>OX352282.1:4275564-9627386 GCA_947086405.1 Esperia sulphurella
ATTATTGTAGGGCTGCTGTACCCAGCGGACGAACATAGTCGATCGTAAGAGGGACAACATTATAAACTTACTGCCAGCAGTGCTCTATATTGCGGGCGACGTTTAACTGGCGGGGGCGGTGAGTGTTGCTTCTTTGCGTAGTAAATATTTAGTATTCTCTGCCTATGGTTATAAACATGGAGGTACAAATCTATTTGACAAAACCGGAAGGCTCCCTCATACACAAAGAATGAAATCTGATACCAATTTCCTGCTAGGCACTTGTGAATACAAGTACAAGATACATGGAATATCTTACAATAAAGTAAAATATTTTGTTACATACTGAGCTGAAGATTTCTTGACGTGAATACTAGACGAGTTCGATACCGGATATATCCATGTTTGAAATCTCAGAAGTGACAAAAAAACCGTGAGACCTCTTGTCACTCCGTTGTTTTATTTATTCGTTATTTTCAGCAGTTAATAAAACATTTTAGTGACAGTTATTATTTCAAAAAGCAGGGGGCTTGATTGCCTCTGCCTTTTTTGGGGCCTGGAAAAGGGGGGGACGAAGAACGAAGGTGAACGATATAGCCGAAAGGATTAACGGGCTGAAGTGGCAGTGGGCGGGCCACATCTGTCGCAGAACCGACGGCCGTTGGGGCAGACGAGTTCTGGAGTGGAGACCACGGATTGGCACGCGCAGTGTGGGACGTCCCGCCGCCAGATGGACCGACGACCTAAAGAAGGTGGCCGGAAGCGGCTGGATGCAGAGGGCGGAGGACCGGGTGTGGTGGCGTTCATTGGGGAAGGGGCCTATGTCCAGTAGGGACGTCTAAAGGCTGACATGATGATGATGAGGGGGCTTGATTCTGGCAGTTGCCTGTCCGGTGCTATTCAGACGAGTCACGGGTATATGGTCCCGGCTTCCCGAGTTATCGCTAGTACAATCCCACTATTCTTTCGTAATAGCGGTACCCCATTTCTCGCTTATACTCCTTACCCATAACCCCATTTCCTGTCTTTCTCGCCCAGATCCCTGTCCCGTCCGTCAATCCAAAGTCTGCCGTGCGGATGGATGCGTGCTGGCTAGCCTGGTCGTAAGCGTGGGCGAACTGGGCGAACTCCGGGCACTATTAGCCTTACAGAGTCATGCGGGACATGGACAATTATTTCCCGAGATACCTCAACACGGAGGCGGCGATGTTGTTCATCACGTCAAGGGGTATCACAGGGCGAAAAGCGGGGGAAGGAAAGTCGTTTTGCGACATTGGAATGCGCAAAGTGTACAAAGTCTTTGCCTACCCCTCTGGGATCAAGGCGTTAGAATTAAGTATGTATGTATTTTAAAATGAACTTATAAAACAAAAAAGCTTAAATTATTCCTTGTAGCCATTGTCAATTACACCATTCGTCGCGTCGATTTAGATTTTTCTAATCGGCACGCGTTTCTAAGACGCCTTTAAAATAGTCTCAACGAGTCTATAATTAAAGAAAAATAATTAAATACATCTATTTAAACTTAAGAAATAACAAACAAATTACTGATGGTGATCTACGCGGCACAAAGTGTTACTTGTAGACTACCAATGTACACTTTTTTTCAACCGACTTCAAAAAAGGAGGAGGTTCTCAATTCGACGGTATGTTTTTTTTGTTTCTACTACAACCCAGTGGTAATCTTACGTGGCACAAACAGTTTCTTGTTTAGACATTTATTTATTTAAAATGCAATATTACAGATACTCCATTGCGTTACAATAACTTTTATGCTATAGACGAAACAGGCATTCCTGTCTCTAGCATTTCCTAGCATTCAGTCATAAGCCACGAACAAGTCACAGTGCGGTTCCTCGGTGAGTAGGGATCCGAACAGCTGCAGTGATGACTTGTAGAGTACCCGGAAGTACAAGTTTTTTTACCCTTCACCGTACAAAGAGTTCCTTATTGAAAACCAGTGATGTACAACGACTTTTCTCCTACACCACTGTGGTGATCACTGCGGCACAAAGGTATATTCTGAAGCCTGAAAAGAAAAACCTCTTATAGTTAATATATAAACATAGTCAAATAATATAAGATACTTCACAGATTATTATTTAGCAATTTCCCCTTTCAAAATACACCTTCATTGTCATCATTATTCCTGATAATTATAAATTTAGTCCGTCGTTAGTTAAGAATTGTTAACTGGGGTAAATTATTAAACGAGGGTTAGAGAAACAGCCTTGAGAAATAATTGAAATGGTCGATTCGTGTTCAGTTACGGTGGTTACTGTTTAAAATAATATAATCTAGGTACAATTATAATCAAGGTTGGTAGTGAGGGGAAAAAGGTAGAAAGGGTAACCCCCGGTGTATAATTACGCCTCGATTTAAGACTAGGTAACCTGTGTTGTCTGATTTTAAATGTTGCTTGGTTGTTTCTTGAATAAATTATATTAAATTTACATTTAGATGCAAGCAACGATATAAAATAAATAATATTGTAAACTGGCTATAAGTAGGTTTCGGTAGGTTGGAAATTAATATAATAAAAATATGTGGGGATATCTCACACACGACCACCCTGATCCCAAACTAGGCAGATACTGTATTAGGGTATCGGACAGCAGATATACGTACATAGACATTACATCCAGAAACAAGGCAAACATAAATGTTCATCACACAATTATTAGCCCTGGGCGTGATTCGAAACCGCTACCCCGAATTTTTTAAGGTGCACTATCGACTATTCTGCGGAGACGACAAAAGCGACCCCTTTCGACCAAGCTGGTCCTACCATAGGGCTGGCGCCTACCTCGTACAGCGTTTGAGCTTGGCCATTCAGCGAAGTAATAGCGCCAGTATCCTGGGGACTATATCTCACCACGAGGGGTTGGACGGCGTACACCAGCTCTAATTGTGTACTTAAAAATGTATTTGTTGTATTAAATATCTATACAGGGATTGAAAGTTAAATAGAAACCTCCATGATCGTAAATGTTGGCCTTGTAATTATCATCTGATCTAATGTACCCTATTCGTAACCGAATAAAATCTTGTCTTATCTCGATAATTATTTCAACCCTGCCCAAACTCAGGTTAAGAGCTATCTGGATTATTGTAGGAATTTGAAATTTAAATCACTCCTGCAGTTAAATTTCTGCCTCCGCTAAGTGAAATGATTTCAATTTTAGTTTGTGTACATTTTTAATTACGTCAGTTAGGTAGATATTATGGACAGTATATATGGACGGCATATGATTTGATGGATACAATCATTGGTTTGCTATTTGTTATTGAAATGAAGATAATTAAAATATAAAATTACCCAGATACCTAATCCGCACACTAACCGATGAATTGGCATAGTTAAGTTTGTTTAATACCTTTCAAAGACATGCACGAAACGTGACTGTGCATGCAAATGCATACAGACAGACGCAGTTTCTATTCGCCCCAGCTTCTATTTCCTGTATGGACATTTCTTCCTTCGAGCCGAATTAAATTTACCATTTAATTGACTTGATTATATCACTTGCTTGTTTCATACGATATCCACAGGAAGATTTGTCATATGGCAAATTTGACATCATTGTCAAATATTATATATAGCTTGCTATGAATTATGCATGGGGTAAGAGCCTAACCTTCAATAGAGAGGTAAAGGTCGCATATGACGTTCTTTACCCACAAATATCATTCACGCGTTTATGATAGCAATGTGGGGACATAATATACTGTACTTGAAGGTACACTGTTTATGGTATAATTATATCTAAATAACATCTACCTAACACAACTTAATTTCCGGCGGTCATTCTTTTCGTATAATGATGATTCTGATTCTTTCATTACAAGAAAGAGTTTATTTTATTGAATTTTGATTATTTTCTTTTATTTAGTTAGTATTTATTTATTTCATAGTTTATTGTACACACAAATATACAAAGAACAACACAAAGAAAAGAAAATTATACAAAAGGAAAAGCTTATTTCTAAAGAAATTTCTTCCAGCTAACCTGCGGTGAAGACAAGGGATTATTGAGAGGCAGTAGTTGCGTGTACCTACTATATATTATTTAATCATAGAACATATAACAC
Source organism: Esperia sulphurella (assembly GCA_947086405.1). Classification (NCBI taxonomy): domain Eukaryota; kingdom Metazoa; phylum Arthropoda; class Insecta; order Lepidoptera; family Oecophoridae; genus Esperia; species Esperia sulphurella. The sequence goes on from OX352282.1 coordinate 4,279,636, forward strand.
AATAAGCATAAACTATAAATACCAATACAGATACATAAATATATATGTATATATAATATAATATAGTATGTAGTTTATTAAGCACTTATTCCCCCTTCCCCCCCTTCCCCCAGATCTTACAGTCTTATCTTAAACCCAGTAAGTACAATAAAAGATAGATGATACAGATTTATGTTAGGGCGGTATTATTCTGTCATTGATACCACATGAAGTAGGTAATTATAGGCTTGGTTTACATAAATCGTTGTAATGTACTAATTAGCTATCATCCATTGATATTTTAACAAAGAATTTACACCAAAAACATCTTAATCCATTAAACTTTCACCTTTTCTTTGAGCCTTTTTCTTTTGTAATAAAACGGCTTAGTAGAAAGCTGCTTAAAAACATCAATTTATCGCGTTACTACGTCTCCGCTCCGCGGCTTTACCCGTGATAATTCAACTTTCTCTAGAGAATTTGCTATTTCGGGGTAACAAGTTTCTTATAATAAAATTAAGGTGCCTAATATGAAATCTAAATATATAAAGGGTTTGAATGATGGATCAACGCAATCGCTTCTGAAATGTGAGAGAGACTTGAAATATTGCGTAGATATTCATCCAATGATGTAGGTAGGCAATAAGCAAGGTTTTTTTTCTAATCGGCAAGACCCACCATACCCATTGCAATTGGAATTTTAATACGACATGTATACAGACATAGTCAGAGGCAAAACTTACACTTAAGTTATTTTTAATTTTGTGGCGTCGTCAACTTGGTATGATAGTTGTGTTGTGTTTACTAGTTCTTTAGAATGCTCAGGTCATATATTTTTTATTTGAATTTCGTTTTCGTGTTTGTGTTTTGGTGCAATTAATTAATAAATTAAATGTCAATTTTTAAAAGCGGACAGGCATCCCAGCCATAGAATACTTAATAATACTACGTATAGAATGGACACTCCCTTCCCCCCGCCAACCACAGCTTCCTCGCCCCGCGCCGCAGTCTTGGGTAGCGTTTTGGGCACTAGCCGTCAGGGCTGTATGTATTGCTTGAAAGATAGTTAAAAGAATAATGGTGAAGTATTGTGCTGTAGGTGGTTGTTTGATTAACAGTAATGACAAAAAGAGACGATTTTATTCTTTTCCTCCAGAAGAATCGAGGTAAGTAACATATTTTGCCTATTTATTCAAACAATTTGCAGGATTGAATTTTGGTAATAAAAGTAATAATTTTTTTGTTCCTCTTTTGTACAGACCCAACGATTTATAAAACTATGTACAAATTCTTGTGGTAAAGAAATAATTTTTATTTAGTTTTTTTAAAATTTAATTTAAAATAAATTTAATTTGTACTTGGTCTGTTGGTTGGTATCCCTGGTTCCTACACTAGGAATACTGATTCACTAATGTGTTATGGGAAATCAGTTTCTTCAGTTTTCAAGTTAATGACAGACATACATATTATATTTTTTAGTATATTTTTAAGGTTATGAATCGAATACAAAAGCGATTCTAATCGCTTTTTCACGCTTTTGATGGAGCGATTGAATGGATCTGACGATTGCAGGCAATTATGTAAATTGTGAATAATAAGTTAGCAACTCATTTATAGTGCACACTCCGGGTTTTATTGTAATTGATGCCGTAAACGAGGCCATGAAAAGCACTAATTCCCTTTAGAGGCAAGTACAATAAATATATGCACATAAAATGGTTTTATTGAAATAAGACATAAGTATTATCTGTATTTAAATTGAATTAAAAAGAAAGGTTATCTCTATTGATTAATTACCAATTGAATTTTTGTACGGGACCCTAAGAATGTGTCATTTTGGTGATTGAACATGTGGTACCATCAATAAAGCGTTATGAATGCATATTTTATTCCAAATCTAATGAACACAATCGCATTTGATTTACTTGTTACCGATCAGAAATAGATTTGGAATCTTACAGGAATGTTTCAGAAGCTATCTTAAAAATACGGAGGAAGCATTGAGAAAAAATATAAAATCCTTCTGTGCTTATGTTTCTTCGCTTAAAAAGTCTGATAACGGGTATCCTAGTATGATTTTCCACGGCGATAAGTCAGCCAATTCCTCACATTCTCTCAATTCTTTAGCTCGGTTTTCGAGCCAAGATCTAATATATTAGATTGCAATATTATGAACAATATCTGTACTGGAGTACGCATCAGTGGTGTGGAACCCGTATTATGCAATTTATGTAAGTCGAATAGAGAGCATCCAGAAAAAGTTTCTACGCGCATTACATTACAGGATGACCGGTAAACCACCATCTTACGCTGACTTGCTACCCAAATACAACCTTACGACACTATCCTCAAGACACACACAGGAAGATGCCATGGCACTCCATAACATCTGTAGGGATAATTATAACTGCCCCGAGCTTCTCTCTCAGATCAACTTGCGAGCAACAAGTCGTCGAACGCTTTCAACCAGCCTATTCTCTTTGACAAAATCATCTACTAATACTGACGAGCATGCCCCACTCCATAGAATATGCGGCCAATATAATAAGAGACTGGACTCAATCGACATTTTCAATTCATCTCGTGCTTTGTTTAGGCGCAATATATTCAAATGTTCGACCAAAGACGAGTACAATGAAGACACTGTATTTTAATACCTTGTTTAAAATATATTATCGATTTTCAATTTAACTTTATATTTGTATCTTTTTATTATTATAGTATGTTTAGTGTAAATTAAGCTCAAATTGTATTAATAAATGTATGTCATATTGAAAATGTTAAGGGTGTAGACTATACCTTATTGTATATGTCAGCGAAATAATAAAAAAGAAGCTGATTTGGAGGCACAGTGTGCTCGGCGCGCCGTTTGGCTTGGTTCTGACAGAACGTCTGGTAGGACTGGCGCAGGCGCAGACTCGAGACAGTGTTCGCTCGAAACGCGTGCGGAGCGCAGGCACTACACGGACAGATCGTCTGCCTTCTAAAATCGTTACTTGATGATATGGTGTAATTTCATGTAGTGTCATTTAAGCCAGTAAACATGTTAACTTTGTAACGGTGTTAAACTCAATTTGGGAGCCCACATTTTCGGCGGAACCAGGAACCTACGACATATATGTTAATTGTTTAATGTAATTGTGGTCTTTAGCTGTTGTTTCTCCAATAAACTAAAATAAAATAATAATAAAACTACCTGAGCCGACATTTCGAACGTAATATACTCATGTAAAATTTTTAAAAGGTAGGAATTTTTTAGAAATTTCACTGAAAATGGTATTTTCTAAGATTTTCCAGATAATTTAAAAAGCTTGTGTACCATTTTTAACTTTTTCCTCAATGAACAATTTCGATGTTTGAATTGGCGGAATGTGACAGTTATGTGACAGTTATATCAGTATTACACAACACTGCAATTGAAATACCATGTAATTTTTTTAAATAGTAGGCGAATTATGAAAATTTCAAGATTTTTTTCTGGAATATTTCAGATAATCTGAAAAACTTGTATATACTTGACTTTTTTCTCAATTACCAATTTGGATGTTCGAATTGGCGGAATGTGACAGTTATCTGATAGTTATGTGACAGTTATATCAGTGTTACACCATACTGCAATTGGAACTTTGACCTTCCCTCCTACCTCACCGCACCTTCCCCGTGGCCCTTTAATTCGTTCCCCACTGTAAGTAGGTCAGATTGCATTTTTCTCGTTTCTCGTGGCCTCATACGCCGCCGTCTATAGTGTTCCTGTCGAGGCATTGTATAAATTACGTGAGTGTGGGACATTTTTCATGCATGAATTATGGGGCGGGCTTAAGTGGATTAGGTGTGCAATTTACAGCTTATGGGAGCAATGCAACATGTTGCTATTTGCGTTCTGCTTAATAGTAACTTGGTATATTTTGATTATACAGTTGTTATACAATGTCGACGACAGCAAAGTTATTAAAGTCATCTACAAATTGTATTTTTTTTGTTATTGCATTATTGTGCTTAAATTTTTTTTGTCATCAGATTTTTATTTTTAATTTCAAATTTAAAACATCTTTTATTATTTAACAAAGTTAAAAAAATTACATAGAAAACAAGTTTGTGAAAAAGCCTATTATAAAATAAACGATTATCTGAATGACAAAGATGTCTGGTACTGATGTTGCGTCAGCTTCCACAGTTTTTATATAATACATTATTATTTATTTATTTATATAAGCCTCCTATAGACAGTGGTTATTACATTATTAATACGAATAAGCATTTACATTAACAATTAATTGCATATATACATAATACATTAGTGATAATATAATTAATTGTACACAAACTTGATTTTAAAAAAATGTGTTGCGTGAAGTTTGTTATGCCGTTTCTTCTTCACCTAGGAAGCGGTGGTCGAAAAAAATATGTACGTGTATAAATGTACCAAGTGTACTCATAAGCATATCGCAATTTGCACATGACTTTACTTACTTTGCTAAGTGTTTTAAAGTTATTGAGCAATTATGGCCATTATAATGTAGATATATTCCAGTAAAAACTTTAAAGTTTCTGAAGCTGTTCATTAAAGCATGATTGCATAACCTGCGGGTTGCTATATTTCACGTTGGTGTTAGAATTTGTTCCTTATTATAATCCTTACATATATGCATAATGATCACGCCTTGGTCCTAAAGGGGGAGGGAGAGACTATGTTTCGCCACTTTGCGGATCCTGCCAATCGTCGCAAAGCGACTTTCGTTCGCTCGATTATCGATACCACTTGGCGAACAATATGTTCTGAAGTGTTATATATAATCCTTCTGCGCTATAAATCACCTGGTTGATTAAGTCTACAAAGTAGAGTACTTAATGCACCCAGGTAATGTACTCTACCTACACAATGAAGTTTGTGTATAATGTATCAGACCTTACTAATACCCATAATGGGTTTCTCAAAAAATATGTTGTACCCACTACAATCTGAATACAGGATTAAAGTTAATATCAAGATACCTAAAAATGCAACATGTTTTCAATAGATAGTAGAGGATTTCAGTGAATTTTTTCTTCACGTTTCCCATTTCGTTTCATTTTCTTCCTTGAAAAGTCTTATATCCTAGTTAGTAGTACGCTCGCTTCTCTTTAATATAAGGTCGTTGGTTCGTACCCAGGCCAGTTTCAATGAGTTATTAGGAAATGAAGTACGCAGGGGACTTACAATACCCTGCGAGTCCAATACAATAATGGGCTCAGGATGCTGATAGGTTTGCCACGATACTCACTGAAGCACGTGTGGATGATTTCTACGCCATCATACGCAAACGAGTCGCTTCCCTGGTGCGTCGGGTTCGTGCCAGCCCCAACAGCCTCCTCAGCGTGCTAGTTGGGTACAACTAAAGATTTATGGCAGTCCCAAAATCATCTCCGAACCGCATTGCTATTTGTCATGCGCCATCTGGTCCGAAGCGGTTCGCACCGGTTTACGCCGGTTCAGACCGGTTAGGAGGTGTTGTACGCCAAAATGGCGGATATTTCGCTCCCCGAACTAGTTACAAGTGGAAATGGGGTTAAGGTCGTTTGTTTTTATTACTTGTAAGTGATTTTTGATGGTTTACGTGAGGGAATTTCGTAATGAGTTTAGTTAATAAGCAGTTTTCGCCTAAACAAGGCCGGGAAGAGTCTGAAATTGTTATTAAAGTCTAGTCAATTTATTTGCTGAGTATGCTGGCGGAATATTCATTCACGAATAAGACTTTACAGACTCGTGACTTAAGGCAGTCAGAGAATGAAGATGAACTGGCCAAAGAGGAGTGCTATGTAACCTGCACTTATCGGAATTAAAATAACAAGCTGACAACTAAATAATAAAGCATTTAGATCTGTCTTAAATACTGCACAATATTTCTCATTCTAACGTACATACTTTCCTACAGTATCATTTCATCATTTAGTCTCCATTGCAGGAGCACAACCCTCTCTTATCTGCCGGAGACAGACGGAGGATTTGGCCTACACTCCCCGCGCAGGCTAGACGGGTTGGGGAGGCCTGAATGATGTTTTATAAGTACGACCTTAGTCGCCTTGTACGACATCCACGGGAAGAGTTGGAGTGGTCCTATTCTACTCTACCGGAAACCACACGGCAAAGATATTGAAGATATTACTTGGATAATTACAATAATCACCCAATTAATTAAATTTATCAAAGTTTTGCAAAAGGGCAATATATGCGCTTCTACAACAAACTACCAGATGAAATCTTAAATACCACGGGCAGAAACTTTAAGGAATCCCTAAGACACATTAAAAAACAGTTTTGTAAGAAAGCCAATTTTGTAATAGAAGATTATTTTAATGATAAATATGCCTGGTAGTAATGTTATTTCAGGTTATCACAATCTTATTATATACAACATGAAGACAGAAAGGTTTGTTTCTTCTTCACGGCTCTAATACCTAGGAAGTCCTGGTCGAAGTAAAAAAATAAATGAAACTAGTGTTTCTTCACTGATATACCCTAAAGGAATTGATAGCTGAAAGCCACATTTGTAGTAGATCCGATAGAGGAGATGAACGGGTAGCTCTTGGACTATCACGCCGGAATTTGCGGGTTCGAATCCCGCTAGGGGCAAATGTTGGTATGATGAATATTAATGTTTGTACCCAAGTCTTGGGTGTTTGTATATTTATTTAAGTATGTCTATCCGTTATTTAGTAACCATACCACAGGCTCTGCGTAGTTTAGGACTGGATAATTGGTGTGAATGTCTGACTTATTTATTTTTTAATAAAATAAAAAACAAAAAAATAAAATTCTGGAGTAGAGTCTGCGAAGCCTAGCCACCCCCAATCTTTCCGTGGGTGTCCTCTAAGGGATTGCACATGGGACAGGCAGCAGCGTTCTTCTATGCATCTTAAGATCATTACTGCGATATCATCAATCAGCCTGCCAAGCGTGGAAAATCCACCAATGGACAGCCCACCAAAAGTAACATTCTATTAGGGCGGCTAATGTTAAGCAGAGGATGTATTTCGGTAGATGATGGTGATGGGAGGGAAGCGAAAGCAGCTGGAAGGGGAGGGTGTGGTGGCTCACATTGTGCTTAAGAAGCTGCTGAAGATGATGACAAAAGTTTTTAAACATTAAAGGTAAGGAAAACAATTAAGTTTTGATACTATAGATAATACTAGCTATAGTAGTTAAATTCTTTTTCTGAAAGAAATATGCTATTAAAATTCAACCCTACGTCCCACTTTTGCGTCGGGGATTATGAACGCGCTAAGGTTTATCATTGACCTACATCGCGGCGTGTAATAATGAAACAAAAATGTCACTTTCAGGGGATCAACAACGGCGGAAGTTTGTGACAGTCCGCCGCCGCAGGGCTTAACAGCGTCGAACAGCTGTCAAAGGAAATGTCATTGTAATTTTAATATGGCCTTCGATATTTTGCTTGTTTTTTTTAAGTTTTATACGTATTTCAACTGAGGGCGACGATCTCTATGCACTACTAGATGTAGCGTTCCAAACAATCGCTCTGCTCCACGCAACTGCGGCTCCGGGAGCCGCAACTCGATAAAATTCCCAATGAAACTTGTGCAGTTATTACGTAGAACATTTAATAATTACTAGATATTGACGCTACGAGTGACTAAGGGTGTAATTGAATTGAACTGAATTGAATCTCTTCAATTCAGTTCAATTCTACCTGTGCGGAGTTTCCCTGTAGCAGATACCTCCATCACTCCATCCTGCGTTGCTTCGACGCCACACTTACGTAAACACTAAGGGTCCAAATTCCAGCGGCGTAAGTGAAGGAAAGTGCACGCGGAAGCCGGATTCAGAGCCTTATTATGACAAAGAATACCTATAATATTCTAAGCATAATAATGCAATAACATTTGTTTTTTAACAATTTGCAGATGATTTAAATTTTCTGCCGTCGAAATGGTCACGCACTAAACTTTAACGCGAAATCCTTCTGTTCAATGCACTTTAAAATTCAAACTCGCATCACTGAGGCTTTGGTATGCGCTTGTTTTCCGTAACTGAACGTTTGAAATCTGTACATGACGCTCCATGTATTCCAGTTAAAGGATGCAATATTTGAAGGAATATGTAACATAGCCTCCGAAAACAGTTTGGATGCTTCTTTGACCGCCTTGGTGGTCTAATGGATGGGTCGTGGGATTCTAGCGACAGAGGTCGTGAGTTCGATTCCAATAAAGGACAGACTTTGTGCAAGTTGGTCCCGGCCTTGTTATATTTGTGAACAACAGGGAGAGTCCAACTTACAATACCTTCACGGGGACAAAGTTAAAAGGACTTCGGAGAATAAGGTACCACACCTTATATTTAGGATAGAACGTCAACCGTACTTCGTATCGCACAGCACTATTAGCTGATAACTGTCACATTCTTAGACGATGGTCACGTAAAGCAAAGATAATACATTACTTGCCGTATAGTCAATGGTCTATGATGAATGACCAAATACATTCTAAACTGAACTTTATCATCATTGAATAAGGTGCTTGGGCTGGTCATTTAATTCGGATATGACTGTACAATTAGATAACTATCTCATTTCTCTAACGGTCTTTTAACTCGGACCCCCCCCCCCCCCCCCCCTCCACTGTAGCAACATCTGAATTCATGAGTATAACATGTTATTCATATTTTTAACATAGTATTATTTATAAGTTAGTACGTGGAAGTGACAGTAGACTAGTCACATCTGTCAGAGAATCGGTTACCGCTGTGGTAAACGAGTTCTCGAGTGGAGACTGCTACTGGGCGGGGGTAGTGTGAGATGCCCCCTGGCTAGATGGCTGAGAAGAACTGAGGGTCAGGTTCAGTGGCTCATCTTGGGAGAGACCTATGTCCAGCAGTGGGCTCTTACAGGCTGATGATGATGATGATGATCATGATGAAGTCATGCATCTTGCTAGGTATTTAGTGTTGGTTGAGAAATGCATAGCAGTGATGTCTCGTGAGCTCCCATCTGCCTAGAAACTTAATTAATGAGATTCTTTGCAGAAGTCGCGGGTATAAGTTAGAAATGTTTTTGATGATTATAAGATGTGTCATTGATATTGAAAGCATTTTGTGCAACAAAAAATTTAATTATCGACTATTAAAAAGCAAAAAAGGTTTACATTAAAATCTGGTGACAGGGTAATCTCCATTGCAAATTTAGAATTAATAATCTCCTGTCGGGATTGTTTGAATTTGCATTTTGTAGCATTGATCGGATATCCGCTACCCGTTGTAGTTATCATTTTGTGTAAACAATCTAATTTGGATATTTGATATGCTGAACAAATAAATTGAATGAAAGCCCGCGTCTGGTTTAATCGTAAATTGTATCAGTGAGGCACGTTCGCTCTGTCTGCTTCGTGGTCTTATGTGTGCATCCGACTCTTATACAAACTACTAGATACTTGTAAAGTGTATTTCGTAGTAGTATTATATTTGTCTCAAACATGTTTGGAAATGTTTGCGTTTACATACATACATACATACATACATACATACATACATACATACATACATACATACATACATACATACATACATATATTTCATTCCAGATTAATAGTCCTATGAAAACAAACGCATTTGCGTCTCGAAAACAAAATACACAATAGATGGTGTTCCTAAGTGGACCGCAAAGTTTACTTGGTAATACAAACCTATTTTTGCTGCTGGTGACCCTTTCATGTATATGTTACCGAGACGTAAATAGCGTTGGTTTTCATAGGACTATTAATCTGGAATGAAATATACATACATACATACAAATGCTCACGCCTCGGTCCCAGAAGGGTAGACAGAGACGATGTATCGAAACTTTGCGCAATCTAATGTCGCAAAGTGGCTTTCCTTCGCCCGCTTTTCGCAAGTAATATTAGGATGAAAATCCATTATTGTCCAGTGCATTAAACTTACGAGTATTTATAACTGCTGCATATTAAGCCAAGTGACTAAAGTAGGTAACTTAGTCATTTGGCCAACTGCCCACTGGCATAATATAATATAATATAATATAATACAATATAATATAATATAATATAATATAATATAATATAATATAATATAATATAATATAATATAATATAATATAATATAATATAATATAATATAATATAATATAATATAATATAATATAATATAATATGTCAGACATTCACGTGAATTAACCGGTCATAATTAGGCAGAGCCATTGTTATGGTTACTAGATAACGGATAAACATACTTAAATAAATATATAAACATCCAAGACTTGGGTACAAACATTCATATTCATTATACGAACATTTGCCCCTAGCGGGATTCGGACCCGCAACCTCCGGCGTGGCAGGTCGAGAGCTACCCGTTCCGCCACGGAGGTCGTCGAAATACGCATTACTCTATTTTTGGTTCCTTGTTTTTTTTTTTAGAAAAGCACTAGGTATACATAACTCGATAGGAATGACAATTTCATGACTCGTATTGTAGAAGGCCTTGCACTCTATACAAGCGAACAGATTTAATTACCTACCACTACTACAGAAACACCAGCCTCATCGCACACGTTTGTGTGTGTACGTAAACTATACTAGCGGTAACCTAAGGCTACTGCAACCTGCGCGTGAACATAGTCAATAGAGAGAGGAACAACGTTATACGTCAACAACATAAGTGCTTCTCTTTGTAACTTATTGCGTCAATTTGTAAATTAGAAAGATATATACCAAGCTGCTGCCTCCGTCCCAGTATGGGGGGGGGGGGGTGCATTTAATTTATACTCATATCAGTTTAGAATTTAAAAAAATTATGCCATTTTGAAATTGAGAGTTGTGAAGATACCATCAAAATCTTTACCATAACTACTCTATTTTATTTACTTTACGTTTATAGTATATATTAGTATCTAAGGCTTTGTATGTAAGTCAGTTTGCTTTTCAGACTTATGGTACGGATTAAATTAAAGTTCTCAACTGACCTAGTTAGATAATTTCACTATCCTGGTGAAATATCCGCTGCCTCGTACCCCTGCAAACGCTGAACTACATGTCAGGCACGTAAACAGGGTTTGTGCCAAGGGGGCTTACAGCAGCAGACGTAAGGCATCATCAGTTTCAATTAGAGGAAGCGCTTCTTGTTCCTTTAAAATTGATCAAAATGTACTGGAGACTGGTAGACAGAACATACAGGGGCTAATCGAGCACTGATTGATCAGTATAGAATTACTCGCTGTTGCCCGCGACTTCGTTCGCGTTGATAAGTTACGTATGGCGCGAATTATAAGGACCCGCACATAGCTGACATGACAATTGACAGTTTTCACAAATCGTATCTTTTCTGATATTATAAATAGAACTTCCCTGATCATTCTTGATATTTTGAGAATAATCTAGAAGATAATGGAAGTGCAGACCAAGGGCTATCTACCACTGCAACCATGAGTGGCTGGCAGTGGGTGGTTATGGAGAAAAGGCTGGAAATACATACACACACTTTCCTTTTATATATATAATAGATTTAAATATGGTGTTTTATTAAAGTGAAGTATAGTACTCGAAGGGCCTAAGATAATGAGTCTGCTTTTAACTAACATGCCTGCTATATGGCAAAACCAAGCACGATGAGCTTGGAACTGATTATTGCGCATCAGAATAACCGTCAGAAGATCCGTGCTTGGTTTGGACAAGCAAGACGGGGACTGAAGAGATACAAGCTTTTACTGATTATTTAAATGGCCCTACCCAGTACTTAGCAAAACAGCGAGGGCTCAAATAAGTCAATATCACCCCGTTACAAGAACCGTGCTTGGTTGCGCCAGTTGGTCAAATACCATAGGTGGGATTGGGATTGAGGAGTTTAAAATATGCTTAAAACTATCTCTGATTACAGGCCTGCTACCTGGCCCAACCAAGCACTGTAGCAAAGCAGCGAGCGTTAAATTAACCCTTTAGCGCCGGCGCGTCAGAATGACCCCGTCGCAATTACCGACCGACCACCGTCCCCGCTCTAATAAATACGCGAATTTACTCACAAAGGGGTCGGTGTGACGTTAAATTAAATTTTTGAAATCATTTTTAATGGCTCTTTTTAAATTGACGAGGGCTATCTGTTTTATTTGGGACCGGATGTTATTATCTAAAAAGTAACAGCTCCTTGTAATTTATTTCGCATTAAATATAACATCATGAGCATGAGGTCCTCTGCGAAAGAGAGACCTTAACTAATAGAGCCACTACATTCGTTCCTGCACCCTTCTAATCCAACAGCTTCGCGTCACATTTTCAGGTCGTCGGTCCATCTGACAAATATAGAAGCACAATATGACCGATTTCGTAACATAATCATAAACTTCAGTAGTAGTTCTTTAGCTTCTTTATGTTTTTTGTTTGACTGTTGGAACTATCTTTCATATCAATAAACGTGTACTAGTTATTATAGTCGACCACCCAGTCCAGTCCAGTGCATATTGGCATACTTACTCTTTATGATTCTTGCCGGTTTTCCACCATGGTAGTTTCTCAGACTGTTTTGCTTCAGCAAAAATCTATTGTTATGAAAGTGTCGGCCCCAGAAACTAAACTACATATCGGCCCGATCTTCTTTTATCATGACAAAGCTGACTTGGACAAGGAAGCTATCTCCACGACATGACAGCCTCGAGCATGTGACGCGAACCGTGCTCCCACTATTATAAAATGACAATTGGCAATTTTTTCCCTATCTATTCATGTTGTCGTGTTGGCAAATTGGTGTCATCATATCCCGGAATGCGTTGGGATGTGCTTGAGAATGGAGACAAAGGAAAATGTTCTTAATGAACGTAAGTTGTTGGAAGCAAAATTGATTTTAGACGTTTTTATTCCATTCTGTGTCATCTTGTTATATGAACCTTTTCACACAAGTATAAGTAATATCAAATACCTAACTAAGGACAAATACAAAATGATTCAAATAGCAAAAGTGGTCCACAAAGAGTTGTTCAGTATACTAGTAATAAAAAAGTAGATTTTGTTTTGATGGACTGACGATACGACGAGGTATATTATTTTCTGGCTTTTCGGTGGTGCTGAAAGGGAGTTTGGTTTAAAAATGCAAGATGGCCGCCACATGACATATGGTGCTTATTATGATGTAATTTTCGTTGGTTTTTGGAATTCAAGATGGCCGCCATGATATTTTAATATGGCTGTAATTTTCTAGCTTGTCAGGGGGTGCTGAATCCGAATTTGACACGACATGTAAAGAGCGGTAGTGAGGAAGAGATGATAGCATCCCTCTGAAAGGAAGAGAGAGAGTGAAGGAGTGAAGAAAGGAAGGGGCAGATGGAGGGGCTCTCCTTTCACACAAAGACTATATATAATTAGGTTTTATACAAGGTCTTAGTCACGGGAGGGTAGGGGGTGAAACTTCAGTTACATTTAACCCTTAAACACTAAGTTCAGAAGATTTTATATAGTCAACGTAATAAATTCTCATCGCCTGTTAAAAAAGGCCTGGGAAATATTGAGTAAGTATTAAAAATGCAATCAACGTTTTTTTTTAAATGCCGCCTGCACTGAAAGGGTTAATTTAAATCTGTAAGTAATGCCCGCGCGCCCGTCCGCTGCGGTTTTGTTCGGAAAATGATTAAACTTCGCAATAATTTGCCTGTCAATATAAATTATGGCTCTTGAAATAAAGTGTTCTGCCAAAAAAGACTTAGGCATAAACAAATAGCTCAGCTTTACAGCGTGCTTTATAGAATAGAATAGGTCATTTATTCATAGCTACGACACACACATACATGAGAAATAAACAGAACATAAATTAATAAATTACAATTTAAAAATAATCAAGGTACCTATGTGTCGCAGCAATAAAATGGCGCTGACTCAGCATAATGCTGCAGCACGCTACGCGAACTCCAGCGCTGGTATTCTGTCAGCACCAGGTCAAGTGACTTCACAGATTTAGTTTATAAATTGTACTTAGAGGGCTGTCAATGTATTGGTGTTCATAATATTATTAAATATATATAATTTAAGTTTGTAAATTAGTAGAAATAAGGGCATTGTGTATAGCTGAATTAATAAGAATAATACGAGAATAGATTACGATAATTCGTAGACTTGTCAGGGGACTCGGTTCTGGTAGTTGCCTGTCCGGTGTTATCGAGACGAGTATGTGTTCCCAGCTTACAAGTTATCGCTACTACAATCACACTATCCTTCGGTAATAGCGGTATCCCATACTCCTTACCCATACCCCCATTTCCTGTCTTTCTCGCCCTGATCCCTGTCCCGTCCGCCATTCCAAGGTCTGCCGTGCCGATGGATGCGTGTCCAGGGGCTAGCCTGGACGTGAGAGTCCTGGACGTACAATTAAGAGAAAATATTAAATTTCATTATTAAATAGCTACTTATAAAGTAAAGGTTTATTACTTGCAATATACATTATCAATTCAAATCTTTACTTTCATCAGCTCAGATTGAGGTCAAGCGTAATCGCACCCAATGTAAAAAAATGCAAAAGAAATCATGTTTTCCCTGCCCTTTGTAAGTAATTAAGTCACTGAGTCAGTAGTAGCTATAACTCAGATGAACCAGATAATTGTTAATTAGTCAGAGTTCAGCTCTATTCACTCCTTATTAGTGGAAGTCTATTGGCGTAATACCGTGTTTTCACGGAGCCAGTGCTGTCATGCACCTACATCACACAAAGTCAAAATATGACAGTTCATGGCATTGGAGAAAGAAAAATAATTGGCAATTATGTTTAAGTCTCATGAATTGGAAATAATATGGCTCCTTTTGTATCTACAAGTATACCTATAAATATAATAATACAGTAAAAAAAGTCCCAATCTATTTATATAAAACCAATGGAGCTCAAAAATATCATTTTAAAATTTATTGTCCGACTGTATGTTCGTATAGGTTAAACTTGAAAACTATTGAACAGAATTTGATAGGGTTTTCACCGTTCAACAGCTTATGGTGTACATTTTATTGAAATGCTTGAAAGTATAGTCCAACTTAAACTGGTAATAAGAGACATATGAGTGGAAATTGATGCGACTTTTACTACTATTATTGCTTATAGTTCTAGGCACAATCTAGCAATATTTTATCCCAATATGATTTCAGTTGGTTTGACAAAAAGTTGAGTTATTATTTCCAAATATTTGTATTAAAGCTGCACTCACATCTTAAACTGTCCTTGCAACTGTTCCGCTGAAACAAAAAAAGAATTGCAATTTTGCGATGTAAATAAGGACGCAAATGGTATTATGCACGAGTGTTGGCAGCTAATGGTGTGCCAGCGCTGAACTCTTTCAAGCGGCAGTGCCAGTATTGGCTTCGTGTAGATCCGCCAGTTAGTGTTGGCTTAACAGAATATTGCTTGGTAGCTGAGATAAATTAGCGTGATATTGATTTAGTAAAGCACATCATGGTAGTAAGATTAGTATTTACTAATCTTACAATCATGTCTTAGGTAGGAGCCCCCTCTTATTAGAGTACAAGTAAGAGTACAGAATACGACTGCCTCGTTGGCTTAGTGGCTTGGTCTTTAGACTCGAGCGCCAGAGGTGGTGGATTCGATTCCCACTGGGAACAGCCAACTTTGTGCAAGTTGGTGCTGATCTGAATGTTTTGAATTGTCCTATCCTTGTTTAATTCCCATAGAACAGGAGAAAACTTAGTGCATGTATTATGTATATATGTAAGATTTATTTATTATGTAAGTAATAGTATACGTACAGAAGGCGCATTCCCTATATGTTTCCAATTTCTTACAAACGTACCTGCAACATTCAATGCAAGCCACATTGAACGCTAAGCGTATGGAGGAAAGTCAATGTTACGCTGAACCGCTAAATCACGCAACATTGACAGTCGCACGCGATTCGCCTAGGTGCCCCGGCAACCAGGGCCGTGCGCGTAGGTATATCTTTATACTTAAAGTGCGGATGGGCCTGGTAAGAGGTAAAAATAATAAAACGAATTAAAACTGGAAAAGGGCGTTGATCTTTTTGCGAGATTCACACAAAAGTTGCACTTTTCTGGGGAAAATTAACAGTCGTGACTCGTCTATGAATGCACATCTGAAAAATTCTATGCAAAATTCAACTTTGTAGACCCTTCGCATAGAGATTCCTAATACGACTTCGTAGGCATTCCACTATGAAGGATATTTCTTGAAATTCCTAGCGGACGTAGTCACAGGTAACATTTAGCTAGTATTTTTTAGAATTCCGTACCTTGAAATGGATTTTCTACCTATATAGAGATAGTTATAGAGATTTATATTTTTGGATAAATACATTTGGCTGTCAAACGGATCTAAGGGGGAAAATGAGGGATAAGGGTACGTCAGGGGGTGAGTTGAACTCTCTTTTCACACATTAGCTAATTTAACTAGGTACGATTAAACCACGGGCTATTTAAAGGTATATTAAAAATAAAAAAAGTAAACAAAACTATCACTAAAGACCTCTAATCAGCTTTAAATAATCTAAGATTTCCTCCCAATCCATCTTACTTCCGAAGAAAAAGCACATTTTAATCCACACCAATTAGTTTCACAGATAATGGTGTAGACAGGACAATAAAAGTCCCACTTTAATAGTGACAAAGACGTCGTCGCGTGAAATGTATAGAAAAAAACATCATGCATTGCTGTTTGCGAAGAGCTTGTTGAAAAATACCAGCCAAGACTCGCAGCAATGTATAAAATATCCAAAGTAAATTCTAAAGAAAATTGTCAACGCGACGGTAAAAAATATGTAGCAGACACGCAAAGCTGTTTGTTTTTAACTTATTTTGTACTTTGATAGCTAGGAGTAAGGTAGAAATTGCTGTGGGGTCTAAATGTAAGGAAAGACACCATTTTTAAATCGCTGTCTATCTCTGCAGTGACATCTGGCGGGTATAATGACAAATGATTGCATAAAGTGGAGAAGGAATGAAAAATCTGCATACTACAAAGTTTTTCTTTTTGCCATGCACTTCTGGGTAATTTTCACTAAATAATTACTATCAGATGTACAGTTTGTATATAATAATCTGTACATATGATAGTAATTATAACTAACTAATTTAACTTTGTTCTGCTCATTCTTGCTGTGTGTCTTATTTTATAAGTGTTCTAAAAATCTGTGGAAACTGTTTCTGTCAATGTTTTGTTATTTGTCAATTACTATATAGACTTTGTATAGACTGTAAGTTTCCTGAAAATAAATAAATAACCTAACCCAAACCACTAATTTATAAATACTAAAGTGTAATGTCCAATGGTAGAAGCGTTTGAATGGTAGAATTGGACGGATTGGGATGAAACTTGGCACACATATAGGTTAGGTCCTGGAATAGGACATAGGATAGTTTTTATCCCGAAAAAACATCACATTCCTACGGGAAATACATAATAATTTGTAATGTTAAGTTGTCCACGCAGACAAAGTCGCGGGCAACAGCTAGTTTAAAATAAGGCATGGTGTTTTTGTATACAAATAAACAGTCCTTGGTTACAAAAGTTACAAAAATTTTTGAGATCTGTTATGGTAAAGCTGAAGTGGCAGTGGGCGGGCCACATATGCCGCAGAACCGACGGCCGTTGGAGCAGACGAGTTCTGGAGTGGAGATCGCGAATCGGCACCCGCAAGGTGAGACGCCCCGCCGCCAGATGGACCGACTACCTGAAGAAGGTGGCCGCTAGCGGCTGGATGCTAAGGACGGAGGACCGGGAGTGGTGGCGTTCATTGGGGAAGGCCTATGCCCAGCAGCGGACTTCTAGGGGCTGACATGATGATCCATAGTACGTATATGATGATGATTATAAAATCATTTATTCATTAATAAAATTATTTATGCATCTGTATTGGTATTTATAGTTTATTATTTTATGTTTATTGTATTATATGTTGTATGATGTTTTAATATAAAGTAGGTACACGCGAATACTGCCTGTCCATAATCCCTTGTCTTCACCGCAGGTTAGCTGGAAGAAATTTCTTTGGAAATAAGCTTATTCTTTTGTATAACTTTGTTTTCTTTGTGTTGTTCTTTATATATTTGTGTGTACAATAAACTATTAAATAAAAAATGAATTGTTTACATTGATCTGCCAAACTGTATTGGCAGAAAATGCTCTCTATTTTTTTGGCTTATAAGTTCGGCAGTGGACGTCTAAGGGCTGATTATGCCATCATAATGATGAAGATGAAGAAGACTACGTTATCTCCTGCAAGCAGCCAGACGCTATCGTAGCTATGCATAAATTTCCCCCTTTCTAAATACTATTTAATTTGATAGAAACACAATCAGCGACGGTTGTATTGCGGGAAATTGAAATTCAAGTCAAAGACTGCGAAGTAAAGCGCGACAAAGTTGGCAAGAAACTAGGTCTGTCTCAAATTATAAACTTGTCGCACTACAGTCAGGACGGCGTGCAGCGTGCTTAGCACGGGCAGAGAACACTAAATATTACGCAAAGAAGTGGCGTTCACCAACAAATACTTGAAATGAAAAATATCTTTATTGTGGATCATATGTATAGAAAGGATTACATGTCTTAGATAGAGCTCGGCTATGTCCCGCCACGTGGACACACAACATTGTGTCGCAGTAAAGCATGCATTTAAAAACAAAGTTACAAAAATTTAAGAGTAAATTAGATATTGAAACCTTAAATTGAACCGTCACCAAGAAATTCTTCCAAACTATAATAACATTTTTCTGTCAACAGATCGTGGAGTTTTTTTTAAATAAATTAAACTCACTCGTAGACAAGTAAAAATTTAAGGTTCTAAAGGTTCATTCGGACATATCCGTGTCAGTCTTTTTTAATTAGGTTAAGGAATAATGTGTCATATTTCAAATGCAATAAAAGTTATCGCTTATGTAAATCCAAAAACTCAATCAGAGTATATTCAGTTTTGCAACAGAGAGCTATTAAGCTGTTTTAAAAAATTAGCATCATCTCTTATGAGTATTATGGAGTGCAGACAAAGACCTATATTTCAGTAAAATTTATTAATGAATTTATTATTTATTTATTATTATTTATTAGTTGCCGTGTGGTTCTCGGCTTAGAATAGGGCTACCATTATCTTTCTCGTGGGTGTCACCAAGGCGACTAAGGGATTGCACAAGGGCAGCAGTGTTCTCCTGTGTGTATGTTAAGATCAATACTGCGATCACCAATCCGCCTGCCAAGCGTGGTGATTATGGCAAATCCCCCAATGGACATCTAACCAAAAGTGGTATTCTATTTTGGAGGCCTATGTTCAGCAGTGGACGTATTTAGGCGTATGATGATGATGATTATTTATTAGTGAAAGAATTTTACGTTTGGTTCCTGAAATTCAGGCTTGTCTTTTTATTACCTACATCAGCATAGATTCTCAAACATTTGAACACCATGCTAGCGCTGCTAACTTAGCACTCACTGGCTTTCTTACCATTTTAATATGCTAATGGCGACCCGACTCTTTGAAGTGACACTGCATAGAGCTACACTACTAACCTCCCAAGTTGGTAACTATACCGTTTCTCCACATGGACAGATTGCTATGAGATTAATGACTTCCTGAGAAATTGAAGAATTATCGAGCACACTCTTTGAAGTGACACTGCATAGAGTTACATTACTAACCTCCCAAGTTGGTAACTATACCATTTCTCCACAGGACAGATTGCTATGAGATTAATGACTTCCTGAGAAATTGAAGAATTATCGACCACAGTTACCAACTTTCAAGCCTTGGGCGTTTGCCGCAAATATCAGACGTCCTTCAATTATAATTTTTAACACTTTATACGAATTTACACAAATGGTCGTTAACAGGTTATTTTTGTAGGGTCCGCAGTGAGAAGAATAAAAGGAGGTGCATGAAAAGGTTGATGAATGTGAGTGGGGCTAGTGAGGTGTGTCAGGATCGCGCAAAGTGGCGATACATCGTCTCTGCTTACCCCTCTGGGACCAAGGCGTGAGCATTATGTATGTATGTAGGCATCTTCTGGGTAAGCGCGCTCCACCTTAGGCCTCATCATCACTTACTATCAAGTGAGATTGAGGTCAAGCGTAAACCCATCAACAGTAAAAAAAAATGTTGAATTATGTCTATTAGATATATGTATTGCATGCGTATCAAGTGAGTCAAGTTTCCGAAAATAAAAATTTGTTCACAGGAAAAAAAAACATTTTTTTAAAATAAATACCTATTACATACTTATATATATAAACTTGTCTAATCCCAAACTAGGATTTTCTCCTGGGCTATGGGAATTAAACGAGGATTGGACAATTCACAAATATAACACCAGACCGGGACAAGCTTGTACAAATTGTACAAAGTTGTCTGTCCCCAGTGGGAATTGAACCCACGAAGTCTGGTGCTCGAGTCCAATTTCACAAGCCACTAGGCAGACGAGGCGGTCAATTGTTGATTAACTCCATACGAACGCACCAAGATCTTTTTCTCTAGAACTAACTCTTGTCCCCTTGAACTAACTTTACTGGCTAACTTGATCACGTCTTGTTTCAATTAATTATAAAAATAATTATTTTAGCTAACATACATCAACTAAGACAAAATGCCGAACCGAAAGATCAAATTAGAATTAAATATTATATTTATCATCATCATCATCATCAGGTTATTTTTGTCTCCACTGCAGGAGCACAACCCTCTCTCATCTGCCGGAGACAGACGGAGGATTTGGCCTACACTCCCCGCGCTGGCCAGACGGGTTGGGGAGGCCTGATTGATGTTGTATAATGTATTCCCTTAGTCGCCTTGTACGACATCCATGGGAAGAGTTGGAGTGGTCCTATTCTACGATACCAGAAACCACACGGCATATTTATAACGGTCAGAAATTCTGAATAATAATTACTCAGTCTATTTGGAATAAAGATTTTTAAATACAAAAGTAACAAATATACGTAGTAGGTAAATCCACTGACGTTCCAAGTCACATAATTCCATACAATGTATCTAAAGTAAATTTACTTAAGTACCTATGAGGCTACATCGGAGTTAATTTAAATTAATGGCTCGTTAACAGGGGTCGGAATTAGGTAGTGTCATTTATGTACTTGCGAAGAAAATATGGCACATTCCTTTTCACGGGGTTTCGCCCAACAGAAGAAACAGCTCACAACCTCATACACACAAACACACACGCACATGCAACGGATTCGCAGTTTTTTATATTGTACCCTTTATTAGCGGATATTACGATTACGACTCGTCCGTTGTTACTGATTGTTAATCCCTTGTCTTCACCGCAGGTTAGCTGGAAGAAATTTCTTTAGAAATAAGCTTATCCTTTTGTATAATTTTCTTTTCTTTGTATTGTTCTTTGTATATTTGTGTGTACAATAAACTATAAATTATATTGTTCAATGTACAGATAGATGTACAACTTGGCACATGACCATTTTGTTTGTAAGTCGACGCGGTGCACAAACCAAGTCTAGTTTTTGTGACACCGAAAAGATGGAAGTTTTATGTTTTATGGATTAATGAAAAAATTATTAATAATAAAATATCCAAATGTGAAAATAATGTTTCATATTATTTGTAGGTATACTATTTGTTTGATTTTGGTCTATAATAAATGTTATTAAAATTCAGACAACCGATACATACCACTACATGAGCGAGACACAACACTTATCGGGGTATTTTATATATGTATGTTTGTCTCCCTCTTTTGTTCGTATGGGATCGGTCCTGCAAAAAGGAGTCGGAAATCGGAGAGAACTATGGCCGGACGCCGCGGAAGTTCAAAATAAGTATTTAATTATAAAACTGGTGTTAATGTGTAAAACGGTGCACCAGGACTTCGGAAACTAAGCAGGACGGGGTAAGCTTAGGTTATTTACGTTTATTTTTGTATATAACGGATCTACATAGTAGAACCAAGAGACGTCAAATACACAAGGATTTTCGGATATTTTACCAGCGACCTAAATTTGGAATTAACGGCTGGATCGCTTTCGACGTCGGGGCTGGTGTCCAGACTGAGGAAGATCCAGCCGCGGGTGAGGTGCGGAAGACCTCACACTATATTAGTGGTAAGTGGGAGGCGGAAGTAGAATTATACATTATCGAATTAGCTACTTATGTGGAATACCCATATTTATATTACTGTTGAGTTTATACATAAATGAATGCCAAACAAATGATGTACATAATCTCAGAAAAAATACTAAAAAATCCATAATATTAACATAAACATTTCGTCGCAAGTACTCTACCTAATTCCGATCCTTATTCGTTAAAATACCTGCTTAATAACGTGCATAAACTTAGATTAAAGTAGGTACTTTATCTAAAGTAACAAAGAAAAAAATGCAGACAGCTAATTTTGTAGTCAATTAGTTCGATAACATACAATAAATACTAGACTTTTCTTGTGACTTTGCTTGCAAAATATCTTGATTTCATTCTATGTTATTGATTTTATTCTCTATCTTGATTTTATTCTATAATTTCATTGTATATTTATCATTAATTTCCAGATGGGGGAAAAATGCAAACAGGAGGCGACAAATCTATCAAAAGCTGTTGATGGATAGTTTATTTTAGGCCCGATTTTTAAGGCACAAATTTAAAATTAGTGCTGAGCTTTGCGTTGATAGATCAATCAGGCAGGTCATTCAGAATCCTTAATCTTTTTATATAGCCCACCGAATGCTCATCGATGCATTAAAAATTAAAAGTTGTCTATATCTTTTTATGTTTTTATGGAATTTCGAATATTCCGTCTCAGTAGTGGTATATTTTATGGAACATGAAAAGATGGGGTAGATGACTTCTAACGCGAAGGAAGCCGCGGAGCAACGCCTAGGCTTCTGAACGTCCTGAGGAAAGTCTATGCAAAATTCAAGTTTATATCTGTAATCTGAGATTTTGCTAAGAGTTTAATATAAGATAAGGTTAATTTTAGATTAGAGATATAAACTTGAATTTTGTATAGAGGTTCCTCAGGTCATTCAGAATCCTTTAATCCTTTTTATAGCCTGGCGGATACTCGGCGAATTCGTTCGCGTTAAAGTTGTCTATCTCGTCAAAGGTCTCGGGATATCGTTTCATGTATATACAGATTATTATTCCCCTAACATAAATAATTTTAAAAGCCAAATTAGACAAATGAAACATTGCCAAAGTACGGCGAGAGTCAGGGAGAATAAATTAGAAAAGTTTTCTTGCAAATGCGTAAACATCAAAAAGTTGAGAAGTCACAGGGCGAAATTACGTCGAGTTGGCCCTCCGGGGATAACGTTACGTTTGTCTTTGGTAGGGAAAAAATTAATGTTAATTATTACTTTTGGCCATTCTTCTTTATTTTGAAGGTTTTAGGCCTTTGGGGGCTTGACCTGATTTCTGGTCCAAGGGGTCAAATTTAAACAGTTTTTTAGCATATCAAATGCAAAATTATGTCAACATGAATTATCTTTTGCTATAATCATGGTACGGCTAACCATGGAGTCGTGTTATCGTGACATAAAAAATATATAAGTATGTCTGTCTGCTTCCTTATATTTTACTATTGTTGCTATCTCCAGAGTAAAGTTGAACACAAAATACCTTTCTGGAAGAATCTCATTTAGCGATAAGACCATCTAGATACTAATCAAAGCAACTTTATTAATCTGTGGATTTTTATTAATTTTTTTATCAATAAAAAGAAATTGAACTAAATCTAACGATTTTAGCAACACTGTTTGAAAATATCAAAGCAAAGTTGCAGTTGTTTACTCCCGTAGACATTGCCATTTAATCTAGAAAAAGAACTTTCCTAACCCTAAAAATTTCTACGCTACTGCCCCAAAATATAACTCAACAAAAGTTAGTCGCACCCTCTTAGCGCCCCAGGAAACATGTGAACCACAAATCAACCTGTACCTTGGCTTGAGCATAAAATAAAGAGGGTACAGAAAGGTCGCTTGACCAATAGACTAGACTAGATAGACAGAGTACTGCTTAATGCTATGAGCAAATACTTCAATGGACAGCCCATCAAAAGTGGCAGTCTACTGTCCCCAATAGAATGTTCTTATGTTCAGCAGTGGACGTATTTCAGCTGATGATAATGATATAAAAAATTTACTCTGACACGAAAAGAAAAATAAGATTTGTCAAAATGCGAAACTTTTTTTGTCCTTCTGTCTGTCTGTCTGGCGGCGAACTTAAGAAAATACTAACCAGATAAAGCTCACACATGTAAATTTGCTCTGCAATGATGGAGAGATTATGAAAATTTTAGGGGAAAAAAATGATTTCCGAGATATTAAAGGATACTTATTTATTAACTACCCTACGACTTTCTATTGTAGATAAATCATAATTAATGTACAAAGGCGAACGAGTCTTCTTGCAGTAGCCGTTTGAAACAAAGAGATCGGTTAAAGCCTGCCTGGTCACATCTGCTGAGCAAGCGTAGTGTGGCACGCCCCTTGGCTAGATGGAACGACGTTATGCGTAGAGGCGGCTGGCAGTGACTGGATGAGAATAACCGAGGATCGGGTTCAGTGGTGCACCTCGGGAGAGGCCTATGTCTAACAGTGGATTATTTCAAGGTGATGATGAAAGCCTGCCTTATTTGTGAGTAGTTTTCTTTTGATGTTTCTTAGAAAAAAAATTCACGTAAAATTTTTATAATCCTTCGCATCGTTGCAGGGCAATGTACTATGCCTGAACATTATTATGTTCATATTATTGTGTGTAATTTGTATTGCTTACAATGAAATTGAGATTGTTCTATATTCAGCCCGCTTATACAAAGTTTTCCTTCTGTACCTTCCTTATTTTGTGGCTGAAGCAATAATTTTTCATCACATGTAATTAGATACTTTAGCAACAGCCGTTAGCGCGCACATTATGGCCGGCTAACTAGCCCTATTTATCGGGCTTTCCGTTAATTTGCCCTTATGTTACAGTTAAACTAGTTGTCTGAAGGTTTTATATTAGGTAATATAATTTTGCTTGTAACGGAGAAGTGGGAGAGTTTATTGATATATTAGGACCGACTCTGAAGGAACAAACTTAATATTTATTATTATTACAACCTCTTTATTCCTTAATTAACATAATAAAATTAATTATAATACAATTAACTTAGCTTTATAATTTCATTAAATAACATGCAATTCATCAATCGAATTGCGAAATAGAATGCGACTTTTGGTGGGCTGTCCATTGAGGTATTTGCTATAATCACCACGCTTGGCAGGTGGATTGACGATCGCAGTAATGATCTTAATATAGACAGGAAAACGCTACTACCCGCCCTTGGTGCAGTCCCTTAGTCGCCTTAACGATACACACCGGAAGAAGTGGCCCTATTCTAAGCCGGGAACCACACGGCATTATTGAATACAATTTCATTACATTTAATCCTACTAATATTATAAATGTGAAAGTTTGGATATTTGGATGTTTGTTAGCCAATCACGCTCCAACCACTGGACGGATCGGGATGAAACTTGGCACACATATAGGTTACGTCCTAGAATAGGACATATGATAGTTTTTATCCCGAAAAACATCTCATTCCTATGGAAAATCAAATTAATCGTTAAAAGCAGTAAATATGTGTAAAAATCGATACCTATAAGCTACAATACAATATAACAAGAAACTAAATAAATGCAGCATTTACATTACTTAAAGTAATTAAATTGTTTTTATTAAACCATATATATATAACAAGTGGTGCTAGAACATAGTGCGCTGGTATCCATGCTAGGCGAGACTGTGTTACAGACACCAGCGTACTCCTCCGGAGGCTAGGTTTATTACATTTAAGTTAAGTACATGAAAACCAACGATCTCTATGTACTACTAGATGGAGCGTCCAAACAATCCCTCTGTTCCACGCAAGTAGCCACAACTCTTTCACATTCATTTTAAAACTTGTGCAGTTACTACTCAGAACATTTAATTATTTACTAAATATTGACATTATTTAACCGTAGCGTCAATATTTAGTAATATTTAAATGCTCTGCGTAGTAACTGCACAAGTTTCATTGTGAATGTGAAAGAGTTGTGGCTACTTGCGTAGAACTGAGCGATTGTTTATAGGTGTTTTAGGGGGGGGGGGGGGGGGGAATTGTGTATAGGTGTGCACGCATGTGTGTTTGAATGAATGATTGGTTATGTATGTAAGTTCAAGTGTAGTTAAGTTATTTTTTATAATAGTATTTCAGTTTATTAGTATTATTTTCGTATTTTTGTAAACATTTGAAAAGTGTTGAGTTTGGGTAGTGCAAGTGGCCATAAGTATTTATGGCTTAGTGAGAGGTTGAATGGTTATACCGCCATTGTTGGTCACCAGAGTCTCGTTGGTCAATCAGCAGGTAGCCCCACGTGCAGGTAAGGCTGGCATTTCGAGTAATGAATGTCTTAGTAGTCTCTTACATCCTATCTACCTACCTAGGATACCTACTGCTATAAGCTTTAAGAAGAAATCTGTGTCACAGTGGAGCTAATGGAGAATACAAAGGAAAACTCATTTCACATTTTGCAGATGCATACAAATTAGATTCGTCTTAAAATAGAACACCAATTGCTTTTAAATGCATATGCCGCGTTGAATAAAGATGTTTTTGTCTTTCTTTTGTTTTAACAGCAGAGCTACTTACAGAACATGTAATGCAATTTATTAAATAAAATAAATAAATATGTCAGACACTCACACCAATTATCCAGTTCCAAACTAGGCAGAGCCTGTGGTATGGTTACTAGATAACGGATAGACATACTTAAATAAATATATAAACATCCAAGACTTGGGTACAAACATTCATATTCATTATACGAACATTTGCCCCTAGCGGGATTCGAACCCGCAACTTCCGGCGTGGCAGGCCGAGAGCTACCCGTTCCGCCACGGAGGTCGTCAAAAAAATATCCTGGATATAATAATTCCTGGAATTTCTAGCTTTAATTCATTAAACATATCAAATCATTATATACTAGCTATTGCCCGCGACTTCGTCCGCGTGGATAACTTAACATCACAAATTATTATGTATTTCCTGTAGGAATGAGATGTTTTTTGGGATAAAAACTATCCTATGTCCAATTCCAGGACCTAACCTATATGTGTGCCACGTTTTATCCCGATCCGTCCAGTGGTTGAAGAGTGATTGAGTAACAAACATCCAAATATCCAAACTTTCGCATTTACAATATCCGGGAAGCGACTGGATGCGGATGGCGGAGAACCGGGAGTGATAGCGTTTATTGGGGAAGGCCTATGTCCAGCAATGGACTTTGGGGACTAATATGATGATAGACTCAGCTGCGATTTTATTTACGGAAGCACGCTTTTAAATTTAGTATTTGGTTTCTGATGAAGCATCTATACGCGTTGCAAACTCAAACGAAATTACAAGTATATAAAAAAATTTAATAATTTAAAATTAATTATTAGAAATGTATACTGTAATCGGTAATCAGAAACTGAGTAGTCGATGACTATTACGAGAGCTGCCTAAAGAAATTACATGCAAAGTTTTATTTTTTCCCTTAATTATTTTCAAATTTATTTTGCGACCGCTTCCTAGGTGTTAGCGCTGTGAAGAAGATATGGCTGCTGGATATAGAAACGAACGCCACCTGGTCCTCCGCCCTCCATATCTAGTTGCTTCCTACCACCATCCTCAGGTCGTCGGTCCATCTGCGCGTGCCGATCCGAAACGATAGTAAAAACGTAAAATTGTAAAAAAATTTAACCGTTTTCACCTCTGTCCAACTCCAACCACTCCAACTCTTCCCGTGGACGTCGTACAAGGCGACTAAGGGAATACATTATAAAACATCATTCAGGCCTCCCCAACCCGTCTGGCCAGCGCGGGGAGTGTAGGCCAAATCCTCCGTCTGTCTCCGGCAGATGAGAGAGGGTTGTGCTCCTGCAGTGGAGACAAAAATAACCTGATGATGATGATGATGATGAACCTCTGTCAGTTTTTCTATCCAACCGTCAAACACTAGTTATGAATCCAACTACGTAATCAATTATTGTGATTAACTGTGAATGCCTTCTGTAGAATTTACGTAAGAGAGCTACCATCTTCCCAACAATAATAATATAAAAGGAACTTCTATTATTAAAACAACAATATAACTCTGACAATACAGTCATTAATCCGACTCACACCTACAGTTTTGAAATTAGAACACAAAATGTTTAAGAGTCTAATGTTTAAGAGTGGGTTCCGCAGTCACATTATAATATTATACAGTTACTAATGGTTAATATTCTTAGCCGAGTGGTTTACTCAGGGCCATCCCTAATCTTCCCGTATCATCATCAGGTTATTTTTGTCTCCACTGCAGGAGCACAACCCTCTCTCATCTACCAGAGACATACAGAGGATTTGGCCTATACTCCCCGCGTTGGCCAAACGGGTTGGGGAGGCCTGACTGATGTTTTATAATGTATTCCCTCAGTCGCCTTGTACGACAGCCACGGGAAGAGTTGGAGTGGTCCTTGGATTCTACTCTACCGGAAACCACACGGCAACTTCACTTCTATCTTCCCGTATAATTCTTATTAATAATCTATAATTCTTCTTGCGCCTCCCGCTTACCAGTAAAATAAAATATAAATAATAAATAATGCTGTGTGGTTCCCGGCTTAGAATAGGGCCACTTACATTTACAATAATTTTTATTGTAAATGTAAATGGTTAAACAGAAATTTGTTTCCTCGGACGGTACCCTGAATCCGCAGAATTCTAAACAATAGCTCGACTAGCATGACCCTTTATAGACTTTACGGTTTTTAAACTATTCAATAATTCAAATTTGGAAACGGTGAGTCGTTGGTTGCGCAAGCGACTGTGGCGCCACACGAGTGCCCGCCGGCAATGTCGTTGCTAACTTCAGACGTGGTTTTAGTGTGGACATGACGACGGGTTTACTCTAAACGATTGGTTAATATATCAGCTCTTAGTGCCTTGTCTCACACCCTGTAAGGTTGGCTGAAAGATATCTCTTTTAGAGATACGTTCGCCTTTTTACACAACATTTTAAACTGTATTTAGTTTTAAAAATAGTGCATAAAAGAATATATACTAATAATCCAATTAAGTATATTTAAAATTCATTTTCTAATTTTCGTGTATGACTTATACAGGTGATTTTTAAATTCAAATTTTGATGTTTTCAAGAAAATTTTCAATTTTAGCTAGACCAGACCAAGTAAATCCACAATTTAATATTAGTTACTTGGTAAGTAAATCGCTAAAAGCGATAAGGCAGCTTAATCTTGAAGATTAACAATAAATATATTTGTAACCCAAGATATAAGGTAAATTAAGTAACGGCTCGCCTTCTAAAATAAGACAAATATCTAAAAAAGGCTACTAGACCTAATTAAAAAAAAAGTTATGATGAATAAGTAAGTTTATTTAAAAAAAAACTGTTATTAAGTACCTATTGTATGCTTCTCAGTTCACATGATCAACAACTCATAGAATTATTAATACTATTTAGTATCTTTTTAACATGTTTTATTAATTATTAATATTACTTGTATATTTCATAACTACGTATATCGATACATACTATTTTAACTATGTTAAAAAATTTAAATTGTTTTCTCTAGTTCTTATAATTTTTATTTAATTTTTTTTTCCTTTTTCTTGCTTTGTTGTTATTTTCTTTGTGTGTGCCAATTGTGGTAGTGAATAAATGATTTTCTTTCTTTCTTTTCTTTCGATATTAATCCCGCTAAAATTATTTTTATTTAATACATATGCATTCATTATTTTGTTACACAATTTACAACAAATTTAAACTTTTTTACTTTTAAATTAATTGTTATATTTCTCAATGGCACATCCATCTTACTCTAGCGACGTATATAAACGTTGCCCGGCAAGCCTTGTAATTTTGCGTAGGTGTTAAGATTTAGGTCGTTTGCTGACAGATATACTAGAGGTTTATGTAATCGTATCGTCGGCATAGAATACATTAATTTAAATGAAAAGGAAAACAAACAAAATCACGAAATACTGTCTTAAATACTTATAAGAAGATTTATAACAATACTTTAGAGATTTAAGTCTGTGAGAGACTACTAGGACGATTCTGATGATGATATTATTGCCATTATACTCAGTCTTTTTAGTTTATTAAAGTCTATATTACTGGTTTCATATGTTTCATCTGCTATGAACGCCTCCACAATGTAATAAACTGAAATAACAAATCTTATGATAGGTATGGACGCCCGGAGCGTTTCGAAGCGGATCAGCAGAGCCCGATCAAATGGGGGGCAAGCCGGGCATTTGCCCAGAGCGGCAAAAAATGAGGGGCGGCAAAATTGTTTTATTTTCTTTCTTTAAAGAGCTTAGTAGCTTCAGCGACTATGTCGCTCTATTTTTGACAACACAGTTAACAGAAGAAATCTACAGGACTAATGTCTTATGGATTTCTTCTGTTAATTCCAATCTTAACTAATCTATAAAGTGCCTTGGCAGCATCTGACAGTGGAAAAGCCAAGGCACTGTTACATTGACCCACATTCAATAAATTAGAATTATTGTATACATATATGTATTCTAGAAGACTCATTCCGGACACACTCCATCAAAATGTGATAAAAATCCTCTGGTACATCGCATTCTTTACAATTGGGAGAAGGTGTTTTGCCCATCGGAAATGCATTCCTAATTCATTTATTGCCATGAATTACATGTAGGTGCAGATGTTATTAAAATATACAATATTTGGTAATTGATCAGTGCAATTTTACCCACAGGAGTGTAGCAATTAAAATAGTAACAATACACATACAACATGCAACACAAAGATACAACACAAATACATAACATTTAAATAAAGTCAAAGCAGAATTTCAATAAGTATTATCAATCATTAATTTCAAAATATTTCTAAAATGTCATGTTCTTATTCTTATACTAATCTACACCCTTTATATTAATTATCATTGCAAGAATTCGTTTACGCTGTATGGACATTTTTCGTTTCCTATATTCCAACCTAGCCAGTAGTCATCCACCACCCACGCAGGTTGACAGGTTGGATGTTGAAATTTGTATGTACCACTGACGTGAATATTATAGGTATAATCCCAACAATATCATATATTTATGTACTTATATACTTAACATCCCCCAACATTACAAGCTCTTGACTTATTTGGTTTTAGTTTTAGTGTTGTTTTAGTAAAGGGAGCAGCGAAAAATATCTTTGCCCGGAGCGGCTAATAGCTAGATCGGGCCCTGCGTACAGTCCTGAAGCACAAATCAATCCTCTTAGTGGACTCATTAGAAAAAGAGAAATATTTAAACACACATAAAATTAATATTGAATTTAAACCAAATATACCGGCAAAGTGCCGCATTTGACGTGCAAATCAGTATATTTTGATGTGGGTTAGTTTAAGTTAGATGTTAAATTAAATGTAGGTATGCCTTGGAAAAATACGTTTATCAACTTTTTAAACGTCATCGAGTCGATCACAGACAATCCACTCAAACCTGAAACGAAACTCCAACTGCAGTCAATTATTTATCTGCTCTCGTGTATATACTTACATCAGTGACATTTACGATGCTGATATTTCAAAGTAAGACGGTCTGTTTGTAAAACCACCAATATACTCCATGCATAAACCTTATAAATTGCATGCTTTGAAGTTGTATCTAAAGAATGTCATCCAATCCCACTATCCTACTAATATTATAAATGCGAAAGCTTGGATGTTTGTTACTCAATCACGGTTCAACCACGGATCGTAATGAAAGGCACACATATAGGTTAGGTCCTGGAATAGGACATAGAATAGTTTTTATCCCGAAAAAATCATCCCATTTCTACAGGAAATACATAATAATCTGTGATGTTAAGTTGTCCACGCGTACGAAGTCGCAGACAACAGCTTGTTTCAAATAAGTGACTCTCAGCAGATTGAAAGCGACTACGTCAGCGATGCAATTAAAGTACGAGACAAAGTGTCTGCTACATATTGTCTTCAAGACCAGCTCTTTGAGCCAAAAATAGCTAGAAAATATATTTCCATTGTTTTCGACTAAGATTTGTTTGGATGACGTGCGAGAAACTTATATAATTACTTAGTAAATTACACCCAAGTTGCGCTAAGTTAGCGGTACACCTCCATTGTACCTATAGGAGTGTTTTATCTTTTAACCTTTCTGGCAGGGAACAAAAACTTTCAGTCGAACTTTCGTTATCGATTCGAGTCACAGGCCAATACTGTTCTTTACAAAGAAACAGCATAATGCTGGAAGTATTACACCAAATTTTCTGTCTAAAATATTTCAGATAAAGTCAAATCTGATATGTACATGGTGGACATATCGTATTTAATATTTAAACATAGGTATTATTATTTTTTTTACATTAATTGTCATTTTATAACATGTTTTTGCTCATTTAAAGCATATTTTTTCTTTTATACTTAAGTGTAACTTCTCTATTTGGTTGTGTCATAAATTGGGTACTAACTTTGGCCGCTAACTTCACACCGGTGTGTTTAATTCCATTCTATTAGCCTTATTAAGGAGCTCTCTGTCTTATCCTATTATTTTAAATCTTCTGTCTTATGCCCGTTTTAGTTATTTCTAATGTCAGATTTTTCTCTATGTATTATTTTTGAATGTCTTGGGGGCCTTTGTGGATAATATCCGACGGAAAAAAATCATTTGTACTCTTCAACGGGCCATTCGCGTAAACGCTTTATTGTACCAAAATTAACAACAACTTCAACAAAAATAAATAAAAGAATAAAGTTGTGTAGAAAGGCGGACTTATTCCACTTAGGTATCTCTTCCAGTCAACCTTAGAGTAACTGAAAGGACTGGTATCATGCGTTTAGTAGTAGTAGACTATTTAGTTCCATTAATGCTTACGAAGTTGGCGACAGATGTCTTCCAAGTTGATGTACTGCACCTCGTCTCCAGTTTCCGACGGTCATTCTAGTCCAATATTTTAGACCTACGTCGCCGAATTTCTCCCCAGCTTCGACGTCCCGGAACTTTTCTACTGAACTCCAATTAATTATATCGGATAATGAGTGGAGCTCGCTCCCGATACCGAATTCGCTACGTGATTCAGCGGTCACGCTCAATTTTGCTTTTCACTCCCCGAGTTCCTACTGCAGTTGAGATGAGAATTGAATTACTTGGTTAATGAAAGAAGACGGAAGCTGCTATGTTAGTTTTTTTATTTATATCGGCAACTGTTTTGTTTATTAGGTACCCAAAACAAATTAATAATATCAAACAAAGTCGGTTTTTTATTTATAACTCAGAACGGCTGCACCGATTTTAATGATAGGTATGTATCTGATTTGTTGGCTTCGTCTCTGCCCCGGATAGCAGAATAAATATTAAAATATCTGAAAAATTCACGGTTTTAAAAAAAAAAAAAATATTTTTTAAATAAATTAGGTTTGGAACTCTTCCATCTTCCGCAATTGACAGCTCAAGTCAAGCACGCCTATAGCTTACTTGTAGCTTATTAGTAATCCTTCTTCCTACTAATATTATAAATGCGATCTCGTTATCAGAAAAATTGTCGGTATATGTGTTTGTGGGTTTATAATAAAATACCTGTCCATATAAAGGATTTACCATATAACAGATTTCAAATATCTCTTATTTATTGGCTTTTGGTTCACACATTTTATACTGTAAAAGAATTCTTGTAGCACAGGGTCGGATGACGTTTAGCAATACTTAAATTATTTATTTTGACTTTTTGACTGTACTTATTAACTTTGACATTTCAATGTTTATTATAGTGAATATTTGTATAAATTTGCATGCTATTGGTAATAACTGAATTGGTGTTACTTTAGGCTAATTTTAACATCTGACATTTGTACCAATATAAGAGCAAATAAATGATTTCTTTCTTTGAAAAAAAAAAATTGGATATTTGGATGTTTGTTACTCAATCACGCTTGAACCACTAGACGGATCGGGGTGAAACTTGGCACACGTATAGGTTAGGTCCTGGAATAGGACATAGGATAGTTTTTTATAAAAATTTACAGCGCGAATGTGGAAGGAACTACAGCTAGAGGTCGTCCTAGGAGGACGTTCAAGGATCAACTAGTGACGTCCTCATGAAGGATGGGGTCCGAAGAAGAATTAAAGGAGATGCAAGAAAAGGTTGATGGATGTGAGTGAGGCTAGTGAGGTGTGTCAAGACCAACGATAAGATAAATTAAAATTAATAAAGACTTAATTACAAGTTAATATTACCCTATTTATTTCAAAAACTGTAAAATCCGTGAGAAATATCTCAGAATCAGAAATTATACCTACATCTAATAAATAAAAATAGACTTCGCGTGTCTGTACATTGAAAATACTTGCAAAACAAAAATTTGGGGTTCTAAGGATAAGTAATAGAATAGATTTCGATCATTATTAGAATGTTCGTCTGTTTATCCGTTTGTCTCTTAGTTTATGTACGCATCACGTAAAAATACTGAATCGACTGTGATGGACTTTTCAAAGAAACATAGGACTAAATTCTGAGTAACATTTAGGTATTATTTCATCACAATCGGCTTACTCAATCAAAAATGGGAAATTTTAGTTTTCAAATACATGAGTAGGTAAACAATATAACAATGAAGTATAATTATGAATGTTTGTATATTATTTATATTATTATTTAATAATGTATATTATATTTATATGTTATTAGTATATATTTATTTATATACTTATATTTATTATCGTGTAGCTTATAATCTATGTAAGTGGATATATAGTTTATATTAGTGTATGTATGTATATGTTTTTATTTATTTACGTACACACTATGTCTGCCTCTCTTATTTCAATTAGATCTCTCGCGGGTCTGCTGGAAGAAATCTCTCTCAGAGATAAGTTCGCCCTTTGTACTTGTGTTTCTTTTTAATGTATTATTTTTGTTTTATCTGTGTGTGTGCAATAAAGAGTTAAATAAAATAAATAAATAATATTATATTCACATTGCGATGAGTTAGGACTTTAGGACTACATATGGAACTGAAGTGGGCGTGGGAGCGGGAGTCGGTAAATAATTGTGTAGTCCACGCGAGCGGAGCCGCGGGTACAGCTAGTCTATTTTATATATCCATAAACATATAGGTACTGAGTTCAGTTCTACGCTTGAAATTGACTCGTATATAAGTTTTGAATAACCAACACAGTGTATTAGGTAAATTTTCATTCGTTGTGTATTTACACGGATCCTGAATAAATACAAAGTTCATGTTAGTATATTAAATACTATCGCCGGCCTGGGGCATTCCTTCTGGAAGACGACAACAGTGATACTGAATTACAATTTAATGGAGAAAATTAGTATAAGAAGGATTTGGCCTACACTCCCCTTGCTGGCCAGACGGGTTGGGGAGGCCTGATTGATGCTTTATAATGTATTCCCTTAGTATGACATACAAATGATAAACAAATTTTTTTAATAAATTACTGAAAAAATCCGGGAATATACTCCGGCCATCGTCGTGGGTAAGCCCGTTTGGTTGTAAATGCGCTCTCGCGTCGGCGGTGGCAAGAGACGAACGAATGATACCTATCGTTCAGCCCGGCTAGTCTCCTTATCAGCCTGAAAGAGCCCACTGCAGTACATAGGCCTATCTCAAGGTGCGCCACTAAACCCGATCTTCGGCTCTTCTCATCCAGTCACTGCCAGCCGCCTTACGCCTCACGTCGCTCCATCTAGCCAGGGGGTGTCCCACACTACGCTTGCCCATTCGCGGTCTCCACTTGAAAACTCGTTTACCCCAGCTGTAATCGGTTCTCCGACAGATGTGACCGGCTAGTCTCGATATCTCGATATGCCGAAGCTGGTCGACGGCGTTGTCGCAGTGACAGCGGTAAGGGGCGTTGGCAGGAGCGCCTAGAGCGAAGACAGAGGTGGCGATGCGATGCGATCCAGCCACGTCCCGATATTTGCAGATGGTAACGCCTGTAACCATAAACCAGATTCAAAGTTACTTCAATGGAACAAGATCTTGGTGCGCTCGTTTGGAATTCAGATAGGTTTACGATTAAAAAGATCTCATTAAAATCAACAATTATTGTTTTTTCAGTGCAGAAATAAATTATACAACGATTTTAACAGGTAGCTGGAACATCTGCGTAGTTATAACAATATTCTATATCTATTGTTATGTCAGCAGTGATGAATATTCTATGGAATTAAATACAGCAATTCATCTTGGCACAATAAGCTCAATCAGCGGTATTTCTCAAAGTTCCATTAGCTGGGAAATGTTTTGTTCCACACTGGCCCTGAGCCCGAGGGTATTTGTTAATGGATTATATTTAAGGGAGCGAAGTAACACAAAAAAATAACCTAGGGCTGAAAAATAAATAGCATGTAAAGAAAGAATGTTCCAAAGCTATAATAATGGAATTGTTTGTTACCATGTTTGTTGTTGCCGACGAGGGAAAACCTCGTCAAGCACAAATTAACGAAAATGCAAAGTGCGTTTTGTCTTAGAAAAGAAACCTTCGTAACGCATGATTGAATTACTAAAAATCAGCTTCTAGTACTCCTGTGTTCGCGTGAATTTTTTTGTGATGAAATGAGTAAAAAAATTAACCGACATCTATTTTAAACTTGATTTTTTTTTCACGACAACAAATAGTTCTAAGCATAATAATCCAATAAAATATATATATTTGTACATGAGTTTAATTACTCTGTTACCGTCGATATATTTGTACTAAAAGTGTAAAGTGATAAAAATAGTTATATCAAAACAAAAGAAACTACGACCATTCTCTTTACTTTAAGAACTGTTATTTCTTCTTCTATGAAATTACGTTTCACTAGTAAGTGTACTAGGTTTTCAGTCGCCTTTAAATGAATTTATGTGATACGAAAAAGTTTACCAGCTTCAAGTTTCGAATGTGAACTGAAGATGTGGTCAAGAGCATATCACCAAGCGCCTTTACAGTGCCCTCAATGTCCATCCAGGTGCGCTCAAGAAGAACTAATTGGGGCCACTTCAGTGGGGGTCGCGATCGCCCAACAATAGATTGGAAAAATATGACGATAGCAACTGAAATGCCAACTAGTTATTTGACAACCTTTAAACGAATTGAGTGGAAGTATAAGATTTCGTGTTAATAATTATATACGTACATAAAACTCACGTCTTGGTCCCAGAGGGGTAGGCAGAGACGATGTTGTGATGTGGGGGATGGGTGTGGGGGTGGGATTGGAGTGGCAGTGGCAGCGGCAGCGGTAGTGCCAGCGGGAGCGGGAGCGAAATTGAAAAGGGGAGCGGATTTTGTAGCCTACGCGAACGGCTAGTTTATAAATAAATTTTGAAAAAATCTAAGAATATCAATAATTACGCAAGTATATAAATGACATTCACCTAATTCCGATTCGTGATATTAATAATAACAATGCGAAATGATATTTATTAGTGTTATAAATATCAGTCTCGTTACATCTGGCAATATTGACTGGTAAAGAAAATATGTTTATTGGATATGTGGCCACATTACAAATAAACAAATAATGACAACATCATCATCATCATCAGGTTATTTTTGTCTCCACTGCAGGAGCACAACCCTCTCTCATCTGCCGGAGACAGACGGAGGATTTGGCCTACACTCCCCGCGCTGGCCAGGCGGGTTGGGGAGGCCTGATTAATGTTTTATAATGTATTCCCTTAGTCGCCTTGTACGACATCCACGGGAAGAGTTGGAGTGGTCCTATTCTACTCTACCGGAAACCACACGGCAAAAAATATGAGATCACGTAAAAACTACTGAATCGACTTTGATGGACTTTTCAAAGAAACATAGGACTTAATTGGGAGTAACATTTAGGTATTATTTCATCACCATCGGCTTACTCAATCACACATGGGATGTGGATAACAGAAACTAAAATGTATGTACGTATGAACCACCGTGTATATGTCTCAGAAATCAAAAGGTCCCAACTCCCCAGCATCCGTAAACAAGAGAACAAATTTAATTACATACCACATTACAATAGTTGTATCAGCCTGTCCGTACACGTTTGTGTGTGTCTACATTATTGTAGGGCTACTGCACTCGGTGTGTGAACATAGTCGATCGAGAGAGGGATAATTATATGTCAACAATGTAAGTGCTTCTCTTTCTAAGTTATAGCGTCGCTCTCTCGATACCGGTCGATAGCGCGTTGGGGTAGTATCTTTTTAAGGCGGGTGGCCCTGGCAGATTATTAGTGCGTACTGTCAGCCGTTACTTCCTAAGATATTTCCTTAATTCCTTGGACGCGGTTGAGCGTCGTGCCCGAAGGCTCATTGGTGACGATGACAGAGCCTCAAACATCGTCGCAGTGTCTTTAGGTTTTCTACAGGTTACATTTTGGGGAGTGTGCCCAGGAATTGTACGATCCGATTCCCCCATCTCCGTTTCCATCACCGGACTCCCAGACGTGGGAAGGGACTTCATCCTTATGTAGTAGACATACCACGCTCAAGCGTTTTGCTTCCTCTTTTATTTTGCGTACTGCTAAAGAATGGAACTTACTGCCAGCTTTGGTATTTCCGGACAAGTTAAAAGAAGGCTGAATTAGCATAGGTAAGCGCGCTCCACCTTAAGCCTCATCGTCACTTAGCCTCAGGTAAGACTGAGGTCAAGCGTAAACTCATCACGTTTTTTTGTTGTTAAATTCGTTGTTAAATTTCAATATGTTCAATTCTATTTTATTGTATGCCAAGTCATAACTTGCTCATTCAATAAAAATAAGATTCCTATCTTGATCACAAATTCGTAACAGCACGTAGGAAGGACATGAATAGCATAATCTTCATAGTTGACAATGCACTTTACGACTTATATAATTTCCGCGTGGGTGTACAGAATCGCCTTGAGTGGAATAATCATTTAGTGAATAGTGATCAACAATGCAAGGTCAAACAAATAGTGCAGAAGGTATTTAGAGCAAGCATTCAAGTTACAGTGTCTGTGGAACTGTGAATACTGGAGGAGGCATCTTTACAAAGAAAATATAATATCGCAAACTAGGTAGGTAGATCTAAAAAAATACCAACTAGTTTAGTGCTATAATTAGAGCGCTGGGCACGGACATGCTGCAGTCCCATTACTAGACTCCTGTAAAACATTCATTGAAACAGTTGAAGTGGTGTTATTCGGAATTAAGTACCACACGGATCTATATAGGTACAGGTACGTATAAGACTAAGTATTTTTTTATATATTTTTAAATTTCTGCGGCGTAACATTTCTCAATTATTTTAGTATAAGTACAGTCTCAACGTAGTTAACTTATGTCATCATCATCATCAGCTGAAATACGTCCACTGCTGGACATAAGCCCCCCGATTAGAATGCCACTTTTGTTGGGCTGTCCATTGGCGGATTTGCAATAATCACCACACTTGGCAGGAAGACTAGTGACTACAGTAATGATCTTGATGTACACAGGAGAACCCTGCTGCCCGTCCCTGGTGGAATCCCTTAGTCGCCTCACGGGAAGATTGGGGGTGGCCCTATTCTTAGCCCGGAAAAACACGGAACACGATTGTGTATTTAAATAGTATTTATTGATTGACTCTGGTGAATTGCTTATTCGGACACTAAAATATCAGAGTAACTTATTTTTATCTTAAAAATATAGCATAATATATAAATCTCATATTATTTTCGCTGTGTAATGAAAATTAGATTTATCTGTATGAATAAATATGCTCCCATGGGTTTTTCTGATCCGAATCATTTATGAAGGACACAATTTTCGAACTTGGTCAAGTTACCACATCCAAATAGCAAAACATCTTATACGTAAAAATCGTTAAAAAAACGGGTTGAAACTTCTCGCTCTGCTTACTTCCGTGGGAGTTTCTAAAAGTCTACACTGTAATGTAAAAAAATCATTGTAAAGTATACACAGTAGGGTTGTTTTTCTGTTACGGATACGGATATTTTTATGTCATTGTTACGGATTCACTAAAACAAATATTATGTTTTGAATTACCAAAATTTACTGCACCAATCGTAAAAAGATACACTCACACATTGTGTCTTAGGTTTGTTACGAAGGTAGCTACTACAAAATATGTTATCAATCCTGTTATAGTTTAATATTCTGGAAGTTTAGCTTCAATATACTTTTCATCACGAAAACGTAAATTAAGCTACCAAGGATATAAATAAATAAATAAGAATAAAATAATTTTATTTCAAATTATATAAACAGAAAACGTGAACATGTATTATTGATAATATATTATTATTAATTCAATATTTTGTTTTCTTTTATTATAATAATTTATTACTGTAATCATTTATTTATATACATTTGATTTAATTATGATCTACAATTTTACTAATTAATAAAACAAAAAAGAAATAAATAAAAGTAACAACTTTATTAGCAGCGGGGGGGATCGAACCCAGAACTATTTATCACTGCTTGCTTAGACTCAACCCCTCGACCACGCTGTCACTTATATTTCTGTTGAAATAAGGCAAGGAAATCGTCCTGAGTAATTACCGCGATACAAACCATAAGTAGTTGTAGATTATTTGTGACGTTCTAAGATTATTCTACGAGTTCTTCTTATGTGTCTGAGAGGTCGCTTACCCGTATTATATTCGACAATGTGGTTAAATCGCTTGTAGTAAGGTAGAATTTCCTAAACAAATATACAATCTTGAATGTGTGTTTGTAAGTATAATATCTGTATGCG
This sequence comes from Esperia sulphurella, assembly GCA_947086405.1. Classification (NCBI taxonomy): domain Eukaryota; kingdom Metazoa; phylum Arthropoda; class Insecta; order Lepidoptera; family Oecophoridae; genus Esperia; species Esperia sulphurella. The sequence continues at coordinate 4,320,348 of OX352282.1, forward strand.
ATTATAACCCTTCTTGACTGACCCCATTAATGCAGGTGTCTGTACCTATTTAATTTACAAATTTCACAGTCTGTCACATTATCAATTTTCAACAACAACAAATAGACGCCATTTTATATACCGCAACGCATTTACATGGTACAAAAACGGAACAAAACACGTGGATGGGTCGGATATAAAAGCGTCTTTACAGTATTCAGGACACAAGTTGAGTGAATGAAGAAAGTTTCTGCACTATTTTCTTGATAGCCGCCTTCGGATATCTGATTGTTTCGGATATGTATACCATGTTCCATAACATCTCTATAGGTAAACAGGTACAGTTAGCGGCACGGAATGCGTCGCGTGCATGCGATACTTTAAAATTGTCAGTGAATGTAATTAAGGTCGGACGAAGGAACTACGTTGTGATACAACTTAGTATCAAAACTGGCTTCTCTTTTTAGTTTCTGTGGCGTAATTGTCGGGCTTAATTATGCGACTTATCGTTTCAATCTTTGTGTCTGAGTAGAACGATTCGCACGAAATTTAATGAAAGTTGACGACAAAGTTGGTTGATTGGACAATTGGTTAATACAGATAAATTGGTCCGATTTAAACAAAATATGTGCTTGCCGATCCGCGGTCTCCACTCCAGAATTCGTCTGCCCCAACAGGTTTCGGTTCTCTATTAATACATTTCGCCGGGTGTGGTGGCGTTCATTGGGGAAGGCCTATGTCCAGCAGTGGACGGCTAAGGGCTGACATGATGATGATTTAAGTCATTAAGAACATTTAAATCCGTCACAAGAACTAAAAAGCAAGCCTAAAATGTTTGTAATGTATGAGGGACAAACCATGAAAGTTTAAGATTTAATTCGGCCCGCCTTTCAAATTACTAGATTGCTAGTTATACAAGTATCTGATGAGGGTTCGTTTTATTTAATACAATTATTTGTTTAAACTTTATTTTTATAACTATTAAGCGACTAAAGTCACCGTACTCATGCTGGATATACTATACTTAAGCGATGATTTTTATGATGACTAATTAAGTTGTCCCATTCATTGAAGTCAAAATTGCTTCTAGTCAAAGTGAGCCCGCGTCTATTTTTCACTATTTCTGGATTTGACCGCAATCCGTTTGGGATTATTACACACATAAATATTTTTTGACATTTCTCGCCACTTCTATTGAGTCAAAAAGATGCATTATCGCCAATCAGTGATAATCGCTCACATTTTCTTTTCATACCAAAATAATATCTTTAAAAAACATAAAGAAGTTTCAGTTGGTACCTAGAAACTGACTGTACTTTAAATAGCAAACAGTATGACACATCGTTACAAAACAAATATTGTATTATCACTTATTTAGACCTGACTCTGATTAAGGTCTGCCGTGCTCATTAATGCGTGTCCAGGGGCTTGCCTGGCATCCCGAAGCTGGGCGAACTCCTGGTTGACGTTGGTGGACATTTATTTCTCTAGCTAATCGTGGTACCACAACACGGAGGTAGCGATGTTGTTCGCCACATATCACGCCAAGTGGTATCAAAATCAAATCAAATCATTTATTAATTCAGACGTTAGTCCATAAAATGTTGTTAGTATAAATAAAACTTAAGTCTATGTTAGAAAGCGGACAATAAAATAAAATAAAATAAAATTAAAATTGGTTTTGTTTGTGAAGGTGGATAGTCATCCAGTGCCTGAGCATTGGACTATCCACCTTCTCCCGTATAGTGGCCAGGAAGCTGTATCACGGTATCACGGGGCGTAAAACGGGCAATGGAAAGTCGCTTTGCGACGGTTGTGAGAATCGCACAAAATGGCGATACATCATCCGATAGTATACTGTAGCTTACCCAAGTATAGTATCGCTTTGCTTTACTATAAGGTAGTCCTAACACATTAATAGCCCGGGGCGAGGCACGTGTTGGGTGTTTATTTTTTTGGATAGTCATGCGTAGCTCAATTTACATGTGGACACGCGAAGTTTGTCTATTTACATTGCAACGAGGACATTTACAAATTGCTATGCTATCGTAACTAACATCTATAGTAAAAACAGCTTTTAACATGCCGTGCTATGCGATCGATTACAGTTTCCTTCGGGAACTTTCTTTTCCTGTAATTCAAGTAATGTTTGTGTGTGAATTTAGAATTTAATAAGTCAGCACAGCGTTTATTATGCTGAAATATATTTCCCGTTGACGTGATGTGTTGCGAACAACATCGCCGTCTTGTTGAGGTACCACGATTAGCTAGGGAAATAATTGTCCACCTCGTCAGAGCCCCGCATGATGCGAAAAGCGGGTGAAGGAAAGCTGCTTTGTGACATAAGATTGCGCAAAGTGGCGATATATCGTCTCTGCCTACCCCTGTGGGACCAAGGCGTGAGCATTATGTATGTATGTATTACGTATTTTTTAACTTATTAGGAGTAGGGGTTTAGTCTTTTCTGACTATGTCGAAGCAATCACCCCTCCCAAAAAAATTACATTAGAATTTTTTATAACCGTTTAAGTACTTCTTCCTATGCAAGGTGTTTCTTTAAAGGATTCGTAATGAGGAGATCATAGCCGAAAGGATTAGCAAGCTTAAGTGAGCCACATCTGTCGCAGAACTGACGGCCGTTGGGGCTGACGAATGCTGGAATGGTTGCGCAGTGTGGATCGCCTCGCTGGCCAAATGGACCGACGACCTGAGGAAGGCCGGAAGCACCTGGACGCGGAGGGCGGAGGATAGGGTGTGGTGGCGTTCATTGGGGAAGGTCTATGTGGACGTTTTAGAGCTGATATGATGATGATAATAAATAATTCATACTGTATTTTAGTTCAAGAACTACAAGCAAGTGAAAGTATCATAATGTGATATTGTTTAGGTGTTAGGAACATAATTATTTTCTGTTGATTTACAGTTGTAATGAAGGTTGTTGTAGTTATTATAATGAAACATAAAACGTCTAGGTTTCTAGCCCCTTTGAGCTCAAACTCCATAACAATAAAAGCGCAAATGCACGTGTTAGTTACTGAAACTGTGACGTGCGGATTGCAAAAAGCAGTAATTCAGCAGCATAATTACTAAGAATAACGTTTTCAACTGGAACGGTTGAATCGTGAGTAACTACCATTAACTGGGCTAGTCTAAAACTCGAAAGTTGAAGTTAGCTCTCCGACAATTTGTCGGTTTACTAACAAAAACGGCCGCGCTCACACCGTTGAGTTTGCTACGGTTTAGCTGTTAACAAATCTGGGGGGCCTAGTCCGTAAATATATCAGATATATATATTTTTTATTATTAATGCGCTTGACCTCAATCTCACCCGACGGCAAGTGATGATGAGGCCTAAGGTGGAGCGCGCTTACCCAGAAGATGCCCATTCACTCTTCATTTAAAAAGATCCAAATTGTACTTCTCCGGAAATGCCCAAGCTGGCAGGGATTCCTTAAATATTAATAAAAAGCCTTTTTGTATTGTCTAAAAGGATAAGTCTTCTCCTTTTGTCAGCCCCAAGATGTCCACTTCTGGACATAGGCCTACGTCAATGAACGCCATTACAAGTGACAGTAATTTTAATGAGCGTTTGGGGTCTCATTATCGTAGTTAGATGCCAAAAGCTTATCTGAATATGTCACGTGACCCGTTAGAGAGTGCAAACCAGCTTTGTAGTTCAACGGATATTATCCGAAATGCTTACGAAGTAAGCCCCTGATGTAAGTAAATAATTTTTCTCGTCTTAAGCACCATTTTCCTATATTTAAACCGATCTTGTGTCATTATTCATAAAAACGGATAGCGGTATTTTTATGTCATCAATCTGCAAGAGTCCACTGCTGGACAAAGGCCTCTCCTAAAGCGCGTCACTGAACCTAATCCTCGATTATTCTCATTCAGTCACTGCCAGCCGCCTTACGCAGATCGTCGCTCCATCTAGCCAGGGGGCGTCCCACACTACGCTTGCCCAGTCGCGGTCCCCACTCGAGAACTCTAACCCCGGCGGCAATCGGTTCTCGGTCAGATGTGACACTTCAGCGTACTAAGTTATTGAGCTATGTAGAAGACTTTAGTTCTCTGGCCGAATCACCTAATTTGTTTGTCTCTCTATCTATAATACTAGATGTGCCCAAGGTTCCGCTCGCGTCAACTACAGAATTAAATAAAGTTGACACTTATTAAGCGTTAATTCCTGTCTCGCTTCCCCCTTTCCCCTTCCCCCTCCCGCTTCAGCTCCAGATCCGACTCCTGCACATATTTTTAATGTACAGACACGCGAAGGTTCTATCATCAATAGTTTTCGCAGCGCAAGCGATGAAAGACATTTTATGGAAAAAAAAATTACATTATTGGGTTACATTATTGAAGATTTAGTAGGGATCCCTATTTTGTTCAAATCTTTCCTCTTTATTATATTAGTGTAGAAGTGTAGATGTAAAAGTGCTCAGCAGTGATAGGAAAATATTAAAAATTTCAGGAAATAAATAATGTTCCAATATCTATCCCACTAATATTATAAATGCGAAAGTTTGGATGTTTGGATATTTGTATTTTTGTCAGAAATCAATCACGATTCAAGTACTGGACGGATAGGTATGAAACTTGGCACACATATAGCTTACTCGTAGGTCCTAGAATAGGATACAGGATAGTTTTTATCCTGAAAAAAGCATCTCATTCCTACGGGAAATACATAATAATTTGTGATGTTAAGTTGCCCACGCTGGCGAAGTCGCGGGCAACAGCTAGTATTCTAATAACTTGAAAAAATAAGACTGAACCTGCACTTTGCTGAATTTTAGTTACCTATTGATATTTGCGTATGATGTAATAGGTGGTCTACTGTGCCCACTCTTACTGGTCACATACTTATAGGTAAATTTTAACATGTTTGACCAATGATCCACTGGGCGCGGTCTCATTAGATATCCAAAACAAAACTGACAATTTTATTTATTTATTTATTTAACTCTTTATTGCACACACACAAATAAAACAAAAATAATACATTAAAAAGAAACACAAGTACAAAGGGGAAATTATCTATGAGAGAGATTTCTTCCAGCAGACCCGCGAGAGAGATAATTGAAATAAGAGAGGCAGACATAGTGTATAATAGACAATAATTCATTTCAATTTTTATTGAGTAGAAATATGTTGTATTTATATAATGTAATTGTAGTTATACAGGGTTACAGGAAAAGTCGTGCTAGATCCCTTAAGGGTGTGGAGCACCCATCATTTCTGACTTATTTCACTATGAAACACCCTACCCTAAACTTAACCCTTTTCGAGATATTCGACTTTTAATTTTTTTATTGAAAATTGCTGATTTTTAGGCTACTACATTTATTTTTGTTTATTTTGTGTATCTTATTATTATTATTATTGCATTTTTACATGTGTAGTAAGATGCTTTAGGACGTCAATCATTAAAATAGTGCACAAGTTATTTGAATAGACCGTAGTAGACAAGTGAAAGAAAAGAAATAAAAAACATATTAGAAAGTTTATTTTTCTCTAAGGGATATCTAAAAAAAATATTATGGTAATTGTTCGGCAGATGTTTTTTAAAATATCTACGGTTCATCAGCTATCTAACGAGGTATAATAATATAGGGTTTTATTCAAATGCATTCAAAAAAATTTAGTTTCATAGGCGACAGTGGAGAAGAAAATGTATACTTAGCCCTAAAAAGTAAAATAAAACAATAGGTAAGCATGAAATGCCATTTATTAAAGGTTTTCTCACAACTTTTTCTTTTTCTACAGTTCATGTTCAACATGGCCGCCTCTATTTCTAATACATTGTCGCATCCTTCTACGGAGACCGGTCTTCACTACGCCAGTGGTCAATGTGGTCCTCATTTTATTTGCTGCATCCACAATCCTTTCTCTTAAGTCTTCCACAGACGAAACTGGATTCGGCTCGCTGTACACGAGACTTCATGCAGCCCCACACATGAAAATCCATGGGGGTTAGGTCCGGACTTCTTGCTGGCCATGGCAATGGCCCACCTCGTCCAATCCATTTGTTTGGATAATTTGTGTCCAGCCAGTCTCTGACACTTCTCCTGAAATGGGCAGGGCAGCCATCGTGTTGGAACCACATGTCCCTGATCAGGTTGAGTGGCAGATCATCCAGCAAATCACTCAAGTCTGCTCTCAGGAAATTTTCGTAGCTTTCCCCGTTTAGATTATCCGGGAGAAAGTAAGGTCCAATCAAATGATTGGAGATAATGCCCATCCACACATTCACGCTGAATCTTCATTGGGACCCCTTCACTCTTTTCTTATTGGGATTCCTTAGTTCTTTTAGGGCCCAGTAATGGGCGTTGTGATAGTTAGTTATGCCATCTTTATCAAATTTGGACTCATCCGTCCACAAGATATTTCTTAAAAAATCTGGGTCTTCTACATCAGCATTTAGCATAAATCTGCAAAAGTCCAATCTTCTCGCGTGGTCCCCTTCTTCAATAACGTGTACTGGCGTGTAATGGTACGGGTATAGGCCAGCAGTATGCACTGTAAACCACACTCTCCATTGCGAAAGCCCCAGATCACGGGCAACAATATTAGTGGAAGTAGTCGGATCCGCTCGAAAGCGTTGCACTATCTCATTGTCCTGTTCTTCGTCGTCAATTCGTGGTCTTCCCATGTCTGTACTTCGTCTCAAAACAGAGCCAGTTTCTCGAAGTCTTCGATAAACTCTGTCAAAAACGGCCACATCCGGCACTCGACGACCGGGGTAGCGAGTTATGTATTACTTTTTTTCCACGAAATGTAATACAAACCCTAGATTGTTACACCTCGTTAGATAGCTGATGAAACGTAAATATTTTAAAAAACATCTGCCGAACAATTACCATAACATTTTTTTTAGATATCCCTTAGAGAAAAATAAACTTTCTAATATGTTTTTTATTTCTTTTCTTTCACTTGTCTACTACAGTCTATTCAATTAACTTGTGCACTATTTTAATGATTGACGTCCTAAAGCATCTTACTACACATGTAAAAATGCAATAATAATAATAATAAGATACACAAAATAAACAAAAATAAATGTAGTAGCCTAAAAATCAGCAATTTTCAATAAAAAAATTAAAAGTCGAATATCTCGAAAAGGGTTAAGTTTAGGGTAGGGTGTTTCATAGTGAAATAAGTCAGAAATGATGGGTGCTCCACACCCTTAAGGGATCTAGCACGACTTTTCCTGTAACCCTGTATAATCAAAGAATTAACTGTAGAAGAACGCAATATTTTGTTGACTACTAAATTATTAGACGTCGTTTTTAGGATAATAATTTTTAGTAGGTATACGAGTTTAGTTACTACGAAATACTTTTAAATTCTATTAAGTAATTCATCAAAATAAACTTGTATAAGAAGCTCACGATCCAATTTCACAAATATTCCACACTAACACAATATCAACTTAATAATTAGTTTTAAGTAAAGTTTTAATCAACACACAAGGTTAGATTTACTGCTTAATGTTTACTTAAGAAAACTTAAGTAAATTAGTTTTTCCTTTGTTACACATCGTTGTGATGGGCGGCGTCTACAATGGTAAATATTTGAAAATGACAAAACTTTACCGTTTATACTTGCTAGGCGTATTAAGTGAGTTGTGTTTACTCACTTTTGAATAGCTATTAAATCAGTTCCAGTTGAAGTCATAAAACTTAAAATAAAGTCATAATTCTCATTTTCTTCTGCCTTGTGCCAGCCTTCTGGACACAATGCCCCAGTGCGACCACCTCGACGGCCTTTTTTATTACTTGTAGTTTAGTGTTAGTAGTATTTCTATTTTTTAATGTTTAGTTATGTTTGGCTTATGTTTTAGAGTTTTTAAGTTTGAATAATAAATATTCTCATTTAAAATCTTATTGGTTTCTTCATGAAACCCGAAAATTTACTGCAATATTGTATTCATATAGTGATATTTTGATGGGTCGAATATGCTGGGTGGGACGCCCTGCGGGTGGCAGCCGGAAGCGGCGGAGGGCTGGGTGTGATGGCGTTCATTAGGGAAGGCCTATGTCCAGTAGTGGACATCTAAGCTCTGATATTTTGATGACCAAACGCCTGTCCAATCGTGGACTTTATTTATATTACTCCTGCGACGCATAGGATGTTCATTAATAGCATAATGGTGTTGCAAAATCAAAACATAAAAAGTCAAAAGTTTTTTTTTTTATATCTCAGACTATCACACCAATCATCCAGTCCCATACTAGACAGAGCCTGTGGTATGGTTACTAGATAACGGATACACATACTTAAATAATTATATAAACATCCAAGACTTGGGTACAAACATTCATATTCATCATACGAACATTTGCCCTTAACGGGATTCGAACCCGCAACCTCCCGCGTGGCAGTCCGAGAGCTACCCGTTCCGCCACGGAGGTCGTCATGTTTAGAATCAGAGTTTGTTTATGTTTTTCAGTCGTTCGTTATGGTCGTCGTTCGTCATACGATACAAAAGTACAGTATCGTGATGTTATTTTCAGTCAATGTTGGTGTTTTTCAGTCACAAAAATACGTAATCATGCTAATATTTTGTATCACTATATCCTGAAAAGGCATTACGTATTTCCTACTGGCTGACTTCAATGGCGTCACGCTGCTTTCCTCTTCACAAATTGTACGTGAATGGGTTTTTGTTTACATGATTGTCATCATCATAAATCATTATAACATATCCCCCTCCCCCTGTCTCTTACTGACTTGCCTCATACCCTGTAAGGTTGGCTAGAAGAGATCTCTTTTAGAGATAATCTCGCCTTTGTACACAACATTTATAACTGTAATTAGTCTTAAAATGTGCAATAAACACTATTGTTCACTACCTAAACATGTAATTCAGTTCAGTAACCAAAGTCAACATCTTTTATTACATATAAGTACACTTGGTACCTACATTTATACACGCCAATTTTTTTATCGACCACCGCCATCATCGGTTTTAACGCTGCGAAGATACATTTATTCAGATATACAAAATATAAATAAATAATAGACTATTCATTCCTTGAAACCGTTCTCTTAATGACTCTCTACAATTCATATTATTATAGTATAGATTGCTAAGCGAAGTAAAAACTAGTATCTATTAGTTATTTTTATAAAACCACACAAAGCACGTACCTATGTGATATCTACACGAGAAGTGTTTAAAACCTGCCTTATCGTTAAAAACGATCTCTTCCAAACAAACCTTGAATTTTGTTTTTAGAAAATTACAGTTTTGGTACGTAGTTAAATATGAGCTACCGGTGTGGGCGTGTCTTGAATATACTGTTTGATATATTGACAGTTGCATGACATAACTTTGTAAAGATTGGTATACAATAATTAAAAATACATTTTATATGTTGGGCTTTTATATTTGGGCAGAATAAGGAATAATCAGCAGTTTTTTTTAAATTTCTCTGATGACCTTTCACAATTACCCGTAAATATATTTATTTTTTAGATAATATTCCGGCATTCCGCTAGGGGCAAATATTAGTATGATGAATATGAATGTTTGTACCCAAGTCTTGGATGTTTTTATATTTATTTAAGTATGTCTATCCGTTATCTAGTAACCATAGCACAGGCTTTGCCTAGTTTGGGACTAGATAATTGGTGTGAATGTCTGAGATATTTATTATTATTATTGGGTCTCTCTAGCTATAACTCTGCTAAACAGCTTAGAGAGGCTGTGACAGACATCTAAGTGAGGCAATAGAAAAAAGTTGATCCTCAACAGTGGTCAACGATTACATATTATTTGGCACACAATTTAGGTAATTGTGAAGTCAAAGGTTTAGGATATGCTTAGTTCCTCCCACTGCCGCTGTTTTAGGGACCCCTAGGACAATTTGCCTTGAGCTTTTTGTCCGTTTGATAGAAAATTCAGAAGTCGTTCGAAAGGATCTTTGGTGGCTTTTTCTATCAAACTTCGAACAAAACCACAATGCGGTGTAATTCATTGTCATCATATTGACCTCTTGAGGTCCACTGCTGGACATATACCTTCCTCAATTAACGCCTCTACATCCGGTCCTCCGTAGCCAGCTGCTTTCGGCCACCTACTTCAAACTTCGTACAAAATGTCGTCAATTTCGGAGATCTCAAGGTGTGTGTTTCCGAGATGATTTATCAGAGACAGACAAATATTCGGCAGATAATAAAATATTCAGTGATACGTGAGAAGTGTGGTTTAAAAGATGTAGTAACGAAGGTAGAGAAGGGTATGTTGCGTTGGTTTGGACATTTAGAGCGTATGAGTGAAAGAAGAGTGACAAAAGAAATATACAGTACGAATGTGGAAGGAACTACAGCTAGAGGTCGTCCTAGGAGGACGTTCAAGGATCAAATTGGTGACGTCCTCAAAAAGGTTGATGAATGTGAGTGAGGCTGGTGAGGTGTCTGAGCATCGCGCGAAGTGGCGATCTATCATCTCTGCCTACCCCTTTGGGACCAAGGCGTGAGCATTATGTATGTATATATGTATGTAGTAAAATATGTGGTATGTTTAGAATAAGCTGCTCTACACATCCACAATATGTCATTAATTTTGTTGAGTTCGGGCGGAGAAACTTTTTAAGATGCGATGTGAAATAAGCTTTATTCACAAATGATCCATCGGAACCCGGGCGTAGATGCCGCTCCGATTATGTCGATATAGTTCTAAATCAACTATCACATGACTAATGTGAAAATCGTGACGACGTGATAGGGATCTTTGTTTGTACATTTTTTTATCGACAACCGTACGTGACTTCATACGGAGCATTTTTTGTCTCCGTCTACAAACCTTTTTTGAGAATTTTTCCTAACGCGGCAAAAAGAGCTCCAGATGGATGGTAAGTGAAACTTTCTTTAAACTCTCAATACAATTTCAAATATCGCACACTGACCGCAAATGGGAGGCCATGGGAAAAAACCGGTCAAGTGCATGTCAGACTCGCGTATCGAGGGTCCCGTACTTTGAAAGGAGACGTAGAAAAAGTTATTTAAGTAGGTGTTATTATAATGGAATGCAAATGAAGTCGCAGGCAACAGCTAGTACGAAATATTTATTTATTCAACTAAATTAATCCACGACTCACCTAAGTATGATAGGTATTTACAACTGTATTAAATGGAGCTGGATTAACTCCGGGCACTATTAGCCTTAGTGAATCATGGGGTGCTCTGATGAGGTGGACAATTATTTCCCTAGCTAATCGTGGTACCTCAACAAGGCGGCGATGTAGTTCGCAACACATCACGTCAAGGGGTATCACGGGGCGAAAAGCGGGCGAAGGAAAGCCACTTTGAGACATTAGATTACGCGAAGTGGCGATACATCGTCTCTGCCTACCTCTCTAGGACCAAGGCTTGAGCATTATGTATGTAATTCAATATGAAAAACTGGAAAATAAATTGAATATCAAATATACTGAGTTAAAAACAAAAAAAATATATCCATTGTGTATGGTGAACATTATGTGGTGAGAGTACGTCTTGGTGAGTACAGTCAGTCATCATCACCATGTCAGCCCCTAGACGTCCACTGCTAGACATAGGCCTGAAGTGAAGTACTCTTTGATATATGATCAACTTCCTTTTTAATAGGATTTAGCATATGACCGGGTGTGGTGGCGTTCATTGGGGAAGGCCTATGTCCAGAAGTGGACGTCTAACGTCTGATATGGTGATCATTGCATAAGATAGTAGTCAAAGAAATGGATATAGGTAGAAGGGGTATATCACATGTTTACTTCAGTTTCGCGCGTGTCGATTTTCGGACACAGCGCGCCCCTTCCGCGCACTTTATTTGCCTCGTGGTCACGTTTCTAGTAAGGAGATAGTTATGCTGTTTGAAAACGGGTAATATGGCACTTTTGCAGATTTATGTCCGTGTTTACCCAACCTTGACTTGGCGCAAATCGCGTTTCACAGTTTATGCAATATATTGCAAATTGTTTTTCACGCATGTCGCGCTTACTTCGCCACTCCATCTCATTCATTTCTATGGTACAGTACTTAAGTTAGAGATCCACTTTCAAGTGCGGACGAGATAGTGATGGTATCAATCCGTACGTGGTGCGTTAACGCGTATTAGTCACTTGATCGATCTAGTGCGGCGTCCGTAACAGTTTACGTACTCGTTCTTGTCAAAGTCGACACTTAAGGGGGAGAAACCATGAACTCAGACACTACAAGCTTACGAAATATCCATGTAAAAAAACTGTAGAGAAACTTGAACGTGGAACAAACACTCATCACAGTCGCACCAGCTGTCCGTATACTTTTGTGTGTGTGCATAAATTATTGTAGGGCTATTGCACCCAGCTCGCGAATATAGTCTTTCGAAATAGGGACAACATTATACGTCAACAACATAGTTGCTTCTCTTTCTAACATAAAACGATCTCTTCGCGCCGCCCGGTCGACAGCATGCAACGGCGGCGGCAGCTCAGTACTGCGTACTGCTAGCCGTGCTCTATTATCGTCGTTAAACTGACGGAGGAAAGCAAGTGTCGCTTTTATACGTAGTAATAATATTTCGTATTCTAGGCATCTGCTGTGCACTGTAAGGTACTTATCCTTTCGGTTACTCTAAGGTTGACTGGAAGAGATCACTAAGTGGGATAAGTCCGCCTTTGTACACAGTTTAATTCCTATGTTATTATTGTTGTTGTTGTTGTTATTTTTGGTACAATAAAGCGTTTACATACATACATAAAATACTTAGTATTTTTACATCAGAAATTCTTAAAATTTTAAATAAACTGTCGATAACAAATATACAACAAGAAGGTTTAGGGACTACAGCTAGAGGTCGTCCTGGGAGGATGTTCAAGGATCAAATTAGTAACGTCCTCAAACGGCTGGGGTCCGCAGTGAGAAGAATAAAAGGAGGTGCACGAAGAGGTTGATGAATGGGAGGCTAGTGAGGTGTATCAGGATCGCGCAGATTAGCGATCCATCGTCTCTGCCTACCCCTCTGGGACCAAGGCGTGAGCATTATATAAGTATGTTCAGCGAGGGCAGATTAGTCCCACCAACATAATAACTAACTATTATGGAGACAGATTAACTAAATACCTAGTGCCGTACGTATACAATGACACTAAGCAGTCAAACTTCCCTGCAGTTTTACGAGTATTTACACTTTTTTTATCTATGGAATAACTGTGGGAAACTGTATGGCATAATTGTATAATGGAATACTGGTTGTAATTGCATGCACCATGCCCCGGAACCGAGTAAAATTTTATTAAATACATTTTAATTTATTTTACATTTTGAAATATTGGTTTAATTTTTTTTTATATTTCATTGTTACTTATACATAGGTAAGTAAGTAATGGTCCCGATTCTGAAGGCACACATTTAAAATTTGACAGCGCTAAAATTGGTTTCGTCTTTATCTTCATAATACTTTGTAACAAGGATAGCAACAGTTTTAGTGCTGTCAAATTTTAACGTTATACCTTCAGAATCGAGCCCATTATTGACTTAAATAAAATAAAATAAAATATATACTTAATTAATCTTTCAATACGTACCTACTAAACTCACGAGTGTAGCCAGATCTTGAGGTTATTGAAGTTCAGATAAATTGGAGTCTCTGGTCGAGTCTTACAACATAGGTGCCTTAAAATAGTATCTGTCGATGTTTGTGTCTTTCATTCTTCGATTAAGAAAGGCAATGTTCAATACTGGACTTATAGACAATTCCATATACCGAAATATTATAATTATAATCTAAAAGCATCTCCTTAATAATTAGAGAAATTGTCATTTAATCCGCTTATGAGAGCATATGAGGAAACAGTGTGAGAGTAGATCTAAATCACTGATAATTCATGTTAAAACATACATTAGGACGTCAAGTACTCATTTAAAAAAAAAACGTTATAAAGGCAATATAATAAATAACGTTAGAATATAATATAATGCAAGTATTTTTGCGCAGTCTTACCACTTAATTTATATTCATCAGTGTATTAAAATATTCAGGTTGTAAATATTAGCCGTGTAGTTCCCGGCTTAGAATAGGGCCACCCCCAGTCTTCCCGTGGGTGTCGCCTTCTGCATCAGGGACTGACAGCATCGTTCTCCTGTGTATATTACAATCATTACTGCGATCACCAATCCACCTGCCAAGCGTGGTGATTATGGCAAATCCCCCAATTGACAGCCGACCAAAGGTGGCATTCTATTGGGGAGGCTTATGTTCAGCAGTGGACGTATTTCGGCTGATAATGTATCTCTTACCGTACTACCGCTAGTATGTAAGTAATTGTATAATTTGCACAGCCCTAAAACATGTCAGCTTAGAAAAAGCTAATTTATGAAATTAATCATTTATGTAGTTAATTATTAATTTGATAATGCTAAATTGTTTTTTAAGACATTCACACCAATTATCCAGTCCCAAACTAGGCAGAGCCTGTGCTATGGTTACTAGATAACGGATAGACATACTTAAATAAATATATAAACATCCAAGACAAAACAAGTTGGGTACAAACATTCATATTTATCATTCGAACATTTGCACCTAGCGGGATTAGAACCCGCAACCTCCGGCGTGGCAGTCCGAGAGCTACCCGTTCCGCCACGGAGGTCTTTTGTGTAACTACAAGTAACATTGTTAAAAAAGTCAATTACTTCTCTGTTGTCTTCTTTCAGATATTGGAATAGATAAATATTTCATATACACACATACATAAACATGCTTGTTCCAAAATTAGGATACGACAAGGATAGAACAATTCACAAATGTACAACATCTAGACTGGGACCAAGTGGCATAATTATACAAAATGGTCTGTCCCTCATAGGAATCGAACCCACAAGTCCTGGCTCTCGAGTCTACGGACTAAGCCACGAGGCCAACGAGGATGAGGAATAGAAAAAATACAAAGGATTTATTAAACAACGACTTCTTTAAAACACATTTCATCACAAGTCCTTGTAAAAGTAAGCCTTCAAACCAATTAAGTAAAGCAAAGAAATCAGGAAGCCACACAAAGTGAAGTTGACTAACTTTCCCTCTTTTTGGTTGAAAATATTAAGATAAATTGTTATTTAGTAGGTCGTACATCAATTATTGCATAAGAGAAACTTACAAATGATATGCATTGACAAACTTTTCCAAACGAGCCTTAGAAAACTGCTGATATTGAAATGTTATTAGGCAGTTGAAGAGTATTAAGATGACAAAATGTTTGAGTTAAAAAAATACTACCCTCATTATAGTTTGCCGTACCGATAAGGTCAATCATGTTAGCTCTAAAATAAATATTGTATATATTCTTTATTGCACATAAATTTTACAAAAATAAGGGCATAACATAAAAGTGTACAAAGGTGGACTTATCTCTATAAGAGATCTCTTCCAGCCAACCTTCACTGTGGGAAAAGCTAAAACAAGCGGTAGGTCAAAAATAATAAAAATAAAATGTGCATGGATATTGAAATTTTATAATAAAATATTGTACTGTACATAGAATAAATGAGTAGGTATAGCTACTGATATTGTAATACATATTGTAACTCTTGATTGTGCAAATAAACGAATTATGAATTATGGTGCCATCCTAAAAACTAAACCTAATGGGTAACGACAGCATGCTTTGTTTAAGTTACCAGGAAGGTATATTATAAAAGATGTAACAGAAAGTGTCACCAATCGAAAAATTCGAACTGATACAGCTACTAAGTGACTTGATGCTAAAAAAGATGTAACTAAAAATAAAAATAAAAATCTCATCAAAATAAAAATAAAAACAGATTGAAAGTGAAAAATAGTGAACTTAGGACTAAGGTATCTAAATTATTCATGATCTCTGTCTATCCTTCTGATTAGCGCCCATCCATCTTCACTAAATAGGTACGTTCCTAAAAATGTGCCCATATTTTTTATTCTAAATAAAATAATTCTGCGTTACAAAGACCAATAATTAAAACAGACTCGGGATGGCGCCTCCGGCCGTTTTTAAAAATTACAGTTCAACATTTGAATTGTTACGTTTCATGTCAGTTTTTTTTTAACGTATCTCTATTTGATAGATAATTTTTTGTGTTTCATTTTAATATTTTGTTTTGCATGTACAAGTAATACTAACTTATTATACCTGCGGCTTCGTCCCCTTTTAAATAGAAACGCCCTAAATCTTTTACAGTTGCCCAACTGCAAACAATTTACGGCGTTTCTACTTCATTGGACATTGTGATCTGCCACAGAACTAAAGTGTTCAATATAGCTCAAAAAGTTAGTAATTTAAAGTGGCAGTGGGCTGGTTACATCTGTTGGAGAACCGATTACCGCTGGGGTAAACGAGTCGACCGGGCAAGCGTGGTGTGGGGACGCCTCCTGGCTAAATGAAGTGATGATCTGCGTAAGATAGGAGCGCGGCTGGATAGGAGCCGAGGATTGGGTTCAGTGGCGCACCTTGGGAGACGCATATCTCCAACAGTGGATTAGGATGAGGCGGACACTGGCTTGCCATTTCATTATCATCATCAGTCTGAAATAGTCAATTGTTGGACATGCCTCTCCCAAGGTGCGCCACTTACCTACCTATATTATACAGGGATATGTACCAACCCACATTTAAAACCTTTGATACAATACATCAGGTAGTTTTATTTAAATTAGTGTCACTTAAACTTGAATCTATAAATAGTCTTAAAATGGGGCCACCCCCAATCGTTCCGTGGGTGTCGTCAAGGCGACTAACGAATCGCAACAGGGACGGGCATCAGCGTTCTCCTGTGTATATTAAGATCATTACTGCAATCACCAATCCGCCTGCCAAGCTGGTGGTTATAATAGCAAACTCCCCAATGGACAGTCCACCAAAAGGGGCATTCTATTGGGGAGACTCACGTTCAGCAGTGGACGTATTTCTGCTAATGATATGCACTGTCCACATTTTACTGTATTTATTTACTTTACTAGCTAAACAGCTTTACAGCCACACATTTTCATAATTTAATATATTCTAGAAGATTCTGGAAAAATCTGGAATACTCTAAAAAAATTCTCAATATTGTCACTCACAAACGCACTTAACGCCATTCAGCACTCTCTCTCAAGTTTATATGAGCCGTACAATGTGTTAGAAAAGGTTAGAAGTATCCCATCACATATTTCTACCACCCACATACATTACCACTTCCACCCACCGTAACCAAACTCCCTTAATTGCAAGTGCAGACCAAGGGCTATC
This sequence comes from Esperia sulphurella, assembly GCA_947086405.1. Taxonomy (NCBI): domain Eukaryota; kingdom Metazoa; phylum Arthropoda; class Insecta; order Lepidoptera; family Oecophoridae; genus Esperia; species Esperia sulphurella. The sequence continues at coordinate 4,337,561 of OX352282.1, forward strand.
TACCGCTGCAACAATGAGTGGGTGGTTATGGAAAAAAAGACTGGACATACATACACACACTTTCCTTTTATATAAATATAATAGATTACACATAGTATTGTAGTTACATTCTCGTGGTAAAACCCTCATAAACCAGTCCTGTTCTAGAGGAACATGAAACCAGATTTTCACACTGGTAAGATAAAATATGGTATTATGTAAAATATGAGATTGTTACATGAGATTGTACTTAGTGGTAGTTGGAGCACGAGAACCTGTAAATATGCTTCACCCAGGTGTAGAACCTAGGTGAAGCATGGGTCTGGACTTCCATATAATATCTCTATAATCATTTTCATCATCAGGTTATTCCTGTCTCCACTGCAGGAGCACAGTCCTTTTTCATTCGCCGGAGACAGACAGAGGATTTGGCCTACACTTCCCGCGCTGGCCAGACGGGTTGGGGAGACCTGGTTGATGTTTTATAATGTTTCCCTTAGTCGCCTTGTACGACATCCACGGGAAGAGTTGAAGTTGTCCTATTCTACTCTACCGGAAACCACACGACAAATATAATCATTTATTTCGAACAAAAATCCAAGCTCGGTTCAATTAAATAATATCTTTATACAGACAGATCAAGGAACAAACATAATCTTTTCAACACGACCGACGAACGTGAGGTTGGTATTAATTATAGTGACTTGGGTCTTGGATTTGGGTCAAGGTTATTGCCAGGCCGATTATTGTAGGGCAAATATTGCCTGTTTATATTTACACGAGCTGTGCCTACTACTTCCTAAGTGTAACACTCATCGTTGCCGTGTGGGTCCCGACTACGAATATCAACCCGCCATCTTCCCGTGGGTGTCGTCAAGGCGACTAAGATATTAAATACATCAAAGACGGGCAGTGTGTATATATTATTAAAATAATGGCTTATACCAATAATCCCCTGCGAAAAATCCCCTTAAGGGGATTTCTGGAATTTTTGTCCAGAAATCCCCTGCCGATGCTCAAAGGAAACGGTAAGGGGATTTCTGGAAAAAAATCCAGAAATCCTCTTAATTATACTGCGATCACCAATTCGCCTGCCAAGCGTGGTGATTATATCAAATCTTTCAAGGGAGGATTATGTTCAGCAGTAGACGTATTTAGGTTGATGAGGTTCATTACAATCCGAACTTACTTGGTGATTTGTCATACAGGTGTCTAGTACAGACACCAGTCTCTCGCAAAGGTCTTTTTATTATTTTATGGTTGCTCTTGTTTTTTATTTATCTGTAACCTTTGTGTAGAGAAAATAAAGATATATTTTATTAAAATTTATTTATTTTATTACACTGCCTCGAATTTCGTCCAGCACTGTACTCCAACTTATTTGTGCAAGTTTTTTTTTTAAACTGTAAATTCCCATTTTTCTGTGATTTTATGGGTCGATTGAGATGAAATAAAGGCTAAATGTTACTCCAAGTTAAGCCTTATGTTTTTCTGAAGCGGATCAGTAGTTTTTCTGTGATATGTGCAGATGCAATCTCACAAACATACAGACAGCTAAAAGTTCCAAAACTGATTTTAATGCAGTGTCACTTATTACCTATCCTCCAAATATAATTTCTTGCAAATGTTTTAATATACAAACACGCAAAGTTGAATATTTGATAATTAGAAGCTAAGTCTGTTGTCATGGGTAAATTTAGACGTGTTTTAATAAGTTTTCGAAAAGTGAAACCAATTTTTTTGACAGTACTGAATGTTACTGCAGCGGGCGGCAATACCAGGTATGGTGGCGTTTATTAAGGAAGGCCTATTTCCAGCAGTGGACGTCTAAGGACTGATGATGACGATGATGATGGACGGCAATACAGACTAGTCCTACTAATATTATAAACGCGAAAGTTTGTAAGTATGGATGGATGTTTGTTATTCTTTCACGTAAAAACTACTGAATGGATTTTAATGAAATTTTACAATAATATAGCTTATACATCAGAATAACACATAGGCTACAATTTATAAAGATATTGTGTGAATTGTCCAACATATCAAGTAAGTAGGAAAAAATCTACCATCTGCGAGCTATACTGGCGTGGGCTGCGAAAAACCGCTAGAGTTACACCTATGTAATGTATGATGAAAATGTTTATTTTAAATAGTCCTACAAAAAAGCTACTGGAAATACTAATCGTGCGGGCGCGCGGGCACCAGCTATTGTCTCATAAAATACCTACAAGCTCATGCTAGGTTCCTTTTGCATTCTTAAAGCTAAGAATCATTTGCGAACTAAAATGTATGTTTCATTTTCAGATATGAAAATTTATTCTAATTTCCAGCCACCATCAGCTGGATACTAAGTTGCCTAACTTTTTATAGCCGACGCCAGCTGAAAAGCATTCTGCGGATAAAATTGAAGTTTCATAGACTAATGCGTTTAAAATGACAAAATCGACTCATAATCGTACTATTTTATAAGGGATAGCTGATGAATTTCTTTGTTAAATATTTGCATTTGTATGAACAGAAATCGTAGGTTTCTTTGGTGGGTAAAAATCGACGAACAACTAAGCTATAAAAATAAACTACATGTAGATCCATTGGTACATTATACAATAAAAAAAAAATACTATTATTGCTTCTAGATGTTTGCGCTGTGAAGTGGAAACGTTGTAACAAACTTCCAACAACACATTTTATATAATTAAGTTTGTATTGTTTGTAAATACAACTAAAAAGAATGTGCTGTAAGTTGAAGTGCTGGTAGAAAGATCTCATCAATCACAGGAACCGTGTGTTTTCCGGTAGAGTAGAATAGGAGCACTCCAACTCTTCCCGTGGATGTCGTACAAGGCGACTAAGGGAATACATTATAAAAGAACAATCAGGCCTCCCCAACCCGTCTGGCCAGCGTGGGGAGTGTAGGCCAAATCCTCCGTCTGTCTCCGGCAGATGAGAGAGGGTTGTGCTCCTGCAGTGGAGACAAAAATAACCTGATGATGAATCACAAGATCTATGTCTGCTGTGCTGGGCAGCATTTCCATTGGAAAACTGCTGTAAGTGTTCAACGTCACTTATTCCACAATGTTTAAGGACAAAAGTCTTTAATCAGGGCCTGTCATGATCTAAGGCGCAGAAACGTGAACACTGATGGTGGGCCTGCGCCACAAGTTTCAAGTAATTCAGATAGCTATGGAGAGGGCTATGCTCGGGGTCTCTTTTAAGGGTTATGATTCGTAATGAGGAGATACGATGAAGAACGAAGGTAACTGACATAGCCGAAAGGATCAGCAAGCTGAAGAGGCAGAGGGCGGGCTGCATCTGACGCAGAACCGACGGCCGTTGGTCCAGAAGAGTTCGCGCGGGATGGGACGCCGCGCCGTCAGATGCGGAGGGCGGGGCCCAGTTGTGGTGGAATTCCTTAGGGAAAGCCTATGGCCAGCAGTGGACGTATAAGAGCTGATATAATGATGATGGCCGTTGTGCCATATATGAGGTTTAGATAAGAGTGGAGACTGCATACAAAAAAGCGCTCTTTGCCGGAACGAGTTAAACCTGATCATTTCTCAACTAGGATCAAAGAGTCCAAAGCATCGGTTACAAAATATTACAGATTATTATGAGAGCACAGCATTAGTAAGGAATTAAATAATGATAAATACCGTTCACACACAGTCGCTTGGACCGCATTAACGGTCAGGACAGAGTGGGTAGGACAGCGGTGCTGTCGTTCTAATTATAACAACCCTAACAGCAAAAAATAACAACCGTATAAGAGAAAAAAAAACCACATACAATTTTTTTTTATTGCTAGCGTCTAACCATCTGTCATCAATTATATCATCATCATCAATAATACTGGATAATACTCGTATATTCAAGATATTAGATGCTTAAATGGTAGAAATAATAAAACAATAAAAAAAGTTTCATCAAGCATCATCATTTAACTCTGGAATCGAGTGTCAAAGGTCAAATGGCGACTATAAATTTAGAGATGCAATACCTTAGGCTCTTCCGCTATTCAAAGCGGTATGATTTTTCAACCCTCTGTTGATATTATACATACAAAGCTTAGTATATGGAATCCGCTGGATATAGAACCTAGTCTGCTAGCCGCAACGCTTCTATAAGAAAGTTAATCGGTCTCGCTGCCTCTTATCACCGTAGAATCTTCCTAACGTCATCATTTACGACCGAACACTCACAATATATTAACGCACTAATGTGTACCGTTTAACTAGAGCAGATACAGTTCCCTTAATTATCTTGGGGAGATCACCATTTTCAGGGTTCCGTAGCCAAAGGGTCCAAACGGGGCCCTGACACTAAAACCACTTTGTTTGCTCAGTCCGTCGTCAGAGTACTACGTAAATACTTGACACTTACATTTTTTTATTTTTTTTTTATTTATTTATTTAACATTAATAAGAAAATACATCTCATGTCTTACATAACTGTAAATGTCTGCCTACTAAATCAAAACGATGGTGTGGTAGTATACATTAAGAAAAAGTTAAGATACAAGATTAAGGAAATTAAATTATCTGGGGCATCTTGTTTACAACTAGACATTCTTAATAATACTATCCTGGGTATCTACAGATCCCCGTCTAATCAAAATGCTGAATCCTTCATTAACTCACTAGGTGACCACCTGGAAACTTTAAATTATACTAAAAATAATGTAATTATTGCGGGTGACCTTAATATAAATATCACTCCGAAGACAGTCGAACTGTATTTTGAGCAAAAAAACAGATGTGCGTATCTAAACATGCTTTCTTCTCACGGAATACTGGCTGGTCACACAATCCCAACTAGAGAAAGTAACTGTTTGGACCACATAATGTTGAATATAAATAAAAATAAACACAAGGCAACCATTGCTATTTTTCACACCACCACGACAGATCATTTCACTCCATTTTTATCATTGTCAAAAATAAAACAATACTCAGCTGCTAAAAAAACTAAAACAACTATTGACTTAGAACAGGCATTAGAACAACTTAAAAATAAAAAAAACCTAAATGAATTGCTAGTTTGTACTGACCCCACTGAGGTTATAAATCATCTGACAAATAAAATAACTGAAACACTGAAGGAAAACACTGTAATTAGGAACATTCCCTCAAAATTGCGTACGATAAAACCGTGGATCACACCAGGTATTCTTCGATGTATAAGACATCGAAATAAACTACAAAGCAAGGTACGCAATGACCCATTTAACGAAATAAATAAAATTACATACACTAGATACAGGAAATTTTGTAACAACTTAATAAAAAAAGTAAAAAGGAAATACGAAAGAGAAACGTTAGCTAAAACTGTTAATAACAACAAAAAATTATGGAAAAGCATTAAAAACATAACATATACAAGCAAGGAAAATAGTATAAATACAGAATTAATAAACCTAAAATCATCACCTATCGCCTCGGCTGACTATATTAACAAATATTTTACTAGTGTTGGCAGAAATCTGGCTCAAAAAATTCAACCAACTGATCAAGATACTTACCTAAGAAATTTACCATCGCAACAAAACTCTTTCGTTCTTCTACCTACTGACCATTATGAGATAAATTCCATATTGACTAATCTTAAATCTGGAAGTGCGCCTGGCTGGGATAACATACCAACCTCCTTTTTGAAATTGGCAAAATCAGAAGTTATTCCGGTCATAACCCATGCTATTAACTTATGTTTTGAAAAAGGGATCTTTCCAATACCTCTTAAACAATCAATCATCACGCCTGTGTATAAGGGTGGGGACAGAGACGACATCAGTAATTACAGACCAATCTCGGTACTGCCGGCGATCTCCAAGATTCTTGAGAAAGTAATTAATAAACAACTTCTAAACTATCTGAACAAATATAATCTGCTTTCGCATTGTCAATTTGGTTTTCGTCAAGGTAAATCGACAGAAGATGCTATATCGGCACTTACCAGTTTAGTCACCAAGAAACTTGACAACGGGAAAAAATGTACAGCTGTATTCCTAGATTTAAAAAAAGCTTTCGATACCGTCTCTCTCCCCATCCTTCTACGAAAGCTAGAGTGTTTTGGCATAAGGGGAACCCCATATCTCCTGCTTAGAGATTATTTATCGGACAGGAGACAAAAATTAAAACTGGAGACCTGCTCCAGTGGATACGAGGAGGTGTCGTACGGCGTGCCTCAAGGTAGCGTCCTTGGACCAACATTATTTTTGATATATATCAACGACTTGTGTGACATGAGGGTCAAGAATGCTGAAATCTTTTCGTATGCCGATGACACAGCTGTTGTGTTCGCTGGGGACTCCTGGGTTTCAGTTAAAAATAGTGCTGAGCAAGGTCTACAACAAATAAATAAGTGGTTATACAATAATATCCTGACGCTTAATACCTCAAAAACTAATTATATATGTTTCAGTATATACGACAACTCACAGCCAGACTCAAATTTTAATCTGCAAATACATAACTGTGGTGAAATGCTTAACTCAGATCCTTGTGTGTGCCCGAATATAGAGAAGGTTACTAAAACAAAGTACCTGGGTGTATTCCTGGATCAGCGGCTGTCTTGGTATCCTCATCTCGAGCATGTAAGTTTAAGAATCAGAAAACTAACATGGATCTTTAAAATGCTACGCTATGTGGTTCCAAGATTAGTTGCTGAGAAGGGAAACAATACTAGGGACCTCCTTAAAGAGATATACATGGCCTTGGTGCAGTCGGTGATAACGTACTGCATTTCGATTTGGGGTGGTGCAGCAAAAACTAAATTTTTAGATATAGAGCGTGCACAACGGGGACTCATCAAGGTCATGTACTTCAAAAAAAGGCGTTTCTCTACGGAGAATCTATACAACCTAACAAAATTGATTTCAGTTAGGAAATTATACGTAATACACACGGTTTTAAGACTCCATAATAACTTACCGCATGATCCAAATATAAAAAGTAAACGTAGGAAGGACATTGTGGCTAAGCTCCAGAAAATTAAAACCACTTTTGCCAGCCTGCAATTTGAAACACGTGCCGCCCGTTTATACAATAAAATAAACAAAGAACTTGAGATATATCGCAAACAACCGAAAGAATGCAGGAAGATTATATGTAAATGGCTGGAGGGAAAAACCTATGATGAAGTGGAACTATTACTCACTTAGCAGTGGGTGGAAGTTGCACCTGTGTTTTCCTACACTTTTTACTTTACTGCCTCTTATAATATATTCATGACACTAAAACCTACACAAGCATCATACAGACTCACCCCACACAACACACACACCCTACACACAAACCCCCCACAAACATTCCACACACACACACCACACACACACACACACACACACACACACACACACACACATACACCTACTTTCATACACACTGTACAAGCGGGATCTGATCCTATCTTGTACCTTTTTACTTTTACTTTTTACTTTTTGTTTTGTTGTTAAATTTTCACTTCATATAATAAGTAGAAATAAGTATCTTTAGAAATAAAAATAATTCTTAGTATTAGGAAATCTATAATATAACTATATAGAGTTACTAATTTGTAATGAAGAGCGGTGCCTCCTAACACAGACTTACCAAGTCTAAAAGGAGACATCAGCCCCCAAATGTTTTCTTGTGATTACTCTTGTTAACGAAAATAAATATATTTTAATTTTTAATTTTTAATAACTCACACATAATAAACCTCATAAACATCCCTCCGGCAGTTTAACGTTGCCCGCACAATGAAGCACGGCTGCCAGTACGCACTACTGGGCGGTATAAAGTTACTACGCCAGCGCGGTAGCGTTAGAAAGAGAAGCACTTATGTTGTTGATGAATAACGTTGTCCATATCCATCGACTAGAGTCGCGTGCTGAAGCCGTGGTAGCCTGGTTTGTTGGTTGTGCACTCGCCTCACATTCATGAGGTCGTGGGTTCAAACCTCGCCCGTACCAATGAGTTTTCCGAAAACTTAAGTACGGTTTATTTATAATACCACAGGCTTTTCGGTGAAGGAAAACATTCTAAGGAAACACCTGCATATGCCAAAGAAGAAATTCTGAGGCGTATGTGAAGTCCACAAAATCGGCTTGGGGCTCCGTTGGTGGTCAGCAGAGCTGGATTAACCATGTCGGGGCCCCTAGGCAATGCATGCACGTGTCGGGCCCCTTTACGGTGTTATAATTTCCTGAAATATAGTTTTTCTACCATAAAGCAATGCTCCGCACGCGTGAACTACCGTTGGGGCAGACGGGTTCTGGAGTGGAGACCGGGGATCGGCACGCGCAGGGTGGGACGCCCCGCCGCCAGGTGGACCGATGACCTGAAGAATATTGCCCGAAGCGGCTGGATGCTGAGGGCGTAAGACCGGGTGTGGTGGCGCTCATTGGGGAAGGCCTATGTCCAGCTGTGGACGTCTAGGTCATGAATGGCACACGATCATTGAAGTTTTAAATTCAAATTATTATACGGATAATTTGAAATACCTTCAAACTGCTAAACATTGTCTTTTCGCGAGTGTCCATATTTAAGTGACAAGTTAGTTTTCATTAAACTGGTCTTAGAATATGGCCACCCCTATCTTTCCCTTGGGTGTCGTCAAGGCGACTAAGGGATTGCACCAGGGACGGGCAGCAGCGTTCTGTTGTGAGTTCGCATTATAAACTCAAACAATAACACGGTTTTTTGTTGGCATGGTACAGAACCCTTCATGCGTGAGCCCAACTCGCAGTTGGCCCGTTTTTTTATTATTATTTGTTAGTGTAATGACTTCCACTTACTTTCACACGAGCGTTTGAGTGTTTTTATAGTTGAATCGTCGTCGAGTCCGGTTGGGACTAACAAACATATAGGTACATAGTACTTACTCATTTTTGCACGCTTCGTCCACGTTCAAATAAGCTCGTTGTCCTAGTGGCTTGGTGATTTGATCACCAAGCCACTAGGTGAGGTCGTGGGTTCTATTCCCACTGAGATAGAAACATTTGTACAAGTTGGTACCGGTTTGGATGTTATATTTGTGAATGGTCCAATCCTTGTTTAATTCTCACAACACAGAAGAAAATCCTAGTTTTGGTATTGAGAAGTGTATATGTGTATGTAATTTTTATATTTAATAAATAAAATAGAGGAAGACCGCAACATATCTCTCACTATACCTATGTGCATTAACTCGACGACCACTGAATAGCATGATATACTTACCTATAGTTAAGACAGCGCCATCTCTTGACCAATTTGAAAATCTCATTTACAAATCGCAAAGCGTTCTTAGGAATTATGCAAGTTTCACAGCTCTTAAAGTTTCAGTGTTGAAACTACTCGCCATATAGCAGAACTAGCTGGTGCCTGCGACTTCGTCTGCGCACGATTTTACTACCAAATGTACATTTGAAATAAATTATCAATTTTTATTTTAGTTATGGTTCACTATTTTGCTATAATCACTTACACATTACATATAGATATATACTGTGGCGGGCTTTTTTGTAGGACTATTAAAGATGAACATTTCCATCATAAATTACATAAGTGTAACTCTAGCGGTTTTGGCAGCGCACGCCAGAATAGCTCGCAGATGGTAGATTTTTACCTACTTACATGATATTTCGGACAATTCACACTATATTTTTATAAATTGTAGCCTATGTGTTATTCTGATGTATAAGCTATATTATTGTAAAGGTTCATTAAAATCCATTCAGTAGTTTTTACGTGAAAGAGTAACAAACATCCATCCATACTTACAAACTTTCGCGTATAAAGGCTAAAATAGCTTGCCCCCGGGGTCAACCTGCCATTCGTAGTGGCGCGTCCGCTTTCTGTTGCGATCACTTGTTTCGCCTGACGGCCAGCTGTTGCATGTGCATCGATATAGCCATAGTATTTGAAACAGAGCAGACAATCCGTTGAGGATCATCCGCTGGAGGTCCACACAGCTTTTCTCTAGGGACCTAACCATTTTTTACTCAAGATTCTTAGTATGTGTAAGACCCATAAACATATTTACATATCCATATTCTGTTTGGACCTAACGTTAAGGGGCGATTGTCGTAACTCATTAAATAATCATAATAAATAATAATGAAAATAAAATCATTTATTAGCAGGTAGCTTGACCCATTGGAGACCGCAGATCGGCAAGCGCAGGGTGGGACGCACCGCCGCCAGATGGACCGACGACCGGAATAAGGTGGCCGGAAGCGGCTGGATGCGGAGGACCGGGTGTAGTGGCGTTCATTGGGGAAGGCCTATGTCCAGCAGTGGACGTCTAAGGGCTGATATGAACTTTTCATAAAATTAGACAAACTAACCATCAGCTTGAGGAGTTTAGTTAGATAGCTTTATTATAATCCTCTCCTAAGGGGCAGTTATTTGTACTTGGCCCTTCACCGCAGCTTTAACACACACAAAAAATATGTTGCGGAATAAGAAAATATCATTGTTATTCAAGTGATATTCACACGTGGCCTGCCCCCTGCCCTCCCCTGCCCCCGCGGTGCCGAGACGTGATTCGCGTACTAAATAATAATTATTTACTTCCCTCCGAGGTTACCTTTACCAGGAAACTGGGAGTAGGACGTGTTCTCATCATTTGGCATGTTTTTTTCACAATAGTAGCTTCGTGGTAGGACGAAAATAAGGGGATAAGTAAGGTATCAAATTAATATTTGCTTTTCTCTGTATTTATTATACGTCGTGTATGAGCGCGAAACACACAGAAGGCGAATGCGAATACAAACAGTTATAATACCTACTACTAGCCTGTACACATTTATGTGTGTGCGTAAATTAGGTTAGGGCTCCTGCAACCAACTCGCGAACATAGTCGATCGAGATAGGTACAACGTAATACGTCAACAACATAAGTGTTCTCTTTCTAACTTATAACCCGGGAGGCGGCGCTACGTGAGCCGAACGGCAGCAGCCTAGGTGTATTGCGAGGTTAGACTGGCGAAGGGATTTAAGTTTCGCTTCTTTACGTAGTTATATGTAGCTGTTGCCCGCGACTTCGGCCGTGTGAACAACTTAACATCACACATTATTATGTATTTCCCGTAGGAATGAGTGGTTTTTTCTGGATAAAAGTATCCTATATCCTATTCCAGGACCAAACCTATATATGTGTCAAGTTTCATCCCGATCCGTCCAGTGGTTGAAGCGTGATTGAGTAACAAACATCCAAATATCCAAACTTTCGCATTTATAATATTAGTAGGAAAGGATTCTTTGGCGAAAGCATGCTCTAGGGTTTTTCGATTTCATGTCACACAGAGATGCGGTATTCTGTATGAAGTGAACCGCTACCGCCCCGGACCGCTCCCGCCCCGCCTTCAGCACGGGTTCGACAAATAAATTTTCTTTCAGTTCTACTTTAATATATCAGATATTTACTTCTTCTAAAGATTCCATAAGTTTATTTTAGTTATAGGTCCAATAGTTTTCGAGATAATTTCATATTTTGCAATATATTTTTCAGAAATTTTCATATTAGGTATTTTCTATCTTAGCGATTTTACATACAAAAGTTTACATACTCAATTACATTATTAATGGCGGGACTCTAAAACAGAATGAAACTTGTGAAGTGGCACATTAAATCCAAATATAAGCCTGGAATTAAAGAATGGAATCGCACTTTTGGTGGGCTGTCCATTGGAAATTTGACCTAACTACCACGCTTGGCGTATTGGTGATCGCAGTAATGATCCCAATAGACACAAGAGAACGCTGCTGCCCGTCCTTGGTGCAAACCCTTATAGTCGCCTTGACAACACTCAGGAGAACATGGGGTGGGGTTTCCTGGTAACTAAATTCATTGATGACGTGGTCTGTTACATCAAGTCGGCTGTCTTTGTCAGACCTAGGCTTGACCGCGTGCTATTAGTCTGCAAGTTCTAAAGCCCTTATCATCTTCATAATTACAGCCCTTAGACGACCAGTCACTGCTGGATATAACTTCCCAATTGCGCCACTACAGCCGGTCCTCCGCCCTCCGCATTCAGGGGGTTCCGGCCACGTTCTTCAGGTCTTCGGTCCAGCTGGCGGTGATGCGACCGTCTCACCCTGCACATGCTGATCCGCGGTCTCCACTCCAGAACTTATCTGCCCCAGATAAGTTCTGGAGTAGAGTTACAGCCGTCGGTTCTGCAACAGATGTAGTATGTCCACTGCCAATAAGCAATAAGCCTTTTTAATCTTTTTTATTTTTTTCATATCGTGTGTACACTTCGTTAAACTGTTACAAACAAGAAAAAAAAATACTTCCCATATAATACACCTCTCAGGTAATCTCAGATTGTCAAAAATAAATGGCCTACCGCATTCGAGACAAAGTTAATTTAAACAAAACAGCTCTGTTGCTTCTTATATTATCATGGAGCATCTTCTTCAAGACAGTATTGGAAGGAGAGTGTGCGAGTCTGTAAAGTGTATACATGGTCGTTACATTTCATTTGTATATATTTTTTATCCATAATTTTCCCATCATGCAGCACAATCGGTCCAAATATTGAGTTATAAATGTTACTGTATCAACGCCGGAGGAAGTAAAACTTCATGTTGAATGACGACATGTTGATTGTCCGTGTGAAATCTTCATTATCAGTCTGCAGAAATCAGTAGATACATTACAATTTAAATACTTGTACATAACAACCCGACTATGACAAACTTGTACAAAGTTGTTTATCGAACACAAAACATGACATGCGACGTTCTTAGAAAACGTTCAAACCATTAAGCTATCAAGACTCTCCATTACAAACCAGCTTATATCTTGATGACAAACTGTATTAATATTATAAAGTATTAATGAGAAATTTACTCTACTAGTGCCAGCTTAAATGCCATGCCAGCGCTAGCTTCGTGAAGATTACCCATCATGAACATACTTTTATTTCTATATTATTAGAAAACAAATAGGAAGTTACGAGGCTAGCGTACAACAGAGGATATTTCTTTTAATAACAACATCACATGAGTAATTTTCTGGAAAATAATTCAAAAGGAAAATCAAAGACAATCGCCTATTCATAGAAAATGAGCACAATTCCTTTCTGTTACTAGGGAATTGCTTGTACTGATTTATTAACGTTACAATCCTTTATATGGAACTAGTGACGCGCCCCGGCTACGCACGGATGCGAATTGTGTTTCTATAAGAGCTGTACAAGTGGGGTAAGGAGTTATAGAACAGTAGCACAAATGTGACAGTTATCTAACCCCCCCCCCCCCCCCTGTTGAATCTGACAGTTACACACATACTGCAATCAGAAGTTTGACATTAGGTATTCTCTGGTTTGACGTTCTCTCCTCTCACCGCACCTCATTCCCCGAAGCCCTTTAATTCCCTCCCCCCACGTGGAATCTGACAGTGACATATACTACAATTAGAATTTGACATGAGGTATTCTATGGTTTGCAGTTGTCTCCTAGCTCACCACACCTTATTCGCTGAAGCCCTGTGTAACTCAATCCCCCATTGTAACTAATTCTTATTTAAATGGTTTGATATAATTTATTTTGAGTGAAACTGTGTGTTAGGATTGGGAGCAGACATTTAATCATGCGTTAGGCTGCTCTCAATTCAACGTGTTTTTGTTTTACCTTCTGCTTATTTTTCTTTGCCCGTCCCACTTTACGAGTAGGTTTTATGTTTTGTTTCTTTAATTGTCTATTTTTTATATGTATCAAAAAAGTTTATATTTCATTTGATAATAGAATAATGTTTTTATCTCGAAATGTTCTAGAAATTGTATTTTTTCAAGCGACTATTTCAAACCATCGTTAAAAGATAGATACGTAATGTTGCGTTCTTTTTATCAAGTCTCCGACAGTCGTTAGACTGTTCCTAAATCTACGTGAGTTTTTATTTTATCATCTGCTTATTTTTATTTGGCCCTTTAATTTTTATATACGTTTTATTTTTTTAATTTCCATGATAATAAGTATCTAAACAAAAAGTAAAAATAGTAATTTTATTTTTGGAAATATTAATTTGAGTTCCATAGTCATTAAAACATTCCTTTTTAGGGTCCTGTACCAAAATGTTAAAAACGGATCCCTTATGGGGCAAACTCCTTTGTCCGTCCGTCTGTCACAGCTGCATACGTATTCTAGTAGGTACTTAGATATAACTAACATGGAGTCCTGTAGACCACATTTTAAAACCTAAAAATCTTAACGCCACTCTTTATGTGTATACTTGAACTGTTCAATGCGAAAAATAAAGCACTATTAAGCACAAACCGACCATAGAAAAACCTAGTCCCGGATATATGTACGCATAAACTCGCTGTGTCTACTTTAACATGACAATGTATCATACTAGATTCCGTGCTGCAAATGGAATGCAAATAAATACTTTGACTTAATTTTAAAAATCTGTAATAATTAAAATGGAAAGAGGTTTATGAAAAAAATAAAAACAATGTCTCTAACTAGCGCAGTATTTTAGAAATCAGCAAAAATCCTTTACAAACTTAGTTATGCGGTCCTATAAATATTTAGTACTTAAATATTTTTCTACGTTTCCTTTCAAGGTACGAAACCCTCGGTGCGCAAGTCTGACTCGCACTTGACCGAGTTTTTCAATTTAGGTAATAATTTAATTTATTTTATTATTCAGATTACATAGATCCATTTTTGTTAGCAAGACCTAAGGGTTAGTAAACACACATAATAATAAAAATACAAAAAAGTACAAACAGTCTACCGCAAGCGTGGCTCCGGCAGGGCGAGTTTGTCACCCTGTCCTACCAGAACCCGCCGACAGTGCTGCATGATAGGCCACTGAAGGCTGCCCGCTATAACGCTTAGAATGCTGTTCCTCACTGTGGATGTTAGTGAAGCCGTTTTTTTCCGCAAGCTTGTAAGCCGACGTACGCGCTTCCGCGAACATACCGGACGCGCTGCAAAAGCGGGGCAGCCCCGATAGCATGCTAAATACGTAATTATACTGTATTTATTATCATACATAATATTATACATTAAAAAAAATAGCGCCCAAAACAGTAAACCTCAAGTTAAGGTTGGGGGTTAAAGGATATTAAATATGATACTCGTTGTAAACCCGATCTCGCGAGAAGCCTTTCATTTTGAGCCGCTGCTGCTTGTAATTTTATTTTTTACTGATATCTGACCCAGTAAACCGGTTGTTAAGTATAACTGAGCGTGGAGAAGGCTTCTGTTTATGAAATACTAGCTGTTGCCCGCGACTTCGTCCACGTGGACAACTTAACATCACAAATTATTATGTATTTCCCGTAGGATGGTCCCGTGGGATGTTCTTTCGGGATAAAAACTATCCTATTCCAGGACCTAACCTATATGTGTGCCAAATTTCATCACGATCCGTCCAGTGGTTGAAGCGTGATTTAGTAACAAACATCCAAATATCCAAATATCCAAACTTTCGCATTTAGAACATAAGTAGGATATGATAGGACTAGCTGTTACATGTGACTTTTCTCGCAGGCAATATTTTTCCCATGGAAACCAAATTTAACAGTAAAAATAAACCTATATGCTAATCTCCATGGCAGCGTTTACAACCCACGTTTTTTAGACAGAACAAACGCCCAAACTATTATTATTTATTTTTAATTTTATCTATCTAGTGACCCTTGAGTTTTCTGGGTCGAGATACGACGAGAGGTTATGCATTCACACACGACCAAAATATTACATTTAGAACGCATAATCTTTCTTTACTTACATATTGTTAACTATCCTTTTATGTTTGTTCAATTAGGTACCCAAGTATAAAATTTAATATGTTAATCTTCGTAGCAAATTCGCTTTAGATTTCAAATAAACATGTTAATTTTCATAACCTGAGAAAATTTGTACAGAAAGACTCCTTTAGGAATAGAATTTAAAAAAAAACTGCGCTAACGAAGTCACGGGGTAACAACAAATTAAACAATACATTGATAATGAGAAGCTGTTTCCATGCTCAGATAACACTGACTCAAACGGAAGCTTGCACAGAATTCGGGTTCTGTACCCAACAATCAACGAGTACCCAACATACATACCTACACACAATAATAACATAAGTAGTGTACTCTACTATCTCTGGCATCAGTACAACAAAACTGATATCTTTATAATAATAATAATAGAAACTTTATTTAAGCAGTAAGTTCACATAAGACAACATTTATGACAGTAATTTAAATTAATTAAGGAATAGTTAACAGTTTAAATATGTGGTACTGGAGCATAAACTACGAGTAGGTTTCCTTGTATCACAGGCTCCAGGTCTCTATCCTCTGACAGTTTTCAAATTGTTAGTTTTTGTGTGTAGTGAGTGAAATGTAATTGGGTTGAAGTATTTATGATCATGTAATTTTTTTAATAAATACTACTCTGTCAAGAAAGTACCGGGAAAAGACCAATAATACACAAAATATTAATTATTCATCCAACTTTATTTCATCACCTTCAAAGTATGCTCCTTCAGAAGCGACACACTTACGCCAACGAATAATCCAATCATCAAAATATTTTTGAAACGCTTTTTCCGGAATTGAGTACAGTTCTCGCCGCGAATTCGCCTTTATGTCTTCTATCGAATGGAAACGGGCGTCACGAAGTGGTGATTTGATTTTTAGGGGATAAAGGCGCATGGGGCCATATCTGGTGAATAAGGTGGTTGCACAATGATGTTTGTGGAGTTTTTGGTACAAAATTGAGTTTTAATTTTTTTTTAATTTTGACAGGCATTATTGTTTTTAATATTCTTAACTCAATAATAATATTCTAAATTTGACTCGATAGAATGATGATCTGTAGAAAAAAACAATAATAAACAGCAGAATCGATGTGAGATATGTCGACGATATCACATACACGAGACCACAGAATGAGGAGTACGGCAAGTCGACACGATCTCAACTAAATTATTCACGATAGCACTTAGAGAAGATCTTCTACGACCGTCACTGGACACATAAAGGCTTGACAATTGATGGACTGTCCAATTTTAGGTTTACAGACGATCTAGTCAGAGTGACACTAATATTATGTAAAACTAGCTGTGCCATCGGCTCCGCTCTTTTTTTAGGTTAATCCCTTTCCGCCTTTCTTCCCCCCTCCACCCCCGTGCCCCTTTCCACTTCAAGTGAATTCTGCCGACCATTATAGTTACTTCTTTAAGCTTTTACGTGATGCGTGCAAAATCTTTTAATAATATTATTCTTCTAATCCTTCATCCCCTAATTTCTTTACTAGCAAATATTTTCAATGTACAGACACGCGAAGTTTACGTTTTAATTAATTAGATGCTGACTGAACCCTCCGACAAGACAACAGTACCTAAGTATCCCACAAATATTTTTGGATGTTTGTTACTCAATCACGCTTCAACCACTGGACGGATCGGGATGAAACTTGGCACACATATACGAGTAGGTTAGGTCCTGGAACAGGACGTAGGATAGTTTTTATGACAAAAAACATGTCATTCCTACGGGAAACACATAATAATTTCTGATGTTAAATTGTCCACGCGGACGAGGTCGCGGGAAACCGCTAGTATAATTATAAATGAAAGCAAGCTGTACGACTTAATCCAATATTTGACCTCACTGTAAGCTATAATCAGCTACAGATTAAGAACACGTATGAATACTGTTGGCGCCATCTATTAGAGCTTTTAGACATTAATTAAACGTTGTTCGAACTGTTTAACGACCACCTTTTTCTACCCTTCCTTGTGCACTAATTTCGCAACGTCTAGCGCCACCCGCAACCTAGTAGTGGTGCGTCGCATTGTAATGGAACTAATGAAGACTTCATTGAAGTGAAGTTCAAGCACGGGGACAAGTACCATCAGCTCGCCCCGCCGTTAAGCATTGTGCTTACATATATATGGACGTAATATTGTTCGGTCCTCGCTAACCCGCAAATCTCCAGTGGAGAAACGTCGTGATTGACTTATACCTATTCGCAAGTGTTTTATACTAAGACAGGAGCTCCTGTAGGATTGTGCGCGAGTGTCGAACCTTGAGGACTTGCTGTTCAGTGAGAACGCAGTCACTGTTGGACTTTCGGCGGCCATTAAGGTTGGTGCACCTCCTATTTTCCTTGTCTCCTCAATTACCATTTCTTTGTCGTGAAACACTCGTTCATTACTTTAATAATTACCGCTATACAGTCCACTAAAATATCAAATCAAATTCGGTCGCATTACGGCGCCTCCATTGTTTGGTCTCTTCGAGCCACGGATTGCATATTTCGTGGTTAATACGACTACATATCCACCCGCCCTTGTTAGGTTATACCTATTTTACCTAACAAGTGTATTATTTAACCGCATTTTTATATAAATTAACCCATATAAAATTATACACCCGCCACGACATTGTGTTGTGAATTAATATATTTCCCCCTCATATTTTACTATTTTATCCCTATATTTTAATATTGTTAGTATTTATCCGCAATTATATAAACATTACACGCCGCAAATAATCTCTAAAACATAAATTAAACCATTTTACACCACTATAATTCCGGTCACTATAATAATATTACAGGTAGACACGAATAAATTCCGCGCGCGCTGTGTGTAGGTCGATCGCTGTACGTACGGTCAGCTGATCTATTATATGAAGCGGTTGCAACCGCGTGCCCGCTGCTGTCAGTCCGTTCGTGTATTTATAACTTTGGAATTTTTGTTAATATTATTTATTGATTCTTACATAGCATTACGATGGGCAAAGACGATAAACCAAAGGAAGATACTGTTGAAATTCCCGATTCACAGTTAGCAATGCTCCTAGCAAAACGTAATGCCTTGTATGAATGCTTGCAGCATATTTATAATTTGTCCAAGACCATACACACAGACACACAGGCGAGGGAAAGGTTCCTTGGCCAATGTTCTAATATCGATACTTTACGTTCTGAATTTCAAAGTGTATTAGATGATTATAACGCACGCATGTTAGTGCTTAATCCTAGCGCGACACCTGATTACAAATCTTTAATTTCCTTTGAGCAATTGTACAGTCACATTAAGAGACTGTACACTCAGTATTCATCACAAAATCAACCCAAAGAAGACGTGATCCCACGCAAGGCAAAGCCGACCTTACCTCCTATAGACTTGGTAGCATTTAATGGCGATATTCGCTCGTGGCCGTTATTTTATGCCAGTTTTAAGTCTACGATACACGATAACTCGTCGCTCACAGACGCTGAAAAGCTATATTATTTACTCGGCAAACTGACAGGTAAGGCGCAGGCAGCATGCGCGGGCATCACGCCTTGCCCAGAGAATTATCACATTTTGTTTCAGGCGCTCATTGATAAATATGAAGACAAGCGCACGCTTGCTTCCACATACTTAAGTCAAATATTTGATTTCAAGCCTTTGACTTACGCGTCTGAAAGTAATTTTGATTTATTTAATGACAAATTTGTCAATGCTGTTCGTGCTTTAAAAAATGTAAAAGTCGATAATTTAACTGATTTAATATTTTTACATATCGCGTTAAAAAAGTTAGACGCAGATACTGTTCGCATGTTTGAGATGAATTCAGACTGTTCTAAAATTCCCACCTTCGACGAGTTGGTCGAATTTATTAAAAATCAATCAAAAATATTACAACGCACGCCTCCTTCAGCTAATAATGCGAAGAAGGTTATAGGACGCCCGAGTTCTAATAATGTTACCGCCCCGCCACCGAACTATCAGACTTACCTGAGTACGGTTGATTCTAAGTTCGCTAATAAATGTTTATGTAATAATATTACGCACCAACACTTGTTCAAGTGTCCGAGTTTTACTAAAATGACTGCGGAAGAACGGTTTAAGGCTGTGAAGGACCTCAGTGGATGTGTCAACTGTCTCAGTATTAAGCATCGTGTTTCTTCATGTAATTCAAAAGGTACATGCCACTTTTGCAAATCTAATAATTCTAGTAAATCGCATCATCACAGTCTCCTACACTTCGATCGAAGCTCAAACCCACCGGCCCCATATTTCAAGCCGTCAAAACCCCATCTGCCCGGCCTGGAGCCGGCCCTGTCTGCCCCCGTACCGAGTGCGCGTACGGACGTAACCTTGTGTGCGACTGCGACATCCATTGCCGCTTCGCGCAGTTCGTTGCCGCGCGCTGCCCTTATAGATAAGGAGCAATGTACCGCGGCCACTACCGTTCTACTCGCTACCGCGCAAGTCGTTACGTATGATGCGCATGGTAGTAAACACTTGTTAAGAATTTTACTCGATTCCGCTTCGCAGAGTAACTTTATCACTAAAGAATGCTGCGACCGTTTAGGTATACAGCACCAGGAAATCCAACGCACTGTTGTGAAGGGGTTCGGTGGAGCGGAAAAGGTTATTAAGGGTTCAGTCAATTTTGAGTTTTCTTCCCGTTATAATTCAAACGTTAAATACAACGTTTCGTCTCTAGTAGTCGATCAAATTACTGATTGTTTACCAACCGCAATAATTGATATTTCCGCACTTCCGCATTTGGAAAATTTGCCACTTGCGGATGCTACGTTTGCTACGCCCAATAAAATCGATGCGCTTATTGGCGCCGCGCTTTTCCCGCATTTATTGTTGCCCGATGTTGTACGTGACGACTCATCGGCACTTCTTGCTATTGAAACGGTACTAGGCTATGTTGCTATGGGGTCTGTACCGACGCTTCAAAAATACGCACCGTCTCTGACGTCTTGTTGTACTATAGTCCAAGAGCCTATAGACACAATTGTTAAAAGGTTCTGGGAACTTCAGGATTTTCCGAGCCCGCCCATTCAGCGTCAATGTGACGTAGAATGTGAAGATTTTTACCGCACCACCACCGTGCGAGATCCAGTCAGTGGTCAATATACTGTCGCGTTACCATTTTGTGACGATGTATTTTCGCTTGGTAACTCATACGCAACCGCACATAAGCGCTTCTTGTGTTTAGAGAGGAAATTACAAGCCTCTCCTAGACTGAAGCTCGCTTATGACGACGTGATAAAGGAGTATCTCAATAAGGGATACTTATCTCTCGCGCCCCCTGATAACCCTAATAACCCCTCTCTGCCTACATATGTCATACCGCACCATGGAGTCATCAGGGAGGATAAGTTGACCACTAAACTGCGCATGGTGTTGGATGCTAGTTGTAAAACTAGCTCCGGACTTTCTTTGAACGATATCCTTCATAGTGGGCCGAACCTACAGGGGGATCTTTTTCAAATAATTTTAACATTTCGACTTTACGCTGTAGCAATGACCGCTGACTGTCGTCAAATGTTTTTGCAATTAATCATCAGGGACATCGACCGTCGCTATCAAAGAATCTTATATAGGTTCGATCCGCAGGACCCGCTTGTCCTCTATCAATTTAATCGAGTCTGTTTCGGTTTAAAATCCAGTCCCTACCATGCACTGCGCACGGTGAAACAGCTTCTAAGTGACGACGGCTCCGATCCAAAATGTCAGCGAGCGACGGATATTGTCTCCTCCTGTCTTTACATGGACGACATTGCAGTTTCCATCAAGTCAGAGGGGGAGGCTGTTGCCGTCTCCGAAGAACTCATCAGTCTGTTCAAAGGGGCCCAGTGGGACTTGGTGAAATGGAACAGCAATTCAAAGACTGTCCTTGACTCTCTGCCCACGTCACACAAACTTCCTAATGAAGTGGAGTTTGATAAATCAGTACAGCATAAAATATTGGGACTGCACTGGTCCACTGATACTGATAATTTTTATTTTAAAATATCACCCTCGGACGACAAGTGCACAAAGCGTGTTATTTTGTCTACCATCGCAAGGCTGTGGGACATCATGGGGTTCGTCGCCCCGACAGTTCTTTATGCAAAGTTGCTTATAAAGCAACTCTGGCAGCTAAATATTGATTGGGATGATGTGCCGCCGCCCCACATTGTTAAACTATGGAAACAATTCCGCATTGAGCTTCCGCTACTCAATGATTTTAGAATACCTCGTCATTTAGGAGTGGGGGACGACTGTGTCGTCTCCTTGATGGGTTTTGCGGACGCAAGTGAGCAAGGATACGGAGGAGTGGTTTATGCACACGTGAGTTCCCCCAGCGGTATAATGGTTCGATTGGTATGCGCGAAGTCTAAGGTCGCGCCTACAACCCCACATTCAATCGCTCGCTTAGAGCTTTGCGCAGCCGTGCTGCTATCTACATTATTGCGCACGGTATTTGATAGTTACAGTGCTCGCTTTCCAGTAAAGGTTTACGCCTTTACTGATTCTAAAGTAGCGCTTTATTGGATTAAAAGTTCGCCACATCGTTGGCAAACATTTGTTGCAAACCGAGTCGTCAAATTGACTGAAAATATTCCCGCTGAAAACTTTCACCATGTGTCGGGGTCAGAGAATCCCGCAGACTGCTTATCGCGCGGCATTACACCACAAAAATTAATATCGCATCCTCTGTGGCTCCATGGACCTTCATGGGCGTCCTCAGATCCTTCGCAGTGGCCCATTAATGAAATGGATTCTCCGCCGACGGACGTGCCAGAACAAAAGGTTCTAGCACATCCAGTTGTTACATCCGCACCCGATTCTGTAATTTATGAACTCGCTCAACGCATGTCCTCCTGGCCTAAATTGCTACGAGTGATAGTTCATATTTACAGATTCGTTAAGTTATTACCACGCCGCGACTCTAAGTCTATTACTGCTACAGATTTAGAATTTGCAGAAAATAAATTGCTGAAAATTATGCAAAATAAATATTTTGCTGATGAAATCTGCAACCTGCAGAATGGGAAATCGTGTTCCCCAGCTTTAAATAAATTACGTCCGTTTTTAGACAACGGGCTTATTCGGGTTGGCGGTCGTCTCGTCAACTCGGAACTTGATTACGCACAAAAGCATCCTGTCATTTTACCGCGTCAGGACCATGTGATCAATTTGCTGATTGATTACTATCATCGCAAATACTTGCACGCCGGACCAGAACTTTTAATGTCACTGCTTAGGCAGTCGTTCTGGATCTTGTCCGCTCGTCGTATTGTACGACAGAGAGTCCACAAGTGTAATATTTGTTTTCGTATGAAACCGCGACCTACTTATCCTCTTATGTCTGACTTACCTGACAGCCGTACCAGACAGGCGGTTAAGGCTTTCACACACACGGGCTGCGACTACGCAGGCCCTATCTCATACGTACCTTTGAAGCGTAGAGGGGCTAGAAGCCAGAAGGGCTACATTTGTGTTTTCACGTGCTTAACTACACGTGCAGTGCATATAGAGATTGCCACTGATCTAACTACTGCTAGCTTCCTAGCTGCATTAAAGCGGTTCCTCGCACGCCGTGGTCCTGTTGAATATCTCCAGTCTGATAATGGGACCAATTTTGTTGGGGCTAATTCTTACCTACGGGAATTGTATAAATTCCTAAATAATGAATACAAACCTAGGTTCGAAGAGGAACTTACCGAAAACCGCATAAAGTGGAAATTTAATTGTCCCGCCTCAGGGCACTTTGGAGGTTGTTGGGAAAGTATGGTCAAAATTATAAAAACGCATTTATTTAAAGTCATTGGACAGCAGCTTCTTTCGTACGAGGAACTTAATACGCTTCTTGTACAGATAGAGTGCTTACTAAATTCTCGGCCGCTCACGGTGTTGAGCCCGGACCCCGCAGAGCCGACGGCTTTGACTCCAAGTCATTTCTTGCACACCGCACCGTTATGCTCTCTGCCCGCACCGGAAGTAAGTTCAAGCAATTTGAACATACTAGATCGGCATTCATTGCTAGATAAGATGGTTCAGTCGTTCTGGAAACGATGGAGGTTGGAATACTTACATGGATTGCAAGTTAGAGAGAAGTGGAACACTCCCTCGGTTCCTATCACGCCAGGGACAGTTGTTGTGATTATGGTGGACAACGCGCCGCCTCTGTCATGGCCACTAGCGATTGTAGATAAAATTCACCCTTCCAAAGACGGAACCGTTCGCGTAGCCTCTGTGAAAACAGCTAAGGGAACTTACCTTCGTCCTGTGGTTCGACTGTGCCCTCTCCCGAGTCAATAAATAGTATAATTAAATAAATAATACATTCTAGTTTAAGTTTATTATTATGATGATTGTAATTTGTAATTTACTAACCCGCACTACCTTTATTTATCACGCACTACATACTATGTATACAACCCGCATAAGTTATTGATATTAATTTATTATAAATACTTTATCCCTTTTAAAGGTGACCCTTTAAGGGGGGTGGAAATGTTGGCGCCATCTATTAGAGCTTTTAGACATTAATTAAACGTTGTTCGAACTGTTTAACGACCACCTTTTTCTACCCTTCCTTGTGCACTAATTTCGCAACGTCTAGCGCCACCCGCAACCTAGTAGTGGTGCGTCGCATTGTAATGGAACTAATGAAGACTTCATTGAAGTGAAGTTCAAGCACGGGGACAAGTACCATCAGCTCGCCCCGCCGTTAAGCATTGTGCTTACATATATATGGACGTAATATTGTTCGGTCCTCGCTAACCCGCAAATCTCCAGTGGAGAAACGTCGTGATTGACTTATACCTATTCGCAAGTGTTTTATACTAAGACAGGAGCTCCTGAAGGATTGTGCGCGAGTGTCGAACCTTGAGGACTTGCTGTTCAGTGAGAACGCAGTCACTGTTGGACTTTCGGCGGCCATTAAGGTTGGTGCACCTCCTATTTTCCTTGTCTCCTCAATTACCATTTCTTTGTCGTGAAACACTCGTTCATTACTTTAATAATTACCGCTATACAGTCCACTAAAATATCAAATCAAATTCGGTCGCATTACGGCGCCTCCAAATACCAAATAAGATATAAATTCCAATGTATATATTTGTCTTGCATTTGTTATGCTCTGATTATCACGCATGTCCCATCAATCAAAGTCTACGGCATAATGCATGGTGTTGATTTAGTTAATACATTTATAAATATTTATGTTTTATTTATATCTATATTCAATATTGGATCAAACGTGTTTTCAAATCTAGACCGCGGTCAAACTAGATGCAGTGGAGGATTCAAGATGAATCGAGGACCATAATAATCTTTTTACGGAATGAAGTACCAAACAAGCAGATGGTTCATCTGATGGTAATTATGAACTGTTAACGATTATCTACAGAAAGATTTGTATGTTTGTAACGAATAAACTAAAAGACTACTGGACCGATTTCAAAAATTCTTTTACCGTTAGAATGCTACATTATCCCTGAGTAACATAGGCTATATTTCATCATCATCATCATCAGGTTATTTGTATCTCCACTGCAGTAGCACAACCCTCTCTCATCTGCCGGAGACAGACGGAGGATTTGGCCTACACTCCCCGCGCTGGCCAGACGGGTTGGGGAGGCCTGATTGACGTTTTATAGTCGCCTTGTACGACATCCACGGGAAGAGTTGGAGTGGTCCTATTCTACTCTACCGGAAACCACACGGCAGGGCTATATTTATTACTTTAAAAAATTAGGGATCCCTTCTAAAAATACAAATATTATAAGAAAAGTATAAAAAAAACTTCTTATGTCCTGTATAAATATTCATTTACTCTACGTTTTTCCCAAAATGGTTAAAAAATAAATGTCCACCTGTGCGAAGCCGGGGCGGGTCGCTAGTTACTAATATTCCCTAAAATTAATAAGTAAATAAAAATGAATGATAGCAAACAATGCTGTTACTACGGTATCTTCATAAGGTAGAATATAATATTAAGTCTATATCTCCAGTGAGAATGTATTAACACATATGCTGATTTTGTTTAAATGTTTTTTAAGACATTTGACGTGAATGTGAAGGAACATTGAACCGTTTTCAAGGAAAAAATAGAAACATTATTATAAATCATTTATTTGGCCTCCTGAAAGCAGCATTTTCTAGTTAGATCCTTGTTCACTAGAGGCACAGAACTTTTCATTAATAATAATTGATCGACAGTTGGACAATATACTTTTAGCTACTGTATTTGGTTAAAACAAACTTTTAGGTCCTCGTGTCACCTGGAAGAAGAATATCCTTCACTGCGTCTGCATGATTGTGGTATTTTTTTAGAATTCGTCTGACCCAAAACTTTGTCATCTATAAGTCTATATTATAGACTTAAAGATGACGAACAATCTAAACATCATTACGTGTAGTATAATATATTTTTGCATCCCATTAATCTGTGGTACGTAGATTCCGACATAAATGCGAAAGTTTGGATATATTGATGTTTGTTACTCAATCACGCTTTAACCACTGGACGGATCGTGATGAAACTCGGAACACATACAGGTTATGTCATGGAATAGGACATAAGATAGTTTTTATCCCAAAAAACATCTCATTCCTACGGGAAATACATAATAATTTATATCATTTATTTAGAATATCATTTAATCATTTAATCATCAAGAAGTACATTTCAAATACGGTTACATGTTTTAAAAGCTTAAAATATTACAATTTTGGCGGTCTTATCGCTTTAGGCGATTTCTTCCAGATAACCTTTGGGTAGGAAGTATTATACATTATTAAACATACATACTATTATCATATACTATTACAACATACAACAAAAGCGGATTTGTGATGTTAAGTTGTCCACGCGGACGACGTCGCGGGCAACAGCTAGTGAATTATAAAACGAATAAAAATCAACGCTTATATTATATCACACGTTAATCCCCTGAATTGCATGAATAATTAAACAGCTCTTTGAGCATGGATTATAAAATGGCGTAGTAGTTTCATTGAATTAACCTGCAGATAATGATATGATAATTATCACATTACGTCTGTTATGAAAAGTAATTCCGTTAATCCGCGTACAGTAGATGATATATCAGGTCAATAAATATGGTTTGGGATTTATTTCTAAGCTGTGAGTTCTGATACAAAATGTGTTGTACTGTTATAATTACCATTTGTTGTCATGTTGGGAAGGGGGGTTTGTAACGGCTCTCAGGCTTCATTCTGGACACAGTTTTGAAAACATATCTATAGACTGCAGTAAATGGGATGTAGTAATAATAATAATAAATCATTTATTCATCTCTCCAAAAAATATATATACAATAACTCTCTTACTTTATTCACATCTATGGCAGAGAATACTAAATATCACTACGCAACGTTGAATAGCAATTACAAAGTTTTTAATTTTGATATTAGCATAAAAAGATTGAGGTTACTAGATATTTCTTATATTTAATTCTAAAAGTGTTTTTATTCATTAAATTGCTTCTGATGCCTAGTGGGATAGTATTAATAATTTTGGGTACTATCACCATAGTAGTTGCAGACTCTAGGCACACAAAACAATTGTTGTTCAACACTCCTGGTGAAGCGTGAGTGGTCAATTGGTGTCAAATATAGTTGAAAACGTATATGATATTGGAGTGGATCCGTAACGAGGCAGAAAGGTAACAGTTTACGAGGCTGGAGTATGAATATTGGTAAGTATCTGAAACTGGCTTCTCCCAAAACGGGGAAAGTAAGGACACTTTATAAAATTATTTTAGCTACCATTAGTCTGTTAATGTATCATTGATTTATTACTAACATAGATTAAGTTTTATTTTTTATATTTTTTGTATTACTAACAATTTATGGACTTTGTCTCACATAAACTATAAATTAAATTAAATTAGACGTAGGCAGTAAGTACCATGAACTCTATAAGGGTTAGTATTTTATATTTAATTTAAAGAGGACTTTTTCCGCTTCAACAATGAAAAAAGTCCTCTTTAAATTCATCATCATCATCATCATCATGTCAGCCTTTAGACGTCCACTGCTGGACATAGGCCTTCCCCAATGAACGCCACCATACCCGGTCCTCCGCCCTCCGCATCCAGCCGCTTCCGGCCACCTTCTTTAGGTCGTCGGTCCATCTGGCGGCGGGACGTCCCACCCTGCGCGTACCAATCCGTGGTCTCCACTCCAGAACTCGTCTGCCCCAACGGCCGTCGGTTCTGCGACAGATGTGGCCCGCCCACTGCCACTTCAGCCTGCTAATCCTTTCGGCTATGTCGGTCACCTTCGTTCTTCGTCGGATCTGTACTGTAATGTAAAGGCTCTTTAAATTAATAAATCTTAAAAAAAGTACACAGACGTGGTGCAAGATTTAATCATTATCAGGTTATTTTTGTCTCCACTGCAGGAGCACAACCCTCTTTCATCTGCCGTACAGACGGAGGACTTGGTCTACACTCCCCGCGCTGGCCAGACGGGTTGGGGAGGCCTGGTTGATGTTTTATAATGTATTCCCTTAGTCGCCTTGTACGACATCCACGGGAAGAGTTGGAGTGG
Source organism: Esperia sulphurella (assembly GCA_947086405.1). NCBI lineage: Eukaryota > Metazoa > Arthropoda > Insecta > Lepidoptera > Oecophoridae > Esperia > Esperia sulphurella. Next base: position 4,365,827 of record OX352282.1, read on the forward strand.
TCCTATTCTACTCTACCGGAAACCACACGGCACTTTGATGATTTATTAAGATGGTATTTAAATTATAAATCAATTTTGCCTTCCTTTCCTAGGTAAAAAGCACGACAATTCACTCCAATTAGAAAGCAATTCTAGACTTGTATGATAGAAGTCGTTTAGCAGCTCGTACTTTAAACGTAATTGTTTAAATTTTAACGAATTTGGGTCCGTAGCTTCTTTTTAGCTTTTCTATTGTCTGATGAAAATAAGATCTATTGATACAAGACTTATGACTCTAAATGCTTCACACTCTCAGCAAAACACTTAGTACCCAGATCACATAGCCTGTTATTCACAACTAATTTCGGTGGCGCGTCTCGGAATGTTTAGAGCTTAATTAATTAATCTGTTTGCGAAATCGTCTAAGTTAAGATTATGTAGCTATTTATTGCGCTTAGATAACATATAATTATGGAATACAAATGTACTAATATGCGAAGGAGTGCATTGTATTATTCTTGTATTTTGGTAATAAAAATAAATATCTGATAAAGATACATATGATTAGCATTGACCTATATTTACTAAAAGTCTATTTACAAAGTTTACTTTATATCTGTAATAGTTTATTGTGCACACAAAAATACAAACAAAAAACAAAGAAAAGAAAATTATACAAAAGGTTAAGCTTATTTCTAGTGTCCGACCGAACTATCGGTTTCGGCCAGTTTCGCCCAAAAAATCGAGATTCGGCCATAGTTTCGGTTTCGGCCAAAAAAACAGCCAAAACTTCGGCCGAGTCGAAACTCAGTGTCCGTGAATTGTCGCGCTCTGGTATGGTGAGTTCGTATAGACTTTACTTACAAGAGTAACATTGTTTATTATATTTGTTCATGTTAAAGTTAATATTACATAAAGTTAATGTTATATAAGTACCCATTTAACATTTAAATTTCCTAATCAGCGCAACCTACGTTTTTCTATAGCATAATATTTTATACCCAAAATTTGGTCTGAAAGAAATCGTTTAGAGCGATAAGACCTAAATTGTACTATTTTAACTTTTAAAACTTGTAACTGTATTTGTTTGTGCAATAAATTGTGTTGTACCTATAGTAACAAAACATATCTACTTTATATTTCATATTTAATTGTTATTTTTTATTATTATTATTTCATTTAACAGAATTAACTGTGTAACATGTAAAACACGCTACATTTCAGCACACAATAAAAAAATTAACATGATTAAATAAGTTTCGTTGCGGTTTCGGCCGAAACTGTGACCGAGGCCGAAGATTCGGTTTCTGCTGCAAATCTTGTTTCGGCCGGACACTACTTATTTCTAAAGAAATTTCTTCCAGCTAACCTGCGGTGAAGACAAGGGAGTATGAAGAGGCAGTAGTCGGTGTACCTACTATGTATTAAATAATCATATAATATGATATTCATTCATAATGCTCACGCCTTATTCCCACAGGGGTAGGCAGAGGCGATGTATCGCCACTTTGCACACTCTATTGTCGCAAAGCGGCTTTCCTTCGCCCGCTTTTCGCCCCGTGATACCCCTTGACGTAATGTGTTGCGAGTAAATATTTTTATTATATATATATAGCAGAGGTTTATGTAGTCGGAGTCGCCAACTGTAATTTTGAATACTTTGTAAACGTTTTTGATAATAAATAAATAAATTAAATATATAGTGGGCCCATGTTCTTCAAATATAAATCTACTATAAAGGACTTACTCCACATTACTTTCCCATTAAAAGTGACACGAGCATTCCAAAGCGTAGTACCTGCCTACGAATAATAATTATTATGCAATGTACACACCTTGCTATGATTACATACTAATTGTTTCATAATGGCTTTTATAATCCGTGCTTTAATTTCTTAATGGCCATCTAATTACATTTCTTCTATACAAAATTATAGAGTCAATAACACGGATATAGAAAGGATGTCACTACTGGAAATGCCGTATCATTATAAATCGTCACCAGTCTGTTAATATCTACTCTGTAGGACATAATGATCTCTTAACCAATGTTGACTCTTTATGATATTTTAAATATGTTTTAAAATTGGACTTCGAGTCAATCCTATGTTTAACTAGTCGCAAAGGCTTTTAGAACTTTAAGACTTTTAGAACCCAAAACAATAGTTTAACGTGGCCTCTTGTTTTTTAAAGGCTTACAAATCAAACTTAACCTAACCTACATAATTGAGAGTCATTGATTGGTTTTAGTTTTGTGTACTTCAACATCGTTTGACGATCGCTCTAAAGTTTCGGACTTTGACTTAAACAATTCAATAATTTTAAAAATAAATACTAAGCAGGTATTTTAATGATGGAATATAGCTCAAATTTTTGAAGTTAATAAATTTTGGTGTCATCATCATGTCAGCCCCTAGACGTCCACTGCTGGACATATACCTTCAGCAATGAACAGCTGGATGTGGAGGGCGGAGGACCGGGTCTGGGGTAGACACCTGGTCCTCCGCCCTCCGCATCCAGCAGCTTCTCTTCTTCAGGTCGTCGGTCCACCACGTCGGTCTACAAAAACGGTGGTATGAATTGATTTAATACAGTAAGTAGGTATTCCAATTCAAATAACTCTTTTTAACTAAATTTTGAGTGGTATACACACCAATATTAACTCCGTGAAACTATGCAAAGTCTAGAAGTGTATACACTGGCTGTCATTTCAAAGGCAGAAATGGGTAAAATGGTAGACCTACCACACCAGAAGTTAAAGCCAAAATCCTTTATGCACATGAATACACTTGGTACATATATACACGTAAAAAATGCTTCAAACATGAACTTCCGAAAAACCTAAGCTCCACATCTTGATTAACTTTATATCTGTTTTTATGCTCGACTCTTCTTTACGGATTATAATTTATTAGTTCAATTCAGTTCCTAATTACATGCTTCGGGCATTTTGCGAAGAAATCCGAAGTTTAATGACGATTTACTCTAAATATTACTAGTTTACTTTTATTACCAGTTACGAAAGTGGTTAAATTTAACCAAAGAGTGCGTAACATAAATTTCGATAGATTTCAGTCAATTTGGGATATGAGCACCAACTGCTACTTTAGTAAACTTTATGTAACTAAACTAAATACATAATTAGGTATAGGTATATTGAAAAAATATTTTTATACACATACACTTGTATAAATCCCAAACTAGTTTTCTCTCCTGTACTATAGGAATTAAGATTGGACAATTCACAAATATAACATCCAGATCACAAACTTGTACCAATTGGATTAAGTCGTCTTTCCCTAATGGGAATCGAACCCACAACCTCTGGCACTCGAGTTCAATGACCAAGCTACTAGGCCAACGAGGCAGTCAATTAACAGTAAATATAACTTAGTACTCCAATACGACAAAAAATATTTCATATCCAGACACTATAGCAAAGACCCAAATAGAACTATGAACATTATTATGTGACAAAACATATAACATTATATTAAAAAATCTTTCTGTGATAATAGATAGGTAGGTAACTATAGGTCATTCATCAATCTGTAAGTAAATCGCTTTCGACACCATCTATACATATTTTTTTTTTATCAATTTTTTCCCTAGTCATATTTACTCATCATATTTATGTATTTGGTGAGATTCTAAGTGTTATATTATATTATATAGGTACATACGTATTGCAATTACACATATCATATTTATTACTTCTTTGTTTGGCACTGTAGACAAACTTGTCTAGGCATATGCTGAGTAGTTTGCCCTTTTGCTACCACGGCACACGCATACTATTTTAAGTTAAAATTTTAAATTGTTTTCTCTAGTTCTTATAAGTTTTATTTTATTTTTTTACCTTTTTCTTGCTTTGTTGGTTTTTATTTGTCGGCCCCGTAGCCTAGTCGGTAGTACACGTGCCTGCGAAGTCCGGGGTCGCGGGTTCGAACCCCGCCCAGGGCAAACATTCGTGTCATGAGCACTTGTGTTTGCGTTGTGACTGGATGTTATTTATATAAGTATATTATGTATTTATATATGTATATCAGCTGTCTGACACCCATATTACAGGCTCTGCCTAGTTTGGGAGCAGATGGCCGTGTGTGAAATGTCCCCACATATTATTATTATTATTATTATTCATTTATTCACATTTCTTAGGTTAAAATTTTTTTTTACAATATTATTATATAAAAAGAATATAAAGCATAAATATTATAAAAAAAAACTTAAACCTAGAGAGCCGCTGGGCAGCGGGACAAGGCCCAAGCTACCGGCGGTAGGGGCTACAGAGAGAGGAACCTCCGGACAATGCGCGCCGTGTCGAGGATCACTGCCTTCTGTATCTGGCCCTTGATCCAACCATCCAGCGAGAGCCTCTTGAGATGGTGGTCGAGGCTCTTCGCTATCAGGCCGTTCGCTGAAACGACAATCGGGACGATGATCGTCGAGTCAACATCCCACATGGCGGTAACCTCGTGAGCCAAGTCAAGGTACTTGCTGACTTTGTCCTTCTCGGCCTTCACGAGGTTCTCGTCATGCGGGACGGTGATGTCGACGATCACCGCCCGGCGCTGGGACCGGTCGACCACCACGATATCAGGCTTATTGCAGACAATAGTCCTGTCCGTGATGATAGAGCGGTCCCAGTAGAGCAATGCACGACCATTCTCGAGAACTGGCGCCGGTGCTTACTGATAGTACGGCACCTCAGACTCGACAAGGCCGTACTGAAGGGCAAGTTGCTGGTGGATGATCCTGGCTACTAGGTTGTGCCTGTGCAAGTACTCGCCGTTAGCAAGATGCGAACAACCGGAGATGATATGCCTGAGTGACTCTCCGGGACGGCGGCATGCTCGACAAATGTCGACCGTACCGTCCTTCAGGATATATCTCCGATAGTTGTTCGTCATCATTACTTCGTCTGCAATTGCACAGGAAAAACCGTCGGTTTCCCCAAAGAAGTCCCCGAAGCGTAACCAGTTCACCGAGGCGAGTAGGTCCACATCGGGCCCCGTTAGGGCCCGATAGAACCTCCCGTGCAGCTCCTTGCCCTTCCATACTTCCTCACGATCCTCGGTGCTCAGCACCGTTGGTTTACGCCAGTTCTCGTTCGCCAAGGAGAGCGGAGTAAGACCCCGGTCAACTGCCACGACATCGCGATGCATCCCGCACTGGTTGCTACGGAAATATTCCCTGAGATTGCACACTTCGCGGTTGTGGAGATTCTTGGCATTCAAAAAGCCACGACCCCCCAACTTCCGCGGAATGTACAGTCTCATAACAGACGAGCGCGGGTGTAGCATGCGATGTGACGTGAGCATTTGACGGACCTTCCTATCCAGGGCATCCAGCTCAGCCTGAGTCCACCTCAGTATGCCAAAGGAGTATATTAGTAGAGGCATCACCCAACCGTTGAAGGCGCGTACCCTGTTGCCACCGGACAAAAGACTGTTAAGTACTTTTGTCAGACGACAGAAGAAGCGCTCCTTCACCGACTTCCTGATGTCCTCTACTGATACTCCTAACGACTCTGACATACCGAGGCACTTGTAGGTCTCGGCTTCGGAGAGAGATCTGAGGGTCATCGTGTCAGAAAGTTGTAAATTCGGAGCATTTACAACTTTCCCCCGCTGCACATGCAAGACCGCACACTTGTCTACACCGAATTCCATCCGAATGGCGCTACTAAATACGTGTGTGGTATTTAGTAGCTCCACCAAGTCCTGGCGCTTTGGTGCAAACAGCTTGAGGTCATCCATGTACAGAAGGTGACTAATGACTTCACCCCCTCTGCGGATCCGATAGCCTAGACCTGAATCCTTCAGCAAGGTGCTGAGAGGATTCAGTGCGAGACAAAACCACAATGGACTCAGACTGTCACCCTGGAAGATGCCCCGCTCAATCCTTATAAAGTCATGCGGGTCAGGGGGGGTGTCGCCGCCACCTGGTTGACGAAGAGCTGTGGTCCACTGCCCCATGCATGTGCCTAAAAAGGATCTCAGAGTTGCATCAATTTTATACAACTCTAAAATACTTTCCAGCCTTGAATGAGGTACCTAATCATAGGGCTTTTTATAGTCAATCCAAGCCGCAGAGAGAGCCCCCCTGTTCCGTCGGACTTGTTGGCTAATGGTCATGTCTATGAGAAGGAGCTCCTTAGACCCAGCCCTACATCCATTCTGAGCGGTGGCCAAGACATTGTTCGCAGCAATGTGCGCAGTAATTTTGGTGGTCAGAATGGATGTAAGGAGCTTGTAGATGGTAGGTAAGCACGTGATAGGTCTATAGTTCTTCGGATCCGTGGTACTACCGGACTTATGGAGCAGGAAGGTGACACCGGTGGTCATGAGACTGGGGAGAGAACCGAGCTCGAGGGCTTTTTGGAATTGTGTCGCCAAGCGGTCATGCGAGCATCGAATCCACTTAATCCAGAAGTTGTGCAACCCGTCTGGACCAGGACTTTTCCAGTTCTGGGCCGCACGGATTGCACAACTAACGTCTTCAGGGTCTATGGTAATAGACCCCATGGTTTCGATGGACTCGCACTCCCGCTCGACAGCCCGCATCCAATCACCCTCCGTGTGTTCAACGGGCACCGACCAGACGCCACGCCAGAAATCAATCACGGCGGTGGCATCAGGCAGTCGCCCGTCACTCACACGTAGATCGGTTCCCTCCCACTTCCGGTACACCTTCCTCTGATCGCTTTGGAAGAGGCGATTTTGCCAGTATCTATCCACACGCACTCTGTAGCGGCGAATACGGTTTGCCCATGCATAGACTTTCTGCTTCAGGTAGTCAATGCGTTCCGTGACACTGGCCATATACTCCGGGGGCCGGATACCGGTCCCGGCGAAGGCCTGTGTCACGAAACGCATGACTCGGGGACGGGTATTGCCCCGACTGAAGCAGACTAGCTTAGCAATGAGAGTCCTGAATGAGTCGATACGCCGCTCGATCCGCACTTGCCATGCAGGCGCGCCCCCGGCGGGCCGCGGCGCTCGCCCAGTGTTCGGGAACTTGACACGAGCAACGCGGCACGCCGCGATCGCACCGGACCGCAGTACAGGATCGAGTGGGTATCAACTAAATCTTCGCTATCCCGCAGATACGCGGCTAGCAAAGCATTCAGGGCTCCTATTAGCATGTAATTAAATCGATATCTGTTTATTCTCTTTTTTCGAACAAAATTTATCAAAGGTTAACCAAAAATACTAACTTGCGCACTAATTATTCACACTAAATAAATCAATTTAAGTACACTGTTTAATGGTATTTGCAGAACTGTTTAACTGAACGAATAACTATTATTAAAATAGTATATCTAACAATATATTAGTTCAACAAATATATTAAAACTTTTTAAAGGAAAATCGTCACCTAATTTACTTCTAAGAACATCGTTTATTCTAAATAAAACCCAATTTAATCAGTCATCTTCATATAATTAAGTACACAAAAAATTAATCAAATGCACAAAACACTTGCACACTGAGTGGTAACTCAGTTTCTAAACAATCCTTATAGCTTAGAGTCAATACTGAGGTAGTAATCTTCTCTTCTTCTTCTTATATATAAAAAAGCGGCCAAGTGCGAGTCGGACTCGCCCATGAAGGGTTCCGTAGCAGCAAGTAACATAATATAAAAGTTATAGTAGTGCGTTGTAACTTTGATCGATGTTTTAATAATAGTATTGTGGTTTACGATTTATGACGTATTAAAAAAAATTACTTACTAGATCTCGTTCAAACCAATTTTAAGTGGAAGTTTGCATGGCAATGTACATCATATATTTTTTTAGTTTTATCATTCTCTTATTTTAGAAGTTACAGGGGGGGGGGGGACACACATTTTACAACTTTGGAAGTGTCTCTCGCGCAAACTATTCAGTTTAGAAAAAAATTATATTAGAAACCTCAATATCATTTTTGAAGACCTATCCATAGATACCCCACACGTATGGGTTTGATGAAATTTTTTTTTTTGAGTTTCAGTTCTAAGTATGGGGAACCCCCAAAATTTATTGTTTTTTTTTTCTATTTTTGTGCGAAAATCTAAATGCGGTTCACAGAATACATCTACTTACCAAGTTTCAACAGTATAGTTCTTATAGTTTCGGAATAAAGTGGCTGTGACATACGGACGGACAGACAGACAGACATGACGAATCCATAAGGGTTCCGTTTTTGCCATTTGGCTACGGAACCCTAAAAATGAATTGCTGTTCGTTAGTCTCGCTAAAACTCGAGAACGGCTGGGCCGATTTTGATGAAACTTCGCAGTAGTCATCGCTTCAAAAAGGCTTCAAGAAGGTTTAAACATAAAGAAAAAAGGTAGGTAGGGGTAAAGTAGATGTAGGGTAGGAGTAGGTAGGTGTAGGGTAGGTGTAGGAGATGTGTAGGGTAGGTGTTAGGGTAGGTGTAGGGTAGGTGTAGGGTATGTGTAGGATTAGGGGTAGGACACCGCGTGCACCGGCTCACGCCGGGCTCAGTGCTTGAAGATGGAGACCTAATAATGATATTGAGGTTTCTAATAGTAATTACATTTCGGACCAATGTATTGATGGTCGTGGTCGGCTTCTGTTCGGTAAAGTAAAACTTCATTAGAGTCACATTCAAAAAGCAAATAAATACTTGCTGCACATTGCGGGCCTCGAGAGAGTTTTTCAGTAAAACAGAGAAATATATAGAAAATAAAGTTAGGTGTTAAGCATTTTAGTTGCACGGTTAGTCAATTTGTAGAGAATGGAAACTTACTTTATTGTGGTGCACCTTTAGATATCAGTTTTAGAAATTCCGTATTAAGATTGTACAATTTAGTGCGCAAGTTAGTATTTTTGATAAACAATTCTTATTTTTGTTTTATAAATCATATATCCGGTATACAAACCACATTTTTGATGTGAATTTAATAATAAAAGTCATCTCCTTTTGTGTGATTTTTGAGATTTTTTTGTAGGATATGCTTAGTTAATCAATTGTTTTTTTTGTACAGCATTAATTTTTCTGGTATGCATTCAGTTAATTAGTGCAGTTACCTAGTGTGCTGGAAAATTATACTGATGTGCATTTAAAAATATCCCTTATTTTATTTATAAGCAAACTACGTGCTGCCCGCGACTTCGTCCGCGTGGACAACTTAACATTAAAAATTATTATGTATTTCTCGAAGGAATTGGAAGTTTTTTCGGGATAAAAACTATCCTATGTCCTATTCTAGGACCTAACCTATATGTGTGCCAAGTTTCACCACGATCCGTCCAGTGGTTGAAGCGTGATTGAGTAACAAACATCCAAATATCCAAACTTTCGCATTTATAATATTAAATAGGAAGTAGGACAGTAGGATTTTAATATGGACTTAAGATAAAGAAGATAGTAACCAAAAAAGCATGTTGTCCTATTTCATCATCACAGTTGATGATAGTCTTTCTCAACTTGCATAAACACACATTCAACATTCTAGACTAATGACATTTTACTGCAATAGAGTCATCTGCGTGATTACATATACATTAGTGTAGAAAAAAATAATTGTCTGCCCGAGCGACTAACAATTCCATTCGAGTCTGAAGTGATGATGATATTTTTATTCTGTTTAGCCATATTAAATTTAAAAATTAAATTTTTTAGCATTTTACTGCAGTACATTCTATTTTTACTTGGTAAAAATATCATGTGGTTTTAGAGAGGACAAGCTTTTACGTACATACATACATGTGATATAAATGGGCATCTTCTGGGTAAGCGCGCTCCACCTTAGGTCTCATAATCTCTTACCATCAGGTGAGATTGAGGTCAAGCGCAAACCCATCAACAATAAAAAATATAAATAAATCATATGCAAAGGGCGGAGGATCGGGTGTGGTGGCGTTTATTGGGGAAAGCCTACTATGTCCAGCAGTAGACATTTAAAGGCTGATATGACGATGATTTGCTCACAATGATATGTGTTGGATTATTTAGCATTGGTAGTGTCTGAAATAAGCAGTTGTGACAGACGACAGACGAATTTTTACCACTTTGGTAAGGAATCTTAAGGTAGGAGTTCAGGCAATAGTTATTCGCATGCTGGTTTAGGACAATGTGATGAGTGACAATAAAATTATATTAATAAACATAAATCTATACTTATCAATCACATTTATAATATATAAAAGTATTCTTTACATTAACATACGTCAGAGATAATTAAACAAAACTTTCGCGAAACAAATGACGACAATGACATACTATCAATAGAGTTTGCACCATTTGACGACACATTCTATTCCTCGCATAACAAAAAAAATAATCAAATACAATTATAATACAACTTGTGACCTCAATGATAGGGCATTGATGACATTTTAAACGTATACACATCCAGCGATTGTGTCTTTTTTGTCAGTCTGTGTATCATTGTACGTCTCGTGCTTTAGAAATGGTGGACAATCAAACTAAACACTTTGTACTGAATGCTTTTGTCACAGACAACCTTCTTGTCAATAAGAAATGAGACGGGCGGTGTGTGATAAACAATATCCAGAAAGAGGTGATACGCAAAAAAAAGATTGAAGTGATAGTAGACGAATAACATTTGTTCAAGAACAGAACGGAACCGAATGGTTATGTATTGGGTTCCCAATTTCCAATGGTACAAAGTGTTTTGACAACCTTTTGGAAAGTGTTGAAAAAGGACTCAAACTGGTTTTCTAGAATTGTATGACTGATGAATCTAATTCTTCAATCGACGAAGAAACTGTAGTAATTATCATAGATTTGTAAAAAACTATTTTGACCCCTTTTTTAACCATATACATAAGGTTGGCAAAACACTTAGGCCTTCTTTGGTAGCAGGGTAGTCTAACGCAAGGATCATGTGAGTAGGTATAACTCTCTAATCTATTTCTGCCATTAAATAGCATACATTGCTGTTTTTCGGTTTAAAAGGTAAGAGAAACAGTGTAAATTCACACGAGGCAGTCCAACCTTCTCAGGGTGCCTTTGCACTTATGGTCAGGTTAATGGGCCACACTTTAGCCACTCACTGGTTGGGCTGTCTGCCCGTTTGTAAGTTCAATATGCAAAAAAGAACAGAATTTGGACATAATATAATAAATAATATACAATAATATAAACAGATAAACACTACATTCATATAAGTAAAAGTATTCTCACAATTTGCTCTTTTTAAGTAAAGAGTTTGTGGGTAACCAAACGCAATGCTCCAATACTAATATAACTAAAACAAGTGACACGATTACTGTTATTTCAGACAGGCACTCTATTTACTTTTTATTTATTTCAGAAGTCAGAATGCGTATGGGAAATTATCGAATGTATCAATTATTCAACATTTTATTACAATGCGCTACACAAAATTAATAGCTTCACACGATTTATCTCATATTGCCTTCCTTAAGCCTGCGGCTAAATATTTGAGAACAAAAACCTAGCTATAATTAAATCCGTCACAATACTTGCCTAATGCTCATAACATTTTATTACAGAATGAGAAATGTCCAAAGAAACAATCGACCGAAGATTCAGTGGCTGAACTATTCGTATCAGAATTCTCATTTCCGTAGAACGTAGTTAGGAGGAAGTTGTTCATAAGTGAATGTGTAATAACTAAAGTGATTTATAAACTGTCTTATTTCGATGATATCTTTTGTTTGGTAGGTATCGATCTTTGACAATTTTAACATTTCTATGGACAACATTTCTGCCAAAGAAAAACAAAGCTTATTCTTGAAGCGTTTAGGATTTTGTGTTTATTTGTGAGAAACTATTAGTTGGTAAAGTATCACAGTATTGTTATCGAGAACACCCGTTAACTTCCAACCGTCTCTTTCTGACGTATGATCATCTCATTACTGATCAGATTAATGATATGAAATATTGATCGTGTTTGTTCCTTTGAAGTTTTCATTAGACCGTGATATTGGAAGTTAAGTGATTTTTTATACTGATTTTAATGATTTCTCATGTCCTGCATTGTTTTCGTGCCGTGCTTTATAGTTTCTTAATGTTTTGAATTATGTATCGGATCATTAATTTAGAAATTGATGTTATTGTTAGGTTGTGTTGTTATCTGAGACACATCATCTTTTATTAAAACCGAGGCAGCATCTTTAGTATTCTTGTAATATGCTCTTATATATTGTTCATAAGGTTATTAAGCACTGGATTATAAAGTTAAGTATATTAAAACCACTTTCAAAATTATTTGTGTGTTCATACAATATCTGTGATACGATAGTTATGAAACCGGCCGGAGCGGATAAATTTAGCTTTAAACTATATTCTCCTAATCAAACACTAAATAATAAATAGCAATACTTAAATTTGTATTAACGCCTCTGTAACGCGTTAAGTTTTAAAGTTAACCAGCTTAACTAAGTAAAGTCTAGTTTATAAAACTAGAAAAAGTGAAAGTTACTACCGGAAACTTATACTTAGCGTTCGTCGACGGTAGAGCAAAAACTAAAAATTTCTCTGCACTTTTGGTCGGTAAATTTTTTACTTAACTATATAGCTAGTCGTTAAAATAATCTTACTACCTAATGCATAATGTTTAATGATTTTAATCAGTAAATACATATTCGTAAACCAAATACGATTCCCAAATTTCAAAATGTAATTTGCATATCCTTTTCGCTTAATTTTATTGGAACGGATACAACCACTAATGAACTGTTTACTTTTAATGACAAACCCTACCTCCCACGAAGCCTTAAATAAGAGCAAGTTATGTTTAAAGTTACATCAGGATAAATAAATTATACTTGTAATTAGATTAATACAAATAATTTAAAATTTTCTTTCTGTAGGTTGTTCTTGTATTTGAACAGTTAGTTCTTGTTAACTTTATTTATTATAAAATTAAATCTTTTATATAGTTTATGTAACATCAAAGTCATACATAAAAAAATTCTTTTATTTCATATTTAATTACAGCACTTAAATAGTGGCGTCTTTATCTACATAATGTTGTGTGACAGGGATAGAAATAATTTTAGTAATGTCAAATTATAACTTTGTGCCTTTAGTTTCAGGCCTATTGTCTGTTTATTTTTCTTACTTTGATATTTTTTCCTATCTCTGAACTATATAGATTTACTAAAACTCATAATTTTCAACTGCAATTATTCTTATGTATCAGTCCGTGGATATCTGTTAATCTAATATTATAAAATCCTATTTTATCTAATAATTGTATAGTAGGGGAGACTGGGGTAAGACCGGACAGGCCTCGTACTTCTAGACTATACATAAGAAATAAAATCAAAATTATAAAGATCTGTCTTTGTTTTACATTTAAACACAAAATCAGAACTTATTAATTAATAACCTAATGAAATGGTAAACCTTTCCAATTTACGGTTTTACCCCGACCCCGGGGTAAGACCGGGTTGGCCCTAGGGCGAAAGCGGGTACTACCCGATATTATCAATTAGCATTATAACAATGGAACTGATACCGTTTCTCGGTCTCCAACTCCATCACTGTCTACATCTTTCATGCGCCCATAGAAATATTTCATACATTAAGGTTACAAGACGTCTGGGTTGACCCAGCTATCTTCTAACCTTGATATACCATCTTGCTGCCAATAAAATCAACAACAGCTTTGGCTATGACGTCGCTATCCCAGTATTGCCTCGTAGTCTTCCTAACGTAGTATAGCGTAATGTTTTCTTAATTCTCGGTTATACCGGTGGAAGTGGAGTTGTTTTAGGCAGAATTTGACGTCAAAAAGAGAATAATGTATTCCAATTTTGAAAATAAATATTTTGATTTTGAATTCTATAAAAAAATGTTTTGATAGTAGTAAACACTTGAGGCAAACCCGGGTATTTCTGGACAAGACCGGGTACTACCCCGAACGGTTTTGCCCCCACACACACTACGCCACTTCAGTGGATACACAATGTTAATTATTAATGATAATTGAATTTGTCTTGTTTTAAATCAATACAAAATAATCATAATGAACAATAATATATGTGTGTACAACAGTCTCCGTTATGTGATCCCATAGAAAGTTTTGCAAATAGCCAATAATTAGATAAATCCACCACAAAAACATATAAACTCTATTAAAAAATCCAAACACCTTCACGATTTTTACAAGATTCTGTTGATTAGTACCTAACGGCGTACATAGCCGTCACGTGACCAAATTAGTGGCAGTAATCGGTTACTCAAACGCGAGATAAGTATACATCCCGGTTTTACCCCGGTACTCGGTTTTGTACGGGTTTCCCTATATAAGAAATTCTATAAATTTCTCTTTATAAAATAAATAAAAGATATTAATTTAGTAGTGGGCTCGATTCTGAAGGCACAACGTTAAAATTTGACAGCACTAAAACTGTTGCTATCCTTGTCACACAGTATTATAAAGATAAAGACGAAACCAATTCTAGCGCTGTCAAATTTTAAATGTGTGCCTTCAGAATCGCGCCCAGTGTAGGATTACCTACAATAATTAAAGAGTAAAACTTTCTTAAGATGTCCCCGAGTTTTTTTACTATTGTAATACTTTTTAGTTCATGGGATAACTCGAGAACTACTGGATAGCTTGAACTAAAATTCTAAAATACATATCTAAGATTTGCCGTGTGGTTTCCGGTAGAGTAGAATAGGCCACTCCAACTCTTCCAGGGGATGTCGTATAAGGCGACTAAGGGAATACATTATAAATCATCAATCAGGCCTCGTCAACCCGTCTGGCCAGCGTGGGGAGTGTAAGCCAAATCCTCCGCCTGTCTCCGGCAGATGAGAGAGGGTTGTGCTCCTGCAGTGGAGACAAAAAAAATAACCTGATGATGATATGTAAGATGTGAAAATTATGGAAATAAGGAAAAATATTTTCCTAGATATTAAATTAGAAATAAAAATAATTTTCATTGAGTCGGGACTACGGAACCAGCACATTGCGTACAACGTATCATTCTGGCTCTATTTCACAGCGGACATAAAAAAAACTATTAGATTACCTTGGGAAAACGCCTTACAGTGGGAAATGTTGCTCGCGAAAGTTGGTAAAGGTATATAATATTAGAAATATAATAAAGGTAACGCGAAATAATGGCCTTGATGTACACCCATGGCAAATTTTAACAACATATTTGAAAGTCTCTTCATAATTATTGAGGACTTCATTAAGTCTAGCACTAAAGTTGAAAGTGCTTTCCGCTAGGATTTCCATTCCATTCCACTCCGCAAATCTCTGTACCTTTAAAACCACGACTGTAAAACTATTTAAAGCGTTCCACTGAGATAAACAGGTATATATCCTAAAAACGTAGAATAACAAAAGTTTGGTAACAAAACGAAAAATTTACTTAAAATACTATAGTTTGCCTTGGTTTTGTTTTTGTATCAGCCAAAATGTTAAAGGCTAATTCTCATCGCCACGATTCTCATCGTCACCTTCGTGGTAAATTCTATTTTTTGCTTATATAAACTATTTTTATCAAAAATCTAATAGCGCTTGATAATACGAGTAAATTTATAAGTAAATTAATCAAATCGTGAGTCTCGGTTGGAAGTAATAATGTTTTGAAGTTCTAGATGCCACGAAAGTGACGCGATGATCCACGAAAGTGACTCAATAACTTTACAGCCATTATTTTCTCAGAATTGACTACTGGTTATGAGACTAAATGTTCATGAAATAACAACTTAATCTTATTTTCATAATTAAACAGGCAAATACATGATATTCAATCAAGCGCAGAGAGAGTTACCAGTTCGGTCCTTACGAAATAGGTTCCTATTATTACTGATATGCTATGTCAATTAAAACTACATAATTTTAGTGAAAAGTTCTTATTATAGAACATTATTAACGTAGGAAATAAATAGAAACTTTACTGTGGTTTTATTAATCAGGTACTTATATTTCGGAGGATAGTTTTACTCTAAAATACCCTCTTTATACATGTGATAACATAATAACATACCTAATGTATCTAAACTTATAACAATTGTGCATAATTTGAGTATACTTTAATTGTAATATCACTACTAATTTGTGACATTCACAAATAATCAGTCTCCGGTGTTAAAAAATAATCAAAAACTTAACCTAATTGGTTGTAATATAAACTATTTCCTAATGATGAATCAAATAAGTCTTTAGAACTTAGATACTACTTTTAGTGTGAAAAGGCTAAATCTCTCAAAAAATAAAAACGAAACGTTACACGTTGTTAGGCAGCACTTTTCCTTTTTAAAAACAAAAACGTTATTCTATAAAAAAATCTCATTACAAGAAGACGGTAACATCTTCGAACAATAAAAGAAAATATCAGAACGTTACGTTTGCATAAATCAAATATATTGTAACTCAAATCTTGATCATCATCAGACCAGAAGCTACGTTGGTGTTGAGGGTTCATTTTTACCATCTTGGTTCGAAACCCTAAAAACAACGTTAATATACTTACTTACATACTTTAATTAGTACCTACCCATACTTCATGTTTAATTAGTTATCTATTAATAGTGTAGTTGTTAATTTATCATGTAAATATACTTACTTATGTATTCAAAATACATCAAACTAGTTGATTTTGTAAATACGTATACACCAGTCGCGTTTTGTACATACGTATACGGGATATTTCGAAATAAAACAATGCAAAAAATCACTTTCGTGGCAAAAAATCACCTTCGTGGGTAAAACGCCACGAAGGTGATGCCACAAAGGTGACGAAAATATCCCTTTTTTATAAATTCCTGCAAAGTTTAGGTGTATTGTTTTAAATCAAATACTACATAAATATCTCGAACATTTTGGAGTTTCGATGAGCTAACTTTAATTTCCATTACCAAAATACAATGCACAAATATGTTGTCCACGCAAGTGATCGGTACACCTACGAATAAATATAAACTTACCAATATTTTTTACTCACGGAACGATGAGTCGCTCGTCCCACTTCTGCGAAGCAGGAACACGACTGACGATGACCGAATCGAACTCTGTGATTAGTTGCTGCTGTTGTATTCAACAGCAAGCCTTTATTACTACTCAAATCTTAAGTACCTAAAATCGTGTGACCGACACATATTGTGTTTCCAATTCAAAATAATGACGAAAAGTTTTTTTTTACACCAACGTATGTAAAGTGTATTTAATTACGATGACTTTGGTATATATAACATACAAATACACTGAAATTTGGTAAAGCAGTAACCAAATGTTTTACTGCAACGGGAAGTGTGACACGATGAGAATACGAAAAATGGCCCCGTTTTTGATCGTTCGTGTTAATTATATATATTATTTTTGCTTCAATTACGGCAAGTTTTATTTATTTTGTGACCTAATAGGTGTTTTATCCACCAATCCACAAGTTATGTTTTTAACTTATACTGTTTAGAAAATATAACTGTGTGACCATAAAAATTGAGTGTCAATGAGAAGTACCCTAAAACTTGGCAACGATGGTAAAATTATGGGAATTTCAGAACAAATACTTATTTTTATCGTTAGTGGTAACGGGAATAGATACAAAATTTTATAAAATTAACCAGTATGATGAACAAAGTGATTTTAGTAGTACACGGTTAAAAAAAATATACATAAGAAATGTTTTTCACACCTAAGGGCATAATTCATATGTTTAATTGATAAATTATACTAATAATAATATGTCTCAAGTTTTTAGGAAAACTTGGAAGCGTCTTAATTTTATATTTTTTTACTTAATTAAAAAATACCGAAATCCTATTTGCTATTATAATCACAGAGAATGTTCTCAAAATATCCTCAATCATTTCCTTATCATATACCTCTTTTCTTATCCTATATGTTGCTGTGATTCCAAAAGTTAATTTCTCGACTTGCAACACTCCCCCATAGCGGCGTATTGGACGTCCCATGGTCGTTATTCACGCACCCACCTCTTTATTGACTTTGCAACCGGCCGGCCTAGCTAACATCGGAAATTGCATCGCCCATGTTCGCGGGCAGAATCCGAATGCGGATATTCTATTAGATTGCATCCGCATCTACAATAGTATATAGGTACCTAGTAGATAGGGAGTGTATGTTGATCATGCTTGTATGCGAATAGGCCAGTATTATTTCAAATTGAAGCTACAGCCTATAAAAACCCGGTCAAGTGCGACTCAGGCTCGTGCACCGAGGGAAAAGAAATAATATAAACAGTTTTCTAATTAGGTATTATTAGCACGCAATAAGGTTCGTTTTTTGGACCGCCTAACTAAATTTGTTTGTAGAGAATGTGTGCTGATGTTTTAAAAAACTGTACTAGTTAGAGACATCCTTTTATTTTTTGCGTCATATTTATATAAACCACTATCAACTCTAATTATTTACCCCTAATGTAGCACATATTACCCCTCTAGACTCAATACTTTAAAATCTTTCCAAATACTGCGCAGCCTAGCCCTATCCTCCAGTCAGCTTCTTTCTTGAAGTTGTTTTTGCCTAGTAGTAGAGTTTGCCCGAGGTTGACATACTCGTGCCTAACCATCGACTCTATCCTTTCTATCTCTTGGAAATACATTTGATTGTCACCGAATATAATTTTCTTGTCCCATAACATGCTTGTATTCCAATAATTTGACTGTATAGACTGCGAATTTATCATTTTTCTGATCTTTTAGATTGTATCGGCCCGTAATTGTTCGTCTGTCCTTGGGTATGATTTTGTAATGGTAAATTCTTTCACAATGCGCCCACTTCTATTAGCAGCGAAGAGCTGTTCATTAAATGTTGAGCATGCTTATCCTGAAACTTGTTTACAAATCTCCGTTTTCGTCTCAAATCAAAACCGATGAGTTCAGTTTCTCAACTGTTACAAGGTTGCCATAACCCAACTTTTCACTTAAAGTTAACTTTCAGTGAAGCCATTTCACTAAGGATTATAAACTTACATCAGCAACATTTCCAGCGAAGAAAAACAGAATAGAAATAAAGAAGGCAGTTGGCACAAAGAAATCTGTGCCCGGGCCAGATGGTAGGCGATTGCCGCGGACGCGGGGCAATTTGGGAAATTATCCCCTTCCGCCTTCGCCACAGGACCGGCGCCAGGGGGGAACTAGGAGTATTGGCCTACACTTGCGATAAGAGATTAAAGATAGACAAAATTACAGTTGGTTCATTTTATCCAGTCACGTAGCAAAACCATGAATAAACATGCTCTCATATACAAACCAGTAGTAAAAAGACATCAAACCAGATATTACTAAAACAGTAATTACTTCCAAATTTAGACTAAGTAAAAACTATTTAAGAAGCAATAATAATAAAACATAACCTTCATTTAAGAGGCTCAAAAGTGACTGTATTTTTAAAAAGTGTGCATTGAATTGAGAACCTTCTGCAAAGTCAAAGGCAAAATCATTTATTACATATGAGTACACTTGGTACATTTATACAAGTATTTTTTTTTCAACTAGCGCTACCTAGTCTTTAGCGCTGTGAAGAAGAAAATGCAATCTGTCAGCCACAGAAGGTCAGGTAATGTTAGTAAGCTTTCCTTGTAGATTAATAGATTTATAATCAACCCTGCACAAAACTATATTTTATATGATTCTGTAAGCATTGCATGTTTGCATAGAAGGTAATATTTTTTAAGTGTATAAGCCTGTAGAGGTAGATTCTAATTGTTCTAAGGATAATAATGTTTTGGCATCTACATTAGATTACATTATGCTCAGTATACAATAAAGAATAAAGCATAGGACCTATTTTACTATCTGCTTTGAGACAATGTTATATGGTCCACAAAATAAGGGCCCCTATTACTGTGCCCGACCCTGTTTTCTGCCACTTGCTGTCGTGGCGTGAGACGTGCTTTGTCGTCACCCTATTCCGTGTCATTTTTATAAGTTCCGCAATTGTTTTTTATCTGATAGTAATTGGGTTTCTTTATTGACTTTTTGTCATATCGTTAGAGTTATGTTCAAAAGATTTTGGAAAGATTGCATAAATGTTCGAGAGTTTATATTGAGTAGGCATTATGTCTTACATTGTTGCTGCGGACGTTAAAAAGTTTTTGGAGGGACGTGACGTGACTATAGAAAAAGGAATGATTGTTATCGTAATAAATAAAGTATTATCCTTTTCTGGTTGTCAGACAGCTCATCTGATGGCTAACGACTACTGTGGCTTATTACCATCAATCAACCTTGCTATTGCTGCATGTCAAACGCTACGGGGTAAACATTCGAGCGTTTTAATCGCACCTTTAAAAGTTGAAGAGACAATACCAGTTGATATACAATACTGTGTATATGGTATAAAAATGAAAGTCTATCATTAAGTAAATGATGTTTATTGCTTAGAACTTACATTAAAACTGAGTACACAGGGTCTTAGTTAATACCTACTGATATACATAGCTTACAAATAATAATAAATAAATATTAATAACAATCTGTTTTTAAGCTAATTTATTTAATATGTGTATATGCCTGTACAGGTAGAGTTTAATCGTTCTAAGAATTATAATGTTATGACATCTACATTAGTTTACATTATACCTACTATGTACACAAATAAAGAATATACACTTGTCTAATCCCAAACCATAGAATACTTAATAATACTACCCAAACTAAAACTTTCTGCTGTGCTATGGAAATTTAACAAATATAACATCAGACCGGGACCAACTTGTAGAAATTGTACAGAGTTGTCTGTCCCCAGAGGGAATCGAACCCACGATCTCTGGCGCTCGAGTGCAATGACTAATCCACTAGGCCAACGAGGAGGTCGTATAAGGAATCACACAAAAACATACATCACGCGTCAATTCTACCTTCACACTACAATACAAAACTAATTTGATAAAATAAATATAAATCACGTTCCAACACAAAACTAGATACTTGCTACTTTTAGAAAATTATCATAAAGACTATATCAGAAATAATAAAGACAATATTGTAAGGCAAACAAGAGAATAAATGTTCCAAGATGTGTCAACTATTACGGTGAGCGTACCAGCGGTTATGTTCTGGCTAAAATTTGGAATTCTCTGCCATCCGATTTAAAATACATTGTATCAGGTTGATTACTAAAGCAAGAACTGCACAAGCATTTCTTGTCGATGGGTGTAGACTGATGTACTGATCACGTGAGCGCTCTGTTCACATACAAATGGGCTTCCATTTCTGTGGACAATACTGTAATTTATATATTGTAAAATTTTGTTGAATTAAAAATAAAATAATAAAATTACATTTCTGATAATAGCACAGATATCGCATTGGTGAAATAATTAAATATTTTATTTTTATTTTATTTTATTTATTTTCAGGAAACTTACAGTCTATACAAAGTCTATATAGTAATTGACAAATAACAAATCATTGACAGAAACAGTTTCCACAGATTTTTAGAACACTTATAATATAAGACACACAGCAAGAATGATCAGAACAAAGTTAAATATATAAATATATGTATAAGTAAATATATGTATTCAATTTCATCAACTTTTGTGGTTACGATAATTTAGTTTAAATTTGTCACATCAGGACTAAATACAGTGCGAGGTGTGCGCTTGATTACACCGTATTTTTGTCCTATCAAACTGATCCTATCAATACAAGTATTGCGGTTTGGCAGATAAGAGTGGGGTACCACAGTGGGGTAAACCTAATAAATAAAAACGAAAATCTTCGCGTGTCTGTACACCGAATGTTTTTGCAAAAATTGAAATTTTGGAGGATGAAGAATATCTACCTACACACCTAATAGAATACATTAAGATATTTTTTTGGAATTTTTTACAGTTAGTTTGCGGTACGTACGCATCACGTAAAATCCGCTGAATCAATTCTGATGAAGCTTTAAATAAAACCATAGGGCTTGATTTGGAGAAACGTTTATTCTTTTTTCATCGTAATCGGCTTACTCATCATCGTCATCAGCCTGAAAGAGTCCACTGTTGGACATAGGCCTCTCCCAAGGTGCGCCACTGATCCCGATCTTAGGTTCTTTTCATCTCGTCACTGCCTAACCTCTAACCTTACGCAGATCGTCGCTCCATCTAGCCGGGTGGCGTCCCACACTACGCTTGCCCAGTCGCGGTCTCCAATTGAGAACTCGTTTACCCCAGCGGTAATCGGTTCTCCGACAGATGTGACCAGCCCACTGCCACTTCAGCGTAGGTACTAACTTTTTTCGGCTTACTCAATTAAAAGTTATGCGAATTTATAGTTTCCAACAACTCATTCAAAGAGGTATAATGCTCGGCGGAATTGAGATTGCAATGAGTTAGGACTACGGTGGCAATGACAGTTGGAGTGGAGGCAGAGGGGCGAGGGGAAGTGAGTGCGGGAGCGGTAGGAAAGAGGGAAGGGGATTAACACTAAACAGATATGAACTTATAAAAAAACCACAATTCTGTCGTCCACGCAAGCGAAGCCAAGGGAACAGCTAGTTTTATATAAACACGAAGTGAATAAGGGGTTTCGGTTTACGAGTTTGGTAGATAAACTTGTTTTAATTGATATTTTTATTAACTATTTAAATCTACTTGCATTAATTAATGGCCAGAGAGTAATAACGGGAAATGATGACGTTATCATCCGACTGAAACGTTTAAACTGCAAACGCTGCACATAGAACCGCTGCGATTAGCCACTCCTATAGTAATTGCAAATAGGAACGTAGTTGAATCGATTTCCTGGCAGGGATTATATCGATATCCTTCCTACTAATATTATAAATGAGAAATTTTGGATATTTGGATGTTTGTTACTCAATCACGCTTCAACCACTGAATGGATCGGGATGAAACTTGGCACACATATAGATTAACTTATGGAATAGGACATAGGATAGTTTTTATCTTGAAAAAACATCCCATTCCTACGGGAATTACATAATAATTTGTGATGTTAAATTGTCCACGCTGACGAAGTCGCGGGCAACAGCTAGTATTATATATATATTTACTTTAAGTCTAGATTAAAACATAATGTACTTATAGCTTGTGTTCGATGTCATATTTTTATTTTTTATTTCTGTCTTGGATCTTTACAGTGTTTGGAATCTGTACTAAATTATAATTAGGTATGAAGGCAGCAAAGCAATGAAAGTTATCTACAAATTATATTTTTTTTTATTGCACTTATGTGTTTAGATTCACCTTTCTATTTTTACGTCATAAGATGAGTAAAAAAAGTTGAATATTAGGAATCAACACCTTTTTTAAAACTATTTTTTACTCATGGCAAAGAATAGATAATTCTAAGCAAAATAATGCAATAAAAAATATTTTTACAATTTGTAACTTCCTTTAATTAGGTACTTTGCTGACGTCGTTTATATTTTACTTAACACGTGGCTAAAATGTAATTCATTTGACACATCTAGTATTTAATAGATAAATAAATAAATATGTCAGACATTCACACCAATTATCCAGTCCCGAACTAGGCAGAGCCCTTGGTATGGTTACTAGATAACGGATAGACATACTTAAATAAATATATAAACATCCAAGACTTGGGTACAAACATTCATATTCATCATACGAACATTTGCCCCTAGCGGGATTCGAACCCGCAACCTCCGGCATGCGGAGTAATTGTTGAAAAAGAAAAAGTTGAAACTAAATATGGACTCCAACTGCATTCTAATGTAATGAAATACATACTCCAGTATACGCCAGAATTAAAATAAATCAAAAGTCATTCGTCGATAATAGGTAGGTACATTCTATAACTACACAAGCGCATCACTAGGTGCAGACCGCAGGTGTGGCGCTTACGTTACCGCACTCGCGTGTGATAACAAGGAATGTCGATATTCTTTCCATTTCGATACATCGACCAGTACACAACACTATCGGCTTACATTCGGAGATCAAATAAAAACAGTACGACGCTATGCAGTTATTATTTCAATACCATTGGATTTAATAATTGCCGGAATTTATCTTCAGCTCTGACCGTCATAGCAGATAATCAGGATAGGATTATCTAATATCATAAATGCGAAGGTTTGGATATTTGGATGTTTGTTACTCAATCACGCTTCAGCCACTGGACGGATCGTGATGAAACTTGGCATACATATAGGTTAGTTCCTGGAATAGGACATAGGATAGTTTTTATCTTGAAAATACATCCCATTCCTACGGGAATTATATAATAATTTGGACGGAGTCGCGGGCAACAGCTAGTACTAAATATTACTACTTAAAAAAGCGACATTCACCTCCTCTAGCCAGTTTAATGTCACCAGCGAAATAGAGCAAAGCTGGCAATACGTACTACTGACTGAGAATATATACTGGGCTCATCATGTGAACATTTAGATACCATATAGAACTATACCTGTCTCATCATCATCATATCAGCTCTGAGGCATCTTGAGACGGCCTAAGAGGTAGGACATAGGCCTTCCCCAATGTACCTATATATCTATTATCACCTACCTATATCATCTACGTTTCTAAATCAGCACAACCTGGCTTTTTCTCTGGCTTAATACTTTCTACCCAAAGGTTGTCTGTACGAAATCACGTAAAGCGATAAAGCCATCTAAAGTTCAATAAAGTGTATTGTATTGTATTAAAGTTTCTTCATCATGATGTAAATAGTTCTTATAATACTCATGAAGAACGTATAGGACGAAAGTACTATTTTCTCTCCGAAAAAAAAACTTTCCTAAAGAAGGATTACTCAACTACCTGCCCTTTTCGAAAAGTTGGGCCTACGAGGACAGACTATCTAAAAGCAGGTAAAAGACGTGAAGGGATCACACCTACAGACCCAATTAACTTGATTAGTAGAGTTCCGTTACCCGAAACCAATTGTCTTGGATTTCACCTAATGAACCCATTTATTCGATAAACTGGTGTGAGATACGGGCTTTAGATTAGACAAGCTTTTCATATTAATAGATGTAACTGTTTTTTACGCAATACTTAACAGCACAAAACACTTAGATATAAACCAATTTTATGACAGTGTTCAAATTGAAATTCTTTACAATTTCCTCGTTATGATAATAACTGATAATAGATCCCTAAGTGGGATAAGTCCGCCTTTGTACACAGTTTAATTCCTATTTTATTATTGTTGTTGTTGTTATTTTTGGTACAATAAAGCGTTTACATACATATATTTCATTCCAGATTCATAGTCCTATGAAAACCAACGCTATTTACGTCTCGGTAACATATACATGAAAGGGTCACCAGCAGCAAAAACAGGTTTGTATTACCATGTAAACTTTGGAGTCCACTTAGGAACACCATCTATTGTGTATTTTGTTTTCGAGACGCAAATGCGTTTGTTTTCATAGGACTATTAATCTGGAATGAAATATACATACATACTGACTGACGGAGAATATGAATTGAAGGGTTCCTAGTTACGCTGGTATGAACTTCTAATGAGATGGATCATATCATGATTAAACAGTTTTAAACCCGGCAGACCACTTGGCCTCCGAATATCGACGATATAAAAAGTAACTTTTAAGTAAGTAGTGTATTTATATGAAAAACTAAAGTTCCGTAAAAGGCAACTACTGCTAGTAATTATTAGGTATACGTAGAACTGGTATAGTTAGAAAACATATGTCACAGGACCCCATAGAAAGTCTAAATGGCTAGTTAAACGGATATTCTAAAATACTTATGGAGTATAGATGTAGGTCAATGGTGAGTCACATGAGTGCTTGCCAGGAGTCCATGCTCCCACTATGGGGTCACTGGTACACACTGGGTACAAAGTTGGACTTGACAGATCATTTTGTCTGGGACTGTTAACGTGTTAAGGGTTGAGTAACATTAGAATGCGCCAGTGGCATTTGGCTACAACTGACGCGATATCAATTTTAAGCATTCAGAAAGGTTGTGAGGATTTGATACTTTGAGTGGTACCTAGTTTAGATAGCCCGCTATATAGCCGCCATGGTCATATATATAGTAAGATTAACTTAAAAACTGCTGGATGATAAAATTGAAGAGAGGAACAGTTATAACGCAATATAGAGAAAGAAAGAGAGCCGCTTCGATGCTAAGCAGTGTCCGCGGCATCATCCTATAGCGAGCCGAGTCGACTGCCCCATATTGTGGCACTCGATTCAGTTACACATAAATAAATATTTTATTTTTTAATTTTTATTTTATTATTAAATAGTTTTTAAATAGTTTGTGTGTGTAATTATAATTTTAAAATCAACTAACGTAGTTTATAAGATTCACTACCAACAATATGGACAAAGTCTGAAATACAAAATAATAATTTGAATTATTTGAATAGAATAGAATATTAATTTATTGGCTGCAACAAAACACAAAAAGTGCAACATTACACATAAACAGAAATAATATAAAGCTAGAACTAAGAGTCGGGTGCACACGCCAGGATCACGTCACACGGTTTATTGTTGATTCGTTCTCGATTCTTCCCGGCACTGTGTCGCATGCGTCGCGCCGTCAACATTATTGGCAATAGAAGTAAATGTTTAAGATGATTACAGATCATTTATGTATTGTAAGGGGTTTCTAAATTTCTTGCAATCGTCGTGACATATTCTGTAATCAAAAACAGCCAATAGTATATTTTCATCATTGTCATCAGTCTAAATACGTCCACTTCTGGACATATGCCTCCCCAGTAGAACACCACTTTTGGTAAGTTGTCCATTGGGGGATTTGCCATAATCACCACGCTTGGCAGGCGGATTGATGATCGCAGTAATGATCTTAACATACAAACACAGGAGAACGCTGCTGCCCGTCCCTGGTGCAATCCCTTAGTCGCCTTGACGACACAAACGGGAAAGATAGGGGTGGCCCTATTCTAAGCCGGGAACCACACGCCATATTTTCATACACATAAAAATTACAACTTAGCAAAACATGAGGGTGAACACATATTAATAAGATTGTGTGTGTGTGTGTGTTTTATAGAAAAGTCTTTAGCAAGTCCAGAAGACAGAATTAGCGTTAGTATCATCTTTATCAGCCGAAGTATGTCTGCTGAACAAAAGTCTCCTCTCCCCACTTTTGGTGGGCTATCCTTTTGAGGATTTCTCATAAAAACCATGATTGACAGGCGGATTTACCAATCGCAGTAATGGATCTTAACTTAGGAGAACGCTGCTGCCCGTCCCTGGAGCAATCCCTTTGTTGCCTTGACGACACCCTCGGAAAGATTGGAGATTGGGGTGGCCCTATTCTAATCCGGGAACCACACGGCTATATTAACCAACAATATTAGTTCGTAGACTCACAAACTCATCTCTAAGCTCCACCACACTGTTTGAAGTAATCAATGTAAGATTTAATCTATTTCATTCCAAGCAATTATAATAACAACTATAAGTAAGTATTTTATTACTTCCCTTTTACGATAGTCGTTTTCCGGTCGTAAGAGTAGTTGTGTCTTATAATTACTTTCCATATACGAGCATATAAATTGTTATAATATGGTAAAGGGCTCGATTCTGAGGACACAACGTTAAAATTTTACAGCACTAAAGCTGTTGCTGTCCTTGTTACACAGTATTATGAAGATAAAGATATAATTTTAGCGCTGTCAAATTTTAAATGTACATCGCGTCTCTTAAAAACTACTGAACGGATTTTGATGGACTTTTCACAAAAACATGGGGCTCAACTTAACATTTAGTCTTTATTTCATCGCAATCGGCTAACGCAATCACAAGTTATAGACATTTTTAGTTTTCAAATACATTAGTAGGTAAGGTTAGAATGCAAAATATTGCACATAATAGTATTTCCGTACTATTTAGATTGCGATGAGTTTGGATAACATTTGGAGCTGCGAGTGGGAATTGGAGTGGGAGTGGGGGTGGCAGTGGGCGTGGGCGTGGGCATGGGCAAAGGGGAGTGGGAGCGGGAGCGGAAGCGGGAGCGGGAGGGAAGCGGAAGCGGAACCGGAGGCGGAAGCGGGAGCGGGAGTGGGAATGGGAGCGGATTCTGTAGTTCACGAGAGCGGAGCCGCTGGCACAGCTAGTATAAAATATAAAAAATCATATGCATTATTTATCCAATATATTTTGGTAAATAATAAAATTGAACATTACTTACTGTCACTACAGTTGCGAATCGAACAGAAAATATCGGTCTTCAAGAGAAAATACTGACAGTAACAGGTTTTTAGTTGACAATTGGACTTACTCCTAGACATTCTGAATGAGGATAATTGGTGACAGATAAGAGTCTACATAGAAAAGTCACGTGTACTGCAAAACGATCTTACCTGTGAAGAATAGGTTCTTCATAGGGGCTTGAAGGACCTGGCGACACTTCGACCCTTCTGGATCTTTTGTGGCAAACCAACGGTGCCCCAAGTCGATTTTGTGGACTTCACATACGCCATAGAATTTCATCTGTGACGTATGCAGGTTTCCTCACAATGTTTTCCCTTACTGAAATGCCTGTGGTATCCTTCCTATAAATTATAAATGCGAAAGTTAGGATATTTGGGTGTTTGGATGTTTGTTACTCAATCACGCTTCAACCACTGGACGGATGGTAATTAAACTTGGCACACATATAGGTTAGTTCCTGGAATAGGACATAGGATAGTTTTTATTCCGAAAAACATCTCATACCTACGGGAAATACATAATAATTTGTGATGTTAAGTTGTCCACGCGGATGAAGTCGCGGGCACAGCTAGTTTATAAATAAACCTTACTTAAGTTTTAAAAACTGATTGGTAACCGACGGCCTAGAGAACGTGAGAATAGTGCACAACCACTACGCTACGAGGCAGACGGCTAAACTACAAAATAATAGTTGTCTGCTCAATATTTCTAACAAAGGCCTTCGGCCTATACCTAATTACTCGTTCGGAACACGTAGACCGGGCAAAACGTAGACCTACCGTAATTTTTACAAGTAACGATTGCAATTTGACATTTATTGTGGCATTAAGGAGAGCAATACTCGTATCACAAATAGGGGAGGCCATTTCGCGCACGAGGTGAATCCAAAATGGCGGACACGCCCCGATGACAGCCCCGCCATTATGTTTCATTATTTTTAATTTTTTTCCCGCGTAAAGACGTGTTTTGTTCACTTGAGGGTAAAATAATGATTATATTTAAAAGCTGGCAACTTTGAGAGATCTTTTTATTCGTTGGATTGTTTGCATTCGATAAAATAATGTTGATTATGAATGAATGAACACTTTATTGCCCACAAATTACAGAAAATATATAGAAGAAATATACAGTAAATGTACATGTGGCGGCCTTATCGCTTTTAGCGATTTCTTTCAGGCAACCATTTGGTAGTGAGAAATAGTAAAATTAAGATTAAGATGCGGGTGCAAAGATATAACTTCAAGATACTTAAGCTAGGGCTATATACATACATACTACATATATACACACAATTTCATAAATATATATACACAGATATATCACCGTGTCATTCCCGGCTGCCCCCAATCTTCCCGTGGTGTAGGTCAAGGCGACTAACGGATTGCACCAGGGCCCGGCAGCAGCGTTCTCCTGTGTATATTAAGATCACTACTGCGATCACCAATCCGCCTGCCAAGCGTGGGGATTATGACAAATCCCCCAATGGACCACCATTCCATTGGGGAGACTTGTGTTCTATTTCGGCTGGTGATGATGATGATTTTAATTAACATTGCAATTTTAGTTGGTGATCGAAAACTTTATGTTGTTTTCTATTTTAAATTAGTTTAAATGTTTCAGTAATTATTATGTATTATAATAACAGAAGAATAATTAGAATATAATAGATGTTTTTCCATACAAATGGAAAATATAATTTTAATAACATTTAACATATTTCGTTCACAAACACATAGAAATTGTATCAGTTATGATTAAAATTTGTTATAATTCTCCTTTTTAAAGTGTTTTAAGGCCTATAATAAGAAGGGTCAGGATTAGGAAATACAAACGTCGTCGCATCTAAATCTGCATTTCAAATAAGGCTATCTTACTGCAGCAGTATGAAACCAGATTTAAGTGAAAGGGTAAATTCTTAAAGACCTCGCCTCGGCTTGGTTCCCTTTGACACGTTCGCAGCTTTGACGTTGCAAATGTACCGCTGAACTACCTTGTTTACACTTGAGGACACGTAAACAGTTTTCTATGTATGTTTTCTCTACATATGTATATATCCTACTCCTACTAATATTATAAATGCGAAAGTTTGGATATTTGGATGTTTATTACTCAATCACGCTTCAACCACTGGACGGATCGGGATGAAACTTGGCACACATATAGGATTCGGACCTGGAATAGGATGTAGGATAGTTTTTATCCGGAAAAAATATCCTATTCCTACGGAAAATACATAATAATTTGTGATGTTAAGTTGTCCACGCGGACGGAGTCGCGGGCAACAGCTAGTATCTTATAAATAAAAACGTAAGTAGGTGATTATTGGGCATTCTGGCTCACTTTCAATCAACCAAAATCGATTGGGCATTCTAGCTCACTTTCAAATGACGAAAACAGATTGGGCATTCTGGCTCACTTTTCACTCGCTTCACTCGTTCGCTCGCTGCGCTCGCACAGTGAGCCAGAAAGCCCAATCTGTTTTCGTCATTTGAAAGTGAGCTAGAATGCCCAATCGATTTTGATTGTTTGAAAGTGAGCTAGAATGCCCAATCGGTTTTCGCTGTTAGAAAGTGAGCCAGAATGCCCAATCGGTTTCCGACGTTTGTTTGTATTAAAATAATCGCATGACTTAGAACATCTTGACAAAAGCGACTCACGTCCAATAACGATTGCAAACATCGTCGATTAAAACCTGTTGTATGTTTCGAACGGAACGCGTTTGAGTGCGCGTTGGGTTACGTACCGACGGTTACCAAGCTATGTTCGCCGTCCGACGCGCGGTTGGAGTCGAGGCGCGAGTCGCCCCTGTGTAGCGCTCTGAACGCGATTATGTTTGTGTATGCGACGTATAACGAGCTAATCGAAATTAGGTTATGTAATATAAAATTAATAAAATAATAAACTCACATGTACGAGAATCTATGTTGCGTGCACTTTGTTCTGATCACACTTTACTCACATTTATATATACATTACGAAATCTGATTTAAGGCTAACAGAGAGATATTTTAGGTTTTAACATTTTTAAGCTTCCAGCACCTAGAAACATTATTCCATCAAGAGACAATTACTATTTGTAGGTACCATCCTGTCACCGGTTGTTCAAGGAATTGTTCAAGCCCGATTGGTCGTGCAGTTCGTTATAAAGAATTTCCTAAACTAACAGCACCAAGAACCTTATTCCTTCACAAGACAATTATAATCAATTATCTTGTCGCCGTTTGCTCAAGGAATTGTTCAAGCCCGATTGGTCGTACCGTTAGCAAGGACTTCCTAAAGTCACAGCACCAAGAACCTCATTCCTTCACAAGACAATACATACATTTAACTATCTCATTAGCATCTGCTTAAGGAATTTGTTCCCAGCCCGTTTGGTCGTACCGTTAGCCCAAAGTTAAAGCCAAACCTTCACAACATCTCAAGTAATTATTTTTACCTTGAACCAGCTTTCTGTATCTGAGTTACACTTTCCATAAATAACACAACAATAAACGTGGCTCCTCACCGCGTTGCAATTTACAATAATAATTACAAAATAAAAGAGTCAATGCAAACATGCTACCAATTAATTAATAAAGGGTTCTGTATATCGAAATCATTTCTCAATGTCACATTACTCGAATGTTTTATGTATTTTTACTTAGTTAGGCCCTAGACTTGATGAGTATGGCGAAAAACACATATATGGTAAAATAATTGAGTTTTGCGGACTACAATACTTTGCGCTCTATAAGCTCTCTTCTATTCATCCTGGTTGATTACATTTAATATTTCAAGTTTATTAACTAACGCGCAGGTATATCTGCATTTTATCTCTATCACATACATGTACGTAACTCCGCAAATACCAAAGAACACAAAATTTATGTCTCCGTTCAAAAGTTCATTATAAATGAACTAACATTCTTACATTGATTCATAAATGTGAAACAAAACAATGTCGACTTAGCCTAGAGTTCTCAATGTCCCAAAAGGTTGAAATAAATCAGTATGAGTATTGAAGAATTGTATAAGGGTTTTACAAATTATGTAGCGATCCCTAATACTTACATATTACGTTACGAGCATTATGTTATGTTCTTGTGTTACTTGAGTACCGTGCGCGCACAGAGCGCTTATCAAAGCAAAAGAATGTCGACGTACAGTCAAAGAAAAAACAGGAGAATACGTAATGGTATTAGTTATAATATTTCAATAGCAGGTAGGCACTATAATTTAATAGATTTTGTTTAATTGACTTTTTAAAGTAGTTTCGAAAACACCCAATTCGCTGATTTATGATTTCCGGTATCATCATGATGTTTTATGTTTTTTTATTAAAGTGTTTGTTATAATACATGGTCCTAATCGCGATTATTACTAAGTATGCAATATGTTAATAAATAACTTATTCATTACAATGATTCCCACGACTGTACTTGAAATGCTGAAACTTCATTTTACATTGCGCATGGTTACGACGTATTAGAGGTATGTACACATTGATTAAATTTAGTGTGACATTAAGTTCCAACAATTAAAATATTATTAATGATAGACGTACAAAGTTTATAATGTGCAATAATGATTGTACAGAGATCAATAGAATGGGTAAGTGCTAAAAACATAATGGATAAGCACCTATAAGAATAATTTAGGTGCTTAATTACCTATAACAGTCTGTTATCTTACGATAGAATTACATATTTATAAAATAGAATCATAATTCATAATAACTTTACAAAGTTAAAGAATCTAGTTAAACTAATTGTTGTGTACCTACTTTAAGTTGAGTACTCGCCCTAACATAGCCAAGTATTAAATGACGACCGTCACCTTTTGATATTGCCGCGAATCGTAGTTCACATACACCGCAATGTGTCACTTATTTACCTATGTTCCATACACAGTTTTATGCTGATCTGATTAAAATGTCAGGGGTATTAAACAATTCACAGAACTTTCATCAAAAATTAATCAATTAAACAAGCATAAACATCTATTACATGTGTGCAGTCACGTAAAAATGTTAGTACTTTTCCTAGTAGAAGTAGCATGTTCATGTACATAAATATGTAATAAAATTACTTGCAATGATACTCAGTCAATGTTGATTTTATTACAGAAGATGTATGTATGCATATTATTGGAAGCAGATACATTTTACGTTATTAAATGTATCACATTTTATATCAAAAACGCATCACCTAATAAGCTTATTTTATTTCTTTACCCGAAGGTTTCTCGGAAGTGATCGCATTATAGCAATAATACCGCTTCCGTTTTACTTAGACACAAATAAATGTAATTTGGTTTCTTTACCTTCCTGTGCAATAATCACTATTGCATTTTAATTGTTTGTCCGAAGGTTTTTAGTCCCTGATAATTTTATTATCATTAAAGCGCTTTGAATATTGTTCAAATTTTTTATTGTCTTTTCTGATTCGGTACGTGGTTGTCGTTAGTTCGTTTCCGCGCATCGTCAGTGTCCAGTGCCCCCGCTACCCCTCCACGCCGTCTTCAGTTCTACCAGCGTGCGCATCTTCGTGAAAACAATAATGTTCGTAAGTTTGGATTATTATTCATTTTTAAATAAATAAAGTTTTTCAACATTATATACCTATCTAGTCGCAAACTATCATTTCCCTGTACTAAACAAGAATTTCACAAATATTTTACTCATCAGTTAAGTTTTAATGATGTTTTATTCGAAATAACAGTAAGGGTATATTTTATTTGCAGGTCTGAATCCGAGTATTACAGTAAGAGGAGCGTGGAAGAAGCCAGTAAAAGAAAATCGTGCGCGTTTGATTCGGATGACGACGGTGACGTAAGGTTAGTTGTAGTACTTACCAAATATTTTATTTTTTATTCAATCAGAGACGCTATATGTAACAAATAATGGAGTCGCCCACTTCGGTCTCGTACTTACAGTGATTGTATATTGAAATCATAATTATAAAACCTATCCTATTCATTCACTATAAAATAGTTAAGAACTTTATCCAAAATCACAGACACACGCGGAGAGAGACTTTGTTTTACGCTATTATTATTAGATTAACGTTGTATTATTATTATTATTTCAGGTCTGTGCCATCGACTGCCGCGCCCGCCAAGCCGAAGACTAAAAAGCTGAGAACGAAGCAGGTTCCATCGTCATCGGCTGTGAGCAAAAAAGGAAGCCGCGAGTGGTCCCTGCTGTCTGACGACAGTGAGGACGAAGAGGAAGCTCGGCGCGCTGCCTCCAAGCGGCCGCCGCTCACGTCTGCTCTGACGCGGCGCGTAGCCGACGGCGTGCTGCGTCGCACCGCCCTGCTGGCCGGCGACCAGTTCGTGGAGCTGAGAGTGTACGACACGCGAGACATCCTGCGCGTCGACCCGAAGGACAGGTGGGAAAAAGCTGCAATAACTCTTAAGTATCAAGTTGGTTCGGGAGCTGATGAGCTAATTTTTTTGAAGAAATTCATTAATGCAGCAAAAACTAGGTTCAAGGAAGACGGGCAGTTCTTTTCTAATAAGAAAAAATAATTTAATTTGTATATTTTTTATTAAAATAACTTTGTGGTTTTTATATTAAATATATTAAAAACTTTCAACTGCATACAATTTAATTAATTAACCTAGGTAGGTACTAATACAAACCAGAAATCGGTCACATATTTTATATTCTCTATTTCTTTTTAAATTTTCAATTACATATACAAGTTAGGCCTTTTAGCCTCTAGACCATCGAAGTAAAGTGTTAAAATTAATGTTTTCATCCTAGAACAAAAATATCTCAACCATGGCAGGCAGAAACATTTTCTGTACTGTTTGTGATCTAACCATCAAAAGTAAAGCCTTTTCGGGTCACCTCCGAAGTCGTTTACATAAAGATAATAACTCGATCGAAATAAGTCCAAATGTTGAAAAACTTTGTTCAGCATTTAGAAACCGAATTGCTAGTTTTAGGGTACGGGAACGCGGACGGCAGTCGGGGCCGAGACGTGGGGGTAGCGAGGGTAGTGAGGCGGACTGCGACAGCGATTGTGGGAGCGAGAGCGAGCGTTCGGCTGCCCCCGCGCCCGGCGAGTTCTTGAGGCGCGTGCGCCGCCCCGTGCGGCAGTTGATCGCTGCGAAGATAGCTCAGCACAATAATATAAAAGCAAACTTTGAACTTTTTGCAGAGTTCTCGCTGCCGAAAAATGATATGGTTGAAATTAAATCTTTCGCAACGGAAAATATTTGTATACATAAACATTATGAGTTTAATGATATGTTTGCGAAGGTCATTGAAATAATATCTAATAAAGTTGATGGATTTCAAGAGAGAGACAGTGGGTGGTCCTTTTTAAGGACTTTGTACCTGGAGGTAAATATTAACAAATATTCACCTCTACGAGCTTCTAGCTATATTGAGTTACCAAAATATTTAAAAATGAAGAAAGCATGCATTAACATAAAAAACAATGATAATTTTTGTTTTGTATGGTGTATAATGGCATCCCTATTCCCAGCTAAAACTAATGCGGACCGAATCAGCTCGTACCCAAACTTTGAAAAAGTACTAAATTTGAACAATATGTCGTTTCCAGTAAATTTTCAAGATATAAAAATATTTGAAAAGAATAATCGTAACATCAGCGTTAATATCTATGGTCTAAATAAAAGATTCAATATAATCGGACCATTATACAAAACTCAGATGCGGAAGAAACATCATGTCAATCTATTATTTTTGGAGAATGGCCCTCGCACACATTATTGCTTAATTAAAGACTTATCTCGATTGATAAGACCTCAATTAACGAAACATCATGGTAAAATATATTTTTGCGATGAATGTATGTTATTTTTCAACAGCGAAAACAAATTAGCCCATCACGTTTGCGGTGGTGTGGCTACTATTTTACCTGAGAAGGGTTCTTTCATACAATTTAGGAACTATGATAGGATGCAAGACATGCCTTTTGTTATTTACGCTGACTTCGAGTCTTTTCTAGAGACTTGTAAATCAGATCTTGAAACGAGTAGTTCAAGATTGACAAAAAGTTTACAAAGGCATGTGCCTGCCGCGTTTGGATATTATATTGTATGTTCGTATAATCCTTCGCTTAATAAGTTTGTGTGTTATCGTGGAAAAGATTGCGTTACAAAATTTCTTGAATATATTCAGAACGATGTCTCTAATATATTTAAAACACTTAACGATCCCGTTGCGATGAGTTTTACAGAAGAAGACTCAAAAAACTTTACAAATTCGCGAGATTGTTGCATTTGTTCAAAGTTATTGTTTGATGATAGAGTTAAAGACCACTGCCATCTCACCGGTAAATATCGCGGAGCTGCGCATTCTTACTGCAATATTCGGTTCAAATTACCGAAGTTTGTTCCGGTATTTTTTCATAATTTGTCAGGATACGACTCTCATTTATTCATATGTCAATTAGGAGAAATGCTAGGTCAGTTAAAAGTCATAGCTAAAACTAAAGAAAACTACATTTCGTTCACAAAATTTTTTCCAATCGGGAAGGATCAATACGCTGCCGTTCGCTTTGTGGACTCTTTCAAATTTCTTGGCACTAGTTTAGAAAAATTAGTAGAAAATCTGCATAAAGAAGATTTCATTCATTTATCGCGATTCTTCGTTAACCAACCCCATTTTGATTTATTAAGAAGAAAAGGTGTATATCCGTATGACTATATGAAGAACTGGGAGTCATATGACCAAGAGTGTTTACCGCAGCGAGAGGAGTTTTTTAATATTTTAACCAATCAATCAATTTCTGATACGGATTATGATCATGCACTTCAAATTTGGAGAGCATTTAATATAAAATCTTTAGGAGAGTACACAGACTTATATCTTAAATCTGACGTTATTTTGCTTGCAGATGTGTTCGAAAATTTTAGACGCACATGCAGAATTAATTATAAATTAGACCCTGCTTTCTACATAACTGCTCCAAGCTTAAGCTTTGACGCAATGTTACTTAAGACTAGAGTCCAGTTAGAACTTATCGACGATTTAGAAATTATTAGAATTATTCAAAACGGTATTCGCGGTGGGGTATGCTTGTGTTCTACTAGATACGCGGCATCAAATAATAAATATTCTCTTAACTACGATCCAAGTAAAACAGATAATTATTTAATCTATATGGACTGTAATAATCTATATGGTTACGCAATGTGTGCATATTTGCCACACTCAGATTTTAAATTACTAAATAATGTAGAAAAAACCAGTCTTAATATATGTCAAATTGCAGATGACAGTGATTATGGTTATATCTTAGAAGTTGACCTTGAATACCCCGATGAACTCCATAACTTACATAATGATCTTCCATTTTGCCCACAAAAATATATACCTCCAGGTTCTAAAACACCGAAATTGGTTCCAAATTTATTCGATAAATATCACTACGTTATACATTACGTACATTTAAAAACATGTTTAAAACATGGACTTAAATTAAAAGCAATACATCGGGTTATACAATTCCGACAAAGTCCCTTTTTAAAACAGTATATAGATTTGAACACATCATTAAGGCAAAATGCAAAATCTACATTTGAGCAAGACTTTTTTAAGTTACTGAATAACAGCATATTTGGGAAAACGTTAGAGAATTCCGAAAATAGGTTGGATGTCAAATTAGTTAATCAATGGTGTGACGAAAGAAATAAGACCAAGAAATATTACACTGCTGACCAATTAATTGCGAAACCAAATTTTCATAGCTTAACTGTATTTACTGAAAACTTTGTGGCAGTTCAGATGAAACCAGAAAAGGTAATTCTAGATAAACCTATATACATAGGATTTACTGTATTAGAATTATCCAAGAGTCATATGTACAACTTTCATTATACGGTTATGAAACCTTTTTATGGTCCAAAAATCAAACTGTGCTACATGGATACTGACAGTTATTTGTATTCAATAGAAACAGAGAATTTTTATAAAGATTTAAAGAGAAATTTTATACAATATTTCGATACAAGTAACTATCCTGAAAATAACAAGTATAAAATAAAATGTATAAATAAGAAAATACCTGGTTTGTTCAAAGACGAATTAGGAGGGCAGCATATTTTGGAATTTGTAGGACTGCGTTCTAAACTATATTGCATAAAGACAGAACAGAGAGAAATTAAAAAAGCAAAGGGAGTTAAGAAGTACGTCGCAAATGACTTACATTTTAAAGATTATAATAAAGTGTTGAAGGAAAATGAAGTAATACGTAAAAAAAACGTTCTTTTCAAGTCCCTTAAGCATCAAGTTTTTACTCAAGAAATAAATAAAATCGCTCTGTCTTCTAATGATGATAAACGTAGAATATTAGAAGATAATATTACTACATACGCTTGGGGTCACTGTTCATTCTTTTAATTGGGTGCCTCAGAAACTGTTCACTTTTTCTGATTACTCTAGTAATGGCTGAAAGTTATCTATACAACGTTATAATTTCAAAACATACATATTTACATTCAAATGGTGTTAAGATAACCACCGGTTTATGGGCTTTAGACAATTTTGCACCACAAGTTCACATAGTTTGTGAAAATAGTGATATATTTTTTACATTAGAAGAATGGGGGCATATATATGAAGAATTTGAGTTATTTGGTAAATATGTGACCAACCATGACCGCTTTTATCAACTTTTTTTATACCAGCTAATGTTTTGTGATAAACGTTGTTCTATAAATATGTTGTACCTAGTGTGTGAAGCAATTAATATTTTTGCGCATTGTATACACGTAAGATTAAGAAATTTGACTGAAAACGATTATATTGAAGCTACAATGTTTGTTAGAAATATCGATAAAATTTTAAAAAATAGATTTCTTTCATCACTAGATGATATCTTATTAGTTTTAAACTGTAACAAATGTGTTAATTCTATAATTGAACAAGAAATATCTGTTCTGGGTTGCGATTATTTCATAAGATACTTATATAAATAGGAGTATAACCTGTATTATATTAGGTTAACCAAAATGTATGAGTTACCTACTTTTTTTAAATAAATTGTATTAATTATAATTTTTGTTGTTGTTATTATTTTAAATTGCATCTTCATTGTTTATATCTTAATTATGTTTCCCTTGTTTTGAGATACCGAGATAGATACAATTACGCACTTATAGGTAGATACATTTTATTTCGGCTTCTTTCAGAGGAAGCGTTACCTACATAATTTACCTATATATTACATACAATTAATATTGTTATTTATGTAGCTGAGACTGCTGATTCAGTACATTATTTTTCAAGTTTGATCATGTCTGTTGTCTTTAGCTTTGCGCCTGCGGTGTAACTCGAGCCGCGTCGCGCACACGGTGTTTTTCATACAAGACTCAACTAGAAATATTGACTATAACCATCATTCGCTACCAGTCCTTCGTCGCGTCTTCTCAATTCTCTTGCTTTTAATTAATCAATTCAAGTATCCTATTTCATATCATAATGTTACGAAATCAGCAGCTACAAAACGCTAAAACCAGTTACATCGCGGTACATGACAGAGGAATACCGAAATATGTAGTTAAAATTGAAGTGTATAGTGCAGATGAAACTGAAACTGAAATCGTTATGAGGTCACAAGCCAGGACGCAATATGTGGTATATGAAGAAGGTGATAGCGTCCTATATAAAATAAGACGAATTCTGTACCAGATAAGCGCGCAACTTGGAGAACGAGCCGAAAAGTGCAAGGTACTTATTTTTTTTTTGTTATTTAATAGTGTTGGTTATGGATTGATTCTATACGGTTATGGTTCTAAACTAATTTTATTCTTATTAACTTTCAGAATCCATAATGTGGAACACAATTACGAATACGACTGCTGTCAGAAGTCAAGGCTACCTAACTACCTATTTTATGTTTAAGATTGTATAGCTTAAGATTAGATATTTGAATAAAAATAACACCTACTTTGTAATCTATTTACATGTAATAATTTACTTGCTTGTTTCAATTATTTAATAAATTACTTGTTTGTACCACGTTATACTGTAAATAAATAATTAAGGGCTGAATTCTACATCTTAGACTTACTTTGACATAATAAAGAGCGTCATATCTGTCTATTTTAGATAGGTTATTAATCCTTATATCTATTTGTCAATATTTTCTTTGTATAAAATACAATGCTTAATTAAAATGGTGTCTACATAGTTTTTTTGTCGATAATAAAATAAAAGAGAAGTTATTATTATTATTTTATTTACATGTATCCAAAACACAATACAAAGCTGGCAATATACTATGAAACAATAATAATTGATAAATAATTGATCTTAGCGATTAATTAAATTAAGTACCTATATTATTTTCATAACACCACTTTTTTATGGTAATTGCGTTTTTTAATGCACAATATTTTTTATGAGATAAACAGTTATAAGTATTATTTATACAAAATGTGTTATATAAAATTACGAAACTGGGACAACCTTTTACGCCAACATCAATAACATTACAGTCACTACATAATTCTCTCATCCATTTTACTTTTTCCTGACCCTTTACGATTATGATCTTATTTTTTAACAATGGTAAAATAATAGATCTTTTAAATTCGCGATAGTCAATAAAGCCTTCTCTCCAAAGTATACCCCTGTTTCTTTCTAGCCACACGACCTGTTTTTTCTCCTCTGTTGTTAAATACGAAAAAGCGTAAGGAGGTTTGACTAAAAAGGTCTGAGAATATTCTTTTGTCACCAGGGCTAGTTCTTTAATAATAAACACATTATTGTAATCTTTGAAACCTTGTATATCCACGAATATGAAATTGTTACTCATGATATTTTCTTTACTGTACTAGTCAATGGTTTATATTCAACAATGGACTCATTAATAATTAGACAGAAAGCGGTGGTGTTGTTCGGAATGTCTGAAACACACTCAATTTCCACTTTAACATCTATGGGTCCCCCAGGTTTAACGCTATCTACTTGTCGACTACAATCAATTAGCCACAATGGGGCTTTATTTTTAAAATTTTCAAAGTTTAATAAAGGGTCTGGTCGACGTCCGTAATACGACTGCTGAAATTTTGCGTGATGTTCGTATAATAAAGAGTAATTGTTGTTGGCAAAATCAACGTTTAGGTTTTCATACGGGAAGTAAGTTGAATTCAGAAACACTTTAACGTTACGTAAATGACAGTGGTCAAATTGAGACATATCTTTAGTTACTTGATTCTTACGATCAGTTTGTAAACCCAATATTACATATCGTGGTTTTTCCAACTGAGAAGACGTTTTAATTGACCAAGTATGCTTAGACGTCTGAGGAAGTAAAGGATACTCATATAGATCCCAGTTTCTAAACATTATAGTCAATGAACGATCTTTTTCTAAATGACGAAGTAGATTAATTCTTTCACGA
Organism: Esperia sulphurella; assembly: GCA_947086405.1. Classification (NCBI taxonomy): domain Eukaryota; kingdom Metazoa; phylum Arthropoda; class Insecta; order Lepidoptera; family Oecophoridae; genus Esperia; species Esperia sulphurella. Next base: position 4,407,256 of record OX352282.1, read on the forward strand.
TCAGAAACTTTCACTTGGGGTACCCGCCAAACCAACTTAGAAATTTCAACATCATGAACATATTCATTCTCGCCTAATTTTATACAATTCAAATTAGAGTTGTTACGCAATAAAATAAGCTCATGTTTACAATTCATTATTATTTTATTAAAGTCTTCTGCAAACCCCAGAACTTTATTAAGAGGTATAGATACTGAGAAATTACCTCCGTGGTTTGTAGTACCATCAAGGTTCCAACCCCAACATTCTGAAATTTTCGATTCTGCCGCACCCATCGATAACAAACCTTTCATAGTTGTAGTAATACCAACATTTTTAATTTTATCTATTTCTATACCATTAAGTTCATAACGTATGTCTTGAAATAGAAACAATATTGGATTATTTGTGAAGTGAATTTGGTTAACTTTTGTTTTTGATTGTCGGTTGTAAACTTGCACATTTCCTTCTATGTAAATGGTACTGGCCGATGGCAATACGTACAAATCCTGTTGATTTATAGGTATTCGTATCTCATCATTATTTTTAAAACTGTTTACGTATGGTTTGTATGAATAGTACTCATAACTTTCAATTGAATTGTCATAAACTGGACCATCTGTTATATTTAGGATACTCATTTTAGCCCTATAAGTTTAAGGAAGTCCTTATTTTCTTTAGTTAACTTCTTTTTTGAATATGGTTTTTTTCTAAATTGTTTTGAAGGTGCTATTGCTTTAGGAGTACAATTCACACTGCTGCTTTTTACTACAGATGCAGAGTATTTATTATTAAAGTCAATCATTTTCTTCTTAAATGTAAATATAACTGAATTTCCTCGTTCCTTAAGTTAACTAAATTACCATTTACGTCTAATATTTTAATATTAATAGAACTTATGCTACTCTGGTTTACTGGAAAATAAATTATGTTTTTAGGTACTTCTATAATTCTATAACCAGGTGGAACATTAGGCGCGAATTCATGAATAATATGACTAGGTTTTCCGTTTACAAAAGATCCGCTAATGATGTCACATTCAACCCGGAGAACGGTTGTCGACAGAATGTTGACGGGAAAGCGAGATTCGTGTAATATATTCGCGGGAAGGGTTTCTGGTCCAAAACCTAATAATTGTCCTACGGAATCTTCTTTTTGAAAATGTATGACTTTCGAACAAAAGATAGTAGTTTTCAAAGTATTGTTATTACACCTTAATTCAAATGAACCATCCTTGATATTATCTTTTAAATAGTCTCTAATATCCTGAAGTTCGTAGGAGCCCTCTGGTATTTCTATCACCTCATTGTCACCATAGTATAGTTTATTATTTCTATCATCTACATTCGGTATAGAATTAAATGTAGAAAAATACAAAAGACCACATTCATAATCATTATCTAATTGTAAATTTGGCGAATAGTTTGTTGCTAAACTCGCCTTAGTATCCGATATAGACAGCGTGAAAGTCATTTTGGTAATGACAATAAGTACAAGAGATAAGTTCTTTTAAATGTTTATCCAAAAGTTTTTCAAATATTTTATACATAAATGTCCACAATTAACAGAATTAAAACTTTGATATATATTGTAATTGTAGTAAATATCATATTTATCCAAGTATCCGATTAACTCTAATGGCGGCTTTAAATCTCCAAAACTGTCAAAATACTCACAATAATTATTTAGTTTTACATAGGCTACCCAATGAGTACCTTCGTTTTTAGAGCTGTCTAAATTAATAACACCACATTCAATACGTTTAGGTTTTTTTGGTAACTGATTTCTCATATAAACACCTCTAAAATATGGAATACCATGTGCATGTTCTATAATATCCAAATTAGTAAGCGCGCGTCTAGGTAGCCTTTTCTTTAGTTTTTTGCCGACCGTAAAAATAAACCATTGCCTTTTTTATACGGTTTGATGTACAAACCTTTACCCAAAGCAATGGATTCCATTACTTTGTTATGGCGTTCAGATTCTTGTAAATTTTTCTGTGCTGATTTATAATCATTTACTGTCTTCGCGATACCTGCTGCTCCTCCAGCTAATGTGCCCAAAGCTGACAACCCCGCAAATATAGGAATTAGAGGCAAAATTCCTCCTGTTTTAGGAATTGGTATGACGCGCGGTAATCGAAATCCATTATTTTTAGAGAATAGCTTCTTTGCAGCCAGATAGGCAAATTTAATTGCAGACTTATTATTTTTTGGTTTGTATTTTTTCAACTGACTATATATTTTAGAGACAACCTTTTTGAAGCCTTTGATACCTGCACCTGCTTTTAGTTTTGTTTTCATTACTTTACTTACTATCCAGGAAGATAATTTTTCACCTCTTCCTGCATCTTTTGACCTAAGTCTTCGATTTGCCATGTTCAATAGTTCTAAATCTGCTTTATGGCGATCTTCTAAATTAGTATAGTTGGAATATGCTATATCGTGCTGCATACAAGCGTTATCTAATTTATTAATTCCTCTATCGTTCCGTGATAATCTTTCTCGTAGTCGTGTACCGGGACCGCAGTAATTATACCCTGGTAAATGTAACTCAAAAGGTAAATTGTTTATTACACTATTAATAAGTCCTCCTCCATGCATTACAGGTATACTAATAAAAATATAATACGTATCAACTAATTATATAGATTTATACGATGGATGTTTTGTTAATCCAACTATTTTCACTTTCATTAAGGCCCAACCATTTTACAAATAGCTTGTTACCTTTCTTTTTTAAAACTTTCTCAACTAAGTAAATATCAGGGTATTTTGTTTTTTGAAGTTCCTGTTCGTAAAAAGTACCTAAAATGATCTGTTTTCGTTGATCAACAATCTCATAAGTCGGTGGATTAGTCGAATTTACTTTTGACACGATAAATATTTCTGTTGACCAATTAGGGGTATATCCTTTTTGAAAAGTTCCTTTGTATTTGCTAATTCGCACATAATCTCCAACTTTGAATTTATTCCTTTTTACTGTAATATATTTTCTTGATTCCTTTATATTATTTAATATTAAAGATTCATTGTATTGATTCACGTCTTTTGGTTTATGTTTAGTAATTCGATGTACACAATTATTGTAAGAGTCAAGTATGTTACTCAACTGTTTACCAATCCATTTATAATTGCCAATGAAACTAAAATATTTATATAACTTGTTTTTCAAAGTTCTAATCAACCTTTCAACAATTGAAGCCTTTTTAGTGGAATATGTTGAATAATGGTTTATTTTGTATAACATCGTTAAGTTTCGAAAATCCTCATTATAAAATTCTTTACCTAAATCGGTTTGTAAATTTAATGGAATACGCCCATTCTTTTCAAGTACTTTTTTGAACGTGTTTGTTATTTCAGATTTAGTTTTCGTTTTAACAGGCAGTGCCCAAGCAAATTTTGAAAAGCAATCGATTATGACTAAGATGTACTTATAACCATTGTTGTCTTTTCCATAATTCTGCATATCAATTAAATCAGCTTGCCATAAATCATCGATACCTTTTAATACTACAGGACGTCTGTTAAAATTTTTTCGTGCTGCTTTGTGAATTTCGTCTACTACTTGTTGCTTACTCATTTTTGGTGACTTTTAATTTGCTGTTGGCAATGGCTTGATCTACTTCTCCTTTCATATAAAATTTTACTCTCATGAGATTAATTATATCCGTTTTTATTTTATGTAGTTCGTCTAATACATCATGTTTTGTGTAATAGTCATTCAGCAAATTATCGACATACTGCTTATTTACAGCATCATCGGAGGCTGATGGAGCCTTAACTCCTTTTAACCTTACTAAATGTAAATCAAATTCTCCGTTTTCTGACTTTAAGAGCTTGTGTGAATCCAATGATTCCGGTAAACGCAAACGTTTATGAACGTGGTGACCAAATTTATCTATATTCATTTCCTAGCGACTATCTCAACCAGCGGATAAATAAAGACTGTGAAAAACTTTCTAAATATCAGCATATATTTAATTAATGATATCACTTTCCCGCAACTCTTCGATAATAGATAGTATTTCATTGTCTAATCCTGTGTTTCCAGCATCTCGCGAAGCTATTAATAGTTTCAATCGATTAACTAATTCATTAGGATCATCCCAGTAAACATAATCTACATTTTGATTCAGCTTTTTTGTGAGTGGCAAACCAGATCCATGAGATATGCTTTCAGTGCTCACACAGTTTTTGGCCAACTTCATAAATAGAGGTCTAATTATTTGTGTATATTTTCGACCTTTATTACTTTTTATAGGCTTCATGGGATTATACTCACGGCGATGAGCATTTGTAGTCAATAATATAGTCTTATAATTTTGTTTATCATCTTCAGTTATTAATTCTAATTGCGGTGTTTTCTTAAACAATAATTCCATTAGCCCCGGAGTTTTTGCGAAAGTCTTACAACCAATAGAAATATTATGTTCAGTAACAAAAACACGTAACGTTCCCATCATGAGTTTTTCTCTCTCGTTTCTGACCCCAAAAGGAATGTTTTCTGAAGACATTCTTATGGGAGTAGTGTTGTCAGTCGATTTGAATGATAGACCGCTAGTATCAGGTTCCAGATCACTATTGTCTTCATCTTTATCAGGTTCCAAATAGACGTAGTCGCTTTTTTCTTCATCTTCGTCATTAAAATAGACATCGGATTTACGATTTTTCATAAAAACTGTATTGTTGAAGTCTTTACTGGATTGGTCGCTTTCGACATCATCACTAACATCGTAACTAGCCCGATGTTCCTTGCGTTTACTAAGAGGAGTGTAGCTGAGTCTTTGTTTCTTTATTTTTCTATGTGGTATTTCCATTTTTGTGTTTATAATTTGTTTCAGTGGCTCTGTTAATGGTTTAAAAACCGATTCCATTGCGAATTCGTTATTACTTTTAATGTCTCGCATCATCTTTAGTTTTCTTTTAACTGATTCAGCTGATTTTATTACTTGTTTTTTCAATGCTTGTTCGTTATCCATGTTTATACCTTACCAGGCGAAGCCTTAAGTTGTAATGATGGTATAATAATAAATTTAGTATTTTTAAATCATCAATGCAATTCTACAAATGTGTCAAATTTCATCCTGTAACATCCTTTACTCTTTTCACAGTCTTTGTTTATAACTAAGTAGCTATAGGGTACACTCCAAATCTTGGCACACATTTCTCGAAACGCTAACCAATTCATGTCTGTATTAACATGCTCTTCATAAACATGTCTCAAGTTCATATCGTCTTGTTTAAAAAGAATAATGAGATTAGCATTGTCCCGTATCAACTGCTTCGGGATTTTGCTATAGGTCTGGTTTAAGTAAAAACAATCTATATTCTTGTGTCTACCCATTGCAAAGTAATCTCTTATATGATTTTGGTTTTCACAAGCTACATCATCAAATATAATAATCGAATTAGAAGTTGCCTCATGAGGACTCAAAACCTCATCATTACCATGAAATTTTGTAAAAGTTACCTCTGACACCTTTCTAAAAACTTTTTCTAAAAATACGTACTTAGGTTGAAAAAGTGTTTTAGAGTAAAGGTATACATTTCTATAATGTAGTCCATCTTTATGTAATAGTAGACCAATAATTAAATTCGTTTTACCGCAGTTGGAAGGTCCAGATATAATACAACGAATAGTATTCGGTAAAAGTTTGCCGTGACGTGAAATCTCTTTTGAATAACCCAAACAAATTTTTTCTAGTTGCAATGAATGCGGTTGTTTTACAAATTTCATTTTGTAATTAATAATAATTCAATGTTTGACATGCATGAGCCAAGGATCCCTGCAGAATGTAGACATATTTATTACATTAAGAGTTTTATACGTATCACGCTTAACCTTTTTCGTACAAAACGCTCGACGTCACCCGTTAGTCCGTTAAGCGGAGCGTATGATTCCAATCGCAATCGATGTCTTGCGATAATTTGATCTTGCGTTCTAATACAACCAACCGTCGAATGATTGGGAATTCCGGCACGCACGAAACAACGAAAACCGATTGAGCATTCTAGCTCACTTTCAAACGTCTAAAACCGATTGGGCATTCTGGCTCACTTTCAAACAGCGAAAACCGATTGGGCATTCTAGCTCACTTTCAAACAACCAAAATCGATTGGGCATTCTAGCTCACTTTAAACAGCGAAAACCGATTGGGCATTCTAGCTCACTGTGCGAGCGCAGCGAGCGAACGAGTGGAGCGAGTGAAAGTGAGCCAGAATGCCCAATAATCACCTACTAACGTAAACTTCACGTCTGTACATTAAAAATATTTCCAAAAAAATGGGGGATGAAGGATAAGTAACTACTAGAAACGATTAAATAATTTTGGAATTTATGTATGTTTGTTTGTTAGTTCGTGCACGCATCACATCAAAACTACTCAACGCATTCTAATAAAGTTTTCATAAAAACATAAGGCTTAGTTTGGAGTAGTACTTAGTCTTTATTTAATCGCAAAGTTAAATAAAGGAGCAGGAGCACAACCCTCTCTCATCTGCCGGAGACAGACGGAAGACTTAGCCTACACTCCCCGCGTTGGCCAGACGGGTTGGGGAGGCCTGATTGATGTTTTATAATGTGTTCCCATATTCTCCTTGTACGACATCCACGGGAAGAGTTGGAGTGCTCCTATTCTACTCTACCGGAAACCACACGGCAAGAGGGTGCAAGAGTTTAATATATGTTGTTTATTTTACGACATAAATAATTTATGTAAATAAAACATAAGAAATAAAACAAAACAGAAATTTACAAGCAATAAATTCCATCGAGGTGGTCACACTGGGGCGTTGTGCCCAGAAAAGGCTGGCAACGTTCCCTCGTTGTATGGCAGAGCTAATGCGCTGGCTGAGGTCTGGCCAGCCCTCTGGTCACCAGAAACCTCTATGAGGCGTGTGGAAAGCATACATAGCACTATATATGCATTGCGGTACAATAGCTGGCACGAACTATACTGTTAATCATATGAAGATACGTTTTTTTAAATTTCAAATGGGTGACGCTAATAAAAGCTTAGTTTTTGAGTAGATTTAAGAAAAAAGATAAATTTTTTTAAAGCGGGATGCTTCCGTTGAGATTTTACAATTTGAGTTTGTAGCTGACGAACCGCTTCCTGGTGCCGACCGCACATAACAGACAAATTCTACAGAATAGACTTTTACAAAAAGTTTACCACAAAGTTTTACTCTCAATGTAGTTTGCGTGACTTAAGATCTTATAAACATACCTAATAAATAAGCTAATATAACTTAAGTTTTTTTCTATTATCATCTATTAATAATAATAGGTAATCTACTCAAAAACTACGCTTCTAGTAGCGTCAAATTAGTATTTGAAACTTAAAAACGGATCGTTAGATGATGCATAAAATTATATATGTTCCAAGATCTCAAATAACTTACGAATAAGTTTATTTAATAACAAAGTAATGTCAGAGACAAAGTAACACTTGTATGACGAGCGATACGTATTGCAAATTCTACTTCTTGAGGCAATGTATTATAATGCAGATATAGTTGGCACGTAGGTACTATAGTCATAAAGTGAGCATGCGCATGTCATCCACTGCGGCTTATATCCATCATAGTTCGATAAGCACACAAGATTCGTGTAGCAACACCATTGACCTCGACGTAACTTTATACGTGGCTATGTCCCCAAGTGTATTTGGTCCAGTGGAGCAGAGTACCTACCGATAGTATCGGTAGGTACTGGAGGACACTCAGAGATTTTGCATATTGATAAAATGAACGCATTCGTTGCAAAATGTAACCATTTGCTTCTACATAATCATATATATGAAAAAGCCCTATCAGAATGCGAAATGTCAGTTTCATAAAATTCCTAGATGTTACCGGTTTTTTTATTTAAAGAAAAGATTTTTTGGATTGCCTTTCATAGCAAAGTTATTTGGTAAGTATTTAGCAAAAACAGTATCTCAAAAATCTACATTTGTGGCTGTGGCATTTAAAAATCAGACTAAAAAAATTACATATAAAAAACCGGTAATATCACATTCCGGTAGGGCTTGATCCCATCTACCCCCAGTTTCGTTAAGATGTTTATTTACTGAACACCTGTATATAAATTGTGCAGCACAGTATTATTACGCGTAGATGCGTAAACTTTGAATATTGTGTATGTTTAATGGCTGATATTGGCTAGGCAAAGAGTAATTATGTAAACATTTAATTTAATATTTATTATAAGCGTTTGATAGTTTATGCAATATATTGCAAATTGTTGCCTACTTCCCCATTCTATCTTGATAGGATTTCTGTGGCTTTTCGACACAGCGTTGCTCCTGCAACAGGTAGATAGACAGATATTTCCTTACATGACAAAAACTGTAATAATCTTCCATATACAGCTGAGTGCCACTTCGGGTTAGGGCTACTTGCATAAAATATCTAAATTTAATGCAGCCTAAGTGAAAGGAATTCAGTGTGGGATAGTCAAGGCTATCTAGTCGAGATGTTTCAACTAAAGGTACGCCACTTCTCACGCCGTAGGTTCTATTCTCACTTGGAACATGTACTATACATACATTAGCATTCGCCTACTGCGTTCGTACACTGCTGGGACATGAACGCCACCCTTCCCATCTAACCGCTCTCGGCCATTTTTTTAAAATAATTGGACCAACTTATTTAAAAGTAACTTTAAAAATAGTTACTTTTAAATTGGACCCAGTTATGCCAAAATATAAAATCCTCGTTAGCCCATCATCATCATCGTTAGAAATAGTCCACTGCTGAACACAAGCCTCCCCAATAAAATGCCACTTTTGGTCGGCTGTCCATTGGGGGATTTGCCATAATCACCACGCTTGGCAGGGCAGGGCAGGGATTGGTGAACGCAGTAATGATCTTAATATACACAGGAGAACGCTGCTGCCCATCCCTGATACAATCCCTTAGTCGACTTAGCGACACCCACGGGAAGATTAGGGGAGGGACTATTCTAAGCCGGGAATCACACTGCATATAGAAAGCAAGGTACTCGTATACTTACTTCATTTTTTGGCGTTTTGTCTGTTGAATGATTTATGATAATTGGGCCCAGTTATGCATTTATGCAATACTTGGTCCAATTATCATCGGCCAATTGATTGATATCCGTAGAAAACAAAACCGTGACTAGATCGAAATTTCTGTTTCACGCCTTGAAGCCTTAATTAATCATTCAAACTATCTTACTGATACCTATTCTACTTATACAATTGTGAATTAATTATAACCAGTATATTAAATTACCATAGCAATTGCTTCCAGACTTTTAATCTAACTTGATGATTATCTAACTTCCGGTTTATTTACATTGTGTGAGAAAACTGGAAAGGCTGAACTAAATAATTAGTTCTGTTACCTGGCTTTGGCGGCCTCGTTGGCTTAGTGGCCGCTGCCGCGCCAGAGGTCGTGGGTTTGATTCCCACCGGGGACAGACAACTTTGTACAAGTTGGTCCCGCTGGATGTTAAATTTGTGAAATGTCTTATCCTTGCTTTGCTTAATTTCCATAGCACAAGAGAAACTCCTAGCTTGGTATTAGACAAGTGTATATATGTTACCTATATAGGCATAGTTATACTCATTTATACCAACCTTTTCGGATATTGTGAACTCTAGGTTAAGTCAACATTGGGCCCGATTCTGAAGCCATATAGTTAAAATGTGACAGCACTAACATTGTTTCTATCTCTGTCACACACTACTATGAAGATAAACACGAAATTAATTTAAATGCTGTAAAATTTTAAATGTGTGCCTTCAGAATCGGGCCCATTACAATACAATACACACTTTATTGCACAAACAAATAGAGTTAAACCTTATAAAAGTTACAAGTAGTACAATTTAGGCGGTATTATCTCTTTCAGCGATTTCTTCCAGACAACCATTGTTTTGTTTAATGTTTTATGTTTATTTTATACTTGGCTGGCGTTATTTTGGAAATACAGTTTCTACATAAGCTGCAGTGGTGGCATTGTCAAATAACACAAAAAAAACTTCCTTACTCCCTTATATAGCTTAGATTAATTTATTTCACTTTAACACTGTAACATTTTAATGTTACTTGTCATAATAATAGGGATCGTAAAATAAACTAATATACAAAATATAAATTACAATGTCTACAATTAAAATAATGTCACAGTATGTAACATACTTATGTCAGTATATAATATTAAACAAGTTATTTTTTTATTTACAAATAATGTGTTAAATACAGATATCAATATAAATTTATATAGGTTTTACACATTTTATCACCTATTGTGGTATACAAACTAAAAATAATAATATAGGTAAGTACTTCTTACCAATGGGAAAATTAAATGTACCATTGAATTGATAAACCGCGAAGTAAAGCTGGTAAAGTAAAGACATAAATGAAAAAATCTAAGTGAGTTCTGTATAAAATATCAACTTAATCTCCAATATCGCCTTTAATACAAAATAATCTCGAGTCCCACGACACGAGTCGGAGATAAATTTATTTTTATCCACATCTGCACAAACTGGCTCCAGATCAGGTTTTAAAACGTGAATGAATAAGGTAAGGTAGGAATAAGCGTGCCGTTAGAGAGAGATGAATATATGAAATTATGTACTATAAGAAAAGGATAAAAAATATCGCGTGGCAGAGAAAAGTCTTTCAATACATATTGTACATACAGGGTAACAAAATATAGCGAAGGTAGCAAGGTATTGATGATTATCGAATACACGATAAGTACGTCATTTTAGAAATATATAATTTATAAAAAGCACAGGATTTTTCGGTATTTATTACGTTTTAAATGCCTCGGTCTTAAAATGTCTTAATACATACTGTATAATCATAGTTTCTCCCAGTATTTTTTTTACTATAAATGTAACATAATATACATCATCATCATCATCAGCCTTAAAGAGTCCACTGTTGGACATAAGAGCGCCATTAAACCCGATCTGTTGTTCTTCTCATCAACTCACTGCCGGCCGCTTTACGCAGATCATCGCTCCATCTAGCCAGGGTGCATCCCACACCACGCTTGCCCAGTCGCAGTCTCGTTTACCCCAGCGGTAATCAGTTCTCCGACAGATGTGACCAGCCCACTGGCACTTCAGCGTACTAAGTATTTGAGCTATATCGAAGACTTTAGTTCTCTAACGGATCACGTTATTTCGGATCCTGTCCCTTAGAGAAACTCCCACCTTAGCTCTTTCCATAGCCCCCATACACTTGTCTAATCCCCAACTAGGACTTTCTACAAAACGACAAATGTAACCCGTCCACTGCCACTTTAGCTTACTAATTCTTTCTTTCATAATAATTTTAAATAATTAAACTGAACTGTTTAATGAACTGAACTGTTTGCCGTGTGGTTTTCGGTAGAGTAGAATAGAACCACTCCAACTCTTCCCGTGGATGTCGTACAAGGCGACTAAGGGAATACATTATAAAACGTCAATCAGGCCTCCCCAACCCGTCTGGCCAGCGCGGGGAGTGTAGGCTAAATCCTCCGTCTGTCCAGATAAGAGAGGGTTGTGCTCCTGCAGTAGAGACAAAAATAACCTGATAATGAAACTGAACTGTCAAAATCAAATTCCATTTTTCAATTTATTCTTGCAAAATAAATTTGTTTGTTCTTTAATTAACCAAACTAAACAAGTTATTTCGTGTACAAGCAAATGTATTCAATGTACAGCACAGGAAGTATACGTTTTTATTTATTAAAGACTAGCTGTTGCCCGCAACTTCGTCCGCGTGGGCAACTTAACATCACAAATTATTATTATGTATTTTCCGTAGGAATGGGATGTTTTTTCCGGATTAAAACTATCCTATTCCAGGACCTAATCCTATATGTGTGCCAAGTTTCATCCCGATCCATCCAGTGGTTGAAGCGTGATTGAGTAACAAACATCCAAACATCCAAATATCCAAACTTAAAATCAAATTCCATTTTTCAATTTATTCTTGCAAAATAAATTTGTTTGTTCTCTAATTAACCAAACTAAACAAGTAATTTCGTGACATTTACTTTACAGTCACTGTTATATTAAAATGGAGGCTTGGATTGTAGAGCTAAATTATTTATAAGACATTCTGTTAGTAACAGGGAAAACCACTTCAAATATGTCATCATTTTAACTAAGATACAGGCATTGGCAGGTCTGTTTGTTTGAAAGAGTAACGGAAAGAAACAGACAAATTTGTTTTTGTTGTTATTTATTTTAGTACAATTTCCCCATTAGCTCCCATTATTTTACATATCAAAATCAAAAATCAAAATATTTATTTTCAAAATTGGAATACATTATTCTCTTTTTGACGTCAAATTCTGCCTACAACTACTCCACTTCCACCCGTATAACCGAAGGGAAGAAGTGGCAACAAACCCAACGGCACAGGGCCCTACCTTTGATTTATCTTATTCATTACAATCATTAAGTCTACCTATGCTGAGCCATCAAGCACTCCATGGACTTTTATCATTTAAGTAGTCATCTAACTTATAGTAGGCTTTCTTGCACAAACTTTTATAGAAGATTTGAATTTTTGTTCAGACAAGTTAATAATTTCATTCGGAACCTTATTGTAGTAGGAAATTTTATGTTCCAATTTTAAGTTCAATTGGTCCTGTTGTTTATGAGTCTGGCAGAAAGTCAGACAGACCTACGGACAAGCCTTTGTAGACAATATATTTTTTTGTACATTATATGTATACTAGCTTTCGCCCACGACTTCGTCCGCGTAGGTTTCGATAGAAATGATATGTTTTTTCGGGATAAAAACTATCCTATATCCTATTAAAGGACCTAACCTATATGTGTGCTAAGTTTCATCCCGATCCGTTCAGTGGTTGAAGCGTGATGAGTAACATACATCCAAATATCCAAACTTTAGCATTTATAATATTAGTAGGATAGGATTTATACAAAATAGCTTCGTTGTAACGATGAATGTTGTTTATAATTTTCAAATATCGATACCTAGAGTCTAAAAGGGCGTAACGGACATAGAGATGTTAACCGATAAAGAATTAAATCAGTCATTCAATCAAAAACGGAATAGATTATGTTAGAAGTGCCTTTACGCCCTTTCAGTCACGAGGTATCGATATACACGACTTATCGCAAACAAAGACGCGAGCGCAAGCAAGTTTTAAACAAGTCTGAAGAAACTAAAATGAAACAGCTGCTGGAAAAATTGAATTTCTCCACAAGCTGTATTCGTATAATAATGGTTTCACAGTACCTGGTACGACCCAATTGAAAATAATGTCTTGGTCCGACATTCCTATGTTTTATTCAGACTTCGAATCCAGCCTCCTTAGAAGAATACTAAACCAATACGACTTAACAAAAAAAAAAAATAGGAGCTTCCGCTCTGTTACAACTGTTTTTTTATTTAAAAATAAATTTGTAAGTCACCAAATCGCATACAGACTCTGATACTGTACACTCAGCATAAACAAAACCATTTACATTAAGAAACAAAGGTAAACCGTCAGTACCTAAAATATATTCTACGCAATTCTATTAATCTGTGACAGTTGTAGAGGAAAAACTTCTAAACGGAACGCACACGTTGATAGTACGGCGCTACTGCCTCGTTTTTGAGGCTCTGCAGTGGTGAGTGAAAGGGACAGATGTATAGAACTTTCCTCAATTAAAGGGAGATAGAGATATTATTGCACCGGTAGTGAGGAGTGAAAGAGATCGATAATGAGAGACACGAGGAGTTGAAAAGGGATTTCAGATTAAGGTCGTTGTTGAGTCAAAGATTATGTTGTCGTGAAAATTCCAGAATTGTAATTAGGTTCCATTGAAGAGTCTTCGTATTTATGATTAACTTAATGTTCCCGCTTTTATTTTGCAACCTTATAATACGTTATTGTATTTATCTATTATGCTTTGCAGAACTAAAAATGTTCCTTAAATAAGTTTAGTGTCAAGATATGATATAATTACTAATAAATTACGGTTCACGTATACCGTAGTATAAAAAATTAACAAAATCAACCGTTATAATGAAAACGAAATCTTACAATACCTTAGGTTTTTTAAATACTTACCTATCCCTGACATTTGGTTACAATGTCAAAAATATACTCAGGTTTATCCATTTTGAGAATAATTGTTAATCGAAATCAAACAAAGAGTTACGGTTCTAAATTTACAAAAATAATGAACTACATTTATTTATTTCAACATTTGTATTAATTCATGTATAATCCAAATATACCAAGTTCTGTTAAGTTTGCACAATCTAAAGTGGTCCTTAAAATGTTGAATTACAAGGTCTACTTTAAATTATGCAACAGGCTATAAACCTATTAGATAAAGGGACTAATAGTGAGCAAACCTCCACATGCCGGAAAACAAATTTTAAAGCTAATAATATAAAGTTTACAACGGTTTTTGTTATGACTTAATGGTTCTTAACTTTTACAAAGTTTCCTGTAACTTGGACCACAACTGTGGAAGTGGGCACTAAAATGGCAGTTCTGTTTCATAGCATACTCTTTGCTATCCAGCCTGGCCGGGCAAGCAGAGCTTCTATACACCCTCAGTCATCGGCTGCGTGCCAACGACGTTACTATACGTTGTTCTTACGCGCCACGCGGCTTTATTACGCGGCGTTTTGAATTTTGAAAATCGAACGCGAAAAAAATACAAACCTCAATTCTGACCAACCAGTGTTGTTGTGTTAAGAAACACTTGTTTTTTTTCCTGGATTGCCATGGACAATGGAAACTGAAATACAGGTGTATTTAATTTAGTGCTGTGTTGCGTTGTTTCATAAATTTTCACATCTTTTGTCATAGATTAAGTGACTTGTTTTTTTTTGTGAAATTATAGTGTGATCTTGACTTTAGATTATTTTCACGTACAAATTGTGAAGTGATTGATTGCTGGCTTGAAGGATTAACTACTGGACGTTACGTTTCGTGACTCCTGAAAAAGGTTAGTGGAAAAAAGATTTTTAAGGTGTTAGTAAAACCGTTTATAGTGTGTTAATAACGGACCAGAATCGTAAACCTGTAGTAAAATTGGCATTTAGTAAGAAACGCTTTCATTTACTAAAATCAAACATCTGTCGCTAGTACGATTTTGTTTGATTCGTCACGTCCTACGTAGTTGTTTCTAATTAAAATAATTTAATTAGTACCTCAGGCTGTTTAATTACTAACAAATATAATTTTGTAAAGTATTTGGTCACGTGTTTTCGAAATTTCTCCCTCTTTGCTTATGGTCGCAACTTTTCTATTTTCCCGTTCAAAAAATGTGTCATCGAGTAACAGTGATACTTAAAAACATGTTATGTTTTATATTTCTTTTTTATTCACAAGTAATAGGCGTGCAAATGAATAAAAGTAACGGTTGTATGTGCATGTTATATAAATTAATAAATTTATGAAAAATGAAACTTATTTTTAACACCTCCGACTAGTAATAGTATTTTCAGACTGATATTGATAATTTCAAATATGTCAACGTAACTAAAACGATACTAAATCGAATGCAACAAGTTTCACGCGAATCGGATGATTTTAAAATATCAATACCTCAAAATATCAATTAGCGTAAGGGACCAAATAACAAAAATGATTTATATATATATTGTTAAATACTGAATTAGCTTATGTTTGAGTTTTTATCGTTGAAGATACAGAAAGTCTAAGAAACTTTGTTTTGACTGTCATTGAATCATCAAAAACAAAAAAGTTATTATACTTAGAAAATAAAAACATTGCATTTTGTCTCTTCTAAATTCATTTGTCCCTTACGCTAAGTGATATTTCCTGTATCAATAGATTTAAAGCTGTTTCCCTTTTTTAACCAAATATCACGCTTAATTCAAAGCACAAACAATTTATTTTGACTCGCGGAAAAGTTGCTACGTAATTTTTGCTACTTGTAAAAATGCTTTTTCATTTACACAATTTATTTTATGGAAAAAAAGCAATTAGGACAGAAAGTGTTTTTTCTTTCCTTGTTTTTCGTTTGCGCAGCTAAAATGGAGGTCGGAAGTTCTAATCCCACAGGGCAAAGAAACGAAATTGTTTTTTTTCTGGTTATATAGCTGTATGGAGGCACAGCTACTTCTTATCTTCCTTTAGAACCAAGCTAGGAGATTATGCCGCTAAAAAAACGTCACGCCGAAATACGTCCACTGCTGAACACAAGCCTCCTCAATAGAATGCCACTTTTGGTGCATGGTCCATGTCCATTGGGGCATTTGTCAAAATCACCTCGCTTGGCAGGCGGATTTCTGATCGCAGTAATGATCTTAATATACCTACACAGGAGAACGCTATAAATTAAGCATTGTATTGTTAAACTGGCAATTGAACATATAAAACTTATTAATTATATGTTTAGGATATATTTTCAATCGTATTAAATTAATGATTTAGTAGATTTAAGTAGCTCGCTGAATGGAGATATGACTAGCCAAGACAACATTGTTTGTGATTGTTCTTTTCTACTTAAGTATTAATTATT
This sequence comes from Esperia sulphurella, assembly GCA_947086405.1. Lineage (NCBI taxonomy): Eukaryota > Metazoa > Arthropoda > Insecta > Lepidoptera > Oecophoridae > Esperia > Esperia sulphurella. Next base: position 4,423,739 of record OX352282.1, read on the forward strand.
TCTATGTCATTAACAGTACCTCAGGCTGTTTACGCTGGCTTATACTACAATAAGACTGAAAAATACTCTTTTTTTCGGCGTAGAAAAAAAACTCTGTTATTTTCCTCTGAGAAATATGATCTGGTAAAACTTTTCTTCTTATTTTTAACGACTTCTATGAAGTTTTACTCTGATAGAAATATAATATTCTTATATTTTGGTTATAAAGAGGTCTTCTCATTAATATATATTAAAACAGTAATTAAGTTTTACTAATAGGAAGTAGGTAGTAGATATATATATTTGTGGTTTACCCTGTAAGTAAAGGTAGATTAACCCTGGAAAGGAGAGGCTGGCTTCTGACACACGGGATATCCCATTTTGAGAGCCAGGGCTAAATCTGATTCAATGTTTGGTTTCTGTTCAATGAAGATTTAATTTATTAATCTAACTTAAGTTTTAAATGTAATGTTTTGTTACAAGACAAATTTAAAACTATCACGCGAAAGTGTAATTATTACTTTGTTTGTTGTACTGTTTGTTACTCAATAACACTATAATGGCTGAACGGATTACAATGAACTTAAAAATATATATGACCTGGCTTTTACTACATAGAATACTTTCTCACACACGAAAATATATACAAGTATGTCATCAGCTTAATAAGCCACTGCTTAAGCCTCCCCAATAGAATGCCACTTTTGGTGGGCTGTCCATTGGGGGATTTGTCTTAATCACCACGCTTGGCAGGCGGGTTGGTGATCGCAGTAATGGAGAACGCTGCTGCCTGGTGCAATCCCTTAGTGCCTTGACGGTACCCATGGGAAGATTGGGGGTATCCTAAGCCACATCTGAATCCTTCTTTCCGTGTCTAAATAAACAAAATAGCTGGATAATGGGTTATTGCATATCCACTGGAAGATAGAGGGTACTGAGAAAAGAAAACTACTTACATAAGTATAAGCACTCCTCCTTATAATTATAAGGATCATCATAATCAGGTCAGCCTTTAGACGTCCATTGCTGGACATAGGCCTTCTCCAATGAACGCCACCACACCCGGTCCTCCGCCCTCCGCATCCAGCCGTTTCCGGCCACCATGTCGTTGGTCAATCTGGCGGCTGGGCGTCCCACCCTGCGCGTGCCAATCCATGGTCTCCACTCCAGAGCTCGTCTGCCCCAACGGCCGACGGTTCTGCGACAGATGTGGCTGCCCACTGCCACTTCAGCGTGCTTATCCTTTCGGCTATGTCGATATAAGGATAATTATAAGGATAAAAATATAAAACTATTACGTATGCTGTGTGGTTTCCGGTAGAGTAGAATAGGACCACTCCAACTCTTCCCATGGATGTCGCACAAGGCAACTAAGGGAATACATTATAAAACATCAATCAGGCCTCCCCAAGCCGTCTGGCCAGCGCGGGGAGTGTAGGCCAAATCCTCGTCTGTCTCCGGCAGATGAGAGAGGGTTGTGCTCCTGCAGTGGAGACAAAAATAACCTGATAATGTCGTAATTAATCGCCCCCATTATAAACGGTGATTCAGTAGCCAGCCATATTATTGAGTAGGTGACATCTAAGTTACGTATGCAGTTCAAGTACCTAGTAAGTATCAAGTTATGGGCTCATTGATACATAGGTTAGCTTCTTATAAGTAGAATTTTTTTTCCAGTGTATTCTGAGTCGGAAATCAAACGGGAAATATGTTTACCTGGGGAAAGCAGACAACGCCGGAGGTTAGGAGGTAGTAGAATCTAATTACGAATTTCATATTCCAGTGTTCAACAGAACATAAGCCGTTGGATCGTTCATTAATTAGCATAAGCACAACATTTCAGGGCAGCACAACATTTTGTCAAAACATTGTGCGAGTCACGTAAGGAAATTATCTTTTGGGCCGCCCGGTAATTTTGGACGTGCAACTGACGTTCCAGCATGTTGTTAAATGTTCATCAACATTTGTTGTTGTTGTTTTCGTGTTACGCCTTGTTGTGGACTACATATTTATTTATCATTTTAAATGATAGCTTTCAAGTGATGACGACCCATTTATTTTGTTATTAACTGGCTTCTCACCACGTCGTACAAGGTTCTACATTTCATTCACGCGTGTTTACATTTATTCACAAAGAGTTTTGTTGGAGAATGCTAAATATTAGTATGTTAAGAAGCGAACACGCTAAGTTACTACGCCAGAACGCTATTAACCGGCACCGAAGGATCGACGCTATAAGTTAAAAAGAGAAACTTTTATGTTGTCCCTCTCTCGATCGACTATGTTTACGTGCTTGGTGCAGTAGCCCTACAATAATTTACGAACACAATCACCAACGTGTATGGATAGTATTACTGGTCGCTTGTTGATTTAGTTGCTTATTATTACATATATTGTCTATATACATTTATATACATCTCCACATTATCACACATACTTGCAAACATACATATACACCTACACAACCAGGGTGTTTCTTCCGGGTGCAGCACTTCGCTGAGTTGGGGACCTCTCACTTGCACAACATCGTCCACCCCTTAAGTTTAAGATAATGTAATGGTATTATGTAATTTAGTTAATAATATGTATAATAATGATAATGAATGTGTAGATATATGTATATGGAGTGGTGGGGGTGTGGTAACTGCACCCCTTACATTGTTTGTGTACGACGACTTAGACCATGCACGCATTATTTGCCTAGAGTTCGCAATGTCCCAAAAGGCAGAAATAAATTAGTATTGACGACGTTCCGTGGCGGAACGGTATAGCTCTCGGCCGGCCACGCCGGAGGTTGCGGGTTCGAATCCCGCTAGGGGCAAATGTATGATGAATATGAATGTTTGTACCCAAGTCTTGGATGTTTATATATTTATTTAAGTATGTGTATCCGTTATCTAGTAACCATAGCACAGACTCTGCCTAATTTGGGACTGGATAATTGGTGTAAATGTCTGACATATTTATTTAATGAGTAGATAAGGCCAAACCACCATTGTACTAGGGACGGTCAGCAGCGTTTTCCTGTGTATATTAAGATCATTACTGCGATCACTAATCCGCTTGCCAGGCGTGGTGATTATGGCAAATCCCCCAATGGATAGCCCTCCAAAAGTGGCATTCTATTGGGGATGCTTATGTGCAGCAGTGGACGTATTTCAGCTGTTAATTATACCAAATTCTTACTTATTGACTTTACTATTGATACAACGTCACATTCTTGCTTTTCTATTCTTAGTATGTTTCTAGAATTGATTATATTTTACATTTAAATGGAAATATATTCATTAATTCTGCGAAATGGGGGTTGATTGTACCGCCTACTCGCGATTTCATATTGTGTTAAGTTCAAATAACGAAACCAGCGCTTAATTCGCCGAAAAGTCTCTTGACGTCATTACTACCTACTTAAACAGGGTGACTGCACATTTTTTTATTTCGCGAACATTATAGCCTAATTAATATTTATGACGTCAAGTCATTAGGGGTTTTAACAACTGGAGTTTTATTGTGAAATCTTATATATAGTGATGATGTTTCCTTTTTAATTTATATTTTACTATATCTAATAAATAAAATCGTAAACATCGCGTGTCTGTACATTGAGATATTTGCAAAAAAATAATTGAGGGGTCTAAGGATAAGTAATAGAACACATTTCAATCATTTTTGGAATTTTAGTCTGTTTATCTGTGAGTTTGCACGCATCACTTATAAACTACTGAACGGATTTTTATGGACTTTTCACAAAAACATGGGGCTTAACTTAACTTAACATTTAGTCTTTATTTCATCGCAATCGGCTGACTTATTCAAAGGTTATAGACATTTTTAGTGTTCAAATGCATTAGTAGGTAAGGTTAGTATGCAATATATTGCATATAATAGTATTTCCGTACTATTCAGATTGCGATGAGTTTGGATTACATTTGGAGCAGCGAGTGGGAATTGGAGTGGGAGTGGGCGTGGGCGTGGGCGTAGGAAAAGGGGAGTGGGTGTGGGAGCGGGAGCGGGAGCTGGAGTGGGAGGGGAGCGGAAGCGGGAGAGGGAAAGGGAGCGGGAGTGGAATTGGGAGCGGATTCTGTATTTCACGCGAGCGGAGGCGCGGGCACAGATAGTTAATAATAAATATGTACTTTCTTCATATATTTACACTTTTCTAATTCCAAACTTGGATTTAGTTAATTGATTGAACATTCATCCTGACAGGGAACTAGTAACAACAAAGTTGTCAGTCCCTGGTGGGAATCAAACCCACCACCGCTGGCGCTCGAGTCTAACAACCAATTCACTAGGCCAACGAGGTGGTCAAATAATACCTACAACAATGTATACAGGCCGATTCAAAAACAGGCAACAACAATTTTAAATGTTGTTTTAAAATGGAGAAAATGTCATCATCAGCCGAAATACCTACCGTATTATTATAAAATATACACCTAACTACTCATTAAACTAATTTAACTCCATCTGCATAATACCCAAAGCCCAAAATTACAGTAATCCTCTCCAGAAGGTTTGAAATTTTAAACCCGATCAAGCGGTTTCCAATATACTGTTATCCTTGTTTTTTCCCCAAAAGGCCCTGATTCTTGCTCTTATTTATGTTTTTTTTTTACCCCAAAAGGCCCTACCTTGCCCTTGGGCGAATAAAAATAAACATTGGTAGCCGCCACACCTGTTGTTCAATTATCCCTCGCCGGGTACCCAAAACTCGTTTTAACTTTTTGGTGGCAGTTGGGAGTGGTACCTTTGGTTTAACTCACCTAACTGTCATTGAAAAGTTAGGCATGCTCATACTGGCATTATATTCTGATCGAGTAATTTAGTTTAGTTGTAGTGGATCTACGATATCCGGAACAAAATAGTACCACTAGAAGTTTTGCATTTCATCCATCCATCCATCAGGTTATTTTTGTCTCCACTGCAGGAGCACAACCCTCCCTCATCTGCCGGAGACAGACGGAGGATTTGGCCTACACTCCCCGCGCTGACCAGACGGGTTGGGGAGGCCTGATTGATGTTTTATAATGTATTCCCTTAGTCGCTTTGTACGACATCCACGGGAAGAGTTGGAGTGGTCCTATTCTACTCTATAAAATCCCACACGGCAATCCCAAGTTTTCCATTTGGGACTTATAAATTCCAGCAGCGCTTATCCAGGCTCTGCTACCAAAAATAACCAGCAGCCCTTAGGTCTGCCTTGTTACCAAAGAAGGGTGCTAAGTGTTCTAGCAACTTTTTGGAAATTGACAAAAATAGGTTTAAACTGGATTTCTAGAATTATATCATTGATGAATTCTAATTCTATAACTGGCGAAGAAACTCTATAAATTTTCATCGAATTCTAGAAAACCCCTAGATTGACAATTTCTATAAGGTTGCCAAAACACTTCGAGGCCTTTTTTAGTAGCACGGCATAGGTGATGGGCAACGGCATCTATGTGGATTAAACTTCATTTACTGTGAACTAACACGCCTACTCTGAGAGTACATGCTGGTCCAGCAGTGGACTTAATATGTCTGGTTATTGGTGGTAGCATTTTGCCTTGCGACCGCCGGCGAATTTCTTAACCAGTTGCGACAGAGTAAATACTATTCTTTATCTGGAACTGGTTTCGATAGAAGAATTCTGATTCTTGAATGTTTAGCAAACCATTTACTATAACTCGGTGCGAGTTCTTATTAATTACTATTTTATTAATAAACTAGCTGTTGCCCGCGACTTCGTCCGCGTGGACAACTTAACATTACACATTCTTATGTATTACGTGTTACTAAATCCTAAAAGAAATCTATTAATCTCTTATCTCGCTCTTAGTGCCTTGTCTCACACCCTGTAAGGTTGGCTGGAAGAGATCTCTTTTAGAGATAAGCTCGCCTTTGTACACAAAATTTGTAACTGTATTTACTTTTAAAATTTGTGCAATAAAGAATATCATATCATATCATTAATCTGGTTATGCATTAAAAATATTAATATACATAAAAAAACATACTATCCAATTGAGAACCTCCTTTTTTGAAGTCGGGTAAAAATTAGCGTTCCGGCGGCGGTTTCGCCCGTTGGACCACAGTTTTTTAGGTTTCCGTAGCCAAATGGCAAAAAACGGAACCCTTATGGATTCGTCATGTCTATCTGTCTGTCTGTCAGTCCGTATGTCACAGCCACTTTATTCCGAAAAACTATAAGAAATTACTATTGAAACTTGTAAGTGGATGTATTCTGTGAACCGCATTAAGATTTTCACTCAAAAATAGGAAAAAAAAACATTAAATTTTGGGGGTTCCCCATACTTAGAACTGAACTCAAAATTTTTTTTTCATCAAACCCATACGTGTGGATAGATCTTCAAAAATGATATTGAGGTTTCTAATATATTTTTTTTCTAAACTGAATAGTTTGCGCGAGAGACACTTCCAAAGTGGTAAAATGTGCCCCCCCCCCCCCCTGTAAGAGAATGATAAAACTAAAAAAAAAAATATAACCCTTCATGGGCGAGTCCGACTCGCACTTGGCCGCTTTTTTTAAAATAAAGTTGAGATTTACATTTATCATGAATTAAAAGATTATCATATAATCAATAAAAAATATATATTTTAATATTGTGCAAATTAGGTGATATTTCCTAACCCCCCCCCCCCCCACCCCCCTCCAATTTGTCCTTTCCATACCCTTTCTTTCTTTCCTTCTCCATCCCCTTCCACGTACGTTACGTTGAAAACCCTTTCCCCCACCCCTTCCCTCTCCCTACTCCTACCTCTCCCCCTTCCCTTAACCCACCCCTTCCTACACCCTTTGTTTACCACTGCCCCCTCATCTTTCCTCTCTTACCCTAATCCCTCTATTCTTTTCCATCCGACTTCCTTCCCCTCCTATTCCCTTCCTATGTTGCATATCCAATTAACTGTACAACAAAATGTCTGTCAAACTGCTGGACATGCCTTCCCCAATGAATGCCACAACGCCCTACAGATCCAGCCGCTTCCGGCCACCATCTTCAGGTCGTCCATACACCTGGCGGCAGGGCGTCCTACCCTGCGCGTGGGACGTCGCGTCCCACTCTAGAACCCGTCTGCCCCAACGGCCGTTCGGTACTACGACAGATGTGACCTGCCATTTCAGCTTACTAATTCTTTCGGCTATGTCGGTCACCTTCGTTATTCATAGGATCTCCTCATTACGAATCATATCCCTCATAGAGACCCCGAGCATTGCCCTCTCTATAGCTCGCAGAGCCACTTGAATCTTGTGGATCAGGCCCACCATCAGTGTCCACGTCTCCGCGCTGTAATCATGACAGGCAGGACGCACTGATTAAAGATTTTTGTCTTTAAACATTGTGGAATAGGTGACGTAAAGACTTGACGCAGTTTTCCGAATACTGCCCACCCTAACTGGATTCTTCTGTCAGCTTTTGAAATTGATCCTACCCAACTATATTGTCTGTCCTAGGCAGACGTACTCCTGAACAGCTTCGATATTGACATTGTCGACGATCACCGGTCTAATACAGGGCCACTAATTATCGAATAGCGAACTTTTTGTATCGAGACTTGTGGAAATACCTGAAATACATCAGCTAAAATAAATCTATAAATGAGCTTTAAAACATCTCTGTCACTTTCTGTCAAGTTCTTGCAACGACCAGTAATGTTGAACTACACTTTCATACAAATGATATGAAATGAGAGGTCAACTTGTATATCAGCATCCTGACATTTTATTGAGATATGACTTATACCAGTATGAGGCCCGAACTCAAAGCTATTAAACAGTGAAAACGCCGTCAAATTCTGTTCAGCAGTTTCCAAGATTAGCCCGTACATACATACATACATACAGACAGATAAGAAATTTTTTAATTATATTTTTGGACTCTACTGGTCTTCAGTAACGTCCGGGCAGTGAAATTTTTTTTTTAACTTCAATGTACAGATTCGCTTTTCTTTTGTTTTTTTCTACTCTTTTATTATATGTATAGATAAAAAACAAAAAAGAAATAGACAATACGTAATTTATATTTTTTAAATAAATAGTGTTATACGAGATAAGCTCGTAGATAAGGTCGCCTTTGGTACACACTATTTATTATTGTATTTAATTTTAAGATGTGCAATAAAGAATATATTATGGTTTATTTATTATTAATATTTGTCTAGTGACCTTCCAGTGAGAACTTTCTGAATGTATTATGCCATGATTTTAGTATCAAGTTGAATTGACACTTGAATATTATTATTATTAAATTAGGAGTACTTTTAGCCAGTTATTGATGTCAATCTGCAAGTGTCAACATCTATATGAAAATAAAAGAGCAAGAAACCGTCAGTTAAAAAAAAAATAGGCTACATCTTATTATTACTTCAGAACTAGAATTTTCTCCTGTACTATGGAAATTAGACGATGATAGAACAATTCACAAATATACATCTAGCTAGGACTGTGGCCACCACCATCACATGACATTATATATATATTTTTTATTCTTCTCATAAATAAAAAACAGTTTATTGAGTTATTTATCGCATTTAAATACGTTTATTTTACTTTAGAGCATGAAAAAGCTATCGTTAAACACATAAACATGGTAACTATATTTCATTCCAGATTCATAGTCCTATGAAAACCAACGCTATTTACGTCTCGGTAACATATACATGAAAGGGTCACCAGCAGCAAAAACAGGTTTGTATTACCATGTAAACTTTGCAGTCCACTTAGGAACACCATCTATTGTGTATTTTGTTTTCGAGACGCAAATGCGTTTGTTTTCATAGGACTATTAATCTGGAATGAAATATACAGAAGCGTTTATCAAACTATAAACATAATCTAACAGGGAACTATAAATCAGCACTTAGAATACTATTGTTTCATTCAATCACATTACAGTATTGCAAGTACAGTCGCGCAACGAAATGGTTAAGCAAAGTTTCATTTTTATCGATTACGTATTGCCAACATTAAGGATAAAAATTTATAGTAAACTTCGTTTAATCATCGTTTAAGGTAATTTTTCATAACGAGGTAATAAAAAAGATATTATATCAAAACTGCTTAGACAGCATAACAATTACACCTATTTAGTAAAATCTAATCAAAGACATTATTTGGCGTACGTACTAGTGACGGAGGTTTAGTCATGCAAATTTGATATTTGTTATCAAACAATAAAACACAATATTCCATTCTTCAGTAAAGGTGAACCAAATCGGAAAGGAAGAAATGTACCTACTAACTGCAGACTAAATCTAACAGTAAATTTTTTGCTAATAGGGTATTGAGGATACAATATAGAAAAGAGCTGGTATGGATTGGCTAATAGTCTAAATGAACGTTTAAAACAAAAGGGTTATTCAAATGCATACGGTTGCATATAATTTAAGTTACCGTGGTCGCTATTTTTTTCCTTGGTTCCTTTCCCACATCGTGGACCCATATTACCTTTACAAACTATAAAATAGAACATACTGAATGAAGTTTATGTTTTCTTATTTGATAACAAAGACGAAATTAGCACGGCTTAACCTCCATAACTAGAATACCTTTTCTTTGATTAATAGGTTTTTATTCTTATGTTGTAATGATCTCCGATGTTTATTTAATAAAAAAGAATAAATTTGAAAACGACTTAACCTTTTCGTTACGCCACTGTACTTATGCTGTGTTATCAGAATAAAAACTAAATTGCTTTATTTACTTCCAAGCTGAGAAGTGCTTATCAGTCACGTCGTTTTATTAAGCAAACTAGTCTTCCGTGTGGCTTTGGTTGCAAATAAACGTTCTCATGGAAATATGACACGGCAACAGTATTGCATAACGCCATGCCTGCTTTAGAAATATGAAATCCAATACATTTCTTGTAGCTGGATGATAATTTATGACATGTTTGTTGTTTAGCGTCAATATGCAGAGTCTCTTCTATAGAAATTAAATTATCGGTGCCTATATTCTCTATAGACATAGACATTTATTGTTGGTAATTGGCAATTACAGGTCATATAATTTTTTAATCTATAACATAGTAATAAATATTATCAAAAATTAAATAAAATAGTTATGTATCATAAAACAATGGGTCTGATTCTAGAGGTACACACTTAAATTTAAAATGCATTAAAATGCATTAAAATGAGTTAATTTTAGTTTAACGTGACTTGGCATTCTCAAGGCGCCAATTTTAACTTGACGTTTTTAAATTTAGGCGGTTTTTTTTTTAATATTATTTTAGATACAACTTTTGTTAATCTGCATTCTGGAGTCACCAAAACCTATGTAAATTTATAAACGTCAAACTAAAATAACTTAAATTTAACCGTCACCTAAAGAGGTCACACTTAACCTCAAAACTACAGGGATATTTCGACTTTTTACTCTAAATATCGCAGATTTTTTTTTCGGTTCGAGAAGGACTCGAACTTTTCATGTAGAAAATTGTGGGAATCTAAAGCTAGGTAGTTAAATCTAGCACTTTCAATGAAACCAGTGTCACCGAAGAAATTTGTTGGAGTACCATGATATAAATTCCTAAAAAACTGTCAATTGATTAGCACTACGTGCAAATAAAACGTCACGGGAGAGACAAAACTCGGTGAAAAGGGTAAACGTCATCGCTAACGTGAACTGGCTAAAAGTATATACCTATTGAGTTCAAACATAGATGTGAAATTAATTGTGTGTGCACCGTATCATTTACTGCCCCTGGCTGAGAGAATTATCTTTAATATTCTAAACCTTAGACGGAAATTTTAACAAACGTGTTGTCAGGTACTCAACCCGGGAATTAGTTTGCTACGCACGGCCAAGACCTGAAGACCAGTTAAATGCATAGAAATCACAACCTACCTGTGTACTGTTTGTATAAGTAGGTACATGCATTTCATTCATAACAAGGTTTTTGCAAGTGAGTTTCTTCATTAAAAAAAACCTATAACAACAGCAACCTCTAGTAGTATGCATAACTAATGACGACTGCAAAACGTGGTATGGGCACTCACTAAAATGCACAGAATCAAACTCGAGTCCTGCCGCAGGATCAGCGATAGAAGCACGATGGCAAGAAACTTAAGATTGTATAAAAGCTTCCTAAATTCGATAAACACCAAAATCATGGACACAAAAGAACTAATCAACAGTCATGGCGTTGGACAGGACATATGCTCACTAAGAACCAAAATCACGCAAGTCAATCTAAGGAGCAGTAGCACGCCATGCAGGATATGGCAGAATGAATTCAGTGATACAGCAGAAGGCAGCGGCCTGGAATAGGCTGAAATCAATGAGGTTAGATAGATACTTCCTTTGCGAAGAGGTACACTGAAATCGAAGAATGACTGAGTTATAAATGAATACCATTTTTAAAACAATTATTAATTTTATTATAAACATGCACTCAGAAATTAATATTTTATTTATTTTGTGTTTTTATTTTCCACTGCTGGAGAAGCCTCTCCCAAAGTAATTGCAGGTTAATGCCCTAAGTAATATGAGTATGTTTTTATTTAAGAATCTAGTTTTTCCACAATACTTTATCCGGTAGTAGCTTTGTTCAACATCCACAGGAAGGCAGCTTTTCTATCCCTACATATTATGAAACGCAACGACTCTCTGTTTGTCTGTTTCTAACTTGAGAAAGCTGTTCAATTTATGTGATATTTTTAAAATTCATAGACATTTTCTCTGGACTGGTTTTAATTGGTAGGTACATATTTTGTTACATAAGGTAAGATCAAAGATCTTTAGGTAAGATAATAAGAAATAAGGTGTAAATATCCTGTAGACCACGCGAGCAGTATCTAGTATGTATGGAAATGCTTTTTGGTACTAAAATTAACAACAACACATAATATACAGAGACCTTATCTTTTACATACTAACCATTCAACTCTAAAAACTAAAGAAACCTTTTTATTCACTATACCAAACTTCAACAAAATCAGTTTAGAAGTTATGATTAGCAACAAACATCCAGTCTTCACAAAAATTAAATCATCAGCCTATCAACCACTGCTGGACATGTCTTATTCTTAGATGGTCTCTGCACCTACTAGACACAGATCTGTGACCGATAAATAGTTTCATATTATTAACAATAAGTACACTGGGCAGATGGTCATTGCAGGTGCTGTAGCTCGTCATCGATCAGCAGCATCTAGTTCGAATGATTCAAGAAGTAAAACTTTTGAATTCAATATTATGTAATAATGGAAGCTTGCTACGAATTGTCATGAAAACAGTTCTTGAATACATTTTGTCTGAACTACTGGCTGAGGGTTCAATCGAGACCTGAATTAAATGGTTAGATGAGTGGATTTTTATATACTTTTTCCACCAGACTTTTATACAGGCACATGGCCTCATAATTCAGTGATCATATAGTGTGTGATCATATAAAACAAATCAAAATAAATATGAACAAAATAAAACAAATCAAGCACTAAGGTTTACTTTATTTAGAAATAGAAACGCTTTATTTTTCATGAACCTGAAGGCACAAAATGATATATTGTCTTGATTTATGTCCCAGGAGTAGTACATCACATATAGTCATCAATCATCAGTCCCAGGAGTAGTCCATCACATATAGTCATCAATCATCATTCTCTCTAGATTGTTTTCTCTAACAAGAAAAGATATGACCTGAAAGTGCACAAATTCAATGAATTCTAATTAGTTATAATTAATGTCTACTAATTTAATTAGTATAAGTTATGATTTTGATTATAAGAAGTTATCGAAATGCCTTTACACATAAAATGTGGTACCCTTATACATGTGTCTAACCCCAACTAGGATTTTCTTGTCTTTATGAATTAGACAAGGATTAGACAATTCACAAATATAACACCAGGACCAACTTGTACATTTTATGAATGGAATCCACAATCTCTGGCACTTCATTCTAACGACAAAGCCTCTAGAAAGACAATACAGGCTACATTATAAAACATCAATCAGGCCTCCCCAACCCGTCTGGCCAGTGCGGGGAGTGTAGGCCAAATCCTCCGTCTGTCTCCGGCAGATGAGAGAGGGTTGTGCTCCTGCAGTGGAGACAAAAGTAACCTGATGATGATGATACTAATTATTTTAGGGATAGTAATCAAAATATGAAATTAACCACTAGCATTTTATTTATTTTGAAATAGACAAGTCAGTTTTTCTTGTAGTTGATGGCAGTACATTCACACTTCAAATTCTGAGTCTTGTTATCCTCTACTTTCAGTTATGTATTATGTACTACTTATAGTTATAGTTATCATGCTCTCAGGAAACTATCCCAATAAAGAAAATTTGATAATTATCTGAAAGTAAACAAAGTAAAATGTATTATTCTTGCTATGGATGAACAAATTTCATAATACGAAAAGGTTATTTGCAACTGAATAACATATTTATGTGTGTATAAATCTAATCTGTGTGCCTGCCTGCCTTATTTCAAGTGTACCTACCCATGTAACAACCTCAGATTAAAGTAACAAGACATGAATAGCTTTCTACAAAGTTTCCTAAATACGGCTCAACTGACATTGGTTGGAATGCTCACCTCATGTTTCATTGTGCGCCTTTTTTGTGATTTTGGAGTGGTAGAACGTATATTTAATGGTCAAAATGTACAAATGTCTCTTCATATCGATGATTGTAATACAGAAAGCCGGCGATATAGTTTCACTTCTTATTTCTCCAGACCTTATTATTTCTCCAGTTAAGCACTATTGAGGTGACGTGCTGCGAAAGTATTATAAAATTGATAAAAATCACAATTAACAACAAACTTTATGTTTTGATACGTGGATATGTCAATCACTTAACATAAAATAATGGCGCGCCGGTCGGGCATTTATGCGCATGCGTTAGCTAGTGTTGCCACGAGAGAAAAGTGTCATGTTTGAATTTATAAAATTAATCCAAAATATTTTACTAGTATTACGCAAATATCTTTTAAAATAATATTGATGATGTCTTGAATGTAATTCAATCAAAACAGCATAAGAATCGTTGACAAATTAAGCATAGGACTCGAAATGTTCTATAAAATCATTCATTTCGTTCGTTCCATTGTTCATTCCTTTTTTATAATATAGCAACAACTTTTTTAGCGACAAGTTAAATTTAAATAGGTTTTAAACTTAGTTAAGTGCGCCCTTCAGAATGCCAAATTTTTTAACAGCCACTTAAAATTAGACAATTTTAATTTTAGAAAAATTAAATGTGTGCCCTTCAGAATCGAGCCCAATATTTATTTATTTTAGGAAAACTTACAGCTATTTAAATCTAAGTAAATTACATTTATAGTGGGCGCGATTCTGAAGGGCACACATTTAATTTTTCTAAAATTAAAATTGTCTAATTTTAAGTGGCTGTTAAAAAATTTGGCATTCTGAAGGGCGCACTTAACTAAGTTTAAAACCTATTTAAATTTAACTTGTCGCTAAAAAAGTTGTTGCTATATTATAAAAAAGGAATGAACAATGGAACGAACGAAATGAATGATTTTATAGAACATTTCGAGTCCTATGCTTAATTTGTCAACGATTCTTATGCTGTTTTGATTGAATTACATTCAAGACATCATCAATATTATTTTAAAAGATATTTGCGTAATACTAGTAAAATATTTTGGATTAATTTTATAAATTCAAACATGACACTTTTCTCTCGTGGCAACACTAGCTAACGCATGCGCATAGTTGCCCGACCGGCGCGCCATTATTGTATGTTCTGATTGACATATCGACCTACCTACGTACCTATCAAAACATAAAGTTTGTTGTTAATTGTGGTTTTTATCAATTTTATAATACTTTCGCAGCACGTCACCTCAATAGTGCTTAACTGGAGAAATAATAAGGTCTGGAGAAATAAGAAGTGAAACTATATCGCCGGCTTTCTGTATTACAATCATCGATATGAGAGACATTTGTACATTTTGACCATTAAATATACGTTCTACCACTCCAAAACCACAAAAAAGGCGCACAATGAAACATGAGGTGAGCATTCAACCAATGTCAGTTGAGCCGTATTTAGGAAACTTTGTAGAAAGCTATTCATGTCTTGTTACTTTAATCTGAGGTTGTTACATGGGTAGGTACACTTGAAATAAGGCAGGCAGGCACACAGATTAGATTTATACACACATAAATATGTTATTCAGTTGCAAATAACCTTTTCGTATTATGAAATTTGTTCATCCATAGCAAGAATAATACATTTTACTTTGTTTACTTTCAGATAATTATCAAATTTTCTTTATTGGGATAGTTTCCTGAGAGCATGATAACTATAAGTATAAGTAGTACATAATACATAACTGAAAGTAGAGGATAACAAGACTCAGAATTTATAGTGTGAATGTACTGCCATCAACTACAAGAAAAACTGACTTGTCTATTTCAAAATAAATAAAATGCTAGTGGTTAATTTCATATTTTGATTACTATCCCTAAAATAATTAGTATCATCATCATCAGGTTACTTTTGTCTCCACTGCAGGAGCACAACCCTCTCTCATCTGCCGGAGACAGACGGAGGATTTGGCCTACACTCCCCGCGCTGGCCAGACGGGTTGGGGAGGCCTGATTGATGTTTTATAATGTATTAGACACATGTATAAGGGTACCACATTTTATGTGTAAAGGCATTTCGATAACTTCTTATAATCAAAATCATAACTTATACTAATTAAATTAGTAGACATTAATTATAACTAATTAGAATTCATTGAATTTGTGCATTTTCAGGTCATATCTTTTCTTGTTAGAGAAAACAATCCAGAGAGAATGATGATTGATGACTATATGTGATGGACTACTCCTGGGACTGATGATTGATGACTATATGTGATGGACTAAACTCCTGGGACATAAATCTTGCTTTTTTAAAGACAATATATCATTTTGTGCCTTCAGGTTCATGAAAAATAAAGCGTTTCTATTTCTAAATAAAGTAAACCTTAGTGCTTGATTTGTTTTAATTATTTTGATCATACACTTTATGATAACGGAATTATGAGGCCATGTGCCTGTGTAAAAGTCTGGTGGAAAAAGTAACTAAAAATCCACTTATCTAACCATATAATCCAGGTCTCGATTGAACTCTCAGCCAGTGGTTCAGACAAAATGTATTCAAGATCTGTGTTCATGACAATTCGTAGCAAGCTTCCATTACATAATATTGAATAGAAAGTTTTACTTCCTTGAATCATTCGAACTAGATGCTGCTGACCGATGACGAGCTACAGCGCCTGTTATTGATAACTATTTATCAGTCACAGATCTGTGTCCAGTAGGTGCACAGACCATGTAAGAATAAGACCTATGTCCAGCAGTGGTTGATAGGCTGATGATTTAATTTTTGTGAGGACTGGATGTTTGTTGCTAATCATAACTTCTAAACTGATTTTGTTGAAGCTTGGTATGAACTTAAAAAAAGGTTTCTTTAGTGTTTAGAGTTGAATGGTAAGTATGTAAAGTCTGCTGTATATTATGGTGTTGTTGTTAATTTTAGTACCAAAAAGAATTTCCATACATACTAGATGTCACTGCTCGCGTGGACTACAGGATTATTTTACACCTTATTTCTTATTATCTTACCCAAAGATGAAGCATTAAAATGCTTCATCTTTGATCTTACCTAATGTAACAAAATATGTACCTACCAATTAAAACCAGTCCAGAGAAAATGTCTATGAATTTTAAAAATATCACATAAATTGAACAGCTTTCTAGAGTTAGAAGCAGACAAACAGAGAGTCGTTGCGTTTCATAATATGTAGGGATAGAAAGGCTGCCTTCCTGTGGATGTTGAACAAAGCTACTACCGGATAAAGTATTGTGGAAAAACTAGATTCTTAGAATGCCAAGCAGTTTAACCTTCATAGCTCAGCGACACCATGTGATCCTCTATTTTTGCTCTATAAACTTCTACATAGGTAGGTACCTAATGTGAACTGATCACTAACCAACCTTCTACCCAACATATTAATTAGGGCATTAACCTGCAATTACTTTGGGAGAGGCTTCTCCAGCAGTGGAAAATAAAAACACAAAATAAATAAAATATTAATTTCTGAGTGCATGTTTATAATAAAATTAATAATTGTTTTAAAAATGGTATTCATTTATAACTCAGTCATTCTTCGATTTCAGTGTACCTCTTCGCAAAGGAAGTATCTATCTAACCTCATTGATTTCAGCCTATTCCAGGCCGCTGCCTTCTGCTGTATCACTGAATTCATTCTGCCATATCCTGCATGGCGTGCTACTGCTCCTTAGATTGACTTGCGTGATTTTGGTTCTTAGTGAGCATATGTCCTGTCCAACGCCATGACTGTTGATTAGTTCTTTTGTGTCCATGATTTTAGTGTTTGTCGAATTTCGAAAGCTTTTATACAATCTAAGTTTCTTGCCATCATGCTTCTATCCATGGTCCTGCGGCAGGACTCGAGTTTGATTGTGAGTGCCCATACCATGTTTTGCAGTCATTAGTTATGCATACTATTATAGGTTGCTGTTGTTATTGTTTTTTTTAATGAAGAAACTCACTTGCAAAAACCTTGTTAGGAATGAAATGCATGTACCTACTTATACAAACGGTACACAGGTAGGTTGTGATTTCTATGCATTTAACTGGCCTTCAGGTCTTGGCCGTGCGTAGCAGACTAATTCCCAGGTTGAGTACCTGACAACACGTTTGTTAAAATTTCCGTCTAAGGTTTGGAATATTAAAGATAAATCTCTCAGATAGGGGCCGTAAATGATACGGTGCACACACAATTAATTTCACATCTATGTTGAACTCAATAGGTATATACTTTTAGCCAGTTCACGTTAGCGATGACGTTTACCCTTTTCGCCGAATTTCGTCTCTCCCGTGACGTTTTATTTGCACGTAGTGCTAATCAATTGAGTTTTTTAGGAATTTATATCATGGTACTCCAACAAATTTCTTCGGTGACACTGGTTTCATTGAAAAGTGCTAGATTTAACTACCTAGCTTTAGATTCCCACAATTTTCTACATGAAAAGTTCGAGTCCTTCTCGAACCGAAAAAAAAATCTGCGATATTTAGAGTAAAAAGTCGAAATATCCCTGTAGTTTTGAGGTTAAGTGTGACCTCTTTAGGTGACGGTTGAATTTAAGTTATTTTAGTTTGACGTTTATAAATTTACATAGGTTTTGGTGACTCCAGAATGCAGATTAACAAAAGTTGTATCTAAAATAATATTAAAAAAAAAAAACGCCTAAATTTAAAAACGTCAAGTTAAAATTGGCGCCTTGAGAATGCCAAGTCACGTTAAACTAAAATTAACTCATTTTAATGCATTTTAATGCATTTTAAATTTAAGTGTGTACCTCTAGAATCGCGCCCAGTGACAAAAAGTCAATTTACAAGTTTCCACTTCTAGAGAACATAGATAGATAGATAGAAAAAACTCTTTATTGCACACAAATTAAGGATACAATAAAATAGGTAAAATAGGTCTAAGGGCTGATATGATGATGATGATGAAACAAACTTTTAAAAAGAATATTAATATATTAACATTTTAAAGTGAGGTCATGCTCGGAGTTTAAAGGATAATCCGACAAGAAGATACAGTGAAAAATAATAAAGCCATTAAGTAAGTAACTCCGCCAAAACTGTCGCAGAATCATTTGCAATTGGAGAAAGGAATACCAAAAGTGAAAACAGCAAACAAAACAGATAAAATAGATCGATAGAAAATGAACGTACGCCTCGAACTGAGAATACATTCTTCTTGATATTTTTTTTTTATAAAAAACATGTAAAGAATTTTTGATCAAATGCAGCAGGCAGCAATTATGTGTTTTTTGAATCATTTCAAGAAATGTTTCATGAAGTGGGTTATGTCTGATTCCATATAGATCCTAAACAATTTCCCTCTTCGCTTAAACATAAATTTTTTGTTCTTCTTTTTTAAACGAATCTGTATTCAGTTGGCCCCGACTTGCGAAACGTGGCCGCGTTAGAGAGGCGTCACTAAGAGAAACCGACTCGTCCGCCCACGCTACCCCATGCTATTCCACTTTAGGGATCCGCGGTATATAACGAACACATTCATTCGCACGAATCAGGGTTATCTGTATTTCCGGACACGTATCTCATGGACTTTGTCATTGATGACTTAGACCTATTTAAGACCATCTTAGGATTTTAAAAGTTCTATCTACTATCTTATAGTCTCATCTAGTACTAAAAGTGACTAGTAGACGGCTCCTTTTTAGGAATTATTGGAACTGTCAGACATGAATACACTATACATTAACAGTGGTATCACGGGGCTAAAAGCGGACGAGAGAAAGTAGCTTTGCGACGTTTGTCAGGATCGCGCAAAGTGGCGATACATCGTCTCTGCCTACCCCTCTGGGACCAAGGCGTGAGCATTATGTTATGTTATTTAAAGTATAACCAGACAAATAAATTAAGCCAGTGACGTTCTCACAAAGAAAAGCCTTTGTCACAAAGAAGACAGCGATAGGCTGCTAAGAACGAACGACCACTTCGAGACATCATCATATCAGCCTTTAGACGTTTACTGCTGAATATAGGCCTGCCTCAATATCGCCATCACACCCGGTCCTCTCTCTTCGCTTCCAGCTGCTTCCAACCACCTTCTTCAGGTCGTCGGTCCATCTGGCGGCGGGGCGTTCCACCCTGCGTGTGCCAATCCGCGGTCGCCACTCCAGAAATCCAGCTCTGACACATATAGCCTTCGCTAATGAGCGCAATCAAATCCGGTCACTGCACTATTAATATTGACTTATCAGGAAGCTAAACAAGTATTTGGCTACTATCACCTCACAGCTTCAACTAGGATATTTCTCATATTTTATAAGGAAAAAAACTAAATCCATACAGAACCATATAGTTACAATATCAAAGTCACTCTTCACCAAATAAATTTAAAACCAATTCCGTGTAGAAACAGAAGTTGCGGTTTGAGATAATACCAATTTATATTATTACTTAGATTTTTCGGTTCTAATTCGCCGGAAACGTAGAAGAGATAATGAAATATTTCATACAGATAATGACTAGGTAACGGTAGTGAATAAGTTTCTATAATAAGCACGTATAAGTAGAAAGTTAACAAGATTATTTTAGCGATGATGTCTTAATTTGAATTACTGTAGTATAGTCTGTGCAAATTGTAGTCTGCTAATTCGCTTCTGCCTTGCGTCTGTATTTGTGTGTGTAAGCATGTATATTTAATTTCAAATCAATGAAAACAAACGCATTTGCGTCTCGAAAACAAAATAAATAATAGATGGTGTTCCGAAGTGGACCGCAAAGTTTACATGGTAATACAAAGCTGTCTTTGCTGCTGATGAGCCTTTCGTGTGTATGTCACTGAGACGCAAATAAGGATGGGTTTCGTATTGGTTTGGAAAGAAATATACAAATAGATGACGTAAATATATATTTAATAGTCAATTTGACCCGTGTTGACATGACGTTAAAAAGCATATTTGTCTGTACTGTGACTTTTTGTTGACTTTACTACACCCCAAGACTGCAACTCTCAATTATTTTACTTATACATTCATATACATGTTAAAAAATACAATAAAATTAGGTTTCATTGCTTAAAATCTCAATACAGAATCAAGAGAATATTTAAACAAATCCAGCAAAAAAAAAATTGTCTAGATTCTCACAGAAGCTTTAAAAAGTTCAAATCGTAGTCCGCACTTTATCCAACATGGCCGCTGTGGTGTCAACACTATAAAGGATATATCAATGAGTTCATTATAAGGGCTTATATGATGAGTGGAGCATCTTCTCTCTGAAGACCGGGTCTTAGAAAAAGATATACTACAAATTACTAGACTCTCCTAGCTCAGCGACACCCAAACTGGATCTGATCTTTATTACTAAAATACGCTAGGTACCCGTAGCCTGCATTCTGATCATTCTCCACCTCGTCGCTTCAACGGTATAATAGTCGGCACGTAACTTGAGCTCTGATTTCTACCGGCGTGGCGCTCATACAAATCAGAGCTGAAGTTACGTGGCTCCATCTATATCTGGGGCGTCCGACCGGGTTTGTAGTCGACAGATGGGCCATCTTACGTACATGCTCACTTCACCGCATGATCATTCTCCATTCGAGTGTCGAAAAAGAGACTTATTTCCATGTTAAGGTTTCAATTTATCGGTGTGGGACGATAATTGACGAATATAATTAAATTAAAAACATACGAGAGAATGAGAGACAAAGTGAGCAGACAAATGAACAAACAGAGGGACCTGCAAATGAAATTATTTAGTTAACGGGGTGTGAATTTTAACGAAACTTTAAAAACAACAATAGAAAAGTAAACAAATAAATTAGAACGTTATTTTAATGCAAAAAAGACAATAATTAATTGCTACATTGAAAGAGTTTGAATGCCGTATTCGGTAATAAAAATCTTAAATTATCACTGGCCAGAAAAAAAGACAACTATCATTTCGAACGATAAAATGACACGTATTTATTGATACAGCGCCCACGCAGATTTCGAAGAGCCAAAAGTTTGAGACACACTGACGGATGAGTATGTCGAAGAATTTAATGAGCAACTTCCTGCTTCATTAAAACGGCATTTCGTGGCTTATTTGAGACTGATTCACGCACAGGAAGGCAAATGTTTGTCTCATTTAAATGTTGTATTGTACAAATTACAAAACAAGAAAAGGTTACCGTTTATACTTTCCCATTCGAATCCCGCTAGGGGCAAATGTTCGTATGATGAATATGAATGTTTGTACCCAAGTCTTGGATGTTTATATATTTATTTAAGTATGTGTATCCCTTATCTAGTAAACATAGCACAGGTGTGAATGTCTGAAAAGAATTATTTTATTTTAAGTACATTTAAGAATTTTCAATTTAATTCAATATTATTTATTGCGAATTTAAAGGAAAAACTATGTGCCAAAGGTGTACTTATCTCTAATAGAGATCTCTTCCAGTCAACCTTGCTGAATGTGAGACATGGCAGTAAAGAACATCAATAATTTCTAAAACTTTTCGAGGCTATTCGGTTTAGAATATCCTAATAAACCAATTGCTGGATTAGGCTTCTAACAAATTAATTTGAGATTTGGGTATCCCTCTATTATAATCTTCCCTGAGGTAATCATACCAAATTTATTGCACAGACGATGCTGCTGTCTTCTAGACATTTTTAGTCGCTTCATATATGCCATGCCACAGGAAGACTGAAAATGGTAAAATTTTGTTCCGAATTCAGAAAATTTAAATTACGTAAGTAAGGCGAGGGATCGAGTTAAAGGACCCGCTGAGGAATGTCAGACTACCTCCTCCTACCTCCTCCTATCTCACCGTACCTCATTCCACTAATCCCTTGTGATTTAATTTTGATTTTATTTTTAGCTTGATTTTAAATTTTATTTCATGTGTTTCACAAACAGTACATCTGTGTGTAGTAGGTAATTAAGGACGAAACCATAAAACAACAATACTTCTAAAATACTACTTTCAAACTTGTTTTTATTTTTTTCATTTAAACTGTACGCAAATTTATTAGATTTTATTACATAATAATTTAATTTAATTTTAATAACATAATGCTTAATCACATACTCGGCACGCACACAATCGAGCAGATTTAGTTTAACTATAGGAGCACAAACCTGTGCTTACACGTGTGTGTGTGCGTAAACTAGGGCTGCATAGTCGATAGAGAGAGGGACAACGTCATACGTCAACAACATAAGTCCTTCTCTTTCTAACTTATAGCCTATCGATAGCGCACTGGCGTAGTACCTTTGTGGTGATTATCGCTTCCTTACGTTGTAACATTTTAATATTCTCTATCGTATTATATCAAATTATTTTGTGACTTAAAAGTACCCTTCTTAAATTGATTTTCGCGTCCACTCGAATCTATTACCAATCAGATAAGGCGCCCTTTACTTTTTCACACTATTTTCAAGAGGGCACGAAAAGAGGAATGCGCCCCGATACTGCAAACAGATAGTTTTAAGGAAAACTTCGACATTTATTGGTCGTATAAATGAAAAATGATCGCACCTCCCATTTTGGGTAAAATACAGCGTATACAGATAAAAAATAATATAAAAAAACATAATTTATGACCGATGTAGTTTTTTGCCGTTCGGGAAATTGAGTTTGTGTTATGGTAACGTTATGTATATATATTTCATTCCAGATTAATAGTCCTATGAAAACCAACGCTATTTACGTCTCGGTAACATATACATGAAAGGGTCACCAGCAGCAAAAACAGGTTTGTATTACCATGTAAACTTTGCAGTCCACTTAGGAACACCATCTATTGTGTATTTTGTTTTCGAGACGCAAATGCGTTTGTTTTCATAGGACTATTAATCTGGAATGAAATATAGATATAAGGTCCCTTTTGTGATTGTTATACCGTAGTATCAGCACAAGTTATTTGATAGTTACTAAGCTTACAATCATAACTGACCAGGCTTACAATCATATTCTAGAATAATCATGGATACTTCTGGATGGGGAATATTCAAACGCGGGATTTTCGGTAAATGTAAGTATCTAGAGACTTAAAACCGCCAGATAATCCTATTAAATATACATACATATAGATTGTAATATATAGGTTGTAATTAACAGGCAAAGATTTTCAATCTATAACCATAGATACTATAACCTGGCGTAGTCTGGCTTGATATAGAATGATATCCTTCTCTCATATCAGCCCTGAGACGTCCACTGTTGGACATAGGCCTTCCCCAATGAACGCCACCACACCTGGTCCTCCGCCCTCAGTATTAAGCCGCTTCCCGCCACCTTCCTTAGGTCGTCGGTCAACCTGCGCGTGCCGATCCGCAGTCTTCACTTCAGAACTCGGCTGCACCAACGGCCGTCGGTTCTGCGACAGATGGAGTTGAACTCCAGTTTTATTTTAGCATCCTTCAACATTGAGACCCTATTCACATCGTCCTGTGACAGGAGACGGCATTGAAAAAAGAAGATGAACAACCTTCTCTGAAATGTCACACAGATGCGAGTATCTGAACAATTCTTTATCCTTCTATATATAAGTTCTCAACTGTATATTCCATATGAATAGTTAGGTACTGTACAAATAATTTAATTCACTGCATAGAGTTGAACGTTCGAAACGCAGGCGTATCGGGGGCGTAAATAATATCTAGTGATATTAATTTTATATTTTTATTCGTTTAACTTAACGGAATTTTGTTAAACACTCGATCTCGCCTACACTTTTAATAATAAAACTTTATATTTATGATAACTGGCGGCGAAATGGTAAAGGAATGTGAACTAGTTACTTATTTAATAAAAACGTTTGAGATATTTCTTCTGAAGATAATAAAATATCGCTTAAATGTTTGTACAAAAAGTTACTTGATAATGTATATCGAGCTCAATTCAATTTCCCAATAAAAATATGTCAATCATTTTGTAACCAACATCTTGAGGAGAAAACGATTTATTTTTTGCTTTTCAAATCATTTATACCCAAGAAAGAACACTTAATAGTTTGCATGACTGACGGACAAAAAAATACAAATTTACATCTGCAGACAGAATCAATTTTACATTCAATAACTATACTTAAACTTCGTTTATTCATGGTATTTGCATTTGACACTGGTTTGACGAGATTCGGTAACTGCTTTTACATTTCTTTCTTTTTTTTGTTCAAAAATAACAGCTTTTAAAAACGTGTTTTGCAGAATAAGAGAGCTGTTGTACGCGATTAATTTTTGTGACTTCAGAGAGTCGTTATATATTTTATCGACTTAGGTCTTTAGGTTCATTGTTAAGAATACCTATATTCTTAAATTGGGAATCAACCTTTTTGATTTGATGTCATCATAAAATAAGTCAATTAAAAGTAAAGTGTAATTTATTTTACATTGGGACCGCCGATAAAAGCTAAAAAAATGTCTTAGTTTTTTTTTTTTCTTGACCCTAAAAAACTTTTGATAAAAAGTTGTAAGTCGTAACTTGATTGAAACCGGACGGTTGCAGATTTTTTATTGATCTGACTGTGGCCCCTGCTGTGTCTGTCTGACAGATTTTTTGATAACATCATCATCCTATATAATGCTAACGAAAAAGATTGTAATTTATTTATACTTACCTTTTGTTACAGACCTAGGCAAACAATTATGTCGAACTTACTAACCTGTTCGGTATCGTTATATAATGGGCCCGATTCTGAAGGCACACATTTAAAATTTGACAGCGCTGAAATTGGTTTCGTCTTTATCTTCATAATACTGTGTGACAAGGATAGCAACAGTTTTAGTGCTGTCAAATTTTAACATGGTGCCTTCAGAATCGATATCCCTTCACTATCCTACTAATATTATATATATGAAAGTTTGGATATTTGGATGTTTGTTACTCAGTCACGCTTCAACCACTGTTCGGATCGTGATAAAAATTGGCACACCTATAGGTTAGGTCCTGGAATAGGACATGGGATAGTTTTTATCCCAAAAAACAGCCCATTCCTATGGAAAATACATAATAATTTGTGATGTTAAGTTGCCCACGCGGACGAAGTCGCGGGCAACAGCTAGTCTTTAATAAATAATATAATAATAATATGTAATAATAATATGTAATAATATGTATTTAATAATATGTAATAGAACACCGTTTATCACCGTGGATCATTTTCGAAATTTTTGTCAGTTTGTCGTAAAAGTAAAAACTACTAAACCGATTTTGAAAGGTATTTTCACAGAAACATAGGTCTTAACTCGGAGTAACATTTAGTTTTTATTTCATCGCAATCGGCTTACTCAATCAATAGTTATGGGATTTTTTGATTTTCAGATACATTAGTAGGTATGCAAAATGACAAAAAAGTAATTGCAATGTTCGGTGCGATTCGGATTACGATAAGTCAGGACTTTTGGAGCTGTAGTGGACGTGGGCGTGGGAGCGGGAAAGGGAGCGGGAGCGTGTGGTGTAGTCCAAGCGAGCGGAGCCGCAGGCACAGCTAGTCATTGAATATTATGTCTACTTTGAGTTTAATTATTGTAAATTTTTAATATATAAATACTATAAGACGTCAGACGTTATACACTCATATTCTATTCTCGTAAAAGGTTGAATTTTATGTTTGTTTCTCTCGGTATTAGGTATTTTCATTTTCACTGAAATGTGATAAGTTATTACTTTACTTATACGAGTATTTATGTCATATTAGCATTAGAGAAATTAAAAGTATCTAGGCTAAAATACTTAGTAACTAGCTACCCCCAGTTCTAATTCACGAGGTCAGTAATTTAATGTAGATTAAAAATATATTCTAAAGACTACGTTTCATGCGACTTAAAAATAAGAAAATATGTAATTCAGGAAAACATTGTTGTTAGGAGGTTATATCAAGGTTGCCCAACGAACTGGTCATAATGTTAGATTCGTCAATATATTTTAGAGTCGATATTTAAACTTTCGATTGGTAACAGTATTTACTATGATGCTGAAAATGTAAATAAACCCAGTCTACCGAACATGAGCGAAGTGGAGGTGTGTGTGTGTGTGAATCGCCAAATAAGATTTTGTTATTTTCCTAGCTCCGCTTCGCTTAGCTTCAATAACGAAATGCTATTGGTCAATATACCCCGCCCCACCTCGCCGCCTGGCTTTTTGGTGGTACATGAAATTGAATCGTTTATTTCACAAAGGTGCATGAAAAGGTTGGTGAATGTGAGTGAGGCTAATGAGGTGTGTCAGGATGACGCAAAGTGGCGATTGATTGTCTCTTCTTACCTGATCCCAGATCAAGGCATTATGTATGTATTTCGCGAAGGGGCTTATCAGATGATTTTTTCTTAAATGCATTCTTTTCGTAATATGATTATTGAAAGAAAAGGCTAATTTCGACCGTTGTCATTACGATTATATATTTAGTTGTTTATTATAATATTAATAGAGTGGCAAAGTCAGTGATATATATTTACAGCGCGAATGTGGAAAAAAGTACAGTTAGAGGTCGTCCAAGACGACCGTTCGAGGATCATATTGGTGATGTCTGTGAATAAAAGGAGCTGCATGAAAGGGTTGATGGATGTGAGTGAGGCTAGTGAGGTGTGTCAGGATCGCGCAAAGTGGCGATCCATCGTCTCTGCGACCAGGGCGTGAACTTTATGTTATATGTATACGTAGGGTGGGAGGCTTGGCTATTGAAAGTAATGATTCTGATATTGAATGACACTGCGTTTTGGTAGTAATATTATTTTGTATTATAATCTGTAAATAATAATAATATATATAAATAATTAAAAATAATTAAAAGTACATTTCTCTATCAAATTTGGTTCCAAACGCATTATACTTGCCCTTTCGGTTACTCTAAAGTTGACTGGAAGAGATCCCTAAGTGGGATAAGTCCGCCTTTATACACAGTTTAATTACTATTTTATTATTGTTGTTGTTATTTTTGGTACAATAAAGCGTTAACATACATACATAAATATTACATCATCATGTCAGCCTCTAGACGTCAACTGCTGGACATAGGCCTTCCCCAATGAATGCCACCACACCCGGTCCTCCGCCCTCCGCATCCAGCCACACATACACTTGTCTAATCCCAAATTAGGATTTCACCCTGTGCTATGGAAATAGGATAGGCAATTCACAAATATAGCACCCAGACCGAGAGCAATTTGTACAATTTGCACCACGACCGCTGGCCCTCGAGTCCAATGACCAAGTCACTAGGCCAACGAAGCGGTCAAACAGTATATAATAAATAAATAAATAAGTCAGACAGTCACACCAATTATCCAGTCCCAAACTAGGCAGAGCCTGTGGTATGGGTACAAATATTCATATTCATCATACGAACATTTGCCCCTAGCGGGATTCGAACCCGCAACCTTCGTTTAGTCCGAGAGCTATCCCATTCCGCCACGGAGGTCGTCAAATATATTTTGTGATTTTATATAATGATAATGATTTGATATGTTTAACGAAATCAAACTAGAAATTCCAGGAATTATCATATCCAGGATATTTTAGTTTTAAAAAGAAAAAAAAACTCAATCGGCTTATTGTGTGTCAGATGAAATTGAGGTGAAGCACAAACCCATAAACAATAAAAAAAAAACGTACGTTTCCTAACTGTTTGACTATTCATATTTGGTGCTCGTCGTGGAATATCTCACATACCTATAGTAACTATAATATTTATTGTATTTTCCAGTTCAATTTTTTTGTAATTACTCTTGCTTTGTTATTATATCCTGGTTTTCAGCATCAGTTATAATACGTTGCCTGTATACAAAGTCATTTATTTTGTATACAATTTCGTCAGTTGTGCTCCAGCCCTTCTAAAGATAATTTTTTACATACATTTTCAGTACAAGTCCTATTTATGTTTAAAAAAAATTTACTCAGTTCTAGGTTTAACGTACTGAGCAAAACTGGTAGCTAAGTGATGGTTTGAAACATCGCAAAACATTGTAGGCCATAATTTACTATGCATGCATAGTGTACTCAAAAACCACAAATATTGCTGTGGGATAAAGTTCAAATTCGCAAGTCATCAAAATTGCATTTGCTACTATTTAAAAATTGCTGTAAAACAGACAGCCACGCGAACGAGAAAATAATAGAGAAGAGATTTTAAGCCTTACTGTACGGAATTAAATGCCAGGTTTAAGTGAAAGATCTTTGTATGTAGGACTGTTTTCAGGTGACAGTGAGATGCCACGCGTAATGTACTTGGCAACTGGTTTGCCGTGTCAGTGTACTTTTTTCTTTTGCCAAGAAAAAGGTATCTCTTCCTTTTATATTTTCTGTCGATGCATCTTAGGAGATAAAAGATATAAATGTATTTTAGTGCCAATAAATTCTCAATCACTGTTAACTGAGGGCTTTACTTAAAAAGCTTGCAGTTTTACGCCTTTTTGAGTGCATGGCCGTTGCTTTTATGAGTTCAAGTACTTTAGTAACGTTATCTTCATTGTAAGTCATTTCTTCATTAGTGCTCGCTTTACGTTTAAATTTAATTTAGACTAGCCGTGCCCGCGGTCTCGCTCGCGTGTATACATAATTATCTCTCCCGCCAACGCTCTCGCTCCTGCTCCACTCACTTTTCCACTAATATTGCTACCACCACTGTCATTTAACAATCTTACTACAATTCCCACCGCCCCTAAGCCTTCCCATAACCCTAACCTTCCCCTTTCCCATACACTTCCATGCCCCCTGCTCTATCCATCTTATCCTCGCTTAATGTAGTCCTAACTAATCGCAATCCGAATTGCACCGACCATTATTATACCGCTTTATTGTATATTGTACACCTACTCGTATAAATGTAAGATTTTGAAATTTATATAACTTTTGATAGAGTAAACCGGTTGCGATAAAATAAGACTAAATGTTACTATCAATTAAGCACTATGTTTTGCCTAAAACTCTATTAGAATTGGTTAAGAAGTGCGTGCGTGCGTGCATCAACAAACAGAAAAAAATCAAAAAATGATTTTAACGTATTCTATTACTGGAATAAACAAACTCGGTTTCGCTTTTAGAATCAAGGAACTCTGCATCCAAATCTCTAATGCTAGATTACTGATATCATCATCAGGTTATTTTTGTCTCCACTGCAGGAGCACAACCCTCTCTCATCTGCCGGAGACAGACGGAGGATTTGGCCTACACTCCCCGCGCTGGCCAGACGGGTTGGGGAGGCCTGACTGACGTTTTATAATGTATTCCCTTAGTCGCCTTGTACGACATCCACAGGGAGAGTTGGAGTGGTCCTATTCTACTCTACCGGAAACCACACGGCAAATTTACGGATTACTGATATAATAATTTAGAATATATTGGACTCCCACCCAATGTTGTAGTGGAGGGTTAATATAACGTAGCGTCACACACAGTGACAGGTGCGCGGGGCGGATACTCGACCGGTTACTCCAATGCCTGTTTCTGCCGGCACAACAAGTTTCGAAATGGCTAGAGTTTTTTGTCTTTTCTTTTCTAAAACACTGTCTTATTTGTTGCTACAAAGAGGCGAGTTAAAGAAAGTTTGGGTGGTACGTGTGAACCTGCAAAAATACATAGGTATCAACGTCTACTGCCATTACTAACTTCTATTTTTTCAGAAGAGGTTTGTTTAAAAGAAATCTCGTTTTTAGAGATGAGCACACTTGTGTATACGACCTTTCCTTCTATGTATTTTTTTTTATATTTCTTTGTACACGTTCAAATAGGAGTCAATTTTTACCTTAGATTTTCTACTTTTAGTTATTCTAATTTTTAGAAAATATTGTTATATTAGACACTATATGACGACCTCCGTGGCGGAACGGGGTAGCTGTCGGCCTGCCACGCCGGAGGTTGCGAGTTCGAACCCGCTAGGGGCAAATGTTAGTATGATGAATATGAATGTTTGTACCCAAGTCTTGGATGTTTATATATTTATTTAAGTATGTGTATCCGTTATCCAGTAACCATACCACAGGCTCTGCCTAATTTGGGACTGGATAATTGGTGTGAGTGTCTGAGATATATTTTTATTTATTTATATTATTTGCCTACTTACAATTTTAGGTTAATTCAAAACGGACACTCTAATATTTAATAATGTGCCGTGTGGTTCCCGGCTTAGAATAGGGCCATCCCAAATCTTCCTGTGGGTGTCATTAAGGCGATTAGGGGATTGCACCAGGGATGAGCAGCAGTGTTCACCTGTGTATATAAGAATCATTTCTGCGATTACCAATCCGCTTGCCAAGCGTGGTGATTATGGCAAATCCCCCAATGGACCACCACCAAAAGAGGCATTCTATTGGGGAGGCTTATGTTCAGCAGTGGACGTCTATAATAGGTTAATGATTATGAATTCTAATAGTTTGTATGTCTATTCGCCGTATAACTCGGAAACTATTTGACTGTTTGAACTGAAATTTGGACATAATACAAATTGTCCTGTAATGTGAGAAGATTATGGAAGATTCGACACATATTACAAAAGCTTTTAATTATTGTACGCTTCGATCTTCCTCGTACTATTAAATCTAGACTGGAAATGCGCTGTCACCATGAGGATTCCATTGGAATGCCTCATGTGAATATGTCTGGAATTTACACTGACTCCCTAACTCTTTGATGTACCTAATGAAGGGCGTATTGCTTGGTACCCACCCCTCTAGGAGCCTACTTCCTAAGCATTTCGGAAAACACCCGTCAAACTAAATATGTGTTTTGTACTATGTAACGGGTTTTATGACCTATTTTGATAAGCATTTGGCGTCTAAATACGGTCATTAGACTTCTAATTCTTATCTTGTTAGTTCGACCTGGGTTTGGATCCTGTATAAACTAGTTCTACAAAAATTGTATTGTAACGAACGGTTTGCTTAGATGCATATTTTGATATTATTATATGTTCTCCTGCTCTATGGAAATTAGACAAAAACATTAATAATAATAAAATAATAATAATATGTCAGACATTAACACCAATTATCCAGTTCCAAATTAGGCGGAGCCTGCGTGTTATGGTTACTAGATAACGGATAAACATCTTATAAATAAAATCGTAAACATCGCGTGTCTGTACATTGAAGATATTTGCAAAAAAAAAATTGGGGGGTCTAAGGATAAGCAACAGAACACATTCGATCATTTTTGAAATTTTTGTCTGTTTGTCTGTTTGTCTGTTTGTCTGTTTATCTGTTTGTCTGTTTGTCTGTTTATCTGTTTGTCTGTTTGTCTGTGAGTTTGTGCACGCATCACTTAAAAAATACTGATCGGACTTTGATGGACTTATCACAGAAACATGGGGCTTAATTTGGTGTAACATATAGGCTTTATTTCATTGCAATCGGTGCAGTCAATCAAAAGTTATGCGAATTTATAGTTTCCGAAAACTCGCATACACTGCGAGGAGTGTTTAGGGTGTAAATGCTCGATTGAATTCGTGAGCGGTAGCGGGAGCGGGTATCGTACCAATGTAATGTGAGATTTTGAAAACTATAAATTCGCATTAATGAAAAATCTGGAGCTGGATCTGGATCTGGAGCCGGACCTTTAGCTAGACCTGGATCTGGAGCTGGAACTGGAACTGGATATGGACCTGGACCTGGACATGGACATGGACATGGACCTGGACCTGGACCTGGACCTGGACCTGGACCTGGACCTGGACCTGGACCTGGACCTGGACCTGGACCTGGACCTGGACCTGGACCTGGACCTGGACCTGGACCTGGACCTGGACCTGGACCTGGACCTGGACCTGGACCTGGACCTGGACCTGGACCTGGACCTGGACCTGGACCTGGACCTGGACCTGGACCTGGACCTGGACCTGGACCTGGAACCCGGACCCGGATTCGGACCCGGTCCAGAGCGGGAGCGGGAGCGGAATTGAGAGTCTGAGTTTAAGTGAGATAGGGAACGGAAGTGGGAATGGGAGCGGATCCTGTAGTCCACGCGAGTGGAGCCGCGGGCACAGCTAGTACTTAAATAAATATATAAACATCCAAGACTTGGGTACAAACATTCATATTCATCATATGAACAGTTGCCCCTAGCGGGATTCGAACACGCAACCTCCGGCGTGGCAGTCCGAGAGCTACCCGTTCCGCCACGGAGGCCGTCAAAGTACAATAAGACCGGGACCAACTAGTACAAATCTGTCCCCAATGGAATACGAATCCACGACCTCTGGCGCTCGAATCCAACGACCGAACAAGCCAACGAGGCGGCCATAAATGAGCTAGTAAATTAATATCTGTTATCTCTTTCGCACCTTCGTTTAATAGCATAGGTTCTCCTGAGACTAGCATCTTGATGGGACAGCCATGAAGATTTGTTTTTCCTACCTCTCATCATAGATATGTAATTAAGTCGAAACATCTAAGGGTGCATTAAAAAGTAAGGAAGGGATTTTTTCTTGATTAAAATACAGTAATTACAAGGTTTAGCAAGCTATGGAGAGTTATGCTTGGGGTTTCTTTGAAGGATGCGGTACATAATGGTAATAATCTATAAATATATTTAAGATGCGAAGATTATTACTAAGAGTTGATTCTGATGAGACATGAAATAAAAAAAATTAAGATTTTTGGTAATTTAGATCTCATTTGATTAAATGTCAATAAAAATCTGCCTGAGCACTGCATACAAATATTTTGATTAATTAATTAAATTAAAATAAAATGTTATAATATTTCACGACATATTGTACCTACCTACACCTCATACCATGAAGCAAAATAATTTTTCGTAGCTCATAGTTTCACCTCAAATTTTTTTCCTTCATGATTGACACTAATTGGTTATTAAATGAGATAACAGATGCACATTTAAATAATCTGTTATCTAATTTAATAACCAATTAGTGTCAATCCTGAAGGGAAAAACTTTGAGGTGAAACTACGAGCTACGAAAAATTATTTTGCTTCATGGTATGGAGGTGTAGTTGTAACAATTATCATAAAATTATATAAATTGTAACAGTTATTTTACTATGCAATGTCAAAGAAATAAATCCTTACGATTGACCCTCGATTGGTGCTAGGTACTAGGTATTATCTTATGTTATTCGATTCGCGGTTGAGTAAATTAGTACACTGAGGTACAGTAAAGAGAGAGTTCACTTCTGGACCTAGGCCTCTACCAAGGCACGCACTAAACCCGATCCTCGGTTCTTCTCATCGAGTTATTGCCAGCCGCCTTACGCAGATCATCGCTATATCTATTCAGGGAATGTCACACACTACGCTGCCCAGTCGCGGTTTTCACTCGAGAACTCGTTTACCCCAACGGTAATCGGTTCTCCGACAGGCGTGACTAGCCCACTGCCAAACCTACTAACGTTTTGAGCTATGTCGAAGACTTTAGTTCTCTGGCGGATGATCTGATTTCTGATCCTGTCCCTTAGAGAGACTCCCAGCATGAGTCATGCCTCGGTATTGTATTTATCTATCAAGCATTCAACTAGCTAAAAGAACGTCTGCTGTACCACATGGAACTTCCTAGATGATAGCTACGTTACGCCAGGTGGCATAGCGACCCTGACAGATAAATATAATATACCCATATGAGTCTCACGTGTGTATATATAGCTAATTCATACCCTATTCAGTAAACCTTCGGTGCCTTGCGTAACAGGATGTCAAATGTTTTGGAAGCCATATAAATTTTACTAAACGGAACATTATATGGCTTTTCTTTCACGCTAATGTGATTTTAATGCAAAAACTTTGTGTATTTGGCGCCGCATTCTTACCTACCTGCATTAAAAAAACTAGTTGTAAATTTCACCGTTTGATACTAAACAGGCATTTCTGTTATCTTAATATGATTTTGTGACATTTTTATTTATTAAGAACCGCGATTTACTATTAATTTAATATTATAATTACTTTTCCTCATCTGACAGAGTCAATGTTAGCATTGCGAAGTTATCTAAATTGCTATGAATAACTTCATAAGGTGCTTAAAGTGATAAAAATCTTTCGATAAGCAAACTGTAGCGTAGCGAATTTATCAATTTATCTCTCGAATACATTATATTCAAGATGTGTAACGAAATGGTCGATTTCAATTAACGAGTTCCTTAATCAGCTTCCTTAACTCTACGATAAATAATCTGAATAAAAGAGTGTTAACAGTTCACGGTAAAATTTATGTACGTTCATATATCTGCCTCCAAGAAACTAAGTTTAACGACCATTATCAATTCGAAAAATCCGGTAGCTCTGAGGGGTCACTGGCCCGCTTGATTTGGTTATTTGGTATTCAATTCAGTGTCTTTAGTAACGTAATGGAGGTAACTTCGAAGTTTTAACTACCTACGTTAATTTCAAATTCAATTCACGCTGATGACTGAGTTGAATTGTTATGTAAATCTACACATAATAACTGTATTATTTCTTATAATTATTTATTTATTATTAGTTGTTAAAGTATTAAAAGTCATAAAATAAAATTACAAATATTTCTAGTGAGTTTATAAATAAGGAAAAGTAACACTTTTATAATGTAATTGTGTAATTAACCGGAAAATCAAATCCAATGCAACTTGGCTGACTCTCAAGCAAATGAATATTGACATGCTCCTGAAAAAAACATCCTTTCAAATTCAAATATTCTTTATTGGGCAACAATACATAAAAAATTAAAAAAAAAAACAAAACAAACTTTTTTAGTTATAGGTAAAAGGATTTTTTAAAATTTCATCCTGAGATGATCCATTAGAACTCGCGAGTAAAATCTAGTCAATCCTATCTAAAATGAATAGGAACCTAACTAATATTAATATAATTTCTCTCACTCCTATACAGATCAAAATTTTAATTTCGGTTAAAGTCCTAGCAGTGTACTTATTATTTTCGGAAAACATCAAAATCAATTTTGTAGTCTATAACGCGTTTTACTACGATAGTTAAACCCCAAACACATATCAGATATGTCACAGGACCCCACAGAAAGTCTAAATGGCTAGTTAAACGGATATTCTAAAATACTTACGGAGTATACCCGTAGGTCAATGGTGAGTCACGTGAGTGCTAGCCAGGAGTCCATGCTCCCACTATGGGGTCACTGGTACACACTGGGTACAAAGTTGGACTTGACAGATCATTTTGTCTGGGACTGTTAACGTGTTAAGGGTTGAGTAACATTAGATTGCGCCAGTGGCATTTGGCTACAACTCACGCGATATCAATTTTAAGCATTCGGAAAGGTTGAGTGGTACCTAGTTTAGATGGCCCGCTATCTAGATTCATTATATCATAAATTTAAGAACATATTTGACATTATTAAATAAAAAACTTAAAAATAATTTAAAAACATCAATCAGGTTTCTCCAACCCGTCTGGCCAGCGCGGGGAGTGTAGGCCAAATCCTCCGTCTGTCTTCGGCTGATGAGAGAGGGTTGTGCTCCTGCAGTGGGGACAAAAATAACCTGATGATGATGAAGAACATATTTAACACCTTTCAGAACTGAGGCACTTTGTTCTTATGAATTAATGTGGCATGAAACCTTGTTACATTAGCTCGGATGTAATGAAATATTGTCACTAATGTTTGATATAATGCTTGAATATAGTTTTGAGTTAATATGACCTGGGTGAATAGGGTTCCTGCTAGATATCAAGGTTTGCACCACTATTTGGCTGAAGGAATTTAAATATCTTCTGCTTTATTTATTTGATATCAAAAATGATAACCAAATAAATTCATGAAAAGTTAAAAACTATTATATACTATATACGGCGTACAGATTTTGAACAATTTAAAAAAATATTGCAACTCTATTTAATTGATGAAGAATTTTACTGTATGGAGGAATATTATAGCGTTCATAATACATAATTACTGACTTGTATGTGTGGGAGTGATGAGAAAATTACCTAATATATTTATAATAAATTTTATCAATAATAAATTGTAATGATTTAGATGAATAAGATTTTTGGCGGTTTCTTATGTACTCTAGAAATAATAATAATTATTGCATACTCCAAGGCAGATCACAGAGCCCATTATACAAATATACTACCACCTCTAACACCTGTGTATCGCAATAATGTTTTTTTTTTCGATTACTTTCATCGTCTAGTGTTACTCAACCTTTGAGTGACCACCTTAAATTAAAATAATCGTGGACTTACATTACTTTAGGACGTGCACCGATTGATATGTTGTGATGCCTTGACGGCGGGAGGTCGGCCACCGAAATGCTCACCAATCAATATGTTAATATAGTAATATATATTATTTATAGGCTATCTTCGGTGAAAGAAAACAACGTGAGAAAAGTAGCAGCAAAGTTATTTATTAGAATGCATATAGGGGATTTAGCTTTGAAATATCAATAATGATGATATATATGAGATATTTGTATGTTAACTAGCTACTGGTAAGCTAGGAATGTATTTAATTTAGTCATAGCTTTCTATATGTTTAGTATAATACTTATTGCCTTTTATGCGTAAGGTGTTTTTTTTTTCATCATCATCATATCGGCCCTTAGACGTCCACTGCTGGACATAGGGCTTTCCTAACAACCGGCCACACTTTCTTCAGGTCGTCGGTCTATCTGTCCCAAACTGCGCGTAGGTATTGGTCCACGATCTCCACTCCAGAACTCGTCTGCCCCAAGCTTCGTCATCGGATTTGCGACATTTATTTCTGTAACACACTAATATTTAGGACTTTCTACATTAATATCCTTAGACAAAATATAGCACAAATCCTGATACTTATCAGGAACCCGGGTCATTGTAACTCAAGATCTACAGTAGAGTTTAGGTTCCATGCCATATAGATTCATGAGAATTCCCAAATCATTTCGTATTATGGATATATCTAAAAAAGCCATTTGTGATCTCTAACGGGTCCTGTGACATATTCTTAATAAGCGTTTGACGTCTAACTATAATACATACATACATAATGCTCACGCCTTGGTCCCATAGAGGTAGGCAGAGACGATGGATCGCCACTTATAATAATTATTAGAATATGTACTAAGGCCAGTTAGAGACTATAAAATAACTTTTTATTTCGCTGATATAATCCGAAATGCTTACGGAATAGGCTTTGCGGCGGAATTCTCTTGAATCAATATGGCATTGTCACATTAACTCGACGGTAGTTCTTGAGTTAATTTGACATGGACGAATATTCCGGGTTCCTGATAAGCATCCGGGTCTGTGCCACCTTTTGGCTGAGGATATTAAAGCAGACAGCCCTAAATATTAGTGTGTTACTAAAATAAAAGTCGCAGAACCGACTGCCGTTGGGGCAGACGAGTTCTGGAGTGGAGACCGTAGATCAGTACGAGCAGGGTGGACCGACGACCTGAAGAATGTGGCTGGATCGGTTTTGTCAGCGTTCATTATAAAGGCTTATT
This sequence comes from Esperia sulphurella, assembly GCA_947086405.1. Classification (NCBI taxonomy): domain Eukaryota; kingdom Metazoa; phylum Arthropoda; class Insecta; order Lepidoptera; family Oecophoridae; genus Esperia; species Esperia sulphurella. The sequence goes on from OX352282.1 coordinate 4,461,638, forward strand.
CCATCATCATCAGAATGCTTATGTAGTACGCCCCCAGATTGCCTCTACTCCAAAATGTGTTACACATTCTGATTTGGCTCTGATAATATTAGTCAACTCCCTAAACATGATGGATGTCAAAATTAACCCTTCCTAATGAAATTTCCCAACCCTAGTGTTACACCGCTTAATCTATCCAATTTCGACACGTTTCGACAATGAACGTTCACGGATCGATCGAGCAAACATCGGCTAGACATCGAGCGGAACTAATCGAAACAAATCAGTCACAAAAACGACGTTTCGTACAAAATGTGCACGTATTCTGTGGTAAACGATTTCATAGTCATTTTGACCAAAATTTACGTATAATCTTATTCAGACTTACTGACTGGTCCATGATCATTATCAGCCGAACATAAGCCTCCCCGATAGAATGCCGTTTGCCGGCGTTTTTGGTGGGATGTCCATTGGGGGATTAGCCATAATCACCACTTTTAGCAGGCGAATTGGTGATCGCAATACATACGTCGCATCTGTCGCAGAACCGACGGCCGTTGGGGCAGACGAGTTCTGGAGTGGAGACCACGGATTGGTACGCGCAGGGTGGGACGCCCCGCCGCTAGATGGACCGACGACCTAAAGAAGGTGGCCGGAAGCGGCTGGATGCGGAGGGCGGAGGACCGGGTGTGGTGGCGTTCATTGGGGAAGGCCTATGTCCAGCAGTGGACGTCTAAAGGCTGAATACATACGTACATAATGCTCACGCCTTAGTACCACAGGGGTATGCAGAGACGATATATCACCACTTTGCGCAATCCAATGTCGCAAAGCGACTTTCCTTCGCCCGATTTTCGCTCCGTGATACTCCTTGACGTGATGTGTTGCGAGCAACATCGCCGCCTCCGTGTTGAGGTACCACGATTATCTAGGGAAATAATAGTCCACCTCCTCGTTATCGCAATAATGAGCCTAATATACACAGGAGAACGTTGCTGCTGTCTCTGGTGCAGTCCCTTAGTCGCTTTTAGACCCCCACGGGAATATTGGAGGTATAGCGCTATTCTAAGCCCGGAACCACGCAGTTTTAAAATGACCACGAATAATTATGAAAAAATACTACTATAGCCAACGATCTCTATGTACTACTAGATGGAGCGTTCCAAACAATCGCTCTGTTCCACGCAAGTAGCCACAACTCTTTCACATTCACAATGAAACTTGTGCAGTTACTACGAAGAACATTTAATTATTACTAAATATTGACGCTACGGTTAAATAATGTAAATATTTAGTAAATAATTAAATGTCCTGAGTAGTAACTGCACAAGTTTCAAAGTGAATGTGAAAGAGTTGTGGCTACTTGCTTGGAACAGAGAGATTGTTTGGAAAGCTCCATCTAGTAGTAAATAGAGATCGTTGACTATAGCCCTTTTTGTTTTGTATATCATCCATATATAACTTACGCAGAGGAAATAGTGGCTACATTGCTTAACCTGAGCCGTGGCCCACCGTACAGTCACCTTTGTTATTTGCGTGGTAGGTAGCAGATCAAAAAATCAACAACAAAAAATAACCACACACAAAAAAACGGGTAAAGTAATGAAATCTGAAACAGACTCCATTCCAAGTTTCGTCGGTCCACCAGACACGTCATTTAACTCGTTCTGTTTACGTACAGTCAGTCGAAAGCTCACGGATACCATCTCAATTTTCTTAATCAACTTTAAACTCTATAGCTTTAATATAGGGACTATAATCGTGGGATAATTATTTGACAGGTGGTAAATCAGCTGTGTTATCGAATGTACGATTAAACGGATGCCTGTTATATCCGTTCCCAGAAGGATCGAGGACGGTGAAAAAAAAAAAAAAACAAAAAAAGGGACACACGGGCGTGTCGGTTTGCGAACAAAATAAAGGTTGACGGATTGATTGTTTTCGAGTGAAGACTTGTTTGATCTAAACATTTATTTATATATAGATATTTATATATAGGATTTGATATGTATAATAAATATTTTTATTATACATATCAAATCTTATACCATCTTTGGAGTATAACTACAGGTATGAACCATAATTTCTAACGTGATGTTAGGACTGAATCCGTATAATGAAAAGTTAAGTATCACCGAACTGTACCACTGGTGGTACTAGTGATAAATGCCATTCTCTTTAGTGCCACCATTAAGATCAATTAATTTGAATATATTTGTGACCCGGTCACTATTTTTATTTTGTTATAAGAGTCTAAGCATATCGCTATATAGGTAGGGAAAACTGTTTTGAACGTGATATTATTGACTGATTTACAAAAGCTGTAGTACAAAACTACAAATGAAATCAAAATCAAAATATTTATTTTCAAAATTGGAATACATTATTCTCTTTTTGACGTCAAATTCTGACTAAAACTACTCCACTTCCACCTGTATAACCGAGAGGAAGAAGTGGCACTACTTTAAGATGTCATCGACAGGTACTGAACTTGTGAACCGGTCATTATAGTTATTTTGTAACACTATAAATATTCGTTAATGTAGTGTAGTCTAAGTATCTTTATTGAGAACAAGTGTTTGTAAGATAATATTATCGGCATTATAAATCAGCAACTTTTTAGTAACTGAATTTACTGCAGAGCATAATTCTCAGACTTTTGTCAAAGATTCAAAAGTAAATTCAAAGCCATTTCGCCAAACAACGCTATAAATAAAAACATCATGACATCAATTTTTCGTCGCAATCTTTATAACGCCAAAAATAAAATGACTTTTCATACTCACATAAAAACTTCGGCAAAAATGTTCGTAATTTTTGCCTATAAACGTTTCGCGAAGCACATAACCGTATATTGTGTTTGTGATGTAGATTTGAAGTCATTTCCTTTATCCGAATATTATTAAATACGCGTGTAATAAATAAGTAGTTGATTTCTACTAATAAAATTATTTATTAGTAGAATCAACCACACTCTTATATACATATATTATATGCCGAGTCGCTCAGTGGCCGAAAACGGTCGATACGGAAGGCAGCAGAAGACCGAGTGTGATGGCATTCGTTGGGGAAGGGGTATGCCCACCAGTGGACGTCGGAGGGCTGATATGATGGTGAATAAAATTTATGGTTTGTAACCATAATCAAAAGTCAGCAAAGTATAAATACCTACTTTTTATGTGAGTCAGCCAATATCAACTAGAAGTCATATTTTATTGTAGAATAGTTTACTTTTGGTTATTTGCTTTGAGTTTCTTTTATTTTACTAACCTGGTGAATTAGATTTATTCTCATAATTATAAATATTATGTGTATGTTAATTTAACAACAGTTGATTGCATAAGTTTCTGGACATAAGCAAGGACATGGATCTGCCTATGTATAAAAAAACATAATAAATATAAATAAAAGTAGCAATCAGTATGTGACTGCATAAACCACTTTATTTATACATCCGTTTTTGGATGTAAGAAACATAGCAATTATTCAACATTTGATCAAAAGGAACAATGGGGTAGAACGGTACTTTAGATTTATCATAATTGTAATATTTCGAGAAACCTTTAAATATAGGTATATGTTTCAAGTGATGGGTTCACTTAGTATACTTACCTTTCCAAAAACACAATTCAAACATGAAATTGTTTGTAACAAGATAATTGTTTAACGAAACAGATTAAACATAATAACATTAAACAAGGTGCCCTCTTCTTTCACCATATTGTTCTCGAAAATATAATTGCGGCTTTCTTTGTATTTGTTGAGAGCTACCATTAAATTGTGAACTAAAGAAAAAAATTGTTTATAAGAGGACGCCGCTTTATGGGTGGTAGCTAAGTGGAGACAATTTTGTAATTAAGTATACTTGTGCTCATTCGACGCAGGTGAACATGCGAGCGAACTTAACAAATCATAGACACGCAAAAGTTATTACTAGAAAGGTATTACTGGATTTATATCTGTTCCTACTCTGATTAGGTTATTAACAACTTTCCATGTGTTAAGGTTAAAGTGCAAGGTCAGTCATGTGTACCTAAGCCCTAAGTTATATTTACCTAACATGTAACTTAGGTACACATGAACACATGCATCGCTTTAGATTAGTATAGGTATTGCATACCTATACTGTTATTACCTATAGTGTTTATTGCTAGTTAAAGTCAGATAATATATATTTTTTATTTTACCGTATAGTTTATAATCTATGGAAGTGGGTATATAGTTTATATTAGTGTATGTATGTATATGTTTTTTTTATTTACGTACACACTATGTCTGCCTTTATTATTTCAATTATCTCTCTCGCGGGTCTGCTGGAAGAAATCTCTCTCAGAGATAAGTTCGCCCTTTGTACTTGTGTTTCTTTTAATGTATTATTTTTTGTCTTATCTGTGTGTGTGCAATAAAGAGTTAAAATAAATAAATAATTTTTGGTGCTTGAAGGTATCTTAGATCCTTAAAACATGATTAATTTATAATAAAGATAAACAGAAACTTATAAACAAAAAGAAAAATCAAACTATTTGGATATCGCTGTTCCATGTAACTCTTGAATTTTGTTATGTAAATTAAATTTCAGTACTCTTCACTCCAAAACAAAATACTACAATAATATACAGTTTTTTATTAGTCACAATTAAATAGTTTAAAACTAGAAATTTATTAATTTTTCTTGTGATTGGATACATAAATATCAAAAGCTTCCTCCAATGTAAAGCTGTTTTAGGTCAGTATCATTATTAAATTACATTCCTAATAATATGTTTCAAACTTCAAAGTGGTTGTTAGAACTGCATCTATAGTTTTAAAAAAATAATAATTCTTTGTATTATTTGAATTACACCTACCATAAAATATAAGAGATTACAGTACTGAGATTATAAACTACAACGCATTTATGAAATTTTGAAAATACTACAAATACAAAATACCTATATTTAGGGTTGCCATCTCTAAAATCTGCTAACCCGACCAAAAAGCGTGATTACCCCGGATTTTGGAGCTTACAATCCGGACATGTTAACAAAGCTTTATATTAAGTTACTCAGGAAAAAAATTCTGATTGTTATAAATCAGCTTTTTATTGTAAATATAAAACCCGGACTACAAATGAAACCCCACCCGGACGCTGCCCGGACGCCCCGTAAACTAGGACAAATCCGGGAAAATCCGAACGGATGGCATCCCTAATCATAGGTATAAAAAGATAACATGTCATACATAATGCTCACGCCTTGGTCTCAGAGCGGTAGGCAGAGACGATGTATCGCCACTTTGCGCAATATTATGTCGCAAAACATGTAATAGATAAAATAAAATCATTAATTAGGTAGAAATTGAACCTTAGAATCGTCACCAAGAAATTTCTCCAGACTATAATTTAAAAAAAAATCGTCAACAGATCATGGAGTCTGTTTTTAAATATGTCGTATCGTCTTGGGGATTTTATTGTATATGTGAGGTATCCTGCAGAATATGCTTTTATATTACATGTTACATAATAAATTATCTATATTACTTCTTTAATTCAAAATTATAGTACCGGGAGAATGATACATGATAAATAAAAAGACAACTTAAAATATTATGCATAAGAGACATAAATGACTATACGTGACAACCAATATAATTCCTTCTTTGTATCACACAAATTCATTTTGCAAACTGGTTTAGTAACTGCAAAAACTAGTTGATTTATTTGAATTGATCGATGGCTCAGGGGAATTTGTGATGTTATCAATGGCAATGTAGTTTGTTATCAAAACACGGCATAATTAATTTGAAAGTGTGTATCTACAAGAGATAGTAATCAGTCTCCATCAAGATTTGTATTCCAGATAATGAGAGATAAAAACATTTAGAAAGACTTATTTCTCCACATTTTTAGAATCTCCGTATCTTATACAGTCCCACTAATATTATAAATGCGAAATGTTGGATGTCTGAATATTTGTTACTCAATCACGCTTCAACCACTGGATGGATCGGAATAAAACTTGGCACACATAAAGGTTAGGCCCTGGAATAGGTAATAGGATAGTTTATTTCTCGAAAAACGTCTCATTCCTACGGGAATTACATGAAAATCTGTGATGGTAAGTGGTCCACGCGGACGAAGTCGTGGACAACAGCTTGTATCTAATATATTTAATAGCATACCCTGACTGACTAATCTACCAACGCACAGCTCAATCATCTAGGTCTAGAAAGTAGTCATTTTTAATCTCTTCAACTAGGTAAATAGGGAACCACTCAGACATAACTTTTTGAAATTCTTCTCCTACACCTAGCGATCAAAATACTAGAAAACAGTTTAATGTAGTTTATTTGTATGGCGTTTTATTATATTTAGGGTGGCCATTATTACCTTATTAGTAGTAGTAAAGGTTAGAAGTATATTTCATTCCAGATTAATAGTCCTATGAAAACCAACGCTATTTACGTCTCGGTAACATATACATGAAAGGGTCACCAGCAGCAAAAACAGGTTTGTATTACCATGTAAACTTTGCAGTCCACTTAGGAACACCATCTATTGTGTATTTTGTTTTCGAGACGCAAATGCGTTTGTTTTCATAGGACTATTAATCTGGAATGAAATATAGGTATGTCTAACAGTGTACGTTGATAAAATTGACAAATAAGCGAAAATGACGAATCTGGAATCTGACCAGTGATACACAAACCCAGCAGTGATGATATCCGCCTTTACTCTATGTATTAAATAGTCAGAAAAGTGTACGTTGTACACAAAGTGTAGTTTCCGTAATATTATTTTATTAGTTTCCCGGAATATCTGACGAAATGAAATTTCGTGAAAGTAGTTTTCTTTTTCTAGTAGTTTTCAGATGGACATAAGGCTATAAAGCTTTCACTCAACCCTAAAACCTAAAGGTTAATTAGTAATTAGGTCACAATAAATAGAAACGGAAATTAAAAAATAGAATCAGCTGTACTGTCCAACTGCAACCAAAGCTTAACTGATGCAGAAATGGAAAATGCTAAATCAACTAAAAAAAGTCAACTAACGTCGAAGCTTCAGCCGCTATTTAGGTCATGGTTTTATTTTTATTTCAATTAAATAAATATCTAGATCGGTCACACTGCAGGTTTCATTACTAGAGTTAGTTTGAAATTGTATTATTATTGTTGTGCGCCACAGTTCGTGGGTTCGAAACCCACTGGGGACAGACAACTTTGTACAATTTGTACAAGTTGGTTCCCGGTCTGGACCGGTCTTTGTGAATTGTCCTTTTCTTGTTTCATTTCCATAGCACAGGAGAAAATCCTAGTTTGGGATTAGACAAGTGTATGTATATATTTTTTTATACCTATTCGTATAAGGTTATCTGAAAGAAATCGCTTGTAGCGATAAGACCGCCTAGATGTACAAATGTCAGTTACCGTATGTGTATTTGTATCGAGCAATAAAGATTAATTGAATTGAACTGTGTTATAAACTTGAACAAATCTTTTTTATAAATGTTTGCACCCTGTACTTCACCATCACCCTGCCTGGAAGTAGTCGCTAAAAGCGATAAGGTCGCCATTGTAAACTAGATTTATCCTTCTATGTTAAATAAAACATCTATTTTTGTGGACTTTGACATTTGTGGTAAAGTTGTAAATAATATGGAAAAATATCTAGTAATAAATATTAAGTAGTAAATTAGCTCAAAATGACTTTTCCTATGTCGTTTTATGCTACCCGCTTCCCGGAAGTCAGAGAGATCATAATTAGTTATATTGCTTATAAGTAACTGTAGAAGCTTATTTATGTTAGATGAGTTGGTAACAAGTTAAATTAGTTTGGATCGGTGTGTGTTAAGCATATTATAATGAGAAATATCATTGGCGTTATAGGTATATTTATGAAGTGATAAAGTTTTTTTATAATGAAATATCGAAGTTGTTCAAGAGTATATCTTCTACCTAGGTCAGATGATACAGCTGAGTAGGAACAATTTCAAAATGGAAGCTGACAGAAGAATCCAGTTGGGCTGGGCATTGTATTCGGAAAACTGCGTCAAGTCTTCACGTCGTCGCCTATTCAAAGACTCTTTCAAAGACGATTTCTTCACAATATTTAAAGACAAAAAACTTTAATCAAGGCGTCCTGCCTGTCATGAGCTACAGCGCAGAAATGTGGACACTGATAGTGGGCCTAATACACAGGTTTTAAACCAGTCAGTGAGCTATGGAGAAGGTTATGTTCGGGGTTTCTTCGAAGGATGAGGTGATGAGGAGATCCGACGAAAAACAAAAGTTACCGACATAGATTAAAGGATTAGCAAGCTGAAGTAGCAATAGGCAGGCCACATCTGTCGCAAAACCGACGTCCGTTTGGGTAGATGAGATCTGAAGTGGAACGCCCCGCCGCCAGATGGGCCGACCTGAATAAGGTGGTCGGAAGCGGCTGGATGCGGAGGGCGAAGGACCGGGTTTGGTGGCATTCATCGGGGAAGGTCTATGTCCAGCAGTGGACGGAGGCGGCGATGTTGTTTGCCACACATCACGCCAAGTGGTATCACGAGGCAAAAAGCGGGCGAAGGAAAGTTGCTTTGCAACGTTTGTCAGGATCACGCAAAGTGGCGATACATTGTCTCTGCCTGCCCCTCTGGGACCAAGGCCTAAGCATTATGTCTGTATGTACACTCGCGCGCGCACCAACCTCTACCGGCACTCGGACGCCGCGCGCGCACTGCCGCTGTTCGGCTCCTTGCTCGCCGAGGCACCGCACTGTGACGTGTTCGTGGACGGCATGGGACGACTGATGACGGAATGTAAGGGAACGCTGGAAAGAGGAATGCCTGTTTTGTCTATACCATAAAAGTTACTGTAACGCAATGGAATAATAATCTGTAATGTTTCAATATTTTAAATAAATAAATAAATGTCTAAATGTTATGTATGGACGTCTAAGGGTTGATATTATAATGATGATGATTTAAACACTAGGTAGACCATAATGCAAGGCATCAGTTTTTACGTGCCTGTGGGGATAAAATGGTTACTTTTTCTTAAGATACCTTTTCCTGCTCATTTCCTGCGTGGCACGTAACATTGTATACATACACACCACGGGAGGTAGAAATGAATGCACAGATCGCACGTTTGTAAACCTCTGGTACGTATCGGGTGGCAATATACGTGCAATCTAGGACATTCTCTACTTTACCTTCCTAGGTGTGTAATGCGCTTTCGCCGTAATTACTAAAATAATTATTATGGTTGCTCAAAAAGTTATTTATATACCCGATTACTATAAATCACATATCTGTTAACATTAATAAATCATGAAAGATAATCTATAGAAAATATTTAAAATATCAAGTCATACCATGAAATCAAGTCGTTCCCAGAAGCTAATCTTAAATCGACCTAACGTTAAATCGACTGGGTTAAAATCTCGACGATTAAAATAGTTTAAACTTGATCTGAATTGAAACTGATGTATATGTATTGTATGTATCTATATTTGAACTTGTAGAATGCATTCCGTTTCCGGACCGCGCGGGTGGAACGTCACTTACTAAATATAGTATCATTTAAAACAGTGATGTTCAACCTCTGAAATCTTTAATAGGTTTAAAAAGAAGAATATTGTTGTCATTGAAAAATGATGGTCAACTACTTAATAAGACATTATGTTTTGTTATACGTTAGGTAGAGTAGGAATTCATTTCTATGATCGTTTAAAAAAGGTCGTGATCAAGTTAACAGTTGAGTTAGTGCAAGGGGACAAGTTTTCATTGATCCCGGTGCCCCTCCTTCGTCTGTGCGTCGGAGACGGCCACCGCGGGGTTTTAGTCGGTGTAATTCCGATATATGCAGTGGGCATTTCCCCGCGACAAAAATAAGGGGGGGGGGGGGGGGGGGGACAAGAGTTGGTTCAAAGGAACAAGATCTTAGTGCGCTCGTATAGTTGACATTTATAGTTGACATTTTAATTAAGACTATTCCTATACTATGTTTTTATTTAATGGAATCCTGGATTATATTTGCTATATTCTAAGAATGAAATGTAATATGTTGCAATATTAATAACAAAACAATCGACATGTAAATAATTTTTACCAATAAATAAATACAATACAATATATGGAGTTAAGTTCTAAGACTGATCTTGTTCATATCATCATTTTTTTTCAATGCAGTTTCATTTCAAATGAGCATCGGATTTCAATCAGATTGTACTTTTTTATGTTCTGAAATTTACTATGAGGTGAAAATGTTAAATATGTATGAACTTGATTACCTAATGAAATAGTTTAGATTTTAAGAAGTAACTGTGAATGTGATTACGATGAGTACCTTCCTTTGCTTCCGGTTTCACCTTACGACATGCTTTTAACTAATTTAAAATGTGCAAGTAGAAACATTTTTCGAACATATTGAATCTTTTTATTACTATATGCGCTTCTAACCTTAAGTTGTTGATTTAGTTAAATAGTTGAATGTTTTAATGTATAATCAAATTAAAATGAGAAAATTAATGAGTTAGCTACCTAAGAAAAATACGTATTTAGTTGAATATCTGATACCTTTTGTTAAATTGCGTTACCTACCTAAATAGTATATCAATCCATAAGTAAGAGAATACGAATTGGCAGAATAGAAATAACATGCTTAGTCTGATTCATCATCATCATCATATTGCCCTTAGACGTCCATTGCTGGAAATAGGCCTTACCCAATGAAAGCCACCACACCCGGTCCTCGCCCTCCGCATCCAGCGGCCTTCTTCAGGTCGTCAGTCCATTTGTCGGCGGGGCGTCCCACCCTGGGCGGGTCGATCCGTGGTCTCCACTCGTCTGCCCCAACGGCCGTCGGTTCTGTGAACAATACATATACATCGTCGTTAATTACATTTAAATCCACAATAACTAAAAAAGAAAGCCAACATTAAATTGTAATGCACCTATGAGGAACTAACCAAGGTTGCCAAAACACTTAGCGGCCTTCCTTGGTAGTAGGACGGTATAGTAGTTTGCTCTGTTCAATTCATTGCAGCCTTACACAGGTTTACGGCTCACTGTTATAGACTTATACCTTCCTTTTTGTATTGTGGGTGCGTCAATTGAATACTTACGCCTTAGATTTCATTTCGAAAGAATATAGGATGATTCTTCCACTACAGAAGTGACCGCCTCGTTTTCCTAGTGACTTGGTCATTGAACTTGAGCACCCAGAGTTCGTGAGTTCGATTCCCATTGGGGACAGACAACTTTTTTATAATTTGTACAAGCAGGTTGCGACCTGAATGTTATATTTGTGAATTGTCCAATACTTGTTTAATTTTATATATGTAATATTAAAGAAATCTCTCATAGTTCGAGACCAGGACCGAACCTTCGATATCACAAACGTAAGGCGAAGGCATTTCTTTCCCAACTAAGCTACCTAGAACGACTCAATCCTGTTTAGTATAAATTAATTTAAGTGTAGTGTCACTAACAATTTAGATCCTAATCTCTAGTTAAACCGCTGTTAAATGAAAGCATTTCAAATGTGGCGGTGATAAAACTATTTTGTTTCATTTGTGTTTTAAAAACAACAATCTAAATATAAGTTTAGGCAACTAAGAAGAACACATTATGTACAATCTTAAATAATCCAAAGTGTTTGACGACTTGACTGTAAAATAGCTTGACCAATAGCGAATTTGACGTAGGTTTAGACAAAAATAAAATTTGACGAATTACGTATTTGACCAATTAAGCTTTTGACGAGTGTCTGCGAAATTTTACTAGCATATGTTACTCGTAAAATCAGTAACTTAACTGAAATGAAGTTGGTATACGATGGTGAAGTTTTACAGACTTCGGAGGGCGATTTCTTCAAGTACTTAAATATGAGTTTGGGCAGCAACAACAAATACGTGTCCATTATTTTTGAATGCTCCATAACATTTTGGTACCTCTCTTAGTTACACTACTTGAGCTAGCATGAATATACCACAGGAAATGGGTTTTGTGAAAAAATGATTATAGATAATAATAAATTATCTTTTTTCCCCTCTTTTTTGTGGTTCCGTCAAAAGCCTCACAGAAAACCCAATTTTATTCGTCTGTCTGTTCAGTGGATAAATTGAACACTACACGATTGATCGCTAATCTCAAATTTGGAACATATAAGCAAAATTGGACAGAGATGATCAGAAAATGATGGTAAAACAATAATAGAAAATAAGTTTCAAATTAAAAACATAGGTATTAAAAAAAATTAAGATGGTAGATTACACTTGGATTCTCTATGTATTGCCCGTAGGCGTATGTACGACATATCATATTTTGACATATTACACAAATTATAAATAATATATATACCAATAATAGCATTAAATAAAATAAAAAAACACAAACAGTGTCAAAATATTCAAAAACTAATAACTTCGAGTTAGATTGTAAACGTAGAGACGGTGCCACCGGCTCTTTTCTGAGTCACTCCGGCCCAGACGGCTTACGAGGGGGTAGGTTAAAAATACCCACAATAGTCTGAAATTTTAATGCTTATTCAGTCGCCTCTGGCGGGTGAGACAGATCGCTCCCCGAAAGACCTAAATAACTACCACGTGGCTTTAGTGAAATATACAAATTTTGGTGCACGTTTTTGAAGTTTTGCGTTGAGTGGTTGACACATTTCGGTAAGGATATTTATCCGTTTAACTTTTTTTACCCAACTAATATTATAAATGCAAAAGTTAGGATGTTTGTTACTCAATCACGCTTCAACCACTGGACTGATCGGAATGAAACTTGACACACACATATAGGTTAGGTCCTGGGTTAGGACATAGGATAATTTTTATCCCGAAAAAACGTCTCATTCCTATGGGAAAACAAATGAATCGATATGAATGTCATTTTTGAGGTTTTTAGGGAAGTCTATTTTGAAATTCAAGATGTGTAAATATCGAAACCTACGCGGACGAAGTTGCGGGCCAAAGCTAGTTGTATATATTTCATACATATTGTCGCTGGCAAGGCAAAGTTTCTGAAGCGCCGAAATAGGATTTCACGGTAGAGAATTTTAATTATTAATAAAATCATACAATTATACTCTTGTCTAATCCCAAACTAGGCTTTTCTCCTGTAATATGGGAATTAGACAAATATAGGATAATTCATAAATATAACATCCAGACATAGACCAATCCAGACATGGAGTCTAACGACTAAGCTTCTAACTAGGTCAACGAGGCTGTCAAATTAGGTCTTATTAACGATATTTTTCTAAATTTCATTAGGAAACCTGCATTGCATAAGTCGAAAAGGAAATTCTAACAACTGGACTTACGCACTCCCCAACTTGCGCCGCCACATCCGATCCTCCGCTATACCTATTATTATTTAATGAAGTTTCTCTCAAATGAGTGAAGACCTACACTCCCGGCAAAAAGTATGAATATAGATCCCATTTCCATACTTCAAGGTCATTTTGAGCTCTTATATCTCCGCCAAGGATCGATTTGGATGACAACCTATGCCGGATATCCGAACCTGGACCTACTCCGGACAGTCAACATCGATGTCACTCAAGTGGATTCCAGCGGAGATCTATTGGCTCAAAATGACCTCTTATATATGAAAACACCTAGGCGCTTCCTAGTAGTCGATAAAAAAAATGACGTGTATAAATGTACCAAGTGTACCTATTCATATGCAATAAATGATTTTGACTTTATCAAAATTCCTAGTTTTGTAGTCCAAGCCGTCAGCAAAGGAACTTATCTTAAAGTGCTCGATAAAGTTTTACTTGAATTCTATTTTACATACTAATTTTTTATTACATTTACCTATCTATATTGACGCTATTGACTCCAATTGACTCTTCATTCGAAGTTGAGTTTATCAGCAATAAAATTAATAGTTTTTAGATAATGTTAAAATGTTAACCCTTTCGGTGCTTTTACAGATTAGTGGTCCATTTGGTGGACCACATGGCTTTGTAATTAATTATTACGGCAATTTACTTTTTATTTATGTCTACATATTTGACGCCCGTGGGTTATATTTATAATAGGTGATAATAAGTAGGTATACATATGTCACTAATATTCTATTATAAATACTATAACAGGATGTAACAAAATGCCTCCAGGGGAGGTGCCAGGGGCTTATTATAATAAATAAATATATATGGGTACATACCTACAAATACGTGTCTAGTTCCAAACTATAATTTTTCTTTTATACTTGTTTATTTAATATATTCAATGTATAGGATAACTCACAAATATAACATCCATGTAGACTAGGATCAAATTATAAAAAATATCTGACCCTAGTAGAGCCGGAATCGAATCAACTACCTCTGCCGCTCGGGTCTAACGATAGTGAAAGAAGTATTCAATTATAGTTATAATCTACTACAGTAATGTAGTGTTTCGGATACTAAACAAAGTATTACGAAATAATATTCATACAAACCGCACCGCGACGTCATTTTGAATGGGAAATTAGTGGACACATGGGTATCTAAATTGACAGGCATTTTAATAACTGTGTTTGTAGTGTAGTTAATTAGTTAGTTATATTATCTTTGGTCATCTTATCTTTCTAAAGGGCCAGGAAAATCTGGCGCCACTTCGACCCTTCTGGATCTTTTGTCCCAAACCTCTGTCCAGCAACAGTGCCCCAGACCGATTTGGTGAACTTCAAATACACTTTAGAATTTGTTTTTTGGCTTCATGATGTCTTATTAAAAAACAGTGCTTAAGTTTCGAAAAAACTCATTGGTACAGGCGGGGTTAGAACCCACGACCTCATGAACGTGAGGCAAGAGGCTACCACGACACAACAGTTCCTAAGTTACTTTCCTTGGTCAAAGTAAACAATCCAACGAGTATAATCGTTATATACTTATGTAGAGAGAATGCCCTTGAGTATATATACATATAACATCACAGGTTACTGCCCTACAAGCAACGTCATTATATATATTCGGGTAAGCTTATACCGAGGGGAAAAAAGGCAAAGTTTTTGCTTTAAGTAGAGTTTATGTTTTGCTTGTTTATCTACTGCCTTTCGACACTTTATTACCGAAATCATGGCTACTGCGTGCGTATGAGGTGCTTTTCTTTTCATACATTAGTATAATTTCTCCTTAGATCAACATTCTAGCAGAAAAATCATCAGATCAGCCCTTAGGCATCCACTGCTGGACATATGCCTATCCCATCAACGCTACCACATCCGGGCCTCCGTATCCAGCCGCTTCCGGACACCTTCTTCAGGTCGTCAATCTATCTTAAAACTGTCTCCACTCCAAAACTCATCTACCCCAACGATCGTTGGTTCTGCGACGGATATGGCCCGCCCACTGCCACTTGCTAATCCTTTCGGCTATGTCGGTTATACGTATGAGTAGTAGAAATGTTATACATATATACGAATTTTTGCAAGACGAATACATCTTCCATGTACCTCAGGCGGCATGGCTTTTGACGCCATTGCCCCGTTAAATGGCAATATTTAAGCCAACCACAAGGTAGAGCCTTGCCAGCGCAGTATGGGGTCCTCCATTACTATCCCGTATATGTAAGTCAACTGGCCTTCGTTGCCTCGGCCCCAGTGTGGAGGTACCTTTAGTCTCTGGGAGAAGTAGGCTCCTCTCAGATCACCGCAGGTGTGTGTGATATTAGCTAGTCACTTCTCTGTTGAGTATTATGGTCTTCCATAGTTAATGGTTTCTTTTTGTTAGATGTCCGGCTTTAGATCTTTCCGTTTTAGTAAATAGCATCCATTTGAGAAGTAAAGTATGCGAATGCCAGCAGTTTATGCTTCATGTAAATATTTTATAAATCATATAAACTTGTTTTATCTCAAACAAGCCTAAATGGGCCGTCCCGCCCACCGCCAGATGGACCGACGACCTGAGGAAGGTGGCCGGAAGCGGAGCGCGGAGGATCGAGTGTGGTAGCGTTCATTTAGTAAGGTATATTCCAGCATTGGACGTTTCAGGCCCGATATGATGATCGGAAACTAGGATTTTCTCCAGTACAGTTACGAATATAACGTGTACAATTTGTACAAAGTTCTCTTTTCCTAGAGGGAATCGAACCTACGACCTGTAGCGTTCGAGTCCAAACCACTAAGCCATTGAGGTGGTGAATAACGTAAGCGTTAGTGATAGATAATGATATAAAAATAAACTTTTTACATAAACATTTTTTTATAGGGACACAAAACATTCAAACTCAACACAAGTGTCTACCTTTTACACAAATATTTGTCTGGCTGAAAATAGAAGCTGGGCTGGCGCGTAATAGGTTACCAGTAGGTAGTAAGTACGTTATTTTGTTACATGCTGTATATTATTATAAATTTTCGTTATTCACTCACTGGTACAGCAGTTCTATTGAGGCCATTGCAAAATTAAATACACAAAATTTTGTAGTAAATCTACAAGCTGTAAGAATTTTGTTTTGTTATATTTAACACTAGCTGTTGCCCGCCATTTCGTCCGCGTCGATCACAATTTTTTATGTATTTCCCGTGGGAATGAGATGTTTTTCGGGATAAACACTATCACAATATTGACGCTACGGTTAAATAATGTCAATATTTAGAAAACAATTAAATGTTCTGAGTAGTAACTGCACAAGTTTCAAAGTGATTGTGAAAGAGTTGTGGCTACTTGCGTGGAACAGAGCGATTGTTTGGAACGCTCCATCTAGTAGTACATAGAGATCGTTGTGGCCTCTTATTTTCTTCTGTAAATCGACAATGTGACGAATGTGTATTTTTTTAATTTTCCAAAAACTTAATATTATATTGGTAAATAATGACGAGATTGATAGCAAAAATGACGCTTATGTTTATTTTGTGAGAGTGCAATATGGATAGTATGTTTTTATAAGTCAGAAATTAAATAGGCCGTTTCTACCTAGACGGCGATATTACAGCCTGTACGCCACCTATGATAAATGTCCCAAGTTCATTCTAATTTGACCTTAATCATCATTGGATAAGGTGGTCACTTATTTCGGAACGAGACTGTAGAATTTCACCGCCACCGCAGCGAGAAAATTACACAGATTCTCTAGACCCGTATCAACATAATAACACCCAGTAGTACAGTTGACGGCTAGTAACTTGATCTTTGATTCGTATGAGCTCCGGTACAAAACAGAGTTCAACTTACGTCCGCAAACTATACCTGTCAGATTCCCATGACACAAACCCATATTTCTTACTGTTGGAGCTCATTATAGTTAATCGTAACTATTAGTCGTCATCGAATTAATGACGGGATCATTATGTGTAAAGTGTTGCATAATTATCGATAGTTCAGCTGTCGATAGTTGATCTTGAAAACCGGTAGATGGTATTTACAGTAACTGTAGAAGCTACACTTTTCACAGATAGCAGTCAGGGTTGGCATGACTAAAACACGTGTTTTAAAAGTACAAAACCTGGTTATGGTTATGATATAAGTTGTATTCAATATGTGTAGTACTACATTAATAGATTATTAGCGTCTGACCGAAGATTCGATTTCGGTTTCGGCCTGTCGAGGTCATAGTTTCGGTTTCGGCCGAAAATCTGCCGAATCATCGGCCGAGCCGAAACTCAGTGTACATGAATTGTCGCGCTTTGTTCGGGTGAGTTCGTGTAGAGTTTACAAGAGTAACATATTGTATATTATACGAGTATTTGTTCATGTTGAAGTTAATATTACATAAAGTTAATGTTATAAAAGTACCGTAATTTTATCTGTTAAATGTCTTAATCAGCGCAACTTATCATTTTCTCTGTCATAATATTTTATAGACAAAGATTGTTTGAAAGAAATCGCTTAAAGCGATAAGACCTAAATTGTACTATTTTAACTTTTAACTGTATTTGTGTGGGATAAGTTGTTGTGATTTTTGGTGTAATAAAGCGTTTACATACAGACATACATTAATTGTTATTTTTTTATTATTTCATTTTACACAAATTAACTATATAACATGTAAAACACACTAGATTTAAGCATACAATAGAAATGTTAACACCTCTAAATAAGTTTAGGTTTCTGCCGAAACTGAGACCGAGGCCGAAGATTCGGTTTCGGTTTCGGCTCCAAATCCTGTTTCAGACGAACAATATTGATTATATCGATGCTGTCTTAGCTTAATAAACAATGCCGTCGCATTTTAATTACCTTTCCATAGGTCAAAACTATCAATATAATAGTTAAAATTTGAAATTTCATTGCTAATATTAGCAATACTAACAATTATATAGATAGCATAGATACTACTATCTATCAATAATACTATCTATCAGTAACGAATGTAGACACTGTAAGTTTTCATGCTTACCATAGTATCGATAGATTTTTAATTAGCTGATAAAAGAATTCGGAAGAATATCGATATAAGTAGTATCTCTCGTCACACAACACTAGTTTGAAGCGCGGTTAAACTGGATTTGGTGGAACCGCGCCTAGCTGTGTTTAATGTGTGGTTTTGTTTAAATTAAAATTGCTTTGTGGCTGTTTTTTGTCCCGTTCTCTCTTGTGGGGTTACCAATAGATAAATATTTACGGTACATGCTTTTGCGGCTAGAAAACGGTTCGTATACACAAACCTTGGTGTAGGTACGTAATTCTAAATTTAGAATGCATGAATGGGCCTTCCACAAAAAGTGAATGTATAGGTCTACCTAGTGCCTATATACGGCTTGCATGGAGGACTTCATATACGTCATTTATTTATATAAAACATTTCGGTCAGTTTTTGCAACGACCAGTAATGTTGAACTACACTGTCATACAAGTTATATGAAATGAGAGGTCAACTTGTAGATTTGAATCCTGACATTTTAAAAAGATGATTTTTTAACTTATTTATTACACAATTTAAAAAGACATTACTTTGACATCTGGTACTCGTAAACCATTATTTGGTTTGTCGTAGTACCAGCCTCATGCTGTCCATATAACTTATACCAGATTGTGTCCCGAACTTAAAGCTATTAAACAGTGAAAACGCAGTCAAATTCTGTTCAGTAGTTTCCAAGATTAGCCTGTACAAACATCCATACATACAGACAGAGACGAATTTTTTTTATTATATTTTTGGATTCTATTGGGGAGGCTTAAGCAATGGACGTATTTCGGCTGATGATAAAAAACATAAATTCCATTAAATTTCTTATGAAACTAGAAATATCATATTTGTTTCGTAAAGACATAAACAGCATTTTATACAGATTTTATTTTATTATTATAGGTAGTCCTATAAGTAAGTACTTATTTATCATTCACATTTCCTAATCAGCGCAACCTACCTTTTCTCTGGCATAATATTTTCTAATCAAAGGTTGTCTGGAAGAAATCGCTTAAAGCGATAAGACCGCCTAAATTGTACTATCTGTAACTTTTATAACTGTATTTGTTTATGCATTAAAGTGTATTGAACATTGTGCGGCAAGTTAGAAACCTGGTTTTCTTCAAAAGCGTGAGTTTTTATTTAAAAGTCATACTTAAACATGCTAAAAATATATCCATCACTCAAGTGCTAATTAAGTAGGGACTGTACAAATTTCACAAGCAAACAAAGCGGCTTGGAAGGCTCGGAAAACCTAGAATTTATTATTCTTGCACGCATTGCTATACGAAGTTCTACAGATCTTTATATTTCATTAACCTGAATACGTTAAACAGTTTGGTACACGGTAATGCTTTTACAGTGCAGTTATATTAAAGTTTTTGTTATATTTTTCATATAATTCAATGTGTCTTTGCTAAAAAGCCACTAGGTATAGTTAAATATATTTATTTTTAATTGGTCACCAAAAAGTTGGCACTAGACGCATTATACTAGTCCTTACAGTTACTCTAAGGTTAACTGGAAGAGATCCCTGAGTGGGATAAGTCCGCTTTGCGTTCACGTTTACGTTTACATACATTATTTAAACTCCATTACCATCTTAAGATTGAATATTATTTGCATGTCATAGAGGTTTGTTTTCGTTTGCTAAGTTTCATTCGTATTTTTAATCTCAGTTTTAGCAAACTTTTCATTAACTAGGAGTTGTTGTCTAAACTGATAACCAGGGATCGGAATTAGGTATGTCATTTATGTAGTAAGTTTACGACGAAATGTATATTCCGGCATTTTTCAGAGATTTATTTAGAAGTTTGTTCATTTGTTTGTCATTCAATTGTGTATAAACTCATACAGAAATATTAATAAGGACATTCCACATTGCTCATTAAATCCTATCCTACTAATATTATAAATGTAAAAGTTTGAATGTTTGGATATTTGGATGTTTAGATATTTGGATGTTTGAATGTTTGTTACTCAATCACGCTTCAACTACTGGACGGATCGGGATGAAACTTGGCACACATAAAGGTAAGACCCTGGAATAGGTAATAGGATAGTTAATTTCTCGTAAAACATCTCATTTCTACGGGAAATACATGATAATTTGTGATGATAAGTTGTCCACGCGGACGCAGTCGTGGACAACAGCTTGTATCTAATATATTTAATAGCATACCCTGACTGACTAATGATGAAATGACGGGATGAAACTTGGCACACATATAGGTTTGGTCCTGGAATAGGACATAGGATAGTTTTTATCCCTAAAAACATCCCATTCCTACGGGAAATACATAATAACTTGTGATGTTAAGTTGTCCACGCGGATGAAGTCGCGGGCAACAGCTAGTAATCTATAATTCTTCTTCTCTTCGAAAAGAAACCGTTAGAATATGTAATCTAATCGAATATCAAAAAATCATCACGTGTTAGTTTTACCTTTCCACTGTCAATATAATGTACTCGTATTTGCTGGAAAATGATTTGTTAATAAATAGAAGTTTTATTGACTGTTTTCATTGAGTATGAGATAAAATTATAAATAAGAAAAAAAATCATGTATTATTGCATAATAGAAGACAATAGAATAAGCCATGCCTGTATAAGCAACTTGTCTTTTTAAGTTATAATTGTCTTAAAAATAACATTTTTTTTTCTTTTTTGTTCCAGATAAACACACGTGGACTATCATCGCGTGCGCTTAAAAACGCCCAGTAAATCATACAGCAGTTACTATTAATCATTCCACTAAAAAGAACCCAAAAATAAACATGGCGCTTAAATTCAACGCATGCATTTCAAAAATAGAACGCAACGCCGCAACGTAGGGGGAGCTGAACTTCCTTTTTAAAATGTAAAATGTTAAAAATAGAAACGGATATCCCTGTTATGTTGGCAACAGAGGAAACGGATACGCTGTAAATAGTCGTTGAGTGACGGTAGTGAAAATGTCGAACTATAAATGTAGAATTAGAGACTGCAGAGGGGTGCAACCTTTATTCCTTTTATTACGGACTCGAAATGCAGTGGAGTTTAGTTTATTTGTGGTGTTATTTGGAATTTTTGGTGTTTGCGGTGGATATCACGAACAGAAGTTTGCTATGGAGCCGCAGGATCAGGTATGACTCTTTTAATTATTTTTACGAAATCGACAGCACGTTCTAATAATATATTACTAGCTTTTGTTTAAAGCTTCCCCCACATTGGAGTCGTCATGGTTTTTACCGACTGCGTTTTGCCCTCGTCAATACCATATAAGGCAATTGACGGCTACCACCCTAGTGTGGGGGGTGCTATAGGTTTTTGTTTAGAAAATCTTAGGTATGTTTTAGATTTCCAAGAAAACTAATTATTTATTTATATGTGTATTTTTATTGCGCAATAAAGAGTAATTGAATTGAATTGAACATCATAATATTGTTCTAATAATGAAAATTATCCTGTGGTCATCTTTACGACTCAGGTTTAATGTTTAAGTTATAGCAAGGAAAGATAATAAATAACTTTATTTATTTCTTCTCACAAGGTAAATACATAGAGTAGGAATCATTATGCTAGGCTTAAACATATGTCAATGGACAGCATTTGCCTTCAAGTGTAGCTGCAACCATAGCGATAAAATACACACTATTCCGTACACCATATATTGTTCGGATAAGTTGTATCAGCTCTATATTGGTTCTCAATTCAACTCATTCATGAAGTCATGAATAGAAGATGGAGCGGCCCCTATGAGCTCGTATAAGCTAATTTCTGATCATATCAGTCTATTGCATGAAATAGGGTTGGCTGAGCAATTTCATAGCGATTTATGTTATTGGCTCAGCTAAATTGGTTGAGGCTATGTAAGTCCTGGGACACAAGAGTCCCACACAATTGTATGGTCACGCAATTTACAGATTAATAAGCAGTAATTTAACAACCTATAAAATAACTTTTGTCGTGTGGTTCCCGGCTTAGAATAGGGCTACCTATCTTTCCCGTGGGTGTCGTTAAGGCGACTAAGGGATTGCATCAGGGACGGGCAGCAGCTTTCTCTTGTGTGTGTATGTTAAGATCATTACTGCGATCACGAGACCTTACTGTTTTAGGTCTTTCAGCCTAATTCCAAGGTACCCTTCATATAGTTACATTATTATCGTATACAGACTGCAGTAGTGGGGTCAAGAGTGACCTTACCTTGCCGAGTGGAGAACAAAGCTGGACAACTGCAATGGACGAAGGATGACTTCGGTCTCGGACTACATCGCGATTTGAGCGGATATGATCGATACAGAATGATTGGCAGTGACGAAGAAGGTACGTCTTTGTTTAATTTATTTCGCCTCTTTGGTCTACTGAGGATTTGAAAACTTTGACAATATGGCACAAGGTTGGTCCACAAGAGACATTAACACTGAAAAAAATACTGGTCAACTGAGTGTATTTTTTTTGTATGTTAGGTAAAGAGTCATTTTTTTGATCTGAAATCAAACCATGATTAAGTTCAAGTTTAGTTAGTTCAAGGGAACAATATCTTTGTGCACTCGTATGTAGTTAAGATCCCTGTTCCTTGTTAACAAGATATTGTTCAAATCAACGATCATTTTTTAAGTATATATTTGTGTATTGTCCTATCCTCGTTTTGTTTCCATAGTCCAGGGGAAAATCGTAGTTTGAGATGAGACAAGTGTATGTATGTATATGTGAAATTATTATTTATACACTGAATAAAAGTATATATCATTAGCTTATCACTGGTATTAACAATGATGAAAGATCAGACTAATCGGAGTGACTTAATGACACATACTGCCCTGCTTGCCAACTTTTGGAAGTTGTTAAAGAGGGGGTTAAATTGGTTTTGTAGAATTGTATGATTAATGAATTCTAATTCTTCAATTGGGGAAGAAACTAGTAGTTTTCATAGAATTCTAGAAATTCAGTTTGACTCTGTTTTTGTAAATTTCCATAAGATTGTCTTAACAATTGGCTGCATTCTTTGGTGGCAGTGCAGCAAAAGTTTTGCTACTCCGCTAGTCATGAAGACTAAACTTGTGCAGACAGTCATATTGTTAGCCTTCTCTCAAAATAACTTCCGCCCAATAGCCAATGTTATCTACCAACATACTATTAGCGTTAGAATTGCTTGTGCGACACCCAGTATAAACATCATTTTTAAAATGGTATTTGCAATCGTCTTTGCACCCCGAGGACTAGGTTGAAATGCCAAGTGTGGTCTCGTAATTACACGGCTGTTTTACTTTTCAAACGAAACACAGAAATGCTAGAATTGCTGTTTGCAGAAATAGGTTTGAACATGAACCTGCTGCAGACTACGGCTGAGTGTTACATAGTCATATCACCGGTAGAAGATTATAAATATATGATGCGAGTAACAAAGGC
Organism: Esperia sulphurella; assembly: GCA_947086405.1. Taxonomy (NCBI): domain Eukaryota; kingdom Metazoa; phylum Arthropoda; class Insecta; order Lepidoptera; family Oecophoridae; genus Esperia; species Esperia sulphurella. The sequence goes on from OX352282.1 coordinate 4,485,330, forward strand.
TTGTTGTCGTCCACAGTTTTACTACTGGATCACGAATGAAAGTCTCATAAGATGGAATGCTGAAATTATCGGCTTCTGAGGTATATGTAATTAATTTTATTATATTAAAGCTCATAACAATTATAATTTTGTTTTAGGTGACTATTCGCTGGACGTCAGAGAAGTAACATTGGAAGACGATGCCAAATACCAGTGCCAAGTCAGTTCCGGGTCCAGAGGTAAGATCTTTTTTTATATATATGCAGTTATGTTCATGCACTTCGACTATCGACTTATTAGCAAAATAGACTGCTGATGCTCCTAAGATAATAGTGTGCGGGCTGACCGCTGATTGGCCCGGCCAAAGTGGCGTAATATCGTGATTAATCGTAACTAAGATGATGTTATGAAGCTATGGGGCTATGGAGAGGGCTATGCTCGGAGTTTCTTTGAAGGATATGATTCGTAATAAAGAGATCCGACGAAGAACGAAGGTAACCGACGTAGCCGAACGGATTAGCAAGTTGAAATGGCAGTGGGCGAGCCACATCTGTCGCAGAACCGACGGCCGTTGGGGCAGACGAGTTCTGGAGTGGAGACCGTGGATCGGGACGCGCAGAGTGGGACGCCCCGCCGCCAGATGGACCGACGACCTGAAGAAGGTGGCCGGTAGCGGCTGGATGCGGAGGGCGGAGGACCGGGTGTGTTGGCGTTAATTGGGGAAGGCCTATGTCCAGCAGTGGACGTCTAAGGCCTGATATGATGATGATGACGTTGTGGCGGTTAGTGTAACTAACTAGTGTGTCTAACGTCTGATGTGTTGCCAGAAAGTGTTCGCCTATGAGCTTATTAATCGATGTATTTACACATGGAGAATGGTACCGGGGACATAAAACCCTGCTACCAAGGACGGCCGCAAAGTTGCCAACCTTTTGGAAATTGACAAAAAAGGTATCAATTGGTTTTCTAGAATTCTGTCGAAATTACTAGAGTTCGTTCGCCAATTGAAGGATAAGAATTCATTAATCATACAATTCTATAAAAGCAGAAAGTTTTTTTTTTATAAAACTGGACCGCGCCAGTCTACCCCTACCGAGCCAGTGTAGGGGTGGCTTTATCACATGGATGTCTGTTTGAAATTTTAGATCGTAAAAATCTAAAACATTATTGTTCAATCAATCTCTTTCCAACAATTATCATTTAAGCAAACTTAGAGATCTCGGATGTAAAAGTTTTTGCAATTTATCCTCGATCATTATTTAAATATTGAAATTAGCAAAGTTTATGTAGGTACGTGTTTTAAATTAAATTTTTTTAAATGAAAGTACTTAAATATCTCAAACCTTTCAAATACAATAAATACTATTTTTGATTTTGATAGTAAATAAATAAAATGTATAAAAAAACCTTTCAGAACGTGAATTTGAACACATTTTAAGTAGATTATTTTAAAATAGATAATCTTCAATGAATGGGCGATTTGTCCATAGTTATTTAGATTTTTTAGTTTCAGTCAGTTTCACACTTGCAAAATCGCAAACTGTGCTGAGCTAAGGCAAATCTAATTATTTACAGCAGGGAGAACGCTTATTTTTTAATCTGAATAAAAGCTATATTCATTCTCAGATGTATTAGAATGTTTGTCAACCTTACTAAATACTACTATATCTTACATTTAAAAATTCAAGTAGCGAATAGAATTTTTATTTAAAAATTAATTGCCCACTTTATCTGTTACGACTTGAAGGAAAACATTTTTAGAGGCTCTATAACAGTTTTAAAATAATTAGTAAATTTTTAAGTAAGTATTTGAAACCGACTGCCACACAAATCCCTCCAATGACAAATTCGGATAAACTGAATATTCTCAGTAGCTTAAAAAAATACTTCAGAACATCTGGAAATTTCCGACAATCATACTCTCTCTCATTATGAGCACAAAATTCAAGCTCGTTCTTCACGATACTATACAATTTGAGCTTTTTTAACGAAGCAGGTATTCCCACGTATTGAGTGTGTAATTTGAACCATAAATCAAGGCATCGTACACAAAATTACGATACGAGTCGCTTGTTCAAACAGTCGCTTGTTAAAATTATAGGAAGCAGTGTGCACTAAAAAATAAAATTTGGATAAGTCCATACCATAAGCGATAAGGACTTGCTTCCGCCCGGTTGCTTGCAGTTTATTAATTTTATTTTCTCGCTGTAAGAAGTAGGAGACTCGCGTATGATGGCATGCATATGACAGACGCCACCACACGTCTTTTGCTCTAGTTTCCAGCAATCTACCATCCCCAATAACTATCGGCTCCACGACAGATTTTACAGGCCCACTGCCACTTTTTTTGTTAATCCTTTCGACTGTCGGCAACATTAATTTATCATCATGGTGCGGATTATATTCTTTATAGCAACTCTAAAGGAACTATGCTATTTACGACTTATAATATTGCTGCTACGATATTTTCCAGAGATACTTAGTTTTTACTTTAAAAAAAACTGATTACAATTGGATTTTGTTCTGGATGTAGTATTTATGTTAAAGTAATTTTTTTATTTTTTTTTATTTTATTCGGAAAACTTACAGCTATAGTAAAAAGGTAATATTACATATATATAAAGCTATTAGCCATTAACTGGTTTTCACATATTAAATACAAAGTTTATCCAATGTCCAATTAATAAATAGGACCTAACAATATTTACTTTACTTGTACGTTTGTTCCCGCTCCCTTGTTTTTACTTGAACCTCAAAATATAAGTAGGTACTCCTTTCCTACGTAACTATTGTTTTCTTTCTTGAGCCAAGCCTCGCGAAATTGTGTTTGCTTTTAATAAATTGAAAATCTTGCTGCGCATTTCTTTTCTGCCAAACCTTTCTTTTTTCTTTCCTTTCTTGTTTTTTCAATCGTTTCTATTCCTCGATGGTAGATTCGTTTGCTCGTTGTAATTTGTTTTTAATTTTCCTTTTAGCCTTTTACATTTGGCTCGTTATCTTATGTCTATTGCTTGGTTCCTTTTAACGCCTAATTTAGCTTTGTGTTTATTGCTTGTTATTTCATATTTATATAATTTTTGCACAAGTTATATATATACACAGTAATTATATGAAACCTTTATTTCCTTAGTAATTGGTTTCCTAGTCCCTAATTAAAATTAAATACAATATCTTGGTACAATAATGAATTATAAATCATCAAATTAATTTCGATAAATAGCTGGCCCGCTAAACCACTAAATATTCTTAGTGCAGATACTTTATTTGTACTGACAATTTTCAAATATAGCACTTCTAAGATAGCTACTATTATACATACTACTTATTCTGATTCCTACAATAACTATGATTCTATTAAGAATTATCGAATAGTTTATTCATAATGTAAAGTTGTTATTATACAGAGTCCTTCTATATTATGTATGTATGAAAACTTTGCCAATTACATCTACAGACTGTCATAATCAGATTTCGTAAGAAAAACGTTTATGAGTCTAGATTTCATAATAAAATGTTACTAAAATAAAATCAAACTTTTCGGTAAATGTAATAGTTACAATCTGTATATCGTGTAATCCCTCAGCGTTTGTGCTGTTAATTTTGAATCACCTTATAACTATGTGCAACCGTGTAACATATTAATTTCTAAACACATTAAAGGGATCTCAAGGTATTTACACCATTCAAGCTTTGTCAATAGAATTGTTCCTTCCAGTAGCATTCGACTTATTCAACTAAAATTAATTTGCCGGATTATTTCACAAGGCATTTCAGCGAATTTATAATAACCCGTCTTAGAATTCGCGGGTGCTTCGATCCTTTTAGCGTTAAGTACGTCTTCTATTCAAATGTTAACGAAAAGGTCCATGAAAATTAATTTACATAGCCCCCTTTGTGCGCTTGCAAACGTCTATGTAACCTTTTGATAAATTCACTCTCTCTTTGAACTGTCGCCGTTAGAATATTCTTATCTGTACTTAGAAGGGCTCTTATGGGCCATTCGGCTTTTGTTTTAAGATTTAGGTTTAACTTTGTATTTCTTAAGTAATCGACGGCACGCTTACATTTTCTTTGATCGTTATCCTTAAAGCTATTAAGTAAATTTGATCCTGTTTCAAGATCATATTCATTGAACGACTTAATTGGAAGAATCCAAACTTCGCGACAATCTTTAGTCCTGAATGTTGGGTCTTCGCTTATATTATTACGATTAATTGAAACATTATGTCGCCTAATACTATCTAAATTAATAGGAAAACCTTTCGTCATTGTGTAACTAGTGCTACATTAGGAAATATACTAGAAATGTAAATGCAAATTCATAGTATTAACAAACATGACTACCTATGCGAAGTAAATAGCTTTAGCAACTTAGCTATATATAGACTGTCCCAATATATATCTCTCCTCTCCACTAACCTTGGCAAACTGAGGAAATTAGTGAGGATTCCGAAAGATACGAGACCTATATTAATTGAACACATTATAGAAGAAAAAGCAAAACAAACACAAAACTTGAGTACGTACTTGATTGAATCATATGAAGATTAAAAAGTACCTGGTTTTATTTCGCTTCCATTCACTAGTATATTACGCTTTTCTATTCAAATAAGAACTTTATATGCAGTAGATTTATTTTATTCCTTTCCTTCTCTGCGAAAGCAAGAAAAACGGAAGATTTACATGAAGCCAGGAACTTTGTTTTTTATCAAGCAAAAAGCACAATGGACAACTAGCTTGCGGCAAAATTGTACAACTTTGCACTATTTAACTTACAAACTTAGTTGGGAAACTAAAGTTGGAAATTTTCTCCATAGGAAACTATCTAAAGGGGAAATGAAGACCTCCATTGTCTTTTCCGTTTTGTAGAAAGATATTATAATAATAGAGTTTGACAGTTGATAATGAAGTTTGTTAATAAATTATGTTTACATCATTATTTCCAAAGTTATTTGTAAATTACTGAGCTAAATCGATCGATAATATCTGACACCAAGTGACCACTCACGCTTCACAAGGAGTGTTGACCATCAACTGTTTTGTGTGCCTAGAGTCTGCAACTACTATGGTGAAAGAACAAGGCAGTATTTGGTACCCAAAATTGTTAACACTATCCCACTAGGCATCAGAAGCAATGTAATCAACAAAACCACTTTCAGAATTAAATATAAGAAATATCTAGTAAACTTATTAACGTAACCTCAATCTTTTTGTGCTAATATTAAAATTAAAAACTTTGTAACTTTGCTTTGCTATTCACCATTGCGTAGTGATATTAAGTATTCTCAGCCATAGATGTGTATAAAGTAAGAGAGCTATTTCTGCCAACAAACTGTATTATACAGTTTGGCGGAGTTATTGTATGTATATTTTTTAAGAGATGAATAAATGATTTTATTATTATTCATTTATTCACATTTCTTAGGTTTACATTTTTTTTTTACAATATTATTATATAAAAAGAATATAAAGCATAAATATTATAAAAAAAAAAACTTAAACCTAGAGAGCCGCTGGGCAGCGGGGCAAGGCCCAAGCTACCGGCGGTAGGGGCTACAGAGAGAGGAACCTCCGGCCAATGCGCGCCGTGTCGAGGATCACTGCCTTCTGTATCTGGCCCTTGATCCAACCATCCAGCGAGAGCCTCTTGAGATGGTGGTCGAGGCTCTTCGCTATCAGGCCGTTCGCTGAAACGACAATCGGGACGATGATCGTCGAGTCAACATCCCACATGGCGGTAACCTCGTGAGCCAAGTCAAGGTACTTGCTGACTTTGTCCTTCTCGGCCTTCACGAGGTTCTCGTCATGCGGGACGGTGATGTCGACGATCACCGCCCGGCGCTGGGACCGGTCGACCACCACGATATCAGGCTTATTGCAGACAATAGTCCTGTCCGTGATGATAGAGCGGTCCCAGTAGAGCAATGCACGACCATTCTCGAGAACTGGCGCCGGTGCGTACTGATAGTACGGCACCTCAGACTCGACAAGGCCGTACTGAAGGGCAAGTTGCTGGTGGATGATCCTGGCTACTAGGTTGTGCCTGTGCAAGTACTCGCCGTTAGCAAGATGCGAACAACCGGAGATGATATGCCTGAGTGACTCTCCGGGACGGCGGCATGCTCGACAAATGTCAACCGTACCGTCCTTCAGGATATATCTCCGATAGTTGTTCGTCATCATTACTTCGTCTGCAATTGCACAGGCAAAACCCTCGGTTTCCCCAAAGAAGTCCCCGAAGCGTAACCAGTTCACCGAGGCGAGTAGGTCCACATCGGGCACCGTTAGGGCCCGATAGAACCTCCCGTGCAGCTCCTTGCCCTTCCATACTTCCTCACGATCCTCGGTGCTCAGCACCGTTGGTTTACGCCAGTTCTCGTTCGCCAAGGAGAGCGGAGTAAGGCCCCGGTCAACTGCCACGACATCGCGATGCATCCCGCACTGGTTGCTACGGAAATATTCCCTGAGATTGCACACTTCGCGGTTGTGGAGATTCTTGGCATTCAAAAAGCCACGACCCCCCAACTTCCGCGGAATGTACAGTCTCATAACAGACGAGCGCGGGTGTAGCATGCGATGTGACGTGAGCATTTGACGGACCTTCCTATCCAGGGCATCCAGCTCAGCCTGAGTCCACCTCAGTATGCCAAAGGAGTATATCAGTAGAGGCATCACCCAACCGTTGAAGGCGCGCACCCTGTTGCCACCGGACAAAAGACGGTTAAGTACTTTTGTCAGACGACAGAAGAAGCGCTCCTTCACCGACTTCCTGATGTCCTCTACTGATACTCCCAACGACTCTGACATACCGAGGTACTTGTAGGTCTCGGCTTCGGAAAGAGATCTGAGTGTCATCGTGTCAGAAAGTTGTAAATTCGGAGCATTTACAACTTTCCCCCGCTGCACATGCAAGACCGCACACTTGTCTACACCGAATTCCATCCGAATGGCGCTACTAAATACGTGTGTGGTATTTAGTAGCTCCACCAAGTCCTGGCGCTTTGGTGCAAACAGCTTGAGGTCATCCATGTACAGAAGGTGACTAATGACTTCACCCCCTCTGCGGAGCCGATAGCCTAGACCTGAATCCTTCAGCAAGGTGCTGAGAGGATTCAGTGCCAGACAAAACCACAATGGACTCAGACTGTCACCCTGGAAGATGCCCCGCTCAATCCTTATAAAGTCATGCGGGCCAGGGGGGGTGTCGCCGCCACCTGGTTGACGAAGAGCTGTGGTCCACTGCCCCATGCATGTGCCTAAAAAGGATCTCAGAGTTGCATCAATTTTATACAACTCTAAAATCCTTTCCAGCCATGAATGAGGTACCGAATCATAGGCCTTTTTATAGTCAATCCAAGCCGCAGAGAGAGCCCCCCTGTTCCGTCGGACTTGTTGGCTATGGTCATGTCTATGAGAAGGAGCTCCTTAGTACCACGGGACCCAGCCCTACATCCATTCTGAGCGGTGGCCAAGACATTGTTCGCAGCAATGTGCGCAGTAATTTTGGTGGTCAGAATGGATGTAAGGAGCTTGTAGATGGTAGGTAAGCACGTGATAAGTCTATAGTTCTTCGGATCCGTGGTGCTACCGGACTTATGGAGCAGGAAGGTGACACCGGTGGTCATGAGACTGGGGAGAGAACCGAGCTCGAGGGCTTCTTGGAATTGTGTCGCCAAGCGGTCATGCGTGCATCGAATCCACTTAATCCAGAAGTTGTGCAACCCGTCCGGACCAGGGCTTTTCCAGTTCTGGGCCGCACGGATTGCACAACTAACGTCTTCAGGGTCTATGGTAATAGACCCCATGGTTTCGATGGACTCGCACTCCCGCTCGACAGCCCGCATCCAATCACCCTCCGTGTGTTCAATGGGCACCGACCAGATGCCACGCCAGAAATCAATCACGGCGGTGGCATCAGGCAGTCGCCCGTCACTCACACGTAGATCGGTTCCCTCCCACTTCCGGTACACCTTCCTCTGATCGCTTTGGAAGAGGCGATTTTGCCAGTATCTATCCACACGCACTCTGTAGCGGCGAATACGGTTTGCCCATGCATAGACTTTCTGCTTCAGGTAGTCAATGCGTTCCGTGACACTGGCCATATACTCCGGGGGCCGGATATCGGTCCCGGCGAAGGCCTGTGTCACGAAACGCATGACTCGGGGATGGGTATTGCCCCGACTGAAGCAGACTAGCTTAGCAATGAGAGTCCTGAATGAGTCGACACGCCGCTCGATCCGCACTTGCCATGCAGGCGCGACCCCGGCGGGTCGCGGCGCTCGCCCAGTGTCCGGGAACTTGACACGAGCAACGCGGCACGCCGCGATCGCACCGCAGTACAGGATCGAGTGGGTATCAACTAAATCTTCGCTATCCCGCAGATACGCGGCTAGCAAAGCATTCAGGGCTCCCATTAGCGCTAGATTGCGTCTATGAGTGGGCAAACGGGGTAGTCGCGGCCTAGAGTCGGGTGCGAACCGATACTGGGAGATCGCGTCCTCCAACGTCCTTCTCAATTGCTCACCCACCTGGCTAGTTTCACTCATACTCGCACAATCACCCTCGTCGACTTCGGGATCAACGCGTGCCGCCAGTGTCGACACCGCCGTGGGCATTGCAGCCACGGTCGGGGGCGACGGCGCGACATGAGGATCCCGCGTCGAGGAAGCAGTCGCGCGAGTAGGCAGCGCCTCCAGGCGGAGCCGATCAAGCACGGTCTGATCCACCAGCTTACACCGTTGGATAGCCCGCACCTGATCCGACAGTCGTTGAGCGGATACAGCCATAGTTGGTTCAAGAGCCTGAAACAGAAGCAGCATACGATCACGGTACGCAGTCAGGCTGGTTCCTCCCTCTGTAGCCCCGTAGTAGGCGCGCATGCAGTGCTCATTTATTGATGGAGACCATCGCATGCGGCGCACTACACCGCCGGTAGCGGGGGCCGGGTGCGGAGCAGGTTGCCCCGCAGGCCCCAAGCGTGCCGGCAGCGGATGACGTCCCCGTCGCGCAGGTGGTCGCGGCGGCGGCGGCGTCGGCGGCCCGCCCTCGTCGCTCGACGCACTGGTGTCGGCGGGAGTAGCGTATTCCTCTCCCGACGAGGAGCTCGAGGACGAAGGAGCGGGCGGAGGTGGTGGACGTGCGCGTTGTGTATCAGCTGCAGTTTGCTTTGCTTTTAACCTTGTTATCATGTTCCCATTTGTCCTTTACTCAATTTTTCTTGTGACATTTAGTTGTCATCGTGATGTAAACGTATTCCATGTAGCATTTTGTAGTAAAAGTCTCCATAGTAAAATTATTATTATAAAGCGGGGCCTTCGGTTTAGCGTTGAATACAAATATGTTACGAAAAGGGCAAAAAACTGGTATTTAACAATAAAATAAAATAACTTATTTTTTTTATTATTATTATTATTATCAAAATATTGAAAAAAAATTACGTTACTGATATGCCTATAGTAGAGAATCACAGAAAACAGAAAGAATACTAAATATTACTAAAAACTATTTTCATCTCCTGTTAAAGTCTCCAGCTGCGTACGAGTAGTACCAGCCGGTTAGAAACAGAAGCACTTATGTGTTGACGTATAACGTTGTCCCTCTCTCGGTAGTTGACACAAACGTGTACAGGCAGGCAGGAATGTATGAAGTGTCGGGGGTGTGCCTATGGGCACAATACCCTAGTTTATGTTTTAGTAGATGTGCTCCTCAAGCGTGGACTACAAAATTATATTGCCCCTATTCCATATTATGTTAACAAATGTAACAAAATAAACCTGACAAGAGAATATCTATGAAATTTAAAAAATATATAAGTATACTTAAATCGGATAAGCGGTGCTCGAATTATTAGTATTGTAATTATTTAATCTCTAGGTACATAGTAAAGTACACTTAGACATGTCATCACAAAATATAATTACAATTATATATTATACTAGCTGTTGCCCGCGACTTCGTCCGCGTGGACAACTTAACATTACACATTCTTATGTATTACGTGTTACTAAATCCTAAAAGAAATCTATTAATCTGGTTATGCATTAAAAATATTACTATACATAAAAAAACATACTATCCAATGGAGAACCTCCTTTTTTGAAGTCGGGTAAAAATTAGCGTTCCGGCGGCGGTTTCTCCCGTTGGACCACAGTTTTTTAGGTTTCCGTAGCCAAATGGCAAAAAACGGAACCCTTATGGATTCGTCATGTCTGTCTGTCTGTCTGTCTGTCCGTCCGTATGTCACAGCCACTTTATTCCGAAACTATAAGAACTTACTATTGTAACTTGGTAAGTGAATGTATTATGTGAACCGCATTAAGATTTTCACACAAAAATAGAAAAAAAACATTAAATTTTGGGGGTTCCCCATACTTAGAACTGAAACTCAAATATTTTTTTTCATCAAACCCATACCTGTAGTTGGTCTTCAAAAATGATATTGAGGTTTCTAATATAATTTTTTTCTAAACTGAATAGTTTGCGCGAGAGACACTTCCAAAGTGGTAAAATGTGTGCCCCCCTGTAAGAGAATGATAAAACTAAAAAAAATATATGATGTACATTGCCATGCAAACTTCCACCGAAAATTGGTTTAAAAGAGATCTAGTAAGTAGTTTTTTTAATACGTCATAAATCGTATTACAATATACAATACTATTATTAAAACATCGATCAAAGTTACAACGAACTACAATAACTTTTATATTATGTTACTTGCTGCTACGGAACCCTTCATGGGCGAGTCCGACTCGCACTTGGCCGCTTTTTTTTTAAATAAAGTTGACATTTACATTTATCATGAATTAAAAGATTATCATATAATCAATAAAAAAATAATTAATATTGTGCAAATTAGGTGATATTTCCTTCCCCCCCCTCCAATTTGTCCTTTCCATACCCTTTCTTTCTTTCCTTCTCCATCCCCTTCCCACAACGTTGAAAACCCTTTCCCCCACCCCTTCCCTCTCCCTACTCCTACCTCTCCCCCTTCCCTTAACCCACCCCTTCCTACACCCTTTATTTACCACTGCCCCATCATCTTTCCTCTCTTACCCTAATCCCTCTATTCTTTTCCATCCGACTTCCTTCCCTTCCTATTCCCTTCCTATGTTGCATATCCAATTAACTGTACAACAAAATGTCTGTCAAACTGCTGGACATGCCTTCCCCAATGAATGCCACAACGCCCTACAGATCCAGCCGCTTCCGGCCACCATCTTCAGGTCGTCCATACACCTGGCGGCAGGGCGTCCCACCCTGCGCGTGGGACGTCGCGTCCCACTCTAGAACCCGTCTGCCCCAACAGCCGTTCGGTACTACGACAGATGTGACCTGCCATTTCAGCTTACTAATTCTTTTCTTTCGGCTATGTCGGTCACCTTCGTTATTCATAGGATCTCCTCATTACGAATCATATCCCTCATAGAGACCCCGATCATTGCCCTCTCTATAGCTCGCAGAGCCACTTGAATCTTGTGGATCAGGCCCACCATCAGTGTCCACGTCTCCGCGCTGTAATCATGACAGGCAGGACGCACTGATTAAAGTTTTTTGTCTTTAAACATTGTGGAATAGGTGACGTAAAGACTTGACGCAGTTTTCCGAATACTGCCCACCCTAACTGGATTCTTCTGTCAGCTTTTGAAATTGATCCTACCCAACTATATTGTCTGTCCTAGGCAGACGTACTCCTGAAAAGCTTCGATATTGACATTGTCGACGATCACCGGTCTAATACAGGGCCACTAATTATCGAATAGCGAACTTTTTGTATCGAGACTTGTGGAAATACCTGAAATACATCAGCTAAAATAAATCTATAAATGAGCTTTAAAACATCTCTGTCACTTTCTGTCAAGTTCTTGCAACGACCAGTAATGTTAAACTACACTTTCATACAAATGATATGAAATGAGAGGTCAACTTGTATATCAGCATCCTGACATTTTATTGAGATATGACTTATACCAGTATGAGGCCCGAACTCAAAGCTATTAAACAGTGAAAACGCCGTCAAATTCTGTTCAGCAGTTTCCAAGATTAGCCCGTACATACATACATACATACAGACAGATAAGAAATTTTTTAATTATATTTTTGGACTCTACTGGTCTTCAGTAACGTCCGGGCAGTGAAATTTTTTTTTAACTTCAATGTACAGATTCGCTTTTCTTTTGTTTTTTCTACTCTTTTATTATATGTATAGAAAATATCAAAACAGTATCAAAAACAGTAAAATCAATAAAAAAGAAAAAATAATAACAATAAAATAACAATGTCAACATTATTTCAAAACAATAATTTAAAAACAAATACAATACCAACTGTTACACTAACGTTTTATATTATGTAGCAAAAGGAATTACAAAAAGTTAATGTATGAAAGTACATTTCTGTGGGCAGCGCCAACACCTAGGAAGCGGTAGACGCGGAAAACTTTAGTATAAATGTACCAAGTATGTAACTCAAGAGCAATAAATGATTTTGACTTTGTACTAGCTACTGCTAAAGGTTGAGACCCCGCACCAAGGGTAAAATGATTTCATTGAGCCGTTGACTTAGGACACGCACCTAAATAAATTATCGTCAGTGAAAACATTACACTCGAATAAACTTGACACAATGTCCAAGCCAATATATTTTATTGCACGAATTCTCTTTGTTTTTATGTGAGAACAAACGACTTCTCAATGGGGAATTTCCTTTCTCAATCTTTCTCTTTGTCATAGGTTACAGAAAAGGAAATTGTCGAAATGTACTAATTACTTGTTAGGGTTGGTAGTTTGGCATTTCATTTATATTATAATAATAGTAATTGTTTTTAAATAGAGTTGAAATTTACTTAGTGTTAATCATCTTTCTATGTATGTATGTATGTATGTATGTGAAAATGAAAAAAAAAATGAAAAATATTTTATTTGCAACTTACACAAATAGATAATTATGATTAGGTATATACAATTATAAGATTAAGTGCAGGTTGTGTGATAGGTACAGATAAGATTTCCTGCAACCCTTATACTAGGTGCACCTGAATCATAAGGGTCGACAGTGAATTACAATTAACAATTTACCTCTATCAGAAGGGATGACAAAATAAAATAATAAATCAATCAATAAAAACAAAACAAAACAAAACAAGTAGAGGTAACTAGGATCAACATATGTTTTCACTCTAATTTGATTAGCAGTTTCTCAGTGTCGTTGTATGATAGTGTGCCTAACCATCTGTTTATATTGAGCTTGGCTTCATGTAAGGAGCTTCGTTTAATGTCGCAGAATTTGACCACTGTGTTATAGATAAATGTGTCAATGTAGGGGCTAAAGCGCTGAGCAAACGTGGTACCAACCAAAGAACCGGGAAGTTTAAACACCCGTTTTCCCAGCATATCAGAATGCAAGTCCGAGTTTATTAGCATCTTGTGAGCTTTACATGCTAGTTTGGAGATGAAGAGCTGGCGCAGGCTCAGTACTTCACTCATCTTCAGGACCTCAGCTGTGGGGTGCCTGTAAGGAAGCGCTAGCATATTTTTTAGAACTGACCGTTGGGCTTGTTCCCCCCTAATCATATAAGACTTTGCAGCACTTCCCCAACAAGAAATGCAGTATCCCATCAGCGACTGACATAAGGCAAAATATACAGATTTTAGTGTACCTTTATTAGCAGTATCACGGAGCAGTCTCATGATATTGGCAACTTTTCTGATTCGACCTGATAGTATGTAAACGCTTTATTGTACCAAAAATAACCCTCTATGTTAAAATTAACTTGTTAGCATGTAAAGTGACATACTTTATAATCTGCTTATTATGTATTATTTTTTGTTTTATATAGATAATTAAATGTGTTCACTTGTAGGAGTGTCGGGGGTCGTAACAATGATATAAGGAAAATCTAAATTTTTATGATACGAGAATGCGAAGGTAACTTCCGGTATATCACAAATGGCTGCCACCGTCACCGCCACATTAAAGTCCCCACAATGAATGTTAGTTTCATTTCCGGTGCCAGACGGACTGGTTCTATGCTTATCGCCACAATCCGAATCCTACCTCTGACAGACAATGGTTAACTTATCTATGCGATTCAGTTACTATTATGTGGTCTTTTGTTAATTTTCGATCCATTTACCTTTTGAATTCTCGGCCAGTCCGAGCCATTAAATTGTGTTCTATGCCGTTTCTCACTTCGCAATAAATAAATATTACATAATTCATTTATTTAAACAAGTCTACATAAGTGTATGTACAGCATATACGAGTATGTATATACATACACTTGTCTAATCCCAAACAACGATTTTCTCCCTTGCTATGGGAATTAAGGACAGGGCTCAATATATACAATAGGTTCACAAATATAACATCCAGATCCGTACTAACGTATACAAATAGTACAAAATTGTCTGACCCCAGTGGGAATCGAACACACGACCTCTGGCTCTCGAGTCCAATCACCAAGCCACTAGGCCAACGATAACTAGGAAATAGGTAATTACTAATCAAGAAACAAGAAAATGGACTCGCTAATATATCATCATCGTCATCAGCCTGAGAGAGTCCACTGCTGGACATATGCCTCTCTCAAGGTGCGCCACTGAACCTGATACTCATTTCATCTCTTCAAGTTATTGCCAGCCGCCTTACGTAGATCGTCGCTCCATCCATCTAGCCAGGGGACGACCCACACTACGTCTGCTTGCGTAATATCTACTTACATGTAATTGGGCAAGTAGGTACCCGAATTAATTCAAGTTTTGGTAGGGAGTTAAGAATTGTCATATAAATGTGTATAGTGTTTAATTAAATGGGTACACACCCGCCTCCTCACCATTCATCCTCCGCAACACATAACACAATTAAGTACGTACAGCTCAATGAACTGCGAACGAAACCTAATATATATTTTTATAACTTACAGTTGATATTCTAGGTCGACGAATAATATATCCAAATTGCCACTAAAAGGGTATAACCGAAGCGTCAGAAATATCTACAAGGGTACCAAAACTTTGCAGAACCCTTAGTTATGAAATGCCAGTAACTTTTGTTCTAAAACTTTATACAGAATTTCTGAAAATATTTCAATAGCTACACAGGTCATTATAAGTCAAATATCGGAAATTAAAAAACTTTTATTTCTCTGTAATAAAATGGTTTGCTTTTATACGGCCTGAAGCGGAGAACAACCTGGATGCCTACTCTGTAAGTAATTTTGTACTCCCTAACGGGTCATGTGTTATATTCTGGTAAGCGTTTGGCGTCTAACTATAGTAAGTAGTTAGAGTATGTATATCACATGATTTGATAGAGGAATGTACAAAATCGCCTTTAGTTCGACGGATATTTATCTGAAATGCTTACGGAATAGGCCTTTAAGCACTGATAATATTAAACAAATTAAAGTATAAATAATAAATGCATATAATATTACATAAACATAAATGATACAATACACACATCAAAGGATAAAAATAACTTAGAAATAAAAGTACTACAAGCTGAAAGCCGCTCAAGGCCGAAGCCTCAGTCCAGAAGCCCGCCCCGAGTCAAGCCCTGTGCAAACGTACCCATTACACTGGCCGCATTTCCGCGCTGAATGGCCAGTGCAATGCGCTGCACCAGGTATGACTCGGCGCGGGCTTCTGCACCATTATTTCTCAAGCGCCGCCCCAGCGCTCTTACAAAGCCCTTCGCTTCCTGGGACCACAATCCGCTCACCTCCACCGCGAAAGGGACAAATAGGTAACTAGCCTTAAGGACTGTGTAATAAAATATAATAAATTGATATTGGGCCCGATTGTGAAGCCACACATTTAAAATTTGACAGCGCTAAAATTGGTTTCGTCTTTATCTTCACAATACTGTGTGACAAGGATAGCAACCGTTTTAGTGCTGTCAAATTTTAACATTATATATATACATACACTTGTCTAATCCCAAACTAGGATTATTTCCTGTGCTATGGGAATTAAACAAGGATAGTACAATTCACAAATATAACATCCAGACCGAGACCAACATGTACAAATTGCACTAAGTTGTCTGTCCCCAGTGCTAATCGAACCCACGACCACTGGCGCTCGAGGCTAATGATCAAGCCACTAGGCCAACGAGGCGGTCAAAAACAAAATAAATATTAAAGAGAACTTATTCATCAACACAAGTTTAGGTATTATTATTATTACTATTTTTAGCCTCCATAGATATTACAATTGAGTTACAAATCATTTTCCTTAATCTAGTTATGACAAAATTTAACATTATCCTTCTGACTTAATTAAAATACATTACTCTATTAAACATTCAATTACATTTAAATAATCAAAATATTAAAATAGTAAATAGAATTAGGGTAAGTCATTCATTAGGTAAGTCAAAATAGTCATACACTGTTTAAAAATAGATCAATAAATCAAACCAAAAATATAAAGCAATAATGTACATGTCAAGTTCCAGATATCAATTTAAATAGTCAAAATATTAAAATATGTGCAAATAAATTCATTAGGTAAGTCACAGCTAAAAATAAATCAATAAATCAAAACAAAAAATTAAAACAATTGTGTACATGTCAAGTTTTAGATATCAATATGTCACTAACCTAATTAAAATAAAACTTATTACTTATTATCAGTTACTATCGCTATTAATTTTTCACTTTATAAATGTCTATCTATAGGTCATCCCATTGCTGGGCACAGGCCTCCCCCTTCCTCTTACAAATTGGTTTTTCCATGGCCACTCGTGTCCATAGCGCGCCGAGTCCCTCGTACCGCTCGAGCTCGTCGCGCCAGGTATTAAAGTACTTACGAGTATCAAATATTCTACGCTGAGATGAAATGGTCGGTGTCTCAGCGAAGCGCTGCTTTTCAAGCATCGAGGCAAAAGAGCCTTTTATACTCCATGTGACATATTCGCATGAGCGTTTGGCGTCTAATTACGTAGTTAGATACCAAAAAGTGGATGGATGCGTGTCCAGGGGCTAGGCTGGTCGTAAGCGTGCCGACATCTCGGAGCTGGGCGAACTCCGGGCACTGTTAGCCTTACCGAGTCATGCGCAAAATTACGTGGTTAGATGCCAAAAACTGGATGGATGCGTGTCCAGGGGCTATGCTGGTCGTAAGCGTGCCGACATCCCGGAGCTGGGCGAACTCCGGGCACTATTAACCTTACCGAGTCATGCGCAACTCTGACGAGGTGGACAATTATTTCCCTAGATAATCGTGGTGTGGATAAACGTGGCGGCGATGTTGTTCGCAACAAATCACGTCAAGGGGTATCACGGAGCGAAAAGCGGGCGAAGGAAAGTCGCTTTGCGACATTGAATTGCGAAAAGTGGCGCTACATCGTCTCTACTTGCCCCTTTCGGACCAGGGCGTGATCATTATGTATGTATGTAGACGCCAAACGCTTTTCAGAATATATCACATGACACATGATTTAAGTTCGACGTATGATATTATCCGAAATACTTACGGAGCTATCACCCTAGTTACAGCTGACTATGAACCTGCTACCTTTGGAATTCTGCGTCCAATAATTCAAAGGCTACAATGCGTAGGATGCAAGAATGCTTTTCATCATGACTGATTTGGAAAGGAATGCCCCAGGTGCCTGTAATTGTAACTGACTCGCTCACCGTTCAATTGGGAACAGAACAATGTATGAAATGTTTAGTGGCCTAAATAGATGAGTGTGTACACTCGGATACTTTAATTTCTGAACCATAAAACATAAAATCATACTATCTCTATTGCATTGCACATACAAGTGTAGTTTCGTTTCCCTAAGTCTCTGTAAAAAAATCACATTGAAAATTTTCAGGAAGTTAAAAATAGACAAATAATTTATAATGCAACGAATACATTTAATAATTAATACTATAAGTAGTACTGGAAAAAATCAGGAGCAAAACTTCTTTTCAACCATAGTCTGGCTATTTGGTAGGTTATATTATATTTCACTCAGCGACCTAATCTTTAACCTTATTTTACAAAGCGTCGGCCCCACATTTCCAGAGTGCTACCCCCAGTAAATTTTTAATTAGGCACCGTACCACCAAAACCTTTTACAATTTCTTCGGTTTTTGTCGAGGAATCGGCAATGGATATAAAAGACTAACCCTAATTAAATCTCTTTGTACAGGTGAGCCTGCAATCAGGTCGCGATATGCGCGCCTCACCGTGCTCGTCCCTCCAGAGCCTCCGAAAATCCTCCAAGGGAAATACCTCTCTACGATTGAGGACAGACATGTTAAATTGGAGTGTGTCTCCGTCGGAGGAAAACCGCCAGCTGAGGTGAGAATTTGTTTGTTCACAACGTAGATGAGATTCTTGCGTGGGGTGGTTGATCTATTTTGTTGAATTGCCAAGTAATTCTTACTTCAGAATAGTTTTAAAAATACATTGCCATCAAAAATATTGATTAATAACGCGTTTATTCTCAAATATTCTAGTTCTAATAACATACCAATATAGTTGATAAAGTCTTATAATTATAAAAACGGTGCTGTTTTGTTATTTTCTTTTCTCTTATATTTTATGGAGTCTTTCTACTATTAATGTCCATGCCAGCCTTACAGGGAAACGCATAATATTTAGCATTACCTAGACGTCAGACAGTGTTAAGCGAAATAGTATATAGTAAATAGTGTCATGTTTAGGCCAGTACCTTACTTTACACTTTAAGCCTTAGATTCATGCGGTATAATATTTTAAACTTAGTTATTATTAATTTACGTGCCTAATAATTCATAAAAAGATTACTTTCGCCGTTATCTATCCGCAGCGGCATGTAAAATTGCGTACACATCATTGGTGGTATTAATAAAGATTGCTTAGATTGCACGTTTGTCATCCTCGGCTACGTCTCGGGTGGCAATGCACGTGTGATCTAGAACATTCTTTACTTTACCTCCCTAGGTGTGTAATGCACAATATTATAATAAGTGTAGTGTTTTGTGTATAACCAAAGTTATTATCTTTGTAATTTAAAAATAAATGTTGTTTTCTTTAAAATCTTTCTTGTCTGAGAAAGCATTCTTCTGCCAAGTAATATTTTTCACTCCGCGTTCACAGCCCTTCGGGGCATCGCTAAATCGATTCAGAGCTTAACGCACCTTGTCTCATTTCATATCAACTCAATCTTCATTCCACAAAACCCTTTGAGAATTTTTCCTTTACACAAACAATTTGTTTACTCTTGTCACTGTCCAATTTGTTTAGATTTACATTCGTGTGAAGGTAGCAGAATATTCCATTTAAGCCATTCAAGTGAAGTGAATAGGTATGTCACCCATGGGGCGAGGGACAATTAGGAGTTAAATTGAAAATGATGTTGGAACGAAACTGAGGGTTCCAGAGGGACTCAAGCTTTTAGAGTCTCCCAAAATATTAACAACAGCGATAATGTACACTGTATTGATTTAGTTCGTTGATACTGTTGATGTTAGATTAAGTTAGACATAAACAGATTTACTTTCAATTTACAAGTTCCTTTTGTATTAAACTTTTAAGTATAGTATTTTGAAAGAATACACATAGTCCGAGAAAAAATGACATATATTGAACTTTTTTTTTATTTTTATTTTTATTTTATATATTTATTTAATTTCACAGCAATTACATTATATACAATACAAGTTATTATAAAATTCAAAATATGCCAATTACGAAATTAAAAAATTAAAACTCTGTATAATTAAAATATAAGATTTAAATAAGGAGAAAAAAACTTTGAACCAGAAACTTATGATGATCGGAATTAGGTAGTGTCATTTATATACTTGCACTTGCATGTATGTTAATTTGAATTTAATATATTTAAACATTAACGTGTGGTTTCCGGTAGAGTAGAATAGGACCACTCCAACTCTTCCCGTGGATGTCGTACAAGGCGACTATGGGAATACATTATAAAACATCAATCAGGCCTCCCCAACCCGTTTGGTCATCGTTTGGCGTCTAATTACTAGGTACTTAGTCTGAGTCACTGGCACCTCAGAAGAATGTATTTGTTTTACTGAGACTGGCACTGTATTTGAGAAATAAAAGACAATTAATCTATAAAAAAAATAAGGTAAATCAAATCTATATCTATTCAAACCATGACCAAAATATGACAGTATAGGCGGCTTTGTACGAGTCATTGACGTCAAAAATATGTCACGCGAGCGGTTAGAAAGTACAACATTGCTTTTCAGCTCGACGGATATTATATGAAAAGCTTACGGAGTCCCTGGTCCTTTGTTATCATCATGAAAATTAACCTTGGATGTAATAGTTGCCTACTTTAGTAAAAGTGTATATAAGAAATGCGTTCTAAATATACTCGATTCCTCCCTAACGAGGTCGTGAAATAAATTAATCTAATCTACTTCCCTGAATAGTAAATTACTACCCTTACATTGATTCCGACACATAAATTACTGGTTGTGGATATTAATTCATAAATTTCGCTTTAGATCACCTGGGTGGACAGTAATGCTGGGGTCATTACTCACGGCGTCACGTTCAGTGTGGAGCCGCTATCAGATGGACAGCGATTTACTGCCAGGTAACTAATGTAGCATTTTAATGCTTTTAAGGTAACACTAAGACTATATTAACGACGCCGAAAAGAAACTGATAAATAGTCCCAGTTTGGGCGCCAGTGTATTCAACCTACATGTTAATTTTAATCAACATGTTCAATGGTTAATATAAATTGTTTATTGTAACTTGTTCATGAAGTTATTTTAGCTTGTTTTTGACGACCTCGGTGGCGGAGCGGGTAGCTCTCGGACTGCTACGTCGGAAGTTGCGGGTTCGAATCCCGCTAGGGGCAAATGTTCGTATGATGAATATGAATGTTTGTACCCAAGTCTTGGATGTTTATATATTTATTTAAGTATGTCTATCCGTTATCTAGTAACCATACCACAGGCTCTGCCTAATTTGGGACTGGATAATTGGTGTGAATGTCGGAGATTTTTATTTTATTTATTTTAAGTGCAAAGATCGTATTCAGCAGATTTAAAAGTTTAAAGAAACTAATTAAAGATATGTCAGTGGCACAATATAGATTATTTATAGACATATGTCATGATATAGAAAAGTAACGCAAGAAGATAAACATTCAAAAATATTGACTCTATACATAACATATTATGTATAAGCAAACATCTTATAGCGTAACATATGCAAAAGAGAAATATTATCAACACTTAGGATGTTCCAACACCACTGTTCCTTAACATGAAAGATAAATTTACAGCCTGAAATTGTTACTGTCCGTTTGTACAAAAAACAGTGCTTTTAGCACTGCATATTTATGTTCATGCAAATTACTTAGAATAAATTAAAAGGAGAGAACATGATTCAGACTAAATGGCCTAAGACGTAACGACTATTACCAGACAAAGTTTGTAAGTACAAGAAATTATGAATTTGAATCAGAGCTTACTTTTTTAGACTGTTATAACCAACGATATCTATGTACTACTAGGTGGAGCGTTCCAAACAAT
Source organism: Esperia sulphurella (assembly GCA_947086405.1). NCBI lineage: Eukaryota > Metazoa > Arthropoda > Insecta > Lepidoptera > Oecophoridae > Esperia > Esperia sulphurella. The sequence goes on from OX352282.1 coordinate 4,506,814, forward strand.
CGCTCTGTTCCACGCAAGTAGCCACAATTCTTTCACATTCACAATGAAACTTGTGCAGTTACTACGCAGAACATTTAGTTATCACTAAATATTGACGCTACGTTTAAATACGGTCAATATTTAGTAAATAATTAAATGTTCTGAATAGTAACTGCACAAGTTTCAAAGTGAATGTGAAAGAGTTGTGGCTACTTGCGTGGAACAGAGCGATTGTTTGGAACGCTCCATCTAGTAGTACATAGAGATCGTTGATTATAACAATAAGACTATTATTGTAAGCCTGTAAGGTTAATCCGAACTGGTATTTTGTCTTAATTATATTTAGTGGAAAGAACAACGTCGTTGCTTTCGTCTTGTGTCAAATATATAATTTACTAGCTGTTGCCCGCGACTTTGACCGCGTGGACAACTTAACATCACAAATTATTATGTATTTCCCGTAGGAATGGGATGTTTTTTCGGAATTAAATCTTATGTCCTATTCCAGGAATTAACCTATATGTGTGCCAAGTTTCATCACGATCCGTCCAGTGGTTGATGCGTGATTGAGTAGCAAATATCCAAATATCCAAACTTTCACATTTATAATATTAGTAGGAAGTAGGATAGTCAATGCACTGAAGAGCATCCAATTATCCTTGTTTGATAACTTAGAATCGGTGTCCTTACTGTTTAAGCAAAATTAATAATGTCTCGTTGTTACAGGTCAATATTAAAGATGACGCCAAAAGAAGAGCATCACAATCAAACCTACACATGTCAAGCCCAAAACACAGCAGATAGAGCGTACAGAGCAGCTAGTATACAAATTGAGGTAAGTAATTTAAAATCCTTTATATCAATTCTTCTTCTATGTCGTTCCCTCACTGCTGAGGATCGCGACCGTATAAAATGCGCCTCCACGCATAGCGGTCATTGGCCAGCCGCATTGCTTCATATAAGGATCCGCCAGCCACCCTCCTCACCGGGTCTGACCACCTCGTCGGAGCTCGTCCTCTGGAATTAATTAGCAATGCTATTGTTGAGCTTTGTTGTTCCCGGCTTAGAATAGCACCTCCAATCTTCCCGTGGGTGTCGTCAAGGCGACTAAGGGAATGTACCAGGGACGGCCAGTTCCTGTGTATATTAAGATCATTACTGCGATCACCAATCCGCCTACCAAGCGTGATGATTATAGCAAATCACCCAATAGATAAGTATTCCACCAAAAGTGGCTTTGCCTGCCCAATAAGGCTTATGTTCAGTAGTGTACGTATTTCGGCTGATACTTCGGCTGATGCTTCGGCTGATGCTGATGCTTTTAGAAAATGTCTTTAAGCATAGTCGGTTTCCAGGGTTGATCTTTAGACAACGTATTTTCATACTTACATATATTCATATTTCGCTTCAAGTCGTATTTAATTTTGATTCTATTTGATTGAATTTATATCCTTTAATTTTAAAAAAACCTTTTGACTAACTTTTGTCTTTAATTTTGTTAAACTTCGTATTCTGTCTTGTGCTATAGATATGAAAGTCTTTTTTAAATTTCTTTCAATCAATTTGTTTGTACGCTGTGGCAATATCAACCATAATAAACATTATAATGAAAACTATAGTCAAACTTTCAGAAAAAATGCCTTATTTGTGAGAATATTTTAACACCTACACCTACTTCAATGTTTAAATGGAAAAGTACAGCTTCCATTCATTTTGGCTATTTAGTACCCTTTATCTCTTTTACCATTAAACTCCGTAGTCAGGTTAAGTTCGTTTAACGGAGATGTAGAACTGGTTTTTACTTTAATTGAAAACTCTTCCTTTACCTTTCACGTACTACTAACATACTGGCATTGTTTTGTTACCTCTTTATTTATTCTATCCTCGTACCATTCCTTTCCCAGACCTTTTTCCGAACCAAAGGTGCCCGGAATTTGAGAGTCGGAGACTATAGAAATAAGCTGCGCCATTTGGTATTCCATAGGATTTCAAGTGTGTCGATACGTTCTTGTGAAATTCTCGAACAAAACATTACACAGTGAAAACGGTTTTAAATATTCACGTTTAGAATTTGAGGGTTGCATGGAGTAAGCAAATTTCAAATCTGCCATCCTTTCAATTCATGTCCATTGAAGAATTTAGAATTGAAGAATTTAAAACATGCTAGAAATACTTTGGGTGCTTTGATTTTGATTAATTAGTATGTTATATGATTAAAAATAGAATAATCAGTTATAAGTGTAAGAACTCTGTTGTCTTTAAAATTCTATTTAAAAAGATGTCAGAATTTCTTTAATCGACTGGTTAATTGATGTACGTAATGCAATCGTCATCGGTAGTAAACGCGTGTCGTCCCATTTGGTAACAAAATTTCGTAACTGACTACGAAATTAAAAATGTAATCTCCCTGTTCGAAACCAGTTACAAAATGTGACATCTTCATTCCATTTAGTAGCTAAAGGATAACTAAATGAGACGAAAAGTAATCAGGAGTGAAGGTAGTACCAGCTATAATAGAGATATGTACAGAATGATCTTATTTAGCTTTTGCTATATTATGAAAATGCTGATCATATTCGTAGTCTGAGAATTTTGAAACTTAATTATTTTAGACTTACCAGCGCAAATATATTTGTTGATCAAAATGTTTCACCTTGAAGAAAAGGTAAAAACACAGACCTCCATCATGAGGTCTTATAAAATATTGAGATAGAATTCGAGGTAAGCCAGGGTCGTATTCAGGTAAACGTGTCTAGAGGGTGTCCTCTTGATTCATGATATCTTGAAAATACGTAACATTTCAGCGCGATACATCCGGACTTTTCGAAGAGCTATTTCTGAATTTTTTGCTAAATTGTGATATTAGTAACGTGCATACTTAAAAGGTTATGGAAGTTATATGATTCTCTAATGTGTCGTGTTTTCGTGCCTCCTTGCATCAATTAGTTTTTAGAGATAAATAACTACAGTACCTAGTAGGTATTTAAAGAGTAGAAATCTAAAAAGTTGCATAACCGTTACTTACTAGCAAAAAGTTAGGTACTTTCACATAATACATTACGGTGATGTTTGGTCGAGGGGGTCTTAAGTTAAGACCCCCCTTCCTCTCTGCAAATGTCCTTAAAGATATCCATTGGAGGTATCGTTCACTGGGTATAGACGGTAAACTTTCACTTCCTTTGTTGAATTTGCTCTTTCCTATAAAAATATTGCTTTCCATAACAATAGTAAGGAATTGTATTATTCGGACTTGTTTTTTTTTTGTTATTTTCCTTTTATTTTGTTGCGTGTTTGTATGTGTTTTAGGAATAAATAAATAATTATATTGTGAATACATGTAACTCAATACACTTGCCTAAACATAACACAGCAGGATCGGTCGCCATGAATCGTAACCGAATCAGCCATCTCATATAACCGCTTTGGTATAATTACTGGAATTCGCAAATATATATAGATTGAAAAGAAAGGAAAACATTTATTTATTACCATAATTGGCACACACAATACTAACACTAAACTATATAATGATACAGTTTAAATAAGACTACATCTAATGATGTTCTACAGGTAACTAAATTTAAAATCGCAACGAAAAAACGCCAACGCAAATGAGTTTACAAAACTAAAGATGAGCACACTTGCACCCAGTCGGGAAACCCCGGTTTAAAATGTTCAAGTTTTGTTCCAAATGACCTCAAAAATTTGAAACTTAACAAATAAATTGTCAGTACCTACCATCATCATAGATAGATTAGTTGGATAGATAGATAAATTGTATAAATTATTTTTATTTTTATTTGGAAATGATAATTAACGATAAACGTAGTGCCCTTGCAGGGTTCATATCAGTGCCTATATATTATTATAATACATAGACACTGATATTAACTATATGAAACAATAAATGAATATGAATATCATCATAATATCAGCCCATAGACGTCCACTGATGGACATAAGCCTTCCCCAATTAACAGGTCCTCCGTTCTGTGTATTCAGCCACCTTCCTCAGGACGTGCTAAATGTTCTATTTTACTAATACCTACAAAACAAAACTGTACCTTCAGAAACAAAAATATATAGCTTTATATAGCGAAAGATATAAAAAAATATGACGAATGAAAGCTATGGACAGTGGCTATAAATGTAAACGTAAATACGGCCCGATCCGATGGGTGCCACGTACTGTTATAAAAATTATTGTCCACCGAAGAGTCTGTTAAAAGGAAATTACTATTCCGGTCACAAGAATATAGCGTCTGGATGAGACGTAAATATTTATATAAAAACACTTAAACATTAAGTTGGTGAAATAAAATTTTATTTCCTCTTCGTTTATGTTATCTGAGTAAAAAAAAATATATAACGACCTGATTGTTTATTGAAAATTTGAACCATGAATTTAGTTTGATTTTACTTTACTGTGGGTATTAGACAGTTTTGCTTTCATTTGTACAAATATTTAATTTTACTAATACATATTAGATTCAAAACTCGATCCTATTTTTTTTACAAATGAATATAAAATATAAATTATTGCTTAATAACCTCACATAAAAAATATGCTGTAAGATTTTCTTAGACATAAATAAAATAATAAATGCAAAAAAAATCAAGTCGCGCCTAGGCAACTATGGATAGCGGTTGTCTGAAAATAAAGACTTTTATTTATTAATTCGTCGAAATCATCGTTTGTACATATTCGTAATATGCAATATGCATTTCTTGAAAGAAAACAATGCAAAACTATATTTTTGACAATTTTAGCCTATCGATATCGATACCAAAATTTAAATTGCTTCAAACACTATGAACGTCATATTTATGCCATGAAATGTCCGACCTATGGTTATTTATTAACTTATTAGTATAAACTATTTCTGTAACTTTTTACTCATCAACATACAGATACTGTGAAGGATTATGTGGCTCATCCAGTAATCCCCAACATCCTTGTTGATGGCTGTTATGACGAAAAAGGGCCGGTTTGTTTATCATGTATTTTTTCGGTGGCCGTAAAATAAGAACCCTTTTTACTGGCAACCCAATTACTTTTTATGATCAGATGGCCGACGATATTGCTTTGATATTGAGATGGTTGGCACTCGTACACGGAATAGACGCTGCTGTGACCGTTTTTGTTTTAATGTTACGGGGACGGTGGATATAAATTTTCATTGTTCTTTCTGTATTTCTCGATATTGAAAATTAATATATCAGTGTTATGTTTGTTTGGTGCCAAAAGTAATTTGTGCAAGTACAGTGAAGTCACTTAAGTAAGGGTATAAATAAAGTCTGCGGTGAAATTTCCATCACCGTATCGTTTCTGATTGTCCGAAATCATTATAATTACACTTTCTTAATTTAACTTTTTGTCTTAACACGCCATAAGAAAGTCCACTGCATATTGATATAAAATAATACTAGCTGTTGCCTGCGGCTTCGTCCGCGTGGACAACTTAACATCACAAATTATTATGGATTGAGATGTTTTTTCGGGATACAAACTATCCCGAAACTTAAACTTAAACTTGGACGTTTGTTTATTTATTTAAGTATGTCTATCCGTTATCTAGTAACCTTACAACAGGCTCGGCCTAGGCTAGTTTGGGACTGGATAATTGGTGTGAATGTCTGAGATATTTATTTATTTATCCTATGTCCTATTCCAGGACTTAATCTATATATGTGCCAAATTTCATCTCGATCTGTCCAGTGGTTGAAGCTTGATTGAGTAACAAACATCCAAACTTTCGCATTTATAATGGTGGGATATGAGAGTTGGGTATGACAGAAGAAGCATGAAAGTAGGATAAATGCGGTTGAGTTCCAGTCTTTAAGAAAAATATGTGGAGTGAAGTTGTGTGACAGAGTGAACAATATAGTGATACGCGAGAAGTGTAGTTTGAAAGAAGATGTAGTAACGAAGGTAGAGAAGGGTATGTTGCGTTAGTTGGGACATTTACAGCATATGAATGAAAGAGTGACAAAGGAGATTTACAGTGCGAATGTGCAGGAACTACCGCTAGAGGTCGTCCTAGGAGGCCGTTCAAGGATCAAATTGGTGACGTCCTCAAAAAGGCTGGGGTCCGCAGTGCAACGAATAAAGGGATGTGCATGAAAAGGTTGATGAATGTGAGTGAGGCTAGTGAGGTGTGTCCGAATCACGTAAAGTGGCGATACATCGTCTCTACCTTCCCCTCTGGGACCAGGGCGTGGGCGTTATGTAGGTATAGGACATTAATCAAATACTGGACAAAGCCATGACTCTCACTTTACTAGTACCCAACTGTGAAACTAGTCAAACTCTGAGCACAATGACTTTCGAAAAACACTACAATTTGTTAATCTTCTGTACCAGTAAACGCAAATTACTTTTCCGTTTCTATTATTATTATTAATATTTTATTTCAGACTCATGTCCATATAATTTTTAGTAACATAAAAAAATTAAAAACTGAAACTAAAGCTACGTTAGTGAAACATACAATAAAGGTAAAATATTTAAAAAGGTATATAATTTTCTTTTATTTGAATTTTTTTTATTCTATTGATATTACTTTAATATACAAGGTAGTAATACTTTTTGTATACCAAAAAGCTTCCCATCTAGCACACTGACGAAATATGCAGCCATAAGCTATAACATAGGTTCATAGTGGATGTTAATCGCTATTAGTGCACATTTCACCCCTATACCCCCACCACTATACCCCACTATGGAACTATTAAGCTATAAAACAGCTGCATAACTTGCCATAATGTGCTAGTTGGGTTTAACTAAAAAATATATAGACAAAGAAATGTAAATCATATCACAATATTTTAGAACAAAAGTAATAACATTTAGTATCCACTATTCCTACGTGAACATGGAACCCATTTTAATATGTAATACGCCATGTGTCAAAGTCAAAATAGGAAGGGTGTCACAGTAGGTATATAGCTTCACTCATAAGTGGGTGCATAATAATATTGATTTCTCAATTTTAAGCATCATCATCAGGTTATTTTTGTCTCCACTGCAGGAGCACAACCCTCTCTCATCTGCCGGAGACAGACGGAGGATTTGGTCTACACTCCCCGCGCTGGCCAGATGGGTTGGGGAGGCCTGATTGATGTTTTATAATGTATTCCCTTAGTCGCCTTGTACGACATCCACGGGAAGAGTTGAAGTGGTCCTATTCTACTCTACTATATGATTAAGGATGAAATTGATCAAAGTTATTTCCCCAGTTCGAATCGAACCTACGACCTCTGGCGATTGAGTCAAAAGATCAAGTCAATGTGGCGATTTTGGCTATCAGTATACGACTCTGTTTCGTCTAAACTAAGCTGCGGGCCATCCACCTCGGAATTTTAATCGCTGCGCAATTTCGGACGGCATCGAATTGAAAATGAATTTTTCATTTGAAAAATATCACCGACCCATTCAAATCAGTTCCGGCAATGTACAAAGTCAGCCATAAAAGGCTTTAAGAGAATTCTTCGAGATTTTCGTTTCGAAAGCCGGTTAAAAACCAACATGAATTCGGTAAGCTGGAAACCATCCCTTCAATTAATCTCATCGGTTCATCAATCAATGAATAATATTTTACCGGTTTTATGAAAAACATTAACCGCTATATCAAAACCAAATAGATTACCCTGCAGTGCGAGCTATTAAAAAATGCAGCTTCAAAAACTGTCCCTCGTATATTATTCTGGAAGTTTACGGCTTAGCCGGTTTAGCTGTTTGCGTTATTTATTGAGTTTTTTTAGTTTTCGCTCTGAGCAATGAATTTTGTTTATGGTCCCGGTTGTTTAGCAGTCTGTTATTAACACTGTAGCGCATCCTCTCATTTTCTTCTTTTGTCTTGTTGGAGTTAAATGAATTACTTCAATTTTCCTGGTTCTTTGTTTTGTCAACTTCTATCTATATTGCCTTAGCTCTCTTGATCAAGTATACTTGACGGCAAATCAACGAGGATTGGTCGTTCTCTTTACTTAAGTCTGAGTAGGTAACCGATATAGTCCTTTTCTTAAAACTCCAATTGTTTTTCGCTTAAATGTTGTAATAACGTTGAGAAGTTTTTTAAAAACGCTTGAGTTGTTTCCAAATCTACGTTCTGAGACCAGAAGATCTCAGAACTATTTTATTTAAAATAATGTATTCGTCGTATAATATGCAAGTTCCAACAAAAAAAAAAGTTTTCCGGGAGCTTCCATAACTTTACCACCATTGCCGGATAATTTCTGATGTATTTCTAACTTTCACGTCAATCGGTTTAATAGTTTTCAAATTAACCGGTGGGTAGAAAAACGGACAAAAAAGCTACAACGGTATACGTTTCGACGAAACCTCAAATATAAACTTGAAAATCGATATTTATTTAAATAAAATCACGTTGACTTAAATTTTATTAGAAAATAATGTGGTAAATAAGTGAACATTTATGTTATCTAGTCGAAAGACTTTTTTATCCACTAGAAAAACACCCAAACAAAAAAACTTCGCTATAAGGGAACCCTAAAACGTATGAACTTTCAAACTTCTGAATACTGTAACTAAAGTATAGCTTGTATTCCTGCCTGTACCTACTTGTCCTTTTTGATAACTTTTATTAAAAGCTAAACAAAAATACACAGGGCACCAACGCCACTGGGGATTTTATTATCGATTTGTTTGTATATACGTTTTTTTATTATACAGCTGGAATAAAAATCAAAAATAATATTCACAAACACCGAAATATAGCCGTCCCTATTAGAAACACGTGCTACCTTCCAGTAAACGTGTCCCAGGGGAGGTAATCCTGTAAAATTTTCATAATAAAGACAGTAAAAGTCATGCCTTATGTGACGTAAATTAGAACTCCCTATGGCGTACGTCGTGAATGTAATAAGGCTATAAAAAATATTTTTGTCAACAGGTAAAATACGCCCCGAAAATAGAAATTCATATAAAATCTGGTGTCAACGGAAGAATACCTGAAGGAGAAGACGCTGTTATAGGTAAAGTTTCTATTTCATGATATAACCATTAAGATGTATAAAAGGAAAGTGTGTGTATGTCCAGCCTTTTCTCCATGACCAACTACTGCTACCCACTCATGGTTGCAGTGGTAGATAGCCCTTGGTCTGCAATTGCAAGTAAGGGAGTTTGGTTACGGTGGGTGGAAGTGGGTGGTAAAAATGTGTGATGGGATATTTCTATCCTTCTCTAACACATTGTACGGTTCATATATAAACTCGAGATTGTGCTGAATGGCATTAAGTGCGTTTGTTAGTGACAATATTGAGAACTTTTCTAGAAAATTTCAAATTTTTCCAGAATGGTCTAGAATATTAAAGAAGTATATGATGAGTTAGGACTAGGCTGGTGGTGGCAGTGGCAGTTGGAGTGGGGATTGGGATGGTGGTGGGGAGCGGGAGCGGGAAGAAAAGGGATTAACACTTAGTAAATTTCAATTCATGAAAATAATAAGATTAATTCTGTCGTCCACGCAACGGAGCTGCGGGGGCACAGCAGAGCTAGTCATTAAGAAAACAAACGATAGGCAAATTTGATTTTTACAAAACTTTTTTACAGCATGCGTGGCTGATGCAAATCCAAACAATCTCACCTATAAGTGGTATATGAATGATGAACTATTGGTAGGAGAGAACAATACGGAACTGGTGAGTAACATTAGTTATTATATAGAATTATATAACATCGTCAATTATCAGTATAGCATTTTAAATCCTGCACGAATCTCTCACGTGAATAGAACTTGTAATCTCATGTAAGATTAATTTAAAAACAGTTTTTGGCAACGTACTTGTAGCATAGGATTGTTGTACACAGCAATCTAACGATTGCAAGTGTTTATAGGTGACTGTTTCCTTTAACTGTAAGCTTTCTGCTTGCTTGTCACTAAGACAGTGAGAAAACAAAAGGCTGATGAGATAAGTCCTCCTAACACCTGCCATATCAAAATATCAATTACCACATAAGATTTTATCAGTCACCGGTCATTTATTCACAGTTCGGTAGTATAAGTGTTGAGTGAGATAGTGGTTATACTTATCACAAAATAAGTTTGTATTATTATAATACAACCCTTTCCCCATCCCTTTCCCTTCCCCTATCCAATTTTAATGGCTTTCATCAAATGAGTGACATCGTCGGAAATTATGGTATAGAGGTTTATTAATTAAACTATGAAATTTTAATTTGTATGTTGACTATTAGCAGATTAAATCAGAAGTAGACCACTAATAGCTATATATTTTTATTTGACTGTAATGTCTGATGTTTATATAATCAATAACTCGCTTTCCCCGCTTTGTTTGTATTTTCTTTTGCTTTCATTTTTAATATTAATTATTGAAATTTAACTTGTTTTTGTTATCCAGTTTAATATGGAGAGATGTAAAGTACTTTATTAGCTAATATTGTTTTTCTGGTAGCGTCAACATCTCTTTTACATAAACAAGAACATAATAAACTTACTCCTTATTAATTTATGTTTTCAAGTAAAGTCAACATTTAAGTTACTTATACTAAGTTTCAAATTCTAAAGCTCGTTTATTTTTTAACAGAGAATATCAAATGTTACAAGGAAGTATAGTGAAGTCACCATAAAATGCGAAGTTTACAACGAAGTTGGCAAAAGTGAGGAGATGAAAACTTTGGAAATTACTTGTAAGTTAATTTTCGCATTTTGTATTTAAAATTCTCGTCACCAACACTACAATACTACCATGCGATCTAAGAAGGCAGCTAAATGTTTTGACCAACCTTGTGGATTTAAAAAAATAGAAGGCGAAACTGTCTTCTAGAATTCTGTGATTGATGAATTCTGATTCTTCAATTGGAGAAGAAACTAGTAATATTTATAGAATTCTAGAAAACTAGTTTGAACCCTTTTTGACAATTTCAAAGTCAGCCAAAATACTTGGCGGCCTTCTTTGGTAGCAGGGCAGAATATATCTACATAACGCCCAACACTTCCGTGCAATGAAGTTATTTTTTTCTTTAATAGCTCTAGTATATAGTAAGTCTATGTACGCCATAAAAAACAGGAGTTTCAATGTCTAAGGTCATGGTTTCATTGCCCACGTAGGTCAGAGAACTTCATACAGTTTGCAATATCCGTTCCAACACAAACGGTATACAAAAACCAACGCATTTGCATCTCCGAAACAAAATAAAGATTACTGAGAAGCAAATAGTGGTTATTTCCGGATGATTTTTTCATATGGAATACAAATTAGTACTGGAACATAATTGGGCAGTCCTGGTTTAAGACTAGACAGTAATATAGTTATGGCGTATGTCCAGCAGAAGACGGGCTGATGAAGTGTAATGTAAATACATATATATTTGTTTGCTTTCTGTAACAAAATTCTTTTACCTCTAGTTGCGCCGACATTTCGAAATCGTCCGAAAGACGTGGAGGGAGAAAAAGGTTCATCAGTGACGCTTAGCTGTGACGTAGATGGGTATCCCCCACCGGAGATCAGATGGCTTCATCATGAAGAAGATCAGACTATAGTAAGTATTTTGGCTACGTCTTTGACTTAACCAATTATTCATTATATCTTCTAATAGGTATTGATTCTGGTGAGTTAACAGTCTCCATAAAGATCCATGGTAGCCTAGTTGGTTGTGCACTCGCCTTATGTTTATAAGGTCGTGAGTTCAAACCCCACCCGTACTTTATATATAACACCCCACATGATTTTCAGTGAAGGAAAACATCGCAAGGAAACCTGCATATGCCAAAGAAGAAATTCTAACGCGTATGTGAATTCCACCAAATCGGCTTAAGGCACCTTTGGTGGACAGGGGTTTGGCACAAAAGATCCAGAAGGGTCGAAGTGTCGCCAAGACTTCCTGGCCCCCTACGAAGATAATAGAATGTTAACACGATAAAAATGATCTGTCAATCTTACAAGTCCTACTTTGCACCCAGTATGTATTAATGACCCCATAGTGGGAGTATGGACTTCTGGCAAGCAGTTGCGTGACTTACCACTGGAGGTCATGTGGACGTGTTAAGAGATATTTTAAATATGTTTGATATTTTTCTCTGAATTAGTGGATGGTTTTCCTAAATCTATAGTTTATGACTAAGTTATTTGTTAAAAGCAACTCCACTGACATTTGAATAATTAAAACGCAGTGTGTTTTTATGAAATTTCAATATCGATAATGGAACTCCATTCATTAATATTTCAGTCGTCGTTTTAGTAGTACCAATAAACTATAACATTTCTGAGTAATTGTTCAATGACGCAGAATTGCTGATATCTACATTAAATGAAGTTCAAACGATTTCAAACAGAATTCACCTTTAAAGTCGACATAACAAGAATAAAAACACTTGTTAATTGGAATCGACCACAGATCCAGTACAATTGAGCATCAATATTATATTCCATACACGATTTTGTACCGAATCGACGAATAGCGCCGCCCACTTGTTAAAATCGTCTAGAAAATGTATTATTGCTGTAACTGAACAATACACAAAGTACTTTATGAAATATAAATGAGTAGAACTGTACGTACTTAACAGTGGATTGTACGTACAATATTTGTGAGCCCAAATACTTATCAAGATTGTCCTTTACAAAAGAGTCGTTGTTATTTAAGTTCAAAGCTTTATTCGGAAACATTAAAACATGTTTTCTTGTAATTTCTTTGTTAGTGACCAGACTTGTCACAACTGGAAGTCGTAATACCTTTTAGATATGTTTATTACCATCGTAGGCGTTGCTTTAATATCAGTAGCTACATTTTTATTAATGCTATCCTGTATCTTTTCTATTGTAAATGTGAAGACAAAGATGGAATTATAAAATAAAGGGACAACAATGTTAGTTTACGTTTTTGGAACAAAGGTAAACCTATTTTCTTTTGTCGTTGTTCTTGTGAGGGCAGTTTTGTCATTGTCTTGAATTTTAATGAGTTTATTAATTATGTTTATACACGATTTGAATTATAAGAGACATTTTATTGTAATATTGTGAGATATTACGCTATTTACGAGCAAGAACAATATTTATGGTAATACTCATACTCATTTATTTCCACCTTTTGGGACATTAAGAACTCTAGGCTAAGTCGACATTTGTGTAAATTTTTTTATACCCATTTCACACATGGCTGGCGCTATAGCGTCTTTTGGAAACACATGGCAAAGAGCGACCAGTTTATACATCATACAATTAAGCTGACGTAAAGTGGCATTGTGAAACAACAAAAAGTAAAATTATAAAAATAAAAAAAAGCGGCCAAGTGCGAGTCGGACACACATTTTACCACTTTGGTAGTGTCTCGCGCAAACTATTCAGTTTAGAAAAAAATTATATTAGAAACCTCAATATCATTTTTGAAGACCTATCCATAGATATCCCACACGTATGGGTTTGATGAAAAAAAAAATTTGAGTTTCAGTTCTAAGTATGGGGAACCCCCAAAATTTATTGTTTTTTTTTTTTCTATTTTTGTGTGAAAATCTTAATGCGGTTCACAGAATACATCTATTTACGAAGTTTCAACAGTATAGTTCTTATAGTTTCGGGATAAAGTGGCTGTGACATACGGACGGACAGACAGACAGACATGACAAATCCATAAGGGTTCCGTTTTTTGCCATTTGGCTACGGAACCCTAAAAATTTCAACAGATGTGCATTATTAGCTGCTGTAAAGAGGCATTGTCAACATACGTAATAATATTTGAGTTAATAGTATATACTGTAGTAATATCATGGATATACAAGTATTAGAATATAATTATAACATTTATTCTATGACATACTGCTCGTGCTTAGTGAAAACATTAAGCTATTAGAATCAATGAAAGGCTATAGGCGGATATCGATCGGTGCCCACGGCTATGCTATTGCCAGCTACGCATACTAACCGAAAATGTGTTTGAAGCAACCGTGCGAAGCGTATGCATGACCAACTGTATACAAATTCTCCTATATTTCAATAGTGAGCGAAACCTTACATGGTTTGCATGTAGGCACTGGTGTATCCTTTTGAAAGGTATAGAAATATTTCACCCCTATAAACAATTCTTTAACATGTAGTTATTTTTCTTAGAGATATCTTTGTATCAAAACATCAACTTTGTGCCAAAAATAATTTAATATCCAATTTAACACGTTGAAGGACAGCCTCTCTAGAGGCAAGAAAATACAGTAAAAAATAGTTTTTTTTTATTGATGGGTTTACGCTTGACCTCAATTTCGCCTGATGGAAAGTGATGACGAGGCCTAAGGTGGTATTCTTTTTTTTTATAAGCTAAATTAACTTTAACGTATAAATCACGTTAATATTAGTACCTGTTTCGCATTAGAAGCTGTTCAGTTAATAGGAATAAGTCACTGACCTTCAACATGTTTACAATGACCTTTTTCCAATAGTCGAATGTATCATAATTTAATAATGGTTTTTTTTTTTCACAGCGTGTTGGCAGAACAGCAAATTTGACGTTAACACTGGATACTCACACAGCTGGACGATATTTGTGTAAAGCAAGTATTGAAGGATATCCCGAAATTGAAGCTGAAGCATCACTGTTTATCAAAGGTAGTTTTATTGCTAGTGTAAATAATTCTTCTTGATCTCTTATATAGCTTTGTAGTCGTACCATAACTGGGATATTAGAGAAGCCCTTCTATTTAGGTCGGTTCTAGGCAGATTTATAAGAATATTTATTATTTATAACAAAAGCATAAAACAAAAACAACGATATTTGAAGATGCTATTTCTTATATTTAACACGTTCGTGGACAGTACGTCAATAGACATCATACCGATGGTTCCTACTGTGACAGTACGTCTATGGTATTTGATATTATTTCATTGTCTAGTGCCGCACCACAAACTCACATCTCGTGGACTGAGTCCACGAATGTGAAAAACAGACTAAAAAGTGTTTCCAGCGGTGACAGCCTCTGGAACAATAGGAAAGCTCACGTGTAATCTTTACTTGTAAATTACTACAACACCAAAATATATATGTTTTGTGGTATTCACGAGTTGGATATGAAATAGCTGTCGATCCCCAAGTTGCAAAGTTCCGAATATTAAAAATATTTCTCGTCTACTTGTAAAACTCGTTTTCATGAAACTTGCACAGATATTCCTACAACTAGAACAACATAATATAATATAGATGCTATTATCTGAGATATTTTCTAAATAAAAAGAAGTTTGTGATACTAAATTAGTCTATATTACACTTTAGCAAAGAAATGAATACACGAACAATTAAATTCAAATAAGGAAGTTAAAGTATTTTCTCCTAATTGAATATTGTTAATTTAAAAATGCACCTCATTAAATGTATTTCAAAGAAAACTATAGAAAGTGTTTCTTGGTAAATGATACAAAGCAATAGGAAACATTTTCTTTCATTAAAGAAGAAAAGAATTCTAACCTTGACTCCGCTCTTTGAATAACACGCTCCTAGACACATGTCGAGAGTGAAACAGCAACTTTTGCTAATATGCTGTGTCTATATATACCTAGTGTAAAACAGGGTAATGATTGTGTCAGACACACTTATATTTATTGAAGATGTACATGTAGTAAATTACACCTTAACTATTGAACAGAGTTTGATATAACATTTATTAGTTTAAAAACTAGGTATTTTGTGTCGTAATATACCTAATATTATTCCATAGAAGGTGAGAAATTACAGTTTATTTTTGTGAAATTTTATGTCTGTCTGAATTTTATTTATTAATAGCTGTGCCCGTGACTTTGTACGTGCAGATCATTAAAATATTTACACATTCTCAAAACAGAGTAACAAAAAAACAACACAGATAATTAAAAAAACATGCTAGATAGCTACAACCGCAAATATATAGTGACTACCTCCCTCCTTCCCTCCCTTCCTTTATCTTAATGCAGTGTATCACTTATCCTTCAGCCTCCCAATTCATTATCATGTCAGCCCTTAGACATCTCCGCTACACATGCAGGCCTTCCCTAATGAACGCCATCACAGCTCTTCCGCCAATCTTCAAATACGCAAGTTTTACTAGTTGACATAACTACAGATTTCCTCGTACTTACGGATCCTTGGGTACGCCTATTATTATTCAGTTTCTCCCGTCCACCAGCAAGGGTTGACTTAAAAAGGTCTCTCAAAGCCCACCTTTGTGAGTGTATATTAACATCAATCTAAGTTATAGTTCTTGTTTCAGGCCCACCCAAAATACTGTCCAATAATACACAATTCGGGTCCCAAGGTGACACTGTAAATATAGAATGTGCTGCTTTCGCCGTGCCGAGGATTGACACCATTGTGTGGACGTTTGATGGAAAGGAGATAGATTCCATACATGATCAGGTACTTATTTACACGATTTTGTATCAAAAATCTTCCTTAGAAAAACTTCTGACTTTTATTACGTTTACTGGAAACAAAAGTTATCTCTGAGTATTGACAATTCTTCATTGAGGCTATAATGCTGTTACGCTTGTGTTATACGTATATGTTTAGAGTGATTATTAAGCGATGTTTCTAAATCTACTTCGTAAAATGACCTTTCTTAGGATTTTGCCAATGTTAAGCTTTTGGGACGAATCCAAACATGGAGACCACGTTTTAACGGAGTAAAGGTGGTGGTTTGTACTACTAGAGAACCGAGAGAATGTCGCTCAGATCAAAGGATACCATAATAACCTTTGATCTGCCAACGTGGATTCCGAAGTGCAAAAGACTTCGCCATTTCACGAAATTAATTCTATTCACTAATATTAATAAGTACTTTGGTGATCATTATACACTAAATAATAATAAAACTGAACATACTCAAAAGTCAAAACCTAGCACTGCCATGTGCTAGGTTCTTCGGCTACCACTAAGGGAATCCCTAACTTTACTACAATTTTCATCTTGTTTACTAAAACTTCAGTTTTTCTTCTAAAATTACATTTTGCATATAATGTGAGCGTATTTTTATGCTCGAGTTTACCTGTCAAAGGAAAGCCGAACAGCTCCATATAAATCACATTACCCTCTAAATCATGGCTTAACATGCGTTTCACATTAGATGCCACGATTTATCTCTACACAAGTGTTATTTATTGTGTTGAGGCAATTTTTATCTGAGACTAATGACAAATCTATTACTAGGAAGAGCCTTTTATATAAATCGAGCTTGCGACAGGAAACTTTTAAAACTGTGTTCGTTTTCATTATTTTCCAAAGTAACTTCGATATTACAAAGTCACTACCAGTTTCTTCTTTTTATACGTTCTCTTTATTCGTGTACCGGTACGGTATACTTATGTAAGTAAATAACGTGTCTTAAACTAGCTTGAACAAGACTGCAATTTTTATTCCAATGAACTGGGGTGCTGAAAAATTTACTCCGTGGATTATATACAAGGAGTGTCACTTCCATCCAAGAACAAAATCATTTTTTTCTTCTTGTAACACGTTTAAAGTCTAGTTGCCCCCAATATGGTGACGTAACTTCGATATTGCAAAGTAACTACCAGGTTCTTCTATTTATACTGGGGTGACTGAGTTGATAGCTTGAACAATCTCCTCCATGGATTATGTGCTAGGAATGTTACTTCCATCAAAGAATAAAAAAAAAAACTTTTAACACGTTCAAAATCTAGTTGCCCCTGCCAGGAGTCCATGCTCCCACTACGTGGTTACTGGTGCACACTGGGTGCAAATTTAGAATGGGGGTAAATTATCACTGTTAGAGTATATTACTATCGAGTAACAGTACTAGAAATTCTAACAGCTCTGTGTTTTTATCCAGGACTACGCCTTCCTTGAGGATCTGCAACTAGGTGGGGTAATCAACTCTACACTGATTATCAGAGAGAGCCAATCAAAACACTTTGGCGTGTATAAGTGTAACGTTTCAAATGATTACGGAAGCGACACGTTGGAGATCGTATTGAAACCTAATAGTGAGTATGATTTATGTTATAATTGTATTTAAATACAGGTATAGATCGGTAAATTCATGATGGCACGCCCTGTTAGTTTTCACGAGGGGTGATCGCGGGGCGCTGGGCAGCTAATCGGAACATCAGTATCTTAATTTACCTTTACACACATTGAAGCGTGTAACGATAGAAGTAATACTGTAACAATATAACTCATTCAATGAAATATATGCGATTTAGAGAAAGAGAGTCTTAAACTGTACAGGCTATAGTTAAACCAGTATCATAATATTTCACTATAAAGTACTTCGCAAATATCGTCGAGGGATATCACTATTATCCGACAGACTTTGTCGTACCTTCATAACGGGCGCAACGACCACACGTTACAGTAAATGTGTAGCCGTTTAAACGTTATGCCTAACACATGAATAGCTGTCACTTTATCTCCTTTAAGAATATTTAAATCTGCACTTGATAAATTCGTTACTTTAAAAACAATATACACAATAAGGTTTTCATTTTGTCTGTAGTAAATTTTTACAATCATCAACATATCAGCCCATAGACGCAAAGATATTTTCATCATTTTCGGACAGCTTTACATTAAATGTTCCAAATGTTATCTTAATCGGCTTAGTAGTTTTCTAAAAAAAAATTTACTTTGTCTAAAATTTTATCAATGATGGCTCAGTAGCGCAATAGAAGAAAAAACTTGATACTAAATTCAACTGAAATTAAATTAAACTAAATCTATGAATATACAATATTTTGATAATATAAACTTCTTTCGTTTTTTTAGAAACATTCCCTCTTCTCCTGATTCTATTTGGAGTGACATCTGGAACCATAATGGTAGCAGCACTGATAATGCTGGTCATACTGTGTCAGAGAAAGCAAAGGAAGAACAAGCAGTCGCAAGTGGCTGAGAAACCTGACGTCACAGTGACTACTGAAGATCTGTTTAAAGAGAACGACAGGAATTCCAATATAAGTGATTTGAAGCTTGAACTGAGACAAGCAAACGGCAGTTGTGAAGTTGTAAGTATTGTAACCACATTCCAAATTAAGTGACCAGCCCTTGCACCTTCTCCGATGTATATAAAGTTAACATTAGAATGAACTTGGACATTCATAACAGCGCACTGACATTACTATATTGTGTCCACGAACTAAATTTAAAACTTAAAAAGACATTCTCGCTGTCCTATAAAATAAAATATTTAAATTATAATAGAATAACTAATTCGAAGAAACTGGAACTACTAAACAGTATCAGAAAAATACCGTCTTGTTACAAGACGGTATTTTTTCGGTCATTCGACGGTCATTAGACTCGATTTCGACTGGGGACAGAAACATTGTAATTGTTTTTACAAATTGGTCCCGTTCTAGACGTTATATTTGTGAATTGTCCTACTTATCCTTGTTTAATTTCCTTATATAATTGTATAAAATGTAATATTTAAGCTTCATATCTTTAGATCCGATCTCTGTTATCCGCAAACTTTCTAATTGTTGTATAATTTTCAGGATTATTCCAACACGGGATCAGATAGTACTTTATGTTCTAACGCGAAATTAGGCAGCGGTATACCGCTAGCCGGTACCGTGCCACTGCCTTCTATCAACCAGAACACCGCCTACCAACCTTACAGATATAGCAACGATTATACTGACCCTGCTTATGCTGATTGTTATAAGGTACGCTTTTGTTTGAAACATCTAGAATCTAGATGTTTTTAGAAATTGTATTTTTAAATCTACAAAAGTAAAACCCAAAACTTATTCTAGACACATACATAATGCTCACGCCCTGGTCCCAGAGGGGTAGTCAGAGACGATGCATCGCGACTTTCCTTCGTCCACTTTTCGCTCCGTGATTCCACTTGGCGTGATGTGTAGCGAACAACACATACATACATACTGTTGTATATTACTAATTCAGTATCTTAACTTACACTTTTAAAAATAAGACTAGGCACAAGTTACCTAGATAGACAGACAAGTTATAGCAAGAAATTAGAATCCTGTCCTAAGTTTCCGAAACTTTTATAATAGTTATTATTGAAACGAAACGATTTTGAATTGATATTGTGTTTTGTCGCAGGTGAATGGTTTCAGTAACGGCTATTCAACTTATGTCCATTACGGCCATGAATACACGCCCGGTTCTTTGAGAGTACAATCGCCTACAGTCGGAAATGATAAACTTACACCTAACAGGTAAGTTAGGCTCTGCCTAGTTTGGGACTGGATAATTGGTGTGAATGTCTGAGATATTTATTTATTTATATTATTATTATTGTGAGAACTACCTAAGCGAATTATAACAGCTGAAATTGTTAACCATTTTAAAAATAGACTGGATAAATGCATATGTGACAACAACGAATAGAAATAATGATGAGTGAACAATAATTGGATATAAGCAAAATCAGTTGCACAACTGCCTGCTTATGAACAATAATAATAATGCCTACCATAAGATCAATTTATCAGTAGACTTATCCGTGTTTATATATTCAGATCATGGTGAAGACTTTAACATCATTCTGCCATGCTAGCTAAGAAGACCGTAAAGTGTTTTTGGCAACCTTTTAAAAATTGTCAAAAAACTGTTTTGCTATAATTCCATGAAAATTAATAGCGTTTTTTCGCTAACTGAAGAAATATAATTCATCAATCATAGAATTTTCCAAAATATTTTACGGTCTTCTTACAGAGCAGGGCAGTATTAATGATTTCAATTATACGTACGCTTGTCTAATCATAAAAACTTAGAATTTCTGCTGTACAACAGGAATTAGACAAGGATAGGACAATTTAAACATATAATATCCAGGACCAAAAGACCAAATTTTACAATTACAAATCTCTCCTTAATGGGAAGCAAACCCAAGACCTCTGGCGGTCATATTTGATACTACAATGTGAAATTTATTATAATATTTTGGCTTATGATAATAACTCATGTATGACACACAGGTCCTCTTCGTTTAGATTAGAAGTCAAGACTCCACTGTTTACCTCAACAATTCATTTTCTCAAGAAAGATTTCATAGCAATGTACAATTCTAAACCAATAGCCTTCAACGTTTCAATAATACGATTAAACAAGTAAAAGCAATAATAGAAGACAAAGTTTGTAAGAATCTTACCGTAAGATCAGTCTTGCTTGGCCGTGAACTTTGTGAAGTGGAAACAAAATGTTCTCATTTTAACAAGGAAATGTCAGGGAATTACACTCGAAAACGTTTGTAGAGCTCAAACTTTCGAAGAGTATAGACAATTGCACTTTTAGGATGAATATAAATTATATATTACTTTTAAAATGTACTAATGTTAACACATTCGTGGACACAGTCTACGTGATGTGAGTTCGTAATGTAGTCGGCGAATTAATACGAAGCAATACGAAATTTGACGTTCATAGAATTTCTTCCACCGCGATAGTACTTCTATGATAGAAGAACTAACATAAAAATTATCCTACTTTCAAAAAGAGACTGTGCACCTTTGTTTGTCAAGCAGTCATTTTATTCCTATGAAGACTTCTTTCATAACTCATTGACTTAATTATATTTAATTTTAGGAATTTTGTCATTTTTATTTACTGATTTTGATTTGATTTTGTTTAATTTGTGTAAAATGTTATTCGACTTGTAACGGAAGTTATTAATAAAGAATGTCTATGTCCATCACGGTGAAACCCCGGTGGCGTCTGACGTCTATTATTGACGTACTGTCCACGAAGGTGTTTTAAACATTTACTAATGTAAAATAATTGTCAAAAGTTTACTTACTTATAAAAATAAATAAAAAATACAGATAAATAATTAATTAGAGATAAAAAATGAGCTCCAGGTCGCTGCCCCGCTGTAGGGTGCCCAGAACGCTGGCTGCGTTTCAACATTGAAAGGCTAGGCTAATGCGCTGGCCGAGGTACGCACCAGCCCTCCGGTCACCCGACAAAGAAGGAACACTAACACGCTAACACCTAGGACGCGGTAGTAGATAAAAAATATAACGTGTATAAATGTACCAAGTGTACTCATATGCAATAAATGATTTTGACTTGAAGTTTGTGTCAATTTTTATTTAGGCATCGTATGTTAGAGTAGGCCTTGTGTGTCTGTTTTTTTAGAAGTCCTATATGAACAAGTGTTTTTGAGATGTTAAATGTATCATTATTCATTTAGTAATTTAATTTTAGGTCAGTAAATGGCAGTTTACCAAGAAGCGTAGTCACATCATCCACAATTCAATTCAACACAGGCAATGGATCCCAGAACAATTCACTGAAACGAACCAAACGTCAAGACAGTAGTTGTGCTTTGAACAACTTGGGACTGCCTACTAATGAAGGTAAGTCCTAGATTCTACTATACAACTATACAACTATACTAGTAATAAAGTAGTTGAGTAATTGTTCTTTTGTACTAGTATAGTATTACTTATTCTATTTCCCCTTGAGCACTCAAAACCCATTTTATTTATTCAACTAGAACAGAAAGCAAATCTTATCTCATTAGCCGTTCTGATATATTTAAACTTACACGGGCCGCACAGAATATTCGTTAGATACTCGTGTATACAGAAAACAAAGGCCATTTTGAATACAAGATCGTGGGCTGGGTATTAAAACCTAAGGGTTCGCCAAAGTATTCTGTAAGCCTATTACGTTCAGTTGAAAATAGGGAAACACTCCAAAAGTATGAGGGAACTAATTGGGTTGTTAGTACATATATAATGTACCTCGTATTATCAATTTCTATTTGATTCTTCGTTATTATCGTGACCATTACGATTAAAATCAAACAATGGTTGAGAAGTTCTAAAAATAATCTTAATAAATAAATATTGCATATATATACATACGATTACATACATTATGTTCCCGTCTTAGTCCGAAAGGGGTAGGCAGAGAAGATGTAACGCCGATTTGCGCGATCCTGACACACCTGACTAGCCTTACTCACGTTTATCAACCTTTTCATACACTTTCTTATATTAATCTCACTGTGGACCCCAGCCTTTATGAGGACGTCACCAATTTGATATAATTATTACTTTTATTTCTTTCTAAATCAATAGTTATATGAAAACAAGCACATTTGCGTCTCGAAAACAAAATAAATAATAGATTGTGTTCCGAAGTGGACTGCAACATTTACATAGTTTACGTAAACCTGTTTTTACACACTAGGGTAATTCCAAACTAGAGTTAAAATTGACTTCTCATTCTGTATGTGCCTGAATGTCTCATTTTGTATGTAAAGTCATCATTAGCTTTTCACATCCAAGTCTTGGATGTTTATATATTTATTTAAGTATGTGTATCCGTTATCTAGTAACCATACTACAGGCTCGGCCTAGGCTAGTTTGGGACTGGATAATTGCTGTGAATGTCTGAACTATTTATTTATTTATATACCTACGTTGTTAGTTTCCTAAAAGGTCGTATCTATACAAATACATTATTCGAAACTTTACACTGAAATAAATTCAAGTAAAATCAATATTCAATTGAATTACGTAATAAACATACACATAATACAATAGTAAAGTATCTCACATCAGCACATATGGGAGGTATCCATCTTATATTAATATTTATCACTAGCTGTTTGCCCGTGACTTCGTTCGCGTAGACCACGTAACTTTATAAATAATATAGCCTATAATATAACA
Organism: Esperia sulphurella; assembly: GCA_947086405.1. NCBI lineage: Eukaryota > Metazoa > Arthropoda > Insecta > Lepidoptera > Oecophoridae > Esperia > Esperia sulphurella. The sequence goes on from OX352282.1 coordinate 4,530,406, forward strand.
CTCACAAATAACGTGGCTTTCTATTGGTAAAAGAATTTTCAAAATCGGTTCACTAGATCCAGAGATTACCCGCTACAACCTCCCAAACTTTACCTCTTTATAATATTAGTATAGCCTAGCTGTACCCGCGGCTCCGCATGCGTGGACAACTCAACATAGCAAATTATTATGTATTTCCCGTACGAATGAGATGTTTTATCGGGATAAAACTATCCTATGTTATATTCCAGGACCTAACCCATATGTGTGCCAAGTTTCATCCCGATCCATCCAGCGGTTGAAGCGTGATTGAGTAACAAACATCCAAACATCTAAATATTCTAACATCCAAACATCCAAATATCCAAACATCCAAACTTTCACATTTTATAATATTAGTAAGATAGTAGGATTGTCACAACCAAAGAAAAGAAAAGAAAAGAAATATATTTTCCTCGTTAATTTACAGATAAAATAGAGAATGACTCAAATAGAGTAGGTATTCGTATAACATTTGGGATTATAACTCCAAAATAACTCCTAAAAGTCTTAAATACAATAACACTTTTTCCCAAGAAAGTTATGTAACTGCTGTTAACGTTACCTACATTTTTGATACAAATTAAATCGAATTTTATGCACTAAAACAAAATATATAGGAGTCATAAAACTTTTGTTGCACACAATGTAGTATTTCAAAGGAAATGTGGCCACTTCGATAAAATATTCTAGAGCAATTCCTAGTAACTACTTTAGATGTATTAAAGTACTCACATAGTAGAATAAAATAAAATCTTGATTCCCAATAGGAGGTGCTTTGAGAAAATGTTTCAGAGTTCATTAAATAGTTACTGATTTAGTTTCAGTAAAGTATTTCGTTATTTCTCTTTATAGAACTACATTTTCATAATATTAATTAAAGCGTTCATATAGATTTAGTAAAATTTACTAGGCACACATTCTCAAGTAATATAAAAGCATTTAATAAACAAAAAAAAATATTGAAACAACATTCATAACATAGCTTCACTATTGTGTGTTCGCTATCACTGACTAATTGAAATAATTATTCTCTCAGAAGCTATTCCCTGGGATCAAAGTCGTTTAAGAATCAAATGTTCCTTGTGGGAAGTGGGATATGGGAGTATGGGAAACTTGGAGAATCTGTTTTATATCGTATAGCATTTATTAACAATCCGTGACATCAGGCCCCTAAAATATTACAGAAAGTTTGCTACCCTACTGGTTATTCACCACAAGGTATCGTCATATCGACTGATCTCTCTAATTTTAATATCATCTACAAGTCATACCATGAAGCAAAGTAATTTTTCGCACCTCATAAGTCACTTCAAAGTTTTTACCTTCATGATTGGCACTAATTGGTTATTAAATTAGATAACAGATGATGTGTTATGATGATCTGTTATCTAATTTAATAACTAATTAGAGACAATAGTGAAGGAAAACCCTTTGGGGTGAATTATGAGCTGGGAAAAAATATTTTGCTTCGTGGTATGACCTGTATAAACAACTCTATTGTTACAGTGAATAGAGTACCGAATGGTGGTATATTGCACGGAGTAGATGTAAGATATGCGGCTACATACGGGAATCCACATCTACGAGCTGGAGGTGGACTAGGTTTCGCTACAGTAAATACAGCGAAACCTGCGTCGACGCCTGCGCCGCCGCCGTATTCGTCGGTTAGAAGCTCCGTGGTGTTGCCTTCAGGTATGATATCTATAAAAAGTACCTATCTTGTCTTTCTCAGGGGCCAGGAAGACCTGGCGACACTTCGACCCTTCAGGATCTGTTGTGCCCCTGTTCACCAACGTACGTGTGTAAAAAGTACTGTTTGATTTAGCAGTGTACAGATCAAATTACTGGGTCTAGACATTTTTAATTTAGTACATAGTTTCCACACGTATTTCCTCCTAAAATTCAACTCAATGTGGACGAACCCGTTTCAGAACAATAAAACATTGATAGTAAGTAATAATGTAGAAAGTAAAGTGTATTTCATACACAATGTGCATGTTACGTAAGTTTTTTGGAACATCTCGGAAAATACTGAAATTTCCGTAATGGTGTCCCATTATTTCCAGGAAGTTTAACAAATACGTTCCAAGCAGCACAATTGGTCCAGTTGTTATCGAGTTATCCTGACTTTAAATGCTTTTTTGACTATTGGGGTAGTTTTTATCTGAATCATCAGTTTTCTTTTCATCATCAGGTACATCATCACACTCTATAACATCGCCTACAAGTCTCGCTTCACCTCAATGTGCGACGAGCCCCATAACCACGTCTACTATGTCCACGGACAGCACGCAACCAGCGGTAAGAACTACTTTTCTCTGTTAGTTCTATGAAAGCTTAGGTTAATTTTTCATTGAAAAAATATTTATTTTCATTAATTTCACATAGGTAGTATCCGTAAATTAATACAAAAAGGGTACTTTTATATATTTAAACAATTGTCTTTATATAATTCTTTATTGCACTATTTTAAAACTAAATACAGTTACAAATTTTGTGCACAAAGGCGAGCTCATCTCTTAAAGAGACTTCTTCCAGCCTACCTTACAGGGTGTGAGACAAGGCACTAAGAGCGAGAGGGGGGAAAGTGCATAATAGACTACATAATAACTAAATACCTAAACTACTTTACATTTATTATCTACCTATTAAATTAACCTTTGAGCCTAAATTCAATATCATATAGGCTAAAGCTCTGCGTCAGACATTTAAAATGCAGGCTGTTCCTTTTATTATTATATGCTGTATCCCATTTATCAAAGACTAGCTGTGCCCGCGGCTTCGCTCGCATGGACTTGAAACTTATTAAGCGTTAATTCCCCTCCCCCTCCTCCTCCCCAAGAATGTTTGAAATCGGTCCAGTAGTTATTGAGTTTATTCCTTACAAACATGCAAATCTTTCCTCTTTATAATATTATTATTATGTAGATGTCTGGAAAGGCAATATACATTTTAGGCAACCTTTCTCATCGTATACAAATATAAAATATTAAAGTATTGGAATTTAATAATCTCTCTTGTTTCCCAAGAAATATTCTCCGATAAAAAAATTGTTTTACATGCATAGTAGGCGTAAAAATCTATTTTAAAAATACCTATCGTACTAAAACCTGTCTTGACCACAGACCCATGTTACTTATTATTAAAACCGGGGTTATTCTGCCTTCACCCATGTACACGTGTCACATACAGTACAAAGAATCTCTGGTGTAACGAAACACCTTCGACCCAAATACACGCGATGTCATCGACATTGTCACAACAGATTACACTACTCAAGTCACAGTTGATTCATCCCGGAAGGCACCTCATCTAGGGTTGCCACGTCATGTGAACTAGCTTTTACCCGCGGATTATCTCGCTTTTTCCAGTACCTCTTTAAAAAAAAAAAAGTATCATAATATTCGATAGACGGCACCTACTGTATCACCACTAATGGTATTTTGGCCATCACGTTGGCCTAGCATAGTTTAGTTATTTAGTATCGAGATAAAATATAACGCAGGCAAATGATAATACATTCTTATTATAATTATATTCTTTATTGCACATTTTTTTTACAAAAAAATACAAAGGTGGACTTATCTCTATAAGAGATGTCTTCCAGCCAGCCTTCACTGTAGGAGAAATTAAACAAGCGGAATATCAAAAAAGATGCATGTATTTAAATTTTCAATGACATTTTTCCTAATCTCAGATCTAAATATTTTTAGTTTAGTTAAGTTATATGGAGTTACAAAAACCCTAAACGGGTGTTTAGGGTTTTTGTAACTTCATATTTTCAGTGAAGAAAGTCTCGTAAGGAAACTAACAAGTTCGTGTAGTGCAATGTGTATTGTTAGAGATGTACTGCAAAGAGAAACTAACAAATACGAGCATGCATCCCTGAGTCTCAGTAAGCCTGATCATTTGACAACCCTGATCAGTATCAAGTGGCCTTACAGGTTGGCGTGGCAACATCGTCCACTACTCCGCAGTCTCCGAGTGGTCACTACATACTGGCACCATCAAATAGGACACTCAGCAACGCTACCGTTACTAAGAAAGGTGAGTCTAGTGTTATGGCTACTTATGCAGGCAGTGTTAACAAAGCCGGTGATGACTTGACTCTTATTGATTTTGTTTATTTATAAAACGTAATGCCTTAATACAAGTCTGTATAATGTACAATGTTGTTGGTGGGTAACGAAATACTCAGGTCACCAGGCTCCCATCCCTCGGATATTGGGCGCTTCACTTTGCCATACCGAGCAATTAGAATATATAATGGCCCGATTCTGAAGTCACACATTTAAAATTTGACAGCGCTAAAATTAGTTTCGTCTTTATCTTCATAATACTGTGTGACAAGGATAGCAACAATTTTAGTGCTGTCAAATTTTAACATTGTGCCTTCAGAATCGAGCCCAATATCTGATTTTTTAAAAACAAAGCACTGCGCCAATATTAATTTAGAACGCAGTACATCTAGATGTGAGAGTATAAATATTATATCATGCATTAAGAATTAATGAATATGTGTGCGTGTGTGTGTGGGGGGGGGAGGGGAATTAAACAATTTGTTTAGTATTCGATACTGAAGGCAACTATTACAGATAACTACATCTATTTGTATAAAATAAAAATTATATAAATTCAGATACTTTAAAAATCCATAATTTCTTAGTCCTGGCTTGTTCTATATTAATAAGTTTACAAAAATAAAATAATAATAACAATGGAGGTTCATCGAGTCACGCCTTTTGCGTGTAACTCCATAAACCTCCCAAGTATGACACTGTCACACCTCCCTGCTATGGTCTTCAGCCTACCTTTGGTGCTCGTCCGCATTTGACGCATTAAGGAGGCAGACTTTTTTCGTATTATCGCGATAAGTATGTACTGTTTGGATGCATTTTGAAGTACATTGAAAAAGATTGTGGTCAACCAAGTAGCATTTTGTCTGGTTGTTGTATGTTAGCTAAAGTAATCATTTTTATGATCGTTTGAAACAAGTTCGGGACAAGAGTTAGTTCAAAGGAAGATGTTGGTATGGAGTTAAGATTACTGTTCTATTCACGGTTAACGACATCTTGATCAAATCAACAACTGTTTTTTTTACCGCTCCGTTAGTCTATTACTTTACCTCGTGGTTTTCTATATATTTTTCTCAATAATTATGCCTAAAGTTTTTTGTAATAATTTTCAGACTATTTGCTTAATTTAATAATGTATTTTAGTTGACCATATTACTTTATGTTACTTAGAAAGTAAACATTTTTAAATTTACCTAAGATCTGCAGACCTCAGATATTCGGATACATATTGTGAGGCTAACCTCTAGATAAAAATTATTTGCAATTTATCTAATTTCAAATATATTGTCCGCAGGTAATGGCCATACGCAACCTCTGGCTACCCACGTATAGCCTACGTTTCAAGAACACTTTTCTAATGACTTTTGATGGACTTTACCAAATATTCGACATATATTTTAAATGAAATCTGCTGTTAAATTTTACTATCCCATACTTTTCTATTGAATTCCGTTTTATTTTAAATTTTGTTTTAATTTTCTTAAGAGAAAGTAATATTGAGTGAGACAATATAACAAAATGCAACATCGTCGGTATACTAGAACAATTTAACAAGTCCTCTTTTTGTGAATAAAATAATTCCATTGGCCAAACGGCTCTAAATGTCAAATGTCACCAAATGTTCATATCAAAACTCATTTTCCATTTTTTTGGACATTATTTCAGAATAAAGACGACTGGACTTGTTTAATTCTTCCAGTATACAGACGGTATGTTATTGTAAAGCGGTTTACACAATTGACATTAATTATTAGGCGTTCGCAGTAAACAACATAACCTGACTACAATTTTCACATAACTTTAAATACCTATTTCTTGTAGTTTCTTAAACCTACTTATTAATTTCACATGTTAAACTGCAATCTTGAATTAGAAAATCAGACAATTTGTGCTTTAGTGTTCTTAAACGTAAAACATATCCGTAATAGGTGTTCTAAAAAAACTTGTGTAGTCGGATTATTCAAATAAAATGACATAAATGATTGATACGTTACTCGTACCTTAGGAAAGTTCTTAAGGTGGAACGTTACGATTGCGTGACGTTAAATACCATTTTACTTGGTCTAATTATTTGGTCAATTCTCTCTAACTTATGTCATTTATCACTGTTACATTGATATTGAAATCTCGTCAATTTCATTATTATATCTGACTGAGACTGGTCTTGTTGTCGTAAACTTAATATATTGTGTGTAATATAGTAGATATATTATAAATATATCAATTGTATAATATCTGTAATGACTAATATATCATGAGCGATTTAGATTATCACCGGAGACAGATAACTTTGTACAATTTGTACAAGTTGGTCTTGATCTGGGTGTTATATTTGTGAATTGATCTGTCCTTGTCTAACTCTCAATAGCACAGGAGACAATTCTTATATTGAGATTAGACATGTGTATGTATTTATTATATGAAAGATACCTAAATATATATATATTGTTTACTAGAGTAATTTCATTAACCTGTTTTTAATTTGAAAAGACAATTTTAATGTAATCATCGTCATGGCCTTCTCAATGATTGATATCTATGTGCAGTCAAGGAAAAAATATATAATATTTAATATATTATTTTAAGTTTCGCCGTATTTCATACCGTCAAAAATAGCAGCTTACTATCAAATAATTGATCTTTCTTCTGTATGTCATACATTGCTGCAGTCACGTAGAGAATATGTAGAAAAATAAAGTGGAAATTTTATGACGCTCTCAAAGCTCAGAATTTGTGTGATGTGCTTATAATTTTAACTATGAGTAGAAATATATTCTACGTGAAAAAAAATGCTTTTTAAACACTATTAACTATAAAAATATTTGAAAGAGAAAGTATTTTATTTTATTTTACAGAAACATTTTCAATAAGTTGAACTTTTCCTTTTTTTCTTCATTCTTTAAACATATTACTAATTTTTCCTTGACTGTACCATCATTACTGTAAGTAATTGTTTCTACATTATAAGTATCAATATCAACGTTAATATCTTTGTAACTTTTATACATTTCATAATATTATTATAAGGCAATGGTAAACAATGAACTAATGAAATAGTCCGTTAACTTTCGATAGCATTTGACAGCTGGTAAATACGAAAGACTATTAAGTTGATTAAATTGATGTATCTCAATCGATATTTGTGTCATCACACTACTCTATGTTGAAATATCTTCGTATGTAGTTTCTATCAAAAGTTTGATAGTTTTGAAGAAAGTTGAAGAACACTAAGAATGGAATATTATTTTGAACAAATTGGCGGTATATTTTGTGATTTTATTCTATCACAATCGATTACTTAAATCAAAAATCAAAATATTTATTTTCAAAATTGGAATACATTATTCTCTTTTTGACGTCAAATTCTGCCTAAAACTACTCCACTTCCACCTGTATAACCGAGGGGAAGAAGTGGCAACACACCCAACGGCACCCACTTATGTAAGTAATATAAACAAACTGCCGCTACATATCAATAAACAGCATATCATCATTTATTGTAAAACATCTTTCTTGTCTTATTGTGGCGCTTGTTTTCGGACATCTTCAGATCATCGATCCATCTAAGAGAGATATTAAGGATACAGGGAAAGAACATGTCATGTCACAAGTCCATAGAGTTTAAATTACATTATTACAAAACAGAAAACGAGGAATTATTCCCTCGCATTTCGCGCGTACCACAGTGGGGTGAATTGCTGAAGTGTTAATCGCACTAATATTATAAATACGAAAGTTTGAATATTTGGATGTGTGTTACCCAATCACGCTTCAACCACTGAACGGTACGGGATGAAACTTGATACACATATACGTTAGATCCTGGAATAGGACATAGGATAGTTTTTATTCCGAAAAATATCTCATTCCTACGGAAAACCAAATAAATCGTGAAGCCAAACCAAATAAACCAAATAAAAAAGCAGTGAAGATGTGTAAATATGGAAACCTACGCGGACGAAGTCGCGGGCAAAAGCTAGTTTAGGGCATATGACATTGGTTTATCATTAGCATCATCATATAGCCCTTAGACGTCCACTGCTTGACAAGGACTTCCCCAACGAACGTCACCACACCCGGTCCTCCGCCCTCCGGCATCATTCACTTCCGGCTAACTTCTTCCGGTCGTCGGTCCATCTGGCGGCGTGGCGTCCCACCCTGCGCGTGCATATCTGTTATCATAGTATATTCGTTCTTTTTCGGATCTCCTCATTACGAATCATATTACTCAAAGAAACCCGAGCATTGCCCTCTCCATAGGTCGCTGAGCGACTGCAAACTTGGGTATCGGGCGAAGTTTAGGTCCTAGATATGACTTTGTTTTGTATTTTGTGGTAATGTAATTTTATCTGGCATGTTTCTTCCTGTATCATTTATCTTGTATCTACCAGCTTTCATTTATTGTGATAGGTATCCCATCGAAAAAGGTACTAAACACTGATTCAAATGTTAGATTATACAATTAAGCTTTAATTTCTCTACGAAATATTGTGCCATTTCATATTTCATAAATATTATCTACTTTTAAAAAATAAATCATAATAAAATTATATTGAAATTTTAGTGAGTATAGCACCGATCTTCCATTGTTTTCCACAGTGCAATGTCAATTTGAAGAGTTTTATTTAAAAAAATATTATTTATAGTGAAAATATTTCAACTACCTAGATTAAAATAGTATATTTAGTCATATTGATTGCTTATCACAATATTATGCTCAACAATCTATAGACGAAAAAAAGAATTTTATGTGAAAATTTTCGACCTAAGACTGATTAGACTAAAAACATACATGACGTGCTTTTTATATGGAAACAATTTTTAAAGTTAGGCCCGTCGTCCATTATGCGATGCACTTATTATAAATATATATTTAATTTATACATACATCCATAGTGTTAGTAAATGCCTTAACACTGTCTTAGTCAACTTATTAACTAGTTTCTTAAATGACTAGACATACTCGTAGGTTTCAGCAACGCTACCCAGTGTCCGATGATGGGACCGATAAACATCTCGTCAGTCATTTTCAGGATCCCGTTAGCGCTGTTCCGCATCCTGCGCATCAGGGAGCTCGTTTTCTTGCGCATTATTGCAGCAAAATCATCTGCGTGAGCCTCTGCGAACATCCCTGGTGCGTTGCAGTATCGGGAAAGCCCCAACACGGTCCTGAAAATGTTATTATGTACGCGCAGTGCAGTTTGTTTTTGTCGCATCGGTATCGCGTAGCTGTTGCATCGCATATGGACGACGGGCCTTAGTCAACTTTAGAATCGTCAAAGACCCTTTTTTTGTTTTTCATATATTTGAGAAACAACTCAAACAAATTGATTTAATTTGACCCTCCCATATAAGAAGATCATTTTGTCGAACGGTTCAAGTGTTTAGGCACTTAATTTTTTCTTTCTCTTTAGCGTGTGATACTGAGTGACTCCCTAACGACTTACTACAATATGATATTATGAGTACTTTGTTAGATTCTGTATGACTCTAAAATAACAAGAACTAACCAATATTATTACTGCAATAAATAAATGTTACTTTACGCAATCCATTATTAGCTAGCTATTCAATTATTTTAGGTAGATACCTACAGGACAAACTGACAGCAATTTGTCTTTCTAAAATAATATCTACCACTAGCAATTTATCGTTCAAAAATAACGTCTACCACTTGTCAAACTCAGTATCCTTGCCCAGCGGGGTGCTCTACCTCGGAAAATATCAGTAACTTTATAAGGCGATGTCTACACCGATCAGTGTCACGTTATGCGACTTCGCGTCTTCCGTTCAACGTCACTTTGACAAACAAATAACATAATTCCAGTACCGGATTAAGTCAGCGCGGGACCTGATGCAAAAGTTATCAGATGGCCTTGTGTTGATTTTGGATTTAATATTTAACACCACTTTTAGTTCACAAACTTTTCTAGAGATTATGTGAGCGAAGGTTGGTGAGCGTTTTTGTATGGAACCAGGTACCCGCCTACTAATAGCTATTAATATATGATATATATGTATTTTATCATTAGCATGTTAGCATGGCCTGCTGTGACCGAGCGGCCTCACCGCACATAGGGCAAACCCAAGAGGTTTATTATGTGTGAGTTATGTAAGACATGAGATGTATTTTCTTATTAATGTTAAATAATAAAACAAACTATTATTACCCAATAAGTGATACGCGGTAGAAAAAGGCCCAAAGCTCTGAAAATATGGCTAAATTAGATTAGCCGCCATAGTACCTATTATTCTATTTAATAGGACATCTTCATTTCACATTAGACATTAGGGTTGTTATTAGTGGGCGGGTTTAGTTATAAAATAATCATCTACAATTACGTATTTTTAACTAGTTTCATTTAATGAGTTGGGTTGTTTGTTGATGATTTAGATAAACCTTTTTTAACTGTGACGATTCTAATATTGACGTTCTTGTTTAAAATTATTTCAAATAAATATACTATTACATAGAAATATAATTTTCACGTATCAATGTATGGCCTACAATGAAATTTTCATATCATAATCTATTAGTATAAAATCGCTTAGTGTCATGTCATCCGTCTTTTTGTAATAATAATAAAGCCACTAGAGTATTTTTTGATTTCTTTATAAAATAGTTGTATTTTTTTTGTAATACTTACTTACACCTATTTTTCAAAGTACTTAATTATTTTTTGTAATTTAGTTTTTAATTTCAACAATACAGAGAAGCACAAAGCTTCTGTTTGGTTATTGGGTAAAATATATGATCATCATAACATTTTGGTTTGTGACAAAGGACTAAAATGATCATATTATAATTACCGCCAAGGTTGATTGTTAATCATTTTTATTAAAGAAATCTGAAAATAACTCTAGAAACTAAATATTTGTTAATAATCTGTAACTACAAAGTATAAGGCTGCTTATATACTTGCGATTAAAACTTCGTTTGTAACATTGTAACGCTTAAATTTGTTTGTGTGTAGTAAGGTTTACGGGATTCCTCTAATGTGTAATTGATAATTATGCTAGAAAATATAATTATTTTTTCTGTGATACATAGAATAATGTGTTTTTGTAAATAATCAAATTACTACATAATATGAGTGAAACTGTTACGAAAAATGTACTTCTTAATTTTAAGAGGGTACTTCGTTATTAGTGAAAAATGTTTTAGGGCGTAGCTAACACATGTAATGTTCAAAGTTGTATAAAAAAAAGTCTTACTATTTAGTTTTTTTCTTGGCATAAGTGATTCAATTGCAGAATAATATCGCTGTTAATACAAATCCTACAATATTTTTAGGTAAAATAATTTTTGAATAATACTGGCCCAAGGATTTTTAGCATCGAATATAAATATTTTACACTAATAGTGTAAAACTCTGTATATATTAAGCTTTTAACTTTTTGTGAAATTTAATAGCTAATAGAAAAAAGTTATGTTTTTGTGGAGTGAGACAGTAGATAGTGAATGTCGAGAGTTATAAATGAAACTTAACTTGTAACTTGTAAATTAGTAAAATTGTACAAAATACTTTTCTAAATAAAAACGAAACTTTGGCCTATGTAATTAAATGTTTTATTATTCTGTTAATTCTTTATTGTAAGGCCTAATACAGACTACTTACTTTATGTTTGGTGAAATTCGGTGACCGATTATAATGTCGGTGTTTTTGTAGCCCGTGTGTTTATTTTATGTCTAAATATCCCCTTGCTTAACACCTAAGTTACATTAATAGTAAATGTACCAAGAAAAATATATCCTGTTACAAAACCAGGTTATGGAGGCGGAATTTTTCGATTTGCGTACATACAGGTGAGATTCAGGTCAAGCGCAAACCCATCAACAATAACAAAAAGAAAACCAAGTTATATTTAGTAATAATACGTTAAATATCAAGGTTTCACAATTGTATCTCGTCTGTATTCGGCCTAATTAGAAATGAGGTTATCAACGCCCTCGTTACATATAGCTAGCTAGGTGTCCTTCCCATTTAACTCGAATCGAAATAATAATAAAAAAACAGGTTATCCGTTTGTGGACACTACATCAAAAGGCAGGGTATAATAGGCTTGCTGAGTGACACTATACATCTTATGACGTCGTATTAGAGCTTACAAAATGTATGCATTGGATGTTCTATTTTAGTTTGCAAGCTGGACCCACAAACATGTACCTATAAAATTTCCGTAAAACGTACCTCTACTATATTTCTCTGAAACCCCTTTGAGCAGGTAACATATTTCTAAAAGGTAAGTAAGTATGGATTGGAATATCAGCAAACGCCCATCTGATTAATCATAAGATTGTCGATCATGAACACTGTATTAATAAACACTGTGTCGTATCCACATTTTAAGAGAAATGAGTGAATATTGCGTTTCAATCGCCGTCATTATCACCAGCACTAAAAGTTCATGAAAAGTATATCATTAAATATTTCACCAATGCAGAATTTGTGCTAGGACAAGAAACTTACTGTATAATAAAAACGATGAACTGGTATTGTCTCTTTTACTCATGAAGGTGTGGATAATCACGCTGTTTAAACGCTCGAGTATTCACCCAAATATGTACGGTCTGTACCCTCTTCTTTTTTAATAAAAGAAAAATTATAGGATTTTTTCTAATAAGATATTGTCCCTCTGATAGTACTCGTACCTATTGCAAATTACATTGCTGCCTTCTTGGCTTGATCGTTAGACTCGAGCACCCGAGGTCGTGGGTTCGATTCCCATCTGGCATACCATCGGACAGGCAACTTTGTACAAGTTGGGCCCAGTCTGGATGTTATATTTGTGAGTTGTTCTACCCTCGTAATTTTTTTTATCGTAAAGTAGCAAATCCTGGTTTGGAAATAGAGGTGCTTATTTAAATGTATACATGACATATTTATTTGTTATTTACGTTCATTAGACATCGTCGGCCTAAAGTGTTAAACAAATACTCTCATACTCATACTCATGGCTGGAGGAGATCTCTTATAGAGATAAGTCCACCTTTGTACACTTTTATGTTATGCCCTTTTTTTTTGTAAAATTTATGTGCAATAAAGAATATAATTACTCATTTATTTCCACCTTTTCACATTAAGAACTCTAGGTTAAGTCAACATTTTTATATATCCATTTCACACATGGCTGGCGTCTTTTGGAAATATATGGAAAGATCGAACAGTTTCTACATTATAAAATTAAACTGCGGTACACACAAAATTGCAGTGTGGTTTCCGGTAGAGTAGAATAGGACCACTCCAACTCTTCCCGTGGATGTCGTACAAGGCGACTAAGGAAATAAATACATTATAAAACATCAGTCAGGCATCCACAACCAGTCTGGCCAGCGCGGGGAGTGTAGGCCAAATCGTCCGTTTGTCTCCGGCAGATGAGAGAGGATTGTGCTCCTGCAGTGGAGACAACAATAACCTGATGATGATGATGATGACACAAAAATTGCGATAAATCCACTTTTGTATACAGTCGGATATAACTTTTGTAACCAACGCGATAATAAGTATATAACACACAATATTACGTACAAATTTGTAAAATAACTTAGCCGACCTCGACACAGGGAGAGAACTTACTTACAGTCATAGACTAACGCCGCTATTCAGCCGAATAAAGTCAATCGCACCTACGTTAATGCCTACATAAGTTACCTGAATTATTTCATGTACGCGTTAAGAATTTTTACGAGGCACATAGCGGATATAAGGCAATTGTGATTCATCTGCTATACGGACATGCGCGTAAAATGTTTATCGCCCCTGTTATGGTGTGGCCATATACTAAGCGGGAATACGTACCCAACAATATATTTTTTTAAAGATTTCATGAAAATCGTTCTTATTCGTATTATGGTTTATCTCCGGGATAAGAATTCTGTTTATGATTAATTACCCACGAATTAAAAAAAAATTGTATTTGTTTGTGTCCGAATGAAGATATCGAAAGTCCGAAAGATTTTGGAGAGCAGCAAAACAACTTAACAGTTTATTTTTTTATTCGTAAAACGATGTAATGATAGGTAATTTAAAAAAAAACTTATTTTTATAAATCACAGGAGTATAGGTAATTTTCATTAAACAAGCTAAAAAAGTTAATTGATGAATAGGGATTTCTGAAAACTTTCACTGATGTAAAACTTTCCAAGGAAACGGTGAGAATAATTTAAAAATATATTATAATTTTGAATAAAAATACATTGTGTTGTATTTTCCAATTGTTGCTTTTAATAATTGTAAATCAGTACAAATGGGTTTTGAAGCCGTTACTAAAGCCGTTCCTGCATGTTAGAAAAAGAGTCTTCACCCTTCACCAATGCGTCTTTGGATAGCCTAAATAATTTTTAGGCTATCCAAAGGACGTTGATAGCCTAAATAATTTTTCCCTAGAAATTTTCATGGAAACTTTCTGCAATTTGTATTTTTTCTAACTCCACCTGTTTAGATTGATTAAATTTATAAAAATTAATAAGAATATTCTTTATATTACACCAACCAATACATATAAAAATTATAAAAATGTAACATAGAAACATGAATCTAGTGTACAACGGACGGCGGCTTTATCGCTTTCAGCGGTTTCTTCCAGGTTACTTGAGTGATGGGGAATTTTCGAGGAGTGGAAGTGCTGGGTGCAAACATTTGTGCATTTATTTCTACAGCGTATATTCCCGCTAACTTCGCAGCCCCGACGTCATGAGGGGGTTGGAATGAAAGGAAAGTATTAGGGCGCTGCTGCCGTGTGTTCGCACACCGCTTTGGTTATTGGTTATTACTGTAGATATATATATCTATTGTTGTGTAGGGAGTTATGACTGTTATCTTTTTTCTAGGGCACGCTGTAGATAGATAAACGTATAACTTATGTGTAACGATCGAACATGTGATGGCTTGTGATAGTTAAGTCATGACCAGTAGTGCTATTCTCTAAAGTACAAACTCACGTGCGAGTCGCACTGAAGTGAGTCCACTCACTTCGAAACCTAATCAGTTGATAATTCTGTTAACATTCCAGAGCACTATCGGCGTGAAGTGAACAAAGGAACAAATAACTCACTTCACTTCGACAGTGCTCTGGAATGTTTACAGAATGCCAATGGATTAGGAGAGAGGGAGGACTTGAATGACACTCGCACGTGAGTTTGTATTTTAGAGAATAGCATTACAGGAAGCCTATTCCGTAAGCATTTTCGAATTACAAAGTCATTGTGTACTTCTCTACAATAGTTAGACGCCAAACTCTTAAAAAAACTTAAAATCTAAATAATATTATGATGTTTTGTGCACAAAGGCGAGCTTATCTCTAATAGAGACCTCTTCTAGGCAACATTAAGGGATGTGAGATAAGGCAATAAGAGCAAGTGGTGGCAAAATAAGTGCATAATAAATTTTAATAAGATTTGAATCTGAAACACTGATGCACACAAACGTGTACGGATAGGCTGATGCTCCTGTAGTAGTAGTAGGCAATTAAATCTGTTTGCTTGTTGGCGCGGAAACGTGAACACTGACGGTGGGCCTGAGCCACAAGATTCAAGTCCCTCAGCGAGCTATTTAGAGGGCTATGTTCGGGGTTTCTTTGAAGGATTTGATTCGTAATGAAGAGACGACGAAGAACGAAGGTGATCGACATAGCAGAGAGTACCGCGCAGGGTGGGTTTGATGCCCCGCCGTCAGGTGAACCGAAGACCTGAAGAAGGTGGCCGGAAGCTACTGGATGCGGAGGTCGGAGGAGCGGGTTTGGTGGCGTTCATTGGCCTATGTCCAGCAGTGGACGTCTTAGGGCCGATGCGTGTGTCCTTGTATGGAGTGCCGAGGGTGTGGTACAGCTTTGTATACACGCTAGTGTCAATATACAAAATATTCCCAAAATATTCCAAGAGAAATATGAAACAGGAAACATGAAGATAGAAACAGTTCATTTCACGGCGAAACGCGAGATTTCCAATTTCCCCATCCTCCCCAGAATGTCATGTACGATTTTAATAAGAGAAGTCGGTAGAGCAAATATAATAGTACGTAGGTACTACTTCCTTGTTATTAATTTCAGGCATAATAAAGTACATATATCACTAGCTTTTGCCTGCGTCTTTCTCTGTATAGACATAATATAGTACACTCCAAGCGAACAGATTTTATTACCTACTACTGTATCAGTACCTTTACCTATACCATTTATTACCTAATAGCGCATCAGCCTACCTGTACATATTTGTGTGTGTGCGTAAATTATAGTAGGGCTACTTCACCTTGAGCGCGCACATAGTTGGTCAAGAGAGGGACACCGTTATACGTCAACAACATAAGTGCTTCTCTTTCCAACTTAAAGCGTCAATCGCACGGTGGACTATTTTGCGGGCGACATTAAACTGGCGGTGAGTGTCATTCTTAACACGTTCGCGGACATTAAGTCACATGCGTTGGACACAAATGATTTGTATGGAGATTTTACGGCAGCTATAGCACCTTTGCCTTCACATCTCGTGCGTGTTTAATTGTGACACACTGCTATGACAGTGGTGAGCAGCGACAATTTTTTTATAGGTGTTAAAATCCATCTTATAGGACACCAGTGAACCTGTCATCGTGTATCATCATCAGGTTATTTTCATCTCCACTGCAGGAGCACAACCCTCTCTCATCTGCCGGAGACAGACGGAGGATTTGGCCTACACTCCCCGCGCCGGCCAGACGGGTTGGGGAGGCCTGATTGATGTTTTATAATGTATTCCCTTAGTCGCCTTGTACGACATCCACGGGAAGAGTTGGAGTGGTCCTATTCTACTCTACCGGAAACTACACGGCATCGTGTATCGTGTGATACTAAACGTGTAGCTACTATAATTTAGTATGGAAATCCGGCTGCTGTATCGTTCCTGTCGAAAAAAGATACGCGAACTACGACCGCTATCCGCATCCAAGTAAGAAGGCGAAAACGAACGCTATGGCATTCACGTTCGCGAACGAGTTAAGTAGTAATATTTAGTATGCTCTGGTATAGAGATCGTCTCATGTTTTGCTTCTTTAACAGAAATGCCTGCATGGTATGGTATTTCTGTATAATTTAGTACAGAATAAGAAGTAAACCTAGTGCTAGCTATAATACCTACTATATAAACGTCCCCCAATCATGTGAAATTTAATTATCAAGTTTGTATCACCAAGTGTTACCATATCGTATAATCTTCAGTAATTAAATTGGAGATTCAATTTGAACAACTTAAGATTCGTAAATTGACATAATGATTAACTTGGAAATGATTACGAGCTGGCCATTGTTAAACGTTTGCTATAAGTGTAAAGCTAAAAGCATAAAGAAAACACCAATATTACTGTGCACATTGGCATATTAGCAGCATGCTGATGATGTGAAGTTGCTGGCACCATCACACATCATAAACACAGCGGCAGAGAGCTAAATATTACTACATGAAGAAGCGATACTCCTCCTTCCTCCGATAGTTTAACGTCACCCGCAAAATAGAGCACGGGTGGTAGTATGCACTACTTACCGATTCACACGGTTTTTGAAGTTTTATTGTCGGCATTAATTCGTTCGAACTCGCCACCGATTAGATATTTGTTTACCGCAGGTAGAAAAATGGATGCCATATTTATACTACACAAAAATTATGTTTCATCATGAGCCGAAATACATCCACTGCTAAACAGAAATCTCCCCAACACAGTGCCACTTTTGGTGGGCTGTCAATT
Organism: Esperia sulphurella; assembly: GCA_947086405.1. NCBI lineage: Eukaryota > Metazoa > Arthropoda > Insecta > Lepidoptera > Oecophoridae > Esperia > Esperia sulphurella. Next base: position 4,548,215 of record OX352282.1, read on the forward strand.
GAGGGATTTGCCATAACCACCACTCTTGGCAGGCGGATTGGTGATAGCCCAAGTGGCATTCGGGGTTCTATATAAGATGTATAGTGGTTCACATGTACTCCACAAGCTGTGTAAGTCAGCTGTATAAGAGCTGTATAGCTTGCTATACAGCTCTTATAGAACCAGTTTGGGCACAAATTAGACAGCCTTAAGTTCACTATGGCTGTACATTAGCGTTATATTAGCAGTTTAAGTAGTAACATCGGGCTTAAAGGCTGACTTACGGCGCTATATGGGACACATGTGAACCATACAACGTCCATGAGCGTAATAAAGAGTAACAAGTGGCTAAATACACAGCCTTCACAGTTATAAAATCCCACAAAAGTACTCCAGTGCTACCTAAAGTTCACGTGTGTCCTAAATTATTTCTTTTATTTATTAATTTTCCTCATTTAGTTTGGTTTTGTGTGTACGCCCGGCCATCAGAAACATTAACTCCGGCGGATATCAATTGGATAAAAATTTATGATAACACGCGGTAAGTATACCTGTTTTAAATACTTAATAATAAATAATAATTAAATGCCATGGGAATGCAACTTTATCGTGAAATGTATACATATTTACAGCTAAAATATTCACGCGCCTCTGTAAAAACGCGATATTCATTTTAAAATATTTAAAACTGGCTGAGAGGAAATCTACAATTTTCAGTTTTTGATATTATATTGGCATTATAATTATACTACGGTAATTAATTAAAACATGAAACCAAAACTCACTCGCTCTATCTGCGTATTTTGTGATAAATCTGCATGATAATTTTGGAGATTTATATGGTAAATATTTTAGGTTACGTGAACAAAATGGTGGAAATGAAATACGGCTAGAGCGTATATAGGTTCACATGTGTTCTGTTAGAATGCTGTTGGCTATATGAAGTCCCACATTTGTACCACTACAGAACCAATGTCTATAAATGTATTCTAATGTGAACTTATGTACAGCTTTAAGATGTAATTCAGGTCAATTGTGATCATCGTTTTATTCTTTCATATACTGAAATTTTAGAGATCCGCAATAATAATTATTGTCCGTTAAATCGCCTAGCCCAGGTACTAAGTCAAGTATGAATACCTAAAGTACAAATTTTGTAACAAACTAACAAAAAATACTTTTTGTTTTCGTGTGAGCCACACAGTTTGGTGTCAGAGTATTTACACTTACAAAGACACTACGTTGTTCAAGGAGGTATTTAAAAGAATGTAAACAAACTAGATAAAGAGGGACGAATTTGCGAATATTCTTTTGCAATTTTTCTTCTTATTCCACCGGTTCTCGCTCTTATTTTCCAAGATTTTTTATTCATTTTCACAAATTTTTGCACGCGACGTAATAAACACAATACACGTCAGCTTGTGGGATAAGTGTAATAGAATATCACATTCACATTCATGTTCAGCTTACAGCAAATAAGAGTAGTACTTGTGGACACATAAACTGCTATTGAAGTCAATGGACAACACATGTAGTCCTTTTAACAGCCTACAGTGCACATGTGAACCATTTAAACACTTCTATACAGATAGTAAAAAAGGTTATTTTAATGACCACAAACAACTCCTACTACAGCTACTAGCTGTATAACAGTCTAAAACAAGTAAACATAACAGCCTTTGGCTGTATAAATGACCACGTGTATTCTATTAATATGCTAGCTGTATAACATCGTACAAGTAGACCGTTAAACAGCGATTGCCGTATCTCTACCATCCTATAATGCTCTTAGTCAGACGGCTGACTAAAGGACAGTTGTTAGAGTATTATAACACCAACAACCGTATAAAAGTATAACTCTATACTCCTATAAGTCCCTTAGACAGGTATAGGTGGTGTTAATCGCAATAATGCAGCTTATACATCACGAGTGAACTGTAATAATGCTTTAAGTTCACATGGGAACTAAATGTGTACTCTTAAATGGAGTAAAATGCTACTTGGGAGGAGTAATGATCTTAATATACACAGGAGAGCGCTTCTAATCTTGTATAATATAAGAATAAAGGCACACCTATAGACACTATTCCTAGAAAAAATGTTTACATAAAACCTCTTAAATTCCTCCCCCAAAAGAGCTTTGCAGAAAAAGGCGCGACCACACTATATCGTATAAATTCATATCCCCAAAGGTACTTGACTTGTGGCTCTCAAAATGTTATTATGTAGATCTAAATATTTGGTTCATAGAAATTAACAAAAATGAAAACACCCGTGGCAGTGGGCGGGCCACATATGCCGCAGAACCGACGGCCGTTGGGGCAGACGAGTTCTGGAGTGGAGACCGCGGATCGGCACTCGCAGGGTGGGACGCCCCGCCGCCAGGTGGGCCGACGACCTAAAGAAGGTGGCCGGTAGCGGCTGGATGCGGAGGGCGGAGAACCGGGTGTGGTGGCGTTCGTTGGGGAAGGCCTATGTCCAGCAGTTGACTTCTAGGGGCTGACATGATAATGATGAAAACACCAATATTAAAGACAGCGTGAGACCAGGAGGGCCGACGACCTTTAGAAACAGCTGAATTAGGAGGGCGAAGGCCCGGTGTGGTGACGTTGATTAGGCTTGGCCTATGTATAGCAGTGGACATCAGCATGGTGATAATGATGACGATAATAAAGATACGTTACTGATGGTTACTGGAATCAGATAGGTACTCAGCACAAGCGCTGTTTTTGAGCCTCTGCATTTAGATCCTTTCCACTATTGCTAACGTAAAAGTATGAATTATTGTCTTTAACTGCAGTTAACCTCTTTATGGTTTTGAGTTTCGACTGAAATAAAATAATGGCTGTACAGTAGCCTGCTAGACTTAGCTTATTTATGAATGTAAGTCGGAGTATCAGTACTATCAACAAGACAGGGTAATTTGAATTAAGTAAGAGGAAGTAACTTTAAGATTAAGACCCTAGGTTTCGTAACAAGCTATCGTCCTACAGCCCTAACATAACATTAAACAAACTGTAAATACCTATACAAATAAATGTGCTGCTGCTGTGAGACCTAGGGCAACAGACTGAAGTGGGGAGGAAAAGGCAATCAGGATCGTGGATTTTCTCACTGCCAGTCACCCAGCCTCAGGTGACCGTCAGACAAAGTATGTTGGCTAAGGGTGGCTTGAGAGGTCGTTGCTACTTGCTGATTGTCATGCTCAACGGTCACCTTTGAACCATGGCTGAAGGTGATTTCTAGGTTTAAGAGCCAACACTGTCCAAAGTGGATATTTGTAGACATTTACCTACTCCTTATTACAGGTTAATTATTCCTTCTAATAATGTATAACATCATTGAAGTGATTGGTTTAATTTCAGTTTTATAACTACAGAAATGTTAGAAGTTTGAAAACCACTGTTCGAAACGAAATGCTAGCAAAGGCCAAACAATCTCAGTGAGGCTTTAACATTATGCAAAACACCAGGAAAGGATATACAAGGGAGGCTGTCAAGGGTAGTTTACAAAACAATGGTGGAAAGAACCTTTAGGCTCAAGACATATAGAAGTGACGTAGGGTGGAGACGTAGCGCGGACACGCTCGCCTCTGTATGTTTTATTTGCGCCACATTATCGAATCATATCATTTATTATATTCAGTTCAGATAGTCCATATTTTTTTTAGTAATAATTAAATTTCAGATTATTTTAGTAAACAGACAATAAAATTGTAAATAATTTACCGAGAAGGTAATAAATAAATATAAATCATTTATTCATTTCTCCATAAAATACATACAATAACTCCGCCAAACTGTATAATATAGTTTCTTGGCAGAAACTGCTCTCTTACTTTATACATACATACTTATGGTGAATTACAAAGCAAATTAAAAACTGTTTTGTTATTTTTGATATTAGTAAAAAAGGTTAAGTCAATGAGTTTACTAGATATTTCTCAGAAAGTATTGGACTATACACCTTCTTCCGTATAGTGGTCACGAAGAGCCACATCAGGGAGGCCACTCAGTTGCGCAAGATCTCGTGGCGTATTACGAGTTATTAGTTATTAGAGAATATTAGTATATAAATACATATATAAAATAAATATGTCAGACACTCACACCAATTATCCAGTCCCATTCTAGGTAGAGCCTGTGCTAAGTTACTAGATAACGGATACACATACTTAAATAAATATATAAACATTCAAAACTTGCGTACAAACATTCATATTCATCATACGAACATTTACCCCTAGCAGGATTCGAACCCCCAACCTCCGACGTGGCAGTCCGAGAGTTACCCCGTTCCGCCACGGAGGTCGTCTAAGCTAATATGTACTTGACAGGGGCGCTGCATCGCCGCCCCTTTTATTAGAGAATTTAAGTTGGAGGAGGCTTGCATTACCCCGCAAGAACGACAAAAGTCTGTCATATTTTGAGGGGGACGAGGTAGCACACGCACTAAGCAAGCACACGCGTATAGATTCCACACTACAGTGACAATTCCACGCACACAAGTAACCGCGCCGCGTTCATGTAGTGTCGGTGATATGTGTGCAGCAAGGTCGCTAGAGACAGGGTACATATTTTTAACGATGTCGATTAAAGTGGTAACATCGTGTTAGTATGATTTGAATTCGAACTTAAAGATTAAGTACATAGTGTTTAAGTTGGGAATTGACCAGTCAGTCTTCATAATAATAATAGACATGTTGATTATGAAATTATTTGATGTCGATTTTATGCGCGAAAATATTGTGATGTTGTAATAAACAGTTTGTGGTGACGTAAATGCTTTTCATCTGAAAATGCAGGTGAAAAATGACAGATTACTAAACTCCACTAGATGTCCACGTTCGAGCATCGCGACCAATCGCGGCCGCACGCGGCCGATCGCACCTGGCCGCGATCGGTCTCGATATTCGAAAGTGCACCTTCAAGTTATAAGAACGCATCAGAAACTAGGCAGAGGGGAATGTGAGTTCTCCCATTCAAAATGCTCTAAGTATATTTATGTCTTGCGCTTAAGAATAGGCACAATGGCCAAATGGGTGGAATTTCGCTATTACTATGTAAAATTCAAGGCTTTAGTTTACCCTTGCTGTTAGAGCCAACACAGACCTGGCGGAGAGCAGCGCGTCGGATTTTACGCTGACAATTAATAATCGTCTTTAAACCCTTTCGATTAAGTTCAAAATTGCATGTAGGAGTAAAATGTGTCCAGCGTGTAGCGGCGTATGCTCGCGCTCCTTTTTGAACTTTATTCTGACACGTTTAAAGACGCTTGCTCTCCGCCAAGTGTACGCTGACCCTAAGGGGTTTTCTTCACGATACATTCTGTGATTTTTTTTAGATAGGTATCTATTTTATTAGGCATTGTCAGTTTTTAAGTACCTTTTTAGGGTTCCGTCAAAAACAATACCCACATATCCCTTATACTCACACTTTATTAGTATAGTAAAGTAACACAAAATTTACCTTTGAGAAATTTGCAGTACATGGGTGTTTATTAGGTATAAAACAAATTTCTGAAATTACCAGATTGCATATCCTGGTGAGGTTGGTATTTGGCACGCTTGATGGTGTTGTGCCCCCTTACAAACCTTTTTCATACAATTTACATAAATATTTACATGCAGTAACACAACGGAATACCTATCTCTTTTCTGTCAAACGTACACGCGCACCATCAAACTGCCGAAATAGGTTATATGCTGAGAAAATAAAAATTACGACCCCGCGTCTACCATCAAGACGACTCAGCTAAAATATTACGATACAGAAAAAACGACTCATGAGCCATACGAGAAGTCGGTTTGTTTCGGTTTTTTTATCATCCACTGTACCTCCGGCAAACCGTAAACTTCTTTTTATGTGCAAATACGCTGGCACATAAAGATACTACGTGATATTTTTGACAACAGTCTTCGGTTGAGGACTTTTGGTGGAATTACTAAGCCTTCCCAGTATTACCTTTTATCACTATACTTCACTAAATTTATAGATGCAATTTTCTGTCTGTCTGCTAGACTGATTTTCTCGTACCTAAAAGTCATCAGACTGTGGTACCAAACAGTAAAAAAAATTACAGTCAGAACCAGTAGCATCCATTTAGTCTTTATTTAAGGGTTTCTTACGGATTGAGTAACGTCAGATAGTGCTAAAAGTCGAAAAAAAACATTTTTTTTGTCTGACTTTATTTAACCACAATATTCAATTCAAATTATTTAACTGTAAATATACAACATTTTTAAGACAGTATGTTACACTTAGCTTCTATAGACGTACATTAATACTTATAACTTATTTGCTATTTTATTTTATTTTATTTATTATAGTCATATTTTATTTATTATAGTCATATCATAGTACCTATTTAGCATTTAAATTTCCTGATCAGCGCAACCTACAATTTCTCCGGCATAATATTTTCTACCCAAAGGTTGTCTGGAAGAAATCGCTTAAAGCGATAAGACCGCCTAAATTATACTATTTGTAACTTCTATAACGTGTAACTGTATTTGTTTGTGCAATAAAGTGTATTGTATTGTATTAAGTTATTAATCTATAATAATCATTTCGGTGGCTAGACTACTGTTTGGAACAGAACCAACCAAATAATTAGTTATATTATTGTTTACTGTCTGTCTGACATTACAAATATTTTACACCCGAAACGAGACGCTATTTCATTATCACATTTAGGGCATAAAAATTATACAGTCCACACGATCCCAACAACTACCGTGCCCGAAGGCTCATTAGTGACGATGCTCTGGTAAATACCAAGTTATAGAGCCTCAAACATCGCCGCAGCGTGGCCGGTCTTTCGGTTTTCTACCGGTTACATTTTGAGGAGTGTGCCTAGGAATTTAATGATTTGATTCCCCCATCTCCCTTCCATCTAACTACCAGGCGTGGGGAGGTACTTCATCCTTATGTAGTAGATATACCACTCTCTCCCACGAAGCGTTTTGCTTCCTCCTTCATAATGCGAACTGCTAAGGAATGGGAACTTCGGTGTTTCCGGACAAGTAAAATTTGGATCAAATACAAATACATCTTTTTAAAGTAAGAGGGAGTTGAGCGCGCTCCAACTTAGGCCTCATCGTCACTTACCATCAGGTGAGATTGAGGTCAAGCGCAAACCCATCAGCAATAAAAAATCGTAATATAACTGTAAGTACGTAATCTTATTATGACTGTAAAATTAAGTTAAGAGTTCCATCTCGTGGGTAAATCATTGCTTCAAGTCCCTCTATCCTTTACTAATTACAGAAGAAATAGTGTCCTGTTGCGGTCTTGTGTGGAGTTTAATGAGCTGAGAGTTGATTTTGGAATGGATCTGTTTTTTAGTGCTTCGGGTACTGCCAAAACGAAACTAACTAGTGACTTCTCATCTAGGTTTAAGTAGTGGTTCGATATGTATAGACATATTTTGTGAATATATAAATATGTGAGTGTATTATCTTTATATATAAATTAACCAATAAATTCTCTTGTTATATATGCTATGCGAGTCAAAACAAAAAAATCTGAAACTTGTTATATGTGATAGCTGTTAATTGGCTTTTAGTTTCTACTTGAAAATGTATATTGTAACTGTAGCTGTAAGCTCCCCTAAGAAATAAAATAAAAATAAAATAAAGTACTATAAGAAATAAGACCAGATAGGGCTATTAATATAACTCTAAACTAATTGAGTCGAACCCACTACCCCTAGTATTCGAATCCCACTCCGTCATTAGCCACCTAAGGCGTAACGTATTGATAATATTGCGTTTTTAAACTTCAAAATACCACGATTTTGTAGCTGGATTCTTAAAAAAGCACAAATTACAGCGGATTTTATGCAATACTAAACAATCCAAAATCCCTGCTTTTACTACACTTTAAAAAGTCTATTTAAATTTTACGATATTTTCCCGTTTTTATTGATATTATCTGCTTGAATAGGAAACGTTTTGTGAGGGCTGTTCTGTACGAAAATTTACTTGAACTTCACCCTTTTTTACTGCGAAACTGTTACTTTTGTTCAAAATAAAACGAATATACCTAGAGACTTTTTTGTAAATTTAAAAAATATGATCTATATACGTTAGTGGTAGTCTTTAATTAACTCATTTTTAAATTACTCCAACATTTACTGCACTGAACACAAAAGTATCACCAGCCGATTATTCCTTAACCAATTAAGGAATCCAAAAATCCAAATGACATAGCTACTAGGTGGCCTGTACCAAACAAAAAATAAATAAAAATCTCGAGTAAAAGTGACTTTTTCCACATTAAGGGTGATTATTTTAAATGCCAATCGAAAGCCATATTTGGCGTCTACATAAAAGGTTATTTACTTCTATGTCGAAATTCTAGTAATTACCGAAATAGTCCTACTAACATTATAAATGCGAAAATTTGGATATTTGGTTGTTTGTTACTCAAACACGCTTCAGTCACTGGACGGATCGTGATGAAACTGTCACACATATAGGTTAGGAAAAAAAATTCCATTCCTACGGGAAAACATTTTATATTGTGATTTTAAGTTGTCCACGCGGATGACGTCGCGGGCAACAGCTAATACAATTATAAATAAATAATGGTCTCATATTATTCTTCGCGACTAGTTATTAGAAGACGAACTGGCTGCTTTTTTAAACGTCTTAAATTTTTAAACATTTGTTCAAAGCAAATATAACATACATACATAATGCTCATGCCATGATCCCAGAGGGGTAAGTGGACACGATGGATCGCCACTTTGGGGGGTCCTGACACACCTCACTAGCCTCACTCACATTCATCAACTTTTATTGTTCGCACTGCGGACCCCAGCCCTTTTTAGGACGTTACTAATTTGATCCGTGAACGTCTTCCTAGGACGACCATTGTAGTTCCTTCCAAATTCGCACTGTACATTTCTTTTGTCACTCTTATCTTACGCGTACGTACTCAAATATAACTTTTACACAAACCTTTTTCAGTTATTTAATTAACTCGTTTCTTTTATTGTCCACTGTATTAAGTTAAATGTCCCCCTAATAAAGATATTTGTGTGTAAATACAAAAGGTCTCTTAAATGATGCTTATATATCACAATCAAACTCCTAAAATAGATTCCTTGAACCCTACCATGGATGGGTCAGGTCGGAGACAGCTCAATACAAACAATCAACTCCCGGACCCGGGACAAATTGATTGATTACTTTATACTGTGACATGTCTGAATCGTGAAAAGGTCCTCTTCGGTAAATGGTATAAATACGAAAACAATAACGGGTTTAATACTAAGTAGAATTCTAAGTATCTAGAAGTATAAACTGTATACTTGAAAACAACAACTGATTTATGAAATAAATAGAATTTTAAGTATCTGGAAGTACCTATATTTGAAAACTGTATATTTGAAAACAAATAACTGGTTTAAGTAATAAGTAGAATTTTAAGTATCTAGAGGTACCTATAAACTGTATACTTGAAAATAACAACTGGTTTAAGTAGAATTCTAAGCATCTAGAAGTATAAACTGTATACTTCAGGTGAGCTTGAGGTCAAGCGTAAACCCACCACAATAAAAAAAATCAAAATTTTAAAACACCAACTGGTTTAAGTAATGTGTAGAATATTTAGTACCTGGAAGTAGAAACTGTATTTTTTTAAAAAAACCACAACTGATTTGTGTTCTACTTAATTTTAACCATCTAAAAGTAGAAACAGATTATTTAACACACCATTGGTTTTAAGTAATAAGTAGAATTTTAAGTACCTGGAAGTAGAAACTGTATACTTGCGATTAAAAAAGGCATTCAGCTTAGTGTACAGTCGGCATCGCGGTAAATGACTAAGCAATTTTCTTCAGTAACTTCTAAGTTAAGGAGAACGTGCATCGCAGTCCAGTGATTTCGCTATAACGTGCGATCGCTGTGCAGAAGTTTCGTAGTATTGATATTTAACGATAATGAGCGTGGCAATTTCGTAAAATCGATGATTTATTTATAAGTGGGTAGGTAGTTATTTATAAATAACGTCCTTCGCAGTGATGCACAATCGATAAGAAGATATTTTTATTTGTTATATATATTTTTTGTTTGTATATGATATCGTGATACATTATCAATCACATACCTACAGTAAATCCTGCAAGCTTGAACAAATTGCAAACAAATTATGTGTGAAACTGTAGTGTTGAATTTCTTCACCTATTCATCCCAAATTAGTCTAAAAGAACTTAGGTAAATTTACAAATGTACGTACAGTGCTCGTTGATGTCTTTTACTTGTTTGGAACTCATAAGCAAAATACATCAACGAGACCCATTTTTCAACCGACTTCAAAAAACGAGGAGGTTCTCAATTCGACGGTATGTTTTTTTTGTATGTTTGTAGAGAGATGATAAATAAATCTGGTTAAAATAATATATTTGGTAACTAACTATCACAAGAACGACGACGGTTATTGAATAGACTAATTTCGGAGTGGAGATCACACACCAGTAGACGATATTAGACGATTCGTGAAAAAGGAGCTTCTGTTTTTATAAAGGCTGGTGAACTGATGTTGTGGCACGCAATTTAAAAATGGCCTGTGTCCAACAGTTGACGTTTGTAACATGCTGGTGGTGATGAAAGCTTATCGAACGTGTATGAAATATTTAACTCAGGGTACAGAAGAATTTGTACTAGTTGGTACCGGCCTGGTTTGATTTGTCTTACCCTTGTTTAATTTCCATAGCACAGGAGAAAATTCTAGTTTGGGATTAGACAAAAGTATGGACTATATATATATATTTTATACATAATGTAATAACTACTGAGGGGTTTCATCAGGGATGGGCAGCAGCATTCTCTTGTGTATATTATGTTCAGCAGTGGACGTATTTCGGCTGATGATGATAATAGAAGAATAACCTTTTGAAAAGCAAAATGTTTACGTCCGGAACCACTTAAATAGATAAGACAAAGTTTTAGTATGCACCAAGGATCACTTAATTACCACTACGGGGAACGGCGGCAATAAAAATAAAAGGAGGTCAAAGGATAATGAAATGTCTTTATCTTGGAGATAAAGCAAAAAAGTTGGAAGAGCTCAAGTAACAGAAACTCTTAATAAGAAAGAGGGACGAAGTAATTTAAATTCGTTACTCCTACGGCACGCCATCTGCTAAATGCACTTCGTTAAATACGTGCTAACTGTAGCACAGTCACGCGGCGACTGACACGGTGCGAATTCGAATTTCAAATTGCGCTTAAAATTTCAAATTTCGTATTCTGTTCCTTTTGGTTCGCCAGCGACAGTGTCTCGTTAAAAGAAATGCAATGCTTTGTCTTTGATTTACTTACTACCTACTGTTACTATACTAAAATAAATAATATAAGTAGAATACTTACCACATGTAATAAATTATTCTCAAGCATTGATACTTTTGCAGAATGCAAATCATCTTTTAAAAGTAAAATGATTAGAAAATTAACAGTCAGTAATGTTTCATCAGTAACACCCCTCTCCCCCATAACACTAATTAAGATAAATGCTCAAACTGGTAATTATAGTATAAGAATATGCTGTTGGTTTCGTCAAATAAAATTAAAATAAATATATAAAATGTCGGCTGCCACATGCATTCTTGAGATTTCATGCTCACCTGGTGTTTTACTTCAACTATCCACTACCTCACATCCACATGTGAGGTAGTGGATAGTTCAAGTATACTTAGAATATCTTTATGTAATATCATGTACAATGATGACATAGCTATTGGACTGTCCTCCTCATATTAAAGTTGGAAAGTTTGTACAATAACTGTTCAGCAGTTTTCAGCTCATAAGCAAACAGACAGACACGTAATGGATATCCAATTAGAGTTAACAAATAGCATTAATAATTATATGTATTCTTTTGAATTTATTCAGGCAAATAAATGAAATTACTTATACCGATTTAGCATATTTCGTTTCATGTTTTGTGATATCGAGTTATTTCAAAAAATATGAAATTCAATATCACTTTACATTTGCTTCGTTGTCAAATCATAACTTCGAGTCGATAACAAGGTTTCTATCAGAAAGTTTGCTGCAAAATTTCCAATAAAAAGAAATCCTTTGCAAAATTCGATTCCAGAGACACGTCCCCCATCTTTCTTGCGTACGATATTAACTTCCAAGTTACAAGAAACCTAACTAAATTTAGTCAGTTCGTAATCTTTATAAATTTTACTGATTTTGTTCTTTGCAGGTAAAAGTCAATTGACATCGGAATTAGAAATTTCTTTCCCAACTTTAACTCGTTAAAGGATCCCGCCGCTTTCGGAGTTTCCAGTTTGTCTTTGAAAAGGTAATATTTGATTTCTCTCAGAATTTTATGTTAATGCTAAGTGTGGATTGTATAACTTAAGCCTTTTGCTGGATCAGGTGTATTTAAGAATAAGTTTCCAAGTTTTCTTTCGCACAATTGAATTTATTTTATCTTCTGAAATCCCATTTTACAGCTGAAAACATTTTATCTTAATTCCAAAGTTAGTATATGTTCTATCTGCCAATGAATTGGTTGGTTTCCATTTTGTCAATGTCAAATTCTTTAGAAAATTATGCCTTTCTAGCCTTGCGATGGACTCTCAATATTTCCCAGGGTACAAATCCTTATGAGACCCATATAGAATAATTAGTTAAATCATAGATAAAGGTAACTAATTTACTAGAGTTAAAAGTTTCGGAACAACTATTTATGGAACCAATTCAAAATTTTATGGAAACAAAACGAACGAATGACTATAAACTACCCTACACACACAAACATATATAATGCAAAATATACATGTATTTGTGGGCTATTTAGTCACATATGTAGGAGAACCAATAACCGGGGGTAGAGTTGGAGATCTCGACTAAGGCGTAACAGGCGTATTGCAGATGCCCCCTGGCTATACAGAGCGACGATCTGCGTAAAGTAGTTAGCAGTAACTGGATTCGCTGCGGTGAACCGAAGTCGGGTTAAATGAGGCTGTATGTATGTGAATAGTGAACTAGATTTTTATTTTATTTATTAACCAATTAAAACAGAAGTTACATTGGAAAGCCAGTGCAACAATAACTAGATTTGGTTTGTCTACGCACCGCGACGACTTACAAACTAAAATTTAACAGTCATATTAGGTGCTAAACTATCTATCTGTATACATTGCATAATTATTAACAGAGTCGATTAACGAAATTGAGTCAAAACCTTCAAAAATAAGGGTACAATATAAAAAGTGCGAATCCGTTGCATATGTGCGTGTTTGTGTGTGAGTGCTGTTTAGTACTGTGCTGAGATGATGATGATGATGATGACAATGTACAATCGGTCAATTTAAATTCTGACCCATCAAATCCCTTTTTAATTCTTACACAACCAACATGTATCGTTTTTGTTATCATTGTTTACTAATATATTAAGATTCTGGGAAATGAAAAGAATAATTAATTGACGAACGCAATCACTCACCATATAAATTTTCAAAAAGAAAAAACAGACAAGTAAGACGCCATAATTTACAAAGCAACGCATATGTACGTACATTCACTTCGTGCAAAAACGGGACAAACACTTGGATTTGTCGACCGTACACTAAACGGATACTGGGCTCGATTCTGAAGGCACAACGTGAAAATTTGACAGCACTAAATTGTTGCTATCCTTGTCACACAGTATTGTGAAGATAAAGACGAAACCAATTTTAGCGCTGTCAAATTTTAAATGTGTGCCTTCGGAATCGGGCCCACTACATGGGTAAAAAGTTTGTATTAGGTACCAAGTTAACTTTGCAGTTCACTTCGGAACACCATCTATTGTTTACTTTGTTCCCGAGATGCACATTCAAATTAAATGTCATACGGCTTGCAGATGATCGATTTTATTGAAGATTATTAAGTTACTTCCTATTTTCGTTAAATACAAAGTAGTCAAACACCGTGACAGTTGAAAGTCATACGAGTCACTTTATTCCAACCCCCCCCCCCCCCCCCCCCTTTCCCCCAATATTCAATGTAATAATTATACATATTACATAAATATATTTTATTTTATTTATGTAAACTTTATATAATCAGATAAACGACAGATTGTATCTAAATAGGATAATTATATACAGTCTGTCAATAAATCTTAAGGACAATAGTAGTACTTATTGTACAATAAAATCGATAACTTTGAAAAATCGCTAAATCACAATGTGCAATCTCTATGACGTTTAGTTTTTGCCATGACAATTCCGGGCCCTGGCTGGAACAGGCGTAATAGACGAAAAACATCTCAATTTCCACGCGAACGAGTCACGGGTAAAAGCAAGCAGGTATGCTAATATATCACACTGAAGTCATCGACGTCAAAGCGTAGCAGATAAATTCAATTATCTGCCTTTTTATTCGATGACCTTAAAAGATGAGTGTAAGATATCCTGGTCCGGCAAATCGCATGGAAAAAAAACGGGCGGAAAAGGTAAAAGGTTCTTAGATAGGGACAGTTTTACGGCGGTCATTCTTTTAGAGGCCTTTTTAACAGCTTTTGAGATTGGCTGGAATATGGCCAGAGGGAGGAATAGTTCCTCAAGATGTATTTAGACAACAGCGACATAAAAACAGCCTTCGATAAAAAAAAGGTATAATAAACTACGACGAACGAATTTACAATCTTGTTCTAATACGAGTAGTGCATCGAAAAATTGCAACTTATGTTGTTTCCTTATGGTTAAAAATGCACTGCACAAATAGATATTTGCACTGTATTCCAGCTTATTTGATGTTTGGCCTTAATCGTTGCGTGAAGTTTGTTGCGCCGTTTCTTCTTCACAGCGCTTATATGTTAATGTACCAAGTGTACTCATATGTAATAAATGATTTTGACTTTGACTTTGACTCCTGTATAATCTTAAATTAAATACTCAACAAAAAGTCCATAGATCCATAGATAAATAGGTACTTATTTGTGGTAGTGTCTGTCCTTGTGGTGTGTACAGGATCCAGCTACAATAAATGTATTCTTCGTTATTATCACGTGTTGTTGATTACGACTGATGATGCTTTGTGGAAATTAAACGAACGGCATTGAATTTGCCTTAAACGTTTCAAAGTATTAAAACTGTCACCTTACACAGAGAAACTTTATGTCACTTTTCAAATCTACACTATGTAAACCGTCGATAACAAGTCAAGTTAAAGTGGTTAACTTAGAATCACTTAGCTTCACTTAAGAGTTCCCGTCTGGCTCTATAATAGGAAATGTTGGGAGCCCAGCTTCCGATTCCAATTCGATATGGAATCGATTTTGAAGTGAAGTTGAAACTTGTTATTAGTTTTTAGAGTGTCTTTTTGAGAAACTGAGTCCGTGTAGTTAAGTTTTAGAAAATTCTAACTCGTCCGAATTCACAGTTAAAGCAGTTATAAACCAATTGGCGTACAAATTTAGTCAAATAAAATAGAATAAACATATGTTATCTAACATGAATCCATGATACATATTTACTAGAAATTTATTAATAAAGTTCACACTGCCACGTCCAGTATTTTATATAAAAAAAAATTACAATCTGAATAGATCGATCCAAACATATTTAACAACAATATAAAATGCTTTTTTTTAAATATGACCTTTGGATCCTTTTTACAACAAAAATCATGCTTATAATTTTGAATCTGCTCTCATTTCGATCATAATTTAAAAAAAAAAAATCCTGATGGGTTTGCGCTTGACCTTAATCTCATCAATAAGTGATGATGAGGCCTAAGGTGGAGTACGCTTACTCATAAGATGCCTATTCGTCTTCCTTTATTAATATACAAATTAAATTAGGTAATGTACTAATCTAGTACCTACAATATTATTTCTTACCTAAATGTGGTAAATAATTCCTAGAAGAAAATCCATTTGATGATATGTCTTTACATAACAAAATACTCTCAGTAAGCTTTAGTAATGGAAGTGTAGATATAATATCCCAGAACGAAACATTTAATCAAGAATAGGTTAGATATCTAATAAAGGGAACAAAATCTACACCTACATGTACAATATACACTTAGTGTAAATATATAAAAGACTAACACCGTCCTATACATAGAACATTAGAAAGTGTATGTCTGTATTTGATAATGTATGTATGTAATTTATTGCTTAAAAACCAAACTTCATACACACACAAAATAATATATACATACACACATAATACCTTGTCCTTACCTTGCCTTTGTACCAGAAGGGTAGACAAAGACGATGTATCGCTACTTTGCACCATCCTGTCAAACGTCGCAAAGCGACGTTCCCTCGCCCGCTTTTTGCCCAGTGTTACCACTTGGCGTGATGTGTGACAAACAACATCGCCGCCTCCGTGTTGAGACACATTACGGTACCAGCACCCAGCATGACTGATAATTCTGAATGATAATTCTCACCCATCCATCGGCAAGGTAGACCTTGGATTGGCGGACGGGACAGAGATCAGGGCGAGGGAGACAGGAGATGGGGGTATGGGTAAGGAGTATAAGTTAGGTGTAGGATACCGCTATTACGAAGAAATGAAGATTACCTACCAACAGGGGGATGTGCGTTGAATTCAATGCCTGATGGACCGACCACCTTAAGCAAGATAGTTGGAAGAGGCGGGATAGAGTAGGGCAGAGGACCGGATGTAGTGGAACGAATTGGAAAGGTATATATCCAGCACGTGTTCATAACACTACCACATCCTTGGCACTTCATAAAAGAGAACAGAATTAATTACAGGGGTACCAAATTGTCAGTACACGTATGAGTTTATAGTAAGGTAAGACTGCCTTCTGCACCAGAGAGGGACAACGTTGTACGTCAACAACATAAATGCTTCTCTTTCTAAGTAAAAGCGTCGATCGATCGGCTCCAGCGGGCGGCGCCAGCCCAGTAGCGCGTACTGCCAGTGCTGGCGACGATAAACTGGCGGGAAGGAGGTGAGTGCAGCTCATTAGGTAGTAATATTCAGTATTATTACACGACCATCTATATACGAATGTACCTATATTACATTGTTATATTCATGAAAGGTCATAATCTCCATTGCCTTCACGTTGACCTTTTAAACTTGGGTTGAGTTTATACATCATTTATCGTAATAAGCAAAGTCACGGTCGTTCTATAGCGTACGAGTCTGAACCTTCGCCATATGTTACTATGTGAGACATCGCGTGATAAGCTTTGATGTGTTAATATTGCCCTGTTTCCTTTTAGTAACAATTCGTGAAAGGATTCCGTGCTGTATTTCTCTTTTCGGGTGTTTATTCACGTGGTATTATAAAAGTGGTACGATAAATAGGTTTTCTATTATCGGTTGATCATTTAAGTACATTTCAAATGGGTTGTCGTTTATCATAATATCATTTATTATTATTTGTTTATTTGTGTACATTTAAATGTCATTTATTTACAGTTGATTTAGAACGAGAATGTTAATTAGAACTCCGCTTTCCTTAGTTTTACATTGTCTACTCTTATAATAATAAACTAAATTAAACTTTATTTATGCCATAAAACTATAAAGACATAAGCCAAACATAACTAAACATTAAGAAATAGAAAACTACAAGTAATAAAAAAGTCCGTCGAGGTGGTCGCACTGGGGCATTGTGCCCAGAAGGCTGGCGACGTTCCCTCTTTGTATGGCCAAGCTAATGCGTTGCCTGAGGTACTGGCCAGCCCTCTGGTCTACTCTTTGTATTCTACATTTGTTAATGATTTATAGAGTTTACAACAGATATTTTGTTTTGTTTCTCTTTTATAAATAGCTAGAGATGTAGCTTGTAGATTGTCAATTCACCTTGTTGAATCATGTATGTTATTTCTAGTTCTCTGTCTAATAATAATATTATTTGAAAATCGTTATTGATAATGTGATTGAGTTGTGAGTTCTCTCTAACATAAGTTCTGTTCAGATTTTTGTTTCTGGTTTCTATATTCATTCGATTTAAATGGAAAAACATCGTTTTCCAGTACCTTTAGGTTCCATTTTCGTAATTATCTCTTTAAATTATATTCTTATATTCTTTGCCATACAAATCACAACATTTGTAGAACATTTATTAAACGGGCCATAATTGGATGGCCATAGCCTTTTTTATATATTGTGTTATTATTGCGATAACCATACGGCGACAAAATTTAGCAATAGTCAAGGTGTCCATCCGCTCAACTATGATATCTTCGTAATTTCTTCTTTTGTCATTATTTTTCAGCATGACTACTGTATGTGAAACACATCTACATTTAATTAAATCACTTAAGCTTTTCCTATCGCCATAACACGGCCAGTTGCAGAATCTATCTGCCAGCTAAATGCAGCTTGGATTAAATTGCACACACACATAAATTTCTCGTATTATAATTAATTCATTAGCCTGCGTGGGTATGTACGTGTTGCCATAGACTTGGCTTGTAGAGGCACGCCCGTTTTTCACTCGGGCGTAGCGTAAATATTTTAGCTAGGAAAGGTCGGGTCATAGATGTAAGAAAGAGTAGTGAAGTTAATCATTCCTATCACAGACATTTTATACAATACACTTTGCTGCACAAACAGATACAGTTACAGTTTTTAGAAGTTAAAATGTAGATTAAGAAATTAATACAAAACTACGTGTTTAAGCGCCTTAAAAAGAATATAACCCTCCGGGGTCTTGATGACCCAAGAGGCCATACACACAAAAAACAAACACCCCACATATTTACATGCTTCTTAGCATGTGGGCTGTTCACCTGTAGGTGAACTCGAAAAACGTGGGGCGCATCTTTACTACTTGACACGTTTCAATAGATAATAACAATTTCACCCACGTTTTTCGAGTTCACCTGTAAGTATGTATGTGGTGGTGTGTGTTTTTTGTGTGTATGTCCCCTTTGTTTCATTAAGACTCCCATTTTATTCTTTTTAAGGCGCATAAAACGTGGTTTTTAGATATATATATAATAATATTTTAATCTACATTAAAATAGTATTTTATTCTTTTTGTTTTAATTTAGGTTAGGTCGGCATTGCATGCTAATAAATTAATTTAGAATGCATTGTCATTGAGTTGTGAGCTACCTTGAAAGTTTCAGCTGGATTACCAATCGGGTAGTGCTCGAAATTTGAGTTGCAAGATTCTACGCGGAACGACAGACAGATAAACAAGAAAGTGACTTAATAAAAACGTTTAAAAATTAAATTAGACGTCTTATCGCCTATATTCTAATACTTTGTCGTTATATCTGTTTACTCAAAATATTCTCATATAGAAATTTAAATGAAAAATAAAGTAGGTAATCTGTAGGTACAATTTGTACGGATTGTGTTTCCAAAAGTCTTAGCACAAACTTATTCAAAATTTGCAACATAATTGTAATGAGTCCTTATTAAATAGAAGCAAATACTTTTGTATGTAAAACAATAATTGAAGGCGTTATGTTTGTGTACATCATCATCCTAAAAGAGTCCACTGTTGGACATAGGCCTCTCCCAAGTTGCGCCACTGAACCCATACCTCGGTTCTTCTCATCCAGTCACTGCCAGCCGCTTTACGCTGATGGTCGCATAGTGTACTCGTATATTACCGCATCCAATTATTAATTTTCATTCCAACATCAAAGTTAGTACAAGGCTGTAACCGTATGTATATAAGTTAGTTAGAACAGTTATTACTCTTTCACTGTTAAAGCTATATTACGGTAGTTACTTTAAACTGACCTATTTCGTAATTAGGAAGATTCTTAAAAAGCCAAGAAGAAATGGCGACACTTCGAATCTTCAATATCTTTTGTGCCAAACCCCTGTCCACCAACGGTGCCCCAAGACGATTTGGTAGACTTCACATATACCGCTTTCTTCTTTGGCATATGCAGGTTTCCTTACGATGTTTTCCTTTATCGACAAGCCTGTGGTATCTTATCTTTTGATGTTTGTTACTCAATCACGCTTCAACAACTTGACATAATAATATTATAAATTTTTCTTCAATTTCTTAAAATGCTAATTTAGTACAGAGTACCTTTCTATTGTTAGGGGTTTATAAATATGTCATATGAATACATATACACTGTCTATCAAAAACTAGAATTTTCTCCTGTACGATAGGAATTTGACAAGGATAGAATAATTCACAAATGTAACATCCAGTCCTGTCCCAATATTGTACAAGTATGTCTCTGGTGGGCATCGAACTCACGACCTCTGGCTCTCCAGTCTAAAAACCAGCCAACGAAGCTGTCTCGGCGGTTTCTTAATTCAGTTCGCAGGCTGCACAGTGCGCAGGTTAGGTTAACATTTGGAGCTCTGTGTTGTTGTGCATAGAGGTTCCTCAGATTACATTGATATTCCAAACCTAAGGTTGAAAGGGCAAGAGCTAGGTTATAAAGTTAAACTACCTCTCCTTCACTTTGATACCCACTGAACATATTGATTTAGTTCATTGCGCCCAAACTTTTTCATCTTATAAATAAAATCGTAAACATCGCGTGTCTGTACATTGAAGATATTTGCAAAAAAAAAATTGAGGGGTCTAAGGATAAGTAATAGAACACATTTCAATCATTTTTGGAATTTTTGTCTGTTTGTCTGTTTATCTGTTTGTCTGTGAGTTTGTGCACGCATCACTTAAAAACTACTGAACGGATTTTGATGGACTTTTCACAAAAACATGGGGCGTAACTTAACTTAACATTTAGCCTTTATTTCATCGCAATCGGCTAACTCAATCAAAAGTTATAGTGATTTTTAGTTTTCAAATACATTAGTAGGTAAGGTTAGTATGCAATATATTGCACATAATAGTATTTCCGTACTATTCAGAGTGTAAATTGGATTACATTTGGAGCTGCGAGTGGGAATTGAAGTGGGCGTGGGCGTGGGTGGAGCGTGGGAAAAGGGGAATGGGTGTGGGAGCGGGAGCGGGAGCGGGACCGGAGCGGGAGCGGAAGCGGAAGCGGGAGCGGCAGTGGGAGCGATTCTGTAGTTCACGCGAGCGGAGCCGCGGGCACAGCTAGTCAGATAATATAGTTCATTTTCCGATTGTTTCTCTACACAGTCTGTATTTTCATTTCCAGTGATGCATGAAACGAATGAACAGAAATATCTCTGCTATTTTTGGAAGTAATTGGTATTTTCTGTATCATCTTTCCTCCTTTTCCTGTACCATTCGTAGTTATTCAATCCGTACTCGTAGCAATTGCATTTGCATATACTTTTTATTATTTTCTGGAATTAATGTACACACTTTGACTCGTATGTATAGATAGTACAATCGACCAAAATTGGTTCGCAGAAGAAAAAAAACACTCGCGCACCGAAGGTCCCGTACAAACTTCTATGAAAGCATCGAACATTGCTCTAAGGAAAAGATAAACTTAATTGAATAACAAGCTTAGCTTTGCCGTCGGAAAACTGTTGTCCCCATATATCGACATAGGTCGCAGTCAATTTACCAACTGCGATTTAGTTTATAATCGCATTTTTGTTGTGCTATAAGACATTGCTTTTTGCCAAATTTCAAGATTCTAGGTCAACAGGAAGTACCTTATAGGTTTTGATTCCCTTGCGAGTGTCAAAATATACGGCATAAACGGCCTTATCTTTTGATTGCGTTAACTTAGAAGTTTTATTTTTTCACAGCTCCAAGGGCTTGCGGACTTGAGTACTTGATATTAATTTTAACTTGATACTTCCACGCGTTACTGAGAAAACGGGTCTTGACAGACGGACAATTAAGTGATCCTTTAAGGGTTCCTTTTTTGTTTTCAGTTACGGAACCCTAAAAACGGACAAATGCAAGACTCGCACCCTGACGGTTCCGTACCGTTATAAACAACCAGATCCAAATTCTGGTACATCCCCTCCTCCCGTAGTTCTTTTACTTATGCTATAGCCCTTGTGCCAAATTTCAAGATTCTAGGTTTTATTAATTTATTAATTTAATTATTCTTAATCTTATTGTATTTCTAAGATATCCTACTGAAACCACTGGGTTTATTTGTAGGATGGTTGGTCGGTACTTTTATATAACTTACAATAATTTGTAGTAGTCATTAGTAGATTCATACAGTTCCAGATACTATGAAGGGAGGCTAGGCTATCTAACTCGCACTGCTGTTTGCCAAAATACCTCTTTATAAAATAAAATATATATATATAAATATGTCACGCATTCACACCAATTATCCAGTCCCAAACTAGGCAGAGCCTGTGTTATGGTAACTAGATAACGGATACACATACTTAAATAAATATATAAATATCTAAGACTGGGGTAAAAACATTCATATTCATCATACGAACATTTGCCACTAGCGGGATTCAAACCCGCAACCTCCGGCGTGGCAGTCCGAGAGCTACCCCGTTCCGCCACGGAGGTCGTCAATCAGTCAGTAGATAGCTAACTATAAAGTCATTTATATCTTTCATTTTTAACGGGAGAGCCTATCCTGCAAGTTTTTGATGTGTCAGTCTGTCAGTGAGTTGGTTAGTATGAAAATACAGTTAAAAAGCCGTATTTTTACGGATACCTTATTGTGATAGAAACTTGAATTTTTTACAAGACTCGATACTCTCTAGCCGTGCCTGAGAAAAGGGTCTTGATGGACAGATAGACAGACGGATAACAAAATATGCTTAGAAGGGTTTCGTTTATTAATTTCGCGGTATGGAATCCTAAAAATTACATCAAATATTCCAAATGCCCACTCATAATTTTATTTGCAATAAAATTTCTCCTCAAAACAAGGGAACAATATTTTGAATGTTTGTGATTTCTTTTTAAATAACTAGTTCCCATCATCATATCAACCCCTAGAAGTCCACTGCTGGACATAGGCCCTTCCCAATGAACGCCACCATACTGGATCCCTCCGCATCCATCCCTTTCCGGCCATCTTCTTCAGATCGTCTTTCAATATGGTGTCCAACCTGCGCGTGCCGATCCACGTTCTCCACTCCAAAACTCGTCTGCCCCAACGTTCTTCGAACCTTGGCGCGCCGTGACCAGCGCCGGGCAGAAGCATTCTCCTGTGTATATTAAGACCATTACTGCGATAACCAATCCACTTGCAAAATCATATAATAATATCAATTATGGTAAATCCAGCCAGCCTACTAGAAGTGGAATTCTATTGGGGAGGCCTATGTTCCGCTGTGGACGTATATTGGCTGATGATGATGAAGTATTCCCCACATTGAACCATCCTTATCTGGCAGCGAGTATGTCTATTTTTAAAAATACCTCAAACATTACCTACAGGTATACCTCAAGTATCCACGCCTTTTATCTCAAGAGTCTTTCATAAGAATCCACTTGATATCTGTTATTTGATTTATCAGACAAATCGACATATTTTTATATCCGGAACATTTAGGTTGTTAAATATATTGGAAGGAATTGTAAGACATTTAGAAGCTTGTAAACAAACGTAAAGCAGTTTGCACACCAATATAGATCGTACAATTCACGATGGCACGGCCTTCAATATCTAAGTATATGGACATATTTATTATTACTGCGTAACGCTAAAACTAACACAGTAACAATTTATAATGTAAGTGATTTATATTATTTTTATATTTTATTAATGTACTAGCTGTTGCCCGCGACTTCGTCTGCGTGGACAACTTAACATCACAAATTATTAAAGATTTCCCGTAGGAATGAGAGGTTGTTTCGGGAACTATCCTATGTCCTATTCCAGGAGCTAATCTATGTATTTGTTTGCCAAGTTTTATTCTGATACATCCAGTGGTTGAAGCGTGTTTAATTAAAAAGCATCCAAACTTTCGCATTTATAATATTAGAGGGATGGGATGAGTTAGCTGAAGAACACCGGAAGTGGCAGTGGGCATGCCACCGAACCGATTGCCGATAGGGCAGATGATTTCTGTAGTGTAGGGTGACTACAATAAGTAAAACTAGGTACATGTAGTTGGGAAACCCCAATCACGTCCTAACTATATATACTGTAGTTTGTAATCTAATAAATAAAATCGTAAACATCGCGTGACTGTACATTGAAGATATTTGCAAAAAAAAATTGGGGGTCTATGGATAAACAACAGAACACATTTCGATCATTTTTGGAATTTTTGTCTGTGAGTTTGTGCACGCATCACTTAAAAATTACTAAATGGATTTTGATGGACTTTTCACTGAAACATGGGGCTTAATGTAACTTAACATTTAGTCTTTACTTCATCGTAATCGATTTACTCAGTTAAAAGTTATGGACTTTTTTAATTTTCAAATACATTACGTACATGAGGTACGCAGTATGCAATATATTGCATATAATAGTATTTCCATCCTATTCAGATTGCGATGAGTTTGGACTACACTTGGAGCTGGAAGTGGGAGCAGGAGCGGAAGCGAAAGCGAGGGCAGGGGCGGGAGCGGGAGCGAGAGCGACGGGAGCGGCGGGAGCGGGAGTGGGAAGGGAGCGGATTCTGTAGTTCACGCGAGCGGATCCTCACTCTACTTTTCTCGTATAAATACCTTCCAATGAGTCAATTCTGTTACTGTTTCGGCGTTCTAGAAACCTTTTTTTGTTTTCAATTGTTTTAGTCTAATGTTCCACCTAGGTGAATCTGCGGAGTTACAAAAAAACAAACGGATTGCAGCTAAGAACATTGTCAATATTAGTAATTGATTTTTTCGTCAGTTTTTGTTAAGTTTCAATTTAGTTTTGACAGTGGACTGGTTTATATTTCTTTTGATAAGTAAATGCCGTTGTAAAGTTTTTATTTCTGTTTAATTTCTGTTTTTAGATCAAGTAAATTCGGCTCAGCTTAAATTCTACAAACATTTAGCGTAGGGATTTAAAAATTCAAGAAATATAACATAAAAATTGCAGAACCTTAATATTTCAGACCTATTCGATGGCAATTTTACAATTATATGGCCTGTGGGAATGATCCACAGGTTTCAAGTCCTGTGAAAGACATAGCCGAAAGAATTAGCAAGCTAAAATGGCAGTGGGCGGGCCACACATGTCGCAAAACCGATGGCATTCCCCCCCCTTGACGAAAAGTAAATAATAAAACAAATAAATAAGTATGTGGGGACATTTCACACACGGCCACTTGATCCCAAACTAGGCAGAGCCTGTAATATGGGTATCAGACAGCTGATATACATACATAAATACATAATATATTATATAAATAACATCCAGTCACAAGGCAAACACAAGTGCTCCTCACACAAATAAAAATGGGCGGGATTCGAACCCGCGACCTCCGGCGTGGCTGTCCGAGAGCTACCCCGTTCCGCCACGGAGGTCGTCAATCAGTCAGTAGATAAATAACTTTATAGTCGTTTATAGTTAGTATCTTTAATTTTTAACGGGAATGCCTTTCCTGCAAGTTTTTGATGTGACTAGGCTATGGGGCCGACCATAAAAAACATTTCAAATAAATAAAATGAAGAGATTTTGTTTATATGCGTGCTGGGTGTATACTAATCTATCTAACAACATGCACCAATCAAACCCGAACCCATCACTGAAAAAAGGATCAAAATCGGACTAGTAGTTATTGAGATAAATATGGCAACATTGGTTTGCACAAACAAACACCCTCTCACCGTAAACGCATATACATATGTCTCCATACCGTCGTGGGTAAAAAGACCTGCGCCTTACTTCCCAACAGTGGGACGTATATAAAGACTGTTTACGATAAGCGCCGTTGGGAATTAGTACCTAGATATCAAAACTTCTCACACGTTTTTTCCAAAGTGATGTTTTCATTCGTTGCGACCGCAGCCTTAATGACACCATCTTAATTCAATTGTAGTATACATTGAACGTAATAACGTTGTTTTTCTTTACTGCACGGCTGGAGGAAAGTATGGCACGAGTTCAAAAACTTAATACGTTCCGTGTAGTTAAAGTTTAATTCCTACCGCACTGGAATTATAGAGCATAACTTAGTTTCTGTTAATGATTAACTTAATACCTATGTGGCGATAAACACCACGTACCTCACGCATTTTTTGTGAAACACAGTTATTCTCTGGCATTGTTAATATTTAAGTTTGCACTACCAGGTAAATAAGCTAGCGGGTCTTGAGAGGTCTAAGCGAAACAATGATTGTTAAAACCAACGATCTCTATGTACTACTACTAGATGGAGCATTCCAAACAATCGCTCTGTTCCGCGCAAGTAGCCACAACTCTTTCAAATTCACTTTGAAACTTGTGCGGTTACTACTCAGCACATTTAATTATTACTAAATATTGACGCTACGGTTAAATAATGTCAATATTTAGTAAATAATTAAATGTTCTGGGTAGTAACTGCACAAGTTTCAAAGTTAATGTGAAAGAGTCCACTGCTAGACATAGCCCTTCCCCAATGAACGCCACCACATCCGGTCCTCCGCATCCAGCCGCTGCCGGCCACCGGTTCTTCAGGTCGTCGGTCCATCTGGCGGCGGGGCGTCTCAAATTGCGCTAGCCGATCCGCGGTCTCCACTGCAGAACTGGTCTGCCCCAACGGCAGTCGGTTCTGCGGCATATGTGGCTCACCCACTGCCACTTCAGCTTGCTAATCCTTTCGGCTATATCGGTGACTTTCGTTCAAAAGTTATACGAGTACAATAACTTTCTGGTCCTAGTACAGATCCTTTCGTCCCATTTCGTAACCAGATTTCGTAACTGGCTACGAAATGGGAATTTAATTCCCATTCTGTAACCGGTTACGAAATGGGAATTGCGTTGTCCCATTTGGTAACTTACTTTCATTTGGCGAAATATATTATTTTTCATCAACTTTTGCGGGAGGGGGTAATGAGGCCAGTTGAAACGCTCGAATATTCACCCAGTTCCAATTTTCAGTGCCGGTCCTTCACACGAACCCAATTCCAGACTAATTTCAACCACTGAACGCCAAGTTTAACTAAAGCCGTAAACAACGCTCGTTAAAAACGTACCGAACTTTCTTTCACCCGTGCAAAGCCTCATGACCACCGCATCAAATAGGTAATAACTAATAATTACTTCAGTGGCGGTTTGTTCCTTGCTACGGTTTTTTTTTATAAACATTATATTTATTATATTTTTATTGACTTTATTCCTCTGGCAGGTGAAGACTGATGACTGCTTAGAATAGTGTTGCACGAACATCGATTGTTAATCATCATCATACACATGCCGTGTGGTTCCCGACTTAGACTATTCTTAACTATGGTCACCCCTATCTTTGTAGATATGTAGTTAAGGCAACTAAGGGACTGCACCAGGGACGGGCGGCAGCGTTTTCCTATATGTGTATGTTAAGATCATTACTGCGATCACCAATCCGCCTGCCAAGTGTGGTGATTATGGCAAATCCCCCAATGGACATCTAACCAAAAGTGGTATTCTATTGGGGAAGCCTATGTTCAGCAGTGGACGTTTTTAGGTTGATGATGATGACACGATTACACGATTTGATTCCCCCATCCCCCTTCCATCACCGGACTACCAGACTTAATCCTTATGTAATAGACATACCACGCTCTCGCACGAAGCGTTTTGCTTCCTCGTTCATGATGCGAACTGCTAAGGAATGGAACTCACTGCCAGCTTGGGTATTTCCGGACATGTACAATTTGGATATCTTCGAAGGAAGAGTGAATAGGTATCTTCTAGGTAAGCCCGCTCCACCTTAGGCCTCATCATCACTTACCATCAGGTGGACGATGATGATGATGAGATGGAACGACGAAGAAAAACAGATCACTGGTCAAATTTGTTTATTATTTATAGTAGAATTTACGACTCTGGAAACAAAGCACTTTTGAGCCGGTCTTATTTTGCCATATTGTTGATCAGTATTGTTGTTTACCTATTGTAAACAAACACAACATACGGTCTTTTAGGAAAATCCCGAGAATAACTCTCCACACATCGACGGTTGTATAAATCAGTCAGGCTAAACGAACTGGCCCCGAGCCAGGGGTTGCCAACTTTTAACATCAGTTAATCTAACACAGGGCCCGCTGGCGGCAATTCAAGTTCTTTTTTCAAATTTTGGCACTGGCACAAAATAAAAAGCAAGCACCTTAATTGCTTTGACCCGAATTGGCGCTTTCCTTTGCATCGGTGCTGCGCTAATTAAAAAAAAAAAGAAAACTTGAGATAAATAGCGCTTGAGTTTCCAATTTAAAGAATTTGCGATAGCGATTAACGCTAAAAAAGAGTAAACGAAGCGTAAAAGGCGTTTATTTGTTCAGGTCTCGAAAAAACTCCTGATTAAAAGCAATTAATAAAGGTAAGAAACATTACATAACATTTATTTATATTAACTGGACACAAACTTTGCTTTAGAATCTAACACTGGGCCCGATTCATTACTAAAATTGTTGCTATCTCTGTCACACAGTATTATGACGATAAAGACTAAACGAATTTTGATGTTGTCATATTTTAAACTAGCTGTGCCCGCGGCTCCGCTCGCGTGGACTACAGGATCCGCTCCCATTCCCACTTTCGTTCCCTGTCCTACTTCCACTCAGACGTCCAGGTCCAGGTCCAGGTCCAGGTCCAGGTCCAGGTCCAGGTCCAGGTCCAGGTCCAGGTCCAGGTCCAGGTCCAGGTCCAGGTCCAGGTCCAGGTCCAGGTCCAGGTCCAGGTCCAGGTCCAGGTCCAGGTCCAGGTCCAGGTCCAGGTCCAGGTCCAGGTCCAGGTCCAGGTCCAGGTCCAGGTCCAGGTCCAGGTCCAGGTCCAGGTCCAGGTCCAGGTCCAGGTCCAGGTCCAGGTCCAGGTCCAGGTCCAGGTCCAGGTCCAGGTCCAGGTCCAGGTCCAGGTCCAGGTCCAGGTCCAGGTCCAGGTCCAGGTCCAGGTCCAGGTCCAGGTCCAGGTCCAGGTCCAGGTCCAGGTCCAGGTCCAGGTCCAGGTCCAGGTCCAGGTCCAGGTCCAGGTCCAGGTCCAGGTCCAGGTCCAGGTCCAGGTCCAGGTCCAGGTCCAGGTCCATGTCCATGTCCATGCCCAGGTGCAGGTGCAGGTGCAGGTGCAGGTGCAGGTGCAGGTGCAGGTGCAGGTGCAGGTCCAGGTCCCTCCTCTCAAACCTCCCCTCAGCTCTCCCCTCAACCCACCCCTCAAACCTCTTTCCCTCGTCTCTCCAAATGTAGTCCTCGTAACTAATCCATCGCAATCCAAATTCCGACCAACATTACTTTGTTGCATACGTATACCACAAATTCATCGTAATCGGGTAACTCAGTCAAAAGTTCAAACACTCAAATTACACTGGTACCATACCCGCTCCCGCTATCGCTCACGAATTCAGTCGAACATTTACACCCTACTACATTCTTCGCAGTGAATGAGAGTTTTCGGAAACTATAAATTCGCATAACTTTTGATTGACTGCACCGATTGCAATGAAATAAAGCCTATATGTTACACCAAATTAAGCCCCATGTTTCTGTGAAAAGTCCATCAAAGTCCGTTCAGTCGTTTTTAAGTGATGCGTGCACAAACTCACAGACAAACAGACAAACAGACAAACAGATAAACAGACAAACAGACAAAAATTTCAAAAATGATCGAAATGTGTTCTGTTGCTTATCCTTAGACCCCCCAATTTTTTTTGTGCAAATATCTTCAATGTACAGACACGCGAAGTTTACGATTTTATTTATAAGATATGTGCTTCAGAATTGGGCCTTACATCAATATACGTTAAGTTAATTATTTATTACTTACATTAAATCAGTTATAGGTACTCTATTGGTTCCTGTCTTTCTCGCCCCGATCCCTGACCCGTCTGCCAATCCAAGGTCTGCCGTGCCGGTGGATGCATGTCCAGGGGCTAGCCTGGTCGTAAGCGTGCCGACATCCCGGAGCTGGGCGAACTCCGGGCACTATTAGCCTTACCACCAAGTCATGCGGGGCTCTGACGACGTGGATAATTATTTCCCCACCTAATCGTGGTACCTCAACACGGAGGCGGCGATGTTGCTCGCAATACATCACGTCAAGCGGTATCACGGAGCGAAAAGCGGGGGAAGGAAAGTCGCTTTGCGACATTGGATTGCGCGTTGTGGCGATATATTGTCACTGCCTACCTCTCTGGGACCAAGGTGTGAACATTATGTATGTATGCATTGGCTTTGTCTTCTGTCTGAAAAGTGTGTTTGTACTTCAATGTAGATCTATATGTCTCTTTTACCACGTTTTAGGCTTATTTGTTGGATGTAAAATGAGGATATTCGTAGAAAAAAAATAAGATCGTCGACGGATTGGCAGACAGAACAGGGATCGGGGCGAGGGAGATAGGAGATGGGTATATGGGTAAGGAGTAGGTTAGGTATGGGATACCGCTATAATGGAAGGACAGTGTGATTACAGTAGTGAAAGCAGGGACCTCATACCCTTGACTCGCCTAGATAGCACAGGACAGGCAACTAACAGAAGCAAGTCCCCTGACTTAACTAATCACTATTCTTCAAATATATTAAAAGGTTTCAAGAAAATCACTGCCATAATAAATACCTTCTTGATAACTTGGGACATGTAACTAAAACTACAGCACACTGTGTGATAATAACAACAGAGGATGTTTTCACAGGAATGCACAGTTTTCTTACTTTATGACTTTACCCACTGACATCTGTCTTCATTCGTAAATCTAAATTGTGTCTATATGATAGGTATAAACATATTATTCCGTCTGTTTAGGCCATTGTGTGCCCAGTCAACCCTCAGTTCTGAGAGATTTTATTTCTTTTTAAGATCGACCCGGCTTCAAGTATCCTTTTAACATTGAATGTATTATTTTTACGACACTATCATACCTACATATAAAATACCTAAACTATAAAATGTTGGATTTCGTTTTTGATGCTGATATTTTATGTTCAGTGGCAAATGAGAAGAATTAAGTGATTTTATCAGTTTCAAAATGTCACTAGATAGGCAAGTCATTTTAATGGACAGTATGACGCGTATTATTACCACTTTTTACCCTTTAGATATTCTACAACTGATTTATACAAGCACTGTAAAGTACTAACGGTTCGCCAACTCTTTATCATAAACACAGCCCTTCAACAGCACTCACTCCTTACCTTTGATACCCATCCATTAATAAATAAACGCCGCAATGACATTGTCTGCTCCTCTAAACTCTTCAGAACAGAATTTTCCCACCGATTTCATTGCTTCCTTGGCGGTTTTCTTTACAATAAACTAAATAAAGCGTTATCTATCTATCCTCTCTCCAAGACTTCTTGCAAGAATAGCATTACTGATTGGCTCCTCAGACAGGATTATAATGAAACAGAAAAGCAACTTTCTACTCTTTCCTAAACAATGCTTAAAATACTTTACACAATATTCTATTTAACTACTTATGTATTTTTTTGAACTTTATTGATGGTAAATATAAATTACTCTTTCCACATTCACCCATATCACATGATATACACAAACATACACACACACACACTCACACTCACAATCACACACATAAATTTTTCATAATGCATGTTATAAAAATTATACTCTCACATCTAAATTATGTTCTAAATTAATAATTTGCGCAGTACTTTGTTTTTATCAGGTAATTAATTATTAATCTAATTGCTTGGTATGGCAGGGTGATGCGCAAAAATTCCATGGGGTGGGAGCCTGGTGACCTGATCTCACAGGTTCATCCTATTTTTGGCACCAGTCTCTCACAAAAGATAAATTGTACTCATTTTAATTTTATACATTATAATTGTACTTAATCTTTGTGTTGAGATAATAAATAAATTTTGTATTGTATTGTATTGTATATTATGTATCATATTTCCAAATGATGGAAGAAAATAAAACTACATGAAGCTTTTTAATTTCCGAGAGAAAAAAAAACGAAAGAACATTTTGTATCATTTGGTAACCAAATTAGGTTACTGACTACGAAATGGGAAATAAAATCTCATTCCGTAACCGATTACGTAATGTGAATTGTATTGTCCCATTTGGTAACCATATTTTGAACTGGCTACGAAATGGGAAATAGTTTGTTTATTGTTTATATTGTTTACATATTATTACGACAATTTACACACTTTCTTAATTCTAACATAACTCATACGAGTATACGGGCCGAGCATGCGTTATGGAACGACAGACAGTGTGTGTCCAGAGAAGCCCCAATAGGCCATTCAAAAATATATATCTCCGGGACTATCTCTAAACATTTACGACAGGTTTAATGCCTAGACGGTCTTAATTGAGACTAGGTAGCACGATATTACAAATATGATAATTTATAAGGACTAGAAGTATATAAAATATAAGAGCTAATAAAATTAAGAATTATATTAATATAAATAAATATGAGTAATTATAGATAATAGATTCTTTATATAATAATTTGCTGTTAATTCCTATTCCGTAATGTTTGATTATTATTTTGTTCATGAATGTCCCATACAAGTATTAAAATAGACATTAAATTATACCAAATGTCATAAAGTAATGTAAGATGTAAAATAGCCATTTAATATTATGTCAGAGTCATTTAAATATCTAATTAGATCATGTATTAGGACAGCTGTATTTCTTATATTATCTATCCAGTAAATTATTTGAAACTATAGACGACATTCAAAACATTTAAAGTACTTGGTTTTCACTTTTTTAATCAACTATATCTACAAAATTCAATATCATAAAATGAAATCCTGTAATATTTGTAGAGGTAGCAATTTCCTTCTGCTGTCGCAGTGGTATCAATTATTTAGGGTTATAACTAGAAAATCTTTCCTACAATTTGTTCCTTTCTCCGCGGTACTTGATTTCTCTGGGGAGGCGGAGAAATGGCGATTTGACCGCAGCGCGTTAAATTCTTAATAGCAGTAAAAAGTTTCGCATCCCTGCCTTCTGAGTCTCCCTTACGTTTCTGCGTGAACGTCTGTTGTTTTTCTGGATTAGCTTTGAAAGATTTATACTGAAAGTCATTCAGCTAGAGCAAAGCTTCTTTACACTATAGTGGAAAGTGCAACGTATAGAGAAGTCCTTCTAATATTAAATAAACATTCGACGTTTTAATATTTGGCCTTCCGTGCACAGGCCTTATGAAATTCGATCTTTTGAACTCCATCATAATGCTGAAAATTCATAATACCTACTACTTAAATGGCCGTCTCGTTGGCCTAGTGCCTTGGTAATTTGACGCGAGCGCCAGAGGTCGTGGGTTAGATTCCAACTGGGTCAGACCATTTTGTACAATATGTACACGTTGGTCCCGGTCTGGATGTTATATTTGTGAATTGTCTAATCCTTGTTTAATTTCATTAGATTAGACAAGTGTATGTATCTATATATGCATATGTATTATACATCGACGAAGGATCCATAAAAGTTACAATTTGTACGTTTTATGATACGAACCCATCATCAGTTAGTGAGGAATATTCTATTCTTCATTGCACATATATAACTATAAATCAAAATCAAAATATTTATTTTCAAAATTGGAATACATTATTCTCTTTTTGATGTCAAATTCTGCCTAAAACTACTCCACTTCCACCTGTATAACCGAGGGGAAGAAGTGGCAACAAACCCAACGGCACAGGGCCCTACCTTTGATTTATCTTATTCATTACAATCATTAAGTCTACCTATGCTAAGCCATCAAGCACTCCATGGACTTTTATCATTTAAGTAGTCATCTTACTTATAGTAGGCTTATAAGAATAGGTTTAAAAGAAAAATTTGTACAAAGGTGACTTCCTAAGTATAAGAGTAATCAGAATCAAAGTTCACTGTAAGAGGATCTAAAAACAAAGGGATATCTAAAGATGTGCATGGACATATTGAAATTGTACAATATGAAAAATCTACATTATATAAGTCAATATATGATCTCAAAATATTTTACACAAGAAATATTCTGAGACTGGCAACCACTTGCTTCTTACAACGTGATGTTATCACAAGAGATATATAATTTATATATTTTTACTACGTAGTAGTATTTCTGAGAAACCCCTAGACAGTCTAAGAAGTGAGATCAGACGGGCAAATGGCTGGCTTGGCGACAGTTGCATTTTATTTTATTTATTCCTTTTGAAACCTAGAATTATATAATGAATTAGAATTATATATTTTTTATGCAGGATGCAACTAATCGCTATAAGATTACTTTAGAGATAATTTTTTCGTGATATAAAATTGAATAAAGAATTTTTATGTTGTATAATTTTTAACTTATTTTTGTAATTCAATTCAAAATAAACTTTCAAAACAAAAATCCATAAAAGGTCGTATTAATTCATTATCATCAATGAGCAAATAAATTTGTATGCGAAGTATTTATAAATAAATTACAACCTACACGATCTATTTTGGTAATAAAATAACATACGTTTTTTTGTTGGATAGTATCCGGGTTTGGTTCCTGAGTCGCGTTGAGTTATTGAAAATCAATGAATTCATTTTTTCTTATCTCTAACGACTTTATGGTTCCTTACAACTTAACTCTATTTCTTATAATTTCTGACTTTCTCCCTACTGATAGGTCTTCATAATACTGTATATCCATATCATGGATACTCGTAGATACTGCTATTTTACTCTCGAATTGAATATGATCAACGAAGTTTTCATTTGCTCACGAGGACAGCATATGGCAAGGAGTTCCACAGTGTCACTGCATGGACTGTGAAGAAGCTGCTGTACAGGCTGAAAGAATGCCATGGGATTTCAACAAGAAGGCATACTGAAACACCATCATCATCAGCCCTTAGATGTCAATTGCTGGACATATGCCTTCGCCAATGAACGCCACCATACCCGGTCGTCCACCTTCCGCATCCCTGCCGCTCCCAGTCACCTTCTTCAGGGGCGTCCCACCATGCGCGTGCCGATCCCCTGTCTCCACTCCAGAGCTCGTCTGCCCAACTTCAGCATACTAATCCCTTAGCTTTCGGTGAACTTCGTTCGTCGTCATATCTCCTCATACGAAGCATATCCCTCAAAGAAACCCCGAGCATACTAAAACACAGCGATAGTAAAACTCGTAACGCAATACATATTGCACTCTGGACCTCTGTGTTTGTACATGGTAAAATTCAAATTCCTTGCCCCTGCTCGCCCCCTTGTGGGCAGTTAACTAGTTGACTTGCAATGGTTCTGTTACTGTTGATGTGTGGTACAAGCATAGGATAATGTACGGAAGAACAATCGGGAAGTTCCAGTTTATGTTTGGCTCATCATCATCATCATCATATCAGCCCCTAGAAGTCCACTGCTGGACATAGGCCTTCCCCAATGAACGCCACCACACCCTGTTTGGCTCGTTCAGTGGAAATAAAACAATATTTGAGCTAGAAGTCAGTACTAAATCTATTATCTATATAAAAGGAAAGTGTGTGTGTATGTGGGTCATTCCTAGGAGAAGCGTTCTTCGCATCAGATTCGTGGCTTTTATTTTTTCTCATGACGTTATCTATAACGTCTACGTGAGTGCCGTATCGATAGGCATCAGAAGCAATGTAATCAACAAAAACACTTTCAGAATTAAATATAAGAAATATCTAGTTAACTCATTAACATAACCTCAATCTTTTTGTCTCTGCCATAGATGTGTATAAAGTAAGAGAGCTATTTCTGCCAACAAACTGTATTATACAGTTTGGCGGAGTTATTGTATGTATATTTTTTAAGAGATGAATAAATGATTTTATTATTATTATTATTATAGCTTGACTCGTTTTAAGCCTTCTTTTCCCATGTAATTTTAGTTTTCACCAGTAATGAGAAAAAATAAAGGCCACGAATCTGACGCGAAAAACGCTTCTCCCAGGAATGCGACACATAGGTACCTTGATTATTTTTAAATTGTAATTTATTTATTTCTGTTCTGTTTATATCTCATGTATGTGTGTGTCGTAGCTATGAATAAATGACCTATTCTATTCTATTCTACTTTAAATCAATAAAGCCTGCCCCATTCCAAATAGATGAGGCATAGTCATTGATGTAGTCAGGTTATTATTATGTGTGTAAATACATATATAAGGTAAAAACTAACATAGTTATAAGTTTGTAGACTAACAATATACACTTGTATATTCATCATCATCATATCAGCCCTTAGACGTCCACTGCTGGACATAGGCGTTCCCTAATGAACGCCACCACAACCGGTCCTCCGCCCTCTACATCCAACCATCTTCCAGCCACCTTCTTCAGGTCGTCGGTCCATCCCACCCTGCGCATGCCGATCCACCAGAACTCGTCTGCCCCAACCCGGTCGTCAGTTCTGCGGCAGATGTGGCCCGCACACTCTCACTTCAGCTTGCTAATCCTTTCGGCTATGTCGGTCACCTTCGTTCTTCGTCAGATCTCTTCATTATGAATCATATCCTTCAAAGAAACCCCGAGCATAGCCCTCTCCATAGCTCGCTGAGCGACTTGAAATCATCCCGACTGTCAGTGTCCACGTACAGTAGATCATCGATTGTATATTGTTAGTTTACAAATATTTGTTTGTATACTAACTAACAATAGATCGTGTAATATGAATAAAAAGTTAAATTATTATTTGAACATGTTATTTATTTTATTTTATTCGGAAAACTTACAGCTATAGTAAAAAGGTAATATTAGAAATATATAAAGCTATTACTGGTTTTCACATATTAAAAACAACACGCATATTTACTTAACATTAAAAACAAAAAACAAATCTACTTAAATCAGAGAAAAACAACAAAAACATGAAATAATAAACAACAAAACCTTTCCATGGTGCTACGGTGTTGGGGACCCGAAATATTATATGTTGTTTGCGATACATATCGCTATCGCTTATGTTTTAGTGTTCAACGTGAAGATCATGTTGCGCATAGCAAAACCGTTAGCATATAAATTGCAGCAAGTTCATAGTTATATAACATCGGGTGTACCAAAATGTGTACATAGCTATGGTAACTCTATGTATGTATGTAATGTATGTAAACGCTTTATTGTACCAAAAATAACAACAACAACAATAATAAAATAGGAATTAAACTGTGTACAAAGGCGGACTCTATCTGCCCATTTGTCAGTTTTTTTAGTGATACTCTTCTCTTACACAGCTTTTCTCTCGTTGACTTATGTATTTAGTTATTATGTAGTCTAATATGGACTTATTTTGCCCCCCTCGCTCTTACTGCCTTGTCTCATACACTGTAAGGTTGGCTGGAAGATATCTCTTTTAGAGATAATTCGCCTTTCTACACAACTTTTATTACTGTATTTAGTTTTAAAATGTGCAATAAAGAATATTGCACCAAAAAAAACACAAATGATGTCAGAAACTGGGTTTGAAAATCATTTGTGTAACAGAACTGCTTGCTTATTGAACTATTAAAATAAAACGTAATTTTTAGGTATGCAGATGAAGGAAAACAACCTGCAAAAGAAGAAATTCTAAGGTGTATGTGAAGTCCACCAAATCGGCTTGGGGCACCGTTGGTGGATAGTGGTTTGACCTAAAAGATACTGAAGGGTCGAAGTGTCGCCATGTCTTCCTTGCCCCCTAAGAAGATAAGATATGTATATAGGCACATCGAAAATATGTGCATTTCACATAACACCCCCATCTCACTAACACAATCAGCATGTATAAGACAATCTAAAGTCACAAAGGATTCGTACACTTCTCAGGAATTGCCTTACTTTGCGAATGTCTCTGAAACACGCGATGGTAAGAATACACTGCAATTTGGAGCAGATACGGCATTTTTTCAAAGATAAGTGCGTAATGCATGCACTACTTGTTATCCCACTAATATTATAAATGCGAAAGTTTGGATATTTGGATGTTTGTTACTCAATCACGCTTCAACCACTGGACGGATCGGGATGAAACTGGAATAGGACTAGGATAGTTTTTATCCCGAAAAAACATCTAATTCCTACGGGAAATACATAATAATTTGTGATGTTAAGTTGTCCACGCGGACGATGTCGCAGGCAACAGCTAGTACAAATCTTTACAAGTCTATGATCGCAAATACCTATACCGCGCAAACTACTCTATTTGTCTAATTAAAAAATGTCATTGAGATCAACTCACATATTTATTTTCAAGTACACTTACTTACCTAAATACTATACAATTGTGAAAACGCCATATTAATAATTAGCAGACTAGTTTTTCTGCTTTATACACGGAGAGGAACATATTTTACAATACTACCAGATTGTATGGTTTTCGTGATTCTAGTACAAATAAACATATTTAAGTCATATCTACCTGAGTGAATTGTAACAAACAAATAAGTAGTTACATTTTTGTAAATGCTAGAATATTCTAGTACATAATAATAATAAACATCACATTAAAATAATTATAGTTTTGTTTAATAGTTACTAATTACGGAGAAAAATATGTCTATGATGCACAGCACTATTCGAAATGATTAAGTTCACCAGAATAATTTGTTCAGTGAACCAACTGTTTATTTAAGATGACATTATTTAACTGTGTCTACAAAATATTGTACGTACTAATTTCATTGTAATTTAATTGTACCTATAAATTCACTCCTCAATGTACTTCCAGATGTATTGTTATGTTTTCTATCTATCATATTATAACAACCCACTTTTTGTACAAACATTTACACTCAATTCGGATTAAATATTAATATTACTTCAGTTTAATTTCTCATATATGTGACTTGTAATTCTTATGAGAATAAAACCGTTAGGTCGGCTGCCTTCTCCAAAATCAACTGTGCTCAACTTTTTGAAACGTTCATAGCGTCTGCACTCCCCTTAGCTTTGTGCATTATTGTTTCACAGGCAAATCTTCCAGTTTCTTTGTAGCGCTTTATTTAAGCCCACCAAGCTTTACGAAAAAGACTACTTTGTATTGGAGAGAATATCTGATGAAATCTTCTCTCATTGCAAAGCGTTTAAATGACCCTTAAAAATTAGGTTTCGCCTTCTGCTACACTGTGAAGAATACCGACACAAGTCAGAATCTAATCTTACTTATCGCAAAGAGTGCTGTCACTAAGAGTGCTGGAGAAAAAGCATATACTTTTTATTTTATAACATATTTATACTTAGTACTTTCAGTCATTTAATGAAACATGAGAGCCCTAGCCGTGTGGTTTCCGGCTTAGAAAAGGGTCACCCCCCATCTTCCTGTGTCCAGCAATAGTTTGCAGAGAGACTGGATTCCGTCCTGCTTGGCAGGTCCACTGATTTACACGTTAGTAGTGCAAAACCTGTCAGGTAATTTTAAACTCTGTAATTTTTAATTTATTTACCTATATGTTATTTCTATTCTCAATTATAATTGTTGTACTAACATAGTTTCTAAGTAGGATTTACTAACAACATTTGGACAACAAAGGTGTCTGAATAAAAAATGCAAAAAAAAAACAAACACGTAAACAAATAAGTTTCAGAATTAATTATGTAGCTAAAGGGCAAGTAGGTATATCTCTCATCCTTCTGTTTACATTTGGGCTATCTTTATCAGGTCGTCGGTCCATACATTATCCTCAGCAGAAACACGTCCACTGCTGAACATAAGCCTCCCCAATATAATATGCTTGCACTTTTAGTGGGCGGTTCTTTGGAGGATTTTCTATTATCACCACACTTGGCAGGCAGATTGCTGATCGCAGTAATGATACAAAATATACACAGGAGAACACTGCTGTATCCTGGTACAATCCATTAGTCGCCTTGACGACAGCCACGGGAAGATTATGAGTGGCCCTATTCTAAGTCAGGGAACCACACGGCAAAGATAGTCAATCATCAGTACTTTTTCTACATTAACACATAAAAAGAAGATTTATTTTATCCCTTGAATGCAGTTTTGGATTGATCTATAGAATCTGATCGATGGTGAAAGCAGAATTGAACATTAATAACATTAGAATTAAGATAACACGCAATTTTCCACAACCAATAAATAAGTTTCAAAGAATCCGTATCCCTTTCATCAAATCTACGCACATCTGTAGGTATTATACTGTGTGGAAAGAACAGTAGGTAATCGAGATTTACGTAAGGGTCCGCGCAGACTATACTATCAGGACTGATCTCAGAGCTACTGTCTTACCATAGGATTGTCTTAACGGTGCTATAAATTAATAATCTAAGTTTTGTATAAGGAATGGGATTTCATGGGCGATCGGAAGTATCATATTGATAGAAAAACCATACAAAATAATGAAAATACCTTTATATAGACAGCCTCGTTGGAATCAAGTGCCAGAGGGCGCCACTTTGTACAAGAGCTTCCTTGCCAGGGTAATATTTGTGATTTTTTTGTCTTTGTCTGTTTTCTATAGTACAGGAGAAAATTCTAGTTTGGTATTAGAAGGGCAACAAATATGTTTTCGGTGATTCGCGCAATTTTGTTTTAAATTATATATGATTTTGAGCCTTTTTACAGCACGTTAGTCTGTTTTGCTTAAAATAAACTCTGATCCAAAGACTGCACACGCCCTTGCAATTTAACTAATTTTTTATATTAATTTAACTTTTGTATTAAATAACTGACGTCGACTTACAATAATCATATTTGTCATGATGAATGAGGGTAGGGGAAAGGGTGGGGACCACTTGCACATTTCTGTTTTTAAATAAACTAATTAAAATATCACGTTAGATCCGATCCATGGATTTGGATCCGATCCAATGTA
This sequence comes from Esperia sulphurella, assembly GCA_947086405.1. NCBI lineage: Eukaryota > Metazoa > Arthropoda > Insecta > Lepidoptera > Oecophoridae > Esperia > Esperia sulphurella. The sequence continues at coordinate 4,588,833 of OX352282.1, forward strand.
CTTGGATTAGATCTGGATTTAATCAGCACTGAGAGAAAAATCTAGTTCTGTTTACCAGAATATTGCTAAGAAAACTAGATTTTATTGTAGTATAAGTGACAACTATTCATTTTGTAGACGTTAGGATCGTAAACCATAATTTTGGTACATATTAATAACATACTTCGTAGCAGCAAGAAACCTATCTGTAGCCGTAACATAACTTTAGTTTTAAGTCACTATATATTTTTTGAGCAGTTTACCAAAATTTGATTAGGGTTAAAATCTTTATAGTTGCCTGAAAGCTGTAAGCAAAGGTATCTAATACCAAACAGTCTCTGATGACAATATAAAATTTACTTTAATAAACAACCATACAATCTGGTAATATTGTAAAATATTTTTCTGTCCGTATGGATAGGAGATTGCATTCCCTAGTCTGATAGCCTTAGATTGTCCCTGGAAGTCACTGTACTACTGTTGCTGTGTGAAACAATCCTTAACGTACGTATACGTTCCACATACGGCAGTTGCTATGGGAACTGTGGCTTCCAGATTGGTTTCCTTTGCCTTACTTTGATAATGCTTTTTATTTGTTGAGTTACGTATTCTGCGAGAAGTTCCTTATTATTTTTATATTGTCTTGCACTGAGATTTATTTTTCGTTTATATCTTGGAAATATTTGTAAGTACAGATCCACAGTACAGATAGAGAAGGTTTAAAATGCCTAGATACCTTCTTGGTCAATTTACGATATGTATATGACGGTACAGGAGGCCGATAATCATTATTGTCCGTCATCTTCAATATCAGAACTTCAAAATTACCACTTATAGTTTATAACAGGGGCAGCCAACCTGCGGCTCGTGAGCTTCATGCGGCTCTTTGAAGGATTATTTGTGGCTCTCGATAAATGTACCCGAGTTTTAACTTTAATAAATTATTACCTACAGCAATAATAAAACATAGCCAGATTTTGACCACGTTTGGATACACATGTGAAATTACCTTCCAATACATGATTGAACTTCTGGTTAAAATAGTAAATTATATTTTCAGGCAATTGAATTTATACATAAACAAAAACGACCAAATTTTAAATAATTATCAAAAGAAGTAAAATAAATGTGTTTTATTTTTAATATTTAAATTGAATACACATACGTTGTAGTTTTATTTATATGTTTTCAATAATTATAATTTCTGCAAAAAAAAATTAATACCTTTTTACGGGTAAATAGCATCAATATTTAGTAAATAATTAAATGTTCTGAGTAGTAACTGCACAAGTTTCAAAGTGAATGTGAAAGAGTTGTGGCTACTTGCGTGGAACAGAGCGATTGTTTGGAACGCTCCATCTAGTAGTACATAGAGATCGTTGACTTTACATTAATAACAAAATAATAGATAAAAAACACATTTACAGATGTACAAAGGAAGATAATACATATACGCGGGTAGGTACATTATGATCAGTGCAGTGCGAGTTTAGGCGTCATCAAAGAAGTCATTCGCCATTTAAACCGGGATCAACACGGCAAAGAGAATACTGAGCACACTTAAGTCCTAAAAACAAAGAAAGCGAATGTGTGGCGGAGGCGTGCTTCGGTTTTTTGTATCATTCGATTTGAAGTGTACCACTACCGCCACGCCTCCGCCAGGCATTTGCCTTCTGTGTGTTTCGGGCATTAATCAATCGTCAGTACTTTTCATACATAACAATATCATCATAGGATCCATATCATCACTTGCATGCGGCCCTGGAATGACCTGCAGGGTCCACCCTATGACACAGATTACTACGTAACAGATACATCGCTCCCTAGTTAAACGAAAATACCTATGCTTTTAATCACCTCAATATAAGTCAAAAAATGGTCTAAGGCTTTCGACTTAGCGTGTTTATTACTGCGTAAACAGCTCACGATGTACGGCGCAGCACAGAAAAAAATATCTAAGGCGCTCGACTTAGCATTGTTATTAGTCCGTACGGGCGGGGCAAGAACCACGCCGGCGCGGTTCGAAAGTGTAGGTATTAACCGCAGTAGGTTCGATCCAGTAACAGAGGCCAGCCTACGTCCAGCAGTAGACGTCAACTGTTATATATAGATATGACAACATCATTTTCATTGGTACAAACAGACACATCCAATTACACTACGCCAACAAAATTTTTGGTCAATTTTGTTTTTATCAAAATCGAATCATCGAAACTCAAAACTAAAAAAAAAATCAAAACTTTATTTTTTCTTAAAATTCAGTGAGCATAAGCAATGATAAATTTAGTATATTATGACTCGGTTTTAATAAAAACAAAATTGACCAAAATTTTAGTTGACGTAGTGTACATTGGAGGTATCGACACATATTTTTAATTAATTCTATTAAACACAAAACTTATAGTAAAACTCTCGTAAGATAACTAAAATCAGTGCGCTCCAGTAATAAAATTTCCGCTAAACCGCAGTTAAAATTCGTTTTACTGCTTTAATTTCTTGGCGCCATAAAACTACCGGTCAAAGATACGGCAACAGCTTGCTGGAAGTGTCAGCTTAAGCCCAATATGTGTGCTACGTTTCGTGCACTAAATTAGTTAGCCGGTAATTATGCATAGGTAAAGCAGCTTGTTAATAGACAGCTTGAAGTAAATGTAGGGCACAAAAAAAAACTTTTTTGAAGTCAGTTAAAAAGTAGTATAATGTGATCGGATGTTTAAATGTTGGTAATTTTAATGTTCATTACGTACTAAGCAACTTTTGTGTATGTAGGTATTTTATTAGCTGTGTCCGCGACTTCGTATGCGCGTAAATTACTGAACTATGTACTGATATTATTGTTTATACTATGTAATATTAATAGCCTCGATATGATCAAAATAATGTAAAAAAACAGTCATTAAAAAATGTTTACGTAGTACTCATAGTTACGACCTCAAAAGTGCAAGGGAAATACTCTCTCTCTTTCTGGCGATCTCGGATCACTCCCCCTCATTCTCTTGCCTCCAGCACACTCCTTTCTTCCATACTGTTTACAACTCCTCTCCCTTCCGTGCCAAGACCCGTCCGGTCCTTCCTAATCTCCAAATGTATTCCTTACTTCCGATGCTTAAAAAATTCAATCATTATATCACGTGCTTTTTCATGTCACATCTAGACAATAATCCTGATTTCCGATCTGTTGAAATTCAAATAGAAATCAAGTGGCGATGACTAATTTAATTAAAATAATCTGATCGATACGTTTTAAAGAAGAATGCGTTAAAAAACCGGTACCAGAGCGCACATACGATGTTAATTATAATAAACCTTTTCCACTGGCTGTGTTTAACAAAAAGTTATGAACCATAGTTAAGTACATATATGGTTAAGTACCATATCCTAAATTGTATGGAAATATATTTATTTATAAATAAATAAATAAATATCTCATACATTCACACCAATTATCCAGTCCCAAACTAGGCAGAGCCTGTGGTATGGTTACTAGATAACGGATAGACTTATGAATAATGTGTGTATTATTTGAAAAATTTGAATTTGAATTTAATATGTTTGTCATCAATATATTGTGGTTTATGTGTACACGTATTATGTATGTCTACTACTATTATCAACTTCTCTCTTTCCAGACAAGGTTTGGATGGAAAAAATCTCTTTTTAGAGATAAGTACATCTGTGTATACGTCTTATCCTTCTGTGTATTTATTTTTATATTTTCTGTGATACAATAAAGATATAATAATAAAAAATATTTATTAAAAATATTAAGAAAGTTTTTCCAGTGCTTGCTTGGTACTCCAGATGCCTAGTTAAATTTATTAATGAAAAACATACATTATATCAACGATGTTAGAAATAGCCTTAAAGTCTACGTGATGATAAAAATTGTTTTAAGATACTAGATCCGGAAAAAAGAGGGACATGTCGATAGTTATATGCACATGAAATCATAAACTGTCATAACTAACAAAAGCATGTTTTGAGTAAACACGATTTGAAAGTTTAACAAATTATATAAACAAAACGGCTAAAAAAAGTACGCAATTTTGACTTATTTACTAAAACTATTATTATCTGTTTACATAATGAAAAACAAAGATAAAGGAAATCAAGCACGTTTTTTTTGTTGGTATTATTAACTCAACACAACTTTTGAGCTATGACGGTCTATAATTTCACGTGACATGTGACAACGTCATAAAAATAATCGTAAGCAGTTTTAGAGTACAATACATAAGCAAATTACTGCTAGGACGTAAGTAAAATACCTGTATCTGTAGTAGCTTTTTTAAGTATTTACTTTCCATTTATAAAATGGCAACAATATTTATTAGCTAAACAACCTGGCAGATAATGATAATGAAAAATCTGTACAAATGAAATTATAGGTAAACATGTTAACTAAAAATACAAAATGATCTGTCAATCTCACAAGTCTTAACTTTGCACCGAGTGTGTACCAGTGACCCCACAGTGGGAATATGAACTCCTGGGAAGCAGTTGCGTAACTCACCATTTGGGGGCACATTGACTAAAGAATACTTAAATATTACTTTGTTAAGAAACGTCACTCATCTCCCCCCGTCAGTTAAACGTCTCTAGCAAAAAAATACGGCATGTAGTACGGCATGAGAAGCACTTATATGTTGACGTATAACGTTGTCCCTCTCTCGATATTTTACCAATCTGTAAATCTTTCAGGCTGGTGCGATCTTTAAATTATATGGAGTACTAGCTGGTGCCCGCGATTTCGACTGCGCGGGATTAGTATTTCGAGTAGCTTATATTAGCGTGGCGTAGAATAGAACTAACATTATGACATTAATATTATAAATTTATGGCGCACGCCAGAATAGCTCGTAGATGGTAGATTTTTTCCTACTTACTTGATATTTTGGACAATTCACACAATATCTTTATAAATGGTAGCCTATGTGTTATTCTGATGTATAAGCTATATTATTGTAAAGTTTCATTAAAATACATTCACTAGTTTTTACGCGAAAGAGTAACAAATATCCATCCATACTTACAAACTTTCCCGTTTATAATATTAGTAGGATAGGAGGTGTGCCTTGAATGTGTTACATCATTTATTGTTTCTTACGGAAGGTGTGTAAGCTCCTTTATGTTATCAATGTTCCGTTGTTCATTAGACGTGAGACGAAATAATTCATCCTGATATTTATATTAATCAAAGGTAATGCATTAAACTGATAACCATACACACTAATAAAACAGCGGCAATGTACAAAGATGCTTAGATAACTTATACTTCTAATTAAGTAACTTTTAATTAACGAATTTAGTTATGGTGCGTTCGACGGCATTACTTTTAAGAAGCTTAAATACAGTTTACTAATTTGTTCAAAGTGACTTTGCATGGGTGAAATTAAATAAATATATGTACTCATATTGTCACCGGCAGATGAGAGAGGGTTGTGCTCCTGCAGTGGAGACAAAAATAACCTGATGATGATGATGACTCATATTGACACTGTATGCAATAAACTAAGAGCGATCCTTGCAAAACTTAAAATCTTAAAATATAAACTTCCTTTTAGCACTCTTCTAATTTTATATAACTCCCTTGCTGACCCAATACTGACCTACGGACTGAACTCATATAGAAGAACGTTTAAAACCTACTTAGATGATATATACCAACTTCAGTTAAGAATTAAAAAAACAATAATGCCTGTCAAAATTAAAGATAAATTAAAACACAATGAGGAAGAAGTATTTACGTTTTGCAAGCTTCTCCCGATCAAACACAAAACTAAATACTTGCTACTTTTAGAAAATTATCATAAATACCATATCAGAAATAATATAAATGTAACTAAAAGACAATATTCTAAGGGAAACAAGAGAATAAATGTTTCAAGATGTGTCAACTATTACGGTGAGCATACCAGCGGTTATGTTATGGCTAACATTTGGAATTCTCTGCCATCCAATTTAAAATACATTGTATCAGGTGGATTACCAAAGCAAGAACTGCACAAGCACTTCTGGTCGATGGGTGTAGACTGATGTACTGATCACGTGAGCGCTCTGTTCACATACAAATGAGCTTCCATTTCTGTGGACAATACTGTAATTTATATATTGTAAAAATTATGTTGTATAAAAATTTTTTTTTATATATTACCATAACTTTGAATAGAAACCACCCTATTAACTGTGTAATCGTTAAATATTATTATATATATATATAAGAAATATCAAATATACTTTAATTTAGTGATATACAAAAAAAATAGACTGACGACATGAATAAAGTGGCCGGAAGCGGCTGCATACGGAGGCCGGAGGATCTGGTGTGGTGGCATTCGCCCAGTAGTGAACATCTAAGGGTGAAATGATGATGATGATGAACGTAATTAACTTATTTAGCCTACATCAGCGTTTTGACCAATAGGTAAATTGCACCTGACACCCCGATAACTTATTTCATGCTATTTGCCCACATCAACGTTATTACCCAAGAGAATAAGGTACCAGACACCATCAAGACGAGTAGCAGAATAAATAAAAAAGTTAGTAATAACATCGAGAGAAACTTCTATGGAACTTTCCACTCAGGGAGGAAATTGGGTATTGTGAGAAAAAGCACCTTTGTCACAAGTTCAATGCGAGTTGACAACAATTTGTTATACTTATAGGCCTTCTAAAACTTCGCTGCACGCATAAATACCATTTTCCCGGAAGAGACACGTATTTTGCATAGCAGGACCGTGATTTAAAAGGAATAAAACCATTTCAGTTTTTTTTTTTATATACATATTCTTGTCTAATCCCAAAGTAGGAGTTTCTCCTGTGCTATGCCAATTAAACAAGGATTTGCCTGTGCACTATGTATACAGTATTATTCTAATTTATAGTTCTCACTGCCAATAACGGATTTATAATATATTTATATTACAGTCAAGTGATTGTGTGTGTGTGTGTGTATGTGTGTGTGTGTGTGTTTATTAAAAAGATTGTGCGAAGCTGAAGCAACACCAATAAGTACCATGCATCTTTGTTATAATAAATACAATAATTTACAATAGGCTTTTTAATAATATAGTTAAACTTTCGAATTTAAGCTTTCCTCTGGTTGTTTGTTGTAGAAGCGTATAGATTGCTCCCTGGGCAATTTTTTGATCTTACAACAGCAGCAATTAACAAACAACAGCCAAATTTAAAAAATCAGAGGTCAATGACTAGTTAATTGTCACCAAAAATAAATAACTGCGAATTAGTAACAGTTTACGCCTGCAGTGATCGTGTCGTGAGCTTCAAATAAACTAGTGCAGCTGTCTTTTTCTCGCTTATTAGGAAAAATGTTTGTCCCTTTCACTCGGCACGCTTATTGTTAAGGTAGTATTAAATAGTGTAGAATATGCGCAATTGTAAGATAAAATTATTGATAGATCTCTCATGAAGTTATGTTGGGGTAAAATATTACAACTCTGGTAATAGCTATTACAATCATCATCATCAATATATCAGCCCTCATACGTCCCCTGCTGGACATAGGCCTTCCTCAACAAACGCCTCTACACCCAGTCCTTTGCCCTCCGCATCCAGTCGCTTCCGGCCACAATTTCGTCGGTCGATCTATCATCACACCCTGTGTCCTGTGTGACCACGGTCTCCACTCCAGAAATCGTCTGCCTCACGGCCACTTCAGCATGCTTGCTTTAATAAACAAATAAAAAAAAATTTAAACGGCGTTTGAGATATCATACATTTGAATGTTATAAATAGAAATACGAATTGATGAACATACAACCGAATCCGAGTATTAAGGGTTTGCCTGAGTGATCATCGCCTAATAATAATACAAACCTTGCAGGTAACATATAAAAAAAAAATTTTATCCGCATATTTTTAATATTCTACAGTAGAGTAATTACATAGCGCGATCAAGTTGGACTACGCAGTAAAAGCATTTTTTTACGTTGAATAAAGTATCTTATCCTAAAACTTTGTTCTTATTTGACATTTTGTTTAGTGCACGCTCCGGTTGGCAGGTGACAATAGACGCCAGTGAATTGGAAAAACAGATTTAAGGATGGCTTTTAATTATAAACGACAGGGTTCTGTCGATATTACTGTCTTTTTCCACTGATATAACTGGCAGGTTAACTACTCGTAGTTCCTATTTTCCATTACTGAAGTATTTTGGTTCCGTTAAAACCATTACTAACGAGAGAACAGTTCTTCTGCAGATTTAACATGAAGCGTCAAGGAAAAGCGTCAAGCCTTAATGGTCAAGGAAAAAACCTCATAAAATATCATAGCGGCTTGATACAAGGCATGCTCGAAACCCTAAGCACTAAGAGAGGTGTGCCAGGAGAAGAGAAAGAGGAGGAAAATGAATAGAAAAACGACTTTAATTATACGAGGTTAAGCTCTACTATAAACTTAAAACTTTATCATCATTATATTAGTCCTTAGACGTCCACTGCTGTACATAGGCCTCCGTCAATGAACCGTCCTCAGGTCGTCAGTCCATTTGGTATGTTAACTTAAAACTTATTCTTCTCCAATATGATTACGATGAATAGTGAGATTTTCCATTTGTCAAAATGAACCCCAAAATACGAAACAAAATGTTAAAGAGATTGAATCGATCCGGATGCAAGGTCTTTGAACTAAAAATTTCTTAGTCGGCGTGAGAAAGACTGCTAAGTATAAGTAACTTATTTATTACTTTAATTTCGCTTTTAAAATCGTAATACTATAGTACTTAATACTTAACATAAACTCAATAAATCTACATGTAATTTTTCAGACACATAGTCTAAGTAAGTACCAATAGCCGTGTGGTTCCCAGCTTAGATTAGGACCACCCCTTTTTAGTGGGTGTCGTCAAGGCGACTAGTTGCACCTGGGAGAAGCAGTAGCGCTGCGATCACCAATCCGTGGTGATTATGGCAAATCCCACAACGAGCAGCCCACTAAAAATGGCATTCTATAGGAGAGGCTTATGTTCAGCAGTGGACTAATTTTGGCTGAGAATGAGTCTAAGCAATTTAGAAGTTTTTACCATGGGAAAATGTTACAGCGCATTTTTTTAAAGACTAACAAAGTGTTAAATCATCTTCTTTTTCTTCTTTATGCACTTTTAGGGGGAGGGGAGGGGAAGTGGGGAGGGGCGGGGGAAGAGGGAGGGGCACAATGACATCTTCCACCTCTTAAAAACCTTGCTAAGGACGTCTAAGGGATTATGATGATGTAAACCTCAACAAAACGGCGATGTTCTGATGAAAAGAGGTATCACGGAGCGAAAAGCATGCGAAGGAAAGCCGCTTTGCGACAGTAGATTGCGCAAAGTGGCGATACATCGTCTCTGCCTACCCCTGTGGGAATAAGGCGTGAGCATTATGAATGAAACAGATAAACATCCCGCATGAGCTCAAAAGAACAGTCTTGGTGAATATAGCACAAACTCGTCGGCTGACGTAATATAAAAATAAGTTTTTTTTTTAAGAAAAAGTTTATTCTGTTCGTGCCCGGCTAATTACATCCGCTGTCTCGCCTACGAAGTCGGTTTGAGCAATTATTTTACAGGGACTTTTGTAAGTGACTGTACACATAAAGGGGGTTTTAGCTGACTTTTTAAAAAGAGGTTTTTAAATATTATTAAATACTATGTGTTAGAAGTACAGGTGTAATTTAATTAACATAACGTATTCTCTGGTGAGATGTATAATTAAATATTATTTTGTAATTTTGTTTATAAATGCAATAAAAACTAAAACTAACAATAAAAATAAAAGGTAAAAAATGCCTCCTAGTCTAATGTTACAATAGGTCCGATTCTGAAGTCACACATTTAAATTTTGACAGCACCAAAGTTAGTTCCTTCTTTATCTTTCGTAGTACTGAGTGACTGAGATAGCAACAATTTTAGTGCTGTCAAATTTTAACTTTGTGCCTTCAGAATCGAACCCTATGTACCTATGTTTATAATTTATGATTTTTACAAATTTTTTTTTTGATTTTCATAGTAATTCTTACGACTCATAATGCACTTATCAGTACATCAATTTATTATTTTCATTGCGAAAGTGGCCGAAATGAGGGGGGTATAATTTTAAAGTGTGGTTACTAGGTCAAGTGGGCTATCGTATGGGGTCAAGTAGGCATTTTTTGTACATTCTATAACTGATTTTTGATTCCTTTAACGCCGCTTAGTTTTCGACTCATGATGAAAAATATTTCAAAAATTCCTTTCCCCTCTTATCTCCGAAGTTTGCAAAACGAAAAATCTGAAATAATTTAACTCGACAGAGGTTTATGTACACATTACAGTAAACTAAAACGATGCCCCTACCTAGCACAGTTTTTTTAGAAATCACTAAAAATCCTTTATAAACAAACCTAATTATACGGTCCGAAAAATGAAGTCTATTGCTCGGTAATAAAACCTTAAATAACTTTTATACGTTTCCTTTTAAGCTACGAAACACTCAACTAGTTTTGTTATACTTACTGCTGAAAAAATTACGTCCGAATACTTCTTGAATAGTGACAGTTCATACTTGTAATTTTTTTGTCACTCAGCGTTCTGATCTGATTCAGCAGTCATTTCTTTTATCCGGCAACGTATTTTTATATAAGCTTATAAGCCTAAATTAGTAATTTAGGCTTATAAGCTTATATAAAAATACGTTGCCGGATAAAAGAAATTAGTAATTTAGGCTTATAAGCTTATATAAAAATACGTTGCCGGATAAAAGAAATGACTGCTGAATCAGATCAGAACGCTGAGTGACAAAAAAATTACAAGTATGAACTGTCACTATTCAAGAAGTATTCGGACGTAATTTTTTCAGCAGGCTTTAAATCATTAAGGCTTTAGAACTTTAAAGTCACTCTCTTGTTCCACTTTAACAATTATGTTTAACTTCGTTTTCCTCATCAGCCGCATCACACAATCATCAGCCGAAAGACAATAAGCCTCCCCAATAGAATACAATACAATACACTTTATAGCACAAACAAATACAGTTACACGTTATAGAAGTTACAAATAGTACAATTTAGGCGGTCTTATCGCTTTAATCGATTTCTTCCAGACAACCTTTGGGTAGAAAAATATTATGCCAGAGAAATTGTAGGTTGCGCTGATTAGGAAATTTAAATGATAAATAATAATTATTGAATGTTAATTTTGGTGAGCTTCCCATAACCACCACGCTTGGCAGGTGGAATGGCAGATCGCAATAATGATCTTTTCGTATTAATCTAAATTTTTGAAAATTTCTAAAACCACCGAAAGTATTATAAAAAATACACTTAATCTGAACAGTTTCAAGAAGAGATCTAGTTTTTAAAGAAGTGAGGAGCACTTTTCATTACTTTTGGTAATTTGCTATTCTCTGTGAACTGCCCTAGTATATCTACATTATTACACATTGTCGAATAGAATGGCGAGCAGATCAATTTTTCTTTTATACCGAAAAAGATATGTTTATATTTATATTTAACTAAATACAATTCGATAACATAATTACAAATCATTTAGTGTTAAAAGGGCAATTCCATATACAACAAACTTATTACAATATGCATACGTATGCTGATGACATGGTGATTTGTAATGGTGTAAATAAGCTTTGAGTTTTAAACGTACGTGATAAAACTTATTCCATTATTAAATCGAATATCGTAAATAAATGGATAATTACGTATTATTAACATATTCGTGCATTGCATAATAGTATGTATATATTTTATAGTATAATTTATGTGTATCAACAATTATACTTTTATATGTACTTTACACTAGGTAGTGTAAGTGTACACTTAGAAAATACTTTTTTTTTACTAAAATTTGGAACTAAATAAACACATTATACCCGTCGTTTCAGTATTCCTTTCAGATCCCCAAGTGGGATAAGTCCGCCTTTGTACACAATTTTATTCCTATATACTGCTATTGTTTATTATTTACTGTCATTACGGCTGATGACGGAATGTAAGGGAATGCTAAAGAGAGGAATGCCTGTTTCGTCTATAGCATAAAAGTTATTGTACCGCAATGGCATAATAATCTGTAATGTTGCAATATTTAAATAAATAAATGTCTAAATGTCATTTATTGTCATCATATGTAAACGTTTTATTGTACCAGACAATAAAACGTTTACATACATACATCATTTTTATCTATTTATTCACCTCACATGCATTCCGTGTGCCACTATTTTGGGGAAAACGAAACGACCCCACTGAGAGTATATCAAAGCTACCCCCGAAAGTACGTGCAACAGAATTCACCCCCTAAATTACAGTGCATACTTATTGCAGACTGGATTCACCCTCGCCCCTCATACACTATATTTTGAGCAAATAAACATATTTGTTTGGGATATGGGAACGGTAGGGAATGAAATTCGAGGAAATAAATCTATAGAGATTAGTATATTCATCATATGCCTGTAAGAGTTCACTGCTGGACATAGTCTCTCTCCCAAGGCGCGCCACTGAACCAGATCCTCGGTTATTTTATTGGAGTTATCCATGGGAAGAAAAGATTGTATCGCCATGCTGGGCAAGTGGGTTGACGATCGCAATACGCTGGGCAGGCGGGTTGGCGATCGCAGTATCAGGCATCTCGCACCTGTGACGCTGCTGCACGTCACCGACCTGCGGTATTTAGGCTTGAATAGACTATTGTAGATATACCGCCGGTTCTCCAGATACTCGATATACATCGGTTAGGAATTTTTTTTAAATATTCGAGATCATTTTGAATCCTTGCTTACAAGAAATAAGGGAACGTTTCATTTAATTAAGGATATTATTAAATAATTTCACAATTCATACGCAGGCACAAAACATCTAGATTTTTATAACCCTAAACCGAATAGCAAAGAAACGCAATTTTATGCCCTAAGAAGGTTTAACCTAAGACCCAATTTGCAGACTAAGCTTACCTACTTCCACCAAGGATTTAAAAAGAAAATACTCTATAGAACTTCAATGAGAAAGAAATTCTTTTTATACCAAAACATATCGAAAATGTAGAAGCTTCAATAGCAGCCCAGAAAGTAATAGGATTATCTCGAAACATAATAATGATCTGATTTTCCTCAACGGAATGGAATCAAGGAGCTAGGAAATATCTATTGATATGATATTTATTCCTTTTACTATTATTTTTTTAATTTGAAAAAAGGATATCCTATTTTTGTAGGTACTGAAACCAAAACAATGATAGCTGAATGATATGATCTACAAAATTAAAGCCGTTTAACGATATATGGTTAGCAAATCTGTAAAGGATCATACGTAATGATTAGGTCCGACTAAGAACAAATAAGACAATCGATATAGTTGAAAGTTGAACAGGACACATCTTGTTAGAATTTACCACAGTATAATCATCATCAGGTTGTTTTTGTCTCCACTGCAGGAGCACAACCCTCTCTCATCTGCCGGAGACAGACGGAGGATTTGGCCTAAACTCCCCGCGCTGGCCAGACGGGTTGGGGAGGCCTGATTGATGTTTTATAATGTATTTATTCCCTTAGTCGCCTTTACGACATTCACGGGAAGAGTTGGAGTGGTCCTATTCTACTCTACCAGAAACCATACGGCAACACAGTATAATATTTAAAAGTAATCGGAAATGGCTGGATAAAGAAAGTGGCGGATCCGGTGATGTGGAGCATATTAGGGCATTTATACAACAGTAGACGTAGAAAGAATGAATAAAAATATCTAGCACCTGAATTAGTGGTGTGGCGTTCATTGGGGAAGGCATGTGTCCAGCAGTAGACGTCTAAGGACTGATATGATGATGATTCTTGTTAGCTCATTCTTGTAATGAAACTTTATTTCACGTCACATAAAAAGAAAATATTGCTTCCCGACTTGCTGACTTCTGGCAACATTTGGAGGTTCATTTGTCAACGTCGTTGGAAGAGGCGCGGTATTATTAGCAACGACAAATGGTTGGCGATCGCTTATCTATTGATTCGGACATCCATTCGACGGCATGTGTTAATATTGGCCCCATTTTTTGTTGCGCTCTATATGAAGAAGCAGATAATAAAGTGGGTAGCAATGGAATCTATATTAATATTTCACGTAAAGGGCTAAGGTCCTTTTCGAATGGGGAAAGTGTCCGATTGGCCCAACATAGCAAAATAATTATTTTTGCTGTTTATGGGACACACGCAGTGTTTTTTAAATTATATGAATAAGTTGGTAATATAGTGGGCAGCAATCGAATCTATAATTAAGTATTGTAATAGGAACGACTATTGTTGGTAAATTTCTCAAAAATTTCTTAAATATTCTTCTGGCCGAGAATTTATCAGAACATAAAAAATTAAGCCACTTTTCCATACGATTACCAATGCAACTAAGTATATTTCATTCCAGATTAATAGTCCTATGAAAACAAACGCATTTGCGTCTCGAAAACAAAATACACAATAGATGGTGTTCCGAAGTGGACTGCAAAGTTTACATGGTAATACAAACCTGTTTTTGCTGCTGGTGACCCTTTCATGTATATGTTACCGAGACGTAAATAGCGTTGGTTTTCATAGGACTATTAATCTGGAATGAAATATAGGTGTTTATGTATATAATCGTAAATGTAGAGGTGATATGATGATGTTCTCGGGAACTTACCAACACTAGGCACAGCCTAGGGTTAGGGGGATTAACGGTCACGACGCGGGAGTTCAGCATTTGCTTGTTATTCTGATCTTCCGATCTTCTGCTCGTCTTGGGTCATCATGGCCGCGAAGCGACCAGTGGTGGTGTGAAGGAATTGTATATCCGTGATTGAGAAGCAGTGAGATAGATTGATAGACAAGTATTAAAGATGAAGGTAGAAATGTAAGGAGTGAGGAAAAGGGTGGTGTTGCCAATGTTATATACATAAACGATCACGGTGTTGTGAGCTATACTTATTTGTTTAGAAACCACCTTGGCGTATGTACGATTCAAATCCCTCCCAATATTTCATACCCACCTACATATTTATTTTATACGCACCCGCTCTTGTCATTGCCCCTCTCCCCCTGACGGAACATACCGACGCGTAGCACGGTGCGCCTGGTGTCGCGGAGTTCCTCTCATAAAAACCTGTGTTAAACTTATAAACGATAAACCTAATTAAGTTCTTGTGTCATAAGTGACATAAAGCTGTGTACACCTAAATAGACCAGAGACGGCGACTCCTCCTGAAGCGGCAAGTATCTAGTGAATAAGTGCTACTACTTAGACATTTACTCCCCTTGCGAGGGGGCAATAGTTGGGCTAAATTTTAGTTGCATTATTTAGCCCAGCACCCTTCTTAAACATTATTGAAGGTGCAACTGAAACAACAGGATTGTGTTTGATAGGAAAATTGTCTAATTAAGAAATATCGTCTTTATGTTCTATAAATTTAAAAACAATTATTTTCTTTCTACTATTTTAGATTGTTATTGAATTTTTTTTTATCAAGACTGGAGTCACGCATATATAAGGTAAGTACAGTTTCATCATCAGGTTATTTTTGTCTCCACTGCAGGAGTACAACCCTCTCTCATCTGCCGGAGACAGACGGAGGATTTGGCCTACACTCCCCGCGCTGGCCAGACGAGTTGGGGAGGCCTGATTGACGTTTTATAATGTAATGTATTCCCTTAGTCGCCTTGTACGACATTCACGGGAAGAGTTGGAGTGGTCCTATTCTACTCGACCGAAACCACACGGCTACGTAAGTATAGTTTAGTGATCGAAAATTATTTATTGTATGTCGTACGGTATGATAAAGATATCATACCTCCGTGAGCGCTTTGACTATGTCGTCCCTAGGGGTAAGCCCAGCAGATCTATCACTTCTCTTCTTCTCCAAATTCCAACTCATACTTCAAGTCTGTATAGCGGCTCCTTCACAGTCCAAGCAGTGAGCTTGTGGAATTCTCTACGACATGTTATCCGCGCGATCGCATCGTTGAATATGCTCAACGATGCGATCGGAGTAAAAGAGCATTACCTATCCGAATGATCTCTTTGTGTGTATGTATGTAACATTATTATGTATGTATGTGTATTGTATGTATATACTTATATATATATATATTGTAGGAGTGTGTAATAGTTATTTTATTACATATTTATATAGATAGATATAAGTAAATTTAGATTATTCTATTTGCTATTTACATATATGATGTTTTTCACTACTTATTTTCACTATAATGTGCACTGCTGTCTGCCTATCTACTTTGACTTGTCTCTTTCACCCAAAGGTTTACTGGAAGAAAACTCATACATAGTTAAGTGCGCCTTTGTACATCTTGTGTTTAAATTAGTTGTGTGACTTATTTTGTGTACAATAAAGTATAAATAAGTACCTACCATATATATGCATTTTATTAGAGGAAAACATCAACCACGATATCATCAACAGTATTCGACAGAGTCCATCTATCTAAATAGGAATTATATCTCTTTGTTAGGTAGTTGGCGCACAGTCTAGTGTAAGTAAGACATATATTAGGCTACTAAATTCATTTGAAGAGATATATGCTCACGTTTGCACTACCTACAGCAACGCATGACTACCAAAATCCTGCATAGAAAATCGCTATAAGCACCGCTTCCTCTTACTAGCAAGTTAACTATTCAGCGCGATCTCGCACCGCTCCTGCGGTTTGTTAATCTTTTAATGGAATTAACCCGCGCCCCGACGATGTAACTGGCAAAATAGCGACGTTGGGAGAACTAATTGGTGTCTGGATGAGACCTACTTCCATTATTTTAAGTACCTAGCAGTATCTATCATAATTTACATCTCGAATAGTGCTAATTTTCAGCTAACTCTCAATTTTCTTTATTTAACTGGCAAAAGAGAGGAACGTAGGTGATGTACTGTTTGATATTTTTCTAATACGCCGGCTAAAGTTAACACGTTGAAGAACAAGTCACTTGGGCCTCATACGTTTGGCCATTGCTACAGAACGCTGGCTGTACGGTGTAACTGTCCTTTAAAGTGTTATATCTCGAGAATAAATGACTTTTCTAAACTTTCTATAGCAATATAAGTCATATGTTATGTTTTATAAATTCCTTTAAAAATATAGATAGGACTTATCAGGGACGATACTAAATTTGTATATTAATACGAACTCTTATGATAGGTATACCGCTTTGTGAATGATACAAATTGTATGACATCGAAATAAATGACACCCAGTTTGCTATTTTTTAAAAACACTATAAGACGACATACAGCACA
The DNA here is from genome assembly GCA_947086405.1 of Esperia sulphurella. NCBI lineage: Eukaryota > Metazoa > Arthropoda > Insecta > Lepidoptera > Oecophoridae > Esperia > Esperia sulphurella. Next base: position 4,606,063 of record OX352282.1, read on the forward strand.
CAAGACGAAGATAGCATCAATGCAACTTTCAGAGAAAACGAACCACGCCCTCAAAAATGATAAAAGCACGCTCGGACTCCACAACCTCTAGACACTTCCAGTAAATTTTATTCCTTGCCTTCGCCTAGTAGATTGTTTCGTTCCTTGCATAATTACTTAGCTTTTGTTACTTAATTTTGGTGCGGGGAAAGAGGTTTTTAGCACAATGAGATGAACAGCAAACGGACTGATTTATGTTTTTCTGCCTTTCGTCGGAAAAGAATGTTAACAGGACTATTTCGCTAAGTGGTTCCCTGTTAATGGAATAATAAAACACTCTGTTACTTCTTTCGCCCATAAATAAATTACAGAACATGAATATTCATTATTTCATTTTTATTTATTTTTATACTAGATGGGATTTTGCTTGACCTCAGTCTTATCTAGATGTTAAGGTTACAATCAATTCTCGTATTAAGTAAGAATGGAACTCGAGACTACTACTAGACTATCATAAGTCGATTTTTAGGTAATCCAAGTAATATTAACTACTCGAAAGCGAGTTTATTTGTAGGTTTGTCTATCACACTTTTACGGCTAGACAATTCAAGCGATCTACATGAAATTTTGCATACACATGGCTTGTATTCTGAAGATGAACATAGATTAGCTTTAACCAACGCGTAGAACGTGTAAACATCTAGTTCAACTATAAATTCAACTGCCCCAAACCAACGCTACAATGCAGAATAATCCTAAATGCGGTAAATAAATAGAGTAAAAAAAACTAAGACATGATTTTGTAATTGAAATGAGACATTTATTAGTAAAATAGACAAAGATAATTTTTTTTAAATCCAACGGGCTTGACCTGGATCCCTAGGGAATGTTAGATATCTAGATATCTACAGTATGTTCCCAAATTATATGCCAAGTATGTTACAAAAGAACATAAAGACTAAGGGACAAACGGGTAAGGAAATTGACATAGATTCACTTGATAATAGAACGGACGCTTCAGAAATATAGAGATGCTATTTTTTTTGTTTTTTTAGGGTACATGGTTTTTTTGCAATATAAATTAAAAAAAAAAACTCAGTCGTTCCTCTGGAATTTAAGTAAACTTTTTCCACTCACAAGCTAACAGTGAAGGCTCTGGCGACCAAACAGTAGCCGTATAGTCAAACAAATAAGCTAGGCTGTAAATGCCACTGACAGTCATAGGCAGCAGCATAACAATCGATGCGAGTACGATGTGGATGGGATAACTCAAGCATAAGCAGAGATGGACATTTCGGGACAAAAAGTAGTGGTTGCTGGATGGTTAAATACATAATCATCGATATCGAAACAAAACTTTACTATAGTAATTTAATGTGCAGTTTAAAGACAATGACATCTAATAAGAATACTGTTTTCTTTGTCTAAAACACTCGCGAATACAGGCTGGTCGATCACGACATTTCTCCATTAGAAATCCGATAATGCGCGCTATTAGCGAGAACCGAATAATACTAGTTATGTCCATATGCGAGATAGTATGCTTAACGGCGGGGATGAGCTTATGATTACTCACAAAATATCTTTCGTTGGAGTCTAAAGTAGTTACATCAAAAACGACTCACCACTAGTTAACGGTGGCGCAAGTTGTTGCTAAATTAGTGCACAAGGAAGGATAGAAAACGGCTCCGCCCCGTGCATTCCTCACATAATAATAGGTGACATTAGTTTCGTTCATTCTCTCATGAATCTGCGTTATAGTAACTCATATTTACTTGTAACATGGCAGTTCTATTAAAGCGTATGTCGTTGGAGCGCCCGAGGGCTATAACCTAAGTAATACAACTTTACATATTAAACTTTACATCTCTACCTTTCCGCTTTATTATTGACTTGCAAGTTTCTAACTTTGTTTAGGCAAGAATAAATTAAAACAGTGTCGCTGAAATACCGAAATGCAATACAGGTACATACAGGTAATAGAATTGAATTTAACGTTCAAACAGATACAAAAGGAGTTTCTCTCGATTAAATTTAAATATCTAGCTCAAATGAAAGTGTCCTCATTTCACGTCAGGAATCGTAAACCTGTAAAAAAACTGAAGCAGGGGCCGATCACTCCCCTAATTTTATTTCAGGTCCGATCCATTTACGTCGAATAAAGAGTATTAGATAGAAAAGGTAGCACAATGTTGCCAGATAGTTTTATTTATTCTTCTATGTCCATATAAAAACTAATGTAGGTAGTTGGAAACGATTACGAAACGATGACCTATTTGCTTGTCCAGAAAAACTAAACTTGCCTAAGTAATTATATAAAAAAATTACGTTATATGAATAATCCATTTTTAATTTCAGCCACAGAGAAGGCCACTTTATTTCTTTGAAAGATATCCGACGAAAATCGAAGGCCATTGATATAACTAAAAGGCTTAACAACCTGAAGTGGCAACATATGTCCCAGAACTAACAGCAGAGAATAGAATAGAATAGAAAGACTTTATTTGGCGAACACAAATACAACACAGGAATTAAAATTGACGACATAAATATGAAAAAAAAGAAGCAAAATAATTACATAACCATTAAAACAAAACAGAAAAAATGACACAGTGTTGTAATGTGACGCCAAAAGGGCCCCCAGCTCAGCTTATGCTGTAGCAAGAGCTGCAGCGCTGATTTTCAGAGAAGTTCCGGAGCGGAGATTTGTTCGCGCAGATGGACCGACGCCCTAAAGAAGATAGCTGGTTTCGGAGAGAGGACCAGGCATGGTGACGTGCAGCTGTGGACAACGAAATGCTTCATATGATGAAAGATGTACTATGGTGCAATCCTTCAAGTAGTTACGAAGTAGCAACAGCTGCGTTCGTCACCAAAATCTATTTGTCAAGATCGTTCATTTTATCTACGAAGTAGGAGTTTTAGCCGGCCATACGGATTCGGATTTCATTCACCAGAGCGGTGTTGAGCGTGTTTTGCTCATGGCAGACTGCGCACACTTCTTCCCGCGATGCGACGGATGACGTCATTTCCGGTCACTTCCGTTTTTGAAACTATTGCACTGAAATTGCTGTATCTTCGTCATTTTTGATCCGATAAAATTATTTTTTATAGTATTTATTGCATAAATAGTATAAAAATAATAATTAATATCTGCATACTTAACAAACAAAACAAAAACGTGACTGATCCTTATTGTAGAGCCTGTGGAAATGACAGCGAGACGATGAAGTACTTGCTGTGCACTAGCTACAAGGCTACTAGCTATGAGCGTCCTGTGGATATGGCTTACCATGAACCCATGAACTAACAGGCTTCAATCCCTTAGCTGCGTTTTAGTTTATATGCAGCAGACTAATGGGGGATGGAAGCACCGTATAGACAGAGGGGTTGTATACCCCACCCCCCACCCCCCATTATAAGGTAGGAACATGTATTAGTAAACTTGCGTCTCTCCTCTTTTTTATGGTTATTCATTACTTGGTATAGTTTACGAATTATATCTATTTCTATTTACTACGTAAACGCGTACCATCGATAAAGCGCGAATCGACCTCGAGAGCAAATAAACACGTTCGACATCAAAAGTTTCCTTCAGCAGGAATTCTTTTTATCTAGCAACACTAAAAATACGGACTGTGTCGGGCAGTCCATCAATTATAGTACGACCGTGAAGGGTTAGGGTTAAACTCTTCGTAATTAGTGGAATGTTTAGCTGCAACGTTTTTATTTTATCTTTTACGACTCAATGATTTACGGGAATATGTATCTAATTAAACACGTTCATGGACAGTACGTCAATAGACGTAATACCGGTGGATGCTACCGCGACACTACATATGTAGATGTGGTATTTCGTATTAATTTGTCGCCTAGTGCCGCATCACGAACTCTTCACGTCACGTGGTCTTAGTCCACGAATGTGTTAATAATTGATTTTAAATTTACAACAGAGCCGTAAATCACCAAATGGTCTAAATACTAACCTTACCTGATTGTGCAACCTGATAGCTGACCGTCTCTTTGGCTCAGTAGCTGGGTTGAGATACTCGAGTGCCAGAGGTCGTCAGTTTGATTCCCACTGGAGACAGACAACTTGTACAATTTACATATAAGTGACTTACAAGTAAGTTGGTTTGGTTAGCAGTTATATTTGTGGATTATACTATCCTTCTCTAATTGTCATAGTGCAGGGGACAATCTTAGTTTAGAATAAGACAAGCGTATATATTATACTTTTGCTGTGACCGCGGTTCCGCTCGCGTGGACTACAGGATCCGCTCCCGTTCCCACTCCCACTCCCGCTCCCTATCCCACTTCCATTCCCATTTAGACTTCCAATCCCAGTCCAAATGTTACTCAGGGATAATGAAGCATTCTTATGTTGAAAGAATTTTTGAAATCGGTCCAGTAGTTTTTGAGTGTATTCGTTACAAACATACAAATCTTTCTTCTTTATAATATTAGTGTAGATAATATTATGAAGTGTGTACTTATTGTTATAGCTAATACAGATATATAAGGGGCAAATGCGCCACAGTATAGGTTGACTTTTATGCGATGTCTAACAAATCTAAACAGCGTGGCCAATAGGGCCATAACTCTAGCAAACATGTGGATAAATCTATGCCCAGAAGTATTATACTTAGTTATATAGCGATTATTACAAAATTACGGGGTAAAAAAGCATAATATTTTAATCAACTCAGAATATATTTATCCGTGAAGCTCTCTTAAGCCAAACAAAAGAAAGAATAATTATTGTTACAAGTACTTAATCTTTCCTTTTCAAGCGAAAAGAGCACTTCCGGATGAAAGGAACAATTTGCCGATTTTTTACATTTTTATTTAAGAGGAAGTGAATGAGTCATCCATCAAATATGTATGGACAAAATGCCCCTAGATACTACAGGCAGGACATATACCTACCTATATCCTTACTGGTAACTAGCTGTGTTCTGATTTAGTACGTGCAGATTACTGAAATACATAGAGAGGGAGGTGAAAGAGGGAGGGAGGGATGGAAGAGAAATATTAACATATGCATTTGCAGTTGTAGCTCTGACTACTTTATCTAACTAAATTTTTATATATTTGTTTTTGTTTTAATTTCGTTTTGAGCCTGTCTAACAACACATTACACACTTAAGTATACTTACTGATGCATTTTTTAAGAATACTCCATAGTGTTTGACAGGCTTGAAACGAAATGAAAATGAAAACAAAAACTAAGATACAAAAATTGAGTTAGATATAGTAGTCAGAGCTACAACTGCAAATGCATATGTTAATATTACTCTTCCGTCCTCCTTCCCTCCGTCGCTCCGTCGCTCCGTCCCTCCGTCCCTCTTTCACCTTCCTCTATCTCTTCCTATCCCTTTCTCTTTCCATCACTCCCTCTCTATTTCACTCTCTCCAATTCTCTCTCCCACTTCCCACCTCTCTTCTTACAACCCTCCCTCTCCTCATCACTTCCTCCCACTAACTTCCTACTACTCACTGCCTCCTTGACTTTGACTTTCGCTCTTTTATCCCCCCCCCCCAAATACAGTCCTCACTCAACGAAATCAGAACTTACACTGCTCTGAATTATACCAAGCTACGAGCTTCTTTGTTGTACTAATGCAACTAAATAATAGAAAACTTTAAATTTGCAATCTTCTGTCCTCAAACTTCAATCCTCAAACTTTTTATGGAAACTGCAAACAAGTAATCAGACAAACATTCCAATGTGAGCTCGTGATGTGGCAGTAGACCACGAATCAATACGAAATACGATGTCCATAGATGCACTGTCGCGGTAGGAGCCACTGCTGGTGTGACGTCTATTGACGTACTTACCACGAACTATGTTACGTCTTCCCAATTAATATATTTGCAATTATTTTCATGTACAGACACGCCAAGTTAATAAAACGTATTATTATATTTTCATAGCAGAGCTGTAAAACTCGGTATTATTCTGGATTTCATGTTCTAAGCTAAAATATCTAATTCTATTAAGGCGAGCTGAGAAGTTAGATTAAAAAAATATATTTTCTATTTAAGTACTTACCTTTAAATAATCAGACATGGTTCCCTCAGAGCTTCCTGCTACATCAAACAGGGAAAGGTCATGTTTAATTAATTTCTTTTTTCTTGATTGACGTTTAATCCAGCGCAGTAGACAAGGGAGATTGACGTCAGTCATAGACAAAGATTTTATAAGATATTTTTTGAAAAAATACTACGTTTATGGACGTTATTAGTTTATCTCGAGATTACGTCAGCGAGGAGATAAAATTATAACAATCATATCCTATGCCAGGATATAAGCTGTGGTCCCGGTTTTGAATAGGGCCAACCCCAATCTTCCTGCAGGTGTCATTGAGGCGACTAAGGGATTGCACCAGGGACGGGCAGAAGCGTTCTTCTGTGTACATTAACCCCATTTCTGCGATCACTAATCCGCCTGCCAAGCGTGGTGATTATGACAAATCCCTCAAGTGACAGTTTTACAAAAGTGGTATTCTATTGGGGAGGCATAATAGGAAAGTGGACGTATTTCGGCTGTGTTTTTGTGTATATGATAATTTTATACATAAATACTTAGTAGTTCAATATTATTCCAACTTACAAAAAATTGGGGCAGACGAGTTCTGTGGTGAAGACTGTGGATCATAGATTGACCAACAATTTGAGGAAGGTGTCCGGAAGCAAAGATAATATAACTAGAAAGAGGCGGGACTCCCATACAAAAATTCTTGACAAAAGCAACACATAATCCGTCTGGTTACGAAGACCACTGGAGTCCTATAACAATTTTGGGTTTCAGTACTCTTCCTGATTTGGACGGATTAGGCCGCCATTAAAAACTCTGTCCGTTTCATACACCGGTTTCTATAATCCGTCTGGTTACGAAGACCACTGAGTCCTATAACAATTTTGGGTTTCAGTGCTCTTCCTGATTTGGACGGATTAGGCCGCCATTAAAAACTCTGTCCGTTTCATACACCGGTTTCTATAATCCGTCTGGTTACGAACACCACTGAGTCCTATAACAATTTTGGGTTTCAGTGCTCTTCCTGATTTGGACGGATTAGGCTGCCATTAAAAACTCTGTCCGTTTCATACATCGGTTTCTATAATCCGTCTGGTTACGAACACCACTGAGTCCTATAACAATTTTGGGTTTCAGTGCTCTTCCTGATTTGGACGGATTAGGCTGCCATTAAAAACTCTGTCCGTTTCATACATCGGTTTCTATAATCCGTCTGGTTACGAACACCACTGAGTCCTATAACAATTTTGGGTTTCAGTGCTCTCCCTGATTTGGACGGATTAGGCCGCCATTAAAAACTCTGTCCGTTTCATACATCGGTTTCTATAATCCGCCTGGTTACGAACACCACTGAGTCCTATAACAATTTTGGGTTTCAGTGCTCTCCCTGATTTGGACGGATTAGGCCGCCACACGAGCAGCCTGTGGTCCAGCTATACCCAAAAGTCTTACAGCGCCCTGCGCGTACAGTATAATAACGTCTTCAGGATGCTGTTGGGGCTGCCCCGCTTTTGCAGCGCGTCCGGTATGTTCGCGGAAGCGCGTACCGACGGCTTTCAAGCTATAATGCGGAAAAAAACGGCTTCACTAATAATATCCAGAGTGAGGAGCAGCACCAACGGCATTTTGGGCGTTATAGCTGGAAACTTTCAGTGCCCTGTCATGCAGCACTGTCGGCGGGTTCTGGTAGGACTGGGTAACAAACTCGCCCTGCCAGAGCCACGCTTGCGATAGATTATATGTTCTTTTTGTTTTTTGTATTTTATTTTCTTTGTGTCTTTACTAACCCTTAGGTCTTAAGAGTATTGTTACTAATAAAAATGGATCTGTGTAATCTGAATAAATAAATTATTATATATATATATTAAAAACTCTGTCCGTTTCACGCATTGGTTATTTACTACTGAGTTGCGCCAGCCTGTCCGGAAGCAGCTGGATGCGGAGGGTGGGGGACCATTGTGGAGGGCCTGGTTCCAGCTGTGGTCGTCTAATGACTGATATGATGATAATGTTCTTATAACGTAGTTAAAAGTGGTTAAATTGGTTAAAAGTCACTCGGCAGTTATTGCTGCAACAAAAATTTAAACAAAACTTCCTGAATTCGCCTAAAACTTGTCATGCACAACTTTTACTGTACAAACTAGCAAAGGCAAACAGAAACGAATATTGTCAGTTCAAATTTAACTATACGCAGGAACTATAAGGGTCTATTCAGGTTGTAGCCAGTGAAACTGTGGTCCAGCCAGATAACAAAGGCCAAATTAGCATAGAAATAAACACGGGGATGATTTTGGACGATTTATGTCGCTTGCCATGGAGCTGGGAATGAACTTACAGAATTAACTCTTTCTTTAATATAAGATTGTCAGAGTCTACTACATATGTGTTCTTTACAGAGAAGAAATATGAGCGAAAGTACAACTTGTTTTAGGTACAGAAATCAAATTATTAAAGACAGGTTTATCTAAATATTTATAGATTGTCTAGATGAATTGTAAATGGATATACTCACAGAATTTATATAAAAAAGAGGCAATACCCAGTATAGGCGCATTACTTAAAAAATACTTATCGTCGCATTGAAAACATCCTCCTTTTTTGAAGTCGGTTAAATTAAATTAAAAAAATTAAAATTAATATATTTCAGATAACAAAGATACATACTTACACAAAATTTAATAGTTAATCATGAAAGAAACGCTCAAACCACAAAATAACGCTAAGACCGCCTAGTTGGCCTAGTGGATTGGTCATTGGGCTTGAGCACCAGAAGTCGTGGGTTGGATTCCCACCGGGGCAGACAACTCTATATAATTTATATAAGTTGGTCCCGTTTTGGAAGCTAGGGTCTGGATGTTATATTTGTTGTCCTATCCTTGTTTAATTTCCAAAACACAGGAGAAACTGTTAGTTTGGGATTAGACAAGTGTATTACATGTTTATATCTAATATTTGCCGTGTGGTTTCCGGTAGAGTAGAATAGGACCACTCCAACACTTCCCGTGGATGTCGTACAAGGCGACTAAGGGAACACATTATAAAACATCAATCAGGCCTCCCCAACCCGTCTGGCCAGCGCGGGGAGTGTAGGCCAAATCCTCCGTCTGTCTCCGGCAGATGAGAGAGGGTTGTGATCCTGCAGTGGAGACAAAAATAACCTGATGATGATGATGTAATATTTATTTATATAACCAACGCTGGCAAAACTAGCGCTTTCTCTTGCTCTAACCGTCTCTTTTTTTATCTGAGCTACGTGTGACATATTATAACTAAAGCTTCTTCGTGTTCTTCCATACTGGAGCAGTGGCGTCCAGTTGACTTTTAGAGGATTGTATGAACCCTACTCTCACGTGGCCAAAGTAAGGCCTGTAGCGTTATAAATTTGTATGGAACCGAGTATGGGCCTTGCCCGCCATCGCCAAAGTCTCGGATAAGCGCTTATCAGAAAATCACAAGGACCGTTAGTACAAAATAGCTTCTTAATTAGACTTCTTAAATAACTTCTTATTACATAGCAAAATATTAATAAGTATCAAAGTATCACAAATTATATGCGGTCCTATTAAACGACATAATGTATTCTTTCGTCGAAGTATGTGTCCAGAGTACACTTTATGTTCGCGACTAATGACTGTATAGTGCGTGTTCCGGTGTGATAGCAAATGTTAAATTGTTCGTTGTTTTGTAAACACGGATGAGGTTTAGTTCAGTATGAGCGATTGATGACGACTCTTATTTACGAGTATATTAATTACTAGCTGTTGCCCGCGACTTCGTCCGCATGGACAACTTAACATCACAAATTATTATGTATTTCCCGTAGGAATGGGATGTTTTTTCTGGATAAAAACAATCCTATGTCCTATTCCAGGACCTAACCTATATGTGTGCCAATAGGTTAGGTTTCATCAAAAGCCGTCCAGTGGTTGAAGCGTGATTGAGTAACAAACATCCAAATATCCAAACTTTCGCATTTATAATATTAAAGTAGGAAGTAGGATAGGATAAGTATAACAGAAACCTGTCACCAGCCGATTGTTCCTTAAGTAATATAGAGATATTCGGAAAATTCAAACTGATATATCATACCAGTTGTGGCCATACCCGGTCCTCCGCCCTCCGCATCCAGACGCTTCCGGCCACCTTCTTCAGGTCGTCGGTCAATCTGGCGGCGGTGCGTGTCGATCCACGGTCTTCACTTTGGCCCGTCTGCCCCAACGGTCGTTGGTCCTACGCCCCTGTTCTGGCCGGCCCACTGTCACTTTTGATTACATAATATACATACATACTCGTACACACGAATGTTCAGCCATAAACACATTCAGAAAAGTTTATAAAGTAGAACATGGTAGTAAAGGACATGAGATAAGAAAAATACTATAGAGATGCGATCTCTGCGTACCTACAGTGGTGGACCTAGTTAAAGGGCTTCGGGAAATGGGGTGCGGTGAGGTGGGAGGGGACGTGAAACTCACATATCGCACTGCAGACATTCCTCCTATATATCGTCAGTGGAAAGGTAAAAACGCTGAAGCGATACATTGGTCGAAAATGAGTTATATATTCGACTGTATTTTATTCTGCGTCGATCTGTCTATATATATGTTTAGCGTTTTTTACCTGACAATTTTTTTTATATTTACAGGTGATTTTCGCTAAAGCGACATCTATCTCATAAAATAAAAGACCTATAATGATTCTTTATTTAAAATAAATAAGCAGTTATTATTTTTTTTCTTTGAAATTATTTTTATTATTTACAATCGTATTTTTTTCAAGTAACTTTAAAATACTCCTCTTAATAATAATATAATAGCTGGACATTTATTAATAACATTATTAAGAGGAATCGGAAATAGATTCCATCTTATTTAATTTTTATTCTAATTGTAATTCGAATTCGTCTTTTAATTTTATAATCTGCCGTAGCTGTAATTCAATACTAAAAACGTGATATTAATTTTTTCAAAAAAAAAAACTTTAAACCTCTCTCCTGTAAAGTTGTCAAACTGGTGCTTTAGCGTTTTTACCTTTCCACTGACGATATGGTATTTTAACTCAATCACCTACTGCAGGTTGCACGGCGTTAGCCTGACGATAAAGAAATACATAACATAATAATAATTATTATTATTTATTTATTTTCTAAAACTCATTTAATTAAACTAGGAAAGAAGATAAGTGACTACCGCCAAAAGCATGGTAAGTATGCCGACCTGGCTAAGTCATACATCTTTGTGCCCTTCGCTATGGAGACATCGGGAGCGTGGGGATCGGAGGCCAAGGCATTTGTGCGTGAGATGGGGAAGCGCATGATAGACCATGGGTGTGACCCCGGGTGGAGTCGTACCTGGTTCAAAGATTAGCCCTGGCTATTCAACGTGGTAACGCAGCCAGCGTCATGGGCACCTTTGAGCCGGGGACGAGTCTTTATTAGATTTGTAACATTTTTATATAGAGGTTGTAATTCATCATAATTATTATTAATAGTATTATTACGTGTATGTTACAAAAAATACGTAACGTAATAATAACCGCCTCGTTGGCCTAGTAGCCTGGTAATTGGACTCGAGCGCCAGAGGTCTTGGGTTTGATTCCCACTGGGCTCAGACAACTTTGTATAATTTTACATGCTGGTCCCGGTCTGGATGTTATATTTGTGAAGTCCTATTCTTTATTAGACAAGTGTATGTATCATCATCAGGTTATTTTTGTCTCCACTGCAGGAGCACAACCCTCTCTCATCTGCCGGAGACAGACGGAGGATTTGGCCTACACTCCCCGCGATGGCCAGACGGGTTGAGGAGGCCTGATTGATGTTCTATAATGTATTCCCTCAGTCGCCTTGTACGACATCCACGGGAAGAATTGGAGTGGTCCTATTCTACTCTACCGGCAACCACACGGCAAGTGTATGTATACGTATATGAAATATTTATTTCATTATTTATTCATCATTATTAGTGTTTATTATAACCCGTACGTTCTCGTTTGTAAGAGCAGGTTACTGCAAAACAGTGGGCGTGTTAGAGACTGATGATTCGATTTATTAACTTCCTTTAGACTTATCAATTCATCAATCTAATAAAAAAAATCGCAACACATTTGTCAAGTGTCATATTTTATTATGGATTATCGTTTCCTGACCGCGTCAGTCGACAAAGAGAGGTGTTCTCTTGATCTAGATCTAGCATAAATAGATCAAACAGATGTAAATCATGATTGATGGTGAAGGAAAAATGTCATGTTGCTACAAAGTAAAGGAAATTATTATTATACAGCATGGTAATATAATCCTATATTATAAATACAGGATTAGTAGATTGGATTTTTCATGACAAAATTAAAAGTCATAAGGATTTCACGCTTATCGACTTATAAAGATATCGATAATAAAACTGTATGCACTAATTATGGCCTACCTTTTCATAATTTATATATATATATATATATATATATATATATATATATATATATGTGTGTATATATGTGTAAAGTAGTTTCAGTATTAAGTTATTATGTAGTATATTATGCACTTTTTGCACCCCCCCCTCTTAGTGCCTTGTCTCACACCCTTTAAGGTTGGCTGGAAGAGATCTCTTTTAGAGATAAGCTCGCCTTTGTATACAAAATTTGTAACTGTATTTACTATTAAAATGTGTGCAATAAAGAATATATAATAATAATTTATCTGTGACTAGCTTTAGCCCGCGACTTTGTCCGCATAGGTCTCGATATTTACACATCTTCACTGCTTTTAACGATTAAATTTGTTTCCCGTAGGAATTAGATGTTTTATCGGGATAAAAACTATCCTATACAGGATCTACATTTATGTGTGCCAAGTTTCATTCAGATCCTCCAGTGGTTGAAGCGTGATTAAGACATCCAAATATATGTATGAGATTGTGGCAACAAACAAAACATAGTTTAATAATGGCGACATCGTTTGAAGTCGATAAACGTGAAATCCCTATGACGTATACTTTTTGCCAGGACAAACAAATACGAGCCCTAATTATATCAATACTGAGTGTATTATGGCACGAAAACTGACTAAGAGAAGTAGTAACATATATTCGAGTTCATTTTGAAACCTTAGTTCTTTAAACGGAACTAAGTAGGCAAGATCTGATAATGTCTATATTGAGATCGTGAATAGAGAATATCCAAATAACACATCAAATCGACATTTGGATGTGCGAAAAATTCCGCTTCGCTCACCACAGTAGTTTTATATTAGTATAAAGATGCCTGAAGTTAACCATAGGACGAGTACTAAAAGGCTGAGCAGCAAGGCGTTTAGAAGCTTTTTCTATAATAAGAGTCATGTAATTGTCAGTCCCGCCGAGTAAATGACAGTGGGTGGGCCACATCTGTCGCAGAACCGACGGCCGTTGGGGAAGACGAGTTCTGGAGTAGAGACCACGGATCGGCAAGCACAGGGTGGTACACCCCGCCGCCAGATGGACCGACGACCTGAAAAAAGTGGGCGGAATCCGGAGGGCTGGGATCCGAAGGGTGTGGTGGCGTTCATTGCCGATGGCATATGTCTAGCAGTGGACGTTTTAGGCCTGATTTGATGATGATAATTCAGATACTCTTTATTGTACCTATGATAAAAATTGCCTAAATTGAACATCTAGGCGGCTTTCGCTAAAAGTGATTTCTTCCAGACAACCTTAATAATACTTACTAATTTAAAAAAATTTGATGTGACGGCTTGTAATTGGCAAAGTTTGTGTAGTTAATTTTAATTGTAGTTAAATAAGGTAACGACAAATTAAAGATATAACGAGGTTACTAAATGGATCTAAATTACTGGTTGATAGTACAAAATACATTTTTTCCATAATAAAAAGCCTACTTCCTCCTCTAATTCAGTGCCTATATAAATTACTAAAGCTGAGGAAAATTGAGTTTTGTCCATTTTAAAAATCGACCTAAATAAGGAGAAAAATTAGATAAAAAGCAACAATAACGAAACGTTTTATCCCTCGACCTCTTTGTGGCGTTTTCTCCTTAGAAGCGGAAAATTTTCCTTTCATCAATTGAAATCACCATTTGTCTTCTCTGGAAGGTATACGTAGGTGTTATTTAGTGCACAATAGGTACCTATTTCCTTTGAAATACTGTAAAAAGATTTTAAAAGGTCTCTCTAATTTCTTTTCCTTTTTTTTAAATATTGTTCATAAAAAATGTATTAAATATCTACAGAGAACAGGGACGCACCACCGCCAGGTGGACCGACGACCTGAAGAAGGTGGCCGGAAGCGGCTGGATGCGGAGGGCGGAGCACCGGGTGTGGTGGCGTTCATTGGGGAAGGCCTATGTCCAGCAGTGGACGTCTAAGGACTGATATGATGACCTACAGAGAAGAGATGTTATCTATAAATATCTGCACAAATTCATAAAGTAAAAACGTTTTTATGTTAGAAGTAATCTCATAAACTACTGAACCGATTCTAATATTTAAGACAAGTATATATGTAGACTACATTTTATCATCAACATCAGCCTGAAAGAGTCCACTGTTGGACATAGTCCTCTCCCAAGGTGCGCCACTGAACCCGATCTACGGTTCTTCTCATCCAGTCACTGCCAGCCGCTTTACGCAGATTGTCGATCAATCTAGCCAGGGGATGTCCCACACTAGACTTTCCCAGTCGTGGTCTCCACTCGAGAACTCGTTTAACCGTCACGTACGCCAAATACGTCAGTCAGTAATGATCTTAATATATTAGATTAGATTAGATTTATTTATTTCACATTACAAATTTTAATACATAGATTAACTTACGTAAAAGGTCAGAGTTAATGTGATCGTCAAAAAATAATAAAAAATAGTATACAAAATGTCAATTTTACACAACTCGTGTATGAGATTTATAACAATGTCATAACTTAATGTACATAATACTAACAATGTATATAAAAAATAAAAATAAAATTCAATTTTCATAAACTATGTCGCAGTTTAAATTCAAAATTGTATGTCCATAAATTCTTTGACAGAGTAGAATTCTTTATCCAATAAAAGGTTTTTCAGTCGGCGACTAAACGTTTCATCAATCGTTTCGTTCTGTAGGTCACCGGGGAGATGTTGGTAGTAGGTGGGCCCTATGACGCGCGGCAATATACACATGTGAACGCTGTTGCCCGTCCCTGGTGCACTTCCTTATCTTGCAAAAAAGAGCAGTTAGGGCAATCTATAATCTGCGTTGTAGAGACTCATTAAGAGAAAAGTTTAAAGAAATAAGCATATTAACAGTAGCTGGTCTATTCATTTTAGATAATATTTTATATGTCAGAAAAAATGTATCTCTCTTTTTGAGGCACTGTGACAATAATAGTTATAATACAAGAAATAAAAATAAACTTGTTTTACCAGGGTTAAGACTAAGTAAGGTCAGCAAATCGTTCACGGGGCAATGTATACGCTTCTACAACAAACTACCAGAGGAAATCTTAAATATGACGGACAGAAAGTTTAAGATTCACATTAAAAAACAACTTTGTAAGAAAGCCTATTATAAAATAAACGATTATTTGAATGACAAAGATGCCTGTTACTAATGTTAATCCAGCTTCGCAAAATCTTTATTATTTGTATGTAAACTTGATTTTTAAAAGATGTGTTGCGTGAAGTTTGTTGTGCCGTTTCTTCTTCACAGTGCTAACACCTACGAAGCGGTAGTCGATAAAAAAAAAAATGACGTGTATAAATAAATGTACCAAGTGTACTCATATGCAATAAATGATTTTGACGTTGACTTTGACCCTTAGTCGCCTTGACAACACCCACGGGAAGACTGATGGGGATGGCTCTGCTGAACCACCTGGCATTCTAGTGTTATGTAAAGGAAATATTACTTACGAAGAAATGTATGTATGTATGTATGTAAACGCTTTATTGTACCAAAAATAATAACAACAACAATAATAAAATAGGAATTAAACTGTCTACAAAGGCGGACTTATCCCACTTAGGGATCTCTTCCAGTCAACCTTAGAGTAACCGAAAGGACAAGTATAATGCGTTTAGTACCAAATTTGATAAAGAAATGTACCTACTTTTAATAAAATTTGAAAATACATATTACATAAACGAACAATATAACAGATTTCTTCTCATTAATAATGAAAGTGCCTACTCTACTTCAACCTGTCATGTTAATTAGTCAAATATGCGTGCTGTGGTCAGTCCCGCGATACAAATCTATATCATCAACTGATGTGTGAAGATCTGTCAGTCATTATCTTATCTAACGAGAGAAGTAACGCAGTTCGTTGATGAGAACCGAGCATTAAACTTATGCTTGGTATCCGCTACTGAGAGAGCATTTTAGGGTTAAATCGTCTGCCAATAAAATATTCAGTGCTTGCCAGCTAATTTGTAGCTGTAACAGGGATATAGTCGGCGGCATTTAACTTGAGTCGTGATTTGTATAAACGCTAGGTAACTTACGTTAATAATGGTCGTTGGACTCGAGCGAGAGAGGTCGTGGGTTCAAATCCCACTGGGGACCGACAAATTTGTTCAAGTTGGTCCCGGAAGTGTCTCCAGTCCTTGTTTAATTTCCATAGCACAGGAGAAAATCATATTTTGGGATAATTGACTAACATAGGAACATGCAACAAGATAAAATGCCAGTTAGTTGAACAGTTGACCAGATTTTTCTAGTGCTCTATTTCGTTATAACGAAAGATTTTTATTTTAACGATTTTTCTTTTGAATCACCTTGCGTAAGACCTATAACGAAGTGAAATAACTTTACGCTGTTAGATACGTAACTCACTCTAAGCAACCCAGTTTTGTCTTGACAGGACGTCAGAACTTATTTTCACAAACAGTTTCTTACAAAGGGAAGTGTCACTCGCCGATTTCGATGGAACTTGGATGTAGTGAAAGATGTAGTTTTGATAAATTGAATTATTTTGGCATTGATACGTTTGGCGGTATCATGGTTCCTTTTAACCTACTCCATCTCTTATAGTTTCTGATTTCCGTATATTGACCGATCTTGACGAAACATAGCACCCAGATTACGACAAACTTGTACAAACTGTACAAAGTTTTCTGTCCACGGCGGAAATCGAACCCACAACCTCTTTCTTGCCCTCAAGCCCAATGCCCAAGCCACAAATTTAATGAAGTGGTCTAATGCAACTTGAAAAGTGAAATATTTTTCATAAATATAGGTAGGTACCACTTCTACTCCTTCAAAAAAAAGGTTGCCTGGAAGAAACCGCTGAAAGCGATAAGGTCGCCATTATATAGGTACTAGATTTATTCTTCTATGTTATATTTTTATAATTTGTACTATGTACTGGTGCACAATGAATAATATTTTGTATTTGAAAGTGAAGAGTGAAGTTATGTGGCACAGTGAGGGATATAGTGACACGCGCGAAGTCTAGTTTGAAAGAAGATGTAGTAACGAAGGTAGAGAAGGGTATTTTTGCCCTTTTGCTGCCACGGCACACGCATACTATTTTAACTATGTTAAAAATTTAAAATTGTTTTCTCTAGTTCTTATAATTTTTATTTAATTTTTTTCCTTTTTCTTGCTTTGTTGGTTTTTTCTTTGTGTGTGCCAATTGTGGTAGTGAATAAATGTTTTTCTTTCTGTCTTTCTTTTCTTTCTTTCATTGGTTTGGACGTTTAGAGTGTACGAGTGAAATAAGAGTGACAATAGAGGTTTACAGTACGAATGTGGAATGAACTACCAGCTAGAGGTCGTTCAAGGATCAAATTGGTGACGTCCTCATAAGGCTGTGGTCCGCAGTGAGAAGAATAAAAGGATGTATATGAAAAGGTTGATGGATGTGAGTGAGGCTAGTGAAGGTGGTAATACATTGTTTCTGCCTACCCCACTGGAACCAGGGCGTGAGTAGTATGTATGTAAGTGAAGTGAAGTAGTTCCTAGCCTGCGTTTGAGCATTGAATGTCATTCTAACCACGCGACCTGTAATTTAGCGAACGGAAACGTTATCAAACTGCGCTTCCTACCATTGTCCGTGTTCATAATGTGAGACCTAGATTTGTAACTGGAATTGACTTTATTAACTTAACTGCATGATAATTATATTTAGCATGCAAGTTATTCTTAGGTAAGTAAATCTAAAAATACATTAAACTTTTAAAGGGAGACTGTTTTGATCTATCAATAATTTCACCAATCAAAACAGTCTAGCATTATGTAATTTTCTTGATTTGTCTAACTGAAATTTGAATGCAAAATTATAGTGACTTATAAGATGAGTTTTATTATACATATATCTTTACATAAATATTTTCGGTGGAGATACATCTTCTCTGCCTACTTCTATGGGACCAGGGCGTGAGTATTATGTACATAGTTTCGGTTCAGCGTGAATTTTGAAGTTTAATTTATTAGACCGCCTCGTTGGTCTAGTTGCTTGGTCATTGGACTCGAGCGCCAGGACGTGGGTTCGATTTCCATTGGGGACAGACCACTTTGTACAATATGTATAAGTTAGTCCTGGTCTGGATGTTATACTTGTTAATTATTATAGCACAGGAGAAAATACAAATGTATGTATATGTAGTATTTATATCTTGTTTTCTTTTATAAATAATCGTGGTGATTGTGTTACCTTAGTCGAATGCCAATTTACTTAGAGTAATTAGAGATGTCTTGTCTAATCCTAAAGTTGTTTACTCTTGTAACAAAATGTAAGCTTAAATATATTGTAATGCCATCGTTATGGGCCAAATAACGAAACGATCTCGATGAAACAATCGCATTTTAGATCAATCGCGGTTCAGTTCAAAGACCCTGTCGAACTTGATATTTTCATCATCCCTCCAACCCTCTCTCATCTGCCGGAGACAGACGGAGGATTTGGCCTACACTCCCCGCGCTGGCCAGACGGGTTGGAGAGGCCAGATTGATGTTTTATAATGTATTCCCTGAGTCGCCTTGTACGACATCCACGAGACGAATTGGAGTGGTCCTATTCTACTCTACCGGAAACTTGATATTTTATTGTTTTCTATATACAACAGTCTTCAACAACTATAATCTCTAAGTTATTGCTAGTCCAGTGTACCAGTCAGAACGTTCCTTGTTCAGCATTCGACTCACGTAAGACGCTGAGTCAGCAAAAATGCCTCAACCCTCTGCGGTACCCCAAAGTGCTCGGCTGCAAGTGACGTATGTATGAATTTAGGTCTTAAGGGATTCCTGGCGGTTGCTAAATGATTTCTTCTATACTGGGCAAATTTAATCATTGTTTATTTAGATTATTAATTATTAGTTATAACTTCCACTGACATGAAGTCCATTGTTGTACATAGGCCTTACCCCAGTGAACGCCATCATACCTGGTCCTCTGCCCTCCACATCCAGCCACTTCCGGCCACCTTCTTCAAGTCATCGGTCAATCTGGCGGCGGCAGGGCGACCCACCCTGCGCGTGCTGATCCACGGTCTCCACTCAGCTCCCCAAGATATTTAAACACGGTTATTCTAGAGTAATAAGTTTTAATATATCGCATGTAAACGTTTTTAGGGAACGAAGTAGCTTGCCCATCCGGCTGTATAACTCGGATACGATTGAGTTGAAAAATAAATTTAAAATTACCTTGGAATACTTGATGATGTTTGTACGACTTAGATAAAAACTGTTTTTCTTCATTAGAACTTAAATATTTTTGGATCGATTGAGCTGAAATTTTAAAGAAACATGTAAAACTGTCTAGCACTGTTTATAAAGGTATAGAAATTATAGATTTTTTGTGTATTCCGAGATATTTCAGGAAAACTTAAAAATTATAACGAAAAAGGCTCATTGTACACACCTATGCTTTGCACAGTTGGAAAACTGTGAAAGACGAACGAACGGAGGGACGAAGCCTCACCATAAGGTTCCGTTTTAACCATTTCGATACGGAATCCTAAAAACAAGTCACAATAAGTTGAAGCAAAAACATTTGTATTAAGCAAATACCCAAAATCAATTAAAAGACGCGGCCATCCACCAAAACCATCTAAATCAAATTTCCAATAAAATAAAACTCGCAGAAGGCGGGCGCAAACTGCGAAAATTCGCTCCCATTCTAGTTGAAACCGGTAAAACATAACCCTACAAGCTCCCCAAGACGACATTCCCAGCATTTCCTCGGTCCAGATTGACACCGTTCCAAACAATCGGGGGGCAGTATGCTTTAATCTGGGTAATAAATTTCTTTTATCTTTCCGCCTCGGGCCGAGACGTTTTCTTCTCTGAAAAGGGAATTCTTTTGGAAAACGAGTCCTATTGTTGTGAAAGGCTGTAACCCAAGAAACAATTATTAATAAAGTACTATAGTATGTTTAACATTGGACTTTTAACACAAAATTTTTGTCCACCCCGGCACTCAATACAAACCAATAGATTTAAGTAACTACAGGCACACTAGTCTGACAGTACACGTTTGTGTGTGTGCGTAAATTATTGTAGGGCTGCCTGCACCCAGTGCGCGAGATAAGTGGATCTAGAGAGGGACAACGTTATATGTCATCAACATGCTTCTCTTTCTAACTTATAGCGTCGATCACTCGGCGCCGATCGATAACGCGCAGGCGTAGTAACTTTATACCGCCGGGCGGCAACTAGTAGAGTGTATTGCCGGGCCTGTCTCACTCAGCACTTTATGTAGAAAAATATACATACGCAGCGCGGCCCCGATTTCGGGGCCAATCGGGTGTTGCGAGAGTGATGTGACCCATTGGAGTAAAGTCCCCCTCCGCTCCACAATATCAAAGTGTTGGTGCCAGCCCTTGGCGAATCGCATATGAATATGTGTTCAGCGTAACATTGACTTTCGTCTATGAGTGTAGGATTCAATTTGGCTTGCATTGAATTTTGTAGGTAAGTTTTTGATAAATTGAACCTGTTTTTTTAGGGAGTGTCTTTTAAAATTAAATATGCTTCTAGCCCAAGAATGACATATTTTAGCCATGAAACGTCCGACCTATGCCTTGCCGTGAGGTTCCCGGCTTAGAATAGGACCACCCCTATCTTTCCCGTGGGTGTCGTTAAAGCAACTAAGGGATTGCACCAGGGACAAGCAGCAGCGTTCTCCTGTGTGTGTATGTTAAGATCATTACTGCGATCACCAATCCGCCTGCCAAGCGTGGTGATTATGGCAAATCTCCAAATGGACAACTTACCAAAAGTGATATTCTATTGGGGAGGCCTATGTCCAGCAGTGGACGTATTTAAGCTGATGATGATGTCCGACCTATGCATATAATTTAGGAAATTCTTGTTTCCAACATCTATAATATACACAAAGAAAATCTATAATATACACAAAGAAAATTATCTCTCTCGCGGGTCTGCTGGAAGAAATCTCTCTCAGAGATAAGTTCGCCCTTTGTACTTGTGTTTCTTTTAATGTATTATTTTTTATTTTTTATTTTATCTGTGTGTGTGCAATAAAGAGTTAAATAAATAAATAAATAAAATCGAAACTTGAACATACAACGTTTTGTTTGACATCGGCTGTGTATTGCGATTAACTTGCGCTTGGTGTGACTGTCGTGGTCGTAATGAAAAAGTGTTTTTTTGGGGTTAGCCAGCTTCTGTGGTCGGGCGTTTGAAAATAAATGTGTTTCGGAGATAAGCCGCTATTCCTCATTGCCTTCTTATTAGCTTTTAATAACTTTCAGAACTGAGGTGTTCTTTTGCAAATTGTGACTTAATTCTTTCTTACCTTCACCTCATACCATGACGCAAAATAATTTTTCGCACCTCATAAGTCACCTCAAATTTTTTTTCTTCTTGATTGACACTAATTAGTTACTAAATTAGGGGTGCGAATAATTAGTTACTAAATTAGGGATGCGAATAATTATTTTTTGTTGTGGATCTTGATTATTAATGAAAACGTCCGCTTAGTATTAGAAAAAAAGCGGCCAAGTGCGAGTCGGACTCGCCCATGAAGGGTTCTTAATGCGGTTCACAGAATACATCTACTTACCAAGTTTCAACAGTATAACATTTGGCTACGGAACCCTAAAAAGTAATTTATTATCTCCTAAACAATGAACACAACTTGCTTGCCTGCGACACTTTTTACACAAGAGAGTTGCATGTTAGAAAAAAAGTGTTGCCAACTTAAATTAATACAAATGTCCAGTCCATTGCCTTCTTACAATTTTGCTTCATGGTATGAGGTGTATGTGGCCTGTGCATATGCACATACCACGGAAATAAGCACTTTCATTTCTAATTACTTAGCTAATTTTTAAGAATATTTTAGCATTTTGATGTCGTGTTTTCAGTGATGTCTCAAATGATCCCAATGACAATCAGTCACGTTTCTTGTTAAGTATGCAGATGTGTAGCACTTACAACCCAATAAATACTGTGAAAAAAATATGTAAAATGGGATCAAAAATGACGAAGATATAGCAATTTCAGTGCAAAAGTTCCAAAAACTGAAGTGATCGGAAGTGACGTCATGCGCTGCGTCGCGGGAAGAAGGTATGCGCAGCACACAAGCGCAATTTTTTATTTTACTGAGTAACTTGAAAATAAAAAAAAGAACTGTTGACATAGCTGGGTTGCAAGCTCCATAATCCGGGGTTTTCATGCTTTTCATCTTGGTTGGCAGAATTTAGAAATGGCAACACTAAAGGAAACATTCATATATTAGTATTATAAAGCATAAAGGTATATAAGTAAAACTGCATTCAAAAATCTTATACCTCTTGCTTGGTCACTAGACTAGGTAAGACTAAGTAATTTTTTTTTTCAGTGGTGTCAGGGTAAAATACCCGATTTCACCCAAATGTCCGGGTTTTTTAAGTTCTTGTCCGGCGTCGGCAGTTTTGGTGATAACAACCCTAGTTTTGACGCGTGTTTTTTTTTAAATGTACCCTCTGTTTGTAAATGTTACTGTCCATTGACCGTTATTACTAAATTATGCCATGTTGCTCTTTGTGCCTTGTCTCACACCCTGTAAGGTTGGCTGGAAGAGATCTCTTTTAGAGATAAGCTCACCTTTGTACACACAATTTGTAACTGTATTTATTTTTAAAATTTGTGCAGTAAAGAATATATATATGTCTAGATAACTCAGCGCATAGAACGGTTTATTACGCGGAGCACAGACAAACCAAGCCAGGGTTTTGTTGCACCGGAAAGATGTAAAAAATATGTTTTAATTGATTAATTAATTAATAAAATAAAATGTAAAGAGATTATAAATTTAATGTTTAACGTATTTCGGTATTACAATGAAAAGAGCGCAAATCGTTATCGCTCGTCGATTTTTGTATGCAAATAAAAATATTTACATTTAAATTGGAGTTCGAGTATACGCCACCAACAGCACCTACGTATAGTTAAACAAATTGTTGAAAATATTCGTATGGGACTAAATTGACGACAATGCTTTTAACTTTTAATAAAATTCAACCAATTTACTAAAGCTTTTATTTGTATTCCACTGTGTTTGAACTTTTAGGCAATTTTTTTGGGTTATTTTTTAGAGTGTTGATATATATAGAATGCCAATACTGTTCATCTATCTGTCAGTACTATAGCAGCAGTACTTATAAAGAAAATAGTCATACCGACCTAAATAGCAAAATCCAATTGAAAGCAATGTACTATTTCAATTTCGTTTGTGTTCATTTAACATAGGAAATCGTTTTTCACCTATCTCTTTTAGCTTTGCGTTTTCATCTATATTGAATTACTCAAAGTCAAAGTCAAAATCATTTATTGCATATGAGTACACTTGGTACTGTGAAGGTTCAAGGCCCTAGTTTAACAAATACCAGTGCCATCGAAGGCGCTGAGATATATCACACTGTGGAATTCGGCATTATTATTCTAGCAGGTTCTAGTAGAGGAGAGAAATGCAAATACTGGAAATGGTTTCAGTCATTTATTACTTTCTTTTAATAACCTAGCTAAATCTCTTCGATTATTTAATCCAAGATGAGTCGAATACTTAACTCTCTTGAATCTCTGGTTGAACTCCTAAGCCTCATTATTAAGAAGGGAAAGACAACCAGAGAAAGAAAAAACCCTCCTTTGCTTAGTACTTAGTCTAAACACACAAGTAGTATACAGAAGAAACTAATGTGATTCCTTTAATCCTAGCATGAATGAGTCGCTTGCTCTAATAATCTCTTTGTTTCCAAATTCAAACAAAACTAGTAAAGGTAGGAAAAATCACATTAGTTTTATTATCATTATAAAGAATGCTTAACTTACAGTTTCAGCTCGCTGGTTTACACACTACTTACTTAACATTTAAGTTTGTAATTTACTATTTCAAACCCACTCTTATTTACCACACGCTTTATATTCTATAAGGGCCTCTTAGATTTTTACGTGAGATCTCGACCGCGGTCCTGTCCTGAATGTCTCTGAATTTGACATGAAAAGTAAAGGGCGCGCCCTTATTTCTAACTTATTCTAAATTACATCTTAAATATATAGAGTTATGGTACAAGTCCTTCATTATTGTCTTCTCAAATTTCTGTCCCTTTTCTCCTAGCTCCGCCTTATTCCCTATAATCGATACTATTGGTCGATGCCACTTCTAGTTATTGTTAATAGATGGCGTTAGGCGTTCTGAAATAGACACCAATAGGTATTAAAGATCTTGCTGTAATTTCTGGCTTATCCCAGATGCATGTCTCGTTTTATCCTGGTGACGGTAATAACTGGTTCTGGAAAAATAAGGAAAATTCATAGCGTAATATCGGATTTAAAACATTCGTTGCTGTCTCAACGACCCTAGTCGCTAAGACTTATAGTTCTTATTTGTTAGACAACATCGCTTGGCGTTTCGTTCACTTTTAGTCCGGCATTGACCAATAACAATTATGCAAGTGTTTTGCACATGTGTTACCTCTCGGCGTGCCCTAGTCCTCTTCTGTAGAAACTTAATTTATTACCTCTTTAGTTTGAAATTCTGACCCTTTTTTACTTTAAAAGGTATTAGCTATTTCTTGCCTTGTTGTAATATTGATATTTATGACACGGACATTTCAAAGTGTTTCATTTCTGTTCGAAATGACGGCTTAAATGTTATTTATGTCATCCATATGTGCTAGTTTGAGGATTTTGCTTTTAAAGAAATGTTGCATTGTTTTTCCTTATTTATGGAGGGTCTCGTACCATCACACGCCTCTCCCAGATTATAAGACTGGTAAACTAGTTATTAGTTTCAGTATTCTAATCTCTCTATAACTTAATTTAATTAATTACTTTATAACCTTCTCGCCGATATTGATGTAATCTAAATAAATGCATAGCATCATCCCACACCTGGGTATAAGCTGGATCCACTGTCGACAAAGTATTTCATGTCATGTCTAATTAATTAACTTAGTTATGCACTCATATAATTGAGTCACAATATATCTAAGGTCCTGTATCTTAATTTATCAATCTTTTAATTATTGTGACCTGGCTGAGCATCTAATAAATAAAACAAAATAACGTGTTCCATATTGTAAACATATTATAAAGTCTTATAAAACTTAAGGTGCCTATCCTGTATCACCAGGATATTACGCTTATTCTCGAACTCACTCGTTGGTAATAGCCATATAAATCTACGAAATAATAACACCTATTGTTTCGGTTATTACAAGTTTTCTAGTAGTCGAATAGTTATCTATATATGATTGTCCCTAATACCTGTTCCGTAACTGTCCGTCTTATATATGTCAGCCCGTTGCTGAAAACTCTATAACCTACTTCTCTCCTTGCTCTAATAACTGATAACCGCATTCTAAAATATCTAATGGGCTACTTGGAAGTAATATGTTTATATAACAATTAACATAGAGTACCTAAATGTAATCGCCCATCTTATAATACCTGTGTTTATGATTAAATGATTTGAATTTGAATGTCTTAAGAAGCCCTGGGTAAGTTAATGTCACTGTCTCTAAAATAACCTTTTCACCTGCTCAAACAAGGATTCTCTATCTGTATCCACTTGCACTTTACATCTTTATGTTATAATTCACTCATAGTTACGTTTCCTATCCATACCTCAATATGAATTTTCGGAAACAATTATTAAGTATATTTTCACTTAGTTACACTTGTCTTTTCCCTACCTAGGATTACTACGGGAAGTAGACAAGGATAGGACAGTATTCACAAATATAATATCCAGATTAAGACCAACTTGTGAAAGTTGTCTGTTTCTCGAGGGAATCGAACCCACAACGTTTGACGCTTAAGTCTAGCAATGAATCCACTAAGCCAACGAGGCGGTTTGTTAATTATTAAGTCCCAGGAATAACAATACCTTGAGTCCATCTGGTACCAACTATATTGTTATATGCTACTTCAACCGTTCTCACTGTATCCTTCACACACCTGTTTTTCTAATTCATTAAAGTCACCAATACCCTATATAATCTTAAGAAAAGGCCTTATTTGTCAGAAGTTTCATTGTATCACGTTTATCTTACTGATATTACTGGACATAGGTTCACTCTCGTTTGAGTTTACACATTTATTTAAACTAGTACCGTTTCCGTCAGCTTCCAATGTCGAAGCGGCCATCCCCGTGCGGGGTAACTGTACCTATTGTATGCCTTTTTTAACATTGTGATACTTCGGTCTCCACATCTGCGTCTAGCCGACCCATGGTTTGGACAATGCCGCCTGGCTTCAGTAACCTTGCGTTTTTGTTTTCGAAAGTTTTGAATCTCTACTAAAGTGTGGACGCTATCTCTCCCGCGATTACTATGGCTAACTCCACTAAAAGACTTCCTATTCTTATATTACATTATGTTCCAAATTCCTAAGAAACACTGAAACATTGAGTATCATTGTCCTGGCTACTTCCCCTGCTCTGGTAAATCATAACTGCTGCACGTTAGTTGAGAAATGACGCATCATTCAATTAACCAAATCCCTGTCACTCAGTGGGCTCGTTAACGAACTATCTGTATTAATCTAATCTGCAAAAATGTTTACACATCGAAACCTTCCTACTAGTGTCGAAAGTTGTATTCATCAATCTACATTTAGCCGCTTCTTGGTGTTAATCGTAGTTATGGCAAAATCCACCTCGAAAACCTCACTGTTACTATGCAATTCTAATACCTTGACTGCCGGACCCGACAAACACTGTATAGTAATGTCTTTAGTCTGGTCGTGAGCAATTTAAAGATTCTATGTACCTACTGCCTTATATGTTTTTTTTTTAATCCATTTAGTTAGGATCCCCTTTACCATTAAAACCGAGTCTCTCGCCTGTTGGTTTTTTGTTACTAAAACCGTTATTGGCCCTGCTTACACAACAATCAGTACCGTTCACGGCATCTGGCATATTCGTCGCACTACTGACTACCTGAAAGTAATTGCTAGCAGATCTATTGTCTTGGTTACTTGCGGTACGCGATTCTAATACCTCAGTTCGTTTAAAGAGTTCTTAAAACTTCCCTGCTACTATTAATTGGAATTCATCATTAGCAACTTGTGCTGAGTTAACACCTGTCTGTTCGGTACACGCTTTAGGTACCTTACGTCTACCTGTCCTCTGTATATCTAAGGTAGAGTCCACTTCCTCCACCAAATGCCTTTTCCCTGCCTCGTCGTATAATCCTGCGCGTCGTCATTATTGGTTATCCTAACTAGCTAACTAAGTGTAATGTTTAGTGGCAGTAACAAAGAAAACCCTTGTCAACCACGTTTTGTACTTAATCGATACTACAAAAGAGTAATCCGCGTTTTACGAAAACTACAATACAATTTTTATTTCAAACGTGAAAAATGCACCCTATAAAGAATACAAAACAATACTAAATACAGTTCACTCTCTCAATGTATTTATAGTGACCAACTATAATATTTAAACTTACGCCTGTAAGTTAAATAACCTCCTATCCCAGATGTATAAACGAAACGTATATTTAAATAATTTTCGTCTATTTCGTTAAATATACAAAATGTCACTCTATTAAGGTAAATATAATTATAGTGACCAACTGTAATATTTAAACTTACACCTGTAAGTTAAATAAGTTCCTCTCCCAGATTTCTAAACGAAACTTAAATTTAATAATTTCTTACTATCTTTCAAATATGGGCTTGGACACTCTTCTGTTTTGTTTAATATACAAATAACATTTCACATATACGAGTAAGTATAACATTTGTCTATTTTTAAACTAGGATTTCCTTCTGCATGATATGGATTAGACAACATATAATAATCCACAAATATTATATCTAGACGGGACTAACTTGTACAAAGTTGTCTGTCTCTAGTGGGAATCGAACCCATGACCTTTGGCGCTATGCTTAATTTTACAGTGTCCAACGACCCATCCACTAGGCCTCCTTATCCTTACAGTATAAACCTGTTAGAAACAATTTTTTTTTTTGGAGAAATAAAAATGTGTGTTACATATGTTAACTTTCAAATTGGTTTAACCACTTAGCTGTCACTTTCTGTTTCGTTGCGGACGAGGTCTCTTTGACTCGTTGCTCAAATATCCTTCCTTTTCCCTTCCATACCGATGTCAAACTCTGGTAATGGCCCCTTCCTCCGACTAGGTATAACTCCTAGCTTTCTCTGGTATTTGGAAAATTCCTGGAATTTTAAAACAACCACGGCAGTATTTCCGTTGCGCAATAACATGTAATGGGATCTACGTTGTGTATTTTTTTTTTATTCTTTTAACATCTGCACTTCGGTGTCTTTATATGAACCGTTAATACCTGCTACATCAGGTAGTGCAGAACTTTCTAGCATCCATTTTATTGCATTTATTGAATTTATATAATTCTTTAATCTTTGAATACATTTCATTGGGTTCAAACCACCTCTTCCGCTTAACTTAGGGTTTTAAATACTCGTTAGCATTTTATAACCGTTTAAGCTAGCTGTCAGTTGAACTCGGCCCTAAATTTGAAGCAGTGGGTACAATAGTATTGCCTTTGTCTACCTTTGCATTTGTATATTGTGTTATGGCCCTTTTCTAAAACATCTAACCTTTATATATTTCACCAGCTTTTATCTTAATAAATGGAATACTGAGTCAACAATGCTACTCGTACTTGCGCTTTAGGCTACGTTGCTTCTTAGTTCTCTATGTTTAGTACGTTTAGGCACACTATAAACATCTAACTCAACTGCGTCCTGTTCTAACATCATATTGTCTATCTTCTCTACATGATTGGTTATTTTGCAGGCATTTTGAACTCTCAATATTATCATATCACATTCAATGTATCGTTATTTATGAAAAATACTGACTGGTAACGAATAAGTTTCCAATATTATAATTATTATTGTATCTAATTTATGTTATATATATTTTTATATATAATGAATATCGTAAACAACTGGATACGATTCAATTTTCATTCATAATTATTTATATAAATACGAAGAGAAGGTGGACTATTTAGTAAGTCATAAATTACCCTTTTCAAATATTGTCTATTTTACTTTCTAATGTCTGAAACCATCTACCAGAATTCTTACTTGAGGCCCCGGGATAACTTTTTCCTTGACCCGTCTTTTTCTGTTAGCACGTTGGGACTCTCCCGAAACAACTACTTCTACAGGATCCGTTCTATGAGCTCGTACATAATCGTAAATTTCAAAAATAGTGATATTTTAATTACAGTTGTTTCAATACTTAAGGTATACAGTATTATGCAGATATTGCCTATGAAATTAGGGGTAAAGTCAATTTAATTTTTGAACATTTACTCTCGATTAGTGGTGCAAGCTGAGAGAAATTAAAATTAATAATTGGTCTAGTTATCAAATAAATTTAGAAAGAACCAAAAATATTGTGACTTTACATATGCTGTTTGGGTCAAATCAGACTTATGCCATTACCTCGCAGCATCCAATGTGCAAGATGGAATACCTTAGGCGAGTCTGTGCTCGCAGCAGACGCATGCATGACAAAGGACACTTTATACGAGTAACTGTTCTTTTTTTTCCCTTTTACTATCCTAATTATATTCGCAGCGAACTTGCCATACGACAAGACACCTTAAGCGAGATAAAATACGGGCGTAGTAATTGGTGTCGTTATGAGATAGTGGATCATGTCACGTATGTAGGTATATTTCGTTCACATCCCACAGTGAACCCGCGCCCGATAAGGCGCTATTAGCAAGGGATTGTACTCGCAGCCCGCTCATGCAAAGCACGGGACACTTTTTATGGGTGTGACGTATGTATATATTTTTTTATATATTGTATATATATTTTTTTTATTTCCCTGGGTGCACCCTCTTATGTATTTTATATATTTTTATTTTTTTATATACATTCATATGTATACCATACATCAGTTTATGTCCTCTCTCCCATATTTAAGTTTAGGCAGAAGTCTGATCTGATCAAAACTATTTTATGCAATTTAGTTTTAATTATATATTACTGATGTGTATCACATACTAGTATTACATCCCTCCCAGACTGTCACACTATTTTGAATTCACAGAGATCGTCTTATTTATTTCTACGTTGTGTTATTTTATTCAGATTCTTTTATCTAGCAGTGTCGCATATTTGCAGACACATTTTAACTAGATCCTGGTCCTCGGCAACAGATGTGAAGGTTCAAGGCCCTAGTTTAACAAATACCAGTGCCATCGAAGGCGCTGAGATATATTACACTGTGGAATTCGGCATTATTATTCTAGCAGGTTCTAGTAGAGGAGAGAAATGCAAATACTGGAAATGGTTTCAGTCATTTATTACTTTCTTTTAATAACCTAGCTAAATCTCTTCGATTATTTAATCCAAGATGAGTCGAATACTTAACTCTCTTGAATCTCTGGTTGAACTCCTAAGCCTCATTATTAAAAAGGGAAAGACAACCAGAGAAAGAAAAAACCCTCCTTTGCTTAGTACTTAGTCTAAACACACAAGTAGTATACAGAAGAAACTAATGTGATTCCTTTAATCCTAGCATGAATGAGTCGCTTGCTCTAATAATCTCTTTGTTTCCAAATTCAAACAAAACTAGTAAAGGTAGGAAAAATCACATTAGTTTTATTATCATTATAAAGAATGCTTAACTTACAGTTTCAGCTCGCTGGTTTACACACTACTTACTTAACATTTAAGTTTGTAATTTACTATTTCAAACCCACTCTTATTTACCACACGCTTTATATTCTATAAGGGCCTCTTAGATTTTTACGTGAGATCTCGACCGCGGTCCTGTCCTGAATGTCCCTGAATTTGACATGAAAAGTAAAGGGCGCGCCCTTATTTCTAACTTATTCTAAATTACATCTTAAATATATAGAGTTATGGTACAAGTCCTTCATTATTGTCTTCTCAAATTTCTGTCCCTTTTCTCCTAGCTCCGCCTTATTCCCTATAATCGATACTATTGGTCGATGCCACTTCTAGTTATTGTTAATAGATGGCGTTAGGCGTTCTGAAATAGACACCAATAGGTATTAAAGATCTTGCTGTAATTTCTGGCTTATCCCAGATGCATGTCTCGTTTTATCCTGGTGACGGTAATAACTGGTTCTGGAAAAATAAGGAAAATTCATAGCGTAATATCGGATTTAAAACATTCGTTGCTGTCTCAACGACCCTAGTCGCTAAGACTTATAGTTCTTATTTGTTAGACAACATCGCTTGGCGTTTCGTTCACTTTTAGTCCGGCATTGACCAATAACAATTATGCAAGTGTTTTGCACATGTGTTACCTCTCGGCGTGCCCTAGTCCTCTTCTGTAGAAACTTAATTTATTACCTCTTTAGTTTGAAATTCTGACCCTTTTTTACTTTAAAAGGTATTAGCTATTTCTTGCCTTGTTGTAATATTGATATTTATGACACGGACATTTCAAAGTGTTTCATTTCTGTTCGAAATGACGGCTTAAATGTTATTTATGTCATCCATATGTGCTAGTTTGAGGATTTTGCTTTTAAAGAAATGTTGCATTGTTTTTCCTTATTTATGGAGGGTCTCGTACCATCACAGTACATTTATACACGTCATTTTTGTTATCGACTACCGCTTCCTCGATGTTAGCGCTGTGAAGAAGAAACGGCGCAACAAACTTCACGCAACACATCTTTTAAAAATCAAGTTTGCATACAATTAATAAAGATTTTGCGAAGCTGAATTAACAACATTAGTACCAGGCATCTTTGTTATTCAAATAATCGTTTATTTTATAATAAGCTTTCTTACAAAGTTGTTTTTTAATGTAAATCTTAAACTTTCTGTCCGTCATATTTAAGATTTCCTCTGGTAGTTTGTTGTAGAAGCGTATACATTGCCCCGTGAACGATTTACCGACCTTACTTAGTTTTAACCCTGGTAAAACAAGTGCCTCAAGTGTCACAGTGCCTCAAGTGTCACAGTGCCTCAAAAAGAGAGATAATTTTTTTCTTTAAGTATAGAACTGCCATAAGATATATCAAGTTTTCTTTCTTTATTCAAAATTTAAAGAAGTGATGAAAGGAGGAACTAGCTTTCTAGAAGAAGATGAGGACATGACAGGAAATGTAACTAGTTTTGTAATGGAAAAGAAGGGCGTGAAAAGAACATTAAGCTAAATATGAAATAACCGTTCTAGCAAATCATCATCATTATCATATCAGCCTTTAAGCGTCCACATAGGCTCCCCAACCCATCTGGTCAGCGCGGGGAGTGTAGGCCAAATCCTCTGTCTGTCTCCGGCAGATGAGAGAGGGTTGTGCTCCTGCAGTGGAGACAAAAATAACCTGATGATGATGACACCCGGTCCAGCTGCGTCAAGTAGCGCCGGGAAATAAGAGTTGTAGTTGTTGGTAGCTGCTCTTGGGGGAGTTTTGCCCAAATGGGCACGCTGGCCAGAAGTTTTGGCCATCGCAATACCACACTTCGCACTGATGATGCTGCTATTGATCTGTGGTATTTATGCCATATTGAATGGTTGCATGGTTATATCGCCATTGTCAGTCGCTAGGGCCTCGTTGGTCCATCAGCAGAGTGCACCGTGTACATGTGAGGTTGGAATTTGGAGTACCGGATGTCTTTGCGCTGCCTTACACCCCTTGAATTCACTAGGAGAAATGGACCCCCTCATGACGTAAATGTTGGTACCAACTAAAGTTTCTTGGATGATGTACCTATTTCTAGGTTCTCACAATAAACCAGCATGCAGTGTTACCCAGTGCGGTAACTAGACTTTTAAGCGCCCGGCGCGAGCTTCTAAAATTGCGCCCCTGAAAATGCCCACCCTGATAATTTTTGCGCCGCTCCAACTCTGCACCCTACGCCTGAGCACCGCTGGCACCGCCCTTGTTACGGCGCTGGGTAACACTATATATAATTCAGGGACAAGATTAGCATCTTGATAAACAGTTAGTAATACTAAAAGTATCATGGTAGAACTTCCAGATTATTATGGACACCGATCTAGTTTCTCATCGCAGCGATAACTTTGCATTGCGGCAAACTTCCATTTCTCTCAGTATACTAAAGTATTCTGTCGTTTCTCTCAGTATACTAAAGTATACTGTCATTTCTCTCAGTATACTAAAGTATACTGGCAGTTTGCCGCAATGCAAAGTTATCGCTGAGATGAGAAACTGGATCGGTGTCCCATCGTAAATAAGGTTAAAGAAAACATAACCAGACAAGAAGAAAGTTCTAAGTGACATCACTCCCAATTTGCGAGTCCCAAAAGTGTAATTCGTTTTACTCTTGAAACTTTGCAACAAAAGAAACAATATAATTGTTGTTAACTCAGAGAAACTGTGATACATAGTAGTATAAATCAATTTCCAGGCACGTGCTGGACTAAGGACAAGGAAAAGGGACAGCTATATATCTTCCATACAACCTTAGCAAGCAAAAATGTAACCCAACTCTAGGAGAGAGAGTGCAGTTTCACAAAGCTGAAACTACCTCGAATTTGAAAAAAAAGGTTTACGTAATGGGGGGGACTTTTCGCAAATCTCTTGAGATAAGGTATGAAATAGTTGGTGTGTGTCAAAGTGATTTAGAAGAAAAGTATGACAAGTGATTTTTAGTTGCTTGATAGAATGTGAGAGAACGGGGTGTGGTGGGGTTCATTACGGAAGGCCTATGTCTAGCAGTGGACGTCTAGAGGCTGACATGATGATAGAATGTAGGTAACTATACTAATTATCGATATAATGAATTAAACAGTCATTAGACTCTAGTAGATCTTCTCTAAATACATATTGGGCCCTCATTGGCTTTGTTTTTAAGATCTGACTTACCGTTCTTTACACCAAGTATTTCTAAAATCAACGCCATGTCTCCTTGAAACAAATTACTCTATCTCTTATAGATTCTGACTTCCCCAAACTGACCGGTCTTGATGATACACCATGTTTCTTGTACATTTCAGATAATGATTTACTATTTTGAACGAAGATAGTTGACTTTGATCCACAGTACAAATTTAAATAAATATACGCTTACTTTCCTGTTTAGTCTAGCAAATATACATGCACTAGACCATGTCGCCACCTGTAGCTTCGAACAACACCTAGGTTTAGTCCGGTATCCGGCTGGATTACCCGGCGCCCCGGTTATCGTATCCCGGGCCGACTGCAGACTTAACGTAAGGCAAGAGTTTTCGGTTAACCGGATTTAGTTTAAAGGCGTTGATCGAATCTTCCCTGAAAATAAACAGCGTTAACTGTCGGAGTTTTTACTGTTTGTGCATTGCTGGAGAACTTTGTCAACACGCCGAAGGACAGTCACTCTGGCCCATTCGATTTGCCATTGATGCGTCGCGTGCGAGACAGCACCAACAGCATCCTGAGCACCCTGGCCGATAGGTACGACAGTCCTATGCTGAGGCACTGGGTGAGGCTTCACCTCTCCAGTGCCAAATCAATTGTGAAATAAAAAAAAATGTACATACTTTTTTAAATATGTTATTTTCATTGTGTGTTTCACTAACGTAGCTTTAGTTTTAGTTTTTAAGGTTTTATGTTACTAACAATTATATGGACATGAGTCTGAAATAAAATATTATTAATAATAATAATTGCTACAGGAGGCCTTACGGCGTCACTGTCCTTCAACGTGTTAATATTAAATTAACACGTTGATGGACACTCATTATGGTCCTTTAAAAAAAAAGTAAAATGTTTAGTTCTATTTTAGTGACTGCACTTACACATATCTATTATATTTAGTCCAAATGTCAGTTACTATGACACCGATCGATGTGCTGATGATATTCGCAATTCGAACAGGACACCGTGCAACGTAACTGTCCTGGTAACGTGTTAAATAATGGAAAGAATGAGAAACTGTTCGTGTCGTAGTATCCAACTTAATTAATAACATAGGAATTGGACGAAAATAATCAAGATGTTAAGAGGTTCGCGAGTTTAAAGTGGACACAGTAAAAACTAATTATTGATTAGACATTAACTCCATATGAGCACAAAGATCTGTTTCCTTTGAACTAACTCTTGTCCCCTTGCACTAACTCAACTGTTAACTTGGTCACGAACTTGTTCCTAACGAACATAAAAATGATAAATTTAGCTGACATACAGCAACAAATATGACTCCCGGCTTAGAATAAGGCCACCCCTATCTTTCCCGTGGGTGTCGTTAAGGCGGCTAAGGGATTGCACCAGGGACGGGTAATAGCGTTCTCCTGTGTGTCTATAAGATCATTACTGCGATCACCAATCCCCCTGCCAAGCGTGGTGATTATGGCAAATCCCCCAATGGGCATCTAACCAAAAGTGGTATTCTATTGGGAAGGCCTATGTCCAGCAGTTGACGAATTTAGGCTGATGATGATGACAGCAACAAAGACCAATGCTACTTAGTTGAGCACAATTTAGTGCAGGCGCAGAGACTTTGCATTTGTTTATACTTATATTTAATTAACAATATGATGTGTTAAGAACTGAAATGTATTCTGCTGGATATTATTTTTCTTTTATTTATTACTTTCCTCAAGTTAATTTTAAAAGTACGGCAAATCCAAACAATCTGGAAAATTCGATAAGTATAGATTGCAAATCTTATTTTCTCGATTGTTTATTTTCCTCTTAAAAAGGGAAAAGGATATCGAAAGCGAAAGAACCAACGATCGCCTCTAATCAATTGGGGATCCGCGACGAAACCAGTGACCATTGAAATGATTCTCCAAAACATTTTATTTAAATCCCTTCTATCAACAATCCTTCGGCTTTGGATCAAGGGTGTATTTAGGGAGGTCTTTCAGAGGGCTAGCCCCCAAACCAGGCCTCCAGAACAAACCTACCGCGATAAGTACACTTTCGGGCCGCCCCGGAGCCGGAGTAATAACAGCTCTAAGTCGAGGTCCTTAGACATATTTTTGAGTGTATTGTCTGACAGTTGGAAGGAGTAGGTTATTAGCTACGGCGCTGGCAGCTATGGGAGGACATACAGAACCTACATAGTATATAAAATTTATAAACTACAGATAAGTCTTCTTAAGGTGATTGTACCCAAATAAATAAGAATGAAGCATGGCCTGGAGGGGGACAGCCTTTTCAAATATTGTAGGGTTATAAATATTTATAACAAAATAAAATTTCTATTATTAAAAGACGAAGACAAAAACAAAATCAATTTAAAGAAAGCAAAACGCCCAACTAACTTGAGAAGGCTGTCACACCTCCCGGAATATGTCTTACCTAGTTACAACAATGTAAGGCATGCGAACGTGGGAATATATGTTACCACTAATTGTACATGAATTGCCGAAAGATATACAAAATACCTATGTAAACAGTAAAAATACAAAAATGTAATAAAAAAACACTACCTTCAGTAGAGGAAAACAAGTAAGAATAGGTTATTATATAAGTACAATTCAAGGTTGCATAGATACATTTATTTTGCCATCTGTTATGTACTTAACTCTCTTTATAATGTATGTACAACAAGTGTTAGCATGGTCCGCTATGACCGCACATAGGACAAACCCACTCGTATTTTCTTATTAATGTAAAATAAATAAATAATAAAAAATAAAAAAAATGTAGAGGCAATTTCTTTTTGATAAGGATTGAAACATCTGTTACGCAGTAACACGCCCAAACCCACTTATTTAATATTAATTTGTTAAAGTAAGTCGTTTCTCCGGTAAATGATTCTGTAGTTTGACGGAAATCCTCGAAAATATAAATGAAAACTAAAATAGCCTTTATTACTTCTAAGAAACTAATTTACATTTCATTGGTATTAAGTATATACAACGATCCCTATCTACTTACTAGATGGAGCAAACCAAAGAATCGCTCTGTTCCACCCGGAACCGGCACCGCAGTTGCGTGGAACAGAGCGATTGTTTGGTTCGCTCCATCTAGTAAGTACATAGAGATCGTTGATTATATAATGGAAACAAAGGTGATAGAAAAAATATACAATTTGACATATACTAATAATAAATTATACAATTATATTTCATTGCATCAACTAATTCGCATTTTTTTATAATCACTGGTCGTGTAATGAAATAGTGATCTACGGATAGCTATGTGTCTGTGTCTGAATTATAAAATCACACTATTTAGCAAAAAGTGTGTGCTTGCTGGATGGCGGACTGCAAAAATGATGAAGACGCATCTTTAGATTTGATTTTTGATTCTTAAAGATGTGTTGCGTGATGTTTGTTGCGCCGTATCTTCTGCACAGCGCTAACACCAAAAAAAATGACGTGTATAAATGTACCAAGTGTAGGTACTCATATGCAATAAATGATTCTGACTTTGACTTTAGCCTTGTTTTGGGCATTGTCCTTTATTATTAAAGAATTCGGAGACGGAATAATCATCATCATCTCATCATCAGGTTATTTTTGTCTCCACTGCAGGAGCATAACCCTCTCATCTGCCGGAGACAGACGGAGGATTTGGCCTACACTCACCGCGCTGGCCAGACGGGTTGGGGAGGCCTGATTGATGTTTTATAATGTATTCCCTTAGTCGCCTTGTACGACATCCACGGGAAGAGTTGGAGTGGTCCTATTCTACTCTACCGGAAACCATACGGCATAATCCTTCATATAAATTCATCACTTAGGAATTGAAATATTTCTTTTCAAATGTAGATTTTATAACATATGTTGCTAATTTGTTATGAGTGTAGTTTCGGTGTAATTTAAATTGATTTTTTTGGAATTGTTCACTACTCAAAACACTTTATCCACCTGCACCTACTTTAAGTGTGACTTTTTTATTTATTTAACATTAATAAGAAAATACATCATATGTAACATACTTATTATATAGGTACTGATCTAAAGTGCATGTCAAATGTCCCCCTCCCCTTAAATGAATTCCTGGATCCATCCCAGCAGTATTCGTTATACGACGAACATCAAAATTGACGCGATCCGAACGGAGTAAGACCCATTTCCAATTTCCATAATAGCAGCTTCCACTTCATTACTCTGTGGTACAAGTGATTGGCAAAAAGAGGATTCGATTTTTTAGTTTCAGAATCTGTGATTTATGCATTGGTCACACGTCTGGCACACCATACAAGGGAACAGATTTAATTACCTACTACTACTACAGGCGCACCAGCCTGTTCATAGACATTATACATGTGAGTAATTTATTGTAGGGCTGCTACACCTAGCGCGTGAGTATAGAGATGGACAACGTTATACATCAACAACGTAAATGCTTCTCTTTCTAACGCTGCATTACAAAAGGTTTTGATAAATACTATTTTAATATTTCGCTGAGAGGGCTGAAGGTTGAGTTACACCCCAATTTTTTTTTTATTTTAGTCTTTAATTTGCTTTCCATTTATAATTGAAAATAATCCACTACTTCCATTCTTTCAAAAGTTCCTCATCACCCAAAGGTTGCCTGGAAGAAATAACTGTAAGCAATAAGGCCGTCATTGTATACTAGCTTCATCCTTCTATGTTTTCGTTTTCTAAGTATTTATATATTGGTGCACAATAAAGATTATTTGATTGATTGATTGTATTGGCTACTCGATCTGCTTAATCGTCAACATTTTATCACTTGTACCAAATGCTCAATATCAACTTCTCTCTCTCTCTCTTATTTGTAAGAGTGAAAGCCTTAGCTAATTCCGATAGATAGCATGACATCAAAAGATCCTTTTACAGAGATATTAATGTGTCTTGGTTGGCCTTTATAATTGTTTGGTAGAGTAAACAATTGTTTTTGTCAAAGATAATATCTATTGTGTTTAATTGAATGTAGGAACCCACCCTGTACTATGTCATATGTATTTGTATGCGATAAATAGGTACTTATAACCTCATACCATGAAGCACAATAATTTTTCATAGCTCACAGTTTCACCTCAAAGTGTTTTCCTTCAGGATTGACACTAATTGGTTATTAAATTAGATAACAGATGATTTTAAAATGTGCATCTGTTATCTAATTTAATAACCAATTAGTGTCAATCATGAAGGAAAACACTTTGAGGTGAAACTATGAGCTACGAAAAATTATTTTGCTTCATGGTATGAGGTGGAACTGTCAATAATTATATAATCGCTACAAAAATTTACAAATTAAATATTGTGCCCCATGAGTACCAGTAATTTTTTTCCTGCGACTTCGTCCGCGTAGAATTCGATATATACACATCTTCACCGCTTTTAACGATTAATTTGGTTTTCCGTAGGAATGATATTTTTTTTCGGGATAAAATCTATCATATGTCCTATTCAAAGCCCTAACCTATATGTGTGATAAGTATCTACACGATTCGTCCAGTGGTTGAAGCGTGATTGAGAAACAAACATCTAAACTTTCGCATTTATAAAATTAGTGGGATACCGCTGGTGGACAGCGATTGGCACAAAAGATCCAGAATGGTCGAAGTGTCGCCAGGTGTCCCTGGTCCCCTAAGATTAGATTAGATTTCTTAATTTCACATTACATATTTTAATACATAGATTAACTTACGTAAAAGGTCAGAGTTAATGTGAACGTCAAAAAATAATAAAAAATAGTATACAAAATGTCAATTCTACACAACTCGTATATGATATTTATAACAATGTATATAAAAGTAAAAAAATTCAATTTTTATAAACTATGTCGCAGTTTAAATTCAAAATTGTATGTCCATAAATTCTTTGACAGAGTATAATTCTTTATCCAAGAAAAGGTTTTTCAGTCGGCGACTAAACGTTTCATCATTTGTTTCGTTCTGTAGGTCACCGGGGAGATGTTGGTAGTAGGTGGGCCCTATGACGCGCGGGTCTAAGAAGATAAGATAATAACTTATTTCAAAATGATCACGTAACCTTTTAGAAACAGACATGAAACTGAATACAGCAAGGAATAATTAAGAAAATTTGATTTTCAGATAGCAAACGATTTGGATTGAGGTCTGATGAGGGTGATAGCCATCAACAGACTATGGATGTCTTGACAGCAAGATCAATCTAAGTAATATAGGTATTTAGTTAATGTGTAGTCTATTATGTATTTTTTACCCCCCACCCCTCGCTCTTACTGCCTTGTCTCACATCCTATAAGGTTGGCTGCAAGAGATTTCTTTTAGAGAAATAAAAACACTTCTCAAGCGAATCCACGGGTAAAAGTAGTCATAAATAATACTGTGAAAATTTATCTACTCTCAGAATTGTTAGACGTTTAAGTTATTTTATACAGAAATGTCCAGGTAAAACGCCAGGGAAACAAATTGTAGCCGAAGGAAAGAAGACAAAATGATACTATTTATAAAAGTGCATCCCCTAGCTGTGATTGTCGACGGGGGTAGTTTATTTTATTACCCCCGCCGTCACGGGGGCGGCCGGGGTAAGCTGGAATTAAATTACATACGTGAGGAAACTGGAGGTGGGTTTGTACATCGTGTATATGGGTTTAATTGAATGAAAATGTTGCTTCACTATTTTCTTATTTATACTTTATTGTTTTTAAATACAAGACATATAACGTATTTAAACCTATGGTATATAAAGGGGCACTTAACTCTGTAAGAGTTGTTTTCTAGTAAAACTTTGGGTAAAAGAGACAAGTCAAAGCAGATAGGCAGACAGCAGTGCACATACAGTGAAAGTAAACGATAAAAAAAAAGCAAAACTAGTAAATTAAACGTACTTAATTCAAAAATAAATATGACTACTTATCTATATAAACATAAAATACAATAAATATATACACACAATTAACATGTACAATACATGCATACAAAGAGATCATTCGAATAGTTAATGCTCTTTTACCCTAGTCTTGAACATGCTCAACGATGCGCTCGCGCGAATAACGTGCGGCAGAGAAATCCACAATCTTACTGCATGGACTGTGAAGGAGCCGCTATACAGTCTAGAAGCTAGAATTTTGAGAAGAAGGGAAGTGATTGTTCTGCAGGGCTTACCCCTAGGGACGATATAGTCGAAGCGATTTTCTTGCAAGTATCGTGCATCTGATATGAAGTTTAGGTGACGAGTTTCTGAATATTTAATTCTTAGAATTCTACAATCTCTACTTTATAAACTTGGCTAAAAAACATACTCGAGTATTTAATTATTAAATATTAACTTAATGAAAATTTATACAATTATATATACAGTATTAAAAACTAATATATAAAACGCGTTACAGTAAGAACACGTGGTCCAGCTCGCCTGTGCACGGCATGGTCCCCAGGACACTGGCGGCGTTACCTCGCTGGATCGCTAGGCTAAGCCTTTGTGCGAGGTACGCGCCAGCCCTGAGGTCTCCGGAGGCTAAGACCAGTCGCGTCGAAATATCTTTAACACATTTTTTTGTGTCGGACGACCATCGACCCATTGTCTCCACGGCAAGCGCCGCAAACATATAATGATCCGTCAAACCCGAGTATTTGCGACGCTTTAGGAACTGGGCATTTTCGGCGGCGGCGACGGCTTTGTGGCAGAATGTTTTCTGGATGTGGGACGCGGCCAGAGTATCCGCGCATGTGGCGTCCCACACCAGTGCTCGGCCCCTAGGTCGCTCCTTTATTGAAATATTTACTATAATTTATGTACATACTAGCTATTGCCCGCGACTTTGACCGAGTGGACAACTTAACATTACAAATGATTAAATATTTCCTGTAGGAATAACATATTTTTTCGGGATAAAAACTAACCTATATCCTATTTCAGGACCTAACCTATAAATGTGCCAAGTTTCATCCTGATCCGCCCAGTGGTTGAAGCGTGATTGAGTAACAAACACCCAAATATCCAAACTTTAGCATTTATAATATGAGTAGGATAAAATACAATAAGTTAATCATAACCCTGCGTACCTAATTACTAAGTAGGTACGTAAATATATTGCTGTAGTCAAAGGCTGAAATCTAGTAAAATGTAGGTTAAAAAGAGCGAAGCGACGAGCGACGATGTTGCTGTTTACCATAGCGCGCGAGCCGAGCAAGCGAATTGAGCATGCCACGCCGTGGTAGAGCGGTCAGAGGCAAATTGCAACTTTGTAATTTAGCGGTGGACAATGTTTATAGCCTTTTGTTTTGAATTCTAAAAGTCTAACCGAACTTGACGGGTTGCAGGCCCTCATAAGTTTAGCTGGACTTCGGACGTCGATTACAATTATAACACACCTACGCGTGCACTGAAAAAAAAACTTGATTTGAACAAGATTTTGTTAACCGTGATCAGCCATCTTAACTCCATACGAGCGCACCAAGATTTTGTTCTCTTGAACTAACTTTTGTCCCCTTGCTCTCAGCTTGTTAACTTGATCACAACCGTGTCTCACACGATCATAAAAATGATTACTTTAGCTAACATACAGCAATCAACACCAAATGCTACTTAGTTGATCACAATTTTTCAGTGTTTTTTTTTGTCTCTAACTCAAGAAGTTATTTTGCATCTGAATTTAAATTTATGGCAAGAATATCGTGTTCTGTTCTGTTGTGAGATATTTGAACTTAATATAATTTAGAAACATTATACAACTTATAATTAATAAAACTAGAATACTAATAATAAAAGGAACAAAAAGATTAAAGGTAAAAAATGGCTTCCAGGCTCCCCACCGCTGGGAGCGTGCCCAAAAGGCTGGCAGCATTACCTCGCTGTATTGTGAGGCTTATCCTCTGTGCGAGGTAATGCCCAGCCCTTTGGTCATATTTTATTATGGTAGCTAAGAATTTAAGGGTTCTATCAAAACGGATATAGATCATTCAATTCTCGACGCTTCACTCTTTCCTTAAATTGCTTACATTTCATTTAGAAACTAATCACTTTTGGTGGTTGTGCCCTCATATAAACTTTTAATCAGGTGGTCTCCAGGTATATGGCATACTAAAATGTCAGCTAATTTTACTGAAAGCTCACACTCCATGCAAATCCGTCTAGGTTCTTCGGTTTTTTTTATAAATTCCTTCATTGGAATATATGTCAGCCCTTAGACTGGGCATAAACGCCACCACACCCTCCGCATCCAGCCGCTTCCGGCCACCTTCTGCCGCAGGTCGTCGGTCCATGGCGTCTCCTATCCTACTCGTGCCGTTACGCTACGTAGTATTATTGGGTATTCTATGGTTACGCGGTCTGTATCCAAACGGCCGTCGGTTCTGCGATAGATGTCTTGAATATACAATTTATAATAATTATAATATTATAAAGTTTTATCGAGATAGCTGTTTTATTGTGGAATCAGCGAACAATACATAAATCAGTTGGACGGACGTTGGCGTGGGGAAATTTGCCTACGGCCGCCATTTTGCCCGTGATTTCGCTCCAATCGGGCTCATTAACGTGTCGCATGTCCCGTTCTACTTGTTGGAGCTGAGTGAAACACCCTATTAGGAGACTTTGGGATTTAATTTTGATCGTGACGCCTGTCTACGAGTTATCAGGTTGGTTTTGAAGAGCTCCTTGTCAGGTCTTTCTCTCAAAAAAGGCTCTTGAGGAAGTACTTTCTAAAAAGTCAGAGGCTTTAGGAGGAAATGTTCTTTGTGCATTTTGATTACATATATGTATAGGTCTTTCCTAAGATACGACCCACGGACAATTATACTTCATAAGTATACTTCATAC
The DNA here is from genome assembly GCA_947086405.1 of Esperia sulphurella. Taxonomy (NCBI): domain Eukaryota; kingdom Metazoa; phylum Arthropoda; class Insecta; order Lepidoptera; family Oecophoridae; genus Esperia; species Esperia sulphurella. Next base: position 4,650,102 of record OX352282.1, read on the forward strand.
CTACTAATGTATTTTAAAACTAAAAATGCCCATAACTTTTGAGTGAGTACACCAATTGTGATGAAATAATGACTAAATGGTACTCTGAGTCAAGTCCTATGTTTCTATGAAAAGTTCATCACAATCGGTTTAGTCGTATTTACGTGACGCGTGCACAAACTAACGGACAAAAATTCCAAAAATTATCGAAATGTGTTCTATTACTTATACCCCTAATTACCTCTAATTACTGTTGTTGTTAATAATAATTCAATGTACAAACACGCGAAGTTTAGTTTCGTCCCGATCCGTCCAATGGTTGAAGCGTGATTGAGTAACAAAAATCCAAACTTTCACATTTATAATAGTAGTGGAATGTGGGATCATTGTTCCCACTACGTGCTGGCATCTGCTGAAAATAAAATTTGAGCTACATACAGCCTACGACGATATGAAAAGTTTGACATTATGTACAAGTTACATTAAGTTTCCGCTGAAACGATAGGGGAAGGTTTCACTTCATTAGACCCTTAACGGCTCAATCTCTCTTTCATGAATTAATGGGAAGAGAATCCGTTTAAAATATCTTAGACCATTAAATTGGAGGCTGTGATGATATTTTATTATGGTAACTAAGAATTTAAGGGTTCTAGCAAAACGGATATAGATCATTCAATTTTCGACTCCTCACTCTTTCCATAAATCGCTTACATTTCATTGTATAAATGATATTGGTACTGTGTAAGTTATATCGTTACGAACTAATCATCAATGCAGGTACGTAGGTAGATTAGATTAGATTAGATTAGATTTATTTATTTCACTTTTACATTTAAATTTTTTTTTACATGTCATTCTAATATGGTAAAAGGGATCGGCATAAAATAAAATAATGTACAAAGGTACACTAAGATACTGACAGTCGGAAGAAAGCGGGGCGTGCCATCGTGAATTGTACGATCTATATTGGTGTGCAAACTGCTTTACGTTTATTTACAAGCTTCCAAATGTCTTACAATTCCTTCCAATATCTTTAACAACCTACTTCCAATAAATATAAGTTCCGGATATAAAAATAAGTCTATTTGTTTGATAAATCAAATATCACATATCAAGTGGATTCTTATGAAAGACTCTTGAGATAAAAGGCGTGGATACTTGAGGTAAGTAGGTGTTTTTAAAAAATAGACACGCTCGCTGCCAGATAAAGAGGGTTCCATGTGAGGAATACTTCATCCTTCATTCCCTTTCTAGATGCATGGAGCGATGATCTACGTAAGGCGGCTGGCAGTGACTGGATGAGAAGAGCCGAGAATCCGGTTCAATGGCAATCACCTTATAGGAGAGGCCTATGACTATTTCGTCCGGCGCTCACCCCTCATTAAAAGATATAAATTATAATTATATACCATACTAGCTGTTGCCCGCGACTTCATCCGCGTGGACAACTTAACATCACAAATTATTATGTACTTATTTCCCGTAGGAATAAGATGTTTTTTCGGGAAAAAACTATCCTATGTCCTATTCTAGGACCTAACCTATATGTGTGCCAAGTTTCTTTCCGATCCGTTCAGCGGTTGAAGCGTGATTGAGTAACACACATCCAAATGTCCAAACATCCAAATTTCCAAACTTTCACATTTATAACATTAGTAGGAAGTAGGATAGGATAGTATAGTGGGATAGGATTTTCGTATAAAACTCAGCCTGTATAGTGTAATATCTTCATGATGAGGAACTTGTAGTACCAGTTCTAGCTTGCAGTTGGTAAAGGGGTGCATGTAAGGTTAAACGCGTTAACCATCAACAAACATAAGTTGGCCAATTAGTGAACTGGTTAATTTTTTTCCCAGTACCCGCCACTCAAAATTAAAAATGTATGTTCCGACTATCGATTGTTTTACGTCGATGACGAAGCGAATGTGAATTACGTTTTCTCTGTCACGATAGGCAATACCTGAAGATCAGTATTTGATAAACAGAAAAAAAATTATCAATTTTAAAAAAAATTGGCTAGATGGAGCGACGATCTGCGTAAGGCGGCTGGCAGTGACTGGATGAGAAGAACCGAAGATCGGGTTAGTTGTTACCTTGGGAGAGGCATATGTCTAACAGTGGACTCTTTCAGGCTGATGATGATGATAATGAAAAAAAAAAGTTTAAGCACCATTGTATTAGGATTATAAAATTTAACTTAATTTATTTATTTGGAAAATCTATGGCGATACATAAAACAAATATGCAGGAAGATCTAGAGTAAAAACAGCTTCTTATAGATTTTCACGTTTACAGTAAAAAATTGTGCGTAGGGTAGCAATATTATAAATAAGTGTCTAAGTATAGTGGGGTATGTGGGGGTGTGTTTGTGTTTACGATGTGTGGTGCGTGCGGTGGGGGTGTAAAAGAGTTAATTAATATGATAATGTGTACGATGATGTGTGTGTGATAAAATGTGCAATAGAGAATATATATAAATAATCTAATAAAGATGAGTTAGGACTATACTTTAAACTGTAGTGGGAGTGGGCAAGAGCGTGGGAGTCCGGAGTCGGGATCGGTGTCAGAGTCCGATTTAGAGAGAGATTATAAATAGTCCTCTAGTCCACGCAAGCGGAGCCGCGGGCACAGCAAGTATATAGTAAGTATGGTGCAAAAAGGGTCGGTGTTAGATAAAAATATAACTATCATAACATAATCATAAAAAAAGGTTATTTTAACCAATCGCACTCGTGCCATTTGATTGTCAACCAAACATAATATAGTCCCTCCGCCATGATGAATAGTTTACTACTGTCCCCAATCTCCATTAATCTCTTCATAACATCCTGACAATTTTATATTAAAAATGTAATAACCTTTAAAATACGCCTAGACTTTCCGTTACCAATCCGTTCACCGTTTTAAGCGGGAATAAGCCATAATTTTATTAAAACACAATATATTTTATCGTTATTATTCATCGGAATTAATTTATCACTTGTGTCAACAATGGCAGCTCGGCGTCGGCGGCCGAAATTGCATTTTGACAGAAAATATTGTGCTCTGATCAGCTTTGTGGCTGTAACTTATGGGTTTTTGAGCAAAATTTCGTGGTTCACTTGACTTCGTGCTTCGTACACTCTCGGGCAGCTCCAGCAGTCTTCTTCGCTTGTGCCAGGCATGGCTAAATCTCTTCCGCAGAAGAACCGCTCGACGGCGAAGTAATGTGGTTGTGGTGTACCAGAAATGGGTTGGCTTTATAGGAAAGTACACAAAAAAGGGACAGAACAGAACTTGTACGGGGATCAAGGGCGCACCGGGATAGAGCCTTTACGTAAGTACCGGGCATTAGGTCCGTATAACCGTGAGGTTGGACCATGGGTGGTGGAAGAACTGTCCACTTGACTCTGAAGATCCATTGTCAAAACAACAGATGCCTACTCCGTATACATTTCGAATAATATCCTACATAGTCCATTTGATACACTCTAACGAATCATCTTATTTATTGTGATAAGCGTTTGACGTTTAACTACGGTAGTCAGATGTCATAACACTTATCAGAATATATCAGATGGCCCGTGCATCATATGTCCACTGTTGGACATAGGGCTTCCTCAATGAACACAACCACACCCGGTTCTCTGCCCTCCGCATCCAGTCGCTTCCGGCCACCTTCCGCATGCCGATCGGCGGTCTCCATGCCAGAACTCGCCTGCCCCAACGGCCAACGGCCGTCGTTTCTGCGACAGATGTGGCCTGCGACCTGCCACTTCAGCTTGCCTACATAACCAGCTAGAGAGTATAAAATTGCTTTTTGGTTTGACGGATATTCGCCGAAATGCATACGCCGTACGCCCTCAGATCTTTCCAATAGCAAATTGTCTATGATTTTCAAGTTTTAAGTCCAGATTTAGGATATGGTTACTTTAGACATCTTCTAAGCCCCTTATATGAGGTAAGCCTGGAATGGGAGGGACAAGTGCTTTACTTGAAGACTAGTTTGAGGGTTGTTACTCTTCATGTAGGCTGTATATGTATGTATGTAAACGCTTTATTGTAGTAAAATAACATATAGGAATAAAAAGTTATGTACAAAGCCGGCTTATCCCACTAAGGGATCTCTTCCAGTCAACCTTAGAGTAACTGAAAGAACTAGTATATTGCTCAATTATAATTCGGAATTTTTTTGCGTTAATATAGGTATGAAATATTTAATTTAAACTTAAACATGGATGGTGGACCTGATCCATAAGTTTCAAGTCGCTTAGCGAGCTATGGAGAGAGCTATGCTCGGGGTTCCTTTGAAGAATATAATTCGTAATGAAGAGATCCGACGAAGAACGAAAGTGACTGACATAGCCGAAAGGATTAACAAGCTGAAGTGACAGTGGGCGGGGCATACATGCCGCAGAACCGACGGCCGTTGGGACAGACGGGTTTCGGAGTGGAGACCGCGGATCAACACTCGCAGGGTGACGCAGGGGACGCCCGCCACTAGGTGAACCGACGACCTGAAGAAGTTGGTCGGTAGCGGCTGGATGCGGAGGGCGGAGGACCGGGTGCGGTGGCGTTCATTGGGGAAGGCCTGTGTCCTGCAGTGGACGTTTAGGGGCTGACATGATGATGATGATCGAGGTCATACCAGAAGTACAACAATTCAAGTTGAAAAAGACCGTAAAAACTCTTGAAGCGATTAAAGACGAAACAGGAAGCAAATTGAGATGATTCGTTAATGAGCTACGGATCCACAAACAAATTCGATTTGTGTATACAAATATAATCGTCAAACTTATAACTTGTAGCGAATCGAATTAAGTGGACTGTATTAGGATTTTGAATATATATGTATATATATATGGGATATTCTTTGCTAAAGGGGTAACCGGAATCACCACAAAAATTATAATAAATGGTTACGCTCTCACCTTTAACTCGAACTCCTTGGATTAGAAGAACTTTTATAATATAACTCGCGACATCGGTGTTTACTTCTGCGCTTATTGTTCGTAACTGTCTCAGAAGAACGAATGGATTATTCTTCTGAGGTAACTGCTTGTAACTGACATGTCATTTGAGATGCGACAAATGAGACCCAATTAGTTTTAGTCTCCACCAAAGAGCATGGCTATGTAATATAATATTTGAGGGAATACCGAACATAACTGCGATCCTTTTTGCGTCCGGTGTAAAAAAACCTATCAAGTTTAACCACGCAAGACATACAGGTTACTACTAAAAGTTCATTCTAACCCCTTGGGTGAAATATGTATCTCACAAAACATAAAAGGGTTCCCCCAATCCACCAGGGAGGTCCCGAACATGTCAGGCAAGTCACATTCTCCAAGCCAAGGCTATATCTATGTGAATAGTTTTATGTCTAAGGTTTGTTGAATATCAGCTTGAATATGGCTCGAACTATTTAGAAGGAAAGGATGCGTCGGTTTTTTATGTTTAGAGATAACATTTAACACTGTATAATATGTTTTGCTGCACAATAAATAATATTTGATTTGATTTAATAGACAAATTTTGTGCCTTGTTATGATAGCATAATATTTACACTTTATATACATATTTCCATGAAAACTCGATTACAGAACCAACTAGCTTTGCCTAGGTCAAACTATTTCTTCCTATACGCGAGGATTAACCAGTAATAGCCTAGACCAAACTAATTCTTCCTACACGTGCTAGGGTATTTTTCTAGGCCGGAACTAGGTTGTCCTAAACTATTTCAGCCGAGATCAAACTGATTGGTCCTACTATAAATAGGCTCACTTCAGGATAAATTGGCATGACATAGTCGAATATAATTGAATAGAAAAATTCGCCTCAAAAAATTACGTTAATCTTTCTGCATTACATTTTACCTGCTCCCTGTCACTTTAGCAGGTTAATTCTTGAAGGTTAAAATCATCGTGTGAATGATTTTTTTTCTTGAAATTGCAATAATTGGCCTATCACTGCTGCAGGATAATTTTACATATATGTTCCAAAATGCTATGGGGAACAATAATAAAAAGGTTTAAACAGTAAAAGATACACTAACAGAACAAAAGCCTTAGATGACCTATTGTTTAAACATTTTGATTCCTATAACTGTTCAGATTAACTACGTTATACACGGATGCTTCTACATTATTTAACAATATGTATACATGTGAAATAAGACTGAATCAAATCCACACATTTGCTTATAATTTATTTCACGAAATTATGTATATTTCCAGCAGTTCTTTGAAACACAAGACGTTTTACTCAGATGTATGGCATGGACTGAAAGATGTAAGTTCTAAGTGATGAGCGACGATTCCTGCAAGAATTCATCATCTCCTCATTTAAAAACTGTACAATTTCTAAAATTTGACCAGATAGGGTATTTAAATAACATTAGTACATGAGATGCATTTATTTAAATTAGTACATGTTTTTTCTGCAGTTTGTTTCGTTATTTTTAACTTCCTAATGCAGCTTAAGTTTATTTTTCCTTTCGAGCGTAGCAAGAAAGATATGGTCCCCGTGTTTGTTAATTATTTTACCAAAAATGTGTTCTAATATCACTAGGTATATCTCATGTCATTGGTCATTGGTATATCTTAAAAAACAAGCTACTTGTATTTTGAAAACCCCAAACTACATGACGTGACCAGGGGTCGAACTTATACGTTACGCTTTGCGGGAAAGTATGTGGAGCGCTGCTATACCTACAATTTATTTCAAGGTGTGACTATCGTTAATTACCCTTTTATGTGACGGTTAGATTTACTACCTCGGCGGTTATAGGGTTTTATCTTTTCTCTTCTCTCTTCTCTGTCGTTCCCTCACTGTTGAGGATCGCGACCGTATAAAATACGCCTCCAAGTATAGCGGTCATTGGCCAGCCGCACAACTTCATATAGAGATCCGCCAGCCACCCTCCTCACCGGGTCCGACCACCTTGTCGGATCTTGTCCTCTGGCACACCTGCCCTCCACTTATCCCAGGATGATGAGCTTCTCCAGGTCATGCTTGGTAGACCGCACAATGTGACCGAAGAAGCTTAGAGTTTTTTCATTGCAGATAGTGGAGAGCCGTTTCGTTATTTTAAGCTCTTTAAAAATGGAGTCATTTGTTCGCATAGCTGTCCAATACAAGCTCTGTTCAAGTTCACATGGTTTTATAGAAGCGAACAAAAATACTACGCATAAAATGTTGTCTTATCAGTTAGGCCATACACCACCTTCTCTCTCCAGAGGCAGCGCGCGTTTGTCACTGTCACTGTATCTCGCTGTTATGATTTGAACAATTCCCGAATAGAGAGTTATCTCAGAAAATCTCTCTGTGAACGTCCTTAAGTTTTGTTGTCGTCTCTTTTCTTGGAAATTCTGTGTTTACAGGAGCTTTACACGAGGCGGTTTGTAGGCTGTAACCTGGATGTCTTTCTATCGTTACGTGTATCTGATGTTCCAAACTTACGTATTTTATAGATACTTTATAATAGGAACCTCGCGAAGTGACTTATTCCATATTGGTTGGAACTTCTATAGAATTAATAAGTGTAATTGGAAACATTATCAGAATCTAATCGAAATACCACTGTGTCTTTAACCAACATTTTCCTTAGGAGAATATTATCATTAGCATCTTCAGTCTGCAAGACTCCACTGCTGGACATAGGCCTTTCCCAAAGTGCGCCACTGAACCAGATCCTCTGTTCTTCTCAATCAGTCAGTGAGACCCGCTCTAAGCAGATCGTCTATCTAGCCATATCTAGGATAATGTGAACCATGATCATTTAATTCGTCAAAATTGATGTGAAAACTAATTAGATTATACCAGTGTGTATTTTCTTGTGGCACATTTATGCTAATTCTTACTACGTTCTGTCTTCGTTAAGGATTTTTACTTCTTTCTATAATATTTTTACTAGTCAACGTTTTAGTTCATTAGTTGTTTATTAAATTTAAGTCTTACTTTGAAATTCATTTGCTTTAGAAAATAGCAGATAATCCCAAATTTAAAATTTCTAACCCAATCTTTCCCCTCAATCTATCTCCATTTATCCAACTAATTCCCCCACTTAAACAAACTAAGCTCTGGCCGAGATATATGGCCTTCCCCTTTATTGCGATCAAAGGGTTCGCGTTACCAATCGAAAGTCATCTCAGCTGACCATGGATTTCTACCACAAGTTCTCACTTAAAATTCAGGTTATTTCACTGCAAATGCAATATCTCATTTTCCGTATTAATTTAAACTCATTATGTTATATGTTACATTATAATTATTCATCATCATCATCATCATCATCAGCCCGAAAGAGTCCACTGTTGGACATAGGCCTCTCCCAAGGTGCGCCACTGAACCCGATCCTCGGTTCTTCTCATCCAGTTACTGCCAGCCGCCTTACGCAGATCGTCGCTCCATCTAGCCAGGGGGCGTCCCACACTACGCTTGCCCAGTCGCGGTCTCCACTCGAGAACTCGTTTACCCCAGCGGTAATCGGTTCTCCGACAGATGTGACCAGCCCACTGCCACTTCAGCGTACTAACTTTTTGAGCTATGTCGAAGACTTTAGTTCTCTGGCGGATCACCTCATTTCGGATCCTGTCTCTTAGAGAAACTAATTAATTTAAGTAATTATAATTATTGCATACGAGAAATCAAAGTCAAGGTCAAAATCCTTGCTAACACATGAGTACACTTGGTAGGTACTTTTATACACGTATTTTTTTATCGAGTCGACCACCACTTTCTAGGTGTTAGTTGGCGCTGTGAAGATTTCTTCTTCACAACAAACTACCAGCAACATACATATCTTTGAAAATGAAGTTTATATACTATTATTATAAAGATTGTCTGAAGCTGAAGCAACATTAGTACCAGGCATCTTGAAACAGAGTAATGATGAGATAACTAAAGTCTACATGTTGGTTTATAAAGCAAATTATAGACGGTATATATCTACAAAACAATCGAATAGTTTGATATGGAGCGACCAGTGAGAATAAAATGTGGTAGAACGAAGTTACGAGAAGAAAGAACCTTATTACGGAGACATAAAAATCAATAGAGAGGTTTATGGTGTTTTAGCTGCGGTTAAATGCATCATTCTTTTTCAAAGTGTTCTTTCGAATAATAGGATTGTTTTAAGTGAATACGTTTTAAGCAAACATCTGGACTACTGCTACAACAAAACAGACAACATTGAGCCCGCTCCCCAACTTATTAGTATTCGTTTTATCATCTAATCGAAAAGACCCTTCATCTCATTCGAATTCAAATGACTCATCAACAGTAGTAAGGGTCTGCACATACGCTCGCACGAAGGCAATACCGCACTCAGTTTTATCACCAGATAGATTTTCCGAACGATTTCAGCAAACAAACGCCTCGATTTATCGACTGATGCGGGAATAGGTGATTTATAGTTCATTTACTCTTTCGGAAACTGGTGTTCAGGCGAAATGCGAATTGGAATGAGGGGACCACACGCGTCATTGACACTTAGTCTTGATATTTTATTAGCTTAGTTTCCGTTATTTAAAAAAATTAAGACATAAGTTCTGGAATTAAGGTAAATTTCAATTTATTTATTTAACAAAATACATTGTGTCGGAAACATATTTACATAATATTAAATAATTTCAACTGAGAAAACTAATTACTTAATGTCCTAATAATTCTTTAATACTATAACAACATTTGTCAAGTACCTAGGAACTCTTTCCTAACTAAGAAATACCACACTTTATCACTAACAAAATAATCTGTCCATCTCACAAATACAACTTTGCACCCTTGTGTGTGTGGGTTACGCCTCAGCAGTGAAAGACTCAAGATAATGCTGTTATGCCAGATATATTATTAATACACACAAAAGAAAAACTGCAGTGAAAAACATACAGTCATGGAGTTGACAATCGGAAGCTACAAAACATTGCCAACATAAAATATTATTACAAGTTCAGTATTATTGCCAACTGACACCATGGACTCCTGGTAATTAGTTGCGTGACTCACCAAATGGGGGGGGGGGACTATTCAGAATGTATTCGCAATCCCTACCTTGGATTCCTCAAAAATGATACACAGAACGAAATGTTTATCAATAACTACAAATGTTAGATCCTTTTAGATGATCAGAACTGCATTTTAGGTGATGACCTACGTTAGAAGCAGATAATAATACCGAGCCGGTACCGAGGCGCACCGCCCTCGCTGAGACGAACCCGCGCGTCATAGGGCCCACCTACTACCAACATCTCCCTGGGGACCTACAGACCGAAACTAATGATGAAACGTTTAGTCGCCGACTGAAAAACCTTTAATTGGATAAAGAATTCTACTCTGTCAAAGAATTTATGGACATACAATTTTGAATTTAAACTGCGACATAGTTTATGAAAAATGATTTTATTTGTATTTTTATATACACTGTTATTATTATGTACATTAAGTTACGACATTTTTATAAATCTCATACACGAGTTGTGTAGAATTGACATTTTGTATACTATATTTTTATTATTTTTGACATTTTGTACACTATATTTTTATTATTTTTGACATTTTGTATACTATTTTTTATTATTTTTTGACGATCACATTAACTCTGACCTTTTACGTAAGTTTATCTATGTATTAAAATTTGTAATGTGAAATAAAGAAATCTAATCTAATCTAATCTTGAAGAATTATTTATTTATTGTTTATTGCAATGGAACTCCCTGCCAGCTTCGGTATTTCCGAACAAGTAAAGATTGGATCTTTTTAAAGGAAAAGTGAATAGGCATCTTCTGGGTAAGAGCGCTCCACCTTAAGTCTTATCGTCACTTAACGTCAGGTGAGATTGAGGTCAAGCGTAAACCCATCAGGAATAAAAAAAAGTAAATATAAATATTGTACAAAGTAACAATTCGAATAATTATTGAACGAAACTTGTATTTCCTTTAAAGGTCCCTTTAATACCTGCGTGAATTCCTTTCTTAGCGAATAAGTATACCTAATAAACTTCATAACGAATGCTTAGGGTAGGCGGCCAACTTGTTTTTACTGCTCATAGGCTGATGTCACATTCGAATTTGATGCGAAGCGTTATTTTTATTACTATTCCTAAACAAAAGTAAGTACCTCTTCATTTACATACAATATTACGTCAATTATATATTTTATGTTATAACCCGGTAATTATATTATTTTTCTGAAATTTCCATAACTTTACCCTCATTGCCAGACCACTGTATATTTAGTTTCACATGTCAGCTTAATCTGTCCAGTAGTTTTCGAGTTATCCGGCGGATAGACAAACAGATAGAATGGACAAAAGCGATGGAACCCTAGAATTGTATTTTTTCGTCCAATCAAGTCATACAGTAAACTTATCAATCTTATCATCTCATCATCATCAGCCTGGAAGTGTCCACTGTTGGACATAGACCTCTCCCAAGGTAGGCCACTGAACCCGATCTTCGGTTCTTCTCATCCAGTCATTGCCAGCCGCCTTACGCAGATGGTCGCACCATCTAGCCGGGGGGCGTCCCACACTACGCTTGTCCAGTCACGGTCTCTACTCGAGAACTCGTTTACCCCAGCGGTAATCGGTTCTCCGACAGATGTGAGCAGCCCACTGCCACTTAAACGTGCTGATTTTTTGAGCTATATCGAAGCTTTACCCGGATCATATCATACATTAGAATACATGATCGGTAATGTCTACATTTCAATAAAGAATATACAAAGTTTGTGAATTTACTTGAGAAACTTGTAACATCGAAACTCTCACACCAATTTTAAACATTTTTCCAATACTAGAATACTGATTTTTGAGTACTGAAAAGTCGGTAAATAAAACGACAGATTTACGAACAATGTGACAGTTTCTAAAAAAAAATTGTACAAACTACCGTTAATGTTTCTTTAAATGTCCTAAGTAGTAAACAAACCACTCACCTCTACAAAATCTCAAGTTTGCGAGCCAATCACACAATAAAACTGACCCAAAATCCTCATATACCTCAAACAAGCACTTGCACGATATCCACTCACAAAACTAATAGAATTAATCATCGTAAACCTTAGTTTTTAGCAAAATTATCAACAAATCGTCTTAACCCCAAATCATATTGAGACGGGTTATCTCTATATTGTCTTTGGATTTTAGAGATGGGGTATGTCACGCATTCAATTATGCAATTCAATTATTCATTCGGAATACTTGTAACTAATTGAATCTTTAGAAATAAGTAGGCGAGGAGAAAAAAGGTTGGACATTCACTAAACCAAAAAAAAAGGTATTGTATTTTTACCGTGACCCGCAAGCGCTTCCTTTGGGTGACAAAAGATTTCGGTTTTAGCCGCCAGAGGCGCTAGTAATAATGAAATACTAAGCCATACACTAATGTTTGTTTCTAATATGTTTTATAAAGAAATGCATTGTATAAAAACATTAAAATTAAAATAATTCAGGGTGCAAAAAAAATTGCTTCATGACGTTTGATTTCATTCGTTTTCCTCTACTTTGTTTATAAAAATTAGATATGACCATGAGTACTATAATAGAAAAAAAAAAAAGGTTTACAGCTGCGCGGTGCGCGCTGCGCGATCCAGTGTACGTAAGACTAGAAGTTGTCTTACGTAAAGTTTCGTACTCATAAGTAAAATTTTGTTTTTGTTTTGTTATTTTAATATATATTTATATATTTAAATGCTATAGTTAAATCATTATGTAAAACTTCCTTATTTAATAGCTTTTTCTAGATTTTATCACATTTTATACGTTCAAGAGTGTCAAAAAGCCAAAATACGAGATTTATAGCTGCATAGGTACGACGAAAAAAAAAAAAATATTCTCCTGCTAGCAACCCTGGCGCGTTCGTACCGCAACGCCATGTCATTCGTGTTATAATAAATTTTACATTTTATCATCTAAGTACTTTATTTTAATATTTTAAATATTCAAATAACAGGGTAAATATTTTATTTGTTAGAGAAGCTTACAGCTACATTTGCAATAAGAAAAATTGGATGGCAATTAAAGGCCAACTAAAACCTACCACATATAGCAAGCCAGTCCCATTGATGCCTGTCAACTAATTAATCTTAGAAGATTTTGTATGGAACCTGGCTTACCTATCGTCAGCCATTTTTTTTCTCAAAATGGCGGCCAAGGATAATTTTTATAAAAATTGGTAGCTAACATCAATACAAACAAGAAATATTCTTAGCCAAAACTCGTAAAGTGTTACCATTTGAAGATATAAGCAATCAAAGTGTTATAATTCTGTTGTAATGGATCACTGAACGGAGACCAAGGAGCATTATTTATTTTTTAGCGACTAAAATAATGGGCACCTATCATAATAATAATATCATAAAATAATATCGTTATGTAGCTTATGTCGTCAAAACGTGGAACTTAACGAGTTTTTACCAAAGACTATTTCTTCTTTGTATTGACGTTAGCTACCAATTTCTATTTGAATTAACCTTGGCCGCCATTTTGAAACAATCGTCGTATGCTAGGTCCAAAGTAATGATCCGATGTGGATGAAATTTTGTATTTCGGAACTGAATATCCATGAAAGTAACCAATAAATAAATAAATATTCCTAAACTAATAATCACTGAGAATAATATAGAATTAATCACAAATTCAATTAAATTCAATTGAATCAGTTAATTCTATTATTTGACAACACTATTTTATATCTATGGTCACCTTGGCGCCATGTTTGTTTATCAAATTAGACATTTAAAGAAAAACAAGGTATAATTAATTCTGTATTTAAATCTGAAAATCAATGTACAGGTTTTCATTATTATTTCTTTAATAATGAGATACGAAGTATTCAAAGCAGGATTTGTATAAAGTAAGAAGATATCGCCATAAGTTGGCAACTTTATTAACATCACTTCGTTAATTCGCAAGCTTCGCCCAACCCCAGGTGGTAAATACTGTGGAATTTATCGGGTAGGCGTTTATTTATGGGCATTGTTCCAATGATATTTAAGAGTACCTACGCAGGTACATACTTTTCTATTTTTTATTTTATTTATTAATTCTGAAACCTACAGCTAATTTACAAAAATATATAATACAGTATAATATAAATTAAACATTAGCCATTAACAGATTTCTAATATATAAACATAAACATTTTGCATAGGGTAATAAAAGTAGACAAAAGTACGAGGGTACAGAAGAAAAAAAAATTAGATGGAAATTTACAATCAAATATAGAATAAATAAATTATCTACAATCTACGTCGTCGTCGCAATGAGAGTTGAGTGCGTGTACGTGAGGAGTGTGTGTGTGGGGGTGCGTGTGCGCATGTGTGTGTGACTAGGCGAGCGATACGAAGCGAGGAGAGGCGAGGTGGGGGCTGCTCTGCAGGTGCTCGTTTTGGTTGCACGTAAGCTAAGGTTTACATGGCGTGTACAAATACATTATATTATAATTTGTTACAGTCATCATAACGTATTAGACTGCTGACTTTCACTAGATATTGAATGTTCAGAAATGCCATAAGGATCTTAACAGTCTCAGTCTTAGCCTTCCCACTGTCAAAAAATACCTACACGCCCGATTTACCGTTGATATTCTTCGTACAGGTGGGGTGAAAACGTGTAGGTTAGCTACTTATTCGCGGTAGGTTCGTTCGAGTGACGGAGTCCTACCCAGTGTACCTTGTTTTACTCTAAATGATCATGCCGCCATAGGCTGATGGATTCTTTCAAAGCCTTTTTATTGGGAATACTGAATTAGCCTTTTTATGTTTTTTATAGCTGTTTTAAACGGCCTGTTTAAAATCACCTCTTGGACGGTTCACACCGTGGTCGGAACAAAGTAAAGTGCGAAACTATTTAAACTCAGTTTGTTTTTTATTTATTAGGAACAACAAAACAGCGTTGCCATTTTTATTTCGGTTGGAGTTATTTAATTACAAATAATACTTTAAAAATATCAAGTCTGGGTAATTGCATTTCTATACATACTTACACATGGTAAAGTGTTAAATACATTTAATATGTTTTTTTTTCTTCATTTTTAACTATCACTGCCAGGCATCGGTCCAGTAGTTCATTAGTTATGTTTGTTAGACAGACATACATATGTACAAAGAAGTTTCGCTAGCGTCGGTTTTGACAAACACGTAGCGTCCAACAAGTACCAGGAGTGCATGAACGTACGACTGTGTACAAATTAGTGCCAGGCTCGCTGCATTGCGCAATTTGAACAACGAAACTCAATTATATGGGGTGGAATCCCAAAGGATTACTTCTGCCGTTCGTAAAAACCGGTTAAAGTCGTTGTGGTCGATTATTGGGATAATTAATAACTACCTACTATTGTACAACCATAGAACCTTCTTTGGAAGTGGAGTTCCCTTCTGTAGGGTAGCGGGTTGGAACGTGGACTTTACATGCGCTTTAGAATTTCTTCTTAGGCATATATGCAGGTTTCCTTACGATGTATTCCTTCATTGCGACATTCGATTGCGCAAAGTAGCGATACATCGTCTCTGCCTACCCTTCTGGGACCAAGGTGAGCGTTATATATGTATGTATTTCTTCACCGAAAAGCATGTGGTATTATAAATAAACCGTATACGTAAGTTTAGAGAAACTCATTGCTACGGGCGCGGGTTTGAACCTACGACCAACCATGCTAAAACCGCTTCAGTTAAGCATTAACTTCTTTTCGTTTTTTGAGAGACCTCCCTGTTTCTGTGGTTTAAAGTTCAAAAATTTGAAACAATCAAACTCGATAAATAAAAACAAAAAATCAGTGATACCATCTTAGATAATCTTAAAACCCAATAGAGTGTCGAATTAACAGGCAATAGATGAATCAGGTATAATAAATTTAACACTCAATAAACATGAGTCAAAGTGTCGATTCTTAATCTATTCAATTAATTTACGGCGAAAAAAGAACAAAATTTTATTTAAGCCTCCGGTATCTGTTGGATCTTTTACGAGGTGGCAACACTTTGTAAGCATTAAATATTCGATTACTCTGATAAGATCTCTAAATATATACTTAAGTAGAGAGGTTAAAGTGAGAAAATGGAATATCGTCTGTATTTATCGTAAAATATAATTGTATGTCTGTATGGTCGACATTTTGAATTTTGTGTTTACCAACAAATTTCATAAAAACAAAAAATAATCGTAAAATAATGTTGTTTAGAGACACTTAAACTTTATTTAAGTCTTTTTTACTTCACTAACATTAAAATAAATCTGATCTATACATTGCCTTCGTCGAATTGGTCGAACCAAAGAGTTAGCTCCTTTAAGAAATTGAAAATAGGCAACAGCAAGTACATATCTAATATATACCAGAATGCCCTGCATGGTGATAACGGTATCATCATCAGCCTGAATTAGTCCACAACTGGACATGGGCCTCTCCCAAAGTACGTCATCGAACCCGATCCTCTGTTCTTCTCATTCAGT
Organism: Esperia sulphurella; assembly: GCA_947086405.1. Classification (NCBI taxonomy): domain Eukaryota; kingdom Metazoa; phylum Arthropoda; class Insecta; order Lepidoptera; family Oecophoridae; genus Esperia; species Esperia sulphurella. The sequence goes on from OX352282.1 coordinate 4,666,510, forward strand.
CACTGCCAGCCGCCTTACGCAGATCGTCGTTTCATCTAGCCAGGGCACGTCCCACACTACGCTTGTCCAGTCGCGATCTCCACTCGAGAACCCGTTTACCCCAGCGGTAATGGATTCTCCGACAGGTGTGACCAGCCCACAGATTTACTTCGTTCATCCTATATACTTGACTTGACAAAATCTTAAGGAAGGAATCTTTTTAGGAAGAAGAACTATTCGCCGCAACAGTAAACTTTAAAATACCTAAAACTTAATAATTGTTCAACAGTAGTACCTATTTGAAGCATGTAGGTACATAAAACAAGCCTCACATCATAAAATGAACTAACAATAAGATTTCTCTCTGTATCAGCAACTTTTAGCACAATCCAGCAACCGTCATAACTCGAGCTAAAGTGTTCTCACATAAATTAATCCATTCAGCCTAATCGAGTTAAAGCCTTTCAACACAGCTTTGTATTAAAACAATACATTTCTGTATAAAGAGTCGGTATTATTTGGCGGAAACCATTCGTTCTCGTAAGATTGGCCTGTTAACAAACTTTTGGTTACTTAGAAACTTTGCCCCTTTTATCTTTTCAAATGAAAATGTATTCGCTCAGCCCCTATATAGAAAGTTACACTTAAGAAATTCTGCGGGTTTGCTTTTGTGTTTGTTTTGGTGGCAGAAAAGTTAGAATTTTAAAAGTTTTTCTTAATACCGTCGATATTTTAAGAAACAATTTTATTTACATTTTAGTGTCACAGTAATTTAGATATGTACTTACAGTTAATGAAATTATATTTAAATATTTTACCACCTAAGGCTTAATTCCCCATTTCATAGCCAGGAAATGGGACGTAAGGTTTATTTCATTTAAGGATACAAATGAAAAAAAATGAATTCGGTACATATTTTCCATTTACTCAAAATTAAAAATTGGACGTTGGATATTCTTTTGTTAAAAGGATAGCCGGAAGCACCATACAATTTATGTAGCGTCTCAAGCTAAGAGCATGCAATATTTGAGGGAATACCGAACACAGTATAAACAAACGTACAGAATTAGAGGTAGTTTTATATATACTTTAGCATGTAAAGATCGAAAAGGCGAGTCGCGAAAATCCAATTTTCTTTTTATTTTATGTTACTTCCAAAGTTTCAATACATAAATTTATTACTAAGTTTTTCAGTTTGTTTATTATAAAACTGTCGTTAGTCAACGGTTTTTGTGAATAAAAAAAACATACGAAGCAGACGCTCGGGAAGGCTTTCAGTGAAAATACAGCGTCGCTGAACTCGACTGTGTCCTTGTGTCACACAAGATATGAACTTTCCGAGAACTTGAGGTAGATACAAAACTTCTCTTGATGTGTCAAATGAAGTATGTGTAACTATTGTTAGATTTGATCATTTCTTTATTGAGGTGAAAAAGGAGTAACAGTGGGGATGGCTCGGATACCTTCAGCAAGCTCTTATTACATGTTGTTATCTATCCAAGGTATGCTTGTTCTGCTTTTTTAGGATTCCGTACCTCAAAAGGAAAATAGCAACCCTTATAGGATCACTTCGTTCTCCGTCTATCTGTCTGTCAAAACCCTATTTCTCAGGAATGCATGTAAGTATCAAGTTGAAAATTAGGAAATTTGGCAAAAAGCAATGTCTTATAGCACAATAAGTAAAGGGATAATCCGAAAACAAATTTGTAGATACATGACAAATATATATATTTTATTTGTGATTGTAAACTTATTTGCAGTTGTATGGGGACAAAAACTATCCAGCAGCAAAGTTAAGTTTGTTCTTCAATCCAGTTTATAATTTCGTTAGAGCAATGTTTGGTGCTTTCAAATAAATTTTTTGAAGGTTTTGTTATAATGTTTTTTTTTATTTTTAGTTCATACAAAAGTACAAACATATTTTCAGGCAACTATTTGAGGCTATAATAAAAGTAATAAAAATAATAAATAATAATAATAACTTGTTTTATTTCAGGTAAAAAACCCATATAAAAATACAATACAAAACAAATAGTCAAAAGTGTAAAAATAATAATAAAATATATATCCTCTATAACCTCTCTATCTTCAGTTGAAAGAGTTTTTTCTACATTTGGCATTATTCACACTAAATTACGGAATAGATTGACAACAGAAAAAGTTGGAAATTTAGTTTTATTGTTTAAATATTATAAAAATGATATTGATTTAGCAGATGCAGATTTAGAGAGTTAGGTACATGCGATTTACTTATTTTAAGACCCTTAATTTTAAAGTTTAATTCTATCTAAGACGTAAACTAAAGACACTCGGTTAAATCATTGATTTTTTCAATATAAATCATTTGATTTAAATCACGATTCAAATCAAAATAATTTAATTATACCAACCCTGGTTTTAAGGTATTTACCAAAAGACTACTGTCTTTTAAAAATAAAAGGTGTCCTGTAATAAAAGATTCGGAAACCGTGACATGTAACTATGACGTAAAGTTGACTAGTTATCATAATATCAACCAGCTAACTGCCAGTAGATGTGTGTCATAAATTACAGCGGTTATTGATGGTGCGGTTAAATTTTTAAACCACTGCTATATATCAGATTTTTTACGACGTGAGGTGTCAAACCCAGCAGATAGTAATCGGCTACTGTTCTGATTATTACCTGCAGCCAACAATCTCTATGTACTACTAGATGGAGCGTTCTAAACAATCGCTCTGTTCCACGCAAGTAGCCACAACTCTTTCACATTCACAATGAAACTTGTGCAGTTACTACTCAGAACATTTAATTATTTAATAAATATTGACATTAGCGTCAATATTTAGTAATAATTAAATGTTCTGCGTAGTAACTGCACAAGTTTCAAAGTGAATGTGAAAGAGTTGTGGCTACTTGCGTGGAACAGAGCGATTGTTTGAAACGCTCCATCTGTAGTACACAGAGATCGTTGCCTGCAACCTTTGAATTGCTCGACGCAACAAATTTTATAAGCAAACTGCTGCTTTGAGGACTTTAGAGAAGTGCGCTGCAGGACTATAGAATGCCACTTTTGGTGGGCTGTCCATTGGGGAATTTGTCATAATAACCATGCTTGGCAGGCGGATTGGTGATCGCAGTAATGATCTTAATTAATATACACAGGAGGCCTGGCCTAGTGGTCATTGGACTCGAGCACCAGATATCGTGGGTTCGATTCCCACTGACAGACAACTTTGTACAATTTGTACAAGATGGTCTCGGTCTGGATGTTATATTTGTGAATTATCCAATTTCCCATATCACAGAATAAAATCATAGTTTGGGATTAGACAAACCTATATATATATGCAATATTATTTATAACGCTGCTGACACTACCTGGTGCAATCCCTTAGTCGCGTTAACGACACCCACGGGAAGATTAAGAGTTGGTCCTATTCTAAACCGAGAATCACACGGCTTGTGAAATACCTCAAGTTCATAAGGATTTTATTCTGATGCGCACCACATAATAAGGTAGATTACCATACTTCTATCGGTCCAAACGTGACACTAAAAACACTAAGGGAGCCTGCACCACTAAAACCTCTCATCATCCCTTTTACAATCCCGTTGAGGTTCTCCAAAACTCAACCTTTTTTTACGTGCACTAAAAGCTGAAATATTCTTTCCCCAACATTCAACTTCCATTTTCAGACTTTGCGAGGGCTAAATCTACGCTTAAACCTTTTCAGGAAACTTGACCTAGTTCTAATTGGGTGGGCCAAGTTACAAATTCTACGCGTGTTATAATTATTGACAAAGGCACTAGTAAATAACAAAAGTAACAAACACTTCTGATTACACAATGCAATTAAAGTCTATAGAATTACCACGACCATCTCGTTATTTTACGAATAATGTATACTAATAAAACGTTTTAAATCCACATATATTTCTCAATCGCAGTTAAATGCCTCATCAAAACTACATGAAACTAGGCATACATACGTGAATATCTACTTATGAGCTAATGCATACAGGAATTTGAATAGAGGGTCAGAAGGCCATCGAAAGTCAAATGTCAAAATTATTTATTTCATATGATTTTCATACACTTGGTATACGTAATTTTTTTTTAAATTATTTGTAGATAGTTTTTCTGTCTTCTTGTAATTCTTAATGGATGCTAATTAGACACACTTCCATTTAATAGCATTATGTCCCCTAAAAATCTACATTGTACTCTAAATTACCAAGTCAGCTACAACAATATTTAGTTGGTTGACTAGGATCTGCAACCTAAAAGCTGACTAGGATCTAGACCCTGTCGTCCTCGCGTCCCACTTACAATATTAGATGCCAAGTCATTATTTTAGGTAGCCAACCTATAATTTCCTACTCTTAATCTAATTCTACCGGCGACCTAAAGAAGGTGGCTGGAAGCGGCTGGATGCGGAGGGCGGAGGACCGGGTGTGGTGGCGTTCATTGGGGAATGCCTATGTCCAGCAGTGGACGTCTAAAGGCTGACATGATGATGATGATGAATCTAATTCTAGTTAGTAAAGTGTCTAAAATTACCATTATTAAAGCACTTTCTCCAAACTGAAGCTATTATTTTTATATACTGATGCACATTGTCACAATAAATAAAGGTTTTGTAGATACCTGACAAAACAACAAACTCTTTTCTCTCAGAAGTTTATCGTTTGTACCATATAAGTGGGCACTTTCAAAGTTTCCCGCGTCGACTGGTGTAACTTTGCTTTTAGTATCGATTTATTGTGCGCTTAATTTTATTCTCGCGTTTATTTATTGGGCAATAATTAGGTTGTAACTTGGCCTTCGAACTTGCGTGCACGATTTAATAGTGATTTATGTGATTCACGGGTGTATATAATTCACTAATGAATAAGTAAATTAGTGAATTACCCTACCTAGGTTCGCAGAGGTAGTTCCCCGAATTCCAGATTCGCATAGCAAAATTCTCAATCAAGACGGCTTGACACACGGGTGTTTCCTGCCTTAGAATAGAGCCGCACCCAATTTTCCCGTGAGTGTCATCAAGGCAACTAAGGGATTGCACCAGGGATGGGCAGCAGCGTTCTTCTGTGGAAAAATGAGATCATTACTGCGATCACCAATCTCCCAATGGACAGCCAATCAAAAGTAGCATTCTATTGGGGAGATTTACTCGTATGTTCAGCAGTGGACATATTTCGGTTGATCATGAATTCCCAGTCTTCCTGCAGGTCTTTACACTAAAGAATTTATACTGCCATCACTAACTCGCCCATGGTAATGATGAGGGCGTGAATGTTCAACAGGATACCTCACATCTAATAAATAAAATTGTAAACATCGCGTGTCTGTACATTGATGATATTTGCAAAAAAAAAACTGGGGGGTCTAAGGATAAGCAACAGAACACATTTCGATCATTTTTGAAATTTTTGTCTGTTTGTCTGTTTATCTGTTTGTCTGTGAGTTTGTGCACGCATCACATAAAAACTACTGAACGGATTTTGATGGACTTTTCACAAAAACATGGGGCTTAACTTAACTTAACATTTAGTCTTTATTTCATCGCAATCGGCTAACTCAATCAAAAGTTATTGACATTTTTAGTTTTCAAATACATTAGTACGGAAGGTTATTATGCAATATAGGTATAGCATATAGTAGTATTTCCGTACTATTCAGATTGCGATGAGTTTTGATTACATTTGGAGCTGCGAGTAGGAATTGGAGTGGGAGTGGGGGAGTGGGTATGAGAGCGGAAGCGGAAGCGGTAGCGGAAGCGGGAGGGGAGCGGGAGCGAGAGAGGGAGGGGAGCGGGAGCGGAACCGGGGCTGGACCGGAGCGGGAGCGGGAGCGGGTATGGTACCAGTGTAATTTGAGTGTTTGAAAATTCGCATAACTTTTGCCATTACGATGAATTTGTGGTATACGTATGCAACAAAGTAATGTTGGTCGGAATTTGCACTGCGATGGATTAGTTACGAGGACTACATTTGGAGAGATGAGGGAAAGAGGTTTGAGGGGAGGGTTGAGGGAAGGGTTGAGGGGAGGGTTGAGAGGAGTGTTGAGAGGAGTGTTGAGTGGAGGGTTGAGGGGAGGGTTAAGGGGAGGGATGAGGGGAGAGTTGAGGATCTGGATCTTGATCTGGATCTGGACCTGGATCTGGCTTTGAAGTCTGAGTGGAAGTGGGATATTGAGCGGAAGTGGGAATGGGAGTGGATCCTGTAGTCCACGCGAGCGGAGCCGCGGGCACAGCTAGTATATAATAAAATCCCTAAAACGATACGAGATGTAGATGAGATTAATTTATTTAAAAAAAAACTCCACGATCTGTTGATAGAAAAATGTTATTATAGTTTGGAAGAATTTCTTGGTGACGGTTCAATTTAAGGTTTCTATTTGTATCTAATTAACTCAATTTTTTTTTGTAACTTTGTTTTTAAATGCACGCTTTACTGCGACACAATGTTGTATGCCCACGTGGCGGGACATGGCTGAGCTCTAATTATGGCATTTAATCCTTTATATACCTATGATCCACAATAAACATATTTCATTTCATTTCGTAATGTTGGTGATGACGGGAGATACCGAATGGAACGCGAACGGTACATTCAAATACACGTGGCCGAGAGATGTTGCCGACGTAGAGGTAACACGCGTCGAAAAATTACTCAGGCAATGAAAATTATCGACAGCTAGCGTCAAATTGTTTCGGCTTGTTCCTGCAGTTGGTCAGTCAATGTTTGCATCACCCACAATGATGCAGTCAAGGCCTATATCATTGATCTTGTCGAGCAGACGGTCCAAAGCAGTAACAAAGTCAGAGTCTTTTATCGTATGGTGGTTAGACCTATAAAAACATACTATTAAGTTTTATAATTCAATAATTCTATAGTAGATATCTCAAAGCATTGCTCTTGTGATAAATTACAAATGTCTGTGACCGCAATACCCTTAAAATCAGACCTAACAAATAGACAAGAACCACCATCTATATCCTATACTGTTTCAATACTGTTAAGTGTTATTAAAGCCATAATTATAATTACAAATGAGTTAAACTGGGAGCTTACGTGCTTCGAGTTTTTTCTTTTCGTTCCGTCGGTTCTTCGACAGATGTGGCCCGCCCACTGACACTTCAGGTTGCTAATCCTTTCGGCTATGTCGGTCACCTTCGTTATTTTCGTCGAATCTCTTCATGAATAATCATACTTCAAAGTAACCCCGAGCATAGCCATCTCATATTAGGCCCACCGTCAGTGTCCACGTTTCTGCGCCGTAGGTTCATGACAGGCAGGACGCACTGATTAAATACTTTTGTCTTTAAAAATTATGGAATAGGCGAAGTGAAGACTTGACGCAGTTTTCCGAAAGCTTCCGGAATTCGACAAATATAGAACCATTAACAAATAAAACTATTACAAAACTTACTAGTATAAGTCTAACGACAAAGCCACAAGGCAATCGAGGCTGTCAATTACTCGACCACTTTATGACTAATTAGTTGGTCTAGGAATCTGGACGTTTGTCCCGAAAAAGTCTTTTTTTAACGAATAATTTATAAAGTGGGCAAAGTAGTGGGGACGCCTCACGCCAGGAAGTATACCCCCAATAAAATAAATAATTATTTCAGAATAACCATAGGTTGTTCATAAATTATCAAAGTTCATTTGAATCAGATAAAAGGGACAATCATTTTGATAATAGCTCTGTATTAAAAGGTATTTGGTACCAAACAATACAGACGCGTCCGCCGCGGAAACCATGGTTTGATGGCGCCGGCTTTAGTAGGGAGGCACTAGTTCTGGCACTCAGGTTGCGGTCTGGTCACATTCTTTTAAATAAATTCTATCATCTGATGAAAGTAGTTGAATCACCGCTATGTCACATATGTAACAAAATTGAAGATTTGTTACATATAGTACTGTGGAGTGTGGACAGAACGCAGCCTACAGAAGGCACTTTCTGGGGGATAACGCAGGTCACAATGGCGATATTAATATAATATTGAGCAGCCCCTTATCTGATAAGGCAAAACAATTATATAGGTTCGTTACGTTATCTCTCAGACTGAGGTCTGAATAACTTGACAAATTAGTGTTTCCTTACGAGGCTGGCATTGACTTTAGCGAGTCACAAACCTCAACAAAAAATAGATAAAAAAAACTGAAAAACTGTTTACTTGTTATGCACATTACATGTTGTCATTATTCAGTAGTAATTTTTTTAGGGTTCCGGAAGCCTTGTAGTACAGCTTTGTCCGTCCGTCTGTCACTGCTGCTTATTTCAGCAACTAGTAACTATATCAACATGGAAATTTTGAATAGTTTTAAATAATGCCTGATTTATAGAAATGTTTAATAAGAAATCTAAAATATTTTAAAGAGTGGTTATTAGGTCAAGTGGGGTATCGTATGAAAGGGTATCATTTGCACATACTAAATTAGGTTTTTGTTTCCTTTAATACCACGTCTAGTTTTCGACTTATGATGAAAAATAAAAAATAAAAATACAGTTCCCCAGGAAAAATAAAATAACTCTTTTTTTTCCAAATCAGCAAAAACCCGTTACAATCAAACTTTTAAATAAAATAACTTTCATACCTACGTTTCCTTTCAAGGTACGGAAACCTCGGTGAGCGAGTTCCATTCGCACGTGACCGATTTTTTATGTAACTTCTATACAAAACTTGTGCTGCAGAGCGAGTGGACTGTATCCATAAATATCCTTAGGTACGTATAACCTTCGATAGCTCCTTTACACTCACTCAAAGAAATCCCAACATTCGTTAAACATTTAAAAAATCAATCAAATTATGGCTCGCTGAAAGGTGTTTCTACAGTGTTAATGAATATGTGGACTATAAATAGTGTGTATAATTTCTGACATTTGATAATAATAGTAAATTTTAGTAATTTTGACATTCATTAATACCTGTGACAATTAATTCTTTTAAATTTTACATATTATTTTCGTTCCTCTTTAGTCATTTTATTATTATGGATATTATGGATGTTTAGGTGATTGTGTAATTAGCAAATTAAGCCGCAAAATGTACCCGTTTTCCATACAATAAAGACATTCTATTCTATTCTATTCGAACTTACGACGATGTCCTTTATTCAAAGGCCGTAGACAGTTTTCACCGTACTACAGAAAATTCCGTAGGAGTTTTCCGTAGATTTTCTTCCGTTTTCCTGTTTCCAGGCCGTTAGTCAGGTGACTAGAGATTCCGTAGTTGTCCTGTTTCCAGGCCGTTAGTCAGATGACTAGGTAACCGTTATTTAGCTTGAACTAAATGACTTATTGCATTGAATGAATCAATGATCCGTATTGAATTCGAACTGAATGCTCAATCCGCACTGAATTCTCTTAATCCGTATTAAATTGTCAATCCATAGCGAATTAACGCAAGACGAGGCCTGCGGCTTATATAGTCCCCGGACGGTGGTGGGGGTAGGAGCAATCAGAATGCAGGACTCATGGAACATTCGTCATAATTCATAATGTTCTAGAACCTTCCATCACCTTCCAGAACATTCTCGACCCTTCCATATGATGTACCTAAAAAGGTCTAAAACATTCGAGACATTTCCAGATTTGTCCTGAACCTTCTAGAATTTTCCATACTTTTCCATAGTACACCAAATGATATTTCTAGAACATTCTACAATGTTCTACCGTTACCAATATTTTCGAGAATATTCTGTAGGCACCTACTTAACATCCATAGTTAAGGAACTTTCCATTTTACTATTATAAACACGTAGCCTTTCTAGATTAATACCAAAAACTCCTCCATACATGTAATCATATAGATATAATGTTTTCGTATGAGACCGTAATAAGTACTTATATAAGATAATAGATAACCTATAACTATAGCCTATCTCTAAGTACCTAAACATAACCTGTAGAAGGCGAGCTGTTCCTAACAACTTGGGTTAAATATTATAACAAAAAAATACAATGTATGTCTCAGCCTAAGTCCCACAATCTCAGTTTGAGATTAGTAAAAAAATTACAAGGTCCAATTACCAACAGTGAGGGACCAAGTAAAAGGACCATCGTCCGAGGAATGTGAGAGTTAAGTGTCTAAACATAAACATGAACAGGAACATGAACATAAACGTGAACATGAACATAAACGTGAATATGAACATAAACATAACTTTATTCGATTTAAATTGATACATTATTTATGAAGCCCTGACTCCCAAACTAGGTAAACTATATTTAAAGAGTCAGTGTCTTCCCCATAACGACTAAATTGAAATAATATTATCTATAATCAACGATCTCTATGTACTACATTATTTAACCGTAGCGTCAATATTTAGTAATAATTAAATGTTCTGCGTAGTATCTTATCTTATCCTCTTAGGGGGCCAGGAAGACCTGGCGACACTTCGACCCTTCAGGATCTTTTGTGCCAAACCCCTGACCACCAACGGTGCCCCAAGCCGATTTGGTGGACCTCTTCGGTATTTGCAGATTTCCTTACGATGTTTTCCTTCACTGAAAAGCCTGTGGTATTATAGATAAACCGTACTTAAGGTTCGTTAAACTCATTGGTACGGGCGGGGTTTGAACCCACGACCTCATGAACGTGAAGCGGGTGCACAACCAATTCTGCGTAGTAACTGCACAAGTTTCATTGCGAATGTGAAAGAATTGTGGCTACTTGCGTGGAACAGAGCGATTGTTTGGAACGCTCCATCTAGTAGTACAAAGAGATCGTTGTCTATAGTATTGTAACTTACGTTTGACGTTCCCTCCCACCTCATCGCACTTCACTCCCCGAAGCACTTTAACAAGGTCCACCATTCTCTGAATATGTGTGTTGTGGCCATATTGCTTTATTCCCAATCACTTGTCCGGCGAACACCACGACTCTCAAAACGTGCTTATCAAAGGCCTACGTGAAACAAAGGCTTACATTTTAAATTCTGTAAAGAACAATCTAAATACACCCCTATCTGTAAAAAAATAACGACCAATATAACTGTAAATTTATGTTTGTAGTAAAACAAAAACTTTCATTGGCCAATTTCACATATTCGCACCGAAAAATCAAGTTTCATCTTTATGCGGCAGGTAATAAAACTCTTGTGTTTTCGGATATTGATTGAGATTTTTGGCAAAATCATACTTTATGGGGTTGCAGGGCTGTTTCTATGACACGCGAGATTTATGTTTGGCGAGGTGTTCTACCGTTTTTGTTCTAGGTTTTTTTTAAATGGAGGGTCAATCAAACCTTTGAAACTGAACAAAGCATATTTTTATTTATGACTATTCAGTAAATGGCTTTGACAGTCATTTATTTACGTAAAAAAAGTACGATCGGCCATCCCTACCAGTGAGATATTTGTAATTAATTACGAGTAGGTAAAATTTATTTCGAGTGGAAAAAATAAGCCGCCTATGGGATTTAGTGGTTTGGTCACTGGACTTGAACACCAGGGAACTTGGGCTCGATTCCCGTGGACAGACAAATTTGTACTTTCAATTTTTAAGAGTTGGTCCCGGTCTGGATGCACGAGTATACGAGTTTATTTGTGAATTGACATATCCAACATCACAAATTATTATGTATTTCCCGTAGGAATGAGTTGTTTTTTCGGGATAAAAACTATCCTATGTCCTATTCCAGGACCTAACCTATATGTGTGCCAAGTTTCATCCCGATCCGCCCAGTGGTTAAAGCGTGATTGAGTAACAAACATCCAAACATTCAAATATCCAAATATCTAAACTTTCGCATTTATAATATTAGTAGGAAGTAGGACTGTCAAAAGTATATTTTAATAAATAGGTATTATACAGAAATAAAAATAAAATAGATCAATTCGTTGTTATTGAGGGTTTAATTAAACCCCAGTGTGAATCATCGTCATCATCAGTCTGTAAGTGTCCACATAGACCTCTCCCAAGACGCGCCACTGAACCCGGTCCTCAGCTCTTCTCATCCAGTCACTGCCAGCCACCCTACGCTAGACAGAAGGCGGTGTGAATCAATGAGTTAGTATTCCTGGATTACTCAAAGTACCTACATACTTATGCCATAATTGTAAGGATCTAATTCTATGTCCAGCAGTGGACGTCTAAGGGCTGACATGAGTGACAACTCTAGCTGTAAAACCAACAACAACCGTCCATAATAACGTTATACGGATATTATACGAACACTAAGATTCCCCAAACTTCGTCTGCAGAAGATAACTTAACTTATGACAAGGTGCCCGGACTTTTCCGGATTTCGCTGTAAAACCGCGACAGCAGTCCGGATTCACGGAGTTTGAAGTTGTATTTACGAATTTGACTTTGTTTCTTTGTTAAATTCTACTGTTTTGCGGGGTGTGAAGCCCGTGGATGAGAAAGGCAGAAGACTTAGTACAGTGGCGCACATTTGTATGAAAAAAAATATATTAAAAAACATTAATATTTTCTGTTATTTATTTTATTTTAAATGGAAAGGCAGCTTATAGCTGGTGTTTCCATATCATTAGTCGACTTTATTATTTTCTTTTAAGTAATTAATTTCTAGTTTAATTTTTTTAATTTATAAATAACATTTTGCCTCATCCCATGACCGGGCATTGTCACAGTTGCCAGACCAAGGCCCAGAGTATTAAGCGTCGTAAATACTCGGCTGACTCCGAGTTTGTGTTTATTTGAGACTCTGAGCCCGTGGTCGGCGGACACGAAAACATTAGTGCCTTTCAACCCGGCTGGTCCACACCTGGAGACCTCAGGGCTGGAGTAAGGCTCTCCTGAGTTCTTCGGCGGTATGGACCAGCCAGGTCGAAAAAACACGAATGCTTTCGTCAACTATATATAGTTGTGCTCAGAATATACTAATGTACATTCCTAGAAAGTTTTCGCTTATGTCGGATTATTCAGGTTCCGAAGATACCGATGTGATGTAACCGAGACCGACAATCATTCTGCAGATTTAAAATAAATGGGTTTTGTTTTCAAAATAACCAGCTCTACACATCCACACAATTTCATTCAATTTTTCTAAATTTGAATTGTGATAGTTCCCAAGTAAAAAAAAATAACGTACATATATATTTAAAGTATTTGTAGAAGATTTACGTCTCAAAGGTAATAGCCATATTGTTTCAATACTGCATGTATACAAACCTCATTAGATAGAAAGGTTTGTGATTATTCACCACAACGAATGCACCTTGGAGAGCAATGAAACCCACGATTTATGTGACGACCCTGCACAGTGTCGTAGCCAGTGAGGTGACTCCAATTTTGCGCCCCCATTCTTGATGTTTAATTATTACATGGCGAGGCTTTATATTATATTCGTGGCCTTGATCCACAAGTTTGAAGTCGAACATCGTATGGGCGAAGCTGCGGTTCTCAGTTTCTTTAAATGATTGACGACAATAATTCACTGTTACTATAAACAGCATAGCACTGATAGAACAAGTTCAGACTAAACAAGTAATCTTTTGAGTTAAGTCACTGAAAAAATAAAAAAATCGATTGTTGATTTGAACAATATCTTGTTAACCGTGAACAGACATCTTAACTCCATACGAGCGCACCAAGATCTTATTTCCTTGAACTCTTGATCCCTTGCACCAACCCCCCCCCCCCCCCCCCCCCCTTGTTAACTTGATCAAACGATCACAAACTTGTTTCAAACGATCCTAAAAGTGATTATTTACCTGCATCTAACATATGCACGTACATCAACTAAGACAAAAACCCATTTAGTTGAAATCTTTTTGTTTTCAGTGTAGAGGTAATTTGCGTATTTTCTTAGTATATTAGTCACTACTTTTTGGTGGACTACACATTCACCTTTAAATAATTTTCAGCATAAATCCAGGTTTCTTTTTTCAAATGCCTGCCTCTCTGTCAGACTCTATTTACAGTAGTGGCGACAGCGCAGTGCAAGGAGCCGGTATTAATCGTTTAATTGCACTTACAGCGTTTTCACATAAGCATTTGACTTGTTGCTTTCTTACTTAGAAAATGATGCAGAATAAAATCTTCAGAGCGTAGGATGTACACATCAGTCTGCGCGATTTCGTGAATTATTATTTGGTTCGTTTCTATTGTTATATTTACAAACAAAAAAATTATAACCTCAATTAGAAACGGAGAAACATGTAGCTACAAATTTTAAAGCTTATCTTTTTGAGAGATGTCTGCCATCCAAAAGACAGATAAAACTGTGTGTGAATTTATCCCACTTAGGCCGGCAACTTTACATAATATAAGTTCACAAAATTCACTTCAATAACTTAGACAAACTTTTTCGCTATGTTTATGGGTAGTGCACTTCATGGTTAGGCACCAAGGGTTGACTTTCATCCATGAACACCATGAAGACCACAAAACCGTTGCTACTCATAATTGCAAGTGGATCCGTTTCTCATAACCTTCACAAAATGAAACAAACAAAAACAAAATGTCCTATAAGCACTATGGAGTATCATCATCATCAGGTTATTTTTGTCTCCACTGCAGGAGCACAACCCTCTCTCATCTGCTGGAGACAGACGGAGGATTTGGCCTACACTCCCCGCGCTGGCCAGACGGGTTGGGGAGGCCTGATTGATGTTTTATAATGTTATATTATTTTTAATTTTAATGTTTATTAGTTATATATTATAAAACATCTACGGAGAATATTATGTTACAATTTGCAAAATATTTTATAGTAATAATAATATACTTATTTCCAGAAACACATTAAGAAAATGTGCGAAAAGCGAGCGAAGTAGAGCTCTGCGACATTGCATGGCGCGAAGTGGCGATTCATCGTCTCTGCCTTGCCACTCTGGGACCAAGGCGTGAGCATTGTGTATGTATGTATGTATGTTATTTCCAGAAAAGACTTAATAAAATTAATAAATTGATGCAACAGAAAAAAATCCAACATAAATAGCATAAGCTGGCACATCATACTCGGATTTCTTGACGCCATTCCGATGCTATTTTCAAACATAATGTGAACAAAATAATGTAAATGTAAATATTCCCTTACAGCAAATCTACAAGGATATCAAAATATGTAGTAGGAACAGACAGTACGTCGTCTCACATGGCTGAAACAATGATAATATTGAGAGCTCCCTCGGGGTACACCCACTGTATTGGTATTCTTGTTGCTGTCAATACATACTTCAATTATATATTCTTTATTACTCTTTAAAAAAGGGTAGGGAGGTTTACTTCTAGTTTTAACAATAGGTACCATGTTTGGACAGGACACATTGTAATATTAAATGTATACTTACGACATTTTTTTTGCAAATAATCTCAAATTACTATTTAATTATTGTTATAAGTAATTATTATATGTCAGAAATGACTAAATGTGCTGGACCGTCAAAATAATTTACCAGCTACCATACAGTATACCACATTTATGGCAATGAATATTCATTTCATTTCATACTTCTCTCTCAAGTCAACCTTCACATTGGGAGAAACTAAAAATAGCGGGAGATCAGAAAAAATTGCATGGACATACTGAAATTTTATAATAAAAAACTTATACAGAATACAGGATAATATTCTATAACATAAATAAATGTAATAATAATGTATACTATATCACGACAAGTTAAACAGGAAGTGATATTTGCATCTCAACTGTGGGACTGTCACGAATATGTGCGGGAAGACCGTTCCACAGTTGTATAGCGCGAACTATGTACAAATTGAAGAAGAAATCCTTTTCCTTCGTTTCAGCATGTGTTGTGACGTATTCCATTCCAGCGCAAGCCTTTCGATTTCTTCCCCGTTCTGACCAGTCAACGGCCACTTTGGTCCAGGACCTATAGTGCCTGTATTAAAACCTGTATGGTGCTTACATATAGAAAGCTGTACGGGGCCTGCAGGTTGGTAGTCACACTTGATTAGTGCAATAAAATAATTTAAGTTTTAATCTGACTTATTATTTCTGTGCGGTGTCTCCAGCAGAGAACTTTCTTACCCATCATCCGTCATTTCGGGTCAATACATTTTATATCAGCCCTTAGACGTCCACTGTTGGACATAGGCCTTCCCCAATGAACGCCACCACACCCGGTCCTCCACCCTCCGCATCCAGCATGCCAGGCATACTTTTTTTTGTACAAAGGCGAGCTTATTATATATAGATGGACCGCCGCCAGATGGACCGACGACCTGAAGAAGGTGGCCGGAAGCGACTGGATGCGGAGCCAAAGAACGTTGCAAGGTAATTTTGGATTGTAAATGCAGATTTCCTCGTACCACACCATTTCCTGGTAATATAATGTAAACATTCTTTGTACAAGCATAGCTTGTCTTATAAAGACGATACAAGTTTGGTTGTAAAAGCAGGCACATTTATATCAATCATATGTAATTATTAAGTTTTTTATGAAAACTTGCTACAACCGTGTAACCTAACCTACTCACTTAATTGCTATCGCTACTATTGAAAATTGCTGGAACGACAATTTACTCAGTGAAAGCGTTATTAGGATCTAATTCGCCCTCATAAATGCGAGTCACGCAAAGGGCCGTGTCACACACACATAACTTATTGACGTATGACGACAAAATGTATTGGCATTTGTCAATGTCGTATCGTCTGCCGTTACAAGGGCTTTGTATAGTCTCGAATACAGTTCATCTATCATTACTGAGTGTACCATTATGTTCATACAGTATTGTGTAGGGGAATATTATTGGGTATTTTCAATTCCGGAAGCAATTATATTTGGGTATTTTTGTGAGCTTTTGTAGGTAGATAAGCGGTTCTGTGGCAACAATGAAAATCGCATATTTCATGTAATAAGTTAAATTAAAACTTAACACGCGCCCCATCTAAAGAAAGTTTATTAAGTAATAGCTGTGCCCGCGACTTCGCTTCTACTTAGTGTTGATCCCCTTCCCCTTTCTCCCCTTCCCGCTCTCACACAAACATCTACCTACTCCCCGCGTGCACAAATTAACAGACAAACAGATAACCTGATAAACATACAATAATTCCATAAAATGATTTTCATGTGTTCTATTACTTATCCTTAGACCCAATTACTTTGAAATACGTAGGAAGATACGACATTTTTAAAAAGTATAATGTTACTTATTTTATGTATACACTGGGCCCAATTCCAAAGGCACACATTTAAAATGTAACAGCACTAAAATTAGTTTCGTCTCTAACTTCATAATACTGTGTGACAGGGATGGCAACGGTTTTAATGCTGTCAAATTTTAACGTTGTGCCTTCAGAATCGGGCCCACTATGGTATTTATTTCACTGTTATATGCAAGTAGCAGATATAGTACCAATGCCAATTTTATATTCAGTTTTCCTGATCATTGTTCTATAATTTAATAAATGAAATAGTAAAAATAAAAGATTCTAGCGTTCTATAGAGATTTTGTGGGGAGTTCGAACTGAGTGTGGATTCTAGAATTGATCTTTTTTTAGTGCTTCTAGTACTGCAAAGAAGGAACTTACTAGTTACCTGCTTTATATTTAAACAGTCAGTAGTAGATTCCTCTACCCCTCTGGGACGAAGGCTAGGCGTGAGCATTTTGTATGTTGTAAGTTCCTTCTTGAGTTCTTTTTTTTCTATATATATAGTAAGTTACTTCTTTGTTTAAAATGTATAAATTTTTCTTATACTGCTTGCTCTAAAAAAATTCTTGTGTAGTGTTTTTAGTGTAGTTTGTCTAGTTTATAAGAAAGATAAATTTAGTAAAATCCCAAGAGTTAAACTGTAAAAACCAACGCCTAAAAAGCTACTTAATCCAAAGCATCTGGTTGATGGATTCTCTCTTAAAGGAAAAGCTGTTATTTTTTGTCCCATTCTCTAGTTTACTTTCACACCATTTGGCGATCGTCGCGCGATCATGTGGCAATTTGTCAAAGATGGACAGTGGAGCGTTACTACGGCGGAACTCGACAGTTTTTCACTAAAAAAACGTAACTTCCTTTGTTTGGAGGAGGAACATTTGGTGGGGAAAGTATTTTTTACTGTAAATAATATTACTTTTAACGTTTTGTGGAAAATTAAGTTCATTTTAGTCACAATACATAATTAAAGTATTATTATGTAGTCTGCACTTATTTTGCACCCCTCGCTCTTACTGCCTTATTTCACACCCTGTAAGGTTGGTTGGAAGAGATCTCATTTAGAGATAAGCTTACCTTTGTACACAACATTTATAACTGTATTTAGTTTTAAAATGTGCAGCAAATATAATTATTAAAGAGACAGCAAAGGATCTATGTAAATATTCCGTTAAAAAATCGTTTTCATGAAATATTTAGAAATATTTATATGTTATTTATAACATGAGTACAGAGGGTTCACTGAACCAATACTAAATAATCATAAATCAAAATCGTCCAACAACTGGAAAGCGATAAAGCAATCACAAATATTTAACGATAGCTATGGTAAACCCACAGCGTTCATTGCGGCGTGACAACAAGATGGATCGATATTTTTCGTGCTGAGCCGGCGATGGGGTGGTTTGGAAACACAGGAGGCCATATGCTTTTCTAATCGCAACCGCCGAAGCCATCGATTATGATACCCCCCGCAACTTCGTCCATGAAGAAATAAATATCTAATCATCAGCCTACAGCCACATCCGGGGCTCTCCATCCAGCCGCTTATAGCGTGAGTCACTTTAGCTAACATACAGCATCAAAACAAAACGCTACTTTGTTTACCACCATATTTTTTTTTCAAGTTTTTAGAGGCGTGCTAGCCTGTAAACTGTAATTAAAAAACTATGTTATTTACACTTAGGATTAATTTACACTAAGTTGTAACGTTATTTAGTACCAATAAAGATATTTTAAAACAAATAAAAAAACCAGCAATTTTTCAGGGCATTATTGGTAATCATCTCCATTCCGTCACCGGAATACCAGGCGTGGAGAGGGACTTCATCCTTATTTCTGTCTAGAATAATAAAAGATATAAATTCTTAGACACGCATTATACCCCCACCCCCACCCTCACACTCTACACACATACATATACACCCTACATACACACAAACACTCATACACATTTCATTTGCGCAAATTATTATTTTTATATACTTAATTATTTTTGTTATTTCTCTAATTTTTGATATATTATTAACTTTCTTAGTTTATTCGTTTTCCTCTATTTTATTTTGTCTATCTTGTGATATGTTTTACTTAGTTATTGGCCTTATTTTATTGTGATGTTTGTTTTGTATCTAAGTGTTTTGTGCTGTTAAGTATTGTGTGTATAAATAAAAAAAAATGTAGTAGACATACCCCGTTCTCGCACGAAACGTTTTGCTTCCTCTTTTATAATGCAACTCTCTGCCAGCTTCGGTATTTCAGGACAAGTACTTACAACTTGGATCTTTTTAAATGAAGAGTGAATAGACATCTTCTGGGGTAAGCGCGCTGCATCTTAGGCCTCATCGTTACTTACCATCAGGTGTGACTGAAGTGAAGCGTAAACCCATCAGGAATAAAACAAATACCAAGAGTACCTCTTCATCATCATCATCATCAGCCCGAAAGAGTCCACTGTTGGACATAGGCCTCTCCCGATAGATGTGACCAGCCCTCTGCCACTTCAGCATACTAATTTTTTTAGCTATGTCGAGTACCTCTTGCTCAAGTCCATTATAAAACCTACTCATCTGGAAGAATTATTGAGGCTCTTTAGTATCTCCTCGAAATCCTGCAGCAAGTCAGCGAGTACGTCGTCTGCATCCGTGATGTATACGCCATTTAAACTAAACTGTGTTCTCCGTCCACTGTTTTAAAGATATCTTCCAGTGCGCTGTTAAACAGTTTCGGAGATATGAAATCCCCCTGTCTAACCTGCTTTCGTCTGCAGGTCCAATCGACTTGATATCGATTCTAGAACAGCCCAGGTTCCAAATGAGTCGAAGGCTTTTTCGTAATCAGAAAGTCAAGACACAGAGGCTGGTGCGGTCATTGTAGTTTTAAGTACTAGTTTAACTATAAATCGAGGTCTAGAGCTTGGCAGGATCTTAAATGTGTCCTATGAGTCAGGGATCTATGAAATCAATTTTAAAGCAATAAAGATTGTCGACGGGTACTGATTCAAAATGTGTACGTGTGTTTTCAGTGCTATGTAAATTAAGGCACTGCTATAAACTCGTAATATTGAATAATTGTTTCCTTAAGACGTGTCAACGTCAGCCTAATTGTGTGCCAAGGTCTGTTCAAGGTTCAGTTGTTACGTACGGTCGGCACAGTTAGTGGTTGGTCACATTAGGTTTCATATCTAGTGAGCCTAGAGTAGATAGCCCTCGTAGAAATACTCGGAGTACGAATAAACTTCACTTAGGGATTAATTTAACGACTTTTGAAAGAATCGACGACACTATGTACAAAATTTGAAAGTAAAGGCATGACTTGCACGAAGTTTCAAATATATTATTTACTCCCGTGTCTCCGCTCGCGTGGACTACAGAATTATTCCCCGCTCCCGCTTTCGCTTCCGTTTCCGCTTCCGTTTCCGCTCCCTCTCTAACTACCACTTTCACCTCTTATACTCTCTTCAAACGTAGTCCTAACTTCCCTGAATTCCCCACTTCTTTGTTGTATAGTGTAGGTAATGTGAACTTTTAAAAACTATAAATTCGCATAACTTTTAATTCAGTAACCCGATTGCAATTTTTTGTCCAGTCTGTTCTATCGCAGCAGCAAAACTAGGTATGTAGTTGGACTAACCCAGAATTTTGATGTTACGGAATAGTTCTTTCTTTGGAAATTTATCGTTATTATGATTTTGATTGTAAAGCAAGCGCTTGCATACAACTATCGTCCTTAGAGTGACGATGTACTTTTCGTGTTGACTGTAGGACCACCTTAGTATGTATATACTCATACCTACATATATTATGAACATTTCTATAGGGTATAAGTAATTAAATTAACGCCAGATTAACGATTCATAATTAAACTTCTTAGGCGGTAATCGCATCTTATTGAGCAATTTTAGTCACAACACCTGGGGAGGTCAACGACTTCGCGGGATATTGGAAACTAAATGGAAATGTTTACAAATATTTAGACCGAAAATAAGTTTTGCCTACAGACTGCGTATGTGGAAAAAATCTAAAGTTTAAAAATTAGGAGCAAATTGGTGACGTCCTCAAAACGGCTAGACCCCAGCTTTTTTGAGGACATTTACTCCTTATTTTTAATATTCTAATTTTTTTGCAGTGAGATGAAAAGTTTGACAAAAGTGATTTTTTTATTTATTTTTTATTGTTGATGAGTTTGCGCTTGACCTCAATATCACCTGATGGTAACTGATGATGAGGCGGATGCCGTGTGGTTCGCGGCTTAGAATAGGGCCACCCCTATCTTTCCCGTGGGAGTCGTCAAGGCGACTAAGGGATTGTGCACCCGGGACGGTCAGCAGCGTTCTCCTATGTGTGTATGTTAAGATCATTACTGCGATCACCAATCCGCCTGCTAAGCGTGGTGATTATGGCAAATCCCCCAATGGACAACTTACCAAAAGTGGTACTCTATTGGGGAGGCCTAAGTCCGGCAGTGGACGTATTTAGGCTGATGATGAGGCCTAAGGTGGAGCGCGCTTACCTAGAAGATGCCTATTCACTCTTCCTTGAGTGAGACTAGCCTTCTGCTCATAACTATATGGTACTTCGACATATACAAATTGCTCTTCTTAAAATTAGCATATTCTTAGTCAAATTCATTTTCCCTGGAGACAGAGATTTATATTTTAGAACGAATGTGTTTTGTCAAATATGTCCAATTTGTCAAATATTTCTATACAAATGCCGTTACAAACACCAACAACCTGCTAAATAAATTAGTCGTACTTTGGAGTCCTTTCAGCATCTCTAATCCAAATTTAACTTTAAATTCGGGAAAATCCAAGCCATTTCTTTGTCGGTCGAAGTAATTAAAACTTATTCATTAGGTCTTAGGTACCGACAGGTATTTGCTTTCAATCTACCGAAGTGACATCGCAGACGAAACTTAAATTACTTACATTGTAAATAGATACTTCAGTTTGTATTTTGTTGCCTTATCACGCGGTTTTCTCGATTTCGCGGTGATTAAGTCGGCTCTCAACTTGAGATTGGTGCCGATCGATTACTGACGACAATAGATAGACTATAAACGTATAATATTTATTTGCTTTCATAATGCGAACTGCTAAGGAATGGAACTCGCTACCAGCTTCGGCATTTCCGGACAAGCACAATATGGATCTTTTTAAAAAGAACAGTGAATCTTCTGGGTAAGCGCGCTCCACCTTAGGCATCAAAGTCAAATGAGATTAAGGTCAATCGCAAACCCGTCTGCGATAAAAAAAAAACATTTATCTGCTTTATATTACATATCGTGTAGTACATACATTTGTACATAAGTACGTCGAGGCGACTAAGGGATTGCACCAGGTACGGGCAGCAGCGTTCTCCTGTGTATATTAAGCTCATTACTGCGATCACCAATCTGCGTGCTATGCGTAGTGTTTAAGGCAATTCCCCCAATTGACAGCGGCTCAAAAGTGGTATTCTATTGGGGAGGCTCATGTTCAGCAGTGGACGTATTTCGGTTGATGTGATGACTTGATGAGAGATGCTAGCTGGCGTTTGATGGATCGTTCTGTTATATTGTTCTGTAAAGCCGGTAAAACTAGAACAGCACTAGTTGGGAATGACGAGTGATAAATGGCGTGAAAAAATTAGTAGTGTGACAAGGTAGAAAAAGAATCCTGTTTGTCACACTGGTGTGACAATCTGGTGTGACTACGAGTCAGCAGAGAAACTTTTTGGTGGGTGCCTCAAGGCAATGCATCACTGTTCTAGTCAGAGAAATATTGGGTCTAATTTCGAATGATCCCTACTTCAACCATATTCATCACCTCAAAGGCTTTTTGCACCAAACAAAAATCATATTACACTGTACCCTAAGAAAATTACAAGTCCAAGATTGCCCCTGAGCTGTGTGAGATATAAATCATTTTCTATTAGATTCTCTATCGGGCAGCGGTGTGTCAGAACCCTTGTCACAATATGCGGAGACCAAAGGCAACATATTGCAGACTTTTATCTTTTTGTCCGAGATTATAGGGGCAAATTGCTGCGCCGACAAACTGTTCACGGTGTTCGGAGATAGTTACTGCATTAGTTGCTTTTTAATGCATACTTATTCTACTTAGGACAGTGCTCAAATTTGCGGTTATTCCCGCTAGTTTCACCAAACTGTACCGGTGGTACCAGCGAGAAATTTTATTCTCTTTAGTACCAGCATTTAGACTAAATAATCTTAGCTGTACTAGTGAGTACGAGTTAGTCCATAACAATGTTAATTTAGAAGGTATTTATGACGAAAATTTAACTTTTTTGTCCGAGATTATAGAACTGTTCGTTATTGTAGCAAGATATTTATATGTATAGTCATCACCAGCCTAAAAATATCCACTGCTGAAAATAAGCCTCCCCAATAGAAAACCACACGGCCAGCTATGACATACTTACTTGTAGATTATTGTAAGTGCATGAATTTTAAAATCGTTTGGAGAAATTTACTAAAGCACGAATATCCACAGGTAAACCTATTTTCTAACTTCTTTGAAAATACCTTTCTATAAAGAAAATTTTCTCTTCTATATACTTCAAGTTGCAAGCCCTCATCTTCGTTGATTTAATGAGCTCTGCCATTATCCGAGGACTTGTGGAAAATTACAAGAGGAAACCTAGGAGTTTGATTTAGTTTTTAATACAGCGAAGTCTGAGAACTATTAAAGAACATAGTCTAGCTACTACTCGATGATTTAACAAAACTTTAAACTCTGATTATATGCAAGATGCTATGAAATTCCTTGGCGTTGAGACTGGCTGTATAAAGGCTTCATATGCGCCTTATAATTTATTCTTTAGTGACACCGTATACAGGTTTCCTCACAATGTTTTCCTTCACCGAAAAGCTTGTGGTATTAAAATAAACCGCACTTAATTTCCGAGACTCATGGAAAAAGCCCGGATCTAAAATTAACTCTCCCAAAATAATTCTAATAGGTTTACGCCTAATGTTCTAAAAGGGGTACTTCACATCACATAAGTCCATCTTTGTGAACTTTTATTATTTATGCCTTTTTCTGTAAAAAAATATGTACAATAAAGAATATGACAATAATAGCATTAAGCACTAGTCAGCCACGAGAATATTTTTACTTCTGCCCGACGTTACGACCAGTGTACAGTGGCTTAATAAATACTTTGTCTAAATTAAAGTCATTTATAAATGGTTTACATAGATTTTATTGAGACCATATTTCAATAGGGCACTTTTTATCACGATGATTTTTATTTATCTGTATTACTTAAGTATTTCTTGTAGACCTTAAAACGAGAGAAAGTACACATTTTCAACGGCAGGGTTCCTC
The DNA here is from genome assembly GCA_947086405.1 of Esperia sulphurella. NCBI lineage: Eukaryota > Metazoa > Arthropoda > Insecta > Lepidoptera > Oecophoridae > Esperia > Esperia sulphurella. Next base: position 4,690,897 of record OX352282.1, read on the forward strand.
CTGGCTGGGTGTTTAGACTGAAACAGAAATAGGTATGTAAAAATTACAATTTGGTGATAGTTTAGTATATGCGCTTCGCAATAAAACGTAACATAGAAGCTCCACCCGCTTGCATTTTTATATTTATTGATATCCAATACAATATCTTAAATCATAATTATTTATATTGCTTTGTGAGTTGTAAATAAGTATTTAATTTAACTATCACCAAGTTACAATATATTACCGAAAAATGGCCGGAAGGGATTAAGTTTACCCCACACTAACCAATTTAAATGACTAAATAGAACAAGATGAACGCCAAATGAACCGGCAACCTGAAGAAGGTGGCCAGAAGCAGATGGATGCGGAGGTCTGAGGACTGGGTGTGGTGGCAATCATTGGGGAAGACGAAGCTGTCTAAGGGCTAATATGAGATGACATGACGATATAGATCAAGGAGTGAAGTAATGCTCTAGTTAGGTCGGTCGCACGGCAGTACCAATACATTTTCTTCCATATTATGTTCTAAGAATCATAATTATTAAGTTTATGCATATTTGGATGAAGTAGCGGCATCATCCGTAATCGATCAAACTAAATAAAATTGTAGAACATTTTGGGAATTAGTGGTACAGTCACGGACTATAATGTGGAACCCACCTAAGGTTTAATATTCTACAGCAAGCTTATACCGGTAATAGTGAATGCCTAAAATGAAATTCTGAGTTACCTATGCAATGCGTATCTATGCAAATTTTATCTTAATTTCTAACAAATGTTGAACAAGTGTTGAAACTTTCTATCTTCCTTCTCTTTCACACATTATATAAGTAGAAGAAGTATCTTAATGTTGTATTAGTGTCACACTGGCTAATCTAAATGTCGTTTATAATAATAGAAAAAATATTATATTTTTTTATTACAAGAATTGTAGATTTTTCTCGGTTTGATATGGAAATTTTTTTCAATAGACTTATTGGTTGGTTAATTGGTTATATTTTCCGTCTCAATTAAATCTCGTTGCTAGAGCTGCAATTTGATTTAAAATTTCGACCTTATTGCAAATGAGTGTTCTAAGAACTTTTCTAGGAAATAGGTCCCACATTAATGTTCGCGACTGTACACACCATAAAATGTTAATAAATTAATAATAGGAAACTTAAACTACTCGTATTGTAATGTATTGAGAAATCATTATTGCCTAAATCTTGTAGGTAAGTTTTTATGATTGATAAGTAAGCCGAATAAAACCGGTTGTTCTTCATAACGACGGCGTAAATTGCATTAAATGCTATACCTAGTTCACAGTTATAAATATGTACTGAAATAAACTTACGTGGGTAACTTTGAACATCTAGAACGATTTTGATTTAGACAGAGCAGTTTTCGCTTTGCGCCGACGCAGACGCCGTTTTCTGCGTCTCGTGTGATTACGGATGCTGCCGTGTAAAATTACCTAATTTAAACAGTGTGTATGTAACATAATTAGGGCTAAACCGCTCGGGGATTGAATGTAACGCACCCGCTTAATGGAAAAACTTTTTTGTAAGTACGCTTGTGGGTGAAGCACCGGAAGTTGTTAATTTTTCCATTGCGAATTTTATTTTTAATTATTTCGCTAAGCAGACTTTTCATAAGTTTCAAATCGCTCAGCGAGCAATGGAGAGGGATATGCTCAGGGTTTTTTTGAGATATCATTCTTTATGAGGAGATCTGACGAAAAACGAAGGTGATCGACATATCCGAAAGGATTGGCAAGCTTTAATGGTAATGGGCGGGCCACACCTGTCGCAGAACCGACGGCCGTTTAGACAGACGAGTTCTGGAGTGGATCGGCACGCACCGGCGCCGGATAGACTGATGACCCGAAGAAGGTGGCCGGAAGCAGCAGGATGCGGAGGTCGGAGGTCCGGATATTGTGGTGTTTCATTGCGAAAGGCCTATGGCCAGCAGTGGCCGTCTGCGGGCTGATATGACGATGATGATACTCATCAGACTAGCTTATTATTAAAAAAAAATTAAAATCATACATCTCTAAAAATGACGTATGATTTTTCATTACTGCCGGCGATTCACCCATACATTGCGGCACGCCGCAAATAAAATATGGAATTCCGGACATTGAATCCATTTTTTTATTTGACTTTTAATGCCTTTACAATAGTTGTGTAGTTTATAATTACTATAACAATTTTAAATAAGTGTTTTAAATTACAATAAATAAATACACTGTTCACTGCACTTTTCGTTTTTCTTTATCTGTGCATTAAATAATATGAAACTGAGTTAGGTAAATATTAAGAAAAGGAAAATAATTCCTAATATATACCAATAATTAATAATAATATACCAGTCCCACAAAACATACATTATAGTCAGCATTGAGCATTGCTAATAAAAATAAATTCAATGCACAAAATGCAAAAGTAATGCTCCCAAAATTAAACTGAAGCATACTTGCAAGCAGCTGCTGTACTTCGGATGCTCTTCTAAGAATATAAGTTAGGACTTCGATAAGGAAAACTTCAATGAACAGCTTTGAGCTCGCTAGCGTAAGGGTAAATTGAGCATTTAAAGTTAATAAATAGTCTAATAAGTGACAAGAAATGGTTATTTTTAAAAATAATATATATAGGTACGGTCTAAGGTAAAATAAATATATTAAAATACATAAATTTCATTACCTACTTTTCATATGGCGTGTTATAAATTATTTTGTCCAGTCTCCACGTTGGAAATTTTTTAGGTCTTACTATTTTAACTTTATTTACTACACGGTCACTGAAACAATAATACATCGTAAAATAAACACAATATTAAAGTTAATAAGATATTATTTCGTATATCACTCTGAGAGAATACAAAATATGTTTTTAAATATTTTTAAAAATATTTTTATATTTGACTGCGGCGAGAGACATTAGATTTTGTGAAATTATTTGATGAAGATGTTTGTTGTCTGATTCTCGGCACTTACAAAATCTGTGTTCATCTCAGAGTGATACACTCGATGAGCATCCTAATATTATAAGTTTTCCATTCAATAAACTTCTTTACAAATATTTTAACATATTTATAGATTTTATAAGCTTTTGCGACACTGCACATGTATGAAAATAAAAGAAAAATGAAAAAAAATGTGTTTGCTCTAATGTAGTTGAGCATTATTTTTAATTTCTGAGCCATATTCTAAAGTAAATTGTTAAATAATTAATACCTGGCTCAAAAATATTGAATGTACTCAATAAAAAAATATCTGTCGTGGTCCCATAACTTTTTTTATATTAAAATTATTTTGTAATGTTTGAAGCCATTGATGTATCTAGTTTAGTCAGACCAGTTATTTTATTATTGTACAAATTTATAATTTTAAATTTATTTCAAAATTTATACTCGACACAAACACTCGCAGCACACGAGGCAGCAAGTAAGAGTGGGATGGCACATGCAGTGACACTCTTGAGCTCAGTTTACTTATGTTCCATTATTTTACACAGTTCCATTTATGGAACGTTGTCCCGTTCGCACATTCTATTGCTATCGTCGGCGTCGGCTATACGTACAACATAATTTATAGATTATTATAAAAAAATATTATCTGTGAAAATAGTGCAATAACAAAAGGATTACTCAATGGATTAGCTATTTAAATATAATGAATTGAAGATAAATTAAATGACAACGGAAGATCATAGAATGTTGTTGAGACCAGAATAGACACTTAGCTCGATACTTACAATGACCTAAAGAAGAATTGTATCGCCTTACCTTTTTAAGGGAAGAAAAATGGTGGAAACGTATCCCCATTGTCCTTTTTGAATCTTCTCTTTACATTTCCCTTAATTGTCTTAAGCTTCCTTAGATTTAGATGCCTTACACGAAATCTTTTCGAATAAAACAAAATGCTACCGTTTATAAGGAATCTCTCATTGGATATTTCGAATTAGGCTGTGATCAAACCACAAGCGAGGAGTGCGAGCATTTTTTAATAGTAATAAAATAGGAGCACTATACTCGTACAAATACACTTTATGGCACAAACAAATACATTAAAAAGTTTTAGAGGTAAAAAATATTACAATTAGGGCGACTTTTCGCACCTAAAGTCCAGTCTTTTTTTATTTTAAAAGTCAATAATCTTTATAATGATTAAATGAATAAATATGACATACATACATGTACACCTGTCTAATTCCAAGTATTTTAAATACATATTTCAAAAATTATAAACACGTCTATTCCCAAACTAAGTATGATTTTCTCCTGTAAAACAAAGACATTGTCATAACAAAGATAGAACAATCACAAATATAACATCCACACCGGGACCAACTTGTACTTTTTTATTGTTGATGGGTTGGGCTTCAATCTCACCTGATAGTAAGTGATAATAATGAGGAAGTATAAAGTGGTTTGTCCCTGGTGGGAATCGAACCCACGATATCTAGTGTTCGGTTCTAATGGCCAATTCACTATACTAAGCCAACCAGGTGATCAAAATATTTCCTAAGTTACATAAATTGCCCCCAAATTTTAGACTAGTTACTAAAATAATATTTAAAGAAGTTTACTTATGTATTTACTTGAAAATACTTGAAATTATTGTGTTTACTTGAAAAAATACCATTAATAGCTTCAGGTCCAAGTTTCTATTAATCCAAGTTTAAAAAATACCAAGATATCAAAATGTCTCATTATCATTAAACAAAATGACCAGTACCAAATGACTAACTTAAAACTAAAATGTTCATTTTAGCACTAGTTTTACAATATGTAAAATATATATGTTTTATGCTTGCCATCGCTATTCGCTTGTGGTATCATCACAGCCTTACACGAGGAAATACTCACTTATTGCTTAAGTAACCCTTGTCAATTTTTGGTGGCTTATATCGTCCTTCATGAAGTACTCCAAACCTTTTTTTCCTATAATAAAAACTTATTTATGATGTCAAATTTTTTTATGACATTATAACCATGATGCTGGGTTAGCATGTGACTTGTACTTAATTTTATTGTCGTGTCAATGTCGGCTTTAAAAAATTCCTTTGTCTAGAGCTTTCAATGTTAGAATCAATCACAAAAAAAAAAAAAATTTTGCAACATCAGCGGAAATACGTCCACTGCTGAACATAAGCCTCCAAAATAGAATGCCACTTTTGGTGGGCTGTCATTGGGGGATTTGCCATAATCACCACGCTTGGCAGGCGGATTGATGATCGCAGTAATAATATAAAATGTAAACAGGAGAAGGCTTGACACCACACGAGAAGACTGGGATAGACCCTATTCTAAACCAAGAACTATACAGAAATACTTCCTCTACATGTATCCTAAGTTAGATATCATAATAAGGTATTTCATTAGCATTTAATTTTGCAATAAATGTCTCCAAATGATATTAATTTAGACAATATATTCAAAGCGTATCCGCGCATGAGCTACATTTCCATTAAAAACTGTCACGTGATTATTTTTCATTACTAGGTATTAGGTATTAAGTTAAACTAAGGATTGAAAGTTAGTTCAGTTCCGGAATTATACAAGAAAACTAATTAATTTTGGTCGCCCGTGCGCGGAGGTCTTATACAGATCGCGACCAAATAACGACGTGACTAAATAACATTTGTCACTTGTTGAAACTTTACTGAATGACAGGCATACATTTTTGGGTTGCAAGTTGAGCAGGAGCAAGTTGTCCATTTTCCCAAAATGACCACTTAATTTTCCCATGGGAAGTTTTGTGGAAACAACATTATTTAATAGTTTGGAAAAACTTGTACACTAATCAGTTATTTTTTCCCGGGGGAAACTTGTCTGAGGGACGCCTATTACCTGAAGGTTATTATTGTTTATTTACATTTTGAGGTAATGGCCATTTTGAGAAAATTCCCATTTTTGAGAAAGTGGAAATTTTGGGAAAGTCGACATTTAGTGAGGTGGAAATTTTGGAAACTGGACGTTTTGTGAAAGTAGAAATTTTGGGACAGTCGATCACTTGCTCCTTTAGTTATTGCACAGTATATGGTATTTTTAGACGTTATAAGCTGAATGTGGCTCGTATGCGGATACGCTTACCGGATATTTCCAAGAGCTACCGATTGTTTCTGGTAGTTACAAATTGTTGTCAGGGAACTACCGGTCGTTTCCTGGTAATTACCAGTTCGTTTCTGGGCTTAATGAAATCTGCCTTTTGGAACTGTTTTGATCTTCATTACATAAGCTTCGTTCATCACGTATGTGTATCTACAAGTTGTGAAAACGAAGATAGGATACAAAAACCGAACAAATACTTTATTGAAATATTTATCATAGACTTTAAATAATTTTATTTGCAATCAATCAAGTTCTGGAGTGGAAGGGGAAGCCCCGCCGCTCGATGGACTAACGACCTAATGCTGGATGCGGATAGCATTCATTGGGGAAGGCTTCTGTCCTGCAGCGGACGTCTAAGGGGTGATATTATGATGATAATTTGGAATCAAAGAGTTGCAAAACAATTTATCTGACCGAAATTGGTTTAAGTATATAAAGCAAGAATTTTTTTTTTGTTATGTGGATAATTACATTCATATTATGGCATTGTAACTGTTATACGTCCAAATTAACACAATATCTAAGGTTTTAACAGAGACAATTTCGTTGCGTGCGTCGTGGAGATCCTGTCTCCCACATCATAATAGGACAGAGACAGGATTCGCTGAAAGCTCGTCATAGACCATTGTACTTCGACAGAGTCTTAGAATCTATTGTTAGTTTATTATTGTTTGGTATACGATACTCAAAGCCTCTGCTAAAACTTGCTATATTCGTCCCATGACACAGTATAACGATCACCTGGTATGTATTACGTAATTAAATCCGCACCATATTTAGCAATAACAAATGATTTTAGTCGTCCCGTCAATGTAACAGTTAAACTAAATATACTTGTACACTAGTAACATAATAATACATAGGAGAAATATCCAGGCAATTTACATATGAGTGGCGGCCTAGCCCTAAGCTTTACGAAGCACTTGCTGTGCGAATGTAATTGCACTAGCTGCAAGGAGAATAAGAGGTCCTGGGTTTATTATTGTTGCGGTTATTGCGGTTTTGGAGTAATAGGATTTCGTTCGGTCGGAACCTATGGATGACCATTTTGAGAAAGTTGAAATTTTTGAGAAAGTGGACATTTTGGGTAATTTGAATTTTTGGGAAATTCGACATTTTGGGAAGGGCCAAACCAGGGAATACATGCTCCTATCCCTCAGCTGCATAATAGCTTTTATGCAGCGATTCTGGGGGAAGGAAGCGTCATATAAACAAATGGGCTACACAAAAGATTCTATATGTTCGATGTGTCGTCGGGTATACCTGGCTATTACATATGGCAAGACAAAGATAGAGATAAAATAATTTTGCCCTAACATTTCCCTAAAGGACGCCGCGCCGTCACGCCTTACTCATCAGGTCAACTTGTCAGTATGTTCATCGATTTGGCGATAGATGTAATTCTAATTAGCTAATTCTTTGGGCCACATCTGTGATCTTTATTAGGTCTCATTTCGCCATAGAACATGTCACTTTTCTGCGTTCAATAACAGACAGCCGCACAGATTAAAGACTTTGTTATGATCGGCTATCCAACTTAATAACCTGATAGTATCTGACATGTAAAGAAATGGGCTGTTTTGCTTTGATTGTTGTAATTTTGTGGATAGTCCGAGACATCAAAACTGCCAAAAATACTGATTATTTATGAGAGATGTAGATATTTACCTGTAACCTATCATATTCTTTTCGCAAATTCATTTAATAACATAAATGACGATAACACTATTAAATTAAGTTAGCCGCAGGTACTAAATTCGTGATGTTCTGAGATAAGCTCTACTGGGGAAAATCTAATCAGACATCTACTTAAAAATGCATAACAGAGAAAACCTACCTATCAATTTTTCAAAGGATGTTCTTGTCAGTAAAGTCATAGCTTTTCACTGTCACGGGAACATTCCCTTCACTTGGTAATGACGCGAAGATTAAAGAAACAAAAAATTCAGGGTTAACTTACTTTTGTGGATAGTGTATGGTGACTCCTCTGGGTGTAACCTTTTGCTTACAAGGCCCGTTGTTTCCACACGGGCAGCCTTTGACTTTTTTCCTACCTGGTGAATACATAGGTATTGGTTTCACTCTGAAAAAAAAATAAAACCTTTAAACATAATCCATAAACGCAGTCATATTATGTTTTACTCACTGACTAATAAATTTTGGTACGGTTTTAATACACATATTGTTTTTAGGGCTTTTGCTAAGTGTCGTAACATTCTGAGACTGTGGCTATTTTGAACTGAATGCGACAACAAGGCAGTGTTTGATGTGTAGGTCTGTTATATAGGAAATAATTGATAGTTATTATAATAAACTCACTCCGTCTTTTTGAATACTTTCCACTTCGGCTTCTCCGTTGTCACATATCGTATTTTTGATAAACTGTAAGAAAACTAGACATTAAATATCCTTCTCAAAAGCTATAAGCATACTGACATAGTCTATCATGTCGACGTTTTTTATTGGACTTAGACCTTCCCAACAGTGGGTCACTACATCCGATCCTTGCCCTCGCTCCCCCAGTCACTTCCGGTTAAATGTTTTCGGTTGATCAACCTGTCCGCTGACGTTTCATACTGCACTTACCAGAACTTCTTATGCCCCAACGCCACTCGTCTTTATATACTTCTAAGATATTCTTCTTTGGAGGAATTTACTAGTATGGTCCCTATTTGAAACCTCAGAAAGAGACATAAGTACTTGCCTTGAATTACTAGTAGCCTCGTCAATTCTCTTCTTTCCTCTCAATAAATCTTTGCTGCTAGCGATACCCATTTGAACGACTTCTTCTATTTTCCGAAAACAAAACGAAAATCTTCGGATACACCTCTAGACTTTCTCTATCTATTACCATTTAGACCCCTTATAAGCAAGCTCTTTGGAAACTAACAGAGTTTGTGAAGAAATGCACTAAATTTTACATCGCCCTTCATGGTTATAGGTTGATAATACTTATGCGGTTAATTTGTTGATGCTGTGTTTGTGTTACATTTTTAGTTTTGGACGAATGTTATGTCAGTTTGACATTCTTGTAGCTGACATAACAATTTTTCTTTTGAAAACAAATGTCTTTTTCCTATGCACAGAAAAAGATGTTCTTCAAATTGTCATATTTATATAACTCGATTTTTCCATATAGCGAATTTTCCATTCGCATTTTTTCCGAATGTGATTTCGCCATTCACATATTTTTTCTATCGAGTTTTCCCTATAGCATATTTTTACTTTACTCAGTACCAGGTTTTGCAGTGTTTCCAATTACCAACCAAGGAAACTCCCTCTTGGTTGGTTTTGTTGAGAATCTGGGGGAAAGGGGTCCTTGGTTGGTCTTTGGTGGCACTTGGAAGGTACGTGATTTTAATTTAGGTAAAAATGTGCTATGGATAAAACTTATAGAGAAAAAAATGTGAATAATGACAATCACGCTCGGAATAATGAAAAACTGGCTACATGGAAAAATCGAGTTTTGGGAAGGAATACTAATAATTCATCACCAGTTACCACTTATTATAATATTTTGTCATTTTTACTACAGGGTAATAAAAAAGATAGCGCAAGAAAATTTTCCACTACGGAAAAAATATTTTTAAATAGAAATTCCTATTACGTCTATAAGTCTGAACAAGAATTTAAGCTATACATTTTGTTCCAAATCCCATTAAATTGATCTACCTTACAAGGATAAGCTCTATAATCTTTTCAGGACCCATCTTATTATACCAAGAGTTTATTTTCTCTGATAAAAATACGAAGAACAACAAGATTAATGATTCGTAAACGTAATAATTTCCGCGCGAAGGCGGAGTTTGTTCGGATCGTCCGTTATTAGGGTTCCCCAAATCGATACAAAGTCTCCAGAAGGGTTTCTTCTAATTCTGAGACTCGAAGTGAAGAATGTTATTGTACTGTTAAAAGCAAAGTCGTGTGGTTTCCGGTAGAGTAGAATAGGACCAATGCAACTCTTCCCGTGGATGTCGTACAAGGCGACTAAGGGATTACATTATAAAACATCAATCAGGCCTCCCCAACCCGTCTGGCCAGCGCGGGCAGTGTAGGCCAAATCCTCCGTGCTCCTGCAGTGGAGACGAAAATAACCTGATGATGAAAAGCAAAGTACATATACAAGCCAAATAACAATATTAATGGTGATCGCAGTGAACCAGAAAACAAGAGATTCGATCTCTTACACACATACAGCAACACGGAGAAGAATCTAAATACTCAGGCGTCCTCTCTACTAAAGCACAGAATCGTCATCGTCATCATATTAGCCTGAAAGAGTCCACTGTTAGACACAGACCTCTCCCAAGGTTCGCCCCAAGCTCGATCCTCGGCTCTTCTCGTCCAGACACTAGATAGAGCGACGATCTGCGTAAGGCGGCTGAAGAAGAAAACAGAATACTTCCCTGCCAGTATAACAATTCAATTTAGCCCACAAAATAGAGCACGGCTAGCAGTACGCATTAGAAACAAGCTCTTGTTGCACTCGATTTCCGTTCACGGTTAAGAAAATCTTGTACAAATATATTTTTGAGTGGTCAAAACCCTTCAATGAAACGGTTTTTGACAATATGAGTTTCCATATGGCATACAGAACCCCTAAGTTACAATAGAAACAGCAATAAACTGTGAACCTTTTCGTTATAAGTGGGCAAACATTGTCTTTTATATGGTGATGTTTAAAAGCCAGCACTTTGGCCTAATTGTCAATTTCGCAGTAGCCTATTGATTCCTCCGTGTTCCGACGTCGGCGGCGTATCACCCACGGGCATGATTGATGTTGCTTCACCTACGTACCACCTGGGTGGCTTTACGAATGGTATAGGCGTTAGGCGATTGTCACAAATGCAGCATCCATCATTATAAAAAAAAACTGGAATATCTCGAAAAATAAAAGAAGAAAAGCTTAAATTTTGAGGCCCTCTGGCACAGACATTTTTAAGTCTACAAGAGGGCCCCAACTATCCTCTGTAACCCCCTAAGTTTCTGTAATAATTTTTTTTTTTTTAAAAAGCTACTGTGGGGCTTTAGGTGAAGAATCAAAGTTGTAATATTGTCTAGGATTTATTTATTTTAACTCTCACCACCCTAGTCACGTCTTGTAAGTACTGGTGGACACTGGCCTGCACTTGTGCTCGGCGCCTCCTCCCAGTAAGGTTCAGACACGACGGTTGTAATAAAACTGAAGACAGAATGTAGAAGTAGAACGAAGATACAGGTTGTAGATAATAGAAAGAAGTAGATGAAGATTGTAGTTGAAGATAGCAGACGTAATTATAAATGTAAAACTCTAGAGGGATGTTACACGAGTATAGAGAAATAATCACACACAAATCGCAAGTTGTCGCATGTAAGCAGAAATTAGCAATGGTTGACCCAAATAATTTGACCAGATATAGTCACAGTACAGACTGAGACGCGGTCAAGATCTTCAAGTATGAAGTACAGACCACAGACAGAGAGATACATAAACATACATTTGCACATCCCAAAATAGTCTTATCTCCTGCACTATAAGAATTAGACTAGGACAGGACAATAAAAGTTTAATGTTAACGCTTGTTTCTTATAACATGGGTAGTTGCCGTATGACACCTACACATCTATCCAACAACGAGTATAAAAAACTTTAAGCGGATCTCCTGGGGATCTTCAAGTTACTATAAGACTGCTTCAACTTGCGTACCTATTACCTAATCTAGGGACCCCAGTACTTACTAGATCCCTTACAGAGAGGGAAAAATATAATGTACTAGCCCGTGACTTCGTCTGCGCAGGATTAGTATTTCAAGTAGCTTATATTAGCGTGGCGTAAAATAACTACTGACTTGATATTTTGGACAATTCACACAATATCTTTATAAATTGTAACCTATGTGATATTCTGATGTTATATTATTGTAAAGTTTCATTAAAATTCATTAAGTAGTTTTTACGTGAAAGAGTAACAAACATCCACCCATACTTACAAACTTTCGCGTTTATAATATTAGTAGGATAGGATCGGAATAGGAGGATAGGTTCAGAAAAGAGAAGATATAAAACAGAGCGTTAAAATTTCAAACCTCGTCGCAGTGCGCATTGAGTGAATATATGCACGAGAAGTAGTTTTATATGTGTATGCTTTACCACCCACTTTTCCGTTTCAAACGGCATTCACCTTGCAAGAAATACTTAAATCATTTCATTTTCATGAATAATTTTGAAGCTGCCAACCGAAGGACATTTTAATTGGTTTATTTTATTTTATTTTTAAGTAATAAGTAATATACAGTGGGAATGTGGAAGGAACTACAGCTAGAGGTAGTCCTGAGGACATTCAAGGATCAAATTAGTAACGTCCTTAAAAAGGCTGGGGTCTGCAGTGAGAGAAGAATAAAAGGAGGTGCATGAAAAGGTTGATGAATGTGAGTGAGGCTAGTGAGGTGTGTCAGGATAGCGCAAAGTGGCGATCCATCGTCTCTGCCTACCCCTCTAGGACCAAGGCGTGAGCATTATGTATGTATTTTATTTTTATTTAATAATTTATTGCACACACAAAAGAAAGAACATACAAAACAATAAAAGTAAGGAAAGAAAATCATGTACAAATGGTAATAATGCTTATCTACGTATATTTTAAGAGATTTCTGCCAGCCTACCAGCGACAGAGAAAGCTTCGTGAAAGGGTAGACAAGTGTGTACATATAACAAATGAAATGAAATGAAATATCTTTATTATGGATCATAGGTATATAAAGGATTAAATGTAATAGTTAGAGCTCAGCTATGTCCCGCCACGTGGGCATACAACATTGTGTCGCAGTAAAGCATGCATTTAAAAACAAAGTTACAAAAAAAAACCAAATGATACTAACAAATATATAAACTACACATACGATTGATTTTTTAATACCAGAGATTTGTTTTTGGGGCAGAGCATAAAGTGATATCTGGCTTAATATAAATATAGCTTATTAATATTGTTTGTAAATAGCTGTTTTGTGTACAAATGTGTTTGGTGTTATCAAAACTGTATTTTCCATGGAGGAAGAAAAAACTTTACGCCGCCCAGATGGAGTAGTAATCATGCCTATTTTGTATCTGGGCGGCGTAAAATCTTTTCTTCCTTCATGGTATTTTCCCATATTGAATGATGGATGGTAAATTTTCGAGACGAAGCGATATTGACTAGTTTTGTTTACCACGCATTTCGAAACCTAGGAACACATCCGACACGCGCGGTTGTTGTCAGAAAATTAAACAAACCTGCGATTGTGATCCTGTAGAGAAATATGTATGGCCACGCCTTATAATTTTAATTAGTTATTTACTTATTATTATAGGTATTGTCTAATAAGCTATGAGACTACTAGTTATTAGTATTTCCGTCCCAATAAAATACAAAACTCTATAAATAAATCCCCTAAATGTTATAAATTTAAATTGACTCGACAAAGAGTTTGTATAGGCACATAAAGTGTCTTTGGTAAAGCGTGCCCACCAAGTGGCTTGAAGTGACACCGCTTTGTAGTCTCCATTGTCTACAGCTCTCGGTGCTGCCACAAAGAAAATTTATTTTCTAAAGGCTATAGACAAAGATGTACGAGAAAATGGAGAGGAGAGTGGTCCTTTCGCGCCGTACAGTACCTACCTACTTTAAAATTGAAACAGTTTATTTATATTTATAAATTACTAGCTGTTGCCCGCGACTTCGTCCGCGTGGACAACTTAACATCACAAATTATTATGTATTTTCCGTAGGAATGGGATGTTTTTCGGGATAAAACTATCCTATATCCTATTCCAGGACCTAACCTATATATGTGCCATATTTCATCACGATCCGTCCAGTGGTTGAAAGGTGATTGAGTAACAAACATCCAAATATCCAAACATCGAAACTTTTGCATTTATAATATTAGTAGGATATAAGTATACAGAATACAGCGAAAAGCGGGCGAATTAAAGCGCTTTGCGACATTGGATTGCGCAAAGTTGTGATACATCGCCTCTGGCTACCCCTCTGGGACCAAGGCGTGAGCATTATGTAATGTAATGTTACAGAATACAGGATTAATCATTTTATTACATCCTGTAGCGATCCGTTACAGTAGCATTCCATTCAGTATAGGATACTGAATCTGGATAGCCGTGTGGTTCCCGGCTCAGAACAAGATCACCCCCAATATTCCCGTGGGTGTCGTCAAGGCGACTAAGGGATTGCACTAGGGACGGGCAGCAGCGCTCTCCTGTGTATATTAAGATCATTATTGCGATCACCAATCCGCATGCCAAGCGTAGTAATTATGGCAAATCCCACAATGGACAGCCTACCAAGAGTGGCATTCTATTGGGGAATCTTATATTATGTTCAACAGTGGACGTATTTCGGCTAAAAGTAAATTGTATTTTCGAAAGTTTTAGTACCAACCCAAAGCCTCTATGGTCGGTTACTACAGATATATGTTCCACCATATATAACTTGAATTTTCCTAAAGCAATCTTGATAAGTTAACACGTGCCATCCTAGGCCCTATTATCAATTAATCATTAAAAAAATATAATTAATAAATAGACAAAGCAAATACACCTTGCGTAGTTGTCATAGTCGCTCGTATGGTCGTACACACTACACAAAATTTAAACCAGGCCTCGTGACCGACCATACAAAAAGTAGGTCTTGTGTTAAAATCTGCATGATCACCATCAGGCAAGTAATACATCATCGTCAGGTTATTTTTGTCTCCACTGCAGAAGCACAACCCTCTCTCGTCTGCCGGAGACAGACGGAGGATTTGGCCTACACTCCCCGCGCTGGCCAGACGAGTTGGGGAGGCCTAATTGATGTTTTATAATGTATTCCCTCAGTGGCCTTGTACGACATCCACGGGAAGAGTTGGAGTGGTCCTATTCTACTCTACCGGAAACCACACGGCAAGTTTGTTAATACATACTTCACTGTTATCATCAGGCTACGTCCACTACTGGACATGTTAGTAAACCCTATATGCATAACTTTGGTTTTAAAAAAGATTTTAAAAATTTCTCACATTGTCTGGAGTTTGGGCTCTCTAATATATTTCTAAAAGATCGGTACGCAGTGAAATCCGGTTGCCCACAAATTTCTGCATATTGATAGGATTGTTCGCAAAGAGAAATGGCAAGCAATTTATTTGGAATTCAGTCGCGAACAACCAACGATTGTAACGAACTTGTTAGAGGGAGATAAATCTACGCAATCGACAACTCGGAAAGTTTTGATTGAGGAACATTTTTCATGGAATTTTAAATATATATTTTTATATTAATATTCGTAGTATTAGTTAAATATATATTTATTTTAAATGAAAGGCAGATTAAAGCTGATGCTTCCATATCAGTAGTCGACTTGGTTATTTTTCTTTTAAGGCCCTGAAATAAGCTGATGAAAACCAAGTTTTGAGGTTCACGAAAAGGATTACGATTAGGATCTAGTTTAGATTTAGTCGCTGTATGCAGCGACCCTGCAATACATATCTATATCTCTATATCTAGTCTATTCATATACAAGTTTACGGATGAGGCAGACACAAACATATTCTGGCAAATTGTTCCATCTGGATACAATCCTCTTGCTTGAAAAATTCTTTGAGGGTTCAGATGAGCATTTGATCTTTGTAAACTTATATTTTGTCCTCTAAGTCGTTCAGTGGGGTTTGAGTTATATAAGTTTTTTAGCTCCGTGCCGACTTCCCGGCATAGAATAGGGCCATCACCATTCTTCCCGTCAAGGCGACTAAGTGCACCAGGAACGGGCAGAAGCGTTCTCATGTGTATATTAAGATAATTACTGCGATCACTAATCCGCCTGCCAAGCGTGGTGATTATGACAAATTTCTAAATTCTATTATTGAGGCTTACGTTCTGCAGTGGAAGTATTTCGGCTGATGATCAAATCGTGGAATGAAACATTAACTGGGGTTTAATTTAACCTACCCGTGGGTTAACCTGAGTGGTTACTCTCTGGATGAAAGTGCCCTTAACCTACCGTATCCCCATGGAAACCTTGTTTAACCTCAAATTAAAATGCTTAACACACACGGAATGAGTGAAATAAAATTTTATTTAATATTATTCATGAAGTGACATTAATAAGAGCCGGGACTCTCAGCTGTCATATAAATTTTGTACAAATTTAATGCCCGCCATTTTTAACCTCTGACATAACCTAACGTGGTCCGAAGTATGTTACAAATTAAACGAATTTTATGGGTTTAATATTTAATTTGTGTCATTATCTTATGTTATATGTTGGAACGTGTTTAGTCTACGTATTTTATAATAGAGAATTATAATTATTATTAATCAATCTATAGCGGGGGACCGAGTGAAAGGACTTGATAGTTATAGATCGTCCCGTTCACGAGGGCACACCCCCACTCCTTCTCTATATAGCTTGCATTTAATTGTGTGCGTAATAATGTTACTGTGTAACGGTCTGGCCACGGCGACTTTCGATGCGATCGGCGACGCGATGCGCGACTAAAACAAATGTATAGGAATGTATCTAGCAAGCCACGCACAACCGCGATGAGCGATGCGGCGGGCGAATATTACCGAGCGGCACCGAGGCGCGACGGGCGACGCGATGCGCGGCAGAAACAAATGTATGGAACAGTACTGCGCATGCCACCGTGTCGAGCGGCGGTCGCCGAGAATAGCGCGGGAGTTGACTATATTAGACGCGGGGGTGATCGCAACTGTCCGTGGCATGGTTGCCACGCCGCGCGAATTATCGCCTCGCAATTCGCGCCGGAATTTGCGTCGCCATTGTCCGTGGCCAGACCGTAACGGTTTATTAAAAAGTCTTTTTTTTAAATTAACAACTAAAAGCGTCAAACAAAAAATAATTCATTTATTCAAAATTCTCAGTGAAGATTGGAAAACTAGAAAAAAAATCAGATTGTGTCACATCGGCCTAGAAACTAATTTAGCTCCAGTCATTAGAAAAATTCGGACGCTTCGATAAATGACTAGGTCGTTCAGGTAAACGCTCTACCTGTTTGCTAAATCGCCGTCAATCAGACAAATAACCACATCAAATGCCATAAAGGTCAGGAGAATAAATGTATTTTTTCCAAGTGACTTAGTGTTATATTAGCAATTTACAATTATATTAGCAATTATAATAAAATTCATTTAGAAAATTGCCTATTCGGTTCATTAATTTTCTAAATACATACATAATAATACATATATAATGCTCACGCCTTGGTCCAAGACGGGTAGGCAGTGGCGTTAGAAATTCCGTCAAAACGTATACCCATTTAGCGAAACTGTCTGTCCGTCTATCATCATAACTATAGCACATCCCCGATCTCCATACAAGCGAACAGATTTAATAATCACCTACTACTACTATAGGAGCACTAGCCTGTCCGTACACGTATGTGTGTGTAAATTATGATAGGCTACTGCACCCAGCGCGTGAACATATTCGATCGAGAGAGAGACAACGATATACATCAACTATATAAGTGCTTCTCTTTATAACTTATAGCGTCGATCTCTCGGCGCCGGTCGATAGCGCGCTGGCTTAATAACTTTAGCTTAACTTTTTAGCCCAATAACTGCCAGTCGTGCTCTATTTTGTGCGAGGTTAAACTGTCGGAGAGAGGTCAGTATCGCTTCTTTGCGTAGTAATTAATATTACTATTCAGTATTCTTGGCCCCGGGCCTGTGATCACAAAAAGGTCGATGCCTCATATGGGACGCCATGTGCGGCATCTCATCTGAGAGACACTTCAGGCTCAGCTGCTGAAATAGCAGGTGAAAAATGTGTATCTGGAATCGGCGTACGATTCTGTTTGCCGTGTGGTTTCCGGTAGAGTAGAATAGGACCACTCAACTCTTCGCGTGGATGTCGTACAAGGCGACTAAGGAAATACATTATAAAATATCAATCAGGCCTCCCCAACCCGTCTGGCCAGCGCAGGGAGTGTAGGCCAAATCCTCCGTCTGTCTCCGGCAGACGAGAGAGGGTTGTGCTCCTGCAGTGGAGACAAAAATAACCTGATGATGAAAAGCAAAGTACATATAAAAGCCAAATAACAAAATTAATGGTGATCACAGTGAACCAGAAAACAAGAGATTCGATCTCTTACACACATACAGCAACACGGAGAAGAATCGAAATACTCAGGCGACTGCCAGTGGAGACAAAAATAACATGATGATGTACGATTCTGTGCCGATTGCCGTCAAGCCTGCGGGGACTTGGAGCTCCAAAGCAATCCTCGAACTGGGGCGGTAATCGCCCGACCTAAAATTAGACGGCCAAAAAGCAGCAAACATAAAACTATTGAAATATATCAAAAGATAATCGCTCCAAAACGAACCACGGTCGCGTCAGCCGAATTTGATGACGCATTGTTGAATTTTGAGCCTCTTTGTGTGAACGAATGACGAGTCGCAAGCATTCGCTTCACGTCCAAATTAGTGTCGCTGGCGAAAAAATAGCAAGTCAGCGAGAAATCGCGAATGCAGGAAAATATCGCACTAGAGCGGTAGCGGTAGCGGGAGTATTGCTTGTCATATTTTTGTGGTTAAATTCCAGCTACTGTTCTTGTTCATTTTCTGTAGGTATTTTCATAAATACCGAAGTATGTTTATGGTACGGTATTTTGTTGTATAATTGTCATAATTATACTTGCTTCTTAAATCTGCTGAACATAAGCCTCCCCAATAGAATGCCACTTTTGGTGGACTGTCGATTGGGCGATTTGCGGATTGGTGATCGCAGTAATGATCTTAATATACAGAGGAGAACGCTGCTGAACGGAGAACGTCCCTGGTGCAATCCCTTAGTAGCCTTGACACCCAATACCCACGGGAAGATTGGGGGTGGCCCCACATTGGCTTGTGAAAAAGTAATACTAAATAAAATATAATCATGTCATCATCAGGTTATTTTTGTCTCCACTGCAGGAGCACAACCCTCTCTCATCTGCCGGAGACAGACGGAGGATTTGGCCTACACTCCTCGCGCTGGCCAGACTGGTTGGGGAGGCCTGATTGATGTTTTATAATGTATTCCCTTAGTCGCCTTGTACGACATCCATAGGAAGAGTTGGAGTGGTCTTATTCTACTCTACCGGAAGCCACCCCCCCCCCCCCTCCCGAAATAGAGTACGGCTGGCAGTATGTACTACTGGTCTACAGCACACCTGTCCTCACACACGCACGTGTACGGACTGGCTGGTGCTTCCGTTCTATCTATTCGCTTGTATGGAGTGTCGGTGTGGTTCGCTTGTATCGATGCGGACAAGACTTATCGATGCTTTCGATAAGTCTTGTCCGCCTTTTTTAATCCGAAACTCTACTTCGCTATCTATATCCAATCCCTACTTTAATACTACTAATCCATTAAGCTATGTACCATTAGCAATAAAGATATTTTAAAATAGATAAAACAATCAAATAACCCTAAAACGGTAACGGATAACTTTAACCGCTCCAATTCCCAGGTCTGTTATAACCCGAAGAGTTCCTCTGTCCCCATGGGACGTTTTGTCCAAGAGCAAACTTGTGACGCATGCTGTGAATTAATAATGAGGGTGATGATATCGCGGGACGCAATTCTATCCGGTTCGTACCCGGTTTTATGCCGGTTATACCCGGTTTCAGCTGATAAATTGCGGTGAATGATATTATGAATATTTTTGTTCGGGACTATAACGAATTTTCTCAAAATTCAAGGGAAATTGGCTATCTACTGTGATTTAAATAGATATAATAAAGGAAGGAGGAATATGGGTGTGGTAGCAAAGGTCTATGTGCCACAGTGGATGTCTTCAGGCCTATGAGCAAAGGGAAAAGTTATGTGATATCACTCACAACGAAAGTGTATGTTTATAGTGTATATGTATGTATGGAACGACCATACATATTGTATTATATATACCTATGTAGATATGTATATGGAGTGCCCTATATGCACTCCATATACATATCTACATAGGTATATATGCCCTAGCATATGTGTATTTAAACTGTATCTTTGTACCCGCATCTTAATTTTAGTTTTCCTATTCTCACTGGTATAAGGTTGCCTAGAAGTAATCTCTAAAAGCGGTAAGGCAGCCACTTGCACATTTACTGTATATTTCTCCTATATATTTCTGTAATTGTGTACTAATGTATATCCCACTATAATATTATACTTAAATGCGAAATTGGATGTTTGTTACTCAATCACGCAGGATGAAACTTGGCCCACATAATAGGTTAGGTCCTGGAATAGGACATGGGATAGTTTTTATCCCGAAAAACATCTCATTCCTACAGAAAACCAAATTAATAATATTTTTAGATGTATAAATATCGAAACCTACGCGGACGAAGTCGCGGGAAAAAACTAGTTCATTCATCAATTCTTTCATTCATTCATACAGGTCGCAATTCTTGATTAATTGAATCAGTTTCGTACATTATTTATTTACGTAATTTTTATTAATCTTGAATTCTACAGTTATTTTTATTACAATGATGTAAACTCGTTTAATTTATATTAATGCCAATGACAGACTTCTAATATAAATTGAAAAATATGAATATGTCGCTATTGAAATTCAGAGTGATGCCTAGATAAAATAATCACCAAGGCACAGTTTACGAAATTCAAAATTAAATCGCTTATTTCTTACCATACAGGTAAGCCACACAAAAATACATAGAAAAGTTTTAACTGATTAAGATCTTTAATGAATAAGTTTGTGTCAGATCAAGTGGACGGTTGCTAAATCATTCTTCTGCGCTCATAAATCTATTTAATTTTTTAGTAACAATAGCGCTGTTGATGACGGATGCACTGTGCCTGATATGGGATTAAATATTATTTATAAAGAAATAATATATAGCGAGGGTGTATGGTAAATAAAAAGACATAATATGCACAACGCACAACACCAAGCGCACGCGCACTTTAGTCTGCCGCTAGCTACCTCCGCGATCCGCACGACACTTTACTGCCATACGCCCTCGCTATTTTTGTCCACATTGGAGTTCAGCTACAAGCGCGATTAAGTATTTTAAAACTACATAAATAAAGAAAACCTTTTTTTAAGGAAATATTTTTTATTAAAGTTATATTTTTTATTTTATTAAATAAAAAATATAACCTAATATTAAAAAAAAACCTTATCTAGATTTGAAATCCATATTCAAGTGTAATTATTCTATGAAACACCAGATTTGGCGCTGTGTGTTAAACGAGCTATTAACTAAAAACCGCTAAATAAGCGCTAACTTGGCAGCACTGTGATAGGCTGATGACAAAGTTAGAGCTCAAATTAAACTTAGAGTTCTCAAAATGGTGTATGCTTTGAGAGTTAGCCCCATTAGATTTCTAAACACGATTATCTTTGAGAATAAACTTGAGGTCGGAAGATAAACGGCTCTTAGCTTCACAGTTGTCTGAGTCCGGGGCTTGATTTGTGTTGGCTTGTTTATATTTTGCCTAAACTGTTACTGTTGCAGCGAACGTGGTTTTCAGTTTTAGGATACTTAATAATGTATTTATTTCTGAAAACGAGGTCCATTAATATGTCAGTAAACCTAAAAGCGATAAAATAGATTGCAGGAAAGTGTAGCCAACGATTAAACTAATTCTCCTGCGTGGTTCTCCATCGTCTTCCTCAGATACCCTAGACGCTAGTAGTTCGGTTTTAGCACTTGGTGCATATAATTATGGTTGACTTGAGTGTTTCAACAGACACACTAGACCACATGCTAGTTTGAGGTTCCCTTCAGTGCCAGCCAAGAAGTACCAGTTTAATTAACAATTTAAGCAACACCGGGGGGATGTGCCTGAGTGAATTGAGTTATCTATTAAGCTTATTTTTGCTTTGGCTGGCACCGACTCCAAATATAACTTATTATAAATTGTAAATAGGTATATAAGTATCAATAATTTCGTTGGTAATCCATTGATGCTCTTTGCTTTGAAGTAATTAAAATATTATTTTTTACTTTTCAGTTTAATTATGTACGAGTACATGTAGGTATAGTCTTGAAGTCGGTTTTTGTATTTTCTAAAAAATAATTTTATGTTAACTATTTCGAATACTTTCGATGATGGAGAAAGAACAAAAAACTTTTTTACGTACATAAGGATTAGCGAGATATGGAAAAAGCTATTTCTAGGTATTTTCTTCATAACGACCGGCAATGAGGAGAATGACGAAGAACTAAGGTAACAGATATAGCCAAAAGATGTAGCAAGTTGAAGTGGCCACATCTGTCGCAGAACTGACGGCCGTTAGGGGTGATGAGTTATGGAGTGGAAACTACAGATCGGTACGCACAGCGTGGGACGTCCCGCCGTGGAAGGCTTATGTCCAGCATTGGACTTCGATAAACTCATATAATACGTATCTACCTATTGTAATAAGCTGTCTTAAAAAGGCATATTAGATCCTTCTCTCTCTTCAAACTACTTTGAAATAAGTGCCTAAGTGACAGTTGTCATTCTCGGTGACATCGAAAAGGTAACATGACCTTTATACAAGACCTTTGTATTCCAGAGGTTGAATGACACAATGAAATTCGCCTTTTTGTGTCTTTTTGACACAACATCGTAGGCATGAGGCCGTAATATGTGTACGAGTATTCTTAAACACACCTTATATCTAAGAAATAAAAATAAACTTGTTTTACCAGGGTTAAGACTAAGTAAGGTCGGTAAATCGTTCACGGGGCAATGTATACGCTTATACAACAAACTACCAGAGGAAATCTTAAATATGACGGAGAGAAAGTTTAAGATTCACATTAAAAAACAACTTTGTAAGAAAGCCTATTATAAAATAAACGATTATTTGAATGACAAAGATGCCTGGTACTAATAATAATTCAGCTTCGCAAAATCATTATTAATTGTATGCAAACTTGATTTTTAAAAGATGTGATGTTGCGTGAAGTTTGTTGCGCCGTTTCTTCTTCACAGCGCTAACACCCAGGAAGCGGTAGTCGATAAAAAAAAATGACGTGTATAAATGTACCAAGTGTACTCATATGCAATAAATGATTTTGACTTTGACTTTGACCTCAGTTTTTATTGTGTGATTCGTAAACAAAACTTATACAAAGAAAACGACATGGACTCTAGTAGTGCAGGAGCCGTAATGGGTTAAACCTTTTTTCTGCCGCCCATGAAAATAAAAACAAATGTATAAAAGAAACCTTGATACCACAGCATAAATACACCGATGTGAAATTAGCAGCCAAAAGTAACTGACAATATGTTTTTGTCACTTGTTTACATAAATTTGACAACAAAAAAGAACTTAATAATTCCGTCTATTACTACAGATGCGTTATTAAGCTATTTTTAGTTATTTATTTTTATTTCATTAAATTTTGCATGAAACATCACTATTTTAGTAACATAGAAACCACGCTCGACCAACGCCTTCACTGAAAAAAACAATTGCTGATTTGAATAAGATCTCTCCATACGCCGTGATCTTGTTTCCTTAAACTAACTCTTGTCTCCTTGCATTAACTCAACTTGTTAACTTGATCAAGGTTTGGTTTACAATAATCATAAATATGATTACTTAGGCTAACATACAACAAAGAAAATAAAATGCCACTTAAGTAGTTTAACAGCATTTTTCCAGTGTTAGACAAAGTAAAGTATTTCATTCTGAAAGTAACGTTAACCTCTCTGTCCTCGATGCATCTAACTTAAATCCTAACACAAACTATCTGGATTATTCTCCATCACTTTATATTTAACTTAGACTGAACTATCTTAAGTTTAAAATATATGCGACTTGTTTGTTATTCGGACTCCTTTATCAGAAGGGGATCCTGAACTATGTAGCGACTAACCACATCACGATCCTAAGATTAAATTAAATTTCTAATAGTTTAGACACTGCATACGTTATGGTGAATGACTTAACTTACGGGAGCAGAAATACTCAACGGGAACTCCTCATAAAAAAAACTTACTGCTTTGCCGTGTTGTTAATTTTCCGTGATGGTACGAGCCACAACTTGATTGATTTTTTAAATTCATTTACGTTTTGTTCTTTGAACATGGCAGGGAGATGGTTATAAATTTTAATACACATATTGAATCTAGAATATTTGTACGTTAAAATAGATGTTTTTTCCCTCAGGCTCAGATGATTAACCACTTCGCGTTTATAAACACAATAAATTTAAGGAATGTATCTCATAAGGTACAAAGTAGACATGAAAGCAATAAGTAACATTGTTGAAACATTTCCTCCTCAGAGCCTCGGGGAAAACATGCAAAAAAATCAAAGGGTAGACTTTTTCTAAAACATTACCCATGGGAAAGGAATAAAAGGGACCCGACATCGGATCTAAGTGCCTTCAAGGTTTCATGAGGAAATATGGGCTAAAGATGATACTCCCTATGTTTTTACTTAGAACTTTGAATAATAATTTTCCCTTGTTATGAAGGAACTCGGTCGTGTCAATAGGTACAAAGGGATAAAGTACGAAGTGAATTGGGACGAAATTGTACAGAACAATATTTTATTTTTCTATGAGCAAAATTTACCTGAAATTAATATACAGGAAGGTACTTACCATAGAAATCCTATCAAGATAGAGCGGTTGTAGCCACTTATTTACTTCAGTCTCGCGCGTGCCGATTTTCGGACATAGCGCGCTCCTTCCGCGCACTATTTATGCCCCGCGGTCACGTTTCTAGCGAGGAGATACAGTTATGCTGTTGCGAAATACGTCACAATTGCAGTTTTTTTGTCTACTCGGCCTTGACTCGGCACGAAACGAATAAACCTTTGATAGATTATGCAATGTATTGCATATTCTTGGCACGGGTCGCGCCTACTTCACCATTCTATTTTGTTACAAGGTCCAATGACTGTTACATTGTTCGTTCCTGGGTGCTAAAATATTGGGCGAATAATTCTGCATTAGTATTTTAAACAGCGATGCAATTTGGAATTAAGTACCTACAATTTAACAGCGCATGCACATTTTTTGTCTCTGTCACACACACTCTTATGAAAACAAAGACGAAACTAATTTAAAGGCTGTCACATTTCAAATGTGTATTTTCAGAATCGAGTCTATATTGTTTTTTTTTATATTTATTTTATACACGGCTGGCGTTGACGCGTCTTTTAGAAATGCATAGCAAAGAGCGACCAGTTTCTACATTACATTATTATTCTCTAGTGAAGTGGCATTGTCAAAAAACAAAAAAAATATATAAATTTATTTATGGCAAATATCAAAAGATAAACATTATTACATATTATTAAACTGATGCAGTAAAGTTAATGCTCGTATTATATGTTTAGGATTTAATTTCAAATTCCCTTTAAATAGTTACAGGTTACCTCTAATATTTATTAGTGTTAAAATAAAATATATCTTTATTCTTAACAAGAGCAACCACAAAATAATAAAAACACCTTTGTTTTTTCTTTATCTGTAATCTGTATATATATATATATCTTTATTTTCTCTACACAAAGGTTACAGATAAAGAAAAACAAAGGTGTTTTTATTATTTTGTGGTTGCTCTTGTTAAGAATAAAGATATATTTTATTTTAACACTAATAAATATTAGTATATATATATATTTCATTCCAGATTAATAGTCCTATGAAAACCAACGCTATTTACGTCTCGGTAACATATACATGAAAGGGTCACCAGCAGCAAAAATAGGTTTGTATTACCAAGTAAACTTTGCGGTCCACTTAGGAACACCATCTATTGTGTATTTTGTTTTCGAGACGCAAATGCGTTTGTTTTCATAGGACTATTAATCTGGAATGAAATATATATATATTGTTAGATAAGAAATAAAAACCGGTCAAGTCGGACTCGCGCACTAAGGTTTCCGTACCTTCGAAGGAAACGTTGAAAAAGTTATTTAAATAAGTGTTATTACAATGCAATAAAGTTCATATTTAGGACCGCATAACTAAGTTTGATTGTAAAGGATTTTTGCTGATTTCTACAAAACTGTGCTAGTTAGAGACATCGTTTTTTCCCCTGTATTAAGTATTTACATAAACCTCTATAAACTTATTTCAGATTTTTCGTTTCGCAAATTTCGGAGATAAAAGGGGGAATGGTATTTCTTTAGATATTTTTCATTAATTCAAAAACTAAGCGGCATAAAGGAAACCCTATTTTAGTATGTACAAATGATGCCCTTTCATACGATACCCCACTTGGTTACTAGCCACACTTAAAAATTTTGGCCCCCCGTTTCAACCTCTTTTTAATTCTATCATTCGCAATAAAGTTGGGTGGGCATAATTTAAAACTATTCCAAATTTCAAGTCCATATCATTAGTAAGTAGTTCCTGAGAAAATCAGCTGTGACAGACGGACGGACAGAGTTTGACCATAAGGGTTCCGTTTTTACCATTTTGGTACGGAACCCTAAAAATAGCTAGACAAGTAGGCAGATTAACCGAATTCTTATTCCCGATTGTTCTTCTGTATGATAGTATTAGTTACTCTATGCTAGTAACCTTGTATAGTTATAGATAGGCAACGAGTATCACAAATGTCGTGCAAATACATTGTGCAAAGCTTAAGCACGGTAAATTCCGACTGTCTCGTCTACTTTTGGTACAAAAAAACACGTACGTCCGTTAATCTGCTTACAGTCAAACATTTTCACCGCAAACTTAAAGAGCAGCATTTGAACTCATATAGATAACCCAACAAGCCTAGAATTCCGTGAAACGCGGCGGATTCCTCTCAGGTACGCAGTCAGGGTTTTGGGGCTCAGGGCCACAGACAGACTTTGATATACTAGTATATAGGTATAGTTACTTTACGCGAGGTGTAAGTACGGGATGCGGGCAGCCAATGAGAATGTCAGGATTTTGTGTACGTATGCGTGTGCGTAACGATAGAACTAACACAATAACAATATAACGAAATGTATGCGATTTGGAGAAAGAGTATGACTGTTTGTTTTATTATGGACGTCAATTTTAAACAAATGTTAGAAAGTTAGAGTTCAAAGTTTTATCAAGCCCCACGACATCGTAATGAGTAAAAAAAGCCTATACCAGATTATGCCTAAAACTCTAAGCTAAAAAATAGTGAAACCCCATCTAATTCTGTCTAGCATTTACTTACATCAGACGAATTCTTCGTGTTTGATATGAAATTAATATAATTGATTTTTGACCCCGCTGCTGGTCCTAAATAACACTTATTAGAAACGAAGGTAACCGACATAGCCGAAAGGATTAGCAAGCTGAAGTGGCAGTGGGAGGGCCACATCTGTCGCAGAACCGACGGCCGTTGGAGCAGATGACGAGTGTCTACTAGGTTGAATCAACAATAAGGATTAGACTGAGTAGAATTCGGACCTTATCTCCCTTGATATGTGCCTGATGTCTCTAGGCAACTTTTTAACACAACACGGCCTCGCCGGGACTGGTCGTGTTGAATTAGTGGCTAACTTCACAGACGAGCCCTGCTGAAATTTATGTTGCTTATGTCCAAGAGGTATACTAAATAATATTCACTATGTTGTGTACAATAATTCTTCTGCAACTAAAAACTTTTAGCATGGGTCTAGGTGGAAAGAATTTTGATAGTTTTTCAAGGAAACATAGATAGTTATTTACATTTAGTGCACCAAATTCACTTAATTTTCTCGTATATTGCTCATGATGGATAAATGCCTCAGATATTAAAAAGTTTATACGTTATGTTTTCAGTGCGTATGTGATTTTTTATAATTTTATTTATACAGGGCTTTACAAACACTTGGAATGAGGTTTACAAGTAGTACTACGTAGTGCTTACACTTGGACAGAGATAAAGATCACCACTCCCTTTCGCTACCTTCGATTTTAGCGATGTTTAACTATAATGGCGATGCCTGAAAAGCAGCGCTTCGCTAAGGCATCGAACATTTCATCTCACCGTAGAATACGTGGTAAGTTAATAATAACTGAACTTGTGTTGATGAATAAATTCACTTTGATTTATGCATTCACTGGTTCAGTTCTTTCATTCGTTCGTCCCTTTATCTTACGTACCACCTACTTCTTTCTACCCACCCATCCGATCTTATCTTATCTTCTTAGGGGGCCAGGAAGACCTGGCGACACTTCGACCCTTCAGGATCTTTTGTGCCAAACCCCTGACCACCGACGGTGCCCCAAGCCGATTTGGTGGACTTCACATACGCCTCAGTATTTCTTCTTTGGCATATGCAGGTTTCCTTACGATGTTTTCCTTCACCGAAAAGCCTGTGGTATTATAAATAAACCGTACTTAAGTTTCGTAAAACGCATTGGTACGGGCGGGGTTTGAACCCACGACCTCATGAACGTGAGGCGAGTGCACAACCAACCGGCTACCACGGCTCTTTTGTGCACCCATTCGATACTAAAATGCCCTTGAAACTGGTCAGTACCGGATGTTTTGTAACACTGTATAATCGCTGCTAGGGACGCTGTTTCTGCAATCGGTTTAGCTTCCAAACTTGGCTATACGCCAATAGCCATGCTGTTTTTGAGTTGGCCGTCCAAAAGTTCACCGCTATGTCTCACTTTACGACTCCTGCAGAATTCGAGACGACTTCACTCTAGTTGCTAAGTTACACTTAGTTAATTAGAACTTGGTGTAGTTTTTGTTAGAAATTAGTATGAAATACCTAGAAACCACTAATAAAACAAGATACTCGTAGATGTTGGAGAACAAATATTTAGGCAAAGTGTACGTTAAAAGTGCGGATTCCGGCAATTAATTTATTTATCTGGAGTACCTATCTCGGTGAACGAAACTTTTCCTAGAATTTCCTAATTGCCGGCCAATTTTATCATTCCATACGATAAATAAAATATTTTTCACAGCGTTTATAAGCGTAGTTCTCATCGGATCTCTCATTATGGATAAGCTTGTGACGTAAGGCTCGTCGTTGAAGACTCAGGAACATAGGAAGCGATAAACTCGACGACCGAATTGAACGTGAGGACACGAAGAAAAATAAAGACCACTACGTTTATTTCTCTCTTTTGGTACATTTTTAAATACAATTTTTTTACCGACCACACCGCTTCTAGGTGTTAGCGCTGTGGAGAAGAAAAGGCGCAACAAACAGCGACACATCTTTTAAAATCAAGTTTGTTGTATTCTATAACATAGAGTTTGGTGCGAAGCTGAAGCAACATTAGTACCAGACATCTTTGTCAATCAAATAATCTTCTATTTTATAATAGTCCTGTGCGTGCCGATCCGCGGTCTCCACTCCAGAACTCATCTACTCGTTACCGTCGGGCCTGCGGCAGATGTTATCGCCCACTGTCACTTCAGCTTACAAAACCTTCTTCGTCAGATCTCCTCATTACAAATTCACATGCTTCAAAGAAACCCCGAGCATAGCATAGCCATCTCCATAGCTGAGCGACTTGAAACTTCCTTTTTTGAACTCCGGCTCTCCGGCTCTCTCTTGAGCCATTTTGGTCGTTGTTGAAGCCTTGACAGATATTCTTGCTGCCATCTTTGCCAAAAGTCACCCAAAAGTTTCTGTGTAAATTGCCAGCGAGACAAGTTATGCAATTTAATATTTTGCAAATCTGGTGAAGGGACAACAATTGGAGCTTCGCCAATTAAAAAATGACCAGGGGTTAGAATCATGTCTGTATCCGAGTCATCAATTGGATAAGGCACAATCAATCAAGAGTATCTTAGAATTTGTTACTTGAACATTGTGACACATTAAGTAAGTAAGTACGTGTGCAGATCGAGATAGCAAACGCTGTGCGTGTTTCAGACGTCAGTGGCTTTTCTCCGCATGCCTCGCTAGTTTACCTTAATGAGGCAGTTAGTGTATTAGAATGTATATCGGCAATGCTGCCTTGTATAGGTTGTTATAGTTATTTAGATATTTACACATCTTGAATTTCTAAGTAGATAATGGGCTCGATTCTGAAGGCACAACGTTAAAATTTGACGGCACTAAAATTGGTTTTATCTTCATAATACTGTGTGACAAGGATAGCAACAGTTTTAGTACTGTCAAATTTTAAAGTTGTGCCTTCAGAATCGAGCCCATTGTTTTCGTAATCAACGTCCCTAAAAATCTCAAAAAGACATTCAAATTGTTAATTAAAATTATAATTAATTTGGTTTCCCGTAGGAATTATACGTTTTTTCGTGATAAAAACTATCCTATGTCTTTCATTGTCTTGTATGTCATTCCAGACCCAACCTATATTTGTGCCCAGTTTCATCCCGATACGTCCAGTGGTTAAAGCGTGATTGGGTAACAAACATCCAAACTTTCGCATTTATAATATTAGTGGGATGATATATACCAGATTTCGTGAGTTTGAGTCTCACATCTTTGTACAATTATGTATTTTTTTTTACTTCTCCTGTTTTTTTATGATTCACATAATACAGTAGGAAAAAATGTTGTTTTATAACTAGATTTCTAATCTGCAATGAAAAACAGCAACGAGCTCGCAATACTAGAGGTAAAGCTCGTTTGAGATCAGTCAGGAGACCAATACCAAAATCATCATAATTATCATCATGTCAGCCTTTAGACGTCTACTGCTGGACATAGGCCTTCCCCAATGAACGCCACCACACCCAGTCCTCCGCCCTCGGCATCCAGCCGATTCCGGCCACCTTCATAAGGTCGCGGTATCTTCTCCAGAACTCGTCTGCCCCAACGGGCGTTATAAATGAAAATAGATATAAAAGATAAGATGGATTAATATTAGATAGTAACAATAATTGCTCACCCCTTTAAATACATCATTAACCCAGATTACGTCTGCTTAACCACTACCACAAAGACGTCTTCGGAACTTTATATAATGCCTAACGCAAACCGTACTTTGTAACTTCACTACGTCGTCTGTGTATTTAGGACTGGGAATTAGCATGGATCAGCGATACTCAACCTGGGTCCACTGGGATTGAACATGTGGCCTGTAAACAATTTTTCCTGTCTGTATTATGTACACAATGTATATACACTGTTATACCGGAAGTTTTGCTATGTATATGTAAATAAACGTTAGGCAGATCATGAAATGGCGGCAGATCACGTTGTCTAAGCGCATCACGATCTGTCTGACTTATAATTGACTTGCGACCTATATATCTTTATGTAGCCTGGTAAAACTATTTTTTTTAAATATTATTCGGCGATATTAAATTTATATTTAATCCAAAATATAATTTTTTTATAATAAAAAATTACCAGTTTTATACAAATTTAACAGTAATTTTCAATAAATATTTATGTGCTTTTTATAATAAGTACATGTCGAACAGCACTTGCATTTTGTACCGGCGTTGTGTTACCCCTGGCTGTTCACGTTTCCGTGGTAAAAGATAGTCCGCGTATCATACATACGAGTACATACATAATGCTCCCATGCCTTGGTCCCAGAG
This sequence comes from Esperia sulphurella, assembly GCA_947086405.1. Lineage (NCBI taxonomy): Eukaryota > Metazoa > Arthropoda > Insecta > Lepidoptera > Oecophoridae > Esperia > Esperia sulphurella. Next base: position 4,722,404 of record OX352282.1, read on the forward strand.
AGGTAGGCAGAGAATTGAATCGCCACTTTGCGCGATCCTGACACACCTCACTAGCCTCACTCACATTCATCAACCTTTTCATGTACCTCCTTTTATTCACCTCACTGCGGACCCCAGCCTTTATGAGGACATTACCCATTTGATCATTGGATGTCCTCCTAGGACGAAATCTAACTATTGTTCCGTATAATCCCACTAATATTATAAATGAGAAGTTTAGATGTTTGGATATTTGGATGTTTATTACTCAATCACGCTTCAACCACTGGACGGATCGGTATGAAACTTATCTCACATATAGGTTAGGTCCTGGAACAGGACATTGGGTAATTTTTGTCCAGAAAAAACATCTCATTCCTACGGGAAATACATAATAATTTGTGATGTTAAGTTGTCCAAGCGAACGAAGCCGCGGGCAACAGCTTGTATCTTATAATACCTAGTTACTTATAACATTTCTGTTAACCTGAGTAGATAGAGGACATGTGGCTTAAATGAGTTTGAGAATACCTGAGGTGGATTATTCATTAGTTAAATTGAGAGCCTTATTTTGGGGCTACCTCGTGTTTTGGAAGATATGCTAACTGGCTAATTTGTCTGACTTATTAAATAATAGGTACAACGTTAATTAAAAACATTGGCGACAGTTTGTGAGTCTGTTGAAGGTTTCTGCTGAAATATCAAACCGATGCCTCTTTCTTATTGCTCGCTCTCTACATTACAGAAAGTCGTTTCTGCTCTGAAACGACTTTGATGATATTCACGAACCAAGCTTATATTCGCAGCTTGGTTGACCACGATACTTCATTTCATACATTTCCATCTCAAATAAAAGCTTTTACAGGAGTCGTATGAAAGACTTAAGACAGATAAAGGCCTTAAACCTTTTTTCCCATGGAGAAATACTACGCATACCTACCTCGACTCGGGAGGTTGAGTAGGTTATGTCGGACTTGCACCGACTAAGACCCCAGGGGAGGTAGCCCTCTTCGATGCACATCGAGTGACTCCGGGATAGAGGTCCGCGCCACGCCGGCATGCCGCCGCCGAGTTACCCCAGCGCGCCGCCGCCGGGTCGGCATATATAAGGGTCTTGGTCCGAGGCGAAGCGATAGGTATGTCACTGGTGTATATGTTGAAGAGAAGAGAAGCACCTTGCCACAGGGCTCGGTACTAGCTCACTAATATTGGTCTGCGAGACGTTGAAATTTACGCCGAAGAGTGGAACATTTTAGAAGACTTACTTTCTTAGAATCTTTCTAGAAGCCGTGAAAATGTTGTCGCCGCAAAAGGCACTCACTCATTATATTTGAGACTCATTTCTGGGCTCAACGACTGAAAAACAAAATGATCCTTAGCTTGAACAAAAGGTTTCTTGTTCTTTTACTGAAAATATTGTCGCAGTCTTTGCTCGATCCAGGTTTCGCTAGTCTGAAAAAATCTACAATTACGTAGAAAATCACCAAACGACAAAAACTACTTTCATGGCTAATAGTGTCATGAGGAAATTTGTAAAGGCCTTCTTCAAGAAATTACCATGATAAACTACTACAAAACCTGGCCAAAAACACTCGAATAGATTTGTCGATGAGGATGACGAAATGCGCAAGAACTCTTAACTAAGGAGATATTAGAAATGAAATGACGTGAAATGAAATATCTTTATTATGGATCATAGGTATAGAGAAAATACGGTAATAAATGGTGTGTACAAAGGCGAGCTTATCTCTGAAAGAGATCTCTTACAGCCAACCTTACAAGGTGTGAGACCAGGCAGTAAAATCGAAGGGGAAAAATAAGTGCATAATAGACTACATAATAACTAAATACCTACTATATATACTTAATAAACTAATTATATATAAAAAAAATATAATAAACATACTTAGATAAATACATACAATAATAATATATTTATTAGACATGCATACTCCACTTCGATACCCAAATTCGTTTCTCGGCACTCCTTTGGTAAAGGTACAAAATTTCAAGCAGTTCGTGGAGTAGAATTATAAAAAAAACAACCCCTACTATAAGCTACGCGATGGAAATATACCTGAATGTGCCTGTAATAAAAGCAAAAGTTTTACGATGATATTTATAAATGTGGTCGAACCTATGCATGCATATTAGCTACAAGCATCGCGATTGGCCTGCCACGACATCCGCGACAAATGTATGCGCATACATTATTGTGTGTACAGATAGCCTTCAGGGGTGGTAAAATGCTGCATTTAATTCTGCTAGCTGCCTTTGTACACTTTCCAAAAATCTGTACCTATTTCTTATTGTTATTCTTAATTTGTGTGCAATAAAGAGTTTATCCTCCGTCTGTCTCCGGCAGATGAGAGAGGGTTGTGCTCCTGCAGTGGAGACAAAAATAACCAGGAAGGATACTCAGAGACTACTGGACCGATTGAGCTGAAATTTAAAACATAGTTAAATTCCCAAGTCATCGTAGGAAACATATGAAAAAGTCGAGAAAAATTGTATAAAATTCCAATAAATAGAAGTACAGTTTACTGTCATTTTTTGCCTCATATTGTATTATTATGTTACAATATTTTATCTAATTAATAGTGTAGGCAACACTTTGGAACTCCAGAGCTTAAAAAAATAAAGCGGAAGACAGCAATGCAGTGGTAAAAGTAGATATTTCCTCGCAGTGATGTTTCAACCCTGAACTGAAACATCGTTGGATGCAGCATTTTATTAGGGGAACTCTGTGTGTCGATAGCCTTCCGGCCGATCATGAATATGTCGCGTCGCAACACTCCACCACCGCCCGTGGTTTTTGTGCGGACGCAGTTTGTTTGTTACTCTACCCTTCCTCCAACCACCATCCCCCCTTTTGTAACTGGGGGTGTGAAACTGTGGTTTTGTTTCATTGTGATAAAACTGGCTCGCAACTTTAGCTACGAGATGTTGCTACGGCGTAGCAGTTGTAGCACTGCGTAATATTTATTTTAGACTGATAATAGAATTATTTCTAGGGGTTTACTTCGTCAGAATATCGGGTAATATAACTCGAACAAAAAAGCAATTTTGTAGTCTCTAACGGGTCACGTGACATATTCTGATAATCGTTGGCGTCTACCACAGTTAGAAGGTAAAACATAACCGTTGGAGATTATAAAATTAGTATTTATATCGGCGGATATTATTCGACATGCTTACGGAGTACACAGAAAATACAAAGTCAAACCATTCAAACAAAGCCCAGTACAGTGGCGTCATTTTAGTGACCGAGGTCAAGAGTCACTGATCCTGAAGATAAGCTGTGATGGATAAGAACTTAAAGCAGAAAGCAGACACGAGATAGAGTTAGACCGTATCAGGCTAGAAATTAATGTACCAATGTTTGAATGATTGATAATAGGTATAAAAATTCTGTTTTGACTTCGTTTAAGTCATGTATTTGTGTTACATCTTGTATGTGTATTGTTACTATTTTAATTGCTACAGTCTGTGGGTAAAGTTGCACTTATCAATTACCAAATATTCTATATTTTAATAACATCTGTATCTACATGAATTCCTGGCAATAAATGAATTGATTGATTGATACATACATACATACATACATACATACATACATACAAACATACATACATACATACATACATACATACATACATACATACATACATACATACATACATACATACATACATACATACATACATACATACATACATACATACATACATACATACATACATACATACATACATACATACATAATCGTCGGCGTCGCCGTCCCAGAGGGGTAGGCAGAGACGATGGATCGCCACTTTGTGCGTACCTGACACACCTCCTTGGCCGACCTCTAGCTGTAGTTCCTTCCACATTCGCACTGTATATTACATTTGTCACTTTGTTGATAGATGTAAATATATTACATAATATACATACACTTGTCCAATCCCATACTAGGATTTTCTCCTGTTTTATGAGAAATAAACAAGGTCATGCATAATTCCGTTTGTGAAATTGTACACTTTGACGTTTGTTCCTACTAGTACCGCTAAACTGTACCACCTGTGGTACTACCGAGAAATTTCATTCTCTTTAGTACCACCTTTTAGATCAATTAATCTTAGTGTATACTCATGAACAATAAAGGATTTTGACTTCGACGGCTTGTCTTGCAGTCGGACCTTTCACCGTCGCTACTCGTAATTATAAACTACAACACTTAGATATCAGAGCCTACAACAGCCTACAAGCCTTAATGTCATAACAACAATTAGCTTCAGCAACAACAACTCAATTAAACATAACAGCACATACTAGTGCTGCAGTAACAATCAAGTTAACAAGGCACCAGTTACTCCGACAATGTATTGTATTGTATTTACGCTCACTTTAATTGTTACGCTAACAATAAACGTTAAGGCAACATTGTTGTGTTTTGATTCCGAATAATAAAAATGCAACAGTGTGCTGCTGACAATGAGATCTACAGGGTAATAGATGTAATAGTGCAACGATATCAAGTTACTGCCCCGTTTGCCTAGTGGCATAAAGAAATACGGAGAGGTGTCTATAGTATAGGCTAATTATTTTTGAGGCGACTAACAACTTATAAAGCTTACAACTCAATATAAAGCTGCTACTGGGCCCGATTCTGAAGGCACGCATTTAAAATTTGACAGCGCTAAAATTGGTATCGTCTTTATATTGTGCCTTCAGAATCGAGTCCATTATGCGACTAACAACTTATAAAGCTTACAACTCAATATAAAGCTGCTACTGGGCTAGATTCTGAAGGCACAATGTTAAAATTTGACAGACTAACACTGTTGCTATCCTTGTCACACAGTATTATGAATATAAAGACGATACCAATTTTAGCGCTGTCAAATTTTAAATGCGTGCCTTCAGAATCGGGCCCAGTAGCAGCTTTATATTGAGTTGTAAGCTTTATAAGTTGTTAGTCGCCTCAAAAATAATTAGCCTATACTATAGACACCTCTCCGTATTTCAAATGCTACTTCACTGTAGCTGCCAACCTATTATTTTTGCTACCCATTTTAATTATTTTTAAAACCCTAAATCAGATTGGTTTGTCGCCGCGTTAAATACATGCCTATAGTATATACTCTGACGATACACTTTGACTGAACTTTGTGTTGTCGCTGTTGAAGCCTAGTAAAATATCCTTTTTTTAATATAGTTAATTAAGTAAACAAACATAGGTAGCCATTTTTACAGTGAATCGTAATCGTAAAACATATCGGGTATACAAAATCGCGTAATCGCGGCAGTCACTGCCGACTGAGATGACAAATGTTGACGGATACGAGCCCAGTGCACATGTTTACTGCTCCAGTGCAACTAGGAGCAAAGAATATGAGTGTGCACTCAATAATAAAGATAGGTACACTAAAACATGTGGTAGCTAAATATGTACATGAGTCGATGACTTAAATGCACCTACTTCGCTTGCCCGGTTTAGTACGTTGTTGTATTCAGTCCGCTCTCGTAACTAGCCGTTCATCGACTAGTGGCCTGGTCATTGGAGTCGAGCGCCAGAGGTCGTGCTTTCGATTCCCACTGGGGACAGACAACTTTGTACAAGTTGGGCCTGGTCTGGAAGTTATACTTGTGAATTGTCCAATCCTTGTTTAATTTCCATAGCACAGGAGAAAATCCTAGTTTGGGATTAGATAAGTGTTCATCATCATCATCAGGTTATTTTTATCTCCACTGCAGGAGCACAACCCTCTCTCATCTGCCGGAGACGGAGGATTTGGCCTACACTCCCCACGCTGGCCAGACGGGTTGGGGAGGCCTGATTGATGTTTTATAATGTATTCCCTTAATCGCCTTGTACGACATCCACGGGAAGAGTTGGAGTGGTGCTATTCTACTCTATTAGATAAGTGTATGTATATGTAATATTTATATTCATTTATAATATATTAATATATGTTTATTATTTACTCGTGACATTTGTGACAGATCAGTTTGGTGTGTTGTGTTGTGCGGGGTGATTCCCATCACAAAATTATTCTGGTGACGTCGTAACAGGGACAAAAAATTTGACTTGCTTGGTTTGTGTCATCAATTCCTATCGATATCTCTGGTGATAGCCATCAGATCCTGTGGTGAGTGGAAATCAGATTCCCTTTGGAAGAATAGCTTCGTATCCCAACGACTGCGCCAGAGGTTATGGTAATGAAACGACAAGGTGACATGCACACTCCTTTGTTGTCAAGGCCTACCCATATAGATTATATAATACCGACAAGGCACTCGAACTCGAAGCATGTAAAAAGTTGATATTGACAATGAGGTTGATCCACAAGTTAAAATTCGCTCAGCGAGCTATGGAGCTAGCTAAACTCGGAGTTTCTGTAAAGAGTCTCTATGCACACCCAGCAGACGACCCATAGTGGAACGACAGCCCTGTTTCAAATACTGTGTCTTTATATGTATTGAGGCACATGCAACAACGGGCTGTCCGCCGAAACGAGAGTTTGTCGGACAGCGGACGTGTCGCTTCAAACTGCAGATCATCCACGGATGCAAGTCTATAATAGTTTATTATTTTGAGTGATCAAAGAGTTGTTTAATTGCTGTTGATGTGAATTTGCCGTGGGGTTCCTGGCTTAGAATAGGGCCACCCTTATCGTTCCCGTGGCTATCGTCAAGGCGATTAAGAGATTGCACCAGGGACGGGCAGAAGCGTTCTCCTGTGTGTGTATGTTAAGATCATTACTGCGATCACCAATCCGCCTGCCAAGCGTGGTGATTATGGCAAATCCCCCAATGGACATCTAACCAAAAGTGATATTCTATTGGGGAGGCCTATGTCCAGCAGTATTTAGGCTGATGACGTGAATTCTACCACAGACGTTCGCAGACATAATTAATCATCGGTATAAGTCAGAGCAACCTGAAATCTTTTATATATTAGATTAGATTCTATATCACTTTTACCGTGTGGTTTCCGGTAGAGTAGAATAGGACCACTCAAACTCTTCCCGTGGATGTCGTACAAGGCGACTAAGGGAATATATTATAAAACATCAATCACGCCTCCCCAACTCGTCTGGCCCGCGCGGGGAGTGTAGGCCAAATCCTCCGTCTGTCTCCGGCAGATGAGAGAGGATTGTGCTCCTGCAGTGGAGACAAAAATAACCTGATGATGATGATGACGATGATATCACTTTTAAATCTTAAAATATCAATTTAACATGTCATTTTAATGTGGTAAAAGGGATCGGCATAAAATAAACTAATATACAAAATATAAATTACAATGTCAACAATAAAAATAATGTCACAGTTAATAACATACTGTCTATGTCAGTAAGTAATATTACAATAAAAATTTCGAAATACACTTGGTATTAAATTAAATCCGATCGCCGATTTCTCATGCGACGGATTGGGGCTCGCGTCCACACTATGCTGATTTCACTCCCAATTTTACTCTCGATTTCAGTTAGTTTCAGCAGCTTCAGAAATATGGAATGCAGAATGCTGTATGTCTCAGGGCGGAAGTCTCATTTTATCTATTCATAACCCTTACAGGAAATCGTAGGTGTCGGTGTCGTTCAGCTCTATAGGTAGCGCTCAACTCTTTCGACATGTGGTCCGAAGTTACAGAAGTTTATATAATATAATATGTATTATTATACCACATCCAAATTATTTCTCACGTCCTGGTGCGCGCGAGCATCCCACTTCAAATTCCCGGCGAGTAATAAAAGTAAACAAGGCAACATTGCTTTAATTTCCCCCCGACCATTACGTACATAGCGTACGTTATCTTGTACGTGTACGTACGCAGCGAGAACAATAACTCGCAAAATGAAATTATCGCCATGAGGCTTACTTAATATTACAATGAACGAACTCGGGCTTTTCCTGTTGTAATAAAGTTTCATGATAGTAGGGGCAACATGGAAATTGTTTTAGTACCGGTTTGAATTATAAAAATGTTTAACCAGGACTTTCATCTCCGGGTCTATAACTCCAAGTTAGCTCTACCAGCTGTTTGAGCTATTCAGATCTACTCTTATAAGTATATGTCACGTGACATACCTTTGTCTGACGAATATTATCAAATGATTACGGAGTAGGGCCTCATAAATGGCCATATGGAACACGTAGCCGAAAACGGTTGGAGAGTAAAAGCTGAGAATCGCGTGCGGCATATACCCAAGTTGTAGCTGTCGAGCTGATGATAGCAGAATCACATACAAAGTATTCTGAAGTTTTGAACATACGCGTATCAAGCTTTGAGTAATACATGGTAGATAGATATATACAGACAGACCACAGCAAAGTGTGCTCTACTTGAAAATTCCATTTCCGGCCGTCTTTGTCCCGTACCCCACTCAGTGCAACTGTCTGATTGTACGATATGAGGACGGATCACATGAGTAGAGGTGTGTGTGAGTTTTATATAAAACTGGAGTTTGGGCCGGTTAGGCGTATAATATCACTATAGTACGTTCCAGTTATACATACATATTTACATAATGCTGACGTCTTGGTCCCAGAGGGGTCGGCAGAGACGATGTATCGCCGCTTTACGTAAGTCAATGTTGCAAAGCGACTTTCCTTCGCCCGCTTTTCGCTCATGCCAGGGTTATAGACATTAAAGTTCATTGACTTCATCTATAGTAGTTTTACGTACCTATTCATTAGTTTTGAATTTATTTGTATAGAAGGGGCAATGTACTTTTATGCAATACTGCATAGGGTAGGGTATACAAAAATTTTGTGTTGGAAATAAAAACAATTTATTTATTGCATGTCTAATTATTGACATAAAATATATTTACTTATGGCTCTGAGCCTCAGACTAAGTGTCTAAGCTTTGAGCTCATTTTAGCAAATCTAGGACAGCAATATTTTGTTTAACTTACCTACTATTGATATGTTTGGTTCGCCATTACTACTTGAAACAGATTTTTCTTGACATCCGACCCTTTGCAGCTTATCTCGATAGCGAGATAGCTACCTTTGTGTAGAGAAAATAAAGATATATTTTATTTTTATTTTATTTTTTTATTGTCCGGCGATGGCGACGTGTTTGCAACTGCTTCATCGGTTTCACTTACGAAAATATACGGCTTTAGCGAGTCCACTGTTGGACATAGGCCTCTCCCAGGGTGCGCCACTGACCCCGATTCTCGGCTCTTCTTATCCAGCCACTGCCAATCGCCTTACGCGGATCGTCGCTCCATCTCCTCTTACGCTGAAATCCAGTCGCTAACTCCCGTAGGTAAAATAAACTCTTGACCTCACAAGGCGAGCGTCTACCAATTTAGTTACCACGACTTAACCGTAACAAAAACAGAGTATACTAAATATTGCTACTTATAGAAGCGACACTTTCCTCCCCCACCAGTTTATCGTTGCCCGCAAAATAGAGCACAGCGGGAAGTACGCACTAACGAGCTGCCGCCATCCACCGGCGCCGAAGAGCGACGTTACAAGTTAGAAAGAGAGGCACACAAACAATAATTTACGCACACACACAAACATGTACGGATAGGCTGGTGCGCGAGTGTCGGGGGTGTGACACAACTGTGAGAAGATTATATTTTCAACAGCAACTAAATTCATTCAATTCCAACATATTTCAAACAGGGAAGCCTCTTGAAACAATTGTGGAGCATTTGTGAATCAAATACTGAATAGGCTAGTTGGTACAGTGAAGCATTGCTGAACGCTGAACACTGTACACTAAACAGTTTGCACGCTAGGCATAACTGTTGGATAGTTCACTTGTATCTGTTGACATAAGTATGCACTGACTAGAATGTGCGATGGTACAGACTGAGGGAAAAGTGCTAGGTCAGGAGAGTGAATTCTGATTATTTGAAACAATAAACATGAGTTAGTGCAAGGGGACAAGATTTTGGTGTGTTCGTTTAAAGTTAGGATGAGTGTTCAAGGTTAAAATCTTGATTAAATCAAGAAATGATAATATTACTTTCAGTGAGTTACAAAACTTATTTTCAAAGGCTGAAAAATAAAACATGATATTACAATTTATGTTCATTGTTGTTAATTTCGAAACAATAAAGCGGTTACGGTGTGGGACGCCCCCTGGCTAGATGGAGCGACGATCTGCGTAGAGCGGCTGGCAGTGACTGGATGAGAAGAACTGAAGATCGGGTTCAGTGGCGCACCTTGGGAGAGGCCTATGTCCAACAGTGGACTCTTTCGGGCTGATGATGAAAGCGGTTACATACATACACTCACGCACCCTCTTTTGACCCCCTCCCCCTAACATACATAAATATTCAGTCACTTTTGTGGACGTCAGTACCATCATGTACATGATGTTTACTTTTCAAACGGTCTAAGGATTGTGTCCCACAATACGCAGCTCGGCTCTAGACTTGCTTTCATAACACGTAGGCGTTTCAGCAGCGCCCATTGACAAACGTACGTTTATTTGTCAAAGCAATCCATTCAAGACGTGTTTGCGAAATGAGATGTGAAAAATAAATTAAATGTGAAATATGGAGCGTAATTTTCGTAGACGTAGTGCTACGCGCGTAGCATCTCGTATGGGGCCTGGAGACGTAAGAATGCATATATTTACATGTAAATTTTTAGGGTTCCGTCAAACGAATACCCTTTTACCGAAGCTGTTGTATCCGTCTGCCTGTCTGCCGGATAACTCAAAAACTACTTAAACGATTGAACTGAAATTTAGCTCGTAAGTATATATGTACTCGTAAAATTTGCATGTGTTTTTTGGCTTATTATAAGATCACCCCAATCTTCCCGTAGGTATCGTCAAGGCGACTAAGGGATTCACCGGGCAGCAGCGCCCTTCTGTGGATATTAAGACCATTACTGCGATCACCAATCCGCCTGCCAAGCTTGGTGATTAAGGCAAATTCCCCAATGCTTATGTATATAGGCTAATGTTTAGCCTACTGTAAGTTAGATGACTACTTAAGTGATAAAAGTCCATGGAGTACTTGATGGCTCAGCATAGGTAGACTTAATGATTGTAATGAATAAGATAAATCAAAGGGCCCTGTGCCGTTGGGTTTGTTGCCACTTCTTCCCCTCGGTTATACAGGTGGAAATGGAGTAGTTTTAGGCAGAATTTGACGTCAGAAAGAGAATAATGTATTCCAATTTTTTAAATTAATATTTTGATTTTGATTTTGCAGTGGACGTATTTCGGCTGATGATCATGATTCTAAAAGAATCTTTAAATTATATTTCTGTAAAATTACCAAAATGTCACTTTAGCTGTTTTACCTTTTGCCACCTCATTGGCATAGTAGATCGGTCATTAGACTCGAGCGCTAGAGGTCGTGGGTTCGATTACTGAGGGACAGATAACTTTGTACAATTTGTACAAGTTGGTCCCGGTCTGGATTCTATATTTGTGAATTGTTCAGTCCTTGTCTAATTCCCATAGCACAGAAGAAAAACCATAGTTTGGGACTCGACAAGTGTATGTTTATATGTAATTTATCTAGTAATGTGCAGACGTTGGGGTAGACGAGTTCTAGAATGGAGACCGCGGATCGTTACGCGCACGGTGGGACTCCTTCCCGTCAGGTGGACCGGCGACCTGAAGAATGTGGCCGGAAGTGGCAGGATACGGAGGGCGGAGGACCGGGTATGGAGGCGTTCATTGGAGAAGGCCTATGTCCAGCAGTGGACGTCTTAGGGCTGACATGATAAATGCTGATAAACGCTATAATGTACCAAAATTAACAACAAAAACAATAACAAAATAGGAAAAAAGACTGTGTCCAATTCGGACTAAACCCACATGGGGATCTCTTCCAGTCAACCTTAGAGTAACTGAAAGGACTAGTTTAATGCGTTTAGTACCAAATTTGAAAAAAAAACTTTTTTAAATACCTATAAATATAATAAATATCACGGGGCGAAAAGTGGGCGAGGGAAAGTCACTTTGCGACATAAAGTAGAGATAGGGAGCGAAAGTGGGAATGGGAGCGGAACCTGTAGTCCACGCGAGTGGAGCCGCGGGCACAGCTAGTTTATAACATTAGTAGGATTATACGGAACTATAGTTAGAGGTCGTCCTAGGAGGACATCCATGGATCAAATGGGTAATGTCCTCATAAAGGCCTGGGGTCCGCAGTGAGACGAATAAAAGGAGGTACATGAAAAGGTTGATGAATGTGAGTGAGGCTAGTGAGGTGTGTGAGGATCGCGCAAAGTGGCGATTCATCGTCTCTGCCTACCCCTCTGGGACCAAGGCGTGAGCATTATGTATGTATGTATAATAAATATATATTTTTGATGCACAATTTACTTCATCATCAGGTTATTTTGGTAGTTTCCGGAGACAGACGGAGGATTTGGCCTACACTCCCCGCGCTGGCCAGACGGGTTGGGGAGGCCTGATTGATGTTTTATAATGTATTCGCTTAGTCGCCTTGTACGACATCCACAGGAAGAGTTGGAGTGGTCCTATTCTACTCTACCGGAAACCACACGGCAACCGGAAACCACACGGCAATTTACTTATGATACCACAAAATCACGTCACACTCCCTTTGTCCTAGTCCACCTGTTGCCTTCTCAGCGATACAGGGTGAAATCTGAAAATTAACTCGAATTTCATGCGAATGTCCTTTATGTGGTACGTATAAGGCCCACGGTATTGCGGCGCGGCGATAACGCGAATTTGCATAGGAATAAACGTGAAATAATTTCACTGGGTATTTATTACGGGAAGGCGGGTGGCGGTCGTGTTTTTTTGTAAGGCGTAGAATTCACTATCTCTAAATAATATAGATATACATTAAATAACTGTATCCTACTAATATTATAAATGTGAAAGTTTGGATGTTTGTTACTCAATTACTTCAACTACTGGACGGATCGAGATGAAACTTGGCACACAAATAGGTTAGGTCCTGGGATCCTTTCGTCCCATTTCGTAACTAGATTTCGTAACTGGCTACGAAATGGGAATTTAATTCTCATTAGGACACTGGGTAGTTTTTGTCCCGAAAAAACATCAAATTTCTACGGGAAATACATTATAATTTGTGATGTAAAGTTGTCCACGCGGGCGAAGTCGCGGGTAATAGCTAGTGTTATATAGGTCTATTTTAATTACTATAATACAATCCTTGACGAGAGCTTAAGGTAAAGATTAAAAAGGAAATATAATAACAAGGCTGCGATGTTGTTCGCAAAACATCACGGGTATCACGCAGCGAAAAACGGGCGAAGGAAAGCTTTGCGACATTAGATTGCGCAAAGTGACGATACATTGTCTCTGCCTACCCCTCAGGGATATAATATATTTATTAAATGACAGAACGCAATAATAGTTTTAGATTTATTATCGATTAGAGCTGATAGTAAACTATGCGTTTATACTATAGTCGGTACTTTTTTTAAACATTGTAGTTTTTACCTGAAACTTGAATATTTTTTTCTGGAAAATGCAGTACGGGTTTGGTGATTAAACCGTATGTTAGTTAGATAAATAAATCATAGAACTATGCCAAGTCGAAACAGAGGAGTCATAATTTTTTTTTTGTTAAATTTATACCTGAAATTGTTTATTTTTAGGAAATTATTAAGATAACCTGGTATAGGTAACACAGTGTATCAGATAAAAAAATATATAATCTTTGTAAAAAAAAATTAACAATATTTTACCACCTTTTTTCTTAATTAATCTGTAGATTTTTTTTAAATATTTATTTAAAGAGCTTTTTCATAAACATGACTACGTCGCTCTATAAGGTGTTATATTTTATAACCATCTATTTTCTAATAGCTATTTTATATAATGTATACAATTTCAGTCAGAACTGACAGAGGGAAGGCCACTAACTATTACAGCGACCTATTTGCCAAAACATCTCTTTCTCAAAATTTGCCTCCTGTACCACTCGATCCGGACGCACTCCACCAAAACGTGGTAGGCGTCCTCCACCACGCCACATTCTGTGCAATGTGGTGATGACCTTACCCATCAAATATGCGAACTTATTGAATAGAAAGTGTCCGGAGCGAAGTCTAATCTTTCGTTCTTTTTTGTTTCTCTAAAAATATAGTATTAAAAAGTATCCAGCAAACACTGCCTTGTTACATAAAAGCTTATTCTATACCTCACATATGCAATAAAATCCCCAAGACGATACCAAGATATAGACGAGGTTAATATATTTCACCTGACTACCAGGCGTGGTGCGCCATCTATATCTTCTGATCTTCATCCTTATGTAGTAGACATACCACGCTCTCCCACGAAGCGTTTTGCATCCTCGTTCCGGATAAGTACAATTTGGATCTTTTTAAAAGAAGAGTGAAGAGGCATCTTCTGGATAAGAGTGCTCCACCTTAGGCCTCATCATCACTTACCATCGACTCCATGATCAGTTGACAAAAAATTATACTATTGTTAGGATTAATTCGTTGCTTTCATCTAGGTTTCAACTTCTATCTAATTATATTATAATAATAGTTTATTTAATCACACACATTATACATACATTTCAAAATTACAATAATTTAAAATTAGTTTCAACAAGTAATTTTAAAGTTTATTATTATGTTTTTTCTAACCATGTTTTAAATGCATGCTTGTGATACAACGTTGTATGTCTATGTGGCGGAACATAGCTCTGGCCGAAATTTTAAACCATTTTTAACTATGATTCATATAAAAAAAAATATTTGTATTTTTTTTTATATAATAAATACCGTAACGAACATTTTACTGGAATCTTCGTTACTGTTGCTAGCATTCTAATTTCTCATTTCATCAACCGTGCTCTGGTGTATTCTCAGCTTTATTATCCTCGCATTGTTATTTTTTCAAAATAAAAATAACGTACCTTTTTTGTTTCTGTTTTCATTCTTAATTCGTTGACCTGACTTTGGCTGTTCGATGATTTTTTATTGATTATGTTTTAGAGTGGCCGACGTAGGCTTTTTCCCTGATTTTGTAAATATTAAAAAAAAGATACATGGCGCTGCGTATCCAATACAACAATGCCTTCAGGGCATTGTTGGTACTAGCCCGATTCTGTCGTGCTACAGCAGCGCGCACGATGGCTTTCATGCCATCTTGCGAAAGTAAATCTCGTACTTATAACAGAGAGTTCAGGGCAGGCGTAACAACATCCTGAAAGTAATTGCAAATAGGTACCACTACCTTAATATGCGGCACCTTATCAATTATTTTATACTAACCATAGTTCATAACTATTTAAAAATCTAAAATGTGAGATTCCGATCACACTAGCTATATATTTTTAAATCATCATCAGCCTATATACGTCCACTGCTGAACATAAGCCTCCACTATAGAATGCCACTTTTGATAAGCTGTCCTCTGGGAGATTTGCCACAATCACCACGCTTGGCAGAAGGATTGGTGATAGCAGTAATGATCCTAAATCAAATCAATTTATTCACCCCTGCAACTGAGTACTTTGCATTGGGAAGCACAGTACAATATTACTTTTTTGTCAATTTTAGTTACAAAATAATTCAAATAATTTTAATTAAGCTCAGATAACAGAAAATGAATATTCATCTAATGGCATTTCCATGAAATCATTTATGGCCTTTTTGTTTTGAACTCTAGCATCGGTAATCTGGTGACATAGCCAAGAAGGACAGTTAAATTAACAATTTAAGCAACAACGGATGTGCCTGAGTGAAGTGAGGTATCTATTAAGTTTATTTTTGCTTTGACTGGCACCGACTCCAAAAATAACTTATTATAAATTGTAACCAAGTGTTGCAATTGTGACAGTGTTGGAATTGTCAGGAGAGCCAACTCCTTCATATATGTCATTAGAAGGTCCTTCCAATTCCTGACCATGGAAGTATTTACTAAAATATACAAAACTTATGTCAGACCGCTTCTTGAGTATGGTTTCCAAGTTTGGAACCCATACTTTGTCAAGGACATAGACCTTCTCAAAAGTGTACAAAGGAAAGCTACCAAGATGCCTTATGGGCTAAAGAAAAAAACATATGAAGAAAGACTAAAGATTTTAGGGCTCACCACCCTCAAGGAGAGACGTCTACGAGGCGACTTAATAGAGACGTTTAAGATACTCACACACAAATACAACCTGCCAGACCTGCACAAGATTTTCACAATGAAAGACATACTGCCGTTGCGAGGACACCATCTGAGAATAAGCCGCACTAACTCAGACTCAAATGTTGCACATCACTTTCTGAATAATAGAGTTGTTCAATCGTGGAACAGGCTCCCAGGTGAAGTGGTTTCAGCCAAATCAATAAACTCCTTTAAAAATCGCCTTGACAACTGGCTTAAAACTAATACTGTTTAAAAGTTAAAATCCAACACTGTGAAATAGACACATCAGCATATTTGCTGCTCGTCTATAATATAAATAATAATAATAATAATAAATAGGTATATCAGTATCAATAATTTCGTTGATTGTCCTTTAATGCTCTTTGCTTTGAAGTAATTAAAATATTATTTTCTACTTTTTAGTTTAAGTTTGTACATGTAGGTATAGTCTTGTAGTCGGTTTTTATTTTATTTTCTAAAATATTATTTTACTTTTCTAAAAAGCCTTTGTGCCGATTGGCGCTTAGGAACTCCGTTTATAATTCTGAGATATCTTTTTTGACACTTAAGAACTTTCTTCATCGGATGCATTTCCCCAAACAGTAATAGCATAACTTAAAATTGACTGCGCATATGCATAGTACACAGCTAAGAGAGTTTTCTATCTACTAGAGGTTTTAGTTTTAGGAGGTTTTTAGGTTTTCTAATATACACAGGAGAACGCTGCTGCCCGGCCCTAGTGCCGTGTGGTTTCAGGCTTAGAATAGGGCCACCAAAAATCTTACCGTAGGTCAAAAATCAAGGAGACTAAGAGATTGCACCAGTTTTTTTTAATGTCAAATATATTTATTTTATTTTCTCTATTCATCGTGGTTTATACGAGTCATATCAAGACTATTTTCAAACATCATATAAAAAAGTTATCGTTACAGAAACCCTTAAAATTGGGGTAGAACAAAATTATCGTTATTCTCAGAAGTAGAACGTGTAACCTATATTAAGTACAAGGTCCTTACTGAAATAGGTCTGGATCATTAATAATGCTAAGGTTCGAGCGGCATCAATAGATACTCGTTAAAATACGAGGTCAAATAAAATATTCAGTACCTAACAAAAGATTGTCGTTGACAAAAACAACATTAACAATGGCTAGAAACACGTTTGGTACACTTTTTAATTTGCGAAAGTGTATAAAAGGTACCCGCGTGGTTCTCGCCTTAGAATAGGGCCACTCACTATCTTCCCGTATTTGTCGTCAAGGTGACTAAGGGATTGCACCAGGGAAGGTAGCATTCCATTCAATATAGGATACCTGAGTTCCCGGCTCAGAACAAGATCACCCCCAATATTCCGGTGGGTGTCGTCAAGGCGACTAAGGAATTGCACTAGGGAAGGCAAGCAGCGATCTCCTTTGTATATTAAGATCATTTACTTTGATCACCAATCTGCCTCCTAAGCGTAGTGATTATGGCAAGTCCCCCAATGGACAGCCAACTAAAAGTGGCATTCTATTGGGGATGTTCAGCAGTGGACGTATTTTAGCTGATGATGGTGATGAAAGGGTACATGGAGGCTTCTAGTATCTATGTAATTTTGTTTTGCAATAGAGAGTAATTGAATTTATATATATATTTATTTATTTATTTTTATTTATACTTTATTGTACACAAATATAAGTCACACAACTAATTTAAACACAAGATGTACAAAGGCGCACTTAACTCTGTAAGAGTTTTCTTCCAGTAAACCTTTGGGTGAAAGAGAAAAGCAAAGCAGATAGGCAGACAGCAGTGCACATTATAGTGAGAATAAGTAGTGAAAAAAAAAACATATATGTAAATAGCAAACAGAATAATTTAAATTTACTTATAACTATCTATATAAATATGTAATAAAATAACTATATATACACTCTCGTACAATATATACATAAGTATATACATACAATACACATACATACACTTACATACATACATACATACATACATACATATACACAAGGTGATCATTTGGATAGGTAATGCTCTTTTACTCTAGTCTTGAATATGCTCATCGATGCGCTCGCGCGGATAACATGTGGCAGAGAATTCCACAATCTCACTGCTTGGACTGTGAAGGAGCCGCTATACAGACTTGAAGTATGAGTATATTCAAGTTTTCTTAATAATAAAAAAGATTATTTTCAGGTAACAGTTATTTATACTTTGTTAATCATGCATAACTTATTTTATGTTAGTAAGTTCGTAAAAATAACTATATATAAGATAATAATAATATAGGTAATTAATTACGTATAGTGCCTATGGGGGCTTTATTTCTATTCCTTCTGTCAAATATACTAGATTGAAGAGTTATGTAGTGGAAGTATTATTTGGTACTGGACCATGAACTGGTAAGCACAGTTTAGAGCGACCCCATGCCTGGTGGACCGATGACCTGAAAAATGTGAACGGAAGCGTCTGGATACGATGGGACGAGGACCACATATGCTAACGCTCACTGAGAAAGGAATATGTCCAGCGGTGGACGTCAACAAGCTGTATCAAGAAACCACGCATGAATATATGTAAAGTATCTAAACGTCATATAACATACCTATTATATCAGATTCATCTTATTCCAGAATCCCATCAGTATCTCTTTAAATATGTTGACATTTTATTGAAAGAAATCTTAAGAAGCCAATCTGAAAATCAATTTCCTAAATATAAATATCGGTTGAAATTGACACATACTGGAGAAGCTTTTATTGACAGAATTAGGGCACTAACACACTGAACCGCAGATCGCGCGTTACCGTTTTGTAAGTAAAAAAGTCAGTAAATGAACTGTACTGAAATGAAATTAAATGTCGTACATAACGCGAGAAACATTATTTTTTTAAAGTTTGTTTTTATATCTATAGTGCATAAATATATTCCACATTTCAATTCAATCTGACAAGTAGGCTTTTCGAATTATCTGACCGAAAGACATACAGATGGACAAGCTTAGCTGTAAAGGTAACTGCTTGGCGGAATCCTAAAAAAGTATTTTTTTTAGACAATGGAAGACTACCTGGCTTAGCAAGTAGAACGGCAATTTCTCTACCTTATTTATTTTTAGAATAGCTTTTTTTAGTTATTTTTTTTATTTTAACTTATAGTGAGTTGGCATTGGCAGCGAAACTTTGTAATCCACGGAAGGTGGATTTCAAACTGCAACTTAATTTTTTTACTATGCTACTTTCATAACTAAGACTCAAATAAGTTTAAAAAAAAATTTAAAACATTATTTTTTCTATTAATTACAAATTATTTTCCATACCTACATTTGAATGTAACCGTTATGTGTAATTTATTATACGTAGTATTTACTTGTGAGGAAAATATTGCGCGGATGATTAAAATTTATATTTTTTCGCGGAATATTACCTGTTTTAATGAAAATCGCTTGACTCTTAGTAATAATTAAAAAGTTGAAAGATAATTTGACATTATTTGTATTTATTATACTGTTAAGCGGGGAGGAAGAATTATAGATTTTTAAATGTAAGACGTGGAATGTCAATATTTATATTACTATATGAGTTCATACATAAATTAATGACAATTAAATGATGAAACTTTTTGAAATAAATCTCGGAAAAAACGAAAAATCTACATTAACATAAACATGTCGTCGCAAGTAAATAAATGACACTACCCGATTCCGATCCCTGATAAGTAAATTTAAAAATAATTAGATTATAACAATAATATAATTAATAACAGGGCAATACGTAGTATCTAATGAATATTTAGCATTTTATGCCTTTTCATTCCGCTCGCCAAATATACAAAATTGAAGAGTTCTGTTAGTGGAAGTATTATTGAGTTTTCTTTGGTAGTGGAGTTATAATTTACGAAACTATATTAGCTTTGCATACTAAGATTGATAGGTATTTCAACGGAGCAATAAAGGTCGCAGCTATATTGAGCGGATCCGCTGCGCTCATCCGTCAAGTGTGACGGCACTCTAAGCGATTTGATTTATCATTGTTTACGCTTCCGTGATTTGTTTGCTCGCCCCGAGAATGAGATGGAAGGTTCGATGTCTGGGTGGAATTTTAAAATGTAAAGTTAAATTAAGGGAAGTAAAATAATGGAGTAATTTTTCTCTATCAGACCCTATCATAGATAATGACACTGATGTGTTTTATTTCTTGTTCAACAGTAATGT
Organism: Esperia sulphurella; assembly: GCA_947086405.1. Classification (NCBI taxonomy): domain Eukaryota; kingdom Metazoa; phylum Arthropoda; class Insecta; order Lepidoptera; family Oecophoridae; genus Esperia; species Esperia sulphurella. Next base: position 4,742,661 of record OX352282.1, read on the forward strand.
ATTAATGAATGAATATACTTTACAGTATTTGTACCTATGTTGATGTGCAAGTGTCGGCATTATCAACTTTAATCGATTTCTTCCAGGCAACCTTATAACTAGTTAAAATCGTAAGGGAGAATGATAGGGGGGAGCAACAAGATGCTTAAGGAATTCAGTATCATATAAGAAAATGATCAAACTGTACATCGTACATAATGTAGGGTTTCGTAACAAAATGTTCGTATGGTCTTCGAAATCGTAATGGTCATTTCCTTTTATGCCGCTTAGTTTTCTATTTATAATGAAAAATAGCTGTAAAATACCATCCACGTCTCCCCCCCCCCTCCCCCCTCTTCCCCCCTCCCATCTCAGAAAATTCGACAATCCGCGATAACGACGTTTTGTCCTGACAGACCTTGGCTGAATAAGCTAAAACTCAGATACTACAGCACAATACCCTAATAACGTATACCAGTTCACGCTAAATATACAAAAAGGTGTCCCGAAGTGTCGCGCTCTCATATTCAAACATCTGTCAAGAAGCTGTGACCTCTGATGATAATGGTCTTCCTCAGGATATGTACAACAGTGGACACTGACAAACTGTCGATGATATCAAATTGCTTACCTTGCGAACTAACACTAATTGCAAGTACGTAGATTCATAGTATCCAAGGCATAGTCAAATACAGGGAGCTTGAGAAAGAGAAACTTTAAAAATTTATGCTGGAGTTTCAAATTTGAGTTATAAGGTGTTGTTCCATTTACAAAGTGAATGCCAATGAAGTGGAGACACAAAGGAAACTAGTAAACAAAGTAGATTCGGAGACAAAAGCACAAAATCACTTGTTTCGCTGTATGGGGTTATTACGAGAGACGAATCGTTAGTAAAAATATCACAATTTTCGAAATAAACCAGAAGTAATTTAATTGCATTGGCAAATTCAAATTGTTTATTTTGCGAATATGGGTACATAATTATAGAGTAACAATATCGGTAGGAAGGACAAATATATAAAACAAAGGGAAAACTACATACCTGAACAAAAGTTAGCAACTAAAATTAACATAATTTTGGGCATGTCAAACAACTTATAACTAATGCTATAACAAAAGCTGCAGACTTTGTTGTCAGTGGAGTCATCAAAAATTTTGATCCCATTTTGGTAACGTTTTCTTACGTTAGATAATGTACCTATACCAAACTCGAATAATAAAAGGATCGGTGTACCTAAATACTGACAGGTACACGAACAGCTCAAGACTGTTAAAAATAACTTTTAGTAATCAGTAATTATGAACACAGGCTAAGCTAAGGTAAGTTCGACTTTGTACACACCATTTATTACTGTATTTAGTTTTAAGATGTGCAATAAAGAATATATATAACACATATGGTACTTTCTACCAAATGAACACATTAATGAAGTAAACTCATAAGTAACTTATTTAAAATATAAATAATTTTATTTAAGTTGCACAATTTTCGCTGGTTCTTTATCGTACCTCATAATCGCGACAGTTCAGGTAAAGCAAAGACATTCGAGGGACGAACGGAGAAGTTTTAAGCAAACGAGGTGCGAGGAGGATGGGGCAAGTCAAACAAATTCAGATGGAAATGCCAGAGTTGCTGCATTTGGCTAAGTTGACACGCGGTTTCAGCGTCGCTGCTTTTAGCAAATAGGCTTTTTTCAAATTGAGCGTATGTTTTACACGTGATTGTCTTTGTTTATAAGAAACAAAAATCTTTTTTATATTTGCATTGATATTTGAAATACAGAATGATTTAATGTATTTGTCAATTATTTTGATTTAGAGATTTTAAATGCGAAGTATAAATAAATTTGAAAGTGGTTACTTTAAGAGGTTCGACCGCCTAGAATATATTAATTGTAACTCTACAAATTTATACCAAAGGTTTTGCTTTATTTTCATTTTTAAACATGGAACATTTTTTAAACATATGTAATTGCCCTGCAATGGTAAAATATATATATTTATGATAGTCACTCATATAAAAAGGCAAGTTGGTAAGTTCGAACCCTATATGAATACTGGATCCTAAGACGGGAACTTAGCTAACCGTCAGTGCTCAAACACAGAAAATACTTAATTAAATCATTTGTTTTAAAGTAAAGCTTAGCTCCGTAATTAAAGAGCAAAATCCCACGTGATGCAACCATTAAAAACGTAAAGCGCAGTTTACCAAAGAACAAACAAGTCGCATATATTTCAAAGTTGTCGCATCTCACCCCAACTCACCCTGGAGTTGGAACGGGTAATAAAATCTCAAAAGTTTGAGAATTTTTTAATCTGTAACTTCCATGTGTACCTGGAACACTGATCAGGTACATTATTTATAATTATACGTTATATTTATAAATAATGTTCCTAATTTTCAGGGACTTCATAAAAAATATGTACATAGGTGAAAGTTAAAAGAGTTTTGATTACTTGACTTAAAATAAAGCGGGACTTAGAAAGAATACACAATAGTGGATAATTCAAAATGACAGACTTTAATGGGATCAATCAAACCTATTTACTACTATTACTTTTATTGTACTTGTTGATTCGGTTCTTCCTTCGCCAAATTGAATACTCTAGGTGTGGCTGGATGCGTCTTGAAAGGGCTGAAAAACTGGACGTACCGCCGAAAGTGGAACATCTGGTAACACTACATACGAGTTAAATGTGGTGACATCTTGGCATTTAGAAAGTTGTTGTCGTGCCAGAAAAAATCTAGGTCTGATAATCATCACACGGCTCTCTGCCACTACCATCCAACTGCTTCCGGAAGCCAACAGACTGTATATAAGGTAATGAAAACCTTAGTTTAAACTTAGGCATTAAAAACCCACAGCTATAAAACCCGTTAACGCGGCTACGGTTAAACTCGATGGTTAAAGCTAGTGCGTTGCGTTGGTAATTGCAAGCCATTGGAGTTAACAATACGTTTTAATTTCTGCTTATCTGTTAGTAATTTAAACCTGCTGATTGTTATCGTTAATACACGTACGGTAGAAGGGCGTAGTTAGGAATAATGATATAACTAATAATGATACCCCGTCAAATAAAGTTGCTTAATACATTATACAGAAGGTCCAAACATTTAATTACCTATTTTAAAGTGAATACCTCTAATATCGTGCGCGGAGACGTGGACACTGACGATGACGGTGGGCCTGATACAAAAGTTTCAAGTCGCTCAGCGAGCTATGGAGAAGGCTATGCTCGGGGTTTCTTTGAAGGATATGATTCGTAATGAAGAAATTCAACGAAGAACGGGGGTGACCGACATAGCCGAAAGAATTAGTAAGCTGAAGTAGCAGTGGGCGGGTCACATATGTCGCAGAACCGACAGGTTCGAGGGCGGAGGACCGGGTGTGGTGGCGTTCATTGGGGAAGGTCTATGTAACGTAATCAAACGCCTTGGACATATCCATATACAGTGCTGAGACATGTACGTTTTTGTCCATATTCATATATATTTACTGTAGAAAATCATAAACCGCCATGTTAATGGTTCGATGCTTTCTGAATCCTTTTTGTTCATTACAAAATATTTTATTTTTTTCAAAATATGCATTTAAGGCATTGTAAATGACTTTCTCAAATATTTTAGATAAAATTGTGATCAAAGCAACTGGCCTGTAATTGCCCATATCATCTTTTTCTCTTTTTTTGAACAATGGCTTGATAATAGATATTTTCAATTTGCTCGGAAATACGCCGTCTGCAATACTATTATTTATGATGTGGCTTAATACTGGAGCTATAATTGGTGTTACTGATTTTATTATTTTAGTACTAATCTCATCATAGCCCGTGCTGTTTGTGTTTTTTAATTTACATATAATTTCAAATATATCATGTGGTATGGTTGGTTTCATGAACATAGAGTTGGGTTTGTCATAAGTACATGTACTAACAAAGCTATTAGTTTTAGTTGGCTGTACTTGATCGATAAAGAAATCATTGAAACCCTGTGCTATTTTTTTAGGGTGTGTCACTGTTTCTCCTTTGATTTTTATTTGTTGTATACTTTCTTTTGGTATATTTGTCTTTATGTTGTTAATTATTTTCCAAGTCACCTTACATTTATTTGTAGCCGTTTGTATGTAATAGTTATTTTGAGATCTCTGTGTGAGTCTAACTATATGCTGATATCTTTTAGAAAATACTTTAAAATTCTTTTTTGTCTTTTTATTTGGACATAACCTATGAGTCCATAACAGGTCTCTTTTCCGTTTGCTGCATTTCTTTATACCACGTGATATCCATTTTGGTCGTGAGGTGGTTGATATTCTTACTCTTATAGCAGGGAAACAGAGATGATAGAATAGCTTGAACAAATCATAAAAAATATCAAACGACTCATTGGACTCTGTAGCCGCATACTCCAGCAGTGGACGTCTAAGGGCAGATATGATGCTGATGATGACGTCTAATAAAAGTGACTTGGAAAGGCTTTACGTTAAAAAATAATTTGAAAAATCGCATGAGAATGTATCAACTGGTGAAATATCAACGGATGGTACTGGTGATGTAGTACACTGATCTACCATTTAAACTAGACAATGAATTCTGAACTAAATCTTATTTAGGAAATGTCCAAAGTTGGTGTAAATATAAAATATTAATAAAATCTGTGTATTTCCTCACGCAGATACACTGTCAGATAAACAAAAACGTTACAACGTTAAAAAATAATTTGAAAAATCGCATGAGAATGTATCAACTGGTGAAATATCAACGGATGGTACTGGTGATGTAGTACACTGATCTACCATTTAAACTAGACAATGAATTCTGAACTAAATCTTATTTAGGAAATGTCCAAAGTTGGTGTAAATATAAAATATTAATAAAATCTGTGTATTTCCTCACGCAGATACACTGTCAGATAAACAAAACAAATATATATCTATAGTTTAGTTTTATCGGTTAAGACTATAGATATATTTGTCTCACAGTAGTGGCGAACTCATTTGGACTACCAAATGAGTTCGCCACTACTGTGAGCTCATTTTCACTGCAAATTACAAGTCATGATACTTATAGAATACCATTGAGATGTATGTGAATTTTCTTAAAAGGGGACCAAAGAGCCCTAATATATAATATATATAATAATAAATATCTCAGACATTCACACCAATTATCCAGTCCCAAACTAGGCAGAGCCTGTGGTATGGTTACTAGATAACGGATAGACATACTTAAATAAATATATAAACATCCAAGACTTGGGTACAAACATTCATATTCATCATGCGAACATTTGCCCCTAGCAGGATTCGAACCCGCAACCTCCGGCGTGAAATTCTTATGAAATCTACTAAATATTTACCACAATAGTCTTTAGAACTTTTAGCGCTAGAAAATAGTCAGCAAAGTGTTCTTCGTTCATAATGTGCGGGTTCCTTTTTTAGTTTTTCTTTTTATTAACTTGGAAAATATAAAAATCTGAAATTCTAGTAATATGGTCATCATTGCGCGGGGCAATTTAATACTTATATGTTTTCTAAATTTCCGAGTTATCTGGCGGGCAGACGGACGTACAAAAAATGCGGTGTTAGAATAGTATCAGTTTTTATGGAACCCTTAAAAACAATCGGGTACGGCAAAACAATGGGTTGGTAATACGTGCCGAATAATATGCAGGGCCGGACTAAATAATTCATGGCGCGTCCATCTTGTCTGACCCGAGCCAGAGACGGAATCAGAAGATGAGTATAAAAAATATTATAAATATGCAGTAAAATATCATAAATCATAGGGTTGCTGAATTTCAACTAACAGTTCATCAATTCTTACGGGACATGTATGAATGGGGCTCATACTCACACTCATTTATTTCCACCTTTTGGGACATTCAGAACTCTAGTCGGCTACTATACACTTACGAGAAATTGCCAAGATCATTTTAAATTTAACTTTATCCTCTTACAATAAGGATTGTTTACTTAATCGGTAAATATTCGAGCGTTTCAACCGCCATCGTTACCGTCACCTTTAAAAGTTGAAGAAACAACACGCGCTTCCGCGTCCGCTCTCGTTTCCGCTCCCGCTTCTGCTCCCACCTCCGCGTCCGCTCCCGCTTCCGCCGTCGCCGCCGTCCAACTGCCACCGCCACGTCTTGTGACAATGAATGGGATGTAGGGGTCACAAAGGAGATGAGGAGGTACGTGAGTTGTGAAGCTATTGTCGCAGCTCATTCGACGTACGGACCCGTTATTGTCTATATGCGATGATCTAGCCAGTGTCAACGGTGGCTAGAGTCACTCACTAGGAATCCTTAGGTAATCCACAATCGTTATAATCACTGCAGTCCGTAATCGTGTCGTATTCGCTCGCGGCTCGGTACGCACTGCCGCGATGAGACGGCGGTCGCCGCAGTACGGGACAGGAGGGTAGTTTGACATTATGGTGGGATCGTAGGTATCGGATGCCCACTCATTGTCACAGTCTTACAAAGAGACAAACATACCAAAATTCCAAAAATGAACTTAATGTGTTCTATTACTTATCCTTAGACCCCCGATTATTATTTTTGTTGCAAATATATTCAATGTACAGACACGTGAAGTTTACTTTTTTAAAACGTTGACTTGAGCAACCATTCTCTTAATCTGATAGATGGGTCATATAAGAGGTCACTGATTCAAGCCTTGAGGTGTTACAATTAACGAAACAGCTCATCGTAATATCACAGTTAATATACTAATACCCATTACCTCACATAATACAATGATATTCATGATCACTTAGCGATGAACATTAGTTAGGTCGGGAGCTGAACACCGTAAACATATCCCGATATTATGGTTTTCTATAAGACGACAATTCTTGTCGTCGAAGATATTTATTGAATATATTTTCTTATTTACTATAATAGTTAAATAATATTTTGTAACTAAAACTTTTAATAAGGCATATGACTTGAAAACATAAGACAAAAGGACATAAGTGGACTGCAATAGTTTAATTTGCGTAAATTAAGCCCCAATCTTTCAATGAGTGTCGTCAAAGCGACTAAATGATTGCACTACTAAAATGATCGTTCTCCTGTGTATTAAGGCTGCGATCACCAGTCCGCCTGACAAGCGCGATGATTATGGCAAATCTTCTAATGGTTAGTGGATGGCCAATAGTGGCATTCTATCGCTGAGGCTTATGTTTAGCAGTGATGATGATGAAGTATTTAAAATAAACAAAACACTTAAATTAATTCTTTAAATAACATTTGACGTCTTTCTTTTTTTTAGTAAATTGTGTAACTTGACTCCCGGTCTACAAGCGACTCTTTTATAAAAAGTGCCTATAATAAGTGGGTTAAACTCTTCCACATAAATCACCTCAGTAGGGCTACGAATTTTTTGTAAGCTGAAAAATATAAAGTAAAATGAAGTTTTATGAACAATGACGTCAAGTTTTAATAAAGTTTTAGGAACTTACTACAGTTTAATAACATACCTCTCGCTACAGGAGAAATGCACTGAGAGCACGCTGCTGATATTATAAATATGAAAAAATCACAAATGAAATGGAATTCAAAAGATCACAACAACATCAAGCAGTTCATCATCAGTCTGAAGGAGTCCACTGTTGAACATACGACTCTCCCAAGGTGCGCTACTAAAACCTATCCTCGGTTCTTCTTATCCAGTCACTGCCACTCACATTACCCAGATCATCGCTCCATAAAATTACGACATATAGCTCCAACTCCACTCTATCTCTTCCCGTGGATGTCGTACAAGGCGACTATAAAACATCAGGCCTCCCCAACCCGTCTGGCCAGCGCGGGGAGTGTAGGCCAAAACCTCCGTCTGTCTCCGGCAGATGAGAGAGGGTTGTGCTCCTGCAGTGGAGACAAAAATAACCTGATGATGATGATGATAAAATTTGTAGTAACCCTATCTTGCTTTTTAATGAATCATTAAGGCACTCTCATCTCCTAACATATATAAATTGCTCCAATTTAATAATGCAATTAAAAATCGTATGGGCGTGTACATATTTTAAAATGGTCTGGTATAGATACGCCATAGAGTAATTACGGCACGAAGACACGGGTTCAAAATTCATAACATGTCGTTAACTTGTGTTACGAACGCTATTTTGTAAACGTTAGGGTATATAATTGCACATCAGCCAAAATGGAGTTGGGAGGTCAACACGTGTAGCTGACGATTTGTAACTCTTAGGTACCATATTGATATTTCTATATACATACGGGTTGTTAACACGTTGAAGGACAGTCATTCGGCCCCATACGACTGGACATTGCTACAGGACTTTACATAAATTCAGTCCCTGTTAATTTAAAACAATGTCCAAATAAAACACTATAGTATAGACATACTAGTACTATACAGAAGCACTAATTAATTATTCGCTGGTAAAAGCTTAAAGAGTTCTTGAATATCCGGCGGGAGGCTTCACTGGAACTTTACAGGCGAGCGACGTTATTCGCGTTTTCACTGTGTTCTATGTAAAATGCGTTACTATTTGTCTTTCTAAGATTGAGCTTTCTTTCTCGCGCTCATTTTCGAACGTAAGGTGTAGAAGCGATCGATGTATTTAAGATCGTTCTGTTATTTTGTTTACAAGATCGCCTAACAAAATATTATTATTAAGATGCTGTTTACATTCATTAAAAAGGTCTAAGAGTAGACTCGTGTCTATAGGGTATGTTAGTAAATAAAATACCCACAGCAGGAAGGCATTCCATTACAGAGATATTCTATCCTAGTGTAAGCGTGGCAAAGCCTTGCATCCTTTAAAATTGCACTCAGTAATCCAACACAGCTGCAATGGAAGTGGGTGAGCCACATCTGTCGTAAAACCGATGGACGCCTAAGGGCTGATATGATGAGATGAATTCAACACAGGTATGTACATACATACACTTTGACTATTCTCAAAATATTAAATAATGAAAAATAAACTCTTTTGAGAACTAGACGGATAGGATAGTCCCTTGGTCCACCACCCTTGGTCCTTCCATCCTCCTGGTTATTAGGACCTAATCGCGGGGGTGGGGGGGACTGTCTTTCAGCGTGTTAATGAACGACAGATCTACAAAGAGATATAACGTGTATGAAAAGACAAATTATAAATTGTACATGCCAATTAATTTAAACAATACAGAGCAATCATAATAATTGTTTATTCATAATTGAAGGTTGTTTTACAAAAATAACACTTGTCAATTCCGACGAATTTGATGTTTAATTGCAATCTAGTGGATTTAACATTCAACTACAATACCCTAACTTGGTTTCTGTGTAATCATAATAATTGGACATTAATTGAGTACAATAATAAGTAAAAATAGGTATTGAACTGTAAAGATAAAACGATAACACAGGTTTTTCTTTCTCTTATAAAAATAACAATTAATATTTTTAACAAATGTATCTTTTGTAAAACACACTGTGATTATTCAATAACATAATTTATACACGTTAGAAACGCTTCAAATACATAGACGTTGAATATATTTCAAAATAATCGCAATGACAACTTAACATCACTGTTCCCAGTGGCCATTTCCGTTTTCAACTTACGGATAGTTAAATGCAAACTATTCCATACCTATCACAAAGGGAATTAATCCCTCACAAGTCAGTTTAAGGATCCTTGAAAAGGGTTCTTGTCACGATAAGGCCACGGAACAGGTGCCCAATTAGGAAGAGTTCACACTGTTACGCTGTCCATAACAGCAATCGTAAACCGTTGACATAAATCCGATATCGTATATTGGTCAGTTTATGGGGCTCAGTAGTAGCTGAATTTATAGGTAATTTCAGTCTTAGTCCTTCAAAGTCCTTCAAAGTATTAATGCACAGACGATGCTACTGCCTGCATATGGACTTATCATAGGATAAGTCCAGATGCAGGTAGTAGCATCGTCTGTGCATTAACACTTGTGTGCCAAGTTTCATTCCGATCCGTCCAGTGGTTGAAGTGTGATTGAGTAACAAACATCCAAATATCCAAACTTTCGCATTTATTATATTAGTAGGAAGCAGGAAGTAGGATAATATCAATGCAAAACACTTTCCACTATGTAATTTTGTTTCGTAACTTAATTATTTTGCGTTGATGTTGAATAACGGATTATAAATTAAATGTTGATTCCTATTTAATCGTATATATCGAAAACTAGTTAATAAACCTTATTTTTTTTCATAAAATGATATTGTAACATTTTGCATGAGTCTGTATACACGGGCGTATGCTCGCTGACTCTCGCGCACGGTGTATCCGGCAGCTGTACAATATATTACGATTGTACCAGTGTAAAGGAGCCTTTATGGTAGAGACTGAGCCTACGAAGTCGTCCCTAAGGAAATGTTTTAACCTGTCAAATGGGACCAGGTACCGTTCGGTGACAGATAGTAATTCTCTTCAGTTGCAGTGATAGCACAGCAGAGAGTTGCTTAAAGCTGTCCGTCCGTGGGGCAACCACAAACAACAGCAGTACACGGAAAAAAGATTTCTTACACCAATGCAAATTGTGTTTATTCAAGAGAATATTGTCTTCCATATAAGGGACAAGATATTGTCTTAAATGTAGAAAATGATATTGTTAAGATTATTGCATCCCTCTGAAACAATATATTGTTAATTGTCAACATCTTTTATTGCAACATGCATAAGTTGAGATACTTGGTACATTTCTACACGTATTTCTTATGTTCTAGGTGTCTGTCAATAAAATCATCAACTATTTTGTAACATGCTTCTCACAAAACTGTTTTTAATGTCTGTGTTAAACTTCCTTATCTAATTTTTTACCTAAACAGAATTAAAATTGTATTGATTCAAAATATCGACCGATTTATAGTTTTAATTGGTTGTCGAGTCCTGCTGATGACTATAATAGAGTGCCTCTATCATCAGCTTAAACAGTCCACTGCTGAATATAAGCCTACTTTGCCAATTTTGGTGGTCTGTCCATTGGGGGATTTGCCATAATCACCACGCACTAGGTACCCATGATACCAGAACACAACAAGGCAACTGTGTTGTGAGAGAAATAGGTAAGCGGGTGGTAGCCATATATCTGGATCCTGCACTAGATCCTAACACCGGGCGATATATAAGGCAAAGATACAATAATATGAAAGAAACCTCTTTATTACTGAACAATAACATTAGTATTATATTAGTATTAAAATTATAAATTAAATCATTTTCTATTTATTTTCTTATTCAATCCGCTCAAAGGACGAATGCCTCTTTCATTCATTTCGGTCTCTTGCCAAATTAGTCCAAGTCGCTTCAAGCTTTCGCCTCATCGCATCATCTCATCTTTCCATCTTTTTCTTTGCCTTCTTCGTCCTTTGGTTACTAGTGAGTGTCTTAGATCAAACAAGGCCAAGACACTCACTAGTAAATCTCAATTAACGTAGAACTGAGTATCCCCAATTTTCTCATCCCCTCTGCATTAAACAGTCCCAGCGATAAAGCTCAACAAGCCAAGAACATACATTAGTATAATAAACTCTAGTCGAAAGTCGTAACGGTATAAAATATGTCTTCTCCCCTCCTAAATAAAAGCTGTTTGGAGGGGAAGTTCGTTCGATTTCCTTTATTGCCCACCATAAAGGTGTTAAAGCTAGTGGATATAATAATAAACGGGGCGGTAGATTTCAACCTTCCCCCCTCCATTTACTGTGAAATATCAACCAAGTGCTTTGTCGTAGATAAAAAATATTACTTTGTGTAAAACATATTATAAAGCTTTGCAGGCCCGGATTTAGAGACCTAGAGCTCTCTAGCCCCCCTCCATCCCCACTATACAAATATAACTTATAACCGACTTCGGTAAAGTCGATCGTCACACTAAGTGACAATGTCACTGCCGTTTTACATATTTTATAAGGAATCGTTCGGTCGCGGTCAGTGTCGCTGTCATCCCGACCTGGTGAATATATCTTTTACACGAGCACACACACGCAGGGCTCCAGCCGTCGCTGTCGCGGGCTCCCAACGTAGACGTGTAAACAGTAGAAGTTCTATTCACATTCATATTATTCATATTACTAATTGTATATTGTCAAAAACATTACATCAATGGATATAGAAAACAGTTACGCTACCAACATAAAAAAAATGGTAATTAAAATTCATACATTCACAATCACAATTATAACATAATCATGTAAGATGTCAAAGAGCTATTGAATTTTATGTCAGAGTCAAATGTCATAATAAATTTAATTTAAAAGTCAGTGTACTCATCATAAAGTCAAGCTAATAATTAATAATAATATGTAGTCAATATAAAATGGACAACATAAGAATGACATAACCTAAAATTAAATTTAGAACGGTGTATAAGACATTCAATCGTTCAGGAATTTGTTAACAGATTCAAATTCAAATTGTTTATTTTGCGAATATGTGTACATAATAATAGAATAACAATATAGGTAGGATCTTACATATTCGACCATTGCTGGTGGACAAAATGTAGAAAAAGTCATTAAATTATACAGAAAATAGACAATTAAGAGCCAATACAAGTCAAACTAATCTAATAGTACACATATTATAAGAATGTCAATTTATTTACAGATCTTTGTCGTTAAAAAAATCTGAAATATCATAATACGCTAATATCATAATACGCCAAAAAGCAGCCGCCGCAGTTCTCGCTTAAACTGACTCACTACACATGTACATGATCCGCCTTTCCTTTTTGTTCGAGAGTAACTAGTTACTAATTTAAAGTTTGGAACAGTAATAAAAACTTCATCGCCCATTTTCATATTATGTTCCGTAATACACATTACATCTATTTGTTTCTTGTTATCTTCTAATTCTTCAGTGTACAGTGAGAACATCAAATTTATTTGCAAGTCTGGCGATATGTTGTTGTAGAACATGGATGCTGCCATACACGAAATAACCTGTTTTTCATCGGAGCTTCACTACTCTCGATGATTTGGTCATGCAAAGTGGGATATTGCTGCTTATCTTGCAGGTCAATTTGGAGCTTTATTTCAGTGATGACAGTCTCCAGGTAAGTGTATATTTTAGGTATCCCAATTTTTTTTAATTTCCCGACGATGAAAACATATTACATGTTAGGTGCAGATTGGAGTCCACCACATATGAATATCCATGAGTATGGATGTCTTGTTCCAGATGGCGGATGAACGCCTCCATTCTACTATTAAATAGGTTTGTGTACATTCCATACCTTAGTTTTTCTAGCTTTTCTTTAACTGCGTTTACTAGCCCGGTGTAATCTCCAGACTTCTTGAAATCACTCCCACCAATCAAGATTATACAGAAATCTTTTTTTGTAAAATTCTTTATCTTCTCTTCGATTTCAGCCAGTAGGGTTTGGGTGTCCGCATGAGGTATCACGTGATGACAGTATCCATATTGCCCATGAAATTTGTTTTCTATAATAGGCAACAGCTTGATGTCAGAGCAGCTGCTTATAATACAGAGATTGTTTAGTCCGTTGTAAATCTTTGTACGTTCCTGTATTGTTGTCTTTTTGATTTCAGTATGCAATGGAGTATTCTCTGAGAATTCCTGTGTCTTCGTTATCGCGGTATGTTGAATAATAGGCCTTCTGAGTCAGTTCCACCTTCAGTTTAGCAGCGAGACTAAGTTAAGTTTTTGCATCTTTTATTGCACTTATTGTAAACTTTAGAACCTATGACATGAAGGGAGTGGGCACTTTTCTGCAGCCGATGATTAATAATTTGGAGATCGTGGGGTCTTCGAGCGGAGTGCCTTTGACCTACTCCCTTGTTGTTCGGGAACTCATTAAGATTACGCCTAACATATTTGGCGACCTCCAGAACATATAGGGTGGGCACAGTCAGGATACGGTACTCAATAAACAGTTGGCGCGCTGGTGTGCTGGTTTCTTCCTGCCAACTTTACCGGATGTGAGACAAGGCACGGTGCATTCCCAAACTTAGGATTTTCTCCTGTGCAGAACAGACAAGAATATATCTAATAATTCGCAAATATTACATCCAGACCGGAACTTACTTGTACAATGTCTAGGTTGTCTGTCCCTGAAATCGAACCCATGTCCACTGGGCTTAAATTCTAAGGCGTATGTAAAGTCCACTAAATCGGCTTGGGGCACCATTGGTGGATTGGTTTGGCACAAAAGATCCCCAAAGGGTCGAAGTGTCGCCATGTCTTCCTGGCCCCCTCAGAAGATAAGATATGCAACATATTACTAAATATTTACTTCCCCTAGGTCTCTTCAAAATAAACAAAATGTATATTTATGTAAACAGTGTGATGTATTCTATTCTTCATTTTAGAACTTCATGTGCAGATTCATCAGTCTCCACCATGACATGCTTTCAAGCCTGCGTGCCTGAAAGCCTTAATGCCTGAAAAGAGATTTTGAAGCATGTGGTTATTATCCATCAACGATCAGGTCAAAGCACCGAGTGCCCCGTGCAATACAGAAGCTGCATTTTACAAGCTGTACAAGGAATATTTTCTCATATATCGAAATTGAAAAATTCCACGCATATATATATACAGCGGTGTTTTTATTTTATCCGACTATCTATATATAGGAAAAGGAAAAGGAGGACTCTGATCATATGTACCAAATATGGTTGAGTTAGTGTATCTTTGTTAGATGGGGTGTCTTGAACGTAACGTATATTGTAATTTTGGGATCTAAGGGACAAAAAAAACCGGTGCTTTTAATGCCAAGCTCACCTGCACGCGGTGCTGAATAACCAACGAGGCGGCATAACCATGCAATTGTTCATTAGTCCATAAATACCACAGACAAGTGACGGGCAGCAACGTCACCTGAGCGAGGCCTAGTACTGCGATGGCCAACTCTTTGCCCAGAGGTAGCGTGGCCATTATAAGCAAAACTCCCCCATGTGTAGCAAACAAATATCACGGCCCCCAGTTCCTAGCAGCATTACTATTCCCGGCTAAGGTAGCGGTAGGGCGGGGATGCTGAAAAAGGTGGCCGGAAGTGGCTGGATGCGGCGTTTAACTACGATAGTGAGACGCCAAACGCTTATCCTAATATGGCACATGATTCGTTAGAGAGTTCAATGTACCTTTTTTTATCAGAAATACGGATATAAAAAAACGAAAGTGTTGAACAAGCTCATTAACTGTGTTAGTATGCGTGTATTAGTAAAGATAATCCTAATCCTCACTAAGACAAATAGAGTTTAAATCCCAAAATGTGAAACCCATTAAACCTTTTTAATCCTACACAAATCGTCCGCATTATAAAGCTAGTTCCTATCTACTCGTCCCTACCAATATCGGCCCATTAATAATTTATTTGCCGCGAGTGCTGTTGTTAAAATAACCCGCTGTATTTAACTATTTAACCGCTTCAATTATTTGAACAACTATTTACCATTGATAATAATAGTCTTATATTTCAATAATAAAATAGTTTTTGTCAATAACTGTTTATGTAGAATTGAATATAAATATTTTATCAAAAGAAGTATCTTTTATATATTCCAATAAACTATTCAGTTTCAAACAGTTTCTTTCGGGAAAGTGCCCGATGAAGATTTTCTTTCGACTCGTCCACATTACGTATTATATTTTCAGACATACGAGTAGGTATACAATGATTATTTCTTTATAAGCTCCATCTGACCAGCGCGGGGAGTGTAGGCCAAATCGTCCGTCTGTCTCCGGCAGGTGAGAGAGGGTTGTGCTCCTGCAGTGGAGACAATAATAACCTGATGATGAAGTGGCAGTGGGCGGGGCAGACGAGTTCTGGAGTGGAAACCGCGAATCGACACGCGCAATTTGAGACGCCCCGCTTCCAGTGGACCTGAGCATGGTGACCGGAAGCAGCTGGATGCGGAGGGCAGAGGACCAGGTGTGGTGGCGTTCATTGGGGAAGACTGATGGAAATAAATACATTTGTTGGGTAATTTAAAGAAAATTATTTCGCGTAATTTATTTTAATACGCTTGACAATTAATTTAGCTTTAATATTATTAAAATGTCATTCTCAAAGCTAATTCTTTGTCATGTCTACAATTAAAATGACACGAAGTTTGGTTAAAAGTAAAGCCTGAGGAACCCTAAGGGTATGGCTGCAGTTCCAGCGGGTAACTGAGAAGTTCTCACTACCACAACAAAAATTAAATCTTAACTTATACGAGACACATATTTACGTAGTGCCGGTGGTGTGTGTTTCTTTCATCGTAACGACGTTCCTATGTTTCTCCCAAGATCCTTAGGAATATAAAGACACCCCATTTTTCTAAATCAGTTTAGCTGTTTACTAAACGTAACTTTAAGCACATACACGCATACGCGCGAAAGGCATTATTCATTTGTTGGTTAATAAATATATGTACTTAAACTACTTACTAATTATAACTTTAAATTAATTTATATTTATTCGCACGTATTGCAATTTCACCCAATATGTACATACATCATTATGTACACACGCATAAAATATACACATCCCCTTAAACACTCTCAAATACACATAGCCAACCCCCCCACCTACCTACACACTCACACACACATATGAAACAATAAATTTAATTTAGAAATGATCCTACTTCTATTATTGTTTTGAACATTTTTGTTGTGGCTACATACATAATGCCCACGCCTTGGTCCCAGAGGGGTAGGCAGCGACGATTTATCACCCACTTTGATGTGGCTAGCTGATGAATAATTTATAGCTCCTAGGGGAGGAGCGTAGGAGAGAGGTAGCTGAAGAACAGGCTAACGCCTAGATCGGCAACAGACAAACTAATAACTGTCATACATACATGTCGAGTGGTTCCCGGCTTAGAATACCCCTAATTTTTCTGTGGGTGGGACTTGCTGCCCTTTTAAGTTCTCCTCTGTACACGGACACACACACACACCCCCACCCCCCACACATACACACACTACACACTTTCAATCATACCTCTTCCAACTAGTACTTACCAAATAAAATGAACATAATACGTTTACCTTGTATCCATCTGCTCGAGTAGTTCCGTAGTGCACGGAGAGCTGGCTGGCCCCAAAAATATACAGGTTTCCGCCTAGTTTTGGAGTCAGTGGTTCTTCCTTACTTATTATTACTTTATTACATAATTTAATTCTATTGTCATGTATTTATTTATAAGGATACCAATAAACAATTTTTTTTTTTTAATTTTAATTAAGATCATTGCCGTGTGGTTTCCGGTAGAGTAGAATAGGACCACTCCCGTGGATGTCGTACAAGGCGACTAAGGGAATACATTATAAAACATCAATCAGGCCTCCCCAACTCGTCTGGCCAGCGCGGGCGGGGAGTGTAGGCCAAATCCTCCGTCTGTCTCCGGCAGATGAGAGAGGGTTGTGCTCCTGCAGTGGAGACAAAAATAACCTGATGATATAATTAAGATCATTACTGCAATCACCAATCAGCTAGCCAAGCGTGGTGATTATGTAAATCCCCAATGGATAGCCCACCAAAATCGTCATTCTTTTGGGGAGGCTTATGTTCAGCAGTGGACGTATTTCGGCTGACGATGATACATAAGCTTAAAATTGGATTTGTGAAATAATAAAAACACTTTTAGATAACAAAAAAATTACTCTTACTTGATTTAATATTTATGTAAAAGCCTTTACTGCAGCAGCACCCAAGAATCCCCTAGTTAGAATAAATTAATTTTAACTCTACGTTAATTGAGAGGGCACCGGAATTCTTGTGATCCTACAAAGAGCACCTCATTATTTATTCTTATAATGCTCCCTTAACCCGTCAGCTTTTGGGTTAATTTGCGAAGGGCCTATGTCTAAAAATCCGTGTTCTGTAAGCTAATTAGGTAACACAGGGTCTGCCCACTGAAAATATTAAATACCTATCATTATGTTACGGATTAACCAAAGTTGAGGGTGAGAGCAAACCAACTCGTCCTGTAGTGCTGTTCTAAAATACAAAGTCTGCGTTGACTTGCATTTACACCTAACGTGGTTTTAAAAAAGAGGGGTCTTCTGCTTTACAAAATTGGACGAAATCGACAACGAAATTGTAAAGATATTTTATTCTTGATATCTTTACGCGTATCTTTGATAAGTCTGATTGCTGCACAGGACGTGCGTTGTTTTGAACACTTCAATACAACCATATATAGACGCGAGCAGTAGTGCTATTCTCTATAATACAAACTAACGTGCGAGTCTCACTCAAGTGACTTTACTCACTTCGAAACCTAATCCATTGATAATTCTGTAAACATTCCAGAGCACTATCGATGTTAAGTAAACAAAGAATTCACTTCACGTCGACAGTGATCTAGAATGTTTACAGAATGCTAATGGATTAGGTTTTGGAGTGAGTAAATTCTGTATTTTAGAGAATAGCACTACTGCTCGCGTCTATATATGGTACCGCCGCGGGAAGCGGGATTTATATGAAGTATACCGCTACAGCCAGGCCTCCGCCACGCCTCCGCCACACAGTTGCCTTCTGTGTATTTCGGGCATTATAGTTCATATTAGTACTAAGTAATTGAGACTGTTATTTTTCACACAGCACACTTGAACCAGATAATACTAAATATTACTACGTAAAGAACGACACACCTCCCCCAGCTGACACGACTGGTAGTACCCACTACTAGGTTGCAGCCCTTACGCTGTAATTTAGAAAGTGAAGAACTTGTTGTTGACGAATAATGTTTTCCCTCTCTCGATCGACTACATTCGCGCGCCTGGTGCAGCAGCCCTACAATAATTTACGCACACACACAGACATGTATGGACTATTCGCTATGTAAATCCGTTCACTTGTATGGAGTGTCAGGATGGTACTTGTACGCTGTTGATAAGAAACACATACCTAAGTATCAGCTCTAAAAACAATACTCCGCATGACCGGGGCCAATTCTACTAACGCATTTTCGCACAAAACGCTATTGAACTATAGCTGAAACGCAGGTTTTAACACTATTCGTACTCCGCTGCGCACAACGTTCGTGCTTCAGCTGCGTTTCAGCCGCAGCTAACGTTTAAACAAACGTCAGACGTAGATGGAACGAACGTTTGTCTACATTTTGACAGTTGTCACAGGTAAAAACAAAACGCATTGCTGTCAAAATAGCGTCTGTTAAAACACGTTTAAACGAACGGTAAATATTGAAAATAGTAGAATTGGCCCCCAGGTCGTTCTGTACTTTCAGCAGAACAGACGGCTGATTATAGCGAATCTCATGTCTCTTTATGTTTTTCCACCGATGCTTGGGCATTGAACAGCCTTATTTTCCTTTTCAGTTCACTCAGTAAAAATTGCACATCACTTCGTTTGAACACGCTCAAAACGTTTAACATTTGAATATTTGCCTAAACCGTGTTCAAACAGGATATTGAGATCAAGATCTAATATGGTGAAACAAAGGCGACTAATAGTAGATGGGAAAGTTTCAGTGTATCGCCGAACAAACTGCCGGCTGCATACAGCAGAAGTTTCTAATCTACACTAGTAGTTTCATTTGCAATGTTTCGGGATACTGTTACACTGAGACGAGCATGACGTAGATTATAAGTTGAACCGAACTAATTTATGCAAAGAGGCGTAACTGCAGACCGTAACTGGACTGAAATACTGATGTAGAATAAATTATAAATATAAATAAATATAAATATGTGGGGACATTTCATACACGGCCACCTGATCCCAAACTAGGCAGAGCCTGTATTATGGGTATCAGACAGCTGATATACATACATAATTACATAATATAATATATAAATAACATCCAGTCACAAGGCAAACACAAGTGCTCATCACACAAATGTTTGCCCTGGGCGGGGTTCGAACCCGCGACCCCGAGCTTCGCAGGCAGGTGTACTACCGACTAGGCTACGA
Source organism: Esperia sulphurella (assembly GCA_947086405.1). Classification (NCBI taxonomy): domain Eukaryota; kingdom Metazoa; phylum Arthropoda; class Insecta; order Lepidoptera; family Oecophoridae; genus Esperia; species Esperia sulphurella. The sequence continues at coordinate 4,762,522 of OX352282.1, forward strand.
GGCCGACAAAATTGATTTAAAATATACCAGTGTAAAATAAGCAGTTACGATATAGGTAAGTATGATATGGAGTCATCCATCTAAAATCAACTGCATCTCTAATTGATCTTCTGTCTCTAACATATGTTAAGTAAGACCTCATAACACTGTGTACAATAAAGAATGTATGTAAATATCTGTCTTGCAACTGCAAGAATAATAGAAACATTTTTTTAATGGAACCAAGACATAATATATGATAGCCGATAGAATGGTCAGTCCTCTGGTGTGGATACTCACCCAGAGGACTAAATCACTTTTAGTTATTAAATACTAACGTAGTTTAAGTCTTTACTAACACTAATGGATCGATGTTTTCTTTAAAATAAATAAATTAATTAAATTAATTAAATATAGCATAGGGGTACGGTACATGTCACAACACAGAAACCATTTAACATATATGTAAGGTTGAGACCATGTTGAGACACCAGTCGACTATTAAATGATGAGGATATTAAACTTTCGTGTCGGTGTAATAGACATCCAGACCAAGGTAGTTTCGTTAGTTCCTAGTTTCCAGGTTACGCGTATTAAGTACATTATCAACTCAAGCGGAGAGCCTATTTAGTGAAGCTACAGATCTCCCCTGGCTTTGTTCGCCAATTCGATTTTAACTATTGAAAATATAGGATAAATTTTCTTGAAAGTCGTATTATATTCGTAGTTCAAATTAAAACAATTCCACTAGCTGTTTCCGTGACTTCGTACACACAGAAATGCGAAGTTTATGTTATTATTTATAAGATAGTATAGAGTTTATCAAAGTGACAAACTACGAACGGTCTAATCAAAGGATGATTGAATAGCGACATAGGTTATTATTATAGATCCTATCAGATCTGTAAAACTTAAAAGTATTACTTTTTACAACACTCTCAACATCTTTTTACTTAGCCCCAAAGCTTAAAAAAAATATGTCAGACATTCACACCAATTATCCTTCCCAAACTAGGCAGAGCCTGTGGTATGGTTACTAGATAACGGATAGACATACTTAAATAAAAATATAAACATCCAAGACTTGGGTACAAACATTCATATTCATCATACGAACATTTGCCCCTAGCGGGATTCGAACCCGCAACCTCCGGCGTGGCAGTCCGAGAGCTACCCGTTCCGCCACGGAGGTCGTCTAAAAACAGTTTCACGCGAATATGTTAATAACAGGGTCCCAAGTGCAACATAATTTATATAACATCCTAGTTGCGTGCCCGGCGCTAATTTTGTATGGGCTTTAGTACATTAACACAGATAAGATTGGGGCTGGAACAGATTTTATGGCTTTAAACTAATCGCTGCTTATGTGTGACGTAAGCGAATTTATGTGTTGGGTATTGAATTAAAATATTAGTCAGGTCAGCGGGTGTGATAGGTAAGGGGGCATAACAACAATATCGAGTGCTCCAAACGTCAACCTCATCTGCAATCGGAGTACTATGAAGATTAGACTTTGTAACTCAACAAATCTGGTAGCTTACTCCGTAACCATTTCGAATGATATCTGTCGAACTAAAAAGCCATTTTGTACTCTCTAACAGGTCACGTGACATATTCTGATAAGCGTTTATCATATAGTAGTTACACGCCAAAACCTTATCGGTATATGTGAAAAGACTTATGGACATTTTTGACTTGTAAAATTAGTAACCGTATTTGTTTGTGCAATAAAGTGTATTGTATTGTAACGTTCTCTAATACCCGTGGTGACACCGCTATGACCCACCGGTGGGACTACACTATAATTCCCATGGACACATCCGCTGCACTAGAACTTGAATTACATACCCACAGAATGCTTACGCCTTGGTCCCAGATGGGTAGGTAGAGACTATGTATCGCCATTTTGCGTATTCCTGACCAATAACAAAGCGACTTTCCTTCGCCGGCTTTAAACTTGAATTAAATATTAGAAAACATCGATATACTTGAATTAATATAATTAAAGATTCATGCATGTTTATAGGTATAAAAACATAAACAAATCTTTAAACTTGAATGTATTTATTTAGGTACGAAAAAAAAACGATGTATTAGGTAGCTATATTTAAAGATCGGAATTAGGTAGTATCATGTCCTTGCGACGAAAATGTGTTTCGGATATTGATACGGGGTTTTATTAATTGTTTTCATAATAATCCCGGGACTAGTAGTAATAATTAAAAAGTATATACTTTATATCAAGTCAAGTAAAGATAATTTCATATTATTTGTATTTTATTTTACTAGTAAGCGGGAGACGGAAGAAGAATTATAGATTATTTAATGAGCTATGTGGAATTTTCATATTTATATTACTATATGAGTTTATACATTTAAATGAATGACGGCGATGCTGTTCGCAACACATCACGTCAAGGGGTATCACGAGCGACATTAAATTGCGCAAAGTGGCGATACATCGTCTCTACCTACCCCTTTGCGACCAAGGCGTGAGCATTATGTATGAATGACAAACAAATGTTGAACAAATTTTTGTATAAATCTCTGAAAAAATCCCGGATTATCCATATTAACATAAATACTTCATCGGAAGTACTATAGCCTTTTTAACCTAACGGCCAGTTATCCAAATAGCACCTTTCTCAGTCAGCACACAAATAACACAGCAGTATACAGTATGTAGAATTTACTGTGTTTCGTAAATCAAACCAGGAATTAGCAACAGGGTGGAGGCATTTTGATTGCTGTAATCCGTCTTGTGTACTGAATACGTATTGTTCAAGCTCTAATAACTCGGATGCGAGCTCGCGATGTACTATCGGCCCGAAAAGTCATTCGTCACTTTAAGGACGAAAGTCGTATGCACATTACATGACACTTAATAATGATTACTATTTATTTTTTTCAATTGTCCTTTATAAATATATGGCGGTCTATTTGTCTGTCCGCCGAATTATCCGAAAATTTATAAGCAAATTGAGCTGAACTCATATTTATAATTACCTGTCAATGATAATTTCATATTATGTGACGACCACCGTAGCGGAACGGGTAGCTCTCGGACTGCCACGCCGGAGTCTGCTGGTTCGAATCCCGCTAGGGGCAACTGTTCGTATGCTAAATATGAATGTTTGTTGTCTTGTCTTGGATGTTTATATATTTATTTAAGTATGTGTATCCGTTATCTAGTAACCATACCACAGGCTCTGCCTAGTTTGGGACTGGATAATTGGTGTGAATGTCTGAGATATTTATTTATTTATTTAACGATTTTAAAATTCAGGAAATATTCGCAAATATCAAAAAAAAACTCACATTGTGTTTGATGTACATTTTGAACAATATAGGTTTATATGATTTAAAAAAAACTCATACCAGCCTAACGACGTCCCCGTTCCCCAATGAAAGTCATCACATCCGGTTCTCCGCCCTCCGCATCCAGTCTCTGTCAGTCATCTTGGTCACCGATCCATCTGTCAGCGGCCCGTTCCACGCTCTGTATACCTTCACTCCATAACTCGTCTGCCTCAAAGACTGTCACAAAGAGCGCACACGATTTGAATATATTTTTGTGGAACCACATTCCTTGCTGACCGTACGTACTTTGTACATAAACTTAACTATAGAGGGTGTATCTGGGCGAAGCGATAACAAGCATTTTAAGTAGGAATTAAATTTTGAGCAATGTTTGTTTTACGACTTTGATAACAGAGAAAATACTCGGGTCATACGAAAGATTGTGAGCACATTCTGATGACGTCACAAACTGAAGTTGTATTACCTATAATTCATGATCTAATAAATAAAAATTCAAACAGAATGCATTATTATTATCTCGTCAAAACAAGCCTTAGAATGGTCCTTAGAAATGGCCTTTATTTTATATCTTAGAAATTAATTTATACCAGTAGTTTAGAATCACCGCCTATTAGGTCTCGTGGCTTGTTCATTGGACTCGAGCACTAGAGGTCGTGGATTCGATTCACACTGGGGACAGCAACTTCATGCAATTTCTACAAGCTGGTCCCGTTCTGGGTATTATATTTGTGAATTGTCTAATCCTTGTTTAATTCCCATAGCACAGGAAAAATTCAATTTCGGATTAGACATGTATCATCATTATCATCATCAGGTTGTTTTTGTCTCCACTGCAGGAGCACAACCCTCTCTCATCTGCCGGAGACAGACGGAGGATTTGGCCTACACTCCCCGCGCTGGCCAGACGGGTTTGGGAGGCCTGATTGATGTTTTATAAAGTATTCCCTTAGTAGCCTTGTACGACATCCACGGGAAGGGTTGGAGTGGTCCTATTCTACTCTACCGGAAACCACACGGCGAAGATACAATACAAAGAAGACATGTATAAGTATGGATAATTTTGATGTTAACAGTCAATTTAATCAAACCTGTGTCCAACACCTGGGATTACCAAATACTTCTTTGATTTTTAAATTATCAATTAATCTAAAAACATATAAAAATCCATATGTTAATCCAATAATATTCATGAAGCTAAATAATTTTTCGTATTTCATAGTTTCTCTTCAAAATTTTTACCTTCATGATTGACACTAATTGGTTATTAAATTAGATGAGGTGATACTATGAGCTACGAAAAAATATTTTGCTTCATGGTATGAGGTTGTAGGAATATAAATAGTCTATGGTGTGTACTGCTTGCCTGATCATAGGGGTAAGTTTGGCACTCTTGACCTACTCCATCCTTACTCAGGACAGCCAGCACCAGATGTCACCTAAGTCGCTCCCTGGCGCAGAATCAAGGGCTTAAAATTATTAAACTATTGTAATATATAAATACTTAAACTATTCACTAGTTTTTGCGTGATGCGTAATCTGGTAGTTTTCAGAAAAACATAGGGATTAAATTGAGGTAACATTTAGTCTTTATTTCATCGCAGTCGGCTTACTCTATCTAAAGTTATGCGAACTTATAGGTTTCAAAAAGAGGAAGTGTGTTTGGCGGAATTCAGATTGCGATGAGGTAGGAATACGGTAGCGGTAGTGGTAGTTGGAGTGAGTGCGGAAGCGGAAGGGAAGGAAAGGAGGAAGAGGAGGGGATTAACTTTAAGTAAATTTCAACTTTATTTAGGAAAAAAGAAAACTGTAGTTTGCGAGCAGAGCCGCAGGCACAACTAGTTTGAAAATAAAATAGTTGACAAAGTTATCATTATGAACATTTTAGTTGAATTATCATATTTAAGTTATAACTTTAAAAATATCCTTAAACTAAGTAATATTCGTTTAGTATTCTGAGAAGAACGGTGTCGGAGTACACGGCTAACTCCTGAGAAACTTCTTGGAGGAGGCTGGAGGAGACCTTTGCCCAAAAAAGCAATCTGTAGTGACGAAAGACTTACCTGAAAATAAAAACATTTACCACTTACTTAATATTAAATTGTAATTAAATATTAATAAAAAAAATTACATAGAATGAACCATAATTAATTATTATGTACAAATTTATATAAGTGAAGTGACGAATTCTAAGAATGATAGGTAACTACAGACGGGCTATAAATAAAAACAAAATAAATATGTTCTCAGAAGTAGATTGCAATCAAATTCACTTTCAATCGAGGCTACTTGTGGCACGGTTGCAACGGGATGCAAAAGTTTTTAATTTCCTTAGCAGTGCGGACGTTTGCTCCGCAGTTCAACCAGTATTTGCTGATAGTTTATTTATCTATTACATTTAAATACAGATGTGGCATAATATCAGTGATAGTTATTTATTTTCTGTGTTCAGTGACCCAAACTTAAAGTAATTAAGTTTTCACAACACCCCCTGCAAACATCGTATCAGTCCTTAGACGTCCATTGCTGGACATAGGCCTTTCCCAATGAACGCCACCTAACCCGTTTCTCTGCCCTCCGCATCTAGCCGCTCCGGCCACCCTCTTCAGGTCATCGGTCCACCTGGCGGCGGGGCGCCCCACCCTGCGCGTCCGATCGATCTGCGATAGATGTGACCCACCCACTGCCACTTCTACTTACGTATTATTTCGGCTATGTCGGTCACCTTCGTTCTTCATCGGATTTCTTCATTACGAATCATATCCTTCAAAGAAACTCTGAGAATAGCTCTCTCCATAGCTCGCTGAGCGACTTGAACTTGTGTATCAGACCCACCATCCGTGTCCACGTCTCCGCGCGCCGTCATGACAGGCAGGACGCACCGATTAAATACTTTTGTCTTTAAACATTGTGGAATAGGCTAAGTGAACACTTGATGCAGTTTTCCAAATACTGCCCAGCCTAACTGGATTCTTCTGTCAGCTTCCCGATCGAATTTTTCCTCCCAAACTGTATTGTATGGCCTAGGTAGAGGTACTCCTGAACTACTTCGATATTAACGCTGTAAATAGATCTAACATTCTAAAATGACGAGACTTTGCGCTCTTTTATTATTGACAGACTAATCTCTCTATCGTCTACCTGTTTGTTAGTCCGTGAGTGTTCTTAAAAGTCGAGAACCAATTCTCTAATTTACGTGGTTTTTCCTAGGTCTCTGGACATGATTGAGTATATTTTGTTACGTAAGGTAATATAATAAGACATAAATAAGAAGTTACATAATATAGTCCACGCGAGCAGACCCGCGGGTACATCTAGTATATTATAGGTATAGTCTTTGAGTTGTCTCACTCCACACTGCTGGACCTACCCTTCTAGTTAGGTATGTTCTGTTATATCCTACTGTGTTACTTCCACAACAACACGGGAAACAAAACTCCACCAATACCTCCCAACATAACTCTCATAGGGCAATAAAAAGACCCGTAATTAGGTACTTTAACGTTGGCAGACAAATTCGACGGCTAATTCACTACGTCACAGTAACAAAGTGTTATTGGGACAATACCAGTTACAAGGTATTTATGTCGGTACACTAACAACTGCCACCAACATAAAATAAACCTAACTACCTGAATAAAAATAATATAACGGATAGATACGTGAAAAGTTGTGTGACCAGGCATCACCACCCAGGATTTTGTGTGACTATTATTATTATTCGAGTTGGGGCTATATCAAGATCTCAGTCTAGACTTTGTATCACTGCGACCATTTCTGGTCTATTGTGATCGCCACCATGCTATAGTTCCGTGTTAAGCCTTGCAGCAGTTAGAAGCTGCACAATGCTTTTAGCACTGAGTTGTTTTACTTCGTCAGGGTGAAGCAAGTAGTTACCTAGGTATGTATTTCTTTTACGCATCAGTGGTCCACACTCGCACAGGAGGTGCATGGGGGTTTCCTCTGCTTCCTCACAGAGCCTACACGCTCCTGTGGTTCGGACCTTGAGGTTGAACATGTGTTTGTTCAGGCCACAATGTCCTGTGAGAGCTCTCACTACTATGCGTAAGTTGTGTTACTAAGGATGACAACATGTTTGTAGCCTTGGAACTGTTTTACACAGCAGTTCAATGGGGTAAAAATAATCGGTCATCAAGTGCCTACTGCCATTTTCCGCAATTCCATAAAACAATAACGACGACTTTGTCAAGTATCAGCTTGCCACTCTGGACGCGGTCGAGCGTCGTGCCCGAAAGCTCTGTTAAATAAAGTTACAGAGCCTCAAACTACGTCGCAGTGTGGCCTGCCTTTCGGTTTTGTACAGGGACTGTACCCAGGAATTGCACGATTTGATTTCCCCATGATCAGACTGCCAGGCGTGGAGAGGGACTTCATCCTTAGCGCTTGAAGCGTTTTGCTTCCTCTTTCATTATGAATGTTAAGGAAGGAACTCCCTACCAGCTTCGGTATTTCCAGACTAGTACAATTTGGATCTTTTTAAAGGAAGAGTGAATAGGCATCTCCTGGGTAAGCGCGCTCCGCCTTAGGCATCATTTACCATCACGTGAGATTGAGGTCAAACATAAACCCATCAGGAATAAAAAAAAACGGGGGCCTATTCAAAGTAATTTTGTACTCTTTAACGAGTGACATACTTTGATTTTGCGTTTGGCGTCTATGATAATTAGACGAAATGGAATTTATTGTGTACTATGATAATTAAACAAGGATAGGACAATTTACAAATATAACCGTCGCGCGCGCACTGCAGCTGTTCGGCTCCCTGCTCGCCGAGGCACCGCACTGTGAATTGTTCGTGGACGGCATAATAATAATAAATAATAAAAGTTTTTATTTCGGAAAGCAATGATCCATAAATTGTTAGTATTCAACTTAAAACTATGTTAATGCCAAAATTTAAAAATTGCTAATATTAGTCACATGGGTGTGCGCACGTGCAAGTGGCCACACCTCCTGATATACGGACAGTCTAGCCTGCCCGCCACCAGTTGCAGTATGCTGTTGGGGCTGGCGCGCGCGCGGCGCACCAGGGACGCGGCGCGCTTGCGCTGCGTCGCGTGGAAACAGTCCACGCGCGCATCTGCGAACATCCCTGATGCGCTACAGTAGCGCGGCAGCCCCATCAGCACCCGGAACGCATTATTATACTGGACGCGGAGGGCTCCGTACGATTTTTGAGTATAATTTGCCCACAGGCTGCACGTGTAAAAAGATGTGCAATACGCTCTAAATAATGTAATTTTAACTTGTTTGGAGCAGCGTGCAAACCTGCGGGCTATCATGTTCCCTCTTACCGATAGAGCCCTCCGCTCCCGCTCAATGTCAACATCGTCCTTGAGGCCGGTCGTGAGACAGTGGCCCAGGTATTTAAATTTTGCCACCATTTCCAGTGGAACACCATACAGACTCATAGCAGGCACTGTCGGAAGTCGACTTGAGCCAGCCTCGAAGACCATGCACTGACTTTTATTAACATTATACTTCAGCCCATGGGCTTCAGCATATGTCTCACATGTATTTAGCAATTTGCGTATGCCGCAGACCGACGCGCTCAAGAGGACCATGTCATCAGCGTATGAGAGATTATTGACACATACTCCATCCACATGACATCCTATATGTTGACCACTGAGCGCGACGATCAGTGCATCAATATACAGGTTAAAGAGCGCGGGGGAGGTCAACCCTCCCTGCCTCACCCCGCACTCCAGCCTGTAGGGTTCTGACAGTGTACCCGCCCATCTCACATTGTTGACCTGGTTTCCATACCAATACCTAAAGATGTTAACTAGTTCCTGTGGAAACTGTATATCCTCTAGTTTTTTCCACAAAATGTCATAGGAAACCAGATCAAAAGCCTTCGACAGGTCGAGGAAACAGGCGTATACCGGAGTCTTTCGATCAGTGTAGTATCTGACGGTATGCTTAAGACACAATATCGCACTTTCCGTAGACAGTCCGGGTCGAAAACCGAGCTGATTATCATGGAGTTGCAGATGTTTATTTAACTGTGTATTAAGCACGCCGTCAAACACTTTGGCAATTATTGTCGCTAGCGATATTGGCCTATAGTTGTTTTGATCCGAAGTGTTACCCGTTTTATTTTTCAACACTGGCACCACAATAGTTCTCATAAGGGCGGTTGGCATGTATGAATGGTGTATACAGAGAGTGCAGAGCAGTGCCAGTACTCTTACGATGTGTGGACCAGCATATTGAAGATGCTCAATGCTGAGACCATCATGACCAGGGGACTTTCCCTTTGATATAGATTTTATGGCTTCAGCTATCTCCTTGGCCGTTATATTTGTGGCCACCCGATCATGAGATGTCTCAGCAGTGGGCATTGTTCTTGCAGCACCTAATAGGGACTTTACAAAGAAATGGCTTCTAAAGAGGTCCGCAATACCCTTCGGGTCGCTCACGCCATCGACGCTCACGGGGAGGCCAGGACGATTGTCTAATTTTTTTGTATTTTTCCAAAAACCACGAAAGTTATTTTTTGAGTGTAGTGTGGCAAGAATATCCATTTTTATTTGGTCCTGATGATGTTGACACCATTTTAACCTTGACTTGAATATCTTTTTACTATTATACATCTCATCATATACTGTACCAAAGGTAGGCTTTCCGTACCCTAACCAAATGTGGAACTTCTCCCTGGCCACCCCGTGCGCCTCTTTGACATGTCTATTCCACCCTACTATGTGGTGTCTACTTTTGTTGCCTCTTTTTCTTTTCCGTCGACCTATCATCGATGACTCGCTCAGGGCTGATACAATGTCATCATACAGTTTTTCAATTACACCCTTGTGACTCGGCTCATTACAATAATAATCAGCACAATTCGTTAATTCTACAGGAAAATCTATAAGCCTTAATCTCTTGTGACATTCGTTCCTATATCTTAAGATTTGTTCTTCAGATCTTTCCCCCCATATTACGTCATTATTATTATCTGTTGAGGTACATAGCTTTGGTGTTAAAATATTCAAATTACATTCTATTATGAGAGGTAGGTGGTCAGACCACAGAATATTATCATATTTTACATACACGTGAGACACAGAGGATGCCGCGCCCTGCGTCACCACACAGTGGTCCAGCCAGCGCCTAGACCCATGTGCCTCACTAACGAAGGTGTAGGTGTCGGACGATAACCCTAACTTGTCCAGATCTACACATAACCAGTTCTGTTCACTACAAAAATCTAACAGTTCATTAAAGAAGAGTTCATTGGGATGCGCATTAAAATCTCCCATTATATACACAGATTCTACTCCATAATCATCTACAATAGCACTCACCATACCGAGGCAGTCCGTAAATTCCGTTAAGTGATCCGTTCGGTCCGTAGGCATATATACACTCATTACAACAATCGGCCTATCGTTTGTAATTATTTTTATTGCGCACACTCTAGGATTATCACATGGCAATACCGACACATTATGAAACACACTACTTTTCCATAATAAAGCTACACCACCGTATGGTCTCCCACGTAACATGCCCGCCGTGGTGTCCACTGCTGATGTTCCCGTGAAACTGAACTTGCCATTAATAGTACTAAGATACGGAATTTCATTTGGCAACAACCAAGTTTCCTGCAGAGCGATTATATCCACAGTTCTACACATCGCCCTGATACAGTCGATGGAACGCTTGACATTCTTGCAATTAAAACTGGCAAACTTAGGCATAGGACGGCTGATGACGGAATGTAAGGGAATGCTAGAGAGAGGAATGCCTGTTTCGTCTATAGCATAAAAGTTATTGTAACGCAATGCAATAATAATATTGCAATATTTTAAATAAATAAATGTCAATAACATAAAAACGTGACCAACTTGTACAATTGTACAAAGTTTATCCCCAGTGGGAATCGATGTTGCCATCGTTACCGCGATGAAGATTTGATGGGGGATTCATGGAAAGAGTTAGTATGTATAGGTTCTAATGACCATGATTATCACATCTGTTGCAGACGAGTTTTAAAAACCGTTGATTTCTTGTAAAAATTTCCCACTGTGACATCTCTTTTGAGCTCTACAGCGAAGAATGCGTTGTGACCAAAAATTTCACTTCGCGTTTTATTCAAACTATATACTCATAAGTATACCTCATCATACTGTTACCTATTTCATGAAACCCTTGGTTGCTGTAGCAGGCAACGCAACGTGGAACTCATTTTAGTATGCAAATGCTTGAAAAGGAATCCAGACGAGTACCTATCGCCCTGATGGCTTACAAATTGAATTTGTGACGCGAACTCAGAGGATGCTCTGCGAAATTATGTGTTAGGTGAACGAACAATGTAAGATGGATGAGTTATTTATTATCAAGTTATTTACATCCTTGAAAAACCACGCGGTAGGTACAGCTCGCAGTCAATAGAATGGATGTCATTTATTGGCTTCGTAATAACAAGAAGTATACCTACAGTAATATTACCTATCGGTTACTGATCAAGTATACATGGCGTCAACATAGGTTTTACTTATAGAAGACTTGATTTTTTTTAATGAGTTGAACAGCATTAAAGGTTTTTGATAAATCACTTGCCTGAGCCGGGGATCTAAATGATTTGATTGATAATTGATAATAACTAGCTGTTTACTCGCGACTTCATTCGCGTGGATAAGTGTGTATGGTGCGAATTTTAAGGACCCCCAGATAATATAGCCGACATGACAATTGACAGCTTTCACAAATCGTCGCTTTTCTGATATTATATACAGAACTTTGAAGATCATTCTGGAAATTTTGAGAACAATCTAGACCAATTCAATAAACATTCTGCACCAATTAGTCACACATTGACCTAGTTCATTTAAAAAAATTTAAAATATTCTAGAACATTCTGGAAAAATCCGGAATATTCTTGAAAAATTCTCAATATTGTCACTCACAAACGTGACTTTAGCACAATTTCGAGTTTATATAAGCCGTACAATGTGTTAGAAAAGGATAGAAGTATCCCGTCTCACATTTAAGCATAAGTGAAAGTTCCGCCACTGAAAACGAGATGTCACCATAAATTACGCGAATGATATGACAGCCTTATCTTTGCCTATAAGGTTTACTTTGCAAAAATACTTTACGCTAAGATCTCTTTAGAGGTGTCCCCAACTCCTGGAAGAACCAAACTCCCTCATCTGCGAGTGCAGACCCAGAGCTATCTAACATTGCAACCATGAGTGGGTGGCAGTGGGTGGTCATGGAGGAAACGCTGGACATACATACACACACACTCCTTTTATATATATAATAGATTGATTATGAGCTAATGTGACAGTGGGCAGGCCTATATGGCCATGCCCTCCGCCGCAGAAACTCAGAACCAATGGTCGATAGATGATCGACTAATACCTAAGCAAAGCTAAAAAATTACTAAAATGCAAAGCCCAATATTAGGAAAAATCTGTGTATCCGTTAGTGTGCTTACAACCCGAGATAACCACTTATCTAATGAGGATTATTCACATAATATAATTTTTGATTATTAGGAGTGTTTATTTTTTTAAATTTTAAATTCCATCAAGAAATGACGAAGTTATTAAAGTTTATTTAACGCAACTTTACAAAACGTGCGCGCTTTTTATGCCAACGTAACTTGTTACAACCCGCGCGTGATGTTCTCGCACTCTCGCTCGGATTTCATTCGTCAGTGCGCTATCGCGCGTGTTTTGTTTACGGCAGACTGCGCTAGTGTGCTGCGCACACTTTTTCGCGACGCGACAGATGACGTCACTCCCGTTTTAGGAACCATTGCACGGAAATCGCTGTATCTTGGTTATTTTAGATCCGATTTAAATAATTTTTTCATTGTATTTATGGGGATTTTAGCGCTGAATATCGGCATCATCATCAGCCTAAATACGTCCACTGCTGGATATAGGCCTCCCTAATAGAATATAACTTTTGGTTAGATGTCCATTGTGGGATTTGCCATAACCACCACGCGTGGCAGCCGGATTGGTCATCGCAGTAATGATCTTAACATACACACACAAGAGGACGCTGCTGCCCGTCCCTGGTGTGATGACTTAGTCGCCTGCATACTTAACAAAAAAAATTGTAAAAATTGTCATGATGATTTTTCTAGAGATATCTATGCTATCCTAACGTGTTAACTGGACAAAGAGTAAGTACTATCAGCCATCCCTTCAAATGACCGAAAACAGTAAGTAATAAATAATTACAACATGCTTACGCACTTTTAGCTAAATAGTCCATCGCCGCTCCACACAACACATTAAACACAAGTAATTTCTTTTCTCACTAACATTAATTACACTTGGGGAAGTAAACTATTTATTGCATTTAGTACAAGCAATAAAAGACTGTAGGTAGCAATAAAAACCACAATTGCGTAGGTACTTTTTGGACATATAAGAACGAATAGTAAGATCTTATATTTTCCGTAACAAAATACTTAAAATATGTCTTATAAACCTAAATACCTAGCCATAATGAGAATATGTAAATCTGTACATATATAACCATAATCGTAAAAAGAAAAATCAAGAAATTGTGAATGAAATGCCTTAGCAAATCCAAGAAAAGACAAAGTAGGAGTCTAAATATATATCGTTATTTAAAAAACTGTACAAGAATAAAATGAAGGACGTAACTACTATAAGCATTAATTAAATCATGATAATTGTGTAATACAAGAATGGGGTTTGCAACAATATCTACAATATATACTAGGAAACATGTTGAAAACAAAAACAAAAAATGTTGTAAACGGTTATATTACCTTAATATAAACAACCACTATTTCCTTTTCAGAAATGAAAATAATATTTACCAACGAATACTCAATAACCAGTGTATACATTGTAGTAATGTGGATTATTAGTGAAGTAGAGACGTTCATAGAATTAAAAATTAAATAGTAAATAATAGAAATATTGCTAACCGTAAAGCTCCTATCAAATGGTTTGTTAGTAACTATTATTATTCTGGTATAGAATTTATTCAAGAATATAACATTCGGTAAACATTGTGTTGTTAATGTTCATGGATATTATATATCGAAATACTACTTGAAACATTTTATTAACTCCTCAATTTATTTATCTGTAAGTAGCTAGCTGCCCGGGAACACCAAGCCATATTTTTATAAAGGTTGTGTTTTAATAACTCACTCAGTTTTTCGTGAAACAGAGCTGTCTGGAATGACCGTCATTAAGCGCAATTATGAAAAATGACTTGGCGCCCGAATTTATGAGGTGGACGTAAAAAGAGAACAAAAGAACAAAAATCGCGACCATTAGTAAACGTGACGCGAGGTGAAAAGAAAACACAAGTAAAGGTAGATATAGACGTTGAAAATGTAAATGTTTCCGAAGTGCCTTTGTAAATAAAAATCATACTAGACTTGCCGGATTTGATCAGCGATGAGGAAATACTTGTGGGCAAGAAGTAAGGTCAACGATATAGTAATTCAAAAGAAGTCACTTGCAGTCTTAGATATCACTGTTTCTCTAAAAGAAAGAAAAAAGAAGTTGTCCAGGATTTGACAAGTTTTTGATTGGGATATCCATACATCGCACATGAAATCATAAACCGTCATAACTCAAAAAGCGATTTTGATAAAACATGATTTGAAAGTTTAAAAAGTTATATATACAAAACGGCTAAAGAAAATTACGCAGTTTTTATTTATTTTCTAAGACTATGATTATCGGTTTACATAGTGAAAAACAAAGATAGAGAAAAGAGATAGAGTTATGACGCAGCACTCGCAGGGTTGGACGCCTCACCGCCAGGTGGACCGACGACCTGAAGAAGGTGGCCGGAAGCGGCTGGATGCGGAGGGCGGAGGACCGGGTGTGGTGGCGTTCATTGGGGAAGGCCTATGTCCAGCAGTGTACTTCTAGGGGCTGCCATGATGATGATGATAATTAGAATCTAGTTTAGATTAATTTTTTTAGAATAATAATGCGCAAGAAATAATATTACCGTGAACATTAATTAACGCGGTCCGTACAAAGGCTGAAGGGGAAAGAAAAAAAAAAGAAAACTTTATATAATGTTTCATTCGAGAACTTAATCAGATGTTTTGATGAAAAGGCTTAGAAAGAGAATTGTTAACTACCTTAATAATGAACGCACTTTGAGTTCGGTAACAGCTTTAAGGAAATTGTAATAATTCAAAAGTTTTGCGGTACAGCTGTTTTGTTTCAGAAAGATGTCTATTTGAAAATTTCGCTCCGTAAAAATATTTCTCAAAGATCGTTCTATCGTTGTATTAACCCTCCGTGTACTTACGTAACAGAATAGTACATTATGAGAATATTAAAACATACGTGCATATGCCATGGGTATAGCCTTAAAAAAAACAGACAGACAAGCTGTTACGGCCGCCCCTAAACCTATAGCATTTACACTGCTGCGTGCAACAAGTTCGTTGCCACACTAAGGACTATGTGAATGCCTCATGTGCCTATAACTACGCTTTCTCGGCTGTTCCGGTTAAAAGGGTATGAGATCCTTCAACCAAACCCTCCCTAATCCTCAGGAGGTGGTACATATCCATGAAGGTCCAGAAACTTGCAGACACTCCGGAATTTCATTACATTTTGGCGCCCAACATGGGACCAAATTCAGTAGGACCACGAGTACTAGTACCACGGGACAGCGTTTAATAAAGGCTAGATTTGCTGTTTGCCGGCGGAAATAAGTAAGATCACTGCCATGTCACTACCATCCAGACGAATCCTGCATTAGAATCCTTACTTATTTGAAACAAAATCGTGACCATTAATAAGCTGAATTAGTGCAAGGGGAAGAGATTACTAGTGATTTAAATAAGGTATCTGACAGAAGTTTCCAGTCAAACAAGAAGTGCTAAAAATACATTTATTTCACCAAAAAATTTATGTCTTCGCTTACAAAAATACTTTTCTCAAAGAGAAGGAGTATCAAAAGCAAAGCCAAATCAAAAGAGCGTTCAATAATCATTGAATTATTGGTGCGGGGGTCGAACCGAAGGGTCAAGGACCGGGAAGAATTAAATCATTCTGTTTCTTTGGACATCTGCGTACTCTTCCCAAAATTCGTAATTGAGAGACGCGAATTCTTGGATTGGTCGTTATATCTACTCAGTGCGGTTACAACACCCTTTATTGGCTAGAATGTTAAGTTAATGTCTAAATTCGATAAAATTAATATATTACAGATCTGCTATACTTTGTTGTATGTAATAGGACAATGACTTTGTTATACAGGCTGCACACATAAATAAACCAGCGGGATTAATGGTTATAATAATTGTAAGCACAACAAAATCAGAAGATAATATAAAGGGAAATTATTATTATTCAGAATCAATATATATCAGTTTTAACACAGAAAAAAGAGGTGGGCCACATTAAAAACCTTTTTTAGAGAATAAGTTTAGTATATTCGGTAGTGTTAATTAAATCACTGTTTTAAACTTGAATTTTTATAGAGCTGAAAACGTATAGAAATAATATACTAATATTTAATTTTTTCTGTCACTAATGAAGCTGGTCTATTCTATTGTACATCGTGTAATGAAGTGTACTTATCTTATACATGATTATTTGATCTCAGACTTCAACAAATACCGCTTTTACAACAAGAAACTTTTGCTCAGTTCTGGAGCCTATTTTCCAAAAACCTCGTTCATTTATTAAGTTTTATAAAGCATTTGTATAAGTAGGGAATAACAGCTCTATATATATATTCCTGCCGTTGCGTGTGACCTAATTCAGGGGGCGGGGTCGGACCCTGTAACAAGGTTGAGACCTTTATTTGAAAAGCAAATTTTTCTTCTCTGTCTGACCGAAGTTTCGACATCTTGTTTATGACCCCTATGACATTACACTTAACCTAATTTTAACTTTTTTCCATCCTAATGAGCGACTTCCAAGTAGCTCCTTAAAACATATTTCTAAATACATTGATACCTGTGTCATACCCGCGGCACTTCGAGGCGAATAGATTTAAATACCTACTACTATTTACAGGCGTGACAGCCTGCGTAAATAATAGTAGAGCTGGCTGCTGCACCCAACGCAATCAAGAGAGGAACAATGTTGTACCGCAACAACATAAGTGCTTCTCTTTTTAACTAAAAGCGTCAATTGCCCGCTGTGCGATGAATTTTTCGGACTTGTCCCAATGTCAGTATCCACTTTGCGGGCGGTGTATGTCATTACGGGTAGGACGCACTGGTTGAAGACTTTTATCTTCAGGCAATGTGGTATACGCGACGAGAAGATATGATAAAAATTATTCCTACACGCTTGAGATGGATGTTTTTTTTTTTAATCTTTGTCTAATTGACTAGTTATAATAACCTTCCGATGAATTCAGCGTTCGCGATATACAGAGGGCCCACCCCCACCACATCTAGGTCATACAGTTTCCCATCTCCACGCCTGCTCCCCCCGCACCTCCTCTAAGCGAGGATCAACGGAGGTACGCTTACACATAACACCTACCAGTGAAGGTAGGGCATCTAGGTCATACAGGCCGAATCACGATTACAAGTCTCTTGTAGTCCTTTTTGTAACACACTAACAGCTTCGTCGTCGGGCAGTCCAGTCAATAATGACAGCCAAATAAATAAATAGCACTTCTTACATTTTTTTATCTTTTTTTTCCACACAGACACAGCAGACGAAGCGGTTCCCTACATCCCGCCAAGCCTGTCAGGGTAGTTAGTGCACCAGCGCGCGCCAACTCAAGAGGGTGAACCGCGCCTTATTAAATGCTCTCTCTCACACTCCACGTCCTATTTCCAACACGTGCCTTTTTTTAATATCGCGTGCAACGGATGTAGGGCCATGCTTAAATTTTGCATAAACTTGCCATATCATTATCAGCCGAAATACGTCCACTACTAAACATAATCCTCCCCAATAGAATATCATTTTTTATGGGTTGTCCATTGTAGGATTTGACATAATCAACACGCTTGACAGGAGGATTAGTGATCACAGTAATAATGATCTTAATATAGACAAAAGAACGATGCAGCCCGTCCAATCCCTTAGTAGAAAGGTTGGGGTGGCCATATTCTACGCCAGGGACTACACGGTCAGAAAACTTGCCATAATAATTTTAGCATAATTCCACAGAAACGTTTACTGACTGTAGTGGCACTAAATTATCTGTCAACAGTTCCACTAATTCATCCATTAATTTATTCGGCGTGCTATACATATATTCTATCCGACAGAGAACAAGGGGGTCTATTTAATATCCGTCAATCTAAAAAGTAATTTTGTTACTCTTTAACGGGCCTTATGTGAGATACATAAGCGTTTGGCATCGACGTTAGTTAGACGCCAAACGCTAAACCAAATATGTCACATGTCTCTACAAATGGCGGTTTATTTCGACGGATATTATCCGAAATACCTCAAAGTCGGGCAAAGAGAATTGAATGTAGGTATGTAGAACAATTTGTCGGTTGATACTGTCTGTAGACATTAGCCGTCCAGGTTTTGTCGTACGTCAAAGTCGTTCAACTGATTTATGTTTATGTATAACATAGGTATGTAACACAATAAATAGCTATTGATGAGCATTAGCTAGTTTCTATAAAAGCCGAATCATGCCGATATAGGCTCAAAAGATGCTCGAGTAAACCGGAGGGAACTGTTAAGCGAGACGACTCGATTTTTAAAAGTCGAATATGAGTAGACGTTTCTTCGAGTCGACATTGTTGTTCAACCAACACATTTTGTCGAGTTGAACTTGTCGAGTCGAATGTATGTATACCAAGCCTTACTTTCCGAATGTGTCAGTGAATACTGATCACACATTAACGAATATATAGCCTCACCTACCACCGTAATTACTAACTGCTAATTAGTAATGGCACATGTAGGTAGCTCGGCTTTAATTTCATTTAGTATAATAATTGTTTCACTCGACGCTTACCAGCCATTGCTTTAAGCTGCGGTCGAACTGCTCTAATTTTCCGATTAGCATATTATTATGTGAAAAAAGATTATTTTTACTAAATAACCTTCGTTCTGATTTAAAAACTTTTATTCACATATCTGAAATCATCGCCAGCGGAACATCAATTAGTTAGTCGTAAGTCCAATACGCAATTCGTCCAAATAGTAGTTAGTCCTTTAAGTTCGTCAATATCGCAGTTCGTTCATATCTCGGTTCGTCCAAATTGCAGTTAGTCCATATCGCAGTTCGTTCCTATTGTGGTACATCTGAATTTCAGTTAGTCCATATCGCAGTTTGTTCATATCGCAGTTCATTCAAATTGCAGGTAGTCCATATCGCAGTTCATTCAAATTGCAGGTAGTTCATATCGCAGTTCATCCAAATTGCAGTTAGTCCGTATCGTAGTTCGTTCATATCTCAGTTCATCCAAATTGCAGTTAGTCCATATCGCAGTTCGTTCATACTTCGATTCATCCAAACTGCAGTTAGTCCATATCTCAGTTCGTTCATACTTCGGTTCATCCAAACTGCAGTTAGTCCATATCGCAGTTCGTTCATATCTCGGTTCATCCAAATCACAGTTATTCCATTTCGCGGTTCGTCCAGTCAAGGGAAGTAGGTATAAAGTAGTCATCCCAGTTAAGGGAAGACGTTGGTTGCTAACTGCTGACTGGTTTATTGATAACACATTTATCTACATACATTATGGATAGTCTGCGAAATAGCTGCCAACTTTTAACACCTGTAATCTCATTGACTGAAGCACGTGGAATAATCCAAAGTAAACTTTCAAGGGTTAGAAGGTTAAACTCAGTAATAAGTCCACCATCTGTAGCACAAAGTCAAAGCGATGACTACTTACTTATATCACTCCTCATACAAAGGTGTCCCTGTTAGACATCAGACAATTTAATTTATTTATTAGTTAATATTCGCCTTCTTGGTAGTGATGGAGTCAATGTACTTTTATGTAGATATATATGGCATGTAATATACAATATATATAATACGGTAATAATAATAAATAAATTTTATTCAAGTGAACAAACACATATTGTGTGTTATCTCTTAACTGAGGTATTAGTAATACAATATATTACCCTTCATAAACTTAATATAATATGGTATTGGGCTCGATTCTGAAGGCACAATGTTAAAATTTGACAGCACTAAAACTGTTGCTATCCTTGTCACACAGTATTATGAAGATAAAGACGAAACCAATTTTAGCACGGTCAATTTTTAAATGTGTGCCTTCAGAATAGGGCCCAATATAAACTTAACATTACAAACAAACATAAAAATATAAAACAAGACCTAACTATTATACACTACAAATAAAAAACTTACCCCAGTTCGTCCCCTGCTGGCAGAGTACCCAGGAGACTGGCGGAATTGCCTCGCTGGCTTGATATTAACCTATTTATGCATATATTATAAAAGATATGTAGGTGCCTATCGCAGCACCGCCGGGTGGACACCAGACGTACAGTCGAGCCTGCTCGCCACCAGCTGCAGTATGCTTTTGGGCCTGGAGCGCATGCGACTCGGGCGCACCAGAGACGCGACGCGTGCGCGTGCTCACCTCTACGCACATCCCTGATGCGCTACAGTAGCAGTACAGTGCAGTTAGTCTCTATTTGAAGATTAGCGGGTCACATACCCAGTCGAATCCCGCTCACGAGTCCTGCAATTTTTGTCATATAATTTTAGGACTGTGTAACTCTTTAAAAAGCACCCACTAATACTATAATGTCCTATGTGAATATCACTCTTCACTTAAAAATATGTAACAGCAATTAATCACACTTGGGTTTAGAAAGATCGTTAGGTCAAATCTCGCATCGAGGCGATTAAGGCTATATACGGCATGTTGCCGTTTGCCATTTACCCCTTTCACCCTTTTTAACTGTCGGTTTGGTTTTATTTATATTTATTTCAAAACTCGCCATCAACCCAGTTTTATAAGGGTAAATATGTCAAAATCACTTACTGAAAATCGATGAAAATTGTGATTAAATAAAGGACTTTATATTATATTTTTTGATATCTTTGTTATTTAATCATCATATCAGCACTTAGACGTCCACTATTGCACATAGGCCTTCCCCAATGAACGCCACCACACCTGGTCCTCCATCCTCCTCATCCAGGCGCTTCCGGCCACCTTTCTGAGGTCGTAGATCCAACGGCAGCGGGGCGTCCCGCCCTGTGCATGTCGATCCTTAGCCTCCACTCTAGAACTGGCCTACTCTTGGCCTGCCCACTGCTACTTCAGCTTGCTAATTCATTCGGCTACATCGGAATTCATTCTTCGTCGGATCTCCTTATTATGTATCATATCTTTCAAAGAAACCCCGAGCCTAGGCCTGGACATACATAGGTCTTCGCCAATGCAATATTTTAATATCGTATTTTCTTTTCAGGGTAATCTGACATTCGCCACTTCAAAATATATATAAAAATATTTTGTTATAAAAAGTCATATGCTATAAAGAACCTCAAATAGCAAGCTATCTAAAGGGACTCCATTCGACATCAACGAAGAGTCGATTTGCCTGAATATTCAGAAATTCAGACAGACTACAATATGCCCATTACGGACCTTTTTCCGAGTCAATAGTTTTTTAAGCGCGCCGCAACGCTACATTGGTTCCGTCGATGTTACATGCAGGAAAATTTATTAAGCTTTTCGTTATCAGAGGTCTGTATTGTACAAAATTTATTACTATTTGTTTTTGTAATAATTTATTGACATAGATATATCTTTTTTTTATATCATGAATAATGAATAAATACTCCATAAATCATTTAGAAGTAGGTACCTACTATATTCTACAATAAAATACTGAAAATACGTTCTTAAAACAGTAAAAACAGAATTTTAGGTAAATATTTAGCTCAAACCCCATTGAAACACATAAATAAATATAACTTTACAAAGATTCAACACTCACCTGAGAACCCTCAAAGATTTTTTTAAGCAACAGGGTTGTATCCAGATGGAACAAATTGCCAAAATCTGTTGTATCTGCCACATCAATAAACATGTTTAAGAATAGACTAGACATTTTCTTTAAATAAAATAACCAAGTCGACTACTGATATGGAAGCACCAGCTATAAGCTGCCTTTCATTTAAATTAAAATAAAATATGTTCATGCCTCTCACTAAAATCTCATTATGATTTTATTATAAAGCTGTCCGGATGCTGACCGGGGTCAATATGTGGGTTGGGTGACCTTAAGTCTCTGCCATATTGATGCTGGCGCCATTTTTCACTCTATGTACATTAATAGTCTCTGCCCGGTGTGGGGACAGCTGAAAGTCACAAGAGGCATAGTCATCATAGGCGATGCACTTTTATATTTTTGACGTGACAAGTCAGTACCTTCGTATTACATGCCGAAAAAGTTGAGAGACAATAATAAGGCCGATCGACACCGAAAAGATACGAGATTGAATCGAAACTTTTTATATAATATAATATTATGTAATAACAGCACTCGGTATAGTTTATACCGGTAAGGGCATACCCATACAAATATACATAGGATAAACATATACATAAATGAACAAAATGATCATATATAGAAACAAGAGTATTCAAATACGTTGTGACAATGCGAGAGAGAGAGGGAAAAATGAAGTAAAAGAGGTAAACAAAGGGGAGAAGAAGTAACAAGACGTTTTATACAATGCTACTGCTGTACCGATAAAGCCTGACTAATTTTGTTATTGTACTAAACGCGCATGGACCCAGGTTTCCAGGTTTACGACAAAAATGAAATAGGAAGCAGCACGACACTTACAGTGGGACTAGACCGATAACTCAAGGGCTATGGAAAGAGCTAGGAGCTTCTCTAAGGGACAGGAAATGAGGTGATCCGTCAGATAACTAAATCTTCGACATAGCTCAAAAAGTTAGTACATTGAAATAGCAGTGGGCTGGTCACATCTGACGGAGTACCTATTACCACTTGCTGGGGTGAACAAGTTCTCGAATAGAGACTGGGGCTGGGCAAGCGTAGTGTGGGACGCCCCCTGGCTA
Source organism: Esperia sulphurella (assembly GCA_947086405.1). NCBI lineage: Eukaryota > Metazoa > Arthropoda > Insecta > Lepidoptera > Oecophoridae > Esperia > Esperia sulphurella. The sequence continues at coordinate 4,785,845 of OX352282.1, forward strand.
GACGGAGCGACGATCTGCATAAGGCGGCTGGCAGTGACTGGATAAGAACCGAAGATCGGGTTCAGTAGCTGATGATGAGGGAGCAGCAAAGATCATCATCATATCAGACTTAGACGAACACTTGTGCACATAAGCTTTCCCCAATGAACGCTACCGCACCAGGTCTTCCGCCTTTCGCATCCAACCACTTCCGGCTACCTGCTGCCGTAGCAAAGATAAAAATAAATAATATGTGGAAATAGTGATCATACATAATAATGCTGACAGGATCTAAATAAAACTAGACTTCCGTTTCTCAGAAACCTTAAAGAACAAAATAAAAGTAACCCGTTAAAGTTGTGTATCAACACTTCACAGCATGCAAACCAAGTTTTTAAACTCATTTTCCTGTGTTTGGAGTGTAATTTAAATTATTTCTCATGTATTTGTGTAATCTTCAGTTTAATTACGGTGGAAACTTTGTACAGCGTACACAATATCCTTATTAGCACCTCTTATTGTGAATTTACAAGAATTAATTACAATAGAGATAAGAAAATGGGAGGACGCAAATTATATAATATTTACTAGCTTCGAAAGAAAAAATATTTATTCACTTACACAACAATCATAAATTACATTCATTTACAAACATTCATAAAATAATCATTATACTAACTTAAAATTAGGGGGTGTACGGTGTTGTGTAAGTGAGAGGTCCCCAACTCAGTAAAGTGCTGCACCTTCCGGTTTTCTGTTGGGGCCTAGGCTAGAGTGTCTCAGAGTGTGAGTGTTTATGTGGGAGTGTGTGAGGGTGTCCTATATTTAAATCTCACGTTATTAGATATTCATGAAGATCAAGTTAAATGACTCATCTTCTACTTAACCAATTTTTATAAAACAAAGTTGCCAAAATCATTATATGTTTCTCTCTTTCTATGCTGATTTTTTACAAACAGAGACAGGCATACTTTGCTGACGCTAATTGAAATGTACTAAATAAAAACCTCCCCAACCCATCTGGCCAGCGCGGGGAGTGTAGGCCAAATCCTCCGTCTCCGGCAGATGAGAGAGGGTTGTGCTCATGCAGTGGAGACAAAAATAACCGGATGATGAAATAAAAACGTACACTTCGCGTGTACATTGAAGATGCTTGCAAAAAATAATTGGCGGTCTAAGGATAAGTAACAGAACACATTTCAATCATTTTTGTAAATTTTGTCTGTCTGTTTATCTGTTTGTCTGTTAGTTTGTGTATGCATCACTTAAAAACGACTGAACCGATTTTAATGTACTTTTTACAGAAACATAGAGCTTAACTCGGAGTAATATATAGGCTTCATTTCATCGCAATCGGTTTACTCAATCAAAAGTTGTAGATATTTTATTTTTCTAATACATTAGTAGGTAAGGTTAGTATGCAAAATAACAAAGAAGTATAATTTTAATGTTCGGTACTATTCAGATTGCGATGAGATTGGATTACATTTGGAACTGTAGTGGAAGCGGGTGCGGGAGCGGGAGTGGGAAGGGGAGTGGATTCTGTAGTCCAGGCACAGCTAGTACAAAATAAATCAGAACCCCAGAGGATTCCAACTTTTTAACACCAAATGGCCAAAGGCACAAAATTGTAAAGGAATTCACCCCTTTTCTCCACCTGAACCAGTGTGAAACGTACAAATAATTTCTAAGATATTTCAAGTTTTTGTTCTCAAATCCCCATTTTGTACACCCTAACCTCACCCATATATCACCCAACATTTCGTCACCATCATCATCATATCAGCCCTTAGACGTCCACTGTTGGACAAAGGCCTTCCCCAACGAACGCTACCACACCCGGTCCGCATGACAACTCCACATCCAGCCGCTTCCGGCCACCTTCTTCAGGTCGTCAGCCCATCAGCGGCGTCCATCCAACATTTCGTCCCAAGTAAATAAGTGACACAACCTAGTTCAGATCCCTGATCATAATGCTTTAATATTTATATTTTTTTAAATAATGCCTGCTCCTATAATTAAATTCGATTCGTAACTCTTTGTGACAGGAACCAACAACGATTCCCGCAGTCTTTGATGTGAAAATTGCCTGAAGGGAATTTCGTATACAAAATAATATTAAGATGAAAAATAATGCGATTTAATAAACGTAAAATGTAAATATATTACCAGAATGTTATTGTTGAAATTAAAGTTCTTTTTGCGTAAAAGTGAGATTAAGAGTAGCTTATTTATACTTTGTAATTACAATGTTAATATGCCATTTCTACAAATAAACTATAGGTATCTATTTTGTACTATCTTTTGCCCGCGACTTCGTCCGCGTGGATTTAGATATTTACAATTTGAAAACAGATATCATTTTCGAAATCGATGTCCCTAAAAACCTCAAAAATGACATTCATATCGATTAATTTGGTTTCCCGTACGAATGAGATGTTTTTCGGGATCAGAACTACCCTATGTCCTATTCCAGGACCTAACCTATATGTCTGCCAAGTTTCATCCGGATCTGTCCAGTGGTTGAAGCGTGATTGAGTAACAAACAACCAAACATCCAAACTTTCGCATTTATAATATTAATGGGATCGTATCATCAAGTACGGGGTGGTCAGACCCGGTGAGAGGATAGCTGGTGGATGCGGCTGGCCAATGACCGCTATGTGTGAAGGCGCATTTTATACGGTCGCGATTCTCAGCAGTGAGGGAACGACAGAGAAGAAGAAGAAGAATCATCAAGTAGACTCTTTTCACTCCCAGCTGTTAAAAGGGTGATTAGATTGATTAGCGTTTATGTATTTAACTTGTCATCACCCACTAATGGCAACCAACACCAATAGTTAATTAGCTGTACTCGTATTTACGGCGTTATGAGACTTTTAGTCGATCCTCGGATTCTTGCATTAGTCACAGTGAGTCTCCGGAGCCCTACCAGCTCGGTTTATACATAAACATTGTAATAAAGACACTATATGCGTAGGTATGTATAGCTGGATGTGTAATCGACTGTACCTTATGATGTTAAAGGTCTATGATATAGGCCACAAGCAAATATATGTTTCTCTTAATTTTCAAATTTCCATATAAATTAATTTAATTTATTTAAATTAGTGACGCGACACTAAACGACGAAACAACATGAAATACTATGTCCACAGACGTATATAGAGTCACAGCAGAAGCCACGGTATGACGTCTGTGGACGAAGTGTCCACGAATGGTTAAAAACTGCTCATTACGAAGATTTGTCACTTGTGACGCTCTAAATAGACTCTAAATCAGTGAAATTATTTATCGAGAATCTCACGTCACTACAAATGGCCTCGTGACAACCTCTTAAATTAATATTAATTTTTAAAAACTTAATCTTTATTTCGTTAATCATTAGGTCCATTTAATATAATTACTTTACTAACGCAACTCATTTAACGACAAATGACACTTACGCGAAATGAACTGCATCAGTGGTACGTGGAACATTTGCATCATTTTGCAGGAATCGTCGGGGATCGCGCGTGACGTCAAGTCGCCTCGTTACGGCATTACGGCATTACCGCGGTTGGCGGCGAGCTTTGCAAACGAGCGCATTAACGTGGAGCTCTGTAAGGATCAACATACATTGACGACGGCAAAGAAAATAGAAAAGTGAGGTAATAGCAAAAGGGAAGAGTAAAAAGGAAAACTGCAAAGCAAGAAGGACATATCTTCTCTTATCCTTTACTAGTCTTATATACTTTACTAGTCTTATCCTTTACTAGTGTTATACTTTACTAATCTTATTCTTTACTAGTTTTTATTTTAGACTAAGGATAATACTAGTCTTATCCTTAGTCTAAAATAGAAAGTTAACCTTGCAAACGAAGCCTTAGAAGCCTACACTCAAAATGTTTTGGGAAAATTAAAAGGTAAAAGGAGTAGATACAAAGGAAATGATTGTGACTAGTTATAGCAAATTTTCTTCCGTCCTTTACACTGATTTGTTATAGATTTATACATCAGATATCAGAGGTGCACCAGCTTTTCTCATGTGCACTTTCTTGTCTCCCTACAATGTTATCATTTTTTTTTTCTTTTTTAACTATTTATAAATAATACTTTAAGATATTATCTCTGTGATTGAATCCCTTACATACTCTTGAATTTTAAAAGATGTTTCAATTTTTCATATGAAGAAAAAATGTAGGAGCCAAATCCATTAATCTGATTTGAAACGGCAAATTCATGGATTTCGCCAGTGAATTGGAGTGGAATAGAAGGATCTGTGTGAAAGGGGACTCATTTACAAAACCGTGTCAGTGGGCAACGATCCTTGCAAACCTCGTGTTTTCGTAGAACTCTCCCAAATTGCAGCGTAAAGCTCTTTGCGGAGGTGAGTGATAATTATTTTCGGCAACTACCTCCGAACTGAGTGATGAAATAGAAAATTAATGTACATCGTGCGAAATTAATAGTGCTGAAGGATTAATTTCACTTGTGCAATCTCAGGTTCGTGAACTAAGAAATTTTTAGTTGTGATTTTCGTTTACATGAACGTAGTTTTATGCATCTTTAAATTAATTTCACTTGTTAATTTTTTTTAAATTAATGCATGAATTATACCGATCTGTAACAAAAGTTATCGATAATTATAACACTATGTATATCTATATCTAGGACACGCAGAGATCTTTGCGCTATACATGTCTTTAATAAACAATAATACGGTCGCTATACGACTGCAGGAAATCGGAAAAAAAAATTTCCATACAAACTGAACCGCTCAATAAATAACTTCGTTACTAATTTTTACTTGCATGAATCGTGGTAAATACAGATATCAATTTTATAGCAGGTTAGAGGTTAGCAATTTACACATTATACTACCAAAATTCTTATTTTTTTACACGTCAAAGAAAGAAGAGGTCAATTTCCACGTGTTTACAAAATTCATTAATGATATCTTTAATTCACTCCTGATTAATACACATTATTTTTATGCACATAATTTTTTTTTATTCTATTTTTTTAATAAATAAATATTGCATTATGTTTTATACTATACATACACTTGCCTAATCCCAAACTAGGATTTCTCCTGTGCTATGGTAATTGAACAAGGATAGGATAATTCACAAATATAACATCTAGACCGGGACCAACTTGTATACAAATTGTACAAAGTTGTCTGCCCCCGGTGGGAATCGAACCCACGACCTCTGGATCTCGAGTCCAATAACCAAGCCGCTACGCCAACGAGGCGGGCATAATTCTACTATTCAGACTATTTGGGCCATCACTAATGGATACACAACGATAGACACACATATTCGGATTATTAGAATTATAAACAATACACTTTATTGCACAAACCAGTACAGTTACACGTTATAAAAGTTACAAACAGTACAATTTAGGCGGTCTTATCGCTTTAAGCGATTTCTTCCAGACAACCTTTGGGTAGAAAATATTATCCTACTTCAATAACTTAATAATCAAGACTTCAAACCAACCAACGGTTATTTTGTATCAATTGAACTGTATCTGCAGCATTTTAAACTGAAGGCTTCCTTTGGGTTAACCGAACATTTGACAGAACACATGTGTATATTCGGCCAATGTTACTTCATAATCCGAACATTGGACCAAATATTCAGATTCAGCAGACTGCAGAGACCCATATTATATACGATACACCGTTATATTTTTCACCATATCGCCAAAAAAATAACAAAGCAGATTTTTCCACTTATAACCAGATCATAACGACCTACGTATCAAAATAATGGTGTCCCATAACATAACGGTATGCGATATGATACGACGCGGCGTTCAAAGGGGTAAGTATTATTAAGCTTTTTGACATTCTTTTATATCCGACCCCGAAGGGTTGTATAATTTTTATTAAGTAAAAAATAATACTTTGAATAATATATACATTTTCTTCATTTCTAGCGTCAGGAGACATTAGTCGCTACGAATATTTTGAATCTTAATTGACAGACTGATATCGAAATTCCCACACTTCCATTTTGACGCTACACAATAGATGGAAAGGTAACAAATAAATTATAATCCAAACTTATTAAAGATATATAATTACACGTTATTATTTTATCTATACCTTTTGTTGGAAAATGAATATTATTCCATAAATGAATTTTCTAAAAAATGAAATTGGTGGGCCCTCTGACGTTTAATTTAATTTGTGATAACTTAATACCAAGTGTATTTTTAAATTTTTATTTTAATATTATATACTGACATAGATAGTATGTTATATACTATGACATTATTTGAATTGTTGACATTGTAACTTATACACTATTTTATTTTATGACGATCCCTTTTACCATATTAGAATGACATGTAAAATTGAATTTTTAAGATGTAAAAGTGAAATAAATAAATCAAATTAAAAATATACCATGCTATAGAACGTTCTGGCGCTGTGCTTAAATCTCGGTTAAACAACCAATTCCCTTTTCCAAAACAATAACATAAACATGAAACACTAATACAAAAATAAATCCCCAAACGACGAGAGCCATAATCCCCACAGAACCGACAAACAAGCCCAAGTATATTAGTTCCATATTGCGAAACGAAAGTAAAGCCGGGGGCGAGACGTGAAAAATTACCAACAACTCCTAGCATTTTTCACCTTTCATAGTGAGGGGAAGTTCTCGCTGGCAGTGAAGATATAGGATACAGTTCTACTGGAAGTGAAAAAGCTATGATCGGAACGATTTTTCTATAAAGTGACAAACGAACAGACCCTGATGGTAAGCGGTCACTATGGTCCATAAACATGTAGCTTTTTAACCGCTGGTGCGTGCAACAGTTTAAAAAAGGCTATATATATATATATAGGTACAGTCGTGTGGTAATAATGGCAAATCCCCTATAAGTAAGAGCTCACCAAAACTGGCATTCTATTGGGAAGGCTTATGTTCAGCTGTGGACGTATTTCGGTTAATGATGATGACGATACATGGTAAATATACAAACTGACATAGTTATGATTAATTTATTTTGTATTCAAATTCTGACAATGCCACTTTACAATCGCTGATAATGTTTATCTATTGATATTTGACGATGTATCGCCGCTTTGCGCGATCCTGACACACCTCACTGGCCTCACTCTCATCCATCAACCTTTTCATGCACCTCCTTTTATTAGTCTCACTGTGGACCCAAGCTTTTTTGAGGACGACAGCAATTTGATCCTTGAACGTCCTCCTAGGATAACCACTAGCTATAGTTCTTTTCACATTCGCGCTGTAAATTTATCTCTTTTGTCACTCTTCTTTCACTCATACGCTCTAAATGTCCAAAACAACTCAACATACCCTTCTTTACATTCGTTACTACATCTTCTTTCTATTATGACTATCATATATATATTTATTGCACATAAATTTTACAAAGAAAAAATACAACATAAAAGTGTACAAAGGTGGACTTATCTCTATAAAAAATCTCTTCCAGCCAACCTCCACTGGGGGAAAAGCTAAAACAAGCAGTAGATAAAAATAATGGATCTTGAAATTTTATAATAAAATATTGTTACTACGAGTATACATGGATTATATGAGTAGGTATAGCTATGATTAACTACTAAAACCTTTATCCGTAAGCCTGCCATAACATAACAGTAGTCTTAAGTATGTTCGTCTGCCAACTCCGCTCTCGTCTTAATCAGAACCACGCTCTGGTCTCTACATCTGTGTACCAGTCAATGATTTATGAAACCCCCAGCCCTAACGTTTCAATTAGAACTTTGACGAGTCACTCAACATTGTGGTATTGATTTATTTCGCCTCTATCCATTGGCTTCTTATTTACAGGTCGCTCGATTCGATGGAGTCATTAACGATTTATGATTGAACGGAAGGGCGTGGCTAGCAGACAAGCGAAAACCTGAAGACGACAAAATTCTGTCCCATAGGGGACGTAGACAGGCATATACCATACCCCCGGCACTCTACTCACGTTTGTGTGTGCGTCACAACTCAGTAGTGACTCTGCCAGCCGTGTTTGAATTATACTGGCGAGAGGAGGTGAGTGTCGCTTCTTTACGTATTAATATTTAGTATTATCTGCTTCTGACGAATGACGCTAGAGCAACACGGCAGCCGGCGCAACCCTTCCCGAAGGAGGACGCCTTAGAGTTTTCTTCCAATGCAAAACATTCTGTCATTTTTCGCAGAGGATTCCACACCAATACCAGAGAACACTAAATATTACTACGTAAAGAAGGGACATTCACCCTTCCCCCCCCTCCCCACACACCCCCCACACCCCCCCCCCCCCCCCCCCCGCCAGTTTAATGATAAGTTTCAAATCGATACAACAATTTGAAGTAGGTGAAAAGTGAGTGGTAAAAGTTACAGGTCAAGTTGAAAAGAGTTTGTGTTCAAACTATAATATTGTTTAACTACTGTAACTTTAAGTTTTCTTATATATACTTAGTCTTGTGCTATCTTTCCTGTGAATAAAAACCTGCCCTTTATTTTCCACTTAGGCATCCCAGACAAGAAACTGTAGCTAGTCATGTAAAGCCTTTCAAATCGTTCGCTTAATATACCAATTCGTTTGTCAACTTTAAGATAATCCTATTTAAATTTATTGGCCTTAGGTAATTATTTTGGTGTAAACCCAGAAAGTTTAAAACATCAAAACTGTCTAACGCAAAGGTATTGCTATTTGTGGGATTCGCCACCGGGCAGATACGCAGTGCTCTAGGGCTGTCACCAGGGAGTTTAAAAGCCAGCAATACGCATTTAAGCCAAACAATTTGAAAATTAAGTGCTATACAATTTCCTGCGTTTCTATAGATAATAATTTAATTCTTATTGACCATAAAGCATCACATTGCCATCTGTACGATAGAATTAGATAAGTATACAATTTTATTAATTTCTGAAACTTTTTTTTAATTAAAAATAAAATTATATCTTCTTCTTATTCTCTGTCGTTCCCTCACTGCTAAGGATCGCGACCGTAAAAATGCGCCTCCACGCATAGCGGTCATTGGTCATTGCTTCATATAGGGATCCGACAGCCTCCTCACCGGGTCTCACCACCTCGTCGGCGCTCGCCCTCTGGCACGCCTGCCCTCCACGTGTTCCAGGACGATGAGCTTCTCCAGGCCGTACAATGTGACCGAAGAAACTTAGAGTATTTTCATTGCAGATAGTGGAGAATTGTTTCGTTATATTGAGCTCTTTAAGAATGGAGTAATTTCTTCCCATGGCATGGTACCTATAGGATTAACAAATTGTATGGTAATTGGGAAGACATTAACCCTCGATAATAGGACATATTCTTATATTTTATTGTTATTTAAAACAATTATAGTAGGTACAAATTAACATTATTAACGTGTCTTATGTCAAAAATACGGTTGTCTCTACTATAAAGTAAGACTCAATTTTTTTATCGCCATTAAAAAAACAAACTCATTTAACACAACACGATATGAAATCATAATGTAATTCAAAGCAAAATATTAAAGTAATTATAGACTGTCAGCCCTACGAAGAACCCATTTTATCTGGCAGCATAGGAAATGAGGTGGGCCTACAAAGGATAAATAATTAAGCTCTAAACGCCGAAACAAATCAACCCGTGTGTACCGCTCCTCCGGTTACACAAACATTTTACATTTTATTATATTATTTCGCAGTTCTAAGAGTTTCTATATATTACTTGGGTTTAAGGGAAAGATATTATAAAATTTCGAAGTTATACTATTTAAATTGTTACTTCTAACAATAGTTCAAAAGTAGGTAGGTGTAACAATAGGTATAAAACCTATAAACATTAAAGCTTATAGTAGCTAAAAACAGTTTAAGAGTGGCGTAATCGTCATCATCGTCATCGTTCAGCCCTTATTCAGACTACACTGCTGGATATATTCCTTCTCCAATGATTGCCACCACAATCGGTCCTTCGCCCTCCGCAACCAGCCGCTTCCGGCACCTTCTTTAGGTGGTCGGTCTATCTGCGGCGGGGCGTCTTATCCTGCGCCTGCCACTTCAGCTTGCTAATCCTGTCGGCGGCGGTCATGACGGTCACATTCGTTATTCGACGGATCTCCTCATAACGAATCATGTTCCTCAAATAAACCCCGAGCATAGCCCTCTCCATAGCTTGCAGAGCGACTTGAAACTTGCGGATTAGGCCCACCGTCAGCTTCCACGTATAATCGTAGCAAAGCCTAATCTGTCCACGTCCACTGTTTTCCTTCGAAGGATGTATGTACTATATCGTAAGTAAACGGTAATCAGAACCTCGGCATTTGAAGTGCCAAGGCTCTCACTACCGTTTGTAGTTCGAGCAAAGCTGGTTTTGTACGGGGTACAAATATTCCTGATACATAACCTGGTTTAGCATTGGCATTTGGAGTTCTTATATTCTTGTGCCCCTCACATCCTTCTAGCCCCCTTACATGTTTGGTTTTTACAGGATGGTAATTAAATAAACACAAAACATCAAACGAGCTTCTACTGTTGGGCCCTGTGGCTTCTTTATATCCGCTTCCGGTTTCATAAAGATAATTAAATGCTAGAGGTTAAAAAGGACCTATTATTGTATTTACCTCTCGTTTAATGCATTTTTCTTTGTTATAACTTGTTCATTTGCATGAGCAAAATTTTAATATGAATTTGTAATGTTCTATAAATTGTTACGAATGCCAAAAATTGTTCAGAGGTTTGAAGCTACCTACCTACCTACTGGGTACTCTATATTATTTACATATTATGACAATGTGCACAATATCCCATAGTTATAATAACTTTTTAAAATATTACTTTGCAGAACGGTTCATTTTGTATGGAAAGCCACAATATTTTTGATTTTTCTAGTACATGATACCGAATTCACCTGTAACATATCACTCACTACGAGTCTTTTAACACACTGCTTAAATAACGTAAGCAACAATTTAGAGAGGTTTTTTTTGATTCCACTCTCCAACATCAGCCGATTACGTTGACTGCTAAACATAAGCTCCAACAGAATGCCAATTTTGGTGGGCCGTCATTGCTGAATTTGCCATAATGACCAGGCCGTAGGTCAATTTCCAATTTTATCAGAACGTGTCGATCAGCGGGTACTATTAACTGACCAGCTTCTAACGTGAAAAGATTCAGAAAAAAATCAGTTTGGGTCTGTCCTTCATTGAATCATACACTCGTCCCCTGGAGTTTGTATCCATAAAGGATTTCCCCTCGAACAAAAAGGGACTGTCACTCTGAATAAGAATACACTCTATTTTTTATTTATCAATAGTGTTAAAATTAGTTAATACGTCGTTTCGCTGATCGTAGACAAAAATATACAATAGGAAACAACAGATACATACATAATGCTCACAGCTTGGTCCCAGAATGTAGGCAGAGACGATGTATCGCGACTTTGCGCAATCCTGACACACCTCACTAGCCTCACTCACGTTCTCAACCTTTTCATGGACCTCCTTTTATTCTTCTCAGTGCGGACCCCAACCTTTTGAGGGCGTCACAAATTTGATCCTTGGACGTCCTCATAGGACGACCGCTAGCTGTAGCGACAAATAAATAGGCAAACAAAAGGATGATGGAAAAATATTAGATATGACTAGCTTCTCTCAGGTCTAAAATATTACAATATTCCGAAAAAGACAGAACTTTCTCAAATTAAAACAATACGACATTGAAATATGCACATATTGATATATACATAATGCTCACGCTTTGGTCCCAGAGGGGTAAGCGGAGACGATGGATTGCGCGATCCTCACAAACGTGGCAAAGCTTCCTTCGCCGGCTTTTCGCCCCGTGACACCACTTAGCGTGATTTTTTGCGAACATCGCCGCCTCCGTGTTGAGATACAGTGCGGTACCACACATAGCCAGGGAAATACTTATTCACCTCATCAGAGACCCGCATGATTCAGTGAGGCTAACAGTGCCATAGATATTGACATAGAAAAGTAAAACGTTCAGCAGTAGATTATGAAAAACAAAATTATTATGACAGCGTCTTGCTACAACACTAGCTGCCCAGGATTATGTTATTTACAATATTCTAGACAAAATTGAGAGTCTGAAAATATAACATTATGTTTATAGCCTGTGACTGTACACTGATAGAATGCTACTAGTACACAATTTGTTTCTGAAACACATAATTTTCTGCGCACGACTGCCCCGGGCCAGCGGTCAAAATATTCAGCACACGAATTCTATTTCCAAGATGTCCGTTACATGTACGGTTGTTTTAACGGACGAAATTACTGAAAATAACGCACTTATAACTTTATTTCAACCGAAATTGAATTTTCTGTAAGTAACAACTTTTACATAATTAAAAAGAAGTCTGCAATTTTTCCTGGGAAATGGAACTGTAAACCGCGTTAATTCAATTTTTCGCGATTTTGTAAATTGTCGTGAACTTGATTGCGAAAATCAATAAGGTATATTCTACAGATGTAGAAGGATAGATTCCTCTTTCGAATACATTACTACTTCGTATAGATCGTTCGTTCACGACGGCAGGTGATAAGTATTAGGGTAACTTCAGGAGAGATGGACTATTTATTCTTAATAACTAGATAATACATTTTGATATCATGTTAATTTACTATAATAATCAACATTTTTACTTCCTATATTGTGCGAGAATAGCTTCTTTACGGAAATAATTGAGATTCTTCAAAAACCAGTGTTACAAGTGACAATTCAAAGACAAATACACCAGTTCAGACATAGGTATATATAATAATAATAATAATAAAAAGTACCCTCGGTCCACATCTCCTGGATTTACCCTATATTGTTACTGTGTTATTCTATTGTTACGCACTAATCATCAATGTGTACATACGTACACTAAAATACTAATGTTCGGATTAGTAGCGGGGCGTGCCTTCGTGGATTAAACGATCTCTACCTTAGTCGTTTGTACCTTCTAGGCTACAATTCAACATATCGATACCTCTGGGCTCAAAGGGCGTAAAGAACATTAGGGCGTAAATGTACTTTCACATAATCTTTTCAGTTTTTAATTCTCCATCTTGTTTAATTCTTCATAGTGGCCGTATGGTTCCCGGCTTTCAATAGGGCTATCCCCAATCTTCCCGTGGGTGTCGTCAAGGAGACTAAGGGATTGCACCATGGACGGGCAGCCGTGTTCCCCTGTGTATAGTTATTATGATAATAACTGTGATCACGAACCCGTCTGCCAAGCGTGGTAATTATGGCAAATACCCCAATGGACAGCCCACCAAAATTGGCATTCTATTGGAGAGGCTTATGTTTAGCAGTGGAAGTATTTCGGCTGATGATAAATTCTCTATCAATTTATGTATTCCGCGTAGCGAGCATGTCATGGATAGTAGAAAAATAATTTATTTTTGCGAATTTCGGAACTGAATTATATATTTTTTATTGCACACATTTTAAAAGTAAATACAGTTACAAATTTTGTGTACAAAGGCGAGCTTATCTCTAAAAGAGATCTCTTCCAGCCTACCTTACAGGGTGTAAGACAAGGCGAGAGATAGATATGTGAATCAGATATGTCAGAAATGACTTTACTCATGTCCTTTACGCCCTAATGTCCTTTACGCCCTTTGACCCCCGAGGTATCGATATTCAACACCCAAATTTGAATCTCTCGTTAATTTTAATCCTTTAGGCTACAGCCTAAATCCCTAACCTGACCTAACACTGGCCGGCGATCGTATAGCATAAATCCTAGTAATTAATATCCAGCGCCGTAGCGATGACGGCTGCAGTTGGAACGGGTCCAGGTTCGAATCTAGGTAATTAGGATTACTGCATATGAAGATATGTTACTATGTGACGTGTTCAATGTTTGGTTGATTGGACAGTTGCTTTGATTAATTTATTTCACGTTACAAATAATAATACATAGATTTACGTACGTTATAAGTCAATAGTTACGGTGATCGTTGTCACTTATGTGTTATTATGTAAGTATAATTAATTGCTCACGCGACATCAAGCACTTAGTATTTCTCTAATTATATTAATTTCTTATTTGTCACTAGCTGTGCCCGCGACTTCGCTCCCGCAGACCATAGAATACAGCCCCGCACCCGCTCCAGCTCCTGCTTCCACGCCCTATTCCGCATCCATTGCCGCTTCCGCTCCCAAACACACTCTCACTCGCTCCCACTCCCACCCCCACGTCCACTACAGCTCCAAATGTAGTCCTAACTCATCGTAAGCTGAATTGCACCGATCACTATACTTCTTTGTTATATTGCATACTTACTCATGTTTTAGAAAACTTAAAAATCCCAAACTTTTGATTGAGTAAGCCGATTGCGATGAAATAAAGCGTATATATTACACAGAATTAAGACCGATGTTTTTCTGAAGACTCCTTCAGAATCTGTTAAATAGTTTTTACGTGATGCGTGCACAAACAAATAGATAAACAGTCAGACTAACAGATAAAAATCTCAAAAATGATCTTAGTATGTTCTATTACACATAGACCCCCATTTTTTTGCATTTTTATAAATATTTATTTATTTTGGAAATACATTGAAAGCGAAGTTTACGATTTTATTTAATAGTTTATTGCACACATACAATATACAAAGAACAACACAAAGAAAAGAAAATTATATAAAAGGTAAATAATTTTATTTATAATGAGAATATTAGTACAGTTTGTACATACTATGTCTACATACTCGTAGTACATATGTACAATTTGTAACATCTGGTATTTTATTTTTAACTGTAATTATTATTTATTTGCAAATGTATGACATGTATCAAGTAGAGTAGTATGGTTATATACTATATAATACGGAAATTCACTTTTTATTTGATAGAATAATGTGGTACGTTTAAGTGTTGTAGAGGATTTGTCCTCAGCTTCAATAAAAATATCACACATTTGCTACTGAAAATTAAGGTTAACCGAAAAATTATAAAGAACAGGTAGTACCACGAAACTAATAAATCAATCAACCGGCCTAATAATACAAATTTTAATAATTTACAAGACAACCAGCCGTCAGTGGCCAGTCGCCATCGACGTCCTTCAATCACCTTGATGCCGGGAACGACTTTATGCAATAAAGGTCACAAATGAGTTTTTTAATCGCCCAGTGGTCGTACTTAGCTAATTTTGAAACTATAATTTAAGTTTTCAAATATAATAACAGAATAATGTTTATTTTGTTCGGTTTTTCCCAGTGGTCAGTATGATGGTCAGTGTTAACCTGGACTGTTTAAAATATCACTCACACTTACATAAAACATTTGCCTCTAATATTACGTGCTTTTGATTCTAATTAAGGAAATTCAAGCAGACAGACAGAGCATATAGACAGACACACATATAGACATACTCTCATTCACGCACATTGCTCATGATCTTATATTTAATTGTAATCATTGTTATAATGTCAGCCTTTAGACGTCCACTGCTGGTCATAGGCCTTCCCAAATGAATGTCACCACACCCGGTCCTCCGCTCTCCGCATCCAGCCGCTTCCGGCCACCTTTCAGGTCGTCGGTCCATCTGGCGGCGGGCGTCAATGCATAAGACCGCCTAGATGTACTACTAGCTACTTTATTTATTTTAGCTGTGTGTTTTTATCACTGGGTTTCCACGGAAACTACGTCTAGAGGCGAGTAAAGTCGTGGGGAAAAAGGATCTTATCACCGTTTTACATAAACCGGTCTCAATTAACGGTGCGGTAGCAAATTAATGTGGTCACTATGCATACAGGGCGTGGCTCATATCATAACAGCAACTGTCATACGAGGCGGGGAGCTATATAAGTGTATATATTATTACATACTGAAAGAGATGTGGTCAACTACGTGGCATTATTACCTTGGTTGCTGTGTAATAGCTAAAGTTGAATGGGCCAACACTAATCATATTTTAATTTTAATAAATTCTACAATGTCAGATGATTAAAAAACATACATACATACATACATACATACATACATACATACATACATACATACATACATACATACATACATACATACATACATACATACATACATACATACATACATACATTAACAATCTTGGATGTTTATATATTTATTTAAGTATGTCTATCCGTTATCTAGTAACCATACCACAGGCTCTGCCTAGTTTGGGACTGGATAATTGGTGTGAATGTCTGAGATATTTATTTATATTTATTTATTTATACATACATACATACATACATACATACATACATACATACATACATACATACATACATACATACATACATACATACATACATACATACATACATACATACATACAAATTCAAAGTCAAAGTCAAAATCATTTATTGCATATGAGTACCCTTGGTACATTTATACACGTCATTTTTTATCGACTACCGCTTCCTAGGTGTTAGCGCTGTGAAGAAGTGATATGTAGTCAACTTGTACATAAATCTCCTGACATTTTATTGACATATAATTTATACCAGATTGTGCCCCGAACTCAAAGCTATTAAACAGTGAAAATGTCGTCAAATTTTGTTCAGTAGTTTCCAAGATTAGCCCGCACATACATACAGACATACACGAAATACATACATAGATAATGCTCACGCCTTGGTTCCAATATCTAATATTGATCTAATTGCTTAATTCTTAAGTAGATAGCTAATATCAATATTTTGGACATATACAGTTTTTCCGTCAGGAAGTTATCCTAATATCAAATTATTAACTTAAGACGCAGTTTTACTATACATTTTAAACATATACAGTAAATAATGAGTGAGATCACCAATCCTTTCCACTCGGTATACCTATATTTCATTCCAGATTAATAGTCCTATAAAAACCAACGCTATTTACGTCACGATAACATATACATGAAAGGGTCACCAGCAGCAAAAATAGGTTTGTATTACCAAGTAAACTTTGCGGTCCACTTAGGAACACCATCTATTGTGTATTTTGTTTTCGAGACGCAAATGCGTTTGTTTTCATAGGACTATTAATCTGGAATGAAATATACATATACTTACCTACCCTTGTCTAATCCCAAACTAGGATTTTCTCTCCAGTTTCAAAATCAGTAAATGTTTTACAATACCAAAAACTCCCTTAAAGATTATTTATAATTTTACTGTTCTTCTCTTTATACGTAGAATGTTCAGTGAATGCTTCATGGCATGTAAGACAATGCGGTGCGCCGCTAATGCCTGGCGCAAAGCCAGAAGCCACCACATATACGGATGACTTACTTTGTACAATTTCACACAGGATTTTGTACGAGATACTGGTCTTGTACATCTTAAAGCAACGTGTATGAACAGGCTGGTGTGCCTCTAGTAGTAGTAAGTAATTAATCTATTCGACTATAAGCAGTGATGGAGGTGTGGCACACCGTGTACGTAGATCCCAGCGAAAATACCACAATATTTTGCATCAGATGAAAAGCTGTAAATGACACACCAGCCTGTTCATACACGTTTGTAAGCATGCGTAATTATTGAGTGGGGGGGAAAATACAGAAAAAGAAAAGGTAGAAGTTGGGTGTTCCGTAGAACCGAGATGTGGTTGTCGAATGTTCTCAGAGACGTGAGATTCTAAGACTTGAATGGATTAACAATCACAACAGTGACATGGAGAGATAAATGGGATAGGAGAAGGACGAAGAAGAAGATCTAGCCCTTGTCCATGGCCAGCCTCTTCGTGTTGACTGCACTAAATGTATAAATATTTGTCTGTCAAACTGTGTTGTATTGTGTGCCAAATAAATGTTTTTCTATTCTATTCTATTCTAGTACAGTTTCAACTTAAATATCAAATTAAATAAAGAAGTATATTTAAATCTTCCATTTAAATCGCTTTAAAACAGTATTTTATTAGTTACCTTAATCTAATAGTGTCCGGGTAAAGTACACGATTTCACAAAAATATCTGGGGTTTTTAAGTTCTACTCCGGCGTCGGCAATTTTGGTGATGGCAACCCTATCGTTATGGAACTTGGACATTATGGGATTTGGAAATTTTAGGCTGAACTCAGACAACTAAACCACATTAGACTCTCTCGCTAGGTAGACAATGTACCGCACAGCCTTAGTACACGTATAATGATGGGACGTGTAGGTACTTACGGTAGATTTTCTTATACAAAAATGCTAAACTCACAAGCGAATAACAACATAAACATGAAAATATGTCGGTCTTCTGAAACCTATCTGTCATATGATTCCAGAATCACCTCGTATAGATTATTACTAACATTAATTGAATAACGTTACATGTGTTTTATAGACCCCTAATAACAACGCTATAACCACCCATAACGGTCCCATGAAATGTACATTTACTTGTTTTATTGCAATAAGAGCCGGGCTCTTTGATGTAGCGAAATTCGGGTGCCATAAGAACCTCATGGCCGGTGAAATAATACGATATTACTGGCTATAAAAGTGTACTACAGCACAAATATTTGTATATACGACACTTTCGGCCATCTTTAGATAATAAAAGTAGAGACATAAATGTGATAATGAACTAGAAGCGACATTATTTTCTGCATTGAAAATTTTTGGACAGACTAATTCTAGCTCTTTGTTCTGTCAGTTCTAGGGTGAAGATCGCATGCCAATGGCCAAATATGAGAGCTTGTTCCACGCAAAGAATGTCATGTAAAAATATGTTTATCAATACTGCGGAAAATTTCCAAGGTTTCTATAAAATATTGACACCAACTTGAGACTGAAAATAAAGTGTTGTGGTGCTTTCGACAGTGTTCTTTTATACAATAGGTATAATATTAGTTCGTACTTTGTATCGCTTCTTCTTGATACATAGGTAAGTCGTCATATTCATATCAGCCCTTAGATCATATTCAAAAGTTGACAATGGACAGCTAAATATAATTATAGAATTGCTAAGCGAAATACAGATGTAACAAAACACCGACCGGTTACCCAGTTCCTGATACTTTATGTAAAACTTTCGGAAGTTCGAAAAAAATCTACTTCTCATACAAAATTCAACCGAGTGGTGTAGTTTGTATGGATAATTAAATCTCATTAATCGTATTTCAAAATAATTACATTTAAAAGTTCATTAATGTAGCTGTACAGAGTGCTGCCGGTCACAACAGGAATTTTTATACAGCATACCTACATACTATAAAACTTATCATTTTCATATTGTACTATTATGCAGTGTGCGCTCTAATAACATTTCAAACCACGCTCAAAACATATCCCATTCATTCCAGTCATCTGACTTCCCTGTTTAAAGTCGTATGTACACACAATAAAATGTCGGATCATATAAGGTCGTCAAGTCTAAGTATTTAGCAGGAGTATTGCTCTGCAGCGTGAGACGTTATCGTCTTTAGTCACTCCCAGGAGGTGAATATGAGAGTATTGTAACTAGGAGACTACTAAAGTGGTCTGACATAAGGTTATGGTTATACTCGTAGTCTATACGCAGTGTGCAAATGCTGGACGGAATCACTTATATACAGTTCACGCTTTTGTGACCATGGCCAGTGTAAGATTAGGTACTCCGGGGGCTTACTCCGTAAGCCTTCGGATAATATCTGTGGAACTAAAAAGCCATTTTATATTGTACCTACTCTATAACGCGTTCTGGGAAAGCGCGCTCCACCTTGGGCAACATCGTCACTTACCATCAGGTGTGATTGAGGTCAAGCGTAAACCCATCAAGAATAAAAAAAAATAACGGGTCATCTTATTTATTCTGATAACCGTTTGGCGTTAACTATCTATTTAACCCTGTTTAGCACGTTGGGTAGTTATTGGGCCCGATTCTGAAGGCACACATTTAAAATTTGACAGCGCTAAAATTGGTTTCGTCTTTATCTTCATAATACTGTGTGACAAGGATAGCAACACTTTTAGTGCTGTCAAATTTTAACGTTGTGCCTTTAGAATCGAGCCCATTGTGTATCAATGAGGCTATGTTTATAACCATATGCGTTGTGATCCTGAAGATTTAGAAGATGAATTGCCTCATTCATTGCTTTTAATAAGAGTGCGTGTCTTATCTTTCAAATCGTTACACAGCAATGTTTGCATTGCTATTTATCATAAAGAAAGTTATGAGAAAGACAGCGAGTATAACATGATAAATTTTGGGAGAAGTTACAAAACAGTGATGTGCCAAGTGACATAATTAATAATATGTCATTTTGGTATCACAATCAAAGTAACGATGTCCATTGAGGCAATGTCTTATCGGACAGCTACAAGTTGACATGTGGTGTAAAGCAGGGCGGCCTGACCTCTCCCGACCTGTTTAACATCTACGTTAATGATTTGATTGAGGAACTGAGCAACACTGAAGTCGGACTCAGGTTGGGTGACAGATGTGTCAACAACCTGAGCTACGCTGATGATATGGTGTTGATCAGTCCCTCGACCAAAGGTTTGAAGAAATTAATATCAATATGTGAAAAATATGCACAAAAGCACCATTTACTTTATAATGTAAAGAAAACGGAAATGATGATTTTCACGTCGGAGAGAGGGCCGGATCGCGTTCCTGAGGTCAATATAAACGGACAGGTGATTGAAATTGAGAGTCGTAGAGAATTTCAAGTACCTTGGCCATATTCTATCCTCGAGTATAAACGACGACGCTGACATTGAGCGGCAGCGTAGATCGCTCTCAGTGGTGGGGAATATGCTTGCCAGGAGATTTTATAAATCTGATAAGGATTTGAAGATGATACTGTTCGTCAGTTGTTCGTTGAAGGTCGTCGGTCCATCTGGCGGTGGGGCGTCCCACACTGCGCGTGCCGTTCCGCGGTCTCCACTCCAGGCCGTCAGTTCTGCGACAGATGTGGCCCGCCCATTGCCACTTCAGCTTGCTAATCCGTTCGGCTATGTCGGCCACCTTCGTTCTTCATCGGATCTCTTCATTACGTCGTAAAACATAAGTATGTCTAAAGGACTATCTACACTTGTGCCGGCCAGGAGCTAAACGGATGCTGCCTTGAGCAAGTTGGCGTTAAAACCGTTATTTCGTTCAAATGAAGTTTTTGTCTATATTTTGGAGTAACCCGTCAACTTAAACAGATAAGTTGAGCTAAAAATAACTTCTTGTAGTCACTACTTGTAAAACCTATGGCAAATGTCTTTATGTTTAGATGTCACGTGATGATTGAGCACTCACGACTGTCTCCGTTATTTATCGCCTCTATCTATTAAACAAGCTTTTCACGCGGTGATATTAGCAAATTTGTACTGCAGAACTAATAATAGGTTATGTAGGTAAAAAGGCCAATAGCCCTGCTTACGAATATGACTAATACTTACCGCTGGGTGACAGTATGTTTCATTCCTATGGAAGTTAACAGTAAACAAAGCTATTTGCGTCTCGGAAACAAAATATTAATGTATTTGAAGATGCTACTAGCAGCAATAACAAGTTTGTTTTAACACAAACACTGCAGTTCAACTTCTGAATATCAACTATGTATATCTTGTTTCCGAGAGTATGTTTTCGTTTGCCAAGTGTACGAGGAAAAGTTTATAGTCAGACTTCTTCTTCATCGTCCTAAAATGGCCTTCCTTAGAGTTTTGCCAATATAAAAAATAAAATATAAATAGACATAGACATACATTATTGATAACTTCCGTTACAGGTCAAATAAAAATTATAAACAAGTTAAATGAAATCAAATTATAAAGCAAATTAAACACAATTAAATATAAAAATACGTGGGGACATTTCACACACGGCCACCTGATCCCAAACTAGGCAGAGCCTGTAATATGGGTATCAGACAGCTGATATACATACATATTTACATATAATATATAAATAACATCCAGTCACAAGGCAAACACAAGTGACCATCACACGAACGTTTGCCCTGGGCGGGATTCGAACCCTCGTCCCCGAGCTTAGCAGGCAGGTGTACTACCGACTAGCTATGGCTACGGGGCCGACAAAAATGAACTTGTTATTCTTATTCCGTGTCCAATAAAGAATGTATCTATCAAAAAACGTTTTATTGCTACTGATTACTTAATTTCATATTGTATATTAACCGTTTAAAAGCAGATAATTCTAGAAAAATTTTAACATTATTATATAGAGTAACTCCTGAGAGTATAATTAATACCTGTAATAAATTGTACATAACTGGTCTATGTCTGTACATGGGAGATATTGTAGAAAAATTTGTATGAGGGGTCTTTATTGGGCCAATAATAGCCAAAATAATTGTTTTTTTATAATTTTTGTCTGTCTGTCTTTCTGTATGTATGTATGTTTGTTACCTCATCAGGTCATCACGCAGTAACTACTAAATGAAATTTGATGCAGTTTTTACAGTTGTCTTGCTGGAGGTCTAACTTAAAACCTGATGCATGTTTCATTTTGATACGCCACTTAGTACCTGAGATATTAATATAGTAAATTCTTCTAGAAGCCATTATATGCAATATAAAAAAATAAGTATAATTATTATGTTCGGTACAATTCATATTGCGATTGGTTTTTACTACAGTTGGAGCAGCACTCCCACGGGACTAGACTTGGGATCGAGATTGAGTGTGGGTGGGAGTGGATTAGGGAGCGAGAGTGGGAACGGGAGCGGGGATCTGTAGTACACGCGAGCGGAGCCGCGGGTACTGCTAGCTTATCTATAATGATGTAAATGGATTATGTTATAATAAAACCAACAGAAAGTAGGTAGATACTTTTAGTAAATACAATCCAGCAGAATATTGAACTGTCCTATGGAAACTAATACTATACCAGGATAATTATAGTAGTTCTCACCTTACATACGAACGAACAAGTTATTTTAAAATAATACTAGAGACCGCAGGATTCCTTTGCGGTCAGAGAAATGTCCACAGAAATGCTGACAGACTGGTTTATCGACAGATCATCGGAGAATATTATAGAGACGTTAATTAACTTTGCCTTTATATCGAGAGCGATAATGATTTATTAATTAGATTTTATGTTTTCTGTTTCACCTTTTGCCATATTACTGTAATTTTTTTATTTGTGTGACTTTGGTGTGAATTACAAAAAAAAAACAAATTTAATAAAAACTTTTTCATAAAAGTGTTGTCTCCTTTCTAAATGCGCACCATGTTTTGTAACATGATTTGCTGTTGGAAAAATAAAACTTCTTAGTAGCTTCCTACAAAATAGATTTTGAAACTATAAAATATGTTGTAGGACTATTGAGTTATATTTTATTTGTTGATTCTGTGATATAGTTCGGGTTGCTGGACTTAGGACTCCATGCCACTGGTGGATCTCTCTCACATGCGATGGATCTCTCGTTCTAGGAGTTCTAGTACCCAGTACTACAGTCGATGTCTCCACCAATACAATGCTACCCAACTGCTGCAACAGTTGGGCAAATTCTAACGTCTGGATGAAGATCTCGGAGTGGCTGAGCTCGATCTACCTTCCCGATAGCCCCACGTTGGGCTCCAAGTTGGGCCTTGAACTTTGAACCTCGCGTCTGGATCAAATTGGCGTCAAAATACTGGCAAGATACTAAGAATTATTATAAAAGAAAATCGTTTAACTATTTGATGAGGAATTTGAATAATCTTACTTAGAATGAAATCTTCGTCGGTGCACAGTTTTTACAGCACCGTGAGTATATCATCATATCAGCCCTTAGACGGCCACTGCTGGACAATGAACGCCACCACATCCGGTCCTCCGCCCTCCGCATACAGCCGCATCCGGCCACCTTTTTCAGGTCGTCGGTCAGTATATGGCCACGAATAACTGCTGCAGATCTTGTACATTCAGTTAGTACATTGGAAAATGTGATGGATGGATAATCGTGCTAGTAACTGAAAGGTAGTATCAAATATTTTTGAAAAATACCAGTTATAAATATATCGATTTTGATTCTGCTTTCACTACTCTAGTTAATAAGTTGCCGGTCGCCCTGCGGAAATCAGTCAGCGTTATTATTATATATTATTTTTATACGACCTATTCCAATTTAAAAAAATTAAGGTATTCACAACTCAATCCAATATTTTTGGTATATGAATGGTGAGGACGCATCTTCAGCCCAGTTTTGGACATTCTCCTTTAATAAACAATGTATTTTCTAGCGATACATGATCTCTGACTACCCCTCTGGAACCAAGGTGTGGGCATTATGTATTTTATCTAATCTCATAATAGGGGCCGGGTGTATCCGGCAACACGTCGACCCTGTGGGATCTTTTGTGTCAGCCCCTTTGTATGTGCTGTGCATCCATCCCCATAATTCGCTGCATAAAATCTATTATGCAGCTAAGGGACAGAAGCCTGTAGTCCTTGGGTTCAGGGTAAACCACACTTAGGACACTTATTTGCCTTGCAGCTAGTGCATTGCATTCACCCAGCATTATATATGTTATTATGTATATTTTCTATATTTAAATGTAATCTTCTTTTATTCGAACCCCTACTCATCTAAAACCGTTACAGTATTAACCGTTCCACATAAAAAATCTATGCAGAAAAATGCTAAATTAAAGAATTCCGTATATTTTTTTATTACTCTGTTTTTATATTTGTCCTCTCAAATTTTTATTTCTTTTACAATTTAGTTTTAGATCAAATCAATAACTACATTGACTATGAAAATTGCTAAGCCTAATTTAGAGGCCTATGACGTAACTACAGACAGAAAAGTTGGTTATAGTTAAAGAACATGATACAAATTCGCTAGAATGTTGAACATTAGGCCTGTGACACATTATTCCAAATGCATCAGCTCCAAGTCTTCAATATAACGTAGGTACGTAGTCCACGATCACATCTTAATCTTCACTAGTGAAGTTTCGCCTATTAGTTTCACCTTTATTTCGAAGGCGAAAAAACAAGAAAATGAGCTTTTGATGACTCAACTAATGATAGGTAGGCTACTTGGTACCGTTTGTGTTAGAAGCAGGAGTTAAACGAGTTGTTGCAATAATCACAAATGCTTCTGTATAGAAAACTGAAAAAAAAAATCTTTGAGTTTAGGAAAACTGAATTTTCTGAATTATGAAGGGCACTTGCTCTCTACACTAAATGACCAATAAGCAATACGACCACTGAAATTCCAACTAACGTAACAACTAAATCGAGTGAAAACACGTCACAGGATTGTCAAATTTATTTTCTCTACTTGTTTTGACAAATTTAATAAAACAAAAATAAAACGAGATTTTCTTAGAAGTCAAAGATATATTTTGGTGGAAGTAGGTATATCGGAAATAATGGCAAATAATATTGGCATGCAAATAACCAAAACACTGTACCTATCATGCAATATTTTTTAAAAGTTTTTCATTTTTTAAACAACGAAAACATATGTGCTATAAATCACAAGCTCAAAAAAAAGTTTATACATTATTTATAGTTTTAAAATTAACTGAAATACAAAGAAGTCTGAAAAATATATAGTCTAATGTGGCACACGAAATTATTAACAGTTACTAAAATACGTAAGTTGATCAAATGATCACACATTCTGTCAAGGATTTCAATAAAAAGGGTTTTATTCTATTTTTTTTATTCTTAATAGAATTTTAATGCAGTTATAATTTCTTGATACTATTATTATCACAGAAAATAAGTATTTTTCTAACTTATTAATCATTTACTACGTATTACATTTAGGCTATCTAATTTTTAATATTTGATTTTTATTCCCTAAAATATATGAGAGTTGAACGAATATTAATTTATATATTGGAAAGATTCTATCGTTTACCATTATAAAATTTACAAAATATCCTTTGTCAGTCTGTATACTTAGTAGTAGACCATATAACTATCAATATTTATTCTAAAATGGAAATAGTGGAATTATGAGTAGACATTTTACACATTGAGCAAATGCATGTTGATATGAGAAGTTGTAACTAAGTTTTCAATGTTGTTAAAAAAATATGTATTATTCCTACATTTTTTTTAAACATACAAATTCATTTACTAAGTCTTATTACATGTAAACAAACTGATTTACATGTAAACATAACATTTCTGAAATAGATAAGTAGGTACCACAATTAAACAATTTAAATACATAGTCAAACTCGTAATCTGTCTCAAGACATTAAATCAATAACAAAACATTCTTAAACGAACGATTAAATTATTAAAAATTAAATAGATATTAATTCGATCAATAAGAAAGATATCAAGAAATTCGTTCGTAAGTAAGAACTATAATTGACGAGCTGTACAATTAATTATCAATTGAATATTTACAAGTTTCAGTCGTACATTTAATATCTATTTAGGAACATATTATATTACAAACAGCTATACTGTATCTATTTGGGGTAACTTAAACCCCAAAGGAAGAATTCGGTCGAAATATACAATTTATTATTATCTTTTAAAATAGGATGGTGCATGTGAAACGTGCAAGTTTTACACTTCCAATTGTGAAATATATACTGTTAGGTCATTTGACTTAACTAGTAACTGCAAACTGCTTCCAACATCGTACACCATCCCACTAAGAAAAAGACAATAAGAGTTACCAGCTTTTAAAATTCCAGCTTAATATTTTTATAGCTTCGAAACATTTTGAATAAAATACCTGATCTCGATCGGTAATTATATATAAAAAAGTTTTCACTGCTCATCTGTTTACACGAGTCTTATATTATTATCACGCCACTGCTATACGTGGGTGGCCTGGGCAGGCTGGTTCCCATTACCTGTGAAAAATTACAGTCATTAAATAAATTAATGCTTATCTTTTTTGGAAGCTGCTTTTTAAAGGTAGGTATGAAGCGGCAAATGGGCTGAAAGTTCACTGATGTGAACTATGACAATATACGTATACTTATAGATAGTCCACTGCTGGACCATGCCTTCCCAAAAATATTTTACTACGATAAGTAGTTATAAGTAATGAAATTAAAAAAGAACTTTAAATGATTCTCTCACTCAGTTTTGACAAAGTCGTTAGGAACACTGAGAGTAATAAGGAAAGTGACTAATTAGCTAAAATGACGAACTAGGAAAATGAACAGTGATACACTAACTCAAATAACGACAATCAATCATACTAAACTAGACAATGTCAAATTAAAACGCATCCTTAAATATGTAGTCACACTGAAAAATACTGGATGTACTAATGAAAATGATAAAATAGATAAACTAAAATAAGGCTGGGAATAAACAGTAAAGCTGTACCTGATGGTATAACCACGGAGCTCCTAACTGACGAATAGGGCGGCGGGGCAGGAGTCGCTGCAGGTTTCGCTGTGTGCACTTGGTGACCATAACCTTGTAAAATTCACAAAATTGTAACTTAAAGATTGGTATTACAGGTATTTTTTAAACATTAGTCATGGGTCTTGTAGTTTTCAAATATCCGGCATGAAAGTAATGAGCCTGATAATGCTTATTTTAGAAAACTACAGGAAGAAAGTAGAAGAAAGAAATATATTTGTTTACTGCCATAATTGGCATACACAATTACAATAAAAAACAAGAAATTAAAAAAGAAAGATAAAGCACTTAAATATAATACAAATAAAATACAATGTTTAAAACGAACAGTATGCGTGTGCCGCAGCGATAAAAGGGCAACGACTCAACATATTCCTAGACGAAAGGAGCCAGACAGCAGTCGCACCCAACTTTAACGTAGTCGTACTACAAGACGTAACAGTAGTATAATTTTTTTATAAGGCACAACTGATATGGGTAGAACTGCTATCAAAAATTCTAGTTTTAAAGATACCACCACGAAAGTTCACTGGCTTGTCTATAGAGATACTACCCAACCATAATGTCAAGAATAGTTATTGACAATAAAAATTTGAAACAGATAATAAAATTAATTGCCGAGATTTGAAATGCAGATAATATTATCAAAGTTCGGATTGGAGGATTAACATAAACAGACAAACCGAACTCAGTTTAATGTGTTATAAAAGATAGTGTTGGGTATAATTAGTTCTTTTGTAAGCAGGATTAGAATTTACATTTTTATTATCATTTGTTAATTTAATTTTTCGTTTTTAAGTTTCTGACAATGATGATGAGCCTGATACACAAGTATAAAGACGCTCAGGGAGCTATAGAAAGCCCTATGCTCAGAGGGGTTAATTAAAATATCTACGGCCATAGACGCGTTAAACCAACCTAGAGATAAAGCTTAATAATTGAGGGGATACTTAGGTTTGTAAGCTACAATGACAGTTCCTACACAGGCCACATCTATAGTAGTCATTGTAAAACTATAAAGCCGAGACAGCATACCGATAGTTGAAGCATAAGGGTGTTCTCAAACTTATAGACACCTTACAATTACAGAGAAGAATTTATTTCAAATAAATAAGGAAATGGACGAGCCAAGCCGTAATAATAATAATCACAGTTGATACTTAAAATATGTACAAATCAAAAGGTAAGATACAAATTAATCAATTAAATTGTACATGTCATGTAATTAATAAGAAATTATGTACGGAGTCACTAAGACACTGCCTTCATCCTGCAAAAGTTAGCCGGATGCGGATGGTTGACGAAAGCAAAAAACAACAAATTGATTCAATTAACAAACTTATAATAATATTTTTGTCTAGTGATCTTGAAAGGAAAACTGAATCTAATACACATCTTATTATATTAAATATTTAGTATAAATTTGACGTACCTTGTATAACTTTCTAAGTTAGCCGCGAATAAGTAAGTTTATTTAGGTACTTACCAAGGGAACTATTCCTAAGGTATGGATTCCCGTAGGTAGCGGCGTATCTAAGATCTATACCGGTATTTTTGGCATTTGGTTGGGCGTATATTGGCGTTGGTGGAGCTACAAGAAAAAAATATAACAAATAATTATACACTTGTTAATCAAAGGCTAACACTAATTACCTGCACTTAAGGCATAAAACAATGTTGCAGTTAAACTCTATAACAGCTACTGGTAAGATAATAAAAAAGTACTTTAAAAAGAGTCCAGTTTAAAAAAATCTGAATGTTATTAAGTTTACTTTAACTTCAATTGCTAGTGACAATACATCGTCGATATTCGATCAAACTCTTTAATGTAAAACTACTTACTGTCACTGCCAACAGGAAGCCCCAGATTGTTAATGGCATCGGTTTCGTCGGCGGACTTGTTCGTTCGTTGTAAAGAGTTACTTTGAGATCCATTACCAGCTGACAAAGGTAGCGTCGAAGCTGTATCAATGCTACGAGTCAATGAACCTTGCAGAGATCTGTGTCGAAAATAATTAAAGAATATTACTTTATGCTATTTCATTTTGAGCTACTTATACATTTTGTAGATCGATTCAATCAATGCTTTTTTAACAATTAATGTATGCGAACTTAATAATAGTTTTAATAGCACTGTTTTTGGTGGGATATAAACTTTCATTAAGATAATCATCTCGATGTTTACATTCTCTTGCAGTTTTCACTCTTACTTCTAAGTTAGATAGATGAAATTCATCATCACCAGCCTCTTGACGTTCCCTGCTAGCCATGGACCTCCTTAGCTATGCAGAGGAGCTTGTAAGGACTTGTCTTGTAGAGGCTAAGTGTTCCTTGCGAAGCTATTTAAAGAAACTGACTGTACATTAACTGCGCTATGACAAATAACCAAGTGTATTCTAATCTTAACTTTGTAATCATTGGCTAGGGTACTAGACTGGTCACTTAATTCGGAATGTACGTACCTATTCGCTGGAGGCACTTCCAGCTGAGTAGGCGACTGCACCCTCAAATGTGAAGGAGGTGCATAGCCTTGTGGATAATCGTAGACGTACCCACTCTGTTCAAGAAATAAATAAAATTTAAGGATGTCTCAGCAATAATATGGGTTTCTTGCTGCTTCTTAGTCTAGAGGTAGTGTTTTTGTTAAAGCATTTACATACCTAGTATCTACTCATTCATTGAGTGACTAACTAGTCTTATATACTGTTACATACATACACACATAATTATACAGCCTTGCTTTTGCAGAGCTTCTAGGCCTCCTATCATTTATAAATAAATAGCTTTTGATTTTTGGTTTGATATTATCAAGGCCCGGTACAAATTTAAGTAAGAACATCACAAACTCAATCATAACTTATTTGTACATTGGAATTACATTCAAGTCGCATCTGAAGCCCGCGTTTCGACCCCACAATCAACTTATCGTCAAAAGAAAAACGTAACTTAATTTTGTAAAAATTGACTACACTTTCTATTGAGTGTCTCTACAATCTCAAATCGAATCGAATATGTATGGTAAGTATATATGTACACGAGTATTTCCTTTGCGAAGAAAAAATTACGTCGTACACAATAAGCAGGTTCCGTCGATTAATTATTTTCTAGTTTTCCTAAAATATCTGGTAAGAATTTTTTTAATTTTTACTTTTTTTTATCATTGCTGTGTTTTATCTGTCAGATCAATTGGTTCAGTAGTATTCGAGTTATCTTCCAGACAGACACGTAGATAAAAAAGGCTAACTGGTAGCTGGGTAAAGGGTAGCTGTTTTAACGCATCCCTGAAAATGTTAAAGAAGGAAAAACTAATAAAGTTTTACAACTATATGACAAAATTGTATTTAAACTAAAATTCAAAATAACCTAAATCTTCAATACCTTAAAATATGGATCACTGTACGCCGGATCAGAGTAGTCGTTACTGTATCTGAACTGCATTAGTTGATCGTCATGATGAATATTGGGTAAAGGCACAGGTCCTGCCAGCGGGAGACCAGCATGAATCTTGGTGTCCGAACGATCGGAGCTCGTGTAGTCCTGGCAAAAAATGAAGATAATTAAACAAGTGAATGAATCTATTTACTAAAGCCTACTTTTTTCTAAAAGGTCTAATGCTCTCAAACCGACTAGCCACGATCTGAAAGTGAACAATTGACTCTTTGCAAGAAAGATATCAATGTTACCTATTCAATTGCAGATAAAAAGAGTAAAATGCTTAAGTAACACATATTTTTAACAATAGCATTCCAATCCAAAGGAAGTCTTTATAATATTAACCTTTATGATAACTCTGGGGGAAAAGTAATATTGTCCCCTTATAATTCATCCCCCTGTGTTACCACGAATACTTTTTAGTATTTTTATAACGATGCAAGACAAAATGTCAACTCAGCAGACGACAGACTATTAAGAAAAATCAGTACGAGCGCAGTTTCATCTTTTAAGCCCTATGAGTAAGTCAAATAAGGGGAAACCTTTCGTTAGGTTCAAAACTGTAGCACCTTTATAAAATTCTACTTACCAACTCATAAGTCCCATCACTGTGTGGTAATTGTAACTTCAAGTCACTTATATTTGAACTCCTATCGCTCTCTTTGTACATGTCTGCACTAGTGACAGTCACGTCAGGCTTTTCACTCATCGGCTGACTATTTTTCCTCCTTCTTCTGTGGCAGACTACCAGAAGAATAATGAAGGCAGAGAAAATGATGATGCCAGAAGTCACGCCAATAAGAATGATGAAAAGTGGTAGAGTTTCTGAAACAAAATCAATGTTACTGGTTTGTAAATTGCAAGTCAAAGCTGAATGTTTATCATCGAGATTAACGTTTACTGTTGAACATAGACCTTTCATAAATACTTTCACTGTTAAGCTTGTCTCTTTTTGATTTTTGCTATCTATCGTGTGAGTCCTGTTAGCAAACAAACCATAGTTTTTCTACCGTACAGAAGTTACACCGGTGTTGGTTACAATGACCCGATATTATTATGTTGATCACTGCACTGCTGAACATTATCGTCACTCTGTTTCTTGTTTTAACTTGTCCACGGTCTTCAAAGCAAGAAAACATAAATTAATTTAGGTACTTACTCAGTGGTTTCAGAGTTATTGCAGCATTAGCATTGCCATATTCATTGGTGACACTGCAGTTGTATAAGCCATAATGCTTCGAATGACTTGCTCTAATTACTAGGATAGATTTGATGATGCCATCTGGTAACGCTTCTTCTAGAGTCGCGTAGTCCTAAAAAAGTTGTGCTATATTAGTTTTACGTACAAAGAAAAGGTCTAGTTAATGTTACATTTTCAAAATATTTTTCTTTTTAATCTTTTAGTTCTTTATTTTATTGCCTAAATTATCTATTGACATATTTCTTTCAATTTATCTCCTTGATTCTAGATACTTACAGGATCCTGTATGACACTGATCTCCCGACCTTCAAAGTACCATCTTATATCATCGGGCTTTGGAACTGACAGGGAAGCGCATTCTATGCGGACGCTTTCACCTTCAGATCCGAGTTGAGTTCTGTTTGAGAGAATCTTTGGTGCACCTGCAAAATAAATATTAGTTCCTTTATTATCAAAAACTTAAGTAATTTTTTTTCTTGCCTAATAATTTAGTGGATAATATTTTTTTTACCTTTAATAAATATAGTTGCTTCGCTCTCGATCTCTTGGTACCCTTCCACCGTAGCTTTGCAGATGTACCGGCCAGCTGTTTCATTTGTAACATACACCTTCAAGTTGGGAGCCTTCCCCTTGACCTGCTGGAAGGTATTGCATGCTCATATAAAATTGTCTCCGTTAAATTCTAAAGGTTCGTTATAGAAGTTAAATTTTTCCGAATTTCTACACTACTTAAAACTGATTTTTCGTTTTTAAATTCGGTAAGATGCGGATCTGATGACGGGTAATGAGGAGTCGCCATTCATCGAATTCATTTGTGAAATAAAGGTTACATCTATCGCCTAATAAGCCCATAAACGCCTTATGGAAGTCGCCGCGCACCAACGGCATACCGTCATCTTAGTTCCGTCCAATCACGACATGATGCGACCATGACCGGGCCAATCAGCGTGCTGTTCCCTGCGCCCGCACACCTCAATACTTTCACAGAATATTTTGTTGTTGTTAAATTAGGAGCATTATATTATATGACATCAAATAAACAACCATTAGAGTGACAGTTTTCAAGGCATCGTTCTTTCTAAAATATATTTATCGATCATCTAACCGTCAATGTTACGTTACGCACTCACGATTAAAAAAAACTAAACGCAGTCTAACGACAGTGGCTGATCCGGTCCCGGAAGGTTCATTTGTAAATATCCCATAGCCAAAGCCTAGAGTTTGTCATTACAATCTAATAAACTGAATCTGGACTGTCGAATATTTTTTCTGTTTTGTGGTTTTTGATGAGTAATCCACAAAGAAACTTTTTATAGCCCCAGTGACAATTTAGGATATACGAGTATTTAGGATTTTGTATAATATTTACTATTTATATAAATCCATTTTCGATCTGTGACTAGTTCCTAGAAACGTTCGTTTATTATTTTTCTGGAAAATATTAGGCGAATCCAACAAAGGATATTACATTTCTATTCTGATACTAAAAATAAGATTTTGCCATAGGCAAGTAAGCCCATTAATATTAATTAATATCGAAGGTTCCTTGAAATTCGTTACCTGTTGAACAGTCTAAATACTTTCGACTTTATTTATAAAACATATAAAGGAATATAAAATCTAAATTTAATTATTTACCAAAACAAGTGTACAAATCGTAACCTAACCTCAGGGAGACACATATTTACGGCCTAAGTTTTAAGTCTCACATGTTTCATCACACGATATCAACCGACGATGGCACCGTATCACATGACGTTGATTGGTTCCACCAAAGATAATGTTCCACTAAGCATCAGTCGCTAGTCGTGACACCTAAATGCAGTTCACACTCGTCTTGATTCGTCAATGGGTACGTAGTTACATTTTTATTCTTGCACGACATGTACTTGTAAATATTACCGGTTCTCTTACCGATAAACTTGTATGTGTTATTGACTTACTCGTTACGCAGTATACGCACTCGTTTGATAACTGAGTTAGAACTGTTTTATGGACTCTCTTATTTAATATATACAAATAATATTATATAAATAATAATTTCCACCATTTTTGTCTTCTGTTAATCTTGCTTGTTTTTCAATATAATATTGCAATTTATAATATTTTTTTTTGTTTTTATTTCTATAGATCCTTACAATATCAAGCAAATTCAATAATGAATCATAATATAAATAAACAATTTTAAGATCTGTATCTTAAAATATATTTTAAACTCTAATTCCATTACACTTATTCCCAACTCTCCCTAAGTTTTATTTTTAAGTATATCAAAATTTATTGTTCCTACATCTTCATCTAATTACAAAATGTTATTAAAAACAACATTATTACAGTTAACTTCAAAGACATTAACTACTTGCCCAAATGGGTCCATAATGATCTATGTTTAACTTTGTCATATGTGTAACATTAAGTAATGCAATAAATTACTGAAGTACATTGTTATCGAACATTTAGGAATAAATGGAGACAAGTATGGTAATCACTTACCCCGATCCTTCCTGGTTCATGTAACAACCACCGTATTTCTGGCTGAGGTTGACCATCAACGTCGCAATTTAGCGTAACACTCTTTCCAATTTCAGCTTCCACATTCTGTGGTCGAGTTCTGAATGAAGGTGGATCTATAAAAAAAGTAAAGCTATAGTCAAAGCCTCTTATTATGATAAGCACACATAGTATCACGTCCAAATAGTTTTAGTTGCCTAGTCAGTTACTAAGACGGCTATACATATTTGGAGTTAATTTAAACTTATAAGGATTTAGCCGAAAGAATAAAACTACTAATTAATAATTATACGCAAAAATTCTAGGGAACAAGAAACATCTCGCGTAAAACGTAGGTATGTACGTAGGTAAACAGTAGGTATGTCAGTATCTCGATAAACTAACATTGCTTCAGAAGTGATATAATTTGAAGTAGCAACGGTATCAAGAGAACGCTAAGTAGAAGACGAGAAAAGACAACTTACAAGACACATCCAGATTTAAGGTTTTTTCGCTCTTGCCAACAGAGTTGCTGACTTCACATTTCACCTCAGCCTGGTTGTGCTTACGGGAAACGTTAAAGATAATCTGCAACCAACAGACGAACATTAGATTTCATAACAGATTATGTTAATTAGACTTAGTAGGCTCGTTAATTTGACGTCATTTGAAGATCACTAGAGGCCCTAACTTAATTTAATAAACTGTAGAAAATAAGCAGAACATGTCAAATGTTTTA
Source organism: Esperia sulphurella (assembly GCA_947086405.1). Taxonomy (NCBI): domain Eukaryota; kingdom Metazoa; phylum Arthropoda; class Insecta; order Lepidoptera; family Oecophoridae; genus Esperia; species Esperia sulphurella. Next base: position 4,820,889 of record OX352282.1, read on the forward strand.
TAGAGGAATAATAATAATGATTTATAATTTTTAAGTTATGAAGTTTTAAATAAGTATGAAAAAAAGCTTCTTGATTAAAATAATAACAGCGTTCAGAAATACGTACCTTCATAAAAAACACAAACCAGAAAAAGGGTAAAATATGGGAATTATACGAGGATATTACAACTGCCTTCAGATCAGGACCTAATTCGACAAAGTATACAAGAAAATCGTCTGTGTCATAGGTTCTATTCCTTCGGGGAGTGAGAATGGAGTCAAAACCAGAAACAAGTATAAAGTAGTATATTTTCGAAAGTACTTAAATTACCTACCGAAACATAATTGATACACAAAAATAATAGAAACAGACCCAAGAACCAATAATTTATATACAGAAATAATGAAAATGATATCACGAGCACAAATAAAAGTTAATTCAGCTGTTCTGCACTTCCGCACTGCACTGCGAGGCAGTCATGCATAATCTATAAGTGCATTCTGTTGAAAAATTCACATTTGCCTCGCTGCAGTCATGAGCAGGATTAAACCGAGTAATTCCGGCTAATAAATTTTATTTTTGACATTTGATACAATAAAATTTACGAATTAAAAGTCGAAATAAGTTTTAGTTTGGAAAATGTAATGTACAACAGTAACATGGGAATAATAATTATTGTTACAATCACAACCTAGGAAAGAATAAGGTTTAAAACGGCACTTTAAATGGTGTTATTGATATGATAACTCAATTGATGAAGACGGAGCAGGGAGTGGCCCGGGTCGCAGGTTATAATTCCGCTACCGTTTAAGATTTTTTCAAAGAACCCTTTCTGAAACTGAAGTAGCCATACTTAGGCTATGCCCTCTGCCGGAGTACAAAGCAACCTAGTCATGTGCGATATCATTGTGTACGATACATAATAAATGTATTATTTGAATTATTACAGGTGTATTTCGTAGCGACAGCGTAAAAGTGTGCATGTATGCGTGGATGCCCCACGAAAAAATACAGAATGTTAGGCATCTTACATGGGACGTAAATAAGTTGATAATGATGATGGACCAAAACGTACCATTTCATCTGCGTAGTCCCCTATAACAGGATTGTTATTCAAGTACCATCTGAACATCTGTGCTCGAGGGTTAGCATCCACATCGCATCGGATCCTTGCTTCGGCGCCTTCTTGAATCCTTCCACTATCAGACATGATAGAGACGTTGATTTTCGGCGTGTATTTTACCTGTTAAAAGAATAATGTATTAGTAGGCGAGTGATAGAAAAGTTAGCGATCCAAAGGTTGAGTGTACATTGCCGGCGATATCACTCAAATACTATTTAATGGTTAAGGTATTTATATAAGTAGTTTAAACAACATCATCTTGCGTTATAATAACGCCTTTCTAATTTTTATTACAGTTAGGATTCCGTGGTAACAATATATTTTTTGTAGTCTAGGATTTTAAGATTATCAAGTTTCATAGATGAAAATTAGATTTATAAATCCGTGAATTATTAAGGCGCAAAACATCAGAAAAAAATTATACACAAGTATTTTTATTATCGTTTCATAGTAATTAGTACATTAAATATAGATACAAAGAAGCCAATATATATTTGGTATTATTTGGTATAGCCAGAGAGACGCTACCCGCGTGGTGGGCAGAACCAAATAGAACCACTTCCAGTCTTCCTTTGAAGTCGTAAGGCGGCAAAACTGTGCAACAAATTCTATATACCACGTTCACGAACTCTATGCTCAACGAGGTTAGGGCACAAATCAGAGTTACTATATGAGTTTTGGTTTACCTCAATATGCACTGTTGCCATTCTGTATGCCCTGTCAGCTGTGTTTTGCGCCTGGCATGTTATTGTCTGATTGTGGTGCTCCTTGCTTGGTGTTAACCGCAGCACTGATCTGTGTGGATGATTATATGGTTACAATAATACGAGTATATATACCTCTATATAAGATGATTTTAAGCGAGTATGCGTCTGTCTCCGGCAGATGAGAGAGGGTTATGCTCCTATAGTGGAGACAAAATTAACCTGATGATGATGATGCTTCTATATGTATACGGGTGTATGTATCATCAAAACCGGTCAGTGTGGGGAAGTCGGAAACTGTAAGAGATATAATAATTTGTTCTAAGCCCCATGACGTAGATTTTAGATATATGCCCTGGGATTTCCTAACTTTCCTTTTAATTACAGCAATTGGTACATTGAACTCCATTCGTTAACTACTACTTGACCCAAGAATATAAGAAGTTGTTACTATTAGACCCTCGTCAATATCTGGTATTGTCAATATGTATCTCAAAGACATAGACTTATGCTATTAGATATCTTGTTGTGTAAATCTTACCTTGTTTTGAATCTCTGGCCATCTGGAAGCATTTCTACTTTATTCTTTACGTTATTCTTAATTACAGCTTGATTTCCGTCTACCCACGTTATCTGAATAAAGAAATAATCATATTTTCAACTAAATTCGTTTTAATTTTGTTGCAAGTTTTGCATGCTGATTCATTATTTAAGATTTCAATTCAATTTCCGGTTTCATTTCAAAAAGATAATTTAATAAACAGTAACAGCGAATCTTTATGCACAGTATACAAATATGCAAAAAGCTAACTTAATGCTGCATGCATTTTCTACCAGTTCTTCAAACAAATCTGAGTATTTACTTGGTATCTTTCGCATATTTTGTGCGAAAGATACCAAGTAATCTTTCATATTAAAATCTCACACATTGTAAAATTTGGCACTTATTCAAAATTTCAAAAGCAATGGTAAACACATGCGCCAGACTGAATTCATAATCTTGTACTTTCGGCAAGTTATCTCGTATATTTCTGGTTAATCCTTAATGACATTGAACAGTTTATAGCTCTCACCTCTGACGCAGGTTTGCCACCAACAGACACACACTCTATATCCACAGGCTGGTCCTCCGTGGCATCAATGAACGCACCCTGTACAATCCGAGGCGGGTCCGGGGCTACTAGTACAATGAGCCTAGCATAGCGGGAGCGGATTGGTGCTTCACCTGTGGGAGATATTTCATATATACATATATACACTTATGTATTCCCAAACAAGATTTTCTCCTATATGATGGGATTTATTAAACAAGGACAAATTTACAAATATTATATCCAGACCGGGACCAACTTCCACAAATTGTACAAAGTTCCCGGTGGAAATCAAACCTCTGACACTCGGGTGTTAGGACCAAGCTACTAGGCCAATGAGGCGGTCTTTACTATTATTCTGCCGTCCAAACCATAAGAGCAGTAAGTCAAAATCGTCGTAGCCAAAAACCACGTAAGGGCCAAACACATTTCATTTACTTACTGCATTTATGGTTTTGACCGTAGCGTTAACTTGCATCCTTTAGATAGCTGCCTGCACTTGACAAATGTGTTATTACCCTAAAAACTAGTTGTTGTAACGGCTCTGTAATCCTTTAAAATAGTACTTAATTTCAGAACCATGACCTAACAAGTGTGTGGTTTCCGGTAGAGTAGAATACGACCACTCCAACTCATCCCGTCGATGTCGTAAAAGGCGACTAAAGGAATACATTATAAAACATCAATCAGGCCTCCCCAACCCGTCTGGCCAGCGCGGGGAGTGTAGGCCAAATCCTCCGTCTGTCTCCATCAGATGAGAGAGGGGTGTGCTCCTGCAGTGGAGACAAAAATAACCAGATGATGACCTAACAAGAGTTGTCACATGGTAAAGAGAAATGGCATCTCCTTCTAACGAAGACCAGGATCCACTTCAGGTCGTTAAGATAACGGAGAAAGTAAGCATAATCAGAAGAAACTCTTGACCATAATAGAGTTTTATCTTCTAAACCGAATCTTAACTTATCTTTATTTTCACAACATATGAAATGTTTCTAAAAGGCCCTTAATTTTGAATGATTTGATATTTCAAGTAAGCCCGTATCCAAATCGGGCTTACTGTCAATTCAAAGTGGACAGACAACGACGTTAATTCCTTTTGCTCTTAAACTGAGTTCATTAATAGCAGTCTCGAAGAGCGAGACATCGAAATTAAGCACTTTAGTGTCGGGCTTTAAATTATTAAAAGCCAAGTATTTTGCAAGGGTTTATTTTGAGGAGAGAAAATAAACAATATGCTAAAGCATTGTGTTTTGTTGTTGATGATCTTAATATTCACATCATCATCACAAGTTATATGGTATAAAGAAAGTCAATGGAAGTATTGGAGTGCATTATTATAGCGCACTCGCAAATGAATAAGAAGGTAACATTATTAAAATAACATATGAAAGGAAAATAACACAAAGAAATGGAAATGTAAATGTAAATACAAATATAAAGTAAGAAGTGAATAAAGAAAGAAAAAACATTTTTCTTCGAGTAATGTACATTTCACTCAAATGCGAAAAATTATACTATGCTATTGATTTTATGCACGAGTTCTATAAATATAATTTAAAAAATGCATGTGGGTGTTTGTTTAACCAAAAGCAGTTTATATCAAAGACATGTCACTAATGTGGAATTTAAGTACAGTTAAAAAAAAGCAGAAAAAGTTATTTGCTGCTATAATTGACACAAAAGAGTGAGAAAAGTAGTTAATACAATGTTACTATATCGAATACTGATCACGGCTAACATATTTTAAACTCTTCTTCATTGGATCAGGATATCCTAGTCGTTTTCTGATATTAGAATGTACTAATCTAACAGCGGATTCAGACAGATACAGACATAAGACATGCAATTGTCTAGCTAGACAAATGAATATTATGAACAATAGAATAAATAAGTGGCTGAAATAGCAATGGACAGACCACATCTCACGCAAAACTGATGAGCCGATAACTTCTAAATACAGCGTACTAGTACCAAATCTATCCCAGAACTGACGGCCGATGGGACAGGCGAGATTTGGTGTGGCGACCGTGGACCGATACGCAGAAAGGACAATTATGCAGGAGAGGACGTCGAAAATTGATATAATGGTGATAAGGTAGTGTAATCCAAAGTCCTACTTAGCAAAAAAGGTAGTTGGAAGAGTCAAATGAGAAATGGTGAAGACTAATTGTGGTAGTGTATAATACGTCTGGCTAAAGTGTATGAAATGAATGAACCAAAAAGGTACTTAAACTCCAACTTACCATTTAATCCGGAACTAACTTGGCATTGATACAAGCCATCATCTTCTAACGCTATATCTCTTATGTCTAGGGAGTAGTCTCCTGAAACAAAAAAGTATTCTTAAGAATATGAAAAATTAAAATCAAAAATGGTTTATTTTACTTTACACATAAATATTATACAGACATGGGTGAGATTTCCTAGAAACGATAGAAGTACTTGTACTTATCAGAAAATATCACTCTTCCATAGCAAACATTACAAGTAACTTATACTCGTATAATATATTTGATTTCGGTAAATTCATAATTAAACATTATTAAAATTTTACATTAATTTATTATTTTAACAACAATCATTTATAAATATAATAATAATAAAAGAACCAAATAAAAGCAGGAATTTACAAATAAAAAATTCCGTCGAAGTGGTCACACTGAGGCGTTGTGCCCAGAACGCTGGCAACGTTTCCCCGTTCGATTATTAAAATGGAATTATTAATATAGAAATTTTTCTTTACTTGATTATGATTTCACCATACTCAAAACTAAACTTGCAAAAAATTCGCTTATTACCCAGTACAAGAACGATTAAAATAGTCAAGTCCTTAAGTAATTACTTAATTGGACTCGAAGAAAAATTTCCCAATTGGGTTCTCTGACGGCTGATTTCCTTTTTTAACAAAGCGAAGTTGGTTAATTAATTAAAGAGATCTCCTGAAGGAATATGTTTAACGAAGGAAATTAAATTTAAGAACTTATCATTGTTTTTCAACGATTTTAAAATATTAAAATCGTATAATAATAGATATTTTTTTTATTTCGTGCATAATTATTACTTTAATAACTCGTCAGATGAGGTTTCCTCTTGTATTCATTTTTCCTTTAATAGTCAGCATCTACACAACTTAATTTTCTTTCGGTTGTTAAAAAAAACCTATACTTACAAAATTTTACCCATCATTTTCAGACATAGATATATATGTTAAAAATATCAGCTTAATCCATCCAGTAGATTTTGAGTTATCCGTGTGACAATTTGAGTTTTTGTTTTTTAAAAAATCATTTTCATAATTTTCCCATCATGTGTGTTCCAAGTTTATATAATTCGGTCCAATATATGTCGAGTTATCCGGGGGATAAACAGACCGTAACTACTCGTCCAGTTCGTTTTAGTTTTTTTTTGTTGTTTATAATTAAAGCTGCTAGTTATCTATCACTTTAGTAAGGATGCGCACCACACTTAGTGCCAGTCGTAGTCGCCGACTAGCTCTAACTGTGCGCCATTTCTGTGGAAGCTGTGCTGTAACTGCAGGTTTTTATCATCATTTCAGCCCCTAGACGTCCATTGTTGGACCTAGGACTTCCCTAATGAACGCCACCACCCCCGGCCCTCAGCTTTAATTTGGAGGGTAATAAATAATAATAAAAAATACGAGCCGAAAGGACTTGTTTCCAATGCCGTAAAACTTAGCAGTAGCATGTCTCTTGACTGCTGCAGTCTTTGGTCTAGTTCCAATTTAATAAACACTACTATCAGTCGCCAGAGAAATGCATTTGATGTTGTTATGCCACACCCCAATTTTGTGTTTATTCAACAAACTTGATCTAATTTAGCACTAAGACTATTTTCATTTCAGCACCACTCCCTATGTTTCCCTAGAAACGTTCTACTTTTGAAACCTACATACATTGTGCTATGAATCTTTCGTCACGCTCTAAATACGAAAACAATGTTTTCCGACGGTTGTTCCTAGAGGTAAGACGAAAAAAGGTTACATTCTCGTGGATCCATTGAGGTCCACTCACGAGGAAAATTTAGAAATACAAAATGGTCATTTTAATAGAATTCCATTTTTATCAGAGCTCTCTCGAATCATATACCTAGAGAAGCTTTTTGTCTCTCGGATAACTAAAAAACGGCCTAGTGCGAATCGCACTAACGCACCGAGGGTTCCGGACCTTGAAAGGAAAAGTTATTAGTACGCAATATAGTTCATTTTTAGCACAAATCATTGCTGACTTCTAAAAAACTGTGTTAGTTAGAGACGTCGTTTTAATTTTCGTGCAATATTTACATATAACTCTAATTTTTTCATGTTATTCATAAAAGGAAATGACAACCTATTCTGGAATGAATGAATGAATGATACCCTACTTTTATATTATACCCTATTCGACCTAGTAAAATAATATATTTCCCCCATTATTAAAATTTCCCGCATTTCGGTTCTTTTTGCAACAAAAATAATAATTATTTTTAAATCTGTCATTTGCCTTATAGTCGGGCAGGCATTATTTAAAATGATTCCCAATTTCAAGTCGTTATCATTAAATAACTAGTTTTTGAGATAAGTAGCTGTGACAGATCGACAGACGGACGGACGGACGAAGTGGCACTATAAGGGTTTCGTTTTTAAAATTTTGGTACGGAACTCTAAAAATTACTGGAGTAAGTAAACATATATATGTAAAATTGTCTGTTGTTGTGGGTACCAAGTGTGTTACAAGGTTTACGTGATTGTAATTACACTGACTATCTTACTCCCAAAACACAACACAGCTTAACCATGGTAGCAGAAATAGGTAAGAGCTGTTTCTGCCTACATTTAATAAGCTTCCAATAAGACACTTTGTAGGTGGGCTGGCAATATTTTTAGAACTTTACGCAATAAGTCGATGACCGCATAAAAGTTGGCTTTACAGTTTTGTTTAACGTATGAGGAATGTGAAATGTGGTCTCAAGGTCGACGTATATTTCTATTTGGCAGGTCGATAACAATAGTGGGAAACGTTTAAAATAGTTCATGATTTAACAGTAACAGTTACGCTAATTGTCTAAATAGAATCGCCGGAATTACTAGCAGTAGCAAGTTTAGTTATAAACACAATGTTTCCGAGGATCTGAAGCTTAGCCAATGTGAAGGTAAAAATTAGGTACTAAGTAATTAAGCTGTAAACTTTACAAGCGATAGATATAAAGTATGTTTAAAGAATCATAACGTCAATATGCCCCATTCCTAGCGCCATTCACTAAATACCCAAGTCAAAATTAATCTACACCGAAAAAAATAAATGGCTGAACTAGTTTAGCTAGTCGAAAAATAGCCAAAGTTTACCTAGTAGTAAGCAAAATATTGTTAAAATTGCTATGATAAGTGGCAAAATAAATAACAGAAATAAATTGGCTGTGATAAGTGGATAAAATTCTGGAAGTAACAAATCAGTTTAGTTACTACACTAACGATAAATAATCAAACAATTTTTTATTTAAAGTCAACTGAATCAGTTCAGTAAAATATAACTAAACTTCACTTTACAAAACCCACTTTAGCTACTAGTAGCACTCAGTTTGACAGTCCCCCGATTTATCTTACTAGAAGCTAAAACTTTAGCTACTGTTAGGCAAACTTTTTTTCAGTGTAAAATTCCTACACTAAAATAAAACAATTGTTGATTTGAACAAGATATTGTTAACCATAAACAGTTAGTTATCTAAACACTATATAAGCGCACCAAGATTTTGTTCCATTGAACTGACTCAACTTGTTAACCTGATCACGATTTCCTTTCAAAGGATCATAAAAATGATTACTTTAGCTATATAGAGCAACCAAGACCACATGCAACGTAACTTTAGAGCATTTATTAAAAAGCTGTGTTTGCACTGTTCATTTACCTACTTGCATGCAATTGCAAGCGAAATTAATTTTCAGGCGGAGTTAACACATTTTTTGAGTAGATAATTAGAAGGACGAACTTTACCGAGGACATATAAGAGGCACGAGATCAAAAATCGACCTTTCGTTTTACCTAAATGAGTAATGCTGGTAATAAAATTGGTTTACACAGAGTACCGTGTGGTTTCCGGTAGAGTAGAATACGACCACTCCAACTCTTTCCGTGGATGTCGTACAAGGCGACTAAGGGAATACATTATAAAACATCAATCAGGCCTCCCCAACCCGTCTGGCCAGCGCGGGGAGTGTAGGCCAAATCCTCCGTCTGTCTCCGGCAGATGAGAGAGGGTTGTGCTCCTGAAGTGGAGACAAAAATAACCTGATGCTGAATGATGACATAGAGTAAATTCATTTTGTAATGGAAATCTTACTATTAAAATAATACAAACCATTTTATCTTTTTCTACTGGCCAGGGAGGATATAACCGATACACCAAACGATCTTGATATTGAGAAAAAGAAGAGCATTCTATTTGTTATTTAATTAGACTGCAAGTGTATTGTTATTTGTTATTGGTCTGCCAATCTTCCTAGAAGAAAAAAAAACATTTCCGAACAACGTCGTGATAAAACAACAACTGTACCTTCCTCGTCGCTTCCAATCATGGAATATCGCTCGTAACCGCTCAGGTTGCGATGGGTGCCGAGTCCGAAGTCGTCCTTGGTCCACTGCAGTGTCCCCACTTTGTTCTCCACCCGGCACGGTAGAGTCACTCTTGAGCCTATGATGGCACTCTGTGGAGAGAACAACTTCTATAAGTGAAGAAAGATTTTTGTTGTCCCCAGCCCTGTTGTCTATTATAAATAAATAAATATCTCAGACATTCACACCAATTATCTAGTCCCAAACTAGGCAGAGCCTGTGGTATGGTTGCTAGATAACGGATACACATACTTAAATAAATATATAAACATCCAAGACTTGGGTACAAACATTCATATTCATCATACGAACATTTGCCCCTAGCGGGATTCGAACCCGCAACCTCCGGCGTGGCAGTCCGGGAACTACCCGTTCCGCCACGGAGGTCGTATATATGTAGGTATATTCAAAAAGGATTAGTATTTTGATTTAAAAAAAAAACCCGCAGATAGGGAATCAACTGGAATTTCATTAAAAAAGAGAAAATCACGTGAAGCGTGAACAGCCATATTAACTCCATACGAGCACACCAATATCTTGTTACCTTGAACTGACTCTTATTCGCTTGCACTAAACTAACTTGTTAACTTGACTTTATTCCAAATAATCATACTGCAGCTAAAATTTATTTTCGTTGACCACCACTTTTTTTCTCTACAATACAATAATATACTTTCTGACTCTTTTAACCGTGGTTTTAACACCAAAATTTGTTTCTGCTGTGGAAACTTATTACATTCGCAAATTTCGTCTTCCCTAAGACGAGATTTTCTTCGGTAAATTTATTCCTGGCAGCTTTTAATTTTCCTGTCAGATCGTAGCCGAACGATAAACAAAATGGCGCAATACGGCAGAACAAAATACCTATGTAAATGAACTAAATAATTTCAAATTCAAATTAAACACTGACGCCACGAGCCAAGTTACGAGAAACTAGAGGTTTTCCTGTCCGCTCGCGACACTTGCCGTTAGAAAAGAATTTGCGAAATAGACCATGTCAGGTGTGGTCATATTTGTCTATCCAGCCATCCAACTTACTTGATCATTTTGCAATTTGTTAATATTAGACTAGATACGCAAATGTCGATATGACAAGTTAGAACAAAACAGATCAGAACAGAACACACGCTATATAAGTACAAGAGAAATATACAAAACCGGTTTACAAACTACAATTTAAATATAATCTAGGTATGTTGTATCGCAAACATTTTTTAATTTAATAATAATTTTAATAATAATATGTCAGACATTCACATCAATTATCCAGTCCCAAACTAGGCAGAGCCTGTGGTATGGTTACTAGATAACGGATAGACATACTTAAATAAATATATAAACATCCAAGACTTGGGTACAAACATTCATATTTAGCATACGAACATTTGCCCCTAGCGGGATTCGAGCCCGCAACCACCGGCGTTGCAGTGCGTGAGCTCCGCCACGGAGGTCATCAAATATTATTTAAGTCAATAATTATTAAAATAACAGAAACTTAATACTATATCAGAAGTAGCCCTGGCTCTCAAAATGGGATGACCCGTGTGTCAGGAGCCAGTTCCTTCCCAGTCTCAAGTAGAAGTTTTCTAATATAATTAAAAAGTGTATTATTTAGTGTGTAAGAGAGTTGGGTAAGTGTTTGTGTGTTCACAGTGTGATCTCTCCTCACCTGAATATTTGCTTGGGGCCGCGGCCGCCCTGACTGGACTGTATTGATAAATGTCTTTAAACTTGGACCAAACGGCACGCGGTGTGTTAACATAAATTAAACAAGCGAACAAAACTGTTAACTTTTATATTAATTACCAACCACGTGATGATCTGAGACATTATACATGTATGTATATCAACATTCAGTTAATCTATCTAATACATATTCATCAAACAACAGGTCGCAATAAATACCAATAGTGTTGTACAAACATAAATAATAAACTGTCGATAGCATCGATACCAAGTCTATGACAAGAGTCAGTTACTACATTTTTTTTTGCAAATGTCGTATATGTTATGGTATTAGACTAAGTACTTTGGCAGTAGTTAAATCTGTGCCTCCAGTAAAAAAGGATGTAACTCAGAAAATGCTACTTTTCAGGAGATCAAATAAATAATTTTCATCACTTTTTTAACCTTAAAAACGGTTCAATGTTCCTTCATATTCGTGTCAAACCACAGATTTAGTAACCGAAAATGTCCACAATAAATCTATAGGTATACGCTGGAAAAGACTTAGTCCACCAATTCGTATTAACACGTACATGGACACAGCCCGCGGTACTACACGATGATTAAATTACGACATCCATAGACGTATTGTCGCGAAAGGAACCACCGGTGTGACGTCTATTAACATACTGTCCACGAACGTGTTAATAAGCCCGCGTGACTTTGACCTAAAGAGCTTTTAAAAGTCTACGCTACGATCAGATCATCTGATCATACTCAGTTACCCTTATCGTATACTAATGACAGTGTCCAGCCGATGACGATCATTAACCGTTGATACAGTTAGTACTAAACTCGGTCTAGACATACTATCAATAACTACCATCGACAAAGCCTTCCAAAATAAACACCACCACACACCTTCTCGGTCAATATCATAACATAAATACTATCGATATGCTTAAATATCGATTTTTAGCAACACTACAAAGATAATCATAAAGATCTAACTAATAATAATATTTACTGTCTAGACAGAATTAATACTATTGATGTAAAAAATGAAGTATTTCAAATCTAACAAACCGTTTGTTTAGAGCATTATAACGACTTTTATCCATGATTTTGAATAAATGTCTCATCATGAGTATCATCATCAACCGAAATACGCCCACCGCTGAACATAAGCCTCCCAATTAGAATGCCACATTTAGTGGGTTGTCCATTGAAGGATTTGCCGAAGGCGGATTGGGGATCGCAGTAATGATGTTAATATACACAGGAGAACGCTGCTGCCCGTCCCTAATGCAATCTTTTAGTTGCCGACACTTGACCTTACTTGAAAAATTACTACGGGAAAATTGAGGGTGGCCCTATTCTAAGCCGGAAACTGCACAAAGATTAAAATACCGTTTAATAAAAATAATAAATATCGATAGTGGAAAGTGCTTTTTAAAGGAAAAGTGAATAGACATCTTCTGAGTAAGCGCGCTCTAACTTAGGCCTCATCGTCACTTACCATCAGGTGAGACTGAGGTCAAACGAAAACCAAGCAGAAATAAAAAAAAGGTAAAGCGCCACTTTGTCTCTGCCCAGGTGTGAGACGTAGTATATTTTTATAAGGTGTGTATTTATATTTATTTTCAATAATTTACATAGCAAAGTAGATGGACGATTTAGGTCTAGAAAATAAAGCAATATCTGGTTACTGACATACATTATTAAAATCTTGTATATTTTTTTAAACACAGCTACTGAATTTAAAGTTCACAAAAGTCAATAAGTTTAACATTCACTATCAAGATATCTGTATCACGTATCTGTTTAAACTTGACCCCTTCCTTCTTATTATGCGGGCTACACACGATACGATAAGCGGATTTATCTGTCCGACTAGACAGTCCAAATCAACCCGACCGACTTTTACAGATGAAGAACGACAGCGTTTTCGGCAGTCTGCATTGATATTACTAAATATGTATAAGGAGTTGGACTTAGATTTTTTTTTTTCGGAATTAGCAACAAATGTGAGTCGCCATACTTAGGAATTCCCCTCTACCAAAGGTACAAGACGGGTCATGCGAGGTATCAAAATTTATCGATGTGTACGATTATAAATGTGTTGTCGATTTATTACGAATGTATTTTATAGCGACAGCACAAGCAAGTTTCGGTGGATGTTTCATTTCAAAAGAAACCGCTGCTGTGGTGTCTACCCTTCAGGTCAAGCGGGAAGTCCCGTGTTGCTCTTAAGACAAATTCGACCACCGTATGATATATTAGTAGCAGAAAGTGAAACTGGACTTCTATTGCAAATAGCCATATTTTTGAGCTATTGACATGTTCTTATACTTACTAAAATTTATAATGCACTTTATGAACTGGGCAACCAAGCTATCGATCGAAATGTATGAAGTTATAAACGACGTCAGACCGAACCAATTCGACCACATCCGTCTGACCGGATCTGTCACATCAGATCGCGTGGTGTGTAGCGCTCGTAAGCAATAAAATTAGAAACTAGTCAAACAAGAACAGAAGTAGCTGAATCGACCAGATCTATCATTCTCAGTGGATCTATTGGCCAGGTTCAGGGGAGTCATAAACTAAAATTGGTAAGTGTAATAGGCGCCGTTAAAATGGTCGTAAACTTCCTTTTGTACGCTAGAGGACACTATCACCAAATCATAATAATATTTTAAGTAGGCAACTAGCGGACAGAGTTGACCTACTCAATCCTGTTTTTTATGTTACTTTTGAATGACATGTGCGTTAATGACAATTAGCTTTAAGCCACTCCACACTGGGGCGGTAGGTTCGGTCTAAACTCCATACAAAATATACCTCAGGACGCGCCTTAACCGCGTGAGTATGGAGTCCTCTATCATCATCAGCCGAAATAAGTCCACTTCTGAATATAAGCGGCTCCAATAGGATGCCACTTTTGGTGGACTGTCTATTGGGAATTTGCCATAATAACGATGCTTGGCAGGCGGATTGGTGATCGTAGTAATGATCTTATTATACACAGGAGAACGCTGCTGCCCGTCCCTGATGATTGCATCAGCATTAGTTACTTAAACGACCTCCACGGGAAGATTCGGGGTGGGTCTATTCTCAGCCGGTAACCACAAATCATGGGGTAATAAAAAAAACAACAAAATCAGCAACCAAGAACATCAAGTTTTAGTTCAAAATTGAATTGTTACTGATTGTAATTTTGTAAGTAATAAATAACTTTATAAGTTTGAAATATAACTTATTTTATATATACGAAATGCGTAATGCTTACTCCAGTAGAAACTGACGCGGCGGGCGTCCCCCATTTTGTTTAAAACTACAAATAAACTATACCAGATAAGCACAAAGATAAGCACATACCTGATCCTGTGGCTCCATGGCGAACCTCTGTTCCTGGTAACCATGGCAACATATCAACAGAGCTGTAAACGACAGGAACCAAACCCCGACATCCGGTCGCCGTGGCCATTTCCGTTGACGTCCCGCCACTGTCTGCGTTCTATTTTCGAATTTCGGATCATCCCTGCGCGGGCGCCGCTCTAATGGTGTTCGGTTTTCAAAAATCCGTTTGAAATTTGCCGCCATCGCTTATATCGTTGTCGCATGTTGACAAGTGCTGTTTCGTTCTTGTTTCATTTGTATGGATCTTTCATTGAATGTCGTGAAGCATCGTTTGCCTGTAACAACCGAAAATATGTCAGTTATTTAATTTATTCGGTATAATTCAATTCAATTACTCTTTCATCATAAGGTTATTTTTGTCTCCACTGCAGGAACGCACCCCTATCTCATCTGCAGGAGACAGACGGAGAATTTAGCCTACACTCCCCGCGCTGGCCAGACGGGGTGAGGCCTGATTGATGTTTTATAATGTATTCCCTCAGTCGCCTTGTACGACATCCACGGGAAGAGTTGGAGTGGTCCTATTCTACTCTACCGGAAACCACACGGCAGTGCAATTACTCTTTATTGCACGATAAAAACAAAGATACAATAATATAGTAGCTTACACATGTACATCTAGGCGGTCTTATCGCTAAAAGCGATTTCTTTAAAATGTTATCAAAATGTTAAAAACATAAGAATTCGGTTTAGTTTTTTTAAATTTCCTGTTTTAAAGATACTGTGGGAATAATTTGTAGAGGATCTTCATAAATATTGAAATTAGTATTAATCAACAACAACGTGGGTGGTAACTTAATTACAAAACATAATTACATAAATTTACAATTGGAACTAGGAAAATATAGACAAACGTATTACCGAAAACGGAATAAATATTTCAATAATAAAAAAATCACGCTGTGCAGAGCAGTTTAAGAGAACACCCTGCTGTTTTAAGGTTGTTTACAACGTATTTCGCTAAACTGTAAACTAGTTAATATTTTATGGACATTCTTAAAATAAATAAGTTACGGCAGGAGAATTATGTTAGAATTTATTGGCGTTTATAACCATTTATTCTAACTTTACAAACAAATTTTTTATGGAAAAAACGCTGCCTCTCATGTTGAGAGATTCCAGTTCATTTCCTGCTCAACTACTGACCAATGTTTTTATCAAAACTAATATTTACTGACTGATGCTCTCTAATGGCACTCTACACAAGCGAATAGATTAAATTACCTACCAGCCTACCACTATTGCAGGCGCCTTTCCATACACGTGTGCGTCAATTATTGTACTGCGTAAACCCAGAGCGTGAACATAGTTAATCAAAGAGTGGGACATTCCCGTCTCCTCACCATTCTCCCTCTGCAACTCCTCTGAGTGGGGATCAACGGAGATACACTAACACATAACACCTACCAGGAAAGATAGGGCGAGTCCTTGGGTCTTTTCTACGTTACCTTGGACTTAGTTTAATACCCCCCCTAATACTACCCCCAGGTAGTTAAATTTAAAAAGTAAAGAGTTTAAATATTTGTTTATTTTATTTGATTAAGCCTGAAACATTGCAGTGATTGAATGAAAATGTTACTTTATGTTCCAAATGTGTCAGTTCAAGTACATGTTTCTTCGAAATGTGTTATTTTTGGAACCCAATATTTTCAAGAAATGACAAAATTCAAGGTTTCGAGTGCAAAAGAAAAAAAATCTAAACAACTACTAAGTTAAATGCCACCTTTTTTTCCTCTCATCGCCCTAATTATGTTGTATTTTATCAGTATAACATAATGCTCATGCCCTGGTCCCAGAGGGGTTAGGCATCATATACGATGTATCGCCACTTTACGCGATCCTACATACCTCACTAGCCCACTGACATCCATCAATCAACCTTTTCATGCACCTCCATTCATTCATCACTGCGGACCCCAGCCTTTTTGAGGGCGTCACCAATCCTACTCCTACTAATATTATAAATGCGAAAGTTTGGATACTTGGATGTTTGGGTGTTTGTTACTCAATCACGCTTCAACCACTGGACGGATCGTGATGAAACTTGGCACACATATTGGTTAGTTCCTGGAATATGATATAGAATAGTTTTTATCCCGAAAAAACATCCAATTCCTACGGGAAGTACATAATAATTTGTGATGTTAGTTGTCCACGCGGACAAAGTCGCGGGCAATAGCTAGTTTATATATAAGTAAAATAAATATAATAGGAAATTCATAAAACCACTAAGTGAACCGATTAAACAAATAATTTAAAATTACATTAAAATAATGTGTCGCGCACATGGTTCGGCCATGTGGCGTTAACACTATCGGGTTATCGTAGAACTATAATATTACTAGATCTGACGTTCTTACTTTATGAATAAAATGTCGTATATGTACATAATTATGTATTATGGCATATTGGATCAGTAGGCCTAATAAAAACTATTTGGTGGATTTAAAGTAGGTAGAATATAGTTGTACTACTATCATGCATTAGTCTATATTACAAAACATTTCGGTGATGTGCCTAATGTGTGTTCAAATAAAAAAATATGTTTTTTTTTTAATTAGGTGGAAGCGACCACAATTGTGATTTAATAAATACGGTTTAACTACTTATATCATATAAGGACCTTAATTTAATACGTCGTCAAAAGTAATAAGAAAACCTAGTCAAAATTAAACGTTAATAAATTAAATAAATAACATATCTAAAATTATAATCAACTTGAGAATTATTAGAAGTTGACTAGATAAAAAAATTACTGAAATAGAATCAACATAGGTACCTAATTAATTTGCCGTGTGGTTTCCGGTAGAGTAGAATAGGACCACTCCAACTCTTCCCGTGGTAGTCGTACAAGGCGACTAAGGGAATACACTATAAAACATCAATCAGTACTCCCCAACCCGTCTGGCCAGCGCGGGGAGTGTAGGCCAAATCCTCCGTCTGTCTCCGGCAGATGAGAGAGGGTTGTGCTCCTGCAGTGGAGACAAAAATAACCTGATGATGATGATGACCTAATTGATGAATTATCCCGATTCGGACTTAGCAATAGTTACTTCAGTTATCATAAGTATCACATTTTTAGTCGCTTCTAGTTTCTTTATAGGTATACTTTTAGTGCTAGCCACCATGTGGCTACGACAAGTATTATTTTAACGCCTACTTTTTTTAATTATGCGTACTTCAAAATAGGCGTTTTTGCATTTGCCGACACCGACACGACACCGATAACTTAGGGCACGATAATCCCATAAATAATAAAATACAATAATTTATTATCAGGCCACTTGGCCAATAGATAAATACGTTAACCTAGAAATGCACACATTAGTATTAATATTTGACTAAGAAACCACAGTCCGCCTTTGTACACCAGAAAAGTAACGACATCCTTGGAGGATTACACACATCTCCACTCTGCTCAGCTTTGGGACGTGCATTTTAAATGTGAGCACCAATACATATAAAAATTATAAAAATGAGTAATATAGGATGAATCTAGTGAGTATAGTGTACAACCAATGAATCATACTATATTTTTATCGTACTTTTAATCGGTGTTGTATCGTAGTCGTGTCGTGTAATGTAAAAGAAAACGCCCACTTGTCGTGGCCTGCAAGCAATATGGCTTTTGGTTTCCCATGAATTGTCGAGGTTTATTTTTGAAGCAGCAGACGGAAATAGGTAATGGATG
The DNA here is from genome assembly GCA_947086405.1 of Esperia sulphurella. Lineage (NCBI taxonomy): Eukaryota > Metazoa > Arthropoda > Insecta > Lepidoptera > Oecophoridae > Esperia > Esperia sulphurella. The sequence continues at coordinate 4,839,171 of OX352282.1, forward strand.
TTTTTGTTAGCTTAGGTCAGGGCTTTTGGCCGATTTTACGCCCCATTTGTAAAATGCAGCGGTTGTGTTCATGCAGTTTTTGCGTTTCTTGCTTTTATCCACATCAACAGGCGCGAATCCATGGATGTAGGCACAGTGGGCATGCCCATAACCGTAATTGACGTAGTTAGGCTGATGTTATATCCAATGCCTTAATAGAATTGAAAAACTGTACCAAGGTCCTGGCCGGGGCGTCATACATTTTGTAAACGTTTCCTTTGTAGGAATGCAAAGTATCAATCGTGAGTGAGTCTGTAGCCCGACTCGCACTTGGCCGATTTTCCGGTAGCTGTGACCCCAATCTTTTTTGAAGGCTGGATCCGAAGAAGAAAAGAAATGTAATGTCACAAATCCATGAGGTTTACACATTTATCATAAAATATACATCAAAAAATATATACACATTGAGTTGTCCGTCAGCAGGCATTTATTAAGTTTAGTTTGCGCTTAAATTGTGTGATTGCTTCAAAAGTGATTCAACTGTAATTCAACTATTATTATTATTAAAATAACTTCTTTGTTGCATCGGTAATAGCTTTAAAGTATTTCTAATCAAACTGAATCTAAAATATAATGATCAATTATTTATTTAAAATCATAACTGTATTCAGTGTACAACGACAAGGCGATATTGTCGTTATCTACGGTACGGAGCTATACAAAAGAAAGGTAAGTTACGTCATGTCCGGCATTCTATTGGTATTGTTACGTTTGTTTGTTGTACATTGATTGTAATTTTGTTAGGAAGTTTACGGTAAGTACCTAAATTTCAGCATCAGGTTATTTTTGTCTCCACTGCAGGAGCACAACCCTCTCTCATCTGCCGGAGACAGACGGAGGATTTGGCCTACACTCCCCGCGCTGGCCAGACGGGTTGGGGAGGCCTGATGGATGTTTTATAATGTACTCCCTTAGTCGCCTTGTACGACATCCACGGGAAGAGTTGGAGTGGTCCTATTCTACTCTACCGGAAACCACACGGCAAAACAACCTGAATTTGGTTTTATTTAATCATTATGGCCATTGTTATGATTGGAAATGATGTCTCTCCAGACCACATCAAGAAATGTATGCACAAATGTAACACACTATATTTTGTATATTGTGATAATGTGAATTAAACTCTATGGAATGGTCACATGGCATATTATTTCCCTGTGCCTATCAAATAGACATGTTTATATTATCATGTCAAAACGCATATGTTTTGCAGATACGAACGGTTTGACACTTATGGCGTTACATCACTTAATATCACTCGTCATATTACCACAGCTACAAGCTTATCATCACATGGCGTAAACTCTCCTATTGAGACACCACGTGTGGTCTGTAACAAAAAGTATGGAGGGCGCAAGAAAAAAACTGTATAGTGTTAAAAAAAAACTATCTCTTCTACATCCCTTGCGGTTAGACAAAAAAAAAACAAATCGCCAAATACATATTGATACCTGAAATCTACTACTATATTAAAAGCTATTTTGCTGTACCATGCTTAATTAAAAAACATGTAATATAATATAATTTAAATAAAAATAATAAAAAAAATATTTCACGACAAATAAAAAAAAGAAACCATGTCGTCGTGTTACCTTCGTATTCTCGTATCAGGAAATTGTTGCATTTCGTTTTATTATTATTACGCTATGTCCTATATCATGAAAGCAAGTTAAATGCGGTTGAGATGCAGTCTTTAAGACAAATATGTGGAGTGAAGTTATGCGAATGACTGAGGTATACAGTAGAAGTGTGGTTTGAAAGAAGATGTAGTAACGAAGGTAGAGAACGGTATACTGTTGCGTTGGTATGGACATTTAGAGCGTATGAGTGAAAGAAGAGTGACAAAAGAATTTTATAGTGCGAATGTGGAAGGAACTACAACTAAAGTTCGAACTAGGAGGATGTTCAAGGATCAAATGAGTATCGTCCTCAAAAAGGCTGGGGTCCGCAGTGAGAAGAATAAAAGGAGGTGCATGAAAAGGTTGATGAATGTGAGTGAGGCTGGTGGGGTGTGTCAGGATCGCGCAAAGTGGCGATCCATCATCTCTGCCTACCCCTCTAGGACCAAGGCATGCATTACGTATATCCTAAAGCCCTAAGATAGGACTGATATTATAAGATGTGTTTTATTGGATCCAACACCCTATAATTAATCCTTTTCCTTTCTTTTCTGCCCTTGACAGCAATGTCAATGTTTCTTTTACAAATAGACTTAGAATAGAATCCAAATGGTTACTGGAATAGGGAGCCAGTGTTCTGAGTGTTTTAGTTTAGTTCGCCCATTCTCTTTGCGGCTATATTTGAAACGAGCGTTGAACTTTGGATAATGCGATTTTGTATACCTACGCATGCGTGGAATATTTTAGATAAAGACATGTCTGTCTGTCTGGCTATGTGGATAAAGCTGGATATCTGATGAGTCGCTGATGAAAAAAATTTCATCCTTCCTTTTTTTTCATTCATCCTTTTAACATCCCTTTAACTGTATTGTTCCGTGAAAATATGTCTGTATGTTTCTTTACTGTGGGTCCGGACAGTTCAGAAGTCTGATTGCAACTTTTGTCAGTACGACATAACTGGCTGACGATGACGATTTAAATAAGGAAGACGGTCTGACAGACTGACAAAATGCAAGAGGAAAAAATACAGAGAAAAAAAGACAAGCGGGACTAACGACGGTGTTTGTGCTAATAAATATAATTCAGACAAAATACCAGTTTCCATCGACCTTACGACCATTCGGCTCTACTAACCAACGGCCAACAGAACTACTGCAACTAAAATGAAGAAAGAAAACGGAATAAATAGGTACTTAAGACAGATTTAATTTACGCAGATTAAATTTATTTAACTTTAGAAACGGCCCCAGTAATTATTAACAAAATAAAATCTAGATAAAAATAATAATTGTAGTAAAGAAGAAAAAAATATTGGTATAATAGTTTTCTAATCTAAAAAGAAGTTATTATAATATCTTATTTAATGGTAATCCAAGAGAGTAGAGTAATATTGTTTTACGATAGTTTTTCCCTAGATTATCATGGTTTTTAACTATATAGTAACTTATATTCATTACACTTTCAACTGCATATTTAGATTGAAATATAACTTAAATAGGGAAGATATTAGTAAATTTCAATTAAAAGATATTTCTGTAGTAGATACCCTTTTTAACACCAAACGACAAAGAAAGTTCATTGCCCCTTCACACAAATCGTATCATTTAAATATTTTGAAGCGAAGTGTAAAATAATGAGCCTCCCAAAATTCAGCGTATTCTGCATGGACATAATTTCTGATCCTATCTATGTTTACCCTCTATTATTGTAAGATAAGTAAATAGTGTTCTTTAGAACATGTAAACACAGCAAAACAATTAATTTTATTAGATATTCTAACAATAACAATTTAAGTACATGAAAACACGACTGTTTGGTAGAACATAGTAATGTTATTAGGGATGTGATACATATCCGAAACAGAATGCCTAAATATATGATTCGCGGTAGACTAGTTGCGTTCACCTTATATCATGTTAATGGGGGCATAATGCTTTTCAGAGCTTAAATACGGGTCATTATTATACCGAAAAATTTTCTGTGAAGGAAAACGTCATGAGCATCTATGCTAAGGAAGAAATTCTTAGGTATACGAATAATGTGTAGGCCGCCCACCCGCACTGAGCTGTTGAATTTGTTTGATTTTACACCTAATTATAAAATGGTTACACATATCTAATTAAGTATGTTTCTTTCATTACCATTTATTACGTTATTACGTGCAAAATACCTTGTATTTTCTTTGGAATATGTTTGGAATATCCGATTATCTCTCACAACCCTAGAACACAATAACCGACATCCACATTAGGTGTTAATGTTCATAAAATGTTTTCATTCCAACGTTGCGGGCCTCATAACAGTAATGGGGTTTTCTAATATTCATTTTAAGCTACTCTAGTATGCATGAAAATAACTCGAAGTGCTTATTAGACACTTTTACACAAGCGTTAGAGAAACTAAAACATCTTTTCATTCAGCTGATCACAATGTCTGATGTACAATATCGTCGATGGTCGTCGCATACTAAAGTACGTGCCTATAGAGTATAGACCTACCTCAGGGTAGGTATTAGTACCATAAAAATAACTAATAAATACAACAAAGATAACAATTTCACTTTTGTTTGTATGACGAACATACACCTTACGTTAAAATCAATTCTTAAAATCACCGTTACAAGTTATAGTTAAAATCTTAACTAATCTAGGTTTAAGCGCAAACATAAGTACTTCAATGCAGATATAGAGGACACGTACCAAAGTTGTTCACTAGAAGTTGCGCAGTAGCCGATACTGAATACCCCATGTAACCGGGTTTGCGTACCTAAGCTCGAATTCGAATCCTCGAGGTCTTTAGCTCGGTACAGTATTTCGTCGTATCTTTTTGGCTTATTGGCTCGACGTTCGTTAGCTCGAAAGTTTAAATCCGTCAGAACAAAAACCACCTTTTTAGTTTTGCAACATTCTAGCCTCAATATTAGGCACTGGACCGGCATTTTACATCGACTTTGGATTCCAAGATGGCTTTTCTAGGTTTTTTGGTAGTGCTGAATCTGAATTTACCATTTGCTACGAAATCCAAGATGTTTTCCTGTACACATTTGTAAACATTTGGACTAATGTTAGTTGATGATAATGATAAGCGATACTAGCTGCTTATTACCAGGTGAACTGTCAGCCTCAGACCGTGAAAAATATCTTTCAGCAGGAAAAGTCACTCAACAGTCAAACAATTTTGGATTTCTAAACGTGATCAGTACATTGCTGTCTGTACATATTCAGCTTCCCGCGTCAAAGTGAACCAGAATATATTTGCCGACTGAACTACAAATTAAACAAGTTGTAACTTGTTCAAACCGTTTTCAGGCATGGAGGTAAAAATAATTTGGCGCGCGCGATGAATACGGTTGCTGTAGGTACCGGGTGAGTCTTTGAGTCTGATCTCACTATGCTAGGGGTGTCATAGATAAGATTCAGACATATAAACTCAATACTAATAATTCTTGTAATGCTTTAAGGTTTCGACACAAGAGAAATGCCCTTAGATCCGGAGTTAACAGAAGCATTTGGCAGAGAATAAGAACTAAATATTACCGACATAAAGAAGAGACACTGACCTCCCCCCGCTTGTAAACGTCCCCCGCAAGATAGAGCATGGTTAGCAGCACTTCCCCGCTTTGTACAAAGTTACTACGCCGAGAGATCGACGCTGAAAATTAGAAAGAGAAACACTTATGCTGTTGACATAATAGTTGACGTTGTCCCTCTCTCGACCGACTACGTTCGCGCGCTGGTTGCAGTAGCCCTACTATAATTTACGCACACATCCAAACGTGTACGGACAGGCTGGTGCGCTGTAGTAGTAGGTAATTAAATCTGTTCGCTTGTACAGAGTACCGCGAGTGTGTCTGTAGAGTTCCGTAGCATTTCTTTATTTTCCTAGCCCCACTCCGCTCAGCTCCAATAACGAAATCTTCCGGTAGATACATATATCTCCGCTCTCATCTCTTTGACCCTTTGAAGCTATATGTCCGTGGGTCTATTCGCCGAACAGCTCAAAATCTACTGGACCGATTGAACTAAAATTTGCACCATAATAAGTAAAATTGCCTGATGTCGTTAGGAAAATTATGAAAGTCATTTCCGAGAAAAGTATTCTACACAAAATAATGAAGTTAGTAATTAAAATTAGCCGCAGACACCAATTACGTTTTACTCACCGTTTAATTTCTTATTTTTTAAACGTACCTTTTTGGTTTTATTGACCAAAATTCGAAGATATAAATTTCAGAGCCGTATAATTTTTTGAGTCGTTTAATTATGGTTCAAAAATTGTACCTAATAATAATACAAAATAATTGTCCATGGCTACCAGATTCCGTTTTGAATGAAGAACTACTTTTCTACAGTTTTAATTTTTTTTAAGTTTTAAATTATGAATTGAGGAAACTGCACTGCGAGTAAACTAATAGTTAAAACAGCTAATAATTTCAATTAATTCGTATTCGTTTTACGATTTTAGTTTTGTTTCCAATGTGCACATTGGCATTAAAATGTCAACGCATTTAGGTTTAATAGTGGACAGCGGAAACACAGAAATAATTTAGTAGGTACATTTATTTCAGTTTTTTAGTTCACTGCTGAATTTAGGCGTTTTGAATAAGGTCGTGAATTTCATAATATTTAGCAATATGCGTGAATAATATCATAGCTACGATAAAGTTTATTCATATATATTATTCCACAATAAACCCACTCTGCATTGAATAGTAATTTTACTAAACTATCAATTTGCATGAAATTTAAATCGTAATTTTTTAGTTTAAAATGTTCTAATGTTTTCCCTTAAACATGCACCAAGTTGTAAAACATATTGTGAAAAAATTCAAAACTTAAATTGACAAAATAAAATAAGTAACTACTTACCGCTGTCCATAGACTTACAAAAATCCTCACACTGGTAAAACATCCATGTGAATGGAAACAAAAGCGAACAGTCGAATTTTAAACACTTTCGTTCATTTTCGGAACAAAAGAATTCGGAGTTCGAATTTTTGAAATTCGAACGCGGGCCCGGCGCGGCGACGCGACGTGACTAAGCCCCGACGCTCGATGGATACGTACGTGCGTTTAGAACATTCGGTGTTGTATATTTTTAGAAGACGCCCCCTTGTTGAATGTGCGTGCTGTCTGAATTCTTCAAGTCCGAAGAGGGTTTCATACAACACGTTGTCGATTTCCGGCCGAACCATGAAGGGTTCAAGGAACTAAGTAGCAAAAAACTACTTTTTTATTCCCAGCGTGTGGCTAAGTAGCTTCTCAATTATTCCCATGATGATTCATGGCTTTGGTCGCCATGTGGGATACAGTTTGTCAAAACAATCATCGTTCACAGTTAGGTATGGAAGATAATAATATTCCCAATTGCATCACTATTGTAACAACATGTGATGAAATGTTGCACAAAACTGACAGTTTAGTTAAGAATGTTAACTTCAAAAAAGAACCTCCAAACAATTATCACAAAACTTTTTATTTATTCTTTAATGAACACAATACAAGTTACATACATAGTATAAACATATGATGTCTGGCCAGCGCGGGGAGTGTAGGCCAAATCCTCCGTCTGTCTCCGGCAGATGAGAGAGGGTTGTGCTCCTGCAGTGGAGACAAAAATAACCTGATGATGATGATGATGTACAAGGTTTACTTAGCCCTGATTCAAGAAGGTTAGGTGATTTTCTGTTTTTTTTTAATCCTTACTTCCTAGTTATGTGAAAGGAGACAACGCGAATTCTATTAAAGAGTTCATCCGACTTCATTTTTCCCGTTTAGTACCGTTTCCCGCCTCCGTACTCATAGATTTAAAAGAAACGTACGTAGGTATTCCACTTATTTATTTCGCTGTTTCAATTTTAGAACTACGTCACGTTGCTGTCTATTGTTTTTCGATCTTTTTTAAACGTCTCTTCTAATTAATACTCTAGCCTAATTATACCCACCTACTCTCTTTTGGCACCGAAATAGATACAATGTTAAATACGTTAGGTATCTCTTATTAGTGTTCCATAAAAGAAGTAAGTAGCTAGGTAGGTAAGTAAGTAAGTAGGTAGTAATACGTTAGGTATCTCTTATTAGTGTTCCATAAAAGAAGTAAGAAGTAAGTTGGCAGACATTTCCTGAATCGAAAATTTAACTAAATACTTATTCTGCTACGTTAGGAAATAATGTTTGGAATTTCAAATGATATCAAAAACAAGGTACAACGGTTAAAGACCCATTTGGTTTCTTAAATATGGTATATATATACTGTTAAATGTTCATCATCACCAGTCTGAAAGAGTCTCCTGTTGGATATGGGCCTCTCCCAAGGTGCGCCACTGCACCCGATCCTGGTTCTTCTCATCCAGTCACTGTCAGCCGCCTTACGCAGATCGTCGCCCTACCTAGTCAGGGGGCGTCATACACTACGCTTGCTCAGTCGCGGTTTCCACTCGAGAACTCGTTTACCTCAGCGGTAATCACTTCTCCGACAGATGTGATTACCCCATTGCCCCTTCAACGTTCTTTTAACGTTCAATACAATACAACCTACAAATTTTAATATTCAATTTAATATAAAGGTACGCCAAAACAAAAAACAACAACATATTTTTATTCCGACAGTGCTAAATTACACGAATTTTATTTACGAAAAAGTAAGTGAGCATTAGAACGTAATTCCGCACACTGTAAAATTCTCTACCTATTTTAATTCCTGATGTACCCAGTAAATTTACCTTGAAAAGGGGTGCAAACGTCTGAGCTTACTTTTTGTCCGCTTTTCGCCGTCTCCTCGCTAAATTTGTCCGCACTGCACAGCGTACTTTTTTTTCCATCTAGTTGGTACAAATGCGCCATCGGGCGCGTTATGCAAACGAAAACTTTCCTTAAAATCAACAAGGCACGATACAAAATTAATTCTACCTCGTCGTTTCAAAGGAAACTAATCTTTATTTTGCTGGTTTATAGAGGGTACATTTTGCTGTCGTTCCTAAATTAAAGCTAAAGGAAACAAGGGGGTTTAGTTTATCCATTTGGATGCATTTTGCTTCAGCGTTTAATCCTACAAGCGAAGTTTATGTTATGAGCCCCATCTGATTACCTTTTGGTGTTGATTTCGTTTTTATTATTAGTTTAAACGTCTTCTCGACTTTAAAAACAATATTTATTTTACTGTGCAGTTTGCTAATCTGCCTAATGTTTCTGTTTGTCTACTGTTGAACTTATGCTGCCCTGGTACCAAAGAAGACCGCGAAGTGTTTTGGCAACCTTTTGGAATTAGTCAAAAAAGGGTCCAACTGGTTTTCCTGAATTCTATGATTGATGAAATCAAACTATACACATTTCACATCGACGGCCGTTGGAGTAAACGAGTTCAGGAGTGGAGACTGCGGTATGGCACTCGTAGGCGCAGTTAGTACGTTTGTTTATTTCTTATCATTATTATTGTCCAGATCGACTATATAATTGCCAAAAATGACTGATTAAAATCTTTCACGGGGTAATTACGCTTCTACAACAAACTACCAGAGGAAATCTTAAATATGACGGACAGAAAGTTTAAGATTCACATCAAAAAACAACTTTGTAAGAAAGCCTATTATAAAATAAACAATTATTTGAATGACAACGATGCCTGGTACTAATGTTAATTCAGCTTCGCAAAATCTTTATTAATTGTATGCAAACTTGATTTTTAAAAGATGTGTTGCGTGAAGTTTGTTGCGCCGTTTCTTATTCACAGCGCTAACACCTAGGAAGCGGTAGTCGATAAAAAATGACGTGTATAAATGTACCAAGTGTACTCATATGCAATAAATGATTTTGACTTTGACCTCTGATCAGTGGTCTGATTGTTTGTGAACACTTCTTCCTACGTTGTGGGGTCTCCAGTAGAGACGTCTTCCTTCATCTTCCATCGCTTAGACTCGACGCCATACGTCTCAAATAGCACACTGGTGATATGCAGCTATTTTATAGCTTATAGTGCTTTTGGGTATGGCTTCATATTCTATGCGTCTCTATTTCGACGCACATGAAAAATTTTTGTATCCTTTTATGCAATGCATATTATTGCTTTTTTTTAAAGTAAAAATAATACTGGAAATGAAAATGTTATACAAGTTTTAATCTACGTAACTAACAACCATCCACCATCAACCAAGTTAAAAAGTGTTTAAAGAAAAGCAAGCAGAAATATTTGAACAGGACCAATCATAATAAATCATATCATTACACCAATGGTATGCTTAACATCTTAATTGTTACTTAAATAAACTATCTAGTGACAGTTAAGGCGATGTTCTTCAGGCGAACTAGGCTTAACACGATCGTGGACAGTTACTGCCGTGTGGTTTCCGGTCTGCCGAGTGGTTTCCGGTAGAGTAGAATATGACCACTCCAACTCTTCCCGTGGATGTCGTATAAGGCGACTAAGGGAATACATTATAAAACATCAATCAGGCCTCCCCAACCCGTCTGGCCAGCGCGGGGAGTGTAGGCCAAATCCTCCGTCTGTCTCCGGCAGATGAGAGAGGGTTGTGCTCCTGCAGTGGAGACTAAAAAAAAATAACCTTATGATGGACAGTTACTCAAAAGACGTCATACCAGTAGCGTACGTCATAGACGCCGTCGTCTAGTGCCTAAACATTATCAACAACTTTTGTCACGTGGGCTGTGACCATAAATGAGTTAAATAACTTCTTGTTTGCGGTCGGTTTTTGTTTCAACTTGTTTTTAATTGTTTTAGGATTTCGTACATTTATAGTAATGATAGATCAGGTGCAGTCACGGTCTTGAGGTGTATGTAGAGCAGGGCAACATTATATAATATAGGGTAATTTTATAAGGTCCCTTTTATAGCGCATACAGTTCCCTTTGAGCGCGATCTTGGCCTAGTGGTATGAACGTTGGACTTAAGAGATCGTGGGTTCAGATAATTTTTATGAGTTGATCCCGGACTGGAATTATTATTTAAATTAACTACTGAAAATTTATAGAAAATACTATCTTTTATAATCGTATTACTATTTAAGTATACAAAATTATTGCCGTGTACGTGGAAATGTAGCCGAATGTGCCGAAAACTAAATGGTTAAAACTAACCTGATTATAAAAGAGGCTTACAATCAACTTTTTAATATTGATTTATTTATAAGTCAAGTAAATAGATTGGAAATTAAAAGTCAACAACAGTTTCTCCTTAACGTGAAATTGTATACCTACTTTTACTGTGTCGAAATGTAGATTTCTTCACGACGATAATGTAACAAAACCTTCCAAGTAATTAAAACTAATTGGACGTGGACCAGTTATAATTTATGCCACTTTTTTACGATTCACAACGCTTTTGGGTAAGTCTTTAATACGAAGAGAAGCGACGCGCGGAAGCGATTTTCGATTATTAGGACAAAAAAATCTATTTTTTACCAGTTATTTCAGAGGTTCGTCTGGATAAGCACAGCACTTTGATCGGTCTAGAGTAGTAAACGGACATACAATACGCCTGATGGTAATATAGTTTTTTTATTTTTTCAACATGGTGGGAAGGGAATGAGGAAGGATAGAACGAAGGGGGTATGGAAAGAGGGAATGGAAGAGGGGAAAGGGAATATCACCTGCGATATATATTTTTTAATAAAATAAACCTCATTACTTCTTGCACATTATTAAAACAAAAAAAATATAAATAATTGTATGATATTTTTTTAATTCAACATAAACCTGAATGTCGACTTTTAAAAAAACAACATTAATTCTGTGCGCCAACGGGCGGGTCCTCCGCCGGCACACTAATTTTATGTATATAAATATTTTCAATGCATAACCAGTTTAATAGATTTCTTTTAGGATTTAGTAATACATAAATTTCGGCAGACAAAAACTAACGTACTCGTATATAATGGTGTCTGGATTTTGGAGGGAACCCACAAAATAGAGTAGTTATATTTAATTAGTAATTAAATTTTCGTAAACGTGGGAAACTTAGACAAATATAAAGATTGACTGACCCGCTTCCGCTTCCGCTTAGCTTGTAAACGCAACCTACTCAGAGGTAACCCTCCGATTAGTCGATCAAAAATCAATATTTAATTACGACGAAAGAAATAATGATACATAATTTTTCATTAAATATACCTAAGATGTTTGGTAATTAATAATTATACATATTGTTATTTTAGTCAATTTGTTTCTCAAAAATGTAAAAATCAATGTCGATAAAGACTAAACTAAAATAAATGTAACCAAGTCTTATCTCAACGGTCATCGTTTGGACTTGGTTCAGTTAGATTGATAATCGTAGCAGGTTCCTTCCGGTCGCCATCAACGCTAGATTGAGGTTTTCTTACCAATTTATATCTATATATGTGAGGAATTTATATTAAAAAAACAGTATTGATTATTTCACATGCCATACGATTTTCAGTGTAGAAAAATATTGTGAGGAAAGATCTGGAGGAAAAATGTGTTGGCCATTTAATAGCTGACCTTTGCTCAGTAGTAGGACATGGTGGTCCTGACTGTTTATTTGACTTTATAACATTACGACAGAGAGTTGATTTTGTAGCTTTCTCCAAGCAAAACCATAACGTAAGTACTTTCTAACAAATCTCAACACAATAAACAGCCAAACAACACGTCGGAGTGCGATAACAACTTTGTCGTACGACTTTCTCACACGACTGTCGGTAATCAGTGCACGACATCTCGTATCAGATTAACGACTACGGCACAGTCATTGCCACTTCAGTTTATTACGCATAAACACTTATATTATCGGGGAATGGCATCCCATTCCTGCCACGTTAATCGATTATCATCTGAATCATGAAATTTCTTACGCTGTATTTGAGTGTCAATTTAGGCTACAAACAAATATGCAACTAGTAGCGGGTAATGTCTGATAAAAAAACTTAGTATGGTGTAAAATACGGATATACAGCCGTCCGTCTCATCGTAGGAGTTTTCGGCGACCACTTTGGTGTAAGGCACCTCCTGCACAAGATGACTGTCACTGACCGTCATCTGTAGAGCCTGTGCAGAGGACAGCGAGACGATGAAGCACTTGCTGTGTGAATGCAATGCACTAGCTGCAAGGAGAATGGCTGTCCTGGGTGTGGCTTACCCTGAACCCAAGGACTACATGCTCCTATCCCGCAGTTGCATAATAGCTTTTATGCAGCAGACTATGGGGAAATAATGCATAGTATAGACAAAGGGGCTGACACAAAGATCCCACAGGGTCGACGTGTCGCCGGGTACACCTGGCCGCCTATTATAAGATAAGAGAAGATAAGTATGGTGTGATCTGACTTTGATTTCAGCTTTTGGGAGTTTCGACTAAAAAAATATCAGTGCAATTTGGATAGAGATAAGACCGAAAGACATACAGATACATACAGCCCCGAATTCGGGGCTACGGTGTATTTTTATACTTAAAGTGGAGAATACTAAATATTACCCTAAGCGCGGAGTAAGATAGGAAAATAATAAGTCGCCGCGTGTCGCTGCGGTTTGTCGATGTACGTATTTTAACCTTATCCACAGTTCATTAGATAGACACAGGAAATAGGCCTGTTTTATCATCGACATCAAACCAGAGGCGGAAAAACCGCCGGCTATTTTAAACCTTATCATCACGCATCACTATAATTTGAGTTGAAATTGATAGTTTGAACTTCTGAATCATTGTAATTTATATTTCCTTGTATGTCTGTACCATCGTTAGTTTTTTGTAGTAATAAGATTGGTCTCTTTGCGTGGTCCCGCCTTTATGTTTCGGCCAATTGAAATGTAGAAGCCTATAAAGAGAGGGGAGATTCTGTGGTAGCCATGAACTTCTGCCTTTTTATTAAGTTTTTAAATATTATATCGTCGGAGTTACCTACTGCAATAAATCGTATATCAATAAATCCACTTTAATTTTTTAGTTCCTATATTAACTATTTATTTACTTCAAAATCTAATAAATTTTTTTGTTGAATAGCGCCCATTTTTATAGCAAATCAATCTGTTCATTTGTTTTTTGAATTGAATCAACTATAGAATAAATTTGTCATTAGAGTTATTGCATCTACCAAACACGAAGTGTTATTGACATAAGAAATATTTTCAAAAAGCCGTACAGCCTTTAAAATTATCTTAGTGACTTGTGAGGTTTTACTGAGACAACATGCAAAGGAGCAGTTTGATTTGAAGCATTATTAACTTAAACCAGTATTTTTTTAACGATATCTGAACATTGTGTTCTGCCACTGATCGGGGACCCTAGTCCGTATCCTAGCATTTCTGTCAATATCCGACGAAATAAATTGCCATGAAGACGAAAGTAGTAGACGAAAACTGATTTTGGGGGTCGACGAGGTTTAAAAATCGACCCCTATTAATTAACATATGTTCTTAATGGAAACTTTTAAGATACTGTATAGTTGTGTTACCAAGTTGATATAATAATGAAAAATATTTTAGTAGGAAGTATCAGTGTTGTACTTTCTATCAATAGGAAAAAAACTAGAGATTTTTAAAGTTATTTGGCTATGGGGGTCTGAGGTATCAGTTCTTTTTGGAAAAGGGTTTGGGAATCCCTGCCCTTACGGATCACGCGACGTATTTGGGTATGCGTTTAGACTCTAATTATCGTAATTAGACGCCATACACTCATAATAATTTATCTCTCATGACCATTTAGAGAGTCTAAAACTACTTTGTAGTTCCAAGGGTATTATCCGAAATACTTACGCAGCAGCATAGAGAGTAAGGTGACACTTTAAGAAATACCTATCCACCAACAGTGGACGTTGATATACTAATGCTGAAATATGACCGGTAAGTGTAAGAAGCAGTAAATGATATACAGCTGTAAATCATCATTAGCCTATATACGTCCACTTCTGAACATAAGCCTCCCAATAGAATGCCTCGTTTGGTGGGCTTTCCTTGGGGATTTCCATGACCACCACACTTGGCAGACGGATTGGTGATCGCAGTAATGATATCAATAGGAGAACGCTACTGCCCATACCTGGTCCTAATCATAATCCTGGTCATAATCCCTTAGTTGCATTGAGTCGGGAAGATTTAGGGTGGCCCTATTCTAAGCCGGGAACCACGCGGCATCGCGTGGTACAGGGAACACGAATTATATTTCTCTGCACGTCGTCCCACGCGTTAGTAACACATTCATTACGTAAATTAGGGCAAATGTTGTACTTACAAGTTACACTTACAAGCTTGTTTTGTTATCTGTGCTAATTACAAAATGTACGAGGAATTTCGTCGCGAATGTCATTTTGTTTTACCAGAATAAAATGTGTACAAGGGGTGGAAGGATGTATGTTTTATTATAGCTATTATACATACATAGATACATAATGCTCACGCCCGCCCTGTAGTGATATTCTCTAAAATACAAACTCACGTGCGAGTCTCACTCAAGTGACTTTACTCACTTTGAAACCTAATCCACTGGTATTCTGTAAAGATTCCAGGGCACTGGCGACATGAAGCGAGTTCTTTGGTCACTTCACTTCGATAGTGCTCTGGAATGTTTACAGAATTACCAATGGATTAGGTTTCAAATTGAGTGAAGTCAATTGAGCGAGACTCGCACGTGAGTTTGATTTTAGAGAATAGCACTGCTGGTCCCAAAGGGGTGAGCAGAGACGATGTATCGCCACTTTGCAGGACCCAACGTCGCAAAGCGACTTTCTTTCATCCACTTTTCGCCCCATGATACCACTTTGCGTGATGTGTAGCGAAAAACATCGCCACCTCTGTGTCGGGACACACGGGAGCGTTAGCTAGGGAAATAATTGTCCACCTCATCAGAGTTCCACATGACTCGATAAGGCTAATACTACCAGGATGCCCCGCTTACGACCAGGCTAGCTCCTGGACAAGGTTTTGGTACGTCATAGCTATTATAAAAATTAACAGATATGGTTTAATTTTTTTAATGACATAAATTAGTCTTCATTTCTTATTATTTATATCTAGCTTATTATGTACATACTATCCCACAGCTGGGCACATTCTCCCTCCGTTTCCTTATTCCTTATGCCACATAAAATTGCATATTATGCCCAAGGACATTATTTATGTGGCTAGATGGAGCGACGATCTGCGTAAGGCGGCTGGCAGTGACTGGATGAAAAGAACCGAGGATCGGGTTCAGCTGCGCACCTTGGGAGAGGCCTATGTCCAACAGTAGACTCTTTCAGGCTGATAATGATAATATTTATGTAGATACGAGTATGTTGACATTCCATATGACTATGACCAAAGTGGCATCCCTTTGGGGAGGCTTATGTTCAGCAGTGAATGTATTTCGGCTGATGATGATGATGATTGATCTATGGTTTAAACTATGGACGAGTTTTGAACAAATTCTCACATAGAAAATGTCGAAGTACTGCATGTGTAGAGTAATCAACTGGTCCGTGTCATGTTACAAGTTGACGTCATAATACTGAAGCTAATTGTATGTTTTTAAGAAGTAGGTAAATTATAGCAGTAATGGTTTGTTTAATAACCCTTACCCAAGTGACATTGAAGGCTTAAAAACAATGATTATAATTTACTAGGTTTTACCCGCAACTTCGTTCACTTAAAAATTGTAATTACATGGTAAAGTAACATTATGCCTTCATGTAAGTTATTATTGTTATCACAAACAGCATTTTTCATAAAATTCACATTAAATTAAAAGTTTTATTTATAACAAAAACATATTCACGCTCTTCTTTAAAACGTTTTTCTTTTTTTTCTTTATTTACACATCAGCTATTATTTAATGTTAAAGTCAAAAGTCAAAGTCAAAATCATTTATTGCATATGAGTACACTTGGTACATTTATACACGTCATTTTTTTATCGACTACCGCTTCCTAGGTGTTAGCGCTGTGAAGAAGAAGAACTAATTTAAGACAATTATTTTATATTTTTAAAACAAGGGAAGGCACTAAAATTTTGAAACATAGCTATACCATTAAGTATTCTATGGCTCTACCTTTCACAGAATATCTGCGAAAAATTAGTAATAACATACTAAATATCGTTTTATCAGACAAACCTATTAGCGAGTGTGAAAACGATAGTGTTCAGATTAGACGCGGACGTATCGACATAATTTGTCGGCACGTCGATATTTTTTATCGACATTTGATAGTTGTCGCTGGTGTCGAACACCACATTAATACCGTTCTCAGATTACATAGTAGATAACAACTTTCATGTCTTTTGAGTTTTTTTGTCATTATATTTTTAGAGTTCCCTTGTTTAAAATATGAAATCGGACCTCTTAACTTTTTTTACTTCACATGCATAATGCTCCCGCTTTGTTCGCAGAGGTGTATGCAGATACGATATTTCGCCACTTTGTGCAATCCAATGTCGCAAAGCGACAGTCGTAAGCGTGCAGACATCCCGGAATTGGGGGAACTTCGGGCACTATTAGCCTTACCGAATCATGCAGGGCTCTGACGAGGTGAACAATTATTTCCCTAGCTAATCGTGGTACCTCAACAAGGCGACGATGTTGTTCGCAACACATCACGTCAAGGGGTATCACGGAGCGAAAAGCGGTCGCTTTTTTTTACTTTGAATCTGTAAGTAAAGTTACCGGCGACGACCTATCATCACGACTTTAATTAAAACATATACAATGGACGCAGTAAATCAGCAGACGCAATGCAAAATAAGATGGACATGACTAAGTATTCAAGAGAAAAAAATATATTCAAAATAGGTATTTCATTCTCCGAAACTCTTTCACCCTTGGTCTTAGTACCTCACTGTACATATGTAGGTACATCCGACTATCCATATAACACTAAGGTATATACAACTTGTCTAACCTCAAAATGGTCATGTGGTTCCCGGCTTAGAATAGTGCCACCCTCAATCTTCACGTGGATGTCATCAAAACGACTAAGGGATTGCTCCAGCGTTCTCCTGTGTATAATAAGATCATTACTGCGATCACCAATCCGCCTGCCACGCCTGGTGATTATGGCAAATCCCCCAATGGACAGCCTACCAAAAGTATCAATATATTAAGGAGGATTATGTTCAGCAGTGGACGTATTTGGCTGATGATGATGTGATTGTCCGTTTACCCCTAAGTTATTAATTTTCTTGTAATAAACACTGGTTCTATATTTATGCTACGGAACCCTTCATGAGTATGTAGAGCATTGTCAGTTTCTTAACAATGTCCGTTTGGGTTATCAATAGATCTACGAGTATAACATGTCTAAAACTTGAATGAATGAATTAAATCCATACCATACAAACTCGCTATTCATGGAAAGGTTCATTAAAATTCCTTGAGATTCTTTAAACTATAAATAAATAAATAAATGTGTGGGGACATTTCACACACGGCCACCTGATCCCAAACTAGGCAGAGCCTGTAATATGGGTATCAGACAGCTGATATACATACATAGATACATAATATAATATATAAATAACATCCAGTCACAAGGCAAACACAAGTGCTCAGGACTCGAATGTTTGCCCTGGGCGGGATTCGAACCCGCGACCCCGAGCTTCGCAGGCAGGTGTACTACCGACTAGGCTACGGGGCCGACTATTCATTTAAAATCGAATGTTTTTAAAATAATTATCGCTGCTGCTTTTAAGGGGGTGCAACTATCAATTTGTGTAAGGAATTATCACGAAAAAACTATGTCAATTGGTAAAAAATCGATAAATAAATAGGTAGTGGCAGGTTATCATTATATCGTAACCTTGTTAGAAGATAGTCGTATATTCCATATATTTAGTATTTAGTACGAAGAAGCAATGAGCTACAAAATATATTTGGATAAAACAAAGTGAAAATAATATACTTGATTAGTAGACATAGTTATTTTGTCGCTGTGATGTCATATATAAGTATTTCTATGTAAACATTTTGGAAAGTAAAACATAAAAATATAGTCCAGGCTACCAGTTGTCTACTAAATATTTTTTATTCTTCGTTGACGACAAATTGTCTAACTCAGTTTTCTATGTGGAGTAAGAAATAACTCCACAAATTCCTATCAGCCACAAAGTTTATGAAACCGTGCCTTTTTATCCCCTATTGAGACGTCACAGCGACGACGGAAAATAATATAAATTCCAGAAAAAAATATATTATATTCTAGGAAAACTAAAAAAACAACAACGTGTACACTGACTTGATTAAATATGTAATGCACATACCATACGTCATTATTGGCAATAAACAGCGCTACCCCTGACCACAACAGTGTGTAGGAGCGAGTATTTAAATGTGGTACTACTACGAGTTCTCGACGTAAATAAAGGAGATAAACTCGATTTATAATAAACGCAGATTGCTGTTTAAGGCTGTTGCGGATTTATCCAGACTTGTATTCGGTAGAAAAAAAAACTCATAATCAGCCTGACTCCCCAACAGAATGCCGCTTTTGATGGGCTGTCCATTGGAGGATTGGTCACAATCACCACGCTGGCAGGCGGATTGGTGATCGCAGTAATTATCTTAATATACACAGGAGAACGCTACTGCCTACCCCTGGTGCAAACCCTTAGTTGCCTTGACGACACCCACGGGAAGATTTGGGGTGGCCCTATTCTAAGCCGTTCTGTAATAAAAATTTAAATTTATCATTGAGTAAAATAACACAATAGGGAAAAATACCCAACAGTACCGTCGGTGGGTTGATATGTGTAATAATGACGTAAGAAGCTGATAGAAGGTGATAAAGTCATCAGTTGATGCTACTCGTAGTACTAAAAACATTAAAGATGCAGAAACTGTTTATAGAGTCAATTAGAGTCAGTTTTTAAAGTCAAAACGAATACGTTCATAGCGCAACTTTATCCTCCGTCTATCTATGACTAAATCTCGATAAGTACTGAACCGAATGAGGTAAAATTTTGAATATAGGTATAAAATTAATTGATGGTACCCGCACATGTATGCGATCTATAATATATGTATGTGTTGGGTACTTGCAGTATGACCAAGATGTGTTTCATAAACAGCTCACGATATAATAAACTTCAAGCGGCACGTTAACGCTCTGTAAACAAAACCTAAGGACTTCAGACCGCAGTAGGGATTGCAATCCAGCACTGTTTCCAATCCCGCGGGATTTTTGCTGGATTGACTTCGTAACAGCGGGATCCAGCGGGATCCCGCATAGTTTATAGCCTTTTTATGGAATTCAAAATAATAAACTTTATTATGGTTATAATAAACTTTTTATTAAAAGTTTATTACATTTCGGTTACTTATTTATTAATAAGAGGTCCCGTGCAGAAACATAAAAAATATCAGTATTTGGTAGAACTTTGTAGGTACTTTTGTACTGTTCTAGTTAACTAAAAATATTAATTCTAATCTTTATCTGAGGTAATAGTTATAATCAGTCTTTTGTATTCACAAAGAGTATCATATGAATTTAGTTTACTAATAGTCTTTTAATTTTTCTAACGTTAGAAATATGAAATAATCAGTCACAAATATGAAATAATCAAATAATCAGTCACTTCTCTTTTTGAAACAAATGGCATCAATGGTTTTATCACCCAACCTACTTCTCATAGAACTACAATGTAGCCAGCGGTCGAAAAGGCTCTTTCTGCCTCTACACTTGCTTGCGGATTCGCATTGCTGATCCGCAAGATATTGCGGGATCCCACAGAGCCTAAAATTGAGCTGGATCCCGCTGCATCGCGGGATCCCACTTTGCTGGATTGCAATCCCTGGACCGCAGCAAGACAGAAATAGATATTTCTATACTTTTCTTTCTTTCTTTCATTATATCTCTCTTTTTTACTATTTAAGAGTGAGATAATATGATAGCATTAATAAGCCGGTGTAAATGATTCAATAATTGTGTCTGAACACGGAGACGGCGATGTTGTTCGCTGGTGTGCGAAAAGTGGAAGAAGGAAAGTTGCTTTGCGAAATTGGATGGCGCAAAGTGGCGATGCATCGTCTTTGTCACCCCTCTGGGACCAGGGCGTGAGCATTGTGTATGTATGTATGTAGGTATGTATGTATATGATTCAATTTCATTCAATTTTTATATTCGAATTACAATCGAGAAACCTTAGTAGTGATACATAGTCGGATCATGCAATTATTCATAACCAGGCAACTCACTTGCAAATTGGCGACTTATATCTTGTCTCGTTCAACTCACACCAATTATTTTAATAACATACGTCATTTATAACGTTTTATTGAATACGTTAGGGTCTTACCACACATATCGACGTGGATACAGCTTAAGCCAGAGTGAAATAAATATTTTTATATCGATACCGTTGATATGTTGCAGCTATTTTGTTGAGTTGAAACCGACTCTTGCTAGAAATTACATATATACCTTTAAACGTTAAATATAATTAGGATCTTTTTAAATGGAGACTGAATAGGCATCTTTTGGGTAAGCGCGCTCCACGTTAGGCTTCATCGTCATTTATCTACCATCAGGTGAGATTGAGGTCAAGCGTAACCCATAAGGAATAAAAATATATATACTCGTATTTCAATAAAGTCTAAGGCTTCATTCAAGTTTATTGCATCTGTACAACAACTTCCACTTGCTGTTCTTATTTATTTATTTAACTCTTTATTGCACACACACAGATAAAACAAAAATAATACATTAAAAAGAAACACAAGTACAAAGGGCGAACTTATCTCTGAGAGAGATTTCTTCCAGCAGACCCGCAAAAGAGATAATTAAAATAAGAGTGGCAGACATAGTGTGTACGTAGACAAAAAAAAACATATACATACATACACTAATATAAACTATATACCCACTTATATAGATGTTCTTAATTTCACAATAACCTGACTGTTCTATTTTTAAACATTAATTTTACCCGTAAGTTTCAAAATAAGACATGTCGATATGCGTTCAATATTCGTGATTATTGCAAAGGCCTTAATAGACAGCCCATAAAAAGTGGCATCATATTGGGGAGGCTAAGTACAGCCAGTGGACGTGTTTCGGATAATGATAACACAACGTTCAAAACGCTTACAAATAGGCGGGACCTCGGTGCCATATTTGGCATACTTACCCATTAGTTAAAGATAATTTCTTGGAAAGAGTTTAGGTTGGTACTCATTACTACCATGACAAAGCATTTTACAGATAAATATGACATCTTAATATGATTATACCGATAATGGGCTCGATTCTGAAGGCACAATGTTAAAATTTGACAGCACTAAAACTGTTGCTATCCTTGTCACACAGTATTATGAAGATAAAGACGAAACCAATTTTAGTGCTGTCAAATTTTAAATGTGTGCCTTCAGAATCGGGCCCATTGACGACCTGCGTAGCGGAACGGGTAGCTCTCGGACTGCCATGCCGGAGATTACGGGTTCGAATCCCGCTAGGGGCAAATGTTTGTATAATGAATATGAATGTTTGTACCCAAGTCTTGAATGTTTATATATTTATTTAAGTATGTTTATCCGTTATTTCTGGTAACCATAACACAGAATCTGTCTAGTTTGGGACTGGATAATTGGTGTGAATGTCTGAGATATTTATTTATATTTATTTTATAATGCCATGTGCCATTTATATTATAGGGCCACCCCAAATCTTCCCGTGGGTGTCGTCAAGGCGACTATGGGATTGCACCAGGGATGGGCAGCAGCGTTCTCCTGTGTATATTAAGATCATTACTACGATCACCAATCCGTCTGCCAAGCGTGGTGATTATGGCAAATCCCCCAATGGAAAGCCCACCTAAAGAGGCATTCTATTGGAGAGGCTTATGTTCAGCAGTGGACGTATATAGGCTGATGATGATGAATATCATTATGTCATTCTAAATGTTTTTTCATCATTATCAACAACTAGCTTCGTTCCATGGCATTGCCCGCGGTCACAACATCTTTATTCACATTTCATCATCAGCCGAAATACGTCCACTGATGAACACAAGCCTCCCCAGTAGTATGCCATTATTGGTGGGCTGTCTATTAGGGGATTTGCCAAAATCGCCACGCTTGGCAGGCGGATTTGTGATAAGTTACAAAAAAGAAAATTGAATACAATAATATTTCAGTATGATTGTTACAGCCTATTAATGTTACTGCCGAAGTTGTGTAGTTAATTTTGAATGACCTTGTATAATAATAATTTCAACTTCTTTTTGTTATTTGGCGATGCAAAATTCACCCCAGCGCTCCAAGCGGCCGAAAATCGAAATTTTTCTGTACTAATTTGACAGTTCGTAGCAATGACAACTACTCTGAGAAAAAAATAAGTAGCCCTCCTACTTACATAAGGATAAAAATATACCACTATTACATAAGTAGCCGCCCCCATTATTAATTGGTGTCGCCTACAACCGATTCAGTAGCCGGCCACATTATTAAGTAACCACACTAAGTAATAATATGGACGGCTACTGAATCAGTGGTAGGCGACACCATTTATAATTGGGGCGGCTACTTATGTAATTGGTATATTTTTATCCTTACGTAAGTAGGAGGGCTACTTATTTTTTTCTCAGTGTATAAATGTGAAGTTAGCACAAAAATATCGCTGTGCTCTCAGTTTCAAATATTACCGCTAGGGACGCTCTGGTAACAATCGTTGCATCCTCTTCAAAGTGGTAAGTAGGCATAGCCCCGATAATAGAGTCCTTTGATGCTCTGTTAAAGAGGAACATACTCGTAATATTTGTATACAATCTTATTGCTCGTATGTAAACACAGTGTCACGCAGTTTACACGCCGTATAATAATGGTAGGAGAAAATATTCATAATGGAAACATACGAGAGTGCAATGCGTGGAGCCTGACAATTAACATGATAAGGGATATATTTAATTTATGTCTACCAGATATTACCTGTATGCAAACAGTCGACGTGCTGCGCAATTTGCACGCTGTACAGGGACGAAAGTAGCAAGCAAACCCGTTGTTCCGTAATGAAAACAACAGAGCTTTGCGTCGAGCTTGGATGTGGTTGGAAGCATATTCGCTTAGAATTAAAAACAGTCTTCTCAGCCACTCTGAAGCATTGTCGCCTGCAGTGTGGATATCTTATATAACCTACACATTTTATAAACCAAATAGGATACATGCTATATACCATAAAAATGCGATACAATATCATGACAATATAACACGTTGCGTGGTTCAATATTTCCACAAGTTAAAAAATAACGTTGTATAGTTTTGATAATAAATACTTATGTAATCGGTTATACCTATACGTTGTAAATCGATATTATCCGGTGAAAATAAGTCAAAAATATTCATTTGAAAATCAATACTCGTCATATATTAAAATGAGACTTAGTGCTGCTTGCAACATGTCATTCTGCGAAAATTATTCTAATACTATCCAATTATCATCATTTTGTTGCAACCTACTATAAATAAATGTATTAATGATTATAAGTTGAAACAGAAACCAACATAACACTATCTACTACTATATCGAGCACTCAAATTCTAGACAAATGATCAGATTATTACATCACAGCTAGGGCATGCAATATTCGCCCGATTTTCAATATTCGAGTATTACGAATACCGAGACCGCACTATTCGAGTTATTCGAAGTATTCGAGTTTTTTAACTTTTACGGTGTATGCTAGGCCTAAGATTATTAAACCATTATAATGAAAACAGAAATAACTGATGTATGTGTATAAATATGAAGATTACAATAAAAATGGGCAGGTAGTGTGTGCAGAGTTTCTGTTATTTTTTTCCATTTACTATGTATGGACAAAGAAAGTGACTAAATAGTTACCAAGAAATAGAAAACAGAAAAAGGGAAGACCGACGAAACGATAGGAGGATCTATCTAACGAAATATGTGAATCCATAGAAAGGAATGAATGGACAATGCGGTGGGCGGCCTAAGCGCCAGAACCCACTTCTATAAATTAACGTTATAATATTTATTAATTTCTGGTAAAATATAGTTCAATAAAGGTTTTTTTTTTAAATTATAATATAATTATTATATTGAAACACAAAATACCCACCACAATCATTTCACTTTCATACATAGGTCAAGCAAGGCATAATAATGAAAAATAAACACAGGCAACCAACCTATCCCATAATTAAAAACAATTAAAATTTAAAAAACAATTTAAATTTTAAAAAAATACGTTTCATGTACAATAAAGATTGCGATCACAGAAAAAGCATATTTTGTCATTAATTCACACGTTATTATATAGTTATGTATGTTATGTGTGTTATGTGTGTTATTAGTAATGTACCTAATCAAACTATTCGAATAACTCGAATACTAATGCTGGTAGTATTCGAATAGTAAATAAGGGCGAATACTCGAATATACGAATTGCATACCCTAATCACAGCACAGCGGCGGATATTCAACATGCCTTTTCAAGTGGCCATTTTTGTCAGACGTTTTATACTACCGTATGTATTTTCTCTAGTGATTTTCTTCACCCCTAGTGGCAGCGTATCTATGCAAATTGTATTACGACCACAGGCGATATCCATTTTGTTTTTGTAAAGGCAGTGTAAAAATACTTTAGAATAATAAATAAATATTACATATATACTCGTACATATACATACACTTATCTAATCTCAAACTAAAAGGATTGTCTCCTGTGCTATGGGAATTAAACAAGGATACAAAATTCACAAATATAACATCCAGACCGAGATCAACTTGTAAGGATATGTACTTTCTGCTTTATCTATGCAGTTTAATCTTTTATAAAACTCCAATAAGATTATGTAAAATTACTTTTTTTTATTTATACTTGCCCACGTTCATTTCCCGGAGCTGGGCGAACTCCGGGGCTCTGATGAGGTGGACCAGTATTTCCCTAGCTAACCGTGGTACCACGATATGTCTCAACATGGAGGCGGCGATGTTGTTCGCCACACATCACGCCACAGAGCAAACAGCGGCCAAAGGAAAATCACTTTGCGACGTTTGTCAGAATCGAGCAACGTGGCGATAAGTACATCGTTTCTGCCTACCCTCTGAGACCAAGGCGTGATAATGTATGTACGTTTATTTCAATAAGATTTCGCAATTTGATATTTTATGTGTACAATCAAACAAAAATGACAAAACACACTTGTAAGTTTGTATTACACTTTGTTTTTATACCCCGTAAACTTATTTCGCTACTGATATTTCGCCACGACTGTTTACGTCGAGAGGGAAGCCCGACAACCACTCAAAATCTTATTAGCCGACGACGAAGAAGAAATAGCCAAGAAACCATGCAAATGCTGATTGACTTTGAGTTCAGTTTCATCGTAAATTAAATTGGAAAATGGAATATAATATTTCATGTTTTATTTACGTTTATTAAACCTTATTCAATTTATTAGGTGTGCTCGCTGTTCTGCTCGCTTTTGGTTTGATATTTAATCATCATCATTATCAGCCTATATACGTCCAGTGCTGAACATAAGCCTCTCCAATAGAATGCCTCTTTTGGTGGGCTTTCCATTAGGAGATTTGCCATAATCACCACGCTTGGCAGACGGATTGGTGATCGCAGTAATGATCTTAATATACACAGGAGAATGCTGCTGCCCATCCCTGGTGCAATCCCTTAGTCGCCTTGACGACACCAATGGGAAGATTTGGGGTGGCCCTATTCTAAGCCGGTAACCACACGGCTGATATTTAATACGTTATATATAATATATACAGTAGCCATCTTACAAGAAACATTATTGCTATCATACATATAGCCAGGCAACTATTTTTAATACCACAGACTTCTCGTTGAAGGAAAACATCGTAAGGAAACCTGCATACGCCAAAGAATAAATTCTAAGGCGTATGTGAAGTCCACCAAATCGGCTTGGTGGACTTGGCACAAAAGATCATGAAGGTTCTAAGTGTGACCAGGTCTTTCCATCGCCCCCTGAGATAAGATACTTTAATGGATTTAACTACTTAAGGTTTTTTTAGGACATTTTTCTTTTTAAATTAACTAATGTTTTCTGTCAAAAGTAAGACAGTATTGGAGATTTCAAAAAAAATAACATTATACAAAATTTCTAAAAGTATCAAATATATATAACACAATATTTTTGAAGTGTAGATTTAATTTTACTTATAACCGTTGTGTTCTACATTTTGTTCCGTAAGGTTGATATAGACGCATTTGTTTATTTTGAGACTAACATGAACATTTATCCCGAAAAACAGAAAAATCAGGTTATTGTAAAACTAAGAACAGTCAGTACTTTTGGGTGTTAGCTTTTGTTCAGCTACTTTTGACGCTGATTGTACCTGGGTCATTCCTGGGAGAAGCGTTCTTCGCGTCAGATTCGTGGCTTTTATTTTTTCTCATGACGTTATCTATAACGTCTACGTGAGTGTCTTATCGATAGCTTGACTCGTTTTTAACCCTTCTTTTCCCATGTAATTTTAGTTTTCACCAGTAATGAGGAAAAATATAAGCCACGAATCGGACGCGAAGAACGCTTCTCCCAGGAATGACCCACCTAAACCCACGACACTACGATTGTTTTGTTAAGCTGTGTGTATTCAATAAGTCATTATAGCATAAACAGCTATAGCAAACGACGACGTCGCGTTACTCTTAATCAAAAGTATCTAACCGGTTTAGAGAACTATGTGACGGGTCGATGGACAGACAAGTTCTCCAAGTGTGCTGTATATATGTAGGTAAGTACATATGTAACTAATATTCGTCTACCGAATAATATACTTACCTATAATAGAATAAGGCGCAGGAAGGGACGCCCCGCCGCCTGATGTACCATAGACCGAAAAATGTGGCCGGAAGCGGCTGGATGCGGAGGGCGGAAGACCGGGTGTGGTGTCGTTCATTGGGGAAAGCCTATGCCTAGCAGTGGATATCTAAGGACTGATATGATGATGATAATATGTACTCTGACAGAATGAATGTCCCGTTAAACCTCTGGATTTTGATTTTTTTTAAACTCTACAAGGTTGACCTCGCAGGTTAGTTAAACCACATTAATAAAAAAAAATTTAAAACGATGCAAAAATAGTTCCTCGGCATCAGACATAAAGCAACACAGAGGAAAGTTCTCTTCTGCCAAAGGTATAAGCCTCTTTCCTTCTCGAAGATCCTTCAGGATCTTTTTCTTCTAAACTTCTTCTAAACTTCTAAACTTCTTTTAAACTTCTATCCACCAACGGTGCCCCAAGCCTGTTTTGTGGACTTCACACACGTCTTATAATTTCTTCTTTGGCGAATGCAGGTTTCCTCACGATGCTTTTCTTCACCGAAAAGCCTGTGGTATTATATAAGTAAACCGTAGGTATTTGAGTTTCGAAAAACTCATTGGTACTTACGGGCGGGATTTCAACCCGCGACCTCATGAACATGAGGCGAGTGCACCACCAACTAGGCTAACACAGCTATAACGATGTGATAAAAATAGATAGTGGATGTATTCCAGTTTATTTTTGTTTTACGGAATTCTGCACATTTTCTGCAACGTATTTACACTTCGCTGTATTTTTAATAATTGCTAAATACCTTTGTAAACAAGCACAGCATAGTTTCAGCGAAATTCATAATTGCTTTGTTTAACGCACAACAATGATCGATTAAATCGGAACCTTACTCGATTCTTTCCCACGGGCCGGGTGTGGGTAATCGATTAAATCGATAAACTGTTGTCTTTGCACGGTACTTGAGAACGATTAGGATCTCCGGTTGGTAACTTTGTAACTCAATCGGAAGGGCCTTTTCAGAATTTAGACGCGTCATAAAGTAACAGGAACTCACCATAGTCAGGCGTTTCACGCTACCAAACCTGCAAGCCCATATAGGTTGTGAATTTGAAATTGTGCGAACTCGATCTGGGCGAACTCCGAGGCAGTATTATCGAATTATACGGAAATCTAATGAGGTGGACAAGTATTTCCCTAGCTAACCGTGGTACCACAATGTGTCTCAACACGGAGGCGACGATGTTGTTCGCCACAGATCACGCCAAGTGGTATCGCGGGGACAAAGGAAAGTAGCTTTACGACGTTGGCTTGCGCAAAGTGGCGACGCATCGTCTCTGCCTGACCCTCTGGGACCAGGGCGCGATCAGTAGGTATGTATGTATGTTGTATTAGTATACTATATGTAGGTAAATTCCCCAAAGAGAGCCGACACAAAATAACCAATTAAAATTCTGACACTATGATATCCGTATGGTGATTGGTGAGTTTCATGCGGGAATTGTCAATTGAATTTTATTAAAAATTGGAAGCCATTGTATATGCAAAAACTAATGGATTTTATTTTTCTACAATCATCATCATCAGCCGAAATACGTCACTACTGAAATTACATGAAAACTCGATGTAATAGGAATTCTAATCAATTTATGAGGTAAGTATCTTGGTGTCCAAACGTAAGAAAACTGGTCATGTACTCGTATTAACTGAAGCTTCATCGATGATGTATTACTAGATTCTCACAACGAACCAGCATGCTAATGGTAACACAAAATATATAGTTCAGGGACAAGATCAGCGTCCTGATAAGCTGTTAGTAATACTGAAAGTACCATGGTAGAACTTACAGTTTACCATGTCAGTCGCTACCTATGTCAGGGAAAACTTGGACGATTATGAGGGGCTTGGTGACTGTCACGCATACTCCACCCGGCACGCGAAAAGGCTTCGCCCCATCACCCACACCCTAGTGAAGACGAGTAATGGGTCCCATGGTGTAAAACCGGCTTCCCACTCCGAGCCTACCTATTTTCAAAAAGCAACTGTGCGCCTGGCTTGTCAAGCAGGCATTTTAATGCTTTGAAGAGTTCTTTTAGAACGCATTAACTTGATTTATTTAATTTTAAGAATTTTATTTGACATTTTTATATTTATGTTAGTTATTGATGTTTAATTTGATTGTGTTTAATTTGCCTGTCTATAATTTGATTTTATTTAACTTGTGTAAAAAATTTATTTGACCTGTAACGGAAGTTATCAATAAAATATGTCTATGTCTATGTCTATTATGGACACCGATCTAATTTCTCATCTTAGCGATAATATTCATTACGGCAAAATGCTATTATTTCTCTCAGTATGTCCATTGGTCGATTTGCCATCATCACCTTGTAATGAAATATAAAAACTCTTCAACAAAATTATCATTTTGGCATCAACTTTATAATTACAAATGTACCGTTTGATACACGATGACAATTTCGACACCGCCTGTCCTAAGCGTCCGGTCAACTACAAGTGACAAACATTTTTTATTGGTCAAACGGAAAGTCTCGTTGACATCGTGAGTCACACATTTTGTTAATTAGTAGTCCTCGTGTCTGAAACTACGGCCAAGCAATATTCATTTAGAAGGTATATGCTAAATATGAAATAAAGTATACACAGTTAATATAAGAAGTCACTAACAATTATTGAATAACTATAGAGACTTAGCTTATTACAAGAAGAAACTAAGTGCTGGTGAACAACTGTAGCAATCTTGTAGTAATACCTGGGGAATAAGTCTTAGCTCTTTAGTCCTTTAAATCTTAGCTTAGTTTTTTTGCGGGAAATCACTAACTGCTACGATTTTTCGCCAGCACTTAGTACGTCTTGCAATAAATCGACGGTGATTATCATTCCATAACTATAATGAAAAACTTATAAAACTAGTAATATCGCTTAAACCGATAAGAC
This sequence comes from Esperia sulphurella, assembly GCA_947086405.1. Taxonomy (NCBI): domain Eukaryota; kingdom Metazoa; phylum Arthropoda; class Insecta; order Lepidoptera; family Oecophoridae; genus Esperia; species Esperia sulphurella. The sequence goes on from OX352282.1 coordinate 4,869,492, forward strand.
CACCTAAATTGTACTGTTTTTATAAACTTTTAAAACGTGTAACTGTTTTGGTTTATGCAATAAAGTGTGTTGTTTTGTGTTGTAGTCACTAACGAATGCGTGATGGCTTCTGTAGAGCGCATATAATTTTTTTTTTGGAACCACTTTCCATGTATTGTCGTGAGTGACTGGGGAGTGTTCAAAGTGACTAAAGTGTGTATTGTTGCAAGTGACTACGGAGTGTTCAGAGTGTTTTGTCGCAAGTGACTAGGGAGTGTTCCGAGTGTCTAGAGTGTGCATTGACGCAAGTGACTAGGGAGTGTTGCGAGTGTCCAGAGTGTAGTTGTCGTGAGTGACTAGGGTGTGTTCAAAGTGCCTAGAGTGTGTATTGTCGTAAGTGACTACGGAGTGTTCAGAGTGTTTTGTCGCGAGTGACTAGGGAGTCTTCCGAGTATGTTTTGTGGCGAGTACTTTGGATTGTTCCGAGTGCCCAAACTGTGTTTGAGTGTATAAGAGTACCTTGTTGGCGAGATGCAGCGCCTGCCCGTACCTCCAAGAATTTACCTACACTTTTTGAACAAATCATCTCAATTGTCTCAATCAGAATGCATTTGCAGACAAATTCACGTATGTTTAATGCATGCGACAATTAAAATGCAGACGGGGCAATTGGAGTGCTAAAGCTAAACGCAAACACGTACGATCGAGCGATTTGCACTGATTCTTTTACTGAAAGTTTATTGGTGACTTTTCATAATCGAACAATTAGAAATTTTTTAATTATAAGTTTACTCATTGATTTTATGTTCAGTTGGTATAGTGCGCTCGCCTTATATTAAAGAGGTCGTACATTCAAATCCAGGCCCATGAGCAATGAATTTTTCGTGACTTGCGTAGTTTTTTATCATACGACGGGCTTTTCGGTAAAGGAAAACATCTTCATACACTGTATTAGTTCTGGAACGATGACAAATGGTCTCTCCACTATGAAAATACTTCAATTCCGTGTTATTTCCACCGCAATGAGAAAAATATGCGTCATTCAATCCATACGGAGGCACCACGGGCAAATGTTACATTTAATATTCTTATAATATAATAAAAATCCTAAAAAAACATTTAATATACTAGCCATGTGGTTCCCGGCTTATAATAGGACCACCCCCAATCATCCTGTGGGTGTCGTTAAGGCGACTAAGGCATTGCACCAAGAACGGACAGCAGAGTTCATTACTGCGATCACCAATCCGCCTGCCAAGCGTGGTGAGTGGTGATTATAGAAAATCTCCCAATAGACAGCCGACCAAAAGTGGCATTGTATTGGGAAGATTTATGCTCAGCAGTGGACGGGTTTCGGGTGATGATGATGAATTTAAAGTACAATCGGACGGTACCATATGAAATCATATTACTTATGACTACTTCGTAGCTCAAAAATAAAACTTAAACAAAGAAGGGATAACTGAAGTATAAATAAGAGCGCTTAAATAATATTTAGGTTACATTATATTATAACAACGTAGACTGTTACTAATACTACATTTCCAAATACGCAGGTATTTCCCAAATCCTTTTTAGTTTCAACAATAACCTATCCTTTACCAGCCTTACCAGACCTTTTATCGCTATTCCAGATTAACGAGACGTATTTACAGTCGGAGCTCCATTTAATATGGTCATAATAATGTACCGTACCTAACACTATTATTTTATAGCCACGCATAGAATCTTGTATGGCAACTTTATGAATTTTGCGTAGGTGGACTGGCGCTTAGTTTGGTGACCACACTTTCAGAACTGTCTATAATAATATTTTCACTCTTTATAATAATTCTATTCTCCATCCTCAATCATCAGTCTAGCATCATTTATCGCCCGAAATAATCGAAAGGGCACAACTGTTGCAAAACTAAAAATCCAGTCACCATAAGAACCAACGACCTAAACAAGGAGTGGTAGCGGCCTATGTTCTGGAGTGGACGTCTACCGACTGATTATACGTATATAAGATACAAAAAAAAAAATTACCAAAACTTAGGGGGTTACAGAGGATAGTTGGGGCCCTCTTTTAGACATAAAAATGTCTGTGTCAGAGGACCTCGCTCTTCCATACTTATATCTTATTAAGTGTATAAATTATATAAATTTAATCAACTTGTGTGAGTGGTGTGTGTGTGTGTGTGTGTGTGTGCGCATGTGTATGATATATATGTATGTATGTATATATATATAAATGTGTGATACGATATGTAAGTCAGATGTAGTAAGAGTAAATATGTACTTATATTATACTTAAATATTATAATAATTATTAGGACTATGAGTAGAGCCCTATGATGAAGACATCTTAACATACATTGCACACATATTATGCAATATATGTCAAGAAGTCCTCAGTCTCTTCATAAGTTAAAGGTTTTAGCCATTTAGTTAGTATATCTTTACTATTATGTAAGCTATAATGATATATGTTTGTTATCTATCATGATAGATGATAATGAATCATCAGTCTCTCTACACACACTCTGGACAATATTACAATGGCACTTCTACCTTTCAAACTGGAATACGACAATGCTAGCTAGCATTCCTGTTTGGGGGTAGTGACCATCCTCCACCGGAAAAACACATGTTATAACGTTTTATTAAGCCAGCTTTTTATTTATCACTAAATTATTAGCTTACATTCCACAGAATAATGACGTAATTGCTTGAATATTGTGCTCTACTGTCATTTGCCGTGTAGTTTCCGATAGAGTAGAATAGGACCACTCCCAACACTTCCCGTGGATGTCGTACAAGGCGACTGAGGGAATATAATTATAAAACATCAATCAGGCCTCCCCAACCCATCTGGCCAGCGCGGGGAGTGTAGGCCAAATCCTCCGTCTGTCTCTGGCAGATGAGAGAGGGTTGTGCTCCTGCAGTGGAGACAAAAATAACCTGATGATGATGATGATGATACTCTTGCCCTCAACAATAAAGCGCATTTTTTTAAACAACAACAGATATCTAATTTTAACTGAAATTTTAATTGCAATTACGTCATTATGCCACTGGATGTGCGAGCTGTAAAAAGTAATAACTTATAAGTAACTAGAGTAATATGAAATGTTAATAAGTTATACTAACCCTGGTTATACGTTGTTATTTTTTATCTGACTGCATCTGGCAAACCTGGGTAATGTACTCGTGTATAAGTATTTCTTTTGTTTTAATAAAAGGCTTGTCTTTAATTGGTTACTCACTCGACGAGTCTTGACAGAATTCTGGTTTTATAGGCTATAAAGTTGTCGCATGACCTGTTTACCCTTATGAGGGAGACGATTTCACCACAGGCTCGTCTGGTTTTTCAGATCTTTATAAATTTAAACGTTATTTGGCCTAATTTTAAAGCGTCACCAGTGTGGTGGCAGGATTCGAATAGCATCACTTACAGCAGATGTCGTACAAGGCGACTAAAGGATAAATGCAGGTAATGGGCAGCAACATCATCTGTTCATTACGTTCTATATTGTGCGATTACCAACCGTGATTAAGGCATAAATCTCCACTTCATATCAGTTGGGAAAGATCTAGTCTAAGTTGAGACTATTATTAAAATAAGCTGTTGTTGCATGGTTAATATGTGTAGGTAAAAGGTACCTGTATATTTTTTTATTAAATGGGTTAGTGTATTAACATTCACTGTGGTCATAGTTTTTCAGTACTTTAGTTTCAATATCAAGTTATTTGATCTTGTTTACGAAACTATGAAGGAATAAGTGGTAATAATAAAAACTGTGAACTCTTTTTCGTAAAACCCATCTTATAGACTGTTTTACGTCACCTCCAAAGAATGGAACTCCCTGTCAGCTTGGGTATTTCTGGACAAGTACCTACAATTTGGATCTTTTTAAAGGAAGAGTGAATAGGCATCTCTGGTTAAGCCCGCTCCATCTTAGGTCTCATCATCACTTACCATCAGGTGAGATTAAGGTCAAGCGCAAACCCATCAACAATAAAAAAACTTTTACCTTTTTTTTCAAAAATTTTATATGACATTTTTACCTAACGCTTCATTTAAAGTATTGTCACCCTAACTTATAATAATATGTTCGCGTTCTCCAAAATTAGAAATGTTTATCGTACGATTATTACCTTTAATACATTCGAGACAAGAATTATATTTACGTGCCAAATAGCAGTGTTTTTATATAATTTGGTCTCTATAAGTTATTATGGAAAATAATTGATTGTTAAAAATTTATTTATGTTAACATCCGTTTTGGGGCCATTCTTTATAAGTTTTTGACATTTTGCATTCCTGAAATAATAATGGGTTTTTGCAAACTTATAGGTGATAAAAACGTTTGTGTTCAATTCTTTTCTCTATGTCTAGCTGTGGGACATCATAGACCATATATATTTAAATTTTAGTTAAAATAACATTTTCTAGGTATATAGCAAATATAATTAGACTTTATTAATCTATTTATGAGTTTATTCATCATCATCATCATCATGTCAGCCCCTAGAAGTCCACTGCTGGACATAGGCCTTCCCCAATGAACGCCACCACACCCGGTCCTCCGCCCTCCGCATCCAGCCGCTACCGGCCACCTTCTTTAGGTCGTCGGTCCACCTGGCGGCGGGGCGTCCTACCCTGCGAGTGCCGATCCGCGGTCTCCACTCCAGAACTCGTCTGCCCCAACGGCCGTCGGTTCTGCGGCATATGTGGCCCGCCCACTGCCACTTCAGCTTACTAATCCTTTCGGCTATGTCGGTGAGTTTCGTTCTTCGTTGGATCTCCTCATTATATTATGAATTTATTATATAATATAAATCAACTGGACATTTCAGAAGTGTACCTAATTCATTATTTAGTATTCTATGCCTAAGTTATGTCATTGTATATGTTAGATACATTGAAAAGTTTTATAACCTATTTGTTGCGAACTCGTCTTCTGCAGATAAACCTTAATTTTTTGTTTTAGTTATAAGACTTTAGATGTACGACTATGAATTATTGATGTTTAGGACAAATAAAATAAATAACTGCACCTACATGGAAACATTCTATATAAATAAATAAAGCATGACATTGCAACGAGAAAGAGCAGATTATTTTTTGAAGTCGATTTAATCTGTACAATCATGCACCCGGATATTGTCGCTTAAATCATTCAGGGCTATGTCATAGCTATGTCATCCAAGGTACAGACAAAATGACAAAAATGAAGCATAGGATTCAATTTGGCTTACGATGAATATTTGTAGGTACGTTAATGAGAAACTGAAAAAGCTTCTAAGGGAGTGCGCTTTCTGTACTGGAACTAATACTTATTCTGTGACGCTACGGCGACCAAAATAGGGTGCCGTGTGGTTCCCGGCTTATAATAGGGCCACCCCGTATCTTCCCGTGGGTGCCGTCAAGGCTTCTATGGGATTGCACCAGAGACGGGACTGCAGCGTTCTCCTGTGTATATTAGGATGATTACTGCGATAACCAATCCGCCTGCCAATCGTCGTGATTATGGCAAATCCTCGAATGGACAGCCCACCAAAAGAGGCATTCTATTGGGGAGGCTTATGTTCAGCAGTAGACGTATTTGGCTAATATTTAGGTTGATACGAAAAATTGTATCAACGATGAAAAATATGTCATATGAAATACTGGGGGATTGGCTTCCTATTGAATTCAATTCCCTTGCAGTTTTATTCGCTAGCAAAAATTCGGATTCCGAACTCCAATATCAAATCAAATATACGACGACAAAATAAGCATTTTTTTAACAAAAACATTTCTCTATTGTTAGAAAATAAAGTTATGGAAATACTTTAAAACACTTAGATATGTTCTATTTTCCAAATCAAGAGCTGACTAGGGTTAATGTTTGTCTATAGGGAAATAAGCCGACATTTGGCAAGGATATACGAGTATATATTCGTCAACTATGTGGGAAAAGATTGGCTCCTTGCAGGCAAAGACAGGGAGTCATGGAAAGAAATGGAGGAGGCCTTCACCCAAAGAGGAGTCCATCTACAAACGGATAAAACTAACCATACTAACAACTAGCGAATAAGTAAAACTAATAATACTAACACCATTGTATGATGTAATTGAAAATGTAATGGAAATAAAAAGGCTATTTATTATTATTATTATTTTATTATACGAGTAGGTATATTTGTCCCATTCAGAATCGAGACTTTAGGCGCCTGGGGTCCAGGTCCCGTGGGTCGGCTAATGATCTTTTAACGTGCCTTCGAGAGACCGTAGAGCTGGCAGCTTCAGGCGATACACAGAGGGAATGCTGCCCGTATATTAGAAACTCTGCTCCGGTACAGCGCGTTGGAAGACTAATTTCATGTTCAAAAATTTTAGAAAACCATTTTTTTTTTCGCTATGCAAAAACAGGTTTTTAAAATACTTACAAGCTTAGATTACATAGTTGACGATGTTACGTTATATTTACGATGGTGAACAGAGTTTTGGCACAAAAGGTCTTGAAATGACGCCAGGTCTTCCTGGTCCTCTGAGAAGGTAAGATAAGACGATCGTCCTTCAACCCTTTAAAAGCCCAGGCGTAGATTTCCAGGTCGTGCAGAACCATTGAACTTAAAAATATACATTCAGAGCACGTTTTTTTTTAATAATATCGTCTTTATTTCATATCAATTTCGTTTTCTCCGAAGTTGAAACTGGGACAAAATATTTCTTAATTCAGACTTTAAGATTTTTAATACTATTAAAAAAACATATATGAAAACGTAGAAACATAGAGTTATCAATGAAAACTATAATTTATACAACCATACAAATATATCTAATATTCTCGATCAAAATAGACACAAGCACACTTTGGCAGAGTTTCATCTTAACATCAGCATGAAGGTCTGATTATCATTTTAAAAATAAGATTCTATTCCTTAAAACAACAAAAACTATATCTCCATTGAACACCTGCCCTAATTATGATCCCTAACGAATACAGTATCAAAAACCAGTTTACATACAAAAAACCATGCATTTACCACGTTTAGTTTATTATTAGACTGACTGTCTCTCGCTCTTAATGTTTTAGCTCTAGAGTTTAAAATCATAGGTAACGTTTGTAATGCGGTGCAAAAGTATCTGTGGTTTGTACTCGTCTCGAACCTTACAGCATCTTGATAGTTGTTTTTTTTTTGGGCACCGACTACTCAATAATGTCTTTTTTATTGAAAGTTTGTTCTGCGCCTTTGTTTTAGTTTGGTAGACTTGTCTTAATAGATAGAGAAATATGATAGAGAGATATATTAGTATTTTAGGCATGCACATTGCTCAATGTCTCTGAATCTTTTTATTTATCTAGCACAGATCTGGCTGAGCATATATATTTTTTTTACTTTACGAAAATTTTATTAACCACGTCACGGGTGAAAAGGCAGTTATGACAATCATTTCAGTACTAAAAAAATATATTAAAGTTATTTGAATGAAACAAATGTCTTGAATTTATTTGTTGGCGTTAATTCCATCGAAATTATAAAGCTTTGACAGATATGCTATAGATATAAAAGTACATAAGTTAAAACGAAACTTCCTATATAAACTTGAAACATGCATCGTAGCGCCATCTTTCGGATTTTTTGCAAATTACATATTTTTAATTGCCATATAATATATATATAATTTTTAATTAACGCTTAGAATTCTTAAACAAAAAAAGTTTAATATACGATTTAAAAACAGTGTACAGAAATAACAGGTTTTTTGTCTGATAGTAAAAAACGACAGAAGCAAAACTACATATTTATTTATCTGCTTTATTTAATTATGGTGTTAATGCGTTAGGTGGCTAATGATTTATTTAATCATAGACTGTTAAAATATTTATTTATATTTTCTCGAATTCGTTATGAAAAATATTGTAACGGTTTAAAAAAAATGATACATTTTAGAATAAAATAGTAATTAATACATAATAGTAATTAAAAAACTTACCCAGTCCAAAAAAAAAACACAATCCAACCTATGTTCAGTTCAAACACAACTAAACAATCACAAGAAACTAAGATACACTAGTCAAAATAAGTCACCACACATTGCCACTATTGAAAAAAAAAACAATTCTTTAAAACCCCCACTGTGTCCATTTGCAAAAACTGTAGAATAAACAATATTTTTTTTTTAAAAGTTCGAATATTTTTTTCGAATAATTGAAACGCGCGGGAATCTCTCGAGACGTCAAGGCCGAGATGAGACAGCGATAGGCGTCCGTCGCTAGGTCGAGTTGACACCGCACTGGTTCACTGGTGGGATTATGTACACACAATAGAAGTCAAAGAGCAGCTTGCGGTGAGGCCGTGATGTGTGTAGTGATGCTTTTTGATAAGCTCAGAGCTTTTGATACACAAAAGAATGCTCGTATAGAGATTCTACAATGCTTATGGGAACTTCGGTATTATCAAGGCAGTGTCATATATGCTACGATATGTTATGTTGGTTGTAATGAAAATTCCGAGACTCTATAACCAGTAGGTAATACTACTTAATTAATATTCTTAACCATTTCTAAGTCCATATTGTTGAAAAAGTTCAAAGTCCAAAAAATAATTAAGTAGATTTACATTTTTTATTTTTTAAATACTAAAAAAAGAACGTATTTTTTGAACTGACTTACAACTTCATTCTGCATTAATTTAAAGATTTTTTTTGTAGAAAATGTTAGTATTTTTTTTATAAATATTTGTATTATTTTTATTTTATATAATATTATTACTATCCAGTATTATTTTAATTTCATAAATATACGAGTACCTATGTATGTAATATATGAATGTAAACGCTTTATTGTACTAAAAGTAACAATAACAAATAGGAAAAAATTACAAAGACGGACGTAGGGATCTCTTCCAGTCAATCTGATGTGTACCTATTTCCTTGTGTAATTCGTGTTTATTAACCTTTGTTGTTAATAGCTTGGTAGATAAACTATTTATTTAAGTTTTACAGATATGTATGAGACAGATTCATTCGGTCATTATATTACATTGCGTGCTGTTTTTTTTGGGGAGTTGAGTTAAAACAGACTAAGGAAACCGCTCATAACAGCCACACAACAGTGTCACACAGCCGACCTTGTGTCAAGGTTTCGACACACTACGAGAAACACGAAATTTCTCACAATCCCATTGTTTCGTCCAACCTCCACACAAAGGAATCCTTTATGACTTTTTTCTCATCATCTCGGACTACTTTAGATACAAAACGCCCATCCATCCCTTTTTGAACGACTAGAAGTTGCTCGCGGCTCTTATTGAGAATTTACGATCATGAACTATTATAGTTTTTGTATCCTATAAATATACTTATTTAATTTTATTTTATTAATATAGAAATATAAACTTTTTCGAACTTTGCAAGTACATAGGTATACGAGTAGATAGTCGAAAGATAAAATCGCAAAAGCGGCATTTACAAATAAAAAAACAAATATAAATCGCAGAAAGGAAATACCTATATTAATTTTATATGCTTTTTTAATTAAAAAAATCCGTTTACACGAGGAGTATTTTCATGGAACTCATTTTTTTTAGAATCTATCTAATTAAAATTAAAACAATGAATCACAGTCCGATTTTACGAGATGGTGTCGATTTTCGACCAATAAGCGCGATAATAGTAATAACATCATGATCAGAGAAATAGCAATAGAACATCACAGAAAATCAGCAGGAGCAAATCTAATCAGCTTTACTTTGCCATTTTGGGCACCTATTAATATTTACTTAGGATAGGTTCATTAATTAATACATAAGGAGGCACGAGTTTCCTCTTGCAATCCACCTGGACAGCGTTTTTGGTCTCTTAGTTTGATTAGATATTTTAAATTTACATTTTATTTTAGGTAAAAAATGTTAACATTTTAAATTAAATTTATTTTTGTGATTTTTTAATTAACTTTGCACTCAATTGACATTTTTGTTCAATTGATATTATTAGTGCACTATTGATGATAAAAAAAATATATACGACTTCCTCCTAATCATATATGGAATGTATATTTCTGAAATAAAGTAGGTAATAATAATAATATAAGTCTATTCAAGTGTCATGTACTAATATGTACGACAGTGTCATTTTAGGCCCACCCGGAGTGAAACTAACGGTGTTTTGTGCGGTGGCAACACTGCATTTTGTCATGTTGCATTTTGTTCATTTGTTGCTCCTATAGTAAATTTCCAGAAAACTTTACTTGAGTAAGACGTATTCTACCTTAATGTCACCAGGTATTATGCTGTTCGGTTGTAACCTCTTTAATATTTTTTTTAAACGTACGATACTTATTACTCAGGTAGATTTTTATATTGTGTTATGTTTTATTATCTGATCTGGACGTATTTAATTCTTAATCTGCAAAGTATGTGTTCTCAATGTAGTTCTATATACAAATGACAAATAAAAAAATTACAAGTTTAAGGATTTTGACGTTATTAATTTTTATTTTATTATTAGAGAAACTTCAAAGATTATATTCGAAACGGACAAACATTTGTTATTTGTATATATGACACCGTATATCACTATGAGGCGGTATATTCGAAAGATCGTAACTTACGTTATCGACCCACGAGCCTGAGTGCATTTTTTGTTTCTTTCTACTTTTTACTCCACCACGCGATGATGCAGTGATATAGTTTTAATGTGCCAGTAGAAAGTCAGTGATGAGTAATGTGTATTCTAATTATGTGCGAACACACTACGCGCTTCTGAGGTATTCATTGTTTGTGTTACACTGTAACTAAGCTTGTAACATTAATTTATAAATTGAGGGTTAACAATATACTTGACTTGAAATAACTGTAAGAGAATCTCAAAGTGTACCTACGTTGTACACAATGTTTTTTTAAACACAATTTTAGAATTTTGAAAAATTGTGTTTTTGCCGGCAATTTTTATAATTTATCCGTCAATTCCGGGCAAATTAAAACCCAACAAATGTTGTCACAAATGATTGGATACTCTGAGTAGTAGTCTATAAGGTTGGCAACATTGATTTTTTTTATCGAAAATTGTGACAAAATATATTCAGAAATATTTAAAAAATATTTTTTTGCCTACTAGCGCCATCTGGTGTTACCCAAATCGATTGCGACCACCTTAAGTTCACACAGTTTTTTTCTTACTGTTTTATAATAAGATCCAGTTGGCAGAAGTAATTTAACTCATCGAGATATCAAGATTTAAAGTTTAACCTGTTATTTTTCAATGGAATGTTACGCACAAGTATTGATGAATATATTATAAAACATCGTATTTTTTTGTTTATTTTAAATTACTTACTAAATGGACTTAACTAAATTTTTGGGTTGGATCATTTTTGCATAAGTGGATCCAAATGAGAGACGAAATCGTGTAGTGTGGAGTGGTGTCACACTTAATTGTTGGGAGTAATGTAAACGAAAGTTGTGGGTTAAATAAAACAAAAGAATTTTTTAGAAGAAAGTGAAATTATTTGTCACTAACCTTTATTTTAATATTATGTGTAAAGTCTTAGAGTGTCATGCCTTTGAGAGGCATACACTGTGATTAAATAATTTAAACTTATTAAGTAACTATATTATTTTCAATATAAAAGGAGGCAAGAAAATCTAACATGTGTACATGGAAAATAACAACTTTCCTTAATTACAGGTGGGTGACATATTTAAAGGAGCTTGTGACATTTTTGGAGAAAAGACTTTTCCTTTTACGATCGCTACCTACTCGTGTATTTGTTTTTATGTTCTAATATGTCAAACAACTCAAAAAAAATTGTTTCGAGCATGTAATGCCATTGCTTCCCCATAGCAGGCATTTACTAGTTTAGTAATACATAATCTTAAATAACTATTACCATACATACTAAAACTATTAAGAAAAACCACACTATTTTTTAAAAGAGTCAAAACTTAAAAGTTAATTATCTCAGAACAGTGTTTTTGGAGTTGTTCCTCTATTGAACTGTAGTATACATAAAAAAATATACGTGTTCGGAAAAATCGTACAATAAAGTATTTTCTCCAAAAATGTCATTTGTCTTGAAAATGTCACCCCATCCTATACCTTCCTAAATTTAATGACTCTTTATATTATAGCAGGTTTTTTTTTACTTTCCGAAAGCTATAGAACCAATTTTATTCAGCATTTGATTCTAAATGCGCAGTGTTTTTTAACCGACTCCCAAACTGAGGATCTCGGTTTGAGGCGTGATGTAGGTATTTTTATACTATATAGATATTTAACCACCTTACCGAATGAATGTCTATATTATCTCACGCTGTTTTGACGTTCCGATGCGTTAGATCGATAAAATATAATTATCATGGCTTCCTTTTAATCGAACCATCACATTCAATTAAACGGAGTGAATGAAATTGCCTTATAGATTATGATTTAAAAAAATGATTTAACTATTACGTTGTTAATTGCAATGTTGTACCTGCACGAGTAAGGAATTTAAATAGAGTTTTTAACTGTTAAATTATATTGAATACTAGATATGCGCACGGTTTCGCTAGCATGGACTACAGAAATATGTTACTTTTAAGTCCGAAACACACAGAAAGCGAGTGTGTGGCGGAGGCGCACTCCGGTTTCTAGTATTGTTCGATTTAGCATGAGATACTTCACACAGAGTACCGCATCGGAAAGCGGGATTTTGTATGAAGTGTACCGCTACCGCCACGTCTCCGCCACGCATTCGCCTTCTGTGCCTTTCGGGCATTATTTCTTATTATATTCATGATGTCAGCCCCTAGAAGTCCACTGCTGGACATAGGCCTTCCCCAATGAACGCCACCACACCCGGTCCTCCGTCCTCCGCATCCAGTCGCTACCGGCCACCTTCTTCAGGTCGTCGGTCCATCTAGCGGCGGGGCGTCCCACCCTGCGAGTGCCGATCCGCGGTCTTCGGCTATGTCGGTGTTTCGTTTTTCGTCGGATCTCCTTGTTACGAATCATATCCTTCAAAGAAACCCCGAGCATAGCCCTCTCCATAGCTCGCTGAGCGACTTGGAACCTGTGAATCAGGCCCACCATCAGTGTTCACGTTTCTGCACCGTAGGTATTCTTATTTATTTGTATTCTTATTCTATTACCCAAAGTAATAAAATATATAGTAAAAGTTAGACAAAGAACATCGGATAAGGAAGACTGGGTGTGGTGGCGTTCATTGGGGAAGGCCTATGTCCAGCAGTGGACGTTTAAAGGTGGACATGATGATGATGATGGATAAGTGCAATGTTTCTCGAGTTATAAGTACACTTACAGACAAATAGAGATACGTTGCGTTTTATATGTAGGGTTGATATTTTGAGAGCGTAGGACTGGGTGTGGACAGACGAGTTTTGGAGTGGAGACCGCGGATTGGCACGTGCACGGTGGGACGCCTCGCCACCAGGCTCCGTTTTTTCATTTCGAAGTACGGAATCCTAAAAAAAAGGGTAGGCTACAGAGTCATCATCATCATCAGCATGCAAGAGCCCACTGCTGGACATAGGCCTCTCCCAAGGCGCGTCACTATAACCGATTCTCGGTTCTTCTCATCCAGTCACTGCCAGCCTTACGCAGATCGTCGCTCTATCTGGCTACAGAGTACAACTAATTAATTCTTTTTGCCGTCTGCTATATATTTCAATTCATAATCTCGATTTCCCCGGTGTGGGTCGTTATCAAACTTCCTTGGTGTCGCTCAAATCTCTCGACATGCTACCCATATTAGTTTGAAGTTAAAGACGTTCCACTTCAATATTAAGTACAGCTTAAATTTTAAGTTATTTATTAATTTTGTGTCACCAAATGTTTTAACAATGAACTGCCAGCGTCATAGAGTCTGTAATCAACCTTACTGACACGTGTTTGTCAAACAGTCCAAAGATCACGACAGATTTCATTACCTCGCTATCCAAAACATTAAAGTAAATTAACTCACGGACTTGCAGGTGATCGTTAGGAACTCCTCGGGCGGTTCAAAACTTTTTTACAGTTTGACGTTGGAACCGCGACCTTTACCTCCGGCCATGTTTCTGTTTACGGAGCAAAATATGTAGTTTTGGTAACTTTAGTTGCTCTAGGCTTGCGGGTAATTAAGACATTATTTACTCTGATGAGCTAGAACTCAGACACCTTTGCTTGTGTTTGGTCAGCTGTAAAACTCATACAGGTCCTTCTCTACTGCGTCCCTCCAATGATACATATCACACCTGAACGCTGTATAACCAGCAATCAGCAATCTTAGCATATTTCAGCAGACTGAACTTTGGGTCATGAACACTAAAGTCGCATTGATTGTACAATTGGCAATAAACTCAAATGGAAACCCAATATACATACATACATAATGCTCACACCTTGGTCCCAGAGGGGTAGGCAGAGACGATGTATCGCCACCTTGCGCAATCCAATGTTGCAAAACGACTTTCCTTCCCCGCTTTTCGATATACTAATTATAAACCCAATACACTATGTAATCATTTTACTTCCGAAGTGCACTGAATGCTTTGTTTACTCCACTTCCCTTTTTTGGTGGCTGAATCTTAAAATCTAGCTAATAATAAAAACCTTAGAAAAATCTCAGGAAGGACTTTAGAAGCAACAAAAACTGTCAAAATTGACAAGCACAAGATAACAGTTTGACAAGATGTCATAGTAACAAATATCGTGACATCGAGCAAACAAATATTAACGTTGAAATCATTAACAAGTCAGACAGTTGGTGTAGACAATACCTCATTTGAATTAAACACAAGCTCAGGAGTTCAGAACTCAAATTCAGTATGTAAATTAACGAGAAACATCCACTTTAACCTGCAACCTGCAGTAGGTTGCAAGTCAAAGTGATGCCTGAATTGAGGTTTAAATGTCACTGTGCAGTAGAACTAACTGCGAGACTAAATTTAGAAAGATAAGTAATATTAGTATAACAGATTAATATTTGAAAGTGTCAATTCATATGAAAAAATAATGATTTTGCAAATGTGTAAAGGTAATTTCAAAATTCTTGCACGTGACATTTATACACTTCAATTTTTTATGGAATCCACCACCGCTTCCTAGGTGTCAGCGCTATGAACAAGAAAAGGCACAAGAAACTTCCAGCAACATATATTTTAAAACCAAGTGTATATACAATATTATTGTGCGAACCTTAAGCAAGTTTAGTAGAACAAGTGTTCTTTCCAGTGACACGATTCGAAGTTTTCCGCGTATGAAAAAAAAACCTGGCATAACTGTATGTGTATACACTTACGAGTATCGAAGGAATGTTAAGAGATTCACATGAGTTCATAGAATAAAAGAACAATGGTGTAATGTAAATCATTAACAATGCTAAAGAAATTAAGGTCATCAGAGCAAAGAATCTTGAAGATTGAGTAAATTAAGATCTATATCATTTTGAGACTCGTTTGAAACAAAGTGTTTTACATATAAAGTAATTTACATAGACGTAAGAATGCGCAAAATTGTTCAAGATGGCCTATAATAGGCATCATCATCAGGTTATTTTTATCTTCACTGCAAGAGCACAACCCTCTCTCATCTGCCGGAGACAGACGGAGGATTTGGCCTACACTCCCCGCGCTGGCCAGACGGGTTGATGAGGCCTGATTGATGTTTTACAATGTATCTATAATAGTGATAACTATAAATTATAAAAGAAAGTTAAGTGTAAATTAAAATGTAAATATAGGAATTGCGTATCTGAAGTTGCTCATATTATTGGACTTCAGATGAAAAGAGTCCTAACTTTCTCAAGCGAAGAGAAAGGGTAAAAAACAAACATTGTAACTAAAAACTTATCTTGATAAACTAGACATGAATAAACCAAGACCTCACAGTTAAATTAAACATAATATAACTAGAGCCTATTGTAAACATATCGGTGACTTATCTATTTCTGTACATTGTCATCTTAGAAGCACATCACAATGTTTACTATCCACACAAAGATGCAAGTCATGCTTGTAACCCTTTGAAATTGCTGCACCTTCGGAAGCCTACACGCCACCTTTCTTATTATAACTGGATTATTAAATAAAACAAGCAAAGCAGGATTATACCGATCACTGTAGCTATAGCTTTCTCTGTCTCGCGCCACGCGACGTGAGCTGCGTCCTTGTCTATGTCGTTGGCTTTCGTATTGCTGTCCTTATGACACGGCACGCTTATGTGACCGTCTCGCTCGCACTGGGTGAATGTTCGGAACATCCGCTGAGAACAGGTCCAGAGAAGTGACAGGTGCAAAAACAGTCCGGCGGAGGCTGACCAAGTACGAGCCAAGTACATTCCTTGGTCAGGTTTTCTTTTTTAAGTTTTAAAGATATGGTTAGAGCTTATGTTTAGCGCCAGATGGTTAGTATGGGGTATTTTAATGCAAGCATTGTTTCTTTTATATTATATGTATGAACAGTATTTGTTAGATTTCACGTTTATAGTTTTTGATGAAAGAAAATGATAAGCATTGATATTTTTGCCACCAGGATTGTAAGATGGCCTTCACAGGAACAGAATGAGGGTCATGTTGAGAACGAACCAAATGTAATATCTGTAATAAATAACCAAACATGAATGATTATGACATAGGTCTGTCCTATAGTAGGAAAAATAATAAATCCCTTTAAGATGCAGACTGCCGTGTAGTTTCCGGTAGAGTAGAATAGGACCACTCCAACTCTTACCGTGGATGGCGTGGCGTACAAGGCTACTAAGGGAATACATTATAAAACATCAATCAGGCCTCCCCAACCCGTCTGGCCAGCGCGGGGAGTGTAAGTCAAATCCTCCGTCTGTCTCTGGTAGATGAGAGAGGGTTGTGCTCATGAAGGAAAAAAAAATTTTACGCCGCCCAGATGGAGTAGTAATCATGCCTATTTTGTATCGAAACCAATGCGGCAGCTCAGAGGGGTGGGAGGGTAGGTGGAAGCGGGGAACGGGGTTTGTCTTTTAACTCTATCACACATCTCGAATACGTTACGTTAGAATAAGATAGATACATTCATGTTATGACATGCCCAATTAAAAACAAAATATCAATAAAGTACGACATTTATTTGTCTTTATTGAAATGTAAAAAAACAAGAAACTTCATGGTTGCTGAATTTGGAAATAGTGATGTGATGTGGTATGAAGCGTTTATTTATCGATTATTTACTTACATTTGTACTTAAAAATACATCACAAATTTTAAAACAATATTTTTTTATTTGTATTTTTAACTATTTACATTATTGTATAACTTACTTAAATTACGTTTTGAATAACATTTGACCACCTATTTTTCTTCTAAATCATCATTGATATTGACATAATATTTATTACAATGTAAATTATTATTTATTAACAATAAAAAGTATAACAATGTTTAATGTAGTGCTCATTCGCCTGTGTTGAAAAAAATATAATAGAAGTAGTAAAACAAGACAACTATGTTGTTATTGTTTTAATTTGTTATAAATTAAAACAATAACTCATTGATACGTACATAAACTCACAGCTGTTTTCCAGATGGGATAGCTGGCAGAGATTATGGATTTCTGAGGATGGAAAAAACTACTTTTGCATTTACTTTGTGATATAGTTTCTCGGTTGGAATGGCATCTTTATAAAGTATTTTTTTTCCGGCTTTAGTTAATCCATAACTATTTCTCTGGAAATGAGCTGAGCAGATTCTGCTGTATTTGGTTGGAATCCAATTTTCGTCTCTCCCACATGTTGGCACCCATTTGCGTTTTTGCGCCGGATCTTTTGGAAAACTGCGATAAATAAATGAAATAAAATAATAATAAGATGACGACTCGATTCTATATTATTTTTTATCGACTACGTCACATCACTAAAAATCATCAACATTTTCTACTAAAAATTTGACCACGAAATTTGTGAAAAACCAAGCGGTTTATTACTTACCAGAAAAATGTAACACCAGAAAGCTTTATAGTTTTGCTTGCGGCGTAGTTTCGGCACAATTTCACCGCACAATTGACCATTTTGTGTACTTTATTTTATTAGTGAAAATTTTATGTCAGAGATGATGTCCGTGTCACATGCCGTGAACGACTATTTGAAAGAAAAGTTTGAATTTGTGTGCGAGTTACACAAGTGTATCTCAGCCGGCACCCATAGTACTTTTTGATTACTACTCCATCTGGGCGGCGTAAATTTTTTTTTTCCTTCATGGTTGTGCTCCTGCAGTGAAGACGAAAATAACCTGATGTTGATGATGATGAAAGATGCAGACTAAAAATAAATATCCTATATTTTAACAAGACTGTAATTGCATTTTTTTTTACTTTTGAGTGACATAAATAGATAGATACAATTATTAAAAATATAATACTTAATTTAGTGTAACATAAATTAACAGTAAAAGAAAATTCTAATGGATGATGATAAATCAAGCAATGTTGTTCACAACACATCATGTCAAGGGTAGGGGTTGCAATCCAGCAAAGTGGGATCCCGCGATCCAGCGGGATCCAGCTCAATTTTAGGCTCTGCGGGATCCCGCAATATCTTGCGGATCAGCAATGCGAATCCGCAAGCAAGTGTAAAGGCAGAAAGAGCCTTTTCGGCCGCTGGCTACATATGTAGTTCTATAAGAAGTAGGCTGGGAGATAAAACCATTGATGCCATTTGTTTTCTAAGATCATATTTTCAAAAAGAGAAGTGACTGATTATTTCATATTTCTAACTTTACGATTAATTATTTAGTAAGAAAAATTAAAAGACTATTAGTAAACTAAATTCATATGATACTCTTTGTGAATACAAAAGACTGATTATAACTATTACCTCAGATAAAGATTAGAATTAATATTTTTAGTTAACTAGTACAGTACAAAAGTACCTACCTACAAAGTTCTACCAAATATTGATATTTTTTTATGTTTCTAGACGGGACCTTTTATTAATAAATAAGTAGCCGAACTGGTGAAATAATTAGCCAATTATTAGTAAGTAAGGCATTGTTCATTTTTGTATTTTTAATAAATAGTTGATTATAACCCTAATAAAGTTTATTATTTTGAATTGCATAAAAAGGCTATAAACTACGCGGGATCCCGCTGTTACGAAGTCAATCCAGCAAAAATCCCGCGGGATTGGAAACAGTGCTGGATTGCAATCCCTAGTCAAGGGGTATCACGGAGCGAAAAGCGGGCGAAGGAAAGTGACTTTACGGCATTGAATTGCGCAAAGTGGTTATATATCTTCTCTGCCTACCACTCTGGGGTCAAGGCGTGAGCATTATGCATGTGTGCATGATAGAGGAAAGACTTCATGAACTTTGAAATAATTTTATCAAACATCTGTGTCGTTAGGGAGAAAAGTCTTTTGAGGTTGAACTGGACTTATCAGGTTTCTCCTGAACATGACAAAATTCTTAATAAGCAAATAGATGTATCAGTAGGAAAGCTAAAATAATTACAAACCTCAGATGCGACACAAATTATTCAAAAACACGGAACAAAAACTAACGTCGAACGTTACATAAACCAGAAATTGCCAACCTTCTGTAATATTGCGAACTATCTCGAACCTGCAACTTCGCACCTGCGACAATGCGCCAGCGTTGTGCAACCTCTGCATTATTGATGGCTTCGCAGTTAGTTAATAATGTTTTTATAGTTCGTAGTTAGTGTTGCTAGCATAGTTCAAGTCGATCTGCATTTGGATTACAACGTTAGCTAGTTGTTTCCCGTGACTTCATTTGGGGTGTAACTTAAAAAAAAAACTATTTTCTTGATAATAAATACCTACGGTTGGTTAATTGAAGAACTCTATGCAAGACCCAGTTTCAAGGCCCACCTGTTTGACATACCTAACAGGGTAATCCTTTAGATAATATTATAGATTGAAAACACATCAAAGATTTTTTTTATTGGTTATTTTATTCCATTGATGAATTCTTAATAAATTAAATTGAATGTTCCTTCTTTTTGAAAAATGAAAATGAAATATATTTTTTATTTAACGTGCAGATTTGTAGGTACATAGTTTAAACAGTGACCCCCACATAGGCTATGCCTGTCCCGTGAGGGTCGAAATTGTAATTATTATTTTATTTATTACAAAGTGTATTTTAACATTAAACTTAATATTGATTCATGATTATTAGAGATTTTTTCATGGGTTTTTTAAAAAAAATCTAATTATTTGAACTTTTCCATTACAAAGAATGAAATTATAAACTGATGAACATTTTCGTAAGCCGATTGCACGAGGACCCGAAAAGCTTTACTATATTTCGGCGGTACCCTAAAAGTGCTTTTAAGTAAAGATAACACCACACGGAGCGAAATTTCCGAAGTATTGCTTAATCCGTTCATAATCCGGGGTTAAAATGCAAACATTGGGGTTCCGTACTGAATAATTTCCATACATTTGTTGACCGAACCGAATAGTGTCGTATTTAATATCTCTAAGCCCCTCGATGGAGGCCAATGTACTTGGTCAGGAAAGAGTAAAGTTGGGTTGTACTGAGAGTTTTAAAAACACTTGTCTTACACTGAACAAAAAAAAAACAATTATTGACTTGAACAAGATCATGAACAGCCATCTTAACTCAAAGTTATTGTTCACTTGAACTAATTCAACTTGTTGACCTGATTTGTTGACGATCTTGTTTCAACTGATCATAAAAATGATAACCTACTTCCGCTAACATACAGCAACACGCCACATAAGTAGTTGACCACAAACTTTTTCAGTGCAAATGCTGAAATTCTTATCACTGAGAAAAAAATAAGTAGCCCTCCTACTTACATAAGGATAAAACTATACCACTATTACATAAGTAGCCGCCCCCATTATAAATTGTGTTGCCTACAACTGATTCAGTAGCCGGTCACATTACTAAGTAACCACAATACTTAATAATGTTGCCGGCTACTGTATCAGTTGCAGGCGACACAATTTATAATGGGGGCGGCTACTTATGTAATAGTGGTATAGTTTTATCCTTATGTAAGTAGGAGGGCTACTTATTTTTTTCTCAGAGCACAGTTGATGTCATCAATGATTGACCAATACGAAATACCAGAAAATGTTATTCGGAAGCCTCTGATCGAGGTATAGAGGATATTGTGTGGTGAAGCGCAATGTAAAAGGCCTATGTTTATGATGATGATGATGAGTCAAAACTGATATGTATATCAGATAAAATAAAATTATGCAAGACATTTCGAATCAAATCAAATCAAAATATTCTATAAGCACAAATACTTTTGAAAAATCATTATCAAAATGTCACATAAAACGATTAATCTAGGGTATAATGGCTGACTCAGAGATTCCTTCCAGGCACCCATCATAAGAACTGTATGATTATTTCTCGGTTTCCACAGCTTTGCCTGTTATAGCAAAAAAGGGTGTACCAAATGTAGGAGTGGATTAGCATTTGAAGCGCTGGATTTTGTTGTGCTCCCTTACTACCTGTCACTTTAAATATAGCATAGTATCTCATAAAGATTTTACACTGAGTGTATCCATCGCGTAGTGGTAATTTTAACTAAGCCCACAATTTCCGCCAGCTTAACTATTATAGAGCAAAGTTTTGAGGTTCCTCCTCACTTAAATATAGTTGAAAAATCACTTAGGGTCACTAAGTCAGAGCATGACCGCGATTTAGTGCCCCAGTTTGGTCAGCCGGTTCGATTCCTACCCGCGTGGGAATTTTTATATCTAAAAAGACATGGGAATAAACATTTTTAAATTCACGCTTTAGTTATTTAACTTAGTTGATAGATCAAGGGATAACATTTGAGTTTAGCATTCATATGCGGTTATTCAAATTCAAATAGTTTATTATTATAAATTACCAGATTATTCGATTATTACAGTCATCCTTAAAATTATATGATTACATCAATTGAGTACGATTAATACATTAAAATGAACAGGACAATATATATTCCAGCTCCCACACTAGACCATGCAGCCTGTATCGGGGAGCCTGAGATTCTAGGTTACATTATAAACTGTAGGACAGAATAGATATAGTTAGAAAAAAAATGATAATATTATTAGGAGGGTGAAAGTTAGACGAGAGGGAGTATGATTGTGGGTGCTAGTGTGGAGAATATGAGTATCATTGTATTTGAGATATATGTGTGTGGGTGGGGAGGGGAGAGGGTTATCACCCCCAACATATCCCAGAATACTTCCACACTTAGTGTATTCATCGCGTAGTAGATAATTAGAACTTTAAGCCCCCTGGATCCCGGCAGCTTAAGTACCTATATTTAGAACGAAGTTTTGAGTTTTCTCACTATATTTCGCAGTTACTCTCTCAATTCTAAAAACGGATAACGAACTTTCACTGAAACATTGTTTTATACATTACATCTTTATTTCGTCATCTTACCTTCGCATTCTCGTATGAAGATTTACTTTCTCTACTTCTCTTCTCCGTCTTTCCCTCACTGCTGAGGATCGCGACAGTATAAAACAAGCCTCTAGCGGTCGTTGGCCATCCGCACCGCTTCATATAACAATCTGCCAGCCAACCGCAAAGATAATATAACTAGTAAGAGACGGGACTCCCATACAAAATTCTTGAAAAAAGCAACACATAATCCGTCTGATTACGAAGACCACTGAAGTCCTATAACAATTTTGGGTTTCAGTGCTCTTCCTGATTTGGACGGATTAGGCCGCCATTAAAAACTCTGTCCGTTTCATACATCGGTCTCTATAATCCGTCTGATTACGAAGACTACTGAGTCCTATAACAATTTTGGGTTTCATTGCTCTTCCTGATTTGGACGGATTAGGCCGCTATTAAAAGCTCTGTCAAAAAAAACGCTACAGAGTACAAATTGACACATTAAAACTGTAGTCAAGAAGCGGCATGAGCATTGTGGAAGGCCCACGGCCAGCAGTGGCCTTGTACACGCTGTAGGGATATCACAAGAAATGCCTATCGCACAATATTCCGATATACAGTCTGGTGTGAGGCAGGTACGTAATTACTGGCACAAAGGGGTGTCGGACGCACGCCTCGGTTCCCACACTGTGTTGCCAACGCAACAGTGTCGGAAACTTGGTACACTAACTAATATACGAAGAAACTGTGCATGGTAGATAGATGTTCCTTCCTCATTGTACTCCGTTCAACTTTCGATCTAATAAACGTTCTATTTCCAGTTTTCAGAGTACTTAATAGAAAATCGATGTTATTTATGTTTAATATTCGAAAGTTCGATGTCTTCCTATAACGACGCCAAAAAGCGGAAACGCTGTAACCCACAGTTATGTCAGAATCAGAAAAACAATAGGTCGAATGGTCAGGGTCCCGTTGTCTTTTCTATTAGCCATAGAGATATCAGACCATTCGACGTAGATTTTTATTTCTCCCACAGCGCCACTGAACCCGATCCTCGGTTCTTCTCATCCAGTCACCGCCAGCCGCCTTACGCAGATCGTCGCTCCATCTAGCCAGAACGCACGTCCCACACTACGCCTGCCCAGGCGCGATCTCCAGTCGAGATCTCGTTTACCCTGAGTTCAACCTCTCCGACAGATGTTTTAATGGTTCAATACCGAAGCTTTGAGCTGACTTATATTACAGTATATAGACTAATAATAAGTATTTATTGGGATATATAATGTAATAGTATATATGAACATATGTATATATATATTTATATGTTATGTGTATGAGTTTATGTTTATGTAATATGTATTTTCAAACTTTATTAAAAGTACATTTCTTTATCAAATTTGGTACTAAACGCATTATACTCGTCCTTTCGGTTACTCTAATGTTGACTGGAAGAGATCCCTAAGTGGGATAAGTTCGCCTTTGTACACAGTTCTATTCCTATTTTATTATTGTTGTTGTTGTTATTTTTGATACAATAAAGCGTTTACATACATACATACAGATTGAACTTAGACCTGATGGATTGATATCCACCGCATCTTCCCAATGTACCTACCATTCACGTTCAAGTAACCAGAGCAATTATTTTATGAAACTCATAAATTCGCCAAGCAAGATGCCCTTGTCTTTCTCTCAAAACTTTTACCGTGAATGGCCAGTCACATTCCTTGTCTACTAATACCTAAGTAATTTTTAACAACTTTAGCGGTTGACCATAATGTTGTATGCGGCATGCGGGTATACATATAAGGACGGTTGAATATTATAGAACGTATACAATATTACTTTTAAAATAACGTTCTGATCGCGACCTAAGTATTATTAGTTAGAATATCCTGGGAAACCTTACTTTTGAGAGACAGGACAGCAACAATAAAGAAATTGGTTGAAATTTATTGCGAATTATTTAATTTTTCAAATTCATTACTATAAAAGTTGTAGTCGTTTAATGCCTGTATCAATTAGTTTCGATGCTATTTACCACCTCACTCCCATTCTATTTAGCTTGGCAGATTTAGCAGAGAGCAAAATAAAGATGGAGTCGGAGAGTAGAAGCTCACCTGGAGGCCTACTCCGTAAGCATTACTGCCAATATCCGTCGAACTTAAAAGGCATTTTGTACTCTCTAACAGGCCATGTGACATAGTCTGATAGGCTTTTAACATCTAACTACAATAGACGCTAAACATACATAAAACTCACGCCCTGGTCCCACAGGAGTAGGCAGAAACGATGCATAGCCACTTTGCGCGATCCAACGACGCAAAGCGACTACTTTCCTTCGTCCACTTTTCGCTCTGTGATACCACTTTAATTTCTAAGATCAAAAAAAATCACTACTACAAGTGTATACTTGTAGTAGTCATTTTTTTTATCTTAGAAATTAAAATCATATCTTGGTTTTTCGCTAGGATTTTGCCATAAAAATAAATAGCTTCTTAATAATTCATTTACTACTGCATAAGTATTTCAAGCTAGATTAACTTATACGAATATTTACTTTTTCGGTGTTTCGGGAAAGTGGTGAATAAATACCTTTACCATTATCACATTTAATTGAAATTTGTCCGCGAATGTACTGCAAATAAACCTTATTATTAAACAACAAATCGTTTGCTGTTGCAAATAGAATAATACAGAAAATCATACTTTACTGCTGTAGAAATAGAGTCTTAGATGGTAGAATTATCTAATTTCAGTACAATTATGGTTTCGAATTGAAACTTTCTATACAAGGCTAAAGATATTCGCTCTTTGCATTTAAATCCATGAATGTAGCCGTAAAATATTTTGTATGGATGACATGTGTATGGAAAACCTTACTTTGTATTGAAACACCTTTCAATTTAAAGATTTTTTTACGTTGCCACTGATATTAACATTTCTCTCAGGAATTTATTTTACCGAGAGATAAATCGTTTTTATTACTATGTGTAAGTTTATTAAGTTATGTACGATCAGGGATCGGTACAAGGCAGACTCATTTTTGTTACTTACGACGAAATGTTTATGTTAATATAGATATTCCGGGTTCTTTTACAAAGAATTGTTTAAAAGGACAATACCCAAAACCGGGCTAAAGATGCGTCTTCACCATTCATGTACTAAAAATATTGGTCTGAATTGTGAATCCCTTCAAACTTTTGTTAAAGCCTATGGAATAGGTCATTCAAAAATAATCTAATAAATAAAATCGTAAACATCGCGTGTCTGTACATTGAAGATATTTGCAAAAAAAAAATTTAGGGGTCTAAGGATAAGTAATAGAACACATTTCAATCATTTTTGGAATTTTTGTCTGTTTGTCTGTTTGTCTGTGAGTTTGTGCACGCATCACTTAAAAACTACTGAACGGATTTCGATAGACTTTTCACAAAAACATGGGGCTTAACTTAACTTAACATTTAGTCTTTATTTCATCGCAATCGGCTAACTCAATCAAAAGTTATAGACATTTTTAGTTTTCAAATACATTAGTTATCTAAGGTTAGTGTGCAATATATTGCATATAAATAGTATTTCCGTACTATTCAGATTGCGATGAGTTTGGATTACATTTGAAGCTGCGAGTGGGAATTGGAGTGGGAGTGGGCGTGGGCGTGGGCTTAGGCGTGGGCGTGGGAAAAGGGGAGCGGGAGTGAGAGCGGGAGCGGGACCGAAGCGGGAGCGGAAGCTGGAGCGGAAGCGGGAGCGGAAGTGGGAGCGATTCTGTAGTGCACGCGAGCGGAGGTCACCTGGACCTGGACCTGGACGATACACTGCGAAGAATGTAGGGTGTAAATGTTCGACTGAGTTCGTGAGCTGTAGCGGGAGCGGGTATGGTACCAGTGTAATTTGAGTGTTTACGATAAATTTGTGGTATACGTATGCAACAAAGTAATGTTGGTCGGAATTTGGATTGCGATGGATTAGATACGAGGACTAAATTTGGAGAGACGAGGGAAAGAGGTTTGAGGGGAGAGTTGAGGGGAGAGCTGAGGGGAGGGTTGAGAGGAGTGTAGAGGGGAGGGTAGCGGGGAGAGTTGAGGATCTGGACCTGGACCTGGACCTGGGCCTGGGCCTGGTACTGGGCCTGGACCTGGGTCTGGACCTGGAGACCTGGACTTGAACCTGGACATGGACTGGACCTGGACCTGAAAGTCTGAGTGGAAATGGGATAGGGAGCGGAAGTGGGAATGGAGCGGATCCTGTAGTCCACGCGAGCGGAGCCGCGGGCACAGCTAGTATATAATAATAACGTTGATTAATCTCCGCCGGCCGACCGGCATCTTTTCAACTAGAGTAGTGAAAGCAGTATTAAAATCGATATTTGTCAAAAATATTTTAATACTGTTACTATCACGATAACCCACCCATCATGTTTTTCATTTACTGACAGGAAATACACGATATTTATATATTGTTTTGCAGATGCGATGCAAGATGTTTGAGGTGAAAAAAAGGAAGCACTAGGAAAAGAATATTTAGATTGAATTGTTGAAAGATCAATATGGACTTAAAAATGGTTCAGATATATTAATAAAGTATTACTACTGATTTGAGAGTCCCGGGATTTTCATTAAAAACATCCCATGAAAAGTAATGTCCATATTAATCTTTTGCGCCTTATTTTTATCGCAATGCAATAAACTACCTGATTCCGATCCCTGTTCATCGATAATGTTACATTAAATTGCTAAACATAAAACTATACAGTTGCGCTAAATGTTAAGTCTAGTGTTTTTTTTAAATGTCATTTCTAAAGACGTACTTATCTTGAAAGTAACTTTAATTAAGCGCGAGTTCAGTCTCGCACGATTAGGTTTCAATTTTCATACCGTTAGGCATTGACAATTTAATTTAATTTACTGTGGTAATTTAATAGCTCTGGGAGAATTAAGTAGATCGCAAAAAGTTCAAAGATTTTCTCGCATCTGATTGATTTGCAATTTCGAAAGTTGGTCGACTAGTAACAGGGAATAAGATATTAAGATCGCCTGTTGTAGTATATTTCATTCCAAACCAATAGTGGAATGAAAACCGATGCTATTTGCGTCTTTGTAGCATGTAAATGAAAGGGTAATCAGCAGCAAAAAAGGTTTGTACTACCATGTAAACTTTGCGCTCTATTTCGGAACACCATCTATTGTTTATTTTATTTTCAAGACGCAAATGCGTTTGTTTTCATATGACAGCTGATTTGGATTTATATATATGCAATTATAATGAAACAAATAAAATAAATATTACATATTATAATGTACATATACTTGTCTAATCCCAAACGAGGATTTTCTCCTGTACTATGGAAATTGAACAAGAATAGGACAATTCATAAATATAACATTTATAAACCAACTTGTAAACTGACGTGTATAAGAGTAAATATTCTAGGATGAAGTATTAAAACAATTGATCCTAGAGTATTTACTCTTATACATACTTGAGATCCTAGTAAAT
This sequence comes from Esperia sulphurella, assembly GCA_947086405.1. Taxonomy (NCBI): domain Eukaryota; kingdom Metazoa; phylum Arthropoda; class Insecta; order Lepidoptera; family Oecophoridae; genus Esperia; species Esperia sulphurella. The sequence goes on from OX352282.1 coordinate 4,897,301, forward strand.
ACTTATGTGCAATCAACAATCTCTATGTACTACTAGATGGAGCGTTCTAAACAATCGCTCTGTTCTACGCAACTGCGGCTCCGGGAGCCGTAACTCGTTCACGTTGCCAGTGAAACTTGTGCGTGTTACTACGCAGAACATTTAATTGTTACTAAATATTGACGCTACGGGTAAATAGCGTCAATATTTAGTAAATAATTAAATGTTCTGTGTAGTAACTGCAAAAGTTCCAAGTTGATGTAAACGAGTTGCGGCTCCCGGAGCCGCAATTGCGTGGAACAGATCGATTGTTTGGAACGCTCCATCTAGTAGTACATAGAGACTGTTGTGTGGAATAAACGATTTTAACTTTTGTAATTTATGTTAGGTTAGGTTTTGCAGAGTTTTTTATTAACTTATATATGTGTGAGTGTGAATCCAGCTAATAAAGGCTCCCAGTAGCATTAGGACCACATTATCTATTGTACTAAAAGTACAGGGTGATTTAAAATGTACTCGCGGTGCTGATCGATATCTAGTTAATGCGAGTAAAGGTTAGAGCGCCACTGAAACGCCCACCTTGTAAATCTTGCCTTTCACTAGTGCTGGGATAGTATTTATAAAAACTGAAAAAATGTCGATAGTTTAATAAATACGAAATATGTAAGACATTCACACACGAGCAACACTTGTACAATGACTTGACTTTGCTTGTGGATAACGTGTTGTTGTTTTTTCACCTGCGATTCATTATCCGGAGTCACGTTCTTCTATCTAACTAAGCTATCGCGTCTATGGTGCTTGCGATGAATTTTTCCGGTCCATACGTATAGTACGTAATTAAATATGTCTAACCGCTCGTCTACTCCCATTCTAGTCCAAGGAATGTGCCCAGGAATTGCACGATTCGATTCCCCCGTTCCATCATCACCGGACAACCAGAAATCCAATCTATACTTATAATAAAACTGTAACTGGTCTATGTATGTACATGAGAGATATTAAAAAAAATTATATGAGGGGTCTTTATAGGGCCAATAGAAGCTAAAACAATCATATGGGCGAGGTCAACGGTCGCGGCGCGGCGAACGGCGCGGCGCGTATGGGATTGAGTGAAATTTAGTTTTTGGGGATAGGGTTGGGGTTGGGATTGGGATATTGAGAGTCTCGAGTCTGAGTGTTAGTGGAAGTAGAAGTGGGAAGAGAACGGGAGCGGAAGTGGGAACGGGGGCGGATTCTGTAGTTCACGCGAGCGGAGCCGCGGGCACAGCTAGTTAATTGTAATACTGCAAATGTTTGTAAGCTGTTGGTTTTCCAAATAAATAAATAAAAATCAAAATATAAATATTAATTACTACCTTACTGAAGATCTACAAAACATATGTAAGGCCTCTTCTTGAATATGCATTTTAAATCTGGAACGCCTACTTTGTGAAGGACATTGATTTATTGGAAAGTGTCTAGAGAAAAGCTACAAAAATCCCTTTCTGCTTAAGGAAGAATAGTTACGAACAGAGAAATGCAAATTTTAAAACTGCCCTCCTTTCAGGAACGACGCAATCGTGGTGACCTCATCGAGACTTACAAAATACTGACCGCCAAATATGACTGTCCTGACCTGAAATCCATCTTCAACCTCAGTTGCATCCACAGAGCAAGGCACAAAAATGACATGAAGTGGTTGACAACTCAATCTAACACCCTCGTCGGCCACAACACGCTCAACATCAGGGTTGCGAGCACATGGAACAAGTTACCGCAGGACGTTATCGATGCTCCCCATGGTGTCAGCCTTGTCGGGGCGGGGGAGCTCAGTAGCCCCGGGCAATCCAGCCCGGGGTGAAGCTAATGACACCGAGGTGGGTCTCTCCAAGTCCCTTTGGGGAGGCGGAGAGACGCGTCCCTCCGCGTGTCCCTCTGATTAGCAGAGGGCACAGTGGATGGGGCAAGGACGGGCTCAGCGCGCACTTTTGTGCCGCTGAGCAGGCACCGGGGTTATCCCTGGTGCCACCGTTGAGGGAGGTTTGCCCGTCCAGTCGCGAGACCGGCGGGCAAGCCACCAGTGAGGGAGGCGGGCTCGTCCGGTCGCGAGACTGGCGGGCAGGCTTCGGCCACCGCCGTCGGAGGGAGCGGCAGGAGGCGGGCGCAGTTCGTCCAACTCCTGCCGCGGTGTGGAGTCAGTGGGTTAGGGGCCCACATTGCACGGCTCCACACGGGTGGGCAGGGGAGGGTCGTAAGCGTTTCGCGACCCTCCTCCTTTCGCGAGGGTGCACCGGCATTTGTCGGTGCCGCCGGGGGGTACCGTGGATTGAATTCCTTGGGACCACACTGTACCCCTACCACGGCAGAGCGGGTGAAGCGCCGGAGTGTTTTTAGTGGGTATGCCCTCAATGAGGGAGGGAGAGTCCCACATACCCCCTGGTCTCCCTAACCGGGGGGATGAGTCAACTCATTTTCACTCCGTCAAAAAAAAAAAAAAAGGACGTTATCGATGCCCCTTCAGTGAACACTTTTAAAAACAGACTAGATAAGTTTCTTCAAAAACCAGTGTTACAAGTGACAATTTAAATACTTAAATACACCAGTTAAGATATAGGCATACCAGCAAATTAAATTAAATCAAAATAAATTAAAAATAAGATGTCTAATATAATTAAATTACGTTAAGAATGCAGTCTGTGTAGTTTTTAGGTTTGACCACAGATTAATTGATAGTTACTATGTAACAGATACGTCACTCCCTAGTAAAACAAAAATACCTACGCTTTTATTCGCCTACTCCTTCCCACTGTCGCACACCCAAAAATGTATCTTAAGCGCTCGACTAAGCGTTGTTACTATTTCTATCCAACCAACTGGTGAGCGGGGCTAGTGCACCGCTGGCGGTGCGCGAAAGTACGTAAACGCGGTAGGGAAGTCCGAGTTACTTTTAATTGATTATTTAATTGTGTATTTATTTTTAGTATACGTTTGACCGACGTCTCGATTATCTATGTTACACTTACCGTGGTCACGAGCTGACTGGAGAGTTAATAATAAACGGTGTGAGCATCGAAATTTCCTTCAACTACCAAGTTTTATAAACAAGTACCTACATATACAAAGCGTGAAATTCTAAAATATACTCAATATTGAGAAAGTTTTTTCTTATCGATAATGAAATCTGCTGAAAAGAAGGTGACATCCCTATGTGCAATAATTGCGTTAGCCCGCCGCACCAGTTTCAATCCGGCCACTTGCTACGGAAAGCCGGTGCTAATGTATCCTGGTGACCAAAATTTCAGACTGCAACGGGATATTCATGGTAGGGAGGTATAATACCAAACACAAATTACTGAAAGTTTTGCTCGTGTAAAGTTTGTAAATATTATGTGATGTTATTTAAAACACCAAACTGAAAATAAAATTTTTACCTAAGTGGTATATTGTCTTGGTTGCTGCATGTAAGCTAAAATAATCATTTTTATGTCTTTTAAAACCAGAATTTGAATTTTGTCCAAGGGGACAAAAGATAGTTCAGGTGAACAAGAACTTTGTGCGCTCATATGGAGTTAAGATCACTGTTTATAAAATCTTGTTCAAATCAAGCATAGTTTTTTTTTTCAGAGTACCACTCATAGCCCGCTCTGGGCCAGAGCCTTGGACCGTACTCCCTTGTAATAAGGCTGGGGTTTGCCCAATAATGAGTAGTATGGGCTTTGGATTTCAGTTTATCACGTTGTTTCCACGCGATTCATTGTAACCTGAAAAACCATAATAAATCCTAAGTCCTAAGTAGGGTAAATATTGACTAATCGTTGATACCACGTAACTTGGTGATATTGATAGTTAAATTAAAAATTCATAAATATAGATATAGCAACAACATAAACATAGATAAATAATAAAAATAGTAATTAATTAAGTTAGACATAAGATTGCGACACACTTCCAGGGTCATGTTGTGAAATGTAACACATGATGCAATAAATAAATATGACTATGACATAAATATATAAAATATAGGTCGGTGGAGCTTGTACGTTACGTTTAATTGAAGAGCGTATAACCAGAAAATACTAAATATTATGGTTAGTCCAACTACTCATACTATTAATTCTAAGATCGGACAGATTGGATAAAAAAAAGTCCAACTAGAAGCTCTAGAAGCGACACTTACCTCCTCCTGCCAGTTTAACGTTGCTCGCAAAACAAAGCACGGCGCGTAGTACGAAAGAGAAGCACTTATACGATTAGGCGCGTAGTACGAAAAATATATCAACAAATTTTGAAATTTTCTTAGATAATTTACATGACATACTATATTTAATTTTAGTGGATAAAAACTACAAAAAAATTATACTATGTAGAGATTATAATATAAATATACTAAAAAAGGACGCACATTCAGTTAAATTTGAGCAACTATTGAGCAGTTTCAATCTCAAGACAGCAATTAAAGAACCGACTCGTCTTATCAGTGGAACATGTATTGACAACATTGTACACAACATATGGGGATGTAAAGGTGAGGTTATAGAACTAGCTGTTTCAGATCATACAGCCCAGGTACTAAAATTTCCAGTCAAGAAAACGTGCACTCTTAAATACTGGTTTAAAGGAAAACGCGATTACTGCAAGGAAAACATGGTCAAATTCCTGGAATGTCTTAGTAATCTAAGTTTTGCGCAAGTTTATGAAACCACTAATCCTAAGGAGGCATTCAATGAATTCTATGATTTGTTTAAACTACTATATGACTTATGTTTTCCTGTCATAAGAATAAAAATAAATGCAACCGTCAGACCCAGATGGATATCCAAGGGTATCAAACTGTGCAGTAAGCGTAAAAGACAGTTACTATGGAAGTCTAGAACAGCGCCAAATACGTATAATAAAAATAACTTTATAAACTATTCTAAAAGATACAAAAGAATTATCCAACTAACACAGAGATCGCAAAACAATTACTATATTCAAAACTCAACAAACAAATCTAAAGCGACTTGGAAACTAGTAAATAACTGTAAAGCTAATTACCCCAAAGAGAACATAGTACAAATTAAACACGAGGACAGAATTATATGTAACCCCAAAGAGATTGCACAAGCTTTTAATAGTTTTTTTATTGACCAAATACAACCTGTAACTAGTGACCTACGACAAAACAAAACATGTGTATATAACAATCCAAAATCAATGTTTATGAACCCAACGACTCCTTATGATATTTTTCTGATCATAAGAGATTTGAAAAATACAGATAGCACAGGGTATGACGAAATAAATACTAAAGTTATCAAATTCGTATCAAGGGTTATCTCACCAATTCTAAGCTACCTGATTAATTTATGCATAGAAATTGGAGAATTTCCAAATAAACTAAAGATCTCAATTATTAAACCATTGTTTAAAAAGTCTGATAGAGAAAATATGAATTTTTATAGACCCGTGGCACTGATTCCTATTTTTTCGAAAGTTTATGAAAAGGTAATTTATAATAGTCTCTACTCTTACTTAGAAAAAAATAATATACTTTCTGACAACCAAAAAGGATTTAGAAAAAATAAATCTATTAACTTGGCAATCTATGACTTCCTACAAATAATATTAACGCAAATGGACAGTAGTCAGCCCGTAACAGCCTTATACATGGACATGACTAAAGCATTCGATCATGTTAACCATCAAATTCTGTTACAGAAGTTAGAAACCTACGGTGTGAGAGGTAATATTCTAAACCTAATTAAAACAACTTCAGCAACTTCAGCAAGATGCCTGTACACGCACACGCAACCTAAGATCTAATTACAGACACCAACTTCACACACCTTTCACTAAACTGACATTCGCTTCAAATAACAGCTTTATAATGAGCATTAAAATATATAATAAGCTTCCGGGCTATTTTAAGGAATTAAATTTGTATGCATTCAAACACACCTTAAAAACTTGGCTTGCTGAAAAATGCTTTTACAGCACCAAGGAATTTTTAGAACATAAGTAGATTATTAAGTAGACATTATTAATTACAAATTTGACTTGTCCATAGATTTATTTATTTATTGATTATTTAATTTTTATTTTATTTGTTGACGCCATAATTTGTTAGTCTCATTTGTTATTTTATTTCTTGACATTGTAATATTTATTGAGTAATAATAATATAATTTTAGGAATGATGTAATGTTAAGTTTTATATGTCATATTATGTTTGTGTGTACGTCCGAGAGGACAAGATTTGGTGAATCTACATGTGTGCTATAATCATCTGCAATTGTAAACCCGAATTTATACACAATAAAATAATTTATCAATTTATCAATTTATCAATTATCAACATATTTAAACGATAGACTACAAATTACTCATATTAGCAAACTGTGCCCGGTAACCAAAACTGAAATAACATATGCTTCCGACGCGAAAATGGTTAAATATGGGGTCCCTCAAGGCAGTGTACTAGGTCCATTGCTGTTCCTAGTATACATCAATGACTTTTCTAAAGCAACAATATATGACATGGTTATGTTTGCTGACGACAGTACAGTTGTATTTAATAACATTGACATTAATAATTTTGAATCGGAAATGAACAATAATATTGTGTCTCTTATCCAATGGTTACAATTCCATAATTTAAAAATAAACCTAGATAAAACAATGATTATGAATTTTTTTCAAAGAAGTAATAAATTGGAAACCTTGAATATAAATTATAATGGAATAGCAATTAAGGAAGTAGACGTAACCAAATTTCTAGGAATACATATTGACAGACATATTAAATGGAACATACACATAGAAAAGGTCTGTAATAAAATTAATCAGTTTTCCTATGCTCTGTACAAACTAGCGAAAGTAGTTAATCAAAGTGCGGTTCTAGCAGCATACCATGGCTTTGTTGCATCCACTTTGCGATACGGGATTATATTCTGGGGAAACGCTTCTGACAAAGACGTCGTGTTTAGGGCACAAAAAAGGTGTGTAAGAGCCATTTGCAACATTCGCAGATTAGACAGTTGCAAACCACATTTTCAGAGTTTGAAGCTGCTAACCGTTCCCTCATTGTATATATGAGTGTGTAACTTTTGTGCGAACCAACTTAAACTTATTTGCGCAAGTAGAAAGTCAGCGTCGATGTCATACCCTGAGACTTGTGCAATGCAGCACAGCACTATTCCACAAAAATGTAATTGAAATGGCACCGAAATTATACAATAAACTACCAACAAGTATTATAAAATCTGACAATGTTAAGACATTTAAAAAACAAATATTTAAATTTCTAAGTGATAAAGCATATTATTCCGTCTCCGAATTCTTTAATGATACATTTTGAAATAAGTAATCAATGATCCGAGTTACTAATGCGTTACGTTTTTCTATGTTTTCATGACATTTTTATTTGAATTACGTTCCCACTTATTTGACTGTTTTATTTTATTTTGTGTAAAGCATATTGTATGCCTTTAGGCAGATTATAGATATAGGACAATATTAACACATTAAGAACTGTATTATGAATAACCTATAATTAACAATAAATATTTCATTTCATTTCATTCATTTCATAAATATTTCATATTTCATTTCATTTCATTTCATTTCAATAAATAAATATTTCATTTCATTATGTGTTGACGTATAACGTTGTCCCTCTCTCGATAGTTTACGCGCACACACACACGTATACAGACAGGTTGGTGCGCCTGTAATAGTGGTAGGTGATTAAATCTGTTCGCTTGTATGAAGTATAGGGGGTGTGATATAACATTAATGATCACCATATTACAATATGTCTCCGGCAGATGAGAGAGGGTTGTGCTCCTGCAGTGGAGACAAAAATAACCTGATGACGATGATGGTATTACAATATATCACCGATTAGCCAAGAGTTACTCTAGGTATTTAGCTAATAATGAAGTAATTGATTTTCTCAAAATTATGGTCACAGGAACGTGAATGCTTGATTCAGTTCATATCGATAGCACGCGATGTTAGACGGTGGTAGATACCTCAAAATATATTATGGGGAACGTAAGTAACGTTGTGGTACTTACCACACGTAACATTGTGGTTAGTAAACTAACGTTGTGTGAAGAACATAACAAAATTGACATTTTAAAAGAATTATCTTCATATCAGCCCTTAGACGTCCACTGCTGGACATAGACCTTCCGCAATGAACGCCACCACTCCTGAATATCCGCCATCCGCATCCAGCCGCTTCCGGCCACCTTCCTCAGGTCGTCGGTCCACCTGGCGGCGGCGGGGCGTCTCACACTGCGTGTGCCGACCCGCGGTCTCCACTCCAAAAATGAATAGACGGTTGAAATTATTCCATTCTAAATACCTACTACTCTACCGTCAATTTATATTATGGCGCTTCAGATTTTTTTTTCTTTCCAGCAACAATATATAAAAGAATTTCCTTAATAATCTGGCTTCATTGTGTTTATTTTGAAACCGAAACGGAACAAACTAATTCAATTCAATTCAATTACTCTTTATTGCACATAAAAAGATACAATAATAAAGTAACTCGCATATGTACATCTAGCCGGTCTTCTCGCTAAAAGCGATAGACAACCTTGGTTAGATAATAAGAATAACATAAAAAGGTAGGTTTGTGCAGTTAAATAATTCTAGGAGTATAGTTTACACGAAACTTAATCAAATCTACAAAAAATACTCTTACCTATCACATTTTATGGCGTTGGCATCATTTCTCTCTCCTAAGTATATCTCCTTACCTACCTACAACTTTGCATGCATTAGACATGCCTATCCATGTTATGCTAATGCTTATACAGATTACCACATAGTCTATAATGTCTTTGGTAATGGAATGCCTGCACGCTGCAGTAAACTTACTTAGTGTATCTAAGCTGCTTAATAACATTAAGTGCTGTACTAACAACGGAGTATGTAGCTTGTCTACACTTTGGTAACGAATGGGCTTCACAACTAGGACACTGGCGAAATATACAGCCTTTTTACAGCTTAATAGCTCCATAGCGGAGGTGTCAGGTATCCCAACTATGGATCTATTTTACAGCTTACGGCTGCAAATTTCGCTAGTTGGGTTATATAGGTCTCAATAACCATCATTAACGAGTTGTTGAGTGGAGACCGCGGATCAGCAGCGGAGTGTGGGAAGCCGCGCAGCCAGATGGACCGATAACTAGAAGAAGGTGGCCGGAATCGGATGGATGCGGAGGACAGAGGGTGGAGGTTCCACACCACTACACCTAGTGGCGTTCATTGGGGAAGGCTTATGTCCTGCAGTGGACGTCTATATGACGATGAAATTGGCGAAATAGCGTTTGTTTTCGTATTCATTTGCAACGGAATATGTTTGCATGTTTTTAGATGTCTGCTATTCCAACACGGCATAACGTGATAAAACTTGATACAACGGTGGATATCAAGTCATTTTAATAAATGAAAGAAAAAGGGCGAAAATCCACTGATAAGAGGTATCATCTACGGCGGACATCGTAGAAGTTAGAATAGCAACGAAACTCTCTACAAGAAAACATGCTAAAACTTAAAAAACAATTCATCTACACTATAACCACAGAGTTAGAGCAACACGGCGGCCGGCTCGAACCAGAGGCGGAGAGACGACGCGTTTTCTTTCGATGCAAAACATTCTACTAGGCTACACTAATATACACATGTTGTCGCTACAAATTACAATCACACAGGTAAAAATCGAAAAACACATTTATAACCAATTGTATACATCGACACGCATAGCCCAGTGGGCTTGTACAGTCGAGTTCGTTAATATGTTGATTTATCCTAGGTTCAGAAATACATATATAAACGTAATAAAGTGCATTAAACTGTTACAACTTAACACATCAATTACTTGTTCTTATACTCAGCAATAAAGGTACATATTTATATGTAGATCATAATTATATAAGCAGTGTTGCATTCATAAATATGTAAAGACACATTCGTATAATAATATCTGAAAAATGAATGCATTACAAATTCAACCTGTTCTCATATTCGATAACGATCAGACCGGTATACTGACGTCAAAACAGAGTTCTCAACTGCACTACTCCTATACAAGATATGAACTATGTAACTGGATTGTATGTAAACTTTGAATCTCTTTAGTCATAGTTTGCGACATACTCGTAATTACTGGGTAGATGGATAAACCTAAATGATATTATGGATTTCTAAATGACATTACTACAATATTCTATGTGGTCTAGCTGCGTACAGTCAGTGGTTCCTTAAATATAAATAAAAATCATGAAAATAACGCATTATTATTTATTAAAATCTGTTTTACGGCTCTGGAAGCATAGTCCTTTTGAGCCAGTCTTAGATAGATTTTTCACTTCATTCAAGTTTTTGCCTTACTAAAGTTGACAGTATCGGCACTCGCAGGGTAGGACGCCCGGCCGCCAGGTGGACCGACGACCTAAAGAAGTTGGCCGGTAGCGGCTGGATGCGGAGGGCGGAAGACCGGGTGTGGTGGCGTTCATTGGGGAAGGCCTATGTCCAGCAGTGGACTTCTAGGGGCTGACATGATATGATGATGAAAGTTGATAGAAAGCTTTAGTCGTTTTGAGGTTATAAAGTCCTCTGATTTAAGAAGATCAGCTTAGTCACGTATATTTATGTTTCCTCCATAGTAGACACATGCACAGACAAATGTTGCATAATATACTATCACTAGTAAACACCAAAGCCCGAAGTAAATAACGCTGGTGTGCAATGTTGCCAGATGGGTAATGTAATGAACTGGCAATGTTGGATTAAATAACTGCACATAGGCAGTGTAAAGTAAATCTTATGAAAATATCTATTTAATTGACTTTCTCTTGAACGCTGAGATATTTATGAATCCTAGACTAGTGATGAATTTTTATTCAGAGGACTGGTCACAAATTATTGATAAATGCATATGCTGTATCCTACTAATATTATAAATGTGAAAGTTTGGATATTTGGATGTTTGGATATTTGGGTGTTTGTCAAACTTCAACGACTGGACGGATCGTAATGAAATTTGGCACACATATAGGTTGGTTAGGTCCTGGAATAGGACATAGGATAGTTTTTATTCCGAAAAAACATCTCATTCGTACGGGAAATACATAATAATATGTGATTATATTGAGATAATTTATGATAATAATTAAGTTGTTCACGCGGACGAAGTCGCGGGCAACAGCTAGTATAATATAAGTGAACCGTTTACATGATAAGATTTTACTGATCTATTGATTGTATACAGTATGTTTGAACCATGCCACTGCTTATAATTAATGAACTCGACTGTACCTGGGGCAGAGGCGAACCCTGAGTTCAGTGACTCCCTTCTGTGTTGCTTTATGGCCACAGACAATCTCACGATAGCGGACGCGTATGAAAGCCATTTTTAAATTCAAATTGGATTATAACACCCCTATCTATCGGCTCGCGGAATAAGTTCCGTACGTGCGGAGTGCGGAGGCGGAAGGAGAATTTTTCACCGTTTCTCTCTTAGATTTTCTTTCAAGATTTAAATGGAATTGGTTACTTATATAGATAGTTTTAGAAAAAATACTAGCTTTTATAAATATAGATAAGTCGCAGTAAACCAGGTGAATATTCGAGCGTTTGAGTGTAAAAAAAAATTGGGAGGGTCTAAGTATTTTTTTTATTCTATCTGTTAGTTTGTGCAAAGATCACCTAAAACTAATTTTGATGCACTTTTAACAGAAACATGTGGCTTAACTCAGAATAACATTTAGTTTTTATTTCATCGCAATCGGCTTGCTTAATCAAAAGTTGTAGGAATGTTTAGTTTTCAAATACAGTAAGTAGTAGGTATACAATATAACAATGAAGTATAATTATAATGTTCGGCGCAATTCAGATTGCGATGAGTTAGGACTGCATTTGGAGCTGTAGTGGGCGTGGGCGTGGGCGTCGGGATCGAAGTCGTAGTCGAACTCGGATTGACAGATAGTCTACGTGAGCGGAGCCGCGGGCACAGCTAGTTATACGATAAGTATCTGGTCCTAGCGCAGATTCTGATTTGGTGAAATATTTAATTAAATATATTCCTTTAAGGGGTAAAGGGGTATCTCAGAGAGAAAAGCGGGCGATGGAAAGTCGCTTTGCGACATTGAATTGCGCAAACTGGCGATACGTCGTCTCTACCCGTCCCCTTTGGAACCAAGGCGCGAGCATTATGTATGTATGTATGTATGTATGTATATATTCCTTTTCATCAACTATCGGGGAGGATAACGGCAGACGTTGAAACGTTCGGATATTCACCCGGGCGCTAGTATCGGTAAAAACCTTCACTTTCCACATTCCGATACCAATTCCATTACCTGTGGCATCATAAATTATTATATCAGCACATTGTTGTAACACATTAAGATGTCCATGGAAAATCGGCTCCACTGCTTCCTGTATTGCATCCAGGAAATTATGAGCAAGTGACTCAGCAACTACCGTAGTACACGTGCGACTTAAATCGTGGGGCATACAGTAATAGACGTACAAGAATCGCTCGTTTAGCAGTTTAATGGGCTCGATTCTGAAGGCACAACGTTAAAATTTGACAGCACTAAAACTGTTGCTATCCTTGTCACACAGTATTATGAAGATAAAGACGAAACCAATTTTAGCACTGTCAAAACTTTAAATGTGGCCTTCAGAATCGGGCCCATTGCTATATCCGTTTGTAAACTTAGAACTAGAAAACAATAGTATATTATTAAACAATAATAATTAGTAAAGTATATTATTATAACGCAAAAAATGACGAAGATACAGCAATTTCAGTGCAATAGTTCCAAAAACGGAAGTGACGTCATACGGCACGTCGCGGGAAGAAATGTGTGCAGCACACAAGCGCAGTCTGTCTAAAGAAACACGCGCGACACCGCACTGGAGAATGAAATCTGAGCGAGAGGGCGAGAACATTACGCGTGGGTTGTAACAAGTTATGTTGGCATAGAAAAGCGCGCGCGTTTTAATAAGTTGCGTTAAATAAACTTTAATAACTTCGTCATTACTTATTGGAACCAATCATGGCGAGCTTATTTTTCACATTTCACGTCATTTTCACGTGCACTCGCAGGATTCATAAGAAAAATAAAACAGGCAAGGATAACATCGCACCAAACAGCCAAAAATAAATATTCCAATGAAGCAAAGAGATTATATTATGTGGTTCGCATTTTGGATTAGTAGATTAAAATACTCCTTGGTTGGTTATGAGAATGAAAATGTCTTCTTAGTTTTTTTACAGTCCACTCATTTGGTTGGTTTCAGGTTTTGACCCCTCAACCTCATGAAAGTGAATCAAACGCAGTACCAACTATACAACCCCCATAAATACTACTTAATACTTAGACTGCAGCGCAGCCGTCTCAATTATACCCTTCACTTAAACAAGTCAAGCACAAAATATCTTGACGCAGTCTCAAGTTTGCACTCCACATAATCATCAAAACCGTTTCAACCGCGGTTAGACAGTTTCTCTGCTGCGCTCTGCCTTGTCTAGAGCGTAATGTTCTTGACTAGTTTAGAATTATGGTTCTATTTTCAGTAACTGGGTGTCAAACTTCTGTGGCAAAATGTACTAAGTCAAACCATGTGATTTCGCGAGCTTGTTAAGCTTTTTCAAGGTCAAAGTAACAGTGGAGCAGCTTTTTAGCTTTCCTATTGGCTTAGTAGTTTAAGCGTTGGGTTCGACCGCCAAGGGTCGTTGGTTCGGTGCCTGCCCCGTACAGAAAACTTTGTACAAGTTAGTCCTGGTCTGTGTGTTATATATTAGAAATGTACTGTCCTTGTTTGTCCTTGTTGGTCACCGAAGGGGGGAAGGGGGTAAAAAATTGAAAAAAATGTGTCACGTAGTTTGGGTACTTACGTTCCCTTATGCGTGTATTCTCTAACAGTGGGAAGGAGAAGTTGATTAAAAGTGTAGGAATTTTCGTTTTACAAGGGAACGATATATCTGTTACGTAGTAACTATTAAGTAATCTGTGGTGAGGTTATGATATGGTTCGTCTGAATAGACCCTTAGCCGCAGCGAAGGCGAAGCCTCCCCCTCCCCCAAACCAAATTGAATTGATACTTCATTCCCCGTAAAATGCCTATGTGGAATTTATTTTATGCCATTAGCATATTAAAACGGCTCTTACCGCACTACAGTCAGCAGAAAAAGCGTAGATTTTTAAAAGTCACACTTGGCTCACGTCAAGCTCCATGATAGAATTCCTATAATAATAAAAATCATAATTTTTCATCTGAACAAAATAATATTTACATCAATTCCGCCGAACTATATAAGATTGTTGACAGAAATCGCTCTCTTATATGGTGAATAACGAAGCAAATTAAAAACATGTTTTGTTTTTTATTTTATTATCAGAAAATATGAAATTGGTGACGAGGGCTTGGGGGTCAGAGTCTTAGTCGGATTGTCAAGTTGAGTATTCAACGCGAGCGGAATCGCAGGCACATCTAGTATTAAATAAGAATCTATTACTTATCACAGTATTTGATTTTTATGTGAGTTTACTTTGCTGACCCTACATTTTCTCTTTTTGCATGAAGGAAATTAAGTTTTCAAAGCCTATAAATGTACTTTAATTCATACGTCCACTGCTGAACATAAGCCTCCCCAATAGGCTGCTACTTTTAGTGGGCGGTTCATTGGGGGATTTACCATAATCACCACGCTTGGCAGGCGGATTGGTGATCGCACACAAAATAACGCCCTGCCCGTCCCTGGGGCAATCCCTTAGTCGTCTTGACGACTCCCACGGAAAGATTGGGGGTCGCCCTTGAAATCACACCGCTATTTATTGTAGTATTGTAAGTCGTGTGGTTCCCGGCTTTGAATAGGGCCACCCCAAATCTTCCCGTGGGTGTCGTCAAGGCGACTAAGGGATTGCACCAGGGATGGGCAGCAGATAGTTGTATTATGAGCTAATTTGTGTATATATTGTATCATTTATGTTTATGTAATATTATACGCATATTTTAGTGTAAATGTATATTTGATGGGTACGTTTCTTTTATAATTTTGGTACTAAACGCATTAGACCAATCCTTTCAGTTACTCTAAGGTTAACTGGAAGAGATCCCTAAGTGGGATAAGTCCGCCTTTGTACACAACTTTATTATTTATTTTTTTGTTGTTATTTTGGTACAATAAAGCGTTTACATACAAGAAAAAAAAGAGATCCCTCTGATATTTATACTGAAGTCAGTAATAAATGGCAAGTACAGAACCCTGTCGTTCACACGATCGCGTACAAACAGTGGTGTTGCAAACAAAGGCGCGACGGGAGCGAGTCATGCGAAGTTGAAAATGTCTGTTTTTAAAGTTGAAAATGTCTGTTTTTAACTTCCAACCGTTTTCCTTCCCGGCGCATACTAGGTGCCAACACGTTTATTTCAACTTTTTGGGCAAAGAGTTTGTTGTGAAAGTTTCTGGAATCTGAAGTTTTCTTGCAAGTTTTGGATATAATTGGAAATGGATTTTATGGTTAATCATTTATTTCTAAGGAAATGAGACAATATGTAATCTATGAATATGTAGGTAACTACTGATGCGTTTTTTTTAAAATAAATATCATCATCATCATATCAGCCCTTAGCCGTCCACTGCTGGACATAGGCCTTCCCCAATGAACGCCACCACACCCGGTCCTCCGCCCTCCGCATCCAGCCGCTTCCGGCCACCTTCTTCAGGTCGTCGGTCGTCCCACCCTGCGATTGTTTCATGCCTAGTTACAAATTTCTTTATTTACTCCACAAAATTGCCTTAATAGTAATTTTGTGAAGTCTGGTTCCTGAACTAGGTTACAAAGCCAGGCTCCACCTCCGAACCGTGCAAAATATTGTTTTTTTTTTAATTTAAATAACAAGGTATGTTACTTTGCTTATAAAATAACATAAAGAAAAATAAAATAAGGGTTTTTTAACTTTGAAGTAGTGTGTAACGTGTGAGTTGGGGTGTGTGTATGGATGTGAGTAGTGAGTGTATGTGTGTGGATGTGTGAGTGTATTACTAGTAGTAAGACCTTAACGTGAATAAGCACTTGACAATTATCAGTATCCAAAAGTACCAATCATAAGTAGCTGCATTCCGAAGAAAATCATCTATACAACTATTATTTATAACGTCCTAAAATACGTCGTTTACTAAAAGTTTTTTAAATAAAGTAACGGAAGCTGCCGTCGTAGCATTTCTATAAAAGATATTTCCAGCGAGCCTAACGGCGTGTCACCGAGCCAGACGTATGGGGTTGGCTTGCAAGAGTTGCAAGCGCTGCAACCCCTAATGGCCCCTACTCTCAAACACCTATTGAGACGACCCCGCCACGTTATACACTTACTTACCTATAAGTACACTTTAAGCTGTGACGAGCTCTAAGACTTCACCAGCCGTGGCACTCTGGACACGGCTAACTGCTGAAAAACTGACCTGGACAAGGCTTTACCCAAAAATGACATATTTTGTAGTGACAAAGGACTCACCTGAAAATAAAAACAATAACTAATATTAGATAGCGATTAAATAATAAAATTACTAGAAATGAAGTAATATAATTAATTTAATTTTGTACTAATGTTATCCTCCGTCTGTCTCCGGCAGATGAGAGAGGGTTGTGCTCCTGCAGTGGAGACAAAAATAACCTGATGATGATGATGTACTAATATCAGTGAAGTGACGTATTCGATGAATGATAATTTACTACTACGGAAGAGCTATAATAAAATAAATACCTATATTTTTTTTAACATGAATTGGTGGCAAAACGTCTTTATTTAATTAAGTATTTGATTGACAATATTTTTTTGACCGCCTCTTTGGCCTAGTGGCTTGGTAATTGGACACGAGCGCCAGAATTCCTGGGTTCGATTCCCACTGGGAACAGACAACTTTGTACAATTTGTACAAGCTAGTCCCGGTCTGAATGTTGTATTTGAGAATTGTCTAATCCTTGTTTCATTTCCTATAGGAGTTCTATCCTTTGGGATTAGACAAGTGTATGTTTATATGTTATATTTATTTATTTTATTTAAAATTTTAGTTGGATTTTCTTAGGATCTCCCTCTGGTTCGATAATAATTATTTATTTCTTATTAGAACCCTAAATAAAATAGATTAGGTACACGTTCCTATCAACCAACCCTTAGGTATTCTGAGAAGCCCTCAAAGTTTATTAGCAGATTAATTTCCCTCAAGACCCCTTTTTAAAACATTATACGGAAAACCTTAGGGTTAAATTACTTAAAGGAGTTTTGTTTCCTATTTCTC
The DNA here is from genome assembly GCA_947086405.1 of Esperia sulphurella. NCBI lineage: Eukaryota > Metazoa > Arthropoda > Insecta > Lepidoptera > Oecophoridae > Esperia > Esperia sulphurella. The sequence goes on from OX352282.1 coordinate 4,914,573, forward strand.
AAGAAAATGTTGCTATGGTCTTTAAGCTTTTATACCTAAGTAATACTTTGATTTTATACCTAAGTAATACTTTGAATTTAAATATCTAGAAGTAGCATTATACTTATTATTAGGGACCTGTCATAAGTAATACTACTTCCTTTTGACTACCCCTGACACTGGTATTAATTTACTTACATTTAAAAACTGTATTAACTGTAAATTGTGGCAATAAGTTATTTCAATTTCATTTCTATTAAGTAGGTTTTTCGTTTATCTGTCTATTGAGCTGGTATTTTGAACATACTTGTTAAATTACACTAAAAGTCAAATTCAAAATCCTTTATTGGACATGAGAACACTATATTCTATACAGGGAACGAAAATAATAGTTAATAACAAACCATTTGACAGGTGCTTTAGAATTAAAAATATTTCCAAGATATATTACAATATTTTAATTCAACGAACGTCTTTACTTTACCTATAATCCACATTACATCATTACAACTTATTACTGATCATTAAAATCAGTATTCGTATTGCTATTTGTTGGTAAATCTTATTTTCGATCCTGAAATGGAATATAGAAACATTATACACATCTCTATATTTACAGACTACCGCTTCCTAGGTCTTAGCGCTGTGAAGAAGAAACGGCGCAACAAACTTCACGCAACACAACTTTTAAAATCAAGTTTGTATACAATAATTGACACCGTATCTAATATCCACTTAACGCTTTTGAATGCGATGTCTTTTATGTCTCTTATGCAATACAACCGATTGAGTAATATCAACAAAAGAATTTTGGATTTGTTGTTATGTAGTTCCGCGGTGGCTGTCTCCACTGATGTCGTTCCGCTGGTATTAGTGGATCGTCATCATGCTGTGTTTGCTTTTAAACTGGATCTACAAGTCATGGCTGGGCTGTACAGACGGGAAATTAATAAGTTCTGTTTCCATAAAGCTGACTATGAGTTACTTAATAGGGAAATTATGTCTCTGGATTGGGTTGTTTTACTACAGGGAAAATCAGTTGATGAATCAGTTGAAATATTCTATGATTATCTACATAAAATAATTAAACAATTTGTACCGAAACGGAAACATAAATCATCTAAATTTCCTACTTGGTTTACGCATGAATTAATTAAGATATTTAAACTGAAGCAAAAAGCTTGGATTGCCTATAAAAAGAACATAGTTTCAAAGGAACTTTAACACCCCTATCTATCGGCTCGCGGAATAAGTTCCGTACGTGCGGAGTGCGGAGGCGGAAGGAGAATTTTTCACCGTTTCTCTCTTAGATTTTCTTTCAAGATTTAAATGGAATTGGTTACTTATATAGATAGTTTTAGAAAAAATACTAGCTTTTATAAATATAGATAAGTCGCAGTAAACCAGGTGAATATTTGAGCGTTTGAGTGTAAAAAAAAATTGGGAGGGTCTAAGTATTTTTTTTATTCTATCTGTTAGTTTGTGCAAAGATCACCTAAAACTACTGAACCAATTTTGATGCACTTTTAACAGAAACATGTGGCTTAACTCAGAATAACATTTAGTTTTTATTTCATCGCAATCGGCTTGCTTAATCAAAAGTTGTAGGAATGTTTAGTTTTCAAATACAGTAAGTAGTAGGTATACAATATAACAATGAAGTATAATTATAATGTTCGGCGCAATTCAGATTGCGATGAGTTAGGACTGCATTTGGAGCTGTAGTGGGCGTGGGCGTCGGGATCGAAGTCGTAGTCGAACTCGGATTGACAGATAGTCTACGTGAGCGGAGCCGCGGGCACAGCTAGTTATACGATAAGTATCTGGTCCTAGCGCAGATTCTGATTTGGTGAAATATTTAATTAAATATATTCCTTTAAGGGGTAAAGGGGTATCTCAGAGAGAAAAGCGGGCGATGGAAAGTCGCTTTGCGACATTGAATTGCGCAAACTGGCGATACGTCGTCTCTACCCGTCCCCTTTGGAACCAAGGCGCGAGCATTATGTATGTATGTATGTATGTATGTATATATTCCTTTTCATCAACTATCGGGGAGGATAACGGCAGACGTTGAAACGTTCGGATATTCACCCGGGCGCTAGTATCGGTAAAAACCTTCACTTTCCACATTCCGATACCAATTCCATTACCTGTGGCATCATAAATTATTATATCAGCACATTGTTGTAACACATTAAGATGTCCATGGAAAATCGGCTCCACTGCTTCCTGTATTGCATCCAGGAAATTATGAGCAAGTGACTCAGCAACTACCGTAGTACACGTGCGACTTAAATCGTGGGGCATACAGTAATAGACGTACAAGAATCGCTCGTTTAGCAGTTTAATGGGCTCGATTCTGAAGGCACAACGTTAAAATTTGACAGCACTAAAACTGTTGCTATCCTTGTCACACAGTATTATGAAGATAAAGACGAAACCAATTTTAGCACTGTCAAAACTTTAAATGTGGCCTTCAGAATCGGGCCCATTGCTATATCCGTTTGTAAACTTAGAACTAGAAAACAATAGTATATTATTAAACAATAATAATTAGTAAAGTATATTATTATAACGCAAAAAATGACGAAGATACAGCAATTTCAGTGCAATAGTTCCAAAAACGGAAGTGACGTCATACGACACGTCGCGGGAAGAAATGTGTGCAGCACACAAGCGCAGTCTGTCTAAAGAAACACGCGCGACACCGCACTGGAGAATGAAATCTGAGCGAGAGGGCGAGAACATTACGCGTGGGTTGTAACAAGTTATGTTGGCATAGAAAAGCGCGCGCGTTTTAATAAGTTGCGTTAAATAAACTTTAATAACTTCGTCATTACTTATTGGAACCAATCATGGCGAGCTTATTTTTCACATTTCACGTCATTTTCACGTGCACTCGCAGGATTCATAAGAAAAATAAAACAGGCAAGGATAACATCGCACCAAACAGCCAAAAATAAATATTCCAATGAAGCAAAGAGATTATATTATGTGGTTCGCATTTTGGATTAGTAGATTAAAATACTCCTTGGTTGGTTATGAGAATGAAAATGTCTTCTTAGTTTTTTTACAGTCCACTCATTTGGTTGGTTTCAGGTTTTGACCCCTCAACCTCATGAAAGTGAATCAAACGCAGTACCAACTATACAACCCCCATAAATACTACTTAATACTTAGACTGCAGCGCAGCCGTCTCAATTATACCCTTCACTTAAACAAGTCAAGCACAAAATATCTTGACGCAGTCTCAAGTTTGCACTCCACATAATCATCAAAACCGTTTCAACCGCGGTTAGACAGTTTCTCTGCTGCGCTCTGCCTTGTCTAGAGCGTAATGTTCTTGACTAGTTTAGAATTATGGTTCTATTTTCAGTAACTGGGTGTCAAACTTCTGTGGCAAAATGTACTAAGTCAAACCATGTGATTTCGCGAGCTTGTTAAGCTTTTTCAAGGTCAAAGTAACAGTGGAGCAGCTTTTTAGCTTTCCTATTGGCTTAGTAGTTTAAGCGTTGGGTTCGACCGCCAAGGGTCGTTGGTTCGGTGCCTGCCCCGTACAGAAAACTTTGTACAAGTTAGTCCTGGTCTGTGTGTTATATATTAGAAATGTACTGTCCTTGTTTGTCCTTGTTGGTCACCGAAGGGGGGAAGGGGGTAAAAAATTGAAAAAAATGTGTCACGTAGTTTGGGTACTTACGTTCCCTTATGCGTGTATTCTCTAACAGTGGGAAGGAGAAGTTGATTAAAAGTGTAGGAATTTTCGTTTTACAAGGGAACGATATATCTGTTACGTAGTAACTATTAAGTAATCTGTGGTGAGGTTATGATATGGTTCGTCTGAATAGACCCTTAGCCGCAGCGAAGGCGAAGCCTCCCCCTCCCCCAAACCAAATTGAATTGATACTTCATTCCCCGTAAAATGCCTATGTGGAATTTATTTTATGCCATTAGCATATTAAAACGGCTCTTACCGCACTACAGTCAGCAGAAAAAGCGTAGATTTTTAAAAGTCACACTTGGCTCACGTCAAGCTCCATGATAGAATTCCTATAATAATAAAAATCATAATTTTTCATCTGAACAAAATAATATTTACATCAATTCCGCCGAACTATATAAGATTGTTGACAGAAATCGCTCTCTTATATGGTGAATAACGAAGCAAATTAAAAACATGTTTTGTTTTTTATTTTATTATCAGAAAATATGAAATTGGTGACGAGGGCTTGGGGGTCAGAGTCTTAGTCGGATTGTCAAGTTGAGTATTCAACGCGAGCGGAATCGCAGGCACATCTAGTATTAAATAAGAATCTATTACTTATCACAGTATTTGATTTTTATGTGAGTTTACTTTGCTGACCCTACATTTTCTCTTTTTGCATGAAGGAAATTAAGTTTTCAAAGCCTATAAATGTACTTTAATTCATACGTCCACTGCTGAACATAAGCCTCCCCAATAGGCTGCTACTTTTAGTGGGCGGTTCATTGGGGGATTTACCATAATCACCACGCTTGGCAGGCGGATTGGTGATCGCACACAAAATAACGCCCTGCCCGTCCCTGGGGCAATCCCTTAGTCGTCTTGACGACTCCCACGGAAAGATTGGGGGTCGCCCTTGAAATCACACCGCTATTTATTGTAGTATTGTAAGTCGTGTGGTTCCCGGCTTTGAATAGGGCCACCCCAAATCTTCCCGTGGGTGTCGTCAAGGCGACTAAGGGATTGCACCAGGGATGGGCAGCAGATAGTTGTATTATGAGCTAATTTGTGTATATATTGTATCATTTATGTTTATGTAATATTATACGCATATTTTAGTGTAAATGTATATTTGATGGGTACGTTTCTTTTATAATTTTGGTACTAAACGCATTAGACCAATCCTTTCAGTTACTCTAAGGTTAACTGGAAGAGATCCCTAAGTGGGATAAGTCCGCCTTTGTACACAACTTTATTATTTATTTTTTTGTTGTTATTTTGGTACAATAAAGCGTTTACATACAAGAAAAAAAAGAGATCCCTCTGATATTTATACTGAAGTCAGTAATAAATGGCAAGTACAGAACCCTGTCGTTCACACGATCGCGTACAAACAGTGGTGTTGCAAACAAAGGCGCGACGGGAGCGAGTCATGCGAAGTTGAAAATGTCTGTTTTTAAAGTTGAAAATGTCTGTTTTTAACTTCCAACCGTTTTCCTTCCCGGCGCATACTAGGTGCCAACACGTTTATTTCAACTTTTTGGGCAAAGAGTTTGTTGTGAAAGTTTCTGGAATCTGAAGTTTTCTTGCAAGTTTTGGATATAATTGGAAATGGATTTTATGGTTAATCATTTATTTCTAAGGAAATGAGACAATATGTAATCTATGAATATGTAGGTAACTACTGATGCGTTTTTTTTAAAATAAATATCATCATCATCATATCAGCCCTTAGCCGTCCACTGCTGGACATAGGCCTTCCCCAATGAACGCCACCACACCCGGTCCTCCGCCCTCCGCATCCAGCCGCTTCCGGCCACCTTCTTCAGGTCGTCGGTCGTCCCACCCTGCGATTGTTTCATGCCTAGTTACAAATTTCTTTATTTACTCCACAAAATTGCCTTAATAGTAATTTTGTGAAGTCTGGTTCCTGAACTAGGTTACAAAGCCAGGCTCCACCTCCGAACCGTGCAAAATATTGTTTTTTTTTTAATTTAAATAACAAGGTATGTTACTTTGCTTATAAAATAACATAAAGAAAAATAAAATAAGGGTTTTTTAACTTTGAAGTAGTGTGTAACGTGTGAGTTGGGGTGTGTGTATGGATGTGAGTAGTGAGTGTATGTGTGTGGATGTGTGAGTGTATTACTAGTAGTAAGACCTTAACGTGAATAAGCACTTGACAATTATCAGTATCCAAAAGTACCAATCATAAGTAGCTGCATTCCGAAGAAAATCATCTATACAACTATTATTTATAACGTCCTAAAATACGTCGTTTACTAAAAGTTTTTTAAATAAAGTAACGGAAGCTGCCGTCGTAGCATTTCTATAAAAGATATTTCCAGCGAGCCTAACGGCGTGTCACCGAGCCAGACGTATGGGGTTGGCTTGCAAGAGTTGCAAGCGCTGCAACCCCTAATGGCCCCTACTCTCAAACACCTATTGAGACGACCCCGCCACGTTATACACTTACTTACCTATAAGTACACTTTAAGCTGTGACGAGCTCTAAGACTTCACCAGCCGTGGCACTCTGGACACGGCTAACTGCTGAAAAACTGACCTGGACAAGGCTTTACCCAAAAATGACATATTTTGTAGTGACAAAGGACTCACCTGAAAATAAAAACAATAACTAATATTAGATAGCGATTAAATAATAAAATTACTAGAAATGAAGTAATATAATTAATTTAATTTTGTACTAATGTTATCCTCCGTCTGTCTCCGGCAGATGAGAGAGGGTTGTGCTCCTGCAGTGGAGACAAAAATAACCTGATGATGATGATGTACTAATATCAGTGAAGTGACGTATTCGATGAATGATAATTTACTACTACGGAAGAGCTATAATAAAATAAATACCTATATTTTTTTTAACATGAATTGGTGGCAAAACGTCTTTATTTAATTAAGTATTTGATTGACAATATTTTTTTGACCGCCTCTTTGGCCTAGTGGCTTGGTAATTGGACACGAGCGCCAGAATTCGTGGGTTCGATTCCCACTGGGAACAGACAACTTTGTACAATTTGTACAAGCTAGTCCCGGTCTGAATGTTGTATTTGAGAATTGTCTAATCCTTGTTTCATTTCCTATAGGAGTTTTATCCTTTGGGATTAGACAAGTGTATGTTTATATGTTATATTTATTTATTTTATTTAAAATTTTAGTTGGATTTTCTTAGGATCTCCCTCTGGTTCGATAATAATTATTTATTTCTTATTAGAACCCTAAATAAAATAGATTAGGTACACGTTCCTATCAACCAACCCTTAGGTATTCTGAGAAGCCCTCAAAGTTTATTAGCAGATTAATTTCCCTCAAGACCCCTTTTTAAAACATTATACGGAAAACCTTAGGGTTAAATTACTTAAAGGAGTTTTGTTTCCTATTTCTCAAGAAAATGTTGCTATGGTCTTTAAGCTTTTATACCTAAGTAATACTTTGAATTTAAATATCTAGAAGTAGCATTATACTTATTATTAGGGACCTGTCATAAGTAATACTACTTCCTTTTGACTACCCCTGACACTGGTATTAATTTACTTACATTTAAAAACTGTATTAACTGTAAATTGTGGCAATAAGTTATTTCAATTTCATTTCTATTAAGTAGGTTTTTCGTTTATCTGTCTATTGAGCTGGTATTTTGAACATACTTGTTAAATTACACTAAAAGTCAAATTCAAAATCCTTTATTGGACATGAGAACACTATATTCTATACAGGGAACGAAAATAATAGTTAATAACAAACCATTTGACAGGTGCTTTAGAATTAAAAATATTTCCAAGATATATTACAAAATTTTAATTCAACGAACGTCTTTACTTTACCTATAATCCACATTACATCATTACAACTTATTACTGATCATTAAAATCAGTATTCGTATTGCTATTTGTTGGTAAATCTTATTTTCGATCCTGAAATGGAATATAGAAACATTATACACATCTCTATATTTACAGACTACCGCTTCCTACGTCTTAGCGCTGTGAAGAAGAAACGGCGCAACAAACTTCACGCAACACAACTTTTGAAATCAAGTTTGTCTACAATAATACAAAGATTGAGAAATACTCATTCAAGCCGAAGCAACATTAGTACCCAGGCATCTTTATCATTCACACAATCGTCTATTTTATAAGTTGTTTTTAATATGATTCTTAAACCTTCTGTCCGTCATGTTTAAGATTTCCTCTGGTAGTTTCTTGTAGAAGCGTATACATTGCCCTGTGAACGATTTACTGACCATACTAAGACTTCGATGTCAGCCCATTGTGGTTAGTAATAAATAAATAGGCCTTCCCAATGAACGCCACCACATCCGGTACTCCGCTAATAAATAATAGATAGTGTTCCTAACTGGACCGCAATGTTAACATGGTAATAAAAACCTGTTTATGCTGCTGGTGACCCTTTCATATCATGTTCATATCAGTCCTCCGCATCCAGCCGCTTCCGGCCGCCTTCTTCAGGTCATCGGTCCACCTGGCGGCGACGAAGCTTAAGACCCTGCGCGTGCGGCCTTTACTCCAGAACTCGTCTACAGCAACGGCCGTCGGAAGCATAAAGTAAAAGAGCACCTCAGCAAGTACCGGGCACCTCCCCCGTGATTCGGCCTATATAACCTAGATGTCGAAAGGCCATGGGAGGTGAAGGGATAGCTGCCCACTGCCACTTCAGCTGGCTAATACTTTAGGCTATGTCGGTGACTTACTTACGGCTTAATCGTGGTAAAACAAGTAATTTTTTTTCTGGCATCATACATAACTGTTATAGGTCACAGTGCAAAGTTTGAGGACATACCTAGATATATTTTTGTGGATACCATTAGGGTGGGGAAAATTGTAGGTAACTTTATTTAAAATTTTCCACTCCGACACTTTTTTGCATACCCCGGTATACTAAAACACTCGTTAAGCATCAGAAAAAAGCCATGGAGAATTCTCCACAATTCTCCAATGTAGGGTAACTTCCCATTTATTCGTCGCCAAGATTTGAATGAGAACAAATTTGAAATTTAAATCGGAGCATTTGCCCAAATTGATGGCGGGTGAGCGTGAGTGCTCCTTAGCCGTCGCATAGTACAAAGTAGGAACAGTACTGCATTTAGGTACAGCAAAGAAAATTGTAACTTCCATTACTGTTAGCGAAAATTGAAAAGCGTTGTGTTAATTGCTGGAACTTGCTGACGCGCGTGCGTGCGCCTGGCTCGACTGGTCGGTCGACTGGTCGGTCGATTGGTTGGCCGACTGGTTGATCGATTGGTTGGCCGACTGGTTGATCGATTGGTTGGCCGGATGGTTGGTCGACTGGTTGGACGGCTGGTTGGTCGACTGGTTGGTCGACAGGTTAGATAACTGGTTGGCCGACTGGTTTTTCGACTGGTTGGCCAACCACATTACGCTTATAAATACGTAATCACAACTAACGCCTGATCTAAGCATTTGCGTCATTTTAGACAAACATCTTTTATTTATTATTTTTACATGTCTTGTGGTAATTCATTGTATAATATATAAAAAAAATTATAAAATCAGCTAATCTTTCTTTATAATTCATATTCAAAATTTTCCCATTAAGTAGTTTCAAAAGTTAGTATAACTCTTTGAAATGCAGAATGTTGTTTGTGCAGAGGTAGGTTAGGTTAGTATAATATAGAAATATCAGTATTTTGCAGTCCGAGTATCTGTACTGTTCTCCTGTACTGTGCCTAGTCGGATCCCTACTCCCCACGTGAAATAGATACCGCTATTACGGTGATTGCTATTTTGGATTATGTCTTTATCTTTATTTGAATAATGCCTTTGGAATTATTTTAATTTAAGGGTTTTATAACACGTTTGGGGTATCATGCGGTAAACGAGTTCTAGAGCGGAGACCACTGCTATCGGGCGGAAGTAGTTAGGACTCCCCCGACTAGTCAGGATTCCCGTGGTAGCCATTACGAAGATGTTAGATTATTTATTATTTTGGTTTATTTAGTTTTAGTGATATTTAATGGATCGGGTGTGGTGGCGTTCCTTGGGGAAGACCTATGTCCAACAGTAGACATCTAAGGGCTGATATTGATGATGATCACCACAATACTCATTCATCATTGTATATAAATTCAAATAACTTCGTGCAATTGCTTTGCAGCTGTATTAGCGGGGAATCCACATGGGCAAAGTTATAGTATAGTCCTTTGATCCACTCCTTCGGTTGTCTCGTGGCACAACCTACAGCTTGTGATCTCCATTTGTCTAAAATTCCAAAGAACAACGTCAAATGTGGAGTGTAGATTTTTTTGAACGATTTTATAGCCTTACTGCACGGACTTTTGCAAACATTCCCACGTGTCTATTTTATATTCGATGATACAGTCAGTGCCATCTATCGAGTATTCAGAACTGTTTATTTTTAAAGAGATAAATATCTATGGGGGGGGGGGGGGGGGGGTTGACTCACGACCTAAGCACTTTAGTTTGATCAATTTCAAAAATTTTAAATCGTCTATCTACCTTTACTCCTCACCTAAGTAGATCGGTCGATCAAATGTGTATCAGGAATTCAGGACTGGTAAAATTACAAAAAAAAAATGCCGTTACATTTAAAGGGGATTAACAAAATTTTGGTCCATTTATTCGCTTAGTAACTGCACACTGGCCATAATTAGCATCTGGGTACAACAAGCTGCAGGTCTTACAAATTTATAGTCCCTGAGCGCCGGATCTAGACTAGACTAAAGTATAAAATAAGGCTCTGTTCATATCAGAGTGCTGAAAGCATAGTAGACAGATACTTTTGTATTATTTTAGTCTATTGTACTTATTGATCTGAAGGCATTCAATAGTTTGACGACACCTACCTCACCGCACCTCAATCCCCGAAGCAGAAAAAAAAAGATTATTATGGGGGTTGCGGGTTCGAATCCCGCTAGGGGCAAATGTTCGTACGATGAATATGAATGTTTGTACCCAAGTCTTGGATGTTTATATATTTATTTAAGTATGTCTATCCGTTGTCTAGTTACCATACCACAGGCTCTGCCTAGTTTAGGACTGGATAATTGATGTGAATGTCTGAGATATATTTTTATAAAAGAAGCAGAAGAAGGAAGCGTTCCTTCGATACGAGACCTACAGAAATGCGATGGCCAATACGTCTGCTATGTCAAGCAGTGACGGTTGATGATGATAATGATATAGTTACAGATTATTTAATCCTATTAATCCTACTAATATTATAAATACAAAAGTTTGGATATTTGGATGTTTGGATATTTGTTACTCAGTCGCGATTTAACCACTGGACGGACCGTGATGAAACTTGGCACACATACAGGTCCTGGAATAGGACATAGGATAGTTTTAATCTCGAAAAAACATCTCATTCCTACGGGAAATACATAATAATTTGTAATGTTAAGTTGTCCACGCGGACGAAGTCGCGGGCAATAGCTAGTAGTAACTATGTAACGGAAACATCACTGCTTAGTAAATTGAAAACACGCAAAAATAAAGCAGACAGCCGAGCGGGCGTCGATTGATGTGCTGCGCACGCAGCACGTAAAAAAGTGTTCACTTGTAACACTCTGCACGGGTACGGGTACTACTCGGCTCCGTAGCCTAGTCGGTAGTACACCTGCCTGCGAAGCTCGGGGTCGCGGGTTCGAATCCCGCCCAGGGCAAACATTCGTGTTATGAGCACTTGTGTTTGCCTTGTGACTGGATGTTATTTATATATTATATTATGTGTGTATATCAGCTGTCTGATACCCATATTTTATTTTTTTCTATTACCTCCAATATTATAATTTGGAGACTTTTCTTACTATTGTACTCTTTCGTTCGTTCAGTCTTTTATGCTTCTCGCACTTTTATGCTTCATACTATTCTTTCTTTCTTTCTATTCCTCATTCATACTTTTTAGAGATGGGATATCTCTCTACTCTGCCACTGCTTTGTTTTGTAGTGTGTGCGGGGAAATGACAAGTTCTTGCTTTATTTATTTTTCTTACATTTTAACTTACACTTTACATTTACAGCTTTCTTACATTTTATATTTTTATCAATTTCCTTAATTTTGTACATTATTATGCTATTTTACATTATTACTTATTGTTACTAACTTATTTTTATTATTATTACAGGCTTTGCCTAGTTTGGGATCAGGTGGCCGTGTGTGAAATGTCCCCACATATTTATTTATGTAGACATTTCACTTGGGACGACCAAATTAAATACTTTATAACTAGAAAACTCTAAGAATAAAAATCTTCCAAGTAACAGAACATTTAAGTACATCTAAAAAGAAGAATATGTACCGTGAAAAAAAATATAAAAGCGACTCCACTGAAGATACCTAATAATGTTTGGAAGACTATGTAAGAAAGTCGTTTGTAGGTACTTATCACGGTAGGTTCGATCTAGTGACGGAGGCGTGAATAGTTCTCATTTTACAAAGTACCTTGTGTACACACGTTTAGAAGAAGACGCACCTCTGGGCAGACACTCGAGTCCACCTGCGAAACTAATTAAACTGCTACGACACTATTTACTTACTTACCTACACTTTTGTTACACATTGTGGTACAGTACAGTGTACACAATTTATACTCTCGTGTAAAAGGAGCAATGGACAAAATATAGATCGTTTAGTTCACGAGGGCACGCCCCACTCTTTCACCAATTATATTGTTACTGTGTTAGTTCTATCGTTACGCACTAATCATCAATGTGTGCATACGTACACTAAGATAATGACGTTCGGATTTTTAACTGCCGCGCTCATCTCTCGCGAAAAATAGCGGTGTGTGCCTTCGTGAATTGAACGATATATATATGTAGTGAAGTGACAGTCACGGGACAGCCATTATCTAACTTATACGAGTGTTACTCAGAATACCGTAAATGTAAGTGTATATATTTATAGTATATAGTTTTGATGGGTACGTTTCTTTTATAATTTTGGTACTAAACGCATTATACCAGTCCTTTCAGTTACTCTAAGGTTGACTAGAAGAGATCACTAAGTGGGATAAGTCCGCTTTTGTACACAACTTTATTCTTTTATTTATTTTTGTTGTTCTTAATTTTGGTACAATTAAGCGTTTACATACATACATACATACTAACCCCAACCCGTCTGGCCAGCGCGGGGAGTGTAGGCCAAATCCTCTCTGTCTTGTCTCCGGCAGATGAGAGAGGGTTGTGCTCATGCAGTGGAGATAAAAATAACCTGATGATGATGATACATACATACATACAAACAAACATACCTTTTGGAAATTTCAAACTAGACCTTTCTCAAGCTCGACATATCAGAGTGGGAAATTAATATCTTTATAGGATCTCAAGTGAAAAACGGACGGACCTACTTGATGTCAAACGGTCACAGTCATCTGCAACATTTGGATAACAGTTCAAAGGCCACAAATTGCCACCGTGAATGGCACCTCGTTTGTGCCTGTAATAATTACACTGGCTTACCTGCAGTATAATTCTCCCACTGAAACATCGATATCTACATACATATAATAAAACTTGAATCCAATATGTCATACCGAGCAGAAGAACTAATTGGATTTTGAGATTGAATTAAGTATCTATACGTATAATAAAACAGTAGAAAAACACAAGAAAGGTAAGTCAGGAGGCTGATCCACAAGATGGACTCTCATTTAATATCATTTGTATGGCAGTGTCATTCATTATTACTGGTCTTGGCAAAAACTAGACAGAAAGTGACAGAAATGTTTTACAGGTCATTTATAGTTTATTTTTGTTTAAGCTGTTGTAATTTTGGTACTTCCATAAGTCCCGATACAAAAAAAATCGTTATTCGATAATTAGTGGCCCTGTAATCGATTACTACCAGACAGGCATTTTGTTATATAGTTAATTAGGTATGTATACAAAAAAAAGGAAGGGGAATGGAGGGGGAAGGGTGTCGGAAGGGAAAGAAGAGGGGAAGAGGAGGGAGGGGAGGGAGACGATGGACAGGTTGGAAGGAGGAAAAGTGGCTAAGAGGTTGAAATGAAGGGAAAGGGGCGAAAAGATCATCTTTAAAAAAAAAACAATGATTCTGTACTCCCACGAGCGGAGCCGCGGGCACAGCTAATTTATGTACTTATATGTAAACCTTTTCAATGCATCACCAGTTGTTTTTAGGGTTTAGTAATACATAATAATTTGTGAAGTTGTCCACGCGGACGAAGTCGCGGGTACATAATAGGCTCCTGAAATTGAGAAAGTATTTTTTGTAAATTAAAAGGGTAAATAGAACTTTGTATTTATAAAAGCAGAGAACATTTTTGCCTTCCCCAAAATGCTAGCTTAGATTTCTGACCGAACTCTATTTCACATGAAAAATATGTAAGGCATTTATATGAGGTCACTTTGTAACCTGATAAATAAACCTTTGTAGTGACCGCCGCCCTGTGGAATTTCATATTGCGAGTACAGATACTGGTATATATAGATAGGTATAGAACAGCGTGGATACCCTGGTAGACTGGGTAGGTATCTAAATATACTGTAAGAGTATAATAAAAGCATAGCTATATAATGTCTGTATGTAAAGGTTGTCTGGAAGAAATCGCTTAAAGCGATAAGACCGCCTAAATTGTACTATTTGTAACTTTTATAACGTGTAACTGTATTTGTTTGTGCAATAAAGTGTATCGTATTGTATAATATCAGCGGCAGCTGAATTACATCCACTGCTGGACGTAAGCCTCCTTAATAGAATGCCACTTTTGGTGGGCTGTCCATTGAAGGATTTGCCATAACTACCACCCTTGGCAGGCGGATTAGTGATCGCAGTAATGATCTTAATGTACACAGGAGAACACTGCTGCCCGTTCCTGGTGCAATTCTTTAGTCGCCTTGACGACACCCACGGGGAGATCGGTAGTTTCCCTATTCCAAGCCGGGAATCACACGGCGATATAGTTATAAGTAATTTAAACTGTATATATAATAATAAAAAATTATTAACCCCGACATAAAAGTAAGTACTTACTTACAAGTTTAAGTAATATTTTATTCTAAGGTTTTCTCTATTCTCGTTCAGCTTTTACAGCTAATAATCTTTTTTAATGTTAAAATTTCCAATAGGAAGTAGATGAGCGAGAGATTAAATATCTAGGTTAATTTTACCACACTTAAAATCTTTACCGTACCTGTATGATAGTTAAGTCCGCTGGACTTAAAGCTACATATACAACCGCTTTATAGGTAGCATTACAAATGAAAATTATAATGCTTTGCAGAAACTTTTATTTCTCGGTCCATAGAGAAAACAGAGCTGTCTTGGAAAAATCTTACTTTAGAGATAGACTAAGTAATGCAAAAGGAATTAACACTAACAATAATCCTACTAATATTATAAATGTGAAAGTTTGGATTTTTGGGTGTTTGTGATACTCAATGTAAACCCACTTGACGGATCGTGATGAAACTTGGCACACACACAGGTTAGGTCCAGGAACAGGACGTAGGATAGTTTGTTTCCCTAAAAAATATCCCATTCCTACCGAAAATACATAATGATTTGTAATGCTAAGTTGTCCACGCGGACGAAGTACAAAATTAAAATCAAATTTAAAAACTACCGACACCATAAGAAAAGTTTAGCAACCGATAATTACCAAATTAGGAGAAAATTGTATAAGCACTTCTGCAATAGGAATTCAGCTATTTTATTTAATTAATATTCAAAGTTATTATAATGTTTAAGAACAATGTACGGTAAGTAAATACATAAATAAAATAATAATAAATATTACATTATATACATATACAAACACTTGTCTAATCCCAAACCGCAATTGGGTCCAGGAGTCTGGTGGGGGATTTTCTCCTGTGCTATGGGAATTAAACAAGAATTGAACAATTCATAACATCCAGACCGGGAACAGCTTGTACAAAATTGTATAAAGTTGTCTGTGCCCAGTGGGAATCGAACCCACGACCTCTGGCACTCGAGTCCAATAACCAGGTCACTAGGCCAACGGAGACGGTCATACATATACGTACAAATACACTCGTCTAATGCCAAACAGGGATTTTCTGTGCTATGGGAATTAATGTAACCAATAAGTTGCTCAAGAGTGCCAATTTTGAAGTAGGCCAAGTTATACCTTATCTCAGCAGTCCTCGACGCATTCTTGAATTCTACAAGAAACTGAGTTTCTATCGATCTACCAGACAATGGCGATGCGACGTTAAAATAAAGAAATGGCACCTCTGAAATATTGTTTGTCTTTGTATCGTACCCTTATCACATAAGCCTTGATCTGGGTCGGCCACTCAAGCATTAACTTCGTGCCGATTTAAAAAGTTAATGTTGTTTGTTATTTTATTTTCCTGTCTTAAATATAAAGCTCAATGACGGCGTACCAGCATTGACTTTTAAAGATATTTGTGAATTACTTCACCATTACAACGTGAATACTTGACAGTGGGACTAGTCTGAAAACTGAAGGTCGCTGGCTAGCTAGCTAGCTAGCGGGCTATGGAAAGAGCTCTGCTCGGAGTTTCTCTAAGAGACATGATCCGACATGAGGTGATCCGCCAAAGAACTAAAGTCTTCGACAGCTCAAAAACTTAGTACGTTAAGTTAGTACGTTGAAGTGGCAATGGGTCGGTCACATCTGTCGTAGAACCGATTACCGCTGGTGTAAACGAGTTGTCGAGTGGAGACCGCGACTGGCCAAGCGTAGTGTGGGACGCCCCCAGGCTAGACGGAGCGACGATCTGCGTAAGGCGGCTGGCAGTGACTGGATGAGAAGATCCAAGGATCGAGTTCAGTGGCGCACAGTTTGTCCAACAGTGTACTCTTTCAGGCTGATGAAAATGACTTCACCACCATCATATCGGCCTATCCACATCCTCTGCTGGACTCCCCGATGAACTCCTCAATCCCTCGCTCCTCCGCCAGTTCCTCCTGATACTCGTACCCGCTCTACAGCGGCGTATTTGTTTCAATTGCTGCACTGAAAAAATACAATAAATAGGTTCCATGTGGATTCGGACCTATCAGTGCCTCCTCAGTCCTGAGTCTGTCCTTTTTTAGTTAGGTTCAAAATCAGTTTTTTTTTCATAAATATTTATTTATTTACTTATATTATTTTAAGGATGGGCTGATTGAGTACAATACTGAATAGGTACCGGCAAAAAAAAATGTAATTCTAGGGGCGTAAAAATGTCGTCAAAAAAATGTTTTAGCTGCTCCACCCCTTACAGAAATAGAAAGAAAGAAAGAAGAAGAAAGAAAAGAAATCAATCCGTCATGCGTCCGTATTCCGACAGTTATGAGTCAGTTTCAGTGCAGTGTCAGTTCAGTTCAACCTACGCACATTCTAATTTTTCCCAATATAGGATTCGGATAGGATAGGAAAGTCTACCAATTTAATAATGTTTGTAGCACCCTTCATCATCATCACCATAGCAACCCTTGAGGATGCCTTTGTCCAAGAATGGAGAGGCCATTCCTAGACAAAGGCGTCCTCCAGTCGTCTCCATATCTAGCCTGTAAGCACCCTCATGAATAAAGAAGCTAGATATCCGTTGAGATATTCACTGCGTATATCGATCGCATGTAGGTAATGTTAATAATGACTGACACACATTGTACTATACCGGTACGACCAACTAACGGACCGCATTTTTTCTTCTAGCAATTTGACGGGCCATCTGAAGCTACAAGCGACCTGTATTCATCTATAAACTAACTCCCTCCCTATGCTTCTCACAGTTTTCCACGTGTCGCGCTTTTTTTTAATTTTCGTATAGTAAAAGGTTGCCTACTTCTCCGGCTCACATTTAATTGTTTCAGCATGAGCATATTAAGTTCCAGCTAAAAGTGTGACATTACGCCCACAAAGGCTTGTTTACTATATATGTGTGGCGTATCCAAACGCCATCCGCTAGGATATATTAATCTGTGGTAGACTTTTAGAGAGAGAGAAAGAGAGAGAGAGACCGCAACGTGGTGGAGTTCTTGCTTGTGTACCTAGAGTTAACTGGAGTAATTATAAAGGAGACAAATAACTGCGTGCGTTTCATTGTGCCGAGAGCCGCAACAAAAGCGGATAGCCACTCAGGCGACCCTACCATAAGTATGAATGATATAGAAATTTCCTTTAAAAATTTGATTTTTACATTGTAATATATGGATTTGTTAAGAATATTTTATGTGGTATGAGAGTACAATTTAGAGTAGGTAAATTTTATTGAGAAACTATTTATCGTTCTTTGTGTTGGAATAATGAGAAATTATTGTGGTCGTGCCGGGAGACATTTCACTTGGGACGACCAAATTAAATACTTTATAACTCGAAAACTCTAAGAATAAAAATCTTCCAAGTAACAGAACATTTAAGTCCATCTAAAATGAAGAATTTGTACCGTGAAGAAAAATAAACTCGTGTATGGTCGTACCATGAAGCGACTCCACTGAAGATACCTAATAATGTTTGGAAGATTATGTAAGAAAGTCGTTTGTAAAATAATTAATCAGTGCGGCTCTTTTCTCCTTAAGTTTAACACATCTGTCTGTAGACTGTGCACTGTATGGCAAATCATGCATCGAGAAATCACTGAATAGCTTTGTCCCATTCCCATCCCATTGTGTACACTTCGTGGCAAATTTAGTGACCATGCGATTGTGAATTTTGATTGCTAGTTAACTACTAATTATTATGATAATCCTGAATCCTGATAGTAGCACAGTGGAGCGTCAATAACTGATCAAAATTGGTCTTTAAGTCGGCCAACACGGTTTTCCAGAGTGGTAAGTATGACCTATTTCTGTTGGGCATCGACAAGCTGACAATAAGAATTTTCGTAGTCAGTAGGTAAGAAGTGTACTTACTCTGGCTCTATATAATTACTATTACTCTACTTATTACATAAATATTTGGTAAAATTTACCTAAATATTACTTAGTAAACGTATTTATTAATATAACCTATATTCATTTATGAAATACAAACGTGTATTACTAACTAATCCCACTAATATTATAAATGCAAAAGTTTGTATGTATGTTACTCAATCACGCTTCACCCACTGGACGGATCGTGATGAAATTTGGAACACATATAGGTTAGGTCCTGGAATAGAACATAGAATAGTTTTAATCCCAAAAACCAAAATAATCGGTATAAGCAGATGCATAAAAGCAAAATGAAAACCCACGCGGACGAAGTCGCGGGCAAAAACTAGTCAACTATATACAGTCTTAAAAACTAATATATAAAAAGCGTTATAGCAAGAACACGTCGTCGAGCTCGCATGTATACGGCACATTATTATTATACTGTAAAATTTCCAACAAGAATCAAATTTTAATTATTATAATTTTATGGTACACAGAAGGAGATGACGTATACACAGGTGTGCTTATCTCTAAAAAGAGATTTCTTCCAGCCAAACCTTGTCTGGAATTATACTTAGAAATTATTTGGTTAAAATTTATATTTTTTTGCGGCCGCCATTGCCGCCGGCTAGTCAATTTGTCGAGATTAGCGGTATCGGTCTGTCAATAGAACCTACCTCATTGTACATGACATACTACCTAGTACCATTCTACATTAGCGAGATCTACATTACTGACAGTACATTTACGCTTTTCTAAGGAAAGCAATTTGGAGTCTGTACGAGAATCAGAAATGTACAGTAATATTCGTATCGTAACCATAAAGTTACGTATTCAGACATTCCACTACGCCAAAAAGGTACATGACCAACAGTCATGTACCGTAACGAAATGTACAACATGTTATGAATGTGTTGTTTCATTTATTATGTGTATATTCAGTAGCGACAGCGTAGAAGAAGTATGCAGATCTTCCTGCGAAAAATTGGAAAAAGCTATGATGACGTCTCCTCCGATTCGAGGTAAGAATGAAACTAAGGAAGCGAAATGCGAATGACAGAGTGAAAGAAGATTGAAGAGTACGGAACCGAATTAAATATAACTATTAAATAGATGTAAAACTAGAGATGTAACTCTAGAGATAAATCATTAAATATGGAACATGTTGGAATAAAATAAGTACATTTGACCATCTAATTGTAACCCCATTAACATTGCTTTACAAAAGAATAAATATTTTTATTTCTAAACACGAGGGACGGATGAAAACGCGAAACAAAATCGTGTTCAAACAACGCTCCCGACAGCTAAATTATTCATAAATTGTTGAAGTGCAAAAATATTACCCTAACAATTAAATAGGACGAGGAGATCCCAAAACGTAGAGAAGTTTCGTCCCTGGAAAGTCCCAAACAAGCGTAAAAAGGGCCCGATTAGCCCCGCTACACCAATTAAGCTGTCCGTTAACCAAAAAGTTAATGTCCCATAAAATTTTGCCAAATATTAAACCCGTTCTCCACAACTGTAATGCTTTCAGACTGGCGTGAATTTTAAAATTACGTGTCATATTACCGAGCAATGGTTGGACATAAATAATCTGATGCTTTCCTAACTTAACCTTTACGAAAGTAAAATTGATACATAAAATTAATAGATATTTCTGGGGAGAAAAATAGCGTATCTTCAACAGCGCGTAGCCCTAGCCGTCCAGCGGGGAAACGTAGCGAGTGTCCTAGGCACTTTGCAGCACCATTCGCTGGACAAATTAGGTGAAATTTTTTATTTAAATTAGATGTGTTTGATATTTATTAATTTTCAGCTTGTATGTTATACTCATATTCAATAAATAAAGTATCCTTTTAAACTGATACATGATTTATTTTATTTATTTATTGGGGAAGGCCTACGTCCAGCAATGGACGTCTAAGGTCTGATGTGATGATGATGATGGACGTACTTCTAACCGAGACAGCTTCTCAACTTTTACCAGGTACAAGTGCGGTCGTGTATGGAATACTGCGACACGAGAATAAGATATAATTTTATGTCGAAAATTTATAACTCACTAGCTGTTGCCCACGACTTCGTCCACGTGGACAACTTAACATTACAAATTATTATGTATTTCCCGTGGGAGTAGGATGTTTTTTCGGGATATAAACTATCCGATGTCCTATTCCAGGACCTAACCTATATGTGTGCCAAGTTTCATCACGATCCGTCCAGTGGTTGAAGCGTGATTGAGTAACAAACATCCAAATATCCCTACTTTCGCATTAATAATATTAGTAGGAAAAATAGTAGGATAACATAATAACAATAAATAAAAATCTGTACCTTCATTTATCGTTATTCACATATATACTTGTATATAAAGTTTTAATCCCCTCCAGCATAATATTATATAATATATAAAAATAATTATGGTGTTATTAACCGCTCTATATAGTTCAGTTACGAGAAACACACTACTATTCTCCATGAGACTGCACTTGTTAGTAAAATAAAGTCCCAGATCTTAGTCTATTACCTGACTATTACCATTTAGTTTGGAAGAAATAGCTTTAAGAGGTAAAACCGCCCAGATATCCGAATGTAAGCTACTTTATTATGCGATATAAAATAATTGAATTGAATTAAGTAGATTTAGACATTTATTTATTTTAAAAAAGAGTAACATTACAGATTTTAAATAAGTAATCCATTGCGGTACCTCCCCAACCCGTCAGGCCAGCGCGGGGAGTGTAGGCCAAATCCTCCGTCTGTCTCCGGCAGATGAGAGAGGATTATGCTCCTGCAGTGGAGACAAAAATAACCTGATGATGATTGCGGTACAATCACTTTTCATGCTATAGACGAAACCAACATTCCTCTATCTAGTATTCCCTTTCATTCTGTCCTCAGTCGTCCCATGCCGTCCACAGTCACAGTGCGGTGCCTCGGCGAGCAGGGAGCCGAACAGCTGCAGTGCGCGCGCGACGGGCGAGTGAACACATGCATACACTACATTTGTCTAGTTCTTAATTAGGTATAGGAACAATCCATCTATTAAATTTTCTAGTGGATAGCCTTGTATTTGTGTAATTATTATAACTAGGTAAGGAGTACATTTTTGTTTGCATTTTTGGCAGAAAGTGTATTTTAGTTTCTTAATTCTATGTAGATCAGTTAGCGCCAGTTGTAAATTCCAAAAAACTAGTTTCACAGCTCCTTCCGTCCGTTAAGACGTAATCAAGTTAGCCCCTTTAAGTTTTAAACCTAGTTTCATCGAGTTACTCAAAACTTAGCGCTAGACTGAATTAATAGTTGACGCTCTAGTACTAAGAGGCTTTCTGTTCATAATTTATAGTTCGTACGTATTGAGCGAACTCACATATTAGTGTAATTTAGTTTGTACTAGCTAGTCTACTAGTTAGCCAGCCTACTCGGTAGATAGCTAGAGGACTCGATGGCTAGATAGCCTACTCCGTAGCTAGCTAGTCTTCTAAGTAGCTAGCAAGCCTACTAGGTAGCTAGTTAGCCTGTTAGGTAGCTAGCTAGTCTACTAAGTAACTAGTTAGCCTGCTAGGTAGATGCTAGTCCACTCGGTAGCTAGCTATTCTAATAAGTAGCTAGGTAGTCTTCTAAGTAGCTAGCAAGCCTACTAGGTAGCTAGTTAGCCTGTTAGGTAGCTAGCTAGTCTACTAAGTAACTAGCTAGCCTACTAGGTAGATGCTAGTCCACTCGGTAGCTAGGTATTCTAATAAGTAGCTAGCTAGCCTACTAGGTAGCTATCCAGAATACTAGATAGCTAGGTACTCTATCGCCGTCGACTGCTGAATATCCTCTAAATTCATCATTATGTAATTCGAAAGCTGAATCCGCGGTGAGATTCTGCAATGGTATTCTGTGATACTCGAGCTGGAGTAGGCCTCATCTAGTAGCCCACTAGCCTATTCTATTAGTGCCACGGGCGAGCTCGGCAACGAAGTGAACTTTAACAACTGAGACATTTGACATTTGCCTATAGCATTTGGTATTTGTTTCTGCGAAAGATGAGGCCTACTCACTTCAGCTTGCTAATAATAAGATAAGATAAGATTTTATTTGATATAGAATAGGGTACAGTTCATTAGATGGTCATTATGAGGCTAAGATCTCCTAATTCTGCTATTTACAAGAGCATGCAAATATTTACATTAATAATAACAATAATACTTAATGAAACTAAGACTAAAACTTTTCAACTACTTAAACTAAACCTATTTTTTTTTTCTTTGTGCGACAAAAATTCTGCAACGGAATAAAACGCATGCTGAATCAGCCATTTCCGAAGAGAATTTTTAAACCTATTGGTACTGTGGTAATTCCTTTATAGATGCCGGTATATTATTGAATATGGTTCTGCCCATCGCGTAACAATCCTTCTGGAAGCGCGTAGTAATCACGAGCCTATTTGGATATCTCGTGTTTAAGGACAGTACATCTTTTGCGTGCTTGTAAAATCCTTTTGGCAATATCTGTGACCTTAGATCGTCAGAGTAAAATGTAAATTCAATCTAGTGCCTGAATCGGCTTTCATTTGTTTCATAATCACAATCATTATTCAACACGTAAGTTGCAAACCGATAAAAAATATATTTCTTCATTCTTTCTCTGTTTTATTGATACCCATTCGAGAGCTAGTTACAATTGCAAGGTAGCCTCAACCGCCTGGTATTAAAGACTTCTAATAAGAGCTACATAATCACAAAGTACAACCGTTCGACTGATTCTTACGTCGAATAGTAAGTTAAGGAACAACGCATACTAACATTATCTACTACAGATAGAAAAAAATGGTGTTGTATTTAATGTAATTTCTTTAAACAACTTCATATTCGTTTCTTGGACTATATGAACCCATACTTTGAGCGATCGGCGATCGATAGGTTTAGTCGCAATTTCACAATCGAATTAGTTTCAATCACGATACTAACAAATTGTAGAACATCGTACAATAACGTGGGAGTCAGATTTGATCAAAATATCGTTGTTTCTAAAATGCCTCGTTTTTATCTGGTTTTTAATCATTTACAAGTCAGGTGGGACAAGAACACGTACTAATAGCATTTCGTCATCGTCATCATCACCTGAAATACGTCCACTGCTGAACATAATCCTCCTTAATAGAACGCCACTTTTGGTATCAAGGAGACCAGTGGATTGCACCAGGGAGAGGCAGCAGCGTCCTGTATACATTAAGTACTACCAATCCGCCTGTCAAGCATGGTGATTATATAAAATCATCCAATGCCGCGTGGTTTCCGGTAGAGTAGAATAGGACCACTCCAACTCTTCCCGTGGATGTCGTACAAGGCGACTAAGGGAATACATTATAAAACATCGATCAGGCCTCCCCAACCCGTCTGGCCGGCGCGGGGAGTGTATGCCAAATCCTCCGTCTGTCTCCGGCAGATGAGAGAGGGTTATGCTCCTGCAGTGGAGACAAAAATAACCTGACGATGATGATCCAATGCTCACCAATAGTGGCATTCTTTTGGGGAGGCTTCTGTTCAGCAGTAGACGTATGTCGGCCAATAATCATGCGATCAGATAACCCATACTACAGAATAAGTGATAGTACAAAGTATTTACCTATACTAAAAGTATCAAGTGTGCGCAGGGCCTTATCAATTGAAAAACTCACTGCCTCTAATGAATGACTTCGTATCGTAATTGTAACTAGATTTCAATGAGATTATTATAGAATACGGTATGGTGTGCGGGAGGGGCGGTAGCGGTAACTTTACAACAGCTAATAATCGAAGTCAAAGCAAAGTCAAAACCTATATTGCACATGAGTACACTTGGTAAACTTATACACATCAATTTTATACCGACACGACTACAGCTTTTTTAATTGTTAGCGCTGTGAAGAAGAAACAGCGCGGCGCAGCAAACTTTCAGCAACTATTTTAAAAATCATAAATCAATTAGTTACTGTAAGGTATTAATTTTTTTAATAATAAATGAATAATATCACCAACAATTTTGGTTATATTAAAATTAATTTATAAGTTACAGTGCAAACTTACAAAGCATCAGATAGATGTGAATAGACAAATTGCCCAAGTATATCAGAACATATCAGTTTTCAATATTTAGAGTCCAAGTATCAAAAATATCTGGACAATTACTTTGCCGTAAATATCTGAACAGTTTTCAAACATTTCTGAATATAAGTACACAACCTATCACCTATTGATAAATTTATTTCGAAAAATTACAACAATTTTAATTGAAGGAATCCGCAAATTGTGTGCGAGTTTACACTTAGCTGAGTTTTTATTTTTAATATCCACTTTAAATTTGATTTCTGTTTGATACTGAATATCCCTGTGATCAGTCACTACAAATAAATACCTTGGTACTTATTCTGTAATTAAATAAAGACTACATGAGTAAGTCCAATAACATTTTGAGATAATTATGAAGTTAACAAGTGAACAAGGCAGTATTTGGTACCCAAAATTGTTACTCCCACTAGGCATCAGAAGCAATGTAATCAACAAAAACACTTTCAGAATTAAATATAAGAAATATCTAGTAAACTCATTAACGTAACCTCAATCTTTTTATGCTAATATCAAAATAAAAAACTTTGTAACTTTGCTTTGCTATTAACCATTGCGTAGTGATATTTAGTATTCTCTGCCATAGATGTGTATAAAGTAAGAGAGCTATTTCTGCCAACAAACTGTATTATACAGTTTGGCGGAGTTATTGTATGTATATTTTTTAAGAGATGAATAAATGATTTTATTATTTTATTTTATTTTTTTATATTTCGTACCCTTGGTAGAAGATAGTCGTATCTTCTACAAAGGGTACACCGATTTATGACCTCAAATACACTTAAAACCACGTACACATTTTTGCAATAGCTTGTATCTTAGTAAACAATTTATATTTTTTAGACTGCTTATTTCTGCAAACGAAAACGACGAATTAGCAATGAAATTACATTGAAATGTCAATTTCTACACAAATGTCACTAGCAAGACACTTTCCTTGTGGTCTTCAGAAAATTCAAGGTCTCGATCAATTATATTCTTCAAAGTCGTCTTTAAGCTCTCGCACACGTTTGTCACTTGCACCATACGCAATGCTGATTACATGGTAATACCCATATTGGTCCGATATCATCGTACGGTAATACGCTGTTGATTCACTGGCCTTGGTACACAATTACTTTGACCATAATGTCTGCTATATGGTGGTTTAGTAATCCAATTAGTATTGTGGACCATACCTACTTACGAAACCGAAAATAAATTATACCGCAACCCGCACTTTCTTACTACATATATCGGTGGTGTCTGGGAAACATGAGTCTTTGTACAACTCTCATGATATTTCATATACTTATACAGGAGACAATCCTAGTTTAGTAATAGACAAGTGTATGTATGTGTAAATTTGTATATCCCACTAATATTATAAATGCGAAAGTTTGGATGTTTGTTACACAATCACGCTTCAACTACTGGACGGATCTGGATGAAACTTGGCACACATAAATGTTCGGTCCTGGAATAGGACATATAATAGTTTTTATTCCGAATACACGGGAAACCAAATTAATATGAATTTATGTCATTTTTGAGGTTTAAAGGACGTTAATTACGAAAATTATATCTATTTTGAAATTCAAGATGTATAAATATCGAAAGCTACGCGGACCAAGTCTCGGGCAATAGCTAATATAATATAAAATAAAGCTTATTCGAAAAAATTCATTACCTGGATCTTTAAATACGTATAGACCGGTGTGTGTATGAGTGTGTGTGACTTTATCAGGAATCATTTTAGGCAGATGATTGATTGATAATTATCTTCTTATAATAGGGTGCTAGGTATACCCGGTGATGACACGTCGAGCCTGAGGGAGCTTTTGTGTCAGCCTCTCTGTCTATACGGTGCTTCCACCCCCCACAGTCTGCTAAATATAACTATTATTCAGCCAAGGGATAGGAGCCTGTAGTCCTTGGGTTCAGGGTAAGCCACACCCAGGACTCTTATTCGCCTTGCACACAGCAAGTGCTTCACCATCTCGCTGTCCTCTCCACAGGCTCTACAATAAGGCTGTAAGGTTGGCTAGAAGAGATCTCTTATAGAGAAAAGCTCGCCTTTGTACACAAAATTTGTAACTGTATTTAGTTTTAAAATTGTGCAATAAAGAATATATATATACAATTGACGGTCTCTGACAGACCCGTATTATGCAGGAGGTTACACGGAGGTGGTCGGTAACAACTCCTACGATAAGACGTACTTCCGAACTGCTCTCAACTCCGCCAAGTGTTGCTCCTCCGCATGTACTTTTTTAAGCATTTTTGAATTGATTGATAGTAAGTACCATGTGGGGGTGCGTGTGCGTGCGTCAGAGTGTGTATATAATTTAAACGCTTTTATATCTCCACTCATTACTATATCTTCCAGAGAACATTAGAGTAACTAAAAGTACTATAATTTAGTATCAAAAATTGATAACAGAATCATACTAGGCCCGATTCTGAAGAGCACAGTTAAAATTTGATAGTTAAATTTTAAATGTGTGTCTTTAAAAGTCCTTATCTATGTTGATGTTTTAATAATAGTATTGTGGTTTACGATTTATAAAAGAGTAGAAAAAACAAAAGAAAAGCGAATCTGTACATTGAAGTTTAAAAAAAAATTTCACTGCCCGGACGTTACTGAAGACCAGTAGAGTCCAAAAATATAATTAAAAAATTTCTTATCTGTCTGTATGTATGTATGTATGTACGGGCTAATCTTGGAAACTGCTGAACAGAATTTGACGGCGTTTTCACTGTTTAATAGCTTTGAGTTCGGGCCTCATACTGGTATAAGTCATATCTCAATAAAATGTCAGGATGCTGATATACAAGTTGACCTCTCATTTCATATCATTTGTATGAAAGCGTAGTTCAACATTACTGGTCGTTGCAAGAACTTGACAGAAAGTGACAGAGATGTTTTAAAGCTCATTTATAGATTTATTTTAGCTGATGTATTTCAGGTATTTCCACAAGTCTCGATACAAAAAGTTCGCTATTCGATAATTAGTGGCCCTGTATTAGACCGGTGATCGTCGACAATGTCAATATCGAAGCTGTTCAGGAGTACGTCTGCCTAGGACAGACAATACAGTTGGGTAGGATCAATTTCAAAAGCTGACAGAAGAATCCAGTTAGTGTGGGCAGTATTCGGAAAACTGCGTCAAGTCTTTACGTCACCTATTCCACAATGTTTAAAGACAAAAATCTTTAATCAGTGCATCCTGCCTGTCATGATTACAGCGCGGAGACGTGGACACTGATGGTGGGATCAGGATCCACAAGATTCAAGTGGCTCAGCGAGCTATAGAGAGGGCAATGCTCGGGGTCTCTATGAGGGATATGATTCGTAATAAGGAGATCCTTTGATAAACGAAGGTGACCGAAATAGCCGAAAGAATTAGTAAGCTGAAATGGCAGGTCACATCTGTCGTAGTACCGAACGGCCGTTGGGGCAGACGGGTTCTAGAGTGGGACGCGACGTCCCACGCGCAGGGTGGGACGCCCTGCCGCCAGGTGTATGGACAACCTGAAGTTGGTGGCCGGAAGCGGCTGGATCTGTAGGGCGTTGTGGCATTCATTGGGGAAGGCATGTCCAGCAGTTTGACAGACATTTTGTTGTACAGTTAATTGGATATGCAACATAGGAAGGGAATAGGAGGGGAAGGAAGTCGGATGAAAAAGAATAGAGGGATTAGGGTAAGAGAGGAAAGATGAGGGGGCAGTGGTAAATAAAGGGTGTAGGAAAGGGTGGGTTAAGGAAAGGGGGAGAGGTAGGAGTAGGGAGAGGGAAGGGGTGGGGGAAAGGGTTTTCAACGTTGTGGGAAGGGGATGGAGAAGGAAAGAAAGAAAGGGTATGGAAAGGACAAATTGGAGTGGGGGGGGGAAGGAAATATCACCTAATTTGTACAATATTAAAATATAAAAAAAATTAGTGATTATATGATAATCTTTTAATTCATGATAAACGTAAATGTCAACTTTATTTAAAAAAAAGCGGCCAAGTGCGAGTCGGACTCGCCCATGTAGGGTTCTGTAGCAGCAAGTAACATAATATAAAAGTTATTGTAGTTCGTTGTAACTTTGATCGATGTTTTAATAATAGTATTGTGGTTTACGATTTATGACGTATTAAAAAAAACTACTTACTAGATCTCTTTCAAACCAATTTTCGGTGGTATTTGGTATTTTTTTTACTTTTATCATTCTCTTACAGGGGGGGGGGACGGGGGGGGGACACATTTTACCACTTTGGAAGTGTCTCTCGCGCAAACTATTCAGTTTAGAAAAAAATGATATTAGAAACCTAAAAAATAACCCGTACGATAACGATAGGTGTTTTGTTCGACTGTCTGTTTGCCCGGCATATAACTACGAAGATTCTGAACTAACTTCAGAATCGTGCCTACTACCTAATTAAATCTTCTAAAGTCGTTTAGTATAGCACCAAGAAATTGAAAAGAAGTATAACTCATTGTGTAGCTCGGAGCGATATCAGTACGTAGTTATACAGGCTGGGGACTGCACAGAAAGGCCGCATTGTAAAGGGAAGCCCATCCAGCCTTCTCACCACGGAGACCACCTTCCTCCACACCAAAATCTCGGGTCGTACTGATTGCAAAAAAGTTCCTAGGTCTATAACGGTAACTCATAAAGTCATAAGAAAAGGCCGGATTGGCTGTGGCAGAAATAGTAAATTTGTATTCAGTTATGGAAAAAATATTTAAATACGTTGATGTAGGTATATAATGTGTTTGCCGTGTGGTTTCTGGTAGAGTAGAATAGGACCACTCCAACTCTTCCCGTGGATGTCGTACAAGGCGACTAAGGGAATACATTATAAAACATCAATCAGGCCTCCCCAACCCGTCTGGCCAGCGCGGGGAGTGTAGGCCGAATCCTCCGTCTGTCTCCGGCAGATGAGAGAGGGTTGTGCTCCTGCAGTGGAGACAAAAATAACCTGATGATGATAATGTATATAACATTATAGTGTTTATTGTTAGTAGTTACCTACATTTTTATTTTTTTGTTTAACAATTTATTGCACACACACAAAAAAACCAAACAAAACAATAAAAGTAAGGAAATAAAATAACATTTACAAATGGTAATGTCTGCCAGCCTACCAGCGACAGAGAAAACTTCATGAAAGGACAGACATGTGTGTTTTAATGAGGTTACAATACATACACACTTCTTAAAGTTATTTATTTGCAGAAGCAGTTTCGTGTTTGACTACTGTACCATATCCTACAAAATAATATTATTAATTAATCGATTTAATCGACTACATTTCTTATGGACATCCTTGTCACTTTAAGAAGACGTGGTTGCATCAGCAGTTCTTTGTACCGCTGCCCGTTTCTAATCAACATCTTGCATCAAGAAATTGCAAAGGACATCTCATTGTGTGCCTCCGCGTGACGTCAGAACACGAGTAGTTCTACAGAATGCACAGAAAGGCCACATTGTAATGGGCCGCCTCCAACCATCTCAGAGACCACATCAGAATATAAGGACGTACTCACTGCAAAAAACTTTTAATTATATTCATAATGCTTATACTGGCCAGGTGGGGCCAGGCCAGACCAGGATCGCTGTTTTATCAGGCCTTTGCTCGTAATCGGACTATTGCATTTATGGTCATAATTTATTTTCCAAAAGTCTCGAAATACTGCCAAAAATTTTTTTTAACAAATACGTGGTGTAAATGTAAGGGTAATACTATGTAGAATTGTTAATTAGCAGATATGAAGAAAAATTCTACCACGATAACATTTTCATAACTATTTTTAAGTTGATTTTGTCATTACAAAAAGAGAATGTTAATTACAAACGGACAATTACAAAAGGAGAATGTTAATCTGGGTAAATTAATTAATTACTACACTTATTGAGAACATTTTCTCAATAAGTGTAGTAATTAATGTATTTACCTAGATTAACATTCTCCTTTTAAAGGTAATTCGCCTATGCATTTTTTAATAACACTTTGTAAATATAAGAGAAAAGGGTGTTATTGACGACGCTCGCGTTTATTGTAGATAAGTATGATCACTAACACTGATGTGCTGCTAAGCAGTTTGTAAAATATCTAAACCTATTGGATATATTCTCCTTGCTACACTTTTTAAACTAATACTCTGAATTATAAGACAAACCCGTATTCACTTTAAATCTTTGTATCTGTCTGGCAGATATAAATCATTATAGTACTAGACCTCCCACATGCGGCGTTGCTCGCCTGCAGTATTTCTTACCTAAGTATATAGTTCGAAGCGACCTACTAACATGCATAACCATGACTAATATGTTTCTCAAAATAATATATATTTTTTTGCTGACAGTACTCACTGTAATATGGAATAAAAAGTAGTGCAAGGAAGAAAAGTGGGAGCTTTCCCTGTATTTTCTGCAAGAAGTTTCTTGAGAGTTTAATCATGCGCAAGATAAGCAGGTCGAAGCTTAGGGTTGCCAGATTAAAAAATTCAGTGGCTCATATGGCTAGGCTGGCGAATAAATACAGATAAAGAAGAAGATAAAATGTGTACCAGATTATTGTGAAGGTGCGTCATAGAGACTTCTATCGCTTAAAATATCAATCCCTCAAAGGTTGAATTAAAAAAATGTTTTATTACTGGTTGCCTACGTCATTTATTCTGATTTTTATATTGTTATAAACTGTATATAACTACGAGTTTTTAAAATTATTATATACTCTTTGAGTGCATTCTAAACTATTACCTGCCTGGGTACTTGCCTAAACATTCGATCGTTTCAACCGCCGTCATTTTAGCGTCACCTTCAAAAGAAAAGAGACAACACCAGTTCACAATTCTAACAATAAATGAATATGAATATGTTTTTGTTACACATTAAGTTTCTGGTCCTAGCACAGATTCGACATTGGTAAAATAATTAATTAAATATATTCTTTTTAGACAACTTTTGGGAACTACGGTAATGATGACGGTTGAAACGCTCGAATATTCACCGCCCGTCCTACTATCCCAAACTCGATTACTTGCTCAATAGATATGGTCAATGTATGCAGATATAGTTGGCACGTACTATATTAGACAATCGTCTTCAGATTTGGTAGAATCAAGGTTTTTAAGTACGTGACTGTCCCCTACAAAAAACGTTGACCGCCTCGTTGGCCTAGTGGTTTGGTCATTGGACTCGAGCGACAGAGGTCGTGGGTTTTATTCCCACTGAGGACAGACAACTTTGTACAAGCTTGTCCTGGTCTGGACGTTATATTTGTGAATAGTCCCATTCTTGTTTAATTTTCATAGCACAGGAGAAAATCCTAGTTTGGGATTGGACAAGTGTATGTATATGTGTATTATGTTATATTTATATAGGTAATATGTTATATTATTTTACTAAGCCCTCTGCAGAATGACTGTTACTCAACTCAAACATTCTTTATAAGTTTTGCACAACCCTATCTATACTTTTTGGGTAGTAGCATCCAGACCTTTTGTGACCCGAAGCAATTCAATTTAGTGATAAGGGACAAGTGAGGGACTCTTATCGATAAATAGAAAGACAAACAGAGTATCCATCGATATAAAATGGGAGGAGATAGAAAACTTATGTTGCAATGTTGGGGTTGGATCGGCTATGTGATAGGAATACTAACTTCTTTGCTAGAAAATAGATGTTACTTGAGTGTTTTAATTCTTCATTACACATGTAATTTAATATCTGTTAGTTCGTCTGAATGTCTGTAAACCGTCAAATAACTTAGGCAAATTAAGAAATGCTTTTTATAAGTATTAAGCGATTTCTCGTGAAGTGTGTCAGGCTCGCACAAAGTGGCGGTCAATCGTATCTGCCTACCCCTTCGGGAACAAGGCGTGAACATTATGTATGTATGTAAGTGATTTCTCACAGACCTTAAATTTCCTTTCCTAATAAAAAAGCTAAAAGGAAAGCTTGACTGGCCGAATTTGCGATAAAATCGCTGCGACCAAAGGAAACGTGTAAATAGAGTATTGTGAATCCAAAGTTGTGAAACAAGCTTTTGACGCAACATACGTGACATACTCGTATACAAATATCTAGTCATAATATCAGCCCTTAGACGTCTGCTGTTGAACATAGGCGTTCCCCAATGAACGCCAACACCCGGTCCCCCGTCCTCCGCATCCAGCCGCTTCCGGCCACCTTCTTCAGAACGTCGGTCCCCATGCCGGCGATGTGACCGTCCCACCCTGCGCGTGCGGAACCGAGGTCATCATCATCATGCCCCTAGAAGTCCACTGCTGGACATAGGCCTTTCCCAATGAACGCCAACACCCGGTCCTCCGTCCTCCGCATCCAGCCGCTTCCGGCCACCTTCTTCAGAACGTCGATCCCCATGCCGGCGATGCGACCGTCACACTCTGCGCGTGCCAATCCAAGATCACCACTTCAGAACTCGTCTGCCCCCAACGGCAGTCGGGGCTGTAGAGATAAGTTCGCCCGCATGCATTTGTTTTTACTTCTTACTCAATGTATAAAAAATAAATTAAGCTCGAATCTAGTGATGGCCTACATAGACAAACTAGAGCTTTGTCGTTTATCGATAAGTGCAGGAAGTATAAATACTGATGACATGTCATTTATTAAAGACAACATGTTTCCGCCGCGGCGGCATCGCTAACGATTAGTCGACTTTCTCGAAGGAAGTCAGTACTTTTACTGCCAGAAAAATAGTATAACTAAAGTTAGTATTTGAAATGCTTCATTAGTTCCTAATAAGGTTACGTCGAGCAAAGTTACAAAACATTTCTTTACTATAATTTATTATAGTGTAGATATATCCTAGAAGTAGGACCCGTTTACAAAAAGCAGCGCTCATAGTTTATTTCTTTTGAATCCCGTAATAAATAAATCTCACTTATATTGTAAATGCGAAGGTTTAGATGTTTGAATGTTTGTTACTCAATCACGCTTTAACTACTGGATCGAGATGAAACCTGGACACATATAGGTTAGGTCCTGGAATAGGACATAGGATAGTTTTATCCCGAAACAACATCTCATTCCTACGGGAAAAACATAATAATTTTGTGATCCACACGGACGAAGTCGCGGGCAACAGCTAGTATTACATAATCATCGCTGTATAGGAAAAGTTGCTAAAGCGCCAAGACAGGATTTTAAGGAAGAGAATCTAAAATATATGTATATTTTTATCTATACATCGGATTATGACATCTTATCTTTTTGATAGGCGGCCAGGTGTTCCCGGCGACACGTCGACCCTGTGGGATCTTTTGTGTCAGCCCCTTTGTCTATGCTGTGCTTCCGTCCCCCACAGTTCGCTGCATAAAATCTATTATGCAGCTAAGGGGCAGAAGCCTGTAGTCCTTGGGTTCTGGATAAGCCATACCCAGGACATTCATTCGCCTTGCAGCTAGTGCATTGCATTCACACAGCAAGTGCCTCACCGTTTCGCTGTCCTCTCCACAGGCTCTACAATTGACAGTCTCTGACAGTCCCATCTTATGCAAGAGGTGCGATCGTAGATGTTTTGAGATGGCCGGCAAAAACTCTTTCTTACACTGTCCCCAGTGGGAATTAAACCCACGACCTCTGGCGCTAGAGTTACGTCATGATCAAGACTAGGCCTCGCACTTATTGTGCTGCTGTCCGCTGTACCGTAGTTTGTCTGAATGGTTTATCGTTAAAACCAAAACCCCGCTTGATTGGTACACTTAACGTTGTGGTGCCTAAATTTGATACATCCACTTCGCTTAATAGATCAAAGTTTCATTAAATCCAATAGGCATCAATTGAAACTAGATACCGACTTCGATTAGTGCGCGCAATCAATTGAATCCGACGAAAACAGTGCCGGGTTAGAGTAACCATGATTATATTAAATTCAGAACAATTTTCCTGACAGTGTTGCAATTTTTCGATTTCTTGTTCCTGTTATTACCTTTTGTCTTATTATGTTTTTCGAAGGCAAATGTACGAGTAACTATAAAAAAAAAACCCAAATCGCTTCAAATGTGCCTATAAAATATGAAGTTCCCTCGATTTCTGCAGGGTTCCATCATCAGATAATGACTTGATGACCATAGTACCACCTGGGAAGTATACCTTTTCACACAAAAAAAGAATTTTCCAAATCGGTTCGGGCGTCTTCGAGTAATCGGGGAACATACATAAAAAAAAATTCCGACGAATTCAGAACCTCCTCCTTTTTTTGAAGTCGGTTAAAAATAGTAAGTCATCATCTTAATCATGTGCACTCTATTACCGTCTTCTGATATACATAGGCCTTATCATACTCAGGTAAAATTGAATTAGACAATTTCTAATAATTCCCAAAAATATCGTCACCCTAGTCATGATGAGTCGGGAGGCGTGCCTGTGTAATCGTCTGTGAATGATCAGATATCCGTCTCAGCTCCTGGACTAAAGTTGCACAACTAATTAAAGCATTTGCAAAAATATCTATGTAAACGTATAGACCAGCAGTCGAGACAGCTTTCTTATCCTATCATACTAACAAGCCACATTAGGTTAGATTTTAGAGACTATCAAAGGATCATATAAAATTATTGATTAGTTCCCGAACGAGAAGTGAAATCAGAAGAGGCAAACAGACAGAGCCTGATGTTAAGCGGTCACTGTCACCTAAGTGATCAGAGGCAGAAAGCGGTCACGCGTTCTAGCGTTCGGCGTTCGCGTTCGCGTTCTGTGTTCGTTGTGTTGTATTATATTACATATACATACGCACACAGCAGGCATTCTGACTGCGTCTCGTGAGCAACTGCACGCTCGAATGCTGAACGCGAACGCGAACGCCGAACGCTCGAACGCGTGACCGCTTTCTGCCTGATAAATCCCTAAAACTGCCCAAAGGCAACAAGTGCGTTGCCAGCCTGGGCTCTATGTTAGAATATCTCGTATGCCTGCGATTTTACTGGCTCTCCTAACGTTTAAACCGAAACTACAATTCCAGTAGATACTGGGTTCTGCTGGAATTGTTGGAAATGTTCCTCAATACTAAATTAACTTTAATTATCTCCTAATATTGAATACCTAACATTTATTGCTTCGGGTTTCAGAATGTACTTTCTTCTTACATAAGTACATTTTGTTACTAACATTAAGTGTTAAGATTTAATTCAGTTTGAGTAACAACCCTAAAGAACCTTTAATAAGAAATACGTAGGTATACAGTATGATGCAATAATAATACAATTGCAGAAATAAGTTAGCTCCGAGGCTAGGGGAGCAATGGGGGCAATATTTGTTCCTGTACCACTTTTAACTGCCTCCCTGTATTTCCGCACCCCTCGTTTAGGTGTTTGTTCACAGTAGGGTACTAGATTTTTTTCTCGACATCTACTCCTGAATGTGGACCGCATACCAATACGCACCAACATATCCTGTCTTTGGCCTTTGCATTAAGTTGCTTCCCGATACAATTTTCAGATAATCGATCCATATAACCAGTTCGCGGTATTTCGTATTTTCCCCCAAAGACCTTGATCTAAATGTCGTGGCTTGTTACTGTAATTTTGGGTCACTAAGTACATCTTGCAGCAATGTTTGTGTACATGCAGAAGCTAGGAGTCTGGGCTGCAGCGCCTGTATGAATGTGAATGTATGTATGTATAGAAGCTAAGAGCTGGGGCTGCCGCCTCTATATGAACATAGCTGACATATATGGTATCTAGGATTCTAAGCCCTTTAGTCTCTCCCCTCAGGAGCTAGCTTTTAATTTCAATCGAAAATTATACAATGTAGTAAGAGTGAAAAATAAACTCAGTCTTCACTGATAAGTACTTCATCCTGTGCACAACTGCTTCATAGGGAACCCACACTCCCTAAATTTATAGTCATAAATAAACATACATAAATCGTATATCCAATGATATTCCTTGTATAACAAAAACCTGATACACCCCAATTAGATTATGTTCCCCACGATGTATAGACGAAGAAATATAAATCATATAAAAATATTTTTGAACAGAAGAATTAACATTTAAAATGACATTATCCTACGTAAAATGTGATTTTTTAATTTTAAGTTTAATTTGGGAAAAAATATAACCCCATATTATTTATATCAAAGTCAAAATCATTTATTGCATATGAGTACACTTGGTACATTTGCGCAGCGCAAATAAACTTCACGCACCACATCTTTTAAAAATCAAGTTTGCATACCTACAATTAATAAAGATTTTGCGATTAAGTCGATATCGCAATCGACTTTCCTGGTGATTCTGACCAAAGTAATTTCAGGTTTTGGGTATACTAGGAATAGCCTATTATATACATACAAGTTTATATCCCTACTTTCCACCTGCTACTATGACACCTAGCAAGCGCAGCCAGCAAGATGGTAGAAGCGATATTGTTGGGTTAACAAATGACGGTGTTTGGTCGGCTCTGTTGGTTGGGGCGAGGTCGAGGCGAAATTTAACTTCAGAATGTGACATAATTTTACTAGAACCCCAGGTCTTTAGCGCAAAACCATAACATGTCGCCTAACAGAGTCATCAATTATGTCTTAAAAATATTATGTAAGTAGATTTAAGAAAACGTGGACACTGACGGTGGGCTTGATCCACAAGTTCCAGGTCGCTTAGCGAGCAATGGAGAGGGATATGCTCGGGGTTTCTTTGAAGGATATGATTCGTAATGAAGAGATCCGACGAAGAACGAAGGTAACCGACATAGCTGAAAGGATTAGCAAGCTGAAGTGGCAGTGGGCGGGCCACATCTGTCGCAGAACCGACGGCCGTTGGGGCAGACGAGTTCTGGAGTGGAGACTGCGGATCGGCAGGTGGACCGACGACCTAAAGAAGGTGGCCGGAACCGGCTAGATGCGGAGGGCGAAGGACCGGGTGTGGTGGCGTTCATTGGGGAAGGCCTATGTCCAACACGTTGAAGTTTGTAGACGTTTAAAGGCTAAATAAGATGATGATGATGAGATTTAATATCTTACACCTAACCTTCACGGTGATAGAAACTAAAAACTAAGTGTCGCAGTGTGAACAGGTACTAATACTAATACTGGGTCCAGTCGGGCCGCAGCCGTAAATTTTGATGTTCAGGGAATGAAGTGCGGACGCTCCTGCGCCGCGCCAGCGCCGCCGTGGAATATCAATACAATATTATTATACCTACTTACTACTTCTAGTACCCTAGTAGCCTCTATATTATTGTCCTATTTTTATTTCATCTCAATTGGCCACCTCGTTGGCCTGATGGCTTGGTATTTGGACTCAAGCGCCAGAGGTCGTGGGTTTGATTCTCAGTGGTGACAGACAACTTTGTACCATTTGTACTAGTTGTTCCCGGTCTGAATGTTATATTTGTGAATTGTCCTATCCTTGTTTAATTTCCAAAGCGCAAGAGAACATACTAGTTTGTGATTAGACAAGTGTATGTAGGTATGTATATGTATATACATAGTGTTAATACATAAGTACCTACTCCTACTCTTCTCGCCTCTGTATTATGGTACCTACCTACTCCTTTTAAGTCGTCAATAACTTGGATGCCGCACTCCACAGGTTAGGTTATTTGTCATTTATATTATGCTTATTCATATGAGTAAATACTTTATTTGTAATAGGAATATACTTTACCTTTTTATGACTTCACAACCTACCTTTCTTTGCTATTCTTATCCACTACTGTTCTGCGTAGTAACTGCACAAATTTCATTGTGAACGTAACTGAGTTGCGGCTCCCGGAGCCGCAGTTGCGTGGAACAGAGCTATTGTTTGGAAAGCTCCATTTAGTAGTACATAGAGATCGTTCTATGGAAAGTATTTTGTTGCTACTTCATACGCTTAAAATGACTTACCGGTTGAGTAACGGTGATAGTGCCAGTAGTAAAAAATCTTTAATTTTTCCTGATTATATTTGGCCATAATTTTTCATAATTATATTTTTTTGTAACTGACTGCAAACAGGAAAATTACATTTTCCATTTTGCTGTCAGTTAAGGAATGAGTGACTAAATGGGATGAAGGAGTCGTCACATTCTGTAACCGGATATGAATGGGAATTACTTTCCCATATCGTAGCCGTTACTAAATTTGGTTACGAAACGGGACGAAAGGGATTCAAACAGGGAAATTACATTTTCCATTTCGTACCCAGTTACGAATTTGGTTACCAAACGGGACTAACGGATATAAATTACTACCACTCAAACTATCCCATAATTTGTGACAAGATTCAACGTTAAATACTTATGTGTATCTCGAGCGAGAGAGATCGTGCGTTCGATTCCCACTGGGGACAAAGAACATTGTACAATTTGTACAAGCTGGTCCCGGTGTGACTATTATATTTGTGAATTGTCATATCATTGCCGTGTGGTTATCGGTAGAGTAAAATAGCACCACTGCAACTCTTCCCGTGGATGTCGTACAAGGCGACTAACGAATACATTATAAAACATCAATCAGGCCTCCTCAACCCGTCTGGCCAGCGCGGGGAGTGTAGGCCAAATCCTCCGTCTGTCTCCGGCAAATGAAAGAGGATTGTGATCCTGCAGTGGAGACAAAAATGACCTGATGATGATATCTTTGTTCATAGAAAATCATAGTTTGGTGTTAGACATGTGTCAATATGTATGTATATATGTAATATTTATTTATGAATTTATTTCTTTACTATTTTGCCCCTCTCCATACTAACTTATCTATATAAAATTGTCTACCGAAAGTTATTATACAGCGTGGTTCAAAAACAGTGAATCCGTAAAATCATGTGACTTGTATGACAGATATTATGAATGTACAATTAGGAGTGAAAGATTTCGTGTTTGACTCAGTAATGGGTCGCCGGATGTAGGCATAATTCTCTCTACCTTTATGGTTCGTGAGTAGAATTTGTAGAGTTAAGAAAAGCAGAGTGAGTTTAAAATAATTTTCGAATTTTTATTCTTGTCATTATTTGTGTCGTAGCTCGTGGCTACACACCTAAAGGATGGTAAGTCCGTCAGTATTTAGTTTTAAGAAAAAAATAGAACCGTTTTCCACCCCGAAGGGAAGAAAACGAGTATTTCAGGTCTTGCCGAGGCTTGACCTTTCGGAGATTACCTACCCTACCTACCATACGCAAATGCTAGCTACTTACGTCCTTTCGTCTCCGAGCAGGCTAGGGCGACAGCGGGGTGAGGTGTGTAGCTCATCCCCGCGAGAGGGGGCAACGGCAGGCGCGGGCGGCGGAACGCGGCCGAGCTTCGTCAGTACCTATCTCCGAGAACGACGGCAAGAGCTTGCTCAGGTCAAGCCTCGGCAAGACCTGAAATACTCGTTTTCTTCCCTTCGGGGTGGAAAACGGTTCTATTTCAGTTCTGTGCCTTCGGCTTGACCTTTCGGAGAAGTGTTTCTATTCTGCCGGCGCCCTAAAGCGTACTGTGACAGTGGTTGCAATTTAGTTGCATTAAGAGGTTCAAAGGTATTGTAAAATAAGACACTACTTACGTAAATACATAATGCTCATGCCCCGGTCCCAGAGGGGTAGGCAGAGATGATGGATCTCCTTAAGTATATTGAACCAAAATTGTATAGAAAAGAAAACACAGTCTTATAGGTTCTAGGAACCTGATTAATCTGCACCATCATTGGATATTCTCTTAGTGTCAACGGCTGAACTAAAGATACCGCACTTAACATTAAATCATAATATAATCAGATATATAAGAGATGCCAATCGAGATCATACTTTAACCATTTTATACTAAGGGCATTTTGGCCTTTCAGGGTCTTAGTATCACATCTCTAAACCGCGGTAAGAGAGTCATTTATATTATTTGCGTTCTTGCTCCGAGGCGGATCTACTAATTTACAATAACAAGGTACATCATGTTGGAAATTATTCGAAGCTACCGCCAATCGAATCGACCTTAGGCCTCTTTAACCGGAATCTTAAGCCAACCGGCAATGATGGATCTAGATGCATATTTTACCTTACCTTGAGTAGTAATGCATAAAATGTATAAACCTTTTCTAGATTCCGTTCGATTCGTGGATAATTCATCCAATTAATGACCAACTTCACCAAAATTAGAGTAGCATCTCCTGAACAGGTTAGATGCAATCCAGATTTTCGATTTATAATATTATTCGTCTGTGAGCCAAACCTAGACCAAAAAGTTACTGAGGAATGATACTTCCTGAAGTTCTTTTTGTCGATATCTAGAAGTGTAATGTCGTGAATACGACACCCCGACGCTAATAAGAGGAGTAATGCCAAATGTCTGGATACTAGAAACAAGCTATCCTTAGCAGGAATGTGAGAACGTAAGCACTGCAGTAAATTATCTACGTGCCAGATCTGCGATTTTGGAATAGGGACTGTTCCTGCGTAGGCCTGCCAACGTCACGATTACAGATTTATGGAGCAAAATCGTCGATGAGGCTTGCTTCTTGACGCGACAAGAAGGCCTAAGTACATGGCAACTTCCTGAGGTCGAGGACTACTAGGTTTTATCCCATTTTGTTTGCACCACGAGACCCAACAGGCCAAGCTGTAAGTGCACCAAGTAGATTCTCGCCATGCAGCCTGTAGAAGATCAATCAATATCGTTTCGAGTCTAAGCCTAAACCAGGTTACCCCTCCCCGTAACCTCCAAACTTTTACATAAAGGTCTTTCACATTCGGAGGTGGAAGATTGGTAGACAAGTCGATTAAATGCTCGTTCAGATCGAATATTTAGAACGGGGCTTCTAAAGCGCTGCGTTTGAGATCGTTACTCATAAATCCCGCTTCCTATCGAAGCACTATCACATACAAAAAATCCCGATGACCTGTAGAGATAGATAACTGGCTAGAAAGTCTGGCTTAATGCGTTTGTAAACAGAGCTAGTGAATCTAACGCATCTATAACTACCTTTGATTGAATCGTAGTGGATAGATCGATCTGAGGAGTATTACATTACAACGTGCCTCTTGAGATGCCCAGTCACCAGACTACTACCAAGCATGCTTGCACTCGACATACAATTTGCTATTGAATTGTAACGATCGGGAGATAAAACGAATGGAGAGTCACACCTAACCTGTTTGCCAACAGCAGTAACATTCTTGTTGCCTCCAAGAGAACAGCGTACCTCGTTCCATTTTACGCAAGTACGATATTAATATTCTGTTGACGGATTGCACCATGACAGACTAGCTTATCACGATCTCCTGAAACTCTATCGGAGCTATGAAGACAGCAAAGAGCTTCTTTCGGTTTACATGCCATTCTAACTGTTCCTTTTTCCATAGACCTGAAAGACCGTGACCCCGGAATAGACTTACTGCATATTTCATCTATCTATTCCAGCTATGCTCGGAGTTTCTCTAAGAGACAGGATCCGAAATGAGGTGATCCGCCAGAGAACTAAAGTCTTCGACATACCTCAAAAAGTTAGTGCGCTGAAGTGGCAGTGGACTGGTCACATCTGTCGGAGAACCGATTACCTCTGGGGTAAACGAGTTCTCGAGTGGAGACCGCGACTGGGCAAGTGTAGTGTGGGACGCCCCCTGGCTAGATGGAGCGACGATCTGGCTGGCAGTAACTGGATGTGAAGAACCGAGGATCGGGTTCAGTGGCGCACCTTGGGAGAGGCCTATGTTCAACAGTGGACTCTTTCGAGCTGATGATGATGTTGATAATATTCCATCTGGTCTTCCAGGATCTTTCGGTCCTGGTGAGCGAACAGGAAGTAGTCTAAGTAGACGAGAA
Source organism: Esperia sulphurella (assembly GCA_947086405.1). Lineage (NCBI taxonomy): Eukaryota > Metazoa > Arthropoda > Insecta > Lepidoptera > Oecophoridae > Esperia > Esperia sulphurella. Next base: position 4,956,930 of record OX352282.1, read on the forward strand.
TACGACGCCCTTCTTCCCTCAAAAGACTTGCTTTGCTACCCACATAGTGACACAAGAGAAGGTCAGCGGCGCACTGAAAAACCCAAAAGGAAGGGAAGTCATCTGTAGGAGTTTGCCGTTGCAAGCAATGGTGAGATATCTTTGGTGGCTCTTTTTTATCGGAATGTAGAAATATGCCTGATTGATGTCGAGTTATTCCATGTAATCGTCATCGTGTAGGAAGTTTGGGGCCTGACTCTTGATTTATTAGGCGAAATTTGGGAAGCTTGAGAAAACATTTAGACAGCGAAGATCGAAAACTTGTCTTAATTTTCCGCTTGGTTTTAAAATCAGAAACAACTGATACAAACACCTAGTCATAGAATTGGACTTTTCACTACTATTGACGGTAGGAGTTTTAGCTCTTTGCTAATGGACTTTAAGGTTTTTGTCGCAACCCTCGAGAGATTCTCGAGAAGTGGGATGGAATTTGATGTGGCGGTTTGATAACAAAAGGTATCGTATACCCGCCTTTTATTCTTTGTAGTGCCTCTATCTCCCGCCAATGGGGCAGAAAGTTTTGCAATTACCACTCTCAAAAGTCGTCAGTATTTACGAGAATTCCACGGCTTATTCTCCTTTCCTGCCGGCCGGTTTGAAATTGCCAGACATGCGGGATGTTGTCATGCACTGCTCTGGAATTGGACGATGTTGACTGACTGGTGTGCCAGGTAGGCTGTCTTCGTAGGCTGATCTTCCTTTGACCGCGTGAACAGGAGCGGTTGGTTTACGAAAACTATTACTAAGTCCTCCTTCTTTTACGCTCTCAACGGGAAAATCTGTAACAGTCCCCCGTTATCTTTTAACGAAACTGATGAACTGTTTCTCCTCAAACAGGTGAGTTAGAATAGAGCCACCCCAACTCTTTCCGTAGGTGTCGTCAAGACGACTAAAGGATTGCACCAGGGATGGGCAGCAGCATTATCCTGTGTATATTAAGATCATATAATAATAATATATATGATAATATAATAATATGATGTATATGTTTTGGTGCACCATAAAGAATATTTGAATTGAATTGAATTGAATCATTATGGCGATCACCAACCGGTCTGCCGATCGTGGTGAATATGGCAAATCCCCCAATCGAAAGCCCACCAAAAGAGGCATTCTATTGGGGAGGCTTATGTTCAGCAGTCGACGTATATAGGCTAATGATGATGAGGTGACTCATCGAAGGCGGAATTTGTTGAAGCGCAACGTTTTAAACTTCATTTCGAGTCTTGAATGCCTTGCACCTAATCTCTATGGCTGAGCACACGCGAACTCCAGGTAAGTGGTCGAATTCCATTCTACACCTCGAGCTTTCGTCAAGAATTTTGTGTCGATCCCCGGCCGCGCTAGGATGCTTTTTAGCCACCTCAACCAGTGAATGGTGAGGAGGATGCCGTGTGCCGTGCCTAGGATTCCTTCTTGTTTGGCCAGCTAAGGAGAAGAATGCTCACGAAGGTTTCCTCGCTCCGTATTTAAGCTTTAGAGCACTAACGGCCATGGTGTTGGGATAATCGGATCTGCCTCCTTAACTCTGGGCAAAAAGTTACTTGGCTTGGTCGGACGTTCCTTGTTTTGCAAAACGTCCAAATCCAGATCAAAATTTGGGGCATTCCACGGCGGCCAGTCCGAAGTTTCCGGGCTAGGCTTTTCCTCTGGAACAGACAAACCTTCTGTGTCTGACTCCAGACTAGCCCAGGCTATTCAGCAGTTTATTTTATTTCTAGGAGGAGTAAAATCACATTCTCCATTCTCCTTTCCAGCTGTTTTCATCCTTTTCTCCTTTCTTCCTCTAGAGCCTTGACAATGCTGAGGGCGATCCTCTTTCTTCGCTTTCGTCCGAAACCGTGACTGTCTATAGAGAAACTTCTCTTGCGATTAGGTTCTTCAGCCGGAGAGGTTGCCTGACAGGATCTTGCCTGCTTCTGCTCTCGTAAACAGCAAAGGTCGGATGGCCTCAACTGACTGTTTAAAGAATTCAGTGTGAGCTGCTGAGCCTTTGATGCGGTTCGCAATTGCAGGAGAACTTAAAATTAGGGCCGAGCAAAGGCCAAATCTAACAGTTTGCACCTCAAGTCCCTGTATCCTTTCTCAGAGCTATGATCTGCCTCTGGATTGAAGGTGCAGGTTAAGCTCACCGTGGGCAGGGCGAACATAGGATTGTTTAAGCGTTAGCCTCAAGCTTTTGTCCAAAACATATTCCTTGGCCGCACGACTTCCATTGCGGAGTTCCATCAGTCGGAGCATCTGCTCTTGTGCCAGGATTTTGTTTTTCCAAAATCTCCTCGTCTTGATCAAACTAGGCATGCTCGTCTAGGAGTTCTCCTATAGCGACGAATCGTCCACTTTGAGCCATCTGAGGCAAAATTTAATCAAGAAGCAAAAGCCCGTTTTATAGAACGAGCTCCCGAAAGTTGAGCCGCGTGGCTGAACTTCGGAAGGACACCCCACAAATTTCGAGCCGCGCGGCTCAAATTACGAGCCGCGCGTTTCAGATATTGGGCCGCGCGGCTCAGAAATCGAGCCGCGCTGCTCAGATATTGGGCCGCGCGGCTCAGAAATCGAGCCGCGCCGCTCAGAAATCGAGCCGCGCGGCTCAGATATTGGGCCGCGCGGCTCAGATATCGGGTCGCGCTTCGAGAGAAGCGACCCGCGCATATCGCCTACTGGGTCATAACCGAGCGATGTTATCGGCTGCGGCTTGACATACATAACACGACTACGGATGAATGTCCGACAAGTCGGTATAGGCGGTGACTGTGGATGAATGTCCGACAGTCGGTATAGGCGGCGTCTGTGGATGAATATCCGACAGTCAGTATAAGTGGCACAATGCATAGTTGTGGGCATGCCGACAATTCTCATCAAAATACAAGACCTCTATGACGATAAGCAATCATAGGAGGCCATCCATTTATAAAACACACACCCCTATAAAATGAAATAAAAGAAAAACATACTCGAAGACGAAAATAAATGTTTTTGACTTACCATTACTCTCGCTGGTAAGACACTCAAAACTATTTAAATTAACAAACGTTACAACAACGTTAGCACGAAAGCACTCGTAATTTGTAGTAGCACATGCGCACGCCAGGTAAATGATAGCGTACTGACGAAGCTCGGCCGCGTTCCGCCGCCCGCGCCTGCCGTTGCCCCCTCTCGCGGGGATGAGCTACACACCTCACCCCGCTGTCGCCCTAGCCTGCTCGGAGACGAAAGGACGTAAGTAGCTAGCATTTGCGTATGGTAGGTAGGGTAGGTAATCTCCGAAAGGTCAAGCCGAAGGCACAGAACTGAAATGTTTTATTTTATTTTATGCCTGGGTTTACGCCTGACCTCAGTCTCACCTGATAGTAAGTGAGGATGAGGTCTAAGGTGGAACGCCTATACCCAGAAGAGGCGTATTCGTTCTTCCTTTAAAAAGATCCAAGTTCTACTTGTCCAGAAATACCGAAGCTGGCATTGAATTCCATTCCTTAGCAGTTCGCATTAAAAAGAGGAAACAAAACGATTCGGTTTGTTGTGATATTATCAGTCAAAATACGTCCACTGCTGAACATAAGCTTCTCCAATAGAGATGCCACTTTTAGTGGGCTGTCATGCCACTTTTATGGGGGATTTGCAGTAATCACCACGCTTGGCAGGCGAAATTGTGATCGCAGTTATGTCCATAATATACACAGGAGAAGGCTATTGCTTGTCTCGTCGCCTTGACGATACCCACGGAAAGATTGGGGATCGCACTATTCTAAGTCGGGAACCACATGGGGCACTGTGATAGAAATAATGTAGGAGCAATGAATTGGGTTTTCGGTAAGTTTGTAGTATTAAGTTTGAATAAAAAATTGTTTTTTGTCATTTTTTTTATTTAATAATGTAGGAGGCTTTTAATACTTCAGATTTAAAAAAAAAATTTAACAGACAAAAAATAATAAAATGTAGGAAATAAAAATATAATATCTCTAAGAACAGCGACAAAGAAAACTTCGTGAAAGAAGCGAATGCTGTGACAGCAACAACTTTATTTTGGCAAAGGTAAGTTGTGAAATTACGTATACTGTATTTCATGTATTGAAATTTTCTTAAATTCCGGAATCCGGAATTTTAATGATGGTCCCCAACTTGAGATGTAGAAAGTTTACCTTTTATATATCGCTGCATATAAATCACAGACTTCTTACCTACTAGTTTTTATCTCCAACTTCAAAGTTACTCTATCGGTTACAACTCCACGGTCCAAAGTCAATTCAACCCACCCAGGTTACTGGATATAATTTAGTACTCGGAACAGAGTTCGTTTGTTTCAATGCAATTATTTTTTGTTTTTATTTTATTTAATAAACCAGTTACGAATCATCATCATCAGCCTGAAAGAGCCCACTGCTGGACATAGGCTTCTCCCAAGGCGCGCCACTGAACCCGATCCTCGGATCTTCTCATCCAGTCACCGCCAGCCGCCTTACGCAGATCGTCGCTCCATCTAGCCAGGACGCACGTCCCACACGACGCCTGCCCAGGCGCGGTCTCCACTCGAGAACCCGTTTACCTCAGCGGTAATCGGTTCTCCGACAGATATGACCGGCTCAGGCCATATCAACGTGCTAACTTTTTGAGCTATGTGGAAGGCTTTAGTTCTCTGGCGGATCAGTTACGAATAATAAAAAATAAAACAATTTTTTTAGCGAATATTTTTTTTATTGGGTAATAATAAAAGCGTATTTTAAATTGGAACTAGTACCTATACTCATCAGCTGTCAACGCCCACTGCTGGACATATTGCTCTCGCAAGTTTTCCCGTGGACACTGACAGTGAGCCTAATCCAAAAGCTTCAAGTCCCTTAGCGAGCTATGGAGAGGGCTATGCTCGGCGTTTCTTTGAGGGATATGATTCGTAATGAGAAGATCTGACGAAGAACGAAGGTGACCGGCATAGCCGAAAGGATCAGCAAGATTAGTGGCAGTGAGCAGATAAATTCTGGAGTGGAGACTGCGGATAGGCACGCGCAGGGTGGGACGCCCGCCGCGAGATGGACCGACGACCTGAAGACGTTGGGAGCGGCTGAATACGGAGGGCGGAGGAGCGGGTGTGCTTCATTGGGAAGACCTATGTCCAGCAATGGACGTCTAAGGTCTGAGATTATGATAATGAAGTTTTCCCAGGTGTGTTGACCACGTCAGTATCAGAGGCAAGTGCTGCTGCTCGTATAATAACCATGATGTGCTTATAAACTAACAGCTACTCAGTAATGTATTTGGCTATAGTTAAATCACTAAACTTAATTTTAATTAAAATTATCTTCCGTATTTCAATTTAGAATCATTAAAATGCACTGTATTATTTTAATAAAGCGATATCAGATTATAACGAATGATCATTAAAAATTTACGTAATTTACTTATAACAGTAACTGATTGTCATACATTGCTAAACTTTTGATGAACAACTTGTTTCCAAAGTATAATACAATATTATTCTGTTGACTGTTTTTCTTTAGATATTGTTTTAGGCAGAAATATTGTTAGCGGAAAACACTCAAGGAAAAATAAAATAGCAACAAGTCATATATTATTAAAAGAAATGGATTAAAGAGAAGAAAATAAAAAAGTTCAAGAAGAAAAGAACAAAAGAAATAAACACAAAAGTTGTTTAGAAGAATAAAAACGTAGTTCTAACCATAGGAACGATCCAAGAAGCTTGAAATATCTAAACCATACAACTGCTTTCTTAATAATGGAAGACATCCATACAGCCAATGTGACAGAAGAAACTATAATTAGTGAACTCACCACTAAGATCATAGATATGTGTTCTAAAGATTATCTAGAGCTGCAAGTGTTACAGATAGGAAGTGTGTGCGTTTGTGTATACTGTATAATTATTTTTAAACTGTTTGCTTTAGGTTTTTTCGAATGGAGTTCACATATTTATAATTATTTAAGTTTGAAACACCTTTTGACTGGTATCGTGCATCTAATTTGTGTTAATTTAAAAATTTCAAAGGTATCTTGTGGCTTGTCTATCATAATGAATTTTTTTTTACACTATTTAGAATATGTTTTGCCATTCTGGAGTTTAGCTATTTCAACCATAGCATTTTTACAACTATTTTTATTTGGGTTCGCTATAGATTTGTACAATAAAAAGGAAGTGACTTCCTTTGCGTATATGTCAGCAATTATTACATTTTGCTACGGATTGTTGTTAGAATTTTTAGTCGATACTGACGATATTAACTTAGCCGTTGCTGTGCGATTAACATCAATTCTATTAGTAATGTCTGTTCCTCCAGTCATATTGACATTAATTCTAATATACCTATTAAGAAAATCTCAAATTCCCTACAAAGAAGGAATTTTCTTTGTATTTCACTTATTAATTTTCATTTATTCCGATTCTGTACTCATTTGGTATAATAACGCAGAAACAAAATCAGTTTTTATACCTGCGGTATTTTTGTGTGTTCGTTTAGTCATAGAAGGACTTTGGTTCGTTTATAGTAATTATTTTATATCCCGTCATATTAAAATGTCTTTGCCTGATGATACTAACGATAGCCTTTATGAATCAACATATCTTTAGTATCTATTTAAATAAAATATTTTATCTAATAGTTGATATTTTATTTTCTTGTTTTGTTAGTTAACAAATATCCGAAGTAAACCTTCTTAGGCAGAAGTTGGCGATCAAAAGTACCACTCACAATCTTCCTGTAGATTTATCATGCGACGATAAATCTAGATGAGGGCCTTGGGGCGAGCTCTGCACTTTATTTTATCGAAATCGGTTTAGTAAAAGCTGAGATATGACTTGATCTTTATGATGAGCGCCATATCGGCGACGCGGAAGGATAAAGAAATTAACATAAATAATTGATGTGTTGTTCAATGCCTATGCAGACAAAGTCGGCACGCAAAAGCTAGTATTTCATAATTAACACGATACTTATGTTACAAATTGTTAAGCATTATATATAATACTGGTCATCGGAGGCCGCGATGTAATAGGTATAAAATGTAATTAGTAGTATTAATTAATACAGTGTAACGTCCTACCAAAACAAAAATTAAATTAATTATAAACTTCGTCCGCGTGGACAACTTAACATCACAAATGATTATATATTTCCCGTAGGAATGGGATATTTTTTCGGGGTAAAAACAGTCCTATGTCCTATTCCAGGACCTAACCTATATGTGTGCCAAGTTTCATCACGATCCGTCCAGTGGTTGAAGCGTGATTGAGTAACAAACATGCAAATAACCAAACTTTCGCATTTAATATTATATTCTTTTATTATTATTTTATAATTTTCCTGTCTTTCAGTGATTTTAGTTCTGTACTGAAGTTGCCGTGTGGTTCCCGCCCTAGAATAGGCCCACCCCCAATCTTCCCGTGGGTGTAATCAAGGCGACTGAGGGATTGCACCAGGGGCCATATTAAGATCATTACTGCGATCACCAATCCGCCTGCCAAGCGTGGTGATTATGGCAAATCCCCCAATGGACAGCCTACCAAAAGTGGCATTCTATTGGGGAGGCTTGTGTTCAGCAGTGGACGTATTTCGGCTGATGATGCTGATGATTAAAGTTTACAGCAGGAATTCTCGTTTTCCCGTGGTTAACATGCGGTATGTGTGTTAGTAAAAGTTATATCAAAGTTATCAGTAAAGCATCGGACGGATCAGCATAGCCTTGCGTTATCGGTTCTGCGTGGCCGTAGCATGAACATAGCCCCGGCCCTCCATACAAGCGAAAATATTTAATGACCGCTACAACAGGCGCACCTGCCTGTCCGTGCTTGTGTACGCGGGTTAATTATTGTAGAGATGCTGCACCCAGCGCGCGAACATAGTCGATCGAGAGACGGACCACGTTATACGTAACAACATAAGTGCTTCTCTTTCCAACTTACAGCGTCGATCTCTCGACGCCCCGGTCGAAAGCGCGCTGGCGTAGTAACCGACGTAGATCTACTTTGCGGGCGACTTTAAAATGAGGGGGAGGGGAGGGGCGAGTGTCGCTTTTACGTAGTAATATTCAATAACGTAGTCATAATTAGTATTCTGTCTTTGAGAATATACATACATACATTATGCTCACGCCTTGGTCCCAGAGGGGTAGGCAGAGACGAATTATCGCCACTTAAAAGTATAAATATTATATAAATTAATATTTACATACGAGGGGCGTTCAAATAAAAATGAGAGTTTTTTTAGGAAGGGAATTTTATGTTTAGAAAAAAAAATCTATAGTAATACAGTATTTTTGAATTTTAACTGTAATAAGTATACTTTTATTGAACGCCGTAGTACTTAGCCAGGCTAAGTTTTTGGTGGTCTACTGAAAACGAATACGTCTTGATAATACATACGATGTGTTACGTCTCGAGTTACGGCACTCGGCCTGCAAAGAAACTTAAACTGCGAACCACCCGGTCGTACGAGATGGATAGGGCTACCACTGTTTAAATTTACTAAACAAATGGAACAGCGAGCGATTGCTATATAAGCACTGAGGACTCCCTTTTTAAAATAGCACTAAATGTGAATTTGAGCTTTACTATCTTTCCTACTAACATTATAAATGCGAAAGTTTGGATATTTGGATGTTTGTTACTCAATCACGCTTCAACTACTGGACGGATCGTGATGAAACTTGGCACACATATAGATTAGGTCCTGGAATAGGACATAGGATAGTTCTTATCCATACATAATCATTTGTAAAGTTGTCCATGCAGACGAAGTCGCGGGCAACAGCTAGTTATTAAATAAATTCAATTCAATTACTCTCTATTACACGATAAAATACACAGTTACAATAATAACGTAGTTTACATTAGTACATCTAGGCGCATTTATCGCTAAAAGCGACTTCTTAAATACAACCTTTAGGTAGATATGAATAGCAGAAAAGGGTAGGTTGTCCAGTTACAAGGTAGGAGTATAATTTATACCATTAAGTAAATGCCCCATCCTTCATAAAATGTACTTCTGAATATTGAAGCCTTATTTAGAAAAGTTTGCTTCGGTTATATGTAGGTATAATTTTTAGACTATATATAGAGGCTTGGATATGTTGCTGGTTATCATTATTAGGTATGCAACTACCTGTATCTCAAAGGCGTGACACACAAGATATGTTGTCGGGCGGCGACGACTTTGTAAACTTTGCATGGAAATGAGCTTACAATCCACGCCACGTAGCTGCCCAACGTCCTATTTGTGTGTCTTGCATCTCTTTTGGAAAAACTGTCTTACTGACATTTGTTACGAATTATTTTAGAAGAGACAACCCTAGCCAGAACTTGAAAACTCGCGAACTCGTGTCGAAGTGTGAGCGAACAACGATTTACGTAGAATGTAGGGAAGTTTGCTATTTAGATTTATACCGTGTGTGAAGGGAAATAAACAATCAACTGAATTGAAATGAGTTTGTTATTCTTTAGGTGTTTGAAGTTGACTTTATATAGAACTTGGGGATACATTTTACCTAAAGTAATAATATGCATTTTGATTTCATTTATGCCTGTTTAAATAACAAAACTATACACAAGTGTAAACAACAAGACACTTAATTTTATGTGATGTAAATTACTTACTTTAAATAGTGTGTATGCTCCTAGTTGTTGCAGAGAGTACTAAATATTAATCTGTAAAGAAGTGAAAATCACCTCTCCCCGGCAGTTTTACGTCGCCCGCAAAATAGAGCATAGCGGGCAGTACGCACTACGGTGCTCGCGCCGCTCCTCCCGCCGGTACAAAGTTACTAGTACCACTACAAAGATAAACACTAATGTTGTTGACGTATAAACACCTCCACACACACAATCACTAGACTGTATAATAGATACATATATATTGTAAATCCGTTATTGGCAGTCATCATCAGGTTATTTTTGTCTCCACTGCAGGAGCACAACCCTCTCTCATCTGCCGGAGACAGACGGAGGATTTGGCCTACACTCCCCGCGCTGGCCAGACGGGTTGGGGAGGCCTAATTGATGTTTTATAATGTATTCCCTTAGTCGCCTTGTAAGACATCCACAGGAAGATTAAGAGTGGTCCTATTCTACTCTACCGGAAACCACACGGCAATTTTTACTTTCCTTCGCCAGCTTTTAACCTCTACCACTTGGCGTTGTTCGCCACACAACATCGTCGCTATGTAAATGTAAAAACAAGTTGCAAATATAACAATCTCATAATCTGAATACTGATTTACTCAGTTATTATTTCATTATCAACATTAAGTATTAATAACCGCCCTGCCGGGTGTCGAGAATACTAAAATCTCGCTATTGTGCACAAAATACCAAATAATTATTCTGGGGTTCATTATTAATTAACTGATACTGGATATCATTTACCATTCATTAATGAAATTCCCATTCGCACCACGCAGGGTGTAAAAATATAGACCCCGAAAATTAAACCACAAAATTGACTCAGCTTACAGCGATGAATTAAACGTCTGCCAAACGTATTTTGATAAACTAAGAAATATAAATTACGAAACCTTTGGATTCTTATCAATCACACATTATACGATCGTCATCAGACTTTCCAGATTATGGATAATAGGTAAATTTGAGGTCAAACTCGAACGATTATACACCCAAACCTTACTTATTTAGTAGCAATTAAGTCAAAATTAGAAATGTACTTGGGCCTTATTTTGTATTCTTAGAGGGTAGGAAGACCTGGGTTGCCAGGTCTTCCTGGAGAATGAAGGTATTTCGACACTTCTGGATACTTTGTGCCAAGCCCCTGTTCACCAACGGTTTTGGCAGACAACATAAACATTAGAATTTCTTCTTTAGCATATGCAGGTTTCCTTACGATGTTTTCCTTCACCGAAAAGCACCCTCGACCTCATGAACGTGAGACGAGTGCGCAAACAACTAGGCTATAACGGTTTTTCTTGAATCTTCAATATTATTTGAGACTACAAACAAGTTTATCAGAGATTGTAAAGAAAGATAAACCCAATGTAACTATTTCTATGTTCAATTATTATAAACCGTCATTGTCATCTTTTAACCCCGACCCAACAAAAGGATGTTCCTGTGTATGTGTCATCACTCATCAATCATAATCATCAGCCGAAACACGTCCACTGCTAAACATAAGCCTCCCACTTTTAGTGGGCTGTCCATTGGGAGATTTGCCATAGATTAGATTAGATTAGATTTTTTTTCACTTATACATCATAAAAATTCAATTTTACCTACATGTCATTCTAATATAGTAAAAGGGATCGTCATAAAATAAAAAAATATACAAAATATAAATTACAATGTCAACAATTCAATCACCACGCTTGGCAGGCGAATTGGTGATCGCAGTAATTAGTGTGAGAATTTACACGGGAGAACGCTGCTGGCCTTTCCTGGTGCAAGCAATAACTTAGTCTTGGCAACACCCGCGGAAAGATTGGGGGTGGGCTTATTCTAAAACTATGGCTACTGATCACGGGAATTCATGTTTTGGAAGCCGCGATTGAATTTGTTATTCATCATTATTTTGATCGATAAAGATTTATTTTATTTTATTCATGACCATGTGTATTTGTTTATTTTTGGCTCCGTAGATCATACTCCGTAAGTGTCACGTGACACGCCTGTATCCCCCAAAATTTGTTAACACTAATACCGAAATCTATTTCTGGCCACAATCCTCCTACCTGAGGAGGAGGCAAAGCGGAATACACCAGCAAAATCATATAATGTATTGTTTAAAGTCCCCATTTGTACACATGTTAATTCGCAGGATGAATTCATAATGAATCCAATTCGGGTCTCAAATGTGCGTTAGATTCCATTATGTACGTAGTATCATCGTGTGGAAGCGATACTCGTGATACTCGGATACTATATTATGTATGTTACCTTCCATTGTGCTTGAGACGAATACATGGGTTGGTACAGCTGCGGGTGAAAGTGAAAGGCAACAATCGAATTGTATATTCAGTCGCAAACGTTGAAGTGGAACCTATTTTCTAGAAAAGTTTTTGAAACACTGAGTTGCAGTAGGGTAAAATTTTTCAATCAAATTGCAACTCCAGCAATGACTTTAATGGAAACGGCTATACAGAAGTCTATGTTAAAAAAAATCCAGTTTAACGTACATACATAATGCTCACGCCTTGGTCCCCGAGTCAGAGACAATATCGCCACTTTGCGCAATCCTGACAAACGTCACAAAGCGACCTCCCTTCGCCCGTTTTTCGCCCCGTGACACCACTTAGCGTGATGTGTTGCGAACAACATCGCCGCCTTCGCGTTAAGACACAATGTGGTACCACGATTAGTTCCAGCTTTGTACAGAAAAATCGTTAATTACTTATAATAGAAAGAGTCAAAACTATTTATTCCATGTTTAAAAAATACCTACCTAGTCTTGTCATTTAGAATTAGCCTGTGCGACTGTGACACGATTAAGATATTTCTTATTGGCAAATATGAGTAGATATTATCAAAGAGACGTTATATCCTGTGTCGAGAGAAGCAAGTTTCAACACTACTCGGTTAGAAATTATAACTACAAAAAGAATGTCCTTTTAAATACTCGTTCTTAGACACATAAATTGACATCAGCCTGAAAGATTCCTCTGTTAGACATAGGCCTCTCCCAAGGTACGCCACTGAACCTAATCCTCGGTTCAGACATATATTTTATACTTATTGGTATAAGCTTCCTGTAGATTCTACAGCATCTAGGTACAGCATTTGGGTTCTAAATTAAAGTCCGTGTGAGTATAATAACAAGGGAAGCTCGCGAAGTCTTGATAAAACTTTGTACAAATGTAGCTTTAGAAAACCCGTAGAGTGGGGTGTTCTGAAGTGGACCGACGATGACCGAACAAGTTGGCAGGAAGTGGTAGATAACTTGACGGTGATAGGCTGGTGATGAAGTGAAGATCACGCAATATAAGAGCAGTTGACTTATAGGTAGATGGGTCGGTGGTACAGTGGGATTAACATTTTTAATTGTTTGTTTTGTCTTATTGTTTTTGCCGCCTGACCAAGATCTCTCCACGGCCGAGTTAATCAAATATAATAATTACCAAACCTTGTGGCATTAATTATAAACATTTAACATCTGAGGAATAGGTGATACAAAGACTGGCCTTATTTGGGCACACCTACGCAAATTCTGCTAGGTGTTTTAGTGATGCGTTAGCATTAATATGGATACACCTAACAGAAAAGAATAAAAATCTATAGATGATTTGTTGTAACTTAGTGTACGTGCAAAAAAACTACTCGGTGAGAACAACATGTGTGATTTTATAAATCACTATTAATTAACATTTAAAAACTTAATTAATAGTGCTGACACTTCTTGTTCAGACAAAGGTTTTACTAGTCTTATGATGGAAGTCTTCACATAACTGTAATTGATTTGTATCGATAATTTATGTTTTGTTTAAATAAAATAAGTAATGACTTTTTAAAAATAATAATGACATTGTTTTATTACTTTATTAGATTTATTTTACTGCATTTATAATAATACTTACCTATTAGGATACTTAACATGAGACTTTAGTGCCTGCAAATAAAATGATATGCATTAGTATTACAGTGCTATCATTTGGTGTTCCAAAAAAACAAAACAGTCGTATCCACACTAATACCGTCTATCCGGCTGCGCGTGCGCCGATTTGGCGCCATCAAGCCGGCGACGCGACGCGATCTCTCGCAAACCGACCGTTATGTCGAGTGATGCTTGTTTAATCTGTGGTCTAGCGTACATGTAACAGAGGGGCCGTTAGCGTTTTGGTGCACGTCGTACTGTCTGTCAGTTTTAAAACTAGGACAAACCCTCCTCTATTACAAAACTATTTTAACATGTAGGTCGTATACAAGTTACAGGACCGTCGCAAAAATATGACAGCAGCATTGCAATAGGAAATTTGACATTAAGTTGTTTGAAATCCCCTGCTACCTCACCGCCCCTCATTCCCTAAAGCCCATTACCTCGGTCCCCAACTGTACCTCAAGTTATCCTTTAGTGCAGCGTCATGTGGATGGTCATCACCCTCTTTCTGCTGCTAATCAGCAACGTATGCATTACCATGTTTATATTTAAAGGGTAGGAGATCTAGTGTAATTACAGGCGCAAGCAAACCAAAGACCGCAGGTTAATAGCTATCTGACCAAATGCCACTTCATTACGTTTAAATTCATTTCTTCTCTCCTACTCTCCTTCAACAGGTCAATCAATAATTTATTTTAAAACAGTATAATATTCAATACAATGTTTTTTATATCTTTCGGTATTTTAATATACATTTTAACACCTATATCTTTTAATTTTTTATGATTTTTAAACTCTGGTGAGTCTGGTGAATAGGTCACTATGAAGATAACCGTGCCTGCCTTCCCCAAATCAGTCAAAATCGTCTTCTTCAGGGGTAGTGCAGTTGTAGTTTCAGAGTTGATAGATTGAACAAGGGCCTTGTTAAAGTTGAAAGTGTTTAGTTGGAAAAGGGTATGATGTTCCATACAAAGAGGAGAGAGAATTACATGTAAATCAAGAGAAACAATTACGATAAAAACAATAATGCCTGTCAAAACTTAAAAAAAAATTAAAACTCAATGAGGAAGAAGTCTTTAAGTTTTGCCAGGTTCTCCCGATCCAGCACAAAACTAAATACTTGCTACTTTTAGACAACTATGATATAGACTATATCAGACATAATATTAACGTAACTAAAAGACAATATTCTAAGGCAAACAAGAGAATAAATGTTCCAAGATGTGTCAACTATTACAGAGAGCGTACCGGCGGTTATGTTATGGCTAAAATTTGGAATTCTCTGCCATCCGATTTAAAATACATTGCATCAGGTGGATTACTAAAGCAAGAACTGCACAAGCATTTCTTGTCGATGGGTGTAGACTAATGTACTGATCACGTGAGCGCTCTGTTCACATACAAATGGGCTTCCATTTCTGTGGACATTACTGTAATTTATATATTGTAATTTTTGTTAAATAAAGAAAAAAACATGAGACGCTATTTCCAAAGCGTTTTCGAGTTCATGACATGACAAATAACAATGTCGTTCTTGATCCATTGAATGCTCCTATTAATGAGCTAAATTTATCATTTATCCTTGGAAGGTAGAGCAAACTTTTAAAGCGAACCCAAGTTAGCTTCCGAGAAATAAACTACTAACAAATAAGCATTATCGCCCGTCCAAAAGTTCCTGTCTTGTGCGCCAACTATTCCCAAACTACCGGCTCTCTCGGCCACGTCGTCGATGACTTGTCCAATAGTTCGTAAGTTGTTGGACAAGGTGACTTTTTGACGGAAATGCGGTCAACAATCACTCTCGATGGAAATCGGTGGTCTTGTCTTGTTATAGCGATAGTATTTATATCTAACTATATTTATAGTCGATGTTGATAGATATTGTATAAATACATAACTAGCGGTATGCGGGACTCTGACGAGGTGGACAATTGTTTCCCTAGAAAATCGTGGTACTCAACACGGAGCAAAACAGACGAAGGAAAGTCGCTTTGCGACGTTGGATGAGTATATTAAACAGTAAAAAGCCTGAACACTTAAGTTTCTTGTACGATTTCATAAATATAATCATTTTATTCTAAGAACTTATTTAGTACTAGCTGTTACCTGCGACTTCATCCGCGTGGACAACTTAACATCACAAACTATTATCTATTTCCCGTAGGAATAGGATGTATTTTCGGGATAAAAACTATCCTATGTCCTATTCCAGGACATAACCTATATGTGTGCCAAGTTTCATTGCGATCCGTCCAGTGGTTAAAGCGTGATTAACAAACATCTAAATAACCAAACATCCAAACATCCAAATATCCAAACTTTTGCATTTATAATATTAGTAGGATTAACGAATTATCGCCATCAGTGTCGGAATCTACGTACCACAGATTAATGGGATGCAAAAATATATTATACTACACGTAATGATGTTTAGATTGTTCGTCATCTTTAAGTCTATAGATTTATAGATTTAAAGATGACAATATAATAATGACTATCAGTTTTGGGTCAGACGAATTCTGAAAAAATACCACAATCCTGCAGACGCACTGAAGGATACTTCTTCCAAATGAAACGAGGACCTAAATGTTTGTTTTAACCAAATACAGCAGCTAAAAGTATATTGTCCAACTGTTGGTCGATTATTATTAATGAAAAGTTTGGTGCCTCTAGTGAACAAGGATCTAACTAGAAAGAAAATGCTACTTTCAGGAGGCCAAATAAATGAATTATAATAATGTTTCTATTTTTCCTTGAAAACAGTTTAATGTTCCTTCACATTCACGTCAAATGTCTTAAAAAACATTTAAACAAAATCCTCATATATGTTATTACATACATCCATTTTCACCCACACTATTTACTTTTAAGGTAACTGCTATACAAACCAACTTTGATTTTTGTTATAAAACTCTGGAACAAAAATATACCTCTTCTAAAAAGAGGGTGGTATACCATTATGAAGTCAACGTTGAAAAATCCAAATACATTAATATACGTGCAAAATGACGTACCTACCTGCATAAAATACCTTAAAAAAACCTGACCGATCCATTACACCTCTGGTCACATCTTACATACTGCCTCTCTTTTCATCATTTGAGTGGGGTTTCAAGAGAGACATCATTTTTCACAACCCCGCGTCATGGCAGGTAATGAATGAAACTGTCTTGCATTACACCATCCTTTTTACCATCATCTGAAACTTTCGAACACCAATACCACTCTTAAACCCTACAGTATAAGAACTTAAAAAACAGTTATGAAAGCAAAATGAACTGTTCTGGATTGTAAGATACGACAAATATATTTTGATCCTCAATAGTTTACTACTCTCCCTTAATCTTCCAGTTAGGGGTTCGATTGAGAGGGGGAGGAGAGGTCAGCCTAGACTGTTCACCTTATGTTGGAAATTGCGGAAATTCTCCTTTAAAGTTACCGGGAGAGGGTCAATGGGGTGAAATATAACCTTGTAACGGGACAGCCTCGTCCCATACTGATTCACGATGCGTTTTGCCTTATATATATATATAATATATACTATCATTTATAGATAATAGTAAATTACAAGAATGTTATTGATATTCAAGTATGATCAGACATTAGATACTTTAATAGGGTCAATTTAATGAAATAGAAGCTAGAGACAGGTAGAGGAATAACTGATAAGCGTGGGGATTATGGCGGGGCCGCGACGGTTAGCTTGCCGAGAGGGAGACCTATATCCGGCAGGGGACGTATTTAGACTGATGGTGAATGCCGTAATTCATTATAATTGGTGTCTATAGTACTTAAAATATAATCCAGATACTTATTTGTGTATACGTACATAGTTACACAAGGCACGCGCTCCGGTCTCGGAGGGGTAGGCAGAGTTACTATATAGCAAGCATAGTACCGCATATATTGCGTCTTTGGTTAAGTAAATTAGGCATGATCGTTTATTGAACCATCGGTGTTTAAGTAGTGTAAGTGGATTTAGGATTACCTAGATTTGTCATTAAGAGCGTCTTAAACAGCTGTTTTCTACTGTAGCTGCTTTGAGGCTGGCTAAAAGGTTCTTATTAAATTCTCGTAGTATGTATGAATGTATGTATGTATGTATGTATGTATGCATGTAAGTATGTATGTATGTATGTATGAATGGATATGGGCATGTAAGTATGTATGTTTGTGTGCAAACATAAGGGATATTCGAAAGAAAGGTGTTATTTCAGCAAGCATATACGATGCGAAATGCAAGTTGGTTGTTGAAAGCGATGTTGAAAGCGATTAGTACGCGTCATGGAACACTTGTTGGTTGTTGAAAGCAAATGAAAGCGACGCGAAAAGGATTGAAAGGAAAAGTTGGCTGTTGAAAGCGATGTTGAAAGCGATTAGTACGCGTCATGGAACACCTGTTGGCTGTTGAAAGCAAATGGAAGCGACGCGAAAACGATTGAAAGGAAAAGTTGGTTGTTGAAAGCAAGTGTCGAAAGCAAAGTGGGCGGGGCATCGTTTTCAACAAGACTACGCGCGGGGAGTATAAAAGATAAGGGAGCCAGTATTCGGGACCGCATTTTATTTTATTCGTCTAACAGTTTAGACGTTACGCTGCGCGTTTTTAGAAGAGGTAATTTTGATTAATTCGTCAATAAGTTTTTGCCAGTGATGGTTTAGTTTCTCAACTACGAGGTTTAGGGAAAGTTCCTACATCCTTGGCTGAAGTATACCTACCCCATTCCTTCCGTACACTTACAACTTTAGGTGCTAATAACACCGCATTACACACACACACACACACACAAACTCTCGCTGGGCCAAGACCCCTTTAGCCCTCTATCATTGAGTGATCTCTTGAGCCTGGGAGATCTCAGCGTTACACTCCTAAAACCTTTATTCCTTCCTCCTCCGTTTCTTTAGCTTTAGGTTATTGTAGGATAGGTTTGATGCTTACATTGAATTATTCAATGGACCACAGTACTCTTGGCCTCCTAACGGTGACAACGGAAGTGTACTTGGTTTTAACACCGTAACTGGTGGGCGCGGCTGTTCAGATGTAGTCGCCCTTTGTCTTTTTCAAGACATTGTCACAATCTGGTAGGGAAATACACACCCAAATGCGCTAGCACGTGCGTATGGACGTTAGGCCCTTTACGGGATTTAGATTTTTGTAGCTAGGGTCAGGTAAATATACACACACACACACACCACACATAAAGTAAATGGGGTTTTCTTTTGCACACGTGGACAATTCAATAAGCTCTAAGTCAAGAGCGGGTTTTATTAGCAGCTAGAGAACATAGGTCAATTAGGAAACGTAGGATGATAGGGATTTGCATTAGATTTTGTTATGCCTGTATGATCCTTTGCTGGACATAGGCTATACATATTAACTTCAAATAGGGAACGTTAGGTGAATAGGACGTTGAATTAGGTTTTGTTATGCCTGTATGATCCTTTGCTGGACATAGGCTATACATATTAACTTCAAATAGGGAACGTTAGGTGAATAGGGCGTTGAAATAGGGTTGGTTATGCCTGTATGGTCCTTTGCTGGACATAGGCTATACTTAACCTCAAATAGGGACATAGGGTTTTGCATTAGGACGTGTTAGGTTTGTTAATGCTCATAGTTGGTATTAACTATTAACTTCTAATAGGGAATACTAGATGCGAACCGTAATAGGGACATAGGGTTTTGCATTAGGACGTGTTAGGTTTGTTAATGCTCATAGTTGGTATTAACTATTAACTTCTAATAGGGAATACTAGATACGAACCGTAATAGGGATATAGGGTTTTGCATTAGGACGTGTTAGGTTTGTTAATGTTCATAGTTTGTATTAACTATTAACTTCAAATAGGGAATACTAGGTAAGAACCGTAATAGGGATATAGGGTTTTGCATTAGGACGTGTTAGGTTTGTTAATGCTCATAGATGGTATTAACTATTGACTTCTAATAGGGAATACTAGATACGAACCGTAATAGGGATATAGGGTTTTGCATTAGGACGCGTTAGGTTTGTTAATGCTCATAGTTGGTATTAACTATTAACTTCAAATAGGGAATACTAGGTAGGAACCGTAATAGGGATATAGGGTTGTGCATTAGAACGTATTAGGTTTGTTAATGCCCATAGTCGGTATTAATCCATTATTTTAAATACACATTTTAATAATAAAATAGGTGGGTAGATTTCTAAGTATGTTATGATGTAGGCGTATTAAGTAAGTTCTACCCACTGCTGAAGCAGACAAAGCGTTTGTAATTAATGTACATGAGGAATAAGGTTCTAAGTACAGATGGTATAGTCTTAGGTATGTAGGATGATGGTAATGCCCAATGTTGGACATAAGCGTTGACTTCAATCACAAAATTAACATAACATAATATCTAGGTAATAGGATGGTAGGGAATTAGGCAGGGCTGTTAGGGTACATTGTAGGCAAAATAACTCCCACTATTGGAGGTTATAACTTAAACATTTAGGTAATGTTTACTAAATTCTAATTGTAAGTTAAGTAGGGACTAGGGAGTTAGGAATTGCATTAGGTTGATACTATTTGCAATGTTAGGACCTAGCCTGTAAGTTAGTGATTAAATCTATCTCCATAGATGTAAAATAAGTAACTTATATGTAGAAGTTAAGACCTTGTTAATTGAAATTGGATTCTATTCCTACTAGTTTTACAAAACATCCATACTATCTAATAGTAATGTGCATAAATGGTCAATACACTGCAAATATTAGGTATACAAAATATACCTAAATACCCACTTTATTTAATTACCAACATAAAATGAATTCAAGTTCTTAGCTTCATTACATAACAAATATGTAGTACCGGATGCTATTTGGCTATTCCATGTTATGACAAAGTCCTCTGATCAGTGGAAGAGGAAGTTCACTGCTGAACTAATATTAGTTACAATTGGCTTCAAATAGGAGTCTAATAACTTAGGTACCTATAGGATCTTAGATAGTAAAAAAAGGAAGTAAACAACTTCTTTATTAATTAATGATAGTCATGTGTATGTTTGCAAAATATTTAATATATTTATAAACTACTTAAATTCGAGACATAAGTTTGGTTTATACATTCATTTGTAGATAACCTTTGAGAATACAGTCGATGTGGTACATGAAGTCCATTCAACCATTTTACTCTTCAGTACAGTATCGTCGAAGTCCACAGGACAATTATATCTTCTTTAATCTACTTATATGTGGCCCAAGGGCACATTTGATTCAATACTCGTCATTTGGCTTTAAGTCATACAATTACAGAACCTGTCTATGAGTGGTTCAAGGTGCTCTTACCGACTCCGAGGGGAAGGTATTTTTATAATCTGAGGGTTATATTATGGCTATGAGATAAACTGAAAGAATAGTTTATTGGATCTGACAGCTGGTCGAGGCCACCTGTATTTCCATCGTCACTTGTAGCCATTCGCCTGAGTATCTTGACCTACGAGTAGATTCAGTCTGTACACGATCCGAGGATCCTGTTACCTACATTTGTCAATGGCCGAGGCTATACTGTACTTCAACTTACAATAAAACAATTGGCATGACCGCCACCTTACTTCATCAACCATTCTGACTTTATCTCAAAGAGTATAGTTAGAAATTAGCACGATATTTATTTAGTTTATAAATATCGCGATTTTACTAGTCAACAATACTCGAGAGTGAGTAACAAGCTTATTTATTAGTTATTTAACTTCTCATAGTGAGTTGGTAGAGGTCCCTCTTATCCATCAGATACTTGTGAATCTCGAGGAAGGGCTGGACATCATTTGACACTTAGAAATAAGTGAAGAGTGAATACCACAGTGATGGAATCTCACTTTTAAGCTTTTGAAAGGAAACTATTACTCACGTCTCGTACCTAGCTCCGCATGAATAATGTTGGAAGGCGTGAGTATGTATGAAAACCCTAAGGACTGGAAGTAGCTTATTAGCCAGGTGGATGGGCGCAGCTATTGGGGAAGGTAGGAGGCTGCGGGCACTCTTTTACGCGTCAGGGGGTTTTCATACTGCTATTGTCTTTCAACATCATCTTAATTCATATCTAGTTTATTATTAATACCTGAAACCTGTTAGGCCAATATTAAATTACCTCACTAAAAAGTTCATAGTTGTTTATTTATAGTATTTTTATGTATTTATTTATTATATTCTTATTTTACTAGAGTGTAAGCTATTAAGAAACCAATTACTTGAGTCGAGCTTCCAATCCTAAAAGTTCACGGGTTACTTCGAAACATAACGTAGGGGACTAGACGATCACTTGGCCAAATTAGACGTTAAATTATGGTTAGAATGATAAATTCATTCTCGGTTAGATTTAATAAATATATTCATTAAGTTATACTCTCCTCCTACATCGACATATAGGACAGTAGGTAGATAGGTACGTGTTATAGGTAGTTTTAGTAGTTTCCCGACCCCTTCACGCGGGGGGGCCGTTACAACCTTCCTATATTTATAACTATGGTGAACAAAATAATCAATAGTTAAATGATGTTGCAGTATTTTACAACCTTATCATCAATTTTTTATATTCGTGATGTGCATTTTTTAAACGTGGCTTTTAATTTAAAGTGGTCGCTCACTTGTTGAAATAACTTCAGATGACACCAGTAGTTGACTTTTTTTTTCTTAATAAAAACAATGTCGCCGCCCTCTATAGACCATCACTCAAAGTGTCTAATCATCTGTAGTTAATCAATTTATGTGCTGTATCTCCTGTCCTGTGAATATTAAGATCATTAAGCATGGTGATTATGGCAAATCCCGCAATGGACAGCCCACCAAAAGTGGTTTTTTTCACTTAGTTCAGCAGAAACAAAGATGTTGAATGATATAATTTATAGAATTTTAAAAGTATCCACGATAACTACATCGTGTTCAACTATATGCTTGAATTGCACAAATAAAAAGCCCCACCAAATACCTAATTCGGCGAGGTTTAATGTGCATTTTATTCACTTCCATCTGTAAGTTAATCTGTCTCTATAAACCCCTTCTTCTCCCTTATCATCATCAGGTTGTTTGTCTCCACCGCAGGAGCACAACCCTCTCTCATCTGCCGGAGACAGACGGAGGATTTGGCCTACACTCCCCGCGCTGGCCAGACGGGTTGGGGAGGCCTGATTGACGTTTTACAATGTATTCCCTTAGTCGCTTTGTACGACATCCACGGTAAGAGTTGGAGTGGTCCTATTCTACTCTACCGGAAACCACACGGCAACCGAGACTTTCAATGTCTCACAATGAGCGTCAACAAACCCGATATAATCGTTTATGATATGAGAACGGAAGAAATACATTTTGTTACATCTAGCTAGCAAGATATCTTTGACACAATGCTTCTTAAAAGCTGACAAAATACATTATTAAACTTTAGATGACTTATTATTCTGTTGACATTCGTTCATTTTTCACCCGCGGGGTAAGGTAGCACGTCGAATACCTATAGAGCAGGAATGGTTCACTTCGTGGGCCGAAAAAATAATTAAAATGTCGAAAACAAACGCCCACATTTCTAACGTGGGAGAATAACGATTTATATAATAAAATCATTTTTGTAAACCTGTATAATATTATAAAGCTGAAGGTTGAATAGGTCTGGGAGTGATATGTTTATGCAATTGGATCGCCTGTCGACGTCCACTACGGTACATAGGCCTTCCCTAATAAACGCCAAACATCCTGACCTCCGCCTCCGACGCTTTCTCTAAAGGTAGTTGGTCCAACGGGACGGACGTCCGCGGTCTCGACTCAATCTTATCTGCTTCTACAACCGTCAGCTCTGCGATAGATAAAACCCACCCACTGCCACTTCAGCTTGTTAAATATTTCGACTATGTCTAGTGTAAGATTGTATTTGCATACCTACTAACTACACTAGTTGTTTGAATTTTATATCTGGATACGAAGTTCTAAGTTGTATGTAAAATCAGGCCCGCATGCAAGATGTCCCTATAACCAACACGCCTTCGTCGTGATGATAGACCGTTGTCCAACAGTGGGAATTTTTGATTTATCTGTAGTCATGTTCACTTGTTTTTTTTTATCCTAGGCTAGGCCGTGGACACTGTTTAGATCTTTTGTTACAGCCTTTAAACGACGAATTGTTAAAACACAACATTATTCGTAAGACGCTATTGGCATCGCGGGTCGCATTTAAAGCAGCAGAGAATTGGAGATTAATGTTGCGGGCCTCAACTTTGGAATGCCTGCTGCTGGGTGATTAAAGTTTCCTAGCTCGTTCATCATCAGCTTCGTCGCTAAGTAATTATTTTGAGTAGCGCTCCCGAATATTGATGACGTTTTACCTTGAAGGAATATGGAAAATGTATTTTTTTGTCATCCTGCATTAGAGAATAAACATCTTTAAAAATATGTGTAAAATTTGCTATACATTTTAATTAACATGTTCCAAGAACGACATTTTCAGTAGATTAAAAAGCGATACTTTCTTATATTAAAAGTCAACAAATTTTGATTTAATATTCGGCTATGTTGTTCGCAACACATCACGTCAAGGGGTATCACGGGGCGAAAAGCGGGCGAAGAGAAGCCTTGTTAAGATTGCGCAAAGTGGCGATACATCGTCTCTGCCTACCCCTCTGGGACCAAGACTGTGTATAACGCAATGTTTCCGTTTTGAATTTCTTCATAATATTTTCAGAAGAAAATGAGTGATGATAGATGATACCTACGGAAGAGTACAAACCTTACTTTATGTGGTTTTCCTAATTTCTTTTCTTTTCTTACTTTTCTTTGAAGGCATTTTAGAAGGACCTAAGTTGATATAATTAGTTTTTTACAAGTTGCCCTTTGCGTAATTATTTTTGACCGCCTCGCTAACGAGGCTAACCTAGCGACTTGGTCATTGGACTCAAATGCCAGAGGTCGTGGGTTCGATTCCCACTGAGGACAGACAAATTTGTACAATTTGTACAAGTTGGGCCCGGTCTGGATGTCATATTTGTAAATTGTCCTATCCTTATTTAGTTTCCATAGCACAGTAAATATAAATAAAAACGTAAATTTCGCGTATCTGTACATTAAAGATATTTGCAAAAAAAATTGGGAAGTCTAAGGATAAGTAATAGAACACATTTCAATCACTTTTGAAACTTTTGTCTGTTTGTCTGTTATTTGGTGCACGCATCACTTAAAAAGTACTGAACCGATTTTGATGTACTTTCCCCAGAAACATAGAGCTTTACTCGGAGTAACATGTAGGCTTTTTATGTTAGGCTTGTAGAGCGGGAGCGGGAGCGGAAATGAGAAGGGGTGCGGATTCTGTAGTCCACACGAGCGAAGCCGCGGGCACAGCTAGTTATGTAATATTTATTTATTCGACTAACAAAAACAAAACACACTACGTAATGAAGCGATACTTATCTCCCCCTGCCAGTTTACGGCTGGTAGTACGCAACGTGCTACTGGGCCGCCGCCCCTACGCCGTGCCAGCGCGCTATCGACCGGTGCCAAGAGATAGACGCTATGAATTATGTTGTTGACGTATTATAACGTACGTACAGAGGGTAGTAGTACCTATCTCGATCGACTATACCCGCGCGCTGGGTGCTGCAGCCCTTCAATAATTTACGCACAAACATAAATGTACACGAACAGGTTATTAGATCTGTTCGCTTGTATGGAGTGCCGGGGTGTAGAGGTGCACAAATAGGGCGACCGAATTTATTCCCGACTGCGCAAGCGTAAGAGGGTAATGTTTTGTAATACCTTCAATATACACAGACATACTAAAATTTCTACCAGCGTTAGGTTGCCGTGTGGTTCCCGACTTAGAATAAGGCCACCTCTATCTTTCCCGTGGGTGTCGTCAAGGCGACTAAGGGATTGCAATAAGGACGGGTAGCAGCGTTCTCCTGTGTGTGTATGTGAAGATCATTACTGCGATCACCAATCCGCCGGCCAAGCGTGGTGATTATGGCAAATCCCCCAATTAACAACTTACTAAAAGTGGTATTCTATTGGGGAGGCCATGTCCAGCAGTGGACGTATTTAGGCTGATGATTATGATAGGTTGATAATGAATGTCCCACCTCTATTTTGATTCCAATATCGTTAGTAATCCACTGTGTTTACAATTATGTGTCTAACAAGTTATTATTGTGTCCCACGATGTAAACAGCGTATATGAATGTACCAAACAATAGTAACAGTCGATATTGTAGGTACGAGTATATATAGAACTGACCGATAATGATTGTGACAGTTTATCTGGAACGATGAGGAAGAGTGGATGGATGTAGCTCGACTTTTTCCAAATAAAGTGTAAACTTGTCCAAAGAAATTTATACTGAGATAGTGTTGTGAAAAACAAGGTGAGTTTGAATTGATAACAAAATTATTACCGACTGGGTAGACATTTTATAAAATTATACAGTAATAAGCGGGTCATTGCCCGTTTTCATACATTGATAGTGGAAAGATAAAATGGCCGTTTTCGATACTTCACGTTTTTTTATACAAAATATCGTTTTACAAATAAAAAAAATAAAAAAGCAGTTTTTACTAACCATCCGATTATGATAAATTAAATGTTGTTCTATCAGAATAAGCCCTTCGTCCCACTTTGTTATCAAATGTCGTAACTGGATACGAAATGGGAAATGTAATTTCTTTGATCGAAGACTAACAGAAGATACAAAATGGGAGTCATTCCATTTAGTAACTAATTTTTTAACTAATAGTTATTTCTTTATTTGCTGAACAAAATGATTTTGCTTACCATCTGAGTGCTTACAATTTTTTTATTAAACATGGCTCAATGCAGCCACCATTTTTCTAGAGCAGTTCATTATGACATTAATTCCTGATTAATTTAGAAACGTTTGCTAGCCAACAGTTGCTGACCAACTAGGCATTGTGGTTGGCCGAATATATTTTTCTGTTCACAAAAAAAAAAACTATTATTTTGCTAACCGTTTAAATGATACCCTTAAAAAGATGTTATAGATATATATTTTAAATTCTTTACTGTAAAATCTTAATCTGACTAGCAATTTTGCCTTTCGAGCGACAATTGTTTAATTTGTACTTATAAGGAATATTTTCATGGAACTCGATAAAAAAAACCTTAGAATATGCCGTCTAATCGTCCATTGAAACAAGAATCACATAATATTTTGTGACATAGTTGTCGATTTTTCCTCCACTAATATAAATATAAAGTCAGTATGAGATTTAATTCTGTTAGGAATATGACATTTTGCCCACAAAAACCCTACATCCCTAATTTTTAAATCAGGTAAAAATATGTTTTTATGGGTGGGACGGCCCGCTGTCATATGGACCGACGACCTGAATAAGATGGCCGGAAGTGGCTGGACTCGGAGGGCGGAGGACCGGGTGTTGTGATGTTCATCGGGGAAGGCCTATGTCCAGTATTAGAATTTCTTCGGATTTCCTTTCGCTGTATTCCGTTAGGTAATGAAAATCAATAGGTACTGTTTATGTATCTTTAATTGCCAGGGACCTTGGATAGGTACCCTATTATTTATTTACAAACTTAACTATTCGTAACTTTTCCTAACCATGTCAACCAGGCACGTAACCAGGACTTGAAGGGGGTTCTATACAATATTATTTAATAATATAAACACTTACTTATACTTATATTCCAAAACTACTGTACTTTGGGATTAGATAAAGTTCCTACTTCACAATAACCTGAACAAATCGTAAAAGGTTTCTATTACCATCACTGCAATGGGAATTGAACCCACGCACTTATCCTACGCCCGATCTACTGGACACAATGAATAATCGCGACTATGCGAGATTATCTTAGTTTGGTAGGGAATTCAGTCTAATATAATATTATTTCTCCCTGTCCAGCACAAAAATAAATGCTTGCTACTATTAGAAAACTATAAACTTGTTTTACCAAGGTTAAGACTTAGTGAGGTCAGTAAATCGTTCACGGGGCAATGTACACGCTTCTACAACAAACTTCCAGAGGATATCTAAAATATGACGAACAGAAAGTTTAAGATTCATATTAAAAAACAACTTTGTAAGAAAGCCTATTATAAAATAAACGATTATTTGAATGACAAAGATGCCTGGTATTAATATTGATTCAGCTTCGCACAATCTTTATTAATTGTATGCAAACTTGATTTTCAAAAGATGTGTTGCGTGAAGTTTGTTGCGCCGTTTCTTCTTACAGCACTAAAACCTAGGAAGCGGTAGTCGATAAAAAAAATACGTGTATAAATGTACCAAGTGTCCTATGATTTTGACTTTGACTTATGACAAAGACTGTATTAGAATTAATATTAACGTAATTAAAAGACAAAATTCTAAAGCAAATAACAGATTAAATGTTCCAAGATATGTCAACTATTATGGTGAGCGTACCAGCAGTTATGTTATGGCTAAAGTTTGGAATTCTCTGCCATCCGATTTAAAAGACATTGTATCAAGTAAGTTACTAAAACAAGAACTGCACAAGCATTTCTTATCGATGGGTGATAGATCACGTGAGCGCTGTTCACGTACAAATGGGCTTCACGTACAAATTTCTGTGGATTGTACCCACTGTATGAAATTTTATAAATTTGTTAGACAAAGAATTTTATTTTATGAACTAACAGTCCCTCTAGATTCAATTCAATATACTATACCTATTAGATGAAAAAGAAAGGCACATTTATGCATCATTGCTGTGCAAAAGTCTAACTTACAACCTGTACCATGATTTTGAACGACAACAAAGTTAGTCACAATCAAGGTTTAAGATAATTCTAATTTCTACTTTATCACTGATTACGTGCCTGATGTAAATATTTAACTTCTTTCATTTCGTATTTATGAGCTTAATTTCCTTTAGGAATAAGGTATTCTGTGAGTATGACTACCTACTACACTAGAGGTTACTTGCGGTTCGGAATTAAAATATATATTGTATATTATTCTTGATGGGTTTACGCTTGACCTCAATCTCACCTGATGGTAAGTAACGATGCGACCTAAGGTGGAGCGCGCTTACCCAGAAGATGCCTATTCACTATTACTTTAAAAAGATCGAAGTTGTTGTCCGGAAATAGGTACGGAAACTGGCAAGGAGTTCCACTCCTTAGCAGTTCGCATTTTAAAGGCGAAACCAAACGCTTCCTACTAAAGCGTGGTGTTATATGTAAAGAAAATTGCAAATGTATAATATTTTATTAGTACAGAATTAATATTCTACTCTAGTTACAGACAGACAGATAAATAAGAGAAGAATATGACAAACCATATCCCGTTGTATCCCAAACACATATGATTCAAAGTCCTGTGGTTACCTTATAACGTAAATGGACGAATCGAGGTAACAGGCAGTAGCATACCTACCCAGGCACATATTTACCATTTGGTCTAATTGGGCTGTAGATCTGGGCGGCAGAATTGTAGGGGCCGCAAATTCAAGCACGACTTATATCAAACACGATTTGTATAATAAACTTAAAAGGTACGTGATTTTTGAAAATTAATACGAAATATTTTCGAGGTCCGTCACATTTGTGAAATGACCACTTTTTTCCTCGTCATTTCTGTTAATTAATGATTGGCATCGGTGCAGTCGTTTCTGATATTATCCCGGACAAACAAACAGACGGACCATTAAAATCAAAAAATTATCAGCAATCATCAAATCAGTATTTTTTCTTAAAATCCGATTAAATAGAAAACCAATGTAGATAGATAGATAAACTATTGCACACAGATTAAAAATAAAAATAGGTACAGATTTTTGGAAAGTAAGCTAAGCTAAGTGTATCGCATAAGCAACCTTTCCCAAGGTTGTTGTTTTTCTTTTATATGTATCATCATATCAGTTCTTAGACGTCCACTACTGGACATAGACTTTCCCCAATGAACGCCACCACACCTGATCCTCCGTCCTCCGCATCCAGCCGCTTTCGGCCACCTTCTTCAACCAAGAATAGTGGCTGGAGGGAACTGGGAGCCGTGGTTTTTAGTTGCTGTTCCTGGAGGAGTTTTACCCATAATAGCCATGCCAGGCTAAGTACGTGTTGGCCAACCAATGTATGGTTAATATTAAATGCTGATGTCGAGTGGAGCGGTAATTTCGGTTAGCTCAGTAACCGTAATACGCCACTGTACCTACTCTGAAATCCGACAGACAGACCCATCCATCATGGCATTAACTTCATTATTTTCGGAAGGGCCTGGTCAACTAATTCCGTTGATGTTGATACAAGCAAGCAGTGGCAACCCTGATTACAAATATTCAAAGCCTCTATTTTGTTTCCAAAAAACATGGCTACTTCCTTTCCTGTTATTTTTCTCTCATAATATTGAAACAACGTAAATAATATATTTACTTACCAATAAACAATATTTGTATTTGATGACGATGTGTACTTAGCCCACAAAAAAGGTAAAGAAGCGATAAAGTAAACACGGAATTCCTGTTAAATTAGAAATTAATCATCAGCCCAAATACGTCCACTGTTGGGCTGTCCATTGGGGCGTTTGCCATAACCACCATGCTTGGCAGGCGGATAGGTGATCGCTGTAATGACCTTAAAGTAAATGCTGCTGCCCATACGTACAATTCCTTAGTTGGGGACATCCACGAGAAAATGGGAGTGGTCCTATTGTAAGCCGGGAACCACAGGGCAAATTAGAAATTAATACACTATTTTCGCATTTACACTGTTACAATATGTGTCAAAGATTCTAATATGTAACGTTTTCTTCATTTCAGATGGAGCGGTCATCAATGTTATTTCTACTGTCATTAGTAGCAATTATCAATGGGTCGCCGGTAATGACGCGTCAAAAAATGATAGAAGAGAAAAACCAAGAGGTGTTCTGCTCCCATCTGTTAAACTTCAACAACTTCTACTACTCACTGGAAGAACAGAAGAATCTCACTGGCATACCCGCCGACCTGAGCATCCACTGGAAAACTGGCAACGTATTCTTCACGCTTATCAGCGAAGATATGAAGATGAATTTGCAAGTATTACATCCCAGTGGGGAGTATGAAATAATCAAAGTGGCAGGCCTAGGTCAGTCCACTACTGTTGATAACCTAAACGATATAGTATACCTAGCCACTGATAATGGAGTGTATAAATACAAAGAAGACAGTTCTATAGAGCTTTATACAGCTCTAGGTGAAGATGTTATGTACATAGCTGTGTCCAGCGATGGTACAGCGATGTATATAGCTACATGGCCTCAAAACCGTGTACACAAGATAACCAACGACGGACAGAAACAGGAGACATTCTCTGTTATTCCAAATGGACACGGCTTAACTGTAGACACAAGGAACAATATTTATTTTGTAGCAACGAAGACGTCCTATATATTGAAGAGCAGTTACAATATTCCTACAAAAATAAAAGGATTGCCTAGTGATAGAATGACTGGAGTTTTTGTTAGTAGATCAGATGAAGTATTTGCTATGGATGAGAACAGCAATCTTTATTCGGTTGATCCAGAAAATGCAAGTGCAAAACATTTAGGTACTTTCAATGTTAAAGGCGTAAACTCTTTCGCAATGGATTCTGCAGATAACGTGTTGATCGGAATTAAGGGGGCGATTCTGAAATTCAATGCGTACGAAAGAAGCCCGTGTCAACATTTCACCAAATTTGAACATTATAAAGTAGCTAAGGATATTCCTGCGCAGTGAGTTGTGAAATACTTTAAATTTTATGTTTAATGTGCTTAATAATGGCGGGTGTAAAGTAATCTAATGATTAATGTTTGGTATCTCAAGTTTATGTTTATAGGTGTGTTAAAGTAATTTGGATTCACTTGTATGAAGTTATGTTGCACTTTCCCTTATTTTAAGGTTTTGATTGTTTTTAGTCTATCCGTAGAATCTTTTTTTAGTAATATCCTTTTAAACATTTTTAATTACGTTAACGCATTTCAAAATTTCGGTAGTATTGCTAATATCATTAAGATATTACAGACATTGGGCTTATAGTCCTTAGTTTCCGCACCCTCCTCATAATGCAACTTTAGATTCATCATCATCATCAGCCGTGTCGTTTCCGGTAGAGTAGAATAGGAGCACTCAAACTTTTCCCGTGGATGTCGTACAAGGCGACTAAGGGAATACATTATAAAACATTAATCAGGCCTCCCCAACCCGTCTGACCAGCGCGGGGAGTGTAGGCCAAATCGTCCGTCTGTCTCCGGCAGATGAGAGAGGGTTGTGCTCCTGCAGTGGAGACAAAAATAACCTGATGATGATGATGATGATGAACGTATATAAGGATGAAGCTAGTGCACAATGGCAGCGTTATCGCCTAAAACATATACCTATAGGTACCTATGTATGGTACCTATATTTTGATAAAGTTTTTGTTCAAGACGTAAACTTTTTAAATAAATACTATAGTACATAAACTATTTGATACATTAAGTAATAAGTTAACAGTTAAATTATGAATAACTAGCTGTGCCCGCGGCTCCGCTCGCGTGGACTACAGAATCCGCTCCCGTTCCCACTCTCGCTCCCCATCCCACTCCCGCTCCAACTCCAATATGTACCTAAAGTAAGAAAAACAGAAAAACAATTTGAGTTAGTAAGGAAAAAAAAACTAATTTTAATTTATTCGCAATTATTTGGCCAGTGTATGTTACCAGCAAAATGGTAGCAATTATTAGTAATTATAGTTAAAAATTTAGGATAAATTAATAAACAATTTTTTGGACTACTGGCGCTATTTAATATTACTCAACAATTGATTAAGCTAGCACATTAAAGTAGGTATTGTATTTTGTTTATATTTCCTTCTTCAGGTCAGGGAAGAAAGGGAAAAGACACAGTAAGAAACGCAAACACAAGAAAACCACAACTACGACCACATCGACCACCGAAGCCAACGATAATGAGGAAGAAGAAGAAGAGAGGAAATAAGACTAAATATAATTACGTATTCTCATTGCTATATATGTAAGTAAAGAAAATGCATGAAACTGAAACTTTTTATTTCTTCCTGATTACCGCCATCTCGTAACGGAATCGTGAACTATTCCATGATTTTACCGCCATCTATGTTTGTTATTGTAAACTCCTATAAAACAAAGTAAAGGGTCCTTATGTTAAAGTACTAATATTCTCTGGTAGATGGCGCAAATGTCAATAAATGGCGGTGTAAAGTAAATATTTAGGTAACCTATCTTTATTTCATCGGTTTGTTAGACATTGTTAGGTATAACAATTCTTATTTTTATACAAATACGTATTAGTCAAATTTTTGGTAATAATAAATTTTATCAAATTTGTCTAATAGCAATATCGAAACGCAATGAATAATGTTGCCAAATTATTAAACTTTTACACAAATATGGTTAAGTAGGTATGGAAAAATCGTGAATATGATGTTGCTGTACAAAAGTGCGCTATGGAACTTCAATCAAGTTTAGGAAAAGAAATTAAAAATAAAACAAAGTGGACACAAATTATCTGAATTAATTAGAAGTCGCGTTTGAAGGCCCAAGTTAAGACATTATCACTATTAAGTAAAGTATACCAGTACTCTCTGCTCTCGGACACGACCGTACTTACTTAATTTTTTATTTTTTGCTTTACTGGGCTCGGCTATTTATACTACTATGCAAATGGTCGTTGATCCCTCTTCAATAGTTACTTTGAAATTTAAAGCAACGTGGAGGGGAGTTCTCATACAGGCGGTTCCTGTTTGCCGAAGTACTTACACGATCATCTATCTGGTCGTGCTTGGTATGCTCTCCTTCGCCCCGGGCCCGGCGCTCATCTTAGCTTTAAATAAAACCGTAGTAAAATTGTAAGAATGTTATGGCAACACCAATTTCCAACCTCAACAAATCTCCCTCCCCCCCATTAATTGTCAAATTGTCATACGCGTCGGGGATGTGTCAATGAGTGATCGTTTGCTGTAAATTTTATTTATGTCGTAAATGTTGTGCGAATATGTGATAATGAGAAAGCATACGCTAGACTACATAATTATAAAGTGATGATTGTGTTTTGAGTTCTGTGCGCTGTAATAGTCGTTGTTTTCCTTTTGTATGTCATTGGACAGCCAGCCAACATGGCGGCCCCTCGTCATAAGTCACAACAGAAAAACATTTCTTCCATATTTTCAAAACTCCACGGTGCCTTTTCCGATGCCGTGTGCCCCACCAAACTCGCCACCGACAAAAGAACCTTAGACAAAACCTGGAAACTAATGGATAAAGTGGTGAAACTGTGCCAACACCATAAGATGAATTTGAAGAACAGCCCTCCGTTCATACTAGATATTTTGCCGGATACATATCAGCGATTGCGTGTTATTTATTCTAAATATGAGGATAATATGCAGGCGTTGAATAGCAATGAACATTTTAATATATTTATAATTAATTTGATAAGGAAATGTAAGCAAGCGATAAAGTTGTTCAAAGAGGGGAAAGAGAAGATGTTTGACGAGAACTCTCACTACAGACGCAACCTGACGAAGCTTAGTCTGGTGTTCAGTCATATGCTCAGCGAGCTGAAGGCCATGTTTCCAAATGGAACGTTTGCTGGTGACCAGTTCCGTATAACCAAGAGTGATGCTGCAGAGTTCTGGAGGAATAACTTCGGTAACAGGTAAGAATTTTCAATTATATACTCAATGTACCTAGTTACAGAATATCTTTTACAATAATAGGGACAACTGAAGCGAGTTGGTGTTTTCTACTGAAGATTGGTAGATGCAATGACGGTTTTAAAATGGTCAATTTGGTATGAGCATATAGTTTCATCATCATGTCAGCATTTAGACACCTACTGCTGGACATAGGCCTTCCCCAATGAACCCCACCACACCTGGTCCTCCTCCCTCCACATCCAGCTGCTTCCGGCCACATTAGGTCGTCGGTACATCTGGTGCGGGGCGTCCCACATTGTGCATGCCAATCCGTGGTCTCCATTCCAGAACTCGTCTGCCCCAACGGCCGTCGGTTCTGTGGCAGATATGGCCCGCCCACATAGTTTACATACTTTTATCTAAGTTTCCCCACAATACATTTTACAGGCACTTGTGTTATTATGTATTATGCATAAAACACTATCAAATTATAACTATTTAATCTAGTAATAAATAAATAATAAACATGACATTGTCTTATCCCAAACTAGGATTTCTTCTCTGCTATGCTATGGGAATTAAACAAGGATTGGACAATTTACAAATATAACAACCACACAGGGACCAACTTGTACAAACTTGTCTGTCCCAAGTGGGAATCGTACCCAAAATCTCTGACGCTCAAGTCCGTACTAGGCAACAACAATCCGACAATTATGATCTATAATCTCAAATGAAATTTCACAATATAATTCAGGCCACACCTGATATGTGAGACTGCTAAGTGTAAAATGTGCAGTTACTTCAACAATACAGTTACAAACATTTAAAAACTTAATTATTGATTAAACCAATAGTGGACAATAAAATTGACAATTACTACATATCCCAATGTTGGGCATGGGTTGACTTAGCTAACAATGAGAATGCACTACTTACTGGCATTATCGCCAAAAGCAATTAAATCACAAAAAAACTGTTATGAAATAAGTTTAATTTTTTTATAATGTAAGAATATTATTTACAATATTATTATCCAGGTATGAAGTTTTTGATTTTCCTGTTGATGGTCTCAGAAAATATGAGATTTGGCATTCCACAGCTTTTCACAGATGAAAGACTGCAAAATAAAGTGGTTTCATACTGTTAAATATTTTATTCAAAATTTAGAGGTGATTGGTTTAAGTATTTGATTAATTTGTATTGTTGTGTTGTTTGTAATTAGTTGTTTATGTCTAATATAATCAGGCTTCCAAATGCAACTGGAATATTAAAACTATGAACATAAGAACTGTTTTGGGCTTTAAGAAGGTATTGAAGGCAGACATTTTAAATTGAACAGCACTGAATTAGTTTAGTATTTGTCTTATTAGTATTGTTTGAAAGGGATATAAATAATAATAGCTAATTTAAAAGTAAACTGCTGGTGTTTTTTTATTACACCTGTTTATTATACAGGTGTAATTTTAATATAACAAGTCATTAAGACTCTGATAACAGTTTAAATGAAAATAATGTGATAATAATGATCTGACCATTTAAATTTATGGCAGCAAAATAATTAAAGTTCTAAATCTACAAATTGTAAAGAAAATTTGTTGCATGTAAAAAATATGTTTAAATAAATATGAATAAGTACTTTTTTTTAGTTTTTTCTAAGCACTGTAATGCAATAACAATTTTTTTTTACAATTCGACAATAGATGACTACAATTACTTCACTGCTGTTAAAATGATCTATCAACAATTATACTACAAACAAATCAGTAACTGAATCATATGTTTTGTATGCTACCTTTTTTTATTATATTTATGTATATCATTTAATTTCTAACTTTATTTTATGTTAAAAGTTAATACCTTTCTTAAATTTAATTAGCATTACAATATTTTACTGAAATCATTTTTAATTTTTGTCTCACAAGCACAAGGATGTACTGTAAAAAAAAGCATTACTGCACACTAGTGCCACCACTAGGTTGTAAAAAGATAAAAATGCGAGAAACATGTTTGACTTGATATGGCAGCTGCATGGTGTGTACTCAGGTGCCTATTTAACATCCACTATGTTTGCATTTGACATACCTGGGAATAGTTGCAATTAGCTAAGGTGTTCAGTTTTATATGAAGCTCAGGAGAATGATATAATCTAGTTCAACAGCTTATTGCTCTGAACTGCTTAAAACTGACATTAATTGCATTGCCAGTTTTTGATGGAAGGAAAACAATTGACTTCAATCAATCAATTACGCAGTCAAAATACTACGTTTACAAAAACATAGCTAAGCTAATAACATTAAAGCTGTTATCAGAGGACAAGTTAAAGAGCACTTTCTTACTTAGTTCTTAGTACATATAATGCTGAAATAAACCTGAAATGCAATGATCCAAGTTCGATTGAAGTGAGAAAAAATTACTGTTATGCTAAGTGCTGGCTGAGGTCTGTGTAACGTTAAATACTCTGGTACTCTATGAGGCTGGCGTGGACAATAATTGTCCAAAGCCTCGATAAAGAAAACAATTAGTTTAAGTTTACTTATAAAAAGTCTTATGAAGTTTTCCTGCACCATACAGCTTTCACATTTCTCTGTATTTTCTCTGCAGAATACTTCAGATAGACAAGACAATGCAGACTTTAATTCCCACGTGCACACCTATTGTATTAACTTCCTTATTGCAATGTCTCAGGTTGTACTCATGGGAAAACTTTGGAAAACATTTATGATTACTTCAGGACATCGTAATTGTTTTCCTTATTCCTGAAATGTAGTGTAATTTTATTTTATTTACTTGGTATTCCTACTTAAGGAATAACAAGTACTGTATTTGAAGTTGAGAAATGTGCTGTGCATGATTTTAAAAGATTTCGGGTGGTTTCTGCCAGATGAACAGAAGAATAAAGTAGGGCAAAAAGCAAGGTGGCTAAAAAATATTAATTTTTTTTAAACAGCCTGAGTTTTTTGGATTATTAATTTACATTACAGAATTTTGGTAATATAAATCTTATCAATATTATCAACACAGTAGTCCCCAGGGTTGTTCTTTTTTTAGATCTACTGTTACTATAACACTAGAACAACATTATTAGTCAAAATAATTTATTTTTATGTATTTAAACATGTCAAGGAGTCCCACGGAGCGAGCGAAGCGGGCGAAGGAAAGTTGCTTTGCGACACTGGATTGCAAACTGGCGAAACACCGTCTTTGCCTACCCCTGTGGGACCAAGGCGTGAGCATTATATATGTATTTAAACATCAAATTTTGCGACAATAAACCATTATTCTATTCTTAGTCGTGATTTAAATCATCTCAACCCTGGTCAGAAGCAGTTTGATGCGATGAGGAAGGTGTGGTGGTCTCCAATACGAAAGGGCACTGCAGGCTGATCGTACATTTATTTATATTAAAGTAATGTACATATTTCTATTTAGTACTTAATCATTTAATGTAGGTACTACCATTGAATCACCAGCATCAGTCACCACCATTTAAATTTACAATTGCTCAACAGTCTTCAGTATGTATTGTAACCCAAACATGAACAACAATGCTGTGACAAACTCCTTTGTTTTCTTACTATGGTACATACAAGTATTTGCCAAAAGTGCTATAACCTGCACTTTTGAAATTGTTTAGGCCACAAGTATATACATCTAAAATACAGACTTTTCTTGGTGATTCTACCTTACCGCGGTGTTTCCCTGATTATCCAACTTTTACTTGGAAATTTCCTCACTTTTTAGTGAACATTTAACAGTTAAAGAATTATATAGGTAATTTTACCCGCACCATAAAAATGGTCATCCTCATTAACCTGTCAAGGTCTACTCTTGGCACTCCCCACCTACGCTAGACTTGGAGTCTTGCCATCTGTGACTTTATGGCCCAAAAATGGGACTGTTGGACCATTCTAGCTACCTTGGCTGTGGTTAGGAAGTAGCGTTCATCTTATTCAGAAATTGTTGAAATACGGAAAACTATATGTGTTGGGCTTTTAAGAAATACCTATAGCCCTATCATATATTTTTTATTAACCGTTAGATCATTAGCCGAAATACGTCCACTGCGGAACATATAAGCTTCACCAATAGAATGCTACTATTGGGGGATTTGCCATAATCACAACGTTTGGCAGGCCGATTGGTGAAAGCAGTAATGATCTTAATATACGCAGGAGACGCTGCTGCTCGTCCCTGGTGCAATCTATTAGTCGAGTTGGCAACACCAACGGAAAGATTGGTGGTTGCCCAGAAACCACACGGCTTAGATCATGCTTGAATAAAATATAAACGAAAAGGAATGTTTTAAATAAATTGGTTATGTATGTTTTATGTATAATATTATGTGTTGCTAGCTTATACAAGTACATCTACTTACGTTACTTAATAGCTTGAAACTTAATTAACTAATGTCTAGTCATCTAGAGGACAAAGGTGGAGCCCATTAGTGATGTGTGCACTGCTGTTGAAGGGGACACTCGCGATCATATTGCAGACCTGTTAAAGATATTGCCTACTTGACCTGATTCTTTGTCGTCATAATACGATGGTCAGATGCGAACTATTAGATAAAAGCGTACGAAAACTACTAGGGATATTTTTCATACATTAAAGTACTAGAAATACTACTTAAATATGGGTTAAGGTTAATTGCTTATGGCATCAGGATCATCGAGTAGTCGTGCAACTTTACATTGTGTCCAAGTGTGCGACGTTTACGTTTGTTTTTTGCCATGATAGCTAAGAAGAACGTAAAGTGTTTTTGGCAAGGGCAACCTTTTGGAAATTGCCAAAGCAGGGTAAAACTTTATTTTTTTTAATTCTTACGA
This sequence comes from Esperia sulphurella, assembly GCA_947086405.1. NCBI lineage: Eukaryota > Metazoa > Arthropoda > Insecta > Lepidoptera > Oecophoridae > Esperia > Esperia sulphurella. The sequence goes on from OX352282.1 coordinate 4,995,950, forward strand.
CTGATGACTATAATTGGCGGGGAAACTCTAGTAATTTTCGTAGAATTTTGCGTTAGGTTAGTTCCTAGTCGCAGCGAACAGTCTCTTTTGAGGTAATGGTATGTGCGGACATTGCTTGGACAAAAACATATTCTCTTAAACATAGATAGATAGATAATTCATTTATTCTTAGACACAGCACAAATACAATGTTATAACTAGGTCACATATTGATTTCTGTACATCAAATAAACATAACAATGAAACAGTAACAGTGTAGCCCGTGCTGTGCTGCAGAAAGGGCCCTGACTCAGCATAGTGAAGCAGCCCAGCGCGACGCTGATATTATGAAATTTTTAAAGAAAATATTTATTCACTATTAAAAAAAAGGTAATACCTATATATTTTTTGGACATTTTCATACAAAAGAGGATTCAAATAAGGGCTATTAATTTTAGAATGTTCCCCATGATCTGTAGAAACGTGTACTATGCAATTTTTTTTGTTTTTTTTTAATAAATTTTTCGTATCCCTGTTTTATGTAAAAAAAATACCAGTAAAGATTAGGTGTAATTTTTTTCGTATATCAAGTGTATTATAGAGTTTGTTTACGACACAAGTTTACAACTTGTTTTTCACTAAACAGCTGATAAACGTTTTGTGAATGACGCGATTACGGCGCGTCGACCCATTCATCATATTGCATGAATGTAATGTAATCTATCGATATGTGACGATATTTATCGATATACAATATCCGGTGTTACTATATCTAGACGGATAAATTATGTTTGAAATTTACCGAACATTTTCGCGTTTCAGCTTTTTTTCCCATGTGTTAGAGTTCTATGTTTTTTGTCGCCTGCTCGCTTATCATCGGGAGTAATCATTTCCTCTATTTTTTTCTTATCGTGACTTTTTGATGTTTCCGTTTGTATTTTGTTTATCAATGCAGTTGGCACTCGACGGCGACTACATCACTTTCGATTTCCTGAAAATGCCGTTCTGGGACTTAAGGCACATAATCAACGTTGCCACAGTTTAGTTTTTGATGAAAATGGCGGCCTAAAAATCTTTTAATTCCTATTAGTACGTAAAGAACCGACACTCAATCGGTCGATTCTGTGTTCCTGGAGTCTACTAGCTCTGATAACTTTAGATCATGTTGATTTCGTACTAAGCAAGCCCGTGGGAGTAGTGTTTTGAAGCTGTATCCCTATATGCAAAGGAGTTTAAAAATCCCTAAAATAGTGTGACGAACTCTTTTAATGGTATGCATGTATTTCGAGGCTCAGGTATTTATTTATCTATGGGCCAAGTTGCCTGACTATCATTATAAAACCCCTTTCTTATAAAGTGGTTGACTACATCCTTTGAGGAATTCAAAATATTTAATAATGTTTTTTTTTTAATTTTAGACCCATAGTATATAATAAAATAATACCCAAAACCGGTATTACAATGTCAAAATAATAAAATAAATGAAAATAAAATCCCACTAATATTATAAATGCGAAAATTTGGATGTTTGTTACTCAATCACGCTTCAACCACTGGACGGATCGGGATGAAACTTGGCACACATATAGGTTAGGTCCTGGAATAGAGCATAGGATAGTTTTTATCCCGAAAAACCTGTCACTCCTACGGGAAATACATAATAATTGGTGATGTTAAGTTGTCCACGCAGACGAAGTCGCGGGCAACAGCTAGTTAATAATAATGCTATAAATTAATACAGTTTCAATTTTCTGGACCGTTGGTTTGAGTTGTACGTTAAAACATAAGTATACATAGATTTCTGTGGAATACTATGTAGGTGTAGTGTAGGTCGGTGGGTTATGTCACCATTTGGTAACGCAACCGGCAAGGTTGGTTGAACTCTATGACAATAGTTATGAATGACTGTATTTAACTAACAGTTTCCGTTTAGATAATTTTTATTCGCCTCTTTCTCTTCCTGTACTCCTCATCCTTATTTCCCTTTAGGACTTTGGGGTCCAGGAAGACCTGGCGGCATTTTAGTTTTCAGGATCTTTTGTGCCAAACTCCTGTCCACCAACGGTGCTCCAAGCCGATTTGGTGGACTTCACATACGCCGTAGAATTTCTCCTATAGACATTTATTAAAAAAACCAACATTGCAGATTTTAAATTGCTTCCTATGCTTTAGACGAAACAGGCATTCCTCTCTTTAGCATTGCCTTGCATTCTGTCATCAGTCGTCCACGAACAGGTCACAGTGTAGTGCCTGTGCGAGCATATATTCAGGTTATTTGGCACATTATGCAGGTTTCGTTTGGTAACGCTTTGTTTTCCTTCACCGAAAAGCCTGTGGAATTATAAACCGTACTTCCAATCCAACCAACTGGGCTACCACGCCTTTTTTTTATCGTAGATCTAAGTTTCTTTTTGTTTTCCTAATTGCAAAAGAGCATAATGTTTGCAAAAATTAAAATTCCTAACTGCTCGTTACGACGAAGAAAGTTGACGGCATATGGTCAGTTAATTAGCTAAGGAAGTTAATGGCAGATGGTCTTGGCACACCTTGAATATAGGGTGAAATGTGCAAGTGAAAGGTTATAAACTGGTATATTGTACCATAGTTGTCTTCGCAAAAGTTAAACTGTTAAAAATACATGACCTTTGTTTGAATCCGTAATTTATAATCGAATAAGTAACAAACTAGATAAGGTACCTTCGTAACGAAATAAAAGTGTCTTGAGCAGAGTTGGCATGATTCCAGACTTCGCAAAAAGTTGTGAAGTAAATAAATGAATTTGTATTGTATTGATTAAGTCATTTTGATTTGATTTGAATAGGACCTGTATAGGCTGATGATTGCACAATACAAAGTTTTGCAATATAGGCGTTTATCGCTAAAGTCTGATGTTCATGCATGTTTTTTTATTTATTTGCCATGGGAACTTATAAAATCATTCTTAAAAGTCCACATACATTGTTTAAGAAGGGTGCTGGGCTAAATAGTGAAACTAAAAGAGGGGGCAAGGGGTAAATGTCTAGGTACTTGCCGCTTCAGGTCCGGGGTCGCCGTCTCTGCTCTATTTACGAGTAGGTATACACACACAGGTCTATTATACTTATGATACTAGCACTTGATTGGGTTTATCGTTTATATAAGTTTTTAGGAGGAACTCCGCGACACTAGGCGCACCGTGCTACGCGTTGGTAAGTTCTGTCAGAAGAGGGGCAAAGCGGGTGCGTATAAAATAAATATGTAGGTGGAAACGAAATATTTTATATTGCAAGGGATTTAAATTGTATACACGCCAAGGTGATTTCTAAACATACATGAAGGACATACAGGAAGTTATAAGTAGATACTTTAATATACACCGTCCCATAGCAGCTTGCCCTCGACCCTAGTCGTGCAAAAGTGACAGTTCGTTTAATTACCTAGCGTTTGATGTAATTTTAGACTTTCGGGACCCTCAGTTGTCAATCACATCAGTTGCCTATAACACCAATTCTACATTCAATACCGACCAAGTAAAAATCATTGAAATTAGTAAGTATGTTCAAACAGTCTACATCTACACTAATATCATAAAGAGATTTGTATGTTTGTAACGAATAAACTCAAAAACTACTGGACCGATTTCAAAAATTCTTTTACCATTAGAATGCTACTTTATACCTGAGTTACATAGGCTATATTTATTACTATAAAAAATTAGGTATCCCTACTAAAACTTCAATAATGTAACCCAAGGTTTAAAAAATGCAATATCCTACTTCCTACTAATATTATAAATGCGAAAGTTTAGATATTTGTATGTTTGTTACTGCACCCAGTGCGCGAACATAGTTGATCGAGATCATAGGGACAACATTGTACGTCAAAACATAAGTGCTTCTCTTTCTTACTTATAGCGTCGATCTCTCGGCACCGGTCGGTAGCGAGCTGGGTTAGTAACTTTGTACCGGGACTGGCAGGGGGAGGTGAGTGTCGCTTCTAGTAATATTTAGTATTCTCTGGTTGCGCGTAGGGATGAAGTAGTCAATCAGTGCTTACCCGTACATTACGCAATATACTAAAAATAAGACCATTATCCACGGCCCTATTATGTGTCGGACATTGCGCGCTCCTTTAAGGCATAATGTGGCTACAGACGATCACACCCAAAGACTTATTGACCTTAAGTGACCTAGGTTAATGTTATGTATTTTCGCCCTATTTGTAATGTCTATACATCAGAAGTATTACAGTGAGCCATGCTCGTAGTTGCGATTAGGAACCCGCCTGCCCAGCGTAGTGTCATCTTATCAGCCTATTGACGTCCACGACTGGATATAGGACTTCGCTTTGAACACCCGTTTCTCTGCATCCAGCCAAATTTGGCTGCCTGCTGTGTAGGTCATCCAAGTCGTCAGATCTGCGAAATCCTTAAACTATATCAGAATTGGTTCAGTAATATTTAAGTGATGCGTGCACAAACAAACAGGTACATAGACAAAAAATACAAAAATTATCTTAATTCATCCTATTCTATTACTTATCCTTCATCCCCCATTTTTTTTGTAAATATTTTCTATATTGATCTTTATTTATTTGATTTTGCGTAATTGTAGGCATAGATATATCTTCATATTGGACATTATGCGAGTGAGCCCTTATACTGTTTCGTAGTTCGTAACCTAACCATACATTGGTGTTGGTTGATTGTTGATTATTGTTGGACCACTGCTAACAATGTGGTTTTTCATTCATTGCGGTTTGTGTTAGCGTTTGCTTACGTATTTGCGGTGCAACTAAGAAATATCGTAGTAATACTAATTAGCTTAGTTGTTAATTTCTGTTTTACGTAAAAGATACCTATGCATATTTAAAACTAGCCGTGCCAGACCACTGAAATCAAATTAAACTTGTCATAAAATAAAATACGTGAAATGCTTTGTTTCAAAATCGAAACTGTTTGATTGTTATTCTCGTAATTCTATCTATACCGTTGAATTGAACTTCTTCTAAAATCTTTAGTGGAAGAAAGTCAACGTCTCGAAATAATTTAATCTGATAAAAAAAATCTCTCTTTTATTTTGTCGAGACTTTGGACTATCTAATAAATAAAAACGTAAACTTCGCGTGTCAGTACATTGAACATATTTGCAACAAATAAAATTGGGGTTTTTAAAGATAATACATAGAAGGCATGGACGTATAATAACTCTGTAGTCTACGCAAGCGGAGCCGCGGGAACAGTTAGTGTAAATTAAGAATTTATAAAATTCATATATAGGTGATCTAACGGTTTAAAGTTTTAAAAGTTAGATGTCAAACCAGTTGTACCAAGTTCTTTGACCTCCAATCGCGGAATGCAGTGCAAAAATGTGCAGCTAAAAGATTCGAGGATTTAATTTAATTAAAACCTAATATTTTAAAATTGTGGTCCTTGTACTATACGAAATTAAATAGTAAAGCCTTCATGTGGATATCTTATAAAGTTATAAGGCGACTAAAGATTATATCATTGTTGTTTGATGGTGATGAATAAATATTCTGCAAAGTACAAATTAAATTATTTTTAACCAGTTACCATCTTGGTTAAGTACGGTTATGGGGAACTGTATTGACCGATTTTGACAAATGATGCACGACTTCCTTTAAAAAATTAAACTTTCTAGGCTCGAGTTCTAAGAAAAGTTTTGAGTCTGATAATAATTTATTATCTTTTGCTGAGGATCATAGCAATATAAGGTCCTGGCAGCAGCATGACTAAGTTTATACTGAGTCAGGACCATTTTTCCAGCAATACAGCCCACACTGTCATTGTTTCCATTTTGTGTTTGTTTGCTAACTGTTGTCCTAACGTTGTTTTTGTGTTGTGGTTATAAATAAATGTTTATACATTGTTATATCTACGGATCCATCTACCTGGATTCCGCTGGACACTTTGAATAACCTCTGACGTTCAAGGGTTGAACCTCACTAAAGCGCGCCGCGCCGCACTTACCTACAAAGCATTATGTGATTTTGGTCCTAATCACCAATAACAATAAGTATTACGCCATAAAAAGATCTTATTAAGTAGAACAGTATATTATGACAGCTATTCTCAGTTAGCTGTATTTTCGGCATTATGGGACTTTCAGTACCAGATGGACTAATAGAAATTAACTTCAATAAATGATACGCCAAGGGTACTAAAGAAAAATACAGCTAATTGAGATTAGCTGCCATATTTACTATTGTTCTACTTAATAACCACCTTTTCATTGGCGTATTAGTTATTGTTATTGGCTGCTATTGGTGAGTGGCCCCTAGGTTCCGTACAAAAACGCCAACCATCCTTTGCGTCTTTTGTATGGGTTAGCGAGCCGCGCGTTATGTCATCGAGTTTTCTTATCGGTTTGTTCTGACGTGGAGGGAAGTGCATAGGGCTTATTCGGTTAGGTTTGGTCTTTGAAATGGGAATTTTCAATGCCCTGAACTTTTAAACGGAGGACAGACCTAATCTGATTTTTTGCGACTAGGTTCGACTAATCCACCTGACCAATCGACTAAATCAGTAGCTCGCTATGTACTGTGGTTCTCTGGTGGTATTAGGGGCACATACAAAACCAAACCTTATTACGGCATTAATAAGGTTTGTTTTTGTATGGGAATTTTCAATGCCCTGAACTTTCAAACGGAGTATCGACTGAAGCTGATTGTTTGCGACTAGGTTCGACTAATTCATCTGACCAACGACTAAATCAGTAGCTCGCTATGTACTGTGGTTCTGGTGGTATTAGGTGGCCATACCGTAATAAGCCTTAGTCTGACGTGGCCACTAACAAACTCCTATAACTTTTGAACGGCGGACCGACTAAATCTAGTTTTTTGTGACTAAATTCGACTAGTTATCGACATTTGTTCTATCTATTCAGAAATGCAATCCGCGTTGGTGGCATGCCCATAAGCCCTACGGGAAGTGCGGCTGCCCCTAGTCAGTCAATCGCCATAATGTGAATGCGTGCGTGTGTATAGAGCTCAACCCCAAATGTCCTGGCGTATGACGCTCCACACCACATCACTGACCTGTAGTGGAGTTTTCACATCGCTCGTGACGTCACAGGGCAGCCGACGCAGTATGAATGGGATCGTTAGTCCGCCGGATGTTTTGAGCGGATGGTGATCCCGACGGTATGCCGTCCGTATTCAGTTTAATTTTAAACTTTGTCGTTTCCGTTTTTAGACTACTTTTTGTCTGTCCGTTTTTAGACTTTTTGACTACCTCCACTTGTTAGAGAGAAGAAATTTTAAATATCTAATAAATAAAATCGTAAACATCGCGTGTCTGTACATTGAAGATATTTGCAAAAAAAAATTGTGGGGTCTAAGAATAAGTACTTAATAAAACACATTTCAATCATTTTTGGAATTTTTGTCTGTGAGTTTGTGCACGCATCACTTAAAAACTACTGAACGGATTTTGATGGTCTTTTCACAAAAATATGGGGCTTAATTTAACTTAACATTTAGTCTTTATTTCATTGCAATCGGCTAACTCAATCAAAAGTTATAGACATTTTTAGATTTCAAATACATTAGTAGGTAAGGTTAGTATACAATATATCTCTGAGTGGGAATTGGAGTGGGAGTGGGCGTGGGCGTGGGAAAAGGGGAGTGGGTGTGTGAGCGGAAGCGGGAGGGGTGCGGGAGCGGGAGTGAGAGCGGGAGCGGGAGCGGTAGCGGTAGCGGTAGCGGGAGCGAGAGTAGGAGCGGGAGGGGAAACGGAAGCGTGAGCGGGAGTGGGAATTGGAGCGATTCTGTAGTTCACGCAAGGACCTGGACCTGGACCTTTTAAAGACTGAGTGGAATTGGGATACGGAGCGGAAGTGGGAATGGGAGCGGATCCTGTAGTCCACGCGAGCGGAGCCGCGGGCACAGCTAGTTTAATAAGTGACTTTGTTTTTACTATTTCACTTCTCAGTATTTATTTAACCGATCTCTATAAACCGATTCCGATCACATTGTATGTGTCATGTAGATAGGTTAAATTTTAATTTGGGAAAAAATTGATCCTGCGGGAAAAAACTTATCCATATTTAATAATAAGTAAACACTTATTTTATATATTTTTTTTACAAATGACAACTAAATTACTAAAAATCTGACAAATAAACTTATTTCATGAAACAAAGAGTTAAACAATTTAAAACATTGGTATACATGTACCGTGTTGCGATGTTTTCAGGTCTGGAACCGTCAAACGGGAAGCCAGTTCACCTGATGTTGACCGGCTACCATCGCCAATATACGACAGATTTTGAAGAATATGTATTTTATAAGATATTCTATGCATTATTGATCGCCTCGTGGCTTGGTCATTGGACTCGAACGCCAGAGGTCGTGGGGTCCCGGTCTGGATGTTATATTTGTGAATTGTCGTATCCTTGTTCAATTTACATAGCACAGGAGAAAGCTCTGGTTTGGAATTAGACAAGTGTAGTATATGTATCCTACTAATATTATAAATGTGAAAGTTTGGATATTTTGATGTTCGGATGTTTGTTACTCAATCACGCTTCAACCACTGGACGGATCGTGATGAAACTTGGCACACATATAAATTAGGTCCTGGAATAGGACATAGGATAGCTTTTTATCCATAAAAACATCCCAATCGGGAAATACATAATAATTTGTGATGTTAAGTGGTCCACGCGGACGAAGTCGCGGGCAACAGCTAGTATGTTATATTTTAATAGTATAGTGAGTTCGATTCCCACTAGGGATAGACAACTTTGTACAAGTTGGTCCTGGGGGCCTAATCCGTAAGAATTTCGGATAATATCTGACGAACTAAAAAGCCATTTTGTATTTTCTATCAGGTCATGTGACATTTTCTGATAAACGTTTGTCGTGTAAATATCGGTGTTAGACGACAAACGCTTATAGAATATCACATGATCCGTTAGGCCGTTGTCTGTGTGTTTTTGAATGGTCTTTTTCATGTCTGATTTGCGTATGCAGTACAGGATAAAATCCTAAGTTTGGGATTAGACCAGTGTATATAAAACGAAAATAGAAATATGTACTAAATCAATTTTCATAGGAAACCAAACGCTATTTACGTCTCGTAAACATATATATGAAAGGAAAACTAACAACAAAAACAGGTTTGTATTACATTATCAACACAATCTAGTTATTGTTTTGTTTTCAAGACAAAGTATTTGTTTTTGTGGGATTTGGAATGGAATTTAAGAATATTTAATATAGATTTTAATGGATTAATTTTGCAAATTCTGTAAGGAACCTTTTCAAATGACTTATTAAATAAATGCTAGTGACAATCTACCTATCACATCATAAGTGCATTAAAGATTAAAGACTGACAACTTTATCAGTGTTAATTGATTGACAATCGGGGTAAGTCGTTATAGGCCGTCATTCCAATTTAGACTTTATATACGCTCAACTCGCGCGGTGGTACTTGTCGATGTGTTTGCCCAGCGAAGCAAACATTTCAGTATTGGAAATCTCACTCGAGCAGGAGTTGTTACAGAGCTTGGTTCGTTAAGGAATGTCACGCTCGTCCTAGCTTTGAATTCGCCGTGTACTTACATAATTTTAACCGACTGGGGGCTGATGAGTGTTAGGGAAGACCTGAATCTTGGACGCTCAAAGGTTCAAGTTAACTTTTTAGAGATGAGTTTGAGGGGCTTTGACGCAAAATTACCACTTAACACTCACCACTGATCACTCCCAAAATGATCAGGTCCTAAACTGACCATGACTGACTGACTCCCAATTGGGAAATTGTCATTTTGGATTTTGGAAAGTAGTCATTTATTATGGGCACGAAGGACCTCAGACACAATATGCATATTATTCTCATTTGTTGTCTGTTATTCCTTTTCTGTAGTTGTAAATGGGATGGGCAAAAAAATAGCAGTATTACTAATGTAAGTACTTACCTACCACGGGCAACAAAGAGTTTTTCCCCCAATGGAGTTAATATAAATGAAAATAAAACTAGAAAAAAATTGATTCCGTATATTGATTACACTAGCCGACTTATTTATGTATATTTACCTAAGAAACCTTTCGTTACCCAGTTAGAGGTCAGATCATACAATGGTGCATGTTATTTTCTACAATTTACGACCGCTTGGTCGTAAAAACGAGTACCTATCTCATCTTTAGGTTAGTTAACGGACTCCTAGCCATTAACCGGGAAAATTGCTGAGACGGAACCGACTTTTATTACTGCATACCTTTCATTTTCCCATAAAAATAAAACATTTAACTTCGGATGTTAAATCTTAGTAAAAGTGACGTCAAACTTAACTGAAGTGTATAAGCTTTTGCGTTGGGTCTGCCCGCGAAACCTACTTCCAAATACGTGTAATAAATACTTGATGTGTTTTTTTCTTTCAAATTCTGCCCTCCTGACTAGATGAAGCGACGATCTGCGTAAGGTGGCTGGCATTGATTGGATAAGAACCGAGAGTCGGGTTCAGTTGCTCGCCTTGCGAGAGGCTTATGTCCAGCAGTGGACTTTTTCAGGATGATGATGATGACAAAATCTAATTCGGACTTAGCCGCGTAAATCCCCGATATCAGCTAATTTAGATTTTACGTGCAAGTCATCATATTTGCTGTTATTTATGTTTTACAGTACAAAGTAACTCATTTAGACGTTATCAGGGGAAATGGGCTATAAATGCGACAAATCAAAGTAAATTGCCGCGAAGCTAAACAATTTCGTCAAATTTGTTCACCATTATTGCGTTATGTAGGTGGTTCGTACATACAGACGTGTAAAATCAAATTTCTGAGCTTTGTGGGTTGGATGGAACCGCAGGGGCCTTTATTGAATCTCGCCGGGGCTGTCGTGTTGCGGCGACAAACTCTATTTAATTTGCAACGGGGTTAACTCAGTCACCACATTACTGTGGAAAAGACAGAATTTAGTACTGACTGTTCTGTCTGAAGGAAGTTTGAATTGGCATGTTCTAAGAAGCCTCTTATTTTCAGCGGAGGACGTTAACAGGCTTATATATGTATAAGCTTATAAATGGGCGACCTGATACTGAGCCAGATAATGAAAATATCAGTTTCAGATCGATGGGTCAGTTCAGTAGGTTAACAACTCGAAAACCACTGTTATGAGATAATTAAAGGTGTCCAGAAGCAGGTGGATGCAGTGGTCGGACGTTAGGGAAGATCTATGTATTGCAGTGGACGTCTCAGGTCTGATATGAAGAAGAAAAATGTGTTTAACTTTCTTATGGTTTTAGTATGAATGGTATGGTAATAGATATTTAACATTTTGTATTATTGAACAGGTAAAGGCTGGCTTGCCAAGAATAATTAAATTACCATAATGTGACATTAAGTGTTAGTAGAACTTGCAATGTAAAAAATAAATAAAAACCAACTCTTTACAAAAGATGTAAATTTTTTTTATTAACATTATACATGTTATATATTACGCTCCTTCGAAGTTTATGTACTTAATTTTTAATGACCTCAAATTTAAAATTTGATGTTAGTCAGCTTTTGCCTTGAAAAGTTTTACGGGATTTGGCTACCTACCTCTATAGACTTCATGCAGCCTCTAAAATTAAATTGCTTTCGCATTATGTTATGTGTTGCAGAGCCAAAATTTGTTGCAAAATCACAACCTGTATCATGTACAATTCGATTCAAACCAACATAAATAATCTCGTTGCCAAAATAACATTGCTAAATCCGCGTAATTTCGTGTGCTCGCACACCGTGGGTATATTTATTCGCTAGAAGGGGGAGCTACGAGTATTCTTTAAACCTGTTGGCCCCTGTAGCGTTGCCTTTCAGCGTAAGATTCATAGCATCTTTTTGTTACCGCCTTTTCACGCAGGCAGCCATTTTGCCGGATTGGACACTGAATCGACCAATCACACAACACTCGTTACTGGAAACCTAACTTCAAGTAAGCTTTTAATCGCCCCGGGCGTGAAATTGCGGTAATAACGCAGTGTTGTGTATGTGACGCAGTCAAATAGAAATCTTTTCTAAGACTGACTATAGGTTCTAATCTATTAAACGGTCAGCTACCGATCTATCTATCTATGAACGGTATCTATGAAAACTTGAAATTTTGCTTAGAGATTTCTGAAATGACGTAGACAGCCACATAAAGGTTTTTTTTATTCCAAAAGCCTGGGCAGCTTAGGTCCTAATTTTATATGAATTTTTGTCAACTGTCCCTTTAACCAATTATCTAATCTAGTATTTTATTTCAGGTACGTTTTTCGTCACTTTCGTGATACAGTTGCTGGACACAGTCCTTCTCCAGGTATGTTTTCACCGATTTGAAGTATCTACCTCTTTGTTGTTATCTTGGGTCAGACATACCCGGCCACACCTCGACCCTGTGGGTGCTTTTGTGTTAACCCCTATGTTTGAATGTTGCTCCCTCCTCCCTAGTCCAACTACATAAAGCTATTATGCAACTAAGGGTAGTCCTAGGGTCTGTAGTCCTAGGGTTTAGGGTAAGCTGTGCTTAGGATACTCATTCGCCTTGCAGCTAGTGCATTGAATTCGTATAGCAATACCTTTATTGCCAAGGTTTATCCTCTGTAGATACTCATAGCTTCCATTTCAGTTTGTTAGTTTAGCCAAGCAAACCTACATCAGATCAACAGCTTTATAATATGTCCCACTGTTGGACATGGGTTTGACCTCATGGCGAGGTTGTGCGGGCTAATTTCGACAACGCTGCTGGCCTAGTGGCCCATTTGGTGGAATTTGTATACTTGACGCCTTAGAATTTCTCCTTTGGCGTATGCAGGTTGCTTCACTATGATTTCCTTTACAGAAAAGCCTCTGGTGTAATAAACCGTATCACTTCATGAACTTTAAGGCTAGCGCACAACGAACTAGGGTACATCCAGGCCTGCGCTGACTGTCCACGATTTACATGCGACCTGCAAACTTTATTACATAAATGTTCCCATAAATGTTCGGTAATAAAACCACAGGATACCCCCATAATACTCTGCCCAATAACAGTAAATTCATAACGAAGCTATATCAGCAGAACAAAATGTCTTTTGTTTGCTAAATGAATGAGGGTAAAATGACAAAGGAAGTGCCCTAATCGAATCCCAGTGTTGCCACCGCTGATGTCTTCGCAGAATTCGGGTGATTCTTTTTATTGTCTTGTTGCGGATTGATCTTTGTTTCCGTAATTTTTTTTATTAAGAAGTAACCTGCCGCAAAACTGCATATAGGTACGAGTAAAACGTTGAATTCGACATTTGATTCAATATAAAAACACTTCACAATAAAAAAAAAACGCAGATACAATAATAAAGTAGCTTACATTAGTACATCTAGGCGATCTTATCGCTAGACTTACAGTTTACAAAAAGCCTTAAACTATTGTTATAACTGCTCACTTCCCACTGCGCTCCGCATTGCGTGCCATTTCAGTTCATACACATAGAACTAGAGATTAAAATATAGTATATTTAACTAAGGGGGAAGCAATTTCACACGTTGCCCAAGACGCCTACTTTGACTCGAGGATAAATGGCTTTTTCTCCGAATTTAACACGTTCACGAATTAATGTTTTATTGTATGTTAGACGTTGGGTTTGATGACCACACTTTACAACAATTATTAAAATCCCGTGAAAAGGAATGAAATATAAATCTACCACGCGTGACACATTTTCGGCGCATTTACATAAATGACACTACCTAACTCCGATCACTGATTATTAGCGTCACGTCCACTGTGGGGTATAATGCCCCGCTGCGCTGCTAAGACGTGTTAGCTATTGCAGCAGACCTTATTCACGATCGCAGTAAATACACAATATCTAGATTCTTAACCTTTTCAGACTACCTCTAAAGGGTTGAGCTACATTACAATCGCGCACATTCGGATTGTGACTGTCAACTGACAGTCTCTTAGTTTCAGCAATAATTTCCTTAATATAATATAATAACTTACCATAACATATATTGTGGAAAAATAAAGTGTATTTTTATTATTTATTTATTTTATTGTATTTTATTCGGAAAACTTACAACTATAATAAAAAGGTAATATTATAATTATTATAAAGCTACCTATATTAGCCATTAACTGGTTTTCACACATTAATTAACAATACGCATAATTACTTAACATTAAATCAAAAAACAAATCTACTTAAATAAATAAACCAAAGAGAACAATAATATGTAATAAAATAATAATCGACATAAGATTTTTTTCTTTTTCTTTTCTATTGTGTTTTTTTTCTATGGTATATCAGTATATATTTATAAAATACGCCCTATAGTGGAGTTCAAGCTTAAAAGTTTGATATTAAACCAGTTTATAACACAGTACGAAATGCCTGCTCCGCTTCGTGATCAGCTAAATGTCAATGCAATGTCTGACATTTGAGATGGTCCAGTCAGATGGGAAATGATACAAAACAGCACAGTTAAACACGGATACAACTCTAGGGCCAGTGATTTCCTAATAGTATTCAAGAGTGTATTGGTTAGGGGTTTCGATCTTCGGTGAAAAGATGAATCAGTCCATCTGGCTTACAGTATAGAATAGAATAGAAATATTATTTATTCAACCAACTGAATCACTTTCTTAGAATCACTTAATACTGTGTTAGTAAATAATAACAAATTTGAATTCATTAATTTTTATTCGGTACCTGGATCAGCTCCCCTCCAATCCACTCTGTATGGCGCAGCAGTGATTCACGTACGAACAGTCGAGCCTGTGTGCGATCAGGATGCTATTGGTGCCCCCCCGCACCCTGCGCGCGCGCACCTCTTGCGCATGGTTGCGTAGAAATAGTCTACTCGCGCAACTGCGAACATCCCTCATGCGCTACAGAATTGCCGTGATAGTATGCTAAAAATAATAGGTGCATGGAAACGATACGTAACTTTCTAATATCAAGTTTTTTTACCAGTACATTACTATTGTAAACATTAGGTAAGCATGAAAGTGTGAAAGCCAGATGGAATTGAATAATTGCAGCGTATACCCGTGTCTTGTCCGTATGGAGTTAAAAACACCCCAAATTCTAAAACACTGGTGGAAATTTACCCCCCCCCCCCCCCCCCCCTTGCTCGGGAACCTCTCACATTTCCGTGATATGAAGTATTCTCTGTTATGCCGGGATAAAAAGTTTTACTACCAAATTTAATCGAAAATAGTTCAGCCGATATAGCGTGATTGATGCACTAAATATACAAACAAACAAAACAAACATCCACACTTTCGCATTTTTAATATTACTGTTTTAGCTGTTGCCCGCGATTTGGTCGGCGCCGAATTTCACCATCAAAACAAATCCTTTCTAATTGGTTGCGTACGTCATTTGAGGAGGAACTTCAAGATTCTAGAAAAATTCAAAATTTCTAAACGCAATGGTTTGAGCTGTGCGGTGATATATTAGGCAGTGATTTGTTAGGTCAAATACGCAATTCGTCCAAATCGAGGTTCATCCATTAAGTAGTTCGTCTAGTGTTCTTTACGCACTTCGTTCAAATCGTACTTCGTTCTTATGAGGTCCGTCTACAGGTCACACCATGAAGGAAAATAATTTCGCACCTCATAGTCACCTCAAAGTTTCTATCTATTGGATAACAGATGACATGAGTTACGAAAAAATATTTTCTTTCATGGTATGACCGTAAGTGTTCGTTACGCACTTCGTCCATATCGCAGTTCGACAATGTCGTATTGATCAGGGTATAACTTTATTGGCTTTGAGTTTTTATTTTTTATTTATTTAACATTAATAAGAAAATACATCTTATGTCTTACATAACTCACCCATAATAAACCTCTTGGGTTTGTCCTATGTGCGGTGAGGCCGCTCGTCACAGCGGACCATGCTAACGCTTGTTGTACATTATAAAGAGAGTTAAGTACATAACAGATGACAAAATAAATGGATCTATGCAACCTTGAATTGTACTTATATAATAACCTATTCTTACTTGTTTTCCTCTACTGAAGGTAGTGCTTTTTTTATTACATTTTTGTATTTCTTACTGTTTTCATAGGTATTTTGTATTTCTTTCGGCAATTCATTTACAATTTGCTCACGTTTGTATAACTAGCTTTCGCCCTGCATCCTTGCTCGCGGTATATTTTATTGACACTGAATTTACAGTACAATTCTTAAGTAGTACTTAATTTTGTTGGCTTTCTAGGCCATCAATCCTGACATCCCGTTACTGCGCGAAGCTCGCAGCAAACGGTTTCTCTGTAAACCTAACTGTTCAATGCAATGCCATCCATTATTTGCCCATTTCACTGGCTACACTTCCTCTCCATTATCGTCGGCATCAATAGCGTGTTCTAATGCGCCATTACACCCACGTCACCTATAATTCAGTGTCAGGGATGGATAGCACCCGACCTACTACATAATTTTCGATTCGCATCTGATCCAACTCTTACGTTACAAAACCTCGTTGTTTTAATGATTTCCTTATGCACTAGTCCCCGGCTTAGAATAGGACCACCCCAATCTTCCCCGTGGGTGTGGTCAAGGCGACTAAGGGATTGCACCAGGGACGGGTAGCAGCGTTCACTTGTGTATATTCAAATCATTACAGCGATCACTAATCCGCATGCCAAGCGTGATGATTATGGCAAATCCCCCAGTGCACAACCCACTAAAAGTGGCATTCTATTGGGTAGACTTATGTTCAGCAGTGGACGTATATAGGCTGATGAATGTAGAGATTAGTATGTGTACCTTGGAATTTAGACTAGAAAAGAAAGCTGGTCTTATAATTGGTCTAATATTTTGTGAAGTATGATGAAGCTTCACAAAATTCAGACCGATTATTAGAATCAGCTTTTAAAAAGTGTTCTAAGTCAAAGTGTGCTAAGTTGCATGTTCTAGCGGCAATGCGAGTTCGACTCCCATTTTGATTAGACAACTTTGTAAAAATTACTGTACATTTGAAGCGCCTGAAAACACCAGGTCAACGAGGCAGTTATATATTCTTTATTGCACAATGTTAAAAACTAAATACAATTACAAATTTTGTGTACAGAGGCGAGCTTATCTCTTATTGGTTATCTATTTTGGAACAAAATATTTTGCTAACTAAAAAATAGGACACATTAGAATTTGACTACTTCTACTTACATTTTAATGCTGTTATTTCCCTATGTATGTTAAATAAAGATAATTTTTGCTCCGTTTTGGCTGTGACTGACACCCGGTACACCTATGTACGCAAATAAGTGACCTACCTCTCCGCTGGCCAAGCACTTTCTCTCCCATAAATATTACTACGAAATAAAATTAACGTTTTTTAACTTCGCCTGCAAAATAGAACACGGCTGGTATTACGTTCGCCGGCGCCGAGAGATCGACCATATATACGACAAAAAGAGAAGCACTTATGTTGTTGACTATGCTCGCTCGCTCGGCGCAACAGCAACCCTAAAATAATTTACGCGCACACACAAACGTGTACGAACAGACTGGTGCGGCTGTAGTAGTAGTAGGTAATTAAATCTGCTCGCTTGTATGGAGTTGTTGCGTTTTGGTCCGAGGTTCAAAAACACTGACCATCATTAACCTGTCATTCGCAGCCTTAATGTACGCGGGACTATTTCGTTGTTTACCAAACGCGAGGGCTTGTTCAAAACAAAACCTCTTTGGTAGATTGACTCCCCATCGCTCCAGCGTTAGCAATAGTATAGAATAACAGATGAAATTTTCGACGTAAACAAGTTAGTTGGGTAACGGGTATCAATAGCAAAGAGCAGGGTAAACATGACATACATAATGCGCCAAGGTCGAGTAAGCCCAAGTAGCATTTTAACTCCATTTAAGAGTACACATTTAGTTCCCATGTGAACTTAAAGCATTATTACATTTCACTCGTGATGTATAAGCTGCATTATTGCGATTAACACCACCTATACCTGTCTAAGGGACTTATAGGAGTGTAGAGTTATACTTTTATACGGTTGTTGGTGTTATAATACTCTAACAACTGTCCTTTAGTCAGCCGTCTGACTAAGAGCATTATAGGAGGGTAGAGATACGACAATCGCTGTTCAACGGTCTACTTGTACGATGTTATACAGCTAGCATATTAATAGAACACACGTGGTCATTTATACAGCCAAAGGCTGTTATGTTTACTTGTTTTAGACTGTTATACAGCTAGTAGCTGTAGTAGGAGTTGTTTGTGGTCATTAAAATAACCTTTTTTACTATCTGTATAGAAGTGTTTAAATGGTTCACATGTGCACTGTAGGCTGTTAAAAGGACTACATGTGTTGTCCATTAACTTCAATAGCAGTTTATTTGTCCACAAGTACTACTCTTATTTGCTGTAAGCTGAACATGAATGTGAATGTGATATTCTGTTACACTTATCCCACAAGCTGACGTGTATTGTGTTTATTACGTCGCGTGCAAAAATTTGTGAAAATGAATAAAAAATCTTGGAAAATAAGAGCGACAACCGGTGGAATAAGAAGAAAAATTGCAAAAGAATATTCGCAAATTGTAAAAATAAGCAGTCGATTGACATCGACTCCCGAAAATGAGCCCGTCGATACGGCTTCAACAAGTGCGACTTCAACCGTTGTTCATGGTGGTTCTGTACATGATGCAGAGGAAAATGTGCCTGAACCTGAAAGTTCCCTTCAAAATATACAGATATCCGAGTGTGGTGATTGCAGTTCTAGTGATAGTGAATACAATTTTGATTTGGACAATCATTTAACCTTTCGCAAAAAAATAAGAACATGGGCTATTGAAAATCGTATTCCTCATTCCGCTTTGAATAAATTGTCAGGCATAATAAACGAATTTAAATTTTTCTGTCGCAGGGCATAATGTTGTCCCTCTTTATCTAGTTTGTTTACATTCTTTTAAATACCTCCTTGAACAGCGTAGTGTCTTTATAAGTGTAAATACTCTGACACCAAACTGTGTGGCTCACACGAAAACAAAAAGTGTTTTTTGTTAGTTTGTTACAAAATTTGTACTTTAGGTATTCATACTTGACTTAGTACCTGGGCTAGGCGATTTAACGGACAATAATTATTATTGCGGATCTCTAAAATTTCAGTATATGAAAGAATAAAACGATGATCACAATTGACCTGAACTACATCTTAAAGCTGTACATAATTTCACATTAGAATACATTTATAGACATTGGTTCTGTAGTGGTACAAATGTGGGACTTCATGTAGCCAACAGCATTCTAACAGAACACATGTGAACCTATATACGCTCTACCGCATTAAATTGGAGCTATAACAGTTCACATAGCCGTATTTCATTTCCACCATTTTGTTCACGTAACCTAAAATATTTACCATATAAATCTCCAAAATTATCATGCAGATTTATCACAAAATACGCAGATAGAGCGATTGAGTTTTGGTTTCATGTTTTAATTAATTACCGTAGTATAATTATAATGCCAATATAATATCAAAAACTGAAAATTGTAGATTTCCTCTCAGCCAGTTTTAAATATTTTAAAATGAATATCGCGTTTTTACAGAGGCGCGTGAATATTTTAGCTGTAAATATGTATACATTTCACGATAAAGTTGCATTCCCATGGCATTAACATTATTAAGTATTTAAAACAGGTATAGTTACCGCGTGTTATCATAAATTTTTATCCAATTGATATCCGCCGGAGTTATAATGTTTCTGATGGCCGGGCGTACACACAAAACCAAACTAAATGAGGAAAATTAATAAATAAAAGAAATCATTTAGGACACGTGAACTTTAGGTAGCACTGGAGTACTTTTGTGGGATTTTATAACTGTGAAGGCTGTGTATTTAACCACTTGTTACTCTTTATTACGCTCGTGGACGTTGTATGGTTCACATGTGTCCTATATAGTGCCGTAAGTCAGCCTTTAAGCCCGATGTTACTACTTAAACTGCTAATATAATGCTAATGCACAGCCATAGTGAACTTAAGGCTGTCTAATTTGTGCCCAAACTGGTTCTATAAGAGCATTATAGCAAGCTATACAGCTCTTATACAGCTGACTTACACAGCTTGTGGAGTACATGTGAACCACTATACATCTTATATAGAACCCCGAATGCCACTTGGGAGGGGACTAATAAAAGTACGAGAAACTTGAGTAATTATTTAGTGTCATCATATCAGCCCTTAGAAATCCACTGTTGGATATAGGCCTTCCCCAATGAACGCCATCACGCCCGGACCTATGCCCTCCGCATCCAGCCGCTTCCGGCCACCTTCTTCAGATCTCACTTCGTTTGTCTCTCAATTACTCCATAACGGCTTTACCGATTTTGTGAAAGTATAAGTTAAGTTAGATCATGCCGCGGAATTATTTCCTAATGCTAGCGAACAGTTGGTACCGAAAATATTAATATTCTAGAAATAAACCAGTGTTGTGACAAAGAAGGTGTAAGGCGGCTGGCAGTGACTGGATGAGAAGAACCGAGGATCGGGTTCAGTGGCGCACCTTGGGAGACGCCTATGCCCACCAGTGGACTCTTTTAGGCTCATGATGATGTGAAAAAGAAAACATATATAATTGGTCACTATTTAAAGGACTTCGGCCTGAGTATAAATAGGCAATATTCCATTCCAATTGAGATTTGGCATATTCATGTGTCGGGAACGAAATATATGTGAGTTAAATGTTCTGTATAAAGGGTCTGCTGAGCTGCAAGGACTCTGGTACCAGGTTTACAATAGAAGTAGTGTATGCTCGGGGTTTCTTTGAAGGATATGATTCGTAACATATGTCGCAGAACTGATGGGGCAGACGGGTTCTGGAGTGGAGACCGCGGATCGGCACGCGCAGGGTGGGACGCCCCGTCGCCAGGTGGACCCAAAATAAATAATAAACGGTGTTCCGAAATGGCCGCAAAGTTAACATAGTAATACAAACCTGTTTTTGCTGTTGGTGAACCTTTCATGTACATGTTACTTAGACGTAAATAGCGTTGGTTTTCGTATGACTATTAGTTTGGAACGAAACATGTGTACGGAGCTTGACTTGAGCAAAAACAAGTATGTAATACTACGTTAATGCAGTTCTCACACCATAACCAACACGTTCATTTATGTAGGAGCAGATGTTATATTACATTACTAAGACTCAGTCTTAATAAAGAGATAATTTTGACTGACCGTAAAAAATAATTAAATGAAGATATTTTGCCATCCCATTATTTCATAACCTACATATCTTCAGCTAAATAATACTCTGTTATGTAGTTTCCGGCTTAAAATAGACCCTAGGAGACCCCAATCTTCCCGTTGGTGTCGTCAAGGCGACTAAGGGATTGCACCAGGGACGGGCAGCAGTGTTCTCCTATGTGTGTATGTTAAGATCATTACTGCGATTGCCAATCCGCCTGCTTAACGTGGTGATTTGGCAAATCTCACAAAAGTGGATTTTTTTTGTCGAGGCTTATGTTCAGCATTGGACGATGAATATGCTGATTCAAGGGTGTGGTCCTCTCATCAAATTACCATACTCCTACTGAATACCAAGTTCTAGAACCCATACAGCTCAGCAGAACCGTTATAAAAGAAATTTAATTCATTACCGCGGTCGGTTTTAATTCAAATATTAATTTTATTTGCATTATTTTAAATTCCTCATCTTCAAAGCGTTGAGAATAGCTAAGCTTAAAAATTCAAATGGTTATCTTCTCACTAACCGTTTTGTAATAAAAGATACTCAAACGGAATTTCAGACTCCTATTCCAGAATTTTTAAACATAATATATACCCTTTGGCCAGCGGCTTGTCTAGTCTGGGAAGATATTACGTACTCGTAGAATTTATGTCCCAGGCACCAGTGATCATACTTTATTGTACCCAGCGTAACCTGCGATGTATTAAATAGTAGTTCATAAAACTATCTACCATGTGAAATTCCCATCCAATCAAATTCCTTCAGTGGTCTTACGAACAAACTAGTTTATGAACATGAATTTAAACCTAACATAGTTTTTACCGTGCATGTTTTTAACGTATATTTTCGCATGGTGATAAATAAGTCAATATTACTCTATATAATAAATTAACTACCTGCAATTATATGTGTATAGAACACGTTTTTAACACGCAAACATTTTCCAATTTATGAAAATAGTAACAATTATTTCCCTAGCTAATCGTGGTACCACACATCACGACGAGTGGTGTCACGGAGCGAAAAGCGGGCGAAGGAAAGTCGCTTGGCGACGTTTGTCAGGACGCGTTAAGTGGTGGTACATCGTCTCTGCCCACCTCTCAGGGTCCAGGCCGGGAGCATTATGTATGTATGTATAAACATAGTCGACTTTTGTGCGTTTTTAGGGCTGATTTCATGCAAGGTGACTTCCATCCGGCTTTCAGTCAGGTATAACCTATAAACCCATTAACAATTATTCTGAAACGTGATACCTGAAGTGGTGTATGGACATTAACATATTTGATCAATACACAAGTGCCTACAACGGAGATATTAATACATTAGACACGCCCATAGTATCAATGGAACTGCGTACCATTCATACTGCACGCTTGGGGCGTACAAATAAACGAATGTGCGACCCAAGGGCGTGGAGATACGTACGACCGCGGCAGACGTGTCACTTCCTGTGCTACTGTAAATATGCGTATCTTCGTTGTATAATTATATCTATAGGAAGTGAATTTGTGTCGAACAACTGATAACCGTTGGGGGTAAACGAGTTCTTGAGTGGATACCATGTTTGTATGGAACTATGGGACGTATATGGGGTGAGAAACGGAAGATGAGGTGGGTTATGTGGTTAAGTGGCGCATCTTGAGATGGGTTGAGATTGAGAGAGACATGCTTCCAGTAATGTACTGATGATGATGACAAAAATGACGACGGTGGTGATGATGATGATGTATAGTGTTTTTAGGAAAACATATACGCCTCTAGCTTTTAATGTCAGTCTGTCCTCTGACTAACGGTTAAATCTTAACTATACCAAATATGGAAATTTCATGAAAATGTTATTTTCAGAGATATTGCTTGAGCTATCAAGAATAACATTGACCGAACCCGCCATTTGTGACCGACATATACTCGTACTTTGCTGACCTTTTAATCTTTTTATTAGTAAATTTCATTTAGAAATTTTTATTGTTTTTTTTAAATCTTAACTTTTTTTGTTATTCCAATAACTCCAAAAGTTTGTTTAATATTGCAGCACACGCGCATATAGTCCGGGTTGTCTCGCCATCAAGGTCGCCATTTGGCATCGGCTGAATTCACTTGGCACAGATGTAGACTGGGTCAAACTAAGCTGATTTAGCCCGGTAACCATCTACCCCCCCTTGAGGGTTGGGAAAGGGGGGCTCTCAAAGTTCACACCGCCGCGCTTCACATAAAAAATCATATTGCCTTAGTTTTAGCTATTACCTCGAGTATGGTGTCGTTTTAATATAAATCCGGTATGAGGAATGCTTCAGTTCGCGGAATGTTCTTCAACTATCGGCTACCTGGCTAAATCAGCTTAGTTTGAGCCAGTCTACATCTGTGCCAAGTGAATTCATCCAATGCCAAATGGCGACCTCTCCATACATTGGGTGGCGAGACCAACCGGACTAATATAAATCGTTCGTATTTTATTGATCATAAACTTAACCACTTTCGTAAACTCTATATTGGGGTCATTACGACTTCTACGATAAACGTAGAACGTTGTGCATACTAACGTAATTACAGATACTACTCATGAAGATCACATTGAATATTTTATTAAAATAGTTCAAGGAAAGGAATCGAAATTGAAAAATAATCCTCTTACTACACGAAAATAAAACCAAAAACGATCGTCTGTCTGTAGGTATTCGATAACTGAAATCCCTTGGCACGGATCCAGTGTCGTATGAAAATACCCACAATGGAAACAATAATAAATCCATTCAAGAAAAGTACGGCAGAAGCCCAAGAACCTCTCGAACGAAACTCGTCTCAATACTGAAATCGTTAGCGTTGTTAATCGTAAGCTGACCGGATCACGGCACGCATTTCGTGGGGGCATCAAACTAAATTGGGACTTAGGTTATTTTTAGTAAAGCTGATATTGGTGTGATGAGGAGGTACGGAGAGAATACAAATAGTTGTCTATAAAGTTTTTACGAGCGGTCAAGTTCGCAAGCAAAGGCGGCTCAATTGGTTTATTGCCCAGCGGGATACAATAGTCTTATTTCTAAACAGTAGAAGTGAGAGCAAGCGGCATTATGTCTCTGGATTTTTATATTTTTATAAACCAAAACAATTTACAATAGCCCTGTATCACTCTGATTGAAGTTCTTAATCAATAACCTCCAGAGTTCTTGCCAGCGTACATTTTTTTTCCTGAATGACTGAGTTTATTCAAAGTTTCTTAGATTGTTCTTTCTTTTGTTCTTTTAAATATTTTACTCAATGTTACGCTTGCTTTGAACTTTTATTTGAAACTTGAACTACCCTTCAATTTATTAGTATGCACATAGCAAAATCGTGCATGTATGGTCAACTTGTCTCGTCATATTATGTTTCACAAAAGTAAATAAGATTCAGCTATAAAAGCTTGCTCGTGCCTTTGTTGAATTAATTTAGTATAACGTGTCGTTGCCCCTTAAACGTTCATCAGTCCTTCCACCGCCCATGGCCATTCGACATCTAGGTCATGTACTCCTAATGGATGTTCTAAAAGGCCTAAGGAAGCAGGAGCAATAAATAATTCTAACAGGAGCGGCTGCCTACTTGATCTAATACCGTGACAAGATGAACAATACACGGACGTTACCCATGTCTAAGACGAGTATAACTATGTAGGTATGTATGTACCTGTCTGCCAAACACAGCTAAACTAATTGTAAACCCGGGTCAGTTGGGACATCGTCAGTTTGCTCCGCGGATATGAGACTTTCGTCCCACAGATATAACGCTCCGTTAAAATTTGATACCAATACACGCTATCAAATTTTAACGGAGCGTTTCTACCGATGGCTACTTTTAGTATTTTTGATGCTCGGAGGCAAACGGCTTCCTAATTTTTACTTACGATTTTTCTAACATTTGAAAAGTCGCCATGTTTCGGTCAATTTAACGATATATTTCAGGTTTCAGATTGAAAAGTTCTTGTTAACCATGAACAGTTAACTCCATAAGAGCGCACCAATATCTTGTTCCCTTGCACTTACTCAACTTGTTCACGAGCTTGTTTCAAACGATCATAAAAATGATTACTTTAGCTAATATACAGCAACCGAGACCAAATGCCACTTAGTTGACCACAATTTTTTTCAGTGTTGTCTGTTTACTGTTAACTATGGAAACTGACTAGTCTTTCACTGAGCGAAAGGAAGAGGTTGACGAATAAGTGGACCGTTGTTTTTCGGTCTGTCGCGCAATATAAAATAAAGATTACCCGCGAGTTTGTTCCTTAATGCAGGCAAATTTTTGAGAATGAGATGTTTTGGCAAGTAGGTGGCTGTAACAGTGTCTTGGCCTTTCCTCCGTCAGTTTTGGCTGTGAAATTGTATAAATTATATAAAATTGCTATTAGAAATAGATAGTTATAAAATAGAATACTTATAGAGCGACATAGTTATATTTATGACAAAGCTCTTTAAATAAAGATAAAAAAATGACGATTTTTTTCGAGCATTCACACCATTACTTTCCGAGTCGTAGCAATCGTGAGCAACAATGCTACGCTGTCGTAGCAACTAACGGGTTGTAAAGAATGACTCATAAGAAATTCTCATAGCTTTTTGTTAATAATACAATAACTTACTCTTACAGTAAAGAACATTACATATCCAAATTTGACTTCCGATCTGCTGTTTTGCCACCACGGAAAAATGACAATCGCCGGAAATTTCGCCAAAAACCACCCAGTGTGCTTAATTTTTATGCAGCAAACAATTGCTAGTAATCGGAAAGTTTAAGCAGCACAACATTAAGCAATATGGTTTTCTAGTTCTAGCTATTGAAATATTTCAAAATGGCAATGGTGCAGAACTGACGGGCAGACCAGTTCTGGACGGGACCCGTAATGTCGGGTGAAAATGGCCCGGTGGCGCCAGATGGACCAATGAAATAAGGTTACCGAAAGCGGCATGTGCGGAGGGCGAAAGATCTTATGAGGTGACTTTCGTTGTGCAAGGCATATGTCATGTGGACATCGAATGGCTGATATGATGATGAATACTGCATATCGAGTCCTGCAGATCGGGGTTCATAAAAAATTAAATAAGTGCTGCCCAATGTATTGAGCGTTTCAGTGTCCCTAATTAGTGGACAATACACCAGTTTAATTAGTTTCTAACTATATAATGAATTAATGATTAAATTAATATTAAACACCATTATACTTATCAACAATAATAGTGTATTTAATTCACATCTTTTATTAACTACGCAACGAGTTGATAAAACATACATCTTCTAATGGTCTCGTATTTGTTTTACATTAAGCAGTTAATTTTTAATTTACCTTTTTTACGTATGTTTTATATTATGAGCTGATGGAAAATTTTGTAATATTACGTAGAGACTTAGCGGGATATTTTTAATAGTCGGTAACTCACTTGTTTTAGTTGTACCCATGTCTTATTTATGTCACAACTTTCATTAATGATTAAGTACTTATATGCGTTCGATAAGTCATATTTTATCAGTCATTCACTGCTTTTGTGCGATCTCAATCAATCACATCTTGATCACTTGTTTCCTTGACATAATATAATATTTGTTATCAAAGATAAAGATGATATCGGTTTGATTAAATAATCTACACCGGAAATTTACGTGACTAGTCATTTTACTTTCATTGACAAGAATAATTGATCGTGTTTTTCCCCGACTACGGCAAACAGATGGTTCCCTAATGCTTTTCGCGCTTATATGTGTGTGACCACCTAAAGCGTAAACGGCTAAACTGATCTGGAAAAAAAGGGTATCTTTATTATATTACTAGCTGTGCCCGCGGCTCCGCACGCGTGAAGTACAGAATCCGCTCCCATTACCACTCCCGCACCCGCTTCCGTTTCTGCTTCCGCTCCCGCTCTCCTCCCGCTTCTGCTTCTGCTTCCGCTTCCGCTCCCACTCCCCTTTTCCCACGCCCACTCCCACTCCAATTCCTACTCGCAGCTCCAAATGTAATCTAAACTCATCGCAATTTGAATAGTACGGAAACACTATTATGTGCAATATATTCCATACCATAACCTTGCCTTTTAATGTATTTGAAAACTA
The DNA here is from genome assembly GCA_947086405.1 of Esperia sulphurella. Lineage (NCBI taxonomy): Eukaryota > Metazoa > Arthropoda > Insecta > Lepidoptera > Oecophoridae > Esperia > Esperia sulphurella. Next base: position 5,023,167 of record OX352282.1, read on the forward strand.
AAAATGTCTATAACTTTTGATTGAGTTAGCCGATTGCGATGAAATAAAGACTAAATGTTAAGCTGAGTTAACTCTAAAAGTCCATCAAATCCGTTCAGTAGTTTTTAAGTGATGCGTGCACAAACTCGCAGACAAACAGACAAAAATTCCAAAAATGATTGAAATGTGTTCTATTACTTATCCTTCGGCCCCTAAATTTTTTTTTTGCATATATCTTCAATGTACAGACTCGCGATGTTTACGATTTTATTTATTAGATTGACTGTTGAGCTACATACACAAGCGCACGTAGTTGATCTAGACGCGCCGACCGGCGCTTTTCCACCACACCACGAACCAACCTAAATCATAGAATAGTAATAGTTCAGAAGGCGCCATCCTTAAGGAAGCTTGTTCTATTTTTTTTTTTTTTTATAAACGTACCTACAAAATTCAATTTAAGCAAAAATGAATCCTACGAAAGTCAATGTTGACCCTGAACCGCTAAATCACGCACACATTGTCAGTCGTCTAGGGCTGGCCTTTCGCGATTAACGCGATTCGCCTAGGGCTGGTACCTACGCTTTCGGATTGTGGAGCGGCGCGGGACTTTACTCTTTTCGTTACGAAATTGGGACTGCACCGCGTTTTATATATTTATACCTAAAGAGCGAAGTGAGAGTTGTGACATGCCTGCCGAAACGAAAGGTGCAATCGTGCGCAGACGAGGCGGTGCTTCTTGACACGAGCGCTTTGTATAGAAAATGGCGGTGCGGCCCGTGATAGTGGGGTTTAATCCTAATTATATTGGTTTACCAATATGGGTATTAAATATCTTCAGCTGTTGACGCCCACTGTATGGGTTTAGACCTTCTCCAATAAGCATGGCGCTTAAGAGGGAAGGTCCATCACACGCCATTAAAGGTGTTTTAATTTTAAAGGCCAGTATAATGAAAAGCATAATCTGTTTCCGCGGAATTGACTGAAACAATCAGCAGTTGATTGAGAAGTAGTCTAAAGGGGTGATTACGCCCTTTTTGCTTTTTAAACGCTATGAAATGGTGGTAAAAAGCAACCAAATAATGAGGTATTTTAGAAACATCCACGAAATAAGATAATCCGCTATACGGCGTATGTGCGTGGACTTTTTGCCCTTGTGTGACATTTTTATGCGCAGTTTACGGGAATGTACTAAGCGGTTTATATATGGTAATGTTTTCAAATATAAACCGCCTCCCCAACCCGTCTGGCCAGCGCGGGGAGTGTAGGCCAAATCCTCAGCCTGTCTCCGGCAGATGAGAGAGGGTTGTGCTCCTGCAGTGGAGACAAAAATAACCTGATGATGAATGTTTTTAAATCCAATTTCTTCATCTTAATTTCTTCCAGCTAACTTACCTATTTTAACTAGCTTTCTGATTTATAAAACGGTTTAACGTGAAAACTTATTTTACTACCGAAACAATAACAAGCGAATTGTATTTTCCCGGCAGATTCTGTTTAGTCGTATTTTTAAAGACAGTCGAACTATCGGTTTCTTAAACGTGGGCATGAATGAACTTATTGACTGCGTCGTTCAATTGAGCAAGATTGTGGTACCTAAGTTTGTTTGGCAGTTGTTTTGTTTATTTACCTTATCCGAGTACAAAATTTGTGGCTGGCGGCGGTCTTGAATCGATAATTCAATGCCATCTGAAAGAATTTCATTCAGAAATTCGTCGGAAGTTTTCGTCGAGAGCGTCGGTAGTGGAAAATGCGGATATCATACCATTCCGAAACTTACCTAAGCAGATACAATTATCGATCTCTTTGACAGTGAAGAAAGACAGGAATCCCACACATCTGAAATGATATCAAAGTCATTTTGGTCCCGGTATGGACGTTATGTTTTGTGAATTGTTTTATCCTTGTTTAATTTCCATAGCACAGGAGAAAATCCTAGTATGGTATTAGACATTTATGTTTTTTTTTCTTTCAATATAATTTTTTTTCAGCTATGTACTGGATTCTATTACGTTAACGTAATATAATTCAGTACGTATTATATTACGTTTTCTCGGGTAACTCTAGCAGTTTTCTGTTAGCCGTGCGAAGTTCGCCTCCGTTTTCACGAGACCCTGGTGATAGACCGGACTCGCCTCCGCTCGCAAGATTTTCTGGACTATTGGAGTTATCCGAAATAAGAGTTAAAAACAGTACAATTCAACACGCAGACCGGAAAAACTATACGATTTCCTGTTCCCGCCGGAAACCAAACCCACGACATCTGGCGTTCACTGAAATTAATTCTCAATCACGAAACTATGAATGGCCGATCGCACATTCGCGGTGTTGCCTGCGCGCGCGCATAACCTTGCCCGTTTCTCTGCCAGTCGGATGTTACTGTTTTAGTTCAGTGGGTCATTAAACGGACGGGCCGCACCGACGTGTTATAAACGGTAGTTATTTGATGCAAACGACAGCGGATGGTCGCTTTATTTTCCGATTTATATTAATCAAGACTGTTAAAATTTTGCCGTAGATATGTCAAAAAACAATATGTTGTAAAATTTTACAATATTTTGATGATGGTTGTCGTTGACAGTAGTTAAACTCAATATTCTGCCCTGTTATATAAGAAGACTGAAGTGTTTTGGCAACTTTTTGAAATTTGTTAAAAAAAGGGGTCAAACTGGTTTGCTAAAAAAAAGTCAACGTTTGCGATAGTATCGATAGCATTGTAAGTAATACTATCGATAACATCGCCGTTAACAATAGTAATTCCTCGATTTACGCTATCGATATTATTGATTCATTTGAACGTGTCGAGACGATGTCGTTATTGTGACTGTTTTTTTGGAAAGTATCGACAGACTATCTATTCACTCGCAACCAACGATACTCGCAACACTAATTATAGCCACCTGTTAGGGAAAATAAAGAATTACTTAAGATCATTATAGCAATTTTTGTCTGGCTAGTTTTCTGTTTGTGAACGCATCACGTAAAAACTACTGAACCAATTCTGATGGAGTTTTCAGAAAAACATAGGGCTTAATTAGGAGTAACGGGGCATTTAGTCTTTATTTCATACCTGTCTGCTTACTCCATTCGAAGTTACGCGAATTTATAGTTTTCAAAAACTCATACAATACATTAGTATACAAAAGTGTAATGCACGGCGGAATTTATATTGCGATGAGTGACGACTACGTTTCGAGCGAGGATAAGAGGTGGCAGTTGAAGCAGTAGCGGGAAATAAAAAAAACATGAATCATGTAGTCCACGCGAGTGGAGCCGCGGGTACAGCTAGTAAGATAACAAATTCGGATGTCTGTCATTATGACACTAATACCGGTAATATAATTATTTACTATATAATATGTGTTTTATATGGTATTTGCTTTACCTATAATCGAAATCATTCTAGTTATTAACCTATAATAAAGTTGTCATCAAATCATTGTCACTATGACATCAGAATTGATTATCGGATTAAAATATGATTAGCCTATCAAAATATGGCGGAACAATATCGGTAATAACATCGTATAACGGTAGAAAAATATAGTAATTTAAGTTGAAAACCGTAATGCAGTTGTCATAATTACCCGTATTTAGCCCATGGATCCTACTCTTCCCGTGGATGTCGTACAAGGCGACTAAGGGAATACATTATAAAACATCAATCAGGCCTCCCCAACCCGTCTGGCCAGCGCGGGGAGTGTAGGCCAAATCCTCGGTCTGTCTCCGACAGATGAGAGAGGGTTGTGCTCCTGCAGTGGGGACAGGGTTAACCTGATGATGAGTGAATGAATGAGCCCCGGCTGATCCCACTATAATATTATGAATGCGAAAGTTTGGATGTTTGTTACTCAATCACGCTTCCACCACTGGACGTATCAGGATCAAACTTGGCACACATTATGTTAGGTCCTGGAATAGGACATAGGATAGTTTTTATTCCGAAAAAACATCTCATTCCTACGGGAAATACATAATTATTTTAGATATTGAGTTGTTCTACTAGTAAGTAATAAACGTCGCCGTATAATTTTATTGATAGGGGTTTTACTGATACTTGAGATGTATTATTATGTGTAGTGTGGACTGACGTAAAAAATCTATCTCACGTGTCTAAGTACGAGCAACATACTTACATGAAACTATTTTTAACATTTTACTTCGAATTTATAAAATGGAAATTGCTCCTGCGTTTTCGTATTTTCCTGTTATGTGATAAGGTGTAGGTAGATTTACCATTTACGTAAGGTATTAATGTACATAGGTGCACGCTCATTAGTAGCATGCTCAATTATAGCATGCTCATGGCGAGTTCACATTTGCATCTTGATCTAGCATGCTTTTTATATGTATATAAGCATGTTACCTGAAAAAGCATGCACATATTCAGAAATTTCCGTTAAAATGGATGAGTGTACGCCGTACCAAGTTGAAAACTATACTCGTATAAGTGATTCAAGTGATCAAGTTCTGTTAATGTCATTTTCTTGCAAAATGAACTCAATAAAACTGTTCAGTAGTAGCATGCTAATAAGCAAACACGTTCACACGTGCTACTAGCACACCGCCTTCCACCTGAACCACAGACAGCATGCTAAAAAATCAACCGACTTGCGATTTAGTATCTTGGTTAAAACTAGCATGCTTATTACTAGCACGTACAGCACTTGCTACTAATATGCATGTGTATCTTTACCCTTATGTTTACTAAACTTCTGTTGAGTCTGTACGTAAGCATTCCTTTGCTATTGTTCAAAAACAAACAAGTTTCACGTCATAAGTATCACGAAAACAGGTAACATTATGGTCTGGGATACTGTAATATTCCGGTAGTGGTTTCCGGTAGCTCTTTCATGTAAATCAGTTCTATTTCACGTGGGTTTTCCCTGCCCCGGTGTTTGTAAACAAATGCGTAGCTTCCATTTTTCTTTCGTTATAAATTATTCTTAGGATTATTAATTATTTAACAACAAAACAAGCATGAATTCAGCTATAACGCTGCTGCTGAATCGTCATCAGCTGAAATACCTCCACTACTGAACATAAGCCTTTAATATAATTCTACTTTTGTTGGACTATCCATTGGGATTGCCATAATCACCACGCATGGTAGGCGATTGGTGATCGCAGTATTCATTTTAATATACTCAGGAGAACGCTACTGCCCGTCCAGGATGCAATCCTTTAATCGCTTTGACGATATCCACGGGAAGATTGGGGGTGGCCCTATTCTAAGCCGGGAAAACACAGGGCTTATGAATAATTGGTCATAATAAAATACAATCGCATTTACTTACAGAAACCGATTTGTTTAATGTTAAATTCGAAGGGATTTCCAATATGGCCGCTCTGGTCCCGTTGGCGTCTTGGTACGGAATTCGAAATGGAACGCGGATTCGCTCTGATCGACGTCTCGGCTGACAGCTCTGCAAATCAATTGCTCTTCCAGCCATTTTTCGGCCCAAAAGTGCTTGTAAACCATTTGTTTGAGATACAGTTTGTTACGATTTCAATAGTGATAATGATTCTATGTATTGGTCTGTGAATAGTTCTTTCAGTACGGTTGTCATGGAAAGTACTTTGTAAAAATAATATGATTGTTCTACACCAAGTCAGTATTGTAGTTATAACCTATTGTTTTTATTGTGCAATTACGACTATTGAAATGAAATCAAGACACCTCGAATTAGAAAAACATTAACATTTAGTGAAATGCACCAATTATTTTAAAAGCTTACAAAACTTGTAGCTTTTAGTATGCATTAGTCAGAAAGTGTGATCTTTCGAGGTTATGCAGGCAGGGCATGCATACGGCTGTCGTCTTTAAAGTGATGAACCACTTTTCGTGCTGACTGTGGGAAAAATATATCTATCTGGGTCAGATCCCCAATAGAGTATTTTGCCATTTCGCTAAATGGTTTGTGATTTGATCGAACCTCGCCTTCTACTATAATTATGCCATAGGCTTTCGTCAACACACTACTGTAAAATAATAGATGAATGCGGAAACCACAGCCATTTGCATCTCGGAAACTAATACACAATAGTCGGTATTCCGAAGCAAACGGCAAAGTTTACATGGCAAATCTTTTCTTTCACGTTCATGTATATTTTGTTTTCGAGATGCAAAATAGGCTTGTTTTTGGCTGCCACTTCCATTGATATAAAAATCCTGATGCAGAAAAACTTATTTCACGCAGGCTGAACCGCGGGCAACAGCTAGTACTGTTATTATTTCAAATCTCCATGCTCATAAATTTATTAGTATCCAAAATATTAATAAAAAACGGATAACCCTTTTAAAATCAGCGTACGAAAACTTATTCATTTTAGTAAGTAATGGTTTATATAAAAACTTTTTTTAAAGGTTTATTATTTACTAGCTGTTGCCCGCGACTTCGTCCGTGTGGACAGCTTAACATCACAAATTATTGTTTCCCGTAGGAATGGGATGTTTTTTCGGGATAAAAACTACGCTATGTCCTATTTCAGGACCTAACCTACGGATCGTGATGAAACTTGGCACACATCCTATATGTGTGCCAAGTGGTTGAAGCGTGATTGAGTAACAAACATCCATACATCCAAATATCCAAACTTTCACATTTATAATATTAGTAGGATTATTTTATTTTGTGCTTTTAAGTTTGTAATTACAATATTGATCGTACTGTATATTATTGCTACCAGAACCGAAGGTGTGTGCAAAATTCTAACGCGATCGATTGGGGACAACTTGTTTAAAATTCAGTTGCAAGATTTGACCCAAACATACTAACAGGTGAAATTAAATAAAATCTTATAAGTAAATGACTGATTTTTTAAGGAAAGTTAGTCATTTCCGACACAATCAATAAGACATGATTACTTCGGTTTTCGCCAAAATAAAACAGTTTTATGATACAAAGTACACCTATTTAAACATGAAATTGGTTCCGTGGTCGAGTTAACACACCCTATGTTGCTATCATTGCAAAACAAACGGCAAAAGGTCAAATACGATAAGTTCAAATATTTCGTCTTTCTAAAATTCAAGTTTTGTTGCGTAGAATTTGTTAGCGTTGAAAACAATTCACATAATCTGAAGTTAGGATTCTCTGTAATAAAATAAATGATCATCGTCACCACCCAAGTAGCATTTTACTCCATTTAAGAGTACACATTTAGTTCCCATGTGAACTTAAAGCATTATTACAGTTCACTCGTGATGTATAAGCTGCATTATTGCGATTAACACCACCTATACCTGTCTAAGGGACTTATAGGAGTGTAGAGTTATACTTTTATACGGTTGTTGGTGTTATAATACTCTAACAACTGTCCTTTAGTCAGCCGTCTGACTAAGAGCATTATAGGAGGGTAGAGATACGGCAATCGCTGTTTAACGGTCTACTTGTACGATGTTATACAGCTAGCATATTAATAGAACACACGTGGTCATTTATACAGCCAAAGGCTGTTATGTTTACTTGTTTTAGACTGTTATACAGCTAGTAGCTGTAGTAGGAGTTGTTTGTGGTCATTAAAATAACCTTTTTTACTATCTGTATAGAAGTGTTTAAATGGTTCACATGTGCACTGTAGGCTGTTAAAAGGACTACATGTGTTGTCCATTAACTTCAATAGCAGTTTATTTGTCCACAAGTACTACTCTTATTTGCTGTAAGCTGAACATGAATGTGATATTATATTACACTTATCCCACAAGCTGACGTGTATTGTGTTTATTACGTCGCGTGCAAAAATTTGTGAAAATGAATAAAAAATCTTGGAAAATAAGAGCGAGAACCGGTGGAATAAGAAGAAAAATTGCAAAAGAATATTCGCAAATTCGTCCCTCTTTATCTAGTTTGTTTACATTCTTTTAAATACCTCCTTGAACAACGTAGTGTCTTTGTAAGTGTAAATACTCTGACACCAAACTGTGTGGCTCACACGAAAACAAAAAGTGTTTTTTGTTAGTTTGTTACAAAATTTGTACTTTAGGTATTCATACTTGACTTAGTACCTGGGCTAGGCGATTTATATAAATAAATATAAATATATGGGGACATTTCACACACGGCCACCTGATCCCAAACTAGGCAGAGCCTGTACTATGGGTATCAGACAGCTGATATACATACATAATATAATATATAAATAACATCCAGTCACAAGGCAAACACAAGTGTTCACCACACGAATGTTTGCCCTGGGCGGGATTCGAACCCGCGACCCCAAGCTTCGCAGGCAGGTGTACTACCGACTAGGCTGCGGGGCCGACACGACATTTAACGGACAATAATTATTATTGCGGATCTCTAAAATTTCAGTATATGAAAGAATAAAACGATGATCACAATTGACCTGAATTACATCTTAAAGCTGTACATAAGTTCACATTAGAATACATTTATAGACATTGGTTCTGTAGTGGTACAAATGTGGGACTTCATATAGCCAACAGCATTCTAACAGAACACATGTGAACCTATATACGCTCTAGCCGTATTTCATTTCCACCATTTTGTTCACGTAACCTAAAATATTTACCATATAAATCTCCAAAATTATCATGCAGATTTATCACAAAATACGCAGATAGAGCGATTGAGTTTTGGTTTCATGTTTTAATTAATTACCGTAGTATAATTATAATGCCAATATAATATCAAAAACTGAAAATTGTAGATTTCCTCTCAGCCAGTTTTAAATATTTTAAAATGAATATCGCGTTTTTACAGAGGCGCGTGAATATTTTAGCTGTAAATATGTATACATTTCACGATAAAGTTGCATTCCCATGGCATTTAACATTATTAAGTATTTAAAACAGGTATACTTACCGCGTGTTATCATAAATTTTTATCCCATTGATATCCGCCGGAGTTAATGTTTCTGATGGCCGGGCGTACACACAAAACCAAACTAAATGAGGAAAATTAATAAATAAAAGAAATAATTTAGGACACACGTGAACTTTAGGTAGCACTGGAGTACTTTTGTGGGATTTTATAACTGTGAAGGCTGTGTATTTAGCCACTTGTTACTCTTTATTACGCTCATGGACGTTGTATGGTTCACATGTGTCCCATATAGCGCCGTAAGTCAGCCTTTAAGCCCGATGTTACTACTTAAACTGCTAATATAACGCTAATGTACAGCCATAGTGAACTTAAGGCTGTCTAATTTGTGCCCAAACTGGTTCTATAAGAGTCTTATACAGCTGACTTACACAGCTTATGGAGTACATGTGAACCACTATACATCTTATATAGAACCCCGAATGCCACTTGGGCACCCTGCTGACGTCAACAACTAGCCCCATCAGCGCCGCCATTCGACCCTCCGACCTTCTCATCCGGCCTCTTACGGCCACCTTTTCAGGGCTTCGGTCTTGGCAGGGACGTGAGTCATTAGAAAACAACTTTGTAAAAAAGCTTGTTATAAAATAGACTATTATTTGAATGACAAAGATGTCTTGTACTAATATTGCTTCAGCTTCACACAATCTTAATTTATATTATTGTATACTTTTAATTCTTCAAATCTTCTCGAAAGCATCAAGTGACCCCAATAACAAGTGCACGTACAAGATTCCCTGATGAAGAATTCTGATCTCAAATGCCGATCTACATTGACAAAGCCAAACGCAACCTATTATATTGACATGTGGCTATTGGATGACTCGTATGATTCCAAGAATTCAGTGCTTGTAGGTGGTCTGTACACAGTATAAGGATTGTTTCCGCAAAAGTTTTCGCCTCTGGTTACAGTTGCAGTTTGTATGTTCAAAAGCGACAGTTTTGTGTTTTTGACAGATTTCAATCGACATCGAACCTAAAAATATTCTGCTCCAGGACGCATAGTCATTGCTATGTTAATTTAACGTTAAAGTGACAGTGAGCTGATAACATCTGTCGGAGAACCGATTACTGCTTTGTGATAAAGAGTTCTCGAGTGGAGACCGCGACTGAGCACCTGTTTAGATGGCGCGACGATCTGCGCAGGGTGGCTAGCAGTGACTGGATGAGAAGAATGGGGGATCGGGTTCAATGGCGCGCCTTAGGAAAGGCCTATGCCCAGTAGTGGATTCTTTCAGGCTGATGATGATAATATTAAGATGCTGATATTTTAACTATTGCATTATCTTATTGAAAAAAATACTTGATGTCAGGATGTACTATACAAGGAATGATAGAAGTTTACGTGATATTAGGTATCCTACCTGTAAGCTTTTCGGATAGTATCCGTCGAACTAAAAAGCCATTTTGAACTTTCTAACGGGTAATGGGACATAACCTTATAAACGCTTGGGGTCTATCTTATCGATCCTTCAGAATCTTTTGTGCCCCCTGTGCACCAACGATGCCCCAAGCCGACTTCACATACGCCTTAGAATTTCTTCTTTGGCTTATGCAGGTTTCCTCGCATTGTTTCTTCACCGAACAGCTTCTGGTATTATAAATAAACTGTACTTAAGTTTCGAAACGCATTGGTATGGGCGGAGTTTGAACCCAAGACCTCATAAACGTGAGGCGAGTGCACAACCAACTTGGCTACCACGGCTCTCGCTTTGGGTCTAACTATTATAGTTAAACGCTTATATGTCACATGTCCCTTTTGGGAGTACAAAAGGGCTTTATCAATCTGATCTGACATGAGAAAACTGACGCATGTGTATCAATTCCCGATGTGAAGGCAGCCTAACAATCTTGTACATTCATTGCTCCATTTCCAGCCAAAAGAGCAAAAAGACGCAAACGGTAATGGTCGCAATCGCGTCATCTGGTGTGCCCGCCGCGCCCGCCGCGCCGCGCCGCCGTCCGCTCGTGAGCGCATCCGTCACAGTTTCCGTTTCGGCCATCTTGAATTTATTGGCGGTAATTTTTGTTTTGCATTTGCTGCGATAATGCTGGATTACCGTTACGATCAACTTGTAATGTAACTCTGGTTTTAATGCACTTGCCTCTCTAGCAAGATACCAGATTTAGAAAGAAAAAATGAAAATGTATATGCGTCTCGGAAAAAAACACTAATTCTAACTTTACCATTATTGGATAAGGTGCCATAGCTGGTCATTTAATTGGTAATGCGACTGCACATTAAAGGGATTCTAGCAGCAAAAACAAGTTTGTATCAATTACCACGTAAACTTTGCAGTCCACTGCGAAACACCTACATCTTATTTAGTTTCTGAGACACGAATAGCCGCGATTTTATTTTGCCACATTTGTTGTAATGAAATATAAAGGGATGGGCCATATAACACGCTTAAAGGTGTCTTTAAAACTAGGTTGATAGCATAAATAACATGTTCAGGCCGGCCCTAATCTTGCCTTTGGGTCGCCTCGTGAAGGCGACTAAGGGATTGCACCAGGGACGGGAAGCAGCGTTCTGCTGTTACTGCGATCACCAATACGCATGCCAAGCGTGGTGGTCAGGCAAATTCCCCAATGGAAAGCCCACAAAAAGTGGCATTCTACTGGGGAGGCTTATGTTCAGCAGTGGACGTGTTTCGACTGATTGGCTTGTAAAGTAACATTTGTTTCGTCATGGTTGATTTATAAAAAACTCTTAAGCTGTTAGAGTCATTGCTTGGCATTCTTAACGATTGATTTCAAGTCTCATTGGTATCTTTTTATCGACATATAACTGCGTTCAGTTCGCCTTTCATAGTCCATGTGAACTCGTTCACACGTTATCATAATTATCGGTGGATTTAAAAATAATAAGCTTGTGTTCCGTCAGTATACCTACCTACTTTTAATCATCATTATCAACAGCCTGAAAGAGTCCACAGCTGGACATCGGCCTCTCCCAAGGCACGCCACTGAACCCGATCCTCAGCAGTTCTTCTCATCCAGTCACTGCCACATATTTATACTTAGTATATCTAAATGTGCTGTGAATGTGTATGCCTGTATATATATTTTTTACCCAGAGTTTACTGTTTTTTTTTTCTATTTATTTTTGGACCTTTCACATTATAATTTGGATGTTGGTCCCGGTCTAGATGTTAAATTTGTGAATTATCCTATCGTTGTTTAATTCCCACAGCACAGATCCTAAGGCTACGAAACTGCAACTACTTATAGCTCTTTTGTTTCTTTTTTTATGTATGTGAACTGGATGGCGTGCTCTCGAAGGATCTGGGAAGTGCCTTTGTTCTCCCCTATTAAGTATTATTGGTGCTCTAATTAGTACTGTTTTGCCGACAGCATCGCGTGCTGTTTCTCAGAACAACGATTTGAGAACTCCCTGATTTCCCATTAAAAAGTTGTTGTTATTCTTAAAAGCAGTAAGCAGTTCGTAACTTTTCTAATGATGAATTTCTTGCAACTTTATATTAAAAATATGTTCTGTTTTTGTTACAGGTAATGAAATTTGTTCGACGTTTCCAGTTTTTGTTTTTATTAAAAAAAAATTAAACAAGGTAAACTATAATAACCTTTATATTCTTCGTACCCAAAATAAAAGTAACCAGACCCAGGCCCCATAGCATAATAATAGCCTGACGCTATTTATTTAATTTCGTATTGTTTATCGCTTTCTTCACTGTTATGTTAGAAGGTAATTCTTTACTACGTCAAAATATTCTCTCTTCATATGCATAATCAATCGGCCATGTATATTTCATTCCAGATTAATAGTCCTATGAAAACCAACGCTATTTACGTCTCGGTAACATATACATGAAAGGGTCACTAGCAGCAAAAATAGGTTTGTATTACCAAGTAAACTTTGCGGTCCACTTAGGAACACCATCTATTGTGTATTTTGTTTTCGAGACGCAAATGCGTTTGTTTTCATAGGACTATTAATCTGGAATGAAATATAGTGAAGTGTATTAAAACATGTTTTAAAGCCTCAGAACAAACTTTAATAGGAGTATTTAAATAAATTTTGTTACCTAACAATTTAACTTATCATCATCAACCTGCAAGAGTCCTCTGCTGGACACAGGCCTCTCCCAAGGCTCGCCTCTGAACCCGATCCTAGGTTATTCTCATGCAGTCACTGCCAGCCGTCTCGCAGGTCGTCACTCCATCTAGCCAGGGGGCGTCCCACACTACGCCTACCCAGCTGCGGTCTCCACTCGAGAACTCGTTTACCCCAACGATATTCGGTTCTCCGACAGATGTGACCACTCCACCGCCACTTCAACGTGCTAACTTTTTGAGCTATGTCGATGAATTTAGTCCTCTGGCTTATCACCTCATTTCGGATCCTGTCCCTTAGAGACACTCCGAGCATATAGCTCTTTCCATTGCCCGCTGTGCGACATTATTTAACCGTAGCGTCAATATTTAGTATTAATTAAATGTTCTGCATAGTAACTGCACAAGTGTCATTGTGAATATGAAAGAGTTGCGGCTACTTGCGTGGAACAGAGCGATTGTTTGGAACGCTCCATCGAGTAGTACATAGAGATCGTTGGTACTTAACTGTCACAGTGTCTTTTAGTTCTGTAATGATCAATAAGTGATACTTTGCTTATTACTTTAAAAAAAGATCTTTGCGTTTGAGTTTCTACTTTAAACTGCAACAGAACAAAACTGCAAGCATACAATATTTCCATTAAAAGTAATGTAGGTCACCATTGCTAATTCAACGCACGCAGATCTGCGGCGCAGTTGCATCAAGTGTTGAACAATGCAGTTGTGCAATTGGCGAACTATCGCACCTACAGTGCGCACCCACAGACTACAGATCACTTTTATTCATCATCCATCACATGACGGTTGAGTTTTCTTCAATGTACAATAAATATTATAAAGTGGTAAAGTTTGTGACGTTGTAGCGGGAATCTCTGGATCTACTGAACCGATTTTGTTGAAAGCTACGTTATTTGTGAGTGTCATAGGCTATATAATTTATTAAGTTACATGGTCCACGCGGACGAAGTCGCGGGCAGACAGCTAATATTCAATAAAGTCCGGCAGTTTCTGTGTGTATGTTCGGTTTAATCTCGGGAACGACTGAATGGATTTTGATCTGGAGGCGTACTCCGTACGCATATGACATATTCTGATAAACTTGTAACTACGATAGCTATACGCCAAACGCTTATCCAAATACGTTACATGTTCCAATAGAGAGTACAAAATTAGTCTTCAGTTCGACGGATATGTTCCGAAATGGTTATGGAGTAGGCTTATTAGTTTTTACTTTTGATTAGGCCGTTTTCCGTGTAAGGTTTTGATACTCAATACTACCCTACGTGCGAAGTCCGGGCGCAGAGCTAGTATTTAATCCCACTAATATTATAAATGCAAGAGTTTGGATATTTGGATGTTTGTCACTCAATCACGTTCAGAGCCACAATATTTAATGTAAAATAATATTTTTAATGTTGTGTATGAATCTATTGGATTTGATTTTAATATTTACTAACATTACTTATAAGTCTGTCACTAACACAATTATGGATTAATCTGAAATAAATGAATTATTATTATTATTTATATATACTAGATAGAAAGAGAGGTAGAGACAATAATATCTTTGTAGTCTTTTTTGTATTTGAGTACTTTAGCGACTGTCTGATAACAACAAACCGGGTGCGTGCAATTCTTCAATGGAGTCAAAATAGTCCCATCTGTATTACACTGAAATCAATTCAAATGATAACTAAAAATGAATTCGGATCATAAAATGAAATCATAATAATCTTTTGACGCTGTCGATGTCTTCTAAGAACCTTTCAATTTCTTTGAAACAGAGAACAAAGGAGCCTCTAAGAGAATTCTCTTTATTTGAAGATTATTAAAAAATTCGCTCCCGCTCGCGGGCGTTCTGTTTCTAAGGCAAGTATGCCTATTTATTCCACTGCGGCACGCAAAAGTGGGTTGTGTTTGTCAGTCTTTAGAGCAGAGAATACTAAATATAAGAAAGAAGCGACACTCACCTCCCCCAGTTTAGCGTCGCCTGCAAATTAAAGCACGGCGTGTAGTACGCAGCCGTTTAGAAAGGGAAGCACTTATGTGTTGACGATCACATTGTCCCACTCTCGATAACACGCGCACACTCAAACGTGTACAAACAGGCGCTTGCATGGAGTGTGCTAAAAGCGTGGTAGCCCAGTTGGTTGTGCACTCACCTCACGTTCAAGAGGTCGTACTCGTAGGTTCAAACCCGCCCGTACCAATTAATTTTTCGAAACTTAAGTACGGTTTATTTTATACTACCACAGGCTTTTCGTTGAAGGAAAACATCGTAAAACATCGTAACGAAACTAAAATTTACAAAAGGAGAAATTGTAGATGTATGTGAAGTTCTCCAAATCGACTTGGGGCACCGTTGGGATCATTGTTGGACAGGCGTTTGGCCTGAAAAATCTAGAAGGGTCGAAGTGTCGCCAGTTCTCCCTGGCCCCTTAAGAAGTTAAGAAGTCAGCTCTTTGCAGCTGAAAAGGGATAATAGACGTCGGCTGTGATTAAATTCTCTGATTTTCTTCTAAAAATTGTGTCTGTAGACGTATTAACAAAATAACTGAAGTATCACAGGTTCCCGGCTTATAATAGGTCTAATTCCCAATCTTCACATGTGTGTTGTCAAGGCGACTAAGGGATGTTGTACCAGTGACGAGCAGCAGCGTTCTACTGTGTAGATATATTAAGGTCATTACTACGATCACCAATCCACCTGCCACACGTGGTGATTATGTCAAATACCCCAATGGACAGCCCACCAGAAGTGGCATTATAATTAGGAGGCTAATGTTCAGCAGTGGACCACGTATTTCGGCTGATAATTATGATATTCGAATTTCCAAGGTCGAAAATGATTTTTTTCTCTGTTAGTACTGTAAATAGATTTAAAATACATTGTATCAGGTGGATTACTAAAGCAAGAACTGCACAAGCATTTCTTGTCGATGGGTGTAGACTGATGTACTGGTCACGTGAGCGCTCTGTTCACATACAAATGGGCTTCCATTTCTGTGGACAATACTGTAATTTATATATTGTAAAATTTTGTTGAATAAAAAAACGGTATTTCCCTATAAATGGTCACTCAAGTACTTAGCACGTAATAAGGTACTCGGTATTTTGCGAGATATAATTTCTCCGTTTTGAAGGCCTCCTTCAAAGCCTTGCTAACGAACAAAAAAGATTTTATGCAAACTTTGCATAAGGAATTCTTATTTGCAGTCACTTGAAAGATGAATTGGAATTTAAAATATCCTTCTTGACCGTATGCTATCTCATCCTTCCTATCGTTTCTTAACTAGTATATGTCCGCGACTTCACTCGCGCTGGGTTTGTTAGCTTGATAATAATAATAATAAAAGAATGATTAATAATAAAAAAATTTTTTTTATTATTTTAATACAATTTGTGTTTAGTTATATCACTATTTGACTAGGTCCAAAGAGTGATTGTATACGAAAATTTAAAAAATAAATCGATCGAGTTAGGCTCAGCATGGATAATTAATTATCAAAGGAAATAATTATCTTGATAATTTCGAACCCTGCACTCGCGTTGTAATTCTGCCCCGAAGTCATAATTAAGTCAATGCTAAATAATCCCCATTCATTCCCTTTTCCATGAATTGATTGAAAATCGCCAATAATAATAGATAACGGCTATGGAATGAACCGTAAGCTATTTCATATCGATGGATCAGTTCTATAGGGGAACCACTCAAACAAATGTCGTTTTGAATAAGTAATGCCATCGCTTTGCCTTAGCCAACCTTTACCAGTTCCATAAGACACAATCTTAAATATCTATTACCATACCATACATATCTAAAACCATAAGAAAACTACACTCATTTTAAACTTAAAAGTTATCTCAGAACAGTGTTCATCAAGTTCATCATCATCATTATCAGGTTATTTTTGTCTCCACTGCAGGAGCACAACCCTCTCACATCTGCCGGAGACAGACGGAGGATTTGGCCTATACACTCCCCGCGCTGGCCAGACGAGTTGGGGAGCCTGATTGATGTTTCATAATGTATCAAGTTGAACTGACGCATTGTCTATGTATAGTTAAACTATAAG
Source organism: Esperia sulphurella (assembly GCA_947086405.1). Taxonomy (NCBI): domain Eukaryota; kingdom Metazoa; phylum Arthropoda; class Insecta; order Lepidoptera; family Oecophoridae; genus Esperia; species Esperia sulphurella. Next base: position 5,040,145 of record OX352282.1, read on the forward strand.
GGCGCTGTTGTATTTGATCTGTTATTTTTGAAGGGGCAAACGGGCTTCTATTGGCATTTTTTTACACACATTTCTGCGCGCTACGCGGCGTTTACGTGTCGCCCGCATATCGGCCGCTGTACGGACTATTAAGTAATCTGTGTTCATACCATTTAAACCGAAACAGCAATGCTTGGCCGCAGAAATATGTCTAAAGTTCTTTACAGTTCTGGCCAGTGGTGTGACGAGAGAATGTTTTCCGATCGAGAACGTTCTCGCTTCACCTGTACCTAAAACAGCCCAATAATATTCCCGATAATGTTCCTGAGAACATTCTCGTAGTCGGGAACTTCCCGAAATTTTAGAAAAAGTATTTATTGATCCAGTATGCATATTATGACTATATACATAAACACCTATAAGTTACATTGGTAATCTTTAAATTGGCTTAACTTTTTGAGTTCTCCTAAATTATCGGCCACGAGAACTTAACAGCAAAGTTTCACCAGTGAGAATGTTCTCGGGTACTAACTAGCTTTACCACCTGTATATACAAATTTAAGTTATCATCGTTCACCAACCTACATACTCCAACAAATAGGTTAACGCACACCTTCCACCTCAGAGCCCTAAGCAATTTCCTTTATATAGTTTGGTATCAATGCTATCCATTGTCTGTAACCCACTTGCAGACTAATTGCACCGATTTGTTTGGGGTAACATATTAAGACGATCGATCTAGATTAAACGGGTAAATTAGAAACTGGCTTAGACTATTTACTTCGACATTGTGAAGGTAAGACGGTTGGATTAGAATTGACTGGGTGTGGACATATGGTGCCATCGCCTTACACCTTGTTCGTTATTTAGCGTCTCTAAAAATGACTATAGTTTATAATTTATGTTTTTTTAATGTTATTTTCCTGTCCCATATTTTCCTAATTTTTTTTTTCTAATTGAAAAAAAAATATTTCCTCAGCAGTATTTTTCAAAGATACAAGTTTTTCAATACATCATTTCTAAACACAATGTTCGCATACTCGTTATCCTACTAATATTATAAATGTGAAAATTTGATGTTTGTTACTGAATCACGCTTCAACCACTGGACGGATCGTGATGAAACTTGGCACACATATAGGTTAGGTCCTGGAATAGGACATAGGATAGTTTTTATATTGAAAAAACGTCCCATTACTACGGGAAATACATAATAATTTGTGATGTTAAGTTGTGCACGCGGAAGAAGTCGCGGGCAACAGCTAGTAAGTAATAAAACGAATAGATACATTTGGTAGTGAACAAATAAACTATCGAAATAAAATACATATTCGTAAAATATTTCCTAAAAAAATCCATTTATTTATTCATTTATTATATAATATATTTACAGTTCATTTATTCTATTGCACGATAAGAAAATACATAGATACATAGCTAACTTTAGAGATCTTAGTGGTCTTATCAGTAAAATTTATTCCAGGCAACCTTTTGGCAGTGGATAAGAATAGCAGAGAAGGAAAGTTATAAATATAAAGTTCATTCGTTCTCTTATGTTCCCCAAAACTTAAGTCAAATTTCTGGGATGAAATCTGTATTTTTATAATATTCAAGTGGGTTGGACGACTGTAAATGTACGTCTATGGTCTCACATCCGTCTTCGGTACCTAGCAACCGTATTCTTGCTACAATTACGTCCCCGACACTCCATACAAGTGAACATATTTAATTACCTACTGTTACAGCCGCACCAGCCTATCCGCACATGTTTGTGTGTGTGCGTACATTTCTACAGGCCTGCTCCACCCAGCGCGCGAATATAGTCGATCGAGAGAGGGACAACGTTCTACGTCAATAACATATTTGCTTCTCTTTCTTACTTATAACGTCGATCTCTTGACGCCGTTCGATAGCGCGCTGACATAGTAACTTTGTATCGAATGCTCTATTTTGCGGGCGATGTTGAACTGACGGGTTTACGTAGTAATATTTAGTCTCTGCTACAATCATAGGGCGCAAATTTATTCCCATTCGTAGATTCATCGCAGCAAAATAACGTATTATCGCCACGTCTCCCGCAGCGGGTTATCGCTCAAAATTGACGCTATTCACTGTAATGATCGGACGATCGATGAAAGGCGAAACCGCAAACCGCGTCGTCGTCGCCTCAATAGCTTTCCTATATCTGATATGGTCGACCTAAAAAGGCTGCAGTACATAGGGAGCTTCCATAACGTAATTTATGGAAGCTCCCAATTTAAAGTTTTTTTCACTCCCCACTTTAGTTATAAAATCGGTAAGTCGGTAGGTCCGGGCCACCGAGGAGAATCGCGTACGACTGTCAATGTCGCGTGATTTAGCGGTGCAGCGTATCATTGTCTTTCTTCCATATGCGTAGCGTTCAATTTGGCTTGCATTGAATTTTGTAGGTACGTTTGTGAGAAATTGAACAAGCTTTCTTGGAAGTGCGCCTTTGTACTTGTACTATTACTTATTTTTTTGTATTAGTAATTTATTTTTACGAAACACTTAACAATTAACACAAACAAGTATAAAGAGATGCGCTTCTCTGCTGAGCGGGGTGCGACAGCATCCTGAGCTCGGGAGGCCGACAGGTGGGACTGTCCAATGCTGGGGCACTGGATACGACTGCACGCGGTCAGGTCTACCCTCGTATTGGAGAGCCACCCTGTCCTGTATATGTATTGTTTGTTGTTGCTTTTTTATTTACTAACATTAGAGATACTACTGTAACTAACATTTTATGGATTTTATCCAAATTAAATACATCAATATTTTAATAGGGACCGACAGTGGTACATAAAACTGTTCATTTATGTAATCTGGTATCCTACATTTTTTTTAAATATTATATATGTATATATACGTATACTTGTCTAATCCCAAACTAGGATTCTCTCCTGTGCTATGGAAATTAAACAAGGATGGGACAGTTCACAATTATAACATCAAGACCGGGACCAGCTTGTACATATGTTACAAATGGTCTGTCCCTAGTGAAATACGAACCCTTGGCGCCCTTTGGCACCCGAGTCCAATGACCAAACTACTAGGCCATCGAGGCGGTCAGATTTCCCGTATCTCGGGAACTAGCTTCCTTCAGAGACAAATTTGTAATTGCATTATTATAAACTGCATGCAACGCCATATTGGCTATGCGAAGGCTCGTAAATTTATTATATCGATGGGCCAGTTCAATAGGGGAGCAACTCGATAAACACTGTTCTAATTAACTTTTAAGTTTTCGACTCATAAACTTATGGTTTCAGTATGTTTGGCCTGGTAATAGGTATCCTGTTTCTATTGTATAATATTTTCTAACCGAAGGTTGTCTGGAAGAAATCGCTTAAAGCGGTAAGATCGCCTAAATTGTAATATTTTTTACGTTTAAAACTTGTAACTGTATTTGTACAATAAAATGTTTTGTATTGTATAGATATTTCAGGCTGTGTCTTACAGGACTGGTAAAAGCCGGCTAAGGCGAGTGAATGTATTACTTACTGAAAACTTTATTTTTTAGTTGTTCCAATATAAATAGAACCGTTTTCCACCCCGAAGGGAAGAAAACGAGTATTTCAGGTCTTGCCGAGGCTTGACCTTTCGGAGATTACCTACCCTACCTACCATACGCAAATGCTAGCTACTTACGTCCTTTCGTCTCCGAGCAGGCTAGGGCGACAGCGGGGTGAGGTGTGTAGCTCATCCCCGCGAGAGGGGGCAACGGCAGGCGCGGGCGGCGGAACGCGGCCGAGCTTCGTCAGTACCTATCTCCGAAAACGACGGCAAGAGCTTGCTCAGGTTCAAGCCTCGGCAAGACCTGAAATACTCGTTTTCTTCCCTTCGGGGTGGAAAACGGTTCTATTTCAGTTCTGTGCCTTCGGCTTGACCTTTCGGAGAAGTGTTTCTATTCTGCCGGCGCCCTAAAGCGTACTGTGACAGTGGTTGCAATTTAGTTGCATTAAGAGGTTCAAAGGTATTGTAAAATAAGACACTACTTACGTAAATACATAATGCTCATGCCCCGGTCCTAGAGGGGTAGGCAGAGATGATGGATCTCCTTAAGTATATTGAACCAAAATTGTATAGAAAAGAAAACACAGTCTTATAGGTTCTAGGAACCTGATTAATCTGCACCATCATTGGATATTCTCTTAGTGTCAACGGCTGAACTAAGGATACCGCACTTAACATTAAATCATAATATAATCAGATATATAAGAGATGCCAATCGAGATCATACTTTAACCATTTTATACTAAGGGCATTTTGGCCTTTCAGGGTCTTAGTATCACATCTCTAAACCGCGGTAAGAGAGTCATTTATATTATTTGCGTTCTTGCTCCGAGGCGGATCTACTAATTTACAATAACAAGGTACATCATGTTGGAAATTATTCGAAGCTACCGCCAATCGAATCGACCTTAGGCCTCTTTAACCGGAATCTTAAGCCAACCGGCAATGATGGATCTAGATGCATATTTTACCTTACCTTGAGTAGTAATGTATAAAATGTATAAACCTTTTCTAGATTCCGTTCGATTCGTGGATAATTCATCCAATGAATGACCAACTTCACCAAAATTAGAGTAGCATCTCCTGAACAGGTTAGATGCAATCCAGATTTTCGATTTATAATATTATTCGTCTGTGAGCCAAACCTAGACCAAAAAGTTACTGAGGAATGATACTTCCTGAAGTTCTTTTTGTCGATATCTAGAAGTGTAATGTCGTGAATACGACACCCCGACGCTAATAAGAGGAGTAATGCCAAATGTCTGGATACTAGAAACAAGCTATCCTTAGCAGGAATGTGAGAACGTAAGCACTGCAGTAAATTATCTACGTGCCAGATCTGCGATTTTGGAATAGGGACTGTTCCTGCGTAGGCCTGCCAACGTCACGATTACAGATTTATGGAGCAAAATCGTCGATGAGGCTTGCTTCTTGACGCGACAAGAAGGCCTAAGTACATGGCAACTTCCTGAGGTCGAGGACTACTAGGTTTTATCCCATTTTGTTTGCACCACGAGACCCAACAGGCCAAGCTGTAAGTGCACCAAGTAGATTCTCGCCATGCAGCCTGTAGAAGATCAATCAATATCGTTTCGAGTCTAAGCCTACAACCAGGTTACCCCTCCCCGTAACCTCCAAACTTTTACATAAAGGTCTTTCACATTCGGAGGTGGACGATTGGTAGACAAGTCGATTAAATGCTCGTTCAGATCGAATATTTAGAACGGGGCTTCTAAAGCGCTGCGTTTGAGATCGTTACTCATAAATCCCGCTTCCTATCGAAGCACTATCACATACAAAAAATCCCGATGACCTGTAGAGATAGATAACTGGCTAGAAAGTCTGGCTTAATGCGTTTGTAAACGGAGCTAGTGAATCTAACGCATCTATAACTACCTTTGATTGACTCGTAGTGGATAGATCGATCAGTCGACTGATCCTGCGATAGTTTTCGACCTGCCCTCTGAAGACGTCTGGTGTACAGCCGGTCTACTGGGGTCACAAGCGACGCGAAACCTAACCTGCCTATGAGGGCTGTGCCGGACTGCCAAGACCAATGACTTGACTTTAGATTTTTTTTTTTTTTTTTCTAAATCCATTAACACTCAATCTATCTTTTCATTCTGTAACTTCCTTTTGATTTTTCGCCGTATCCCAGATTATTTCCAAAAATTCTATCTGCTTTTTTCGCCCTGAGAACTGATTTTCTGAGTTCATCTACGAACCGTGACCCCGGAATAGACTTACTGCATATTCCATCTATCTATTCCAGCTATGCTCGGAGTTTCTCTAAGAGACAGGATCCGAAATGAGGTGATCCGCCAGAGAACTAAAGTCTTCGACATACCTCAAAAAGTTAGTGCGCTGAAGTGGCAGTGGGCTGGTCACATCTGTCGGAGAACCGATTACCTCTGGGGTAAACGAGTTCTCGAGTGGAGACCGCGACTGGGCAAGTGTAGTGTGGGACGCCCCCTGGCTAGATGGAGCGACGATCTGGCTGGCAGTAACTGGATGTGAAGAACCGAGGATCGGGTTCAGTGGCGCACCTTGGGAGAGGCCTATGTTCAACAGTGGACTCTTTCGAGCTGATGATGATGATGATAATATTCCATCTGGTCTTCCAGGATCTTTCGGTCCTGGTGAGCGAACAGGAAGTAGTCTAAGTAGACGAGAATACGACGCCCTTTTTCCCTCAAAAGACTTGCTTTGCTACCCACATAGTGACACAAGAGAAGGTCAGCGGCGCACTGAAAAACCCAAAAGGAAGGGAAGTCATCTGTAGGAGTTTGCCGTTGCAAGCAATGGTGAGATATCTTTGGTGGCTCTTTTTTATCGGAATGTAGAAATATGCCTGATTGATGTCGAGTTATTCCATGTAATCGTCGTCGTGTAGGAAGTTTGGGGCCTGACTCTTGATTTATTAGGCGAAATTTGGGAAGCTTGAGAAAACATTTAGACAGCGAAGATCGAAAACTTGTCTTAATTTTCCGCTTGGTTTTAAAATCAGAAACAACTGATACAAACACCTAGTCATAGAATTGGACTTTTCACTACTATTGACGGTAGGAGTTTTAGCTCTTTGCTAATGGACTTTAAGGTTTTTGTCGCAACCCTCGAGAGATTCTCGAGAAGTGGGATGGAATTTGATGTGGCGGTTTGATAACAAAAGGTATCGTATACCCGCCTTTTATTCTTTGTAGTGCCTCTATCTCCCGCCAATGGGGCAGAAAGTTTTGCAATTACCACTCTCAAAAGTCGTCAGTATTTACGAGAATTCCACGGCTTATTCTCCTTTCCTGCCGGCCGGTTTGAAATTGCCAGACATGCGGGATGTTGTCATGCACTGCTCTGGAATTGGACGATGTTGACTGACTGGTGTGCCAGGTAGGCTGTCTTCGTAGGCTGGTCTTCCTTTGACCGCGTGAACAGGAGCGGTTGGTTTACGAAAACTATTACTAAGTCCTCCTTTTTTACGCTCTCAACGGGAAAATCTGTAACAGTCCCCCGTTATCTTTTAACGAAACTGGTGAACTGTTTCTCCTCAAACAGGTGAGTTGGAATAGAGCCACCCCAACTCTTTCCGTAGGTGTCGTCAAGACAACTAAAGGATTGCACCAGGGATGGGCAGCAGCATTATCCTGTGTATATTAAGATCATATAATAATAATATATATGATAATATAATAATATGATGTATATGTTTTGGTGCACCATAAAGAATATTTGAATTGAATTGAATTGAATCATTATGGCGATCACCAACCGGTCTGCCGATCGTGGTGAATATGGCAAATCCCCCAATCGAAAGCCCACCAAAAGAGGCATTCTATTGGGGAGGCTTATGTTCAGCAGTCGACGTATATAGGCTAATGATGATGAGGTGAGTCATCGAAGGCGGAATTTGTTGAAGCGCAACGTTTTAAACTTCATTTCGAGTCTTGAATGCCTTGCACCTAATCTCTATGGCTGAGCACACGCGAACTCCAGGTAAGTGGTCGAATTCCATTCTACACCTCGAGCTTTCGTCAAGAATTTTGTGTCGATCCCCGGCCGCGCTAGGATGCTTTTTAGCCACCTCAACCAGTGAATGGTGAGGAGGATGCCGTGTGCCGTGCCTAGGATTCCTTCTTGTTTGGCCAGCTAAGGAGAAGAATGCTCACGAAGGTTTCCTAGCTCCGAATTTAAGCTTTAGAGCACTAACGGCCATGGTGTTGGGATAATCGGTTCTGCCTCCTTAAATCTTGGCAAAAAGTTACTTGGCTTGGTCGGACGTTCCTTGTTTTGCAAAACGTCCAAATCCAGGTCGAAATTTGGGGCATTCCACGGCGGCCAGTCCGAAGTTTCCGTGCTAGGCTTTTCCTCTGGAACAGACAAACCTTCTGTGTCTGACTCCAGACTAGCCCAGGCTATTCAGCAGTTTATTTTATTTCTAGGAGGAGTAAAATCACATTCTCCATTCTCCTTTCCAGCTGTTTTCATCCTTTTCTCCTTTCTTCCTCTAGAGCCTTGACAATGCTGAGGGCGATCCTTTTTCTTCGCTTTCGTCCGAAACCGTGACTGTCTATAGAGCAACTTCTCTTGCGATTAGGTTCTTCAGTCGGAGAGGTTGCCTGACAGGATCTTGCCTGCTTCTGCTCTCGTAAACAGCAAAGGTCGGATGGCCTCAACTGACTGTTTAAAGAAATCAGTGTGAGCTGCTGAGTCTTTGATGCGGTTCGCAATTGCAGGAGAACTTAAAATTAGGGCCGAGCAAAGGCCAAATCTAACAGTTTGCACCTCAAGTCCCTGTATCCTTTCTCAGAGCTATGATCTGCCTCTGGATTGAAGGTGCAGGTTAAGCTCACCGTGGGCAGGGCGAACATAGGATTGTTTAAGCGTTAGCCTCAAGCTTTTGTCCAAAACATATTCCTTGGACGCACGACTTCCATTGCGGAGTTCCATCAGTCGGAGCATCTGCTCTTGTGCCAGGATTTTGATTTTCCAAAATCTCCTCGTCTTGATCAAACTAGGCATGCTCGTCTAGGAGTTCTCCTATAGCGACGAATCGTCCACTTTGAGCCATCTGAGGCAAAATTTAATCCAGAATCAAGAAGCAAAAGCCCGTTTTATAGAACGAGCTCCCGAAAGTTGAGCCGCGTGGCTGAACTTCGGAAGGACACGCCACAAATTTCGAGCCGCGCGGCTCAAATTTCGAGCCGCGCGTCTCAGATATTGGGCCGCGCGGCTCAGAAATCGAGCCGCGCTGCTCAGATATTGGGCCGCGCGGCTCAGAAATCGAGCCGCGCCGCTCAGAAATCGAGCCGCGCGGCTCCGATATTGGGCCGCGCGGCTCAGATATCGGGTCGCGCTTCGAGAGAAGCGACCCGCGCATATCGCCTATTGGGTCATAACCGAGCGATGTTATCGGCTGCGGCTTGACATACATAACACGACTACGGATGAATGTCCAACAAGTCGGTATAGGCGGTGACTGTGGATGAATGTCCGACAGTCGGTATAGGCGGCGTCTGTGGATGAATATCCGACAGTCAGTATAAGTGGCACAATGCATAGTTGTGGGCATGCCGACAATTCTCATCAAAATACAAGACCTCTATGACGATAAGCAATCATAGGAGGCCATCCATTTATAAAACACACACCCCTATAAAATGAAATAAAAGAAAAACATACTCGAAGACGAAAATAAATGTTTTTGACTTACCATTACTCTCGCTGGTAAGACACTCAACACTATTTAAATTTACAAACGTTACAACAACGTTAGCACGAAAGCACTCGTAATTTGTAGTAGCACATGCGCACGCCAGGTAAATGATAGCGTACTGACGAAGCTCGGCCGCGTTCCGCCGCCCGCGCCTGCCGTTGCCCCCTCTCGCGGGGATGAGCTACACACCTCACCCCGCTGTCGCCCTAGCCTGCTCGGAGACGAAAGGACGTAAGTAGCTAGCATTTGCGTATGGTAGGTAGGGTAGGTAATCTCCGAAAGGTCAAGCCGAAGGCACAGAACTGAAATATGGTATAAAATGACTCCTCCAACTCTTCCCGTGGATGTCGTACAAGGCGACTGAGGAAATACATTATAAAACATCACTCAGGCCTCCCCAACCCGTCTGGCCAGCGCGGGGAGTGTAGGCCAATTCCTCCGTCTGTCTCTGGCAGATGAGAGAGGGTTGTGCTCCTGCAGTGGAGACAAAAACAACCTAATGGTGATGATGATAAAATGACTTTCTCAATTATATTTAAACAGCCTAGTCCACTTATCTAGTCCAGCTGTGGCCTCATCGAATGTTTAGGAGAATTTTATTTAAAAAAATACTCTTATAAGGGGTGTTGTCTATAGAGGTGCACACGATTTGAATTTCTAACTGACAAACTGTTTTCCAACCCTACCATTTTGTTATGTTCACGTGTCACTTGCCTACTTTATGTAAGCCTTCCTTTCAGACGTCTTTCACTTACGTAAGTTGAAGCTTATAGTGTTGTTTTAACATAGGTTAAATAGATTTTTTGCAATCGATATGTATTCAATAATTTTCTTTACCAAAAATCATCTGCATACACTAATTAAACGGTGTTTTCTTCCTTTTTCCATTTAATTTTTAGGTATATTTAAAAACAATATATTATAAGTCTGCGTCCAGTATAAAAGCAGAGGTTAGTGAATTATCTAGTAAATATTCTTGTTACTTTGTCCTTTTTGTATTAGTTAGATCAGATGAATAAACCAGCGAACCATGTAGACCTGAATTACCTGATATTAAACTACTCACTGGTACATCGAACCATTTACAACTTGGGTATATGTACTGGGTATAGGTACTCTGTGGATTATGAATTTAACAATTAGTCAACTTTCTTGTATATGTACGAGTATGTACTTATTATACACACACAATTTGTGAATGCGTGAATGAATGTGATGCCACATATATGATTGTTAAATTTCGTTTGTATGTCGTCGCGGTGCACAGACAAACCAAGTCTAGTTTTTGTTGCACCGGAAAAATAAATTCTGTTTTTATTGGTTAGTAAATAAATTTTAAAAATCGAATCGTTGTTGATTTTTTTTTCGGTTTTGTCATTTTTATGTCGACCGATTCTATCGATAGATTTTTATTGTATCTAACTAAACTCTATTGCCTCGTACAACGCGACGGTTAAGCAGTATTTTAGAATTACGTTGTTGGCAGCACCGCCTGGTACAGTCGCACCCACAACTACATCTCAACGTAGCTTCGTAACGCTAGTTAATGTTGATACTGCTGGGTGGTTCAGTGTACCACTTTACACCCGCTCATATACACTTTTACGGTCCCAATGTACAAATCAAAGTATCTACTCGTCGACCAGTATTCGTTGGTCTGCGATTGAAGAAGATTATCCCCAGCTTGTTTCCGCCTTTTATCCTGGTTTTCACTTCGTCATCATCAGCCCGAAAGAGTCCACTGCTAGACATAGGCCTCTCCCAAAGTGCGCCACCGAACCCGATCCTCGGTTCTTCTCATCCAGTCACTGCCAGCCGCCTTACGCAGAACGATAGATATAGAAATCCTCAAAAATATGTCTGACTCCTTCTCCAAGGCATATAGCCTTTTAACAAACCCCTATCCCGTAAGCAAATCACTTAGTTTATGGAAGGTCCCTTAGTTTGATGGAGATTTGAATCGGTAGTCTAGGTTGAATATCTTACAAATATAGTTTCACATTACAATTATTAGGTTTGTAACCTTTCAATAGGCAATGGATCAATTTACAATCAGTAAATATTTGATTGATCTCATACTTTGTAAAAATTACCAGTCATCTTCAAATTGTTATTTAACGACACTTTTGCTTCGCTCTTACTATATATATAATACTATTAAATAATACAATATACTTTATGCCGTTCTCGGCTTAGAATGCGATCACCAATTCGCATACCAAGCGTGGTTATTATGGCAAATCCCTCAATAAACAGCCTACCAAAAGTGGTATTCTATTAGGCAGGTATTCTATGTTCAGCAGTGGACATATTTCAGCTGATGATGACGTTTTTTACATAATATTACGGAGGGATTTTTTTTCGCAGTCAACCTTTTGCACTCGGTGCGTTTGTGCCACTGGACATCCAGAAAAACGCATTGCCTATGTTTTTTTGCTTGTCAATCACACGAGCGAGAATCACTGAACTGATTAAAAACATTAAATAAATGATTTTAACTGATCCAAAAGCGTGGAGACAGTTAATCAAGTTTGATTATCTTAAGCTTAAAGATCAAGTTACGTGAAAACGATCTATCGAGACGTGCGCGCGCCGATCTAACGGTGCGCACTATTAATTGGTCTACTAGTGATGTTACTTTGTCGATGCCTTTTATCGATTCTTGAGCTTCAAAGTAATCCGACGGTTGACCTATAAGTAAATAGTGTAAACACACAGTTGTGTCAGATTGTTATTAACAAGAGATTTTCCAATAGGTACATTTGCGTCTGCCGTTGTATTTTTGTACCACATAAATATCGTTTCTTATCGTGAATGCGTGGATTTTACAGCATGGACAAAGTATAACAAAACTTATAATCGTGGCATGTAATGAAGTTAGGAAGTAAAATTTAACCTATTATAATAGGCATACTGGACATAACATAATTATATTACATATTTCTAAGAAAATGGACGTGGGATACCAGCATTCATGCAATGCACCTCCAATTCTTTCTTGGTGTATGAAGAGCGTTACCACCTTTTCGGGCTGACCTTTTATTTGTTATTTATTTTATTTATCAGGTCACCAACAGAGTACATCAATTGTTGCATAAGGGAAACTTACAAATGTACATTGGCTAATGCCACCTTAGTTATAGGCAACGAGACAGCATGGTCTTGTTTGTGTAATATTTAAACTATGAGTAATAAGAAAATGACTAGGTTTGTCAAACCCTTGATAAACATTGTTTGAGTTAGGATGGTTACAATTTTTTAATGCAAAAATGGTTTGTAAGTATATATTTATTAGATAGAAATATTATTACGATGGTATTTTGTCATTAGTGAGTCAAGTTTTTAGAGTCACGGTTGCAGTACAAAACTATATCGATATAATCAACAGCCCAACAGCACTACTACGTTATGTCTTAACCGTGTCGACGCGTTTAACGGCACCTTGTACTTTAGCTTTTGTTCATTTGCGGTAAACAATACGGTACGATAATTTTTTTGTTATTTAATGTTATTGTTGTCAATGGGAATTATTAACGGTCGGGCCGCCATTTTGAATAATTCATTATGTATGTGTGAATGACTTCATTGTACTAAGTATTCAAGACAATGAAGAAAAGGGCATGTGTGCGACACTACAGGTATCAATAATTCCCAAACTAAACAAGTAGCTTGTAACAATAAAAATTTTTTTTAGAGGGTATTGAAATTTTCGAATATCAAACAGTTACCTGATAATAATTGGTATATCCCTGTCCTATACTCGCAACACTAGGAATATTGGACGTTATTGAAATGAACCGAATTTAATAATTAGTATGCCTTGTTATAAAAGATTAGACATTTGTATGTATGTATGTAATATGTTTGTTTTATTTATTTCTGTTTGTTTTAAAATGTATATACCATGGCCATTCGATTATATACATGTAGTACACTTCTGACCAAAAATATGTTATGGGGCCTGGCGCCTTTTTCACACATTACAGATCATTTTGAGCCGTTGGATATTCGCCGGGGATCTATTTGGGTCCAGCATGTTAAACATACCCTTTGTACAGACAAGCAGTCCACACCAGACTATTCAAATGTCTCTTAGTTGAATCTTACAACAACGGTTGTCATAAATACCTAAACTACATACCCAAAGACAAATAATAATTACAATACATTAATAAACATGTCGCTCACATAGCCCAAGTAATTAGTAAGCTGTGGGCAGACCACATCTGTCGCAGAACTGATGGCCGATGGGCGCCTGAGTTCTAGAGTGAAGACCGTAACTGTAGACTGGTGAATCGAAATTATATTCATTTGGCATAGAGTTCATATTTCAGAAAAAAAAAACAGAAATAAGTCTCTTATTAAGAGAAATTAGACTCTTATTTAGAGAAATAAGAACTCGTATTTCAGCGCAAACCAGAATTATCACGAAATTAATTTTGATAACCTACAATAGTTACGCGCATACACAAACGTGTACGGACAGGCTGGTGATCCTGTAGTATTAGTAGCTCATTAATTCAGTTATCTTGTGTAGAGTTTCAGGGGTGTGTTGCTAGAAGTTTGATAATGCGCCTCAGTTATATCATTTTTACGCAAGGAAGATCAAATAGTGAACTACATGGACTACACCTCTTCCACATTTATATTATTTCCTACCTAAGTATCTTATTCGATTCTCATACCCAAACCTTGTCAATTTATTCATGCAAATATTCGTAATCTCTGCTCCATCGCCATGGGAATGGTATAGCAATTTCCTCCCGAGAAATATATTTTTATATCCGCCATTGTTTTTCTTTGGTGGCTCCGGTTTATGGCGCACGTGATAAGGTTTTAGGTGATCCGTCTTGGTGTGAAATCCTAGCTAGCGTCCGACAATAAGTAAATTACGTTATTCTTTCAAACGATAGTCGACGTTAAGAAATGTGAAATACGCAAAATGTTGTCATCACCATCATCAGCCGAAAAGTGTCCACTGCTGAACATAAGCATCCCCAATTGAATGCCACTTTTGGTGGGCTGGCCATTGGGGATTTACCATAAGCACCACGCTTGCCAGACAGATTGGTGATCGCATTAAGATCTCAATATACTTGACGCTGTTCCCCGTCCCTGGCGCAATCCCTTAGTCACCTTGATGACATCCACGTGAAGATTAAGGGTGGCTCTATTATAACACAGTTTCTAACAAGGTTACACGGTTAACCTCAATACTTGCAGATTAATACTTATGCATTTATTATAGGCATTTAATTTATAAAACAGATTCCTGATCATGTCGTTTTCGTTTCATTGTCTCCAAAAATGTTTTGGTTTGGCCGAAAGATACCTTGAACTTTCGGTCGGAAGTGCCGAATCCTAATCCTACCTAAAGCGTAGGTATACGTCGTCTTTCAAAGTGTCCGTATTTATTATTTATCCTTTTTTTTCAGGTAAATGCCTCTGGATAAGAACTTTTAAGGCATTGGAGTCAGTAAGTTTTAATATAATGCGTTAGAAGGTCGTGATTGGTTAATAAAATAAGTTTTTTTACCAATTTAATTCGATTGTCTCCATCTTTTCTCGATCCTGTTTCTGGTACCAGAATCGCCCTTGAAAATCCTTTCATCTACAAGAAGCTCTTCTTGTTCATTAAGGGATAATTTCCAAGCTTAATATAAATATTACTATTAATTTAATGTAATTATTGCTTTGTGTAGCTTTTTGCTTTATGCCCTCAGCGAGTTTGACAAAAAGCTGTGCACATTTCGGAGTCGGCAATCGGATTTATTATTTATTCACGGCTTCCCAAAGTCGCAGAACAAAGGTTCCGTAGCAAAGCCTGTGTTCAGAGCAGCTGTGGTTCATTTTACAATTTAAATGACTGAACGTATCTGCTATTCGCTTGCGCCATAATATTTTGGACCATAAACGATTTCCACCAGAGACTCAGGACTGAGAAATCAAATAAATATATCATAGGTACATATCCTAATCCCAAACTATAATTTTCTTATGTACTATGGAATTGAGGAATAGGACAAATTCACAAATACAACATATACACCAGGACCAACTTGTACATAATTGTCTGTCCCTAATGACAATCGAACTCACGACCTCTTGCACTCGAGTCTAACGACAAATCACTAGGCCAGCGAGGCGGTCAGATAAATGCGTTTCTAGAAATAAGATATTTGTGTAGTAAAAGACGAAATGAAAAAAGTTGTGTCATATACTTACCAAGAAGTTTTAGTGAAACAGGTGGAACAAATACAAATGACAGGTTTTCTTTGCTTCGAAACAGCGGGTTGTTGCCCGTTGTCAAACTAGTCAGATTATTACTTCGTGTTTCTATACATTGAGTGTGGTCGTGGGACATAGGGTTAAACCTTAGGTAATGGTGATACGAATATATTGTAATTTGGTTATAGTTACGTACGCTTCGCAATAAAACATGACGTACAAGCTCCACCCGTCTGCATTTTTATATTTATTTATGTCTAATACATTAAGTATCCACATAAATAGTAATTATCTACCTATATGTTGGAGATCCTTATGATCCGGCTCGAAGGACCAAAATGTTATAGAGCGAGTAGATATCTATAGATACAGTCCACTCGCTCTACAACACTATATTTATAGTTATTCGAGTTGCTTCGCGAGTAGTAAATTCCAAATCAGCGAAACCTACCTTTTTATCTTATGTAATATTTTCTACCCAAAGGTTGTCTGGAAGAAATCGCTTAAAGCGATAAGACCGCCTAAATTGTAATATTTTTATTACTTTTCAAACTTGTAACTATATTTGTTTGTGCAGTAAAGTGTATTGTATTGTACAGATACATTTTACCCCACAATACGGCGAAGTGAAAATAACTGTAACTTTTCGTTGGTCCGAAACAGCAAACAGGTCCAACTGAATGTAAGCAGCTTAACACGTGACGTAAACCTTTGAATTTCAGCAAGTCTGGTGCGTTGTGAGATGGAATACCTTGTTTGCCCGTAATTCCTTCTTTCTTATCATTTCTACCAGAAAACAGCAACGAATTCATTGCTATTTGATGGCGATAATTGTAAAAGTCCAGTCCTCTCACAAACCAGTAAAGGTAGTTCATTCACTGTGAGAAGCTAAAAGCTTAACGTATTTCCATTTTGGACAATGATGTTTTGCATGTTACCGTAGCAACTGTGCCTACCTGTTTGCGCGTTCGCCCATCAGATTAGTTACCGAGATAATTGCTCGCCTCGTTTGCTTAACTTAAAATTTGGGTCGAGATGTCAGAAACATTACCTTAATCACTTAGGTCTTGCTCACACTCGATACTTCAGGCATAGGTTAAAATCAAAAGCATTTGTCGCATATAACTTCTTTGTACACTACGACGCAAAAAAAGTATAAACGCTGAAACCCAACTTCGACGTAATTTTTTTGTTATTACCAATTCGGAATCAGAAAACAAATTTACGTCCAATGATTTGGGTCCAGTCCAGTGTCTTTTCTTTAGGGAACCAGACCATTTGACGTAAAAAAACATCGGATGCAATAACAAATTTTACATCAATGTTGATTAAAGCGGTTATGACTTTTTGCGCTAAGAGGTTGAAGACACGTTGACAACAGGCATTTTGTTAATTAAATCATCATATAGGTTTTCTTACAAAGCTTTCTTAATGGATTTCTTTTATTGTGTGTTGTTTAAGACTTTCTCTGGTAGTTTTTGTTTCGGCTATTGGAGATTAATGCAACTGCATCGAGGCTCTAACGATAGCAACTCTCAACGTTTAGTAGCGGTATCTGAATCTTTCGTTTCTACGACTGCATTGATGGAGCATTAAATACGATTTTGCAAAGTTTCGCGACCACAACTCCTTCGTCTGGATTCTTAATAAAGGTCGTTTGTGGTCTGCAATTAGCTACTCAGAAACTAAATCGCTGATCGCAGTTGGTAGGAAGTATGGAGTATGCACAGGGCCTTACGGTTTTTTCCCTTAATGTTGGTAGGTGGTTTTGAGCAAACAATGCTATTTAGTATGTTAATTATCCTCAAATTGTTTTACTAGGCAGTAAGTACATAGGTATAGTTTGTAAAGCCTAGGAAAACATCGTTTACAGTTACCAGAACCACAGCACTGGCTTAAAAGCCTCTCAAAGGTCTTTATCACCATAAAATGTTACACGGTGAGAAACCTACATACATTGCAGAAGTATTTTTCTTGTATGTGAAGCTTCACTGTCGGAATCGGGTCCGAGTAGCATCACTCTGGGTGTCATAGAACTTGGCTGTTTGGAAAATTATAAATCCAGGAGATGGATAGCAACGTCATCTGTGCATGAATCTGCAGGAGTTAGTGACTTCTTGCAATAAGTCAAGTCTCTAATCTCTTCGGGTATTCCACAGCAGTTAGTTACTTCTTGCGTAGTGATTAGGACATTAGCTTCCCATTGTTTTGAGAGGGACCTCATGCAGCAGTGGACTATTATTGACTGCTGTTATCTTGTTATATGGGAAGATCACTAACCCGCCTCCGCATTTCGGATAGCGAATATTACGAGAATGGTTATAAGTCAGACAGTAGAATGAGGCTATTATTCTCGTGGTCTGATAACACAAAAGCCACTCCTGCTGACTTGTTCAAAGCGTATAATAATTGAACTAAATCCTGTTTATTCTTGCCTTAAACTTTTGTCACCCTGTTTAAAATTCAGTTATTCTGTCTCCCCGGGTGTTTTTCAGTTAGGCATAAATTTTCATTTAAATTAACGCAAGGTATAAGTCTACAGTACAGCGACTAAGCCAACGTATAGTAGTTTCCAGAATTCGTCGGTTACGATTGCCACTGGGAACAGGCAACATAATTTGTTCAAGTCTGTCCCTAGTCTGAGTTGCTTTGATAGCTTCAGTGGCCTTGTGTTGACTAGTGTCCCTACCACTTTAAAATATCTACTATGACCTAGCTACGTAGCTTATAGGCAGAGAGTTTTTGCATATATGCTCACTGTTGAATGACTAGAAAGTTAAGTTCATATTCACGTCAGATATTTCTTGTTAATTTAGTAGGTAAGTAGGTATTGAGATACGTTAGGTTTGGGTGTAATTAATAAGTCTATGATATCTTAAGCAGAGAATAATAAATATTACTATGAACGAAGCGACACTCACCTCCCTGTTTAACGTCGCCCGCAAAATAACGCACGCCGTATAGTACGCAGCCTGTTAGAAAGAGAATCACTTATGTGTTGACGTATAACGTAATCCCTCTCTAGATAGTTTTCGCGCACACACAAATGCGCCTGTAATGTGATTAAATTTGTTCGCTTGTTTGGAGTGTCGGGCGAGTGGCCATGCCGTATGTTTGAAAGAGCCCTGATTGGCTGCCCTGTTATTTGTTAACTTGAAATGCTTCTTTCCCCACCGATGACTACTGTTCCTAAGCAGTGTTAGATTTCCCTCAGGCCCGTTAGGTCTTATTACCGGAATGCCCAGTCGGTCCGTTAGGTCTGTTTTCCGGAACGACCATTCTCCGAATGTACACTTCCTAGTACGTCCGTTTTATCCGGCTTGTCCTATCCCCTGAATGTAAATTATTTCATTCAGTCCCAGACTGACAACAAGAACTTTACCATTATTTACTTCAGATTTTATATTCTTCATATTCAGAAAGTGTCTTTGTTTGTTTTGGATAAAGAATATTGATTTCACTTTGAAAAAAATTCTATCCACTTCAGTCGAATTGTTTGATTCTCAGCTCTAATTTAATGCATTCCAATGCAAGTTTTCTTAAAAGACGCTGTCTCTTTATGTAGCATAAAATTAAATATGTCACAGAAAGAGCCATGTTTAACTGTTTGTGATTTGTGAACTTCATGTTCATAAATCACAAACAGCGGAAGCAAAAATATCTTATGGAATTGTTTTATTCAGCCGAATGGTTCCGAGTTCGAATTATACAAGCTCCTTTTGTTTAGTATCTATCTTACCTTAGTTGTTAATTATTGTATCTACTATCCCTATAGCAAAACCAAAATGTTGGTGACAGAATTAAGTATTATTAGTAACATATTCTTAACATAAAAGTATATTCTTACAATAAGAGTTGTTATTCTGAAACCAAATATCACAGAATATGTTTCCCCAAGATAATATAGTAGAACCTATCATTGGTTAAGGGCGCATATCGTGCATATTTCTGCCCTTAAATAGCAATAGCAATTCTGTTTCAGGTTTTAAGAGTAAGGGAGCCAGTGTAAATACAGGCAGGCACACGTATTCCATTCAGGTTCTTTGAGTAAAACCACTCTTGGCTCTTTGTGTGATATAAAGGGCCAAGATTGGTTGACCCGCGATATGAAAAGTTTCGCGACCCACTTCAGCCGCATTGTTTCATTCAGTCACGTTTCGAGCTCGAATTATTATTAGAGCTTTATTTCTTTCAGTGTATTCTCTTGTCTTTACAAATTGGATTCAACAACCCATCATTTTTGTATTAGTTTGAAAACATGTTTAAAAGGTTGTTCTAAAAACTATTCGGTAATGTAATTGGACTCTGCGGGGAGTTATTGCCCTACCCTATTCTAAGCCGGGAACCACACGGCAAAATGGTCGTATATTTTTTACTTTAAATTATGTTTCCTTTTTGTTTACCAGATTTATCCTTTTCCTTTTTTTTCCTACGGCTTCACAGCCGGGTATCTTAGCATCTAGCGGTCAATCCAGCCTTGGTACCCCGTAGTTTTGTCAGTCGGTCTGTCCATCTGATAACTCGAAAATTACTTGACCGATTGAGCTAAAATTTGGAACGTGTATGCTAAATTGTCCAGCTATGATGGGAAATATATCTAAAACATTTTATTTTCCGTCATACTAACTGGAAGCTTGTGCATCAATGTTTTGACGGATGTCGCATATTGTGTGTGAAACACTTTACTGGTTTTTTTAATCAGTTGTATGTGTTACTCACATTACTGCCCTATATTTATAAATACATTCATATCAAACGTAGCGTAGGTTTTGCGTAGGCTACCAATCGCTTGTTAAGATTATGTCCACATGACGCGGTTTACGCGCGTGTATTTACCATGTTGCGTACAGGTAGGGCGTTTTACACGCGAGTTTTTGAGGTTGGAGTTAGTAATACCTACTGTAATATGTAGATGGATCAAGCAAAGATCCCATCAACAAATAAGTACTGATTTATATGACACCGTGAGATAACGTCACCAGGTGTGGGGAGGGACTTCATCCTTCTGGACCCAGTAGACATACCACGCTCTCGTACGAAGGGTTTTGCTTCCTCTTTGCCGTGTGGTTTCCGGTAGAGTAGAATAGGACCACTCCAACTCTTCCCGTGGATGTCATACAAGGCGACTAAGGGAATAAAACATCAATCAGGCCTCCCCAACCCGTTTGGCCAGCGCGGGGAGTGTACGCCAAATCCTCCGTCTGTCTCCGGCAGATGAGAGAGGGTTGTGCTCCTGCAGTGGAGACAAAAATAACCTGGTGATGAAGAAATGAAACTCCCAGCTAACTTCGATGTTTTCGGACAAGTACAACTTGGATCTTTTTAAAGAAAGAGTGAATAGGCATCTACTTTAAGCGCGCTCCACCTTAAACCTCATCGTCACTTGCCATCAGATGAGATTGAGGTCAAGCGTAAACCCAGCAGGAATAATAAAAAATAAGAAGTCTAATTGTAATTACAATTAAATGTAAAAGTAATTACGATCAAACGTGACTGGTAATAATAAACTGAATGTATTTTGCGACAGCAAGTCTGTCAGTGGGCCCTCTTGCCATATGGATCGACATGATCTGAAAAAGGTAGCTGAAAGCAATTGGAGGTGGGGTGGAACTGCAGGTGTGGCCGAGCGTATTGGGGAAGTCATCAGAGCGATTCACGATAAAACAATAAACAACAATCGCGCTTGCAAAACGCGTTATGTGTACAGAGTGACGCTTTATAGTAGTCTCCGTTTAAATAATGACGTCATTAGTACAGCTCATTCGGCTGTGACAACAGACTATTCCGAATACGGGCCTACGCAGGTACGAGTAAAAATTGGCTCAGCTAATTTTGTTTATGTGTAGGCAGAGTTTTATTGTAAAAGTATTACGTCTATACTATTAATATGTTTTTTTTTTAATTTTAGTATATATATATATATATGTCCTAGGTTCCTGCTTCCGCCGAAAATGTGGGCTCCCAAATTGAGTTTAACGCCGTTACAAAGTTAACACGTTTACTGGCTTAAATGACACTACATGAAATTACACTATCAAGTAACGATTTTAGAAGGCAGACGATCCGTCAGCGTAACGCCTGCGCACCGCACCCCTTTCCATCGAAGACTGTCTTGGTTCTGCGCCTGCGCCAGTTATACCCGACGTTCCGTCAGCGCGTGCTCGCGACGATAGCCTAACAAAGCCGAACGGCGCGCCGAACACACACTGTGCCTCCAAATCAGCTCCTCTTTTATTATATATATATATTATCTATACGTACTGTCACACACAAGTAATGTCAGTGCCCCTAAAAGAGAGAATAAAACAAAACGACAAGGTTTTAATTACTTGTAAAGAGACAAGTAGTCACCCTCAGGGTTAGGTCAATATGATTTGAAAAGCATAAGATGGAAGCAAAGGATAATAATAATTATTTATTCATCTCTCTACAAAAAAATACTAACTCATACTAACTCCGCCAAACTGTATAAGTATTTCTACTAAGACTCCAACAGACCTATGGTGATATATTACTCTTTATTTTCTTCTCTAAGAATTAGCAATATATAATCGTTACGTCGTCAAAGCCTCAACTTGTCAAGTCGGTCACGTTATGTGATTAAACCTTACACTATAGAGTTTGTTGGCAGAAATTGCTGTTATTATGAACAATAAGCGCATAAGAAAGCACCGGTGTCGTGATATTTATTACAAAAGTTCAATATACAGAAGGAATTCGGGTTAAAGGTGAGTGTGTGACCATTTATTATAATTTTTGTGGTGAGTCCGACTACCCCTTTAACAAAGTATATTCCATCGTTCCATAATGCCATGAGCAGCAACTATATTTATTTTGTGGTGACGTTCATTGGGGAAGACCTATGTCCAGCAGTGGACGTCTCAGGGCTGATATGATGATGATTGTCACGCGTATTATTTCTTCTTTACAAATGTCTCGTTCACGTAACGATTAATGCCGTTCGCGTAAGCAAAGAATCTTTTGCTGCAATAAAAATGCAAATCATTCTTCCGACAACATACCTCGTCTCCACTTGGCTCGGCGCCAATGCAACTGCCACTAATGCTCTCGAAAGGCAATATCAACAAGTATAACATAATTATAGGTACTCAATCCGCGTGCCAAGCGTGGTGATTATGGCAAAGCCGCCAATGAACAGCCCACCAAAAGTGGCATTTTTTTGAGGAGGCTTGTGTACAGAAGTGGATGTATTTCGGCTGATGATGATAGGTACTTAATACCGAATACTCGCGGTGTTACCCACGCTTGATCATTGTTTCCGCAGTACATTTTTATTTCCCAATGTAAAATACAGCCTATGTGTAAATTCAGGACATGTCACTGTACAAAGATTATTTTTTTTTATTGTTGATGGGTTTGAGCTTGACCTCAATCTCACCTGGTGGTAAGTGATGATGAGGCCTAAGGTAATGATAATGCGCGCTTACCCAGAAGATGCCTATTCACTCTTCCTTTAAAAAGATTCAAATTGTACTTGTGCGGAAATACCCACGCTGGTATGTTCATCCAAATATGTTCAGTCGTTGAGATGTGATTAAGCGCCAAACATTCACACCAGTATTTTTTTAATTATTTTGATCGTATTTGCTTTAACTGTAAGAAATATCTTCCGCTTTACTTTCCGAATTATCTGTCAACAATAAAGTGAACCCAACAATAGAACGAGCGCTCTTCATTTTCGTTATTTTCTTGGCATTAGAGATGTGCGTCACATATCGATCGATGTATTATTTATTTTTTATTCGCATGATTTTCGCATGACCCTCAGTCGTTGCTTTGAAGACTATTTCGAATTCCCAAACCCCTTCAATTGCATCTGTCAATAACAAAAACAGAAATCGCCGACTAGCCCTAGTTGAACCCTATTTTTGTGTGTTTAAATGACAGAACGAACAAGTCTGTATCTCTAAGGTACACTACGCAAACTAAAATTTTGGTCAATTTTGTTTCTATCAAAATCGAGTCTTTTAAACTCGAAAAAAAAGTTTTTTTTTCATAAAATTCAGAGAGCGTAATAATTAGCATATGATGACAAAAATTTTAGTTGGCGTACCTCCCGTATCGCAGTATTTTTGTTATATTTTTAATCATATCCTGATTTTGTTGTACTCGCGATATACAGTAACCCCTCAGTCTAGCAGTTCTGTTTATTTCTACACCCTGTATAGAAGAGACAAACATGACACTTCGGTTCCCAAATTAAGTCCTAATGACATTCATTCGAAGTATAAATTCTATTAAACTTTGATTTACAATCGTACCTCTGATACAACCTCGCCGATTTTTTTAACGTCAGATAACAAAAACATGTTTTATTATTATTATTTATATTAAATCTGCTAGTTGTTCTGATTATAAACACTTGATTTTTTTCGACCTAATTTTCTCTGATATCGATATGTGCGGTCCTCTAGCTATCTCATAGCTCTCCGGTGTCTCTCCCGCTAATAAGAACGGGAGCCATAGATTAGTTCAGTCGACTCGACCTACTTTCTTCTCGCGAAAGCGTATCGTGTTAACGTCACAATTAATAAATAAACTAGAAACTTCGTTATTTATGTTTGTTTTTATCGATATTTATTTAACAAAGTTGTTTCTGGACTTCTCTATTATTACTTGAAATGTTTTTAATTACTACCAATATATTATTGCCAGGAAATTTTACATAATATGAAACCAGATAATCAGTTCAGTAGTTTTTTAAATCTACCCGACGAAGACAAACCTATAAACAAAGTGATGTCGGTTTTGAACGGAACCCTTTTGAAATTCTCAAAGCGAAGTAGTGAACTTTGCATAATACGAAAGTTCTAGACTACTCGCTAGGAGTGTCACTTGAGATATCGATGTAGGTCACCTTAATAGGGAGCGTTCATAAAGCACGTAGCTCAATTTTATATCTTTTGAGCTTTTTAAAGCCTCAGAAATTTAATTAATTTCTATAATTACCAGGAGTTATAACTAATAATAACCATATTGTTGTATCATTAATATTTATATATCCAAATAAATATTTAAAACTAGCTGTTGCCCGCGACTTCATCCGCGTGGACAACTTAACTTCACAAATTATTATGTATCTTCCGTAAGAATGGGATGTTTTTTCGACATAAAAACTATTCTATTTCCTTTTCCAGGACCTAACCTATATGTGTGCCAAGTTTCATCACGATCCGTCCAGTGGTTGAAGCGTGATTGAGTAACAAATATCCAAACTTTCACATTTGTAATATATTTTAGTAAAATTCATAACAGTCTTTATCACAAAAGTATTTGAAAGATACTGAAATCCTGTAACGCAGGCCCTGCCTTTGTGCACGTGTTTCGTACGATCGATGATGTAATAAATAAAATGCTCATCATCTGCTCATTGGCTGGAAAGGAATGAATTAATTCTGCCTTCGTACGGCTTCATTATCTAATTGACGTTATTGCTTCAGGGTTGTGCCACACCCCCGACGCTCCATAGAAGCGAACTGATTTAATTAAACACTACTATATTCCGTTTCATGAACAACAATAGTACAATATTTACCAACAAATAGCATTCAAATTCAAATATTCTTTATTGTGCACCAATACATATATAGTTTTATAAAAAAAAATTTACATAGAAGGATGAATTTAGTGTACAACGGCGGCCTTATCGCTTTCAGCGATTTCTTCCAGGCAACCTTTGTGTGGTAGTTTTATAATAGATCTTGGAAGTACTGCTAACCCAAAAGCTCCTGTCAAATGGTTTGTTACTATTATTTTCGTTCCTGGTATAGAATATAGTACAGGAGTGCTGGTTATCCGTACAAGCAAGCAAGAGATAGGGACAACGTTATACGTCAACAACATTGCAGTGGAAGCGTGCTGGGCCCATAACCTGATGGGGTTTGGGTTGAAAAGAAAGATGATTTATAAGTTAAACTTGGATATATTGGGAGCCAGAAAAAACAGAAGAGAGTTATGAGAAGTGTCAACTTTGACACATGACATTGAGATTGACATTGACACTTGCTGCGTTTAGTTTATACATTTCCAACACTCTTTTCGCTGGCGGGAGGCGGCAGTCCAGTAGTGCGAACAGCCTGCCGCCGAGTGTCGCTTCTTTACGTAATAATATTTAGTACTAGCTGTTGCCTGCGACTTCGTCCGCGTGGACAACTTACCATTACAAATTATTATGTATTTCCCGTAGGATTGGGATGTTTTTTGGGATAAAAACTATCCTATGTCCTATTTCAGGACCTAACCTATATGTGTGCCAAGTGTCATCACGATCCGTCCAGTGGTTGAAGCGTGATTAATAACAAACATCCAAATATCTAAACATCCAAGTATATTTGTTTCGCACTTATAATATTAAAAGGATTCTCTGGTTGTGTACTGACATTTCATGATCAGCAAACTTTTTAAATAAATATTTCATATAGTACATACAACCGTGTGGTTTCCGGTAGAGTAGAATAGGACCACTCCAACTCTTCCCGTGGATGTCGTACAAGGCGACTAAGGGAATACATTATAAAACATCAATCAGGCCTCCCCAACCCGTCTGGCCAGCGCGGGGAGTGTAGGCCAAATCCGTCTGTCTCCGGCAGATGAGAGAGGGTTGTGCTCCTGCAGTGGAGACAAACATAACCTGATGATGATAGTACATACTTGTACACTTCATCATCAGTCTGAATGAGTCCACTGCTGGAGATAGGCCTCTCCCAAGTGCAATTGAACTAGATCCTCGGTTGTTCTCATTCAGTCACTGCCAGCCGCCTTACGCAGACTTGTACACTTGCTAATCCTAATAAACTAGTATTATCTACTATGGGATTTAAACAAGAATATGATAAATTGGGAACTTTAAAAAAATGCAATACAGATCGCACCGCTTGGCGCATTCCTTTGTAATTTTTTTTTACTAGAATTTTTCAGTGTATTACAGTCAACTTTGTTGAATGCATTGTCGACGATGTTCGTTACGGAAGACGTAATGCAAATCACCTGGGTAAATTAAGTACACTACTTCTTAGACTTAATTCACATGAATTTTGAGTATACTTTATTCACCTATATACTAATTATAACTGTAATTGTAATGGAAACTGCAGTTTAACAACTGTACCACAGCTACTGGTACTAGGTGATCAGACCACTATTTGTGTTATGTTAAATCCTGTATAGGTATTTGCTATTTGAAATTGGATTTCCGCAAAGTACCACGTGCCACAAGTTGTTCATATTGATGAGTTGAGTGCTGTTGCCACTTGAAAGGGTAACTGAGACGCAACTCGGTCTGCATAAGCTTCTATGTTAATAATACGTCTCTGAGGGATTTGGCAATGAGAGCTACAATTTCCCAAACTCCAGGTAGCGGTCATTGTTTTGAGGTCTACTATTAATTATATTTGAATCATTTCAAAAGTTACCAATCCGTTTCTACCGCCGTCAATATCCTCACCCCCAAAAGTTGATGAGAAAGAAGGAATCGTATTAAATACTAGCTGTGCCCTCGGCTCCGCTCGCGTGGATTACAGGATCCGCTCCCATTCCCACTTCCGCTCCTTATCCCACTTCCACTACCGGTCCAGGTCCCACTCCCACTCGCGCATCGACCCCCCTTAATTCTGCTCTCAACCCTATCCTTAACCTTCCCCTCAACCCTCCCATCAAACCTCTTTCTCTCTTACCCTCCTCGCTCCAAATGAAGACCTCATAACTAATCCATCGCAATCCAAATTGTATGGTACATATGCTGTGTGCGGGGGGGGGGGATCTGCTGTTGTCTCTTCTACTTTTGAAGGTGAGGATAATGACGTCGGTTGAAACGCTCGAATATTTACCGTAGCATTGCTGTTTGACGTTAATTTATTATGTTAGAAGAACTTATAATACCCGCTAGCATTGTATTGAAATTTAAATACAAATACACGAGGCATGTAACACTGTCCTTAGGGTGGCAACGCACTTGTGACCATTGGGCTGCAGGTTTATGGGCGACAGTACACTCACCGTAGGTAACAGTCTGCTCGTTTGCCGATTCAATTAGTAAAAAGCTTCAATATTGTTTTGTGCCACTTTATTCTTTCAATTTCCTGTTATATTCCAGCAAATTAGTAGAGATAAATTAAAAACACATATGAAAATTAAAAATCGAGGCATGAGATTTTCTTGTTTTATTCCCAGTGGTAAAAATACATATTTTGAGATTAGACACGAGTAAATGTTTTATTATTTGTGCAAACCTCTCGTCTCAGAGGGTCTCTGATATCGAATCAACCCCCTAGGGACAAGTGTTGAAGTGCCCCGGGCTCCGGGACACTTCGCCAATCTATACTAATATTATAAAGAGGTAAAGTTTGTGAGGTTGTAGCGGTAATCTGTATATCTACTGAACCGATTTACAAAATTCTTTTACCAATAGAAAACCACGTTATTTGGAAGTGTCATAGGCTACTCGTATATATTAACCCGAAATATGAAAAGACTTTATCGTGTTAGTCCAAAATTTTTTACCGACTAACGAAGTGGTCAGCTAGTCCTAAATAAAACTAATAAATAGTACCGGACAAGACCGACTCCGACATTTAACATTGATTGCAGTCGAAAATAAGTCTATCTCAAAATTGGATTTAAGCAAAGTATGTAGTACTTCAAAGATACGTATTAAGTAATACATCGTCAGCTACACGTGTTAACCTCCCAACTCCATTTTAGCTACTATTGTATTATAAATCGTATTTTTGTAACGTTAGGGTATATAATTGCATAGCAGCCGAAATGGAGTTTGGAGGTTAACACGTGTAGCCATCGACATCTCATTTTTATAATATACCGCTTTTGCCTTTTTACTTGGTATTTGGTTATCTTTATGTTTTATGTTTTCATAATAAGTTTTGAGTAAAGTTTCCACCTTTGAAAAACAATACTACGTTTATATTTTAAATTTTGATAAAGATAATATTATTTTTAGCCCAGTTCGTTTATTGCCCTGGGCCGTTTCCCATCGACCTACGCCGCTGTATCGAGTCAACCTCTGTTAGCCCTCATTCTGTCAGACCCGTCAGTTACTAAACAAACTTCGGAGCGACCTCTTCATGAATGAATGATAAGATGAATGAATGAATGAGCGAATTTTTGTTTGTTTGCCAAATATAGCAAGCGTGGTAGTGTCTCGCGAATCTTGGCCCCGATCCAAGTCTCCGATCGACGTGTTTGTTGAATGAAGTACACTTTGGTCTCTAGGTAATGCTCGCGTGTGTAGTTAGTCTATTTATACATGTAATGATATGGGGTATTCCACTGAAGTACTTATATATATATCATAGAACTTTTATCTACAGAAAAAACTGTAATCAAAATCTAAACATATAAACGCCAGGGCGTAGATGTTTGTCGGTTAACCAGGTTTTTAACGGCTGAACGGATTTCAGTGAAGCTTTAAAGATACACTATTTTTTTCAGTGTCTGTATTTGTACATGCTTGCTTACACACACATATGCAAGACAGAAGGGATTTAGCTACATTACGAGTATGAGATACAGTTTCAACTAGCCAATCCAACAAGCCATCCAATAGCCATCCATTGGAAATTTCTTTTGGCCACAAATAAGTGGGTATCGCCGTGGGGCAGAACGCTAGTGGATAAACAACTAGCACACGGGCGAAATATGCAGCTAAGAGCACTAAAATAGGTCCATAGTGGAGGTATATCGGTTTTAGTGTACTTATCACCTATATACCCACAGATTTTCTGTCTCCTGTCTCCCTCGCCCCGATCCCTGTCCCATCCGCCAATCCAAGGTCCGCCGTGCCTATGGATGCGTGTCCAGGGGCTAGCCTGGTCGGAAGCGTGCCGATATCCCGGATCTGGGCTCCGAACTCCGGGCACCATTAGCCTTAACGAATCATGAGGGGCTCTGATGAGGTGGACAATTATTTCCCTAGCTAATCCTGGTACCACAATGTGTTCCAACGCTGAAGCGGCGAAGTTGTTCGCCACACATTACGCCAAGTAGTACCACGGGGCGAAAAGCGGGCGAAGGAAAGTCGCTTAGCGATGTTTGTCAGGATCGCGCAAAATGACGATCCCTCGCGTCTACCTACCACTGCGGGAACAAGGCGTGAGCATTATGTATGTATGTAAGGTTTTATGCTATGAAATAGCTCCATATTTCGTCAGTGTGTTAGTTTGGTAAATACCTCCATACAAACAATACATTTATTTTTAAATGACTACAGTCGAAACAAAAGAAATAAATAAGAGTGTTTTTCTCAATCAGGTCCAAAGGGAAATTTGGGGTTTCCAGACCAAATTAAATTACGATGAATCCGGGATTTGAAAGGAATTGGTTCTAAAGGTACTACCTCCTTGACCCGATTGTGCCCCGAGGGACCGGATTAAAGGAGCTCTTCTCGAATAAGTTTGAAACTTGATTGAGGTCATACATACACTATATGTAGAGACAAATAAGGTTCGGAATGACGCATTCTATTTATGTTTGTTGACTAGTTTATTTATTCATCGTATCAAATTTATTTATGGGCCTGACATCTGAAAGGACTCCTACGACTGCCAGATTTTTTCACTGTTATCAACAGGGCTCGGAGTTTCATGGCAAATAAACGTCATAGAGATTTCACGTTGATTGACTTTCAAAGATGTCGATATTATTACACTAGCTGTGCCGGCGGGTCCGGTCGCGTGGACTACTCAATTATTTTTAATCTCACTCGCAATCCAACTACGACTCTAACCCCGACGCCCACGCCCACTACAGTTCCAAATGTATCCCTAACTCATCGCAATCTGAATTGCACCGAACATTATAATTATACTTCTTTGTTATATTGCATACCTACTTACTCATATATTTGAAAACTAAAGATTCCCATAAATGTTGATTGTGTAAGCCATCCATCCAATTATGTTACATCGAATTAAGCACTATGTCTGTGAAAAGTCCACCAAAATCGGTTCAGTACTTTTTACTTAATGCGTGATGCGTGCACAAACAAACAGATAAACAGAAAAATGTGTTGTCGAAATGTATTCTATTACTTATCCTTAGACCCCCAATTTTTTTTTGCAAATATCTTCAATGTACAGACACGCGAAGTTTACGATTTAATTTAAAAGATTAAAACTATGAACTAGTGTGTGTTTCAGTTTGTAAGACGATAAACTACCAATGCTCTGGAAGAGACATCTGTGAGGAAAAATGTACCCTAACAGGACCCTGCTTCTAGGCGTCCATAAATTCTATAAGTCGCTACTAAAACACCTGAAGATAATAAAAAAAAACACCAAAGTAAATAAATAGCGTGTTTCGCGCCAATATCGTTCCTTCACCTCCCGCTTTATGGGGTGTAACCTCGTAAATGGACT
Organism: Esperia sulphurella; assembly: GCA_947086405.1. Classification (NCBI taxonomy): domain Eukaryota; kingdom Metazoa; phylum Arthropoda; class Insecta; order Lepidoptera; family Oecophoridae; genus Esperia; species Esperia sulphurella. Next base: position 5,070,985 of record OX352282.1, read on the forward strand.
GGACTAATTCAATTTCGTTCATTCAATGACACCATTACGGTATTCGTTCACTCACTCAATTTTGTATTTTTTGAGTCGTAAATCAATTGATTAATTAGTTGTTGAGTTTTTATTGTCATGCTAGAACGAACGTTTTTTGTACGTCTTGTGTCCGTTCGGTCCGCGGATAACTCGCAAACTACTGCACCTATTAACCTAAGATTTGGAACGGAACATAAATAAAATTACCCGGTGAGGAAATTATTATAAAAAAAGTAATTTTCCGAGATACTCGAAACCAAATTTTTTTTATATTCTTTTTATCTGTGTTCTACATTGTTTATTTCGATGCTTGTTGTAACCCTTGGTCAATCGCGTCAAAATACTTACATAATCACGCGCATGGGGTCTGCTAGACCCCAGTTTTCAAATGACAATAATACGATAAATAAACGCATTATCAGAATGTTATTTATAAGTATTAATTTTTATAAAGAAACTCCTATAATTTTTACCATCACATTCTATTTATTCCTAGGATTAGTACTCGTAGGAAAATAGTAATTCTAGATGCATTGGAATTTCTAGAATTTTTTGTCCAATAAGTAAATGACCAGAAAAAGAGCTGTTTCTATTCTCATTATCAGTACTTTAGCTTAATTTACTTCCAAGTGAAATAACTAATATTAAGTTTATTTTTAACGAAACCGATTTTTACTAATATTCACGGAAAGGAAAGCGTTACCTGCTTACCCGTTGTATGATATCAATACTTGAACTAACATAATTCTGATACTAAACTAATATCCACACTTCATTGTTGGAAACGCTTACACAACCCACTGCTCACTGTACCCGATATGGCGTATTGTAATACATAAACAACTTCCTTTTACATACAACGCGACATACATACTATTGCGTTTGAATGAGTCATGTGTGAGAGCTATTTCACACGATTAGTCTAGCTTTTAACCGATTTTAATCTACAAGGTGCTACTAGAAGTAGCACACGAGCTGCATTTAGCAGCCTTCGTAACCTTCGCAGCTACTGTGTAGTACTCGTGTCCTAGTTAAGTAATGTATGAAGTTAATGGTTGGTACTACAAAAATTACGTCATGGGAAATGACCTAAGTCGCAACAAGTTGATATTTCTTGATTCCTGGGTTCTTTTGAGCCACCTTTAACCGGCGCCGAGGGATATCGCTATAAGCGAGAAAGAGAAGCACTTATGTTGTTGACGAATAACGTTATCCCTCGATCGATCGACTATGTTCGTCGCTGGGTGCAGTAGCCCTACAATAACTTACACACACAAACTTGTACTTTTTCCATGATTTTTGAAAATCTGTGCCGATTGAACTGTCTCTTCATTGAAAAATATCGAAAAACTGGTCTGAATCAAAAAAACTGAAAATTAAAATAAATGTAAAGTTATTACCTATATGTTCATACGAATAAGGTTTGGTTTTGGTTCATGTAATTATTCGTACCGTCATCATTTCCGCACGACTAGGGTCGCAAATACCTACTTGAATGACTTGCCGCAGTATATCTATGGCCTCTTAATTAAGAGTTATGAATACATCAACCCGCAACTCTATATTTAGTCACCAACCTCTCTCCAGCCTCACTTTACAGTCGTCTATGTGATTCCTTAGTTACGCCTCCAACTCTACATTATTGGAATACCCGTTTTTGTTAAGGCAATACAAAATGTTCTTGTACGAAGCCGTACAAGAACCCTTGCAATAATAATAAATTATTTATTTAAGGACAACAAGAATCCACAATGGTGTTAGTAGCAGCTTATGAACTATGTTAGTATGAAATAATAATATTGATTTAATTGTATTAATAAGGTGCCGTGTTGTTTCCGGTAGAGTAGAATAGGACCACTCCAACTCTTCCCGTGGATGTCGTACAAGGCGACTAAGGGAATACATTATAAAACATCAATCAGACCTCCCCAACCCGTCTGGCCAGCGCGAGGAGTGTAGGCCAAATCATCCGTCTGTCTCCGGCCGATGAGAGAGGGTTGTGCTCCTGCAGTGGACACAAAAATAACCTGGTGATGATGAATGAGGTGCATAATAGGGCAGTCGTACCTATCTGCGATTATGATGCTGTTTGGGCTGCCCCGAACTCTGTAGTAAACGATATTTTATTTCGCAAGGAGACGTGAAAGCCATCGGCGCGTGGTGCTGTGAACATCGCCGAGGCACTACAGAAGCGGGGCAGCCCCAACAACGCCCTGAAGACATTATTGTATTGGATACGCAAAACGTTGTATAATTTTTGGGTATATTAGACGCACAGGCTGCTCGAGTAGAATGACGTACAGTATGCTTTGAAGGCGTCATTTTTTGGCAATGCGGCTTACATATAGTATTTGTCATGCTTTATACGCTTCAGCAGCGATAACGATCATCACTCGCTACCTTTCACAACTATAACAATGTCTGAACCACAGTGGCGATTACTGAAAAGCAGCGCTTCGCCTTGCACCTCTAACATGCATAACCCAGTTCATTATCATCAGCCTATATACGTCCACTGCTGAACATAAGCCTCCCCAATAGAATGCCACTTTTGGTGAGCTGTCTATTGGGGGATTTGCCATAACCACCACGCTTGGCAGGCGGATTGGTGATCGCACTAATGATCTTAATATACACATAACACAGCTGCCCATCCCTGGTGCAATCCCTTAGTCGCCTCGACGACACCCACGGGAAGATTCAGGGTGGCCCTATTCTAAGCCGGGAACCACACGGCAAAACCCAGTTACATTACTAGCAATGTACTTACTGAGAATAATATTTGTTAGTGATTTGTCGATCTATTTAATACAACGCACTTGGAACAAATATAAAATATTTAAAAGTAAAATGTCAATAAATATAAAAACAAAAGTCATGACGTCATGCCTCTTACCGTGTTTAACGTATGCTTTTCAGACGTGTAAATACAATAGTAAAAAAAATAATGGTCTGCCAACGAGGAATAGAGAGAAGCATGTTCAATATAAAGAAAATTCAAAAAGTACGACACACCAAAAGAAGGAGAATGACAAAAGCCTCAGACGCTCTAAATCAAGCACTAAAACTGAAATGGATGTGGACAGGACATGTGGCGCGACTTCAGGATGGGAGGTGGACCAAAAGGGTAACATTGTGGGTGGGCCCAAAAGGAAAACCTCCCAAAGTAAGACCCCACACGAGATGGGAAGATGACGTCACTAATACGGGCTGGCCCTCGCTGGTTGCAAGTAGCTGAAGATAGAGACAAATGGAGTTCTTTGGAGGAGGCCTTCACCTGCGGAGGGGTTCTTGCAGATTAATATTATTTTGTATTGTATTTATGTTATGCAAAAATAAAAGGCTTTTATTATCCTATCCTACTAATATTATAAATTTGAAAGTTTGGCTATTTGGATGTTTGTTACTCAATCACGCTTCAACCACTGGACGGATCGTGATGAAACTTGGCACACATATAGGTTAGGTCCTGGAATAAGACATAGGATAGTTTTTATCCCGAAAAAAACATCCCATTTCTACGGGAAATACATAATAATTTGTGATGTTAAGTTGTCCACGCGGACGAAGTCGCGGGCAACAGCTAGTTTTAAATATTTATTTGGATATTTAAATATTAATGATACAACAATATGGTTTGTTATTGTTTGTTTGTTACGAATAGCTAGAAAGCAATAAAACCAATAAATATCGGAGATTTTTCATTTTCCGTACCGGCGCCTAGCGATCGAAGCTGTCAGAAAGAGAAGCACTTGTAAGTTGTTGTTTGACGTATGAAGTTGTCCTCTCGAACGGCTATGCTCGCTGACACCCACATTACGCACACATACAAATGTGTGCGGACAGACTGGTGCTCCTATAGTAGTAGTAGGTAATTAAATCAGTTCGATTGTAATAATATATATTCTTAATTGCACATAAATTTTACAAAAAATAAGGCATAACATAAAAGTGTACAAAGGTGGACTTATCTCTATAAGAGATCTCTTCCAGCCAACCTCCACTGTGGGAAAAGCTAAAACAAGCGGTAGATCAAAAACATTTATGGATATTGATATTTTATTGAGTGCTGAGGGTGTGGTGTGGCAGAGAGTGTCTGGCTGTGCCTGTCTGTAGCCTGTGTTTCCATGTTATCGGAAATTAATTCCGATAATTGCAAAATATGCACGCGCCGGGCGAGAACCAATTATCAGGCTGTGACAAGCCCGTCGGCGGGCGGCGGGAGCACGTTTGTCCTTATTGATTTGATCGTGTTTCGGGAAACTGATGGGTGTGCTCGCTACTTCGTTTTCATATTTACTTAGTTTAACATATACTTAATTTTATTTTTATTTAGGAAAACCAACAGCGTTACAAAGTGTTCAGTAATTACAAAATACATTATATATAACATTTAAAGTGAGGCTATTTTTATAATTAACAGGTTTCCACCATACATATGCTTCAGATTTAAGTTCAAACTTCAGATGATATGTAAACCGCGAATTAATATACAAAAACATTAACGTACAACTTCTCTTCCCAGCACGCTGGTACCGTGGAAGATCTTCAGGGAGGAGCTGAACAACGTGCACCCAATATCCTCAGGGCTGGAGACGATGGCGCTGAAAACCACCATCGACCTGACCTGCAACGATTTTATATCCAACTTCGAGTTTGACGTGTTTACTAGGTAAGACTTGGTTTCTTAGTTTCACGTGTTTCCTAATTAAGACTTGGTTACTTCGGTTGGCGTGTTTACTAGTTAAGACTTGGTTTCTTAGGTTGGCGTGTTTACTAGTAAAGACTTGGTTTCTTAGTTTGACGTGTTTACTAGTTAAGACTTGGTTTCTTAGGTTGGCGTGTTTACTAGTTAAGACTTGGTTTCTTAGGTTGGCGTGTTTACTAGTTAAGACTTGGTTTCTTAGTTTGACGTGTTTACTAGTTAAGACTTGGTTTCTTAGGTTGGCGTGTTTACTAGTTAAGACTTGGTTTCTTAGGTTGGCGTGTTTACTAGTTAAGACTTGGTTTCTTAGGTTGGCGTGTTTACTAGTTAAGACTTGGTTTCTTAGGTTGGCGTGTTTACTAGTTAAGACTTGGTTTCTTAGTTTGACGTGTTTACTAGTTAAGACTTGGTTTCTTAGGTTGGCGTGTTTACTAGTTAAGACTTGGTTTCTTAGTTTGGCGTGTTTACTAGTTAAGACTTGGTTTCTTAGGTTGGCGTGTTTACTAGTTAAGACTTGGTTTCTTAGTTTGACGTGTTTACTAGGTAAGACTCCGTTTATTAGTTTGACATGTTTACTAAGTAAGACTTGGTTTATTAAATTGTCAGTTTACTAGATGAGACTTAGTTATTTTAGAGTTTTTGTGCATCTGTCTATCAGCCGAATAACTCGAAAACTACTGAACTAATTGAGATAAAAACTAAATGATATATTGCCCGATATGATGGAAAAATTGTAAAAAACCGATTTCTCGAGAAATTAAAGAGTATCCACAGTTCAGTATGAATAGTTCATACAGTATGGACACTCGCTACTTCCCGCTGATTCAGCTTACCCCTCACATCATTGACCCTTCGGTATGGCACACAGGCACACGCAAGCGCCCGTTTGTGTAAGCAAAAAATAGCTGTGCGAGTGTAGGCAGCCACACCTCGCTCGGGCCGTATATTCCTTCTTATTCTTCGAACTCCTCTCCTATCGGATGTTGGACAACATCATGGATATTCTGACTTGTAGAAACGTATGTTGCCTTTAGACTGTTGACACGCAGAACTTCAAAACTACAGGTATCATCAGTGCCGTCATTTAGCATTTTATACGACCGGTGCGAGCTTCTATAACTGCAATCTTGAAAAATGCCCACCCCGTCATTTTTGCGCCCCTCAAAGTCTGCGCCCACAGGGCAACGCCCTAGTTACGGCACTGGGTATCATTGGCGACAGAGGCCACTTACCATCAGCTGGACTGGCTGGAAATCTGTATTTAAAAAGGTTTCCCTTACTGAATGACTTACTGATCAATCAACGTAATTTTAGAAACTTTAAATTTTGCATAAAGTTTCCTCAAATGACGAAAGCAGACACTGAGACAGGATTTTCGAAAATTACCACTTCATCAGCCGAAATACGTCCACTGCTGAATATAAGCCTCCCCAATAGAATGACACTTTCGATGGGCTGTAACCACGCTTGGCAGGCGGATTAGTGATCGCAGTAATGATCTTAATATACACAGGAGAACGCTTCTGCCCGTCACTGGTGCAATCCTTTAGTCGTCCTTTAGTATACCCTATTCTGCCGTGTTTCCCACATGGCTAAAACTTACCACGAAAACATGAAACAAAGTGGTAGTAAATAACGCGCGGAAAGTCCCACGACTGCTAAGTAACAAATCTTTCTGTAACATTGCAGGTTATTCCAACCTTGGAGTACGCTGCTGCGCAACTGGCAGCTCCTGGCCGTGACACACCCTGGCTACGTGGCCTTCCTCACTTACGACGAAGTGAAGGCCAGGCTGCAGAAGTACATACACAAGGCTGGCAGCTATGTGTTCAGGTAATTATTACACATAGCAGCTATAAATAACGTCGACAATGTTGTGAGTGATAATTATCATGATAACAATGTATTGACATTGTTACGTGCATGAGAATAGTTAAGATAGAAACGTCGTTTAATTTGGAATTTAATTAATTTAAAACAAATGTCTAAATTACGCACTATATTGACTATTCATAATGTTCTAGTTATATCCTTTGATCTGAGCGACACTCTCTCGGTGCTTTAGTGGCACAAATTCAAATATATTTATTGATAAACACAGGTGATGTAAAGGATGTACAAGATATAGATAGCTCTGTGTTTGTCCCATCGGGCACATGAAAGTATTTAATATGTTAGTAAACTTGATCAATGCAGACAAATTGAAAACTTGTGTATTATTATGTAAATATGGTTAATTAATTTTAAATTCTAATGTAATGTCCTATTTAGTAGTGGAACTTCAACTTACCTACTTAAAACTATATAAAATTGTCATTTAGGATATTATTAATTGAATAATATGTTTTATCAATAAGAAACGCTATCCACAGATTTACTCCGTTAAAACATTTTCTCCGTGTTTGTATTCGTCCTATACACTTGACATTGGCAAAATCCTGAGGCAGGATTCGAGTAAGAAGAAGTTATTGTTTGTTAGTTATTACAGTTGTGAGATATTCGACTTCTTGGTACAGATGGCGTCAAAGTACTTTTATGCTGATATAGCTGGCACGTATTATGGTTAATCACTAGGCATATGCTAAGCAAAGTGCTAAATTTCTCTCTGTTCCAGGCTATCGTGTACGAGGCTCGGCCAGTGGGCGATAGGGTACGTGACGGCGGACGGTGAGATTCTCCAGACGATACCGCAGAACAAGAGTTTGGTGCAGGCGCTTTTGGACGGCTACAGAGAGGGATTGTGAGTATAAATAACAGGATATCTCTTCTTATAGAATCACTTTGTGGATGGGAGGGAGGGTGTGATGGGAGGGTGGGGGAGTTGGATCTGGGGCCTGTCGCTCGCTACGCTCTGTATCCGATACTGAGGAACCTCACTAAATTCTTAGGGCTGATTTTTGAACATTACCATAATTACTGAGCGTTATGGCCGAGGGCGCGAGTCCTACTCTCACTTGTCTGTTTCGGTATCTCTCTTCGATCTCGGGTATCTATTTTGACGGAACCCTTAAAATCCAGCGGCGGTAATAGCACGGCTTCCATAAAAGTAGACAGGTTTAAGTCGCTGATTTTCAGTCAATCAGTATTTTAGTTTAAGATATTTTAGTACGAATCATCGAGGCTTAGGGAGAGGAAGACCATAGAGCTGCTGACAGCCTCTTCATCCAGAGAATTAACCTGCCGATATAAAGAGGAAATGATAAAAAAGCAACTTTACCTTTCCAGCGACGATATAATTCATACATACATAATACTCACGCCTTGGTCCCAAAGGGGTAGGCAGAGGCGATGTATCGCCACTTTGCGCAATCCAATGTCGCAAAGCGGCTTTCCTTCGCCCGCTTTTCGCCCCGTGATACCTCATTGACGTGATGTGTTGCGAACAACATCACCGATCATAATTCACGATCTGCGTAAAATTTAAACAAGAATTAATGTTTAATTTGACAAGTATTAACATAATTATTATTAGTGTTAACAATTTACTTGTATAGTTACTGTGAATTATTATTGACTTTACACTAACTCACCCAAAGACCACAATCCTGTGATTTACGTATATCTCGTTGTGTTCCAGCTACCTATACCCGGACGGCCGGGACGTGAACCCGGACCTCAGCAGCGCCATCATCTCCCCCGCCGAGGACCACATCACGGTCACACAGGAGCAGTATGAGCTGTATTGCGAAATGGGTATGTACCCGGAGAAAAATAAATCATTTTTGTGAGTTCAAGTTAGTGACTTTTTGCTAACGAAATAATTATAATTTACGGCGGTTATTTTGTTTGCTATAGTAACGTTTTTTTTTTACATTTCAGGCAGCACGTTCCAGCTGTGCAAGATTTGCGCTGAGAACGACAAGGACATAAGGATAGAGCCGTGCGGACACCTTCTCTGTACGCCGTGCCTCACCGCGTGGCAGATTGTGAGTTTTGTTACAGTTTTAAATGATAAATATATCATTTATTATTAGTTGCTACAACATATGTGTATAGTGTAGGATAACTAAAAACTATACTGGACTGATTGAGCTCTGGTTTGGAATATATGTGTATATTTTTCCGGCAATGATGGTCAAGTTACGAAAATTTCATGAAAGAAATAGAGTCCGGGATAATCCAGGAAAGTTAAAAAAAAATACTATGGAAACCTCGCACCGTATACTTACTTAGCATCAGATAAAACTACTTGTCTTGACAACTTTGCAGTTATATTACCAAACAATTAAAATGTCACCAAAACTTTTGTTAATAACCTAAAAATATCTTCAATTTTTCGCTTAAAATATTCCATAGTTACATACGTTCAGCTCAATCGATCCAGTAGTTTTCGAGTTATCTGGCGAACACATAAGCCTAAACATTTGTAGTAAGTTGTAACCGTCTCTTGTGGGTGCGCCCCTAGGACTCCGAGGGGCAGGGGTGCCCGTTCTGCCGCGCGGAGATCAAGGGCACCGAGCAGGTGGTCGTCGACGCCTTCGTGCCGCCGCGCCCGCCCAACTCGTCCGGGGATGCCAAGTTAGTAGTGACACCTGCCTTACGTTTTTTTGTAGATTCTGTCTTGGTTACAAGACCTTTAATCTTATTTAAAAAGTCACTTTTCTTTTGTATATTCATTGCTCTATGATAGTAAAATTACCGTTACGAGAAGCAATAAATAATGTAAACATCTGACCTGTACCAAGATCTATTCATATCTGATAGATAGATAGACATTTATTCACTGACACAACACAAGTTCACAAACAAGTAAAAAATATAAATTTCGTGGACAAATCATAACATATCGCTTCGCGGGCACCCAACGAGACACAATAGAACTTCTACTGTTTACACTGTATATGGCAACGTTTCCCCGCAAAACGCAAAACAGTGTCTTTAGAATCATATAAAATAATTTTAATGTAAAAGCTAAAGGCAAGTATACATTTAACACATAATGTATACCTATAGTGAATGTGATACTATAGTTATCGTATTATCATTTATGTCTTGATTAGTATTTTATGAATCGTTTTCTAATATAAATATATACACACATAATAAATATACAAATAAATAAATACACGTACATACACACACTTGAACTAATACATTTTGTCGTTATTTTAGTTTGGGAGGTGTTTGGTGAGGTTAGGTTGAATAATAAAGACAAGAAAGCGCAAAATCTAATAAAATGGAGAAAGCTATAAAAAATAAAAAAATCATTTGGCAGGAACTTTTTGTAGGTGGAGTAAAAGAGAAGTGAGAACTTTTTTAAGATCTTTTTTATCTGACGCAATCAACGTGATTATGTCATAGCTGCCGCTCGTTGCAAAAGGCAATTCGTTATAAGTGAGTTGGAAATCACAAAAAATTGGAAAATATTGTTTTTAGTGTTAGAATGCTGTCAAACTACTATGAATTGGCCTTATGAAACTAAGCGACCGCTTTGACATAATCACGTTGTTTGCGTCAGATATGGACATACTCGGAACTTGGTACAGGTCAGTCTGTTTACATAATTATCGTTTCTCGTAGCGGTGACTTTATTACGACATTAAAAAAACTGCTAAAATTACCTTAATTATAATAATAATAAATATCTCAGACATTCACACCAATTATCTAGTCCCAAACTAGGCAGAGCCTGTGGTATGGTTACTAGATAACAAAAGATAATAAAAGATAGACAATTAATAACAATTTTAATTTCAGAAACGCAAAGACTGCCGTCAAACCTGTGTCATCGAATTCGTCCGGTTCCTCCGGCTCGTCCGGCTGTAATGGTTCAAGTAAGCATGAAAAACAGTAAAACTTCTTTTGGACAGTAATTGAACCTACCTTTTTAAGCTATTCACAGATGTGGGACCATGAACTGGTTTAAAATAATCGTGCACACTGTCCATGGCATTAGTTTGTGATGCATACTAGACGATAAATCAATAAGACGTCCATAGACGTAATACCGCTTTAGCAGCCATATAAATTCAGGGACAATTAAAAACTTTTTTAACGCTACCGCCATTCAATGTTACTCAAACTTTGACTGTATAAAGCTGTATAAATGCAACCGAGGCCTATCGATATGTCTGTGTAGGCACCCCCTCCTATATCGAAAGTATATACTAGTTACAGTGGGAGACCTAGTTAAAAGAAATATAGAAACGTTTATTTACCAATAAAACCTTACATATAATTACATTATATTAATTTTGTTATTGTTATTTATAAATACAAAAGGCTTCGGTGAATTAGGTAGGGGGAACGACTGCTATTTATGTAACTGTCACATAACTTCGACGGTCCTTTAACTAGGTCCTCCAGTGTGTTTGTCTACCTATGCCTATTATACTATTTAACTAGCCGTTTTTTTTACCTACAACTTCGCGTGAATTTTCAACCCGTTAGCGGTGAACTTTTAAGAAATCTTATCTTAGTAGATGGCTACATCATTATGAGGAACCTCAATGCCAAATTTTAAGTTTTTAGACTTAATGTGGGTAATTTTATTATTTTATATAAATAATTATTTTATATAACTTCCAGGTATAGATGTAACAGTATTGAGCAATGCAAATGGTTGGGCGTCTAGGAACGCGACGTTCAACGGACTGACTGACGACCTCGACGATGCTGAGGTAACTTGAACCTTTATTAAGTACCAGTGGTGTGAATATATAACGTTATTTTATGTACTAGCGTCAAAATATATCTTTGAAAGGGTTTGCTCTGGGATTTCACATTTTTTTAAAGGAAAACGCGTTGGTTAAAATAATTATGCTACAGTATTTTTAATTTATTTAAAATCATGGATTGACAATCGTAGCTTACGTATAAAACAATATGTACTCCCATATAGTCGTACTATTTTATCGTTTTCTCTAAAACTTAGTAAATAAAAAAAATATATGTATTTTTATACTTCGCTGACAACCAATTGTCTACGTGGAGTAAGGGATTTTATTAAATCTGATTTATTAGTAGATATTATTGCCAAAGTTTTCTTCTTAAGTTGGTCGAACCACCACCTCTGACCCAAGTATCTAAGCCAACGAGGCGGTCAAATTGAAAAATATAAGATTCTATTTCTATAAGAATGTCGAATATCCTAGGATGACAATCTTATCATATTGCTGCAAGTACACAAAATAACTTTATTAAATTCCCTGCTTATTACAGTTATTTAAGAAAATCATTTTTAAGTCTAAATTAACGGGAATTACACATAAGTCCAAATAAGCCGGCTAAAATCAATTAACGTTATTCGCGTAAATTAAGAATTCAAATTGTAAAATTCTTACGTAAGTTTCTATAATAATAAAAATAAATTTATATTGATAAATATATACAATACTATACAAAATCAAATAAAAAGCCATCATTTTCAATTCAATATATATATTTTTAAAATACAGAATGTACAAAAGAATAGCTGACTTACTGTATGAAGCAATAAATGAATATGAATACTATACAATGTGAGATCTCTTTTTTGGTTTGCACAATTTTAATCATACTTGTAAATCAAAAATTGTGTGCTGTGAGATTTTTTAATTAATAAACTTCAAATGAAAACAATATATAAATAAGGATGTCATTTGTTTCAAATTTAAGTTGTCTGTTCTATATTTCTAACTCACTTTGAAAGCTTTCTTTTGTATTGTTTTTTTTTCCTTTAATGTAATTTGTGGCTTATATTCTTATGACCCTTTTTAGTATTACAAAATTCATAATTATTTTAAATTTTAGATTAATCGTAGAAAATAATTAAGACGAAACTCTACCGAATTTTTGCTCTGCTAAATCTATTATACAAATTGTCTGTTACACAATATAAAATATGATTTTTTTGTCTTAAAATTTTTGAAAGAAGTTATTTTACCTAAATGATTTTAATTTTTTAAAACAAGCGATGAAAATGGACATGGCCTAGAATAATATTTTCGACGATTTTCATTGCATTTACAAGTACCTATTTCTCTCACGCTCCATGTGTCGAGTTTCCTCTTAATATTTGTTAGATAGTACAGCATTTTTTCTGTCTAAGCGTGGCATGGTTATATGTGCATTTGGGTTGCCAGCTTATTAAAGCTTGCCAGTTTCTGTGTCATTTTATTTCATTCATTTATTTTGTTGCGCTGTAACTTATCTGTCTATTTTTGAAACTTATGTATTTCCATGTGTCATATGCAGCCATAAGCTATGTAATAGCTCCATTGTGGGGGTATATCGGTGTTAGTACACCTCCATACCTCCACTATGGACCTATAATATAGCTGCATATATTTTCCCACTATGCTAGTTGGGTATGGCCAATTTGGTTTTTGTTGTTCTAACTGTATTTTTAAAACCTATAATGGTTTGAATAAAAAAAAGTATTTGTTCAGCCCATACCTATATTATCAGATGATATTAATATCATAAAAAATTTGTCATTCAGACAACTTCGAAATTTTGGATAATGCTTGCTAACAGAGCTTTTCACCGCCAATGACATCTATATCGATCATAGGAGTCTTTGTAAATAAAATCTAATTACAAGTGCTTAAAGTTTAATATATGTAGAACAGATTTTATAAAAGCCTGATCGTTAAAAGGTTAAGCGACACATGAACACCATATTTTTCAAAGTCGCCTCCAATGGTTTGTAAAAAATCAGACATTCACAGATAAGTTCGGACGCTACAACATTGCATGGTCGGCCATTTTGTTATAAACTGCCCATTTGTTTGTTTTGCAGAGGCACGAGAGAAAGTCACCGCATGCTTAGTGTTTGCACGTGCGTGCGTTTTGTGCGTTTTTGTGTTGCGATGTTCTTACGAGGTCACATAGTTCTGAATACATTCCATTTCTGTACTATATTAACTGTGGCTCAGCGAACTGTGGACTCTATTTGAATTTATGAACTTTTTATTAATGAATTTCCCACGGTTAGTCAATTTTCCCGTGGGAAAATGTCCAATGTCCATCTAAAACCAATATAAAACCTCGAGTTATATTCGAAATCTTTTTGACAATAAGTACTCGTTTATAGATATTATTTCCAATCTTAAAAAAATTATCTCCTTTTACACCTTTATGACTTCACCTGAAGTATAATATTCATAGGTCGGACTTTTCATGGCATATTACGTACATAGTAAATTATTTTATTTGACGATATAGATAAATAGACTAAAATTGAGAAATTTACAGTTTGCGTTGTTTTCTTTCAAAAAATGCATATTCCATATTGTTCGTATGTACAGACGATGATTTCGACGAATTAATCCTAGTAATATATCCTAAATGTGAAAGTTTGGACATTATGATGTTTGGATATTTGAATGTGGATGTTTGTTACTCAATCATGCTTCAACCACTGGACGGATCGGGATGAAACTTGGCACACACTCCTGGAATAGGACATAGGATAGTTTTTATCCCGAAAAAAGTCATTCCTACGGGAAATACATAATAATTTGTGATGTTAAGTTGTCCACCCGGCGAAGTCGCGGGCAACAAATAGTAAATAAATAAAACGACTTTATTTTCAAACAACATCCATCTATCCATTTTGTTAGTAATGCATGAGACTTTTTTTCAGTTATAGTACCTTATTATTAGCATTATACAGCATTATTACAGCACTAGTTAGCGCTGCTGTCGTTAAAATAAATTGACATACTATTTTTCTATATCGATAGAAAAAGTAAAATTGCTTGAGGCAGTATGAACGTACTATTTTTGCCATGAAAATTCCAAGCTATGATGATAATAAAATATATTTTTCATATTAAAAGTTTAATAACAAAATTGTCTATCAATTATAAAATCGTTACTAAAATTCCAGTAGACCTAGTGGTTTCGCTACGCTAAATCTCCTCGTTAGAGGCGAGTTCACACTGTGATACTAAAGTGACTTAATTATTTGCCTGCGTTCGGACTGGTTGTAAAAAAATGTTATTTGTTACGATGCTGATGTATGTAAAGTTATGTCTAAATCGATTTATCCTTGTCACTTTAGTCACAGAATATTATAATTATATAGGTAAGTACTCTGGCCAGAAAAATATACAATTTCTATGGTAGTTTTAGTTTAACGTACTTACACCCAAGTTAAAAGAGTGTTGGCCTCTTCATACCTTAGTCACCATATCTGTGAAAGATACACACTTAATCATAAACTAGGATTTTCTGTCTGTACTATGGGAAGTAGACAAGGAGAGGGACAATTCAAAAAACATTCTAGTCCAACTGTCAAAACGTCGAAATGTCAAAATTTCCAACGCTCATAACAAATTTAACGAAGCATATTGAAATTTTGTCATATTGAGACAATGCCCACGAAGGGAAATTGTCTGTCCCTAGTGGAAATCATACCCACGACCTCTGGCCCTCTAATCCAACAACCAACCGCTAGGACCCTTCTTGATTTTGTATTTAAGATAGTTTGTTTCGCTTTCTCGTATGCTTCATGAAACTCGCTTACTCCAGTTGATTGTTACCGTACTTGGTTTTAATTTCTGCCAAGACAAACATTAAATGTTTGCTTACAATTTTATTATATTTATTCATTCTGATACCAAAAAAAATATCTCAAAATTCCTGCAGTGTTTTATGTTTGTATTGTGTTGTACTGGGCCTTAGAGATGAAACATTTACGGCTTGCCTTTATATCGCATGCCATTTATTGCATGTTTTTCTGGTTGGTTACTTAATAAATTTATATTTTACAAGGTTGTAACATAGTATTTAAAATGTAAAGTTACAAATCAATTATCATTAATTTTGTATTTATTAAAAATATTCTGTAAAATACGTTTTTTACGCATTTGTTACAACTATTCATAATTTATTTTCATTGCCTGAATGCCTGTATTCATTTCATTGTTTAAGGTTCATTCGGAGCTATCAGTGCCGCCTCAGTCCTGAGTCAGTCTTTTTTAGTTAGGTTAAGGAATAATGTGTCATATTTCAAATGCAGTAAAGCCTATCGATCCTTCACGAAAATTCACAGAACTGAACTGACACAGCACTGAAGGACCACTGACACATTACTGTCGGAATACGGACGCATGCCGGATCGATAGCCTTTACTGCATTTATATGCAGAAATATGACACATTATTCCTTAACCTAACTAAAAAAGACTGACTCAGGACTGAGGCGGCACTGATATGTTCTAATCAACCTTTATATACTTCTTTCCAATTCAATAGTCATATGAAAACAAACGCATTTGCGTATCGAAAACAAAATAAATAATAGATGGTGTTCCGAAGTGGACCGTAAAGTTTACTTGGTAATAAAAAAAAATATTTCAGATATTCATCCATATATTGTTAGTAAGAAACTTAAATACAAACCTGCTGGAAAACCATTCATATACAAGTTTCTGAGATGCAAATAGCGTTGGTTTTCGTATTACTATTGGTTTGGAATGAAATATACTTGTTCAAATTCATGACAAAGTGGCGAATCTGCTACGATGGTGAAACTGTCTTTGTAATACATTAGTTATTGCATTTTATTTTTGTATTTATTTATTTGTAATAAATAGTATTTTAGCTCTAGTGAAGTTCGTTATTTTGCAAATTCACAACTTTGTCATTGAATGACGTTCCATGAATTACTAGTGGAGTGCCGGATTATGAAAAGGTTATATCTGCGGATACAGATATGAGTGTTGCATTAAAATTCAATTCCGTGAAAGAAGGCATCGGCTTCTGTCTAGGGCTGGATCAGTTCACATTGGCGCAGAGTTGAGTCGAAGGGAAGCGATGATGAAAAGTTTACATTGCATATTGAACTATAAATTTCAATATGCAATGTAAACTTTTAGTGAAAACTCCGCGAGGTAATATACAAATGTATGTGAGAGCATTCGCGCGGATGGAAGCCGCTATCTCTCTTTTCTGTCACACAAATTGGTACATTACTTGGTGGAGAAAAGGTTCAAAATGCAACGAAAATTTTGCACCGAAAATATGCGTCGCTTCTCTTTGACTTGACTCTGCGGTAATGATCGGATCCTTAGAGCTATAGTCTGTATCGTATGACAATATTCTATACAAATTTAGACGCGACCAGGGGCCCTACTCCCTATGCATTTCGTCTAATATTCATCGAACAAAGATCATTGTGTATGCTCTAACCGTTAGAGCATATACAATGGTACACGTAACACAACTTTACAGTATCTTGAAAGTTTCAAATAAGAACTTAGACCTCGTCGACTCCCAAAATCAGTTGTCATTTATGTCGACCCCTGGGAAACAGATTTCGACCCCAAGAGGTCGGTATCGATCTATCAGGTCATCTGCCATATTCGGATGAGCGAATGGCGTCTAGTTATCGTAGTTAAACGCCAAATGCTTCAGGAGTAGGCCTCCAGAACTCTGTCTTTTCCACTATGTATTTGTTCTAAATACATATTATACAAGGTTATTCCTAGTATACCCAAAACCTGAAATTACTTGGTCAGAATCATCAGGAGAATCAATTGCAATATAAATAATATATAATTATATTTTTCCCATATTAAACTTAAAATCCAAACATCAAATTTTACGTCGGATAATGCTATTTTAAATGCTAATACTTATGTTCCAAAAAATGTTATATGATTTATATTTCTTCATCTATACATTGTGGGTAACATAATCTAATTGGGGTGTATCAGATTTTTGGCATACAAGGAATAAATAACATTAAATATTTCTTTTAGCGTTAACATCCGAATATCCGGCACTTCACTATAGTAGTCATATACGGCCGTGTTTGTGTCAACTGTGTAGTTTCCAATGCAGGTGCGCGAGAGTGAAACTGTCATTAATAAAATTAATATTGACACTGTCATTTGTGTAAGGGCCGTAGTGAGATTCTCATTTCTTGGGGGTTTTCATTGACTTCGAAGTGAGTTTTCATTCTTTGGACTGGACTGTTTTTGAATCTTATATTTTATTTCTGGAATTTACTTGCATTTTTTGCTTATGTTTCGAAGGAATGTAATGCATTAGAAACTAAATAATTTAATCAATTTTTAATTTATTTGTATACCCGTGGTTGACTGTATTGGTTATTTGGTTCATTTCATTCATGTATATTGGGTGATGATTTGTTATACAGGGTGAAGTTGAGACTAATGCAAAATCAAGGGACTGTTTGTTTATCGTATGGCGTATATGTTAAACCGTGATATCTAGAGGGACTGCTGCAAAATTATTTGCTCTTGTACCGCCACTCGAGCGCCAAATGTAGCAAAGTAGTGCTACATTGGCAATACCATTTTTCGTACTGAATATGTCTCAGTTGTACAATTATTACGGTGAATATCACGATTCGCCGTTAAAAGAGCATTTTAGTCCTAATGAACCACTTTGTGTTCTTTTGCTATTATTTGGTACAAAAAGTTAATCAGGGTGGATTTGGGAACTTGTAAATGCTTTTTCCAGATTCTTTCAGAATGTAAATTAAAATATATTGGCTGCAGTTATTTCTAATACTAGATTCTACGCCGCGGTGCTACCCACGGTTTATAAAATGTCAAACTAGTCAGTTTTATTTTCCCGCTTTATAAAGTATGCTGTGTTAATCCATATAAGCTATCACTGAACAACATTATACCAAAATCATTTCAACCACTATAGCATATACAAAAAACATAAAAGTGCTCAATTCGTGAATTAGTTTTTATGAGTACAAAGTCTACTAAACGCAAAACACGAATTCAAATTCACCCTGTATTGTATTTAAATTTACACAAATTGTAGATATTTTATAGTAATTAATTACAAATAGGTTATTTACTTAATAAGTATAATAGGTTTTTTTTATATTATTTCTATTGGCGACTTAAATCAATTGATTATTTATTTATAAGTGTACAATGATGTCAATATACGCTTGGTGATATGTGCTTTTGTGTTTTCTTTTTGCAGTAAATTGAATTTTAAGCCTGTTAAAATAAAGTCGGCTTCAGGCGAACTGATAAAATTGTAAAGCATCTGAAATACTGTAATTGCGGCGCCTATCGCTCTCCCCACACCACGAATATATGAAAGCTTTTTAAGGGTACTGTGGGGGACGGAAATAGCTATAGACAAAGGGGCTGACACAAAAGATGCCACAGGATCGACGTGTCGCCGGGTACACCTGGGCCCTTTTTATTTATTTATTTAGTAAACAACAATCGCAGACAATATATTACACCATAGTTATAGGTACACACTCCTATATGGGCAAGCGTATATAAACGAGACATGGTGTGGCAGTAACAGCCCAAAAAGACCTTGGCCTGTTCTAGGGCTAGTTACATGTACTTTAAGGTGGCCTGCTGTAGAGTAGAGCGAATAATAATTATATGTACAATATTCCTATATATTATTAGGGTACAATTTGATTATTGAGCTTGTTTTAGACCGTTAACGATCGCAACGTTACCTTTTGGTACCAATCAGTTTGTTTACACTTTTTATCCATTCTCGTGGAGCCGACTCTTAGCTAAGTAATTTGTTATGAACTAACTTGATTTCAAAACACTACAATTTTGATCAAAACGTGTATGTTGTTATATTCGACCAACTTATTTCGTCTGAGCCTCTTGTAGTTGCTTGCTTGTACTACAAATAGCTTTGGCAACTTATTCTAGGTAAGTTTATCGTCATATTCTTTATTATTTATATTGCATGCCTCTGCTATGACCGATATATCAAATCAAACATACTTTATAATACCAACAATTTAATAAAATGTGTCAGTTACAGATAGAGACATCGAAAAAACATGCGTGTCTGTTGTACGTTTTAAAAATGCATTAACACAAATAAGGGTTGAACTCCACATCGCCTTTACAATACGCATGTTAAACGCGTCCGCGTTGCATCTTGCATGCGGCCGCACGGCGCCGCTCGCGTACGCCTCGACCTTTTGTTAGCGGCGCGGTGCGGTGCGGTCATCCTTCCACTTGCGATAAATAAAAAATTTCTGGACACCAAATTGGAAAATTTTCTGTACAAATGGGAAGCTAGTGTTTATGACACAGGTTTTACCTACGATATACACCAGTGGTTACCACTCTGTTTGTCAAGTAGCCCTAAGTATGTATAGCTAAAGTTGTATGTATTATAGTTGGGCTTAAATTCAAATAAATAAATATTTTAATTATTATTAAAAATATATATATATATTTATTTTTTAATGTTTTGGTGCAAAATAAAGAATATTTGATTTGTGTATGTAGGTCAACCCTTGCATGTGATATGTATTTGTCCTATAGATTATGTAACAAGCATCTTGGCATCTTTAATTATTTTCCAGTACATATGAGCTACGCCTGATTATGATATAACTAACAATAATTGACACTAATTGTTTTGTTATTTAACTACCAATTAGTGTCAGTCATGAAGGTAAAAACTTTGACGTGAGTTATGAGTTGCGAATACCTGTAGATCATTTCCAGACTGAATTCTCTTTCTTATAGTTGGAGTAATTTTATTATCAAAAATATCGAATATTTTCAGGACTGGGCAGAATTCAACGCGGCGACGTCTACAATCGACGCGCTCCGTCCCTCCGTGCGGTCTCCGGCCGCGTCCCCCCGCCACTCCCCCCGCGCGTCCCGCAAGGCCCCCGCGCCCTGCGAGAACGCGTATGGGGAGCTCAGGGCGCCCCCTCTACCCCCAAGAAAGAGTTTGTCCCCCGCAGAGCCAGCGTTGGTGGCCGCTTCGAGTGTTCAGGATATAGCTACGGCTAGTGTTCAAGGTATGAATGACATCTACCAATAATCCCATATACGCCTCATGCTTAGCAGATAGGTTCCGGAAACACAGACTTACTTATATGTGACAAGACGACATGCACCAATCAAAAACAGCTTCATCTTAATTTCGACCAATCATGACAAGGCGCGAACTAAACCGAGCCAACCAGCGTGCAGTTCCCTCCGCCCGCACACCCCAGCACTTTGACAGTATTGTTAGTTTTTAGCATTAAGCGTCTAAATGGGCTTATTAGTCGATGAGGTATGCAAATTTCTAAGTATGTTTAAGTTCTGCAAAGTCGTCGTTAATTTGAATCCGTATGTAAACGGGTCTAAGAAGAGGTATTCCACCTACCTTAGGACTGACCAGCTGTAAGACCGTATTTTTAGATGATGTATTCCTTCACCTTCATGATAATTTTCATTTTCCAGCGGAACCTAGAAGACGGTCTTCCCTGGAACCAGAGCCTGACTCTCGCCACCGGCTGACTTCCATCATTACCGGTTCCACAGAAACCATCACTGGCATCATTGACACACGACATGAGGTAAGATCGCAGGGGATAACGATATCTATGTACTACTCTATACTACATACGTGCCAGTTATTCTACATTAAAGTAAATTGACTCCATCATTGATTCCTCATAATATTATAGCAAACATGTTTTTTTATAAATTGCTCGCCTAAAGGGCGCCGTTTAAAATCCACGCGAAATAATTCATGTGCGAACTAGTGTAATTAGAATAGCTATACAAAGAGATATAATATATGATGAATAAATATTACATATTA
The DNA here is from genome assembly GCA_947086405.1 of Esperia sulphurella. NCBI lineage: Eukaryota > Metazoa > Arthropoda > Insecta > Lepidoptera > Oecophoridae > Esperia > Esperia sulphurella. Next base: position 5,092,234 of record OX352282.1, read on the forward strand.
TATGTCTAATTCCAAACTAGGATTTTCTCCTGTGCTATGGAAATTAAACAAGGATAGGACAATTCACAAATATAACACCAAGACCGGGACCAACTTTTAAAGTTTTGCAAAGTTCTCTGTCCCCAGTGGGACCCACGACCTCTGGTACTCGTGTCCAATGAGCAAGCCACTAAGCCAACGAGGCAGTCATATTAAGTAATAATCAGAATGTACATACAATATTAATGAATGTACATACTGTCTCTCCCTGCACACTTCACCGCCTCTGTGGCCTACACCGTTTATTTGTGTATTGCAATGTATTGCTAACGTAAACCGTAAACATACGTAAAACGTAACAATGGCTAACATTGCCTGTACATTGTTACTACTTATCATCATCATCATCAGGTTATTTTTGTCTCCACTGCAGGAGCACAACCCTCTCTCATCTGCCGGAGACAGACGCTAGGATATGGCCTATACTCCCCGCGCTGGCCAGACGGGTTGGGGAGGCCTGAATGATGTTCTATAATGTATTCCTTAGTCGCCTTGTACGACATCCACGGGAAGAGTTGGAGTGGTCCTATTCTACTCCGGAAACCAAACGGCAACTACTTCTCGAATGCAATCAAATTGTCTAGAGAACTATTTCGCTCCAAATACAAAAGCAAATAAAGCTAGAGTATTATTTAGTATTTTCAAACTATCATTGTAGTACGTTAAAAAGAACACAAAAATAACTAACTCCCATTGTGTCAGGTGCCGCCCGACCCCAGAGCGTTCGAGAAGCCCCGGCGAGCTTGCACCCCCCAGTCTAACAGCAGACCGCTACCAGCCCCGCCACCTGAACGCCACACCGACGACCGACCCACACCTACAGAACCCAGACCTATGCCAGAAAACAGACACAGTGTACCAGAAAACAGACACAACATGCCAGAAATTAGACACAATATGCAAGAGAATCGACACAGTATGCCAGAAAACAGGTCCGCAGATAGACACATGCAAAACGAACATAGACAACCAGACAGACATATGCAAGAGAATAAAGCTGATAGACACGAAAACAGACACAATATGGAAAATAGACAAGATAGACCAATACCTGTGCCAGATAGAACAGACAGGCATATACCTTCTCAGGAAAGAGTGGCAATAGACAATAGGCAAGACCGACACGTACCGAGTTTTCCCAATGAAAGTAGGCATGGCCCAAGTTTGTCCAACGAACGACAAGCACCACACTTACCTCCAGACAGACATAAACCCAATTTGCCTACAGAAAGACATGCAACTAATTTGCCTATAGAAAGTAGATACTTACCAAGTGACAACAGACAAATGGATAGACATATATCTGACAATCGTCACGTCTCTTTACCAGAAACAAGACATGTGTCTTTGCCGAACGAAAGGCATATAGAATTTAGACAGCCCCCAGAAAGGCCGTCGGAAAAACCAGATTTTAGAGATAGAATACCTCATTCTGAGTCTAGGAGTTTTGAAAGGGTGGAGAACAGGGCGCCTCCTAGGCAGTGGTCGCTGCCTACTACGACTAGTGGTAGTGTCGATCATCAGCCTACTAAATCTATAACTATGCCTAAATTCCCTTCGGAAGACGCGAAGGACCCGCCTTATGAAAATGTAGGTGTGGAGAAGAATGAATTGGCTGTGGCACGTAAGTATTCTATTATTTATTAGGTGTTACACTACAAAAATAATGATTTTTTATTTCCTGCACCAGCTACTGCTCTCATGTGGACGCTTGAGCCACAAATTTAAAATCGCGAGCTATAGAGGGTCACGCTCGAATTTTCTTTAAAGGATATTATCCGGTACGAGAAAATCCGACATAACTCAAGTTCCAGCCTGCTGAAGTGATAGACTGCGCAGTATTAATGTCGCAGAACTGATGGATGGTGGGCAGCGAGTTATGGAGTGGAGACCGCGTACTGTTAGGCATATGTAAGTGGAACCATGCCAAATAGACCGACGACCTTAAAAAGGTGGTCGAAAGGGCTGGATGACGCGCATTGGGGAATGTTTATGTCCAGCAGTGAACACCGACGGGCCAATTATGTACCTTTGTCTGTATTCATGAATTTTATTTATTGTTAGATGCTAGTTTTAATATAAAGCGTGTATTACCAAAACCAGCCAGAATGGGGAAACCAGAAGCTGTAAGAGATAGAATAATTTGTTGTAAGGAACCATGATGTTGATTTAAGAGATACGAAAAAATTCAAAAAGTAATTTTTTTTATGCCATCGAGACAGAGTCCCGAGTCTGAAAATCTATGAATGCCGTTATCTCTAATTGACGTTACGGTTCCTTAGAACAAATTACTGTACTGTCATTGTTTCTGATTTCCCCATACTGAGCGGTCTTGATGATACACCCTTAATTTTGTTTATTTATCTACTTGCAGCCAAAATCAACCCCTTAACCCATGACAAGCACGGTAGAAAATACGGCGACAACGTTTCGTACGAAAATATTAATTTGGACTACATCGCGCGGTTGGTAGGCGAAGGCTACCCGAAAGACATCGTTGTGCGAGCATTAGGCATCACTAGAAACGATCTGGAGATGGCGTGTGATATTCTACACGAGTTTGGCTCTAAAGTACCTAATAAATGTTAAGATTTTAGGTCTGAATTTGTAAAAATGTTTTATTAGTTATAATTATTATAAATATTAGATCACATTTTTGGATGATGCCAAGATTATTTGTACTAATGTGAATGTTAAAAACATATTCTAAAAAAATTGTCAAATCGTTTTTGTCTGTAAGTATATAGATTTTAAATAATTAATGCTCGTGTCTTAAAATTTCAGCGCAGTTAAAATTCTAGGGGGCGTTTGAGTATTCTGCCTTTTTAGGTGTAATATACGTCGAAGCCAAACTGAATTCTACCACACAGTAATAGTTCCTACAAGTTTTTTCTACAGATCGTGCCTGCAATATTTACAATAATTGGTAGTTAGTATGCCTCAGTAAGAGAGAGTAAAAGAAAAACAACGTCAGTTCAAATATATTGACGGTTCCCGCTACAAAGGTATTTTCTGGATAAGCGAAAAATATCTTTTTTTTATCAGTATCTTTTTTATATACTTATATCAGTTTATAAAAGAGTACTGTGGGAGATTGGATTTTTTTTAAATACTCTACATTTGCATGAGGAAATTGAATTATTTTCTATTTCCAAATATCGCACAACAAGCAGTTTGTACCAGAGATTCTCAGTTGCGACTCTTTGGACACTACCAATTTTGATGGATTTTTTTCTTTTATGAGACCTCAAAATAAATTATTTTTTACTCCTCCGAAAGTCTTAGAAATATCGTAGAATATACTTAATTAAATAAAATGTGATAGTTCAAACAAAAATCGCTGAAGGCCGTGATTATACGTGTGTCCCAGATGGTAAAACAAATTTTGTTTCAGCACAGGCGCCATGCTAAGCGAAACTTTTAAGGTTCATTCGGACCTAACAGTGCCGTCTCAGTATTTTTTAGTTAGGTTAAGGAATAATGTGTCTTATTTCAAATGCAGTAGCTATTGATCCGCCATGCGTCCGCATTCCGACAGTTATACGCACGCAGGACGGATCGATATCCTTTACGGCATTTGAAATACGACACATTATTCCTTAACCCAACTAAAAAAGACTGAGGCGGCACTGTTAGGTCCGAATGAACGTATAAACAGATTAATTCACACGCGATCAGAACTTGAACAGCATTTGTAGCATGCTCTATTAACTAAGCTATCGCTTGTTGCGTTTCATACCCTAGAGGACTCCATAAGCATTTTGAACAATATAGTTATTTTGTGCTCTGTAAAGCGTCATTTGTCATATTGGAATAAGCGTTCGACGTCTAATTATCGTAGTGAGACGCCAGCCGCTTTTAAAATATGACACATGACACGTAAGAGAGTACAATATGACTGTAGATCGACGGATATTTTTCTAAATATTTAAGGATCAGGCGGTCGCGTGTGTAGTTTTATTTATCTCTTTAAACCCTTAGCAGAATTTTGTTATAAATATCTTACCTTTTTGCACAGTTCTAAAAGTCAAGTAGATTTATTGACGGGATTAAAAAACTTGTGCGTGATTATAATTAAATATTTAGAGTCATTGGGACACTTTAAATATAAACTAATAAATTAGGCAGATTAGGAATTCCAAGTAACTAAAAACGTAGGCCATCTCAGTCTTAAAAGTGTAAAGTCCCTAACATGCTTTAGAAATAATGTACAAATTTCGGTAAAAATTAATTCTAAAAAGTAAAACAGATTCTAAAGTAAAACAGTTTCGCATTATTAAAATCTCGATGTAATTTTTAAACTCGAAATTAATGTATATAATTCTACCCTTTCGAGGGAAAATGAATTTTAAACGTGTTCCATTTTATAAATCTATTTGCCATTGGTAATCGAGAAAAATCCTTTCTAGGGTTTTAAATTTTATATAATGTGTGATAGTATTATATTAAAAGTTTTTAATTATTAGCTTCTTAAAGCACGTTTTCTGAATTATATTTGTTTGGCTATGTTTAACTGATCATATGAATTGTCATAACTACAGCAACTACGGATAATTGTTGTATTTTTATAAATTTGAGGTTATTTTGAACCCGCCATGGAACGGTTTAGGCGAGATCTGATGGTGGCTGTCCTGTATCTTCAGGGTTGAACCCTACGCTGCCATTGCAACGCCACGCTTTGCCGATACCAAACGCGTGTTGTTTCGGATAATTCCCACATCGAACAACACAACCCTTATTGTGCATCACATTAAATGAAATTAGCAGGTCTAGTGTGTATAAGATACTGACATCAGAGACTGAAATTTTGATTGCTTGGGTTGTAGTGACCATTTCAATGCTAGAGGTGAGCTCATTTGCGTTGTCGGGGGACCACTGCCGGACGTGCAACGGCTACAAATTGCCAAAGTATTCTTTCAAATGACCTAACAATTTAGAAATTAAACAAACAAATACATCATTACCGTGTGTGAATATGATAAGTTTTGTATTTAAACGTCATGCAGAACGTTGGACAATTCCTTAGGAAGATTTGTTCAAAATACATTATCTAGTTTAATTCGTAGGTCAAAGGACACTTGGATATTTTTAATATGTGGTAATTTTTGTAGTAAATCGACAGTCTAAACCTCCTCATCATGTCAGCCCCTAGATGTCCACTGCTGGACATAGGCCTACCCCAACGAACGCCACCACACCCGGTCCTCCGCCCTCCGCATCCAGCCGCTACCGGCCACCTTCTTTAGGTCGTCGGTCCACCTGGCGGCGGGGCGTCCTACCCTGCGAGTGACGATCCGCAAACCTCCTCCATCCATTTCAAATCTTTACCTTGTAAATGGCCGTGTTTATCAAAATAACCTTAGTTGTATTTGAAAAAAAAAGGCCTTTATGATCCGTTTATATAGTATTTATTATAGCATTCAGGTGCAAGTTTCATTCACAATTTCCATTTTTTCTTGATACATGGGGACATTCAGTGAAAGGGCTAAATCACTTTGTAAAATGTTTTTGAGAAAGTGCTAATTTAGAGAAAGTGGTCATTTTGGAAAGTTGTCATTTTGGGAACGTAGACATTTAGGGAAAAGAGACCACTTGCACCTGAAAGATTTATAGTTGAATTTTATGGCAATTGATATATCAGTTCTTTACAAAACAGTGTCCAATGAAAATATTCTTATTAACAAATATGTGTGAGGGAAGGATACCCGTTTTTGGCGTAACTTTAGTTTCTCCAACTAAATATAATTAGTTACAGGTTTAGTCGATTATAATTCCAGTTTTTGTTTCTGATCAGTATTCATCTTTACTCACTATTTTCAATAAGAAATTAGCTTTGTAAATAATTGTATAATAAATATTACTTATAATACTATATTTTGATAAAAAAAATCTGTCTTAAAAAACTACTTAAAAATAGCTGTTCACATAGAATATATTTTTTCATATTTATGTGTATATGTATAATGAGACTACAAATTTTGACACTTTGACTTATGATACTTGCAATATTAATATTTAGCATAATGAATTATTCTACATTAAATTATTGTTATTGTAAATATTGGATATTTCTATTTTTTTGGACTCATTAAGGTGTTGCATGATCTTCCTTTCATAAAATTATTAAATAAATAAAAGTAGTTTGATAAAATTTTATGAATTTTGTTATTTGTAAAGAGCTTAATACGGCACCAATTTTGTTAAAATTTCGACCTACTCTTTGTATTTTTCTAGAAAATGACAGACAGAATTTGTTAAATTACATAAATACTAAAATAAATATATATATTTTTTAAATCAGTTCTTCTTGAAATTGGCAATAAATAGTGATTCGTTTTGTGTCATGAACATTGTCTTTAATTCATCCAGACTTTTTGTATTGCTTTTACATGTGCTTTAGTGAATGACTTGACTGAATTTAGGTTATAATTAATCTAGTCTTTAAACGCCGTTTCTCATAGACCGCTTTCTGCTTGTTTACACGATTTCGAAGCGAATAACTGAACATGATGGATACAAAAATTCTAATCACATTGTGCCAAGAGCAAGGGACACTGATGACATATTTCGCATGAGAAGCGCCTGCTCTCTCCAGTATCGCCCTATATATTGTCTCAATCCTACATAAGTAATCTGACATATACAAATACCACTGAACATTATTTGAATCATCATCAGCATATTTCAGTAAATTGCTGGAAATCATAGGCCTATGGCACTCACTTGGCTTCTCTTGGCCACACCAAACCCCCAACCCCCATGACCACTTTGGTCTTCATTTCATTGCTACAATCCCTTTTGCTCTTCTACTCTTTAATTATCTTTATATGGGTCCCAAGGTAGCGTAGAATCAGTCCCAAGGACTCTTATACCTCTGTTGATCTTCGCTTAGAGGAGTGGCGGAGGGAGATTGGTGAGAAGGCGGGAATGAACCTGATCTTCGGTTCTTCGCTAGCAACCACTTTGCACTAAACATACTCTCTTTAGTCGATGGTCTTGTGTTGTCTCCACTTGACCAATTTCACCTCAGCGGACATTTGACATGTAAACAGAGGGTACCCCGTATTCATTTTGGATAATATCCATCGAACTACAAATTGTACTCTCTGACGAGTCACGTGAGATATTCTGATAAGGGTTTGGCGTCTAATTATCATAGTTAAACGCCAAAGGCTTAACGGAATATCACACATGGGAGAGTACAAAATGACAGTTTTAATTCGACAGATATCCGAGTAGTACCTTGACCACTGCTACTTAACCTTTTGAGATTGGTCTTCTGGCAGACATTTGTGATCCTAACTCATAGATTTATTTTTCGTATTAAATTTTTCGCTTCCATTAATAATTTTTTACACCGGTTTATAGCTATGCCTAGTTGATTTTAGTCATAAATTTATATTAAAAAGGTTTTCGCTTCCTTATCTTTCAATCAGGCAGCGGTTTAGCAATGCATTCAATTTATATAATTAATTTAAATCATACTGTAACGTAATAAAGGTTAAAATAGTGTTGTAGGTTCCACGGACATTTAGGTATTTATGAGTGAATACATATCCACCAGTTTACCTAGTCAGGGGCTTGTTACAAAAAATTACAATTTGTTGACAAGATGTAATTTTTTTACAAGTCTTTATGTTAAAATAGCTTATGATTAACCTTAAGCTGTGTATACACCTAGCTAATCCATTTAAGAATAATCTATAAAATATCAATAGAGAAGGAGCTGTGAAAATGTACAACTACCTACCTACTTGCAACTAGCTCTCTAGAAAACCTATATTGTCATAAAAATAATCGTCATCTATAATTAAATTTCAATATTTCTCATCACTGAGTTTTGTTTTAGTATCCTTTTGAAATCAACCGAACTGGTTGTAAGACCAGCTTTACAATTTGCCAAGTTAATACAGACGGTCCCCGAGGTAGGAGAAGTGCCTCCTCCCTAGCGAGGTTTAAAATCATGCCTTAACCAACTTAAATTTGCATTTAATAAACCGTAGATAGACAGAAGCTGCCTATTAATTTCGTCTATGGTTTATATTTACGGCGCATAAATGATTTTTGAATTCGTTAGAATTTCATCAATGAGGATAAATTAATAAGAAGATATTTGATTTTTTAGCATTGCGTATGCGCTATAAATTTCTGAGCATATTATTTTTTAAACAAATTATATCCATTAAGAATTGTCGAAGTTATTAAAGTTTTTCTTAACGGCACCATAGAAACGCGCGCTCTCGTTTGGCTTTGCATCTCGCGCGATTGGCAGACTGCGCTAGTGCGCTGCGTGCGGCTCGCTCGACCCGCGATGCGTCAGATGTCGTCACATGCGGTGGCTACCTTTTCTGCGCGCGTTTTTGGAACTACTGCACTAAAATCGCTGCAACTATGTCATTTTTGATCCGATTTAAATATTTTTTTCATAGTATTTATTTGGGTTTTTATCGCTAAATATCCTGCATACTTAACAACAACAAAAAACGTGACTGATCCTCAATCTCATTATTGTAGGAACAAGTTAATCTCGTGCACTTTACTAATGTTCGTTGTTACTAGACATTTTTCAATAATACATCAACATAATATGAAAACGGCGTAAATTAATTAGAAAAACGATTGTTACGTAATAAATCCTACTGATTTTTCACAGAATAAGTCAGTATTCAATGTGCGATACATTACAACATGGATAATTGGTCCAGAAAAGAGCAACTCTGGGTCTTCGTTTTAGAATGAGAATGACATTTCCGAGCAGTGTCGTACGAAATAATTTATCGAACTAATAAGAAAACATTAAATAGTGTTACATCAGAAAGGATCGGAATTAGGTAATATCATATATGTACTTGCGACAAAATGTTTATGTTAATATGGATATTTCGTTTGCTCCGAGATTAATTCAAAAATTCATTTATCATTTATTGGTCGTTCATTTATAAATAAACTCGTACAGTAATATAAATATGAAGATTCTACATCGGTCATTCTTTATGTGAAATTATCCTTTTCTTAATTGGATACCAACACTTTTTAATTCACTTTTATTACTACTAAAAGTCAAAAGCAATGTCCATAATAATCTTGCGTACGATATTCCTCATAAGTACACTACCAAATTCCGATCCCTGTTCGTCAGTATGCGATACTGAATCGCAGAAAACGTTGGCGACTGGCCCTTTTACTTTTTTTACATATTTCTGTTACCATAGAGAATTGAAATTTGATGAACTATTAAATTAGTCATTATAATTAGGTGTGATTTTCTTTATTTGTTTGGTACACCAAATTTGTTTCCTATTTTGTATAATATTACAAGAGTTGTAACTGCACATACAATTTATTAAAAGAAATTATGTCTCGACAACATTTACAAAAATAATTGCCTACGAATAATTTGTTTCTTTTTTGTAACAAGAACATCGGAATGTTTCGAGAAGGTGATGTCTTGTGTTACGGGAAATAATATGTTTGAATTATAAATAAGTTAAAAACTTAAATTTTTAACACTCCAGACTGTTCTAAAAGCTATTCAGCTCTCGAAATAGGCAGTATTAAATAAAAAGCAGCTGCAGTTTCGCAACTTGTTACCAATGACAGTTACGAAATGGTATTAGAAATTCCGCCTAGTGAACTGGTTTCCGAATGGGATTTTTTCCCGTTTCGCAACTGGTTACCAGTGTGGAAAGTGCTCCTGAGCGTCTTCTGCGATGTTGTGAAGGCCAGGGATCGAATGAATGATAGTGGAGAATGCGTGAGTAGTGATGCTTGATAGAAGAAGAATACAGCAATATAATGGAATGGTTTATAATGAATAATGAAGGCAAAGCACTATTTTGAATTTAAACTATACAAAGCAATGGCGCGTTGAGTGATTGGCCGAAGCAAAGCCAGTGAACAACTTCATGGCGGTCGGCAACCTGTTGCAGGGAGAACCCGAGAGGGCCGCGCGGGTGCGCGCGCGCAGCGGGCCGCGCTGCATACAGTCGTGCTAATCACGTGGTCAACTGAAGGTGCCACGATAAAATCGCTTGTTACAAGCTCATAAGAGGTAACGGGTATGAATGACAGTTGCAAGGGCATGTTTCAAGCCATATGTCAAGTCGTTCTGACCTCTGATTTCATATTTTATTGTGATGTTGGTACCTAATTTGCTACTAAAGACTGCCACTTCTCCCTTGAGTGTACACAACGCATCACATACGTCTTATTTAGAAAAATAAACGTTACTTTACAGCTGATTATAATGGCAGCCCAGATCACCGTTTTAATCAACTCAACTTCTAACTTCAAATTCACCGTGAAACTATAAAAAAGTTATTGCCGTGAGCAGTTTGCAGTCGACTACCTACTTGGATTTTTGATATCAGATTAATTTTCTAGTTGATTAAAAAGATTAAATCAGACCATAGAGTTTATGTTGTCTATCAGTTAATTACGTAGCATAACGTGATGCTAATCTTAATATGTGTCCTAATATTGAAGGTGAGTATGGTCACCTGGTGACGAGTCTAGATGATTTCTACTTTCGTTAGATCTTGCCCTTAATACCCCATATTTATAATAAAAAAAAAAAATTTATAGGAAAAAAATAGTATCCCTGTAGGTCATAAATTATGACTCATAATTCAAGCAGCTATTAATTTAATGTCAAATTGACCCAAAGGTTGACTGGTAGAGAATGCCTTCGGCATTGAGTTCGCCGGCTGTTCTACTCTGTGCATTTAAGCTTCATCATCATCCTCAGGCTGAAAGAGCCCACTGCTGGACATAAGCATCTCCCAAGTTGCACCATTGAACCCGATCCTCGGTTCTCATCCAGTCACTGCCAGCCTCCTTACGCAGATCGTCGCTCCATCTAGCCAGGGTGGCCTTAAGCTTAAATAATATAAAATATTAGAAATCTGATGATCTTACATCTTTTCCAGTTATTATATTTAATGTAAAATATATAACTGTAAGACTCGCGATTGAGATAACTAAGTGTGCCGTTCTGCGCTATATATAGTGATTATATATGTTAGATATTATCAACATTACTGCCACAACTGATCACAAATCCGCGATTGAGCGAACCTTTGAGCAATTAAAATAAATCCTTAGAACTCATCATCATGAGGAATTACTAGAATTCTCAATTCCCTAAATATATATCTAAATATTTTTTTTTTATATATTTCAGCCAAACTCAGTTGTATCACAATTCCCAAACCACTTGGATTTCGAGAAAGTGGGTGTAACGACTTTCAAAAATGAAAAATATAATGTAATCCGGCCTACTGTTCACATGGTGAGAGATTATTTTCAGGACTTCATGTTGCGAAGAGAAAACAGTGACTTTCCGACGAAGCGAGTATTTATAGACGACAGTGGTTTTAGACACTATTGGAGTGGTTTAGAAGAACACATCAATAGTTTGAGAAAGACTAATGCACTTGAAACTGAAGTAATAAATGAGAAAGTTGACAATGAAAATCTTGAAAAGCAGGAAAATAAAAGAGTTGAAATTGGAAAAGATGTAAAAGAACACGAGAAAGAGGCTACAAATAAATCTGTCGAGAATCAAGGGATTGAAAAAGTGGTGGAAACTACCACCAGAAAACACCCTAAAAGAAAAAAGAAACTACGAGTATTACCCATGCCAGATAACGAAGATAATGTTTTACGAGATGGAAAGGAAAGAACTGTTGTAAAAACAACATTCTTCTGTCCGTTCTTTGGAGTTATGACTATGCAATCCTATTTAGAACCCGAAAAATAGGACCCCTAGAAAATTTAAGTTCTGGAGAAAATGTTATTATTATCTAAAAATTGCGAATAAAACAACTGTCTTATTAAATTATTCAGAATCATGAACAATTACAGTAATATCAGGTTTTAATCATTCACAGCAAAGCCAACCCTGCTTTTTATTCTACAGTCGTTTTCGTGTCATCTGTTTGATCAATATTCATCATCCTTCTTTTAAATCTGACTGCCATGTACGGGTCATCATCAAATTCATCAGCAACTTTAAACTTGTCAAACGAACCCATAAATGTATTTACAGCTGTTTTCAAAGCTCTTCTATAACTTGTTACTGGCATTCTATCTCTCAGCGTCACGACAGGTTCAAATGGAATTACCATTCCTGCAGCAGAAGCTACTAAAGGTATCAAAGGTGCGGGGAGATAGTAAGAAATGAGTTCCATAGCACCATTTACCATGCACGTTCCTATATTCCTCAAGACAGAGTTCACTTTAGGTGAAGACATGAACGTCTTTAATGGAGCAATCACGACAATATAAATTCTTTTGAATAAGTTTGTTTCGTGCCGTGAGACATGTCTAGATCTTAACGTGATATTTGTAGGCGTTTTACTTGTAGATGCTATAACTTTTTCTGTAGTGTGTATTATTACATTTTCTTCAACGTTCTTTGTTGTGACTGTGTTAGCTGATTCAATAATAACTGTGGTGTCGTCCTCCTTTTTTGCTTCAAATTGATCATTTATCTCTGGATTCTGCGGCTAGTAAGAATATAATTACGAGGTTTAATTATTAACGTTCAAAAGGAACCTCGAACCACTAGTTACGAAAATGTAAATGGTTTCAATTAAATCTGATGAAAGCTCGTGGGATTGATTCCGGAAAGAATCTACTGATTATTGCAAAACTGAATGAACTATTCGTTCGAAATTTTTTTGTTAATTTTATTACTAAAGTGTAGTAATTTATATAAGAAAATATACTTACTGCAGCAAAAACAGAGTAAATTAAAACAAATAACAACTTCAAATAAAATAAATCCATTTTAAAATATCATTTCAAATGCAACCAGTACATTATGATAAAAAAAAATATTCAAGTTCGCTTTAGAACCTATGTTGGTACCTATAATAACTGTAAACTGTAATGTACCTGCTGCAAATGGTATATCAATAAACGTTTGTTTATGGATATGTAAATTTATATTATCGCTTATTAAATAATATTTATAGGGTAGAGTTCTAACCAGGGTTTCTGGGTTGAAATTAAACACTGTAGGTTCGGGATAATATCCAATATACTGTACGTAAACACTTTTATATTAGTTTCACATAAAAGGTAGACACAATAGATTATTGTGGACTAACGAACAAGCGTGTAAAAAGGGAACACACAAAGAAACGTGTCTCTGCCGACATCTTGCAAAAGAGAGAGAGCGAATGAGAGTGAGTGAGAGAGACTAGAGCGTTATGTGTTTCCGTTCATTCCACAGACAATAATAGTACATTTACAGAAAGCGAGAAGGGATGTTACCTCTCGTCTTACGTAGAGGGAGCCTTGGTGCTGGGTGACCCGCTATATATTGTAATTTCTCTTACTAGATTTTTTTATGAAATGTAGCGCCTAGTTTCATTATTGTACATTAAATAAACAGATGTTTTTTACTTCCATTTATCTTTATTAAAATAATCAGTTTGGATACGTTTTGATAGGTATAGTCGCAGTCATAGTCATATTTATGTATTGGATCATGTGTTTCAGGTTTACATTTCACAACATGACCCTGCCTGCATGGGTGTCGTAATCTTATATCTAACTTAATTACTATTTTTATTACCACCACATTGTTTGTCAAAAAAAATCTTGTAAATTATAATTAGGTTATTTATACCAATGAAGATACATATTCTTTGCCTACAAGACCTGAGCATTATGTATTTATACCAACTAAGTTTATAAATAAAACACGTAAATTAATAGGTATATACGGAAAAACCATTTTCGATTTCGCCAATCGAATTATGTAAAATGTCTTATGAAACAATTAATAAAACGAAGGTCGTAACATTTTCACATCAGTTTAATTACGGCTAGTAATTATTTTCCTTCATTTTAATTAGAAGTCAATGGAAACAACCACAAAGCAAAAGCAATATTGACTGACCAGTATTGTAGGGTGCAATATGAATATATTTTTCTTCTGTGTATTGTTGATAACCGCACTTGTGAGTGCTAAACCTCAGGTAATTAAGTTTTATTACAATTGTAATTGGGGCACGTAAACACGAAGTTCCAGAAAACCAACCTCACCTGCATACAACAGGGGCCTCGGTAATGAGCAATGGCGTTATAACCATTGTGTAGACTACTTCCGTAAATCCCACAGCTAAGTGACAGGCAACAGCGCTCTGCACTGCACAAGTGCACAAGTCGTAAGTGTTTTGACAACTTTGGAAAATTGTCAAAAAAGGAGTCAAACTGGCAAATTCTAATTCAACATTAATGGAATTAACGAAAAAACTCTAGTAATTTTCATATAATCTTTCTAGTTTATATGAAAATTAGTATTTCTATCCAGATTGAACCTATTTTTGACAGCATTAGTGCTACTAACAGCCTGGCCATTTATAGGCATGAAGGTTAACCGCTGGAAAGACAAAGTTCAGCAATTTTATAAATGGTTAACAATTATATGGACAATAACCATTATAGAACAATTGTAACTTTATTTAAATAGGTACAAAGTATATAACATGCCTTCCTATGTTTCCGATCTGTAAAAAATGTCAGGAAAATAGGCAAATAGCAAAAATCGACATAGGTACTAATTTTGTACCTCGCGTTTATTATTTTTAAAATTTTACATATTTCACAAATTAATATAATATCTACAGAACTGAAAGCCTATTTGTACGTAAACTTTCAGCGCTCACGTGATCCATACATTAATCTAAATCCATTGACAAGGAATGTTCCTGAGGTTCTGTTTTAGTAGACTATTTGATACAATGTGTTTCAATTCTGACCGTAGAAAATTCTTTGAATGCAGTAACTAAAATATATACCTACTTAAATATAAAATTAATCCAGGTACCATATGACTACATTCCTATCGGCCGCATATCCGAGGATACCAGAAGAGGCAAGGAGATCCTAGAGCCCCACCCGTCCGATGTGAACCTCAATTACGAGAGGCTCTTTCCGGCGAGACGCAAATGGGTCGACCGCCCAGAACAATAGAAGTGCTATTTAATCTAATAAAATTATTAATTGCTTGATTAATAATGTGTCTTCTATCAAACGTTACATAACTTATTATTTTTTATTCTAATGGGTAATAGGTAAGAGAGTATAATATACTATATTATTGTTTATTTGCTATAATTATATAATTGCCTATTTATTATTTAAGTTTCCAAAACAGCATCTACCTTTTTCTAGCATATTAGTACATATGTATATATGTACCAAAGGTTATCTGGAAGAAATCGTTCGAAGCAGTAAGACACCCAAATTGTACTATTCACCATGTCAGCCTTTAGACGTCCATTGCTGGACATAGGCCTTCCCCAATGAACTAATTATATTAAAATTATACTATTATGACCTCTAAAAAATTTAACTTTATTTGTTTGTACAATAAAGTGTACTGTATAATATTTTAATACATTCTCAATATAATATATTGACAATATATGTTACGTCCCTGTGCTGTATATCTGTCCCATCGACTAATAAGGGAAATTAAGTAATAACGCTCATATTTCTACAAACAATTCTGCCAAAGTGTTGAGATTTGCGGGCCGAAGGAAGCACGCTGATTGGCCCGGTCAAGTTCGGTACGGGAATAACGCAAAAATCTACGCAGGTATATGTAACTCCTTTTGGCCCTCCCAACCTACGCAGGTATAGCTGAGTATCGTAAGTATTTATTGTACCTACATACATACATATACTGCTGTACATATTTGCTGTATAGTATTTCAGCTGTATACGACGGCGTCAGGGTACAGAAGGAATTGCCAATTGCTGCAAGCAGCGCTAGTGAATCCGGGAGAAAAATTAAACAAAATTAAAGAAAAACGTTGTGACAATAAGCACGCTTCAACACTTTATTTTAAATAACATACAAAAATACACCGTATATACATTCTAAATGGTTAACTCTATAACAATTCGTTAACCTCATATTGCATATTTTTTGTTTAATTTCATAAAACTATATAAATACTATAACAATATAAGCATTTGGCATTTAGTGGGATAACATTATTTTTGCCAAAGAAGGAAAGTCAAGACTATCCTGAGTACACATCGGGACAAAATCAATTATAAACAGTCTGAGGATTGGTTTAAGGGTGGTTGCTGGTAGCTCGCAGACTGGAAACCAGCTCATCCACGTTAACATTAGATGGAACCGGAGCGGCTAACTCTGCATATTTACCAGTGAAATCCAAGTCGGATCTCAGGTCGTCCATTGATTGGCCCTGTCAAATTAAAAGTCATGACAAAACTTGACAAGGACTAAATTGTACTTAAGAAGTAAAACTTGAGTCGTACAGTGAAGTGAACTAATAATTAATTAAAATCCTGAACTATATACATAATGCAGTAACGGCTGTAAATAATAATTACAAGGACCAATTAGAGTTCAGTATTTCTAGGTGCGCGAGTTGCTCGCGTTTGAAAGGAACCGATTGCGTAAGAGCCATGTCTTTAGTAGTTATTTAATTATTTTATCTCCAAAGCTAGTTCACTCAACAAATGCATCAAGCAGGAATCAAACTAGATTTTACTAAATGCTAGAATTTGCATATGCGTGCAATCGCAAGATAAATCATATTGAATACTACTCGTACCATTTCAAAAGATCACAAAATATTTTACAAGAATTACAAAGTAATAAAATCTGTATGAATTGTAATTGTTAATTCAAAGTCTGTCGGACTGTTTCCTAATGAGAACCTTCGGGCAAATTTTGATGCAGTTTTACTATTACTTCGGCTTTCGAAAAAGGGTTTATTTAACTCATAAACAGACACTAAACTAAAAAGGGACATTACCATTTAATTTAAATATATATCAAATCCCATTAGGATCCGAAATAATGGACTGCGTTACTTCGCCTGTCACGTACCACTCGGATCCCCACAGCAATAGCTTACTTAAGTGAAAATGAGTTGTTTAACTTGAGATTATAATTCAAAATTCCTTACCGACGCTAGGCACAACAGTGCCACCAGCACACAGAACAAGACTAGCCACTGCATCGCGTCTATACCCAGGGTTTGACCCGCCTCGGGTGGCATACACTTATATATGGCCCGCAGTTGATACGCGTAACCATTTACTTCGTAAATCATATATTTACTATAGCACGGCCGATTTCTTGAATTAACAATTTCATTAATTTAGGTTATCGTTCTTAGCGAGATGTGGAGAGGGTCATACTTGTTTCCTTGAAGAATAGATTTGTAACGAACTAAAGTCACCTATATAGCCCAACGGATTGACAAGCTGAAATGATAGTATGCATATGCGACTGAACCGATGAGATGAGATCTAGACGAGTTGTGGAGTGGACACCGCGTTAGGTACCTGTAGGTGCGGTGTAAGACGCTAGATGGACCGACGACCTCAAGACCAACACGCTGTTGTAATATGGCCCTCGTGCTCCAGTAGCGTATTAAGTTCAGTTCTGCCCTGGGCTAATCGAAATTTGCCGCCCCCACTCACCGTCAGCATTTCATATTCATATACATTGGTTTCTTATTTACTCGACATATAAGAAAAGCCTACTTTTTATTATTTGTCCGGGATAATATCAGAAACGACTGCAACGATTCCAACATTTTTTATTAACAAATTTCATTGTACAAACATCATATAGCAAAGTACGCTTCTATGACATACAGTATGATCTCAATACCAGCGGATAAGGTTAACACCACGGCAGCGACAATGCGGCTATATCTCTTTACTTGGTCTGCGACTGAGGTCGACGACTCGACTGTAGCTTCAGCTATCAAGTCCGTGTGGCGACGAATTCGCGCAAACGGAAGAATCGCTCGCATTGGCTCCTGGAAATTAATTAAACACAACGTCGTTGTTTCAAAAGTACCTCCTATGTAATAAATCATTTAGTTGGTTATTAAACACCATTTTATAGACTTTGAAGAAAAAAGCTATACTTAAAGTGTTCTTAAAAATCTATGGAAAAATTGATAACTTATGAGACTTTTTAAAAAACAACGATCATAAATAAATTGCTTGATAATTTTAACGAAGATAACTTATCTAATCTATCTTCAGCTTCGCCATCAGTTGAGAAAAATAAAGATTTAATACCAACTAGTACCAACTAGTTTCTCCTGTACTGTGGTTTACGGGAATACCTAGACGGATACAAATATACCTACCCAGACCAGGATCAAATTGTACGGAGTGGTTGTAGGAAGTCAATAATTACATTAAATAACTTCATGAACCGAATAAATAACTCCTATTAAGAATAAGAAAGGTCTGTGTCCAGCAGTAGACGTCTTGATATGATGATAAAGAATAAGAAAGTCGAATAAACATAGTTTACACGACCAAAAATGCAATAACCATCTTACTGGGCTTCGGAAAAGGTCGTAATGGGGTAGAGTACAGTGGGCCACATACCCCCATATACACAACTGCACCTTACACTGCGGTTATAGTTTCTATATTGCTATGGTTTTCAATCCGAGTTGTGGCGCACTGTACTGCACAACAGATTTTGTAGAAGCAGTCGGAGATAGTTATGTCTTATGCCTTAATCAACACTTCAGCTATATCTTAAACTTTACACTTACCTTGCCAGGAAGGAAGGCAGGATTTAACTCCTGCGGCATCAGAGCCGACTGCATGTCTGCATCACTCTCCAATCTCTAAGTATAACATCATTATTTTAACCTCTGATTTCTGCGGATTTTTATATTTATCTTTTATGATACAGCATTATGGAGTGAGAAAGGTCATCCGTGACAAATCTTTATTTATTTATTCCTGTATAATATTTTCGTTTTAAAAGGGATTTGCAACTTTTATAACAATATCATGTTCCAAATCCACATCCTCACATCACCAATCAAGTTTATAAAGATATACTAAAAATGGAGGTTCCGTAGAGTATTACTAATTTCTCGAAAGTGATTCCAGTCGCTTAAAACGCTTCCCTCCCATTCATCCAAATTGGAAGACGCAATGTCTATTCCGTAACCGATTACGGAATGGGAATTCATTTCCCGTTTCGTAGCCAGTAACGAAATCATCATCATCGTATCAGCCCTTAGACGTCAACTGTTGGACATAGGCCTTCCCCGATGAAAGCCACCACACCCGGTCCTCCGTCCTCCGCATCCAAACGCTTCCGAACGAGCTGGTAACGAAAAATTCTTACCAAACGGGACGAAAGGCCTGACACCCATGAAGTATGCACATTAAAATGCTCCCTGCTCGACTTAATTCTAACTAATGATGAGACTTTAATAACAGAAATCCGTCATGGACCACCTATTGGTAAAAGTGATCATTGTGTGTTAGAATTTGACATTCAATGTTTAATACAAAGAGTATCTAATAAACCCAAACATAAACGATACTACAGCCACATTGACTTTGATAAATATACTGCAGATTTGAAGCATGAACTCAATAAACTGGAAGCAACGAGTGACGTGGAGTGCTTGTGGAAAAGCCTCAAATCCATATTAGAAAAAAATACAGACCATCACGCCCCGCTGCGCAAGGTCAGAAGGTCAAGACACAACAAACCATGGATAAATGATGACATATTGAAACTCGTTTCAGAAAAGAAATCACTCTGGGATAGATACTTGTCCACTCACAGTGATGAGGACTACATACACTACAGGACCGCCAACAATCAATGTGTCACAGAAACAAGAAGACTCAGAGGAAAATACGAGGCAAACATACTGAAAAATGGTGACAAGCCCTTCTATTCCCACATACGCAGGTGTATGACTACCAAGGTGAGCATTCCGCCAGCTGTGAGAAATCATAATGGTGATCTGGTCACGAGTCCACATGACATAGCTGAAGCTTTCGCTCAGGAGTTTCAAAAGGCATATTCTCGAGAGCCTGACATAACGGAGAGTCCTCAGTTCACAAGAACAGTACGCATGGATGAATCTCTTTGTGACATAACATTTACTCACTCGGAAGTGGAGAAGGTGTTAAAGAACCTTGACGTCAATTCATCGCCTGGACCCGACAATATACCCAGCATTATCTTAAAAAACTGCTCTGGTGCTCTTGTTCCTATACTGACTGAGCTGATGCGGTTATCCTTTGTCTCTGGACTCGTACCACACGATTGGAAGCATGCTATAGTGACACCTGTATACAAAAATGGCGACAAAACTGATCCAGCTAAGTTTAGACCTATAAGTCTAACTAGTATTATTGTAAAAGTTATGGAACGAATTATATGCAACCAGCTAAAGAATTATCTAAACCATGAAAATGTTCTGGCCGTACAACAGCATGGATTCATTGAGAAAAGGTCCACAATAACCAATCTACTGTCCTGTGTATATTCTTGGACTAAGGAACTCGACCATAGGAATCCTGTAGATGTCATCTATCTAGACTTCGAGCGTGCTTTCGACAAGGTACCTCACCAACGCCTTCTTTTGAAACTTGAACACTTTGGCATTCGTGGTCACTTGCTCGAGTGGATTAAAAACTACCTTCTAGGTCGAACATTTCAAGTTAGAGTGGGCTCTTCAGTTTCACAGCAAAAGGATGTACTAAGTGGCGTCCCACAAGGATCTGTCCTGGCCCCCACACTATTTGGTATCTTCATTACAGACCTCATTGCCATAATAGACTCACAATCAAGCTTCTTTGCAGACGATGGGAAGTTGTTCGGCAATCCATTGATGGAATCAGGACAACTACAAAAGGATATAGACAGGCTACAGGAATGGACTAAACAATGGATCGTAAAACTAAACGTAGCCAAATGTGTGGTCTTACATCTGGGTAGGAACAACCCCGAAGTCTGTTATAATATAGATGGTAAGGCCATATCAACTGTCAGCTCACAGAAGGACTTGGGAGTGATCATGACCAAAAACTTGAAATGGGAAGACCATATTGTTGGAATTGTCAGGAGAGCCAACTCCTTCATATATGTCATTAGAAGGTCCTTCCAATTCCTGACCATGGAAGTATTTACTAAAATATACAAAACTTATGTCAGACCTCTTCTTGAGTATGGTTTCCAAGTTTGGAACCCATACTTTGTCAAGGACATAGACCTTCTCGAAAGTGTACAAAGGAAAGCTACCAAGATGCCTTATGGGCTAAAGAAAAAGACATATGAAGAAAGACTAAAGATTTTAGGGCTCACCACCCTCAAGGAGAGACGTCTACGAGGCGACTTAATAGAGACGTTTAAGATACTCACACACAAATACAACCTGCCAGACCTGCACAAGATTTTCACAATGAAAGACATACTGCCGTTGCGAGGACACCATCTGAGAATAAGCCGCACTAACTCAGTCTCAAATGTTGCACATCACTTTCTGAATAATAGAGTTGTTCAATCGTGGAACAGGCTCCCAGATGAAGTGGTTTCAGCCAAATCAATAAACTCCTTTAAAAATCGCCTTGACAACTGGCTTAAAACTAATACTGTTTAAAAGTTAAAATCCAACACTGTGAAATAGACACATCAGCATATTTGCTGCTCGTCTATAATATAAATAATAATAATAATAAATTTAATCAAAGATGAGTACTTTTAAAAAAAATTTGCGATTAAGTTTGTTAAAAAAATCGAAAACTGTAATTTTTTTAATAATTGTTATAATCAGTTGAAAACATCTCGAACCAATTACTGATGAATTAGATAGCCTCCATTTTTATTTGCCTCTGTTCCGGGCCACACACTGCATACGAGTACATACGTTTGATCGCAATCACAACTGACATCTCGTCAACTAACAAGAGTTATTGATCGGTCGACCGCTGCGACTGACACAGACTGACATTCGTAGACTGGCTGCTATAGATCCATGAATACGTTAGTAATAGCGTTCCTAATGAGGAAACTGGGGCATCAAACGTTGGGATATTTTGGTACAATATACATTATCTATCTATACATATAATAAAAGAGTAGAAAAAACAAAAGAAAAGCGAATCTGTACATTGAAGTTAAAAAAAAATTTCACTGCCCGGACGTTACTGAAGACCAGTAGAGTCCAAAAATATAATTAAAAAATTTCTTATCTGTCTGTATGTATGTATGTATGTACGGGCTAATCTTGGAAACTGCTGAACAGAATTGGGTTCTTCAACGTTGTGGGAAGGGGATGGAGAAGGAAAGAAAGAAAGGGTATGGAAAGGACAAATTGGAGGGGGGGGGAAGGAAATATCACCTAATTTGCACAATATTAAAATATAAAAAAAAATATTGATTATATGATAATCTTTTAATTCATGATAAATGTAAATGTAAACTTTATTTAAAAAAAAACCGGCCAAGTGCGAGTCGGACTCGCCCATGAAGGGTTCCGTAGCAGCAAGTAACATAATATAAAAGTTATTGTAGTTCGTTGTAACTTTGATCGATGTTTTAATAATAGTATTGTGGTTTACGATTTATGACGTATTAAAAAAAACTACTTACTAAATCTCTTTCAAACCAATTTTCGGTGGAAGTTTGCATGGCAATGTACATCATATATTTTTTTTTTAGTTTTAACATTCTCTTACAGGGGGGGACACACATTTTACCACTTAGTAAGTGTCTCTCGCACAAACTATTCAGATTAGAAAAAAATTATATTAGAAACCTCAATATCATTTTTGAAGACCTATCCACACGTATGGGTTTGATGAAAAAAAAATTTGAGTTTCAGTTCTAAGCATGGGGAACCCCCAAAATTTAATGTTTTTTTTTCTATTTTTGTGTGAAAATCTTAATGCGGTTCACAGAATACATCCACTTACCAAGTTTCAATAGTAAGTTCTTATAGTTTCGGAATAAAGTGGCTGTGACATACGGACGGACAGACAGACAGACAGACAGACAGACATGACGAATCCATAAGGGTTCCGTTTTTTGCCATTTGGCTACGGAAACCTAAAAAACTGTGGTCCAACGGGCGAAACCGCCGCCGGAACGCTAATTTTTACCCGACTTCAAAAAAGGAAGTTCTCAATTGGATAGTATGTTTTTTATGTACATTAATATTTTTAATGCATAACCAGATTAATAGATTTTTTTAGGATTTAGTAATACACGTAATACATAAGAATGTGTAATGTTAAGTTGTCCACGCGGACGAAGTCGCGGGCAACAGCTAGTTACTAAATAAATGGTGGATACCTAGGTATCTCCAGTTGGACTGGGGCCTATTCCACGATGCGTCATGTCTGTCCAACGTCGGAGAAACGTGGACACTGACGGTGGGCCTCATCCACAAGTTTCAAGTCACTCAGCGAGCTATGGAGAGGGCTATGCTCGAAGGGATTAGCAAGCTTAAGTGGTAGTGTGCGGGCCATATCTAGCGCAGAACCGACGGCCATTGGGACAGACGAGTCCTGGAGTGTAGACCGCGGATCAACACGCGCTGGGTAAGATGTCCCGTCGCCAGATTCGGCCCTGAAGAAAGTGGTCGGAAGTGGCTGGATGCTTAGGGCGGAGGACCAACTGTGGTGGCATTTATTGGGGAAGGCCTATGTCCAGCAATGGACATCTAAGGGCTGATATGAAGGATACCTAAAAAAGAAGCAGGTCTCGTCAATTTGGATCTCGAGTTTACTCAGAGCACTATTTGGTCGTAATATATGAGACATTCGCCAATCTACGATCAGATACTTATCATGAAGTTGAAAAATTGAGATAGATTGAACAAGGTTAGAACCCTAAAAAGTCGGCAAAGTGTACGTCGTTTACAATGTGCAGGTTCCGTATGTAATGTATTTTTTTTCCTATCTCGAAAAAAAGAAATGTTTTGGAAATGTCCATAATTTTCCTTAATTTAATTTTAATCCGGCAAGTTTTCAGTAAAATTCAAGTTTAATTACTCATTACTGCACGGTAAAAATACAAAGATACAATTATAATAAAGTAGCTTACACATGTACATCTAGGCGGTCTTATCGCTTCCAGGCAACCTTTGGGTAGATGATAAGGATAGCAGAAAAAGATAGGTTGTGAAAGTAGGTACGTTAATACCAGTAAGAGCATCCCATACAAACTTGTACATACTCACATAAATAATTAAATACATACATAAATATATACAATAACGTATTACACAATGTGACTGATAACGACTAAGTTCTAAAATAAAGGAAAAAAGGCGAGTGAGATGAGAAATGCTCAGCAAGAAAATGCGCCTTGACTTGTCGTTTGAACGCGTCTAAAGAATAGAATAATGAACGTAATATTCTAGTTATACACCTGATAAACTGTATGTATGTATGTAAACGCTTTATTGTACCAAAAATAACAACAACAACAATAATAAAATAGGAATTAAATTGTGTACAAAGGCGGACTTATCCCACTTAGGGATCTCTTCCAGTCAACCTTAGAGTAACCGAAAGGACAAGTATAATGCGTTTAGTACCAAATTTGATAAAGAAATGTACCTACTTTTAATAAAATTTGAAAATACATATTACATAAACATAAACGAACAATATATACATAGACGATACCCGAATAAGTGAATGATACAAATATCCATATATACATAAATTTATACACATAACATATAAATATATAAGATATATACATACACATATAAACTATTACATTATATATCCCAATAAATACTTATTAGTAGTTTATATACTGTAATATAAGTCAGCTCAAAGCTTCGGTATTGAACCCATAGTACTTTTTTAAGTTGTTTTTAAAGGACATCAGGGAGGGGGACTTTCGAACGTGGACAGGGAGTTGGTTCCAAAGCCTCGCTGCTTGTACGGTAAAAGACTTGGTGTAACTGTAAGTAGCGTGAGTAGGGAGGCCAAGTGCTCGTGTATCGCAAGAACGCAGGCGATCGCCACTAGCTTCCGCAAGGTAGTGAAATCGCTCGCGAAGATAGAAAGGTGCTGAGGGACTATATAGAACATTATAGAGAAGTGACAACATATGTGAGTTCCTGCGCTGTCTTATCGGTAGCCAGTTCAACTGCTTCCGATACTCCGAGACATGATCGAACTTACGCAGTCCAAACACATACCTGATACACAGGTTTTGCAGGCGTTCTAGTTTGTCGACCAGTTCCACGGTAGGGTCAAGGAAAGCTACGTCACCATAGTCGATGAGGGGAAGTAGTAGTGAGCGCGCGAGCATAATCTTGGTGTGAAGTGGAAGGAAGTTCTGCAGGCGTTTCAACGAGTGTAGGGACGCGAAGAGTTTGCGGCTAATCTCATTGATATGGGCAGTCCAAGAGAGAGTTTGATCCATTATGATACCCAAGTTTTTGACAGTAGAGGAGAAAGGAATAACAGTTCCGTCAAAAATTATATTAGGCGTCACTATGGATTTAACTTTCGAAATGAAATGGGAACTTCCAATAACAATTGCTTGAGATTTAGCTGCATTTACTAGAAGACCGAAGTTTCTCGTCCACTCTGATATGGAAACTAGATCAGCATTGAGTTTATCAATTGCGACAGAGAGTTCACTAAAAGGAGCTGCTGCGTAGAGCTGCAGGTCATCGGCATATAAATGGTAAGAGGAGCGGAGTGTTGCCGTAATGCCATTGATGAAAATAGAAAAAAGGACAGGAGAGAGTACGCCACCCTGAGGGACACCAGCGGTCAAGCCACACCAGTCAGACTGCTGACCATCAACCCTGACCATCTGTTTGCGATCAGATAGATAGGACTTGAACCAGGAAAGAGCCGTCGGAGAAAGGTTTTTCGTTCTGAGCACCCCCTGAAGTATATCGAAATCGACTGTATTAAATGCACTGCTGAAGTCCAACAAGATAAGAAAAGTAAGTAGTTTGTTCTCGATATTAAGTCGGATGTCATCAGTAACTTTAACAAGGGCGGATACGGTACTGTGCCCAGAACGAAACCCAGATTGAAAAGGATTGAAAAGATCATGACGTCGAAGGTGATCTGTAATTCGCTGGTGAACAAAGTGCTCTAGTATTTTGGACAATATGGGTAGGATGGAGATGGGCCGATACTGGGAAAAGGAGGAAGGGTTAGGTTTTTTAGGTAGAGGAATCACATGGGCATGCTTCCAAAGAGCAGGGAATACACCAGAAGATAGAGAGCAGTTCAGTATATGAGCTAAGAAAGGAGCGATGAAGTGCTGAATGCGAGTGAACATATCTAGACTTAATCTGTCGTTACCCACGGCTTTTGTTTTTAGTTTTTTCAGAATTTTCAGTACGTCTTCACAGTTTATCACGCCGAATTCTAGGGGTGAAATATTAGGATTTGGGGTATTGGCCAGAATAGACAGCGTTTTTTGTTTGATGTCAGCATCTAAGATGATTGGCGATGTACTGAAGTGTCTATTTAAAGCATTCAGATCAATGTTACTGAAACTATTAGACTGGACTTTTCCCACTCCCAATGACTTCAAGAATTTCCAGAGCTTATCAGGAGGACAACTATCGATGGAAGCATGAATATGTCGACGCTTGGCATTTCTGCATCGCCTATTACACTCGGTCCGCAAAGATAAATAAATCTCTCTATTACCATCTGTAGGATGGTGGCGCAATTTAATGTGAGCCCTATCTCTTTTTTTCATAAGACGTTTAAGCTCGGGTGTGAGCCAAGGAGCAGGATAATGTTTAACCCTGGTTGGTTTGATGGGGGCATGTTTGTCGTAAATAGCCAGAATTATTTGGTTAAAGGCACTAACTTTGCTATCCACGTCAGGTGCAGAGAAAACTAAATCCCAGTCAGCATGGTTAAGATCATCTTGGAGCGCATCATAGTCAACATCGTTAAGATTACGAAGCATAGCAATTTTGTGTCTACGTTTGGGAGGACGGATTTTATAGGACGCATATATCAAATCATGTTTTGAGAAGGCCGTAGCAATGAGTTGACCATGGATATCAATGAAATCAGGACTGGAGGTGATTACTAAATCAAGAAGAGATGGAGGACCATTATGTGGGAAGTGTGTCGGACCAAGGGGTAAGCAGTGGAGATCAACGGAGCGGATAAGCGAGAGAAGCTTTTTAGAGCGATGGTCATCTTTGATGAGACATGTGTTAAAATCTCCCATGATTATCATGTGCTCATATTGTGGACGAAGATCAGTAAGGGTGGCTTCCAGAGAGTCAAAGTAATTAATACCAAGATTGGGACTGTAAAATACACCTAGCATAAGCTTGTTATGGTGGAGAGTGATTTCGAGAAAAAGGTGTTCAGGGCTGTTTAACTCGGGAGACGATTGTGAAATAATCTGGCAGGGGATATCACTCCGGAGGTATATTGCTACACCGCCACAACCCACCGTCTTGGTAACACCCTTCTTCGTCTGTACGCATGTTCTGTCGTTCCTAATAAGACGATATCCCGGCAAAGGGTACAAAATGGAAGGAAGTGAAGGTTTCAGGAAGGTTTCCGAGATTAATAAGGCGTGGATATGTTTGCTGGCAAATGATACAAGAATATCTGTAAACTGACAACTAGACGGGAAAAAACTTCGCTATAAGGATATTAGTTTTCACGGATTCCTAAAAGGCATACTTGTAACATTACCCTAGAAGAAGCCCAGATACCCAGAACTGGGAAAACCGCTAATAGTACAAATCTATACTTATAATAAAACTGTAACTGGTCTGTACATTAGAGATATTTAAAAAAAAATTATATGAGGGGTCTTTATCATGAAGAGTCCAATAGAAGCTAAAACAAATTTTATTAGAATTTTTGTCTGTCTTTCTGTCTGTCTGTCTGTCTGTCTGTCTGTCTGTCTGTCTGTCTGTCTGTCTGTCTGTCTGTCTGTCTGTCTGTCTGTGTGTATGTTTGTTAACGCATCACGCAAAAACTACTGAATGAAATTTGATGCAGTTTTCACAGTTGTCTTGTTGGTGGTCTAACTTAAAATCTGGTGCATGTTTCATCTTGATACGCCACTTAGAACCTGAGATATTAATAAAGTAAATTTTTCTAGAAGCCATTATATCGGATGATAATAAAACGACTGTTAATATTTCTTCCAGTAACTCAGTATAACATTTAGAAATCATTCATGAAAAAAACATCATTTTTACGAAAATTTTGATAAAAAAAATTCAATATTTCTCGAACGTACGAGTATGTTCATCATATGGGCGAGGTAAACGGCCGCGGCGCAGCGAACGGCGCAGCGCGTATGGGATTGATTGAAATTTAGTTTTTGGGGATAGGGATGGGGTTGAGGTTGGGGTTGGGATTGGGATATTGAGAGTCTCGAGTCTGAGTGGAGTGGAAGTACCAGTGGGAAGAGAACGGGAGCGGAAGTGGGAACGGGGGCGAATTCTGTAGTTCACGCGAGCGCAGCCGCGGGCACAGGTAGTAAATAATAAAACAGTGGGGGACCGAGTTACTGCACCGACGTCGGTCGGAGGATCTGACAGATACATATAGCAACACTGTTGCAATTGGAAGTTTGACATGGCCATACCATTATGGTCAGAGAATACTAAATATTACTACGTAAAGAAGCGCAAAATAAAGCTTGGTTGCCAGTACGTTCCTGGTAGATTACTTAATAGTTAGTACGTAATTTTTTTTAAATAATAAATAAATGTTATATAACATACATATACACTTGTCTAAACCGAAATTAGGATTTTCTCCTGTGCTATGGGAATTAAATAAGAATAGGACAATTCACAAATATAACATCTGGATGTTATAATGAGACCAACTTGTACAAAGTTGTCTGTCCGCAGTGGGAATCGAACCCACGACCTTTGACGCTCGAGTCCAATGACCAAGCCATGGTCAAGTGCCCTAGGCCAACGAGGCGGTCAATTTTAATCACCTACTTCTTCCCACTGTCAGACAATACACGCAAAAATGTATCTAGGGCGCTCTACGTTATTACCCCGTACCAAAGATAATATATACTAGAGTCACGTACAGGCGGGACGAGAGCCACGCCGGGGCGGCATGAAAGTGTAGATACTTCTCGCGGTACGTTCGTTCGAATGACGGAGGCCTGCTATTGATACAAAGTTACTATACCAGTGCGCTGTCGACCGGCGTCGAGAGATCGACGCTATAAGTTAGAAAGAGAAATGCTTCTGTTTTTTACATATAATGTGGTCCCTCTCTCGATCGACTATGTTCGCGCGCTGGATGCAGCAGCCCTACAATAACTTAAACACATACACAAAACGTATACTGACAGGCTGGTGCATGCAACAGTATTAGGTAATTAGATCTGTTAGCTTGTATGTAGGGCCGGGGATGTGGTATAGATTGTATGTTTTGACGTTCACTCCTACCTCCCCCAAAGCCGTTTATCACGGTCTCCCACTGTAGATAGGTAAACTTACACTTTTATGACCAGAAACAATTGCAAATAGAATGCAAAAAGTTATTATTTTGAACATTTTACCAACATTTACAAAACAAAACTATTACAGATTCCGTTTTCAAAACTAAAGGCATCCTGAACGTATTGTAATAAAAACTATGCATATTTCCTGTTTTATATTATTGCTGAATAACATAAGCTATATAAATTTTATTTATATGTAAGTACCTACCTATATAAAATGTAGAAGAAATTGTAAACCTACTTACAAGAACAATGTATTGAAGTAAAAATATGAAAACATACATTTTGTTATTATCAGTATGCTGGGCAGTGTTCGCACATTATAATGGAATCGCAAGTGCGAATGTAAGTAAATATTTCATACTAGCTGTTGCCCGCGACTTCGTCCGCGTGGACAACTTAACATCACAAATTGTTATGTAGGTAGGAATGAGATGTTTTTTCGAGATTAAAACTATCCTATGTCCTATTCCAGGTCCTAATCTATATGTGTACCAAGTTTCATCCCGATCCGTCCAGTGGTTGAAGCGTGATTGAGTAACAAACATCCAAACTTTCGTATTAACAACATTAGTGGGATAACGCACATCTGTTAGAATAATACATACATAATACTCACGCTTTGGTCCTAGAGCGGTACGCAGAGACCATGTGTCGCCACTTCGAGCGAGACCACTTGGTGAAATAATGACGTAACTGAAAATAATTCTCTATTGTTGTTGAAAAAATGTGCTTTATTGTTAATTGCAAGAGTTCAATTTTTAAATACCAACAGATATCAAGTTTCAGCAGTTAGGTACGTCATTATTCCACGGAATGTGCGATATAATATTCTTGTCTAATAACAAACTACGATTTTCTCTTTCCTATCAAGAAAGTTAGACTATGATAGGATAAATACACAAATGAAACACCCAGATCTGCACCAACCTTTACAAATTTGTCTGTCCCCAGTGGGCCATAGCTGACATTATGGCTTGGATGAAAGTGTTTTCTTGAACTCCAGTACGTTCTTTTTATGGCAGCTTGAGGCAGAAATATACCGTCGTCTATAAACACCTGTATTTGCATAGTATAAAGTAAGAACTTCTTAAAATGCTCAGCTTTCGCCCACAGTAGGACGTATAAATAGTGTGTTGTTAAACAGTGGGCTGTTGATAGATTGAAAACTGTAGCGCCATTCTCTAAAATACAAACTCACGTGCGAGTCTCATGTAACATTCTAGAACACTGTCGACGTGAGGTGAGTTCTTTGTTCTCTTTTTTTTATCTATTTTTTGTTGAGGCTTGTGACTCGCTAAAGTCAATGCCAGCCTCGTAAGGAAACACTAATTTGTCATGTTATGCAGACCTCAGTCTGAGAGATAACGTAACAAACCTATATAATTGTTTTGCGTTGTCAGATAAGGGGCTGCTCAATGTTATATTAATATCGCCATTGTGACCTACGTTATCCCCCAGAAAGTGCCTTCTGTAGGCTGCGTTCTGTCTTTGTTCTCTTCACTTCGATAGTGCTCTGGAATGTTTACAGAATTACCAATGGATTAGGTTTCAAAGTGAGTGAAGTCACTGGGTGAGACTCGCACGTGAATTTGTATTTTAGAGAATAGCACTACTGAGAATTCGTGGTTGAAACAAGTATTTCAATAATTTCTACGACACCTAAGAAGCAGTAGTTGCAGAGAAATTACACTTGTAAATGTACAAAATGTACTCATGTGAAATAAATGATTTTGTCTTTGTGTTTGATGAAGAGTTTCGTTTTACAGCTGTCAAACTCACGGTATAAGAGAGACGCAGTAGGGGCACTGGACATCGTCACTAACAATGCGCAACCCATACACGCTGACGTCAAGGCTGACCACGCTGAAGGCGCTGAAAAGGTTTTTACAAAAAAAAAGTAAACTCACTAGGTACTAATTCTTCATGAAGAAAAGTACCTAGTGATTTTAGTCTCTGAAGCCAAATAAGCTAACCGTCAAAACGTGTTTGTTTATCTCTACAATCGCATTTCTATAGTCGTTCATAACAAACGAATGAATATATGAATGAATGATATATTTATTTATTAGTAGGTATCTAGGTAGATACACTGAACAAAAATGTGGTCAACTGTCGCATTTTGCCAAAAAACTAAGCAGTGCGGAGATGTTTATATCGGCCAACAGCAATTCATGATTTTTTTATCTTTGATCCGCTCCAATAACGAAGTCCATGAATGATCGATTACATCATTTACACTCTCTCCTATTCATGATGACATCACATCAACCTTTAGATGTCCACTGCTAGACAGGTCTTCCCCAATGAACGCCATCACACCCGGTCCTGAATGTCTATCTATCTATCCTCCACCCTCTGCATCCAGCCGCTACCATCCATCTTCTTCAGGTCGTCGATCCATCCGTCAGATGGCGTCCCACCCTGCACGTGCCGATCCGCGATCTCTGAATACGGTTCATACAAAGATGTTACTGGATATATTAGCATTATTGAAAATTGCAGCCGTGTCCTGAGAATGTAAACATACCGTCACGTATAGAAATGGGCACGGTATTTCAGGTACGAGCGACGTTTGCAACATTCTCGATTCCATTAGAAATTTTTTTGCTCCCGTTGTAAATTTTTACTCTGAATTAACTTATTTTTGGAGACGACTGGCTGAATAAAATTGAGACAAGTTCTGTTTAATACTTAGATGTTCGCCTTTCAGCGATACCCTGGCTTATTTAGTCGTTTTATCTTTAGGTAGGTATTGAATTAGCATTTCGATTCAACATTCCCCATCTCTTTTTCTTAGGTAACACCACCAGAAGTTGGAGTATACGAAACTAAGTCCCTCCGTAAGAACTGGCCACTGACCAACAAGATAGACCTCATTCGCAGTGTCAACAGAGTGGTCACCCTAGCTATACTGGTTCTGTCAGCCGCCATAGAGTTCTACCCGCTCATTCAACATCTATATAATATATACTTCTGAAGTCTAAAATTAAGAAAATAAAATGTAAATTTTAAATTATATTAAATATACATGATTGGTTTGAATTCATTATAGAAGAATATTATCACTTATATTAGCATTATTGAAAATTGCAGCCGTGTCCTGAGAATGTAAACATACCGTCACGTATAGAAATGGGCACGGTATTTCAGGTACGAGCGACGTTTGCAACATTCTCGATTCCATTAGAAATTTTTTTGCTCCCGTTGTAAATTTTTACTCTGAATTAACTTATTTTTGGAGACGACTGGCTGAATAAAATTGAGACAAGTTCTGTTTAATACTTAGATGTTCGCCTTTCAGCGATACCCTGGCTTATTTAGTCGTTTTATCTTTAGGTAGGTATTGAATTAGCATTTCGATTCAACATTCCCCATCTCTTTTTCTTAGGTAACACCACCAGAAGTTGGAGTATACGAAACTAAGTCCCTCCGTAAGAACTGGCCACTGACCAACAAGATAGACCTCATTCGCAGTGTCAACAGAGTGGTCACCCTAGCTATACTGGTTCTGTCAGCCGCCATAGAGTTCTACCCGCTCATTCAACATCTATATAATATATACTTCTGAAGTCTAAAATTAAGAAAATAAAATGTAAATTTTAAATTATATTAAATATACATGATTGGTTTGAATTCATTATAGAAGAATATTATCACTTATCACAAAGAAACAAAATTAAAAGGGTAAGTTTTCGGCCCTGTGCACATCCAGCGGACGATCCGCAGAGGATATCCTGCTCAATTTTTAATACAATGACTGTAATCATACAAGTTGTATGTATAAATTATAAAAATAAAATTAAATTTCAAACAGCGGACGAGTCGCTCTTGAGAGCTGATCCCCCAATGGAAAACCCACCAAAAGTGGCATTCTATTGAGGAGGCTTATGTTCAGTAGTGGAGTATTTCGGCCGATGATGAATTAAAAGCACCAATGACGTTATTTTCAGAGTTATTTCATTACGTAAATTGACATAATAATCAAAGTATAAAACTGTGGGTAATCAATTACTATGTACCGAAAATTGTATAAACATCGCAGTAGGTAATCATTGTGCAGTCACTGGCTCAGTACACGAGAAACGTGTCCATGAATATTTTAAATAAATATTGGTAAAATCATGGAATTATTAAATTTATTATCAATGTCCTTGATTTTATTATCACTGTGCCACGATTCGGAAAACCAAACTATACGAGTGAGTATTTAAATAATAATAATAACGCCATACCGATTAAGTTACAAACAATTTCAAATATTTACAGTTTATAACATTTGTTATGATTATAAAGTTATTATTTTTTAGGCTCAAAATGAGGACCGTAACAGAAGGAACCACATATCTGAACGAGATCCTAAGGTATCACATATAAAACTCCTCAACAACATCTTGCCATTTAATCTGTATAGAGAAGAACAAAAGTCACAAACAGCTCAAGATGTAAAACCTCAAATAATAAATTTACGTTTGAATAGATATGAAGCTGCAGCTGCTGAAGCTAAACGTAAAAAGGTTGCGTCATCAAATAACAATGCACCTGATTATTTAGTTCGCATTAATAATAATTTAAAACAACCAACGCACGAAGAACCAAATTCAACTGAACAAAATACACACAATGAAATAATCGCTAATACCGTGAATCATTCGAGGGATGAAAAAAATTATACAAGAAGTGAAACCGCAGAAACTACAAACAAAAACAACCGTTTGATATCTAGTGAAAACAGGTACACTGACCATATTGCTGGAAATGTACAACCACTTAAAACAGGGCAAGATAATCATTTTATTTTCTTTGAAGAAAGTAATTTGGAGGAAGATTATCCTTTAAAATTACAAATACTGAACGGAGCAAACGATAGCCACGTTGAATTAGATGAATCACATATCAGTACCAGTATACAAAATGATGAATTTCATAAACTGAAACGTGATGGTAGTATCATAAATTTAACTTTACACAAAAATCGATCAGCTAACAAAGAAACCAATTCAACATATTCAGAAGAAAAAACAAAATCAGAACTATCTCATGCAAATCAATCAATGCCCATTCAAAATAAAACAAAATATACAAATATATCGTCTATTGTTGTTAATGTAAATGATGATAATCCGTCAATTATTAAAGAAACAGCAAAGTTAATTAATAAATTGAAACCAGCAATAAAAGCTGAAATGGCTGCACCCAGTACTTGTAACAATAAAACAATTTTTAGTTTTAATCATTCAGAAAACCCTAAATTTATGCAGCATAAAATAGAAAGCCTTGAGTCCAAGATAGATGCTAGGAATCTCAATACAAACTTAAGCAGTCCTAATGTAACACAAGAAACTAAAGTTAATTTGAACCATGTTGTTTTGCAAGATGATATTCGCAAACTACTTCAAGATGAAATTAAATTAGGACTTGAAGATGTTGATAATATCAAATTGGGTAAGTCGTCGTTTCAACCCGTATAAACCTAAGAAAGTAACAATCATGATTATGTTTATAAATTTATGATGTCTTTATTTCAGATCCCAACGAAACTGTCATAATTGAAAATCGGAGAGTAGAAGAAGTACTTGAGAGATACAAATATCCAACAAATGATCCGCGCATTCAAGAAAACGATCAATCTAACTGGTATATGAATCGACCTTGTAGTAACAGTCTACAAGCTGAGTACAATCCCATATACGAGTCTTATCAAATTATACCTTACGTTTATAATAACATTCAGGGCAAGGAGTACAACAATCTTAATATTTATAAACCTGATTATGCTCACGCGAAAGCCATCGAAAACCCTTTTGAAAAACTTGACTTTAAAAAGGAACATTTCCATCAACACAACAATATTGGAGTACCTCAAAACTTTAACAATCAATATCTGCATTATGATCGAGCCTTATATCCTTATGAAAAACAAATAGACATTAATTATTATACAAATTTAAAAAATAGACCCATCGATTGCAATTTAATTAACAATGTGGAAAGACCAAAAAACTCCTTAAATCAACACATTATAGGAGAAAGATTAAAAGATAGAGTTTACAGAACTTGGAAAGATACACAAATTACAATTAGAGGTAATAGAAATTCAAGCATTAATAAACCTATAGAAATTGGTATAGACCGAATATTGCAAGATCCTATTAGTTACAGAGATGTAACATTTAATCAAAGAACTCCTGTTATCGGCGCAAACGGTTGTTATAGAAATCAAAACAATCCGTATTACCTACCAATAAAACGTGAATAATATTGAATTGCACAGCTAAATCCACAGCATAATGAAACCATGAAAAATCAAGTGAAGCATTAAAACCAATCTAGGTGTGATGGATGATTTATAGGTAAGAAATTTGCGAAAAAATAGTATAAAGTGACGAATCAGAAAATCTGAACAGCTTTTTTTTAAAACGTTTTTATTTCTTCTATCTAATACCCAAGTAAAACAAACTTTGAGTCTATTGAAAACATTTTCAGGAATAATAAATTTGAGGGATGAACTATAAGTAATCGAATACATTAAGATCATTTTTGTATTTTTATATTTTATCTTGTATATTTGTGCACGAATCACGTTACGAGTAAATATATGACCCAATTCTGATGGAGTTTTCAAAAGAAGACAAGGATTAACTTAGAGTAAAACTTAAACTTAAGATTATTTTGTCGTAATCAGCTCCGCCCCCTCCGCTCTCTCCCATCCCCCATCTCTATTCCTCCATCCATATACCACAATTATGCTTAGATCACAACTTTTAAATAACAGTAAAGCACAATATTCAAGTAAAATTTTATGTCAATTACGTCATTGTTCTACGGGTGTGCGAAGTTACAGTTTTTCAACACGAATAAATAAAATAAATCCTTGATAAAACCTTGAACCTTGTAAAACATATTCTTAATTTTGCCACACTGAAAATATGCTTTATCCTGTGTTTATACATAATATAGCTGCGACCCTCGTCTCGGCTCTCTGACGTTGATTGGGGTGGGTGGATGAATTTCATTCTCTGATAAACGGACAGTCTGTTAGCGAGGTTATGCCTTTAAATTGTGTATTCAACACTTTATGGCCTCAAAATTATGTTTACGATGTTTGCACGGGGACACTACAGAAGGGTCTGCGGCTACGCAGTACATTTACACAATTAGGCAAATTCACAAAATTCAGATTTGATTTTTTACGGTAATTTCCAAATAATGCTTTTTCAACTGATTTTTTCAGTCTTATTGAAGATTTATGCAAAACAAGCGCTAGATTTTTAGAAGACATTTTAAAATATTTATCATTTTAGGGTTTTTAGATCTTTCATATATAAATTTTACATACATTAAACCATTTTTACAAATTGTTTTTTTTTTTCAAAGAAAATATTTTGTCTAAAATCATTGTAGTTTAGTTGTAACACCATGTAACATTAGATGACAAAGATCTTATAAGCAACAATACTTTAAATTAAATAAAACAACTTTTGTAATATAGGCGAATATTAAATATTTTATTTAATATAAATCCTAAATTTATCAGCAATTTACAGGAAAAATCCAGCGAGACTGTGTGGTATACAAACTTTTAAAATGCACAGGAGATAGATGATTTAAATAATTATGATTCAAACATAATCAGTCATTGTTTTTTTATATATAATAAAGTTAAATTATTTAAAATTTAATTTAAATAAAGCAGTTGGATTGTGGCTGCTAAGTCTATTTAATAATTCTTAACGCTATGAGTACATTATTTTCAATAAAATCTTACATGTTCAACAAACATTGAAAGAAGAAATCTATGGAATGTATAATTGATTATGAAATCAAAGCAATAGTTTGAAGAATCCTTGATTTATGAAATAGGTAGTGTGTTCGAAATTTAGTAATATAAAATCGGGACAGACACCTTGGTAAGTATATATAATATATATTTTTATAAATAGTTCAATTCATTCCCACATATTTTCTACTCTTTGGTACTTATGTGACATGTCAATCCAATGCTGAAGATAGTAACAGTAAGTTAGGTTAAAATTGACAATATTTTAGTAAAGAATTGACATATCGTCCACAATTACATACTTTTAAATAACTATCAAACGACGCTTCGAGAGAGTCTACTTCGTATGTAACTTATAGTAATAAAATAAATTAATCTGTGTCATTTTTAACAATTTACACATACAGTATGAAATTCAATAATCATTAAAAGAAGCAGTAAGTGTAATTTTTGACAGATTTACATATCATCGTAAATTATTTATATTTCCAGTAATTGAAAGCGTATGTAGGTAACGTAGGTAATTAAAAATCAACACACTAGTTCTAGACACTTTTAAAAACTTCCAGTAATTGTTTAAAACTGACTGCAAGTCATTTGCGACACTTTTACAAGGAAATTCATATACAATATGAGTATGAAGTATACAAATAAATGTGACAGGAAAAATAAAGTATATAATTCCTTAGTGTGGCGTTAAATGCTATAATTTATTTATTTTGATGTATTATTAACAACCTAAGATTATTATATACCTATAGGTAGTCATGGCATGGCACGTTTAAGTCACACACCTACTGGAGTCCTTTTGGCAGTGTCTGTAAGTTGTAAACACATCTTTTAGCTGGTATTTTAACTGACATTTGCTAGTATAGATTGTAGCTGTGGAATTATTCTTTTATTTTTATATGACACATTTATTTAAATTCAGTGGCAGTAAAATAATATTTTCAGGTTATTATTACATTGATGAAGCTAAAGTGGAAAATATTGGGTGAGTATTTTGACATACGAAGTGAGAAACTTGACTGTCCTGTACTGAACGCGCGATCCTTAGTTGGGGACATCCTTGCGGACTTTGTGGCCGCGGAACGAGGCCTGGATCTTGGTCGCGGCCTTGTTCAGGTCAGGATCCTTCAGATCGATCTTCTCTATGTCTTCCTATAAAGTAAGAAAGATATTTATTTAGAACATACAAAGAAAATGGGTCAGGCGTCTTGCACTTCGCGAATATATATAAGATAAGCACCTACATAGGGTAGCATAGACGTGCCAAGGTGATAGGTGTGCGTGTCGCTATTACTTTAGCATAGTTACGAAATAAATCATTTGATTACTGCACCTTGAAACATTATTTATAAGATAAAAAAATCACAAATATTGGTACTGTGAGTAGCAACCCGAGAGAGCGACCACCGTCTGCCTGTCATGGTCATGACCTATATGGCGTTGAAATGTGGACACGGACCCGGTGGGCCTGATCCACAAAGATCTTCTGGGTATGCGCGCTCCACCTTATCATCACTTACCATCAGATGAGATTGAGGTCAAGCAAACCCAAAAACAAAAAACAAGTTTAATAAAGTCCCTCAGCGAGCTATGGAGATGGCTTCCGTAATGAGGCAAAGAATCGAGGCCACTGACATATCCGAAAAGATTAGCAAGGTGACCGGACGGGGACTTCCGTTGGGGCAGACGATGCGGAGGGCGCAGGACCGCGTGTGGTGGCATTAAATGAAGAAGACATATGTCCAGCAGAGAACGTATAATGTTGATGATGAAATATACAAATTATTTATTAATTTATTTAATAGTTTATTTTAGACACAAACATACAAAGAACAACACAAAGAAAAGAAAACTATACAAGGTTATATATAAATGTATATAAAAGGTTAAACTTATTTCTAAATAAATACAGTTATCTGTACAGGGAGATAGGTGTAAAGTAATAATTGTAGTAACCCGTCACAGAGGTATTTGGTGCCGGATACCGTAAACAATAATTCAACTTCTTAATTTTTTTTTTACAAAAACTATTTTTTTTGTGCTAATTTTCGTAAGTCACCGTACAAAAAGTTGTTCAGTTGATTGTCCATGTAAACGTATACTTATAGGTATTTTGTTACGTTAGCTAAAAATAACGCATCCAATTAACTAAAACTTGCCTTCTTAGGGCTCAGTAGCATCATTGTATATTGCTAACGTGTTTTAGATTGGATCGCGTGGGTTCGACCGACAGAAAATTGCTTTCAGAAATATTGCAGCTGCAACACAGGTAATAACTTAGAGTGTCTGCATTATCGAGGCCTAACGCCATCGTGTTTAAGGTGATTCAATGAAAAGGTTCAATGGAAAGGCCCTGAGATAACTTACATATTATTTGATTTTTATGTATTTCGTGCTACAGAGAGGCTATAAGTTATGGAGAGAGCTATGCTCGGGGTTTCTTTGTAGGATATGATTCCTAATGAAGGGATCTGACGAAGAACGAAGGTGACTGACATAGCTGAAAGGATTAGCAAGCTGAAGTGGCACTGGGCGGGCCACATCCGTCGCAGAACAGACGGCCGTTGGGGCAGACGAGTTCTATAGATGCGCCCACGGATTGGTACGTGCAGGGTGGGACGCCCCGCCGCCAGGTGAACCGACCTGAAGAAGGTGGCCGGAAGCTGCTGGATGCGGAGGGCGGAGGACCGGGTGTGGTTGGGTTCTTTGGATAAGGCATATGTCCAGCACTGGACGTCTAAGGGCTTACATGAGGTATTTCGTGTGGTATCGCAAACATAAATGTATCAGTTATGTACAGACAGGCGACAAAGAGAACAAGAGCATCATCTGGGCATTAAACTGCATTTTTTTTATATAGTTGGCAGCTAAGTTAATGCAATGGCCAGGCATGGGTAAGTAGTCTTCCTGATGTGTGATACATTTGAAAGGATCTCCTTTGAAAATACATCGCCAAACAAATCTGGCGACAATATGCTGAAATTGTGGCGTTTTGTCAAACTCCATTGTTTCGTCAAAGTGTATTTGTAGGGGATAGGTGAAGGTGCCAACTTAGAAATGAATAAGGTGAGTACTGTGGGGTGATTATAATGAAAAGTCCGAATTGTGATTGAAAATATAACGCCAAAGATGCGTGTGCGCACCTGTCAACGGTGTGGCGGAG
The DNA here is from genome assembly GCA_947086405.1 of Esperia sulphurella. Classification (NCBI taxonomy): domain Eukaryota; kingdom Metazoa; phylum Arthropoda; class Insecta; order Lepidoptera; family Oecophoridae; genus Esperia; species Esperia sulphurella. The sequence continues at coordinate 5,132,527 of OX352282.1, forward strand.
ACTGGGGGTCGCTGCGCGCGACGATCAAAATATACTAGAAAGTGGCACACGAGACAGGTAATAAGAACGGGCATCCTTTGCGTTTGTAGTTAATTTTATTTATTTAAAACATCAAGTACGTTCGGGTGACGTGCAGCTACGCAGAGCTACCAGGTTAGTACATAAGGTAAGTAGATTAGTATATAAGTTAAGTAAACTTAATATTTATTTTTTAATAATTTCGTTTTTAAGTTTTTTTTTATTTCAGGGAATGCGTCGGTGGTATGTCGTCTACAGTATTGTTTCTTAAATCATTAATTTGTAGGTAATAATATTAACAACTTTTATTCTATACCATCAGTTCTATGGTAATAGATGATTACTCTTTTCTATTATATATGTATGTGTGTTTGACATGACTTTCATGAGTGGAAGGCGATAGGGAGATGTTAATGATTTCATTTATGATGAGTTTAAGACCAATGACTTGTAGATTTTAATTACTATTTTTTTTGTTATGTTGGTAGCTTAACTAAGTGTTTTCTATATCCATTGATTGTAATGTTTTTGGCAATGTACTATTAGTACCAATAAATAATATGAATATGACATTCTTCTTCTATAATGAAATGATTGTGACCTGACCTTGTCTTGTTGTTCTTTGTCCTTCTCCGCCTGGGTGACCTTGCGCGCCTGGTGACCCCGGAACGAGGCCTGGATCTTGGTCGCGGCATGGCAGAGTTCTGGAAAGAGGAGAAAAGTACCATATTTGTATGCTGCTTTATCTCGACTTCTACATTTAAATATTAGATATAGGTATACATATACATACACTTGTCCCATCCTAAACAATCATTTTCTCCTGTGCTATGGGAATTAAACAAGCATTTGACAATTTATAAATATAACATCCTGACCGAGACCAGCTTGTACAAATTGTACAAAGTTGTTTGTCCCCGGTAAGAATCGAACCCACGACCTCGGGCGCTCGAGTCCAATGATCAAAGCGGTCAAATCAAACATCATTTTAGACATTCGGATAGACGGACAAAATTTATGAAGACTCAAAATCTAATAATATTAATAAAAGTTTTTATTTCGGAAAGCAATGATCCATAAATTGTTAGTATGCAACTTAAAACTATGTTAATGCCAAACTTTAAAAATGCCAATATTAGTCATTTGGGTGTGCGCACGTGCAAGTGGCCACACCTCCTGATGTACGGACAGTCGAGCCTGCTCGCCACCAGTTGCAGTATGCTGTTGGGGCTGGCACTCGCGCGGCGCGGTTTTGATGGATAAGTACCAACTCTTTTTTTTTATGAGGTTCAAAGACTTAAAATCAGAATCATCAGTATTCACTCGGAGGAAGACATTGCACCACTCAGGAATCCGACCGTCTCAGGAATGGGAACAGTCCCATTCCTGAGACGGTCCTTTAACTAGGCCCCCACTGTAGTTGGCACTGGCAGAACCTATATATTCGGAAGATGGTGCAATGTCTTCCTCCGAGTGAATACTGATGATTCTGATTTTAAGTCTTTGAACCTCATAAAATACCGCACAGCACTATTAGATAACAGTATCTAATAGTGCTGTGCGGTACACACGTTTAACGTCCCCTCCTCATTCTCCGAATCTCTTTAACTAGGTCCCTCACAAAAAATTCTGATCAACTAAATAGCATTTTGTTTTGGTCGCTGTACGTTAGCTAAAGTAATCATTTTATGTTCGTTTAAAACAAGGTCGTGATTAAGTTAAAAAGCTGAGTTATTCAAGGGAACAAGATCTTGTTCGAATCAGCAATTGGGGTCTTTTTTTTCAGTGCTTCGTACTTTACCATTTTATAATGTACCGTTAAAAACGGACAATCTTAAACTCATGCATTTTGAAGACCGATGGAGATCTTTAGAACAAATATGTAAAAGTGTCTATCGATCATGAGAAAGTTATGAAAATAATCTCCCGAGATATCCAAAGAAAATGAGTCCACAAAAATAAACATTGGCGGAAGTCGGAACTTGTTTACGAAGTTACTTTTCCGATTTTTATATATGATAGGCACAAAAATATACCAAATTAAACAAGACATTAAAACACGAACATGATTTATATTTAGATCTAATAAAGAATGATACAATACAGCCCTATCGATTTAAAACACAATACATCTGTTCCTAAGTACACTCAATATAGACACACATCTGCTGGTTCTCATGATTTTATATTCCAAAATATGAATGAAAGCTTTTATCAAACCTAAGTTGGCGTTTAAATTTAGGTGTGTTTTGATTGAATATCGTTTGAATTATTCATGAGAAGCTTCTCCACCTCCAGAATAGATAGCTGTAGGGGACAATTTGCGACTCGAAACCAGGTTATGTTCAGACCAAATGAGAATTAGTGGACCGCTGGGCCTCTACCAAAAATTCTGCTGCCCATCAACTGGGCAAGAATAAGATAATGTATTTGTTAACATAGATACACACATACATAATGCTCACGCCTTGATCCCAGAGATGTAGGCAGAGACGATGAATCTCCACTTGCGCGATCCTAGCACACCTCACTCACACTCATCAATCTTTTCATGCACCTCATTTTATTCATCTCACTGCGGATTCTAGCCTTTTTGAGAACGTTACTGATTTCATTCTGGGACGTCTTCTGTTCTTTCAAAAGATATCATTTGAAGTGGTTGGTACGAATTATTTTAATGAACAATTATAAGTAATTGTGGTTTTATATATTTTGAAACTCTAATGTGGTAATCTTTAGTAAGTAGTTTTAGGCAGAATTTGACGTCAAAAAGAGAATAATGTATTCCAATTTTGAAAATAAATATTTGGATTTTTGATTTTTTAAACAACTATGAAGAATAAAAAAGGTTATTGCAAAGTCAGCTGACAGTAACTGGTCGGGTTCAGTAACAGTACCTCGGGTGAGGCCTATGTCCAACAGTGGCTATTTCAGGCTGATAATTGTGAAATTAAGAACAGTTGTGCTTTGGAAGTAATTTTTAGAGCCATTTTTGAAAATTTCTGCTCCAAACATAAAGCTAAGGAAATTCAATTCGAAAATTATTAAATAAGAGGAGTGTTGAAATTGTTACAGTAACCTTATTTGAAACTCATACAAACTCGGGTGGTATGTAACGCATTCTGTTTGTTTCAAAAGTTCTAAACATCAGAATTTAATTAACTAAGTTACATGTTCGGTGGTTTAAGCTATCCGAAACGGATTTGAGAGAAACTTTTGGGTATAGTGACAGAACTAAAGTGCAACTTACTTTTAGACACCTGCCTTATTATTTACAACAACAACATCACAATACCGAGGTAGTTCGCTGCTGGATTACGCTGAAAAATACCAATTGTTGATCTGAACAAGGCAAAGAGAACGAAGCAAGGCGTGATAGAGTCACGACCGGATCGCTTTATTATTCTTAATATGCTCGCGAATGTGGTCGAGATATATCGGATATGAAAAATACCAATTGTTGATTTGAACAAGATCTTGGAAGAAATGGAAGAAACTTTGTAGGAATGTACAGCAGGTTATTCTGAACACAACTATAATTGACGACCTCCGTGGCGGAACGGGTAGCTCGTGTTCGAATCCTGCTAGGGGCAAATGTTCGTATGATGAATATCAATGTTTGTACCCAAGTCTTGGATGTTTATATATTTATTTAAGTATGTCTATCCGTTATCTATTAACCATAGCACAGGCTCTGCCTAGTTTGGGACTGGATAATGGGTATGAATGTCTGAGATATTTATTTATTTATATACATTTCTTTCGTGCCAAATGTCAACCTACGCTACGGCAGGAATGTGGTAACCATAATAAATAGAGAAATTTTTATTTCATTTTCAAAAGGAAATATTTATTTCAACATATATATATATATATATATATATATATATACCTATATATATATATATAGGTATAAGAAACCCCATAATTAAGACTTCACTTATTTGAAACAGATAAGACAAGTAAATTATTTTATTGTTCTTGGAATAAATAAATATATATTTTCTCTCAATTGAAAAAATCCTTTTCATCTTTGTAGTAGTGGCCACTTACCATCAAATGAGTTTTGTGTGAAGGAAATTTACGTTATTTCTATTATACATAGTAAAAAATATATTTAGGAAAGTTAGTTAAGCTCTTGTAAATTGAAAATGAAATACGTATATTTTAGGAAAACGATTATCCAGTGACGCGAAATAATAGAATCGAATGAACACTCCGTCGTAATATCTCAATAACTGTTCTTCCACTTCGTTAAAAGTAATTCTGAGCAGTAAGTCATTTTCGTTTCATTGGATAAGCTAAAATTGCTTTTTATAGAGAAGAAAAATGTTTTTAAAATAAAGTGGGTATATTAATATATGACGTCGAGTAATTAAATCGCTTGATCCGGAGGCATAGCGTTATTTATTTTATTTAACTCTTTATTGCACACACACACACAAAATAAAATAATAAAAAGGTAAAAAAATAACATGTACAAATGGTAAAGCCTATCACTTTAAAAAAGTCTGCCATCCTACCAGCGACAGAGAAAACTTCTTCAAAAACGTTTTATTATAATGCAAAACATTCTGTATTTTGGGAACACTGTCACTATAATACAAATACGGAACATCGAACACTACATTCATAGCCTATGGTATACCTTCATCCACAGATAGATCGGTTATAACCATTTGTTTACTTCAGTCTCGCGCGTGTCGATATTTGGAAAGAGCGCCCCTCCCGCGCACTTGTTTTACCTTGTGGTCACGTTTCTAGTGAGGAGATACAGTTATGCAGTTTGAAAATGGGCAATATGGAACTTTTGCAAATTTTTTGTCGGTGTTTACCCGACTTTGACTCGGCGCAAAACGAGCCTAAGCGTTTGATAGTTTATGCAATATATTTCAAATGGTTAGCACACGTGACGCGCTTACTTCACCATTCTATCTTGGTAGGATTTCTATGCCTAAATCGATACCGTGTATGACCAGGTAGGTAGTCTTATACCTTCGTCAGAGAGGAAAGCCTGAGTGTGGCGACTCCCCTCACATGTTACTTTAAGATTACATCTTCATGTCAGCCTGCGCGCCACCATCATACTCTGCCCTCCACTCTCATTCTCCCTTTTTAGCTCAACGGATATTAACGGGTTCACTGTGTTTGCTCGAGTGTCGTTTGCTCGAAAATCATTCATCCCTCGAAGCTTCATTGCGGAATTCGTTAGTTCGAAACCTCAAAATCTCGATAAGATGAAGTACAGTATGGTACCTATGCTTAAGGTACCTCATTCTCACTTTTATTTGAAATCCCCTCGTAAGTTATATTTCTAACTTGGTTAGAGTAAATCATTTGCGGGTAGCACCGCGGGGTAGAGGCTAGTTAGATATAAAGTTAGCTCCCCTCAAGGTTTTTTGGTAAAGTTTGTAAAATGAATTTTTAATCAAGGATAAAACCTTCATTTTATGCCGTTTGATGCTATATTTGGTTTTATTTGCTCAAGGGATTTGGTATGAGCATTTCTTCGCAAACAATTTTGATTTTAAATCGTTTATTTTTAAAGGAATTTGTTTGAAGTTGCGTATTATAGTGAGAAACTTCCTCAAAAATTAATATGCGTCAGTAATGTGATCTGGTTTAAAGGGAAGGAGAGTACGTCATGTTCTGACATAGTTCTCAGGATGACAACGCACTTGTCGCCTTTGAACTGTTGTACAAATCGTATGATAGAAGACAGTCGTAATTTCATACTAAATATATAGGTACGAAATGTTGCGGGTTGGTTGGCAAGTGACCGTTTCCATCAGGTGAGTCAGAGCGTTTAACACTTCAGACTGTAAAAAAACAATATTATGCTCTGCCCGTCGACGTCCTATGTTGGACAAAGGTCTGCCCTATAATTTGAACCCTAATCCTCACCTTTCGCTTTTTTAGGTCGTCCTATCATCAGGCAGAGGGGAATGTGCTACGCTTACTGCGCTGACCTCTATTTATAATAAGCCCCCACACGGGCGCGATGGCAGCGGCGCGGCGGAGGCGACCTATGATACAAAAGTGTACTGCAGGCGTCGCGTCAATGTGCGGTTCTCTATAAAATGCCATATATCACACAACAGCTGGCCGCCACTACGTATGGGATGGTTTTAAACTGGCTATCCTACACAACTGACGTCTAATTTATTTGTTTGAAGCGCCACCCGCGTGTGTACCGGGAACTAAATAAACCAAGCAATCAGAGCCAAAATATTTAGTTCCATAGACGCACGTTACTGAACTCCATAGCCCTCAGCGCCAAAATGGCCGAAATCAAGTATGTATAGAGTGCAGTATATTATACAGGTCAGTGACCTAACGTATGCGGTTTCCATTAATGATGAAGTAATAACTATGAGGCATTTGCCAATACCCTGTGTATAATTCTACCCTTACTACCTACTATAGGAGCACTAGCCTGTACATACACGTTTGTGTGTGCGCGTAAATTATTGTAGGGCCGAGCGCGTGAGTATAGTCGGTCGAGAGAGGGACAACATTATACGTCAGCAACTTAAGTGCTTCTCTTTCTAACTTATAGCGTCGATCTCTCAGCGGCAGCATAGTAATGCGTACTGCGGTGCTCTATTTTGCGGGCGTCGACCTTACTGACGAGGGGAGGTGAGTGTCGCTTCTTTAATCATCATCATGTCTCCTGTCATCTGAGTCCACTGCTGGGACTCTCCCAAGGCGCGCCACTGAACCCGATCCTCAGCTCTTCTCATCCAGTCACTGCCAGCCGCCTTACGCAGATCGTCGCTATCGTTCTGTACGACGTAATATTTAGTTTTCTTTGCTTTTATATTTAGTTGCTTATTATTATTTTCTGAGGATTATCAACCATATATCTTTCGCCACATGCGACCATTATTTATTTTGGCAAATGACAACAAGGCCACAGAGTTCATTTACGACTACTTGTCAAGATAGCGTTCACGAGTTATTCACAGATAGTTAATGGAGCATAGGGGAGATAAAAGAAGACTAATGACTGTATCGAGCTATCGACTCTTTCTACATATAGGATGTTCAGCAGATGTTTTGTCAAACCGGAAGGGTGTAAACAAGCAAGTATCACTAATTTTGATAGGTTTTTGAAAGGTATATAGTTAAAAAGACATTTTCAAAGCTTTTGAACGTGTAATCTTCTATAGGGATCGAGGTACCCCGGCGATACGTCGTCCCTATAGGATCTTTTGTAATAGCCCCTTTGTTTATATAATGCTATCCATCCCCCAGGGTCCGCTGCATAAAAGCTATTATGCAGCTAATGGATAGGAGATAGTAGTCCTTGGGTTCAGGGTAAGCCACACCCAGGACATTCATTCGCCTGCAGCAAGTGCATTACATTCACACAGCAAGTGCTTCATCGTCTCGCAGTCCTCTCCACAGGATCTACAGTTGACGGTATTTAAACATCTTGATCGCTTTTAGGTATTTTTAATGCAATAAATTTAGTTAAATTAAAAATATATATTTAAAAAAAATCGTGAGATTAGGATATATATTATAAGAGGGCTAAATAAGTTTCAAATGAGCACCTAGCTGCGTATGGCGTTTGGCAAAGCATCTGCTTATTTAGCACTATAACTATACTAATATTATAAAGAGGTAAATTTTGTGAGGTTGTAGCGGGTAATCACTGGATCTACTGAACCGATTTTGAAAATTCTTTTACCAATAGAAAGCCACGTTATTTGTGAGTGTCATGGGCTGTATATTAACCCGAAAAATTTATATTAACATGTAAGTTTTATTTTTATTTACAAATGTATATGTTTGGAGAACAATAAAGAATATTTGAATTGAATTGAATAGAAAATTGAAAAGACTTTTTCGTGGTAGTCAGAAAATGTTTACTGCCCAACGAAATAGTCACGTGTCAGCTAGTATATGATAAAAGGATACACTAACTTTAATCTAGATTCTGAAAATAGGTGAAGGTGCGGGGTTTAAGAAGGGTTAAGAGCTTTTAAAAAAAAATGGTTGCATGTGATTAATAGTGGCGATGATCCTTACATTAAATAAAGCTTACCGCTGCATTGTAAATCTAGGTTATCTCACTATCACTGCTTTTCACAGACGTTTTGCTAGCACAGGTAAACTATGTATATAATGTTGATTATCTCCTTCAAGTGAATTCCATAGTGGATGGAAAGAAACGTAGTATGAATGAAGCTACAGCATTAAAACGCCGAAAGGTAGATTCATAATGCAGCATCTCAGGTTTCTATTGGGCGGATTTAGCCAAACGTTTTACACTCTTTTACACTACATTCGCAACGCGTGATGCGATAAAAGCTGTTTTGACTTGGCCGAATCCATCAATGTGACATTGCGGCGATGAAAACGTGGCAATTTGTTGCTTTGTGAACGTAGCTTAAAGCTGGAATAACAACGAAGCATATTCTGAAACGAGAAGCAAATTGCAAGTCGTTCGCCGTTCGAGCAAACAAATGAAAGGCTGAATAGAGCCTCCCCAATACAGGTATAGGTATATATAATAACGTTTATTGAAACGCATGTCGGAGGCAGACGATATATTTATAAGACTTTCACTTCATGAAATATAGTAGACCTGCCTGCGTAAAAGTATAGATAGCAATAAAATTCATCAGTTAAATCGTTCTATAAAAAAACTTTGGAATTTGTAGGCTTTAGCCAAAACAAATGCCCTTATAGTAAAGCTTTTTTGTTCATCTGTTTGTCAGTCTGCTGGATAACTCGAAGAGTACTGGACATATTGAGATGAAATTTGGAATAGCGTGTAAAAGTGCGCCGCAATTATGGGCAATTCATGGAGATATCTAAATCCTACCACCTGTTAACGCCATCTATTAATTACGTCACACACATCACATAATTACTTACAAGTATTTACTACATTATTGGTGTGTATCTATCTATCCCATTCCCACCTATTCAAAAAAGACAGGACACGCGATCGCGACTCGTGTGAAGTGTGTGCGACGCTTTAGACTAATAGAAAAACACTTGCAAATGATCCGTCAAAGTGATCGCCACGAAAATAGTCGTTAGCTCAAGAAATTTCAAGTAAGTCTTGTTTTTTTCACTATTTACAATTTCATTTCTCTTATTTACGCAACACCACCTAAGACACAGATTAAAATATAGATAACTAGCTTTTATATATTTACACGTCTTCACTGCTTTTAACGATTAATTTGGTTTCCCGTAGGATTAGATGTGTTTTCGGGATAAAAACTATCCTGTGTCCTATTCCAGATTCTAACCTATATGTGTGCCAAGTTTCATCCCGATCCGCCCAGTGGTTGAAGCGTGATTGAGTAACAAACATCCAAATATCCAAACATCAAAACCTTCGCATTTATAATATTAGTGGGATTCTAGAACTGGAGTTAGTTAACCTAACGTGTAGGTTGATTTGAATTGTTTGTAAGTGATTTTTCCTTTTCGCTTTTGAGTATATTTCCTTTTCGCTTAACTATTATCTCGCACATACACTATAGGATAGTCACTCAGAATCATTCTGGTATTTGCCATAATCACCACGCTTGGCTTATAAACAGGAGAACGCTTCTGTCCATGATGGGCAAAAGCGTTCTCCTGTTCTTATTTATTTAATAGTTTATTGTACACACAAATATACAAAGAACAACACAAAGAAAAGAAATTTATACAAAAGGATAAGCTTATTTCTAAAGAAATTTCTTCCAGCTAACCTGCGGTGAAGATAAGGGATTATGTTCTTTTTATTTATAAGTTTTGAATTTAAAAATAGTGCAATTTAGGTGGGCCTATGGCATTGAGCGATTTCTTCCAAACAACGTTACATGTAACATGTGAAACGAACACTGAAAAAAAATGAATTACTTATAGTGTCAAGCAAATTTTTTGTTTAGTTATTATCAAAGTTCATTTGAATCTGCAAAACTATTTACTTCTTAGGCACAATATTTTTTATATGTTACACATTGTTCGGTATTAAATTTTTATGTAACTTACAGACAAGATTTCAGTTAAATTTAACATGATTATGTTTTTTTTTTTTCAGTGAAGGCAAATGACATGTAACAAAAATGAAGTTTCAGTTCCTCCCTAGTTAGTTGAAAATTTACGCAGACGAAGCCGCCAGACACAGCTAGCACACACATAAAGTGTTATTGCTGACTGTACCAAATTTCATGGGTATACGTTCCAGCATAGAGAATTTATGCTCTAATATTTCAAAGAAGGTTGAGTTATGAACGCTGGGTAGGTACATTAGACATGGGCGTGATTTCCAGAAATATTAAATTAATTTATAGTTGCTTACAAAGCAGAGGTTTATCAGAGTCGTTACATTTATTTACAGTAACTTTGTTGATTGTAAAGTTATTACCAACTTGTAACGTCACATCATCATTTCATCATCATATCAGCCCTTAGAGGTCCACTGTTGGACAAATGCCTTCCCCAATAATGAATGCCACCACACCCTATCCTCCGCCCTCCGCATCCAGCCGCTTCCGGCCACCTTCTTCAGCCACCTGCGCGTGCCGATACGCGGTTTCCACTCCAGACCTCGTCTGCCCCAACGATCGTTGGTTCTGCGACAAATGTGGCCCGCCCACTGCCACTTCGTAATTAACGTCATATTTGTAACGTCACAATTTTAGTTAAAACCCGAGGATGTGTAAGTATATATTAAGTAAAGACTATCTCGTTGGTCTAGTGGCTTGTGCTTAGTGGCACAGAACATGGTCTCCAGAAAAGATCCAAATTGTAATAATAATAAAAATAAAGTCTTATTCTTTTTAGAATTTCCTAAAGATACCTTCTAAAAATTTTAAGTGTTCAAAAATATTCAATACAGAACGTCCCAGTAATCGGCAACCACCACCAATATGTCGTTACACCCAGTGTAAGTCTGATAATTCCAACATAATTACAGCGAGGTATCCCACGTAATACTTTGGGCAGCATAAACTGGTTAACTGGAAGCAAAGAGAGTTTTTACCCTAATTAAATATACATTAAATAGATTATGCGGCTAAATACGAGTCAGACACGTATTTCATGCCTGCGGTACAACTACGATAAGCTTGGGTCGGAATAGGTAGTGCAATCGAAAATAACTGTAATTATTTGTTTTATAAATCTGTGTTACATATATAATTTTATTATTATTGTTAGCCGAACAAACGGCTATCTTGCCGCAAATTCTAAACGAATTACCAGAAAATTTGGCATACGACATGCTGGGGGGCAATGCGCGAAAAATAAAAGTTGCTACGAAGGGGTACTATCTGGCGAGCAGCAATGCGACCTAGATAGTCTTCATTCAAGTAAGTACCTATTTTAGCAACAAAATAGACTTGTACAAGTAGCGACCAACCATCCTAGGTTTCAGTAAACATATGTATCATCATCAGGTTATTTTTGTCTCCACTGCAGGAGCACAACCCTCTCTCATCTGCCGGAGACAGACGAAGGATTTGGCCTACACTTCCCGCGCTGGCCAGACGAGTTGGGGAGGCCTGATTGATGGTTTATAATGTGTTCCCTTAGTCGCCTTATACGAAGTCCACGGGAAGAGTTGGAGTGGTCCTATTCTACTCTGCCGGAAACCACACGGCAAACTGGTTTGTCACCTATAATTTTAAAAAGAAAATGTACTTGCTTCGAAAGTATATGTCACTCCGTCTAGACTCAAACACTTACATTATGTACATATACTTATTTATATTATTATATATGTACATAATTTGCTTAATATTTACTCTTACAGATCACCCAATCTTAAATAGCCATGCCATATTACAAGCAAGGGATCCCCGCCGCCAGGTGGAATGGCGACCTAAAGAAGGGGACCAGAAGCGGCTGGATGCGGAGGGCGGAGGACCGGGTGTGGTGGCGTTTCATTGGGGAATGCCTACGTCCAGCAGTGGACGTCTAAGGGCTGATATGATGACGATGATTATTACAGACAGACACACACACACACACGCACACACACACACACACACACACACACACACACACACACACACACACACACACACACACACACACTAACCCACCCCCTACACTAATTTATTAAACATCGAACCTGTCATTAAATCTGGAAACCTGTTACATACTAACCTTAATTAAAATAATTAAAACAGTTTTATACGACTAAAATCACTAGTTTCTATAAAAAAAATTTAAATGAAAATAAATGTCTTATACTTTCAAACTAACATAATATCTTTAGATTGCTACCTATTCCGTCTCCTGTGCTAAGCTAGGGTAAGCTGAGGGTTTACTGAACGTGATCTGAGGCTTACACGTTGCATCTGTTAATTTACCCCATATATCTTGGTTACTTTTTTGAACAAATACGTATGTTTTTTGCATTAAGCCAAGTCTAAAGTAAGTAGTTTCACTAAAGATCTTTTTTTAATGTAAGGGTACATAATACGTGACCAAAACAGTGTACGGCCAATTATTTCTCAGGCCCATAATTTTTGCTCAGGGTTTGATTATTTTGTCCCCTAAGGGAACATACCCAAACTACATGACACATTTTTTTCAATGTTCACGTAGTAATGCATAAATTTTTGCAAAAACTGCGCGCCATATTTGAATATAGCGAGATTTCCCTAGAGGATATTGACTACGTGACAAAAACCTAACCCCCCCCTTGATTTGAACAGCTTAACTACATATTTGAATTCATATATCGTCAGATAATATTACCAAATTACTAAATAACAAATATATCATCCATCACATAACAAGACGAATGTTTGATACTTAATAACTTTATTGGTCTTCATGGACCGGAAGTTTGGAAAAGAAAAATGAATTGACGGAACAAGCATATTGTGTGAAAAATGTAATCAATCTTTATGACACATTTGCTGGCAACTCTGGCAAGATATCAATCAATATATTAAGCAGAAACAATAACATAGGCTCGTCAATTTTGAGAGTGGATTGATTAGTTTATTAAACACAAAGCAACACTTAGTTATAAAAATATTTATACATGACATCCAAGTTATTTTATATACGATTTTTTAATACTCATATGTCACTAATGATTGAGTAACCGTCGTTCAAAATGTAACTGTAAATATATTTTTTAGCAATAGTAATTTTTATATCGATATTTCATGAGTAAAGAACTGTATTAATTTATTGAATATGAGTATAAAATACAAGCTGAAAATTAACAAATATGAAACACATCTAATTTAAATAAAAAATTTCGCCTAATTTGTCCAGCGAATGGTGCTGCAACGTGCCTAGGACACTCGCTACGTTTCCCCGCTGGACGGCTAGGGCTACGCGCTGTTGAAGATACCTCCCGCTATTTTTCTCCCCAGAAATATCTATTAATTTTAAACCTAATAGGTGCATGAGTAAATAATTCTATGAAGTCCTATATTTTTGAGTATTCCGCAATCAGAGAGATCAAAAACTTCGCTACAAGGGTGTACCGTGGGTTTGTTGATGTTGCTACCGCGGGGTTAGTTGACTTTAGCTACTTCCACAGTACCATGGCATACGGTATCCCACTGTGGGGTCAAGCAGGAGATATAGAGACCATCATTTTTATCTTGCAAAAAGAGCAGTTAGGGCAATCTATAATCTGCGTTGTAGAGAGTCATTAAGAGAAAACTTTAAAGAAATAACCATATTAACAGTAGCTGGTCAATTCATTTTAGATAATATTTCATATGTCAGAAAATACTTATCTCTCTTTTTGAGGCACTGTGACAATAATAGTTATAATACAAGAAAAAAAACTTGTTTTACCAGGGTTAAGACTAAGTAAGGTCAGTAAATCGTTCACGGGGCAATGTATACGCTTCTACAACAAACTACCAGAGGAAATCTTAAATATGACGGACAGAACAACAAAACAACTTTGTAAGAAAGCCTATTATAAAATAAACGATTATTTGAATGACAAAGATGCCTGGTACTAATGTTGATTCAGCTTCGCATAATCTTTATATAATTGTATGCAGGCTTGATTTTTTGAAAGATGTATTGCGTGAAGTTTGTTGCGCCGTTTCTTCTTCACAACGCTAACACCTAGGAAGCGGTAGTCGATAAAAAAATGACGTTTACTCAGCAATAAATGATTTTGACTTTGACGTAACCACAGAACCTAAGTAAGAGTACAAGTGATTTTAGGGCGTACTCCCTAAGAAAGCTTGTTCAATATCTCATGAACGTACCTACAAAATTCAATGCAAGCCAAACTGAATCCTATACTCATGGAAGAAAGCCAATGTTACGATGAACCGCTAAATCATACAACATTCACAGTCGTATGCGATTCACCTCGGTGCCCCGGCAATGGGGGCCGGGCCGCATAGGTATGTTTTATACCTAAAGTACGGAGTGCGACAGGGCTGACGAAACCCTAAATTATCTATAATAATAAAAACAAAGATTATTGTTCGTACAACTGTACTATTACCCTTGCACGCCAGCCAACCAGCGCGGGAGTCTGAAACTTTTTCAATTATACTTACACTGTTACCCGAGAAGGGAAAGTTATTTTTATAATAAAATTCAGCACGCTACAATATCCCAGACTTGTTGGAGCTACGAGCTGTTTTGAATGTTATCGGAGTTACCTTAAGAAAGAGATTTGTTATAGCTAGGGAGAGTAGACAAAACCGAAACTGAATTTCGGTATACAACTTTTTGGTCCCCAAATTTTTTCCGTGCTATCGATATTTTATCCCAAAACAGATAATGACAAGGACACTGGAAATAACTCGCAATATATTTAAGGTGAAGTTAGTCATTGCTATATTCTCCTTATCTTCTTTAAGGAAAACCTGGCGACAATTCCATCCTATGAGATTTTTGTGCCAAACCCCTGTCCACCATCGTCGGTGCCCCAAGTCGAATTGGCCTTAGAATGTCTTCTTTGGCATATGCAGGTTTTCTTACGATGTTTTCTTTCACAAAAAAGCCTGTGGTATTTATAAATAAACCGTACTTAAGTTTCTAAAAGCTCATTGGTACGGGCGGGGTTTGAGTCCATGCACGACCTCATGAACGTGAGGCGAATGCACAACCAACTAGGCTAGGCTACCACGGCTCTATTTTCTTTGTAGAAACATACTGTGTTTCTGTGGAAATGTAGACTAATAGCAAGCATAGCTGCAAACGAACCTTTTTTAGGTCGTAATTGTGAATTCTTTCGAAACCATCGATACATTATTTTAGGTTTGCACATCACTACTGAGAGGGATTGGAGTAAAAATGTCTGCAAGACTAGATTAAGGCTCAATGCCTGTTTACTTTAGTCTTCCAGAAATTGCTATACAAACAAAACGATTGCTTTTTATACTAAAATTATAACATTATTATGCGCGTTTTATCTGTGTGGTGGCGTTCATTGGGGAAGGCATATGTCCAACAGTTGACGTCTAAGGGCTAATTTGATGAACTACGTAGATGCACAAAATGCACAATAGGATTTTAGACGTTGCATAAAAGTGCACGTTTGTTTCTTTTTAGGGATCCTTCAAAACAATACTTATAGAGAAGTGTAAATGTTTTGTCCGTATGTCCGTCCGTCGAATTACTCGAATACTACTGGACCGATTGAGGTGAAATTTTGAATATACTTGTAAATATAAAATTGGCCGAAATTCAAGCGAAAGTTATGAATATTCCCCTTTTTATTGTTGTTGTAAAATCTGTCAATTGTCATATCAGTAGTGCTATTCCCTAAAATACAAACTTACGTACGTCTCACCAAAGATAATATATACTAGAGTGTCTCACTCAAGTGACTTCATTCACTTTGAAACCTAATCTATTGGTAATTCTGTAAACATTTCAGAGCACTATCGAAGTGAAGCACAAAGAACTCACTTCACGTCGACAGTGCTCTATAATGTTTACAGAATGCCAATGGATTAGGTTTCGAAGTGAGTAAAGTCACTTGAGTGAGACTCTCACGCGAGTTGTATTTTAGAGAATAGCACTACAAATCTTAACACGAAATCATGTTATCTCTTCAAGTAAATGAATGTTACATATCCATACACTTGTCTAATCCCAAACTAGGGATATTCTCCTGTGCTGTGGAAATTAAACAAGGATGGGACAATTCATAAATATAACATTCAGACTGGGCCCAACTTGTACAAAGTTGTCTGTCCCCAGTGGGAATCGAACCCACGACCTCTAGCGCTAGAGTCCAATGACCAAGCCACTAACAAAAAGGCGGTAAAATTTTGAGTCAAAGGCCAAAAAGAGTTAGAAAAGAAGTTGTTACCGGCTTCCACGGTAGTTCCCTCGAGTCCAACGCCCCAGCTATAAATTTCACGAACCCTAAAGGCTTAAAATTATAATGGAAAAGCGTAAAGAAGACTTTAAAACTTGAGGTGCTTGAGTCAGGACTGATGTTCTTAAATCAATCAACAAGTTTATTCCGAAAACTCGAAGTCGGGCGGGCAATTAGTAAAACGTCCAAAAGTGGTGTTGAGGTCGACATTCTGTAATTCATTTTGCACCAGTAGCTATATACAATTTGAACCCAAAATTTCACATTTCAACCCATTTTATTACTTTCAAAATAAAATATAAGAAATATCCAGTAAAGTCTTTGACTTATTAACTTCCAGCCTTTTAGATAATATCAAAAAATATAAAGTAACAGATCCATTTCTGCCCACAAATTGTCTTATACGTTTGTCGGAATTATTTTATGTATTTTTAGTGAGATAAATAAATATTTTTTCAAAATTATTATTGTTATTAGCATCATCATTCCACAACCATAGTCCACTCATAGCCCAGTTAAGTACCGGGCACCTCCCCCGTGATTCGGCCTATAGGACCTAGATGTCGAAAGGCCATGGGAGGTGGAGGTTCTATATTATGAGTGTACCATAGTCCGTAACATTGGCACTCTTACGTATTCCTTGAAATCTCGACAATTTTCGCAAAATTCGCATCAGGACTCCCATATAATTGGGGATTGGATCAAAAAGATCGTAAGGTCGAAATGTCCGTAGATATACCTGGCCCCCTGTAATAAGATAAGAAGGGATGGAGGGATCAGTGTTCCACATGTCCTGTAACAGTAATCCTTGCAGTAGTTTCGCATACCTATTTTTATTCTCTAAACAAGCCACTGGTTACCCGTTAGCTGTGTGGTTCCCGGCTTAGAATATCGCCACCATCAATCTTTCCGTGGGTATCGTCAAGGCGGTTGAGGCATTGCACCAGGAAGGGGCAGCGTTCTCCTGTGTATATTAAGATCTTTACTGCGATCACCAATCCGCCTGCCAAGCGTGTTTATTAAGGCAAATCCTCCAATGGACAGCCCACCAAAAGTGGCATTCTATTGGGGAGTTTTATGTTCAGCAGTGGACGTATTTCGGCCAATGATGAAGAAATTACTTACCTACATACCAAGATGATATTTGGCAGAGCGGAGCCGAAGTCGCAGCTCTCTGAATCTATAATGATGTTTTTCGTTATCTTAACCACAACCCCGGTTACGTTTTCTGCCTACTCTAAGCTCACGTCCTACGAATGGAAGAAAAATATTGTGCCTAGCTCGTAGTCGTAAATCAGTCGTGTGTGTGATCGAGCTGCAATCTCTGAGTTATGGCCTGTCGATGCCTGTTCCCATCCTGTTTAATAACATGGCCGTTATTGCCACTATCTATAAAAGTGGTTATTCCGTTTTCCAAACGGAAGCCGAAGGATTTTACCACAAATATGAATAGGCTAGATACCGCATGTTCATTAAGTAGTACGAGAACCGAGCGTGTCATTTTTTTGTACCTACGATGATGTCACACGAGCCATTTGGTGATGTTCACTGCATAAACCGACCCGTTTAATCGCAACGAGTCAGTAAGTTAACATCGTTGAATATTTATAGGTTGAAAATATTATTGTTTTCATTTTATTATACTACTCAAATCCTTAATATCATAGCGAGATAAAACATAGTGCTAATTCTATACGGGATACTCAGCTTTGCAACAGAGTAAACTCCATAAAATTCGTCAAGTAGTTTTTGCGTGAAATCGTTATAAACGATTCAACTATTCTATATTCCCTAGATTCCACAAACAATATCTTCAATGTACTGAATGTACATAGCATGAGATACCCCATGCGAACAGATGAACTAACTAAAAGCTTTGCTAATCTGGTTTCTGTGGTTTACTTACTCTATATCATGTTCGTATGACGTACAGTCAGCACGAAACGTGGTTCGTAAAAAAAATGGTATATCCTATTTTAATTCCAAAAAAAAGCATTTATAGCATCAATTACTTTAACAAAACCTAAAAATGGATCATTAGATGACTGAATAAAATTGCATGTCATCCAGTTACGGCTCAGAGCAATCCTTAAAAGGCGGTGTCAGTACCCTCAATTCCTATACCATTGACGAAACATACATACAACAATCCGTGATCCTAGCATACTTCATGTGCGAATGGGACAAAAACTCTGACGACGTTTCGTTTTTACTCTATAACTTTACGGTCATAAGATCTGCACAAAGAAATCTATGGAAAAAAATATGGAAAATATAAAAATAAAAAATCCTTAATAACTTACATCGTATAGTTATTAAGGATTTTTTTTTTTCAATAAAAAATTGTTTACTCCCTTATTCCCTACGTAAAATAACGAAGAATAATAAACATATTTTTAGATAACATACTGTAACCGTCGTATATGACGTCTATACTCACATATACTTGATTTCAGTAAATATATATATCATTTACCTATATATAATTGTGTCATCTATCTATAAATAGAATTAACAATAGTTGTATCAATAAAGCAGTATAAACAAGTATGTACAAAGGGTGTAACTATTTGTTTTGTAATTTGAAAATAACCTTCATCTTTTTCAAATGTATAAATAACATGCTCTTTAAAATCAAAGCCATTTCTTTCTGTTTAAGTGGAACTAATTTACGTTTAAAGTTAATTTATTGAGTTTCATGGAGTGTTTTGGAACAACTCTGAGAACATTTCCTGTACTTGAAGTCCAATACAAAGTCCAGATTCAACTCATGTTGAATGTCTATCGATTTTAACTAATATAAGATAAAGTTCAAAATATTAGTGGTTAAATTTAATTCGTTAGCAAAATTCTAAAAGCACGGAATCTTTAAGTCTCTCAGACTAGTAAAAACAAAAGTGTAACAAAACCAATAAATTCTTTGAATAATGGCCTTATGAAGTGGGGTAACGTTTCATGGGAATCGATGAGAGCTGAGTTGTTTTGAAAATTCTTTTGATTTTGCGGGAGTTGAAGCTTGGGTCGCGAAGAGTTAGGCTCGGGCCGTGAGAGCGTCGGTTGACAATTACGAAGGAGTCTGACTCTGGTCGCGAAGAGTTGAAGCTTGGGTCGCGATGGGATCGGTTAACGGTTACGGAGGAGTCTGAGTCGCGAAGAGTTGAAGCTTGGGTCGCGATGGGATCGGTTAACGGTTACGGAGGAGTCTGAGTCGCGAAGAGTTGAAGTTTGGGTCGTGATGGAATCGGTTAACGGTTACGGAGGAGTCTGACTCCTGTCGCGAAGAGTTAGGCTCGGGCCGTGAGAGCGTCGGTTGACAATTACGAAGGAGTCTGACTCTGGTCGCGAAGAGTTGAAGCTTGGGTCGCCATGGAATCGGTTAACGGTTACGAGGAGTCTGACTCTTGTCGCGAAGAGTTGGGGCTTTGGGTCGCGAGGGAGTCGGTGGATAATTACGGAGTAATCTGAATATAAGTTTGCGAACACATCTCTGAATAAATTAAGAAGGTCTTTGTTAAGTTTTTCAAAGTAAACGTGTATTAACAATTTCAATTACAGAGATTCGCCGTGAGTGACATTTAATAGTGCAAGTGAAGTGATTTAGTAAAATTTTAAATTCAGTGTTCATAACAGAACTATTTAAGTATTTAAAGTATTTTCTTATTTAATTTTATTGTACATATATATATATATATATATATATATATTTATGGTGTTCTAGAATTAACATTTTAGGGGCGAGAATTATTACATCTACAAATTAGGATGCCGAATTTTTCTCCGTTGAAATTCTTTTCTTAACTTTGTATCACTTTAGGATTTTTAACTCTTTGTTTCATCATTTTTCCCCTTTAGCAGCAGAGAACGAGTTACATCTTCGTATAGACTCGGGTAGAGTTTTTATTATGTTAGTTTGGTCGGAATAGTTTAGAGTGTGAATATACAACGAAAATGTTCATCATTTACATCAATACTTATAATCTGACTCACTAAATGATTTGACTCGGATGTCTGACGAACTGATTTTGAAAGCCTAATGAACCATGCATGTATGATTCATCACAAATTTATTATAAGAAAGATGCCTGTTGTTTACATTCAACCGAAAAAACTAAAGGACAGTCTAGAAATTTATGTAAGTCAATTGTCTGTCTTTCTTTTGTATTAACTTTGGACTTGACTTTTCAACAGATTTGGAAAACATACATATTGTGTGTCAGTCTGTTTGCCGAATACTCAAAAACTACTGAACTAAATAAGGCAGGGTATGGACTTGAATTCGCACGTTAAAATACGTATGTCTGTTTGTTGTTGTAATCTACGAAACATGCATAATGTGTGACAGTCTGTCTGCCAAATACTCTAAAACTACTGAACTAAATAAGGCAGTGTATAGACTTGAATTCGCACTTTAATATATGTATGTCTGTTTGTTATTATGAATTACTGAATCAAATAACTTTTGGATGGGATCATACATTGTGTGTTTCACACTAGCTCGTGTTATTGACACGCAACTATATTAATATCGTGCTTATTGCACGCAACGATACTTAATTGTATTTTACATGTAACGAATCTAATTCGTGTTGTTTTACATGTATCTTCGACAATATACACAAACATGCATTCAGCTGACACGAAATTATAATAGTTTCTGTTCTACTTGGGTTAATATTGTCCTGAAAGATTGGTCGAGCACGTCTCCCTTAACCGAACTCTGTCCCGAATGCTACTTCATATCATATATCTAAACAAAGCAACAGGGCTGGGCAAGGTTTATCGATTAAGGACAATTGATGCTATGGTCTCCCCAAACTTGATTGAAACGTTATAATTACAACTCTACATGCACTATGTATTCAACTTAAGGCCTGAGGTCTTGATACACACATGCACAAAATAACACATCACACGATTTGTCTTAGATCACTAGGACATTTCGCTCAACACTTAGGTATACCACATACAAACCTAGATCTAAGAAAAGAATAAGTACCATAACTTCAACCAGCGTCTACAAGTGGATGCTCAACCATCATTAATTTATCTCTACGAGCTACGACTATAAACTAAAATTGGTAATAATTAATTATTACTAAATTATCTGCAAATAAAGAGATATGATTGATGAAAGTTGTTGATCGGAAAGAAGTGTGATGGTTTGAATCTAATTAGATTTTGGGTGTTTAGGTTGTGTTCACGGATTTGTTGGCATGAAAACCGGGATCGAGGTTGGATCTTCTAACGGTTTTTGTGGGAGGCCCAAGATGATAGTGCTGGCTGGGAGTCTTGGTTAATCTAAATCTTTGATTAGTAATTAGGTATTGACCTAAGTGTCAATTTCCAAAGGTTTTCTAGAGCTAGGTCACCTTTTCAGCTTGCATGTGTCCCTTTCCTTGTCTTAAGGAATTAAGTGTGTATGTACATTTATATATTTTCATTTCATAGTATATTCTATTATTAAAAGTGTCTATTAATAATAAATGAAAGTGCTCAATATGTGGCCACGAAGAAAGAAGAGCAGCAGCGTTCCGGAGACTGGAGCATGAAGCGGACATTAAAATTACCAGATTCATTGTGACTGGACTGGTTTCAGATAAGTCGCATGATTTTATTATTTATCGTGTTTTTATATTGATGTTATTTTATGTGAAGTGTATTTTTATTGTTTTTGTTTCTTAATTTAGATACGATAATTATGATTGCGTTACATACTTATTTAATTAAACAACAACGTAAAGGGTTCTGTACTAGACGATCACAAACGATAATTAGACGATTTTATTTCAAGGCCATTATTAATTTATTGTTAGGTTAGTTCAAGTAATAGGTATTTAGGTATGTATGGGATCGTTAACTATATCTATTTTATTAATAGATAGGTTGATGAGTTTTCTACAGTGGTGCCGTGACCAGGATGATACGTCATTAAAAACTGGATTAATTTAATTCAGTTACGTGTAAAAAAGTATTTGGGTTACTACTTTTTAATATTTCTTTTAAACTAACTTTTAAAACGTTACACAACGTAGGTTAAATCATTTGGTAATATCAAACCATACATTCGTACGTCATAAAAATATTTTTGTTTTAAAACTTTATAATTTAAAAGTATAAATATAATAATACATAGTATATATATACACGAACATATGATTCCAAACCCAAATTAGGAAAAGCCTGTACTATGGGTATCGGACAGTGGATATAAGCATATAAATACTAGTTACATTTAGATACAATACAACAACAAATACTGATTTAACAAATGTTTTTACTGAGAAGGATTCGAACCGTCAACCCTTAGCTTCACATATGGTTGCACTACAAACTAATCTGCAGGGCCTAAAATTTAAAAATATGAATTTAGAAACAATCTCAAGTGTCGTCTCGACGCCACACTTTTTTTGTCCACATTCCTGCAAACGTGTGAGGCTTGGCTATTTATTGGTTTCGTTCGTGTTATAATTTTTTTTAAGTCACAAGGGACGCGTTGTTGTCGAATTAGCTTCTAAACGTCCACTGTTGGACGTAGGCCTTTCCCAAAGGAACGCTTTGTTGGCCTAGTTGTTAATCGTTAGGCCTCTATTGTCATATGAAACATAAATATAAATATTTGTGATTTGCTATTTATTTCCTTTATTAGTATTTCATTTTGTTATTAAGCTTTGCAAATATTACTGTTTTATTTCATTATAAACGAAAGCTATTTAAAATACTAGAATATGTTTTAACTGCCTTTCTATTAGTGAAAATGAAACAAATCACTTTACAGTTTTTAATGTCGCATAAATAGTATTATGTAAATTAATGTTAAAAAAATATATTTCATAATGATAATTAAATACTAGAAATTTGTTTTACTTAACATAATTGATTAGCACATTAACGTCGGTATTAAAGTATATTATTTAGATCAAAATATGAGGGTCCATGACAACTGGCGCCATCTGACGAAGGGTGGTATCAATTGTATTCAAAGTTGCGTAACGCGCTTGATTCCAATACTCGGTCGAATACGTTTGTTGATTTAGGTAATACTTCAGTCGTGTGCAGATAGATGGCGTTTTGAGGGTTCATATTTCACTGGCGACATCTGACGGAGGGTAATCAAATGTGTTCAAAGTTACGTAACGCACAGGGATTATACCACACGGTCGAAGTACGTTTGTTTAGGTGATACTTCAGTCGTTTGCGAATAGGTGGCGTTTTTGTCACAAGTTCGTAGGGATGCGTAGACGCCGCGTGACGGGAATAATTGGAACCACAGGGGTGGAACTGACATTTTCGTCAGCTGAGATTTGTAAACATGTGACATGATTTTTTATGTACAACTGATCACTAGGAATGCATTAAGTACGAGTTTTACATTTTATTGAGACAAAATAGATAATGAAAAGCGAAGTTAATTTTCCATTTTATAATTATATACTGCAAGTTGTTGCTTTTTAAATATCGCTCGAAATTAGTACAGATTCTAGATTCATAATTGTTACTGTATAAAAATTTAGCTAGTGATTGTAACTTAAAACTTTCAAAAATGGAAAAATTGTCTTTAATTAACTTGACTTTAACATTGATTTTGAATAGAATGTAACTACAAACTTCAATTTTAATTTTGTTTATATATTTGAAAGAGAGTCGAAATGATCTTTAAAAATATAAATCACGCTCTTTATTTATTTATATTCTTTATTAATATTTAAGTTTACATTTAATTATATGCATAAAAATCAAAATTATATTGTGAGATAGTTATATTTTGTCTATTTCTTGAAAAAAAAAAAACAGTTAAAAAGAAAAGGATGGTTACTGTTACTATTAAAACAACAGCTGTGTTATATGGGTCAAGACAAAAACAGATGTTTGTATATGCTCCTGTGGTTGATAACAGAATGTAAGTTCTATTTATTTTCTTCTAAAAGTTCTAGTCTCACAAACTAGGATCCCATAGGATTTTGAATTCGGACCTGTCGTGTACTGGAGATGGGAATACTGTTCCATTCAGACTTGTTTTGTGATTGCTTATTCTTCTTATGTTTTGAGTTATATAATGCCTGGTTTAAATACACACCACACATGCACATTTCTAAGATTTTATGTTAATAAGGATTAGAGTTAAAAAAAAGGGATAATTTAAGTAAGTCAGAAGATATGCATAGCCACCGCTCCATTCATTGCTGAGAAATTATGAACAAAGTCCATTGAGAATCTGATTATGCTATAAAGTGTTCATAACTAATAAATTACTTAGGGAAATTATTAGGGCTGAAATTATTGCATCAGATTCTAATAAGAAACAAAGTTGATTAAATTCAAAGATATTAGTAATAAATAGCTGACATTTTAGTTCTGATGTTCTCGATTTTATCTTTTCATTCGAAAATAAAATCTCAGACATCAAGGGGCGATCTGTAACCGTCGTATATGACGTCTATACTCACATATACTTGATTTCAGTAAATATATATATCATTTACCTATATATAATTGTGTCATCTATCTATAAATAGAATTAACAATAGTTGTATCAATAAAGCAGTATAAACAAGTATGTACAAAGGGTGTAACTATTTGTTTTGTAATTTGAAAATAACCTTCATCTTTTTCAAATGTATAAATAACATGCTCTTTAAAATCAAAGCCATTTCTTTCTGTTTAAGTGGAACTAATTTACGTTTAAAGTTAATTTATTGAGTTTCATGGAGTGTTTTGGAACAACTCTGAGAACATTTCCTGTACTTGAAGTCCAATACAAAGTCCAGATTCAACTCATGTTGAATGTCTATCGATTTTAACTAATATAAGATAAAGTTCAAAATATTAGTGGTTAAATTTAATTCGTTAGCAAAATTCTAAAAGCACGGAATCTTTAAGTCTCTCAGACTAGTAAAAACAAAAGTGTAACAAAACCAATAAATTCTTTGAATAATGGCCTTATGAAGTGGGGTAACGTTTCATGGGAATCGATGAGAGCTGAGTTGTTTTGAAAATTCTTTTGATTTTGCGGGAGTTGAAGCTTGGGTCGCGAAGAGTTAGGCTCGGGCCGTGAGAGCGTCGGTTGACAATTACGAAGGAGTCTGACTCTGGTCGCGAAGAGTTGAAGCTTGGGTCGCGATGGGATCGGTTAACGGTTACGGAGGAGTCTGAGTCGCGAAGAGTTGAAGCTTGGGTCGCGATGGGATCGGTTAACGGTTACGGAGGAGTCTGAGTCGCGAAGAGTTGAAGTTTGGGTCGTGATGGAATCGGTTAACGGTTACGGAGGAGTCTGACTCCTGTCGCGAAGAGTTAGGCTCGGGCCGTGAGAGCGTCGGTTGACAATTACGAAGGAGTCTGACTCTGGTCGCGAAGAGTTGAAGCTTGGGTCGCCATGGAATCGGTTAACGGTTACGAGGAGTCTGACTCTTGTCGCGAAGAGTTGGGGCTTTGGGTCGCGAGGGAGTCGGTGGATAATTACGGAGTAATCTGAATATAAGTTTGCGAACACATCTCTGAATAAATTAAGAAGGTCTTTGTTAAGTTTTTCAAAGTAAACGTGTATTAACAATTTCAATTACAGAGATTCGCCGTGAGTGACATTTAATAGTGCAAGTGAAGTGATTTAGTAAAATTTTAAATTCAGTGTTCATAACAGAACTATTTAAGTATTTAAAGTATTTTCTTATTTAATTTTATTGTACATATATATATATATATATATATATATATATTTATGGTGTTCTAGAATTAACATTTTAGGGGCGAGAATTATTACATCTACAAATTAGGATGCCGAATTTTTCTCCGTTGAAATTCTTTTCTTAACTTTGTATCACTTTAGGATTTTTAACTCTTTGTTTCATCATTTTTCCCCTTTAGCAGCAGAGAACGAGTTACATCTTCGTATAGACTCGGGTAGAGTTTTTATTATGTTAGTTTGGTCGGAATAGTTTAGAGTGTGAATATACAACGAAAATGTTCATCATTTACATCAATACTTATAATCTGACTCACTAAATGATTTGACTCGGATGTCTGACGAACTGATTTTGAAAGCCTAATGAACCATGCATGTATGATTCATCACAAATTTATTATAAGAAAGATGCCTGTTGTTTACATTCAACCGAAAAAACTAAAGGACAGTCTAGAAATTTATGTAAGTCAATTGTCTGTCTTTCTTTTGTATTAACTTTGGACTTGACTTTTCAACAGATTTGGAAAACATACATATTGTGTGTCAGTCTGTTTGCCGAATACTCAAAAACTACTGAACTAAATAAGGCAGGGTATGGACTTGAATTCGCACGTTAAAATACGTATGTCTGTTTGTTGTTGTAATCTACGAAACATGCATAATGTGTGACAGTCTGTCTGCCAAATACTCTAAAACTACTGAACTAAATAAGGCAGTGTATAGACTTGAATTCGCACTTTAATATATGTATGTCTGTTTGTTATTATGAATTACTGAATCAAATAACTTTTGGATGGGATCATACATTGTGTGTTTCACACTAGCTCGTGTTATTGACACGCAACTATATTAATATCGTGCTTATTGCACGCAACGATACTTAATTGTATTTTACATGTAACGAATCTAATTCGTGTTGTTTTACATGTATCTTCGACAATATACACAAACATGCATTCAGCTGACACGAAATTATAATAGTTTCTGTTCTACTTGGGTTAATATTGTCCTGAAAGATTGGTCGAGCACGTCTCCCTTAACCGAACTCTGTCCCGAATGCTACTTCATATCATATATCTAAACAAAGCAACAGGGCTGGGCAAGGTTTGTCGATTAAGGACAATTGATGCTATGGTCTCCCCAAACTTGATTGAAACGTTATAATTACAACTCTACATGCACTATGTATTCAACTTAAGGCCTGAGGTCTTGATACACACATGCACAAAATAACACATCACACGATTTGTCTTAGATCACTAGGACATTTCGCTCAACACTTAGGTATACCACATACAAACCTAGATCTAAGAAAAGAATAAGTACCATAACTTCAACCAGCGTCTACAAGTGGATGCTCAACCATCATTAATTTATCTCTACGAGCTACGACTATAAACTAAAATTGGTAATAATTAATTATTACTAAATTATCTGCAAATAAAGAGATATGATTGATGAAAGTTGTTGATCGGAAAGAAGTGTGATGGTTTGAATCTAATTAGATTTTGGGTGTTTAGGTTGTGTTCACGGATTTGTTGGCATGAAAACCGGGATCGAGGTTGGATCTTCTAACGGTTTTTGTGGGAGGCCCAAGATGATAGTGCTGGCTGGGAGTCTTGGTTAATCTAAATCTTTGATTAGTAATTAGGTATTGACCTAAGTGTCAATTTCCAAAGGTTTTCTAGAGCTAGGTCACCTTTTCAGCTTGCATGTGTCCCTTTCCTTGTCTTAAGGAATTAAGTGTGTATGTACATTTATATATTTTCATTTCATAGTATATTCTATTATTAAAAGTGTCTATTAATAATAAATGAAAGTGCTCAATATGTGGCCACGAAGAAAGAAGAGCAGCAGCGTTCCGGAGACTGGAGCATGAAGCGGACATTAAAATTACCAGATTCATTGTGACTGGACTGGTTTCAGATAAGTCGCATGATTTTATTATTTATCGTGTTTTTATATTGATGTTATTTTATGTGAAGTGTATTTTTATTGTTTTTGTTTCTTAATTTAGATACGATAATTATGATTGCGTTACATACTTATTTAATTAAACAACAACGTAAAGGGTTCTGTACTAGACGATCACAAACGATAATTAGACGATTTTATTTCAAGGCCATTATTAATTTATTGTTAGGTTAGTTCAAGTAATAGGTATTTAGGTATGTATGGGATCGTTAACTATATCTATTTTATTAATAGATAGGTTGATGAGTTTTCTACAATACGGTCGCTGGAGAACATATTGAAGAAGTAAAATATTCATTAAAAAAGTGTTTCCTGCGGTGACAGCCACCTAAGTGGACGATCTACTTGACGGGCCGACTGTACATGTGAAGGTTAATGAATTAAGGGGGAAAGCACACTTTGTTACCGTTATTGAATTTCTGTTACCATCGCAACCTGCCTGCTTTCAGGGTTGTTAATGACTTTGTTATCAGGCTACGTCCCTTCTCTTTTATGTTCCATATTTATTGCTTTAAAAGCTTTTTAATGTACATTTTTCTTTCGAAAAGATTTTATATTATTGTATGTAAAGCAATTTCTTAGGGACCATTAACTTGTCAGACTGATAGGTACGTGATTTCATTAATTTTACTACGACACATTTTGACACCAAACATCCGTCTTTTAAAGTTTGTTTTGCTGTTTTGACAGTTATTTTTTCCATCATAATAAGCCTCCATGTAGAGGACAGATCCGCATAGCAACGCCACCAGTTTTACTAAGGATATCATACAAGGTGACTAAAGAATAAATCAAGGTCATGGGTGATGGATATGAATAAAAAAAGTGAATTCAATATAATAACGCGTTCAGAGCGCTGTTCGGCTGCCCCTCCTCTGCAGCGCTTAGAAAATGTTCCAAGTCAACTGTTTCTGCGTCACGATGCGCCAAAGAGTAGCCTTGATGTTGCGGCGTATGAGGGACAGCGGCATGGGGCCTTTGGCTTACTCTGTAAGCAAAACTAAAAAGTTATTCGTACTCTCTAAGGGTAATGTAAAATATTCGAATAAGCGTTTGAAAGAAAAGAAAGAAAGAAAAACATTTATTCACTACCACAATTGGCACACACAAAGAAAAACCCTACAAACAAGAAAAAGGATAAAAAATAAAATAAAACTTATAAGAACTAGAGAAATCAATTTAAATTTTTTATCATAGTTAAAATAGTATGCGTGTGCCGTGGCAGCAAAAGGGCAAACGACTCAGCATATGCGTTTGGAGTCTTATATCGTAGTGAGATGCCAAACTCTTATCAGAATTTGTCATGACACCCGTTAGACAGTAAAAAAGTGACACAAAACAAAACAGTTCGACGGATATTTTCCAAAATGCTTACGGATTAGGTCCCCAGGTGGAACGTGAACTATTATAATCTGTTGTTATAACGCCAATAACTATAGGTATGTAGGCTTTTCTTTATGCAATTGGATCTGATCAAAGAAATTACTTCACTTAGTAGAAGAGAGAGCT
Organism: Esperia sulphurella; assembly: GCA_947086405.1. Classification (NCBI taxonomy): domain Eukaryota; kingdom Metazoa; phylum Arthropoda; class Insecta; order Lepidoptera; family Oecophoridae; genus Esperia; species Esperia sulphurella. The sequence goes on from OX352282.1 coordinate 5,161,995, forward strand.
GTATACAACATACTCTGCATTTTTCTTTCCAGCCAAATTCAAAGTCAAAATCATTTATTGCATATGAGTACACTTGGTACATTTATACACGTAATTTTTTTTACGACTACCGCTTCCTAGGCGTTAGCGCTGTGAAGAAGAAACGGCGCAATATACTTCACGCAACACATCTTTTAAAAATCAAGTTTGCATACAATTAATAAAGATTTTGCGAAGCTGAATTAACATTAGTACCAGGCATCTTTGTTTTGTCCAGCTACCTTTTACCTACTCCAGAAGCTGATTGCCCTACCAAACAACCATAAGTTCTGCGACAATCACTGCACTAGATATGTATTATATATATTTAAATATGTATACTGTTAGGTATCTGTATTGTTTGTACCTACTAACGTTATCTGCATGACCCAAAGGTAAGTTCTCCTTTGTACATATTGTGTGTATAAAGAATAAATAAATAAACAAATTACGGCCAATTACATAAAAGAATTTTCCAATTCCAGCTCTTTCTTGGTACTTCGCCCGGTCTACAAAATTAACCGAAAAATTTCAATCGATTTCCTTAACAATCAGCTTTCCCTTGAAGGCCGTTCTCGCCCCGTGTTCTCAAGGTTACAGCAGTCCAAGGCTGCGAGGTGAAAATTTGAATAAAGGTCACGTAACCCTTTGCGAATGATGCTCAGCTTATTACTATTGTATATATAGTCATGCGAAGACTAACGCTATTTGCGTCTCGGTAACATCAAAGATAATATATACTAGAGTGTAACATGTACATTAAAGAGTCACCAGCAGCAAAAACAGTACACTTTGCGGTCCACTTCGGAACACTATCTATTATTTGTTTTGATTTCGAGCCGCAAATGCGTTTGTTTTCATATGACTTCATTGATTTGGAATGAAATGTAAGTAGATGTGATTTATTGTTGGAATAGAATGTAGCCAAGAATACATTGGAACTTTCATGAGTGTCTTCAATGAAGTCTTGATTTGATTCGTTTCACTTATATAGCTTTAAGAGTTCCGTTCTTACGAAGCATATTTTGTCGTAAGCTTAGTATGCCATCGTTTTAGAGAAGTTTGTCGTCCTCGAGGACGCAGGTTTAGAGAACTAACTAATATTATAAATTCAAAAATGAGTTGCCACAGTTCCCGGTTTAGAATAGGGCCACTTCCAACCTTCCCGTGAGTGTCGTCAAGTCGACTAAGGGATTGCACCAAGAACTGGCAACAGCGTTTTCCTTTGTATGTATATTTACTGCGATCACAAATTCACCTGCCATGGGTGGTGATTATGGCAAGTCCCCCAATGAACAGTCACCAAAAGTGGCAGTGGCTTATGTTCAGCATTTGACGTATTTCGGCTGATGATGAAAATTGAGTTTGTCCAGGAAAACACACAGGACATTTGATTGGTTATCATGGATCGTTTCTTTTTGAATCCATGTCATTGGACAGCTAGGAAATCTGCTAGCTGATAGCATATGATTCGTTTCATGGCAGCATGGTTATTTGTTAAACTTTTACTGACTTTTCATATCTTTTGTAGTTTCCGAGATATGGTGTAAACCAAGAATAAACCCCTATAACTTTTAAACGTCTGAAGCACAAATTCAGATTTCAAATCCGAACGGGGCTCTGCAGTGAAATTTAATTAAAGTCTGCTTGAATGCAGGTCAAATTCTTAAATAACTGTCTGTTTTATAGTTGGGTGTTACAAAGGCATTCAATATCGCATACCAACTTTTTGTCCTACATTGGATACTCGCCAAAAAGAAATTTCGCTTCGCATGCAAACTCAACTACCTATTCAACAAGCCATTTTATACGGAACGTTGATTTTTCTCTAACATCGCACACAATGCATGTGACAGACTCAGCATGTGTCTATCTATCTAGCCATAAGCATGAATAATCGTAAAATTACGTAACTGTAAAACATTTTTCTGATCCAAGTTTAAAGTGTTACTGGTACTTAGTTATGAATCTGTCCATGTTTTTTTTATATTTTATATTTTTTATAATATAGTAGTAATGGCTAGGAAACAGGATATAAAAGCTGTGTGCATGTTCATTTGGAAGATTTATTGGTGATATGAAGATACTGTGGAAACTGTGTGATACTTATTATAGTACAAAAGTGCTAAATCCATCAGTAGTAAATCTGTAGGTTAACAATCACAACTATATTTATTATGAAACATAAGTTTTGGCTTATAATTGTTTGTACCGATACAAAAGTCAATTGGACACTGACGGTGGGCCTGATCCACAAGTTTCAAGTCGCTCAGCGAGCTATGGAGAGGGCTTATGCTCAGGGTGTCTTTGAGGGATATGATTCGTAATGCGGAGATCCGACGAAGAACGAAGGTCACCGACATAGCCGAAGGATTAGTAAGCTGTAGTGGCAGTAGGCGGAGCATATCTGTCGCAGAACTGACGGTAGTTGGGACATACGATTTCTGGAGTGGAGACCGCGGATCGGCACGTGCAAGGTGGGACGCCCCGCCGACAGATGGACCGACAACCTGAAGAAAGTGGCCGGAAGGCGGAGAAGGAGGGTGGAGGATAGGGTGTGGCGGCATTCATTCACGGAGATTCACGTTCATCGACGAATTTAAGATGCGATGGGCGGAGAGCCGGATGTAGTGACTTCAAGATCTATGTCCACCAGTGGAGGTCTAAGGGCTGACATGATGATAATGAAAATGATACAGAAATCCTTAGAAACTTAGTCATATTCCTTTAATTTTAAAGTATGTATTGCTAATTGCTCTTATTAACTGTGCAGTAAAAAAAATGTCCTTTACGTGGGTTACTTTTGCTATTATAGGTACCAGCCATTTGATACCATTGACTGAGCCTAGAAAAAACAGGTCGGCATGAAGCAAGGTACGGCTCATTCGTCTTACTTAGCACTGCGCTCGCTTTACCCGCTTCGGACACGCCATTTTCGAATTTTCCTGTATGAAGATAGAGAGCACAAAGAGTTATTTACGTTTATATGCCATTAAGAGTGCTGCCTACTTAGTTTTCTCTTTGTTTCACTCAGATTTATTAGAGAGTACGTGTTACCTTAAGAATTGTCTTCAAAAACTATATAAAACCTTCTAAACGTAAGGCATAATGTCAATTACGATGTGTCAATTAAATGTGACAGATGATATATACCAAAAACCTGATACACCCCAATTATACTTGAATTCCTAATTAAATGGAGTAAGATGACATTTAGTGGGTTGTCAGATTTTGATGAAAAATAATAGTGTTGTGACAAAAAGAATACCTAACCTCTTTAACCATTCATTAGAGTGTTTGTTCTAATATCAGTAAATTTTTAACTTTTATACAATTACAATATGACCGCATATTAAAACATGACCGCAGTTTTAGCTTAGGAACAAAATTAATAAAATAAAATATAGTTTAATGAGACTGAGTAGTGACAAACAAAATGCGGCAACTGTCAAAATCAGAAAAAAGGAGAAATTTTTTTTACTAAAATATTTTTTTTTTATTTAGACACAGAATTCCATAGCATTATTTATTGCTTACATTCAATTTTCGTAATAACATCCTTTGTAGGGTTCCTTCCAGTTCACCTAGAATCATGAGATTTTGCAAGAAGCAATGTTTTATGGCACAAGTAAAGGAAAAAATCCGAAAACCATAAATTTGTAGTTACATCACAATTTTGTTACTGCGATTACACACTTATTTGCAGTTGGTAAACTGACCGCGATTCATGTTGATGTATGGGGACAACGGTTCCTTATAACAAACTACATCTCTTACTGTTACTGACTTCCCCATACTGGCCGGTCTTTATGATACATCTGTATAAATGGAGAGATTTTTATTGTCGCTTGAAGTTTCGGAACAATTTAATAGAACGCCCAAGCAACATTAATAAAAATTGGTTTTACTTAGTGCAATTTTAATTTTTGTACTGATTCCTGATGATCAACTCATTCATACTGAAGAGTGAGCAAAACCACAATGCATCACTATGACAATTTACATGGCAATATATTTTTACAAAATAATAAGGATCTGTCAGTTTACTCCATTTAAATAGAAATACAACTATAGATTATGTTCCCCACAATGTATAGACGAAGAAATATAAATCATATAAAAATGTTTTGAAAATAAGTATTAACATTTAAAATTGCATGATTTTATAACTTTAAGTTTAATTTGAAAAAAATATAACCCCAAAAGTAATTACCAAAGTAATTTCAGGTTTTGGCTATACTAGGAATAGCCTTGTATAAATCTGTCATCAGCTAGATCTAACGCTTTTTTGGGTCACCTAGCGCCCTTTTTTAGTTAACAACTACCAGCGCCAAATCTGGAGTGTTTTATGATAAGTAAAAAATAAAATTGTTCATATTTTTATGTTGTAAGTGTAGGTAGTTCATAATGACGTACAACATCCATCTGTGACGGCCGTTTACTTTTTCTCTGTGGCAACACTACGGTATAAATTCGTTTTTCGGAGACTTCCCAACCTTACTGTACAATGTAAATTCCTTCACTTGATTTTAAGAAAATTCTCAACTTCTCTTCTCAATATCTTTTCCTTATTCGTCGATCATCGTAACTAAAACTGTCGAATGCGCTGCTTCTGTATGCACTTCACTATAATGAATGATTATTTGTACTGTGATACAGTAAAAAGGGAAAAAAGAAAACGGCAAAAAGATAAAAAATTGGTTTTCTAGAATTCTATAACACTGATGATTTCTATTTTTTTTTTGTTAGGACTTACATATTATTATTTTCTAATGTTTGTAACTTCAGATACATTCTATAATGAAATAAGAAATTGTGTAATTTTCATTGAATTCTAGGTAACCAGTGTAAAATGTAATTTTATACACTTAGCTGCTTTCGGCAGTAATGTAATGTACAAAAACCGTTACTCCCGATTTTACCTCAAATTTCACGTTGGCCAAGGGACACTACATCCCTATTCCGAAATTCTACGAGATTTAGCATCCTCATTGTCACAGGGGGCGATAAATCAAATCCCCTGTCAGCACTGCCTCTGTGGAATCGATGTCTCAATGTCGCCCCGGACTATTAGCCATGTCCTGATTTCTACTTAGCACCTTTCGTTGACTACATCCTCAATATTTGGAGTAGGGAATTAGCAGTCAACCAAGGAACTACTAGCATAGTCTAAATATATAAGCTCGATTACGGTGCCTGACTGATTGACATGGTTGTTTGGTCGGAAGGAGCCCCCACACCCTCCAAAGGTGTCGACAGACAGCCCCCCCGAGATGACCTGGGGAAAAATCTGAAAAGTGGAGAAACTCCTCGACCTGGTTGCATGTATAAGACATCATCCCTGTAGGCATGAAGGTAAAACCTTGTACTGTGCGCCTCCGGGGCGCGAATTTTTTTCCCTTAATTGTAACTTCGTAAGTCTTAAAAAAAAACGAGCGGAGTCGCCATAATCGGGATTCCTCTCTATGGAAGGTACAAGACCACCTGTTCGTAAGTATTTCGGATAAATCCGTCGAACTAAATAGCTGTTTTGTACTCTGTAAAGGAACATGTGTCATATTCTGATAAGTGTTCGGCGTAGTCAGACACGCGTTGGTTATGGACGTTGGTCATGACATATCCCCTCTACTCCATACAAGTAAACAGATTTAATTACCTACTACTACTAGCCTGTCCGTAGACTTTTGTGTGTGTGCGTAAATTATTGTAGGGCTACTGCACCCAGTGCACGAATATAGTCAATCTAGAGAGGGACAACTCTATACGTCAACAATATAAGTGCTTCTCTTTCTAATTTTTATTGTCTCTCTCTCTCGGCGTAGGTCGATAGTGCGCTTGTGTATTAATTTACGGCACGAACCCAACCGGGGAACATCACTAGTGCGTACTGCTAGCCGTGCTTTATTTTGGGGCGACGTTAAACTGGCGAGGGCGGTCGCTTCTTTTCGTAGTAATATTTAGTCTTCTTTGACACTGCTGGCGTTGCTGTTTGGAAGAAAATAGTAAGAATGCTGTGTATTCTAGAATCCTCCCACCAGACCCTGTGCTATCTGCCCGTATTTTCCTCTGTGTCTTTTCCTCTATAATAATAGAACAGCTAAGCCGAAACATTATACAAATGATTCCATTGTACAAAAACTTGTATTATATACGACTATATCAGCAATCAGTACCCGTCACTCACAGAAAATGTCGGAATATGTTTGTTATGTTGGCATAGGGCCTGTTATGTTGGTACCTACGTAGCCGTAATGAGAGTTACAAATGGGAGGCATCAATGTTAGATACAGGGACGTACTCAGTAGGGAACATTATATGAGAAATGAGACCACACCAAAATCAAGTTTAATCAATTGAGACCAACCAGAAACTTGTTCTGTCCACATAGAACAAGTTTTTGTAATACAATTGTCAATCTTAAGCTACTGTTGCTAAAACGAATTGCCTTATAGCGAAGATTATTTGTTCGTCTGACTGTCTTTCAGTCTACAAAAAAAACAAGCATATAAGTACATTAGTTTACTAATATATGTATATGTTTTTAGAACAAATGGGGATTCCGTCCCCACACTGTGGTAATTTTATTAATTTCTAAGTGCTTCAGAAATTTCAGTTGTCTCATGCCAGAGGATACATTTATTTATTACTAGTGACAGAAAACTTGCTCCGTTTTATTTTATTTTAGCTGGTCGGGGTGCTATATTTAAAATACTGATGACTATAATTTTACATTTGACATACTTAGTTGAAAGGTCTTCGGGAAATGAGTGTGCGTTGAGATAGGAAGTAACGTCAGTTAGTTATTATGTAGCTTATTATGAACTCCCCACCCCCTCGCTATTACTGCCTTGTTTCACACCTTATAGGGTTGGCTATAAGTTATCTATTTTAGAGATAAGCTCGCCGTTGTACACTACATTTATTAAAAAATAAATTATATTAATAATTATGTTTTAGTCTGTGCAAGTAAAGAACATATAACGTCAAACTTCCCATTGCAGTACTGCGCATCAAGATTTTCACAACTGTCACATTTCTCCGAATGGTTCATTAACAAGTCAATTAAATGCGATAAAGAACAAAGATTTCTAAAAAAATAAACTAACAAGGATTACTATACTACCACATAATAAAAATAACTTGCTCTGTATAGTTCGGCAAAAAGACTCCTAAGGGGGTATTTTCTGGGCCCCATTTTATGCTAAATGAGGCCCTGGCTCGGACATTATGTATAATTCCGGATTCCGCCCACCAAGTTATTTCGTTAAACCCATGTTTAAATCTAAATGGTTAGCCGTTTATCTTTGCGGGCTACCTTAGCATAATGTAATGCCATGGTTTACATGATTTGAGTCGTAGTGTTGAATGTCTGGTTTATCGCTAAAAAAATCTTAACAAGTTAATCTACATTAAGTCTTTAAAAGTAAATATATACAGGGTAAAAATTTCGAACGCCATTCGGAAGGAAAGTAACCTAAATATTAAAGGTAGTGAAATTTACTCAAGGGAAATATTCCTTTATATTTAAAACCAATTCATCGCTGACGACGATGCAGTCTGGACTATCTCATAAAAACGTAAAAAATTAGTTGAGTACAGAAATATTTCTCTAAACATAGGTCCTATTTCTAACTTAATTGACGTTACATTAAGTTTATCGAATAAAACAGTTTTTTTAAAAATTAAATGCTTATCGTAACAATGGGGGTAGAATGATGTTTAATCTCTTCTGAACATTTATTTATTAAAAATTAGATCGGTGAGTCTGCATCGTCAGGTACGAATTATAATTGCTTTCAAAGATTTTTGAAAAATCTACTGCCTGAACCAGGAATCGAAAACAAATACGAAAAAATACACCTTTGGTTGTCGTGTGGTAGAGGTGCCTTTCGAACAGCCTGCCCGTGCAGAATTTCAACTATTTTAGGGGAAGAATTTCAATCTTACTGGTATTGTATTTATATAATTTTAATAAACTTTCAGTTTATTTTAACCCCTTAAATATTTCATATCAGTACTTAGACGTCCACTGCTAGACCTAGACCTTCCCAATAAACGGCACCACACCCGGTCCTCCACCCTTCGCATCGAGCCACTTCCGGCCACCTTCGTCAGGTCGTCGGTCTATCTGGCGGCGGGGCGGGGCTTAAATAGATTCAATAGGATGCCAAACACACATACATATGTGAAACCACAAAAAAAAGTTTGGACAATAACGGAACTTCGACGATGATAATTTCTAGGTACTCTTTATAATATCCTCTCACAAATTAAAGTTCGATGAACTGCAGAAATATTCAGCTTGGACCAGTTAGGAGTAGTTACTTATAGTCCAGGCTCATTAGTTTTGGCTCCCGGCCACACAGCTCAACGCTATGGTTAGTTTAACCCGAGTGCTGGGTTAACTTGATAGATTCTAAAGACCAACTTTAAATTCGGAGCTCGTGGTGAAAATGTAAGTAAGTAATGAGAGATCACGTTTAGATTTTGAAGTAGTTTCTTGACTTACTTTTTGGTTTTGTAGCGTTGCCAGATCCGTTTTTCCAAAAGCGGTACAAGGACGAAAAAAATCTGGACGTCGATCATAATAATTTTTACAATCCTTTATAATCAATCAATGTGCTTCTTCCTTCAAGGCCTATCGCTACTTAGATATTTAGATAAAAAAGCGGGATTTTGGACTTATCAGTCAGGGTATAGGATCCTGAAAGGACTGAAAAACGGGACTTTCCGCCAAAAGCGGGACATCTGGTAACACTAGTCCTGTGTCCAGGAGATAAGGCAATCTCTAAAATTTACAGCGTTGTCACAAATCCTACCAGCTATCCTACCTTAGATCCTTTTGTTTAATTTAATTTTCACTCCATACAAAATAAGTATCTATTAACATAGAAGAGCGGTGCCTCCTAACATAGCCTGACAGTCTAATAGGAGACATCAGCACTTAAACTTTCTATTTTATTCTTATGACAGTCTAATAGGAGACATCAGCACTTAAACTTTCTATTTTATTCTTATTTTTTATCCGTTTGACATTAATTCCATACTTTTTATTGCAAATTCTTAATAATAACTCCCTTCTACAGGAGCGGGGAATGACAAACTTTTAGTAATAAACGTAACTAACTTACTGTAAATGTATTCGCTGATTTAGCTTGTCCTATTGTCATCATGTGTGTTTAAATTTAACAATATTAACATAATGGGCCCGATTCTGAAGGCACACATTTAAAATTTGACAGCGCTAAAATTGGTTTCGTCTTTATCGTCATAATACTGTGTGACAAGGATAGCAACAGTTTTAGTGCTGACAAATTTTACATTGTGCCTTCAGAATCGAGCCCAATATACCTTTATTCCAAACTATAGTTCTTTAACAATCAATAAATGTACTTACAGAATTTTACATGTCAAATACTTGGGTATCCATTTTCTGACAGTCAATATGTATTAACATCCTCCAAGTCATAACCAGTTAAGTATTTACTTTATAAGTTTATTCTCCGGAGAATAAATTGTTGTTAAGTAAACAACTACCTATCTTTTTTCTATTTCTGATACAAGCTTAAATAAAAAATAACTACAATGTGAAAAATAACGTGATATTATTGGCAGTCGGTTATTGCGGCAGTATAGTTTACTGCAAAATATAAATAGCCTAGGTGAGTCAATACTTAGGCTCTACACTAGAGCATTTAAGGAGTCCCTAGACACCGTTTTACTGTAACGCAGATCCTTTTAGAGAAATAGCTGCTACTTTTAAAAGAAATATGGAGTCGTTCCAATTCTATTCTCTACAAAACGTTTCTCGCCATTGTATGTAATATGCTAGACCAGATCTCTTGGGAGCTCAGTTATGTATGCACTCGTCGCACTCAATTTAAATTAAAGATGCAATTCAAACCCGAAAACTAGGTTATAGAAACGTAATACTAGCGGCTTATTGTTATCACATCGATGACGAGTAGCAGCGCCATGGGTCTAGTGATGAGTGGTCATTATTTTTAACTAGCAAGCATGGTCGGGAATTTTCATAGCATGAAATAAAACGCATAGAGATTGATAGTGGTAGTTTATCGACTTTCGAAGTTATCGATGTTATCCAACTACTGTTTAAGTATACAAAACAAGAATAAAATTACATATTAATACAAATTAACGTTTAACATTGGAACACAAAAAAGGTTTTCCTTATGTTTTTTTTTCATATTCATATCATTTTTTGCCAATTTAAGTCTAAAAATACCAAAATAACAAGCTAATTTGCAATTTTACTTGTAGCTTTGTCAATTTCATCTTCAAAAAGTTCATTATTAATTAAAGTTTTTTTTTGCTTATAAAAACAGATATCTAGTAATAGTTTTTTCGAGTACCTAATCAATAACAGCTCAATTTTCGCACGACACCAAGGGACGGCATAGCTTTTCCAGCACAATTGTTGATGGGTCGTAGATTAAGAACTAGGTTGCCAGTCCATGCTGAAAAATTGCGCCAAGAACGTAACAACGATAAAGTCTACATGAAAATTACACAAAACCGAGAGCGTAGTAAGGAGTACTACGACGTTCATTCGCGTCGACTGCCGGAGCTGCAACCTGGTGACAGTGTTGTGGTAGCTGACGGAACGAACAGGCGAAGCATGTGTGTACCGTCAAAAACTCGACAGCCACGGTCGTATTTCCTTACAGACGACACAGGTTTACAGACGAAACAGGCGCCACTTGATAAAGATTGAGGAGCTGGAAATGAAAGGAGAAACCGTGGAAATTAACACTGAACAAAACATCGATACTGAGCATGAAGTACAGTTACCTCCTATTTCCCTTGTGATGAAACAGTCAGGTGACAAACGGTATTCCAGCGGCGAAGTGAGTATTGATGAACAGTTGAATGAAGTAGAATATACTGATGATGAAGTTAGTGATGAGCTGGAGGAGATACAAGCCGATGGTCCACGGACCGCAACCGCTGGCCCAGGTGTGAGTGGTGAAGATGATGCTCGCGCGGAGGGTGCCATGGGTCTTGTTACTCTGAGAAAAAAATAAGTAGCCCTCCTACTTACGTAAGGATAAAAATATACCACTATTACATAAGTAGCCGCCCCCATTATAAATGGTGTGCCGGCCACATTATTAAGTAGTTTGGTTACTTAGTAATGTGGCTGGCTACTGAATCAGTTGTACTTGACACCATTTATAATGAGGGCGGCTACTTATGTAATACTGGTATATTTTTATCCTTACGTAAGTAGGAGGGCTACTTATTTTTTTCTCAGTGTACCAATGTTTATAGAGAGGCAAAACAGGCTCCTGAACGCATTGGCCATTTCTACAAATGATTGTTTTTATTATTAGTATTGTAATACATTTTAAAAATAATATTCTTTATAATTCATATAATAGCGTAAGTAATATAGTAAATTTGTATACCAACTCTTTAAAATAAATGACAGTAGAGTATTCTAAAGTTGGTATAAAATCTTTTTTGTTTGGTACACATAGTAGTTATAAATCTATGTACACATATATATATTTTGTAATTAGAAGTTAGTTTTTTTTTCCTTTTTTTAAACGGTGGTGGGTATAGATAGACAAGTACTAATTAATTTTCTTTTGTTTATGGGAAAGATGTTGTATGTTATGTTACATTTTATATGTAGGTAAGTGGAAAATAAATCAGTATTTATCCAGCAAGACGTCGTTTCACTACATGTTCGTTTCACTTCAAAAGTCGAGATAGACTTCATCAATGTTCATTCCCTAGCATTTTACTATTGGCTATGAACATTCCGGACCTAGGTTATAATGATTAGTATTGTTTTATCTTCTATAGTATAGGGGGCCAGGAAGACTTGGCGACACTTCGACCCTTTAGGATCTTTGTGTCAAACCCCTTTCCACCGGCGGTGCCACAAGCCGATTTGGTAGACTACACACACGCCTTAGAATTTCTTCCTTGGCATATGCAGGTTTCCTTACGATGTTTTCCTTCACCGAAAAGCCTGTGGTATTATAAATAAACCGTACTTAAGTTAAGAAAACTCATTGGTACGACAGGGGTTAAACCCAAGTCCTCACGAACGTGAGGCGAGTGTACAACCACCAAGCTATATAAGTATTAGCATTACTTCCGCATAAGAGAAATAGTTTTTAAATTTCTTTATTAATAAACACACAACATATCGGTACATTTCGTAATTAAATAAGACTAGGAATTCCTTAAAATTCACCCAAATAACAGACTCTCGCGCCAATGTGGAGTCGGAGTTCACAGCAAACAAACGCAATCAGAAAGTTGTCGGTCGTGCTGCGCTGTTGCCAAACATACTATTTGCTTAATACCGAAAATCGCAAACAATGGCAGCTTGCCTTACATTTTAAACATTAAATTACCCACAAGCACGTAGCTCGAGAAAGGGGAGTGATGAACTGAAGGCCATCCCTTCCCCACCCCTTAATAAGACCCATGCAATGTTTGTTTTAAAGTCTAAATATAACTATACCCTTTTATGAGTATGAGTACATTTTAAGTTATAATACGTATAACTTATAATGTATAACAGTATACTTTCGCTACCCATCGTAATTTTTTATTATTTTACGTTCTTAGAGATAAATAAATATATCAGTCATTCACACCAATTATCCAGTCCCAAACTAGGCAGAGCCTGTGGTATGGTTACTAGATAACGGATAGACATACTTAAATAAATATATAAATATCCAAGACTTGGGTACAAACATTCATATTTATCATACGAACATTTGCTCTTAGCGGGATTAGAACCCGCAACCTCCGGCGTGGCAGTCCGAGAGCTACCCTATCCGCCACGGAGGTCGTCCAGAGATATACAATCTGGGTATTTAAAACTGAAACCTGCCCAAACTTTGTTACTTTACTAGACATCTTTTTTTTAAGAATGTTATAATAAGTTATAGCTTTTTAATTAAGATTTAGTACTTGGAAAAATAATGAAATGCAAAAAAATAAATGATTTAAACACGATTTTAACAATTTTAAAATTTCAAACGTGTACCGATATAAATATAGGTCAGATGTTGTTACAGCCTTAAAGGCTTCGATCCGGTGACATACCACTCAACAGCTTAAGGTGCCTTCTCACAAATGCACGGAGTGTGGAACGGTAAATTATGTCTACCATATTTAGTGGAGTGCGACCGGAACGAAGCAGAAAGGAGACAATTTGAACTAAAGTAACATTGTATTTGATTATGGTAAATTCATGGTAAATTCATTAATAAGTCTGAAAATTTTTTTTTATTAGTATCTTGGCCTCATCAATTTCCGAGGAGGTCTAGATGCTATACGAAATTGTTAACATAGGTATTAAACTTAGAGGCTAATTAGCCATGCCTCTAATTAGTTCATGCCTCTAGTGAGGGTGATATGTTCTTAGTAAAAACTCTATATAAAAAATAAAGGAAAAATACACATAAACATATAATGCGATCACAAGCCTGCACACTCCCCTGAAACTTTAGGCAAAAAAATTTCAAGTTTACAGAAACAGCGTTTTGAATTGTTGAATTGTTCGTAGATAGAACAATCAGTCAGTCAGGGTATTCTTTTATAATATAGATGGGCATAGCTAGCCTCAATCTCAACTGATGGTTAGTGACTATAAAAGCGTTTTCCGTTATATTTCTTAATGGGTAAAATAACTTAGGGTTTATAGTTTTTCTTTCTGAGAACCAATTAATTTTATATCTACTACTATCCCTGTATTCTAACTACTATGCCTAACCTAACCTAACCTAACCGCGATATTTTGACTTCACTTTTCTTTCAAAATTATCGCTATGATGAGAAATTAGATCAGTACCTACCCATAATATAATTATTGAAAGTTTTACCATGGCACTTTCCTTATCATCCAAGAAACTTCAGTTAGTACATGAATTTATATCAGTTTCCTGTTAATTCTTACGTTTTACAGTGTGTTAGAAACCCCTTTTTTGTTGCATGTGTTACTGGTTTTTTTAAATGAGAAGTGGTGACTAGGGTTGATGATGGAGCGGGAAGGTGGTCATAGGAAATCCTTAATGATAAATGGTAGCCATGGATGGGCATGGAAGGTTCTAGAACAACACCTTCTAGATCCTTCCATCACATTCCAGAACATTCTAGACCCGCGACTAGATGTAATTATTGGAACTAATCTAAATCACGACAAGTAATTCCATTTTAGATTTTAAAAAAAAGTACGAATCGTATCAAAGCGTATAATTGTATAATCGTAGCCGAAGTTGAATTCTAGCGCTAAGAATGTTAAGAAAACTATCGATTACTTACATAAAAACAAAATGCAACGAAAATGGGGTTCTTAACACACTGTGCGTTTGGACGCCTTTGTTTAAGAGCTATATATACACCTCAAACACCTCTTTAATCATTCCTTGACTTTTTGAGGCCGTGGCTTTTAAATTCAGGCAGTTTCTTGCAAAGTCTAGTCTCGTACTTAATGTCTCGTGAATGGAGATCTGAGTTTCATTGCGGCTGCGTTTAAGTGTTTACTGAATTTGTTGGAGCGGAAGTGTGGCCGTTAGTTGCATTTAACATCAGACTAATGTTTAAGAAAACGGAAGTGTAACTCATAGGTTTTATTTATTTATTGCACACACACACACACACAACATAACAATAAAAAGGCATAAATAATAAACACGTACATATGGTAATACTTATCTCTTTAAAAGTTTGCCAGTCTACCAGTGACAGAGAAAACTTAACTATTCGTCATGCGAAATTAGGTATGTATTAACACTGAGTATGGTGCCTGTCCTCTATGATACTGTAGGTAGTTGTTTTGTATGAAATCATAAACGTTTTCATCTAGTTATCCGGAAAAACGCAACTTTCAGTTTTCATCTAATAAATAAAAATGTAAACTTCGCGTCTGTACATGGAAAACATTTGCTATAAAAAATTAAAGGAAGAAGGACAAGTGATAGAATAAGTACATCAATATCATTTTTGGAATTTTTGGCTGTTTGTTTGAGCCCGCATCACGTAAAAACTACTGAACCATGGAGTTTAAAAAAAAAGGGCTTAATGTAACTTTACTTCATCGCAATCGGCTTGTGCAATCAAAAGTTATGCGAATTTATAGTTTTTAAAAACTTACAATTTAACATAAATAATTATTTTAAAATCTTTTATTTCATGATTATCATCATCAGCCGATATACGTCCTCTGCTGAACATAAGCCTCCCCAATAAAATACAACTTTCGATGGGCTGTCCCAATGGATTCCCTAATGGGGTTTGCCATAATCACCACGCTTGGCAGGCGGATTTGTGATCGCAGTAATGGTCTTATTATACACAGAAGAACGCTGCTGTCCGTCCCTGGTGCAATCCCTTAGTCGCCTTGACGACACCCACAGGAAGATTGGGGGTGGCCCTATTCTAAACCACACGGCTAATTTCACAAAGTAAAATTTCTTTGTATAAAAAGTCATACAATAAGAATGATAACATTTCTGAGGAGTATGTCGTAAAAATAGGTTATTCGCTTAACATCTTAAGCTTTTAACACATTTTTCTTACAAGAAAAGACACTTCTCCGATAATTTCTCAAATAACGTAGAATTTTTTTTCCGTACCGAGACATCCGAGCTAACTGACCCTGACGGATGAAAACTAGTTATATACAGGATGATTTATCTTATTTTACCGTGAGATGGGGCGAAGGGGCAGGAGGAGGGAGGGCGGGAGAAGGAAATAGAAAAATCATGAGGTAGCAAGAATGTCAAGGCTGTAGGGAATATTTGAAACGTCAGCTGTTTGTTTGAGAGCCACAATTATTTTTATGCCCTTTTGCCCTCGCCTCACGTTCTGAGACCGATTGTTCAAAGGAAAGGCGTTTTTGTATGGAACCTAGTACCCACTAATAATATTAACTCTATACAGTCACGATCTTGATTCATTGATCAACCCAATACGCCAACAAAACGATCGTACTAGGTTTCGCATCAGTGTGGTGATGCTGTCCCCGCCGGTATATTTATATTATCAGATGAGGTTGGCATTTCGTACTTTTGAATTTGTTGTGCTCTTCCTTGTTTATCACAAATTTCGAATCTAGGTCATGATTTATAGCAAAAACAACAACATATTACAATCAAAAAGCAGTTTCCGAACTTTTGAAACTTGGCCAAGAAAGAAAAGACTACGCCATCCCCTTATTTGTGTGGCGTCAGTGAGTCTACAGCCTCCCCTCGCAGGCAAACTATTTGTGACAATAGTGTGACGTCATAGGATGTTCAGGGGTGGGGAAAGGGGGTCGAACATCCCATAAATGCTTAAGCCTCTTCTGAAATTCTATTGAACGTGTACTAAAATAATGATATAGATGGGCGAATTATTCAAACAGCAAAAGTTAACGTTTTAGTAAGCTCCCTACTATCTTACAATTTACTCATATTTGGCTTCCCTGTCTCGGCTTAGTAACTTGTTTCGTTGGACTCGAACGCCAGGTGTAATGGCTTCGATTCCAGACTTTGTAAAATTTGTGTAAGTTGTGTCTATATTTCGTTACTGGAAATATCAATTAGCGTAAGTGACAAAATGTCAAAAATGACTTATATTGTTAAATTCATAATTACCTTATATTTCAGTTTATATTGTTATAAGTAGATATAGAAAAGCTGAGTACCTTGGTTCGGACTGTCATTTAAACAGCATACAAAATTTCAACATAAATATAAAACAATACAGTTTTTTTGGCTCGTCTCAAAAGTCGACATTTGTCCTTTACGCTTATTGAAATTTCTGATATCGATTTGTATAATTGTTCTAAGGATAATATAGACGAAGACTTAATCAGTAAATCAGGGACTACTTTTATCAACTGAGTAATCGATGGCCATTACGAGACAATAGAGTAACATTTTACATTATTTAATCTGGAAAATTAACTTAATAATATAAAATTATTGTTATCCTACGCTACCTTACTAAAAACTTTTCACATAAATAAAACGACGTATCTGCTTCATTTCATGAAATGTAGGATGACCAAACATTCAGTAGGTACAGACTTTTTCGTTGAGTAATTTTTATTTATACACATTTTCAACAGAATATATTTTACAATTCCTGATCACCGATTATAAATCTTCGTGTATATGTATAAATATTTATTTCCTTCTCATATAATTAAACCTGCCTCTGGTTGAAGTTGTAGGTTCGATTCCTATCGGGAACTGAACTCAATGCAATTTAGACAAGTTGGTTATTAATATAACTTAGATCTTTTTCAGAAGTCGAGTCAATATGTATCTTCTGAATAAACGCTCCATCTTCGGCCTCATATTCATGTACATCAGGTAAGATTGGGGTCAAGAGTGAGTTTACATATAGAAAAAACGTAAAATTCGTACATTTAGTAAAATACCGTTATAACTTTTATACTTAGGGTACGTATAAATCAAGGAAATGATTAAAGTGCGTTTATTAATCATTTCTCAACCCTAACAATCTTAAGAGTATCAGCTGAGACAAGTTGACGCCATCTTTCTCCGACTTATACTTGTCACCCCACTGAAGGGAGAACTGCAGGATTATTTCGGATAGACACCTTGACCCAGTTACGACAGGAATAAGCCCCTGGGATATTCAAATTTGTGGACCACGTCTCGACAAGATGTTATGAATAAAGAAGGAATTGTCTACATTTATATGGGGGCGAAGGTGGTCGGAAGTGGATGAATGGGATTGGGTTTATAATCGTCAATAGGCAAATTCAAATTCAAAAAACTTTATTTCGATACACAGGTGTTAGAGGTGGTACTATATTTGTATAATGGGCTCTGTGATCTGCCTTGGAGCATGCAATTATAATTATTATTTCTAGTGTACATAAAAATAAAAGTAAAAATCCTCTATTGCACATGAGTACACTTGGTACATTTATACACATCAAATTTAACTGACTACTGCTTCCTATGTGGGTGTTAGAGCTCTGTGAAGAAGTTAAAATCGAATTTGTATGCAATGTAATAAAGATTGTGTGAAGCTGTACCAACATTGTTACCAGGTATCGTTTTCATTCAAATAATACTGTATTTTATAATAAGCTTTTATTACAAAGTTGTTTTTTGATGCGATTCTTAAACATTCTGGCCATCATATTTAAGATTTCGTCTGGCAGTTTGTTGTAGAAGCGTAACCACATTGCCCCGTGAACGACTTACTGACCTTACTAAGTCTTAATCGTGGTAAAACTAGTTTATTTTTTATTTCTTGTATCGTAACTATTAATGTCACAGTACCTTAAAAATATATATATTTTTTAATAAAACGCAATTTATAAATTGACCTAATAGATCTCTTTTGCATATTAATGGTCTCATCCCACAGTAGGATACCGAATGCCATAATACTGTGTAACTGGCTAAAATACCCTAACCTCGCGATAGCAATATCAGTTAATTGTCTAGTTTTTCCTAGCCTACCAGCTACTAAAGTTATATGGGGTCCCCATTGAAGACACAAATTTATAGTTATACCCAGGAACGTAATTTTAATAAATTTTAGTGTGTCTGTACCTATGGTCATTTATTTTCTAATTTTCTTACATTTGGTATGGACAATTTGATACATTTAGTTTTATTTTAATTTAATGGAAGTTTATTTACGCTAAATCATTTGTAGTTTGTGAGAGAGTATTATTACCTCGGCAAGGCAAAATCTTTTCAGCTAACTTAAAAATCAACGGAGCGTCTAATAATTATATCATTGTAACTATAGAATTACCACAATTCCAAGTAATTATGTACTTACAAGGATGTAACTATTAAAAAAAGATAGAAACGTGTGTGAAACCCTCACAATCTGAGAGTGAGAAATCACGTGAAAATCTGAGGAATTACAATATTTTACTAAATACGAATAAAATAAATCTACATAATCTATCTAAGAATGTTCTATCTGTAGAGGGCTCCCTCCCACCCTCTTTTTTAATATTGGTATACATATAACAAATTGTATATATTTTCTATCACCTCTGTTGCTCTTTATAAATATTATATTGAAAAAAGGGTTATGTATCTGATACGGCAACATAAATACGTTATTCCTTATTACCTTGTTTGTGCACAGTCTCATAAGCAGTTTATCCTCCTAATTGCCTTCACGAATGGCTCGCCTGACGAATGTTATCTGCCAAACTTTATTACATTACGGTTTCGATAATACAGAGAAATTGTAACTAATGCTGCCGGATTATAGGATAAGCGCCAGGAAGCTCGGCTGACAGTTGGACATTACCGGGAACTGATGCCTTGAGGTCACAAGAGCGGAACCCTGAGACCCAGAAGCCTGATATAAATAAATTACGAAGTAAAAAAACTGAAGTAAAGATACAATTTCACCATTCGAGGTCATTTTGGAACCTTACGTCTACTAAAGTCCACGATTTATGGTGATTCAAATGCGTTACATTGTAATACAGGTAGATAAACAGAATTGACATAGGTGTGCCGAATTAATGAATAAATTAGTTCGTTATGTTCCGCTACTGCAAGTAGGAGAAAACAAATTAAAGTTAATAACTAAAACCCGAAGGTTCAAGGTTGTAACCGGTGTTAAAGGTTACACTTTAAACCCATTAAAAAGGTAAAAACAAGGCTTAGATTACGTTTTGTTCTGTGGTGACACACAACTGTTTAACAAATAGGTAATTATCCTTGTAATTATAGTGTAATGTAAGCTAGCTAGCTGGCTAGCTCTAGCTAATTTACCTCCACATATAGGACATACAAATGGACAATATCTGCCTATGCAGAGACATTAAAATTTGATGTTTGTGAAACGGCACAAACTCATGTTATTACGAAAACTCTTCAGGTTAATTACATAATTTATTTTTAAAATAAATATCGGTATTCGTATAGCCGTAGTTACGCGACAATAAAAACAACAGATTATTTCCAACGACACCTCATTTGTACCAATACTAGTAGTTTAGGAGATAAGAGGGAACATATGAACATACATTCATACATTAGCCTGCTAAAATCTTAAAAAATAAGAGAAATGCAAATAGATGAGAAGGTGTCTAGAGCTGTTTCGATAATCCCGAAAAAAAATATGTAAATTAATTAATAATTAACTGAGCGGAATCTCACGGCAAACAATTGAAATAATCATAGGGATGAACGGGACATTGTACTTATCAAGTTTAAAAGCTATCGATGTATTTTTATTTAAAACTTTATTGCTTAACAACTACCTACGTTTAATTAATATTATAACACTAGCAACACCCTTTCCTTCACTCCTTTCCTTTTTCTCTTCATCTTTCATACTTGTCTATCAATCTATCTCACTTCTACTCAATCACGGATGTACAATTCATTCACAGACCACATCCGGTGGGTCGCTGAGCTACCATGGTGACCGGAGACGAGCAGTTCACCCCGGAAGTCCAGACGACCAGCAAATGCTGAAGTCCCGCGTCGTATAACCGCGCCGCCTTAATCCACCTAACCCGAGGTCGTACCTGTTATACAAATAACTATAAACCATAATACACTATAGGCATGCATGCACTTTGAACGTAATCCTGTAGCTGCCACTATTACCATTGACTTGTCACATGTAAATTTGTTGCAGGTTTTGCATTTTTACGATATGAGAGTGTTTTAAGTAGCCTGCAGTGTTTGTACCGACATAGATTTTGATTCTGATATAGCAATAAGTATATAGCAACTGAAATGTTATTTTATGTAATTAAAATATATCGATAGCTTGAAAACTCGATAGAGATCGTGCTATTCAGGACGTAATGCCCCGCTACTTTTTGCGAGGGGTGAGCGCGCGACGCGGGCACCTAATTGGAACGTCAGTATCGTAGTATACACACTTTGATGATTACTGCGTAACGATTGAACTAAGCTGAACTAGAAGCTAAAGTGGCAGTGGGCGGGCCACATCTGTCGGAGAACCGACGTCAGTTGGGACAGGCGAATTCTGGAATGGAGACCGCGGATCGGCACACGCAGAGTGGGGATAGATCGACGACCTGAAGAAGGTGGCCGGAAGCGGCTGGACGCGGAGGACCGGGCGTGGTGGCGTTCATAGGGGAAGGCCTATATCCAACAGTGGACGTCTAAGGGGTGATATCACGATAGAACTAACACAGTAACAATATAACGCCTACAGATCACCTAATCTAAGTTTAATTGTTACTAAACAAATTTTTACTACTGTGTGTATAAAGTAGCTGAATTGATTTATCAAGCATTACGCTAGGGAGACACTGGTAGTAGGTAAAGTATGAAACTTAGTCACCGGCAGACATTTCCCTGTTTTGCATATCGATTGTTGTCAAGTTCCAGTTACCCTATAAACTTCGATCAATTGCGTGACTGGGTCTCATTAATTGTGAGGAATGCCAGGCATCGCGGAAGAACTTAGGTTTGACAATAAAGAAGACGTCGTTAAGTTTCACGAATGACTTCTAAATCAAATCAACTTCAATGTCATCGATAGACAGCCTCGTTGGAATAGTAGATTGGTCGTTAGTTAGACTTGAGAGGTAGATATCGTGGGTTCGATTCCCACGCAGAGACCGACAATTTTGTATAACTGGTGCTAGGATATTTTATTAGTGAATGGTTCTTTCCTTGTATAATTCCCATTGTACAAGATAAAATCCTAGTTTAGAAATAGCCAAGTGTATGTACACTTATGTGTAATAGTTTTAAATATTTATAAATATATTTATCATCAGCCTTTCAGCGTCCACTCCTGAACGTGGAACAGATGTTACCTAATAATTTTTTTAATCATTTTTTTGAAGCTTGTTACTTGAGAAAGTCAATGCTAGCCTCGTAAGGAACCAATAATTTGTCATGTTAGTCAGACCTCAGTCTGAGAGATAACTTAATGAACGTATATATATGTTTTGCCTTGTCGAATAAGGGATTGCTCAATATTATGTTAATATCAACATTGTGAACTACGTTATCTCCCAGAAAGTGCTTTTTGTAGGTTTCGTTCTGTCCACACTCCAATACAATATGTAACAAATCTTCCATTTGGTTACAAACGTTACATAGCGGTGAATCAACCGCTTTCATAAGAATAGTTAATGATGTACTGTAAGTACCTTTATACTAATTACAAAAATGGAAATGAAGGGCCCTACAGATAAAATATCTCCTCCAGCTCTGCAGAGTTTTTAATGTTGCCGAGAATACTCGCTGCGTTACCCCTTTGAATTTCCAGGCTGATGCGGCTGATAAAAAAGGATCTGGCTCGACGATTCTTTCAGAAGTTTGCCTATGGTCGATGTAAACTTCTTAGCTTAGGGAGCCCAAGCGCCTAGTGTCTCTTCCGCAAAAGGAAGGAACTCAAAGTGATCACGCAGGGAGAAATATTTTTGAATTTTAAGATGGGCTGCTCGAGACGCGATGATGTACTTGGTACTTTTATGATATCATGTTCGTTTATCGGTCCACAGTTGCTTGATTTATAAGAAATAATATTGTGTGAACGACTAGTATTAAGTAAGAAGGTGATCCCTGTTTGAAACCACATCAAAGGGTAAATTTGAATAATGCTGCCTTTGTCTCACGATATTTACCTGTGGATTTCCTATTCTGTTTTAAGTGGTTTGTAGAGAATTTTGAGGGTACTTCGGGAATTATCAAAGGGTGGGACTTAGTAAGGAATTTAAATCTTAATTCCAATTTAGAAACGACAGACATGTTTCTCAAATTGAAGTTTACTGATCCGAATTGTTTCGAAGTGATAAAGAAACGCTATTTGAAGGGATTCAGGTTGGATCAAGTTTTATTTGTGAAGGTAAGAGTATTTGATAGCAGATAATAAATACTAGACCCTGGGGAAATACAATAAAAGAAAAACAAAGAAGTAAACAAATGATACGTATTTTAAAAAAAAGTATTTGCTATAATAACGCAAGTATCATCGGCATCATATCAGCCCTTAGACGTTCACTTCTGGACATAGGCCTTCCCCAATGAACGCCACTACACCCGGTCCTTCGCCCTCCTCATCCAGCCGCTTCCGGTCGTCGGTCCATCGGTCGGCGGGAGTTCCACGCTGCACGCTGCGGTCTCCACTCCTGCACTCGTCTGCACCAACAGCAGGCAATATACAAGTATGCACAGCCTCAATCTGAGGCTACCTCAAGACAATATGCATCTTTTGAGTAACAACGCATTTGTTGCCTTTGAACTGTTACACATACGATTCAAAGTTTGCAGGTGTGGTTGGGCGACAAAAGTAGCTGACCACTAACTGTACAAACTCTCAGATTCCCTATATAGACCGTAAAATTATACCTATTCTTTATTTCAGAAACAATAGCATTAATAAGTCCAATTAATCCCTCGGAAAAGACAGTTAATCTGATATTCAAACAAAAGTTACTTGGTAACTTAATAAGTAACTAAAAAGTTCGTGGTGGAAGTTCAGAAAGGACTATATTTTATTCAGTGGTCCAGAGAACTTCTAACAGAAGGAAGATTCATTGAAATAACGATGTAGGTAAAGATCAGCAAATAGGGTTATCATTTTAAAATGAATAAAACAGTAAATCGCATTATATTAGTCCTTTCAGTTACTCTAAGGGTTGACTGGAAGAGATCCCTAAGTGGGATAAGTCCGCCTTTGTACACCGTTTTATTTCATTATGTTATAGTTCTTCTTGTTAATTTTGGTACAATAAAACGTTTACATTATAAAACATCAATCAGGCCTCCCCAACCCGTCTGGCCAGCGCCGGGAGTGTAGGCCAAATCCTCCGTCTGTCTCCGGCAGATGAGAGAGGGTTGTGCTCCTGCAGTGGAGACAAAAATAACCTGATGATGAAAGCGTTTACATACACAACAGTTCAAAGGACCGCTTGGTGCGCTAGTTCAAACCATGACACGGTGAGACTAGACCTGGCCAATTAGCGTGGCAAATGGGATATAACCTCCTAGTTTTTTTTTGAACAAGTTTGGTCCAACAGTAGACTTTTTATGCCTATAAAGAAAGTCGTCAATTAGCCGCCTGGTTGACGATGTCTAAATTTTCAATTTTATCCTGCCCTTGCGAAGTAAAATGTAGCTAAACAAATAAAGTTTTTACCATGATCTACTTCGGAATTATAATCACCATTTTTTAGAATATTCCGAATTCATAATTTTTTTAGAGATCGAAAAGAGGTTCATAATAGACAACATTTTGCAATATTAATATGCAGTGTGTATCAAATAAACATTGTATCTTTGATAATAGAATAAGGTTATAAAGCCTTTCAGTTTGTGTATCCGTTATCTATAGTAACCATAGCACAGGCTCTGCCTAGTTTGGGACTGGATAATTGGTGTGAATATCTGACATATTTATTTATTTATTTATAGTTTGTATGAAATTGATATCAGTCAATAGGTATATTATCTAAAAGATAAATATCAAATGAAGCAAAGAATACCAGAGTGCCTGAAGACAAAAGTCTTACCCGTGATGACCTATACGGCGCGCCGAAACGTGCATGACAGTGGGACTAGTCCGAAACTCAAAGTCGCTCAGCGGGCTATGGAAAGCTTTATGATGCATCTCGCTGTTTATAAGTTTTAATTTTACTAATTCTTATCATAATCTTTGAGATCGAGTCGGAATGATTGATGAAGTAATAGCAGATATGCCAATTGAAGTCGAAGTTGAAGTACAGTATAGCATCGGCCACTGACATATGTAGTTAACATGATCCTCAGATCATAAACAGACTGAATCTACTCATAGGTCAAAATACCCAGGCGAATGGCTACGAGTGACGTGGGAAATACAGGCGGCCTCGACCAACTGTCAGATCCAGTAAACTGTTCATTCAGTTTATCTCATAGCCATAATATAACCCTCAAATTATAAAATTACCTTCCCCTCGGAGTCGGTAAGAGTACATTGACTTAAAGCCAAATGAAGAGTATTGAATTAATATGTGCCCTTGGGCTCCTATATAAGTAGGTAAAAGAAGATATGATTGTTTAGTCGACTTCAACAATACTGTACTGAATAATAAAATGGTAGAATGAGCTTCAAATACCACTTCAACTGTATTCTAAAAGGATATTTACAGGCGCATCATGGTGTGCCTAATTTTATGATCGGCCTGCGACATATACATGATTTTCATAAGCTAACAGCTTGAATATCTAGGCGGGATTTCAATAAATTATATCGCTGAATTCGCAACAGCTTGAGCGATATTTACAGCAACACACAGCTATCACAGTATTTCCGTCCGGACAACACAGGGGCTTCCGCACCTTTAAATATTTTAGTATTTAGTTCCCGTTTCGTGCCGTTTTAATATACGGACACGGCTACTCTATTATGTATAGCACAATGCAGACCGTAGTACATAATATATCATCTACTACAAACCTGTGTTGTCATTGGTTTTGTATTACTCATTAATATTAAAATGAAATATAATCATCAGCTATATTGTTCGCAACACATCACGTCAAGAGGTATCACGGGGTGAAAAGCGGGCGAAGGAAAGCCACTTTGTGACATCAAATTGCGCAAAGTGGCGAAACATCGTATCTGCCTACCCCTCTGGGGCCAAGGCGTGAGCTTTATTGATGTATGTAAATATAATTATTAAAACTTATATATCCCCTCTCTGTAATATAACGGATATCCATTAAATATTGAACCTAATATTACATATGTACCGTATGGTTCCCGGCTTAGAATAGGGTCACCCTCAATGTTCCCGTGGGTGTCGTCAAGGCGACTAAGGAATTGCAATGGGCAGCAGCGATCTCCCATGTATTTTAAGATCATTACTACGATCACCGGATAAGCGTGGCGAATCCCCCAATAGACAGCCCACCAAAAGTAGCATACCTACTATTGGGAAGGCTTATGTTCAGCGGTGACGTATTTCGGCTGTTGATGATATTATGTTCATTAGGTTGATGAGCAGATGAATTAGATATTCTGTTTCTGTTTTGTTTGTTTTCTCTGTCGCTGGTAGGCTGGCGGAAATCTCTTAAAGAGATAAGCATTACCATTTGTACATGTTATTTTTTTTCCTTCCTATTATTGTTTTATATGTTTTTTTCTTTTAAATTGTTAAAGAAATTAAATAATAAATACATAATCTACATTTAACTTTTTCAAATTCAAATTCCAGTAGGAAACTAGATTTAATTAACAGACGTCAAACCAATTCCATGTGGTCTCCTTTCATTTATAGTACATTAAAATAATGGGCTATCGATAATGGTATTAGGCCAATCAAGTGTGGGATTGCTCGAGGGTTGAGAATCAATCAATATGTCTACCTGGATGGGTTTCAGCAGTAAATAAATCGACTTGTTATTCATGCTTCGAGAGGTTAGCAAATGTGTTATGCGAGAATAATATGTAGGGTTCCGTTAGCATTCATTATCGTCGTTAGTAACCGCAGACAGCGGCAAATAAATCTAAAATTATTAATGTCGAAATGTAATGTTTAACCACGTCATACAGCTAAATGGATTTTAAATGAAAACAGTAAAAAATACAAAAATGTAATAAAAAAACACTACCTTCAGTAGAGGAAAACAAGTAAGAATAGGTTATTATATAAGTACAATTCAAGGTTGCATAGATACATTTATTTTGCCATCTGTTATGTACTTAACTCTCTTTATAATGTACAACAAGTGTTAGCATGGTCCGCTGTGACCGAGCGGCCTCACCGCACATAGGACAAACCAAATACAGGTTTATTATGTGTGAGTTATGTAAGACATGAGATGTATTTTCTTGATAATGTTAAATAAATAAATTAAAAAAAAATTCAATTGGATACAGTGAGAAAATTTTCATACTTAGAATAACACATAGTATATTTTTAATCCTGGAAACTTGAATGATTCCTAAGAGTAAATATAAATATATAAATTAGTTATATCAGACAGTCAGAGATGGTGTTTAACTCACTCAAAATACCTGAGTGAACGTTAGTAATAAATAGGTGACTTCAGACGCACGCGCTTTCGCACGCGACTGCGCTTCGTAAAGTCCCACGATTGCGCGTGATGCAAATTTGATTTCTTCTAGTTAACCGAGCGAAAGTGCGACTGTTTTACCGTGCGATTACCCTTTCAGTGCCCTTATGTTATTCGCTCATGGCAAACAAGAATTAAGCAGGGTGATAGACCGCATGATTGCTTATACCAAGACTGTGTAATTGCGCGCGTAACCAAATAATTAAATAAAATAATAAAGCCATTTATTACCCTGGCCGATAGGTACGACAGTCCTATGCTGAGGCACTGGGTGAGACTTCACCTCTCCAGTGCCAAATCAATTGTCAAATAAAAAAAATAAAAAAATGTATGTACCTTTTAAATATGTGATTTTTATTGTATGTTTCATTAACGTAGCTTTAGTTTTAGTTTTTAAGGTTTTATGTTACTAACAATTATATGGACGTGAGTCTGAAATAAAATATTAATAATAATAATAATTTATTTCTTACCCTAACAAAAAAGAATTTACAGCGAATCAATAATAAATCAAGACAATTAATTATAACAATTATTAAATAAGTAAAATATAAAATTAAAAAATACTATGTTACTATTATTATTATATAAGTTCATTGGGTAAGAACCCCTCTTTGGGTGTAGGCCTCCTCCAGTGCTTGCCATGTTTTGCGATCTTTCGCTACGGTCATCCAGTTAGCGCCGGCGACCTCGGCGATGTCGCGTAACCTAATTGAATGAATACTTACTTATAAGTCAACCTAGACTAATTAAATATCTTTCAATTACTTAACGATGCTCGCAAACACTTGCGTCGCACGCGCAATCACTCTCGTACTATTAAAAACGGTTTTATGCGCAGCGGGTGTTTTTTTCTTTCTTTTTTACAAGTATTTTGAATAGCGGCGAGTAAGTGATTGAATTGTATCTGTCACTTGTTGGATCCGGAATTGGTTTGCAGCGTTGATGCGTGCGAATATTTAAATTCTTTGTTTCTTTATATTTTTTAAATGCTTTTTTCTAAAACTCTACAGCAAGTGTACTACTTTTGGTTTAGCGCACTCAATCACGCTCGCCACACTATTCTAGCATGATTGCGCGTACGTGTAAACTGTACGAAGGCAAGCGGGGCGCCCGCGAGACTAAAGCAAGCGCAGGGACCTCGACGTTTCGCGCTTATTCGTCACCGAGGCGTAGGCGAGTCGGAAGCGCGGTGACTGTGAGACGTACTTACTTACAAACGGCATGTTGTTCATTAGTTCGTCCCGAGCTGCGCCGAGTATGCGTTGCAGTACGGATTTTCAACAAATAATAAATATCTTTTATCTAATAAATAAAATCGTAAACTTCGCGTGTCAGTACATTCAAGATATTTGCAAAAAAAAATTGGGGGTCTAAGGGGGTATAAGTAATAGAATATATCGGTCATTTAGAATTTTTTTGTCTGTTTTGGGATTGGGATTGAGAAATTGAGTCTGAATGGGAGTGGAAGTGGGAAAGGGAGCAGAAGTGGGAACGGGAGCGGAATCTGTAGTTCATGCGAGCGGAGCCGCGGGCACAGCTAGTTAAAATATTAATACAGATTACAGTAAAGCCCCACAAGACTGATTTCTCATTTTGACTGAGAGGAGCAGTCACACACGACCATATGTAATATTATCAATTAATACAAAGCTAATGTTCTATTATATATGTATGTGTAGTTTTGAACGGCTCAAATTAAGGCGATGCTGATGGATGATCCTTGTGCGGTAACCTTAAAAAACATCCAAATGGTTTCCCATACGAGGATCTCTAACCTGACTTGTTATTTACGCTCCAAGAGCCTGTTTACACGTCGCTAGGTAATCGGGAATAGACACGGATTTACCCGCCCAACTGAGTCTCTAGAGAAAATATAGAAAAACAGCTCTTACCAGAATAGAGAGATACAAAATATAAGCTGTTTTTTACCTGAAATGCGGCAAAGCCCAAAGGAAGGGTAAAGTTTTTGCATTTGTGATGGGATCAATCTGTATAAGAGAATACTCAGTCTGACTGATCTATCAAACGCATAAATCAAACCGCTGGCTCCTGAACATTGAAATTTTGCAAAGAGGTTCCTCAAATTACGTAGGCAATTAGATTTTATTAAATTCCATCTCTACGGGGTTGAAATTTCACGACGATGTGGTCGCTGGCAACCACTAGTGATATATGAGTATAACAAGTATATAAAACCACTTTAGAACCGCTTCACAAGGAGTATTGACCAACAACTGTTTTGTGTACCTAGAGTCTGCAACTACTATGGTGAAAGAACAAGGCAGTATTTGGTACCCAACATTGTTAACACTATCCCACTAGGCATCAGAAGCAATGTAATCAACAAAAACACTTTCAGAATTAAATATAAGAAATATCTAGTAAACTCATTAACGTAACCTCAATCTTTTTGTGCTAATATCAAAATTAAAAACTTTGTAACTTTGCTTTGCTATTCACCATTGCGTAGTGATATTTAGTATTCTCTGCCATAGACGTGTATGAAGTAAGAGAACTGTTTCTGCCAACAAACTGTATTATACAGTTTGGTGGAGTTATTGTATGTATATTGTTTAAGAGATGAATAAATGATTTTATTATTTATTATTATTAATGCGAATACGCCATTCTCCAAAATCGTTAAACTCCGATCTGTAGTTACGTCTTTATGAAAGGGAAAATCACGCCATGCTACGCATCTAGGTCTACGGCGTAGCACGCCCGCTACCCGTAGCCGAAGTGTATTTGCGCACTTTCTAATTGAAAGTTACTTGAACAATCCTTTTCCTCCCTAGACTTAAAAAGGAATAGGCTGTTAGTTTGCTTGAAACTCGAGAACCACTTATCCGATTTGGGTGTAATTTCTTTTAGCTCATTAAATTTAGTACATATTTTGTTACGTTAAGTAATATAATAAGGAATATGAAGTTACATAATTATGTAGTCCACGCGTGCCGATCCGCTGTCTCCACACTCCAGAACTTATCTGCACCAACGGCCGTCGGTTCTGCGATAGATATCCCCCCCCCCCCCATTCACTGACACTTTAGCTTGCTAATCTTTTCGGCTATGTCGGTTTTACTTTCGTTCTTCGTCGGATCTCCTCCTTACGAATCATATCCTTTAATGAAAAGGGTTTCATGCTCATGGGGAGCATAGTCCTCTCCATTGCTCGCTGAGCGACTTGAAACTAGTGGATTAGGCCCACCGTCAGTGTCCATATTTCTGCGTCCTTCGACACTCATACATTCGACCAGATTTAATTACCTACTACTATTACAGGAGCATTAACCTCTCCGATCGCTATTGTGTGTGCGCATAAACTATCGAGAGAGGGACAACGTTATAAGTCAACACATAAGTGCTTCTCTTTCTAACCGGCTGGTAACTCAGCGTGCTAATGGCGTGCGGGCGACATTAAACTTTTGACTTCTAACTTACGACTTTTTTAGTTTTTGTACTTAGTTGACATTTTTAATTTACTGAAATTTTTAATGTACTATTGATTATATTATTTTTTTCTATCTACTAACCTAGCCTATTAAGCCTATCTCCTAATCTTATGATTGTATATTGAATGTATGTTGTAAACTGGCGGAGGGAGGCCTAACATGGAGCGCGCCTACGCAGAAGATGCCGAATAGTCTCTACCTCTTCCTTAAAAAAAATCCAAATTGTACTTGTCCGGAAATACCCAAGTTGGCAGGGAGTTCCATTCCTTAGCAGTTCGCATTATGAACCATGAAGCAAAACGCTTCGTGCGAGAGCGTGGTGTGTCTACTACATAAGGATGAAGACCCTTACCACGACTAGTTAGTAATATTTAGTATTCTCTGCCGTCGGTCATGCATGACAAGCAGGAGGCACTGATTAAATACTTTTGTCTGGAAACTTTGTAGATACTGATCAATAGACAATAAGAGCCAGGCTTACCTTTATCGTCGGCCCTGAACTCGGCCTCCATTTCGGCCTTGCTCGGCTCGGGCTCCGGCTCGGGCTGCTTGCTCGCCGCCTTCATACTCATGGTTTTCCTCGTCTTGTGGCCTCGAAATACCGCCTGGATCTTTGTAGCCGCCTGCTCCTCAGACGGCTCGCTCGTCTCTGTTTGGGACTTCTGTTTGTCTTCTGCGAAAGATGAGAAAAAGATTTGATTACATACATATAGAAATGAATGAGATAGAATGGTGAAGTAAGCGCGATGTAAGACGCGTAAGACGCGTGCCAACAGTATGTAATATATTGCAAAAACAGTCAAACGCTTACTCGATACGCGCCGAGTCAAGGTCGAGCAAACACCGACAGAAATTTACATAAAGTGACATATTAACCGTTTACAAACTGCATAACTGTATCTCCTCACTAGAATCGTGTCCACGAGGCAAAGTGCGAAGGGGCGTGCTGTGTCCGAAAATAGACGAGCGCGAGATTAAAGTGATGTACCCCTTCTACCTATATCCGTTTCTGTGATTACATACATATTACTCAAGCCTTGATACCAAAGTTGTAGGCAGTAACGATCTATAGCCACTCTGCGCATTTTTATTTGATTATTACAACTAATTCATTATTAAAATTCTCTATTAATGAACCAGAATCCGAAGTCATATATAATACGGCCGACGTCATAACATAACTCAATATCTCTTATAGATTTACCAATTTCGTGGATACAATTGCATTAAGTTACATAATAATAAAAAATTACAGAATTAATACAATACAAAATGTCTTACGGCCATCCTCAATCTTCTTTTTTTAAATCTTTTTTTGGCTTGTAAACACTAATTTGTCATGTTAGTTAAGACCTCAGTCTGAGAGATAACTCAATGAACCTATATAAATGTTTTGCCTTGTCCGATAAGGGATTGCTCAATATTATGTTAATATCACCATTTTGTGATTTACATTATCTTCCAGAAAGTACCTTCTGTAGGTTGAATTCTGCCAATAAAATCCACAATCCCATTCAGACAGCCCACCAAAGGTGGCATATTCTATTGGGGAGGCTTATGTTCAGCAGTGGACGTATTTTGGCTGATGATCAGCAAGTGTTAGTTTATTGGTCATCCGTCTAATAAACAATCTTAAAAACAAGAATCTGTAGCCAAATATCGATCGATTCCATTCCCTTCGTTCTTCTTAAAAGCGTTAATAAATTGGATTTGCTGCGGACTCCAGCCAACTCCAGCTTTAAATAAAATTTTCGGGCGCCAATTTGGCACAAATCTCCCAAATAATAAAAGGAGAGACTGATTTGACAAAAATCCTTGAAAGAAATTATGTCGGGGCACCAAGATATTTTCTGGGGCATATAAATCATTGAGCTTTGATTTTCATTTGCTTTATAACAGTATTTTGTGAAACTACACATGTATAAAAGAATTTTACACTGACAGTCCTGTAAGCACAATTTTGTAAACTGTATCTATAAGGTCACTTGACCTGGTGCTGACAGAGTACCAGCGCCGCAGTTCGCGTAGCTTGCTGCAGCATTATGCTGAGTCAGCGTCACTTTGTTGCTGCGACACATAGGTACCTTGATTATTTTTAAATTGTCTTTACTAAAATATCTAACTACCGTAACCATATCATTAACCTGCTTCGCAAATTTTGTTTACGGATAACATACGTTACTATTTCCTACGGTATAATTCCTATAAACCTAAATTAGTTTATTTTCGGTCGTAAATTACACTTAATATTCAATTAGGTAAAGTGATTTGCCATGTATAAGCTATTAAAGTAATGTGATGCTAAACTTTCATCTGTCATCTTTAGTTTTGATATATTCTTACATTAAACTACCGGAGGAAATCTTGAATATGACTGACAGAATGTCTAAGAATCACATTACAACTTGATTTGACTTGAACAACCTTTTATAAAATAGACGATAATTTTAATTTGACAAAGATGTTGAAAGATGTTGCTCCATATCCGCACTATCTTTATAATAAGTTTATACAAAATGATTGTAAAAGATTTGTTGCTGTAAGTTTGTTGCGCTGTTTCTTCTTTGCAGCGCTAACACCTAGGTAGTGATAGAAGATAAAAAACGTGTGTAAATGTACCAAGTGTACTGATGTGCAATAAAGGATTTTGACTTTTTATTACTTTGAAGCGTGGATAAAATGGAGTTGGGGACAGACCCGGAGTGACAGATGGGAGTCCTCCAGTTTTCGTTATTCATCCTTGAGTATAATAAAAATACCTCTTCTTTCTGTCTTTGTGTTATCTGAATAAAAGTTATATAATGAAATATTATAACTTAAAACGATATTATAACTCGAAAAACGTGGGCATCTGTACTACACATTTCAATAGATAATAACATTCGCCCCACGTTTTTCGAGTTCACATGTAAGCATGTTTGTGGTGGTGTGTGTTTTTTGTGTGTATGTCCTCTTGGGTCACCAAGACCCCCGGAGTGTCATTTTATTATTCTTGAGGCGCATAAAAACGTGGTTTTTAGTTTTATAAAACTTATGTACATAAATTTTTGTTAAAGTATATAAGCTATCTTTCTGTTCTAGCAATTTGCACGTACCTTTTATTAAAGTCGCTTTTTGTTCAATGGCGTGCAATAAAGTTATAAATAAATATTATTCCCAAGAGGAAGCGAACGATGCACACATTCCGCATTCCGCCATTCTGATTTGAATCAATATAGATACGTGATACCAGCTATACGCCGCGGCTATCTTAGCCTCAAGCCCCAGGTGGTTTTAAGCGGATTATCTAACGCATGCGCGAAGGGAATTGGATCAAGTATTTATACGCACAATCAGCCGTGCGACAATTACGAGACGTACAACATGCGACTTAATCACCTGCTATTTTGAAAGGCCACGTCGCACCTGGAGTTAGGTAAATGTGGGGCAAACGCCTTGTAAACTTTCCTTTTTTGGAGTTGTTAGTATTAGGACTGACAATTCCGCAGTAGGTATTTTAAATCGCTGTGTAATTTTGGAACTAACTATGAACATTGCTTTTTCAAAAGTTGTTTCTTAACTCTTGGACTGAATACCAAATTCTAAACCTTAGAAGGACATTTGTCTCATTCTATACAGCTCATTATAAACACATGTTGGTTAGACAATTTTTTTACAGAAAATCATTCTTTGTTCAAATAATAATGAGTGAGGTAAAATACTATCACACGATCCCATACAGCCTGTACCATAGAGTATTTAATAATACTACGTTTTGTACTATGGGTATCCGACAGCTGATATACTCGTAAATATACACGTAAGTAGATAGATTACACCCAGACAAACAAATGATGAAAAGAGGTGATTCGCCAGAGAACTAAAGTCTTCGACATAGCTCAAAAGTTAGTAGGTACGTTAAAGTGGCAGTGGGCTAGTCACATCTGTCGGTGCACTACCAACTATAGTATTTATTATTTATATTACATTATTTACTTACAGACATTTGAAACTAACATTAATTTTATATAAATAATATTTTTACACTACCACTTGCGGACAAAGCCCTTTACAGCAGCTGACAAACTGACATAGTTGTAATTATTTTATTTAGCATTCTAATTATAAGTTGACAATGGGCTCGATTCTGAAGGCACACATTTAAAATTTGACAGCTCTAAAATTGGTTTCGTCTTTATCTTCATAATACTGTGTGACAAGGACAGCAACAGTTTTAGTGCTGTCAAATTTTAGCGTTGTGCCTTCAGAATCGAGCCCAATGCCACTTTACAGCAGCTAATAATGCATATTTATTTATATTTATAATTATTTTATCTTGTATGTTTGACAATGCCATCTACCGCAGCTTAATGTTTATAAAGTAGAAACTGGTCGCTCATTGCCATGTATTCATAATGGTCACGTTAACGCCAGCTATGCGTAAATGTGAAACAAAATGTAAACAAAACAATGTCGACTTAGCCTAGAGTTCTCAATGTCCCAAAAGGTTGAAATAAATGAGTATGAGTATGAGTACTATTTTTAGCCTTTTTACCTATTTATTTATTTATCTGTCTATCTAGATATTTCTTATTTGTTTAATTTAAACATATTATTTTTTTTGCATCTAATGGTAGTTTATCATTTATTTATTTAATGACCCAGTATAATATTATGTTTCACTTATCGTCATCTAGATATTAATATTATTTACAGTGACCTAGCATCATCATCCCACTCGATTACTATAAAATGTGGATAACTATAATAAGCTTTTTGTGAAGTAAATTTAAGTAAGAATTAATTTTAGAATATAAATGTTGTTGTCCTAAATAGATACAAATTAAAATTAAAATATACTGCGGCGCTGTCATAATGTAGGTACCTACTGAATCGTATGTGAATTCACCAACCGTGTTCCATCTCTTACAATAGAATATTTAATCTCCCTCGTTTCCGAAAGCGATTATCCAAAAAAAGCTCTAAAGGCAACTAGAAAAGATTTTCCTATTCACTCGACTATGTGAATTATTAGGGACGTAAGCTTTTCACATTTCATAGCACTGTATATTGACTAGATATGCGCCCCGTAGCGGTGGCTTCAGATATTTAACTTTCCTGTAGGAATGCATGCATGAAGGTGATCTTATCTCTAATAGTGACCTCTTACAGCCAACCTTTTAGTGTGCTCATGTGATATAAGGAAGTAAGAGTGAGGGGAGCAAATAAGTTCATATTAAATACTAACTATATTAATTTATTTATTTCTTTTTCTTACACATTATACAAACATTTCAAAATTACAATACTTGAAATAATTTAAAATTGGTTGCAACAAGTAATGTATTCATCACTCTGACTTTTAAACTATGTAGAAAATAATAACTAAAATATCTAAACTACTTATTATATAAAATAGATATAACAAATAATAATAACATGACTGTAATAATTAATAAACATATATAAATACTTACATACTATTGTACGTGCAGAACAAATCGACATTTCAATAATGAAATATATTTTATAAGTCTGATCCTTGAAATTTCTTATCATCATCATCAGGTGATTTTTGTCTCCACTGCAGGAGCACTACCCTCTCTCATCTGCCGAAGACAGACGGAGGATTTGGCCTACACTCCCCGCGCTGGCCAGACGGGTTGGGGAGGCCTCATTGATGTTTTATAATGTATTCCCTTAGTCGCCTTGTACGGCATCCACGGGAAGAGTTGGAGTGGTCCTATACTACTCTACCGGAAACCACACGGCAAGAAATTTCTTAGAGCAGACTAAAATGAATTAATATTGAAGATACATCTGAATGTTCGTAATTTTTTTTTATTAGTACGAGGTTTTATGCATACTGACTCAAGAAACGGAATAGAATTTTAAAAGACAAGCATTTTTACGCTTTTGCTTGCTAGATGATATAGCTTTTATCGAGCGTGAAATTTGAAAGCGTCGGCGTAAAGGGAGATGAGAAGGCGGATCAATTACATAATAGTACATACATACTTAAACTATAATTAAATAAGTAGAATAAACATTTAGTACTATAATCTACCATCGTAATATATATAACACTAACTGTTGCCCGCGACTTCGTCGGCGTGGACCTCATTATTATGTTTTCCCGTAGGAACGAGATGTTTTTTTCGGGATAAAGTGACCTTACTTCTTCGTCGGATCTTCTCATTGCGGATCAAATCCTTCAAAGAAACTCAGCGCATATCCCTGTCCCTCAATAGTTCGCTGAGATCAGCCAGGAAATCCTTTTATATATTTTCTCTTCTCTTTTAACAAGAGAGTCCTCGATACGTTTTAGTAATACTTTAACATCAAGTTAAGTGGAACTCAAGTAACGAAGAGGGGTCTTCCCATGTTTACATTCACTTACCCAAGTAGTTCGCCACAAAAGATCTGGTAGTTCTGTCAATATCTAGTTACGTAATATTCCTACTATAAAAGGTTTATGTCCAACAGTGGACGACAGCAAACTAATCATGATGATGGAAGGTACAAACAGTTTTACGATTACGATTTTTACAGAACCGCAAAGTATACATACATACAAATTGCTCACGCCTTGGTTCCAGAGGGGTAGGCAGAGACGTAATATCGCCATCCAATGTCGCAAAGCGACATTCCTTCGCCCGCTTTTCGCTCCGTGATACCCCTTGACGTGATATGTTGCGAACAGCATCACCGCCTCCTTATTGTGGTACCACGATTATCTAGGGAAATAATTGTCCACCTCGTCAGAGCCCCGCATGACTTGGTAAGGCTAATAGTGCCCGGAGTTCGGCCAACTCCGGGATGTCGGCACGCTTACGACCAGGCTAGCCCCTAGACACAAAGTATACTGTTCGATTATTATGTTTAATTATGGTTTAGATAAACCCAAAACCGCATACAGTAATTATAATGTGATCAAACAACACCAACACCAGAACAACTTCGAACAACTACAAACTGAAGTATATACCTAATTAGTACCGAGCAATACGAAACTCCTAACTTTTGAAGAGTTAAGTGGTCTCTGAAGACAGTTTGCCAAACAAATAAAACTATCTTCATCTTCTACTAGATTTCTCAAGCAGTCTTGTAGAGTACATTTTCGGAAGCCGAATATTTTATCCAGAGCTCTGTATTGGTTTAGAAATGTCTTTTAATATTGCTCATGAAACCAGTAAAATATTAAAATGAAATGAATATTTACTATGCATTTTCAAGTTTCATTAAACCCTACCTTAGTAGGTGTATACACACAAATTACTAATAAGTATCCTACTAATATTATAAATGCGAAAGTTTGGATATTTGGATGTTTGGATATGTGAACGTTTGTTACTCAATCACGCTTTAACCACCGGACGGATCGTGATGAAACTAGGCACACATATAGGTTAGATCCTGGAATAGGACATAGAATAAATTTTATCCCGAAAAAACATCCCATTCCTACTGGAAATACATAATAATTTGTGATGTCAAGTTGTCCACGCGGACGAAGGCGCGGGCAACAGCTAGTATTATATAAAACGTAAATTAAAATTAACAATTGTTAGTTCTGTTCGAATCAACAATAATTATGTTCTAAAATAACAAGAGATGTCAAAGTTACTACAAGTTATAAAATATCTTATTATTTTTATGTCATAAAAATAAAAAATAAAAATTATATTTAATATTTATAATTGCAATATTCCTGTATGCAATAGAAACATCATATAACATTTCATTGATTGAGTAACAAACATTCAAATATCCAAACATCCAAACTTTCGAATTTATAAATATTAGTGTTATTCTCGGACGATACTATGCCTTCTCGCTTCTAAAAGCGTAGAAGATCAATACAGACAGGTATCAGGTTAAGCTAACTCTTGGAACAACCCTAGCGATAATTAGTTTGCGAACTTTGTGTAAGAGCTCACATTACCGTTGACTACCCACTAACTTGTCTTCTGTTTCGCTTTATAAAACCCTTCTACGAAGACAAAGTAAGCAAATTCAATATTCCGTGTCAAGACCGTAATTTCGACTGCCTGTATTTATGTAATGTGTTGAGCCGAGGCATGATCGAGTTAGAAACATGAATAGATGAATCTCGTAACATTTTTTTCTTGTAATCCCACTAATATTAAAGTTTGGATGTTTGGATATTCAAATATTTGGATGTTTGGATGTTTTTAACTCATTCTCGCTTCAACCACTGGACGGATCGGGAAGAAACTTGAAACACATATAGGTTAGATCCTGGAATAGGACATAGGTCCCAAAAACACATCTCATTCCTACGGGAAATACGTAATAATTTGTGATGTTAAGTTGTCCCCGCGGACGAAGTCGCAGGCAACAGCTAGTATTCTATAATTTTTCCGTAATTGCCAGACAATTTTACATTTGGTTGCGTCTAGGCAACCCACCAACTACATGTAGGCTATTATTGTGTTACGTTTGTGTATACGTTAGCTTTGCTATATAATTATTATAGCAGATAAAATGGAGTTGGCAGATTATTAGCGTTTATCTGACGATGTGTATCAATTTTCAGTTCAATCCGTCTAATAGTGTTCGTTGTATCCGGCGGATAGACGGACGGACAACAAACATGGTATAACGGGAATACGTTTTTTCGGAACTCTAGCAAGATTAACATACTGCACTAAAGGACAACTGACGCATAACTGTCGGAAGACGGACGCATGACGGATCTTTACTGCATTTGAAATATGACAAAGATTGACTCAGGACTGAGGTAGCACTGATATGTCCGACTGAAGCTTTTAAAACACTGAGACGAAACGAATTCGATACTGTGACTGCATGGCCGAGTATATGTTATTTGTTTAGAGAAATTAAAATTGCTTCCAGCCCGTCATATTTTGCGATGAAATGTCTGCCCTATGATTATTTATTAGATAGATAGAACAGAAACAACTGTAAAGGTTTTTCAATTAAAAATTGCAGCTTACCAACCTCAAAGGTGTATGAAAGAGAACACAAAAATGTGACCTAGTTCATAAAATGTTCCCAGAATAAATCTGACTCACTAAATTTCACCAACGAATCATCCCCGAAGCGCAGGTAAGCCCCTCGTGTACCATTTGTCACGCGGAATTCAGTTTGAATTTTATCGCGGTCTCCGAAATTGAGCGATTGTTTAATTTCCAAATTAAACACATTGAAATTCCATTTGCCAATATGTAAAGTGGAGTGGACTAAGTAACGAGTACCTAGCGATTTCACCCTGAGGACTTAGCGCTTTTGCACATTGTCAGAAAATTTCTTGTGTCTTGTGCGAAATGACTTATAAGATATCCAGTCGCATTGGTTGTTATATGAGACCATACACATTACAAGACATTTTTTCTTATGTCGGATCAGACACGCGCATAGAAATTTTTCTTGTCTGGTGTCTTGTCTTATAATGTGCAAAAGGCCCTACCTAGTATTTTTCACTTCACTTTATTCTTTCACTTCATTTCACTTTATTTTGCACTTCTTCTGACTTAGTATCGTCAATGTTTAGGAAAAGTTGCTTAAGCGCCAAGATAGGATTTTTCGAAAGAGAATTTAAAATATATGTTTTTAAAGTTCTCTGTCGTAAAATCCTAAATTGGCACTTCAGCAACTTTTCCTAAACCTTTGTTTTGCACTTCTTCTGATTTAAAATGTTTTCTTGTTGTCCAAATTAGAACAACACAATAACAGAGATTATATATATATATTACGTCAACTCACCCCTCCCCCCACTATCTATAACGTCGCCCGTAAAATAAAGCACAGCTTTACTAAGCAGTTACTACGCCAGAGTCGGGAGATCGACGCTATAAGCTAGAAAGTGAAGCATTCATGTTGTTGAGGTATGACGGTGCCCCTCTTGCTCGACTTTGTTCGAGCGCTGGGTGCATTATCCCTATAATAATTTACGCGCACATATAAACGTGTACGGAGAGACTGGTACGGAGTGTATGGAGTGTCAGGCTGTGGTGTGGCAGTACAGTTAATAACTCTTTTGTTAGAAAAATGTTAAGTCTTCGATGTCAATTAGTCACTTGTGGGTGGGTGCGATAGGGCTAATAGACAGATGATGAATGATTTGATGATTTTGGAAAGTATTCTTTGAAAATATTGTGGCTCTGATTAAAAGCGGCATATTAGTTGTACCTAAATTATAATTCGATGGAAAATCGTCAGCTCAGCTCTGTTACCCAGACCAGAAGGTCGCTGGCACAAAATGTATAAAAGGAAAGCTTGAATATTTTATACAAAGAATACTAAATAAAATAGGTCACCAGGTTTCAACTAGCTTTAAAACTGAAATAACCTCTTTTATGTATTTTACGCTCTACTTTGTGTGCCAGATTGAAGCAAATTTAACTAGTTGCAAGATATAATTTTTACTCTAGGTCAGATTTGCCAAGATATATTCAATATGGTATTTTTAGGATGTGAAATAATGTATATTGTTTGGATTTAAATAAATATACAAAAACTTTTCATTAAAACCTTCGAATGTCAATATAGTTTTCAATTTTCCAGCAAAATGATTTATGTTTGTTCCACTCCTCTTATAAATTAAGACGGACCAAAATATACTTTGTTTCCAAGGCCGTAAAATCCTTTAAAAAATTACTTGAATATTTCTCTAAGTGTCTATGATCGTTTCGTTTATATCCATTTATATTCGTACTATGTAATTTTTTCTTAATGTTTTTCATGTTTAGACGTAATATTACTATATTTTTTATACTTGATATTGGCCTAGAAGCAAAAGCCAAAAACAAAAAGAAGAAGTGTCTATGAGTAGTAGTAGCCTCCCGTAGTAGTCGTCGTAGTAGTACCATCTGTCGAAAATTATGTACGTTTGACCATAATCTAAGGTTTGAACCCTCAGCCAAACCAACATCCAATATACAACAGTCCCTTTAAACACGAGACAAAGTTACTGCCATAGATCACCGTGCGTCTAAGCTCGAATAAAGGTTTAATAACAATGTTTCCATTCCCTAAAAACAAAGAGTATGATAATAATCCAGGTTTTACCGCCTCGTTGGCCTAGTGGCTTAGCTATTGGACTAGAGCACCAGGTGTCGTGGATTCGTTTCCCACCGGGGAGAGACCACTTTGTAAATTTTTTACAAGTAGAAATGGTTACAACTGTCCTATCCTTGTTTAATTCCCATATCATAGGAGAAACTCCTAGTTTGGGATTAGACAAGTGTATGTATATGTAAGTAATATATTATGTAATATTTATTTTAAAAATATCGCGTTGGTTGGTACTCTTGAGCTCACGAACATAAGAACACCCCAAGGTACCAATACTATTAACACAAAGTCAGTCTGCAAATTTGACGTCTTCCTGAATAATAAAATAAATATTTTAGGGATTTTCATAATTTTCTTGTGCTCAATCGATCTGATAGTTTTTACTTAGACGAAAAAAGGTTAGCTATTGAGTATCCGATGTTGTTAAAAACTTGTGAATCCTATAAATTTAACCCCTAAGTTCATTCTTAGATTGCGTCACAAATATTTGACCAAATAACGTCTAGAAATTCGCCTACTGTTTAAAATTTCACACGCCGTACCCGTCTCTCTAGTCTTAAAATTTAGTGCCAACACGCTCCGACCTCAAATTGCTTTGTTCTTTGTCTACCCACAACTGGCACGGCTTTGTGCTGAAGTGTCACAATTTCGTACCACTGTGCGGACGATTTTATGTAGGTACACTGCTTTAGTATGCGGTGCTGTAAAATTACCACTGTGGAGCGAGGACGCGAGTTACGTTAGTTCTCTTTACTTGTAGGTATGCTTTAGAAACTTATAGGTACACTGCTATTCGGCGTTATAACATTGTATAAAATTTTCAAGTTCATTATTGTCCAAAGTTTTCCTGTGGGTTAGTCTTGGTACGCCTTAGTCCCGACTTAATATACCTGTGGTTTTTTTTTCTTATTATACATGTAACTAATATTGTCTCATAATGGTCATCGATTACACAGTTAAGAAAACTAGTTCCTGATTCAGTGATCAGTATACGAAGACTAAGCAAGGATCAAATTAGTAACGTCCTCAAAAAGGTTGGAGTCCGCACTGAGATGAATAAAAATAGGTGCATGAAAAGGTTGATGAATGTGAGTGAGGCTAGTGAGGTGTGTCAGGATCGCGCAAAGTGGCGATCCATCGTCTCTGCCTACCCCACTGGGACCAAGGTAATAAAGTCTAAGTATTTATATTGTATATGTATTACTGAACAAGGGACTGCTGAATATTCTAATGAAATCTTACTATATTGTTCTATGTTATCTATGTTATCTATGTTTACTAATGTCGTCAAGTGTGAGTCTTACTGCTCGCTTATTGGAGAGCCTATTGAGATGTCGTCGAGTGTCGCGTAGAGCTGACAAAGCTCTCTGACACTGCACTAGAGCGTGGAGTGGTCTCGACTACCGGGACGTGGCTAACGAACTATGGACCCACTAGCAACTTTCTGAGATTGAGTGAGAAGATGAAAACTATATCTATCTAGATATTGTCGTATCACCTAATCACCTTATTTGTCCAAGGCTGTAAGTTAAATAGATATTCCATTTGATTGATATTTCCTTCATGATTGACACTAATTTAGTAACCACTGTTATCTAATTTAGTAACCAATTAGTGTCAATCATGAAGGAAAACACTTTGAGGTGAAACTAATAGCTACGAAAAATTATTTTGCTTCATGGTATGAGGCAACATGGTACATAGTCACCCT
This sequence comes from Esperia sulphurella, assembly GCA_947086405.1. Classification (NCBI taxonomy): domain Eukaryota; kingdom Metazoa; phylum Arthropoda; class Insecta; order Lepidoptera; family Oecophoridae; genus Esperia; species Esperia sulphurella. Next base: position 5,205,269 of record OX352282.1, read on the forward strand.
GCCTTTATTAATAATCATTGCACGGAACAAAGGAAATGAGTTCCATTATTTCCCGATTCTTTATTGGAAACGTTTTATTTACCGAATGGAATTTCCTTTGCTGACATTTCTTGAAAGGTTTTATCATTTAAAAAATAATATGCTCAGAAGCTTAGATTATATACTACTAGTCTGAGCTCAGAAGATTATAGCGCATACCCCATACGAATGAAAAATCCAATACCTTTTTTTATTGTTGATGGGTTTGCGTTTGACCTTATTCTCACCTGATAGTAAGTGATGATGAGCCCTAAGATGGAGCGCGCTTACCCAGAAGATGCCTATTCACTCTTTCTCCGGAAATACCCAAGTTAGAAGGAGTTCCATTCCTTAGCAGTTCGCATTATGAACGAGGAAACAAAACGCTTCGTGCGAGAGCGTTGTATGTCTACCACATAAGGATGAAATCCTTCACCACGCCTGGTAGTCCGGTGATGGAAGGGGGATGGGGGAATCAAATCGTATTCTTATGTCTTTGGTCCTCATTCCTCGTGTCTGTAACTACACTGCCTCTCCTCAGCCTCGGATTTCCGCCTAGGCCTACAAGGCCCCGGCCTAGGGGCCCCACCCACCCAGCTACCCCGACCACTTCTGAAGGCAGGCGGAAATAGGATTATAGAAAAAATTATAACACCACGTTATACTTGTGGAAATTTTGAATTCTCGCACGCTGAAGACCGCGCGCGACCGCTTGAACAATGACGAAGTAAAGCAAACTATTGCGAAGTCAAGGTCATAGTTTGGGTGTTTTGTTTTTGTTTCATTTCTTTTATATTATATTTTATCTAGAAGGACATTCAAGGATCAAATTAGTAACGTCCTCAAAAAGGCTGGGGTCCGCAATGAGAAAAATAAAAGCAGTTGCATGAAAAGGTTGATGAATGTGAATAAGGTTAGTGAGGTGTGTCAGTGGCGATCCATCGTCTCTGCCTACCCCTCTGGGACCAAGGCGTGTGCATTATTTATGTATGTATGTATATTTTATTTATTTAGATTATATTTTCTGTGCCTGTACTAGTGCATTTTTTTGCCTTTGGCTTCGGGATGGGGGGCCCCAAATGACAAGTGCCTAGGGGCCCCGGGTCTCTAGGACCGGACCTGCCTCTCCTACCCTTCAAACTGGAACACAACAATGCATTGCTGGTTACATTAATAAATACTGGTGTAGTGTAGTAATCGAGTTTACATTTGAGATTGCGATAGTCTAGCGAAGTCTCCAATGATAGATTCTATTTTAGTTGGGATTACCATACGGTGATATATGTATAGTGGAGGAGCAATTTAGAGGACCTTCGGAGGAATGTGACAGTTATTTAATAGGGCTGTGCTCCTATCTCAGTACAACACACAACTCACTAGCCTCACTCCCTCACATTCATCGACCTTTTCATACTCGTACATAACTACATAACTTATTTGCTATTTTATTTTATTTATTATAGTCATATAAGTACCTATTTTTCATTTAAATTTCCTAATCAGCGCAACCTACAATTTCTCTGGCATAATATTTTCTACCCAAAGGTTGTCTAGAAGAAATCGCTTAAAGCGATAAGACCGCCTAAATTGTACTATTTGTAACTTTTATAACGTGTAACTGTATTTGTTTGTGCAATAAAGTGTATTGTATTGTATTCTTTTCACTTCTGATGCCAGCTTTTTGAGGACGTCACCAATTTGATCCTTGAATGTCCTCCTAGGACGACCGCTGTTTTTTTTTAATATTATATATACGAATATATGTATACTCGTCTAATCCCAAACTAGGATGTTCTCCTGTGCTATGGAAATTAAACAAGGATAGGACAATCACTCATATAACATCCAGACCGGGACTGGCTTGTACAAGTCGTACAAAGTTGTCTGTCCCTAGTGAGAATCGTACACATGACCGTGCGCTCGAGTCCAATGACCACGTCACTAATCGAACGCGGCGGTCTGAATTCTCCGAAATCCTCCATGTCGACTAACACGTCACTAGTATTGTAACGGGTAGAAGGAACTACGTCAGGATTTTGTTAAGGGTTTTGCTTAAATCACTATGCCAATCGAGATTACAAGACTTTTATACCCGAGCCGTACGCGAGTATAATTGGTAAAGCCGAGATTGAATAATTACTTAGCACGTGTTTCAATACATTTGCGAGTAAATATAAAAATACATGACGATACATAACTAAATCAGAATACCTTTTGGAGTTTTCATTTATGTCGGGCTTATTTTTCATATCTCACATGCACGCACAAGTTTCTTAAGAAAAATAAAAAAGGCAATGATAAAATCCCATCAATAAACCAAAGAGATTATATTTGATTCGTATCTTTGAATCAGTAGATAAAATCTCCTTGGTTTATTTTAAGGAAAATTAAAGGATCAAAAGTCATCTTAGTTTCAACCACCACTCGGTGGTAATTCAACCTCAAAAGTAAAACCGCATCACTTCTAATCAATATAATGTAGTAAGTATGGTACAGATACCTATATCTGCACAAAATCCCACCATAGCCAGGAAATTGAATTACTTACGAATAAGAAAAAAACTGACCCCCGGGCACGCGCCTGAATATGATATCAGCAGTCTTTTCAATACACTAGCTCGTAAAAGCTACACAAGTATTCTCTGTATCATACATAATGTTATTCACTATACATACAGTGCTTTTTAGATTGTAGTTTAGTTTTAATTTAATAAGCTAACAGCAACTTGAAACTAAGATGCCTTTTGATCCTTTAACTTTCCTTAAAAAAAACCAAGGAGATTTTAATCTACTGATTCAAAGATACGAATTAGATCTCTTTGGTTTATTAGTGGGATGTTATCATTGCCTTTTTATTTATTATGAATCTTGTGCTTGCAGATATGAAAAATAAGCCCGCCATAATTGAAAACTCCAATAGATATTTTGACTTAGTTTTGTACCGTCATGTTTTTTTTATTTTTACTTACAAATGTATTGAAAATAGTCGTATGAAACACTAATTGCGAAGTAATTATTCAAATCTCGGCTTTATCTATTATATTACCTCGCGTACAGCTCAGGTATAAAAGTATTGTAATCTCGATTGGAATAATCAACTTTCGACACTCGTATTATAATGTACTAAGTATTAGTCAATAGTTACGATTGATTTTACAACATCGATAGTAGATATTCCTGCAATGCCCCTTACTATGGCTTACTCTGGTTGCATACCTGTAGCCCGGGTATTTCCAGACCGAGTCCGGAATTAATCATGACCTAGTTTCTGGTATTTGGACGAAGAATTAAGAACGAAGTGGCCAAATGTGCGAATGTTTGGACGATTACACAAATTTATGTAACATGTGGGAAAAAATAGTTTAATAAAAACACAACTTTTTAAATTTTCGTCAGTTTAAATGGAATAAACGATTAGCACTTTGTGTTCAGCTTTCTCTATTCTGGGTTCAAGTGTATAAGGGTTATAGGGGCACAACAACATCAAATATTAGCTAATAGAAAAGGGAATCCTAGTTTGGAAGCTAGGCTAGGCAATATACTCGTATATACAAAGATATATCTAGTACTAGCTGTTGTACAACTTAACATCACAAATTAATATTTATGTATTTCCCCTTAATGTCCTATTCCAGTACCTAATCTATATGTGTGCCAAGTTTCATCACGATCCGACCAGTGGTTGAAGCGTGATTGAGTAACAAACAACCAAATATCCAAACTTTCGCATTTATAATATTAGTAAGATAAGGACTGAAATATTCTTGAACTAATAAAGTTATTTGTAATTTTTTTCACCTTTTTCACAGAATAAAATACTGGTCAACTAAACGGTTATTTTTTGTATTCTGTATATTAGCTAAAGTATATATTTTATTATTATTTGGAACCAAACTATAATCAATTGAGTTAGTGCAAGAAACAAGAGTTAGTTCAAGCGAACAAGATATTGATGCGCCCGTATGGAGTTAAGACTGTTCACGGTTAATAAGATCTTGTTCAAATCAACAACTGTTTTTTTTCTTATATCCACTAAAGGCCACATAGTCCACAAAGCTGCCTCAGTACGATCTAGTGGACTCCACATAAATAGGTATGTTTTAGAATTTCAGGATGGTATGACGTTTGCCTTCACCGAAAAGCGTGTGGTACGATAAATAAACCTTACTTAACTCCCGGAAAAGACATTAGTATGCCCCGGACTTGAACTATGGGACGATAGCGCTCCTACATAAACTACCATGACTTTACTCTATTTAATAGATTTTTATCTGGAACCAACGATCTCTATGTCCTACTAGATGGAGCGTTCCAAACAATCGCTCTGTTCCACGCAAGTAGCCACAACTCTTTCACATTCACAATGAAACTTATGCAGTTACTGTACTGTAATTGTATCCGAATTGGTTTATGGTAACGGGAGAGTTTTTGGCTGTCTATGGTATTCTCGGATCTTACCTACAAGATGTCGGTTGTCGAATTATAATAAATAATAAGTCTTTCATTTTGTTGGATTATCATACATGGTGGCAACGGTGGCGGTTTTCGGCTTAAAAAATTAATACGATTATCAGAATGAGGACCGACGATGAGGCAAAAGTTGCGAAAAGTCAGCAAATGTCAGGGCCCGTCGCCGCCGTTCCGACATTACATGCTCCTGCAGAATTCAATTTCGGGGATCCAGGATCTTGGACGCGATGGTTGGAGCGTTTTCAAAGGTATTTATCCATAACAGGAGGAAATAGGTCGGAACAAGAGAAAAATGACTTGCTTTTATATTGTATGGGCGAAAAAAAGCTCTGAAATTACTACCCAGTGGGATCGAGTACCGGCAACGTTCGTGGACCTATGTAATAAATTAAACGACTACTTTACTCCTAGAAAAAATGTAATTTTTGAACGAGCCATTTTCAATCAAAGAAAGCAAAGGGAGGGAGAAAGTGCAGAGGAATATATTTCGGAGATATATAAATTGGCAAAAAACTGTAATTTCGAAAATATAACTAAAGAAGAGATAATCCGAGACAAAATAGTGGTGGGTATAAATAATCGTGAGCTGAGTGAAAAATTACAACTTAAGGCAAACCTAAACCTACAAGAAGCCATTAATACTGTAAGACAGTGGGAAATTCAGGCTAAACAAACAGAAATGTTATACAAAAATGTTGAAGTGGATACAGTGAATAGGATAGAGAAAACAGAGGGAACCCGCAATCCAAAATTACCCCAGAATTGTTATTTTTGTGGATTTAAATACCATCCAAGGCATGCATGTCCAGCCAGGGATGCAGAATGTTACAGGTGCCATACCAGGGGTCATTTTTCGAAGGCATGCAAGAAGCCAAAGAGGTCAGTCAGAGCTGTAGAGGAGTCAGTTCCTTATATGAGGGATTCGGATCCAACGGAAGGTAAAAATAGTTGTTTTTTATGGTCAATCGATGTGAAGGATAACAGTGCATGGAAATGTGATATATACATTGAAGAGTTTGGAAAATCAGGCCAATTTTTAATTGATTCCGGTGCAGATATAATTTGCCTACCTTTGTCATTTATTCCGGAACACTCAGTGAACAAACTTAAATGTTCAGACATATCTTTAAAAGTAGCTGATGGTAGGGATCTTCAAGTTTCCGGCTACTTGCCTGTCACTTTAAAATATAAAGATGAAAAGCTTAACACAAAAGCTTATGTTATTAGGTCTTTGGATAAACCAATTCTAAGCAGAACAGCAAGTAGAAAATTAAAAATATTAACTGTAAATTTAAATCAGGTAAACGAGAATCTAGAGAAACAAGAGAGTTCTGTGGACATTAATAAAGAATTTCCTACTCTATTTCAGAACTTGGGTCAATTTAAGGAGGAGATATCAATCAAGCTGAAACCTGATGCTAAACCTTTTGTCCAGTCCGTCCCTAGGGTCGTGCCGATTGCTTTGCTTGACAAGTTAGAAAAAGAACTTAAAAGACTGCAGGATTTAGATATAATAGAACCCGTGGACCAGGTAACAGAGTGGGTATCTCCTATAGTTTGTGTTCCAAAAGATGATAACGAAATAAGGCTGTGTTGCGACTATACTCACTTGAACAAAAATGTTATGAGACCTTATTTCCCCATTAATAAAGTTGAGTATACATTAGCAAAAGTCAAAGGAGCCAAATATTTTTCAAAAATTGATATCAAAAAAAGCTTCCATCAGTTGAGATTAGATGAGGAGAGCCAGCTACTTACCACATTCATCTGCCCTTTTGGTAGATTCAAATATAAAAGGCTACCCTTTGGATTGAATTGTTCCCCTGAATATTTTGTCATGAAATTCTCAAAAATACTACAGGGTTTGAAGGTGGTTTTTCATGTCGATGATATTTTGATATATGGCCTGTCTATGGAAGAACATGACAGAAATTTACGAGAAGTTTTAGGTAGACTGGCAGAAGAAGGGCTATCGGTGAATGAAAAGAAGTGTGTTACTGGTGTGCAAGAAATAAAATTTTTAGGCTTTCATTTGTCGCCTGATGGTATTTCTGTAGATCCGGATAGGGTAGAGGCTGTGAAAAAATTCCCAAATCCTACAAACAAAGTTGAACTCCAAAGATTTTTGGGAATGGTGAATTTTGCATCAAAACACCTGGAAGGCAAGGCTAACTGCCTTGAACCTTTACATAATTTGTTGAAAAAAGATACAGTATTTGCATGGGGCCCAGACCAGGAGAAAGCTTTTGTTGATATCAAACAACTTCTTTGCCAGGCTCCTATTTTGGCATATTTTGATCATAGTAAACCAGTGTTTGTGAGTGCAGACGCAAGTTCTTATGGACTGGGCGGTTGTTTGAGTTTATTAAATAAGCAAGGAGATAGAGAAATAGTGGCATATATTTCAAGAACTATGAGCGATACTGAACGAAGATACTCACAAATTGAAAAAGAGTCTTTAGCTCTTACCTGGGCTGCGGAGAAATTCCATGAATACATTACAGGTCTAACGGTAACTTTTGAAACAGATCATAAACCATTAATGCAAGTATTACAGACAAAACATTTAGATGATTTGACTCCGCGACTTCAAAGGTTTAGGATCAGGTTGATGCGTTTTAATTATGATATTAAGTTTGTACCAGGGAAAGATTTAGTATTGCCCGATTCTCTGTCTAGGTCTCCTTTAAGCACAGGCATAGAATCAGAGGATATATTGCAGGAGACGGTTCAATATGTCAATTTTATAGTTAAAAAATTCCCTATGAATGATTTATATCTACAAAAAATTAAAAATGAACAAGATAAAGATGAGGTTTGTAGTTTGCTGAGGAAATATTGTATCGATGGCTGGCCAGAGAAGAATAAAATTCCATTGGGGTTGATTCCATATTTTCAATATAGATTTGATTTTAGTGTATGTGGAGAATTACTTTTAAAAGGAACTAGGATAGTCATACCATCAGCACTACAAAAAGAATTGTTGCATTATATACACCAAGGCCATCAGGGTATTGTTAAATGTCGTCGTAGAGCTCAAATGTCGGTCTGGTGGATAGGGCTAAGCGTTCAGTTAGAAAATTTAATCAGAAACTGTTTAACTTGTATAGAACATAGAACCAATCCGGTAAATACATTTTGTAAAGAAAAATCACCTCCTACTAGACCATGGCAAACCATTGCCGCAGATTTATTCTTCTTTAAGAAATGGTACTTGATTGTGACTGATTATTATTCTAGGTTTTTTGAAATTTTTGAGTTAAACTCTACAACAGAGCAGACTATTATAAGTAAAGTGAAAGAATTATTTTCAAGATATGGTATTTGTGAAACATTTAAATCGGACAATGGACCTCAGTTTCAGAAAGCATTCAAACAATTTGCCCAAGAATACAGTTTCATTCATATTACAAGTTCACCATATTACAGTCAGTCTAATGGCTTGGCTGAAAATGCTGTAAAAATTGCCAAATCCTTAATTAAGAAAAATGAGGACATGGATAAAGCTTTGTTAGCATACAGAACAACACCTCTGGAGAACGGATTTACTCCGGCGGAGCTCCTGATGGGGAGAAAATTGAAGTCATTTTTACCAATGATACCATCAAAACTAAATACTAAAGAGTCCCTATTAGTTAAAAACAAGGAAAGAAAATTAAAAATAAAACAAGCTTATTATTATAATAAACGTCACAGAGCGATACCATTGCCAGATTTGAATGTTGGGGATAGGATATGGATCAAAGATTTAAGGAAATATGGGGAGGTAATTAGAATATTACCATACCGGTCTTATATAGTTAAAACAGTAAATGGTCAACAGTACAGACGCAACCGTTGGCATTTAATTCCCGCCTCATATTCCCAGGGGAGAATGGCAAGATCTTCTAGTGTAAGTAGTTTTGTACACGATTGTAATGTTGAGGGCGATGATATTAATACCCAGAACACAAGTGCCGAGGGTTGCAATAATTCAAGTAATGTGGGTGCAAGAACACCAAATAATATGTTAACCGTACCCAGTGGTCCGATTCCTCCTCGACCTCACTCTATGAGAGAGAGAACTCGGCCACTTAGGTTCAAAGATTATATTGTTTCGTACCACTGAATATTTAGATTTAAGTAATTACTACAATTGGTATTGTCCCTTTTAAGTATGTTTAAAGTTAATAAAACAGGCAATCAAGATCTTGAGGGAAAGGATGTACTGTAATTGTATCCGAATTGGTTTATGGTAACGGGAGAGTTTTTGGCTGTCTATGGTATTCTCGGATCTTACCTACAAGATGTCGGTTGTCGAATTATAATAAATAATAAGTCTTTCATTTTGTTGGATTATCATACAGTTACTACTCAGAACATTTAATTATTTACTAAATATTGACATTATTTAACCGTAGCGTCAATATTTAGTAAATAATTAAATGTTCTGAGTTGTTTGGAACCATCCATCTAGTAGTACATAGAGATCGTTGTCTGGAACCGAGTACTGCGGTATCTTATCTTCTTATATAGGGGGCCTAGAAGACCTGGCGACACTTCAACCCTTCTGGCTATTTTGTGCCAAACCCCTATCCACCAACGGTGCCCAAGTCGATTTCATGGACTTCACATACGCCTTAGAATTTCTTCTTTGGCTCATACAGGTTTCCTCACGATGTCTTCCATCACCGAAAAGCGTATGGTATTTATTATAAACAAACCGTACTTAAGTTTCAAATAAAACTCATTGGTACGGGCGGGGTTTGTACCTCATGAACGTCAGGCAAGTGCTCAACCAACTAGGCTACCGCGACTCCTAATTGCGCGACTGGGGGCTGCGGTAAAATCAACAAAACGCCCACTTATTCTCATTTGGTTCGCAAATAGAACTGGATTTTTCCGCTAATCCGGATATTTTTTGCCAAATCGGCAATAACGGTTATTTTCGACCGCTTAGTTACCGTTCTATTGTTAGACATGTCGACCGATCTTTAATATCCGGTAGGGATGTGAAATACTTTGATAGAATTTCTCTAAATGAATACCGTACAGTTCGTGCTATGGAACCGTCTTCCTAGGCTCATTCGAGACGCCATACTCAGTGATCATCATGTCAGCCCCTAAAAGTCCACAGCTGGACATGGGCCTTCCCCAATGAACGCCATCGCACCCGGTCCTCCGCCCTCCGCATAAAGCCGCTACCGGCCATCTTCTTCAGGTCGTCGGTTCACCTGGCGGCGGGGCGTCCCACCATGCCTCCACTCCAGAACTCGTCTGCCCCAACGGCCGTCGGTTCTGCGGCATATGTGGCCCCACTGCCATTTCAGCTTGCTATATTCAGTGATGTTCTATTAGTAATTAAATTTATAATTTGCAGTGAATAAACAATACTAGATGCAAGCTCGTTTGCGATCCATCGGGAGACCACTTCCGCCTTAAAAACTTAACGCCTTGAAAATGCCAAAGTAGTCTTCGGGGTTAAAATTCGAGTCGGATGAATTCGCGGGCAACAACTAGTTCAAAATATGAGATCCTAGAAATTAATATTCAACATAGGAGTAGGCAAGGCAGGTCGCTAAAGCTTACCTGTCATTTAAAGGTCAACATAATGAAATGACCTTCAACGTTTCTAAAGTTTATGGAAGCAAGGTACCTTCTAGCAAAGGTCTAAAAGCCGGAGGTTGCGGGTTCAAATCCCGCTAAGGGCAAATGTTCGTATGATGAATATGAATGTTTGTACCCAAGTCTTGGATGTTTATATATTTATTTAAGTATGTGTATCCGTTGTCTAGTAACCATAGCACAGGCTCTGCCTAGTTTGGGACTGGATAATTGGTGTGAATGTCTGACATATTTATTTATTTATTCTTATTAAGGTTAAAGTAATTTAATTAATGACATAAAGTGTATATCTTTGAGGAAAGTGTAAGAATGATATTTTCCATTCAAAAACACTACCACAGATTACTTAATAGTTACTACGTAACCGATAAGTATATCACTCCTTAGTAAAACGAAAATACCTACGCTTTTAATCATCTTTAATTGCGGACTACTGCTTCTCTTTAATAATTTATTTTCACCGCAGGTTAGCTGGAAGAAATTTCTTTAGAAATTTGTGTTGTTTCTTTGTATGCAAGTGTATGCAATAAATTATGAAATCTACACTAATATAATAATAAAAACCGCAGGTGTAATTATTCACATAAATATTTAAATAAGTCAAAATAACTTTTTTTTATTAAGTATTAGGAGTTTTATTATTACTGGACCTCGATAAAAATTTCAACCGTATCCGGACCCCACTTAAAATTACTTGCCGATCCCTGTTCTAGACCATAATTACCACAGACCGGTGGCGGGCAGCAGCGTCACCGGTGCGGGACCTAGTACTGCGATGGCCAACACGCCTGCCCAGCGTGATCATTGTGGGTAAAACTCTCCAATGAATTGTAAACCGAAACCGAATTTATTAATTATGTTTAATTAAGTTCGATAGATCATTTTAGAAATGTTAACTTAAATCGACTAATATTAAAATTACAAAAAAATCTGTGTTGGATGATATACCTTATGGAGATAATTAGGAAATACAATTTAAGAAAAAATAAATAACTACAAATTAGTCAAAAAAAATTATGTTCCTGTTTTTATTTTGAGTAATCTGTTATTGCGTTTTATCTTATATCCATTGGGAGATTAGACATAATAACCTCGCTTGGCAGGCGGTTTGGTGATCGCAGTAATAATTTAAATATACACAGGAGAACGCTGCTGCCCTTCCCTGGTGCAATCCCTTAGTCACCTTGACAAAACCCACGGTAAGATTCCTCAATGGCCCTAATTAAAGCCGGGAGCTACACGGCAAAAATACGTATAGAAATTGCTAATTATTTGTACTACGTTTGGACCGGAATATTAGGTATATTTGTTACAGTTACAAATCTTGCTACGCAAAGAAGGAATACTTACCTAAAACTGAAAGTATAGAATTATAAGACAACAAAGTTATTTATAAATTACTTTAAAACATGTTCATGTGAACATCTTTTGGGGCTGGACTGTATCTACACACTTAGGCAATTTGTTGATTGAATACACGTTTAATATGCATGCATTATAAATATGTGTATGTATTTACCTGAAAGGATCACTTGGATAACTAGGTAATAATGAATCCCTTTTATTTTTCCAAGTGTTCATACAAAATGTACAAGAATTAAGCATTTTGACGATATTAATCTTACAACAAAATCTAATACGTAACAAAACTAATTTTGAAACAACCACACAACAAGAATGTTCGACAAACTGATAAAATAATCATAATGCGCGATGCTCTCGTCGTTTGTACAGCCCTGCGTTCGTATTCCCGCTGAGCCGGCTCAAACCGGTTTTTACACCCGCCGGGGCCGTGCACCTCCCCGCGCGCCTGCAGTGACGGCGCACGCACACATCGCTGTGCGTGTAGTAATGTACCTTCCGCGCGCCCAATGTATGGAGCTATACCTCTATATGCTCTCCTCTATGATTAGACATCACACACTAAGTTGCAAGTTTGGAAGAGAATATGGACATTTCGAGAAGATCCTTTATTAAGATCCCCTCCTCCATTCCTCCCCTCCTTATCCCGTATCTTCCGTCCATATCCCGTCATCGACTCCTCCCATCCTCCACTCCTCACTTAGTTCATTTAATTGTCCTATAGCTACTAAATTGCAGAAGGAGTCCCATTTTATAACTGGCTTCGAACGTCATAGGCAGTTACGGAATTTGGTTCCCAAATGGGGCGAGAGGGCCACTGCAATAACAATTTAGACAAATAAATATTATTGAAATAAGCTTCACGTCGAAAAATGTCAAAAGAATGAATAATTACATGATTGAAAGCATCGACTCATAAGTTCTTTATTTGTCCAGCGTGTGTACACCCCTAGTGACCCGGCTTCCCACCGCCATTATAGACGGGAAATTACTCTTGAGCACATATCGGAATTGGAGCAAATATATTTTGTTGAAGTGCACAGGAATCAGTACACATACGACTAACAGATCAAGCTATGTACACTCGGCCAATTTTATTTTTGAGCCATAAAATCATGCTATCCGTATTATGCAATAGGCCCCGCCCCACACCACCAACATGTGTAATTTTTTATATTACCTTATTTACCAATATGTTAAGATTAAAATAACAAATTAATTAATTAACAAAAATCACATGTTGTAAATTTTCGGAAGAGAAAAAAAACTGACAAATAACGCTTTTTTTATTAAGCAACTTATACATTATGCAACAACGGGACAAAACACTTGGATGGGCGAGAAATTAAATTCGTTTCTTTTCTTTTACCTGCGTAACTCTGTCACTGTCTTTCTTATTTTCCTTGAGAAAGGTTGCTAAGAAGAGATCGCTTTAAACGATAAGGCCGCCTTTGTACACTTTCCAAAAATCTGTACCTATATTTTTGTTATTCTTAATCTGTGTGCAATAAAGAGTCTATATATATATAGGTTATTGAGTAATATTAAAAGCATTGACACACTTACTCTCAGAACAAATGGGTGGAATGCTTCATGGTATGTGTTATTTCATCGTACAGAGATATTTATTTCTTTTTAGATATAACTACACATAATACTTACAATATTTACACTTTCGTGGGCAGTAACATCGAGAGGCGGGCTATCAAATCGTATATTTATTGATCTTTAGACGCCGACTACGCTCGTCGACGGGTAGCCATTATGACATTACACTACGCGTACGCCTGGACGCCTGCGAGTATTCCCATTTACCACCACCTGCTTCGCCACCGCTGGTGGCAACGGGGAATCATATTTCTCAATTGCCACCACCTGGGGAGAATTGAATCGTTTGCCAGCCGGGTAAACAAATATTTCATTTAGGTCAAAACCTTTATTATTTTTTGTGTGTACGAAAGATATCATTTCGGTGTTTTAAGGTGATTTAGGATTAATGTAATAACAAGTAATTAGATACTAATTTACAGACAATTCACAAAATGACGAGTGGTTTTTTTCTGTTAAGAGGGCTATTTATTAAATATCGCTTCCCATGCAAACTTTCAGTTCCAATATTTTTAAATTGGAAAGGCCGCTTCCAATTACACTTTATACAAGTAAGCGCAAGATACAAATTTTTTGAATTCATTGCAGCGCATCAGGCATGTTTGCAGAAGTCCCGTCGATGGCTTTCAAGCCATCTTGAGAAAGAGAGCCGCCTCGATGTTAAGCCGTGTCCGCGGCGGCACCAACAGCATCCTACGCGTTAAACGAGTCGACTGTCCCATATTGTGGCATTCGATTTGATGACACATAAATAAATTAATATTTAATTGTTTGAAATTTTTTTAATTTTACTCTATTTTTAATGTAATTTTAAAATCAACTTACATAGTTTTATAAGACTCTACTAACAAAAATATGGACAAATGTCTGAAATAAATGTTTTGAATTTAAATTTGAATTGACATAATATACTGTATTTTTTTTTATTTAATGTTTTTTATTCCTTTAGACAACATGTTGAAATATAAACGACAATATATAGTTTTCTGTCTCTCACCTTATTATTATTAGAATAGTTCCACTGTTACTTTAAAAACATATTTAAAATACTACTCAAAACTGTTGTTTGATCAAAATACATTTTCAAAGCGAGGCATGTAAGGCAAAGAAGGAAAGTAACATTCACTCTCATAATTTCCATCCGCAAAACTCCATTCTCAAAATGAATAATTCATTTTTATGTCAGCTAGCAGCCAACAGGCCCACTGGGCGAGATATTTTGTTCTGTGTGGACTTAATACAGATGCCACTATGCAGCAAATTAGATCTATTGTGTGTTAATTTATTCGTTCCCTTGTTTGTATAATTTAGAAAACTTCTCAAGTGGTATTTCATGAAATATCTAAAATGTTTATGTGCGTGAGAAATTTCTATGTTAAACACTATATTCGTAGGCATCGAATATCTATCATCTACAGTGGTACCGTCGATATATATACATAATGCTCACGCCTTGGTCCCGAGGTGTAGGCAGAGACGATGTATCGCCACTTTGCGCAATGCAATATTGCAAAGTGGGTTTCCTTCGTCCGCTTTTCGCCCCGTGATACCCCTTGACGTGATGTGTTGCGAACAACATCGCCGCCTTGTTGAGGTACCACGACTAGCTAGGGAAATAATTGTCCACTTCATCAGATCCCTGCATGATTCGGGGAAGCTAATAGTGCCTGGAGTTCGCCGTTCTCCGGAAATCGGCACGCTTTGGACCAGTCTACCTACTAGTGGTGTAAATCTATTATCAACAGTAGTATACTACCTTGGTATTCTGCTATTATAGTTAGGTCACGGTTGTCGAAATCCTGATGCACTGCACTCAGTGACTGCACTGCATTTGGAAGTTTGATGTTCACTCTTACATCACCAGACATAATTTCTCCTAAGCCCTTTCCCTTGGTCCCCCAGTGTACGTTCCTTGTTCCGTGCCCTTTACAATATGTGCGTGGGTGGTATTTACTATACAAGCGACACTCAAACACACTGAGGTAATGGCTTCACTATATATAGCCTACCTCCAACCTTTGAATTGCTACGTGCAACAAACAAACGACTACCAGTGTGTTGCTACTGTCAGGACTCGAATGGAATGCCACATTCATCCTACACATTTCTCAAAAAAATAATTCAGTTCAGTATTTAAACTTCATTCTTAAAAATAAAGGAATCTGACTTCAAAATTCAATTTACAGAACACTCCATAGTAAAAAATAATATGTATAATACAGGTTGAAACTAAAAGTTATTAGACGTCAGTGTCAATTAGAGCAAGCACAATTAAAATTCAGCTATTATTTAACTTCTTCCTTAAAAGACGATCTGAAAAAGGTGGCGGAAAGCTACTGGAGGTGGACCGCAGTGAAAACATTTGGTGTTAGACCTAACTACGATAGTTAGATGCCAAATGGTTATGCAAATATGTTACATGATCCGTTAGGAAGTACAAAATTGTATTTTAGTTTGACAGATATTTTACGAAAAGCTTACGGAGTAGGCCCCTTAAATTGCCATCATAAACGTACACAGTGGGCATATTTAATCTACCGTCAGCTTTGCACTTTGATTACAACCCAACTGCTACATTTTATTTCCGTAGAGAATTCGGTAAACATTTTTCCATTTTGTTATCTGTCAGCGGATGTCAGATTGCGATGCGAAGCACGTGACCACTCCCAGACACGTTGTATTTCAGCGGAATTAAAGTTGAAAGAAATATGGCCCCTCTGCGAGTTGTGAGAAAGTACAGTGGAATTTAAATGTCTATGACGGAGATAAGACAGGCATTTTAGGACTACGAAAATTTTCAAGAGGGCAAAAGTACCCGAAATTCACATGCAGACGATAGTGGCTCCATGGGGAGCTGCGCCGATGATGCCTAAAGGTCAGAATTCGATCCCTGCCATGCCATGAACATGCATGCCTTGCCATCATCATACCAATCCTGAGACATCAACTGTGAAACATTGACCTTCCCCAATGAACGTAATCACACCCGATCCTCCGCCCTCCGCATCTCCGCAGGCCACCTTCCTCAAGTTGTCGGTCCATCGGACGTCTCACCCCGCTTATGCAAATCCGCGATCTTCTCCAGAACTCTCTTGCCCCAACTACCCTCAGTTCTGCGACAGACATGGCCCGCCCACTGACACTTCAGTTTGCTATCCTTTTAACTTTGTCGCTATCCTTCGTTAGTCATCGGACCTTCTCATTATTAATCATATACTCTAAAGAAACGGCTTATAATTGATTTTCCAATTCAATCGTTCTAGCTCACCGTCATTTCCTTTACCGTAAAATATCCGAAGGCAGTATTTTTTAATCGATAGTTTACTTTTCGTATTAAATAAAGATAAAATCTTTCTTATTCACGCTACCGGGACCAAAATGAATAAACGGGACGCCTAAATGAGTTTAAAATCGGTCTTAGTCGGAGTTTGATATTAATTTCTGCGAACCGTTTCACCGTTCGACTCTCGCTCTTAATTAGAAAAGATCTTTGTGTAGTATCTGCTTATTTGGAATTCACAAAGTCTGTTTAGTCTACGAAGTAAATGTTTGTGACTGTTAACTGTGGAACGAATGAATCAATTTTATGCAGATCTAAAGTAGGCATTGCTGTTGAGACTACACGCTACTGTAGCGCATCAGGTATGTTTGCGCGTATGGATGGATTCCACGCATCCTGAGTTGCCTCCCTGAATGCGCCGCGTGCGGGGCAGCGCTACCAGCTTCCTGGGAGAAAGTGGACAGTCCAATGCTCAGGCACTGGGTGACTTCACAAAACAAATATTCGGAATTTAAGTGTTTTTTTTTTATTGTTGATAGATTTGCGCTTGACCTCAATCTCACCTAAGTAAGTAACGATTATTTACTATTATTGCCTATTTACTAATATATATCTTACTTAAGTTGTTACTAACATTTTATGGACTGTTGGCCAAATGAAATAAATAATTTGGTTCGATTTCATTATATAATAATAATAACTTTTTATTTATTTCTTCCCACAAGGTAAATACTACATACATACAGTAGGAATCATTATGTAGGAATCATTATGCTAGGCTTAACAATAGATCTTTGTTTTACTCTCTACTTATTTGGGAAGACGATGTCAGCGTAGAGTTGAAAACTGAAGGGAAAATTTCCTGTTCTAAGGAAGCATTCCTGAAATTTTCCAGCTAGTCAGGTGTCTACTATTTATATTGTTACTAAATCAGTCAGTGCATCCTATTGTACATAGAATAGCTGTTGTACACGACTTTTTTAGTTGTTGTTGGATATTTCTGCACTAGCCGACCAAGCCTTGACGCAAATACCTGCTCTCACTCCCCGCAACCGGCCGGCCCCGCGTATCTCATAGTGACGTATCTATAAATACTGAATACGTGAATATTTATTTCTTTAGTATATAGTTATAAACCTTTATTCCAACACTTATATACATCTTACACAGATTTGTAACTTACATAGTGGAGATAAAGTTCAACATGCAAAATACATTTTTGCACCGAAACTACGCTACGCTTCGATTAGATCTGCGCCAATGTGAATTAACGCTTAGGAGAAGAAATACCAGCAATTAATTTTATTTAAAGAACTAATTATATGTACTTAATGAAACATGTTTAATTCCACAATTCAGCTAAATTCCACCAGTCTGCGGCTGCCTCCCCCAAAAGCGACAAAAGTGGCATTCCTTGTTTTAAGATGCTTTTACACAACTTGTTTAATGCAAGTATATAGTTAACTTTATATTATCGAGAATCAATCACAAATAGAATCAAAAAATCTGACAGATTAGCATTTGGAAAACATATAAATTTTGATAAAATTATGTTTTGTCTTTAGCATACCTAGGACTTTTCATTACAAACATATGTCGTTCATAGTGTTTGAAGCAATTTTTATTTTTTATCGATGTCGCAAAAAAATAAAGTATGGTCAGTGGAGCGCAGTTTACATGTTTTTAACGACACCAGCGCTGAGGGTATGATGCTAATAATAAGGTACTTAAACTTAAAAGTGAAACCTAAGGTCTCGTGCAAAATTATTAAAATGGATGAATGATGTCTAAAAAAGGTCATTTTATTTATTAATTCGTCGAAATCATCGTATGTACAATATGAGTAATATGGATTACGCATTTCTTGAAGCAAAACAATTTTAGTTTAAATAATTATTCATAGAAAAATTAAAATTGCTTGAAGCCCTATAGATGTCATGTTTTTGCCGTGAAAAGTCCAACCTATGTTAGTCAGTTAGTGTCAGTGACGTCAAAGCAAAATAGATTCTAACGCTTTGAATGATTTGTCTAGAAGTTATTTCAAGAAATTTCCAAAAGCCATGAAAAATGACAAGCAACAGGATTTTATTCAGATGGAACAATTTGTCATGATTTGTTGTTCTGCCATATTCAGTAAACATGTAATGAAGACTCTTAAAAGAAAATAACCAAGGCGACTACTGATATGGAAGCTTCAGCTATAAGCTGCCTTTCAATTTAAAATAAAGTAAATAAATCAGTATAGAATATTGTTCAGTGTACGATTTTTCGTTCAGTCTGCATTTAGAAACTAAAATGAATTAAAAACTTGCACGTCTTCTCTAAAACATTAATAAATATGCAAAGTTTTTAACTAAAACATTGTGTTACGATCTGCAAGCCACAGATTTCATTTTCAGAAACTTCTAACAGAAATGAGTTGAAGTTTGTTTGTTATTCAAATAGGCAAATTTTATGTTTACTAGCAAACCAGGGTTTTGAAGTATACCTACTCAAAGCTTTCTATAAAATTAAAAAGTCTGCGAAGTTTACATAGGTGTAGGTTCGACGTAGGAGTGAGGAGGGGAAGAGAGGAGGGAAGGGAGTCCACGCGAGCGGAGCTGCGGGCACAGCTAGTAACTACAGAAATAAAAGAACCTTAAAAAACTAACAACCGTTTTATTCTTCCACACAAATTTAAGCATTATAAAAACCACTTATGTTTCCAGTATGTTGGCGGTAGCGAATTCCTTTCGCTTTGTATACCACTTCACGTCTGGAGGCAGTGAACAACCTGACAGCTCTGCAATGCAGCTGGTTTGGACTCTGGACAGACATGTTTGTATTATTAAGATGAGGTATTACAGTCAACTGTGCCAGCGTAGATAATATATCAAGCTTTAATATTTGACAGAGTATACGAACTGAATGTTTAAAAGTACGAAACATTAAAGTTATGGAGGCACGTGTAGAGCCTAATATAAAATATAATAATATGGTAGTCACCATACTAAGTATATTTAACATACATACCATATCAGACTTTATAAATGATGCAAATTTAAATTGACATTTCTATATTATTTTAATAAATCGCTTTTGGCATGTATATATTCCCTTATTGACATCTGTATATTATACTTAATTATTTGCTTTAATTTTAATATGTAATGAAAAAAAAAATATTTGTGAAACGTTAAACACTAAATGTCGTACGCCTATGGGCAAAACATAGAGAACCTAAATGTATTCGACCAACTTAAAATTACCTGTGTTTACGATTAAATGATTTTGATTTTTATTTGATTTGATACATATTTCTCACGCCTTGGTCCTAGAAGGGTGAGGCAGAGACCATGGATCGCCACTTTGCGCGATCCTGACACACCTCACTAGCCTCATTCACATTCATCAACCTTTTCATGCGCCTCCTTGTTTCCTCTTCTCACTGCGGACCCCAGCCTTTTTGAAGACGTTACTAATTTAAGTATATTTAAAAAGCCCAGAAATCATCCAGGGTCGCATGTAACAGTGTGTGAATAATAATCACAGGAATGAAGGCGTTGACTTCTTACTAAGTACTTGACATTCAAAGCCCCGCGCGAACACTCCAACGACGGCGGTGTTTACCTATTTGTTTGCTGAGTTCGACACAACGGGAACTTCAAAGCAGACTAGACTGATTGACATTTGAGTGTCTTTGACAACAAGACAAAGTTTTCAGACATAATTGTACCGAGTTATGTCAAAATGATCTAACCCACGAATTGTAAAACCTATATACCCATGTATAGGTCATCATCATATCATGATATCTTTATTACACTCTCACACAACTAGAAACTGCCGTTTTTGTTATCATATCAAATACCAATATATTAAGACCTGGAAAATTAAACCAAATTTTACAATCTGTCACACAGACAATTTTCAGAAGAAAATTATCAAACAATATAATGCAACTATACATTCATCATCAGGTTATTTTTGTCTCCACTGCAGGAGCACAACCCTCTCTCATCTCCCCGCGCTGGCCAGACGGGTTGGGGAGGCCTGATTGATGTTTTATAATGTATTCCCTTAGTCGCCTTGTACGACATCCACGGGAAGAGTTGGAGTGGTCCTGTTCTACTGTACCGGAAACCACACAGTAAACTATACATTCAAATCGTGCAAAAACGGGTCAAAACACTAAGGTGGGTCAGAAATGACGTTTGTCGACCAGTACAAAGGCTTGTTTTGTACGGTTTACATGGGTTTTACATTCGTATATTGTTGGTTAGACCATTTTAGCATATTATTATTATTATTCGAGTTGGGGCTATTTCAAGGTCTCAGACTAGACCTTGTATCACTGCGACCATTTCTGGTCTATTGTGATCGCCACCATACTATAGTTCCGTGTTAAGCCTTGCAGCAGTTAGAAACTGCACAATGCTTTTAGCACTGAGTTGTTTTACTTCGTCAGGGTGAAGCAACGTTACCCAGGTGTGTATTTCTTTTACGCATCAGTGGGCCACACTCGCACAGTGTAGCAGAACTTGAGCCATTATGAGATTTTGATGATTGATTGTGAGAATAAGAGTCGGCCCCGTAGACTAGTCGGTAGTACACCTGCCTGCGAAGCTCGGGGTTGCGGGTTCGAATTCCGCCCAGGGCAAACATTCGTGTGATGAACACTTGTGTTGCCGTGTAACTCGATGTTATTTATATATTATATTATGTATTTATGTATGTATATCAGCTGTCTGATAGCCATATTACAGGCTCTGCCTAGTTCGGGATCAGGTGGCCGTATGTGAAATGTACCCATATATTTATTTATTTATTTTGGGTTTAAGCATACTCGTATAAGCGCCATGCTCAACGATATCATTTTCAATTAGTAAATTTGTCATTACGACATTTTGTGTAAGGTGAAATCAAAGTAATTCATATCGTAACTGATATTTTGTTCTCCATTTGTCCATAGCATGTGCTCTGATCGATTTTGTTATGTCAACCATGCAAGCTCACCCGGAGAATACGAAATAAGGCGTTTCTATTTCCACTTACAGTCTATCAGTTAGTATTTCCAGTAGAAACGTAACAGTACTCGCGCGAAGCCTGGGGGCGGGTTGCTAGGTTATTACAATTGATTGTAAAAAAGAGTATCACAATAAAAAACCATAATCCATATTTTATTACCTATACGCATCCATTCTTCTCAAAATCGCCGATAGGGAGGTGGGGGCATCTAAAAGGGTGGGGGCTCAGGTGGGCTTATGACGTCATTTAAAGCTCGCCGGATAATACGAAGGCTTCGTGGCTTTGTTCGGGTCGAACACCCTCTTTTCAATAGAGCATCCGTTTATAAATTATATTCATTTGTAACCAATCAAGCTAATTTTTTTTTAATTAGTGGAAATATGTCATCAGTAACTTTTAGAAATTGAGCGGCAAACAACTTGGTGGTTGGTATAACCACAATATAACCCTGTAACCAACATCCCAGTATGTACACAGATGGATGACTCAAATGAAAACTGTGCTGCAAACGTTTTCATGTCGGTGGTGATTCTAAAACAGGGGAATCATTTAAATCAATTGAATTCTCTAGTTTAGTCTTTGTTAGTTTGTGTATTTAGTTACGATGTACAAATAGGTTTGTTATTTCGGTGGCTTCCTGTATTTTTAGTTATTTGTAAACGCTACTATTTTTAAAAGTTCCTTTGATGTTAGTAAGAAGAGTAAACAGCGTTGAATCAATTTCGTAGAAGTTGATGCGTTTCGTAGATATTGTAAACAGTTTACAAACACATCAAAGCTTTGATAGAGCTGTCTCTATACGAGTAAATAAAAATAACTCTTCGATACTTATTACGCAACTACAGTGATATATAACACTAGTGTATAATACGACACGCCGTTGAGTCGCTCAGCGAGCGACAATTAGGACTATCTATTCTCAGAGTCTATTTGCCGTGTGGTTTCCGGTAGAGTAGAATAGGACCACTCCAACTCTTCCCGTGGATGTCGTACAAGGCGACTAAGGGAATACATTATAAAACATCAATCAGGCCTCCCCAACCCGTCTGGCCAGCGCGGGGAGTGTAGGCCCAATCCTCCGTCTGTCTCCGGCAGATGAGAGAGGGTTGTGCTCCTGCAGTGGAGACAAAAATAACCTGAAATGAATGAAAATGAATGAAAATGAATGAAAATGATTCCTGATGATGATGATTCTCAGAGTGTCTTTGAAAGATATGATTCGAAATGTAATGAGGAGATCTAACAAAACTAAAATGACTTTGTAAGAATTGAAACGAGTAGAAAACTGTATGGGGGTTTTAGAATGTAAGGCCAAAAAAATATATTACTCGTAAAGAACCGACACTCACCTGTCCGCCAGTTTTACGTCGAATTTCAGTAATCTGACCCTGGCAGGATTTAATAGATACTCTTAGTACTATTTGGTACTCAATTTTCAGATTTTGTACTTAAACAGATCAAAGTTACAAGGAGGTTTTGAAGTCAGAGCTGGAATGACGTTTCTCCAGCTCGAACATTATTAACTAAATCACGTACTTAAATTCTGATCACAGCAGACTTGACCTCGGAATTTGTACTATGTACTTTGTACTCAAAAATCAGATTTTGTACTGAAACATATCACGAGTTACAAGGACCCCCTTGATGTGCGAGCTGAGAATTTGATGTTTTAATTTGAGGTACAGTACAAGTTTCAGTTTCCATAATTAGTTCCGCAGTACGATGCCAGATGATAAGATTCCATTCGAATGCAGGGTCGCCATGTGATGGCGCCCTTCTCAGTACACGGCCAGATAAAGGAGATCAGAAGAATACCATTGGTTTCAGGGTCGCCATGTAATGTTGAAGTGCGTTGGTGGAGCGATGAATTCAAACTCAATACATTGTTAACTATTACTTATTGGTATTCACAATACTTGTCCTTAGTCCATAGGTAGTTAACCAATTTTTTTTTTCAGACATTCACTCCAATTATCCAGTCCCAAATTAGGCAGAGCCTGTGCTATGGTTACTAGATAACGGATAAACATACTTAAATAAATATATAAACATCCAAGACTTGGGTACAAACATTCATTATCATCATACGAACATTTGCCCCTAGCGGGATTCTAACCCGCAACCTCCGGCGTGGCAGGCCGAGAGCTACCCCGTTCCGCCTCGGAGGTCGTCAATATTAAATAGAAAAGATCTACTTACATATTATTATATACTAAATTACACAATACTATGTGCTGTTAAACAGTTATAACAGTACGTGAGATTATTGGTCTTTATTATGTGTATACTTATTATATATACACATATCTCGTCGTGCTATACCACAGTCGTTACTAGCCTTATATGCAACCGATGCGAGCTTATACACCTGCGCCCTTGAAATGCCCACCCAGATCATTTTTGCGTCCCTCCAAGGTCTGCGCCCTGTGCCTGGGCACCGCTGGCACCGTCCTAGTTACGGCACTGTTGAGGTATATTGATATGGATGTAGATAGTACATTAAAGATTATTAATGAATGACAAAACATAATGGTTCGTCTTTATGCTGTATACTGATGCTTAGAAAGCAATAAAACCAATTAGGATAGGAGATCGTTTCCGAGCAACCTTTTATGATAAATAGGGGATATTTATTTATTTCTTTTAAGAAATTACTAATTAAATTACATATATAGTGACAAAAAGCCAATTACAAGTGTCCACTTCTAGAGGTAATTTAAATAACAATTAACATTTACAATAAACTAACCAAATATACTAAAAATAATACATACATACACCATACAAGCAACAAAATCTTTTTTAGAAAAAATAGAAACATAATACAAAATAAAACACCAGGAGTATTTTTGCACGAAAGAATTTAGCACTTAAAATTTGTTTTAACTTAGAAATGCTCATCCAGAATAAATCTAAGTCATTCTGCCACACTGCATTATTAATAGTCGCGTATTTAAATGAACATATAACCTAACCTAATTTGTGAATTCGTTTTATGTGTCAAATAATACTGATTTGCACGCTTAATACGCACTTTGATGTGCCATCAGTATATTTGGTGTAAATTCAGTATATATTTGATGTGCGTTTAAATATTTCTCGATAAATAGAGCTTTAGGCAAAATTAAAACAAAACTGTACGGTGAAAATATCTCTTTTGTCCTGGTACTCTTTTTTTTTGGGGAGATTGGTCCTTCTGACAGGCAAAAGGCGCTAGACTATACACCCAGGTCATTTTTAGTAGGATTTCTTAGTTTTTTGCACCTTAAGGCCGAAGCCAATTCTTATTTTTCCCGACACTGTGATCTTGATATAATCACAGAACTCCCTTACTAACGCTCATAGTAAACTTTAGTAAGGTTTGAGGTTAGGAAGTTCACTGCTTTAAGAAAATCAGCTTAGTCACGTTTATTTATGTTTCCTTTAGAGTGTACACACGCACAGACACTTGTTGTATAATATACTATCACTACTAAACACCAAAGCCCGAAGTATACATTATTTTGGAAAAAACAAATACACAACAAACTGTTCTCCAAAAAACGCGGAAACAACCTCCTCTTTTATTTAATTTATTTTTAGTTTAGCATCAGAGAAACTCATGTTTCCGAGGTCGGCAGTAAGCCTTCGGAATGAAAGGTAAGTCATTAATATTAGCCTTCAATCAGCAATACACTCAAACACCATTGTGGTTCTTTCCAAGAAATTAGGCTCAATAACCGAATGTTTTTCCGCGTAAATACCTCGATAAATCAGAGTTTCAGAACGAAACACGCCAGTCATCCGCCATTTTAGTAAATTGTCTGCACCTCACAAAATGGCGGTTAATGGAAGCCTAGTTTCCCGCCAAAAGATTAAAACATGGCCCCGATTAATTCACAGTTGAAAGGTGGGGTTGGTTCGGCTTGTCGTGAATATTGATTGATATCGTCTACGTTAACGATACATATCGTTAACAACGGTGTACAATGTCAGTCATTAGGGATTTTTAAATACAGGATAGTAGGTGTTTTGTTATAGGAAACAAACATTTTGGGAGAAACGTGTTATTTACAAGAACAGTAGACCACAAATAACTGCGATAAATTAATGATGCTATGTTTTTTTTTTTTCAAAAAAGTTTTCATATCTGTGCTGTGATTGGTCATTTCAAAGGAGATCGCGTGTATGAAATATCAAATGGCGGCAATAAAATGCTGCCACGGTGACTAGGTTAAGTGGAAATTGAAAGAGGGTGCCATAGATTACTTCAACTGGCCATAATCTCAAAATTCTTTTACACTATTGACCCCAAAAAGTTATATATCTTGATCATTACTCTAGTAAATGTGACAGTATAAATTAGAATTGCATTAGGTAGCGTTTGTTGGTGAAGGCCTATGTCCAGCAGTGGACGTTTTGGGGCTGATTAGGCTAGTTGAAGATATGTATGGCAGCCCCTTACTGGGGCCCTTAATAACAGCACTAGCCTTAAACCGTATTCGTTAAACGAGTGATTGTGCGTGAAACCCCAAAAATTACTTCTGCAAATCGCATCAGATCCCTCGGAAGGGAAAGATACATAAACACAATATTTCAATGGACTACTTTGTCGGTATAACCTTACAAAATTTCCTCTACCATCATGCGAGTCACATAAATCATAAAACAGGGTAAAACACCCCACCGTGGACCCTCGGAGGCGTTCATAGCTCAGCTTTACGATATAAACTCGATAAAATGCCTTGTACAGACGAATTACCTACGTGTTAGATACGAAAGAGTATCTCCTTTTTATAACAAAGGGCAAGTCAGACTGCCCTTCAAGAATGAAAGAAACTGCCAGTTTACAACCGCACCCGCGGCACTCCATATAAGTGAACAATTTAATCACCTACTTACTATTACAGGCGCACCCAGCCTGTCTGATCACGTGTGTGTGTGTGCGTAAATAATAATAGGGCTGGCTGTTGCATCCCGCGAAATCGAGAGAGGGATAACGTTGTACATCAACAACATAAGTACTTCTCTTTCAACTTATAGCCTCAATTGCTCGGATCCGAGTACTGCCAGCCGTCCTCTGATTTGCTTGTTACGTAGTAATATTTAGTACTCTCTATTGCAATGTTACCTTGGATTAGATAGGTAGATAATAGATAAGTGTCTTAGTACATTATAATCATCATGATATCAGCCCTTAGACGTCCACTGCTTGACATACGCCTTCCCCAACGAACGCCACCACACCCGGTCCTCCCCTCTGCATCCGACCACTTCCGGCCACC
This sequence comes from Esperia sulphurella, assembly GCA_947086405.1. NCBI lineage: Eukaryota > Metazoa > Arthropoda > Insecta > Lepidoptera > Oecophoridae > Esperia > Esperia sulphurella. The sequence continues at coordinate 5,231,882 of OX352282.1, forward strand.
TTCTTCAGGTCGTCGGTCCACCTGGCGGCATTATAATGTTAATGATGAATTAGGTAGCTGGGATAATGACCATTTCCATTTACGAGAAAAAAGTGTGATGACTGAAAATAACGTTGTTTTGGTATTGAATTGCGCCTGACCGATGAATAAATGAACTAATCAATTTAATGGTGTATATAATGTCTACAAATAAACTACATATTTCTATGAAATAAGTCCTATTTATTTTATTCCATGACCCTTTGTTATGAATAATGTCTATAAATAAACGACCTACATAATTCTATTTAAAAAGTCCTCATTATTATATTCTACGACTCTTTTTTTTTCAATAAATGAACTAATCAATTAAATGATAGATAATGTCTAAAAATAAGATATAATAATTCTATAAAAATTACTTTTGGTTTTATTCAATTACTTTAATTTAATTCTGCCGTGTGGTTTCCGGTAGAGTAGAATAGGACCACTCCAACTCTTCCCGTGGATGTCGTACAAGGCGACTAAGGGAATACATTAAAAAACATCAATCAGGCCACCCCAACCCGTCTGGCCAGCGCGGGAAGTGTAGGTCAAATCCTCCGTCTGTCTCCAGCAGATGAGAGAGGGTTGTGCTCCTGCAGTGGAGACAAAAATAACCTGATGATGATGACTTTAATTTAAGGTACAGTTTATTCGATCGACTGATTGTTAGTTGCTTCTTTGATTCAGTCTTTTGAGTATCGATTTATTTATAGTTTCTTCCTCCATTCTGTATAGATAAGGATTGACGATATCAACAGGTGTGTCCGTTATTAATTTACTCTTGTTCAGTCTTTACATTAGATTCGTGCATTTAATTCTCACTAGGTACAGAAAACTTGATCATGCTGAACATAAGCCTCCCCGATAGAATGCCACTTTTGGTGGGCTGTCCATTGGGGGATTTGACTTAATCATCACGCTTCGGAGGTGGATTGTTGTTCGCAGTAATGCTACCTTACAGTAGAAAGTGGTCGCTCTTTGCTATGTATTTAAAAAGGCGCTTTAACCGAACCATCTATAAAATAAATATAAAACAAAATGTAAACAAAACAGCAGCCTAGAGTTCTTAATGTCCCAAAAGATTAAAATAAATCAGTATGAGTATGCAGAAGGACGTATATTTAATTCCAAACCAATAGTCATACGAGAACCATCGCTATTTACGTCTCAGTAACATGTACCTGAAAGGCTAACCAGCAGCAAAAATAAGTTTGTATTACAATGTAAACTTAGCGGTCCACTTAAGAACACCATATATTATTTATTTTATTTTCGAGACGCAAATACGTTTGTGTTCATATGACTATTGATTTGGTACGAAATGTAGCTGTATTACTTTGCACTTTGTGTCATAACGTAAACATGTTAGCCACTCAATATTGATCGCTACCAACGCGCGACCAGCAACGTTGATATTAATAAATTAGTAGTTTACGAGCCTTTTCGTATTTCCACCGTTGTACTAACATTGGACGTTAGTAGGTAGGGAAATGAACAATCTATATCGAGTTTCGAACTTTAATTTGTAGGCTGAATTAAAAAATATACTTATTAAAAGTTGCTCAGCGAGGTATGTATGAATAAATATACTTCATTGCACATCAATCAGAGGAATACCTATATTGGAGATAATATACAGTAAATTTACAATAATATTTACAAAAACACTTGAAGTACGCGGGTCTAAAATCCACGTCCATCTTCGTACCAATGGCGGTGGAGACGACGGGTGTGTGGGGCTCGGAAGCGAAGGCCTTTATCTGTGCTTTGGGTCAGCGTGTGAGGGAGTGCACAGGTGACTCCGCGCGGAGTCGTACCTGATGCGCATTTCGCTGGCGATCCAGCGTGATGGGTACTTTCCAGCCGGGTACGACTCTGGGCGGATTGATTAGCCAATTTTTTTATTTCATTATTTTTGTTCCAATTTTGTATAGTATAAGATAAAATTAACATTAATAGTAATTTTACAGTAATATATAGATAATGTAATATAAAAATCTTTTATTTAAAATATTAATACAGTAAAGCCTCACAAAATCTCAGTTTGTCTGAGCAGAGCAGCCATACACGACCATATTTACTATTATCAATCAATATGTATATATGTGGCTTGCAAGTGACAGCCTTATAGCTAGTGAGTGTCGTAAAGGAGAACTAAGAGAGGACTATTCTCATGATCCGAAATTAAGAGGTTAGACAAGTAAGTAAGGTTATCGGAAGAAATATTTAACTAACGTCGCTGTGGGCAGGTGCAGAAGTTAGGACAAGCAGAGGTTGGAAGACCGGACACCGATCAACACAGCAGCTAGCCAGGTAGACCGACGACGTTAATACGTAATAGGAAGGTTGAATATGGTAGACGGCAGACTGGTGGTTGAACAGCTCTTGTTTCCTTGCACTAACTTAGCTTGTTAACTTGAGCACGATGTTTAAAACTATATTAAAAGTGATGAACTTATCGAAAATAGTAACGGAATTAAATTGCAAAAAAAAGGCTTGAACATATTTGTTTTTCATACAGCTTTATATGGACGTCATGATATTATGACGTCATAGCGCTTTTAATTGTTTACATTGCTATGAAAGATATTTTGGTAACTTATTTTCTGAAGCAATAAAACATATTATTATGTGTACAGACACGACTCCTGAACTATTGCCATTTCAAATTATTATGAGCAGCCTCTGAGCCTACGGCCATTCTTGAAGAAGTGATGACCATACATTCTCTAGTAGAGGCTGGTACCGATGACCTGAATAAGGTTCCCGAAAGCAGCTGACTGGATGGGGTAGCAGGCCGGGAGTTAGGTAGCATATTGAGGGAGGCTTACTGTATACATATACCGATAGCAGAAATATCAATTAGCGTAAGGGACAAAATGAGAAAAAATAGTTAAGTAAAAAATAGTCATTGTGCAGGAATTGCAATTTTAGTATTATGTCTGTATCATATCCTTTAATAAAAAAAAAACATACAGTATAATTGAGAACCCCCTTTATTGAAGTCTGTTAAAAACTTAGATAAATCAGTGTTGAGCCGCTTTTTTACCTTAGACTTATCTTGTTGAACCAAATAAAATAATGCCCACGCCCTGGCAGAGACGATATATCGCCCATTTAAGCGATCCTGACACACCTCACTAGCCTCACGCACATACCAAATCAGAACTCAATGTAATTAGTTGGAGTTAAATGTAAATCGGTAAAAATCGAGTTAACAGGTTTATCTGTAACGCCACTGACATACATATTGTTAACTTGAACATCAGCTTATATGTAAGTATTTATCGTTAAAGATCTAAAAAAACTATAAATAGATCAATAAAGATATTCAATATATGTAATTATCAGCCTTTAGACGTCCACTGCTGGACATAGGCATTCAATGAACGCCACCATAACCAGTCCTCCGCCCTTCGCATCAAGCTGTTTCCAGCCACCTTCTTCAGGTCGTCAATTCGGCTTAAATAAATAAAATAAAACTTAGTTCTTCTAAAAAATCTAGATAAAGATATTTCCAGTATCGATAGTATACGTAGTTATATAACAACGACCACAAAACTTCTGCCAAAGTAATGGTTCCCAAGGGCTCCATTTCAACTTTTATTATGTACTGAACCCTATATAGAGAAGCCAATGAGAGCGAACCACGCGGCGGCCTCGCTCCACTGACTCGGGCGAATCAATCAACGTGTAAACAAGCTACTGTCCGCTCTCGGGTCAGTATAGGGTTACGGAGTTCGTCGAATTATCGATGGACGACGCAGCGATTGAAATTAGAAATACCTACCCTTAGATTAAAGTAAAAGGGGAAGATATTATGTGAATCTCTTATACTGTTTAAACAAAAGCAAAGCTCGGTACACGACTACATTTAAACTACTCACTCATACACCTAAACCGACAGGTAAAGTGGAGATGGGAAAAGTGGACCGATGGGAAAAGTGGACCGATGGGGAAATTAGACCGATGGGGAAATTGGACCGAAGAGGAAAGTGGACCATTTGGACAAGTAGACCGATGGGGAAAGTAGACCGCCTAAATTGTATTATTTGTAACTTCTATAACGTGTAACTGTATTTGTTTGTGCAATAAAGTGTATTGTATTGTATTGTATTGTAGACCGATCGCTCCGGAGGGCTCAAATCAGAGTTACGTTCGAACAGAGAATGTTCAGGCCGGTACTGTTTTGTCGTTCACACAGACATGGCGTAGCGAAAAGCGAGTTTATGAATTTACAATTAATGAATTTGTACCTTACGCTAATTGATATTTCTGGTATCGATATGTGGGACTGTTAGAGTCCTAACTACCAAGTGGCCTAAATGTAAACATTACCGGCCCCTGCTATCTAACAGACCTGGGGACCCAACACCGGCGGAAGACATTTACAAAACATACCGGTGACGCAATAACGACATTGGGTTTGAATTTTAAACAACGAAATATGTTAATAATCATTTATATTTTTAGAACAAATCGGCTTAAGTCATAGGGCTACTTTGCAGCCCTAAAAGAAGCCTCCTTCCCGTTTGAAAGGAAATAAAATAGAAAGATAAAATAAAGCTCCTTTTCCTTTGAAACTTTTATGCTTTCACAAAGATCTAAAAATAAATATAGGAAAATCTTACACGCGTTCTGAGAAGCTTAACGCGAAGGTACTCAGCAATTATTACATAAAAAATAAAATGTTCTAAGATATAGTAAGATGTAATAAGATGATATTTAAAAAGAATTTTTTTTTATATCAATTGATTCTTCTTATATGCATTTATGCCTAATTAGGTATTGCACTGTTGTACAAACCCCACGTATTAAAAATCAATAAAACTAAAGCGTTATAAAGTCAACTCAATACTTTGTGAAGGTTCCTTCAAAATTGACTGAACATTAGCCTCCCCAACAGAATGCATTTTTTGGCGGGCTGTCCATTGCAGCTGATTAGGTATATAAATAAGGGTAAAGCCCTATGGGGAATAAGAGGGGCAGATCAGATTGATAAGTATCATGACTGTTGTAATGTCCTATGACATTCTATGGGCTAAGTTAAGAGACACGGAGGTGCCACATGAAATGCTGGCAGTTCTTGAGTATTGCTACAACAATCAAATGAAAAATGTAAGATGGGCTGGCAAACAGTCGGACGCATACGGGCTGGAGTGTGGTGTCAGGCCTCGCCAAATCTCTTCAGCCTGTATGTGAACGACTTTATCACGGAGCTGAGCAGTATGCATGTCGGATGCCACGTAGATAATATATGTGTAAACAAAACTATAAGATCAAGAAAAAATATTAGATCAAATAAATATGCACACAACTGTATAACACGAAACTAGTTTTGTTTCCTGACCAGGAACCCAAAACTGGACCAACCTGCACGAATGGTACAAAGTTGTTGGATTACCTATTTATTGTTATTTACGGTTATCAGAAAGCAATTGTACGTTAGTTGAAGCTATTGTATATGTACCGAAATAACGTAAGTCACGCCAAAAACGTATTAACGGCAGTCACATACAGGACGAGTGTATTTTACGGCAATAAAACACCGGAGATTGCTGCTTATTTGTGCTATTTCGTCATTTTCATGGCGTCTCGTTTTGGGAACTCTATTTTTACTGGTGAATAAATTTTGCAAAAAAAAACTAACCAATTTTGCGCCCAAACTCACAATAAAAATTGAATTACGAGTATATTTGCCTTATTTTCTGTCGTGAAACGAAGCAAAGTGTAGTTTCAGCACTATTTTGTAATGAATCAATACCTAAGTCTTGTTAAGTGTAATTTAAAAGTTTTTTTTTATTAAATCTGCTGCTATCCGTGGGGTGAGAACTGGTGACCTGAAAAACAGGCTGTCTAATTCAGGCATCAGTCTCCACAAAACTATTCTGCTATTATATATGTTTACTGACTACTTAACTTGTAATACCTTATTGTGTAGAATTAAACAAACATATTATTATTATTATACAAACGCCATCTTTTCATGTGGAATAAAGTGGGGGCCGAGTGAAATGTTGTGAAATGTTGTCTGTTTGGGGCGGCTCTGTAAATTCGAATAGAATATTTGTTTTACAGAAACGTTGCATAAGAAACCTAAACGGAATATACTCGAGCAGAGAATCATGCCGATCGTCTTTTGTTAACCTAAAGATACACACAGTTACTGCACTTTACATTATTGAATTGTGTAAACTTGTCCGACGTTATCCTGAGAAATTTCCACACAGACCGGATTTTAAAAGTGATAGGCTTAATCTCTGTCACAAACCTGAACCTCAGGTGCCTAGATGCCGTACTGCAGCATATAAACGGACCTTTTTACATAATGCGGTCCTAGTTTATAATAAATTGTCGGAGGAGGTCAAGTCCTTAACTGATAAAAAGTTTCTAAGTGAACTAAAATTATTACTTATAAAGAAATGTCCTTACAACTTAGATGAATTTATAAATGATGGATAACTGATAGAGCTTTTTTAATTCTTGGTATTTGTTTTGTGACATGTTTATTTTAATTTTTAATATGTGACATTGTGTAATTTTGAATTTATTTATTATTATAAGATATTTTAAGCTACACCCTTGGGTACAGTTGTATTGGGACTAAAACATATTTTAAGAACTTGATGTACATACAATTTAAGGCTGAATAAATGAAATGAAATGAAATGGCTTCGGGCCATGAGGGTGCGGTGAGGTAGGAGGGGGCGTCGAGCTGCTGATTGCTGTGCTGTGCATCATGATTTTGACAACGTTTGACAAATGTTGTCTGGAAGAAATCGCTTAAAGTTATAAGACCGCCTAAATTGTACTATTTGTAACTTTCATAACTTGTAACTGTATTTGTTGTGCAATAAAGTGTATTGTATTGCATTTCATTGTATTGTATTTTATTGTATGGTATGGTATGGTATGTTATTGTACTGTATTGTATTTTAACTGTCACATTCTTCTGACGGTACTTTATCCCGCCCCCCCCCCCCCCAAATACAGGTATCATTATGCATTTCCGGCGCATAGTTTGTATCATATAACATTCACAATACAGTACAATATTCTTTATAGCACACATTTAAGTAAAGACAGAGTTACAATCAATTTAGGTGCCTTAAAAGGCAATACAATCATGAATTAAGGAATGGAACCAGCTTCGGTATTTCTGGACAAGTACAACTTGGATATTTTTAAAGGAAGAGTGAATATGCATCTTCTGGGTAAGCGCTGTCCACCTTATGCCTCATTGTTACTTACCATCAGGTGTGATTGAGGTGAAGCGTAAACCCACCAGGAATAAATAAAAACTAGGCGCCCTTTAACCAATTTCTACCTGACAATCTTTTTAGTTTACTTTCATATCACTTAACATCAAATGAGATTAATGTCAAGTGAAGCGTATGCCCTTCTGGTATAAAAAAAAGTCAGCGAAGTGTACGTCGTACACAGAGTACAGATCCGCTTTAATTATCCAGGAATATATAACTAAAACGGACCTGCTAATAAGTTTGTTGCTTCGTTTATTCTTTACAGCGCTAACACCTATAGAAAGCGGTAGGCGGTAAAAAAATGACGTGTATAAATGAACCAAGTCGTACCCTAATCGTACCCTTGGTAGAAAATTTCGTCTTCGTATAAATATTGAATATATTTCCCAAAAAAATATTGGGGGTCTAAGGATAAGTAGTAATGGAACCCATTCATTTCTGGATTTTTTGTCTATTTCTCTGTTAGTTTGTGCACGTATAAACTAATAAACCGATTCTAATGGAGATTTTAGACAACATTGATTCCGAGTAATATTTAGTCTTTATTTCATTGCAATCGGCTTACTCAATCAAAATTTATACGAATTTATAGTTTTATAAAGGTAATTCTGTATTCCATGCAAGCGGAGCCGCAGGCACAGCTAGTACTAAATATAAGGAAAAATACGACTATCTTCTACCAGGCCTACGAAGCGTATGAATGTGTAATTAAGTATTTTGACTTAAAAGAAATTTTTTAAAGGTATATTAAAATTTTCAATACATTTCGCCTTATACGGCAAACAGATAAAAAATATTAAACAAAAAGGTTCGCTATTACGGTTACGTTTTACTATTTTACAGTCGTTTCACAAATATGTCGGATAATAAAAATCATTTTTATGAATTACCACAAGTTATATTGGTCAGTATTTATTAAAAGTGCGATACATCTGACCGGGGCATCCCACACTGCGCGCTCACGATTTGAAGATATTTTTGCCAAAAGACTTACCACGCCAACTGTACCTACACATAGCAATGAAGGCAAAATCTCAGTAGGTAGCCTACTGGAGCCGGAATCACGCGTTTTTAGGAATACATCAAACCGTATATCATTATACCAGCGAAGTTTCTTTGTTCATATGCCTCTCTTTCTGTCTGTCCGGTGAATAACTCGAATGTAAAATTGGTCGGCAATATGTTAAAGATATGGAAATTCGAGAATATACATATTTTCAAAATGTTTCAGGAAAACTAAAATAGACATTTTTTGGTCTGCAGAATTTTAAAATGAACTGGTTTAATTCAAAATTGTGTTCCTTGGGATGTTCAAATACCTAAATAAATTACTTAAATTAAAATATATTAATTGAAGTAATCCGGACATTCTGTACGACATACCTCATCAAAATGTCTATAAAAACTGAGCAAAATGTTATACACTTAAAGATGCCAATTTAAAGGATATACATAACACGAAACTTGTTTTACCTAACTTGAGTATTAAGTGAACAGTTAACTTATTAATTTTATTTCACATGTAAAGATTTTTTATTTTGGAATATTTTCTTAAGTAATTTCATGAAATCCCTGATTTCATTACAACACTGTGCAGTAATACCATTGCCTTAGAAAATGCGTGACGTCATCACCGTTTCCTTCTGCTTCCTGTCCCAAGTTCCAACTTACGAAACATATTCAAATCGCCCCATTTGGCGATACGGCCCGCATCTATTCAACATCGATCTGATTAAGCAGTCGCTTCGACATTTTCGGACTGAATTTCCTTTTCCAACTACCATACGGGTAATTATGGCTTTCACAGTCATTATATTACCGAACTACATACCTCACACACGATAATGAATAACTAACAATAGGTATTGAAGACCTAACTACTAAACTACCGATGGAAAGTACTAATTCGAGTGTAATAATGATATAAAATTTAGTTAACTGCGTACAAAAAAGGCATACAAAAGTAATTAAAAAGAATAAAACTTACTAACTGTTCACTTTAATTGTATATTTCAAATATTAGGGTTTTCCCACACTAGACAGAGTTCGGTTCGTTATACATGCGCTAGACGATGCGATTTCAAAAATAGGTTAAATAAAAAATATAAAAAATTCAATGAATCTCAAACTTTAGGTTATAATATAACTGCCTTATATATTAGTCAAAAGGGTAATAAAAAATCACCAGTTCGGTGAAATGAGAGTAATGTGGTGAAGTGTAGTGTAATGTGTGAGGTGTAGTGTAAATTTATTTTTATTTATTTCAGACTTATTCATCCATAGTGTTAGTAAAAGTTTACTGCGTTAGTTAAATTTTAACTAGTTTTTAAAATAACAGTCCAGTGTCTGATGATGTCATTATTGCGATCATATCAGCGAAATCGAATTTGCAAGCTTCTGCGAACCTCCCTGATGCGCTTGCAGTATCGCTAATGTTTTGTAGTGCAGTGTAGGTGTTATGTGTAGTGGAAAGTATCGAATGTTTTTAGTTGGAATGAAACACACACTAGCTTCTCGATTATTTAAGTCATCATCATCATCATCAGGTTATTTTTTTCTCCACTGCAGGAGCACAACCCTCTCTCATCTGCCGGAGACAGACGGAGGACTTGGCCTACACTCCCCGCGCTGGCCAGACGAGTTGCGGAGTCCTGATTGATCCAACTCTTCCCGTGGATGTCGTACAAGGCGACTGAGGGAATACATTATAAAACATTATTATTTAAGTATTTGTTCCTAATTTTATGAGTATTTGAAGTCGAAAAATTGTAACTATAATATATTAAATCCGTAGCAAGACAGTGTTTGAAGCGTTGATCAAAATATATTTTAGCACTAAAACCCTTATATCGAGCTACGTGTATAGTCCTTAAAATTTACGATGGTTTTTCAGACGGACATGGTGGAATAACCATATTATTTATGGCAAATATTAACATGCGGGGACAGAACAGCTTACTCTGTTTTTTGTAAAATAACCAGAGTCCTAATTTAAAACAAAATCTAAATTGCCATCCGAAAAGATTGATGTCTCTAATCTTTTCATGAACATAAAAGATAAGAAAAAAGGACCGTTTAAATTCCTCCAAAAGTTTTCAGCTCACAAAGTTTAGCGATACAATGACAAAGATCGAAAGTTTTAGAGACAGAGCTACGGTATTTGTTTTATTAAATCTTGGTGCTTTGTTTTTGAGAGGGCTTTGGTTGTGGTTTTGCTTTAGTTTCCGAAACAACAGACAGGGACTTTTGTACCTTCCACGCTGTTTCTAAAAATTAAACGTTGCTCGGAAAATAGGAACTCTGAGATATCGTACGTTAGAACTTTACTACGAGAAAAATCAGCTAAATTCGTATTTACATAGAGCATTTGTATTCCTGGAGGTAAAGCCGGCGCCGCCGCCAAAAATGCCCAGTTCCTCAAGCGTCGCAAATACTCGTGTTTGACGGACGATTACGAGTTTGCGGCGCTTGCGGTGGCGACAATGGGTCCATGGTCGTCCGACACAATTTTTTTTTATTGATATTTCGAAGCGACTGGTCCTCGCCTCCGGAGACCCCAGGGCTGGCGCGTACCTCGCACAAAGGTTAAGCCTAGCGATCCAGCGAGGTAACGCCGCCAGTGTCCTGGGAACCATGCCGCACACAGGCGAGCTGGATGACGTGTTCATACTGTGACGTGTTTTTATATTAGTTTATAATATTAGTTTGTAACTGTTACTACTGTTAGAATATAATTATCTGTATAGACTGTAAGTTTCTTTAGATAACCTGTACCTGTACTTCAGAATAGTCTAGACATTCCCAATTGATCTGATAATAAACCAGCTAAATATCTATTTTACTGTCTGAATTCCTGGGCTAGGAGAACGTAACAATACATATAACTTGTCTAATAATGTCTCTGTGGTAATATGGAAATTAGACAAGGACGGGTAAACATTCACAAATATTTATAACAACTGTGTGCGTGCGGGACCAATGTTCAAGCCACTAAACCAACGAGGCGAATCATCATCATTCATCAATATCCATAGTCTTTTATTTTAGCCGTAAGAAACTCAAGAAATAGAATGTCATGTTTGACACGAGGAAAAGTCAGCACTAGGTCATATGAGCCCTTCCCTTCTGAGACGATCAGTGTATGAAATAGATGGGCCAGCGTTTCACTACGTCTAAAGGTTGTTGTTGTTTCAAAATATTGTCTGTCTCCTTCTGTCTCCGGCAGATGAGAGAGGGTTGTGCTCCTGCAGTGGAGACAAAAATAACCTGACGATGATGATGATGATGGTCTGTGCTGGTTCTAACTGCTCAAAAATAAATGCTAGACGCTAAATAAATATACATGTATAGCAACCAGTGAGAATACCTCTGATCTCCAGTCTAAACTAATCACATTCTGGTGACCTAATGTTAACATTACGGGCAAGTAAGCTACGGCGAATACACACTGACACGATCGTAAAATTGTGTATAATCCCATTATATGGATACACACGGCCAAAGGGAGCGACCAACATTGTAATAAATCTTTATATGTAATGTACTTTTTTATAATTATAAACTAAGGATAATGCCATAGTTTTTTATAAAATTGTTGCAATAATATGTTGTATTCTAGTTGATGTTGGTTGGTTCCTGGTCGATAGTTGATCGAGAGAGGGACAACATAACAACCTTATTTTCTCTTTCTAACTTATAGCGTCGATCTATCGGTGTCGGTCGATAGCGCACAGGCGTAGTAACTTTGTACCGGGGTGTCACGTGCCTGTTACTATCGGCCGTGCTCCATTTTGTGGACGACGTTAAAATGGCGAGGTGTCGCTTCTTTACGTAGTAATATTTAGCATTCTCTGACGTCATCGTCACTATCCTTCAACGTATTAAGAACCAACGAATTATTTTAGTATAAATACTATATATTCTATGTCAAAGTCTATTCTATGTTTCTACATCGGACTTTGTGTCCCAAATTAAATTCATCCACACACCGACCCTTTTTTACGACCAAACGTCATTATTACTAGGCCGGATCACAATTTAAGACCTATTCGGTAGATACGCTCATAAACTCTAAATTGTATTAGCGGGTATTGTAAAAGAACAATGGAATTATTTTCTCCCTAACTTGATAGCAAACATATATTGAGCTATTTTAGAGCTTTATAGATCCATAGTGGGGGTATAACGGTGCTAGGTGAACTAACTTAACACCGATATACCTCCACTGTGGAGCTATTTTATAGCCTATGGCTGCAAATCGCGTCAGTGTGCTATTTGGGAAGAAACATAACTATGTAGCAAAAGGAACATACAGGGAGGCAACGTCAAACCAATGAATACCTATGTCATACTTCAAATGCTGTTACCTATATCATCAGCCGAAATACGTCCACTGCTGAACATAAGCCTCCCCAGTAGAATGCCACTTTTGGTGGACTATTAATTGGGGGATTTGCCTTAATCACCACGCTTAGCTGACGGATTAGTGATCGCAGTAATGATCCTAATATACACAGGAGAATGCTGCTGCCCGCCCCTGGTACAATCCCTTGTCGCAATACCCACGGGAAGTTTTTGGAGTGGCCTTATTCATATGTAACTGTCACATTCCGTTCGACGCGCAACAGTCCTTAAGCTCTGTTCCCCACCACCTACTCAGTGGGGGACGGTTTGTATTCTATTAGGGTTGGCATGATTAAATCATTTTGATTTAAATCATGATTTGAATCAAAGGATTGTTTCAATAAAAATCAATGATTTAATCAAGTATGTTTAATTTACGTCTTAAAAATAAGGGTCTTAGTAAATCACATGTACCTAACTCTCTAAATCTGCAACTGCTAAATCAATATCATTGTAATATTTAAACAACAAAAAAAACTAATTTTCCAGCTTTTTCCGTTCCCAATCTATTTCGTAATTTAGTATGAACAATGTGGAAATGTCGCAAAATACTCTTTCAACTGAAGGTAAAGAGGCCATCGCCCCAAATAGTTGCCTCACTATAGGCAAAGATAATATATTAATAGAGTAAAAAAAATTAACTATATCATAAAATAAAAAAATCGCGACTAATTGCGATTTTTTTGAAAAATAAGTACATGATTTACAACGATCTCTATGTACTACTAGATGGAGCGTTCCAAACAATCGCTCTGTTCCACGCAAGTAGCCACAACTCTTTCACATTCACAATGACACTTGTGCAGTTACTACTCAGAACATTTAATTATTTTCTAAATATTGACATTATTTAACCGTAGTGTCAATATTTAGTAATAATTAAATGTTCTGCATAGTAACTGCACAAGTTTCATTGTGAATGTGAAAGAGTTGTGGCTACTTGCGTGGAACAGAGCGATTGTTTGGAACGCTCCATCTAGTAGTACATAGAAATCGTTGATGATTTATTGGATTTTTTGAAAAATCATGTTTTTTTTCCTACCCTGGTTTCTATGAATTTACGTTCCCTTCTACCTCACGTCACCTCATCCTCGATCTGCCACTGTACACCTATTATCACTTATCCTTAAAAGCTGTGTGTACACTGTTTTATAACTAAAGACACTGGAGTTTGATATTCTAATGTTATTACTTCGACATCAAATATGCATGTACGAGTAGATTTGATGTTATTACATTGCCATAATAACAATAATGTTCCATGTTAAAGTCTAAACCGTAAAATATACGACGTCATAGGAACTTTCCGACCTATATAAAAGGATATCCTGACTGACAGATATATCAATAGCTAACTTAAACTCTGGGTCCTCAAATTTGAATCTTCCCATAGTGATTTCTCAAAAGACTTGGTAAAGGATGCTTTGAAATTCCACACTTTAAGAATTAAAATGTCACGTGGACTAAATCACGGACAACAACTTAGACACATAAATATCTCTTGAAGCTATGTCCCTTGTTAGAAGCTAAACTTATTGGCTAAAAGCATCATGGATCGACTAAGGTAGTCGATCCATGATGCTTTTAGCCAATAAGTCGGTCACACTGGGGGGATAGTTTGCTTACATATGGGTTTGTTTGGAGGTCCCTACACTGGCGCGGCAAGCCTCTGTCACTCATACCTACATTTTTATGCCACGTCGGTGGTGCGTTCGCCCACTATTCGGTTGGTTAGGTTAGTAACAAAGCTAAGTCGAGCGCCTAAGTCACATTTTTGCGCGGTGAGTGCCACGTCAAAAGCCGCCTACATATCGCACTCTGTACGGAGTAATAACAATAAGACACATTTTTGCGCGGTGAGTGCCACGTCAAAAGCCGCCTACATATCGCACTCTGTACGGAGTAATAACAATAAGACACATTTTTGCGCGGTGAGTGCCACGTCAAAAGCCGCCTACATATCGCACTCTGTACGGAGTAATAACAATAAGACACATTTTTGCGCGGTGAGTGCCACGTCAAAAGCCGCCTACATATCGCACTCTGTACGGAGTAATAACAATAAGACACATTTTTGCGCGGTGAGTGCCACGTCAAAAGCCGCCTACATATCGCACTCTGTACGGAGTAATAACAATAAGACACATTTTTGCGCCCTGAGTGCCACGTCAAAAGCCGCCCATCGCGCGCTGTACGGCGTAATAAAAACGCTTAGTCGAGCGCCTTAGGCACATTTTTGGGTGTATTGTCTAACAGTAGGAAGGGGGAGTTGATTAAAAGCTTAGATATTTTCGTTTTACAAGAAGTGACGTATCCTATCATGTAGATCTCGTCTTGGCCGCTACCACCATCATGCCAGTGTCCTTTAAACTGAGTGTACATCATAGCTAGTTAATCTTCTAAATGTCCCGTGGTTTTTAAAAGTGGAGCTTATATAAGTATCCTTCTTACGTAATCCTTGGCTTAGATTATTCTTAGAATTACATTTACAGCTGAGACAGGCACAGCGACCTGAGAGCAGGTGTGGGACCCTACTTTACTTAATGTATGCCTTCATTCAACCGTCCGAATACACAACTGCTAAAAGGAAAAACACCCTGAATAATAGGCCAATCTCTTTGAGAGATGGTAGCAAATACCTGATGGAATTTTAGTTACGGAATAAGTTATTATTACGACTATTAAGTCTTCCTGTGGATGTCTTATGAAACTGCAGCTTGGTTTGTGCATTATGTTTTATGCCCGATGCATGTCCAAACATTTCAGTTATATTACACTTATTATACTTATATTACAGTAAGTATATAAACTACTAATAAGTATTTATTGGGATATATAATGTAATTGTATATATGAACATATGTATATATTGTTCGTTTATGTTTATGTAATATGTATTTTCAAACTTTATTAAAAGTAGGTACATTTCTTTATCAAATTTGGTACTAAACGCATTATACTTGTCCTTTCGGTTACTCTAAGGTTGACTGGAAGAGATCCCTAAGTGGGATAAGTCCGCCTTTGTACACAGTTTAATTCCTATTTTATTATTGTTGTTGTTGTTATTTTTGGTACAATAAAGCGTTTACATACATACATACACAATAAAATTTAATAATTTTATTCTACTGAAACATAGAGCTTTTATTAAAGGTAAAAAATACTGTACCCTAGCCTCACAGTCGAAATAAACATTTTCGTCAGAACACAGCCTGTGTTTTTTATTTTTAGAAAAGGAACAACGCGGCTGGCATTCCCGTGTTATTAAAAACACAATAAAGGGAAGTAAACAATTGAGGAGAGAGGAGCGGAGCCTAAAGTACAAAATGGCGACCAGCAGGCCAGATGTAAGGGGGCACAACAATATCCAGTGCTCCGATTGCTAACATTCCTGCACTAGCAAAGAAAAATTAATATTACTGCGTAAAGAAGCGACGTATAACGTTACCCCTCTCTCGTTCCACTATGCTCGCGTGCTTGGTGCAGCAGCAGCTCTACAATAATTTACGCGCACATAGAAATGTGTCCGGACAGGCTGGTACTCTTGTAGTAGTAATAGGTAATTCGATCTATTCGCTTGTATCGATAGTCGAACTAGTTTTGATTCACCTTCTTGCTCTAAAACAAGGTAATAACGACCAAACAATGAATGTATTATAATTTAAACAGGCTATATGCGACAGACCGGTGACTAGCAGCAACGATAGCAATACTAGAACACCTATATTTCATTCCAGATTAATAGTCCTATGAAAACAAACGCATTTGCGTCTCGAAAACAAAATACACAATAGATGGTGTTCCTAAGTGGACTGCAAAGTTTACATGGTAATACAAACCTGTTTTTGCTGCTGGTGACCCTTTCATGTATATGTTACCGAGACGTAAATAGCGTTGGTTTTCATAGGACTATGAATCTGGAATGAAATATAGTGCTTCATCTTTTTCTATCTTTTATATTGTATGTTTTAATTACGGCAGTAAATACATTTATTTTTCTTTAGTATATTTTAGTTTATTTGCCGTGTGGTTCCCGGCTTAGAATAGGGCCACCCCTTCTTTCCCGTGGTTGGCATCAAGGCGATTAAGAGATTGCACCAGGGACGGACAGCAGCGTTCTCCTGTGTGTGTATGTTAAGATCATTACTGCGATCACCAATCCGCCTGTGATTATGGCAAATCCCCCAATAGACATATAACCAAAAGTGGTATTCTATTGGGGAGGCCTATGTCCAGCAGTGGACGTATTTAGGCTGATGGTGATGATGATATTTCATTTAAGCAGCAGCCGGTCTATTTTATTACACAACACAGCCTGTATATTGTATTTTTTAAAATAATTCATGATGACACCTACACATGATTATCTGATCATAATCAGATCATGATCAGATCAGATGATCATGATACATGACGCAAACCGAGTGCCTTTTAAATAGCTTATTCGTTGACGAACACCGTATACATTTCAAAACGATATACCAATATATTTATATGCTCTATTCCCTGGCCAATTAGCAACTCAACGGTTGTCACAGCCCAAAATGTTAACGAGTATGCAGACCGACCGAATGGTAATTAGGTCAGGCAGAGCATACTTGCCTATTTGTGTACCACTCTCGCCTAATTAGGGATTGGAATCACTCACTTGTTTTTGCAGTTTATTTGTGAAACAGATAGGTAGCTTTTATTTAAATCAACAGAACGAGTCCCACTGTTGGGCAGTGGCAAACCGTTAGCCGCATGGTTCCTTAAAGTAGGGCTACCCCCAGTCGTACGGGATTGCACCGGGGACGGGCAGCGTTCTCCTGTGTATTTTAAAATCGTTACTGCGATCACCAATCCGCCTGCCAAGCGAGATATTGGTATTCTATTGGGGAGGCTTATGTTCAGCAGTGGATGTATGTTTCGGCTGATGATGAGAGATAATTATATACATAATTATAAAAATTTTTTTAAATTAATTTAATGAAAATGTATACAACTATATACAGTATTAAAAACTAATATATAAAACGCGTCACACTATGAACACGTCGTCCAGCTCGCCTGTGTACGGCATGGTCCCCAGGACACTGGCGGCGTTACCTCGCTGGATCGCTAGGCTTAACCTTTGTGCGAGGTACGCGCCAGCCCTGGGGTCTCCGGAGGCGAGGACCAGTCGCTTCGAAATATCAATAATATTTTTTTTTGTGTCGAACGACCATGGACCCATTGTCTCCACCGCAAGCGCCGCAAACTCGTAATCGTCCGTCAAACCCGAGTATTTGCGACGCTTGAGGAACTGGGCATTTTCGGCGGCGGCGCCGGCTTTGTGAGCTGTTATTTTTATTTTTATAAAATGTTATGTTACATAATTATTATGCATTAAAATATTTACATACATACACTTGTCTTATCCCAAACTAGGATTTTCACCTGTTCTGTGGGAATTGATCATCATCATCATCATCATCAGCCTAATACGTCCACTGTTGGACATCGGCCTCCCCAATAGAATACCACTTTTGGTTAGATGTCCATTGGGGGATTTGCCATAATCACCACGCTTGGCAGACGGATTGCTGATCGCAGTAATGATCTTAACATACACACACAGGAGAACGCTACTGCCCGTCCCTGGTGCAATCCCTTAGTCGCCTTGACGACACCCACGGGAAAGATAGGGGTGGCCCTATGCTAAGCCAGGAACCACACGGCAATTCTGTGGGAATTAAACAAGAAATCATCACCAGGTTATTTTTATCTCAACTGCAGGAGCACAACCCTCTCTCATCTGCCGGAGACAGACGGAGGATTTGGCCTACACTCCCCGCGCTGGCCAGACGGGTTAAGGAGGCCTGATTGATGTTTTATAATGTATTCCCTTAGTCGCCTTGTACGACATCCACGGGAAGAGTTGGAGTGGTTCTATTCTACTCTACCGGAAACCACACGGCAATATAAGACAAGAAATATAAGATTCAAACCTGGAGCAGCAACAAGTTTGTACAAGCTTGTACAAAGTATAATGTCCCCAGTAGGAATCAAACCTACTATCGTTGGCACTCGAGTCCAAAGACCAAGTTACGCCAACGAGGTAATTATAATTAATATCCTTCGTATGTCAGAGATCAATACAAGATAACATAGATTAAATATTTCTGCAAGACAGTACTACTACACACTAAATATTATATTGTTCGAAGCGCTAAACCTAAACTTTGGTTTCCCATGGGAACCATACACTATCTTACTTATCTACGGATAATTGATAGACTACACCCGTATCAATAAAGTAATCTTATTATTGTAGAAGATTAACTTTGGGAGTCAGGAATTATGGAGATAATCCGCCAGAGCAAAGTTGGTTCAATATATCATCAGGTTGAGTGGAGGTTGCAGCATCAGTTAAAGAACGTGACCTATGATAGTTGAGAAGTAACTTTCAAAATTTGTTTAAAAGGAATGATCACATATTTTATTTAAGGTTTTTTTTGTTCAAAAAGGCGACCTTACGAACGTATAATACGTTTTTTAAGGAAATATCTCCAATAAAAGCTTGTTTTAGGTATAACGGATAAATACCCATATAGAGAAGCTTTTTTATCTTTGTATCTGAATGTTTGTTCAGCGTATTATTACTCGCAAACTACTGAACCGATTGAAATGAAATTTTCCGGCAAATATGACGAATTTTTAAAAATAATTTGTTAATGACATTTAATGGAAAAATAAAACTGTTGGTCCTTCGGACGACGCGAAATTTACTTAAACGATAGAGTTGAAAAAAAATATCTGACGATTTGAAGTTATTTTTGACGGACCATTTTCCGTACCTACCGTCACCGTCCTTTTAAAAACCACCTTTTTACCTGAGCAATAGAGGGTAATGTATTATTTTTACTATTTTCTGTCACTTATTATAAGTAGTATATAGATATATATATGCATTGCTGTGTTACAGTTGGAGGACAAAGAAAATTAATGTAATTTATGTAAACGAGGCCATCCGAGGAAAACACAATTGTAGCATATGTATTGTTAGACGTAGCATTCAGTATATATTTTTTAAATTAAATTTAAATGCTTAGATTAGATGGCTCAAAGTGGCAATACATCGTCACTGCCTACCCCTCTGAGACCAGGGCGTCAGCATTATGTATGTATGTATGTTAAAAGAAATTAAATATAAATTTATTTAATCAGATGTCAGAGAAATAAAATTGTTAGTAAATACAATAATACTTATTTGACTAAATGTTAGCAACATTCAAATATTGAAAAAGAAATCTGCATTACAAAATAAATTAATATCAATTTGTAACATTTTTATATAGAGGTTGTATTTCATCATTTAATATCAATTTAACAAATCCTTGCTAATATCCTAATAATCCTTGCTTCTTATATCTATAATTCCATTATTTATTGTTTCATACAAATAAAGAATCCACCATATGACCGTAAACCTAAAACTAGGTTTTGAGTTTAATTAATGTAATTAAAATAATACTAAATATTAAATATTTTCATATAAGTATATAAACACGTCTATCCCCAAACTAGGATTTTCTCCTGTACGATGGGAATGAGACTAGGATAGACCATTCACAAATAACAACATCCAGACCGTGACCAACTTGTTCAAATTGTACAGAGTTGTCTGTCCTCAGTGGGAATCGAACCCACGACCTCTGGCGCTCGAATCTAAAGCCACTAGGCCAACGAGGCGGTAGAAAATAATAATTAACACCGTCTAATAATATTTGATATTAGTTATGCAAAAGTGTAAAGGGGTAATAAATATAACGCCATGTCATTGTAAGAATAGCCATTTTCCCACCAACCCTAAATCATTCTACATGTAAGTAAATATAAACTTGAAGGGAAACCCTCCCCCAACTAATTAGTTCTAACCTAATTAGCCTACCCTTCTTTGACTCACGACCTTTATACCGTGTCCACTATCTTTGCTTTTTAATAAAAAAAAAAGTCAGCAAAGCAATATGTAAGGTCTGTCAATAAATATTTGTTTTATTTTTCTTCTTCCCCAAAAAAATATAAAAAAATCCATAATTGTTAGCAAATTTTAAATATATTTGTTCAAAATTTTGTTGTGTAATCGTTTTGGAGGTATGTGAACAGATAGACAGACGAGCAAAAAAGCTTAGCTATATGGGTACCCGATTTGACGGAACTCTAAAAAAGACTACCTGTACATACTAATGAACCTTTGTCTGAAAAAAGTGAATTTAAAATTGCAGGAGTTTGAAATTATGAACGAAACTTACCTCGCCGGTTGGCTTCAAATTCGGAGCGCACGAATTCCAGATGTGAATTCACTAGAATTTAACAATTAGCGATAGGAACGCGCACGGGATTCGATTTTGAACCAAGGCGGGATCAAAATGCGGGATTGCAACGCGACGTGCGGCCCGGCCTACTCTCGGATTGACTGTGACAGTGTTGCCAGATGCCTTACTATTTGCCTTATGTTTTTTTTTATCATTCATTTATTGTACACAATGAAATACAAAGAATAGAAAGAAACACAAAAGATGAAGTTTATTTCTAAAGAAATTTCTTCAAGCTAACCTGCTGTATATGTACTACACATTAAACACACAAAAATACCTATGTATACATAAACAATACGCGTATAAATCTATAGATAGTTTTGTTAAAATCTGTTTGACTTTATTTACTTAAAATTTGTATAAAATCGACACGTTTAGAAAAATGCCTACGTATTTCGAACTAAAACTGTAAGTAACATTATAAAATCATCTCTATTTTGCAGAGAAAAATAAATTAAACAAATAACAGATAATTTGAAGCGAATCAAAATTGACTTAATTAAGGACTAGGATGTTTTGATGTATCCGTTGCATTGATAAACTATGTACTTGCAGCGTTCATTCATTCATTCATATTAATCTTCATAGAATTTGTATTAAAATCTTATAATCTGGAAATAAAATGAATTTGCCGCTAATATAACATGTGTAGCTTGCCAAAAATCTGTATGCATACGGGGAAATCTGTATATGTGGCAACACATGCTGTGGACTCTGTGGAACGCGATTGCGCGGGAAAGGGTGGCCTGTTTGTGCAAGGAGATTTTATTTCCCACATCGCGCCAGTTTTATAATAGGCATAATTTGCTTACCAACGATTTTCCTGGTTAAATTAAATGGGTTTATTTTGTAATGTAAATAATTATGAAGGTTCGAGTTCGTGGCACAATTTATTGCTGAAATCCTGTTTGTTATCTCTTTGAGTTATGGTTTGACAAGTTCGTTGTAACGAATAAATCATTTTTATAAACAACTACTAAAGTTTATTTAAACTATTTACATAAAATGTTATTCTTATGATTTATTATTTATTTCTGTTTCTTTTTTAAGATTACTGCAGACTAGAATACCCATCTAGTGTTTGTGTCCGACGTCGGATTCCATAAAGATATACTTTATTTACACAAATACAAAACAAACGACCCATTTAATCCTATGATGAACAAAGGGGCACTTCACTCTGTAACAGTTTTCTGCTAGTAAACCTTTGGGTGGAAAAGACCAGTCAAATCAAATAGGCAAGATAGCAGTGCGCATTATTAAACGGTAAAAATAAGTATAGCAAATAGAATAATTTAAATATACTTA
Source organism: Esperia sulphurella (assembly GCA_947086405.1). Classification (NCBI taxonomy): domain Eukaryota; kingdom Metazoa; phylum Arthropoda; class Insecta; order Lepidoptera; family Oecophoridae; genus Esperia; species Esperia sulphurella. The sequence continues at coordinate 5,254,218 of OX352282.1, forward strand.
AAATATATATTTTTTTAGTTTTCCTGCGATATCCTGAAAACATTTTTTCCTCGTTCTTTCCATTTGCGGTCAATTTTACTCTAGGTAAAATAAAGAAAATAAAGACAGACAGCCAAAAAATTTAATCGACTGCTGAACATAAGCCTCTCCAATAGAATGCCACTTTTGGTGGACTATCAATTGAGGGATTTGCCATAATCACCACGCTTGGCAGGATTCTAGGCCGGCCACCACACGGCTTAAAAAAACTTCGCGATAGGGGTATCCGTTTTGACAGATACGTAAAATAGCAAAGTGTAGTGTCAGTAAATGTATAGAGTTGGTGAATATTTGCAAATTGCAAATTCTAAATTCCAGCTGAATCGTGTCAGTCGTTTATAAGTTGTCCGGCGGACTAACAAATAGACAAACGGACCAAACAGCTTTTCTATTAGGTTCACGTCTCTGTTTTGAAGAAAGTATAAAAAGTTGTTAAACTCCAACAAAAGTCTTTGTTACAAATTTGACCTCATTCGGGCAGTATTAGGTCGAGCACTACCCCCTTAGTATAGTAGCTAAACTTTACCCTGCTAGGGTTAGGGTAAAAAAAGTTTTTAGGGGATAAACAGGGCGTACAATGAAATACATCAGCTGGTTAGAACTAAGTCTTATGATGTTAAGCATTTTTTTTAAACCTTTGTTTTATTTAAAAAAATATGTTTTTACTACTTATAATTATTTATTTAAATAGTATTATTATTGTTAATTAAAATCTATCCTAATTTAGTAGTGCTTACGATATACGATGACCCCTTAATCGAAATATTTAAAAATTCCTCTCAGGTTTGTCATAAAAACTGTTTAAACATTGTATTATAATTATTTATTTAAATTGTTGATTATAATGTTTATTTAAATTATATCCTAATTTTGTTATGCTAACGATATATAATAACCCCTTAATCGTCTTTTCTATTTATTTGTACAGTGTATGCATAATTTGAGCCCATTCGGACTAACAATATAAGTTCTAGGTCGAGCGACTTATGCAGAGCATACAAAATACGTTTCTTGAAAGTGAAACTTAAGCAAATAAGGCAATTCCTATGTTATCTTATTTGCTTAAGTCGTGATAGCCTAGTTGGTAGTGCGTCCGTCGAGTGATTAAACCCGGGTCCATAACAATGAGTTTTAACACGATGAAGGACAGTAGGTAACGCTGTACGACATCCTGTAGGAATTGCCAAGATCAACACAACGCCGATCTGCATCCTTCATATTAACTGAACAACTTCTAACGCGAAAGTGGTACCAATATTAACGTGGCCTGTCTTTCGGTTTTCTTATTACCTTTTGGGGAGTGTGCCCAGGAATTGCACGATTTGATTCCCCCTTCTTCGTTCCATCACCGGAGTACCAGGCGTGGAAAAGGACTTCAACCATATTTAGTAGACATACCACGTTATTGCACGAAGCGTTTTGCTTCCTCTTTCATAATGCGAACTGCTAAGGAATGGAACTCTCTGCTAGCTTCGGTATTTCCGGACAAGCATAATTTGGATATTTTTAATGGAGGAGTGGATAGGCATCTTCTGATTGTCACTTACCATCAGGTAAGATTGAGGTCAAGTGTAAACCCATCAGGATTAAAAAATAAACTTGACTTATACGTTAAAGGTATGTATCAGATTATAAAAAAGAGTGGAATAATAAGTTTACTCTGCTGTAAAATAAGTTTACTCTACTTTTTGAGGCAGTATAAACCAGAGTGACTGTCCTTTAACGTGTTAAAAGTCACCATACAAAATTATCTGCAAATCTCACAAGTCCATCTTTGCACCCGGTGTGTATGTGCAACCGGTGTGTACCCCATAGTGGAAGGAAGGCAGAGTTGCGTGACTCATCATTGAGGGCACCTGGACCACAGAATACTAGAAAACTGAGATTAGGCGCCATCATAGTAAGTATAAAACATTTTCATTGGCATATCACTCAATGTTATTGGTTGATATAGTGGGTGATACCAAGTTCCATACAAAAACGCCAACCATGCTGTGTTATGACGTGTATTTGTAACACAAAGTTTATGACTCCCGAAAATCGGCTCTGTCACAATCAATGGATCGTCCCAAATTGATTATACTGAAGTAAAATGGAGTGGCCGCAATAAAATAAAGTATAAAAGCGCATTGGCTGTCACTGTCCGGGCTTTTTATTACGTTGGGCACGCACCCAGCCGTGACGCTGAACTTTCAACTGCTACTATTATTAAACTGCTTTGCATTTACGCCTGGTTAACCTCGTTCGGATGTTCGCTTTGAATGAGGGATCGATTCCCATTGGAGACAGTGCCTTCACCGCCCATGGTCCACAGTCCCTCCACCTCAGGCCACCCATGACCTTCCAACCTCACGATTATACGGACCTAATCGCGAGGGGGGGGGAGTCCCGGTACTTGCGTTAGTGCTCCTTCCCAATGCGCCTTGCTTAATCCCCGGTATTCCCATGTATCTTGCTCACATCAAATTTAGGTCTTTAAGTCGTGGCTCCGTTACTTCAGGATGTCAACAGACGAGCTGTTTCACCTCATGAGTGATAGATATAAGGAGCTGTCTGCCAACTTTTATTAGTTACAGAAGCACTATAAGAAGAATAACTTAATTTCTTTATCAAATTTGGTACTAAACGCATTATACTTGTCCTTTCGGTTACTCTAATGTTGACTGGAAGAGATCCCTAAGTGGGATAAGTCCGCCTTTGTACACAGTTTAATTCCTATTTTATTATTGTTGTTGTTCTTATTTTTGGTACAATAAAGCGTTTACATACATACATAACTCAAGGTCGCTCAGCGGGCTATAGAAAGAGCTATGTCCGGAATTTCACCAAGGAACGGGATCTGATATGCGGCTTGCACAAGCGTAGTGTGGGACGTCGCCTGGCTAGATGGAACGAACGATCTACGTAAGGCGGCTGGCAGTGACTGGATGAGAAGAACCGAGGATCTAGTTCAGTGGCGCACCTTGAGGTCTATGTACACACACTGGACTCTTTCAGGCTGATGATGATAAAAAGAATGGATAGCCATCTTTGTACTCAATTCTATTAAAGCCGAAATATTTAACGATTAGCAGAATGGATACCGTGCCAAGATAAAGAACAATTTATATTATGCTATCTGTTGCGTACAATACATAATACAGACCTTGGACACAGACAGTAAAACACGCGGCCTAGAAAAGAACATGAAAATAAGACATATCGTGACAAATGGAGAAAAGAAACGGATCATCTATTAACCTATTTAAACTAGACAATGAATTCTGAACCAAATCTTCCGAATTATCCAAAGTTCTACATGTGTATATACAAAAATAATCAGATTACGAACATAATAATATCTCATCATCATCAGGTTATTTTTGTCTCCACTACAGGAGCACAACCCTGCCGGAGACAGACAGAGGATTTGGCCTACACTCCCCGCGCTGCCTTAGTCGCCTTGTACGATATCCACGGGAAGAGTTGGAGTGGTCCTATTCTACTCTACCGGAAACCACACGGCAGCAAATAATGTCTATGTCTGTTTAATTTCAATTTTTAGGTCATTTGTCAATTTCATTGAAATAATACTTTTAAAGGCGTCGCACACCTTGCAGGGTCTCCCGACTGATTGCAAAGAGATCACCGCTTGCGAGTACTTTTGCGTTACCCTTTTCTCACTGCAGATTAGAAATCTCACCACATCACTACAATCATCATACCCAACTCACTCCAATATGTGGAGAAGTAATAACTTCAAAAATAAACATGTATAGTTTGGTCTACGACAATCGTAGCACATTCGTAGCTGAAGCTACGATATTATTAAACCGACCGCAGATAGTTTACTTGTTATTTACTAATGATACAAGTATATTAAAAATAATTAGAAGCATAATCCGGTTTTTTTAGAATATCAGAAGACAAATATCGTATTCCTTGGAAAGAAACGTCATGTTCAAAAGTGGACAAACACTTAAATTGCAAATTCCCAAATACCCGAATACCTAAAAGCTGTCTTGTAGAGAATGCCTTCGGTAACAAACTCACCTATTGCGCAAGTGTGTATATAAAGCTTAAATAAAATAAATGTCCAACAGTAGAACTTTAATCGAATGAATTTTTAAAGCTAGTTTTTTATCTTATTCCACACTTGTAGTCGACCGCATGGAATTTTGTTTCCATTTCAACACCTCAAAGATGGCATTTCAAAAATATTTTCTCAGTAGGGAAAGCAACTCTGTCATTTATGGAACTGTCTGGATGTTATATTTGTGAATTGTCCAGTCGTTAATTCCCATAGCACAGGTGAAAATCCTATCATGGGATTGGATAAGTGTATGTATACGTATGGTATGTAATTTTAATAAATTAAATATTTAAAAACAATACTTTTAAGCAAAAAATCAAGTTTCTAGACCCATCATATATCAATTAGATAGTCAGGGCATCTTTTTACATACAGGATGGAAAAGAAAAGTATCACCAGCCGATTATTCCTTAAAATGATATAAGAAGAATTGAACTACATAGTTTTTAAATTAACAAATAAAATAAACTTGCTTGTACGATTAATTGGTTTAAAATAGCAGCCAGTTCGTCTTCTAAAAACTAGTTGTGAAAAATAATGCGAAACTATTACGTCTTTCTTATTGTACTAGCTTTTGCCCTCGACTTAGTCCGCGTAGGTTTCGATATTTACACTGCTATTTGCTTTTAACGATTAATTTGGTTTCCCGTAGGAATTACATGTTTTTTCGGGATAAAAACTATCCTATATCCTATTCCAGGACCTAACCTATACGTGTAGATTTTCTGTTCCATCCTGTATATGATATGATATGAAAAACGTAATGAATTTTAAAATATAGTTATACTATATAGATAGATATAGACATTTCTTATATAGGTACATTTTTTTTATCAAATTTGGTACTTAACGCATTATACTTGTCATTTCGGTTACTCTAAGGTTGACTGGAAGAGATCCCTAAGTGGGATAAGTCCGCCTTTGTACACAGTTTAATTCCTATTTTATTATTATTGTTGTTGTTATTTTTGGTACAATAAAGCGTTTACATACATACATACATAGACTTATGATAATTTGTACTTTAAAAGTAATATTAAATATCCCGTATAATAAATATCTATTTCAATTTCCACCTGCCTCCTGATATCAATCACATTGAATAGGCTTCATTGTTCGTCAGATTGGAACTAGATGGGACGCGATCGCTCAATTTGTGTTTGACGGCTTTCTAAAGAGAAGAACCATTTATTTTTACATTTTGAAGAGCCAGACAAAAGAGGCTTTCAGTTTTCAGAGAAAAGTTTATAAATTCGTGTACTAATTGTTGGAGTTTTGTAAGATATTTACGAACGTTCCTGTTTTACTTAGAACATACCGTCGATATCTACCTTATTTAAAACTAGCTGTTGCCCACAACTCCGTCTACCATAGATTAACATCATAAATAATTATGATTTAATTATAATACACGGAGAGAAAAATATTTTACAATATTACCAGATTGTATGGTTGTTGTGATTCTAGTGCACATAAACATATTTTTGTTATATCTACCTGAATTACTTGTAGAGACAAATAATAACATTGTTGTGAATACTAGAATATTCTAGTAGATAATTATAGTAAACATTACAATAAAATATAGTTATGTTTAATAGTTATCTAGTTACTGAGAAACATATGCTTTTGGTGCACAGCACTATACGAAATGATTAAGTTCACAAAAATAATTTGTTCAGTGAACCAACTGTATATTTAAGATTACATTATTTTAGCTACTTCTACAAAATATTCAGGTTAAAGCACACTACTATTAATGGTTAAAGGTACTAGTTTTGTATAGTTCCCTTTACCAGACTTTTGTTTCCCTTAACCGTTTATATTGTTGTCAATAACATCAATATTTTTACTCTTACTAAATTTAGTATTTATGTTAACAATATAGTATGATAATGACAAATAGACTTGTATAGTAATAATAAATAAAAATCTGGAACCAGTTACCATACGATATTGTTATATTTACCAGTTTTTTTTGTAATAATTAACAAAGTTATCGTAAACCAAACGAAGTTTTAAGAACACTACCGCGCCCGCGCCATTCTTCTTTCGTTCACCGACGACGCGCTTTGACTACGTTACCTAGCTTTCAACAAAAATAAGTTATTGTGAATTGTGCTGATTAAAAACAGGATTTGTGGTGTTTTTTACTTGACGATGGACACCTCTTGTGTCGAAATTATTAGAATCATGGGGATTAGCAGAGTACATTCCCAAATTCGCCGGTAAGTTTTTAATCTAATCTATTTTCCTATGCAAGTCTAAATTACCTCAATTATATAGGTTAGAGTGTAACTACTTCTGTGTACAAGAAATTGAGAATGTACAGCACTGTACTTATTATGGTCATCGCTCACTATAACGAGTCGACTTCAACCCGATGCCATCACAACTCAAAGAAAACACTGAAATGTGAGTAAGCATAAATTGTGTTAAGTACAGTACACATACAGTAAATGTAGTTTGCAGAAAGCTTGCATTGCCCACAAGCTTTCCACTCATTGGGGTTGAGTAGGTATAATAGTGTGCGATGACTTTTAATACTTAGCTGCATTAAAGTACCTACCATACCTTTGCATGATTCCGCCTACCTGTACTGTGAAGAACTCTACAGTCAACAGCACATCAAGCATTACGTTTTTGTTGGACTTGTGTGGCCAAACAGTCGCATTTGTTACGCTTGTAATACGGTTGACTGTACCTACATACCTACCTATTTGTATTACATTGTTGCTATGTGTTTTAATAGACAATATTGTTTTTTCAGAGAATAAAATAACTTTGGTAACTTTAGTACTGAACTCCGAACATATTGAAACGTTAATCCTTATTATTGACGATGATGCTCAGTTAACCAAAAACTTAGCTGAATGGAAGGAATTAACTAATTTACTAGTGCTGGTAAGTGTAACAAGTTTGTATTACGACGTTAACTTTGCAGTCCATTTCGGAACATTATTGTTATTTAGTTATTTAGTAAACTGTCTGCCTAATAATAAAAACAATTTTGCAGAGACTGAATGATTTACTGCAGGATATACCTTGGAAGGCAGGGGACTCTTAAATATCTAGCAAGAAACTGGTGTGCTTTCGAATAACGGTTTCAGAAAAATTTGAACATCATCATAAACTACATACGGACCAACCAAAAGGACATCCGGTTCTACGATTTTTTTATATGCTCAACAATTTATAAGCATAGTTAGCAAGTCAAATATTTCTGCGTATTTTGTACCCTACATCAGTAATTCCCAATTAAAGATTCGAAGACTAGCTGAGGGAAAACTGTACGATTGCCTCCACAATAGGAGGATTGTGAATTATTATTATTTAAAAATTAAATATTACATATCAACGTGTCGTTTTAGTAAAAACTGAAAATATTGTCGGCGAACAAGCAATTTTTATAAAAAATTATATTCTGCCCTAACATTAGTTCAGAATATAAATTTTAATAAAATACTTGAGAGCGCTAAAATAATTGTTGCCGTTATGAAACAGTTGGGTGTATTAAAATAAGTATATTGTTTAATTTAATATATCATCGGTGTATTGTGAAAATAGCAAATAAGCATTTTTTATGAAAGTCTATATTCTGCCCTGCCTTGTAGAAAATAGATTTTTATAAAAATTGCTTATTTGATTTATTTACAATTACACCGACGATATGTTAAAAAATTAAACAATATATTTTAATACACCCAACTGTTTCATAATGGCAACAATATATTTTAGTGCGCATAACTATATGATTGGTAATGACTACAATATATTATAGTAATGACTACAATATGTTATAGTAATGACAACAATATATTGTAGTATTCAGTACTATATATTTTTGTAATATTTACAAACCGATAGTTTCAGGCTACTATAATGATTTTTACCACCAATAAAATTCTGGTAAACTGCACAAAAAATATAGTGATAAAAACATAGCCGTATAGTTACTTCAAACTAAAGTTATGTTACGGCTACATATATGTTTGTTGCTGCTACGAAATATGTTATTAATATGTACCAAAATTATAGTTTACGTTACTAGATAATATGGTATGGAGGAACCAGAATTTTCTAGTAACGTCTACAAAATGAATAATTGTCACATATACTACAATAAAATCTAGTTATCTTAGCAATATTCTGGTAAACAGAACTAGATTTTTCTTTCAGTGTACCACATGAAAATATATCATTTTAGACACTAAATAAAATAAAACAATGAAACAATGGTTATATTAATTAAAGTAACAACGCATTAAAAATACATAACAATACATTTTTAAATTCAGTATTAAAAAATTTACTCAATAAACAATAACATTAAATTAAATTAAATACCAAGAGCCGTGGTAGCCGGTTGGTTGTGCACTCGCCTCACATTCATGAGGTCGTGGGTTCAAACCCCGCCCGTACCAATGAATTTTACGAAACTTAAGTACGGTTTATTTATTCACAGGCTTTTCGGTGAAGGAAAACATCGTGAGGAAACCTGCATATGCCGAAGAAGAAATTCTGAGACGTATGTGAAGTCCACCAAATCGGCTTGGGGCACCGTTGTTGGTCAGGGGTTTGGCACAAAAGATCCTGAAGGGTCGAAGTGTCGCCAGGTCTTCCTGGCCCCCTAAGAAGATAAGATAAGATAAATTAAATACCAACATTAATATATGAACGTATCAGTTAATCAAGTCTTTTGCGGTTTTCATCGCGATGCACGGACAGCCAGTATCTAAGGATGGGACTGTCCAGGCACTCACACATCGTCAAGAGGATCTCAATTTTAGACTTAAGCAGTCGGTCTCTTTGCAAATGCATTGAAAAGATTTCATTTCATTCATGCCAAACCCCTGTCCACCAACGGTACCCCAAGCCGATTTGGTGGACTTCACATACGCCCTAGACTTTCTTCTTTGGCGTATTACAATGTTATCCATAGTAGTTGAGTATGGAAAAACTTTTTGGTAAGGGCGGGGTTGAAGCCCACGACCTCATGCATGTGAGGCGAGTGCACAACCAACTAGGCTACGATAGGACTATCAGAGACCGGCAACTGCCGAGCCTGTGGAGAGGACAGCGAGACTACGACGCACTTGCTGAGCGAATGCAATGCACAAGCTTCAAGGCGAATGGATGTCTTGGGTATACGGCTTACCCTGAACCCAAGGACTACGGGCTAATATCACTTAGCTGCATAATAGCTTTAATGCAGCGTACTCTTGGGGATAGAAGCGATGTATTCTTAATCCCATAGTCGACATATCGCTATTTATGCCAGGCTATATGGGTATAACAAAAAATAACTGTAAAATATCTACAATTATAATTTGATTAAGAACTATAATAATAATAATAATAATAATAATTAAACTTTATTTCAGAAATTTTTTCCATACAATTTGTTAGTAAACCTTATACTATGTTAGTTAATTACAAATAAATATCTATAATGCACAGGTATAGCACGATACGTAGGGACTCGTGTATATGGTAAAAACAGGCACCGATTCAATTCATTCACGTAATTTAATCTTCTGGAGTTAAAGAGCGGAAGAAGGGGAGGTGAAAGGAGAGGCGGAGGGGAAGGGGATTAATACTAAGAAAATTTCAACTTTTTACAATAAAACTGTAGTCCACGCGAGCGAAGCTGGGAGCATGGCTAGTGTAAACCTAAAAGCTTTCTCTATTTGCAAAAAATAAAAAGATGTATTTAATGTTTGACTGCAAGCCGGTACTAGTCTTGTTTAGAAGTACAATGAGGTAAGAAAACCCGTCTTGACTGCCGATCTAAGTCCCAACCCCTCCCAAGGTAACCTGTACTAAAATCCTTCCCCTACTAGCAATTCTAAAGGCAATATCCATTAAAGTAATGATAATAAGTGATCGAGAGATAGGTAAGCAAGATACTCAACAAGATATATTACCTAAGTAGACATAAATGTTATCTGAGTGGAACATTATGGGAAGCATAGCAAGGTACTAGATTTAGCGGACCTCCGCCTAAGTAATAAAAAATAAAAGATTCCGACGAACTGAGAACCTCCTCCTTTTTTGAAGTCGGTTAAAAAGGCGGCAGTGTACGTCGTGCACAGTTTCTTTTTAGTACTTATTTATTTAATTTAGTATGCGAGTCATCCGTCTGATAGGCAGACTGATAGACATATAAAATGCTTCGTTGTAACGGTATCCGTTTTAACGGAACTCTAAAAACGACCCTACCGTATCCTGCTTTACAGGAAAGGATATTATTTATGGTTGTTTTACATTTGTTGATCACCAGCAAGTTGAGTGATCAATCTCGCAACGATAAACTGGCTACAAACACGTTACCATTTTCGTTCACGTTGTGTTCTTATAAATTATACTGGCTCTATCAGGAACATCAATATAGGTATTGCCATATTAGAAGGTGATAGAAGGTACGAGGATAGAGCTAGGTAAGCTGACCATAAAAAATTGCTAATTCTATAATCGTGAAAGTACAGTCACATTTAGAACCAGGCATACATTTAGGGTGCTGTTAGGGCGCGCATAGGGTTGTTCGATGTTGGGGCGCGAGTAAACTGTTTCTGCGCAACATGCGTATGCATGCGTATGCGCAGGGTGCGGTGTGGCATCAATAGCATCCTAAATATGATCGCAAGTAGGCTGGACTGCCCGCACGGGCATCATTGATGAACATTATGTATATTTATATAATAATAAACAGCTTAATACCGTCGACAATACTGTTGGTCCTTCTCTCTCCTACTTGCTATGCCCTAATGGGTCCATGAGAACTCTGTTTATTTTATCATCTGTTAACACCACGGTTGCAATAAAGTACTGATTACTGATTGCGTTAGCGCGGAAATGGTCCACGCACTGAATAACAATAATTAACCATTAATTAATAACGCATTATACTTGTCCTTTCGGTTACTCTATTTTGTTATTTTTGGTACAATAAAGCGTTTACATACATACATACATACATACATACATACATACATACATACATACATACATACATACATACATACATACATACATACATACATACATACATACATACATACATACATACTCTAAGGTTGACTGGAAGAGAGACCTAAGTGGGATAAGTCCGCCTTTGTACGCAGTTTAATTCCTATTTTATTATTGTTGTTATTTTTGGTACAATAACTTTACATACATACATACATACATTTAATATTTAATTTAAAATTACTTATTCCGTGGTGATAGGTACTAACAAAATGAGACCTGGTTGCCAGAATAAATATTTTTTCTATTCTATTCTTGCTTATTTTAAGAGAGGCCTGGTCCTCCAGTGGACTACTATAGGACATTATTGTTGTTTGCTGTTAGTCAGTGTGTGAACAAACAAGCAAGCAGACACAAGTCTATTACTTGCTCCAGAGACTAATCCCAGTTAAATAGCGCACTAAGCCACACCTGCGGAATCAGTTGTACCTTTTTCGCCGTATCTCATACGCGGAAACAAGATATATTGTAAAATAAATATACATGGTGGAAACGATAAGTGATCTCACTCGATTTGTTGTGTAGCCTAAATTGTACTATTTTAACTATTAAAAAAACTTGGAACTGTGACAACTCCGTAACCACTCAAGATAACCAAGATGTTATAATATAATGATGTCGCTCAGAGGGCTAAGGAAAGAGCTATGCTAGGAGTTTTTCTAAAGGACATGATCCGACTAAAGTCTTCGACGTAGCTCAAAAGTTAGTACGCTGAAATGGCACTGGGTTGGTCACATCTGTCGGACAACCGATTACCGCTGGGGTAAACGAGTTCTCGAGTGGAGACCGCGACTGGGCAAGCGTAGTGTGGGACGTGCCTTGGCTAGATGGAGCGACGATCTGCGTAAGGCGGCTGGCAGTGACTGGATGAGAATAACCGAAGATCGGGTTCAGTGGCGCGCCTTGGAAAGGCCTTTAGTCCAACAGTGGACTATTCCAGGCTGATGATGATGAATGACATCGCTACTAGATTGTCCGGCGTAAAATGAAACTTTAATAAATTCTGTCATTCATATACCAAAGGTGGTCTGAAATAAGTCGTTTATAGCTATAAGACCGAAAGAATAAGAAAGAGAGAAAATATCACGAAGATGGGGACGTTAATAATATTTGCGAATTCGTTTAAACAAATGAATATAAATCGGTATAATCGGTATACGGTAAAATCACTAGTGAGTGGCGGCCTTATCGCTTTTAGCAATTTCTTCCAGGCAACCTTATAAGTAAGGAAAATCTTGAGAGAGAAATTATTTGCGAAAGTTAAGCTTGTAATAATTTTTATAATCACGTAAACATTTTATAATATTTGAGCCGAAAACCAACTGTTTTAAAAGCTATTGCTACAGTCCAATCTACATTTTATATAGACACGGGCAAATCCCTTCAGACCGCATTGGTCTGCGCACACGTGGGCCCAATAATTTATTATTTATATAAAAGAAACCTCCGCCTTGACTACCTTTTACCCGCTAAATAAATTGCCATTCTGAAGTAGAATAAAATGTTTTCTTTCGCACACAAAAACTTTTAAAAAAGAAACGTTAGCATCGTTTTTCTTTGCCGTATCTGAAAATCTGGTACAGAAAAGTACCATTTAAAGTCTTATTATGAATGTGGTATAAGGCGACTATAGATAAGTACAGATGATGAGCAGCAATGTCTATCCAGCGAGCTGGTATTAAACCTATACCAAAGTGGTAAAGTTCTAACCATCTGTGGACTTGTAATCCGCTGTTATATCTTACACATCATTACTGCGATCACAAATCCGCCTGTTAAGCATGATGATTATGGCAAATCCCTAAATGGACAGTTCAGCTTACGCCAGGTGGGCCGACGACCTGAAGAAGGTGGCCGGAAACGGCTGAATACGGAGGGCGGAGACCGGGTGTGGTAAATACCTAGGTCACATCACTTTATCTGTGCAAGAAAGCCTACTATAAGTTAGATGACTACTTAAGTGATAAAAGTCCATGGAGTGCTTGATGGCTCAGTATAGGTAGACTTAATGATTGTAATGAATAAGATAAATCAAAGGTAGGGCCCTGTGCCGTTGGGTTTGTTGCCACTTCTTCCCCTCGGTTATACAGGTGGAAGTGGAGTAGTTTTGGGCAGAATTTGACGTCAAAAAGAGAACAATGTATTCCAATTTTGAAAATAAATATTTTGATTTTGATTTGATTTAGGGGGGGTATGGTTGGGAGTCCCAACCATACCCCTAAAGTGATGTGACCTGTGGTTTGAATTTAAATACCTAAACCTAAAAAAATATGACGCGGTGGCCAAGACGCCAACAACGGTTTACCGCGGTGATTACAAGGCGACGGGAACCGTTTGCGATGCTTTGAAACATTTTGGGTACATTAAATCAGGATTTTCTTTAAAAAAAAACTGAAAATTCCAGTCGCATTGACTTATTATGAAAATCTGTGAATGCAATTTTACTTATCTCTAAAATAAGACATAGGATAGTTTTTATCCCGAAAAAACTTCTCATTCCTACGGGAAACCAAATTAATCGTTAAAAGCAGTGTGTAAATACCGAGAACGAGATCTCCTGCTATAGGAGCCATACTTACTTGCGATACTCAAAAGGAGGTCTATAAATACAATTAATTTTATTTTCTTTGTGTTGTTCTTTGTATATTTTGTGTGTACAATAAACTATTAAATAAATAAATAAATAAAATTAATTGTTGGACGAGTATAAAGCCCCAACGAAGTGCATTTATTGAAATTCCAAAAGTCTTAGTAGTTATTCAGTATTCGATGTGAAGAGCCATTACAGAAAGAACGACTGAACGATTCAATAATTTATTATCACACACACATGTATTTAGTTACACATAAACAGAAGCGTTTGTTAGTGTAATAGGATTATATAAGAGATTTCTCTTTGAGTTACCGTCCTCTAAAACATCCGATGCCGTAGCGCGATAGCCTTGAGAATCCTCAGGGGAGAGGTCATTTCCGTTTCCCTTGACAGGAAAGACAGCCAAGCACAACTTGTGTCTTCAAGTTACAAAAATCCTCAGGGATTTTTGTAACTTGAAGTCAAGGATTTGATACTTCTAACACAAATCATTTGTTAGAAATCAAATTGTCACAAACACTTTGGCCGTGTTTCAACTGGTAATAACTGACATACATCGTGGGCCTTTTGACAAAGTATAATCGTCCTTCGGTCTTTTGTGAAATGGTCGAATTTGTCGATTGAGTAATTTGAAATTCGCCCTTTTGTCCAAAGACCAACGATTGTATGTATTCTTTACTGCATAAATAACATAATAAACATATAGTAAATGTAAACAGTATATACCTTTACCTTTGTCTGATTATTGAAAAAAAATCTGCTACATATGGGTATGCGGTCCCGGCTTCCCGAGTCATCGCTAGTACAATCCCACTTTCCTTCCGTACAAAAGGTATCCCATACCTAACCTATACTCCCCGTCTCCAGTCTCCCTCGCCCCGATCGCTGTCTCGTCCGCCAGTCTAAGGTCTGCCGTGCCGATGGATGCGTGTGGCGAACACGCATCCATCGGCACGGCAGTATTATCCTCACCGACTCATGCGGGTCTCTGACGAGGTGTAGAGTTATTTCGATGATGACGATGTTGTTCGCCACACACACATCACGCCAAATGGTATCACGGGGCGAAACTCGGACGAAGGAAAGGCGCTTTGCGACGTTTGTCAGGATAGCGCAAAGTGGCGATACATCGTGTGCGCCTACTCCTCTGGGAAAAAGACGTGAGCTATTATGTATGTATGTGAATCTGCCAAAATGGTTAGACATTGGTTCTGCGACAGTTGTGGACTGCTCATTGCCATTTCAGCTTGACAATCCTTTCGGCTCCTTCTGTAACTTTAGTTATCCGTCCAATCCCCTAATTACGGATCATATCCTTCAAAGTTCGCACTGTGCACGTGGAAATAATTCATGAGTGGGCGCTATAAAGTGGGACTTTCATCGGGGCCCCAATTTGCGACTAACCGAGCCGGCAAATTGCAGGCTCTAACATTTGAATTGTAAAAACGTGAACGTGTATTGCACGAAATGAATAGCAAAAAATATAGCGCATTGGAATTGCAAATCTCGGGTTTTGAAACAATGTTGTTAGGAACTTTTATGATATGCGAATGCTGTACATTTGTAACTTATTTTTATTTAGTTATTTAATAGTTTATTGTACTTATACACAAACATACAAAGAACAAAACAAAGAAAAGAAATTTATACAAAAGGTTAAGCTTATTCTTTCCAACTAACCTGCGGTGAAGACAAGGGATTATGGAGAGGCAGTAGTCGCGTGTACCTACTATATATTAAATAATCATACAACATATAATACAATACACATACTTTATCGTCATTGGGCTGATAAATTATTTAGAATGTGACTGTTATATAAACATCATCATCAGGTTATTTTTGTCTCCACTGCAGGAGCCGGAGACAGACGGAGGATTTGGCCTACACTCCCCGCGCTGGCCAGACGGGTTGAGGAGGTATATAAACATCACAAAAATAAATTTGTAACACGGTTAATAAATACAATAAGTACATATCTGCATAATTTTAAGAACAGCATTATTATATCCTGATAATTTTATTAATGAAATAAAATCATACCTACTGTCGCTGCTGAAAGCGCCATCTATACCACTCCTAGCAATCTAATTCAACAACTATTTTTGCGTAAGAACGTCTGAAATCCACTCTGTTACCGTACTAACCCTACAGATGGCAGTTTCATAGCTCTAAAAGCGCCATCTCTATCCGAAAGCATTTACTAATTCAAAACTAAAGGCAGACAGATGAAGGTAAAAAATTACCCTGCAGGTAATTGGGTTCTGCCGCCGTTGACACTATGGAGATGACGTTAGCATCACAACAGCCTAGTCCTGTTATATCGGGCCTCTCCCAAAATAATGTGATGCTCTGTTCACCGCTTTCAGGCAGGTTGGTAAAGTCAAAGTCAAAGTCAAAATAATTTATTGCATATGAGTACACTTGGTACATTTATACACGTCATTTGTTTTATCGACTACCGCTTCCTAGGTGTTAGCGCTGTGAACAAGGAACGGCGCAACAAACTTCACGCAACACATCTTTTAAAAATCAAGTTATACAATTAATAAAGATTTTGCGAAGCTGAATTAACATTAGTACCAGGCATCGTTGTCATTCAAATAATCGTTTAATTTATAATAGACTTTCTTACAAAGTTGTTTTTTAATGTGAATCTTAAACTTTCTGTCCGTCATATTTAAGATTTCCTCTGGTAGTTTGTTGTATGTGATCTGGTGATACTGGTGATCGCAGTATATAAGTCCTGGATTTGCTAATAGACCGTGGGTAGAGAAGCGTTCTCCGGTGTATATTAAGATCGTTACTGCGATCACCAATCCGCCTGCCAAGCGTGGTGGTTACGGCAAATCCCACAATGGACAGTCCACCAAAAGTGGCATTCTGTTGAGAAGGCTTATGTTCAGCAGTGGACGTATTTCGGCTGATGATGTTAACCGAAGCACTTTATTTTGAACAATTTCAAAATTGTTATTACTAACAAGAATCGTTATTTATTAGTACGGAAATTAAAATTACATCGATCAATTGTGTTTCAAAATGTCACTAATAACTACTTCTTAACTTTATCAAATTTAGATCGACATTCCTAAAAGGCATGTAAAATAACCCTCCCCTGTGAGCGTCACTCCAGCTCAAACGAAGTCAAATTTCAGTAATCTGACCCTGGTAGGATTTAGTACCTACATACGCATAACGCACTATTTTGTGGTCGATTTTCCGATTTTGTACTTAAACAGATCAAAAGTTAAAAGGGGGTATTGAATTCCGAGCTCGAATGACGTCACTCCAGCTCTGTAAAACCCGTAAAATTGTCATTGTAAATTTCCTATTATTTGTTTGTAATTAACTACTATGTCTACAGCTTAATTTTATAAATATTATTAAAAAAAAAACTATTGTAGTGCCCTTACAGGGTTCATGTTAGCGCCTATGATTATATGTAAGACCCTATTAACTGCATGAAACAATAAATGATATGAATATATTAAGATCGTTATTGTGATCACCAATCCGCCTGCTAAACGTGGAATCCTCCAGTGGACAGCAGTAGACGTATTTCAACCATAGTGTGGCCACTTGTGGCCTTTGGGATGCAGATTTATAGGCGACAGTCACCGCTTACCATCAGGTGCCATGTCTATCCAGTTGCCACTTCAGACAGTCACAAAATCCATACTTTCCGCAAGGTCCATAGCTCGTTGCACGTCCGACCGAACGCATAAACTCCATTCAGAATGCAGAACACGCGCCACAATTTTACTCGAGACGCGATAAAAAGCTTTCCCGAAATTTCTTAGCAAGGCTTTCTGTGTTTGGCTAATCCGCTGGTGGCCGACGAAAACGAGCCTAATTAATAAAATAATCGGTCACTTGATAGTAATAGTTTTATGTACACCAAATGTCTAATAAATGTCACTCTGGTACCTACATACTGGGCCCGATTCTGAAGCACACATTTAAATATTGACAGCGCTAAAATTTGTTTCGTCTTTATCTTCGTAATACTGTGTGACAAGGATAGCAACAGTTTTAGTGCCCCCCCCCCCCCCCCCCCACACACACACACACACACACAGATAACACTCATACACCGAACAAACACGCACCCGTTTACTTGTTGAAACAAATTTATATTATTTAATCTATTGTAACTTTTGAAATGTAATAGAAATACAATTAGTAATTTGAAAAGTAGTCTAGAATACCAGCAAAATTAACTTTTATTGAAAACTGTGGCCGACACTCGGAATAAAAAGCATATTTAAATTGTTAAGACGTAATTGAAATAGGATAAAATAATTTAAAAACCCCGACTTAAAGAATTTATGTAACGAGAGATAATAAACGTAAAAAGCATGCAAGCAAGTAGAGTTGATCTCTCGCGGAGTCGGTCAGATAAACAATAGAGTATCAGGTTGCATAGCACGTCCCTACGTACCTATTTGGTTCTCGAAGATATAGATGTGGCAATAACATAATCAACTACCTATATACTTAACAACAACAACAAAAACAAGTAAATGCTTCGGGGATTGCCATTAAATGAACTAGTTTTGCAGTTTTATAGTAACGTGAATATTGGAGATATTTTATTGCTATACTTATTTATATTTTGTTAAAATTTAAAATAGTGATGGCAGCCCCGGGACTTTGTTGTAACTCAACTCGATATCCTTACGTAGAATGAAAATAATAAGTTGATATGATATAGAAAACATTGAGCCGCAGCTCTACAATAGTCGTTAAAGGGAAGATAAAGAAAAGAAAGAAAAAAAAGATAATACGTTAATCTGTCTTGTTGTTGTGTTTTCTGACGCGCACAAACAAATGTTTACTGCAGCAAACTGTTACGGTGGCAACTCACCAGGGGCCCTGGTGAGTTGCCACCGTAACACCTATCTAAGAACCAATCAAACCCGAACCCATCACTGAAAACCGCATCAAAATCGGACTATTAGTTTTGGAGATAAATGGCAACATTGGTTTGCACAAACAAACAAACAAACATCCTCTTACCCCAAACGCATATACCGTCTCCATACTGTCATGGGTAAATACCGTCTCCGTACTGTCGTAAGTAAAACTAAAAAAAAAAAACAGTTTTTTATTACAAATCATGTGTTACTCAACTTCGGAGAGGAGGTATTACCCGTGGTCCCGCCGCTATACGAGATCACAACTATATTAATTTCATGCGGCTTTACGAACTACATCTCAGACTGCGATAAAATCGCAGCAAAAACGTCGTCATGGTGTTCATTTAAATAAAATACATACCTGTGGCATTGTTTGCATGGTTCTCCTGCGCTGGCCCCTTTGCTTCCTGAGCTTTGGCTTCAGAACTGGTGTTGCAGCCCATTTTAATGCAATCACTAGCGAGCGTGGACAAGAATTCACTACAATTACGTTGAAAGTCAGCTATAAACTATAACATAGTTGGCAGTTATTGTTTTTGGCTCCGTTCCTGAAACAAGGAAAATAAAAATATATTATTATATATCCATCAAATGAGATTACACTTAAGATTGTAAGTATATTTGTTTATTACTCGTCATATCAGCTTATTACGTCCACTGCTGAACATAAGCCTCCCCAATAGAATGCCACTTTTGATGGGCTGTGGCCAGACCTACTGGCGCAGATGTGTGAGTGAATACCTTCCTTCCTCCTTCCGCCCTTCGCACACCGAACTTACTGCTCTGAATCTCGCCGAACACCATACTAAGTACTTTGTTGTACTAATGCAATCCTTTCATCATCATCAGCTAAAATATGCAGGACATAAGCCTCCCCAATAGAATGCCACTTTTGTTGGGCACGCTTGGCAGGCGGATTGGTGATGGCAGTTACGATCTTAATATACACAGGAGAACGCTGTTGCCCATCCCTGGTGCAATCCCTTAGTCGTCTTGACGACACTCACGGGAAGATTGGGGGTGGCCTTAAGGCCAGGAACCACACGGCTATATTCAGTTTATTACTCAATCACACCATAACCGCTGAACTACTTTGGAATAAACTTGGTACATTAGTTTATATCGTGGATTAACGCATGTGATACTGAAATACTTGAAAGTGTAGTACTAGCTGCCGCAAAGCTCCAGAAATAAGAAAAATGCACGTTCGCAAATAAAATAAATCTTTTATTGTTGTAAACACGTTCGTGGACAGTACGTCAGTAGACGTCATACCGGCTGCTCCTACCGCGATAGTACGTCTTTAGTCGTCGTATTTCGTATTCGTCGTCTAGTTCCGCGTCACGAACTCACATCACGTGGGCTATGTGTTATGTTGCACATTTAATACAATTGCTAAAAGATAATTTTATCGTTTATCTCAGTTTACAAGGCACTTGATTTATATTATCGTCTTTAATATATTTGCCATACATACAGGAAGAAAGTGCTTGCTTTCGCCCCGCTACGTGGGGAAAAGGTACCGCTTCCTGCCCGCAGCGACACGAAAAGTTGTATACACACCACGGGAGGTAGAAAAGAATGCTCAGACCGCACGTTTGCCACCCTCGGCTACGTCTCGGGTGACAATACACGAGCGATCTATGCCATTGTTTACTTTACCTAGTTGCGTAATCTGTACATATAATATTGTGTAATATCCTACTAATATTATAAATGCGAAAGTTTGGATATTTGGATGTTTGTTACTCAATTACGCTTCAACCACTGGACGGATCGTGATGAAACTGGGCACATATATAGGTTAGGTTATCCTATGTAGGACTTATTCCTACATAGGATAGTTTTTTCCCCGAAAAAACATGTCATTCCTGCGGAAAATACTAAATAATTTGTAATATTAAATTTAACCGTTGGGGCAGACGAGTTCTGGAGTGGAGACCACGGATTGGCACGCGCAGGGTGGGACGCCCCGCCGCCAGGTGGACGGACGACCTAAAGAAGATGGCCGGAAGCAGCTGGATGTGGAGGGCGGAGGAGCGGGTGTGATAGCGTTCATTGGGTAAGGCCTATGTCCAGCAGTGGACGTCTAAAGGCTGAAATGGTGAGGATGATGACGAAATTTAACCTACAGCTGTCACACAGAGGACTATAATGATTTTTTATACTACCATTGCTCGCCGAGATCAGCAAAGACATGCTGTCGCTGTATATTAGGTGTTTCCTGTGTTCTGTTCTTTTTAAAGTAACGCATCATTTCCGATAAATAAGGCGTGTGTTCCGAAAGAAGTAATTAAAAGTTTGGAAATATGTACTTGTTACGTATATACAAATAGGTTCAATCATGCGTAGTTGGGTGGGGTCCAGACAAAGGGATCTAATGAGTCTAAAGTGCTCAGCTCAGAGGCTGCGCACAAATTGAGGGATATGTGATATTCGTAGATGTACCTACATATATAGTTACGTGAACATTGAACAAACGCAACTTCATTAATTTCACTTTAGTAATTCATGTTTTGGACATGTTATACGAGTACAGGTGTACAAAACACCTACGAAACAGTTAACAGGGTCTTCAGTATCGATTACTGTTACTAAACAACTTTAGAAATCTCGCAAAATTAGTTTTTCTATAATGTACTGTAGTATTATTATCTAATAAATAAAAACGTAAACTTCGCGTCTGTATATTGAACATATTTTTAAATTATATGTATATTAAAAAAAATGGGAGATCTAAGGATAAGTAATAGAACACATTTCGATCGTTTTTGGAATTTTTGTCTGTTAGTCTGTGCACGCATCACTTAAAACTACTGATTCAATTCTGAAGTTTTTAGAAAATAATAGGTCTTACGGAGTAACATATAGGCTTTATTTCATCGCAGGGCGTGGACGTGGGCGTGGGCGTGGGCACAGCTAGTATAAGAATATAAACAATTCGCTAAAGTCGTCAGACAAAAAGTTGTTAAATTATTCAAAACTGAATACCACTATAACCGGTCACTACAAGTCGTGTTTTAACACCCTATGTAAACAAATATTTGCATATTATAGTGGATTTTGATGTTGCTTTTAAAAACTCCTCAATAGAGTTGAGAAACCCTAAACCTCCCTCAGAAGAGAAAATATATTTAAAAGGCAATGGAATTTAAACAATAACTTAATTAAAATTTCATCCATTAGCGAGTTACGGTAAAATAACAGTATTTAAAATGTAAATGAACAAGGAAAATTAACTTTCAACCATTAATTAGTCCCCGTTCATTTTTTGTTTACCGTTTAACTCGGCTTTTTGTCTAAGTTTGACAACAGTACTTAACGGCTTAGTTTAAGTAAAAGTATAAAGTAAATGAATAAAGCCCCTAAACAGCATTTCACTTAGCTAAGATAACATAAAAGTAAAATAATTCTTATTACATAATAATTAACACCTAAGTTACTTTTTAACACGTTGAAGGACAGTCACTCAGGCCGATAGTATTTCTGCCTCAAAAATACATTGAACTAACTTTCGAGAATTTGATTCCTCTTTTTTATAAGCTGATAGACCTTTAACGTATAAATCATGTTAATATTAGTATGCGCCAATTTCACGTTAGGCCGATCTAGGCGTATTAAAATTGGCAATTTCTACTAGTATTAGTTGTCCTTATTTTAAACAAGAATACATTCGTGTAATTTCTTTATCAAATTTGGTACTAAACGCATTATACTTGTCCTTTCGGTTACTCTAAGGTTGACTGGAAGAGATCCCTAAGTGGGATATGTCCGCCTTTGTACACAGTTTAATTCCTATTTTATTAACGTTTAACAATAAAACGTTTACATATATACATACACACACACACACACACACACACACACACACACATACATACATACAAATACATTCCAAAAACGATAATTTAACCCCAAGTTACAGAATATATTTAATTATTAGAAAAAACTGAGTGATTTCAGAACTAAGGCCCAAATTAATTTGTGTACTACACTTTTTTAAGTTCAAATTCCTGATACTGACGGATTCAGTATATCAACAGCAAATATTTTTAGAGATCGGTTGGATACATCTATAAAATAGAAAGAAATTATTCTATAAATTTGTGTTTTATTATTTAGAAACTAGAATACTTCTCTTAACTGTAGTAAACCATTTTAAAAAGAACTTTAGAAATATTTTAGTTTTTATATCTTATAAATATAATATTGTAAAAATTGCGTGCATTGAAAATATTTGCATTAAATTAATGAAGGTATAAGTTCCAGAATACATTTTCATAACATTCGCCTGCCTCGCCCGGACGTGCTGCGTTATCCTCCGGTGTTGGTGTCCGGGGCTCCTTAACAGCTGTGCAATATGGGGTGCGCGACAGTGATCGCTTACCACCAGGCATGCTGTCTGTCCATTCTGACCATGAAGTAAAAAAAAAAATACGCCGCCCAGATGGAGTAGTAATCATGCCTATTTTGTATCGAAACCTATGCGGCCGCTCAGAGGGGTGGGAGGGTAAGTGGAAGCGGGGGACGGGGTTTGTCTTTTAACTCTATCACACATCTTCGAATACGTTACGTTAGAAAAAGATAGAGACATTCATGTTATGACATGCCCAATTAAAAACAAAATATCAATAAAATACGACATTTATTTGTCTTTATTGACATGTAAAAAAACAAGAAACTTCATGGTAGCTGAATTTGGAAATAGTGATGTGATGGGGGTATGAAGCGTAACGTATATTTATCGATTATTTACTTACATTTACTACTGGGCGGCGTAAATTTTTTTTTCTTCCTTCATGATTCTGACCATAAAAAAGACAGTATCAATGAATGTGTCAAAGACAAAGGCAGACATGAAGAAACAATATTAATAGATTCCTGCCACGAATACTGTATAAATCTTAATAAAACGAAGACACTCGCCGCATAATGAGGTGAATATTTTTTTTTGGTCTACGAAGTAAATCCAATTTTAGAGGCACAGGTACGGATCAGGAAAGATAATATTGTCAACGGAAACTTTAATTGGCGTAACGGACAATTACAATTAAAAAAAAATCTTTCTTTACTACACAAAATTGCCTTAATAGTAAATTTATGAAATCTGGTGCCTGAACTAGGTAATATACATACAGGTCGATAGGCTCCACCTCCAAAGCGTATATATAGTGGTTCCCGGCTTAGAATAGGGCCACCCCTATCTTTCCAGTGGGTGTCGTCAAGGCGACTAAGGGATTGCACCAATGTTAGGAGCATTACTCTATCACCAATCCGCCTGCCAAGCGTGGTGATTATGACAAATCCCCAATGGACTAACTTACCAAACCGGTATTTTATTGGGGAGGCCTATGTCCAGCAGTGGGCGCATTTAGGCTGATGATGATGATGATGAATAAATAAGTAATAGTAGGTATTATTACAAAGCGACAAAGCACTACTTTTGAGTATACACAATGGACAACTTAACATTACACATCATTATGTATTACTAAATCCTAAAAGAAATCTATTAATCTGGTTATGCATTGAAAATATTTATATACATAAAATTATATACATAAAGGTTCCGCCCGTTGGACCACAGAATTAATGTTTATTTTTAATGTTGACATTCTTCATGTTTTATCATGAATTAAAAGATTATTATATAATTATTTATATTTTTTATGTTTTAATATTGTGCAAGAAGTAATGAGATTTATTTTATTAAAAAAAATATCGCAGATGATATTCCCTTTCCCCTCTCCCATTTTCCCTTGATCCATACCACCTTCATTCTTTACTTCCTCATTCCCTTCCCACCACGTTGAAAACCCCTTCCCCAACCCCTACCCTTCCTCCGCCCTTTATTTTCCACTGCCCTCCTCCCTCTGTCTACCACCCATTCCCGCTAACCTCGACCTCATCTTTCCTCTCCTTCTCCCCTAACGCCTTTCCACTATCCCTCCTCCTCCCAACTTGACCCTCCCCTTCCCTCTTTTCTTTCCCATCCGACTTCCTTCCCCTCCTTTACTCCTCCCTTATTGACACCTATTTTGCATATCCAATTAACTGTATAACAAAATGTCTGTCAAATTGCTGGACATAGGCCTTCCCCAATAAACGCCACCACACCCCCCGTCCTCTGCCCTACGGATTCAGCCGCTTCTAGCCACCTTCTTTCTTCAGGTCGTCAATCCACCTGACAGCGGCGTCGTGGCGATCTGCGGTCTCCACTCTAGAACTCGTCTGCCCCAACGGCCGTCGGTACTGCGACATATATGACCCACACTGCCACTTCAGCTTACTAATTAATTCAGCTAAGTCGGTCACCTTCGTTATTCGTTGGATCTCCTCATTACGGATCATCTCCCTCATAGAGACCCCGAGCATAGCCCTTTCTATATCTCGCTGAGGATCTTGAAACTTGTGTATCAGGCCCATCGTCAGTGTCCACGTCTCCGCGCCGTAGGTCATGACAGACAGAACGCACTGATTAAAGACTTTTGTCTTTAAACATTGTGGAATAGGCGACGTGAAGACTTGACGCAGAATACTGCCCAGTCTAACTGGATTCAGAGTCAGTTTCCTTGTCGAAATTGATCCTACCCAACTGTAATGTCTGTCCTAGGTAGACGTACTCCTGAACAACTTAGATATTGACATTGTCGACGATGACCGATCTAATATAGGGCCAATAATTATCTAATAACGAACTTTTTGTACCGAGACTTGTGGAAATACCCTGCATTTCTGTCATGTTTTTGCATCGACCAGTAATGTTGAACTACACTGTCATACAAATGATATGAAATGAGTGGTCAACCTGTAGATCTGTCTCCTCACATTTTATTGAGATATACCTAACTTGTGGCAGATTGTGTTCCGAACTCAAAGCTATTAAACAGTGAAAACGCCGTCAAATTCTGTTCAGTAGTTTCCAAGATTAGCCCGTACATACATACATACATACAGACACAAAAAAAATTAATTATATTTTTGGACTTTACTGGTCTTAAGTAATGTCCGGGCCGTGAAAGTTTTTTAACTTTAGAGTACAGATTCGCTTTTCTTATGTTTTTACTACTCTTTTATTATATGTATAGATCATGTGAAAGGATAGAGTCGTTGAATTTTCCTAAGCTCAGCTACCAGAAAACTGAAAAAAAAAACGGAAGAACCAGTTCCCACCACGAGTACAAGCTAATAGAAAATGAAGACCACATTGGCGTCAAAGACCCCGAGTGCGGCCCCGTCTCTACATTCCGTTGTGGCCTTCCTCAAACTGTCGCGAGGCACGCGACCGACATGGATTTCTAATTGATATTTTTCTTGTTTATGGTCAGTGATGGTTTTAATTATGCTAATGTTTAGCCGTCTGAAGACCTTAGCGTGATTAGAAGACTGAGATTTTAGAGGTGATTGGAAAAGAGATATAATACCTCTAACTGTTCATGTCAGGTCGTCGGTTCGTCTGTTGGCGGGGCGTCCCACCCTGCGCGTGCCGATACGCGGTCTCCATTCCAGAACTCGTCTGGAATGCACCAGGGAAGGGCAGCAGCGTTCTTCTGTGTATACTAATATTATTACTGCGATCAGCAATCCGCTTGCCAAGCGTGGTGATTATGGAAAATCTCCCAATAGACAAAAGTGGCACTCTATTGGGGAAGCTTATGTTCAGCAGTGGACGTATTTAGGCTAATGATGTTGATGAATAGTTTGATACCCCCAGGCTTCCCGTGGGTGTCGTTAAGGCGACAAAGGGAATGCCCCAGGGCCGAGCAGCAGCGTTCTCCTGTGTATATTAAGATCATTACTGTGATCACCAATCCACTTGCCAAGTGCTGATTATGGCAAATCCCCCAATGGACAGCCCACCAAAAATGCCATTTCCTTTATTCGTTACTCAAAATGTTCATAGATATAGCCCTCGTAATGACAATGCGATAAGTCTCAAGTATAATAAGCCGCTGGCTAAACATTTCCTTTGCCCGATTCTCCACAAGGAAATCTGACAAATCCTCTCCTATAATTTGATTCCTAATCTCGGATCGAATTCGGTACAAGGTTAGTCCCTACCCGAACCATAGTAAAATATGAAAGGTAGGACACACATAGGGTTGTCATCTCTAAAATCTGCCAACCGGGACAAGAACCGTGAAAACCCCGGATTTTCGAGTTTACAAGGCCGGACATATCAACAGAGGTTTTTTAAGTTACTCAGTAAAATAAACAGTAGTTTTAATTGTTATAAATCAACGTTTTATCTTTTTTCATACAATTTTAGAGTAAATATGTATTGTAAAGAAACAAAACGAGCGGTGACTTGAAAACTTTAAAACCCGGATAACCCTAGATACAGGTCATAGCTTGCTTGCACTTAGTGCATTTATTTTGTCACGTGCGCTGTCTCCCCGAAAAATGAACAGTAAACAGAAACCACGGCCCCCAGTTCCCGGCAGACCTACTATTCCTGGCTGCGGAGGGCGGAGGACCGGGTGTGGTGGCGTTCATTGGGGAAGGCCTATGTATAGCAGTGGACGTCTAAAGCTGTCTCCACGTACAAAATATGACTGTAAGACGCGGCCTGCCGATGGAGTTCGATACCCGGTCGTGCCGTAATGTATCAAAGTGTTTATCGAAACCTGAATATTTACTGACTGCTTTCAAGCTATGGAAGAAAACATTGCGAAGGTCAGATCTAAGGGAGGATCTGAGATAATCAGTGTAAGTATTATGTGGTCCCAGGTTGATAATGGCAGTGCCACCAAGGTAGCCGTATCTGCACTTCTGGACCTCACAGCTCGTAAATAAATTCTATACAATAAAAATAACGCATGAATTTGCATAGATCTCAGCTGATCTCACGGTGCAACAGTTGTTTATAAGGAGGACAAGCAAGCTTCAAAAAGCTCAGTCTCAAAAATAAATTCCCATATTGCCTCAAATATGAAATGACAGTATGTTTAAAAGGAGGCACGATGAAAAGACGCCACTTTCACTTTTCTTTTGAATTCTTTTTCCTTTTTTTTCAGTGTCTGGACAGATTTTTTATTATTAGTGAAAAGGAAGAGAAAAACAATGTTTTAAAGTGCGAAATAAAATCATTTTCTCTTGCTTATTAATTACTACAAATATTACTACAAACTCCCTGGATACAGAAAATAAAAATTTTATATTTATTTCGAGTGCCCGTTTCGGAAACACTGTGTTTTCGGACTTCAGGAATAGGGTATTTTGATATTAAGCCCTAACAAGCTTCACCGCTATGTGCCTTCAAATGAAGACATCCTACTTTTCTTATTTTACTATGCTTGAACTAACGAGCGAACGGAAGGATTGACAAGATCGCTATCTAGTGATCTGGGGTGTCCTATCCCGTTGCTATGGCAACTTGAAACTGCGGGCTTCGAATTTCAGTTATTGCAGGTACCTAAATACATAATAACGTGTACTTACAGTATAACACAAAAGGTCCTTTAAGTACGAGTAGGTAAGGTCGACTTACGAAAACTTTGATCACATTTAGACTTTGCCACATTAAACACGAAAGTTGTCAACTGATTTAGTATACAGTTTATTTAGTTAAAAAAAAAATTACAACTTGAATGTGAAATGAACTACAGCTAGAGGTTGTTCTAGAAGGACTTTCAAGGATCAAATTGATGACGTCCTCAAAAAGCTGTAGTCCACATTGAGATTAATAAAAGGAGGTGCATGAAAATGATAGTGACCGTGAGAGAGGCTAGTGAGGTGTGTCAGGATCGCGTAAAGTGGCGATGCATCGTCTATGTCTACTTGTCTAGGATCAAGGTGTGAGCATTATGTTGTGTATGTACAGTTTATTTGTGATAGTTATGTACGTGGTTCCTTGATCTGATCCAAAGAGTTATTATAAATAAGTATATTTATAATACGACAAAGTTTAAGTATAGTCAAGTTTTTCATGTGGCCGACCATACCTACTTATACAGTGCCTGTTGCTATGCATATTTTAGTGCTGATTTCATTTGTTTACTCAGTAGTTCGAGCCTCGATTTCTACTGCTATGGAATAAGCAATTTTGATCAATTTGTATTGTACAAGTTTATTATGATCTGCGTGTCTATATTGTTTTCACGATTTGATCCTCCCTCTTCCTCCACCGAAAACTTCTGCTCCTCTCATCGCCAGGTGAACTTGAGGTCAAGCACAAACCCATCAAGTATAATAAAAAAAAACAGGAATCCTATTTTGTTCGAATGGTATTGAGAGAGTTACTAATATAAAAAATCAGACAGACGTTTGTACCGGCTGAACAAGCGAACAGGCTTAATCTATGACTGACCTACAGAGTGACAGCCAACGCTAGAAACCGCACAGAATCAGGTCTCCATCACTCGATTGAAACTACCGCGATAAGTACTACATTTTCAGACCGACCCGGCAGAGAATACTAAGTATTTGGTCCTAACATGGTTCTCTCCGCACCCTAGTATTAACAACGCTAAGTCGAACGCCCGTAGACACATTTTTGCGCGCTGTTGTGTTGCGTGTATTGTCTGACAGTAGGTGATTGAAAGCGTAGGTATTTTCGTAACTAGGGATTGATGTGTCTGTTACTTAATAAGAAAGTTTAAGATTCACATTAAAAAACAACTTTGTAAGAAAGCCTATAAAATAAACGATTATTTGAATGACAAAGATGCCTGGTACTAATGTTAGTTCAGCTTCACAAAATCTTTATTAATTGTATGCAAACTTGATTTTTAAAAGATGTGTTGCGTGAAGTTTGTTGCGCCGTTTCTTCTTCACAGCGCTAACACATAGGAAGCGGTAGTCGATAAAAAAAATGACGTGTATAAATGTACCAAGTGTACTCATATGCAATAAATGATTTTGACTTTGACTTTAAGTAATCTGTGATAGAGGCTTTATG
The DNA here is from genome assembly GCA_947086405.1 of Esperia sulphurella. Taxonomy (NCBI): domain Eukaryota; kingdom Metazoa; phylum Arthropoda; class Insecta; order Lepidoptera; family Oecophoridae; genus Esperia; species Esperia sulphurella. Next base: position 5,283,770 of record OX352282.1, read on the forward strand.
AATAACGGAGGCAACATTTTTTTTAAATCCCAGTAACCGAAAAAAAAAACAAACAAATGCGACTCGACAATAGGACTCGCGCTTTGAGGGTTAATCCTATTGGCTGATATTGAACAAGTTTTGAAGATTTTTTGGAAATTTGCCTTACGGTACCACTTTCTAACTCATTTACCTCTACAACTCCTCCCAAACCTAACCCTTCTACGCACTTGACCTAAATCCATCCTGGGGTGGTGATAACACCCACCCCGGATCAGATTTTCAAAGTAAAAAGTACCTGGTAAATTATCAGTTTTTTTTTTCACTTTTGAAAATTACGAGTTGGATAAGTGTAAGTAGGGTTTCCGTAAATACAACAGTTTTATAATTTTCCTCTAATACCTCACAAAATTATTATTAACATTATTATTATTGTTTTATTTCAGACAAATGTCCATAAAAATATTAGTAATACATAAATCTTAAAACTATGTTAGTATAATAGATACAAATCAAGTTTAAAAATTAAAATATAACCTATTTGACAATAGGTTTGGCACTGGAGAGGTGAAGCCTCACCCAGTGCCTCAGCATCTGACTGTCATACCTGTCTACCATGGTGCCCAGGATGCTGTTGGCGCTGTCACGCACGCGAACATTATATTGTTGAAGAAGTTACCGAAATTTTCCATACAGAGACTTCAATTCCTGTTTTATCCAGAAAGCTATAAGAAAACCTTCAATTGTTTTTCCTTAGTGCACCTATTTGCTAAGCTCGGGGTTGCGGGTTTAACAAGGGCAAACATTTATTAGTGTGAGTATACCAGCTGTTCGTACCCATTGTACGTCTGTCTAGTTTGCGATCGATGTCCTTATGTGAGATGTATGCCCCCACATTATTAAGCTGTTTGGTTTTTATAAGATTTTATTGTTGATGGGTTTGCGCTTGACCTCAATCTCACCTGATGGTAAGTGATGATAAGGCCTAAGGTGGAGCGCGCTTACCCATAGGTAAGATGCCTATTCACTCTTCCTTTAAAAAGATCCAAATATGTACTTGTCCGGAAATACCCAAGCTGGCAGGGAGTTCCATTCCTTAGCAGATTGTAACCAAAAACTAAGTAACCACTTTAAAATACCACTTGTCTTTCTTCCGTATTCTAGGTTTCACAGCAGTTTCACTTTCGCGAGCATAACTGGGTCAAACTAGTTATATGCCGCGTATCCGTGGCGAGGTACCGTAGGTATCGAACAAACCTACAAACTTGGAAACAATGCCAGCAACAGATGGAAGATTAAATAACTGCGGCTTGACAACGAAACTATGTTGGTCTGATCTTGTGATTGATTGGATGCTGTTTTTCTTGGCTATACCATTACAGCGAGGATGTTGGGCCATCTGTCTGTTTTTCTGAAAACTACTCATCATCAGGTTATTTTTGTCCCCACTGCAGGAGCACAACCCTCTCTCATCTGCCGGAGACAGACGGAGGATTTGGCCTACACTCCCCGCGCTGGCCAGACGGGTTGGGGAGGCCTGATTGATATTTTATAATGTATTTCCTCAGTCGCCTTGTACGACATCCACGGGAAGAGTTGGAGTGGTCCTATTCTACTCTACCGAAAACCACACGGCATTTGTGGGAATAATATAAAATAAATAATAAATAAATATGTCAGACATTCACACCAATTATCCAGTCCCAAACTAGGCAGAGCCTGTGGTATGGTAACTAGATAAGGGATAGACATACTTAAATAAATATATAAACATCCAAGACTTGGGTACAAACATTCATATTCATCATACAAACATTTGCCCCTAGCGGGATTCGAACCCGCAACCTCCGGCGTGACAACCGAGAGCTACCCGTTCCGCCACGGAGGTCGTCGTAAACTTGCCGTGTGGTTTCCGGTAGAGTAGAATAGCACCACTCCAACTCTTCCCGTGGATGTCGTACAAAGCTACTAAGGGAATACGACTAAGTCTGGCCAGCGAGGGGAGTGTAGGCCAAATCCTCCGTATGTCTCTGGCAGATGAGAAAGGGTTGTGCTCTTGCAGTGGAGACAAAAATGAATTGCGATGATGAATATAAACTTATGGAATATATATTTCGAGATATTAAAGAAAAACTTAACTTTAGTGACATAATCGGCACCTTGTGTACGATGTACGCTTTGCTAATTACTTTCTGCGTGTGGTAATTATTGCATGAATCATATCGAACTGTAATAAAAGTTAACACTTAATATGTCTATCAATGGTAATAATGGATAAGTATCTTATATGGAAGTAGAATGAGGCGACTAAAGACGATAGTAATCGTCTGTTCATAAGTTTGGCTCTCCACCAGTGCTAAATGAGGAAGCTAAATGGCAAATTAAAAAAATTCCACCAATAAGACTGCGTGTAAAAACTAGTAAAAAAATGTACAACGTTTTAGAGAAGAGCCCAGCATACCATTAAGTTTCCTTCTAAATTGTGCAGATTTTGAGAAAATTGAGAAATTTCACAGGCATTGATGTAAGAATTTATTGGATGTGTTTTTTTAGCATTTAAGTACCTTCACTATATTTCATATGAAAAACAATTTTAATGTTTTGTAATGTCTATGTTTGCATTAGCTTAGCAAATCTTTTAAAAGCATGAAGCATTTTACAATTGGGACTAATAAAGCCCTAGTGTTGAAAGAGTGTCTTCTTTTAATGCCCACGCTCAACATTTCTCGAATAAAACTCTTTTCAACACTATTGCAAACTATGACAAGAAATAGAAATCAAATCATATTTATTGTTGAACTATAGGTGAGATTAGGATGTTACATTGCTATTGTATGTTCTCTATTGTTTACCTATTAGGTGTACATAAATTATTTATACAATCTAAATTTACTTAATAATCATTTGAAATTAAACATGTCATCATTCATTAAATAAAATTAATATTACATAAAATTACACAAGTTATCACATACAATTACCATAGTTAAATACAACACAATACACTTTCTGCACAAACACAATACTCATGTCCTATAGGCAAAGTCACGCTTCGAATAATACTATACACAGTGCAACACCGCTACTTTGCTTTGTCATCATGCATGTCAATGTTGTAGTAGGATTCTAGTTCAGCATCACCTGAATCAATCTCTCTAACCAAACAGCAATACATACATTGGTGTGTTCCATTTAATTAAAGAACAACCCAGACTCAAAGAAAACAAAGTTAATAAGAGTTATTAAAAGAAAACGAAGCATTTTATTAGAGTCATAAAAGTAGCAACTCTTTTTTTTTTTTTTTTGTATAGCTTGTCATCACCAAGGGATGTTGGCTGCTAGCAAAAAAATTACACCTTCATGAGAAAATCGTCTTTTATAGATCTCGGTCGTTCCCTAAGGACCTGACCCGTGAATAATACTTGAGGTCATTCGGACCTTTCTTGCCCGAGGCATTTTTAGGGACAACCCTGAAATTATAGACGAAACTATAAATAGTAATCTTATTCTGTCGATAATCTGATCCGCCTCTATTACGTAATAATATGTTCACATATTATCTTACTCAATATTAATATGCAAATTCTGTTTATCACCTTTGTTTTAACAAATATTATGTACGCGCAACCACGCATACCGCTCATGTCGCGCATACCGCGCATAAGACGCATTCCACGCATACCGCGTATATAGCGCATACCGTGTATATCGCGCATACCGCGCATACGACGCATACGACGCATTCCACGCATACCGCGCATACCGCGCATACCACTCATACCACGCATACCACGCATTCCACAGATTCCATGCATTCAAGAAAAAAAGAAGAAAGATCCTTGAAATATTCGAGACTCTTGATAATGATAACAGAGACAAGACCTTTGATGAAGAGGAAAGCCTGCTTTCTACAGTGTTGTTTTATGATTAGCCTTTTCTCCCGAATGAGGGAAAGCCACCTAGCAGCGGTTTTCTCGATATGCCGTTTCTCGACTCCATATTTTTATTCCCCTCCCTACGCCGCATCCCGCCCACCGTGTTAATGTATTAGCATGCTAGTTGACTTGTAATTAACCCCAATTTAGGCTATTACCACTATTCACACTGAGGGACGGGTAATTGGGAAGGTTGGGTGTAATTTCAACTTCAACTGTCACGTCCACGTTTGCAGTGATGGCACCAAATATAGTAACTACAACAGCCTTTAATAGTCCACTGCTTACTAGACCAGACAACTTAAAATTGTGCATATATATAGTTTGATCAGATTGATGTCAACTTCGATTTGTCTCTAGAATCTATAAAAACTAGTGATGAATTCTGTTATACTCAGTTCAATCAGCTCATTGGTTGATACAATTCAATTAGGTATTTGATTTTAAGGATTTTAAACCTGTCTATTACGTATTTATTAAGAATTTATTTAAGAACACAATGTAGTTTTTTTTTTATATTGTTATAAACAGTTACGATCCATTATCTTTACTCAGCTTTGACTCAGACTCAAATGAGTCGGTTCAGATTGATAGCTCTAATTAGTATGTATTGTTTTTGGAAAACTGTGAAACACCATATTTGTTTATCGCCAGGGAAAATTGGATCTGAGCAAACCATTGGTTACCCCGACACTGCAGCGCCTCGGGTATGTTTTTAGAGGCTGAGGTAAACACGTTTAATGCCATCGTGGGACATCGAATAGCGTCATGTATGGCCAGAGTTGATAGGTGTAGCAATGTAATCATTATGGGATTGAACAGTAGATTCTTTACTTCAACCATGTACAACTGCTAGCTGGATATAGCAGCATAATTGTGTTTTGTAACTGTGAATTATATTGTATTTTATACTGTACTAATTGTAATCTACTTATATGGATCCTTGATCTGAAATAAAGAATTATTATTATTATAAACAAATGACTAAGGCAACTATAACCACAACGTAAAGTTTTCTTAAAATTTCTATAGGTACTTAGGGATCTAATTTCCAAGTAAATGATAGTCAGCTTTCAATCTATGAATATTTCAGTACCTAGTTCGCTTGATAGAAGTCGCAGTAACTATTTAGTGTATATCAATCGTGTGCATCAATAATGCCGTGCCACGTTGCCACATTTCGTGTCTGACAGTCATGTGTCACCCGCGAATTGTGTGCTGAGGTGCGGCCGTACGTATGTCTATGAGTATGACTCGTATTGCTAAAATCGTTACGGAAAATTGTTTTTTTGTTTAACTCCACTTTCCGTCTATCAGGTCAATACCTACTACTGGACTTAATGACAAATGGGGGTGTATCATCATATAAGCCCTTAGACGTCCACTGCTAGACATAGGCCTTCCCCAATGAACGCCACCACACCTATCCTCCGCCCTCCGCATCCAGACGCTACCGGCCACCTTCTTCTTCCGCGGTCTTCACTCCAGAAGTCGTCTGTCCCAACGACCATCGGTTCTGCGACAGATGTGACACACCACTTCATCTTATTTATTCTTTCGGCTACGTTGGTCACCCTCGTTTTTTGTCGGATTTCTTTATTACGAATCATATCCTTCAAAGAAACTTCGAGCATAGCCCTCTCAATAGCTCGCTGAGCGACTTGACACTTGGGGAAGTGTATGAGGCTACTAATATTTACTCTGTAGACGGTCGACTATGGCCGTCGCGGTACATGAAATTTATGATAATGAAGTTTCTCACTATGTCACTGGCCATTATCAGAAAGTATCCTTTAGTAGCCTCATACAAATCTAAAGCAGTATATTTAGCCACATCTACTATTCTGATTTGCAAGTCGCTAGTTTTAAATTCGTGAATCCGAACCCGTCCGTTAAAAAAACTATAATTTAACAGCCTGTACTTGGTTTTCAGCGAGGACTGTGTATTTCTATTTTGCCCAAAAGTGATATCTAAATAGGTACCAAAAATAAACTTTCATTGTACCCTTTCGTAATTTCTCGTGTAATCCGTCCAAAAAGCACAACGGAAATAAATTATTTACCAAATAAATAAGAGTGGTACTAAAGTAAAGGGCAGCGAAGGCAGTAAATAAATAAAAGAAAGAATAAGCCGACGTAATCCCAGTAAATGTCTGCGAACAAAATCTAATTTCGAACGATACTGTAGATACGTGTTTATGCCTACAGCAGACGAAGCTAGAGCAGAATCGGGATACACTTAGTTCTTCCCTTGAAGTAGCGGCTACTCGAGCCTACTCCCAATTCCTGAATTGAAGGTTGCACAAGGCCATACCCTCCACCTCCCATGGCCATTCGACATCTAGGTCATATAGGCTGAATCACTGGAGATGTGCCCTATACCTACACCAGTAGGGAGTAGGCTCGAGTAGCCGCTACTTCAAGGGAAGACCTAAGTGTATCCCGATTCTGTTCTAGCTTCGTCTGCTGTAGTACCATCGAGTACTCTTTCCCGGACACCCTGCTTGATCCCCCTACAAGTATTATAATACTGTCTCTTGTACCTTGTACAGACAACTCTCTCCATTCAATGCCTTCGTCGTCAGGCTGTCCAGCCAATGCCAAGTCAAATTCAGTCGATAGTTAATAAGTAAATAAATATCGCCTTGCTCTTCTCACTTTTGTTTTTTGTTTCTATCTGGTAAGTTACTCGTAAGTATATCACAATCTACCTAGAAATATAACAGAATCAAAAACTAATAACAATAAAATAATTTATTCATCTCTCCAAAAATATACATACAATAACTCAGCAAAACTCCCAAGTCTTGGATGTTTATATATTTATTTAAGTATGTCTATCCGTTATCTAGTAACCATACCACAGGCTCTGCCTAGTTTGGGACTGGATAATTGGTGTGAATGTCTGAGATATTTGTTTAAACTGTATAATACAGTTTGTTGGCAGAAATTACTCTCTTACCTTATACATATACTCTTAATGTATTAAAGAAATATCTAAAACTGTTTATGGTGGAAAAAATATTACCCATTTATTGAATATTTATGGTAGCATATATGTAGTAAGATTGTTAAATTTAGTTAATAAGTTCGCTGGACTATAACCAGCATACATCCATTGTATTTTCTCAGTTAGTGAACATTGTATTATGTTCTTATGAGAAATAAAAATCTAAAACCGTAAACGGTATAGTGTAATTCCATTGACTTTTTTCTCAAATGCGTGCCATTTGCTTATTTCCATGCAAAAAAGATATTTCACTTCACCGAGCTCGACATGTTTAAGTGTGTTTTCCAATTCAACGAATGATTCTTACGAATAAAGATTAAAGGTACTGACAAAGGCCCATTCCCAGTGATGTCAGCGAAGACGTATTTGTAGTGCTGCCGGGAATTTAATTCTATCGATATAACAATACTATCGAAGAACAAGCAATTAACTAAGGGAATTGACATAGTCATTTATTATATTGTTAAGTCTAGCATAATATTCCTACTGTATGTATTTCCTTATGAGAAGAAATAAATAAAGTTATTATAATAATTTTCATTCACATTAGTCACATAAAAAAAACTTTTCCGTGTGTTCTCAATTATAATTTATGCATTGTAAGTTTATTATAGATCCTAAGTCATTTATTTATTTTATTTATTTATTCAAGGAAGATTTACAGCTTTATTTAAGATTAAAATAGTTACAGTAATAATATCTCTAAGCGGATAATTAATCTTCGCACATAGGCGTCTAGTTTTGTTCATTAAGTAAATTATATGTCGTTTATAATCCTCTAATGTATGTTATAATTAACTAGTTTGTTATAGCCGAAAGAGTAACTGACGTTAAGTGACAGTGAACAGAACCGATAGCCGTTAGAAATGGCATTGTAGACAAAAGATTACAAACAGTTGATACATCTCTATATCGATAGCGTGAGTGCATGACAGTATGGGGATCGATGTCCCGCTGCCAGATGAACCGACGACAATTGAAGGTGTCCGAAAGCGGCTGGTTACGGAGGACCGGGTGGATTGGCGATGGCCTTTCACTAGCAGTGGACGTCAAAAGTCTGTTATAATAATAGTATGGGTAAACTATTGTTCACGCGTAAACAGCCTGTCTTCCGAGTAATATCCGGAACGGAAGGTACTGCACCACTCGAGCGTCGAGAGCGTATGTGCAGTAAGCTTTATATACCTACTGCGTTCATCAACCCGCCTGGGCGCATATCACTGACATTCAGGATCGCAAGCAAAACACGAAAAAAAATGCTGGGCAAGGTGGCATTTTGTCTTAATTGCTGTATGTTAACTAAAGTAATCATTTTTATAATCATTTGAAACAAGATCGTGATTGTGACCGCTTGGCCGCCAGAGGTAGTGGATTCGATTCCCACCGGGGACATACTTATACAAGCCGATCCCGGTCAAGATGTTATATTTGTGAATGGACAATCCTAGTTTAATTTCCATGTAGCACAGGAGAAAATCCTAGATTTGGAGTGGACTAAAATCCTAGAGTGGATTTATTGCATTTATTTTATTTTTATCCACTTAGTAATTTGAGTTAGTGCAAGGGGCAACTCCTCAAGGTTAACAAAATCTTGTTCAAAATATCAATTGTTTTTTTTTTTTAAATGTAAACCTACAATTGTTGTGCGAGAGGTATAGTCCAGCAATTGACACGTATAACAACGTAATAGTTATAATATATAATCAATAATATATACATACATATTTGACGTCAAAAAGAGAATAATGTATTCCAATTTTGAGAATAAATATTTTGATTTCGATTTTGATTTACACAATACAAGTAACAAAACCTAACTGAAAGCATCATTAATAAAAAAAAGTAGATGAAAAAATAAACAAAGAACATTTAGGAACATTTCTCAATGCTGACTTGCACGAAAGAATTTAGCACTCAGAATTAGTTTCAATTTATGAATCCTCATCCAGAATAAATCTTAGTCTTTCATCCACACTGCATTGTAGACAACTATATGTTTAGTTGTTGTAAACAATCGATACATCGACGATCGTCAACACTACACGTTTCTGTTTTTTGATCTGATCTGATCCCACATCAAAGTGATTTTATCCACATTCATAAAGTTCGTATGCCTTGCTAAGAGCATTTTCACACATGGCGATAAGCCGTACCGATTTTCGGTCGTACCGATTTTATCAGTAAAGACAATTTAACATGACAAACTAGAGTAAGTCTTATAGACTTAATGTCTCAAAAATATTAGAGGATTTCATATAACTCTATGAAGTAAGCTTATTCTTTTTAAAGGTTATCTATCTAATTTCAAAGAGTGTGATTTCTATGATGAACTATTTATGAGTGAAGTAAGACAAGGACTTCATCATTCATAAACTTGTACGAATTTAACAATTGCGCTATACGTAGCCGTGTTGTCTAACTCTTGCGTTAACACAGAGATATTGAAAAAACCCGCTTTGCCTACTGTAACCGTTTTGGCCGTCCTTGCCCTACACAGGAGGACGCTGGTGCAATCCCTTAGTAGCCTTGACGACACCTACGGGAAAGCCAGGAAGCACACGGCGAAATTAACTAATGAAAATTGCCTTGCCAAATTTAGGCAATCAATGACGCAGTAGATCGAATATATTGTTTTTATTTAGTTAACTGACAAGTAATTTATTGAATATGAGTATAAAATACAAGCTGAAAATTAACAAATATGACACACATCTAATTTAAATAAAAAATTTCGCCTAATTTGTCCAGCGAATGGTGCTGCAACGTGCCTAGGACACTCGCTACGTTTCCCCGCTGGACGGCTAGGGCTACGCGCTGTTGAAGATACCTCCCACTATTTTTCTCCCCAGAAATATCTATTAATTTTAAACCTAATAGGTGCACTAGATCGCGCGCTTCTTTACTCCAAGGGCCTAGAGTCTCGACTGCAAACGCTACGAAAGCGTACGATGACTTTATACTCGAGTACTTGAGGTGTTTAGACCGTGCCTTCATTTCGGCAGCGGCGCCAGCAACGCGAGACGTGGAGGTGACGTAAGATGCTGCCAACGTATCTACGCACGTCGCGTCCCATACCAAGGCTCGGCCTCTGGACCAAGGAGTAAGAGTCATCCCGTCCGGTCTTTTCCCGTCATCTCTGCTCAGACCCACTGGCTCTAAAATAGAAGGATAGTTCGCGGAGTTTAATGCCCTTTTCAAGATGTTGTTTAGAGTTGAGTGACGCGAGAATCTACCAGCACATTTAGAGCAGCTTAGCCCGTGGCGACCTTTGGAGTTAACTTCCACACCACAAACGCATCTGTGCACTTGGCACATGTCACAGCCTAAGCGGAGGGAGATGGCGATTCGCAGAGAATTGTTGTCCAAAAGAGTGCCCGTATGCGGGGAAGGGATAGCGTGTAGCCAACAGCCGGACTCAGGAACTGAGACCGCTCTTATTCTAGCTTGCTCAGCACAAGGAGCAGAAGACAACAGTTCATCGTGTTTCCTATTTACCACCACTTGGTCCCATGCTTTCTGACGATCTTTGGCAAACGGTTGATCGGTGCCTGGGCACAGGGCTGTCCAGGCCAATAGGGCCTCGTCCAAGAAGCTGATCACAGGGTCGACACCAGTTTGGGATAAAATTGAAGTGACGAGTTCTGTGACGCCAAAGGCCGAGGCCAAAAAGGCTGGAATACCAACGTCCTCTATGCGACGTATACCGAGACCACCACATCGGATAGGAAGTGAGGCTTGTAACCACTCTTCATGATTGACTTTAATGTTTAAAATTTTTTCTAATGTTGATTTAAATAAAGAGTCAAAATGTTGAATTTTTTCCCGATGATGCCAGGTGGGCGTTGTTCTTACGAGATACATCAACTTGGGCAACGCAAGGCAGGTTTTCAACAAAACGTAACCAACATGGGACAGTAACGATGGTAGACGGGAGAGCAGCACCTCCAAACTGTCCTGCTTTTTATTTAGAAAATTCATAGTTGCTTCTAAACAGAGTGGGGCTCCTAAAAGTTCCAAATCTTGGCGGGTTGTTATGCGCAGACTTGGTAGTAGTTTTTCAAAACTAGAATAAACATGTTGATCTAAATGATTTGAGAGGAAGCAAAGCTCGCATTTATTATAGTTAAATTGTAAACCAATGGACTTAAAGCCATCAATTAGGAGCTTGCAATCATTTAATACCTTTTCCGGGGATCCTCCCAAGGTACCATCATCCAAATACCATATATTTAATTCACTGGTTATTTTTTCTATAAAGGGCTGAATGACCAAACTGAAGATAAGGGGGCCTAGAGGATCCCCTTGTTGGGCACCTACTTGTGAACTAATAGTGTTTGAACCAAAAAAAAGGAGAGATGGGGAGGAATAGCATTGCCAGAGGTAAGGTAAGAGGGAGGGAGCCTTGTCTCTAACTGCAGATAGAATTGAGTCTCTTTCTGCGGAATTGAAGGCATTTTTTAAATCTAATTTTATCAAGACTTTGTCGCTGTACTCATTCGCGTAAATGTACGATCTAGTAGCGTGTATTGCCGCCTCGCAGCCCTTTTTTACAGCTACCCCAACCTGTTTTGGACTAAAATATGGAACTAACTTTGGACCTATCACTTTGCAACACAACTTGGAAGTAAGGCGCCTGAATGTATTCCCTACAGCAATAGGGCGGAGACCACCATCTTTCTTTCTTAGAGCACATAGATTAGCACCATAAAGAAATTTACAAGATTCGCTATTAATCTTTCCAGCGAGCATAAAGTTGCATAGCTTCGTGATTGATTGTGTAAGACGACATCCTGCATCGCCGGCACTGTGTGACGTCATATCCTTCAAGTGTTGTGGCCGGATCCCATCTAAGCCCGAAGCGGAGCCACTTGGGAAGCTAGCAATAGCATCTTTCACCATGGAATCTGATACCAACAAGTGTTCTGATTCTGGACCTGGGGCATCGCATAGTTGGATTAATCTAGAAGGCGAAGGATGTTTATTCCTTAGTTCTTTTAGCACAGAGTCATCTTTAGGTGCTAGCGTATCGTTAGAAGCTAGGAGTTTTGCTGCGCCCCTCAGATCACCATCAGCTACTTTTGCTTCCACTCTCTGTGCCAGTGTGGAGCCTTTGAATTTGGGATTTCGAACGGTTTTTATATTATTTTGGACAGACAGTTCAATATTTTCTTTTATTTGTGAGGTCAGTGACTTCAGTTTTGCATTTCCTTCTGGTACTCTAAGGGCAATGTAGGAGAAAGTTAGGAGTTTCTCCCAATTTCTGGAGTCATTTTCAGACAGACATTTATCGATAATATGAGAGAATTTTTCAGCAGCCAACAAACGGGCCCCTTTGGGAATTCTCCGAACTACCCTGATCCCTGATTTAGAATCAGATAACACGTCTTGGAAATCTTTGGTAACTTCTAGGACCTGTGGTGGGTTTTCAGGATGAAAGACCTTGGAGAGGTGGCCTCTAAGACCTCTTAACCCTTTAAAAAGTTTAGTTGAAGAATGGCATTGTGGGTGTGGGCATGCTAACCAATTAGGAAGAGTTTGTGAATTTGGTTGCGACTGTAATTCTGTGCTGCACCCAGAACAAGACCACTTTAAGTTTGAGGTCCGAGAGTTATGTAGATCTGATACGCTGACTCCAACGCAGGCTGCATGGAACCACTTTTGACAACTATCGCACAGAATCCCGTTTTCTTCGTCGTCGATAAATGTGCCGCAGTTAGTTAACTAAGTTTTATTTTTCAAGTAATATTGTAGTTACCGATATTTCCAAATATCGATGGAATAAACAGTCGTGTGTGAAACCATTCTAAACCTTACATTTGCGAAATGAAATTCGCATTGGTGTTTTCTTTCGTTGGAATGGAATTTTATTTTATAACTCAGTGCGTGACTTGAAAGAGTTATTCCAAATGTAATGTTTACTTAACGAAAAACTGTAGGTAGGTGAAAATATGCTCATTCTTTTGAAAATTAAATGTTTCCCGGGACAGGATGTTCAAAGGTTTATAATATAAGTATAAATATTACGTATATATATATATATATATATAATAGACATAGACATATTTTATTGTTAATCATTTGATTACAATATACTTACTTATATAACCATGCCGTACACAGGCGAGCTGGACGACGTGTTCTTACTGTGACGTGTTTTTATAATTGTTTATACCTAATACTAGTTAGTTTATAATACTGTTAAAAATACTTACACACATATATATTACTTTAGTTAACATTGTAAGTAATTTTGGTTCATCATTGGGCCCGATTCTGAAGCACACATTTAAAATTTGACAGCGCTAAAATTGGTTTCGTCTTTATCTTCATAATATTGTGTGACAAGGATAGAAATAGTTTCAGTGCTGTCAAATTTGAACGTTGTGCCTTCAGAATCAAGGCCATTGTTTCATAGTTAAACTGTTATCTTATCACAAATGTAGTTAGGTATCTACTTTTTGTTGTGTAGTGAGATTGAGCAAACGCAAACCTACAATAAAATAAAAGTATAAGCTTGAAAAAATCTTATACTTTTTATTTTTAAATTACACCACTTCCACTCCTCGAAAAGTTCCCCATCGCCCAAAAGTTGCGCGGAAGAAATCGCTGAAAGCGATAAAGCCGCCATTGTGTACTAGATTCATCCTGTTATGTTACATTTTTGTATGTACTGGTGCACAATGAACAATATTTGATTTGATTTGACAGACCCTTTCGATAGACGTTGGAATTTATCATTTTATGTAAAACCTTTACTCGCGGTCATGGCTTTGATGGTTCTAGCTAAATATTGTTCATGAGTTTATTTATAGAAAGAAAATGAGTTAAAGAAAGCTGCGATGCATAAACTTAGGAGGCGCGAGTCCCCTCGAACCACGAGGCCGTATGTGGTGGCCCACGTCGCCCGCCGCCGCTTCTGTTCTAAAGCCAATTAGTATCTAATCTTGAATACCATATGTTAAGTCTTGAATAAGTAAGTGAATTGATTCAATGCTCCTCCATAATTCAATAAATGTGTTTCAAGCGAGCCTTGCTTCACAATGGCCTTATGTATAATGGCAAGGAAGCCTCATCGATTCGTGGGCATGGTTATCTATACATATAATAAAATCGTAAATGCAAAAAAGTCTGTACATTGAATATATTCGGAAAAAAACCAACCAGGGCGACTTAAAATAAGTAACTAAACATGATAGAACAGTTTTTAAAAATTTTGTTTGTTTGTTTGTTTATTTGTTTGTTTGTTTGTTAGGGCATCACGCAAAAACTACTGAACGGATTTTGACGAAACTTTGTACCGTGACAATGTATATCCCGGAATAACATAATATATAAAAAAAACTAAAAATAGGTCTAAGAAATAGTAAACCAGCTACCAAAAACTTTAGTACTGTACAAATATGGCCTATTTCAGAGGTCTACTAAAGCAGGTTTTGATCTTTGTTGCAATACATTTTTCAAAACTGAGGTAAAAAGGAAATTATAATTGAGAAAACTGAAAAGAGACTATTGGGGAAAAGTCAGTATCAGTATTCAGGGAACGTCTTGAAAACCCTCGGCAAAACACACTTCTAGCGTTATTCAGACTGTGTCAAGAAGATGATTCTGCCAAAAGTATATTATATATAACCAGGTGCCGTCGTACTACACATTTAACAAACAAACATAGAGGTTTATTTAATCGACGTCTACGGGGCAATTGGAGGATGGGGCACGGGTGTCACACAGAGCACACTTTAGGCCGCGTGTACACTGTTCATCCCAGTAACAGTGAATTCTATTAATTATGCTACTGCACACTGTCCACGGCGCTTCCTCATTTACGTTGCTCAAACGGTGGATAGTGTTGAACACTCTACGTCCCACGCGGCCCGCAGCGCAAGGCACCTTCTGGATGACGACCGAAATTGGGACGAAACTCTCGGTGATGCATTCGTAAGTGACGTCTGCGCCATTTGTCGCTATGTTCTGTGGGCTCTCGAACCCAGTGGACATGGACATATCTGATGAGAGGGTACTAAACCGCTGCCTTACTATGTATGCTCGAAGATGGTTCGGCGGCGATACGCTACATGGACCGTTGCGTGCGGATTATTTGTACCGGGTATAAACGGCGTGTACGCTTCGGAAACCGATTACAGTACAGCTGAAATGTCAGCGATGGTAAGTGATAAGTTGGTAATCTTTCCAAGAATCACAGTTGGACAAATAGAACGTTTTCCCTTGATGCACCGTGAGGCACCGGAAAAATCATTTCTCACTGGCAAAATTCTGGTACAAATCAGACGACAAGGGAAAATCGCCCGCTCTGTAGCGTCCTCAGGGATCGCGGCCACACTGCTTCCTGGCGGTAAAACAGCTTATACCGCCTTATTTCCCATCAATTTACACAGCAAAGAAACTCCAGTGTGTCACGTCAAGTAACAGCGACAAAACCGGGGTGATCCAGGACTTCTGTATAATCGTTTGGGATGAGTGCACTATGGCGCACAAGAAAGCTGTAGCAAGTGTAAATAGGAGGGGGAATCGTGGGACGGGTGCTATCACGGTTTACTTTTGCGGTGAATTTCGCCAGTCGTTGCCGGTGGTGACGCGGGGCACCACTGCCGATGAGGTGAAGGCCGGCCTCAAGCACTCTGTACTACTTATTGGTCGGGAGTACTAAAATTGAGACTCACGCAATAAGTACCTATATGCGGCTCTAACTTGGGGGCAATCTCACGCTCAAGAGTTTTTAGACATGCTCCTCAACTCAGATGCGTGCACAAACTCACAGACAAACAAACAGATAAACAGACAAAAATTCCAAAAATGATTGAAATGTGTTCTATTACTTATCCTTAGACCTCCAATTTTTTTTCAAATGCCTTTAATGTACAGACACGCGATGTTTATGATTTTATTTATTAGATAGTCTTAACTGTGTAATTATCATCATTAGCCTGAAATAGGCCTAATAATGTAGTAATTCGTAAATAATCTATTCATATAATATAACAGTAAAACGGCGTTTCGTTGCTTTAAGTAAAATAAAGCAGTCCCCAGACATTACTTTAGAGTGGAATCCAAAAATATAATTTAAAAATTTCGTGTTTGTCTGCATATTTTTTTGTAGGATGTATGTTGTTTGTAATCTTGGAAACTACGGAACAGTGTTTGACGGGGTTTTCACTGTTTAATAGTTTAGGGTTCAGGACACAATCTGGTATATTTGTATCTTAATAAAATATCAAGAGACTGATCCAGAAGATGAACTCTCATTTCTTCTCATTTGTATGTATGAAAGTGCAGTTACACGTTACTGTTCATGGAAAAAAAACTTTGCGGAATGTGACAGATCTTTAAATATTTTATAGCCTATTTATAGTTTATTTATATTTTAGCTGTTGCATAGTTTATTTTTGGGTATTACCACACATCGCGATAAAAAAATCTTTATACGATAATGGCTCTGTAACCGATCACTAACTTATCCGGCATTTTGTTATCCAGTTATTTGGATATGGAAAAGGGAATGGGGAAAGGAACGGGTAGCGGGAAACGGGAAAAACTCTTCCTAGCCCTCCCACTCCCACCCTATCTCCCCTTTACCTTCCCCATTCCTACCCCCTCCCCTTCCCCTTCTCTTTCCCTTCCCCCCATTTCCCGCTACCCGTTTCTTTCCCCATTCCCTATTCCCTTCCTTCCCTCAAAGTGCTAAGTTTTTCCATATCCAAATAACTGGATAACAAAATGCCAGATAAGTTAGTGAGGGCTAGGAAAAGTCCTAGCCCTCCCAATCTCACCCTCTCTCCCCTTTACCTTCCCCATTCCTAGCCCCTCCCCTTCCCCTTCTCTTCTCCCAAACCTCTACCGACATCCCTCTGGGTGTAGGTAGGGGTTTGGGAGAAGGAGAGTAGGGAGCGGTTGGGAGGAGATGTAGGGGAAAGGTTGGGGTAAAGGAGAGGGCGAAAGGGGGAGGGGAAGACGCGGGGAGGGAAATGCGAGGGGGAAGAGGAGACTAACAGGAGGGGTAAAGGCATATGTCCTTCCGATAAAATATTTGTTCAAAGAATCAGAGAAAAGATACCTTAACTTCCTGCAAAATATTTTCATGTGGAATTATAATTTAATCATAATAATGTGTGATGTTAATTTATCCACGCGGACGAAGTCGCGGGCAACAGCTAGTTAATTCATATTTATGGTAATGCCGGTTAGCATTGGCTTCTATATTTGCAGGGTGCTGTTTTCCCATAGAACATTGACTGTCAAATTTATAGTTCGGTTACCTATGAAAAGTAAGCAATGGTATCCTACTTATATATATACATATATATAGTATTATAAACGCGAAAGTTTGTAAGTATGGATGGATGTTTGTTACTCTTTCACGTAAAAACTACTGAATGGATTTTAATGAAACTTTACAATAATATAGCTTATACATCAGAATAACACATAGGCTACAATTTATAAAGATATTGTGTGAATTGTCCAAAATATCAAGTAAGTAGGAAAAAATCTACCATCTGCGAGCTATTCTGGCGTGCGCTGCCAAAACCGCTAGAGTTACACATATGTAATGTATGATGGAAATGTTTATCTTAAATAGTCCTACAAAAAAGCCCGCCACAGTATATATCTGTATCTTATGTGTAAGCCATTATAGCCAAAATAGTGAACCCTAATATAAGCTACTCGAAATAGTAATCCTCCGCAGACGAAGTCGCTAGGGCACCAGCTAGAATGTTATATCGATGGTCAGTTCAATAGGGGAATAACTCGAATTTTGCTTTTGTTTTGAGTAAATACTGCCGTCGCTTGGCCTTAGTAGGCCTTTACCTGCGTGCATACATACTAAAACCATAAATACAAATTTTAGCTTAGAATAGGGCCACCCCTAGTCTTGCCATGGGTGTCGTCAATGTGACTAAAGAATTGCACCAGCGTTCTCCTGTGTAGGGGAAGGCGTTCTCCTGTGTACTGGACAGGCAAGACTGATGAATGGACAGCCCACCAAGAGTGGCATTCTATTGCGGAGGCTTATGTTTTGCAGTGGACGTATTTCAGCTGATGATGATGAAAGGATTGCTTTAGTAGAACAACGTCTTAGTATTGTGTTCGGCGAGATTCAGAGCAGTTAGTTCGGATTGCGAAGGATGGAAGGAGGAAGGATGGTATTCACTCACACATCTGCGGCAGATCTGGCCAACCTTCCCAATTTTTTATAGTCTTAATTTTTAACATTCAACAAGCCTCCTGTATGAACAAGCCTCCTTTAAAATAGGAAGCACTTTCAAGGTAAATTTAATTTATTTAGTCTAAAACGCTTCACGAAACTTTTGCAGACTGTTTTCCTTGTAGTATACCTACGTATACTATATTATCTAGGTACCTACCTACACAAAGTTCGCCGCGCCTTATGAGCCAGAGGACATGGAACTAGAACATGCCTTCTGGGAGTGACCATTTATGGCATTGTGACATGTCATGTAAGTAGAGTAGGAATCCTAATTTAGAACTTAATTAAAAAGCTTGCTTCGTGCTTTGTACCATATTTTACAGTGTGAAGCAACAAAAAGCGCCGACAATCCAATAGTAAATGATTACTGTCGCCCATGATCACTTAGAAATGTTGAATTCAAAAAATTCAAAATATATCAGTCGAAGACAAAATTTACTGCGAAACTGCTACACATCACTCCTCTTTCAGCAAGATATTTTTCTTCGTCCTAAGGTCGTCACTATAGGGACGATTTTATGTTTTTTTTATTACTTTCTCCTATATTCAGCCAAAAGTTAACGACTGCTAGGTTTTGTAAATTTAAAACTGAACTCTAATATTTATGTATCTCTGACTGTCAGTGTGGTGGGAGTAAAGAGAGAGACGTTTCGGGTCAATGACCCTCAAACGTACATCTTTATATAGATAAATCTCCAGGATCCCTGGATTTAAATTTTTTACTGTACTCTTTGAATAAGTTATGTAGTAGAAGATTATTGAAAACATATACTTGCCCCATGACTTTCCCTAAAGCTTAACTTGCAAAATGGAAAAAAACGGTACGACTACGTTCACCTGCATAGATTAAGGGGGTCTGATTTTCATATATTGAGAAATTTCAATAAATTCCTAATATATAATAAATATAAATATAACAAATAGACTGAAATACATACCTACCTAATTAAATATTTTTTACAATTCCGTGTCCATACTATGACAACATGTTGCAAATACCCAAAAAAGCTGTATACAAAATACAAATATAAAGGAGAATGCCCAAAAGTGGGCCTAAGATGCGTCTTCACCATTCATGTACCAAAAATATTGGTTTGAATTATGAATAGTTACTTTCAATTTTTTTTACAGCCAATGGAATAGGGAATTTAAAATTAACCTATAATAAAAACGTTGATTGATTTCCGCCAGCCGACCGCCATCTTTCAAACTAGAGTAGTCAAATCAGAATTAAAATCGATATATATTTATAATCGATATTTGTCAACAATATTTTCAGTTACTAGCGCG
The DNA here is from genome assembly GCA_947086405.1 of Esperia sulphurella. Classification (NCBI taxonomy): domain Eukaryota; kingdom Metazoa; phylum Arthropoda; class Insecta; order Lepidoptera; family Oecophoridae; genus Esperia; species Esperia sulphurella. Next base: position 5,303,208 of record OX352282.1, read on the forward strand.
ATAATATCTATTATAATAATCATCATAATTTTTATTTACTGACTGGAAATACGCTTTTTATATTCATTTAAAGTGATACACACGTTCTTAAAAGATATTTATGAAAGACTAGCAAACGCCCGCGGCTTCGCCTGCGTGAGAAAGTTTTAATTTTACGAGGGAATCATTTTTCCAGAGGTAAACATGAACACATGTTCATATACATGATGTTATGTATACTAATCAAAAATATATGGTGATCAGTTGAATAGCCGAGCCGTGAAAGAAACAGACACATACCTAAACAAACACTCTTTCGACTTAATTATGAAGCTCAAGTTGCCTGCGGCTTCGCCTATTATAAAAAGTGTTTGTTTCAAGTCTGAAAAACCCACGGTAAACTATCTAACAGTGAAAACCACATTCGATCCCATTTAGTGGTTTTGGGGCAGAAGCAAGTGACGTTATCATTATCATAAATTATTTAGTCGACGTGTTTACTTAGTAATGTTTTCATCGTTTTCGTTTGTTTTCATTTTCATCGTACCTGGAAAGTTTGCAAAATATTTTGCAACTCGATGTATACGAGTATATTTACTAAGCATTATCAATCAAGCAATTGTGACGTCGTTTTAGAGTTGTGATGACCACGTTAATTTGTATCATTACAGCACTAGTATGGTACTAGTTACTAATAGTATACTAATATGAGTAGGTTAGGATTACTCATTACCTATTATAATCAAATCACACATCACTGAGTTTAATAGAAAAAAGCTGTAGAAAACGGTAAAAATAATGTTTTTTGTAAGTACCTCAGTAATTTTTATTAAACCAAAATAAATACGTTATTAATGTTCATCGAACAGACAAATTAGATAATAATTTGTTTCTAATTTGGACCATTATTATGAAATTACTTTCTAAGGCTATTCCTACTCGTCAAAATCACTAATGCTAGGTTGGTGTATTTTATATCATATTTTACTAAGTAATACGAAAGCCGAATTTTAAACTTAATTTTCGTCTTAAAAGCATATTTCATTCTCTATCACCCGGTCTATATACCGTGCATATAATAGTATAGTATATATGTATAACGAGTACCATTTACACAATAGACGATCCGAGCGCTGGGGTCCACTCCACTCCATTCTTTTATTCAATAAAGGATGTTTTCGCTACGACTCGAGTTACTGTGGAAGTGTGAGTTTGTACAAATAGGAAATTGAATTTGATGTGGAATATTTGAACTAGTTTCCTTTGTTTTTTTGTAATGTATTTACTTATAAGATCTTTGATCCTTGTGCGGCATAACGAGCGTCATTGGTGCTTTAGGGAAAGCGCAATCTACCATGTCCAGTGGTCCTAGTTAGATCCCTCATTCATGTCAAACCCAACTTCTATCTAAAACTACAGTGGAGCACTGAGTTAAAGAACGGAAGGAGACTTTGAGGCAGATGGGTTCTGGAGTGGAGACCGCGGATCGGCACGCGCAGGGGGAGACGCCGCGCCGCCGGGTTGACCGACGACCTGCAGAAGGTGGCCGGAAGCGGCTGGATGCGGAAGGGCGGAGGATCGGGTGTGGTGGGACGTCTAAGGACTGATATGATGATGATGTTTAACCACGACGTAGTTACCCCAGCTATCCTACACATCCCAGATGGTGATAATAGTTCAACAAGGCTACATACTGAACCACATGAACAGAAATAAAATGTCATACATTAAATAAATAATTATGGACCAACTACTAACAGGCTGCCGAATTAACTGTAATTAACTATTACATATTGCAGTGTAACTAACTATTCAAACGAACTAGGCTATAATGATACAGACCGGTGATGGGCAACAGAGTCACACGGGGGGCGAGACATAATAATACAACAATGTCTAATAATAAGTGTACATTCATGACTATAACTAATTATTTTTTTGCCTTCCGACACGCGTGTCGCTCTATAATATCTGTGATTTTAATATACAACTATTATAGGTAGAATTGGACTGGTTGGTTGGTTATTATTGATTACTAGCTGTTGCCCGCGACTTCGTTCGCGTGGATAAGTTACGTATGGTGCGAATTATAAGGACCCGCACATATTCAACATGACAATTGCCAGCTTTCACAAATCGTCGCTTTTCTAATATTATAAACAGAACATTCCAGATCATTCCTGAAATTTTGAGAAAAATCTAGAACATTTTGGACCAAGTACAGTCACACATTTTCATAGATTATTTAAAAAAATTAAAAATATTCTAGAACATTTCGGAAAAATCTGGTATGTTCTAGGAAATTTCTCAATATTGCCACTTACAAACGTACTTAACGCCATTCAGCACAATCTCTAGTTATATGAGCCCTACAATGTGTTACAAAAGGATAGAAGTATCCTATCACACATTTTTACCACCCACAGTAACCAAATTTCCTTACTTGCAAGTGCAGACCAAGGGCTATCTACCACTGAAACCACGAGTGGGTGGCAGTGGGTGGTTATAAAGAAAAGGCTGGACATATATACACACACTTTCCTTTCATATATATAATTATTGGTTATTTGCCTTTACTGGTATTAAGCAAATTATATTATAAATACATTTATATGCTGAACGATTTCCTTATACAGCGGTTGAAACGTTCGAATACCGACTCTATATACATAAAATAAATAGAATTAGTATTAAGTATAGTAGAAAAACGGCAATTACATCTGAAGTGAAGTAAGTCAATAGACGTCATACCGGTGGCTCCATAGAAATGAATGAGAGAGAATGGTGAATGAAGTAAGCTCTTCACGCGTGCCAACAATCTGCAATATATTGCAAAAACTGTCAAACGTTTACTCGTTTCGCGCCGACTTAAGGTCGGGTAAACAACGACGAAAAATCTGCAAAAATGCCATATTACCCGTTAACAAACTGCATAACTGTATGTCCTCACTAGAAACTCGACCACGAGGCAAATAAAGTGCGCCGGAGGGGCGCGCTGTGTCCGAAAATTGACACGCGCGAGACTGAAGTAAACAAGTGATGTACCCCTTCTACCTATATCCATTTCTGTGGATGGCTCCTACCGCGACAGTACGTCTATGGACGTCATATTTCGTCGACAACGAATCAATATTCCTCGTCTAGTGCAAATCACGAACTCGCGTCACGGGGGTTGGATCCACGAATGTATTAAGTTTGACACATTCGTGGATGTCCCGTTGACGGGAGTGTGGGATGATGGCAAACCGCCAGTGGACAGCCCACCAAAAGCAACATTCTATTGGGGAGACTTTTAGCAGTGGACGTATTTCGGCTGATTATGAATACCCATCATCTGTTATGGGATCGATCATAAACGAAGTGTTTTACATTTTTACAGTATTACCACAATTAGTCTAACCAATGCACCATATAATAAGTTATGTACAAGGTATTTACCTTCGTCAACAGCAAAACTCAACAGCACTTGCCTGAACGAGATCGATTTAAGCGATAGCTAAATCGATCTCGTCCAAAAAAGCTAACTTAATTTGTTATTCTTTATATGTGTGCGATAAAAAAATTATCTATCATTAAACGGCTGCCACTATTTGCCGTAAAAGGACCCTTAGTTCACCAGACTGGAGCTGGGAGGAGATCTGGAGAAGTTAATCATCGTAGGTGAAGTAAAGAGCACACGAGTCAGAGTTTTAGCTCTGATGAGATGGTCCGGCCAGATTAGAGGCAACGGGAGGAAGATTCTATTAAGCAACGTAGGATGCAAGATATTACCATATGGAACCGAATTGTCTGGCACTGGCCTCAACAGTGGAGGAATGACAAAGAAGAAGCAGACAACATGGAACGTCTTTTCTGTGTGTCTAGCGCCTAACAGGTATTGTAGCAAACCGGATGAGCTGTCAGTCTGGCACGCACCGTCCGCCCGCGCTGTCACGGCAGTACGATGATGCCTTAGTTTGCGTTGACATGTGTTTGCTATTCAGCAAATGCGATGAAGCTAAATAGTATATATTGTTCAGCAGTAGCAGAAGAATTGATGGATTAATTAACGAATACATTATTAATGTTTGTAATATGTACAGTGAGTTAAAAATTAACATTTGGAAGAAATGGTAAAACCCTAAATAAATTATTGCCATTATTGTAATTATTGCGGCCGTTGGGGCAGACGAGTTCTTAAGTGGAGACCACAGATCAGCACGCGCAGGGTGAAACGCCCCGCCTCCAGGTGAACCGACGACCTGAAGAAGGTGGCCGGAAGCGGCTGAATGCGGAGGGCGGATGACCGGGTGTGGAAATTCATTGGGGAAATCCTATATTCAGCAGTGGATGTCTAAGGGCTGAAATGATGAAATAAAATTATTATTATAATTTATATTGCGAATACGTCGTCCAAGCTGGTGCCGTAAGGCATGGACCCCAGACGCTAACGCCGGCAGGAGTATCGTTTATGCACAGCGATCACAACTCGCCTGATCAGCGTCACACATCTGACATCTGCGCTAAAATGTGTGGCCCGAACGAACTCCAACTGCCTACACACACAAGACACAGCTAATACTTTGTGTGCACCAAATATTTGAGCAGGAGTATGTGAGTCAGTCATTGGCGCGGCGCGTCATACGGCCGGCCGGTCAGCACCAAGGAATGAATGACTCATTCGTCTCAATATTAAGTAATCGGCGCTCGTGTGCGGAGAAAGCCTCGCCGGGAGGCAGGGAATACATATACCACAAATTACTTAGGCCCGTACGTAGTATTTATTCCTTAGATCCTATATTTATTAGAATATACAACCATTTGCCAAACAGTTATAAAGGCGCTAATATTAATTTATTTAAAAAGCAGGTTTTTAAGTACTTTTTGGAGAGGAGTTACTATTCAGTATTAGAATTTTTCAATGATAAACAAGAGTAGTCAAATTACATGAATATTATTTTTGACATTAGGTTTTTATTTATTTAGATCATGTATGACTTCATAGTATTAAAATTAAATGTTATTTCTATATTTAAAGTTATTAAGAATGTAAAACTAAAATTTGCACGCCATGAATGGCAGAATATGTGAAACTGTTTTCATTGTATATACCATATCATTTTTACCATATTCTAGCAAATAAATATTTCATTTCATTTCTTTTCATTTCTTACTTAACTGTGCTCGCGCTGGGTGCCAAGTGCAGGTACTGTATAACCGTAGCATTTTTTTTAAGTATGCACGCCGGTAATTTCAGCATGAGACTCCCTCCTGCTAGGTGGACAGGTGGCCGCAATCGAAGCTGCTAGCTGAATAGGGAAGAAAATAGTGAAGGAAAGAGTACTGTAGCTTTCATCTGATCAGGTGGGCGGTTTGCTCGCGCATTAGATTGCCAAAATAAAAATACCTAATTTGCAGTTGTAAATAGTTATTTCCAAACGGGTATCCTTCTATTTTAGGGACATTTCGAGGTTTTGAGAAGCTAAAATTGAATTTGGCAGTGATACCTAGATACAGAGGGTATCTAGATATCTGAGGCTAGACTTATGTCTGACGAAGTAGGGAAGTATTCAAGATCGAAAGACGGATGATATTGTCTCTCCTTAATGCGAAGAATCTCGAGTACCTACAAAGTATCCTTTAAAAAATAATTTTATTTCGTAGCCTTCTTATTTGCGAAGCGCTTTAAAAAAATCTTCGCAAATATAATTAATTGATGTAGTTGTCCAACAAGAGTGATCCTAAGAGCTTTTCGGGGACAAAAACATGGGATAACAGTCCATTACCGGCTACAGAGGGCTCGCAGACGTGTTTACGAAGGTAAAAAGTTAGATTAGAGGCGGCCTTTTAGGCGAGGGTCTGAGTTCATTGACCAATAAAGCTTTTACACTTTAATTTCTAAGTACTTAGTAAAAAGTCACAAAATATTATTCAAATTAGATAAACATAACATAACATAAACATAACTTTATTCATTTCAAAATGATACATTATTTATGAAGCCCTGACTCTCAAACTAGGTAAACTGTATTTCAGGAGTCAGTGTCTTCCCCATAACGACTAACTTAAAGTAATACGAACCTATAGTAGAGCAAATAGTTACAGTTTTGAAAATATTGAAAATATTAACAATTAAAAATATAAATTTTTAACTTAATACAAACACATAAACAAAAGAAAAAGGGTGTGATGAGTGTGTGAGTGTGTGGATGTGTGTGAGTGTGTGGATGTGTGTGAGTGTGATTTAGGTGTGTGTGTGTGTGTTTTAAGTGAGAGGTACCAGGAAGTTTTCCACATCTTTTCGATCCAATCTAAGAAGAAAATCTGCGACTTTATTTTTAACTTGATAGTTGCTTAGGTCTTTGACATTAATTTTATTATGCACAATGTTGTAGAGTCTAGGAGCCAAGTAACTATACTGTTTTTGGGCGAAGCTACTTCTAGTAGCTGGAACTGGACATCGAAACAGTCTTTTGTTAGAGGCGGGTAATTTGGGGATAGTATCGCGATGTATTTTGCGTACGCGAGGGTCTGAGTTCATTGACCAATAAAGCTTTTACACTTTAATTTCTAAGTACTTAGTAAAAAGTCACAAAATATTATTCAAATTAGATAAGAACAAATTATCACATTGGCATAGAACACACACATTTCGACCCGACATGTTCAACTCGACAAAGTGTGTTGAACAACAAATGTCGATCGGAAGAAACGTCAATTCAATATTTACCGATCGTCTCGTGTCGCCCGACAAAACCCTGCCGACTTCTTCGAGCATCCTTTCAACTTGTAAGCGATGATTTGGCTTTTATTGAAACTAGCTTCATAATTATCAAGCTAATTATTGCGTTGACACATGTCATTCGAAACATAAATCTTACCAACAAACCAACTTCAAAAGTGTTAGACGTTTGTCCTTAGATTATATACTACCGTTTGTGAAACGACAAAACCCGGTCGGCAAATTTCGAACGACATTGTCGGCCGATTTTATGTACACACATTCGATTCTTGTCGCTCGACCTTGTCCCCGTGTCTCATCGTATATGCCACGTCTGTATAGCACGCCTAGCTGAATGTCTTTAAGCTATTGGATGTCATATTAAACTTTTCCTTGATGTCAGTCTGAGAGTTGCTACCACCGAACCGCGTCGGAAATGAAGGGATGTACAGGGGGCCACCGCTCCTGTTACAGGAAACCATTGCAATGAAGCCATTATTCATCATATCAGCCCTTAGACGTCCACTGCTGGACATAGGCCTTCTCCAATGAACGCCACCACACCCGGTCCGGGGGGCGTCCGGGGGGCGTCCGGGGGGCGTCGGGGGGAGTCCGGGGGGCGTCCGAGGGGCGTCCGGGCGGGGTTTCATTTGTAGTCCGGGGTTTTAAAGTCACCGCTCGCAAATAAATAAATAGTAGTTAACTCTATAACAATTTTAAAAAAATATATTCTACTGAGTAACTTAAAAAAGCTATGTTGACATATCCCATTTGTAACCTCCAAAATCCGAGGTTTTCGTGCTTATTGTCCTGGTTGGCAGATTTTAGAGTTGGCAACCCTAGATTCATATAAGGATATTAAAAATACAAATATTTTCTTGCAAGAACTAAAAAAGGGGAAGGTTATAACAGCGATATCGCCCTAAACTTGCGCCGGTAGTAAAATATATGTTACAAACAGCAAGCTCATAAAACCGAATGACTTATAGCCGTAGTTTACGAACTACCCCTAAGTGACACGACTTATGTCACTGATGGATGGACAAGGTCTTATGTACAGGGTGTGAGAATTCACGGTGCTTGTTGGATCATGTGATTCCCGGCTTAGAATTGAGCCACCCCCTATCTTCCCGTGGATGTCTTCAAGACAAATAAGGGATTGCACCAGGAACGGGCAGCAGTGTTCTCCTTTGTATATTAAAAAAGAAAAGAAAAAACATTTATTTACCGCCATTAATGCCATTAATAATTGGCACACACAAAGAAAAAACCAACAAACCAAGAAAAAGGAAAAAAATAAAAAAAAAATTATACGAACTAGAGAAAACAATTTAAAATTTTTAACATAGTTAAAATAGTATGTAGTACATAGTTAATTTCAGATTATTGAAGCGATCACCAATCCGCCTGCTAAGCGTGGTGATTATGGCTCACCCCCAATGGACAGCCCACCAAAAGTGGTACCTATTCTATTGGAGAGGCTTATGTTGAGCAATGGACGTATTTAGGTTGATGATGATATTAGGAACGATATTACTTAACATGTTTTCAGATTGTCGGTAGTAATGGCGATCACGATGATGTAAGTATACTATACACTTGCTTACCCGTTTTTATAAGGTTACCTAACCTACCTCAAATGGAAAAAAGGAATCCTTGTATGGTCACTTTTGTCTGTTTGTCAAGACCCTTTTTCTCACGCGTATCAAGTTAAAATTAAAATTAAAAATACAATACTCAAATCTACAAACCCTTGGAGCAGCGAAAAAAATCAAACTTCTAGTCAATGCAATCAAAAGGTACGGCCGTTTTGCCGCATATTTTTGTATTACACTCGCAAGGGAATCAAAACCTGTAGGATACTTCCCGTTGACCTAGATGTTACCTAATTGTTTCGAGACTTGATTCCCTAAGGAAGAACTATTTACAGACCTACAAGTTTGTATGGAAACCTCAAAGTCCGACTCGCATTTGGCCGGCTTTTTCTCATCAATAGCTTTCGTAGAACATAGTTCGGTAACCGACGCTGATGGTTTTGTACACCTTAAATTTTATAAGATGTTTTTTTATGATTCTTTGATGATAATGTATCAGCTGGGCAAGATATTGTAAAATTAAAAAATGAGTTGCAGTGTCAGATGACGAAGTAGTGAATGTTTATCTGTCAGACACTGAGCTTTACTCTGAGTAATCAGGTAAGTACATAGCAAGTTATAGGAGGCAACTTTCGTATCAGCAAACTGCTGAAAACTCTGAAATCGCCTGAAAGTTAAGTAATTAACTCAAGTGTAACTTGAGTATAAAAGGACTTTTGAGTAGCTTATTTTTGAATGACTGAGTTTTAAATCCCCCAGACTATTGTCCGCGAATTCGTTCGTGAGGACAAAGTTACACAAATAATGCGAATTTTAAGACGGTTTTGCCGTGTGTGATCCGGTAGAGTAGAATAGGACCACTCCAACTCTTCCCGTGGATGTCGTACAAGGCGACTGAGGAAATACATTATAAAACATAAATCAGGCCTCCCCAACCCGTCTGGCCAGCGCGGGGAGTGTAGGCCAAATCCTCCGTCTATCTCCGGCAGATGAGAAAGGGTTGTGCTCCTGCAGTGGAGACAAACATAACCTGATGATGATGAAATGGTTATTTGACAGCTTTTACAAATTGTTATAGTTTTATAGATTTCGTAAACAAACATCAATTTACCTATTTGTTATCAATTATACATAAGTATATTGTTACTAATTATTATAAAGTCTGTAACAAGACTAAGTATCGAATTCCGAACAACTTTTTGTACGGGTATTTTTGCAAATACCCAAAAATAATTATTGACTCTGTGTAGAATGTTAACCGCTCTCGGGAACTCATTTTATATTATTTCTCTTTAAGTATTTGTAAATTTCGTTGTACAAAAAGTTATTTTGTATTCAATACCTAGTGTCCCTGTAAACGGTAGCAATATCGGTATTTTGTCACAGCCTGTTCGTTAGGCAGGGGTGGCCCATTTTGAACTTGAACCAACATGGAGCATTTTAAATTCCAACCAGTTCGAAATGCAAATACATAGAAAGTTGGAAAGCTAAATTTCATCTTCCTGGCAAGATCTGCATGATAGCCCGCAGGTTTGCGCGCTGCTCTAAGGAAGTTAAAATTACACTATTTAGAGGTTATTGCACATCTTTCTACACGTGCAGCCTGTGGGCAAATTATAATCAAAAATCGTACGGAGCCCTGCGCGTCCAGTATGCGTTCCGGGTGCTGATGGGGCTGCCGCGCTACTGTAGCGCATCAGGGATGTTCGCAGACGCGCGCGTGGACTGCTTCTACGCGACGCAGCGCAAGCGCGCCGCGTCCCTGGTGCGCCGCGCGCGCGCCAGCCCCAACAGCATACTGCAACTGGTGGCGAGCAGGCTCGACTGTCCGTACATCAGGAGGTGTTGCCACTTGCACGTGCGCACGCCTTCATAACTTGTATTATATAGGTTAATATTATGTATTATTTACTAACACCTTAATTAAGACATACTAACATAATATGAGTCTGGTTACTTGAATAAATAAAGATTTAATTTATTGTGCCTAGAACCCTAAGCTATTAAACTCTTTTGAATTTTGCCCAGTAGTTTCCTAGTCCACGTAAAGATAAAAAGAAAAAAAAAACTCTACAGATCTTAAATAATAGGTGAAGTGAATAAAAACTAGTATAAGCAGTTACTACGTATATAAAAGTATAAGATCTTCGTCATCATCATCAGCCTGAAAGAGTCCACTGCTGGACATAGGTTTCTCCCAAGATTCTTCTATAATATCACTTATTGCTTAATCAATACAGTATTTACTCATGACGTTATGGCGTTGGCCTAAATGAATAAAAATGTTTACTAAAATTAATGTGTATTATACTTTATATGCCGGTAGTAGTTACTTATATTTTAAAGCTACCACATTTAATGCCTGTTTTTTTTAATATACAGAATCGACTTCATTATTAACTGTTTTATTATATGTACTAGCTATTGCCCGCGACTTCGTCCGCGTGGGCCACTTAACATCACAAATTATTATGTATTTCCTCATTATTATGTAGTAATGTGAAGTTTTTTAGGGATAAAAACTAATCTATGTCCTATTCCGGGATCTAATCTATATGTGTGGCAAGTTTCATCACGATCCGTCTCGTGGTTGAAGCGTGATTGAGTAACAAACACCCAAATATCCAAACTTTCGCATTTATAATATTAGTAAGATATAGTAGGAAGGATAGTAGAATATGATTTATTTGAATTTACAATATCAAACTGTCATATTCGGCTAATCATTAAGGTTGTCAATAGTGTCACAGCAACAATAAAAGCTAGTAGCTATTCACATTAATAGCTATAATATTTTATCTCATGCATAGCACAAAAAATATATAAAAAATATAACTCACGCTCTGAGGAAAGTAGGGGACAAATGGCTCAATCAAGATAATTTACTCTGTCGTTACTTTTCCCGACTCTCCCATCTTCCTTTGATGTAACTTTGTAAAAGTGTAATTACGAGGACGTTACGTAACACGAATTAGTATCGTCACTAGGGAAAAAAACAGAGTCATTAACAGCTGGCGATACGACGTCAATAGACGTCATACCGGTAGCTTCTACAGCGACAGTACGTCTATGGACGTTGTAGTTAATATTGTATCGTATTGATTCGTCGTCAGGGTGGGACGCCGGACTACAGAGGGTCCAACGACTTGAAATAGATGGCCGGAAGTAGCTGGATGCGGAGGGCGGAGGACCGTGTGTGATGGCGTTCATTGGGGAAGGCCTATCGATACGCAGCAGACGTCAATAGACGTCATACCGGTGGCTTCTACAGCGACAGTACGTCTATGGATGTTGTGGTTCATACTGTACCGTATTGATTCGTCGTCAGGGTGGGACCCCCCGCCTACAGAGGGCCCAACGACTTGAAATAGATGGCCGGAAGCAGCTGGATGCGTAGGGCGGAGGACCGTGTGTGATGGCGTTCATTGGGGAAGGCCTATGTCCAGCAGTGGACAAGGGCTGATATGATGATGAAGATGATGATTCGTCGTCTAGGGTCACATTTTTTTTTCTTTACGAGGTGTTCACTCGTTGGCGACGATACAGAGTTTCGGGATAATGTTTACAGGGTAATGATATATATTGAACAGTCGGAGTGATCGAAAAAAGTTTACGATCAAAGGCCTTCCCCTAGCTGAGAAGAGGAATAAATGTACAAATTACGGTATACATTTTTGTGTGGTTCTTGGTTATCCATGTGGGTCCTAGTTTAAAACAGGACCTCCCTCAATCTTCCCGTGGATCAATGCGACTGAGGAATTACACCAGGGATGGGCAGCAGCGTTTTCCTGTGTATAGTAAGATCATTACTGCGATCACCAATCCACCTGCCAAGCGTGGCAGTTATGGCTAATCCCCCAATGAGCAGCCAACCAAAAGTGGCATTCTGTTAGAGAGGCTTGTGTTCAGCAGTGGACATCTGAGAGCTGATATGATGATGATCATCATCATAGTTTTGTACGGCATACGGCAGTGGTAAAATAAATAATTATGGTAAAATGACAAAGAATCTCCATCTATTTAAATTTTTATTCCTTTTTTTAAGTCTGAGATTATATTTGACATATTTAAATAGCAAATTAGTGCATTTATAACTTAGGTTTTCGCAGTGAGTACACGAGAGCGTAACAAATCACACTATAGGTTTCGGTAATATGAAAATTCTATCAAACGATCAAACCAAACTTTGCTACGCGCGCTACGCCGTAGCGCTACGAACAGTTGCTAAGAGGACTAGCTTAATATGCGTTTAATTGTACCCTGAAAAAGTCCTGTATTACTTAGATATACTAACATAGTCCTTAAAGGTGACCATTAAGGTGCACTTTCGATCATCGCGACCGATGCGACAATACTAAACACTATGAATTGTATGGCGTCGCTACCGAGGCCAGCGGCCGATCGCGCACGTCGTCGGCCGCACGCGACAAGCGCACTGTAGTACTATTCTCTAAAATACAAACTCACGTGCGAGTCTCACTCAAGTGACTTCATTCGCTCTGAAACCTAATGCATTGGCATTCTGTAAACATTCCAGAGCGCTGTCGACGTGAAGTGAGTTCTTTGTTCACTTCACATCGATAGTGCTCTGGAATTTTTACAGAACTAGTAATATTAGTTTGTATTTTAGAGAATAGCACTACTGGTCTCGGAACCCCGCCATTATCGGCCGCGATCGGTCGCGATGCTCGAAAGTGCACCTTAATGGTCAGCAAAGCACTTGTTGCCTCTGGATTGTTGTCTAGTTACATGCTACAGGTTTATCGGCAACAATGACCGCTTAATCAAGCTGTCTGTCTATCTGTCTGTCCATATGGTAAAAACCCATGGAAACATAGTTTTAATTGCACCCACTGCTCAAGTATTTTTTTTTAAAGAACAGCTCTTTGTTTGGGACCCAGACGTTGAAGAAGTTACAGTTGGAAGCAGCACTGCAATTGTAAATTTGTCATTAGATATTCTATTCTATTATATTATATACGTTCGCTCCCACCTCACTCCCCGAAGTCCTATAACTAGGTCCCCTACTGTACTTTATAAGTTATATATAAGTATACTCGATGACAGTACGGTCACTGACGAGAGCAGGGCAGACCACAGAAACACTATCAAGATAGAACGGTTACAACCACTTGTTTACTTCTGTTCCGCGCGTGCCGATTTTCGGACACAGCGCGCCCCTCTCGCACACCTTTCATGCCTCGCTGTCATGTTTCTAGTAAAGAGAGCATTTTTGCAGATTTTTTATCGATGTTTTACCGACTGTAACTCGACGCGAAACAAGTAAGCGTTTAATCGTTTTTGCAATGGCACGCGTGTCGCGCCTGCTTCACCATTCTATCTTAATAGTATTTCTGTGGGGCAGACACTATAAATAAAATCAATAACATAACTTACAACAATAAAGATTGGAAGCAGACAATCAACGTTGTGGTTCAATCAATTGCCGTGTAGTTTCCGGTAGAGTAGAATAGGACCACTCCAACTCTTTCCGTGGATGTCGTACAAGGCGACTAAGGGAATACATTATGAACCATCAATCAGGCCTCCCCACCCGGCAGATAAGAGAGGATTATGCTCCTGCAGTGGAGACAAAAATAACCTGATGATGAATCAACGTTAAATCCAAGGTTCTAAAACAACAGAGAACTATAAATTTTGGCCATTGACCGCCTCGTTGACTTAGTGTTTTAGTCATTGGACTCGAGCGTCCGGGGTCGTGGAATCGATTCGAACCTTGTTTAATTTCCATCGCCGTCTCGTTGGTCTAGTTGCTTAATCATTGGACTCGAGCGCCAGAAACCGTGGGTTCGATTCCCACTGGGGACAGACAACTTTGCACAAGTTGACCCCGGTCTGGATGTTATATTTGTGAATTGTTCTATCCTTGTTTAAATCTCATGGCACAGGATAAAATCCTAGTTTGGGATTAGATTAGTGTGTGTTTATAAAATATTAATTTGTGATTGGTCTCTACAATGTTAAATAAAATTATCTTATACATTTATATGCTATAAGATTTACATATGACATCATGCCCCTAGAAGTCCACTGCTAGACATAGGACCTTCCCCAATGAACACCACCACACCCGGTCCTCCGCCCTCCGCATCCAGCCGCTACCGGCCACCTTCTTCAGGTCGTCGGTCCACCTGGCGGCGGGGCGTCCCACCCTGTGAGTACCGATCCGCAGTCTCCACTCCAGAACTCGTCTGCCTCAACATCCGTCGGTTCTGCAGCATATGTGGCCCAACCACTGCCACTTCAGCTTGCTAATCCTTTCGCCTATGTCGGTGACTTCATTATTCGTCGAATCTCCTCATTAAGAATCATATGCCTCAAAGAAACCCCGAGCATAGCCCTCTCCATAGCTCACTGAGCGACTTGGAACTTGTAGATCAGGCCCACCGTCGATGTCCACGTTTCTATATATTATACATAAAATATAAATAAATATCAATTTCTCTTATAAGTTCTTTGTTCTCGACGAATCGAATTATATAGGAGATATTTGATCTCATGTACAGTCCCTTTACTTATTCTGGCACGCATCCCCGAATTTGTGCTCACTCCTTTGTTTCTAGTACTCTCATTTTATGTGAGAGCGTTCATTAAATATGTAGCGCCCATAATATTGGCTACTACTATTAGCGTTACCATTGAAACTCGATTTAAACATATTTTTTGTAAAATCTGCAATATTCTAGAAAAATATTATAAAAGACCATTGGTTTTGCAAACAAAAGCTTCGGTTTAAACATACTAAACATAATAAACCTCCCCAACAGAATAGTATACCTCCCCAATAGAATGCCACTTTTAGTTGGCTGGCTGTGTGCTGTGAAAAGTGTGTAAACATTATGTTGACTCGCAATTTGGTAAGTTAGTATGGTATTTTTGTTTTTGTCTGATATCATAAATACTGATACACAACAGAGAATCGTCAATTGAAATTTATTTACATATCGTCTTATTATATATATATCGTCGGTATACTGTAAGAATTGAACAATCTCACTCGTCTTTGTTCTAAAATTGTACAATAAAATGGAAAACGAGAGAGTTTTCGTATGGACTTAATCAAAACGTGTACATCTCATTTTCGGGCTTTGGTGACAGATTCATGAACTTGTTTCGGTTTTGTTTAGCGTTATGTATAGCGACAACAATTTCATGTCTGTAATAGTAAAACTAAACAATGGTAGTGACAACCAGACTAGTAACATCAAGCTCGGTTGCCAAAATGTGAGGAGTGCTCGCCTGCCAATGAACCCATTTGTCGAATAAGGGATTGGTACCAGTAGCAAAAAATACGTCAAATGTACGTCGTATAAAATATGCGGGTTCCAACGCCATCACTTAATTTTTTATTTACTTTTCCTGAAATAGGGATTTCGGAAAAGTTTTTTTCCTCCAAGCTTTTATTATATTTTTCTTGTTATTAAATAGCCTTCCTTGTATACAATTTGGGAGAGACCTATGTCCAGCAGTGGGCTCCTTTAGGCTGATGATGATCTATAATTTTGGCAATATTAAGTGAGTTCTAGAGCACGCGCAAGGTGGGACGCCCCGCAGTGCCCCCAGGTAGACCGACGACCTGAAGAAGGTGGCCAGAAGCGGCTGGATGCTGTGGTGGCGTTCATTGGGGAAGGCCTATTTCCAGTAGTGGACTTCTAGGGGCTGACATGACAGAGACAATATACTCGTATTACTAACATGGAGACTACGCTTTAACGGAGTAAAGTTGTGGGTTGTGCCACTAGAGCGCCGAGGGAGTATCGCTCAGCTCAAAGCCTAGTATCCTTTGATTCAAAGGATATCAACATAACCTTTGATCTGCCCACGTGGATTCTCGTAGAGCAGCCCTATTATGTACAGCTGCAGGACATTCAAAATGCACGAAGTTATTTGAATTATCGATAAATTAGTTCCATTCACGAACATAAATGAGTACTGTGGTGCTCACTACACACTAAATATCGCTAAATTAAATAAACCCAAAATCCAAATAACGTAGCACTGTTCGGTAATGGCTGCCACACCGGGAATCTTCATTAATGTTTTAAAAAGTTAACTATAAGGGCATCGGTTTGAACGGATCCCTAAAAACGCTAGTACTGTCGACCGCAATAAATCAGGTACAATCCAACCAACCTTAAGTACGATAACGTGAATCAAAGAGAATTAGCCCTATATTTCCGAGGGCTAAAGTACACTTCGATGTTCATACAGTTACGAGATTACTGAATACCTGAATTTTATTGTTCGAATGTATCATTTATTCTGCTTACAAAAGCAGGAACGGCCTTACAAAGTTTCTAAGATGGTGCGAGGTCTCAATATCGCCTTACCGCGTCATGCGGGGCTCTGATGAGGTGGACAATTATTTCCCTACCTAACCGTGGTACCACAATGTATCTCAAAACGTGGGCGGCGATGTTATTCGCCACACATCACGCCAAGTGATATCACGCTGCGAAAAGCTAGCGAAGGAAAGTCGCTTTGCGACGTGTGTCAGGATCGCGCAAAGTATCATATAAAAACTACAATCAAAAATCATTACTGACTATGATCATTATTATGGCGAGAAGCAAATTGCTGAGATGCCTAGGAAATTGATAGACTGGTCGATTCAAATTGCTTAAATTGTGTATTTACTGTTCCAAGTCACTTTACTGAAAACTGGGTTTTAAACAACTGCTGCTGTTAAATTGCTGAAGAATTGGTACTAATTTTCATAGAATTAAAGAAATCCAGATTTGCTCATTCTATGAAATTTTCTCAAAATTCACGCTTTACACTACAAGAAATTCGTTGTAGTAACTTACAGACTTGTCTGGAACTTGATTTTACTGCGTCAACATGTTTTAAAACCGATAGATACACCAAAACAAGTTTCTACAATAAAAGACTAGAAACAAACGTCTTAAAGGACATGGGGGAAGCTTTACCATTAATAAAACGTAACTCAATGAATATCAAATCGATCCTTACCCCATAAATAACCCACAGACACAAAAAGAAAACATCCCTTATAAATACTTACAGAGAAAGGCAGTGCAATCCAAAACCAGTGCCTGATCCAATTATTTTTAAAAACACAACAACACTCGCAAACAAGTATTTCGAATTCACAAACACACCCTTGTCCTAATTTTAAACTGGAAAAGCGCGGGATTGCAAATTTTAAAGGAGCTGGAAAAGACGTGCTCTTTCTATGAAGCTCCAGGCACAACTGATTCCCTGAGGTGATTTTCAAATGGGATAAGGGTGGCACTCCACTGAGGCGGTCGGGAAAATGGCAAATTATGTATTATCGCAAATTGCTGACAATGATAATCGGATCGACAGTAAAAAATATACTTAATCTGAAAAATTTAAACTTTATCTCTGTATTCGGTACTCGAGCAATAAAACCTTTCAATCGTATAATAATAAGTAATACTCATGGGCTCCGAGTAGAGGAGGCCATTGGTCGCCTCCCCTCAACGACTCCACGTAGGTATGATTTCTGGATTTTTGGAATATGAAGACGATCCTACAAGTACTGTAGGGATGCCCCAACCGCTAGCACGCAATCCAAAGGCATATATATACCAGAGACTACTAAATATTACTACTTTCAGAAGCGACTCTCGCCTTCCCCCTGCCAGATCGCCGTAAAATAGAGTACGGCTGTCAATATGCACTACTGGACTGCCGCCCATGTACACTCCCGCACGTGTACGGACGGGCTAGTGCGCCTGAAGTAACAGTAGGTGTGAAATCTGCTTGTATGAATGTCGAGAATGTGCTTTACCAGCAAAATAACACAAACAATCACAACATTTCTAAAATTAACTTGTACAGTTACGATTAACGTAAAGTGGTTCCCGGCTTAGAATATGGCCACTCTCAATCTTCTCATGGGTGTCGTCAAGGTGTTTAAGGCATTGCACCAGGAACGGGCATCAGCATTCTCCTGTATAACGTATATTTGACCATTACTGATTATGATGGTAAATTCCCCAATGGACAGCCCACCAAAAATTTGAGGAGGTTTAATGCTTGTCGGCCCCGTAGCCTAGTCGGTAGTACACCTGCCTGCGAAGCTCGGGGTCGCGGGTTCGAATCCCGCCCAGGGCAAACATTCGTGTGATGAGCACTTGTGTTTGCCTTGTGACTGGATGTTATTTATATATTATATTATATTATGTATTTATGTATGTATATCAGCTGTCTGATACCCATATTACAGGCTCTGCCTAGTTTGGGATCAGGTGGCCGTGTGTGAAATGTCCCCACATATTTATTTATTTATTATTTTATCAGTAGAAGTAGGTATTTGATGATGATAGTATTTAAAGTTTTACCCAACGATCTCTATGTACTACTAGATGGAGCGTTCCAAACAATCGCTCTGTTCCACGCAAGGAGCCACAACTCGTTCACATTCACTTCGAAACTTGTGCAGTTACTACGCAGAACATTAAATTATTACTAAATATTGACGCTACGTGATTGTTTGGAACGCTCCATCTAGTAGTAGATAGAGATCGTTTTTTTTACCTACTAAAGTTATTTCTGATTAACATTCAGCACTTTTGACGTCAAGTAACCCAATTTGCCGTATGTTACTGGTACTTCCCAAAAGGCATATCGACACGCGACTGCATGCGAGCAGGGTCGCGGGGGATTGTCACTACCAGTGACACGCATACTCACAAATAGACTTATTGCTACTGTCTTATAGGTACATTTTTCAGTGATAGATTTTGTTTTCACGTGGAATAAAATATTCTATGTAATTAATTCATACCGACCTAGGTGACGAGGGACAGAAAATTATCAACAGACAATGTATATCTATAGAAGATACTATATGGAAGCCAGAATATAGGAGGCCAAACTTTTTCATAGTTTGGCATTTTTTTTTCATTATCGGGTTATTTTTGTCTCCACTGCAGGAGCACAACCCTCTCTCATCTGCCGGAGACAGACGGAGGATTTGGCCTACACTCCCCGCGCTGGCCAGACGGGTTGGGGAGGCCTGATTGATGTTTTATAATGTATTCCCTCAGTCGCCTTGTACAACATCCACTGGAAGAGTTGGAGTGGTCCTATTCTACTCTACCGGAAACCACACGGCATAGCTTGGCATAGTTTATTGTAACTCAGATTACAGGATTCGTCAGGGAAATCTGAGAACTTCAGGAAACATTTTATTTCCCTAGGTTCATCGACATTCCCGCCTCCTCACCATTCTCCCCCCGCAACTCCTCTGAGCGAGCATCAATGGAGATACACAACATATAAACACCTACCAGTAAGGGTAGGGCGAGTCCCAAGGACTGAATCTCCGCTACCTTAGGCCCCAGTTAAATTAAATTAAAAGAGTAAAGAGTCAATCAGGCCTCCCCGACCCGTCTGGCCATCGCGGGGAGGGTAGGCCAAATCCTCCGTCTGTCTCCGGCAGATGAGAGAGGGTTGTGCTCCTGCAGTGGAGACAAAAATAACCTGATTATGATGAGTAAAGAGTCAAAGTAGGAAAATATGTCTCACTTCGGTTTATCATCAGGCTAAATCGTCCTCTGCTAAACACAAGCCTTCCCAATAGAATGCCATTTTTAAGGGATGTCCATTGGGGGATTTGCCATAACCGCCACGCTTTACAGAGAAGGGGTAGGTAGAGACGAATTCTCGTCATTTTGCGCGATCCTGATCATCCTCAGGAGAACCCGTCTGGCCAGCGCGGAGAGTGTAGGCCGAATCCTCCGTCTGTTTCCGGCAGATTAGAGAGGGTCGTGCTCCTGCAGTGGAGACAAAAACAACCTGATGATGATGTCACGATTGGTCGAAACCAAGTCGAAACTAAGACGATTAAGTAGACGAGGTTGTAAACGATTGATGTGCGGCGACCTATGTAAGACAGGGAAGTCTATAGTGTTGCCAGAAACAGGCATCTGTCACTCCACGAGTAGGCATCCGCTTCTAACAACAACGAAACTAAGTAACTTAGAAACCAGTCAGGTTGCCGCGCTTACATTAAAGTCAAACAACTGTAGAGTAGCTACCTATACTTAGACATTTTTAATGATAACCTTTGTTAAAATAAAACACAATCAAAATAAATTAAGAATAGGAAAGTCTAATATGCTCGTAACTGAAATATGTCAATGAGTTATGTAAAAACTTATAATAGCTGTTAAATTATTGCTTGAGTAGTGAGCGCACAACCTCTATTTGAAAGCAGGTAGGCTCTGAGAACCGGTGACCTCAGTGGGAAGCCGGTTGTAGGTACACCGCGGGGCCCATTACTTGGCGCATTAAAGGAGTGTAACTTTTGTACTATTATCTATTCTATTCCAGAAATTTGCATATTTTATAATTGCATAGAGATAGTGAAGGAATTATTTCAACAATATATTTTATTTATTTATACTTTATTGTACACAAGTATAAGTCACACAACTAATTTAAACACAAGATGTACAAAGGCGCACTTAACTCTGTAAGAGTTTTCTTCCAGTAAACCTAAATGAATCATCATCATCATCAGGTTATTTTTCACAACTTTTGGCACCATTTGGCACAACCCTCTCTCATCTGCCGGAGACAGACGGAGGATTTGGCCTACACTCCCCGCGCTGGCCAGACGGGTTGGGGAGGCCTGATTAATGTTTTATAATGTATAATGTATTCCCATTGTCGCCTTGTACGACATCCACGGAATATGAATATTACTTTATAAATCTTTGTAAAATAAAGCATTTGAGTCACACTCGTAAATTTTCATCTCCTGCTGTCAAATGACGTCACATATAGAAACAGATTACAACCTTCATCATTTGTCAAATAAGTTATTCGGGAATCTGTCAAGGGTGGTCCATTGAAAGGCGGCGGTATCCGGGACTGATCCATGTTGACATATAGCTTTGTCACATTAGATTATGACGTCACCCTAAAGCCACCCCCACATTAGCACGGTAGCGAAGCCGGTGGCGGAGGCGATGGAGGCTATTTGGTTATTTTATGTTATTGTTGTTCTATAACAGAAGTGGGAGCTAACATTAATAGTTACATGCCTAATCGTCCTGTGATTGCACCAAGCACGGGCAGTAGCGTTCTCCTGTGTATATTAACGATCACCAATCCGCCTGCCAAGCGTGGTAAGTATGGCAAATCCCCCAATGAACAGCCCATGAAAAGTGTCGTTCTATTGGGAAGGCTTATGTTCAGCAGTGGACGTATTTCGGCTGATAGTGAGTAATGCATGTATAGTGCAAACATTGTATGAAGAGTAGGAGAGCATAAATACCACAGAAACGGATAGAGGTAGAAGGGGTACATCACTTGTTTACTTCAGTCTCGCGCGTGCCGATTTTCGGACGAAGCCCCTCCCGCGCATGTTATTTGCCTCGTGGTCGCGTTTCTAGTGAGGAGGTACAGTTATGCAGATTGAAAACGGGCAATATGGCACTTCTTCAGATTTTTGGCGGTGTTTACCCGACCTTGACTCGGCGCGAAACGAGTAAGCGTTTGACAGTTTATGCAATATATTGCAGATTGTTGGCACGCATGTTGCACATATTTTTGCCTTCTATCTCATTCATTTCTATGGTACATACAGTCACAGGAGGTACTCTCACGTAGTCCTTAAGGTAGGAACGCACTGAAGTCTCTTCAACTGTTGCACGAAGGGATAATGGGCGATGGGCGACAGCTTCAACTGTTGCACGAAGGGATAATGGGCGATGGGCGACAGCTTCAACTGTTGCCATGAAGGGATAATGGGCGATGGGCGACAGCTTCAACTGTTGCACGAAGGGATAATGGGCGATGGGCGACAGCTTCAACTGTTGCACGAAGGGATAATGGGCGATGGGCGACAGCTTCAACTGTTGCACGAAGGGATAATGGGCGACAGCGGCCGCCAGTAGTTGTGATATAACTTCGCATATCATAGACCTCTGTTACTCGATTAAACCTACCATGTAAACTACCTACACATTAGGGGTTCTCGTTCTCGCACCGCCGGTACGGAGTAATAACAACACTAAGTCGAACGATTTAGACACATTTTTGCGTGATTAAACCGTAGTAAGTGGGTATTATGGTTTTACTAGGGAGTTATGTATCTGTCACCCTAGAATTTGCTACAAAAAATGTGTATAGTACAATTGTGCATTGTTAATATGACAATGATGACAGCTAAATAATAATAAACAAAAAGTATCTTATATATAATTTATTAAAAATAAATTAATTAATATCTCAGACATTTACACCAATTATCTAGTCCCAAACTCGGCAGAGCCTGTGCTATGGTTACTAGATAACGGATACACATACATAAATAAATATATAAACGTCCAAGACTTTGGTACAAACATTCATATTCATCATACGAACATTTGCCCCTAGCGGGATTCGAACCCGCAACCTCCGGCGCGGCAGTACGAGAGCTACCCCGTTCCGCCCATCAATATATGTAATAAACTGTACCTGCATAAGATTATTTATGTTTAAGTTTGCATATACTTAAACATAACAAAATATGCTTATGTTTAAATTATCTATTTAATGTGATGTGTACTCATGTAATTGAGTCACAACATATATCTCAAATCCTTTAACTTAATGTATCTTTGTTTGAGTACCCAATAAATAAAATAAAAAAATAAAATATTCTACCCACAAAATCTAATAATAAACATTTTTAATCAACAGTTTTATTAAGATTTTCACACTGAAAAATATCTAGTCAAAACATTTTAGAATTTGTCAACTATCCTAAAGTTAAATCTTTTTATTCCATATAGTCAAAATATTGTTGGGATGAAAAATAAAACAATCTTTTAAAAAAATCATTAAAAAAGTCATTGCAGCACACTATACATGGAACACAAATTACCGTAAAATTTTACATCTACCTACCACCGTACGCGCGGTCAAACAAAATTATGATAGTACTGCCTCGCCCCTACCATGATACACGGCATAATACTCGAAAGCGATAAACTCGCGTGAATTGCCTAAGAAATATCCGGGAAATAGATGGAAAATTGTTATGGAGACTGAAACGTGGTGAAAGTCTGCTCGGGGAGTGAATACACGCGTTGGCGACGTGATGTCTGTCTGGGTTGTAGAGTAATGATAATGTAGAGACAATTTTCATATAGAGAAGGTTCTTCTTTTTTACGGTTCTTATTTTTTAGATTAATCAAAAGGGGAAGGTTAAACCTATATCATTATACCCCCCCACACCCACCCACAGTGTGTTAGAAACCCCTTTTTTGTTGCATGTAGTTTTTATGTCATTAATCGATAGTTGTTAACATTCTAAGTGCTGGAGTTCAACTCCGACTTTGATAAGACTTGTAGTTTTTTTTTTAAATGAGAAAGTTTCGTTATCAGTCGTCAGGAAAAAACAAAAAACAAAAAAAAATTAATTTTCCAAAATTGGAATATTCCGATTTTGATTAGTTCCAATAATGACACATATAGTAAAATATTTTTTCACCAATTTGTCTGTTTATCGTGAATATAAATGGAAATATGATTTAATTTCTTATTTTTTGTTTAATTTTTTTTTATTTAACATTAACAACGTATTAGGCCGAGATTTCTATACCTAAGATAGTATTTACTCTCTTTTACTCGTATATATAGTATTAAAATCATAAAGTAATTCCTTGTTATTCACAAGATATTGCAAATTTTAGTTTTATCCGCGATATCCGGTCTAAGGGTTGTCACTTTCACCAAAACATCCAAATCCGTAAGCATATTTTTATTTATTTATTACGGTGATGAGTAGACATCGCGTTGTTGCTGCTTCTAAGGGTTGTCACTACAAACTAAACTATTTTGACATTAACATATTTGGTTTATTTGGATATTGTTATGTAAAACATTGCACAGAAAGTACAAAAGGCGAACATATTGCCAATATGGCATTCTTCCAGTTGACCTTTAGATTATGCAGATAATGAGTGGTAGGCGATGTAGCGGATCACAACTAGTATATTAGTATACTAGTATATTTAGCCTTTTATATAAGTAGGAATAGAACCCATGGCCTCTAACGTTCGAGGCAAACCCACGAGTACAAGGCCAAAAAGTCCGTTTCACTCATCCCTCATTTATAATTAAATCCACGCCCTTCTTTAAAAACCCTCCTCGCCAACCTTTCAACATTTCCGTACCCACTCGAAATGCCATACATGTCAAATACAGACGTCATTCCTGGCGACAATATAATACGTGTTCCATGTTTGGAATTCGAATCAATTAACGTCTGTCAATCAATTACTCTGCGTCATTGATTGCTCTGTGGCGAGCCGGGAACGGTTGCTAGGCAACGGGAGATCGTTCCCCTAGTAGGCTACGCTCGACTCTCCGTATTTGCTTGGGGTATTTTGAACTTTAAAACATACTTAGTCTGATTCTGAAGGCCAAGTACCAAGTTTGAAGTGTCGTATTCGTCCCGAGCTTAAAGTACAGTAAAGAAACACCACTTTGTATGTATTTTGGTAGTTCTATTTTATTTTAAAGTAATACCGGTTTCGTAGACGGCCGAAGGGATTTAAAGAGATATAAATAAAAATATATATAAAATAAAATATATGTCAGACATTCACACCAATTATCCAGTCCCAAACTAGGCAGAGCCTGTGCTATGGTTACTAGATAACGGATACACATACTTAAATAAATATATAAACATCCAAGACTTGGGTACAAACATTCATATTCATCATACGAACATTTGCCCCTAGCGGGATTCGAACCCGCAACCTCCGGCGTGGCAGGCCGAGTGCTACCCATTCCGCCACGGAGGTCGTCAAATAGGTAAGGTAATTCAGAGTTTGTTGTCATTTTACCTGGGGGCGAGTTGTTACTCTACCGATTCTTATAGAATTTAAATTAAACAACAGCCGACACAGTCCCGCTGCTAGACCAGGCTCGTCCAAAATAATGGAAAGTCTATACCATAATGACTACGCTAGACAATAATTTATACTATTACTATTAGACACTATATACTACACTCCACGCCTGCTCCCCTCGCAATTCCTCTGAGCGAGGATCGACGGAGGTACGCTTACACATAAACACCTACCAGTGAAGGTAGGACAAGTCCCAAGGACTGAATTTACGCTACCTTGGGCCCCAGACAACTTAAAATAATCTACCGGAGACAGACGGAGGATTTGGCCTACACTCCCCGCGCTGGCCAGACGGGTTGGGGAGGCCTGATTGATGTTTTATAATGTTATTCCCTTAGTCGCCTTGTACGACATCCACGGGAAGAGTTGAAGTGGTCCTATTCTACTCTACCGAAAACCACACGGCAACTTACGATAGATACCGCTGCCAAATTTGTTGCATACTTATCACCACCCACGTGGCCAAGTAAGTGTAGGGTAATGAGGATCATTCACATAATAAGATTTTTGATTTTTAATCAGTAAGGCGGATGCGCTATAAATAGCAGAGCATTTAATTTTTTTAAATATTAAAATCTATCAAGAAATGACGAAGTTATTAAAGTTTATTTAAGGCAACGTTTCATAACTCGCGCGATTTCTATGTCGACGTAACTTGTTACAACCCGCGCGTGATGTTCTCGCCCTCTCGCTCGAATTTAATTCTCCACAGCAGTGTCGCGTGTATTTTGGTTTAGGGCAGACTACGCATACTTCTTCTCGCGATGCGACGTATGACTTCACTTCCGTTTTTGGAACTATTGCACTGAAATTGCTGTATCTTCGTCATTTTTGATCCGATTTAAATATATTTTTTTCATAGTATTTATGATTAGCGCAAAATATCTGCACACTTAACAAAAAAAACGTGAAAGATCCTCACTGGTGTAACTCCTGTGGCCGTGGTGTAACATTGACCCCGCATTTGTAGTGTGCTACACGTAACTTAAGCTCTTATTTGTATGACCTCAAGCTGAAGTTACGTGCCACCAACCATACACACACTGATTCTCAGATGTGTGGGTTTCCTAAAGAAGATTTCCTTCACCGTTGTTGAGCGCAGTTATTTAATGGACGCCCCGCCGACAGATGGATGCGGAAGTCAGGGTGTGGTGGCGTTCATTGGGGAAGACCTATGTCCAGCAGTGGACGTCTAAGGGCTGATATGAATATTTATTAATCATGTATGAATTAGCGATTAACAAAAATATTAGTTATCTAATCGGCAAATGTAATTGATTTTGTAACAGATTTCACGCCGATTAGAACTTGGCGCAGTCATTAACAGCGATTGGCTACGGGGTCCCAGCAAGCCTATATAATGGTGCCAGGGGTCGGGACAGGCCACACTACATCTTGAAGCAAGATGAGGTCCTTAGTATTCATATATTGGTGCATAGCTGTCGCCATAGCAGTCCCGGTAAGATTTTTTTCTAATTATCTTATAATAAGTAAAAAAGGCGAACATAATGCATTCTCTACCAGTTGAAACTTTGGGTTGTGTAGTGGGAAATTTGTGCCGTTTCACAATCATCAAATTTTAATGTCTCGTTGCATAGGTATACAATATTTTTGTGTGTCTAATATATGCAGGTAAATTAGCTACAGTTTATACTATAAACTAGCTGTTGCCTGCGACTTCATCTGCGTTGTTATATTTACAATGCAGTTGTGTTATAAACATTTTTCGTATTCGTAGCGCAGCTTTACGCATATCACATTGAAATTTGAGCTTAGGTTATTGGTATCATCTAGTCTCTAAATAAAATAAGGTTGTCTTTTTGTAAAGAAACTGCTTTTTGCTATAATAGCAAATATACATCAGACACTAAGTTGAAAGTTTGGAAAAGAATATGTAAATTTCGAAAAGATCACTTATTAAACTCCCCTTCTCCCTCCACCCCTATTCCCCTCCTCCCGTCTTCCCCTCAGCCCTCCTCCCCTCCGCCCCTTTCATACCACATTGTAAACCCAAAAATACAACAGCTTAAATAAAAACAAACTATAAATAACTTATAAAACATGTCTGTCCAGTTTTTGCAATGTTGAACTACACTGTCATACAAATTGTATGAAATGAGAGGTCAACTTGTAAATTAGCTCCTGACGTTTTATTGAGATATAGCTTATACCAAATTGTGTCCCGAACTCAAAACTATTAAACATGAAAATGCCGTCAAAATCTGTTCATTAGTTTCCAAGATTAGCCCGTACAAACATACATACATACATACAGACAAGATTTTTTTTATTATATTTTTGGAGCTACTGGTCTTAAGTAATGTCCGGGGAGTGTTTTTTTTTTTAACTTCAATGTACAGATTCCCTTTCTTATGTTTTTCTACTGTTGTATTATATGCACAGATTACATATTTGCTAAACTGTTGTGTGTCAACACAGATACCTAACAGTGTACTCATACCAAAAACTCATAATAAGAATCGTAATCGAAGTCTTGTTTATATATTTTTTTGGGTATTAGACTCTAGTATATATTATCTTTGGTATTAGTTAAGGTTGTAGACGATAAGCTGATCTTTAACCTATAATCACGTCAATACCAATTTCGCATTAGATGTTGTGCAGTTAATAAGCAGGTCGCCGATCGGCGTTGTGTTGAAATTAGTAATTTCTACAATACGTCGTACGGCGTTATGGTCCTTTTAGAATTTTGATTAAAAAAAAACTTAGGAAATGATTAACTATTAAATTTCAGGTACATGACGATGGATTAGAGGAACAGGTTAGCAACTATTCAAACTACTTACAACCGATGCTATAAACTTGTTTTAGGAACGAATCGCCATTATTGTAACAAACATTTATTAATATTATCCACGAACAGTTGCGGTATGAAAAGGTCTTACCTTAAAGTCTATTTTTGTTTGTCCCAGTGCAAGAAACAGTACCGCAAACATTTAAATAAATCGTGCGTTTAGTATAACATTCAATTATTATAAGTTATTACCATCCTGCCAATCATTATAATATGCAGCAATCACACATAAATTTGAACTTGGTTAGGAAATAATTAAACATATTTTCCATGCAACAGTCCGTTTTGTGCAGGTGGAAATGGTAACATGTGCTCGCGATTATGCTGAAGTAATGAATTTGAAAACTGAAGAACCATTTCATTCCACCACTGTTCATACAACTACGTCAATATTGCATAGTATGAAACTCGATCTCTTAGTTTGTTGGCGAATCGAAACCCTTTTAATGGAATTAAGTGAATTAAAGGATTAAGGGCCCCAGGTGGATCGCCGACTTGAAAAAGGTGGCCGGAAGCGCCTGGATGCGGAGGGCGGAGTACCGGGTTTGGTGACGTTCATTAGGAAATGCCTAGGTCCAGCAGTGGCTGTCTAAAGACTGACATAATTATGATAAAGTGACTAAGGGGCAGACATGCCACCTGATGGTAAGTGGCAACTGTTGCCCTGTCTGTCTAATCTCTCTTACTATTCAAACCAGAGCACTGTAAAAAAATAAAACCTGATGGAACTTACTAAGAACGTTAGCACACCCCGGCACTCAATTTTTTTTTAATGTTGAATTGTTTGCGCTTGACCTCAATCTCACCGACGGTAAGTGATGATGAGGCATAAGGTGGAGCGCGCTTACCTAGTAGATGCCTATTCACTCTTTCTTTAAAAAGATCCAAATTGTACTTGTCCGGAAATACCGAAGCTGGCAGGGAGTTCCATTCCTGAGCAGTTCGCATTATAATCGATGAAGCAAAACGCTCCGTGCGAATAAATAGATACAAGTAAAGTAAAACAAAGTTGCCGTGTGGTTTCCGGTAGAGTAGAATAGGACCACTCCAACTCTTCCCGTGGATGTCGTACGAGGCGACTGAGGGAATACATTATAAAACATCAATCAGGCCTCCCCAAACCGTCTGGTCTGGCCAGCGCGGGGAGTGTAGGCCAAATCCTCCGTCTGTCTCCGGCAGATGAGAGAGGGTTGTGCTCCTGCAGTGGAGACAAAAATAACCTGATGATGATGAAAGTAAAACAAAATACAAGTAAATAGATTTTTAATTACCTACTACTACTATAGGAGCACCAGCCTTTCCATACACATTTGTGTGTACATAAACTATTTAAGGGCCGTTAGCAGTCAACTCTGAAACGGGTGTGCAACGTATCAGCTGGCTGCTCTAGACGCGGCTGAGCATCGTGCCCTACCCGCTTCGGTATTTCTGGACAAGTACTACTTAGATCTTTTTAAAGGAAGAGTGAATAGGCATCTTCCGATTGAGGTCAAGCATAAAACCCATCAGGAACAAAAAGCGTGACAGCATAGATCATAATTAATTAGATTATTAATTCATCATCATCATCATTAGCCCTAAAGAGTCCACTGTTGGATGTAGGCCTCTACCAAGGTGCGCCACGGATTATTAATTAACCAATTTGTTTGAAATAGCTGCAAGACGCAAGGAGACGGTTGCAAAGTATCAATGTACAAGTAAGTAGACCTCGGAAGGGTTTGTAATTTATTGAGCTGATGTGGCAATGGTCAGGTCACATCTGTCTGTCTGTCCGTAGTATCTTAAAACTACTGCAGAGCCGATTATCCAGTAACTGAACAATATGTAACCATGTTAAATAATATTTTCCGAGATATTTCAGGAAATCTAAGATATTAATTGAGGACAATGTGCAAACATTATGTACGACGTACACCTCCAGTGGGGGGCCGAGTTATAGAGCTTCGGGGAATGAGGTGGGGTGGGGTAGGAGGGAGTACTGCCCTGCTGCAGTTTTTTATTTTTATTTATTTTCAGGAAACTTACAGTTTGACACCTTTTTGTCAATTTCCAAAGGTTGTTAAAATACTAGTTAGTAGGGTATCACATTTTAATAACGATATTTGTTAAAATGTTTTTAGATCTTTGATAATGGTGCTGATAACGACGATGTAAGTATACTATACTTAGTCTTTCTTAACCGTTTTCCTCATCAATAGCTTAAAATAGTCTAGTCTTTAAGCATCCTACCTGTCACATAACCTACGACACAGATACGTGGATACTGACGACGGTGGAACTGATCCATAAGTGATCAGCGTCGCTAGGACTGATGACCTAAAGATGGTGACTAAAACCTGCTGGATGCGGGGGCAGAGGACCGGTTGTGGTGACGTACAGTACAGTCAAAATTCTGATATGATAAGTAGTATAAGCAACGATCTCTATGTACTTACTAGATGGCGCGAACCAACCAAGTCTCTGTTCCACGCAACTGCGGCTCCGGGAGCCGCTACTCGTACAAATTCACTTTAACACTTCTGCATTTACTACGCAGAATATTAAATTACTACTAAATATTGACGCTACGGGTAAATAGCGTCAATATTTAGTAATTAATTAATTGTTCTGCGTAGTAACTGCACAATTGTCAAAGTGAATGTGAACGATTTGTGGCTCCCGGAGCCGCAGTTGCATGGAACAGAGCGATTGTTTGGTTCGCTCCATCTAGTAAGTACATACGATCGTTCAGTATAAGAATAAATTCTGGAGATACATGTAGAACCTTGTGTAGCACTACACTACGACGTCTTCAGCTACGAAATGACGTCAGAGCTACGCCGTAGTCATCCCAGTGATACTCTGAGAAAAAATTAATAGCCCTCCTACTTACATAAGGATAAAAATATACCACTATTACGTAAGTAGCCGCTCTCATTATAAATGGTGTCGCCTACAACTGATTCAGTAGCCGGCTACATTACTAAGTAACCACACTACTTAATAATGTGGCCGGCTACTGAATGAGTTGTAGGCGACACCATTTATAATGGGGGCGACTACTTATGTAATAGTGGTATATTTTTATCCTTACGTAAGTAGGAGGGCTACTTATTTTTTTCTCAGTGTACGAGAGGGGGAAGTCGTGGTTATGAACGGTTCTTGTGATTGAACTATCAATGAGGATACACGTGTCAAGTGTTATATCAAAGACCAACATATATGTAGTTGTATTTAAAACAATATAAGTTGTCTCATTTCTGAACTAATGGTTCTGAATGAAATAAAAAAAACTGTAACACTCACTTGCTCTAGACTCTTGTAATAAGAGTAAGTGAGTCTTGATATCTTCTTAGTTAAGTCGTTAAAAATTTGTATTTTTTCATTTAATAAAGAGACATCAGAACAATCAACGATTTCAACACAATCATCAACATCAGGACAGTAGCCTGGATCAAAGTAGGCTAGAGGATCAGGCTCGGCTAGTGGATCAGACTCAGGTAGTGGATCAAGACAGATCCTACCGCGGTCAGGATAGAAACGATCAAGACCGAAGTGATCAAGATAGGACAGAAGATCGAAACAGAAGTGAGGATCTGGAAAGAGGAGAGGATCAAGAGAGGGGAGATCTAGACAAACAAGCTCGAGACCACCAATTCCGGGTGAGTTCTCAAATCATCGGCAATATTTATTCGTTAAATATCGCAATTTCTACTGTTTATTGATGAAATTTTCATCAAAACAGTTCAAAGAAAACAAATAACAAAGGAACTATGTTTTTTCAATTACAATTTCAGCAGAATTTGCAAGCGCTAGCGGACAAATTGGAACGTTTGACTTCGATGGCTCACAAACACAAGGTTAGTGTTAACACAAATAACTGCTTCAGATGTTCCTGTCAGTGACCACTGTTGAACCCAGGATTTCCCTAATGCGCACAATATTGCCCTGATAAGAGATAAGGCCGAAACAGGGGCCAAAATAGTTTTCAAGAACTCTATAAAAATTACTACAGGTTCCTCAATTTATGAAGTACATGATCCGCCAGAGAACTAAAGCGTTCGACATAGCTCAAAAAGTTCGCTCGTTGAATTGGCAGTGGGCTGGTCACATCTGTCGGAAAACAGATTACCGCTGGGGTAAACGGGTTCTCGAGTGGAGACCGTGACTGGGCAAGCGTAGTGTGGTACGCCCCCTGCCTAAATGGAGCGACGATCTGCGTAAGACACCTGGATGAGAAGAACCGTAGATCGGGTTCAGTGGCACACCTTGTGAGAGGCCTACGTCCAGCAGTGGACTCTTTCAGGCTGATTCAATGTGCATTTAGTACCAGGGAAGAAAAGTTCGCGGCCCTTGGCCTCTTTAAGTTTTCGATCCACCTGGCAAAGAGGGAAAAAGGGACGAGGGAGTGGGGACGGACGGGAAGAGAGGCAAAAAGCACTGACCTCTATATAATACGGGACTGCCTGTCCCATACAAATAAAAGCTAATTTAGTGTACCGATTTGAAATTAGTTAAGGGGACACTAGTTACTAATTATAAGCCTTCAGCGCCAAAAGGACTCAAGCGCCAGAGGTCGTGTGTTTTAATCCCACCGGGGGACTTTTACAGGCTTTTATGGGCAACGCATGACAAAATTCACAGCGCACTAGATTTGCCGTAATTACTCGATTCTTAAATTCATTTATTCGATTAAATTTCTCAATAATATATTGTTTCATTGATACAAAATTTGTGATGGCAGCATTGATAGCAATGCAGAGACATTCTTGAAATGACTGCAGAAGACAACAATATACTTCTACCGGAGAACTCCAAGAATAAAAAAAGTTATGTATATACGTACCTATGTATCGTTCTAACACCTTAATGGACAGTCCACTCGAGCCCTCAAACATTTGGCCATTGCTACAGGACGCCGTACAACGTCACTGTGCTTCACCTATTAAGATACTCGAACTGTGCTATACTGTGCGAAAAACTAGCACTCGTGTTTTAACGCCCTTCAATATAAGACAGTTGCTTAAATAACTATTAAACAAATATATATAGTTTCACATTTATTACATTGACGTATTCTTGTAGCTGGAGATACATCACTATCAAGATCGCCATCAAGATAACTTGGTAAGTGGAGTTTATTACCTTTTTGTTTGTCACATGTGACTGTTTTTCACATACATAATGCTCACGCGTTGGTCCCAGAGGGATAGGCAGAGACGATAGATCGCCACTTTGCGCAATCCTGACACACCTCACTAGCCTCACTCACATTCATCAACCTTTTCAAGTACCACCTTTTATTCTTCTCACTGCGGACCCCAGCCTTTTTGAGGACGTTACTAATTTTCTTGAACGTCCTCCTAGGATAACCTTTAGCTGTAGTTTCTTCCACATTCGCACTGTAAAATTCTTTTATCACTCTTCTTTACCAATGCAACATAGCCTTCTCTACCTTCCTTATTACATGTTCTTTCAAACTATTTTTCTTAAGAAAATGTTAGGCACAAATGTTTCATTTATTTTATTTGCAATTAAGATATCTTACATTTAAGCAATATAAACTCTTGTATTTAATAAATTAACCATAATATTATAATTAATAATAATAAACATAACAGCTATGAAAGTTTGGATCAATTTGAATATTTTTAAAGCAAGAGTGTATACCTAAGTATCTTCTGAGAAAGCGCGCTCGACTTTAGGCTTCGTAATCACTTACAATCAGGTGAGACTAAGATCAATCGTAAACCCATCAGGAATAAAAAAAAGACTTTTAAAAGTCAACAAAGCGTACGTAGTAACAAAGATCAGGTTCCGCCAATTAAATTTTTATTAAATTTTCCTGAAGTGCTTATCTCGGAAAATGAAGATTTTCCCTAAATTTCCATATAATTCTATAATAAGTTTAATTTATTTTTAGATCCCACCTAAACGAAGCAACAGGCAACAGGTTCGTATTTATTATATTTTGAATTGTATTTATTTTAACACATTCGTGGACAGTACGTCAATAGTAGTATATGGACGTGGTATTTCGCACTCTTTCGTATTGATTCGTCGTGTAGTGCCGCATCACGAACTCACGTCACGTGGGCTGTGTCCACGAATGTGTTAATAGTGAAATGTCGTTACAATACAATCTGGGTAGTCTATCGGCGAACTACTAAGGACTGTAACTCCTAACACCTTCAGTATTTCCGGACAAGTACAATTTGGATTTTATTAAAGAAAGAGTGAATAGGCTACTTCTAGGTAAACGCGCTCCACCTTAGACCTAATCGTCGCTCACCATCAGGTGAGACTGAGGCCAAGCTTAAAGCCATCAGCAAAAAATAAAAACAATGAGATACCCCAGACTACTCTGTAAGCATTTCGGATAATATCCATCGATCTGTGAAACCATTTTGTACTCTCAAACGGGTCATCCTACTAATATTACAAATATACGAAAGTTTGGATGTTTGGATATTTGTATGTTTGTTACTCACGCTTCAACCACTGGACGGATCGGGATGAAACTTAGCACACATTTAGGTTAGGTCCTGAAATAGGACATAGGATAGTTTTTATCCCGAAAAAAACGTTCTGTTCGTACGGGAAATACACAATAGTTTGTGATGTTAAGTTGTCCACGCGGTCGAAGTCGCGGGCAACAGGTAGTATGACATAATACTATGATAAATTGTTGGCGTATTTTAATAAGCAATCAAAATTCTGAAATGATAAGTAGTATAAGAATAAATACTGGAGATTACAGGTAGAACCTTGTGTAGCACTACACTATGACGTCATCAGCTACGAAATGACGTCAGAGCTACGCCGTAGTCATCCCAGTGATACGCGAGGGTGGAAAATGTGGTTATGAAATGTTCTTGTGATTGAACAATCACTGAGAACACACGTTTCGAGTGTTAATTATATCAAATACCAAAATAGATGTAGTTGTATTTAAATCAGTATAAATTGTTTCATTTCTGAATGAAATAAAGAAAACTGTAACTCTCACTTGCTCGAGACTCTTGTAATAAGAGTAAGTGAGTCTTGCTATCTTCTTAGTTTAGTCGTTAAAAACTTATATTTTTTCATTAAATAAAGAGACATCAGAAGAATCCACGACTTCAACACAGGTATCAATATCAGGACAGTAGCCTGGATCAGACTCGGCTAGAGAATCAGGTAGTGGATCAAGACAGATCCTACCGCGGTCAGGATAGAAACGATCAAGACCGAAGTGATCAAGATAGGAGAGAAGATCGAAACAGAAGTGAGGATCTGGAAAGAGGAGAGGATCAAGAGAGGGGAGATCTAGACAAACAAGCTCGAGACCACCAAATCCGAGTGAGTTCTCATATCATCGGCAATATTTATAAGAGTTCATTAAATATCACAATTTCTACTGTTTATTGATGAAATTTTCATCAAAACAAATAACAAGGAACTAAGTAGGTATGTTTTTCAATTACAATTTCAGCAACATTTGCAATCGCTAGCGGACAAATTGGAACGTTTGGCTCCGATGGCTCAAAAACACAAGGTTAGTGTTAACACAAATAAATGCTTCAGATGTGGCTGTCAATGACCACTGTTGAACCCAGGATTTCCTTATTGCGCACAATGCTGCCCTGATAAGAAAGAAGGCCGAAACAGGGGCCAAAATAGTTTTCTAGAACTCTATAAAAATACTACAGTTTCCTCAATTTATGAAGTACATGATCCGCCAGAGAACCAAAGCGTTCAACATAGCTCAAAAAGTTCGCTCCTTGAAGTGGCAGTGGGCTGGTCACATCTGTCAGAAAACAGATTACCGCTGGGTTAAACGGGTTCTCTAAGAATAAAAAAGTTATGTACGTATGTATGTATGTATCGCAATAACACCTTAATGGACAGTTGACTCGGGCCCTCAAACGATTGGCCCTTGCTACAGAACGCCGTACAGCGTCAATGTCCTTCACTTATTAAGATAGTCGAACTGTGCTATACTGTGAGAAAAACTAACACTCGTATTTTAATACCCTTCAATATAAGACAGTTGCTTAAATTACTATTAAACAAATATATATAGTTTCACATTTATTACATTGACGTATTCTTGTAGCTGGAGATACATCACTATCAGGATCGCCATCAAGATAACTTGGTAAGTGGAGTTTATTACCTTTTTGTTTATCACATGTGGCTGTTTTTCACATACATAATGCTCACGCCTTGGTCCCAGAGGGATAGGCAGAGACGATGCATCGCCACTTTGCGCGATCCTGACACACCTCACCAGCCTCACTCGCATTCATCAACCTCTTCATGTACCATCTTTTATTCTTCTCACTGCGGACCCCAGCCTTTTTGAGAACGTTACTAATTTGATTCTTGAACGTCCTCCTAGGACGACCTCTAGTTGTAGTTTCTTCCACATTCGCACTGTAAAATTCTTTTGTCACTCTTCTTTACCAATGCAACATAGCCTTCTCTACCTTCGTTACTGCATGTTCTTTTAAACTGTTTTTCTTAAAAAAATGTGCCTTATATTTATTTTATTTGCAATTAAGATCTCTTATCTTACATTTAAGCAATATAAACCCTTGTATTTGATAAATTAACAATAATAAATATAACAGCTATAAAAGTTTGGATCAATTTGAATATTTTTAAAGGAAGAGTGTATACCTAAGCTTCTTCTGAGTAAGCGCGCTCCACTTTAGGCCTCGTAATCACTTACAATCAGGTGAGACTAAGATCAATCGTAAACCCATCAGGAATAAAAAAAGATTTTTAAAAGTCAACAAAGCGTACGTAGTAACAAAGATCAGGTTCCGCCAATTAAATTTTGATTAAATTTTCCTGAAGTGCTTATCTCGGAAAATGAAGATTTTCCCTAAATTTCCATAGAATTCTATAAGTTTAATTTATTTTTAGATCCCACCTAAACGAAGCAACAGGCAACAGGTTCGTATTTATTATATTTTGAATTGTATTTATTTTAACACATTCGTGGACAGTACGTCAATAGTAGTTTATGGACGTAGTATTTCGCATTGTTTCGTATTGATTCGTCGTGTAGTGCCGCATCACGAACTCACATCACGTGAGCTGTGTCCACGAATGTGTTAATAGAGAAATGTGGTTACAATACAATCTGGGTAGTCCAGCGGCGAACTACTAAGGGCTGGAACTCCCTAACACCTTCAGTATTTCCGGACAAGTACGATTTGGATCTTATTAAAGAAAGAGTGAATAGGCAACTTCTAGGTAAACGCGCTCCACCTTAAGCCTATCGTCGCTTACCATCAGATGAGACTGAGGCCAAGCTCAAAGCCATCAGCAAAAAATAAAAATAATAAAAGAGTGAGATAAACCAGTTTACTCTGTAAGCTTTTCGGATAATATCCGTCGATCTGCGAAACCATTTTGTACTCCCAAACGGGTCATATGACATTCTGATAAGCGGTTGGCGTCTAACTACGAACGCTTATGAAATTATGTCACTTGACCCGTTCGAAAGTACAAATTGTAGATTTTTCTTTAGACTGATATTATACTTGCTTACGGATAGGCCCTCAGGTCCAATCGATAACTCATTATAGGTTGTTGATCAAATATTTTTAAATTTATGTATTACTTCGTCCGCGTGGACAACTTAACATCACAGATTATTATGCATTAACTAATAATTATTATCAAGTATTACTACTATAAAGGAAAATAATTTTTCGCACCTTATGTCACCTCGAAGTATTTACCTTCATGGTTGGTACTAATTGGTTATTAAATTAGATTAGATAACAGATGTAATTTATTATCTAATTTAATAACCAGTTAGTGCCAATCATGAAAGTAAGAACTTTGAGGTGACTTATGAGGTGCGAAAAATTATTTTGCTTCATGGTATGACCTGTAATAA
The DNA here is from genome assembly GCA_947086405.1 of Esperia sulphurella. Lineage (NCBI taxonomy): Eukaryota > Metazoa > Arthropoda > Insecta > Lepidoptera > Oecophoridae > Esperia > Esperia sulphurella. The sequence continues at coordinate 5,341,105 of OX352282.1, forward strand.
CATATAATATATATTTCAGAAATTGTATCAAAGTAGACAATACCAGGTACCTACCTAAATACTTAATTATGAACTAAACTTAATAAATTTCGAAGGTGAATGTGATCAAAGACTACAAGTTTAATTAAAGTCGCTAAGAGAGCTATGGAGAGGGCTATGCCCAAATATATCTTCTGTTTACTTATAGTTAGCTGTTGCCCTCGACTTCGTCCGCGTGAACAACATCACAAATTATTATGTATTTCCCGCAGGAATTAGATGTTTTTTCGGGATAAAAACTATCCTATGTCCTATTCCAGGACCTAACCTATATTATGTGTACCAAGATACATTCCGATCCGTCCAGTGGTTGAAGCGTGATTGAGTTACAAACATCCAAATATCCAAATTTTCGCATTTATAATATTAGTGGGATACTTCATAAATTTTCATACACACAAAACTTATCTTCATAGGGCCAGGGAGACCTGGCGACACTTCGCCCCTTCTGAATCTTTTGTGCTAAATCTATCCACCACAGGCCCCAAGCCGATTCGTATCTTCTGTGATATTTGCAGGTTTCCTTGCCATTTCCCTTTACCGAAAAGCATGTGGTATTATAAATTAACTGTACTTAAGTTAGTAAAAACCCATTGGTTCGTGCTGGATTTGAACCCACGACCTCATGAACGAAACACGAGTGCACAACCAACTAGGCTACTACGGTTGTAATACACATGTAGAATCCCAAATTAGGATTTCCATGTAGATACCATGGGAAATGGGCAGGAACAGACAGGACCAAATATAACCCTAGACCAGGAGAAATTTTACAAATTGCACAAAGTTAACTGTTCCCATATGGCAATAGAATCCAGGACCTCTTAACGCTCGAGTCGGAGACCTAAAAACCACTAAACACGAGGCATTGTGGATGATTCTAAACGAGATTTTATTTCACTTTGCACAGTGACGGTATCAAAAGGATCGTCATCCCAAAGTCTATTATTGCTTGGAGCAGTACAAGAAACAGTATTACCAATATTTGAATAAATCTTATGTTTTGTTTACTGTTTGTTTACTCCACCTGTTAATATTACAAAAATGACACCTAAACTGACTTTGTTATCAAATTAATTATTAAGGATATTAAACATAATTCCATAAATTAAACATATGGAAAACTTTCGACCTTGTATCACATTATATTTAATTTCTTATAAATATTCGCCATCACCCAAAGGTTGCTGAAATAAATCGCTGAAAGCAATAAGGCTGCTATATTGGACACTAGATTAATCCTTCTATGTATATATTTTTTACATATATAAAATGTTGTATATACTCGTATTGTGCACATGAATATTTGAACTAGAAAATAGTGCAGTTAACTTGTGTTACCAAGTAATTGACCCGGAATACAGAAAGGTGGATAAGCAGTATGTGCTCGCGATATGATATAGAAATGAATCTGAAACTAAAGAACCTTTTCATTCGGCCACTGTACATAAGAAAGAAAGAAAGAAAGAAAAAAATTTATTCACTAACACAACAACTTTAACGTTATATACACATGTACGTCATTATTATAAATATTAAAAATTAAATTACATCAAATTATTACATATCTTAAAATTAAGGGTGGACGATGTTGTGCAAGTGAGAGGTCCCCAACTCAGCGAAGTGCTGCACCCAAAAGGTGCAGCAAGGGTTGTCTGGGCTAGGTAGAGATTTAGATAATTGTAATGTTTTGTTTTCACTAACAACACAAACAGGAATACCAGAATGCCGCACAAAGACACCAGCAAGATACCCGATACGTCCCAGTCCCAGACGATGTAAGTTGTCAATTTTTACAAAATTAATTTTTAACTACATTTTTATTAAGTCAATGGGCCCGATTCTGAAGGCACACATTTAAAATTTTACAGCGCTAAAATTGGTTTCGTCTTCATCTTCATAATACTGTGTGACAAGGATAGCAACAGTTTTAGTGCTGTCAAATTTTAACATTGTGCCTTCAGAATCGAGCCCACTTTCTTGTTTATCTGTCGTTCCGGTTGCAACTCAAATTTCGAGCACTTCTCGATTAGCTATCCGGTTGAAACTTTCAGGGTAACTCACAACTCGATGACAATTAATGCATTCTAAATCTATTTATTAGACGGACAGACAGACATAAAAAAACGAAAAAGAACAAAATATTTAATGTAGATTTAAAAAATAATCTAAAAATCTGTGTTTTTGTGTAGGTATGTCGAGTTATTTTATTATTTTTATGGCGCATAAAAACGTGGTTTTTAGATTAATTTTTTAATCTAGGTATACCTATTCAATTTTAGCATCGTGATCGAGGCACCCCAACGAATTAAAACTGAATATTGAAAATAGGCTAAACGCATATCAAGTAAATACTTGATTTACACCAAATAAACTGATTGATTAAATATGCTCATTTAAACAGAACTTTAGTAATTTTAATTTTTTATCATCAATATGCCCAGCATCGCGTTTCCATAGTTTCCGGAATACGGACCGAGATATCCTAAAAAAGGTGGCCGAAGGGCGGAGGATCTTATTGTTATGTTCAGGCGCGGGATTTCGTTTGGGTGGGGGATTTTAGTGTGAACTTTGTAAACAGGTAGTGATGTCCTCATAACGATGATGAAATTTTGAAATTGGAACAAATAAAGCACTTGGTGTGGGTCAAAGGTACCCACGGCCATCCCGTCAACTGTATCCGCGCCTGGTTAAGTTAAATTCGTTAAATCGTGTCGAGAACTGACTTACAAGTTGAAGTAGGTCAATTGCCGCGTATGTACAATGTAAGTATTTGAGACTTAATGAATTATAATTTCCTTCAGCGTTTCAAGAACTTCAATCCATATTATTTACAAGCGGTAAGTTATTTCATATTCTGTTCTATAGTACCTATCAGTTATATAATTAATATTATTATTCTGTATTCGGCGATGTTGTTCTCAACACATCACGTCAAGGGGTATCGCGGAGCGAAAAGCGGGCGAAGGAAAGTCGTTTTGTGACATAGTTTACTCAAAGTGGCGATACATCGTCTCCTCCTACCCCCCAAGGCGTGAGCATTATGTATGTATGTATGTATGTATGTATGTATGTATGTATGTATGTATGTATGTATGTATGTATGTATGTATGTATGTATGTATGTATGTATGTATGTATGTATGTATGTATGTATGTATGTATGTATGTATGTATGTATGTATGTATGTATGTATGTATGTATCTATGTATGTATGTATTAAAATTACGTAACATATATATTCTAATTTCATTAGACTGACACTTTGTCTTGAATGTTGGAATCAAGAGCTCGGAGTTTGATTACCACTGAGGCTGTCCTCCTTTCTACAAGTGGGCCCTGTAGTCTGAGTGTTAATATATGTGTATACTGTCCTCATCATCATCAGGATATTTTTGTCTCCACTGCAGGAGCACAACCTTCTCTCATCTGCCGGAGACAGACGGAGGATTTGGCCTACACTCCCCGCGCTGGCCAGACGGGTTGGGGAGGCCTGATTGATGTTTGTTTGTTTATTTGTTTAAGGAAAACATACAGTTTTAATATAGGTATACATTACAAGAAAATAATAAAGTAGTTCATACACCAAAATAGTTTTCACTGATGTTTTATACATACAGGGACTAAATGTGAAAGTGGGAATTCAAGTTATACAATTTAAAACAATATTGCAATGATTACGATGATTACAAGTTATGAGAAAACAAAAAAAAAGTAATAATATATAAAATGAAACTTTAGCTATTTGGCACTTGAAACAAGTTTATGAATATCAGTTTTGTAACTTCTTGAGTTAGTTACCGAGAATATATCTATATCATTAAACTTTAAATTATAATTTTTACATGCTCTTATTAAAAAAGAGTTTGATCCGTAATTGGTTCTTGTTCCACCCGTGTAAAAAATATACCTGTGTCTAGCACTTAGCCGTTGGCATTTAAACTTAATTCCCTTTACTAGTGCTGGAGAGTCAATTTCGTTGTGAAGCAGTCTGTACAAGAATACTTGATCTCTAATAGTGCGACGGTCCTCTAGAGAGTATAAGTTTATACAAAATTCTTCGTTCGATCTACGAGCTCTAAATCTAATATGTCTTAAAAAACTATTTTGAATTCGTTCTATAGCTTTAATGTAAATATCATATTGAGGATTCCAAACTGTAGAGGAGTATTCAAGGATTGGTCTTACAAGAGTATTAAATAGCAGAATTAGTGTTGATATTCTTTTAAAATCGCGACCAATTCTTGTTATAAATCCTAACATTTTGTAAGCTTTACTAGTTATGGTGTCTAAGTGAGTTCTGAATAAAAGTTTATTATCGAGAATTACTCCCAGATCCCTCAACTCCGACACTCTGCTAATCAACACATCACTAAATGTATAGTTAAATATGATGGTGTTCATTTTCCTTGTAAAAGATATAACGTTGCATTTACTGATATTTAATTTTAATTTATATTTATTGCAATACATAAAAAGTCTATTTAGGTCTGACTGTAGTAGTGTACAGTCGTGTTCATTTCTAATAATCCTAAATATTTTTTTATCATCTGCAAACAGTAAAATATTCGAATTTTGGAATTGAGAGACTAAGGTGTGTTTTTCTTTAAATGTCTAATTTGATAAACAAACATGGCGCCAAGGTGACCATAGATATAAAATAGTGTTGTCAAATAATAGAATTAATTGATTCAATTGAATTTAATTTAATTTGTGATTAATTCTATATTATTCTCAGTGATTATAAGTTTAGGAATATTTATTTATTTATTGGTTACTCCCATGGATATTCTGTATCGAAATACAAAATTTCATCCACATCGGATCATTACTTTGGACGGACGTCAGCATACGACTGCAGACAAACGGACACGCAAGCACATTGTTTAGTTTTTGGTTTTTGGACTCTTACATGTCTAAGGGAACATATATCCATCAAAGTTTCAAAAATAAATACAACATATTGCAGAAACATTTTTATTCTTTAAGGTACAAAATACAAATCATTGTAATAACAATAATATTAAGTATGTATAAAACAATGCACCGGCATCAAACTTAATATTTTAGAAAAGTGCAAACGATAATGAGTAACAAACATCGATTTTACCGATGCGATGCCGATTACGATTATCTGTGCCAATATTCCGTTAAAATTAATAGAATATCAATTGTCTATCTTTTTTGGTTCAGTGGATGTCCAACTTATTTGTCTAATCCTTTTTTCTCCTCGCCTACTTATTTCTATAGATTCAATTAGTTACAAGTATTCCGAATGAATAATTGAATTGCGTAATTGAATGCGTGACATACCCCATCTCTAAAATCCAAAGACAATATAGAGATAACCCGTCTCAATATGATTTAAGGTTAAAGCGATTTGTTGATAATTTTGCTAAAAACTAAGGTTTACGATGATTAATTCTATTAGTTTTGTGAGTGGATATCGTGCAAGTGCTTGTTTGAGGTATATGAGGATTTTGGGTCAGTTTTATTGTGTGATTGGCTCGCAAATTTGAGATTTTGTAGAGGTGAGTGGTTTGGTTACTACTTAGGACATTTAAAGAAACATTAACCTTACATCATTTATGAATATGTTGAACAGCAAAGGGCCGACATGCGATCCTTGAGGAACGCCAGATGAGACTGGGAGAAAGGAAGATATGTAGCCCTTGACAGTAACAGCTTGGGTACGGTTTTGTAGGTATGATGTTAACCAATGGAGTAGGTCACCATGTATACCGATGTTTTCTAGCTTCCCAATAAATAAATTATGTGAAATTTTATCAAATGCCTTAGAATAATCTGTGTACACAGCATCAACATGGTACCCCTCATTCATGCTACCTAAGATAAAACCCACATACTCACATAGATTTGTTTCGGTCGACCTTTGTGTTACAAAACCATGCTGTTGACTGATTAAAATCGGTCTAATGACTGGGCCAATAGCATCATACACAAGTTTCTCAAACAATTTTGGAATGTACTCAGTTTAGAAATTGGGCGATAATTAGAAATATTGTGTTTATCTCCCGTTTTATAAATTGGTACCACATATGAACGTTTCCAAATTGTTGGCTTCGTCCCAGACTCTAGAGATAATTTGAATAGAAAAAATAGTGGTTTAGACAGTTGTTCATGACATCGGTTTAAAAATATTGGTGGGATCCCATCCGGGCCAGCTCCCTTTCTGACATCTAACTGTTTTAAATATTCAGAAATAAGTGACAAAGAAAGTTCAACAGAATGAACATTTACTGAGAGACCGTTCCCGAGGGATAGCAAATTTTCCTGGTCATGGACTGGTTGTGTGCTAGTATCATCCTTTTCAAAAACAGAATGAAAATGTTTATTGAAGAGTTCACTAATCTGACTACCGTTAGAGCCGGACATCTCACCAAGGTACATGACATCTGGTAGATCGGTACAATTCCTTTTAGATTTAACAAGTCCAAAAATTTCTAGTGTTCTTATGAATCATGGCTTCTGCACTAGATATAAAACTATCATAACATTCAAGTACTATTTTTTTTTGTCTGGCTCTCAGTAGTGGAAAGGTGTTGTAATCACTGAGATTACCATAAACCTTCCATTTTTTATGATATTTGCGCTTTTCCTTAATTATCTTTACGAGAGACCGACTGTACCATTTGGGATATTTCGAAATTTTATTTATAGTTTTTACAGGCACATATTCCTTAATAATGTCCATAATAGTAGTATAGAATGCAGAAACTCCATGCTCAATATCAGTTGTATCAATTAGGGAGGCCCAATTAATAATAGAAATTACAGAGTTTATTTTATCATAGTCAGCGGCACCGAAATTAAAACTAGTGCATATTTTAGGTCGCAAATATCTAGGTTGTAAATCATTTATTTGTACCTCAATAGGAGGATGATGCGTATCGATTGCTATTATTGGGTCAGATGCAATATTAATTATGCATACAATATTAAACACTATTAGATCCAATATGCGGCTATTTCCATTTAGTACGTGGTTGTATTGATTAAAATTAGTAAATAATAGAAAATTCCTTAATTCACTAACATAGTTACAAGTAAAATCATCTGCAAGTTGAAGATGCTGTTCACCATCACTGGCGGACCATAAGGCATATCGTATATTAAAATCACCAAATATTAAAAATGTATCAGTTGGACAAGCTAGTAATTTATCAGAGATGTATTCATAGAAGTTTAGCAGGCAATCAGCCTTATGTCGACTGTCTGGGAAGTAGCAACAGTATAGATGGCATAGTTTAGTAGAATTAGCACTCAGTGGAATCGTGAAAATCATAGTTTTATAATGTATTCCCTCAGTCGCCTTGTACGACATCCACGGGAAGAGTTGGAGTGGTCCTATTCTACTCTACCGGAAACCACATGGCACCTGTATACTGTCCTGTCCTTGTTTAATTCCTACAATACAGGTCATTCCTGTTAGGATGGAACAATGTATATTTCAAACCAATAGTTTCCAAACGAAAACCAACACTATTTACGTCTCAGTAACATCTACATGAAAGTGTCATCAGCAGCAAAAACAAGTTTCTAATACCATGTAAACTTTGCGCTCCACTTCGGAACAACATCTATTAGTTGTTTTATTTCCGAGAGGCAAATGCGTTTGTTTTCACATGACTATAGATTTGGAATGAAATGTTATGAATGCTTATTTTATTTCTATTTTTTTTATAGCTGCGGCAATACGTTGTAAGTACAATAATGAAGTTAGCTACTCGTATAACATTACAAAGCAAAGCAAATTAAATATGTGAAAAACTAGTTACCAAATAGCTAATAGCAGTCTTGATTTAAATTTTATATTATAATAGCTGTTTTCCGATTAAAAAGCAAGATATAATTGATCTAATTCACCAAGATGGCAGATTGCCGCCTTGACAAAAATCTGATCTTAAAGCCCGACCTGGTCAAAAATTGGACTGGAATTATTTAAGCTGTTGACATGATATTCGACGAAGAACTGAATTTACCCACATATCCGAAGATATAGAATTGGTACGATGAAGGCAGTGGACAAGTTGGATCTGGCTCGAAATCGATAGACCTAGGTGCAAAGGAGATTTGGAGTGGAGAACGACCTGATAGCCGAAAGCTGTTCTGTGTGAAAGGAGAGCAAAGATACGGGATGTATCCAGCAGTGGACGTTGACAAGTTGAAGATGAAACAATTCTAATTCGGATATTCTCCAATTCACTGTTAAAACTATCCAAACGGGATGTGAGGGAAAGCCATTCCATTCTTTAAAAACTTCATTCTATTTAAAAATACGACTTATATTATCAGCTTACTAATCCTATCTTGTGTATTACATATTTCCTTTGTAACAGGAGGGAGCTGATGAACAGCAACAGCGGAGTTTCGATGACGACCGCGAAGACGATGATGACAATGACTACGAGCAGAAGAAAAAATAACAAGCAAAGGTGTAGGCGACTACATAACAATACAAACTTATCTGTGCTTACGGCGAACATTACAATTGGCTCCTAATGAATAATGTCGTTCATTTATTCATCATATTGCAGTCAACATTCATCCACATAGGCCTTTCTTTGATGACAAACAGTCCTGTTCCAATCCAGCACCTTTTCGTTCGAAGTCATCCGACAACCAGGCCTGCTGACTGAATCTGATGAAATAATAAATGTATTTACCAAAGAACTATCTCAATATGATATTGCTACTGCCCCGCAGAAGATATTCAATGCTTTTCATTAGAAATTAACGCTTCCTGCAATGCGATTGTGAGGTGACGGGGTACAGGGGACAGGAATAAAACCAAGTACCGTGATTGGCTAAACAAGCAGACAAGTCAATTTCTGAAACCTACAGAAACAACTTTGCAAACTATTCAGCGACACAATGACAAAGACGCAATATCAAGGAGCTGACCGACAAACTATGGAACGACCAACTAATATTTCAGAGGTCTTAAAGGATCCTTCGTTTTAATAGCATAGGACATAAGGCCCAGCTGACAAGATGCGATCACCGAATAGTTCATTTCGATAGTTCTTCACTGCAAGCACGAAATGAGCCCTCGTCACACGCACAGATAAGTTTGCGTCTGTATTTAACGATTATTACCCAGAAGACCAACCGCGGAATAGTCACAGGATTACGATTGTAATTAGAATTACTAAGGGTTTTTAATTATGCAAATAAAATTGAAGCAAAGATTGTATTTTTTTTTTGTAAATAAATCTTGTCTTCTATTAGATTGTTCATGAGGTCGACGGTTCAAATTGGCATATCGATACCTAAGTTTGGATTTATTATCATTCCACAAAAAATAACGCTAAAACATAATAATGAAGTCTGTCAATCCACAAATAAAAGGAAATCACCAGAGTAAGCGAAGATTCCACTAGCAGACCATCTCGACAGGTTATTATTTTAAGGGGGATGTTGATATTTAAAACAAACAAGATAAACAATTCGTGATTCAAATATTTACCGCGCACCTACCTCCATTTGCAAACATATGCGAACGGACCAAATCTGAATGCCTGTACTTTCCTAAGAAGTATGACAATCCAGATTTCGGCGATTTCGTAAATAAAACCAAGTGTTGCGATATGACTAGAGGATAATATTTTATATATATTAAATTTATAAATATATTTTAAATTACCTAAACATAAAAGTTGAAATGGTTTTTGCTTTCCAATTTTCGGCTATGGTGATATTTAATTTAACAAGCGAAAGACTTCGTTTTTTGTATGTTTCAAAAGGACTTTGTTTCCAAAGCCGTAAAAAAATGAAAAACGTTTTGTTTGAATGAAATGGAAACACGGATTTGTCACATAAACAGGATTGCGCACTAGGGACCTAAAACGGTCTCGAGCGAGAGAGTCTTAAATAGGATTACGTCCTTTTTTAATAGAGTGACAACACGATTTGGTATTTCACAAAGGACATCCAATGTATTTCATTATTTGGTGAACTGGTAGGTATGACACGCCACCAAAATAAATATGGTCCCATAATTTGTCTGTACTTGGATTAGTAATAAGTATATCTTTGGTTGCATCACAGATGACGAAATATCAACGCTATATTCGCTATTTTCAGAAACATATATTTTAAGGGAATCCAAAACTTATTTTAAATGACAAATTACAATTATGGGTGGTTAAAACTCTTGAAGTGTTAACTATGAACAACTAAAATATTTCACAAAAATTTATAAGCTTTGCCAAAGCTTTGCCTTTAATAATACTGGAAAATGTTAATATTTTGATTTTATCTTATCCGATGATATTACAGACGAGTATAATATATATCAACGAGTACTACTTTGTAGATGCCATTTTTTCCTCAGGTATTTCATCATCATCATCACCAGGTTATTTTTGTCTCCACTGCAGGAGCACAACCCTCTCTCATCTGCCGGAGACAGACGGAGGATTTGGCCTACACTCCCCGCGCTGGCCAGACGGGTTGGGGAGGCCTGATTTACGTTTTATAATGTATTCCCTTAGTCGCCTTGTACGACATCCACGAGAAGAGTTGGAGTGGTCCTATTCTACTCTACCGGCAACCACACGGCAAGGTATTTATTACCTAAAAAATAAAAACTTTAGTTCTTTTAGTTAATCCTAATAATTTTAAAAATTAAATCGTGTAAAAAGTGAGCAAGCACTTACCACTGAAAATATGGAAGGTATAGATAGCATTTTGTTTATTCTCTTGTTGAGTGCCCCAGCAACAGTTGTGAAATCATCCGGTTTAAAATGTAATCCGCAATCTACTGTGTATTATGTTATGTGTCCTGGTACGACATCAACCCATTTCTTTTTTTCTGCATTTTTAGGAAATCTAAAACAAAAATATGTTTATGGTCACCCTACTCCATAAAACAAATTGGTTTAATGTTGACCAATCATCGACATTGACCAATGGCGGCGCTGCAGTGATACCATTACATTAATTGCGATATACTATCATAACGTTGACTATTAAATTAGAATATAAACACATTAAAAATACAAAAATCAACGTAGAACTCAATAGAATATTTAAAAATATATATTTTTCTTATTCCCGGTTTTATGTAATAACGTAAATAGGAATTACAACATTAACACTGAGATCAGAAATCCTACCTGCACGAAAGTACTTTTTTTACGGTTGCAAGCATTAGACAAGGACGCAATCCTGTTTAAGACCCTCTCACTCGAGACAGTTATTCGTTTAGTATTTTTGTACAATGAGAATGGACTCTATAAGTACACAAAGTTCATTTAACGTTGAATTAAATTCGACACTGCACAGACTTGTTTACAACTTATAAAGTCTTTGCATGGACCTTATATCTAAAGAGGATGAAGCAAGCTCAAGTACATAAAGAATAAAGGGTCTGCATTATGGACAACGAAAACAGTCCCATCATCCTTTATCTCGTTCTAATGTGGACATCATCATCCTACTGATGCGAATACCCCGAGAATTTTATTGCATAAGTAAATCTGCTTTATTTCTTAACAGCAACACAATTATTTCGTTATTTTTTTCGGACTATAAAGAAATCATCATCATCAGCCTAAATACGTCCACTGCTGGACATAGGCCTCCCCAATAGAATACCACTTTTGTAAGTTGTCCATTGGGGGATTTGCCATAATCACCACGCATGGCAGACGGATTGGTGACCGCATAATGATCTTAACATACACACACAGGAGAACGCTGCTGCCCGTCCCTGGTGCAATCCCTTAGTCGCCTTGACCACGGGAAAGATAGGGGTGGCCCTTTTCTAAGCCGGGAACCACACGGTATTTATAAATAAATACTAAAAATAATTCTAAAAATCCGAAAATAATTTTGGAAAATTTATTGAAATGGGGCATTTTCAACTTGAAATTCGCTACTGCTTCTAAATATACTTCCGACTTTAACAAGTAATATTTTCCCGGTTCTTGCAATAGAATATGGATAATTCATTTATATAAAAACTGAACGGTTTTTTTTAATAATCAATATTGACAAAAGCATATAATACCATTTGCCCTGAAAATTGGCGCGGACTTTCCGTGTACGCGACGAGAGACGAGTACATACAAGTGTAGCACTGACCAAAGCGCTGACATTCGATCGAAGCAAGCAAAGAGAATAAAATATAGCAAGTAAATTACATGCTCTTTGATAGCAATCAGAGAGTTGTGCTTGCACGCTGAGCTGCGGTATCGCTACCTCCGTCCGCCACCGGCCATTTTCTTTGTTCATTTGGATATAAGGTCCTTGATGTGATGAATTAATAATACCCTGTATTATGTTCTGTGGACTAATGTCAATGTCAAGCAAGAAATATTCGTTGTCGTTTTCTTTCGTTGCGTTGTTGTCGTATAAAATTTGTTCATTTTTGTTGTCGCGACGACATCATTTCGAATATTTAGTTTTATCTTTAAAAGAATTTATTAGAATGTCTACATCAATAGATCAGAAAGCATATTTACAAAAATATCTTGGGAGACCATCTGGGGACAAGAAGAAGAAAAAGAAGAAAGTTGCAAAAGGAAAAGGGTAAGTAATCAGCAGCTTTATATTTCCTGATAGGATTTAATTTGATTAAATTAGGACCCCTAAATTTTTTAAGAATATGGTGCTTTGACATTTTGAGGTTAATAAAATGAATGCTGGACTTGACAATAGTCCAATAGTCATTCCCTCATGTGAGACTATTAGTACAGACTTCATATCAGCCCTTAGACGTCTACTGCTGGACTTGACCTTCCCCAATGAACGCCACCACACCCAGGTCTCCGCTCTCTGCATTCCCCTGCTTCTGCCCACCTTCTTCAAATCGTTATTCTACCTGACAGCAGGACGTTCCACCCTACGCGTGCCAATCCGCGGTCTCCACTACACAGTAGCATAGACTACTTACTACTAATAGTCATGACTCTGTTTCAAATCAGTAGGTTATGTTCCGTTGAGTTCTGTTAAACAAAAAGAATAGTAATAGGTAAACTGTCTCTTGTAATTTTTTGCCCTAAACCTGATTTGTTTATGTCAAGGAATACAAACAAATCACTTGCCTGCAAGAAATTCTGTATTAAAACTGCTTCATGGTTTAGTGTCTTGTTCATTGGATTCGAGTTTCGAGCACCAGAGGTCACTTTCTGGAGACAACTTTGTACAATTTGTGCAAGTTGATCACAATCTCTGTGTTAAATTTGTGAATTGTCCTGCATCTAATTCCCATAGTAAAAGAGATTTAGCCTAGCTTGGGATTAGAGAAGTGTGAACAATATTTTAAAAAGAAACTATTTACAGATTTAAAATAATAGATGATGACATCGACCTGACCAAGCTACGTGCTCTTGAAGGAGATGAACTGGATATCCTGGGTGAAGGTGAGGATGCCCCTCAGATAGCTGGGATCATCGATGAGAGACCAGAAGAGGTTCGGAAGTTGGAGCAGTTCAAAACTAGTTCAAAATGGAGGGTTATAAATCAGGTAATCTAATTTTAAATAATGTCTAATATTTAAGTATTATAGTACTGCAGGAAAAGCCATGAAGGAAAAGAGTGTATGACAATGATTTTACAGTCTAAAATAGATAACTGACTATATTAAATGTAAAATTATGGTATAGGTTTGGTTGCAATAGCAAATTTATTCACTTTCATTGACATGACATATGAAACTAAAATATTTTTTTGCTGTGTTAAGAAGATGGACATACTGAAAATATAGGAAAACATCAATTTTTATAAAATATCTTGCACTATTATTTATATACTAGTGTAATTATATGCATGCTACATCAATCAATTTATGAAATGTTAAATTTATATTAATTGTGTAAATTAATTATGTTAAAATAATGTACCAACAATTAAACAAGCGTGCAGAATGGCTACTAAATATTTTTTGGATCATAAACTGGTCACTTGTCACCCCTATTTCTTTATCATTTTGATTAAACTTTTTTTATGCCATGTTAACAATGCAGTTAAATATGTATACATATATAAATATGTATCATTAAGATTCGTTTTCCTTTCAGGATGATGGCTTCAACAGTAAATTACAAATAGAAGAAATAAAGAGAGATATCAAAGAAGTAGAGAAAGAGAATGAGGTTGTATTTGGCAAAATGTACAGCGACTCGGAAGACGAACAGAAAAACGATTCAGACCTCTCTCCACCAAGAAAACAATCAGATACCTCTAAACAAGCTAAGGATTCCTCAACTAAGCCACAAAATAATAGTGATGGTGATTTTAGTCCACCCAGAAGGAAAAAACAATCCAAAACATCAGATAACAATGATGAATCTGATCTATCACCACCCAGACAACGTAAGATTGAAAAACCCAAAGATAGAGTTAGAAAACCAAGTCGATGGGGTGATGCTGAAGAACCTGAGTCTAAATCAAGGCATAGGTCTCCCTCAAATTCGCCAAAAAGATCAAAAAAGCAGAGAACTTCACAATCACCAGCGAGAAGATCTAAAAGAAAATCACCAGATTCAGATAATTCACCACCAAGAAAGTCACAGAAACATAAACAGAAGAATTATGATTCAGACATGTCACCTCCAAGGAAATCAAGAATCGATTCCTCGAAAAAACGCAATCTGTCACCAGATTCTGACTTATCACCTCCAAGGAAAAGAAAACAATCACCAGATAGGCAGAACAATATTCATAAATATAATGCTAATAAAGATAAAAGAAAACAGAAAGATTCCTACTTTGATCTATCACCACCTAGGAAGAATAAATCGTCACACAATAACAGGCAAAACTCTACATCACCATCAAGAAAATCTAGAAAACATTCCACAGAAAGAAACCAAAGTAAAAAGAAACATGATAGTGATTCAGATTTGTCTCCGCCCAGAAAACATAAGAACAGAGATGAAGAGCAGAGAAGTGATAAGTACCAGAGGAATAAATACAAAAGAAGTAGTGACAGTCCACCACCATCTAATAATAAAATGGCTAGAACTTTGGAAGGTAAACTGGCAGGGCTACAAGACGCAACGCAACTTAGGCAAGAGAATGCCGCTTTCAGAAGAAGAGAGGAAGATGTTTTTAGTAAAATGACTGATGAAGTGTCGGGGAGGAACGCACAAGCTGTATCTAGAAAAGGTATTACATTTCATACAAATATTTAATATACTTTAGCCTTAAAGCAACATGAAAGGATGATGACTGTGTATGATGACTCGTCATACTTATTAGATTTCAACTAAGGTTTTATAGGTAGGTATATTTAACTATTTATAGGTCGTAAATATAGACATACTGAATACATGAGTATAAGATTTAAAACAAAAACCCGGGTACTCGTTTCTAAAGTAAGAAACTGGCCGGTTCTGCATGCCCTACTACTGTCCATATCTGTGATCCAAACTGTCTTCCGCAGTATCGATGTGTACGATAGGTCATAAATGTGTTGTTTGAGTTGTGTTTTGTAGCAACAGCGTACCAGAGTGTAGATGGAAATGCCAAAATATTATTCATAGGTAGAAAATACTGTCACGTCTTTCCTCCGGGTTGAGCCGGCAGCCATTTGTTATAAGCTCAAGAACTATTCTGAAGTATTTTCTATAGCATATTATAAAACTTATGTTTTGATTTTATCTTTTTAGGGAAAAGAGAAACATCAGAAGACAGACAGAAACAGAGCGAGAAAGCCGAAAGACAGAAGGAGTTAGATGAAAAGTACAAAAAATGGAGTAGAGGGTAAGTAACTGTGATTGATTGTGGGTAGAGTCGATAATTTTTTTTGTGTCTTAGACTTTACTTTACTATCTAACATAAAATACTTAACCTTTCACAATTTCCAGCCTCAAGCAGATAGAAGCACAGGAGGCAAGAGTCCAAGAGTTCCTCCATGAGTCCTCCAAGCCGCTGGCCAGGCACCGAGACGATAGAGACCTTGAAGATCGCCTGAAGGATGTGGAGAGGGCAGGAGATCCCATGCTGCGGTATATTAAGGAGAAGAAACGAGAGAGGGGGGAGTTGGGACCTGGTTAGTTTTCTTAAGTTTCTTTCACCACAGATGATATCTTTGAAGGAACACGGAGGGGAGTCACGATACCAGGCCTTTGTCACTCGAACGTACATAGTAGTTTTTTTTTTTTCTGTGATATTTTGCTAACATGCAATCGGTCTCCAGACCATAAGCAGTTTTATTGAGTGCTCGATAGTGACGTGGTAGACATTCCCTCCCATTGTTGGGTTGCCTTCATGTGTGACTATAGATTATCCCATATATGGGATCTTTTCAGACGCCTTGTTTGTAAAGGTTCATTGAGAGATAGTGTCAATCTATTTTGGCGATTAGTGATCCTATCTTTGTAGGCTCTGGTCGTGTTGCTTATTTCCTCTTTGACAGTGGGAATTTTTAGATATTCATGGACTTCGTCTGTTCTAGTGAACCATGGCGCATTTATGATTGATTTCAAAACACTATTTTGATATCTTTGCAGAATTTCTATGTTAGAGTTCTTGGCTGATCCCCACAGTTGTATGCCGTAAGTCCAGACAGGTTTCAGCACTGCTTTGTAAATTAGTACTTTATTGTTTACAGAGAGTTTGGATTGCCTTCCAAGTAGCCAATTTAAGGATCTCAGTTTGTGGTTCAACTCGTCGCGCTTTTTCTGTATATGGGTCTTCCATGTCTGTTTACGATCTAGGTGGAAACCAAGGTATTTTACTACTGTATTGTGTGGTAGTGGGTCATCTCCAAGTTTCACCGCGGGGCAGTCTTCTTTTCTCAGTGTAAACGTTATATGACTAGACTTGGCTGCACTGGCTTTAATTCGCCAGTTTTCCATCCAGGTATGTATTTGGTTTAGATGTTTCTGTAATAGATTTGATGCTTTTCCGGGACTTGTGCTAGATGCTAAGGCCGCAGTGTCATCTGCAAATGTAGCAGTCATTACACTTTCTGATTTAGGCACATTTGCAGTATATATTAAGTACAAGGTTGGACCCAGTACCGATCCTTGTGGAACGCCGGCTTTGATTTCATAGAAATTTGAAGTGGAATCGGTAATTTTGACATAGAAAATACGATTTTCTATGTAGGATTTAAGTAAAAGGAACATGTTGTGTGCTATTGACTTTTTCAGCTTATATAGCAGGCCCTTGTGCCATACTTTATCAAATGCTTGCTGTACGTCCAAAAATACTCCAGAGCAGTATTCTTTACTTTCAAGGGTATTCCTTATTTTTTCACAAACAAACTACATAGTAGTAACAACGCTAAGTCGAGCGCCTTAGACACATTATTGTCTGACAGTGGTAGGTAATTAAAAGCCTAGATATTTTTGTTTTACTATAATGTATCTGTTACGTAGTAAATATTAGGTAATATGTGATTATAGTCAGGTATTCCCCTCTGTGGAAGGTATAAGTGCGTCACCTACAGTGGGACATCTAGTTAAGGGACCGCTGCAGGAATGTGCCAGTTGTCTAATACTGGTGTGCATTTGACGTTCCCTCCCACCTCACACCACCTCATTGCCTTTATCTCCGTCCCCCACTGTAAACATCTTACAATTCTAGAGTTACTGGTAATCCGAACGTCAGTATCTTAGTGTACGTATGCACCCGTTGATATTTGTGCGTAACGATAGAATTAACACAATGAAATGTAAGCGATTTAGAGGCGTGAGGCGTGCCGTCGTAAACTGTACGTTCTAAACGATCCCAGTGTGTTCGTTCACTGCAAAATATAGTTATTGCAGAGGAATTTTACAGATATGTTCCATAGCTCAATCAATCCAGTAGTTTTAGAGTTATCCGACGGACAGACAGAGCGACAAACAACCTTAGCTATGAAGGAAAATTCAATTTATCAAAAAGATTTTAGCAAATTTAAATGCAATTTTGTTTTACAGAAAAACCGGTCTTCAAAGGCAATTTCCCACCAAACCGATTCAACATCCGGCCCGGTTACCGGTGGGATGGCGTCGACCGGTCCAACGGGTATGAGAAGAAATACTTCGATCAGCAGAGCAAGAGGAAAGCGATGGAAGAAGAAGCTTACAAATGGAGCACGGAAGATTTGTAAATAGAAGACAGGATAATAAATCCCAAACTAGGATTTTATCTTATGCTATGACAATTAAAGGACGATTGGACAATTCATAAATATAACATCCAGACCGGGACAAAATTGTACAAATCGTACAAAGTTGTCTGGCCCCGATACAATTCCTAACCTCAAACCTTACTAAAGCTATCAATCAACATTAGTAAGGGAAGTATTGAATGAAGTAAAAAAACTATCTAAAACTGGCTCAAAAGGACTGCTTCCAGAGCCGTAAAACATATTAAAAATGTGTTGCTATAAATCTTAAGAGCTATAATTACTGTTCTATTCGTGGAATAAAAGAACACAGGCTTTGTACACGCCTACCATTGTAAATATTCTGGAAATAAATGTTCTTTTTATCAAACAAGTTTTAAATCCAATCTGTATTATCCTATCACCCTTTACACATAGTTATCCCAAACTAGGTTTTATCCTTTGCTATGGGAATTAGACAAGGACAGGACATGAGCAAGTGCATGTAATGTAGCGTTGTCACAGACCTCTTCTTGTCTTATTTACTGGCTGGAAGGCCTGCTCCATACAACTGACAGTTAATGTATCGTGCCGACTTAAAGCGCCACGGGTGAATGTTTCGGGAACTAAAGCTAAGCAATCAGCGCCAAAACTTTTAGTTCCATGAACTCACGTTACTAGTCGCCGTAGCCTTCAGCGCCAACATTGCGGAATTCAAGTAGGTCAAATACATATTTTGACTGCAGACAGGTCAGTAGGCTTTATTTATAGTACTTTGATCATCATGTCAGACCTTAGACGTCCACTGCTGGACATAGATAGGCCTTCCCCAATAAACGCCACCACACCGATCCTCCGCCCTCCGTTCCAGCCGCTTCCGGCCCCTTTCTTCCTACTACGTAGTATTATTAAGTATTCTATGCTACTACTCCCACAGTACTTTGATAAAAACAAAAGAAAAACAAGTTCAGGTGAAAAGCTTATATTATTAATAAAATTAACACAATAATTCAATACAATTGGCTAGTTCAACACAACAATGTGAGAATATAACATGCAAAATAATTTAAATAGACCTACAGATTTCACGATGAATAAATAGGTAGTGATTTTAATGTAATCAGAGAATAAATGATTATATTTTACTATCTATAAGACTACACAATTGCTTTAATATCACTTGAATTTACTAATTGGTATTTTTTAATAGAAATGCAACTTATATGCAATAGATGAATTCATTAGGTTTTTTAGTTACAATGCTTTTATATAACCAAGATTGGATAAAACTCCAAATAAATTCACTCACACGTTACGAAGCCAAATTACATAACGTCCTAAACAACCCAGATGAAATTGTAAAACTCGTTTTAGTATTTCGAGTGTTGCAAAAATTGTCTATTCGTTTCTTTTTTACAACTGCGAAAATAAATCCATCATCATCATAATATCCACTGCTGAACATAGGCCTCCGGCCACCTTCAGGTCGTCGGTCTATATGGCGGCGAGGCGTCCCACCCTGTGCGCGCAGACTACTCCAGACAGGCAGACGGCACTCCAGAACTCGTCTGCCCCATAACATTTGAAAATAAACGTTAAAAGCCTCGAGTAGAAAGGAAGTCTGTATCCGAAACGACTCAAAGTCAAAGTCAAAATCATTTATTGCATATGAGTACACTTGGTACATTTATACACGTCATATTTTTTTTCGACTACCGCTTCCTAGGTGTTAGCGCTATGAAGAACTAGACTTAGACTTTTGGATAGGTTTCATGTGACGAAGTCTGCGCTGTTCTGAGTTCGGACCAATATCATGGGATGGGAGGTCTGCGCGGAGAGAGGTCCCCAAAATATCGGGATTCTGAGTTCGGCCCGATATCATACGGCTGGAGGTCCGCAATATGGCGGAATTTCGAGTTCGGACCGTGCCAAGAAAGGTGCAAAATTTAATATGCAGTTTGTATGGAAAAAAGTACAGGGTGGGGCGAATTTCCCCCTAATTTTTATAAAATTAAATAATACGACAAATCGACCTTAACATTTCTATAGGAAACTGACGCGATCCAAGCTAACCCAGACTTGTATTTGGTTTAAGACCGGATTTTAAATTTCATCAAAGTCACTTAGGGAAAGTTATTTAATGTATTAATTAATTTAGTATATGCCTGCTCCCATACATAGGGGCTTCAGTAGCCCTTTTCAATCCGAACTGAGCTCAATAATAAGCAGTTCGTATCGTGGGTTTGAGTTATAAAACCATTGCAATATAGTCGCTTTTTCTTTCACAAAATGCCTCACAAGTTTCGATGTCTGGTATATAAAAAAGCGGCCAAGTGCGAGTCGGACTCGCCCATGAAGGGTTCCGTACCAGCAAGTAACATAATATAAAAGTTATAGTAGTTCGTTGTAACTTTGATCGATGTTTTAATAATATTATTGTGGTTTACGATTTATGACGTATTAAAAAAAAACTACTTACTAGATCTTGTTCAAACCAATTTTAAGTGGAAGTTTGCATGGCAATGTACATCATATATTTTTTTTAGTTTTATCATTCCTTTATTTTAGAAGTTACAGGGGGGGGGACACACATTTTACAACTTTGGAAGATTCTCTCGCGCAAACTATTCAGTTTAGAAAAAAATGATATTAGAAACCTTAATATCATTTTTGAAGACCTATCCATAGATACCCCACACGTATGGGTTTGATGAAAAAAAAATTTTTGAGTTTTAGTTCTAAGTATGGGGACCCCCAAAATTTTTGATTTTTTTTCTATTTTTGTATGAAAATCTTAATGCGGTTCACAGAATACATCTACTTACCAAGTTTCAACAATATAGTTCTTATAGTTTCGGAATAAAGTGGCTGTGACATACGGACGGACAGACAGACAGACAGACAGACAGACAGACATGACGAATCCATAAGGGTTCCGTTTTTGCCATTTGGCTACGGAACCCTAATAAAACGTATCAACGCCGCCCCCCTCTGTTATAGCTACCCCTCCCCCTTCGATCTCTGTCGTCGTGCTCGTTCTGATAGCCACCGCGTTGCTGGTGCCCCTGGGATGAGTAACCCTGGCTGGAGGAGTAACCCTGGGACTGGTAACCTTGACTGCCGTAGCTGTTGCCACTCCCACCACCTGATAAAAAGAATAAATACTTATTTATGACTCATAATAAATTATGACCAAGTCAAATGCGATGGAACATGATATCGTCGCCTATTTCACAATGTTTAAAGACAAAAGTCTTTAATCAATGCGTCCTGCCTCCGGTGCAGAAACGTGGACACTAACGGTGGGCCTGATCCACAAGTTTCAAGTCGCTCAGCGAGCTATAGAAATGGCTATGCTCGGGGTTTGTTTGAAGGATATGATTGGTAATGAGATCCGACGAAGCTCGGACGCCGGTCTGTCGCAGAACCGACAGCCGTTGGGGCAGGCGAGTTCTAGAGTGGAGACCGCGGATGCCAGATGGCCCGACGACCTGAAGAAGGTAAACAAAAGTGGCTGGATGCGGAGAACCGGGTGTGGTGGCTATTCATTGGGGAAGGGCTATTTCCAACAGCGGACGTCTAAGGGCTGATATGATGACGTCGACATAAAACGCGCCCACATTTTGAAGTTGCGTTAAATAAACTTTAATAAGTTCGCCATATCTTGACGGATTTTAATAATTCAAAAAATAAAATCCTTTGCTATACGCCATACTAATTAAAAATCAAATATATTCTTATGTGTTTGATACTCATTGGCAGTGGGGTTCGAAACATAATTAATAAATCAGTTCAATAGCAGGTAACTAGTTTCTGCGGTCACGGGAAACTTTTATTTCTCGTAGTAGCCACTGACTACTACTAGACAATGAATTCTGAACAAAAAATCTTTCTTGGAAATGTCCAAAGTTCTGTAAATATAAAGGTATCAACACATTAATATTGCATTTTGTCTGTTTAATTTATATTTAGTTCATTTGCAAGAAGAATAATTTGGCATTCTGAAGGTGCCGCACGCCGCAGTGGACTCCCGTATGATGGTTAATGAACTCACCCTAGTACTAAGTTCGTTCCATTCAATAAATTCCACGCCCAAACCTTATTATTTACTAAACACTGGACAGATGTGACGAATGTGTATATACGCATATATTTTTCCACTTTCGTCATTAATTTCTTTGCTAAATGTTGTAGTGTGTGTAATTTTGCTAAGTCGATATCTTTAACCATGCACTACTAAGAAAAAATAAGACGCTCTCATTCAACGATCTCTATGTACTACTAGATGGACCGTTCCAAACAATCGCTCTGTTCCACGCAAGTAGCCACAACTCTTCCAATTCACAATGAAACTTGTGCAGTTACTACGCAGAACATTTAATTATTTACTAAATATTGACATTATTTAACCGTAGCGTCAATATTTAGTAATAATTAAATGTTCTGCGTAGTAACTGCACAAGTTTCATTGTGAATGTGAAAAAGTGTGGCTACTTGCGTGGAACAGAGCGATTGTTTGGAACGCTCCATCTAGTAGTACATAGAGATCGTTGCTCTCATTGGTCAAATTGTTCTTAGATCGAATACAAATAGGTGATATATTAAACGAAATAATTAAATCACACAACTGACGTGTGTACAGGGGCAGGCCGAGATAATGTGAACGCGTACTAGACGGCGCCGCGAAAGCCGCAGTCATCGCAGTAAATCGTACGTCGATACAGTGAACAGGCTTAAGGCCTCGTACGCAGTGTGTATTACGCATTTCGATCGAAGTCAACGTATGCCATGGAACTTGACGACATTGCTGTTGTTTGTTGTTTATCAACTGAGGATGAATCTAATAAATAAAAACGTAAACTTCGCGTGTCTGTACATTGAAGATATTTACAAATAAATAATTGGGGGGGTCTAAGGATAAGTAATAGAACATATTTCAATCATTTTTGAAACTTTTGTCTGTTTGTCTGTTAGTTTGTGCACGCACCACTTAAAAACTACTGTACCGATTTTGATGGACTTTTCACAGAAACATAGGGCTTCACTCAGAGTAGCATATAGACTTACATCGCAATCGGTATACTCAATCAAAAGTTATGGACATTTTTAGTTTTCAAATACATTAGTAGGTAAGGTTAGTATGCAATATAACAAGGAGGGTAGTGGGTATGGGAGCGGGAGCGAGAGCGAAAGTGGGAAGGGTAGCGGATTCTGTAGTCCACGCGGACGGAATCGCGGGTACAGCTAGTACTACAATAATTTTGCAGATCCTCAAACCTTGATATAGAAAATACTACAAATGGTCACACTGGGTCAGCATCGAACACGCCGAATCTGATGACGTCATCCGCGCGCATCATCAAATATCTTATAGCTACTTTTATTGTAACAATTTACCGAAACGCGATGACATTACTGCGGTGCTGATAAGTGCATGAGGTTACATAGGATTTCATACAAATAATTATACAATCCGTTGGCTGCGATGACTCGATGGCTCTTGCGGCGCGGTCTAGTTCGCGTTCACATTTGAAGGACTTCGGGGCATGAGGAAAATCGGGGAAAATCGTAGGCACAGCGCAAATTATTTAAATTTGATGGCATATGTGTAAAATTAACATCTAACTAAACCTAACCCACATCAAATAATACTGATTTGCACGCTAATGCAGGCATCAGTATACATATTTTGTGTAAATTCTGTATTTATTTGATGTGCGTTTAAATAATTCTCAATTAAAATCACTTCTTGATTCTGGTATAAAAAAAACTTTTGGGATTCAGGATAATTTTTAATACAGTTTTTAACAATAACAATATTTTAAATGTTTATTAATCAAAACTTTTTTATAATTCTAGTTCTAGAGAGGATTAATAAGGTGCTAACCTTCGATAACTTAGTAATCTTAGAAAATAATATAAAAATAGATGTTTTTAAATCAAATTTTGTTATTGAATCTAGCGTGAGATACAACATTTTAATTATAAGATTTTCGCAAATAACGTTTGGACCTAAGCCGATAATCACAATGCACTTACAGATTTTGCAATAAAGTAATAAAAAAAGATCTTACAATTTCAATTCAATTTGTTAACTTAATCATTAATACTATACTTCATACTTCTAAGCAAATACTTCAAGGTTTTCAGTCTCTGTGATGCCCGAGTCATGTAGCTGGCCTGCCTTCGATATAAAGCGAAGAATATAACGAAGGCTTTATTGACGCCCCATTTTTAAATGTAAACTTAAAACGTGATTTGTTGAAGATACATACAATTTTACTGTGCAAAATGTTACTGAATACATAAAATAGAATGTGACATTACTTCTTTATTTAAAATTTTTTAATGTTCATAATTTTGTAAGAATAGTGTTTTATTCTAATAACTTGTACTATAATATTATGTATAAATTATAATAATAATTATTTATTTCAGTACAAAGTCCCATAGTAAATATATATTCACATTGAAATAAATAAAATTTGTCTATAAAAAAAATTAAGTGTATCATAATTTCGGTCCTAAGTAATCTTTAAATTATGAAACAAAACATTTACTATGTCATGATTTTCTTATTTATAAATTATGTCTGTGGAATAAGTTTATTTTTTGCTTGTATTATGTTTTATACATACGTGATTAGATTAAACTACACGCAACATTTTTTTTTTATTTTGTTTGATCGAAGCAGCCGCCTAGGCTTCAAAATCATTCTGCGTTTTTAAGATTCATCAGGAATTCTGTAAACTGTACTTTGAGAGGCCTTGTGTCGCGTTTCTTTCGTTTCATTTTTGCTTGTACTTCAGGAACTTTGTTATTTTTCTTGTTTTTGCTTGGCAATTGCTTTGGTACTGGCTTTGCTTTACTAATTTTGACCTTAGCAGTCATATCCTGATTACTGCTTGCTTCCTCTTTCATAAATTTATTGCAGCTTGATAACTGAGAAGTATTTGGTAATGTTAAACTAATATCTAACTTCGTTTCCTTTTTAACTTCGTCCACATATTTCAGTATCATATTCATTTCGGCTTGTTTACGCTTGGACGCCGTTGTCGTTGCTTTATCCACTAACAAATTTTGAAATACCACAGCTATTTGGTTAGCGGTTGTTTCGGCCGCGTCCATTTCATCCGCGGCTAGAAATTTCTCTTCACTGTGTATAAGACGATTCAACATACTATTTCTTTGTTTTCGAGATCCATTGAGTGCAGCAGTTACTGACTCATCACTAATCATGTAATTTTTTACTTTTAGCTTTGTGTACTCAATAATATCGACAGTCAGACGTGCTTCAGGCCATGGTTTTAATTCACTTACAAACACTTCAAGCCAATCCCTTACGTCTTGGTTAACGCATGATATATTCAAACGCCCATTTGCATGTTTCCAATCATATATCAGCAGCTTTACTCCTTTTCCGATCTCTTGTAATATTGTAAATACAATTAAAGACGTTTGAGCTTTCGTCATCGGTTCTATATTACGGATTTCGACTATATTCTTAAATGATATAAATTCTGGTTCAGTTTTGGGGATTTTACAAGGAATTTCGTTACAAGAACTCTGTTCACCTAGTGATCTTTTACTAGGTATATAACTTAGCGTGTCTCTCTTGTGATTGTTTTGTGTTGTCTGTTCATTTTCCAATGTACTCCTATAATT
This sequence comes from Esperia sulphurella, assembly GCA_947086405.1. Lineage (NCBI taxonomy): Eukaryota > Metazoa > Arthropoda > Insecta > Lepidoptera > Oecophoridae > Esperia > Esperia sulphurella. Next base: position 5,366,880 of record OX352282.1, read on the forward strand.
AGTAAATGTTTGAGGATAATCTTCTCTTAGAGCTTTAACTGTACACTCAAAACACTTTCCGTTTACAGTAGCTTTTACAACCACGTCTTCTACTAAATTATACTGTTTCTTACACAGTTCAAGAGCTTGGACAAAGTCAATCTTTTTCGATAAATACCAACAGAGACGTTTTCTTGCTAATTCGCATTTAGGAAAGGTAGGTTTTCCTTCTTTTTCTGCAGCTGCTAGTATTTCGGAAAGTGGCCGAGCATTCCGTTTAACAGGATAATTTGGCACTTCGTTTAATGGAGAATTCTGAGCCATAGAACTATTAAATTCTTCGACTGGCGACTTAATCTCAATTTTAATTCGTGATTCTGTATTTAATTCGTTGTTAGTTCTGTTAGACCCTAAAATTCCAGCTGCAACCGCATCTGGTTTTTCGATTTTAATCTTTATTGTTGGAGAATTATTGATAAACGAATAATTTGGTTGCGCAAAAGAAGACAACCTTAGAGAATTATTTGGTTCTCCTGCTTCATTATAAAACCGTGGAAAAGGCCTTGCTCCTAAAACTGGCGTTTGTAAAAGTGGTGTTTTGATAGGTTTAATATCCTGTGAACTTCCCCATTGGTTGACTGATGTTCGTTCTGCGGATGAAGAAAACCTCATTCATGGAAGTGGATTCATTTTGCTCAAGAATCAACGGACTTTTGATTTAATGCGTATTATCTAGTCATGCGATACTAAATTAACTTTATTTAAATACTAGCTGTTGCCCGCGACTTCGTTCGCGTGGACAACTTAACATTACACATTCTTATATATTACGTGTTACTAAATCCTAAAAGAAATCTATTAATTTGGTTATGCATTAAAAATATTAATATACATAAAAAAACATACTATCCAATTGAGAACCTCCTTTTTTGAAGTCGGGTAAAAATTAGCGTTCCGGCGGCGGTTTCGCCCGTTGGACCACAGTTTTTTAGGTTTCCGTAGCCAAATGGCAAAAAACGGAACCCTTATGGATTCGTCATGTCTGTCTGTCTGTCCGTCCGTATGTCACAGCCACTTTATTCCGAAACTATAAGAACTTACTATTGAAACTTGGTAAGTGGATGTATTCTGTGAACCGCATTAAGATTTTCACACAAAAATAGAAAAAAAAACACATTAAATTTTGAGGGTTCCCCATACTTAGAACTGAAACTAATTTTTTTTTTTCATCAAACCCGTACGTGTGGATAGGTCTTCAAAAATGATATTGACGTTTCTAATATCATTTTTTTCTAAACTGAATAGTTTGCGCGAGAGACACTTCCAAAGTGGTAAAATGTGTCCCCCCCCCCCCCGTAACTTCTAAAATAAGAGAATGATAAAACTAAAAAATATATATGATGTACATTGCCATGCAAACTTCCACCGAAAATTGGTTTGAAAGAGATCTAGTAAGTACTTTTTTTTAATACGTCATCGTAAACCACAATAGATACTATTATTAAAACATCGATCAAAGTTACAACGAACTACAATAACTTTTATAATATGTTACTTGCTGCTACGGAACCCTTTATGGGCGAGTCCGACTCGCACTTGGCCGCTTTTTTTTTAAATAAAGTTGACATTTACATTTATCATGAATTAAAAGATTATCATATAATCAATATTTTTTTTATATTTTAATATTGTGCAAATTAGGTGATATTTCCTTCCCCCCCCCCCCTCCAATTTGTCCTTTCCACACCCTTTCTTTCTTACCTTCTCCATCCCCTTCCCACAACGTTGAAAACCCTTTCCCCCACCCCTTCCCTCTCCCTACTCCTACCTCTCCCCCTTCCCTTAACCCACCCCTTCCTACACCCTTTATTTACCACTGCCCCCTCATCTTTCCTCTCTTACCCTAATCCCTCTATTCTTTTCCATCCGACTTCCTTCCCCTCCTATTCCCTTCCTATGTTGCATATCCAATTAACTGTACAACAAAATGTCTGTCAAACTGTTGGACATGCTTCCCCAATGAATGCCACAACGCCCTACAGATCCAGCCGCTTCCGGCTACCATCTTCAGGTATTACCATCTTCACACCTGGCGGCAGGGCGTCCCACCCTGCGCGTGGGACGTCGCGTCCCACTCTAGAACCCGTCTGCCCCAACGGCCGTTCGGTACTACGACAGATGTGACCTGCCATTTCAGCTTACTAATTCTTTCGGCTATGTCGGTCACCTTCGTTATTCATAGGATCTCCTCATTACGAATCATATCCCTCATAGAGACCCCGAGCATTGCCCTCTCTATAGCTCGCAGAGCCACTTGAATCTTGTGGATCAGGCCCACCATCAGTGTCCACGTCTCCGCGCTGTAATCATGACAGGCAGGACGCACTGATTAAAGATTTTTGTCTTTAAACATTGTGGAAAAGGTGACGTAAAGACTTGACGTAGTTTTCCGAATACTGCCCACCCTAACTGGATTCTTCTGTCAGCTTTTGAAATTGATCCTACCCAACTAAATTGTCTGTCCTAGGCAGACGTACTCCTGAACAGCTTCGATATTGACATTGTCGACGATCACCGGTCTAATACAGGGCCACTAATTATCGAATAGCGAACTTTTTGTATCGAGACTTGTGGAAATACCTGAAATACATCAGCTAAAATAAATCTATAAATGAGCTTTAAAACATCTCTGTCACTTTCTGTCAAGTTCTTGCAACGACCAGTAATGTTGAACTACACTTTCATACAAATGATATGAAATGAGATGTCAACTTGTATATCAGCATCCTGACATTTTATTGAGATATGACTTATACCAGTATGAGGCCCGAACTCAAAGCTATTAAACAGTGAAAACGCCGTCAAATTCTGTTCAGCAGTTTCCAAGATTAGCCCGTACATACATACATACATACAGACAGATAAGAATTTTTTTAATTATATTTTTGGACTCTACTGGTCTTCAGTAACGTCCGGGCAGTGAAATTTTTTTTTTAACTTTAATGTACAGATTCGCTTTTCTTTTGTTTTTTCTACTCTTTTATTATATGTATAGATATGTATTTTTATAATAATTATGTTTAGTGGCAGAAAGTATCACTCTTACCTTGACTATATCCTCCTTGGTTGTAACCACTTTGGTTTTGGTTGTAACCGCCTTGGTTTGGATTGTAACTGCCTTGATTTTGATTGTAACCGCCTGCATTCTGATTGTAACCCCCTTGGCTCTGATTGTAACCGCCTTGGTTCTGGTTGTGACCACCTTGGTTATGATTATAGCCGCCTGGAGGTACCTCGTAGGTTTGGTAGTTGCGTTGATTCTGGGTGAAGCCAGCTGGGCTTGTTTGAGGCCTAATAGTGGAGACAAAAACATAAAGTGAATGCGTGTGATGGTAGATGTCAAAGCAGAAAACTTTAAACTGTTATTTACTATATATTATAAATTTCAATTATTTTAAATGAATTTAGTACTGAAATTATACTTCAGTAGACGACAAATTTAATAGCGCACAATCTAGAAATATTTTAATAAACTGAAGTACGCCTAACTGACAAAACTAGCAATTATTGGGCGCGCAGAAGTTGGGAACTTTCAGTGCGCGTTTTGGGAACTGTAGTTCCCGGGACGTTTGACTGGTTAGAGGACTCACTTAATCACATCACACATCTTTTGTGAGCCTAGAATGTAATACACAATACTATTTGCTCACCTGCCCTGATCCCCTTGGCCTTGGTTGTAGCCGCCCTGCACGCGGCCGCCCCTGCCGCCGCCGCCGCCACTGCCTCCACCCCTGCCGCCGCCCCCGCCCCCGCGCCCCCCACGGACGCCGCCACCGAATCCGCCACCCCCGCCGCCGCCACCTCCGCCGCCACGGCCACCACCACCCTTAAAAAAGTATGAAAATGGCGAAAACGAAGATGGCGCGGTAGGTGGTTGGTCATGAGAGGTCCGAGTCAACTCCCTGTCATGCTAGGTTTTTCTTTAAGTGCTGAGGCTGACTGCTATCAAACGGTGATGGTAATCATATGACAATTTTATTTTATGGAATTCATTTATTTGAACAGTAATATCATTTAGATAAAAAATATTGAAACCAAATTGAAACCGATACATTTGATGCTTTCACACTTCATACACATTATTTAAACTTCAGTGAGGTCTCATTGCGAAATTGTTTGCATTACCGCAGATCAATGATTTTTTTTATCAAAGAAATGTTTTGAAATCGACATACTGAACATTTTCACAGGAAATCTTTCATCTTCCAAATGATTTCAAAGTTTCTATACCCGTAATTAGGGTATTTATTCTGATATTTATAAATTTATTGCCACTTTTCCCAATATTTACCTTTTCTTCCCGGTGTGATTTTATCCACTACCCTACATAGGTGCATACAAATTTATGAAGTTGTACCCCATGTTGAAATATAGTGTTAGGAGCCTAATCTTAGCCTCTTAGGGGGCCAGGAAGACCTGGAGACACTTCCCCAAATCGATTTGGTGAATTTACAAACACCTTATAGCATTTTCTTTGGCTTATGCAGGTTTCCTTACGATGTTTTCCTTTGCCGAAAAGCCTGTGGTAGGAAGAGCTATTAGGAGTCTTACCGGAGCTCTCTGTTGCTGCCAAGACGGCATTTCAGGCGGCGGCGGCTGTTGCTCATTGGGACGACCTCCTCTGTCGGGTACCTGAAAATTTACACTATAAATAATATTTCATATACAGGTGGGTGGGTGCTGTGTGGTTCCCGTCTTAGAAAAGAGCTACCCCCAATCTTCCCGTGGGTGTAGTCAAGGCGACTAAGGGATTGCACTAGGGACGGGCAGCAGCGTTTTGTGTATATTACGATCATTACTGCGATCAGCGACCCGCCTACCAAGTATGGTAGGCGGGTAGATCCCTCAATGGACAGCCCACCAAAAGTAGCATTGTATTGGGGAGGCTTATGTTTAATAGTGGACGTATTTCGTCTGATGATGAGGTGGGACATACCAACGGCAGCTGAAAAGAAGGTATATTAACTATTAAAATATAACTTAGATACTGTATCCAACGATTTAAAAAAAAAAATTTTTAATATCAATTTCACAGCCACATCTACAATGTTGTTTGACTAGCTAGCAGTTTTTTTTATTCATAAAAACTTATAAAAAACGGTCAAATGCGATTCGGACTCGCACACCGAGAGTTCTGTGAAAGGAAATGAAATTAGCACATAATGTTCATTTTTAGGACCACATAACGAAGTTTGTTTGTAAAGAATTTTTGCTGATTTCTTAAAACTTGTGCTACTTAGACTTCGTTTTATTTATTTAAGCTTTATTGCACACAGTTGCACAACAGGCGAACAGAATACCGAAGGCATTCTTGGCTAGTCAACCTTAGGGTCATTATTCCTATAATATTTACATAAACCTCTCTTAAGTCTAATTATTTCAGATTTTTCGCTAAGCAAACTTCGGAGTGTGAAAGAAAAACTGACAATCTAGATAAAACATGCATTCTTTGCTATAGATAATAAACTCCACCTGTCCGATGATGACTTTGTTCACATCACTCTGAGTATTCTTCCTCACGCTGGCGCTGGAAGTTTTCTCCACTTGCAGGAGGGAGGTACGCGCCGCCAGGAAGTCCGATAGCTTCACGTCTGGTTTCACCTTGAGCTGATCCCTTTTGGGACGGTATGCGGTTTGTATGTGGTCTTTTTTATTCTTGAGACGGTCGGACCACTAGAAATAACAGTAAGGTTAAAAGTTTCAGTCATTTTATTTACTGACTGTAACTAAGAAGTAGATGCCAAGATATAGAGTGACATCTTGTAAAATATACTCGTAACTTGTATAGAAATGTCAACTAATATACATATCATGCCACCAGATAAACTGACTACCTTAACCATACTAACAACTAGTGAATAAGCAAAACTAATAATACTAACACATGTGTATGATGTAATTGAAAATGTAATGGAAATAAAAAGGCTAATTATTAATTATAATAAAACAACTAAGTTACCTCAAAGCTCTGTATAGTGCACTCTAGTCTAGTGATGAGCGTTTCTCTCCTCAGTCTGTACTCTTCAAACATCTCCGTAAAGGATTGCTCCAGCTGCTTCCACTCTTTCTCAGTCAGCGACTTGTTGTACAAAGGCTTACCAATTATCTTCTCCCCTGAAAGTTATAATTATATTTAAATCTATTTACATACATAGACAGCCGCCAGATGGACCAACATTCTAAAGGTGGCTAGAAGCGGAGGGCAGAGGACCGGGTGTGATGGCGTTCATTGCGTAAAGACCTATGTCTGGCAGTGGACCTCTGAGGGATGATATGATGACATACATAGATAATACTCACACCCTGGTCCCAGAGGGGAAGACAGAGATGATGTATCACCACTTTGCGCCGATCTATTTTACAATGTTTAGAAATCTTTAAAATTAAAAAGGGTATGTTCCGTTGATTGGACACGTTGAGGGAATTAATGACGGAACAGATACCCACCACCTTTCTATCACCTGTGTTCCTCAGATGTCTTGGTATCAGTTTTGAGCTTTTGCCGTAAAACAATCTGATTCTTACCTTCCTTCTGTACAGTCTCCTTGAGCTTCGCCTCTAGTTTCGTAAACAGCATCTCAGGTGTGATATTGGGTGGTGGTTTGTTTATCTTCAGCGATATGAGTATGTCTTTCAGATCTTTCGCAGTTGGAGATTCTTGCTGTAATTTGAACAGTGAAACGTAAGATACTATAAGTTGAGCCGTGTAGTTCCCGGCTTAGAATAGGTCCATCCCCACTCTGTCTTCAAGGCTACTAAGGTATAGGCAGCAACATTCTCCTGAGCAATAGGCCTCATCATCACTTACCATCAGGTGAGATTGAGGTCAAGCGCAAACCCATCAACAATAAAAAAAGTACATTAAGATCATTAGTGCAATCACCAATCCGCCTGCCAAGCATGGTAATTACGGCAAATCCCCCAATGGACAGTCCACCAAAAGTGGCATTCTATTGGGGAGATATATGCTGGCGTCCAGTGATGGTAACGTTCATGAGGTAGTGAAAAATAAAAGATCCTTTAGTATCCCATTATCCATATGTTACCAATTAAACAGAACCATTTTTAAACCTCATGTGGATGTTATAGGAGGCCAGTAAATACAGATGATAGCAGCAGCAGATTGTTAGAGACAATGTGTATCCTGTTTTATTTTAAATATGAGGGGGGTATTATCAATTTGTATAAAAAATATCTTTCAAATCTAAATCGTAAACTACTCAAATATTTATATAATAACATTTGTGTTTGCATTATGTCTGGATGTAATTTATCTAAGTATGTATGTACGAGTATATCAGCTGTCTGATACCAGTCATACAGGCTCTGCCTAGTTTGGGATTAGATGTATGTGTGTGAGATGTCCCCATGTATTATTATAATTAAAAAAGAAAACTATTTTTGTACATTCTAAATCATAATGTTATAGGCACCGTGTCCAACCCTGACAGTAGCAGAATCATCATCAACAGAGCTATTGGAAGTTAGTACTAAAATATACCATGACAATCTCCATTCCAGTTATCTGCTTATCTTTAGGACAGTCCACTTTAACCATCCTGGCAGCCATCAGTTCAGATATCAAGTAGTCTAGCAGCAGGATCCTATCCTCCTTGGTTTGGAGTCGAGAAGACATGTGACCTTAAAATAAAACAGTAATAAGTACTTACGTCGTACTATTCAGATTGCGATGAGTTTGGATTACATTTGGAGCTGCGAGTGGGAAATGGGTGGAAGTAGGAGTGGGAGTGGGCGTGGGAAAAGGGGAGCGGGAGCGGGAGCGGGAACGGTAACGGGAACGGGAGCGGAAGCGGATGCGGAAACGTGAGCGGGAGGGGAGCGGGAGCGGGAGAAAGCGGGACCGGAGCGGAAGCGGGAGAGGAAGCGAGAGCGGGAGCGGGAGTGGGAATGGGAGCGGATTCTGTAGTTCACGCGAGCGGAGCCGCGGGCACAGCTAGTATTACATATGTGTGAATGTCTATACATACAAATCACCACTAAATGCAAGATGTCAGCCTTCTAACAGGGCTTGGTACCATCTTTAGTCTTATGTACTTGCAACAAAAGTTCTATCATAACTAAACGAACATAGTTATTATTTTAACATGGATTGTATTGACAGTAAGGATCCAAAGAAAGGTAAAGAATGGAGGGAGGGGGAAGGGAATGAAGGGGAAATGACTCCATCCTAAAATTCTAAATGCTTACCTATAACTAATTTTTTATATGGACACCCAAGTTCCTTCAAAAATGAGCTCAACTCCAGCAAGAAAGAACTGGACTCATCAGGATCGTTCATAATGTTTACTGTCTCTTCTAAGTTGCATAGCTTCTTTAGTTCTTCTGATAGAATGTGAACCAGTTTTGTGTACTCCAGAGACTTTGGTCCACCATCAAGGGCTTTTGAGAATGCATCTTCGTCTGTGAGCGGGCCCTCATATCTGGAATAAAGCAGCAGTTATACTACAGAATTTGCTATTTTCACTTTTATTGCTAGTAATTTATGTATGTTTTACAATGTATTTTTAAATTAAAAGTTGAGGCAAAGTGAAATAGACAAATAATCAATTAAATCAACAACATATTGTGTCCCACTGTTAGTCATAGCCTAACACTCCTATCAAAGCCAGAATTGCTTCATTGGGAGACACAAATTTCATTACAATATTATCCATCGTCAAAAATAATCCACACTCTATAAAAACTGGAAACTCATTGATACATAAGGGAACATACCCAAACTATGTGACCCATTTTTTATTTTTTATTTTACCCCCTCGGTTACTCGTAGTATATATGCCAAGACCAAGACCCGCTCCCCCTCTTGTTTTCACGCTCCCCCTCTTGTTGTTTTCACGTAATAAATAATGGATGAATATGAGTTTAAACCAATTTTTGCAAACAGAAAGTTTAAAGACAAATATTGCTCATATTTGTCTATGTTAATACAGCGCCTGCCGCCAAGAGTGCATACATTCCTATAATTACAAGTGAAATGGGTCACGTAGTATGGGTGTGTTCCCTAACTGGGTTTGAAACCTCTACTTAATAATGTGAAATGAGGGCACTACCCAACAAAGCTCTTTTGGCTCTGCCACTTGCCGGCCGCTACCGCAGCACGCTCGCTTCAGTTCATTCGGTGGTCTACAGCATCCTAACGAGCTACTCACAACCTATAACTATATTGGTCTCTTTTTTCCAAATTCCCCTTTCTGACATTCCAACCCGATATCTCATCGACAACCATTTACAAAATGACTAACGGCCGGCAATAGAGAAAAAGCCGGTTCAGTCAAGACTAATCTATATACGAGTCGGCTAATGAAGCTTTATCTTTCAATGAAAAGAAAATAGATAATGCATAATTACATGGTTGAGTACCTTGTTCAATACTGTGAGAATATCACTACATCAAAGAGTGGGTTTGAGTAATGTATTACAATAGGCGTTCGCAATATTGTAAAACATAATCTGTCGTATTGCAATAGATAAAAAAAACCTTACCCCAAATCCGTAAGGGAGTCAAGTATATCGTTTTCCATAGTCTGAGAACTCGGTTAACATGTAAAATGCATTAAATTTTGGAATATTTATGAAAATCTTTTATATCCCTTCCTGCGTGCTTTATTCGACATAAGATCAATCACCATACAATAATGCCATGCGCCATCAACACAGTGTTGCAAGATAAAGAAAATGAGAATACAGTGTTTTAGACCCCGAAATTACAGTGTTTACGACAAATATACAGTAAACTGTAAACAAAAATACAGTGCGTTTTACAGTGCAATTAAAAGACATTTCTATTATAAAATTTGTGTTTAAATATAATCAAATCACTTAAGTAATTTCATATCGCATTACAAAACTTATAAAATGCATAGTATGGATCTTTTGGATCACGTTGTAGCAAGTTTTGAAACTGTGGTCCCTTAGCGACTCATATCTCAATTTTGTATATAATGTTTTTTTTTCTTTTATTAGAGGTAGGTGGTTCACTTTTATCTTCTCCAGAACTATTGCCAGAAGAACAAGACATATTTTATAGATAAATACATACGTAAAATTAACCCTAGAAAGATAATCATATTTAAACCTACGTCAAAGATAATCATACGTCTCAGCGACGCACCGATTTTCGAATGGCGTATTGGCCATGTTGGCATACCGAGAATGGTTTAAGGTATTTAAGTAGTTAGTTTAGGGTCTTATATTGTAATTAAAACTAAAATAATATAAAGAAACAAAATGTATTTATGAAAATAACATAATGTTGTAAAGCCTCTTACAAATAAAACCGTTAAATCTTCTTCTAAGACTTAAATATTTTTAAATTAAGATCGAAATTGCATTTATTACAATTATAATTATAGTTTAACTACGAATCAGTCATTAAACTTAAAAACTACTATTAAAACTACATTTAGGCACAGCCATAACAAAGGTCACTTTTGTGTTCGCCGCAAATCAGCTTTTTGCATTTGAAACATGCCATCTATGACATTCTTCTTATTTTTGACGGGCAGTATGCACAATATCTTTCCCTTTTTATGACTAGCTCTTCATTCTGGCTTATCTTAGCAGTATTATTTGGTAATAGCTCAAAAATATTTGTTCGGACATGTCTTTTAGTGTAGCTTCCAATCTTTTTCCATCCAAAGCAAAGAGAGTTCTGTACTATGTTCTTCATATCGGCTTAAAGTCTTTTCCTCTTTAGTTAATATGTTGTGACAGTAAATTACCTAAGAATTACAAAAGCGATCTTTAGCATACCATAGAAAACCGCTATAGGCCACCTGTTCGTTTTCCTGGAACACGATATAGATGAGCACATTTGATCAAATGTGTCTACACCGCCTTTTGTCTGGTTGTAATACATGATCATCTCAGGCTTACCAGTTCTAAGATTACCCGTGCTATTCTCATTACAAAATGGTAATAAATAAACCATTTTAGATGGTTTAGATTTATATGATACAAGCGTCAAAGGCCCGTCAGTGTCACTCTGTGCATCGTCTTCCATCAATCCATCATCAACTTCACTGTCTGTCCCCAAAGGTACCTACTTCATTTTCACTCTCTTCTAACAATTCTTCAATCTACCTGGAGCCTTATGTGCGACGTCTAGCCTAATATTCAATAATGTGCCTAAAAAGACAATAAACTAATTACAGCAAATGTTCCAAAAGTTACAGAAAAGGTAATCATACGTCTCCCGGACGTGTGCCACCTCTGTATCTACGTAATTATTGTACTTACCCTAGTGACACAGTCGTCCCGCGAAAGTTCTACCCGGCTACTGAGTTAACTAAAAGAGGCAACGCGCTGCGATGCTAAACAAGAAAGTGACGGCAATAATTGTGATACGCGTACGTCGCAAAGACGTAGATTATCTTTCTAGGGTTAATCAGTCGCGGAATAACTAATTTGTGAGCTACGTGAGATACCTTTAAGTTTCTATTGAATTCGTCATAACTGTAACCAAATTAAATTACACAATATACAATATAACTATGTTATCACGTGCTGTACTACAATTTGGTCGATTAATACCAGTCATCGTGCAATGCATGGGGAATGCCATAGGAATCTCCTGTTGCATAGTCGCATTCATAATTTTCAAAACTGTTCATTCTTATGTAGCGTTCACTTTTATCAAAATATCATGAATTTTTGGCTCCATACACTGTAACTGTAGTAATACCGTGTACAGTAGATGACGCAAAAATACAGTAAATCTACTGTAATTACAGTGCATCTGGCAACACTGCATCAACATATGGATAATGCGATCAATCAGTCAATCACTCAATGTGAACTTAAGATTTTTTATAAAAGCAAAAGAGCTGAGCATGTTTTTTTTATTCCACACACGAAGACAGACCTCTGGTTCTTTTAATGAGTTCAGTTCTACAAAACTTCTATACTAAAATTATACTAGTCACTTTGCAGACCCTCGTCCATACCATACCAATTTGGTATAAAAAATACTACAAATGGTCATATTAGGCAACATAGCGCCCGTACCTACGCATTGAACGCACCCTTGTTCTGTGGAACGCACCAACCAACCAACGCAATGAACGCTATATAGTTTGTGGCACCAACCATAAGCACCAACAACGCACCGAATCTGATGACGTTGTTCGTGTGCGTCTCAACTTAAATGATTGAAAATGATGATTGACAAATTGACATTTTATTTCGACTTCATCAGTCACTTCACACGCTTTGACATTTCATTTCAATGATTTTAACTGTCGCTTCAGCTTCAGTAGTTTTGTTGTCTAAAATAATTTATAATAAAAGTATCAAATAGAATATTTTCTATAATTATCCTAGTATATTATTGGGCCAGAGTGTACAAAAGGGGGCTGTGGAAAAAATATGATTGTAGTGAAAAAAAACCATATTTACCTTAAACTATAAAAATATGGAAAATAGTATTCTTACCTCCCTAAAGGATTTGGGGTACGTTTTTTTGTAGTTTTTTTTCCGCAATTAGTATTTTAATTTTTAAGTTTTGATTCAAAACATCACTACACAGTTGGCTGTTGCAAAATAAATTGATATCCGGGAGCCCTGGGGCGCTCGGAGGAATACAAGAGGGGAATTCCTCTTGTCTGTTAGACAAGAGTATCATGTAAATATTCATGTACCATTATTGTTTTGTTCCAGATATGAAGGCCCACTATTAGATGGAGATGCCTTCGCAATGGCTCTCTGTGGTGGACCGAAATCCTTGGAGTACACCAAACTGGTCCACACACTAACTGAAGAACTCGCAAATCTATCTAACCTAGAGGAGAGGGTTAATTTTATAAGTGATCCTAATGATTGCACCAATTTCCTGTTAGAGTTGAGCTCATTTCTGAAGGAACTTGGGTGTCCATACAAATCGTTGACTACAGGTAAGGTTAATTTTAGTTTAAATACAAAGACAGCTTTAGGATATGCTTCCATATCAGCAGTAGACTTGACTATTATCTTGTAAAAATTGCTCAAGTCTGTTCTTAAATATATATTGATATAGGAGATATAAGAGATTCCAGCAAATTATTCCATCTTTATATAGCCCTGTTATTGAAGTTTCTTCAAGGGTTCACAGCATTTTTTTTATAGAATCAGGTGCTACCTTTTTATATTTAAAACTTTATAGCACTCTTTTTTATGTAATGCCAATTGAATACTAAATGCACTTTCTTGTGTTTGTTGAGGTTTACGTAATGCAGATTATGAGTGGAATATGAAAACATATCTTAACATTTAGCAACATCCTGAGTGGGAGCAAATGTGTTGAAACATTCAATATGTTTGCAAACATTTCAGATACTAACATATAGAAACTAATATTGAAAACATTTGAACAACATTCATACATAATACATTTGGACAATATTCCTCAACAAAAATATTCTGCAACATTTTGCTAAAATAGAAAACTTTTCAACAGTTACCAGCATTTTGAAACACCATTGTGGAGCACCCTAAGAACTTAAAATGTGATAAGTAAGGCCTGAATAATTTGACGGCCTTGTTGTTTTAGTGGCTTTGTCTTTGGACTCCAGCTGCATAGGTTGTGGTTTTGATATCCATTAGGGATAGGCAAATTGGAACAATTTGTAAATGTTGATTCCAGATTGAATGTTTTTATATATATTACCTATAAATGTGAATTGTGAAATGAGATAAACAAGTGTACTTATATATGTAGATATGTAAAAATTTAGTTTCAAATTTAAATATTTTGTAGGTCCTTCAGGTCATTTTAAATCAGTTCCAGTTCTACATTAATACTAAAGGATAGTGCTCTCTTGGCTGGTGTAATTACACATTCTTCCCTCTTTTTGGCATATGATTGTCCTCAGCTGGATGTATGCAATCTGACCGGTCTCTGATTGATATGGAACATTTACCAAAAAGGGTGAAGCTGCATTGTGGTGGGAATATATTGCATGGAAATATTGGAAGATAAGAATAAAACAATGGACAGGTGATGATGTTTTCTTACTCTGTTTACAGATGAACAGAATAAGAAAACATCATCATCCTGTCCATTGTATTATTCTTATCTTCCGAAGTTTCTGTGCAATACATTCCCACCGCAACACAGCTTCAATCTGTGACACAGTTACTAGCCTAGTGTCCTATTTTATAACAATTGTTACAAGTAAATATTCTAAGTTGCGGGGTAAGGCTAAGTTGAGTTGCTGTCTCTGCACTGTCTGAAACTTTTTGGTACTCCTGTAGGAGATCATTCTAGCCATTCTGACTCTTAAGGTTGGAGTTCGGGCTTACGTCAACTCAGTTGCTGGTTGCTGTGCTTGGTTAAATAATATGGCCATTATAATATTCTGTCCTTACCCTAACTCTAATATTTAACATCAGGTTACATGTCCTCCAGACTCCAAACCAAGAATGATAGAATCCTGCTGCTTGACTACCTCATATCTGAGCTGATGGCTGTTAAACTGCTCAAGATGACCTGCCTCGAAGATAAGCCACCTCCAGATGAGGCTATTAATTTGGTATGTTGGATTCAAAATCCAATCTTTGATTTAGACTTAATACCGCCGCCCGCCGACGCTGAGACATCGACGTTATAAGTTAGAATGAGAAGCAGTTATGTTGTTGACATATAACGTGATCCCTCTTTCGTTCGACTATGCTCGCTCGCTTACGTGTACGGACGGGCTATTGCGCCTATAGTAGTAGTAGGTATTCTTTTTTATTATTATTTCATCTATTGTAAATATTACAGGAAGAATCTCCAACTGCTAAAGATCTAAAGGACATACTTATAATGCTCAAGATTAACAAACCTCCGGTCATGCTCACGTCCAATATGCTGTTCTTGAAACTAGAGGCCAGGCTTAAGGAAACTATGCAAAAGAAAGGTAACAGAATTTGTGAGATCAAGGCTTTTCTTATTCTCCGATAAGAGCAGTACTTACTCCATGATCGACTTTGAAAATCGCTATATGAGGAAAATACAGATGGACCGACATCTGAAGAAGGTGGCCGGAGGAGGACCGGGTGTGATGGCGTTCATTGGGGAAGACTTATATCCAGCAGTGGATGTATAAGGGATGATATAATGATAAATGTATCTATAGGGAAAAACGCGAGATGGGAAATTACTTAACGAAAAAAACGCTTTCAAGAAAGATCTAACAAACCTATACGTAATGCCTTGACCTGCATCAATTTTTTATATAATTTCATTGTTAAACACTTTATTTGCATTGTCTTCATCATCAGCTGAAATATGTCCACTGTTGAACACAAGGCTCCCCAATAGAATGCCACTTTTGGTGGGCTGGTCATGAGGGATTTGACATAACCACCACGCTTGTCAGGCGGATGATGAACGCAGTAATGATCTTAATATACATAAGAGAACACTGCTGCCCGTCCATGGTGCAATCTCTTAGTCACCTTGACGACACCCACAAGAAGATTGGAGGTGGTCCTATTCTAAGCCGGGAACCACAGGGCATGTCTTATTATTGTTATTGAAATGATATTTACAATAATGGCTTCTCTCTGACATTATTTTACGTTTATGTTGAATAAACTAACGTTTTCTGGACAATAAAAAAAATATTCAATAAAATTTTATTGTTATGGTAATTAAGTATTCTGTTGTTATGGCTTGTAGATGTTATTGTCAAAGTATATGTAGTTAATTTTCAACTACCCGGTATTTATTATTTTTGTGGAAATGCTTCCAGGGAGACAACTAGTTGGCAAACCTTTATATGTGCCAAACGCTAATCAGACGCTGACTGAGGAGGGGTCGAGGCAGTTGGAAGATACTTTCAAGGAAATGTTGGCGGACTACACACTGAGGAGAGAGGCGCTTATCACTAGGCTGGATTGTACTGTAAAGAGTTTTGAGGTATGAGCATCAGTCATTAGCAGGGATTTAAAGAACAAGGGAATATTTTGGGACCCAAAAGGACGAATATCCAAAATTGTATGGGAGTTGGGCTAAATTTGCATCTGGACCAAATTGTCACTAAAAGACAGGTAATTTTCTAAGTGTTATGACAAAAAGAAAATCTTTCAACTATTTGATGGAAAATTTGAATAATCTTATTTACAATGAAATCTTCGTTGGCGCGCAGTTTTCACAGCACCGTGTTTATATGGCCATTATTAACCGCTCCAGCTCTTGACGTCATAGTGTGGTTATAGATTTTTTAACCCAAAAAAAAATGTAAAGAAACGGACACAAAACAGGGTTTTTGACATGACGTGACAGTAGGAAACCATAGTGCATATCGATAGTGACGTTCTACTACACCGATTTATTAAAATGATTAATCGATATTTCAGTTACGTAACAATATTTTCATAAACATCTTTTATTCATATCTTTTATCAATTTAAATCAATATAAATACCGTGTTTCGATTATAAATATATGTATATCGATTTTAATTCTGCTTTCACTACTCTAGTTAAAAGGTTGCCAGTCGGCCGGCGGAAATCATACAACGTTATTATAAAATGTTATTTTTAGACGACCTATTCCACTGGCTTCAACATTTTTTGAAGGGATTCTTAATTCATACCAATATTTTTAGTACACGAATGGTCAAGACGCATCTTTAGCCCGGTTTTGGGCAATCTCATTTTAACATTATCCCATTAGGCATCAGAAGCGATTTAATTATCAAAAACACTTCCAAAATTAAATATAAGAAATATCTAGTAAACTTCCATCATTTTTGCTAATATCAAAATTAAAAACTTTTTTAATTTGCGTTACTATTCACCATTGCGTAGTGATATTTAGTATTCTCTGCCATAGGTATGTATAAAGTAAGAGCAATGTCTGCTAACAAACTGTATCACACTTTGGCGGAGTTATTGTTGATATCTATTTTTTTAGAGAGACGAATAAATTATGTTTTTATTTATTATTATGAACTTTTTTGGGGAATATGCTAGTGATATCGGGATTGCTTGTTATCTGGGATCGGAATTAGTTAGTCTAGTGTCATATAATATGTAAGACAATAAAAAATTGCTTCAACTACTATAAACGTCAAATTTTTTGCATGAATAGTCGGACCTATTATTTTTAGGTATTCTATGCTTGGCGGGTAGAACAATGAGTGTTTCGAAATTTTAGTACTGTTTATTTATAACTAGCTGTTGCCCGTGACCTTGTCCGCGTGGACAACTTAACATCACAAATTATTATATATTTCCTGTAGGAATGGGAAGTTTTTCGGGATAAAAACTATCCTATGTTCTATTCCAGGACCAAACCTATAAGTGTGCCAAGTTTCATTACGATCCGTCCAGTAGTTGAAGCGTGATTAAGTAACAAACATCCAAATATTGAAACTGTCGCTTATAATGTTTATAGTAGGATATCACAGGCTCTTTGTTGAAGGGAAACATTGGAAGGAAATCTGCTTATGCCAAAGATGAAATTCTAAGGCGTATGTGAAGGTTTTGGGCACCGTTGGTGTACAGGGGTTTGGCACAAAAGATCCTGAGGGTCGAAGTGTCGCAAGATCTTCCTGGCCCACTAAGAAGATAAGAACTATATATTTTGTAATTCTGTCCCCAGTGGTCGGACCGTCTCCAACACAAGGCCCACGCTATCCGAGCCGTATACTTACCTAAGCGGCATGAGCTTAAAGCGGAACCGGATGTTAAACTGATGGACTTTCTGGCTGCGAGGACCTGGCTGCTGGATGTGGAGAGGAGTTCAAGTACCATCGTGAAGAAGTACATTTATAGTGATGTGAAGAAAATTATTATTGGACAGGTAATGTTCGCTTTTTCTCCACTAATACGTTCTTCACATCACAGCAGCTTGGCTCCCTTTTGTCGTAACTTAACGGTTTATAATTCAAACAAATGAAAATCAATTTTCTATTCCAAACGTTTTCTGAATACCATCAGCCGAAATACGCCCACTGCTGAACACAAGCCTCCCCAATAAAATGCCACTTTTGGTGGGCTGTCCATTGAGGGATTTGCTATAATCACCACGCTTGGCAGGCATATTGGTGATCGCAGTAATGATCTTAATATACACAGGATAACGCTGCTGCCCGTCCCTGGTGCAATCGCTTAGTGGGGTGGCCATATTCTAAGTCGGGAATCACACGGTTTTGAATACCCTGTTAGGGATATAATCTCTAAAACATCTCTAAAAATGCCAACATACTTTACCTTTTTTTTTGTATTATTTATTATATTATTTCCAGGTGCCAGATAGAGGAGGTCGTCCCAATGATCATCTACCACCCGATGTTTGGCGCCGGAGATCAGAACCACAGGTATGGACCTATTTATTCATCGTTTACCTTTAAAAAGTCAAAATGTTAGATACGACATACCTAATTCTGCGAATGCTATATTAGATATTATATATTAGATATATTTTTTAATATATATGTAGACATTTTGTCATTTTCATATATAAAAAAATTTAAGGACAATGGCGGCTCTAGTGTACAATGGCGGCTTTATCGCTTACAGCGATTTCTTCCAGACAATTTTTGGTTGATGGGGAATTTTAATTTGCGTGTTAATGTTCAGTCCTGGATCTGGCTATATTTGGGAATAGTCCAAACTTGCCTAATTCCTTTAAATTAAATTGTATTTATTTCAGACCAGTTTGGCCCATAGAAAAAAATAACAACTGTCATATGCAGCCCTCAGTATACATTGTCGGAGATCCTAACTCGGTCCATGAAGGAGTCCTGTCTCTTCCTCATGATGGCACCGGGCTTTCTAGTTTAGAATTAGACTATGTTATTTTTTTTATAGGGTAACTGTAGCGGACCCGGAAGTTCAATTAGCGACAGCCGCGGGGGCGCTCGTAACCAGATACAAGAAAAACACGCGAGGTAAGATTAAATTGGAATGGAGACCGCGGATTGGGACGCCCCGCCGAATGGTAGACCGACGACCTGAGGAAGGTGGCCGGAAGCGGGTGGATGCTGAGGGCGGAGGACCACCACCTTAGACGTCCACACGTCCAAGGTTTTTTTAGTTACTATGAAGTTTTTGACATACGACCTTAGCTTTAATTCCGACGATATATATTAATTTTTTTTCTTATCATTTTTCAGTCCTCAAACAAGTCAAACTGTCGCCTCTCAATATGAAAACCACCTTCAAATACAAGAATATCCCCAATACGGTTATAAACAAGAGCCATATGGTTGCGATGAGGACCAAGTTGGTTTCAGTGAGAACCATACCTTTTGTAGCCAAAACCTGGACGGAAACGGCTACATTCAAGGATATAGCTTGAATAATTCCAATGAAGGAGGATTCATTAACGATAAGAGAAGCACTGTGTTTCCAACAGAACTTGCGTGTATAAAAACTGAAAAGGATTTATCAACCAACCTTGATTTATTGACCCTAGAAATCAACATTGGCGATACAAGCAATCTATCGATTCTGGATCTAAACAATTCTGTATCCATGAATTCATCCCAAGAACGTAACGGTGCCTTTGTTAATGACACTTATGTAGATTACAAAAATAACTATAATGTACAGAAAATGACTTCAATCGAAGGACAGAATAATTCTTCTACCGAAGATGTTTGGTCGAACTGGGAACCCGACAATTTACCCAAATACAGTTGGTCAGATGTAGGACCGAAAATTATAAGGCTAGGTATTACTAACCACGAATTTTCATTTTTAACAGTGAGACATGACATGTATGTAGTTAACGGTTCAGCGTGTAAGCGTCTCTTTCGCTTCTTGACAAGACATGTCGAATTTGATGACGCTCTGGAGATGTGTCGTGGAACTTCAAAAAACGCAATGAACTTAACTGTAAACAACAGACCATTTAAGTGTACAGTGTCAGAGGTAAGTCAAATGTATCTTAAGAATCCTGGCGACGAGTTCGTATATAAAAATCCCTTATTAGAATCTGATCCAGATGATGTCTATGTACCACTGCCACAGAGAAAAAAGATAAATCAAGTGGATGAAATAGTATACGATAAATCGAGCTTTGTTCCGGTTAAAAGATCATTATCTGATGACGAATCTTTGGACGAGCCTCCAAATAAAATTCCCAAAATTGAACCGGGCTCCAACACAGTGTGTGACGTCGAAATTTGTGACGTAGCACCGATGACGAAAGAACGTTCGCAGACGGTTCGTTTTGCAATATTGCGAGCAATTGTAATGATGGAGAAACTAACAAGACCTAAAATATTTAAATGGGAATACAAAACCGAATGTTTGTCTGTGAGGTGTGGTAACGAGGATAGTAGGAAATGGCTTGGAGAATTTATATCTGGATTGAAACCGTGGCCGGAAGCACAACTGTTTGTTAAAGACATACATGTTCACGAAATCGAGGATGAGGAGCCGATGGTTATAAGATACATTTACACTGCAGACTATTTATATTTTATCGATATTACAAAAACTACTGAATATAGTGGCGTTTTTACAAACAGTGACGAAGGGGCTGCGGATAATTTTACAAAATGTGTAATTTGGAAGAAACGACCTAGGAGAACGTATCCAAATTGTAAGCTTCGTATAATGCAAAGGAATCGCCAGGGGAAAAGGGCGGCAGAATTAGCAGCAGCGAAGATAAAATGTGAAAATGATACTAAATGTTTTGAAGCAGTTTCAGTCAAAGAAGAACCACATGATGATATGGGCGAGACGGATGCTTATGTCGCCATGTTCATGCATAACCAGCAGTTTCAAGTGAAAACGGAGCAAGAAATTAAAGCAGAGTTAATGGATGCCGATGAAAATGATTTCACATACCCAAGTTATAGTCCAACAATAAATATGAACGACGGCAGGCAAGTAGGTCTACCTGCAGTTGGTCACAGTCAGAGTTCACAGGTTCAAATGTTTTCAGCAAATGCGTCTAGCAGTTCTGAAATACCCATCTGTAATATTCCTGTAAAGCGAAGAAAATACAGGAGGAGGAAAAAAAGTAGTTTTAATGTTAGTGGTGGGAATAATGCGGTAACGGATCAATCAAATAAACAACGGGTGCAAGAAAATAGGAATCCTCACTTGAATTGAGTAGGATTTGGTAGGATTAAACATTTAAATGAGTGTAAGTACAAAATGGGCGAATAAACTAATGAATATGCTTTATTGCACACAACTTACAGAAATATGTAGGAGAAATGTACAGTAAAAGTGGCGGCCTTATCGCTTTTAACGATTTCTTCCAGGCAACATTATGCTAGTGAGAATAGTAACATTAAGTTTAAGTTGCTGGTGCAAAGATACAGTTTAATCATAATTATCACAGAAATCCTATCAATATAGAGCGGTTATAACCACTTGTTTACTTCAGTCTCGCGCGTGCCGATTTTCGGACACAGCGCGCCCCTCCCGCGCACTATTTATGCCTCGCGGTCACGTTTCTAGTGAAGGGATACAGTTATGCAGTTAGAAACCGCGGAATATGGCACTTTTGCAGATTTTTTGTCGATATTTACCCGACCTTGACTCGTCGCGAAACGAGTAAGCGTTTGATAGTTTATACAACATATTGCTGGCACGCGTATCGCGCCTACTTCACCATTCTATCCTGATAGGAGTTCTAGATACTTATGCTAGGGTTATATGTCAATGTATGTATGTATTTACGAACGAATAAATAACCAAAACCTTATGGATCACAATTTTGATTCACAATAAACACGTCAAACATAAATGTAATAGAAATAAGCAAAAGAAATGGCTTACGACACCGACAGGTTCCGTACGTGGTTAGATGTACCAGCCCCGAGCGCCCAACGAGCAATGTGCTCACCGCACTCCTTACTACTTATATAGGAAGCACGAGTGGTAGTGGCAAAATGTGGGGGTACACTTAACAATATATATATATATATATATATATGTCGAAGGTTCCTGGTTCCGCCGAAAATGTGGGCTCCCAAATTGAGTTTAACGCCGTTACAGAGTCAACACGTTTACTGGCTTAAATGACACTACATGAAATTACACTACATCATCAAGTAATGATTTTAGAAGGCAGACGATCCGTCCGTGTAGTGCCTGCGCTCCGCACGCATACCGAGCGAACACTGTCTCTAGTCTGCGCCTGCGCCCGTCCTACCCGACGTTCCGTCAGCGCGTGCTCGCGACGCTCGCCGAACCAATCCGAACGGCGCACACACTGTGCCTCCAAATCAGCTCCTCTTTTATTATTTCGCCGACATATATATATACATACAGCTTGCCATTTCTAAGGATATTTTGGCTTTATTATTGTTTTTTTATGTATTATACTATACTGTATGAAAGCATGAATTCGCCTCAATTACTTTCATAAAAATTCTGGCAATTTTTTTTTATTAATTTTAATGTATTTTTAGTTATGTTTTGTAATAATTAAAAGTTGAACTTAGTTTGTATTCTACAACTATAACCTTATTTATGGCTGTAATTTATACTTATTTTGAATTTCATTACAACTTTTGTGCAAACTAAAGCAGTTTTCTTTAAAAAATCTCTTTTCTTAAAGTCTCAGCTAGAATGCGCACGCGCTGCATACGGTCGGTATACGCGTCCTGTGTACTCCAGCCTTTAATATTGGCGTTCTACCTGTAATATTAACTCTTTAGTGTAGTATATGTCTTTCATATGCAGTTGATTGGAATAACTAGAGCAATTTCCGAGCAATGACCTCACACGTGTTAATGTGGATATGCCTCCAGAATCCAGGCATTTTAAATTATTAATAAAAAATATTTAAAAAAAAACTAACGTTCAAGCAAAAAATCCTCATCATTATGCACTATATCCAATGCCATAAAAATTGTGTTAAGATAACACCCCCCTCGCTATATAAATACCAACGTGTCTATACTATGACAACATGTTACAAGCAAAATCGCTCTTAAGCGGATTTCTAGATTTTTTTTCCGAAAATCCCCTTAGCGTATCTTTTGAGCACCGGCAGGGGATTTCTTTGGGATTTTAGGGATTACTGGAATAAGCCCCTACTCCGACTACTAAACTCTGATCACTAGTTACGTGCGCTCAGTGGAGGCCGTAATCGGCAGAGTAAAGCCAGACAGTACAGTACTGTATGTGACTAAAATAATACCTACATGTGGTGTAGGTAGGCCCCCAGTTTCCGACCAACAGACTCAAGCTCATTTACGCGCTGTCGACAAGTCGCCGGCGACTTCCGCTCTCGACGAGCAAAGCATATACTACTTAATAATAAAGCATAGGCAACTAGGCTGGGACCAAGCCGTGCAACTTGAATTTAGGCAAGTGTTTCTTGCAGGCGTTTGTGCGTCGCCGATGCGCGGCGAACCGCCGAGTCTCCCAAGTCGACTAAGTCGCCGGCGACCAGTCGACAGTGCATAATGTGAGCCTAAACCAAAAGATGAAGACTACGATGTGTCTCTCTTTACATGGCGCTCATACCATTCGATTTGTATCTCAGCTGCTATATTATTATTGTATTTTCAAAGGCCAAAAATTTGTTTTGCCATGGGCATTACCTTGAACTGACTGACCATGAATCATCAATTTAAATCATCCATTTAAAGACATCATTTTAATTTATTATTTATTATACCTACTCATATTCTCATTTAGGTACAACTGTTAGTCATAGTTAAGTATAGTATGCTGTACCTAATGCAAAAATTGTAATATGTGAGATCTGTTTTTGATTTACACAATTTTAATCAAATTTTATGTACTTACTTCATTCCAAAGTGTGTACCGTAAGATTTCCAAATAATTAACCAAAGTTAGGTTAGGGCCTTAGCTACGTATTAATTGTCGATCATACGTAACTTCTTAAATAAATAAATAAAATACCTGAATTCTTAGGTAGGTAACGAAAATGCAGAAGAATGGAAGGGTGGTCAATAGTTGCTGTACGGTGCACCTGTATGTACTGTGACTACACGGACAGGTACAGTAACGTACAGAAGGTTTATGTGTGCGTGTGATACCTGCGCCTGCGCACACCAAATTGTACACAGGTGTGGATGTGCGTTATGTTGGCCGACGCAACAGGCCAGCAACTTATGATGGGTTTAAATAATTAATCAGGCTAATTGGTATCGTTACCGTATCACTTGATAAAAGTTTACAATTTTGGAGTTTACGAAAGCTTATTCATTATTCGTGGCAACGTTTTAATAAAATCAATCAATCCTGCAATGCTAGAAATATTTAAACCGGGTGAAATTATTACCGAACCAATTTTTATAGCTCCTTTACTGATGCAGTAGGTGAACACAGGCTATTTAATAACCATGAGCAACGCCGCGGGGAAAGTCAAAGTCAAAATCATTTATTGCATATGAGTACACTTGGTACATTTATACTCGTCATTTTTTATCGACTACCGCTTCCTAGGTGTAAGTGAAAGCAAGTTGATAATTAAATAAACACTTAAACAAGCTTCGGGAGGTTTGAGGGTGGGTTAAAATCCAGTTATCGCCCATTTCATCCACCAACTGGGTGGTTTATGCGGGTGAAAACCAATTACTTTAGATAATATTATTATATATCTTATACAATATAATTTAAAGGAATTGGCTTTGGAGACCGCAGATCGGCACGCGTAGGGTGGTGTGCCCCCCGCCGCCAGGTGAACCGACGACCTGAAGAAGGTGGCCGGTAGCGGCTGGATGCGGAGGGCTGACGACCGGGTGTGGTGGCGTTAATTAAGGAAGGCATATGTCCAGCATTGGACGTCTAAGGGCGGATATGTTGATGGTTTTCACCTGCATAAACCGTGGAATAAAATAAGTGATAACTGAGTTTTAACCCAACCGTGGTATTTTACCCGAAAATACTTACAATTCATTTAAAATAACTAAGTGGACGTGTCACAAATCTTAAGGCAGAGAACTGCTGGTATAACGCTCTCCGTATCATTGTCCAAACACGTTCTCCACACACGTTCTCTGTCCCACAATCAAAGCCTATTCACAAGCAAAGCGACGGAACCGAAACGAGCGAACGCCAGAACGCCACACAGTCAACCGCGCAGGCTGACGCGGCGCACGCCTTTCGCGTCAGTTTTGTTTTTCTAAGTTTCAACGTCAAAACAACATTCCGGATTCGATTATTTGAATATTTTAGGAATGTGATCGGTGTCCGTTTCGACGAAACGTTTCCATGTGCCATACGTAGTTAGTGATGTTACATTGTGAGGAGTAGGTAAATAAAAAAATGGGTGTTTTATTCAAGCTGTTTTTGGTGACGATTTTGGTGCCCAGTGCTCTGTGTCAGGAGGCTGGGGAGTGCTTTGGTGCCGGCAGCGTGGCTGGTGCTGCCATTGGCGCTTTCTTAGCTGCACTCCTTTTGGTTGCAGCCGCTTATTACCTGAGGAAGTTGTATTGGAAATCGAGGAAAGGTAAGTGAGGAGCGGACGGACGTTATTACCTTATTATTTTTGTCGTTTTTGTCCGAGTCGCCTGCGGCTACGTTGGGTGATTCTCCGACGACCCACGTTTGCACTTGAAGTTACGAAAGTAGCATTGACCTTTAGTTTCGTCTGGAAAATTTGAATAGATTATTTAAATGAGCTTACGTAAGAAATTATTTAAAACGACTTACAAGATATCTTAGTTGCGTATTATGTTAAAAAAGTCGTTTTAATAACGCCGTGCCTGCGTTGAATAAAACATAAATTAAGGTCTGTTTTTATTTAGAAACTAGAACTACGTTAAATCATTTCTTAGAAAAAATATAAATCATTGTCCGGTGCGGTGATTGTGTTATCAAGAAATCGTTAATGTTAAGACATTAATTGAAAGAAATATTCTATTTAATAACATCGTTTATTTAATTATACTACTGAACTTAATTGATTTACTTATTTTTTAGAATTAATTCACACTATACGTATGTGAAAAAGATCGTAGGTAGGTAGGTCGCTCATGGGACTGCAGTCTTTTAAACATAAATACCTATATGTACTACTTTTTTCTAAGGGAAATGATTTAACACGAGTAGGACCGTGGGCTAAAGTTAGCGTTATTAAAGGTATTTTTACCGCATCGTAGGTTTACTAGCATGGACGTTGGACTCGGGCGCCAGAAGTCGTGGATTCGATTCCCACTGGAAACAATCAACTTTGTACAAACTGATCCTGATTTGGGTGCTAAATTCTGATTTTTTTCTGTCAAATTTGGAATTGGACAAGTACTTATATATTTATGTATATAGATATATTAGAATTATTTCCATTAAGTATATAACATTTATATTCCTTGAGAGATTGACTTGGTGATATTAGTATTTAATCTAAATTATGGTCTTGATTTTACAATACAGTACACTTTGTGGCACAAACAAATACAGTTACAAGTTTTAAAAGTGAAAAATAGTACAGTTTAGGCGATCTTATGGCTCTAAGCGGTTTCTTCCGGACAATCTTTTTGTGTGTCAACAAAGCTTTTCTATTCTATTCCATAATGAATGAAAAAATCGGTCTTAGATTCTTCACTAATGCATGTAGGTATCGCACTTTTGCGAAGTATTAAAAATTTTATAGGTGACATCGCACATGCCGTGTGGTTTACGGTAGAGTAGAATTTGACCACTCCAACTCTTCCCGTGGATGTCGTACAAGGCGACTAAGGGAATACATTATAAAACATCAATCAGGCCTCCCCAACCCGTCTGGCCAGCGCGGGGAGTGTAGGCCAAATCCTCCGTCTGTCTCCGGCAGATGAGAGAGGGTTGTGCTCCTGCAGTGGAGACAAAAATAACCTGATGATGATCGCACATGAAATCATAAACCGTCATAACTCGAAAAAGCATGTTTTGAGAAAAACACGATTTGAAAGTTAAAAAATTATATAAACAAAACGGCTAAAGAAAAGTACGCAGTTTTGACTTATTTAGACTATTGTTATCTGTTTACATAATGAAAAACAATGAAGAAATCGAGTACGCTTTTTTGTATTAATATGAGTTATTAACACAACACTACATTTTTGAGTTACGACGGTTTATACTTCCATGTGCGACGTGATATCAGTATGAAATATTATAATTAGCCGCCTGTCAAAACACAACTAGCAGACATATATTTGCTCAACTTTTTTATACTTGAACAACTACGTAGGTACATCACTATTTAAAAAAATGAGGCTCGAATTATAATTTATGGTCGATCAACATGTTTTAATCGAGCACAACACCAGATGTTGCAAAGTCAATTGGAACTGGTTTGGGCAGCGTAGCGAGAAGTAGGTACCTAGTACGTACACCAAACCCCATGATTACTGTATACTGGACCACAAATTACTGTGCTACTTGCTTAATGGACTTCTAGAAGCAATAAACAATATTAATTACAAATCTACTGCACCTGTTAAACTGTATTAAGTAATCGTTTATATACGCATTCAGTAGGTAACGAATGATAAACCTTGGTTTGTAGGTCAGTAAAAAATTAACTCATATGTATAAAATGAGTTGCGGGGTAGTCCAATTTGTATCAAACGTCAAAAGTTTGGTTTTATTGTGCGAATTTATAAAAGTTCCCTTATTAAAAGCTTTTCAATATCTAATTATTGGAGGTCCAAGGATTTTTTTTAGACATTTTTTTGGAATTTTTGTCTGTTAGTTTGTGCACGCATCACGTAAAAATTACTAAACCGATTTTGATGGAATTTTCACAGAAACATAGGGCTTCACTCGGAGTAACATTTACTGTTTATTTTATCGCCATCGGCTTACTCAATCCAAAGTAATGGGAAAGTAATTTTCAAATATATTAGTAGGAATGCAATATCACAAAGAAGTGTAATTATAATGTTCGTGCAATTCAGATTGCGATGAGTTAGGACTACATTTGGAGTTGTAGTGGGCGTGGGACTAGGAGTGGGTGTGGGGTCGGAGTTGGAATCGGTATTAGAGTCGGTAAATAATTGTGTAGTCCATGCGAGCGGAGCCGCGGGCACAGTTACCCGGGCATAGTTGCCGTAGCATAGTTACACCATGCATATTCTTTGGTGCCCGTACAAATGTTGTGTATTCATACCTTATGAAAAATATTGAATGTTTTAACAGTAACGATCTCTGTGTACTACTAGATGGAGCGTTCCAAACAATCGCTCTGTTCCACGCAAGTAGCCACAACTCTTTCACATTCACAATGAAACGTGTGCAGTTACTACTCAGAACATTTAATTATTTACTCAATATTGACATTATTTAACCGTAGCGTCAACATTTAGTAATAATTAAATGCAGCGTACTAACTGCACAAGTTTCATTGTGAATGTGAAAGAGTTGTGGCTACTTGCGTGGAACAGAGCGATTGTTTGGAACGCTCCATCTAGTAGTACATAGAGATCGTTGTTTAACAGGGTTTTGAGTAATGGGCGGCAGAAGCTCGTCGCTTACGTCATTTATGATTATAACAGACATATTCTGAAAGTAACTCTACATAAAATAAATAAAAACAGAACTTTATTATTATAAATAGTTTATAAGTGGCCAGTACATCATAATTATTATAAATACGTAAACACCGCGATAAAAACTGCATGCATTTCTAATACTTAAATTGGTTTGGAAATTTAATTAGATTCGTATTCACGTTATACTTTCGAGATGAAGCCACTCCCTCCCGCCGCCAGCTAGAATAGAAGCTAGCACTAAATAAAGTAAAAGTTATTTAAATATTATTGATACGAATATTAACAATAATGTACTTAAAATGTGTGCGTTAGTGCGCATTGTTCAGAGATGGGTAACCCACGGGTAAAACACTGTTCTTACCCATTTAATTCCACTGTTTGTGTGGGTGACAACCAATTCCTTTAATATATATATAATATACATCATCATCATCAGGTCCTTTTTGTCTCCGCTGCAGGAGCACAACCCTCTCTCATCTGCCGGAGACAGACGGAGGATTTGGC
Organism: Esperia sulphurella; assembly: GCA_947086405.1. Taxonomy (NCBI): domain Eukaryota; kingdom Metazoa; phylum Arthropoda; class Insecta; order Lepidoptera; family Oecophoridae; genus Esperia; species Esperia sulphurella. The sequence goes on from OX352282.1 coordinate 5,395,829, forward strand.
CTACACTCCCCGCGCTGGCCAGACGGGTTGGGGAGGCCTGATTGATGTTTTATCATTTATTCCCTTAGTCGCCTTGTACGACATCCACGGGAAGAGTTGGAGTGGTCCTATTCTACTCTACCGGAAATCACACGGCTTAATATATATTTATATTACTATCTGTTATTACTATTTTTCTTTTATAATATGATCTAAAGGAATTGATTTTCACCCCCACAAACCGTTGAATGAAATGGGTAAGAACTGTGTTTTACCTACCCATCTCTGGTGAAATGCTTGGATGACGCACACCTTTTAAGTAGGTACTTTCATTGTGATTAATACCTATCAACAATGAATTAGCCTATCAATAATATTTGAATAAGTTTTATTTCATTTAGTGCTAGCTTCTATTCATTACGCGGTGTTGCTCGCTTTAAGTCAGTTTTATGATAATTATCAAAATATTCTAATTAAATGCAAAAAAAAACATAGAACAGACAATCCAAAAATTAAACAATCAAATAAAAACGTAAACTTCGCGTGTCTGTACATTGAAGAGGATTGTACAAGATTGGGGGGGAATGGGGGGGGATTTTGTTTTATCTGTTTGTCTGTTAGTTTGTGCACGCATCACTTAAAAACTACTGAACCGATTGTGATTGACTTTTCACAGAGGATTTAACTCAGAGTAACATATAGGCTTTGTTTCAACGCAATCGGTTTACTCAATCAAAAGTTATGGACATTTTTAGATTTCAAATACATTAGTAGGTAATGTTAATATGCAATATAACAAGGAAGTGTAATTTTAATATTCAGAAGTGGGAAGAGGAGCGGATTCTGTAATACACGAGAGCTGAGCCGCGGGCACAGCTATTTAGAAATAAAATATTAACTAAAATGCCAAACATGTGGTCAATAAATCAATAATTTTATATCTATTTCTGGTTCACGGTTCACGCTCCGACGAACATCTAGCCAGTTCCTATAGATCGAGCTGTGCAAGTCACAGCAGGCGGCTTTAAGTATGCTGTTATGAGAGTGACGTCCCAAAAGGAAGCCACGCGCGCTCTCATAACTGCAAAGAAGTCGGGCACTTCGCCTTTTATCAATTTTGAATATTTAATTAATGAAATCCCTTAAGAGCCCTTTAAGTTGGAGTGGAGTGAAGTGACAGAGTGAGGAATTCAGTGATACGTGAGAAGTGTGGTTTAAAATAAGTAGTAACGAAGGTAGAGAAGGGTATGTTGCGTTGGTTTGGACATTTAGAGCGTATGAGTGAAAGAAGAGTGACAAAAGTAATATACAGTGCGAATATTGCAGGAATTCAAGGATCAAATTAGTAACGTCCTCAAAAAGGCTGGGGTCCGCAGTGAGAAGAATAATAGGAGATGCATGAAAAGGTTGATGAATGTAAGTGAGGCTAGTGAGGTGTGTCAGGATCGCGCAAAGTGGCGATCCATCGTCTCTGCCTACCCCTCTGGGACCAAGGCGTGAGCATTATGTATATAAGTTCACAAACAAACATCCACACTTGCATATTTATAATATTAGATAGATATCACATCCTTGAAGTTATCATGATCAATGATATCAGTGTTTGTCATAAAACTTGCACGATATCAAGTTCATATTTTGCGTCTATAGTATATATTGTATTGATGGAAATCGACCAAGACGGTCGTGTTTATTTAGTCTCTCTTTAGTGCTTGATGGAGTAATAACTGCGTATAACGTGGTGTAACGTTCAAACAGAATATTGGAAACAACGTACTTACATCTTACTTGCTCTCTTTACTTTCGTGCTTAGAGTAAATGAGATGAATGTTGTTCTCTTAGTGTCGTTCAAGATATTATTCGAACACGTTATATTGAATTCTTTTGTTGAAAAAGTGCATAAAATATTGTAGATAAACATTACTAGTGATTTTGAGTTCATAACGTTTGTTAATATTGTGATTTGTGAATTTGTAAATGAGTGATCGTATTGCATTTCGGATTATAAAATGAAAAAACTAAATTATACACAACAATACTGGGATGTTGAAGGTAAAAATACGTTTAAATTCTAAATTATCGAAATTCACTTACGCAGTTACTTATAGACCAACACAAATGGCATACGTAAAACTAACGCTTTTGCGGCTCAGAACCAACAACAATTTCGTTGGCTTACTGCTAGTCATTAACTGCTCGGGAATAACCGTTGCAGTTAGTGACTTCTTTCAATAATCTTACTCATCTTCAACGATCTCTATGTACTACTAGATGGAGTGTTCCAAACAATCGCTCTGTTCCACGCAAGTAGCCACAACTCTTTCACATTCACTTTGAAACTTGTGCAGTTACTACTCAAAAAATTATTATTTACTAAATATTGACATTATTTAACCGTGGCGTCAATATTTAGTAATAATTAAATGTTCTGCGTAGTAACTGCACAAGTTTCATTGTGAATGTGAAAGGTTGTGGTTACTTGCGTGGAACAGAGCGATTGTTTGCAACGCTCCATCTAGTAGTACATAGAGATCGTTGCTTATCTTCCTTGCGAGTCAGGAATAGCACCTGACGACACTTCGACCTTTCAAGATATTTTGTACCAAACCCCTGTCCACCAATGGTGAACTTCACACGCCTTAGAATTTCTTCTTTCCGATTATTTCTACGATGTTTTCCTGCACCAAAAAGCCTGTGGTATTATTATAAACAAATCGTACTTAAGTTTCGAAAAACTCACTGTACGGGTTTGAACCCCGGACCTCATGAACGTGAGGCGTTCGCGGCTCTTCTAATTGCTACGGTTATTTCCGAGCAGTTAGTGACTTCATGCAGTAAGCCAACGAATACGGTGTTCTGAAGTAGACTGCAAAATTATAATACAAACTTGTTTGCTGATGTGTATAATATAGGTATAGGTATCTATTTTGTTTCCGAGACGTAAATAGCATTAATTTTCGTACGCCATTTCATTTCGATTGAGTGTTATACATTCCAATCATTTCAATTGATTTGTCAAGAATACGACGCGATACAATCGCGAATTTATTTATGTATATATCTAGCCTAGCTGAGGTAGCCATTTAATCAGTGATAGTTATGAATTTTAAATAATATTTAGGCGCACTATTTTTAAATTACAATTGTTAGACAATTGTATATAAGACAATTGATACCCTCCTTACTAGCCTATCTATAAAATTGAAGTGGTCATGATGAGTAGTGCCCAATTACAGATATTGATTATCGAGGACCAAAAAATACATTATAAATTGTAAATAAAACAAATCTTTAATTATATATGGTCCTGGCACGAGCCTAGGCTTATTTGGGCCACCAATGGCATCCGCATGTTCTTTTCTGTTAGATAACTGTCGTGATGGTATATTGTGTCCTGTAATTTCTAATAAATATAAATACAAAAATTTCCTTTTATTGCGCTTCTTATAAAACCGTTTTGAAACAAAAAAAAGTGTAATTTTATCACAGACCTCGAAACCAACAATTTTCATAAAAAGTATTCGATTGGGCCCTGTCATTCCGACCCCTTCAATTATTGAGAACTATTATGATTAGTACATAGATTTAATATGAGTCTAATTATCTTTTGTTGTAGGTAATTCTAAATTACGTCTGAAAATAAAACTAGTTACATATGAATCTAGTCTAGCGGTACTTATCTAGTATATATAACATACATATATCGCCTTTTATGTATGAATTAACATTTTTTGATAAGTTATCTGATATAACTGGTTGTAGTTTCTTGGATGCTTCTCTTTCCTCTTTTTCCTTCTTCAAAACGCAACTTCTGTCTTTGTGTCTACTTCTGCTTATATAAAAAGTATTTATGTGTACCTACTTCAAGATATCTTGAATTAACCGACATTAAGTATGTATGTAACATCTCTGTCTATTATTTACTTTATAAACCAAATATCTGTATTTCTGTCATAAACATACATAAAATTTCAATATAAAAATCGATTTAAACCAATTCATTTATAATATGAAAAGTACTCATAAAGTTTTGATTCGAGTCCTTACCCTAATATAATACTTGAACTAAAAAGATAGCATATTTTCAGCAGACATCCGATTCCGTAAATTACTGTGTATATAGTGCACAAAGCCTTTAGGCTTGCGGTAAATCTAAATTTACCGCAAGCCTAAGATTTGGCGAATCAAAAATTTTCGTAGTTAGGGCTACAACACTGTATGTACTGCCCTTTTATGAAGGTTGTGTGTTACTTTATTTCCAAGTTTCTTATCTCGCTAAGTTGCGCCATATTTGTTATGAGTAGTCGTATGTATATTAGGTATGCTGCATTGCAACACATACATATGAAGTTACACATGCCCCATACTAATTTTATTTATAAATAACAGTAGTTATGCAATTGGAATAGTAGTACTACTAATATTAGTAACAGTGGCAGTACTAATAGTACTGAGCAGTAAAAAAAAACTACTGGCTGTTGCCCGCGACTTCGTCCGCGTGGACAACTTAACATCACAAATTATTATGTATATCCCGTAGGAATGAGATGTTTTTTCGGGTTAAAAACTATCGTATGTCCTATTCCAGGACCTAACCTATATGTGTGCCAAATTTCATCTCGATCCGTCCAGTGTATGAAGCGTGATTGAGTAACAAACATACAAACTTTCGCATTTATAATATTAGTGGGATAGGTTTTGACTGTTTTTATCAACAGCTTTTGCTTGTTGTTTTCAGCAACTAAATAACAGCAAAAGATACCTCAGATCCCTATTGAGATACCTGCATAGCTAAACAAATAGCGAAAATCCCCTCAAAATTCATCCAGTGGGTTAGCGTAGCCCTACACTACAACAAGGCAACAAAAACTTTTATAAATTCCATGGGAACCGCTTTCTTGCAGCGGCCGGTGGTGGAACTTTCCCGCGAAGGTTGCACTGTTACGTCATACCGTAGAATTGTAAATTGTGATGTAAACAAACATAAAACAGAAATTTTGCAAACCGGTAATGTAATCGTACGTGACTAGGAAAGTGAGAATTAAAATGCTTTCACAATGCGATCCATGCACCGCAATTACGCCCGGTGCCACAAAAAGTTTTGTAAATGAAAGCTTTTTCTTAGAACCGCGGTGAAATATCGGTCAGCGATTTTCATAAATAAATTTAAAAAACATTCATCTCTCCAAAAAATACATACAATAACTCCGTCAAAACTGGATCATACACTTTATTGCCACAAATTGCTCACTTACTTAATACATACCTACCTATATTACTGCCCTGACATGAAAGATGACCGCTAAATGTAAAAGTGAATTTAGAGAAGTAGCAAAAGGGTACCGAATTGGTTTTCTAGGAATTCTATCATTGGCGATTGTAATTCTTCAATTGGTGAAGAAACTAATAAATTTTTGTAGCATTCTAGAAAGCCAGTTTGGCACGTCTTCTAAAAACAACTTTTTACACTTCGCGGCCTTCTCTCATATGAGGACATACTTGTATTACCTGCATTCACAATATTATTATTTTTTATTGCGGGATATCATATTGGCGGATTCGGTCAAACATCTCGTAAAGCTAATTTCCTAATATCTGATCGACCAATCGTATCTAGCGTCGCCGTAACATCACCGCGATAAAGCTGTCAAAGTACTGCATTGTGAACCTAGCTTTAAATCGTTGAGTGAGAGGCATGACCTGCCTCAAAGACCAGCGTTTTGGTGTGCAGCATTGCAAATGACCAAGTTAGGGGACTTTCAGTAGTTTCCCGGGGTAAGATGATTGTCTCTTTTGTATTCTCTGGTCGCAGTAACCATTTCTCGCCTATAAACTTCGCAAAAACTGAAGATGTGTACGTGCCTAATGAATGATTAATTAATAAATTAAATCTGCTATTAATATTTAATGAACGATAGAATATATTACTGTTACCTACTTGCTCTGTTAACACGCTATGTTAGCTGCAACCTGGTTTTAAGTTATCAATATTTATTAATGTGATTTGGTAACTTGTTATGACAACAAAGTTACTGTGAGAAATTACATCATCATCATCATCAAAAATAATGTGTGTGTGTGTGTGTGTGTGTGAGTGTGAGTGTGTGTGTAAGTGAGTGTGTGTATCATGTGATACGGGTGAATGTGGAAAGATGTATTAATTTATATTTTACCATCAATAAAGTTCCAAAAAATACATAAGTAGATTAATAGAATATTGTGTAAAATATTTTTATATAGTGCAACTTTTATATTTCTAACTTTTAAACTTTATTATCAGTTATTTTTGTCTCCACTTTTGGAGCACAACCACAAAGTACGTAAAGCGGCGGTCGCGCTTTTATTTTGTGGCACAACCCTCTGTCATCTGCCGGAGACAGACGGAAGATTTGGCCTACACTCCCCGCGCTGGCCAGACGGGTTTTTAAACTTTACTGACACGAATCTTTCGATAGTACACATCTGTGCACGGAACATTCCTACCCTAGAGTTTTGGTAACAATCTTACATATAGTCACAAACCGCAGTGTTAGTGTTAGGTACACTAACTCCGATATACCCCTACCATAGACCTATTATATACCTTATAGCTGCATATTTCGCCAGTTTGGAAGTTGTTATTTTTGTCAGACTACAAATTAGTTTGTCATCGTATCGCAAACAAGCACGGTATTGTCAAATTCTTCACTTTCTGTTTGCACACTCGAGTGGTTTCACTTGTAGCACGCGTCGCGTTTCACTTGTCATACTGTAAACAAATGCACTTTGTTGACAAATTCAATTACGATGTGAAATTGTGGACTATTGACAATTGCACCAGCTTGTCGCGAGCGTGTTCATTCTATTTTGTTTTTATTATAGTAACTTACAGTTATTGACTAATTGAATTACAATTTGAACCATGAGGTAGTCCAGATACAGCTGCTATTTCCACACTTCTAGTTAAAGCAATGTAATTTTAGGTACATGACAAATATGTACAGACGCGGAATTGTCGATTAGTGCCAACATTGAGAATTAAAACGTATAGGATCATTTTACACCATTTCTACGTGTAAAGTAGACATTTTTCAAGTTAAACTTCTTCATATATCTATACTAATATTATAAAGAGGTAAAGTTTGTTTGTGAGGTTGTAGCGGGTAATATCTGGATCTACTGAACCGATTTTGAAAATTCTTACCAATAGAAAGCTACGTTAAGAAATCTAATCAAAGAGAAAACATTATTTATGTATAATATAACTATCATGGAGATAAAGGGCGTGCCATTTTGATATTTGTTATCACATAATAAAACATAAATGTCTAGAACATACATATGTTCTATTTAGTAGTTTGAAAAGGCAACAAGTATCCGCGGTGTGAGAAATGAATTAAAACCTATTAGGACTGTTATTTTATACATTTGTTGACAAATTGAATTCCAGTTAGTTCAGACCGAATTTCGCATTATACGACGAGATCGTCTCCCCTCGATTTGGGATGAGTATAATCTCCTTATCGTATAACTTTATATCTTACCAGGTATAGGCTTATCTTTCGCCGTCACATGTCATATCTTTGTTGATTATTTTATAGACTAGCCTCTTACCCACAACTTCGCCTGTGATCGAGTTCAACAGACCATTAACATGTCCCTGCTGTGGAGGCACAGGTCTATACCTTCTCATAATCCACTGGCTATAGTCTACCACGCCAGCCCAGCGTGGGTTAGTGGACTTCACATGCTCCTTAGAATTACTTCTTTGGGTTATATGTATGTGTTCTAACCATGTTTTCCTTCACCGTAAAGCCAGTGCTATACTACCGTACTTAGGTCCTAAAAAACTCATTGGTATAATCGGAAAGTCTCATCCATAAAATCATGCTATTGCATTCTCACAAAACCAACAAATGTCATTTTTGTTGTAGTTATTGAACAATAGGTATATAAAGGTTCTGAAAATTTTACAAAATAATTAGCTTTTACAACTTGCCACATTAAAACTTTTCACAACAAAATACAGACAAATAAGACGATATAAAAATGTATTGCAACGCAAAAATCTCGGCAAAACACTTTGATGTTTCAGAAATTTAATTTGTATATCGTACATGACCTGAACTTTATGTACATGACCTGAACCTGAACTTTACTTTTTTATTTAAGAAATCAAATTAAAATAATGTTTGTACAAATAATACATGATAATACTTTTTTTATATAAGTACTATGTAATAATAAACAATTTAGTAACGTCGACAATATTGTTGGTCCTCCTCTTTCCTACCTGCTGTGCCCAAATGCGTCCATCACGAACTCTGTTAAAACCATAGAATGCAATAAACTACTGATTACAACGTCTTCTGTATTGTTCATTTCCTAAAACTTCATTGGTAACTAAGCTGCCTGTGGTTTGAACTCTCGACCCCACGAACGTAAGACGAACCTCCCACCTGACTATCAAACGTAGCCACCGTCCAGTAAACTTCGACGGAGCTGCGTCGCTAGTAACTGTAAATACCGCCGACCGGACCGCCTCCATATCAATAGGCCCTCCTCCCTTTAAGGAAACTGGTCCCTGGCCAGTTATTTAAAAACCATTTAACTTATACGCCGTTTTTTTATAAACCGACTTCGAATAGGAGAAGGCTCTCAATTCGACTTTTATACAGCTGTACATAATACCTCGTGGTGTTTTGTACGATATTCAAAAACACACTTAATTAGTAGTCTAACACCAGCTGGATGTTGATGTACTCGTAGTTGTTGTGGATATCAAAGACAGAAGTTGCGTATGTAAGCCCTATTACATTATGTACCCGATTATGTTCTATAATAGTAGGTCAATGTATGTACTTAGAGTAGCATTTTGAATACAAGTGACATTTAGGAGTTAAGACAAAATATATATTTATTATTCAGTAGCCAATTTGAGCCAGTTGTAAACAATTTAAAAAATCATTGGGCTACAATGGTATTTTATTATGATAATAGCAACGTGAACTTATCGTTGTAAACAAATATGTAACATTTGTTTTAAATTGTCTCCTGTTTGTTATCTTTAAAACAAAAGCCATGTGTTTCCCGTCTTAGAACAGAGCCACTCCCAACTTCACGTGGATGTCGTCAGGGCGACTAAGGGATTGCAGCACCAGGGAGGGCCAGCAGCGTTCAGCTGTGTATATTTAAATCAATACTGTGATCAGCAATCTGCCTGCCAGACGTTGTGATTATGGACAGCCCACTAAAAGTGGCATTCTATTGGGAGGCTTAATCGGCTGATGATCTTCAAAACAATCTTCACGTTTTTTATAGGCAACGAAAGCCCGGAGGGGCCGACGACGACTATGGATGCGCAGGCGCCGCCACCACCGCCACCGCCGAGACTGAAACGTCGCTCGCGCCTCATCTCTGACGAGGGTAGAGCTTTTGTATGGTCGCCTATTTCATTGCTCGATTTACACGTATCCAAAGTTTTAATAAAAAAAAATATTGCTTACGTCATCTAGGTAAATTATAGCATCTGTCAAATCGACTGTTTAAAATTGATCAATTAAGGTCCGTTTCAGATCGTGCTTTGGTAGATGGTATACATTGCCTAGATAGCGACTGTACTTTATATTAAATCTATCCCATTAGTAGTTTAATAATAAGTTTAATAATGTAGTCAAATTTTGGTATAATAGTTTTCCTTCCTTTTGTATAATTAATTATTGTCAAAGCATTGTTTAGATTTGAATATTTGTAGCAGATTATTATTGTGATCGCTTCCACTTTAATTTAAACACCTGTACATAAAACTGTGATATAATAACAACTAATAATTGACATAATTCAACGTTTTATTGTTAACAGGTGTGAATTATAATCTAGCAGCTGTCAGTACTTCGTCATTTGAAAGAGAAGTATTGACCGTGAATCGTGATAAGTACGTACTGTACGTGCGCAAGTGCACTTATGATAATACAAAGAGATTTTGTCTCACAAACATCTTTGAACTTCGTAAACTGTTATTACTGTATAATGCTCACGCCTTGGTCTCAGAGAGTTAGGCGGAGAAGATGTATCGCCACTTTGCGCGATCCTGATCACTCTAAAGGCTGGGTCTGCAGTGGAATAAAGGAGGTGCATGAAAAGGTTGACGAATGTGAGTGAGGGTGAGAGTGAACTGTATAATTACACACACCTCACTAGGTGTGTGTAATTATACAGTTGATTTTCTGGCAATCTTACACTTACTGGTCTAGTATTATATTATAATCCGTCAGTATAAGCCCAGGTAGATATGCCTATGACATTAACACGTTGAAGGACAGTAACACCGTCCGGCGTCCTGTAGAAATTGCCAATTTCAATACAACGCCGATCAGCGTCATCCTTGTAAATGAACAACGTATAACTGAAATCGGTACTAATTTATACGTTAAAGGAATTTATCAGCTAATAACAAAATCATTTCACTGTATTTTACGAGGCAGTATGGGTCCAAATAGTGATGGTAAATTTCCAAGAACATTCTCCTGGCCGAGAATTTATGAGAACTTAAAAAGTGAAGCGACTTTTCCGTGAGATTACCAGTGCAACTTAGATGTGTTTTCTATGTAGATATGTAATCGTAATATGCAGACTGGGATCCACGATTACTACCATCACTAGGTCCAAGGGACTGTCCTTCGACGTGTTAAGGTACATAATTATGCAAAAGATTAATTATACCAAAATTTTGTTAAAACTGTATTAATGGATACATGTAACTCGAGCTGTGAAATGCTCAGCTTGGATTTTGATTGTAGAGTGTGTGTTGTTTGAGTTACTGTTTGATTTTCATACCCACATCGCTAGAACGGGCGGGGCGCATATCATTTTCATTAGCCTATCGACGTGCGCTGCTGTACTTAGAAGTAATTACTTAAAGATAAAGATCTCAATTATCGGTCGCTCTCAATCTAGTACGAATCGAGTTCAGTAGACAACCCTGGTACATGCTTCGGTCTTTTAGGGTTCCTACGGCAACAACTGGTTGATAAATTGCAAGCGCTTACTTGGATTTTGCATAGTGCTAAAATGTAAGTAATCAAATAATTTATAAATAATAAATTAAATTAATTCTTTATGACTGGTTGGACAGACGTGTTGGCCCAATGGCTAATGCATGGCATCACGGATCACTTAATAACTCCATAATTATATTATTTATTTAATAAATAATAAAAAAAAACTTATCAAGTGCAAATAACTGTTAATATGTCATTAGGAGAGAAAGGTAAAGAATAAGAAAGTCTTTTATATTTAGATGACTCTCCCATCTATTGTATATATCATATGGATAGTATATGCCACATGGTCCCCGGCGTAAAATAATACCACCCCCGATCTTCTCGTGGGTGTCGTCAAGGCGACTAAGGGATTGCACCAGGGACGGGCAGCAATATTCTCCTGTGTATATTAAGATCATTACTGCGATCACCAACCCGCCTGCCAAGAGTGGTGATTACGGCAAATCCCAGATTTTTATTTTAACTGACACTATCACCAAGTTATTTTACTTAACCGATTAGTCAAACTAATGAAGGTTATCATATTTCAGCGTACGTAGGTATTTAACGTATTGATAACGCTTAGGCTATGTATATATTAAACTAGCTACAGAATCTACAGAATCCGCTCCCGTTCCCCCTCTCGCTCCCACTCCCGCTCCCGCTCCAACTGTAGTATAAACCAATCGCAATATGAATTTTGCATATTATGGTTCTAGAAAAAATTACTTTATTAATATCTCAGGTTCTAAGTGGCGTATCAAGATGAAACATGCACCAGATTTTAAGTTGGACCTCCAGCAAGACAACTGTGAAAACTGCATCAAATTTCATTTAGTAGTTTTAGCGTGATGAGGTAACAAACATACATACTACAGACAGACAGACAGACAGACAGACAATAATTCTAAAAACAATTATTTTGGCGGCTTATTAAAGACCCCTCATACACCTTTTTCTACAATATCTCCCATGTACAGACATAGACCAGTTACAGTTTTATTATATGTATAGATATTTATTAAAATATTTATGTATCAAACATAACTTATTTGGTTATAAGCAGGGTTTTGCCCTATCTGCCCCTATTAAGTAAAGGCAGAGGGCAAATTGGACACAACTACAACTCGACCTTACTTATTGTAATTACACTAAAAATAAACTCCAAATTCCAAAGTCAAAGTTAATTTTAGAGTGGGCCTCCGAACCGCGTCGAATGCGCTGACCAAAACAAAAACAAAGGTGTAATTATTGTTTCGGGAAGGGGAAGGGGAGGGGAAGGAAGGTCGGGGAGCAAAAAATCTCAGGCATTCGAAGGACGATGACGTCACACGGATACTACAGGCTATAGATACAGGTACTTTGAGTGTAGTGAGGTTTGCTTGAGTTGGCCCCTAAAAATTACGTTAACATTGACCTACTGTTTAAACTAGTCAATGAATTCTGAACAAAATCTTCCGTAGAAAATGTCCAAAGTTCTGCATCTGTAAATATAAAAGTAATCATATTAAGGAACACTGATATGTCTTTGTTTAATTTCTAATTTCTTTGGTTATTTGGAAAAATACTTTGTCATTTTGAAGGCGTCTCTCGCCCAGAAGAGGTCTTCCAACTGATCGCAAATGAGTCTAAAGGTAAGGAAAACCTCTGCCGAGCATGCATCGTCATTTGTTCCTTACGCTAATTGATATTTCCGATATTTATAGTTAAAAAGTATCAGTGCATTTTTAAATAAGGTCTGTCCTTTTCAAATCGGGCCCTACTGTGTTCAAATTTAAACCTTATCCCCCATGGTTAAAGTGATATCGCTATACAACTTTTAGGTTAGTTTGACTGTACTTATTTATTGTAGTTAGTTACTCAATGTGTAACTTTATCAATGGAATGTACCAGCTTACATAGTTATTTATTTAGTCATATCACATAGCTACAAATTAAATATTTACTAAGATAAGGTTATTTAAATACCAAGATAGTTTTTACAGTATTTTATCAACAACTGCTATCTTTATGAAGTTTTAGTTGGACATTGAAAAACGTGTTTTATCTTAAGGACATTTAGAAACGAACGTGTTAATTCACCGTTTGAAAGCAAGGCTGCGATGGAAATAACTAACATCCATCCAACTAATAGTATAATGAAAACTAGTACTAAATTAAACAGTTTAAAAGTATTACGTAGTTCATATTTTGACGTAAATACACCACACACTCACCTATAAATCAAAATGTTAGTTTAAAAAGTAGAATTGGATAAACGTAGGGATGATTTATAAAAATTGCAAAATATTTTAACAGCTTCTATCCGTATACCAATAGGCCTACCTATTGGTATACGGATAGAAGCTGTTAAAATATTTTGCAATTATGTCCTAACATAAGTTGACGTACTGAAGGCGAATTATATACAATCATTTGACTCTAGATATATTATGTTCATCCACAGTATAAGGGACCTGATGATGTATACAGGGTTACAGGAAAAGTCGTGCTAGATCCCTTAAGGGTGTGGAGCACCCATCATTTCTGACTTATTTCACTATGAAACACCCTACCCTAAACTTAACCCTTTTCGAGATATTCGACTTTTAATTTTTTTATTGAAAATTGCTGATTTTTAGGCTACTACATTTATTTTTGTTTATTTTGTGTATCTTATTATTATTATTATTGCATTTTTACATGTGTAGTAAGATGCTTTAGGACGTCAATCATTAAAATAGTGCACAAGTTATTTGAATAGACCGTAGTAGACAAGTGAAAGAAAAGAAATAAAAAACATATTAGAAAGTTTATTTTTCTCTAAGGGATATCTAAAAAAAATATTATGGTAATTGTTCGGCAGATGTTTTTTAAAATATCTACGGTTCATCAGCTATCTAACGAGGTATAATAATGTAGGGTTTGTATTACATTTCGTGGAAAAAAAGTAGTTGGGACGCTCCAGGTAGCAGTTCTAATACATAACTCGCTACCCCGGTCGTCGAGTGCCGGATGTGGCCGTTTTTGACAGAGTTTATCGAAGACTTCGAGAAACTGGCTCTGTTTTGAGACGAAGTACAGACATGGGAAGACCACGATCCGACTACTTCCACTAATATTGTTGCCCGTGATCTGGGGCTTTCGCAATGGAGAGTGTGGTTTACAGTGCATACTGCTGGCCTATACCCGTACCATTACACGCCAGTACACGTTATTGAAGAAGGGGACCCCGCGAGAAGATTGGACTTTTGCAGATTTATGCTAAATGCTGATGTAGAAGACCCAGATTTTTTAAGAAATATCTTGTGGACGGATGAGTCCAAATTTGATAAAGATGGCATAACTAACTATCACAACGCCCATTACTGGGCCCTAAATGGATTTTCATGTGTGGGGCTGCATGAAAAGTCTCGTGTACAGCGAGCCGAATCCAGTTTCGTCTGTGGAAGACTTAAGAGAAAGGATTGTGGATGCAGCAAATAAAATGAGGACCACATTGACCACTGGCGTAGTGAAGACCGGTCTCCGTAGAAGGATGCGACAATGTATTAGAAATAGAGGCGGCCATGTTGAACATGAACTGTAGAAAAAGAAAAAGTGGTGAGAAAACCTTTAATAAATGGCATTTCATGCTTACCTATTGTTTTATTTTACTTTTTAGGGCTAAGTATACATTTTCTTCTCCACTGTCGCCTATGAAACTAATTTTTTTTGAATGAATTTGAATAAAACCCTACATTGTTACACCTCGTTAGATAGCTGATGAAACGTAAATATTTTAAAAAACATCTGCCGAACAATTACCATAACATTTTTTTTAGATATCCCTTAGAGAAAAATAAACTTTCTAATATGTTTTTTATTTCTTTTCTTTCACTTGTCTACTACGGTCTATTCAAATAACTTGTGCACTATTTTAATGATTGACGTCCTAAAGCATCTTACTACACATGTAAAAATGCAATAATAATAATAATAAGATACACAAAATAAACAAAAATAAATGTAGTAGCCTAAAAATCAGCAATTTTCAATAAAAAAATTAAAAGTCGAATATCTCGAAAAGGGTTAAGTTTAGGGTAGGGTGTTTCATAGTGAAATAAGTCAGAAATGATGGGTGCTCCACACCCTTAAGGGATCTAGCACGACTTTTCCTGTAACCCTGTATATGTGTAGGGTATAACAAAATAACTGCAGTGACCTGTCACTGAGGATTCAGTATTAAATACACAGATTTTTTTAAATGAATTGCTTATCTCATTGAAAATGAGTTGTCACACGGTTTAACTCTTTTATATCTCGGAAAACATATTATTCTGGAATTTTTCTATCATTACCGCTACTACGACTTTGGTCCAGTAGTTTTTCATTTTATTTATTTATTAGATACACAAACAGAATATAATTACTGACTGCATAGGTATCAATTATCAAATAACTTAAGATGCTAAATTATACTCCAATTTTGTGTATATAAATTTCAAAGCTTTAGACAAAAAGTTAAAGGTTAGTTTTTAAAGTTAAAGACATATGGATAAAAAAACTTCGTGGTTTTGATAGATCCCTAAAAAGGGAATTACAAAAAGTCGCCATGCCATACAAAAAGTAGTTTGATAGTTTGCGGCCGACTGTACACGCAGGGTGCCACTCCGCGATGACCGCAGTACACGCCAGCTATGTGGGTCAGGCGAGGAATGCCGCTTGGCGGGCCGCTCCCACCTGTGAGACCCGCCCGGACAAACGCACTTTGTGTATGTGTTTACGTTTTGAGAGGTTTTAATGGCGTTGCATTTTTGTATGGAAAAAGATTATCTATTTTAATTTTTTAAGTGAAATTTAAGGGGCATTTGTATTTTTTTAAAGAACCTTATAGCACTTTAGCAAGTGTAAGTGTAAAAACCTTATAGCACTAGAAAGAAACCAACGCTAGAAAACCTGCTTCCAAATAAAAAAACCGCATCCAATTCGGTTCATCCGTATAAGATAGCTACGGTGCCACAGACAGACATGCACACATATAGTGGTCAAACTTATAACACCCCTCTTTTTGCGTTGACGGAACCCTCTCGTGTAGTCTTACGTGCATGAGTAACTGGTCCACATTGATTTGAAAGTCTGCCTGTCGATCATTTCCTACAGTCACGGCATGCCGACATGCGAGCTTCCTTCTCTCTGTCGTGCTGTATAACAATAACGATTCAAATGAGGTATAAATTCAATACAAGTGAATTAAGGGGTTATCGTATATCGTAAACACAACAAAATATGGAAATTTCCCGAAAAACGTACGGCGGCCTGTAGAAATGGCCGATTTCAACACAACGCCGATCGGCGTCCTTACTTTTAACGCAAAATTGGTACTAATATTAACGAGGAATCTATCAGCCTATAAAAAAGAGGGGAATAATATGCATGAGAATCATTTAACTGTATTTTTAAGGCAGTATGGACTGCCCTTAAACGTGTTAACATTAAAAAATAAAAATAAAATCTTTACTTTTAAAATATTTTTCTATTGTTTTTTGGGTAGTCTCATTGTATCTCTAAAAGAAGATAGATAAGGCGTGATTTCCTTCGCCTTTGGTAATAAAACTTACAAGCAAACATAACATCACCTAACAGCCTAACACGATGACGGGTAGATTACTAAACTTGCAGTGTTATCCTTCAAACTTATTAGAATGTAGTGTTACCGGTCTCTATCCAAATCGTAAATGAGTGTTTATTGCATTACATAACTTTCCTACGAGCTTAGAGGCCGTTTGGGTAATTTATTAAAAAAAATATTTATAATTTTTTTGTTACCTAATTTCAAAGTTAAATAGTTACGTGAGTTTATTTTTGTATAAATCAGTAAGGCACTTAGGATAAACAGCAGTGGTCACACATTTTATCCTGCTAGGGGGCTGGCGACACTTCGACCTTTCAGGATCTTTTGGGCCAAACCCCTGTCCACGAACGGCGCCCCAAGACGATTTCGTGGACTTCACACACGTACGCCTTAGAATTTCTTCTTTGGCATTTACAGGTTTCTTTTGAAAAGCCTGTGTATTCTAATTTATATGTATAAATATTAGTACATATACAGCCGTGGTAGCTTAATTAGTTGGTTGTGCACTTGCCTCATTTTCTTGAGGTCCTGGGTTCAAACCTTGCCCGTACCAATGAGTTTTGGAACATTAGAATACCACAGGCTTTTCAAAACAAATCTGTAAATGCCAAAGAAGAAATTCTAGGGCGTACGTATGTGAAGTCCACGAAATCGTCTTGGGGCACTGTTGGTGGACAGTTTATTATAATATTTATTTATAAACAAATATTTATTGTAAAAAAATTAATGGTTAATAGTGAGGCTTTTTGGTACAAATGATTATTATACTTGTCAAACTTCTTTTAATCAAGGATTCACCGTGCTGTGGAAATTAAAATGACTAGACAATAAATAATATAACCCAGATCAGAATAAACTAGTTTAAAGTACGATTGAAATCTAATCAAAACGCTCAAGCCAAATGAATAGTATATTATATTGTATTTTGGTATTTTTGTGTTAAAAGGAATAGGTAGTGTGTCATACCTGATGATAACATCGCAAAAATTAACGCCAAAGACAAAACGAGGCGAGCAAACAAGACGTACGCTTAGGGTGTTACAATATTGACACAAGTTATCTAGCCGGTATCAGATAAGGTATTGTTAAGACTATGTAAATGTGGTTTCGGTTTCATTAAAATTATGAGTTTTTATAACAACAACTATGCATGATGTGATGTTTCTGTAATCAACTGTAATAAAATAATTTGGGAATTCGAAAGTAATTTTGCCTGAGGAACATACGAGTAATTTTGAATAATTTATCATTTTCTATCACATATTTAAAAAAGTTAAATATCAATTAAAATTTTATTACTCAATTGGATTTACTGAAGCTCAACCCTTATAAATAGGCTTTGAAATTAATTAAGTATTTTTTGCTTTATTTTAATTGCACACGCCTTGGTCCCAGAGGGGTAGGCAGAGACGATGTATCACCACTCTGCGCGATCCTGACAAACGTCGCAAAACTACTTTCCTTCAACCCGTTTTTCGCCCCGTGATACCACATTAATTACTTCTGTTGCATTATGTTCTCAGCTATGAAATTACTCAAAGAAACAGCAGTGTAACCTTTGAACTTAACAAAAAAATCGCATAAGACATGTTTACAAGAACCTCTCTGTTGGCACACAGTGCAGCGCCTTGACCCGTACTCGAGGCATCTCTACAGCAACGATAAATTAACTGTTCAGTATGTACGCTCAGCGAGATAAGTGGTACGGCCATTTCTTTTGATATACAACTACAAATAGATGGTCATCCTGATGGTAAGATAAAACTTCAACGATTAAAAAATAAGAGTAGAATAACATGAAAAACAAAATTAAAAAGGAAAAGAAACTACTAAAATAAAGTATTTTAACAATGTTTTTACACTACATCCTGCATCATAATTCCCCATTTGTATTCCCATGCGACCATAGCTAAGTTTCTTTGATCGACAATGCGAAGATCCGACGAAGAACTAGAGTCGCCGAGGTAGTCGCTAAGGATTATCAAACTGAAGTAGCAGATCTAACGGGCGTGGCCGAAAGCGGCTAGCAGGGCAGAGTGGTGGTGTTCATTGGAGAAGATCTATGTAAAGCAGTGGACGTCAAAATACTGATATGATGAAAATGAGAAAGTGTGATCTGACGACATTATGCAGCTGCGACTGCAAACGACTGTCGCGTTTCTCAGCGGGCCGACTGTGCAATTTAATGTAGGCGTTGCGTGGTGGAGTGTACGTTTTGTGTGACTAGAATTAATTTAGAGTTTGCGACACTTTTGAAGGACACTGATAGTGACAACAATACTCGAGTTTTGATACAAATACAAAACTATATAAGTCTGTCCCTGGTCTTTTCTACAAACTAATTTCTAATAATTCGAATGATTTGTGTTTCTGTAGTAATTAAGCAGGAGATAGGTAAATATGAATTTAAACTTTTCTCTTTAAAATAGAATAGAGTTTAGTCCTTTATTCATATCAATACCTTGTAGTGTTCTAAAGATTCCTAAAAAAATTAGAAGTTTGTGTGGTAATTAGACGACACACCTGTCGTCGAATCCATCGATTGAATTCAAGACTAATTTAATTAAACTCATACTAAAATCATTGTAACCACAAAAACTAAAGGTCGAAAAGAAAAACCAAAGATATAAACTATAAGCATCTCAGACACTTCCTTAAAATCGATGCTATAATCATAAGAATTGATTCACAGCCTTGACTCTGTTTCTGAGACGCAAAAACAAATTTGAATAGACTTCAAAATAACTTGGGTTTTTTGCGGTTTTAGTTTTTCCCAGCTTCGAACAATAAGAGTCCAATTCATATCCGATGTTTTTAGATTATGTCACGTCCCAAATTTTCGACCTTTTCTGTCCATCATGTAGTAATACGTACCAACAACATATCGACGTTTACTGGTGAACTAAGGCCTTTTCTATTGCGCCCCATCGCCATCCCCGCCCTAGCCCCCTTCTGCTACTTTGATAAGGTCGTCGATCCATCTGTCTGGGGCGTCGACTGTCTGTCAGGGACGTGTTCCACGCTACGCCTACCGGGATCTACTCCTGTCTCCTTTCTAGAACTCATCTGCCGTTATTGTTATCAGCGACTTACAGAATTGCTTGATATGTTTTACCACTGGAATAACTACCAGTATCACCCAAGAACGGAGACTAGTATTGTAATAACAAAATTAAAGCTATTTATAGTCAAAACGCAACGTCAGTGATATAAAAAAGTTAATTTAAATACAATCCTCTTACTCACACCGCCTCAGGCAAGATCCCATACATATACATATATACTATTACTTACACCAATGACTTACACCTACATAGCTCTTCTTATTTAAGATTTTATTACTCTATTCAGAAGACTAATTAAACGGAAATATAGAGATTGAGTTACTGTTAGTTAGTCGTCCAAGCTCTGTTTGTGTTAATATACGATTTATATGATTGTGGAATGTGTGAACCCAACTGTGGAATGCCATGAAAAGTTATGTTTTCATTACATAATTTTTTACTGATAATCTTCAGTTAAATCTGGAATGAAACAAAAATATATACATTGTAATGAAATGAATCATTGTAGTGAATGTTTGATTTTAATCTCTGCAACTAAACCTAGATACAATATATACTCGTAAATAACTGTTTTATAAGAAAGATAACTGAACAATAAGTAGAGTTGCGGAAGCAATTTCTACTTGGTATCCGTAACTAATGTTCTAGTGCAATTTCTTTAGTAATACAGTAAGAACCCGAATAGATGAGGTGTAGAATAGGTCCTAGTAAACGACCTTGCGGCACGCCGTGTCCGATTGTGAATGCCTGTCGCGTCGTAAAAACTGGAATCCTACCAACACCAAGAGGCTTGATGACATAGATGTATGTGCCTTGAGATTGTGCAAGGGATCGCTAGTCACGAGTAATTGTCCATTATGTTGTTATTTACTTTGTCGAATGCCTACGTTAGCGTAGATTTTTTTATAATTATGTTTTCAAGACTATTATTAAGGAATTTAGATGAGTTTTGATTTAAACTTGCCTAAACCCGCAACTCCTCCGGATCAGTTTGATAGTCATTAATTCATTATGTAATCTTATACAAATTAATCTTACCTTCTAAATAATATCACATTAAAGAACAAGAAAGTATTTACGCATTATTTGATTAATAATCTACGCGATGTTTATATGAGGAAAAATCACATTCACATGGAATAGGTATCGATTTTTTTTCTCAAATAAGTAATTAATTATTGTTGAAAATTTTAGTTTCAGTATAGATTAATAGTAGTTTACTCTACGCGCAACTTATATATTATTTTATTTTGACATCTATAAAGCGTTCGAAATAGCATTTAAAAGATCCTGAAATGTACATTTAAGGTTTTCAGTGATTAGTATAATTTTGTTTGTTGTTACTGTGCAAGAAAATGTGCCCTGATCTAACCATGATCGAACGCTCACAAATCCTGAGACGACGATGAAATTAAAATGACATCATCCACCATCGTTCTTACCACAATGGCATATGATACGTGACAACCTGAGAACGGTCACACAGACGTATATTTGCGCATGTGTTCATCGTGTACCTGTATTGTTAATGTCTTCTTGCGTAATGTTGTGGCTACTTGTGATACATAGTTAGGTACAGAATCCGTAAACAGAGTAGGTATTTGTTTGCAAAGAGACAATGTTATTCTATGTGTTTACGCCGGCTATCTTTTTGATCTCTTCTATTCCAGAAGTAAATGACTCATTAACTTAGGTCGTAGAATTAATTGTAGGGGGGAGAAATATAAAGTACTCGCTACAATACGCCACGTAAGTATCTTTTCAAAATCTGCCACTAAATGCATCATTATGGGTCTCAATTACTCTAATATTGACTAGAAGTGAATTCTATGTGAGATACGTCCGCCGATAATAAATCCTCATTTACATTTGTTTCTTTTTTTTCAATTACGGTACAATCATTATTAGGGAATGCCTATTTCCAACAATGGACGCTTACTGGGTGATTGTAACCGTGCCTTAGTTTTGTAGTTACACAGTATAAATCAGAAGTGTTAAAATATTTGTTAAAAACACTTGTCCCAAGAGAATGACGAACAAATGAGGAATTTATTTTAAGTTTTGTGATTTGGCATTGACATAACATTCGTCTTTATGTGTGTTGTTTGTACATTTGGTTATTTATTTAAAGATGACTAACCGACGGACTACCTATGGTAATTAGATTTTTACAAATAAGTAGATATATCGTGGTTGTTAGGTTTTTTTTTAGTGGGTAATTATTTTTATCACTTCAAAATCTCTATATACAAGTATGTAGGTACTTCTATAGGAAATTGTCAAAGGAAAATAAACCGGAAATTATCAAGTATTTAATTTAAGCTATTATTAGCAGATTTTTTTATGGTTTTCAAAACAAAATGTTCTCCGACAATATTTTACATCCCTTCGGTAGTAGGTACTTACTTGAGAAAATCGTTTGGGTTTTAAAATTTTCTACTAATGTTATGATACTTAAAATTTTCCTTTTCTTAATACTTTTGTTTATTTTTCCAACTTTTTCCGGAAGTTTTCTAATAAGATGATGTTACTTACGGATGACCTTCTCGCTTCCATTCACTCAAGTCCAAGGCTGCGCTTGAGTCGATTGCTGTCCGGCAAACCTGCGATTACTCAATGTCGTCCGTCGGTGATTAGACAATCGCTTTGGTTAATTGAACGAAGTCATTTTGTTTATGGTTTTTCTCGTGTTTTTTGCTACAAACAATTTTTGGCTTCAATGTTCATTAGTGTGAGGAACGCACGTACTATGGTGGGCGCCAGAAATCATTTATATCTGTACAAAATTTTAAATTACATTTGCAGTACGCCATTAATGTCATAGGCTTTATAAACGTCATTCTTCTGTCGTTTAAAGTTGTATTTTTATAGGTACTAGACGTTTCAAATCCTTGTTAACCTCAAACCAATGACCTACTATTTAAACTAGATGATGAGTTCAATACAAAATCTTCCTTAGGTAATGTCCAAAGTTATGTATGTGTCAATATGAAAATCGCTGCTTTCTTACACTTATTTAATCCCAAAAAGATTTTTTGAATTATGAGATTTAGAAAAGAGCCGGGCCAGACCTACTTAAATAACTCGTACGAAGTTCTGTCCCTAGAGGGATGGAACCCACGACCTTTGGCACTCCAGACCAACACCCAAGCCGCTAAGCCGCTGAGCCGATGAGGCAGTCAATGTAGTAGGTACGCTAGTTACGTAAATAAAATAACTTTCTAAGCTAGGACGACTCCTCTCACTTTGATGGCCAATGAAAATTTTATTTGCCATTATTTTAAATATAACGATAATTGTTCTATTGTTTAGGAACAATAAAATATTGTAAATGATAGACATAAAAAAACCAATTAGTTGACTTAACAATAATCGTAAGTAATTGAGTTAAGATAAATTTAATTTTGATGCGCATTGAAAACTAGACGAACCACTTAAAGGACGAACAACGATTTAGACGAATTGTGTATTGGACCTACGGCGGCTAACAAATCATCATTACTTTAGCATGTTCAGCACGTTTCTTTATAATGTTTTCCTTCACCGAAAAGCCAATGGTATTATAATAAGCAATAGGTATTTTAATTATGGAAAAACTCATTTTTACGTGCTGGTGGTTACTTACACTTTTTTGCTTTTGTCACCGCTCTCTCCCGACTAATCGCAAATGAGCTCGCCTCTAAAGTTGTGAGCTTATTTGCGTTGCCATTTTGTCACTGCAGATTAGAAATCTTGTTACTTGTAGAACATCATTGATCTCATAGCATGTAATGAGCCTTTGATCAAAATAATTGATTTTCTATTTCATTAATTGTGAAGTTGTTTATACCGGCCGCTACGAAAAGGCGTGAAGTTAACTTGCTCATTAACGCCGTGTCAAGGTTAACACTGCATAACAATTGAGTAAATAGTATTACCTTTTGTTTTTACTTGTATTACGTAGAAGGTTACTTGATAACTTCGTCATTTGAAGATGTTTTTTTAATATTAGACGGACTCACACAGTCTACTCAATCTTGCGGGTGGAAAGTGAAGGAAAGGGTTAAGTACTTAAAAGTAATCTCAGTTATATGTAATGTTCCTTTAAAGATATCCCAGTTAAATGTATCCGAAAAAACAGAAGCTGGCAAAGAATTCCATTCCTTAGCAATTTCTTTCTACCGTCTACGATTTAACATATCGTCACTGTTAAGGAAAAGTTACTGAAGCGCCAAAGTAGAATTGAAAAAATTTAAAAACATATTTTTTTACCTAAAATAAATTATTATTTCTTTGAGATAAAAATATATATGTATGTATATATGGCGCATTTTATACGGCCGCGATCCTCAGCAGTGAGGGAACGACAGAGAAAAAGAAGATGTATGTATGTAAACGCTTTATTGTACCAAAATTAACAACAACAAAAATACTAATATAATTTATTTTAGGTAAAAATATATGTTTTAAATTCACCTATCTTGGCGCTTCAGCAACTTTTCCTAAACAGCGATGAATATTTAATTAAACTTGTTAAAATGCGTTTTACAACTGCTGAATATAATGACGATGGAAACAAATTGTATAAAAGCAGTAGTGTTTTGAAAATACCTTAATTTCTTTTCACGGGTAGGCCACTAGTGGGACTATTGACCGCCTCGTTGACCCAGTGGCTTGGTCGTTATAGTGGAGCGCCAGAGGTGTGGTTCGATTCCTACCAGGAACAGACAACGTTGTACAATTGTACAAGTTGGTCCCGGTCTGGAAATAGAGAATTGTTCTATCCTTGTCTAACTCCCATCGTACAGGAGAAAATCCTAGTTTGGGATACACAGTTTGTATAAAATGTTTATTTATTTATTTGGCTATATAAATGTATATAAAATATGAGAATGGTTAGTAAAATAATGATTTTTTAATTAACGGAAAACGTGATCCTTTTTCCTGCATTCCATGGATTATCTACGTGAGTCAAGAAAATGATACACACGATGACTCAGACAGGAGGAATGTTAGCTATTTAATATCTTTACCTTAAGTATACAGACGTAATGAAGGCCCGTGCTTGAGAATCAATTTATAAAACGCAATAAGTATGTTGTGTTGTGAAAACATACCGTTTCTACAATAACAGCGTGGATAAAATGTTAGTACACAGCCCTACATGATGTTTTCGGTACCTACCTACTTGCCGACTTTCATTCTTTGCCGACTTTTTCCTACATACATAGCATACATAATGCTTACGCCTTAGTCCCATAGGGGTAGGCAGAGACGATGTATCGCCACTTTGCGCAATGTAGTGCCCAGGGGCTAGCCTGGTCGTAAGCGTGCCGACATCAGGGAGCTGGGCGAACTCCGGGCACTAATAGCCTTACTGAGTCATGCGGGGCTCTGATGAGGTGGAAAATTATTCGCAAAACTGTCACGTCAAGGGGTATCACGGGGCGAAAAGAGGGCGAAGACAAGCCACTTTGCGACTTTTTTCAATTTTTTTTATACATATTATATGATATAAAAAGATATAGACCACAGTATTCACGACGGCACGCCCCGCTTCTATTCACTAGGGGGAGTGCGAGTTGTAGGGAGTTAATCCGAACTTATCCGAACGTCAGTATGTTTACTTTTGAACACATTGCGATGATTCGTGCGTAACGATAAAACTAACACAGTAACAATATAAGGCGTACAATGACATGTCAGCGAAGAGTGGGGAATGCCCTGATTGACTGATGGATTTTAGAAACTTGAAATTAGGCATACAGGTATCTCAAATTACGTAGGCCGCTACTAAACCGGGATCTTTCTAAACTCCGTAATAACGTGGTAGTCAACTTTCAACGCGACCAACTATCTTGACTAAAACCTGCAAGTAGATATTAACTTTTTAAGTATTCGTATACTCATTTTAATATCCATATCCTACACTTATAGCAATTCGTAATACTTGCCGCCATTACAAATCAGCTGTCAAATACATTAAAAACAAAATGGCGTCGCTCTCATAATGTGAATTGATCATGCGAACCGGTTACCGATTGATAGTTCAATGGGCACCAAAGTTACCAAACTGCTTGCTCGTAAGAATCGTAAGAAATGACAGATGGTTAGATAATATTGCGACTGACGGGCCGTGTAACTTACTTAGAAAATAATAATGATTAAAACTGTACTCGTTTACTGTAGGTACTCGTACAGTACTGTAATTAGACCTGACTCTATTTGGAGCCCATGTAAGGTTTAATATTATAGCTACAGATTTAATACGCTAAGATGACATTCTTAGTTGTCTATGATGCACAATTTCTGTATTGTGTTATATTTTCTCTTCTGCCTTGCGTTTGCATACGTGTGTATAAGAATCTAATAAATAAAAACGTAAACTTCCCGTGACTGTCAATTAAAGATGTTTTAAAAAAATAGGGGGGTCTAAGAATGAGCAACAGAACACAATTCGATCATTTTTGGAATTTTTGTCTGTTTATCTGTTTGTGCGCGCATCACTTAAAAACTACTAAACCGATCTTGATGGACTTTTCACAGAAACTTGTTTTCACAGAAACAACAAGTGGGGGTGGGGGCGTGAGCGTGAGCCTGAGCCTGAGCGGGAGTGCGAGTGGGGAAATGAACGAGAACGGGAGTGGGAACTGGAGCGGATTCTGTAGTCCAAGCGAGCGGGCCGCGGGCACAGCTAGTGTATAAATATAATAAATAATAGTCCCCAGGGCTGGCGCGTTACGCATCTCGCACAAAGGTTAAGCCTGTCTATCCAGCGAGGTAACGCCGCCAGTGTCCTGGGGACCATGCCGTACACAGGCGAGCTGGATGACGTGTTATTGTATTAGTTTATAATAATACTAGTTAGTTTGTAATACTGTTAGAATATATATATTAGTTGCTCATTATTAAAAAAATATATAATAATTGTATATTCAGGCAAGTAATATAAAATACACAAAACCAAGAAAGCGGATTACAAAGTCAAAATAATAAATAGGTTTTTTTAAAATTGTAATAGAATTAATGTATGATGTTTTTGATTATTTTCTGATTTTAAAATGTTTGACATTCTTTACTAGATATTGTAAATCTGTCATTTTAAAGTAATTTATATATATGCAATATTGTATGCCCGTAATGGGTAAACTATTAGATAAGAGCAACTTTCCGCTATAACATCTGCTATACAATGTACCTAATAGTAAACAATAAATTATTTCTGATTCTGATTCTGATTCTGAATAAAATTAATAATACTGCTACTTGTAAAAACAACAATTCAATTCAATACACATTAAATGCCATAGTATTCTTCTACTTCCTGTAACATATAACGTTTGCAACTGACATTTAACTTATGATGTGATCTGTGTAAACATAAAAAAATAATTAATGGTCAATTTGACACGTGTTGACGTGACATTAATAAACATATTTGCCCTCATAGTTGCCTGTACAGTGTACTTTGTGTTGACTTCACGCTACTACACCCAAAGACCGCGACTCGTCAAGTGTCTATTTACCTATAGACAGTTCCTTCGACAGATTGAAAGAACTACCTATTGAACTTATGTAGTAGGCCTACGTCTATACGACCTATGTCTTTTTGGCGTTTATTTACGACTTACCCAAAATAACTCGAATCTACTTAAATGTTATATAATAGGTACGCAATTTTTTTATATGAATATTAATTTTATCTATTTTTTAAGAATGGAATAATAAATATAACTTATAGTTATATGTGTTATGATTATGACTTATGAGTGAGTTTAATGACTTAGGTCTCCTACCTGATAGGACATATCGTAATGATGAATTGGAGTAAATATTAGTCCCAATAGTTATCGTTTATCAATAAACAAATATCTATTATCTATAAGCTGAGTGTCACAACATTATTACTTCACAGTCTGCTCCACTTTTCCGCTGGCGAGCTAAGCATGGCAACCATGCCGACGCAATCTCAGTGGTAGGTAGTCGTGCGAAGAAACCGGTCTGGTGTTGCCAACTATTCTAATCTTAATTTAAAATAAGGTTTCCTATGAAAATTGAATTTATAAATAAGGTTTAGTATAATATCATCAAAAGAAGCAGAGTCATGTACTATAAAAAATAAAACAGAATGGAATGGGGCTTTGCTGCGAATAAATAAAATTTATTGTATATATAAAACTAACTGTATATAAATTTATTACATTTACCAGGAAAACTGAATCTTGCCTTTTTCATTTTCAGTGTTGATCGCCTGAAGCTTAAACAAAATGTTGCATCGATCTAAAAGTATTTATGTAGTTTTGAAGCTGGCATGCTTAGTTGGCAGGTAGCTGCATAAAAACATACGAGAAAAATGATTGAATGAATGATCGCAAGAGTGAGACCGCATGAAATAAATTGATAAACGCTATGTAGTGAGGCACTAGAATAGAACATGCGTTATCGTATAACGTTTTGCCAGCTACCTGTTCTTGTGGAACGGTTGCCTCGCCAGTGCAGACCTATATATGCTAACTTGTCACCGGTCTGATGGTTCTATCAGAGTGCACCACGTGCTTGTGAGGATATACTTACAGCTGCGCCAATAACAAAATTTTAATATGCACCAGGCTTTTAAAATGTTCTACACAAGCTTTGGCCAGCATATCTACAAACATTACAATTTAATTTAATTTAATAAGTACAACATTTTCGGACATTTTAGTTATTTTTTAAATGTCCCTCAGTGGAGGGAGCCCACTAACTTAGGCGATCGAGACCAACGACCAAATAACTAAGTCAACGAGACGGTCGAAAAACAGCAGCAAATATGTTTTTAACACCACACCGGTTTTAAGAAAGCGGGTTTTGACGAAAATAGTAGGTACGTTGACAAGCGTGATGTTATGTTCTTATCATATTCGGGCCTTGAGTTTGCGACGCTTAAACACAAATATTTGGTAAAGGTCAGTGGGTAGGACAGAATTCTGTACTCCGCAAACTATGACAACAGGGCCTCTTACAAAAATATGTAATAAACTAATAAGCGTACATCAGACTAATATATAAAATGCGAGAGTGTGGATATATTTGCTTAAGTGTGTTGGTTGATCCGTCACACCATCAGCGGACTATATTTCATGCTACATATTATGTATAGGTATACTATACTGTTTTGAATATAGTATGCTTATATTGACATTCTATCTAAAATAACAAATTTTTGTAAATGTTTATAGATTGTACTACAAAACACAGCTACAAGTAACATAGGTACACTGGTACGCTGTAACACACATTGACACATACATAAAACATTCATAAATAACCTCTGGTACTCATCGATACCGCGCGTGACCAGTGATCTTGTACTTGAGCGGAACTGCCATCCTCCAGAAGAGATACCTGTGCCACTGCCTTATCTAACACAGAAAGCAATCTATTTCACCAATTAAGGCATAAAGAACGGCACGGACTTGCAAAAAGTCCGCCGAAAAGTCTATGAGATTTGACAGATAAAATGGCGGACGCGGACTTGTCACTTACAAAAAATCCGTCGTGCATTGGGGCCTGCAGATACAGGAAAAAACAAATAAAATAGGATGTTTAAGAATGCCTTTTCCCAGCCGCCGCCTTGTTTTGACCAAGTGTGTTTCTCACCGTTTTTTTCTTTTCTTTTCTAAGCCGCCGCTATCATATCACTGTGCGATCTGCAGTCGTTGAGTGTAAAGTATACGGAGTGATTTGTTACTTGACGTATTCTCAGCAATATGACGATGTTTAACTTTACCACTTTTAGATTTTTTTTACAAATTAGCAGGTTTATGCACTAATAACAAAGTTCTTTTATATAATATGTAATTCATAACGCAACAATAGCACATAATATATTCACTTGAAGACCCCACACGGAACGAGACATATCACCTTTTTTTTAATGTTATTTCATTGCGAATCTTTTATATTATTTATTTATTTAATAGTTTATTGATTTATTTATTATTTTATTATGACTTAAATTAAATTTATTATGACATTTGACTTTGACATAAAATTC
The DNA here is from genome assembly GCA_947086405.1 of Esperia sulphurella. Taxonomy (NCBI): domain Eukaryota; kingdom Metazoa; phylum Arthropoda; class Insecta; order Lepidoptera; family Oecophoridae; genus Esperia; species Esperia sulphurella. The sequence continues at coordinate 5,425,502 of OX352282.1, forward strand.
AATAGCTCTTTGACATCTTATATGCTAATGTAATAATTGTGATTGTGAATGTATAAATTTTAATTACCTACTATATTTTTTTTGTTATGTTGGTAGCTTAACTAAGTGTTTTGTATATCCATTGATTTTAATGTTTTTGACAATGTATGATTAGTATCAATAAATGATATGAATATGAATATTGTACACACAAACATACAAAGAAGAACACAAAGAAAAGAAAATTATACAAAAGGTTAAGCGTATTTCTAAAGAAATTTCAAAGTCCAAAAAAAAATTTGGTCTTCACTTTACAAATCCGATACTAGGGTGCCCTGTACTATACAAAGTACCCAAGGAACATGGCTCTAGGATAGAAAAATATTCAAATATAAAGCTGGGTTCAATTTACAAGTTGTAAATTGAACTAAGAAACTCTGGCGCTAGTAATAACCACTCAAGAAATTAAACGAACGTGGTGGTATATTAAACCCGAGTTGATTCACCCTGTATACTAAGCCTCCATTTCGCGATATTTATCTTATATTCGTGTCAGGCGGCTCATAGTTAAGTATTTGCTCATTAACCGTTAATTACCTGTCTACGCTACGTTTTCTAATTAGCGCCTCAGTGTGTGAGACACTTTAATAATATACACAGATATAACGCATGTGCATGCAGTTAAAAAAGCAACTCATGAAAAATTAATTAAAGGGGATGAAAACGCATAGAGAAAACTGATGCCGTTATATTACCTACCTATATTCAAATGAACCCAATAAAATTCAAAATGTACTCTCTGTGTATTTCGTACACAGCTTGTGCGTAACTTTAATACCTAAGTCCCACGGTTGGGAAAAGCACAACAAGGAAGTGCGGCTTATAGTCCCACGCGAGCCGTTGCAAAATGCTTTACTTAACATATATTATTATCTAAAAGACGATTTAGAAACTGAACAATGGCTATATAACCATTGAAACTGCCAATATCATAAATGCTATAGACCGACAATGTATGGCCAGCATTGGACATTGCCCGGGTGGCGACTGTTCGAAATCGCCCCACCGCAGGATGGACTGTACAACCCGCTAGACCTTTGCCAACGTATTATATTAAAAGTTTCACTCTTCAATAGTTTTATATTATCTCTGTAGTCATAGACTTAGTAATGTCTGTAGTAGTTCACATAAATTTTGTCATTTCTCTTAAATTTTCGTCAAAAAATATAGACTGTATTACTATCAGTTTATATTTTTTTAAAGTTGATTCTTTTCAGTTTACAAAATTTTTTATAAAAAAAAACGCAATGGTAGCTGTTGCTAAGTGCCCGGTTTGAACCCTCGGTCTCTAACGTAAGGCTAACGCTGCCCCATCTATCTAGACTAGATAGAAAACTATGCATAACACATAGCATTCGAATGTAAGTAGTAGCTACGAGTACTAAGCCAAGAATCGAGTGTATAGCAGCTAGAAAACCACATTGCAAATAACTCCTCAAGCTACTTATAGGCAAGCACGTATGTTTGTTTGTATGTCAACCTTAGGCCCAACGCAGACGACAGACTGTCTGAAGATGACTTTTTGGTCGGTGACAGCAGAACACTACGAAACTATAAAATTCCTATGAGTGTGTTTGTTTAGAGTATATTTATTTTTTATTGTTATTATATCATCGGTATATTTGAAGAATTTAAAAAGTCCACTCATCTATGTTTTGAAATAAAGCGGAATAAAATGAGAGAGTTTTCGTATGAACGTGTGATTAATTTTTAGGGCTTTGGACACATTTATGAACTAATTTTTTATGCAGTAGGATTTTGACTTTGACTTTTATTGGTCGATAACGCATTTCTGCTCTGCTTGATGGGTTACTTCAAAGATAAATATTACTAGGCAGAGTTAGGTACTTACAGGTTTTACGTGGACTTTTTGCACAGTTTTAAACTATCTAGTTTCATAGACAACCCAACTCAAACGTGCGTTAGGTAGGTACTTCATAGTGTTGCACGGTGTCAATTTTCATTGATAAAATGTCTGCCACGCGATTGTTTGTCGTATGCCTTTAGTCTCAAGTCCTGTGGTGACATGTGGACATACCCTTATAACCCGTTCTCTGTTAAATATACTCGTATTTTAACTCTGACTTTCCAACGTAAAATATTGACGGGGTCATGTTTAAAATTACCTTTCGTTTGCAATATTACTTGTTGAAATTGAATGCTAGAGGTAAGTACTTGACTTTTACAAGAGACCTTTGTAGGCAGGCCGAATGCATTAATAAATAATTTGCAAGGTTTTTATAAAAAAAAATTTTAAGCAGCAACACTACGTATACTCGGCGAATTTAATATCTGACCCATAAAATCATGCTGTCGCTATATTGCAGTCTCACACAGCCGACAAGTGTCTCTAAGGTTGACTGGAAGAGATCCCTAAGTGGGATAAGTCCGCCTTTGTACACAGTTTAATTCCTATTTTGTTATTGTTGTTGTTGTGAATTTTGGTACAATAAAGCGTTTACATACCCACATTCATTCAATATCATGATTCTGGAAAATTAACTGATTAACGAATTTCACAATCTGTCATATTGACCAGTTTCAGGGGGTAAAAATTACAAATAAGACGCCATAAAAATTATAATGCAACGCATATATTCACATCGTGCAAAAACGAGACAAAACGCTTGGATGGGTCTTATGTCTAATCCTAAATGAGAATACAAGAACAATAAGTACCTTCTTAAATGGGCATGAATTAAAGTAATTAAAAAAAAAACTTTATAAATGTATTAAAAATTTATCATGTATACCAGGTACTACGTTTTTGTATAATATGTTTCGCCTTTTTCGACGTCCATTTTCAAGAGAAGCAAAGCAATACAAGCTTATATGCAAGGCTGCGGCTGCAATGCTTTGTCGTCTCTCGAGACTGCATTGCATTGCTCGTTCTTCTTGATAAAGATATCCGGACGTGGCAGAAAACTTTCAGACAAAAACCGACTATAACACGTTGACGTACTTCCGGAAGTAATGATTGTAAAGCCACCTATCGTAATTTAGTCGTGGTGTATAAACAAATCGGCAAAAGTCGTATAATTGCGTATATGTAATTGCAAACACCGCCGAATTACAAATCCTACTCCGACTCTACTATCATTAGGTTTCAAACTTTCTACACCTTTTGATAAAGTCGGGTGAAATGCAAAATATCACCTATACAAAAGTGGATGAATTTTTAAAATGGATTCAATAGTTTTGAGATTATCTCTAACAAATAAACGAACGTTCCTTCTTTTTAATATTAGTGTATAGATTAGTGTTCAATTGTAGATTTTAATGTTCAATAAAAGTAAGTAAATACAAACAGAGTGGTATCTTAGCTTATGTAGATAACAAAGTAGCTATGAAGAGTTCTTGCAGAACGCATTAACTTAGTTTATTTAGTTTTAAGAATTTTATTTGACATTTTTATATTTATGTTAGTTATTGATGTTTTTATATTTGATTGTGTTTAATTTGCTTTATAATTTGATTTCATTTAACTTGTTTATAATTTTTATTTGACCTGTAACGGAAGTTATCAATAAAGTATGTATGTCTAGTGAAAGTGGGACCTGATGAGCTCTAGACGAAGTCAAAGGTGCCTAGGAAGAGTTGGCATGTTAGGGTTATCTCTATTATTCTCGTAGTTATGAAACTTCGCCGTTAGAGTTACTTTAGAAGTAACATAAGAGTACATATGTAGAAAAGATTGTGAATCTGGTTGTTTTCTTTAATAATTTGTTTAATACATTAATCTATATAATTGTTGAAAGATACAAAAAGCTAAAAAGGATAAAATAAGAATCTTCCGAACATACACAAAACTTTTGTTTGTATCAGTTGAATGTTGATATAATGCATCAAAGAAATAGGCGACTATTTCCTTTTGAGAAACAGGACAGTAACACTTTGTGTTCTAATCCGATGCCCAAATAAAAACTCCACTTTATTTATCAACTAGCGACGCAAATCTTCACCGACCAAGCGAGAAAACACAGTGAATTGAAACCTTTTCAGCACTGCTTTAACAGTTCCTACCAGAGCTGAAGCAAGCTGAAGGCTCAAGCGTCAAAATTTGAAAACGGAGGGTTCACGGAATTGACAAGGGACTTCGTGTAGTAACTAATGCATGGGTATGAGTGTGGGGAGACGATATACAATTTTTTTTTTATGTGCAAATAATTTATTGTGTAACTAATCTAGTTTAAATGACTGAACAGAATATACTTTTTTTTTTCTTTTCTTTATACTTACAGTATTTCAAACAGTTCTCTACAAAAAGTTATTGAGTATTTTAACCCAAGTGCCACTATACATTCAGTACATGTATATAGTACATCCCGTATTTGTCATGCTTGCATATCGATATGTCGATATAACAGTAGATAACCAAGTATCGACTTCACACGTATCGACTCTTGCTTTCGTTAATAGAGATCCGCACTAACTGGGTCGCTACTTTCACGATAATTGTCTTTTTATTGCGTTTTTTTCTATACAATTCACAAGCTATAATTATTTTACTCGGATCGGATGTCAAGCAATTGAATTTTTACCTGTAGCATTTTTATATATCTTATTTCTATAAACTTTACGGCACTTTCCTGTCGTTGCCTATAATTAGGGTGGCATCTAGCCAATCTACATTTCTAAGTTTCACTTATGCAATAATTGATGTGCACTCTGTTGGTAACCTAATAAATAAAAGTATCCAGCTTTTTCAAAGGATATCTTCTGGGTAAGCGCGCTCCACCTTAGGCGTCATCGTCACTTACCATCAGGTGAGATTGAGGTCACGCATGAACCCATATGATATAAAAATGGGGTGGCCGCAAAGCAAAAGGAGTTAAAATGAAATAAATCGAAAAAGTATATTTACGTTCGATCGTGAGATGAATTGGTTGATCCAGCTGGAATAATGTTGATCCAGTAAAAATCTAGCTAGACTGAAAACGATAAAAATATAGTTTTGATCTTTTAAAAATAAGTACTAAAATATTGTGTTATATTGAGGCTGAGGGAGGACTTTTTGGCCAAAAATGGGATCATCTGTATTCCTGAAGATAAAAACATCAACTAACTAAAAATTTAATAGTTAAGTAATAGTAATAAAAAAAATAGAATTAAATATAATTAATTGTGTACAGACTAATATTAGTGGAGTGAGCGCGCTTCCTTTAAAAAGGTCTAAGTTAAGTTGTACTCGTCCGGAAATACCGAAGCTGGCAGGGAGTTCCATTCCTTAACTGTTCGCATTATGACAGAGGAAGCAAAACGATTCGTTTGAGAGTGTGGTATGTCTACTAAATAAGTATGAAGTCAATATCACTATTATAAATTATAATACAAAAATATCAAAACTAAAATTAAACAATGGATCAAATCAATGAACTATGAACTATTTCCCAAAATTATTTTCAAATCAAAACAAATTATGAAACTATCAAATAATTGCGTTTAAATATAGACAATAATGCTAGCTGGCCTCGTTTCACACAGGTCGATTCTTACGTCTCGAGATCGCACGCAATCGGTTAATTGCGGATTATAAGCGATTGCCTCTCGTGTGAACTGAGCCTTATGATTTCACAGTGAAAGCTGGGGAGTTGTGATTATGAAAAATTTAATAAGCAAATAATACTACAACAACACGGCCCTTAGGTTGTCTGGAATAGCTTATAAGGATAAGGCTACCTAGTATGTACAGCGTACTCAGAAGTTGTCTCTTTTTTATGTGCAATAAAGTGTAGCGGAATGAAAAGGTTTTACAGTTTTCAAAATCTTCCTTCAACATGTCGTAAGCATGACGTGTGACGTGAGGCTTATTCCAGTAATCCCCTGCGAAGGGGATTTTGGACTTTTTGTCCAGAAATCCCCTTCCGGTGCTCAAAGGACACGCAAAGGGGATTTCTGTACAAAATTCCAGAAATCCCCTTAACTACATTTAATAACAAGTAAAATGTGCTTTTCTGTGATATTTTATTCAATGCAAGATTTTGTTTATTACTTACTGTAAACATATGAGAGATTTTGTGTAATTGGTGAAAATTGTTCCATAAAAAAAGTCTGTGATTACCTAATTAGTATTTTATTTTATAAAGATAACAATGAAAATAAATAGGCAAGGGGATTTCTGGAATTTTGTTCACAAATCCCCTTTGCGTTTCCTTTGAGCACCGGAAGGGGATTTCTAGGTAAAAAGTAAAAACTAAATTGCAGGGGATTTTAGCAAGGGATTATTGGAATAAGCCTGACGTGGACGAGATATGGCGTGTGTGTGAATTGTAGTTCTAGTTTTTGATAGTATTTTGCTTGTATGTAGTATTAGATTGTATGTGTTATGTTGCAGCCAATGGTATTCAATTCACATGTTACCTTTACAATCTATGTCACAAAAGAGACTGTTGCATGGAAAACAATGTCTTATTGTTTGATAACAAAGTTTGAAATGTGTCGTTTCTGTAATATTGACAGAATGAAGTTGGTAAAACAGTACCTAAACCGAATGTAAGATTTATACAAATGTTGACAATACCGTTTCTTGCACTGGTACAATCAAAAATAGAGTTTAAGATGACAACCTTTTCATACCCCCATTGTACATTTTGACTTGAACACTATATTTCATTCCAAACCAATAAACTAATGCTATTTGCGTCTCGGTAACATGCACACGATAGGGTCACCAGAAGCAAAAACAGGTTTGTATTACCATGCGATCCACTTAAGAACACCATCTATTATTTATTTTGTTTTCGAGACGCTTTGATTTTCAATGAAATTAGACAAGTCTGGTCTAATTCCAAAATAGGGTTAATAGTAGTGCTATTCTCTAAAATACAAACTCACGTGCGAGTCTCACTCAAGTGACTTTACTCACTTCGAAACCTAATCCATTGACATTCTAGAGCACTGTCGACGTGAAGTGAGTTATTTGTTCTCTTCACATCGATAGTGCTCTGGAATGTTTACAGAATGCCAGTGGTTTAGGTTTCGAAGTGAGTGAAGTCACTTGAGTGAGACTCGCACGTAAGTTTGTATTTTAGAGAATAGCACTGCTGTTTTTTGTCAGGTAAGCTGTGTAAGTTATAACAATTTACTTGGTAAACGTAACCGCACGGATTGCCTTAAATAATGCTCTTTTATTACAAACTACAATAATTATCCGCAAGCGAGTCATCAAATTTATCATTTTAATTTGTTGCAATGCGTGTCAAATTACAATATATAGTAACTTTCACTGTAAAATTGTTAACTTTATGTAAACGCTTTATTCTACCACAATTAACAACAACAAAAACAAACAAAATACAGTTGTGTACAAAGGCGGACTTATCCCACTTAGGGATCTCTTCCAGCCAACCTTAGAGTAACTGAAAGGACTGGTACAATGCGCTTAGTGCCAAAATTATAAAAGAAACGTACCATCAAATATACACTTACACTAAAGTATGCATATAATATTCATCATCATCAGGTTATTTTTGTCTCCACTGCAGGAGCACAACCCTCTCTCATCTGCCAGAGACAGACGGAGGAGTTGGTCTACACTCCCCGCGCTGGCCAGACGGGTTGGGGAGGCCTGATTGATGTTTTATAATATTACATAAACATAAATGATACAATATATAAACGAATTAGCATATAATACAACTAGCCATATAGACACATAATAGTCTTCCTACCGGATCAGTCTTCCCAAAATATAAGAGTTTTATGTCCCAATCATCAAGCTGGGCAGGCGCTGTCTAAATACCTGGATTAATCCATTAGACCACTTATGCGCCAATCACAGGAAGAATGGCGATGTTAGGGTCAGGAGTGCTATTAGTGTCGTGGTGCCTTAATTACCTACTGTCCGTGTGGCATTCGGAACACTATCTCTTCCAGTTTTCCTGAAGATCATGTAAGAGTATAACCTTGATTCCAAAACTAGGTCAATCTATAACTAAGAATTCATTTATTTAAAAATTTATTACACACTCAAAAGTAAAAAAAAACCATACAAAACAATAAAAGTAAGGACATTAATAACATGTGCAAATGGTAATTCTTATTATCTCTTATGCTTACACTTCGCACATGAAATCATAAACCGTCATAACTAAAAAAAAAAACATGTTTTAAGAAAACACGGTTTGAAAGTTTAAAAAATTATATAAAAACGGCTAAAAAAAGTACGTAATTTGACTTATTTACTAAGAATGATTATCTGTTCACATAATAAAAACAAAGGAAATCGAATACGTCTTTTTTTTTTATTGGTATTAATAACTCAACACTGCATTTTTTGAGTTATGACGGTCTATAGTTTCATGTGCGACTTATGTACTATGCAAATATCGTACTTAATTTGCATAGTCTTAGACTTTTTTTATGAAGTACTTAGTTACTTAACATATTTAGTACACCTAGAACTCTACATTCTGTTAATTTATTTTAACTTGCTCAGTATTATTAGTTTATTACACAACATGTAGATCGGACATGATACATAAAAGCGGGAAGGAAGTTAACGTAATTACGAAAAGTCAATGCTGTATCAACTTTCGAAATCTACTTAACCTAAATTGTGATAAAATAACATTAAATTTACAAATTATGTTTTTTAATGTATGACGTGGCAAATGTCAAGACAGCCTAACGTCGCCACAAACCTAATTGCAATAATCCAAAGGCTAAATGTACATTGGCACTGCCAGAACCCATTTATCTAAATATCGGGACACGAAAAAAAACGGGAATACGGCGAAAAAATCGTGACTTAAAAGAAATATAAGTATGTAAAAAAGAAATATTGTTATTTCTTGTTTTCTTTTTAAAAATCTGAGATCAATCAATCTTAACTTCTCAATCTCAATCTTACTTCGCTGACCGGTAACGACCGCGCCAAGTTAACCCAAGGTGCTTAGTTGAAAAATGGTATTTTGGGCGCATTTTAACCATATCTCCCTCTCCTTCACAGGAAAGCATCTAGTATTCTCCACCGACCCTGAGTCAGTGAAGGACGAGTTCGCGTTCGACAACCCCGGCTTTAGACAGGAGGAGAGGAACGCATGGCAGCATGAAGCCCCCACCCTGCCCCTTGGAGGAAAGACTCATGTCCTACAAGCTGAGTTCACTAAACCTGAGCAGAGCAAAGACGACTCGCATTTACAGGTAAGAGTAATGGCTAAGAATAAGAGTCGTAAATAAATGCAAAGATACCCAGGATTCGGATAGCAGAGACACGTGGCAACACGAAGCAGAGGGCCCTGCCTCTTAGAATGTATACTTGTGTATAAACAAATAAGTTCAGAGTAGAAAGACGACTCGCATTTACAGGTAAGAGTCTACTCTTACTCTTAGTTACTCTTTACCTGTAAATGCGAGTCATCTTTCTACTGTAAACCAAGTGCACCGGTAACTCAGGGTCAAATAAGAGGGGAACCAGGGTTGTCATGATTAAATCATTTTGACTTAAATGATTTAATCAATAAAAATCAATGATTAAATCAAGGGTCTTTAATTTACGTCTTAGATAGAATTAAACTTAAAAGTTAAGGGTCTTAGAATAAGTAAATCACATGTACCTATCACTCTAAAACTGCATCTGCTAAATCGATATTATAAAATAACTAATATTCCAGATTTTTCTGTTCCCAATCTATTACGTAATTTAGTGTGAACAATGCCAAATATAGAAAAAAACTCTTTCATCTGAAGCTGAAGAGGCTATCATCCCAAATAGTAGTCTCACTGTGGGGTAAAAAAAAATCATTAAATGAAAAAACCATGATTAAGATTTTTTTTAAATACTGCATAATACGCCATAATTGACCTGGTAAAGTAATCTGGACAATATTTCGTGGTAATTTTTCTTTAGAGGACACCTTAGGCAGTAAATGTCAGGGGAACGATAACCTGACATGTATTTACGATACGAGACAGGGGAGAGACTACTTTGTTTTTCTTTAAGATATCGTAGTAGATAGTAGGTAGATAAGAATCTTTTGCGAAATGTTTGTGGTTTTATGTTAATACGTACATAAGGTACATACACAGTACGTACATACACTTTTAAATATATACCTAATGGTACGTATGATATTTGGGTACATTTGGGCAATAAGTTCTCGCTCTTAGTGCCTTGTCTCACACCCTGTAAGGTTGGCTGGAAGAGATCTCTTTTAGAGATAAGCTCGCCTTTGTGCACAAAATTTGTAACTGTATTTACTTTTAAAATTTTTGTGCAATAAAGAATATATATAATAATAAGTATCGTTACTCCTGAATTAGGGAAGGCTTAGTCGAATAGTGGACGTAGACTGATAATAAATGGTCATGGACCCGATCTCTACGTCTATTTTGCTACTCCATGTCTAGTTTCGACAGTGAATATTGAAACACGGCACGTTCCAATCTCCAAGATGACGAGTGCATGACAAACAGACAGACGCGTTGCACAACACGATCGTGTGGCCAAATCACTTCCTAGCAACCAAACTGTTATTTAGACATTCGCGTAGCAAAATACATTTCCTCGTCCGGGATCTCGGATTTGGATTAGATGGACAAACTCTTTATTACTAGCTTTTGCCCGCGACTTCGTCCGCGTAGGTTTCATCCTCACTGCTTTTAACGATTAATTTGGATTCCCGTAGGAATTAGATGTTTTTTCGGAATTAAAACTATCCTATGTCATATCATATTCCAGGACCTAACTTATATTTATGCCAAGTTTCATCCCGATCCGTCCAGTGGTAGAAGCGTGATTGAGTAACAAACATCCAAACTTGCGTATTTACAATATTAGTGGGATGGGATAATCACACAATAGGGCGGCTAGCAATATTTTCCAGACAACCTTTTATGTAAGCCAGAGCGCAGAAGAGCTGATTATCGTCTGTGATGATCAGAAAATAGGTAGGACCTTAAAAGTTGCGTCTTCTTGTTTTTTCTAAACATTACACACAAACATCGAAACATTGGGGCATAACCATGCTTTTTTGAAACATTACACAAGTAACATTACACAAACACATTTGTTTTCATCTGTCTCCTCATAAATGACTTTAAAATTTGTTCGAACAAAGATAATAAATTATTAGGTTCTCACGAGGAAGACGTGTACGGTTTTATCGATTGTAGATGTCATATTACGGAGAAATAACAGATTTCGAGTTGGACCGTAAATACGACCTCGAAATTGTAATATTTATCAGGAATTGCGAATAGAAGATGAATTTGGATTAAGCAATTTTTTCCGTGTCTCTGAAACTGATTTTGAAGATCTAGTTTTACACCGCGCGTGTCAGAACACGCCCGGCACGTGCTCTAGGGGTCGAAAATGAAAAAAAATCTTCTCTTCTACTTATCTTATAATCGTTCGGGGATTTTTTCCATTCGCCACGGAAAACAAGAACATTGTGTAAACATAGACAAATGTGTTTGGCAAACTCTAATGTTTCGATATTTTTGTGTAGGTAATGTTTCGAAAAAACAAAAGCAGGAGACGCGCCATGATACATTATTGCAACACAACACCCAGTACTCTTCCTTAAAAAATATATTTGCGAATTTCCTTAGGTTGTTTAGTATACAATACTGAATTCCTTTGTGATATAACTGCGTTATAAAATTACACCTGTGTAATGGAGAAGTGGATCGATTTGTTTCAAGCCAGCGCTGGAATGCAGATCGGATTGTCTCGAGTTATAGAGCTATTAAACTAACTCTAGTTGTAAAAGTTCGTTTTGCAACTGGTTTCTTGGGAGGAAAATCCACACTATAGATTTATAACTTTATGTGGTACTGATAAGTTTGATTTAAGTAATTTAATAATCAGTATACATACACTTGTCTAATCACTAACTTTCTCCAGTAAACAATAATAAAACAATTGACAAATATATTTGCATTTGTTTATTTAGCCATAAATTACTTGACATTTACATGTAGAATACTTGCATTTAATGGCTTCAACGTTTTTTAATCAAAGGGAGTATCGACTAAGGGAACGATTTCTTTAGGTCAACTTATAGAGTATAGAAGCACTTTTGCATCAGAAAAAGTTTCATTGAGTTATTTAATGTGTTCTGTCTTCTAAGTGGACTATCTTTCGGTTTTCTACAGATTACACTTTAGGGAGTGTACCCAGGAATTGCACGATTTGATTCCCCCATACAGGCGTGGGGGGGGGGGGGGCTTCATACTTATGTAGTAGACATACCACTTGTTCTTTCATAATTCGAACGGCTAAGAAATGCCAGCTTCGGCATTTCCGCACAAGTATAACTTGGATCTTTTTAAAGGAAGAGTAAATAGGCATTTTCTGGATAAGCTCACTCCATCACTCCACCTTAGGCCTCACCGTTACTTTCCATCATTTGAGATTGAGGTCAAGCGCAAACCCATCAGCAATAAAAAACAATAATGTAACTGGGCAACACCCAGACCGGGGTGAACTTGAAAAAATGGTAACAGTCAGTTATAGTAGGTACCTAGTCATAGGTATATTATCTTTGGCTATAGTAAAAGATGGTGTAGTAGTCATTGACATTGCAATTTAGTAGTACCAAAGAAGACAAACTGACATTTCATACCGTATACGGAAATTTAAATCGGCTTAAGGGACAAAGTAGGTACTAATTTTCAGAAGAGGCATTTCAGGATTTTCTTAGTGACTGTAACTATAGTTTTTAAATATATCATTCGACAGATAATTAAAAAGTGAGTTTGAGAAGCTAGAAAATCGATTTTGGCAATTTGTCCCTAACGCCAATTTAAATTTAGGCGAGGATATGATGTACGTTTGAGGAAGAAAAGGAACTCCATGTAGTTTTCTCAGCTCTAAACACTTGCAGTTCATTTTAGAATGAATGAGACAAGGGATATAGGTATGCGTCAATATCTATTTTTAGTTATTTTTCTTAGATATGGCTTTAACGTTAATAAATTTAATGACTAATGAGTAATGTATCAGAGAACAGGCAACAATAATGTGTGGTGCGAGAGACAACGAGCTACGAACAAATGGCACATAATTTTAGTTTGAGATATCGTCTCTTGTTTTATCTCTATGAATACCTACCACCCGCAGTGCGCAATTCTAAGGGTTAAGCTGCATAAGTAAACAAGCGCGCATTCGCATTATGTCGGATGACAGACAAGTGTCGCACTGTGGCACCGCGCCGCGTAGAGACTGAAGAGAACGGGTGGGTTAAACCCAGTCATCACGCATTTCATTCACTCACTGAGAGCTGTGTGCGGGTGAAAACCAATTCCTTTAGATTTTATAATATAACTTACATAAAACAACATGTAAAATTATATTTTATTAATAAATGAATTGAAATTGAGATTTAATCTACAAAAATTGGTTTTTACCGGCACAAACCATGGAATGAAATGGGTGATGATAACTTGGGTGTAAGCCGGGTAATACGCCCGGATCGCGCGTCGTCGCGTCCTCTACATACCATGAACAAATCGAAACGAAAGGTAGATGCGATTGCATGAGATAGGCCATATCGCATGCCGATGCACGAAGACGCGTGCAGCGTGACGCGTCCGCCCGTTGTGTTAGTGCTGCTCGATGCGGTATCTGACAAAAACACGCGTTTTGTACAGGCAAAAAGCGGCGTGCAATAGTGGGGTTCAACCCTCAAAACATACTAAAAAAATAACAATATTGTCAATGGTCGAGGTTATTTCTTATGTCGACTTCTGTCTGAAGGTCATTTATCGTAGCCACTTGGCTCAGTTCTCACGGATGCAGCCTCCTCAGTGTCGACCTAAGGAATTAATGGTGATGTCATGGTCAGGTCTACTATAGCAAGTAGGTGTAATATAATAACTTGCAGTGAAGTCACCGATGTTAGATAAAGCTATTTTAATTTTATTGTTTTATATCCTTATCGTGATTGTAGTTAAATTTTAAAGCAGTAATGAGGTATTTTGTTATAATGTTTCTTACCCAACTGCTACCCAACTTTTGTCATTTTTCTTACCATAATTTATAAGGGAATACATGATAAAACATCAATCAGGCCTCCCCAACCTGTCTGGCCAGCGCGGGGAGTGTAGGCCAAATCCTCCGTCTGTCTCCGGCAGATGAGAGAGGGTTGTGCTCCTGCAGTGGAGACAAAAATAACCTGATGATGATGATGAAGAAGTTATCTCTATATTATTCTCCTGCGTAGAAACTGCGTACTTAAGCAAAATGATGTCTACTCACACTATTGCTACAAAACACACACGTAACAAATCGAATAACATCGTACAATGAGGATCATTCACATAATATGATTTTAAATTTTAATTAGTATGGCTTATGCGCTATAAATAAATACTAGAGCATTTTATTTTTTAAATTAAAATCCATCAAGAAATGACGAAGTTATTAAAGTTTATTTAACGTAACTTTTCAAAACGCGCGCGCTTTTTATGGCGACGTAACTTGTTATAACCCGCGCGTCATGTTTTCGTTCTCTCGCTCGGATTTCATTCACCAGAGCGGTGTAGCGAGTGTTTTGTTTACGGCAGACTGCGCTTGTGTGCTGCGCTCACTTCTTCCCGTATGCAGTAGCGGCGTTAAGGGGGGGGGGGGCATGGTTGGGCGACCGCCAAGGGTGCCAGATATGCAGGGGCGCCTTTTTACCGTTTTCTTCTTGGGTTTCGAGAGAAGATAGGGGGCGTCGTAGAAATCTCGCCCAGGGCGCTGGTAGTGCTAAAACTGCACTGACCGTATGACATCACTTCCGATCACTTCCATTTCTGGAACTATTGCACTGAAATTGCTGTGTCTTCGTCATTTTTGATCCGATTTAAGTAATTTTATTCATAGTATTTATTGGGTTTTACAAAATACGTAACTGATCCTCATTGACAATGGGTACTTTTCGCGAGAGTGAGCGCGGGACGCGGGGAGTTAATCCGAACCTATCCGAACGTCAGTGTATTAGTGTACAGATTGCACACATTGATGATGAGTGCGTAACGATAAAATTAACACAGTAACAATATAACGCATACAGTGAAATGTAAGCGATTTAGAGGAGTGCCCTCGTGAACTTAACGATTTATACACGTCGATTCTGTCCATGACCAGGTGTTTTTTTTACTTTGGCAGAGGGTAATGCCTATGTATGGCTCCCCTCTCTCCCCTCGGTATTGCTTCAAGGAGATTTAGGTTCTTTACATATTGGCTTTACCTCTTAGGGTGGCAGATGGAACAAAGAAGTTTGATCTGTCAAAAGGGAGCAGATCGATTTGTGATCTTAGAATCGTGATGGTCATAGGTCTTTCCTAATCCTGGATTAAAGCCCATGCTGACCATGATTTTGAGCTTATTTCGTAGTATGTTTGTCTTGCGAAAGACTTTAGAACTCCCTTTAATAAACATTGCTTTTTGTCCTCACAGCGCGCGAGGATGCGTCGGGTGAAGCTGTGGGCGCGGGACTTCACAGGGCTGGGACTCCGGTGCGGCGGCGGCGCGCGCGCAGGCGTGCACGTCCACTCCGTGCTAAGGAGCGGCCCGGCCGCCGCCGCCGGCCTGCAGCCAGGTACCTCGACAACTCTTCCTTCAAGGATTTTATAGAAAAGCTTATTATAGTTGGTGTGAAGTGTGAATCCTATACTGGGAATCACGACCTGAAGACGTTAAAGAGCAAATGTGACCCCTCCTCGAAACTCCGTCAGGAACTACATAAGAAGCAACCCTTCCCATCGGTTGTACCCCCGGAAGACATTTTCATGGGTATTCACAAGTACTATAGTAACGTCAGATAAACTCAGAGCTCGACTCAAATGCTGTCACTAGTAGATAAACATTGTGGAAATCCTTAGATGAAAATAAGATTGAATTGAAAGGTGAACTTCAGAAATTAACCTAGACCTAGATACCTATGTGTAGGTGATTTTGGTGAACAGTGGTAGTTTTCCCTCCCAATTCTCGGGAATATCCGTAACAATCATGTGATTGAATCACGTAATTTTTTTGTATCGGCTACCGCTTCTGAGGGGTTAGCGCTGTAGAGAAGAAACGGCGCAACACATATTTTAAAATCAAAGATGAAGATAGCATATCGTGGATTTCTTACAATATTCAAAGTAAGTATGTACTTACTTTGCATTTCTTCTCTACAGCGCTAACCCCTCAGAAGCGGTAGCCGATACAAAAAAATTACGTGTATAAATGTACCAAGTGCACTCATATGCAATAAATGATTTTGACTTTGACTTTATTCTTAGGCTTTTGTGCAATAAAAATAATAAAAAAATATACATATTCTTTTTCCCAGTCCAGTCAGTTTTTTCTTAGTCCCCGGAGCGGAGTTTTATAAGGGCCGAGTTAACACTATCCTTGGCATTTGCCATTGAATCTAGATATTATTTTAAATTGTCGTTCGTAATTTCACTTATTTATTTATACTTTTATATAAATTAATGTTTCATGTAGGGTTTTTTTGTCTAAATCCCAAATTAAGATTGTCGCCTATACTACGATAGTTAGACAAGTATAGGACGAATCACAAACATAACATCCAGACAGGAACAAACTTACACAAAGTTGTCTGTCCCAGGTGGGAATCGAATCTACGACCCCTAGTGTACGAGCCTAACAACCAACCCACTAGACCTAAGAAGCGGTCAAAATGATGTACAAAGACTTACTTTTTTGTTTTCAACCATTTTCAGGGGACAAAATCAAAAGTATCAAGATCGAATTCACTGGCACGCCGCTAGAGGACGCGGTCTCCATCCTCTCCCTCGCCTCCCCCTACCCGGTGGAGCTGGAGGTGGTGGAGGGGGGGCGCGCGAGCGGAGAGGGCAGGGCGGTACACCACCCCCTCCTGAGGAGGGCTGGCTCCACCGGAGATGTTAGCACCGTAAGTAGCTTCTCTTTACGTTAAATAAATAGGTTATTGGGTTACATAGGAATTCGAATACTGAACAATAGGTATACGAGTATATATATTTTAAATTGATATTTTTAGTTACGGTTTGAATGAATAAATAAATAAATAAATATCTCGGACATTCACACCAATTATCCAGTCCCAAACTAGGCAGAGCCTGTGGTACGGTTACTAGATAACGGATAGACATACTTAAATAAATATATAAACATCCAAGACTTGGGTACAAACATTCATATTCATCATACGAACATTTGCCCCCAGCGGGATTCGAACCCGCAACCTCCGGCGTGGCAGTCCGAGAGATACCCGTTCCGCCACGGAGGTCGAATGAATAAATAAAATAAGAAAATTGTACTATAAAAGTGATTCAGTATTCGGTACTGAAATGCCCTATCGTCACAGTTATTTTGTTAAATCCTGCCTGTCTCTTTTTTGTAACACCTGTCTGCCTCAAGTCAAAGTTTATGTGTTGTTGACCTTTTAAATGTGTGATAGCTGGGTCTGTAATTATTTGGACACTAACTTTGTTACATTCTGTATAAGTCTCATCATCATCATCAGGTTATTTTTGTCTCCACTGCAGGAGCACAACCCTCTCTCATCTGCCGGAGACAGACGGAGGATTTGGCCTACACTCCCCGCGCTGGCCAGACGGGTTGGGGAGGCCTGATTGATGTTTTATAATGTATTCCCTTAGTCGCCTTGTACGACATCCACGGGAAGAGTTGGAGTGTTCCTATTCTACTCTACCGGAAACCACACGGCATAAGTCTAAATCTCATTAATAAACTGGTTAACAAAACTCAAAATGTTACTGAAGCTCCCATTTAAATTTCCAAATAAACCTTAAACTTCATTTGTATGAGTGGGACGCTTTAACAGGAGCCCATAACCTAAAAGGTATCGCCTAATGAGTTGGAAAGTAAAAGCTAACTATTCTCGACGAACACCCGTATGCAGGTATTTGCTAATTGAACTACGATGTTTGTACTCGTAGTAACTGCCGATGGAAACTATTGAAAGTGGGGTTTTGCTTTCCATCAACAATTTCTCGCGTGCGTTGGAAACTACTGAGTGAAAATAAGGTCTAAGTCTTTTAATGGATGATATTAGGGTCGATTCTGAAGGCACACATTTAAAATGTGACAGCAGCACTAAATTTGTTGCTTATCTCCTGTCTCTTAGTAAACTCTTTATTGCACACAGTACCGATTTTTGGAAAGTGTACAAAGGCGGCTTCATCACTTAATTCCAGGCAACCTTTACCAAGGAAAATAAGAATACAATACATTTTATTACACAAACAAATACAGTTATAAGTTTTAAAAGTAAAAAATATTACAATTTTGGCGGTGATATCGCTTTATGCGATTTCTTCCAAACAAAATTTAGAAAGATATAGCGAAAGAGTATTGCAGGTAAAAATACCTATACTAAAAAAGACTACCTACTTAAATTTACATAATAACGAAACTAAGTTTTAGTGCTGTCAAATTTTAAATGTGTGCCTTTAGAATCTGGCCTATTAGGTATTTATTCTAAGTTTTAGGTAGATATTCGTGTTATTTCTATTTCGAGAAGGACTTAAACTAAATATTACACTGGAAAAAAACGAACAAAAGTAACAAGCAAACTTTTGTTTACTAACGTTATAGTTAGTCAAGTATTGGGCTCGATGTTTTCGTCTTTATCTTCATAATACTGAATGACAACGATAGCAACAGTTTTAGTGCTGTAAAATTTTAACATTGTGCCTTCAGAATCGAGCCCATTATGTAAATAATATAAAAATAAATAAAATCAAAGCTCATTTGATACTGCAAAACTGTTCATATGTAATGCACAAAAAATTTACTTATGTGTTACATTGTTCGATAGTCACTTTTTTATGTAACTTATAGACAAAACTTTGGTTACATTTAACGAAAATAAAAATTCAGTGTATCTAATGAAAATCTTTTGCTAAATTTGCACCGGAAAATTGACAGATATCCACACAAAATAAGCGTGAAGGTATCTACCTCGAAAATATTTAACCTTCAGTCAATACATATAGTATATATATATGCTGTGTATATGGACATCATGGAGGATAGGTACCTAATTAAATATTCATGGAAAATATGATTAAAGGTTACTCAGTAACCGTACCTGCATTGTCAGCGAACAGCGACCGACTTATTGTTATGTAAAAACGAACAGCGTTTCAATAGTTTTTGAACTTATAATTTCTTATTCAAATTCAGCACCCGAGTCTGTTACTCATCAGTGCTTTGATAACCAATTCTTTTTGACCCACCGCGATGCAAACTTTCTCCCAGAACATCGTGCAGGCAAAGTTAGCTCGCAGAGTTCAGCTTTTAACGGTTGGTAAACAATAAAGATTATGAAGAAACGTCACAAACACGAAAGTATAACAATGTATAATGAACATTATTCCAAATATGTTAAGGATGTTTATGAATCAACACCGGTATTGTGCTACCTACAGTGTTGTTGGAGGCGTCAATGCGTGTTTGGCATTACAATACCGCCGCCTACGCACAGGAATGCCTCGTGGTTATGTCTCTATTGTTTCAGCATCTCTATAACGTTGTTGAAAATTGGAATGTCAACTTTTGTGTTTGCTTTATTGTAAGATCTGTCATTTAAAGTGCAAATAAGACATTTTAATCTAAAATCACTGACCTGGATTTCTGAACCATAAAATATTCTGATATCAAGATGCCAGAGATACCAAAATGTATGTACCTCTCAACTGTGCTGTCATTCCTTAGCGCGATTCTAAGCGATTTAGATGTCACTTGAAAGTTAAAATGGAAAAAGATGAAACTTAATAATTGCAGTTAGGTTTAACTTAGGTCCATATTACTTTAGATGAAGTATGATTGAGGACTGATGTATGATTCCGCTTCATAAAAACAATCCACTAAGAAGAAATTTTAAGGCAAAACCGAGATACTTTACCTATAGTCTTTATAAGAACTTATGCTTTAGAATAATCTATAATACATGCCATGAATAAGACATATTATATGCATACTTTAATGTAAGTGTATATTTGATGGTACGTTTCTTTTATAATTTTGGTAGTAAACGCACCACTCCTTTCAGTTACTCTAAGGTTGATTTGAAGAGATCCCTAAGTGGGATAAGTTCGCCTTTGTACACAACTTTATTCTTTTGTTTGTTTTTGTATTCCATTTTTTACAACAGGTTCACCTAACTAAACTACTTTTTCTTCTATTTCAGCTCGAGAAAGAAGCAAAACTTCTGCATCCACCAAAATCACCAAACACATCACATTCCAATAACTCCACACTTGAAACCAAGCAAGGTAAAGGAGGAATAAAGAAAATTATTACAGAAAAGATAATCACAACTACAACACTCGAGAGAAACAAGAAAGAGAAGAAAGATGGACTGCCTACTACGTTAGAAAGAGAAAATGAAAAAAACAGCAAGCTTGTCAACAAGTCGAGACACTCCGACATTCCTGCCGCTTTGAACAAGCCTGAAAGAAATAAAAATAGATATTCCACTGGCAGTGACGTACAAATTATTCAACCAGAGAATGGTGTGACTCATATTGAACATGCTGAAGTACAGAAAAGGGAAAATGACCCGAAAAAAGGTATGAAGTTCGGCATAAGAGTTCTGCCGCCAAATGTTCCTGACGATGGTGTGCTAAAGCAAAAGAGTGTTGAGAATGGAGTCGTGACGGTTGATAAGAAAAGCATTGATGAAACAGATAAGCCTGAACCTCAGCGACCAGCGCCAACTGCGCAAGTAAGGCATGAAAACGAAACAGATAAAAAACCTGTGGTTGCTAAAAGGAGAGAGAAATTGGCGCCACCCATACCTAATGCTCGTGTGAAACTAAACGAATCCGATATTAACACGACTCCAGATACCTCGAAAACTTCAGAAAATTCTGTAACGACTTTTGCAAGGAACGACCTTAACTCTAGTGGAATAAAGCGAGATGAGAATGGCATACCTCAAGAGTTACCTCAGCATATGTTAGAAGCTGCAAATGCAGCTAAAGTTAATAGAAGGAGCTCAGAAGTTATGTATGAGAAAGATAAATTTGACCACAGAAAGGAAGACGTTTCTAAACCTACCAAAAAGTCTAAGGGCAAGGCTCCTTCACCCCCAGAATCTGAGAAAAACAAAACGGATGACAGTATATTAGAACAGCTGAAAAATGTCAACGACTTCTTGAAAAATGAAAAGCAACATTCAAGTGTTCTACACAATTCTTCCGTTGCATCTAATAATAAATCTGTTTCGTCATCTGTGATGTCATTTAATACATCGACACCAAAAGCGAATAAAAGTAAGAGTACATCACGCATTGATGAATCTATCAATTTCAGTCAAGATGACATTGATGATATTGTTTCTAAGCCCTTTAGAAAAGAAAGCGATTCGCTGAATAATTATTTTGAGGATTCTAAATCTAATTTGTCATCAAACCAGGATATTCATTCTGTTATGTCTTTGAACAACAGCGACAAAAGTGACAAAGGATCGACTACCATTGAACTAAATAATAGTGATATAACTATTCATAGTTCTCCATTGAACGATACAGCTCATTCTGCCTCAGACAATACATCCACCCTGGATGAAAATGAACGTAAAGCCACTTCTTTAGGCGATCTCTCTAGATTTGAACTGAGAGCTAAAATTAGTAAACCAACAACTGGCACCTTAGAAAGAGCTCAAAGCTTGGATATATCTGCTGAAGATGCTGAAATCAATGAAAGTACTCTATCACCGAAAAAGAGGAAAGCGATGTCAGTTGTTGAAACGACGTTCTTTGATTCCGGGACAGAAGATGTACTACCTGATATGATTGATTCAGAGCAGAGCGTGGTAATAAAGCATAAAGAGCCTCGACTTAGCTTAAATATAGCTAAGTCATCTGCTATTGAAGGTTTGAGCACATTCCAGAGAAACCGCCTAAAGAAGGGCTCCGAATTCGGTAATTTAGAGGACGCTATTGTCAAAGGTTCCAGTAGCTCTATCGATTCTGAGAAAATAGAGTCTCAAGAAATGCGTAAGCCATTCTCAAATAAAGCGATGAACTTGCACAAAGATACTGAGGACCATGAGACCTCAGATCACTTGGCTAAAAGAATCATGGATGAAAACATGAAAGTTCATTTGAAACTAGTCTCAGAATTCGCCAAATCAACATCAGATGGCAGTAATATGAGTTCACTTGATAGCACTCAAGAAATACCTCCAAGTTCACAGGCAGTTACTGAAACATCACCAATAAAATACGAGGAGAAATTAAGTATGACTTACGACACTAACATACCAGACGATCTGAAGGTATCTCGCAACACATACGTAAACAGCTTGGAAAGGCCCAAATCTGATATGATGAAGAAACTACTTGCCAAAAATCCTATACTAAACGTACACATCGATCAAAACACTCATAAGAATGAAGCTTCTACCTCTTCTGTAAATATTACTAAAGATCCAGCTCCAATGACTGACTCTTTTAAATCTGCCATGCATCAGCCAGATATTGTAAACTTCGATTTAAAATCGCCTGAGCCGAAAAGAGATTACAATGATTTTGTTAGTAATATTAAAGTAGGGTCAAACGACAATAGTCTTAAACATAACAAGAAATCGCCCCATGATAATAAATGGCAGGAATCAAAGGATGTTCATGGTAGTAACGTCGTAACTATATCCACTCAAAAGAATCAACCGTCTGACGTGCAAAAACGAACGTCTTACACAAAATCCATAGAGATTGGTGAGCCTACAATGAGATTAATACCAGATGTAATAGAAGGCATAAAGCGAAGAAGTGATGAAAGAGAAGGAAGGACACTGTACATGGAACCAGCAAATGTATCTTTAACTATGACACAAGAGCCCGTACAAAAAACTGTCACAGTAAATGTGGCGGAAGATGACTTTGGTAATAAAGTTATTACGCAAAACGTTGAAAAGATTTCAACTAAATATATGACGGCTAAAACGGAAGCTCCATTACAAGTAGAACAAATCAGTTTTGGTATTATGAAGAACCCCGGAGATATTAACGAATTAAGTTTAGAAGAAGGCGATGTGAAAGATATCGATAAGAAAGTTTTAGATGAGATAAAACGTCAGAACCCTAACATACACTTCACTACTGAAGAGCCTTCGTTTACGCGGACTGAGACCATAATACTAAACACTGAATTGGACGAAGAGCAGGCAAAAGCTTTGATGGAGAAACTTAAGAACGACCCCAATTTCATGGCACAGAAAACACCAGAAGAACTATCACAGATGGGAATACGGATCATTCACGACTTGGAAGACTTACAGAACAAAAGTCATGATACAGTTGAAGTAACAAAAACTAGATATTCCATAAATCCGTCAGCTATTTCTGACACACAGAAGTGTTTTAAGTTGCATTCTGCTAAAGATTCAGATGCTAAAAATGATCACGTTACTGAAATTCAAGTAGTTACACCACGTACAGAGAAAGTAATAAAGCAGAAATCTGATTTGACAAAAGATAAAATTGCTAGTAGGCAACGAGCACCTCCATACGAAGAGCCTCCTTTAACTTATGAACTGGACATCGAATTGCTAAACGATTTCATTTTAAACGAACGACACCATTCGGCGAAGCAACTAGCAGACTTAAATAAACGAACGAAAACGAATCAAACTGTTAACGAACCAAAGAAACGGCATTCAGACTTCGATCTACCAAGGAACAGTCACATCAAATTCCGAACAGCGACCTACGAATCTCCAAAGGGAACAATAGTGACAAGCACTGACCTCGAAAACAGAAGACTCTCGCAACTAGACCAAATGCAACTTCGAGCGACGAGTGAGCAGCCAATATCCAGCCTGAAACCGATGATTTTAGCGAAACCGAGCAGTATACCGGTAAAAACGTCTGATAAGACGAAATCTGTAGGAGTTTCGTCGAAGATACCGATTTTTGCGAAGTCGCTTAGTCAGGAGAATTTGAGTGACAAGAATTTCTCGATGCCTCGGTCACCGCCGCCCCAGTTGAGTAGTAGCACCACTAATATTTCTGTAACATCCATCAAAAGTAGTTCTAAGAGTCCAAGTGGAGGTTTATTTTAGAGATAAGTGTACTTACTTGAAACTGATTTCTTTTTTTGTTTGGAAAGAGGTACAACATTTTGTTCTTATAAGTTCTTTTTTTATTAATCAAATGGAAAAGTTTTGAATTTAGAAAGAAGATTACTCTAACCAGCATTTCAATACTTGTTGGTTTTTTTATCATACCAAGTTTTCAAACTAATGCCTTTAAATTTAAAATAAATGTCAACAACACGTTTTACGACATTTTTTTTTTCAATTATAGTTAAGTGTTGTACTTACTTAATTTTATTTAAGGACAAATAATATTTGATACCTAAATTACAACGAATGTGCCTTTTAATTACAAATACTGATGTTGAAAACTGGGTCCGATTCTGAACGCATACAATTAAAATGTAACAGTTCTACAATCAAATATAAGAATAAACAATAATAAGAAGAAAACGAAATTAATTTTAGTGCTATCGTTTAAATATATGCTTCAGAATAGGGCCCATTAATTTATTAATTATATACTTATTTTATTTTATGAAAAGTAAATTTTAATGATGGATCATGTCACTGGGTTGTGAAACAAACAAAATAGATTTTAAGGACCTGAAATATTTTTGTCACAATTTACATAAGTAATGTTGTGGTTATGAAGTAATAGTATAATAAAATATATGTTTTTTAATAATTAATAAATATATTCGATGAGATTAAATATGTACTTATGATAAGCAAAATAAATATCAATGATTACCTTAGACATTCCGTCCCAAAAGTATTACCATTTTTATATATAATAAATAAATGATATTAATATTAAAATATTATAAAATATTACTAAATTGGTAAATGCAGAACTTTCTGAGCCATTTATTAGAAATACAGAATAGTAAATAGGTGTATTTATAATATATTTTCGCTACAGGTTCTAAAATAAATGAACATTTTGTCTATAAAATGGTGAATTTTTAATGTTAAAGATATTGTAAAAATGGAACATAATCAATTGTTAATATCAATAAATTGATAATTATTACTATGTTACAATGTACTTATTGTATGTTTCATATTAAAGTTACAATAATGGTAAATTACTGTATTATTGAACTACTAACAAGTACTTAATATCACAGTTATACAAATCGTATTTTATGAATATATTGTAAAATAAAAAGAAATCAATGTTTTCAGTGTTTCATTTCATTATTTTGATACTATCTTTGCCATGGTAACTTTAGCTACCGCTTTTGCTTGTGGTTTCCCAACGTTTCAAAACGTTAACTTCGCGTGTCTGTACTTAGTATTATTCAGTATTCTAAAGAAAAAAAATTGGGGGTCTAAGGATAAGTAATAGAACATATTAAGATCATTTTAGAAAATTTTGTGTGTCTGTTTGTTCACGCATCACGTAAACACTACTGAACCAATTCTGATGCAGTTTTCAAAAAACCAGGGTTTTAAAAAACTTAATTCGGAGTAACATTTAGTCTATTACATCTTAATCGGTTTACTCAATCAAAAGTTTTATATTTTTCAAAAACTCACATTACGTAAGTATACACTATACAACAAAGTTAGGACTAAGTTTGGAGCGAGGTGGCAGTTGAAGTGGGAGCGGGGAATAATTCTGTAGATCACGCGAGCGGAGTCGCGGGCACAGCTAGTTTTAAATTTGTGCTTTAGAATCGGTCTCACTTTACTTGGATAAGTTACTTTATATTACTACAAATCCAGCAAAAGTAATGGGTATATATATTATGTTAATAACAACATCACAAGATACGAAATAGTGTTTTATTGTTACCTCACCATCGCCCCTTATGAAACTTAGCCTTACACATACTTTTACATTCCTTTTTCAGTTCTTTTTTCATTTTACGCATGCACGAGTACATTTTACAAGAATTATTAAACGCATCCTGACATGCTTTCGTACAAGTTTTTCTGGCATTCTTATCGCATGAACCTCTCCAATGTTTTCTTAAAACTTTTGTTGGCTCTTTTGACTCTTCTATACCTGCTATTACGATAAGATTATCATCTTTGCCCCTTTCAGCTATTTGTAGTTTACGATTATTTTCAGGTTGGATTCTATGTGCTCTAACTTTTTCAGGGTAAGCCACGCTAATAGTTTTATCGTTTATAACAGACACCGTAGGATCTCCGGAATTCACTGATGCTGATGACATAATAGGAATTTTAGGGTACCTTACAGGTTGTCTATGTTTAATTTCGTTATCAACTATTCGAACATTAGGAATTTCTGTAGGTATTGCTTCGTCGGAATCTTGAATAAATCTGCTTACTCTTAAAAGCTGGAGATTCGGGCGTCTCTGCGAAATTCAGAGAAAATAAGGTATATTTTAAAATTTCCCATTTTTTTGTGAAGGTAGATATTTAATTATGTCGTATGTAGTTTAAAAAAATGACGATACACCTATATGAAAATTTACCATGAATCCTTAAGGAACTAATAAAATAAAGTAATCATAGCGTTTATCTATAAATGGCTGAAAACAAAGATTTTTTGAATTTCAAGTTTTATTTGAATTTGAGTTTCTCTAGTTAGAGCGTTAAAAACCTAACAATTAGGTATATGTCTTTAAACAGGTCGGATAATCTTCGGTGTTCAATACCGTACAATAATATTCCTTATTACTTAAGTATTAACTTGTTATTTAAAAATGTCCTCGCACAAATGGAATTCTTTCCATTCCTCAGTTTTGTTGTTGTAGGCTTTATGCGAAACATTATTACCGTTAGCAAAAACAATAATTCACATAAGGGAGCTAAGAGTAATTGTATCTATGAATTTATGTTCAAATATTAATGTTGTGCAACAAAAATATATTAAAAATTATTAAATAAAAATATTTTCCTACAATTTTGTGACAGACTATTGGGACAGGCTATACTGAAAATTTACATATAGGTATTTAGAACGATTTTAATTGTTGGTCTTGAATTACTCAAATTAAAAGACCTAATAAAGAATTTTAACCCTCTCTTAAAAAGATGTTTTAAGTAGGTACCTACATACAATCACTCGCTAGCACTACCACTGGGTATGAATTTGGCTTTGCACATTCTTTTACATTCTACATGAAATCCATTTTTCAATCTCGTCATACACGTGTAATGATGGCAGACAATCTTATACGCGGCCCTACAAGCCTGTTTGCATCGTTTCGCTGCTTTCTTATCGCATAAGTTTCCTTGTCTCCTTAGATCTCTTGCATGATGATTATGAATGCTCAATTCATCAAAACTATCACTTTCAGATGATTCTTCTTCTGTTTCAGTCATTTGTAGATAGTTTACAGCAGCAATACTGTCTTCGGGCTCAATTTTAACTTCCACGACTATGTTACGTCTTAATGTTAGATGTTTCTGTGAAATTCGAATGATAATATATTATGAAACTGCGGCTTCACATTCCGGTTGTATCACCTCGAAATTGACTTCATTCACATTTGCTTTCAGTTGACCATGTGTTTTAAAGTAATGCGAAAGGCTTTAAAGTTCAGCCATTTTAAACTTGGTAAGTACCTTGAGCTCTATAAATAGCTGTAATTTAGGAAGCATGTTTGATAGCTCTGATCGTGTGAACAACACTGAATTTGGAACGAAATTTGGTTTGAACATTTAATTCGCAGCAATCATTGTTATCCTAGTCTTCTCTAAGTCTATGGTTGTAACGTTGCACATTACTTAGATGTAGAAAAGTAAGTAAACACTAATAAAAAACTAAAACTAAAATAGATACCTAACTAAAAATATTAAACTAACTTATTTTCTAATTAAAAAACTAACGTTTTACATTATCGATTACGGGCCCCTAAACCCAAGTCAGTAAAACCACTATGAAGATGGTTACGAGAGGAGTCAACTTCAAACCGAATGCGAGTCGATGCTTGGCAAACTTAACCGTCGGCATTCGAAATTGTACAACGTCAAAGTGCGGTTGCTGCCCGCCGATGTTAACATTTGTAAACGACTATTTTCTATATTTTAATAGTGAAATCTAGTGTATCCCTCTAGGGTGAGTTCTCATATTTTTCTTATCATTGTAAGCTGTTCTGATCTATCCAATCAGCTGCTTGAGGAGACGGGTCGCTGTACTTTGGACCTCATGTGGCTGGTTGGTGTGACATTTGGCTGTGGAGCTCAACTGACCACTTCTATCGGTCATTCTAGGATCCAAGACCTGGCTGAGAACCTGATCCAAAGACGTGGTTGAGGATCTATTCCTACCTACATCATTCCGCCTACTGAGGACCTGATCCAGGAGACTGTATCTGAGGACCGGACCTATTTTTTACACCTTCTGCACTTCTGCTGCTGCACGCTACCAGCAGCCTACCTATCTGTAACTGGACGAGCTCATCTCCGGGTCGTCGGTCTGCCGCCGCCAGGAGTCTGAGGCCAGTGCACCCTAATCTACCTACCCTGTGAATGAGTTTCGGGGAGTGCAATTTATTGGCAATAAACTTTTTAATTCTATAAATCTTTAAGTCTTTTCAAACCCACTACCTAAACCCAGTAGACGTTACAGTGGCGCCCGATTTACGTGGTGAATTGCACTACCCATAATTCCTTCGCAGGTAAATAACTCTTGCAGCTTGAATTGTGCTATTTTTCTTGTAAACGAATTGGTGTTTTATGCTATACATAGTGAACTGGTGTCTACATAGAATATTCACTTAACTAGTACCTAATATCTACCTATATACTTGTTTAGTCCTGATTTCTAAAATTTAATATTGTTAAATCTAACTTGAAATATAGCTATTCTTAAAAACCTACCAGTTCACTATTTATCTATCATTTTCGACTTAATTGTGTGCTTGGTATATGCTTAGCGCGTAATTGCGGCATATTTATTCACTACCTACATTAGTTCTCATAATCATTCTATTCCATCACCACTTTCGTATAGTAAATTATTGTAACAGAACAGCAAATAACCTTGGCTTTCGTTCAACACTATCGAATTATTTCATAATACCGACATAGGTAATTTCAAAATTGTTTTTCTAAAGTAAATTGTTCTTATAGTTCACTGTACAAATAGAAATCATTTATATAATTTATGCTATTGTAGTAAGCTTATTTTGCCATATTTTATCTATCAATTTTGAACGTCTAAAGCTATGGGAACTCACCCTATTACCTATTTTCTTCTAAATAAAAACGAACTTTCTTACGAAGTT
This sequence comes from Esperia sulphurella, assembly GCA_947086405.1. Taxonomy (NCBI): domain Eukaryota; kingdom Metazoa; phylum Arthropoda; class Insecta; order Lepidoptera; family Oecophoridae; genus Esperia; species Esperia sulphurella. The sequence continues at coordinate 5,454,747 of OX352282.1, forward strand.
ACAATTCGAGGGGAGGAGCCATCATCAACAGTATTGGGTTTGCGCAAACAAATTGTTAAGTTGACCTCTCTGTATTCACCTGATGATATGCAAGAATCCGGAATTGATATTGTTACTGACTTGGAAGGTACGACCGCGTCCCTTAAAGACCTGTCTGTGCGTGTTGCTAACTTGGAAACTAAATGTGAGGATAGTGCATTAAAACGCACTATCGCTCTAAAAAATCATATCTACCATAGACTAAAAAGAATGAAACCTGAAACGGAGGAGCTAACTAAATCGTATAATGCTTTAACTGGACACTACAACAGCCTGTCAACTAGACTAGGCCAATTTCAAATTAAATCTAAACCGATACCTACCGAAAATGCCACATCCGACGTTGATAAGGTACATTCACCATCTACAAGCAATGTCGTGCCTATTGTGAACATGTCGTGCGAACGATCATTTGTTAATGAATTAAACAAAATTAAATTCAATGGTAACTCATGCGTACGTACATTTATACAAAAAGTTAATGAGTTTAGCATTTCCAGAAATATACCCTCGGATAAACTGTTAAGGTATGCTACGGAGATTTTTACCGAGAATGCATTGCATTGGTTTCGAAGTGTGAAAGATAGTGTGACTGATTGGGACGAATTAACTCAACTACTAATTGCTGATTTTAGTAAGTTTGACTATGACTACCGCTTAATGTCAGAGATTCGCTGCCGAACTCAGGGAGATTCTGAAAACATTGTAGTGTATATTGCTATTATGTCTGAACTTTTCTCAAGGTTGTCTAAACAGTTGTCTGAAGCTGAGAAACTAGACGTGTTGCTACACAACATCCGTCCCTGTTATGCTAATGTGTTGGCTTCCAATTCTACCGACATCAATTCAATAGAAAAACTACGTACACTCTGTCGTAATTACGAAAAAATTCAGTGCCTATCCTCTCAGTTTCACGAACCTCCAACAGTGTCTCATGCCACACTAGCACCTGATCTAGCGTTTAATAAAAAAACCAATTATTCAAATCAAAATAAAAATCAAAACTATAACTATACACATAAAAATTACAATAACTACCCTAATCAACATAAAAATCAAAACTATGTACAACAAAAAAACAGCTTAGCTCAGAATAAATACACTTCTAATAACACAAATACCTACAAGAACACGCCATCTCATTCGAATAAGCCTAATAATTCCTATACCTACTCGACCGGCCAGACACTGCCAGTGGCCGCGGTCTACGGGACAGCTGATAACAAACCGGTTTTCTGCCCGCGCTGTCGCTCGCAAGATCATAGCCTGTCCCAATGTAAACAGGAACGCTTTCCTATTTGTTTTAAATGCGGAAAGAAAAATACAACCTATCCTAACTGCGATGTATGTCAAAAGGGCACTAGTCCAAAAAACTAATAGATAAGGATCGGCGCTTAGGTACTAAAACTAATAATTTTAACGACAAAGAGTGGCAAGAGTGGTTACTAACCATCAAAAAGTTCTACTCATGCTATTCTATAGCGTCAATCCTTGATACTAAACCTGTGAATGACAAACGTCCCTATGTTACAGTAAAAGTCAATAATCTGTCAATTTGTGGATTGCTCGACTCTGGTTCGGCAGTAACAATTCTTGGTAATAATTCACATATGTCTTTACTATCCCAAGGCTTCCACATGAGTAAAAATGATAACTCCTTATTGTTTGTTGCTGCTGGAGGGCAACAAATGTCTCCAATAGGTTATGTGAGCCTACCTATCTCTTTTGAGAATAATCTACATATTCTCAAAGCTTATGTCATACCAAACATTAATACAAACTTAATACTAGGTATAGATTTTTGGCAAAAATTTAATATTTGTCCTAAATATCTAAGCTCCATTTCTTTAGGTCCGACTACAGACCTAGGTATTTCTGAAATTGGCACCGAAACTAAAAAACACTTGCACTGCTACGATGAGCTAACGGAGACACAGCGCGTGACGGCCGATAATATTATTACTCAGTTTAGGAACATCTCTGCGGAACAGTGTGGTTTAGGGCGCACTAGCTTAATAACACACCGTATTGACACCGGCGACTCACTACCTATTCGACAACGTTACTACAGGATGTCCCCTGAAAAGCAGCGTATTTTAGGCGAAGAGTTAGACGAAATGCTAAAGCTAGGAGTAGTTGAGCCATGCGAGAGCCCCTGGTCTTCACCTGTTCTACTCGTACCTAAAAAAAATGGCCAGTTACGGTTCTGTCTAGACAGCCGTAAACTAAATTCTGTCACTAAAAAAGATGCTTATAATCTACCGTACATCTCTGAAATTTTAGATAGCCTAAGTAATGCTAAATACCTAAGTAGTATTGACCTGTCTAAAAGTTTTTGGCAGATTCCGATAGAGGAGTCCGACAGAAATAAGACATCTTTTTACATACCTACTCGCGGCACTTATCGTTTTATTACTACACCCTTTGGGTTGACTAACGCGCCCGCCACGCAACAAAGGTTAGTGGATAAACTTTTCTACGGTCCTGAATTTGAAAATTCTGTTGTATGCTTTATGGATGACATCGCTATTATAAGTGATTCCTTTGAAGGTCATATCTCCTTGCTACTACGTGTTCTAGAAAAACTTAAACAAGCCAACCTAACTATCAATTTTGAGAAATCTCAGTTTTTTCGCAACGAACTAAAGTATTTGGGCTATGTTGTAAATTCTAATGGTTTACATGTGGACCCTTCTAAAGTAGAAGCAATTCTAAATATTCCTGTGCCGACTACCCGCAAGGAAGTTAAAAGATTTCTAGGTACTGCATCCTGGTACCGACGCTTTGTACCTAACTTTAGTACTATTGCTGGCCCACTAAATAAGCTGACTACCACCGGTAAAAAGGCTACACCTTTTACCTGGACTAAAGAGGCTGATAACGCATTCACTAAACTAAAGGAATGTCTTATTTCTGCTCCAATTTTAACTTGTCCTAATTATGACTTACCTTTTCAAGTCCATACCGATGCTTCAGACTACGGAGCTGGTGCTTTGTTGAGTCAGTCTGTAAATGGATCGGAGATGGCTATAGCCTATATGAGTAGGTCATTAACAGCACAGGAGCGTAACTACAGCATTACGGAGCGCGAAGCCTTGGCAGTTCTAATCGCGTTGGAACACTGGCGCTGCTATTTAGAAAATGGGAAAAAATTCACTGTCTACACGGATCATGCAGCACTAAAATGGTTCATAAACTTGAGCAACCCTACAGGACGACTAGCTCGCTGGGGTGTACGTCTGTCCGCCTTCAACTTTGAAATTAAGCACCGCCGGGGAGTTGATAATGTGATACCCGACGCACTATCGCGTGCAGTTCCTATTTCAGCTATCGATACTTCCCTTAATAGCACTAATACAGCTGACCAGTGGTACTTAAATATCTACAATGGCTGTCAGTCTTCCCCAACCTCTTTTCCAAACTACATTGTCAAAAATAATCGCTTGTATCGCCTAATGAAGTCTAAATGCTGTCTCACTGAAGAATTTGAGTGGAAGGAAGTTGTTCCCCTAGAGATAAGGACAACTATTATTAACGAAAATCACGCTGAACCGATTTCAGGTCATTTCGGCATATTTAAAACATATAAACGCCTAGCTCTCAAATACTACTGGCCCGGTATGCACCGTGATGTAGTGAAAGTTGTGACCTCGTGTGATATCTGCATATCGCACAAACATCAAAATCATTCGACGCTAGGTGAAATGGGACGACCTAAAAAATGTTCTAGGCCATTCCAGGTTATTAGTATTGACCTAATTGGACCCCTACCTATAACTAGGAAGCAGAATTGTTATATTTTTGTCGTAACATGCTGTTTCTCTAAATATTGTTTACTGTTTCCTATTAAACGCGCTACCGCGGAAATCATAGCTAGGATTATGGAGGAAGATGTATTTCTTGTGCATGGCGTGCCATCTACAATAATTTTAGATAATGGTAGGCAACTAATTAGTGCCACTCTGAAACAGTTATTTTCTAAATACAAAATACCCCAAATACACTACACCCCTAAGTATACACCACACGTTAACACGGTTGAGAGGTACAATAAAACTATTATGACTGCTGTATCTTCGTATATTGAAAATGATCATCGCGTATGGGACCTAAATATTCCAAAAATACAGTTCGCTATGAACAACTCGGTTAATGAAGTGACTGGATACACCCCAGCTTTTCTAGTGTACGGTCGGGAGTTGGTAGTCTGTGGCTCACACTATCTGGACACAGATGAGGATGAGATTGTTTTCCAACCACGTGACCCCTACGCTGAGAACATAGGTACTCTATCTAATATATTTAATAAAGTGCAAGCTGCACTATTACAAGCACATAGTAGAAACTGCCAATCGTACAACCTGCGCCGTCGTCCTGCGGAGTTTGAAGTGGGTGATATTGTGTGGAAAAGAACTTTCTACCAAAGTGACAAAGACAAATATTTCAACAAAAAACTTGCACCTAAATTTACAAAGTGTACAGTGATAGCTAAAAAGTCACCCTTGGTTTATGATCTAGCAGACATGAGCGGACAACTGATCGGTACATGGCATATAAAAGATCTAAAATTAAACCACTACAAATAAAATAAACTAGCTAACAAAAAACTATAATTAAATATGCTAAGTATTACAGTACCCAACTTAATAATAAAGTATGACTAGTTTTTTCTTAATATTACAACTCGTCTCTAACCTCGCTATTTTGAGTGTGGAACTAAAAATTATGTTCATACTCTATATGAAAGGGTCTAAAGTTAGAAATTTAGAATTTTAGACAAATTGTGTTATGAAGTATGTAAGAATGAAGTATGAAAGTTGAATTATGAAAGTTAAAGATAGCGAGAGTCCTTCGGTGTTAAGCAGCCGGATTTTGCTTACCTAGGCAAAATCCTGCTCTAACAGGCGGGGTACTGTAACGTTGCACATTACTTAGATGTAGAAAAGTAAGTAAACACTAATAAAAAACTAAAACTAAAATAGATACCTAACTAAAAATATTAAACTAACTTATTTTCTAATTAAAAAACTAACGTTTTACATTATCGATTACGGGCCCCTAAACCCAAGTCAGTAAAACCACTATGAAGATGGTTACGAGAGGAGTCAACTTCAAACCGAATGCGAGTCGATGCTTGGCAAACTTAACCGTCGGCATTCGAAATTGTACAACGTCAAAGTGCGGTTGCTGCCCGCCGATGTTAACATTTGTAAACGACTATTTTCTATATTTTAATAGTGAAATCTAGTGTATCCCTCTAGGGTGAGTTCTCATATTTTTCTTATCATTGTAAGCTGTTCTGATCTATCCAATCAGCTGCTTGAGGAGACGGGTCGCTGTACTTTGGACCTCATGTGGCTGGTTGGTGTGACATTTGGCTGTGGAGCTCAACTGACCACTTCTATCGGTCATTCTAGGATCCAAGACCTGGCTGAGAACCTGATCCAAAGACGTGGTTGAGGATCTATTCCTACCTACATCATTCCGCCTACTGAGGACCTGATCCAGGAGACTGTATCTGAGGACCGGACCTATTTTTTACACCTTCTGCACTTCTGCTGCTGCACGCTACCAGCAGCCTACCTATCTGTAACTGGACGAGCTCATCTCCGGGTCGTCGGTCTGCCGCCGCCAGGAGTCTGAGGCCAGTGCACCCTAATCTACCTACCCTGTGAATGAGTTTCGGGGAGTGCAATTTATTGGCAATAAACTTTTTAATTCTATAAATCTTTAAGTCTTTTCAAACCCACTACCTAAACCCAGTAGACGTTACATGGTGATTAAATGATTCTAACAAAATAGCCATGCGAGAAAGTTTTTATTTAACTATAGGACTTAGGTATATTATTTTGTAAAATTCCGTTAGCAGCAGATAGGATAGTTTAATGGGCAAGGAAATAAACATATTAATTATCTACTTAGTAGAGGTGTACATTCGCATAATAGGTAGTTTACAGGTTTCTTTCATAAGTCAATCAGAAGATTGTAATTTTTTACTACAGTAAATAAATGTAGTAAATTCATATTCATATCATTTATTGTTTCATGTAGATGTAGATAGTAGATAGTATTTTAAATTAGCTGTTTTTAAATCTTAAATTGAGTTCACAGGTAATAAATGTAAACTAAAGTGTGACAATTCCTAAAATTAGGTTGAAGAAAGATCAGATTAGAACATTATTTTGTAATTTATAGGTAATTTATTATATTAATTATACAGGCATTAAATGTGACATGTTGAAGCCTCTTTGGAGTACCTACTTACATAATAATAAGTATTCATACATAAGTTTCTCAAATATTAAGCAAAATATTTCTGCAGGTTCCTTAACTCTTCCTTTAACTGCTACTGCCACGAATCTTCTTTCTTACTCGAATACCTGGTTATACAACTATATTTGCATTCCTGTTTGAATATGCGTTTCAATTTATCTTTACAAACGTAAACTCTACATACATTTCTGTGCGCAGCCCGACACGCATCTCTGCATTTTTTGGCTGTTGCCTTATTACATTCAACTTTCCAAGACTTTTCTCTCCTTCGTAGTATCGCCTTTACGTTCATATCACTATCCTGTGTTTCTTCGCTATCATCGCCTTCAGACATTTCTACAGAAATATTAGGATTTTCTATAAGGCTATGCTTCCTTGTAGTTTTGTCAAGAAAATGAATTGCTTCTACGCCTTTGTTAATAATCGGGTATTGCTGTGAAGTTCGGAAAAAATAAAAGCACAGAGTATGTCATGAGCAACTCATATCGTTCGTGTTCCAGTGGTCCACCTGCGAAATTTAACTGTAGTTCAACTAGGTGGACTACGTGTTTTTATTTTATTCCTCCTCCTACACAATGAATCATCAGAGTCCCGAAAAAAGACTAGGCATCTTAAGATTAGGATCTGCGAAACGGCTGTTGAGTAACGTACCTACACTAAGTTGAGTTCTCAAAATAACAGATTTCGGTCCTTGCATACAAAACAATAAACACTTACCTTTAAAATAAGAACCAGAATATTGTTTTCCTCTGAAGAATCTTTACCAGATTCAAGCACTTCTGGGTTTGATCTCAGGATATTCTCGACATTATTCTGTTCCAAATTGTATAAACTGTTCATGGCTTTAATCCTCTTTTCATTTACATCGATCAAAGCATTCAACATATTAGCATAGATAACTTTGTTTGAATATTTCCCTTGTGAGTCTGACAGTATCTGTAAGAGGTCATAGGCTTCAGTATTTGTCTATTTGTGCTGGACATAGGCCTTCCCCAATGAACACCACCACACCCGGCCCTCCGCCCTTCGCATCCAGCCCCGTCGTCAGGTCGTCGGTCCACCTCGCAGCGCGGCGCCCCACCCTGCGGCATATGCAAGTTTCTTTACGATGTTTTCCTTCACCGAAAAGCGTGTGGTATTATAAACTATAGGTACTTAAGTTTCGAAAAAACTCATTGTTACGGGCGAAGTGGTGCGGGAGAGTTGACGCCATATTTTTTAGCGATCGAAGGAGTGAATAATAAAATTTAACATGCTCACCTTAGAAATAAATGTTAACATAATAAATAATGAACCATAGTTTAAGAGTAACATTTCACTATAATATTATAGGTACCTGACTTGAAATCAAATCATTTCAAAAAATTACCTTGATAATAAGAATGCGTAGAAATACCTACAGTAATAAAATACATATTAATTGCAATAAACCTGATAGTACGAGTAACTCGATAAGAAATGCAATATAATTACATACACGGTGCATAATGCAGCAAATTGCAAGGAAACATTTTTAATTAATATTTTTTTTATTTTATATCATTTATTGTTTCATGTAGTCTTATGTATAATACATAGGCACTACAATAGACATCGTGTTTCGGTAATAATATATAGGTATAAAATTAAATTGTAAAATAGGGGTTAATTACAAACAAAAAGAAATTTACAATTTCAAGGTTACAAAGTTATTAATTAACTAGCTGTGCCCGCGGCTCTGCTCGCGTGAACTCCCAATCCCAATCCCACGCCCACTCCCACTCCTTTAAATGTAGTCCTAACTCATCTCAATCTGATTTGCAGCGAATTATACTTATTTGTTATATTGCATACCTACGCCCTTAGTCGTCCCAGGTACAATGCCTTAGTCGCCTTGACGACACCCACGGGAAGATTGGGGGTGGCCCTATTCTAAGCCGGGAACCACACGGCAATTATTTTCATAGTTAAATTTAACATTTCGTGAATTGGCTTCATAGGATTATTTATGGATAAGATTAAGGTGTTCGCTGCCGGATGGCGCACTAGATTAAATGTTTTTTTTAAATTAATTTATTATTTATACTTTATTGTACACAAATACAAGTCACACAACTCATTAGAACATAAGATGTACAAAGACGTAAGAGTTTTCTTCGAGTAAACCTTTGGGTGAAAGAGACCACAGACAGGCAGACAGCAGTGCACATTATACTCGTAGTAAAAAATAAATCATATATTTACAGCAAACATCTTAACATAAATCATATATTAAAATGCGGGGGCGGGAGCGGAAAGTAAGCGAGACCTGGACTTGGACCTGGAGAGAAAAAGGGAAGGGAAGCAAGCGGGAGAGAATTAACACTTAATAATTTTCAACTTTATTTAATTCTGTTATCCACGCGAGCGGCGCCGCGGGCATAGCTAGTACATAATAATTCTTAATTTTTCCTATATTTATTTAGCCACACAGCCATTTTCATTTCGATGCACGCAGCGTATAAGTACCTAAAGCGGTATTGAGTTTCATATTGCGCTATTTAATTCGTTCATGCCGCCTTAAACGAATTACACGGGAAAATTCTACTAGTCAAATACAGTCCTACAACTCTCCAAACATTCCCTTCCATCTTTTTTCGTCATACACGACTCGTTATTGGAACAAAGGCTTCTTAAAACTCTCCTGCAGGACTCTACGCACGCACGATCTTCTTTCCTAAAAATAAATAAACATTGTGATACAAATGCTCTTCATCATTATCGAAGTCAATAGTTGGACATGGACCTCAAAGCACGCCATCATAAACGGTCTTCTGCATTCTTCTAGTACCTAGTGCTATTTGTCAATACTTCCAAACTGTTTTATCAAAATCGGATGTTTAAATAAAAAAATATGAATTCTTAAAATAAAATAAAAAACAATTTTTTTTTAATCCTTTACCTTAGTATCCTATTATGGCGCTTCAGCAATTTTGCATTCCAGCGACAAATTATATAGTCCCATTAAAAAAAATCAGAGTGGGTAGAAGTTTGGGCTACTACTCACTGCAGGTTTCGTGAATTCGATCTTTTGCATAAAAAGCAATCGGGGTGGGTAGAATTTGCTTTTTTGCTTTTAACATCAAACTATAATCTAAAATACAGTTTCTTTCGTCCAAATTCGTCGAGTAGTTGCGATATAGCTCATTAAAGGCTGAGCGTTGACCGCACGGCACCCACTTTCAGTACCTACTCGCTCGGCGGCCTATGTTCTCATCGGGGGAGGTGGAGATCACGTCAAAATATGTATATTTTTGTAGAAACCCCGACTACTTACTTCCTTTCGAGGGATTTTATGGAATTCCTTAACAAACCCTGTGCTAAAGTTAACTCCCGATTGAGGTCGGCAGTTCCATTCTCAGAGGAAACTGTATCACTAGATGAATTCTCTTGATAGTTTGAAGATTTAGATCGATATTTCAATAGGTTTTTGTATAGCTTTGTCAGAGGTTTAACTCGTCTAAGCCGGAAATCTTTCTGTAAAGTACAGAATGCTCAATAAATAAATAGATTTTCATTTCTAATATTTATATATTCATAGTAGATACCCAAGACGATCTACCTATTTATGTTAAATCTCTGCCTCCAGTGGAAATGGATCTAACTTTAAAGTTCAAATTCCATGAAAAACCTTTCAAGAAGAAAAACTGATTATTAAAAATCATTTAGGCATTTGGTCTCCTGAAAAGTAGCATTATCTTAGATCCTCTTTCACTGGAGGCATAAAAATATGTATGCTTATCTATTAAATGAAATCGTAAACATCGCGTGTACATTGAAGATATTTGCAACAAAAAAAATTGGGCGTCTAAGGATAAGTAATAGAACACATTTCAATCATTTTTGGAATTTTTGTCTGTGAGTTTATGCACTCATCACGTAAAAACTACTGAACGGATTTTGATGAACTTTTCACAAAAACATGGGGCTTAATTTAACATTTAGTTTTTATTTCATCGCAATCGACTTACTCTATCAAAAGTTATGGACATTTTTAGTTTTCAAATACTTTAGTAGGTAAGGTTAGTATGCAATATATTGCAGATAATAGTAGTTTGGTACTATTCAGATTGCGATGAGTTTGGACTACATTTGGAACTGGGAGTGGGAATGGGAGTGGGCGTGGGAAAAGGGGAGTGGGCGTGGGAAAAGGGGAGTGGGCGTGGGAAAAGGGGAGTGGGCGTGGGAAAAGGGGAGTGGGCGTGGTAGTTGGAGCGGGAGCGGGAGTTGGAATGGAAGCGGATCCTGTAGTTCACGCGAGCGGAGCCGTGGGCACAGCTAGTAAGCAAATAAGGGTGTTAGCACTTTTACTTCTCTATTAATGAGTACACCCACACAGGACCAACTTATACAAACTTGTCTGTCCCCAATGGAATTGAACTGGCGCAGCACTGAAACCCAATGCCCAAACCACAAAGACAAATAAGGGGCCTAAGCGATGACGTGGCAAAGTGAACCCGGTCAGTTGGCAATTAAAATTACAAGGTGTTTTGTCTGTTAGGCTAGTCTAAGTCCTAGTTAAATTCCTCCGCTACATTAGCATGAATTGCCTTTTACCGCGGTGTTTCTCAGTTCTAACGTATTTTTTGCACCTAGTCTTCATTTCGAAGTCTCTTTGTCTTTAGCTGGTGTACATTCATTCCAAATAATAACTAAAGAATTTAGTAAACTTACATAATAAGGTAGGAGATAAACTATTTCGCCGCTTTCATTATCCATAGTTAAGTCTGTATCAACTTCAAGAGAAATAGGATGGCTTCTCGTCCTTAGCTGTCCTTCAACTCTAACCATTTGCTGCAATGTAGTTAAAATAGTATCCACTACGAAAATTGAGGAGTGATTTACTCAAAGAGACGTATTTAATTGCATTAGTAACAATATTTTTTCTACATAGCTACAATTTAAAAGATAGCTTACCCTGGATAATATGATAGCGAAAGTCGTAAAAACGATACTAATAAGCAGTTCCATATTTAGAATCGTAGCCGTAATTGCTATACTTAGTAAACTTAGTATTTATACCTATTTTATAGTTACAGCTTATTAACTTGAATCCTTACTTAATAATAATTTAACTCCTGTGTATTCAATTTTGTTAAACAATATGCGTCGGGTGGATTTTTATGTAAGTGGTGCTTGCCACAGTCAGTAGGTCCAACTATTATTTTTTTCTTCTTTGTGATTGACGCAATAGTGCTTACAAATGCATCAGGTACATAATATTAATTGATTGGCTTATTTTTCAACAAGCAGTTGCCCGCGACTTTGTTCTCGTGAACTGATTTATTAATAACTTAAGTCTTCCCGAACTTGCAATAGCATTGTTGATTTAAAACATTATTCAAATTAGAATACAAAGTAATATGATAAGTATTTCTTTAAAGGTAACACTTTGACTTTATAAATGATAGAATGTATGAAAATTTATAATTTTAATTGTTCGTATTAAACTATCGATTTTTAACACAAACACATTGCTGGAAATTACACGTATATACATGCGTGTAAAGACAATTACATAAATTCATTCATGCAGTTCTTTTTGCATTCATTTTCAAATTTTTTCTTTATTCCTCTCTTGCAGGAGTATTCTGAACATGTATAATTTACAGAACTTTTGCAAGCTCTCTTGCAAGCTCTCATTGCTGCCTTGTTACAAGAACGGTCCCCGGACCTACCGCAAGATTCCCTCAATAAAAATTCTTTTGTAGGAGTTATGTAATGATAATATATAGCAATAGCTTTTCCTAGAACTTCATTTTCTTTAGAGAATATTTTATATTCAGAGAGTGGTGCGTCTGTAGATACTTCATCTTCTATAGAGAAGATTAGTCCACCTTCTCTATATATCTTATTTAGTTGCTCGTCGCTCAAAGTTTTCTTTAGCTGTAAAAGGAAGTAAATTTTAATGCATGTCCATATCTCCTTCCACAACGTCATTCGCTTGGTTTTGAGGATTTCGATAACTGTTGGATAACTCACAATGATAATTTTTTTACAGAACAGTGACGTGCATTGACTAGCAAAATAGATTAAATTAAAAATTAAATTAAATAGTATTTATTTCGGGCCCGTTAAGCCCATAGGAAACTTTACAAGATTACGACGATGATCGATCTAATACAGGGCCACTAATTATCGAATAACGAACTTTTTGTATCGAGATTTGTGGAAATACCCTGAAAAATAGAACAACCAAAGTAAATAAATAAAACTATAAATGAGCTTTAAAACATTTCTGTTACTCTCTGTCAAGTTTTTGCAAGAACCAGTAATGTTGAACTACGTTGTCATACAAATGATATGAAATGAGAGTTCTTCTTGTAGATCAGCAGGCCCAGCATGCACCTGAATGCGTTGTTGTACTGCACCCGCAGTGTGATGTACGCACGCTGCGTGTGCTGCGCCCACAACTGGCACGTGTAGAACGCCTGGCAGTATGCCTTGAACAGGGCGATTCTAACTTGCATAGAGCAAGCGCGAACCGACGTGCCAGCATGTACTTTTGGCGGCAAGCGCCTGCCGCTGCCTCTCGATGTCCTCGTCATCTTTTAAATTTTCCGTCAGTATATGGCCGAGGTATTTGAACTTTTGTACCCGTTTCAGTTTCGAGCCACATAAATATATCGGTGGTACATTTTGGGGGGCCGCAGCATTAAACGACAGTGATATATGAATGTTTTTGAGGACGTATCGAACTACATACCTATGCTTTAAATTGGCGTATTCGCTCAAATAGAAATTCCAATTGAACTATAATACAGTTTTAGAATTCCAGGAAGAAAAAATGGGCCAATTTTGGAGGTAAGTATCATATCATACATAACATCTCAACTCAAAAATTCAGCAAAAATATTAATATTTACAACTGTATTAGTCTACTTACAACTGCCAAGAGAAGTCGATCATTTTCTTCCAAAGAATTGCCAGGCTCAATTCCTGAAGTCATATAGCCTCTGGCCAGATTTAATTGCTGTAATTTGTTGTTTTCTTCTATTAAATACAAATATATGCACCTAGGCCCTAGGGGGATTCACATAGGATAGGCAAAGCCAAAGAGGTTTAAGAAATAATGTTCGAGAGGCAAGCTATGTAGACGACACAGCTGACCTCTTCGGTCGGTCATCGCTTTCAAGCGCTTATGGCTTACTTATGTACGGATTGGGCGTTAGAGCAGACGAGTTCTCGAGTAGAGACCGTGTATAAGTAAAAGCATCGTGGTTGGACGTAACGTGGGCGTCGACAGGTTTATGACAAGTATGGATAACAAGCATACTAACAGGCTCTTCGGTAATGGATTACCATCGTGAGGAACTTACATATACCCTCACGGCAGCACTTCTACCCTACGGATCTTCTTGTCAGTCCCTGTAGAGTAGCTGGGGTAACTCTACGTGGTGCCAGATCGGCCCCGCGGTTACACACACTGGTTTTCATCATTTGTCTTTCCTCACAATGTTTTCCATGTTTCATTTGAGAGTTAAAATCCATTGGTACATACATGACCAGGTACCGAACTCGGACGTCTCCACGTGATAGACCGCGTCTTCCCTATTCTTAAATTCCTTGGCATATGTGATGTTCATCATTCGTACGAGTATAAAGACCGCATGGGGGACTGGACTACGGCGGGCAGGCTTGTGCCCAACCCCTTATGATTAAAAACAGGCTTAGGCTTTGAATTAAAAACATCGTCAACCCCCAATAATCTTACAAATCTAGTAAGTATCCACTTATGTTCTTGAAGTTCTTTTAACAGACATGAAAAATACTGTTGCGATGTGACTGTTGCAATAGAATAGAAGTTAAACCAGAAGGTAAATGTGGGCTTCCTTATTTTTTTAATTAACTTGACATATACCTAATAATATAAAAATAACAACACTTACTACATAAAGTAAAAATGCTAATAACATATGTACAAAATTATTCAAAAACATTTTAAAAACCAACTTAACATTGAAGAAGTCGGAAAGCGAAGAGTTAAAATCATTTTAGGCACGTAATACTAGTCGATAAGGTACAGGCATGTATTTCTGTTGTTCAATTTTAATAACATAACTTTTTTAAACGAAGTGAAATTGATTAGAACCGGTTACTTGCTTGTTAAAAACAATGAATACTTTGATCAACAGGAGCCATGTTGTTGCTATTGACGTCCACTATTCGCCATAGGCCTTCCCCAACCACAGAAACCCTATCACGATCGAGCGGTTATAGCCACTTGTGTAAGATTTTCGGACACAGCGCGCCCTTCTCGCCCACCTTTCATGCCTCGCTGTCCCGTTTCTAGTAAAGAGATGCAGTTATTCAGTTAGAAAATGCACAATATGGCATTTTTGCAGATTTTTTATCGATGTTTACCCGACCGTAAATCGACGCGAAACGAGTGTTTGATAGTTTATGCAATATGTTGCAAATTGTTAACACGCGTGTCGGGACTACTTCACCATTCTATCTTGATAGTATTTCTGTGTCCCCGACGAACACCACCACAGACTATCCTCAGCCCTTAATACCCAGTCACTTTTGGCTATCTTTTCTCCATTTATGCTGACCAATATGGTAAATGTAACAAACTTTTCCACATCTCATTTACATTATGCATGCCATAATTACTCATAACTACTTTGAACACAAAACTGTATTGTCAATAGTAGCCGATAAAAAAAATGACGTGTATAAATGTACCAAGTGTACTCATATGCAATAAATGATTTTGCCTTTGACTTTGACAATAGCAGATCGACCGAGGCCCTACAAAATTTTACCAAAACTGGCTGAACATGAAGAAAAGAGAACAGGGTGTGCTAGCACATTGGAAAAGGCTTACGGCTAATAAAAATAACAAATGGAATGTCATAATAGTAAGTTTATTCAAAAACACGATCTTCACTCAGATCATAGAACACCTAATAATATCTCGGGTGAAAAATCAATTTAAGAATTTTGTGAGCCTGCATCTCATGTTTTGTTATGCAAACTTATATAATTGCATATTTGCTCCATTTGTTAATAAGTACTAGTAGTGTTAACTGAGGCAATTTTCGACTTTGTGGCCATTGTATACAAAATACACATTTCATTAAACTATAAAAATTACAGTTAAAATGTTCACTATACAGTCCTCTTCCCACATACATTTCCTCTGATATGTGTACACACAAGCTCAAGTAACACTAAGTTTTGTTAGTCCAAAGCTAAGTAGAACTTTGCCTATAGTTCTTAGTGTCCAATATTTTCTTCCCGCACATTGCACATATGCCTTTCTTATATGCACACGCTTGGCAGTAGTGTGATCCAACCTGATGAACTTTTGTTCTGCATATCCTGAAAATAAAGAAAAACTGTTAACAGAATAGAATATGCAGTTTATTCATAGTTACAAAACACATTCCTGAGAAATATACAGAACAGGTTTACAAACTACAATTTAAAAATAATCTAGGTGTGTCCCAGCAACAAAGTGGTGCTGACTCAGCATAATAATAATAATAATGTCTTTAGTTAGAAGATTGTACAAATTATAAAGTGCCCCTTTCAATTCAAATTACTTCCATACAATTTCTTGTCCAAGATTTCTGGAAAACTAAAAGAAATAATATTAATTCATAATGTGCGGGATATTGTGTAATGTGTATGACTTAAGTACACTCTGCAGACTTTACAATTTTGTGAAAAAACTATTTGAATTTTTTTTAATTTACTAAGCATGAAATTTGGCGAGTGTTCGTGAGTACATTTAAAAAAAAAGGCATTAAATTATAATAATATAGTCTATTACTAATTTAGTAAAAATAATAAAATAATGTAATCTAGTAATCAGATTACTTACTTGCATTCCTGAAACTTTGAAGTGTATGGGTTGTAACGCCCTTTCTTGGCTGTCAACGCCTTGTTCTCGCCAACCTTCCTCCCTCCCGACTCCACCGTATTCCTGGCTCCAGACTTCCACGGATCAGGCGTAATCACGCGACCAAGTTTCTTTTCACATTTCTCGCAAACCATGTCTGCTTTTTGTCAGTTCGGCCTAAAGCAACGCGCTCTTTTGTACACCGTGACCCAAATCTATTCTAAAATAATTTACTTATTTCTGTTCCAATTCGTTAAAATATAGGAATCCGCAAATTTCACAAACAATAACACAATATAACCAAGAAAGTATTTTTTGGTTTGTTTCAAGACATTGGCAACAATGCCATCAGTCTAATCACGATATCTTTTTATTTCTGTTCACTATCAGTATCAGAGTGCATCAGACCAATACTGGTCCTAATATAGTCACATAACTTCCCTTACTAACGTTGATAATAAGCTTTAGTAAGGTTTGAGGTTAGGAAGTTCTTAGTTTTATAAAGATCAGCTTAGTCACGTTTAATTATGTTTCCTTCACAGTGTACACACGCACAGACATTTGTTGCATACTATACTATCACTACTAAACACCAAAGCCAAAGGAAGTATACATTATTTTGGAAAAACAACTACCTACACAACAAACTGTTCTACCAAGAAAGCCCAGCAACTGTCACTGTCACTGACAGACGTGCGCACTGTTACTGTCAGTGTCAGCAAGCTGTCAGTATTAAGTCATTCCATTCATTCTTACACAGCATGTGGTCGGTCCATACAGCCAAGTATAAGGTTATACAAAATATAAGAATAAAAAAAAATATATAGGGCCCGATTCCGAAGGCACACATTTATAATTTGACAGCGCTAAAATTGGTTTCGTCTTTATCTTCATAATACTATGTGA
The DNA here is from genome assembly GCA_947086405.1 of Esperia sulphurella. Lineage (NCBI taxonomy): Eukaryota > Metazoa > Arthropoda > Insecta > Lepidoptera > Oecophoridae > Esperia > Esperia sulphurella. Next base: position 5,471,836 of record OX352282.1, read on the forward strand.
CAAGGATAGCAACAGTTTTAGTGCTGTCAAACTTTAACGTTGTGCCTTCAGAATCGAGCCAATTAGAATTCTGCCGGCTCCTTAATTCTTTGGTCTTTATAATTTCGTTCCATCACGCGTGCATGATGATTGATAATTTGTTATTGTTTATATTAAAGGCAAAGTAACTAAGCCATACAAACAGGTCGAACGTTCATCATGTTTAGCCCAAAGCAGTCCACTTTTGGACTTGTCTCTATATTTCCACGCAATTTCTTACTGTTCATTATGTTGTACCATCTATTTTGCCATCGAGCCGGTAATCGGCCTACAATAAAAAATCTGGAAACTGTGGAAAATGGAGTCACCACACTGCTAGGTAACTTTTCTGATAAAAAGTCTAAAGATAGAAAGGAAGGAGCTTATTCGCATCTATCTTTGCACATGTTAGTTATGGCATGCTTATAGAAATATTAAAATTATAAGTACAAGTATACCTATCATTTTCAGCCCTCAGTTGTCCATTAATGAACATAGGCCCCCATCTATGTATCTCCAGTCTTGCTCCAGTCTATCCTATAGGTCGTTTTACGTATCGCCGTCTGTTTGAACATCAGGCTTCCGATCTGCCAGGTAACAAGGGATATTATAAGATTATATAGGTATAATAGATATACAAGATAGATATATAAGATTCGACAGTCCCTTCACACTGCATTGGGTGGAGGTGCTTGTCAAAAATAATAATGTAATAGTATAAGTTTTAGTTTTATTATCTTAATTGTATTGATACTAACATGTTTTTATTTTACTTTATTTTATTTTTCTTATGTACTTACTAACAATTTATGGATCATTGTTTTCCGAATTAAAAACTTTCATTTCATAAACTGAAAGCTAATACGACGTCTACTTTTAATGGGAGGTACCTACATCAGTTCGTTGAATAAAAAAATCCTTTTTTCGTCTATAAATCTTAATGTATTGAGCAAGAATTTGTGACTCGATACAATTAGAACAAATATGATCACTGCAAAGTATATAAACATAATTACGACGAAAACACTCTAACATCAAAAGCGTAAAAGTATCTACAAATACTTATATTGCTAGTTTTAGCAAAGTAACGCAACAGTTACGCATTTAATTAAACAAAATCACAAAAAAATATAGTAACTAAGTAAAATATTGCACGAACATTTAAACCTAATCTAAAATATTGTTAACTAGTTGTCACTTTTTCGTTAGGCGAATTACTTCTTTTGCTTTCAGTAACATCAACATTTGGCAGAGTTTCAGTATTTGGATTCTGTTCTTGATATTCTTGATTATACTTTGTGTTATCTTGGTAGTTTTCATCAGCAGCGTAATTTTCATATGGTTCTGCGTACTGCGTGTTAGGATCTGTGTACTGTTGGGGATACTGTTCATAGTTTTCATATTGTCCTTCAATATTGCCCGATCCTTCATATTGTTGTTTGTATCCCTGGTGCTGATAGTCACTATTATCAGGAACATTCTGATAACCAGTATTATCAGAAACATTCTGGTAGTCCGTATTATCAGGAACATTCTGATAACCAGTATTGTCGGGAAGATTCTGATAACCAGTATTATCAGGAACATTCTGGTAGTCCGTATTATCAGGAACATTCTGATAACCAGTATTGTCAGGAACATTCTGATAATCAGTATTATCAAGACCATGCCTTTGTTCATAGTTCTGATCATAGTTTTCGTAATTGCTCTCACTGTAATTTTGTGGCTCAATTTCTAGATTATGTTCGACTTCAGTATGTTTTTCTCCTTCATTGTCTTTATATTGCTCTTCATTATCTAAATGATCTTTAACGTTATTTACGAGTTCAGAATCTTCATTATATTTACTTACATTTTCTAAAGCATTATTTACAGAAGTCACATTTTCGTTTTGGTTTAAAGATTGTCTAGAATCTCGTCTGCTGAAAGGTCTTGCTGCTGTGTCGTCAGGGTTGACTCCGTCTGATCGGAGTTCTGAGTCCGGTCGGTTGTTAAGTTCGGCGTGTCTGGTGGTGTCAACTCCGGGATGGTCTGGTCTGGCATCGGCCGTGGGATGTCGAATATTTCTGCTGGCTGAGGACGTGTGCGTGGAAGGTGCTGAAATAATTATTTAAAGATCATTATTGAATTAGCTGTTATTAGCTGTAATTAAACAATTATTATATTTTCTTGTAGATTTATGACAGTCCGTTAAATGTATTCGCCTGAAACTATTTCATGGGTCGTCGCTTGAGTTTTTGGAGTTTTAGGATTTTATACCACAGACCATTCTCCTCTGCCAAGCATACAATAACCACCAGTCTTGCGCCGCGCGCCGGTGCTGTATCGAAATGTGTCGATGTGTACGAAAGGTTATGAATGTGGTTTTCGGTTTATTTCGTATGTGTTTCGTATGTGTGACAGCTTTCAAGTGTGGATCCCGAAAATGTTTTGCATCGGAAAAAAATAACATAGCGTCTTTCGGGACGAGCCGACCGGCTTTCCTTTTGAGAAGTCCACCAAGGCATGCTAGACTCGCAAATAATATAACTCGTAATTTTTTCTAGTCCTCGGCAACGAATAGAGATCTTTGTCGAGGACTAGAAAAAATTAGAACAGAGCCATTGGTTGGAACGCTCCATCTTGTAGTACATAGAGATCGTTGGTCCTCAGTGATACGAGTATATGTATAATAGACTATCGATTTGATTACACGTTAGCAGTAGCCCTGATAGAGTTTTGTATCCGACAACTGGACTACATTTATAAATTAGTGCCTTAGCAATTAAGGGGGTCACACTGAAGGGGGTTCTCGAAGGATACCATGTAACTTCCGGGAAGTCTCCTGGGAAGTTACCGTGTAACGTTCTGGAAGTTACATCCATGGCATGGCATGGCTTAAGGGTGTCACACTTAAGGGGATTTCCTGAGACGCTGCCATAAGATTTCTTCAGCTGGTCTAATTTCAAAACTCTAAGACTGTTGATTAAAAAAAATACTAGATACGAGTAAACTAAGAGACTTCATTTAGTTCATGTAAGAGCTTGGTGTGGCGCAGCGTAGGTAGCCGCCAGATGGACCGACAACCTAAGGAAGGTGAAAGAAAATGATTAGATGCAAAGAGTGGAGGACCGGGTGTGGTGGCGATTATTAAGGAAGGCCTATGTCCAACAGTGGACGTCTCAGGGCTGATATGACGATGATGATTTATACCCAAGTCAGAACCAAATTCTCATATTTACCCAATCAATGTTCAAGTTATATCTAAAAAAATTTAGAGTCAATAAGTTGAGATTTGCCCATTTGAAGAAACCTTATAGCAGCCTCCCAAGAGATTTCCATAAGAGATAATCACAGAAGTATGACAAGATATCTGACGCACCTTGGTGAGTGCTAGGTGCCATCGCGTGGGTCGGCTGCAGTGAGCGCCCCAGGCTGTTTACTTGACGCTGCAGAGTGGCCAATTCTTCCCTGAAGCACACACAAGTGACAACCCACTCACACAAGTGCAAGGCATTCATTATGACGATAGATCTCATGCTGGGTTAATATCAAACAGTTATCTTCATCTTTTGTTAAAGCAGAACACAAGTAAGATGAGAGAAGGAATAATATAGAGTTAATTGATCAGTGTTATCGTGCAAGTTGAATTTTTCTAAGATTTTGCATTGAATTAATCTTCAAAATTCTATAAGGAGCCATATTAAACCATTGTTCAAACCATTAATGTCTTTTATTTTTAATTGACTGTGATTGTTTGTATTTATCAAGAATAATAAGTGACTACAATACTGTGAAGAGTCTACTAATAGCAAGCATGCAAACTACGTCACTCGTTTAAATAATGCTCTCTGTTATTCTATATTTTATGTTACCTTCAATGGGTCGTCATCAGAATCAACAATATTATCAATTGATAAATCACTAAGATTCCTGCTTATGTCCCCAATTTCATCTCTAGAAGCATATTTACTGGATTCGTCTCTTCTATATCTATTACTATATGTGTAAGGCGTTGATGTATAGTAGGTGCGTTCTAAGTCATATGATGATCGACTATTCGGATAGCCGCTGAGAGGTGTGTAACTTCGCAAGGGTGCTATGGTGGAGGTGCAATATTTTTTATGAGAAGACCATAAGTTTCTCAGTTTTCTCATAAGTTCTGCGTTTCTGCAAAGCAAGTGTGTTTTTTCTCCTCTGAAAGAGAAATCGATGTATGAATGACAGATGAAAATGTAGTGTAAATTGTTTATTTAATAAATGCGAAATTTTCTATGCAAGTATTATTAAACATTGTTAATATTTAAGTACGTTTTGTTATCATTACCCATTAAGTTAATATAAGAACTAACATCCGTTTTAACAAAATGTGTGGTTCTATCAATAATTATAAACCTAAAATATTAAGGATAATCTTACAAAACCACAGAAGGTAAGTTGTAAAATAAATGATTATTTTTCTGTTTCCTAATGCATAAGAAAATAAACGTTTAACACTTAAAACTGTTTTCGATCTAGCAACAACTACTTACTTAAAAATTAAATTAGTTATACATATTATTGATTGCTACACAATTTGCTTATTTACTAAAGCGATAAGAATATTGCACAAATTGATATGTATACTATGGTATACATATTACTATGATAAATATTTTAAGAAGTTTCGACTGTGTCATTGTGTTCTGCACTATGTATCTCTTCTACTTTGTCATCTATTTTTAGGTCCGAATCATGAAATGACACTTCTTGGAGTTTCTCTTCATCTGTTTTTATTGGTTCAGTATTTTCATTAGGTAAATCTTCTGCTATTTCTTTGGGTGTCTCATCGGGTACTTCCATTGCATTATTTTCAGGTGATAAACATTCCTTACTTATCATATGTGCTTCCTCCTGTAATGTATCTTTGTTTACAACTAATTCTGATCTTTGTCCGTTTACGTTATCACTACTTGTTTCTGGAGCATTTTCTTCTCTTAGAATATATGCCTCTTCTTTTGGTGTTACTTCATTTATTACTAATTCTGTTTTTGCTTCCATGTTGACATCATTATTTTCTTCGGCAACATTTACTTCCTCGTTTATATTTGTTTTAGTTTCTGGGGAGCTACTTAATGTTTCTTCAACTATTTCCATTGTTTCGTTCAAAACATGAACATTATTTTCTGTAACTTCCATACTAATACTATTCTTAACTCCTCTATTTTCATTGTTTTGTATTATAATCTCTTCAACTTGCGTCTCTCGTCGTTTCTTTTCTTTCTTCCTACTTTTTGGTATCAACTTTACGCTAATATCAACTTTAATAGGCTCCTTTTTCGCCTGTAAAAAGGGCTGTTGAATCATTAGCGGTAAATTGTATACTTTCTCTCCTTTTGCATCGGCGAGGTCCTGATTGGTCGTCAACGGGCCAACAACAATTGGCGGGTAGTTATTCGACGAATCGGACTCTTTTTCGGAGCGGCGCTTGGAACGATGTCTCGCTATTGGTTGGTTTCGGGATCTTGAATGGTCGCGCTGTGTTCTGATTGGTTCGTCTGAACGGCCGCGACTCTGCGCTGTGCCTGTTACCAATGAAAACACAGCACGACGTTAGGATTACTTTTTAAAATTCAAATGGGTAATGATGACAATATTTTCAGGCAGTTTAAAAAGTAATTAAGAGTGCAAAATAACTTCAGGATAAAAGATGTTTGCGAAGATAAAGTATTTTAGGTCATGCAGGTAAATTTGGAAACTGTTCGTACTTGTGCCTATGATTTGCGTCGTCGAGCTTGTCAGTGAGCAATCGACATTCGCCGGTGAGTTTCTCCATCAGACTGTTTTGTGATTGTATCATAGACTCCAACTCAGCCACCGTTTTAGCTGTGGAACCAAATCGTTTTACGTTTATTTTTTACTATTAATCAACAATGTAGCTTCTACTCTCTCTCTGACAACATTTTGTAATTGTGCATAAGAAAATACGGAATATCGGAGAGACATTGTAGGTAAACAATCTGATGAATAAACTATTGTAATTATTAAGCCCTTTCATAATATTGTCGATGTACATGCAGGCGCAACAGATGAAAGGGTAAAATATGAATGTTTTGAAGTAATTTAAGTTGAATTAATTTATGTAGGATAATTCAAAACATCAATAGTTTACCCATTAGATAACAAACTTTCCCCAGATCAAACTTTAAGAATAACAGTTTCTGCAATGTTGTTTCTTGCAATAAACACCACCAGTGTGATGTTCCTGAATCCATGTTTAACAGGGAGATACCTACTTATTGACAAATATGCTAGTGTTTGCTATAGTTGTTTACTTACCATGTTTATTCTCCATGGACTCTAGCATAGTAGACAGTTCTTTTTCTTTCTTCTTCTCCGGAGAGAATGGTGTCAAATTTTTCATGTTTAACTGTGGAATTTTAACATCTGAATACAGTATCAATTGGATCTTTACAAAAACTCAATTTCAATACATTAATAAAAAAAAAGCTAAGATTTGGAAGTATATTGACAACGTTGTACAGACATTTTATTTTAAAATAAATGAATAAGAGCAAAATCAAATAGATTAGAAGACTCGTGCACATGCTTTAAAAAGAATACCTCTTTTTCCAGAGTTGCGATTTGTTCAGAAAGGCGCAAGTTCTCGCGACGTGAATGAACCAAGTCTGCATCAGCTCTATCCAAGCGCTGACGAAGAGACTGGATCTGAAAACAATTGATAAGTATTATAAAATAATACTAAACAGACATTTATAGAAAAAAATGATAATTTGCACGACATTAAGGCAATGTTGGACAATCATATCAGTTATGTCCTATCACGCAGCATTTATGACAATCAATGAGACATTTCAATTGGCACTTTTGTAATTTCTGATAAACTTTTGGAAGTGAATAAATATAATCAAATCCAATGCGTCTTCTGCAATAGTTCGTTGCCTCGAAAGGCAGATAATTTAGTATCAAAAGCAAGAAATCACACTAGTGTAACATATTAGGTGATTAAAATGTGTCCGATCGGAGCACATAACTTGAGCACTAGGAGAATTTAGTGGGGGTAAGTTCCCGCATATAGTTTGGCATACATTTACCGTAAATTTATTTAAATATTACCATGTATACTTAGTAAGGTCAAGCGACGTTTGGGTGAGGCTCGGCGCATGCGTCGAGGGGCGACTGACACCCGCCGATTGCTTGGTTCCCCGTCGTTGTCACGTCTTACTTTGCACCATCAGAGATACCTAATACTATAAGTTAAGGTCATAAGCTCAATTTATGCCCTCGAACTATACCTATACAAAACTTACTTCAGAATTAAGGCGATTGGTCTCATGCTTTGCCTGCCTCTGATGACGCTCTATAGCTAAGCGAGCACTGGCCAGCTCTTCCTCAAGAGAAGCCTTCTCAGCATGAGCTTGGGCTAAGTCTGCCTGCAGTGAAGCTGGAATTTTTAATCATAGTTTAATGTTAAATTTGTTAAATTATCCGTTATTTCATTTCATACACTTTATCGTCAACGCGACTAAGAGATGGCACCAAGGACGGGCTGGAGCATTCTCCTGTGTACCAATCCGCCTGCCAAGCGTGGTGATTGTGGCAAATCCCCCAATCGACTGCTCACCAAATATGGCATTCTATTGGGGAAGTTTAATTCGGCTGTGGACGTATTTCGGCTGATGATGATTTCATACACATATACATACATTTGGTTAATCCTAGGGATTTTTACTGTATAAACCAGGACAGGATTTTGTCAAGTCACAAATGGATTGGTTTACAGGAGACGCAAATAAAGTAAAACTCAATGTAGATTGTTCGGCTATATATGATACGAGTACTTACCACAATTTCTAACTGACTAAAATCAAAGATGATATATACTAGAAGTCTAAAATATACTGAAGCTGTGACGACTACCGCAAATTACCGCTGAATCCAGCAATTGGACATAAAAAAATACAATTACCGGTTTTGTTCTTCAGTTCCATTTTTAGCTCATCAATGGCGGAGTTCTTCATGGACAGCTCTCGCTTCAGGTCGTTCTCTTCGCGGCGCTGCCTCTCCATGTCCAGCTAGTAAGAGGTTACAATGTTTTCAGTTTTTTTATATTAAAATAAACGTATTGTTAAAAAAAATTAGGAACAATGTCTAGAAAATATAAGGTTCCTACTTATACTATACCTTACTAGTCCTACTACATCTAATACAATATTTCATTCAAATCGCTCGACAGGTCTAGGCACTGAGACAGACACACGCAAACTTTTTAGTATAAAAAATTTCGACCCTTTAATATCACAATACTTTCTTCAATCCATCTTCAGTTAAAATAAAAAAATAAAAAATATTCCTGCTCATTATTTATTTCATATTACATACAGCCACATACAAATACTCGTTTCTATTCCCAAACTAGGATTTTCTCATGTAGCTACCTACGATTGGAATTAGACAAGAATAAGGTTAGGTTGGATAACGTCTGACGACCAAGCCACTAGGCCAACGAGGCGGTCAAAATCCAAATTAAACTATATCCAGTAAGGTCGAGAAGAAAAGAGAGGGATTTCTCAGCAAACGAATTAACCTACGAAAAAAGTTTAAGGGTGTTTCACAAAACCGGCACTTGTAAATTCCGATGAAATTCATGTTTCAGTGCTATCTTCAGGTCATACCATGATACAAAATAATTTTTCGCACCTCATAAGTCACCTCAAAGTTTTTACCTTCATCATCATCAGGTTATTTTTGTCTCCACTGCAGGAGCACAACTCTCTCTCATCTGCCGGAGACAGACGGAGGATTTAGCCTACACTCCCCGCGCTGGCCAGACGGGTTGGGGAGGCCTGATTGATGTTTTATAAAGTCGCCTTGTGAAGACATCCACGGGAAGAGTTGGAGTGGTCCTATTCTACTCTACAGGAAATCACACGGCACAATATTTTTTATATGTTTACCTTCATGATTGACAGTAATTGGTTATTAAATTACATAACAGATGCTTATTTTAAAGTCATCTGTTATTTAATTTAATAAACAATAAGTGTCAGCCATGAAGGTAAAAACTTTGAGGTGACTTATGAGGTGCGAAAAATTATTTTGCTTCATGGTATAGACCGGCAGTGGATTTAAAAATGGTTTCTATGTACATAAATAATTCTTACGCTTTTCAATCAGCTAATGTTCGTGTTGCCACCGGAGTTTAAAAAGCGCTAAAAACTGCGCGCCATATTTGAATATAGCTCGAAAAAGCGCGAGATTTTCCTAGAGGATATTGACTACGTGACGAAAACCTAACCCCCATCTCCCCGCCCCCGTGACCAAGCGTGGTATTTTGAAGACCCCCCCCCCCCCCCCCCTCCCCCTAAACGTGTCACGTAGTTTGGGTACGTTCCCTTACTAGCCTCACTCACATTCATCAACCTTCTCACGCACCACCGTTTATTCTTCTCACTGCGGACCCCAGCCTTTTTGAGGACGTCACTAATTTGATCGTTGAACGTCCTCCTAGGACGACTTTAGCTGTAGTTCCTTCCACATTTGCACTGTAAATTTCTATTGGTACTCTAAATGTCCAAACCTTTCTATTTAATTATAAAAATTTCACATATGTAGAAATACGTGGCGGTTAAGTTTGTGAAAGATGCAGCACCTGTAACTTGGCGACGTTGTCGTACTGCGCCGCCAGGTCGTGCTGCAGCTCGTCGAAGTGTGCGTTGTAGCGCTGCTCGGCCGCGCTGCGCTCGTGGATGGCGCGCCGCGCGCCCTCGCCCGCCAGCTCGCGGGTCTTGTTGCGCTCTTTAGCCAGATCATCCTACGGGATTAGACTGTGTAGTTAGCGTGCAGGGTGTTGAATAACGTTTCTCAATATTTAGCAACATTAGGTGTGGAAGCAAATGTTTCGTTGCGTTTGCAAACATTTCAGATACATTGTGTAACATATAGAAACTCATTTCGACCACATTCCTCAAGAAAAACGTTCTGCGACATTTTGCTGCACAGTTTCAAATAGTTTGAAACACCGGTGTGGGATGGTCCGCATGTAACTTGTGCAAATGTATGAGCGCCGGTACAAGTTAGAGCTCAAGTTAAGTGCCGCCTTCTATTATTTATATAATAAATAAACAATAAATATTGCATATATACACATGTCTAATCCCAAACTATGATTTTCTCCTGTGCTGTGGAAATCAAACTAAGGTTATTCACAAGTATAACGTCGAGACACGTCGTACAAATTGTACAAAGTTGTCTGTCCCCGGGGTGAATCGACCCCACGACCCCTGGCGCTCGAGTCTAATGATGGATGAATCCACTAGGCCAACGAAGCGGTCAAATATTGAAATATTCAATCACGAAGTATTGGTACTTTGACCGGAACCTCCAGTGGGCCTAAAGAAAAGCTACAATCCTAACCTTGAGTCTGCGAAGTTCGGCTTCTAAATTGTTCCTTTCTTCTCTGAGCTGTTGCTCTACGGCATCAGAACCTCGTCTGTACTTCCCATCGAGATCACCATCTCTTTGCTCCAAGCTTAGTTTCAATTTTGATATTTGCGCTTCCAATGATGACTTGTCCCTGAAATAATATTAAAAGGTCTGTGCAGAAGTAAATTAAATCTTAATATTAACGGAACAGCATTACAAATCGCAGAAAATGTTAAATAACTTTTGATGGATCGTTCTTTAAGATGGGCCAAATATATTAATGAAACAAATGAAAAATCATTAAAGTTTCTCAGCATTTTGAAGGTGTTAGCTGATCCTGGTTGGGGGATGCACACAAAATATTTGAGGAAAATATATATAGCCTGTTTCGAAGCCGTATAGACTACGCTGGTTTTCTTTACGATGTCAACTGCCAATCTCATTTATATAAATTAGAAAAAATCCAAAACCAGGCTATGCGTATTGGTTCATTTATTAAAAGCACGCCCATCCATGTGATGGAAAATGAACTATGTTTACATCCTTTACATATTCGCAGACGATATTTAGCGGGTAAGTTTTGGTTAAAATCAAAGTCTCTACAAAGTAATATTATGATTACATTACTGGAAAACTTGGCTACGCGTTGTCGAACCTCAAATTGGAGTAGGAAAAATATACCTCTGTTAGTTTTGGTTCATAATTCATTGAAAGATACCCCAGTGCACTAGTCGGCGTTTGGAAATGTTTACATTAGATACTTGGGTGAATAACATAAATTTGTCTGACGTTGTTAAATCAAAAATAAACTTTATCAATAAAGCTAAACGATTGTACGACATTCTACATCTTAAGGTTCAGTGTAATATATTTTTGGAAAATCAGTACGGGCGATGCTATAGAATCTTTACAGATGGCTCTAAAGACAATGATAGTATGGGAGCCGCCTTCTTTGATCTGAGTATCGATGATGTACGTAGAACTTTTTGCCATCGCTGAAGCTTTGTCTTATGCTGAATCGATAACTTCGTTATATTGACTGATTCAAAAAGTGCACTTCAGCACTTAGCCCGATGCACCTCGACTGGGCGAGGTTTACCGATAGTCTATTGTATAATAAAATTAATTTTGAAGTTAAAAGCAAGTGAGAAAAGTATTTACCTTCAATGGATTCCGTCACATATTAACATTGCTGGGAATGAGAAAGCTGATTACCTAGCTAAACAGGCATGCTCCGATGGAAATGCCGTATCCGTTTTGCTGTACTTCTCTAATTCTATTAGTATTGTTTAGGATCAGTATTATCAAATGTGGAACGAATATTTCGATGAAAGATCGAAGGAAAAGGGAATATGGTATAAAACTATTCAACCTACTCCTCTCCGTGCACCTTGGATTGATAATTGCTCATTTAACAGATGCGATTTAGTTATAGCTCTAAAACTTCGTTCCGGACATATTCCATTGAACCACTTTGCATTTCTTATGGGCAAAACACCTCTCAATCGTACAGAATGCGGTGTACCAGAGGATGTTTATCATATTTTGAAGGAGTGTGTCCGGAATGAGTCTTCTAGAATACATAGGTATATACAATAATTTAGATTTATGGAATTTCGGTCAATGTAACAGTGCCTTGGCTTTTCCACTGTCAGATGCTGCCAAGGCACTTTATAGATTAGTTAAGATTGGAATTAACAGAAGAAATCTATAAGGCATTAGTCATGTAGATTTCTCCTGTTATTTATGTTATCACTAACAGAGCGACTAAGCTCATTAAATAAATTAAAAAAAAATTGAATTGGCAACTGGTAGCCTATGCAGTCAATCATCAATCATCACCACAAGATCAATTATAATAATATTGCCAAAGTTAGGGAATATGAAAATACGACCAGAATGCGAATTAGTGTTGCCAGACGATCTGTTTTTCAGCGCTCTTGGAACGCGTCCCATTAATACCCTGAAATACCGCTTTTTCATCTAAGTAGCCAATTTAGTAAATTTTAAAATACCAAAAAGATGTCCCGATTTTTTTGTCCCAGTTCCGTTTTTTTATTATTATCCATATTTATATCGCTAGTGCGAATATGTATAATTATTGTACCTACACGGATCAGCCGAAATCGACCTACATCAGTTTTCTTGCTTCTGTTCTCTACTTTTCGGATTCCTAACGTTGATATGGATGTATGACATTACAAGTATGTCCTCACATAAAGTTAACTCACATAACTTACCTTTGCAAGTTATCTATTTGCCTTTTAAAACCATCAAGGCAGGTTGAGTCAACGAGCCCAGAGGCCAGCTTGCGTTTGTTCTCATTGTTTTCGTCCTGGAAAAGAAATCCATAGAGACAGATTCCAAAACGAAAATGATATTGTTTTGAGGCGACTGTCGGTAATATGTATCTTCATTCAGCATTCTCCCTTTCCATTTTATTTTGATACGTTAATACACTCGCAGAAAGAGTATAAAGAGAATATTTAGCAGGTCGGACATCACCTTAAATTGACCATATTAGACAATCACGAATAATATGCAAATACGATTGAAGTTTTATATTCAAATTATTATACGAAAAATTAGAAATTCCTTCAAACTGCTACACATTTCCTTTCCGTGAGTGTATATTGTATATTTCTTACAAAACCCCGTTACGAAGTATAGTTACTTCTTTAAAGTAATAATTTGTCACCGTAATAGGCCCCGTTATTATATTTCTTTTTGGACTTTAACTCCCAATATTCTCCACTGCTAGTCGTAGGTAATTTACTTCTAATTATATTTTAATTAAACATGATTTGATTGTGTGTTATCTTAATTTTAGTCATTTTAACGTCCTACCTGTACTTTCTTCAAATCGATTTTGGCCTGAGTCAGCTGGGCTTCGAGTTCGGCAATACGCGACTCAAATACAATGTTAGGCCCTTCCAGTTTGGTCGAGCGATACTTTGCAGTTTTACGCGCTTTTGATGGAGTTGCCTAAAAAAACAAAAATTAAAGTAGGTATAAACGAAAAATACTCAAATTAGTTTACATGGCATGGCTTTTATATTTATAAAATGAATATAGCTATACGTGTAAATACTACTACGGTGGTACAAGTATCTAGTAGATAGGTAGGTGTCTCTTAGGTATACTGGGCCTGATTCGCAAGGCACGCATTAAGAATTTGACAGCACTACATTTATTTATATCCTGATCAAACTCTATTATAGAGACGAAGGTAATTTCTGACAAATTTTAAGTGTGTTCTTTCAGAAGCTAGTGTGCATTGCTGTATTCCAGCATAAAAAGAAAGAGATTAAATAGCTCTTAAAAATCGTTTGCTCTTAAAAAAGAAATGCTTCTAAAGACCTTAATAGATTGACACTGATCGATTAAATGCTTGGCAAAGCCCATGAAGCTTTAAAATTGTTGAAAAATATCTTACAACCAACTGAGACGTTGTAATTAGAATTTCGAGTCGATTAGCATTTGCGGTTTAGTCTATAGATGCCATCTATTTATTACCAACTGTAGCAACTAACATTTGTAACTAGTGGAAAAAGGTTACTTGAAGAAATGGTCCTTCGAGCCGCATCAAACTCACCTTGTTATCACTGTCCAGTCCAGTACTGTCATCCAGTTCGTCAGTCTCAGAACCGGCGTTGTACGAATGGAACATTCGAGATATCAGCTTGTTCTTCTGAGCCTCGTGCAGATGCTCGTTTTCTGATATCACCTCTTTGACTTTACCAAGGAGATTGTTCAGTTCATCCTGGAATGATTCCAATTACGCTCCTCTGATTTATTTAAAACTAGCTGTGCCCGCGGCTCCGCTCGCGTGGACTACAGGATCCGCTCCCATTCCCACTTCCGCTCCCATTCCCACTTCCGCTCCCTATCCCACTTCCACTCAGACTTTAAATCCAGGTCCAAGTCCAGGTTCAGTGCAGGTCCAGTGCAGGTCCAGTGCAGGTCCAGGTCCAGGTCCAGGTCCAGGTCCAGGTCCAGGTCCAGGTCCAGGTCCAGGTCCAGGTCCAGGTCCAGGTCCAGGTCCAGGTCCAGGTCCAGGTCCAGGTCCAGGTCCAGGTCCAGGTCCAGGTCCAGGTCCAGGTCCAGGTCCAGGTCCAGGTCCAGGTCCAGGTCCAGGTCCAGGTCCAGGTCCAGGTCCAGGTCCAGGTCCAGGTCCAGGTCCAGGTCCAGGTCCAGGTCCAGGTCCAGGTCCAGGTCCAGGTCCAGGTCCAGGTCCAGGTCCAGGTCCAGGTCCAGGTCCAGGTCCAGGTCCAGGTCCAGGTCCAGGTCCAGGTCCAGGTCCAGGTCCAGGTCCAGGTCCAGGTCCAGGTCCAGGTCCAGGTCCAGGTCCAGGTCCAGGTCCAGGTCCAGGTCCAGGTCCTGGTCCAGGTCCAGGTCCAGGTCCAGGTCCAGGTCCAGGTCCAGGTCCAGGTCCAGGTCCAGGTCCAGGTCCAGGTCCAGGTCCAGGTCCAGGTCCAGGTCCAGGTCCAGGTCCAGGTCCAGGTCCAGGTCCAGGTCGAGGTCGAGGTCGAGGTCGAGGTCGAGGTCGAGGTCGAGGTCCAGGTCCAGGTCCAGGTCCAGGTCCAGGTCCAGGTCCAGGTCCAGGTCCAGGTCCAGGTCCAGGTCCAGGTCCAGGTCCAGGTCCAGGTCCAGGTCCAGGTCCAGGTCCAGGTCCAGGTCCAGGTCCAGGTCCAGGTCCAGGTCCAGGTCCAGGTCCAGGTCCAGGTCCAGGTCCAGGTCCAGGTCCAGGTCCAGGTCCAGGTCCAGGTCCAGGTCCAGGTCCAGGTCCAGGTCCAGGTCCAGGTCCAGGTCCAGGTCCAGGTCCAGGTCCAGGTCCAGGTCCAGGTCCAGGTCCAGGTCCAGGTCCAGGTCCAGGCCCAGGCCCAGGCCCAGGTCCAGGTCCACGCCAGATTCAGGTTCAGGTCCAGGTCCAGGTCCATGTCCAGGTCCAGGTCCAGGTCCATGTCCAGGTCCAGGTCCAGGTCCAGGTCCAGGTCCAGGTCCAGGTCCAGGTCCAGGTCCAGGTCCAGGTCCAGGTCCAGGTCCAGGTCCAGGTCCAGGTCCAGGTCCAGGTCCAGGCCCAGGCCCAGGTCCAGGTCCAGGCCAGGTCCAGGTCCAGGTCCAGGTCGACGTCGACGTCGAGGTCGAGGTCCAGGTCCAGTTCCAGACCTAGGCCAGGTCCAGATCCTCAACCCTCCCCTCAACACTCCTCTCAACCCTTCCCTCAACCCTCCCCTCAAAACCTCTTTCCCTCGTCTCTCCAAATGTAGTCTTCGTAACTAATCCATCGCAATCCAAATTCCGATCAACATTACTTTGTTGCATACGTATACCACAAATTCATCGTCATCTAGTAACTCAAACAAAAGTTATGCGAATTTTCAAACACTCACATTACATTGGTACCATACCCGCTCCCGCTACCGCTCACGAATTCAGTCGAACATTTACACCCTACAAACTTCGCAGTGTATGCGAGTTTTCGGAAACTATAAATTCTCATAACTTTTGATTGACTGCACCGATTGCAATGAAATAAAGCCTATATGTTAAACCATATTAAGCCCCATGTTTCTGTGAAAAGTTCATTAAAATCCGATCAGTAGTTTTTAAGTGATGCGTGCACAAACTCACAGACAAACAGACAAACAGATAAACAGACAAACAGATAAACAGACAAACAGACAAAAATTTCAAAAATGATCGTAATGTGTTCTGTTGCTTATCCTTAGACCCCCCAATTTTTTTTTTGCAAATATCTTCAATGTACAGACACGCGAAGTTTACGATTTTATTTATAAGATGATGATATGTATATAATGATGTATTTATTGTTTAGATATGTATCCAATGGACTCGATTCTGAAGGCACAATGTTAAAATTTGACAGCACTAAAACTGTTGCTATCCTTGTCACACAGTATTATGAAGATAAAGACGAAAGCAATTTTAGCGCTGTCAAATTTTAAATGTGTGCCCTTCAGAATCGGGCCCTATATGTATATAACTTAATATTACATACAATTGTCTAGGATTTTCTCCTGTGCTATGGAATCTAAAAAAGGATATACAATTATAACATCCATACCGGAACCAGCTTGTACAAATTGTACAAAGTGGTTTGTCTCCAGTGGGAATCGAAACCATGACCTTTGGCACTCGAGTCCAATGACCAAGACACTAGACCAACGAGGCCGTCGTATATATTTCATTTTAAATGGAAAGGCAGCTTATAGCTGGTGCTTCCGTATCCATTAGTCGACTTGATTATTTTCTTTTAACAAATTGTCTAGTCTGTTCTTAAACATGTTTACTGAAGTGGCAGTTACGACAGATTCTGGCAACTTGTTCCATCTGGATACAACCCTGTTGTTTTAAAAGTTTCTTTGAGGGTTCAGGTGAGCATTTGATCTTTGTAATCTCATATTATGTCCTCTGAGTCGTTCAGTGGGGTTTGAGTTAATTATATTCTTTAACTTGGATGTGTTGTAGTGATTGTTCAAAATCATTTTGAACAATAAATTTTGAACTCTTAACTTTTGAACTCTTTTATTTTGAACTCTTAAGAGTAGACAAAAATAACATTTAGGTTCGGACTAACTTATACAAAGTTATCTGAACTCACGACCTGGTGAAGTTTGAAGAAGTTACGTACCCTGCAGTACTGGCTCTCTCGCTCCAGCTGTTCGATGTACTCCTCCTGCTTCTGAATGAAGTGGACGACGTCGGGGTTGGTACCGCCGGTGATGTCGGCGGCGGGGGCGGGGGCAGGCGGTGGCGCTGAGACGTCAATGTTCAGATATATCATAAGTTTTGTCTAAAGTGTACATTGTACACAAATTGAGGGTTCCGTTTCCGGAAATTATATTTTGTAGTTATCCTGAAATATCTCGAAAGGCAATTTTTCCGTTTTCTCCGGCGTTCTAAAAAGTCCATTTTATATTGTTCAAACTTGGCAGGCGTTTATCTAGCTAGGCGGTGACTGTACCACAGATTACTTAATAGTTACTACGTAACAGATACATCACTCTTTGTAAACGATAATGCCTACGCTTTTAATCACCTACTCCTTCCCACTGTCGGACAATACACGCAAACATGAGTCTAATTCGTTCGACTTAGCGTTGTTGTTACTCCGTACTGCGCGCGATAGGCGGGCAACGTTTGATGTGCCGCCCAGCGCGCAAGAATGTGTCTAAGGCACTCGACTTAGCGTTGTTACTATTACTAACCAACCGACTGGTAGGCGGGGCAAGCGCACCGCCGGAACTGCACGAAAGTATAGGTACAAACTAGACTGTATATTCTTTATTGCACAGCTTAACTAAATACAGTAATAAATGGTGTGTACAAAGGTGAGTTTATCTCTAAAAGAGATCTCTTCCAGCCAACCTTGCAGGGTGTGAGACAAGGCAGTAAGAGCGAGGCTGTACCTACAAACTCCCCCTTTTGACAATCTCTTCTTGAACTTTCAGCAGTCTTTCTCTAACCTGTGTTTACATTATGGTGCGCCGGCGTGTAGGTGTTACTGAGACTGTCCGCGTACAGCGAGGCGTACTTGGCGGTCAGGCGAGGCCGGGGCTTGTACTCGGACAGTGCGGTGTATGGACTATAGTTGTACTTCTTGTCCAGGTCGCCGTCAGATTCGTCCAGATTCTTTATGGAGGTCGAGCCGCCGTAGCTGCGGATCTATTTATAACGAGTTAACAACGCGTAGTTCCTCGAAAACAATGGACATAGGGATAAATTTATTGATAACTTTTAACAAAATAACAAGTTTCAAGTCGCCCAGAGAGCTATGGAGAGGGCTATGCTCGGGTTTTGTTTGATATGATGAAGAACGGAGGAGTGAGCGAGCCACATCTGTCGCAGAACTGACGGTTGTCAGGGTAGACGGGTTCTGGAGTGGAGACCGCGGGTCGGCACATGCAGGGTGGGACGGTCGCACCGCCGGCAGGGGGACCGACGACCTGAAGAAGGTGGCCGGAAGCGGCTGGATGCGGAGGGCGGAGGACCGGATGTGGTGGCGTTTATTATTGAAGGCCTATGTCCAGCAGTGGACGTCTAAGGCCTGATATGATGATGATGATGATGAAAAAAAATACAGTCAAATTAAAAATAATAATAAATGAAATCAAACTAAATAAAAATGTCCAACATATGTGCGGGTTCCGTAGGTTATTCAAAATAATAACTCTCATAACTAAAACTTATAAGAGTATTGTTCCGAGTTCATAAATTCATAATCTATGTGGTAAGTTCCTACTTCAAAATACATTAGTCATTTGAGTGATTTAAATAAGTGTGAAAAAGACAAAGGTTTACTTACACTTGGTGCATAGTTCCCCGATAAGAAGTACCTCAGTTTGGACACGGCCTCCTTGTATGCCAGCTCAGTATAATCCGGAATCCTCTTCAACCCATAATCATTTAGTTTAGTCGGCCGTCTGCACGAAAAGTATGAATAACTCATTTTAAAAGAAATTTAAACAAACTCTTTGCGATTACATTTTTAAAAATAAAAAAAAGAATAAAAATGTCAAATATCAAATTTAGAACTAAAATAGTTGCGCATTGCGTCACGTTTTTGGTTGCAATGGGGGATTTTAGAAAATTGGTATCGATTACACCGTTGCCATGGATACGGTTGCTATTGTAAACAACCCCTAGCAACGGATTATCGAAAAGAGATTTGTAAGCGAAATTTAATCTGCCACTATTTATCAATATATTACATACATGGTGTTGGTTTCACAATATATTATCCGCACCGAATTAAAATAGTTAGCCGGATATTATAGCTCGGGTTCAGTTGCGCGCCATTCCCAGTAATGAACTAATTTTAATAGGCTGGTGATGACATACCTTTTGAAACTGAAACACTCTGTTATCACAAATCAGTGTGTTATGAATGACATATCGATACTGGAAGTATCACTATGCGTAAGGGACAATAATGTCAAAAATGAGTTATTCAGAATTAGCTTACACAATTAGGTACAAGTTTGTCTAGAAAATCTAAGAAACTTTGCTTTGACTAGAATTTCAATAGCATCTAGAACAAAGATATTAAACATAAATAAAGAAATACATTGACATATAAATTGACCGCCTCGTTCGCCTATTTATAGACAGCCAGTGGTCGTGGGTTCGATTCTCACTGGTGACAGGGGTTCGATTCCTACCACTGACAGACAACTTTGTACAAGTTGGTCCCGGTCTGGATGTTATATTTATGAATTTGTCCTTGTCTAAATCCCTTCATACAGGAGAAAATTCTAGTTTGGCAATAGATAAGTGTGTATCATATTTATGACATACTAGCTGTGCCCGTGGCTCCGCTCGCGTGGACTAGAGGATTGTTTTTGATCTCACTCGCAATCCAACCCCGATGCCCACGCCCACGCCCACGCCCTCTCTCACTCCCACGCCCATGCTTACGCTCACGCATACGCTCACTACAGCTCCAAATGTAGTCCTAACTCATCGCAATCTGAATTGCACCGAACATTACAAGTATAATTATACTTCTTTGTTATATTGCACATCTACTAATGTATTTGAAAATAAAGAAATCTCCATAACTTTCGACTGAGTGCGCCGATTGCGATGAAATAAATACTAAATGTTACTCCGATTTAAACCCTGCGTTTATGTAAAAAGTCCATCAAAATCGGTTTAGTAGTTTTTACGTGATGCGTGCACAAACTAACAAATAAATAGAAAAAAAATTCAAAAATTATCGAAATGTGTTCTATTTTTGATCCTTAGACGCCCCAATATTTTTCTTGCAAATACATTCAATGTACAGTCACGCGAAGTGTACGATTTTGTTTATTACATTTATACTTTATTTCTTTAAAAAAAAAAGCTTTGGGGCTTCTGAAAAGTTATTATTTGTCCGTTACATTGATATTTCCAGTAACATAACTTCCACGACGCCCCGCCGCCGCACACTCTTTTAACAACACAATATTATTTATTATTTATTTAATTAATTTATTAATCGTATATAATAAAACATTTTCTTACAAAAACTGTCTCCCAAAACCGTCTAGACGGTTTGACTGGGGGATCATAGTCTCCTTATGTTTAATTGAAATTAATAATTAAATATGATGGAGTTAAATGCTTTGTTTAAATTTACGCTTGTTACACTCCATTCTAATATCCTCGGGCAAGGTATTAAGTAAATAAGGTAGGAGTTTTCTTCTGGTTCTGTCGCCATAGTAATTACCCACCCTAGGTACGTCATACCTGCCCCCGGTTACTGATCTAGTAATGTGGCTGTGACTTACTAGTGATAGGTTAGTATCATGCATGATTGCTATGTTGGTATATTGGTATATTGTTATTGCTATATTGTTACACTCTGTATCATAGTACAGCACAGGTTGATAGTACAAAGCGATAAGCGGAAGCATAATTACCACTTAACCTAGATTTCTGATATTTTAATAAAACAGGTACAGATACAGTCAGACACAAAAACATATTAATTGTTTTCTTATTTGAACTACCTATTCAAAAACCGACCTTTTATGAAAAGAATTTTTTTAATATCCATATTAAATAAGAATACTTAGACAAAAAATAGAAAAACACAGAAATAAAAACAGAGGTTTTTACCCCTGTGTAGGTACTCGTACTTCTAAAATGTCACACAAAAACGTATAAAAAATGTTCATCATCAGGTTACTTTTGTCTCCACTGCAGGAGCACAACCCTCTCTCATCTGCCGGAGACAGACGAAGGATTGGCCTACACTCCCCGCGCCGGCCAGACGGGTTGGGGAGGCCTGATTGATGTTTTATAATGTATTCCCTTAGTAGCCTTGTACGACATCCACGGGAAGAGTGTACTTACAATTAATGTAAAAAAATCTAATATTTTACATGTCAATTTGGTTACAAATCCATGTATAGAACTTTTAAACTTACCTTGCTCGGGGTTTCTTTGAAGGATATGATTCGTAATAGAGATCCTACAAAGAACGAAGGTAGCCAATAGGAGTAGCAAGTTGAAGTGGCCGTGGGAATGGCCACCTGTGGCAAAAGACGACGTTGGGGCAGACGAGTTCTGGAGTGGAGTCCGCGGACCGGCACGCGCAGGGAGGGCTGAAGATGGTAGCCGGAAGCGGCTGGATGCGGAGGGCGCAGAACCGGGTGTGGTGGCGTTCACTGAGGAAGGTACTCGTATATGTCCAGCAGTGGACGTCTAAGGGCTGATATAATGATGATGAACTTACCTTATTTTTGGGCGTCTCAGTTTTCCATTCATCTCCTTGTCTGAACCAATACTGGATCCACTCTTACCCCTGTACCCAGATTTAGACTTATTGAGGTTACTGGTAGAGCCCATACCAACCAATTAAGACCCCTACCGTGCTACACAATCTATTCGTACAATAAATTTTTAAAGACCTACTTGCAATGGTATCTAAACTGAACACAATCTACAGATTTTAAACAGTGCACACTAACACGACGTCGCGTCAACGAATGAACGTAACCGGAAAAGGAATGATGACTGGAAATTTAAAAAACTTTGGGAATTTCCGGTGTTTTGTCCCTTTCTCTCTTGTGAGGAAACAGATATGGCGCGTCGTTTCGTTCTAACGGAAAAGTTTTCTACGGGATCACTAGGCAGAGAGCTATGTAGGAAAATTTTATTTGTTGTACTTATTTACTGTACTTATTGTAATTAGTATGAATATTAATAATATTACCAAGTCGAACTCGAAGTCCTTCATGAGTACACTTGGTACATTTGTACACGTAATTTTTTTATCGACTACGGCGTCCTAGGTGTCAGCGCTTTGACGAAAAAAACTAGTCGTAGCGATCGGGGATGCTGGATGGCCTCGAGCACACGGAGGTGGGTTTATCACCGGGATCTCATGAATACGGAGGCAAACTTGGCTCGCCTGAAATGGTTTACCAATGCTTGGCATAAGCGCAGACGAGCACTAGAGCTGCCTGAGAGAGCGAAACGGTACGAAGCTGGAGACGTTAAGCAAAAAGAGCCACCCGACGGCGAAGTAATGTGGCTGTGGAATTAAAACCCCAGAAAGGGGCTGGCTGTACAGATTGTACACCAGTAAACAAAAGGGACAGAATAGAACTTGTAAGGAGTTCAAGCAGGGCGCATCGGGAAAGAGCACTAACGCAAGTACCAGGCACCCAGCGAAATTAGGTTCGTATAACCGTGAGGTTGGAGGGACCACGGGTGGTGGAGGGACTGTACACAGTAAAATCATTACTGCAATCGCCAATCCGTCTGCCAAGCGTGGTGATTATGGCAAATCCCTCAATTGACAGCCCACCAAAAGTAGCATGATGTTGGAGCGGTTTCAAAATGAAGTATTGCTTAGCAGCTGATGATAGTTATGTTAAGTACATTACACAGGAAAAATAATCCACAGCTCCCGGATTACGTGACAGGTAGTGTCTAGCGTGCCATCGGAAGACATTACGCTTTTTTGGAAGGAAAATACGTTTTGCCTCACGCAACCTGAGTCATACATAACATAAACCTCCGTGCTAGGGGGGCACAAATCATAAGCTGTAGCTTAGCTTATTAACATTTGCATAATCAAGGCTTAGGTAGGTTAAGTTAGCATGAATTGTTTGCGAAAACGATATCTTATGATATAAGGTAATTGGTTAAATGGATTACGGTTGTTTACAATTAGGGGCACACATAAACTACGTGGGCTGATTTTTGCCAAAACAATGTCTTTTTTTTATCAACTAACTAAAGGTCCCGGTCCTCTACCTACATCATCGTCATCATCATCATCATCAGGTTATTTTTGTCTCCACTGCAGGAGCACAACACTCTCTCATCTGCCGGAGACAGACGGAGGATTTGGCCTACACTCCCCGCGCTGGCCAGACGGGTTGGGGAGGCCTGGTTGATGTTTTATAATGTATTCCCTTAGTCGCCTTGTACGACATCCACGGGAAGAGTTGGAGTGATCCTATTCTAACTCTACAGGAAACCACACGGCCACTAACTGGTTATTAAAATAGATAACAAATGGATTTTAAATTCTGGATAAAAAATCAAATCTGGATATTTATTGTATATAAACAATTTAATTTAATAACCAATTAGTGTCATCATGAAGGTAAACACTTGGAGGTGACTTACGCGGTGCGAAAAATTATTTTGCTTCGTGGTATGAGGTGTAGGTACCTGAAACGCCTGAAATAAATAAATAAAAAATATTTTTTATTTTATTTTACTACCGCTTTGATATCCTTCTTGGATTAGTGGTTTGGTAATTGGATTCGAGCGCCAGAAGTTATGGGTTCGATTCCCACTGAGAACGGCTACTTTTACAAGTTGTTCGCGGTCTGGATGTTATATTTGTGAGTTGTCCTATCCTTGTTCAATTCCTATACCACAGGAGAAAATCCTAGTTTGGGATTAGACAAGTGTAAGTATAGATTGCTGAAATTCGACGTAGTCGGAGCTGGAGTGACGCACACTAGATTAACCGTTGTGAATTTTATTTCAATCGATATTTCCCTTTCTATAAGGGACAGGATCCTAAATGAGGTGATCCGCCAGAGAACTAACGTCTTCGACATAACTTAAAAAGTTAGTACGCTGACCTGGCAGTGGGCTGGTCACGTCTGTCGAAGAACCGATTACCGTTTGGGTAAACGAGTTCTCGACTGTAAACAGCAACGGGCAGACTTAGTGTCTCCCTGGCTAGATGGTGAGACGATCTGCGTAAGGCGGCTAGCAGTGACTGGATGAGAAGAACCGAGGATCTGGTTCAATGGCGCACCTTGGTAGAGACCTATGTCCAGAAGAGAATTCATTCAGGGTGATGATGGCGTCATACCCCCGGTAGCACTGTATACACAACCCTTACGCAGATCGTCGCTCCATCTCCCTGGCTATAGTCCCACACTACGCTTGCCCAGTGGTCTCCACTCGTGGACCCCTTTAACCTAACGGTAATCGGTACTCTGACAGATGTGACCAGCCCACTGCCACTTTAACGTGCTAACTTATTGAGCTATGTCGAAGGCTTTAATTCTCTGGCGGATCACCTCATTTCGGATCCTGTCCCACGCTACTCCGAGCATAGTTCTTTCCATTGCCCGCTGAGCGACCTTTAGTTTTCGGACCAGTCCCAATGTCAGTGTCCACGTTTTGGCGCCGTAGGTCATTACAGGTAGGACGCACTGATTGAAGACTTCTGTCTTCAGGCACTGTGGTATAAGCGCGAAAAGATATGATGTAATAGTGGGGTTTAATCCTTATATCGCTGTTGTCGGTACAACCCGGTACCACATCGCCAGTTCGCGTGACTACCCACATTACAGTGCATCCCAGTGTCTTTTGTTCACAACGAAAATAAAAGAAGATAATCAATATTGTTTCTTACGGAATACCGCATCGAGCTAACATCGATTCAGCTATACTGGAGTGAGGTAAGAAATGGCCCTTTGCTTCGACTGTCGATCTACCCAGCGTATAGGGGCTGGACAGGCGGACGGTTGCCAGGGGCGTAACTCTCAGGGGGCGCACTTTGTAGAGCCACGGGTCTCTGGGTTAAAAATTATGCTAATTTAAATTACACTTTCAAAGTTATTGCGTTGTTTCTCTTCGTACAAAATTGGATGTTTTCGGTACTTGCCGACTTTCGTTCTTTGGCGACTTTTTTTATTTCATATATAGGTATTTAGTTCGATTTTTGCACTCTCATAATTTTTTACATTGTTACTTCGCATTTAGCCTACTCTCTACAAAATAAGCAAATTTCAGTTTCGTACTTCGCCGACTTGATTATTTATTGGTAAGTTATTTTTTTTACATATATTTTTTTACAAATTTAAATAAACCATTTTTTTGTTCTATTTACTGGTGCCGGTAAACCATTATTTGGTTTGCGTGGTACCAGAACTCATGCTGTCCATCGTTCATACTATCAACACATTCATATAGGACTAGTTAAATACCTAATCCTTTGGTACATAGTCTTAAAATTAAGTTATTGTTAAGGGGCGCAAAATTCATATCTTACCAGGGACGTTCATGACCCTAACTGCGACGCTGGACCTTCCTACGCAGTATACGACTGAAAGTAGTACCACTAAGTGTATTCCTATAGATGGAGGCTAATCATCATCAGCCTGAAAAAGTCCACTGCTGGACATAGGCCTAAGGCCTCTCCCAAGGTGTGCCACTGAATCCGACCCTCTGTTCTACTCATCCAGTCATTGCCAAGCCACCTTACGCTGATCGTCGATCCATCTAGTTAGGGGGCATATATCCAGCTATCAAATATACCAGAAAATTAAATAAAAAACATAAATATGAAAAAATCATTTAATTGTTAAGAAACGCTACTTGACGATAGAATACTTAACATTACTGTTACTACGGAACGCTACGTTAATAACTTCACAACTGTACTTGAACACTTCGTTACAATTTATATTTTCAATTTAATTGTAAAATAATAGTATAATTAGTTTTACAGGAAGTGCTTCCTTTTAGGTGAATATTGAGCGTTACAACCGCCTTCATTATCCTTACACCCAAAAGTTGATGAAAAATAATATATTTCATTAAATATTTCACCTGTGCAGAATCTGTGCACGGACCAGAAATTAGAGGAGGTGAAAAGATTTGATCATGCAAAATTTAAAAAATATAAATAATTATTTGATATCCTTTCATTTTATAAATAGGTAAATTTCAACTTTACAAAAAAATTAACAATAATTCTGTAGTCCACGCGAGTTGAGCCGCGGACACAGCTGTTGCATAAAAAATTATGATCTGTAGGTCTACTCAGTGAGAATTTCGTTTAATATCTATTAAACTAAAAACCTACTATTTTTTACTGCTCATGTGACATTTTCTAATAACGTTTGGCGTCTAACCATCGTAATTACACGCCAAACGCTTACACAGAATGCAACGATCTCTATGTACTACTAGATGGAGCGTTCCTAACAATCGTTCTGTTCCACGCAAGGAGCCGCAACTCGGTTACATTCACTTTGAAACTGGAACAGTTACTACGCAGAACATTTGATTATTTATTAAATATTGACGCTATTTACCGTAGCGTCAATATTTAGTAGTAACTGCACGAGTTTCAAATTCAATGTGAACGAGTTGCGGCTCCTTGCGCGGAACAGAGCGATTGTTAGGAACGCTCCATCTAGTAGTACATAGAAATCGTAATCAGAATGTGTCGCATGACCCGTTAGAGCGTAGGTACAAAATGGATATATAGTTAGACGGATATTAGCCGAAATGCTTACCGGGTGCGCCCTCTGACGTTGTCTCTACCAATTTTGATGGTGACGGTACTGACAGCGGGTACGCTCGAATATTTACCCATTTTAATAAATGTAGGTGATGGAGTAATCTATCTTGACAGACTGTTTTGCGGTATAAACGACACTGACATCAACACTGGCTTAGTCACTGTCTTATTTGTCACTTAGCCAGTACTACAGTCACATTACGAGATAAGTGACCAGTCCTAGACCTTATCCAATGACGATAAAGTTAAAATTAGAATGAACTTGGTCGTTTATCGTAGGGCACCGACTGTACTGTCAAGAATACGATAACAAACGCTATTTGCGTCTCGGAAACATAATACATACATATTCATGACCCTTTTGTGTTTCACGCTAGGAGCAAAAACTTGTATTTTAACTTCGGAACTAGTGTTCCGTAATTGTTTATTTTGTTCCGAAATGCTTATGCGTTGGTTTTCGTATACCATTTGTGTTAGAGCTCACGTTATTACACAGATGCAAATATTTAGATAGTAATGACAATTAGAACCTCTTTTGACTTTTGAAAACGACAAAATTCTATTATATATAAATGACAAAATATTCCATTATAATAATTAATATTCACTCAACATCACCCGAAAGAGATGCAAATAAGAATAAGTATATTTTGATTTACAAAAGTCACAGAACAAGATTAGTAAGATAACGGATGGACCCAAATACAGTAAACGTATTTTTGGAACATTCTACAGAACATAACAATTTAAAAAACTATCATGCAAGTATGTGTTATAACAAAACTTAAAGTAATGTTAGTTTTATTTTACTAAATATTTTTCGATATGACGTACTAGAGAATAATAAACGAACTTATTGAACTAACAGTCTCCAAAAATTAAGTATACTTGTGAAGTGTTAAGTTTTAATTATTTTTATATGATAATAAAAATAGTTTCATAAACATAGACGTAATTATTTACTATTCAAAGCCGAATAGTATTTTTGAATTGATATTAAATTGCAAAATAATCGATAAAAATTAGTAAAAAATAATACTAAAATTTCTATTTTTTGGTGTTAGTAGCTACGCAACAAAAACTTAAACTAACAATAAATAAATATATTTTTAAGTAAATCGATTTCAAAGGCGACAGAGTTTTTTTTTTCTGTAAATATAATATTATGTATATTAATAAACGCGATGGCACTTTTGAATAAATATACATACAAAATAAGCAATATATTTTATTACAAAGCTAAGTGCTGTATACGTATGACATATTGTCAATAATATAATCTTGTCTATGGCACAAGATATCAAAGCTCAAAAGACGCTTGATAGTATAAAAATATTTACATTATTAAAAACTATGTTTTATTTTAGATGGATATACATATATATATTATATTTATCGCGTGTAGATTTATTATTATTTTCTACGGACATGGAAAAAGGAGTAAAAAATCAGACGGAATCATTTCTTTCTAAATGCACAATATCACTCTTGTAAGCTCAGTTGAATTTAATTTGACGATTGATTTAGTAATCCATTTGTGCTGAAGCCAAAATTTCTTCCTTGCTTGCTTCTATGTAAATTTCTAAGCATAATTCTTATTGAAATTTGTTAACAACTTGTTTCACCCAACTTTCTTTTGAATCAGTATCAGTGTTTTCTTCAGATTTAGTTACTTCGTTAATACTGTTTCTATTTGAAGATATGTTTCTGTCAAAACTTGTACTAGCTGCCAATAAAGACATTGACTGTGAACTCATCGTTTCTCTTTTTCCATTGTCACTAACGCTTCTTTCGAAAGTGGCAACTTTTGTAGTTATAGATTTAGGTCTAGTTATCTGAACCGGTTTCTTGATTCCCTGATTCGGTGTCGCTATTTGACTTTTGGATAGCAATTCAATTTCCATACGTCTTTCTAAAACCGATTTTGTTGTTATTTTAGGTTGTTCTATTGATGATCGTTTATCATTATTAGTTGTTCTGATTTTACGTGTGGCTGAATCTAGACTGGTTCTTTCAAAACTGAGTCTTTTCATTTGTATGGATCCTTGTGATTTTAGTGTATTTAAGGAACCATCGGTTTCGTCCTCGCTGGCAAGCTTATTTTCATATTTATTTGTATATACTATATTAGTGTTTTTTCTTTCTTCAGTCGGATTCGATTCAGATCTTATAATAGTATGCTTATAGCTAGTATTTCGCTTAATAGTTTTCGTGTTGACAGACTCCGTAGACGATGAGGCCTCTTGATTCTTAATTAAACTATTATTTCTATTATGAATGGAGTTCCTTTGTTGAAAATTGGATGAACAAGGAATATTCGTAATTTTAGGTTTAACTGGAACCGGAGGAGCAACTTTTGGTTTAAGTTTGTCCGTAGATTGTAAATTATGAGATCTTTGATCACTAGTATTTGAATGTTTTTCCATGTTTTGTGTTTTATTCGTTGTAATCATTAGACGCGAATGAATACTACTTTTTTCATTAATACTTGTAGTGACAGTAACTTTTTGACTTTTAAATGAAGAATTACGTTTAATACTTTCAACTCTAGAAAGTGTTTTGTTAGTTACGGCTCTATTGCTAGAAATGTCAGTTTTTACTTCATCTGTATCATCCTGATCTGAGTATACAGCTGAATCTCTAAATACGTCCTCATCAGTGATATGTTCAATTTTTTCAAATGATTTCTCATAATAACTTTGATCTGAATTGCCATGTGTCAGGCAATCAGACGGATTCTCTTTCGTTTCAGTTGCATTATGACTTTCATTTATTTTATTTTGAGTTTCTTGATAAGCTCCTTCACTAGAAGAAGTCACAAATGATGAATTAGAAAACAAGCTGTCTGGTCTTACAGCGTTTTTATTTATAAGTACATTGATATTTTTCTTCGTAGATTTCTCAGTCATTAATGTAGTGGGATCAACATAATCCGACTGAGCTATTCTGGCACCTAAGTTTTTGCTTCCTTGCATGTATATAGGCAACTTATTCAAACTTTGGGAGCTATTGTTAGATTTGGAAGGTGATAAACTTGATATGTTTGTTACCATACTAATACTCTTTTCGTAATCTGGTCGGACTATTTCTGGTTTTTGTGTAATATTATCGCAACTGTGAGACAACACATCAAGGTTATTCTTCTCGCTGTGACTCTCCGTTAATGTAATGTGGTCACAAACACTTTTACTCAGTATGTCCTTGTTAATTGCATATAAAACAGTAGATGTAGCTGGACTGACATCAGTAGACGTAACAACTACTTTGATTTCACTTTTCAAAATGTTATTTTGGGAATCTTCATCTGGCTTTATAATTTTGATAGGAGATCCTGTTTTATTCTGATTATTGTCTGGATGCTCATCACCGATTATACTTCTGAATCTTTGTAGTAAATTCTTAGAATAACTCCTTGGGTTCAATGCGGATCTCTTCTCGTTTGTTGGACTTTTTAAATCAGACTTAGCACTATCTGGACTGCTTTCATCATTGGCATTGATCTCTGCTTCTTCATTGCTTTTATTAGGAGTACGGTTTCTGAAACGACTGAGGACATTTTTAAGAGATAACATGTTGCTAGTTGGTTTGTATATTTTATGTTCTGGATGTATGACTTCTATATCTTTTGACTTATCTTCGTTATTTTCTAAAGCTAAAATTTCGCAAGACGAAGCTAAAGACGTATTAAGATTAAGTTGAGATACTGTCAAGAGATGTTCGTTCTTGTTTTTATCTAAACTACCTTCCTCAAAATTTGTTTTATAGCATCTATCGATTTCCTCCTCTAACTCCAACGTTGATTGACTAATATTCTGATCATAGTCAGCCTCGTTTGACTTAGATTTTCTGCTAAATTTAAGTATATCTCCTTCAGACATATAATTTTCTACGTCATCGTAACTCAATTCACTTTGATCGGATGCTATCGTAAAAGGTCTATCTGTGCTCATAACTTTACCCTCCCTGTTTAAGTAAGTTTTGCTGTTGCTATTAGGTTTGCATTTAAAAGTGACCAAATTGTTTTCTTCCACACTGTTAGTGACTACTTGAAAGCTTCTTGGAAGAGAGCCTGATTTTCTATCTCTAGACACATTAAAGTGTTCTTTCTGGCGACTCAACCAAATTTCTGGTACGTTAGGACTTTCTTGGTCTTGACTCATAGGTAAATAGTCACCTGCTAGAGTAGAGGGTACATCTTTTTTCCTTCTGCAAACTTCTTCAAGATTATCGTAAAGGTTCTCATCATTTGATAGTGTGGGAGGGCCTTGATGTTCCATAGTTTCATAGTCATCTGTAGACTTATCGCGCTGTTTAACTTTTTCTGGTGATTTAATAGGTACATCATAAATACCGTCATTATCTTGAATATTCAGTTTATCAAAAGATAAATATACATAATCTGACTCTAGAGCATTAGTTCTAGTTAACTCGGGTATACTTTGTGAGGGATTCGGCGGAGTTGATAGTCTTTTAGGTCTAGTAACATGCACGTTATGCTGAATTACCTTACTTTTACTATTCAAGTGATGTAAACTTTCGTCAACTCTATTTTCCACTCTTAAAGTTTCGTAAATATGATCTTCATCTGCTGCATCATCCATTTCATTTGGTGGACTTAATATTTCAATATCTTTTTCACAGTTTTTGTTTAACTCGAAATTTTCTGACATCTGGCGACCATATTTTGGTTTTGACTTACTCATATCTTCAATTTTGGCATGCTCAGGATTAGAATGAGACTTTAGAAGTCTTTGATGCCTTCTTTGAGCTGTATTCCTTTGTTGTTGCTTTTTCAATAACTTCTGAAATTCTCTATTTTGCAATAGTAATTGAGATATAATTTGTTCTAAAGGTTGTTCTGCTTCTTCATAGCTCTTATGTATTTCTTCATGTCTTGTTTCGACTTCTTCTGTTTTTTCTTCTGCTTCTGAACCTTCGTTTATTACTTTCTGTTTATTTAAATACTTTACTTTCTCTAACTCGTTCTTTTTGAACGAATCCGTCTTTTCTATTAATTTTTTATAAGTCTCTTCATCAATGTCTTCATCTTTACTTATCTTGTCAGGCAAATCAGAGCTTTGTGAACTATCTTTTGGTTTTTCGATGTTGAGGCTATCAGTAGATTCAGAAATATGTAAAATATTTTCTGTGGATACATCAGTAGAGAAGTCAGCATAGAATTTTGCTGTAGTATCCGGACCGATTCTTACGCCTTTTGTCCTACTTTTCTTTAATTTCGATATTTTCTTTGGTATATTTTTTGTGTTATACATTCTTATTTCCATGTTCTGCTTTAAATGATTTGTTCTCTTTTTAGTATCTAATTCAGGATCTGACGTAATTGCTCCATCATTTACTTTTACTTTTCTTGTTATCTTATTGGATCCACAATTACGACACTCGAATTCTATTTTTTCAATCCCTTTTGCTTCATTTCTTTCAGTATCACTATCCTGAGATTTTTTTATAAGAATGCCAGAATTCTGTTGTAGACCTGGTTCTGATTTCCTTCTCCAAGTACTTATCTTAGACAATTTAGGTCTTTGTGGATCGTCCTTAGATTTAGATCTTAAAGTATCTGTCCTGTGCTTTTCACCCTCGTTGCATCTAGATTTTCTTGGATGAATTGTATCAATTGAATCCGTTACAACTATATTTTCCTTTATTTTAGCGCATTTGAGACATGTTCTTGGAATATTACGAACATGAATTAAGGAATTATTAGTATCACTCAAATCTTCTTTACTTTTGTTGTTTTCTGAATAACCAACAATATTATCTGACGAGTGATATCCTCTAGTTTTGTTTAGAGGACCAGGAAAATCTTTGTTGAAACTTTCTTGAGACGATTTAAAATCTAAACATTTGCAACCTGACTGTTTCCTTTCTAAATGCTCTGCACTGCCAGCGTCGATGTAATGAAGAGATCTATCACAATCAGGACATTTATCCCCTGTAAGATCGTTATTATCATCCCTACAGCTACACTTGTCATTTACCTTATCTTTATTATTAAGCTCTGCGTCACAATCGGAACAAAGATCTACGTAGCAGTTATCACAAGTATAATCGATGCCTTTTTCTGCTGACACTTGAGCGCAATCACATTCTTGGGTGACAGTCCTAGCTATCGGGAGTGTGTATTTCCTATTGACTTTCTTAAGGCGACCTCGCATGCCATTTTCGAAGGATTTTCTTCTGTCTCGTTCTAGTTTACGTTTCTCGAGATATTCTGGTGCTGACAGTTGCTTCCGCATTGACGGTTGTGTTATTAAGCTGTGAGATTTCTCGGCCAGCATGTCATCTGAGAAGAGAAAAAAAAATACAGTATCTTACAATTTTAGCATCAATAACAATATCGGTTTCTTATTGCGTTGTCCTTGTACGGTAGTCAAATCAAAAACTATTATTCAAAATTTCATTAACTTCGTTGGTGTCAGTCTTAGAAGAGGTACAATCGACCAAGGCATCTTAGAAGATATGAGTATACGAGGATCTTACCGTCAGTTTTATTCTGTCCAAGCTCCATCACTAGTTGTCTGGCGTGGGACGGGATCACAGCATTGTAGTTCTCCAGTATCACCTGCACAATCACATTCAATTAATGATATGATGATAATAGGTTTTATATCAATTTCCGTTGTAATCTTTCAATTCAAAAATCTTTAATATGAAAGAGCCGATTCTAAGGTAACTTTACGTCACGTACTACATACATGAGGAAGATACAAAATTGAAAGGTTAATTCTAAAATATATATTTTCATATTTTATTAATGGTTAAGGTCATCGCCTCTTGCAATTACTCGTCTAAAAGATACAAAGGGCAGTAGAAAAAAATACACAAAGTGCATATTTAGAAAACAAGGTTTGTTAAAGATAAATCAGTAATCATAGTCATATTTCTAAAGATATAAAAACTGAGGAAAATTATAATAAATGGAAAGTAGGTAGAGTGTTCCTTCAAAATAAATGTTCCTATGTAGTTTACGAATTTTTTAAATATCCCACTGCGAAATTAAATGTGTTTGGTCGCTTGACAAATATGCGGTAGGTTTTATGTTGTGATACCTTACCTTGAACTCTTGCAACACATTTAAATCTACAGATAGCAGTAAATAATTATGAGCATACCCGCTTGAGCAGCAGAGTCCACTCTCGCTTGTGTCGCGGCGAGCGCGCCTGCAGCGTGAGCTGCGCGCGCGGCGCGTCCCACGGGATCACGTGGAACGAGAGCGGCGCGCCCGCTATGGACTCCACTAGCATCATGTTGTTGCACTGTATCAACAATACATATTACAGTTATGTGTAAATTGATTCATTATTGTATTTAAAATAGTACAGTAAGGAAAAAAAATGTGTCGCTCATATGGCATACATAAAAAAGATACAAATGGAGAGTATTTTATTAATTTAAATTTGTTTTATTACATATATCGATAGTAGAAAGGTAAAACCGCTGAAGCGCCATTTTGGGAATATTACAGAAATTAAGCTTAAACAATATTTTGCCAAAAAAAACTTCTTTTGTATGTGGAGTATTTTCAAGGAACCCTAATCCCATTATGAGTTAGGCACTCTGCTTTTCACAACGATTATGTGAGGAACCACATCTTATTTTTTGTAACTTTACGTACAGTTTTCGCGATTTACTACTTTTACGCGTATCCTACTTAAGTTTGAATTTTAAAATAAATATTATCTTCGGTAATTTTTTTTGTACCCTGTGACGGAATTGAAGCACTTTCCGCCCGCTACACAGACAAACAACGTCCTGCGTGAAAATCTAAATTTGATTGCTAGTGCACATGCAATGTTGTTAATTATCGAAACGTACCATGATGTGAGACTTGTAGGCGAGGATGCCGTCCTCCCGGTTCTTGGTGACGAGCAGCATCTTGTCGAAGAGAAAGGCGTGCCGCATCGCCTTAGCGCCGAACACTCTGCAACAACACAACACAACACAACTTTACATAGAGTAAGGAACCTAAACTTGCAATTAGGGCGTTATCTACTTGTACTATCCGCGTGGATATTCAATCACATTGGAGAGACTATGACCATGAATGGACCAACCATAAACCAACATGATAATGATGATAAAAGAAGAAAGAAAATAAAGATCTTGAGCCAGGTTATCTCAGTAACTTCCAACGGATTATTAAAAAATCTATTGGAATAGGTACTGAATTGTTTTAGACAAAGGCTGATATTTTTACAAAGTAAAAATATTTTAATCAAGGGAAAGTTGAATAACCCTTCTCACTATAGGTTGGAAATAGTATTGGGACGTGTTCAGTTACCTAAATGTCCCTTCGGCGCACAGCTCTCCGTACGTAGTCAAATCCGGGCCATTCCATCCGTACAGGAGTGACTGGATTTCCTGAAACATTTCAATTGCACCATCAGCTAATTTTAATCACTGCACATCAGGTGGTGTTGGCACATAGGTGTTGGTGTGGCACCTCTTACCTTGGTCGATAGTTGAATTTATGTTATAACTGTAAAATGTGCTTGATGTGTGGCTCCCGGCTTAAAATAGGGCTACGCTCAAACTTCCCGTGGGTGTCGACTAAGCGATTGCACCAGGGACGGACAGTAACGTTCTCCTATTAATTACTGCAATCACCAATCCGCCTTCCATGTTTGGTGATTATGGAAAACCAATGGACATCCCACCAAAAGTGGTATTCTATTGAGAGGCTTGTGTTCAGCAGTGGACGTATTTGGGCTGATGATGATGTAAAATGTGAAATCGCCGTTTTGGAATGAAAATTTTGAAAAATTCTTTTATTCAACAGCGGATAGAAGTTTTTACACATTTTTTTAAACATATTCCGAGTACTTATACTACTTAGTTCTTCCCGTCACGCACACGTGTCACGTGCCACGTGCCACGTTCACGCACCTGCACACGGACGGCGTGCTCGTGGCGCCTCTTCATGTCGTCTATGTGCTGCGCGATGCCCGTCATCTTCAGCAGCGCGTACTCAGTCTCTCGCGATGCGCACTGTTTCACCACATTCTGCCCACAAAAATAGGTTTAAAGCTCCAAAAACCATAAATAGAGGACATAATTCTGGGATACGTCATATCGAGCCTAACGTAGGTATAAGAAAGTATCCCTCAATACGACGCCATGTTTTTCTTCTCATAATTGGAAATAATCTGATATCTCATCAATCCATTCAATAATTGTAATTTTGAAACAAAGATAAATCAATTAAACAAGGTCTACGTGTGTTTTAATACATACTTCGATTTTAAAACCATGGTAGCTTCAGAACTTATGATTTATCAATGAGAAAATGATGGCAATATGCACTATATAATACATACAGACTGTGCTCATCTAGGTAGTTATTGTTTCAGACAATAAATGTATTATTTAAAGTTATTTATTTTACTTTGTACAATAACTATTCAATTTATTTAACGTACTCTTGAATTTTCAATTCAGTTTTCATTACTTATAAATATCACTAAACGTGGTTACCTCAATAGAAATTAAGTTATACTATTAGGTCAGACTAAGAGGCAGTAACATTGATGGGCGACAGCAGTCGACGACCAGTTGGACTAGAATTAGAATCAAAATGGCTCTTATAAACACGACCAACCTGCAATAACAAATGATACTTCAATATCCGTTGCACAGGTTTCAGCAGGTACGACGCTAGAGGCAGCGGGTGACACAACGCCATTTGCCTTTCTCTGAACTCCCGAGCACTTTGAGGCTTGGAAGCGAGGGCTGCCAGCCTCTCCATGGTGCAGGGGTAGCCGGTGCAGTAGGAGGTGTATATTGAGAAGCCAGCGGTGTTGTTAACGAAACAGCGGGCGATGGACGTAGCGTCGAGACGACAGGAGTTCAACTCGTCGCAAAGGGATCTGAAAAGACGGATTGTGGGTACTTTTAAATTCTAAACTATTTTAGATCCACTTCTAATATTTTTCATACATTTTATTTATTAATAGCCTAAAAAGAAGCGAAACTAAGTAGGGTGTAATATTATTAATGTTAAGTTATGAAGCTAATAACGCAGTTTCAATATCACTAAAAGGTTTATTAATTATACATTATATAAACTACAAAACAAATCGAGTGAGATCACTTATCGTATATACTCGTACCTAATCAAAGAATCATTATGTATATGTAGGTCTTTGTATATTGCCTCATTTACTGGAAACCAAAAGCCACTTCGGAAACTATTGAACCATTGTTTTTAAAGACATTTTATGGCCATGACTCACAAAAAATACGTGACCACTCACACCAGATGCACGTTTAACATTTTTATTGACTTGCAATCTTTATTACATTGCACTGGTTCCTGCAAATCTTCGGCGTAAAAGTTAAAAGTAAAACACAAAGACCAATAACAGTTTCTTTGACACTACGCTACGGTCATAAGACGTTAAAAATACTGACCATAAACTTTATGACTCTTCAACTACATTATTTATTGTTAGATCGTTAGCGTTTCACAGGTATAGTTGAAACAAACTTTTCAGACATTCTATGGTCTTGTCATTTGCAGTATGGATTCATCAGTCAGTTATCTTTAGTTCTCCTTTTATGAACCAGATTCTGTAATCGTTCGAAAGATGATCCATGGTGTTTTGCACTTCTCTACAGTCCCGTGCTAAGTCTGTTAACTCTGGACCAGCTATTTCTAGGGCGATCTAAGCCTTTTACCATGTCGTTGGAGTTCTGTACCAAGTCACAGTTTGGAGTCGCTACGGATTTCCATCACTTCTTCAATTTATCCTCAGATAATTTGTCTGCTTCTACCAGAAACCGAACGGTGTGAAATACGACTTTCTAAAGTCATGGGCATGGATAGTAGTTAACGTACCGTTTTAAATCGTAAAACATAATCAATAGACTGGGACCAAGAAGATAGCCTTGCGGGATACCTTGGTTAAACCTAACCGTGTTATAGGAAACAAAGAAAATAGCATGCGTTTTATGAATGTGTTGTGGTAGTGCGAATGAGAGATACATAATTATTCAGTGTCTGGTTTAACAGGCCAGGAAATAGGATCCAAAGTATGTGGTTAGCATTGTCTAACGCTTGTGGTACATACTTATACTGCTATATTCTTAAGTTTCATTACATTTCAGATTTGAATTACACGGAGGATTTGAATATGGGGATAAAGATGGTTAAAGATTATAGTTTTACTCTTTCATTGTTTAAAAAAACATACAAAATTTGTGTATCTTATCAAAATAGTCCTAACAACATTCTTCCTGTGGTAGTCGTGAGACAGGTAAAGGAAAGTAAATCGGAATAAATGCAATATTGGGCAGTTAACTCCAGTCTCTCATTATTTTGGGAGTGGCCTGTTTCAGCTGTGGACCTGACAATGATTCAAGTGCAACGAACACATTCGTAATCAGCACGTTGTGTGGGATAATGCATATTAAATCTGTATTGTGGATGAAGCGTATAATAAAACATTTTACGGTTGTAACACGGACTCATAAAACTTTCATGGGGCTCTCATGCACGTAACCTATCAATTCATAACGTTAGTTGCGTAAACACAAATTTAGGTCAAATAACTTTTTAATTGACTACTTAACGTATGTTACGTTTAAACGTACGGATGGGTTTATAAATAATATTAGTCTACTATTAGGCTACCATCATTCGACTTCATCGCTTTAAGGCCATTTTTATACTTTCCATAAATCTGTACCTAATTGTTATTATATACAACTTATCTATCATTTTATTTGATACTATTCCATACGTTTTTCCAACAGATGGAACGGTCTGCATGTTTGTCGCTTAAGAGTTATAATAAGTTATAGAACACTCTACCAATACAGTTATAACTTTTAAGAACAAAAGCTACAGAGGGATGTCTTTCATAAAATCTCCCCTCCCTTGCTTCCCCGCTATTATTTTAACACCCTCGCCATTTTCGGTGGACGAACTTAGAAGGATTAGGTTTATTGCAACCAATTGCTGGATAAACTTTATTGACCGCCTCCTATTGGCTGCGCTGTTCCATTCAAATACGAAACAATACATTTATTTAGGTTAAATGATACGGTTTCTATAACTTTTTAAATAAGTTGTTTTATCCAAATATTTTTTATATAATAAGGGACGTTATTTAAAGCGAAAGTAATAAGACCACCTAAATTGTACTATTTTTAACTTTTAATGTAACTGTATTTATTTGTGCAATAAAGTGTATTGTATTGTGTATAATTACTGTAAAGTTTTGGACCCATAATGTGAATTATTTTGGTTGTATTAGCCAATTTACACTCAACAATAAGTGGTTCGTCTTTGTTCCTTGCTTGTTTTAAATTATATAGCACAACTTCAGACCATTAAATTATGAGTGACTTTTTCCTCAGCGAAGCTAAAGAATTGGTTCTTTCGTTTCCATAATCCGACCCTGCAGTTTCTATAAAAGCAGTACAGTTAAAGCTACTCGATGTAACACCGACGCCGACGCGACGTAGAGTTTGTAATA
Organism: Esperia sulphurella; assembly: GCA_947086405.1. Classification (NCBI taxonomy): domain Eukaryota; kingdom Metazoa; phylum Arthropoda; class Insecta; order Lepidoptera; family Oecophoridae; genus Esperia; species Esperia sulphurella. The sequence goes on from OX352282.1 coordinate 5,511,061, forward strand.
ATAGGGAATGTCAAATTATCCCATATGTGTCGGGGAGAAAAAAACTGCTATTACAACTACTTGCTAACAAAGCAGGCAGGGGTGGAGCTACTCGTACATCAGAAGGGGGATAGCACATCGATATGACGCGCAGGGAATATACGGAAAGGGAATGTATACCCGCAGCACTTAGAGCTAAGAATAAGATCTTTAGGAGCTGAAAAGAATGAGAATTAACACCTTAGGTGTTACACCGACCTACTTATTACCTTGCCTTAAGTTCTACCCAAGTAACACAAAAAACTATAAGAATAAGCTCTTTATGAGCTGAAAAAAAGAGAATTAACACCTCAGGTGCTATACCGGTCTATTACCTTACCTTAGGTTCTATTCTTGACTGCCTCGTTGCCCTAGTGGGTTGGTCACTGAATACTGGAGCAGACTACTTTGTACAAGTTGGTGCCGGTCTGGATATTACATTTGTGAATTGTCCAATCCTTGTTTAATCATATATTGGGATTAGACAAGTGTATGTATACGTATGTATATGTTTATATAGGTACATACGAGTTAGCTAGAACAATAGGGTTTAGTCATGTTCTAGAATTTTGTAGACGCCAAATTAAATTTATTTTATAGGGGTAGGGAAAACCTATGTGTAAAATAGATATATATAGTATAGAATAATATGGATAATTACCTGTTAAAAGCGTAAATATCTTCAATATTATTAAAGAGCTCCGACAGCTCCTCGTCTGAGAAGGTCGCCTCGCGTCGCCACTCGTGGAGGTAGCCCTGGAATCAACCAAACAAAAACCATATTATTTATTTATTTAATCACTTATTGTACATACTAAAATACAAAGAAACGAAAGAAAAGGATTCAAAAGGTTCAAAAAATATTATAAATATCTTCATTCTCTTGTGCGACATCAACAAGAAGCCTGGGTGTGCACCACACGGAAAATAGGCGGAAATATTAAACAAAATACATATTTTTAAATGGCGACTACTATTAATTGAAGAAGAATATGGCTGGAAGAGATCTCTTATAGAGATAAGTCCACCTTTGTACACTTTTATGTTATGCCCTTTTTTTTTAAATGAATGTGCAACAAAGAATATAATTAATTCACACGCGTACTTTGAATACCTTTCTTACATACAATGGTCAATTTATCGATGCCCCACTTAAAGTAAGGCAGTTACGCGCAAACCGCAAATGTGGGGTTACTGCGCTTTGACAATGCGCCACTACGCCATTACTTGAAATGAGAATGTATAGTGAACGCTACAATGTGACTGTGTATGCTAATAACTTGCGAAAACTGAGGATAAAAAGTTGTGGTTTTATAAAAAAAGTATTCTGGAAAGAATACTATCTGAAAAAATCTAGTATCTGACATATGCATTTGGCCTCCAACTACTACTTATAGTAAAACGCTAAAAGCTTATTAGAATATATGTAACTAGACCAGCCAGAGAGTATAAAACAACGATCTCTATGTACTACTAGATGGAGCGTTCCAAACAATCGCTCTGTTCCACGCAAGGAGCCGCAACTCCTTCACATTCACTTTGAAACTTGTGCAGTTCCTACGCAGAACATTTAATTATTTACTAAATATTGACGCTATTTATCCGTAGCGTCAATATTTTGTAATAATTAATGTTCTGCGTGGTAACTGCACAACTTTCATTGTGAATGTAACCGAGTTGCAGCTTCCGGAGCCGCAGTTACGTGTAACAGAGCGATTTTTGGAACGCTCCATCTAGAAAGTACATAGAGATCGTTGTACAAGTAAGTAAACTAAAAACAACGTGAACCATCCTACACTATGACACAGTAATTTTTGCTGTAGTAATTGCAACCAATTTTGTTGTTAAAATGTACTAAAACAGCTGTGGGTAGATGTGAATTTGTGCCTTCCGTTCTAATTGTAAATTATAGGTCAAGTACTCGTATAGACTGTACTCATTTACAATAGAAATAAGACATACAGTTTTAACTAAAACTTTTTTTTATGTAAAATCATTTTTTCCATCATCATCAGCGGAAATACGTCCACTGCTGAACATAAGTCTTCCCAATAGAATGCCACTTTTTGCTGTCCATTGGGGGATTTGCCATAATCATCGCAGTATTTTTATTTTTTTATGGCTGATGGGTTTGCGCTTGACCTCAACCTCAACTGATGGTAAATGACGATGATACCTAAGGTAGGGCTCTCACCCAGCAGATGCCTATTCATCATCAGGTTATTTTTGTATCCACTGCAGGAGCACAACCCTCTCTCATCTGCCGGAAACAGATGGAGGATTTGGCCTACACTCCCCGCGCTGGCCAGACGGGTTGGGGAGGCCTGACTGATGTTTTATAATGTATTCCCTCAGTCGCCTTGTACGACATCCACGGGAAGAGTTGGAGCGGTCCTATTCTACTCTACCGGAAACCACACGGCAATATTCATTCTTCCTATAAAAAGATCCAAATCGTAGGTACTTGTCCGGAAATACCGAAGATGGTAGCTGATCTTAATATAGACAGTAGAACGCTTATACCCGTCCCTGGTGCAATCCCTTAGTCGCCTTGACGACACCAACGGGAAGATTGGGGGTGACCCTATTCTAAGCCGGGAACCACACGGCTAAATGAATTATGTGTATTATGTTATTAATCCTACTATCCTACTTCCTACTAATATTATATATGTGAAACTGTGGATATTTGGAGGTCTGGATGTTTGGATATTTGGATGTTTGTTACTCAATCACGTTTAAACCACTGGACGGATCATAATGAAACTTGGCACACATATATGTTAGCTCCTGGAATAGGACATAGGATTTTTATCCCGAAAAAACATCCCATTCCTACGGGAAATACATAATAATTTGTGATGTTAAGTTGTCCACGCGGACGAAGTCGCGGGCAACAGCTAGTATATTGCCTTGCGATATCAAAAGCTAAAATTCATACGGAATCTTCAATTGTGTTTTTTTTTTATATCTTATATATACATAATCATCGCTTTATAGTAATTGGTCTCGAGTAGGAGGGAGATCTCCAAGAGATTTTGAGAATACACATCCTGGTCTAAATTTAGAACTAATTTCTAAACGGTTCTAACAAATTAGTAGAGACACGTACTCCCAAGATATTCGTCGCAGATAGCGCCGCGGCGCGTGCGCAGCCCCGGTAGAAAGTTATCTGATAACTGACTCACGAACCGTGCTCCTTATTAAGAACATCATTTGATTAAATGGTGTTGTTTATTATGTTAGGGTTCCGTCATAACGGGTACCGTATAGAGAATCTGTGTTGTCCGTCTGTCAGTCCGGTGGAAAACTCGAAAACTACAAGACCGATTGAGCTTAAACTTGGAACACACATGCACAATTGTAATGTTAAGTTACCATAAAAACAAAACAATCTCTCTTTGCCAGAAGAGGACCACTCCAACTCTTCCCGTGGATGTCGTACAAGACGACTAAGGGAATCTTATAAATAAAATCGTAAACTTCGCGTGTCTGTACATTGAAGATATTTGCAAAAAAAAAATTGGGGGGGTCTAAGGATAAGCAACAGAACACATTTTGATCATTTTTGAAATTTTTGTCTGTTTGTCTGTTTGTCTGTTTGTCTGTTTGTCTGTGAGTTTGTGCACGCATCACTTAAAAACGACTGATCGGACTTTGATGTACTTTTCACAGAAACATGGGGCTTAATTTGGTGTAACATATAGGCTTTATTTCATCGCAATCGGCTAACTCAATCAAAAGTTATAGACATTTTAAGTTTTCAAATACATTAGTAGGTAAGGTTAGTATGCAATATATTGCACAATAGTATTTCCGTTCTATTCAGATTGCGATGAGTTTGGATTATATTTGGAGCTGCGGGTGGGAATTGTAGTGCAAGTATGCGTGGGCGTGGGGTCGGGCGTGGGCGTGGGCGTGGGAAAAGGGGAGTGGGTGTGGGAGCGGGAGCGGGAGTGGAAGCGGAAGCGGGAGGGGAGCGGGAGCGGGACCGGAGCAGGAGCGGAAGCGGGAGCGGGAGTGGACCTGGACCTTGACCTTGACCTTGACCTTGACCTTGACCTGGACCTGGACCTGGACCTGGACCTGGACCTGGACCTGGACCTGGACCTGGACCTGGACCTGGACCTGGACCTGGACCTGGACCTGGACCTGGACCTGGACCTGGACCTGGACCTGGACCTGGACCTGGACCTGGACCTGGACCTGGACCTGGACCTGGACCTGGACCTGGACCTGGACCTGGACCTGGACCTGGACCTGGACCTGGACCTGGACCTGGACCTGGACCTGGACCTGGACCTGGACCTGGACCTGGACCTGGACCTGGACCTGGACCTGGACCTGGACCTGGACCTGGACCTGGACCTGGACCTGGACCTGGGATAGAGAGCGGAAGTGGGAATTGGGGCGGATCCTGTAGTCCACGCGAGCGGAGCCGCGGGCACAGCTATATATTATAAAACATCAATCAGCCATCCCCAACCCGTCTGGCCAGCGCGGGGAGTGTAGGCCAAATCCTCCGTCTGTCTCCGGCAGATGAGAGAGGGTTGTGCTCCTGCAGTGGAGACAAAAATAACCTGATGATGATGATAGGTACGCTTGTCTAGTCCCAAACTGGGATTCTCTCCTGTGCTATAGGAATTAAACAAGGATAGGACAAATCACAAATATAACATCCAGACCGGGACCAGTTGTCTGTCCCCAGTGGGAATCGAACCCACGACCTCTGGCGCTCGACTCCAATGACCAGCCACTAAGCCAACGAGAAGATCATCTAACAACTATCTTACCAGGTAGTATTTTCACCCCTTGAGTTCTTTCCCCTTAGGGACTGCATTTAATGAATGCCAGCTGGATACAGCGCATTTCTCAGCCTGCTGGATCCAGCACCAGGTTCGAAATATTGTGTAGACCGTCTTGGTCTACAGAATTTGAACCATGCTTTAGCCGCTAGGCAAAGCGTGACTGACAGACGGATCAACGGACGAACGTTTTTGGGAATCTTGTTTTGTGATATGTACTGGTGATATAGAATACTTTCCTTTGTTGTAAAAAAACGTCAACAAATGTTTTATTTTCTTATAAAATTGATAAATCTAACTGGAATGATGTTGATCCATCAAAAATCTATCTGGATTAAAAACGCTGCTGTTGCAATCTCTATTTTCACACAACTTCGCCCGCGCGGACAAAGACTTGAAAGTAATGCAGCGCCACCTCTTGACAAAAAGATGCGGCTCGAGCAGGTTAACTACCAGGAACCATTGAATTTACGCGATTTACAGTGTTTTTAGTAGTTGCAAGTTTTATTCAAAGTTGTTCAACCGCTGTGGAGTGATTAAGCAACAAACATCGACACTTTCATCATATAACAGCAAACAAACACACACAAACTACCAGAGGAAGTTTTAAATAAGACGGATAAAAAATTTAAAGCCTTTTTATAAAATAGACGATTTTTAGAATGACAAAAATGTCTGGTATGAAAATGTTAGTTCATTCAGTTCGCACGATCTCTTTTAGTATTGTTATACAATTTAGTTTTTAAAGACTTATCGCTAGAAGTTTGTTGCTCATTTTCTTCTTCACAGCAATAAAGCCTAGGAAGCGGTAGTCGTTACAAAATGTACGTATATAAATGTACCAAGTGTACTCATTATAGTAGTTTTTTGTTGACATTTTAATGCACTACGAACAAAAGTCAGCGTCAGCGGGCTTATAAAAAAAAAGGTTCCATGTCGAACATTGCGTACACTTTTCCTGTAAAATGTAAAAATTTATATAACTGCACCAACTTCATGTGTGTATGAAGTTACGTGACCGTGGCAGTGAAACTGTTGACTGGACCGGTGTTACGAGTTACGACACACGAGGAAGGACAGACAAACAAACGCGCGGTGAGTATTGTTTGCTTTATGCCTCGTTTGGTCACGCTCGTGGCAATGGCAAGTGGACTTCACTTCAAACAGGTACTTGAGTTATGTCATGTCAGAAGATGGTAAGATTTGTAAAAACGTAAGTAAAGTGTACGCCGTATTTTGTTTAAGATTTCCAAGAATAACTTGAAAAATAAAATAACTTATTCCCATAATTTTCTCATCATCTTGTGTTCCTTTCAGCTCGAACGGTAGTTTTTAATAATCTTTCCTGATAGCTGATCTGAGTTGCGCGTTGTTCGGCAGATTCACGATATGGCAGATTCGCGGTACGGCAGAAGCTGGTTTAGGCAGAATCGTGTTTGGGCGGAATACAGTCGGCATTAGTCGAATGTTATTTATATCATAATCATTTATTGCCAAGTATAGGTACAATTTACATGTACATACATTTACGAGTATGAAACCTCTTTGCTCTATCATTGATAATGGCCACTTATAGGTACAAAGACAGATTCGTTCATTCTCGTCATTCATTGGGAGCAAAGTTTTGGACATTTTTGGATATAAAAAATACCACGTAAACGAAATTGCAATCAATAATTTGTAAATAAAGTGTATCAAGGTAATAAGACGTTGTCGCCTATTTAGTGCGTTCGCTTAATAGCACACACGCACGTGTACGGACAGGCTGGTACGCCTGTAGTGATAGTAGGTATTTAAATTTGTACGTTTGTGTGGAGTGCCGGGGTGTGATTTAACTAAGAGTGTGAAGTATGTGAAGTTTACAAACCATTATCACTGTACTATGGCTGATACACCCTCGTTATGAGAGTAGGCCTCTGTCCAACAGTGGGACATATTATAGGCTGTCGAAGCCACATACTAAAGCAGTTTATTAAATGCAGGAGTCAACTATGATATATTTATTACGACGGCATCCATTAGTTAATTATAAATAATTAATAACTAATACACTATCAACCTCTCTCGTGTCACCACAGATTATTAACGCCAGCGTGACCGACGGACAAACACGCTGGATGTATGTATATGTACGTAAATACAGGTAGAGTAACAGTATACGCCTACGAGTGAGGCAGTCGACGCCAGGGACGAATTGAGGGATTTTGGAAGGGGGTACTTACAGTGGCGCAGTTGTAAGTTAAGCAAGTGATTCTAGTTACACTAAACAATATTATACATATATATATTACAAAGTCGCGCTTTATTTGCTTTATATTTAGCAGTTTAAAAGAATATTATTCTAGTTTTTACTGCTCCTAACGGACTTACAATATATTAATAAAAGGTTTTTATTTTAAGGAAAAAGATCGACAAGTGCAAGTGGGACTCACGCCCTGGGGGTTCCGTACCATTACATAGGGATTTTAGTCCCTCAAGCCCCTTCCTACGAAGGACTAAGTTCATCGACATAGAGGATTAGTAAACTCAAGTGGCAGTGGACAGTCACGGCTGCTACAGAAGACACAGCCGTTGGAAAAGAAAAAATAGTTCTTGACTGGAAACCGCGCTAACTTAGTACACAAGCAACTTATAAAAAGCGGCCAGCGACAGAATGGGAAAGGCGGATCACTCTAGTCCTGGAATGTGGTAGTGCTCACTGATGAAGGGCATAGGAGCGCGGATTTATTCAGCAGTAGAAGTTGAGAGGCGGATGATGAAACCCCTTTCTTTTTGTATAAGAAAAGAATGTCACTACATGAGGATTTCATTTTAAAGTGCCCCTAAAATATCTCTTGCCCGCAATCTCATAAAAATTGTTCGGGAATTTTACGTGGGCACTAAAATATCGAACGTTTTTATGACTAACATCGACAGCACCTCGAAAATATGAGGGTCCGTATAATTACAGATCGCCTGAGTACGTCCCTGCGTTAGAATGCATTTTTGTGCTGTCGATGTTAGTCATAAAAACGTTCGATATTTTAGTGCCCACGTGAAATTCCCGAACAATTTTTATGAGATTGCGGGCAAGAGATATTTTAGGGTCACTTTAAAATGAAATCCTTTTTAGTGTATATAACTAGCTCAAAAATCTTTATTTCAAAAAAACTGAAATCCATGTTGCTGTCGAATTTTTTAACGTTGTACTATCCTGTAGTTTGTATTTTAATGTCTTGGGTATTCTTTTGATCATTACCTGCCAAGTCAAGTCAAGCCAAATCATTTATTGCATATGAATACCCTTGGTACATTTATACACGTAATTTTTTTTTTATCGACTACCGCTTCCTAGTTGTTAGCGCTGTGAAGAAGAAACGGCGCAACAAACTTCATGCTTATTAGTAAGCCTACAAACAGTTACGTTTTATGTAATATTTTTGCATTGTTCATTTAACACAATGCAATCATCAAGTTATTTTCGTCTCCACTGCAGAAGCACCACCCTCTCTCATCTGCCGGAGACAGAGGATTTGGCCTACACTCCCCGCGCTGGCCAATTCAGTCAATACAAAAAGCAAATGTACTTGTAAGTCCTATAATCGTTAATTTTCTCCTTGTAAATGAATGTTCTGTTATCGATAGAACCCTGTCCCCTCACTGGCGCGATGCACCGAGGCCGTACATCAAACCCACGTGCCGCGTCTACAACACGCCTTATTTAAATAACTCGATTCACGCCCGCGCTTACCAGCTACGTTCTATAACAAACTAGTAAGAGGAAGCGATTTTGTTTGTTACACTACGTAACATCAATAGCTGTGTGGTTGCCGGCTTAAAATAGGGCCACTTCCAATCTTCCCGTGGGTGCCGTTAGGGCGACTAAGGGATTTCACCGGACGGGCGGCAGCGTTCTCCTGTGTATATTAAAATCATTACTGCGATCACCAATCCGCCTGCGCCAAGAGTGGTGATTGTGGCAAATCCCCCAATGGACAGCCTACCAAAAGTGGCATTCAGTTGGGGAGGCGGTAGTCGCCTTGACGACACCCACGGGAAGATTGGGGATGTCCCTACTTTAAGCCGGGAACCACACGGCTAAGAGAAATAACTAGAACTTGAATTTATAACATTTCGGGTTGCTGTACGAAGCGGTGGCGCCCTCACTGAGCTGGAATGCGCAACCCACGACCATCCACTAAAGGAGGCGCACGGCGCCCCCACCAAACCTACCAAGATAATCAGTAGATCAGTGTAGATAGTAGCTGTACTGTGAACCAGTATGTACTGTGACTAACACGGTCAGGTACAGTAACGTACAGAAGGTTTATGTGTGCGTGTGATACCTGCGCCTGCGCACACCAAATTGTACACAGGTGTAGATGTGCGTTAAAAATCGGCCCGACGTTGTGGTTTTAAATAATAAATCCGGGTAATTATTACCGTTAGATATAGACATTAATGTCAAATCATTTCAATTATATTCTTTACTAGCTGTTGCCCGCGACTTCGTCCGCGTGGACAACTTAACATCACAAATTATTATGTATTTTCCGTAGGAATGAGATGTTTTTTCGGAATAAAAACTATCTTATGTCCTATTCCTGGACCTAACCTATATGTGTGCCAAGTTTCATCACGATCCGTCCGGTGGTTGAAGCGTGATTGAGTAACAAACATCCAAACACCTAAATATCCAAACTTTCGCATTTATAATATTAGTAGGAAGTAAGATAGTAGGAAGTAGGATGATGGCACAGATAAAAAGCAAAAACAAAAAACATACAAATCGAGATTTGTTTACCGCTGTCGCCCGTCAACTAAACCATCTACCATAGAAAGCCAGCACGCATTTTATCAATGAATCTCTGTAGATTAGAACTGTTAAGACTATCACAAAATTGATATTTAAAGGGAACGCAGATAACTCAACAACACTCTTAATAGACATCTTCATTCACCATTCGTTACAGGTTTAAAAAAATAACGCATATTAATGTTAGCGGACAGTTTGCCATGTTAATACGACCGACCCTCTTAATTAAATTTTACTCTATTGCCGGGCATAAGAGAGATATCAAATTATATCGACCAATTGAAAATGAGATTCTTGGCTTAAATTTTCTCTTAATGTAACAAAATGTTATTAAATATTTTAAATTATAAAATAAGGGTAGTTTAGGGTTCGGACTGGGGAAAGAATCTCGGTTGAATGTGCGTTCCTGGAGTCTATTATTTCTAATAACTTTGGGGTCTGTAGGCTCCGGGTTCCCTCTAAGCGCCAGGCTGTATTCCTCTGTCCCGACTTCTTGCCCGAGGGAGTAGTGTATCGCTTTATGGAGATAATGGGCTCGATTCTGAAGGCACAACGTTAAAATTTGATAGCACTAAAACTGTTGCTATCCTTGTCACGCAGTATTATGAAGATAAAGACGAAACCAATTTTAGCGCTGTCAAATTTTAAATGTGTGGTGCTTTGGAATCGGGCCCATTACCGCTATTGTGTAACGCTTTAGGGAGGCAAAGACTTTAAAATCCTTGAAACAGTCGTGTATTTAATTTATATTTTGTTAATTACAGTTATAAATATAAAGTATGTATTTTAAGGCTATAAGGTATTTGTCTATGGGTAAATTTGCCTGCTAATAAATGAACAAATAAAACCAAAATTCGTAAATTTTTAGGGGTTGGAAAACATTGGCTCCCCAAAACTTAAAATTATCTAAGTCAAACTTCCGTACTGTCTGTCGAGGGTCAATAGTAGCGAGACTGCAAGTATTTAGTAAAATATCTACTTTAGACTTACGACTAGTTACGACGGCAGGTCTGTGGCTCTTAGTGATAAAGAATACAATGTCTATTTATATCTGTTGTGTCGTACGGCTATTTTTATGTGCCCCTACCCACGCCGAGCGACGTTACCGGTGTTATAAATATGCATCTGTGACCAGATATGGACCGATCAAAATAAGGTAAATAATTTTTGGATTCAGAACCGGTTTACTAGTATTTACCGTACTATGAAATGCAGTCGTAAAGTTTTTTCCAAGTCTAATGAACTCCAGCTAACGATTAGGAGTGCCCGGGGTGGTAATCAGGACACTCCCATTATTTTGGGAGAGCCTTGTTTAGCAGTGAACTGATTAAGTTATGAACGAAACTCTGTTATGAGTAGCGTATTAAAAAGTAGCTATTAAGAAGTTCTAATGACCGGAAGATGGTCATCCAACCCCCCCGGTCACAATATGTAACCAAATGACTCATTCAGACAAGTCAAATGAGCCAAAACTCTATGCGCTTATTGTTAACCATTGGGGAGTTCCAATGACCACCTGCCACCTCCATCATCATACCAGCTCGGTAGTACCCCATTATTGTATTGTCATCAGAATAACGTAACTTTGCAAGTTTCGAATCGATATGACAATTAGAAGTTAGTGAAAAATGAGTTGTAAGATTTGGTTACGAATAAAATAGCGTTAATAAAATTGTTCTAAATACCTCAATAGATGTGACCGACTGAGTAATCAAATGTCAAAGTGTGTAAGAAAGTTGGCAAAAGCTACTGAAGTCAGGCCATAAAATTGTTTCAAAAACAGTTCTATTTGATGTTGTCGTTGAAATGTTCTACTCTCTATTAACAATGACAGTTGAGATCAATGATGGATCAATGCAAAGCCATCTAATGTTAATATTAGCAACTAAAATTTAGTACTTACCTACTTGATAATGGACATGATCATTTACTACCTGACTTCATTTCGAAAAGACGCGCATAGAGATAATAACTTTTTGGTGGGTCGAGAATTTTTTCCTTCATGCACCAGCTATATGTGCGATAAATAAATATAAAACAAAATGTAAAACAATATCGACCCAGCCTAGAATTCTCAATATGTCCTAAAATATTGAAATAAATATCTGTACATTTATTTTAAATCAATAAGGTTACACATAAGCTAGAACACCATAAATAAAGGCAGTGTAGAAAATTAGCTTCAAACCTGGTCACACTATCAATCAACCCCCATATATAGGGTGTCCCGTTACAGCCTAGATTTGCCTGACAGCCTAACCTAACCATTTTCAATCTTATTTCCTTTAAACAGACTTCACAATCCAGTAATCTGAAATGGAATCCTTCCTACGATGTCCAGTTTAAATAGATCTACCTCACATCCCGCTTTCTGTATAAAGTTAAAAGTTTTTAAGGGATGTGGAGTTCGAGCGGAGGTTTTTTTAGACTGGTTGTTTGACTAAGATCTATCGAACTGTCGGTCTGTCAATGCTGTTTTTAACTAGGAAACTTGATGCTCTGTTTAAGGTAAGTATATTTTTACTTGGCTTTACTGGACATGGGTGCGGGATATGTGAAGACGAATGTTAAACTAGCTGTAGACCGCGTCTTCGTCTGCGTGAAGGTTTAGTTTAATTCACTGTTACAGAGTAAAAACAACTTACCCTGCCGGACACCCGAATCGAGCCACCTTGCATTTTCAGTTTATATGGCTTGAAACTTAATAGCTCCTTTACACGTAAGATACTGTATATTGTTGGAAAAATATAAAATAGCCAAATCTACTTTGTTTAAGCCACCACGCAGTAGGCAAGGCAACAAACAAGTGTTGTTTGTTGCCTTGCCTACTGCGTAATAATTTCCCAAAATAGTCATACATATTACATATCAAACTTGGCTTGACCAAAAGCATTGCTTATCTGTTGTCAGTAAATAAATATTTCATTCATTCATTCATTTGGTTCCCGCTACTTCTGCATTCACCGAAAGAGTTTTTGCCATAATGACTGCCAAGTGGCGGGACGATCGAAACAGATCATCAATTAATTTGATAAAAAATTAGCTCTTCATAACCTCAAAAATAAAATATAAATGTAAAGAAGCTTTTAACATTAATTTATCAATAAACTCATGAAAACGGCTATTAGGTAAAGAAAGTAAACTTTTTTTTTTTTCAATAATGTCGACTGACATTGACATTGCCAGTTGAAATGCAGTGATCTCAATATTGCCAACATTAGAAACTAAAAAATGTACCTACGGGAAAACCGCCCATTGTCACAACCCATTAAAACTCCTAACCTTTCGACCGATAAAATTCCATTACTCTCATTCCAGGCCGGTGAGCTGCACCACTAATTAGAGTCGAGGAGAATGACAGCGTGCCAGTTGACAGTTTGACATTTGACAGCCATCGCCTGCCCGGTGACCGATTTCGTCAGCCGCGGATAATAGATCTTACGGGCAAAACCAACATTTCGGCTGTTAGCATAATTTGACCGAAAATAGCATAATTCTGACGAGGTGGACAATTATTTCCCTAGATAACCGTGGCACCTCAACACGGAGGAGACGATGTTGTTGGCAACACATCACGTCAAGGGGTTTCACGGAGCGAAAAGCGGGCGATGGAAATTGCGCAAAGTGGCGATACCTTCCCCTCTGGGACCAAGGTGTGATAAATATGTATGTAATGTATGTATGTATGAGTACTGAAATTGAAACAGTACAGTAACAGATTTGGTAGTGGTGGATTTGGTAATGACCGGGTAGGGAATGCCCTATGTTCAGGCGCGGATGCATGTGGGGGGGGGGGGGGGCCCTACCTGTTTACAAGTATCGTTATTAACACGTTACTACCTAAGTATCATCATCATATCAGCCCTTAGACGTCCACTACTGGACATAGGCCTTCCTCAATGAACGCCACCACACCCGGTCTCTGTCCTCCGCATCCGGCCGCTTCTGCCCACCTTCTTCAGATCGTCTACATAAGTATATACGATCATATCATATTAAATATTAATTGCAGCCGTCATAATACGCAAACGCAAGCAGAGACGATTTAGCATAATCACCACGCTTGGTATGCGGATTGGTGATCGCAGTATAATCGAACGCTGCTGTCCGTCCCTGGTGCAATCCCTTCGACACCCACGGGAAAAATGGGGGTGGATTATTCTAAGCCGGGAACCACATGGCAATCGATACATTTGTAATTACCTATTCCTCACAATCAGGCGCTAGTCCAAAGTTCCCTTGCAATAAAATAAAAATATAACCAAAGCCGGAGATGCGAACTAGGTCGGAGATGATGTTTCAAAGATGTAGGAAATGGATAGGAAAAATAAACAGACGGCCGGAACTCCGCTTCAAAGTTATATATAGATTTTTCGAGTTAACAGATACCTTGCTATAAGCACACCCCGACACTCCTTACAAGCTAACAGATTTAATTACCTACTACTACTAAAGGCGCACCAGCCTGTCTGCACACGTGCGTACTGCCAGCCGTGCTCTAATTTGCTTATTGGCTGGATTCCGTACTCCAGCGCCAGACAATACTTTGTATAACTTGTATAAGTTGGTCCCGATCTGATATTTGAGATTTGACTGCCCTAGTCTCGATTCCATTCTACAAGGAATTCCATCCGATGATTAGACTAGTATTCATTTACCCAGAAAAGAAAAACTAAATAGGCATGTTCTTGATAAGCGCGTTCGATCTTCGGCCTCATCATCACCTTCCATCAGGTAAATTGACGTTGACGGCCCCGCAGAATAGTCGGTAGTGCAGCTAGTTGCTAAGCTCTGGGTCGCGGGTTCGAATCCCGGGCAAACATTTGTGTGATGAGCATTTGTGTTATCTGTATATGTATGTATGTACGAGTGTATCAGCTGTCCGATACCCACAGTACAGGCTCTGTCTAGACTGGGATCAGGTGGCCGTATGTGAGATGTCCCCACATATATTTTATATAATTAAGTCAATCGACTATGCCGTGTGGTTTCCGGTAGAGTAGAATAGGACCACTCCAACTCTTCCCGTGGATGTCGTACAAGGCGACTAAGGAAATACATTATAAAACGTCAATCAGGCCTCCCCAACCCGTCTGGCCAGCGCGGGGAGTGTAGGCCAAATCCTCCGTCTGTCTCCGGCAGATGAGAGAGGGTTGTGCTCCTGCAGTGGACACAAAAATAACCTGATGATGAAGTCAATCGTGAGCAGTTCTAATATAAAAACTGCCTTACCTCAACGACCTGCCTCAGGTCTTCAACGTAAACGTTCTCGGTCTGCAAGATCTCGGCGCAGACCCGCTCTAGTTGAGACAGCCCCGACAGCTGCTCCAGGTCTTGATGTCCTGGAATATAAAAACAGCCTTTGTACAGGTCATAAAAAAACTAACCTTCACCTCATACCATGAAACAAAATAATTTTTCGCACCTCATAAGTCACCTAGATTTTTTTTCCTTAATGATTGATACTAATTGGTTATTAAATTAGATAACAGAAAATATGCATCTGTTATCTAATTTAATAACCAATAAGTGTCAATCATGAAGGAAAAACTTTTAGGTGTGTTATGAGGTGTGAAAATGATTTTGCTTCATAGCATGAGATACACCATCCAAAAAGACAGTAACAAACAATACAAACTTCTTCTTCAAAATTCTTCAAAAAAAACCATAAATCTTTAAAATGAGAAGGTAGATGCTAATAAAACTTTAAACACGTAAGCAGGACATGAAATTTTTGAACTTGACAAGAATACTTTTTACAAATATAGATTAGATTAGGTAAAAGGGATCGTCATAAAATAAACTAATATACAAAATATTAATTACAATGTCAACAATTAAAATAATGTTACAGGTCATACCAAGAAGGAAAAGATTTTTTTTCTCACCTCATAAGTCACCTCAAAGTTTTTACCTTCATGATTGACACTAATTGGTTTTTAAATTAGATAATAAATTACATCTGTTGTCTAATTTAATAACAGATGACTCATCTGTCTATTATCTAATTTAATAACCAGATGTTAATCATGAAGGTAAAAACTTTGAGGTGACTTATGAGGTGCGAACAATTATTTTCCTTCATGGTATGATCTGTAGTGTAGCGTTAGTGTAGTATTCTTTTACTCTAACCAAAAGGTTGTCTGGAAGAAATCGCTTTTAGCGTGAAGAAATACAATTATGCAGTTAGAAACTGCGCAATATGGCATATTTGCAGATTTTTTGTCGACTTTTACTCGACCTTGACTCGGTGCGAGTATGCGTTTGATAGTTTTGCAATATATTGCAAATTGTTGGCACGCATGTCGCACCGACTTCACCATTCAATCTTGATAGGATTTCTGTGGTCTGAATGCTTAGTAAGACCATTTCAATCGATGAAGAACTAAGCTAGCCGCATATATTTCTACAGTTAACCTACTTGCATGATTTTACCATAACTATTAGGTCAAGGCAGCTTACAATTTATCGAAGTAATATCTTTTAATTGGTTTATAAATAAGAGAAATTTATTATTTGCAATCGTGATAAAATAATTCATTAATTCATTGTGTACTAAATTTGCCCGCGAATTAGTCCGAGTGAAATTTCATCAGTCTGAGATATTCTTTCATATTTGTTTAGATCGACCCGTAAATACTGGTGATGAGACATTTGATCATTGTCGAGCTAAATTGTATCAAAATATTATGGCAAGAAGTTAATGCAAGAACATCTGGAAGGAAGTTCAGTCTATAAACCTGAGAACACAGAGCACAAGCTTACTACCACAAGGAAACGAGTTCCTATAGAAAACCGGATTAAAAAACCGTATAAACCAGTTATTAAGAAGGTCTTAGATAAAAGATATCTTATATAAAACTATGTAGAAAAGAAAATAGTTATAAGTACTCACTCGAACTTTCCGAATTCGTTCCCACCGACGCGCTAGTTTTCAAAATGCCAGCGTTGTTCACAAAATTGTTGCTGCCATTAGCAGACGCTATGTCAGCATCACTATGGTCGTCGAGACTTTCGATCGAGGCCAAATATGCAGAGTTCACTCCTCCTTTATTCTGAACACCACTACTCGACGTGGAACTGGAGGACGCAATCGAGCTCATCGATAAAGGACGAGACACATCCATTACCGGGGGATTCAGTCTCGCCACTTCTTTTTCTGGTATGGCACATGTTTTAAGATTACCAGTCGATCCTATAGCTTCAGGATATGGTATATTTGATAGTGGTTTCGATGGGCTTTCTTTGAAATCTTTCCTATGTAAACTATTTGTACCGCCGTTGATTTTAGTGAAGGCAGGGGATAATTTACGTGAATTTATTTCTGGTTTCTCTGGAGAATTGTCTTGAGATGTAATTTTTATATCGAATTCTCTATCATTCGATGTTATAGAAAGTTCGATAGATTGATCGATGTATGGTAATGATAATGAATCGAAAGCAGTTTTGTTTGTGTTAGGAACATCGTAAATGGCAGGCCTGTTATTCGTTGGGACGTCGTACGTTGCTTGTTCACTTATTTTAAAGTCTGGTTTAATTGGAATTGCTTTTGAAGGAGATGAGTCTTTTTCGGCTTTCGCTTTTAAACCATAGGGCTGGTCGTAGATTTCAACTGAAGGCAATATTTCAACACCAGATTGAGATATCTTCGATGTAGCTCCTACTAAGGGAATGTTAGATCTAAGTCGCGCTGATGATCTTCCAGTAACGGTTTTCCTTTGAAACTTTAACGTTGTCGTCTCTGCTGCACTTGAAATCATTCTTTTAACGTTTGGTGAGAGATTATCGAAAGTTTTTGTTTCAGGTTTAGTTTCTTTAAACGTCCTTTGGATTTTGTCTTTGTGAAGAATTGTTGAATCACTGGAAGTAAGCTCACATTTGTCACTAGCACCATTTTCGTCACTAATAGTTCGAACAGAGTACAAAGAACTTTTGTTTAACGTCGCTATGGGTAGTTTAACACTGCCAGCTATTTTGGACGGGTCTTTTGTTTCTTTCGCTTTTGGAGGGTCTCCAATCGCTTTGTCTTTTTCTTCAGTCATGTTTGCCTTTTGGTCCGTTACCGGCGGGTCGTTTCTGGCATCTTTGGCCGTCTCTAAAGGTGTCACTTCTGGCCTCAGACTCTTTGCTGGCTCCAACAGTGAATCGTAAATACCAATTAATGTTGGTGTAAGATCTGTAGTGCTACCTGTAACAAATGAAATAAATTTGTTATAATTTAATATGAATAAAAAACACTACTTTTCTAAAAAATACCTATATGATACGAGTATATAAAATTTGCTGTAAACGATCATGATGCTAATAGCATTTTAATAATACCTAAGGCATTAATATGTTAGTCTGGTATCACATGTAAACTGGTCAAATAATAAATAGATCATTGACTTCTATCAAACAGTAATCAGGTAGGCCTTTTACTTTATAGTGTAAGTAACTATATGTGGGCTCACACCACGAGGAGTAACAAATACCTACAGCGAAGGCTGGATGGCGGATGGCAGTCACGAGACCAGAGAAACCAAGTCGACACGTTGCTAGTGTCCGACCGAAGATTCGGTTTCGGCCAAATTCGGTCAACCTGGCCGAAATGTTGAGCAAAGGTATATACAAATATTCGCGTGTAAGATCCGTGTGCTAAATGGAACTAATATAATAAAATCGTAGTGTCTTTCTGAATAATAGTATTGGGGAGGTTAGTATATTTTATAAAAACATATTTATATAAAAAGGATCTTGGGACGTGCCTTGCTTTTTGGTACATCGAAACCGCCGCCATTCGCCCACCCTGGTCAGACCGCGAGCGCCCGTCTATAAAATATTATGTCCATCGTGTATAAATGTAACTACCATGTGTACTCATGCGCAATAATGATTTCCACTATAAAGAGCGCGGCTTCCGACCAGCCGGAGAACAAAGCGGACACCAAAAATACTTTAGACGTTATGCTATTTCCACGCAGACCAAATCGCAGGCAAAAGCTAGTTTAATAATATAAACTAGAGAGGTGAAAGGCTAAGTTATGGAGTTATGATGGACTGTGTGACGTGACCTCGTGATAGCCCTCTATACCAGTGGGGGATCCATAGTACCTAGTAAATATATTATCTTTGTCCATAGGAACATTCCATCATGGAGAAGTCTTCGGATACACCGGTATTCAATTGAACACGAGTAGTTTTGTTTTTGAGCATTACAAGTATTTTCAAATAAAACCGAATATATCGAAAACATATGAGTATAAATTCTAATTTTCGAGTACAAAATAGTAATTTTTTTTGTGCATAGTCAGATTTGAAATATTAGACTTTCTCTGCAAAAAAAACGTAACTTATATATCCCTAAAAGGGTAGTAATTTGTTGAAAGCAGGATAATCCTATTAAAGGAATGTCCCCCTAAAAAGGCTTTTAAAGTTATTAAAGGAGTCTCGTTTTCGACCGCGAAATGACTTGCTAAATAGGAAGGTCATTTGTCTCTTGTCATTTGACTTGAATTTCAGTCATTCTTGGCGTACGATTGCCTTTGTGAATTTGTACAAGTTGGTCCTGGGTGTCGTTTTGTGAATTGTCCTGGACTAATTTAATTCCCATATTACTAGTCTGGGAGAATGAACACATGATTTAACATAAATAAATATCGACATTTAACGCAAACGAAATCATGGGGCATTAGCTTGTCTATTTCCAATCTAATAATATTTTCTAATCAAATATTACCCTAACAAATATGTATATACACTGGAAAAAAAAACAATTTCCTAATTTTTCAAGATCTTGTTACCTAACCGTGAACTAGTTAGGCAATTCATACAAATGCACCAATTTCTTGTTCTCTTAAACTAACTCTTGTCCCCTTGCACTAACTCAACTTGTCCGAGTAAGTTAAATTCCGTTTACTTCAATGGCAACAAGGAAATACAAACAAACCATGTTTGAAGTGCTTTAAGCTAGTTGTTGCCCTGAAGGGCTCAACTCTGATTGGTGTCGAGAATATAAATATCAAAAGCGTTGGTTTTCTGTTGAGCTTGGGTTGACTTACCCTAATTAATGAAACAAGAAAATAATCTTTTTAAAAAAGCGTGATATTGTCTGATTTCGATTACAAATAAATAAATAAAAAACTTAAAAAATATTATAGGGTTATGTATGATATTGGGCTCGATTCTGAAGGCACACATTTAAAATTTGACAGCGCTAAAATTGGTTTCGTCTTTATCTTCATAATACTGTGTGACAAGGATAGCAACGGTTTTAGTACTGTCAAATTTTAACATTGTGCCTTCAGAATCGAGCCCATTATCATATTAGAATAACAAATTTGTTGGGGGGGGTGAACTCCCCAACAAATTTGTAGACCCACGAATATAGAATATTATTCGGAGCAAACAGAACCAAATCATTAAGCCATGACACTTTATTAGAGAAGAAGTAATACATAAAACCGCTGCTAGGCGGCAGCACTTACTATACTATAATAGTGATGTACAACTGACATAGGGTTGTACTTTCAACACTGCCGACTGTTCGACGCGTCGCTGTGAAGTAGATAGGATTCTTGAGCCCATTTAATTTCGTTGTAAAGGCAACGATCTCTATGTATTACTAGATGGAGCGTTCCAAACAATCGTTCTGTTCCACGCAAGTAGCCACAACTCTTTCAGATTCACTTTGAAACTTGTGCAATTACTACTGAGTACATTTTATTATTTTCTAAATATTGACATTATTTAACCGTAGCGTCAATATATAGTAATAATTAAATGTTCTGCGTAGTAACTGCACAAGTTTCATTGTGAATGTGAAAGAGTTGTGGCTACTTGCATGAAACAGAGCGATTGTTTGGAACGCTCCATCTAGTAGTACATAGAGATCGTTGTGTAAAGGTAATTCAGTTCCTGGCTAGTATTGCGGCACGTGGTGAGTTCGTAATGCGGCACTACATGACGAATCAATACGATTTACAACGTCCATAGATGTACTGTCGCGGTAGGAGCCACCCGTAAGTCGTCTATTGACGTACTGTCCACGAACGTGTTAACCCCTAACATGTATTTCATTCACGTCTATTATCTAATAGCTAGTATATTCACGCTATCATTAATACACATCAGAACTATCCTGTCCTATGCTTCAACTGCACTTACCAATAAAATAAATAAAACACACCCAATAAGAATCGAAGCAATAAAATTCAATTTACACGACAAGAAAAAGAAACAACTTATTTAGTGTTATCGGAGTCCATGGCGTCGGTAAAGGGCAATAATAATAAAATATCTACCCATGGCCTGCATTTGTATCTCAGAAATTCTATGAGACCAGCTAGCATGGGAATGTACAATTTATGTTCTGATTTGGTATGGTGATAATGCGAACACGACTTGAAAAAAATAGGCGCCGCTCACTGGGCTAGAATGGTGAACTATATGCCTGCCCTCCTAGTCATTTTAAATAGTGCTCGACAGTCGTAAATAATCCGGGTAGTATGGTGTTTTATATTATAATACCACAGGCTTTACGGTGAAGGTAAACATCGTAAGGAAGCTGCATGCCAAAGAAGAAATTCTAAGGTGTATGTGAAGTCCACCAAATCGACTTGGTGGTCAGAGGTTTGGCACAAAAGATCCTGAAGGGTCGAAGTGTCGCCAGGTCTTCCTGGACCGCTAAGAAGATAAGTTGGTGTTTTATAAACATCTATTTAAAAAAAGCAAAGTGTATACAATTTGCGGATTCCGCCAATTTAAATTGTTTGTAATATTTTTATCCCATCTTTGTACTGTACTAAAGTTTTTTTATTGCTGGTTTACTATTTCTTGGATAATTTTTGAGTTTTTTTTTATATTTTATGTTATTCCGGGATATACCTACACTGTAACTTTACAAAGTTTCGTCAAAATCCGTTCAGCAGTTTTGCGTGATGCCCGTACAGACAAACAAAAATGTTAAAAACGCTCTAACATGTTCAGTTACTTATTTTAAGTCGCCCTAGTTGGTTTTTTTCGAATATATTCAATGTACAGACTTTTTTGCTTTTACGATTTTATTATATGTATAGATATAGATAGATGAAATACAATTACTATTCAAGGAAGCGATAGATAGTAAGCAATAAGTCTTCGACGGAAGTGCTCCATTACTGGGGCCAGAGATCACTGGAGTACGGGAAATGTATAGAGCTGTTTATACATCCTCATATTAGGTTGTCAAGAGGAAGGTGGGGACTTGAGGCGTGATAACTGACATTAGCATTTTTATTGCTGACTTAATTGGGCTACTTAAACTAGAGGTCTATCTGAAGGTGACTTAAACTGGTTAGATAAAACAAGATTTGAAAATAAAATTTCAACTTTCTGCATTTATATGCATTAGTTGACATTTTATTACCAAAATCTTGTTTGTGTCGTTGTTAAACAATAACTTCAATTCTTCCTAGTTTGGGAGCATGCGATATTTATGTTCATAGAACTCAAAGGCGAAGAACGTTGACGAATTTTGAAAAGGCGGAATCGTTCTGTATTTTATTCAACCTATAATTCTAAGATTAAGAAATGGCCAGAAAAAGAAAGGGTTTGGTGATTTTGTCCAAAGAAACGTATACATAAATACATAAAAATTTAACATTAAAATAAAGCTATTTTATAGCAATATAATGTGTAATATGGTTTTAACAGCTCCATACACAACCTAAGCACGGTGCGTTACACTTTTGCGATGAGTCAGTGTATTTTTATCTAACGTAATGCGATGGCCCATCCATAGTTTTTAACTCCAATACTGTTTAAAGATGCCCTAATATATTGATTGAATTAAGACTGAAGTAGAACGTAGATATATAAATACATAAATCACTTTCACTTCAGCCGTGTTTTGTATCTTCTTGACCTAATAGATCGCTAAGTATTACAAATACAAGCTTGATATGAATATAAACAACCTCGTATAATGCGGTGGGAGAGCGTTAAGGAAATACTAGTACGTAAATAAATTCATTATCATCATCAGCCTGAAAGAGTCCGCTGTTGGACATAGGCCTCTCCCAAGGTGCGCCACTGAACCCGATCTTCGGTTCTTCTCATCCAGTCTCTGCCAGCCGCCTTACGCAGATCGTCACTCCATCTAGCCAGGGGGCGTCCCACACTACGCTTATACATTTTCATTTAGTGCAAAATAAATCAAAAGAATACAAAACAGCTAATTCACTTACTTGTCTTGTACATATAATATTACTTTCGAATGAACATGATTTCGTAATGAAGAGATCCGACGAAGAACGAAGGTGACCGACATAGCCGAAAGGATTAGCAAACTGAAGTGGCAGTGGGCGGGCCACATCTGTCGCAGAACCGACGGCCGGGCAGACGAGTTCTGGAGTGGAGACCACGGATTGGCACGCGCAGGGTGGGACGCCCCGCCGCCAGATGGACCGACGACCTAAAGAAGGTGGCCGGAAGCGGCTGGATGCGAAGGGCGGAGGACCGGGAGTGGTGGCGTTCTTTGGGGAAGGCCTATGTCCAGCAGTGGACGTCTAAGGGCTGACATGATGAACATGGTTTTTCACAAAACTATTAGGTATAATAATTATAATAAACGCGGATGGTGGGACGCCCCGCCGCCAGGTGGACCGACGACATGACGAAGGCACCCGGAAACGACGGATGCGGACGGCAGAGGATTTGGCTTGGTGGCGTTCACTGGGGAAGGCCTAAGGTCTAAGGGTATAATGATGATGACAACTAACTAATCTAATGGGTTTAATTTTGTTTTAAATATGTTGTAGTAAATTCAAATCCTCTGTCAACGTTTCCTTTCATCCCGTTACGTGTTCACGCCTCACGACGGCGTGGAACGCGCCTTTAATGAGCTGCGGACTCGTCTCGAATACTTGTGACTAATTTAACAATCCTGAGCCCAAAATGGACGCGGAAGATTTACCCGTGGAAATTTGGAAACGCGGAACGTAACGCATCATTAGAACATGCTTTGGGCTATATTTATTTGGAAAAGTTGTTGCCAAGTTATTTTTTATTTAAGTTTGCATTGCGAGAGAGTTATTCCCAAACGCCTATGAGACTGAGATACTTTTTTTTTGAATTGTGTCCCAAATGCAATGGGATTTATGATATGATTAGTGCGCAACGATAAAACTAAGTGCGTAAGGTGCGTAAGGATCACTATTCCGCCTGCCAAGCATGATGATTATGGAACGTCCCACAATAGACAGCCCACCAAAGGTGGCATTCCATTGAGAAGGCTTATGTTCAACAGTGGACGTATTTCAGCTGATGACGATAGAACTTGTTAGTAACAACATAACGCATACAATGGAATACAAGCCATTTAGATAAAGAGAGGGGCGTGCTGTCGTGAAATGAACGATATATACATATGTATTGGGGTCAACAAAGGTTACTGGTTCAAGGATGGCCTATTGTTAAAGTTTAGTGTTCATTTATTGAATTTGTCGTGTCGTTCTGAAATATCACTTGGCCTCGCGGTCTCTCCACGATTCATACTATCACTATAGCATGTTAAAGTCAACAGTTGACAATAGGTCTCCCCCCTTCACCAACCGCCGAAATACGTCCACTGCTGAACATTAGCCTTCCCAATATAATTCCACTTGTAGTGGGCTGTCCATTGGGGGATCGAATGGGGGGGTGGATTGGATCCATCCAAAGATCTTATCATACACAGGAGAACGCTGCTGCCCATCCCTGGTGCGAACCCTGAGTCGCTTTGACGACACCCACGAGAAGATTGTAGTCCTATTGTTGCAGGAACCCCACGGCCAGGTCATCTCCTTAACAAATTAAAAATACAATCAAAAATGTGGACGTTTATTTTTCAACCTAGTACTGGACATTGGCTTTTTTCAATGCTCTTCACTTACCCTCCTCCCACTATAGTATACTATATACCCGCCTCCCACTTTTTCAAATAGTCGTTCGCGGTTTGTTAACCTGCAGTTAATTTAATTTATCGTTGATATTATTTGATTTAACAATGCTTGTGGCAAAGATCAAATAATATTGAATTGGAGAGACAATTTATTTTTAAATAGAAAAAAAAACAGTTTGCTTTAAATTGATTTAATATATAGGTTTACTTTTTAAATCGGGAAAATGTAGGTTTCTTAATATGTCAAAGCTTAGGCGATAGTCTTGTTAATATGTCAAAGAATATGAGAAACTGTTTTCATTGTATACCATATCATTTTTACCACATTCTAGCAAATAAGTATTTCATTTCATTTCATTTCATTAGGCGACAGTCTTGTAATGACGTTGTGAACTATCAATCGTATTGTCGCAACGTAACGATACTATCACTAGTGTTGTTCTATGTAACGTCACGAGACTAGCGATAGAATTGCTGTAACGTCACGATACTGGCAATAGACTTGTTGTAACGTCACGATATTATCAACAGTCTCTTTTTACGTAACAATAATTTGGATAACATTTTATGTCCATGTTATTTATTCAGTCGAGCCCTTGAAATTGTCCTGAAATTACAACTGAATTGATAAGCATTAAAGTAGTTTTGCCTAAAACCTAACAGACTATCGACAGTCGATATTTGAAGCACTAAAGATAAACGTTTCCTTATAAAGGTGTTCGACCTCTATTGACTCATGCCAGGAACGATCAAGGAATTGAAATAAAAATACGCGGAACGACGTGCTTATAACGGCATAATGTACAGGGTGTCCCAAACCCAGTATTATAAAGGCGATCTTCAGCCTACTCACGTTCACTGATAGACATAGGCCTTATTTAGGGAGTAAAGACTCCTTACTCATTTAATTTCAACAATTTGCCGAGCAGTATAGGTTTTTTTAAAACTCAAATTTCCTAACCGTTGATTTAGCCGATTGTGATGAAATAAAATCTAAATGTTTCTCCGAATTAAGCGCTGTGTTTTTCTGAAAGCTATATCAGAATTGGTTCAGTACTTCTTGATACGTGACAAACTTGACTAACAGACAAAAATACAAAAAACATTACCTTAATGTGTTCGAATTCTTATAAACATTTAGATAAGTTAATTCTCATTGACCGTATGACACTCGAGCGCAAATTCCAATAGAGAAAGTACCTTCCGATCGGCAACAATGCACCACACTGTGTGACACAGACTTGTAGACCGAACGATGGGTGTGCTTTATGACATTTGCAGAGGAATTATAGATCGCATTCCTTTGCCGTGGCGGGAAAGTCATTGCATGTCTATGGTAAGGTAAGATCCATAAATTTAGGAAGTACTATGTCTATGGTAAGGCCAAATGCCCGGCCGAATATAATGCGGCGGCACAGTCATATTTTTTGCGGATTTATAGCAGTTGGTTAATGTTAGTTGTCATTGGTGTTATTTGTTAGTGTTATCATTTCAATTGAATGATTTGCTGGCATATGACACCAGGATTTTACTATGCGTGCCAGTATTTCAATAAAATAATATATATATACTCCTGCAAAGTGCACTTGGTATGAAATTAGTACAGTAGAATAGGTATATGGCATTCAAACAGTACGTTTTCCCGCGTCTCGACGGCGCCTGCGCCTCCGGAGACTCCGGCGCCATGAACGGCCATCTTTACGAAAGATATATTGGAAGGAAATTGTGGGATAAGTCCTTGTTTGGAACCATCGATCTAAGATAAAACAATTTGCCAGCCATATTAAAGGTTTTATTTATGACAAGTTAAAGTTTGGTGTTCTGTCTCTTATAAATAACTACCTGCTAACTACCTACTACTACTAGTAGTACTACTCCAGGAGCACCAGCCTGTCCGCACATGTTTGTGTGTGTGCGTAAATTATGGTAGGACTACTGCTCCCAGCGCGCGAACATAGTCGATCCAGACAGTAACAACTTATAGCGTCGATCTTTGTACCGGCGGGAGATTTGTAGTAGTCCAGTGTTCGAGGAGTCAGTGCAGGGACTGCCACCCCCTTTAAGGAAGTAATAAGACTGGGTACGCATAGGTACTTAAATATTACTATCCGACTTAAGCCATGGTGACCCTACAGAATCTCCTATTTAGCCAATGCGGTCGAGACAGTGTTTCTTTCAAGATTTATTTCCAGCTAGGCCAGTTACTAGCGCATAGATTATTACTAGATAGATATTTACTATACGCTTAAGACTGTTCATTTTGTAGTCAGAAGTTTCGAACTGTTAGTAACATATACCTACTATAATCTTCGTCAACTAAGTAGCTTATCCCAGATATATTTTGTGCTGCCAAAGATGGCATCAACTGTCCATTATTTCACACTATTGTCTCAAAAAAAACTAGATATACCTGGAACCTGTAATAAAAGTGAATTTAACTTGGATTGTATTTACTACATAAACAAATAAAATTATACATTTTCATCTTTAACTATTTTTACGTTTTCATATTCGTTTAGTCAATAATAAATCGACGATTATTAACCCGAACTTAACGTTAAAAAATGTGTGAGGGAAGGGGGTAGGGAAGGAAGTAGGAGGGTGGTAGAGGTGGGGAGAGGAGGATAGGAAGGGGACGGAATGTTGGTAAGAGGGATTAGATTAGTAGGGGTTTGACGGATCCCTATAGAAACTGTTGTATCACCACGCGTATCGCTTGCTGTCTATATATGTAATGTCGTCTCATTCAGGTTTTGAGTAAACATCTTAAATGGCAAGAAAACACGACGAATTAACGACTAAGTAATACCCATCATTAGTGGTTGACTTCAAATTACCCATATTACAAGCAATTTTCTTCCGGTTGCTTTCCAAAGTTTCCCTATTTACATAGGTCTCAGATATTAGTGATTTTAGAAAGACGTTTGATTGAGTCGATCATGACTTTTAAGCGAAAATATAAAAAAATATGACGATGGTTCCAATCTACATCCAAATGAAAGTTTACTGATCTGGTAGTCTTGGAGGTGAAGGGTCTCTGGATAGGGTCTACTATGTTGGCTCATTCTGCCCCCAAACTGTTCTGGTTTGAAGGAAATTATTAAGACAGGGTAATACAGGCGTACAGTGATGTTCTATAAGTAACTAGATTACTAATCTGCAGTGATAAAAAGGACAACGCAAATGAGATCACAAAGCTATAGGTGAGCTTATTTGCTTAGTCGGGAGACCACTGCCGCATTATATTTGGTGATATTCTAGTTTTATTTATTTTCACGAAATCCTTATCACGAATCCTTAATCACAACTTATCAGCAGGTCTATCTAGTTTCTATATTATTATATTAACCTGGACTTGTTATTGTGTATAAGGCATAACAATTCCGTTCTGCCTGCAGTAATTTTTTTCTCGTTCCTTCAGACACTAAAAATGTTTGTTTTTATTCCGACATTGCAATATTTACCAACCTCACCGTTACATCATGGAAATCTTAACCAATGTTAATTTTTAAAACAGCTTTATTACCATTCTCGATATATATAATCAATTTTAACATTGACTCGACAAGAAATAAAATTTGTTTCATCGATTAACAGCTTTCTTTTTATGAAAAGTTAATTTGCACAAGTAATTCTCGCAACACAAGCCCCCTTTCGCGGTCATTAAAAATCATATAAATGTTAATTAAAGTCATAACTTGCGGTAGGTACGGTTTGTTAATGAAGCTAATATTTTTAATTATTAAAACCAATCCTGCGTTATGTAGATCGATGAAAACCTGTTAAAGTTTTACAATGTTGTGGGACAATTCGGACTTGAATTTTTTTTTAAGTCTGAGGTGGCAAGTGAATAGACAGCTCATCTGATGACATGCGTCCACTGAATCCAGGGTTGCCATCCGCCCAGGTTTCCCCGAATTTGTCCTAATTTACGGGGCGTCCGGGGAGCGTCCGGGTGAGGTTTCATTTGTAGTCAGGGTTTTAAAGTTTTCAATAAAATGTTGATTTATAACAATTAAAACAATTTTTTATTTTACTGAGTAACTTAAAAGTGTGAACGGTAAAATAAAAATAAACTTTATTTCTGAAAGCTAATAAAATTAAGGGCAGATTTTATTTAACTAAGAAGCAGTAGTAGTTTTCTAAGAAACCATGAAGTCGATTTTAGAGATAAAAAAACTGCATTCATAGATTTTCAGAAAAATCAACGCTACTCGGGAATGAAACCTTTAAAAAATGTACACAGCTCTATTCTTTTATTAATTTTTATTGTTAATATTTGTACAACAAAGCGTTTACATGCATAATAACATATATGTTATTTTATTACGAAAATTGATAGAGTAGATTGTAATGTAAGGAATAAATGTTGCCATGAAAACTTTTGTCCACAATTAAAAGAAAAGGCACTTGTATTTTTTTGGGCGGTTTTTATATTTTTTAATATGGTTTCTTTAGAATTCTTTATATCTCATAGTTCCTGTCTTCCGCATACTGATCGGTCTTAAAGTGTACGTGGTTATTTTTTTCGAATTCCTGAAATATCTAGGAAACTACTTTTTTTTCATAGATTGCCATAGTTACCAATCATTACCAAGCAATTTTATATGAGTACAACTATGTCCCACATCTAAATCGGTCTAGTAGTTTTCGAGTTATCCAGCGGATAGACAGACAAACGGACGGACGAAAAAGCTTCGCTAATAAGGTCTTCCGATTCGACAGAATCCAAAACATTCCAGTATTCCACCCCTGCTGCATATGACACTTGTAAACGTTAACCGAACACAAACCGCGAGTTGAATTGGCAGTTGTCGGTCACTGTGATAAATATTGAATATTCACGAGACGCACCCGTTTTACTGTTAGATCACTAAGCCAGACGGTTTTGACCGCGTTGGTTAATTAACGGTGTTGCTATGTGTGAAAACAGAATCATTTCTTTCACCAGGATTTTAATAGTAAGTAAACACAGAAAATCCGTTAAGTTAATTTTTCACCAAAGTGTTCACTTGAATTTGTAAGTTGGATAT
The DNA here is from genome assembly GCA_947086405.1 of Esperia sulphurella. Classification (NCBI taxonomy): domain Eukaryota; kingdom Metazoa; phylum Arthropoda; class Insecta; order Lepidoptera; family Oecophoridae; genus Esperia; species Esperia sulphurella. The sequence continues at coordinate 5,540,611 of OX352282.1, forward strand.
GATGTTCTAAAGAAAAAGAACAGACTACAAACTAAAGTATTATCTCACATTTGTGTTTGCGCCACACCCCGGCGCTCCTTGCGTGCAGTTATATTTAATTACCTACTATTCTATTACTACAGATGCACCAGACTGTCCGTACACGTTTGTGTTTGCGTAAATATGGTAGGGCTACTGCAACCGGCATGCGAACATAGTTGATCGAGAGAGGGACAACGTTATACGTCAACAACAAGCGCTTCTCTTTCTAACTTATAGGGTCGATTTCTCGCCACCGGCAGCGTCAGCCGTGGGGAGGTGGGGGTCGCTTCTTTGCGTAGTAATATTTAGTAACACATCACGTCAAGGGGTATCAAGGAGCGAAAAGCGGGTGAAGGAAAGTCGCTTTGCGACATTAGATTGCGCAAAGTGGCGATACATCGTCTCTGCCTACCCCTCTGGGACCAAGGCGTGAGAGTAATTAAGTTTTGATGGAACCCTTAAATGAAACAAAGTCTGACACCCAACACACATGATCCACCCACGATATTTTATTATATGCAATCTTTCATTTTGGTATGGACATTTAGATCTACTTATGAATTTGATTTACAGCTAGACGGGAACTATTTACCTGCATAACTTTGTAGCAATTCATCTTAAGACTGGAACACTAATTAGTTACCGATTTCACGGCGTTCAATTAAATCTTATAGGCTCTCTGCTCGTCCAGCTATCGGAATCCGCTCGAAAGCCGCTGCGAAGCGGCCGATCGACGTCTCCCGATGACGCGAGAGCGAACATTGAAAATGAGGTGCCGCGCGGTCACCGCTCAGTCATGACTGAGGGGTGACCGCGATAGTGAGTCCTAATCGGCGGTATTAGACGAAAGCATTTATATTTCAGAGAATAGACTATATAATCTATGGTTTAACGTTAAAAATAATCAGTTTGCGGTATAAATAAATTTCTACTTACTCTATCACTTTTTTTACGTTCAGACTTCTACCGTCCCTAGTTTTTTACGACTTTTGTCATTTTAACCGATTTTAACCCAACTTCTTTTTAAAAAATCCATACAAAATATAATGGAGGGAATTATCTATTCCGAAATGAAGGAATTTATAAAATCGCTTCGGTAATTTCTGAGATTACCTCTCATAACGTTCCTTCTTATAAATATTTGTGTAGATTAACACCTTTCTAGATAGAAAGCATAGAATGTAAGGTCACGGTTGCAGTTGTGAGCGGCAGCGTGTTGCAGCAAAGCCCAGTATTAGCAAAACGACCAATTTACTTATTAATTCGTACGGAACTGAAACTGATGGTGATAAATGGGTCTGACGGTGACGCAGAAATGGTTTGCAACTATATGGGCACCTACTGACTTGGCAAAGATGCAAACACTATTTTTTTGTAATGCCATGATTTATGTGTAATGGAAGTTGTGTTGAAGTAATCTACAAAAGTATCTTCAATCAATACGAATATTGTTAATGCGAAACAACCACCTAGATACGCACTTTTGGAAAAGGCAACATATCGTCAAAACGCATTTTTACTAACTTTATTGTGACCAATTTCTAAATGTACATCGATTAATCAAGTACTAACTTTATATACTTTTTTTTTGAAAGAATTTTCTGGAATTTAGGTAAACACATAAACAAACACAAATTTCAATTCTGTCTGGTTCAATTGGCGCCGCCAAAACGCTCACCAGCACTCCTAGCGACCGAAAATAGAAATTTTTCAGTACTAACTTGAACTTCATAAGTATACATAAAAATTCTTAAATTCACAAGTGAAGTTACACTTGTCAGTCAATTCTCAAACATCGTCTACGAGCGCGCACGTAATCTTTGCGAAGCAAAATTTTCAACATTATTCCGCTATCACTTATGTATATAGCTGCAACCTTACATACAACCAATTCCCCAAAACGTTATTCCATTATAATTTTGTTAAAACATATGCTGATTTATATCGACAAGTTGAATAATTTTACGATATTTTAATTACTTACTAAAGTGTTAAATGCAGTCCCCTCATAAAAGGTCTTTGGGTCGCCATTTGATTTGAATAATGTAAACTTGACATAGTTGTCAAGAATTCCAAGCGTTGTTGACATAGTGATGTGACAAGCATATATGAGTCAGCGATTAACCATTCAATAAACTATCGTAAGTTTCACATACACATTTTATTGATTATTATCAAACAAATGTAAGCTTTGCAAGGTTTTTTGTAGCGAAGTTTATTTTTGGGATTTCGTCAAAACGGAAATCTCTATAGTGAAGATATTTTGTCGTATGTGTGTCGGATGGCTCGATAATTATTGAATCAATTGAGCAGAATTTTTTAACATGCCTGCCTTCCTTATAAATGGAAAAATATAGAAAATTGAGGTTCTACTTCAGATATTAAATTAAATTTTTTATTGACGGACCTTGAGATCTTATAGGATATACAATTACAAATGAAATTAACGTAACGAAAGAAACAAAATATACTTGAGATTAACGCCATAAAAAAGTTTGTAATGTCACAATGACTTTGCAGTGTATTTCAGAACACAATTTCTGTTGTTTCCAAGGTGCAAATGGGTTTGTTTTCATGTGTAATTTATGTTGGAACAGATGTTACTAAATTTCTTCTACTATAATATATAATATGGGAAGTTAAGGTTGTAATCGCTTATTTTATAAATGTCCAATGACTATGTCATGTTACTCTACATTTTATCATAAGAAAGTTTAAACCGACAACGATTAATACTCAACGGAAATCCTCCTGGGGCGAGCTTCAGATCTTGCACAACACTGGCAAACAGAACTTATCTGATGTTCTAGTGATGTGCCACTATCGATAAACCATTTTAATTCATCGATGCCAATCGTGAACATGTTCGGCTTATGTAATTCTGTTTAGTTCGCTATTTGGTAACATTCGTGATGCTATTGTCTTGAAAAGGTTACGTTGTATGTTACATGCTCTATACAAAATACAAATAAGGCTTTCCTACTCTTCTGGTAAGTACATGTTGCGACTATAATTACGTCAATAATAATCATTTATGCATTTGTCGTTCCCGGATTAGAATATGGCCAGCCCCGATCTACCCGTGGGTGTCATCAAGGCGACTAAGGGTCCAGCCATCTGCCAAGCATGGTGATTATGGCAAATCCCTCAATAGACGGCTCACCAAAAGTGGCATTCTTTCGGGGAAGCTTATGTTCAGAAGTGGGCGTATTTCGGCTGATATAAATGAATAAAATATTCAATATAGAGTAGTTAATGTTAAGTGCCATCCGCCAATCCAAGGTCTGCCGTGCCGATGGATGTGTGTCCAGGGGCTAGCCTGCTCGTAAGCGTGCCGACATCCCGGAGCTGGGCGAACTCCGGGCACTATTACCCTTACCGAATCATGCGGGGCTCTGATGAGGTGAGTAATTATTTCCCTAGCTATGTTGTTCGCAACACATCACGTCAAGGGGTATCACGGGGCAAAAGCGGGCGAAGGAAAAGCCGCTTTGCGACATTAGATTGCGCAAAGTGGCGACACATCATCTCTGCCTACCCCACCGGGACCAAGGCGTGAGCATTATGTATGTATGTAATGTTAAGTGCCTATGCGCCGTCGTTACTATTCAGTATAATATGACAGACATATTGGCGGCAGTTAATTGCATAGATAAATACAATATGTACAATAGTGATTGGCGCACTGCGCGTACACAGTCCCGAGACAAGTCTTATGTCATTGCACGATTGCGAGTGAGTTATCAACTGTTTTATTGACATTTTATCAGAGGAAATAGGGCCTTCTTTTCTCGTAACGCAATAAAATAATTATGTTATTTTTATGTAATGGATCTTCTTAACTTTCTGCATATAAACGTTCGTCTATTGGGCAAGGCCTGATCTTACTACGAGGGCCAGCAAAATCCCAAATAGGGTAAAAGAGTCGTCAGTCTTATCCGTAGGAGCTTTATAAATATCGCCTGTATTCCAGGACGCCAGGTCTCCACCCCACGTAAATAACATAGTTGTATCGCAAATTAACAGTGAAAGAAAACAAATGCTGAGATAAACAGGAAGATTCGTTGAAGTAATTAGTACTTTTGTACCATTTTCGTGTGCGTGTGGGGGGGGGGGGGGGTCAAATTGGTGACGTCATCAAAACGGCTGGAGTCCGCAGTGAAATGAATAAAAGGAAAGTGCATGACAAGGTTGATGAATGGGACGAGGCGTTGAAGGCTAGTGAGGTGTGTCAGAACCGCGCACATCGTCTCTGCCTACCCTTCTGGGACCTAGGCGTGATCATTATGTATGTATGTATAGTGGAGGTATATCGGTGTTAGTGCATCTGATATAAGCCCACAATGGAACTATTAAGCTATAAAAGCATAAGTATTTCGCCAGTGTGCTAGTTGTCTTAGTGCAGATTGGAGCGTTAAGGAAGAGAAATGACATGGCTCAAGTAGCGACTACCGACGCGATCTCGCTGCGCAAGCGCAACCGGCCACCCAGGCTTTGATATCTAAGTCCCCTGAGGGACGGTTGCATCAGTCAGACAATGCCTGCAACTTAATAGGTAATAAGGAAACGGCTTCTTCCTCGTCGTGAGTTATGTAAGAAAAGGACAGTTGTATAATTATGAGGTCCTATTCAAATAATGATGGAGTTAGCGGCACTTTGTAAATAAGAACTTTCGAAATTACTTGGTTGGTTTATAAATTCAATGCTTCTACAGCTAGTACCTCCAGCCTATATTTGGTATGAAATCAAAATAGGAACTTGACAAAGGCAGGCTCTCGTTTTTTTATTTAAAATTTCTTTTGAATATTCTAAAGTATAAAAGGTTTTCTCAAATGGTTTTCCCTTTACCGAGAAGTCTAAGGTAAAGTTAGTATAAGTTTACCTTACGGATAAATTCATTTTCCTGGTTAGAAACCTCGACCATACATATGTAGGGCGAACAGAGTACCAACTAGACCAGGGATTCCCAAAGTGGTCGATACCGACCCCTTGGGGTCGAAATCGGTTTCCCAGGGGTCGACATTAACGAAAACTGATTTTGGGGGTCGACGAGGTCTAAAAATCGACCCTTATTAATTACACAAGTTCTTATTTGAAACTTTCGAGATACTGTATATAAGTTGTGTTACGTGCACCAACTTATTATAAGAATGACTAATATTTCAGTAGGAAGTATCACTGTTGTACTTTAAAAAAAACTGGAGATAGGACTTTTAAAGTAATTTGGCTATGGGGGTCTGAGGTATCAGTTCATTTTGGAAAAGGGGTCTCTTGCCCCAAATAGTTTGGGAATCCCTGACTAGACTATATACTAAGAACCTTCTAAGATTTAAATTCCTTCCCAGTCATCAAAAAACAAGTTAAAAACTAAACCTTTCTTTCTTTCTAAAACATAATAACTTGTCCTTTTCTATCAATAAAGTTTGTTTATTTGATAACAATATTAGTTTCACGATAAGGAATGACATAATCGTTGTTTATTAACATGAGGTTGACATTTCCTCAGTAATTATGTAATTTATTCGGTATTACTAGAAATCGTTACATACTTCCTACAAATAAACTAACAGTTAGTCACGAATCTCGATTATTGTTTATACAAAATGTTAGAGATCTCCAAGGAAATAATGTTCAGTTTATCTATACCTCATACCATGAAGCAAAATATTTTTTCGTAGCTCATAGTTTCACTTCAAAGTGTTTTTCTTCATGACTGACACTAATTGGTTATTAAATTAGATAACAGATGATTTTAAAATGTGCATCTGTTATCTAATTTAATAACCAATTAGTGTCAATCATGAAGGAAAACAGTTCGAGGTGAAACTATGAGCTACGAAAAATTATTTTGCTTCATGGTATGAGGTGTACATACTAATAAGAGGTAAAGTGTATATGTAAAGGATGGATGTGTGTTTGAAATAATCTTTTTAACTACTGCATCGATTTCAATAATTCTCTCTGTTTGAACAAGGCTATTATTATGTTTTTGGGTCTCTTAAAAGGGTATGGACATAAAAAAGGTTGAAATGAAGCAAGTCTGCGAACAGTGTAGAGTTTCATAAGACGTAGCGGCGACGTAAGCGGCGTTGTTAGTTGAAAACGTAGCTAACCTTAAATACAAATTGTGCAGTAAAAAAATATATAATCAATATTGAATCGAGGCATATGCATGCACAAAATAATAAAAAATCGCACGTATTTCCTGATAAATAATTGTTAAGCACAGATTGAAGAAAATGAGGGTAGGTACATGTCGTATCACAAATCCAGAGTTTAAATGACATATCGAGGATTATTAATTGAATTATTTAGACGTAAGAAGTAAATAGAAATATTGCATAATATTTTATTTGTATTTCAGTGTATATAATTAACTATTATAAAGAAGGTGGCCGGAAGCGGCTGGATGCGGAGGGCGGAGGATCGGGTGCGGTGGTGTTCATTGGGGAAGGCCTATGTCCAACAGTGGACGTCTAAGGGCTGATATGATGATGATATAAATAAATAAGTTATTCCCTAATAGGTGCCCATTTTCTCTCCATCATCCCCCACATAGCCCAGAGTAGCTCCCCCCCCCCCCCCCCCCATAGTTTAAATAACATTATCATCATTACGTCTAAACAATTTCATATGCTCTAAATTAACACTTATTAACACAAGACACAGTTTCAACCCAACCAAGCCAGGTTTCAACGATGCAACCCAGCGGATGATGCCCAACATGTAACAACAATTTGTTGTTTTGTAAACAGCTCGCGTACAGTTTCGGCTGTAACATAAACAAAACATGTTTTGTTAAACTTCCTGCTTTGGTCGTCTTTCGGATGTGTTCTTGAGTTAGGAGGTGACGTCATGTGAGAATTGGTGGGGAATGGTCTGTGTTTGTTGCATAAATGTATATGATTCCATTCCAAATTACTGTGCAAGCGTCTGGTCGAGGCAAAAATCAGATGACCGAAGGGCTGGGCGTTTCCTCCCACGGAGGATCAGCCTCACCATACAGCGGGGTAATGCTGCTAACCTTTTGGGCACGCTCCCAGTAGTGGGGAGGAGCTTAGGAAATTTTTTACCTTTTTTTTTAGTTATTTAGTTTTAGGTGTTGTCATACAAAAAATACGCAATATTTGTGTCTCGGTAACATGTTTATGGAAGAACAGAAAAAAAGGTTGCAGATATTATTTTGCTTTCGAGACGGAAATGCGTTTGTTTTCGTATGCCAATTGATTTGGAATAGAATTTACATAGAATTTCCCTTTACAGCAAATGAAGGCCCCTAACTATATTCTAATCAAGAGCTGTGGATTTTGTAAAATAAAAAAGTGATAAAATTAACCTATGAAAACATAAATGATTGTTTAAATATTTATACAATAGGGTTTGACGGATTCGGTGTCTAAACAATCCAAAGTTTTCAATAAATGTTTTAGTTATTTATTTGTATTTAGAAAGTTGTGATAAATAAAGCCGTATCACTAACAAATGTAAATGAAGAGCACAAAAAAAACAATAACAAAATATCATTGTAGAAAAGGAATCCGGAAAGGAATATTTTTTGAGTAATAGAAGAATTATATCAATAATTTATATTAATTTTATATTAATATCCTTTCCGGATTCCTTTTCTATAATGATATTTTGTAATTGGTTTTTTGAATGACCAACAACATATTATGTTGTTGGTAAAACACTCTCGCGCGCTGAGTCATTCAGGTAACTGTACAAGGTACATACTTAACTTACCTCATAACAAGTTCGTCTCATCAATACGATTCCAAACTACTTAAAATTCACAAATAAAAACAAATTTACTTCACATTAGTTCACTAGAACACTTGCACTCACTGCCTTTCGTTAGACTGAACAGACGTGGAGCACATGGTCACAGTTTGCGTTTAATAAAAAATAAAAATAAATAATTTAAAAAAGAACTCGATAGAGACGCCACATTCAGCCTCTTGAACGTAACTGACTGAATGAATCACGAATTACGAACAAGGCAAATAATACCAATTATATGGTCTCTGATCATTTGAGGCTATAAAAAGTGGTTGTATTCTAATGTAGACTCTATGTCAAAGGCATACATACATTATAACATTTCGTGAACAGCAACACGTGTGGACTACAAGAATATGAGTTCACCGATACTATGACGAGTTTGTGACGCGTTTTTTTTTATTATATATGTCGTTTGTGACGTTTGCTACTTGATAATGATTTCTACATACTTACTTGGGAATGAGGTAGTTGCCTGTAGTGTCCAGTAAGTGATAATGTAATGGTAATTCTTACTTATCGTACGCTAGCTTTAATGCCAGGCGACATTTGGACTAAATTCCTTATCTATCCATAGTAGTTTGGACGTATTACGTCCAATAGTGGACGTTGACAGAGTGACGATTAATGTATTAATACATATAAATGCAGGTAGATCAAAGTTACATAGAGGTTGAAATCGGATACTGAGAATTACTTATTAAAATCTAGTAATCCATATTCTTTATGTCGATGATTAAAATAGAATATTACACATTAGGAGGATGTGTCTAGGGTTTTAATACATTGGATTTAGATGTGTCTAACTCCAACATCACTGAGTCGGCCACATGGACAGATTGGGAGAGGATCGACTTTCGGTCGATCAAAGTTTGAAGCAAACTTAATTAAGGACATCCCGTGCAAGGAGCGGGGGCTCTGTACAGCCATTGCATCCTACGCGTCCCTGGGGAGGGCGGCAGCAACGGGGTGGCCTCGTTACTGCTACAGGCACAGCGAGGGTGCAGGGGGATTCCATCTGCCCCCGAGGCAGGCCGCCGAGCGCGAACGGCGTGGCGCGTGAGAGGGGCACCGAGAGCGTGAGCCTTTGGTGGTCCCGGAGTGTCTGTTCTGCGCCGTGGATGGCCACCCCGGGGTTTTAGTCGGCGCGATCCCGACATAACCTACTCGTCCCCCCGAGCGTCTCGCCGTTAATGCAGTAGGCATTTCCCCGCGACAGAAAAGGCCTCCAGCAGTTAACTTAAGACGTTGATGAACATTTAGAAAAGGTCATAACTTGTCATATCGTTCTTGTAGGAGGGAAGGCCTTTCATTCATCTTCCCAGCTGACCTCGGCGTGGCCTTTACGCTAAAGTTCAACATTATGCGATTAGCAATTTATTGATGAAGGTTACCGTTTGAAGATAGCATAGTTCGTTTCAATTGATGAAATTGCTTGTTTATTTCAATTAAATGAATGATTAATTATTTTTGCCGGCTTAAAAAAGTATGTATGCGGGACCTACGCTCGGACTTTATTATCTGAAGGATTAGATCCGACATGAGGTAATCTGAAATGGATGTCACATCTGTCGGAGAACCGATTACCGCTGGGTAAACGAGTTCTCTAGTGGAGACCGCGACTGGGCAGGCGTAGTGTGGGACGCCCCCGAGCTAGATGGGGCGACGATCTGCGTAGGGAGGCTGGCAGTGACTAAATGAGAGGAGCCGAGGATCTGGTTCAGTGGCGCGCCTAGAGAGAGGCCTATGTCCAGCAGTGGACTTTTGCAGGCTGATGATGATGACTTAAAAAGGTTGATTCTCTTTTTTATTATACTTTTGTATTTACGGAGCTTGGCGGGTCCGCAGTGCGTGGCGTTTTTTCTCGCACGCACGGGAGCCTATTATAAAGGCAACATCACGGAAAGTTTTATTAAACTTTTCTTCCTTAACAATTTCCCAGAAATTTTCATATATATTTTTTTTATCACTGGGCGATTTAATATTGGCATGTATTCCAAATTTTATCTCAATTGGTCAAGTACTTTTGTAATTATTATTAGAGAAGTACAAAAAGGGTGTCCATTTATACGGACCTCAACTAGATTTACAAAAATAATATTTTTTTGTAGTGACTGCACACGAGTGCAAGTAACGCAGCAAGAACAAGAACAAGAACATTGAACCCGCGTCATATCGCACGCACGCCTCGAGCTGTAGGCCGGCCCGTATCCTCCGAGATTTATCGACTATCGATAAAAGTAGGTCGATAACGGTGAACGCCACTGAAAAGTGTTTTGACTTTTGACATTTCGGTATATTTTTTATTTTACTTATCGAAACGTTGACTGGCTTTGACGGTTTTATGCTATTCATTGATTTTAATTTGGTTTACTTGACAAGGTGATGTAAAAAATGTGAGTATATAGTGGGACGAGAAGCGGACGAAAGAAAGTCGCTTTGCGACACACGTACGTCTCTGCCTACCCCTCTAGTACCAATGCGTGAGCCGTAGAGACCGTAAACTTTTTTGTTCAGCAAAGGTTTGCAGCACTATTTACAATAACTAAATACAAAAACTGCTAAAAATGGTTGAGAATACGGCACTAAATTGAATACTCCTTTAACCACTACAGGTATCTACTTTGTTACACCCTGTTTATTAAACGTAATTATATCTCAAGACTTTTTTTCATAAAAGCGAAGTTTGTCCCACGCAAGTAAACAAGAAAAGTAAATTGAATGCAATTAAAATAATTTACAAGTCTCAGATCTTCTTCGAAGGACAACAATAAATTATTTCTAGAAATAGATTACTAGTACAGTCGGCCAGAGAACTGGTTAATAAAGACAACAGTCGTGTTCACGATATCGAGAGATCACACTTTCGATCTACATAATCGTAATAATCTAACGATAAACACGAATAAAAACAACTCTGCATATTTTTTGGTGAAGCACTATACCAGAGAATCTAATAAATAAAATCGTAAACTTAGCGTGTCTGTATTTTAAAGATATCTGCAAAAAAAAATTGGTGTCCAAGGATTGATTGATTGGAATTTTTGTCTGTTTGTTTGTGCACGCATCACTCAAAAACAACTAAACGAATTCTGATCTAGTTCGCAGAAAAATATAGGGCTTAATTCGGAATAAGATATAGGCTTTATTTTATCGCAATCGACTAACTTAATCAAAAGTTATGCTGATTTATTGTTTTCAAAAACTCACATACATTAATTACATCGCAACAGAGAATGCTCGGCGAAATTGGGATTGAGATGGAAGAGTTAGGAGGACAAAAAGAGGTTTGAGGGGAGAGTTAAGGGGAGTAGGTGCTGGAGCGACAGCGTTAGCGGCAGATGGAGCTGGGGCGGGAGCGGGAGATGGAGCGGGAGGGGGAATAGAAGGGGGAAGGGAATTAACACTAAGTAATTTTCAACTTTAATTAATTTTGTAGTCCACGCATGTGGAGCCACGGGCACAGCTAGTACGTAATATTACTATTTATTTACGTAAAGAAGCGGCAATAATTAAGTTAATAATAGACGTAAGTGAATAATCGACGACCTCCGTGGCGGAACGGGGTAGCGCTCGGACTGCCGCGCCGGAGGTTGCAGGTTCGAATCCCGCTAGGGGCAAATGTGCGTATGATGAATATGAATGTTTGTACCAAAGTCTTGGATGTTTATATATTTATTTAAGTATGTGTATCCGTTATCTAGTAACCATACCACAGGCTCTGCCTAGTTTGGTACTGGATAATTGGTGTGAATGTATGATATATTTATATAATTTAAAATATATCATGAAAACGTATATTTTAGAAAAAATTAAGGTTTGCCGGAAGAAATCGCTTTTAACGATAAGATCGCGTAGATGTATAATTAATGTAAGCTAGTTTTTGTATCTGTGTATTTTTTATCGTGCAAAAAAGAGTATGTATGTATGTAAACACTTTATTGTACCAAAATTAACCAACTTGTACCAAAACTTGTGTACAAAGGCGGACTTAACCCACTTAAATATCTCTTCCAGTCAACTTTGCGTAACCAACAGGACTACTTATAGTAAAATGCGTAATAAGAGGAATTGAATTGGTTTTTTTTATTATTATTTTAATTAATTGACGCTTTCAGCAGAACCGATGGCCGTTGGGGCCATGTTGGGGCAGAAGAGTTCTGGAGTGGAGACCGCGGATTGGGACAGGGTGGGAAGCCCCGCCGACAAGTGGACCTACGACCGAAGGTGGCCGGAAGCGGCTGGATGCAGATAGCGGAGGACCGGGTGTGGTGGCGTTCATTAGGGAAGGCCTATGTCCAGCAGTGGACGTCTAAGGGCTGACATGATGAACGCATTGCTTTTGAATCCTACTAATATTATAAATGCGAGAGTTTGGATATTTGGATGTATGGTTTTTCGATGTTTGTTACTCAATCACGCTTCAACCACTAGACGGATCGTGATTAAACATGGCACACATATAGGTTAGGTACTGGAACATAGGATAGTTTTTATCCCGAAAAAATATCCCATTCCTACGGGAAATACATAATAATTTGTGATGTTAAGTTATCCACGCGGACGAAGTCGCCGGCAACGGCTAGTAGATTATAATTATTTAGCCGCTTAACCATTTTGGTGCGTGTAGACCAATCGATAGATTTACGTCGACATTCGATACGTCGCATCACTAGACAAGGAGTACATAAAATAAAAGCGAAGCCATAATATCCTGCGCAGCAGCGCCCGCGCACTGCACACGTGTTCCGAGATAATCTCTTCAATGATCACTTGGGAGTATTAGTGTACTATTCAACTACTAAATATAGTCCTGTACTCAAATAGTTACTAGGCATCACATGATATCGTGACTGACTAACCTATACTCAGAGAATACTAAATATTACTACGTAAAGAAGCGTCACTCACCTCCCCGCCAGTTTATCGTCGCCCGCAAAACCGAACACGGCTGGCAGTACCCATGTCCAGCCAGACTGGTGTGCGTGTAATAGTAGTGGGCGATTATATCTGTTTGCTCGTACAGAGTCAGGGGTGTGCTATAGTACTGTTTGCCTGCGGCACAAACTAACCACGAAAACGTTGGTACCGCTGTTCTTCAAGACATTGTTTCATTTTCATCATCATCATGCTAATCCCGCCAAGGGCAAACATGCGTGTTATGAGCACTTGTGTTTGCCTTGTGACTGGATGTTATATATATATATACATATTATGTATGTATATCAGCTGTCTGATACTCATATTACAGGCTTTGCCTAGTTTGGGATCAGGTGGCTGTATGTAAAATGTCCCCACATATTTATTATTATTATTATTAAATTTATTTACTATTATAAGTTGCACCCTAACAGAACCATATATAACGGCACAAATTTAAATAACTATACAAACATGAAAATAAATGAATTATATACATATACATTAGATCCAATTATAAAAACATCACAAAGTAAAAAAAAACATAAATCATATCGGCTTTTAGACGTAGTAGCGTCCATTAGGGAAGGCTTATGTCCAGCTGTGAAAATGTTATACATGTCCTTTCGGTTACTCTAAGGTTGACTGGAAGAGATCTCTAAGTGGGATAAGTCCGCCTTTGTACACAGTTTAATTCCTATTTTATTATTGTTGTTGTTGTTATTTTTGGTACAATAAAGCGTTTACATACATACATACCGTTACTACACCCAGTCCTCCGCCTCCACATCCAGCCGCATCCGGCCACCAACCCAAGTATTTAAAAGTGAAACCGACTGAAATCAATTTCGAAAAACCGAAGTGAACTTATCTTGAAATCAATTTGCGTAGTTCTAAGTAAAAGATCGTAAAAGCGGTAACCATTGTTTACTTTCTTGTTCTGTTTCAAATACAGCTAGGAATAGTAGCAGTTTTAGTTCTAAATACTCAGGTTTTTTATATCTCTAAATAATAAGTTAATAAAGAAAAATAAAACATATTTTTAAGTTTTAGCGGTAACTCTTTTTCGTTATTTGCTTGTTTCGCTGGCTACAGAACAGCTATCCATCAAAACAGCTCAAATCGTTAGGTCTAGAATTTTTTTTGCTTAGAGATTCTACATAATATGTCACAACGATTAAGACGAATTTTTTGAAATGCAACCTCTGCGGGTTGAAATTTGTAGACGAAGCCGCGGGTAGCAGCAAGTTAGCGTAAAATAGAATAACAACTCGATCGGCCGATTTCGTGGGATTTGTGATTTCAACAATATTTATTGAATGTTAATATTCATTACTACTTTCACTCCTTAAAAAGAGCAAGTAGGTCATCGTCAGATTAAAGCCTGAATATGCACAAGTGTCAATATTTTTTAGTTCATTTTCTATGCAAAAAGATTATATATAACCTGTTATTTCGACTTTAATTGACGTTAATAGAGAGGCCGACCGAAAAACCAATCAGAATAAATATAGAAGCCTTAGAATATAAAGCTAGCATCTTAAATACGAGGCAACATAATAAATATTCGGCATTACATTGGAGCGAGTCACAGTTTATGTTTATAGCTGGACTTGATCTAACTAGGCCATCAAGATAAGCTAAGAACTAAGCTAACTGACCTGGCAACACTGACAGAATGAATTATACACTTGTTTTATTTTACAAACATTGGATGGTAATTCGTAGGTTTTAGGTTATAAAAGTGAATAAATGATAGTTTAAAATATTTGTTTAACAGCTGACATTTGACAGCTGATATTTGACAGCTGAATAGATAGCACAGTGATTTTTTTAGCATACGGACAAACAGCCAGTCTAATGGTAAGCGGTCACTGTCGCTTATAAATCTGCCAGCGTAAAGGCCACAAGTGTGTTAGAGTGTTCCTGTATAACACTGTCTCTCTCACCCATCAAATCAAACCCGAACACAAACATTGCTTATATCTTGGATTTATATATAACTAGCTGGTGCCGGCGACTTCGTCCGCGTAGGCAACATCACAAATTATTATGTATTTCCCGTAGGAATGGGAAGTTTTTCGAGATAAAAACTATCCTATGTCCTATTCCAGGACCTAACCTATATGTGTGCCAAGTTTCATCACGATCCGTCCAGTGGTTGCAGCGTGATTGAGTAACAAACATCCAAATATCCAAACATCCAAATATTCAAATATCCAAACTTTCACATTTATAATATTAGTAGAACTATACTATTAACCACTGAAAAAAAAACCAGTAAAATTAATTCTATACCAGGAACGAAAATAATAGTTAAAAACAAATCATTTGACAGGAGCTTAGGTGAGAAAAAAATCCAAGATCGATTACAAAACTATTTAATTCTATGAACTTTCCCAATAATCCACATTACATACACCATTGCAACAACGTATACTCTGATTATTATAGTAGGTATCGTAATTTTATTTGTTGGTGAATATTATTTTCGTCCCTGAAACGTAATATAGTATACCTACTAGATCCAGTCAGAAAAAATTTCAGCAGATCCTTAAGATTACCTTTGCCAGTTATTGCATTACTACTTTAAAAAAATATTGAAAAATGTAAACTTCTAATATCGATATACTTCCTGGACCGTGTCACTGCACTAGAGATCGAAAAAAATGCCTGTAACCAGACACAGTGTAAAAGCGGTCTGTGTTAAACCAAACAAAGATATCGTATGGAACGTTTCGAGAGCACAACATGTGTGTTTTGGTGTTATGTATTGTGTGTGTGTGTGACTGTGTTGTGTTCACAACCAAAATGAGATCGAGGTGAGACGACATCTGATATTGTGGCGCGAGATTATTAATAATAGGTTAGTTTAATATGTTACACGATAAAGTAATCTTAATATCATATCTATCTGTCACCGAAGACAAAAGTTAATGGCTTAAGAGTTAAACTCAAGCGCCACTGATTTCGATATTATCGGATTAGGGGGTCAAGATGAAGGAAAGGGGGGCACTGAATTAAATAAAACTATTTGGTTTTTAAAACTTTCAACAGCCTGTACTTTTTTTTAGCGATGTTATTTGAACACCCCACTTTTTATGGCATTCGGTAGAGGACATTATAGTCAGCAACTATTGTCTAAAAAAATCTGCCCCCCCCCCCCTACGCCCCCCGCGATGCAGGCTCTGGAATTCGTTTTTGGGACTGCCATTTTTTCGGCCGCGAGTTCCGGACTTAGAATAGGTCCACTCCAAATCTTCCCGTTGGTGTCGTCAAGGTGACGAGCAACAGCGTTCTCTTGCGTATATTAAGACGATTGCTGCGATCACCAATCAGTATGCCTACAAAGCGTGGTGATAATGGCAAATCCCCCAACGACAGCCTACCAAAAGTGGCATTATGTTGGAGAGGCTAAGCAGTGGACGTATTTCAGCTGATGATGATGTCATTAAATCCCCGATTTTTTGATGACAGGGCCTCAACTTTTGTCAAATACTTAATATATTTTTTTGTCCCTTTTTGTACGCTAACAACGCACCGGACAAATTTTCACGCCAAAAATACAAGTTATACTCTGATCTAGATTAGACTCTAGAATAAATCAGCATCTCCAACAGTGACAATTCCGTAAGTTTCGCTGACTATCTCGAACAAACTTTTTAAAATAAATTAATGTAGTAAACTAATAGGTTCCTGGAATCATTTAACGTATTTTTTCGCTTGACAATCGCATTAACTGTCAATTTATGCGCACGTGCTGTTGATTCTAATTTCAAACGGAATTCCTCGGAAGGATAAAGTTAGAAAACGCCGCGAGGCGGGGTGCTATATCCCAAATTATCAACACCCGTTGGTCGGACGAGGCGGCTATGTATTCCACCAATCCATTGAAGCTTTTGTTATCGGCCGTATTTCAAGTTCGGACCTAGTGAACTTTTGCGAATATGTGACTAATTTTTGTAAACACATTATTAAAAGACAAAAAGAAAAAGATTAGGTTTTATTCATGCAACGATCAAGTTAGTCAAGACAAGAAATACCGATTAGGTTTTTTTTGTACAAGAATTATCGTTATTTTCTTTTACAGTAGCGGTAACGTACTTTGACCAATTCGATTCTTAAAAAACTTCTGCTTGCTCTTTGTTTGTGTATGGTTTTAAGATTAAAAATTAACAAAATACTTTTGGCGGATCTAAAAAAGTGTATAAATTGGCCTGGTTCAGCCAACGTCTCAAAAGGCTGTATGAACCTAGGTTCCCTTGCTTGTATCACAAATGATAAAAATTATACACTTTAGCCTTCCTGCCCGAATGAAGGCATAATGAGACATTTTACGAGCATGACAAGTGAAAAATTCTTTTGATTTGATTCTGTGGGCACTAAATATTAGTCATCTTAGATTTCAAAGTAGATAGTTACGAAGGTAGAGATGGGTATGTTGCGTTGGTTTGGATATTTAGAGCGTATGAGGGAAAGAAGAGTGACAAAAGAAATATACAATGCGAATGTGGAAAGAACTACAGCCCTAGGATGACGTTCAAAGTTCAAATTAGTAACGCCCTCAAAATTGCTGGGGTCCACAGTGAGAAGAAAAAAAGGAGGTGCATGAGGTTGATGAATGTGAGTGAGGCTAGTGAGGTGTGTCAGGATCGCGCAAAGTGGCGATCCATCGTCTCTGACTACCCTTCTTGGACCATGGCGTGATCATTATGTATGTATCTTTACTCCAAATAAATATAGTTAGGTTTAGTGCAATACGTCTCTGTGAAGTCTAAAACGTAACCTAAAACGATAATCCGTAACTTCTCTACTTTTCTCAGGAGTTTAACATCGGAAACGTGTTTGTAGACGGCCGTTAACAATTTTCAATGGTCCGAACCGAAACCATCGTTTACAGAAATTATGGATTTGCCATTAGGCAGAAAAGTTTATGGCTCAAAATGACTTGGGAACTTATTTCTTATAAATGAGTCAAAGGGTCATTGTTTCTTAAACAGACAGGTATAGAAATATGTGTAATGAACTGTTAATACGCATTCACTATAAATACTGAATACGTTTTTTGATAAATTCGATGAAAATTTACATTCTAGTCGTTGAGGTGGCAGTTCTCGAAGAAATCGCTAAAAGAATCATAATTTAACTCATTACCACCACTCCCCCCACAACAAACATGTTTAATATTATCAATCTGTGGTGTTTGGCAGAAACCTGATAAGGTTATTTGTAGATTTAAAGGACCTGTCAGATTTCTCATGCCTCTATGTCCCGTCACCACAGATACTATGCTACAGCCTGTACTTTCTCAAGGTGCATTATGGTTGGCCTAGACTGAAGAATTTACATGTCTCGCCTGAGGGTTCTACAAAGTCGTGATGGACAGATTTAACGCACTAGGACCGTATGCGGAACCATAGGTTCAGTCATGAATTGATGTTAGATTATTTATTATTTTATGTGTTATCTCTAGTCTCCGTAAAGTTAGGGCATCATCATCAGCTTAAATACGTCCACTGCTGAACATAAGCCTTCCCAGAATGCCACTTTTGGTGGGCTGTCCATTGGGGGATTTGCCATAACCACCGCTTGGCAGGCGGGTCGGTGATCGCAGTAACGATCTTAATATCTGATCGCCGTTCCTGGTGCAATCCTATGCCTTGACGACACCCACGAGAAGAATGGAGAAATCCTACTGCCGGAATCCATACGGCTCAAGTTATGGCATGGTTCAGGTCAATGCCTCTATTGTTGCTTCTCGTTTGGTCATTTTGGATCTCTGAGGGTTCCCGTATAGCGAAGCCATTTTGTCAATCTTTTTGTCCGCCAGATAGCTGAAAGCTTGGAACATAAATGGGTAAATTAGGAAAATGTTTTTAAAAAAAGTATTTTCAAAATTATTTCAGCAAAACGATTCGACTGGCCACACATTGTTGACTTGCTAGTTTATAATCAAAAAATAATCATTTATTTGTACGAATGATTTTATTTTTTATTAGTAAATGAGTATTTTATACGCGTTTAATTTGAAGGCTGAGTTTAATCGTGTAACGGTTTGATTAGAGATTAATTATGATCAACCGGTTCTCGGATCTCGACACACTACCTTGAATATATTAAGTTGAAAGACAGGATGACGTCATAATGGCGGCTTTACCGTTACCGCGTAAAAGTGGCCGTAAATTGATGCAATTATTACAAAACGAACGTTTAAAAGCCGTGTGGTTCCCGGCTTAAAATAGGGCTATCCCCAATCTTCATGTGGGTGTTGTCAAGGCGTCTAAGGGATTGCACCAGGGACATGCAGCAAAGTTCTCCTGTGTATATTAAGATCATTACTTATGGCTCATACATATGTTCTTTTTTTTTGTAATGTAGAATAACAATCTAATGCGTTACTTAGCATGTTTGTCAGCTCTGCGGTAGCCGACTTATTTGATGTTACATACATGTGGAACATGTTGTTGGAATGTATAAAGCTATCTATAATACAAATATTTGATAACACTATTTGTACATTACCGTTTATGTTCTTGTAAATTTATAAAAATAAAAATAAAAAATTACTGCGATCACCAATTTGCCTGCCAAGCGTGTAGCGATTTTGACAAATTCCCCAATGAACATACACTAAAAGTGGCATTCTATTGGGGAGGCTTGTGTTTCGGATTTAGGCTGATGATGATGAGCGGTTCAAGAATGACTGATTTTCTTCTTATGCGATCTCTGCACTGACTCCAAGCAAGTGAGAATTGTATTAACCCAGCCTGTACAGGTAGGACTTAGTTCTAGTTGATGGTAACACAGAAGAATTAGTAGATCTCAACTCGGTCAGTCGTCGGGTTCTGAAGGCCAACTCTGTGAGCATTTCTGCTAATAACCGTCTAGCTAAAAAAAAACATTTTATACTCTCTAACAGATGATGTGACAGGTACTCTCTATGTATATGATTATGATAACCGTTTGGCTTCTAACTATCGTAATTAGATGTCAAACGCATATCAGAATATGTCTAATGTCCCGTTAGAAAGTGCAAGATACTCTTTAGCTCGACGGATATTATCCGCATATCATTATGGATATTATTAGTCGCAGTGTGGCCTGTATTTCGGTTTTCTACAGATTACATTTTGGGGAGTGTGCTCAGGAATGGCACGATTTGATTCCCCCATCCCCCTTCCATCAGCGGACTACCAGGCGTGGTGAGGGACTTCATCCCTATGTAGTAGATATACCACGTTCTCGCACGAAGCGTTTTGCTTCCTTTTCAATAATGCGAACTGCTAAGGAATAGAACTAACTGCCAGCTTCGGTATTTCGAGACAATTACAATTTGGATCTTTTTAAAGGAAGAGTGAATAGGCATCTTCTGGGTAAGCGCGCTCCACCTTAGGCTTCATCGTCACTTATCATCAGGTGTGACTGAGGTCAAGCGTAAACCCATCAGGAATAAAAAAATGAAATTCTTACGGAGTAATTGTCAGACCTATATACCAACGATCTGTTCTACAAACCAGAAGTTTCAGATTGCTTCGGTTGCGTTTTATTGGGTGGTTATAGTTGGAGAAATTATGAGACTGTATGCTCACAATATTCTAGAGTAATCTAGATCTTTCTACATCTTGTCTTGGTCCTCGTTGCATAGACAGATGACGTCATAATAGCGGCTCGATTACCGTTACAGGCGTAAAAAAGGGCCGTAAATTGCTGCAATTATTACAAAGCGAACGGTTCAATGATGTCTCATAAAATCTAACAAAACCTGTCTTAAAGCTATGGGATATTAGACTTTGTGGTGTGGAAATAGAGATGACTAACACGTTTGGATGTCTGTAAGTTGTTGGATGTACTGAGTATGTTGCTAAGAGGTGTGACGTCACTCAGCACATTGAATGTTCGTTGGGCCCGAGAAAGGTGCATAAATACTATTGATTGTAGTAAATACGATATCGACAGACTTTTTCTTGGCTTTCTATACACTAATATGTATTATTTTATATTATTATTATGCAACGATCTCTAGTACATAGAGATCGTTGTTATTATGTATTATTTTAAATTGACGTTGGATGCGAAAAACTAGTTTACTGTGATACACGGTAAGCAAAAGCACAGTATTATATAAAAATCTTCAAAAGTGCTCAGTATTAACGCATTTGTGGTCTTTGGTTTGAAGGATGTAGTTATACGAGTATGTTGACATGACAGTTGTGTACCCGCTTGTCACTTAATTCCGTAAGCATAATATATGTATACGAGAATCACAGGCATGCGCGAATCGAAGTCGAACAGCACCTTCATGAGACGAGCGCAGCGGGCGATGTGTTCCTCTAATTAACTGCATTCAAAGCGATAATTGGTGCGTTCACTTTTAGGGCCAAAGTCGGCACTTTAAGATCATCATAGAAGGGTATTTAGATTACTAGCCATAGTACATTATCATCACCAGCAACTTTGTAAATACAACGTGAAACTATAAAAAGGTTTCTTCTTTACAACACTAAGACTAAGGAAAAAAGGGTAGTGGAAAAAAAGTGACGTATAAATTTACGAAGTGTACTGTGCAATAAATTATATTGACTTTGAATTTGGTTATTGAGTGCGCCGAGCTTCCGGACGTCTAGAACAGGGGTAAGTTTAGGCATACCTATTGCATAAATAGTTCGTCAATATTGTTCTCTACTGTCAGTCAGTTGAAAACTGTGATCAGTTGCAATTAATAATAGAACAATAACACAAGTTTCAACTGCATTAGAATTGCCCGATTATTAGATTGTTACAGTAATCATTAAAATTATATAATTACATGAATTGAGTACGATTAAAACATTAAAATTAACAGGACAATACATATTGGAGCTCCCACACTAGACCATGCAGTCTGTACCTTCAATTATTAATCTGTAATTACGTCATTTTTCCACCGAAAGTGCGATATTACGTAGTTATAGTTTCAGAATTTACCTCTCTTCCACTCAATTACCGGAAGTCGACAAGAAGTAAAGTACCTAGTAAACCAACTACTATTTCGAGCTGTTTCTCTCTTCTAAACAATTAAGTACTAAAATAATTTTATAGAAATTTCAAAATTCTTTTAAAATCAGAAAAGGTAATAGAGTAACGCAACTACAACAGAATGGGACAGACCACACATTAAAATAGGTTTTAATGTTATGTGGGACGGACCCTTTCCATCCTTACAAGCAATTTGATATTTTTATGAAACTTTTAATCTAAAATCAAACCATATCGCGTTTCTAGAATCCGGAGTTTGTCAGAAGTCAGCGTATATATTACCTGTGGACAAAATAAAATTACATTTTATCAGTCAGTTAAAAATCAAATGTATATTTTATTAGACCTATGAAAAAATTATATCTACTTTTATAGAGTAGGTTATAGGTAAAAATAGGTAGCTCATTGTTAACTGTTTTAAAAACCTAATTATGTAGGTACGGTTTACTATTATACCATAGGATTTTCAGTGAAGAAAAACATTATAGATCTTTCGAGAGTTGATACAACTCGCTCGGTAAGCCTTGTTTTTCACAGAGTTAATATTGTTTTATTAACATTTCATACCAATATATTACACTCTACAAATTGTACCTACATAACATACATACGTAATGCTCACGCCTTGGTTCCCCGGAGGGGTAGACAGAGACGAGGTATCGTCACTCTCTATAAATGTGTCGTATTATTCTGAAAAAATCAGCATCAGAATCCGCTGATACAGTAAAAACCTGAATCAGCAACAACCCTGTTAGGAACTATTATATAACAGTACTACAGTCCAGCTAAACTTTAATCGAATGTTGTATATTTTTTTCGAAGCATGAATAAATATGAATAACATTACCATACAGTAAAATAAAGTCATATAAAACACTGTGTGTAGTGTTATTATCTGTCTTATTGAAGTCTTCCGCTTCTTTGTTTACTAAGAAAGATAAATGCAACTATGCATATAGGTAACAACTATAGACTGTCTGCAACGCATCGGCTATAAAGGTGCGCATCCACTTAATATGAGGCAACTTAAACTGTCCTTCTTGGCTGGCATCGTCTCTAAAAATAACCGATTATAAATTGAAAATAGATAGGTACATAAGTATCAATAATTTCCTTGATTGTTCTTTAATTCTCTTTGCTTCGAAGTAATTAAAATAATATTTTATATTTTTTTTAGTTTAAGTTTGTACATGAAGGTATAAGTAATGAAACCGTTTTTTTTTAAATTAACTTTTTATAAATTCTGATCACGGATTAAAAGTTTTCTTGTTCATACCGACGTGTGTGTCCACATCTTTATAAAATCGCAGCACTTATTTCAGTCTACAATTCTACATGGAAGTGGTTTTTGCCTTAAAAGTGACATTTTATAGCCGTCGACGGTCCCACGTTGGTATATTTGCGGCAACTGATTCCATCGCCTTATACTGTTAATCGATATCATGATTCGATTCAACACGTAATAAAAACATTAGGATAACAATGGTGATTCTGTATTTTTTAAATGTGATTTACGTCTCTGGAAGCTAAGTCCTTTTGAGCCAATCTTAGGTAGTTTTTTCATTCTATATTTTCCCTTACTAAAGTTGATAGAAAGCTTTAGTAAGGTTTGAGGTTAGGCAGTTCTCTGATTTAAAAATATCAACTTAGTCACGTTTATTTACGTTTCCTTCACAGTGTACACACGCACATACATTTGTTGCGTAATATACTATCACTACTAAAAGCCAAAGCTCGAAGTAAACATTATTTGGAAAAACAAATAGACACACTGTTATGCAAATGCTAAAAAAACGCGGGAACACCTCCTGTATAAGTCACAGTGTTGCTAGATACGATTTTGTATCTAAATTATTATATTTTACCTCCGAAATTGTGGATATTTCTTTGTTGGTTACTGATGGGTGGGTTGGTGGCTGGACCGATTTTGATGTAACATTGATACAGTGATAGGCTTATATCATGGTGCATTAGCAAGAACTGTTTACCTATAGGGAAGAAAATAAACAATGTAAGAACCCTTGCATGATTCTCTTGTAACAGTACTACCATTGACGGCTGCTATAGAACTCTTATACCACTCCTAAAATAAGCCTTCTTCGCAACATACGGTGCTATAAATAATGATCCTCTTTGGGGCTAGTTTTTGGAGCTCATATATTATATGCTAAATAAACAAATAGGATACTTAAGTACTTTTACCACGGGAAAATTAAAAACCGCGGAAACATTGACAAATCGCGTATAGCAAGCACGGAGTAAGTATGTATTTTGGTGGTTAAGTTGTACACCTCATACCATGAAGCAAAATATTTTTTCGTAGCTCGTAGTTTCACTTCAAAGTGTTTTCCTTCATGATTGACACTAATTGGTTATTAAATTAGATAACAGATGATTTTAAAATGTGCATCTGTTATCTAATTTAATAACCAATTAGTGTCAATCATGAAGGAAAACACTTTGAGGTGAAACTAAGAGCTACGAAAAATTATTTTGCTTCATGGTATGAGTTGAAGTATTTTCAAGTCTGTTTAATTTATAATGGAGCTTTAGCATTTCAAGTAAGCGTCGCGTGTAACCCAAACATTTACAGTCGCAGTTCGACCACAGAGTACTTATGTTCGACTCTAGCTAGTGTAGCAGGAACATCTATCGACTATCGAGATTCGATGGTTACATAACATATACAAACCTATCGATATTAACTAAATCCGGGTACTATCGATCGATACTATAGGTCTATCTACTGTAGGTATACACTATATATACTGTATGCCAGGGTTGGCATGATTAAATATTTTTTTCAATAAAAATCAATAGTTTAATCATGTGTCTTTAATGCACGTCAATTATACATTCAGGGTCTTGAAATAAGTACCTAAATCACATGTACATAACTCTCTAAATCTGAATCTGCTAAATCAATATCATTATTGTAATATTTAAACAACAAAAAACTAATTCTCCATCTTTTTTGTTCCCTATTCCATAAATTAGTGTGAACAATAGCACATGTAGAAAAAAACTTTCAACTGAATCTGAAGAGGCTATTTATTGCCTTAAATAGTAGCCTCACTATAGGGTAAAAAAATCAAACTATATCATAAAATGAAAAATCAAAAAAATCGTGATTAATTACGGTTTTTTTAAATACATGACTTGTTGGATTTGTTGAAAAAAACATGATTGTCTAGCCCTACTGTATACTATTATATCTACCCCAAGGTAGGTATAGGCAGTTTTACGAGTTTAGGACAAATACTAACGAATAACGATAGTAATGATGCAGTAGATCTATCGATGTAACTTGACGTCAAAATAGTATCGATAAGCCTACGCAACACTAGTCTATCATTTATCACTGTCTAGCTACCATCGTATTACCATAGAATACTTAATAATACTACGTATAGAATGGACACTCCCTTCCCCCCGCCAATCACAGCTTCCTCACCCCGCGCCGCAGTTTTGGGTAGCGTTTAGGGCACTAGCCGTCAGGGCTGTATGTATTGCTTGAAAGATAAAAGAGTAAAAGAATGATGGTGAAGTATTGTGCTGTAGGTGGTTATTTGATTAACAGTAATGACAAAAAGAGACGATTTCATTCTTTTCCTCCAGAAGAATCGAGGTAAGTAACATATTTTCCCTATTTATTCAAACAATTTGTAGGATTGAATTTTGGTATTATAAGTAATACAAATATAATTTTATACGTTTTGGTTTATTTTATTCTGTTTGATAATGTAAATAAAATGTTATTTGAGATAGACATTGATACAATTTTAATCAATTGTATATTTATTCGTTTGTTGTACGACATTTACACATTTGCGTTAAGTCGCGAGACGCTCGCATCGATGTGGGTCTTTTTGAATTAGGTAACTTGTCACGCGAAATTAGATATGTTTTGTGACAAAACATATTAAATCTTAAAGAATTTAAGTAGTATTAGTCACGCCTTCAATTAAACCCCACGTTCATCATATCCATGAATTATTATAGCGCCCAACGTGGGGTTTAATTGTAGCGTGTAAGAAAATACCTGAATTCTAAAAATTTATAGATAAAGTTGGAAAAACACCTAGTTTCGTGTGACTTAATATATCAAGGTAATTTTTATACTCTGCTAATTTTATATTTTGTACACTTTAGCGTGTGGTTAACCGTACATACATTCGCATAATTGCCAAGTGTTCATGCTAGTAAAAAATTCGGTTGTGTAAGTTTTAATTTATGGCAGTCATGCATACACGAAAATAAAAATAAATGTTTGGACTCCCTCTGTTGAAGATATCATGATTATTGACCACGTCGTTGGCTTAGTGGCTTGCTGTCAAATTTTAACGTTGTGCCTTCAGAATCGAGCCCAATATATATTTAATTAAATTAAAAATAACGCAACCGACGTCACGTTTGAATTTTCACCTTTTTGATGTAATCGAAATTCAATGAGCGATTGTCTACCGACTTGCGCGGATGTGTAATTGCAGCATAATAAAAAGAAAAAAATGACATGTGTCATACAGTGGCGTGTGACGTGAGCTTACAACGTAACATTGTAGGAACGTTTCCGCAGTTCCTTTTGTTTGGCTATAAAATCTTTTTTTGTTTTTCAGATGTATATATTGGATTCGAGTGATTGGGCGACCCGACTTAAACAATAAAAGTTTAAAGAATTACCGCGTTTGCGATCTTCATTTCTGTGCTTCGGATCGTCTTGCAAAGAAATACTAAATAGATTAAAAAAAATTATAATGTGCACAATGATGAGTGTCGTATTTTTTCCCTGTATAATATTTTATTTTAGCACATGCGCCATGTTTAGTGATATATTTAAACCATAATGAAAGAAAGAAAAAAATACACGCGAGTAGGAATTATTCCATAACATTAGTCCACGACGCTGGCCCAATGCGGGTTTGTGTACTTCACATACGCCTTAGGATTATTACTTCTTTGGCTGGTTTCTTAAGGTATTTTCCTTCACTAAAACGTTCTTACTTCGTTCTTTGGCCTGTGCCCGGATTCGAACCCTCGACCTCATAAACGTGAGGCGAGCGCAGTACCAACTAGTCTATCACTAATTCGTACAGTTTTGTATGGTTGCATAGAGATTTTGCATGTAAACATCGAAAGTTGGAAAAAAGATTGTATACCTACGACTTAAATCTCAATTAATCAACCACCTATATAAACTATTTTTATTTTTACGCACACTTTACGCCGCCATCACAAAGTTACTGGTACCCACGGCCGGTCCGCGCGGTCTGACACCCCTAACGATTGCCTTAGGCATGTGTGCGTGCGCTGCCGTGTGCGGACACGATTATTGTATTTGTGTAAGAATAGGTAGTCGATTTCCCGCCATCGCATACATTTTGGCACAAGTGTCCGCCCTGTGGTATTACCGTCGTCGCTTAGTGCATTTTAAACTAAGCTGCGCCCTGCGGCGTTTGCCGGGGTTCTTCTTTATCGTTTAGTTCCGTGACGGTACTTGATGAGCTTGTATTTTACTATTATAGGCGTTGTAAATTCAGTTTATGCTAACGGTACTAAATTATGTGCCGAACATCACTTAATAAATAAAAACGTAAACTTTGCGTGTCTGTACATTGAAGATATTTGCAACAAAAAATTAGGGGGGTCTAAGAATAAGTAACAGAACACATTTGAATCATTTTTGAATTTTTTGTCAGTTTGTCTGTTAGTTTGTGCACGCATCATTTAAAAACTACTAAACCGATTTATGAACTTTTCACAGAAATATAGGGCGTAACTCAGAGTAACATATAGGCTTTATTTCATCGCAATCGGTTTACTCAATCAAAAGTTATGGACATTTTTAGTTTCTAAATACATTAGTAATTAAGGTTAGTATGCAATATAACAAAGAAGTATCATTTTAAAGTTCGGTACTATTCAGATTGCGATGAGTTTGGGCTACATTTGGAGCTGTAGTGGGAGTGGGAGTGAGCGTAAGAGTGAGAGCGGGAGCGGAAGTGGGAAGGGGAGCGGATTTTGCAATCCACGCGAGCGGAGCCGCGGGCACAGCTAGTGTTTAATAATAATCATAATTCTTTATTTCAGATCAAGGATCCATATAAGTAAGTAAATTACACTTGGTACAATGTTTGTTTAATTTTTTGTTCACTTCTTTTCTTTTTCCCAATAATAGTAGTGACAGCCTGGTGATCTCTCAAACAGACTTCGAACCTTGTACCTGCTCTAACAAACGTGCAATTATGTCAAATTGTCCCCGATGTACGAAAATGTACCGTGGTTTTACAATCTTAACTTTAAAATTGTTAAAAAGCAAATAACCCTCCTTCGTCAATAGCAGTGGGAAGGCTAGATCCGAACCGATAGCCATTGGGGCAGACAAGTTCTGGAGTGGTGGCCGCTTGGTGAGGTGTCCTGAGAAAATAGTCTAATCATAAGATAGTTTTTAACCAACTTAATGGATATATTTTGTAATAGCTAATGGGAATGGCGATGAAGAAACAGATAGGAGTCATTTAGAGCGTGTGACAAGTTAAGCCTATTAGAATATTTTGCTAAGTCCATTAGCTTGTTAAAAAATTAAAACGAGCCTACTTTATCCTAATTAAGGGGAAGGTGTTAAAGTCATTTTACATTAAGTTCCTAGGCAGATGAATCTGTTTTTCGAAAGCGTTAAGTTGTTGGTAAGTATCTTCCTCTTCCTAAAATGGCTTTACAAACAAACAAACTTGGAGATCACAACCTATGTGTCACAAGAGCGTCGAGGGATTGTCGCTCAAATCAAAGGATATCACCATAACCTTTGATCTGCCCACGTGGATTCCTGTAGAGAGACCCTATAATTGCATAAAGTTATTTGAATTTCTGTTCGCAAACATTAATGAGTACTGTGGTGATCACTGCACACTAAATATCGCTAAAACTGAATAATCCCAAATGACAATCTGGAAATTCCTTATTAGTAGGTATCTATATGCTTCACAGTTGCCGCGAGGGTAAACCCTAAAATAATAGGACGAAACAGAGAATGTTAGCTTTGAAGAACCATCATTATCAGGTTATTTTTGTCTCCACTGCAGGAGCACAACCCTCTCTCAATCTGCCGGAGACAGACGGAGGACTTGGCCTACACTCCCCGCGCTGGTGAGACGGGTTGGGGAGGCCTGATTGATGTTTTATAATGTAATGTATGTATTCCCTTAGTCGCCTTGTACGACATCCACGGGAAGAGTTGGAGTGGTCCTATTCTACTCTACCGGAAACCACACGGCATGGAAGAACCATCAGTGTAGACTAAGTTTATTTTTGAGATTATCCAGGACAAACAGAGATACAACAATTGTGTATGCTTTTGTATAGAATAAATAAGCAAATAAGCTTTGGTTTGGTTCTTACAACCGAACATAAATACGCCATTGAATTTATAAATAAATATAAATATAAATATGTGGGGACATTTCACACACGGCCACCTGATCCCAAACTAGGCAGAGCCTGTAATATGGGTATCAGACAGCTGATATACATACATAAATACATAATATAATATATAAATAACATCCAGTCACAAGGCAAACACAAGTGCTCATCACAAGAATATTTGCCCTGGGCGGGGTTCGAACCCGCGACCCCGAGCTTCGCAAGCAGGTGTACTACCGACTAGGCTACGGGGCCGACAAATTTATGCATCAACACGTTGCTCTTTCACCCTAAGAATCACTCCTCAGAATCACTTCATACTTTAATGGTTCACGGAACTCAAGATGCAATCCTTATTTTCAATCAAAAATTAAATGGCGGAGGATATAGGAGAGGCGTAACGTAACGCAATTAATTTAGCCAATAGGCCTCCCCTTAACCCGTCAAGAGCATCCAGTGACATTCAATTCGGACTCATTATCTCGCAATGTTAATCTAATTTATTCGCGTCTGGATCTGACACAAATTCCTAAACCAGTTTGAGAATATAAGTCTGCTACGTTTTTTGTTGTTTTTCTACTTAAAAAAAGCAATTACTTTGGACTCAAGCTAAACTTTGGCTTATGAGAATTTCTCAATAATTACTTTGAACCTAAACTAAATTATGAGTTTATGACTTATGATAATTTCTGGACAAATATAAACTGTTTTTATTGGTTCAGTTGATCCCGGATTCAACACTAGACTGGTCTTACTTGTGGCCAAACCTCAGAGACAGTTTTTTTTATGGTAAAAACATAATTGGTTGACTGCTGCCTACTGCCTCTCCATAATCCCTTGTCGTCATTGGAAGAAATTTCTTTAGAAATAAGCCTAACCTTTTGTATAATTTTCTTTTCTCTTTGTTGTTCTTTGTATGATTGTGTGTACCATAAACTATTAAATAAATAAATAATTGATCTGGAGAGCAATTATCATAGACGTTTCGAGGACGTCTGCATTACGTATATCTTCCTGTATCCCGAATTGTGCTAAATCCCGAAAACTAACCGTGGTACCACTAATAGTTCTATCGGGTGTACTAACTGTTAACAAATGATTTCTGCCTCCAACAGTCTTCTAGCATTATTGTGACCCGATTTGAAGGGTAAGAAAAACAGTGTAGTTGCAGACACATGAGGCATTCGAAGATAGTCCTCAGGGTGGCGACGCACTTCTCGCCTCTGAGGTGCAAGATTTTGAGTGGGACAGTAATCAGACGGGCTGTGAGTCCTGTGGATATGCCACTACAGGCCGTAAGAAAACAGCCTTTAAATATTTTAAAAAAACTGTGAGGTGTACCGCTTCGGTAATTTACCGACTTACAGACGTACATCAACTGTATGTAATATAGCTTATTAAGTATTCTATGTTTATAGTGAGATCAGTGACATTACAGGTTATACTGCGTATCCTATTGTGAATAAATATTTTTGACTCTACTCGTAGGTATATTTAATTTAGGACCAAAGTGTCTGAAGTATTTTCCACAGAACATTGTTAGTTTAGTAACTTTCTCAATTACAATAGCAGCATTTGTCTTTAAGAGACTTTCCCATGTCCAACCTACGATTTTTCCAATGAAACATCTATGGTATCCTACGCAACTTTCTTATTTTCCTATTCACACAAAATATCTGTCATCTACAAGTGAAAGCCATGGGTATAATTTGATTGAAGACATTGTCATATTTAAGCATGCTCTTGCTCTGCATCAAAATCGGAGAACAAGCATAAAGCTGCATTCACAATGCAACGAACTGTTACATGTTCGTCGCCACGATTTCACGAATTTGGCCAGTTACAGCTCGCTTTGCTTAAAAGATGGTTATAGTACTTCAGGCCTTCCGAAAAACTTAGCGCATTTTCAGTACTTATTAAATTTAAGTTACTAAAAAAAAGATTCCGACGAATTGAGGACCTCCTCCTTTTTTGAAGTCGGTTTAAAAGATCAATAGCGTTGCATTGATCGCAACTGTCATTGTCAAATGACTCAGAAAACTTCCAAGGACAATTTCTAAAGGTCGATAGATTTTTATAAACTATTTTATGGCTTTGCTTTACGGGCTTTTGCAGATTTACCTGCAAATTGATAATGACATGTCATACCAGTTTCTTTTATCGCATTCGTGTGACTGCGCCGCCTCTGCTTGGTACTCGTATGTGTTGTGAATGTGCTTAGGTATGTTGCGTTTGTTGTATAAGTTGCAGACAATAAACTTGGGTAATTAAAATATTATTGTGAATTATCTAACAAAGAAAAATGTAGCTAATACCAATTTTATGGGTAGCTGAGAAGATGGCATTCTGCTTTCAACGTTCTTCTTTTACTCTAACCAAGTTTTTACGCAATAATTTACAACTTCACTATAAATATTCTTATTTTTATTATAGTTAAAACATTGATTAGATTAAGTATACAGGGTTACAGGAAAAGTCGTGCTAGATCCCTTAAGGGTGTGGAGCACCCATCATTTCTGACTTATTTCACTATGAAACACCCTACCCTAAACTTAACCCTTTTCGAGATATTCGACTTTTAATTTTTTTATTGAAAATTGCTGATTTTTAGGCTACTACATTTATTTTTGTTTATTTTGTGTATCTTATTATTATTATTATTGCATTTTTACATGTGTAGTAAGATGCTTTAGGACGTCAATCATTAAAATAGTGCACAAGTTATTTGAATAGACCGTAGTAGACAAGTGAAAGAAAAGAAATAAAAAACATATTAGAAAGTTTATTTTTCTCTAAGGGATATCTAAAAAAAATATTATGGTAATTGTTCGGCAGATGTTTTTTAAAATATCTACGGTTCATCAGCTATCTAACGAGGTATAATAATGTAGGGTTTTATTCAAATGCATTCAAAAAAATTTAGTTTCATAGGCGACAGTGGAGAAGAAAATGTATACTTAGCCCTAAAAAGTAAAATAAAACAATAGGTAAGCATGAAATGCCATTTATTAAAGGTTTTCTCACAACTTTTTCTTTTTTTTCTACAGTTCATGTTCAACATGGCCGCCTCTATTTCTAATACATTGTCGCATCCTTCTACGGAGACCGGTCTTCACTACGCCAGTGGTCAATGTGGTCCTCATTTTATTTGCTGCATCCACAATCCTTTCTCTTAAGTCTTCCACAGACGAAACTGGATTCGGCTCGCTGTACACGAGACTTTTCATGCAGCCCCACACATGAAAATCCATGGGGGTTAGGTCCGGACTTCTTGCTGGCCATGGCAATGGCCCACCTCGTCCAATCCATTTGTTTGGATAATTTGTGTCCAGCCAGTCTCTGACACTTCTCCTGAAATGGGCAGGGCAGCCATCGTGTTGGAACCACATGTCCCTGATCAGGTTGAGTGGCAGATCATCCAGCAAATCACTCAAGTCTGCTCTCAGGAAATTTTCGTAGCTTTCCCCGTTTAGATTATCCGGGAGAAAGTAAGGTCCAATCAAATGATTGGAGATAATGCCCATCCACACATTCACGCTGAATCTTCGTTGGGACCCCTTCACTCTTTTCTTATTGGGATTCCTTAGTTCTTTTAGGGCCCAGTAATGGGCGTTGTGATAGTTAGTTATGCCATCTTTATCAAATTTGGACTCATCCGTCCACAAGATATTTCTTAAAAAATCTGGGTCTTCTACATCAGCATTTAGCATAAATCTGCAAAAGTCCAATCTTCTCGCGGGGTCCCCTTCTTCAATAACGTGTACTGGCGTGTAATGGTACGGGTATAGGCCAGCAGTATGCACTGTAAACCACACTCTCCATTGCGAAAGCCCCAGATCACGGGCAACAATA
This sequence comes from Esperia sulphurella, assembly GCA_947086405.1. Lineage (NCBI taxonomy): Eukaryota > Metazoa > Arthropoda > Insecta > Lepidoptera > Oecophoridae > Esperia > Esperia sulphurella. Next base: position 5,573,617 of record OX352282.1, read on the forward strand.
TTAGTGGAAGTAGTCGGATCCGCTCGAAAGCGTTGCACTATCTCATTGTCCTGTTCTTCGTCGTCAATTCGTGGTCTTCCCATGTCTGTACTTCGTCTCAAAACAGAGCCAGTTTCTCGAAGTCTTCGATAAACTCTGTCAAAAACGGCCACATCCGGCACTCGACGACCGGGGTAGCGAGTTATGTATTAGAACTGCTACCTGGAGCGTCCCAACTACTTTTTTTCCACGAAATGTAATACAAACCCTAGATTGTTACACCTCGTTAGATAGCTGATGAAACGTAAATATTTTAAAAAACATCTGCCGAACAATTACCATAACATTTTTTTTAGATATCCCTTAGAGAAAAATAAACTTTCTAATATGTTTTTTATTTCTTTTCTTTCACTTGTCTACTACAGTCTATTCAATTAACTTGTGCACTATTTTAATGATTGACGTCCTAAAGCATCTTACTACACATGTAAAAATGCAATAATAATAATAATAAGATACACAAAATAAACAAAAATAAATGTAGTAGCCTAAAAATCAGCAATTTTCAATAAAAAAATTAAAAGTCGAATATCTCGAAAAGGGTTAAGTTTAGGGTAGGGTGTTTCATAGTGAAATAAGTCAGAAATGATGGGTGCTCCACACCCCTAAGGGATCTAGCACGACTTTTCCTGTAACCCTGTATAATAAGACTTTTTATTTATTCTTATTGTCCAGGTGTTAGTCCTTAGCAAATCGCTAAAAGAACTTCTTATATAAATACTCCCTTCAGCATACCTAATAGGAGTAGAAACTCCAAATACTTTTAAGTTACCTCACACGCATTATTGTCATTGAACTTGGGTGAAAGTAACATTAAAACGGCTGTTATCACTCACCTCTCATTTTGACAGCTCTCGTAATGAAAGTGCTGCACCAAAACGTATGACGAAAACGAAAACACTCGTACCGTAAATGGTCACCTTGAGTAGAGTGACAGGCGTGCAGGCTTTTGGTGGGACGACGGATATGTTCCCCTGTTCTCTAGACGCCACAAGGGACAGCGCAATGTCTTGCCCAAGCTGGATTCACATGCACATCACGCGCCGCAATTTCACGCGCGATTGGAAAAAAGCTCACCTGGTGTAGATTTTTTCTGAGTAATAACGCATGTTGTGGTTAGCTGTAGATATGACTAAGATAAATGCCATACCAATGTGTTGCACTGTGAATCCGCAGCGCAGCTATAACTAACGCGTTATTGATAATCCCTTCAGACTTCTATTTAGGACATTTCATCGAATTCAATGTCTAAAAAATCTCCTACCACCTTTTTTGAAGATTCGAACACTAATTATAGGACTGAGACGAAAACGTGCATATGTTGCACTGTAACTCCAGCTTTGACAGGTTTTTGTAGCCACGATATCACGCGGGGCGAATTAAATCGATCACATCTCGAGTTGCAATAAAAAGGTTAACGTCAGGTAAACTGATGCCCTAATTGCGGAAGAGCCCAACAATCAAGATATCAAGAAGTTGATCGCGTATAATTGGTGAAATCCACGTCAGAAAGCGCACGACAACATAATGTTGCATTGTCAATCTATCTTTAACAATCAACAGGACATATTGCTGTATGTAGGTATCTGCACAGAATGTCAAAAGGTAAATTCTTGGGTCTGTAGCACCCACCTGGATATTTCAGGACACATTACAGTCTGGCTATTTGGAATGTAATTCCTAAAGGATAATGTCTAAATATTGAAATCCTGCAGTCATTGCATTAAAATCATTTTTGAAAATTTTGTCTGTTTGTCTGTTTATCTGTTCGTTGCACGCATCACTTAAAAACTACTGAACAGATTTCGATTGACTTTTCACAGAAACATAATGCTTAATTCGGTGTAACATATAGGTTTTATTTCATTGCAATCGGCCCAGTCAATCAAAAGATATATGGACCTGGACCGGGAATGGGAGCTGAAGTGGGAATAGAGCGGATTCTGTAGTCCACGCAAGCGGAGCCGCGGGCAGAGCTAGTAATGAATAATTTGCGGCTACCGCTGAATTAGAGAGTACAAAACGCCTTTTTAGTTCGCTCGACGGATTTTATCCGAAATACTTACGAAGCAGGCGCCCTAGACTGCAAAACTAAGGTTTGGATGAAGTCGGCGTGCAGCTGATACAACTGCATCGGACTGCCCACCGACTGCACGCCGATTGAAAGCTGGCTGCAAAGTAGTCCAAATGCAGTCCGTCTATCTACCCTTGTATACCTACATCCATAACCATGGGCATTGGATTGGAGCTGTCATTTTAGTTGCCCATTGCGTAATCTGTCATTGTTCAAAAGCCATAAAAAAAAATCTGTCATTGAACTTGAATTTAAAATTAAAACTGTCACGAAACGAAAGTTCGATCATTCAAATTAGGAGTGGTATGAAATGGCGCGATCTTGAATGATTCTGATGGAGTAGAAAGTTCCATTGATACTAATATGGGTTCTTTATAATGCATACAAGGGTCAATTCAATATAATGTATTGCATAGACATGATTAGGCTTTTGTCGTTTAAATAGGCATGAGACATTGATGTGCTTTGGATGATTATGAACAATCTGTAAAAGTGGTGGTAGAACCAGTCATTTTGGGAGTGAAAGTAGTATCTATACTCAGAGCCGGATTAACCTAGGCAATGCCCTTTACCGTGTTCTAACTTCCTGAAATATAGTTTTTCTACCACAATGCAATGCTCCGCACGCGTGGAGTACTCACTTTTAATCCGACTATGACTCCGGCCCGAAGCCCACGTCAACGCCCACACCTACTCCTCTTTTCACTCTAAGAAACATTTTCAAAAAGGCAGTTGCCTACACTGCCGAATGGATAATCCGGTCCTGCCTATACTCAAAGTGGGAAAGACTGCTCTGCTCGTAGGAACTCCATACAAAAGCGCTGACGCGACGTTTCTATACCAATCCTCCTTCACAGTTAAAATGAGTTTGGAAATACAAGATATATCGTCGGTAATATGAATGGCAACTGTCCATGTCGAGTCTAGAAGTTGGTATTGGCAACTGAAAATTTGATTTTGTGGCTTGATAATTGCAAAAAAAAACGAAAATCATAAGAAAAAAAGGAACGTATCAGTAAACTATACTGACAAATTTTTTCAAATGAATAAGACCAAAACATTGAAATTTGATAAGGCGTTAGTAAAAACTGGACATTTTACGACTTAGACATTCCACGATTAGAACGGTTCAAGACTTAGACGTGGCACGACTAAGACGCTTTAAGATATGGACCTCTTACGATCTGGACCTAACTTAGACACTGGACAATTACTACTTTGACGTAAAACTGCGAATCGGGGAATTCGTTGCCACCCGAATAGCTTAACATTACGTTAAAGTTTCGGTATTGCACTTTCGCGTGGCTAGGATTGGGGGCAAGCGGCGATGTTACGGCACGGCAAGTGTTTATTGAAATAGCAACTTCTGACTTGCCGCAGCATGTTTGTGGCCTCTTAAGTATCTTAATAAATATTGATGATGATGGATGGGAAAATGGAATTTATAGACTTCTGGTAAAAAGCTCCTAAGTGCATAGAAAAAAATAAAGCTCGATACTGCTCGGAAAAATTGACATTCTATTAAGGCCGAAATAAGTCCACTGCTGAACAAAAGCCTCCCCAATAGAATGCCACTTTTGGTGAGCTGTCCATTGGAGGATTTGCCATAATCACGTAATAATCTTAATATACACTGGAGAACGCTGCTGCCCGTCCTTGGTGCAAACCCAGACGACACCCACAAGGGTATAATGCGGGTGGCCCTATTCAAGCCGAGAACCATACAGCGACCTTTATTTCATGCCAAATCTTTTTAGTCGTCAAACAAGTTTCGCTTGTGTTTTGAATTTACACTAGCTCATTTCTACTGCAGTCTGTGGGCGGACCTGTTCAGCTTGTCCTACGCACTCCTACTGCATTGCGTTGCCACAGTCCACGGTGTCATTATTCTGTAGGTCTGTAGGAAAGAGAGGCTACAAAAAACTGTTCTCTAGCCTACAAAAAGGCTGTTCTCTGGGCTTATCTATATGGTTAGAAGAGTATGCGGAGACTTCTTGGAAATAATCAGCTGTGAAGTCATTTCTACTTTACATCAGGATTGAGGGCAAGGGCGAAAGAATCACTGACGGAAGTTCGTAACTATGGAATCTGGCTGATTAATAAACTAGACTGTATGGTATTGAAACCCTTTCTTATGGGTCTGTTATCTGAGGAAAAAGAAAAGGTTGACAGATCTTATTTGTCTGAGTGACAAATACATATTTGGTATTAAATCCGAGTCATAAATTTAGATATGTCTATGGTCTGAGTACAGTTAGATTGCAAATTAGAAAAAGCCATTAATTTTAAAAAAAGTTGTGAAATATCAATAAATATTGTATAGTAAAATATATTAGGAACACTATCTATATAACAAATTATAATTATATCTAGATAATATACAGCGTGTACAATAAAAGACCAGCAGCAAAATGACAGAGAGCACTTATTAGTATGTTAATAAAAAAAAATTTAGGCAAATTCTTTGTGATTTTTTTATTATTATTAAAAAAAATCAGGTGTTGCCCATAGAGTGTTAGTAACAATTATACCTTATAACTATGTTTGATAAACTTAGAACTTGTTGTTTCTTTGGCGAGGTGGACGCGAATTCAGTGCTGCATAATAACAATGTCCACATCCAGTCTCGCTGCCAGTCTGCAACTGAAGACTGTTGGAGCTGCCTCTCACCCGTTGGATCAGGAAAGCGATACGCTTTCTAATGATGCCAGAGAAGCTATCTACTCCAGCGTCTTTTTTTTATTCCTGATGGGTTTACGCTTGACCTCAATCACACCTGACGGTAAGTGACGATGAGGTCTGCCAGTATTCCTGACGCACTGCAGTGACGTCGCAGCCCCGTCAGCCCTCTGAAGGCATTGTTGTACTGAGTGCGCAGGGCCCTGTAAGCTCCTTGGGCGCAATGCGTCCACAGGCTATATTATGTTCTAATTTAGTTGTCCTTAGGATATACAATAATTCAACTATAGATTTTGAAATTTATATTTTTATATTTATTAAAACTAGTATTATAAACTAATATAAAATATAAAAACGCGTCACAGTATGAACACGTCTTCCAGCTCGCCTGTGTGCGGCATGGTTCCCAGGACACTGGCGGCGTTACCTCGCTGGATCGCTAGGCTTAGCCTTTGTGCGAGGTACGCGCCAGCCCTGGGGTCTCCGGAGGCGAGGACCAGTCGCTTCGAAATATGAACAATTATTTTTTTTGTGTCGGACGACCATGGACCCATTGTCTCCACCGCAAGCGCCGCAAACTCGTAATCGTCCGTCAAACACGAGTATTTTTATATTAATTTTTTAATAAATCGCTTTTGATATAGTTATTTTTTTTTTAATAATTTAAATATGATACCGTTTTTTTTATAAATATCATGTGTTTCTTAATTTTTTTTATTTTATTCTGTTATTTACATTTGTATATTGTACTGTTGTACAATATACAATGTTGTACTGTTGTATTTTTTTTTTTTTTGTATAAATCTAACTTCAAGTACTACGACATCGTTGCGACATACTACAGTAATTGACTACCAAGGGTTGGGTGAAGAAGTAAAACAATTAAACTTCACCCCCATTTATAACATGACAGACGCTAATTTGGCTATTACTTTTTTAATTAAATCTATAAATAGTGCAATAATTAAACACACAAAAGAAATTGTTGTATCAAACCGTAAAAAAACTAAAAAACCATGGATAACACCTGGTCTATTAAGGTGCATGAGAAATAGAGATAATCTCCATAAAAAACATAAAAAGTCACCGGAAAATGATATAGTTAAAACTATTTATAAACGGTACAGAAATTTTTGTAATAATATGTTGAAAAAGGTTAAAAGGGAGTACGAACGAAATCAGATAAGAACGGCAGGAAATGATAATAAAAGACTCTGGGAGGTAATTAAAAGTATTACTTACACGACTAAATGTAAAGAAATGCCCACTGAACTAATAAATGCGTCAGAGCCTATTAAATCTGTAAATTCAGTAAACGAGTTTTTTGTTAATATTGGCAAAACACTGGCTGATCGAGTTCAGGGATCGGATGGGAAACGGTCAGATTTTCATGCGGCCTCTGCTTTACATTCTATGGTTATACTACCAACTGATGAAGCTGAAGTAGAAAAAATCATAATAAATTTAAAAAAAAATTGCGCCACCGGTATTGACGGAATATCAAACTCTGTTTTGAAGGGAATTAGAGATAATATAGTACCTCCACTGACGTATGTGTGTAATTTGTCATTATCCTCAGGAGTTTTTCCGGACATACTAAAAAGAGCAAAAATTACACCCATTTTTAAAGGCGGAAACAGAGACTGTGTAAATAACTATAGGCCAATTTCAGTTCTTCCTTCTTTATCAAAAGTTCTGGAACGAGTTATGAATAACAGATTAGTTGGCTACTTGGAAAAATATAATATTCTATCAGCGTCTCAATTTGGCTTTAGATTAGGTAGATCAACTGCGGATGCAGTACACGAGCTAACCAACTTTATAGTGACAAAGTTGGATACCAGGAAGAAGACATTGGTAATTTTCTTGGATCTAGCAAAGGCTTTTGACACAGTCTCTGTTTCCTTATTGCTGGAGAAACTGGAGAGACTGGGAGTAAGAGGTGCACAATTGAGACTTTTTGCGGACTACCTGAGAAACCGAACACAATGCGTAAAGATAGGAACATACATTAGTGATGAGTTGCCTGTCACTCATGGTGTCCCACAAGGAAGCATAATGGGCCCTACACTATTTTCAATTTATATAAATGACCTCTGTAATATCAACTTACCTCATGGCAAAATAATAACTTTCGCCGATGATACTGCATTGTTATTTAGCGGTGACACATGGGAGCTTGTCTATTCCTATGCCCAACTTGGATTCGATCTGGTTACAAAATGGTTACAAGCTCATATTCTTACGCTAAATGTAGAAAAAACTAAGTACCTTACTTTCACTATCAATAACACAAATAACCAAGAGTTCGCCCCCTTCTCCATTACAGCCCACTATTGTTCGTCATATGATGGATCCACATGCTCGTGTCCCAAACTTCAAAGATCTTCTACCATTAAATACCTTGGTATTACAATCGATAGCAATCTTAGCTTTAAACCCCACATTGACCAATTGGCTGCCAGAACACGCAAATTGATTTTTATATTTAGACAGTTAAGGCATGTGGCTGATTCAAAGACAATAAGATTGGTGTATTTTGCCCTCTGTCAGTCAATACTAAGTTATTGCATTACTTCTTGGGGTGGTGCTCCCAAGTCGTATCTACTTAAACTGGAACGCGCTCAAAGAGCAGTCCTCAAGGTTGGATCATTTTTGCCATTTCGTTTTCCTACTGTCGATCTATACAAACAATGCGACGTACTAACGGTTAGACAATTATTTGTGTTATATACTGTTCTTAAAAAACACTCCTTTTTGTCATTCGATCCAGATGTGCTTGAGAGGCGAAGGAAAGATATTGTGTGTCAGCCGTCGCGTCAAAATACATCGCACTCACAAAGGTTTTTTTGTTTCTTAGGTGGTTTCCTTTACAACAAGGTAAATGGAGCCTTATCATCAAATATGTATCCCTCTTCATCTAAATGCTGTAAAAAAATGGTATCAGATTGGCTTCAAAAACTGGATTACAATGAAACTGAAACACTTATGGACCCACTCGCATAACACACACACACACACGCACACACACACACTCATACACACACACACTAAACGCTTTTTTTTTTGTCTTTTTTTGTTCTTTTTTTCGTCAATGTAATAAATATATTTGAAATGGCTCACGAGACTGTATATCAATACTATCTCTAATAATTATTGTCCTATTAACTTAGTTTTTAATAATGCAATCAATGTTGTATCAAATAGTCCGAGGGGTGGGGACCTGGTGATCTGTGCCACAGGTTCATCCTACAACAGACACCAGATTCTCACAAATAAGTGATGTAACAATCAATAACATTGTCACTATAGTTGTAACTATAAATAAGATATAAATAAGTGATTATAAATAAGATTTGTAATGTGAAAATATTTGTGAGAACGAAACAATAAATACTTACTTACTTACTTACTTACTTACTGAATTAATTGATTTAATTTAAATATGTAATAAAAAAATGTTTAATTTGTGAAACATTAAATGTCGTACGCCTATGGGCAAACCATAGAGTATACCGTTATACTTAGTACAGTTTAAATGATTTGAATTCGAATTTATACCTATATTTCTATGCAAGGTGATAAATAGTTTTAAACGGTAACCTTGCAATCAGTTTACTCCTCTCTAACAAGTTATTTCTTTTACAATTGCGTAATGTTTGCAAAAAGCAATCAAGTGTCAGCGTAGGCGGTATTGTTCCGCCGCCATTGTTTAGGTTTTTTTATCTTACCTAAATCTATTTAATTGTGCTAGTTAGGTCTTTATAGTGACAGCATATCATTATGTATGTCATATGTTGCACAATTATCGTATATATAATCTTACGTACCTTTTAGGGCCGCACTACCACATCACAGATTACTTAATAGTTACTATGTCACTTCCTAGTAAAATACACGCAAATATGTGTTTAAGGCGCTCGACTTAGCGTTGTTATTACTCCGTACGAGAACGGTCAAAGTCAAAGTCAAAATCATTTATTGCATACGAGTACACTTGGTACATTTATACACGTCATTTTTTTTATCGACTACCGCTTCCTAGGTGTTAGCGCTGTGAAGAAGAAACGGCGCAACAAACTTCACGCAACACACTTTTAAAAATCAAGTTTGCATACAATTAATAAAGATTTTGCGAAGCTGGTTAACATTAGTACCAGGCATCTTTGTCATTCAAATAATCGTTTACTTTATAATAGGCTTTCTTACAAAGTTGTTTTTTAATGTGAATCTTAAACTTTCTGTCCGTCATATTTAAGATTTCCTCTGGTAGTTTGTTGTAGAAGCGTATACATTGCCCCGTGAACGATTTGCTGACCTTACTTAGTCTTAACCCTGGTAAAACAAGTTTATTTTTATTTCTTGTATTATAACTATTATTGTCACAGTGCCTCAAAAAGAGAGATACATTTTTCTGACATATAAAATATTATCTAAAATGAATTGACCAGCTACTGTTGATATGCTTATTTCTTTAAACTTTTCTCTTAATGAGTCTCTACAACGCAGATTATAGATTGCCCTAACTGCTCTTTTTTGCAAGATAAAAATGGTCTCTATATCTGCTGCTTGACCCCACAGTAGGATACCGTATGCCATGATACTGTGGAAGTAGCTAAAGTACACTAACCTCGCGGTAGCAACATCAGTTAATTGTCTGATTTTCCTTACGGCGTAGGCGGCAGAACTTAATCTGCCAGCTAATGAAGTTATGTGGGGTCCCCATTGTAAAGATGAATCTATAGTTATACCCAGGAACACAGTACTTTTAATAAATTCTAGTGTGTCATTACCTAATGTCACATTGTTTTCTACTTTTCTTACATTTGGTAGAGAGAATTTAATACATTTAGTTTTCTTTGTATTTAATGCAAGGTTATTTACACTAAACCAGTTAAGAATTTGCGTGAGAGTATTATTTACCTCGGCAAGTTCACAATCTTTTCTGCTAATTTTAAAAATCAGCGAAGTGTCATCGGCAAATAAAACTATATTGGACATGTCCAAAAGTGCAGGTACTTATCGTGGTAGGTTCGATCGAGTGACGGAGTCCTGGTTATACGCCTAGCGTTCTGTGACCGTACGCACAGCTTACAATCTTTTAGTTCTTGCACATACTGATTTAACTAAAGCTTTTTTTTTATGAAATACTTAGAGCCGTGCTAGCCAAGTTTAACCCTGTCCGTACCAATGAGTTTTTCGAAACTTAAGTACCTAGATACGCTTTATGTATTAACCACAGGCAAACAGCATTTAAAATTAAAATTACTTTATAAAACATTAATCAGGCCTCCCCAACCCGTCTGGCCAGCGCGGGGAGTGTAGGTCAAATCCTCCGTCTGTCTCCGGCAGATGAGAGAGGGTTGTGCTCCTGCAGTGGAGACAAAAATAACCTGATGATGAAACAGCATGTACTAAAGAAGTAATTCTAAGACGTATGTGAAGTCCACTAAATCCGCTTGGTGGACAGGGGCTTGGCACAAGAGATCCTAAAAGGTTGAAGTGACGCCAGGTCTTCCTGGCCCCCTAAAAAGTTAAAATATTGGAATACTTTCTGACTCATCATCATCAGCCTATATACGTCCACTGCTGAACATAAGCCTCCCCAATAGAATACCACTTTTGGTGGGCTTTCCTTTGAGGGATTTGCCGTAATCACCACGCTTGGCAGACGGATTGGCGGAATGATCTTAATATACACAGGAGAACGCTGCTGCCCATCCCTGGTGCAATCCATCACTCATGGAAAGATTTGGGGTGACCCTATTCTAAGCCGGGAACCACACGGCTTTCTTTTTGACTGGCCGTCCCCAAATCCCCCCTTACATCTCCATACGTCGCTAACCGCCTCTTTATAGTTCGCGCACGATAATCTCATCAAATAAATGGCGCTTTTAACCGACTTATATCTACTCGTAGTTATGTATCACCTAATTAAATTCTCGAATCAGCCCACGACTTTCTAGCAGTTTGTATTTGTGAACTATCTATGTGTTAGATCTAGATTGACAAATAGGAAAGGTGGTGAAACTCGCACGCACTATGCTTCCGTAACGAGCACAGCAATGCACGAGTGACAAAGTACAATTTACCAGTACTTAGCGACAACAATACTGCTGGACTTGGGGGTCTACTCGGTAGGTATTTTGGATAAGATTGTCTGGTAAAAATCGCTTTTAGCGATAAGACCGCCTAGATGTACATGTGTAAGCTACTTTATTATTGTATCTTTGTTTTTTATCGTGCAATAAAGTGTATTTGAATTGAATAATATCCGTGGAAGTACAAAGCCATTTTGTACTCTCAAACGGGTCATGTGATGCATTCGGGTAAGCGTTTAGCGTCTAACTACCGTAAATACATGCCAAACACTCAACATATAATACTCCTAGTATTTTGGAAAAATTATGTTTAACCACGTTTTGAACCACAGAAATCCTATCAAGATAGAGCAGTTATAGCAACTTGTTTAATACAGTTTCAGTTATTTACAAAATATTGACGCTACGGGTAAATATCGTCAATACTTAGTAAATAATTAAATGTTCTGCGTAGTAACTGAAAAGAAAAGAAAGAAAATATATTTATTCACTTACACAACAATTACATATACATTCATTATCATTATTATAGATATTATTAATTAAATTAAGTTATAACATCTTAAAATTAACGGCACAAGTGTCAAAGGGATGTTGTTTCGGCTCCCGAAGCCGCAGTTGCGTGGAACAGAGCGATTGTTTGGTTCGCTCCATCCAGTAAGTATGTAGAGATCGTTGATGCCAACTGATAATTGCCGGGAAAAAACTTTAAAAAACAAAAAAAGGCTATTGAAAAAAGGTTTGTTTCAATCCGTTCATAAAGTATACGCATCCTATGACTTTGATCTAACCTATTATCTGCTTTATTAGTCACATTCCCTTACAAGTGCAGTGTACAAACCGGGATTGTTTTCATCTGGGCTCACTATTTGCTTATCTTCCACACACGTGTCAGTGATCATTGGATGAGACATGCTATAGATAGCTTAACACGTGTCGTGTATGTATTTTATTTAAATCTAAACACCATAAACAACGCAGTCTTCCAGGCAATCGGGCAACTGACTACAAATATATTGTACCTATTATGATCCGCCATCATCGACACTAACTAAATCCTATCCCTGATAATAACTGTTTAAAGATTCAAGTTTAAGTATCTAAAGTATCTAATGTGTAGTGTCAAAGATTTTAAATGTAGGCAGTATATTTTTTATCATCATCAGCCTGAAAGAGTCCACTACTGGCACATAAGCCTCTCCCAAGACGCGCCACTGAACCCGAACCTCGATTCTTCTCATCCAGTCACTGCCAGCCGCCTTACACAGATCGTCTCTCCATCTAGCCATATAATTTTCACTATTTTTTTTATCTGTCCCTATCATAATAGGATTAATCAATGAGGTGACTTTATGGAATTTCCACAGACTAAATTCCGTAGTAGGAAATCGCGAAAATTCAGTTACAGTACTAAAATTCCCGTAAGATAATGAATATATTCACATTCATGTATGCTATATATACAGTTGAGTGCAACAAAAAGTATGCAGTAACGTGACAACAAAAAATTGATTTCGAAATTCACCTGAAAGTGACGAATATTTATTTAATTTTATAAGTACTTGTAACACTTACAGGCTTTAACAAAATGGTTTTCAAATTTAGCCGACCCGTCAGGGGAGCCGTGTGACAACACGCCATGGCGTTTTATTCCGATGCGAAATATCCTGGCATTTAAACACACACGTCACCAACGTCTTCTACAAATAAACCTCAATTTAGGAGGATTATCGTTGGGAGGCTAGATATACAACGATGTATCTCTATTGCTTTGATCAATAAAAAAAACGTAGTTGTACCATATAGAACCACGCAAACATAAGTTCATAACCTATCGTACTACGAATGAAATTTACTAATTGGTTAATTCGTTCATGTATAGTATATATCGGCCAATTTAATTTGTAAACCAATAAAATCATGCTATCTCTGTTGCATTCTTTCTCACACAGCCAACAAGTGTCGTTTTTGTTATCATCATTATTTACCGACATATTAAGACTCTGGAAAATTAACAAATTAATTAATATACTTTAACAATCTTTTCACATTTACAATTTTCAGAATAAGAAAACAGACAAATAAGACATAATAAAGAATTACAAATGTAACGCTGTATGTATCGTGCAAAACGAGACAAAATACGTGTGGATGGGTCAGAATTTTTTGTCGACCGTTCACAGAGATACCGCTCAGTGGCTTCTAGATTTTTCATAGGAAAACGCATGAATATTGCGACTCCCCTCGGTTTCACTTAATACTTATAGACAAGCATACATAAGAATATAGGTATAATATAAAAAAAAACTTATATCTAAAATTACTTCAGTTTTCTCTTTCTCGCCTAAAATAAAATCCATAATCGCCCAAAGAACATGTATATACCTACTCTTTTTGTCTTCCAGTCTACAGCACCACGCACGATACTCAGGAAACGATAGGAATCGTGGAATAACAAACATTTAACGCGTTATATAATGCATAATGGATTCATGCATGTTCTGCATTGATTCCCGCCTCAGAGGCAGTGCCAATAAAGATGGTATCGGACACTGGCGCGGGAAGCACCGTGGGAGCGGAGGACGAACCGTGAAGCCGTGTGGTTCCCGGTTTAGAATAGGGCCAACCCCCATTCTTCCCGTGGGTCTCATCAAGGTAAATGAGGTATTGCACCAGGGACGGGCAGCAGCGTTCTCCTGTGTATATTAAGATCACTACTGCAATGACCAACCCGCCTGCTGAGTGTTGTGATCACGGTAAATCCCCCAATGGACAGCCCACCAAAGTGGCAATCTATTGTTCAGCAGTGGACATATGGCTGGTGATGAATTTGCCCACATTTAACTTTTGACGGCATAGTAAAAGGTGATCGTTTGGTATGTTAGTTTTATTTACATTAGTGTTACGTAAACTTTAATCTTAACCAGTTATAATTTAATAACGGATTGGAATCTTTACACTCTTTTGCAGCAGTTTGTATATGGTTTGACGACCTCCGTGGCGGAACGGGATAGCTTTGGACTGCCACACCGGAGGTTGCGGGTTCGAATCCTGCTAGGGGCAAATGTTCGTATGATGAATATGAATGTTTGTACCCAAGTCTTGGATGTTTATATATTTATTTATTTAAGTTTGTCTATTCGTTATCAAGTAACCATACCACAGGCTCTGCCTAGTTTGGGACTGGATAATTGGCGTGAATGTCTGAATTTTTTATTTTATTTTATTACACAGCCTGTATAATAAGGAGGTAAAGTTTGTAAGTTGCAGAACTACAAAACAGTGTTCCAGGAATATCGAGACAAATAGTTGATAAATGTATTCTTTTTATATATACGGACACGTAGCGAGTGTCCTAGGCACGTTGCAGCACCATTCGCTGGACAAATTAGGCGAAATTTTTTATTTAAATTAGATGTGTTTCATATTTGTTAATTTTCAGCTTGTATTTTATACTCATATTCAATAAATTTTTATATATTAGAGCCTCATCTGTTTAAATATGGCATACCATGGCCAATTTCAATTCTGACCTATTAATTATGCTATCTCTATTGCACTCTCACACAACAAGCGTTGTTTTTGTTATTGCGATTCTTTTTTTTAAGTTACGTACTTTTCTATCGTGTTTAAGGCACAATAATTCTACCAATTTCACATAGTGGAAATTGCGATTCAAGAAAATTAACAATTTAATTCATTAACAAATGTCACAATCTGTCCCGTTGTCAAGTTTCAAAATTTCCGCTGAAAAAAACACCAGACGCCATACAAATGCAACACATACAATTTACTACGAGCAGAAACGGGACAAAATGTATGGATCAGAAATGAATTTGTCAAAGACAAATGTCAAAGACATTAGCAGCAAAAAAAATTCTAATCCCATCCCACTAATATTATAAATGCCAAAGTTTGGATGTTTGACTCACTCACGCTTCAACCACTGGACGGATTGTGATGAAACTTGGCACACATATCGGTTAGTTCCTGGAATAGGACATAGGATAGTTTTTTCCCGAAAAAACGTCTCATTCCTAAGGGAAATGCATTATAATTTGTGATTTTAAGTTGTCCATGCGGACGAAGTCGCGGGAAACAGCTAGTACCTACTGAACTAACCTTGCAGTCCACTTCGGACACCATCTATTTCGGAGCACCCATCTATCGATTGCCGGGAGCGTCGACGGGAGCGCCCGTCGAATCGATATGTCATTGAACTTGAAACAGACTTCGACTTAATTAAGGTGCCGCTTTGGTACCGCGCCTTTGTACTATCGACTACAGATCTTTAGTAAATAATATATATTTAACACATCGGAGAAATGCACATTCGAAATCAGAAAAAAATCTGCGATGTAACCCGGGTTACAGCGTCTCCGATGTGTTCAATATATATTTACTTAAAAAAGTCTGCGTATAATGGTTCGAGTATTCCCATAGGGCCGTATTTTCTATTAGCTGTAGAGATACAGGGCCTAGATCATTCGACGTAAGTATTTTTACCGTACCTGAATTTGCAACAACTAAAATTTTACATCGGTCAATATCACTAATGTATTTTAGGTACCTACTATACCAAACTATCACTTTTGACTATGTCGTCAAAAGTCAAATGTGGGCAAATTCATCACTAGCCATACGTCCACTGCTAAACAATAGATTGTCACTTTGGTGGGCTGTCCATTGGGGGATTTACCGTGATCACAACACTCAGCAGGCGGGTTGGTGATTGCAGTAGTGATCTTAACATACACAGGAGGACGCTGCTATCCGTCCCTGGTAACCTATACGTTCATGTTGCACATTAATGCATGATAAAAAAAAATGTGTGGGGATATTTCACACACGACCACCTGATCCCAAACTAGGCAGAGCCTGTAACATGGGTATCAGACAGCTGATATACATACATAATATAATATATAAATAAAATCCAGTCACAAGGCAAACACATGTGCTCAGCACACGAATGTTTGCCCTGGGCGGGATTCGAACCAGCGACCCCGAGCTTCGCAGGCAGGTGTACCGACTAGGCTACGGGGCCGACAAATTATGTTATTGTGGTTTTTAAGCTAAATTCCTAAATCGCATTTCAATTAATAGCGTATGTTAGCCATAACTACTCAGTGCTTTTTTTAAGGAAGCAAAGAACGAAAAAACTTGCAAGGTGTTCCGTTGACCCAACATCTATCCGACGAAGAACAAAGTAACCAACGTAGCTGAAGATTAGTAAGCTGAAGTGCCAATGAGCGGGTCACATCTGTCACACCAGTGAGAGCTGAGTCTCACGAAAATATCCTCAGTCTCATTCAGATTTATAAGTATAATTATACCTACGTAAATCAGTTTCTGTTTAATGGTACTAAGATTGTAAAATTATTTGTAATGAATAAATGAAAGCGTAAATGTTTACTAAAGCCAACGTCTCTAACACTTCCAAAACAAAGATCCTCAAGTGTACTGGTGTAGTAAACAAGAATAAATGAAAATCAGCTAGTGTTCGACTGTAAGAGTAATGTAAAAGACCATAACTTTTCGGCTCTTGGCTATTTTTTCAGAAAATAGAAACCGAATTTTGTAAACATTATCTTAATTTCCCTTATCAAATAACTTATAAATACTCCCACTATTAGGCAGAGGCACACGCTCCCAACGAACCATAGTCAGGTCGGTGGACTAACATACGCCTTAGAATTTCTTCTTCGGCGTTGGTAAGTGTCTTCAAACATTATTCCTTTATTCCAAGAAGTAGGTATTCATTAAAATGATAACCATTCTTCCACGTCGCGATCATGTCATTCGATGCTAACAACAACGGGCAAATTGGTCTATCTACCTTAAAAGAAAGATAAATGTATCAATGGACTGGCCATTTCAGGTAGGTACATTAATGTATATCAAGACGTTTCTGTTGTTGTGAAAATTGTGTGAACAAAGTTTTGTTGGCTTTTGAATTTTTTTATTAGAATTTGCAGTTATTACAATTAATTAGAACACAAATAAATGTGAAACGACTTTATGACTTCACAATGAAAGACAGTTATATGTCTAATATCAAACTAAAAAATAATTTGCTCATATTTATCTTTATTAATACGGTGCTTCCCGCATGGCGCCTAAAGTGCGTGCATTCCTATAATTACAAGTGAAAAAAAATATTATCAAGAAGAAAAAACTGTCGGTTTTCAATCAGCTGATGTTCGTGTTGCCACCGGAGTCTAAAAACTGCGCGCAATATTTGAATATAGCTCGAAAAACCGTGAGATTAGATTTCTCTAGAGGATATTGACTACGTGACGAAAACCTAACCCCCCCCCCCCTCCGTGACCAAGCGTGGCATTTTGAAGACCCCCCTCCTCCCCCCTAAACGGTTCACGTAGTTTGGGTTTGTTCCCTTATCCGTATAGGAGAGGTACATCTTTTCCATATTTTTTTGTTCGTTGTCCTTTGTATCCTAAAATCTTCCGGTAGGACTCGAACTTTTGACCGAAACCGCAATTCGCCCAAAAACGCCGAAAACCTAAATCGCTCGGTCACTATCGCAAATTGACTACCTACTACAGAATACTGTTTAGATAACCACAAATAACTTTCATCTGGCGCATTTACATTCACGAAGGAAATGCTGAAACGTGGGGGCTTTGACCTGGAGAATAAATATAATACTCGCAGTACCCGCGACTTCGTCCACGTGTTTACGTACAAAGAAACGCGTTAACACAAAGCTCTTGACCATATCTATATAATACTGACAGTTATTTTTTTAATGAATTGTTTAAATTCATTGAAAAAATCACTGTCAATATTATATTTACTATTATATTCTTGACTTCCTATATCTGCATAAGCATAGGTACGTTTATTAATTGTTAATATTGTATAATGTATTTCTTTTTCTTTTCCGCTCGGGTAGTTTACCGCTAGGGTTTAAAACCGACCGACACAGAGTTGGAGATGACCGGACAGCGAGGAGTTTGAGACCGACCGACAATGAGTTTAAAACCGACCGACACAAAGTTAGAGACCACCGGATAGCAAGGAGTTAGAGTTAGGCCCTGAACCAAAAATTTCATATAGATAACAAGCAACAACAGTCCCAACAGACATTTAACACTCTTAAACGTTAAAACTCTGTTGCGACTGAGTTATTTTTGTTGTTAGGCGCACATCCTGATAGTAAATGACCATTGTCACCCATAAAATCCTATACCCTGTAACAAAAGACTACAGGTGCGTCGCCTGCCATTCTGGAATTAATGACACTATTAATAATTAAACTTTTCCTACCATTGTACGAGGAAAACTTAAAAAATTTAACTAATTCAATTCGACGGGATGTCACTAATCCCGTGGAAGATGGGGCGTGCACTGGTGTGGGATGCGACCTGCGTCGACACGCTGGCCCCGTCCCACGTCCAGAGCACGTCGAGGAGAGCTGGTGCGGCGGCAGAGGCGGCCGAAAAGAATAAGGCTTTTAAATATAGAGGCATCGGCACCGGATATCACTTTGTAGCATTCGGTGTCGAGACCCTCGGTCCGTGGGGTCCCGGAGCACGGGGTCTTTTTACGGAGCTCTCCAAGCGCAATCCACAAAGGATCAGTATTGCGATCCAAAGAGGAAATGCCGCCAGCATCTTGGGTACGTTACCACAAGGGCCCAATTTTTTACATTTCTTAGGTTAAGGTTCTTTTTAGTTAATTTTAGTTTAGCTTATTTAGTATTAATTCTATTGTTTATTTGTTATCCTTATTTTGTGTGCAATAAAAAATTTAGGTTACTAAAAATTCAATTCAATTAATCTATATTGCACGATAAAAACAAAGATACAATAATAAAGTAGCTTACACATGCACATCTAGGCGGTCTTATCGCTAAAAGCTTTTCTTCCAGACAACCTTTTGGTAGAGGACAAGAATAGCAGAAAAAGGTAGGTTGTGCAATTAATTAAAGGTAGGAGTATAGTATATATGTATACATTATAAAACATCAATCAGGCCTCCCCAACCTGTCTGGCCAGCGCGGGGAGTGTAGGCCAAATCCTCCGTCTGTCTCCGGCAGATGTGCTCCTGCAGTGGAGACAAAAATAACCTGATGATGATACCAGTAAGGGATATCCATACATAAATATATATAAAATAATATACAATAACGTATTACACAATGTGATTGATAACGACTATGTTCTTAAATATAGGAAATAGGGGAGTGAGATGATCAGTCAGCAAGAAAATGTTCCTTGACTTGTCTCTTGAACGCGTCTAAGGATTGCGCATGTCTGATCTAATACTTTTAGCAGCCTAAATTATATAAACAATATCAGGAACAAACGACGAAATAAAAAGTAGTATCCTTGTTCTTTGCGTGCGTATTTGTACCCTTTTTCTCATGCCATAAACCACTTAAATGAAATAGGGTACAGCAAATAGTAGCTTAGTAAATATAAAACAAAAAATCGTTACTTATTTTTCTTTCCCACACTGACGCCGCTGTCTTTCTTCCCTTTCCCACTTTTTAAGTTGGGAGGCAGCAGTTTCAAATATTTATTTATAAGCGTTGCCCGCGACATCAATCGCGTGGACAAAGTTTGTATGATAATACGAATTAGAAGTTCGTGTCTAGTGGTACAATTAACCAAGGATGAAGCATTAAAACCAATTAACTTAGCTTTTACAATTGGGTGTTTTATTTTCATGGATTTTGAAAACAAATGTCAAATTTTCAAAAGCGTTTGCTGTCATAGCGAAGCCTTTTTAGTCAGTGTTTACTCAGCATAAGAAAATTACGGAAATAAAAAAAAGGAAAACAAAACAAAAATTATTTGTCAATTAATAAAAAAAAATTTAAAGTGTCAAGAACTAGGACTGGATAAAATCCTAAAACTTTGCCCCAATACTCCGCTGGGACGAAAATGAATTCACAGTACACATTATGAGTAGGGTATGTTTTCTCGAGAGGCTATGACGAACTAAATAAATAATTATACGAAAATATGAGAAGTCTCATAGAGAACCTCCAAAGTTATCCTGGGATGCAGGACACAATGGGTTCTAATCAGGTACACCTAGAGGTCTACCGGGATTTGTGTGTACTTCATGGTCGAGCTACCAACCTATCAACTATTATAGAGATTCCTAATGCTCCTAATTTTTCAAACAAAGAATTCTGTCAAAGTGCTGAAATGTGCGTGCAAAGGGATCTAAACGCTGATTGGTCCAGTCAAGAGTGCATGATGTCATAATTGGTCGTTACTACAATGACGTTTTTTGCTCGGCGTCTTATATGACATAAATCTGAGTTTGCCTTGCACGATATGTCTATGGGCTTATTGGTCGACGGGCCATCCTCATCGCGCACAACGAGCCCAAAAGATCTAATTGCAACAGATCCTAATAATCAAGATAAGAAATCACAAGATCGATTCTGGTGTAAAACTGTGAAGATTTATCGCATAAGCATGTGAAGCTCGGATTGGACCGAATTCGTAATGAATTACTATAGCAACTGCATTTTGACACGTCTGTTTGACTTATATAACCGGCAGAATTACTGCTTTGAGTATGTAGAACAGAAGGCGCCCTTTCTTTCACCGGAAGCAAGAGATAAAAAATCTGGCGTGTTGTATAAAACTTACGTGGTGTGATATGATTCAAAGTGCTTGGTTGTATATATTCAGCTCTACGCAAAAGAAAGAAACGAGAAATGCAGTTTATTAACGCTGTTACAAAACAAACTTAAAATGTATAACAAAACCTTGCAGTACGATAGGTACAAGAAACATCATCAATGGGCAAATCATGAATAATTAATTATTTTTACGGGCGCGTAAGATGTCTCCAATTCAATGTGCAATACCGTATCCATCTATACGGTGGTTCCGCATTCCCAACAGTATTACTTCTGGGCATGCGGTGGCAAGGGGCGTTCAGCAATAAATCAATCGTATAGCACTAAACTAATCCATTCGGCGTTCACTCTATTTTGTTCAGTGTGTTTTCATTAGTTTACCAACATCCAAGAGGGTCGTGGTAATTGAGTTTTGTATTTTATTTATTTGTGTGATATTTCGTTGTGGGACCTTAAACCCGCCCGGGTTTAAAATCAGTAGTTCTACTATAAGTACACCTATACTGTTAAAGTTTACTGGTCAAGTTTTATAGTAATTAAGGTTTTATGAAGTAGTATTAGTAGTTAAGGTTTTTATAAATCTTTGTAAAAATAATTAATCTTTTCCCGCATTTGTTAGTGAAGGAATTCAAACTTTTTCTTTAATGTATACCTATCATAAATCATCATCATATCAGCCCTTAGACGTCCACTGTTGGACATAGGCCTTTCCCAATGAACGCCACCACACCTGCAATCCGCACTCGGCACTCACGTAGCATATTTCATTCTCAGTTACAGCCTTGATGTAAGAGTAACTTAGTTCACCTATGTTTTGCGATGCTGTCATATAAACACCTTGACTTACTTGATCATCTAGACATTTTTGTAAATGGAGCAGCTGAAGCAAAACTTTCGCACTATACAACTAAAATAAAATAACAGAAGATAGGTATATTCTTTCTACGTACCAGTTAAAGGTACCAGTTGCTCCTGATTTCTGCGATCCTTGTCTCAACTATAGTACAAGGAGTCCTAGTTTAGGATGAGACTAGTGTATTTCGTCGACTTATTTCAATAAGGCACTAATTTGCAATCGAGTTTGTTAAAGTTTCTCAATCAATTTCAACTGTTTATTGCCTTTCATGTTTAGTTTATAAGGTCATTTAAGTTATGTTATTACAGGCATGAAACCTTGTTTTCATCATAATTTCAGCCCAGAGATATCCACAGTTGGACATAGGCCTTCCCCAATAAAGGATACCACACCCAGTCCTCCGCATCCAGCCGCTTCCGGTCGCCTTGTCCATCTGCCAGCGTACTAAAATCATGTTTTAGTTCCGAGTAATTGGTACAGTGGTAGGTTCATATCCACCGATAATAATAGTCAAATTGCAATGTTTTTGTGTAACCGAACTGTAATCCAATCGTGATTGCTTGATTGAGCCATCGACCTCACACGCACGTAAGGCGATCACATTTCTAACTAGGCCATTTACTACCGTCAACGACTAATTACATTAATTACCACTCTTAGTTATTTTATTAGTATCACAGGAAAGCTATTATGCTATTCACGTTACAACTAAAGTTCTAAACATCATTACATATAAACGGAAATGTGTTAGACACATAAAAGTATAGTATAGTAAAGGTATAGTGGTTC
Organism: Esperia sulphurella; assembly: GCA_947086405.1. Taxonomy (NCBI): domain Eukaryota; kingdom Metazoa; phylum Arthropoda; class Insecta; order Lepidoptera; family Oecophoridae; genus Esperia; species Esperia sulphurella. Next base: position 5,595,783 of record OX352282.1, read on the forward strand.
TCAATCTATCACACGTGCACTGGAGAGCGCGAGCGGTGCGAATAGAGAATAAATAAAGTGTGACTGCAGAAATAACTTACAACAACAGAATCCAAAAAGACAATACTAATAAAGAACCAACCAGCTAAAGACACCATAACATACCTAACAGAAAAAAAAATATTGTTTACGCTGCAAGAATTTTCGCTCAAAGAAAATACCAATTGATGTTCTGTATTTTTCTTTCGTTTTTTTTTTTAATTATTTTATAACTTGATTATTTACGTATAATCCTGTAACAGAGTTTTATGGCTGCACGACCATAACATAAATGACCTTGTAAACTTAAACATGAAAAAAAATAAACGTGTGAAAATAAAAATGAACACTGTTTTAGAAAGAACGAAGACAGGAAGATGTGAGAGCGTTATAAACATAATGACTTTTTAATGGGCCTTTTTAATTTAGGTTTTATATCAAAAATCAAAAAGCTTCCAGATGTATATTTCCCACAAGTTAAAAAGGGACGACCTGTACCTAGTGGTATTTCACTAAATTATTTACAGAGTAAGATAACTTTTTTGCAGACGGTGCGGTGCATATCAGCATGTGTTGAGAACCACTGGTTTGGAACAGAGGGTGGCGCCGCTGTATCGATCCGCCGCCGACCTATCCCAAACCGTAGACAAATGTCAAAGCTAGGGTTGCGCCTCTCCGGAAATAAGATACACAACTAGCTATTACCCGCACTTTCGCTCGCGTCAGCATCAGCCTGATGACGTCCATTGTTGGGCATAGGTCTTCTCTAATGCACCTAACCACATACGGTCAAATTATTCATTGGGAAAGGCCTATGTCCAGCAGTGGACGTCTAAGGGCTGATATGAATGATGAACATACGGTCAATACGGTCACATCAGTTCCATTCGGGTGAGTTATGCCATCACTTCGCCTTAGACGGCCTTTACCAGTTCAGTACAATCTTAAATATCTATTAGTATACAAACAAACCATAAGAAAACTACACTCATTTTTATGGAAGTCAAAAACTTGCAAGTTAGTTATCTCAGAACAATGTTTCTCTATTGAACTGACCCATCGATATCCTAATATTTATTTCAAATGGAAAGCTTATTGCTGAAGCTTCCGTATCAGCAGTCGATTTGTTTGTTAGTGACTTTTCATATGGATATTATATAACACTCGGCTATAAGTCCTCGGCTATAAGGCATCAAACCTAAATCAAAATCGATTCTAGTTTTCTTAGATTGGTTTTAGGCCTTCCGTTCCAACATGGGATTGATCAATCAGTAGTTTTATTAAAAGCAACATGGAAAGGAGTCGCCTAATGCCTTACTCAGGCGTTCATGAGAGGTATGTACTACGATAGGTAATGATGTGGTTCGATTTGTTGCAAAAATTTAATAGTAAAAAATTATCATATTTTGCACTCCCCAGGTTTTCACTCTAAGACGACAACGTGTGCGTAAATATGTTATTTAAACAAGTACGGACTGAATTTAAAGCTAGTACAGCACGAAATTATAACCAGATCGACTCGCATATTTCAAATTTGGAATTGGAAGGCGACGGGATAATAACTCAAATTAAAAAGAAGATTGGCCATCAAATCAACTTGAACACGTTTTTCGAAGAATCTCGCAACGCAAGTTCAATCACAAGATGCTATTTGCAGTTGTAAATAATTTATTATCGCATTTTTAACCTTAACATCGTAAGAAAAAGGTCTCTGAAATGAATAAATAGCAATTAATTGAACTCAATTGCATTTAAAATCACTTTGACAGCTTGTCGCAATTTTGGCAAGAATAAATTTTGAATTTCGATACTTATGTTCTACTACGTCTTAATGACCAGTAATAAATTAAACAGCTTGTAAAAACTTATATGACGTTGTAAATTTTCTCATATTAAGTTCTCCATAATAAATAACAAAAGATTAGCGACTGATTCTTGATACTTAATACTTAATTATTTTTTATTTTCTTTTAAACACTATTTTTTTAAACACAATTAAAATTATAACCCTGGGTAGACTTGAATATAATAATAATAATATAATAGACTTGTGGTAAAAAAAAACGCGAAACGCTTTTGTTTTTCATTTCCAAACCATCTTTTTTCAAATTGCTCTAGTGATGTTTTGGAAGTGATTCGGCCAGTATAAGTAACTTAATAATCGATACTATAATAAAAAAAAGAACAATGAACTGAATGAAATGAACAATTAGAGCATCACGGATTCACCGACTCGATCCGGAGGAATATGCCACAGAGCTTCCTTCAGATGCGAAACACCTGTAATATTTTGCGGGGAACAACAAATTCATAACGTCTCGTTCAAAAAAAAATTATAAGTTAGTGGTATAAAATTTCTAATGTAATGTTATTATAGGGATGACATACTCAGAAATGACTAAACCCCTACTCCTAATAATATTTTAAAAAAAAAACTATACCTATCGACACGGTGGATGTTTATCTTGTACCTTTAATAGAGTGGAGGAACGCCAAAGTGGCCAAAGTATGGCAACTCATGTATTGCTTTATGAATGAACACGATAAGATTAAATATGGAAAAATAAACATAAAATAGTATGAAAATAAAAACTGACAGTACTAAAATTAGTTTCGTCTACCTATATGTCCATAATACTGTGTGACTGAATAGCAACATTTTAGTGTTGTAAAATTTTGTCTTCAGAATAGGGCTCATTATACGCAGATAATTTACTTTACGGAACTAGAACGTTCAGACATAACATTTTTATAAGTATAACAGTAATATATTCAAAGCGAATTTGACAAGCAAAGAACATAATCCAGACAGCTTACTTGAATATTTTTTTAGCCAACCTGTACCAACCCTGCGTGCTATCTTTCCACACCCTTGATAATAAAAACCAGGGGTGGTTTATTGTACAAGACGTTTGTACCGTAACAGAGTTTCGCGTTATCAGTAAACCCGCATGAGTTCACTGATGGATGGCCGAATACAAAATCGTTTGCTAGCGTTAAACGGTTTAAACAAATGATAACAAACTAAAACTAAGGGTTTGTGGCTGAGATATGATAACCTTGTGCTAGTTTTGCAGTCAATCCAGTCACCAGTCGCTGTTCATACGAATACTGCTTAGGACTGTTTCCAATAGTTCTTATACTTCTGGGCTGTTTGTAAATGTTGCTTTTGCCTCTTGTCTCTGCAGTCTGAAGTCAATAAAATTAGTAAGGCTGCACCCACTCAGAATCTAGAGGAACGACTTTGCAAGAATTTCAGAAGTTAAAAAGAATTATCACTGATCTTCCTACACTTAAATATTTCGATGTGAATACAGAGGTAGTCATTGAGTGTGATTCGAGTGAGTATGGACTTGGGGCAGCCTTGTATCAAAATAATGAAGTAGTTTCCTTTGCTTCCCGTTGTTTAACATCTACTGAAAACAGATATGCTCAGATTGAACCAAGATATATCACTGACCTTCCATTACAATTGAGGGTGTACCATAAATTTGCTCATGAGCTGTCTTCTAAAGACAGGCTAATATTCAGAAATAATCAAGTATTAATTCCAGAGACCTTAAGGAAACAGATGACTGAAAAATTTCATGTCAGTCATAATGGAGTTGGAGGTACTCTTCGCTTAGCCAGAGAGAACATGTTTTGGCCTGGAATGTCAACGAATATAATGTGGAATTGCAGTTCATACAAGGCAAAAGCAACATTTACAAACAGCCCAGAAGTATAAGAACTATTGGAAACAAGGACTCCGTCGAGGCGGTCTTATTCTGTTCTCCAAATAAAACTCCACTTTACACAAAACAGAACTAATTATACTTTTTATTTTGGTTTCGTTAGAAGACTAGAAATTTAAGATTTATCTCTATTTTTTTATTTATTAGGTATACAAAACATTACAGTCATAATAAATAATATACATAAATTTTAACAAAGTTTTTATTCTGGACGGCAATTGTTTTTGATCATTAAAAAAATTAACATTGTACAGACCTGGATGTCTATTCATCTATTTGGGGCGATACGAGTAGCCTGCTAAGTGTAAAAGTGCCAAACTCTGGATCAAAACTGTGAATAAATTAAAATCTCACATAAATATTTTGCATTCTTACATTTGACCACATATTTTGAAGTGACATTTCAATAAACTTCTTTAAGTTAGCGAACCCTGCAATGCAATATTATTATGCAAATTGTAAATAAAGTTTGGCCTCATGCCAAGGTTAGCCGAATCTCTACCCATTTTCCTTTGAGACGACCTACCATTTTACGTTGACCCCTGAATTTCCGTTTCCGGGCAATTTTTTGTACACCCAACGAGAGCAATGAGGTCCACTTTATGATGGTAAATATACTGTTTCACAAAACGGTATTATAAAAGACCTCCTCGTCTAGACGGTGTCTGGGGCTTCACGCATGCGTAAAATAACGTATGTGTATGTTATGTGGGTATGTTATTAGTTTTAAGGCAGACAGATACCAAAAAGTTACCACGATCTGATGCGTCCTTAATTTCCAAAAAAACTCATTAATATGGTTGGCACTCTAGACCCCACGAACGCAAGGTGAGCGGATTCCCAACTGTGAGATTACCACAGAGTTTATGGCTAATAACGTCATAGCGACGTAGTGTGTCCTTAGACTCCGCATTGCATGCAATCAACTTATAAACTACACAAAACGACTAAATGTTCCGTTTCAATACAATTAGAACACAGTACGTGCTCATCGGAGCATGAGGTGCGGATTACACACACGACAGAGTGTGTAAACAGATAAACGTGTTTTACTTTATATTAGTATCTAACACCTATCTAGTTTACAAGAGCGGATATGTCTTAGTCATAAAATATCTCTCTAGTCGTATCCTTAAAAGTGATAAACATGACGACAGACGAAATTATATCCTATGCATTTTGCTTTGGTTCAATTTTCTAAAACAGTCGACGCTGCAAGCTGACAATAAAAATACATACACCTTACAAGACAAAGTATAACCAAAAAAAATACCACGGAAACATGGCAGGATGAGCTGGATGCTTCTACAGACAAGTGGCATTAAACGATACAAAGCCGGAAACAAGGGAAGAAATGGAAGAACGCTTTTGCCCAGCAGTAGGCCAAAAACAGGTCCTTAATAATCCTAAGAAATATTATTATTCTTAGAATACCTACAAGGCAAGCAGTTGAATCAGGGCTGGTTCGCCTGTATCTTATTTCGTTGCTAGTTGTCCAATCTGTATTTACATAGCTATATGAGTTTAGACTCTGTATTTATAATTAATGTATTCTGTTAGCTCATTCCTATGTGGTTAAACAGTATGTTGGGTTTTAGTACAGATTTTGCTGATTTTCTTTTAAGCTAAATATTATGTCTTCTTGACTTCTCACAATGCAAAAGCTCTTTAATTGGTCAGGTTATTGAAATCTGGAAGTTTTCTGAATTAACAGTAATTCTTACAAGATAAAGAGTGTAGGCATTAAGGTACAAAAAAAGGGCGGAGACGCCCACCAAACAGTTGTTACACTTCATGTGTGTAGGTATGTAACACTCTATATACAGACACAATCTCCTGGAATGTTCAATAATAATAGGTATCGATTTGCACCTATTCTAAAGCTTTGGTAGAGTTATGTGTCATGCCGAAAATGTTGAAATACAGTCCAAGTACATAATACAGCCTTTAATTGTGATCTGTCTGTGTTGAGCGGTTTGCGAAATCGATTGTTTAGCTGTCTCGTTTTGACCTATGGAAAGAGTGACATGACAGGAATTATATATCTCAAATGATAGACAATAATAACTTTATATTGACCGCCACGTTGGGTCTGTACAATTTTGTGCGATTTGCATAAGGTGTGGTACTCGTGTGGTAGTCGTTTTTGGTGTCATATTTGTGAATGGGCATTACTTCCACAGTACATTGTACAGGGAAGCACATCTGTTGAGAAAGTATTCACAAGTTGCTGTTTGCTGTTTTTAACTGCTTATATCTACTTTACCACAGGCTTTTCAGTAAAGGAAAAACATCGTGAGATAAACCTGCATAAAGAAATTGTAAGGCGCATGTGAAATCCACCAACTTGCATTGGATTAGCACGGTGGACACGTCGTTGAACTGAACCCCAAAAGTGAGAATATATATTAAAAATTTGATATGAAGCATACTTTTGAACAAGGGAAACTTGAATCTGCCATACGTCTAGAGGTAGGCAGCTATGCGTGCGCGCACCTCAGTGGTAAACACGATCCGCATTGCGACACCGCGACAACACTCAATTTACCGCAATATCAAGCTCGTCCACAGGGGCGTGCTAAGTGATACAATATACCTGTATTAGACCCCCCCTAAAGACCCACAGGATTGAAAGGTTGAATTGAAATCACGTTAAAAGTTTTAGGTTATAGGAAATTATGCCAGATTCTAGAGATACGAAGTTCCAACCTGACCACGCTAAAATGGTTAGTAAATGTTCTAGGATTTTACAAAATAAGTAGGCATTCATGCAATATTCATTAAGTAATGTTTAACATGGCCATTTAATACCCAATTCTAATACAGTATAGTAACACAAGAACAATAATTTCTGCACCTTCAGTTAGTATTTTGTTTCAAATTATCAGGCAAATGGTTATGAATTCTGATCGCCTTGCATACGTTTTTTTTTTCTGAAAAAAAAGTCAAATTATTTACGGCACCATATTTTTGACCTCTTCTGTTATCTATCATTATTATTTGTTTGAAACAGGTTACAGTATTGTAAACAAACATGCACATCTCGTAGAATCTATAGTTTTTTTTTTCAGAAGGGTTGTCATCGATCAGTTAACATTAGACAATCATATTTGATCGTCTCAAATAAGTTGTTTGTGTAAAGTAAAAACAGCAAAGGGCCAAGAACACTTCCCTGCGGAACTTTATAATTATTTTGACTTGTTTTTTATTGTTTGGTAATTTTAATAATTTCTACGCATTGTTGTCTGTTTTTTTTTATAACTTTTTTAGCCGTTCTAGTGTTAAACAGCAGATTTTTTCGATATACTGGGCCCGATTCTGAAGACACACATTTAAAATTTGACAGCGCTAAAATTGGTTTCGTCTTTATCTTCTTAATACTGTGTGACAAGGATAGCAACAGTTTTAGTGCTGTCAAATTTTAACATTGTGCCTTCAGAATCGAGCCCAGTGTCGTAGTTAAGATAACGTTGTTTAAGCATACTGCACGTCACTGTAATCAATCTCTGATACAGATATACTCAAAAGGTTTGTAATGCTCTGGGAGTCCAGTTTAACAATGCATTCATGGCGCTGTTGCGGCTGCCGCGCTTCTGCCGATAGTCATCTGGTATCATCACTTTTATTTATTATGTACTAAGTTTAAGCATCTACTAATTTTAATGGACCTCTGTTGTCTTTTTAAATAAAGATACAAATAAAGGTTGCTAATTTGACACCTGTCTTGTACCGATATAATAGCGGTGGTATGTAATGTACCGGTATTTGTCTACCGCTTTCAGTGCCTGCCCTTAATACGTGCCCGTCAGGCCGCGGCGGGTATGATATCGCAATATGACCGGGCGCGCCACAAAGCAAACCACCGACGCGGCGCCACTGCCAGCTGCGTTGACACACATAGATCTCTCGACTTTAATTAAAAGTTTGACGTGTTGTACACTTGTAATAAAGATTAGGACAAGATAAGATGAATACTCTGACGCCTGGTGAATATATTGCTAGAAATGAAGGTTTCAACGGAAATACGGCGTAGCTGAAAGCCTAAAAAGTAGAGGATTCAAATCCGAGATTGTACTAATGAGTTTTTCTTAACTCAAGTACGGTTTATTTCCATACCACAGGTATAACATCGTAAGGAAACCTGTATACCTGTAAGGCCCTTGTGAAGTCCACCAACCTGCGCTGGGCCAGTAGCGTGGTGGACTATACGTCCGTACGTTGAGAGGAGAGTCAACTGCTTCCGCGCCACGATGCGCCAGAGGACTGCCTCGATGTTGCGGCGGACGAGAGTCAGTGGCAACGGGCTCCTGTCTTTGGTCGCGGACCGCACGGGCGGCCCTTTTGTGGGACACTGGCTGGCATTGCATGCACCAGTGCCCCACAACAGAGCTAGAATATATTGATTTATTTGAGACTCATTTATTGTATAATGTTGTAAATTAATTGAATTTATTTAATATTTTGAAATCCTAATTGCTCTTATTTTAAATATTTAAATGTTACTAACACCTAGTCATAAAAGTATTATTGTATTACATTACTAACAATAATGGACCCTTGACATCTAAATAATAATCGAGATAATCGAAATGAATTTAATAATAATCGAGTTCTTGATCAGCGAACAGACGCGCTTTAAATCATACAAGTTCTATCTGTATTATCTCTACCTATTTACTTTTGTAAACAAGTGAGGTAAACGAACAGCTGTTAGTTAGAATGAGTCAATATATCTAGTGACTCTGTAAGGTAACATTAAAAAACGAGCTGATTCATAAAGAGGGGGAAAACTAGGGACGTGGGTTTATATTTTTCTTCTTTAAAAGTTATAGGGCCGCAAAATGAGGAATCGAGGGCGGAGGAAATATAATCGTGCTTAAAACAAATCTGAGTACAATCTCGCGAACTTACTCGTCGAATTGAGATAAAGATACCGTGCTTATTTAAACAATACTTGGTTATTAAACTCATTTTTCTAGCAATATTTTTAATGTACACAATTTGTTCCTGGCATATTGACCGAATGTTGTCAAGGCGACTAAGGGATTGCAGCAAGGACGAGCATCAGCGTTCTCCTGTGTATATTAAGATGCGATCACCAATCCATGCGTGGTGATTATGGCAAATCCCCCAATGGACAACCAATTGGTGAGGCTTATGTTCAGCAGTATGGACGTATTTCGGCTGATGGTGACATTGACGACGCAAAGATTACTACGCCTCAAGTGGCAACATTTAGAAACTCCAGAGAAAGCTTGAGAATTGATAGTCTTGAGGTTTTTAAGCTAACTACACTTTGATATTTCCCTGTACGAGTTTTCAAATTAGTAGGCATTGAAAATGTTTAGATTTTCGGCCGTTTTTGGTGCGACGAGGTTTATCTTGCATCGCCAATAGTAACCTTTTAACGGCGTCTGTCCAATTTCAAATTTAATAGAACATCCGGTCAACGGTTGCAATCAAAGGAAGCACACCATATTATTTTATACAATGGCGACACTGATACCCGCCATTTTCAATTAAAGAATGCTACAACGCAAGTTTTTATTTTATTTTGATAATATTTTATGAAAATGTATAAGTAATGATGTATATATAGATGATGTAGAGATATCAAATTAAGACCACGAAGATAAGAAATCCTTAATTTTAAATAAAATCTTTTTTAAGTAAAATGTCAAGATGGTACCGGCCTTGGACAAAGGAAGTACGTACCGGCCGACGCTTAGAATTGGGATTACCCAGAGGTTCCATTCAATCATTCGTTCTTTTAACATTGTATCAGAGTAAACGCCGACACGTTTTTATCTCCTTGCATTCTTCAGTTAAGATAAGTGCAATCACGTATGTACTTACTCAACTACAGAACACAAATAACAAGGACAACATTGTGTTTTTTTAAATAATATTTTATATTCGAGACACAGTTGTTTCGTACCCTGAATGAATGATTGCCTGTTCTATCAACGCACAGCACAAACCACTGGGGCTAAAAACTTTAACTTTTAGATAGAGAGGTTCCTCAAATTACTTTGGCAATAACTAAGAAAATATTCTCCAAAATTCTTGCGGGGCCATAAAAAACAGGATAGGCAACGCGAACTAAATTGCAGGGCAACCACTAGCTTAGAAAAACTTCTTAACTCTTTTTTTAAATATTATTAAAGTGATCAACATGTTACAATTCATTGAATATATCAGTTTAGTCCCTACTACATAAACCTCTAAGGTTTTCCTGTGTATGGGGGAGTTCGTTAGTGGGTTCTTCCTTGTGACTCTCAGGGGCTCTCTCGGGGACTCTTAGGGGTTTACATTTGCGAAATACTTTACTCGCACTTACGGACAAGTAGCACGGTGCGCCTCGTGTCGCGTTCCTCTCATAAACAACTGTGTTAAACCTATAAACGTTAAACCTAATTAACCTGAGTATACTTAAATAGACCAGAGACGGCGACTTCTCCTGAAGCGGCAAGTACCTAGAAATATATACTACTACTTAGACATTTACTCCCCTTGCTTTTAGATTCATAACTTAGCCCAGCACCATTCTTAAACATTGGTCCTTCTTAGACAGTAAGGACACTGAAACTGAGAGCATCTTCTGAATTTATCTGCGGCCTCATCCCCTCGTTTTTCCAGTGTACCTAAGTGTCTAGCATCTGCCTTTGTCATGCCTGTGCGTGCGATTTATCCAAACAGACGGCTCTGACATAACAGGAACTACCCAACATAATACTACCTGGCTTCATCGATATATGATAAGTAATTTTCTTACGTTGCTAAGCACGGTGCACGACTAACACAGCTAAAATCATTTGTACAGTCACCGCTAGACAGAGATAGTGTGAGGGCTGGAACAGTCGTGCGAATGAGACAGCGGCAGCGCGCCTGTTTCGTCGCTCACACAAACATGGCGTAAAAAATCATTTTTTTTTAATTTTCGATAAATTAGAAAAGTACTCACTTTTTGATGTACTTACGTTACATGTGTCTAGTTTTTTTTTTTACTGCATGATTGAAATGCACATGAAGACAAATTTGAAGATTTACCTCGAGCACAACACAATATAGGTATTACGTTCGTTTTAACTTCCTAATTAGATAGGTGCAGTCAAGTTGTATGTGGTACGTTGTTCTGTACATGTGTTTTGAAACGGCCTATAAATCCATAGGTGGCCTTCTTCGCACAGCTCAGCTAAATATTTACCTACTATTTAGGTACCTAACTACCTACGGACTGTTGTACTACTTTACTCGTCAAGGTTCGAAATTAACCTCAAAATTTAGAGCTATTAATTACAGCTAATGAGTTTTTAATGTGAGAAAATTGAAACTTCATGCATGATGCCAAGTTTTCCAGTAACTGATAAGATATAACTAATAAGATGCCCACGTTATGGAGTTAAGTTCTACTTTTCTCTTGAGATGTTATTTTAGTAAGTACGGAGGAGACTCTAATATTTCTTTAGTTTGATTTATTTATGTTTTTGTTTTTGGCGGCTAGCTTAGAATAGCCGAGAATCGGGTCGAGTGACGCGCCTTGGGAGAGGCCTATGCCCAGCAGTGGACTCTTGCAGGCTGATGATGATGTTTTATCTAAATACCTAGATATCATCATCATGTCAGCCCTTAGACGTCCACTGCTGGACATAGGCCTTCCCCAATGAACACCACCACACTCTCCTCCCTCACTCTGCCCTCCGCATCCAGCCACTTCCGGCCACCTTCTTCAGGTCGTCGGTATACCTACGTACATTTTAATTAAACCAAGTAGAGTGTACAACAAAAACATAATTTAAAAAATACTAGGTACCTACACGAAATGGCATACTATAAAATTCCGTCTTTATCTCGGTTTTAAAGCGTAAAGAGAAATAAGTATGAAATGATTGATCACGTTTATTAAATTACATCGCAACGCAATAGCCATGCCATGTAAGAGACGCGGCCAATGCATGCTTGCCGTACAGGGAAATGTTGCATAAACCTGTCCTAGCCTCGTCGGGAAATTCACGACCAACTCTTGATACTGTTAATAGCGTTGCGAAACTTTAAAAAACTTTTTCTTTTATCAAGAAAATAAGCAAAGGCTGAAAATTTCGTTAGATACTAAGTTTTAATTTCATTGTTAATTCTAGTAATTTACAGTACAAGTTATTTACTTGGTATATTAAAATATGTACAAACCGAAAAAATCCTCCCAAGTCATAGAATGATCTGAGTCAGCGTTAGCAGTAACACCGTCCATCTTTGAACACACTTCAATTACTAAGTTTACATCTTTTATTCCAAAAGTAAGACACAGGAATGGTCTATTTATGTCACCAAACACAAGTTACGGTTTTGTTGACAAACAAAAAGACATCGCGTTCGATAATCGCGCCGCGGACCGACGGCGGAGCGAAACTCGCGCACGACCGAACACGCCGCCTGCAGACTGGGGAGTGAGCGAGTGAAGTAAAAAAGTTTTGTATTCGTTCGTTCGTTTGCTTTCCTACGTCCCTCCCGCGCTCTTTGCTCCCTCTGTACTGCATCCTGCTTGCAAGCGAGGCCCTGCCTGCATTATATTTGCCTGCATAGTAGCTATGCAAGATTTCCGAAATGCCCATAACAACATAGTTATCTTATTATATAGTTATTTATTTGCTTCTGCATGGCGGTCGGAGGCCATTATTGGTTCTTCCAGTATTTCGAAATCTTCATGATCATGTCTGCTCAAAATATACGTACATTAAATCCACTGAAGACGAATTCAGTATGGCGATTTCTCGTTTATTTTGCAATTTCTCTACACCTCATACCATGAAGCATAATAATTTTTTATTTTATAAACAGATTATTAATAATCTGTTGTCTAATTTAATAACCAATTAGTGTCAATCATGAAGGAAAATACTTTGAGGTGAAACTATGAGCTACGAAAAATTATTTTGCTTCATGGTATGAGGTGAATAATGGTTCATAAGAGAAATAAAAAAACGATAATCAAACGGTAAACATTAACAATGTTCAATCTGCACCCCGACTTCATCTAATAAATAAAATCGTAAACTTCGTGTGTCTGTCATTGAAGATATTTGCAAAAAAATGGGGGGTCTAAGGATAAGTAATAGAACACATTTCGATCATTTTTAGAATTTTTGCCTGTTTATTTGTTTCTTTGTGCACGCCTCACTTAAAAACTACTGAACCGATTTCGATGGACTTTTCACAGAAACATAGTGCTTAATTAGGTATAACATATGTGCTTTATTTCATTGCAATCGGGCCAGTCAATCAAGTTATGCTAATTTATAGTTTTCGAAAACTCCCATACAACAAAGTGTAGGGTGTCAATGCTCGACGGAATTCGTGAGCGGTAGCGGGAGCGGGTATGGTACCAGTGTAATGTATGTGAGTTTTGATCTGGAGCTGGAGCTGGAGCTGGACCTGGACCAGTATCTGTACCTGAACCTGAACTGTGCCTGGACCTGGAGTGGGAGCGGAAGTGGGAATGGAGCGGATTCTGTAGTTCACGCGAGCGGAGCCGCGGGCACAGCTAGTTACACATAAATAAATTCGTATCAAAGAAGCCTTACTATCAGCGCATATACCTACCTACCTGCCGCAAAAACTAACCCACGGGAATCTTCCAGTTCTCTGTCACAGAGACAAGCGTAAATACCTCTAGGACTTGTGTTACTGCTTCTTCTTATTGATCTTGTACGGGACTATCTCCAAATTATACATGCCCAAACTTTTCTGTTTGTTCTTTTCTGTTTATTTTCCTAAGGCCCTTTCATCGAATAAAAGAGAACAAATAACAGGTTTGGGACTGGAGTCTCATTTAAGTTTCAAGCTTAGGAAAGACGGAAAGACTGACTTGTAAAACGTGGTTCGGTGTTATTATTGCCGATGTACCATTTGCCAAGACTCCTCGGGTGGGACAAAACGTTTTGAAAAAAATTACGTATGTATTTGTAAGCAGCTGCAGAGTAATAATTGCAAGTATAATTTTTAATATTTTTTACCATTTTTTACTTTAAATAAAGTGTTACCAAACATTTCAATTAATTCTTCTTCTCTTATTGATATCAATTCCCAAAATTTCCTTCCAACTGTTCTAGAACTTCAGTTAACGTTTGATTTGTCTTCTTAAGCTCTCTATTTTGCCTTTGTACTTTTTTAATTTTTTTTCTCAAATACTCATTTGCGTCCAAAGCTTTCCTTAATTGTATTTTTAAATTGATTTCTTGGGGTGTATCAAAAATGGATTCCGTGTCTGATATTTGGACGTCGTCTAAAGATGTCGGAGAAGCTCGTGGATCTTCATAAACTTGTTCAGAAGAATTATCGCAAGGAACTGCTGTCTTTCTAAGGAACCGCCTTCCAGTTGGAGTTGTTTTAAATTGGTTATCTTTAAAGTGTGCAGAGCAGATGTATGCGTGATCTGAAGGTAGCCACGTGCTTTCACATCTATTATTTTGAACAAACTTTATCCATTCCTCTCTTTTTGCGTGACCCTGGCGAAGAAACCTGCAAAACAGCATTATCATTAAAGCAGATGGTCCCGCTGTCTAGTTTGTAGCACGCTTGCCTAGCGTCGAAGTACGAAGCTCATGATCGCGATATTAACATTCGTGTTATGAAAGCATTTGATGTTATTTTTCTACACATCTAAGTATGTATGTATATCAGTAGTATACACACAGTACAGGCTCTGTAGTTTGGGATCAGATGGCCGTGTGTGTCCCCACATATTTTATTATTATTGTGTTAAACATAACCAATTTCCCTTCTAAAACTGACTTTTAAGCCACAAGTTTATACTTAGTTTAAAAGTCAGAGTGATGATTAATTACTTATTGGAGCTAAATTTTGAATTATTTTAGTTTATACTTAGTTTCAAATTTTAAATTATTTTAATTATTGAAACTAGACTTGAATTGTTTTAATTATTGTAATTTAAAAATGTTTGTACAATGTGTGAGAAAAAAAGAATATACATATACAAATATACAATTCTTAAAAAAAATACATATCGTTACAAAAATACGTTGCACTACAAATTATTAACAACAACTAAATATGTACCTAGTTGTTGTGGAATAACTAGAGCTACCATTGTGAAATTATCCTTTAATTTTCATCATACACAGCCGCACAAATTGAAAACTCAAGTAGGTAAGGGAACGTACCCTAACTACGTTATCCATTTTTTACATTTTTTACCCCCCAATTCGGGTGTTCTAGTTCTATTATAGAAAAAAAAACCTATTGGGCTCTATTTGTTAAAATAAAAAAATTTGTTTGTTAGAAATAGGTACCTATAATGTATTAATAAAATTAAATAAGGTATTAATAACATTCGGACATAATATATTTTATTAACCCTAATTACCCTGGAACAATATGAGTTTCGTCAATCATACATACATACACACGAATTTTTAAAATTATATTTTTGGACTATATTGGAAGTAATACCTGGGTACTGTAAAACTTATTTTTACTGTTTCTATATGTATAAATAACAATAACTAATAAGTTGTTGGGTAAGAATGACTACCAATCTTGTAAAATAATCCTTTAATTTTCATCATAGTTGGACCCGGTCCGGATGTTATATTTGTGAATTGCCCAATCCTTCTTTAATTCTCATAGTACAGGAGACAATCCTAGTTTGGGATTAGGCAAGTGTAGTATGTACATACGCAATATTTTATTTATGTTTATACACAGCCGCAAAAACAGAAAACGCAAGTAAAGTAACTTGTGGCCGTGTAGTTCCCGGCTTATAACAGGGCCACCCCTATCCTTCCCGTGGGTGTCGTAAAGGCGACTAAGGGATTGCACTAGGGACGGGCAGCAGCGCTCTCCTGTGTATATTAAGATCATTACTGCGATCACCAATCCGCCTGCCAAGCGTGGTGATTATGGCAATTCCCCCAATGGACAACTCACCAAAAGTTGTATTCTATTGGGGAGGCCTATGTCCAGCAGTGGACGTATTAAGGCTGATGATGAAGTCAAATAACTAGTTTTTATGCGTGTTGTAGTTTTTAGTACTGAATGAAAATATGGTTGCCGAACGACCTAATAAAAAAAAATACACAATAGTTCAAAATGAAATAAAAACAACAACATACCTATGGAAAGTTATACCCGAAGCTTTACTGGTATTTTTCGATGTATTTTTGCAGTACCGAAGTATGCAATACGGCATTTTTATATTCTATGGAAAAAAGTTAATAAAACCTAAAAGTAAAACAATAAATTAGACTTTTACACTTGAAAACATGTAAAGAAACAAATCAAAACAGATTTTATCAAGTTAAAAAGTTATAATCAGTCGTCAGTATTTTACCTTCCATACAATATTTTTACAATATTTTAAATTCTGCAAAACATTTAATCCATCATAAATGAACTAACAGCGTCGTGCTATAGGAGTAGGAAAGTCGTGCTTTCTCTCCTTTTGACGCGTGCGCTTGGCCGCACGTAAAAGCGAGAGGCCACACGTAAAAGCGAGACAGAGTTCTGTGAGAAATGGCAAGAATCGACTTGCAATTACGTCTTAATAATTTAGTTTACGCGTAGCTCTGCAATAAAACTGCAATCTACCGTTTAACTGATTATGCATTACTTACCATAAAAGTATTATAAACGGGTAAAATCACTCACGAATAGCGTAAATATTGAGTAAACAATTAAATCTTCTGCGTAGGTTGAGCGTGGTAACTGCACATGTGTCAAAGTGAATGTGACGGGTTGCCGCTAGCTTAGCCGCAAATGTGTGTAACAGAGCGGTTGTTTGGAACGTTCCGTCTACTAGTAGGTAGCACCTACATAGAGGTCGTTGTAACTCTAGTATATATTATCTTTGTTGTAAGTAGGTAACTTTTTTCTGGGTGCTGTAGTATTTAGTACTGAATTAAAATATGATTTCTGAATGTATCCTATAAAAAGTTAAACCAAAATATTTCAAAATGAAAGAAAATCAAAAACATACCTATGAAAAATTATACCCGAAGCTTTACTGATATTTTTTCAGTACCGAAGTGCGCACCCCGGCATTTTTATATTGTAGGAAAATAGTTTACCATACCTAAAAAAAAACAATAAATTAAACTTTTGCAAAAAATATAAACAAACAAAACAAAGCATAAATAGAATACGATGAACAAATCACCTCAGTTGTTATCAAGTTAAAATATTATATTCAGTTCTCAATATTCTGCCTGCTCAAAATTCTGCAAAACATTTAATCTACAATTTGCCGTCAGCGGGAGACAAAACACGACGCTTTGTCTCCTTATGACGCGTGCACTTGGCAGGTGTAAAAGCGAGACAGAGCTTGGGCAAGCCATTACGGAGTCTGTTGTTCTGTGACAAATAGCCATCAATCGAGTTGCCCATTACGTCGTAATAATTTAATTTACGCGTAGTTATGCAATATTGCGTTATCCTTAGCCTAACTGCAATCTAACGTTAAACTGATTATGCATTGTTGCTACTACTTATCATAACAGTATAATAGGCCTGATTCTGAACACACTCATTTAAAATTTGACAGCACTAAAATTGGTTTCCTCCTTAACTTCATAATAATGTGTGACAGGGATAGCAACCATTTTAGTGCTGTAAAATTTTAACGTTTTGCTTTCAGAATCGGGCCCAATATACGGCTAAAATCACTCATGAATAGCGTAAGAGCTAGCACGCACTGCGATTTTATTCGGCGCGATTTTAACGCGCGGATTTTTTCCGCATCCGCGGCGCGGCGCTGTGAATCTGCAGCAAACAACGATCTCTATATACTACGTCGATGGTCTATTTAGATGGCAGCAAAACACAGATTTAGTTGCGGAATTTTTTCCGCAAGTGCGTGTAGCTTCATACAACTTCCATATGTCACAGAATTCTGCGGAAAAAATCGCGGCGAAAAAATCGCAGTGCGTGTTAGCCCTAAATATTTAGGAAATAATGAGAACTCTGCGTAGGGGTGCGGTTCCGGAACCGCAGTTGCGTGGAACAGAGCAATGGTTTGGTTCACTCCATCTAGTAAATACATACAGATCATTGGATTCCGCATTGGTGAAATATTTAATTAAATATATTATTTTTCATCAACTAAGCTAAGGTAATGGGGCTATAGGGGTAAGGATGCCGGACGGCGGGCGGCGCGGCGGTTGAAACGCTCGAATATTCACCCATTTACGCAATATAACTGCAATCTAACATTAAACTGGTTAATATTTTTTAGTATTACTACCACTAAAGTATTATATAAAGTAATCAATCACTCACGAATAGCGTAAATATTGAGTAAACAATTAAATCTTCTGCGTAGGTTGAGCGTGGTAACTGCACATGTGTCAAAGTGAATGTGACGGGTTGCCGCTAGCTTAGCCGCAAATGTGTGTAACAGAGCGGTTGTTTGGAACGTTCCGTCTACTAGTAGGTAGCACCTACATAGAGGTCGTTGTAACTCTAGTATATATTATCTTTGTTGTAAGTAGGTAACTTTTTCTGGGTGCTGTAGTATTTAGTACTGAATTAAAATATGATTTCTGAATGTATCCTATAAAAAGTTAAACCAAAATATTTCAAAATGAAAGAAAATCAAAAACATACCTATGAAAAATTATACCCGAAGCTTTACTGATATTTTTTCAGTACCGAAGTGCGCACCCCGGCATTTTTATATTGTAGGAAAATAGTGTACCATACCTAAAAAAAAACAATAAATTAAACTTTTGCAAAAAATATAAACAAACAAAACAAAGCATAAATAGAATACGATGAACAAATCACCTCAGTTGTTATCAAGTTAAAATATTATATTCAGTTCTCAATATTCTGCCTGCTCAAAATTCTGCAAAACATTTAATCTACAATTTGCCGTCAGCGGGAGACAAAACACGACGCTTTGTCTCCTTATGACGCGTGCACTTGGCAGGTGTAAAAGCGAGACAGAGCTTGGGCAAGCCATTACGGAGTCTGTTGTTCTGTGACAAATAGCCATCAATCGAGTTGCCCATTACGTCGTAATAATTTAATTTACGCGTAGTTATGCAATATTGCGTTATCCTTAGCCTTACTGCAATCTAACGTTAAACTGATTATGCATTGTTGCTACTACTTATCATAACAGTATAATAGGCCTGATTCTGAACACACTCATTTAAAATTTGACAGCACTAAAATTGGTTTCCTCCTTAACTTCATAATAATGTGTGACAGGGATAGCAACCATTTTAGTGCTGTAAAATTTTAACGTTTTGCTTTCAGAATCGGGCCCAATATACGGCTAAAATCACTCATGAATAGCGTAAGAGCTAGCACGCACTGCGATTTTATTCGGCGCGATTTTAACGCGCGGATTTTTTCCGCATCCGCGGCGCGGCGCTGTGAATCTGCAGCAAACAACGATCTCTATATACTACGTCGATGGTCTATTTAGATGGCAGCAAAACACAGATTTAGTTGCGGAATTTTTTCCGCAAGTGCGTGTAGCTTCATACAACTTCCATATGTCACAGAATTCTGCGGAAAAAATCGCGGCGAAAAAATCGCAGTGCGTGTTAGCCCTAAATATTTAGGAAATAATGAGAACTCTGCGTAGGGGTGCGGTTCCGGAACCGCAGTTGCGTGGAACAGAGCAATGGTTTGGTTCACTCCATCTAGTAAATACATACAGATCATTGGATTCCGCATTGGTGAAATATTTAATTAAATATATTATTTTTCATCAACTAAGCTAAGGTAATGGGGCTATAGGGGTAAGGATGCCGGACGGCGGGCGGCGCGGCGGTTGAAACGCTCGAATATTCACCCATTTACGCAATATAACTGCAATCTAACATTAAACTGGTTAATATTTTTTAGTATTACTACCACTAAAGTATTATATAAAGTAATCAATCACTCACGAATTAGCGTAAATATTTATAAAATTAAATGATCTCCGTATTTACTCAACAACTGTCAAAGTGAATGTGAACGCAATGTGGTTCCAGAACCTCAGTTCAATAAAACTGAACGGATTGATGGTTTCGTTCACTCAATGGTCATAACCGGCCCTAAACAAATGATTTCTATAATCTAAGTAACTGGCAAGCACAAACTAAGTACCTAGTGACTTTGGTAGTGACCAAGCCCGGCAAGCAGTATTTTAGATTGCTGAACGATTGGCATCTCAATACAAATACATCCAAGATTGCTGGAAATATTGTCATCGTAAGCAACTTGCAACCACACTTTCATTGAAATAGTTTATAGTAGGTAGGTAATGAATTAGTACTGAAAACAGTTTAGATTAGATTTTCGCCTATAGGGGCGCTGCTGGTAAGATAAGAATATTAATTTATCTCTGCGTCGCCGTTTTGTCGTCAAGACAAGATCACAGAGAATGACCACAGATGACTTCGATTGTAGAACAATCTGTTGCTGCGGGGCTGCTTCATTCATTGACCATAATCAGTGCACGCTGAACCTGTGCGTCAAAACGCGGTCGTGTAAACACATCTTTGAGACTGTGTATCGGAACACGTATAGGACGATACAACATCATTGATTGTTTGTTTCGTCTCGTTCGTTGATTCGTCTATGTTTGATTGATTTCTAACAACATGGCGGCGATCGTGTAATCAGTTGTAGTAGATGCCGTATATTATCGTCTCTAAACCAGTATTATTAAAAAACATCAATAAACTTCCATAAATTACCAAGTGCACTTTATCCTAAAGTTGACCGTTCTAATAAACACTGAAAAGTAAGTCATCTAAAGTTTTTTTATCACATTTCATTGGGCTCCTTGATAAGTAACTTTTACCGCTAATTTCATTTTATTTCTTACATTTCCGTCCATATTGTGACTAATTATAGATAAAAAAACATCTATACTCTACAGTCTACAATTGCAACCTTTGCTTGCAGTTGCAACAACCCCGCAAAGTCGGAATAAAAGTATATATTTTTGGAATACATCGAACATTGCTCGTGATTTTTGGGTGTTCGCTCTATGATTCAGTCATGCCGCGGCGGATTAACGACGTAGTACATCTACCTCTTCCACCTAAGAAGAAATTAAAAGTAGTTGAAACCCCGCCGCCTCCCAGTCTTGATGTTAGTTTTGCCGACAGCGAAGCCCTGAACCCTGGTATCGTCTTCAGTGACATACAGGAAAATAAATGGCGTATTGGTAAGCCCATAGGTGAGTTCACATTTAATTTAATATTTCTGACCTATTTATTCTCTGTGATTAATCATGTTTTTCTCTGTATAAAATATTTCCCCTGGTAAATATTTGCTTCGATAATGGTTGATGCAAAGGGTTGATAGCAACACATTAAAAAAAAGCGGCCAAGTGCGAGTCGGACTCGCCCATGAAGGGTTCCGTACCAGCAAGTAACATAATATAAAAGTTATAGTAGTTCGTTGTAACTTTGATCGATGTTTTAATAATATTATTGTGGTTTACGATTTATGACGTATTAAAAAAAAACTACTTACTAGATCTTGTTCAAACCAATTTTAAGTGGAAGTTTGCATGGCAATGTACATCATATATTTTTTTTAGTTTTATCATTCCTTTATTTTAGAAGTTACAGGGGGGGGGACACACATTTTACAACTTTGGAAGATTCTCTCGCGCAAACTATTCAGTTTAGAAAAAAATGATATTAGAAACCTTAATATCATTTTTGAAGACCTATCCATAGATACCCCACACGTATGGGTTTGATGAAAAAAAAATTTTTGAGTTTTAGTTCTAAGTATGGGGACCCCCAAAATTTTTGATTTTTTTTCTATTTTTGTATGAAAATCTTAATGCGGTTCACAGAATACATCTACTTACCAAGTTTCAACAATATAGTTCTTATAGTTTCGGAATAAAGTGGCTGTGACATACGGACGGACAGACAGACAGACAGACAGACAGACATGACGAATCCATAAGGGTTCCGTTTTTGCCATTTGGCTACGGAACCCTAAAAAGTTGGCTACACCCACAAACATTGTAATAAATTATACCTGCCTATCTACATTTGAGAATAATAATAAAATATGAATAACGAAAATAACATGTCCCTGGTACCTTGTATTGTATACCAAATAGTCGCCAGCTACTCCATTTCTTTTATTTCCCATATTTACAGACCAATTATACATGTATGTCCCAAATTTCAGCTCAATAGGTCCAGTAGTTTTCAAGTTATTAAGTCAAGATAGATGGTCAAAAATCTTAGCTATGTTTTAATGGATCCCTAAAAATGCTACTAAATAAAAGAGACATTGCTAAATACAATAGTTGACACTTGTGAAATATACATATGTATGTATTTGTAAGAATGGGTGATCTTATCTTGCCAAGTAAATTTCCTACATTATATGGAGTACAGAATGTCTCATGATTATTATTGCTTTTAGTGTAATGATAAAATGATTTGTTTACAAATACAGTATCAAAAATTATTTACAAATAAATGTTTACTTGTGTGGTTATGTACTGTTACCATGTCTTAAATTAAAATATGGTCATTAGAAGTCCAAACATATTGCCTTGATTTATGCAAATGTCATGTTTACACCCCAAAAAACATAAGGGTCTTGAAATAAATTCAAAGTAAAAATCCTTTATTGCACACCATATTTTATGCTTGAGTACACTTGGTACATTTATACATACTATTGTAGACCCCATTATTTAAATAAAAGATGGCCCCAGGGTTAGCTATGTTTTTTATTTCATTAAATAATACTGTTTAATTCAGACTACATAAATCAGTAGTATTCTTGAGATCGACACTTTATGAAAAATCTATCAGGAACTTATAGATACAGGACTTATTTTATTTTACTTAAACACAATAACTAAACCTTAAAACATTATAAATCTGTTGTTTTACAACAAATGTCTAATATGAAAATATATATTCGAATAATACATTTCAGAATTAATTAAATGTTCACTCATAATAAGTACACTTATTGACATCTTTAGCAAGTTTATATTTTTTGTATTTGAATTACGTATTGAATTTCTAAGTACAGGGTTTACTTATATTCTAAACTGTATCTATCTGTATACTGTCTTTCCATTTTATCTGACTACCCCATAATATTCAGTTGATCTAGTTCTAGCAAACACCTATCATCTATCACAAGACAAAAAATACTCTATATAGACTTAGTTGGGTTAGTCACATAACATTCTAATTATAGCTATGATGGCTTTTGCTGGCGAACTTGTTTTGGTGTTGTAAGTCCACTCACATTTGTTTATTTTATTACCAACTAGCTTATACCCGCGACTTGTCCGCGCGGAAATGTACTATTAAGCTTGCATAATAAAAAAATATCCTGTATCAATGGCGAAGTTCTAACATCACGTGAGTCAAAATTGACAACTTTACAGGATAGTAAAAAAATTTCAATAATTTTTTTGTATAAGTTTATTTTTACCAACTATTCTTTATATTTTATTAAATTCAGTCAATATAGCATAGTTGGTAAAAATACAGTTACATTAAAAACCTAAGTCATTAATTATTTAATATTATATATTTTAAATCAAAACTGTTAAATAAAGATTGAGTTTCATTTATTTAATATTTATTTATTTATTATAAAATTAACAAATTTTTCGAAGTTAATAATAACTAATAATTAGTTTTAATAATAATTAATAATCAACAGTTAACCAAATTAAAATTCATAATGTTTAAATTTCTATTTAAAAATGTCAGTTTCAAATTGTAATATTACTTAGTCCACTTCAGGGTCAGGTCTCAGGCATATTTCTATAAGCGGAACATCATCTTGTGGCTCCCAGTCTAGTTGATTTTCAGATTCTATCTCAACTTTAAATAAATCTTCAGCATTGGGATCACAAACCCAGTCCATATTGTATGTTGGAGTTCTTTTGGACTGGTTCATATTCTTCAACATATAAACCAACTTATGAGCTTTCTCGGTTCCTAATCGATTTATTGCACCAGGCAGAAGGTAGAAAAAATTCTTTCAAGAACGGCCATGGATGCTACTGAGACAATAAATATCAATTGATATATATCCGTTGATACTTATCAGCGAACCCTGGATTTTTGTAATAACTTATTGTTTGGGTCGCTGAATTGATTTGTAAAATCCGATCCGAGTTACCTGAACAGACTTTCTAATATGGTGAATTGTTGTAATATTTTATCCTTTTCAATTAATTTCAGGTAGAGGCAGTTTTGGTCGCATTTATCTTGCTTCTAATGACGTAGAAAAGGAGGTCACAAAAGCGAATGCTCGCTATGTGGTCAAAATTGAACCCCACACAAATGGACCCTTGTTCGTTGAAGTACATTGTCTTATTAGAACTGCTCAGACTGAAAAGAGTAAGAAAATTATTTAAAATATTTCGCACACGCACGCCTCACTCTGTCTCTAAATCGCTTACATTTCATTGTATGTGTGATATTACTAATCATCAATGTGTGCATACGTACACTAAGATACTGACATTCAGATTTCGTTCCACGCATCCGTTCACCCCTACGAAAAGTAGCGGGGCGTGCCTTCATGAACTGAATGATCAGTTCCTTCCTAGCCTACCTTCTTGAAGAATTTCTTCATCATATATATGTAGATTTCTTTGCATGTTTCTTTCCTACCCAGAAAAGCCTGTGGTACGATAATAAATTGTACTTAACTGCTACATACATCAATATTAGGCGTGTACTTTTGTTGAAGGTTTCATTTTAGAGCAAACAGGAATAGTTTGTTGTGATTAATTTAGCTTTTAATGAGGAGAAAAATCCTAGTTTGGGATTAGACTTGTATACATATATGGAAAATATGCCTTTATTATTAATCTTGTTTTTCTTTTCCAGTAAAAGCTTGGCGACAATGCAAAAAACTAAAACGCATTGGCATGCCAGTTTACATCGCCAGTGGCTCATTTATAGACGAGAACACTGGCACTAAATACCGATTTTTAGTCTTACCACGCTATGACATCGATTTACAAAAAATCATTGCCAGAACCAAAGTCCTGGACCTTAAGAATGTTTTAGTGCTAGCCATTCAGATACTAGATGTTCTAGAATATTTACACAATGAAGGCTACACACATTCGGACATAAAAAGTTCAAATCTTATGCTAGGATATAATAGTGACAGAGCAAATAAAGTTCCTACAGTAAAACAGACTCCGTCATTCCAAAAAGATATCAAAGAAGTGGCAATATTGTCAGGAAAACAAAGAAGACCTAAAAGTGGTAAATCCAGAGCCTCTTACTATGAAGATGAAGATTTTATTGTCAAAGATTATAAAAGCGGTGATAACTCTGATGAAGACGGTGAGAGTGATAAAAGACTGGCAAATGTGAAAAGGAAGCTGAGGAAAATGTTAACTGACAAAGATAGCAGGACGTTACACCGCCATCATGCATTTAACTTGAGACAACTCTCAAATTGTGTGAACTATGAAGATTTGAATAGCTCAGTCTGTTCGGATCAGTCATATCAAAAATTATTGGACGACTTTGGAACCAAACAACTAATTCGTACCTCAGATGAGTTTAATGAGGAGGCAAAGAAGGATGGGAAATTTAAGACTGGTTTTGAAACTAATTCAGCTGAAATTCACAAAGAAGCTGTACTGTCTCAATCTAATGGGCAAATCTACCTTTTAGATTATGGTTTAGCATCGAAATTTTTGGACTCTAAAGGCAATCATAAGGATTTTGGTATGGATGCTAGAAAAGCTCATGAT
Organism: Esperia sulphurella; assembly: GCA_947086405.1. Taxonomy (NCBI): domain Eukaryota; kingdom Metazoa; phylum Arthropoda; class Insecta; order Lepidoptera; family Oecophoridae; genus Esperia; species Esperia sulphurella. The sequence continues at coordinate 5,621,283 of OX352282.1, forward strand.
GGAACTTTAGAATACAGCTCTAGAGATTCCCATATCGGAGCCCATTCACGACGTTCCGATCTAGAAACCCTTGGATATAATTTAGTTGATTGGCTGACAGGATCTTTACCATGGAAAACTCAAGAAGTCTTAGCTGAACCAGACTTAGTACATGCATTAAAGAAGAACTTCATGAGTGATGTGAAGTCATTAATAAAAACATGTTTTAAAGGTGATTATTACCCAATGTTCATGGAGAAATACCTGGAGTATGTCACAAAATTGGATTTCACTGATAAACCAGACTATGATTATTGCAGAAGCCTCTTTAAAAGTGAATTTTTAAAAATCGGATATGCTAAAGATATTTGCTTAAATTTTGCTGAGACTCTGATGCCACCTATTAACAGGAAACTGTGTTATTCGAAACGATTCGGCAGAAAAAATACTCCTGCAGATTTCGTACCCAGAAATGGAATAGTAAAGAAAACTTACGAAAGAGAAAATCTGTGTTCTATTGAAAATAATTTGAAACTGGAACTTATGAAGCAAACTTTGAATTCATCCAGTGATGGCATTCGGAAACCTTGCGCTTCACGAAATTTCTTCATATCTGATGCGGATCTAGTAATCAGACTGAAGAAATATTTGATGCCTTACGATATTATGGGTAAGAAACTGTCTCCGAAAAATTTACGGTCCAAGAAAAAAAATGGACTAAAACGCCGAGGAATGAGGAGACAGAGAAATAGCATCGGCAAGTTCGGCAACTTTATGGGATCGTCAAGACAGTTCTCTTGGGCGGAGATCTTGGCTGGTAACCCAGAAGATATTATTCGTAAAGAACGCAATACTATTGTCAAGGTTGAAACAGAAGATGATGATGAAGTATGTAAATACAGAATCAGAAAGTTGTCTAATGCATCTTCAGCAGAGAGCACTGACAACAATCTCCAGTCACCTCTTATGCAAAAGGATTATCTTCAGAACGCAAATCCTACATATGCTATGAAAGAAGTATTGGCTAATTTCAATAAAAAGGTATCTAGAAAATCCGTAAAAGAACCAGAGGAGGTTATAGAAGGATTAGAAGGGTACACGCCAGCAATGATCAAAGTATTCAGAATGAAAGAGAAGAGATTAGCAAAGGAGAGGCTAGAAGATTTAAAGCAACAGAATTTGACTAAAAAGGACGCTGTTGTTAGTGTTACACGGCGTACTAGATCTACTAAGTCTAAAAGTGTTAAAACAAAAGTGACTCCCAGAGCAACACGACAAAAGTCAGCCATAGAAACTGAAGATAAAACCAATATAGACACAAATACAGATAAACCAATTAAAAGGAATACAAGGAATTCGAAGACAGAAAATAATAATTTGAATATTATAGTAGAAAAACCAAATAAAATCAATGAAGAAAAAGCAGTTCAAATCAATGATAAACAATCAACCAGATTGACACGTTTAAATGCTGTGAAAAAAGAAAAGTTGAACATGGAAAGCCCGATTAAAACTAATAAGAGAAAATCACAATCGACTAAGCAGAAACATTCAAATGGTATTAAAAAAGAAAAAAGTAATGTAGTAAAAACAGAACCAGTTAAGCTTGACCTATCCAAACGAATTAGTAGACAGAGATGTACTGTGGATATTGAGAAAATGGATGTAGACTTAACGCCGAATATCAGAACAAGGTCTAAGGTTAATCAAAACATTGAAAAAATGGATATAGACTTAACGCCTAATAACAGGAGAAGATCTAAGGTTAAAAAAATGCATGTCGATTGTATGCCTAATAACAGAACAAAGTCTCGAGTTAATAATAATGTCAGTAAGGAAGAAGCTATCAAAAATAAACCAGCTTCCGTAACAAGCAAAAGTAAGTACTGTTTTAATATGTTCTCTTTGCTTTGCTGGTATTGGTCGTAAGTTTAACTTCCTGTGATAAAAAGTGTCCTATATGTTCCACATTTATGAAAATGGCTCCTCTATGGTAATGTGACACAGTTCATCAAAATCAGTTCCGATGTGATGAATAGTGATGATTTAATAAGTCTGTAGTGTGGTGGAATCCATCCGAAGTGGTGGTGGATTCTGGCTCACCTACAAACTGACACCAACGACCTGACCTGTCCCATTATATCCATTAGGTCTATGTACTCTACTTCCTAAAATGGTTTTCCTTAAGATTTTGCCAATGTCAAGTGTATAGGACGAATATAAGAATGGAGACTACGCTTTAACAGAGTAAAGCTGTGGGGTGTTCCACAAAAACACTGAGGGAGTGTCGCTCAAATGAAATGAGTCACCACAACCATTGATCTTCCAAATAGAGAAACCCTACAGCTGCAGACGTGCAAAGGAGATTTCAATTGCACGAAGTTATTTCAATTATCGATAGCTTCGCCACCTCTGGTGGCAACAGAATTGTTTTCCCATTTGCCACTAGTGGTGGCAATTGGGAAAGAATAAGAGATTATATTCCCAGTTGCCACAACCTGGGGATAATTTAACCATTGACCAGCCGGGCAACCAAATCTTTTATTTTAGGACAAAGGCATAATATTATTTTTTGTGTGTGTATGAAAGATGTCACATAGGTTTTTTAAAATAAATATACGTCATCTATATTTCAAATGTTTTTACTCTTGTTTTGTTATATAAATGAGAATTATAACATCATCAATTAGTATTATGGCGCTTCGTTTTTCATACTTACCTTGTTAGGAATATAGTGTGAAGTACTTTGACTGACATCTCTTATTGTAACAATTTTATTTGTATTTCAGAAACATCACCTAAAACTTCGGTGCCAGTTCCTAGCAATACACGGAGACTAAGAAGTAGCAATCATATTCACACACGACAAATGAGTAACTAATGTAAACTCTGGATTACATACAAGTGATTTTTCAAAAAGGGGTTTTCCATTGCGAAAACTTTTCTGAAACTGCATATTTCCGTAGTTGGTAGGAGTTATTAGATTAGAAACTGGGTTTTTATTGTGGACCAAAGGACACATCAAAATTTGTTCCGCGATAGATAATGAAAATAAACCTTTTTTTGAAAAACCACTCCGGCAATTTATTACCATAAGTATTTTTCTGGTGTCACATAATTCGAGATGTTTTTTTTCAATCCGTCAAAATGGCAGCCCGCGATGAAATGAAACTTAAAGCCACCCACATCGGCGCGGTAGTAGTGGCGCTTTCCCGTGTTAGTGTGGAGTCTTCCATACAATTCTGAACTAGCTGCCACCGCCCCAGTGTGGCAGGCAGTTGTGGCATTAAACGCTGTCAACGTAGTGATAATTTTAAATTATACTTGCATAAGTACTTGATTCATAGTACTAAAGTATCGTTGTGATCCTATTCAGAACTAAATATGTTTGAAGACTTACAGTTTTAGGTTAGGGTATTTGTGTATATTAGTGTATTTTACAAATACACGCACTTTTTTATTTTTTAGATTTATAAGGTCTTACCATTTAAAACAAAAAATAATACAAAATAGATAAAATAGATACCTTTAAGTAAATTGATTTATTAAAAATACTGCTAATTTAACATCTTAGCTTACCTACAATGTCAGTTCCAAATCGATAATACAATAAAAAATTATTATTCCGATATTTTATGGTACTTTATTGTCTAAAGAAACGAAACTAGGCATCACAATTTTCAAATTTATTTTAGGTAAAATTTAGATAATACTGCACTTATTTAAGAACAAAATTTATGTCAATGGACTTCTGAATTTGCATTTAGGGCAATCTTTTTTTTTAAATTAGGCTAAGTATGTGTACGCCTATTAGGTAACCTAAGTGAAACCACGTAGTAGATCAATAAACATTTTATAAAGAAACTTGATTTTATTTTTCTTAACTTTAGACCCTTTTTTCCTTTTATGGCCATGGTCCATGCGGCGGAACTGCCCAGGTATTTATCTACTCATGTTCATTGTATTTCCCTATGTGCAGGTGTCGGGTACTATCTAAATTGCAAATATGGACTAAACTGAAACCGAAGCTTTTGTATTTCAAAACCTATGTTTTTGTGTAATAAAAGTATTTGAAATTTATCACACGCTCGGACGTAAATGTTTGGTTCGTGTGTTAAACATCCTAGGAATCAAAGCAAAGAGGATATAACCAGCTAGGAATAAGAATGCCGCCTACATACATTTTTGTTTGCGTGTTTATGGTCCGCGCGATCCGGCTTTGGGCACCTAACATATGCTTAGAAATTCTCCAGCTTACAGAATGCAGATTTCCTCATCATGTTTTACATCACCGCGAAAAACCTTAAGATGCATTAACAGCATTGTAATTCTTGACTGCTGTGAAACCAGACAAAAACCAGGATGTGTATGGCTTGAGATACTTTTGCCTTATAATAAAACCTGTACGAATTTGCTCTACCTCAAGAAGTTTAGATAGGTACTACTTCTTGCTCTACCTACTTATCGAAGGAATGTTATTATACGGCTAAGGGCGTTTTCGCACTTATCCGTATCCTATTATTCGATTCGTACCTATTCGTTTCTGATCCGGTTTGGCCATCTTAGTAATTGTATGGACGTTTGCGCACTCATATGTAAACGGTACGTATTCGATACGTAATTTCTCAGTTCGGATTGTTTACGGATCAAAACCGAGCCGAAGTGGCCGCCATATAAATTGTACGTACGCTTGCCCACTACACTCGATTAAAAACGGATCAGTGCGCAGACCCTATACGTGAATTTTCCAGGCCGTGTTTTTACTAGTGTAAGTGATGATGAGGCCTAAGGTGGAGCGCGCTTACCCAGAAGCCTAGCCTAAGCTTATTGTTTTGATCATTGCATATAGAATAGTAACCTGTGATAGTACCTAACTAATTATTTTTAATTCTACCTTAGGGACCAATGGTAATAGTAGACCCAAGAAGTTTAAACTTCTTGAGTAGACCAGTGTCCAAATTAATTAATATAAAAAAAGCTAGCAACGTTTTGACTGTCACTAGGGATACGCAAAAAAATAAAAGTATCGATACTGTACTCGATACCAGTATCGCATCAAAAGTATCAATGCCGACGATAGTATCGAATCAAAAGTATCGATACTACTCAGTATCGAGTACTTTTTTCATCAGCTTAGAAACCGTGTCTCAAAATTAATAGTTTAAAAAGTATGATACCAATAATAATATTCCGTTTCTATTTATTTATTATAATAAACATTGACCTAATGGTAGATGTAAATATGATTATTTTTTTAAACCCCTAATCTTTATCATTGTAATCAGACCATAATCAGACATAAAAAGTAATTTGTGTCTATACAACGACATCATATTTTAATATGATAGGGGTTTCCCCTAAATCTATCTATCCCGATCGAAAGGTCGTTATGCATCAGGAAAGCAAGAAAGAAGAACGGTAATGAGTTGTCACTATGAGTATTTGCCGCATTTACACACGCGTACGGAGCTAGCGCTGGCATATTTTCATCCCTGGCGCTGGACGATTAGCAAAACAAAGTAGGTCTGGTATCGGTACCCAAAAAAGTATCGAGTATATGACGAAGTATCGATACTTAGTAAAGTATCGTAACAAAAGCATCGAGTACGAAAATACTTGGTATCGTAACGAAAGTATCGATACTACTCAGGTATCGATACTTTTTGCGGATCCCTAACTGTCACTGTGACAGACATATCATATATTCTCTATGTCAGTCACAGGTTTCGGAGGAAGGCCATGTTTTGATCGTATTTTCAGTAAATTAGTATATTAATTTATGCATTAATTTACTTGTGCACTACAGTGTTGGTGACAAGCAATTACAGCATGACAACAAGTCCTCTCAAACAACTTACTACGACTGAAATTCATGACATAACCTTAACCTTATATTTCCATAAGTTGTTTATCATACTTTGAATAATTAAGATGGAAAGCGAGAGGAAAAATATTGTCCGAGTTGGTTCAAGGAAGAGTGAGGTATGTACGGCATATAAGTGTATTTTATAACATTAAAAAAATGTTACCTTTATAACTGCTCGAAACTGGTCTTAGAATAAGAATGTGATTTCATGGCTTGCCATTTCACTTTGAAATAAACATTTTTTTTAATTAAAAGAAAGGGAACCTATCAGCATAGTTTATTATTTATACAAACGAATAACACCAACATTTTGGTAAAGGTTTAGGGGAGAATAACATTGTTTTCCGAAAATCTGAAATTATATTTAAACTTTAGGTAGGTAACTTATTGTACTAGCTAAATTGCAGTGAGATGGCAAGTTTTTGGTAAGGCAGCAACAAAGACATTGAATTTAACTCAATAGAAAGAGATTATCACTAAAATGCATGTTTTAATCATTTACAATATTACATTTTGGTAGGTAAATGATGTTACTTGTTTGATTTAGTTGTTTGATTTTCAGCAACTGTTTGGTTCTAGTGTTTTATCAGCTGTGACACATTAACTTCACTCTTTGCTACCTATTTTTACCGAATTTTAAAATTATTTATTCATCAACTACTAAGTGTTTGTGCAATAATATAGCGATTTTATGTCTTTTAAATAGATTTTACACACAATAAATATGAAGCTTCAACTCAACATCAGACTTTGTACAGCTGAACCCAAGTTTTTATTTTTATATTTATGTCTGACTTGCCGCGACAGGTGTGTGTCCTGGTGGTAACCCAGTACTATCCCCTGTAAATATAACAATACTAAAGTCTAAGTAGACATGCGTAAAGGTTAGGTCCCGTAAAAAATTTATTTGTTTTCCTTTTTACTGAAAATTCCAAAAAAATTTCATATTAATTGACCCAGTAGTTTTTGAGTTACAAGAAAATATCTAATATTAACGAAACCACAGAAAGTAAAAGGAAACCCTAACCTATTTACCTTTTTTTTCAGCTGGCTCTCATTCAAACTAACTTTGTAATAGATACTTTGAAAAAAGTTCACCCTGAAAAGGAGTTTACTGTAGGTATGTATTTTTGTAAAAATAAAATAGTTTTTATAAAAAAAATATATATATATTTTAAATAAACTAAATGTCTTGAGGTCTTCTGGTTGGATCTGTTAAGTGAAACATGTCTTTTCATATTCTCCAATATTATTTCGTAAAAGTGTGGCAAAATTTAATACAGACTCAGAGTAACGACCAATACGACCAAAATAAGATCTAACAGTGCAAAAACACAGTGAATTACCACAAAAACAGTGAACTAAGTGCTGTGATATACATAAACTTTTAGGACATTAAGTAATTATTTTTCTCATTAGACATATTTATATTTTTATTTATTGTTGCATGTAATTTTAAAACGTTTTGTAAATATGTTCCGACACAATATATTTTGTTTAAGGAATAAAATTGAAATTACATTTCATAGGTACACTATTAATCAAAGGAAATATTACCTTGTCATGTCCATTATGCATTCATATCTGTATTCTGGCTGCAAAACATATGTGACTAAAATTTCCACCTAAGAGCCAGTCCTTAAAACTGTAAACAATGTTTTGCAACTGCGCTAAATAGTTATAATTTGATTGACTCGTTAAATATTTATTTAATGGTCTACTAAGATTGACATAAGCCCTAATCACCATCCTGGGTAGGGGAGGGTCAGTAATTGCAATATATGAAGTTTATGTATGGATGATAATGCTACCTATGACCTGGATTAATCCTGGTAACTGATCTCCACCAGATGGTCCCCTGGTCCACTAGTTTGTGAAGGGCTCTTGCTAGTTTTTATAAGATATATATTCCTTGACCTTTCTTTCAGTAACCATGACTACGTTAGGAGATCGTATTTTAGATGTGTCTCTGCCCAAGATTGGAGAGAAGTCTCTATTCACAAAGGACCTGGAAGACGCCCTCAGAAGTAACAAAGTGGATTTTGTTGTACATTCCCTGAAGGATCTACCGACCACATTACCTGAGGGGCTGGCTATAGGAGCGGTTTTTGAAAGGTAAAGTATACTACGATGCTGAAAACCAGGACCATTTTAGGATTTCGTCAAAACTTTTTTTTTGCCAGTAGGATTACTTACTGTGGCTTATTCCAATAATCCCCTGCTAAAATCCAATTTTTTTTGCAATTGTCACGTTTTAGAGTCTTGCTCAGCATACGTCCATTGACACATCCCACTAGCTAACTAGAGTTCTATGTTGAATCTCTAGTAGCGTTGTCTTGTGGTATCTTTTTTTTAGCCAGCTAGCAACCGGCGAGGTTTCTTCTTTTCAGCCATCATTTCCTTGTCATTCATTTATGTGTAAAGTATAAACTCATACAGTAATATAAATATGTTCATATTGATAAACGTTTGGCGTCCAACTAGGTAGTAAGACACCAAACGTTTATCACAATATGTCATTTGACTCATTAGATAGTACGAAATGGTTTTTTAGTTCTATGGATAAATCCGATATGCTTAAAAAAAATCTCCCCGTCGCCTGAATTGTCGCCAGAGAACCAAGAAATCAAATATTAGACAGGATCCTGGTTTAATTGGGCCCAGGAACCCAATTTTAGTTCAGGGACAACGCAACATATAATCGATGCATTTAACATAAGTAGTTTTTAAACTGAGTTAAATAAACCTTGGCCAGTGAAACTTTGCATAGAATTTACAGTCAATTAAAAAATCAAACAGATTAAGTTAATCAGAAGTATTTCACTTTATATGCGTTTGAATAATTACTAGTTACTCCTAATTTACTCATCTTCATTTGGCTAGCGCCAAAGGTCGTTAGTTCGATTTCCAAACCTTTGTACAAGTTGGTACTGGTGTAGATGTTATGTTTCGTCGTTATTGCAAAGGGTTAAATGTAAAAAGAAAACTTTTTTCCCATGCTAATTGCCAAGGTAACTTTTATCATTGACAACAATCTCGCTGTCGTAAATTTGCTAAAAAAGAGTTCGGCCGTAAGTAAATAACTACCTTATTTTAGAGTACTTAGTTTTATGCCTACCATACTTTACAAAGTTGGGAATCTTACCGCTCCCCTGTATGTATATTCTAGAGATATGAAAGTTTGTCAGGCAACATCCGTATCTTTTTAATACTGCTAGAGAAGCTTACCCCAGAAATACCGGCAGGCTGGCATTGAATTACTGCCCCAAAACAACACTTATGCAATTTTTTTTATTGTATGTATGTTAAAATATACAATGGGATACCAGACAGCTTAAAAACATCGGTTTGTCATTTAAAAATTCTTTAATGATGTTCGGTAATGTTCTACCCATCGAGTGTTATGTCGGTTAATCCATTCTGGGTCGAGTCGGGGTGGCTGCTTGTGGAGCTTGAATGGCTGACACAATTTCGACAAATTGAGTATTTTTGAATTTCTTTTATGAATATTTAAGCGTGTTTTTCTTTTTAACAGAGAAGACCCAAGAGATGCCTTAGTTCTTCGAGAGGAGTTCAAAGACCACACATTGTCGACACTGCCCGCTGGCTCTGTTATTGGTGAGACTATTATTTTCGCATAAACATTAACTCTTTTTTTTATTGTATATAGTGAAGTTTCCTAATACTGAAGGCACACTTTCAAGACAGTACTAGCTATAGTTTTGTCTTTATCTTTATAAGTTTGTCTTCAGAATAAGGCCGATTCATGTATTTAATTTTATTGTAAAAACATTTAAGGATGTCTATTCCCAAACCTGTACGATGGGAATTAAACAACTATAGAATAATTCAGACTATGACATCAAGACTGGGGCCAGCTTGTACAGTTGTAAAAGGTTAACTGTCCCTGGTGGTAATCGAACCCACGACATCTTGCGCTCGAGTCTAATGACCTGGGGTACTGGGACCATAAGCATTTCAGATAATATCCGTCGAACTAAGAAGTCATTTTGCACTCTCTAACGGGTCATATGACATCCGCATAAGCGTTTGTAGTCTATCGTAGTTCTAGGCCACCGATCAACAACAACAACTTCCTACTTCCCAAAACTCCAGGCACATCGTCGCTCCGTCGCACGGCTCAGCTCCGCGGGTCCTACCCCCAACTATCAGTCGCCGACGTCCGCGGCAACCTCAACACCAGGTTGCGGAAGCTAGACGCCGCGACCGGCGACTACTCCGCGCTGCTGTTGGCTAGCGCTGGTCTGCAGCGGATGGGCTGGAGTGACAGGATCTCTAGGGTAAGTGACTAATACCAAGGATCCATAAAACATCCCCATGATTACACGTCAACGTCCGCTGCAACCTGAACACCAGGTTGTGGTACCTAGACGTCGCGACCTGCGACTTATTGAGCCACCGCCATCCAGCGCTGGCCCACAGCGGAAGTTCTGGAATATAACTCCAGGATCTCGAAGGTAAGTAGAATGAGACTCGATATGATGGATATAGTATGGATGAGGATCGATAATAAACCCAATCGAAAACATGACCTTTGGTGAGACCAGCCCAAGCCCACTTGTCTTGCTTCCAGACGCCACAGTCGATCGAGGCAGAAACCGCATACAGTCATTTATTCGACCACGCACGACCTTTGGTGATATTCTCTGGATATATGTTTCAGATCCTACCATGCTCTGAAATAATGTACGCAGTAGGGCAGGGTGCCTTAGCCGTGGAGTGCAGCTCCGACAACGAGGATATACTGTCTATGCTGGCGCCCTTCAACCACCCGGAGACGTATTGCCGGATCTTGGCTGAGAGGAGCTTCCTCAAGACTCTAGGTAAGACTTGCAGAACGCAAGCACATTATAGATGCGAGCAAGAGGTTAAGTCCATTCTCTTGCAAGTCAGGCTTTCTGATCATTAGAGAGTGGATTTGAGGTAGCTATTTCTTGGATTTATATGGATGATTATGCAATGTGTTATTCAAGTAACAAATTGAAATATACATATTTTTTCAAAATGAACCTAACAAACTGTAAGAGATAATTATGGTCCTTATTTTGAACATCTCTCCATAATATGGTCAGGGAAAAAATGGGATTCCCGTATACAAGCTAGAAAAGTAATGATCATTGGTCAAACTATGGTGTCCGTGGTCAGATTGATCAAACAAACGATCTGACTATGGACACTCGTGTTGACTAAGGACACGACGTGTCTGTGGTCAGATTAACGAAGCCGATCTGACCTCTGACGGATACCGGACGAACCTACCGAATGATTATTTGTTTAATTTTTAAATCGTGTTAGCCTAGTTGGTAAAGCGCTCCTCACGTTCACGAGGTTCGAGGGTTGAAACTCAAAGTGACTAGGTAAAACAAACATGCACAGTTCAAGGTACAGTGGGAGACCGAGATAAAGGGCCCTTGGAGGAATGTGTCAGTTATTTATTGATGCTTTGCGAACGTACCTACATACGTTGACGTTCCCTCCTAACTCACCGTACCTCATTCCCTGAACTTCCCCCCACTGTTCATCTAGTAAGTTTTTTTGTGTCAATTGTCTAAAAGAATAGTGAAGCAATCTTATAGCAGCTTCAGGTAGATGAAGTACAGTTTATTATCGTAAGAAACTTGGTCAAAGAATGAATTTTAAGGCGCATATGAAGTCCACAGCCCGCAGTGCGCCAGCGTGGTGGAATATGGCCCCTACGACCACATAAGAGGGGATACATTAATAGCTTGTTGATTTGTTTATTAAAGGTGGCGGCTGCAGCGCACCAGTCGGCGTATCGACGAAACTGAAACCACTCGACTCCCAGTTCAAACTAACCATCACCGGAGCTGTGTGGAGTTTGGACGGCGTCACCAAAATCGAGCACACTCTCGACCAAACCTTCGCACATATAAAAAAATCACAAAAACACAAACTCAGCCCTACTGAAGACAGCGATTCAAAAAAAATTAAAGCGGTCACCGCAGCTAACAAACCTGATAAAAACTACAATCCCCTAGAAGAGTATGATCGTAGGATATCGGAACGATCAGGTAATGTAAGTTGTGTGGATATGAGAAGTCCCGAAGATATCCAGGCTCTGAGCACGGTGCCGCGTACATTTTGTGGTTTGACTGAAAATTCGTACATCCCCTTAGATGTAATCATTAAATGTGATAACTTAGGTAAGGATTTAGCTAATACGTTGATAGGTAAAGGTGCTTTAGAAGTAATGAAGGTGACACAAGATTTTATTAGGAGTTCCACTACAGCGAAAACGTCGTGATTTTTACTTATATTTGGTTTTAGATTATGTAATTAGTAATTAGTCGAGACATGCTGCAGACTAATTGCCTTATTGACAGGGTGATTTTATACATTTTTTTTTCTCTTCTCGGCAACTCATTATTCTTCCACTCGTGGCTATTATAGGTTTAGTCCTTCCTTGTCTTTCAAAGTTCTTGGCGCCTTTCAATCAACAAATGAACAGACAATACTTAAATTTAACTTTATTTTAAGTTGACATGTTATTGAATAAAGTTGGTTAGTTGTTTAAAAATCGTTGTACGATGAAATTATGTAATATTGTTGTAATTTATGGTTAATAAAAAAAATCTATACAAACGCAAAAAAATATCGGGATGGGACCGTAGTTTTAGCGACGATGTTAAGTTTCTTTGTAATAATCGCTTACTTTTGAGATTTAACTTATGAGAAGCCAAAATCAAAATCGTCGAACCTCAAAAGCAAGCGACATCACAAACATAAAGCCACCCCCACACAGGGGCAGGCACGGCCCTGGCTTCATACAAATTTGTACCGCAGCGCCTTCCCAACTGGCCGCCACAGTGTGGACTTAGGTATAACGTGATAGGTAATGGTGCATGTTTTACACCTAATTTCTTTCACATTAATTCAGCTATTACTGTTTTAATGGTTGAATTAATGTCAAAAGCTGTCTACTAGAACTTAAAGTTGTAAAAAGTTTCACGCAGACCCTCTGAGCTTTAGAAATGTTAATAGGGCCAAATATAATTCTATAATAATTATTAATTCTAATTAAGAAATATTAGGTAATATTTAATAATATTCCCGCAGTAATAACTCCAATCTAAGGCCGCCTTTGCCAAATGTAATGACGGACGCCTAGATATCCCATAAGACACTAGATTAATCATTATGTTATGCACTTTGGATATTTTACATGCTGTTTTTAATTATATTTGTTAAATAAATTGGTGAATGGTTTGATAACATTTTTATTTACTCGTAACGGGACCAAACATTTTGTATCTACCTACTACAAAGAGAAATTCAATTCTTGCGTAGCCATCTGACAATGATCTTTCAATCACTGACCTTTGGTATGGAAAGTCATCGGTAGCCACCAATAGACCCCTGAACGGTTAAGGAACAAATTCTAAATTCGAGTACAAAATAGTACATTTTCAGTAAAAAAAAAAACTACATGGTCCGATTTTAAATCCGAGACCGTGGCTCTGCCTAACACAAGGATTTTCAATTACTATTTATTGTACATCTAGGTGGTGTTATCGCTAGTGGTAAGAAAATTGAAACTAAGAAAGAAAAACTATATTTTAAAAAAGTAGTAATTAATAGACGAAGGATTATCAAGCTGAAGTAGGCCTTACGCCTACCTACGTCCAGCAGTAGTATACTTATATTTGGTAGTATAGCTGATATGATTATGAAAAGATAAGACCAATTCATTTGTACAATACTTTTATTTCACAATAAAATCTCAATCAAAACTCACAAGCATTCTCAATCAGTTGTGAACAAAACTAAATAACACTAACAAACTACAGTTTATATTCTATTTGCATTTTCACGAGTGAAGTCATCTGTGACGACATAGACGCGCTGTATTTGCAATGATTCCCAACTCATTCCAAATCACAGCCAATGTGCAATTTAAATGTACTCCAAATCTGATGCAATTTTAAAAATTGAGCATATTAATAATAAAATCAAATAAAATTATAAGAGGAATAGATTAAAAATATATAAAGGTAGTCGTTTAATTTTTTAAATTAAATTGTTACAGAAAAGATGTTGAAGCAAGAGATAACAGCAAGGAAATAAGCTGGTGATGATAACTCTATGCAAAAATACCAGAAGAGTAGAAATTCCAAACGTCATGAAAATGTTTTTAAAATGAAATTTTCCGTTGTGTAATAAAATAAATTATTATGAAACGTTTGGAATTTCTACACACCTAATGATTAATAAAATAAATCATTGATATACAGGTCCAGGACATGTATTTCAAGTGTACTTCTAGGTTTATTTTACACTAGCTGTGCATGACCTACAGAATTGTTTTTTTTTAATAAAGTTTAAATTTACTTAATGGATATCCCCTTAAATGATTTTCCTGTTACATAATATGATTATCTTAAGGGAAAGACTGTCATTTTGATAAAGTAAAAAACGGACTAGAAAAATGTAACAGCGTTACGAATTACCTCAAATTCTTTATTTAGTAGGCATTCAAGTGATGAACTTCGGAATATATTTTTACGCAAATTCTACCTAGATCGCGTTGCGTAATAGCTAGGAGTGCTCACGTCAACGCTTGTGCAGTTATTGTAAAGTGCATGTTCGGGCTAATCTCTCTAACTACTATATAGATTTCGTTCCGATTTTCAAAATTGGTTAGGCCGTATTCAGAGGAATATAAAAATACTATCCCACGTACTCAGACGGGACGAACAGCTAGTCATTTCTAACTCAAACTTTCCCATATTTACGTTAAAATAGAATTATAGGTTATATCAACACAAAACCTTTTTCGGAATCGGAAAAAAAATTACGTCGTAATGTCTGGGTCCCGTATCGCCACGGCTAATAGAAAAGACACTGCCGACCAGTGTCCCGTAGCGACACAGGACCCAGACCATTCTACGAATTTGCAATAAAGAAAAATTACTTCTTTGTGTCAATATATTAACAACAATGACGTTCACTTCGAATTTACTTCTGCGCTATATTAGTATGCCCATATACAACGAACGACTATCATAATTAAATGCTTACTGTATCCCATTAGTAATGAACTAATGAATAACCAATATAAGACAGCCGAATGCAACTCCCACACCAACGCGGGCAAGGCGCGGCCTGCGGTCTGCAATACAATTTGTATGGGGCCTTGGCCGCGCCTTGCCGGGTGTGGGTGGCTTAACGCCTAGAAACGTGAGCACTCATGAGCTTAACACGGAACACACTTCTAAAACGTAACACGCCTGGCGTACATGTTGTTTATTCGACATCCTCTTCCTGCAAAGTGGCATTGCCGCTTGCCTTCATAGAGGCCCGGAGTCTCTCGGAGATTTCTGGAAGCTTCTTGAGCAGCAGGTGGAAGATCGGAGCTGGCATGGTTTGTTGGAGCACCTGTGAAAATGCTTATGTTGATCAATTCTAATAATAAATCTATTATTAGAAGCCTTCCAATGAAGCTCAGCTAAGCAGATCGGATCAAGGAAAATAATATCACTTAGCTTTAGACTGTAAATAGGTATTTCTATTTTTTGTTTGGGTAAAACTTCTGATGTGTAAAAACTAAAAAAGAACAATGCGGCGATTCAGTGACTTGTTACAGAAGCATACTTACACCTAGGAGCTGTTGTGTCTGCCCGCATACTGCCACGGCCTGCCCCAGGTGCTCCACACCAGCCTCCAGGTCACCTGCAGCCAGCAACTCCTCACCCAGCTGGATCTGCAATCAGTTGCGTATGTTTATAAACAATATACACTGTCGCTTCTGCAGTAGGGAAGATGCAGCCTAACATGTAGTGGGTTTTAAGAAAGTCCAATAATCACCTCTGCTATAAAAATATATTTTTTTCCATTTACAAATATTAAATTCTTCCTTTTTTTTAAAAAAAAGAAAAAAAAATTCTTCAATTTTTTTTTGTCCTAGGCCGTGATCATCCAATTTTGTCCAGCAGCTGTGATAAATCCATCTGCTCATTGCTTTAAGCCTTACCATATATATTTTTTATTACAGTATACTGAGAAGTCTTACATGCCAATTTGCGCGATCCCGACACTCCTCACTAGCCTCACTCACATCCATCAAAGTTTTCATGCACCTCCTTTTATTCATCTCACTGCAGACCTGTCTTTTTGAGAATGTCACCAATTTGATCCTTGAACATCCTCCTGGGAAGTCATACCTGTTGCAAAAAGAACCTCTGCATTGCCTCATGGTCACTCATATCAGGCAAAGGCCCACCAAGAGGCCGTGAGCGGGAGGAAGTCTTCTGAGCATTATGTCTGCCTGAAAAATAGAAATAATTTATTCACATACACAACATCTACACAAATATATTTTCAAATATTTAAAATGAAATTTTTTTCTACATTTCATCAAAAATACACTTAAGCAGGACCTGAAACTTTAAGGTTTAAATTATCGCTAGCATTGCGCATATGCTCAATGGTATTTTCTACATATTACACTTTTTTAACATAATGCTGAAAATTTGTAATAACAGAAAATACTATAAATACCCATTTATATGTTTTTTGTAATCTTGTTTTAGTTTTCTTTTTACAATCGATTAGCTAAATTAAACACTAGTTAAATACAAGTCAACAAGTGGACAGCATGGGAACAGGGTGTGGTGGCATATTTTGAATTTCTATGTCTATCAGTGGATGGTGGTTACTTTCTCTTTTTTTTATATGGCATTGCAGAAGGCAATTTAGCCAATGATATCAAACTGCAATTAGAAAGGAAAGAAAGTGTTTACGATATAGTTTGTTAAAAGTGTTAACAACCTAACTCCAAAACTATACAAAATAATGCAGTTATAGATTATTTGTACTCACTATTTGTATTTATAGTTCAAAAACTATATGAATCGAAGTACTATGAGATTATACCTTGCAAGATCAGTGGTGGTTAGGGCGTAACACTTATCTCAGTGATATGATTGTGTCAGGGTTTGAAATACTGGTATTAATAGAAACTAGTACCACTGACAATGCAGGTATATCTCACGGTATATTTAACAGTAGTACAACCGCCACCCGGTAGAGCGTATATTTCTATTTTATTTATTCATGTTTCAAAGCATGAAGTATAACAGAGGTCTCATTTCGTCATATTGCATTTCGCATACGGACACCGCTATTAGGAGCCAGAAAAGTACCGGTATTTAGGTATAGACATAGAAAATGACGGTGGTATTAATTTTATCGTCACCTTACTAATATTTCTGAAACTACAAACTGATCTGTATTTTCGGAACACTGGTTTGGCCTGTACTGTCGAATTTTGATATGCGGCAGAACTTTCGGCGACCAAGGTATGCCGAATCAGCTTTTGACCAGAGGAGTATGTACTCCAGAAGGGAGACTTCTCCTATGTCGCTGTGCAGTGCATCTGGGCTGCAAGGGAGGAACCTCCGCCCCTCATATTATCATGGTGGAATAAGCTCCGGGCCAGAGTCTACCTCAAAATACACTTGAATGAAAGCATGTTTTGATTTGGCAGACGCCCCAATGTCACTGTTGATTGCACAATACAAGTGCATCTTCTAGTAAGAAGCAAAAATGTAGACGTAGATATATAAACAATGAATAGTCACAGGTTGAATTTAAAGCTTAGTGAAAGTGATAATTTCTAACAGCTGCTTTAATAAAATTTATAGGTTATTTCATGACACAGGTTGTTGCAATACTGTAGTTTTATATATTAAATGATATAAGAGATTAAATGATATTCCGTCGTATTTAGTGGTGGATAAATTAAATAAAAGAAACATTACTTACGTTCTCTCAACTTCTTTTTGAAAAGAGGATCCTTACGACGTTGTTGGTCAAAATACACACAGTATCCTAAAAACAACGTTCCAGCTATTCCAGCTGCAATTCCTAGTGTGGTACGAGTAATCTCCATGTTCTTATTAAGAATTATAGCGATTTATCAGCAAAAATATGTGATCGCGATTTCTTACAAAAAATTGTGATCCGCCATTTATTTTTGAAAAGAGTAAATTGGTTAGGTTGTGTTGGCAGCATTGGTGTGGTGCTAAGTGGTAAATGCCTCCAGGCCAAGGACATAAAACTTACAGCCTAGTCTAATGTGCATTTATACCGCATTTACACATTTGCACAAAACGCGACCTGCCTAGCTGCCTCGCCCGCTGCTGTTGTTGCTCGTCGATGCGTAAATTTTTTAACATGCTCAACGCTAAACACTGCTAGCTGGGCTCAATCACAAACTAAGTAGTGGGGCTCAATAAACAAGAAATCACAGCCATCATTGTTTTGGTGTTGGTGTGCATAAAACTTAGGGCTAACTGCGAATAAATTCGCAGTGCGTGTTAGCACAAATTAGACAGAGTATGTCCACGTGTTAGCCCTTAGCATTAGCCCTTAGATATATCCTCTGGTGTTGCTTAATGAGATAGGTACCTAAATAACTTTTTTTTTTTGATAATAAATAGAAATAAATATTTATTCTAGATTATAATATTGAACTTAAATAAATATGTAAACTTTTCGTTGTCTTGAATTATAATTATTTTTTTGCTAAAATTTATATAAAATTTAATGAATATGTTGCCATATTAAAATTTATCACATGTATACACATGATTCTATTTGGAGGTTTTTCTATAATTTTCCAATATAAATAATTTTCATTTTCATTTATGCCGAAGGACCCCTGCAAGAGATTCGCTTGTGACATCCAAAAATGCCTTGTTGGTGAGTTTTTCCATTTAAATTTTATTTACGAACCTCGAACGACAGCCGACATGAAATTAGTCGCCATCTTTGCTTCAACCTTTCAATCGCCTACACGGATTTGCGGGCGTTTCATCGCCGTTTATCAATGTTTTGCTCAAATAAACCATTAATATACCCTTTAAAAGCCACGTAAAAAGTTTCTGGTGTCTCGCGTAACAGTTTTTTTGTGAAAATGAGCTTTTTCGGATTCGGTCAGACGGCGGATATCGAAATCGTGTTCGATGATGCTGACAAGCGCAAGGTTGCCGAAGTGAAAACGGATGATGGCAAAAAGGAGAAGTTACTGCTGTATTACGACGGTGAAACTGTCTCCGGGAGGGTGAACGTCACCCTGAGAAAGCCGGGATCGAAATTGGAACATCAAGGCATCAAGGTCGAACTGATAGGTCAGATCGAGTTATTCTACGACAGAGGTAATCATCATGAATTCATATCTTTAGTAAAAGAGCTTGCTCGACCGGGCGACTTATTGCAGCATACATCATATCCTTTCGAGTTCGCGAATGTCGAAAAACCTTACGAAGTCTACACTGGAGCAAATGTGAGATTGAGATATTTCCTAAGAGCTACGATCGTCCGCCGTCTCACCGATATAGTCAAGGAAGTAGACATAGCTGTCCACACCTTATGCAGCTACCCGGATGTCCTAAACTCTATAAAAATGGAGGTAGGCATTGAAGATTGCCTCCACATAGAGTTTGAGTACAATAAATCGAAATATCACCTGAAAGATGTGATTGTAGGCAAGATTTATTTCCTACTGGTCCGCATTAAGATCAAACACATGGAAATATCTATAATCAAACGAGAAACAACTGGCTCCGGGCCTAATACATTCACAGAAAATGAAACGGTTGCCAAATATGAAATAATGGATGGAGCCCCTGTTAGAGGTGAGAGTATTCCTATAAGAGTTTTCTTAGCGGGGTATGATTTGACACCTACAATGAGGGACATAAATAATAAATTCTCTGTTCGATACTATCTAAACCTTGTACTCATGGACACGGAGGATCGTCGCTACTTCAAACAGCAGGAAGTAACTTTATGGAGGAAGAGTGACAAATCTAGACTACCGTTACACAACCCACATGTTCCTCAAACACTGTCGCACCCCACTAACCCTGCATGGCAGCAGAATGCATCTAGCGAGAACAACTCTGCCAGAGGTGTGTCCCCATCCATCCCAGAAAGTTCCATCGCACGATCAGTCTCACCAATGGCAGCTGGAGATGAACGTAATGGTCCCACAGAAATGGAGCAAGAAAAGCCTGACACGATAACCAACAACTTATCTAACACTCATATTGGAAACAATGAGGAGATTGTTGAAGCTCAAGTCGAACAACAGGTTGAAGAAAAACTGCAAATTGTTGAGAAACCACAAGTTGTTGAAAAACCACTTGTTGTTGAGAAACCACAAGTTATTGAGAAACCACAAGTTGTTGAGAAACCACAAGTTATCGAGAAACCAGTAGTTGTCGAGAAACCACAGATGGCTGTCAAGCCTCAGGTTGCAGAGAAACCACAGATAGCAGAGAAACCAGTTCTCACACAACCAGAAAGTGTGGAAGCCAGTCCGAGTCAATAGCCAATATGCACCTGTGCTGTCGACATGACAGTTGCTGATGAAATGAACTGTATGTTTTCGTACTTGAAAACAATTGTTTAGAAGGGCAGAAACTGTATATCCAGGATAACATAATATAAAGTTGTTAATGTGGTCTGTGGAACATTACACTTTTATTTTAGTGTTAAGTAACTTTAAAATAACAGAGTGATCCTAAACAGACTTACTGATAAGTGTACATTGCTATTTGCACTAAACATAAAAATAGATTGTTAACAATTAGCCTTTAATTAAACATTCATGAAGGTTTCAATTCTTCAGTAAAATATATGGGATGTTGAATGCAGCCATGTCATGGGACTGATAAAGTTGGATGTGGTTCGTTATCATTGATCTAACTTTCAAACAAAACATCATGTGATATTCTCAGAGTAATTGCGATTTTGCTACCAGATTGATGACAAAAATGACAGAACATTACAGCAAACCATTAGTTGAATATATGATGTGATAAACAATACTGTGTTATAGTTAGCACCTTTATTTGTAACACATTATTAATTACCCACAACAATACAAAAAGATAAACTAAAATATGAAGAGATAACTTATACAAATTGTGAAACAGCTTTTAAAAAGTTGTTCTGTTACAAGTTGACAAGAATAGTGCTGCATGAATGTAATAATATATTTTCAAAAATAATTGTGAATATCATTTAATAGGTGAGTAAACTAAAAAAGGGGTATATGAGGGAGATCCAATGAGGCAGCTTAGAGTCCCCGCAGACTGCAAACTTTATATCGGCCGATAATTTAGTCGGACTCTTAAACAGTATAAAGATGTATGCAAGTGCGCACACTATGACGATTTGTTGGCCCAGTGTGCGCACTAGCAGCTCAATCCGACTAAATTATCAGCAGAACTCTTAATTTCCATTTGTAACATATTTTTTTATAATTATGAATATAAGCCAAAACAATTGCTTAATTCTGAAGACATGCTTAAGTTATGTCTAAATTCTCCCTTAGTATATCAGACTGCTAACTTTAAAGATGGCAAAATTTTTGTCAACCCAAATCATTTTGTTTATGTATTTTAAGTTTTATTTTTCAATTTTACATTTTGAATCAGCTAATTTTAATTAAAAAGCAATCATTTGTTGCATTATTTATTACAAAAATTATGTACAAAACTTAGTATATTATAGATTGTTTTTTATTATTTTAATGTTTGAATATAAAAAGAGTGGATTATGTTTATGTTGTCTGTAATCAATCTACTTATCAACATACATATTTGTATATTTATCTAATGCCAGTAATAGTAATATATCAACAAACCATTCATCCAACTTGTATCAGTTATGTGGAAAAAAAAAACAAAATTATTTTATCACTTGATGGTTTTAATACATAATTAGAAGTAGTACTAGAGTTTTTTTATATACAGTGTTAATGATGTTGACGGGGGAAAATTGGCAAAGCAAACTGGAACCGTTATGACGTAAAGACCATGTCACTTAGCACTCTATATTTGGAAGATTCATACATTAGATATGTGGTTTTAAAAATATTCTGTATTGAATACTTGTATTTACATTCAACTCTGATTCAGAACAGCTTAAGTCATCATGGGTGTCATGATACATTGTGATATGTGCAAGAAAATCTTAAAGCAATTTCTATAGTAAATAAATCCTATAGTGCATATTATTTTTTTAAATTATGTGCCAATAGACTTAGCAATGGATCGAGCAATACAGATATTTTATACAGGGTATTTGTAATTAATGAATTTAGGTGATGATAGCACCCAACAATCCACTCCACCCCTTTAAGCTTTCATATACCTACCAACAGGGATAAAGAAATCCTTATGGCAAGACTGCAGTGTCCATCTGTTTATATGTCACACAGAAATATCTTAGCTTACATAATTTGTGGGCACTATCACTCCTGAATACTTCAAATTATAAATGCTTTTACATTATATAAACTATGTAAATGTTGTCTAGGAAAACATTGTATTTGTTTTACACTTACAAATGTGTAAATTTATATTAGATCAATTTGTTGGGTAATTTTAAGCTGTATTACCCTAAGTACCACCAAGGATAGTAAGGTTTAGGGTACCCAAACCAGAAATTGACTACTGGAATTGTATAATTCTCTGTTTTGTAGGCCAGCCATGGCTTTAACATGTAATATGGCCCTTATATTGTTATTAACAAGTGTAATTACTGCATTCATAAACTTGATCTATTTGAGTATTGTAATATATTGGTGTCGGATTTAGATAGCACTGTGTGAAAATTAATAAATATCTTGAAAAGATATTTCTAACAAGTTTTCACAGTTATGTCGGTCGGCTTTAGAAGTCGTTTTAGTCATTCAGTTCCAGTTTATAGGATAAAAACCAAATTGGCTTTTAGCATTTAGTAAGGCTTATGTTTTTACATGGAACTATCTGGTATCAGAATGTGAGTTTTTAAAATTATACTCAGTTTTAGAGATTTGAGGTATCAAAATGTGAGTTTTAATATTATACTCAGTTTTAGAGATTTGATTTTCATCTGTAGTTCATGCTTATGTAATTTTATTAATTCACGATCAGTAGCAAAAATACATCATGCATGACTCATGCATCATTATGCGATATCTATACTAAACAATCATGGATGTAGGACACAACACCCATTGCTAAATTGATTTGATTGTATATTTTCTCTCTTTTTCTTTGTAGCACATTTTCTGTTTGCACTTTTTCCAAAACTTTATTTATTCAATTGTTTTTCACTGTAGCTAATTTTCACATTTGCATTTTTACCCAATTGCTTTTTCCCAAATTACAATTTTACCAGTCGCATTTTTTCACTTGTATATTTATTATAATTTAAACAATTGTAAATTGAATTGAAAAAATAAATGAGATTTCAGGTTTTGATATGCACCCAATGTTCTGTGAATTAAGATTGGCATAAAATGAAAACTTTGATTTAGTATTGATTAAACTTTCCAAAGTACATGTTTTTGCTGTAACTTGAAATCGAGGAAAATTTCTGAAATTAGCTAATTCCCATTTGAGATGTACTAAAAAATTTATTAAAAAAAAATGAAACTTTGAGTATATGAAAAATGGAATTCGGCGAAAAATTCCAATACAAAAATCACGCCCCAGAAAGTGTGAAAACTTGCGATAAAGAAACAAAGCCTTTGGGAAAATGTCACGATTTTGAAACATAAATTAATGTACATTTGGCAAGTATTTATAGATTCATTAATAAAATATTGGGACAAATAGATACCGTATGTCATTAGTTGTTTTGGAAAAACCAAATTAATTGAATTCGATACTTTTTGCATTTTATGTTTTTTTAATACAAAACGTCAATAATAAAGTAGCAAATCAGCTCGGATTTAAATTGTTTTGTCGTTTGCCCTATTTGTGCTAATATTTTCTGTACATTTAATCTATTGTGCAATTACTTTAATTTTGTTTAATACTCCCATCTAAGGCATATTTTTTACATTTTATGTACCTATATCAATAGATACATTGTTCAAAACAATGTATGCACAGGGAACACCGACAAACAGTAGGTACTTATATACAATCAATTTGCTTCAATTGAAACCGTCGACTGTATTTTGTACCAATTGAGCTGTGTCGGGAAATTGGGAATCTATGCCAATAACATTCAAATGTATATTCAATTGTGTACTGCACGAATACATTTGCAATAAGTATCACTAAGGAGCACGGGTGATCGTGGTAATTTTTCATACATTCGAAGATTTGGTTGGATGATATATTTGGGCTATCCAAATATGCCTGTATTTTTAGCTTTGGACTTGAAATCTGAGTATGCAGAAAAACTGTCCAGAATATGTGATATTTTGTGCCCGTAAATCAGAACCTGTGCTTCAACCGTTTAAGATATTGAATTACAGTACTTAGTGGTTCAGCTGCAATAACGGTCACAGCTGAGCGACGGCCTTATCTCAGAAACTTAAAAAAAGCTATCAGAATTGTGTAAACAAGGGAAATAATTGCCGAATTTATGACCCGCATATCACAATATGTGCACTTACCATTTAAAATTTACAAGAATGATTGTGACTCAGTTGCAATGACGTCATTAAAAAGACTACGCACCTATTTATGAGTAAATCACGTTATTGCACAAAAAATGTGTCCGATTTACGCTGCATAAAATAAAAAATTGCATGCCGTGAAAAAGTTATGACAACTTATTTTTGTAAGACTTTAAATCTCTTATCTCAACGAGGTTTAGTTTAGACTAAGAATACTAACTATTGGGTTAGATACCTACTAATCATTTTAACACTCATATGTAAAGAGTGCCTGGTGTTTGTTAACTATAAAGCTGTATGAAGTTTGATGATGAACAAAATCTCGTTACACTCTATATCTTTTGAGCGGCTCGAGTGCAAATATAGATTTTCGGGCACAGAACAGAACATTTTCCCTGCATACTCAGATTTCGAAGCCAAGGCCGTGGCTCAGCCAAAATAACATACACTATTCAAATTATGTATCGTGTGTCTAAGACACCAATCAGATTACACTAAAATTATCCTTATATCAAAAACACCCAGGAACATAAATCTATATACATACAGTATGCAACAAAGTTGTTTTCTGTCTGTATGTAAAGGCTAATCTCGCAACTACTGAATCGATTTCCATCAGGTTTTCATCATCGCTTAGGCCGTTTCCCGAACTAGGTTTTGATATAATATTTCCGGTTAGTCCATCTATTGCTCCTAATAGGTCCAAGCTCCTAAAGTATTTCCTCAGGAGCAATAAATACCAATTTATTACTACTAGTACAATCCAACATGCTTTATAATGTAGTAGATAAGGGTGTTTGGATAATGTAGTAGAAATACATGGATATGTATTGCTCCTAGGGGTAATACTTTAGGAGCAATGGCAACTAACTCAATATTTTCTAACAAAAGATACCGGGGCGGACAGCTGCAGACTTCGCATGTATGAAATGTAAGCACATGGAAGGTTTTTTTTTGGTTTTGTATTATTTAAACCTTTGAAAAGTTAACAAGATGAATCTAAAAGACTATTGTCTGTAAAAAGTATACTAAAAACTATGTAATTATGAATAAATATTAGTAATTTAGGTTTTAAAGTGGGTTGATTGTGGGTTTAACATATTACAATACTGTTTACAATAATTTATATGCTGGTATCAAGAATAGTCAAAATTAACTTTGTAGTTCTATGTTAAATCCACAGTAACATATATATATATTATATAACGGTATAGTTATTATTTTTATGTAAATTAGGAGAAAGTCCATGTTATGTAAAACACTCTGTTAAATCTTCAGATGTTTTTTTTAGTTTAGTAAACTTATTGTATAAAAGGATATCTTTTTTTAATCAGATTAAGGGCGCATGTCGATTATATCATATTGTTAATAAAGTATATGTATAAATTGCTGAGGTTGCATTTTATTTTGTTACTCGATCCTCAGCTTTTCTCATCCAGTCAATGCCAGCCGCTTTACGCAGATCGTCGCTCCATCTAGCCAGGGGGCGTCCCACACTACGCTTGCCCAGTTGCGGCCTCCTTTCGAAAACTATCTTACTCCAGCGGTAATCGGTTCTACACCAGCCTACTGCCACTTTAACGTACTAATTTTTGGAACTATGTCGAAGACTTAAGTTCTCAGGCGGATAAAACTATTATCACTCTAAAATAAAAATAACCAGAGTACATGTAGTTAATCCCAAGTCTAGAACCTTAATTTTTTTTCTATTAAAAACGCTGCCGTACTTATTGGATCGCGATTGTTAGACTAAATAATCACATTCAAACCACTTTGTGTTAGACATAGTTAATTTTACAGCAGATTTAGAAAAAGTTAAAAAAATCCAGAAATATTAGTATAACAATTTCGCCAAAATAATCTAATTTGGTCTTATCAACGGTACACACTCGCCGCTTATCAGTGAATGCGGAGTTAGTTGACGAATATTGTGACCATATTTTTAGTTTATGTACAAAAACTTCAATATTTTTCTTTTCCTAAGTGCATTATTCAGACTTTGTCCTATTTTCCTCCTCTAGGATCGGAATGGTCAGGCTCGACGGCGGCGGTAGAGGAGAACATTTGTTCGATCGGGAATCAAACACTGGACCAGTGGGTCTCGCAGTGATATACATGCCAATTGAATATTAGGTTCATTAAGTACTACACCACGTCATAAGCAGCCTGCTGACGTCCACTGCTGGACAAAATGGTACCCGACGGTCCGTACACCATCAGCTGTAAATACGTCCACTGATGAACATAGCCTCCCCAACAGAATGCCGATTTTGTTGGGCTGTCCATTGGGGGATTTGCCACAAAACCGCGCTTGGCAGGCGGCTTGGTGAGCGCAGTAATTAATTATCTTAATGTACACAGATAAACCAGAACGGGCGACCCCTTAGTCGCCTTGACGACACCCACGGGAAGATTGTGGGTGGCCCTGTTCTAAACCGGGAACCACACGGCCCACCCACCCTACATCTTACCATCGAGGTTTTTTTTTCCACAGAGAACGACTTCCAAGAGGTCCGGTGCGAGCGCGTGTTCGAGACTATGCGACAGTGCTGCCTCAAATTCAAACCGATATCACTAGTGTGCGAAGGCTACCGACTAGAGCCGAGGCAGTTCGCCGCCGACACGCAGAAGCCAGACGTCAGGAAATAGGTAACCTGCTATCTTAACCCTAGAGTTTAAAAGTTGAGAGACATCCTTTTCAAGGTTAAGCGGTACTTCTCACTGGCATAGCTTCTCAACCTTTACCAAGCACAAATGCGGTCGTGATGGAGTACTGCAGTCATCTATGGGATGGCTCTGCTAAGTATCGGCTTGCTACTCTGGACGCGGTTGAGCGTCGTGCCTGAAGGCTAATTGCTGACGATGCTCTGGTAAATACTAAGTTACAGAGCCTCAAATATCGTCGCAGTGTGGCCTGTCGGTTCTTGGGTCTTTTGAAAGGAAGGGAAGTGAATAGGCATCTTCTGGGTAAACGCGCTCCACATTAGGCCTCACCGTCACTTACAATCAGGTGAGATTGGGGTGAATCGTAAATCCATCAAGAATAAATTTTTAAAAAGGTATTGGTAAACCTGTTAACTTTAAATATACCTTGGATAGTCAGTCTCAAGCGTTGTATCTTACTATACTCTCATTAGAGTGCAATGGTTGGACAAGGCAGTTCACCCGCAATACGTCATTAAATAGATAAACCTGTCCACTCTAGTTGGTCAGCTTCAAGCACAGTGTCACTAGTTACCGACTGGAGCCAGCTTTGCCTCATTTGAGTGAGCTCGATTCATTAGAGATTCGAGCTTGGCTATAATAATATGGCCAAGCTTGGCTAACCGATTTGACATCGCAAAGCTGACGCTGCTGCTCGTTATCGCTCAATGTTTGAGTGGTAACATTTACACTGTCGTTTGTTACCCGTCTGTGAGACAGCAGTGTGCATAGAGCTGTGAAATGGCATTTGTTGTTTACTTTTATATATTATATGCATTAGATACCTATAATTTTCGTATTTACTGTTGTATTTATTCGTGTATACGATACGAGAGTTTCATACTTACCCGTATATTTGTGTAAAATATCTATCGTATATGTTCAAAGTGGACAAATGCTCAAATTGCAACATCTGGCACCTACATACTTCAATCTCTCAGCATGACCCAAAGGTTGACTGGTAGAGAAAGCCTTCGTCTTTAAGTTCGCGTATTGAGCAACTATGTGCAATAAAGATTAGATAAATAAGCATGTTGTGCCCCTTTTATACTTTACTAATATTAAAACGGATATTCTTTGCAGAATGGACAGGAACCATCCTCGCAAAAGCAAGACACTTGGACAAAGAAGTTGGATATTCAAGTACCCGAAAACTTTTCAAATCACATTCACGGTTTTGGGTCTCGGGATATTTTTCTCTAAGCCGCTGTACGATATATTCATCAGACCCAGAGACCGTATCGACTTATCAGAGCCTCCGACTACACTTGGCATCAGAAAGATCGTTGACAAGGCGGAGAACTAGCAATGGAATCTGTGGCAAAGGCGAGGGAACGTTTCGCAAAGTACCCAGTGATTTTCGCAAAGTGCTCCAAACAAGCGGCTGTCTACGCAAAGTGTGTTTTACTAACAGAGGAGGTGAAAAAGGACGATTGTGCTAAGGAATTCAAAGAATTCAGCATCTGCCTTCGATCTGTAGCCAAGGATATGAAAACTAGGATTTGAAAATGGATAAGTTAAATCGTTTTATTAATTTGCCTTTCAAATGTCATCTTATAGCGGGCGGTATTATTCGATTATTACTGATCTTATATGGAGATTTCCACGATAAAATGTATGATGTTCCATACACAGATGTCGATTATAAAGTATTTACAGATGCTGCTAGGTACGTCGTAAAAGGCGATTCCCCATACAAACGTCATACATATAGATATAGTCCGATTGTGGCATTTTTGTTGACTCCAAATATTTATATAGGCAAGAACTGTGGGAAGTTCATGTTTTCAGCATTCGACATTTTGGTGACCATAGCTGTTAAGAAATTAGTTGAATATCAGTTGGGGATTACCAAAAATAAAAAGGATATTTCGAGAATTTCTGTATATAGCTCGTTGTTCTGGCTTTATAACCCTTTGAGTATAGGCATTTCCACCAGAGGCAACGCGGATTCTGTACCATGTTTCTTCATTATTCTCTCAATACTTTTCTTGCAGACTAATATAGTGAGAAGCTTATGGAAATACGTAATTTCTGGCGCTTTACTGGGCATTTCCATACATTTGCGCCTCTATCCTCTAGCCTTTAGTTTCCCTATGTACCTGTCTTTAGGCGATTACAGAGTCACAAGAAGAACAAACGTGAAAGACGGACTGTTACTTCTAATGCCTAATATAAATCAGTTAATTCTAACACTCAGTTGTGTTTTTACTCTAGTAACACTCACATATAGTATGTATTGGTTGTATGGATACGAATTTCTATTCGAAACATACATTTACCATCTGTTCAGAAAAGATACGAGACATAACTTTTCCGTTCTTTTCTACTACTCCTACCTAACAATGGATCAGTTAGTCTTTGATATAGTCAAAACCGTTTCCTTTATCTTCGAAGCCATACTTCTGTTTTTGCTAAGTTTAACTTTCGGTTGTCAACGAAAGACTTTGACTTTTGCCCTGTTTTGTCAAGCTGTTGTACTAGTCGCCTTCAATAGTGTTATGACCTCTCAGTATTTCATTTGGTTTCTATCGCTGCTGCCTTTAGTTGTACACGATTTGAAAACTAAACCGGCTAAAGCGTCATTTCTTACCGTTGTCTGGATATCAGCGCAGGGAGCCTGGTTGTTCTATGCATATTTGCTAGAGTTTAAATGTAGAGAGGTTTTCGTCCTTATTTGGTTGAAGAGTATGGTGTTTTTCTGCGCAAATGTCTTTGTTCTGGGGCAACTGATAAAGAGCTATACCCCTGGATATGGGTTTGGACAATTAGTTGATAGTGTTACTAAAAATAAGTAGTTTTGTGACTTGTAGATAGTAAATTAGTGTATAGATTCGTTTGGTCATTATGAAATAAAAGGAAGTGTTTAATTTAGTAGTTTTATTTCTAACAACGTTAACTAATATTCAATTAACTAAATAGCTAAAATTCACCCGTTCTAAACAAAACAAAAAATGCATTTTCGTGGAAGTGGTTTCAACAATGTTTTAGGATTTTGAGCTTAAACACGATCAACAATATATCCGAGTATAAATACACTTTTAACTTTGTCGCTTTATATTAAATTCTAACAATAATTACTTGCAACGGATCTTAATAGTGTCTAATTAAAAAAACACCTTAAATTCACGCCTAAAACCAGATTGACCGAGTACCCTCGGAAGACATAAAGGGAGAGCAAAATGTTTGTCAAGATTTCAACAATTGGCTTTATATTTCATTTATCATCTTCACGCTACAACGATTATGGAGGAGGCAGAAACACCGAACGGCAAGATTTATGCAGGTGCCCAGTAAAAAAATTACCAAAACGAAACTGGGAGTAGATGAGGTCCAGCCATATCAGAATGTGTTTAATAACGCTAGGTTTTGTAACGAAATGTAGACTCCTATTTTATCATACTTCTCGAAAACCAGCAAATTATTTCTATTTCATAAAATCTTATTTGTACAACCTGTAATGTAACAAAGTTTATGAAGTCAATTATTTAATAAACCGTTGAGATAAAGCTTTTTCTGACCTTCTGAAGACTATCCCGCATTTATAATTGTGGGAGGACTCTAATGAATCATTACTAGGGGTCGCATTTTTCATGACAAAATTTTAATGTCATAGGGTTTCACGTTTATAGACTTTAATAGATATCGACAAAAATCATTTTCTTCTTCAAAATAACTTTCATATAATTAATTCTTCAATGACAGTTTTAGTTAAGAGGTCCAATTATTTCCTTAAAGGTGGCTTTTCTTATAACAATTCGGCCAATTACAAGTCACGTCATGTGAGTGAAGTTAAAAATTGCATATTAAAATAGATAATGACTGAAGGCAAGAACTATAAAATTTTGACAGCCCCAAAATTAGTTTTGTCCTTATCTCCATAATACTATATGACAGGGATAAAAACAATGTCAGTACTGTAAAATTTTAACTTCGTGCCTTCACAATCTGCCCACTAAAGGATTCTTTCTTACTACATACTACATAATATGTAGTAAGAATCCATTAGTGGGCTGACGACCTGGTCCCAGAGGGCTAGGCAGAGACGATTCATCGCCACTTTGCGCTATCCAACGTCGCAAAGCGACTTTTCTTCGCCCCGTAGTACTACCTGGCGTGATGTGTGGCGAACGCCGCCTCCGTGTTGAGACACATTGGGGTACCACGGTTAGCTAGGGAAATACTTGTCCACCTCATCAAGAGTCACAATTCTTATTAATTATCTAATTCACTAGTAATAAGTAAATTGATAAACCTCTTAACATCGTGAATGAAAAGTACGCATACCTGACGCGATTGTGGTAATAAATGTACATCGACACCTTTGAAAGTCGATAAACATGGAATCCCTATGACGTTTAATTTTTGCCATGACAAATCCGAGCCCTGCTGGATTACTCCTTAACATTTTGGATAATATCCGTGAAATAAAGTCATTTCGTACTCTTTAATGGGTCATTTAATATATACGGATATGAGTTTGGCGTGTAGCTACGATATTTAGATGCCAAACACTTGTCACATGCCCCATTAAAAAGTACAAAATGTCTTTACAGTTCGACTGATAAGCATTTAGTTTCACGTTACTATCTCTGTAGTACTACTAAGACCCGATGCAAGCTCGTCTCTACTTTTTGTCCAGGTTAATCTTGGTCAGGTCCGCGTCGGCCTCGCCCTGCGACATGTTCGACAGCTTCTTGCCGATGCGTTCGTGCACGTCCAGGTATTTCGCCACGCACCGGTCCAGGCACACGGACTCACCTTTACCTGCAAAAATGAAAAGAAAATGTTATCTGCCACATCAGTTAATATGTTTTGGAACAGACTAGATAATTTCTTCAAAGAAAATAACCACGACTACTGATATGGAAGCACCAGCTATAAGCTGCCTTTCCATTTAAAATAAATAATAAATTTAGTGTGTAAAGTTTGCCCCATATTATTTAGTAACTTATGAATGAATAAATATACTATAAATCATCATCATATCAGCCCTTAGACGTCCACTGCTGGATATAGACCTTCCGCAATGAACGTCACCACACCCGGTCCTTCGCCCTCCTCTTCCGGCCAACTTCTTCGAGTCGTCGGTCCATCTGACGGCGGGGCGTCCCACCCTGCGCGTGCGGATCCGCGGTCTCCACTCCAGAACTCGTCTGCCCCAACGGCCGTCGGTGCTGCGACAGATGTGGCTCCGCCCACTGTCATTTCTCCTCATTACCAATAATATCCTTCAAAGAAACCCCGAGAATAGCCTTCCCCATAGCTCGCTGAGCAACTTGAAACTTGTGTAACCGTCAGTGTCTACATTTCTGCGCCTTTCTGATTAAAGACTTTTGTCTTTAAATATTAAGAATAAACGACCTGAAGACCTGACGCATATTAATTTTCGACTTAATAAATATTTGTCATAAAAAAATAAACAAAATTGTTATGCTGGTGATAGGCAAAAGAATAAAAGCAAGCACTTACCGAGCTCAGGTTCATGATACTTGACAGGTATGCACTTCCTATGGCACGCCGTGACAAGTCTGTTGTACATGTCTGCCATCATCTCTATCTCCAACTCCTGGACCAGCTGCAGCTTCGCCGGGTCTATTTGAGGGACCGCCGCCATTTTATTTCGATATCACACGTTTGTTTACTATTCAATGAATACACCTGGAATTAATATAATCTATGATTTAATCATGTCATGGCAACTTAAGGGATTGCACCAGGGACGACCTGCAGTCACCAATCCCCCTGCCAAACATGGCGATTATGCAAATCCTCTACTGGACAGCCCACCATATGTGGCATTCCTTTGGGGAGGCAGCATACTCAACAGTGGCCATATTTCGGCTGATGATGAAGAATCATGTCAGGTGGACCAGAGGCCTATTAGCGACTCTTCACACCTGAAATCCCACTTTTGAAATATCTTTTTGTCCAACAATAATTTAAACAGAGTTCATTCTAATTTTAACATTATCAACATTTGATAAGGTGCCAGAAAATGATTTTCACGACAGTGAAATATATTATAAACTAGCTGTGCCCGCGGCTCCGCTCGCGTGGACTACAGGATCCGCTCCCATTCCCACTTCCGCTCCCTACCCCACTTCCACTCAGACTTTAAATCCAGGTCCAGGTTTAGGTCCAGGTCCAGGTTCATGTCCAGGTCCAGGTTCATGTCCAGGTCCAGGTCCAGGTCCAGGTCCCGGTCCCGGTCCATGTCCAGGCCCAGGCCAGGTCCAGGCCCAGGCTCAGGCTCAGGTCCAGGTCCAGATCCTCAACCGTCCTCTCAACCCTTCCCCCAACCCTCCCCTCAACCCTCCTCTCAACCCTCCCCTCAGCTATCCTCTCCCTCGTCTCTCCAAATGTAGTCCTCGTAACTAATCCATCGCAATCCAAATTCCGACCAACATTACTTTGCTGCATACATATACCACAAATTCATCGTAATCGGGTAACTCAGTCAAAAGTTATGCGAATTTTCAAACACTCAAATTACACTGGTACCATACCCGCTCCCGCTACCGCTCACTAATTCAGTCGAACACTTACACCCTAAATTCTTCGCAGTGTATGCGAGTTTTCGGAAACTATAAATTCGCATAACTTTTGATTAACTGCACCGATTGCAATGAAATAAAGCCTATATGTTACACCAAATTAAGCCCCATGTTTCTGTGAAAAGTCCATCAAAGTCCGATCAGTAGTTTTTAAGTGATGCGTGCACAAACTCACAGACAAACAGATAAACAGACAAACAGACAAAAATTTCAAAAATGATCGAAATGTGTTCTGTTGCTTATCCTTAGACCCCCCAATTTTTTTTTTGCAAATATCTTCAATGTACAGACATGCGAAGTTTACGATTTTATTTATAAGATATTAACTATCACTGATATACTGGGAGGTATTTAACAAGTACATGTTTTGGCAAAATTACTTTTATTAACCAAACAGATTAAGTAACCAAATTTTAAGTGCAATTCTTGGACATGTATCTCTTCTAATTTGTCCAAGGGTATACCTACCTCAGCAACTGCAACAGTAACTGTACCTTTAAAAAAATATTATTACAAAACTACGTACCTTACTACACTCTCTCTCACTTCCTATATTGGTCGGGGTACTCTCCAAAGTTACTCCTGCGCATACGCTCGCGAACTCTCATGTTCTCCACACGGTTGCCATTTATAGAGTTTTTCGACACCACAAATAAAGACAAACTAGTTACAGTGATGGCAACCCTGGAAATAAGATAAACTAAAGTTAGCAAAGTGTATGCACATCATGAGCAAGTTCCATCATATATTTTTTTTAGTTTTCCTGGAATATTTTAGAACATAAGCAGGGTGCGGAAGCCATGGTAGCCTAGTTGGTTGTGCACTTTCCTCACATTCATGAGGTTGTGGGTAAACTTTATTTATAATACCACACAGGCTTTTGGAGGTAAACCTCAAGAGGAAACCTGCTCATGCCAAAGAAGAAATTCTAAGGTTTATGTGAAGTGCACCAAATCAGCTTGGAGCACCGTTGGTCTGGCACAAAAGATCCAGAAGGGTCAAAGTGTCACCAGGTCTTCCTGGCCTCCTAATAAAATATGATAAGCAGGGTCTGGAATAGGGATTGCAATCCAGCAAAGTGGGATCCCGCGATCCAGCGGGGTCCAGCTTAATTTTAGGCTCTGCGGGATCCCGCAATATCTTGCGGATCAGCAATGCGAATCCGCAAGCAAGTGTAAAGGCAGAAAGATCCTTTTCGGCCGCTGGCTACATATGTAGTTCTATAAGAAGTAGGTTGGGAGATAAAACCATTGATGCCATTTGTTTTTTAAGATCATATTTTCAAAAAGAGAAGTGACTGATTATTTCATTATTTCATATTTGTGACTGATTATTTCATATTTCTAACGTTACGATTAATTATTTAGTAAGAAAAATTAAAAGACTATTAGTAACTAAATTCATATGATACTTTTTGTGAACACCAAAGACTGATTATAACTATCCTCAGATAAAGATTAGAATTAATATTTTTAGTTAACTAGTACAGTACAAAAGTACCTAAAAAGTTCTACCAAATATTGATATTTTTTTATGTTTCTGGACGGGACCTTTTACTAATAAATAAGTAGCCGAACTGGTGAAATAATTAGCCAATTATTAGTAAGTAAGGCATTGTTGATTTTTGTATTTTTAATAAAAAGTTGATTATAACCATAATAAAGGTTATTATTTTGAATTCCATAAAAAGGCTATAAACTACGCGGGATCCCGCTGTTACGAAGTCAATCCAGCAAAAATCCCGCGGGATTGGAAACAGTGCTGGATTGCAATCCCTAGTCTGGAATAACCAATGCTTACTGCTTGCTGTACTTGCAACAAGGTCTATCATACATAACATTGTACCACACATTGCAGACTGAGGTGATGATGGTAAGAGGTTGAGAGAGGAGGCGAAGAGGAGGGAGAATATTAATGATAGCAAGGATATAGATCAGAGAATGAGGATTAGATATGAAGAGAAGGGGAGAAGATGTAATGCCACTAAAGCTTGTGCTTGTACTTTATTGCGCAAACTTAAAACTATCTAACCTACAACTAGTTTATTTTAACATTAAGGACACTCAGTATAGTATACTGAATAACTTTTCGTATTTTATAAAAATATGTAGAAATTGATATACTGATAGGTTTGTATAAAATTAAATATATATTTTCAAATTTTATATAAATTTTTCTACTTTCCATTCTGATTTGAACTAATTATCTTCGAATTATTTAAAAGCAGATAATATAGCAAAACCATTTGTGGATGTTGACGCGTGTCGTGAACGTCAAAATTATAGAAATAGAATATTTATAACCAAAATTCTTATAGAAAATAAAAGAAAATGAAGTGCAAAGCAGGGCTCACCACAAAATGCAATAAATTTAACATGCAACAATTTAGCTTATATTGAAGAAAATTACCACGAAAGTGTTATTTTTCCGAATTTTCCAAGCGGCATACTATTTTTCTAGTGAAAAGTCCGTTTCGACCGACTGATAAAAATTATAAATTGGCATGTAATTTTGAGGTTATAAATTTAGGCCTGAAATTCGTTAACAGATGACGACAGTTGAGTTTACCCGCTCACCATGGTTCGGAATTCATCAGTCAGGATCTAAATCTAATGTTTAAATTTTCTAGTTGAATTTGTCTACTTTATCAGTTCATACTTTCTAGCTAGAAGTTGTGTATATAATACGAATAAAGAGTCGAGTGGGTAGATATTACCACAGATGAGATAAGTTGATATTACTTAGGTTTCATGCGGTGCATAAGCAAACGCTGTATATAATCCGAGCCTTTCGCGTCCGAGCGCTTTTTTATAACTGGCAACCTTCTCTGTCAAAACAAAAGGAAAATTTTGATAGATTTCAAACGTCTATTTATTTTGGCGTGAGTGAGCGTATAGAGGTTGTTTGTTAACACAAATTATAAAAATGCCGAAACCTACAAAGCTGCACTCCAAAGGGAAACCTACTTCCATCCAGAAACCGTGTAAGGTTGATAAGGACAGTTCAGACAGCACGGATCCTGAAGAGTCAATGTCGCAATTCCAGCTCGAACTTTGTTGGTGTATCCAGCAGCTGGAACGAACTTTGAATGAAAAGAAAGGCAATGAGAAACAAAGTAAGTACTACAACATTTAATACACTCAGCCCAGTTGTGCGTTTCCATCTTATGTGCAGGAGATACCGAATTCGATTCCCAACCGAAAAGTTGCATTTTTCTCGGGCAGAATATTTGGTGTTGCTTTTCAATACGTGACTCAGACACAGAATTATCCAAGATTTTAATGTGACGCTATAATTCGTATTGTTAAAAAAAATAGTATTGTCGTTTTAAAACTACCTGATAAAACCATAGCCTACTTGTAGTATGTGCTAACCCTTACATTTGTGAGGTTTAAGGTACATACCCAGCTCGATGAATTTCTCTGCACATAATTTTTTATACCAGCTTCCATATATTGAGGAAACTAGCATTTTCGGTGGAAAATTCTTAACCATAATTCGTCTTCGTTGTTGTCCCCTCAGTGCTGAGAATGGCAATGGTATGTAAATCCTTCGATGTGGTATGCCAATTCTGCTATCTAAATCATAAGCAGTTAAACCATCAAATGCCAATTGGTACACACAATTTGCTTGACACTTACTATGTTTTTGTCTAGGACTGACTTTATGATTTAGATGGTAGAATTTGCATTTTCTGTTAGCTGGGTTGGACCATTGTAGTAAAAGACACCCTGGGCAGAGAATACTAAATATTACCACATAAAGCAGTGACACTATAATGTCGCCCAATAATAGAGCATGGCTAACAGTATGCTCTACCAGGCTGCTGTACACACACGCACACACACACACACACACACACACACACACACACACACACACACACACACAAACATGTACGGACAGTCTGGTGCACCTGTAATAGTAGTAGGTGATTAAATCTGTTGATTGTATGGAGTGTCGTTGGTGTGCCTTTGGTCTTTGCCATTATTCCTTAAAAATGTATACATATATTTATTATAATTTGTATATGTTGCAGTACAAGAAGCATGGAAAGTGTTAGCAGTGCTAAAAAATAACAACCAGCCAATGATCAGAAAGAGACAGCTAATGCGAACACACCTAGGCGATTATAGAGCGAAAATGGCAGCAGAGGAGAAGAAATTAGCCAAAAGTATGAAAATTTCATCAAGTATTTAATTGTTTCATTGTATTGTCACACTAAAATGTAAAAAATCTCTCTAAGTTAAGATCTTAGTAGTGTTGCCCGAATATAATTAGTTTATTGATAGTTCAGTGGCAAAATCAATTAGATATCAATGGGCAATACTGATAATATCCAATTTGAGAACAAGCTCCCAGACAATGTGGGTTCTGCCATATGAGCTTATTCAATAATCACTTCTACTTAAAACCAATATACTAACTTATAATCGAATTTTCTAAATAAACCTTTTTTAAGAGACACTGAAATTGACTGAGACTGAAACCTGATATATGTGATACTATTGATTTACCCAATAGTCAATAGCATCAATAAAACAATAAATAAATAAAATATATGTATAGCTTTTATTGTCTGACTTCAAAATTTTACATTAGATTTTACTAATTGCACCACCAACCTACTTACTCCTTTATTATCAGATTGTCTTTGAAATAGGTCTCTTCCAGGGAAGGGAGGGAGCGAAATAAGGTGGGAACATGAACAAATATAGAAAATGAGCATTTTCACACCATGGAGTAGGCCTTTGGCATAATAAATAATAATTGGTATTATATAAAACACCATGGCAACATAATATATCATCTACATAACATGTGTTGCAGTTATTATATTATTATTATTGATATATAGGCCATGGAGTCGCCTCATTGCCATAGTGGCTTGGGAGCATAAATCTATTTCCACTGGCAACAAACAACTTTATACTATCTGGTCCCAGTCTGGATGTTATATTTGTGAATTATCCTATCCTTGTATAGCTCCCATAGTTCAAGAGTAAATCCTACTTCCGAATATAATGTGTATGTATATATGAAATATTTATTAGTATTATTCGCTTCAAACGTTTCAACAGCTGTCTGCTTCAAAAGTTGATGAGACAAACCCAGATCAATGTTCTTATGACACAATAAGTTTCTGGTGTTAGCACAGACTGCATTGGTGTAATTTAATAAAATTTATATTTAATGAAATATATTCATTTTCACCAACTTTTGGGGATTATGGTAATGATGGCAGTTGAAACAATCTTATATTGACCCACTTTTCATACCACACATTGAGTTACACACATGGGCCACCATGTGCAGAGTAACAGTCATATTACAATGGTTTTGTAAGAACTGTGGTCAATCCTACTAATTGTCAGTCGCCACTGGGAGGGATCGATCCCAAAATTTCACGAGTTCATGCCTAAAAAGTTCCATCATAGAAGCAGACGATGGACTAGTGGCCGATATGTTTGTCTTCTCGCATCTGCTGATGGTCAAATGTTACTACTGATACTACAATGGTACTATGGGTAGTATAGCATTAGTAATAGTATCAGTTGTGATGTCACAAAAGTAGCAATTTAAGTATATAGCCTATTGATATTGATACATTTTACTCAAGAGCTAGACGTATGACTAAATGAGACTGTCAATATTCTGGCAACACTATACTCTAGATAGGGCTAAACACACTTTTTGTTTACAAACCAAAAAAAAAGTATTTGTATGAATTGTTTAAAACTGTGCATTTCTTAAAGTTAAATAGGACTAAAGTTGATTTATCACTGAAATAATATAAATACAGCTGCTATTATTCGGCATTCATTTAGTAAACAGATGATTGAATTTATTGCAGTCATGGAATCAAAAAATAATAGTAATGATAAATAACGCTTAAAAGTAAAAATATATTTCCAGTGGCCAGCAAAATGAAGATCACAGACAATCCAGTGCAACCAAAGGCTACATTCCTTAGGAAATCTACATTTCTAACTACGGGTGACAGTTCCTTCAGATTTAATTTCGATTTAGCGCCAGAACAAGCTGACAGTGGTATTACTGAAACCAACCCTGCTGATGGCAACACTACTTTAAACCCAAATGTTGACATTACTGCACCAAATTCCAGTGGTGACAACCCTACAGTAATGAATTCCAGTGATACAAACACTCAAAATGCACAAAAGAGATTTAAATTTTCATTTACACGTTCTGAATTTAAGTTTAATTTTGATGTCGATAATGATAATTAATTGTAGTCCTGTAGATTATAGGTGTATTTTCTTTTAAATGAAATTCTCAAATAAGTAATTAAAAGTAAATAAATGAAATGAACTTTTTATTGCAAGTTTTTTATATTTTATTTTGTGTCTGTAATTTTGGCTGACCCATGGGATGCAGGGAAATTGTGCCGATTATGTGCTATTTTGTGCCCGAAAATCTGAATTTGTGATTCAACCGTTTAAAAGTTTTATGGGTGCATTAATCACGTCACTACAGTGGAGCCTCGGCTATATCTTGGAAACTACAAAACTATCAGAAATATGAAACATGGAAGAGTGCCTGAATTTGTGACCCACATATTAAAAAAACGGGAATTTAAAATTCGAAAATCAAGAGGCTCAATCGCGGTTCTATGATAATGCTATTAGAATTTTTGTAGGAACTTTAATACTTATAATTAGTTTTAAAGATAAACGACTTTACATTCTCCTGTTTATATGAAGATCATGCCTGCCAAGCAAGGTAATTATGGCAAATCCCCCAATGGACAGCCATAGTGGCATTCTATTGGGGAGTCTTATGTTCAGTAGTGGACGTATTTCGGCTGATGATGACCACCTGCATTGTATCTAAACCTTTTTTTCTAAATCCAATTTGTAAATAAAACACATTCGTTATTTTTCCATTTCAAAAGTCAAAACAAAATCACTTGTGGTACCTTTTAGTGGTGTGCATTTCCTATTATTAATATTTATTATATAATTATTCTTATTTCTTACGTATTTTACAGATTATTAATACCATATTTTATCATTATCAGTAAAGTCCACAGAAATGAAAACCCATTTGTATGTGAACTATCAGCACCCACGTGATCTAACAAACAATAGGCTTGTCATTGTTTGATTGAGTAAAACCCTTGTTTAAATTATCTTCTTATTTATATCTGTATTTAAAACTCATATCATTACAAAGGGCCTGATAGTATCCTTTTACAATCTCAGGCGACGGATCATCCCTGATCTTCTTAGCACAGTGGAAGTCATTTTTAAAATTAACGGAATTCGGCACCGCGAATCCTACTGGCAGCTCGCGTTTGTGGAAATAGGCGCCCCAGGTCGCTATTCCCAGCAGTTTATTAGTTTCGACGTTATAAAGTGCGCCCCCCTCGACTCCTAAATATTTTTTGCATTTTGCATCTTTGCTGCGGTACTGGTTAAGGTTGCAGCCAAGGTAACACGGCACATTAAATGATACCATTCGGTTTAATGTGAATATTTCAGCGCACATGTTCCGCCCGACGACGACGTCTAGCGCGCTCAAGTGATATCTGGTCCACGAGTTTCTTACTCTGTGAACAAACTGGTATAAAATAGTTACATAGTGTAGGTAAGTTAAAAAACCAGTTAAAGCAACGGTGCATAATGCTAGCGAACTGGCAACCGAATTCAAAGCTAGGTCAGCACTAGTAAATGCAACAGACTTCATCAACGTCCACAGCTGGATAATGGTCTTCTCTTGAGGAAGTACAACAGCCGATAAAACATCTCTGCACGATCTGGCTTCTTCCAAAAGAATATATGGTTTATACCCTAACTGCCACGTGTTAGTGATCTCAGTATATTAGCACGCTTAATAAAATACTGACCTAATCAGACTGTAAAATTGTATAGTCATTCTACTACTGGAACTAAAAACCGGTTAGTCCATCTATTGCTCCTAAAGTATTTCAAACATCATCTATTACATTATAAAGCATGTCGGATTGTACTAGTAGTAATAAATTGATATTTATTGCTCCTGGGGAAATATCTCACGAGCAATAAATAAATAAATAAATATCTCAGACATTCACACCAATTATCCAGTCCCAAACTAGGCAGAGCCTGTGGTATGGTTACTAGATAACGGATAGACATATTTAAATAAATATATAAACATCCAAGACTTGGGTACAAACATTCATATTCATCATACGAACATTTGCCCCTAGCGGGATTCGAACCCGCAACCTCCGGCGTGGCAGGCCGAGAGCTACCCGTTCCGCCACGGAGGTCGTCAAAAGCAATAGATTGTACCTTCTCTTTGTACCTACTTTGATTGTATCTCTATGTACCTACTACTAGATGGAGCGTTCCAAACAATCGCTCTGTTTCACGCAAGTAGCCACAACTCTTTCACATTCACTTTGAAATTTGTGCAGTTACTACTCAGAACATTTAATTATTTACTAAATATTGACATTATTTAACCGTAGCGAAAGAGTTGTGGCTACTTGCGTGGAACAGAGCGATTGTTTGGAACGCTCCATCTAGTCCGCTAAAAGACCAAAATGTTGTGTTCTATCAGAGTTCTATTAAGAGTGTGATGGATGCACCATGCCTATCACCCTAGATGAATCCTCAGTAGTAGTTTTATACATCCAAACTTTGGAAGACTGGGGGTCTTGCTATTTGGATCCGGCCACCACGCGGGAAGCCTTACTGGACTCTCCATCGCGGCATTAGACCTCGCGCTAGAGATGGCGCTGTTGCCCTTTACGGCTAATAGTATTTACAGCCTCCCTAGCTAGTTTGAATAATTACGGTGCTATTGTTCAGTAACTCCAACCAACCCAAAGACCAAGAGGTGTGCGGGGGGGGGGGGGGGGGGGGGGGAGGGTCGCGCTATGTCATCATTGGTCAAAACTAAGATGATGTAGTGCGCGATAGGTGCAAGGAGTTTGATATGTTGCTAGAGATGTTCGTCTTGCACTTATTAGTAGTCGATGCTCCAACCTATGTCTGTCGACTAGCAGAGTATATGTAACTACACAGTCTGCACGTAAGGTCGTCAGCATTAGAAAAGCATACCTTGTTAACAGCGTACCCCACCGCCCTATGAGGACTTTGATGTAGACGTAAGTTTTCAAACCACTGGAAGTCTGCATCAGTTCTAGGACCGTCAAAAACCTCTATGGTAGCCCATGGGTGGTCCATAGAGTTCTGGCCCCCGACTATCAAGAACCCTATGTCGTCGAAGGCTTGTTTGGTGGGCTCAGAAGGAACCACGAAGGCAGTGACAATGAAGTGGAAGTTGTGGTATATCACTCCTGTGTAGGTGACTTTGAGGCTGAAATTGCACAATAATAATCATTTTTCTTAAATGACCTACAAAATAAACAGTTTATAATTAAGATACGCTGAAAGTTTCACTAGTGCGATACTAGTGGGTTACGTATTATTTCTGGACATTGATTTAACTTCGTCATCATCATCATGTCAGCCCTTAGTCGTCCACTGCTGGATATAGGCCTTCCCCAATGAACGCCACCACACCCGGTCCTCCGCCCTCCGCATCCAGCCGCTTCCCGCCACCTTCTTCAGGTCGACGGTCCATCTGAATGAATCATATCCCTCATAGAGACCCCGAGCATAGCCCTCTCCAGAGCTCGCTGAGCGACTTGAAACTTGTGGATCAGGCTCGCCGTCAGTGTCCACGTTTCCGTGCCGTTGGTCATGACAGGCAGGAAGCACTGATTAAAGACTTCTTTGTCTTTAAACATTGTAGAATAGGCGAATAGACGAAGGCGAATGTGATTTAGCTTCGCTATGAGGCATCCGTTTTGCCGAAGCCCTTAAAAATACGTACAATTTACCCATAAAGGCAATTCGTCGCCGTGATAACCCCATCATATCAGCCCTTAAACGACCACTGCTGGGCATATTCCCTCCCCAATGAACGCCACCACACCCGGTCCTCCGCATCCAGCCGCTTCCAGTCACCCTCTTCAGGTCGTCGGTCCCGTCCACTGCCGCGCCGCGGTCTCCAGAACCCGTCTGCCCCAATGGTAGATAACGGCAACGGTGATAACCTCGATAGAAGTAAATACAGTACCCATAAAGGCACCTGGCCGCCGTGATAAATATTCTCTCGTCGACGCAGACCGCCGTGCACATGTGCGGGCGGTCGCTGGCGGGCGAGTGCACCACGCGCGCGGCCCACGGGTACGCGCCCTCGGGGGCCGGCGCCGC
Organism: Esperia sulphurella; assembly: GCA_947086405.1. Classification (NCBI taxonomy): domain Eukaryota; kingdom Metazoa; phylum Arthropoda; class Insecta; order Lepidoptera; family Oecophoridae; genus Esperia; species Esperia sulphurella. The sequence continues at coordinate 5,665,074 of OX352282.1, forward strand.
ACCCACGTGATAGTTCTCGAGCGAGGGGAAGACTGCAACAGGTATCGATAATCAATATCCACTGCAAAGCCTCCTGTTCCAAAGAGATAGTTGTTTACTTACCAAGAACTGTCCTAAAGAATCAGTTATTATTCGTGTCAATAAGAGGTAGTAGGTACTAAATTCTATGACTAGAACACATTTACCCCACGCGACGATTTATTCAATCCTTTTCGCAACAGTAAAAAGGTGCAAAATTGATTGCCGTATTATCTATCTCTATCTCATCATAACCGAACCTGGGGCTCTAGTATTTGTGACAGAGTTGGCATCAGACTTCTGAATATTATTGACTCCTATAATCTTTGCGTTCTTAATGATGGATCCCCTACATTTAGAACTAGACCTTCTGAAAATCAAAGCTGCATGGATCTATTGTTTTGTTTATCCTGCTTAGCTAGCACATTTAATTGGACAGTTCTTTCGGATTCATTTGGAAGTAGACATTTTCCCATTGTAATAAATATTCCTACTCCTGTTAGAAATTGTTCTAATAAAATCCCTCTTTTGAAGCATAATTTATCAAATTCAGACTGGTCAATGTACCAAAGTTCCATGGAGGTCTGTGTTTCCAGCCTCCCGAAAATAAATATAGATAATATTTCTACATGTCACGATGCATTAATAAAACTTATTATTGACTGTGCAGACAAATCCTTCCCACTAAAAAATTCGCCTTCAGGAAAAATTTCTTCCCCTCCACGGTGAGATCATGAATGTACGGATGCAGTAAAACAAAGAAAAGAGCAGAGGCTGTTTATGCTGTTAATATGACTGAGGAAAATTTCTCTCATTTATCTGTAATCAGTCATGAGGTTGCGTCAAGTCTTCACTTCGCCTATTCCACAATGCTTAAAGACAAAAGTCTTTAATAAATCAGTGCGTCCTGCCTGTCATGACCTACGGTGCAGAAACGTGGACACTGACAGTGGGCCTGATCCACAAGTTTCAAGTCGCTCATCGAGCTATGGAGAGGGCTATGCTCGGCGTATCTTTGAAGGATATGATTCGTAATGAGGAGATCCGACGGAGAACGAAGGTGACCGACATAGCCGAAAGGATTAGGAGGCTGTGGGCGGGCCACATCTGTCGCAGAACCGACGGCCGTTGGGGCAGACGAGTTCTGGAGTGGAGACCACGCATTAGCACGCGCAGGGTGGGACGCCCTGCCGCCAGATGGACCAACGACCTAAAGAAGGAGGCCGGAAGCGGCTGGATGCGGAGGGCGGAGGGCGGAGGACCGGGTGTGGTGGATAGTCATGAGGTTAAGGTATTACTAATAGACAAAAAGTCTAATGGGAAGTCTTTCTGTTCTTCAATTTCGCCCCATACACATTCTTCTGTGACGTGGCAAAAAGTAAGAAATTTTCGTTCCTCACAACTGGAAAAGTCATCATTTGCTATCCTTTCTCAAGAATGGGCCGATAACTTCATGAATAAACTTGCTCCTCCAACTTGTCCTACAGATGGAGAAATTCCTCGCTCTTTAGAAGGCTATCCTCCTGATGACCTTCTCCTCCGCCCCTTCTCAATGTACGATTTGAAATGTGTTTTGTCTTCTGTGAGAGATTCAGCACCTGGTATGGATGGAATTCCTTATTCATTCCTTGTTCATGCCAGCTTCTCTATTCAAAGTTATTATTTAGATCTTTTTAATTGCATTTTTCATTCCGGTTGTGTCCCTTTATCATGGAAAGCTCAGGTAATTATGCCTATTTTGAAGCCGAACAAAGATCGTAATGACGTGAATTCATTTCGTCCAATGCCATTATCTTCTGTTCAGGCAAAAGTTGGTGAGCACCTAATTAAAAACCGCTTGGAATGGTTCATAGAATACAATAATTTATTGTTGGAAAGCCAGTTTGGATTCCGCAAAGGGAAAAGTACTTTAGATAGCCTGGCAATTTTTACATCTGATATCCGTGTGCTTTTTAAGGAAGCCATAATTTGTAGCCATCTTGACTGTTTAGAAGTAAGCCCGAATGATTTGCTCCTTACGCCTAAATCAAATATGATGCAAGCAGTTGAGCTGGGTGTGTCAAAGTGAAAAAGAAAAAGATTTTTATTCTATTTTAGTCCAAATTTTAATTACTAAAAGATCCTGGTTTTTTAATTTTGATAAAACGTCTACCTCGATTTTATGTCGAATGCGTTTAGGTTTTTGCTGTTCTCCAGTTTTTTTAGGTAAAATCAAAACTAAAGATACATCTTTGTGTGAATGCGGCTTGGAGGAAGGAAGCCTAAATCATATATTTTTTAATTGTCCATTATATGATCATTCTTATATATATGACTCATAACACTCATTTCCTGTAAATATGAACTCTTTGTTATCCGACCCATCGAATTTTAATATTTTATATTTCATACTATCATCTCTATCAAAATTATACTGACTACTTGACTACTAATTAAACTTTACTGTAAATAAACTTGACTCTGGCATAAATGCAAGATGCATTTGCCATACGGGAAAAAATAGTTACATCTACCACTAGAAACACTACAAACCGGTCCGTAGCATTGAATGAAGTAAATACATTATGATATTTATGATTCACATTTTTTTAAATACTAATATTAATTATAACTTTGGATAGACTCTAATATAAGTAATAGGCACAACTATCCATGCAAAAAAGTATTATGACTCATAATTTATGAGGATATTCTATAGACCATATTATTTTAGTGCTGTCCACCCAGGGTCCAGTGTGCATTCATAATATTATAATACTTACATGACTGAACCCATGAACTTTGCCTAATCTGAGATCTCATTACTGGCATTTCCCTGCCATACATATTTCCGTTATATTGATCAGCGAAACACGTGTAAAATGTCACGAGAAACACAACTGACTTAAACATATTATATCACCCGAAGAAATCGCTTAGAGCGATAAGGCGACCACTTTTCCACTACGTGCAAGTAGCAGAATTAATGTGCCTAAACACAATACAAAAGGCCATAATAACTTAGCGCATAACTTAAGCGACCACTTATACACTGGGCCAACGCACAAAATTATAAGTCTTAAATTCTTTTTTACTAAATTCTAATTATATATTATTATAACATATTTAGGCCTCAAAGCTCTCAAAGTAAACATTCTGTTGCGTGGCTATAGAGTTAGCATCACTCTTTTTTTTATTATGGATGTTGCCAATGCCAGTTTTGAAACAACAATTCTTAGAGTATTTAGTTAACTGGCAGCTTGTTGGTAAAATTGTGCAAAAATGTAATTTTGCAATTATTAATTATTCCCCAACTTAGTTACTAAGGTACCTTTTCACCTTTCCTAATATATTTATGGACACCGAATTATGAATTTGGTATATAAAGAAATAAGGTGAATAAGAAAGTAACTACAAATATATTTTACACAACTCGTTGGAAATAACAAAAATGATTCTGTTTTTTTTTAATATGAACTCCATAGTAAGGTTCTGTCATATTTCGACAGATAAAATGCCGACGCGACAGAAGCCGCGGGAAAATGCAGGTAAGTAAATTTCGATTGAACATAAAACGTTTTATTTCTGAAATAAATTACAACTTTTATTGACATTATACAATGTTACAGTATTTTTTATATTAACTTTTAAATTAAATTCGAAATCGAAGGTGGTTGTAAAAAAGGTGTCCAGGAGTGGACGTCAACGGGCAAATCATGTTTCCAAATAAAAACACATACGATAACAAAGGCTATTTGCGTCTAATAAAATATACAAAAACAAGTTTGTCATAAAGACGTTAACTTTGCAGTCCACTTCGGAATACCTTTTATTTAGTATCCGAGACGCAAATGCTTTGTTTTTAGTTTTCTATTCGCGTTGGTACAGATGTTAGGTATACACATACTAGTGTTCATGCTTCCAAAATTATTTGATTATCTCTGGCCTCCTTAATTTATTTTTTAACTTGATGTCTGATAGAAATGTTCTGTCGAATATACTTATTGATTAACAGGTTGGTGCACTGAATATTATCAATTAACTAACTAATTTAATTAATTTATTAAAAAAAAGATATGGTTATCTAAATAGGCATTGAGAATTAAAAAAAAAATTTCAAGAATACGTAAAGGACTGTCGTAAATTTTGAATTCAAAATAAAACACATTGCACACACTGGCTCGAGTGGTGACAGCCAGCTGTGATGTGTGAGTACTCCACACTGACGCGGGTAAGGCGCGGCCTGCGGTACAATATTGTATGGAGACTTGCCTGCAGACCGGCAACGCCACAATGTAACATCGTTTAACTATTATAACTACATCTATAATTATTATATATATAATTATTCTATACATAATAATTAAGGCGCAGGACACGCAAAAGAGACGTCGGAAGGAGACGTGCACGAAGTTTAGAAAACGATATCCTTAGAATAAAGTTCCATATGGCATAAGAAAACACACACAGAAATCCTATCAAGATAGAGCGGTTATAGCCACTTGTTTACTTCAGTATCGCGCGTGCCGCTTTGCGGGCACAACGCGCCCCTCCCGCGCACCATTTATGCCTCGCGGTCACATTTCTAGTGACGAGATACAGTTATGCAGTTAGAAATCGTGCAATATGGCACTTTTACAGATTTATTGTCGGTGTTTACCCGACCTTGACGCGGCGCGAAACGAGTAAGCGTTTGACAGTTTATGCAATATATTGTACATTGCTAGCACGCGTACAATCGCGTCTACTTCACAATTCTATCTTGATAGGATTTCTATGCATGTGCGTCTCGAAAACCAGATATACAGTAGATGGTGCTCCGAAGAGGGCTGCAAAGCTAACGTGGTTAATACACAGCACAATAGTAGTTTCGGCTAGTGTCCCTTCGATGTACATATTTTGGGTGATAATGACTGCTAATATTTTTCCAGTAACTCAGTATCACATTGAGAAATCGTGACAAATATTTTTTTCTTCAAAATTTTTGATGAATAAAATGCGATATTTCTTCAACGTCTCAAACCAATCGACGTAGGTACACTTTTTCTCTGATTCCGAATTGGCAATAACAACAATTTTACATCGATGTGGGTTACAGCCATAGAAATCCTATCAAGATAGAATGGTGAAGTAGACGTGATACGCGTGCCAATAATGTGTAATATATTTCAAAAACTATCAACCGCTAACTAGTTTAGCGCCGAGTCACGGTCGGGTAAACATCGAGAGAAAAATATGCAAAAAATGCTATATTGCACTTTTCTAACTGGATAACTGCATCTCCACACTAGAAACGTGACAGCGAGGCATGAAAGTTGCGCGGGAGGGGCGCAAAAAATTCTTTTTTTGAAATTCGAAAATCTGCACGCGCGGAACTGAAGTAAACAAATGGCTATAACAGCTCTTCTATCTTGATAGGGTTTCTGTGGTTACAGCGTTTCCGCTTTTTGCCTCGAAAATTATTTCCGAGACGCAAATACTGTTTTTATAAACTATTTCGTTTGGAATAGAATATCAAAGACGATGTGGCGCCCCCGACGTCCGTTCTGTGTTTCAGCTTTATACCTCAAATAAACTATATGGTCCACTATCCTCCAGTTACACGATCTCATACTTGTCCGCATGGAAGCTGATCTCCTGCGAGTAGTCCACCAGCGCGCCGTCCTCGGCCTGCGTCACCTTCGTAGCCTTCAGCAGAGCCAGCGACGTATCCGACGTCCACGTGACACTCAGTGGGAAGAAGTCGTTGGGAATCGCTGGGGTCACTCTGTAGGAAATCATACAATTGGGAACTTTTTAACCGACTTCAAAAAAGGAGAGTTCTCAATTCGTCGGAATCTTTTTTTAAATTTATTTTTTAGCTATTGATTATTTAAAAAATATATATTTCTCATACATACAACCATCCAGATGTTGTATCCAGATGGAACAAATTGCCAGAATCTGTCATAACTGCCACATCAATAAACATGTTTAAGAACAGACTAGACAATTTCGTAAAAGAAAATAACCAAGTTTACTAATGATATGGAAGCTTCCGCTATAAGCTGCCTTTCCATTTAAAATAAAATATTTACATAATGGAATAAAATGGGACCAACTTGTACGTATTGCACACAGTTGTCTATACCAAGTGGCAATCGTACTTACGACCTCTGTCGTTAGTTTAACGATAAAGGGGCTAGTAGAGGTATGTATGAGGAAGAAGTAGTTAAACGACAAAATGTGAATTGGGAAGTTTTAGACTAGAAAAGGTGTTGTATTTAAAAAGTACTTAGGGAGTTGTGTATCTCAATTTGGCTCTGGGTCATGTCTCGTGTAAGTTAATATAACGGTACGGAACCCTGAGGTCGCGAATCCTACTCGCACTGCTCCCTCTTTTTTTTAGGGAGAATAGTGTGAAATCATTGTGAGATAAGGCCAGTGGTAACTATCTTATGGCATCCACCCAGGCAATATATGTCTTTATTCTATAACAATGTCTTGTGTACGAATATCTTAATTTATTCTAACAATTCTATAAACCTAGGTGCTTATAATTATCAATGTCAATAAAATAAATACCATTCAAGAACTATTCCATAATAGTGACCACCTCATTGGCCAAGTGGCTTGGTCATTGGACTCGAGCGCCAGAGGTTGTGGGTTCGAATCACACTGGAGACAGACTATTTGGTATAATTTGTACAAGCTGATCCCGGGGTGGATGTTATCATATTTGTGAACAGCCCAATGCTTGGTGCCATAGCATAGGTGAAAATTCCAGTTTGGGATTTAACAAGTGTTTATTATTTATGTGTTTATTTACAACGATCTCTATGTACTACTAGATGGAGCGTTCTAAACAATCGCTCTGTTCTACGCAACTGTGGTTCCGGGAACCGCAACTCGTTCACATTCACTTTGAAATTTGTGCAGTTTCTACGCAGAACATTCAATTTTTATTAATTTTTTTTAAATAATTAAATGTTCTACGTTGTAACTGCACAAGTTTCATTGTGAATGTGAAAGAGTTGCGGCTCCCGGAACCACAGTTGCGTGGAACAGAGCGATTGTTTGGAACGCTCCATCTAGTAGTACGTAGAGATCGTTGGTTATTTATTATTATTATTATTCTCCTGTGATCTCTGTATATACTTACGTGAACTCAAGGCTGCCGGTTTTCTGTTCCTTGTTGACTATGGGAATGCTCCACGTGAGCGAGCGACCCTTCTGTGTGTAGCTGCCCTCCCACTGGTGGACGACTACTTGGGTGTTGCCAGAACTAGAAAATTTTTGTTATTATTAAATGACGTTTTGGCTTGGTTACTTGACCTTTAAGCTATTTTTATTTATTGTACGGACGGTTACAGTACGGTGGGCCTCAAAATAAGGCGCAACTAACACTAGTCGGTCACTTGCACTAAGGTTCACATTCTCACTAAAGTCTATATATAATGGAGATTTACAACGACAAATTTTGGAACGAACTGAAAGAGCATTTAAATGCTATATTCACAGGCAGTTATTGCTTTTACAATAAATGTATAAATACAATGAGCGATTTTCCAGTAGGTACTTCATTTTAGTTGCTAAAGTTGGCAATACATGACGTTCAACTGTCATTGTCAATCGAAATTTAAAAGATGAAACTCAACGTCAAATTCGGACGTTTATTTTGTTAAAATTTTATGGCCTTGCTCCACGGGATTTTGTTCTCACGTGACATTTGATAAAACAGTCAGTACTAACTATCAAGGTGATAACTACTTCTATTTTTTAATAGATACTGAAAATCGCTCAATTTACTAAAACCCGCAGTTAAAGTTTAAATTAAAAAATGTTATGGGCAGATACTCTACGGTTCTCTTTCAGGCAACCCAGTGGTACTCTTTATGGAGGTTTTGGCTTCGAGTTTAGTCCTTTAAGCCATATCTTATTAAGAAACAGTATTATTTTATATTTATTTTTTTATCTGTTCTGGAGTTGAGACTGGATCGGTAAGCGCAGCGTAGGACGGCCCTCTGCCAGATGGACCAACGACCTAAAGCAGGTGGCCGAAAGCAGCTGGATACGGAGGGTGAGCACCAGGTGTGGTGGCGTGGATTGCGGAAGGCCTAAGTGAACGTGGAAAAGCTGATATGAGTACTCACGGCAGCGGTATGTTGATATTGACGTCGGAGAGCGAGAGGTGTTCCTGCTCGAGCTCGAACTCGATGTTCACGTCGCAGCCGCCGGCCGCGCCCTCCGACGGCCAGCAGTTCACTGAAAACAAACAATATAATAATATTTTGCATTTTTAGCAAAATAATGCTTAGCGATATTTTAAAATGACCCCGGCTAGGTCAATCGCAGGTTCGAGACTTAAAGAAATACAGCCACCGCCGGCTAGACCCGGATGGGAAATGCCATAGGGTTTTTCAAATTCTAAACATTCTGGCATTGTTAGCGGTATTCACGCACACATGCACTTATACGTCGCTACGAAACACACAAATCAAACACATTCAGAACCTATAATTGTAGATATTATTACCGCGCATTGGCCAGCGGTCTTGTACCTTCGGCAGAGAAGAATGCCTGAACATGGCACGTCCCCTCTGTATTGCTTTAAGGTTGGCTCAAAACTACTTAGCTTCCAGAGCCATAAACACTTTTGAAAAATTGCTTTAAGGTTCAAGTACGACTAGAAAGTGATTTTTTCTTCCTTTCTTTAAGGTTTCGGTTTGATATAATAACAATCCGAAAGCAGACTCAATAGTCTTTAAAGTTAGTAATTAATTGTTTTTAATTGTAATATAACTAATAGAAAAAAATCTTTTTTATATTAAAATCTTACTTAGGCTTCATACTGATCATGCAGGTCAAAAGAACCTTCCTTGACTTTCGGGTGATAACTTACCGGATATAGGCGGCTTGTCGTCGCCGGAGGCGGCTAGGCGCCACTTGAGCACTCCCACGTCGCTGTTGAGGGGGAAGGGCCGCTGCGGCTGCTTCAGCCCGATCACGCCGGTCGAGCGGAACGCTTCCTTGTCCACGTTCGGGTGGGTCTATATTAACAAACATTTTTACTGTAGTACCTTTTTTACATTATAATACGCCCTCGTTATGAGAGTAAAACTATGACATGACAGGACTGACCTTAAAAATGTATATAGTTCTAAGTACATTTAATAAAATAAATCAATATAAAATAGCCTTTAATTACTTTAAAAAAACTAAATTAAATACAGTCAATTACAGCATTTAATACATAATGCTCACGCCCCGGTCCCAGAGGCGTATGCAGAGACGATGTATCGCCACTTTGCGTGATCCAACGTCGCAAAGCTACTTTCCTTCGTCTGCTTTTCGCCCCGTGATGTGTGGCGAACAACATCACCGCCTCCTTGTTGAGACACATTGTGGTACCACTAGGTTACATTCATTTAGTATGAAGTATATGATCATCTATAGCATGATTTTACTTCATTCAATTATATATGTATTATTAATAATCCCGAATCTGAATCCCGCTAGGGCCAAATGTTCGTATGATGAATATGAATGTTTGTACCCAAGTCTTGGATGTTTATATATTTATTTAAGTATGTCTATCCGTTATCTAGTAACCATACCACAGGCTCTGCCTAGTTTGGACTAGATAATTGGTGTGAATGTCTGAGATATTTATTTATTTATTTAATAATTAGGGTATTAATTATATTGCTAATGAGACTGATTTTTATAAGAATCCGATTTTTCGCGTATAGGCCTCTCTATCGGCCTATCTATTCGGGTATAGGTGCAGCTCTCTTATTTTATAGACACTGACACACAGAATGACGACAATTGACGATATTCATTAACCGATATATATATAGGATTAACCTATCGAGAAATAAGTTGAAAAAACATTGCCAGTCACCTGTAACTGCAGCGGCCTAGTGTCCTTGTTATCGACGTGCACGTGGATACGACCGTACTGCTCGTTGCTTATGCGGAGAGTAAGTAGACCTGCACGGAAAGTTAGTAAACAATAGGGAAGTTAGCAAGTCGTGGTGAGAGTTATCATATCAACGGTCCCCGCCAAATCATCATCAGCCGAAGTATGTCCACTGCTGAACAAAAGCCTCCCCAATGCCACTTTTGGTGGGCTGTCCATTGGGAGATATGCCATAATGACCACGCTTGGCAGGCGGATTGGTAATCGCAGTAATGATCTTAATATACACAGGAGAACGCTGCTTCCCATCTCTAGTGCAATCCTTTAATGTGTTCTATTATTTGTCCTTTATCCCCCAAATCTTTTCTTTAAAAGTCTAATCAATCTCAAACTAGGATTAGACATGTGAATGTATATGTAATATAATATATACATACGCTGTGTGTGTGTGTGTGTGGGGTGCATGTATGATACACGCCACAATAAGCTCTCGCAGCATCCAACAAACTTGCTAGTGCTTGCTGCCCCTGAACGTGTGACAAGACTTACCAGAAAGCTCAAAGCTCTGAATGTCGCCGTCCCGTCCGGCGACTAGGCTTAATCTCTCCTCAAACCGCAAATGCACACTAGAAAAGAGTATAGTGTTAATACACAAAAACACAATAGATTATTAAAAGATTTGGAATTAATAGGATTGTTACAACAATCATATCATACAACGATCATGTCATGGTTAAGCCGCTGAGATTTACGACAAATCTGTCTCAACAAGCCTAAAGACACCGACATTTAACACACGCGACGCACCGCAACGAAATCCGTGTGGAGTAAAATCAAAACGTATGAAATCCTTCTTGACCAGAAACACATTACCAACACGCGACGCGTTGCGTGGCGTCGCGTGTTATGTGTTTCTGCCTTAACAATTATCCAAGAAAACAGTTCCCATTTTTTTACAGTAATGCTTTTGGTGGAACTATTCTTACATTACCCACGACCAAAATAAAACTGTGTTATGTAGGAGTACGCCAGTAATTAAACTACATTTTACTGTCGCCGGAGACTAATGTTAAAACGAGTAGTCTAGTATACAGGGTTACAGGAAAAGCCGGTCTCCGTAGAAGGATGCGACAATGTATTAGAAATAGAGGCGGCCATGTTGAACATGAACTGTAGAAAAAGAAAAAGTTGTGAGAAAACCTTTAATAAATGGCATTTCATGCTTACCTATTGTTTTATTTTACTTTTTAGGGCTAAGTATACATTTTCTTCTCCACTGTCGCCTATGAAACTAAATTTTTTTTAATGCATTTGAATAAAACCCTACATTATTATACCTCGTTAGATAGCTGATGAACCGTAGATATTTTAAAAAACATCTGCCGAACAATTACCATAATATTTTTTTTAGATATCCCTTAGAGAAAAATAAACTTTCTAATATGTTTTTTATTTCTTTTCTTTCACTTGTCTACTACGGTCTATTCAAATAACTTGTGCACTATTTTAATGATTGACGTCCTAAAGCATCTTACTACACATGTAAAAATGCAATAATAATAATAATAAGATACACAAAATAAACAAAAATAAATGTAGTAGCCTAAAAATCAGCAATTTTCAATAAAAAAATTAAAAGTCGAATATCTCGAAAAGGGTTAATTTTAGGGTATGGTGTTTCATAGTGAAATAAGTCAGAAATAATGGGTGCTCCACACCCTTAAGGGATCTAGCACGACTTTTCCTGTAACCCTGTATATTGTAGGATTAATCAAGAATACTAACTCATTTTTCTGCCGGTGATAATGAACGTAGTCCAGTAGGAGTAGCCTTCTTTTGTCACTGGAAGACTGATAAGAAAGGAGAAAGACTGATGACGAAAGGAATGCAGTAGAAGTATTCTTGTATACTCACAGACTCCTTCTGCTACTACTGATGAAAGGAGTAGTCTGGTATACTGACTCCTTTTGAAGACTTATAAGAAAGGAGCGCCGTAGAAGCATTCCTGTATACTCACTGACTGATTCCTTGTGCGAGCACTGATGTAAGTAGTGGTCCAGCATACTCACTCCTTGTGGTCCGGCGGGGGCGGGCGGTCTGCGCGGGCGGCGGCAGGGGTGGGCGCGGCGGCCGCGGCGCTGGTGTCGCCCTCGCTGCGCAGGCGCGACACGAACGTGTCCGCGTCCGCGCCGCGCGAGCCCAGCTTCATGGCCGAGCGGCCGGACGGCCGGCTGGACAGACACGACAAATGTTGCTCTAATCATCATCATCATCATCAGGTTATTTTTGTCTCCACTGCAGGAGCACAACCCTCTCATCTGCCAGAGACAGACGGAGGATTTGGCCTACACTCCCCGCGCTGGCCAGACGGGTTGGGGAGGCCTGATTGATGTTTTATAATGTATTCCCTTAGTCGCCTTGTACGACATCCACGGGAAGAGTTGGAGTGGTCCTATTCTACTCTACCGGAAACCACACAGCAATAAAATGGTCTAATCGTCTAATTTTGTGTATGCTGTACGAGGTAGGTAGGTGAACTACGAGTAAATGTGGTAGCTGTTAATTGGCTTATCATGTTATAATTAAGTAGCTGTTACCCGCGACTTCGTCCGCATGGACAACTTAGCATCACAAATTATTATGTATTTGCCGAAGGAATGGTATGTTTTTTCGGAATAACAACTATCCTATGTCCAATTCCAGAACCTGACCTATATGTGTGCCAAGTTTCATCCCGATCCTTCTCTCCAGATTTCTTCGATCCAGTGGTTGAAGTGTGATTGAGTAACAAACATCCGAACTTTAGCATTTACAATATTAGTAGGGTTTATCTACCTACTCGACTCTTTATTCATATTTTATACACAGCTCTGTCTCCCTCACCCCGAACCCTGTCCCGTCCGCCAATCCAAGGTCTGCCGTGCCGATGAATGCGTTTCCAGGGGCTAGCCTGGTCTAAAATTAGCCTTACTGAGTCATGCGAGGCTCTGATGAGTTGGACTAGTCTTTCCCTAGTTAACCGTGGTACCACAATGTGTCTCATCGACACGGAGGCGGCGATCTTGTTTGTTACACATCACGCATCACGCCAAGTGGTATCACGGGGTGGTGAAAAGTGGACGATGGAAAGTCGTTTCGCGACGTTGGATCGCGCAAAGTGGCTATACATCGTTTCTGTCTACCCCTCTGCGACCAGGACGTGAGCATTATGTATTTATATTTTGCCATTGTGCTAGTTAGGAAGGCATACATCTAGCGTAATAAGTGTAGTATTGCTTACTTGTCCCTGGCGGGCGAGGTGGGTAACTTCTCTGCTACGGGCTCGCTCGACGCGGCCGACATCGAAGAACTGCCGAATCCGCTTCCTAGTAACAAATTACACCAATAAACAATATTTATTATTTATTTCCTTTTTAATGGGTTTTACGGCCCTGGATGCAAAGTTGTTTTAATCCTGTCTTAATTGCATATATCCATAACGTCGTTGTTACTACAAAGGGTAAAAAAAAGGTTTTTAATGAAAATAAAATAACTTATTGACTGCATCTGTAAAGCAAGAGATTTACTGACAAGACATATTTACTTACGGCTGAGCTCTTTTTTTTTAATCAAATCTACGACCCCGAGTAATCATGTTTGGCATTACTACTTGTGAAAGGTTTTATTGACATCCGACCCATTTTAGGAGAATTAAATACAATGTATAAGTTGAAGCAGCTTACCGAAGGACATCTGCGAGCGCGGCGTGCCCCGCTTGGCCGCCTCCAGTCTCTCGCGCTGCAGCTCCTTGGCCCGCTCGCGCATGCGGTTAGCCGCCTCTCGCTCTTGCGTCTGCATATGCCATCGCATATTAACACGTTAACCAGACAACACAAGTTTATCCAGAGCACAGCGTCCTTGTTTTTCTTTTAATTTTAATTAAATATTAGATGAGTTCACGCTTCAATATTACATGATGGAAAGTTTGACCCACAAGGTACCTATTTATTCTTCCTTTGAAGAGATCCAATTTATTTTATTTAATATTTTATTTATATTCAGAAACAGTCCCTACAATCAACCAAACCCTACCAGGAAAGGATAGCATAGTAGCGCTGTTCTGTTCTTTCTCGCCTTGGCGGAGGAGCCTTCTAATAATCGGTTGACTTCTATAAATAAAGTTTTACAATTAGAAAGTAAAGATAACGCCCGCAACCATAGAAGCTAAATTTGGTAGCTGTCTGAGAAGACACGACACTTAAGAAATTACTTTTGTGATGTTCATGGTAACTTCTAGAGTACTAAAAAGTTTCGATTAGGGGTGCTGGTGAGAATCTTCGCATCGCTAGACACTGTTTGTTACATACCTGTCTTACAGCTTGGTAGATCTTTTCTTCATGAGAGTCCATTTCAACGAATGAGCGGACCTGTAATATTAAAATATATATATATATATTTCTAAAAAATCATTTAACTAATATTGATAAGCGTCCGTCAAAACCGTCATCCTCATTGCTAAGCGCTTTGTACGTCTGTTGCCTATCTACCACTTAACTCCTAAACTGAATGAGCTGAAATTAAGGAGCAACTTGGGTAATATAATTTTGTCCTTTCTTTTAGAGCTCTGTTAAAATGAATACCTAGCGAAGCTTAGTTGTCCATCTGTTTGGCCGCCAGCTTACTCTAAAACTACTGGACCGATTATTGTTGATTGTGTGTTGTTCAATAAGCAGGAATTGAGCTGAAATTTACAATGGAAAATTCAGGAAAAGTTGGATTTTTCAAAATATTTACTTTAAAATCAATTTATTTGCGGACGTTTTTCTGGTATCAGCTAGAATAGAATTTCTTCTTGACACTCATCATCATCATCATATCAACCCTTAGACGTCCTCTGTTGGACATAGGCCTTCCCCAATGAGCCACCACACCCGATCCTCCGCCATCCGCATTCAGCCGTAGCCTCCGGGCACTTTATTCAGGTCGTCGGTCCATCTGGCGGCGGGGCGTCCCACCCTGCGCTGCTGTTCTTGACACAAACCTACTTCAAAGTAACACTAACCTGCGCCAAATTGACACTCTCCCTGTAGCCGAGTGCAACAATCTCGTCAAACGCAAATAACAAGTTGAATGCCTGGTTCAACACCTCCACTTCTGTCAGCTGAGTGCAGTATTCCGGTACCTTGTGAATTAAATATTTGAAAATCTATAACTTATTTATAAATCGAATAAATAAAAACGTAAACTTCGCGTGTCTGTACATTAAATATATTTGGGAAAAAATACTTGAAAGACAAAGAATTAGTAATAGAGCACATTAGGATAACTTTTGAAATTTTTGTCTGTTTATTTGTGCATGCATCACATAAAAAGTAGTACGAGGGGCGTTCAAAATATTCTCGGTATTGATATCTTACAACCTCTTTTTGAATTTGTTTTGTTACTGGCTGCTAAGGTTCATTCGTTGACTAAAAAAAAAAGTATAATTCAAACCGAGATGTTCTTTTGTTCTTCTGCAATTTCTGAACAAACATGAACACTATGAGTGAATTAACAATGTTAACGAACGGAATGGAACGGAACATCGTTCCGTCATAAAATTCTTCACAAAACGGTAAAAATCAAAAAACCATAAAAGAGGAAATGGATTGTGTTTACCGTGAGTCTGCTCCTTCTTTATCTACCATTCAAAAGTGGTCAAGCGAATTCAAACGTGGCAGGGAGAGTATTAAAGAT
Source organism: Esperia sulphurella (assembly GCA_947086405.1). NCBI lineage: Eukaryota > Metazoa > Arthropoda > Insecta > Lepidoptera > Oecophoridae > Esperia > Esperia sulphurella. The sequence goes on from OX352282.1 coordinate 5,680,690, forward strand.
GACCCTAGACCTGGGCGGCCTGTAGTAGCTACTTCACAAGAAAATATTGATCAGGTGGAAAACCTTATATTGGAAGATGGTCGAGTGAAGATAAAGTCAATAGCTCAAGTAACCAATCTTTCTATTGGTACCGTACATGATATTATCCATGACCATCTTAATATGTCAAAAGTGAGTGCAAGATGGGTTCCGCGAATGCTGACTCGGCTTCAAAAAGATATGCGTGCAGCTTGTTGTTCCGATTTTATTGACCTGTGTGGCGAAAATCCTGATGAGGTGCTGCAAAAGATAGTTACTGGAGATGAAACCTGGGTTCATCATTATGACCCAGAGAGTAAACAGGAGTCCATGCAGTGGCACATTAAGGGTTCAGCTCATCCCAAGAAGTTCAAGGTCGTCCCTTCCGCTGGCAAGGTTATGGCAACAATATTTTAGGATTGTGAAGGAGTATTGTTAATCGATTATAAAGAAAAAGGTGTAAATATCACAGGACAGTACTACGCAAACATGATGATGATGATGACTTTTCCAATCTGTTCCCCAATCTCAAAAAGGATCTGCGTGGAAATCGATTTTCTGACAATGAAGCGTTGAAGGCGGCAGTGGACGAGCATTTTTACACCAAGGATAAAAAATATTATTATGAGGGATTAAAAAAAATAATTGATCGATCTTTTAAGTGTATTAACATAGGGGGGGGGAGTATATAGAAAAATAAAAATATCAAACTTTTCGTACTTGTTTGTCTTCATTCGAATACCGAGAATATTTTGAACGCCCCTCGTAAAACAATTTTGATGAAGTATTCAGTAAAACATAGGGCGTAATTCGGAGTAGGCTCTATTATATTGCAATGTTAAGGGAGAGGAAGGGGTGGGGAAGGATAAAGAGTAGGGGAAGGGAAATGGAGGGGAAAAGAAAGGGGAAGGGAAACTGAAGAGGAAGGGGGAGGGTGAAGGGATGGGTAAAGTGGAGGTTAAAAAGGAGGATAAATAGATCATTTTAGGATTTGGTAAGCATTATTTTAGCAGTATTTTCTTGTATTGTATAGATTTGTTTTACACTTACCACTCTGCTGAAGAGTCGGAGAGTCTCCAGGTCCTCCAGAATGTTGCTGGCCTTTGTGGTGATCAGCAGCATATATAATTTGTCCAGAGGTTGGTACACATATCTAGAAGTAATGTATTATTGTGGGCTATTGCAAGAAATCACTATGTGCTGAAGAAAGTCACTTTCCAGAAAGTATATAACAAAACAATTTATATAAACAGCTGTGGCAGGCAATTTCTATTATATGTATATTCTATATTGCACATATAAAAAAATTACACAAAGGCATACAATGTGTACAAAGGTGGACTTATCTAATAAGATATCTCTTGCAGCCAACCTTTAGATTTCTCCCAGGAAGAATATGTTTTCGTACCTATTGATTCACTTTCCCATAGTACAAAATAGCCTATTTTCATCTCCGTGAAATACTACATGCATACAAAATTTCATGCAGATCGATTGTTGTAAAGGGTAACAAACTCATTTAAGCATTTATATTAAACTTATGTAAGGATCGAATATTTAAAAATATCAAGAAGATGTCTATTCACTCTTTCTTTAAAAAGAAGGTATGTAAGGATAACCGCCAGTCAGACAAAGTAAATGCATTGACCAATGCCCCTAATTCCACAATAAAACATTCTGTCAAAGTGCTGAGGTGTGTGTGCCCTCAGACTCAAATAGAATTGGTGAGTTGGAGAGGAACACACCCTAATTGGCCTGGTTAAAATTGTGCGATGTCATGATTGGTCATAACTCAGATCCAGATGTCCATGGGAGGAGTGCTGCATCTTGTATAAGACATATTAGATACATATTAGGTGTATGACGAGTGCTCTCATCATATTGTTGCCACAAGGCAAACCTTGCATGGGCTTATTATTTAATGGGTAGAGAGAAACATACCTGACTGATTCAGTTTCCACAAAGGTATGCTGACGTCCCCCCGTCATAAGCTTGGGGAAGGCTGCCAGCAAACCTTCAATACGTGCCTTCGTCATCTCAACAAACTGACGCGAAACCAAAGCTGAAATTTTCCAATATACAATGACTTAGTTTTTTAATAATTGATATATAGGTAAATATATAATTACAAAACGTAAAAGATACCTTTTCCAGATTTCGTGCATACTGTAGCCGCTATAAGCACCTGAAATTACACAAAAACACGACTGTAAACATTGCAGGACACAAATATATTGACTTTTGTGTCGTTGAAGGCATTTATTGGATAACACTTTCGTAGCATCAATATATTTATGGGTTTATAAATATATTTACCATTTTGGATTGAGTTTAAATTTTACAAAATATCATCCAAAGAATACGATATCATTAAAATGTAAGATTTGACAACACACCGCGAGCTGACGTGTATAGTTGATTTTTAAATGTGTTTTACGGCTCTGGGAGCTGAGTTCTTTTGAACCATGTATGGTCTGTACCCATGGTTGGTACTTGGCAGTTTTGCCGCTTAGGAAAAAAAAACTCCCAAACCTTTATTAAAAAGTCGTTAGATTTTGAGAAAATATAATTTTAGAAATTCGCTAGAAGTCGCTAAAATTTTAATCACATAACTATTGTTAAAGTACGCGGTACCTAATTAAAGAAGATATAATAAAAACAAATGTTTGACTTACTTACTAATTATGTACTTAGTTTAGGTATTAATTATTCGATATGATAAAATACAGATGAAAGAATTTACTAAGTTAATTAAAATTCAATAAATTGGAAAGTTTCCTCGTCTATTTTCACGTAAATATGTGTGATCTTCGTCACAAATTAGATAGAGTATTCTTCGTCACCTGTCGTTGACTATATTTGTATGACATTATACTTGGCTGCATTTAATTTAAATTCTTTGCCTTTAATTTCAGCTTGATTATGTATGACTGACACAGCTGCAATGCAAAAAGGAAATGTCAAGCGAAGTAATGTCATGTCAAGTCAAACTCAAATTGGTCAAGTGCAAGTGGAAGAATAGGCAAAGCGGATTGAGTTTTGTATTCGTTATATTGTGATTAACATTTTTGTATATTATTTCCACGTAATTTAAATAATTAGTCATAGATTCTATCAGCGCTGCTCCAATGATGGGGCTAACTATTTGAATGTGTTGCTAAATTCTATGGAAGACGCGTGCATATTACAAAGGATATCAACGTGTTGTACGTAATAAATTTAATTATTATTTAGTCTAGTTTTAGAGGTAGAACATTAAAGTCACATGCTCTCGCTGTATGCGTTGGAAGCGGTATATCGCCATTAATTCGCTGATTCTCGTCAGTTCATTTGCATACAATCATAATTTCTTTATGCCTGTTTATATGACCTATACGTAGCTGATAGTGTGGGATTTAAACACTACTGCTGACATTGGTATATGTGATAATCCCATTATTTACAAATGCAAATTCTTTTTTATAAATAGTGATCTTAATTTTGATATCAGATGGATGATACTTCTCTTATTTATTGACAGTGATAGTGAGGTAATTTAATGGGTCACAACTTTATACCTACCTTCCATACTTCAAATACAGTGCATGAAAATCTGAGTATTTAGAATGTAGTGAAGAAACTAAACCAATTTTCATTTAAAGAAATATAATAAATAATTATTAGATTTTATTCATAGTTGATTATAAAATTACACTACAACTTTTGAACATATTGAAACTATTTTTTTTTTAATTTCATGTTGCTGGGCCACCACCATCCTGTGAGTGAGAGTATGTGAACTAAATGTACACATTTTTCAAAATAAATCTCTAAATTGTAAAAATGAAAAAGGTTTTGTAGACATGTAGAATTTTTCCATCTTTCAACATTTAAAAATGTAATAGTCTGTAAATTAAAATTCTCTAACTTATTTTGTAACTGTAAAAAGCAAGTTAAAATATACCACAAACATTGGTGATGTACTGAAGGACTACAATATTCAGTCCACAGTTGAGAAGTATGCATAGACATGAAGAATTCATGTGATGGATGCCGCAATCGTAGTGATCAGAGGGCGAGTGAGCCTGGTGGCTCTGCCCAGGACACGGCTCCACTGATAGACTCCCCGACTATTATTCCGGAGGATTCCCTGGACAATAACACAGTAGTAAGCTCCATAAATGTTCCAAGTAGTTAGCACAGTTTCTGTTACGTGCACCTGTTGTTTGTGCACACTGGCATTCATTTTGGTTCTGTGCTATGTATATTAATGTGAAAATAAGCAAGCAGTTGAGCCAAAGAAAATACATAGAATTATATATTGCAGCAGTTAACCTAGCTGTCTGACTGGGTAGTCCCAAAACTGCAATAAATATGTCAGCTGTAATCACTGTCCTTTGAAACTCTGATCTAGAAATAAAAGCCACTTAATAAATAAATAGTTGGCCAACTGATTTTGTATCATATAAGTGTTGAGTTCATTTTGTTTGTGATATTATTTTGTGATTTTGTTGGGGTAGTCACTACTTTTACATTGTATATTTATTTTAGTTATTGTCGTGCAGTACTTAGTTTAAATTCTTGATGTTGTGGGGTATACTGGCTGCATGTTCAGAGAGAAATGAACAAAAATCGTTTGACAAATTCAAGTAAACCTTATGATGACACCATAGGATATGATACCCTAAAACCTTTAGTTGCTGACGCTTCTGGTATTCTGTCATTTGGTCTGTATAAATAGATGTCTCAATCACCCAGTTTTTCTGCTTGTCTCAGAAAATCACAACCGGTTCTATGTTTAAAAAGTACACCTTATAGCATAACTTGTATGTTATTTAAATGCATACATACAAACTTTGTGTTGTGTGTTTTGAACCTTATTTTTCTGGAAAGTTGGTAATAAGCAGAGGTCGGAGTTAGGTAGTGTCATTATGTGCTTGCGACGAAATATGGCGCGATAGATTAATATTGACAATCACGGAATATTATTAACTGTTGTAATGAAAGTCCCGGTACTCTTAAATCAGTAGTACAATAGTAGCAATAATAGTTATAAAAAGTTAAATTAAAAAAAACTCAGCACCCCTTTTGTACACCCCCAGAAAAACCACAACCTCAGAAAAACCTGAGAATATAATATTAATATTTAAACATTTCATTGCAAGTACATAAATGACCATACCTAATTCCGATTCCTGCTAAACACACGTTTTGAACAATACTGTATTTATTTTTGTTATTATAATTTGATGTGCACACCTATGTAGTGAAAAATAGGTACATATGTATGTACAATATTTTATCATTTTCAATGTGTATGTCCATGCCCATTTTTTGATCTTCCACTATTTTTATTTTCTCGTACAGTGAAGGTTTGGAAGAGATCTCTAATAGAGAAAAGTCTACTTTTGCACACTTTTTTTCATGTATACATACATACATAATAATAATAATAATAATAATAATTCATTTATTTCAGATTACTCCATAAATATTGTTAATGACAGACTTAAAAGTAATGTTAGTAAATATTAAATTCAAATCAAAAAGCATCAAACAAAACATTAAAAATATTATTTAACATTAAATATTGTGGCTCTGGACTCCACATGTTTCAGGTTCCAGAACCGTACAACTGGGCAGTCCGCCCGCTCCAGTATGGTGTTAAGGAGGCTGCTGGGACTGTCCCGCACGCGACGCATCAGGGAGGCTATCCGTTTTCGCACTATGGACGGAAAACTGTCAATGCGTGCCTCAGCAAACATACCTGATGCGCTGCAAAAGCGGGGCAGTCCCAACAACATCCTTAACCCATTGTTGTATTGGACACGCAGGGCGTCCATGGATTTGCGAGTACAGCTGACCCACAGGCTGCACGTGTAAAAAGTCTGGCAGTACGCCTTAAAGAGAGTTATTTTAACCTCTCTTGTACAGTGTGCAAACCTGCGCGCCAGCATGTTGCTCCTCACCGCCAACGCCCTGCGCTCCCGCTCAACATCTAGCTCGTCAGAGAGGTCCTCGGTGACCCAGTGCCCCAGGTATTTAAATTTGGTGACTCTACTCAGCACCGTTCCTCCAAATTCGATTGGGGGAACCGACTTCGGCTTTTTGTTATCTGCCTTAAAGATGAGTAGTTCACTTTTCTTGGAGTTATACCTGAGGCCATGGGCCACCGCGTACCTTTCGCAAATCCTCAGTAAGGTCTCCATGGCTCTGATCGATGGGCTCAGCAGTACCATGTCATCGGCGTAGCTGACGTTGTTAACAATCTTCCCATCCATTGAACACCCAACGCCAGCCCTGCTGAGCTCATCGATCAGCCCATTTATGTACAGATTGAAGAGCCGAGGAGAGGTCAGGCCACCCTGTCTCACTCCGCACTCCAACCTGTACTCTTTTGAGTAAGAGCCTGCCCACCTCACAGCATTGGTTTGATTATGATACCAGAACCTTAACAACTGTACGCATTCTTTGGGTGTGCTGGTTTCCCTCAGAAGCTTATCCCACAGAATATTGTATGAAACAAGATCGAATGCCTTCGACAAGTCCAGGAAACACGCATATACCGGCGTTTTACGCGTAACATAATACTGGACAGTATGCTTGAGGCGCAGGATCGCTGCTTCAGTAGACAGTCCGGGTCTAAAACCGAACTGGGCTTCATGCAAATCTACATGCTTATTAAGCTGGCGATCAAGCAAGCTATCCAGCACCTTAGCTATCACGGTAGCGAGTGAGATCGGACGATAGTTATTCTTGTCGGAGGCATCCCCCGTCTTGTTTTTTGCTATTGGTACAACTATGGTTTTCATAAGCTCCTGAGGTAGATATTGATGGCTAACACACAAATTATAAAACATAGCCAGCACCCTGGGAAGGTGTACACCAGCAAACTGCAAGTGCTCGATGCTGAGGCCGTCGTGTCCCGGTGATTTGCCCCGCGTCATGTTATTTATTACCAGCGCTATTTCTTTGGCAGTAAAATGAATAGTTTTTCCCTCCAGCCCATCCCCAGCACCGAGCACCCGCGGCACCGGTCCCAATGGTGATTCCACTTTAAAATGCTCTCTAAACACTTCTGCAATTTTACTGGGCTCACACAGAACCTCAACACTCGCCGGCACACGCGACCCAGTCTCCAGTTTCTTGGTGTGTTTCCAAAAGCCCTTAAAGTCCTTTGCTGTGTGGTGGGTAGCTAGAATGTCCATTTTTATTCGACTCTCATTGTCCTGGCACCATTTCAGCTTAGACTTGAAGTGCTTTCTGGTTTCACTCATTTTATTATATATATCACCAACGCTGGGCTTACCAAATGACATCCACACCTGGAAACAGCGTCGCGCCTCCTCGTGAGCCTCCCTAACATATTTATTCCAACCCACTACATGCTTTCGCCTGCCAGGCCGCCGTGTGTCATAGCTGGTTTCAGCGGACTCTCTTAATACTTTGACAATATTTGAATATATTGTGTCGATAATTTTCCTATGTTTCACATTAGTACATAACTTATCAGCACAGTGCCTACACTCAGATGGAAAATCGATTTCCCTCAGCCCGTTCCTACACTCTTCGTTATATTTATTAATCTGCCCAGTATCCCTTTCACCCCACCTAACTTTATTATATACATTTTCAGTAAACATTATTTTACCTGGCAAGTGACCTAGTTTACAATGTATCTCCAGTGGGAAGTGGTCCGACCAATAGACATCATAATGTACCTTAACATCTGACACGCATTGCGAAGCTGCCTCTGTCACCAGACAATGATCCAGCCACCTCTTGCAGTTGTGACTTTCGCTAATAAAGGTGTGTGTTTCGGGCAGCGTACCCAACCATATCATGTCAGCACAGAGCCAACTCCGCTCATCACAAAAACTTGATAGTTCTTTAAAAAATAATTCGTTTGGATGTGAATTAAAATCACCTAGAATAAATGCCGATTCAACTTCACTACTTTCGATCACTGCATTTATCTCACTGAGTACTTCCGTGAATTCCGGTAAATTTAACACACTGTCCGTCGGCATGTATACAGAGAATATCAACGAATAACTATCAGCCACGGACACCTTAATCGCCGCAAGCCTAACACTACTACATTCAACGACCTTAACTGATGAAAACACATTTTTTCGCCACATTATTGCCACACCACCGTAGGGCCGCCCCCTCAGTAGTCCAGCCGAAGTGTCCACCGCAGATTTACTGATGTACTCGAAGTTCTGGTCAACAGTTCCAATAATTGCCACATCATGTGGTAACAGCCACGTCTCTTGAAGTGCAATCACATGCGCCGTTTTACATAACTGCCTCACACCGTCTATAGATCTTGTAACAGACTTGCAGTTAAAACTCACTAGTTTAGTTATATTACGGTCGCTACTTAAATCCATCCAATAATGCATGTGGTGCCCCCTCCAGCTCCGTACTCGTGGAGTTCCTCAATTTCTTTGAGCCGAAGTCAACAAAACGTCTAAAGGAGATGCCCTCCGGCCACAATTGTTCACTTAAAAATGTAAACATTTTATGCCTAGGCACAAATACCTTGTAGGCTTTATAATCCTTCTGACGCCTCATTTTAATCTCCACCAAGTTTACTCGTACATTGGTTTTATTCATTATATAATCGGCAATGTCAGTCGCGGAAACGTCGCTGTCCACATTGTTTATAAACAATGGGATTTTTATGTCCGCCGCTTTGAATTTACCAGTGGGGTCTTTAGCCTGCCCCTCTGTTCCAATAAATTTATTTCTAAATCTTTTTCTCTGCACCTTAATCCAGTTTTCATCCGACGCCTTTTCCTTAAATTCGCCCCCCTCTCGCGCTATTTGAGAGAACGTAACATTATTAGGTGCATTGTGAGTCATCGGCGCAGCGCCTACAGTTATGCGAGCATTCGAGCCGCCGCCCGCGCCGCCTCCCGCACCGTCGCTCGCTTGAAGTGAGGTCCCAGCCCCCCGCCCCCGCATGCACGCACTGCTACTGGCTCCGGGCGATACTGTTGTGCCCATGCCCTCCACGCGCCGCCGCTCGGTATCACTCGGGCTCGAACTTGTTTTGCCCAACTGTAGCGAAGAAGGGATGGTTGTATGCCGCGCGCTCCCGTTGTGTGACGAAGCCGACGATACCGGCAGCTGATGGGAATGAATCAGTGTACTATTATGATGACTCAAATCAGCTGTTATTAATTGCGGCGGTGAGGTAGTTTTATTTTGCGACAGATTTTGCGATAAGTTTATAATACCTATGGGTCCGCTATCAGTTTCGTAACTATGATGATACTGTATTGGATTACGTGCACCTCTTTTTGTGTTTACATAATTTAATGGTTCAAATGTATTTACCAACGACGCTTGCTTTAAATTAGTAAGCTCTAACTTCACTTGGTCGAGCTGGTCAACCGTGGCGTATTGCTCCTGCACAACTTGTAGTTGATCCTTTATTATTATTATGTCCTTTAATAATCTTGTGACATCTATATGATCAAAAGTGACCGGGGGGAGTTTACGAAGCTCTCGCGCAACAAAAATCGGCATTAACTCCGCTGCAGTGCACTTAATAAGAGAGATGACATCCTCCAGGTCCCTCTGCACTTTTCCGTCGGCTTTACCCTTCCGAGTGATCTTCCTTTCAGATGTCTGTACCGATTGATACAGCAAATCCTTTGCAGCCACTACGTCTTCCGGCGAAAACGCAGTTACACACAAGCGAATTATGCTTTCCTCATTCATAACATCTACCTGGTTTTGAATAAACGCAAGAACTTCACTAATAACAATATTACAGCCGTTACATTTAACTACATTGGTCGTCATTATAACGGACGATGAGTCACTCGAAGGACACAAGCACGCTCGCCGGCGAACGAAACGCGACTGCTGCGATAATGCTCACGCTCTTGTCCCAGAGGAGTAGGCAGATACGATGTATCGCCACTTTGCGCAATCTAATGTCGCAAAGTGGCTTAAAATCAACATATTTTCATGTATGCCTGTGTAATTTTTTGTATGTGCAATAAAGAATATATATTATAATATTATACTTTCATCTAGGAAGTAATAGTACTAGTGCAATATAAAAACCTTCATAAATCTTTCAACTCTCAGATAGTTAATAATCTTACTATCATAAATGCAAACAAAGCAAAATCGCACTGCTCTATAATATGCTTGATAAAAATAGTCTTTTTCAAGATTAAAACAGATTAAAAATCTTCAAGTTGCCATACTATCGACCGACCAGATAATTGGCACCTCTATAAACCAATTGAAATACCCCTATCTTATCAACGTTTTATTGCAGCGAAGGGGCAGGTAGGGATCAAGATAAAGTGGTTATAAAACTCGTCATACCATTATTAACGCCTAATGTCCTTGTCTAACACAGAATAGAATAGTATTTTAAATGCTTTCAAACAATGGAGTAGTGTGTGAAATTCAAGCTGCGGATTTTTCGCGCTTTTTCTTCTATTCTCAAGACAATGTTGTGAGGGTGAACATCTGCCCAACAGTGGGAAGTATTTATAAGTTGATTTTAAGTTTCAAATTTAATAAGTGATGTTCTTGTTTTAATAGTTAAACTGTTCTAAAAATGAAAAAGAAAATTAATATTACTGTTCCACCAAAAAAAAAGGTATGTTAATCATTTTACGAGGATCGGGTTCAGGTGCGCCTTGGGAGAGGCCTATGACCAGCAGTGGACTCTTTCAGGCTGACAATTATTACAATACAATATATTAAAAATATCTATGATTTTAATTATTTATTTAATTTATTTATAACAATCAGAAAACATGTGACATGTTATACATACTTTTTAATGGGCAAGCATATAAAAACAACATATGGTGTTGCAGTAACAGCCCAAAAATATCTAGTCCTGTTCTATTTAATTAATTGCCATACAAAAACAAAGTCATTGATTTCCTAAAAAAAATCTCGGCCGTATATATGTCAGTAACTCCCTTGATTTAGAGATGCAATCAATAAATTTTTATTTCGTTTAAAAACTATTTTCTTATACATCCTACCCTTTCCAGTAACAACGACGATTTACTTTGTGAAGTTACTCATCATTACTGAAATATATTTTATTTTATTTGTAAAAATCCTTGTACTTTCCCCTACTTTTTTCACTAGTCGTTACTGCTCGTCTCCTTTTTCGTCTAGCTTAAATAATTCTCACATGAAAACAAACTCACTTTCATTGATAATTACAAATTATACCGTAGTACAATATTTTTTACTATACTTGTACTTATAACAGATGTACCAAGGTCATTCCCCTGCCCCTCGAGTCATGATACCTAGTAATGATACAAAGAATGACGTGTATAAGTGACTTCCTAGTTATCTAGATTGTATAGTATTATAGTAGTTAGATCAATTGCATGTTGTACACACTATTATTATCTTTTGCATTATTATTATTGCTTGGCGAGTGTAAGTTGAGCGTCTTGTTGGCTTTAGTGGTTCGGGCGGTTGCTTCTAAAGCCAGAGGTCGTGGGTTTGATGATTGTATGGTACATCAAATCTTAGGTATTAAGTGTACTTGCTATTAAAAAATATATATTGTTCAGATGGTATATATACCATTATAAATGGCACAGACAGGTGACGGGAAGCAGCGCCAGCACCAGTGTGAATGTAGACTTGTTATAATATATCTATCTGCGTAACATAGCATAAAGTACATTTCTGTGGAAACGCCTATGTCCAACGACGAACGTTGATGAACTCATTCGTGATTACTATTCGCTATGGTCACAGACACGTTTTTTTATTTTAAATATGTCTTTCCTTAATATTCAAAGACAGTTTATGTATAACACGTGGTACGTTCACATGTAAATTATTGACCTGTGTACGATATTGCTGAGGGCAAGGCTAGATATAATAGATTCCGCTAATACCGTCCATTCCCGCGTCGTCACCTGCGAATCCTCATGTTTTTCGTGTAAACACAAACTTAGCCTTCTGTTTCCATAATTTCGCTAGTAGTTTAGAGTTATCCAGCGGACAGACAGACAGACGGACAAAATATCTTTGTTTTGAGAGAACCCTGAAAACTCCCAGAGACAAAATTATAATTTTATGTGACATTTGATACACGACTTATTTTTTTCAATTCTCGAAACGAAATTTGTAGAAGTATAGCATTTAATATCACTCAACGTTTAAATAATAATTTAATTTATTTATTATAGTGACCAGACTCATATTGTGTTAGTATTTCCTAAATGAATGCCTATTACGATTTTGTAACATTCCGAATACTGTCACCAGACTTATGACACTCATGACGCACTTCTAATCATCTCTAGGGTCACAGGTCCTGCATATAAGTAATTGAATTAACTGTCGAGTGATTGACCTTTAAATAAATTATGCGCATGATTGTTTGTCCGTTAGATCACTTTATAGTGTATTATGTTTGCTTTGTATTCCTGTAAATGTTAATTTTTCAATATTAAATTTGGGATTCTTTTGGATGAAATACCATCTAAAGTCCGTATATACTGTCCCCTATTAGCTCATCAACTAAAGATGCTGTGTCAGTCCCCTGTTACCCTGATTTATCGCTGACACAACTCACATGCTTCTTGTCTTATTAGTCCCCTGGTCAGTCTTCCGTTAGTTCAATATGTTGCCGTATCAGTAATGTCGCAGTGTGTGATATGTAGATACACAGCTACACTATCGACCCTATTAGCTCGTTAGAATAGAATAGAAGAATAGAAATACCAATTTGCGATACCTACCAAATGCGACCAAAAACTCTCTCTACACGGTACCCATGAGCATTGGCCAACGCTATTGGAACACGCGTTGGCCACTGTGAAGAGGGGCCTTTACAAGTATTTGTTGGTGTTAGTTTCATGAGCGGAAGTTGAGATAACAGAAGGCTGACAGTGTCAATTTTCTTGTAGCTCAATAATGTCACGTGTAAGGACAATGTGTTTCTTTGTCAGTCTTAGTTTTACCTCTCAAATTTATGTTAAAGTACGTTTATCTGTCAGTCCCCTGTTAGTTCAATAATATTTGTATGATGTCAGACGTGTGCAGCGCTCCAATACGGGCCAGTTCTCTGTCTCATTGTTCCGTGCTAGGTCAATATACTAATGAATCAGTCCCCTGTCCATTCTTCAATATATATGCAATGTATGATATCAGACTCGTGTGACAAGTATGTGTCAATCTTATGTAGCTCTGTGTCACTGCCAAATCTGCTTAATTAGCCAAAAGTTTAGATAGGGAGAAAGACACTGTTCCAATCGTGTTAGCTACATATATTGCAGTATCATAATTCCCCTGTTAAATCAATATGTTTGTACGTCAGTCCCCTACGTGTGATTAACCAACATGTGCATGATGGATAACAGACGTGCGGCGTGTGCGCCATGTTCCCGTCGTGCATGTCGATGCTGTCGCGGCGCGCCGAGCCCGCGCCGCGGCCCGGCCAGGCCGCCGTCGTGCTCAATGTCTACGACATGTACTGGACCAACTGGTGAGGCATTTACTGTCTACTTACTTACCCTCGCCCAGTCTCCATCACCCACACAATCACTATACTTAACACACACACACACACACACACACACACACACACACACACACACACACACACACACACACACACACACACACACACACACACACACACACACACACCCTAGTTAGTAAGACATGTGTTGTTGACAGGTACAACGGATGGTGTTAGTGAGACGTGTTGTGTTGTTGACAGGTACACGGATGGTGTTAGTGAGACGTGTGTTGTGTTGTTGGCAGGTAGACGGGTGGTGTTAGTGAGAAGTGTGTTATGTTGTTGATAGGTACATGGATGGTGTTAGTGAGACGTGTTGTGTTGTTGACAGGTACACGGATGTTGTTAATGAGACGTGTGTTATGTTGTTGGCAGGTACACGGATGTTGTTAATGAGACGTGTGTTATGTTGTTGGCAAGTACACGGATGGTGTTGGTGAGACGTGTGTTGTGTTGTTGGCAGGTAGACGGGTGGTGTTAGTGAGAAGTGTGTTATGTTGTTGATAGGTACATGGATGGTGTTAGTGAGACGTGTTGTGTTGTTGACAAGTACACGGATGTTGTTAATGAGACGTGTGTTATGTTGTTGACAGGTACATGGATGGTGTTAGTGAGACGTGTGTTGTGTTGTTGGCAGGTAGACGGGTGGTGTTAGTGAGAAGTGTGTTATGTTGTTGACAGGTACATGGATGGTGTTAGTGAGACGTGTGTTGTGTTGTTGGCAGGTAGACGGGTGGTGTTAGTGAGAAGTGTGTTATGTTGTTGACAGGTACATGGATGGTGTTAGTGAGACGTGTGTTGTGTTGTTGGCAGGTAGATGTGTGGTGTTAGTGAGAAATATGTTATGTTGTTGACAGGTACATGGATGGTGTTAGTGAGACGTGTGTTGTGTTGTGTTGTTGGCAGGTATACGGGTGGTGTTAGTGAGAACTGTGTTATATTGTTGGCAGGTACACTGATGGTGTTAGTGAGACATTTGTTGTGTGGTCGGCAGGTACACGGATGGAATAGTGAGACGTGTGTTGTGTTGTCGGCAGGTACACGGCGGGCGCGGGCGTGGGCGTGTTCCACAGCGGGGTGCAGGTGCACGGGTCGGAGTGGGCGTACGGCGGGCACCCGTACGCCTTCACCGGCGTGTTCGAGATCTCGCCGCGAGACGCGCGCGAGCTCGGCGACCAGTTCCGCTTCAGGTGGGCTACGGAAACAGCCAAGGGCTCCGGCTAGACCCGGCCTCACCCAAAAAAACTGAGATTTATGACTCAACCACTGCACCGGACAGCAGAAGTCTCAAGCGAATTCATCAAAATCTGGGATTGCTGCTATTCAATTCCGGATTCTTTTTAATTGAGGCCTAATCCTCCCATTATTTTGGGAAAGACCTGGACTAGCAGTGGACTTATAAGTGAAGTAGGTCCAAGATAACCTGGTTTGTGGTCTCCCCCCCCCACCCCCCACTGACCTTATAGTGTGTAGTAAGTAGACTCTCGGCATGATGACGTCACACTTATCCGCATACGTTGCTACTAAAAATGCACATTTGTGAGTACTGCGTATCACCAGCTCTTATTGCGAGATCTTTATACAACACGATGAGATTCCCACAGAACCAGAAGTGGTAGAACCGACGGCCATTGGGGCAGACGAGTTCTGGAGTGGAGTCCCCGGACCGGCACGCGCAGGGGGGGGGGGCGGTCGCACCGCAGGCGGGGGTGCCGGAAGTGGCTGGATGCGGAGGACTGTTTATTGGAGAAGGCCTATGTCGAGCAGTGGACGTCAAAGGCTGATATGATGATGATGAGATTTCCTCAACTTGTTATTGATATTAATATTGTAAAATGTTTACAGGCAGAGTGTGCACATAGGTTATACGGATTTCAGCGAAGAAGAGGTGCGGCGGCTGGTCGCAGAGTTAGGGAAACAGTTCCGCGGTGACAGGTACCTAAATCTTCATTTTAACTTACACTTCATATATTTTTTTTTATTTGGAAATCTTGCGGTTATTATTTTTAAATGAATAAATAAACATTTCTCGAGTGGAGACCGCGACTGGGCAGGCGTAGTGTGGGACGGGCGTCCTGGCTAGATGGAGCGACGATCTGCGTAAGGCGGCTGGCAGCGACTGGATGAGAAGAGCCGAGGATCGGGTTCAGTGGCGCACCCCGGGAGAGGCTTATGTCCAGCAGTGGACTCTTTAAGGCTGATGATGATGAAGCAAAAATTAAACTAGCTACGATCCATTAATCCGTGGGCACCATCAAAAAAGCATCCTTATTACTAGGAAACTTGGATCGAGCTACTGGAATGATACCGAGCGAGCAACTAGCGTGTGTCTACTACTATATACATATTAATTTGTTTTCAGATATCACCTAATGAACAATAACTGCAATCACTACACATCGGCATTTTGTATGGTGAGTTTTTTTGACTGGAAATATTATAATTGATTATTTACAAGACTGTCGCATAAAACAATCGCTGTTATCCATACCTTATTAAAAAGTTTAATATATGAAGTACTCGTACTCATTTATTTAAACCTTTTGGGACGTTGAGTACTCTCTGCTAAGTAGACAGTTTTGTTTACATTTTGTTTTATAATTTTTGTTTATTTGACGACCTCCGTGGCGGAACGGGTAGCTCTCGGACTGCCACGCCGGAGGTTGCGGGTTCGAATCCCGCTAGGGGCAAATGTTCGTATGATGAATATGAATGTTTGTACCCAGGTCTTGGTTGTTTATATATTTATTTAAGTATGTGAATCCGTTATCCAGTAACATAGCACAGGCTCTGCCTAGTTTGGTACTGGATAATTGGTGTGAATGTCTGACATATTTTTTTATTATTATTATTTATATTTATTTTACACATGGCTGGCGTTAAAAGAGCGACCAGTTTCTACATTATACAATGAAGCTGCGGTAAAGTGGATTTGTCAAACAACACAAAATACGATTCTTAGTTAAATAATTACTTTTGGATAATTGCCAACACATCGCCATAAAAATATATTTTTCAGATATTATAGGAACTGGTTTAAAAGTTTTTTATGTGGGCATATTTAAGTCAATAAAAGTTGTTTAGTATTTTATACTAATTGCCTCTGTATGTAACTAACTGATCAATATAGGTATTTTGTTACAGCTTGTATACTTTTAAAATTTGTGCAATAAAGAATATATAATAATTGTTAATTATAATATTTTAAAGTGCGTGAGACACAATTATAGCGAGTAAATAATTCCGTATTACGCGGATTAACGCGTATTATATTAATATATAGATGTATTCAGAGAATATGGGGGGAGGGGGGTGGGCGCAATCCCCTCCTCCCCATCCAACTCACGATCGAAGCACTTTCATATCAGCCCTTAGACGTCCACTGTTGGACGAACGCCCCCACACCCGATCATCTGCCCTCAGCATCCAGCCGCTTCTGCCCACCTACATCAGGTAGTCGGTCCATCTGGGGGCGGGGCGGGACCCTGCGCGTGCCGATCCGCTCTCCACTCCAGACACTTTATTCTGAAAGCACTTTATTTTGACAAATTTTAAAATGTTGAAACCGTAAGACATCACTACCGGTTTGCAAAAATCGTTATTAACTCATTACTACCTAAGTAGTAAGTTTCTAGAAGATAGCCCCCCCCCCGCCCCCCTTTTAAGCGAAGTCCTGTATCTGCGCCTAGATATATTTATATACACTCTTCCGTCATTAGCGCGTGGGAACGGAACTACTCGCAGGTAAACAATGATAATTACATGTAGTAAACTGTAATTATTATAGGTTTAATGCGTGTATCGATTGAATAAATAAATAACTAGCCGCAACTGTTGTGATGACCGCCTCATTGGCTGTGGTTTAAGTGTTACAATACAATACAAAATTTATTTATTATCTCAACAAAAAAAATTACAATGATTATATATACATACAAGTTCACGCCTTGGTCCCAGAGGGGTAGGCAGAGACGATGGATCGCCAGTGTTTTTTTTTATTATTTTTATATTTGGAAAGCTTACAGCCTAAGTAACAAAATATAATTTTAATTTGTGCAACAATATGCCAATAACAGGCATAACTTTTATACTTATAAAAGTGAATAAAAATTAAAAATGAGTACAAATGTATCTTTTGTGAGAGACTGGTGCCTAAAAAAGGATGAACCTGTGATAGCAGGTCACCAGGCTCCCACCCCTCGGAAATTGGGTGCAACTTTGCCATACCGAGCAATTAGAATGTAATTATCTGCTGAAAACAAAGCACTGCGCCAATTATTAATTTAGAACATAATACATCTAGATATGAGACTATAATTATTATAACATGCATTAAGAAGAATGAATATGTGTGGCTGTGGGTGTGGGGGGAGGGGGGGGGGGGGGGTATTGGCGTGGTCTTGTCACGTTGTACAAGTTTGTACTAGGGGCCTACCCATGTGACAAGCATGTGACGTTATCCGTGTGAAGTAAGCGTTTGGCATATCCACGTTCCCGCCGCTATGATAAGGAATGTTATAAGATATTAGGGTCAGACGTGAAGTTAAGCTACTTCAACCAAAGCAACCCTAAAAATAATAGATCCCATCATGTTTTTTCCCCAACATTTTTCACTTCATATTCAACCCTATTTATGTATTATGTGTATGGGTTTATGTACATACAATAACATATAGATTGTTATATTACGAGCTAATTCGTGTATATATTGTATCATTTATGTGTATGTAATATTATATGCATACTTTAGCAAAGTGTATATTTGATGCATACGTTCCTTTTATCATTTTGGTACTAAACGCACTGTACCAGTCTATTCAGTTACTGTAAGGTTGACTGGAAGAGATCCCAAAGTACGACGTAAGAACTTTATTCTCTCATTTATTTTTGTTCTTAATTTTGGTACAATAAAGCGTCCACATACATAATTCAACCCTAACGTACTCTGAGGCGTATGTGAAGTCTACCAACTCACACTAGTACTGGTGAATTATGGACCGTGGGCCCTCGCTGTGACGGGGTATGCCTTTATATGACCATTTGATGTATTTTAAGGTTTGATTTTGATTGACAGGCGCTGTGCGAGCGAGACATCCCTGCGTGGGTAAACCGGCTGGCGTACGTTAGTTCCTGCGTGCCATTCCTACAGCGGTGTCTGCCAAAGTAATTTCCCAATTCGCCCTCAAAACAAAAACCATGGCTATTTGCGTCTCGCAAACAAAGTAATCATAGTTTCGTTCCCAAGTGGACTACATTTTTTTAATATTATATCTTTATTATAGACTAGCTGTGCCCGCGGCTCCGCTCGCGTGAACTACAGAATCCGCTCCCATTCCCACTCCCGCTTCCGTTCCCGCTTCCGCTGCCGCTCCCGCTTCGCTCCCGCACCAGCTCCCGCTCCCGCTCCCGCTCCCACTCCCGCTTTCGCTCCCTCTCCCTCTCCCGCTCCCGCTCGCTTCCGCTCCCCTCACGCTCCCACACCCACTCCCCTTTTCCCACGCCCACACCCACTCCCCTTTTCCCACGCCCACGCCCACCCCTCCTCCCACTCCAATTCCCACTCGCAGCTCCAAATGTAATCCAAACTCATCGCAATCTGAATAGTACGGAAATACTATTATGTGCAATATATTGCATACTAACCTTACCTACTAATGTATTTGAAAACTAAAAATGTCTATAACTTTTGATTGAGTTAGCCGATTGCAATGAAATAAAGACTATATGTTAAGTTAAGCCCTATGTTTTTGTGAAAAGTCCATCAAAATCCGTTCAGTAGTTTTTAAGTGATGCGTGCACAAACTCACAGACAAACGGACAAACCGACAAACAGACAATATTTCCAAAAACGATTGAAATGTGTTCTATTAGACCCCAATTTTTTTTTGCAAATGTCTTCAATGTACAGACACGCGATGTTCACGATTTTATTAGACGAGCAGCAAATACCCTGATGTGTATATTTCACAGTGTTGGATTTTAACTTTTAAACTTTAGTAGTTTTAGGCCAGTTGTCAAGGCGATTATTAAAAGAGTTTATTGATGTAGCTGAAACCACTTCATCATTAAAATTGTAATTGTTTGCATGGTAATACAATTACAAACTTGTTTTTGCTGCTAGTGTCCCTTTTATTAAGTACATTTATATTTTCCGAGACGCAAATAGCTTTTGTTTATTACTTTAATTGCAATGAAATATATCAATGGGTCAGTTCAGTGTACAATAGGATCTTGAGTGAGTAATGCCATCGCTTCGCCTTTACAAATTAAGACCATTTCATCTCACTATTTTTGTACCCTGTAACTGGTCATACATAGGGTTGTGTGTGTTGATGAATAATTTCTCTTTTATGTAATGTTATGTAATGTAATGTAATGTTACGGTGTGTTCCCAGGGAGTGGCTGACGCCGGCGGCGCTGCAGCAGTCGCTGGCGGCGCACTCGCGCTCGTCGTCGCCGCAGACGCCCCAATAGCACCGTGAGTAACAGCTTTTAGCTTCAACGACGGTCGTGGGTTCCAACAAGCTTGTATGTTATATTTACTAAATATAAGTACTTAGTTTGCATCCAGTACTTCCACACCTCGAAAAATTCGCCACCACCCAAAGGTTGTCTGGAAGAAATCGCTGAAAGCGATAAGGCCACCATTGTACACTAGATTCATCCTTCTATATATTTTTTTATATATAAAATTGTATATGTATGGGTGCACAATAAAGAATATTTGCATTAGATTTGGTTCGGGTTCGTTGTTATGGAAAGGTACATTCTTGATTTTGAGTTTTATACTTACTTAAATACCTATAAATAATGTGCTATTAAATGTAGTATTAATATGGAACGCCGGACGTCTGTACGCTCCCTTACACCACAAATAATAAGTGTAGGATATACTTATTATTTGGGGTTCCCCTGCGAAAGTTCGACTTATACTGACCAAATTTTTTTTTCCAGCGGACGGGGTGCGGCGTTGGTGTATGTGAGGATAGCAGTGTTGTGCTAACTGTTACTAAACTGTATAGATCTAACGTAGCTAGGTGACTAGGTGTACCCTTTGGCGCATTGTCGATAACACATCACCCACTTTTATATCGACTTTGGTGAAAGCACCCAGTCCGCGCATAAGTTTGATCTCGGCACAAAATAAGTAATAGTACAACTACAGAAGCGCACTCCCTGAGAAAGCTTGTTCGGTTTGTAATAAACGTACCTACAAAACTCAATCACATTGACATGGAAGTCAATTTACGCTGAACGCTAAATCACGCACGCATTGACAGTTGTATGCGATACGCCTGCGCCGTGTAGGTATATATTTATATATCTAAAGTGCGCAGTGAGACGCATGATCTCTGTATGGCCTATTCCACATATCCCTACTGGTCTGTCCCTACTAGTACGGAAGAACGGAATTTTTTTCCACTCTTTTCTGCTAGGGGGGATATTTTTCCATTTATCTCCACTGTTCTAATAATTCAGGAAATCGGTATCATCACATTGAAAATGTATAAGTGTTTTGCTTGTGTTTTGTTTATTATAATGAGCTACCGGGGCCCTGCTGTACGGAGTAACACCAAGCCTTAGACACATTTTTGCGTACATGGTCGGACAGTACCTAGGTGATTTAGATTGTAAGTATTTTAGTTTCACTAGGGAGTGATGTATCTGTTACGTAGTAACTATTAAGTAATTTGTTACGCTTTCCTCTCCCCCCGTCTGCGCAGACCCTCTGTGACCGAGTCACAATCTACTACCGCTTTGGACGAGTCGAGACAGGCGATTAAACAAAAGCTGGTCAGAACTTATGTCCGGACTGGTATATGTACTCGAATCAGATAACCATTTCTGGTAACTGCGACGTCTTTTGGTTGCAAACGTTAACCTGTCTAGCGAAATGGTCCACTTTGCAATGTTTAGTATAAATTTTTGATAAAAAAATGTTTCTATTATTATTGTCTTGCTAAATAAATACTTATAAATAACCGTAACGTGTATCAAAGATGTAAATGCCATTTATAAATAGTCTAAAATAAGTATTTCGTGTTTGTAAAAATTAACATAGATGAAAATTAGATAAATTATTGAGAAATGGTTGTAAAATAACTCAAATTACAGCTTATTAAGAGTTTCTATTGTTTTTTGTGAATAATTATTTTGAAACGAAATTAGGAAATTTCTAATAAACAGAAAAAAGGCCCTGGAGTATTTGACGGGACTTAAAGTATAAGAAAGCGTCATTATTTGAATTTCAATTTTTTTCTGATTAAACAGTAATATAGTATATTATATTATGCAGCAAGTGCCTATATTGCGAGTAACTTAAATAAATGCACATAACCTCTCGTTGAAAAGAATCTCTTAAACGACTGTCATTATCACTTTTGTAAAGAATCAGAAAATATATTCTTCAAACTAGGCTTTTGAATACCTCGCGATGAATAAAAAATAAAGTAACTTAAAAAATAAGTATCCAGTATCTAATCTGCAAAACCCCTATGCATTAATATTATTTTAAATTCAAATGCATTTAGATTAAAACCTGCAGATATGTATAACAACAAATTGAAATTATACATTTTTCATTTCGATAGTTGAAGCTAAAACCGCTAGAGCGCGACTTGTAACAGCTATTTCGCACAGTGGTCAGTTATATGGCATATTCTAAGTTATTTTCTAATTCAATGAAAGTACGCCTAGCACAAATTAAACTATCTATATATTTTTTTGTCAACAAGCTTAACTTTGGGTTTTATAACTTTTTTCTGTAAAGTTTCCCAACTAGCGCTTTAGCGGTTTTACCGTTCCACTGTCTATTAAATTAAATTAAAATATACGTAGTTAGTCGTCCGTCCTTTAAAGATTTTCTTATATTACTGAATAATAATTATAATAGGTATAATTACTGCACTGATGTGTTATTGTTTGTATCTCACTGTGAACACAAACCTCAGCTCAAACTCAGCTTAATTTTACTCGTACTTTTATACATTTGAGGTCCTTTTTTACCCTGATTCTTCGACAGGAAAGATTTGAGGCAGATTATGGTGGCTTAGAGGGTACTCATGTTCATATATTTGTATTAATTATACACCGTCAAGTTAATATTGCATTAAATTAATGTCAATGCAAGTAAAACCATAAATAGGGTTACAATGTAAAATGTAACAGTAATAAAATCGTAATGTCATAATAAGGTATAACAGTTCACGACGGTATGCCCCAGTCGCCTACATTTCTATGCGTTATATTGTTACTGTGTTAGTTCTATCGTTACGCACTAATCATCAATGTGTGCATACGTACACTAAGATACTGACTTTCGAATAGGTTAGGCTAACTCCCCGCATCCCGCGCACACCCCTCAAGAAAAGTAGTGGGGCGTGCCATCGTGAAATAATCGTAACTATAAATATTGAGCCCTTAAAGCAACACCGTCTGCTCTACTTGGAAGGAAGACGCCAAGATGCAAAACATCTTGTCATTTTTGGCGGAGGGCATCTATCTACGCACAACTGTCCGCTGTCGCTACGTAACAATTCGAACACCACATTCATAACCTATCCCACACATCGATACACATGACCAGGTTTATACTTCGGCGGATGGGTATGGTTTCATGTGTAAGATTGAAAAATCCAGGGTACGAAACGGCCTCATGTGAAGTATGAATGAACCCATATTTTAAATGAATAAAAAGTGCCATGAATTTGGAAATCATTATAGGAAGTACTGTACTTATATCTATTTGTTAAATAATAATGTAAAGTTGTATAAACTAAATGTGTTAAGTATTGCAAGATAAATGAATTATTAAAAATAGTGTTACAATTTGTTATACACAATTCTGTTGTTTTGTGTATTAAAAAATATATAACTGATTCAATTATGTGTTATACAGGAGTCGAAATATGTAGTGCTATTTTACATGCTTACGACTTTACGACTAGAGTATATCAATAACATAAATTTATAATTTTTCATCTTAATTTCAGTATAGTATTTTGAATCTCTTGCATTACTAGCAAACCTCAGAATTTACTATATTATTTCTATTCAAATAGCCATATAAAGTCTTATAAATAGGCATATATATAAATGTGCACCAAACTTTTTTTTAAATTTATTTTAATTTAAACTTTATTTTTAATTTAACCTCACCCACATCAAATAATACCGATTTGACGCCAAATGCGCACTTTGATGTGCCATCAGTATATTTGGTGCAAATTCTGTATTTATTTGATGTGCGTTTAAATATTTCTCTTATTAATATTATTCTACGCTGACAGCAAGTACACAAAATAGCAAGTACATATTCCGGCTTAAATAGCACGGGCTTTATTAAGACAAAATAATGTTTAAGTAATTAATTAATCATTAATACTTACCAAACCCGTTCTGCCTACTCATTGCTGGTTTGACAATGCGCCAATAGACAAAAAATGACGATTTTCAAATAGATTAACACAGAAGTGGCAGGTTAAAGCTCCTGCCACAAGAAGTGGTATAAATGTAAACAAACTTGCCGAAGTTGGGAGACTTTTGGCTATTTTTTGTGATAACAGCCTATATAAGTCTCACAGTGGAGACTGATCTCTGAGAATAATGGGTTTTTTGTAATCTAATCACTTCGCATGACAGACTGGTTAGTGATCGTATAGTTTAATGACACTCGATGCTGTTGCCAATCGCCTGTATTTACCTTTGAGTCGCCGGAAGACTGGGAGTAAGTAGTTCTATTCAGATCTGGGTATTACAGGGCAAATTTTGTAATGGTCGAAAAGAAGGAAATGGAATAAGTGCGCGATTGCAAAATTGTAAACGACGTTCGCAACGTGGTCGTTTTGTTAACATTTTTATCACTTCCCGTGGCGCCGACTGTAGTAGGTATAATTGTTTCTCACAGCCTTTGCCTGTTGACTTTATATCTTTATGTTATCTATCGAAGCTGCGAAAAATCTCAACACTAGAAATAAGTTAAGCTATTTGGAAATGCGTCAAACTATTATAAATATTATGTTATAGTTATAAATGCATAGATTTATATACTGATGTAACTGGATTGTTAATAGGTGCTCCTCTCTCAGTGCACTTTTAAGGCCGGAGCGGACCGAATGCGTGCGCGTGCCGTTAGCAGTACGTGTCAATGAGGTCAATGAGAATCAGTCGCGTTATTTTTTGTTAAGATATTTAGCGCTAAAACCCAAATAAATACTATGAAAAAAATATATTTAAATCGGATCAAAAATGACGAATTCTAAAAATGGAAGTGACGTCATCCGTCGCGTCGTGGGAAGAAGTGTGCTCAGCACACAAGCGCAGTCTGCCGTAAACAGAACACTCGCGACACCGCTCTGGCGAATGGAATCCGAGCGAGAGGGCGAGAACATCAGGCGCGGGTTGTAACAAGTGACGTCGACATAAAAGCGCGCGCGTTTTGAAAAGTTGTGTTAACCCCTCATTTCGATTATCAATGTTTAAGTGATTGAAGATTGCATTTGAAGTTCCCATTGAATGCACGTCAATTTGTGTGTAAAATTCGTTAAATTATTGTTGGGCCGTGTCCGCCATGAATAGAAAAAGAATTTGTCAATCGTGACCAATGAGCGTCAATATTCCCGCGTCAATTGCCCTCAATCAACATTTTCATCATTCGCTCTCAACTACGTAGTTATTCATATGCCACTGTAAACGATCATTTCGACGACAGCAAAGTAATAAAAGTAACCTACAAATTGTATTTTTTATTGCAATATTGTGCTTAGAATTATATATTCATTGTCATGAGATAAATAAAGAAAAAAAAATATAAAAAAAAAATTACGTCCCATTTTTTTTGACTCGTGACAAAGAAATGATTCTAAGCATGATAATGCAATAGCAAAAAATAATTATATAGATGACTAATTACTGTGCTGACGTCGATTTGTTTTATCAATCACGTAAACATGACAATCGCAATTTGACTGTCTCCGGATCCGTGGGAACTCTCTTCCTACTTTGACTATTTACTTCTTTAATTAAATTTGTCTGGGGCCCAAGGTAGCGTAAATTCATGACCTGGGACTTGCCCCCTACCTTCACTGGTAGGTGTCTTTGCAGTTACCTCCGTTGATCCTCGCTTAGAGGAGTTGCGGGGGGAGAATGGTGAGGAGGCGGGAATGGCTCCGGATCCGTCTCTTTACTTCTTTAATTTAATTTGTCTGGGGCCCAAGGTAGCGTAAATTCATTACCTGGGACTTGCCCTACCTTCATTGGTTGGTGTTATGTGTAAGCGTACCTCCGTTGATCCACGCTTAGAGGAGTTGCGGGGGGAGCAGGCGTGGAGGTGGGAAACTGTCTCCGGACCCTTAAGAAACTGTCTGGAATACATCATACAGATGCGTTCCGTGCGCAGCGCGAGGCAGCAGTGACGATGTGACGTCGTCTATACAGTTTCATCAAGTATCACACAGTATTATACATTACGAACTGAGCTAGAACGCGTACTTACTGCAAACGGCACGCATATCGGTCTAATCCGGCCTTTGTAAATGTTAATCACATGGTTTGCCACACAGTTGCGATATTATCGCGCGGTATACATCGCAACGATGACGTGTGTAGTAGTTTTGTGTCAACGGAATCCAAAAACACTATGTAAAACTGTATAGGGCGTAACAAATTACAAGTATTGGCCCGTTACAGAGGCAATCGGTATCGAATACTGAATGCATTTTGTTCTAAGATTAATTAAAATTGGTAAAAATAATATTCCACTCCCCATACATAATTAACTTTCCCGAGCGGTTCGATTTGTATGAGAAGTTGATTATTCTATAGCAAATTCAATTTAGGAGTCTTGCACGGGCGTAAACATTTCAATATAAAATAATCTTTATTTTTATATTAGTAGAGAATATATATAACATGCGGCGGACAAACGGGAGTGGGGCAGACGGGGCGGTCGCCCGTAGAAGTTTTATATTCTCTACTAGTATAAAAGTAAACATAATTTTATATTGTCCTTATTTTACCTATATTCGGAGTCGGCTCTTGGAACAAAATTGCAATGTATTTTGTTACAGCTCAACTTTGTTGTTTTTACATTGTTGTGGAGTCAACTCAACGGTCCAATAACTTAATGTATAACTCTATGTAGCGATGTGCCACTCTTTTCACCTGTGTGTTTCAAGAGTTAACATTTTTACGATGTAACGACTTGTTTAGGATTAGTGATAGTGGTTATTTTTGTTTTTTTTGTTCCTTTTTCGATATGAGTTTTAAATTAAAACTAAGGTAACTGCACTTTGCTGGTGCGGTGAGTGAGAAATAACTCGCAATCAATAATTTAACGAATTCAAATATGGTTGTTCTTGATCGATTTAAGATCACAGCATCTATAGAAGGTCAAGCTGCTTTCACAAAACAATGTCAGTACTGTCGATGTCGCCGCGATATTTCGCGTTTTACATTCTTCTCGCAACAAGAGCGGCCATAAGTCGCTGCCACGCACGACACTGCGTAAGTAATATAGCTTTATCAACTATGTTTAACAAGCATTTAATGCATAGGGTTGCCATCCGTCCATGGTTCCCCGGATTTGTTCTAGTTTACGGGGCATCAAGGCGCGGACGGGGTTTCATTTGTAGTCCGGGTTTTAAAGTCTTAACAAAAACTTGATTTATAAGAATTAAAATTATTTTTAATTTTATTGAGTAATAAAAAAACTACGTTGACCGGACGGGTTGTAAGCTCTAAAATCCGGGGTTTTCACGCTTCTTGTCCTGGTTGGCAGATTTTTGATATGGTAACCCTAATCATGCATGACGCGCGGTAAACCGCAGCGAGAACGCTGTAATTTTATTCTGAATGCAGTTTGACACTGTCTCGTTTGTATACGGTTATCTCTCGCTATGTCTGTCACAGTCTCACACAACTGCTCTGACACAAAAATCGCCTCAGACGCTTGTTTACCCTTATTTTTAAAGCTATTTAGTAGTTATTTTATTTTTATTTGAAATTTAGAACTCTTATATAAAATAAAATAATATTTGTCAATCCTTAACCAAAGAATATAAAAATTTGTTTCACCAAATACTATCTCATTCTAACATGACATGACAGTAAAAGCTTTGTTCCATAATATTTTGCTTCTACCCCAATTTTGCGCTATACAACATTATTTGCGCTTCATAAACAAAATAGAAAATTTACACCGTAGCGGAGTCTAATTGGTTGGTGTAAAATATTTCAGATAAGTAGGTACATGGATTTTTCAAATAATTTTTTTTTGGTTTTAGATTTTACTAAGCATAAACACCATGCTATCAGTGAAAGTTTAAATTTAACCATTTAAAAACGATGGGAGTGACGCGAAGTCGTTTGTTCGGTTAAAGCAAAAAATTCTGTCTCAGGTTAAAATTCTGATTACGTTTTTTTTTTTATTTATGTTTTCCAATCATTATTTTGATTAGATTTTTGAGCATAACTTTAGTTCCTTTTGTGTTTTTTTCTTTAATTTTATTTGTGACTTGGTCTGATGATCTGCTATCTTACTGTAATCTTATATATATGTAATTTAATTTAACTTTTTTTTATATTATAATGTGACAAGTGAAATAATAATGTAAACGTCTCCCCGACGACAATTGAGACGAATTCAATATTAAATTAACCATATTCGTCGCAAGTAGTCAAAAATAGGATTTTACAGTAGATTAAAAAAAAACTCTTTATCTATCATCTAAACATCCGATTTTGAATAAAAATAAATTATTATTTTATTAAAGTCGGATGTAAACATAAAACAATTATGAGAATTAAAAAAAAAAACTCTACTCCAACTGCTTTATAAATATAATATGTTAAATCCTCCCCTCCCCACTGCACTTATTTACTTGTTACCTTTTATAATCTTATTTAACAACGGAATTTCTAGCATTAATTACCAAAGTCTAAATTTTATAGTAGTCAAATGACAGTTCTTTATGTAGGCGATTTGCATTTATTTTGTGTAATAGTTAAGTCTTTTGTGTGTATGTAGGTTTATTTTAGCCATATATGATGTTCTAAGTGTCCCAAGTGGTTGGTGTGGCGTTTAGGTAGATAAAGTAATGGACGACCGAGTTAAAAATTGCAATGTAATTTCCTAGGTAATACCACGTTCAAGTGGAAAAGACAAAAGTTAATTTTAGTCTGATTATTTGCATATTTTTATTAACATTTTGTCCAAACGATTAATTTAGACAAATTAGATGGAACAATATAAAAATCGGCATTTTCCTTTTTTATTATTCGGTATTTCGAAGTCTATTTATCTTTGTAATAAATAAAATAAGCCACGCTAAACCTTGGACCACTTGTATTTTTTTACTAATTAGACGATGCATTATCTTTTACTAGTTTTCAAATGTTTGTACAATTTTTTTTAAATTACTTTTGGTATTGAACTTAGTGTAAATGAATGAGGTATTGAAATAAAAAATAAATCTATTTTTATTATTATACCTATCTAGATGGATATAACGAACTAATTTAGATATAAATACTGATTACTCTGTTACGTATGAACTAAAATTATGTTTAGGTATTTCCATTCAATAAATTAAAAAAATCTGATATTGAATGGAAGTGTTTGAGTTAAAAAATATTGGCAAGAGTTACTTTTTGACAAATAAACCATGTATAAAGTTTTGATTTAGTTTTTTTTCCTAATTATCCACTTTCTAAATCTGTTCTACATTAACGCAAGGTTAGCCTAACTTCTATACAATTTTGGGCATTCTTCTGAATCCAAATATACTCAAAATGACGTCACTACAGCAGTCCACGTTATATTTCGGAAACTACAAAATATATCAAAATTTTGTAATAGTACAAAATTTTTACTTCAATTTGTCCTCCACATATCCAAAATTCAGTCCTGTTCTTTTTTGTCAACTGTACCTTTAGCATAGAATACCTAATAATACTCCTTTAGTATGAAATAAAAACAATCCTCTTATATCTGTTAAACGGTATAAGTACATATTCTGATTTTTGGATATGTGGAGCACAAATTCAGGTACAAATTTTGTACGTTTACAGAATTCTGATATCTTTTGCAGTTATCGAGATATAGCCGTGGCTCTGCTGTAGTGACGTCATTTTGGCAGAGCCACAAACAAACCCGAATACCTCGGAAACAGTAAGGGTTAGAGATCTGAATTTTGGATATGTGGAGCACAAATTGGCGGACTGCTGTAGTGACGTCATTTTGGCAGAGCCACCAATATACCCCTATAACTTTTAAACCGCTGAAGTACAAATTCTAATTTTCGAGTACAAAATAGTACTATTTCAGGACAAATTTTCTGCAGTCAGATTTCAAATCCGAGACTGAGGCTCTGCCAAAATGACGCAAGCGCCACTAAACCCGATCCTCGGTTCTTTTCATCCAGTCTCTGCCAGCCGTCTTACGAAGATCGTTGCTCCATCTATCCAGTACGCCCGTCCGACACTACGCTTTCCCAGTCGCGGTCTCCACTTTCGTCTACCGCAGCGGTAGCGGCAGCTATGCCTGTACCCTTTATATATAGGCTTAGGTATAGGATTAGTTGTTTTGAAGTAGGTTTAACAAAAACAACAGATTCCTTAGTCAATTCATTTTATTTTATTTAAATCGTACCTATCGAGTAGACAATTCAATCAAACGACACCCACAGCTCTTAATAAGAATCATTTTTACACATAGGGAAATGAAAGTGAATTTTTAGTAAGTACAGCTCAGATTTGCTCCCCGCGTTTATACTGCCCAGTAGTACTGCCATGCTAGCTAAGAAGACCGTAAAGTGTTTTGGCAACCTTCTGGAAATTGTAAAAAAAGGGGGTCAAACTGGTTTTCTAGACCTCTTATATCTCTAGATATAATGTAGAAACTGGTCGCTCTTTGCCATGTATTGCCAAAAGACGCTTTAGCGCCAGCCATGTGTGAAATGGATATAATTTTTTTTTAATAATTAGCCTAGAGTTCTTAATGGCGCATACTATCATTGATGAATTCTAATTCTGCATTTGGCGAAGAAACTAATAATTTTCATAAATTTCTAGACAACCAGTTTGACCTCTTTTTTGTTGATTTCGGCAAAAGGTTCGGTCTTCTTAACTAGCAGGCAGAGAAACACGCGTAAGTTTCATTACTACTGGTAGTACTTAGCTATAATTTCATTTCTAAGAATATGACGTCATTGCAATTATCTTGAGGTTAGGGTCAACATCTAAGGGTCACTCACATCACAGCGCAGACCAGGCGGAGAGCAGCAGAGATCATTCAAAATCATTTTTAAAGTGTTACAATAAAGTTCAAAAGCGTGCATACGCCGTATACATTTTACTCCTTTAAATACACATAGACGATTATTAATTGTCAGTGAAATATCCGCCGTGCTGCTCTCCTCAAGGTTTGTGCCGACTCTAAAAACGCTCTTCCCACTTTACTTCATACAATTATCGGAGTTCGGTCATATTCCGATGCAGATTATTACTTAAATGATAATATAGAGGAAACATTTAAAATAAAAACAGCACGCTACCACAAACAATAGTTTTGAAGCGATAGAAGCGAGCGCAAGACGTAGGAAAGACGTCATCAGCATCTTAGTGTACGTATGCTAGCATTGATGATTAGTGCGTAACGATAAAACTAACACAGTAACAATATAACGCATCCAATGACATGTAAGCAGTTTAGAGGAGTGACACGCGCCGTCGTGAACTAAACGAATCTATACGGTGCCATTATTGGTTCAAACGTTTTACTTACAGAAAAAAGCGAGGAGCAATCTATACTTCACCAAAAAACACTTAAGTTACAACTTGAGTCTTTCACACATACATTCATACGTTACTGCTGTGTAACATTGTCATTGACAAAACTTAATTCTATCTAGTGTTCAAAACATTAGAAAGCAGTGTTGAAATACAGGTTTAGACGTTTCGGAAAGAAAAAGTGAACAAAACGAAAAGCCGACATTTTTAAGGCCCAATGCAGACGACCCATTTTTTGTAGTATAGACCGTGTGTTAAGGCAGAAACAGACTTTTCACACGCGACGCCATTCAACTTGTCTGAAGTCAAATCAAGTCGTATAAAATCCAATGGCTAGAAAAACATCAACACGCATGTTTCTGGTCATACGTTTTAACTACACACGCGTCGGGTGTGAAAAGTATGTTTCTGCTTTCACCGTAGTTACATTCTGTTTTTTACAGTTATAGAAATGTTAACTACAGAGTTTTGCCGCGTATGGCCTTAAAATGTGATATAAAAGAAACATATCTCTTTGGAAAAATAATATAATATCTCTAACTGGCTTATAAACAGACATTGGAATTCTCGGGGCACGAATAAACGTCACACAGGAATTGTATTATAATAATTTCCAGCTCGAAAAGGGCGCTTTTGGCGTGTAAAAACTCGCAGCAAAATCGCTTTTTGCTCTATTAATATATTTAGTAGGAATATTTAAAATATTTATAAATTATCTAGTATTTACTAGTAAATATTAATATCGCTTACTTAAAACTATCATGTTTACTTGGTTTTATAAAAAGTCCAGCAGTGCAGTTTCAGTACGCAACATTTAAAAGAACTCCTACAATATGGACTGGGTTTGTGATCCCAATGCCGAAGAATTATTTCTAAATTGAATCTGAAAGTCAACTAGACTGGGAGCAGAAGATGATGTCCCGCTTATCTATAAGCGGGACATCATCTTCTGGCTCCTTATGCCTTGAGACCTGACCCTGAAGTGGACTAAATAATATTACAATTTTAAACTGACGTTTTTAAAGAAGAATTTAAACATTATACATTTTAATTCGGTTAACTGCTAATTAAATAGGACTGATTATTAATTAATATTAAACTCGAAGACTGTGTTTGTGTGTGTTAATTTTATAATAAATAAATATATATTAAATAAATCAAACTCGATCATTATTTTACACTTTTGATTTAAAAGATTAAATAAAGCCACTTGCTTCCTAAAAATCGCATCTTTTCATATGCATGATATATATCCGATAAATATCAAATATCGGATATTTTGATATTTATTATAAATATCGTATTTTTGCGAACCATGTTACTCTCAAAGGTCGATATCATATACAATCCCTATGTGATACTTATTCGTGCCACGAGAACCCGATTGCAGCTTATAAAAGATGCGACGGACGAATTTTTAGTAATTTGATATCATAAACTTTTATAAAGTAAAGCAACACATGTATTGCTAATTTGAATGTTCCTCTATATGCAGAGATATTCAAAGGCTTTAAATAAACAGATTTATATGAAGAGGTATGTGCATTACAAATTTCTTAATTATAAAAATACTTCTATTTGATTTACAAATTCAAAAACAAAATTAAGACAATGGTTTTGCTCCCTAGCTAAAATAATAACAGATTATTCCGTATTTACTTAAATTAAATTCCTTACCCACTGAATATTAAGATACGCCCTACAAAAAAGGGTAAAAAATAATAATAACCCAACGTGACTGAATTTTAAACCGCTGTCAGCGAAACGTTTTTAACTGCATCTACTTTTAAAGCTACTGTAATTAAACAAAATAACAATTATTTCACTTTTTATTAATGCGAAAGCGAGAGACAGCCCTCTGCCATGCGGCCGACATTGTTCGACCGGAACCCATTAAAAATATTGTAATATCTTTATTTTAAGGGTAACCTTAACAATTAAACGTTTTAAACTCGTAGCTTGGACCACACAATACAAGCTTCCTATATTTAATTATCTAACTAAATTCTGCTCCAAATGAATTATTGTACGAAAACAAAACCTTGGGGTCTCCAAAATAAACAATATTTGAAGTGGATCGCAAAGTTTATATGGTAATACAAACCTGAGTTTGCTGCTGGTGTCACTTTTACAAGACGCACATATCGATCGTATGTCAAATATAATTTAGGATGAAATATAAGGATTGTTATAATAATGTGCACTTTATATTTGACTCGGTCATTTCGAAAAGGTTACTTGTTACGATAGTCATGAAATGTGATTTTTTTTCGCGAAATTGTAGTTTCTAAATGTCTAACGATTTTATGAAAATCTTAACAAATAAACCGTGTCACTGACAGCTCGAGTGTATTTATAATACGAAACAGAGTTAGGTAGGGCTTTGAGAACGTAAACTATTGCACCGCGATCACTTCTTGTCGACGGTGCCTTGCGCCGCCGTGGCCGCCGCCGCCGTGTTGGCACCGCCGTAGTTCTGAAAACAAAGTTAACTTAGTGATCCGTAACGATGTCATTGGAGACGACTAGGATAGGAGACGATAAGGATACATTCTCGCAATAACAACAGAATCTTCTTAATCTACTGCATTTCGGATAATATACGTTGAACTAAAAAGCCAATTTGTACTAACAGGTCATGTTATATATTATGATAAGAGTTTGGGGTTTAACTACGATAGACGCCAAACGTTTTTCACATTAGAAAGTACAAAACAGCTCTTTAGTTTGACGCTTATTATCCGTTGTATTCATACAACATAAAAAAAATACGCATCTAATTCTACACGAGTAGCCTGTGGGTTAACTTCACTCAAAGCTCCTATAATGCCCTGCGGGTCAAGTATACGTACGTTACGTTTAGTACTAAATACGTAACGAACTTTGCCTGCCCTAGAATCTCCTAGCGTATGATCTTTCGGCAGTAGCCATTGGTATGTCAAAATAACTGGTAGTAATCGATTTTCTCCAAATCCGTTGAAGTGAGTTAGTTCTACAGTTTGAATTCCAAATTGTATGCTATCCGGCGACCGGATATCCGGCCTAGAGGATCGCCGGATATCTGGTATCCGGCCAAACCATTATCAGTTTCATCTCTACTCTACACCTAGCTGGTGTGTGACACTTACCTGATAATATTGAGCCCACGCCTGCGCGTCCGCGGCACTCGGAGCCTGCTGATTGCCTTGTTGATACTGTAACAGGCACCAATGACAACAATATAAATAAACGCTACTCCTAGAAAAAAGAAGTGGCCGCTATTTGATTTGTTTTATTTTTACAATTAATGCATGAATTACACCGGCCTGTACTAAAAGTTGTCAATAAATATATTGTCTGCATTTAAAGGAGACGGGCCAGTCTGGTTATTATAAAATCAAATTATTACTTTATTAAAATAAAATGATGACAAACTCCCCAGATCCGTTCAATTGATGTCATGTATTTAAACTTATTTGATTTTCATTTTGTACGAAATATAATAAATTTCTGACACTTCTAGTACTCTCGGGTGGAGACCGCTACTGGGCAACCGTAGTGTGGGACGCCCCATGGCTAGATCGGGTTCAATGGCGAACCTTGGGAGAGGTCTATGACCAACAGTGGATTCTTTCAGGCTGATAACGATGATTATTTCTAGTACTGAAGTTTCAGTCGACAGCGTATTTTAATTCTTTACTTTTTCAGAACATTCAATCACATCAGTACATCAAATGTTCGCTGGTTACAGCACTAACGACTCACCCCCGGCCAGCCCTGCTGCTGTTGCTGCCACTGCTGCCACTGGTACCACTGCTGCGCGGTGTAGTTGGCCGGCCACTGCTAATAATAAAAAAAAACTTAAAAATATTTGCATTAACCTGGTGCGTTCAAAGTTGAGATCGCTGTGATGCTTTTGAGACGTGGTATTGGAGAATATTACTTGCTTTACCGTGGACAGCCACGAGAACTAATGACTTCAATCTAAAAGTGTTCAATATAAAAGCTTTCCACTATCTGCAATGAAAACACCCTAAACTTCTTCGATCACATTCTACAATCTCCCAAGCACGACCTGGAAAAACTCATCAACCTGATTTGGGAGTGAAATGTGACAAATTGGACGACCTTCTTGACGTGTGAGGGCGCCACCGTCGTTGCGCTCCGTTCTATGCAAGCTAGACGCATAGACTACTCGTAAAGTGGAGCTTTTCTGTCCGTGTTTGTATGTCAGTTGCTCTGTCCTTCTACTTGATAGCTTGATAAATATTGGACTAAAATTATATATAGCCTCGCAGGTTTTTAACGGAACATTGTGTAGGACGTACACTTTGCTGACTTATCAAAAATTGTCTGTTACCTGCTGCTGCTGCTGTTGCTGGCCGGCCTGCGCGGCCGCCTTGCCGCCCGCAGTCGCGTTGGCGCCGCCCGCCGTCGTCGCCGCTGCAGCTTGCGGGTTGCCCCAGTTGCCCCAATTGCCCCAGTTGCCCCAGCCCGCTGCTAAACATAAAACTTTACCATTACAAATGTATTCAGATTGCTTTGTTAACCTAGTGCTTGAAACGATGTCTTATGTTTTTATAAATGTGTACATATAATTTTTAGGATAAGCGAAAAAATAAATCTTTATTCATGTGTCTTATAAACTTACATAGCTATAAAGCATACCAAAATTCCCATTTCTTGTAATTTAACACCATTTAATTTCAAAAAAGTCGGAGCTATATTTATAAAGTTAGCTTAACTTCTTTCGTCAAACTGGCATTTATGACCTTTTTTGGCAATAATGCCATCAGTCTAATCACGATATTTTTTTATTTTCTGTTTACTATCAGTATCAGAGTGCTTCAGACCAACGCTAGTCTTGATATAGTCACAGAGTTTCCTTACTAACATTGATAGTAAGCTTTAGTAAGGTTTGAGGTTAGGAAGTTCTGTCTAAAGATCAGCTTAGTCACGTTTATTTATGTTTCCTTCATAGTGTACACACGCCCCGACACTTGTTGTATAATATACTATCACTTGAAAACACCACAGTAGGAAGTAAACATTATTTTGGAAAAACAACCTTTTCTTTTACGACCGGAACTGTCGATATGGATTGCCATTTAAAATGAAAATAAATAATGTTGATAATATTGACAAGCGTTGCATGTATGTCTACATTCGATGCGATGCCCCAGTCACCTTGGTTCTGGTTCCAGTTGCCCCAGCCGCCCCACCCGCCGGCCCACTGGTTCCAGCCCTGCTGCTGGTTTTGCTGGTTCTGGTTCTGTCCATCCTACACACAAATAAAAAAAGTTAGTTTTTTAGTATCTCTATATTTTGTACAAATTTAATGTTCGGTACATATCTAGACACTGGGTGGTGGGACTGTTGAAACCTAAATCTGCTAGTTAATAAATTTACTAATATAGTATTAAGGGTTTCACTAACAACATAAGTAATTCTGAGTGAAATAAGTATAATTCTAAGATTTTTGGTAAATTCGTTTTCAATCTCACTCAGCTACATTTTTAGGGTAATTTTTCAATCAAATGATACGTGTATAACGATAATGTACAAAAATTTGATTATTTAACTAAACTAAAGTGTTATGCGAATTACTCTACATGAGGTGTTATTGTACATACACATATTTCTAGCCAGTTACATTAATTAGGCACCCAGGTGAACTTATTTACATAGTACCCATTTTGTTACAATAACTACAAAATACATAAATAGTACAGTTAAAAACAGTGCAATTTCAAAGAAGAAGAAAGGAGATACTTACGTCAAAGTAATAATTTCTTCGAAAGAATTGAAGCGAAAGAAGTGTTTAGTAGCCCTGACAATGGCCAAGTGTTCAAAACCAGTGGAGAACTGTTTTATTTTTTTATCGCCTTTATTTAATAGTGAGTTCAAGTTTAGGTATTTAGTAATTATGCACTTATCTATTTTACTGCCTTGTCTCACGCCCGGTAACCTTGGCTGGAAGACATCTCTATTAGAGATAAGCTCGCCTTTGTACACACAATTCCATTATTTTATTGAGTTTCTAAAATGTGGCGATATTAGGTGTAAGAAGTGTGTAGGTGTGTAGAGTGAGTGAGTGGTAGCCGCTGACCTTGGGGTTGGCCCGCTGTCCGGGCGGGCCGGGCGGCCCCCCCGCGCGGCTCTGCATGGCGCCCCCGCCGCGGGTGTTCTGCGCGGCCGCCTGCCCGCCGCGCTGCCACGTGCCCGCGCCGCCGCCGCCGGCGCCGCCGCCGGACCCTATACCACACATTATAAGTAAAGATCGGGAAATAATCGAGAGCTTTAACCGCCGTCATCTTCAAAAGTTGAAGAGGTAACATCCATTCGGTTTTTATAATACAACTAGCTGTGCCCACGGATCCGCTTGCGAGGGCCTACACAATCATTTTTAATCTCACTCTCAATCCTACTCCGACGCCCACGAGATGGGATATCCTCTTCCTACTCCCGCTCTCACATTCACATGCCCAAGCGCACTACAGCTTAAAATTAAGTCCTAACTCATCGCAATCTGAATTGCACCCAATATTGTTATATTGCATACTTACTAATTCCCATAACTTTTGATCGAGTAAGCCGACTGCGATGAAATAAAGACTAAATGTTACTTCGAATTAAGCTTTATGTTTTCCGAAAACTCCATCAGAATTGGTATAGTAGTTTTTAAGTGATGCGTGCACAGTTTATTTAAAAAAAAATTATCCTTTATACCCCCACTTTTTTTTGCAAATCTGTACAATGTACAGACACGCGATGTTAATGTTTTCATTTATTACATAAGTTATTGATCCCAGCACAGATTTTGCAGTGGTGAAATATATACTTAAATATATTATTTTTCATTACATTATAGAGGTAACGGTAAAGCGGTTGGAACGCTCGAAAATTCATCCAGATAAACAGTACATACATACATAAAGCTCATAAGATAAACAGTGTCTGCATATAACTAAGCTCTGGAATCAACTGTGGGGATCAACTCGCGCATGTTCACTTCAGGACACATTTACGGGATAAAATTAGTTTTCATACATTGAGTTGAGATAAAGGTTGGATACAAAAGCGAAACTTAAGTTTAACTATGCGCCCCACTTTTTGATGGTGTTGTTTTTTTCTATCTCGTTTCTAGATGTATTCTAGCCAAAGAAATGATTCCAAAACTATTTGAATTGCACGCAGATGAATTTATAGAGACGCATGGGTAGGCGAAGGCGACAATAGCTGACTGACGGACCAATCGCAGGACTCTCCGCTGCTGAGGCTCACTTCACACCACCAAATATACCTAATAATCAACTCCTGCGCAAGTGAAGGTTACGTACCTTGAACTGTATCGCACTTTCATATAAAACAGAGACTTATTATTACTAGGCATATTATTATTTTTGTCGTAAACATTGTCCACTAACATAGTCCTTGTCCACTGCCGGATGTAGGCCTTCCCCAATGAACGCCACCACACCCAGTTCTCCGCCCTCCGCATCTAACTTTCACGACCACCTTCTTCAGGTCGTCGGTTCACCTGCCGTGCCGATCCGCGGTCTCCACTCCAGAACTCGTCTGCCCCAACGACCGTCAGTTAACACTTCAGCTTACTAATCATTTCGGCTATGCCGGTGACCTTCGTTCCTCGTCTGATCTCCTCATTAATAATCATATCCCTCAAAGAAACCCCCTAGCAGGGATCAGACCGTAGCTTTAGTGCGTCTAAACTGCGAGTAACGGACGCATGCCATATGTTTGTGTGTGCGCGTGAACTATTCAGAGAGGGACAACGTTATACGTCAACACGTAAGCGCTACTCTTTCGCACTACACACCGTTCTTTATTTAGCAAACGACGTTAAACTGGCGGGGGGAGGTGAGTGTCTCTTCTTTTCGTAGTGTTATTTAGTACTACCTGTTGCCCGCGACTTAGTACGCGTGGACAACAAATTATTATGTATTTCCCGTAGGAATGAGATCTTTTTTCGGGCTAGAAACTATCCTATGTCCTTACATAGGATAGTTCCAGAAACTATCCTATGTTAGGACATAGGATATCCTGGTCCTGGAATAGGTTCCAGGTCCTAACCTTATGTGTGCCAAGGTGCATCCCGATCCGTCCAATGGTTGAAGCACTGAACTCGTACCACTACTCATAGTAGACGGTATAATCCCCAACAAGCCTTGTGAAACACTCTTTTTCAAACAAACTCTCTCATTTTCTCCCATCTCATAAAACTAATCAATACATTGTATAAGAAGATCAACTTGTGACCTCCATTCAGCTTGTTGGACAAGGACGTTGGGAATATATGGGTGTACAATGCGATAGATCTAAAATTTTGTTCATAGGCTGTTACATACCTCGATCTCCTTGTAAGGCACCTCCGGGGCGCTTGTCGCCCGGCCCGGGGCCGCCCGGTCCACCTGGGCCCCTATTATTCCTGTCTGGGCCCCTGTCAAACCGGCTCTGGTGGCCCCCGGGCGGCCCTCTAGGACCTCCTGGTCCACCGGGTCCGCCGGGTCCACGGTCGCCACGCCCGCCTGGTCCGCCCAGTCCGCCTGGTCCACCGGGCCCACCGCGCCCGCCGCGGAAACCGTCGCGGTCACGACCGCCGCCGAAGTCATTGCTGTAAATAATAACTTTTTAACTCGAAAATTCAGATTGGCATGTAAACATATGATTTTTGCGAGGTGAATTGTTCGTTTAGTAGCTGGACCATGCAAATATTTAAAATGAAGTACCGTCCGCCGCCGCCCCCGCCGCCGCCGCCGCCCCCGCCCCCGCCGCCGCCCCACCTGTCGAACCGTCCCGGGGGCGGGCCGCGGTCGCGTCCCCCGCCGCCCCCTCCGATGCCGCCCCACCGGCCGCCCCCGGAGGGCGGGCCGCCCCCGCGCCCCCCGGCCGGCCCCCATCGGCTACCTCCGCCTCCGCCACCGCCGCCCCAGCGGTCATCTGTACACAAAACATTGCATTAATATGGCGCATGCCTATCGAAAGCTCCGTAAGTTAGTCCAAAAACGTCGATACCGCGTATATTCTACCGCGCCACCGAGCTCTTCGGTCGCTCATGTGTCAAAATACATGGGTTTGTATGGGACGATTTATATTCATCTCATTATCATCACATCAGCCTTTAGACGCCCACTGCTGGACATAAGTCCTCCCCAATGAACGCCACCTCTTTACTACTGTATAGACTATATAAGCCTCTACACTATATGACTCATGACAGAAACTCCCCAAGTCCAAAGCAGCAGCAGCCATCGCCACCATGGCCAATGTCAACAAACTCACCCCCCCCGCTGCGGTCGCGGCCGCCGAAGTCCCTGCCCCGGCGGTCGTCGCGCCGGCGGCGGTCGGCCGAGCGCGGCCGCTTGCTGGGCGGCGCGTCGCGGCTCTCCGAGCGGTCGCGGCGCTCCTTCTCGCGCACCACGCCCGCCGCCTTGGCCTCCTTGTGGAACGCTTCCACGATCTTCTTGGACTCCTCCTCGTTTAACTCCGGGAAGATCACCTCGTCGAGCCACGTGCCCTTCTCTGGGAGGCTGAAGTTGGCTGTTAAATAATGAGAGTGCGGTCAGTGCGAGGCGGTGGTTGGGCGAGACTGGTGTGTTGTGTTTTTGAAGGTCGGCTGTCACGGGCGCGCTACCAACCTTTCATATCCACGATCGCACCGTCCGGGACCTCCTTCCCGTCTGCCTCTTCGCGGCGCTTCTGTCGCTCGCGATACGTCTCCTCATCTGTGACAATGACGACGGCGATCCGCCGGTAGCCGTCGAACTCCCGCAACTTGCGCCTCTGGGCTGACGGGTATACGTTCGTCTGTTTTACCAACGCGATATCGAAACCGCAGGATTAAGTATACCGTGGTCGTATCCGCCGCGTAGCGCCCACCGCAGAATATAGATGTGAAGCAAAACATTTCTCATTATAGATAATATCCAACGGTGATTTGTTTTACGGCAGTTCACCTAGAACAAGCTCAATAGAGATCCCACTCTTTGTAACTCAGTAGTTTTAGTGGCCGTTTGGCAAAGTTGGTATTGGTACATACATCAAATACACTGCTAAGACTTACCGTTTCTAAAAAAAATGAAATATATACTTAAAGCAGTGCATTTTTAATTTATAAATATACTTATATACTAACTTATATATACGAACGTACCTTAAAAATGATGCGTTGATAGATACATGATGGGTATACGTAGCTAATATCTCAAGCCTTCTTTTAATTTAATAATATATAATCCTTCACATATAATGAGAAATGAAGCATTGCCAAACCGCTTTAAAAGTCCGAAATTGATCTCGATTGTACCTGAATTAAGTGCTGCCCAAAAAAAATTTTAAATAAATTTTAAGTTATGTTGAAAGTCTCACCTGATCGAGGATGTAATTCCGCCTCCGTCCCTTGGCGCTTTCCAATAACTTAAGCACGCACTTGGCGCATTTGGTCACCATGGCTTCCCAGCGGCCCTCGTGACTCGCGCGGAAGGGTTTACAGTCCACCTGTATTGATGTTACACTCATACAGTGACGGTAACACGTAACCGGCGCGTTAACACTTACAAACTAACCTTACAGACTAATTAGAAATAGGTTATGTGATACCAGGGACACTCCTTGTTGACTGGACTCGAGTATTATCCTCTTCAGTCGGCGATCCACTGGTATCAATAAATGTTTAAAGGTCGTGTCGACCGATAATGTATGTTTTTTTTGTTCGGCGGCGTCTATGACGCTAGGTTTCTAATTATAAAGTGATGGCAACCCTGTTGAAATAATAGACGTTCATTAGTATCAGTTGTGGTTATAGAGCTTTTGGTGCTTGTTTTATTTTTTGAAGTTGGCAAACCTTATATACTCTGTAAAGAAAGTTTTATTAGTATATTGTGGTTCTGTGCAGTGTTGCGAGTGTAATATGTGTGTGACCTACATAATTAATTTGTGCGTTTAATTTCATACATAAATAAATGAAATGCTTAAAACAAAACAAAAATAATGCAAAATAAAACTAAAACTTAAAAATAATTGCAACAGCTTATTTTTGAATTATTGCGGTATTTATTCGTTAAATTCAATCTTAAACTACATACATGTGTCGTCTATCCTCACATCAAACTCGCATAATTTTCTGTCTGAGAAGTAGCCACACTTATGAAATTTTATTATGTAAATATTTAAAACTAGCTGTGCACGCGGCTCCGCTCGCGTGAACTACAGAATCCGCTCCCATTCCCACTCCCGCTTCCGCTTCCCTCCCGCTTCCGCTGGCGCTTCCGCTCCCGCTTGCGATCCCGCTCCGCTCCCGCTCCCGAGCCCTCTCCCGTTCTCGCTCTCGCTCCCGGTCTCGCTCTCGCTCCCGCTCCCGCTCCCCTCCCATTTTCGCTTTCGCTTCCGCTCCCGCTCCTTCTCCCGCTCCCGCTTCCGCTCCCACACCCACTCCCCTTTTCCCACGCCCAAGCCCACGCCCACTCCCACTCCCATTCCAACTAACATTCCAACTCCTACTCGCAGCTCCAAATGTAATCCAAATTCATCGCAATCTGAATAGTACGGAAATACTATTATTGGCATTATATTGCACACTAACCTTAATTGAAAACTAAAAATGTCTATAACTTTTGATTGAGTTAGCCGATTGCGATGAAATAAAGACTAAATGTTAAGTTAAGTTAATCCCCATGTTTTTGTGAAAAGTCCATCAAAGCCCGATCAGTAGTTTTTAAGTGATGCGTGCACAAACTCACAGACAAACAGATAAACAGACAAACAGACAAAAATTTCAAAAATGATCGAAATGTGTTCTGTTGCTTATCCTTAGACCCCCCAATTATTTTTTTTGCAAATATCTTCAATGTACAGACACGCGAAGTTTACGATTTTA
This sequence comes from Esperia sulphurella, assembly GCA_947086405.1. NCBI lineage: Eukaryota > Metazoa > Arthropoda > Insecta > Lepidoptera > Oecophoridae > Esperia > Esperia sulphurella. Next base: position 5,723,892 of record OX352282.1, read on the forward strand.
TTTATTAGATTTTCAGACTATAGGCTTTTATCGGGACTTCAAGTCAAACTTATGTCAACCGTATTGAATTTGGTATTAGCAAAAATTATACAATTGAATAATATAATTCTATTTAATTTTTCACTGCAATTCTTACAGTTAATATACCATTAGAAAATAAAACATCTTATACTTCAGGTAATAACCCAAATCCTAGTTAATCTCTTGTATAAATACGGAAATATAAGTATATACTCAAGTGTCTTCTATTTCACAGCATAGTATCACAAGTCATAGCAGTGCAAGTTACAAACGCGCACGTCTCCTAGATGAGACGTAATCCTTGACTTCAACTCTCCACCACCGGAATACCTCACCACGATTACATTATGTCCAAATAAACGCTATGAATAGTACTGAGTTTCGCAATTGACGAGTTCTCCTTGTGATTGGGGAAATGAAGGACATGTTGGCCTAGAGATATTCTACTGCTACTTATTTTATGCCACATTTATGTAAAACAGATGTGCAGATTAAAGCTCTTGAAGCAGACAGACAAGAAAAGGCGAATGAATTTTGTTTATGCAAAAATAAAATACGGTTTTCATATACGTAGTTGGTTTTGTAGACTGCAGATACTTACCTTTTCTTCCTCTTTAATTTTTGATAGACGCGATGTCTTCCAACTAAGACAAAGTAGCTCGTTTCTTTCTTATTAAATCAATATTTATTGTTACCATAATAATTATAATTTTCTTCATTCCTGATGGGTTTACGCTTGACCTCAATCTCATCTGATGGTAAATGACGATGATGCATAAGGTGAAGCGCGCTTACCCGGAAGATGATAGTTCACTCTTCCATTAAAAAGATCCAACTTGTACTTGTCCGAAAATACCGTGCAGTTTATACCGTGAAGTTTGCAGGGAAATGTATTCCTTAGGAGTTCGCATTATGAAAGAAGAAGCAATAGGCTTCGTGCGAGAGCGTGGTATGTCTACTACATCCACGTGGATGTCCACGCCTGGTAGGGGGATGTAGTAATTAAATAGTGCAATTCCTGAGCACACTCTACAAAATGTAACTTGTAGAAAACCGAAATACAGGCCACACTGTGACGATGTTTGAGGCTCTGTAATTTGATATTTACCAGAGCATCGTCGCCAATGAGCCTTCGGACACGACGCTCTCAATAATAATGTGCTGTACATGATCGTGAAGTTATAGTGAACCTTGGTACCGCTTGCGATCCTATCTGTCCGTCCTTAGGATCGCGTTTACCTTAGTTTTGCTCTTTGACGCCTTTTCTTTATGCATAGATTAATAACAAGAATATTGTTAACATTACCAAATTTTAATTTACAATTAAATTGCATTGACCCAATATCGCAATAATTCAAAACACAGCATGAAAATAAAAATAGACAACTGATTTAGATCGTACTAGGTTTGTTACTCTGTTGAAAAAGGCTACTATAACAGCAACCCAGTGTTCCATAAACAAAACTGTTTTTGTCATAATGTAATTGTTGTGACGTAAATAAAATTGTAGAAGCACATGCCTATGCTTTTACAAGATTATCTGTGTCGAAACAACAATTCAAGTTCTGTTCCAAAGTGATTATTGAAGTCCTATTCGTCAGATGTTTGTGTGATTTCAATGGCCCAATTAATTTTTTTTCGGGAGACAATGGGCTAGATTCTGAAGGCACAATGTTAAAATTTGACAGCACTAAAACTGTTGCTATCCTTGTCACACAGTATTATGAAGACAAAGACGAAACCAATTTTAGCGCTGTCAAATTTTAAATGTGTGCCTTCAGAATCGAGCCCAATAATATAGTATGTACTAAATATCTCCTTAAAAATGTGAATATAAACTGAGCCAAGGAAATCACGCCAACATCTGACGAGTTCTATGCCTGTGAAAAGGGATAAAACTTGGAAAATGTTACTTTCAGGAGACGAAATAAATGATATTTAATATTAATCTGATTATTTTTCTTCAAAACATTGAACCGTTTTCAATAGAAAAAAAATTTAGAACATTATTAAAAATCATTTATTTAGTCTACAGAAAAATGAGCATTTTCTAAGTTTCTAAGGCACATAGTTACGATCAATAATCATCACTTCGAACACATTACCATAAATCTATATAAAAAAAATACCCAAACAAAATATATTATGTTCTGTTGTTATATCTTTCCGATAGGCAAATAAAGGAGGGTAATTTAGTGTCTATTAAGCTTGTTTATATAGATTCACCACGTGCTACAAGCATCTTGAAGACCATAGACAATCCGACTCGTGAATCCCAATTTAATGAGTGTGAAGTGTACAGTGTAGGTATGTACAGTGAGTGCTCGTACCTTCATCTTGTCGAACAGCGCGCCCGTGGAGAGTATGTTGTAACGTCTCTCGGGGTGCGCGGCGGCGTGCTGCCTCGCCCAGTAAGTTTTGCCGGAGCCAGGCATGCCGACCATGAGGATCACCTGCGGGTGACAACACGTTAGTACCATTATCTATATTGTGGATTTTTTTACTTGTAGTGGAGGATCCAGTGTTCATGAATGCCTACGTTCAAAAGTGGGCGTGGACAGACAAAATCTCAACGTAGACGATAGATTCATCTCAAAGAGTCGCCAGCTATGAAGAACCATACAATGGACAGTCAGTTAAGCGCTATGGACTAGAGATCCCTTTTTTAAATGTAGGTTATCTACTGTAGTTGGTGTAGGTATTTGTCCGACCATTTTTAATGGATACAATAATATTGTATTACCGTATCATTATTTATTTTAAACTAGCTGACCCGTGCCCACTTCGTTGGGTGGTAAACATCTTTACATTTTTCGGTTTAATTATATAGCCTATGACACTCACAAATAACGTGGCTTTCTTTTGGTAAAAGAATTTTCAAAATCGGTTCAGTAGATCCAGAGATTACCCACTACAACCTCACAAACTTTACCTCTTTATAATATTAGTAATATCTGTAAAGGCAACTTATAGCTGGTGCTTCCATACCAGTAGTCAACTTGGTTATTATCTTTTAAGAAATTGTTTTAGTCTGTTATTTAACCTGTTTATTGATACAACTTTCATCACAAGTTTGCGTGTGTTCTTATTACATATTCTTATTCCCCCAATTTATCTTTTTGCAAATATGTTCAATGTACAGACATGCGAAGCTTACATATTTATTTATAAGATTATTATTTAGACTATTCTGGTGATTTAGTTATGACAAGCCTGCGGTTGGCCAAATGGTCTGACTGCAGGCTGCAGCACCAAATGTAGGCTGGTCCACCAACATTCCTACTTCATCTACCGTCAAAAAGACGCCAATACTATAGAGATTGACTGTCTGCCTCGCGCGATGCGGCTGGCGATTACTCCAGCCAGCCGAGCTCGACCTGAAAGCCCACCAGTTTGTTCCGGAAGAATTCTGAACACGTCCCCGGTGTTGGAGGATTGCAGCTCGTTGTGTGGCCACAGCCCTGCACTCCAAAAGTAGAGACAGCTATTTCTTCAGGCTAGGACCTTGACACTAATATTAAATTCCGAAATATTGAAAATAATTTAGTTTATACGATAAACAATCATAAAATTATTTTCTCAAAATTTTGCGCTATTAGAATTTACAAAAAATCCATTTGTGATAATAAACAAAGAACGCTTGTGGAAAGTAAACGTGAACAACTTTTTTAGTATGTAATAAAAAACAAATTAACAGCGTCAGTATGTCCTTAACAGTGGAGCATTATGGCGCGAAGTGTAAAATCATAATATGTTTATTTAGATTCTCCACAATAAGGCTACTACAAGCTAAGTAAAACAGATTGACATTTTATATAATCAGTAAACCTGTTTCGTGGAGACTGATGCCTGAACTAGACATAGCCTGTTTTTCAGGTCACCAGTTAACATTCCTAACAATAGTTTAAAACCAATATTTTAGGACAAATTGGGCAAATATTCTATAACGTCAAAGTGCTGAGGTGTGTCATAGTCACGCCATACCATGATCGGTCGGAACTGAGATGACGTTTGTGCACGGCGTCTTGTATAATCTGGTGTCTTGACAGACAGTGTTCGCCTTGCATTAGGCGTCTTTACATTTTATAGACGACAAACCCATAGTGTAGTTCAGAGTTATCATCAGTCTATAGCTACTCAATGCCGGACGCCACCACGCCCGGTCTCTACTCATCTAGCCGCTCCGGCTACCTTCTTAAACCCATCGGTCCACATGCCAAGGAGACGGCCAACGCTACCGTGTATTATCGCTAAGCTCGCTAAAAATAGAGTGTTGCGGTTGCGTGTCGCAACTCTGAGCACCTCCCGCCCTACCGCTATCGTTGCGGCCATAAATATAGTCTAAGTCAAGTTTGTATTGCACCATTACACTTGGTATAATTAAACATGTAATTTATAAAGGCTGGCCATACTGGTGTGATGATGGCCGAATGGCGGCGGCGCCTGTAGGTCGCGCCATGCCTGTATTGGCGTATAGTCTTCCCTACAACCCCATATATTACAATTGAAGCCCGAGGCTTAAAAGCAGTACGAAAAGGGAGAAGTGAATGAGACTGACCTCGCACTCGGCCAGGCTGGCGGGCCTGGTGGGCCCGTCCTCCAGGTCCGCGTGGCAGATGAGCGTGTAGCCGGGCTCCAGGCACGCCTCGTGGCCGTCCAGTTCCTCCTCCACCGTGTACCTGTTTGTACACAAGTGTTAGCAGTTTGTGCATATTTAAGGATAAAATAGTTCATACAACTGACTATTATTAAGTCTCCTGAAAGGTAGAATTTTTCAAGTTAAATCCCTTTTCACAGGATACGCAGAAATTGTATAAAGGTACTTGGTGGGAATCGAACCCATGCCTGTGGCGCTCGAGTCAAACGACAACCGTCCACTGCTGGACATAGACCATCCCCAACTAACGCCACCATAATCGGTCCTCCGCTCTCCGCATGCCGCTCCATACCTTCCTTCAGGTCCACCCCCTCTCCCCAACGTGTGCCGGCCCGTGGTCTACACTACAGAACTCGACCGCCGGCTCTGCGACAGATGTGGCCCGCCCACTGCCACTTCTTAATAAATATAATAAAACTTACCGAATGACGAATTTAATCCTCTTGTCCAGCACGTGACCTTTCAGCACTTGCTCTTCAGTCACCTCGGCGATGGCGGCCTCTGTACAACAATGTTATTTTACATTAGAACCAAATAAATTATAAGCTTTTGCCTGCGATTTTCAAGTAACTTAAAAAAGTAGTTCTAAGTAAGCGAGAATGTTTACAAAAGACCGTAAAAAAATCAAATGCTGTACATACACGGTGCTACTTTGCATTCTTGCCATATTTACAGAGCTAATAGTGGAGAACATTATTTATTATTTTAGATAAACTAAAGACTCCCATAAATAAATGACCCTAAGTTTTTAGTAAACTTTGTTTTGCAGTACAGATAGGAATAAACCAATTTTTTCTCGCACGTTCAACAGGCGCAATAGGAATAAACCATGTGGGCGTGGCCAGGCCTGGCGTGTAAATGAATTGATTTCAGATTTTCCTTCCTACTTTACGGGCTTAGGACCGACAACAATACCTAATTTAATATCATTACTTGTTCTCCATTTCTTTGCAAAGTAATAAATTAGGTATTTTTAGCGAACCTAGTTAAAAAGCTAAAATCATCTTCATCATCATCATCAGCCTAAATACGTCCACTGTTGGACATAGGCCTCCCTAATACAATACCACTTTTGGTAAGTTGTCCATTGGGGGATTTGCCATAATCACCACGCTTGGCAGGCGGATTGGTGATCGCAGTAATGATCTTAACACACACACACAGGAGAACGCTGCTGCCCGTCCCTGGTGCAATCCCTTAGTCGCCTTGACGACACCCACGGGAAAGATAGGGGTAAGCCGGGAACCACACGGCAAAAATCATCTTATTTACAATTTCCTACTTACAAAATTTACGTGCTGCGAAGCAAATGTTCAAAATGTCCTCCGTTCTGATGAAGGCACAGTCTAGCACGACGAAGCGAATTTCGCTTTAGTTTTCGCAACACATAAACGTTTTGTTTTACTGTTTCGAACGCTGAAACAATCCTTTCGCGTAACACATTTAATGTACACTGTCTATCTCCTCTGAGTATACCAAGCGTTTCACGTCACTCCAAAAATAATAGTCCATCGGAGTTAGGTCCGGGGACCGTGGTGGCCATGCTACTGGACCCCCACGTCCAATCCACTGTTCACCAAACGTATTATTCAAGTGTTCACGCACTTGGCGTCCATAATGTGGAGGAGCACCATCCTGCTGGTAATATAGATGTTGGTGTAAGGCGAGGGGTACGTCATCAAGCATCTCGTCTAAGACGTGTTGCAGCAACTCCAAGTAAGTTAAGCTGGTGAGATGGCCTTGGATGAAATAAGGGCCCAGTAAATACCCGTCGATTATGCCAGCCCACACGTTGAGACTAAAGCGCTGTTGAAACGAGTCTCGCTTAATTTTTCTAGGATTGTGATCACGATGTGACCACCAGTGCTCGTTATGGATGTTAAAAATTCCAACTCTCGTAAACCGGCTTTGGTCAGTCCACAAGATGTTGACATGTCGGTGGCTACTGGACAGCCAGCGACAAAATGTACTCCGTGAGGCGTTATCTCGAGAGAGCAGATCTGGGGCTTTCCGAAAGTGAAACGGATGTTGTTGTTCACTTTTCAAAAGTTTCCACACTGTCTTGTGGCTCACACCGAAGTAACGGCCTGCTTCCCGGGTACTGGCACGGGGCTCTCTTTCAAAGTACTCGAGAATTGACTCTTGCAATTCGACTGAGAGTCCTACGCTGCCTCGAGCTTGAGCGTGGATAGGGACGTCAAACTGGCGATAGTCTCTTAAGTCTCTGCGTGGAAGCAAGCATCACCTGACGGGTCGGCCTCGGTCGGTTGGGAAACCTTTCCATAAACATTTCTACGGCTTGTCGCAAACTGTCACCACTTATTGCGTACAAGCGCACCATTTCTACCAATTCAATATTTGAATACGCTTCAGTCATTTTTACAACAATATTATTGAGAATAATGACAGTTAGCAGTTGACAATCAAATAATATCAATAAATAAAGAGAAAAGATTAGCATAAAGAGATCATCTATGTCATGTCGTGATCTTACGAATAAGTGATGTGCATGCATTACGATAATTAGTGGTGTGCTTAACAGATTGTCGATAAAATAAAATACTCAAAACAAAAACAAAAAAATTTAGGTCTTGATTTTTTAATTGATTTGTGTTCAGTATCAGTAATATAGTTACCTCTGTAAATATGGCAAGAATGCAAAGTAACATCCTGTATAAAAATAACACACCATAAAACAAAATACACATATTTCATTCCAAATCAATCATCATCATATCAGCCCTTAGACGTCCACTGCTGGACATAGGCCGTCCCCAATGAACGGCACCACACCCGGTCCTCCTCCCTCCGCATCCATTCATCCGGCCACCTTCTTCAGGTCGTCGCTTCGGTCCTTCCAAATCAATAGTCATATGAAAACTAACGCATTTGTAGTTCGATAACAAAATAAATAACAGATGGTGTTCCGAAGTGAGCCGCAAAGATTACATAGCAATACAAACCTGTTTTTGCTGCTGTGACTCTTTCATGTACATGTTATTGAGACGCAAATAGCGATGGTGTTTGCGATGATGTCATGTGATAGGGAAACTAGCAGCAGAAACAAGTTTGTATCACCGCGTTAACTTTGCAGTCCACTTTGAAACATAATCTTTTGTTATTTAGGTTGCATAGACGCAAATGCGTTTTATTTTGTAACGCATTTTGTATTGAAACTGATGCTAGTACGAAACTTCTGACCTATCAGAAATTGTAATTTCGCTTGCGACCTCATACATTATGAAACATACGAGAGTAAATACGAAATAATAATCTACCTGCAAAGTATTATCATCATCCATTTAACTAAATGACAAAATATATTAGTTTTACAGGCAATCGGCAAGTTATTTTTCACGTCTCCAGCTCGAAAAGGGCGCTTTTGGTGCATAAAAACTCGCCGCCGCGCGAGCGTGAGTAAAAGTAATTCGAATTTTGAACTCCACCTTTTGGCCATAAACTGGGCGATGGTTCGTTTAGTAACTTATTTTAACCTAGCGATATAATACATAGAATAAATTTTTTAAATGTTATTTATTGAAATTTCAGTTTCTAAATAGTACTACTGCCTTTTTAAAGACGGAATGTTTAAAATATTTATAAATTATCTAGCATTAAGTTTTAATTTTGGTATTCGAGCTGTGCGTTGATATATCAGTCAGGATATCTCCTTTTGTATAAAGAAATAGATTTATTACTTACCAGGTGCTTTGGCTTCCTCCTTGACTTCTGGCCCTTTGCCCTCGACCGCGTTGACCTCCTGCTCCGTATCCATCGGTTCCACCTTCACCTCCACCGACACTTGTGAGTCGGCTGATTTCTCGCCGTTCTCCTGTTGACAACGTTTTTGTCAAATAACGTGTCAAAGATCCACTCACTTGACTAAATAAGACCAATAACCGCCCTTAACCGCCTCGTTGGCTTGGTCATTGGACTCGAGCGCCAGAGGTCGTGCATTCGATTCCCACAAGAGACAGATAACATGTGAATTGTCCTATCCTTGTTTAATGAGGATCAACCACATAAGAAGACTTTTTGATAATTAATTAGCATGGCGTGTGCACTATGTAATTTGTTTTTTAAATTATTAAAATCCATCAAGAAATGACGAAGTTATTAAAGTTTATTAACGCAACTTTTTGATACGCGCGCGATTTTTATGTCGACGTCACTTGTTACAACCCACGCGCGATGGTGTCGGCCTCTCGCTTGGAGTTCATTCGCCGCTCTGTGTCGCGCGTGTTTTGTTTACGGCAGACTGCGCTAGTGTTCTGCGGCTCGTTGACGCGTCGCATAACATCACTGCCAGTCGCTTCCGTTTTTGGAACTATTGCAGTGAAATTGCTGTATCTTCGTCATGTTTGATTAGATTATATATTTTCATATTATTTATTGTTTTTTTAGCGCTGAATATCTGCATACTTTAAAAACGTAACTGATTCTCATTTCCATAGCACAGAAAAAAACCTAGTTTGGATTTAGACAAGTTGTTGACAAGTTTGACCTAACAACAGTAGAAGTCCTATTGTCTCGTTGGGCGAAACGATATGTTGGGTTTTTATATGAAGGTTATATTCCTATTTAGTTATTTCCCAATGTTATGTACAGGTTTAGTCAAGCTCTGGTTTAGCCATATTCTGTTCTAGTACAGTCACATTCTATTTTAGTCAGTTCTTATTTAGTCATGTTCGTACAATGGAGATTTTACGTGTTTGACAAAGGCCGACCGTATACCTTTTATCTAAAAAATTAATGTGTTTTTATTTGTTTGTGAATGTATGTTGTGTAAAATGTATATCAATCTGTCTTAATTTTACTTTAAAAAATGCTGGTAATTGATCTGAAATAAAGTTAATTTATTATCACACATTTTCATACCTGAGGCTCATTCGGCTGCTTTTCCGCTTGATCTGGTTGTACGTCAACCGCCATCTCATTTGTCTTCTCTTTGTCGCCGCTCTCTTCTTCAGGAACTTCCTCACCCTTGTCGCGTTTCTCCTGCGCTTCCTTTTCTTTCTTCTCGCGTTCTATTTTCTCTCTTTCCTGTACATACAGTTTAAGAATTCACTATTGGCACCATATAGACAACTCTGTACATTCATATTAGCTGAAAGCCTGAAGTTGGTCCTGGTGTAATAATACGGATAGGACAATAACATTAAGACCTGTGAGCATTGCGGATAATATCCGTTGAACTAAACAAGACATTTTTTTCTCTCTTACGGGTCATTTGACATATTGTGACGAGCATTTGGCAACATTTTTTGTTGTTGTTAGGTTTTCGCTTGACCTCAATGTCACCTGATGGTAAGTGACGATGAGACCCAAGGTGAAGCGCGCTTACCCAGAAGATGTCTATTCTATATTTATATTTGTTGTTTTTAATTTTTTGAATACATACAAACACCCTTCCTTTAAAAAGCTCCAAATTGTACTTGTCCGGAAATACCAAAGCTGGCAGGGAGTTCCATTCCTTAGCAGTTCGCATTATGAACGAGGAAGCAAAACGATTCGTGTGAGAGCGTGGTATGTCTACTACATAAGGATTAAGTCCCTCACCACGCCTTATCGTAGTTAGACGCCAAATGCTTTTGCACAACTTTTGGCGCTCCGAGTCCAATGACCAAGCTACTAAAGTCCATGTGAAGTCAAAAAGAATTTGCAAAATCTGTAATTTCGCTTGCGACCTCATACATTATGAAATATACGAGAGTAAATACGAAATAATAATCTGCCTGCAAAGTATTATCATCATCCATGTAATTAAATGACAAAATATATTAATTTTACAGGAAAGTATTTCAACAGAAAAATCTGAATAGTCGCTAAGCCACATTGGAGCGGTTCGCCGCCTGCGGGATAGTCTCCATACAAAATTGTACCGCCCACAGCCGCATCTTGCCCGCGTCAGTGTGTAGTTTTCAAGAGAATCCCATATATCACAATGGCTGCACCGCCACCGTCCTAGTAAGGGCTTAATGCAAGAGATATGAATTTAAAAACTGTATTTCACTCACCTCTCTCTTCTTTCTCTGCCTCTCCTCCCGCTCCTTCTTCTCCTTCTCGCGTCGTTCCTTCTCCTTCCGTTGCGCTTCATCTTTCTGCTTCTGGATTTCCTCCTCCCTTATCCTCTTCTCTTCTAGAACCTGCTCGACTGGGATCTCGATCCGTTTGCGTACAATCTTCGTTTTTGTTAGCATGTTGTATCTGTCAATAAAAAATAGCTATAATAACTCATAATATAAGCTGTTTTAAAGAAGTGTGTGGGTTCTTAATTTTTTTATAATAATTTACATACAGTATACTGCTGTTAATCGATTGAAATTTAAAGAATTCACAATAAAATTCTCCTACCAAGTCATAAATAATAAACGCAGAAAATGAAATTTAGATCAATTCAAACTCAATTAAATTATTAAGTTATTCTATTCAAATTACAGCATAATCAGTCCAGTAGTTTTAAGACTTATCCGGCGGACAGACAGACACATTAAACTAGTCGTTTCAGTACTTAATGGTTGACTGAAAAATACCTGAGACACAAGTCCGCTTTTTATTTCTATTTGTTGCTTTGTTGTAAATTTTTGCATATTAAAGCGTTAACATACATACAAAAACTCATAAAATCCAGTCAGATTATGCCTTACCTATCGTATCCGAAGTTGACCTTATAGCACATGTTCTTAGTAAGCACGTGTGGGAAGAGCGGCTTGCCCTTCAGCTCGGACCGGTCGAACTCGTACGCGGCGCCCAGCTGCACGCCGTTCACAGTGTACGACATCTTGCACGGGGAGGACTCCAGGTCCTGGAATTATTATTTCGTTACTGGATTGGATTTTGCCAATGTCCGGTGTCCGGAACGAATACGAACATGGAGACCACGCTTTAACGTAGCAAAAATGTGGGTTGTGCCCATAGAGCATGGAGGGACTGTCGCTCAGATCATAGGATATGTGGATTCACGTAGAGAAGCCCTACAGCTGCAGAAGTGCAAAGGACATTGCAATTGCACGAAGTTATTTGAATTGTTTTATTGTTTACTAGCTGTGCCCGCGGCTCTGCTCGCGTGAACTACAGAATCCGCTCCCGTTCTCTTCCCACTTCTACTTCCACTCCCACTCGAGACTCTCAATATCCCAATCCCAACCCCAACCTCAACCCCATCCCTAACCCCAAAAACTAAATTTCACTCAATCTATTCGCCGCGCCGCGACCGTTGCCTCGCCCATATGATGAACATAATCGTACATTCGAGAAATATAGCATTTTATTTATCAAAATGTTCATAAAAAAGAATTTTTTTTTTCATGAATGATTTCTAAATGTGATACTGAGTTGAATTATTTTGTCAATTTCTGTTTCGTTAGTTGGTCTTAAGTAAAATAATCTGTCAGACTGTATAGAGGATATGGCTGTACTGAGTTCGTCTTCTGTTTTATCTAAACGATTTAGATGGTTTTTAGCCAATTTGGAGCCAATGCTAGAGAAATAGGTATTGAGAGCATTGGTTATGATTTCAGCGTTATCTTTGGATTTTACAAGGTTATTATCTACCATTATCTTGTCTATTTGTCGTCTATCCACTTTAAGGATTATCGATAAATTAGTATATTCACAAACATAATGAATACTGTGGTGATCTTATTTTTACTCTAAGCATTTTATTTTAGTTAAAATTTACATATAACAATTGGTTATTTTCATTACAACATTGTCTCTTATTATGTTTTTTGCCACTTTTTAGCAAATGCCTCCTCCAACCTCTTCCACTCCTCACTATCTCTCGCTATCGTTGTCCATGTTCTCTCTGCTATATCCTTAAGATCGTCCTCCCATCTCTTAAACTGTCTCACCCTTTGCTGTTTGTTATGGTGATCATCATATAATATACGTAATAACTGAACTCTCAAAAAAAACCTAATTACCTAGGACTGCTTCCGTAACTGCTGGTAAAACTATTGTGAACGAACGCAACTTTGTAAATGTACCCTACATGCATAGCAGCTAAAATGGAGTTGGCAGGTAATCATTTCACTCACTAGAAAACGCCTCTGTCCGAACTGAACCTATATATAAGACTCACCAGATAGACGCCAACGACGTCCTTCTCACTGAGTTGTTTCCCGTACTCCTTGAACTCCCCGTTATGCACGGCACGCCCGGAGCTCTCGAAGCCCCAACTTAGCTCGCCTTCGCCTTAAAAATAAATATTTCATATACATGACACATCTCTAATGCCAAACGAGTGATGACACCATACATAAGCATTCACTATTATATACTGAACATATTTTTCCATGGAGACTTCTAAATATTAATAAGAAAAAAACAACTTAATACAAATGTACCCAGCAGCGTTTTAAATTGTATTAAAAAATAAAAAAAAGCGAATTTTTTAAAACACATCACAAATTTTATTTATTTAAAAACTTTATTGCACTAAATGTACAAAAGGCGAACATAATGCCAATATGGCATTATCTTCCAGTTGACCTTATAAATCGTTAGTTCCTTGTATTTTATTTTATACTAGCTGTGCCCGCGGCTCCGCTCGCGTGGACTACAGGATCCGCTCCCATTCACACTTTCGTTCCCTATCCCACTCCAGGTCCAAGTCCAGGTCCAGGTCCAGGTCCGGGTCCGGGTCCGGGTCCGGGTCCGGGTCCGGGTCCGGGTCCGGGTGCGGGTGCGGGTCCGGCTGCGGCTGCGGGTGCGGGTCCGGGTCCGGGTCCGGGTCCGGGTCCGGGTCCGAGTGCGGCTGCGGGTGCGGGTCCGGCTGCGGCTGCGGGTGCGGGTCCGGGTCAGGTCCAGGTCCAGGTCCAGGTCCAGGGCCCGGTCCAGGTTCAGGTCCAGGTCCAGGTCCAGGTCCAGGTCCAGGGCCAGGCCCAGGTCCAGGTCCACGTCCACGTCCAGGTTCAGGTCCCTCCTCTCAAACCTCCCCTCAGCTCTCCCCTCAACCCACCCCTCAAACCTCTTTCCCTCGTCTCTCCAAATGTAGTCCTCGTAACTAATCCATCGCAATCCAAATTCCGACCAACATTACTTTGTTGCATACGTATACCACAAACTCATCGTAATCGAGTAACTCAGTCAAAAGTTCAAACACTCAAATTACACTGGTACCATACCCGCTCCCGCTACCGCTCACGAATTCAGTCGAGCATTTACACTGTACACTCCTCGCAGTGTATGCGAGTTTTCGGAAACTATAAATTCGCATAACTTTTGATTGACTGCACCGATTGCAATGAAATAAAGCCTATATGTTACACCAAGTTAAACCCCATGTTTCTGTGAAAAGTCCATCAAAGTCCGATCAGTAGTTTTTAAGTGATGCATGCACAAACTCACAGACAAACAGATAAACAGACAAACAGATAAATAGATAAACAGACTAACAGACAAAAATTTCAAAAATGATCGAAATGTGTTCTGTTGCTTATCCTTAGACCCCCCAATTATTTTTTTGCAAATATCTTGTACAGACACGCGAAGTTTACGATTTTATTTATTAGATTTGCATTTTTTCTCGAAAGTTTTTATTCTCGTGGCGAATTTTCTAATTGCTTTTTTTTCCAATCGTTATTTTTCTCAAGAGCTATATTCAATTTAAATTGTTATTATATCTAAATATTGTATTGTATTTATTATTGTTCAATTTATTGTAAGTTGAATACCAAAAAGTTCAATTTGTATTAATTTTTTTACTGATCAATTCAAAATAATGTAATCATATTTATTTATTGAAGTTTATTAAAGTAACATTTATCAAACACAAGAGGAAGGCGCGGGGTGTCTTTTTCCACAAAAAGAGACCAATTTTATATTGACTCAAATTGAAAGGCAAAGGTTTGTCGTGAAGGGACTAACGGACTGCACCAGGGACGGGCAGGAGCATTCTCCTTTGTATATTGCGATCACCAATCCGCCTGCCAAGCGTGGTGGTTACAGAAAATTCCCCAATGTACAGCCCACCAAAAGTGGCATTCTATTGGAGAGTTATGTTCAGCAGTGGACGTATTTCGGCTGATGTACTAAACACTATCTTGATGTGAACAGGGCATAATGCCCGAAATACACAGAAGGCGAATGCGTGGCGGAGACGTAGCGGTAGCGGTACACTTCATACAAAATCCCACTTCACGCGGCGGTACTCTGCGTGAAGGGTCTCAAACTAAATCGAACAATACAAAAAACCGGAGCACGCAATCGTTATCCGTGTGTTCCGGACTTAAGATTGAAACAAGGATGTTACCAAGATGCAGGGAAGAGTCTTCGGTGGACCAGCCTATCCTGAGCCCCGAAGCGAGAGTATCCTTCTCTGCAGTTTCGGTCGTCGTCACCACAGCGCCCACTCGCAACTGTAGCAATAACATAATGTTAACGTAGCTGTTGCTTGGAATTATAAAAAGTGATTGCCAAAGAAAGTGATTTGAGAAACCTCTATAGGTTAGGCTTCTAAACTACCTTTACTGCTATATTGTCAATCGCAGCAACGTTTTAAGCGCACGCTACACGGGGCAGTTTAATTGCCGATGCGATCGTGTTTCTAGGGCGATAGAGTACGAACAGATTTCTAAGACACATTTTTACTTTATTTGTAGGATTACGCCGATTTCAGTTTAGCCGACTGTGTTGTGACGAACGGACAATTGTCGGTACATTAGTAGGCCTAAAATGTTTCATATGAGCGATTTTAATTAAAAATACATGAACAATTTGCGAATGAACAATTTGTTGCCCTAGATTGGCGTCGATTTGACCACGGGCGATCGGGCCCCGATTTACTCTCCGATTTTGGGACCGACGTCCCGATTTGCCTCCACACGATACAATCTGATTGCCGAATTGGAAATCGGTGATCGGATCGCTAAAGAAATAACCCAGTGTAGCGCGCCCTATAGTCTGGCTTTAATTGCCGGCAATGTTGCTGCCCACACTATTGCAGCAAAAGATTGCCCGTTTAGGTATTTAAAAATAATGTGGACGTGGTCAGATCGACCTAACGCGGCGAAATGACCACGGACACTGAGGTATTGTTAGCCCTAGCTAGCGCTATCTTGTAGTTTTTTTTTAAAAGAAGTTAAGGTTTGCTGGCGGTATTTGGGGAAGGCCTTTGTCCAGCAGTGGACGTGAACAACGACTGACCTCGTAGCAGACGCGGCCGCGCAGCACGCCGTGCGTGGCGCGCGCGCCGGCCCACGCGTGGAAGAACGCGCCTTCGCTCAGCGGCACCACAGAGTTCAGCTCCGGCACTTCCAGGTACTGGTTCAGGTCGCTGTCATCTGCACAGACAAAGATAGATATACATATTTTTTGTTACCTGCTGTAGTTTCCCAAGGTAAAAAGTAGCCTATGTTCATATCCGCAAAGACAAAGCAGGTTTAGTCGGAAAAATATGGAACAGAATCGATGTTCTGTTCCATATTTTTCCGACTAAACCTGCTTTGTTCACTCTAGCTAGACAGAAGAAAATGAAGTGATCATTACCAACACTATAATAAGAATGAAGAATAACAGATAAAAATAATGAATACTGTAGCGGGAGGAACCCCTTAAATTTAGCTATATATTTATTTGTACAACCTGTATACATAAAAATACACTCTTCTATTCCCAGTTTCCTCTGAACTATGGAAGATAAAGGACATGACAAGTCGCAAATGTAAAAGGTTGTCTGGAAGAAATCACCTAAATCGATAAGACCGCCTAAATTGTAATATTTTTTTACTTTTAAGTGTATTTGTTTGTGCAATAAAGTGTATTGTATTGTGACACTCAGACAGGGAGCAACTTGCACAAATTGTACAAAATTGACTGTCGCTAGTGGGAAACGAATCCAACCTTTGGTGCCCGAGTCCAGAGACCAAAAATTATATAACCTGGGTCTATGCCCAGCAGTGGACGTCTAGATGATGATCATGATTTGAAACCAACTTACACCATGAGAGCGTAATGTTGTGCTCATTGATCTCAGGCTCCTGCATCTTCACGTCAGTTGCGTCCTTCTTCCCCTTGTCTTTGTCCTTGTGGACCACGGGCTGTAAAAAAAAAGTATTATAGCTAGTTGTTTAAAGAGATGACATAACTATAGTGATGTGCGTACGCAAGTGTACGTAGATCACACAATTTGTGTATTCCGTCAAACTTCGTTTTTTTGTCGAAATCTTTCCTGAAATTCATTTTCCATAAATATTCCAAAATGTAGCTCGATCGATCGGTTACGGAATTTTCCGCAGATATTTAACGGACAGACAGACGGAAAAGACTAAAACGAAGACCCTAATTGATTAACTAATTTATCGACATACAACTCAAATGGCTAGGTCTAAAAACTTGAATTGAAATGTTGAACTGATACCTAAAATGATGTAAGCGCAACCACGAAGAAATGTTAATCCCGCTACATCAAATTAAAAATTCTCGCTTTGAAAAAGTGGCGGGCAACAGGTAGTTTTATTTTAAGATTTGGAGTTTGCATAGGAATTTGAAGTATTACCTCGACAGGCGGCGTGAGAACCTCATTGGTGACTTCTACGGAGCGATAGAAGTTGCTCCAGCGAGCCTTCTTCTCATGCTTCCTCTTCAGACGATTCAGCCTTACTGGATCCTGAAGTACCACAATGTATTATTAAGTGACCTAATCTAATCTTCTCGTGGGTGTTATCAAGGCGACTACGGGATTGCACCAGGGATGGGCAGTAGCGTTCTGCAGTATCATTACTGCGATCGCCAACCTGCCAATGATTTTAAAAGCGTGGTGATTATGTCAAATCCTCCAATAGACAGCCTACCAAAAGTGGCATTCTATTGGGGAGGCTATGTTCAGCAGTGGACGTATTTCCAAAATAGACTGGCATTATCTCAGTGTACCTCTACAAGGCGTCTGAGAATCTTTAGAATGGGATAAATAACCATATACCAAGCACATGGGATTTAAATTCAAAAATATGGGACAACTGTGATTTTTCTAAAATGGCCTTCCTTAAGATTTTGACAATGTCAAGTGTATAGAACGAATACAAACATACACCACACTTTAACAGACTAAAGCAGTGGGTTGTGCCACTAGAGCACTGAGGAAGTGTGGCTCAGTTCAAAGGATATCACCATAACCTTGGATCTTCCCACGTGGATTCCAGTCGGGAAGCCCTAAAGCTGCAGAAGTGCAGAGGACATTGCAATTGCAAGAAGTTATTTGAATTATCAATAAATTGGTTATATTCACAAACAATAATGAGTACTGTATTTATCATTAGACACTTAATAATGCTACAACTTAATAAAACCAAAGGACAAATAACCGAGCACTGCTTCAGTGTAGTGGCTGCCACCACGGGAATCCTAACCTATGAAGGAAACCCAACGATGTCTATGTGTACTGTGGAATACTCGAAAATAGCTGCTTATTGGTCTGAAGTTTGAAGGCCCTTTTGTCACCGAAAGACAAAGAAAAGTGGATAAACGCAAATAAAATTGCCATTCTCTGACCCTCCAAGAAAAATCGAGAAGGCCCTCTTAGAAACTCTATCCCCAGTTCACTGTTCAGTATGTCAGTTCAATGGGCAATAATAATAATAATACTTTAACCCTGAACCTAAGACCACGGTGGCGAGAGATCTTGATAAACGATAATTACCAAAACAATATTGTTCGATAAATTGCGTGAAGAAAAATTTATTAAACATGCGTATCAAAACGCTTACAATGACAGTTTACTACGAGCATCGTTGGTTTTTTATCGATAAAAGCAAAACTTTCGTCATATATTTTTAGAAAATTCATAATAACAAATGCATTTGCGTCTCGAAAGAGAAATAAATCTTATCTGTTATTTACATGGTACTACAAACCTGTTTTTGCTGCAGGTGAGCCTTCATGTACATTTTACTGAGGCGCAAATAGCGATGGTTTTCTCATGACTATTGGTATATTACCAATTTCCAATTGTATTTAGTGCTGTATGTATGTATGTGTATGAATTTAATACTTTCCTGTGTATAAGCTGTGTAATATGCCACATCTTTTAACTTAAAACAAATCTTACTCAAATCCAAGACGTACATCATGATAACATGAGAAATTAATATAAACTAATTTTCCCTAGATCACGGCTAGTCAAAACAAAGAAACAAGGGATGGATACCTCTAAAAATATGTATGTACAATAAACTACCACACCACATAACTGAGCTCCTATTCCTGGATATTAATGGTAAAATTAAAGCATTCTTAGAAGCTAATGCATTATATGGGCATCCGGCTCGAAGGACCATATGTTGACGATATGGTGCGGGCTGCAGAGCATGTCGATATTCAACAATAAAAATTACCACTTTTCTGGCAGGAATATAATGAATAATAAGTCATAAAAACAGCTACTACTGACATAAAAATATTAAAACAGCCTGTAATATAAATAGCCAGTTCGTCGCCAACAAATATAAATGAATATATCGATGCGCTATAATACTCAATTCCACGACGATGTCTGACGACTGACAAGTAAATCATAAGTATTACAATTATTTTCTGTTAATTTTAAGTATCATTGTAAATCTGACTGGCTAAATGCAATGTACCCAGTCGAATGGCTAATATTTTGATTTTGTGTTCAAGTGGACCAACACTCTAATTGCAATATGTTGGCACCTACCTACCACAATATCTCAGCATGACCCAACTAGTTATACTGCTAGTTCTAGTTACCTTTGGCATAAGTTTAGCAAGTTAAGTTGTGCAACAAATACTCACGTCGCTCAGGTCTGCGAGCCGCTGTGCATCCTGCTCCTTCTGCAGCCGCTCGCGTTCGAGGCGCTCCTGTTCCCTCACCTTCAGCCTCTCGTTAAGCAAATCCCACTCTTCCTCCTCAGTAAGTTCACGTTTCTACAAAGACATGTACGAAATTACTTAAAAAGTTAGACTATATACAAATAGTAACAAAGCGATACGCCTCATATGAGATGTTATCTAAGAAAAGGGGTGTCGGTTCTAATTTTCAAGATTTTAGGACGTTAGTAAAATCACAACAAAAAAAAATATATTTTACTGTCACAGAGTCTTTAAATAACGAATGATTGAGTACGAAAATATTGTCTAAAGTTTTTGTATTTGGTTTTGTATTAAACAGGTTTTTTTTAAATTTATTTCAGAGGTTATTTTCTCGTAATGCATTATACTAAATGTAATAAAATAATACAATGATAAAATGTAATTAAATATTTATTTCGAATACAAAAAAATCGTATCGTCAGAGCAGCCACAGAAACCCTCCATCCTTTCCTGGTTCCCTCCCTCCATTTCTTTATATTTTCTTCTCTCCACTTACTTTTCTTTATAATCTTTTCGTTCATTTTAATACCGGGGACAGCTATGGAAGAAGTTATCATGCTAATACTGGCCAAGTCGATCTCCGTGTTCGCGCGTCTCGCTCAATTTCCCAACATGCTACCCAAAATATCATATACATCGTCCTCCCCTTAATGTTAAGTTAATGTAATAATCTTATGTAATTAAATTAATATATGTATAATAATGAGTGAATGTAATATATAGTATGTTGTGATCGTGAATAAATATTTTCTTTATTTCATATTATATAAAATACACAATGTTTCACATCAAAATACGCACCACATTTTCCTTACTGGTTTCCTCGTCATCCTTCTCTTTGCTCTCGTCATCCTTCTCTTTGCTCCCGTCATCCTTCTCCTTGCTCTCGGCCTTCTTGTCCTCATTCTCCTCAGAAGCCTCCTTATCGTTGGACTCGTTAGAATCGCCCCCAAGTATCTGATCTTCGTCGACTTCCATTGCTTAAAAAAGGGTTTAATTTTAATTCACATATTTAGTCTGGATGTTATATTTGTGAATTGTAAAATCCTTGTTTAATTTTTTACTTAAATAATAAGTGATTATCTAATAATACCATATATATATTATCTAATTAGTTGTGAATAAAACACTACTTATATATGAGTAAATAGATATTTTTCTTATGAATAAATAGATAAGTTTTTTTTATCAAAAAACTTTATTTAGGCAAGTACTATTTGTTGTTGGCAAGAAAAAATTTGTGGCTCTTTAAAAACTTTGAAATTTTGTAAATTGTAATTTTTGACTCTTCTAACTCAAAAAGTTGCCGATCCCTGCCCTAGGCGTGTCACTTATTGTAATTGTTTGCTATTAGTGAGTGGTGGGTCACGGGCGGCGTTATCAGTTATCACTTTCAAGACTACTTTACAGATTTCATAACTGAATTCATCTCGTGTTTGATAGTGTTTAATATTTTGTGTTATACATAGTGTCATATAGAATGGTCACTTGGTCATTTGCGACCTGGTACCTGGTTATTTGCGAAATGGCTCATAGTCATTTGCGAAACGGAATCATGGCCACATGCGTATCAGGGAATTTGCGTAGAGGACTTCATGTAAATAGCATGAATGGAATTTTCTTTACTGTATTTTGGGACAAACGTTTATAATACATGTGTAGTTAGCTTAGTATAATCCACAATGTTAACCACGAACTACTACAGATAGTAATTGTTGTTGTGTTTGGAAGTGGGTATACAGTAGCTCAATTTATTTATTAATTTATTATTATCTTTATTATAGTCGACGGCAAATATGTTGATGTGTCTATTTCAGTGTTGGATTTTAACTTTTAAACTTTATTAGTTTAAGCCAGTTGTCAAAGCGATTTTTAATAGGCGAAATTTATATATGTTTCTGGTAAAATGCATACGAATGATGAAGATATAGTGTAAATTCTTACCAGGGGCTTCCTTGTCGTCTCTCACCAGAATGGGAGACTGGCTACTGAAAACAAAAAAAAAATTGTGTACACGAATTTATAGTCTCAGACCCAGTCTTCGCGTGGATATACATTTAACTTCAAACCACTATGATGTAAATTATAAAGGTATTAAAAAAAATAACTGCACAAATTCTGGCAGTTACATCGACAGGCTGTTATACCGATTTCATTCATTAAATGTTTCGTTGTATTAGCGAGTTTTCGAGAAAAACTATAGGAGTTTAAATTAAATTATATAACGTAGCTTATTATTCATTTTATTTTAATTTTTTTAAACTACATTTAGATTAAATTCGTAAGTTTTTTTTGTTTAACATAATACTTATAAATAACCTGTAATAAACTTTAGAGTCAAGTGCAAAAATTGTATACAAAGGGGGTTAACCAAAATAGGTTCATACAGATCAAACAGCAGGCAAGCAGTCATTATAATTCATCTATTCAAGTTTTTTTTTTAATTACTGATAGATTTAAAGCTTGACCTCAATCTCACCCGATGGTAAGTGACAATGAGGCCTAAGGTGGAGCGCGCTTACACAGCAGATGTCTATTAACTTCCTTTAAAAACAATCCAAATTGTACTTGTCTGGAAATACCGAAATTGGTAGGGAGTTCCATTCCTTATCAGTTCGCATTATGAAAGAGGAAGCAAACAGCTTCATGCGCGAGCATGGTATGTCTACTACTTAAGGATGAAGTCCCTCACCACGATTGGTTTCACTTACTTATCATCCTCAACGCAATACACATCCTTATGAGGTTTCTCGGCGGTGTGGACGGGCTCTGTGACAGTAGGCTGCGTGTGCTGGGGCTGCGGCGCGGGCACGGGTAGCGGCGGCGCCGGCTGCCGGGGCTGCGGCGACGGCTCGCGCTTCGGCGGCGACGGATCGTACTTTGGCGGCGACGGCGAGCGCACAGGCGGAGACGGCGACGGCGAGGGCGACGACGGCTCCTCCTTGGGCTCCTCCAGAATAGCCTCGGGAGCCTCTTCCCGCGCCTGCTAACAGTTTACAACATGAAATAATCTCTCACTGGTCGAGTGCGCAGCAGCGTCAACAGCATACTGAACATAATAGCAGATAAGGGCACATAGTCAGATAGATGGCTATGTGCCATAGAGTTAGCAAGTTTCCACTGATCCTACCCTAAAAAAAAATTCACGCAACTAGGCCTGGATACCTTACCCTAGAAATATAACTATGTGTAAAGTGTGTATGTATTGAAAAAAAAAACGAAATTTAGGGCAGTATAAGTTTGGATTGCGAAAAGTGGGGACATTTGGAGGGAGGGAGGGAGGGAGAGGTATTCACTCTGACTATACTACCCATCTCATTATTGTATTCTTTGTTATTGCGCGTAGGAAGTCGCGGGCACAGCTTGTTAAAATAATATCCATAGGGATTTTAGTGTTTGCTTCCCTGTAGCGTCCACTACTCCCTTGGGAGAGAAGTCAGGACTAAGGAAATTCTGGAGCTTCGAGTGTCTATCTGACCGCCAACGTTTCGACTGCAACGCTAAGACTCTAGAGTACATAGACTTAAATCACGTTCCATTTATGTAATTCAGTGGGCAGAAGGCAGACCACATTTATTGTAGAGTACTGTCATTGGGGCAGACGAGTTCTAGAGTGGGGATACGCATAGCGTGGCACGCCCTTGTGCCAGATGGACTGGCCACCTAAAGACATCTGGAACAGGCGTAGTATATCTGATCCAGTTTATTAGGGAAGGCTTGTGTCAACAGAACATGTCGGTGGGATGATATGATGATGACGTAGTTTATATCCAGAGAACAGTACCTTAAAATTATACGACTTCACTTTCAAATGTACCTATGTGGCCTACACACTTCAATTTATTGGTTTTCTATTTATGCATCAAAATCTTCAAAAATCCTTTTGTGGCAAAAAAACAAACAAACATGGCAATCACTAACCTTGGCTGGAGTGGAGCCAGCTAGTCGCGTGGACGAAGACCGTCTCCTAGTCCTGGCCGCAGGACCCGGCTTTCTCGGAGTGGACGGATCATCACCCTCCTCAGTTGAAGTGTCCAGGATCGTCGTGTCTGCAATCACTGGTGACAAGAATACATTTTTTTTAATATTTTATATAATATATGCGGCGACGGCGGTTGAATATTGTACAAATTGGATACTTTGAGTGGTAGTCAGTCTAGAAAGCCGGCGAATGATTTTGGCCTCATCTAGAGTTACACATCCCGTGAGTGACCCATCACCTTTATCAACATTCATTAGCTTAAATGTCTTTTTCACGTCTATATTATTTAAAAATATATATATATCACTACACACGAAACTAGCCTATTAAAAATTAAACTCAATGAAAAAAATAATGTATGTTGTGAGTAAAAAAGTATGTTGTGAGGCAAAACACTACATGTGTGGCCTGTTATCAAAACTAAACGTCAAGCACTACAAATTCTTATCATTACATGGTTTTTATAGGAAACCACATAACATATATAATTAGACTAGTAATTTCTTTAGTGCTTTAGTTTGTGCAAGAATATTATTATTGCAACATAAAACTTGACCTGTTTCAATTTAATTGCTACACAGTAAGACTACATACGGTATTTATTTTTATTCATAGGGACAACAACAGCTATAAATAAACACACAAATATACAATTTAACAAAAAAAAATGTCTGACAGTAACTGTCATTTATCAAATCATATTCATGTAATTATTTTATAAAAATAAATCCAAGAAATTCTATTATTCTAAAAACAATTACTATACCTACTATATAATTATATATTCTAACTTTGCATTTAAACAAATGTGACTGTTATCTTTGTGCTGTGTTTGGGGCTCCAGAATCCAGACAATACAAATAAAAATATAACCAGACAAACTATATCAAACTACCCAAAATATTTCAAATTTTAAAAGTAACTTACAAAACATACCTAACATACAGCCATTATCCCATTACACAACAATTACACTAAAGAAATCAAAAAGAAATGCTATAACTTTCGCGTGTGTTTGCTATTGGTTACTTAAAATTGATCATGGAGATGGCCTTTTACCAGTTTCAGTTATACAAAACCATTCCATTATAGCTCCTATTATTGCTACTCAAGATCACAGTATACATAGCTAGATAAGTAATCGACTGTACAATCTGCAAGGTTTGGTAAGTTGCACTATTTTTAAGTTTATTCACTCTATGATAAGGTCTGTAACTGTTTAGCATCTTTCGCTGCTGCTAACAGTTCCATATTAGATCAGAATAGAGTTGAAATTCGCACAATACATTCATAATTTCATTGTGTGAATGTAGACTTGTTATCAGTAAGCAAAGTACAAACCAAGTCTTACTTTCATGTTGGGAAGTGTTATGGTGGTTCATAAACTGTGTGTTTAAAATTCAATTGAACATTCACAATGATATTTGGGTTAAACTCATATTTATAACTAGCTTTGCTCGCGGCTCTGCTCACGTGAACTACAGTCTGCATACTCCACTCACATTTTGCCACCACCACCATTGTAACATTCTTATTCCACTTCCCACTCCCCTTAAACCTTCCATTAACCATATCCTTTCCCTTTCCCCTATTCCTTTCCTGTACACTTCCATAGCCCCCTTTTCCCATGTATCGCTACTTTGTCTCCCCTCCCTCCGCACCTGTCGCGAAGTTATGTCTGTCTAACAGGCTTTTTGGGCTCAGCTTGACGTGTATGACACCCATATCAAGTGGCATTGCTTTACTCAAAATTGTAAAACTCCCCATACAAACGTTCCCAATAGAAAACGGGACTATGTTGTATTATACCTACTAAAGTAATTCTAAAAAATATAAATTCGCATAACTTATGATTGAGTAAGCAGAGTCAAAGTGAAAATCATTTACACTTTGTACAGTTATACAAGAATACAAGTTTTTCTGAAAACTTCATCAGAACTGGTTCATGTGATGCATGTTTTTTGACCCAAAGGTAGAGTTTGTGTCCCAGGTGTAAAACTCTGCCCAGTGGCATTAGCGGTGTTAATAGTTGGTCAGGCTCGAACACAACAGGCATCAGTGGAATGAATTTGATAATGACCTTGTACATATAATTAGCTAAAGCTGACCTTGTCAATAGTCATTATGGTTGGTCATTACTGAT
Organism: Esperia sulphurella; assembly: GCA_947086405.1. Taxonomy (NCBI): domain Eukaryota; kingdom Metazoa; phylum Arthropoda; class Insecta; order Lepidoptera; family Oecophoridae; genus Esperia; species Esperia sulphurella. The sequence goes on from OX352282.1 coordinate 5,749,527, forward strand.
TTTGATAAATGATAGAAATCATCTATTTCTTGACAATGGTATGGTAAATTATAAATGTTCCTGCTTTGATCTGTATATTATATACAACAGAAAACCATTATATGTAATCTTAGAGCAAGACCCAGTGAGGAGACTCCATAGCATTGGCTTCTGATGCAAAACAGTATCAATTTCCGGGGGGGGGGGGGGGGGGGGGGGTCCGCACAATAAAAAGCAGTCGCTACGAAACAAACATGTTTGTTAAATCGAACACATTCATAACCTCTCGTACACATCGTTACAGCGCATAACCGGTGATCTTCTACCTTTGGCAGACGGGAAAGCCTGAGTATGGCGACTTCCCTTCTGTATTGTTCTAGTTAGGTACCTAATTCGTGCACGTGCGTGGCTTTTTTCAAACAAAACCTCTTTCGACTGAATTTAGGGAAAATACGCACTAAAATTGGATGTACGAAAATGTTGAGTAAAATAAAAGAAAAAATTACCTTTCCCCGTTTTAGATTCAAGAGCTTTCTTCAATCTCTCAACAAGAGCCGGCTTGTTGCCTTTGGTGTCCAACCCCAGAGCACCAAGCTCGGATCGTAAATCCACCACTTTCATCTTAGCAGGATCCATGTCTAACTCTTAATTCAGTGTCCAATGCACTTAGCACAAATTAAAGATAATTTCACTTGTTTTAGTACGAAATTTACGTGAAATCTAACATCACTAGCGAAAAATCATCAAGAAAGCGTCAAGTAAAACCAATATGGCGACAAGCGGCGCGCGCGGCTTTATATTTTTTATGAAAATGTTTTATTTGACGGCTCAGGGTACGAGCTTTTTTTAGTCTTGCAACGTCGCCGCCGTGGACTGCGCACATTACAGTTTCGCTTATTAAAATAAGTAAATCGCTTTAAGTTATTTGGCTAGTGTGTCAACGTGGCAAACAGAATAAATTCTGTAATAATTTAACATTCTACCGTAATGGGTACCGCAACACAGGTCATCGAACACAGATAATATAGCAAAAAATACAGCGCGACATTATTTTATGCGTGCGCACGTGCGCCCAAACTATATAATAGTATGCACAAACTATATCTATAACGTGTAACTGTATTTGTTTGTGCAATAAAGTGTATTGTATTGTATCTAGTATTCTACGCGGCGTACATAATCAAAGAGAGTAAATGTGCGTAATGGCGAGCCAATGAGGAATATATATTGTAACTATTAGTAAATTGTAAACTGTAGCTGTAAGCTCCCCTAAGAAATAAAATAAAAAATCCTAAACATTGGTGTAATTATTTTTGTCATACGATCAAAAATGAGCTTACAGCAATCAAATGAATGCAATAAGAACTAGCACGCACTGCGATTTTATTCGCCGCGATTTTTTCCGCAGAATTCTGTGACATATGGAAGCTACCTATATGAAGCTGCACGCACTTGCGGAAAAAAATCCGCAACCAAATCTGTATTTTGCTGCCATTGAAGTAGTACGTAGAGATCGATATTTCACGCCACAACCACTGGACGGATCGTGACGAAACTTAGCACACATATAGGTTAGGTCCTGGAATAGGACATAGAATAGTTTTTATCCCAAAAAACATCCCATTCCTACGGGAAATACATAATAATTTGTGATGTTAAGTTGTCCACGCGGACGAGGTCGCGGGCAACAGCTAGTTATACATAAATTGACAAAAAAAACAACCGTCGTTGTAATGAAATGTAGAGAATGGAAAATAGTGCGTGTTGGGAGGCGGCGAGCGAGCGGAACGGTGATCGTGACGTCACACGTATGCTTGGCGTACTAGCGTTCGAGACTGGAGCGGCTTATGTTTAATACTCAATAACTTTGTAACTATTGGTTCGATTTCAATAATTTAAAAAGAGAAATAATAAGCAAGGCATATTAAACCCCGTACAGTACAGATTTAACTAATATTCTGTAGCTTTACTGATCCTCATTGAGATATGGCTGGCGAGGCGCTATTTACTGGTCTATATTTGCGTTGTCGGCCCTCAACCCACTAATGAGCAGTTTTCAAAAAGAAATTAGGCTTTCCCGACAGTTTTGGAAGAATAGTTTGTCGTTTTTTTTATTTCCAGTTATGATTAATAATTCGCGATCAGATTTGCATTTCCTGTAATTGGCGCAACGATAGTGTTTTGATTACGTACTGGGTATTACGGGTTGAACAAAACAGGTCATGTATAAAGCTCTAGCATAAACCATTATTTTTAATAAATATTTCGCGGGTCCGTTGCTAAGATACGAAACAAGGTGTCAATTATGTATTTATTTTATTTATTATATTAGTACGAAACATAAATTCGATATTATTTTAGAATCTCACTAGTTTACTGTAATGGCTCGAAAGGAAGAACCCAAAAGTAACCCAATTATTATTAGAAAATTTTCGTAAAATTTAAAAGTAGTCTTTCCTTTACATTAAACTTGTAATTTTCTTCCAGTTTTACCCAATAATGATTTGGAGAAAAAAATTATTGAGGCGTTTGAAGTTTTTGATCATTCTGGGAAGCAAGTAGTCGATGTACGGGAAGTGGGAACCATTCTTCGATCTCTTGGTAAATTAATAAATACCAAGTATTTGTCATACCTACATATACGTGGTAAAAATCATTGTCTATTTTAGCCTCATGAACGAATCAATGAATTAACCAAAGGCTACCACAACATTTTTACAGTACTTACCTACTGTACGCTGTTAGGAAGTTGTTTCTCTGTTTTTTTTTATATTCATGTGCTGAACGTTTGTACATTCCATTGACTTGTATATTTTAATACAGGTTGTTGTCCAACGGAAGCGGAAGTTCAGGAGGTGATCAATGTGACAGAGAACAAGGAGGCGACAGGCAACGTGCCTCTTGTTAACTTCCTGCCCTACATGTGCAAGGCAATGTTAGAACACAGGTATAAAGAATGACGTAAATTTCGCGTGCCTGTACATTGAAAATATTCGCACTATTTTTTTAGTAGGAATCTAAGGACAACTATAGAACTCTGTGAATAGAACACTTTATTTTCTTTGTACTGTTTGTTCTGCACGCATCACGTAAAGTACTGACCCAAGTACTGACCCAATGCTGATCAATGAACGACTGAACTAGAGATAGAGTTTTGGGTATATTTCATTCCAAATCTGTAGTCATACGAAAACCAACGCTATTTGCGTCTCGGTAACATGCACATGAAATCGTCACCAGCAGCAAAAACAGGTTTGTATTATCATATAAACTATGCGGTCCGCGGTTTTCATATTACTATTTATTTGGAATGAAATATACATAGATATCGTTGATGCTGATGGAGTATTCAGAAGAACTTAGTTTACATTTTGTCCGCGGTGAATGGAACGTATGGAAATCTATGCAGTAACGCCTTAACGCACTTGAAGGACAAATAGTCCGCCGGACAAAAAGACCGGCGGCCATTCCTGTAACGTCTTCTTCTATTAAATACGCAGCAACTCGTATTCTCTGCATTTCCATTATGTGCTTCTCACTAGAGCTTCACGGACAGATTGGTCGCTGCGTGCGTTGAGTTCGCGGCGATAGTGACCGCGGCAACAGACGGGCAGGAGCGGGCATTTCTGTCCGCCGGACAAATTGTCCATCGTCTGCGCAGCGCCTAATTCGGAGCTTAAATTAATTACTCCACGCTTATTCACTGGAGCTAAACAGGTCAAAGCTAGCTAGTAGAAAAATGAGCTTTATTGCGCGAACCCGACTAGCACTTGACCGGTTTTAAATGCATTGAGGCCTCTCGTATCAGAGCAGATTGGAGAATTAATGAAACACGATGCGCGTAGGTACTACCCGGCGACTGCAGAGATGTTGCTGGCAGCGTTCAGGTACTTCGACAAGGAGGGCCGCGGATATCTGGCCAAGGATCGCTTTGCGCAGCTCATGCTTGAAGAGGGGGAGCCGTTCACTCAGGTATCGATATCGAGATGAGTATCCCAGATTAATAGGACCAGAGGGTATAAGTATGCATATTTTGGAAAATATACCTTCTTTGTTATATACATCATCATCAGCTTATATACGTCCACTACTGAACACAAGCCTCCACGTTTAATGCCACTTTTTGTGGGCTGTTCATTGGGGGATTTGCCATAATCACCACGCTTGGCAAACGGATTGGTGATCGCAGTAATGATCTTAATATACACAGAACGCTGCTGCCCGTCCCTGGTGCAATCCCTTAGTCGCCTTGACATTTGGGGTGGATTTAGGGTGGCCCTATTCTAAGCCAGCTATTGTTATATACGTTAGGGTCCTATTCCTAGGAGCGGCCCTGCTAATTTTAGATGTGGCGTGATCTAATTGTCGTCGCATTGACTTGTATCATGATCGCTAGTTCAGACGCATTGCGTCCAAACTATAGAAAAAGCTATGCTCGGAGTTTCTCTAAGGGACAGGATCCGAAATGAGGTGATCCGCCAGAGAACTAAAGTCTTCGACATATAGCTCAAACAGTTCGTTGAAGTGGCAGTGGGCTGGTCACATCTGTCGGAAAACCGATTACCGCTGGGGTAAACGAGTTCTCGAGCGGAGACCGCGACTGGGCAAAGCTAGATGGAGCGGGGATCTGCGTTAGGCGGCTGGCAGAGACTGGATGAAAGGAACCGAAATTTGGGTTCAGTGGCGCACATTGGGAGAAGCCTATGTCCAGCAGAGAGCTCTTGCAGGCTGATGATGAAACTAGCGATCAAATGATACACGTCGGTGCCCCACCACAGAGATACTACAATTGACAAATGCTACAGATATGGTAAGTTTCATTTTCTTCCGCTAGAGGCGCGCGCGTAAACTTTGCTTTGCCAATTAAAAAAATATGTCCGGAATCCGTCTTCGACCAATGTGCCGTTTTGCAGGAAGAATACGACGAGATGATACAAACGGCGCTCGACCCCGTCACAGATACCATCACCTACGAGTACTACATTAACCAGCTCATGGTACGTTTCAATCCACTGTCCAAATCTGGTTTTTAAATTGGAGTAATTCACGTGATCAATGGACTAAATCAGTATCTAGCTTTGTACTGTGGCTCCGGAGATATTAGGTGACCGTAATAAGCCTTATTCTGGCATATGGGCCGACAACAAACCTTTATAACTTTTAAACTGCAGACCGACTAAATCTAGTTTCTTGAGACTAAATTCGACTAATTACCGTCATTTTTTGATATGTACTCCGAATGAGGATCAACCACATAAGATTTTTAATTAGTATGGCGTATGCGCTATACATAGCAGAGGTTTTTTTTAATTATTAAAACCCAAAGTTATTAAAGTTTAATAACGCAACTTTTCAAAACGCGCGCGCTTTTTATGTCGACGTCACCTGTTAAGGCACCGGCATATTTACCCCCACGCGACGCGACTCAAGGGGTATTACTCTGTCTAATTTGTGGGTATTGAGGGTTAGCCCGTCTTTTGATTCCCGGACGGGTGAAAGAAGGGTCCGTTCCCATTACCAGTAGTCCTACCAAATAATCTTCCCACTTGTACTACTGGAATGTTGGTCCCAATAGACTTACTATTCTATTAGATAAGGTGATTTCTGGAATTTATTCCAGAAATCCCCTTTGCGTTTTCTTTGAGCACCGGTTGGGGACTTTTCGCAAGGGATTTTGGCAGGGGATTATTGGAATAAATCCTTAAAATCAGTGGGAATTGTGTTCCCAGTAGAATTACCAGTAAAACTCGATTGTAGATCTAATACTATTACTAGACAACCTACTTATTGAACCTGTGGTTAATACATAAATAAGCTTAACCCGCGAGCCTATGAAGATTTCCAAATTAGCGTCCCAAGTAGCATTTTACTCCATTTAAGAGTACACATTTAGTTCCCATGTGAACTTAAAGCATTATTACAGTTCACTCGTGATGTATAAGCTGCATTATTGCGATTAACACCACCTATACCTGTCTAAGGGACTTATAGGAGTGTAGAGTTATACTTTTATACGGTTGTTGGTGTTATAATACTCTAACAACTGTCCTTTAGTCAGCCGTCTGACTAAGAGCATTATAGGAGGGTAGAGATACGGCAATCGCTGTTTAACGGTCTACTTGTACGATGTTATACAGCAAGCATATTAATAGAACACACGTGGTCATTTATACAGCCAAAGGCTGTTATGTTTACTTGTTTTAGACTGTTATACAGCTAGTAGCTGTAGTAGGAGTTGTTTGTGGTCATTAAAATAACCTTTTTTACTATCTGTATAGAAGTGTTTAAATGGTTCACATGTGCACTGTAGGCTGTTAAAAGGACTACATGTGTTGTCCATTAACTTCAATAGCAGTTTATTTGTCCACAAGTACTACTCTTATTTGCTGTAAGCTGAACATGAATGTGAATGTAATATTCCATTACACTTATCCCACAAGCTGACGTGTATTGTGTTTATTACGTCGCGTGCAAAAATTTGTGAAAATGAATAAAAAATCTTGGAAAATAAGAGCGAGAACCGGTGGAATAAGAAGAAAAATTGCAAAAGAATATTCGCAAATTCGTCCCTCTTTATCTAGTTTGTTTACATTCTTTTAAATACCTCCTTGAACAACGTAGTGTCTTTGTAAGTGTAAATACTCTGACACCAAACTGTGTGGCTCACACGAAAACAAAAAGTGATTTTTGTTAGTTTGTTACAGAATTTGTACTTTAAGTATTCGTACTTGACTTAGTACCTGGGCTAGGCGATTTAACGGACAATAATTATTATTGCGGATCTCTAAAATTTCAGTATATGAAAGAATAAAACGATGATCACAATTGACCTGAATTACATCTTAAAGCTGTACATAAGTTCACATTAGAATATATTTATAGACATTGGTTCTGTAGTGGTACAAATTTGGGACTTCATATAGCCAACAGCATTCTAACAGAACACATGTGAACCTATATACGCTCTAGCCGTATTTCATTTCCACCATTTTGTTCACGTAACCTAAAATATTTACCATATAAATCTCCAAAATTATCATGCAGATTTATCACAAAATACGCAGATAGAGCGATTGAGTTTTGGTTTCATGTTTTAATTAATTACCGTAGTATAATTATAATGTCAATATAATATCAAAAACTGAAAATTGTAGATTTCCTCTCAGCCAGTTTTAAATATTTTAAAATGAATATCGCGTTTTTACAGAGGCGCGTGAATATTTTAGCTGTAAATATGTATACATTTCACGATAAAGTTGCATTCCCATGGCATTTAACATTATTAAGTATTTAAAACAGGTATACTTACCGCGTGTTATCATAAATTTTTATCCAATTGATATCCGCCGGAGTTAATGTTTCTGATGGCCGGGCGTACACACAAAACCCAACTAAATGAGGAAAATTAATAAATAAAAGAAATAATTTAGGACACACGTGAACTTTAGGTAGCACTGGAGTACTTTTGTGGGATTTTATAACTGTGAAGGCTGTGTATTTAGCCACTTGTTACTCTTTATTACGCTCATGGACGTTGTATGGTTCACATGTGTCCCATATAGCGCCGTAAGTCAGCCTTTAAGCCCGATGTTACTACTTAAACTGCTAATATAACGCTAATGTACAGCCATAGTGAACTTAAGGCTGTCTAATTTGTGCCCAAACTGGTTCTATAAGAGCTGTATAGCAAGCTATACAGCTCTTATACAGCTGACTTACACAGCTTGTGGAGTATATGTGAACCACTATACATCTTATATAGAACCCCGAATGCCACTTGGGGTATGTTTATATTCACCACACAGACCCAAATACGTACACTGCTGAACATAAGCCTCCCCAATATAATGCCACCTTCAATGGGCGGTCCATTGAGGTATTTGCAATAATCACTACGCCTGGTAGGCGGATTGGTGATCGCAGTACTGATCTTAATATAGGTACACAGGAGAATGCTGCTGCGCGAACCACACGGCACAAAGGCTACATGCATAAATAATATGTTAAACTTCGTGGAAAACCCGCCATATCCCCGAAAATGTACCACCGATGTTTCCACGTACTGGAAGAAAACTTTAAAACACTGAACAGACATGTTATTATGTCCCTCTAGTTATTATTTTTATATATAGGGACATTAGCATAAACTGCGAACACACGCCTTATAATTCACTTTGGTATTAGAGACTACAGCGTCCCTCACGTCTAGAGGAACCAACCCAGCCCGCCACGTCGCCCACTTAAAATAGATTGTATTTTTTTAAACACTTCTACTCGTATGTAAGTATATTTATTTATTCAAGACCAAATATAACTGTGTCAAACCTATTCTTAAATTATTATGCAAGTACCGCATAAAAATGAAATAATTCTTAAATTCACCCAATATTTAAATTAAAAATACTCTTAAAGTACATACATATTTCATTATCTTAATCATAAATCATAATTTGCGTAAATATAAACTTATTTTCTTTTTCACTGTTACAAGCTTTCTTAATTTTCTTTCTCCAGTCTACTAGCGCGTCTAGTCCTGACGCTGTTTGCCGGCGGCGTAGCAACAGATGGAGCTTTAGCAGGAGTGGCCACGCGAGTCGCTGTAGCTCTTGTTACGGAAGTAGCCTCGGTAGGAGAAGGCTTGGCAGAAGAAGCCTCAGCAGTTTCCTCTGCATCATTCCCACCATTTTCTTGTACCAGTTTCTCTGGTTTATTTTGAGACTCACTTTCGGCCACACTTTGCATATGTTCAGTATTTTTTGCTTCCTCAGCTTCATTGCGCTCCTCTTCTTCCCTTATAGTGGTCAGCAGATCATTAATCTGATCATCAAGCTCGGCGTCGAGTTTAATATCTGAATACTCCTCTGTTTTGACTGGTGCATCATCCTTTAATTCAATCACTGTGTCATCGCTCTCGACAATTTTTCTAACCTTCTTTGCTTCCTCGGGTTTGTTGACCTTTTCGCTCACTTTTATGTCCAACCTACAGTTTCCTGGTGAAAATTGCATAAAATTAATACCGGTATTCCTACTTTCGGTCACTAACATCAAAAACTTGGAAACTTATTTATTCTTTACTAAATGATACACAACAGAATAGGATAAGACCTTGTCATAGTAAGTTCAGTCTCGTCTCGGCACAGGCCTTAATCAGGCAGGTCGCCCAGTTCCATCTGTTAAAAAAATTAAAATATAAATATAAGAGGATCTCACCAATGACTGTTTGATTGGCAGCCAAAATATTATCAAAGTCTTCCTTGTCTGCCAAACCGACAAATAAAAGATTATGCACACCCCTGTGCTTCTTGATGGAGGCCGGATGGAATTGGTCCAGGAATGCCTGCATCAACTTCCTCTTCGGTAAGGCCGGGTGACCGAATATCTGTATTTAAATGTAAAAAGTCAGCTAAGCGTGCGACATACACAATGTAAAGGGTTGCATCAATTAATTATTATATTTTAGTCTTCCTGAAATATCTCGGAAAATAAAATCTGAAATTTACCATCATTACTATTCTACATATATGATAGTCATGAGTACCGGGGCTAACGGAACACAAGCGCGCCATACTTTGTGCTCTTCGACAGAGCCGAGGTGGGCGAGCGACAGTCGATCGTGTAGAGGCCCATTCTACTGCTGTTCGTCGTCGTGTAGTCGTGCCTTGTAACTATCCATGTTTCATTAAACTCAGTGCTCACTCTCAGTGTCGGTTATAATAATAATAATATTTTTATTTCAGGCATATAAACCCCATATACACTGGACAAATATATACAATATAACATAAAACAATAATTAAATTAAATAAACTAATATAAAATACACATACAAATATTACACTTATTTTTTGTTCTGGTGCTGGTGAACAGATAGCCACTAGCTACTTTATGATGGGACCCGGGGATCCATTGCAAACGACATCGAGAATACCATTGCCAGACCTGCGCATTCTGTCCCAAAAGGAAGCAATACGAGCCCTGACAACAGCAAAAAAGTTGGGCACCCGTCTCGGTCAGCAAACATGCCTGAGGCACTACAGAATCGCGGCAGTCTCAGAAGGAACCGCATGCAGTATGCATCATTGTATTGCACCCTTATGACGCCGAACGAATTTCGCAGAAAGTTCAGTGTTGACAAGTGTAGAAACACTGACAGTAGGGTTCAAACAGCGTTATTTTAACGTCTTCACTACACTTGCCAAACCTGCGAGCAAGCATGTTACATCTGACCGACAAGGTCCGCCTCTCTCTCTTAATGTGCATATTATCCCTTACATCCTGAGTCAGTATATGACCAAGATATTTGAACTGCTGCACCACCCGAACTGCTGAGCCATATAAAAACACTTCAGGCACCTTATCCGGGCCCTTCCCGGCCCTAAATACCAACATATCTGTTTTAGCAACATTGTACTTTAGTCCATGATAGTAAAGTGTTATTTCAGTGTTAAAGTTTGAGTGGCGATCCATCGTCTTTGCCTACCCCTCTGGGACTAAGGCGTGAGCATTATGTATGTATGTAAAGGTTGAGTGTCAGTCAGTGTTAATTTATTAAAATAATTGGTAATAGTACTCCTGCATTACCTCATCTGCTCGATACCCACAGTATAACCCACAGTGATGAATAATGAGTGATTCTCAAGTAAAGATAAACATAATAAAATATAAAATATAAATACATAATTATAAGATAAAATAAGATAAACTTCTGATACTCCGACATGTATATGTTCAAAACTTCAACTCAACAAAATAATTTTATTACCTTCACAAAATATGGTAACATGCGCGGCGCTGGTTTGTCTTGATTTTTCTGCTCTGAGTTTATTCCTGCGACTTTCTTCTCTTGGTTATTGGCTTCGAGATCGCTCGCCCGTTTATTGGTGCCAATGATCACGTGCGCCAACGTAGTCTTGTATGTCTCATCCGAGTTCAAGATCTTTTTCATTATCATCTAAAAAAAATTACCCATATTTTATTTGTAATTGTTATCAACCTTCTAAATTGTTCATGATTTTCCCGCGGTACACAATTTAAACGTAAATATCAACAGCATATAACAAATCCACTGTTGGACCTTCCCAAGTACTAAGATTTATCAACATCAGTTCCGCCATTATGTCGTAGTCTAACATTCTTACTTTCACATTTATAACTTTACTGTACACAGAAAATATGAAAAGAGCATGAGAGAACTTACGTCTTTGTATTTCGGTAATATATACGGCAGCCTACGTTTGATTAACACATCCATGAGTCTGGTGTAGAAGCTCGCTCTTAACTGTTTTACAGCTTGTTTTTTAGCGGCATCTGTTATGGAGTTATCATTTCCGCCATCATTTTGAGACATATCAACGATAGACAAATCGTTGTCATCGCCACAATCGATTCCAGTAGCATTCATTTCTTCATCATTACCTTTGTTCTCGGGTATTGTTTCTGCCACTTCATCACCAACTTTTGGGTTATCACCATTTTCAGCAGCTGGTTTGTTTGCAGTGGAACTTTCATCAGTAATAGGTGTTTCGGACTCTGCAGTCATCTCTGCCTGAGACTCGTCTGCCGGTTCAACCACAGCAGAATTATCATCAATCACTTCAGCCTGAGAATCAGCCTGCTTGACCTCAGTAGAACTATCCTCAATAGTTCCTGTCTGGGACTCATCAGTGAGTTTGCTCTCGGCAGATTTATCAGTCACTTTGGTGTCAGTGGATTCTTTCAAGTTAAACACAGATTCTAGTCTGCTTCCTTCCTCCATCAAAATAGCATCCATTATTTCTTGCACACTTTTTCCATTGTCTTTTTCATTTTTGTATATATCATGGAGCTGTAAAGTGAAAGTTTTGTAAACAATAGTATATTTATATGTGAATACTAATATTTATAATATAAATATTTTAAATCAGTTTTAAAATATAAAAAAAATTTCTTACATTACTGAACATTTCATCCAATTGGTGGCTGACCAATCTGCTAAAGTTGGTTTTGAAAAATTTATCTGGGTTTCCTGAAAATGATTTTTTTATAAAATTACATATTCCTCTAATAAAACTCATTCAGAAGATTTTATCATGATTTTCAGAAGATTTTATTATGATTTTCAGAAGATTCGCTATAGAGATTAAGTACATAAAGTTTTGTCATAATGTTATCCTAGGCCTATTTACATTATTAATATAAGTATGTATCTGGCGCAAAAGATCGCAAGGTTTATATTAATTTAAAATAATAAACCCAAAAAATCTTTGAACACCATTATACAATTTTATTGAATCATAAACAATGGAGTCAATAGCAAAAATTGCAATCTATCCATTGGTTGCATTAGAAAATAAAGTATGACGACCGGAGCCGTGAGGGTATTACCAAATATACCTTAATGATCGATCAGTGAAATACATTGACATGGTCTTGTGTGCGTGAGTCATTCTCATATCAATGATTAAATCACTTGTAATAGATAATCATTAAAGGTATACAAAATAAAGAGTATCACAGAATTCTCAATCAAGTCTCAAGTATAACACTTTGAATGAGAAATCAGAAATGCAAAATATAAAACATCTCTACCTGTTTCAATTAGTCTTATTGCAAGCTTGTGAGTGGGTTTACTTTGCTCAGCCTGCAGCCCAAGAGTCAATATTTCCTTATTGGTCTCCATTGGATATTTTTCGCGATAAATCTTTATCACATCGGCAGCAGTACTGACGGGCTTGCCAAGCATGACGCTCCGCACACGATCACGGATCGCCTGCTTGATGATTCGCAAAGAAGAGGGACTGAGGGCTGGGGCAGTGTCGCCATGCAACAGTTTTATGTCTCTAAATATAGCACCCAAAGCCAACTCCATGCGGCCCAACATCTTTCGGGACGGAGGCTTGTCAGCGTGTAGGATAATATCCTGTTCAGTTGATGTCTTTGCCAAGCTGGAGGCTTTGGAAACTAAGTTCTTACGTTCGGCAATCGGGTAAGAGTCGAGTTTGTTAGGGGCTGAATTAGGTTTGGGTTTGGTAACTTTAGTTGGATTGAATTTACGACCCCTGGAAGGTGTATTTGGTTTAGGCCAGGAGGTACCCATATGAGGTTTTCCTGAACCAGCATCAGATCGTTGGTAATTCTGTGATCTCGGGGTCTGTTTATTGAATGCACCACCACCACCACCGCCAAACGGCGTTGGGTACTGCCCAGGCCTGCCCCCAGATTGCTTCGGCGGGTCCCTTTGAGGACCACCGAAACGTTTAGGAGCTGAACTGTTTTGCCAGCCGCTATCGCCAGCTTGGCGTTTCCTGTCTAAACGATCAAACTGTGGCCCAGGCGAGTCATAGTAGTGGGCAAAGCTCTGAGTTGACATTGACTGACGTGGATCATCATATTGTTGATTATATGATTTAGGTTGATCATAACCATATGGACTCTGAAAAGTAACATAGAAAAAAGTTTGTAAGTCATTGATTTTCTGTTCAGAAATAACATACATGTTATTTCTGATTACACAATTTGATTTCTAACACCACTTTACAAACATTTGATATGATAAAGTGCATACACAACAGCTATGATCATCCGGCTTGCTCTTAAAGTTTCAGAACAAGCCTCAATGCTTTTTTTTAGTGGGTGGAATTTGAAAATATAATGTACCTAGTTAAGTGGGTATGGATTGAACAATAACACTTGAACAGAAAAATTAAACTTGCTCATTTTCAATGTCATGATGGCACTGACAGGGCCCAAAGATATCAAGCTTAATTAGTTCTAGAAAGAGGGTTTCAGGCAGTTAATAATCAGTCAATCAATAGGTGGTTGATGTAACCGCTGGACAAAGACCTTCCCGAATGAATGGTACAACATGGTCGTCCATCTCCCTTATCCCACTACTTCACCACATACTTCAGATTATTCAGATGCAGTAACAGCACCATGAAGGCTAAGGCTACTAGTAACTACTGTCCATGGAATAAAACATTTTGGCTTCAGTGCCAAAATGTTTTGTTTATTAGAATTAGTAATGAATGAGTGTCCCTAGAACTAATCTTCAAATCAGCATACGAAAATAGTGTTCATTAGTATGGGACAGCAAATCCAGTATAACAAAGAGCATGGTTCGAAATTATTAAGACATTTTTCTGTGATAATTATCTGCTGATTCCTAACTTGATCTCTTTAATTTTCGTATATTATCACTCTTTGGTACTAGTCAAATAGTCATAAAAGTAAAGTAAGTGTTCTGTGTTAAATTGTTTGTGCTGTTTTTTTAGCTTTTTTAAGTTAACGCATTTGGATATGCGCGGAAGTCGCAAATCGCGTTCGGATACACGTAAAGCGACATTGATAGCGTAAGCGTTTAAATATGGTTTTATGATTTTTATTCATCATCATATCAGTCCTTAGATGTCCGCTGCTGGACATAGGCCTTCCCCAAAGACGCCACCACATCCGGTCCTCCTCCCTCCGCATCCAGCCGCATCTGGCCACCTTCTTCAGGTCGTCGGTCCACCTGGCGGCGGATTTTTATTATCATGATAATTATCACTTTAAGCTTAAGAGCTCAGTGGGTGTGTCCCACTGCACCTAATGATATGTGGTTCAGCTCTAGAACTTGCCTGCTTCAAATTTAGTTCAGTGGGTTAATGTTTTAGTTCAAGGCTTATTGTGGTTTTAATAATTGCTGGAATAAATACCGAAAATATGCTAAATTAATCTGCAGTAGGATTATTAACTCTCTCTCTCTCTGTTAAATTCCCTTTCACATAACACATACAACAAAATCATATAGAATAGAATCTTATGTTCAAAGCCAATTTGACTAGCACTGCATTAATTTTCTTATTCTTAGATGTGTTCTAGATTCCTTTCATTACCTACTCCATTATTATTTTATAAATAATAGTACTTATATATCATTGCTGTTTAGGAAAAGTTGCTTAAGTGCCAAGGTAGGATTTTAAGATAGATAACTTAAAAAACATATGTTTTAAATTCTCTTCCGTAAAATCCTATGTTGGCACTTCAGCAACTTTTCCTAATATATCTAATAAATAAAATCGTAAACATCGCTGGTCTGTACATTGAAGATATTTGCAAAAAAAAAATTTGGGGGTCTAAGGATAAGTAATAGAACACATTTCGATCATTTTTGGAGTTTTTGTGTTGTCTGTGAGTTTATGCATGCATCACTTAAAAATTTCTGAACGGATTTTGATGGACTTTTCACAGAAACATGGGGCTTAACATTTAGTCGTTATTTCATCGCAATCGGTGTACTCAATCAAAAGTTATGGACATTTTTAGTATTCAAATACATTAGTAGGTAAGGTTATGCAATATATTGCACATAATAGTATTTCTGTACTATTCAGATTGCGATGCGTTTGGATGAATGGGAGTGGGCGTGAAAAGGGGAGTGGGAGTGGATTCTGTAGTTCACGCGAGCGGAGCCGCGGGCACAGCTAGTATATAATAAGTGACAATATATATACTTTTTCATTTACAATACACTTGTCTAAACCCAAACTAGGATTGTCTCCTGTGCTATGAGAATTGCACAAGGACTGTTAATATATGTATTTAACATCCAGACTTATATAAATTGTTGTTTGATTATTTTCTTTGTCTCAATTTTCATTTGTACCCATACCTGCAGCCCCCCACCCTAAATATCTATAAGATACGTACCGGTCTACCAAACTGATCACCAGTAGACAGCATTTGCTGCTGTTCTTCTATGAGTTGGCGCTTTCGCTTCAACAGTGCCAATTCCAAGTCCAAGTCCTGTCAATCAAACTAGAAATCAGCAAACAATTAAAGTCAATAAAATGGGCACATTTTTTTTATATATATTGCCTCTGCCTCTCCTTGTTCGCTGCTATGGCACCTTGTTGAATTTTTCTCATTTTTTTTATTGCTGATATTTTTTTTACTTTTTCCACACTCCAACCAAAATCAGCATCAGTGTATAAAGCACAAAAACCATTTCTGAGATATTTTAAAAATTTATTCCTCAGCGCCCCCTATTGTACACCAGCAGATTGGTGATCAGCTGATCGCAATAATGATCTTAATATACACAGGAGAACGCTGCTGCCCGTCCCTGGTGCAATCCTTTAGTCGCCTTAACGACACCCACAGGGAGATTGGGGATGGCATTATTCTAACCCGAGAATCACAATGGCCTAACCAAAATCAGTGTTTTTGTATGCACGAAACACAAGTCATATCATAAAAAAGACATTCGTCGTAGAAAGCATTTCACCTAACTGTACTGCACCGGCCTCTAGACACGCGGCAACATAGGGTTTGATGCAGTGAATTGTCTATTACAAAAACAGTAAAACTACATGTTCGTAGATTTTTGTAATGAAATACAAGTCAACAGCAGTAAAAACACTTACGTGGAGTTTATGGTGCTCCGTGGCCAGAGGTCCTGACAAAGATGTCCCAAATCTATCGTTATATCCCATTCCCGGTGAACTAGCTACATCCATTCCACGGTTTGTAATCCCTCTGTTCCCTTGCCGACGGCCTCTCGACATACTGCGATTCATTATTATTTCACTGAATTCAAAGATGAAAGTAGTTATTTACGCTACGGGTCGCGAAACCGCATAGGTACGTAGCGCACGTCAAAAATGCAAAGCACGATGAAATTTTCCAAACCAAAATGTCCGTACCTACCACGAAGTTAGTATCTAAACTTCTTGGTACCTACCGTTCGTCCGAATCACTCCGACCAAAGAGAATACAAGAGAACTCCGACCAAAGCCAACATTCACTTCTTTCCAATCAATTCATTCATTCCCGTCGCATCGCTTTTATCAACGTTTTTACTAATTTTACGGCTCCAAGAACATGTTCTTTTGAGTCTGTGTTTGTCATGATTTAATTATGTATGGGTATAGGGCATTTTATTTAAAATTCAAGATGTTTTACAGCTCAATATAATGAATAGTAATAAAAAAAATTCAATGCATTCCCGTGCGTGTTCAGCATAGCCTTAATACAAGCAAAAATAATATATGAGAAGCAAGTCCTTTGCTGTATGAACAAGTCTGACACGGGGAACCAGACAGGTTCACTAAACAGCACCGTCTTTTCCCTTTGCAAAACTTATCAGACCTAAAAAACCTATTCTACATACAGCAATGCTTATGGCTGCTTGAGTAGGTCGAACTTTCTTGAGTCCTATACTCTAGTATATATTATCTTTGGTCCTATTCAAACAGGAATGCGCATCAATACTAGACGTGATAGGTATGTGCCGCCAACTTCACCTCCCTCCGACTTCAACACTTTATAATAACTCCTAAAATACCCTATCTCCTTTCCTTCTCCTGCAGGTGGCACCAAGAGATGTGTACGATATTGCAGATAAAATAGAAGCTGAAAGGAAATCGGCAGAAGCCGCTGCACCTAGAAAGAAACGCACTTCGGAACTGTTGCGTGCCGCTTCTAAATTATAAAAATACGATCATATATTGTACTACCTGTTTGAAATCAAGTCATTCCCTACGACTCGTATGGCGCAGGCAAATGCATAAAAATGTAAGAGTATGGGAGCTTCACTTCAAGTCCAAACTCAAAAGGTCTAGATAACCTTTTGAGTTTGGCCTTTTGACCTTTCTGGCATATCTACTGTCAGCCATTTTGAAAAATTCTCTAAAGCGCAATCTCTGATCAAATCTTGAAATATCAATAAAGGACTTTTTGAAATGGTCAAGTACCCTAAAAAATAAAAGGACAATTCACAATTAAAACACCTAGATGGGACAACTTGTACAAAGTGGTCTGTCCTTATTGGAAATCAAACCCGTTACCTCTAGCCATTTGAGTACAACGCTGATTACATTGTGCTTACCTACCTACATCCCAACTAATCACTACCTTCTTATAATGTTAATAAAATTATAACTATGGCATATCATGATTTTTCAGGTCGAGGACGAAATTGCCGACAACGTGGATACTTTCATCAGTCATTAAAATAAACCATCAAATTAATAAAGTACCCGGTAAAGTAACATGTAAAATATACTCAATATCATTAAATTATTACCTACTCTAAATACTCAACTACTACGTTTTATTAGTAACCTTTAGTAGTTTTAAGATAGAAGTACTGATCTGAGTAAGGCAATTCACTATAAAAGCATTTTTATTGAAATTTCCACATTTGAGTAGGAAACATGTGGGTGAGCCGTCTTATATTCGTTTGTACCTTATATAACCTTAAAATAATTACACCAATGCTTAGGATTTTTCATGTACTACAATACTACATTCATACCAAAAATACTCGGTGATCCTCATTATAAAATCGGAAGTTTCTATCTCTATTATTATCAGTCCATTATAGGCTGTAAAGTCACAGATACCTTTGCCTTCTATTATATGGAGTAAACAAAGCCAAAAATTAAAAAAGATGCCAGCTGGACTGGCTGCCTCTCAGAAGAATAATAACCATAAAAACCGCCATAATATTAATCAAGCATACATAGCCACTTGTCAAAACTGTAGCCCTTGTATCCACTTTACCCTGCTGATTAAAATGTTCCCTAATATAGTCGCTGTTGTATTCTCTTTGGTCGCTGCTGTCAAGTGACAAATGCATCTTGAATTTAGTTGCATTAATTATTGATGAAACGGCTTGCGTGCTAGTCGAGTTTGAAATACTATTTTAATTTAAAATCCTTTCAGATTTGTGATAAGAGTGCAGGATAATATTTTGTGAAGGTGTAAGCTATGGTATGTGTGATAAGGCGCTGTAAAATTTCGCATGGGGAGAAAAGCTATAAACTTTCACAGGTAAACATTCTTTTTGTGTTTACCTATCCATTTTCCATGTTAAAGAGATAAATTTATGCTTAAAAGTAAGGGAAATTAATTTCTTTTTATTATATTTATATTAATTGAGCATGTATAAGTGTACTTTCATATATTTTGTTAGTTTTGTAATTTTACAGAAATGTTTAAATAGAGCTGGACAAAAATTTATCGATAAAAGTATAAAAAGTGTTTTTTGTGTTTTGGATGTGTTGTGCACATGAGTATACACGTATTTTTTACGTGCACACACGTATTTTTTCAATTTAGATTTCCTAATGAAAAAAAAAATTAATGTGAAAAGTGGATTAATGCGGTGTCCACCGAAGCTGATTGGACGGCAAAAAAACACCATAGAGTGTGCTCCAGACATTTTAAATTATTGTGTTGTATTATTACCGATGATAAATATCGAATACTGAAGGATAATGCTGTGCCTACATTATTTATGTCGCCAGGAAGAGTAAGTAGTTTTTAAAAGTAAACGTATTTAATAGGGGCAAGCCTATTCAGTTGTCTTCGAATTTGTCAATTCTCCTCAGGCTAGCAGGTTTTATCTTGATTTTCTTCACCGTCGTGAGCGAAAAGTGAATATACAATAATAAAAACTCATTAGTACATAAAATAGTTCTTAGCTGGGATTACTGACACCCAATTTTTTTATATATAATTAATCGTAATTTAAAAATGTTTAATGCCAGATTCACTTTACACTCTTTTTGTTATTCTTGACCAATAAATATTAATTTTCTTTTCAGTGCATTTCTACAACTTCAGCTCCATTAACTTCGGGCACGGTAGTGTTCTCCGTCTCAGATCCTTAAATTTTGGGGCCTCAGACGTTCTCGTATCCAATGTAATCATTAGGCTCTGCAGCTTTGGCATCGGTAAACAGCGCGCTCTATGTCATCATCATCAGGCCCGGCAGCTTTGGATCCGTCAGTAACATCGCGTACCACGTCATTATCAGGCCCTGCAGCTTTTGGAATGCAAACGTTATCATCTCCAGACTTACACATATCCTTGGATAGGTATCGATTTCTAATCGACCGATACATATACCATCGACATCAGGCAATGACTAATGATAAAAATATGAAATTTTAATTTTTATTGTTTTATAATCTTTTATGATTATATTTATTGATTGATTAACACTAAGTAAATTGAAATTTTATTTAAAAAAAATGTAGTTTTATAAAATAGTTGTAAGTAAATAAACTGATTAATTTTTTACATAGAATACTGTTTCACTTTCCACTGGCAACTGTTAGATATAATAACGCAATTAGTTGCCACAGATTTAAATTTGACAGCTCTAAAATGAAATAAAATTATTTTACTATAAGATGACAATATTAGCTAGTTTAGTGCTGTCAAATTAAGTGCTCGCCTTCAGAATTAAATTAAATTTTCATGTTAACATAATTTCAAATTTTTACTAAATAATATAATGATAATTTTTAGACTACGTAATATATTTTTATTGATTATCGATATCCGATAATTATCGATATCCATGTTTTGCACGTCCGCCTCATCTCTAGATTTCTGAAACAGTGTACGGACATGGTATCTGACGTCCTGTTAAAAGTAGCATTCTCTCACTTTAGCAACAGCAAAATTACCATAAGAGTGAAATGGGTTGGTTTCCTTCACGTTCTTGGACCCTTATAAATCCTTCTATTGGATATATTCGTTCTTCTGAGAAATGGACTCTTTGGATGATTAAAAAAGAGGGTCAGTCCAATCAAGGCATTCGGAGAACTGCTAGCAAGAAACGATCATCCTAAGCCACAAAGGTCAATATTGATAACTTCGACCAAATAAATAAATAATATAAATAAATTATTTTTAAAGTGGATTAATGAAAAGTTGCTGCCCAATCTGGAATCACATAGTGTGATAGTATTTGATAATGCAAGCTGCCACAGCATTTAAGTACTTATGGCACTAAATTCCAGCTCGCGCAAGCAGGTTATCAGAGACTGGTTAACAGAGAATATTGCATGGTCAAATGAGTGAACCAAAGCTTAACTACTATGTCTAATAAGAGGACATAAAATTGACCCCATTTATTGCACAGACGAGTTGTTGAAAGGACATGGTCATGAGGTGCTTAGATTACCACCTTACTATTGCCATCTGAATCCCATCAAGATAGTTTAGATTCAAGCAATGAGAAAATTGCCGAGACAAATGTAAAGAGTATTGTATAGAAAATACTGAATAAAAAACCTTTTAAACAGTGAGTGCTGAACACTGGAAAAAATATGTGAATCACATAAAAAAACTGAAACCGGAGCACTATAGATAGGTTATTGGATGATGATACAATTTCTTTTATTATAAATGTTCAGGATTGAGACTGCGATGAGGATGAAAGCAGCGATGAATGTTCAGATATTGAATTTTTGGAATCGGATTTCAATGCGGATTATTATTGCTTTATGTAACCATGTAAATAAAGGAAATAAAAAAAACTGTTTTATTATCAGATCTGTATAGTAATGTCATTGAACGCATTTAATAGTGGGTATGTCATGGCCGTACGATCCCATAACTAGGCAGAGCCTGTACTATGGGTATCATAAAGCTGAAATATTTATACTTGAATAGATAAAAACATAAACGTAAGTAAGTAATAAATAACATCCAGACACAAGGCAAGCATAAATGCTATCTTAAAGATTTTATTTAATAACTTTGTAGGCGTTGTGTATATTGCAAACATCTTTAAAAGTACTAATTGTCTGCGAGTAAAATGCCGAACAGAAATGGACATGGCGAAATTATTAGGTACCTAACTAAATGCACAGATTACTAAAAGGTCTCATTACTTAGTCTCATTCTTTTGTAACACGGATATGGTTTTGCTTCTTGGCTATGCCTTATTTCATAAAAAGCACTATAATCGTAATCTGCACAAAACTATTGCCGATTAAGGGTAAAAGGTAAAACCTTAGAGTATACATAACTATAGGTAGGTATACTAGTTATGTATACTCTAAGGGTAAAACATCCTAAAGTCGGCCATTGCCTACACTTGATAGCACGATTAGTTTACCTAGATATAGTTTACATATAAATAGGTACTGAAGACTTTCAGATATCATACATATAAATTAAAGTAATAGAAGAAGCTGTCTGCCTGTCTGTTATATCTGTCCGTCTGTACGAAATAATGTAAGTGGAAAACTACTGAAACTATAGACATGAAACTTAAATAGGCTATAGATATTAACTCTGGAACCAACTTAGGGTTGGTTTCTTAGTGATATCGCAAACAGTCCCGAAGATTTATGTATTGTATTTGATGTGATGTCTTTTCAAGTGTGTTCGTCGCTCCCAACAATGGTACATAAAAAATAAAATTTATATCAAAAGACACTGTGAGGTCTTCCGCACCCCACCCGCGGCTGAATCTTCCTCAGTCTGGACACCAGCCCTGACGTCGGAAGCGATCCAGCCGTTAATTCCGAAATTAGGTCGCTGGTAAAATATCCGAAAATCCTTGTGTATTTGACGTCTCTGGGTTCTACTATGTAAATCCGATATATACAATAATAAACATAAATATCCTAAGCTTACCCCATCCTGCTTAGTTTCCGAAGTCCTGGTCGCACCGTGTTACACATTTAACACTTAATTACAATTAAATAGATATTTTGAACTTCCGCGGCGTCCGGCCATAGTTCTCCCCGATTTCCGACTTTTTCGTGCAGGACCGATCCCATACGAGTAAAAGAGGGAGACAAACATACATATATAAAATACCCCAATAAGTGTTGTGTCTCGCTCATGTAGTGTTATGTATCGGTTGTCTGAATTGAAAACCTCTTATCAAAATCAAACATACCGCCGCCCGAGAAAGGCGAAAGCCTTTATCAACCAAAACCGAAACTCCGAAAAATCCGATAATTAAAACCAATATTAACATAATACAAAAATAGATTCAAAGTTAGTCCAGTGGAAGCCTGCATATCTTAACCACCGGCCGCAAAAGAGTGCCTGAAGAGGTTTTTAAGTTAACTAAACACATAATACCATCTTTTCCAGGCAACAACTCTAAAACCCGACCCATTTTCCATTTAAATGGAGGGATTTTTTCCTCCTTAATAAACACGAGATCTCCAACTTTAGGAGGATCCGTGAGTGACCTCCATTTAAGTCCCCGCCGCCGTAACCGCGAAGAGTGTTGCTTGTTCCGATACAAGCAATCTATGTCCAAAGCAAATTCGGTTGCTTGACCCACCTTTACAAGTCGTTCCGAAGCCGCTCTTAGTTCTAATTAATACCTCCAGAACACCAACAACTTTCCAAGAAGGATTCCTAGCATTATTTATAAATCGCAAGCAACAAGTGACTACCGATTGTCGTCTTCCAAATTTGTTGAACCGATTCAACAACATGGGATCCGATTCCGTAGTACCCACATGTGGCAGACTTGCCGTTTTCCGAAGACCAGATAAGTTTTTATCCAAGTTTTTCTCAAAAATTCCGTCACGAGAAATCAAATAACTATTACCGGCTGCACAGTCGTCTAATTTTCCGTCACATATTGACGTGTGCTCCAGTTCTGTACTCCCGAATAGAACTGATGAATTTTCCCGCAATATATCAATGGCAACAGGCCGCTTTTCCATGACTAGGAACCGATTCGAAGCCAATGGAACCGTTTCACCTTGATCCGTATCGTCCGCTGAATGATTTTCTTGGAAAACTTCTATTTTAGGGTCTTTCAACTGAGCAGTCATAATGTTAGAAAAGAAAGTTTGCGATAAATAAGCATTATTATCCATGGGATTCGTAACAGCGTAGGTAACCGGACCTACGAGCACGTGACCGAAAACTGTAAGCATCGCTTTAGGTAAATCCTTATTTATCGCAATACTCCCGCCGAGTATGATTTCTCCTATCAGATCCGCACCGATCAGCATGTCCACCTCCCGACTGAGGTAAAAATGCTCATCCGCAAGCTCTAAACCCCTATAGTAGCCTGTTAAAGTTTCAGGTAAACTAAAACTAGGTAGGTTGTGTGTTATTTTGTTTAACACCGTGGCCGTAGTTACTAGTACCGGCTGATCCGCATACCGAGGGCTAATACTTACATTGACGCTACCTCCGCAACCCGAGACTGGCATACCGCTTAATCCAGTCACCGACATCACGTTAGATCTAAACCGTTTTAGACCTAATCGATTAGCGCAATATTCCGATATGAATGTGCTCTGACTACCACCGTCTAAGAGTGCGCGTACGTCCTGATAGTTACCGAACCTATCCATGACACGCACCATAGCTGTCGAGAGCAATACCGTCCGCTGATAAGTAGTAGGCGGAAGCACCTCATGGTCGGCATGAGATGTCAACGCCGCGCCGTTAATTTCTATAACAGGGTCGTGTACCCTATGTGGGTTGCCAACAGGCGTTATTACCTTATCCGAAGGTAAGTTCACCCTACCGAAGTTGGTGTCCCTGGGCACAATTTCCCTACTGTCCAATTTCATGGCAGGTACCGGTCCCACCATTGCCGCTGTACTATCCTTGGATGTATTAGAAACCGCCCGCTGCTGCGGTAAATCAAAATGAATTAATTGGTGGTGTTTAGGTGATCCGCACCTTAAACAAGACCACGTGGAATATGGACATTCATTAATATGGTGCTTATATAAACACCGAAAACAAAGTCTATTCTCCGTTACATACTCCTTCCTGGGTTTAAGTTTCATGTTCAAAAACTTCTCACACCTTGAGAGGTGATGAAATCCCTTTTTACATAATGTACAGCCGTTCTGTACAGATTTATTATTTTGAAAAGAGGCATGAGCCCTGATACCAGGAGAACTACCAGACCTACCCGAGTTCTGTGTGTCTGCACTGGATTCCAATATCCGAACTTCGGTTTCTAAAAACTTTATTAAATTTGCGAAGGTTGGAAACTCTTCTTCCACAAATTTCCCTTCGAACTGCTTCTTCAAGCTGCTATCCAGTTTTTGAAAATTAATATAAAAAAGTAAATAAGACCATTCCGCGACTGGAAATTTTATCTTTTCCAAAGCCTTAGTATTTTCCAAAAGGTTATTCAAAAAAAATTTCAATGAATTTAAACTTCTACTGACATGAGATACATTCAGCAAATTCCGCATTAATCTGTCCGCTAGTAATCTTTTATTTCCGTACCGACTTTTAAGTAAATCAAGCGCAATTGAGTAGTTATCTGCCGTAATTGACAAATGTTGAATTAAAATTTTGGGTTCCCCAGATAATGAACCCACCAAATAGTACAGTTTTTCTGTACTTGACAGTGAAGTGTCCTGTCCTACTAGAGACTCGAATAATTCCATAAAAGAACCATAGTCCTCTAATTTACCAGAGAATGTTGGCAATTGTACCTTAGGCAAAAATACCCTACGTCCTTTGGACTCTGAAACCTCAGTATTGTAGTCAGACGACTGGCCGCTACAACTTGGAAACTTCTCCATATATTTCCGTTTAATATCATAATATTTCCGATTATATGCTTTGTATTTTTCCGTATACATATCCGAATCCGAGTCGTCCCCGTCCGTTTGGGACTGCATTTCCAAATGCATTGACATAAAATCCTGATAATTAGTTTCCAAATCCGAATACCGAACCCTAAACTCATTC
The DNA here is from genome assembly GCA_947086405.1 of Esperia sulphurella. Taxonomy (NCBI): domain Eukaryota; kingdom Metazoa; phylum Arthropoda; class Insecta; order Lepidoptera; family Oecophoridae; genus Esperia; species Esperia sulphurella. Next base: position 5,774,973 of record OX352282.1, read on the forward strand.
TTTTCCGTTTCTGAATCAAGTTCCGTCTGGGAAAGATCGTAAATCATATCTATATTGAGCAAAGCCACATCATATTTGACTTTGTTCAACCGTTTGGCTTGTGCTACTTTAGCCATTATAACAAAAAATTAATTTCAATCAAAATAGGAAACTAAAAATAAAAACCTAATTATTTGAAAACAGCTCCTCCGCCGTTTATCAAAAACATAACCGAATAACGAAATCCACAATTGAAAATTATGAAATAAAAGTTGTCAATTTACCCGACCTAGAATTGAACCCGTGTTCAATGGTAGACCGTGCTGGTATCCGCTGAGCTATCAGTCTCCTTGTTATATGTGGTAAAATTAACAGCCACTATCCCAACAGTCGATTGTGAAACTATTCGGTAACTATGGTAACCATCTGACATAAAATAACAATGTCACCCGAATCCGCAAGGTGCAAAGCAAAAATAAAAACAAATGAAAATCAACCGATGCTTTTCAAATGTATGAAAATGTATGCTTGTAATGTTTTTACAAAATATATAGAATAGGGGGAAACAAATATGTGTTCATATCAATATAAATGAGATGTATGTACCCGTGTACCCTGTAGAATGTACTTTGTTGCCGTAAATACTTATAAACCGACAAAGAATTACAACAACAAAACCGAAAAAGTGTAGTTTGTAGTAGAACCTTGAAAACGAAAAATACACAGAAAACCGATCCGGCTCGAAGGACCAAAAATGTGAGGTCTTCCGCACCCCACCCGCGGCTGAATCTTCCTCAGTCTGGACACCAGCCCTGACGTCGGAAGCGATCCAGCCGTTAATTCCGAAATTAGGTCGCTGGTAAAATATCCGAAAATCCTTGTGTATTTGACGTCTCTGGGTTCTACTATGTAAATCCGATATATACAATAATAAACATAAATATCCTAAGCTTACCCCATCCTGCTTAGTTTCCGAAGTCCTGGTCGCACCGTGTTACACATTTAACACTTAATTACAATTAAATAGATATTTTGAACTTCCGCGGCGTCCGGCCATAGTTCTCCCCGATTTCCGACTTTTTCGTGCAGGACCGATCCCATACGAGTAAAAGAGGGAGACAAACATACATATATAAAATACCCCAATAAGTGTTGTGTCTCGCTCATGTAGTGTTATGTATCGGTTGTCTGAATTGAAAACCTCTTATCAAAATCAAACAGACACCGCACGCGAAGTATGGAAAAACGTCGAAGTAATTAAAAAAATATGTATAATTTATTTAGCTTGGTTTGTATGAGAAAATACCCAAAGATCATAAACATTCTATGTATAGTTTTCGGACTTATCTATGGATTTAGTAAGTAAATGTTTAGGTGAGATCTTAGAATAGATAGTAAACGAAAGTCTTTGACATAGCTCAAAAACTTTGTACGTTGAAGTGGCAATGGGCTAGTCACATCTTTTGGAGCATCGATTTCTGTTGAACCCGATCCTCGGTTCTCCTCATCCAGTGGCTGCCAACCGCCACGGGGCGTCCTACACCATACTACGACTTACCAGGCGTGGTTTCCAGTCTAGTATATTTATTTTTAGGTGTAGGAATGAAATGATAATGAAATGTATTACTCGGTAGTTTACTGTTACATGTATGTTAAAAGTTTCAGATTTATCGGTCCAGTAGTATTGAAGATATCCGGATATCTTCAATACTACTGCGGATTGAAAAACTATCTTTATGGAGACCGGGGACACGGGTTTGCTTTGACAAATCCTTAGAAAGTGTAACAACCCGACTACTTCTTAACTACTACTAACTTATATTCCATAAGTATATAATACTCATATAAGTACTTATAATATGACAATAAAAATTCTAGGAAAACATTTTTGTATTATTTTTTTGTAGAAAATAATATATTATTAACTTGGTTTAAGTTCAAAATATAACCTTTTATAAATAGTAGTATCTATAACGAAAAAAGATTTATTACCCACTATTAAACAAAATAACTCAAATGACAGTTGGTATTTTGCTCCGAATTGTAAAGCTTACTATAACTTTGTAGTAAGCTTACATACGCATCAAGCGTACATACGTATCAAGATTGTCCGTCGGATCAGCACAGAACATCCAAATAGCCAATTTGGAACGCACCCATCTGAACGCTAAGTACTCGCGGTGGGCGGGAATTCCTCGGATTACGGGTCGGACATTGTTGGTTCGGGCCGTAAAACAAACCCTGAGATCAAACCACCTTCGCTTTGGAATCGAATTGTCAGCCCGGACAATACGGGTCGAGCAAAACGGTTTGGGAATTACTAGGAATTACTAGTCCGAGCAGCTAATACGCGACCTGTTTTGCACGGTCTGTAGTTGGCGCACCAAGTAATGTTTTCATTTACGGGCTGGCCATTACGAGCTGGGCAATCCGAATCGCGCATTTCAGACCGTGCATCACAAATTAGATAGAGTATGTCCAAGGACCGTGCATTGGAGGGGCCCTAAAAAAATACGTACCCTGCCGTTTCCGTTCTTACGTTTATTTTTTGTGGTGAATAAATAAAATATTGTTTCTTGGAGATTTCTTAATTCGTTTTACGTTCGTTATCAAAATGCTTTTAACAATACATAATTTGCCTAACAGTGTAAGTATTTTTTACATTCCTCTATTTTGTAGAATCACGATTTCACGACCAACAATTTGTGATGTCGCGGCCTCATTTTTATTATTTTACAGATCCTCTACACCGATGTGAAAGCACTTCTCCATAGTAAATGCGGTATCAACGAAGTCATTTTGGATAACTTGGTGAGCGTTGGTAATACGAAGAAGGTGACAGTAGGGTTAGCTGATGAGGGCGATGCCGCTATTCTTGTGCGGAAGATTAACGGTCTGTATCTTGGTGGACAGCAGCTTTATGTCGAGGATGTGAGGCAGAAAAAGGTAAGGTTCAATTGTACAATAATTGAGCCAGTTTGAGTATATACATACAGTGATATCAGACAATATTAGCTTTGAGCTGATTGATAATATAGTACAATAACTTAGCTACCTTATGTAAGAACAGCTACATTTAAATTAACAATTCTTTGTAGGCTTCAGAACAACCATATCGGTCTAAGGATCTTCTTAGTTTCATGAAAAATACTCAAGTGGATCCACGAGACAAGATTCTACCACATGATTATCAACATGACACATGGGAGAAATTCCAAACGACTGACCGTATTCAGCAATGCAATATCATACCACGAGACTCTTTTGAACAACCTGACAATACCCAGCAACGTCATGTGTTCCAAAAGAGTGACTATCAGAGTACCCAACCATATGTAGATACCAAGCAGATTGTTACTGCTGAACCAATGGCTGCGATGATGAATTACAACATAGCTCCTATGTATTATGTACCTGATGTGGCAAAACAGGTGAGTGATTTAACATTTAAGCTATAATTGTTTCTACTGTTACTTCTAAGGTGTTATTTATCCATAATTATTAAAAGATGATAGTTGATTACGCTCTCCATCTCCACTACAAATAAAGATGTATAACATATTGATAAATTTTGCTATGGCTCTTATGGCAATTGAAGCAATCAATACATTCTTGAGTATTGTTTGTCACATCTGTAGGAGAACTTCCACTGTGATCATCATAATCATCGTAATTCACCAAAATTTTGAAATGAATGTCATGATAGTGTCATCTGTTTGCCTGTAAAGATGACAATGGTATTGAGGCTGCCTTGAGAGCCTTCTGTTATAGGCCTGCTTTTAAAAGGTTGCTGGGTTTATGCTCCAGGCTGAATTGCACAAAACCTCCAGATTCACAGAGTAGGTGCAAGGACTACTACACCTATCTAATAACATGAGAGTAGGGGGTGGTGGTATCGTTGAGGCTTCTAAAGCAACATGTGCATAGCACAAAGTATGCAATACTAGACAAAACAGTTTGAGGCAATGCAAAGGAATGATGCTATTTTCTGAAGAAAAGTGTGCATAGTCATGTAGATGCCACACCAACTCGGGCAGTATGTGGCCTGCAAGTGTCCAACAACTTATTGGCTGTGTGTGGTGTGCATTGAAATTTTATTCTCAATTCTCAGGACTCAAATAATTAGGTAGTGCAGTAATGATCACTGTAAAGGTTGGGCATGCAGTATTATGGACACTACCACTTTAAAGGATGCCAAATAGACGAAATTTATGCCCACATACACAAAGCAAAGTATATGGCCTACTTACAATCTTTAACAGTTTATGCAAAAACGCATAGCATACTATATAGTTTGTGACAAAGACTTATCTCAGTTGTCTTTGTAACAGTATAGTACTTTTTGTTTTCATGGAAACAAATATGAATTAAACTGTAAATCTTCTTCCAGCATCTTTTCAAAAATCTCTGATTGTTTGAGAACTGCTAAAAGATGGAATCCACAAATGTCTGAACTGAACATTGCAAATGAAAGGAGATTAATTGAATCTTTACAGTGCAATCAACAATTGTGCATAAAAAATATGGAAGCATAAAAGCTTGTTGAAAATTTCAGATACAGACTCGTTGGCTGTGACCTTCAGCTCACTTGAGCTTAAAGATTGTCGCTAACCCGCGGCTTCAGATCGGCATAACCTCAACTCGGGTCAAGGTTTGCAAAAAAATAAAGTACGGTACGCCATCACCGCATGCTTCTTTATAATGAGTATTGTCTATATTCAGACAGCATTTCATCAAGGTGCCAGAACCAAGCCTGTATTTGGATCTAAATATGAGGCATGTTTGACGTGTAACTTAAAAATGTGAATCAAAAGTTGGCAACATGCTCACACATGGTCACTGAAACTCAGAAATCATATTTATCATGACATTCATTTTGGTGAAGCATTTTATGTGGTGAGTTGGAAAATAACTGGATTCAAATTCAACTGGATTTATTCTCAGCAGTTGAAGGAAGTATATCTTATTGTCGCTCCAGCAAATACATATGCCCATGACAGGACACTTAGTTTATCACTTAGTGTGAAAAATGGAGATGTAATAAGATTTACTAAATACAAGGTCATCACAACACAACTATTGTTTTCAATCACACCATTCGGGTAGTTTTATTTCTTAATCTTTAATCGAACTTTGTTCACAGAATACTTTTTTGGACTACGGTGGTCAAGCTCAGCAAGATGCGCCTACGATGATACCACGGTATCAAGAAGCTAGAGTTCAACAGAAATCTTTCGGCATTGGAGGCGAAAGAAGCGGGGCTAGTGTACAGGAAAATAGGCCTCGCGAATGGGGACACGATACAAATAGGCTGTACTGGGATAGAGAACGGCAATCGTCTCCGAAGCGTGGCCATGTTCCAGTTGAGGAGTTCTCCAGCCGACGGGACTCAAGATGGGATAATCCTACAGTACCCCGCGAAGCGAGACGTCTTAGCCGTTCGCCTCAACGCGCCCAATTCAATTCGCGCGAACCGTTTTTTGTTCAAAATCTTAACCCTGACGCATTTCAAGAAAGGATTCGTGATCGTGACTTCTCTCAGAGGATCCCTAATTCCGGTTCCAGTAAAGGATTCCAAGGTCGATCCGAAAGATTCAATTCGAGGTCGGGACAGGTTGATTACTTGCCGTCTTCAAATATTTACGGCAGTCACGTCACCGAGCCGCCTGCGCGCGCTCCGGTATGGGATGATCGTCATGATAAAAGAAATCAAAGGGAACATCCCTCAACTTTCCAGAAACGTGACGATCCTAACAGTCAGCGGAGGGCCGATCCCTCCAATGTGTTCCAACCGCGAAGCGAACGCAGATCGCCACGGTTTGATCCCGAGAGTTTCCAATTTCGTAATTCAAATCGCAGTGCTTCGAGACCGGTTGACAATCGACAGAATACCAATGCCACGCGTGGGCCTACTACCAAACGTTTCGCCGATAGAAGAGCCGAACGTGATGAGCCTCAACCGAAGAGATTTGCTGCTCCAAAGCCTAGAGATTTTCCCAAACCTTGGAAGCAAAGTCCTCTAAACTCCAATAATTTGAGTTCTAGGCCAGTTAAAGGTCGGAAAGAACGTTCTTCAGCCTTGCCGCCAAAGCCTGGCCCTCCGAGAGTTGATCCATCAGCATCGCAAACAAGAACAGGACAAAATAAAGCTGGACCACCATATCATCAGTTAAAGTGGAATCAACAGGTTGATTCTAGACAGCAACCATTGAAACAAAAATTGGTAACTGTGTTGAGAAGAGATCAGACTTGGCGATGCCAAGCAGCAGCACAGATCACTAAAGACATTTTGAAAAACTTGGAGATCACTGATATGGGTCAAAAAGATGAGATAGTTGCTCGAATGAAATCTACTATCAGGTCACGAATTGAAGTGATGATGGCTGATCAGTTGTCGGTGCCTTTGATGGAGCTTATTCAGCGATACCGTTCGAAATATCCTCCAGATAGCGACAATATCTTCTTTGTGGCTATTTTGGATGATATCAAATCATGTGTCAACAAGGAGAGTGACGATACAAATAAAAAGGAATCAGGTAACTTGGTAACAGTATTCACTGATTATCTTTGAAAGCAGACGGTTTAACCATATTTCAAATACTAGAGCGGGATAGCAATGATTTTACTTTCTTATCTGCCACGAATCAGTTTCAAAGCGACGTTAACGCAGAACCGTCCACTTTAAACTTCCATCCATTGTAAAGCCAGCTGGAATATCGGTGCAGAATTACTACGCGCGCGGATGCTGATTCGAACTGCCGTTAACACTCGTCGAACGTTTAGGATAGCTACAATGAACACATTGTGCGTATGTTGTGGGCCTCGTGCCAAAACGTCGCCATTGGAGGTTCGAGAGTGGCGAGACTATTGAGGCGAATTGCGAGCACAAACAGTGCGTCACACACTCACCTCTCCACTCGCATGCATTTGTAAACGCGCCATAACGATCCGTGATAATGAAACATGCGCGGATTCATGCCTCAGCAATTATTTATCGTTACATTAATCATGAATCAAAGTGCCCATATTTTTAACTTACAGCGCAAATAGCTTTTCTTCTTTGGTAACCCAATATGGATCTTTAACTCCGTAACCGACAGACCCTCTGATTTCAACCTTGCACGGTTTTGAACATACAAATCGCCTTGTACTGCAGTTTGCCCAGATCGACGATTGTGTGCCCCAACCTTGATATTTAAAAGTCGTTTGGTTCAGAAAGACATTGCTGCCAAATTTGTTGCATTGTTATCATCACCCGGGGGCCACGTGTAGGAGAGCTGGTGTAATTCCAACAGACGTGGTGCATCATCGATCTCCCGGTTACTCCACACTGATTGTCTTAAATATGTAGATTTTCTGCTTCACAATGATATCCTACAGATTTGAGAGCAAACTCTACACCACTGATGGTCCTACCAACCTCGTGGTTATAAGGACCTAATCGCGGGGAAGGTACCAAGTACTTGCTCAGGAGCTCTTTCTTTGTTTGATTCCCCTGCAAGTAAATGTTTTAATGCCCTTTTTTTGTCCGTCTGTTCTGGAACCAGCCAACCCCTTTCTGGGGTTCTACACTACAGCCACAGTTTTCGCCGTCGGGCAGATCAGCGTTTGAGAGCAGTCAGTAAATGTACTTAGGTTACGAAAAAACCATTGGTACATGGCATGACCAGGAATCGAACTTGGTCCACTGTGCCACAGACGCTCTCATGCATTTCATCGTAGCTTTGTACATTGATGATATAATTGAATCTCAGATTCATGCATCGATTTTATTTTTACGATAATCATACGCGAATAGGCAAACATCTCTCTTGGTGGTTGGCGGCGACTGTGGCATATTGACAACTGCAAACTTTGGGTTGTGCGATGCTTCCCCGAGGTATCTTAAGGAATGCCGCGTGTGCCTGGTATTGCTTGGGTCTCCTACCTATCAGACCGTCACTTATGACAGTTGCACATTACGCTCACAAAGGTATTGGAGCTGGTGTTAAAAGAAACAATATTACAAGCCGTGAACGAGTCTTAAAACGGTGTACTACGGTTTTAGATTTAATTTTTCGCTGCCCAATCGTTTTGTGGGACGACTTTTTTCCTACTTTGACTTTTTACTTCTCTAACTGGGGCCCAAGGTAAATTCAGTTCTTGGGACTTGCCCTACTTTCACTGGTAGGTGTTATGTGTTGTGTACCTCCGTTGATCCTCACTCAGAGGAGTTGCAGAGGGAGGAATGGTGAGGAGGCGGAAAGGCCCAATCGTTTTCAGTGAAAATAATATTGTAAAAGATGGTGTTTAAAAATAAACAATTAAAAATAAATAAATGATTTTCAGATGTAACTGCGGAGAAAACGACAGATACGCAAAATATAAATGCAAACGGACAGCCAAAAGCGAAGGACTCGAAAGCTGTAAAGCTGAAGCTTCCGAAATCTATCAAAGAAGGTGTGTTGTCACAATTCTTCTCACAAACCGATTTTAAAGTCATATGTTATCTAATTTAATAACCAATTATTGTCAATCACGAAGGAAAACACTTTGAGGTGAAACTATGAGCTACGAAAAATTATTTTGCTTCATGGTATGAGGTACAGTCTGTAGTAAAAATGGGAACATAAAATGAGCTCGCAATTCATTTCTGTGGTCTGCGCGTACAAAGTTGCGGCACAACTAGTTCAACAATATTAAACTACAATACTTGAATGCTAGTAAAATGAACGAAATGCTGATTAGTGTTAGCCAAAAAGATTGGCGTTGGGCTCGAGCGAAATAGGCCATGGGTTCGATTCCAACTGAGAGCAGACAACTTTTTATTTGTACAAGTTTCTCTAGACGTTATACTTGTGAATTGTCATGTCCTTGTCGAATTTCTATTATACAGGAAAAAATCCTAATTTGGGATTAGAGAATGTGTCGACGGCCCGCAGAATAGTCGGTAGTGGTATGAGGTATAGATACTATTAAAGAATATCATTGGTACAGACACGCAGTTTTGATAACCAAACTATACTATAACAAGTTTAATTGGCTCATGTGGTGCACTATATTTCTGCCCAGTAGCCGCTTCAATATTTAATGCTCTAGCTAGAGTAGTGAATATCGTATTATGTTGAAATGTTATTGTTTCAGATATTGATTCATGTTTTTGTTTCAGATATAAACGCATATAACGGTAAGTATTCGCTGTGGGAAAAAGCCTCTCAAACAATTTGGTTAATATAACAGTAATTAGAATATAAATATGTCATGTATATTTCATTCCAGATTCATAGTCCTATGAAAACCAACGCTATTTACGTCTCGGTAACATATACATGAAAGGGTCACCAGCAGCAAAAACAGGTTTGTATTACCATGTAAACTTTGCAGTCCACTTAGGAACACCATCTATTGTGTATTTTGTTTTCGAGACGCAAATGCGTTTGTTTTCATAGGACTATTAATCTGGAATGAAATATAGATGGGTCAATTCAGTAGGGGAACAACTCGAAAAACACTGTTCTGAAATAATACAAATAGTTTTTAAATTCCAATAGTTTATTATTATAAACTATCTCCGCTCGCGTGTACTACAGAATCCGCTCCCGTTCCCACTCCCGTTTCCGTTCTCTTTCCCACTTCCACTCCCGAATATAGTTAGTCCTAATGTCATCGTAATCTAATTGCCGAGCATAATGTACTTTGTTGTTGTGTGTATGTACCTACTAATGTACACCTCCCCCTGCCCTCACCTCCTTCCCCACTACTCACCCTCCACTTTCCCTCTACACTTTTCCCATGACTACCTACCTTACTCCTACATACGAGTACATACACTTGTCTAGGATTTACTACTCCTGTTCTGTGGAAATTAAGCAAGGACAGTACAATACAAAAAAATATAACATCCAGACCGGGACTACAATGGGAATGGAATCCACGGCCTCTGGTGGATTCCATTCCCACTGTAGTCCAACGTGGCGGTCGAATATCTTAGGCATACCGGCTGGATCTATTCATAATTATATCCACTAGCCTGCATAATCGCACTCAAAACATTCAAAGTGTTCATTAAATGTCTTCGAAGGCCGATTCGTCCCGTGACAAGTTTCGTTAGGGCCGAAATGACACGACGTCAGTATCTTATAGTATGGGGGCAGGTATACCTGGGGACATACACATACATACACCCTGTGGGATATTTTATGTCAGCCCCTCTGTCTATATGGTGCTTCCATCCCCCACAGTCTGCTGTACTGTACTACTAAAAACTGTAATGCAGCTAAGGGATAGAAGCCTGTAGTCCTTGGGTCAGGGTAAGCCACACCCAGGCACTCATTCGCCTCGCAGCTAGTGCATTGCATTCACACAGCAAGTGCTTCATCGTGTCGCTGTCCTCTCCACAAGCTCTACAATTGAATTGACTTCGAATGAGCTCTACAACGCTCTACTTTGACAGTCCCATCTTATGCAGGAGGTGCCTTACACCGAAGTGATTGGCAAAAACTTCCATGATAACACTGCCTTTGTTTGTTGGTAAAGCCTGTGTCGGTGTCCCGATAAACTCCTTGGCCTATAATTCTATGTTTCTTTTATTGTAGGAATGACAAAAAAGGAGAAGCTCCAAGTAGCAGAAGATCTGATGGTGTACCAGTTACCGCCCGAGCTACAGAAGGCACTCGATGACGAATGTGACGTTCTTTGCGATTTGGTAAGACATTTTGACGTAAAACCTCTTCTATAACTAAGAAAAATATGTGGGTAGCATGTCGATAAAGTTGGGCGAGATCGCGTCTATTTTGGTAATATATGGGTAGCAGATTAGGGAACTTATTGCTATTAAAATGGAACGATCATGAATAAAAACAGATAACTGATGACAGTGATGCATCCTGGAGGACAGTCCCGCTCCAATTGATCACCTCGTTTCTATCTATCGAACAGTTACGGAGATATGTAAGGATAGGTCCGCATCGGGCTGTATTGGAGATAGATCTGTTCCGCAAGGTTCTAATGTCGGAAACAGTATCTTCATATTGTTAATGAATGACCTCCCTTTCAAGTCGCCCCACTCAAGTTTTATCATGTATTATTCCGATGACATTTATGTGCTATCGTTAGTGCGGATAGTAGACAGGAGTTATTTGAGAACGTGCGGGCCGTCACACATAGACTTAATTAATGGTTGGTCGCAAACGGAATGCAATTAAACTTAGATAAAACAAATCTAATGGAATTTTCTCTTAGGCAGAAGTCGGCTCCTCCAATGACAGTACTAGTAGATAATACGTCTATACCTATTGTTAAAAATGCACGCTTCGTAGGTTTTACCTTTGATGATGGCCTGCAGTGGCAGGAGCACATAAGACGCTTTATGTGCGAAACTAAACTCCGCTTACTATGCCATCTCTCGCCTTACTCCGACTCTGTCGAAACAAAATCTTAAAGCCTACTACGGCTACTTCCATTCATGTCTGACTTAGACTTATTGGGCCTGGTTGCGGACAGGGATCGCCCTTTTATAATCCAAAAAAGGCGTAACCTGAATGAGTTCCCGAACAACTAGGGAGTAGGTCAAAGGCACTCCGCTCGAAGACCCCACGATCTCCAAGTTATTAATCATCGGCTGCAGAAAACTGGCCACTGCTCCCTTCATGTCATCGGTTCTAAAGTTTATAATAATTTACCCCTTGCAATAAAAGTTGCAAAAACTTACCGTAGTTTCGCTGCTAAACTGAAGGTAGGACTGACTCGGAAGGCCTATTATTCTGTTAATAAATTCCTGAACGATTGAATGTCCCATACACCGTCCTAAATTTTATTTTAGGTTAAGTCATTCTTGTGTTATCTAGTTAATATTGTATGCAAAATCGCACCTCTTTTATAATATTATTGTTTTTCTATCATTTTGACATTTATGTTTTGATAGTCAGTTGTTAATAAAGAATTTTCCAAAAGAACCAGCGAACCAATTGTTTTCATTTTTTGGCTACATATTATTATTAATTATTAGCTTTATGATGATTGATTACACTGACTTTTAAATTAAATTTATTATGACATTTGACTCTGACATGAAATTCAATAGATCTTTGACATCTTGTAGATTATGTTATAAGTAATTGTGATTGTGAATGTATGAAATTTTAATCACTATATTTTTTTGTTATGTTGGTAGCTTAACCAAGTGTTTTGTATATCCATGTAATGTTTTTGACAATGTACGATTAGTACCAATAAATAATATGAATATGAATACTGGACAGATAGAGCTGTTTGGAATATCCATGGAAACTCCAAATGGAAAATTCAGTTCCACTTCTCTCCACTCCCTACCACTTCCCACTTCCACTCCCAATCCCAAACCCAATTCCACGCCCACTACAGCTCCAAATGGACTACATTTGTTGTACTAAATATACTTCTTTGTTATACCTACTAATATTTGTTATTTCCGCTCGCGTGAAGTTACTCTCAATCCCACTTCGACTACAACTCAAGACCCCGACCCCAACGCAGACTCCGACACCGACGCCCACGTCCACACCCATTCCCACTCCGCTCCAAATGTAGTCCCAACCAATCGCAATCTGAATTGTACCTTAACTAATTGTACTTAATCATTTTATGTCTTTGTTATATTGCATATACTTACTAAGTAATGTATTTTAAAACTAAAAGTCCCCATAACTTTCGATTGCGATGAAATAAAGACTAAATGTTAACCCGAGTCGGTTCAGTGGTTTTTAAGTGATGCGTGATCATACTAACAGACAAAAATGATTGAAATGTGTTCTATTACTTATCCTTAGACCCCCCAATTTTTTTTGTAAATGTTTTCAATTTACAGACACGCGAAGTTTAAGTTTTTATTTATTAGATGCCCGTTCACAGTTTATGTCGGAGTGCGAAGTCCCGGACGCTAAGGAAGAGAAAACCATTTGCGAGCGCATCTCCGACCAGGCAGCCGATGACTTCAGAAAGGTGAGAAACCAATGTGTTTTCATCATTATAATAATACTTGTATGCACCGAATATCATATGTATCGTACAATATTTTTAGACTAGCAACACTACATAACATACTCACTCACTCAAGATTCACTCTTCCTTGCCCCTTCCCTTCCTTCCTTTTATTCATTCTTTCTCGCTTCCGCCAAAAACCTGAGACCACGGCATGCGTACACGCTCCTCAAAAATTCGTATAATAATGAAACATAAGTTCCTCGCGAGTGAAAGTGCACTAAACATTTAAACCAATTCAACAATATAAATAACAATAAAAGTAAACTGCCTTGTGGTGATTTAGAGATAAGTGACTAGCATATACTACACCTCACATGCCCACATGTGAGGTGTAGTATATGCATGGCCCGTCCACTGCCACTTCAGCTTACTAATCCTTTCGGCTATGTCGGTGAATTTCGTTCTTCGTCGGATCTCCTCATTACGAATCATATCCTTCAAAGAAACCCCGAGCATAGCCCTCTCCATAGCTCGCTGAGCGACTTGTAACTTGTGGATCAGGCCCACCGTCAGTGTCCACGTTTCTGCACCGTATGTCATGACAGGCAGGACGCACTGATTAAAGACTTTTGTCTTTAAACATTGTGGAATAGGCGACGTGAAGGCTTGACGCATTTTTCCAAATGCTGCCCAGCCCAACTGGATTCTTCTGTCAGCTTCCCTGTCGAAATTATTCCTACCCAACCCAGATAATAATCTTTCCTAGGTGGACGTACCTACTCCTGAACAACTTCGATATTGACATTTTCGACGATCACCGGTCTTAGGTCAACGTGTGAGTTGGACATGACTTTCGTCTTGTCTACGTTCATCCTAAGACCTACTCGTCTGGAAGAGCAGTTGAGGCTGGTCAGCATTTCCTCAAGATCCTGCAGCGACTCTGTCATCACAACTATGTCGTCTGTAAATCGAAGGTGTGAGATATGCTCGCCGTTTATACTTATGCCTAGTTCCCTCCAGTTCAGTGTTTTACCAGACATCCTCCAGTGCGCTGGTAAATAGTTTTGGGGATATAACATCCCCCTGTCTAACACCCCTTCGCAACTGGATTGGCCTTGTTTGCTGATTCTGGAGTTGAAGAAGGTCATGGTGGCAGCGTTATAAAGGCATCTCAACACCTCGATTTATCAATCGACTTTGCATCGCTGCAGGGATTCCAGAACAGCCCATGTCTCGATAGAGTTAAAGGCTTTCTCGTAGTCTACAAATGCAAGACACAAGAGCTGGTTATACTCTTCGGTCTTCTATATAACCTGCCGCAATGTGTGGATGTGGTCTACGGTGCTGTAGCCTTTTCGAAACCACCCAGCCTGTTCTGGAGTCTGAAAGTCGTCAAGTCTTCGGGCGAGACGGTTCGTAATAACCCTCGAGAACAGCTTGTAGACATGGCTCAGGAGCGAGATCGGCCTATAATTCTTAAGAAGTGTAATATCTCCTTTCTTAAAGAATAGGTACTGCTACAAAGTACCCAATTGATAGGGACATCTAATAGTTTTTCTTCATACAAATTTGAACCCCTATTTTACCACCATAGGGGTTAAATTTTGAAAAACCCTTCTATAGCGCATACCCGAGCTACATGAGAAACATTTGTATTAAATTTCAAGTTTCTAGAACAATCGATTTGGAGATTAATACTTATTAACTCTATATCACCCCCTTAGGGGATGATTTTTCAAAAACTGAAAAATACGTGTTGAATCATTAAAGTTTTAGATTATTCCTACAAAGTTTCAAATTGTTAGGAACATCTAATAGACGTTCTTCATACAAACTTCAAACCTCCATTTGACCTTAGGGGATGAATTTTGAAAAATCCTTCCTTAGTGCTTGTCTGTGCTGTTTAAGGAACCCTACTGCAAAATTTCCAGCCTCTAGACTCAGCGGTTTGGCCTGTGCGTTGATATGTCAGTCAGTAATTTTTTTCTTTTATAGATGTAGATGTGTACAAAGCGCAAAAGTTTAAAATGTACTACTTGTTTTCAGTCTGTAAGACTGTACGTGACTAAGCGGCTACTCAACTTTACCACGGACCTACAAGTGCGCATACACTGCCGCGGCAAGGAGCCCGACCCCAATCTCATAGCAGCCTTCCTCAAGAAGTACGGCGTAAGCACCGTGCAACGGGAAAACACGGATCAGAAGGTGAAATCTCAGAGGGGGCGCCACTGCGTGGCTCTTTGCGACTCGTATAAAATATACGATACACTCTGCGCGCTCGGATCGTTCGAAGTTGGTGAGTTTGAAGAGCTATGCTTGAAGTTGTGTATCGTCGACGGGAATTTAAATTGGCGTAAGGCACAAAATGCGAAAATTTGTGTTTTATTTACAAGACAATAGGGGTCCATTTGTGTTACTAGAGGCTTACGATAAGTTACAGGTCCCATGAAGGAAAATAATTGTCGCATCTCATAAGTCACCTCAAAGGTTTTACCTTCATAATTGACACTAATTGGTTATTAAATTAGATAACAGATAACTTTGACCAATTATTGTGCCCATATGAAGTGCGAAAATTATTTTCCTTCATGGTTATGAGTTTATGACCTGTAGTACTTAATAATTAAATGTGATTTAGTCCTCTGGGCGAGTATATTTTAATAACTTTGAAATTCAATGATCCTTTGACATGATTAATATAGGTGTACAAACAAAATAGTTCCAAAAACACAAGGTTTTTTGTGTCTACTAAAAAGTTGTGGTTGGTCAATTTAAATTTGCGTCGATATTTCCGAGGACATTCGATGAAGATCTAATATTACTGACATAGTTATAAGAATACGTAAGCTGATGTGGAACTGATGACCATGTACTGGTCCTCTTGCGTGAAGGACCGATGACCACAGAAAGGTGTCCGAAGGCGGTTGGATAGGGAGGACTGGGTGTAGTAGTGACGCGCATTGGGAAGGCTTTGTCCAGCAGTAGACGTCAACAAGCCGAAGACGATGATGAATTATAGCAAAGCTTTTTCGTCCGTTTAGCCTGTCTACCTCTAACTAGAACTACTGGATCGATTGAGCTATACTTTGGAATATATAAAATTTCATTTCTGGAAAAAAATTGACTCATTCCAGGAAAACTAAAAAAAATTACCGATTCTGCATATTGTTTACGTACAGTCTAGGGGAATGCTAACTGTCAAAATTGTTCAATCTAAAATTAAACTTCACGAGTTAGGTCAAGGTCAATTTTAGATTGTGTAAATACTTATCAATCCTTCTAGACGGCGTCACATGGAAAATCCTACCAATGTGCGAAACTGGGCCTCCGAAATTAACCAAAGCCCAGCTGTCAGCCGCGCTGATCCAGGGGCCGATCGATCACAGTGAAAGTAAACTGCTGGAGAAACCGGGACAAAAGCTGGAGAAACCGGGACACAAGCTGGAGGAACCTGGACAAAAGCTGGAGGAACCTGGACAAAAGCTGGAGAAACCGGGACAAAAGCTGGAGGAACCCGGAGAAGAGCTGATGGAACCAGAACGAGAGCTAGTGACAGACGATGACCAGTACGCAGATGGGGATGAGATTGATCAGGATTTGGAAGATGTTGTGAAGGAATACGCAAATTTGGATAATGACTACATACCAGAGAATGAAGATTCAGAAGACGGCGCATGCGACAACGTCAAGGATGAGTTGTTCGAAGTAGACGAGAATGATTTAGAGGACTATTAATCTGTAACCGAATATGCCATGCACAAAGAACTCTCGAAGCTTTGTTGGTACGATCAAGATAGAATGGTGAAGTAGGCGCGACACGTGTGCTAACAATTTGCAATATATTGCAAAAACTATAAAAGCTTGCTCGTTTCCCGCCGAGTAAAGGTCGGGTAAACATCGACAGAAAATCTGCAAAAGTGCCCTATTGCGATTTGATGATTTCTAACTGCGTAACTGTATCTCCTCACTAGAAACGTGACCGTGAGGCATAAATGGTGCGCGAGAAGGGCGCGCTGTGTCCGAAAATCGGCACGCGCGAGACTAAAGTAAACAAGTGGCTATAACCGCTCTGTCTTGATATGATTTCTATGGTTGGTACGTTGTATCAGAAATAAAATGAGTTTAACACGAGTGTTAATATATATTTTTTTATGTTTGATGTGTCATTATCGTCAATCATCATATTTTTACAGTTGTAGGTATGAAAAAATAAACTTATGATTGAAATGTGTTTTGTAGTCATAATTCTGTGTGTATCTAATAAATAAAACATAATAATTAAATAAACATTAAGTTTCATTTAGGTACCTTAATTTTTGCTATAGAAGTATTTTATTTGGCACCTGGATGATAAATTTTATACAAATCATGTCAAGTCAAAATCATTTATTGCATGTAAGTACACTTGATACATTTATACACGTCATTTTTTTATCGATTACCGCTTCCAAGGTTTTAGCGCTGTGAAGAAGAAACGGCGCAACAAACTTCACGCAACACATCTTTTAAAAATCAAGTTTGCATACAATTAATAAAGATTGTGCGAAGCTGAATCAACATTAGTACCAGGCATTTTTGTCATTCAAATAATCGTTTATTTTCTTTATTGCTGTTTCTGTTTTTATATTGGCGGCACCAACAAGTGTATCTGTAAGATTTATGTTAGTAAGAAAACCTGTTCCGTTGCAAATAAATGAATTAAAAATAAATAGGTCATTATTAATTACTACGTATAAAGCTTTCTTTGATTTCGCAATGGCGTGCTAAGTCAACAAAAGCTGGGACTGTATTGTGTAGCTGGAAAACAACTACAAGTGATGAAAATTTTATAATACGCGTTCTTATAAAGTTTTTTAATGTGAATCTTAAACTTTCTGTCTGTCATATTTAAGATTTCCTTTGTTGTAGAAGCGTATACATTGCCACGTGAACGATTTACTGACCTTACTAAGTCTTAACCCTGGTAAAACAAGTATATTTTTATTTCTTGTATTATTATAACTATTATTGTCACAGTGCCTCAAAAAGAGAGATATATTTTTCGGACATATAAAATATTATCTAAAATAAATGGACCAGCTACTGTTAATATGCTTATTTCTTTAAACTTTTCTCTTAATGAGTCTCTACAACGCAGATTATAGATTGCCCTAACTACTCTTTTTTGCAAGATAAAAATGGTCTCTATATCTGCTGCATAATCTATTATATCTTATATAATGCATATCTAATTTGCAGGTGTACTCGTTCTAGATCCTACGTCAAAAATATTGCGGAGTGTTTTTTTTCTAGATAATCAGTGATTTATTAATCACACCAAATAAAAACGTAAATTCCGCGTGTCTGTACATTGAAAATATTTGCAAAAATAGTTGGGAGTCTAACAAGTAATAAAACACATTAAGATCATTTCTGTTTGTTAGTTTGTGCACGCATCACGTAAATTCTACTGAATCCATTTTGATGGACTTTTCACAGAAACATAGGGCTTCGGGAGTATTTATCTTTATTTCATCGCAATCGGCTTACACAATCAAAAGTTATGGGAATTTTTATGTTATGGCTATGTTCGCCACACATCAGGTAAGTGGTATCACGGAGCGAAAAGTGGGCGAAGGAAAGTAGCTTTGCGCCGTTTAAGATCTCGCAAAGTGGCGTCTCTGCCTGCTACAGATTATATGGTATAGCGACAGATTATATCCTTCTTAGAATAAATAGCTACTTTTTATCATGGAAACACTGTATCCTGAGGGGAAGCGTAAATGATTTATTCAAAATAGAAGGCGCGCGCTAAACTATGATCAGCCGAAATACGTCCACTGCTGAACATAAGTCTCCCCAATAGGCTGTCCATTGAAAGATTTGCCATAATCACCACGCTTGGCAGATGGATTCATAATCACCACGCTTGGCAGATGGATTGGTAATCGCAGTAATGATCTTAATGTACATAGGAGAACGCTGTTGCCCGTCCCTGGTGCAATTCCTTAATCGCCTTGACGACGCCCAAGATTGAGAGTGGCCATATAAGCCGGGAACCACACTTATTCTGTGACTATACATCTCGCTAATCGAAGGTTATTGATATAAGCTTGTAATAACATGTTTTTTTGTTGTATATTGAGATAAATCTAAAACATGTCTAAAGCATATCTTATTTCCAAAAAAATTTTACTGACGTTTTGATAGAATAAAAATACTTTTATATTTTAAACTGACATTTATTGTTTATCTAATTTCCTCACTTTACCACAACACGCATTATATCTTAAAATAATGGATCACTCCATAGCCTTTAAAAACATTTTTGGCTGGTACTTACTTATCCCTGCACCATTTCCTCGGACTCCTGTGAAAACAAAAACATATTAAAAAAAATACTTTATAGAACACTAGTACTTGTTACTGAAAATCCTCGTTTCTGTTTAGTATGTGCCAGCCATATCTGCATTAAAGAACATTGACCCCTCCTGTAGCCAGAAGTCAGATTTGCAATACTTCGTTTTTTTTATTACTTATTGATGGACCAAAAAAATAACGAAACCCCGGAACATACATACATGTTATGTGCACGACGTGCCCTTTGCTTTTTTAAAGCTTAAAAGTATTTACAAATAAAAGTCTGATTTTGCATTTACTTATTGTTTTATTGACATTTTAAAACTAGGGTTCAGCAGACCTCACGCGAGCGTTTATGTAAGTATTTTGACGCGAGTGACCAAGGGTTAAAGCTTAATGTTAGCACACACATTGGTAATTCTGTAAACATTCTACAGCACTATCAAAGTGAAACGACAAAGAACTCACTTCACGTCGACAGTGTTCTAGAATGTTTACAAAATGCCAATGGATAAATAAGGTTTCGAAGTGAGTCAAGTCACTTGAGTGAGACTCGCACATGAGTTTGTATTTTAGAGAATGACACTACAAATCGGAATACACTAACAATCTAGTACAGATGCCTAACTTACCACTGTTTCCAAATCGTTCCAGTCGTCTCCTTCTTCCCAGTCATCAGCTACGTTGTCCACAGCCATTGCTACTTCAGTAGAATCCACAGTCTTCACTTCAGCCACAGCTTTTTCTGATACAATACTTGTATCTTGTGTAATTTCTTCAGCTTTCTTTATCACCGGTTCGGTTTCCACAGCTTTCTTTATTACCGGTTCTGCTTTTATTTCATTCTTTATTGCTGTTTCTGTTTTTATATTGGCGGCACCAACAAGTGTATCTGTAAGATTTATGTTAGTAAGAAAACCTGTTCCGTTGCAAATAAATGAATTAAAAATAAATAGGTCATTATTAATTACTACGTATAAAGCTTTCTTTGATTTCGCAATGGCGTGCTAAGTCAACAAAAGCTGGGACTGTATTGTGTAGCTGGAAAACAACTACAAGTGATGAAAATTTTCCATAAAATAATAATTAGGTGGGTACCAACAATGATACACTGCACCACTTAATTTTCAGGCACTGACGCGTGCAGCAGAGGTACGGCAATAATTTTCAAAAGTTTAAAAGATATCGCCGCCAAATGGTTAAATCAGCCAATCAATTGGATGGCTACGCAGTTCATTTAATGCCGACATTCAATTGAAAGGCTAAAGATGCTTAACCAAAATTGTTGAAAGGACGTTTAACAAAAGGGATGAACATCGCAGCCTCTTGGTTAAATGAGATTGTGATGTAATATTATAGAGGACCCTAGAGGCGCAAGTCCTATTCCCATTTGTCAGTCTATTTTTCGAAGGTAATTAATTATTCATTACCACAATCTTTTTGCATTGTCTTACTGTCCAATTGTTTTGGTGTAAAATTATTGCTTGCACGTAATAGATATTTCTCCACACGTTGAAAACGGGAGGCAATGGTGCTGTAGTCAGTTTAAAAGGACATATGCCAGCTACAAGCCGCAGACTAGGTCTAGAACAAGAGGTCTAGGAGAGATAGTGTCTTCGTGCGGCGAACACCAGATCGTTTGACCGCGGTGGTTGAAAACTTGGTTGAAAATGTCGACAAAGCAAAAATAGCTTTTTGTTTTTGCTTCATTTATCGTGCTGATTTAATAAACAATGCTGTGATTTGTGGTAATGATAATCCTTTTTTGTCCCAGTATAACTATTGATTTAATGCTTTTTAAATACTCCTTTTGTTCTGTAATTTATAGAAATTATAAATTCCCATTTCATCAGTCTGAGATTTTATTCAATTTTTATTGCAGAACAGGAGTTTAAAAAAACAGAGAATACATATCAGAATCTGTCAAAGTGAATAGTGTTGTACCTGTTTCAACTTTTTTATTCACTTCGGCAGTTGTATTTTCTTCTTGCTTCTTATTTTCATTCAACGCAATTGCGATTTCTTGTCCAGCTATAGTACTCCCTTTTTCGGCTTTTGTGCTTTCTTTCTCTCCACCCTCCTGAATAGCGTTTGCGTCCTTCCCTGATTTAAGACTTTCTTCATTTGCACTCGTGCTCTCTTTAGACAAGTCACAAGCCTTGATATCATCCAAAACTTTCTTCACAATCAAATCATCAGCAGTTTTTGGATACATTTCTCTGTACACGCTGAATATCTGCTTGGTATTCAATTTTTTACGTTCGCTGTCCAGAGCAAGAGTGAGCCTCTTCCTCAGGGAGGTTCTGAGTAGTTTGTAAAGAAGATCATTCATGCCTGGAGGAACATTCTTCTTTATTACTTCTTTCATATCGCCTAATATCATATTGCAGGGTGAATAGAAGGCTGGCAGACGATCTTTGTAAGGTAACTTGACCATCTGACTAGTTTTATCGAAGGTCTGCCCTTTGAGAGCATATTTGTCTTGTGGACGAGGGGGGCGTCGTCTTTGAAATTCAGGGTCCTCGGGCGCCAGTGTACGTCGTTCTGCCCTACTACGCGGCTTCATGAACTTTGTATCTACTACACCACTAGGGCCAGACTCCTGTGAATCATTACAATGCGATGATGATGTATTTATTGCAATGGTTGCTTTAACGTCAACCCTTGCTTTGTGACTTCTCAAAGGTTTTTTAACCTTTTCTTGACGCTATGCATAGTATCCAGCAATGCATTAATTGTACAGAAAATCAATTTACAGATATAAATATTATAGCTACATTGTAGTAATACATTCATTGAAGGCTTCGTTGGTGTAGTGGCTTGGGTGTTGGGCTCAATTGCTAGGGCTAGTGGGCTCGATACCCACAGGGGAAAGATAATTATGTACAACTTGGTCCTGTTGTGGGTGCTAATACATAAAAACGTTAACTTCGCGAGTTTGTACATTGAAAATATTTTCAAAAACAGTATATTTGGGGGATGAATGATAGAGGACTTTAGGATCATTTTTGAAAATGTTGTCAATTTGCTTATACAATCTAAAAATTATGGGAATGACTTATTTGTTTTCAAATACATTAGTAGGATTGCAATATACTAAAGAAGTATAATTATAATGTTCGGTGCAATTCAGATTGCGATGAGTTAGGAATTTATGACTAATTTGCAACAAAAAAAATATTTTTTAAATATGTCAGACATTCACACCAATTATCCAGTCCCAAACTAGGCAGAGCCTGTGCTATGGTTACTAGATGATATACATACTTAAATAAATATATAAACATCCAAGGCTTGGGTACGAACATTCATATTCATCATACGAACATTTGCCCCTAACGGGATTCGAACCCGCAACCTCCGGCATGGCAGTCCGAGAGCGAGAGCAGAACTAGGTCGTCAAAAACTGTAGTGGGTGTGGGCCTGGGAGAGTGGAAGTGGAAACGGAGTCGGTAAAAGAGTCTGTAAATAATTGTGTAGCCCTCGCGAGCGGAGTGGCAGGCACAGCTAGTAAATAATATGCCTAAATGGTTTCCTACACTTTGCAAATTACAAATAATATTGTTTAACAAAGTGTCACATGCTAGGAAACAGGAAAATTGACTAGGAATGTAATTAATAGTATAAATTAGTAACTTCATTGTCTATTATCTAGATGAGTAAATAAGGTATAAGCTGGTTTGGTGAAATTTCAGTCGGATAACTTACTAAAAGTAGATTCTTTCATGGTATTTGATGACCTAAGTAATAATTTAATAATTTAAAGTATAGGTAGTCCTATATTCATTTACTTATTCATTTTCAACTAAGAATAGGTACTAGGTTAGGTATTTAGTCAAAAGTTAAAAAAATATTGAGTACATAGTACCTATGAGAAATATCTATCTAAATGTCAAGCCACATAGGTAAATATTCGTAACTAGCTGTGCCCGCGGCTCCGCTCGCGTGAACTACAGAATCCGCCCCCGTTCCCACTTCCGCTCCCGTTCTCTTCCCACTTCTACTTCCACTCCCACTCAGACTCGAGACTCTCAATATCCCAACCTCAACCCCATCCCTATCCCCAAAAACTAAATTTCACTCAATCCCATACGCGCCGCGCCGTTTGCCGCGCGGCCGTTGACCTCGCCCATATGATGAACATACTCGTACGTTCGAGAAATATTGCATTTCTTTAATCAAAATGTTCGTAAAAAAGATATGTATTTTTCATGAATGATTTCTAAATGTGATACTGAGTTACTGGAAGAAATATTAACAGTCGTTTTATTATCATCCGATATAATGGCTTCTAGAACAATTTACTTTATTAATATCTCAGGTTCTAAGTGGCGTATCCAGATGAAACATGCACCAGATTTTAAGTTAGACCACCAGCAAGACAACTGTGAAAACTGCATCAAATTTCATTCAGTAGTTTTTGCGTGATGCGGTAACAAACATACATACAGACAGACAGAGACAGATAAAAATTCTAAAAAAAAATGTTTTAGCTTCTATTGGCCCTATAAACACCCCTCATAATTTTTTTTTAATATCTCTCATTTTAACTTTGTCTGTACAAAGACCAGTGACAGTTTTATTATAAGTATAGATATGTTAATAAAATGGTCTCAAATATTACGTACTAGCTGTTGCCCGCGACTTCGTCCGCGTGGACAATTTACTCGTAACATTACAAATTATTCTAGATTACTAAATCCTAAAAAAATCTATTAATTTTGTTATGGATTAAGATTTATTTACATAAATTAGCCGTCAATACGGTAACGTAGGCGGGACTACAACATTTATGTTTTTTTTAAATAAAGCTTTAATTTAGTTGGTGTTAATCATGAAATAAAAGATTATCATATAGTTATTTATATTTTAATATTTTGCAAGAAGTTACGTATTTTTTTACCTAATCCTAAAACAAATATTTATCATATATTGTGTCCCGTTCCCATACCTCCATTCCCCGCCCCCTTCCCCCTCCCTACCCCACCCTTAATTCTTTAAAATATTACTCGCCGCGAGCTATGTTATTACAACATCCCATTTTATGATAGCATTCGATAGAGGGCATCACGGCCAGCAACTTTTGTTTGATAAATTTTTTTCTATGCCCCCTTTTTGACTTTCAAGAGACGCGGACAGAAGTCCTGCCCGGTACCTGTGTAGTACGGGGCGCGTCATTTTATCATCCCATTTTTTTTATGGCATTGGATATAGGGCATCATGGTCAGCTACTTTTGTCTAAACATTTTTTTCTGCGCCCCATACTTGACCTTCTGAGAAGAACCGGAAGTCCTACCTGTACCTGTGTAGCAAGAGGGGCCAAAAACCTTTCGCCGCGACTGATGTTATTATAACACCTTACTTTATAATGACATTCGATGGAGAGCGTTATTATCAATAACTTTTGTTAAATACATTTGTTTTCTGCGCCCCTTCCTCTGCTCGCTATATGCTAAAACAGGTACCGGCCAGGACTTCTGTGTCTCTTTATTTATAAGGTCAAATAACGCGCAGAAAAAAGATTCAGTCGAAAGTTGCTGGTCATAATGCCTTCTATCCAACGCTAATCCTCATCATCATCATGTCAGGCCTTAAAAGTCCACTGCTGGACATAGGCCTTCCCCAATGAACGCCACCACACCCGGTCCTCCGCCCTCCGCATCCAGCCGCTACAGGCCACCTTCTTTAGGTCCTCGGTCTATCTGGCGGCGGTCCCAACCCTGCGAGCGCCGATCCGCGGTCTCCACTCCAGAACTCGTCTGCCCCAACGCCCGTCGTTCTGCGGCATATGTGGCCCGCCCACTGCCACTTCAGCTTGCTATTATACATTGTGGAATAGGCGACGTGAAGACTTGACGCGGTTTTCCAAACGCTAATCCTATGCCATCAAAAATGTGAGGTCCTATAATGACAATCCTTGCGGCAAAAAAATAATTGCTAAGTCCCAAAAACGAAAAGAGAAGAATTTGAGTTAAACTGTTGTAGTAGTCCTAATGTCGATTATATGTCTCTAATGTGGAGGTTTGTAGTTATTTTTTAACCAATGGACCTATTACAAAGTCGCGAATCTAGTTGTTATTCTGGCGTTTTGACTGAAGTTTTCGTACTTTCAGGGATTACACAATATTTATACATAATTAAATAGTCAAGTAGACACTTTTCAATGCAAATAACAAGCATAAACAAAGTACGCCTAACGAAACTAACGGTAAACTGGTGGCGGCGGCATTCATTTGCTGTAAGCTCATTTTTGGTCGCATTACAAATTACACCAATGTTTAGGATATTTCATGTACTACAACACTACATTCAAAACGAAAATACTCGTTGATCCTCATTGAAGACTACTTTCCAGTTGGAAGTAATTTTTTTATCATCTTATGGATTGTCTAGTCCTATCCTGATATGATTCACCATATATAGCCTAAAAAGATTTTTTTATATATTTACATTTTATTGATAACATTATATTGTTCATTGGGGATACATGTATGTCCAGCAGTGGACGTCTAAAGGCTGATATGATAATGATTATATTGTCTACACATCAATAACCATTTAACCTATAAATATTTTAAAATAGACAAGTAGACTACTGAAATGGAAGCACCAGCTGTTAGCTGCCTTTCCATTAAAAATAAAATAAAATATTTTTTTTTTATATACTTACCTAGAGAGTTCCTTGAATAAAGGGCAGTTTCAACTAGAAAGATCATTTGAGAACATATTTCCTATACATTTTGATTTTAATCAGAATTGGAGAGGACAAGAATCTGAAGAAGTATATAGAAAAAATTGCCTCTAACATTGTTATTATAGTCTGATCATTATAATTTGGAAGACAAACCTTGGCCTTCTGCAACTTATTTCTCTCCAGAAGGAGCCTTCTTTCTTCTTCTATAATCTTTTTTTTCTTCTTCAGCAGTTCAATCTCTAGCTGTAAATGTTACAATTAGAGAAAAAGTTATGAGAAAACAGTTCAGGGCTTAATCTACATCAAGCGGAGCACAATAGAGTGCACGAAAGAGTCTTTTTACAATGCTATTAACTGTATCCATGAATATCGTTAATAAATACCAAAAGGGTGCACCTTGTAAAATAACATCCAGGTATTTAGACAAAATAACATTAATGGTTGATTCAGACCTACCAGTGCAGCCTCAGTCCTGAGCCAGTATTTTTTAAGTTAGGTTAAGGAATAATGTGTCATATTTCAAATGCAGTAAAGGCTATAGATCGGACATGTGTCTGTATTCCGACAATTATGCGTCAATGGTCCTTCAGTGCAGTGTCAGTTCAGTTCCATGTAATTTAAAAGACTTCTTAAAATACTTTGTACATTATGCCATTAGGAATTGAATTAGAATGTATTCATTTTTCATATTTTCCTTTGGCACATCTAAAAAACACTGAGACGGAACAAATCCGATACTGTGACCTGCACTGCTGGTTGCTTATCCAGAACCCAAGGACTACAGGCTCCTACCCCTTAACTGCATAATATATTTATGCAACGAACTGTAGGGGACGGAAGCACAGCATAGACAAAGGGGCTGATACAAAAGATCCCACAGGGTCGACGTATCGCCAGGCATGCCTGGCCCCCTATTAAAAGATAAGATGGTAGCAATATTATTATTCATCATCAGCTGAAATATGTGCACTGCTAAACATAAGCCTCCCCAATAGAATGCCACTTTTAGTGGGCTTATTACTGTAACATGGCTAAACTTCCATGGTTTGATATATGTTTATTAGCATTGGTTATTTCTTACCATTTATTTCATGAGTCTTTTCCCACTACAAAACTCAGAAACAGTGTGTAGTAATAATGACGATTTTATTTAAAATGGTCATAGTCGTATTTATTTATTGCATCATGTGTTACATAGGCCTATGCCCAATAGTAGAATGATTGTTTTAATACTCACATCAAGTTTTGAAACTTCATTATTGAACTGTGGACTCCTAGACCTATCCCTTTCACTTGAAAATCTGTCACTTCTATAGTAGCGGTCTGAGTCTTTCTCCATATTTCTCGTATCACGGCGTTCTCTACGTGTGAGTTTACGCCCATATGGGCTGGGCGACTCACTGTATGGGCCTGGTACTGTTACCACAGCATCAGTTTGGGCTTGAAAATGGTACCGGGCTTGACGGTCGCGGTATACGAAGTCGTTCAGGACTTTCGCAGCACTGTATGCTTCATCGGGGCTTGGAAACTCAATCGTAGCAGCTTTAGTATCGGTCCCGGGTACTTCATAAATTTCTTTGATCCAGAACTTTTCTATGTTTACGTTTCTTAAAACTGGCCTGAAAAGAAAAACTAATTGCGGCACCTTCATCCGCGTCTGAGAACAATTATCAGCAACAGATTATTAATCGTGCACAATCAGTGTAGGTACATTGACAATGTGTCGCTGCAAACAATTTTTACTTACACTGTTAGGTATGCCCGTAACAACGACATTCATTTTAGTAGAAGTTAATACAGACTTTATTTGTCAAGTACTTGATCAGTGATCGTGTTCTTTAATGGAAAGAAACAACAGAAAAATGATCAGAATAGAAAATAAACAGAAATAATGGGAGACAATAATTTCCAACCCGATATTTCACAGCCTGATATTGTACAGCCCAATTTTGTACGGCCTGATAATTCATGTACATTGTACATGAATTATCAGGCCGTACATTCCTGGCTGTGAATTATTGCCTGTACAAAATCGGTCCGGGGTGATAAAACACTGCCAATAATCAGAAGACAAACTTGGATTCCAATTATCAGGTTGGAAAATACTGTCTGCGCTTTATTGGCCGTGTTTTATCGGCACGGACCGTAATTGTACAGACTGTTAATGTACAGCCTAGTTAATAATCTAAGGTACAGCCTGATATTTGGATGCCAATGTCAACGTCAAACTTATGCTTTGTTTACATGCAACTAGCATGCCAGTATGGCATTCTAGCGATATGTCTATGGTTTGGACTTAAATAAAGATACCTATTCACTCTTGCCGAGAGGCCCAGATTGTATTGATCGGGAAATTCAGAAGCCGGCAGAGAATTCCACTCCTTGGAGG
This sequence comes from Esperia sulphurella, assembly GCA_947086405.1. NCBI lineage: Eukaryota > Metazoa > Arthropoda > Insecta > Lepidoptera > Oecophoridae > Esperia > Esperia sulphurella. The sequence continues at coordinate 5,803,313 of OX352282.1, forward strand.
TTGGCAGCAGAAACGAAAAAGCGAAACACTTAGTGGGCCATGGTGGGAAAGAACAATGTTCATCGGCCATACATATTTTTAGTTGAAAGCAAATCTCGGCGTCGACTAATGAAAAATATCTAATGCTATATCCTGACTCTCACGAGGGCCTCGCGAGGCGGCCTCGTGTGATGCTACCTCCTCACTCTCACGAGGGCATCGCGAAGTGGCCTCGCGTTAAGTGATACGAGGGGAGGCCGGCCCTTTTCACTCTCGCAAGGCAGTGCTTGCGAGGGCCTCGCGACGCGAGGCGAGGCAATCGACCACTCTCGCCTCACGAGAGTCAAGAGCTATGGTGAGGTGACACGAGGCGAGACGGGGTCTCTTCACTCTCGCGAGGATGGTATTTTGTATTGAACAATGCGCGCGAGAGGAGGCGGAGTAACGTATCACACTTTCGCCTCGCGAGAACTTCGAGATAGTGAACGCTTTGTGACAATTTTTATACTACCGCCTCACTCTCACGAGGGTCTCAAGAGGCGACCTCACGCGAGGTGACTCGAGGGGAGACGGGCCCTCTTCACTCTCCCAAGGCAGGTGTTTTGTATGGGTCTGTGCTCGCGAGGGCTTCGCGTGAGTGAACGCTCTGTGACCCTAGCTCTTCTCTCTTGCGAGGCCCTAGGGCCTACCGTCTCTAAAATGCCAGGGCCGGTTTGAGGACCCATTTCGGGCCTGCACCGTAATCAGATAAAATGTGACTTAGATTTTAAGTTCGACCCAAGATACAAAACTGTGAAAATCACATCAAAATCCGTTCACTACTTTTAGCGTGTTGACGAGCACAAACAAACAGATAAAAATTCTAAAAAATATTGTTTTGGTCATGGTTACGTCCCAGTACCCAGTATCTCGACTGTTTTTTCTGGAATATCCTCAATGGACAGACACGGCTTTTTTACATTTTTATAATAGTCAGTAGGTAGATAGGTACCGGTAAGAATGCGCCGATACCGAAAAGGAACGAAATGTTCAGGGCTATGCATTCCCTCTGAAATGGAAAGAAAGCATTCTTGTTGTTATTTATCGGTTTAACAGTGAAGTTAAGATAAAAAAACAAGTGCGTGTCAGTTCACGTTCAGTTCAATGTAGGGTTCCGTAGTCAGTACTATCAGTCCTCTTCAGGTTTAAAATACAAACTTATATTTGCAGTTCATATAAGTTATTTTGTATGGAGTTTCTATGAAATATTTACGTAACCAAGTACATTTTATAAGTTGCTCGACTATTACTCGTTAACTTGTAAAGCCTACTTAACTGTGATAGTTTTCCTTTTAAATTCATTATATATACTACTGCCGTGAATTTTTTCACATATCCATAACAATCGTTTAGCTGGCAGCATTAGCACTTTAAAGCTCAATATTTCACAAAACGGAGCCTTGAATTGAAAAACGGTCTTTACACACTCGAAATATTTTTGAAAGACCTATCCAACGATACTCCACACCATAGGATAGGACAAGGAACAAAAAAATCATCCCCACATTACGTGTAGGGGAGGTACCCTAAAATTTTGTTTTTTCTCATTTTATTTTACCCTTTTTGTCGGCGTGATTAATATGTATACTTACTAAATAGTCTTTGAGCTAAGCCGCGGACAGACAAACAGACGGACATGGCGAAACTCTACTGCGGCTTCCGTACCAAGATGTAAGCGTAAAGTGGAATTATTACGTGACAAACTTAGTTTTGAGGTTTTTTTCATACTGATAAGTTTGTCAAGTAAAAATTCCACATATAAAGTTAGAAATTAATGATTTACGGACTTTTGCCTTTACTTGTGCTGTGAGTCTGTGAGACCTTGTTTCTTGCCAAATTTCATGATTCTAGTCTAGGTCAACGGGAAGTACCCTAAAGGTTTTGATTCCCTTGAGAGTGTCAGATTATGCGGCATATACGGTCGTATCTTTTAATTACGTTGACTTAGAAGTTTGATTTTGTCACAGCTCCAAGGGATTGCAAACCTGAGTATTTGATATTAATTTCAACTTGAAACCTCCACGCTTTCCTGAGAAAAACATCTTGACAGACAGACAAACAACAAAGTGATCCTGTATAAGGATTCTTTTTTTTTTCTTTTGAGTTATGGAACCCTAAAAACCGATTGCATGTACCAGGGTTGGAAAAAAAATCACGATTTTTTAATATATCCAAAAAATCATGTATAAATCCTAAATCAGATAAATCCTAAAAAAATCATGATTTTTTTTTCGATTTTTTTATAAACTTATTAGCTTGATTGAATTTTGCATGAAACGGAACGCGCTCTCTGGCTTAAGAAAAGCGGGGATTTCTCGCGGGGTGTTTTGTGAAGGAACTTCATTTTTTTTAATAGGTTTTACGGCCTTGGGAACGAGCCCTTCTCGCCGTAGTGTTGCCACATAGGTCATACGTGACGACGCTCTGGTAAATACCAAGTTACAGAGCCTTAAACATCGTCGCAGTGTGGCCTGTCTTTCGGTATTCTACATTTTACACTTTGGAGAGTGTGCCCAGTAATTACACGATTTGATTCCCCCATCCCCCTTCCATCAACGGACTACCAGACGTGGTGGGGGCCTTCATCCTTATGTAGTTGACATACCACGCTCTCGCACGAAGCGTTTTTCTTCCTCTTTCATGATGCGAACTGCTAAAGAATGGAACTCCCTACCAGCTTGGGTATTTCCGGATAAGTACAATTTGGATCTTTTTAAAGAAAGAGTGAATAGGCAACTTCTGGGTAAGCGCGTTCCACCTTAGGCCTCATGATCACTTACCATCAGGTGAGTTTGAGGTCAAGCGCAAACCCATTAATAATAATAAAAAAAATATATACAGATTTGTTCGTAGATAATTATGAGCAATACACAAAAATGAGCCATTTATTGTTTTTTGAGTTAAAATGAAACTAATAGCAGGCTGGGAACATATAAAAATATGCTCTGCGATGGATATACGTTTAGCCACCTTCCTTCATTAGGGAGGCATATTTTCAAATTCAATCTGAAAAATTAAAAGCTCACAACTTCCACAAATATCAATAAAATGAGACACAATTCACGGAAAGCAATAAGGGTCAAAGCGCAACAAATTAAAATTTTTGAAATGTTAATGTGACCTTTTTCTTACGGTATGTTTGTGCACTAATTTAACATTTCCTTCTTAAATTACCCCTAACCGATTGAAATTAATTTTACTCAATAATACTTGTAATTTGGTCATTATTTTGACCACTCTCTTTGAGCAAAGTCGAGCTGCCACCAGAAATTTCCTTTGAAAATCCATTATTGCCAAGTTTTGTTTCAAAAATAGTCCGGTGGAAAGAAATTGTGCAAAGAGATTTTATTCAGAATTAGATTGTTTACGATAATTAAAAAAAGGTACAGAAAATTTACAAAAATTACTCGCATTGTTGAGTAAAGCACTATAAAGCCTTGGTTCGCAATGACTGCACTGCTGACCGCGCTGATGGCTTTTCCAGACCATCATAGCGCAGTCAACATTGCTGATGGACGAGCTAGACTAAAGGCCGAGACCGAAGGTCGAGGGCGAGTCAGACTGTGGTTGTAATGTACTAATAAGAAAGAAACAGATAGAGGCTTTGCATTGTGCCATCTAAAACTGCCATGCTACATGGCAGTATAGTGTGCCTAGCACCTAAAAAATTTAATAAATTGCCCAAATACATACAATCATTACAACTACCTAGCTTTAAGCATATATTATCTTTGGTGCCAGCCATATCTGCATTAAAGAACATTGACCCCTCCTGTAGCCAGAAGTCAGATTTGCAATACTTCGTTTTTTTTATTACTTATTGATGGACCAAAAAAATAACGAAACCCCGGAACATACATACATGTTATGTGCACGACGTGCCCTTTGCTTTTTTAAAGCTTAAAAGTATTTACAAATAAAAGTCTGATTTTGCATTTACTTATTGTTTTATTGACATTTTAAAACTAGGGTTCAGCAGACCTCACGCGAGCGTTTATGTAAGTATTTTGACGCGAGTGACCAAGGGTTAAAGCTTAATGTTAGCACACACATTGGTAATTCTGTAAACATTCTACAGCACTATCAAAGTGAAACGACAAAGAACTCACTTCACGTCGACAGTGCTCTAGAATGTTTACAAAATGCCAATGGATAAATAAGGTTTCGAAGTGAGTCAAGTCACTTGAGTGAGACTCGCACATGAGTTTGTATTTTAGAGAATGACACTACAAATCGGAATACACTAACAATCTAGTACAGATGCCTAACTTACCACTGTTTCCAAATCGTTCCAGTCGTCTCCTTCTTCCCAGTCATCAGCTACGTTGACCACAGCCATTGCTACTTCAGTAGAATCCACAGTCTTCACTTCAGCCACAGCTTTTTCTGATACAATACTTGGATCTTGTGTAATTTCTTCAGCTTTCTTTATCACCGGTTCGGTTTCCACAGCTTTCTTTATTACCGGTTCTGCTTTTATTTCATTCTTTATTGCTGTTTCTGTTTTTATATTGGCGGCACCAACAAGTGTATCTGTAAGATTTATGTTAGTAAGAAAACCTGTTGCGTTGCAAATAAATGAATTAAAAATAAATAGGTCATTATTAATTACTACGTATAAAGCTTTCTTTGATTTCGCAATGGCGTGCTAAGTCAACAAAAGCTGGGACTGTATTGTGTAGCTGGAAAACAACTACAAGTGATGAAAATTTTCCATAAAATAATAATTAGGTGGGTACCAACAATGATACACTGCACCACTTAATTTTCAGGCACTGACGCGTGCAGCAGAGGTACGGCAATAATTTTCAAAAGTTTAAAAGATATCGCCGCCAAATGGTTAAATCAGCCAATCAATTGGATGGCTACGCAGTTCATTTAATGCCGACATTCAATTGAAAGGCTAAAGATGCTTAACCAAAATTGTTGAAAGGACGTTAAACAAAAGGGATGAACATCGCAGCCTCTTGGTTAAATTAGATTGTGATGTAATATTATAGAGGACCCTAGAGGCGCAAGTCCTATTCCCATTTGTCAGTCTATTTTTCGAAGATAATTAATTATTCATTACCACAATCTTTTTGCATTGTCTTACTGTCCAATTGTTTTGGTGTAAAATTATTGATTGCACGTAATAGATATTTCTCCACACGTTGAAAACGGGAGGCAATGGTGCTGTAGTCAGTTTAAAAGGACATATGCCAGCTACAAGCCGCAGACTAGGTCTAGAACAAGAGGTCTAGGAGAGATAGTGTCTTCGTGCGGCGAACACCAGATCGTTTGACCGCGGTGGTTGAAAACTTGGTTGAAAATGTCGACAAAGCAAAAATAGCTTTTTGTTTTTGCTTCATTTATCGTGCTGATTTAATAAACAATGCTGTGATTTGTGGTAATGATAATCCTTTTTTGTCCCAGTATAACTATTGATTTAATGCTTTTTAAATACTCCTTTTGTTCTGTAATTTATAGAAATTATAAATTCCCATTTCATCAGTCTGAGATTTTATTCAATTTTTATTGCAGAACAGGAGTTTAAAAATACAGAGAATACATATCATAATCTGTCAAAGTAAATAGTGTTGTACCTGTTTCAACTTTTTTATTCACTTCGGCAGTTGTATTTTCTTCTTGCTTCTTATTTTCATTCAACGCAATTGCGTTTTCTTGTCCTGCTATAGTACTCCCTTTTTCGGCTTTTGTGCTTTCTTTCTCTCCACCCTCCTGAATAGCGTTTGCGTCCTTCCCTGATTTAAGACTTTCTTCATTTGCACTCGTGCTCTCTTTAGACAAGTCACAAGCCTTGATATCATCCAAAACTTTCTTCACAATCAAATCATCAGCAGTTTTTGGATACATTTCTCTGTACACGCTGAATATCTGCTTGGTATTCAATTTTTTACGTTCGCTGTCCAGAGCAAGAGTGAGCCTCTTCCTCAGGGAGGTTCTGAGTAGTTTGTAAAGAAGATCATTCATGCCTGGAGGAACATTCTTCTTTATTACTTCTTTCATATCGCCTAATATCATATTGCAGGGTGAATAGAAGGCTGGCAGACGATCTTTGTAAGGTAACTTGACCATCTGACTAGTTTTATCGAAGGTCTGCCCTTTGAGAGCATATTTGTCTTGTGGACGAGGGGGGCGTCGTCTTTGAAATTCAGGGTCCTCGGGCGCCAGTGTACGTCGTTCTGCCCTACTACGCGGCTTCATGAACTTTGTATCTACTACACCACTAGGGCCAGACTCCTGTGAATCATTACAATGCGATATTTATTGCAATGGTTGCTTTAACGTCAACCCTTGCTTTGTGACTTCTCAAAGGTTTTTTAACCTTTTCTTGACGCTATGCATAGTATCCAGCAATGCATTAATTGTACAGAAAATCAATTTACAGATATAAATATTATAGCTACATTGTAGTAATACATTCATTGAAGGCTTCGTTGGTGTAGTGGCTTGGGTGTTGGGCTCAATTGCTAGGGCTAGTGGGCTCGATACCCACAGGGGAAAGATAATTATGTACAACTTGGTCCTGTTGTGGGTGCTAATACATAAAAACGTTAACTTCACGTGTTTGTACATTGAAAATATTTTCAAAAACAGTATATTTGGAGGATGAATGATAGAGGACTTTAGGATCATTTTTGAAAATGTTGTCAATTTGCTTATACAATCTAAAAATTATGGGAATGACTTATTTGTTTTCAAATACATTAGTAGGATTGCAATATTCTAAAGAAGTATAATTATAATGTTCGGTGCAATTCAGATTGCGATGAGTTAGGACTTTATGACTAATTTGCAACAAAAAAAATATTTTTTAAATATGTCAGACATTCACACCAATTATCCAGTCCCAAACTAGGTAGAGCCTGTGCTATGGTTACTAGATGATATACATACTTAAATAAATATATAAACATCCAAGGCTTGGGTACGAACATTCATATTCATCATACGAACATTTGCCCCTAACGGGATTCGAACCCGCAACCTCCGGCATGGCAGTCCGAGAGCGAGAGCAGAACTAGGTCGTCAAAAACTGTAGTGGGTGTGGGCCTGGGAGAGTGGAAGTGGAAACGGAGTCGGTAAAAGAGTCTGTAAATAATTGTGTAGCCCTCGCGAGCGGAGTGGCAGGCACAGCTATAGGCAAACCGCATAACTCGCGGGACGCCCGCGGGGCAAGAAGCAGGTGGGCGCGGAGGAACTCTCAGGCGTTTCGGGGGTGAAGGCGCGCGCGCGCGTCAGGGAGCACAAGTGATGTTTCTCAGTACGCTAGCGGCTCCCGCGGCGTGCAGTCGGCTTTTTAGTTACGGACGCTCGGAACAAAATCTACAAGAGATTAATTTTCCGGAGATATTTCCCAAAATGAATGCTCAAGGTGGACGGTCCAAGTTTTTTGCTAAGAAAATTAACAAGCAAGCTAAACAATTAGTATACAACGTTTATTCTTTCTTTCAACAAAGAAAAAATGATCAATCTTCTACGGAATATTTACAAGATGTTAACCTGCACAAAACCGTCGCGCAAGCAACGCAAATCTCACTATCTACTGTGAGTAAAATCATCAAAGAAGGAAACGATCTGAAGCGTGAACAAAGAAGTGTGGTATTTCAATCGAGTCGAGAATATTTGAGACTGTTACTGCATAAACTTGGCTTTAAATTTAAAAAATGTCAGTCAAAAAGAAAACTGCTTGTAGAACCACCAAACATAGTTTCTTGGAGATGGAGGTATCTGAACGCCATAAAAAAACATCGAAATGACAAGAGATCCATTGTTTACCTCGATGAGACCTATGTCAATGCATCTTTAAATGTTCCATCGTGTTGGCAATCTGAAGAAGAACGTGGAGTGCTGTCTCATATTGGCAAAGGGCCGAGATTAATTATTGTACATGCAGGAGGGCAGGCTGGTTTTGTAGATGGAGCTCTATTAATTTTTAAATCGAAAAGTAAAACTGGAGACTATCACAATGATATGAATTTTTTAAATTTCAATAAATGGACAAAAGAGAAATTATTGCCAAATTTACCTCCAAGATCTGTAATTATTATGGATAACGCTGCGTATCACTCAGTGCAGGAAGATAAAAAGCCAACGATGACCAATACAAAAGTTAACATGCAGGCCTGGCTGCTAAGACATAATGTGGAATTTGATAATTCCTTGAGAAAATGTGATCTGCTCAAGTTGATCAAGCAACATGGTTTTGAAAATGTTTACAAGATTGATGAATTGCTCAAAGCTGCGGGCCACGAAGTATTAAGACTTCCCCCGTACCACCCAGACCTGAACCCTATCGAGTTAGTTTGGGGGGGATATCAAAGGACAACTGGCAAGAAACGAACTTGACAGTAATTTAGACAAAAAGAAATTTGCACTAGAAAAATTATTCAACGAATTGCCAGCAGAAAAATGGGCAGCATGTGACAGTCATGTCCAAAAAATTGAAGATGAATACTGTTATCACGATGGACTACTCGATAATGCTATGGACCAAATAATAATAAATTTACAAGATGACTCGGATTCGTCCAGCTGTACAGATATTGAAGATGATTCAAGTGACATGGACATTAGCGAAGAAGAAAACCTATAAAATCAATAAATATTTCTGAAGACATTGTTTTTTTCTTTAAAATCATTTAGGTACATGTTCACTCCAAAATATTACTAAATATCACCCTACTCGACCACTCGCTCGGTGCACGTGCTACTTACGCTTTACGCGTGGTTTTCTTTATGTATTTCTAGCTTCGCACAATGACGCCGACATACAGGGTTACAGGAAAAGTCGTGCTAGATCCCTTAAGGGTGTGGAGCACCCATCATTTCTGACTTATTTCACTATGAAACACCCTACCCTAAACTTAACCCTTTTCGAGATATTCGACTTTTAATTTTTTTATTGAAAATTGCTGATTTTTAGGCTACTACATTTATTTTTGTTTATTTTGTGTATCTTATTGTTATTATTTTTGCATTTTTACATGTGTAGTAAGATGCTTTAGGACGTCAATCATTAAAATAGTGCACAAGTTATTTGAATAGACCGTAGTAGACAAGTGAAAGAAAAGAAATAAAAAACATATTAGAAAGTTTATTTTTCTCTAAGGGATATCTAAAAAAAATATTATGGTAATTGTTCGGCAGATGTTTTTTAAAATATCTACGGTTCATCAGCTATATAACGAGGTATAATAATGTAGGGTTTTATTCAAATGCATTCAAAAAAATTTAGTTTCATTGGCGACAGTGGAGAAGAAAATGTATACTTAGCCCTAAAAAGTAAAATAAAACAATAGGTAAGCATGAAATGCCATTTATTAAAGGTTTTCTCACAACTTATTCTTTTTCTACAGTTCATGTTCAACATGGCCGCCTCTATTTCTAATACATTGTCGCATCCTTCTACGGAGACCGGTCTTCACTACGCCAGTGGTCAATGTGGTCCTCATTTTATTTGCTGCATCCACAATCCTTTTTCGCATCCGCACGACTTTTCCTGTAACCCTGTATATAAATAATAATAATAATCATTTATTTCAGGCAATATTCGCATAAGGGTCTTCTATACATATAATAAAAGAGTAGAAAAAACAAAAGAAAAGCGAATCTGTACATTGAAGTTAAAAAAAAAATTTCACTGCCCGGACGTTACTGAAGAGTCCAAAAATATAATTAAAAAATTTCTTATCTGTCTGTATGTATGTATGTATGTACGGGCTAATCTTGGAAACTGCTGAACAGAATTTGACGGCGTTTTCACTGTTTAATAGCTTTGAGTTCGGGCCTCATACTGGTATAAGTCATATCTCAATAAAATGTCAGGATGCTGATATACAAGTTATTTCATATCATATCATTTGTATGAAAGTGTAGTTCAACATTACTGGTCGTTGCAAGAACTTGACAGAAAGTGACAGAGATGTTTTAAAGCTCATTTATAGATTTATTTTAGCTGATGTATTTCAGGTATTTCCACAAGTCTCGATACAAAAAGTTCGCTATTCGATAATTAGTGGCCCTGTATTAGACCGGTGATCGTCGACAATGTCAATATCGAAGCTTTTCAGGAGTACGTCTGCCTAGGACAGACAATATAGTTGGGTAGGATCAATTTCAAAAGCTGACAGAAGAATCCAGTTAGGGTGGGCAGTATTCGGAAAACTGCGTCAAGTCTTTACGTCACCTATTCCACAATGTTTAAAGACAAAAATCTTTAATCAGTGCGTCCTGCCTGTCATGATTACAGCGCGGAGACGTGGACACTGATGGTGGGCCTGATCCACAAGATTCAAGTGGCTCTGCGAGCTATAGAGAGGGCAATGCTCGGAGTCTCTATGAGGGATATGATTCGTAATGAGTAGATCCTATGAATAACGAAGGTGACCGACATAGCCGAAAGAAAAGAATTAGTAAGCTGAAATGGCAGGTCACATCTGTCGTAGTACCGAACGGCCGTTGGGGCAGACGGGTTCTAGAGTGGGACGCGACGTCCCACGCGCAGGGTGGGACGCCCTGCCGCCAGGTGTATGGACGACCTGAAGATGGTGGCCGGAAGCGGCTGGATCTGTAGGGCGTTGTGGCATTCATTGGGGAAGGCATGTCCAGCAGTTTGACAGACATTTTGTTGTACAGTTAATTGGATATGCAACATAGGAAGGGAATAGGAGGGGAAGGAAGTCGGATGGAAAAGAATAGAGGGATTAGGGTAAGAGAGGAAAGATGAGGGGGCAGTGGTAAATAAAGGGTGTAGGAAGGGGTGGGTTAAGGGAAGGGGGAGAGGTAGGAGTAGGGAGAGGGAAGGGGTGGGGGAAAGGGTTTTCAACGTTGTGGGAAGGGGATGGAGAAGGAAAGAAAGAAAGGGTATGGAAAGGACAAATTGGAGGGGGGGAAGGAAATATCACCTAATTTGCACAATATTAATTTTTTTTTTATTGATTATATGATAATCTTTTCATTCATGATAAATGTAAATGTCAACTTTATTTAAAAAAAAAAAGCGGCCAAGTGCGAGTCGGACTCGCCCATGAAGGGTTCCGTAGCAGCAAGTAACATAATATAAAAGTTATTGTAGTTCGTTGTAACTTTGATCGATGTTTTAATAATAGTATTGTATATTGTAATACGATTTATGACGTATTAAAAAAACTACTTACTAGATCTCTTTCAAACCAATTTTCGGTGGAAGTTTGCATGGCAATGTACATCATATATTTTTTTTAGTTTTATCATTCTCTTACAGGGGGGCACACATTTTACCACTTTGGAAGTGTCTCTCGCGCAAACTATTCAGTTTAGAAAAAAATGATATTAGAAACCTCAATATCATTTTTGAAGATCAACTACACGTATGGGTTTGATGAAAAAAAATATTTGAGTTTCAGTTCTAAGCATGGGGAACCCCCAAAATTTAATGTTTTTTTTTCTATTTTTGTGTGAAAATCTTAATGCGGTTCACATAATACATCCACTTACCAAGTTACAATAGTAAGTTCTTATAGTTTCGGAATAAAGTGGCTGTGACATACGGACGGACAGACAGACAGACAGACAGACAGACAGACAGACAGACAGACATGACGAATCCATAAGGGTTCCGTTTTTTGCCATTTGGCTACGGAAACCTAAAAAACTGTGGTCCAACGGGCGAAACCGCCGCCGGAACGCTAATTTTTACCCGACTTCAAAAAAGGAGGTTCTCAATTGGATAGTATGTTTTTTATGTATAGTAATATTTTTAATGCATAAACAGATTAATAGATTTCTTTTAGGATTTAGTAACACGTAATACATAAGAATGTGTAATGTTAAGTTGTCCACGCGGACGAAGTCGCGGGCAACAGCTAGTAAATAATGAAATGACAAAGTTCATTATCTTATTTTGCTTAGAGTAAATATCTCGGGATTTATCTCGGAACAAGTAATTACGTGTGTATCGATACCCGCGCCCACCCTACTTCTTGCCCCGCGGGCGTCCCGCGAGTTATGCGGTTTGCCTATAGTAAATAATATGCCTAAATGGTTCCCTACACTTTGCAAATTACAAATAATGTTGTTTAACAAAGTGTCACATGCTAGGAAACAGGAAAATTGACTAGGAATGTAATTAATAGTATAAATTAGTAACTTCATTGTCTATTATCTAGATGAGTAAATAAGGTATAAGCTGGTTTGATGAAATTTCAGTCGGATAACTTACTAAAAGTAGATTCTTTCATGGTATTTGATGACCTAAGTAATAATTTAATAATTTAAAGTATAGGTAGTCCTATATTCATTTACTTATTCATTTTCAACTAAGAATAGGTACTAGGTTAGGTATTTAGTCAAAAGTTAAAAAAATATTGAGTACATAGTACCTATGAGAAATATCTATCTAAATGTCAAGCCACATAGGTAAATATTCGTAACTAGCTGTGCCCGCGGCTCCGCTCGCGTGAACTACAGAATCCGCCCCCGTTCCCACTTCCGCTCCCGTTCTCTTCCCACTTCTACTTCCACTCCCACTCAGACTCTCAATATCCCAACCTCAACCCCATCCCTAACCCCAAAAACTAAATTTCACTCAATCCCATACGCGCCGCGCCGTTTGCCGCGCGGCCGTTGACCTCGCCCATATGATGAACATACTCGTACGTTCGAGAAATATTGCATTTCTTTAATCAAAATTTTCGTAAAAAAGATATGTTTTTTTCATGAATGATTTCAAAATGTGATACTGAGTTACTGGAAGAAATATTAACAGTCGTTTTATTATCATCCGATATCATTGCTTCTAGGAAAATTTACTTTATTAATATCTCAGGTTCTAAGTGGCGTATCCAGATGAAACATGCACCAGATTTTAAGTTAGACCACCAGCAAGACAACTGTGAAAACTGCATCAAATTTCATTCTGTAGTTTTTGCGTGATGCGGTAACAAACATACATACAGACAGACAGAGAGACAGATAAATATTCTAAAAAAAAAAATGTTTTAGCTTCTATTGGCCCTATAAACACCCCTCATAATTTTTTTTTAATATCTCTCATGTACAGACAAAGACCAGTGACAGTTTTATTATAAGTATAGATATGTTAATAAAATGGTCTCAAATATTAAGTACTAGCTGTTGCCCGCGACTTCGTCCGCGTGGACAATTTACTCGTAACATTACAAATTATTCTAGATTACTAAATCCTAAAAAAATCTATTAATTTTGTTATGCATTAAGATTTATTTACATAAATTAGCCGTCAATACGGTAACGTAGGCGGGACTACAACATTTATGTTTTTTTTAAATAAAGCTTTAATTTAGTTGGTGTTAATCATGAAATAAAAGATTATCATATAGTTATTTATATTTTAATATTTTGCAAGAAGTTACGTATTTTTTTACCTAATCCTAAAACAAATATTTATCATATATTGTGTCCCGCTCCCATACCTCCATTCCCCGCCCCCTTCCCCCTCCCTACCCCACCCTTAATTCTTTAAAATATTACTCGCCGCGAGCTATGTTATTACAACATCCCATTTTATGATAGCATTCGATAGAGGGCATCACGGCCAGCAACTTTTGTTTGATAAATTTTTTTCTATGCCCCCTTTTTGACTTTCAAGAGACGCGGACAGAAGTCCTGCCCGGTACCTGTGTAGTACGGGGCGCGTCATTTTATCATCCCATTTTTTTTATGGCATTGGATATAGGGCATCATGGTCAGCTACTTTTGTCTAAACATTTTTTTCTGCGCCCCATACTTGACCTTCTGAGAAGAACCGGAAGTCCTACCTGTACCTGTGTAGCAAGAGGGGCCAAAAACCTTTCGCCGCGACTGATGTTATTATAACACCTTACTTTATAATGACATTCGATGGAAAGCGTTATTATCAATAACTTTTGTTAAATACATTTGTTTTCTGCGCCCCTTCCTCTGCTCGCTATATGCTAAAACAGGTACCGGCCAGGACTTCTGTGTCTCTTTATTTATAAGGTCAAATAACGCGCAGAAAAAAAGATTCAGTCGAAAGTTGCTGGTCATAATGCCTTCTATCCAACGCTAATCCTCATCATCATCATCATGTCAGGCCTTAAAAGTCCACTGCTGGACATAGGCCTTCCCCAATGAACGCCACCACACCCGGTCCTCCGCCCTCCGCATCCAGCCGCTACAGGCCACCTTCTTTAGGTCCTCGGTCTATCTGGCGGCGGTCCCAACCCTGCGAGCGCCGATCCGCGGTCTCCACTCCAGAACTCGTCTGCCCCAACGCCCGTCGTTCTGCGGCATATGTGGCCCGCCCACTGCCACTTCAGCTTGCTATTATACATTGTGGAATAGGCGACGTGAAGACTTGACGCGGTTTTCCAAACGCTAATCCTATGCCATCAAAAATGTGAGGTCCTATAATGACAATCCTTGCGGCAAAAAAATAATTGCTAAGTCCCAAAAACGAAAAGAGAAGAATTTGAGTTAAACTGTTGTAGTAGTCCTAATGTCGATTATATGTCTCTAATGTGGAGGTTTGTAGTTATTTTTTAACCAATGGACCTATTACAAAGTCGCGAATCTTTTCGCACGTAAAAAAGTTGTTATTCTGGCGTTTTGACTGAAGTTTTCGTACTTTCAGGGACTACACAATATTTATACATAATTAAATAGTCAAGTAGACACTTTTCAATGCAAATAACAAGCATAAACAAAGTACGCCTAACGAAACTAACGGTAAACTGGTGGCGGCGGCATTCATTTGCTGTAAGCTCATTTTTGGTCGCATTACAAATTACACCAATGTTTAGGATATTTCATGTACTACAACACTACATTCAAAACGAAAATACTCGTTGATCCTCATTGAAGACTACTTTCCAGTTGGAAGTAATTTTTTTATCATCTTATGGATTGTCTAGTCCTATCCTGATATGATTCACCATATATAGCCTAAAAAGATTTTTTTATATATTTACATTTTATTGATAACATTATATTGTTCATTGGGGATACATGTATGTCCAGCAGTGGACGTCTAAAGGCTGATATGATAATGATTATATTGTCTACACATCAATAACCATTTAACCTATAAATATTTTAAAATAGACAAGTAGACTACTGAAATGGAAGCACCAGTTGTTAGCTGCCTTTCCATTAAAAATAAAATAAAATAATTTTTTTTTATATACTTACCTAGAGAGTTCCTTGAATAAAGGGCAGTTTCAACTAGAAAGATCATTTGAGAACATATTTCCTATACATTTTGATTTTAATCAGAATTGGAGAGGACAAGAATCTGAAGAAGTATATAGAAAAAATTGCCTCTAACATTGTTATTATAGTCTGATCATTATAATTTGGAAGACAAACCTTGGCCTTCTGCAACTTATTTCTCTCCAGAAGGAGCCTTCTTTCTTCTTCTATAATCTTTTTTTTCTTCTTCAGCAGTTCAATCTCTAGCTGTAAATGTTACAATTAGAGAAAAAGTTATGAGAAAACAGTTCAGGGCTTCATCTACATCAAGCGGAGCACAATAGAGTGCACGAAAGAGTCTTTTTACAATGCTATTAACTGTATCCATGAATATCGTTAATAAATACCAAAAGGGTGCACCTTGTAAAATAACATCCAGGTATTTAGACAAAATAACATTAATGGTTGATTCAGACCTACCAGTGCAGCCTCAGTCTTGAGTCAGTATTTTTTAAGTTAGGTTAAGGAATAACGTGTCATATTTTAAATCCAGTAAAGGCTATAGATCGGACATGTGTCTGTATTCCGACAATTATGCGTCAATGGTCCTTCAGTGCAGTGTCAGTTCAGTTCCATGTAATTTAAAAGACTTCTTAAAATACTTTGTACATTATGCCATTAGGAACTGAATTAGAATGTATTCATTTTTCATATTTTCCTTTGGCACATCTAAAAAACACTGAGACAGAACAAATCCGATACTGTGACCTGCACTGCTGGTTGCTTATCCAGAACCCAAGGACTACAGGCTCCTGCCCCTTAACTGCATAATATATTTATGCAACGAACTGTAGGGGACGGAAGCACAGCATAGACAAAGGGGCTGATACAAAAGATCCCACAGGGTCGACGTATCGCCAGGCATGCCTGGCCCCCTATTAAAAGATAAGATGGTAGCGATATTATTATTCATCATCAGCTGAAATATGTGCACTGCTAAACATAAGCCTCCCCAATAGAATGCCACTTTTAGTGGGCTTATTACTGTAACATGGCTAAACTTCCATGGTTTGATATATGTTTATTAGCATTGGTTATTTCTTACCATTTATTTCATGAGTCTTTTCCCACTACAAAACTCAGAAACAGTGTGTAGTAATAATGACGATTTTATTTAAAATGGTCATAGTCGTATTTATTTATTGCATCATGTGTTACATAGGCCTATGCCCAATAGTAGAATGATTGTTTTAATACTCACATCAAGTTTTGAAACTTCATTATTGAACTGTGGACTCCTAGACCTATCCCTTTCACTTGAAAATCTGTCACTTCTATAGTAGCGGTCTGAGTCTTTCTCCATATTTCTCGTATCACGGCGTTCTCTACGTGTGAGTTTACGCCCATATGGGCTGGGCGACTCACTGTATGGGCCTGGTACTGTTACCACAGCATCAGTTTGGGCTTGAAAATGGTACCGGGCTTGACGGTCGCGGTATACGAAGTCGTTCAGGACTTTCGCAGCACTGTATGCTTCATCGGGGCTTGGAAACTCAATCGTAGCAGCTTTAGTATCGGTCCCGGGTACTTCATAAATTTCTTTGATCCAGAACTTTTCTATGTTTACGTTTCTTAAAACTGGCCTGAAAAGAAAAACTAATTGCGGCACCTTCATCCGCGTCTGAGAACAATTATCAGCAACAGATTATTAATCGTGCACAATCAGTGTAGGTACATTGACAATGTGTCGCTGCAAACAATTTTTACTTACACTGTTAGGTATGCCCGTAACAACGACATTCATTTTAGTAGAAGTTAATACAGACTTTATTTGTCAAGTACTTGATCAGTGATCGTGTTCTTTAATGGAAAGAAACAACAGAAAAATGATCAGAATAGAAAATAAACAGAAATAATCACAGAACCAAAGACTTTATTTTAAGACATTGGCCAGTCGTGCGCAACTTCCTAACAAAAAAATAAATGTATGGACTGAGTCTGTTACATTGAACCAACCTAACAACTTTCGATTAGTATTGCCAATAAGAGAATAACATTTTGTATATGCAGAAATAAAAGTAGAAACAAAAAACAAAATAAGACTATTTTTCTAGTAATAAATGCTTAATTCCTGTTAACATACACTTATAAATAATATAGGTGTATTATATTAACAAGTAGGTACATTAATTGTGATTTATTTCATTTCTAATTTTAATTTAGCCGCATAGTTTTCTTTTTACGGTCACACTAAAAAAAGATTGTTAATACTTTTTTTATTTTATGTTGGTAGTATTACTGCCAACATAAAATAACAAAAATGGCTGCCGAAGACATGACAGGTTAAAATTGCGATTTGTAATTTGTTTTCGTATTGCTGTTTTATTTATTTATTTAAATTTTTAAGATTTACGTAACTTGAACGGCACAAGACATTGAGTTAAGTGACGTCGGTTGGACATTTGACATAGAACTTTATGAAGTGGTTTCGTGATAAACGTGTGATTTATTAGAGAAATTAACTCTGATTTACGAGAAAGTGACTATTGTTTAGCCATGAGCCAAAAAAATTGGCGAAAGTGTGTGATATGCAACTTACGGGAGCATGGAAATGACAGGAAACCAATATTTTTCGCAAAATTTCCATTAGATGAAACCCGGTGAGTAGTCATCCTATCCTAATCTATTGTCTACTTATCGTTACTTGAAGCATTTTCTTAACTCCACTATCATGGATTTGTATGTGTCACTCTCGCAGAACTAATAAGTACCTTGTACGTATACTTATTAGTTCTATGGCTACTCTAGTTTCGCTGGCAAAGAAGTCTGTACTAGAAGTCTGTACACAAAAGTCTGTACCTAGCCTGGGATAGTCTCATTAAATGTTACACATCAGTGGGGGCGAGTCAGACGACAGCCAACAAATACTTTATGTAATTATACTTATCATACAATATATTAGCGACTGTGGGTATGTCGAACTTCAACCATGGGATTTCCCTATTTCCAACATATTACAATATTATTTTAATTACACCTGGTTCTATTTATTAATATTTAATGATTTCAGGTGCAAAGAGTTGGTTGGCAATGAAGAACTTGTGTTTCTTCCAATTGAAAAATTGCACACAACCCGGCGTGTATGTGGAGACCATTTTGAAAGCAAAGCCTTCAATAGAAAAAGAAACAGAATCAAGAAATGGGCTGTGCCTAAGCTGCATTTAAAAGCTTCGCCACTCACTGATGAGCAATTGTCTGCATTTCCTCAGCACATGTAAAATTACAGTAGGTCCCCTTTATTATTTTCTTAAATATAACTTAACCTCATGGTAATAGCATCTACTTTGTGATCAGGCTTCTATTCCCGATAGTTATCAATATTTGCATCTGAAACCGAAACTTAGCCTCTAAGGTGGAGAAAATTATATGGGCATCCTCTCTTTGCAGCTCCAGTATCAGAAAAGCATCGACAAGCCAATCTTTGCTGCTCTCATCAGCTGTCGCTGAAATATGCATATGCAAATAATATGCATAAATAAATAAATATGTGTTTCCGTTTCGTTAAACTGTGTAGAAATTTGTATTACCTACCTAAGGTGCAGGAAATTATATACGTATCCTCATTTTCAGCGCCACCAGAAAAGATCGCGTCGACAAGCCAGTCTTCAGCACAATCTTCAGCTGTCACTGAAGTTAATGGTGAGTTACAAAAAATATGCAGTCAGATTTTAAGAGGTGTATCAATCTACCTATCTATATGAATAACTTTCACCATTGTAATAATTGCAGTGGAAAAAAATCAGTAGCTCCATACTTTTTGTCAAATTAGGCATTTACAAGTAATTTGTTATGCAACAGCCGATTTTTATAAACACATTTAGAGTTGTTTGTCGTGTGGTTCCCGGCTTAGAATGGCCACCCCTATCTTTCTCGTGGGTGTCGTCAAGGCGACTAAGCGATTGCACCAGGGACGGGCAGCAACGTTCTCCTGTTTGTGTATGTTAAGATCATTACCGCGATTACCAATTCGCCTGCCAAGGGTGGCGATTATGGCAAATTCCCCAATGGACAACTTACCAAAAGTGGTATTATATTGGGGAGGCCTATGTCCAGCAGTGGACGTATTTAGGCTGATGATGATTTAAGAGTTGTCCCTATAGAAATAGTTGTTTAGGTACACGAGTACATTTTCCCATAAAATGTGTATTGAGTACACCGTTCCGTTACACTGTATAGAAACATATATTACCTACCTAAGGTGCAGGAAATTATATATGCATCCTCATTTCTCAGCTCCAGTGCCAGAAAAGATCGCATCGACATGCCAGTCTTCAGTGCAATCAACGGCTGTCGCTGAAGTGAAAGGTGAGTTACAAATAATATGCAGTCAGATTTTAAGGGGTGTATCAATGTACCTATCTATATGAATAACTTTCACCATTGCATTAATCACAGTGGAAAAAATCAATAGCTCCATACATTTTGTCAAATTATAGGCATTTACAAGTAATTTGATATGGAACAGCCGATTTTTATAAACGCATTTAGAGTTGTCCCTATAGAAATAGTTGTTTATGTACACCAGTACATTTTCCTCTATATATGTCTTGAGTACACTACGGTGCACCCTAATGTAGGTAATACAGGTTTCTACACAGTGTAACCTGTATTACCTACCTTAGGGTGCAGGAAATTATAAAAAACGTCGTCATTTTTCAGCTCCACCAGAAAACATCGCACCGACAAGCCAGTCTTCGATGCAATCATCGGCTGTCGCTGAAGCGAATGGTGAGTTACAAATAATATGCAGTCAGATTTTAGGGGTGTATCAATGTACCGATTGACGACCTCCGTGGTGGAACGGGTTAGCTCTCGGACTGTCAAGTCGGAGGTTGCGGGTTCGAATCCCGCTAGGGGCAAATGTTCGTATGATGAATATGAATGTTTGTACCCAAGCCTCGGATGTTTATATATTTATTTAAGTGTATCCGTTATCTAGTAACCATACCACAGGCTCTGCCTAGTTTGGGATTAGATAATTGGTATGAATGTCTGACATATTTATAATTTATTTTACCTATCGACATGATGAACTTTCACCATTACATTAATCGCAGTGGAAAAAAATCAGTAGCTCCATTCATTTTGTCAAATTAGCTATTTGACTAACTATGCAACAGCGATTTTCATTAACTCATTTAGAGTGATCCCTATATAAATAGTTGTTTATGTACACCAGTACATTTTCCTTTTAAATATGTCTTGAGTACACCATTCCGTAACACTATATAGAAACCTGTATTACCTACCTAAAGTGCAGGAAATTATATAGGAATCCTCATTTTTCAGCTCCAGTGCCAGAAAAGATCGCATCGACAAGCCAGTCTTTGCTGCTCTCATCAGCTGTCGCTGAAGTGAAAGGTGAGTTACAAAAAATATGCAGTCAGATTTTAAGGGGTGTATTAATGCACCTATCTATATGAATAACTTTCACCATTGCATTAATCGCAGTGGAACAAAATCAATAGCTCCATTCATTTTGTCAAATTAGGTATTTAACTAACCATGCAAAAGCGATTTTTAATAACGCATTTAGAGTGGTCCCTATATATATATTATATTATAGATGTTTATACAGGTATATAGATGTTTAGGTAATACAGGTTTCTACACAGTGTAACGTTACGACGTTACACTGTGTAGAAACCTGTATTACCTACCTTAGGGTGCAGGAAATTATAAAAAACATCCTCATTTTTCAGCTCCACCAGAAAACATCGCACCGACAAGCCAGTCTTCGATGCAATCATCGGCTGTCGCTGAAGTGAATGGTGAGTTACAAATAATATGCAGTCAGATTTTAGGGGTGTATCAATGTACCTATTGACGACCTCCGTGGTGGAACGGGTAGCTCTCGGACTGCCAAGTCGGAGGTTGCGGGTTCGAATCCCGCTAGGGGCAAATGTTCGTATGATGAATATGAATGTTTGTACCCAAGTCTCAGATGTTTATATATTTATTTAAGTGTATCCGTTATCTAGTAACCATACCACAGGCTCTGCCTAGTTTGGGATTAGATAATTGGTGTGATATCGACATGAAGAACTTTCAACATTGCATTAATCGCAGTGGAGAAAAATCAATAGCTCCATACTTTTTGCCAAATTAGGCATTTACAAGTAATTTGCTATGCAACAGTCGATTTTTATAAACGCATTTAGAGCTGTCCCTATAGAAATAGTTGCTTATGTACACGAGTACATTTTCCCATTAAATGTCTTGAGTACACCGTGCCGTTACATTATATAGAAATCTGTATTAGCTACCCAAAGTGCAGGAAATTATATAGGAATCCTAATTTTTCAGCTCCAGTGCCAGAAAAGATCGCATCGACAAGCCAGTCTTTGCTACTCTCATCAGCTGTCGCTGAAGTGAAAGGTGAGTTACAAAAAATATGCAGTCAGATTAACTAACTATATAATTATTAAATATGTCTTGATTACACTGTGTAGAAACTGTATTACCTACCAAAGGCGCAGGAAATTATATAGATATCCTCATTTTTCAGCTCCACCAGAAAACATCTCATCGACAAGCCAGTCTTCGATGCAATCATCGGCTGTCACTAAAGTGAATGGTGAGTTACAAAAAACGTCAAGACGACTAAGGGATTGCACCAGGGACGGGCAGCAACGTTCTCCTGTTTGTGTATGTTAAGATCATTACCGCGATCACCAAACCGCCTGCCAAGCATGGCGATTATGGCAAATTCCCCAATGGACAACTTACCAAAAGTGGAATTCTATTGGGAAGGCTTATGTCTAGCAATGGACGTACTCGTATTTAGGCTGATGATGATTTAGGGTTGTCCCTATAAAAATAGTTACTTATGTACACGAGTACATTTTCCCCTAAAATATGTCTTAAGTACACCGTTACGTTACACTGTGTAGAAATGTCACTGAAGTTAATGGTGAGTTACAAAAAATACGCAGTCAAATTTTAAGGGGTGTATCAATGCACCTATCTATATGAATAACTTTCACCATTGCATTAATCGCAGTGGAACAAAATCAATAGCTCCATTCATTTTGCCAAATTAGGTATTTACCTCACTATGCAACAGCGATTTTCATTAATGCGTTTTGATTTGTCTCTGTACCAAAAGTGGAATTCTATTGGGAAGGCTTATGTCTAGCAATGGACGTATTTAATCTGATGATGATTTAGGGTTGTACCTATAAAAATAGTTGCTTATGTACACAAGTACATTTTCCCCTTAAATATGTCTTGAGTACACCGTTCCGTTACACTATGTAGAAACCTGTATTACCTACCTAAGGTGCAGGAAATTTATAGGAATCCTCATTTTTCAGCTCCAGTGCCAGAAAAAATCGCATCGACAAGCCAGTCTTTGCTGCTCTCATCAACTGTCGCTGAAGTAAAAGGTGAGTTACAAAAAAGATACAGTCAGATTTTAAGGAGTCTATCAATGTACTTGGTTTACTTTAAAACAATAAAGCATATTTTGTTTTTCAGAATTGTCTCCGAAAACAACAAAAGCTGCAAAGAGGAATCATGAAGAATGCTTAGGTTTGTTTTTGTTTCAAAGTTATTATTTCTATTTTTTTACTTGTTTAAAACATGGACGCTTTTGTTTGCTGCGTCAATATTACTTTCGACGTTAATAAAATAGGGCGCTAGATGTTCACACAGTTCAAATCATAAAACTCATATACACTAGATAGTAGACAGTATTTAGAGTTTTAATAATGATTTCATAAAAAAAAATTACTTGGTCCCAGTCAGGATGTTATATTTGTCAACTGTCCTATCCTTGTATAATTTCCATAGTACATGAGAAAATTCTAGTTTGGGACTAATTAGACAAATGTATGTATATGTGTATCATGTCTGTATGTTATGTGCAGAATGTTGGCCAGATAATATGAAAAAAATGTACTTATGTGTGTAATATTTATTTTAAAAATAATAATAATTTCATAACTATTTTCAGATATGACTCCAAGAAAAAAGAAGCTTATTAAGCAACTTCAGGAAACAAAGTGTACACTATCTTCTTTAAAGAAAGGTGCCAAAATAATTGAAAACATCGAGTCACCTATTCTAAAACAAATGGTTACCGCAGCCGTCAAAAACCAGAATCGAAAATTAAAAGGAAGGAGATGGACCCCCAATAATAAAATTTCGGCACTGGCTATTTTTAAAAGGTCGCCTAAAGCCTATAAATATTTGCGGAACTTGATCCCACTGCCAAGCATCAAAACACTACAAAATGTGTTAAGGAAAGTTCCCATGGCACCTGGCATTAATCAGGCTGTAATCGATCATCTTACAAGTTTAGCCAAAGAAAAAGATGAAAAGAACAAAATATGTGCAATTCTTTTTGATGAGCTTGCTCTCAAACGCCGCTTGATTTATAACCCTTTAACAGACCAGGTCGATGGATTCGAAGACTTGGGGCAAAATGAAGATGGTATGGGACGGACTAAAGAAATAGCCGATCATGCCCTTGTATTCATGGTGCAAGGCCTATATGAGAAGTTTAAGCA
This sequence comes from Esperia sulphurella, assembly GCA_947086405.1. Lineage (NCBI taxonomy): Eukaryota > Metazoa > Arthropoda > Insecta > Lepidoptera > Oecophoridae > Esperia > Esperia sulphurella. The sequence goes on from OX352282.1 coordinate 5,827,078, forward strand.
ACCTATTGCTTTTTATTTAGTGAAAGGAACAATATCATCCCAAAATTTAGCAAAAATTATTAGAGATATTATCAATGCAGTTAATAAAACGGGTTACAAAATCATCACAACCATTTGTGACCTAGGCCCCACAATCATGGGGGCTCTCAAACTTTTGAGGGATTTTTCTTCACCTTCAGGAGATAATTTTTTCACTATCGATAGTGAAAAAATCTTCATTATATATGACATCCCGCACCTGTTCAAGTCCATAAGGAATAATTTTTTTAAGAATGGAATAATTTCCATGGATGGAAAGATAGCCAAATGGGCTCACCTTGTGAAGGTGGAAGAGCAAAACAGAACGTTCCTGTATTTGTCAAAAATTAGTCCAACACACATACAACTTAAATACAGAGCTAAAATGAAAGTTAAGTTAGCGGCGCAGATTCTCAGCAATACCGTGTCAGCAGTTTTGAAATTACTGTCACAAGCTGAAAAAGACTGTATTCTCGCCGGCGAATTAATGGAGACAGCGCTCGTCGTACAACAGCTAGATCGCTTATTTGACTGCACGAATGGCCCGTCATGCCCCGATGATGTAAAGAATGGTTACAGGCAAAATGTGTCGGCGAAGACAAACCATTTAACACTATGGGTACAATTCATTGAAATATTAAATAGTTTAAAATTTATAAATGTCGCAACAGGCGCAGAAGCACGCAATGTAAAATGTATACAAGGATACATATTATCTATTAAATCTCTCCAAGGTATTTGGTTTGTGGTGAGCGGTCTTGGTTTTAAATACTTAAATCTGCGACAATTGAACCAAGACGCGCTGGAAAATATGTTTGGTGTTGTCCGACAACATAGCCCGACAAACCGAAATCCAACTTGTGCACATTTTATGGCGGCTTTAAAAACTGCCGTTATCTCCAGACTTACAGCACCTCACAGCCGTGGCTCAAATTGTGAAAAAGATAAAAAGGTTCTTTTAACCGACTTTCATAATTTTATTTTCAAAGGAGATGAAAGACAAGACCAATCTCTTCTAATTCAGAGTCAAACTGAAGACAAAGAAAATATTGAATTTCCAGTTTTCAATTTGCCGGAGGAAGAAGACGTAATTCCAGTGTTAAGTTTGCCCGAGGAAGAAGACGAAGAATTAGAAAATGATTTAATGCATTTATCGGAGCAACCCGTGGTCTATGTAAGCCAAGGATTTTGAAAACAAACGACTGCAAAAACTGTGAACAGTTTTTGAAGATTGAAAACCCAGACCTGGAAAACGATGCCACTTATAGCTATATTAAGTTAAGAGAATGGTGGAGTGACAGGGTATCACTTACCTACCCAACAAAAAGTTTCTGTCGGTTAGTACAACATGCGACTAGCATTACTGAAAATGAAATTTGCCCCAGGCTGCATGAAAAAAATATTTGCCAACTGGCTGTCACATTGTTTATGGCAAATTGTGACACCAGTTGGTATGGCTGCGTCACTCATAAAACTAAAACGTTAAGTCAAATATTTGTGCGCTTGGGTCATTTGTTTATTAGGAGACAGTGCCAGAAACAAAATCAAGCCCTTTCTGTGCAAGAAGACCCTCTAGCTGACTCTGTGAAAAAAGCTCAACAACAAGGTATTTCAAAATAAATACAACAATGTGTAAATTATAATATTTACTTGTCTGTCTATTTTTATTTCATTATATCCAAAGTATATGTTCATCGAAACGTATTCAATTTGTTCTGAAATTACTAAGCTTTTATATTATCATATGCATAATAAGACAATAACGTTTCGATGAACATTTGTACAATCCCAAATAAAAATCACGCATTTCAATAACTGAAATGCAAGTAGTAGTCTATATTTTATCGATATCGATAAACATCCTGAATGACGTCTCGATAGTGTTGGGTATCTCTATTCGCAGTTTTTTGACATTGGCATGTTGTCCAACATGATAAAATTTGATTTAGTTTATTGGTAGACGATTCCTGACCCAGTCTCTTTATTTTGATTAGTATGAAGTGCGCACTCTTCTCTTGTATTCTCTTTGACATTGGCAACAATGCCATCAGTCTAATCACGATATCTTTTTATTTTCTGTTTACTATCATAATCAGAGTGCCTCAGACCAACGCTAGTCCTGATATAGTCACAGACATCCCTTACTAACGTTGATAATAAGCGTTAGTAAGGTCTGAGGCAACGATCTCTATGGTCTGAGGTTAAGAACTTCACTGCTTTAAGATAAGCTTAGCCACGTTTATTTAAATAATTGCCCTAAAACTAAAAAAATAATTAATTTTGAACATGCCCTTAAATCTTTAAAAGAAAGAAAGCTGTCTGAAATATTATTTAGTAACGACCCGGACTTGGTTATTCAGGTTTTAATTAATAAACTAAAGGAATCTATAGAGGAAAATACATCAACAGTACATATACCTAAATCAAAGCGAAACATTAAACCTTGGATAACCTCAGGAATATTAAGATGCATAAAAAATAGAAACAAACTGCAGAAACAATTACGAAATGATTGTACTAATGAAATATTAAAAATTACGTATAAAAGATATCGCAACTTCTGTAATAAACTAATTAAAAAAAACAAACATAAATATGAAAGGGAGCAGTTGACAATAGCTACGAAAACAACGAAAAGTCTATGGAATAACATAAAAAATATAACGTATACAAAAAAAAATAATAATCAAAATAATGAATTGCTAATGATAAAGTCTTCTCCTCAAGAATCTGTAAATTATATAAATAACTTTTTTAGTGACATAGGCAAACAACTTGCAGATGATATTTTACATAAGTTCACTCCTCTCTCTTTAAAGAACCACTCAAAAGTAACACATTCACAATTAACATCACTTGTACTCCTTGATACAGATTGCGACGAAGTACGATCCGTACTGATGAGCCTAAAATCAGATAGTGCCCCTGGATGGGATAAAATTTCAACAAATTACCTTAAGATTGCAAAAGACGAAGTTGTACCTATTATTACCCATCTAGCTAATATTTGTTTCAATAAAGGCGTATTTCCTGCCATATTAAAACAATCAATTGTTACTCCTGTGCACAAGGGAGGGGACAGAGAAGATATTAATAATTATCGACCTATCTCGGTCTTACCCTCGATCTCAAAAATTTTGGAAAAATTAATAAATACTAGACTTTTAAAATATCTGGATAAATTTAATCTCCTATCTACGTCTCAATATGGTTTTAGAAAAGGGAAATCGACAGAAGACGCAGTAATGACTCTAAGCTCAATAATAACTGATAAACTTGATAAAGGAAAAAAATGTCTAACAGTGTTTTTAGACCTGAAAAAAGCTTTCGATACTGTATCTGTCCCCACTCTTGTGCACAAGATTGAACACTACGGTATAAGAGGTACCCCATTAGCACTTCTCAAAGATTATCTTCTCAATAGAAAACAAAAGGTTAAAGTGGGTGAATATGAGAGTAATTGCAGGGACATAGAATATGGAATTCCTCAAGGTAGCGTATTAGGTCCGACCCTTTTCTTACTTTATATAAATGACCTTTGCAATATGAAAGTTGACAGTGCTCACATCCTTTCCTACGCAGATGATACTGCAGTAGTTTTCGAGGGATCGTCCTGGGGTAGTCTACGTACCACAGTAGAGACGGGTATGAGAGAGATTGCGTGCTGGCTGGATAGTAATCTATTAACCTTAAATACTAAAAAAACAAATTATATTTGCTTTAGTCTATACAATCATACACAACCTGAAAATAATTTTCAAATTAAAATACATAAATGCACACCTACAAACAATACTAATAATCCTACTTGCGCATGTCCTACAATCGATAAAGTTACTCATACGAGGTACTTAGGCATCATTGTCGATCAAAGATTATCTTGGCACAACCAAATCGAACAAATTTCAAGTAGGATAAGGAAGTTAACGTGGATATTTAAAAACCTAAGACATGTGGTACCAATGATCACAGATTCACAATATAATACAACTAAAACTACAAAAAAAAACTTACTGAATATTATTTATATTGTACTAGTACAGTCAGTTATAACTTACTGCATTCCTATATGGGGCGGGGCGACCAAAACCAAATTTTTAGAGGTAGAAAGATCACAAAGGACCTTATTAAAAGTGATGTATTTCAAAAAACGTAGATTCCCTACTGCACAAATCTATGTGTTAAGTGAAGTCCTTTCCGTAAGAAAACTATTTATACTACATGCAATCTTAAAAAAACATAAATTATTAGAATATGATCCTGACATACTAAGCAAAAGAAGAAACGATATAGTGGCTAGAACAAAACCAACTAAAACAACATTTGCAGGTCGTCAATTTGATAAACTCTCTACAAATCTGTTTAATAAAGTAAATAAAATAACAAACATATATCATTATAGCTTACATAATAGTAAAGATATACTAACTAAATGGCTAAAACCTTTAACTTATGACGAGACTGAGGACTTCTTGACATATATTGCATAATATGTGTGCAATGTATGTTAAGATGTCTTCAACATAGGGCTCTACTCATAGCCCCAATAATAATTATAATATTTAAGTATAATATAAGTACATATTTACTCTTACTACATCTGTCTTACATATCGTATCGTATGGTATCACACATTTATATATATACATATATTCATACACACGCGCACACACACACGCACACACACACACACACACACACACACACACACACACACACACACACAACTCACACAAGTTGATTAAATTTATATAATTTATATAATAAGATATAAGTATGGAAGAGCGAGGTCCTCTGGCACAGATATTTTTATGTCTAAAAGAGGGCCCCAACTATCCTCTGTAACCCCCTAAGTTTGGTAATAAACATTTTTTGTATTTTTTGTATTTTTGTATTTATGTTTCCTTTATAGTGTACACACGCACAGATATTTGTTGCATAATATACTATCACTACTAAACACCAAAGCCCGAAGAATACATTATTTTGGAAAGAAAATACGCAACAAACTGTTCTCCAAAAAACGCGGGAACAACCGTCCCCAAAGACTATAAGTAGCAACGATCTCTATGTACTACTAGATAGAGCGATAAGTAGGTAGTTGATAAGTAGTAAACATGTAGTAAATAAACAAGACTGTCCACTGTCGAATTAAATTCTACGTTAAAATAACTTTGTGCACTTATCATAGTGTCCATTCTCATTATACAAAAATACTAAACGAAAAACGGTCTCGAGCGAGAGGGTCTTAAACAGGATTGCGTCCTTGTCTAATGATTGCAACCGTAAAAAAATAGTTTCGTGCAGGTAGGATTTCTGTTCTCAGTGATAATATTCTAATTCCTATTTACGTTAGTACATAAAACCGGTAATCAATTATAATCATTTAAAAATATATATTTGTATATGCACTCAAAAAGATAATAAATAAAATACTATCTATACCTTCCATATTTTCAGTGGTAAGTGCTTGCTCACTCTCGCATACACTTTACACGATTTTATTTTTTTATTATTTAGAATTCAATTTAAATCAGTTTTATTGTATCTAAAAATTGTCTAAAAAAACTAAAATGCTGTGATAATAATAACACGGTTTTTATTTTTCAGGTAATAAATACTTGAGCAAAAAAGGAGATCTACAGAGTAGTAGATGAATATATTATAATTGTCTGGAATATCATCCGATAAGATGAAATCAAAACATTAACATTTTCTAGTATCATTAAAAGCAAAGCTTATAAATTTTTGCGAAGTTAACACTTTAAGAGTTTTAACCATCCATAATCCATAAAACATCCATGTTTGCTGCATTAGTGTATGAGTTCTGAATAGATTTGTAGAGTTTATTTTGCAAGAAACTGTCATAAAAGAACGTTGTTGATCACTTGGTTCACTTATAGGAGTATAATTTTCAACTTGGTACATACTCATTCCTTTTTACGGAAAGTCTGAATATGTGTATTTGATATGCATGGTCCTTAGTCGCATGCTCAAAAATAGCATGCTATATCAAAGCAAGTGTGAACACGCTATGAGCATGCGACAAATAAGCATGTTTATGAGCATGCGACTAATGAGCATGCTTATGCGAACATGGAAAGGTTGGTCGATATTGTAACGAATTTAGAATCTAAAATCACAATTATGCAGCAAAAATTAGATGATTGTCATGTAGTTATATGCAGCCAACAAACATGCATCAACAATCTAACTGAAAAATTGATTGACATTAACAACATCCTTAACGATCAACAAAAGAAGTTCCCTAAAAGTAAAACTGCCACAAATAATCATAAGGGTAAAAAGACTGCACCACTGTACTCACCTAAAATCCAAGACCTGATTGACACCAACCATGATATTGCTGCTATTACAGTCCCAAGCATGCTCCGTGTACAGAACACCGCACTAAATGACTCCGGGCCAATGGGCCTTATTTCACTACACCACACTAATGACGACGGCATAAGAGACACTCCAGAAGGCAGCCAATATCAACAGCATGCCACTGCACAATCTATGACAAACTATGACATTATTTGAATTGTTGACATTGTAATTTATACATTATTTTATTTTATGACGATCCCTTTTACCATACTAGAATGACATGTAAAATTGAATTTTTAAGATGTAAAAGTGAAATAAATAAATCTAATCTAATCTATGAGCATGCGACTAATGAGCATCTGTACCTTTATTAGGAGTAGAAGCATGCGACTAAATCGCAAGCCAGATGATTTTTAAGCATGCTACCTGAGGTGCGGGTGGAAGGGGGTGTGCTAGTCGCACGTGTGAACGTGTTTGCTTATTAGTGTGCGAGTTCTGAATAGATTTGTATAGTTCATTTTGCAAGAAACTGTCATACATAATAGAACGTTGTTGATCACTCGGAGTATAATTATCAACTTGGTACTCATTAATTTTAACGGAAAATCCTGAATGTTTATAAATATCATGCTATTTCAAAGCAAGTGTGACACGCTATGAGCATGCTTATAAACATGCTTATGAGCCTGCGACTAATGAGCATGTGTATCTGTACCTTTAAACTATTAAAAAATCCTCGTAAAAGGAAATTTGTTTGTGGTTACTAATCGATGTTGATACCCACAGCCGTATAAATAAAAATACAATTTAAAAAAATTGCCCTGTTCCTGTTTCTCGTGTGTGCGTAATTTTTTTTCATTTGTGGTTTTAGCAGTTTTATACTTATCTTATGTACCCATTGCATGACAATATTTTATATAAAAATACGTTGTTATGTAGTTGTGCTGTGATAATCGTGATTCGAACACAGTTTTGAAGATGATGTTAACAATTCGTGGACTGCCAATTTCCGTAAGTATACTTACATTAATTGCGTTACTCTGCAGTATTTTGGTCAAAGTATACGAAAGGGAATGAAATGAAAAAATACTTGATGTTTGTACACACACTCTAACCGTAGCGATGATTTACAGTAACCTAACCACCTACAGTAATTGCTTAACCCCTTGCTATATCTTATGGTGAGATTATTACAAGTCTTTTTTCATAATACCCTTTCCTACATTCCAACCGGCCTTTTTCCTAAATCAATTTGTTTCCTTGCAGACAAAGTATCACGATCTAAAGGTCTTGGTGAAGCAACAATGTAATATCAGCGATTACATTCTAGACAATTTAGTGAGTGAAGGAGATGGTACGAAGAAAGTACGCATTGGTGTGACGAATGAGAGGGAAGGGGAATACGTGTTGAAGTGCCTGGACGGATACAGATTACCTGGATCTGGGAACGTGCTGCATGTGGAACCTGTGGGCAAGACGGGGAATGTAAGTTTTTTTATGGTTTCGTCAAAACGGATAACCTTATAGCTAAGTTGTTTGTCCAAGTTTGCTGGTCTCTGTCTGACGAATGACTTGAAACTATTTTATAAATGCAAGTACATTGAAGAGTCTTCTTCTTCAGAAGAAGACATGTTGTCGCATAAAAAATAATTGAATTCATGTATTCCCTCGCTGAGGGTCGGGATAGTGCACCTTCTGTCTTGTGCCGTAAGTGGGAAACGGGCAGATACTCCACCTGAACAGTTGAAGTATGGTCTACAGCAATTTAACAAGCTCATCACTGCTTTTTACTGCAGACCACCACCACACAAGCCGAGCAGTCAATCGTCTGCCTATGTATTCCATCACTGAGAGTTGGGCTAATGCACCTTCTGTCTTGTGCCATAAGTGGGATAGTCCACCTGATAGTACGCCACAGTTGAAGGAAGTGTGGTCTACAGCAATCTAACAAGCGGCTTACTGTTATTTACTGCAGACCACCACACAAGCTGAGCAGACAATCATCCCACATTCCAGAGCAATTTATACCAAATTTATTGAACTATTAATAAAAAAAACACAATTTTGTATACTCCAACTGTAGCTTCTGTTGTCCTTAAACACCTGTAACATCTGTATTGTAGGCAACAATCTAAATGCCCTTTAGTCTGTGTTGCCACCCTAACAACTCCGTTAGTATGCCTTATTTGGCAGACTACTATAAGAGTGATCAGTTGATTAGAGCAAACTTTCGAGATCCTGACAATACTCTTCCACTTCTTTAATTAGTCTCGTCATTCTCTCCACAAATGCTCACCATGGGACATAAGTGCTTTTCATGTTACCATCCGAGTACACACTCTGTCTGATATTGATATGTCAGTCTAGGTTGCCCCCAGCTCCTACTACCACATTCACTCGATATATCTGTCTCGTTATTCATTCATCACTTTTTCCGTTAACATTTCCGAACCAACCAGCTGTATGTAACCAGTCATTCAGATAACAGCTGTATATTTTCTAAATGTTTACAGATTATGAATGCACCACAACTTGCCCGAGATCCACCGAGATTCCCCCCAGTAAGAAACAGTTACCCAAACCAGGGTCCCGACTACAACCATCAGATAGAGCCCGTAGCTGGCCGCTCGGACACATGGGGGGCCCAAAACAGCCAATGGGGCCCAAATCAAGGAGGACCAAATCAGGCTCAGGCCCCACAGACAAATTACAACTATCAGCAACCTGGACCAACAATGAATCAACCTTATGGACAGCAGGTGGGAAATAGTCTTGTGTAATTGAATACATTGAATAATGTAACAATAAAGGAGGAAAATAATATATCTAAATAGATATAACATAGAAAGGTATATAGCAAATAGGTATTTGCACTATGTTCAAAACAGTATCACAGAGGCAATGACTTTAAACTTTTAATCACTGTATTAGTTTTAGGTCAATTATCTAGGCTATTTATGAATGAGTTTACTGATGTAGCAGAAACTACATGTCTAGGAGCATGTTCATGATACATGATACTTAAATTTAAACTTATATGAATGGTTTGATTGTCTTGTCTTCCAATAATACGCTTAACTTTTCATTTTAGCAGCCACTGCATCATAAGCCTGACGCGCGGCCCTACGACCAACCTCAGGGCTTTCCTCCTGGTCGGGCCCCCCCTCAGGATCAAAGATACGGATTACTCCCTAAAAGCAACGAACCTGCGGTAACTATTTTCTTAATTTTGTATTATACTTTTTACTGATTTCTAATCGGAACTCATACTTGGTTAACGAGAGACTCAAAACATTAGGTCTCATCACCCCTTAAGGAGAGTTGTCTGAGTAGTCTTCATAGAGTCTTTCAAGATACACATATAAAAATAAATAAATTACTACAGATAAATACAACCTATCATACCGGCACTAGATTTTCACAATATCTAAGAATAAACTCTCACTGTCTCAAATAATCCGTAAGCCCTAGTCAAAGACTGGGGGCTGCGACAAATTGCCTCCATCTATATTGCTTCATCATGTCATCCCCCAGTGCTGGACATAGGTCTTTCCCAATGACCTCCACTTTGTGAAAATTGATGAGTGTACTCCGTATGAATTATACTCTTGTAAGCGAACCAAGTAATCAATAGCGTTCTATTAATGATAGTTTGCTGAATGAACTCAAAAAATCTATTCAATTCTAGCATGGTAATAAGCAAACACGGTCACACTTTACGAGCCCCTCTCCTTCCACCTGCACCACAGTATGCTCGATAATCAGCCAGCTTGCAATTTAGTAGCAATGTGCTGCATACGCATGCAATTAGCATGTTCCCGTGCTACTAATGAGCATGTAAAGCTGTATCTTATCGAAATACATGTTTATATTAAAAGTATAACAGATATTTTCTTTCAATGCATATAATGGCATAATGGTAAATATTTTTTGCAATAGATTTGATATTTTACGTCAAATCGAAAAAACAAGCTAGACATCCGTCAGTGTAACCAATCCAACATTAAGATTTACTACTTGCTTTAAGGTTTATGCAGCACTATGAAATAACTGTCACATTCATTCGACTGTCCATTCATTTCCTTGTTTTTGTTTTCAGCCAAAATGTTGTCCAATAAAATAACAAAAACGTAATTTGATTTTGTTACTATGGATAAAATTACGAAGTTTTATTAGAGTGTGAGCTGTTTATTAATCAGTCAGACTCCATGGTTACGAGATTCCGCTCTTTGCACTCAATCCTGTAGACATTGCTTCGGAGCTAATTATTTCCACCTCTACGCATACTTTTCTAACAATAGATAAAACTGTGATAAACATCAACAGGCCCACAGCCGTCGCGTTGATTCTCGGTCCAATGTGCTTCGCAACGTGGAAATAATAGATGAGCCCATGAGTAGGTCGCTGACTCAGCAGGGAAAGTACCCAAGCCAAGTATACGACTTGCCGCAGAAGTCTGTAAGTATACTTGAAACTAAAGGGACTATCTTACAATAGGGCACCAGATGTAACCGGCGACACGTCGAACCCCACAGTTTGCTGCATAAAATGTATTATGCTGCTAAGGGGCAAAAGCCTGTAGTCCTTGGGTTCAGGGTAAGCCACACCCAGGCCGCTCATTCGCCTTGCAGCCAGTGCATTGCATTCACACAGCAGGTGTTTCATCGTTTTGCTGTCCTCTCCACAGGCTTTACAATTGAGTTTCTGACAGTCCCTTGCAGGTGATGCTGTAAATAGAAGTGGCCGGTGTAAACTCCTACGAGGAGACGGACTGCTGTCTTCCCGTATTTTAGGATTAGATTAGATAGATCAGATGTTCATGGTAGATCAGTTAAGATCAATGAGCCTGTTATAGATTGTGTAGACTGTGGTCAATGCGAATCGAAGCGTTTTGAGGAGACTTAATGCGGTACGTACTGGAGGAATGCCTTGAGCTTGTAATATACCGCCATTGTTCAATTGCAAACGTCTGTTGTCGCCAGTACTGCGAACACCAGTACACAGGTTGGTATTCGAGAATGCTCGGTATTGTTTATTCAATTCAAATCAATCAAATTCAATGTTTGGTAATTTATTTCGTATTCAAAACTTTTCTAAAAATAAAACTATTACCTACAATAATTCAATTTCTGCACCAGGCAGGAAAATATACGACACTTATATATTTTACTAGCTGTACCCGCGGCTTCGCTCGCGTGGACTACAGAATCTGCTCCCGTTCCCACTTCCGCTCCCGTTTCCATTTCCGCTCCCGTTCCCACTTCCGCTCCCGTTCCCACTTCTGCTCCCGTTCCCACTTCCGCTCCCAATACTACGCCCACGACCACTACAGCTCCATATGTAGTCCTAACTCATCGCAATCTGAATTGCACCGAACATTAATTATACTTCTTTGTTATATTGCATACCTACTAATATACTCGATGTCCGCTCGCGTGGACTACTCACTCTCGGTCCGACTTCGACTACGACTCTAACCCCGTAACTTTTGATTGAGTTAGCCGATTGCGATGAAATAAAAACTAAAGGCTACTCCGATTTAAGCCTTATATTTCTGTGAAAAGTATATGAAAATCGGTTTAGTAGTTTTTATGTGATGCGTGCACAAACTAACAGACAAGACCTTAGACCCCCAATTTTTTTTTGCATACATCTTTATGTACAGACACGCGAAGTTTACGTTTCTTTTATTAGATTTCATTATACTTAGAGGCATCTGAAAGAGTGAGCTCTTCAAGGGATTTGTTAAAATGTTTTAGTAACTTTGCATTTTAACTGCTCAAAAAGCTAAAAGCTTAAAAAAAAGAAATTCCCGAAGTTGATCTCGGTCTGGATGTTATGTTTGTGAATTGTCCAATCCTTGTTTAATTCCCATAGCACAGGAGAAAAGTCTAGTTTGGAATTAGACAAGTGGATGTGTATATGTAATATTTATTTAATTTTTCTTCACAGATTACCATCAGTAAGGACAATTTCCAAGGGCCATCCCAGTACAGTTCTGATCGCCAGCCCATCCAGCCTCAGGGGCCATACCAACATCCTAGTCATCATCAAGGATCATGGGACCAACAGGTGACGTTATTGTAAAATAGTCTTTACGTAAACAGAAAGATTAGATATAATTGAGACCATCAATTCAATTCAAATACACTTTATTGCACGATAAAAAACAAACATACAATAATAAAGTGGCTTACACATGCACATCTAGGCGGTCTTATCGCTAAAAGCGATTTCTTCCAGACAACCTTTGGGTAGAGGATAAGAATAGCAGAAAAAGGTAGGACCTTCATAAACAATCACTACATCTCGTCCAATTTAAATAATATATTTATTTCAAACTTCATTAAACAACTCTGATGCCATAATATAAGATTACGAATATCAAGTGCCTTCAGAGAAATATTTAAGCAATGGGGGTTGCCCCATTGCGTCGGTTCTGCGACATATGTAACCCGCCCACTGCCACTTCAGTTTACTAATTCTTACGGCTATGTCGGTTTCTTTACTTTCTATGTCGTTTATTACTTCTTTCTTCTGGAGTGGAGATCGCGGATCGGCACGCGCAGGGTGGGACGCCCCGCCGCCAGGTGGACCGATGATCTGAAGAAGGTGGCCGGAAGCGGCTGGATGCGGAGGGCAAAGGATCGGGTGTGGTGGCGTTCATTAGGGAAGGCCTATCTCCAGCAGTGGACGTCTAAGGGCTGATATGATGAATGGGAGTTGTAGCCATTTTAATGTAATTTGCAAGAATCTATTGAATCTGCTACATCAATACACATATTGAACAGACTTGACATTTTCTCAAAAACAATTACCAAGTCTACTAATGATATGGAAGCACCAGCTATAAGTTATTTTGGACCATTTAAAATAAATAATAAATTTTTCGCAATGGATTGAGCTCCGTTTTAAGATCCATCTAAGAAAACTGGTCCAGTTTTTTAACCTTAATAATAGCTTAGGTATATTTTATATAAGCGTTATATAATGGAAAGAATTCTCCACAGATCCCTCCTGACAAATCTCAGCTATTTAGCAAACCCAATCCAACACAATTCGACAGAAAATACGCTGATTCGAGCAGTAGACAGCCTTTGCTTAAAACCACGGGAGACCTACCCAGAAATGTACATGACAGCTACGGCAAACCGTATGACAAAGGTGGGCATATCCCCAGGTTTTCGCCAAGAAGGGACTTGCCCAAAGACGGGCCAGGGCCACGGTTCTCGCCACGAAGAGATATACCAAAAGACGTACCCAGATTTTCACCGCGGAGGGATATTCCTAAGGACGGGCTTGGGCCGCGATTCTCGCCTCGAAGGGATAAAGATGGCCCTGGGCCTAGGTTCTCGCCACGGAGGGATAAAACTGGCCCTGGGCCACGATTTTCGCCACGAAGGGATAAAGAACTCCCCGGTCCACGGTTTTCGCCACGAAGGGATAAAGATCTCCCCGGTCCACGGTTTTCGCCACGAAGGGATAAAGAAGGCGCCTTGCCACGATTCTCGCCGCGAAGGGATAAAGATCTCCCCGGTCCACGGTTTTCGCCACGAAGGGATAAAGATCTCCCCGGACCAAGATTTTCGCCACGAAGAGATAAAGAGGGCCCCGGGCCACGATTCTCGCCGCGAAGGGATAAAGATGTCCCTGGGCCACGATTCTCGCCTCGACGAGATAAAGTTCTTACCAGCCATCGGTTTTCACCTAGAAGAGATCTGCCTAAAGATGGGCCAGGGCCCCGATTTTCGCCACGCCGAGATGTACCAAAAGATGCACCTGGGCCACGCTTCTCTCCCAGAAGGGATGTACCGGTCGCTCCACATTTGCTTCGCAGAGATTCGCCTTCTGGCAGGAGGCTTTCTCCAGGTAGAAGAATACCGTCACCAGGCCGCAGAATTTCACCACCTGGAAGAAGAATATCTCCAAGTAAGAATTCCTTTACGTTTCTAATTATGTTTTCTATCAGGATGTTCATGACCTGGTACGTGGGTTGGTCATCGTAGTGTTGTGAAGTTTAATGCACAAACTATGCAGCTGTACATCGCCTAGGTTTATCTGTTAGTCGCCTTGAGATATCCACAGGAACACTTAGCCCACACGTGTTTATAACTGATAAATAAGTTGGTGCATATAAGGGCGTTTGCCGTGTGGTTTCCGGTAGAGTAGAATAGGACCACTCCAACTCTTCCCGTGGATGTCGTACAAGGCGACTGAGGGTATACATTATAAAACGTCAATCAGGCCTCCCCAACCCGTCTGGCCAGCGCGGGGAGTGTAGGCCAAATCCTCCGTCTGTCTCCGGCAGATGAGAGAGGGTTGTGCTCCTGCAGTGGAGACAAAAATAACCTGATGATGATATAAGGGCGTGGCAGAATGGCCAGCGTTGCGTTGCTGAGTTAGAGCCCTTTCTCCAGAACAGCACGGCCGACACTGTTACCACACCCCGGCACTCCATACAATCGGACAGATTATTACCTGCCAATGAAACCACAAACAGAATATCAGACACTATGTCAACATATTTGCTGCTCGTTAAAAAAAAGGTAATTCCTCTTAATCCTTGCAGCCGATAGACGCCGCCGGGAGTCGCCCGCGGGCCATAAACGCGTCTCGCCAGGTCGGCGGGACTCTCCGCCAAGGCCACACCCCTTGAGGTAAGCATACATTACGGTCCACAAGTGAACATTTGTACAGCCGCAACGTGTTTTATGTGTGTGTTGACTTTGCCTACCATCTTCGACAGACCTTACTTTAGACACACTTTGTTTTTCGCCCAAACTGCATCAATTTTTAAATGTAAAGAGATTGTTTATTAATGGTCGCATTTAACAGACTAATGAGAATTAAAAAGACGTAAAATTTAACTTTAAATTAAAAATATTTTAAAAATTACTAACATTCAAAATCTTGGTCTTATTATGTACCCATATTCGCAAAATAAAAAGTTTGAATTGAAAAGGTGACGTTGATGTATGAATTAAGCAGTTTCCTTATATCTCTAGTAGTTGGACCACCAGGAACAGTACAAAATACGGGAAAGGCTCAATTTTAAGTCACTCCCACACTGGTGCGGTGTCCTCCTTTACTCCTGGCCCCTAAGAGGTCCCTGGGTTATAATGTGCCTCTAGTAGTTTTTATTTACACCGGAATCGTTTTTATTGAAGTATAACTATATTCCCGAAAATATTTTTTACCAACAAATAGCATTGCGAATACTACAATAATCATTGAACGTTGTTGTAATGATGTAATGTGGATTATTAGTGACGTAAAGACGTTAGTTTTGTAATCGATCTTGGAAATATTGCGAACCCTGAAGCTCCAGTCAAATGGTTTGTTAGTCATTATTATTTTCGTTCGCGGTATTATAGAATATAGATTAATCAGTTATTTACTGCCATAATTAAAAGAATAAAAATAAATAATAAAAAAATCATTTATTCATCTCTCCATAAAAATACATATATACAATAACTCCGCCAAACTGTATAAATACAGTTTGTTGGCAGAAATTGCTCTCTTACTTTTTACAAATGACACTCCCTAATTCCGTTCTCTGTTTATAATTCAAAATCGTGTGCCGTGTAATTTTCAAGTAAATAAAAAAAACAAGTTCTAGGCTAGCGGTTCAAGGATTATTACTTGGTACTTTTCCAAATGGTCAATGCTCCTAACTCCTAGCGAACGAAGCCGCGGGGCCCAGCCAGTAAGCAATAATGATGTGTCAGGTACTCCCCCAGCCGGCGTCACCCCGACAAGCCCGCGGACAAGTACGGCGCGCCCGAGGGCCCCCCCCGCGCGCCGGCCCCCCGCGCGCTCCCCCCACGCGCACCCGCCAAGGAAGTGAGGCCTGCGTACGAGCCCTCCCCCTCTCAGGTGAGTCTTTTTAAAGTTCATCGCAATCGGAACTAACAATGATCACAAGCCCCATTTGCGCTGAAACAATAAACGATTCCCGTTTTTGCCGGCCAATTTTACACGTGTATTTGAAAATATCCATCAGACATACATACAGATAGACAAACAAAATATGTAAGAAAACTTTAAACGTTTCTCTAAAAACATCTAGCGCATATGCTGAATCTCGATATGTACTTACCATAGTGTCATCTGTGAGCTGTCTAGACAGTTTTCCACTTCATCCATTGCTGATCATATAAGTCTCCCCAATGAATGCCACCGACTGTCCTTTGCGGGATGGGCCATAATGACCACGCCTGGTAGGTGGATTGGTGATCGCAGTAATTATCTTAATATACACAGTAGAACGCCGTCCCTGTTGCAATCCCTCGCCGCCACCCCCAATCACGCACCCACGGGATGATTGGGGGTGGTTCTATTCTAAGTCGAGAACCACACGGCCAAGTTTTCACGTAAGATCGTTTAATATAAAAAAAAAATCAACATTTATAGTCAAGTTGGATATACTTGTATGTCGTTTATTTTTTTAATGTGCTATGATGTTTGTAATCCTTGTAGTTTTTGATTAAAATAAGTAAAAATATGTGTGGAAATGCGTTTATAGTATGTATAATAATATAAGGTTCAATAATTGTACTAACAGGTAGTTGTGAGTGAATTTAATAAAACGAGTGAAGCGATACTAATTTTCAGACGTCAATATACGATGTGTGTTCTTTGAAGATAGTTGCGAAACGATTTGAAGAATCTGGGTTCCCTAAAAGCTTGGACTCAAGAAGAATTTGGAGAGACTTAACTTGCTGACATTATTTTCAACAAGTTACACAGTGTAAAGAAGATATTAAAGTGCTTAAAAACATCCGTTCCAACAATATCTTACAACGAGATCCAACAGGAATAGTTGGATCCTAAGATTCATTTCCAAGTACTGAGTTACAAGACAAGATACGTCATTCAACACCTGTATACTGTTACTTATAAAAAAAGGTGACTCCGCCCGGACGACCCACAAGAGACGGAACGTTTGTGCCCATAATTTTATGCGAGTGACCATAACACGCTAGATAGCGACAGTATGCCTTCTTTATGAAATAAACTAAGTGTAATTTTCACACTTTATATTGTAGTTCAGATAATTAGTTTTTGAGAATAAAAATATATTATGATGGTCATAAAGTCTCATTTCTATCTTCGATTGACGCTTGAACTATGCCATACTCCGGTGACTCGCAACGTGCATTTTGGTGGTAAAATAATTACTCCTGCATGCACTAAGCTTTAAGAAGTCGTGGTTGCCAACAGGGAGTGGACAGATAAGACTAGCGGGAGAAGCACTTTAACAAGAACAAAATCGGATCTGTCAATTACTGTCCAACACCGTGGAAGTTAATTTCAAATGGGCATTAAAAGAATCTACGGTTTTAAAACAAGGCTGCTTATAGAAAATGGAGGTTGCGTGTTGAAAACACATCGGGGCTACCACTCTGGGGTGTGATAGGCGGTAGCCATGTTATAGCGAGTACAAGACACGATTTAATTTATTCTTCATACATAATATAAGTGTACAAATACACCAGTTTACAGCTACGACGTGAACCGAGACCATTTTTCGTTTTACTCCACTGCGTATGCGCTATTTTATGTGCGTTCCGATTTACACCCCGCCATAGTTTTATACTAGATATCTGACGACGCCACCAGTAGATTTCTACTAAAGAATTGGAAGATGATCGTAAAAGGAATAATTAATCAGACGATCACGATCGCTGACCACAATTCTCTAAGAGGTCTTTTATTTGTGAGATATATGTATTCGGCCTCTCGCTTCTGCCGCTGGCAGGCGTTTATCAAGGAGCATATATGATTTTTGTATGTAAATCGGATAAATGAAACAAATGTGAGACAACTTCGTGCCATTAAAAGGTAATTAAAACCGCCAAGACTAAGGAGGATAATTCTCTGAAAAGGTGATGCATGGAAAGTCTTGAAGTGAGACGCGTGCAAGCAGAATGCAAGTCATTAGTAGAGACTTTATCTAGGCTGTGGATACAGATTGAAACGCGGAGCGGATAGAAGCACGATCACCATCGTAAATCTTTGCAGGAAAATGGAGGAACCGAACAACGAGATTGACCAGGAGTCTACGTACGTTCAGCAGAAGATGGACACAGGCTGATAATAAAGCTGCCTTCTGTATAGTGGCATGTAAGCAGACTTTCTCTGTGGATGACATGTGCTTAAAAATAAAAGTGGACCTCTGACGCGCCTTGGAATAAGTCCGACGTCCAAATGTGACTTTAATTACAAATGGATTAATGATAATTCAATGTGAGCAAATTTCCTGTGCATCTAAAAAAACAGGAAATGGTTAAACATGAAAAATGTGTATGAATAGTACAAAGCAAGAGTTATGAAAGTGTATAAGAGACATCTTGCGGTCAACCTTCTCTCTAAGATACACCAAAAATTAATGGAAGACCAAAAGATGTACATGGGCATAATTTTTTTGAAATCATGAATTTTACTGTAAAATTAGCTTATGAATACAGACACAAAACGGTGTATTTGGGTTACAGTTATAGCTACGTCTTAATAAATACAAAATTCTTGCCTGAAGAAAGAATATCTAACTATGCCTTCTGAATTTGGTGTTCGTATCGCAATAATGTTGACACATCAAGGATTTGCACCCACGAGCCAACAATGTATACTGCGTATCATGTCTGCGCATACTTTATGACGCGCCGTAAAATCAACCACTAGGCTTATATCGCACTATGGAAGTTTTCAAGATAACTTGCTTAAATACAACATCCGACGAAGAACAGTCTATAACAATAGGCTTGATAAAGTGTTTTCTTTCACAAAGCTTTATATTCTTTCTTCAAGTTGAAATCTTGAAATGAGCAACCGTGACCGACAAACTGCTGGAGAACAGACTTCGTGGTCATGTCAAGAGAAGAACCGATAAATATGTACTTTGATGTCAGTTAGCAGAGGAGATCCCGGAGCGAGGCAGAGAGCGCCCGAAAGTCACATGGTGATCCAATGTTCTTAGAGATGTGAGAGACTGGCCTGGACGAATTGAAGTTCTGAAGCAAGAAATCAAGGTGTCCGACCCTAAGTAAATGGGTCAAAGGAAGGACAAAGAAGATGCTGACCTGGTTTATAGAGAAAGCTTGAGTAATGAATAGCATATTATAACTAAGGTATAAGGTGTGATGTCTAACTCTACCTGCTAATCCCATATGATATGGCATTGAGATGAACTTATAAAGTATTTATAGTGGAAGGAACACAAGCGACGTCGTTCTGAAACCACTCCGAATTTATTCATTTCTGCTATTGTTGAAACATTTTCTTCATCTTTTAATTGCAGACTACTAAAAACTTGCGAATGACGCGTTCTCGCGCTATTGTGTGTTAACATACGGACATATTCCGCGGCACTTTTCAGTCTACAAATCCACCCCAGCTTTCCAGAACACACAATTACGCATCAAAAAATAGTTGTGAATTACAGTGCATAATTCGTTTGCAGAATTTAGATAGTCTTTTAAAATTATAGCGTGTAAGAAAAAGCAGGATAGCCCTATAGAATTATCTACAACTTCTAAATTGTTAGTTTATTCGTGTTTGCAAATAAAATTTCAATTTACAGGCACCGAACCAAGCTATATACTCAGGTGGTTACCGCCCAGTCGTCCACGAGAACATACAGTATCCCATTTCGGGTATGCGTCAGCCAGAAAGAAATACGCCGTGGCAGCAAGACAGAGACAAGCCTATGGTCCCCGCGTCGATGAAACGGGATGAAGATAGAAGAGAGTTAAGAATGCCGACTTTCGAGTCAAGATTGGACGCTATCTTGGAACCGCCTGCACGTAAGTCGCGCTCACCGAATCGCCGTGACCGTTCACCCCTTCGGGACCGCTACAAGAAACACTCTCCATCACCCAGGTCGCCACGTCGGTCCTGGGCTTTAGAGAAACGACGCAGCCCTGATATCCGTGATGCGCCACCACCGCCTATGTGGCCCGGTCAGAACCTGGGTGAACACCATCTTAGAAGCCGTCCAAACTTCCCAGATATAATTGACGATGACAAAGGCAAAAGAGCACCAGTTTGGGATCGATCGCTGTACGATGAGAAGAATGATCGTCGAGAAAGACAAGCTATAGTCGAAGATAGGTTTCCTGAACAGCCTCCGATTCGCGTTCGTACGGACTTGGGGCCGAGACCATCGGTAGCTCAGCCGAGTCACCCAGTCCACCGGGAACCGTCACCGCGCGGTCTCAACTTTAAACCCGATGAACGCTATCCTCCAAGAGAGCCGATTTTTGAACCACGACAGATAGAATCGAAGTTTGATGTCAGAGAAAGGGAGCCGAAATTTGAACCACGAGCTAGGGAACCGAAATTTGAACCCAGAGAAGATTTCTCCGAACGTCGTCCGGATTTCCGTCGACCAGATGTCGATCGAAAGCCATACGATAGACCCGACTTCAGAGATGTTCAGCGACCAGCAGATAAAGACGGCAATCGTCAGGACCCCGTGCATAGTCGCCATTTAGACAGAAGAGAAGAGTTCGCAAGACGCGAAGAGAGAAAAGAAGTCCCGAAAGCTCAGGAGTCATTCAATAAAGAAGTGGAAGATGTTTACAAACGTGCTGTCGAGTTTAATAAGAAAGCTCAGGAATTCCGCAAAGGAGATGATCGTAGAAGAGACGACTATGCTGACGATCGTGGTCGCCGTGAAGCCAGTCGTTATGAGCTTAAGGATTACGAAAGACTTAAATTTACTCGCGAGGACGGCCATGAGGAACCTCGTCGTGATTTTCGTCACGCCGATGATCTACGCCACCAAGAAGAGTTTGAGCAGAGAAGTCGTCAGCCGGACTGGAAAATCGACGACGGAAGACTGTCAACAATGAGTCCGGGTCTCAAGGCAAAAAGAGAAAAGGCAGTCGATGAAATAGCTGAGCGATTACTGGATAAACACGGAAGCGGCTTCAATCCAGAGTGGAAGAGTCGCGTTATGGACGAATTAAAATTATCAGTTTCGCGTTTAATGAAGGATATGTTTGGAAATCAAGACGTGTCGTTCATCGAGATGGTTATCAAGTTTAACGCTAAATACGAAACTAAAGATGAAATCAAGTTATTGCAGGATGTAATGGCAAGTTTGCCGAGCCATTACAGAAATATCAAGAGACACGCAGAAGGTAAGATATTATTTGATACAAATAGTTATTATTTAGTTGAAAGTAGTTATTTAGACATTTATAAGCACATAGAACAAATTTTGCTTCTAAATATACGAGTAGATTACAATCTCAAAATTGGTGTTACGATTGATATACCATAGGTACTTATATCATTACAATGAGCGATGTTTATGTAGTTTTTAGAAATAGTTCTAAATACCCCAATAGACGGCACTGGCTATCATCAAATGACAAATATGTAAGAAGGTTTCTAAAATCTGGGAAGATCGGTCATTCAGTTAATGTAAAAACTATTGCCAATATTAGTAATTAAAGTACGGTACACAAATATATAATCCAATTATTACTATATTCGTAGCAGTTTTACTCAATTTCTTTTTAATTGTATTAACTTTGAGAATAACTAGATTTCGAATTAAACATATTTAAAAAAAATTACATCCGTAAAATGCAAGTGACAATACGGTAAAGCAGTGAAGGAACAACATCGAGAGGAAACCCGCATATCTGATAAACTCACTATGCGTAATCTGTGATGCTCCATATATCTCGGTTACAAATCAGAGGCGGACATTACGGTAGTTTCCTTGTTGGGCGTTTGGTTTTGATAAGACCAAGATGCTCGAAGTCAGCCTACGTGCCTATATGCTATTTCGGTCGCTTGTGTGGCGGCGAGAGAGGACGTATCAGCTATTTGCAGCTCTAATTCTATTTCTTCGTCGTTCTCTCACTGCTGAGCATCGCGGCCGCGATCGTGATCCGCCAGCCGCCTTCATCGCTGGGTCTGACCACCTCGTCGGGGCTCATTTAACACGTTCTAATAAATACATAATTAATAAGCAATATTTTTAAACATTTAATTCACTCTTTCGCTCAATTAATAACATATAAATTCTATTTGCAGAACCTGTCAGACCTCCTGAAGTGCCTGCAAAGATTGCTAGGCGTTCTCATGAACACCACATGAGTACAGGTGAGGAAACATCTCAAATCATTAATAAATCTTCATTTAGTTAATGTAATCGGTATTTAGTGTGCATTTGGGTAGTTTATTTGTTTTCACGTTAATGCATACGACGGGCAGTGCGAGCGATGTATATGTTACTAGTAACAAAATGTCATTGTTGTTTTATCTAATGAAATTACAACATCGTTTTTGTAAAACAAATTGGAACTTATGGCGCTCTCGAGTTTTAAACCATGACTACTGAACATATTCTTGTTATAATAATAGTTTCAAAGTAATATAAAATGTAATATAATAACACTGTATTGTGCTGTCAACGCTTTGTTGGGAAATAAAGATTCAGCTGTCCGGAACAAGTCTTCGTCTCATCGTCTTTTGTTGCTCACACAACGACTTTCCTTTTCAGATATGCCTAGGGGAATAAACGAAACACAGAGTAAGTATATTTCAAGAATATTTTTTTCTGTATGAATGTATGTCTTAACTGCCATAGGGGCAGTCACATCGTTTTTCTGAGTATGTGTTAAGGTGTATTTAAAATATTTTTGATTCTTTTGAAACAGTTCCAGATTGGGAAATGAACATCCAGACTCAACATGTCCCAATTATGGGGCTGCATCACTACGAAATGGTCCCCCAAATGGTCATGCTCCCCCCTGAAATGGTTTCTGCACCTACATTTGTTCCGGTATTCGAAGGTGTTAGGGAAAGTCCACGTAGTGTAGGCAATACGGACGATGAAACGCACAATTTGTATTTGTGCAAAGACGACTTTGAGCCATACAGTGATAACCAAGCGGATTATCTGAAGAAATTCTTAGTGTCGCAAATAATCAAGGTGTCGGAATCTGGACACGGTTGGGCTCCAGACTTCACTCTAAAAGGGCTGCAAAGTATGTACAGATACGAATTGGTAACGAGAGATAAGAGTACCAAAGACTGGATAATGAAGTTAGATTTCAGCGAGTTTAGTTTGTTCAACGTCTTGGTTTACACGAAGGAGGAATTGTGGTTCGAACGAGCAGCGATTTGGTTGCCGGGACACTCGCGCTACCGTAACCTCGAGCCGCTTGCGAAACTCAAGCTGCAAAACAAACAGTTGGACGGTTTGAACATAGGTAAGTGGAAGTTCGTGAAGAAAGTGGTGACGTCAAAAGGGACGAGGGTCTATGTGGACATGCCGCCTTCTTCAGCTCGCGCCTTGGAGAAGCACAAAATGATGCTAAGCTATGAATTGCAGAAGGTTAACGTGTTTCTGAAAGCAGTCGCTGTTGACAAGGACGCTTTTGACGCTGGACTGAAGGAGTTCTCTATAACCGACCAAGCGGAGATAATAGCTGCAGCGCAGAACTCTCCCATGCCGTCTCTTGGACACGATCCAAACATCATCAAGATAGCTTTGAAAGGAAATAAGGCTTTGTCCTTAGTACAAGCGCGGAAGATTAAAGAAATGATCACATACCATATCTTTAAATATCACCACGACACCGAAACGGGCAGGACAGATTTCCTGAAATACGGTTTCTGTTTGCCGGGCTACTTTGGTGTTGTGCCGGAAAACAACGAATCGAAACGATGGCTGATGTCTTTGGACATCGGGAAGCTGAACCGTCATGCAGTCGTTGTATTGGGGGCTGATGAGAGCAGCACTAGATACATCAAAATGACTATATCACTGAAAAATGAACACACTTTAAACCCATCAACTCTTTACGAGAGATTGAAGCAAAGTAACCAAGGTGTAAAAGGGTTGAATTTCCACCTGTGGAAGAAACGTACGATGCACGATAGATTCCACAGAACTAAATTTGAAATCGACATGGATTTGGAATCGGTTGAAACGGTTGTAAAAATGCGTTACAAGTTGGATTATGTGGATGAGAAACATAATCAGCACACGGTGATGGTCCGTTATGAGCATTCTCCGGCTAAGCTGGAGGAGCTCATCAGGAGGTACAAAGCTGAATTAAATGACAGTTATGACGTTGCCAATATGGACATTGCATCGTCTGATGACGAGGAGGATATAGTTTTCATGGGAGAAGAAAGGAAATAAGTTCTACATTTATTGTATACTCGTGTGTGGTTTATCTTTTAGATATTAAATGTCGTCAACGAATATATGCATACTTTATTGCAAACCAGAAAATGTTATTTGGTAACTGAAGTTTGTAAATATTTGTACTACCTTCATGTGCCAGTATAACAGAAATTAATGACAAGATTAAACGGTTACAAGTATTTTAAACTGCTTGGTGTATTCCTTAGTTATTGATTGTATGTGACATTTACGTTAATTATGTATTTCTCCTTTTAGTACTGAATTTCACTCAGATAATAAAGTTAGTTGCTATCATATTGTTATTATTTATATTATTCTAAGGCCTCAAATAAACTTCAGTTCATCTTAGAAAAACTGCAGTTTGGTAGTAATGGCGTTTGTCCCGGCACTGGATGCAAATTCTAACGGAACGCGGAAATAATCACAATCAAGTAGCGCCTGTGTGATCGTACCAACACTATAGGGGTATTATTTACTAATTGATGCAGTGAAAATTCAAGATTAAGATGTTGAAACTTTTCAAGGGGACGACCAAATTGACCGTATACAATATCCGCTTGCAGACAAGTCCTACCAACCTCGTGGTTATGCGGGCCGAATCGCTGGTGGTGCTCCGGTACTTAATCTTTGGGCTGCTTCTCGCCGCAGTCTTCTTAATCCAGGGTTGCTGATAGTGTGAAAATCAACGTTTTTTTTTGTACTTAACAATTCTTGAAAATTTACTTGTTTGTGATGCAGTAATGGCAGTACTACTGCATCACACATTTTGATAATGTTGTTCAAAACTGCAGTAGGTCTGTCGATTCCATCCTTTATCTAGGGGACTCTGTATCAAATACTTGTCTTTAAGACAGCACCGAGAGGAAAAGTACTCATTGCATTTTCCACACAAATACATATAACATGGTGAAAAGGAATTTTAGCCGCATACAGAGAACGTATAAGGTAAGTATATATAGCAGTGTACTTTAAATTGCTAAAGTTAATATAATAAAGCTACTAATGGGTCCGATTCTGAAGTCACAAGGTTAACATTTGACAGCATTAAAACAGTTGCTATCCTTGTCACACAGTGTTATGATGATAAAGACGAAACTAATTTTAGTGCTGTCAAATTTTAAATGTGTGCCTTTGCAATTGGGCCCATTTTCATTGTTTTTTTTATAGCAATACAAGATATACTGCTCTATTTTGCTTTAAGATTTTCAGGAAAAGTTGCTGTTGAACTTTTGCCGTTTGCAGGTCATACTACGACATCTTTGAAGTCATCTTCAGTTTGGAGTCAAATGTGTCGATGCTGCTATCATCTTCATCAGCCTATTGACGTCCACTGTTGGACGTAAGCCTTCCCCAGATGCTGCTACTCGAAGATGATGTTTCTATTCCACGAAACAGAAGACAGGTAAAATTAAGTCGATTTTTATGTATTTTTTGACAGGTTTTCAAGATTGCCTGCTTTCTGACCGAAGTAAAAAACTAGGTATCTATTGGATAATTAAGTTCAGGTAAGACATGTTTACAGACAGATTGGGACTCGGATGCTGCAGGATATGCCTTCAAATTTGAAACACCCCTAATATGTGGTAAGGTAAATATTTGCAGGAATTTCCAAGCACTTTGCAATTTCTGCGGGATGCAAAGATAAAGTTGACGGATGAATTGCATAGATGCAGCGTTATAACAAGAAATGATCAGATGTGATCGACAGTCAAACAACATTGGTGGTTTTGAAAAGGTAACCTGCTACTTTCTCAGTCATGTATTGACAGTATATTGTCCTTTCCCACTGTCTTTGACACACGTTTGATAAAACAAACAACAAAATTATCACACATTTATTAGATATTTTTAAAACCCTACTAAATTGTTGTTTTAAACAATTATGAATGAGACTCTCAATATCCCAATCCCAACCCCAACCCCAACCTCAACCCCATCCCTATCCCCAAAAACTAAATTTCTCTCAATCCAATACGCGCCGCGCTGTTCGCCTTGACCCCGCGGCCGTTAACCGCACCCATATGATGAACATACTCGTACGTTCGAGAAATATTGCATTTTTTTATCAAAATTTTCGTAAAAAAGAGATGTTTTTTTTTCATGAATGATTTCTAAATGTGATACTGAGTTACTGGAAGAAATATTAACAGTCGTTTTATTATCATCCGATATCATTGCTTCTAGGAAAATTTACTTTATTAATATCTCAGGTTCTAAGTCGAGTATCAAGATGAAACATGCACCAGATTTTGAGTTAGACCACCAGCAAGACAACTGTGAAAACTGCATCAAATTTCATTCCGTAGTTTTTGCGTGATGCGGTAACAAACATACATACATACATAAAAAAGACAGACAAAAATTCTAAAAAAATTGTTTTAGCTTCTATTGGCCATATAAAGACTCACACATTTTTTTTAAATATCTCTCATGTACAGACATAGACCAGTTACAGTTTTATAGATAATGATGGCTGTCATTGGAACCCTGCTAAATGAAAAATGAGGTAAGAAAGTCCTGGTCTTACATTTGATAAAGGCAATGCTGAGATAATTCTATGTACATTCATTCAGAGACTGGCCAAGTGCGTAATTCAGTGCGTATTTTGCCTGCTACCCTACTTAATAATAAATCGATGCTTGAAGAATGCTGGTTATTATTGGACCTGGAAGGGGTAAGAAAATTTACATTCGATCAAGGCGATGATGAGATCATTCCTTATTGACGTTTTTTCGCAGAACTCGAGAAAGGTAAATATATTTTATTTGAACTTGTTTTCGAACTAATATGGCAGCCAGTAAGATATTAATTCGTGTAGGTTTCATGAAATGAAATTCATTTTTATGGTGGAGTATGGCATAAATTATTATTTAGTAATTTATTGCCGGAACCAATATATTTTGTGTTTTATTTCAGACAAATATGTTTATTACTATTTATTATTAGTGCTAGTGCTTTGTATTGTTTTTTAATAGGCACATAAATTTATATTTTTCCCCATCCAACCAAAGCAAACAGCAATACAGATGTTTATACTTGAGATATTTAGGTTTGTCCTTATGTCATAGTCTAATTTGAAAGCCTCGTGAGATCTGCAGGTAAATCGATCGCCTCGATGGCTTGGATTTGGACGTTTTCCGCGAATGATCGATTCCTCTTGGATTTGGACGTTTTCCGCGAATGATCGATTCCTCTTGGATTTGGACGTTTTCCGCGAATGATCGATTCCTCTTGGATTTGGACGTTTTCCGCGAATGATCGATTCCTCTTGGATTTGGACGTTTTCCGCGAATGATCGATTCCTCTTGGATTTGGACGTTTTCCGCGAATGATCGATTCCTACTGAGGACATACAATTTTGTATTAGTTGGTTGTGGTCTGTAATTCTTAATTACGTTTCTTTTTAAAATTAATAAACCACCGACTCGCACTGGGCCAGCGAGGTGGACTATGCGACATTCAAGTGGTTGATTGACGAGTAGAACGTTGGTGTCCGAGTGAGGAAGACGCAGGCTCACATGTCGAGTGGTCCAAGTTCAATCCTCGGTCATGCCATGTACTTATACATGAATGCTATAATAGACGGGTTGGGGAGGCCTGATTGATGTTTTATAATGTATTCCCTTAGTCGCCTTGTACGACATCCACAGGAAGAGTTGGAGTGGTCCTATTCTGCTCTACCGGAAACCACACGGCAATTTTTAATTGAGCAACACTCAAACACTTCCCTATCCCTTCTCTTTTTATATTATAAAACGCAACGTCTCTTTGTCTGTCCTGTCCATTAATGTGCTTATAACTCAACAGCTTATTCGATTTACGTTTTTTTAAATTTATAGGTATGTTCTCTGACCAGATTTTAGTATATATTTTGTTACGTTAGGTACGAGTAACATAATAAAGAATAAGGAATAATCAAAATCTGTAGTCTACGCTAATAAAGCTGCTAGTATGTAATTAATTATTGACGATTCCAGCCATTTTTAGGGTCCCGTACTCGAAGGAACTTTGTCCGAAACCTTTAGCTCAAAAACATCAGAGACAGAATGTTGAAACTTTTACAGTTTACGTATTATACGCAGTCTGTTTTTTTAATCTTTCAGTTTTTTATGTGGATTGCAATTATTCATCCAACGCTTTCACAGCATGGAATCGCGTGTTGTCTTCGTTCATTGGACCGCCTCGAGCCGCTAGAGGTTGTGGAATCTATGAGACAACATTTTACAAGTTGCTTCGGGTCTCAGTGTTCCATTTGTGTGTTGTAGTTTCTTTGTCCAAATCTCATAGCACAGCACATCCTATAGATAGTGGTGGAGCGGATTTTGAGTAATATTCTGCTAGTGACAATTGGGAGTTCCAAAACATAACAAACGTCTCCCAACACGTCGCACCGGGGCAGGGTTCCCAATATACTGGCAGCATTCGCCCTCTGTATCGCCAGGCTGATTCTTAGGGGCGAAGAAGCTGCCAGTTCTACGTTCTTCTGAGGCTTCAGTGAGGCGCGTTGAAGATCGTTGGCTAACCCATGGGCATCTGGACCCCATGGGCCTAGAAATATCCATGCCCAGGCATATTTTCTTTTTTTTTTGGGCCTCCGCGCCTGCAAAACACGCAATTGCCCGAATGTGAGACGACTAGCTTGCATTAAAGATTTATTATGCGGCAAACCAAAAATTGACGGAACGATTAAGGTTTAAACTTCTCGTTAGCAAAGAGGTTTGGGCGCTTGCCTCAAACGCCAGAGGTGGATTCGGTAACTTAACTTTTTAATTTTTTTTCAAGGTCTTAGTGTTATATTTGTGTGTTGTAGTGTCTTTGTCTACATCATATAGCACAGGAAATCTTAGTCAGTGGTGGAGCGGATTATAATTAGCATGTTATTTCATTCCGAAGAGTTAATACGAGTCTGGTGACAATTGATAGTTTTTATAAGACTTTGCATGTCTTACTTCGTATTTTGATGTCGTCTCTTGAATTTTTTCTCTTTAAGTGCAGTGTATTGTATAGAATTTTTAGTGAAAACTTTTTGGTTTAATTAGTTACTAAATAACGTTCTACATAATGAAACAAAGTTAAGTGCCCCGTTACAATATAATATATTGTAATTTTTTTTTACAAATCGTAACTCTACATCCTAACGTTTGGGAGGTCATTGAAAATTACTTCAAATTTCTTGACAGCAACAAAACACATACAATGTATAATAAATACTACATACAAGCAGATACAAGAAAAACTAGAAGACAAAAGTCGGATGCAAACGTCGTATGTCCCACGACTTGTCGAACGATAATCTGATATACACTCGCTTGCATGAGTGAGCGGGACAACGCGAGGAACGTATCTGAAAAACCGAGAGCGAAAAAATCGCGTGCATCTGACAACACTACAAGAACAGAAATACTAATCTTGACAGGATTTATGTGTGGCAATTAACACTGTCCTAGACACATTGATATTAGCCTGAAAGTTCTTACGTATATGTATAGGATCCTGTACATAATCCTGTGATCCTGTACATATTATGTACAGGATCCTATACATATACGTAAGAACTTTCAGGCTAATATCAATGTGTCTAGGACAGTGTTAATTGCCACACATAAATCCTGTCAAGATTAGTATTTCTGTTCTTGTAGTGTTGTCAGATGCACGCGATTTTTTCGCTCTCGGTTTTTCAGATACGTTCCTCGCGTTGTCCCGCTCACTCATGCAAGCGAGTGTATATCAGATTATCGTTCGACAAGTCGTGGGACATACGACGTTTGCATCCGACTTTTGTCTTCTAGTTTTTCTTGTATCTGCTTGTATGTAGTATTTATTATACATTGTATGTGTTTTGTTGCTGTCAAGAAATTTGAAGTAATTTTCAATGACCTCCCAAACGTTAGGATGTAGAGTTACGATTTGTAAAAAAAAATTACAGCCATGAAAGAAAACTAAATGCCTCAAAGACTAGTCTGTGTCAAATATACATAATATAAATAGTTGCCTGGAAAAAAGCTTCAATTCATTGTACCTTTAAAGTGTAAATTGTAATTCGAAGAATTATTGTATTGTGATTCTAAGCTTTCTTGTTCGTTTTTTACAGGATTCTGGCCTCCGGTCACGGCGAAGAGAAACATACCGCAGTATGATCCTGAGATGAGACCACCAGTCAGAACTACTTGGGTAGCCAAGCCTGTCTTGAAAATGGGCGGACCTGAACAAAAAATAGTTAAAACTAAGAACCGTGCTGCGAAATTCGGGCAGAAGGCAAAACTTGTTCCAAAACCAGCCAAACTTGGACCTAAACCAGTCAATCCTGAGTTGAAAGCAGTCGAACCTAAGCCGCAACGAGTTAAACCTGGAAGAAAACTAGTCCAACCCGAACCTAAATCAGCCAAACCAGTACCACAACCAGCCAAACTTGTGGAGAAATCTGAAACGATACCAGCTGCTTTAAAAACGGTTAAGTCAGCAGCTAATGAAGGTACCTACTATAAATTAATTCCAACATTCTAGATCTTTTACCTCGGAGTCATAAATATATGTCGTGAGGTTTCGGAAGTTAGAATAGGGCCACCTTCAGTCTTCCCGTAGGTGTCGTTAAGGCGCCTATGGGATGGCATTAGGGATGGGCTAATGCGTTCTCCTGTGTATTTTAAAATTACAGCAAATCCCCAAATGGACAGCCCTAAAAGTGGCATTCTATTGGGGATGCTTACGCTCAGCTGTGGACGTGTTTCAAATGATGATGATAAATATATATTTAATGAATTAGTTTAATAAAAAGAAATTGTTTAGTAGCTACATGAAATTTTTTTAAACAAGCTACGGCACAAAGCGCGACTTGACACAAGTGACTAAAGCCCGTGTCGTATTTATTTAACGTCGTCATCATCATCAGGTTATTTTTGTCTCCACTGCAGGAGCACAACCCTCTCTCATCTGCCGGAGACAGACGGAGGATTTGGCCTACACTCCCCGCGCTGGCCAGACGGGTTGGGGGGGCCTGATTGATGTTCTATAATGTATACCCTCAGTCGCCTTGTACGACATCCACGGGAAGAGTTGGAGTGGTCCTATTCTACTCTACCGGAAACCACACGGCACCTTTATTTATTTAACGTATTTCAACTCAATTATTTGTTAGAAGCGCCCCCCGGCGGCGCGGCGGGCCACCCGTCGGTGGAGCCGCAGCCCGACGGGTACTACGAACTGAACCCGCTCATGACGCGCATGCTGGAGAACGAGCTGCAGCGGATCATGATCAAGGTGAGAACTGATTTATCAACATCCCGCTATATGTTTTAAACATTAAAACATCTGTTTTAAACATGTTTTTTAATGTTTAAAACTGTTTAAATTGTTTAAAACATGGATTAAAACCCCTTCGGCCGTGTACGAAACCCGAGCTACGTAACCAGTAACGTGTGAAGAATTATTTTTCTTGCTACGAAACTAGTTACGTACAAAGAAGTTTTAATTTTCTTTTATATAAAAAAAACTGTTTTTTATCCAACCCTGTCGTCATCTAGTAACTGCCAGCCGCCCTAAACACACATCTCATGCTGATGATGAGTACGGGCCGGTATTATAATAAAGATGAGGCGAAGGTTAGTGGTGTTCTCGCCTCACCTTCGTGAGGTCCAGGTTAAATAAACCAAGGCAAATAAAAGTAAAAATGACTTAAAACGTTGAATAATTTTACTAAAGGGCGCCGTTTCCTTGGCAGGTATGGCAGGAGCTACCCGACGATCCACCTTCTGAGGCTGAAAAGCTGGTCGCAGATAAGTTCCGGAACAAAACTGGCGACGACCTGAGAAACGTAAGTTGTATTGCCCAGATACGAGAGATGCCGCGTGGTTCCCGGCTTAGAATAGGGCCACCCCTATCTTTCCCGTGGGTGTCGTCAAGGCGACTAAGGGATTTCACCAGGAACGGGCAGCAGCGTTCTCCTGTGTGTGTATGTTAAGATCATTACTGCGATCACCAATCCGCCTGCCAAGCGTGGTGATTATGGCAAATCCCCCAATGGACAACTTACCAAAAGTGGTACTCTATTGGGGAAGCCTATGTCCAGCAGTGGACGTATTTAGGCTGATGATGTTGATGATGAGAGAAGGCCGCTAACTGAAAAGTTTTTGAGATATTGGCAATATATGTTGCAAACAGTACCTATCAAGGTTTTTTTATTGTTCCAGGTATTAGGTTTGAACGTGACGAAGAGGTTGCTGAATATACACAATACTCTACTCGTAAAGGTTAGTTTATGTCGGCGAAATAATAAAAGAGGAACTAAATTGAAGGCACAGTGTGTGCTCGGCGCGTCGTTCGGCTTGGTGCGGCGAGCGTCGCGAGCACGCGCGGGGTAGGACGGGCGCAGGCGCAGGCCGACACGGGCTTCGATGGAAAGGCGTGCGGTGCGCAGGCGTTAGACGTGCTAACGGATCGTCTGCCTTCTAAATCGTTACTTGTTGATGTAGTGTCATTTAAGTCAGTAAACGTGTTAACTTTGTAATGGCGTTATACTCAATTTGGGAGCCCACACTTTCGGCGGAACCAGGAACCTACGACATATATATATATTATATGCGGTGTTATGGATCCAATACGGGAATCATTGATTACTGCGAAGATTTTGGATGTTGTCTTCGACCATCATCTGTCTTGGACTTCCCAAGTTAATGCAGTCAACAAGAAAGTTCACATCTCATTCCATTCCCTCAAGTATCTTCAATACTTCCTTCCTTTGAAACCTAAAATCACCTTAGCGCCAACTCTACATACATACATAATGCTCACGCCTTGATCCCAGAGGGGTAGGCAGAGACGATGGATCGCCATTTAGAGCAAACTCTACTTCTCCCTATTATCGAGATACGCTGATGTCTGCTATTTGGATACCACAGAAGAGCAACTAAATAAACTTAAGTGCCTGCAAAACCTTTGCATTCCATTCTACTTCAAATTAAGTTCTGCCGCCTACGCCGTAAGGAAAATCAGACAATTAACTGATGTTGCTACCGCGAGGTTAGTGTACTTTAGCTACTTCCACAGTATCATGGCATACTGTATCCTACTGTGGGGTCAAGCAGCAGATATATAGAGACCATTTTTATCTTGCAAAAAAGAGCAGTTAGGGCAATCTATAATCTGCGTTGTAGAGACTCATTAAGAGAAAAGTTTAAAGAAATAAGCATATTAACAGTAGCTGGTCAATTCATTTTAGATAATATTTTTTATGTCAGAAAAAATGTATCTCTCTTTTTGAGGCACTGTGACAATAATTGTTATAATACAAGAAATAAAAATAAACTTGTTTTACCAGGGTTAAGACTAAGTAAGGTCAGCAAATCGTTCACGGGGCAATGTATACGCTTCTACAACAAACTACCAGAGGAAATCTTAAATATGACGGACAGAAAGTTTAAGATTCACATTAAAAAACAACTTTGTAGCCTATTATAAAATAAACGATTATTTGAATGACAAAGATGCCTGGTACTAATGTTAATTCAGCTTCGCAAAATCTTTATAAATTGTATGCAAACTTGATTTTTAAAAGATGTGTTGCGTGAAGTTTGTTGCGCCGTTTCTTCTTCACAGCGCTAACACCTAGGAAGCGGTAGTCGATAAAAAAAATGACGTGTATAAATGTACCAAGTGTACTCATATGCAATAAATGATTTTGACTTTGACTTTGATAAAAAATGCGAAACCGTTGTTAGTGTGTGAGTGCTGTTTATTCTGTTGGACGACACTAGCGGTGAATCTATTTTTTGTATAACTTATTCTACCCTTGGGGTGGAGACCGTCTTAGAATACAGGGTTTACCTCTTTAATATTGTGGAGACTAACGCTTGGACTAAGTCCTCGCGTTAGTCTCTAGTAAGCGTTAGTCTCCACAATATTACTTTATTTTGTCGTAAGTGAATAACTAACTTAACGTAACTTCAGTTAATAGATATTTTATTTTTATATACCAGAGACAGCCGTCTCTGCCAAACTCCCGCCAAATTGTCACGATTTTCCTTTTATTTATTTCTCTAATAGTGAGAAGCAAAGAAGTCTATGCTCCATGTCGGCGTAAAAAAAAGTAAGAGCCCGCGCGCTTCGGGTTTTATTACTGTAAAAAAAAACAGCATATTAACAATGAATTTTCATATACTTTTCTTCCCGCTTAGCACGTAACAATGGATTTTCATACATTTTTCTCTCCCGCTTTTTAGTGTGGGAATAATACAGGATTGTCTTGCTTCCTTTTTAGAAACATATTTGAGTGCTTTCCGAGCAGGTGTAGTATATAAATTATCATTCGCAGTTGACTTTCTCTCGCAAGCCCGAGGCGGGCCACCTGAAGCTACTGCTGCGGGCCTACAACTGCGTCGCGATCAGACGCAGCGCCAATCGGGCCGATTACACGTTCGTCGTGCAGATGGACAGAGTCGCGGACTTCGACAGGATCTGCAGGGAGAAGGTGGTGCGATGCGGTGAGTTGTTTTGTTTTTACATTTTTACATCCTGTGGACTATATTCTGCCCTCGGGTGCATGTAATTACACTGGCTCTCTACTCTTCAAGCTTCAAACACAGCAATGCTGTTTGGAGAGAAACAGACGAATCCTGCACTATATCAGGCCTGTCTCACTCCGGATACACTGTCTCACTTAGTATAAAAATATACCTACGCGATGCGGCCCCGACTGCCTAGGCGAATCGCGTACGACTGTCAATGTGTGCGTTAGCGGTTCAGCGTATCACGGATATTCTTCCATGCCCATAGGTTTCAATTTGGCTTGCATTTAATTTTGTAGGTTAAACCTACGTTTGAAAGCGCCATCTGTATTCGTACTATATATAATTCTCCCAATTATCGATGTACATAGAGTTATTTGATTTAAAAAGACGGTAAAAAATCGAAATATCACTAAATCGATATTATAATGTCGGAATTTGAATCTTTTTTGTGATTTTCCAAAAATCTAGTGTCTTCATTTTCGTAAATACTGACGTCCCAACTCCTTTGCTGTATTGTAGGTATTCAGATAATCATTCAATTATTATCCACCATCAATAATTATTTGACGACCTCCGTGGCGGAACGGGTAGCTCTCGGACTGCCACGCCGGAGGTTGCAGGTTCGAATTCCACTAGGGGCAAATGTTCGTATGATGAATATGAATGTTTGTACCCAAGTCTTGGATGTTTATATATTTATTTAAGTATGTCTATCCGTTATCTAGTAACAGGCCCACAGGCTCAGCCTAGTTTGGGACTGGATAATTGGTGTGAATGTCTGAGGTATTTATTTATTTATTGTAATGTTTTGTTTGTCCAGGTGATGTGAGGGCGAAAGTAGCGCCATGCTACGACTTCAGGCACTGTCCAACAAAGCTCAAAAGCATTTACATCGAGACAAAAACAAAAGAAATTGATAAAGATAAAAGTACAGTAAATGCAGACGTAACAAATAAAACATTGGAAAAATCCCCGCTAGATAAGAAACCAGCGGAAATTTTAGAGAAGAAAACATCGGAATTGACTGAGAAAAAGGTGCCGAAAATACTACAGAAGAAAACAGCGCCAATACCAGAGAAGAAAGCGACGGCAATGTCAGATAAAGAAGTCTCTGGAAATAAAGTGGCGCAAACTGCTGCCCTATCAGAAAAGAAAACGGAGGTTGTCCCATCAGAGAAGAAACTGTCGGGAGGTGCTCCACTAAAGACAACAGCAGAGACAGTGCAAACTGTCTCATTAGAAAAGAAAACAGAAGCTCCTCCGTCGGAGAAGAAACCGGCGGGCGGTGCCTCAACAAAGAAAACAGAAATTACCCCATCAGAGAAGACACCAGCAGTATGTGCCTTGCCAAAGAAAACAGAAATTCCCCTATCGGAGAAAAAACCAGCTGCAAGTGCCCCAGTAAAGAAAACAACAGAAACAGCACAAACTGTCTCAGTTGAGAAGAAAACGGAAATTCCCCCATCGGAGAAGAAACCGACGGGTGGAGCGCCACCAAAGAAAATCACAGAATCGGCGCAAACTACTTTATTAGAAAAGAAATTTAAAATTTCCCCAACGGAAAATAATGCAACAGGAATTAAGAATGTAAAAACAGTTTCTGATAAGGCATCTATAAATAATACGGCAAATAAATCAGTAGAAATTAAAAAGGTTAAAGCTGTATCTAACGATACATCTACAGCAATAAAGCGAAACGAAACAAAGACTGTGGCCGCTCCTAAAACAAATCCTAAAAGTGTTCCTAAACAAGGCCCTAGTAAAATTAATGCAATTAAAGGATCTAATGTTAATAAACCAAAACCTGTTAGTACAAATGTAATTGCTGCTAAGAAAAAGATTGAGCCAAAAGTCCCGGCAACTAAAAATAAACTGAAAGATATGATTGTTATTGATGAAAACATGTATGATGATGAGTTTGATGATAATGATGAATTAAATGATGATGATATACTCGCTCTAATGTCGGAGGCTATAGTTTTAGATGAGTGCAGTGGATCGGGTGAGGAATAACCATTTTCTGAAAGAACGGCATAGGCAGGGGTACTAGAAACTATATCTTATAATAACAATATTTGGTAACCAAAACAAAAATTGTCATCAACAGGTTTTGTGACATATTTGATAAGAACTACGATAACAATCAGACGCCAAACGCTTATCCGAAAATTATACACTAGCTGTGCCCGCGGCTTCGCTCGCGTGTACTACAGAATCCGCTCTCGTTCCCATTCCCGCTCCCTATCCCACTCCCACTCCCGATCCATCTGTAGTACAAACCAATCGCAATATGAATTGTACCGAACATAATAATTATAATTTTTTGTTATATTGCATATGTCTTCTATAAAATTTACTTTATTAATATCTCAGGTTCTAAGTGGCGTATCAAGATGAAACATTCACCAGCTTTTAAGTTAGACCTCCAGCAAGACCACTGTGAAAGATGCATCAAATTTCATTCAGTAGTTTTTGCGTGATGAGGTAACAAACATACTTACAGACAGACAAAAATTCTAAAAACAATTATTTTGGTTTCTATTGGCCCTATTAAGACCCTCAAACACATTTTTCTACAATATCTCCCATGTACAGACATAGATCAGTTTTATTATAGGTATAGATGTCCCGTTAGTCCAAAATGACGTTAGTTCGACGGATATTAATCCGAAGTGCTTACAGAGTAGTACCTCTTCAGTCCCTTGATACATTTACAGGAACTATGCTGTTCCAAATACTATATACGGACGTTTTTTTTTCTTTGACACTAATGTCTTTACAATGAAGCTATTTTCATTTAATTAGAATTGGATTAGTATTTTGTAATAATTAATGTAATAATGGGCTCGATTCTGAAGTACACAGTATCGACGGTTCCCTTTACAAAGATCATAGAAATCAAAACACCACTTTTTAGTATAAGCTGAAACTTTTTATTTATTCTTATCTTTTTATATTCTTACATAGCTATAAAATATTAA
The DNA here is from genome assembly GCA_947086405.1 of Esperia sulphurella. Taxonomy (NCBI): domain Eukaryota; kingdom Metazoa; phylum Arthropoda; class Insecta; order Lepidoptera; family Oecophoridae; genus Esperia; species Esperia sulphurella. The sequence goes on from OX352282.1 coordinate 5,865,093, forward strand.
AATATCTATTTCTTGTAAGTTAACTAGCCTTAACACCATTTAATTTCAAAAAAGTCTGAGCTATATTTATAAACTTAGCTTGGCTTCTTTCGTCAAACTGGCTTGTACGACTTTTGAAGCGGGAACCGTCGATTTAATTAGTTTCGTTTTTATCTGATGACTTCTGTTTGAGGACAAATATTTTTTGCGGTGTCAAATTTTACGCGTGTCTTCAGCATCGGGAATGATTTAAAAGACATTAGATTAACCACAGTAAGTTAAGGAATATTTAATTATTAAGCCCGAAACACAGCGAATGCGTGATGAAGGCGTACTCTGGTTTTTTGTGTTGTTCGATTTAGTAGACACCTCACAAAGAGTACCGCCGCGGGAAGCGGCACCATAGCGGGTTGTGTATGAAGCTTACCGCTACCGCCACGCCTCCGCCACGCATTCGCCTGTGTTTTGGGCAATAAGGATATTGTGCAATATTCGAGTCACAATTCTGTTTATAAGAGTATGATTAAATGTTGAAGAACTTATAAATAGTGTTTAATATAAACAGGAGAACGCTGCTGCCCGTCCCAGGTGCAATCCCTTAGTCGCCTTGACGACACCCACGGGAAGATTGGGGGTGGCCCTATTCTAAGCCGAGAGCCGTGGTAGCCGGTTGGTTGTGCACTCGCCTCACGTTCATGAGGTCGTGGGTTCAAACCCCGCCCGTACCAATGAGTTTTACGAAACTTAAGTACGGTTTATTTATAATACCACAGGATTTTCGGTGAAGGAAAACATCGTAAGGAAACCCGCATATGCCGAAGAAGAAATTCTGAGGCGTATGTGAAGTCCACCAAATCGGCTTGGGGCACCGTTGGTGGTCAGGGGTTTGGCACAAAAGATCCTGAAGGGTCGAAGTGTCGCCAGGTCTTCCTGGCCCCCTAAGAAGATATAAGATGTATAAAATTTACAGTGGGAAAATTGGTAAACCAGTGGTGACGACAACAACAGGGAAGCTAGTATTTTTTTTATTTACTGTCATTGACGTGATATGTGTATTTGTCTAAATTATATTTGGCAGAAATAGCTTGGAAGCCTTTTTCAGTATTTGTTTCTCGGCAATTCACGAATATAAAATGTGGCGATTTCCTCTGTGTCGAAAAGTTCATCCAAACGCGAGATCAGCGATGGTAATCTGAAACCAGAGGTGGGTCGCGGGCTGCAGGATCTCATAGAAAACCGTCAATATGTATATTTCGCTATGCTAATTCCTGTTGCCGAGAACTAAAGGCACAAGTTAGGTATGGTACACAATCTTACGGTTTCTGATAGAAAACAGGTTATTCGTAAAATACTAATATTATTCGTAAATCTCTAAAATATCTCAACAAAAACAGAAAACTTATAGGTAAACTTGTAGATAAGATCGAACACTAGTTCAAACTTCAAACGAAACGACAATTGACACCGTCGCAGCCAAAGAGGATGTCGCGGCATCGACAATGAAGCTGTCCAGTTTCAATAAAAATTTGATAGAACCGAAGATCGGGTTCAGTGGCGCACCATGGGAGAGGCATATGTCCACCAGTGGGCTCGTACAGGCTAATTGATGATGTTGAAAACTATGTTTTATTGTACTGAGAAACTTAAAAAAACTCTGTTGACAAGTCCGGGTTGTAAGCTACAAAATCCGGAATTTCCATGCTTCTTGTCCGGGTTGGCCGATTTTAGAGATATCAACCCTACTAAAGGTCATACCATGAAGGAATATAATTTTCGCACCTCATAAGTCACCTCATGTAGCGTGTGCGCAGGTGGCTCTTTAGGATGCTAGTCTCTTAGTTTTTGCTCATGGGTTCCCTGCAAAGTTAACCCAAAATCCACCCAAACAGGTTTCATGAAAATAAACCGCCAAGAATATATTAGATATTATAATATAAACATGTTTTATTTGAATAAATGTACTGAGCTTTTGTACAGTCAGTGTACTATAATCAATGACCAAGTTCATTCTAATTTGAACTTTATCATCATTGGATCATCCTACCAACACTGGAGGGGGAATCGCCATACTCAGGCGTACCCTCAGCCAAAGGTACAAGTTAGCATACTATACTATATAGTTTGTGGTATAAGTTCACCGGTCATGCGCCATATCGAAATATGCTGATTGATGTATACGAGAGACAATGAATGTGTTCTTGAATGTATTACTTTGTAGTAGTGTCGGACCAAAGACTCGGTTTCGGGCAGTTTCGGCCAAAAAATCAAGATTCAGCCATAGTTTCGGTTTCGGCCAAAAATCAGCCGAAACTTTGGTCGAGCCGAAACTTCGGCCGAGCCGAAACTCAGTGTTCGTGAATTGTCGCGCTCTGTTAGGGTGAGTTCGTACAGAGTTTAGTTACAAGAGTAACATTGTTTATTATATTGGTTCATGTTAAAGTTAATCCTACTAATATTATAAATGCGAAAATTTGGATGTTTGAATGTTTGTTACTCAATCACGCTTCAACCACTGGACGGATCGTGATAAACTTGGCACACATATAAGTTAGGTGCTGGTATATGACATAGGATAGGTAGTTCTTATTCCGAAAAAACATCCCGTTCCTACGGGAAATACATAATAATTTGTGATGTTAAGTTGTCCACGCGGACGAAGTCACGGGCAACAGCTAGTAATACATCAAGTCAATGTTTTATAAGTACCCATTTATCATTTAAATTTCCTAATCAGCGCAACCTATATTATGCCATAATAAAGACTATGGCATAATATTTTATACCCAAAGATTGTCTGTAAGAAATGTCTATAAGACCTAAATTGTACTATTCTAACTTTTAAAACTTGTAAGTAACTGTTTTGTTTCTGCAAAAAAAGTGTCTTGCATATTGTAACAAAACAAATCTACATACTTTAATTGTTTTTATTATTATTATTATTTCATTTAACATGAATTAACTATATAACATGTAAAACACACTAGATTTTGGCATACCTACCATAGAAATGTTAACATGTTTAAATAAACCTTAATAAAACTTTTTAAGTTTCGGTTTCTGTTTCGACCGAAACTGAGACCGAGGTCGAAGATTCGGTTTCGGCTGCAAATCGTGTATCGGTCGGACATTACTTTGTAGCCAGTTAGCCACAGCCTACAAGTGTGCATGAGTACGTGGAAGTATAACAATATGTTTCGTGTTTCGACGCTTTGGCGGACTCAAGCCACAAGCAAACAATCTGATCATAAACGATCAAGCCAAACCTATGTATTTTCTTCAAGCGTAAGCGGCTTGCTTGAAGCACCTCGGAAGCCTTTAAAGACAGTCACTTTTCCCCGTGTGTAATAGCAAAAATAATATGTATCAGATATAGATCATAGATTTAGCTACAATTTGTTTACGGATATCCACTGAAGTGTATGCGTTTTTTTTTGTTATTTCTTTTTACATATTAGAAGTAGAACGGAGGCATTCTAATTTTAAAATGGTAAATAATTAAAGTTCCCGCTATCGGGAGGGCAGTTAATAAAAGTCACTAGCGTCCACTAGCGCCAATATTTGTAAAAAAAAGCACCTATTGACTGGCTGACACGACTGACAGATGCTGCAGGACAGCAGAAGTGACAGCAAACCAGCAAAGCAAACTGACATTACATTAATTTCATTCATTATTTTCTGTATTATTTATTTTGAGTGAGTGAAAAATAGTTATAATTATTATCATCACTGATTAAAGGCTTACAATATTTTTACAATGTCTATAATAGCAGTTTCGCGAGTACACTTTAAGGTAAATGAAAGTAACAGACTGAAAGTTCACGGTAACCTATCAACTGAGGCCGGATCGACAAAAGGGGGCACTATGAAATAAGAATTGGGTATAATTTAGCTCTGGCACTCGCCGGCGGCTGCCTGGGTATGTTCTCTTCGGTCGCTCGGCTCGTCCAGGGGTCTACAGCTACCTAACAAACTCGTCGCGCTCGCGTCGCTCAACCTAGCTTACCATGACTACTATTGAATTTTTTCATAGTCCCTTCTTTCTACACTCCAACCCAAACCCTACTGCCGGTCAATATATTTGTGTGGGTTGGGGTGTACAAAAGGAGGCCCCGGATACATTTTCACGCCAAAAGTTAAAGTAGTGGCTTGGTCTCTATACTTGAGCACCAGAGGTTGTGGGTTCTATTCCCACCAGGGACAGGCAACTTTGTACAAGTTGGTACCAGTCTGGATCTTATATTTGTGAATGGTCCAGTACTTGTTTAATTATCATAGCACAGGAGAAAATCCTAGTTTCGGATTAGACAAGTGCATGTATATATATACCTAGAATTATTTATGTAGGCGGCACCCTTTTCTTCTTTTTGATAATGAAATTAACGACAATATGCATTGATTTGCAGTGTACGCTAAAACAGATGTTAACACCTTTGGCCAAAGTGATCAAAGCACAATTCGAGGTTTTAAACTTTGGACCCTTGAGTAAGAGGGGTATGAAAATATGCTATGTGAGACTCTCCAAGGAGCTGAACCCACAGGACATCATAGAGGATATCAAGAACAAGACGAAGTATGATGCATTCATCCCTAAAACTGTTCCCAAAGTGAGTGAATATGTATAAATCTTAAACAATATTGAGGGTAGCTACCATCTTATCTTTGTGGGGGATGGGAACCTAGCAATCCTTTGGGCATTTTTTGTGCTATATGCCAGCCGTAGGCCATAGGCCAGATTTGATGGACTTCACATATGCTTTGGAATTTCTTCTTTGGCATATGTAGATTTCCTGACGATACTTTACTGAAAAGCCTGTGGTATTGTAATGAAACCATACTTAAGTTTAAAAATAGTATTGGTATGGGTGGGGTTTGAGTCAGGGAGCCACCATATTTAGTCAAAACAAATACAAATTGGCTTTTTAGTACAGACAATGGGGTAGTCTAATGAGGTATCATTGACTCAGCAGGTAGCCTACCAGTTACATTGCACACTCCTGTTCATATTATGATTTATGGCCTCAAAACTCAGTTCATACTGGCCCTGTAATAGCCATATTTGAAGGTTTTCTCTACTACTAGGTTGACTGGAAGAGATCCCTAAGTGGGATAAGTCCGCCTTTGTACACAGTTTAATTCCTATTTTATTATTGTTGTTATTTCTGGTACAATAAAGCGTTTACATACATACATACATACTAATAGTGTATTAGATGAAAACTAGTGTATGAATTTATTTATTACTAGCTCTGCTCGCATGGACTACAGATTCCGCTTTCACTTCCCCTTCCCACTTCCGTTCCCTATCCCACTCCCACTCAGACTCTCAATTCTTCAGAACCTGAATTATACCAAACATCATTTTATTTCTTTGTTACATTGCATATACCTACTAAGTAATGTATCAGAAAACTAAAAATTCTCATAACTTTTGATTGAGTGAGTTATTTCATCGCAATCGGCTAGATTGCGATGAAATAAAGACTAAATGTTAAGCCCCATGTTTCTGTGAAAAGTCCATCAAAATCCTTTCAGTAGTTTGTGCACAAACTCACAGACAAACAGACAAACATTCTAAAAATGATTGAAATGTTTTCTAATACTTATCTTTAGACCCCCTAATTTTTTTTGCAAATATCTTCAATGTACACGCGATGTTTACGATTATTAGATTTATTTTCTGGCCTCTCAAAAAACTTCTTATTGTTATAATATAGAATTAAGCCAATTTTTTTTAAAGATTATATTGACTAAATAAATTGCTCATTTTATAAAGGTCTTCAAATTAACCCTGTTTGTGTATTGACAGATACCTGCAAGAGGACTACGTCCAAAACCAAATCGCTTTAGTCTTTACATGACAAAAGACAGTCCAGATAAGGTAAGACAAATATTATCAGTTTAAGGGGATATAAGACTCCATATGGAAATTACCAATTTTCCAATAGGTACTTGATTTCTGTTGCCAAATATTGGTAATAGATGGCATAGCATTTATCTCAACTGTCATCTCAGTAGATGGTACTCAAAAACTTCAAGGAGGAGAGGACCACATCAAATATGGTTTTAAAAACAATTTTATGACCGTGCTCCACTGGCTTTTGCATAGACAGGCGCGAACTTTGGCATTTGATGGTACAATCAGTGCCACCTATCGACATATATGATTCTTTTAAAGAGATCGCTCATAGCTGATTTCATACTTTATTTTTCATTTCTTCTTTATATTTAAAACATCAAATAGATAAGGTATTTGACTCTTCTCTTAAGGTACACTTCCGATCTTCGCGTAAAAAAACATCGCACCATCGATGTTAGCGTCATTGACGCCCGCACACAGCGCTAGCACCTTGCGACGCGACGGTAGATAAAAGATTTAAGAAAGCATACGTCATACGCACTGAGTACTGAGCGTGTTCCGTCAATAATACCCTTACTGTAATTTGCTTATTACATAACCCAGAACTAGCATACTTTACATTACGTTGCTTAATATTGCAGGTACTGGAAATCACCCACTCAGAGATCCTGACAGAGCTTCAGACCAAGTACACGGGTCTGTTCAACCTCAGCAAGAAAACTGGCCACAAGCTGCTTGATAACATTGCAGAGGTGAGTTTATCTACAGATCTTAAACATTTAGGAATCTAATCACGAAGAAGCTAAGCGTATCTGCTTTTTACAGCTGTTAATGTTGAGATTCAGTCGTCGAATTAAGACTGGTGATCGTCGACAATGTCAATATCATATAACTTAAGTTTGTTTTAGCATCATCATTATCAGCAGAAATACGTCCACTGCTGAACACAAGCCTCCCCAATAGAATGCCACTTTTGGTGGATTGGTGATCGCGGTAATCATCAAAGAACGCTGCTACCCGTCTCTGGTGCAAACCCTTACCTTGATGAAACTCACGGGAAGATTTGGTGGCCCTATTGTAAGTCGGGAACCACGCACTGCAGAATTTTGTGTACTTATAGTTTTAAGCCATTTATTTCAGTTAAAATTTACGTATAACAATTGCTTATTTACATTACAACTGCCCCTTTTTATCAAAGGCTTCCTTCAACCTCTTCCAGTTCTCTCTATCTCTCGCTATCCTTGTGCATGTTCTCCCTGCTATATCCTTAAGCTCGTCCTCCCACTTCTTAAACTGTCTCCCCCATTTTGTTGTATTTGGGTAGGAAACTTCTGTTAAAGAGTATTGAAACGAAATGTCTGCAGACAATACTGGAACGTTTAAAAACCATAACGGAGACGAGCCCCGAGAACGTGGAGACGGGCTACAAGCTGAGCAAGAGCTACCGCAAGTTGCACCCACACTTCGGGGACTTCCAGTTGATCCTGTCCACGCTGCACCGCCTGCAGGACGCGGCGGGCGCGGCGCGCGCGCAAATACTGGAGCACGAGCTCTCCGCCGTCACCACGCAGCCCTACGGTGAGTGGCGGGGGTGCAAGTCGCTCAGCGAGCTATGGAGAGGGGTTTGTTTGAAGGATATGATTCGTAATGAGTTCCGACGAAGAACGAAGGTAACCGACGTAGCCGCTGAAGATGCCGTGGGCGGGCCACGTCTGTCGCAGAAACCAACCGCCGTTGGGGCAGACAAGTTCTCGAGTGGAGACCGCGGATTCGCACGCGCAGGGTGAGACGCCCCGCCATCAGATGGACCGACGACCTGAAGAAGGTGACCGAAAGCAGCTGGATGCGGAGGGCGGAGGACAGGGTGTGGTGGCGTTCATTGGGGAAGGCCTATGTCTACCAGTGGACGTCTAAGGGCTGACGACACACATATGTAGTATAGATTCTATACCTAATACCTACCTATAACATCCTTTTCCAAGATTTTTTTCCTTTCCAGGTTCATCGATTGACGACAAATACGAAGTCGCGGTCAACAGATAGTTATTATTATATAATATACTGCTTGTCTGTTTCAGTTATCGACAATGTTCCATACAACCTAGTTCAGCAGGCTTGTAACAAATACACTGAACGGATTGTTAAGAAGGTAAGAATATATCGTATTAAATATAAACTAAATATTTACTACTTTTAGAATATTATGTATAACTAAGACTGTGTCAGAGACAATGTATGTATGTATGTAAACGCTTTATTGTACCAAAAATAACAACAACAACAATAATAAAATAGGAATTAAACTGTGTACAAAGGCGGACTTATCCCACTTAGGGATCTCTTCCAGTCAACCTTAGTAATATTAATATAAGTAAGAGACAAAATTACAGCGCGAATATGGAAGGAACTACAGCTAGAGATCGTCCTAGGAGGATGTTCAAGGATCGAATTGGTGACGTCCTCAAAAAGGCTGGGAACCGCAGTGAGATGAATAAAAGGAGGTGCATGAAAAAGTTGATGGATGTAAGTGAGGCTAGTGATGTGTGTTAGGATTGCGCAAAGTGGCGATCCATTGTCTCTGCCTACCCCTCTGGGACCAAAGCGTGAGCATTATGTATGTATGTTTTCAGGTGACAGAGCACATTAAGAACTTGAAGACGGACATGACTGAGACGGACACCGAGGAGGACATTGCTCGGAAGAAAGTCAGAGAGGAGATGAAGAAAATATCTCAGTACCTGCCTTTGGTGAGTGTTGAAATTAAATATGACAGAAATATTCACATTAAAAAACAACTTTGTAAGAAAGCCTATTATAAAATAAACGATTATTTGAACGACAAAGATGCCTGGTACTATTGTTGATTCAGCTTCGCACAATCTTTATATAATTGTATGCAAACTTGATTTTAAAACATGTGTTGCGTGAAGTTTGTTGCGCCGTTTCTTCTTCACAGCGCTAACACAGTATGTAGGAAGCGGTAGTCGATAAAAAAAACGTGTATAAATGTACCAAGTGTACTAATATGCAATAAATCATTTTGACTTTGTCTAAAGTTTAATTGAATTGAAAGGAATTAGATGGATCGAAGATCTGTGTAAGGCAGCGAATGGGTGCTGAGAACTGAGGTTTATTTCAGTGGCGCTCCTGGGGGGACGTCTACGTCCGGAAGTAGACGTGTGGGGTCGAATGTGTGTATACCATACCTTATATGTATGCATACTTAAGTCGGCTCCGTAGCCTAGTCGGTAGTACACCTGCCTGCGAAGCTCGGGATCGCGGGTTCGAATCCCGCCCAGGGTAAACATTCGTGTGATGAGCACTTGTGTTTGCCTTGTGACTGGATGTTATTTATATATTATATTATGTATTTATGTATGTATATCAGCTGTCTGATACCCATATTACGGCTCTACCTAGTTTGGGATCAGGTGGCCGTGTGTGAAATTTCCCCATATATTTATTTTATTTTACTGGTAGGCTACTTACTCCCTGCCTTTAAATATTAATAAAAGATGAAATTAAAAAATGTCAGTGTATAATTCTTCGGAATTAGACAACAGCTTTATGTAAATTTATTTATATGCTGTTTTTATTGATTATTACAGATGATCAAACAAGTGATATCAAACCATTTCGTACCTCAAAAGCCGGAGTATCAACGAATAAGAGTAAGTAAGCCGTAAACATCGTGAAGCTAAACATCGCGTGTGTGTCGCTGTCAACGCCGTACAATAAACAGTTCAATTGTTCAAAGAATCAAAATACCATTGGTTTACAACATAAACGGTCACATAATCAATGAATTATAACTAACATACATAATTAGGGGTCTAAGGATAAGTAATGGAATAAGATCATTTCTGGAATTTTTGTCTGTTGGTTTGTGCACGCATCACGTAAAAACGACTGAACCGATTCTGGAGGGGTTTTCAGAAAAAATATCGGGCTTAATTCGGAGTAACATTTAGTATTTATTTCATCGTAATCGGCTAACTCAATCAAAAGTTAAGAAGTATAATGCTCGGCGGAATTCAGATTGCGATGAGTTGGGACTACGGTGGCGGCGGCAGGGGGAGTTAGAGTGGCGGAGGGGGGAGGGCGTGGAAGTGGGTGCGGGAGCGGGAGCGGGGAATAACTTGTAGTTCACGCGAACGGAGCCGCGGACACAGCTAGTACTTGAATAAATCAACGTCCAAAGAGACCTTAGCCCTATCAGGCTCCGCCACTGGTACGTCCCCATCGCGATAAATACCTACTGTTTCACGCGCCGTCGACGGCTCGCTCGCCTTGCCCACTCGCCCCGCCCACCTCGCGCGCTGTACCGAGTATAACATCGCTAAGTCGGGCGCCGTACGACATATTTTCGGGCGCTGTCGGCATCATCAAACGCGTAGCGGTCCGCCCACAAATAGCGCGCTGTACGGACTAGTAAACAAACGCTAAGTCGACCGCATGAGACACATTTCCGCGCGCTGCCGGCACATCAATCGCCGCTGCGCTCCGCCCACATATCGCGCGCTATACGGAGTAGTAACAAACGCTAAGTCGAGCGCGTTAGGTACATTTTTGCCTGTATTGTCGGTACTGTCAAAGGCCCTCGCCCGTCGAGCGCCGTACGGAGTAAAACAACGCTAAGTCGAGCGCCTTAGAAACATTTCTACGTGTACACACCCACACACATACCTACACTCACTACTCACATCCTAACTCACACTAAACACTTAATAATTACTTACTATTGTATTTCACAGTCCGGAGGTGGAGCCTGGCGGCCTGTATTTACAGGCTACTGTGTAACCTAGTTCAGGCACCAGACTTCACAAAAAGTTGTGAAGTAAATAAATGAAATTTGTATTTGTACTGTCCGCCAGTGGGAAGCTAGATGATGAAAACCGTAGGTATTTTCGTTTTACCAGGAAGTGGGGTATCTGCCTCTCCAACCCGTCTGGCCAGCGCGGGGAGTGTAGGCCAAATCCTCCGTCTGTCTCCGGCAGATGAGAGAGGGTTGTGCTCCTGCAGTGGAGACAAAAATAACCTGATGATGATGATGGATTATCTGTTACGAACGTATGTAACTATTTAGTACCTTTCTTACTGCCCGTCCCCGGTATGATAATCCTATATGTGTCAGATGTACGGCGAGCCGTTCATGCCGACCAAGGAGCAGATGACGCCGTTCCTGCGGCGCTACCACGCGGCGCGCATGCAGCGCTCCGACAGCATGTACAACGTGCTGCGGATGGACGTGCCGCTCGCGCACTACGCGAGCCTGCTCGCCATGGACGGCTCGGTCATCGGTGAGTGCGGCGACTCCGTAAGCGATTAGTTTAATATGAGTATGACTGTAAATATGAATTGATGATGTTATTATGTATGAATGCATTTGGAAAACTGCGTCAAATCTTCACGTCGCCTATTCCACAATGCTTAAAGACAAAAGTCTTTAATCAGTGCGTCCTGCCTGTCATGACATACGGTGCAGAAACGTGGACACTGACGGTGGGCCTGATCCACAAGTTACAAGTCGCTCAGCGAGCTATGGAGAGGGCTATGCTCGGGGTTTCTTTGAAAGATATGATTCGTAATGAGGAGAACCGACGAAGAACGAAACTCACCGACATAGCCGAAAGATAAGTAAGCTGAAGTGGCAGTGGGCATATGCCGCAGAACCGACAGCCGTGCGGCAGACGAGTTCTGGAGTGGAGACCGCGGATCGTCACTCGCAGGGTTGGACGCCCCGCCGCCAGGTGGACCGACGACCTGAAGAAGGTGGCCGGCAGCGGCTGGATGCGGAGGGCGGAGGACCGGGTGTGGTGGCGTTCGTTGGGGAAGGCCTATGTCCAGCAGTGGACTTCTAGGGGCTGACATGATGATGATGATGATGATTATGATTGATGTTATACCTAATGTTATTTAAGTTTCAAATTGTTTATTTTATTTTTTATTCTTATTTATTTATAGTAAATCATACACACATGCATTAGACCCAGAAGGGTAGGCAGAGACGATGTATCGCCAGTTTGCGCAATAAAATGTCGCGAATATTAATAAAAAAAAATGTAATCTTGTAATAATTGTGTAACGTTTCCTATGGGATTAATTGGCCCGAAATAAATATTATTTAATTTTTAATTTAATTTAAAACTAATGGCCGTTGTACTTCAAAGTCATTTTGTACTCTCTACCATGTCATGTGACATATTATGCTGACAAACGTTTGGTATATTAATACAATAACTATACCCCAAATGCTTATTAGAATATATCGTTGTCCTCTAAAGTATATTTTCTAAGTTAGACCCCTTTTCACCAGATGCACAGACTTATTTCGTTTTAAATCGCAACATAATGTTGTGTAGCCATTGGGTTAATATTCGAGCGTTTCAACCACCTTCGATATCCCTCCCCCCAAATTGATGAAAAATATTACATTTAATTATCATCATCATCAGGTTATTTTTGTCTCCACTGCAGGAGTACGACCCTCTCTCATCTGCCGGAGACAGACGGAGGATTTGGGCTACACTCCCCGCATTACATATATATATATTATATTACTACATTATATTTAATTATATATTTCACAAATACAGAATCTGTGCTGGGACCAGAAACTTATTGTATAACTAGCTGTTGCCCGCGACTTCGTCCGCGTGGACAACTTAACAATACACATTCTTATGTATTACGTGTTACTAAATCCTAAAAGAAATCTATTAATCTGGTTATGCATTAAAAATATTAATATACATAAAAAAACATACTATCCAATTGAGAACCTCCTTTTTTGAAGTCGGGTAAAAATTTGCGTTCCGGCGGTGGTTTCACCCGTTGGACCACAGTTTTTTAGGTTTCCGTAGCCAAATGGCAAATAACGGAACCCTTATGGATTCGTCATGTCTGTCTGTCTGTCTAGACTACTACGTGTGTGTGTCTAGCTACGGAAACCTAAAAAACTGTGGTCCAACGGGCGAAAGTCGATTTGTCTGTCCGTCCGTATGTCACAGCCACTTTATTCCGAAACTATAAGAACTTACTATTGAAACTTGGTAAGTGGATGTATTCTGTGAACCGCATTAAGATTTTCACACAAAAATAGAAAAAAAAAACATTAAATTTTGGGGGTTCCCCATACTTAGAACTGAAACTCAAATTTTTTTTTTCATCAATCCCATATGTGTGGATAGGTCTTTAAAAATGATATTGAGGTTTCTAATATAATTTTTTTCTAAACTGAATAGTTTGCGCGAGAGACACTTCCAAAGTTGTAAAATGTGTGTCGTAAGAGAATGATAAAACTAAAATATATATATATGATGTACATTGCCATGCAAACTTCCACCGAAAATTGGTTTGAAAGAGATCTAGTAAGTAGTTTTTTTAATACGTCATAAATCGTAAACCACAATACTATTATTAAAACATCGATCAAAGTTACAACGAACTACAATAACTTTTATATTATGTTACTTGCTGCTACGGAACCCTTCATGGGCGAGTCCGACTCGCACTTGGCCGCTTTTTTTTAAATAAAGTTGACATTTACATTTATCATGAATTAAAAGATTATCAAATAATCAATAATTTTTTTATATTTTAATATTGTGCAAATTAGGTGATATTTCCTTCCCACCAATTTGTCCTTTCCATATCCTTTCTTTCTTTCCTTCTCCATCCCCTTCCCACAACGTTGAAAACCCTTTCCCCACCCCTACCCTCTACCTACTCCTACCTCTCCCCCTTCCCTTAACCCACCCCTTCCTACACCCTTTATTTACCACTGCCCCCTCATTTTTCCTCTCTTACCCTAATCCCTCTATTCTTTTCCATCCGACTTCCTTCCCCTCCTATTCCCTTCCTATGTTGCATATCCAATTAACTGTACAACAAAATGTCTGTCAAACTGCTGGACATGCCTACCCCAATGAATGCCACAACGCCCTACAGATCCAGCCGCTTCCGGCCACCATCTTCAGGTCATCCATACACCTGGCGGCAGGGCGTCCCACCCTGCGTGTGGGACGTCGCGTCCCAATCTAGAACCCGTCTGCCCCAACGGCCGTTCGGTACTACGACAGATGTGACCTGCCATTTCAGCTTACTAATTCTTTCGGCTATGTCGGTCACCTTCGTTATTCATCGGATCTCCTCATTACGAATCATATCCCTCATAGAGACCCCGAGCATTGCCTTCTCTATAGCTCGCAGAGCCACTTGAATCTTGTGGATCAGGCCCACCATCAGTGTCCACGTCTCCGCGCTGTAATCATGACAGGCAGGACGCACTGATTAAAGATTTTTGTCTTTAAACATTGTGGAATAGGTGACGTAAAGACTTGACGCAGTTTTCCGAATACTGCCCACCCTAACTGGATTCTTCTGTCAGCTTTTGAAATTGATCCTACCCAACTATATTGTCTGTCCTAGGCAGACGTACTCCTGAACAGCTTCGATATTGACATTGTCGACGATCACCGGTCTAATACAGGGCCACTAATTATCGAATAGCGAACTTTTTGTATCGAGACTTGTGGAAATACCTGAAATACATCAGCTAAAATAAATCTATAAATGAGCTTTAAAACATCTCTGTCACTTTCTGTCAAGTTCTTGCATCGACCAGTAATGTTGAACTACACTTTCATACAAATGATATGAAATGAGAGGTCAACTTGTATATCAGCATCCTGACATTTTATTGAGATATGACTTATACCAGTATGAGGCCCGAACTCAAAGCTATTAAACAGTGAAAAGCCGTCAAATTCTGTTCAGCAGTTTCCAAGATTAGCCCGTACATACATACATACATACAGACAGATAAGAATTTTTTTAATTATATTTTTGGACTCTACTGGTCTTCAGTAACGTCCGGGCAGTGAAATTTTTTTTTTAACTTCAATGTACAGATTCGCTTTTCTTTTGTTTTTTCTACTCTTTTATTATATGTATATAGATAAAAATTATGAACACTGTTATTGTCTTTTCAACTTTTGAAGGTGAGAATAATGGCGGCGCGCGGTTGAAACGCTCGAATATTCAACCCATTGTACTTTTACCGAGGATCGGGTTCTGTGGCATGCCTTGAGATAGGCCTATGTGCAGCAGTGGACTCTTGCAGGCTGTTGATGATGATTGTACTTTTATTGACCGCCTCAATGACCTAGTGGCTTGGTCATTGAACTCGAGCCAGAGGTCGTGGGTTCGATTCCCACTGGGGACAGACAACTTTGTACAATTTGTACAAGCTGGTCCCGGTCTGGATGTTATATTTGTGAATTGTCCTATCCTTGTTAATTCCCATAGCACAGGAGAAAATCCTAGTTTGGGATTAGACAAGTGTATGAATATGTACTCGTATTATAAAGTTTTTTTAAAAAGAAAATGAGAAAGGAATATTCATTATAATATCAGCCCTGTTAGACAAGAATTCCTAACTATGCATATCACTTGCAGGTGGTGCCAAGTTGGTGATCCGCTCGGCGGACAACCCACTGTACATGCCACAGTCTCTCGCAGCGGCCCCGAAGGGCGTGCTCGGTGAGGACCACATGGACAGAGCAGTTGCTTCCGAAGTCGACCAGGAGATGGGCGTTGATGAGGACTGGACAGAGGATATGGTTGTGTGATCACTTGGTCGCATATTTAGTATCACTCGTACCCCGAAAACAATATATACACGGCTCCCTCTACGTAAGATAAAAGCTAACATCCCTGCTCGCTTTCAGTAAATAATAAAAATAAAAGATTATTATCTCATTACTAAGGAAAACTTAATAAATACATATATCGGGAGAAATTTGACATAATTACACCTTTATGGGAGTTGGTGCCCGTATCGTCCTCGAGACAGATCACCAGGCTCTCACTACGTTGGGAAAAACAAAAGAATTGAACAATAAATATGAAATTAAACTGAGAAATAAATAATCTAACGCAAGCTACATGTCATACCATAGTTACTAATTTAATAACCAATTATTGGCAATCATGAAGGTAAAAACTTGGAGGAGACTAATGAGGTGCGAAAATTATTTTCCTTCATGGTATGACCTTCATGATATGAAGTAAAATACCTTTTTTCAGTTGCATAAGCATAGAGGATGTGAGTGGTGGGAGGCAGGCGTGTTGAGATCGCAGTATATGAAGTTTTTTTTGAAGGATTTATTAATTTGACTGCGATGAATCAGTATCTAAGTTTAGTTTTAAGTGATGTTTAAGAAATATTTCGATATCCAAAATATCAGTTAGCGTAAGAGACAAACTGTCGTAAATAAATTATTAATTAGCTTATATTTATGTTTATATCGTTAAAGATCTAGAAAATCTAAGAATGTCGTATAGCATCAAAATCAAACGTTATTTAACGTAAATAGATAAGTAAACTAACAATTATATAAAATTTCCTTCAATGATGTATTTTAAGTTTACCTTTGTGATATCACCCAACTAGCATACTGTCAAGTTATGCAGTTAGCTTATAGCTTAGCTGCACTAACACAGTTATACCTCCACTATGGACCTATTTCAGAGCTTATGGCTGCCTATTTCGCCAGTATGCTAGTTGGGCAGTTTTTTGTCTCCTGAAAAGTCGTCATTTGTCCCTGCTTATTGATATCGGGTATCGATTTGTTTGAAACGAACATTAGTTTCAGAGTTAGTTATTATATTAAATACCTATAAGTAATGTTTGTGGAATAAAGATTTTGTCATTCCAATTTGTGTTCTTATTGTTAAATACTACCACATTGAGCTAGTAGCTGGCTACCTAGTACGCAGAAGCAAAACCAGGAAATTTAACTGGCTTTTTAAAAACCGGAGAAATTATAGCTCTGAGACGATTGGATGTCATATTGTAACGTTTTTTCGAGTTCTTTGAAAATACTATGAAATATCGCCGTTATAATGTCAGCCATTAGACGTCCACTACTGGACATAGGCCTTCCCCAATGAACGCCACCACACCCGGTCCTCTGCCCTTCGCATCCAGCCATTTCTAGCCACCTTCAGGTCGTTGGTCCACCTGGCGGCGGGTTGTCTAACCCTATGCGTGCCGATCCGCGGTTTCCACTTCAGAACTCGTCTGCCCCAAGAATGATGCCCGCCCACGGCCACTTCACCTTGCTAATTCTTTCGCCTGTCGGATACCTTCGTTCATTGTCGGCTCGCTTCATTATGAATCATATCCTCCAACGAAAGCCCGAGCATAGCCCTCTCCATAGCTCACTGAGCAATTAAATCACAAATATCATTTATGATGATTGAAATCTGTTTTGAAATAAATGCAAGTAAAATTGGAAATTTTATAAATATTTTATAAATGTTAGAAATCGCTGGTTTTCCCTTTGACTGTGTCAACAAGTATGCGAAATAGCGTTTAATGGGTTTTCGCAGACGAAAGAGCACGCGATAAATAGTTTTTTGTACTGGTAAATAAAAATATCGATGTAATTGGTTTTCCCAGTATATAACGGCTATCACTGGTCTGTCTTCTGTTTGGAACTTCATTCTGAAAAACATGAAAACTTCCATGATTGAGCAATAAGCTTACTAAACGCTTACGTTGCCACCATAATCTATATACAGGGTTACAGGAAAAGTCGTGCTAGATCCCTTAAGGGTGTGGAGCACCCATCATTTCTGACTTATTTCACTATGAAACACCCTACCCTAAACTTAACCCTTTTCGAGATATTCGACTTTTAATTTTTTTATTGAAAATTGCTGATTTTTAGGCTACTACATTTATTTTTGTTTATTTTGTGTATCTTATTATTATTATTATTGCATTTTTACATGTGTAGTAAGATGCTTTAGGACGTCAATCATTAAAATAGTGCACAAGTTATTTGAATAGACCGTAGTAGACAAGTGAAAGAAAAGAAATAAAAAACATATTAGAAAGTTTATTTTTCTCTAAGGGATATCTAAAAAAAATATTATGGTAATTGTTCGGCAGATGTTTTTTAAAATATCTACGGTTCATCAGCTATCTAACGAGGTATAATAATGTAGGGTTTTATTCAAATGCATTCAAAAAAATTTAGTTTCATAGGCGACAGTGGAGAAGAAAATGTATACTTAGCCCTAAAAAGTAAAATAAAACAATAGGTAAGCATGAAATGCCATTTATTAAAGGTTTTCTCACAACTTTTTCTTTTTCTACAGTTCATGTTCAACATGGCCGCCTCTATTTCTAATACATTGTCGCATCCTTCTACGGAGACCGGTCTTCACTACGCCAGTGGTCAATGTGGTCCTCATTTTATTTGCTGCATCCACAATCCTTTCTCTTAAGTCTTCCACAGACGAAACTGGATTCGGCTCGCTGTACACGAGACTTTTCATGCAGCCCCACACATGAAAATCCATGGGGGTTAGGTCCGGACTTCTTGCTGGCCATGGCAATGGCCCACCTCGTCCAATCCATTTGTTTGGATAATTTGTGTCCAGCCAGTCTCTGACACTTCTCCTGAAATGGGCAGGGCAGCCATCGTGTTGGAACCACATGTCCCTGATCAGGTTGAGTGGCAGATCATCCAGCAAATCACTCAAGTCTGCTCTCAGGAAATTTTCGTAGCTTTCCCCGTTTAGATTATCCGGGAGAAAGTAAGGTCCAATCAAATGATTGGAGATAATGCCCATCCACACATTCACGCTGAATCTTCGTTGGGACCCCTTCACTCTTTTCTTATTGGGATTCCTTAGTTCTTTTAGGGCCCAGTAATGGGCGTTGTGATAGTTAGTTATGCCATCTTTATCAAATTTGGACTCATCCGTCCACAAGATATTTCTTAAAAAATCTGGGTCTTCTACATCAGCATTTAGCATAAATCTGCAAAAGTCCAATCTTCTCGCGGGGTCCCCTTCTTCAATAACGTGTACTGGCGTGTAATGGTACGGGTATAGGCCAGCAGTATGCACTGTAAACCACACTCTCCATTGCGAAAGCCCCAGATCACGGGCAACAATATTAGTGGAAGTAGTCGGATCCGCTCGAAAGCGTTGCACTATCTCATTGTCCTGTTCTTCGTCGTCAATTCGTGGTCTTCCCATGTCTGTACTTCGTCTCAAAACAGAGCCAGTTTCTCGAAGTCTTCGATACCTACATAAATCGTCACTTGTCTCGCTCGCACGGTGCGTCTTAACTTGAAGGACAATAGGCGTGGGACCGTTAGAACTGCTACCTGGAGCGTCCCAACTACTTTTTTTCCACGAAATGTAATACAAACCCTAGATTGTTACACCTCGTTAGATAGCTGATGAAACGTAAATATTTTAAAAAACATCTGCCGAACAATTACCATAACATTTTTTTTAGATATCCCTTAGAGAAAAATAAACTTTCTAATATGTTTTTTATTTCTTTTCTTTCACTTGTCTACTACAGTCTATTCAATTAACTTGTGCACTATTTTAATGATTGACGTCCTAAAGCATCTTACTACACATGTAAAAATGCAATAATAATAATAATAAGATACACAAAATAAACAAAAATAAATGTAGTAGCCTAAAAATCAGCAATTTTCAATAAAAAAATTAAAAGTCGAATATCTCGAAAAGGGTTAAGTTTAGGGTAGGGTGTTTCATAGTGAAATAAGTCAGAAATTATGGGTGCTCCACACCCTTAAGGGATCTAGCACGACTTTTCCTGTAACCCTGTATATAGCCTATGTTACGCTGGGATAATGTAGCATTCTAATTGTGAAAGAATTTTTGAAATCAGTCCGGTAGTTTTTAAGTTTATTCGTTACAAACATACAAATCTTTCCTCTATAATATTAGTGTAGATAAATTTAAAACTTGATCAGAAAGTAACAGATTCATCAATCTATTACTGTATCCGATTAAACTTTGATTCCTAGACCTCGAGGTGAAATCTCCCCCAATTCTTCTTGCGACTTCTTCGACGACAAAGAAAACCAAACATTACGAATAAATGAAATCACTTTATTTCAGATCTGACATTTGCATACAAAATAGAATCAATAAATAATTGCAATTATAAAAAAAAATGCATTAACAATGCAACAGATTGGAGTTATACGAACAATAAAAACTCAAAAATAACAAAGCTTAGACAACAACTGAAATCGCACAGTAACTAAACATGATGTATGGCGTGATCAATTGAAACAATCTGGAATGAAGAATATCGGTGGATAAAAAAATACTGCTTTTCTTACATTAATTGTATAATAATAAATGGACATTTTTAGGCATTTTTCTGACATATTACACTAATATAGATTTCAAAAAATGAAGTACATCAAAAATCACAACATCGATTTAAAAAAAAAGATACAAAAATTTCATAAGTTAGTCGATTATTTTAATAATATAACGAATAAATGATTATACCCGTATTGAGATTTTTAATCATAGTATTAAGGTCACATGAAGAAATTACAATTTAAAATTATTTTGTGACTTAGATTCATAAGATTTTTTTAAATAAAATAATTACAATAAATTTAAATATAATAAATATTTGGTTTCATATAATAGTGGGTATAATTGTGTATGGAAAAGTTTCATATACAGACTGAAAAAAAAAAGGAAGTTTGTTATAACATTGGCCTCTCGTGTAAGAATTCTGCCAATTTCGTTTCGCTATGTTTAAATATATGATTATCTGTAAGCTAAGGGTTGCCTATGTCAAAGACAAAATAGGCTGCTCACAAGCTATCCAAAAGTAATACCAATGTGACAGTTTATAAGACACCAAATGGAAGTGAAGCTGTGCTTAGGCGCGGAACTAGGATTTCATTTGGGGTTGGCTGGGGAATGGGGGCGGAATTTTGTGTGATTTTACCTATCTAGGTAGGTTAGGTAGTTATAAGTTAATAACGATTCTTGTAAAGGGTGGGATTAATCTCAGTACCTCTGTATCCGCTCCTTGGCTGTGCTGTGTACAAAGATCAACTTACTTCACTTAGGACCTGCTTCAGTCAACCTTTGAGCGAGAGAATTGATGTATAGAATAGATTTTAAAGCCTATCAAAATTAATGACGAAAGTGGAATCTATTGAAAGCGGAATAAGAAGTACGACCTGAGGAAGGTGGCCAATAGCGGCTGGATGCGAAGGGCGGAGGAGCGGGTGTGGTGGCGTTCATTGGGTAAGGCCTACGTCCAGTAGTGGCCGTCTAGGGGCTGACATATGATTATAAAATATAGTATATAGGTACTGCTTCCCTTTTTGTAACAGTTTGTATATTTCATTCCAGATTAATAGTCCTATGAAAACCAACGCTATTTACGTCTCGGTAACATATACATGAAAGGGTCACCAGCAGCAAAAATAGGTTTGTATTACCAAGTAAACTTTGCGGTCCACTTAGGAACACCATCTATTGTGTATTTTGTTTTCGAGACGCAAATGCGTTTGTTTTCATAGGACTATTAATCTGGAATGAAATATATATGTAATCATACCAATTATAGGGGTTTTCAAATAACACGGTACATGTAACGCGGAATTGTGGTTTTACAGTTACTAGTATTTTACACAGAAACGAGGTTGTATAGCACCTATATCGGAATATTAAAAAAATATTGCATACTTATAAATAAACTATGATAACGTCATGCACCAAGCTATGTGAAAATTATGTGAAGCACTAGCTACGCTAGAGTCAACTTGTAGTTAACATAATACGTAGAAAAAATTGAGTATTTGGAAGATAATTTTAGTGCATATATTTTTTCTGGCTAGTATGTCATAATTAAAACAATATATTAAATTTATATATTTGTGGTATTTATTGTATACAATTATAGATAGGCCTTTAGTGGCAATATTAAATATGCCATTTCATACAAGGCTTCCAGTAGGAGATGACTGTTTTCTATTCTATTAAGACATTATTGTAGTTTGAAATTTTATTGGCCAATTTTATAATGGGACTTATTTATTTTGACATAATTCTATTTTTTTTTGGATAGGAGTCGTAAATCCAGTTATCTAAATGAAAAAGATGACCATAAACCTTAATATAAATGTAGACTGGAATCTGAGGCTTTAATTCCTGTCAAATGGTCAAAACTTCGATAAGTACTATAATAATAATATTAATATACTTTAGTACTTTAGTTTTATACGAATATTCAATCAAATATCAACCACTGGATTCCCTGTATGTATTTAATATAAATCTACTCTACCCTCCTTTGCCTAGTAGTTTGAGGATTTACGTCTTGGTTTCGAATCTATGAACAGTTTATACACATTTAAACAATTTGTACAAGTCTCGAGTTTTACATTCGTCAATCATATTCATCGATTACCTTGTTGGCTTAGTGGCTCGAGCTCGAGGTCTATTGGAGACTGTAAAATTTTTACAAGTTGTTCGTTATCAATGTAAACTGTCCTCTCCTATCTGATTTCCATGGTACTGCGGAAAATCCTAGTTTCTTAAGTATATGTATATATGTAATAATGTAAATGTACAATCTAATTTGGGCTTAGACACGTGTATGCAGAGTATTACATAGTAAGGCATGAATATGAACAATTTGGTTAACACCTATGAATAGACTGTGCGATTCAGCCATTCCTCAAGAGAGAACGTTGCATATTCGCCGCCTGACGATCTCTTCTTGAATGTATCTGGAAATACACAACACAACGTTAATATCTGACGAAAACTGGCGCCAGTGTTACGGTGATAGGTTTTAAATACAAAGCTGTGTTAGGTGCAATGTGTTTGGACGTTTTACAGAGCATTTAACCATTAAAAAGATCACAGTGAATACAGATTACTGAAATGAAATTGCAAAATATTACATTTTAATTGTTTAGTTAAATACTAGTGTAGAAAGTCCTTTGTGTGGAGGCAAAACTATCTGCGAGCAGTTTCATTCCGTTTTTTTTGTTCTCTATGCATTATTGATATACAATTTAAAATAATAATTGGAAAACGCAACAGTAACTTGCCGCAAACAGTTTAATGAAGGGGCTTTAGGAAACGCTTTTTTTTTACTAAAAAAAATTGGGTATAACTGATAATAATGCCTTGGCAATAATAATGGGAAGTCGATTCCAATACATTTTTACTATGAAATCTGCACTTTTTTTAAATGATAAGTTTTAAACTGTGAAATTCTTGTGTTTACATTAGTTTTAATGCGAAGTAAGCTCGCTTAGCGTTCAAATATTAAGGCCTCGCTCGCTTAGCATTCATGTTATCGGAAAAATGGACTGCGACAAAACTTGAAATCCTTAGCATAAATGAAGAATCAGGAAACAGACCAGTAAACTCGAATACATAACATACAATAAATGTCTAATAATACTTTCAACTATGAAATTCCAATATATTGCCAAGCTGTATAGATCCCAATAAAGGGCCGTACTGGTCCAATATTTTTCTAGTAGCCCCCACAATTATAGCATTCCTAAACCCCCTCAGCCGAACCCATGACACCGCGAGACACGGTAACGGTAACGGTAACGTGGTGGTATTACACTTCTCGCCGCCGCCGGATGGTCACCAGCGCCGTCCGCTCACGGGCCGTACGCCAGCTCGCGTTCGAGATTCTCCAACGGCTCGTTCTTGGCTGTCGTTTCATTTTATTATTTACTATTATATATTACTAGCTGTTGCCCGCGACTTTGTCTGCATGGACAACTTAACTGTTTTTTGGGATAAAAACTATCCTATGTCTTATTCCAGAGCCTAACCTATATGTGTGCCAAGTTTTATCCCGATCCGTCCCGTGGTTGAGTAACAAACATCCAAATATCCAAACATCCAAACTTTCGCATTTATAATATTAGTGGGATTCTATTCGTTGACTGCCTATTGGCGTACTATCGATATCATTGCCGTTAACAATAAGTATTGCTCATCATCAGCCAAAATAAGTCCACTGCTGAACATAAGCCTCATCAACAGAATGCCACTTTTGGCGGGCTGTTCATTGTGTATTTGTCATAATCAGCACGCTTGGCAGACGGATTGGTGATCGCAGTAATGATCTTAATATACACGGGAGAACGCTGCTGCCCGTCTCTGGTGCAATCCCTTAGTCGACTTGACGCCACCCACGGGAAGATTGGGGATGGCCCTATTCTAAACCGGAATCCACACGGATAAGTATTTCTCATTTTTACACCATCGATTAAATTTAAACTACTGAAACAATTATCGATATTATTAGTACGTCTATGTAGTTTTCGAGGTCAAAATAGTATCACGATAGTATCGATAAACTATTCGCTCACAACACTAGTCTAGCGGCTGTAGTAATAAAAGTATTTCCAAATAAGATATCGCTTAAAGGTCTTGTAACCATGCCAAAATATTCATTAAAAAAAAGTATTTTGACGGTAACCAAACTTCCAATACGTATATGAATGCCAATGACTCACCGATCATGGTCTTGAGTCGCACGGCGCACATTATGAAGTCATCGAACTGTATGTACCCGTCGCTGGAGCCGTATCTGTTGAAAGAGAAATTAAAAAAAAATAACGGCATTTATAGCAATGTACGTCTATGTAGTAAGTCTAGCAATCTCATATTAGTAACTAGCTGTGCCCGCGGCTCCGCTCGTGTGAACTACAGAATCCGCTCCCATTCCCGCTCCCGCTTGCACCGCCTTCGCCTCCGCCACTCCCACTCCTACTTCCACTTCCACTCAGACTCTCAATATCCTGCTCCCGCTCCCACTACCACACCATCTTCCATTTTCCCACGCCCACTCCCACTGCCATTTCCACTACCAGCTACAAATGTAGTCCAAACTCATCGCAATTTGAATAGTACGGAAATACTATTATCTGCAATATATTGCATACTAACCTTACCTACTCATGTATTTGAAAACGAAAAATGTACATAACTTTTGATTGAGTAAACCGATTGCGTTGAAATAAAGACTAAATGTTAAGTTAAGCCCCATGTTCCTGTGAAAAGTTCATAAATTCCGTTCAGTAGTTTTTAAGTGATGCGTGCACAAACTCACAGACAAACAGACAAAAATTTCAAAAATTTTCGAAATGTGTTCTGTTTGCAAATTTCTTCAAAGTACAGACACGCGAAGTTTACGATTTTATTTATTAGAAGATATGAGACGAGGTAAATCCCCGGGGCCCGACCACTTCTCCGTCGAGCATCTCCGGCACGCGGGTACCGGAGGCTGTTCCCGCGTTTTTTGGAAAACAGTCTGTATAAATAAACGTGACTAAGCTGATCTTCTTAAAGCAGTGAACTTCCTAACCTCAAACCTTACAAAACGTTAGTAAGGGAAGTCTGTGACTATATCAGGACCAGCGTTGGTCTGAGGCACTCTGATTATGATAGTAAACAGAAAATAAAAAGATATCTTGATTAGACGGATGGAATTATTGCCAATGTCTTAAAACAAACAAAAAAAAATCTCGGGTACCCATCTAGACTATAGTATATTACGTACGGTATATGTATTGTATTATAAACTATATATGTATGCATATGTATGTATTTAAGTATATTTGTATGTAAATTCAATTGTGTAATATTGTTACTAAATATTTACCATGTTCTAAAATTATAAATTTATCTTGTTTCACCTGCAATACTCTGTCGCTATGTCTTTCTTATTTTCCTTCAGAAAGGTTGCCTGGAAGAGATCGCTTTAAGCGATAAGGCCGCCTTTGTACACTTTCCAAAAATTTGTACCTATTTTATTGTTATCCTTAATTAGTGTTCAATAAAGAGTTTATCTATCTATCTATCTATCTAGACTAGATCTATGTAATCAATAATAGTGTGTGCGAGCGAACCTGTGTGCCAGTATGTTCAGTATATGCGCGTTGACCGTGTAGCCCGACGAGTGCAGCGCGTCGCGCAGGTGGTGCGCGGGGATGGCGCCGCGGCCCTCCGTGTCGTACAGGCGGAACACAGCCTGGGAACACACATTACACACTCAATCGGTCAATCAATCAATCGATTAATCGTACTATAAATCATGTTTTACATAATTTAAGTATATAGGAAACAGTATATTTTCCACCCGCAATAATCCTGGGATTATTGCTGGTGGAAAGCTTGGGAGAGGGGATAGAGGGCAATGGTCTCCCCCAAGACCTGCGACTGAAACCATATATAATTTTTCGTATGTCTGAGATATGTAAGTATGAGAAGAATTTTAATGAGGTTATCTTTATTCGGAAAATATACTAAATCATCGGTTTTTGCAAGAAGTTACTAACTGCTGGGGAATAACCGTATATAGTGAGAGCCGTGGTAGCCAAGTTGGTTGTGTACTCGCCTCACTTTCAGGTCGTGGGTTCAAAGCTCGTTCGTACCAATGAGTTTTTCGAAACTTAAGTACGGTTTATTTGTAACACCACAGGCTTTTTCGGTGAATGAAAACATGGTAAGGAAACCTGTACATTACAAAAAGTAGAACTATAAATTAAATTAATATTAAGTGCTGTGGATTTTGTGAAAATAAATAATATAAAATAAATAAAAAGTAAAATACAAAATAAAATAAAAAGTAAGTTTAAGACGTATGTGAAGTCCACCAAATCGGCTTGCGCACCGTTGGTGGACAGGGGTTTGGCACAAAAGATTCTGTGGGGTCGAAGTGTCGCTAGGTCTTCCTGACCCCTAAAGATAACCGTAGTTAGTGACTCCTGCAGATCCGCGTCGTGAGGGCAGATCTCTACCCAAATATGGGACATATAGGCTGAAGTAATAATACTGACCCTCCAGTTGCGCAGATCGATCCACAGCGACTTGAACTCTTCAAAGCCGAGCCCGCCCGACCCGTCGGTATCCAACATGGCGACCATGCTCCTACACACGTCCTTCGAGAACCCTTGCCCTTTCAGCTCTGCCAAAATTAATTTATATACATTAGCGAAATGTAAGACAGAATTAGAAATAACACAAGTTAAATAAGTAATTTGGAAACGTGATACTAATTTCAACTTACTTAAAAAAAGGTAAGTAAAAATATTTTAATTTATAAGTTTGTATTTAGTTTTACTGCTCCTACCACAGGGAGAGGAAAAAACCAAATGTAATCAATTAAAAAACATCGCCTTGAAATACACTTTGTTTCAGAAACTTAAAAAGAAAACATTTTATATAAGATCCAAAATTTGTAGAGAGTTAATCAGTATCAGGTCTGATTAGGTAGGTATATATACCCCCTCCCACTCACACACCCACGCACACGCACCGTCTCTATATAATATTTATTGTATGTGTTTTATTTTATCTATTTACCCCCCCTCGACCCTCTATTAATATACACACTATTGTTTTATACAGTTTTTCTGTATTTGTACTTCTTTTACTCATATTTTTCATGTGAAATCTTGTAATTTGCTTCCATTATTAGTATTAATCAGAGACTTTCTTAGACATTAAATCAAATAAATAATAACAATCACACACTGAATATATTAGAATTCAAGTATTATTGAAATTTGGTTCACGTCTCCAAATACAACATTTTCAGTATTTTATACGGTTTCGTTTATAGAAATGGAGGTGACTTAACAAATAAATGAAAACTTAAAACAATACAGTTCTTCACAGTGTTTAAAATGCCCATTTTTGTATGTACATGATTTTTTTGGAAAAAAGTGCCGAAGAAAAAGACATGCTTACAATAAGCCCTTGTGGATAATGTAGAAAGTTCCAAAAATATTGAAAATCTCTACATTGTTTTGGTGTTAGTAGCGACGTTAAAGCAGACAGATTTTAAAATGAAAAATAATGCTTAAATTATGCTAGATTTTAGATAAAAAAATATATTTCTAAAATAATAAAAATATTTTAATAAAATCAAAGCATTATTTTACATAATTATAAATAAACTTTACAATAAAAACACAATATAATAAATCGTAGTTCAGCAAGGATCTGAAAACAGATAAATCATAAAACCAAAATTTATATACAAATTATTTAACAAAAATCGACATTTTAAATCATGCCCTCCATTTCAATAAAAAGTTGTTTATATTTTGAAGCTGTATCGAAGAATCTGGAACTCTGTAAAAACTGAAAATAAAATTAGTATACACAAATTTATACACTAATATGATACTAAAAGTTTATCTGGATGCGTGTGTTTGAAGTAAATTCTGTAACTACTGAAGCGATTTGAAAAATGTTCTCATTACTGTAATGGCCACACTCTGCTTGATTTTGAGGAGTTTTTTAATTCGGGACATTACTGTGTTCCAACGGGAAACTTGGTTAATAGTTGGCAGGCTGAGGTCGAGGAGCTATATCGATAGAAATACAAAAGGGCGCAACCTGTTTATTGCTGAGTGAAACCTAAAGGCTAGACGTGCATTGCTTGACCTTGTTGACCTTGAGAACTTGAGCGGAATGGGAGAAAAAAGTGGAAGAAAGTGCCTGTAACTCTTCAAATCGGAACACAGTAGTTGATACCCAGGGCTCGGAATTAGGTAGTCATTTGTGACGAAAATATGGCACAAAAGATTAAAAAAATAGAATAATAGGTCATTTATTCATAGCTACGACACACACATACATGAGAAATAAACAGAACATAAATTAATAAATTACAATTTAAAAATAATCAAGGTACCTATGGGTCGCAGCAATAAAATGGCGCTGACTCAGCATAATGCTGCAGCACGCTACGCGAACTCCAGCGCTGGTATTCTGTCAGCACCAGGTCAAGTGACTTCACAGATTTAGTTTTTAAATTGTGCTTAGAGGGCTGTCAATGTATTGGTGTTTATAATAATGAATATGAACATTCCTTTTTTTATTGAATTTTATTAATTGTTGTAATGAAAATCCCGGGATTTTTATATGATATATAAAAAAAAACAAGTAAACAAAATCACCTGGCTGCGGCTGCGTCAAGTGCACCTGATCTTGTTGCCCCTGTTGCTGTTGAACTTGTTGCAAATCCACCCCCAGCTCCTTGCAGATGGGCGCGCACAGGGCGCACAGCAGCTGCTCCAGGCAGCTCTGCTCCTGGGGCGGGGCTGCGTTGACGGCCCCGCCCCCGCCCCCGCCCCGCGCGCCGCCCCCGCCGCCGTCGTACGCGCCCCCGTGGCGCATGGCCAGCTCTGTCGCGAAATACGTCGCGTTAGGGTTTGCCCCCTCAGATTGAGGAGTTACGATAAAACAACGATACTTTTCATTCTGTCCCACGAATTGGAGTTGAGTAAATAGCTCAAGTATGTATTGTGTTGTATCGTTTGTATATGCATACTTTAGAGTAAGTGTGTAATTATTTAGTACCTATACCCAGGGTTGGATAAAAAACGTTCTAACTGCGAAACTGTTAGAACTGTTTCTCCTGACTAACAACGTCAGTACAACTAAAACGTGACCGCGAGGCATAAATGGTCGAATTGAGAACCTCCTCCTTTATTGAAGTCGGTTAAAATTAGTGTAAAAAGGCATAATCTCAGTTATGATCAGTAGAAGGAATCCTAGTTCGGAATTAGAGAAATAGACGTTTTGCTGTGTCACGCATAAAAAAACATACACACTACACATATTAGAAACAAAATTAATCAACAGTGAGCAAAAATATATAACCTAAAAAATATTTTATTGAAAACCAAGCTGAAAAACAATGTATTTGTATTTTTTTTACTACAAAATGTTTAGTAATATACTTACATAGATACCGTCTCAGGTGGCGAACGGAACAACAAACAAGCTTTTACTCGGCACAGAAAGCGTTGTTACAATTAAAAACATCGAAAGCTCGAAAATGGGCATTTTAAAACATTAGATTTAAAATAATATAATTAAAATAAAAACTTTTTAAATAACTTGCGTGAATAATCGAGGAGAGAAAAATAAATCTTACTCATTGAGGCGCGAGCGCGGACAAAAAAATGGCAAGAATATATCTACATACGTATAAAGAAAAATTTGCGCGTGCGCATTTTCGGCTCTAAGTGGAACGTAACCGTGTTGTGCTCTGTTTAAGTGCTATATTCAATCGACACCGTGTTTATTTCTTAATTCTACCTATATTTAATTTCTAGGGGGTGGCAAGTACCTCCCCCTGCCCAGTTGGCGACGTATATAAGCATACCTATATCAACGCACAGCTCAAACCGCTGGGGTCTAGAAAATGTAAATTTTTCACAAGGTTCGTCAAGTGACATTTTGAGAATACGGTAAATTACCAAGTTCATTAAAATTTTAACTTTATCGTCATTTGATAAGGTGCTAGGACTTGTTGTTTAATTCGGAATGTGTAGTAAAGAGTGTCAGCATAAGCCGTAAAATACAGAAAATATATAAAAAAACATGTTACATAAAATCAAATTGTTCCTCTCCTCGATTGCACTTGTTGCAGTAAAAATAAAACTATAATATAAATTAAACTCAAGCACAGTTCGTTTTACTTAAATATCTTATAAAAATAATTATTTTAATTAACACAATATTGTTTAAAATAAATACGGTTCACACTGTCAAATGGTGAGTATCTTTTGTTATAAGTAGTATAAATAATGTAATAATGGAGGGTGCATAAGTATAACGATGAATATCACAAAATCCATAGAGTTTAATTTACATAGTCACAGAATCCAAAATCAATAGAGTTTGCAAGATCTCCGTTACTTTAATATCAACCTTACTGATTTTAGAACTCTTATCGTTTTTCCTTGCACCCTTCAAATATGATAGATAATTTAATACTGGAGTAGTGATCGGTTTGTGGACGTCCACTGCTGGACATAGGCTTCAACAACGCCTGCTACAATATCCGGTCCTCACCTTTCGTCATAGTCTCTTTTATATAATGTCGTCATGTAGAAGGGTGTGCCGTACTTAAATTTCATTTCAAATCAATTATATGAAAACAAAAGCATTTGCGTCTCGAAAACAAAGTAGTGGTAATCCGAAATGGACCACAAGGTAACATAAACCTGTTTGGTCTGCAAGTGTTTCATATACATGTTACTGAGTAGCAAATAACGTTGGTTTTTGTATAACAATTGTTAACAAATTCGTCTTCCCCAACCAATGAAGAGTCTGTAATAGATGTGGCCTGCCCACTACTAACTCAGATTACTAATTTTATCAGTTACTTCAATGACCTTCGTTTAATAATATATATATATATATATATATATAAATATCTTGACGTACCTATTCCAGCATTTTATATTTTTTTTTACACATATTGTATTTTTTTTATATAAATAATAGTAATATCATTATTTAACATCAATTGTAACACAGTTAATAGACACACTGTAAAAAAAACTTAAACTAAGAAGTAAATAAAAAAACTAAGAAGTAAATAAAATAAAAGTGTATTGTAATAAGTTGTGTACACGTACCTTCCCTCATGGCGTAGTCGAGGATCTCCTTCAGCTCCTGCCAATCCACTTCCCCGTCGGTGCCGGCGAGGCGGTTGAAGAACTCACGAACTGGGTCAGTGGGCTCGGGGTCAGGGACTATGTCCTTTACCTGCACCATTAATAAATATTATTAGTTCTGTAGTTGCAGGGTTCGAAATTATCAAGATAATTATTTTCTTTGATAATTATGGGATAATTGTCCATGGTGATAATGAGAGGAGTGATAATTTCATTACTAATATATTGTGTAAAGAAAGACATTTAAAATTACTGTTTTATGCTTTGAAATTACAAAATAATCGAGATAAACATATTTAAAAAAATTTAAACATGTAATTTCGTTAATAACATTTATAAAACATTTCTTTTTCTCACTTATAGTTTGGATATAATTTTTATCTATTATTATTGTCGTCCTGCGAGACGGGCAACAGTTCAGTGCAGGTGCCGGGAACTGACTACATACCAATCCTACTAATATTAAAAATGCGAAAGTTTGGATATTTGGATGTTTGTTACTCAATCACGCTTCAACCACTGGACGGATGGCGATGAAACTTGGCACACCTTTAGGTTAGGTCCTGGAATAGGACATAGGATAGTTTTTATAAAAAAAAAAACACCCATTCCTACGGGAAATACATAATAAATGATGATGTTAAATTGTCCACGCGGACGAAGTCGCGGGCAACAGCCAGTAAGGACATAATTGTGCGAATATGTAACCTAAGCTTGTATTTTAAAATCATATGTTTTTAGTATAATTTATTTATTTATTTGATATCTCTGATCCTCATGGTATTTTACTTACTCGTTCATCAACCTCGCCCATGCCGATATCTTCGTCGTTTTCACTGGAAATAAAAAATAAATGATTAAAACTAAGAACATTTACATAATGACACTAATGGTGGTAATTATAAGGGTCATATTTTCCTATCGTTGTCGGGGAATTTCACTCGGGTTGAGTTACACTAAATAGCACCAGAAGTAAAATAAAAATTCAAATATTTCCTGAATAATTTGTATTTTTTTAAAAATAGTTAGTAAATAACTGACGGATAGATAAGCCATGGTAGCCTAGTTGGCACTTGTGTACTCGCCTGACGTTCATGAGGTCGTAGGTTCAAACTCTGTCCGTACCAATGAATTTTTCGAAACTTAAGTACGGTTTATTTATACCACAGGCTTTTCGGTGAAGGAAAACATCGTGAGGAAACCTGCATATGCAAAAGAAGAAATTCTAAGACGCACAGAAGTCTACTAAATCTGCTTGGGGCACCGTTGGTGGACAGTAGAGGCTCGGCACAGAAGATCCTGAAGGATCAAAGTGTCGTAAGGTCTTACTGCCACCCTAAGACGATCCGGCGGACAGAAAGACACACATACAGACAAAACAGCTCCTCTATAGGATGTCCGTTTGCCAGAACATCAATTTAAAAAAAAAAAACAGCTTATGCTTATACTAAATTCAATAAATTGAGCATTAATCTTAATTAACAAACCTAATAACAGGTTTCCTAGTATAAATCATGGTAAGAGTGAAACATGCATTATCTACTTACAGATATAAAATAACGAAAATAATCCGAATAAGATGAAAAATTATACACTTACGTCATGTTATTGCACTTCTCCGAGAACACTCGCAGCAGGAACTCTCCCTCCTCATCAGGCTCGAACGTAGAGGGCACGATCACGTAGCTGCCGGGCTCGAATTTGAACCTAATAAAAAAATAGGTTATAATCCCACTGTTGGGCAAAAACTATACGGGCTACTTATCCACCAGCCGCCTTACGCTAATCATCGCTCCATCTTAGTAGCCAGAGGACGCACGACGCCTGCCAGTCGCGGTTTCCCCTCAAGAACTCGTTTACCGCAACGGTAATCGGTTCTCGAACAGATATGACCAGCCCACCGCCACTTCAACTAACTGTTTGAGCTATATAGGTCATTACCAGAAATCGGAATTAGGTAGTGTCATTTATGTACTTGCGACGAAATGTAACAAACAATGGATATTCCGAGTTATCTTTCGAGATTTATTTAAAAAAAAAACATGCTTGTCAATCATTTATGTATGAACTCATATAGTCAATTAGTAATGTATGTATGTATGTATGTATGTGTGTGTATATGTGTGTGTGTGTGTGTGTGGGGAAGGGGGGTGTGGTATATTACCTGGCGCTAACTTCGCGCAGATTGATGAAGGCCTGCGAGCGGCCAACGGAGGCGTTGTACTTGAAGAAGTTGACGTCGAGCGGCTTGGGCACGTGGCCGTAGTCGGGCAGCCGGTACACCGCGAACCCGATGGTCAAGCACTCCAGCCCCTGGTGCCGCTGCGAGCGCCGGTTCTTTTGCATCAGCGCCACGATTATCTGGAACGATCAGGATTCGTTATATTGACCGCCTCGTTGGCTCAGTGGCTTGGGCGTTGGACTCGGAGGTGGGGTTCGATTCCCACTACGAATTGGTTTGTGTTTTTATTTATTTTATTTTACTTGGAAACTTATAAATGTACATTGGCTAGTAGCCCCTCTAATTATAGGCAGTGACAGCATGCGTTGTTTGTGTTAGGTTACTATATTATGTATACATACTAGTCTAAATTACATATACTAGTTTATTTTTATATGATAATAATTTCAAAACAGTACAATATTCTTGGTAACGATTTAAATTACACCCGGTATATAACTAAAACAATTACAACTATTAGTAACAATAATACATAATAGATATTACAAACGCTCCCTTCTCCAACAGGCCACTTTATAGTATGTAACTATCCTTAGAACCGGCCTAGGTATTTTTGGACTGTCACTGCAACACCATGTCTCATTTCTACACGCTTTAATAAATAAATACTTTTATGTAATAAATAAAATATTTTTATAAAAAAATATATCACCATATAATCGTGTCATATTTGTGTGTCCTATACTTGTTTAATTCCCATAGCGCAGGAGAAAATCCTAGTTGAGATTAGACAAGTGTATGTACGTGTATATAAGTAATATTTATATACTGTTAACTTGGATCTCCTTGGTCATCGTCTCCATGATCTCGGCCAACTTTCTCGACATGCTACCCATAACAAAGTTACAGACGTCGCCTCACAATACAGGGTGTGTAAGTAAGTACATTATAAAACATCAATCAGGCCTCCCCAACCCGTCTGGCCAGCGCGGGGAGTGTAGGCCAAATCCTCCGTCTGTCTCCGGCAGATGAGAGAGGGTTGTGCTCCTGCAGTGGAGACAAAAATAACCTGATGATGATGAAGTAAGTACTCACGGTACACTTGTTCTCCTCGTCCCCCTCGTCGACGTCCTTGAGCGTGACGGTGTACTGCGGGTTGCGCCAGAACGTCTCCAGATAGTTCCTGCACCCGCCCGCGGTCACGCCTGAGCAAACACATATTCAGATTAAAAAAATTAAAAAAGTCAAGTCATATTCCGAATTAATCGACAAGCCACCTTATTCAATAAGGATAAAGTACATACATAAAGTAGGATACATCCCGCCATTGAAGTCCTAGTGGACTACTGTTTTAGAGTTGTCCAGGAGACAGACAAACTAAGAAAAAAGCTTCGCTATATGGGTTCCGATTCGACGGATCCCTAAAATATAATAATTAATGAAATAAAATTTGAATTTATAACGCATGCACTAATCAAAATACAAATATCATCTATGTGATTGTTCCTCATTGAGTGACTCTGAGACAGCATGTGTCCCCTGGCCTTCAACACTGATAACTTACCTCTGACCCACTCTCCCTCGAACACGGACATCTCCCACTTCTTGGTGCAGCCCTCGGGACACTCCTCCGGGTCCAGAGAGTCTGGGTTCAAGTTGCAGATCTCCACTCTGCAATTCAATATGATCGTTTGTTGTAAATTTTTTTATACAATAAAGCGTTTACATATATACATAAATATAACCTGCTGACTAAAATTCTCAAAGCAGAGCTAGAGATCCACTTTGGTTTAGTCACTTTTTAAGAGTTTGAATACCCCCACTAAATATGAATATGGGCAAATAAAAAATTTAATGCTCTACTTTTGATCCGTTTTACGATATAAAACGAATCAAATCATTCAATTAATTTTCCATAGTATAGTCCTACTAATATTATAAATGCGAAAGTTTGGATATTTGGATGCTTGGATGTTTGTTACTCAATCACGCTTCAACCACTGGACGGATCGTGATGAAACTTGGCACACATAAAGGTTAGGTCCTGGAATAGGACATAGGATAGTTTTTATCCCGAAAAAACATCCCATTCCTACGGGAAATACATAATAATTTGTGATATTAATTAAGTTCGGACCGTGTTTGCCGTGTGGTTTCCGGTAGAGTAGAATAGGACCACTCCAACTCTTCCCGTGGATTCGTACAAGGCGACTAAGGGAATACATTATAAAACATCAATCAGGCCTCCCCAACCCGTCTGGCCGGCGCGGGGAGTGTAGGCCAAATCCTCCGTCTGTCTCCGGCAGATGAGAGAGGGTTGTGCTCCTGCAGTGGAGACAAAAATAACCTGATGATGATGAAGTTGGGGCAACAGCTAGTAATGAATAAAGTCAAAGTCAGAGTGTGACGCCATAGCTACCAAACCATTGAATAAACTTGGTTCAGTGATAGACTCACATGCGGGATGCAACACATAGGATACTATTACCACAAGTAAATTTAACATCGGAGAATAAAATGTATTACCTGGAGAAATGTTGCACAAAGTCCTTGAACGACATCCAGAACTCTCCGTCATCGTCGAACGTCAGGCCCAGCTCCTCCTTTTCAGATTCAGGTATGAATCGCCACTCTGGTGACCTAAGAAAATTTTAATACCTTTAATGTATCTGTAAACACTTCAATTAGGAACGAGACAGTGTTGTACATCGTACAGTTCAAGACGGCGCGCCCCACTCCTTCCATAAATCGCTTACATTTCAATGTATGCGTTATATTGTTACCGTGTTAGTTCTATCGTTACCCACTAATCATCAATGTGTGCTTACGTACACTAACATGCTGACGTTCGGATAGAAATGTAGCACCAATAAAAACAGACAGACAAGTGCGAGTAGGATTTAAGTCCCAAATTCCGTACATATAGTATGTTAAAAAATTTGCTGAAGAATTTTGTGGGGAACGGGATAAATTCTTACAACAAAATTAAGTTTATCAAGAAATTTTAGGTGACTGTGAACCCTTTGAGAGAGTTACAGGATCCAGATCTAAATACAGATACATCACCTTCCCTTTAATGTACATCCCTTTGTACAACTTTCTAAACCACTTTCATTTACCCCTCCAACTCCCTCGTGACGCACCCCCTTTACCCCCGTTCCTTGATTCCGTGTAAAGAAGCGTCCGTACTAACTTGTCACTCCAGGCGCCGTTCCACTCGGCCTCGTTGCCCCACGGGTTGCGCATGCGCAGCAGCGGTATCTTGCCGGCGCGGCCCGGGGTCTCGATGTCCACGTACTTGACGCGCGTCACGGAGTACGCGTGCCCCCGGATGAGCCCCACCGGCGTCTCCGCCTCCAGGATGTGCGGGTCCGGCTGGAATGACGCAAAGTTAGATTACTCATGATTCTTACGATTTCCTCTAGTTAGAAGGGTGCGGAGGGCGGAGGATCGGGTGTGGCGGCGTATGAGCGAAGGCCGGAGTAGCGAAGGCTTATGTTCAGCAGTATATATAGAAATAAAAAATAGAGGAGCCCCCCCCCCGCACCTCTCGGTGCATGCAGCAGCAACGAGACCACCCCCTTGCTACCGCCCTCTTGGATGAGTACGCAGAGCCCCCTCTCTAAGCGTTCGCGCCCAATGACCCCTTTTAGTCGTCTTCTACGATAGGCAGGGGATACCGTGGCTACATTCTTCACCCCAACATACATGGCCACATGTTGTAATAGACCTAATTACAGATCTAATGTGTCCAACTCTGAAGTACGAGGAGAAACTGTTACATCACTAAAATTGTTTCTATCTCTGTTACATAGTATTTGAGAATAAATACCAAACCATTTTTTTTAATCTTTATTTAAAGAGCTTTGTCATAAACATGACTATGTCGCTCTATAAGTATTCTATTTTATAACTATCTATTTCTAACAGCAATTTTATATAATTTATACAATTTCACAGCCAAATCTGACAGAGGAAACCAATTTTAGTCCTGTCGGTTTTAGATAGATGCTTTTAGAATCAGGCCTAATTGCGGTGTTAAAGACATAGCTACGCTGTTACAGACCTCTATACTGCAGCCCATAAGCGAGTTGCGCTCATACGCCTTCAGCAGGATGGTGTAGAAGTTTGGAGGCAGTTCGGCCATATCGTACATTTCCGTCACGCCGCCGGTAAAGTCCTCCATGGCCTCGCATGTCGATCCACCCTTTAGCGCCTCGTAAGAGCCGTGCAATCTGGGAACAGCGTAAATATTTCGTAAAGATTATAACGGTTAATTATAAGCTTTTACCATGCGAGCCTCCGCGAACGACGCGCTGCAGCGCCAGGGTAGTCCCAAAAGCATCCTGAAGGCCTTATTAACCCATCTCCCATTCACTTTCTCTCCTCCAAACCTGCCTATCTTAACCTTCTTCTCCCTCCCCTTACCCCTCTTCTTTCCCTTCCCCTTTCTGGCAACTTTCATATCCATAGGACAGGGGTTTGGCACTAAAGATCCTGAAGGGTCGAAGTGTCGCCAGGTCTTCCTAAGATAAGATAAGATACCTAAACTATATAACAATATTGCTATGATTGTCGGTTTTTTTTTTAGTTCTGAGTATGTACCTCATTTCCGCGTTTATTTGACCGCTCCTCATTAAATAAAATTGTCTCCCATTTCTGTGGTCTATGTAGATCAAGGATTGAATTAAACTGTAATCAGGTTGTGAATAATGTGTATGCATAATTTCTGTCTCTACCGGTAATAGGTATTTAACTATGTCGAGAAAATTAATGCAATGGTATAATAAATATCGGGCGTCTTAATTTCCTTGGGAAAATATTCCTTTCCTTCCTTTCCATTCCATTCCTATTTCCTTGGTTGCCTAAAAGAGATCGCTTCTCTGTGCAAAAAAGATATCCATCAAAATATCAACATTTGATTTTGATTACTAAGGCAGCAGGGAGAGTTACTAAACTATAGCACTCACTTGGCATAAGCCTTTTCCAGCAGCGCGCTCCAGAACTCGTTGGTCTCCGAGGAGTGCAGGAACACCAGCTTGCCGCGGTACGTGGGCAGGCGGTCGTCTATCACCACGTCCACCCACCTACCGTACTGCCAGAACCTGAACATTGACATTATTTATAATTTATTTAACTTACCTTTAAATATCTGAACTTAAATTACATCATCATCATCATCATCAGGTTATTTTTGTCTCCACTGCAGGAGCACAACCCTCTCCCTTTCTGCCGGAGACAGACGGAGGATTTGGCCTACACTCCTAACGGAGGCCTGATTGATGTTTTATAATGTATTCCCTCAGTCGCCTTGTACGACATCCAAGGGAAGAGTTGGAGTGGTCCTATTCTACTCTACCGGAAACCACACGGCACTTAAATTACATAACAGACATTTACTAGACGCTAGCTGTTGCCCGCGATTTCGTCATTTATATTCGCTGTTTTGACGGAATTGATTTAAAAAAATGGCAACATAAGGCCTTTTGCACATTATAAGACGCGAGACACCATACAAGAAAAAATTCTATGCGCGTGTCTGATCCGACATAAGAAAGAATGTCTTGTAATATGTCATCATCAGGTTATTTTGTCTCGACTGCAGGAGCACAACCCTCTCTCATCTGCCGGAGACAGACAGAGGATTTGGCCTACACTCCCCGCGCTGGCCAGACGGGTTGGTGAGGCCTGATTGATGTTTTATGATGTATTCCCTTAGTCGCCTTGTACGACATCCACGGGAAAAGTTGGAGTGGTCCTATTCTACTCTACCGGAAACCACACGGCAAATATGTATGGTTTCACATAAGAACCAATGCGACTGGATTTCTTATAAGACATTTCTCATAAGACACAAGAAATTTTCTGATAATGTGCAAAAGACCTAAGTGGTAAACTTAGGGTTGCTAAGCCAAGGGGAGTGACTGACTGTGAAACATTTCTTACCGGAAATGGAAGACACCAGAATACTCCTCATCGAAGCTCTGGTCATCCGGAACCACTTGGAAGAACAATCTGAAAGCAAAATTCAAACATAAAAAATTGAAGTTCATAAAACAAAGGAGTTTACAATAATTTAGTTATAGTTCGGTGAAGGTTAAATTTATTTCACATAGCGGTTTCCCGCGACTTCGTCCGCGTGGACCACGTTTTCCGTAGGAATGAGATGTCTTTTCCGGATAAAAACTATCCCATGCCTTATTCCATTCCTCCGGGAAATAGATAATAATCTGTGATGTTAAGTTGTCCACGCGGACGAAGTCGCGGGCAACAGCTAGT
Organism: Esperia sulphurella; assembly: GCA_947086405.1. Lineage (NCBI taxonomy): Eukaryota > Metazoa > Arthropoda > Insecta > Lepidoptera > Oecophoridae > Esperia > Esperia sulphurella. Next base: position 5,904,739 of record OX352282.1, read on the forward strand.
ACTTAATAATTGGTGACATTGGGTATTCCATCATATCACAATTCAATCGTGCGATAAACACTCACTTGCGGTGTAAAGTGAGGTTGGCGACGGCTGCGAGAAGCCAGCAGTCCCCGAGTTCTCCCTGCTGAACGTCGAAACGGCTGTACCCCTCCACGAACAGCTGCGGGTTGTCGCATATTTCCTGCAATAAATAACTGTATTAAAACCAATGATGTTCTACAAGTAACCAAGCCTACTAGGTAAGCATGTCGGCTGATATCCGTCGAAGTAAAAATCTATTATGATAATTTTTGGAATTTGTCTGTTAAGTTTGTGCACGTATCACGTAAAAACTACTGAGCCAATTCTGATGGAGTTTTCAGAAAACCAGGGTGTAATTCGGAGTAACATATATTTAAAAGAAGGATATGCAAATTTATTGTTTTCAAAAACCCCCGTTTGTATAACCTTTACAACTTAGAAGTGTAATACTGCTTGGTGAAATTCAGATTGCGTTGAGTTAGAACTACGTTTAGAGCGAGGGTAAGAGGTGGCTGTGGCGGTGTCATTTGGATTGGAGCGGTAACGGGAGCGGGAGTGGGAGCGGGCACGGCGGCGGGAGTGGGAAAAAATCTGTAGTCAGCAAAAAAACAGCTAGTATGTAATATTTATTAACTCACCCCAGGTCTCAGCCACGTGATGGGCCTGTCCAGTCGCTCCTTGAAGTACAGACTGCGGTCCACTGCCGGGAACTCTGGGTCCTCGAACAGTCTCCCTTCGGACAGGCATCGGGAGCGGATGTCTTTGAAGTCCTGGTAGGTTGCTGGACCGAACGACGATGGACGGGTCTCGCCAAGCTGATAAATTGAAAAAGAAATGGTTATATATTGTTGCAGTTAACCTATAATTTTTGCTTTTAAAGTTCAACTTATATTCTACGTAGGATGGCTTTATAAATAACTTTTCAATACCCAAACAACTATTTTTTCATTTGCCACTTCAAACGTAATGAAATATAGGACATCCCTGATGTCAGTTTGTTTAAGTAGGTATAACCAACGCTTCGGATGAGATATTATCTGTGAGAAAAAGAAGCAGGATGCTTCACAATATATACTAATACTAGCTACGCTTAGAGAAATATATCTCTCGAGTTAATAGGAATTCTAAACAATTATTCAGGTATCCTCTTATGTAACGCTAGGCGTCTAAACGTAAGAATTAACAGAAAACTGTTATAAAGTCATGCATGTACTAACTGAAGTATCTAGGATGATGTATTACAGATTCCCATAATGAACCAGCTTGGTAATGGGTAACAGAATATAAAATGCAGGGACAAGATCAGCGTCCTGATAAACTTTCAGAAATACTGTAAGTTCCATGGTAATACTTATTTAAGTATATTTACTATTTATTAAGTTTGTGAAATGGTATTACTATTTATAAGTGGGGACTTGTAATCAGCATTTTTTTTATATTGCATTATTATTTATTTTGTAATTTGTCTGTAAGTCTTCCTCAAAGTAAATAAATAAATAGAACTTACAATCTATTATGGATACCGATCTAATTTCTCATCTTAGCGATAATTTTGCATTACGGGAAAATGCTATTTCTCTCACAGTAGCTTTAACTATTTGACGTAGCTCTTTTAGTTTGATATTTAAATACCCAATAATTATATACAGATTTATTTAAAAGTAAACGTTAGTGGGTGACCTTAAAGTTTAATTGAAACACGATATTCGACTCGGTCGTCCTAAAATTCGACTGGTGTAAGTAAACACATGCGCCTTTCGTATATTTCCAACAAATCTGTTTCAATATCTTTTTCTCTTTTTTGCACTTCTTCCTGATACCCTCGTGCCCTCGGATATGGTGTTTGTAGAAGGTAGTGGACTGGTGAGATGGTCATTCTAATTTTATTCGCTGCTGTTCGTAATTTAGTGGCAATTTGAATCATTTAGCACGCTCCTACATTGATTGTGCGCAGGCAAAGCTTTGCGCGTTCAAGACGAAATCGTCGTTAATAAATTTAAAACTTCTTGGTTCAATACTTAGTTCGTAGTTAATACGTATACTTAGTTCAAAAGGTTTGAGTTGTGCTGTGGTTTATACCAAACAGGGTATCATTCTAAACATATAGCTTCTGTAATAACATGGTTGTTTCTTTAATAATATAAAACACCAACCCAAAACAGCTGTCTGCCATTAGGCATAAACATTTTACTTCTGTTGAATCTGGGCGGCATCCTTAGTCTAGCTTCATTGTGAATGTCCGGTATCCTAAGCTTATATTCTTCTTTCACATCCACCAAATGACCTTTTAATTTAAACACAGGATCTTTACTTTTACTTTTTACATATTCTTTTAATTTCACTGCAGGACTTGAACTTGCTTTAATTACATTACAGAGAACAACATTTTCATTTGTCGAAACAAGTATTTTCTCCACCTCATTTGTGTTTTTCTTACAGCGCACAGATGCAGCAATCAAAGTGGTTTGGGGGTTCATAACTGAAATATCTGTGCTTGCATGAACGCGTCGTAACGGCACGATGGATTTTTTGCCTGCCGTTTCATTTAACATATCTGCTGTAAAAGAAGCGCACACTTGACCGCATTGCTGTGAAGACTCATTGGTCATCAGCCGCATATCGGACAGTGAAACGTCACTGTCATCAGATAAATCCACTTGATCACAACAGTCACATTTTCTATTAATATTTTCTGTCAACAGTAAGAATTTTATATTATTCATATCATTTCTCACTTCTTCCACCATTTCCTTTGTAGCGTACGTATCTTTCAAGCATTTCAGTTCAGTTTCTAGTACAAGAATGTCCTTTAGTAGCCGTGTTACATAAACGTCGACAGTAACTGGTGGTATATTTTTAAGTTCCCGTGCTACAAAGATAGGTGCGTTATCTGGGTCAGTGTATTTAAGTAAACAGATTATATCTTCTATGTCTTCTGTATCCTTATTTCGAAGCGGAATTTTACTGTTGCCTATTGGAATAGATTCTAAAAGTAAATTTTTCGCTCTTTTAATTTCCTCACCTGAAAATGCTCTATTGCATACTCTTATAAGACTTTCACTATCTATAACGTCAAGTTTGTTCTGTACAAATGTTAGAACTTCATTAATAACTATATTACATGTACTACATCTCACTATTTCGGAACACATGTTATCTGTCACATTAATTTATTAATAACGTCACTCTGCAGGTGAGACGAGATTTATTATAATAGTAACAATTAATTTAAATCCATTTCCCCTAACGATATAAAATCTCCTTGCAAACATAAACTGAACTGCGATCATAGAAAAAATATTAAATTTAATATCGTTTTTTTTACCCAGTTATGGCGAATCCGGCAAAGACAAAGTTAGTGTTATGGATTTGTCGTCTATGTAAACCCTTTAATAGTTTAGTAGTATTCTCGAGCATAGTATAGAAAACACGGATCCGGTTTTACAAACGAACTTTAACGTTTCGATTTTTGGACAATACATCTAATAAATAAAAACGTAAACTTAGCGTGTCTATCCATTGAAGATATTTGCAAAAAAATTGGGGTCTAAGGATAATAATAGAATACATTTCGATCATTTTTGGAATTTTTGTTTGTTTGTTAGTTTGTGCACGCATCACGTAAAAACTACTAAACAGACTATGATGGACTTTTCACAGAAACATAGGGCTTAACTGTAAGTAACATTTATTCTTTATTTTATCACAATCGGCTTAATCAAAAGTTATGGGATTTTTAGTTTTCAAATACGTATGCAATATAACAAAGAAGAATAATTTTATGTTCAGTGCAATTCAAATTGCGATAAGTTAGAACATTTGGAGCTGTAGTGGGCGTCTGGGTCGGGATCGGGGTCGGGGTCGGAGTCGTAGTCGGATTGAGAGTGAGTAGTCCACGCGAGCGGAGCCGAGGGCACAGCTAGTAATACATAAATTAGCCTACATAAATTATTGGAAAATTCTAAGTGGCAATCGTGAGATTGCATTATGTAATTGTTTAAATGATGTTTATAAATTATTTAGAGTATTAACAGAAACACAAACCCAAAACAGCTGTTCGCCTGTAGGCATGTACATTTTACTCCCGTTGTAGCTGGGCGGCATCTTCAGTTTATATTCTTCGTGCATATCCACAGAATGATCTTCCACTTTTAATTTAAATATAGGTTTCTTACTTTTATCTTTAACAGGTTCGTGTAATTTTACTTTAGGAGCTATATTTGGACTTGATTTAATTACCCTATCGAACACTAAACTTTTATTACTCGAAATATGGGTTTGTTCCACTGCATTTATAATTTTTTTTGTCGAAACACTTTCAATTGCATCAGTTTGTGTAGAAGGTTTTTCAACTTTCGTCGCCCAAAATGGTTTGTAAGAGCTATCATTACGAATTTTCGTTTGCTGATACGTAAAATCAGAAACTTTCGATTTCTTGAAATCTTCGAATAGTCTTGAAAAGAATCCATCTTTCACGTTTTCATCAGTTTTCTTGGCGGATTTTGGGGTTTTGCGTTGTCTAAGTATACGTCCTGATTTTGGTGAGAGTATAGAAACAGATTTCTTCTTCCATGATTCAGCAGCGTTAGCAACTGTAGTCGTCGCGTAAAATGCTTTCAAATATCCGACATCTTCTTTCTTTAATTTAACAAATGATTCCTCTTCAACTTCCTTCGACATCTTCAGTAACTAATGGACTGAACTAATTTTGTAAGGTGCACTTATACGCATAAATCAGAAGTGATTAGGTCTCCTTGAGTTTTTAGTTCAAGAGCTCGTAACTGTTCTTCTTTGTTTAGTTTTAAATATTTTACATTACACCGAATTTCAATTTAAGAAAATATATAAGGAAGTTTGAGATAGGTATATAAGTTTATCAAGGTCGCTTGGTTGCGTCCTTGGTTGGAAATAATGTATCGATTTTCATGTTACAACTCTATAATCAAATTGTTGTGAATTGAACTCTTTATATTGAAATCATCGTTTTTTGTTACTACATACGTAATACATCATTTACTATCCTACAAACTTAGTAGAATTCTTCTCATTATTAATGGATTAAAAGGACTTTGATACAAAATTAATTAAAATTAGGTTCATAAAATTAAGAGTATTTTTTATAAAATTTGGCTCGAATATTTTCATAATTTATTCGATTTTTTCATATTATAATGAACTACTGTACATTTCTTTTTGATTTAACACTTCTGACACTTTTTAATTTCCCCGAAGCACCATCCAAAACGTATTTTATTTATAAAAGCATAATATAAAGTTAAAAGTCCACCATGGACAGTCCTTCCGAATATAATTGACATCGCTGACTGACGGAACATCGGCTGATAACGCTCCACTATTAAAAGTATTGTCGTTAATGTTTATGGATATGTACAGTGTACTAACGCATGTGTGTGTAATACTTGTGTGTCGACAGGAAACCTATAAAGGACTTTTAGATTAGGGGGGTATGGTTGTCTGTATGTAAATAAAATATCAAATTCATATTTAAATTTATCACAAAACAAACTTTGCGACTTTGCCATCGCAAAGGTGAGCAGCTCTTTAAATTTCCTTTTCAGTTACTACTTTTGTTGTTATTGTGTATTTTGTTGTAAGTGATATTGTTATTTTAGATTTAGTTATTCAAGTTTCAATGTATCTGCCAACTAAATGTTAGTTCTTTAGTTTTTTACATTTACCATCAAACATCATCATATTGTTTGAGATATGCTTCAAACAATATGATGATGTTTAACATGTTTCATAGTAAAGGTAAAAAACTAAAGGGTCCCTTTACCTTTACCCTCCACCTTTAGTTGGCAGATAAATTGAAACTTTTGTTTAAAACTAACAAAAATGTCAATAAAATGATTTGAGCAAAGCAGGATGTCTAGCATAGCATAGTAATATAAAAGGTCCCAAAGGATAGCCTTGCGGGACACCAAGCCACTCCAAAGGCGTGGTCAAACATGACTGTTACCTTTATCTGTACGCAAATCGATGGGGACATAAAAAAATAATTACCGCCAATGGTGTCATTTAGAACCATGGCTTTTAGGTTAATAAGGTTCGAAAGCTATGCGTTAGTTTGTTGAAGGTTGTAGTTCAGACTATAATGAGCGTATGTGGTGATCCTATTAATTTTTATTTGTTGTCATATTTATCAACCTAATATTGATGTCATAATAATTGAATATCAGGTAAGTCAGCTTAAGGTTAAGCTTCATTCCAGTTTGGAAAAACTGATCTAGTAACTCTACTTGCAACGTTGTTCACGTTATTATGGTGTTAACCTTTTCTACTACATAATTTGATAAAAACCCCAATAGTTTCCTGGAAAATAGGGTGCTGTTGACAATATTTGAACAACACTTTTTTTCGGAATCGGGTTATTGACATTACGATAAATAACAATGTTTGTATTGATAAGGTAAATTCGTTTATTCAAGGCCGTTAACGATATAATCTGATCTTGTCAATAAGTATAGATAACAATAATAGTCCATGTTTATTACATGTTCTTACAGATAATATGTTGTAAATTAAATCAGCAAATCGGCTATCGGAGTTCTAATTGACATAAACCCTGTAATCTATCGTGATTTTCTGTAGCAGTTCTAACAGGCTATATACAACCAGTTATCTACCAAGAATTTATATTCTTCGTTCACAACCAGTTGTCTACGTGGGATAAGGGTTATATTTATAGCAGCACTACTATGAGGACCAATGTAATTGTTTGGTTGTATTGTTTCAATATCAGTTCTACAAATAAATTAGAATAATAAATATGTTTATTTAGTTCTCCACAATAAAATATGATTTGCACGACTAATGACAAAAAAGAAAAATGTCCAAGAGCTTAATAATACCCAACTATAGAAACGCCCAATCGGAAAAACGTCCAGGCATAAAAACGTCCAACTAGAAAAAATACCAAATATAGAAAAACCCAACTAGAATGCTGTCCAGGAATAGAAATGCCCAACCAGAAAAATGTCCAACTATAGAGATATCCAAAATCATAACAATACAAACTGCTTTTGTACTTACATACTCACATCTTTAAAGATACTGGCCACTTGTATAAGTGGCTATTTAAATGTACTCGACGATAATGACAAATGTCATTTCAATATTCAGCTCAACGACGAATGATTTTATTATAGTACTAGCTGTGTCATTTTTACTATTGGACATTTTTACTATTGGACATTTTTACTATTGGACATTTTTACTATTGGACATTTTTACTATCTGACATTTTTATTATTGGTAATTTTTATTAATAGACAGTTTTATCATTGGACATTTTTACTTTTGGACATTGGCTTTGGACATTTTTCTTTTTTGTCATTAGTCGTGCAAATCTAAAATATATTTGTTTATTAGACTCAGAAACAGAATATAATTCATCATCATCCGAAATACGTCCACTGCTGAACATAAGCCTCTCCAATAGAATGCCACTTTTGGTGGGCAGTCCACTGGAGGATTGGAGATTAAATATAATTATTGTCTACAAAACAAATTTCAATTATAAGTATAGCTGAAGATACTAAATTATACTCCAGTTGTTATGAATTAAAAGTTATGACTTGACATTTTATAAATCAAGAAACGTATTTTGTGGAATAGAACTTGTACTTGTACAAAGAGCTTTATTGGTTCAAGAAGAACATCTGCGTCCTTATACTAGGTATATCTATGTAGATATATAATTACAAGCAGTACCCTGGCTCCCAAACTAGGATTTCCTGTTCTATGGGTAGCCAGTACTAGTAATTGAAACAGATTGTCACAATCTTCAAATTTGTGGAAAGAAATTTTTAACATTTTACGTTAAACATTATTGGGGAGACAACCTCTCCTCGACTCATACGAATGATGTCTTTGATTGTACAAATTCGGAGCGTTTTATGTCTATAACGCTACAGACATATCTAATTCTAGTACAAAAACAAATATATCGATTAAAATGCGGCAGACAAAGGTCGTTAGCTGTCTAGACGGGGGAAGGGATCTGAAGTCTCTGTTCGGATGCTGTCTGGTCTGAAGGGTGTGTTAACGTAATGGAAATGTTGTGTTGCGTTTAATGTTTTCAGTACTGAACAAAAATAAAGTATAACATAAGCTCAAACTGTAAAATGATGATAATAGGAAAAATATTGGACAGGATTTAAAAAACCCTTAATCTACTTTTACGTAAGATGTGCACGTAAATGACATACTACGAATTAATTAATAGAATATACATTTTAATGGTTTTAAGGTTCAACATTTATTTTCAATTGGGCATGTTATCAATTTAAATAAAAAATACTGTGCTCATATATTTTTTAAATATTTATTGATTCAAGAACGTAGGACGCTAGAGTTAAGCTATTTGTACCAATATGATATTAACATATATTTATTTTCATCTTTTATTTTTAAAAGGGTTTGGTAAAAGAAAAAACTAGAGACACTACAAAAATAGTACGTTGGATAGTAATAGTCAGTTGGATAACGAATAGTTTCAAGATATTTGCCAACAGGATGTGCTTGGATCTGGACTGTTTAGTAATGATTTTACAGTTTTAGATTGGTAATTAAATTGAGAGTAAAACAAACGAGTGATTCATACCGTGACGTACAGATGTTTGAAATAGATCTGACTGGATCAAAACTTGCAGCACATTACCATCACTATATTTTACAATGCACTAACCGCTACCAATGGCTTCGCACGCTTCGCTGTTTATATTTTCAGTGGTTGTAATCCTTTAGAGTGGGTGGTTTGGGTTATTTGCGAAACTACATCACAAAATTTCAAGTTATGTAGACCCATCGGTTTCAGATTTGCGTTGGTCAACAAAGCAGGGTATCCTTTGGTAACGAGTACTTGTAGTTGCGGCAATTTTGTTCGCGTGAAATTTCAACCCCACGACCTTTATGGGGTCAATTCCATGACAATAAGAATTAGTGGTTGCCTGTTTATAGGAACCCATCGGTTTCAACTGTACATTGATATACCAGTCAGTCAGGATATTCTTTCATTACCTGAACTGTGTAGGAGGGGTAATGTTTTATATAAGGTCATTCAAAATTAACTACACAAACTTTTAATTACTAACAGAATTATAAATTTACTTACATTTTTGTCTCTATTTGTACTATCATTACAAAAATACTTTTTACCATGTCAGATTATCGTTATTTCGTTTATGCCTATAATAATGACTTCCTTTTTAACTGTTTTGTTGTTTTTCTCAAAAAATTTAAAATTAAGCGAATTCCTTAATTTATCTTTGGTGCCTAATTTTATTACAAATCCTGTATAAACATTATTATGATTGTAACAGTGTGTAGTGTTGATGTCACTGCCGAAGATTGTGTAGTTAATTTTGAATGACCTTGTATATTGACTTCCGGATTTATTGTTCAGAAAATATGATCAGTGTGTACAGACTTTACTGTTTCGTTTATTATGTTGTGCAGTAAAATGTTAGTGTTACCAATTTCAACATTTACCTGAGTGCTATCGTTTGCCGAATCTCAAAATATTTTGGCAGGTTCTCAATAGCTTTTTGTCCAGAGGCCATTCACATGAGATGAAGTTCATTTGCGTTTATTTTAAACATTAACATCACATTCACAAAACATCGGGAATTTGGTCGAGAGTTAAAACCAGGTCAACAGTATCAGCTACAAAGCATAAACATCGTTTTGTATGGAGATTTATTTTAAGGGTTTTTTAAATTCCCATACTAACTACAAATACTCAGTGCAACACTTTATATGAAAGGCTACATTTTTGGGTTCTGGCAAATGGATTCCGTTATAGCAAAACTTTTTGTCGGTCCGTTTGATTGACCGCTAAATAACTCGATAACTACTGTCCTATGGAGCCGAAATTTAGAACAAGCAAAATACCCGTCAAAGATGGGAAAATTATGCAAATTTCAGAGAACGAATTCTTTTCGAGAACTAAACGAAAAACTATACAAAGAAAAAAATGCATGTTGTGTAACACTTAGCTTAATTTTTTTTGTCGAATTTTAAAAGTTGTCTACTAGAAGGTGGTCAGTGTTATTACCTTATCTATATAACTTAAAACTAAAGGCTTTTAACATTCAGTCGCACGTTCTAGCACCTGTCTATGTCTGCTACGGCTACGAATGCAGCCACGGTATCTCCTGCCTGTCGTAAAAGGCGACTAAGAGGGGTCATCGGGGGCGCGAGTGCATGGAGCTGGGGCTCTGAGCACTCACCCATGCGTCCCCGGGGAGGGCGGCAGCAAGGGGGTGGCCTCGTTGCTGCTGCATGCACCAAGCGGTGTTAAGGGGGAGCCTCGTCTCCCCCGAGATGGGCCGCCGACAGCGTGCGGCGAGGCGAGTGAGAGGGGCACCGGGAGCGTATGCCTTTGGTGGTCACGGAGTCCCTCGAGCTGTGCCGGAGATGGCCACCGCGGGGTTTTAGTCGGTTGTCGTGTCGTGTCTATGCGATAAGCATTTCCCCGCGTCAAAAAAAAAGGTCTGCTGGATCCGCCCTATCAGTTTTATAAGCATATATAGCATGCATCATCCAGTAATAAATTTCATGTACCACTTGACCTTGCAGTCTTCAACGTTTCAATTGAGCAATTGCAGTGCACATGGCGAGGTCACTTGGGAGTTAAATGGGATTATCTCTAGCCACATCTGCCGACAGACGGATGAACGCAGAGCACCGAATATGATCGTGGTGAAATTTATGTATAAATATAAACGTTTTCTTGTACTAAAATTATCAAATACTATAACAAATAGGAATAAAATTACGTACAAGGCGGACTTATCCCACTTATATCCTTAGGGATGTCTTTCAGTTACCCTTAGAATGAATGATAGGACTAGTATAATGCATTTAGTACAAACTTTAGATAAAAGCGACGTATCTACTAATTATACACTTTTATCATCAGGTTATTTTTGTCTCCACTGCAGGAGCACAACCCTCTCTGATCTGCCGGAGATAGACGGAGGATTTGGCCTACACTCCCCGCGCTGGCCAGACGGGTTGGGGAGGCCTGATTGATGTTTTATAATGTATTCCCTTAGACGCCTTGTACGACATCCACGGGAAGAGTTGGAGTGATCCTATTTTACTCTACCGGAAACCACACGGCAATTATACACTTACAAAGTTCTAACTTAGTATGAAGTTTATATAAATTATATCGGGAAAAATTGAAGTGAAAAAAACTCTACATCTCTATGATGCTATGTATTATTTAATGCCATAAATATGCAGCACACATCATAGCAAGGTTTACTCAGTTTCATTTCCTCATGATAAAGCTACGGGCGATGCAAATAGCTTGCATGTATTATTAGTCATGCTCATTACATAGCAAATGCCATGGGTGTCAGTCTTATCATGACACAAGTGCACGCAATGCTTACTTCGTATTTTTTTATCTACACTAATATTATAAACAGGAAAGATTTGTATGTTTGTAACGAATAAACTGAAAAACTATCGGTCCGATTTCAAAAATTCTTTCACCATTAGAATGCTACATTTTCCCTGAGTATATTTATTGCTATAAAAAATTAGGGAACCCTACTAAAACTTCAATAATGTAACCCAAGGTGTAAAAAAGTTTAATTATTACTAAATATTGACGCTACGGTTAAATAATGACAATATTTAGTAAATAATTAAATGTTCTGAGTAGTAACTGCACAAGTTTCAAAGTGAATGTGAAAGAGTTGTGGCTACTTGCGTGGAACAGAGCGATTGTTTGGAACGCTCCATCTAGTAGTACATAGAGATCGTTGTACTTTTGCAGCTTTTTTGGCGGTGTTTACCCGACCTTGACTCGGCGCGAAACGAGTAAGGGTTTGACAGTTTTTGCAATATATTGCAGATTGTTCGCACGCGTGACGCGCTTGCTTCACCATTCTATCTCGTTCATTTCTATGGTGCCGCCCCTCTCTTCTACATATATTAATCAACTTACCACCGCCTGAAATAGCCCCCTAGACCGCGACTTATATAGCGCATTGACAAATCCAGGACTGTTATAAATAGATTTCTGTGCAGACACGACAGATAGGGCACGTGTGAGGAATAAGAGGGAAATTCATGCAGCTTTTAAAATGTGTCAAAAAAAACTACAGTATTTCGCTTGAAATACTGATCAGATTGCAATGGTGTTTAAGGCTACCAGTATTTCGAATAATATGCTCATTTCACTCTGTAACAGGACATGTGATATATTCGGATATAAGGATTTGGCGTCTATTGTTATAATTAGTCGCCAAACGCTTACCAGAAAGTGTCATGTGGCTTTGTAATTCGATGGATATTATCCAAAATGCTTACAAAGTAGAGTACCTACTCTATCCAGTAGAGTACCTACTCTACTCTTTAAATATGCTGAGTCACATGGACTTATTTATAATGTAAAGAAGAGCGAACTACTTGTGTTCCGGGCGGGCCGCAAGAGACCCTCTTTCGTCCCTTCCGTAACACTCAGTGGTCTCGCTCTTAACAGAGTGTCGCAGTTCAGGTACTTAGGGCATATTGTCACTGAGGATCTGAACGACGACACTGACATAGAGAGGGAGCGCAGGGCTTTGGCGGTGAAATGTAATATGCTGGCTCGCAGGTTTGCACGTTGTACGAAACAAGTTAAGATAACATTATTTAGGGCATATTGCCTGTCTTTCTACACGTGCAGCCTGTGGGTCAGATATACGCAGCGAGCCGTCAATGCCCTGCGTGTTCAATATAATAATGGGTTCAGGATGCTGTTGGGGCTGCCACGTTACTGTAGCGCGTCAGGTATGTTCGCCGAGGCGCGTGTGGATGGATTCCACGCCATCCTGCGCAACAGAATTGCCTCCCTGATGCGCCGCGTGCGGGGCAGCCCTAACAGCTTCCTGGCCACTATACGGGAGAAGGTCCAATACTCAGGCACTGGGTGACTATCCACCTTCACAAACAAAACCAATTTTAATTTAATTTTATTTTATTCTATTTTATTGTCCGCTTTCTAACATAGACTTAAGTTTTTATTTATACTAACAACATTTTATGGACTAACGTCTGATTGAATAAATGATTTGATTTGATTTAAGCATTTTGGATAATATCCTTCGAATTACAAAGCCATTTTACCTTTTACTCTATAACGGGACATATGAAACTTTCTGGTAAGCGTTTGGCGACTAATTATAACAGTTAGACGCCAAACACTTATATCCGAATATATCACATGTCCTGTAACAGAGTGCAAAATGAGCATATTATTCGAAATACTTACGGAGTAGGGCCCCTGGTCCTCAGCATCGACGTCAATGATGAAAATGACAACATCATTGCATGAAGTACAAGTATATAAAGCCTTAAGTATAGGCTGAGAAGGATGAGCGTTTATTAATGGAAATAAGCATAAAGTTATATGAATAAATTATTATGGTGTGACTAAACTTTTAAATATTCATGATTCCACTCTTAGCTACCATAGATTTTATGTGCTTCTATCTATTATTAATACGGCAAATAATTGTACTTAACTACATAATACATGGCATTAGGCCTACCTAACACAGAACTTTCAGTAGGTGACAAGTCGGTCAAGGGAAAAAAATCTTTTTTCCTGTTGGTCCCATCACTTTAGCCTTAGCCCCAACCAAAACCTGGTTGCTGGATTATACAATTTACGATTTCTGTTATCATCACTATGAGAGGAATATTTTTTACAGAGATGAATGTTGTCTCTACTGATCAATCAAAAGGAGAAGATATGTGACTGCTCACTGTGCATGGTTCTATAAAACTAAGTCTAATGGACCTAGTTTGCTCAGTACAGCTGGGAACGACGACTTGACAGCATGTAATTTACATATGCTCATTATTACTGTTTCAGTAGTAGGGAGCAACCTCGCCTAAAATATTATTAAACTGTACATAGGATAACTCTTTATTCGAAGCACATCTAAAGCTGTCTCACTCGCACAACTGTTCCAGTCAATCACTCTTTTTCTGTCTATTGGTGATAGTACAAATGCAACTTTATTTATTTAATAGTTTATTGTACACACAAATATACAAAGAACAACACAAAGAAAAGAAAATTATACAAAAGGTTAAGCTTATTTCTAAAGAAATTTCTTCCAGCTAACCTGCGGTGAAGATAAGGGATTATGGAGAGGCAGTAGTCGTGTACCTACTATATATTAAATAATCATGGAACATATAACACAATAAGTATAAACTATAAATACCAATACAGATACATAAATATATATGTATATATAATATAATACAATATAATAAAAATATACGATATATTATTGACAGAGAGTAAGGTAGTGCTCTTTAATTCGTGATCTGAACACAGAAATCGTCTGAGAGACGCGTATTGAGGGGGGCAGTGAGTTCCACAGCCTGACCGCATGAACAGTAAAAGAATAGGAGTAGAAGTCACTTTTATGAGAAGGAATTTTAAGAAGAGATCTAATGTGAGAACGACAAGGGACATCAACTTTGAATACAGCAGTGTGTGTAATCGTGCAACTAGTCTAGGTTTCATTTAAGAGAGTCGCACATTGATTGTGGACTGTTGTGTAGTACTTTATACAGTTTCATGATATTTTTTTCACAGATGAAAAAAAGTTGCCCACTTATTGTCTGTCGTCTGCGGGTGCTCTAAGCTTACGCCAAAGTATTGTGTAGGTGGATAATTTGAAGATTGCTCATTGTGTGTAACCCACACCCACTGCAGGCATCACTGAGCTTTGACCTTAGAATAGAATTATGATATTTCATTATCATCTTCCCAGATATTTCCGATATAATTTATATAATGTTGGGATAATATAAAGCAATCTGGTGGAAAAATTTTGTATTTTGTAAAATTCTAGTTAATGCTCAGATTAATCAAAGGAGTTTAATGTAGTATTGTGTTTCAAAACACAATACTACATTAACCACACACAGTTTAAAATTTAGAATTTTAATAGTTTGATACTAACATAGTTTTCTTAGTTGCATGCTGATAAATTTAAATTAAATCATTGTTTTCCGAAATATTTTTTTTAATTTCATTTCAAACATTCCTCAGCAAACAAACAGCCTAACAAAAACTAAACCGTAGAGTATTTTGATAAACCGAAGCCGCCGGCGAGGATTAATTACAATAATTTTTATACCTCAAGACCTTAACTGTAAGAAAAAAAACTTACAGTAAAATAAAATAAAACACCTACCACTTTATAATTCTTAATGCTGGGCAGGAACCTCTTCTGTTCCACTTCTTTCTTCTGGAACACTTCATTGATGATGTTGCCTATAGCTTGAGCACCATATTGGAGCAGCGCCTGCCCTCCCTGATTGAAAAGCTGTCTTCCCGCGCCTTGCAAAAGCGCGCCGAAATCTCCGCCATTTTGCCCCGCCATGGCGGGTTACATTCACACTACTACACTATTATGAACGTGTGGCTCTCTGCTAAGACATTTTGGGTTGTCTGTGGATTGTCACTTTTTAGTTGGGTATTCCTTATGGCAATTTTTATATTGTGCTGTGTGGATACATACAAATACTTCAATCCTTAGTTTTAGTAAAAAAAAATGGATATTCAAATATTTATACACTTTTTCTGTTTACTGTTATTGTACAACAAAAAAAATATATAATCAGTTGATAAAAAATCGAAGATGGTATGTAACATAAAGTTGTATTATTTTTTAACTCACTATATGTAAAAAAAATATAACTTATTCATTTATTCATCTGCACGACCCAAAGGTATGTTGGTTAGACTGTTAAATATAATTTTTTTATTTTATTTCATTGACAATCAGTTCGCCTTTTGCATAATTGTGTGTAATACAGTTTTTTAATGAAACAACTAGAGGACAACAAAAACCAGATAAGCTACTGATATTTTTGAAATTGTTCTAAAATAAATTATATGACAAAAAATTATATTTTCATATTCACACACTGTACCTAATTATTTTATTTTTTATATATATTTTTTTGTTGATACTGTTTTGTTGCATTTGTCCTTGTAATGAAAACTACTAATGTCAAAATATATATAAAAAAATCAAAACGAAGACACTACAGGCGATCAAATCACATTTATCACCACAGACAAAGCCACAAAAATAGATTTAAAAGTAATATAAATTTAAAAAATAAAACTGACACTACGCACACAGTCACTTTTCCTGATGTGATCACAATACTAATTCTATGTGAACCTGTGGAGGTCAGATTATGTACTATGTTGTTGAATGAGATCATCGTATATTACATCTGAAGTGTGCTAATTATTAAGTCATTCATAGTTGTATTTTTTTTCATAATATTTTTTTATCGATCTGTCAGATATCCTTGGAGCAAAGCTTTTTTGTCTTTCTGTCTGTCCTGCAAACAACTGAATACTACTAGTATAAATGAGCTTAACATACCAAAAATTGATGAAAAAATTATTTTCTGAGATTTTTCAGGAATATTATAAGAAAATATTGTTTGAAATGGAAGCAAAGTTACCTAATAAATACCAGCAATAAAATCTTGAGTTTTATTACAGCATTCAAACATCCTGGTGTTCTAAATTTCCACCAAATAGTATTTATGACTCAACAATATTGTACCAGATTAAAAAAAAAATCTCTCGAAATAAAACAGTATTAGTGTTTATCTTTACAATACAACACACTTTATTGCACAGTCAAATACAGTAACAAGTTTTAAAAGTAAAAAATAGTACAATTTAGGTGGTCTTATCACTAAGTGATTTCTTTCAGACAACCTTTGGGTATACATTTGGATAATCTTTTGTCTATCTAGAATAGGATTTATGTGATTTGAGGGTCAGAGTGCGCAAAAGGGGGCACTATGGAAAAAAAAAACTGGGATTGGTGGAAATTGTTTTTGCATTCTTAGCATTTAGGGTGTACAAAAGGTTTTTTTTACATTTTCGTAAATTTACGATATCAATATAACACCGCAATTTTCATGGGAGTCTAACACTGGGTCAGTGGTATATATAGGTATATATGGCTTAATTTTGGGGATAGGTTTATGTATACGATTTATAGGATGTTGATTTGATTTTTGTCAATAAAGTTTAAACTTCTTTTAGTTCTATTGCCGGTAGTTATTTTAAATACATACCAGAAGGCTACCGATGACTAAAAATTAACAGACTACAAGACCAAAAAAAAACAAGTTTTTCGATGCAGCATTTTACAAGTTCAAGGTTAATTAGCTCCGTTTGTAGTATCCGGTAAATTAAGACAAGAATAGGCGGCGGCGGTAGTGAGAAAAAACCTTGTAAATACAGAATATACCATCTCCTACGAATTTAATTAGGTCAGTAGTTCTATTATACTGAAAGTAGTTACATAGTTTACAAATATCATTGGAGGAACGACTTATCTATATCGCAGTATAAATAGCACGTAATGAAGCTTACTTTACCAGATAGAAACAAGTGAGGTCATCATTAACGTGAGAAACTAAAGAAAATTTGATGGAATGCGACACCATAGAAATTCCAAAAATAATACATCAAAATCACACTTTACCTAAAAACTGTATCACACACAGCACAACCATTAAATTGCCATTACAACGAACACAATTTCATGTAAATTATCGAATTGTTTTAACAGAAAACAAAGATTCTGTTGGTTGAGACAGCAACCGTACCCAAAAAATCTCGCAGGCATATTGACAGCAAAACAACCGGCCGAATCAAAGACCTTTCTTTGATTAGACGAACCACTGTACCCCGTAACCTACTCGACATTGTAGCATTATACCCAGAGAATATTGCCAGCGAAGAGAATGACGTAAGCTACGGAAACGATTCGCTTTAATCTTGGACCTATTAACGCTTTAATTTAAATGCTTTTGAACTTGTGCGTCATGTTTATTTAATAAGTTGAAAGTATTTATGATAAAATTTAGTTATAATTTATGGAAATAAAACATTTTTATGATAGTTAGGTCTATTGGCAACACTGCACAGAAATGACCTTAAAATAGTTTTACAAGAATTGAGAAAAAATTTCTTATCTCAGAAATTTGAAAAATTCGAAATTTAACTATAACAGACTATTGACTCAGCGAAAGTCACGATAATGATGGATAGGATGACTATGACTCAATAGTATTGTAGAATGCTTATCGGCAATAAGTAGGACTAAGTATGCTTTAAATACCTATTAAAGTAAATGTCAACTTTATTATAAAAAAAACATGTATTAAATCAATTTATTATTCTATAAAGACATAAGCCAAACATAACTAAACATTAAGAAATAGAAAACTACTAACACTAAACTATAAGTAATAAAAAAGTCCGTCGAGGTGGTCGCACTGGGGCATTGTGCCCAGAAGGCTGGCGACGTTCCCTCTTTGTATGGCCAAACTAATGCGTTGCCTGAGGTACTGGCCAGCCCTCTGGTCACCGGAAGCTTCTATGAGGCGCGAAGACAGCTCGTTTATCAACTTTGTTGTCTCCGGGTCCCAGGGCCCCAGTGTCTCCACCCCGACGGGTATAAATAAGTAGCTGGAGTCGAGGTTGGCGTATTTAAGGCGTTTCGCATTTTCCGCCTTTATAGCCGCGGCTCCAGCATTGAGTGAGGTGGATTGGATATGGGACGGGGCCAGTGTGTCCACACAGGTCGCGTCCCATACCAGCGGTCTGCCCAGTTTCCAGGGCCCGATCGTCATACCGTCGGGCCTTTTGCCATCGGTACGCGAGATACCGGGAGGCTCTAGCACTGCCGGCAGATTTGCGGTGGCAAGGGCCCTGCGGATGATGCTGTTGAGGGCAGCGTGGCGGGATCTGCGGCCGGCGCTTCGAGCGCATGAGAGGCCGTGGTGGCCTAGCTCGCCAACAGGCTCGCCGCAGACGCATGGATGTGGATGGACGACCCTGGCGCCCAAACGTAGGCAAACCGCTAAGGACAAAGTATTCTTGTCCAATAAGGTGCCGACGTTCGCCGAAGGGAGAGCCTGCAACCAGGAGCCTGATTCTCTTGCAGAAACTGCTAGAAGACGGGCACGTTCGCTGGGGCTATTGCAGGAGTCTAACAGGTGTTGTTGGATTTCTTTGCAGAGCGGCTCGTCCCACTGCCTTTGAGAGTGAGAAATCGTGGGGGGCGCGCAGTTGGGGAGAGCCGCTGACCAGGCAGCCCTGGCCTCCGCTAGGTACGACAGCTCCACGGAACCCAGGGATGGGCCGATTATATTACCGAAGAGACTGTTCGTACCGTGGGCGGAGGATAGGAAAGCAGGCAGAGCCACGTTAGAGATCCCTATTTAAGTGATAAAACCAAATTAGATGAAGCTTTATAATTCATCTTTCAGGTGATCGGTAGACGATTGGTCAAACAAAAAGGGTGGATAGTGGTGTATTAAGGTTCAGTTCCGAAATATAAAAATAAAACAAATATCAAGACAGCTAACAGAAGCAGGCGATCAAATAAAATCAAAATATATTGTGCAAAGAATTTTTGGACGGAGTGTTTACAAAGTTTTTCTATAGCGCCTATGGAAAAAAATCTCTAATTGGCGTAAAAAAAGTTCAGACATTTAAAAAAAACTATTCAAGTGAGCATTATGTATGTATGTGTTTGTGTAAATAATACAAGTACTTATTTCAGCACTTGGGTGAATGTGGAGTTGACTTTTACAAGTATACACTTATAAAAGTCAACTCCACATTCACCTATATAGTAGAAAATAACATCTTAAGTTATTAGCTTATTGGGTTGGTATCAGAACGACCACTACACATTGTGAAGTCAGACAGAAACTTCGGTCGGACTACTAGATTGTGATATTGTTTGCTTAAAAGGTAAACAGGTGCCAAAATTGGTCGAAACAAGAATCGCGTTAACCGATTACAGTCGCCTTGAGCTACATGGGGTATGTCATGGCCCTTTTTCGATACATGAGCACATTGCTAGTATATTTTAATATATATATATTTTAATTAAATATAATTGGTTCAAATCTCTAAATACCTGTTGAATGGCTGATACAGACAGGAGTAACAAAATACCTGTTGGTATTCAGTATCAAATATTCTTTCTATATATGAAATAATAATATAAAATCATTTGTCTGGAGGAAAAACATTTTACATTGGACGTCTATATGATGAAGTGATACTGAATGGTTCAGCTTTAGGGTACAACATTAAAATAGCACTGAAATCAGGCCACAGAAGGAAATTGACGGAAATAACGATTGCAGGCGCAGGAGGAAGACGACATGACTTTTCCTATTAGAGTTAGTTTCCCTAAAAACACAATTGTCTGTGTAAAACTTGGGCACAAGGCCAATAATCCAACTTGTATGGTGACTACGTCATGTAACGATTGTTCTGTCTGACGTTTGCAATAGACACTGGTAAATAGTAGGACATTTGACAAGATAAAAAACAAGTAGCTACCTAACCTTGAAACTATAAATAAATAAAACCATAAAATCCTAAGCTAAGATTTGTAGAGCCGCAAAACTGCATGATTGATTGAAATAAATAAAATTAAATGGTTACTGTAATAAGAATATACTCGCAGGTAGGTGATATTTTTCTTTACACGAGATGAATGATTAAGTATTAAATATTATTTGTTATTGACGTGATTCAGACATCGTATCAGCAGATAAGATAATCTAAAATATATAATAAGGTAAAAAAAAATTACAATTGCAATAAATACTTTTGAGCGTTATTAAAACTGATAAGTATTTTTTCATAAGAAACAAGAAGTATTATAGGACAATTCACTCGTAGGTTATTATAATATGAAGCGTGAATCATTCGCATTAAATATCTAGCACATCAACTACTTGTCTTATAAAAAACCTAAAGTGTTTTCCAGTATAAAAAAAAATTGATAACATTGAAATCATATTAACCACCCAGGGCAGCATGTCTAAATCCAACATCAGTTAAAAATAAAGTCCATTCCTTGCCTGTGATGTCAAACTCGCAAATGCGCTGAAGACTTGGTTATAATACTATAACTAGACAACTATGGCAATTAAATTATAATTATTTACGTTATTAATCATCTACCACTATTAAACTTAGAGATTAAACTCAGACGCATATCTATTACATTTACAAATCTATAAACAATAACTAATTAATATAGGTACTTCCGATTGCCATAACACGTAGATATGCTTATTAATCCTCTAGTAGGATTCTATGTATTATGAGTATTTGATCAATTTGTACAAAGTCAAACAGCATACGTATTGTGATACCCCCCCAACTTTAGCTTTTGAAGCAACACGACGTTGAGTTGTGTTAGACCGGCCCAACTAAACTTGGAAACGCCTGAGTTGGAAAATCATTTTTATTTTATCAGCAGAATCAACTTGGTTTTAAAATTCAAAGGGTGTAAGTTTCTTTTTTAAAGAAGGTTTATTGATAACACTAATTAAGTACAAATCTTGGGGAAGTCACATACATGAACAAACTCTGGAAAATCCATCCTGTTATCTGCGGAAGTAACATGGTTTTAACCGTGCTCAAGACATGATTCAAAGAGCGTGGGAGTTTCATTACGGCAGTCAAAAGGAGCAAAACTTAGGGAAAGTAGCAGACATAAACTAATTCTGGAAACACCAGAGTTGGAAAATCCATACTATTTTAAGAGTGGGAGGTAACACAGGTTGAACTAAAGTAAAGCGTGAATCAAAGCGCGTAGGAGTCTAATTTCGATCTTAAAGATATTAAGAAGTTTTTCCTTTTGCACCAAATAAGATTCCTCTACGTCATTACTCGTATATCGTGATTCAGATTTTTAATGGTGGGTCATACCCTTGAATCATTAGATGATTACGTACGAGTATAATACCCTAATGATTAGAAAAATTAGCTTCCGTGCTTAACTATGTATCTGCGACAATCATGTTGAGTTGTGTATGTGATATGATATCAGTAAAATCATTTAGATATTAAACTATTTTATATAACGTCGACTCGCGCCTTATTTGATAGACTGGTTTTGTTGTACATAATTTTTTTTCTTTTGACCCGACCATAAATGAGCATGTTGTTATAACGACGTAATAATACGCATAAATTAATACACTTTTCATGTAATATATACAGCTCGTCCAGTGATAAGAGTCGATAATCTGTTTAGTTTATTTAACTGCCGTGCTGGGATTTTTTGTGGGAAAATATGGAAATAATCAATATTTTCTTTAAAAATAGGTATTCTACATTATAATGAAAAAATGGAAGTCACGCTATTGTTTTTGGTTAATCAAAGTTTTGATCGGATTTTAATTTCTATGACTAAAAAACAAGCAAAACATAAATGAAAATAGTTAATACAGAGTAGATGTAGGTACTTGATATTTTTACAATGCCTTAACATTGCTTGCTAGGGTATTATTTTTTATACCAAATGCCACTGAATGCGATTTCTGTTTTATTAAGTAGTTTCAATTTCTAAAACTCAAATCAACCGAAATCTGTAAAAAAATGATCGTTAACTACAACTATGGGTCTTATAATTTTTTTAAATAGAATTAAATAGTCAAACGCTTCAATAAATTACCTACTTTAAGTTTATTACTATTTTTATTTCGAAACTTTTTTGAAGAGAGAGTTATATTTGAAGTCTTCAAAGGGTTTGCATTGCAAAATACACTCAAGGTTAAAGTCAAGCAATATTATCTTTTAAGGTTTAGATAAAATTGTATCGTAATTAATGAGTGGTCAATTCCATTATTTATAATTCGAACGTGACCGTATAAATATTAGCACTCAATCACGTTTTATGTTAATAATGGATCTAGTATTTAATATAATTTAAAAAAACTTACCACAGCATTAGCGTTAACAGAAGCACAAGCTTCCTCCACCACTGCTTCTACAGCGCCACTCTCGTATTCTTCAGCTGGTAGACACGGATATAACTTGTAGGTACCAGCATTGAAGACCGTATCATCCTCACTCGGCAGCTTAGGGTATAGACTCCCATTGCCTATCAAAGGCTCAGAGCTCCCTTCTCCACCACCACGTTCCTTACTCAGGAAGCCACGGACAGCAGCAGCAGCGCTGGTTGTCCGATGCCAACCCCATCCGTTGGCATGCAAATTTTTCGGATAATACGTTAACAAAGACATTATCTGCTAATGCGTCAGTACACCATATGTTTCTAACACAACACAAAAATGTTTATTCAGTCAATGCTCCTCTCAAAATAAACCGCGTGCTCACTATGGACCGCGCAGACGTAATGGAGTCCAACTGACGTGTGTTTATTTATTTATGATAAACGAATCTGTAACAAAGGAAAATGGGTTTTCTTGATTATGTGCGCTGATTCACTTTTATCGATATCAGATTAAATTGACAATTTCGTATTGTATAGTATATGACAGGCTACTGGATACTTTAATCGGCTTAAAAATAAAGAAAACTTTGTAATTATTAATTTCAGACAGATTATTAATAAATTTCATTTGAATATGGCATGTAAGTTTTTACATAGTAAACTATGTTCTTAAATATATTAAAACTTTAATATACTCAAAGAGAAATAGTCAATCTGAAATAACGGGAAAAATAAATACAATAACAGACATGTACAGGCGATTCATCTTATATATGAAATTTCTTTCAGAAAACGTAGCAACAATTTAAATATCAATAAAAGCAAGTCTTTATCGTAAATAGTACATATATAATTTTCGTAAAGATTTGACAATAGTGACGATTTTCTAGTTTTCATCTGGCTAATAAACAATGCGTTTCGGGCAAAGAAACTAAGTTCAATAAAATGCTGAGTCAGGCTGAGTCAACAAATCGTGCGAAACTATATAAAGTAAAGGAAGGAACTGAGGAGGGTGTATCATCGACCTTGCGGTACTTATCATTCATGCATGCTTATTTACTACACATGACAAAGGTGCATTGGTGATTCTGATGATTTGTGATGCAAATTTTTGATTGCAGGCCTTTATTAACACAACCCATCATATTATATGTACAAGTATGACATATTCCTTTGATGGCTGATGAACGATAAATATCAACTCTGTAATATTACATTTGGGTTAGATCCTTAGGTATTTATATGTAGTTGTGAGAAGAAAAGTGCACAAATAATTTGATTGAGTTCCATCTCATGTCATGGAAAAATAGATCAACCAAGACCAATTTTTCACGAATTTCGTGGATAATCAGAATACTCCCAGATTTGAAAATGGCTATGTTTACTGAAATCAAACATTTTAACAATCTTTTTTTTTTATCTGAGCGTTACGGAGATTGTTATTACCTCGAGCATACCCTTTAACTTTGTCCCTTTATTATACTTAGTACTGCAAATATTAACTTAAAACTCTATACTGGCTCAAAGCAATATAAAGAACTCATAATAACTCAATTCGAGACAGTAAAACTAGGTGCGCTTCGCAAATTACACGAAGGGACCAATTTGGGCCGCTCCTCATGGGTGTGCAAACTGTGACCTGGGTTATGGCGTCATCAACTGACCTTGTTGTCAGGGTGGGCTGACATACATACTTGTAATTATTTTTTAAAACAAATGTTTAAGGCTTTAATTAATTAACTTAAATCGCCTCGTTGGCCTAGTGGTTTGGTCATTGGATTCGAGGGCCAAAGGTCGTGGGTTCAATTCCCACGGGGACAGGCAATTTTCAGAATCAGAATCTGAAACCATTTATTGTTTACTATTATGTTTACATATACAGCAGATGTTATTGCAGAAAGTAGCTCTAATCTAACGTTGTAAAAGTTGTTACCGGCTTGGTTGTTAATTCGTGAATTGTTCTATGCTTTTTAATTCCCATAGCACAGGAGAAAATCCTAGATTGGGATTAGTTAAACTAGTGTTTGTACATGTAAATCTTTATATCTTTATATAATAAAAAAACACTACTGCAGCGGATCTTGAATTTGCATTCGGCATAATATAATCCGACTAGACATAATATATAAGAGTAATCTTGAAGCAAAATATTATTACTTATTACTCTCATCTTAAACATTTGCTATAATTTGAATGCTTATTAATTTTTATCATAATATCGGAAAGGTTTCATAAACTTTGTAAGTTGGTTCGAATTGTTTCCCACGAATTAAGAACGAAATTTATTTATATGACTACTTTCGAATTCCCGTAGAGGGCAAACATTTTTCTTGTAAACAATAATAATATTTACGCAAGATGGTAAATGTAAGCTCCAGTACAATTTAATTTGTATACATTAAATTACGTGTTAGTTTTCAAGCTAAGTAAGTTTTAAGTTTCCTTCCTATAAAAAGAACAGATAGGTACGATGCTGACCCTAATCCATCTTATCACTCATTGCACATTATCACAGTAGAGTAACATTTCATAAAATGTAAGCGTGTTATACTAAAATTACTATTAAACTGTGATCCTATTAAATATTATGAGATCGAATTTAATTCTTTAAAACTCCAATTTGATTGCAAATGCACTGCTAAGTGTCCGTTATTTATTAACCCAACCGGTCTGGAAGAAATGGATTAGTGCGATAAGGTTTTCGAACGAGTTTAATGATTAAAAATGACAATCGTTCGTTTTCCTTTCTGAGAACAATATGATTATGAATGAATCATTATAATTTAAGGAAACACTTGAAAAAAATGTCTTAAATGACATACTTATGAAAATATATGATCGTATGACATTTAAAAGTTAAAAATAATTAATTCATTGTTCAGGCTCTACCATTCGTTTCAAAAGCGCGGTAAAAAAATACTGAGAGGGAGGGAGGGACGTGGTTTGTTGACATCACGTGAAACACTATACTTGTTTATTTCAGGGTCAAAATAAAACAGATGTGGGAAATATGCTTACCGTATTTACATTACACATGAAAGTTAATGCTTAATTAAAACTATAAATTACTTTCAATCCTTAAATGTGAATGTAAATCTGGCAATCACAGTTTGTGCGTATTTGCATCTTATAGTTAATCGAGAAAAATGCAAAACGTGACTTACCAACCTTTCTCCGGTTCGGTACCCGAGAGCTGAGTAGGTATTAAATTAAACGAATGAATGGAGTGAAACTCTTGCATTCGTTCGGTAGGTATCCTCATTCTCTCCATTCATTGATGCCGAATGAATGAAACGAGTAATGTTTCGTTCAAAAATGTATAGTAAATTTAAATATTTAATACAACTAAAATATATAATCATATTTTATCTATTATTTAGTTGAATTATCATAAAACAATCTTTTAATGATGAATTGTAAAATAAAGTGGGAAATTAGTCTATCCTAAGTGTACAAAAAGCTATGCTTATGCTGTATAGTTAAGAAAACCATTGCTCATAAAGAAAATAGATACTGTCAATCGTCAGCACCATCACCATGCTCGATTGATTGATCGTTTTGACTTCTGTCTGTCAATCATAAGAATTAGAGTAAAACGTCTTTCGCACGTGTTTTTATTTTTACTTTATTTATTATTGAAAAACTGGGGAAATAAAAGACAATGAAGGTCCTCTCTGAAGAAAGAACACGAATTTTATTCGAAAAGCTAACTAAATAGTGAGTATCGTCCAAGAGTCTCTGTTTTCTCACACGAATTTCGATTTTGTCTTGTTTCCGACCGATTTTATTCGTATATATTCCAAACTAGCTATTGTCTGAATGATACAACGGTTTCAAGAATACTCAGCACAGAAACCGCGCTATGAAAGTTCTTCCAGACGTTCTATAATTTATCGATGCCCGTATTAACAGATAGACGATAACCCTAAATATTTCTTTGTGATTCTTGAGCGCTTCCGCAATTAGGCCCTTTTGGTTATGCGCGATGCGGCTGGCTGGAGTAACCATTTGTTAGGAGTAACCGCCAGCCGTTCGCGAGCTCGACCAGTAAGCCCACTAGTTCTTCACAGTAGTTTTCGACACTTCTCAGCAGGCCTCTGGGAGGGTTCCTAGCTTAGTGGCAAGAGTGCCAAGAGTACATGCGCAGCAGTTTCCTCTACCTCCATGCAGCCTCTGCAATTCTGGCGATATCATAATAAGTTACATATAGAAATGTAAATTTTCAGCCAAAATATGTAGTTTAATGTATGTATATTCTAAATTTCAGTATCGGAGTAAATGTCAAACTTCTAATAGACAGACCAGATGGCACATATTGCTTTAGAGAGAAAAAGGACCGCATATATTACATTTCTGAACGTCTACTGCAACTGGCACAGACTGTGAAGCCCGACCACCTTGTCTCTGCGGGCACTTGCTTCGGAAAGTTCACCAAGACAAATAAATTCAGACTACACATAACAGCCTTGACATATATAGCTCCATATGCCCCATACAAGATTTGGGTGAAGCCGTCAGCAGAGCAACAGTTTTTGTATGGACATCACGTTATGAAAAGTGGTCAGTAGTGGTTTTCTTTAAAAATGAGATGATATCTGTTTTGTACCAGTATGATGTGGTATATATTTGTATTGTCTACCGATTGACACACTTGTCTGATCTCAAACTTATCTTATCTTATCTTTTAATAGGGGGCCAGGCACGCCCTGCGACACGTCGACCCTGTGGGATCTTTTGTGTCAGCCCCTTTGTCTATGCTGTGCTTCCGTCCCCCACAGTTCGTTGCATAAAATCTATTATGCAGCTAAGGGGCAGAAGCCTGTAGTCCTTGGGTTCTGGATAAGCCACACCCAGGACACTCATTCGCCTTGCAGCTAGTGCATTGCATTCACACAGCAGGTGTTTTATCGTTTCGCTGTCCTCCCCACAGACTCTACAACTGACAGTCTCTGACAGTCCCATCTTATGTAGGAGGTGCCTTACATCAAGATGGCCGGCAAAAACTCCCACGATAAGACGGACCGCTGTCCTCCCATATTTTAGGATCTTGTTAGTAAAACCTGCGTCTGTATTACCGATAAACTCTTTAGCGTGTTTCAGCTCCCGAAGTGCTCTCCACTCCGCCAGGTGTTGTTCTTCGGCATGTGCTTTTAGAGCTGTTTTTATGGTACTCATCGAGAGTCCCACAAATGGCTCTGGTCCTGTCAGAGTTTGTTCTGACCCTTTTCTAGCCAGTGCATCAGCATTCTCATTTCCCTGTATGCCTTCATGTCCCGGGACCCAGACCAGTCTCACTCTATTGTTTTTTCCGAGTGTGTTCAGTGCTCGTACACAGTTCAAGACTAGTCTGGAGTCCACGCGACATGACTGCAGAGCTTTGAGCGCCGCCTGGCTATCACTGAGTATATAGATGGTTTTATCCTTGATATTCCTATCTATGTTCTCCCTGGCGCATGCGATTATTGCATATGTTTCCGATTGGAAAACAGTTGCATATAGTCGCATATAGTCGACTGTAGATCTCAAACTTGGTTTTACTCCTGTATTTCCTTCTGTAATTAGAAAAAGATATGACATTTCACAAATATAACATCCAGACTAGGACTAACTTATGCAAATTGTACTTATGTGTTTATGCAAGTTGTCTGTCCCCATTGGGAATGGAACCATGACCTCTGGTGCCCAAGTCCAATGATCAAGCCAGTCAAGAGTTTTGCATTGTATTGTACTGTTTATAGACTAGCCCTGGATATATCCTAGATGTAACAATAGTATTATATATCGCTATATACTTGGAAAGCAGAGTGATAGTACATGTAGCTACTGACCTGTGTTAACCAAAATTGACACTTCTGTGACTACCCCCAATGTCCATATATAACATGCCTTTCCCTCGAGATAGTCCACTCACTTACACTAATTCACTTAATACTCCCATTACACTAATTAATATACTAGTTATTGTTTTTATATATATTTTTATCACATACTATCCTCCTCTTCTGCTCCTACGGTAACCGCATCCTCTTCTGACTCACTTCCAAAAGTGACCCTCTTTGGTTCCGGTGAACCAGGATTTACTTACAAGATCCTAATCTCTTATTCCAGGTCTTGCCCGAATAACTGAGAATACGCCAAAGCACCAAGGAGTAGTTATATGCACTATGTCAGACTCGCCTATAGGGTTCGGCGTCGCGGCGCGCGCGACCACAGAATGCCGTAACGCGGACCCTCTTGCCACTATCGCATTCCACCAGGCTGACATTGGAGAGTATATACGTTCTGAGGATACCCTCACGTAATATACATACATAGTTTATTACTTCTGTAGTTTTATTCCCACATGTGTGCCCAATTACCTACCCTTACCCGTTGCATTAAATTTTTATACACTCTGATACTTTCGGTCCACCTCATCATCATCATCAGCAGGTTATTTTTGTCTCCACTGCAGTAGCACAACCCTCTCTCATCTAGCGGAGACATGTAGACCTGTTTAGCTGCATTTTTAGTTAAATTTACTGAGTAACCGCTGCATTATGTGCCAAGTTATGATGTATAAGTTGTTGATATGTTATGTGTTTATATTGATTATTTTTAGTTTGGTTTTAGAATCCTATTTTATTACATTTATTTAGACATTAACTTGCATAAAATTTGGACACCCTATCTAACCTGCTGTTTAGAGTAATATCTACATTGACGGCCTCGCTAGGACGACCAAAATGCTTTCAGGTTTTGGTTATATAAGATAAAAATAGCCATTATATCAATGTTGAGTGTATATATGGTGCCATCTGTGCCGAACGACTACAATAGCGAAGTGGTTAATGCGATGTATTCAATTCAGTTTACCTTCGTACTTACTACGTTCCGGTAGATGTCGTTATAATATTGACTGTAGCAAAGGTAGGTAGTCATTTTCATTTTTTAGCGAAGGTATTTATAATACCACAGGCTTTTCGGTGAAGGAAAACATATAAAAAAGGAAACCTGCATATGCCAAAGAAGAAATTCTGAGGCGTATGTGAAGTCCACCAAATCGGTTTGGGGCACCGTTGGTGGTCAGGGGTTTGGCACAAAAGATCCTGAAGGGTCTAAGTGTCGGCAGGTCTTCCTGGCCCCCTAAGAAGATAAGATATAGCAAAGGTAGGTAGTCATTTTCGTTTTTAGTAACAAAGTAATAAGTTCGTGTTCCGAAGTGGACAGCAAACTTAACGTGGTACTCGAGCGCTGGAGGTTGCGGTTTTGATTTCCACTACGTACAGACAGCTTTGTACAATTTGGTACGTAAATCCTTGTTTAATTTCGAACATCGTGAATAGAGTATACGTTTTTTATATTTAGTTGCAAGGTTTTATGTCAAAGCTCGTTAACGTTATGTGGAGAACTGAAGAACGCGGCGGAGCTTTGGGAGAGGTTCAGCAGTGTGTTGGTACAGACTGATGACGAAAGCTAACTTTTGAGGTCATCGTTCTTTCTGACAGGGGGAGTCAGTCCCATGTTGTGTATGTGATGTGTGGACTTCAAGTTAAAGGACTATCAGTGTAGTTTTGTACAGTTTCATGGTTTTTGTGGTCCTAAAAACATGAATTCTGAGCTCGATCGGTGCGTAAAAAACGGGGTGGGTAGAATCTGGGCTCTTGCCGCAGGTTTCGTGAATTTAATGTATCTTTTTATTACACTTGAAAAATTAATCAGGGTCCATAGACATTCCTTTATATCACAAACTGATTATTTTTAACGTCAAACCATAGATTATCTATTCTCTAAAATCAAAGATCTCTATGTACTCCTAGATGGAGCGTTCCGAATAATCGCTCTGTTCCGCGCAAGTAGCCACACAACTCTTTCAAATTCACAATGAAACTTGTGCAGTTACTACTCAGAACATTTAATTATTTACTAAATATTGACATTATTTAACCGTAGCGTCAATATTTAGTAATAATTAAATGTTCTGCGTTTCATTGTTCTGAGTAGTAACTGCACAAGTTTCATTGTGAATTGAAAGAGTTGTGGCTACTTGCGCGGAACAGAGCGATTGTTTGGAACGCTCCATCTAGTAGTACATAGAGATCGTTGTCTAAAATACAGTTTCTTTCGTCCAAATCCGTTCATAAGTTCCGATGCTAGATTGCTAGCTCACTATAGACTATGAGCGGTGACCGCGCTGGACCACATTTTCAGTGCTCGGGGTATAAGATCCGCTGAATCGATCTTTACGATGGTATAACCATTACATATCTAACTTTAGGCTTTAGTTACACGAGTATATATTATCTTTGCACGAAGCTCTCGAAAGTACAATTTTTTCCTGAGGCAACTTTTCCCTTTACATCGATATCACGTCCAAAGCTTAACACTTATTTCTACACAACTTTAACCTAGACTACTCCTGTTAGAATAATACTTATCTCAATCAGTCAGTGGTAGTCGAGCTTCTCCTATAAAAGGATTTCTATGTTATTCCAGAAATGTATTTAGTAAAGTGTTTACCGAGCCTAAGTAATGTTGTTACGTGACGAGGTAAAAGCAGGGTTAGATTAAAGGCAGTAATGAAATGAAATTTTAATTAAACTAAATTTAATTACGTAACGCAATGGTTACTCCGTGACAGCTTAGTTCGTGAGTTTGTTTTTGTTAGGGGTCGTTTGTAACATCTCGATCGAAATATCAAACTTTATCAGTCTATTGCCGTGTGGTTCAGGCGCGTGCCCAGTATATAAAACGTGGGGGTCGCCGGTTTAAAAATAAATTAAAAGTCTGTTACCTTAATCAAAATATTTGTATTCAATATTGAACTTAGATTGAAAATCATCATAATGGTGATAGATGATGATAGATAGTACCTAGAAATATATTATTTTCGGTGGCAGTTACAACGGTCATGTCAGAGGATACTAAATATTACTACGTAAAGAAACGATACTCACCTCCCCCCGCCAGTTTATCGTCGCCCGCAAAATAAAGCACGGCGCGTATTACGAAAGAGAAACACGTATGTGTTGACGTATATCGTTGTCGCTTTTTCCATAGTTTACACACAAATCTGTACATAATATATTTTATGCCTATAAAATCACAACCTACCTTTTTGGCATTTACTTATTACCCTAAAGGTTGTTTGGAAGAAATTGCTTAAAACGATAAAATCCCAAATGGACCGAGACGACCTGAAGAAGGTGGTCGGAAGCGGCTGGATGCGGGGGGCGGAGGACCGAGTGTTCTGGCGTTCATTGGCGTAGGTCTATTTCCAGCCGCGGACGTACAAGGGCTGATATGATAATGATGGTGATGAATATAAGTATAATATAATATATATTCCCTTAGTCGTCTTGTACGACATCCACGGGAAGAGATGGAATGGTATATTATTGGTATATATTATAAAACATCAGTCAGGCCTCCCCAACCCGTCTGGCCAGCGCGGGGAGTGTAGGCCAAATCCTCCGTCTGTTTCCGGCAGATGAGAGAGGGTTGTGCTCCTGCTGTGGAGACAAAAATAACCTGATGATGATGAATATAAGTACATAATCTGTAATACGTAGTTCTACGGCTCACAAGAGCCAGAAGCCCGAGGGAACAACTACTACGGTTAAAGTTTCGCGATTATGGGCGATAACCACTTCCATCGAACGCCTCCCAGGAATATATTGACGCAAAACTTCTACGACACGTAGCCAGGAAACTACTTACTGTAGAAATAGTTAGTTGCATAGTTATGCCTTTTACATGACCCGCTGGAATAAACTATTAAAGCATCTATTAACCGCTGCCGTTTAGTCTAGAAAACTGAAAAATTTGTTGAGAGGTAAATCTACAAAATAAAAACGTAAACTTCGAGTGTCTGTACATTTTATGAATGTTTGTCTGTTTGCTTGCTTGTTCACGCATCACGTAAAAAAAATATACGGCTTAATTTAAATATAAATATGTCAGTCATTCACATCAATTATCCAGTCCCAAACTAGGCAGAGCTTGTGCTATGGTGACTAAATAACGGATACACATACTTAAATAAATATATAAACATCCAATGTGTACATTTAGTCCTCTTAAATGAAGATGGCAACGACTAAGAAAATATTTTGTTCAATTTCATCTCTGACGGGATGAAATCCCACGCGGACGAATACGTAGTCAAATTATGATAAGCGTTCGGTTGTTTATTTTAGTTGAACGCCAAACCCTTATCCGTGTATGTCAAATGATCCGTGGCTTTTAAGTTCGACGGGTAATAGCAGGAGGCGGGCTACTGTTCTCAGATTCCACTCCGGAACTCACACTCCTCTGCCAAACTGCTAGTTCTTTGACAGATGTGTCGTCCACTATCAATTAGGTATTTTATAATAGGGGCCAGGTAGACATGTCGACCCTGTGGGATCTTTTGTGTCAGCCCCTCTGTCTATACTGTGCTACCATCCCCCACACCCAAGTAGCATTTTACTCCATTTAAGAGTACACATTTAGTTCCAATGTGAACTTAAAGCATTATTACAGTTCACTCGTGAAGTATAAGCTGAATTATTGCGATTAACACCACCTATACCTGTCTAAGGGACTTATAGGAGTGTAGAGTTATACTTTTATACGGTTGTTGGTGTTATAATACTCTAACAACTGTCCATTAGTCAGCCGTCTGACTAAGAGCCGTATAGGAGGGTAGAGATACGGCAATCGCTGTTTAACGGTCTACTTGTACGATGTTATACAGCTAGCATATTAATAGAACACACGTGGTCATTTATACAGCCAAAGGCTGTTATGTTTACTTGTTTTAGACTGTTATACAGCTAGTAGCTGTAGTAGGAGTTGTTTGTGGTCGGTCAAGTTGACGTGTATTGTGTTTAAAACGTCGCGTGCAAAAATTTGTGAAAATGAATAAAAAATCTTGGAAAATAAGAGCGAGAACCGGTGGAATAAGAAGAAAAATTGCAAAAG
The DNA here is from genome assembly GCA_947086405.1 of Esperia sulphurella. Taxonomy (NCBI): domain Eukaryota; kingdom Metazoa; phylum Arthropoda; class Insecta; order Lepidoptera; family Oecophoridae; genus Esperia; species Esperia sulphurella. The sequence goes on from OX352282.1 coordinate 5,938,575, forward strand.
AATATTCGCAAATTCGTCCCTCTTTATCTAGTTTGTTTACATTCTTTTAAATACCTCCTTGAACAACGTAGTGTCTTTGTAAGTGTAAATACTCTGACACCAAACTGTGTGGCTCACACGAAAACAAAAAGTGTTTTTTGTTAGTTTGTTACAAAATTTGTACTTTAGGTATTCATACTTGACTTAGTACCTGGGCTAGGCGATTTAACGGACAATAATTATTATTGCGGATCTCTAAAATTTCAGTATGAAATAATAAAAGAATAAAACGATGATCACAATTGACCTGAATTACATCTTAAAGCTGTACATAAGTTCACATTAGAATACATTTATAGACATTGGTTCTGTAGTGGTACAAATGTGGGACTTTATATAGCCAACAGCATTCTAACAGAACACATGTGAACCTATATACGCTCTAGCCGTATTTCATTTCCACCATTTTGTTCACGTAACCTAAAATATTTACCATATAAATCTCCAAAATTATCATGCAGATTTATCACAAAATACGCAGATAGAGCGAACGAGTTTTGGTTTCATGTTTTAATTAATTACCGTAGTATAATTATAATGCCAATATAATATCAAAAACTGAAAATTGTAGATTTCCTCTCAGCCAGTTTTAAATATTTTAAAATGAATATCGCGTTTTTACAGAGGCGCGTGAATATTTTAGCTGTAAATATGTATACATTTCACGATAAAGTTGCATTCCCATGGCATTTAACATGATTAAGTATTTAAAACAGGTATACTTACCGCGTGTTATCATAAATTTTTATCCAATTGATATCCGCCGGAGTTAATGTTTCTGATGGCCGGGCGTACACACAAAACCAAACTAAATGAGGAAAATTAATAAATAAAAGAAATAATTTAGGACACACGTGAACTTTAGGTAGCACTGGAGTACTTTTGTGGGATTTTATAACTGTGAAGGCTGTGTATTTAGCCACTTGTTACTCTTTATTACGCTCATGGACGTTGTATGGTTCACATGTGTCCCATATAGCGCCGTAAGTCAGCCTTTAAGCCCGATGTTACTACTTAAACTGCTAATATAACGCTAATGTACAGCCATAGTGAACTTAAGGCTGTCTAATTTGTGCCCAAACTGGTTCTATAAGAGCTGTATAGCAAGCTATACAGCTCTTATACAGCTGAGTTACACAACATGTGAACCACTATACATCTTATATAGAACCCCGAATGCCACTTGGGCAGTCTGCTGCATAAAAGCTATTATGCAGCTAAGGGGATAGGAGCCTGTAGTCCTTGGGTTCAGGGTAAACCACCCAGGACACTCATTGGACGTCTCGCTGTTCTCTCACAGGTTGACGGTCTCTGACAGTCCCATAGTATGCAGGAGATGCCTTACACCGAGGATAATCAATTGGTAAGTACTATTAAATCTACCAAATACCACAGGACAAAACCTGTGTCAAAATATAGTATGAAAAGAACGTTGTCAAATTAACTTGAAAAAATCCTGGACTTTGTCGCCGTTTTATATTATAATACTTTTGCTTGATTCTTGTTTCCTTTGAACATCTTACATTTTTTCTGTCTTTTCTAATCTTTTGATGTTCTTACGTTGTTCGAAAAGTTAAGTTAATTGTTTAGGTACATTTAGTTAGCGAAGTTTTGTAACTTCGTTATCATAACGAAGGTTCATTTTTAGGTAAGTTAAATAATAAACTCTTCATTAGCCTTAAATATAGTAACAGCAAAGAATACTTAATATTACTACTACGTAAAGAAGCGAGGTATCACGCCAAGTGGTATTACGGGACGAAAGACGGACGAAGGAAAATCGCTTTGCGACGTTGGATCTCGCAAAGTGGCCCGGCAAAGTGCATCGCTTCTGCCTACCTCTATAGGACTAGTGCGCGTAAAATAGCACTGCTAGCAGGCAGTTCGCACTAATCCGAACAATCTGAACGTTAATTTCTTTACGTATGTAAGTAAGCACATATTGATGATTAGTGCGTAACGATAGAACTAACACAGTAACAATATAACGCATACAGTGACATGTAAGCGGTTTAGAGGAGTGCGGCGCGCTGTCGTGAGATGCACGATCTTTAATACGAAAATAATAAACAGATTCAAAAGATTCGAAAAATTCGATCGATACACTATCATTTTTTTTTATTCAACAAAATTTTACAGTATATACGAGTACATTACAGTATTACATTTATATTTGGCTCAGTACTTCGAAACTTTCATATTTACTGCAAACCCACGGCAACTGCAACACAACAAAGCGATTCGGATCGTTGTTACGATACAATCGTTGTATAACGATTGTTGTTTGTGTACGACTAACGACTTTGTATTATAGTCGGGTGGTTAAGGGTCCTCAGATACTCTCGCGAATGTAAGGTACTACAACATCGAGTACTTCAAATGGCAATCTCCGCTGCTCGCGAGGCACTAGCTAACGAGAAGATTGTAGTAGTAACGAACACATAATTGCCAATATGGCATTACTTTCGCGTCAGCAAAGCAAAATTAATCTCAATATGAGTCCTACGCCCTGACAACGAACCGGTGTCAATAATACATTTTATACACCTCTACAAGCAAAAGAATTGCGTTAAATGCCTTATATTGACTTGCGAGATGAGCACGCTACAACAATGTACAAGAAACAAGGGGCGGCGTCAGGGTGGAGCAGTCGCGGGTTAGTTGCTCCGGGCGTCGACATCGGCGGGGCGCAAAAATGAAATAAAAAAAAACTGTCAATTAATAAATAAATATAAATATCTCAGACATTCACACCAATTATCCAGTCCCAAACTAGGCAGAGCCTGTGGTATGGTTACTAGATAACAGATATACATACTTAAATAAATATATAAACATCCAAGACTTGGGTACAAACATTCATAATCATCATACGAACATTTGCCCTTAGCGGGATTCGAACCCGCAACCTCCGTGATAAATCAACAATCAAGCAATGATAGATCAACCACAATGTGCGCCAACTTTAGAACCCATAAGCGGGTGAATATTCGAACGTTTCAACCGCCGCCATAATCCTCACATTCAAAGGTAGTAGGGACAGTATCAGATCATCGTTTTTATTATGCAACTAGCTGTGCCTGCGATTCCGCTCGCGTGTACTACAGAATAATTTAACGCCTCTTTTACTGACTCTGACCCCACGCCCATTCCCACTCGCCCACGCCCACTACACCTCCAAGTGTAGTCCTAAAGTCCTAAATCATGCCAATCCTGAATAGCACCGAACATTATAATTATACTTCTTTGTTATATTGCATACCTACAAACAGACAAACAAAAATTCCAAAAACGAACGAAATGTTTTCTATATTAGACCCCGCAATTTATTTTTTTGCAAATATCTGCAATGTACAGATTTACAGACACGTGAAGTGTAGCTTTTTTTCTGGTCCCAGCCCAGATTCTGCATTGGTGAAATATTTAATGAAATATATTCTTTTTTTTATCAAATTTTGGAGGTGAGGATAATGACAGCGTTGAAACACTCGAATGTTCACTCAAGCACCTTAATACCACTTAACCCTACCTGTCAAAATAACAGTAGCATTGTAATGTTCTTCAGTCACTATGTACGTAAAACTTATTCACGTAAAGCAATTTGCATTATGGGAGGGGGGCGCCACAATGAGATCTCGCACCTCCTAAAAAACTACCTAAAGCCGGCCCTGCAAGAAACACGTGCTTTAAATGGTAAGTGTAACCACCCCTTGCCGGTACGTCCCAAGTAAATTACTCGTGTAAACGGGATTTTATATGCACCGCGTGCGCTGCATGCGGTACTGGATAAAGCTTGAATAGTTGTATGTTTAGCACTTTGTTATTGTGTACGGCTATAAAATCAACTTCCAGACGAAATCTTTCATAGAAAAAGCTATAACTACACTCGTCATCAGCTGAAATACGTCCACTGCTGAACACAAGCCTCCCCAATAGAATGCCACTTTTGGTGGGCTGTCCATTGGGGCATTTACCATAATCACCACGCTTGGCCAGCGCATTGGTGATCGCAGTAATGATCTTAATATACACAGGAGAATGCTCCTGCCCGTCCTGGTGCAATCCCTTAGTAGCCTTGACGACACCCACGGGAAGATTGGGGGTGGTCCTATTCTAAGCCGGGAACCACACGGCTGCATACGTTACGATATTGTATACGCTATGTAATCAACTTCCCGAAAAAATTTTCATGGAAAAAACTCATCCATCTAATAAATACAAACGTAACGTACGCGTGTCTGTGCAATGAAAATATTTAAAAAAATATATGGGTGTTCAATGATAAAGCAATAGAACACATTAAGATCATTTTTGTCTCTTTGTCTGTTAGTTTGCGTACGCATTATGTAAAAACTACTTCCCTAGTAAAACGACAACACGCTTTTAATCAGCTACTCCTTTCCACTGTCTGATAACACGTAAAAACGTGTTTAAGGCGCTCGACTTAGCGTTGTTATTATACTGTATACAGGCCACAGAAATCCTATCAAGATATAACGGTTATAGCCATTTATTTACTTCATCCGCGCGTGCCGATTTTCGGACACAGCGCGCCCCTCCCGCGCACTCTTTATGCGCCGCGATCACGTTTCTAGTGACGAGATACAGTTAGAAACCGTGCAATATGGCATTTTTGCTGTTTTTTTTTATGTTTACTCAACCTTGACTCAGCGCGAAACGAGTAAGCGACTGTAGTTTATGCAATATATTGCAGATCGTTGGCACGCGTGTCGCGTCTACTTCACCATTCTATCTTGATAGGGTTTATGTGGTACAGGCGGTACTTATCGCGGTAGGATCGTTTGAGTAACGGAGACCAGCCCAAACATACTGAAGTTAAACAAAAGCTTGTAATAAACTATTCAACTCAACATGTCTTTTTTTTGTTGTAAAATACAGTAACAACTTACCTACTACCTTCCTAGATTTATCTTTTCTTATTATCATTTCATCGTCAAGTTATAACTTTATAAGGAAAGCCGGTCTGTTTTTCTAGCATCTCAAGCTACTAAAAGGTACTATTTATTGAAACCCTTGTCTAGTTATATTGTTCGACGGTATTTTTGTTCGCGATTCAATTATTTTTATGTTATACGTAGATTCATATGTGTTTATCTAGGATATGCTTACCCTGTATCAAGTTATATCGAAACCGGTTCAGCTGTTTCGTAGCAGAATCGAGTTCTCTTACATCATGGTATCTATATATACATATAATAAAAGAGTAGAAAAAACAAAAGAAAAGCGAATCTGTACATTGAAGGTAAAAAAAAATTTCACTGCCCGGACGTTACTGAAGACCAGTAGAGTCCAAAAATATAATTAAAAAATTTCTTATCTGTCTGTATGTATGTATGTATGTACGGGCTAATCTTGGAAACTGCTGAACAGAATTTGACGGCGTTTTCACTGTTTAATAGCTTTGAGTTCGGGCCTCATACTGGTATAAGTCATATCTCAATAAAATGTCAGGAAGCTGATATACAAGTTGACCTCTCATTTCATATCATTTGTATGAAAGTGTAGTTCAACATTACTGGTCGATGCAAGAACTTGACAGAAAGTGACAGAGATGTTTTAAAGCTCATTTATAGATTTATTTTAGCTGATGTATTTCAGGTATTTCCACAAGTCTCGATACAAAAAGTTCGCTATTCGATAATTAGTGGCCCTGTATTAGACCGGTGATCGTCGACAATGTCAATATCGAAGCTGTTCAGGAGTACGTCTGCCTAGGACAGACAATATAGTTGGGTAGGATCAATTTCAAAAGCTGACAGAAGAATCCAGTTAGGGTGGGCAGTATTCGGAAAACTGCGTCAAGTCTTTACGTCACCTATTCCACAATGTTTAAAGACAAAAATCTTTAATCAGTGCGTCCTACCTGTCATGATTACAGCGCGGAGACGTGGACACTGATGGTGGGCCTGATCCACAAGATTCAAGTGGCTCTGCAAGCTATAGAGAGGGCAATGCTCGGGGTCTCTATGAGGGATATGATTCGTAATGAGGAGATCCTATGAATAACGAAGGTGACCGACATAGCCGAAAGAATTAGTAAGCTGAAATGGCAGGTCACATCTGTCGTAGTACCGAACGGCCGTTGGGGCAGACGGGTTCTAGAGTGGGACGCGACGTCCCACGCGCAGGGTGGGACGCCCTGCCGCCAGGTGTATGGACGACCTGAAGATGGTGGCCGGAAGCGGCTGGATCTGTAGGGCGTTGTGGCATTCATTGGGGAAGGCATGTCCAGCAGTTTGACAGACATTTTGTTGTACAGTTAATTGGATATGCAACATAGGAAGGGAATAGGAGGGGAAGGAAGTCGGATGGAAAAGAATAGAGGGATTAGGGTAAGAGAGGAAAGATGAGGGGGCAGTGGTAAATAAAGGGTGTAGGAAGGGGTGGGTTAAGGGAAGGGGGAGAGGTAGGAGTAGGGAGAGGGAAGGGGTGGGGGAAAGGGTTTTCAACGTTGTGGGAAGGGGATGGAGAAGGAAAGAAAGAAAGGGTATGGAAAGGACAAATTGGAGGGGGGGGGAAGGAAATATCACATAATTTGCACAATATTAAAATATATTTTTTTTATTGATTATATGATAATCTTTTAATTCATGATAAATGTAAATGTCAACTTTATTTAAAAAAAAGCGGCCAAGTGCGAGTCGGACTCGCCCATGAAGGGTTCCGTAGCAGCAAGTAACATAATATAAAAGTTATTGTAGTTCGTTGTAACTTTGATCGATGTTTTAATAATAGTATTGTGCTTTACGATTTATGACGTATTAAAAAAAACTACTTACTAGATCTCTTTCAAACCAATTTTCGGTGGAAGTTTGCATGGCAATGTACATCATATATTTTTTTTAGTTTTATCATTCTCTTACAGGGGGGGGGGGGACACATTTTACCACTTTGGAAGTGCCTCTCGCGCAAACTATTCAGTTTAGATAAAAATGATATTAGAAACCTCAATATCATTTTTGAAGACCTATCCACACGTATGGGTTTGATGAAAAAGTTGAGTTTTGAGTTTCAATTCTAAGTATAGGGACCCCCAAAATTTAGTGTTTTTTTTTTCTATTTTTGTGTGAAAATCTTAATGCGGTTCACAGAATACGAGTACATCCACTTACCAAGTTTCAATAGTAAGTTCTTATAGTTTCGGAATAAAGTGGCTGTGGCATACCCACGGACAGACAGACAGACATGACGAATCCATAAGGGTTCCGTTTTTTGCCATTTGGCTACGGAAACCTAAAAAACTGTGGTCCAACGGGCGAAACCGCCGCCAGAACGCAAATTTTTACCCGACTTCAAAAAAGGAGGTTCTCAATTGGATAGTATGTTTTTTTATGTATATTAATATTTTAAATGCATAACCAGATTAATAGATTTCTTTTAGGATTTAGTAACACGTGATACATAAGAATGTGTAATGTTAAGTTGTCCACGCGGACGAAGTCGCGGGCAACAGCTAGTTTTAGAATAAAATTGGTATAGATCTACAGGCTATTAGAATATTGTTATAAAAAATAACATATTTTTGTCATTTTTTCGAAAGTGGCTGCTATCCAGACGAGTCACAGGTATGCGGTTATCGCTAGTACAATCTAATTATCCTTCCGTAATAGCGGTATCCCATTCCTTACTTATACTCCTTACCCATACCCCGACTTTCTGTCTTTCTCGCCCCGTCAATCCAAGGAACCCTAGTTTGGGCGTAAGCTTGCCGACATCCCTAAACTGGGCGAACTCAGGGCACTATTAGCCTTACTGAGTCATGCGGGGCTCTGACAAGGTTGACAATTATTTCCCTAGATAATCGTGGTACCTCAATACGGAGGCGGTGATGTTGTTCGCAACATATCACGGCAAGGGGTATTACGGAGTTAAAAGTGGACGAAGGAAATTCGCATTGTGACATTGGATTGCGCAAAGTAGCGATATATCGTCTCTGCCTACTTTGGGACTAGGGCGTTATTATTTTGTATGGTTGCTTTAAGAGATACACTACATCTGTTCTACTGAATTTGCAGTACGACGGTACTTGGTGTCATTTTGTGAATCAGAAAAGTAATGTGTTGACAAAGAAGCGACAAGAAACCCTCATCTCAAACCCCAACGAGTTCAATCGATGTCTCCGTGCGAACCCAGTTGTTTTCAAAGTCAGTTTTGACTTTAACTTGACTTTGACTTCGACTTCCCGTGCCTGTTTTCCCGGCCTGCTTACGTCGTGTTACAACATAAAACCGCATGCACACAAGCGCATCGATCTAAGTTAGGCATCAATTATGCAGACTTCACAGCTGGCTGGCATCAGTGTAGACGTGACCTAGTTCGGTTCTTCGCCAGAACTGAGTTTAAATTTGTTACACGTGTGTAGGTAACAAGTAAGGTTAGGTTATTCGCGTTTTGAATATAGCTGGCATTTGTAATGCAACACATTGCCAAGGTTTTCATCCACGGCTGTTATATTGTTGGATTCGGCCAATCACATCTCGTAATGTTTACTACCTGTTATCTGATTGACCAAACAATCATATCTCGTGTTGCGATAACATCGCTGCTACAACCTCGCCGCGACACCATTGTCGCGACACTATTGCCGTGACGACTTCGCTGTGACAACGCTGTTAAGGTGTTGCATTGTTTAACACTGATTTATAGTTGGTTGATGCGCTGCAAATTCACGCACGTTGCGATAAAAAGCTTACGTTTAGATTGGCCGCCAGGCCAGACCTTTCTTGTGGTCGGTGTTAGGAGCACTCGATGTTGTTATACCCTCGTTTATCTAGACATATTCGACTAGGCGTAGGTACAAAGGGGAAAAGGAGAAGGGGGATCTGTACTCTCCGGTCCGCTGTCCCCCTCTGCGCACTCAAGTACGTCTCGACTGCATAATCAAGCAAATTTAAATAGTAAAGTTGGAGCGCATCATCGCGACGCAATATCCTAACAAAACTAATTTATATTTCCCTCTGTTTGCCGACTTCATTTCATAGTTTTAATCTGTGGATTAAACTTTGTTCTTTTCGTGCTCTGAGAGTTAGGGGCTGGATATAGAGGTCCTTTTGTGGCCCCTAATAATGATTTAAGATATACTGAAAGAAAGAAAGAAAAACAATTATTTACTGCCATAATTGGCACACACAAAAGGAAAAAAAATCAAGAAAACAGGAAAAAGAAAAAAAAACTGGGAGTTTAAGACTGTTCAATTCTGCCTGCGTAATTATAAATTCAACATTATTACGTTGACTTTGTTAACAACACACGCTTTCACAACAAACTATCAGAGGAAATCTTAAAACGCTTTGAAAGAAAGCCTGTTATAAAATTACGATTATCTGATAGACAAACTTTGTTTGTGATTGAAATCTTAGATAGCTTTTACTAATGTTACTTCATATTCGCTTGAAAAAAATATTGTTATTCATAGGTGAAGTAAATTTAATTTTTTTTATTTATTGAGGGTTTGGTACAAAATGCTGACCATGTCACTCCCCTAATTAAAAGTCCTTATCTCACTCTATCTCTGATTTAAACATAAACGTACAAATTGCTTTTTAAAAGGTGTGTTGCTGCAAGTTTGTTACGCCGGTTCCTCTTCACAGCGCTTACATTAGATAAGCGGTAGTAAATAAAAAACGCGTATAAATATACCAAGTGCACGTACTCAAATACAATAAAAGATTTTGATTCTGACTTTGACACAAATCTACCGATTTATGACGGCTGTACTGACGCAGTATAGATGTCATTTTAGTGGGCCTGTCCTGATGTTATCTTATATAATAAATCTACGTCTTGATCTCTAACTATAGACGTAGACATATATTTATTGATGACTTTTTTTACAGTCTGTCACTCAGGTTTATAACTTACAATAAATAAAAAATAACAAATCAATCGAATTAAAATATAAAATATTGCAAATAAATTAATAATTATTTTCATCATCAGGTTATTTTTGTCTCCACTGCAGGAGCACAACCCTATCTCATCTGCCGGAGACAGACGGAGGATTTGGCCTACACTCCCCGCGCTGGCCAGACGGGTTGGGGAGGCCTGACTGATGTTTTATAATGTTTCCCTTAGTCGCCTTGTACGACATCCACGGGAAGAGTTGGAGTGGTCATATTATACTCTACCGGAAACCACACGGCATAATTATATTAATACAAAATTATGTAAATACTCATCGTAACTATAAAATGACTGCTTGACACGCTAATTATTTATATAGATGGATACCGTGACTGACTTATCAACGCACAGCTCATTTTAATAGTTTAAGACATGAAATTAAAAAGTTATTAAAATATTTATGTAATAAAAAAATTATCTATGAAGTAAAAGACATAGTCTCAACTCAGAAGGTATCTGTTGGTGCTGGTACTGTCAATTAATTATCTTTTTAGTATTCCAGAACATCACGGAAAAAAGTGTTTTCCTGAAATGTCCATAATTTTCCATGAGTTTCCGTTATCCGCTGTGACGGATCTCTAAAAATACAAAGGAGCGATCTCGGCAACAATTATGCGTGTATAAATTAGAATGTCGTATTTTTCATTTCATTCATTTAAATGAGAATTTTAGCAATATAATTTCTGAGCCTCATATTATTCTTACAGTACGGCCCTGTCTTACAAAAGAGGGGTCTTGTAACATCGATTAAAACGCCATGAACACGAATTACTTGAATCAGACAATTTCAGATAATTGCTTCTACGGCGTAGCGCCACGAGCTACGACAAGCGCTACGTTACCGCCTACGCCACCCCGGGCTGAGTTAGGTACTTCCTCAGAGCTTGCTTGTTACTTGGTAATTGGTTAGTGCAATATATTTACTTGGAATCGGATAGCACAATTTTTTTAAATTCAAATTAACTTCTCTAATTATATTTTCCAAGACATTTCGAGGACACTTCATCTTCAATCGCATTACGTCCACTGCTGAAGTCAAAGTCAAAGTCAAAATCATTTATTGCATATGAGTACACTTGGTACATTTATACACGTCATTTTTTTTATCGACTACCGCTTCCTAGATGTTAGCGCTGTGAAGAAGAAACGGCGCAACAAGCTTCACGCAACACATCTTTTAAAAATCAAGTTTGCATACAATTAATAAAGATTTTGCGAAGCTGGATTAACATTAGTACCAGGCATCTTTGTCATTCAAATAATCGTTTACTTTATAATAGGCTTTCTTACAAAGTTGTTTTTTAATGTGAATCTTAAACTTTCTGTCCGTCATATTTAAGGTTTCCTCTGGTAGTTTGTTGTAGAAGCGTATACATTGCCCCGTGAACGATTTGCTGACCTTACTTAGTCTTAACCCTGGTAAAACAAGTTTATTTTTATTTCTTGTATTATAACTATTATTGTCACAGTGCCTCAAAAAGAGAGATAATTTTTTTCTGACATATAAAATATTATCTAAAATGAATTGACCAGCTACTGTTAATATGCTTATTTCTTTAAACTTTTCTCTTAATGAGTCTCTACAACGCAGATTATAGATTGCCCTAACTGCTCTTTTTTGCAAGATAAAAATGGTCTCTATATCTGCTGCTTGACCCCACAGTAGGATACCGTATGCCATGATACTGTGGAAGTAGCTAAAGTACACTAACCTCGCGGTAGCAACATCAGTTAATTGTCTGATTTTCCTTACGGCGTAGGCGGCAGAACTTAATCTGCCAGCTAATGAAGTTATGTGGGGTCCCCATTGTAAAGATGAATCTATAGTTATACCCAGGAACACAGTACTTTTAATAAATTGTAGTGTGTCATTACCTAATGTCACATTGTTTTCTACTTTTCTTACATTTGGTAGAGAGAATTTAATACATTTAGTTTTCTTTGTATTTAATGCAAGGTTATTTACACTAAACCAGTTAAGAATTTGCGTGAGAGTATTATTTACCTCAGCAAGTTCACAATCTTTTCTGCTAATTTTAAAAATCAGCGAAGTGTCATCGGCAAATAACACTATATTGGACATGTTTTGTATTAAAAAGGGCAACTCATTTATATATACAAGAAAAAGAAATGGGCCCAGAACTGAACCCTGGGGTACCCCCATTTTCACGAATGACCCAGATGACCGAATTCCGTTTATATCTACTTTTTGTACTCTATTTTCTAAGTTAGATTTAAGTAATTCGAATGCTCTGTCTTTAACGCCATAATGTTTCAGTTTAAGTAGCAAGGTTTCGTGATCAACACAATCAAATGCCTTGGAAAGGTCGCAGAAGACGCCTATTGCATCATGGAAGTCTTCCCAAGCATCATGGATATGCTTAACAAGCATGACTGCTGCGTCGGTTGTGGAACGTCCCTTAGTAAAACCGAACTGACGATCGTGAAGGAGTAGTTTAAGATTGAAATGATAAAGCAATTGATTGAGTATGATCTTCTCGAATATCTTGCTAAGCACAGGCAGAACTGACACTGTTCTAAAATTACTGGGATCTTGTTTGTCACCAGATTTAAAAAGTGGTATGATTGTACTGTGCTTCATAAGATCAGGGAAAACCCCTTGATCAATACTCATGTTAAATATAAAAGCTAGGTAAGGCGCAAGAACCGTAAGAACTGAATTTATGACTTTAACGGACATTCCCCATAGATCTTCAGAGGATTTTAGTTTTAATGACTTAAATGCCTTAATAATTTCTACTGAATTAACGTGTCTAAAGTGAAAGTCTGTTTCGCATCTCGTAACATTATTATTAAGTAAAGTCTCGGCAAGAATAGGCGATGAATGCAGAGCTTCGGTAGTTTTCATGGGGATCTTAGTGAAAAAGGTTTCGAACAAATCGGCTACCTCCGTTTTGGAACTAGTTACTTCACCGTTACTTTTGAAAGTGTACTTATTATCTCGCGACTTAGTTTTGGCAGTTTCGTTATTTATGACCCTCCATACGGCCTTTACTTTATTTTCCGAAGATTTAATTTTGTTACTTATAATATAATTTGATTTGGCTACTTTGCAAACCTTCCTAAAAATTTTTGAATAATTTTTGACATATTCATGGAACCTGTTGTCAAATCTGTAGGTCCTTTCACTGTACAGATCATACAACCTGGTCCTACTTTTACGGATACCGGTGGTTGCCCAATCATTAAATTTAAACTGGTTATTTATATTAATTTTCCTAGTTTTAAAAATATTGGCAAATTATCGAGACAGTGTCATGAAGAAATCGACATAGAAATCGTTTAATTCCACCTGCTCAGTATCAGGATTCGGCAATTTCATTATAAGAGCATCTTTATATCTCTCTATTCGACTAACTGTGACGGGCCTAGTACATATCTCGGTGGTTGTATGCTTTATATTACCCGGAAATGTAACAATTTGCCCACTGTGATCTGATTTTAAACAATTTATAATAGACTTTTCAAAAAAACCACAATTGCTATAGAAATTATCTAAACACGTAGCTGTGGTACGTGTGATCATTGTTGGTTCAAGAAATACATTTATTAAATTAAAGTACTAAAATAAGCTAATTAATCTGACCGAAAAAGTGTCAGTTAATAGTAAATCTACATTAAAATCTCCACAAATTATGATATGTTTCTTACTTTTGATAACTATTTTCATGACATCTTCCATTACAGTTTCAAAAATAGAAAAATTAGAAGCACGGGGGGGTCTGTATACACACACTACAACATGTTTCTCCAGCTCAACACAAGACAATTCGATAGACCATTCAACCGAAAGTCCAACAATGTCTTTGCGTTCCTTCGCCTTAATGTTATTTCTAACAAATATTAATAAAATAAGCTTTCGGTTGAATGAACTGATAACATTATAATTTTCATAGTTGAACATCATTTCATGCGCTTTAAGGTGATGCTCGGTAATACATAATAAGTCAATATTTGACTGACTTTCTAAAAACAGTTCTACTTCTAATATCTTGCCAGAAAAGCTCTGCTCTGATCAAAATATTGATGAACAATTTTAAGTGCATTTGGCTTCTCCTTTGTCTGTTTATTTAGTTTAAAGACGGACTAAAGTGTCTCGTCAATGCTGGTGATTGAGTCACCTGTGTGGTACCGTGTGTAAAGCTAGGTGAACCAATGTCTTTCCCACAGGGACTCTCCATTGTCATGGTATGTATGAACGTACCGCCGTCCATTGGGGGTTTACCATTATCACCACGCTTGACAAGCGGATTAGTGATCGCAGTAATCATCTTAATATAGACAGGAGGACGTTGCTGCCCGTCCCTAGTGCAATCTCTTAGTCGCCTTGACGGGAAGGGTGGGGGGACTAGTAAATTTGTCATTGATGAATTTTATCTTCAATTAAGGCTTGCTTTCGGGAATTAGCTTCACGTCACTGGCGTTTTGTATTAAACTGTAGTATTTTCATATCAAAAAAATCGTGTGATTAGTTAAAGACCTAATTATCAACCAAATTACTTGAATTTGTTATACCTATTCTAATTACAGATTAAAAAAAACGATAAAACGTCACTAAAACCGGATAAAAAGACTTCTGGTGTTCATATAACTATGAGTATTATACGGAATTAAATACAAAAAGGATTTCCTAATTCTGGAACGAAAGAATGACTGAACACTGTGATTCTTAAAAAAAGGTAATACCAAAGATTATATTGTAAGTTTTCTGCTAATAAAAAGGTACAACAAATCCGAAAAAAAATACATTTTCTAAAATATTATATTTTTTTACACTTTAGAGCCTTCTCACGTAAATACGCAGTATGGTGGCCCTAACCTATACCAAAGTGGTCTCTATCACCTTAACGTTCCAGCGCCTGCAGCTACAGGCAATATAGACATCCGGCGCGAAGTAACCTGATCGTATAAGTGCCCTCTAATAAAGGCGTCCGCAAACATATCCTCACATAATATTCCTGTCCCTCGGAAATTCAATCACGCGTTATGCCCCGCGCCTATAAAGAGAGGACCACGTCTCTCTAGCAGAACAGCGCTGCATTTTGCTCTTAAAACCCACACTCAAATTTCTCAGGAGTTTGAAAAGTTTGGCCCTGCAAAACTCTCTAAGGACATCTCAAGGAAAAGTTACCACAAAAAAAATACCCAACTAGGGCGATGCCAAAATATGGGTTATATTGTATTATTGTATACGACGATGCGATCGAGCGGAGCGGAAGGAAGTAAGGAAAATGATAGCCCGCAGGTTTTCCCGCTGCTCAAAATAAATTAAAATTGCATTATGTAGAGTCTGAATGCTGCAGAAAAACTTAAAAAATTAAGATTTTTTTGCCGCAACATGATAAATCTGGTTATCTATACGGATACTTGTACATTAACTGTATATTTTTCGTACATATTTTCGGTAATTTGTGTGCAATAAAGTATGTTCATTCTTACATATATTTCTGGGGTGGCAAACACGCCAGTTGGGTATGTCAGCCATTTCATGTCGCCTTTTTCGTCGGTGAAAATGTAACAGTTTGAAACTGTATGAGGTATGCAAACAATATGCAAAAAGCTATGACACCAGTTTATACATCAATACGTTTTTTAAATCGTAACAATATTGAAAAACATTTTACGAAAATTCGACAGTTACAGAAAAGGTTGATCTTTCGTCGTTGAAGAAAAAAAATCATGCGACAATACATTGTCAAGTAGACAAACGTTTTTAGAAAGGATTTAAAAATAATAATAAATCGTTTATTATCAGGCAACTTGGCCCATAGATAAATACCTTAACCTAGAAATACATACATTATTTAAGCCTTAATTAACATAGTTCATTACACTATTTTTGAGATATTAGTCGTTTATCTCTAAAACGTCTAAACACTACTCCCTCGGGCCAGAAGATTTGAAGACTTTGGCTCTGGATTGATCATATGACGGCAAAATGGGTGCGGGTAGAAAAGTACAATGGGCCACACGCTAAAGTATTACCATGAGCCAATATTGCACAAACTAAATGAACCCTGACATGTTTAATTAAGGTTAATTTTAGACTGTGCAAACTTCAGATAGCATCGGTTAACCCAAATGGTAATATTGTTTCCTACCTTTCGTCACCATATATTTTCGGTCGAAAATTTGAATAATCCTAGAAGGCATACACGTTGCGGTATGATTCCCTGCTCAGAATAGGGCCATACCTAATTTTCCCTTGGGGTGTCAAGGCGACTAAGGGATAGCACCAGAGACGGGCAGCCCCGTTCTCCTATGTATATTTAGATCATTACTGCGATCACCAATCCGCCTGCCGAGCGTGGTGATTATGGAAAATCCCTAAATGGACAGCCCCGCCAAAAATGGTATTATGTTGGGGAGGCTTATGTTCAGCAGTGGACGTATTTCGGCTGAGCTGAAACACCTCAGTCACGTGTCATGTAGGTCTGTAAATACAGTTAAGCTAGACACACTGGAAAGTGGTTATGTACCCAAAAACATTATTTCAGTTTCTGCCTTCATACGAATTTATGCTCGAAATTCTCTTCTAAAATTTTTTATAGCTTGGTAAAGATACAAATAACTGAATTGGTTCAAGAACATTAGGCTCCTTATACTAGACATATCTATGTAGATATATTATTACAAACAGTACCCTGGCTCACAAACTAGGATTCCCTGTTCTAAGGGTAGCTAAAAAGATCGCTGGATTCAGCTCAAACCGCGCTTACCCGACCACAATGATAAAGAGTATTGGGTGATAAATATATTTTCCCGCTATTTTACGGCCGCCATAATGAAATGGGGTCGTGTATTGCAGATAATAATGTCCATTTGCCGAGCCCATGTTTATTATTTTTGTGTTAGTGCATTTGAAATTACATTGTGAGTGCTCTAATAGCTGGAAAGCCATATTTACACAATGGTCATCAAATTAGTTGGCGACATCTACATAATAGCCGTCCCCAATGAATGCCACACACATAGGTACCTGGTTCTCTACTCCAGTATCCAGCCACAAACTTCTTCAGGTCGTAATACATACACTGAGAAAAAAATAAGTAGCCCTCCTACTTACATAAGGATAAAATTATACCACTATTACGTAAGTAGCCGCCCCCACTATAAATGGTGTCGCCTACAACTGATTCAGTAGCTGGCCACATTACAAGTAACCACACTACGTAATAATGTGGCCGGCTACTGAATCAGTTGTAGGCGACACCATTTATAGTGGGGGCGGCTACTTACGTAATAGTGGTATAATTTTATCCTTATGTAAGTAGGAGGGCTACTTATTTTTTTCTCAGTGTAGCAGAATAAATTATCAAACTAAAATTGCATTTGGCTGGCCACAACAACTGCTATGACAATGGAGTGGAAACAGCGCAGCGTGGGACGCTCTACTGTCAGATGATCCAACGCCGTTCAAATTGTACGAAGTTTGTAGTTTACTGTGGGAATCCAAACCCCGAGATCTGGTGCTCGACCCCCACGCCCAAGCCAAGCCACAACCAACGATATCCTCGTCGTTATAAGAGTAGTCAGTGCCCAACAGTGGGACGTTTGTTTACACAATGACAGTGTACATAATCTTGATTGGCGTAATTTCTGATTTGAGGGATGATACATGACATAGACTTTCTTTTACATTGCTTAAATGAAAACTATATAGGCTCGATGCACGACTACATGTACAACAAACTCACATAGTTGAAATCAAAGTTGCGTTCGTACAATCAACGATAGATAGAGAAAGTGTGAGGGGCTGGAACAGTCGAGCAAGTGAGACAGTGGTAGCGCGTCGGTTTTATAGCTCAAACAAACATGGGGCATCGAGAAACAAAGAATATTTAAATTGTACCATAGGAATTCTTCTATAAATTTATCATAATTCTTATAAGTAGTTACTTAAGACTTCACCTTCCAACAGTTGAGTATAGTAAGAAGTGAATTGATCTCCAAGAAGGAGTCGAGCTGAACACAAATAATGTACTAGACATATGAGCAGCCACCGGTGGTGATAACCAGGAAAATTCCATATTTGGACATTTTCAGAATCCCAACTTCCGCGTCAACGGCACTTCGAAACCGTAACTCCCAAAGAAAAGTTTATTTGAACTAACATGTTCTGGACTACTGGATGACGTAAATTTTTTTTTAAAATGGCGTATCAACTTTTTTCTCTGATCGAGCTGAAATTTTGTACACAGGAGCGGGTGAGCCCACTCTGAGAAAAAAATAAGTAGCCCTCCTACTTACGTAAGGATAAAAATATACCACAATTACATAAGTAGCCGCCCCCATTATAAATGGTGTGCCGGCCACATTATTAAGCAGTTAGGTTACTTAGTAATGTGGCTGGCTACTGAATCAGTTGTAGGTGACACCATTTATAATGGGGGCGGCCACTTATGTAATAGTGGTATATTTTTATCCTTACGTAAGTAGGAGGGCTACTTATTTTTTTCTCAGTGCACTAATCATCGTGAGGTGCTTTTGACTTTTTCCTCGCATATCCGCCTTTGTCTGGCTCATACTATTATGTAAGTATATTGTCCTTTAAGCGACTGTAGTCATGTTTAGTCGTATTTGTAAAACCTCTGTTTATAACAAAAAGGTATGTTAGTGAATCCCTGGTAAGTAACCAATACAAGGGTAAACTTACCCCAAACCACTATATGAACAAGATATAAAATGAGCATAACCGTACGCCCAACAAAAACAAGTGACTAAACCAAAAATGATTGACCAATAAAAGCAATCATTCCGACCTATTTGTCCTTGTGTTTTATCCCTCTATACTCCTCGTATTAAGGTTATTACCTATAACATGGGTTTATGGGTGGCCTAATGAAATGGGCGTGGTGTATGATTGCCCCATGTAATTCAATAAGTCTTGTTATTGTCTGGGGATCAATATCTAGGTGAGTATCACCGTTAGATAAAGTAGTTGATCTATTTCTCAATATAATAGCGTTCAACGCTCGCATAGATAAGTTTAGCATTTCTTAGGGCTATGTCAAAACGGATTTCCTATTATAGGGGATTTTTATGTCCCTCTATATGTCTGTATGTCTAGATATCTTGAAAATACTGGATCGAGAGGATGACCGTTGAAAATAATGCATTTTTTTTACTATATTTTATACTATTTCATGTATGTCCTTTCATCATCGTCATCATCAGCCTGAAAGAGTCCACTGTTGGACATAGGCCTCTCCCAAGGCGCGCCACTGAACCCGATCCTGGTTCTTCTCATCCAGTCACTGCCAGCCGCTTTACGCGGATCGTCGCTCACTATATATGTATGTACATACATTAAGTACATACATTAAATTTATTTATTTGCCGTGTGGTTCCCGGCTTAGAATAGGGCCACCCCAAATCTTCCCGTGGGTGTCGTTAAGCCGACTAAGGGATTGCACCAGGGATGGGCAGCGGCATTCTCATGTGTATATTAAGATCATTACTGCGATCACCAATCCGTTTGCCAAGCGTGGTGATTATGGCAAATCTCCTAATGGAAAGCCCACCAAAAGAGGCATTCTATTGGGGAGGCTTGTGTTCAGCAGTGGACGTATATAGGCTGATGATGATTAAATTTATTTACTGCCATACTGACATACCTGCGAGTAGTTTGTATTTTATTTATATGTCTATTGCATTTGCTTACCAAGCCATCTAAGTTTAGTATGTCGATAGTTGATAGATATTTCTTCAACACTAGCCCGACCTCACTATCACACGGGTATTTGAATTATTTTATTGGTAAAATAGGGATGAACAAAAACTTCCAGATTATTTTACAATTTTTATTAATATGAACCTAACATCAACTGATTTGCTTCAATTCGCCTCAGTTCAATCTTCCATTTATTTTACATATAACGTATATAAATTGGTTAAACATACATAAAATCGTTTTCTACTTAACAAATAAGTCCAATAAACGAAGTTATAAACACTAATAATTTGTTACAACATAAATATATATAATTTAGTTTAGAATACTAAACTAAGTGGAGTAAGTACTTGCTATAGTATTTATTTCCTTACGCTATACCTACAGTAATTTACATCGATCTACTTATCAATATAAATTATGTATTTGGTAAATTCATTAGTTTTGACTGTAATAAATTACGATTTTTTATTTACAATCACATAAATATATATATATATATTATCTATTTTCTGTATAATCTATATCTAGGTATAAATAATAAATGACGACATAAATTTACACAATAAATATAACCTTTATATTATTAACATAATTATTTCTATTAATATTACATTACACTAAAACTTAAGAGGTACTTTTCCGAAATGGGGGCTCACCACTTAGGCCATGTGATCAGCTGATCATTTCATATAATTTAAGTATATTTTACAAACAACATATAATATATTTAGAATAATTATAATGATCAGGTAATTACACAGCCACGGAAAAGTGCCGACAATATGTCTATGAATATATGTTATTACATAATATTATTGAAAGTATAAAACGACATATTTATTTATTTAATTTATTACATACACTACGAAATTAAACGCTAATTAAAAATCAAAAGTATTAATGAGGCTAAAATAAACGATAAAAGTTTTATAGGTATAGATTCACCTTTCCACGTAAATATTAGAAATCTTTGTAAGGGAGCAATTATATCTTAGAAATTCTACTTTATTTAAAAATAAAATACTATACTGTACAAGTGTACGGTCACGAACTTTAATGTGGGACCCATTTCCTAGGAAAATTCTTAGAACATTCATTTGCAATAACGTCGAAATTTTTAATCAAATTGCAGCTCTAGCAAAGAGATTTCGTTGAGATGGGTTACATATAACTAATTATAAGTCTATGGTAAAAGTTCCTACATTATCAGATCGAGAAAAAACGTTTATACTCGTAATGGAAAAAGAGATCTAATATTTCTATGTTCGTCGTTTTGTGCAAGCAATGTCATTTAGATTAGCTTGTGTGACACTGACACACGATTAAGATGTTTCCTCTTTGCAAATAGATAATTAAAAATACAATATATCCGCTGTGAGAGAGAAGGAAGAAGAAGAGAGAAGGAAGTTTCAATACACCTCGGTTAGAAATGATAACTATACAAAAATAGAGATTGTGCATCGCATAGACAACTCAGAATATTATCTTAGGCATTCGGTATAAGCTTGCTGGAGAATATTAAACCTTAGATGGGTTCCAAATTAGAGTACGTTACTGTACAATACTGTATTTAAAGAATACTAACAATGTGGGACCAATTTGATAATTTATAATTTAATTTGAATTTTTGTGAACAATTAAAACAATCTTGTCCCGAAAAAGAATAGACGCAAAAGGTTCTACACATATTTCAAAATTTATATAATTTTATTTTATTCTATATTTGTTTTACTACTTTAATTTTGTTTTAAAACAAATGACTTGACTATTAATAAAACCGGTTGATAGGTTTCATTAGTTTGTAGACCTACTAATGTACATATAAAAATTTAACGGTTTTCGCATTTTTCGTCGTAGACATTAATACGATTACCATACAATTAATTTCCATTTCAAACTTAAACCATCAGACGATTCAATACATATCACTCCCATAGACGGCCAAAAGTAAAAATAAAGAAATTTATTTAATAGTTTTTAATTTTTTATAGTTTTTATCTAAGTTCATTTACGTTCTGATTTTCGTAATAATTTCCTTTAAACTAAGCTTATTTATATCAAAATCCATTGATATGTCTAAGTGTATAAATAGACAAACAATATATCCTAATCTAGAGTTAAAACTACATCCATTAGAAAAGAATATATTTACAAAAAGTTTAATAAAATGTTCAAAAATTTATAGCACGGTTTCATTCGTGCAAGTCCTAGGTCCGTTTACAAGAGAATATCTACTTGACCCATTCTTCCTACTAGTGACTGCCCCTCTAATGAACAACTCTTTAAATGTCTCCCTAAATTGCCGTGACATGCCGCAGTAAATAGCGAAATTGATAGGATATGATACTATTATAAAGAAATTAGTAACTAAAATCAATATGTTTGCGATATGATAGTCTAAAATTTCAACTATCGTACTTGATATTATGTGTAGTACTGTCACAACAGCTACTGGTATTTCGACGAGCAAGAAGACAGTCACAACTACTATTAGCATCAGCGTTGTACAATTTGAATCCCTAAGCCTTTTACATTCAGATTTTCTGTTCTCCTTAAACAGTTTTTGTCGGTTTAATTGTGCAGTTCTCATTGCTCTGAAGAGAAGTACGTTTAAAACTACCAGAGAGGTGCAAGGGATGAGGTGTACGAATAGAACTCTGAATCCGAAGTACGTGATAAAATAAGCATCCAATGATACTGCATGCACCCACGGAGCCATTTCCATCTGAAAAAAAAAAACGGTTTATAGTAAATTCAGAAAGCATACATTGTTAATGCCTACGGGGCTCAAATAGCCTTAATAGTCATTCTGTTCCATATTTGTGTCTCCTCAAGTCAGGCATGGTGTGGTTTTCCCTTTGCTATAGTGCCAGACTTACTTACTAAATTGACAATGTTCAATGTGGTTCATGATAAATAAAGATAAGTATAAACTATATTGTACATAGTTTTTATCATAGCTTCTCTCTATTATACATTCTAAAATATGTCTTAGATTTTATTTAACAACTAGAGTATTTACAGTCCCCTGCATAGCAGAAGCATATGGGGAGTAAACGGTTGCGTTAGAGGCCAACTACTGGCCAGCACTGGCTCGTTGTGCGGCTTCGTGCAAACGAATCTTAAGAGGAGTAGGAAAGAAAGGAAGAGGGATAGATAGGAATAAGATACTTTATACCATAATAAATGAAAACGATAAATTTTCTATATTAAATGTCATTAGCAACGGGCTAAGGTGAATTAATTATAATATTTAAGGGTCCACTTAATTATACTTAAAAGTTATTAGGTGTAACGGTTAAAGCGATACTGGAAATATCAATTAGTTAAGGGACAAATGACTTTTCAGGAGAGCCAAATAACTTCTTTTAATAATTAAGTTTAATAACTTTATCCGTGTAGTTCTCGGCTTAGAATAGATCCGCCCTGATCTTCGCGTGTCGTCGAGGCGACTAAAGTATTGCACCAAAGATGGGCAAAACACTTACAATCTTTTGCTAAGTAGGGTTTAATTTAAGTATAAGAATTCATCAATGATAGATTTACTAGCCTCGGGGTCCCCATCTTGCATTAGAGACTGGCAGCAACGTTCTCCTGTGTAAAATGGGCTTCCATGTCTATGAACTTTCCTTGTTATGATATATGGTATTAATAAGTTGTTAAATAAATAAATAAATCAGCCGAAGAATGTCCACTGCTGAACATCCATTTCATTGGGGGATTTGTCATAATCACCACGCTTGGCAGGCGGATTGGTGATCGCAGTAATGATTTATACAGGAGAACGCTGCTACCCATGCAATCTCTTAGACAAACCCCACGGGAATATAACATATGAATGGACCTATTCTAAGACGGGAATTCTGTACTCCTTACCCTGCAAACCTCCTCGAACTGTCCACGCCACACGGTGACGTGTGGCACGTACTGGCGGTCCACGAACCGAGGCAGCTGGTGGAGGAATGCTGCCACCCCGATGTAGATCAGGCACTTCATCACACGGGGCATCGTACACCTGACAAAAAAAGTTCTTCTTAGATACTGCTTTTGTTATACGAGAGACTCCACAGAAATCCTATCAGGATAGAACGGTTGTGGTCATCAGTTTCGCGCGTGCCGATTTTCGGACACAGCGCGCCCCTCCCGCGCTCTCTTCATACTTAAATTCTCTTAATGAGGTCATGTTTCTAGTGAAGAGATACGGTTATGCAATAAGAAACCGCGCAATATGGCACTTATGCAGATTTTTGTCGATGTTTATCCGACCTTATTCGGCGCGAAACAAGTGTGTTATTGACAGTTGGTGCAATATATTGCAAAGTGTTGGCACGCGTGTCGAGCCCACTTCACTTTTCTATCTTGATACGATTTCTAAGATCAATAGAGACCATTGTAACCATAAGGTGCTACAGTGGGGCCATAGAAGAAACCAGAAACCTTATTTCTTTATATCCAGAAAGTGATGGTTTGAAAATCACTACTAAACTATTCGAATCTGTGCGAAGAACTAAAAAAATTGAAGTAGGTATATTTCATTACAAATCAATAGTCATTCGAAAACCAACGCGTTTACGTCTCGACCAACAACAAAACAACAGATGGTGTTCCGAAGTGGGTAGCAAAGTTTACATGGTAATACAAACTTGTTTTTGCTGCTACTGTACCTTTCATGTACATGTTGCAGAGACGCAAATAGAGTTTGTTTTCGTATGACATTGGTTTGGAACGAAATATAAGTATGGTTACAGCGTTTTATGTGAAATGTCTTTGTTACCTATTTTCCTCCCTCCCTTCCTCTCCACCTTCCTCGTACCGATAATAACGATACTAAGAACCCATGAACATATGCAGACTCTGTATATTACGATTATATACATAAACACCTATAAGTTGCATGGGTAATCGTAGGGAAAAGTGGCTTCTCTATTTAAGTTCTTATAAATTCTCGGCCAGGAGAATGTTCTCGGGAATCGGGAAAAAAACCACACAGAGACGTAGGTAGTCCTACATTAAAACAGGGTCAAACTAGTACTCGCATAGTGCCTAGTAAATGTCAGGTAGCTAACGAATAAAACGTTGTTATTTTTAGACCCAAACCATTAAAAACGTTTTACGACAGCTCCTTTTATTGCTACCGTCCTTTTCTTTCTAATCTGCTATATCTTCGAAATTAGCTTTACGTGCTATCTGACACCCCAAGTCCCCAACCACTGTTTCTCGTTAAATCTTTAATGTTTTTGAGGCTCGCCCTTACAACATCAGTTCTTCAGCACTTCCAGTCGTATTATGCTTACCTGGTACTCAACCTCAAATTAAGAAATGCATATATATATGTAATTGCTTTATTGTACGAGTATGTACCAAAATTAACAACAACAATAACAAATATGAATAAAATTGTGTACACAGGCGAGCTTATCCCATTTAGAGATCTCTTCTACTCAAGCTTAGAGTAATTTACGGGACTAACTATAATGCATTTAGTACCAAATATTAATGATAATTTAAAACATGGGGATAAATAAATATATATTTCATATACAACTGCCACGAATCAAATTAGGATTTTTTTCTGTACGATGAGAATTAGACTAGGATAGAATAAATTCACAAATATAACATCGAGACTGGAACCAATTTGTATAATTGTAAGTTGTCAGTCGAGCGAGGTGTTTTGAGGGTCGTGGGTACGATTCTCACAACATCTGGCGCTCGAATCTTACGACCAAGTCACTAGGCCTTATGCTAGATTACGTACGTAATACGAATATACAACAGTGTTTCAAATAATTGTAAAGATCTTACGAGTAAGTAATGTAAAAAATAACTGAGTGTCTGTTTTTATTCAATTACAGATTTGTTTGGCCAGAGCAAGTTATGTTGAGTTCATTGTTTTATTCCATTTGTATATTTTATCTGGCTGTAATGAAATTTGACAGCATGTTAGCTTTTTATTAATATTAAGTGTATATTTTCATTATGTTGAGTTTTTTCCATTCTTGTATTTGTTTATTTTGCCTGGGTGTCATTAAATTTGACAGCATGTTAGCTTTTTATTAATATTAAGTGTATATTTTCATTATGTTGAGTTTTTTCCATTCTTGTATTTGTTTATTTTGCCTGGGTGTCATTAAATTTGACAGCATGTTAGATTTTATTTGCATAACTGCAGGGCATAATGTGATTCATGAAATTGAAATATAAACTTCACTATGTTCTTGTAAATCTAATAATTAAAAAAGTAGACTGAAGATATGTACATTGAAGATATTTGCAAAAAAATGGGGAATCTAAGGATAAGTGATAGAACCCATTTTGATCAATTTTGAAATTTTTGTCAGTTTGTCTGATTATTTCTTAGTTTGTGCACGCATCACGTAGAAACTACTGAACTAATTCTGATGGAGTTTTCAGAAAAACATAGGACTAAATTGGGAGTAACATATATACTAACTCAATCAACAGTTATGGGAATTTTTAGATTTCAAATACATTAGTAGGTATCCAAATAACTATAAAGTATAACTATAATGTTCGGTACAATTCAGATTGCGATGAGATAGGACTACATGTGGAGGTGTACTGGACTACAACAGAAGCACTGTCTGTTCGTACATGCTTGTCTGTGTACGTAAATTAGGGTTTTAGGGCTAATACACCCAGTGCGCGAATATAGTCAGACGAGAAAGGGACAACATAAATGCTTCTCTTTCTAAGTTATAGCGTCGATCTCTCGGCGTCGGTCGATAACGCACTGACGTAGTAACTATGTACCTGCGTGCTGTCGCTTAGTAATATTGAGTATTTTCAGCTAGGGCTAAATAAATAGGCAAGTATGACTATGCCGACTTTGTGTCGGCAAATAGGCGATGTGTATTGCAGGCATGACGCGCGTTCCACATCGTTCCACAACAGTCTGGCACTGAATAACACGGCGTCTAATTGACCACATTTTACTGAACTCGCACGTGGCGGTAACAACGCACTATATGTTACCAGACTCGATAACGCTTCTATTATTATTAGGTTGGATTCATACTTGACAATTAGCCGCTCCGGAAATTCGTGGAAACCGCGCGCTACAAACAGAACGGGAGTGAGGAGAAGTCAATTTATAACTCTCATACACCCTTTAAAACAGCTTAAAAAAGTACTATGGGTTCAATACCGAAGCTTTGAGCTGACTTATATTACAGTATATAAACTATTAATAAGTATTTATTGGGATATATAATGTAATAGTAAATATGAACATATGTATATATATATATATATGTATGAATTTATGTATATATATGTAGATATTTGTATCATTCACTTATTCGTGTATCGTCTGTGTATATTGTTCCGAATATGTATTTTCAAACTTTATTAAAAGTAGGTACATTTCTTTATCAAATTTGGTACTAAACGCATTATACTTGTCCTTTCGGTTACTCTAAGGTTGACTGGAAGAGATCCCTAAGTGGGATAAGTCCGCCTTTGTACACAGTTTAATTCATATTTTATTATTGTTGTTGCTGTTATTTTTGGTACAATAAAGCAACTAATAAAGGGTATGTATGTATACAAATATATATACATACGAGTACATACCCTTTGTTACTCGTGAAAACTACATTAGGATTTGAGATGAAAGACAGCTGAAAAATCGCAGTTTGGAGTCCGCTTGCAGTCGCGGTCCAGCTGCGTCGGACTGCATTATTAAAGAATACTAAATATCACTACCAATCTCTCCGATCGGATTTATTCTTCTATTTGTATGTATTTATTTAAGTATGTATTTCGTATTACTAGTTATTTATATGTATTAAATTAAGTATGTATTTCGTATTACTAGTTATCGGTATGTAGGCATATATTTATTCATGTATTCATACAAGTTTATGTTATATAAATTGTATACTCTCAACATCCAGTATTTCCACTCCTCAAAAAATTCGCCACCACCCAAAGGTTGCCTGTAAGAAATCGCTGAAAGCGATAAGGCCGCCGTTGTACACTAAATTCATCTTTCTATATAAGTTTTGTTTTTATTAAAAAATGTATATGTTTTGGTGCACAATAAAGAATATTTGAATTTGAATTGAATCGGACTAATCCATTACTGCTCGAAGAATAGAGCTGCAGCCGGCAAGTTCGGCTCGCGGCGCGCCGCCCTATGGTACAAGGTTTCTACGCCTATCGGGCTATCGACCGGCGTCGCGAGATCGACGTTATAAGGTTAGAAAGAGAAACACTTATGTTCTATAATGTTGTTCCTCTTTCCGCTAACCTATTTTTTCCTGAATTGTTTAAAAAAAATGTTATTGAGTAGGATGTAGAAAAACACCTGATCAAAGTCGAGTAAAACGAAAGACGTTTTATAAATCGACGTGACGTGATGGCAGGTCTGTCTCACAGCAGAGTCTCAATTTTGGCACCGGCAATCGGGGCCGCCGCGGGGATAGGCGCTGGCCCGACTGCCGGATCCAATCGGTTGGGTGTCGCGAAAGCGATGTGACGCATTTGAGTACAATTTGGATATTTTTAAAGGAAGAGTGGATGGGCATCGCAACCACCAAACCCATCAACAATAAAAAAAAATGAGTAAATTCCGACGTCACTCTATAACACAAAAGCGTAGGTGCAAGTCCTAGGCAAATTGCGTACGACTGTCAATGTGTGCGTGGTTCAGAGTTTCAGCGTAACATTGACTTTCGTCCATGCGCATAGGATTCATTTTGGATTGAATTGAATTTTCTAGTTTGGTTTTTGAGAAATTAAACGAGTTTTCTTAGGGAGTGCGCCTTCGTTACTTGTCATCATCATCAGCCTATATACGTCCACTTCTGAACATAAGCCTCCCCAATAGAATGCCAGTTTTGGCGGGTTTTCCATTGGGGGATTTGCCATAATCACCACGCTTGGCAGACGGATTGGTGATCGCATAAAGATCTTAATATGCCCATCCCTGGTGCAATCCCTTAGTCGTCTTGTCGACACCCACGGGAAGATTTGGGGTGGCCCTATTCTAAGCCGGGAACCACACGGCATAGATTGTACTTATTCTGTCGTGATGCTTTGCATAGATTAAAACGCGCGCAGTTTCTATATATATCTGAATTCGCTGTAAACACCCATCCTATTATTTAGAACTAAGGTCGACCTCCGCTTTGGAATGGATTCAACCGCAGGGTTAATAAACAATGTGTCCTATGACATAGGTAAAGGGTGTTAATAAAGATATGTACTTGCAAACACCATTTAAAAAACCTTAAAATACACCTATGCCTTCATTATACATATATGAGACGGCTATGTTTGTAAGAAATAACTTCATCATCATCAGGTTATTTTTGTCTCCACTGCAGGAGCACAACCCTCTCTCAAGACATACGGAGGATTTGGCCTACACTCCCCGCGCTGGCTGCAGGATTTGCAATTTTGTCATAAACTCATAAAAATATGTTCCTCGTCGCCACGCAGGCAGTTATATGTCCGAGGCTTGTCCAGCCAAGTCCGACCGCGGCCAAAAGCTAATAGTCGTAAACTCGAAACATTTGCAGTAAACAGGACATTACGCCGACGTTTTATTTGACCTAATTTTTATAGCGCTCGTAAACAATTCTAGCATCAGACTAGGTATATCTGTTTTTTTTTCGGGGTCTAGGTCAATCGAGTGACACTTCGATTCGTTGGGTTATATTAGTTAGGTTTTATATTAACTTGGTCAGGCTAGGGGAAAATTACGTCCACGTTCACGGTGGCTATCACAGAATTCCTATCAAGATAGAACGGTTAAGACATTTGTTTACTTCAGTTCCGCGCGTGCCGTTTTACGGATACAGGGCGCCGCTCCCGCGCACTCAGTCGCATTTCTAGTGAGGAGATTTAATGATGCAGTTAGAAACCGGGCAATTTGGCATTTTTGCACATTATTTGTCGAGGTTTACCCGACCTTGACTCTGCACGAAACGTTTACTGCGTTTGATAGTTTTTGCAATATATTGCAGACCGTTGGCACCCGTGTCGCGCCTACTTCACCTATCTTGATATGGTGTTCTGTGGTGGCGATCAAAGAGCCCACACCGTAATGATTTCGGCTCATATCCGACTAACTAAATATGTACAATCTAACGGGTCATTTAACATATGTGGATAATCTGTGGAGAGGGACTTCATCCCTATGTAGTAGATATACCACGTTCTCGCACGAAGCGTTTTGCTTCCTCTTTTATAATGCGAACTGCTAAGTGGAACTCACTGCCAGCTTCGGTATTTCCAGATAAGTACAATTTGGATCTTTGGAAAGGAAGAGTTTTTAAAATGGCAATTTCAAGAAAGAGATTGTTAAGTATTTGAATCTCTTTGATACGTTATCGTTACGTCTGAACACTGAACAGGATGCTGAACGCAGCGTAACACTCCAAAACAAGCATTATGGGAAGTAACTGATTACCACTGCAGACGTGCACGCAGATGCGGGCAGGACGTGATGGTTTGGCGTATTAATGGAAGAGCAAATGCTAGTTTAAAAAAGCATCCGAAGCAGATAAAAACTCATATTATAAAATCATAGACTAAAGGACACGACAGACCTGAAACAGCAATGTTGGAAGAAGGTTTTGCCTGAAAAGACATTTCTTCTAGGACAGAAAAGGAAATGAAAATGCAGAAGTTTATGAAAATAGTATTAACAATAGGAATTAGACAACGATATGTCAGTTTACAAATATCCATTTTTTGTGTACAACGTACACTTTACTTGACTTTTGTTGTTTTTTCATGATGCAGTTGACTTACTGGGGGTATATCGTCTGTTGATTTATGATTCTTTTTACCTACATTTTCGGACTGTCCCGGCGTGGTTCTTGCCCCGCTCCTACTGAGACGGAACAGAACACGTTAAGTCGAGCGCCTTAGACATATTTTTACGCGCTGCGCGGTACGTCAGACGCCCACCGTACATCGCGCGCTCGACAGTAATAACAACGCTAACTCGAGCGCCTTAGATACATTTATGCGTATATTGTGTGACAGTGGGAAGGAGAAGGTGATTAAAAGTGTAGGTATTTTCGCTTTACTAGGGAGTGATGTATCTGTTACGGTGTGATCTGTGGTTTTAATCTATAAACATTACAGTGATTGAATTTTGAAAGTCCTTCCAAGATGTTTCCAACGATAAACTTTGATTACACTGTAAACTTTACTACTCAGCATAAAATACCTATGTATTTTGCCTATCAAAAATTTCAGTAATAAAGTCGTTAAATTCCTTAAAATCCCCATAAAAATATAACCCTTGCAAACATTTCAAACCACAATGTAATTAAAAAGTGTGTAAAATTTATGGATGCAATAACCGGTCTGTTCTGGATCGGTTTGGGAAGTGATCCTCAAACTTTTTGATACAACGTCCCTTATAGCGGAACCAACACTCAATATCGGCGATCTAATATCAAACAATAACTTATTCAAAACACATCCATAAACATTAATATTTTATTTTAAACATTTAAAGTTATTAGGAGCCCTTGGTTCTCTGCTGGGGATAGATTTGGGTGAGATTCGATGTTAGCTGCCCGGAGTATGGACGGAGAATGTTCGAAGTGCCAAACTTACATCTTTATATTGATATTGACAGTTAACGTCACACTTATTCATTAATTTAAAAACGTCAAGAATGACATCAAAATGTATGCAAACCAAAACACCTAGGATTCTGACTAGTATCTGGTGTAAACAGCTTGCTTGATCAAAGGTATCTTTGGCACTCTGGCATCAGATCTCACACAAATCGGTCCCCGGTGGAGATTCAAGGGCTCAAAATTACCCCAAATGCATAATAAAAATCAGTTTTGCGAATATGTTCATAAGTGTACCATATATTCCGCTAATATTATAAATGCCAATGTTTGATTGTTTGTTACTCAATCACGCTTCAACCACTGGCGGGTCGGGATGAAACTTGGAACACATATAGGTTAGGTTTTGGAATAGGACATAGGATAGTTTTTATCCCGAAAAAAACATCTATTTCCTATCGCAACCTACGCGGACGAAGTCACGGGCAACATCTAGTTGCATGCACTGCTACCGAATAGAATGGAACAATAAAAGGCTTTTTTGTTTTATACGATTTGTAACTCCTTCGACAGCTGACATGACACTGTGTTGCTAAAGTGAGGATTCATATCATAAACATATCGTACCTATTAAAAAAACAACGATAAAGTATTATAAAAATAAGTTAACACATTGACTGGCTTAAAACGAAGATCGTACGTCTTTCCATCAGGATTAAGAGCATGTTGATGCCTCTTCTAGACTCTTCTAGCACCTGCGTCTTTCCAGCATGGGGGTGGGAGCGCGTCCTACAGTTTGGAAATCACTGAGTCTGATTGGGTTAGGGGCTCGCTCATTAAAATACAGAAGCATTTTAAGTACACCTGTGGTTATCGACCACGGCCGCAAAATTTTATGTTCAGCTGAAATTATTTTGTTGATTTAGGCATTGATTATTATTGAACTGTTCAAAGATCGTTTTTGCCAAATAATATATTTTCATTTCATTTCCTTTCAAATATGTTTTTTTTTAAAATATTGAAATGCAATCTTTGGATTCACAAATTAAGAACATGATGAGGCAATTTATTCATTGCCTTGGTCGCTAGAGGTGAAGGGTTCGATTCTCACTGGGGTTAAACAATTTTATACAAGCTGGTTGGCCACAGTCTGGGTGTTATATTTGTGAATTTGTTCAGTTCTTGTCTAGTTAGCAATTTATAAGCCAAGTTTGCCTGTTAATGAATGATTTTATTATTATTATATACTAGCTGTGCCAGCGACTTCGTACGCACAGACCATTGAAATATTCCCAACATCCCACTCTCCGCCCTCATGCCACTCTTCTCCCTTTCTTCCCCTGTTCCCCTGAACCACCTGTTCGTTGCCCTACCCTTCTCCCCACATCTTCCCCCAGTTCTCATCCCCTTTTCCATCCGTCACCCCTCCCCTTTCTTCTCTCCTCCCTCTATCTACCCCTTCATCATTATCAGGTTATTTTTGTCTCCACTGCAGGAGCATAACACTCTCTCACCTGCCGGAGACAGACGGAGGATTTGTCCTACACTCCCCGCGCTGGCCAGACGGGTTGGGAAGGCATCTCCCCCTTACCTTCCTCCTACACTGCCATGACCATCTACTTCCGCTTTATACTTTGTTATTTGTAGTCTTTTATTTATCTACAAAATGTAGATCTCACTCATTGCAAGATGAATTCCGTTGAGCATTATTACACCTTTCCACAGACATCTTTCTTTATTGTATACAAATGCACTGTATGCAAGTTTTCGAAAAGTATAAATTCGCATAGCTTTTGATTAAGTGGGCCGATTACCACGAAATAAAGACTAAATGCTACTCCGAGTTAAGCCCTTTTTGTTAAGGTTTTTGAAAACTCTATCAGAATTGGTCTAGTAGTTTTACGTGATGCGTGCACAAACAGATAAACAGACAAAATCTGAATATGTTCTGTTAAATATACTTCATTTTCCATTTTTTTTTTGCAAATATTTTCAATATACACACACGCAAAGTATACGTTTTATTTGTAAGATGAGATTATACATAAACGACAAATAAATGATGAACCAATTTGTCTTTATAAATCCCGGAAAAATCCCGGAATATCCAATATAACATAAACATTATTACCTATGACGTAACACTTTCAATAAAGGTCATATCAATGACCATTCGTTCATTACCACATTATTTACTTGCAGAAGTTGGAAAAATTCCGCGAATTCTGCGTATAGTCCCCTATAAATAACTTTATCGCATTCCTGTGACGTCTGCCAGGCCGTTGCAAGTTTTATGTTTCTATGAACACAACCTGGCCATGGCGTGATGTAACAATTATAAAGTTGGATATATAGCTTGAATTCGGTTGCTAGGAGTGTTGGAAAAACGATCTCTATGTACTACTAGATGGAGCGTTCCAAACAATCGCTCTGTTTCACGCAAGGAGCCGCAACTCATTCATATTGACTTTGAAACTTGTGCAGTTACTACGCAAAACATTTAATTATTTACTCAATATTTACGCTATTTACCCGTAGCGTCATGAATGTAACCGAGTTGCGGCTCCCGGAGCCGTAGTTGCGTGGAACAGAGCGATTGTTTGGATCGCTCCATCTAGTAGTACATAGAGATCGTTGGTTGGGAACCAGCGGAATTGAACTGTCAGGTCACTACCACACACCCGGCTCTCCATACAAGCGAAGCGTACTACTACTTGAGGCGCACCTGCCTGTCCGTACACGTGTTGCGTAAACTTTCAGGTACAGATTCTTCTTTTTCTTCTTCTCTGTCGTTCCCTCACTGCTGAGGATCGCGACCGTATAAAATGCGCCACCACGCATAGCGGTCATTGGGCAGAAGACGGACAATGTTATACCATAGAATACTTAATAATACTACGTAGTTATACGTTGGTTAT
Organism: Esperia sulphurella; assembly: GCA_947086405.1. Taxonomy (NCBI): domain Eukaryota; kingdom Metazoa; phylum Arthropoda; class Insecta; order Lepidoptera; family Oecophoridae; genus Esperia; species Esperia sulphurella. The sequence goes on from OX352282.1 coordinate 5,972,720, forward strand.
ACGTCAACAACATTAGTGCTTCTTTTTTTAACTTATAGAGTTGATATCGGCGCCAATCGATAGCGCGGTGCGACACTTATAGTGCGTACTGCCAGCCGGAGCTCTATTAGCGGGCGACGGAGGTGTGTCGCTTCTTTACGTAGTAATATTTAGTATTATCTGTTACTACACTGAACAAAACAAACAAAAACAGTTGTTGATTTGAACAAGATCTTGTTAACCGTCAACAGCCATCTTAACTCCATACGAGTGCACCAAGATCTTGTTCCCTTGCACTAACTCAACTTGTTAACGATCACGATCTTGTTTCAAACGATCACAAAAATGATTACTTTAGCTAACATACAGCCACCAAGACCAAATACCTGTCACCTTAGCCCGAAACACACAGAAAGCGAATGCGTGGCGGAGGCGTGATCTGGTTTTTTGTATTGTTCGATTTAGTATGAGACACTTCACACAGCACCGCCGCGGGAAGCGGGATTTGTATGAAGTATACCGCTACCGCCACGCCTCCGTCACGCATTCGCCTTCTGTGTGTTTCTGACCTTAGTTCAGCAAAAAAAATCGGTGTTAGAAAAAAGGAATATTCATTCGTCCCAAGTACCTAATATTAATAAACTACCTAATTCCGATCCCTGATTATGATAATAAACTAGCTTCATGGCTAAGTTAGTATAAATAATGTACGAGTATAACGTATACATGTAGATTCCGGAATAATGAAGCTAGAATAACGTTCTCGAACTAACGCCATTCAACAATTAGTAGCGAAACTAGAATCATTGGAAAAGTTAAAGCTTTCTGTCTGTTTACTGTCAAATTGTTCAGGCTCAGTTTGAAATGTTTGTTGTTAAACGGTATGTAGTTAATGTTTGTAGTTTTGAAACAGGCGAGGTCAACCTTTAATAGTTTCGGGACGCTTTGAATTTACGCGGGCTGGATTGGTGAGATCGCATCAAATGTGACACGTGACCATTTAGGCAGAGCAATCTCCTTTAATTTCGAATTCTTGGTAGAAATTAGTTGTATCTTCCATATATTTAGTGTGAAAGATTCGACAGTCTTCTACCTAGGGCACAATTTGGTTTTATATTATTTTGTTTTGATGACCTATTCTATTTGTCGTCGTTCGCTGGTTAAGAGGAGGATTGCTAGATGTACAAGTATAAACTGATCTTTTAAGTCATCAAACTGCTCGTTGTGGTAGGGTAATGATTTTTATCTTAATAAAACAAGATTGGATTTATCAGTGTAGTATATTATCCGTCACTGCTTGTCATTGTCATTGGTGTGGTTGTCATAACCATCATGCCACATCTGTCACAGAACCGACGGCCTTTGGTGTTGACGAGTTCTGGAGTGGAGACCGCGGTAGGCACGCGCAGGGTGGGAAGCCACACCGCCAGATGAATCGACGACCTGAACAAAGTGGTAATGCGGAGAGCAGAGTATATTCATTGGGGAATGCCTAATGCCAGCAGTGGACGCAAGGGCTGATATTATGATGACGATGTCATTACCATTACGTTATAAAATAAAATCGATAAATTTGACAGCGCTAAAATTGGTTTCGTCTTTATCTTCATAATACTGTGTGACAAGGATAGCAACAGTTTTAGTGCTGTCAAATTTTAACATTGTGCCTTCAAAATCGAGGCCAATATTCGATTTAATTGAAAGAAAAAAAAATTTAGTATTTCTTAACAGTAAAATATAGATTTTAGCAATGTTTTCGTAATATAAGAATCCCAGGAGGTCAAGTTTATCTTTAATTATTCGAAACGTCCGAATCAAAATATAACAAGTTATATATTACAGGGATACGAGAGCTTACGATGGGGAATTAAGTACAAAAAGACTTATTAATTAAGTTTAAATAATTCTCTTAAAAACACGGGGTCTAATTTACCTTAGAAAATGCCCCATCTCCTTTGGGATTCCCGTACGGTAGGTCTGTAAAGTAGTTCGTCACCAAGGACGACACTCGAATGCAGACGTTGGATGCTGAGTGTCGAGAGCTAACAATGTTTGACTAATCATAATCATCTTATGATTCAATTCAATTCAAATATTCTTCATTGTGCACCAGAACATAATAAATGTTTATAAAAAAAAAAATTACGTAGAAGGATGAATTTAGTCTACAATGATCAAAATGCATAGTTTTTGATTAAAATCTATCCTTTAACGCGAAGTGTCTTCTGTTAAGTGCACACGATTTAAATTTAAATTAACGACGAATTACTACGTGCCGACTGTACGAGGACGAGGCAAACGTGAAGATTCATGCATCCCTAAACACGCGCATAGCATCTAATGAGATCGCAGACCATAGATACCGTGTGTCAGACTACGTCTGCCATGTCTCACGCCACCCACATAGTTTCGGTCTAACGATTTTGGTCTGTCAGACCAAATTAATTCGATTATCACATGTGTTATAAGTATGTATCCCGCATAACATGTAGGTTTATCTTAATTGTATCTAAACGTAATCTGACAATGGCCACTAACGTAAACCATAGACCCTTTAAAAAGAAACTAACCAAAAACACAACAGTAGAAGCAGTTAGATAGATCTGACGAGGCAATCTGACTACAGATACCGATGAGTTTAACCGTATTCGAGGGCCAGATAAAGTGCGTCAGCAGGCCGCCATGGTCGCTCGGTTTGGCACGCCTGTCATTTAATGAGTAAGCTAAGTGGTCCGGAAATGTACAATCGAAATTAAAAAAAATTTAATGTGATTGTTGACGTTTAACCACTTAGTAGGTAGTTTATTTTGAAAATCAGTAAGCTATTTTCACGAAAGTCTTTTAAAAAGAAATAGTTCTAAATATCTTGATACATTGTACCAACCAACCTTTGATGTTATTCTTGAAGATATCGTTTAGTTCACGACGGCCCCCCCACTCTTTCCGTCAGTTAGCTTACATTTAATTGTATGCGTTATATTGTTACTGTGTTTGTTCTATCTATATCTATAAAAGAAGAAACTGACTGACTGACATATCAACGCACAGCCCAAACCGCTGAGTCTAGAGGCTTGCAATTTTGCAAAAAGCTTCTTTATACCAGCATAGGCAAGCACTAAGGAAGGGTGTTTCAAAATCATCCCCTAAGGGGGTCAAATGGGGGTTCAAAGTTTGTATGGAGAACGTCTATTAGATATTCCTATCAATTTGAAACTTTGTAGGAATGCTCTTGTAGCGGCAAGCGGAACGCTGACTAAGCGCGTTGTCCTTCAGGCGACGCGTGGCACTAGTTAGCCCCGCTAGTCGTTCCCCGTCCGCCGCTCGTGTAACCTGTGTACTGTAATTAACGTGTTGACCACGTGTGTCAAATAAATAGTTTAACCTCAAATATCACTCTTCTTTATTTCAACACGTCCGTAGAACAAGTAACGAGTAGAGCCGAACCAAAACTCTACAGTCTAAAACCTTAATGATTCAATAAGTGTTTTACAGTTTTTAAAAACCAACCCCTAAGGGGGTGAAATGAAGTTCGAAAGTAGTAGCCTTAAAACCGATTGAGCTAGAAAGTTGAAATTTAGCACAAAGGTTCCTCATGTAGCTCAGGTATGCGTTATTGAAGGGTTTTTAAAATTCAACCCCTGTGGTGGTAAAATAGGGGTTAAAAGTTTTTTTGGAGAAAAACGATTAGATGTTCCTATCAATTTGAAACTTTGTAGGAGTACTCTAAAAACTTAATGATTCAACACGTGTTTTTAAGTTTCGAATAAACATGCCCTAAGTGGCTGAAATGGAGTACAAACGTAGTATTTTCCAAACCTATAGATACATTTAAAGTATAAAGGATTAGCATGCTGAAGTGGCAGTGGGCGGGCCACATTTATCGCAGAATCGACGGCCGTTGGGGCAGACGAATTCTGGAGTGGAGACCGCAAATTCGCACGCGCAGGGTGGGACGCCCCGCCGCCAGATGGACCGATGACCTGAAGAATGTGGCCGGAAGCGGCTGGATGCGGAGGGCGGAGGATCGGGTGTGGTGGCGTTCATTGAGGAAGGCCTATGTCCAACAGTGGACGTCTAAGGGCTGACATGATGATGATTTGTGAATTGTCCAATCCTTGTTTAATTCCCATAACACAGGAGCAAACGCAATACACCCAGATAATCAGCATACTGATCAAGATATTTAATTAACAGAAGTTAAAAACCACACTAGTTGTTTTGTGAATTGTGTATAAATTAGTGTCTAATTATTACTCACTCATAAAGCACATTAAAACACCGAAATTATATCTTTCGTACCCACAAAATAATAGATACCTAGTTTTGTCCTAAAATAAATATTTTGTTGCTCGGCTAGCAAACGGGTAAATTCTCTCCAGGCAACTACGAACTATGATTCCAAAACTAAAACAGAAAAAAACTATAACTAGGAAAAAAGTCTTCGTTAAGCAGCTAATGGTGGCAAATGCGAATACTCGCATAAAACTAAATATAGTTACCATGTCCTGGCGACTGGTGCGTGGCACACGTAGATGTACCTCTGGACCGCCAGCGCCAGGGTCAGCCAGATGCTGGCAGTGTGGAACATCGCTGGGATCACCTGCAATGGGAAATTGTGGTCAAAACACTGTAGCGTATCTGAAGCGTATAGAAAAGACTGTTGGGGTTGGGGGCCCGGTCCTAAGGACACATAAGCACTTATTAATTTACACACTAGGATTCCATAAATAGTGTACGTTATCAATGAAAACATACACAAGAATAAGATAGGTTTGCTTTGGCTTAACAAGCCTTTTTGTATCCTGGGTCATATGACATATTCTTCTGATAATACTCATACTCATTTATTTCCACCTTTTGTGAACTCTAGGCTAAATCGACATTTGTTTACATTTTTTTATATCCATTTCACACATGGCTGGCTCTATAGCGTATTTTGGAATGGCAAATAGCGACCAGTTTCTACATTACAAAATTAAGCTGCGGTAAAGTGGCATTGTCAAACAAAAAGTATAATTATATATAAAAACTGTCAATAGATGTGCATTATCTTTACTAAGACATTATTTTAACTACTACAGTTAGACGTAGTATCCGAAAAGCCTAAGGAGTAGGACCTCTGAGCCCGGAAAAAGTAGACGTAGAATATTTTATCCGTATCTAATTACTGATACTGCATCATTTTATAACTTGACAATTTTTTTGTGTTTTATGGGACGTATATTTCCTAAACTAAAAACATTATTAGTATAAATAATAATAAATATTCTCATAGTAGTAGATGATACAGCTCCAACCACACGGAATAAGTGACTACCTTATAAGTTTATCTCCATGGCACAGGCTGTGAGCAAAATTTAATGGAGATCGGTTGAATAGTCGACCTGTGAAAGCCTAATAAACAAACATACAAACAATCACTCTTTAGGATTGTATACATATGTTGATTGTATATCAAACTAGGATTTTTCCTTGTGTTATGGGAATGAGAGAGGGACAAACAATACACAAATAAATCGCCCAGATCTTATGCCTATTTCGTTAGCACTTCGGATAATATCCGTCGAACGGGTACAATTTTGTACTCGCTAACAGGACATGTGACATTCTGATAAGCGATGGCGTTTACCTATGATCATAGACGCCTAACTATAAAAATGTGTCCAATTACCCATTGGAAAGAAGTGGCTTTTAGCTTTTAAGTACTTTAAAACGACTGCCTCGTTGGCCTAGTGACTTGGTTATTGGACTCGTGCGCCAGAGGTCGTGGGTTCGAGTCCCACTGGGGACAGACAACTTTATACAACTTCTACAAGTCGATCCAGGTCTGGATGCTATATTTGTGAATTGTCCTATCCTTGTTTAATTCCCATAGCAACGGAGAAATCCTAGTTTGGGTTTAGACAAGTGTATACATAAATAATGTAATGTAATATAATATTATCCGATATTATCCGAAATATCCGCTGATCCTGGTTTTTGTAAGCACAAATTGTACAAAGTTGTCTGATTATAATTTATTTTAATTTATGTGGCCTACATTTTAATTTTTGTTGACTGTCCACCAAAACAAACGAAACAAAATAACACGCAAAAATTTGTTTCAAAATTTGTACTCAAGACGCTTCATTAAGTGAAGCCTTCTCTCGTCAAACAGGCGAGTGGCAAGGGGCTGCGAAACTAATTAGAACAGTAGGTCGGTAGTACTGACTAATGAAAACCTACGTCTGGCGCTGTCGAAATTACATTGATGTGACATACTTATTTGTTTACAACTGTAATGGAGTACGAAACTAGATGGTACGGCAACTAGGTTAGGTTAGATAGGTGACGACGCTCTGGTAAATACCAAGTTACAGAGCCACAAACATCGTCGCAGTGTGGCCTGTCTTTCGGCATTCTACAGGTTACATTTTGGAGAGTGTGCCCAGGAATTACACAAAGTCAAAATCATTTATTGCATATGAGTACACTTGGTACATTTATACACGTCATTTTTTTATCGCCTACCGCTTCCTAGGTGTTAGCGCTGTGAAGAAGAAACGGCGCAACAAACTTCACGCAACACATCATCTTCACAACACGATTTGATTCCCCCATCCCCCTTCCATCAACGGACTACCAGACGTGGTGAGGGACTTCATCCTTATGTAGTCGACATACCACGCTCTCGCACGAAGCGTTTTGCTTACTCTTTCATGATGCGAACTGCTAAGGAATGGAACTCTCTACCAGCTTCGGTACTTCCGGACAAGTATAACTTGGATCTTTTTAAAGGAAGAGTAAAATCTTCTGGGTAAGCGTGCTCCACCTTAGGTCTCATCATCACTTACTATCAGGTGAGATTGAGGTCAAGCGCAAACCCATCAACAATATAAAAAAAGGTAAAACGGGGTAAATCTAGTCTAAATATTAGTCGGCATTATCAAAGTCAAAGTATTTATTTGCATATCATGAAGTTATAAAGATGTTACTGTTAAATACTAGTACTAGCATGAACACTTTTTTGGGTATGGCAATTATGAAATTATATTAAATAAAATTTTATCAGATTTGAATTGATTATAACAGAACGTGGGGCGGATATATTTAGGTCAAGTTCTTCGGCAAAAAATTCGGATAAACTATAATAAGAACTATACTGATTTTTAAAAGATGTGTTGCGTGAAGTTTGTTGCGCCGTTTCTTCTTCACAGCGCTAACACCTAGGAAGCGGTAGTCAATAAAAAAAATTACGTGTATAAATGTACCAAGTGTACTCATATGCAATAAATGATTTTGACTTTGATAGTTTTATTTATTTTTCTTATGTGCATACTAACAATTTATGGATCATTGTTTTCCGAATTAAAAACTTTCATTTCATTTCATAAGTGCTTTTCTTTGTGACTGACTGACATAGAGCGTCGATCTCTTGGCGTCGGTCGCTGGGTACAGGCGTTAGTAACTTTGTATTTACTCTATTTTGCGGGGGAGATGAGTGTCGCTTCTTTATATAGTTCATCATTATCATCAGGTTATTTTTGTCTCCACTGCAGGAGCACAACCCTCTCTCATCTGCCGGAGATAGACGGAGGATTTGGCCTACACTCCCCGCGCTGGCCAGACGGGTTGGGGAGGCCTGATTGATGTTTTATAATGTATTCCCTTTAGTCGCCTTGTACGACATCCACGGGAGTAATATATAGTAATATTTAGTATTTTGATCATTTGCGAATATTTCCACTGTTCGTTCCATTAATACCGTTTGCCTGAAACTCGCTGCAAAATAAAAATCGATGAAAAGAAACTGATGTCAGAAAACTTTCAAGTGCACAAGTCTCTCCACTTCCCACGTCGTTCCCTTTGCCGCTCAGTTCACCGGAAATTGTGCACTTGTGCTTCGTTTTCACAAAATAAAATCTAAAAATACTTCAACTGGCTGGGCTACGAGAAGATTTTTCTTGCCTCATAATACTTTGTAACAAAACTTAGTTTTATCAGCTTAAACAGGCTTCCCTCTCCCATTCCGTTTTCTTAGCTCGGTAAATATTCGATCGTTTCAGCCGCCGCCATTATCGTAACTTTCAAAAGTTGAAGAGACAACACGAGTTCATCGTTTTTATTATACAGTTAGTTTGTAGTACTGTTTTAATATTTAATTAAATATATTCTTTTTCATCATCGTATTCATCCAGCTGTTGTCAGTCATCCCTTCCCTACCCCTACACTAGGGTGTCCCAAGATATAAGGGAGGTTTTTTTACGCGAAATCAGATACGCATACCGTCTATTTTTATTCTGTTGACCTAAATAACTCTAATAATAAATATTATTGCGATTGGATAATGATAACCCGTGCCGACTTGATTCCAAACATAAGATATGAAATTTTTCAGTAAGTTAGTATGGAAGGAGTCTATAGAACACAATGTTTATTTGGTAAATAACACTAAAATATGCCCAAATTATGTAATGTTTATTTTAAAAACATTATTGTTAAATTTTCTTTTCAACGTTTTCTTTCTAGAGTCAGGATATTATATCTTCCGATGATTTTGTACGCAACATCATAAAAATTGCTTTTGTTCTTCCTCAACAGTGATCAAAGTTTTGCATCAACTTGACCGCTCTTTCAGCTGTATCATTGACTGCCCTCAGCGTTAAAACCTTCTTTCTGGCTTCTTGAAACGAAGCATTATTTACCACAAAGTAGGACATTCGTGGAGAAAATTCTAAGACCATCAAACAAGGACTTGCTTTTAACAGAAATGAAGTCATAAATGTTTTTCTCTGATATAAAAAATAGAAAGACAGTTAATAAAATTATGATATAGTCAAAAAACTAAAGAGACAATTTCTATTTTTCTCAAACTAACCATACAATGCACTAAGTAAGGATATATTTAGGGAATAAATCGCTTTGACCATGCAACGAGCTTGGTTCATGTGACCTGGAGGTCTAATTTTAAAGTTTTTACTGTATCTCCACCTAAAAATATTACAGAAAGCTCTATCAATTCCCGATAGTCATCTCAATTTCTTCGGTCAGCTCAGTTCGGTAAAATTCTAGCAAATTGTCAATTTCGGAAACAGTCAGGCACGATGTGAGCTTTTCTCTATAGCATTGTATTTTATCAGGATCGACACTTTTCCAGTTATCTCGGAACTTTTTGAAGAGTGGATTAAAGTAAGATTTGAGCTTAGATTGACTGTTAAATTCACTTCACAAATATTGTAAAACAGAACTGCCAGGACTTGTCCATTAGAGGGAAGTTTTGAAGCCGTTATTTGATTTTTTACATCCCGTATTAAAAATATACCCTGTTTAGAACTTCATAATCCCACGCGAGCTATCGTGTCATTGTGCTTGTAATTGCTTGCTATTTTGTTTGTAAACGCATTGTTTTAATCAGCCAACACATGTTGTTCGCAAGTACTGGCATGTTCCGAGGCAAGTCGGCAAGGGTTGTCCTACCTACACGAAACTTCGTTTACAATTGTTTTGAAATCATATAAACAAATTAAAAGGGTAAGCGTTGAAAAAAAAGCCTTGATTTTTTTTGGGACACCCTACCCTACATATTATAAAATGCAACGTCTCTCTGCCTGTCTGTCCGTTAGTGTGCTTATAACTCGGGAACCATTTATCGGGGTTATGTTTTTTTTTTTAATTCGTAGATATGTTGTCTGACCAGTTATATTCCATTACGTTAGGTTAATAAGGCATATGGAGTTTATAATTCTACAGTCCATGCGAGCGAAGCCCCGGTCACATCTAGTTTAATAATATAACGTATAATCCGTACACATTTTAAAAATATGAAAAGTAGATTCTCTAACGCAGTAAGATTTCGAATAAACAAATACATTTAAAATACTGTGAATCCTTATATCTTCTAAAAAGCTTCCAAACTTCTCCTTTAAACTAAGCCTTGTCTGTTAGTATGAGATGTAAAAAAAACTGTCTCGGCCGCCGGCCTATACCTGAAGCACGCTAGTAGAATGTTGTAGAACATACACGGGTGAAATGACTCAACGCTTTGAAATGAAAGAAGCTTTGTAGATATCTGCGGAAGTACTTTTGTGACTGGCGTGAGTGTTGACCATGTCGTGTTGTAAATTAGATCCAATAAAGGACAGACATAGCCGAAAGGATTAGTCAGTTGAAGTGGCAGTGGGCGGGCCACATATGTATATATCAGTACATTTTTATTCTTATTAATTCAGCTATACACAATGCCCTTATTTCTACTAATTTACAAACTTAAATTATATATATTTGATATAATTATGAACACCAATACATTGACAGCCCTCTAAGCACAATTTATAAACTAAATCTGTGCGGTCACTTGACCTGGTGCTGACAGAATACCAGCGCTGGAGTTCGCGTAGCGTGCTGCAGCATTATGCTGAGTCAGCGCCACTTTGTTGCTGCGACACATAGGTACCTTGATTATTTTTAAATTGTAATTTATTAATTCTGTTTTGTTTATTTCTCATGTATGTGTGTGTCGTAGCTATGAATAAATGACCTATTCTATTCTACATCTGTCGCAGAAGCGAGGTTGATTACCGTACCGCTGCCAGTTGAGCCGATAACCCGAAAAAGAAGTTCATTGTAGAAGGCTTATGCCGAAAGTGGATGTTGAAGGCTGACGATGAATGTTGTTAAGCTACGTACTCACTAGTACGTACCCATTAGGCAACATTTGACGCGCGACATGCGACAGGCAACGTTGTCTGTCCTTATGATTAGTCGTTGGCAACGTGTCGCCTGAGGAGCTAGTGTTGATCTCAGTCGTTATAGTGTCATCATCATCAAAGAAAAGAAAAAGGCAACTGCAACAAACAACATGGCGCGCGTCATGTTTCGCGCCATCTAGCAACGTTGCGAGCCATCTGGCAACGTTGCGCGACGTTGCCGAACATGCCGTCACGTGTCGCGCGTCATATGTTGCCTAGTGAGTACGTCGCTTTAAAAACGTTGCAAAGGAATATACAGCCAGTCTGATGATATGCGGTCACTGTCGACTATAAACTTGGTGGTATAACCCTGGTATTGTGGGATTAGTGTCAATCATGAAGGTAAAAACTTTGAGGTGACTTATGAGGTGAGAAAAATTATTTTCCTTCATGGTATGACCCGGAGTATTATTAATTATTCTGTGCTACAACTATAGTATTATTTTACAGACATTACCTCACATTCAACTTATATAAATTCCATCCCACTAATATTATAAATGCAAAAGTTTGGATGTTTGGATGTTTGTTACTCAACCACTGGACGGATCGGGATGGAACTTGGCACACATATAGGTTAGGTCCTAGAACAGGACATAGGATAGTTTTTATACCGAAAAAAACATCTAATTCCTATCGAAACCTAGGCGGACGAAGTCGCGGGCAAAAGCTGGTTCTAATTAAAATGGCATACGAATTAAACAGAAAGATAAACGCAAATAATACTTACTGATGGAAACTCAATACACACGGAAAACCAGTTTGTGTCCACTTCGGAACATCATCAGTTGTTTATTTTGTTTCCAAGACGCAGATGTGATTGTTTTCGAATGTGTTTTCTGTTGGAACAGATGTAACGTTTTGTACAACTATATTTTTCTCAAGTTCCACTAAGAGCAGAGCTTCAAACGTTTTGAAGATTTACTTTACGTCCCACTTAGAGATAAGACTGCACTTGGCGATATTTCCTTTCATGCGGGTTCGAGAGAGAGAATTTTAGAGAATCTTTAGTGAAGGACCAGTTTACGAGCGGGAGATTAGAAACACTAGAAATAAAATGGGGGAATGGTTTTATGAAAGACTCCGTCAAAGATACAGTCGTATGTCCTTACTAGATGTGCCCGCGGCTCCGCTCGCGTGGACTACTGAATCCCGCTCCTGCTCCCGCTCTAACTACCACTGCCACAATCATCACCGCCACCTCTTACCCTCGCTGCAAATGTAGTTCTACCTAACTCCTAGCAGTCTGAATTCCGCCGAGTATTATATTTCATTGTTGTATACTGATGTAATGTATGTGAGTTTTTGAAAACTATAAATTCACATAACTTTTGATAGAGCAAGCCGATTGGGATGAAATAAAGACTAAATGTTACTCCAAATTAAGCCCTTTTCTGAAAACTCAATCAGAATTGGTTCAGTTGTTTGGTTTGGAATTGGAGGTGGTAGGACAGAGGGAGGGGGGCAGTGGAAAATAAAGGGAAGAGGAAGGGGCGGGTTTGGGTAGGGGAAGGGGGGAAGAGGGAGGGGAGGGGGAAGGGGTTTTCAATGTGGTGGGATGAGCATGAGGCTGAAAAGAAACTAGGAGAGGGGAAAGGGGAAAGGGAAAATCACCTGCGAAATTATTATTTTTCAAATAAAATAAACACCTTACTAACCTAAAATTTGATAAACATGAAGTAAATGTCAAACCGTCGTCGACAGGCAAATTTTATGTATATGAATATTTTCAATGTATAACCAGATTAATAGATTTCTTTAAGGATTTAGTAATACATAATAATGTGTAATGTTGAGTTGTCCACGCGGACGAAGTCGCGGGCACAGCTAGTTTAATATACTTTTTTTAATTTAAGAAGCTATCTTGAGTAGTTCAGGAGTTATTGTGATATTTGTAACAGACTCTTCGTAGTTAAACTCATCATCAGCTGAAATACGTCCACATAACATAAGCCAATTGATAGAACGCCGTTTTGGTGGACTGACCATTGGAGGATTTGCCATAACCACACTTGGCACCTGCCAATATGCAAATCAAATAAAACAAATCATTGTGGAACAGCCGTGTGGTTTCCGGTAGAGTAGAATAGGACCACTCCAACTCTTCCCGTGGATGTCGCACAAGGCGACTAAGGGAATAACATTATAAAACATCAATCAGGCCTCCCCAACCCGTCTGGCCAGCGCGGGGAATGGTGGCCAAATCCTCCGTCTGTCTCCGGCAGATGAGATAGGGTTGTGCTTTTGCAGTGGAGACAAAAATAACCTGATGATGATTGTGGAGCGCTAGTTTACAACATGCAACGTTTTAATGAGAGCTGTGTACAGATCCCGTAATGGAGACGAAATGGGGTAGCTTTTCAAGGAGTTGATCACACGGAAAAACTACTACGTAGTAACCCTCAAAGGTGACGTAAGAAAGAAAGAAGAATGAAATAATAATTAATTTCTGGAAAACCTGCCCCATTTCATCTCCATTGCCATACTGGAATAGTTTTCCATTCACAGCTAATAAGATATGCGATTGTGTGAGGGAGAAGAATACTGGAAAAAAATTATAATAGAAATTTATTTTTTTAAATCCACTCGAACGAAATCGCAGGCAAAGGCTAGTTCATTAAAATTGCCCTGAAAACGGTCAAAATTACTGCGCTAATAGGGTACCCGTATTATTCGTGCCCTAAAGAGAAAGATAAGATCTCTATTAAGATTTGAATATTCCATTAAGTGATAGTACAGAATGTTTAGGATTATTAAAAATTTAAGGCCTATTCAAGGCTGTGTAGGCGGAGTAGTCGTTAGAACAGATTTTAATTTAAGTGAACAATAGGAACTGTACACTTTGGGTCACTGAGACGGTTTATTTTCCATGTTTCCGTACTTAATTACTTAATTTCCGTACTTAGGTACGGGTTTGAGTCAAAGTCAAGTAAAAATCATTGGACGTACACTGTGGAACTCACTGCCCCCCCTCCATACGCGTCTCTCAGACGATTTCTTTGTTCAGATCACGAGTTAAAGAGCACTACCTTACTCTCTGTCAATAATATATCGTATATTTTTATTATATTATATATATTTATATATATCACATTATATTCTATTATATATACATATATATTAATGTATCTGTATTGGTATTTATAGTTTATTAGTTTATGCTTATTAGTATGTAAGTAAGTAAGTATAAGTATGTGGGGACATTTCACACACGGCCACCTGATCCCAAACTAGGCAGAGCCTGTAATATGGGTATCAGACAGCTGATATACATACATAAATACATAATATAAATAACATCCAGTCACAAGGCAAACGCAAGTGCTCATCACACGAATGTTTGCCCTGGGCGGGATTCGAACCCGCGACCCCGAGCTTCGCAGGCAGGTGTACTACCGACTAGGCTACGGGGCCGACATTATTGTATTATATGTTCTATGATTATTTAATATATAGTAGGTACACGCGACTACTGCCTCTCCATAATCCCTTGTCTTCACCGCAGGTTATCTGGAAGAAATTTATTTAGAAATAAGCTTAACCTTTTGTTTAAACCCTTTTGTATAATTTTCTTTTCTTTGTGTTGTTCTTTGTATGTTTGTGTGTACAATAAACTATTAAATAAAATAAATAAATAAATCATAGAGGTACATTTATCACGAATTTTTTTTATCGACTACCGCTTCCTGGGTGTTAGCACTGTGAAGAAGAAACGACGCTGCAAATTTCCAGCAACACATTCGCCAACAGAATAAAATTCATTATCCAACAAAAGATTTTTCAGTCGGCGACTAAACGATTTATTACGTAGTTCTGCGGGGAGATGCTCGTAGTACGTGGGGCCGATGACGCGCGGTTTTTTTATATGTACATTAATGTTTGCATTCAAATTTTATTAAATAACATGCAAGTACTTTTGTATATTTGAAACAGTTGATAAAGTGTGCATCGTACAGAACGTGGGTTTCTTTAATGTTTTTGTTTTCTTTTAGTATTTTGAAAAACGATTTTTTTTCAGTATAATAACATAATTTTTTCATTATTGTCTGGCAATTTTGCACTATTTTTAAAGATCACAATCGATTCAGTAGTTTTAGAGTTACCCGAGTGAAAGTTGGCATAATAAAAAGTATCGCTATAAAGGGTATCCGGTTTGACGGAACTCTAAAAAGGGCTGCTTTAATTAATTTTATTAAGATTTTAAGACGACTCCGCGGCGTCGCCTTCAAAATTACCTATTACGTCAATAAGGAGTAAACGAGACGGTGTTAATTGAACTTTATTAAAAGTGACAAAATGATCTTAGCTGAAATGAAATAACGTTAACAATATTATATTTGCAGTTGCGATAATTGGAGATAGTTTAGGTTTCTTTGAAAATTATCTTCCTGGAGCGGCAAACAGAGTTTGCTTTGGTTCAAGTTTTACTACGCTATCTAGTTTTCAGGAGTGTAATTAGTGTTAACACTAGAGGCTGCAGTACAACTAGCACTTTGAACCCCTTTTTAACCGACTTAAAAAAAGGAGGAGGTTCTAAATTCAACTGTGTTTTTTTTCTGTTTGTTACGCGATTCATCATCGTCATCATCAGGTTATTTTTGTCTCCACTGCAGGAGCACAACCCTCTCTCATCTGTTAAGCGATTACTCCGCCAATTATGTAATGGTTTTGATGATTTTTTTGTTTAGTAGGCCATACTTCAGAGGTGGTCCCATATACATTTTATCGAAATTGATTCATGTATTGTATATTTTTTCTGAATTTTCCATAATTTCTCATGATTGCATCAGGTAATTAAACATATTATCTGTTTATAGACATAACATATATTCAGTACAACATGGAAAGTGGGACAAAAATACAAGTAAAAAACTAATTAAAGCGGCCAAATAAAGATGATCGGAAGCGGCTGGATGCGGAGGGCAGCGGACAGGGTGTGGTGGCGCTCATTGGGGAAGGGATGTCCAGCAGTGGACGGCTAATGGCTGATATGTATGTAAATAAAAGTAGCTGTTTAACAGTCTACCAATATTTCATATATATTTTAGTAACAACCTAATACTACTAGATGGCGCTGTGTGCGTTTCCTAAAACGCTGTGAAAATATACACTTAAATTCTCAAGTCATACATATCTCGTAAGTGTATATTGCATTTACATAGTGTATCATTTTTAGGACCTTCTCGTTCAGTAGCAATGATGTATTTTTTTATTTCCCAATAGATCGATACCTCCAATTTACAACGCCATCTAAAGTTTTGGTAAGTTTTGTTTTTATCAAAATCGAGTCATCAAATCTCAAATCTGTAAAAATCAAAACATTTTTTTTTCTTATAATTCAGGGAGCATAATAATAGTATATACCATGACTCAATTTTGATATAAACAAAACTGACTAACATTTTAGTTGGCGGTATGTACGTACACTACATTGGAGGTATCGAGATATTCCAAGAAATCTAAAGAAGGATGTTACATGATTGGCATTTTATCTCGTTCATTTGATACCTCTCAGTCAGGAATCTTTCATGAGCTCGTATCAACGCTATAAATGGCATGTAGATAACAATGATCAATGAAATATTATCGCCTCTTTATTTGTCCTCAGATTACCTTCAGACGACCTGTACCCTACAGAATTGAACAAGAAAATGCCAATTCTAGTTGCGATTCGCCTTTGATCATCGAGTCGGAACTGGATCTTTAGATTTCGTAGAATAAATTAGAATTGTGAATGCAGCTCAGTTGAAAAGGGTATGATGCCAGAGAGGCTAATTTACACAAAAGGAGATCGAAGGAAGGAGTTTGAACATTGATCTGCGTTCCTCTTAACGTGCGTAAAAGGGGCCGAATTTCAAAATGGAAGTGTCAAGCGAAGGTTACTACAACTTTATAGAGCGTTATTTTCCTTCATGGTAAATCTTGACGAAAATTACTGTCAACACTTATGAAACGTGTAAACCATGAACCAAGTTCATGGTGTAAACCCCATTACTGCATCACTAGGCATAATATATACAAGGGTGTCTAGCATATATGTTGCCAGACTGCTGATTGTGGAGGCTATAATGAGAAAATATGAGTCTAATAGCTGTTGCCCGCGACTTCGTCCGCGTGGACAACTTAATATTAAATATTAATTTAATTATTAGTAAATATTTATTTACATACTTATATTTTTTATCGTGTAGGTTATAATCTATGTAAGTGGGTATATAGTTTATATTAGTGTATGTATGTATATGTTTTTTTTTTATTTACGTACACACTATGTCTGCCTCTCTTATTTCAATTATCTCTCTCGCGGGTCTGCTGGAAGAAATCTCTCTCAGAGATAAGTTCGCCCTTTGTACTTGTATTTCTTTTTAATGTATTATTTTTGTTTTATCTGTGTGTTGCATTAATAGAGTATATAAAGAGTTAAATAAATAAAAATAAATAACATCACAAATTATTATGTATTTCCCGTAGGAATGAGAAGTTTTTCGAGATAAAAACTATCTTATATCCTATTCCTAACCTAACCTATATGTGTGCCAAGTTTCATCCCGATCCGTCCAGTGGTTGCAGCGGTGATTGAGTAACAAACATCCAAACTTTGCATTTATAATATTAGTGGGAAGTCGGAATTATAAGTGTAATAAGTTAATTAGAGAAATTTCTAAGCCGATTTTATAACTCTTTAAGCTAATTTTCCATTGGCTATTTTCAAAGCCCATAAACAACAAAAGGCAAGATGGATTGAGGTAACAATATACCTGGATTGTAATTTAAGACGTAATTAAAAACTTTTAAATTGAAGTCTTTGTGCTTTAAGATCAAAGAGGTACACCTCCGTGCGGGCTTAATAGAAGGGGCACGGACATTTTTATTTAACTTCCCTTTTACTCAGGTGAGAAAATATATTAGAAGGGTGATAAAGTCAATACCGGAAGTGGAATGTGCAGTTGGATAGGGAGGGTCGAGGATCGGGTGTGGCTCGAAGGCCTACGTCCAGCAGTGGACATCGACAATACTGTGTTGAGTTTAATTTATAAAATCGGTCGTGTCTCCGAATGTTTTATTTTAATTTTTTATTTTTCAAAATTTTCTGTAGATACATATAGCATACTTAGAATCGTCAATTTAAACATTGGTAGCGTATAAACATAACATTGGTATGTCACAGTTAGTACCTACTAAACTATCGTGGAAGAGTGCCACAATAAATTCTTTCATTCATTTAGTCAAAGTCAAGTCAAATTAGAAATATATATACATAAAATTTATGTAAATGTCAAAAATATGTAAATAAATTTATTATTAAAAAAATAATAATTATGAGTACGATTTTGGCTGTATAAAATATAATTTAAAGTGTCATGTCTTAAGTTTGGAAAATTCATCTAATGAGTAAAGCTCGTTTTGTGTGGATTCATTTCTTCATTTTGTGTCGCTCTGTAGACTAGCATTCCAATCAAAGTAATATTATAAACTAGCTGTGCCGGCGGCTCCGATCGCTTGTAATTACATAATTATTTGTAATCTCACTCTCACTCTCAATTCGACTCCGACGCCCACGCCCACGCTTGCAGTCACGCCCACGCCTACTACAGGTCCAAATGTAGTCATAACTCATTGCAATCTGAATTGCACAGAAGATTCTTCCTTCCATACTTATTTGTTATCATCATCAGCCTAAATACGTCCATTGCTGGACATAGGCCTCCCCAATAAAATACCACTTTTGGTAAGTTGTCAATTGGCGATCGCAGTAATGATCTTAACATACACACACAGGAAAACGCTACTGCCCGTCCCTGGTGCAATCCCTCAGTCGCCTTGACGACACCCACGGGAAAGATAGGGGTGGCCCTATTCTAAGCCGGGAATCACACTTCTTTGTTATATTGTTTGAAAACGAAAAAAATCATTATTGCAAATTAGGAATCAGAGAAAAATCTAAGTTAAGGTCCTGTGTCTTTACGTTTAATAGAAACGATACGGGACCCAGACCATTCGACGTAATTCCTTCTCTGATTCGGTATTTGCAGCAAAAGGGGATCGACATCGGTATGGGTTACAGCGTTTGCGCTTTTTTGTCGATTACGTAGGCATCTTGAACTAAACTAAACGTGTGCGTAAGATTAAGCTGTTATATCTGTTTCTAACAGCTCTAATGAAGCACGACCTCAACAGGATTAAAGCCCCTGTCGCCAACAATGCTACGCCGATTTTGATAAATGGAGGTTTAATTGAAGGCTTACAGTAGCTGAGTGCGTTACACGAGCTAGTGTTGCAGAAACATCGATAGTTAGATAGTTTTGGGGCAAAATCAATCATAACGATTGGTATTGATACTGTGGTAACGTTAGAGCAGTTTGTGCATAATTTTGCAGGCGACATTAAACTAGCGAGCTGGCTAGATGGAGCGACGATCTGCGTAAAGCGGCTGGCAGTGACTGGATGAAACGAACCGAGGATTGGGTTCAGTGGCGCGCCTTGGGAGAGGCCTATGTCCAACAGTGGACTCTTTCAGGCTAATGATGGTTAAACTAGTAGGGGGAGGTGAGTGGGGCTCTTTTGGGCTCTGAGGTTCTTTATGTAGTAATATTTAGTATTATCTGGTCCCAGTCTGAATTTCATATTTGTGAACTGGCTTAACGAATTCTCAAAGTCCAAGAGAAAACCTAAGATTTTTCTCCGAAGTAGTAACTAATAAGAAAATAGAAAAAATAGTAGAAAATAAGTAACTATTTCCACTAGTCATGTGAAATAATAAAACCAGTGGAAAAGAGCTCATTATGGCCTGGAATATTTATATTTTTCTTAAAAAATACACTAACAATGAGGCTGTATTCCCAATGTTTCCGAAAACAAACACAGCCTTATCAAAGGCTGCACGCCACCGTTCTTGGTTGTAGAGTTTACTTGTAGCTTGGTAGTAAAGACAGATAAAAGTTTCGGTTTCGGCCATATTTTTAGCCCAGTATCAGCCCTTAGACGTTCACTGTTGGGCATAATGCGTTGCCCACGTTTCCGCGCCGTATGTCATGACAGGTAGGACTCACTGATTGTGAAATGGGCGACTTGAAGTCAAATTTAAGGTTAGTATAGAAACTGTAGCAGTTTTATTTTGTAGATGTTGCAGAAAGTAGTCGAAATGTTTTCAATATTAGTTTCTATATGTTAGATAATGTATCTGAAATGTTTGCAAACGTATCGACACGTTTCGACACATTTGCTAAATGTTAAATACGTTTCTTAAGTATGTTTTGTCACAAGTTAAATAACAAAATTTGTAACGCTAATATCATAATGAAAGGCAATGAATAACATCTAACGGTCGTAATTTATGATCTGTACCTATGTGTAGGTATTTTTCAGGTGTCGACGTTGATGATGATGTAAATATTTCTAGCATGTTTAGCATGAAAAGTTCATCATCAGCCGAAATACGTCCACTGCTGAACATAAGCCTCCCCAATAGAATGCCACTTTTGGTGGGCTGTCCATTGGGGGATTTGTCATAATCACCTCGCTAGGCGGGGATTGGTGATCGCAGTGATTATCTTAATATATACAGGACTAGCTGTGGCCCGCAACTTCGTCCGCGTGGACAACTTAACATCATTAATTATTATGTATTTCCCGTAGGAATGAGATGTTTTTTCGGAATAAAAACTATCCTATGTCCTATTCCAGGACCTAACCTACTCGTATATGTGTGCCAAGTTTCATCGATCCGTCCAGTGGTTGAAGCATGATTGAGTAACAAACATAACAAATATCACAACATCCAAATGTCAAAACTTTCGCATTTATAATATTAGTAGGATGTTCAACTCTAGCGGTTTTAGTAGCACACGCCAGAATAGCTCGCAGATGGTAGATTTTTTCTTACTTACTTGATATTTTGGACAAGCTATATTATTTTAAAGTTTCATTAAAATCCATTCAGTAGTTTTTACGTGAAAGAGTAACAAACATCCATCCATACTTACAAACTTTCGCGTTTATAATATTAGTAGGATAAGGCTGTCCGTCCCCGGTGCAATAGTCGCCTATAATTTGTTATATGTTTTGGTGCACAAAAAAGAACAGTTGATTTGATGTCGCTGCCTCTGTTTATACTAAATCATAATCAAAATTGCCTATTAACGTCCATTGCAGGACACTAGTTTAGTCATATACTGTCCGGAGTTCGCCCAGCTCCGGGATGTCGGCATGCTTTTGACCAGGCTAGACCCTGGGTACGCATCCATATCGGCACAGTAGACCTTGGATTGGCGGACGCGACAGGGATCGCGGCGAGGGAGACAGAAGATGGGCAATTGGTATTGGTTAGGCATGGGATACCGCTATTACGGAAGGATACTGGGATTGTAGGCAGACAGGCATTAGGCAACTATCGGAACCAAGTCCTCTGACGTCTATTAGTCTTACCGAGTCATGTATGGGGCTCTGATGAGGTGACAAGTATTTCCCTAGCTAATCGTGGTAACACGGAGGCGGCGATGTTGTTCGCCATACATCACGCCAAGTAGTATCACGGGGCGAGAAGCTGGCGAAGGAAAGTCGCTTTGCGACGTTTGTCAGCTTCGCGCAAAGGGGCGATACATCGTCTCTCCCTAGCCCTCTGGGATCAAGGCGTGAGCTTTATGCATGTATGTCCTACACGCTGATATTTTATCGCAGGGTAGTTATCGTAAACTGAATCTATTTGGAAATTTAGTAACTATACTTAAAACTGAGAAACCAAAGATTCAGTTTCAGTCTCGTTCAAAAGAAAATTCTTACTTTCGTCCAAACCCTAGCTGATTGTTGGCTATTGTTGCTTCCCAATGGGGATACACCTTTTGTTCAACATAAAAAAAGTCGAGATAGGTTCGAGACCTCTGATTGGGCGCGGGGCACGTAATAGGCTGTACGTAAAATATTGGTAACTAAATATCTATTTTTTGGTAACAAGCTCGGTAAATATTTCAGGTTCCTGGGAAAATGTTGGTATAACTTAGGAGAATGCAGTGAATAGGCAGAGAATACTAAATATTACTACTACATAAAGAATCACCTCCCCCAAAATAAAGCACGGCAGGTAGTACGCAGTCGGTTAGAAAGAGAAGCATTGATGTGTTGACGTATAACGTTTGCCCTCTGTCGAAAGTTTAAGCGCATACACAAATGTGTACTGACAGGCTGGTGCGGCGGTAATCATCATCATCAGGTTATTGTTGTCTCCACTGAAGGAGCACAACCCTCTCTCATCCGCCGGAGACAGACGGAGGCTTTGGCCTACACTCCCCGCGCTGGCCAGACGGGTTGGGGAGGTTAATAGTAGGTGATTAAATCTGTTTGGTTGTATGGAGGTTAGGGGGTGTAGTTTTAGTGGAGAAGAAAAATGGGAAGGTACATTCTGAGATACATTTGTAACACGCTACGACGCGACGTCACAGGGTTCATCAATCTACTTATGGTTTTTGTTAACGGAATGCAAACCGCGCGAGGGAAGCAAGGAGTCGAAGCTAGTAATAAATAACTCCGCAAATCGACATTCGATTACGTATGCAGCGTACGTTAATACGCACGTAATGCGTACGTCAATTTATCTTTACCGTTTATTTCGTCAACAGAAATTCAAGAAGAAATTCCCAGTAAAGTTGACTCAATAATAAGAAGGCATCAAAGATCGAAGAGTGGCACGAGGGGGAACGGTGGGGGGGGGGGGGGGGGCGACGCCCCCACCCCGTGGTCTTTGGTTTCAACATCTCTGAAACTATTCCATCATAGTGATGTGCTGTTATCAGTAAGTAATAAAGTCTGAGATGCGATTATGGGAATATTCCCGGAAAAATTTAAAGGCGAGTTGGGTAATATGAAGTCTAATGGACATCATTACTCTTTCCCACCACCTGGATTAAGTATTTTGTTAATTGCCTTTCATTGAATTGGCTTTGAGCAAGTAAACAACAATGGCGCCAGCTATATGTTTCCAGTATAAGATTTGTAGCAGCTCCTTTCCTTGCGGTGCAATGCTCTATAGTAGGCATATTACATTTATCCGTGGGAAATAGCTGAGCTAATAAAACCTATAAACAGATTTCCTTTTACATAAAATAGGTATTTTAAGGATAAAGGAGAGATAGGCTAAGTATAATCTTTACATGGCTGTCAGTACAGCGACCTGCAGAAATTGCCAATTTCAACACAACGCTGATCGCCGTCCTACGAAATTGGTGCTAATATTAACGTGATTTATACGTTAAAGGTAGACAGATATACTTATCAGTTTTTATAAAGAGGGGTAGGGTATAATATGCACGAAAATCATTTTACTGTATTTTTTAGGCAGTTTGCGTCCCAGTGATTGTCTTTCAACGTGTTAACACACAGCGCATTTACTTAATAACACTATATGACGGGGAAGAAATGGGAATTTTACCGTAAAAATTACCGGGAATGGGAAAACATTTACAACGACACTAATGCACCGTATCGTTCAATCCACGACCGTTTGTTTTCTAAATTGAATGAAGGTAATATCGTTCTTATAATTTGTTGTGTTTGTTGACTTGGGATCGATCATAAATTGAAAAGTTTTTTAATCGTATAGACTTTGAAAAAGGTCGCAGGCAGGTAAGAGGGAAAGGGTAGTAAAAGTAAGTTTGTTTAGGGAGCTTCCCTAAACTATGGTCTCGGTTTGGGCACTGGTGTTTGCGTTATACTCAAAGAAAAAAAAAACGTAGCCCAGACTTGATATTGGTCTTTGAATAATGCTTAAAATTGCATGTAATATTATCTATATGATATTGATGTGATTCCCCCATCTCCCTTCAATAACTTACAATCAGGTGAGATTGGGGACAAGCGTAAATCCATCAGGAGTGAAAAATACTTATGTTTATATATTATATCTAATAAATAAAATCGTAAACTTCGCGTGTCTGTACATTGAAGATATTTGAAAAAAAAAATTGGGGGGTCTAAGGATAAGCAACAGAACACATTTCGATCATTTTTGAACTTTTTGTCTGTTTGTCTGTTTATCTGTTTGTCTGTGAGTTTGTGCACGCATCACTTGGGCGTGGGCGTGGGCGTAGGAAAAGAGGAGTGGGTGTGGGAGCGGGAGCGGAAGCAGGAGGAGAGCGGAAGCGGGAGAGGAAGCGGAAGCGAAAGCGAAAGCGGAAGCGGAAGCGAAAGCGGAAGCGGCAGCAGGAGCGAAAGCGGAAGCGGGAGCGGGAGTGGTAATGGGAGCGGATTCTGTAGTTCACGCGAGCGGAGCCGCGGGCACAGCTAGTCTTATAATATGGGGCCAGGATGTACCCGGCGACACGTTGACCCTGTGGGATCTTTTGTGTCAACCCCTTTGTTTATACGGAGCTTCCATCACCGATAGTCCGCTGCATATAAATTACTATGCAGCTAAGGGGTAGAAACCTGTAGTCCTTGGGTTTAGAGTAAGTTGTGCCTAGAACACTCATTCGCGTTGCAGCTAGTGCATTGCATTCACACAGCAGGTGCCTCACCGTTTCGCTGTCCTCTCCACAGGCTCTACAATTGACAGTCTCTGACAGTCCCATCTCATGCAACTGCCTTACATCAAGGTGGTCGGCGAAAACTCCTACGATGAGACGGACTGCTGTCTTTCCGTATTTTTGGATTTTGTTAGTAAAGCGAAGGAAAGTCGCTTTGCGACATTGGATTGCGCAAAGTGGCGATACATCGTATCTGCCTACCCCTCTGGACCAAGGCGTGAGCAGTATGTATGTTAGTAAAGCCTCTGCCTGTGTAGCCGATAAACTCCTTAGCCTGTTTCAGCTCCCGAAGTGCTCTTCACTCCGCCAGGTGTTGCTCCTCGGCATGTGCTTTTAGAGCAGTTTTATGGTACTCATCGAGAGTCCCACAAATGGCTCTGGTCCTGTCAGAGTTTACTCTGACCCTTTTCTAGCCAGTGCATCAATATCCTCATTGCCCTGTGTGCTTTCATGTCCCGGGACCAAAACAAGTTGTACACTGTTGTTTTTCCGAGTGTATTTTGTACTTATATGTACAGTTTAAGACTAGCTTGGAGTCTGTGAGTTCATGACTGCTTTGAGCTCCGCCTGACTATCACTGAGTATACTTTTATCTTTGATATTCTTATCTATGTTCTCCCGCGCGCATGCGATTATTGCATATGTTTCCGCTTCTAAAACATTTGCATATAACTATCATGGCCTGAACTCCCGTTTTTACTTTCTCCTACAGTGAAGATTGGAAGAGATCGAATATCGATGAAGAAAAAGTTAATATTGGTAAAATATATATAGGTAAGCCGTTATAAGTCATTGTATTTCACCTGTTGTTTACAAACGAACGCGTAGCCGCGGGTTTAAGCTAGTATTCAATATAGCTGATGTTATTAAAGCAGATAGTACGGTGAATGCGCCAGTTTCCGGCACACTGAGCAATGCAATATCGGTGTATCGGATTACTACACTTTAGGAGGCTATGATGACACCGACGCAATTATAATACCATGACACGTGACGTTAGGGGGGCATATAACATTAAACACTTGAAAAGCCAACCGTACAGTGTTGTTCCTACAGTAGGCACGATAAGTGGTTGATGAAAACTATTTCAAAATTTTAGATAAAATTAAAAGAAGGAAGATAAGTACGAGTATACAGGTGTGTTCAAGACTGGTAAGTATGGGGAAGACAGAAACTAGAAGAGATAGATGAGAAACCATAGCGGCAATTAAGGATATAGGAAAAAAAGGCTAATTTCTCTATCTCTTATAGTTTATTTTCTTCCCCATACTGATCGGTCTTGGTGATACACCTGTATAGCGACTGGATGCGGTGGAAGACCAGGTGTGATAGCGTTTATAGGACGATGGCAATAAACAGTTTGAAAATTATATAATTTACATTGTTTTATGTTCTATTTAACTTGCCCAAGACAAAACCACTACTGCTGAATATCCAAAAAGCTTACTCAACTGTATACGTAATTAGCTTCGCCAGAGTGTAAGGTGTGTTGATTTTATCAAAGTTTACCTACCTACGGTTCTCCAAGCGGGTTAGAATTTCTGAAAACGCCCATCAAACAACATAGGCGAGTCTCTCAAATTATCAAGTCTCTACCTAAGCTTTTCAATATAAGTATCGAAAGAATTAGTAAACTAAACTGAAATGGCTGAAACTAGACTGATTATTAGAAAAGGAGGGGAAAAGTAGACAGGACCCGGAGGCGAGCATTAAGAAGGCCTATGCCTAACAGTATATGTGACAGATATTGAGACTGCTTTGAAATTTCTTAAATCTATAAACGACTTCGCCTGTCTCTCTTATGTCATAAGACTTCTGTATTGCAGGTTAGCTGAAAATATTTCTTTAAGAGTAAGCTATATCACGGTGGTTTTCAGTAGAGAAGAATAGGACCACTCCAACTCTTCCCGTGGGTGTCGTACAAGGCGACTAAGGGAATAATTATAAAACATCAATCAGGCCTCCCCAACCCGTCCGGCCAGCGCGGGGAATGTAGGCCAAATCCTCCGTCTGTCTCTGGCAGATGAGAGAGGGTTGTGCTCCTGCAGTGGAGACAAACAAATAACCTGATGATGATATTATGGTATCTATAATTTCATTTCCTTATTTTATAACATGTACCTATTGTAGACCCTGTGCTTTCTGTAGACCCTTTTGTGGCCTAAAGATCAATAATTCAGTTTTGCTACATTGTATTTCAGAACACTTGCATAATCTTCACTCACTGAAATTAGTTCCATAAGAACGTTTATCAAAGGACTAAGGAGCACCACGTCGTCAGCGTATCTTAGGTTATTTACACAGGTATTTTCCAAGTGATATGACAGCTAACATTTGTGCCCTCAACTCATAGATCATTAAAAAGGTCCGGAGAAGCGTACCTCTCATTCTAACCTTTAATCGTGATACGTCGCCACATCACCCCATTTAATTTTATTATCTAAAAGTGTAACCATTTTGGCAGTTCTATTGATCTGTGGGGCTCAGGAATAATTACGATGCGATAAATAGTTCTCAACTCACCTCATTCATATAATTCCACGCGAGACAAGCGCGTACAGGACTCAACGGCTTGTAGTGGTTCCCGAACGTGTACATGTAGAACAGCCAGGGGGCAGGGAAGAGCATCGTGAACATGTCGCAGAGGGCCATGGCCATGAGGACCACGTTGGTGGGGGTCCGCATGTGCCGGCGCGAGAGCACCACCACGATCAGGGTGTTGGCGACTATGGTGGTGGCCAGGAGGAACGGGGCGATGTATCTGTGGAAATGGAAGTTATTATACTTTAATTTATCACTCTCTCCAACCTTCCCGTGGGTGTCGTCAAGGCAACTAAGAGATTGTACCAGGTACTGGCAGCATCTGTGTCATCATCATCATCATCGTATCAGCCCTTAGACGTTCACTGCTGGACATAGGCCTTCCCCAATGAACGCCACCACACCCTTTCCACCTCTCTCCGCATCCAGCCGCTTCCGGCCACCTTCTTTAGGCGTCTGCATCTGTGTATACTGAGATTATTACTGCGATCACCAATCAATGCTAAGCGTTCTATTGGGAAGGCTTATGTTCAGCCTATAAGCACCTGATGAATAACCTATAATCAACAATAAAGTCTTCATTTCATTTCAGCAGTGGACGTATTTCGGCTGATGATGATGATGATGATATGAAGGTTTCATCAAGGTTCGGTGTGGTAGCAAAATGAGTTCAAATGAAAAAAGTACGTGATTTACTTTGCAAACTCATTTAACGCGCACGGAGTCGTGGGCGGTCGCTTGTGTGGTATATTTACTTAGGCACGAATAGAATGAGATCTCGAAGCTGATTTACTTAGGCACCTGTTTCGTGGGTGAGTGAAGGAAACAGGCTCTATTATCCGAAGGCTCTAGCGCTGAGTTGGCGTGTAAAATACAGAGTGGTAAGTAATCAAATTCATAGTGCTCAAAGGAATTTGTAATAGTTTAAAAATAAAGTTATTTAAAATATATTTAATCTATATTTTTGACAACGATTTTAAGACCAGTTGCAGTAGGATTTTTTCAACTGGTCACAGCGTCGACATAGTTGGATACCTACTTATGCAGAAATGATCTAACCCACACGTAGTTATTCTCGAGATATCAATTCAATAGAAGCTACGCTCACGTTTTGGATGAATATATAATAAAACATGGCTCAATTACTTATATATTTTAATAACTGGCTATGTTTGGGATTATAAGGAGCAGTTTTTTTACTTAAACTCGTATTTTGACGTCTTGTGGGTTGACTTATTTATGTACAACTAGGTCCAATTATCCTAAGTAATAGAATAAAAACAGAAAAAAATGCGGTAGCCTCGAAGCGCAAATTAAAAAATATATAAAATAGGGTAAAATGGCGGCTTCAGTTTATAAGACTCAGGTTAGTGTTAAAAGAATGGCGTAAATAATTATACGTAATAAAATTTAAATAACAACTGAATAATGGCATCTGTCATCTATATGTAACTAGTAGTAGACGCAGTAACTATTGACATAGAGATAACGAGCGCGCGATGAGAGATCTGCGTCGCCCTAATATTGAATGTCGACAGATTTCAAAGAGATTTGCAACGGGGAGACTTTAATGGTCTTTCAGAGAAAATCGAACCCTTGGTGGACGACAGATATTAAATATACGAAGTATGAAAGAACTGTCTTCTATCTAAGGTACGAAATGAAGAAGGTCATGGAAAGCGATCATTATTTTGTAGAAAGCGACGGGGGTGTAATAAAACCAAGTTCTCTAACATGCTTACCTTGATTCGCGAATATTTATCTTTTTAAAATTGCGATTAAAATAGGATTGCAAATAGATCTGTACATGACTTTGCACCAGCCCTGTCTTACTTTAGGTATAAATATATATGTAACTACACGGCGCGGGGCGCCTAGGCGAATGTTTGCGAGATTTGGAAGTTCAGCGTATCATTGACTTGTCTTTCATGCGCTTAGGATACAATTTGGTTTGCATTGAATTTTGTAGGTACGTTTATCAGAAACTGAACAAGTTTTCTAAGAGAGCGCGCCTGATGTACTTTGCTATTCTTATTCTGTGTTTGCACCAACGACACACCTCACTAGCCTCACTCACATTAATCAACCTTTTCATGCACCTCCTTTTATTCTTCTCACTGCGGACCCCAGCCTTTTTGAGGACGTTACTAATTTGATTATAGTTATGTTTCTTATATATTTTGGTTATGATATAGTTTATTATGAACGTATTTTGCTCCCCTCGCTCTTACTGCCTTGTCTCACACCTGGTAAGGTTGGCTGGAAGAGATCTCTATTAGCTCGCCTTTGTGCACAAAATGTTATAATTGGTATTTAGTTTTTTAAAATGTGTAAAAATCAACGATCTCTATGTACTACCAGATGGAGCGTTCCAAACAATCACTCTGTTCCACGCAAGTAGCCACAACTCTTTCACATTCACTTTGAAACTTGTGCAGTTACTACTCAGAACATTTAATTATTTACTAAATATTGACATTATTTAACCGTAGCGTAAATATTTAGTAATAATTAAATGTTCTGCGTAGTAACTGCACAAGTTTCATTGTGAATGTGAAAGAGTTATGGCCATTTGCGTGGAACAGAGCGATTGTTTGGAACGCTCCATCTAGTAGTACATAGAGATAGTTGGTAAAAATTAAAAATATACTGTTTCAAAAGTGGCTGCAACTTACCCATACATAGGTTCCGCATAGCTGATCGGGAATTCACAAGTAACGTTTAAATACACGTGCGAATGATTTGAAGAGCAGTAGTCGTCCGATGTGAAATTGGAGTATTCAGGAAACGTCTGGTTGTCGTAGTAACTATAATTGACTTTCGGAGGCAGGGCTATGACGCCTGTGTTGTAATTGCCATCGTTGTGATCATATATTTCTGTTTTGTAGTTCGGTCGGCTATTGTTGTCTTGTATGCCAAAGTAATCTAGCCATTCCTTGTCTTGCGTAGACATTTTTGTTGGGTTATCTTATAATTGGTTCGATCATGTTTCTGCGAGGTTCTTGTGTTTGACGTTTGTATTATTAAGCCCTCATCGTTGATCTGTGGACAAAAGAGATTTATTTTTAATAGTTGTATTAGTCAGATGTGCCGTGTGATTCCCGGCTTAAAATAGAGCCACTCCCAATTTTCCTGTGGGTGTCGTTAAGGCGACTAAGGGCGGGCATGCATCAGAGACGGGTAGCAGCGATCATTACTGCGATCACCAATCCGCCTGCCAAGCGTGGTGATTATGGCAAATACTCCAATGGACTGTCACCAAAAGTGACATTCTATTGGGAAGGCTTATGTTCCGTAGTGGACATATTTTCGTTTATAAAAAAAATGGATGTCTCTAACGTTCTTTGAGTCCAAAGCCTCAGACTCAATTAATAAAAAAATATAATTAAGAGACTTGATTAAAAAAATCGATAAAGTTAATTTTCTGTAGGTCCAAAATTTAATTGCTAATGTTGACAACAGATGGCGTTGCATTTATCTCAACTGTCATTACCAATAGAGACTCGAGAACTTAAAGGGAAATCGAAATTGGCAGAATTCTAATAAAGAGAGGCCATCAAATAAATAAGGATAAGGATAACTTCAAGGGAGATGTAAAATTCGAACGGCAGATTTCTTTTAAAATAATTTTATGGCCTTGCTTCACACGCTTTTGCCAACGTTCGCGCCACGTTTGATATTTGATGATACAGTCGGTGCCTTATACATTATAAAACATCAATCAGGCCTCCCCAACCCGTCTGGCCAGCGCGGGGAGTGTAGGCCAAATCCTCTGTCTGCCTCCGGCAGATGAGAGAGGGTTTTGCTCCTGCAGTGGAGACAAAAATAACCTGATGATGATGATGATGAACTAATTGGATAGACATCATCCAACAAATAAAAACATTGAAGATAATTGCAATAAAATAAATTGGGGGGTCTAAGGATAAATAATAGAACACATTTCGATCATTTTTGAATTTTTTGTCTGTTTGTCTGTTAGTTTGTGCACGCATCACGCAAAAACTACTAAACCGATTTTGATGGAATTAGTACTCGTATAGTACTAAAAAAAGGGGATGGGAGTCCGCCCTACAGATAAAAGATCTCTAGAGTTTTTGATGGTGCCGAGGATGCTCGTTGCGTAATATTATTTACCAATTTCAATTTTAGATTTCTAATAATTGTATACAAGGTCATTCATTAGAGAAAAGTGTATCCCATTGTTGATATGGAAAGAAAAATATTACTGTAGAAAATTTGTAATATAATTTTCAAGTTCTTGTTTATGTTTTCAAATATTACCTAATAGAAATCGTCAAAGAGAAACCAGACAGTGCGCACGGTACACGAATTTTCCATTCCGAAACCCTTTAAACGTAAATTTAATTATCATAATCTTTCGCTTCACATAATTTCGTAATTAATCAAACCACCCAAGAATTCCTTTAATTAAAATCTACAAATAAAGTTATTAAATGACGTTTGGCCCTGTCTTATTCAAAGCCTATAAATTTAAACCAGAGTAAATATTTTGATTAGTTGAAGTGATTGCTTAGTTAGTTCAAACAAAGAGCCGTGGAGCTCAAAGTCAAAGTCAAAATCATTTATTGCATATGAGTACACTTGGTATTTATACATGTAATTTTTTTTTTCGATTACCGCTTCCTAGGTGTTAGCGCTGTGAAGAAGAAACGGCGCAACAAACTTCACGCAACATATCTTTTAAAAATCAAGTTTGCATACAATTAATAAAGTCATGCTCATGAGTTTTATTTTATTACCTACACTGGTTTGCTATAATTCTATGAAAATGACAAGAGTTTCTTCGCCAATTGAAGAATTAGAATTCATCAATCATAGAATTATAGGAAACTAGTTTAACTCCTTTTTGGACAATTTCCAAACGGTTCCAGAAACGCGTTAAGGTCTACTTAGCTAGCAGGCAGACATACATTTCATTCCCAACCCATAGTCATACGAAAACCAACGCTATTTGCGTCTCGGTAACATGCATAAAAGGGTCACCGGCAGCAAAAACAGGTTTGTTTTATACGTACCATGTACACTTTGCGTTCCACTTAGGAACACTATATATTATTTATTTTCACGACGTAAATGCGTATGTTTTCATACATAACTATAAATTCACTGTCTGATCTCAAACTAGGATTTTCTATGGTGCTATGGGAATGAAACCAGGATTGGACAATTCACAAATATAATATCCAGGCCCTGGTACAAATTTGTCTGCCCCAGTGGGAATCGAATCCACGACCTCTGGCTCTCGAGTCCAATGACCAAGCCACTAGGCTAACGAGGCGGTCGAAAGGGTATCCGTTGTAACCCTATGAATTGCCTCAACCATCTTGGACCATTAAACTTAGTTTATTTTATAATACATCTAAAGTACAGCCTAGGACTCTGACCTGGAATCTATTACATAATTAGTTACTTAGCTAATGCTAGTCTGCTAATTGGCGACTAATGGATTGTTTAGTTCAGACACTTAAGCTAACTGCCTACGGGCACAGTTTATTTTCTATTTCTATTACCTCAGATGTCCTTTACTGTGTGTATATATACTATATATATATACTATATATACACACAGTGGGGTTGGCTAGAAGAGATCTCTTATAGAGATAAGTCCACCTTTGTACACTTTGTTATGCCTTTTTTTGTAAAATTTATGTGCAATGAAGAATATATATAAATTTATATATTTAATAGCACAGGCTCTGCCTAGTTTGGGACTGGATAATTGGTGTGAATGTCTGAGATATTTATATTATCCACTGATAGATATTATTACACTGTGGGAAGAGCTAAAACAAGCGGTAGGTAAAAAAAAAGTGCGTGGATATTGAAATTTTATGATAAAATATTGTACTATACGTGTAATAAATGAGTAGGTATAGCTACTGATATATACTAATATAAAACATAAAATCAGAAAAAGTGTCCAATATTTAAGTGACATGCGTAAAATATAAAATATGTAAGATGACCAATATACGCGAAGTGACCAATACGCAAAATGTCCAATACGTAGTCACCTAGTAGCCACCAAAAAATTATAAGTATATACAAAATAGAGTAGGTTAATGCGTGCATCATCATCATCAGCCTATAAGAGCCCACTGCTGGACATATGCCTCTCCCAAGGCGCGCCACTAAACCCGATCCTCGGTTCTTCTCATCCAGTCTCTGCCAGCCGCCCTACGCAGATCGTCGCTCCATCTAGCCAGGGGGCGTCCCACACTACGCTTGCCGAGTCGCGGTCTCCACTCGAGAACTCGATTACCCCAACGGTTATCGGTTCTCCGACAGATGTGACCAGCCCACTGCCACTTCAACGTACTAAGTTTTTGAGCTATGTCGAAAACTTTAGTTCTCTGGCGGATTACCTCGTTTCGGATCCTGTCCCTTAGACAAACTCCGAGCATAGCTCTTTCCATAGCTCGCTGAGCTTTGGGTTAATGGGTACACTAATCTAAAAAGCATAAGTTTGCAAACTACATTTTATCAATAAAATGATAGGTAACTTAGATGAATTTAGTATAGATTGGACATTTTGTTGACTTATTGATGCGTAAACCATTACGCAAAATGTCCAACGTTTCGCGTAATAGACGTTTTTTAATATTGCGTTGGCCATTTTGCGGCAAAGCCGATTATTTTAATAGCCAAGTCGGGGCTATCCCGTACTGCAGATCATTATGATGCAAACGAAGGCATAAAGAAGAGATTTTCTGCGAGTAAAATAAGTAGATAAGTGGAACAAAAACAGACGTCCTTATGCGGAAAAAGTCTCGGGCAAAAGCTAGTTTAAATAAGAAAACCGAAACTTTAGAAACTTTCCGACTTATGCTCAGGATTTCTGGTAAACTACCTTCAGTCTTAGGTAACATAGCGTGGGCGAAAATCTAATATTGTGGGATGTACTCTGCGACTCGACTACATCGAATATCGAAAATTACCCCGTATTGAAGGTTCCATTCAACACTTCGACCAATTAATTACCTGCTACCTCAACCGGGGTAATTATCCGTTACCCCAACCAGGGGTAACGGGTTACCAACGCTGCCAATACTGGGTCGCTAATAAAACTTATAATTTTGATTTGCTTCCTTTCTTTGCCTGTGTGTATAGGTACTCTTATTTCTTATACTTTTGTATGAAAATGCATTAAATATATGCTGTTTCCTTTCCACAGGATGTATTTTTCTTAGATTACCAACTCACTCACAGAAGGACTGTCCTTAAGTTATTCTAATATTTATCTTCTATACCGCTACTAATATTCAATTTTTCTTCGTAGATTTTATTATTTATGTATCGCAAAAGCAATGCTATGACAATGACAACAGTGCCACCGTGGATGCAGGACGCGTTAGTTTGGCCGGACCTTAAATTCTGCGTGGAAATGTCAAATGGCTGAGTGTTGCCATTATTGGAACTTTATTGTCAGCTTTAGATTAGATTTGGGTATTTACTGTTTTCTAAATTATGAACTGCATATCTAACATTTTAAAGGACCGACAGGCCCCACGTTAATCCCTTTGTCTCGCACTCCTTGATCTTCAGTGTAATTGTATGGTCTCCATTGCTTTTTTCCCCACAGATGATGTTGTGTCTTCCGGCACTATTTACTGGCTCGATATCAATGTCTGTCTTAACCAAAATAAATGATGAAGTTCAACAAGTGTTTATTTTTATCCTGTTTTGATCAAAGATTATTATTGAGTTTGAGAGAGTTTCAGTTTATCTGGCTCAGCAAAGACAGGACCTTTTTCCAGTATAAATAAATAATAATTGGCAGAAGCAGCGATTGACGGGACAGCTGCGGGATTTCGCGGGATTCAATATGAGCTCCAGCAGACAGTCAATAACGGGCGCGTGCACAGAATATTTATTAGCGAAGAGCTCGGACGAGGAAAAAATAAATGTGTAAAGAAGGACTACGGAATAAATAATAAGCGACATGAAAAATGATGGCCACAAAAACACTCCAACTGGCATCATCATATTAATTCCTGATGATTGTTAAGGCTGCTTTTACCGTACAAACTATTGCAGTGAAATCGTTGAAAAGTCTCAAGGCTCAGGAAAACAACACTTGTGAATTCCGATGAATTTCATGTTCAAAAGGGCTAACTTTAGGGTATATATATAAATATCATTTACAATACCTAACACGGATTGTATTTAATTATTATAATTGCACATTAATTGTGTAATTAATAATAAGTAAAAACTAATATGCATTTACGAATGATATTTATTTATTTATATACAGATAATTATATTCTAACAGTATTACAAACTAGTATTATAAACTAATATAAAATATAAAAACGCGTCACAGTATGAACACGTCGTCCAGCTCGCCTGTGTGCGGCATGGTTCCCAGGACACTGGCGGCGTTACCTCGCTGGATCGCTAGGCTTAGCCT
This sequence comes from Esperia sulphurella, assembly GCA_947086405.1. Classification (NCBI taxonomy): domain Eukaryota; kingdom Metazoa; phylum Arthropoda; class Insecta; order Lepidoptera; family Oecophoridae; genus Esperia; species Esperia sulphurella. The sequence goes on from OX352282.1 coordinate 6,007,918, forward strand.
TTGTGCGAGGTACGCGCCAGCCCTGGGGTCTCCGGAGGCGAGGACCAGTCGCTTCGAAATATTAATAATTTTTTTTTTTTGTGTCGGACGACCATGGACCCATTGTCTCCACCGCAAGCGCCGCAAACTCGTAATCGTCCGTCAAACACGAGTATTTGCGCAGTAAAAACTGGTATTTTACTCTAAATCTAATATTACGATAAAGGTAGACTTCCGCGGGTCACGATTGGTAGCGGCTGCGCGAGATCAATCGCGAGCGGCTGTCGTCGCACTGCGACAATACTAATTCCCGCCTTCTCACCATTCTTCTTCCGCAACTCCTCTGAGTGAGGATCAACGGAGGTACACTGTACACTAACACAGCTACTAGTGAAGGTAGGGCAAGTCCCAAGGACTGTCGCGTGACAGACAGACGCGCGTGGCTGTCGTTGACCTCGGAAGGCCATTCATTTTCACAGTGTTCAGCACGTCAACTGCCTGCGATCAATCGCGCACCGCCGCTACTAGTCGCGATGTCTGATCTTAACATAGGTTTTCTCATTCTTTATTTTATGTAAAAATAAATATATTAGACAAGTATTGGGCCCGATTCTGAAGGCACACATTTAAAATTTGACAGCGCTAAAATTGGTTTCGTCTTTATCTTCATAATACTGAGTGACAAGGATAGCAACAGTTTTAGTGCTGTCAAATTTTAACATTGTACCTTCAGAATCGGGCCCATTATTTTTGTAAAACCACCTTCTTACTAACAAGCCTTTCTATCGCTTTACACATGTATAAACGCGTCGTATTGTGCCTCAGAGGTCTGTTGTGGAGTTGTATTGTGAATACAGCATAACTTCTGAGCGGTAGAGATAATTTTGGTACCATTTTAATGTCTGGTAGAGACTGCATTTTGCTTCGACATTGTTGTCAGTAAAACTGCACTACTGAGTGCTCGCACTCCCTGGTATAATGTAGTTTTCGCTTAAATTATTATAGCATTTTATATTACAACTTAAAGTTAAATGAAAGCTTAAATATCTTTTTATTATATTTGTTACTGGACACACACACACACATACACAATCTTTTCCATTTCACTAGTTTTCTTTAGCAAGGTCCAAGACCCTCTACTGACTTCTATTTGTACTCCTTTCCGTTTATGTATTGTAGAAGTTGGGGGTAATTACACCACTTTTGGGGGAAGAAAAAATTTAATTTATTAGTGGACTGTATAGGTATTTTGCACTTGTAAGTAGCTAAGGAAGATAACACAGCTGCTAGTGGATATTTGGAAAAAACACAGAATGCAGCTGCAATAGGAAAAGAACATGCGCTTACTTGATATATTCTTCTCCACTGCCAATCGACTAGCTGCCGCCGGTCACCTGCCACTTATTTTATGAACTCTACAAGTGCACTGAAGTTTTTGTATATTGTTTTTAATGTTGGGATCACTTTATATCATGCAGAATGAGGTTGGATTGTTAACACTTTAATGGTTGTTTGCGGAAGTATAGGCTTGCACGATCCTTCGAAGCAGACGTCCATTCGAAGAATGTGTGGTTTAAATATTTTATAAATGTCATCGTGCGAGCGGTACGAGAAGACTCGTGGTGCGGAAGGTTTGTGCATGTGTGAAAGAGATGGAGATAGGAATTTAAGCTAATACCTACAAGTGCAATGAGCAAATAACAATTGATATTCAGCAGAAGTATGTGTAGTTTATATATTTATTTAGTGGTTTTGTGTGTACAGACATGACCGTCCTTTCTCGAAGTCTGCTCTGTCGCTGGTAGGCTGGCAGAAATCTCTTATATATATAAGCATTACCATTTGTACATATTATTGAATGAAGAGGTTTCTGGATTATCTTTGAAATTTAATCACTTCACTTTTCTCTGCACTTCAATAACAATACTCCTTAGTATATTATACATACATACATCATGCTCACGCCTTAGTCCCAGAGGGGTAGGCAGAGACGATGTATCTACACTTTGCGCGGTCCTGACACACCTCACTAGTCACATTTATGAACTTTTTCATGCATCTCCGTTTATTCTTCTCACTGCGCACCCCAGACTTTTTGAGGGCGTTACTAATTTGATCCTTGAACGTCCTCCTAGGACGACTGGAGTTCCTTCCATATTCGCGTTGTAAATTTCTTTTGTATCTTCTTTCATTTATACGCTCTAAATGTCCAAACCAACGTAGTATTATATTATTGCTGAAAAAGGAAGAGAGATTAAATCGTCGCTGGAAAGGAGAAAATTGCTGAAGCGCCAAAACAGGAATTAACAGAATAGGATTTTACACTTTAAATATTACAGTTAATGGTGAAACCCGGATAAAAATCCATGCACAATAGCTGGAGACTTTATATTTAACTACGCCCTCGTGGAGGGAGTAGATCTGCGCCCCAACAGCGGGACGATATTAATTGCTGATTTGGTGCAACATTGGTAATTTCACCTTTGAAGCCGAAACTGAGAATACTCGAAGCTACACGAGCGTAACAAATAATGGCCTTCGTTGACGAACTTTATTACAGTACTAGTTGCTCGCGACTTTGTTCGCTTATGCTATAGACGAAATAGGCATTCCTCTCTCTGCATTCCCTTGCATTCAGTCATCAGTCGTCCCATGCCGTCCACGAACATGTCACAGTGTGGTGCCTCGGCGAGCGGGGAGCCGAACAGCTGTCGTGCGCGCGCGACAGGCGAGAGCCGGTAGAGGTTGGTGCGCGAGTGTGGTGTTATGAACAACGGGTGCATTCCAAAGATGAAGCATTATAGGGTGACTCTATAACTTATTCGCACACTCAAACGTAGGGCTGGTGTGCCTGTAGTGTTAATTAAATATGTTCGCTTGTATGGAGTTACAGTAATAAATATTACAATATACATACAATGCAATTGTTTAATCCCAAACTAGGATTTTCTCCTGTGTAACTTGAATTAAACAAGGATTGGACAATTTACAAATTGTTTTTTTTAATCCCACAGCACAGGAGAGAATCCTAGTTTGGGATTAGACAAGTGTATGTCTATGTTGTACAAAGTTGTACAAAGTTGTATGCCCACAGTGGGATTCCAACCCACGACCTCTGGTGCTCAAGTCCAAAGACTAAGCCGTAATCAACGAAGTCTTAAAGCCATGCAAATAATAAAAAAGAAGGAATTGCGATAATTGAAACAAGAACAAAAGCTTAAAATCTAATAACGACAGCGAAGTAAGTTTGCCCAGTTCTTGGCCTATCGCTTAAGGGTAAGTTCATATATCAATATTAAAATACAGGACATTTTAGTTGAGGATCAACCACATAATAAGATTTTTGATTTTCAATTAATATGGCGTATGCAAGTTATTAAAGTTTATTTAACGCAACTTTTCAAAACGCGCGCGATTTTTATGTCGACGTAACTTGTTGCAACCCGCGCGTGATGTTCTCGCCCTCTCGCTCGGATTTCATTCTCCAGAGCAGTGTCGCGAGAGACTACACTAGTGTGCTGCGCACACTTCTTCCCGCGACCCGTCGGATGACGTCATTTCAGGTCACTTCCGTTTTTGGAACTATGTCACTGAAATTGCTGTATCTTCGTCATTTTTGATCCAATTTAAATAATTTTTAATAGTATTTATTGGTTTTTTTTATCGCTCAATATCTACATACTTAACAAAAAAAAAAGTGACTGATCCTTATAACAATACGGTCAGAGACTACTAATTTTTTAGGGGTTACGAAATCTAATTGAGTTTCTTCTTCACAGCATTCCGAGTACCAAGTGTACTCATGTAATAAAGCATTTTCACGTCATTCTTGACTTTGAGTTTATGTGTTTTTCTGTAGAATGGTGAAGTAGGCGCGACACGCGTGCCAACGATTTGCAATGTATTGCAGAAACTATCAAACGCTTACTCGTTTCACACAGAGTCAAGGTCGGGTAAACATCGACAAAAAATGCCATACCGCGCGGTTTCTAACTAACTGCATAACTGTATCTCCTATAGAAACGTGACCACGACTCATGAAGAGTGCGGGAGAGGGGCGCGCTGTGGCCGAAAAACGGCACGCGCGAGACTGTAGTAAACAAATGGCTATAACCGTTCTATCTTGATAGGATTTCTCTATTACTCTATTGTGCCGGTGCGCGTATATGCCTTATTCAATACGTCCCGAGAGTCTATTGAGCATGGATTTTTGTCATTTACAGTGGCTGAAAAAGCAAATCTAAGTGGTCGATTCGAGGAGACATGCTATGTACGATATTGCGTACCTAACTCTCTCCTTGGGCGACGTATTGAATACAAAAAGCCAATATAATATTATAAAGCTGGTGCGTTGTCTCCACTTCAGAACTGATGTCGAAGCGGCGCCGTTCTACGAAAGAGGGCCATGTTTCCACTGCCACTTCAAATTACTAATTCTGTCGGCTAAGTAGACATTAGATTTTCGACGGATCGTCTGGCTGTAAATTTCACGGACCATTTATTACGGTGGGAAATTTTTGGTCATTCTTTAAATTCAGTGAACTTTTTCGGGCGTGGATAAGGGAATGTAATTAATGGCGGTGGGCCTGTGTTTAATGAATTTCATAAATTCTTTTGTTTTTGACTTTTTCATTGGAAAAATATGGTTTATCACATGCGAAAGTGTTATTTTCTGTACACGATCTCGTTGGCCCAGTGGCTTGAGGTTGTGATTACGATTCCTAACAGGGACAGACTTTGTACTTGTACAAGATGGTCCTGGTCTGATGTTATATTTGTGAATTGTGCAATCCTTGTCCAATTCCTATAAATAAACAATATGTCAGACATTCACACCAATTATCCAGTCCCAATTAGGCGGAGCCTGTGTTATGGTTACTACATAACGGATAAACATACTTAAATAAATATATAAACATCCAAGACTTGGGTACAAACATTCATATTCATCATACGAACATTTGCCCCTGGCGGGATTCGAACCCGCAACCTCCGGCGTGGCAGTTCAAGAACTACCCGTTCCGCCACGGAGGTCCTATAGTAGGTATAGGAGAAAATCCTAGTTTAGGGTTAAACAAGTGAGTGTATTAAATATTTGTTTATTATTTATTTTCTATGTAACCAACAACGCATAATGGATTTCGGATAATCATGTCCAAACTGAAAGATGTCCAACATCCAATCTGAAATCAATTCTAAAATAGTAGTATTTTATAATTATAATGTTGACGCCCATGTATGTGTATAAAAATGTGTGTATCTGTCTGTAACTCATCAACGAGAGACAATGTTTGGACGTTGCTTTTTTGTTTTATTAATGTGTATATTTCCGGGTCGGATAATGTGAATCAACAGAAATGACATTCGTGTAATGTGGTCTGATCTGGAGGCCTACTTCATAACCATTTCGAAGAATATCGGTCAAACTAACATAAAAAGTTATTTTGTATATTCTAATGGGTTATGTAGCGTTTGGCGTCTAAGTACGATAGTAGACGCCAAACGCTTACCAGAATGTGTCAAATTAGCCGATATAAAGTACAAAATTTAAACTGGTAGGAAAAAATATGTGATTCAATGAAATAATTAATTTATTTATTTAGCCTGTTGTAGGCGAGCAGTGCTTCTCCTTAACACAATAAGGAAACAATTGCGAGTTCTGTCGAATGGAATCCATTTCTGCCAAAACATCCATTCTGTAATTGGAAACTGTTTTGCCTTGATTACGCATTATTGTTGTTTGCGTATTCAGAGCTTTTTTCGCTTCAGTAATAAACAATAGGAATGGAAATATAAAATATACCTGGCGGTTTTGTGTTAGTAAGTGGCTTCATTGTTGTTTTCTTTTTTTGTTTATTTTTGATTTTCGAATGCCAGGTTGTATTTTGACGGTATTATTGTTCTCATTTCACCCCATATATTATTGTGTATATAGGGCGAACTCCCACTTGTATTATAAATGTTAAAGTTTAGATGTTTGTTGTGTATATAGGGCGAATGAATCCCGCTTATATTATAAATGCTAAAGTTTAGATATTTGTTACTCAATCACGCTTCAGCCACTGGATGGATCGGGATGAAACTTGGCACACATATAGGCTAGGTCCTGGAACAGGACATAGTATAGTTTTTATCTCATTCCTACGGGAAACCAAATTAATCGTTAAAAGCAGTGTTTAAACAACGAAATCTACACGAAGTCGCGGGAAAAAGCTATATGAAATAAAAATAGCCCATATTTAACTGGTTCATATTAAATTAAATGTATTTTAATAAATGTAATAGCTCTGATGAGGGACACTTATTTCACTAGTTAATCGTGGTACCACCAACATGGAGGCGTCGATGTCTTTAAATTCTATAATTATTAATAGTTATTTCGCAGCAGCCCAGTTCTGGGCACAGGCTTCCCCCAAAGATTCCCATTCTTTCTTATTTTCCGTTTTACTGCTCCATATTACTCCTTCTGAATAGCGGACTCGTAATTTGACGACCACGAGTCTAACTTGTAACCTGTTCTAGCAAATAAATATATTTCATTTAATTTCATTTCTTCTTTTTTAATGTCATCTATCCATCTCTTCCTAGATCTTCCTCTTGGTCTTTTGTTATCTCTTGGATACTAACAGTAGGTCTGCTCCACAAGTTGAAACGCTCAACGAGCTATGGGCTATGCTCGGGGTTTCTTTGAAAGATATGATTCGTAATGCAGAAATCCGACGAAGAGCGAAGGTGACCGACTTGGTCGAAAGAAATAGTAAGCTGAAGTGGCTGTGGGAAAGTCACATGTGTCGCAGAACCGACGGCCGTTGGGGCAGACGAGTTTTGGAGTGGAGACCGTGAATCGGCATGCGCAGGGTGGGACACCCCGCGACCAGGAGAGCCGACGACCTGAAGAAGGTGACCGGATGCGGAGGACCGGGTCTGGTGTCGTTTGAGGTACGCCTATGTCCAGCAGTGAACGTCTAAGGGCTAATATGATGATGATGCCGTGTTGTTTCCGGTAGAGTAGAATAGGACCACTCCAACTCTTCCCGTGGATGTCGTACAAGGCGACTAAGGGAATACATTATAAAACGTCAATCAGGCCTCCCCAACCCGTCTGGCCAGCGCGGGGAGTGTAGGCCAAACCCTCCGCCTGTCTCCGGCAGATGAGAGAGGGTTGTGCTCCTGCAGTGGAGACAAAAATAACCTGATGATGGATATTAGTATAGGCTGTTGGTTTGATTCGAGTCTAAGATAAAGACCTTAACTAAAATTAACGTTAACATATCAGCTCCGAAAACCTTAGTGGACTCCGGCTTTAAGAAAATGCCGTTTAAAATTACATCATTATGAGAGGTGACGATTAGAGATATAATAAGAAAACTTTGCGAGATAAGACAACTTTCCAGTTCAAGTTTCATTTCTTCTTGTTATTCGAGTTTGTTAGTAGCAGAGGACTTAGTTAAGCAGAGTGCAGGGACATACTAAGGGCTCCCTAGGGGGGGCTCGCTTCCTTTTCCACTGCAATATTGAGAAACGTAAGTAGGGACGATAATTGCTTGTGGAGAGAAACAAACAATGAAGCGCTTTGTGGTGTGCGAATGTAAATCACTGGCTGCAAGGGAATAGCACCCTTGGTTAGATTTAGCCCAAACCCGAGGGTTAAGTATCTTGACCTTGACGTGAGTAGTATCTAACACAACACAGATACTGGGCTCGAGGCACAACGTTAAAATTTGACAGCACTAAAACTGTTGCTATCCTTGTCACACAGTATTATGAAGATAAAGACGAAACCAATTTTAGCGCTGTCAAATTTTAAATGATTGCCTTTAGAATCGGGCCCAACTAACTACCTAAATACTAATGAAAGATATATTACTATAAATATTTATTGGTATTTCGCGACAAATTAAAAAACCAATGGACCATTAATTATTTACATCAGCCTTTAGACGTCCACTGCTGGACATAGGCCTTCGCCAATGTATGTCACACTGCTAATGCGGGGGGTTTTCGCAGCACTAGGCCTCGCATCAGTGTTGCTGCGGCTTGCCATCGGCCTGTGGTATTTATGGCTTAGTGAATGGTTTAATGGTTATACCGCCATTGTCGGTCGCCAGGGTCTCGTTGGTCAATTTATTATCACTAAACCTCTTTTCATAGCTGATTATTTCGCAATTAATAATAATTTAGTCGGCCCCGTAGCCTAGTCGGTTTGCCTGCGAAGCTCGAAGTCGCGGGTTCCAATCCCGCCCAGGGCAAACATTCGTGTGATGAGCACTAAGTTTTCCTTGTGACTGGATGTTATTTATATATATATTGGGCTCGATTCTGAAGGCACAATGTTAAAATTTGACAGCACTAAAACTGTTGCTATCCTTGTCACACAGTATTATGAAGATAAAGACGAAACCAATTTAGCGCTGTCAAATTTTAAATGTGTGCCTTCAGAATCGGGCCCATTATGTATTTATGTATGTATATCAGCTGTTTGATACCCATATTACAGGCTCTGCCTAGTTTGGGATCAGGTGGCAGTCTGTTAAATGTCCCCACATATTTATTTATTTATTTAATAGAAACTACTATTGTCTAATTCACTAGCTCATCTGTCTCCTGTCTAACTGTCACGTGGCTGTCACCGCTCCGGGTGGTCTGTCGGTCAAGTCAGCATTTAGGCCTTAACAAGCCCCCGATAAATGATTGTATGAGTACATACCTGGCAACATCTTCTTAATTAAGAAGTCAGGCTATGGAACTTTGAACTACGGGCATAATAATTCAATCAGGCTGAGATACCTTTGATCCTCGAGCGAGGAGTCCTCGAGAACTGGGTGTGGAGGCTGGTTGTTCTCTAGGTTGGTGGTGTTTGTTTGAAGTAAACTTTTCACTTCCCAGTAGAGATGCGAGAAGTAAATATTCGACAGCCTTTTTTAAAATGATCTCTCTCTGTCTCCAAAAAAACTAAAATTAATGCATTTTCGATATAATATTAGACTAGTATAGGAGTAGTATAGTATGGGGTCCGCAGTGAGAAGAATAAAAGGAGGTGCATGAAAAGGTTGATGAATGTGAGTGAGGCTAGTGAGGTGTGTCAGGATCGCACAAAGTGGCGATCCATCGTCTTTGCCTACCCCTCTGGGACCAAGGCGTGAGTATTATGTATGTATGTATGTAGGACTAAACACGCAAGTTGTCGATGACTATAATTAGGGTGAAATCTGGCAAATCTATTTGTTTTTCAATACGAGTAGTATGCATTAATTGATTTTCATTATGTTGATGACCGAATGAAATAAAGTGAGATCAAAATTAAGGCACTTGCCTTAGTTCAAAACGTCCGAGCAGGGATGGCGTCATTCCAGCTCGGACTTCAATTCCCTCTTGGATGAAGTACAGAATCTTAAATTTCAGTTAGATATAGTACCTATTGGGTACTAAATCCTGCTTGGGTCAGCTTCGGCTTCGAGCTGGAGTGACGCACATATATATAACGTAAAACTAATGTGAGAACTGTTACATTTTAGTGTGTCACCATGATTTGACAATACGAATAAATACTTATGCATTTGTTACGTTTCAGCAAAGATTTTATACGAACCTAAAACGTATATCTTCCTATAGACACGCCTCCGGGATCCATTAAAACCATTGGGAACTTTACTCATGAATAATCTTTGCGAAAGATTTGTAAATTTTTCGCCGCGAGACAAATGTGTTATTATAACATGACGTCTGTATGTCATAATGCTCAGTAGAACTAATTCGACGGCCTTTATTATATATTTATTAATTTCCAGTATGTTATACTAAGCAGTATAACTAGTTGGACTTTTTCTGTCCAATTTGTCCGATCGTAGAACTAATATCCTCCTTTGATACACAGGTACCGGTTAGGTTTCTCTGTCACTTAATAAGGGGCGCTGAATAAGAAAAACAGATAAAAGTGATTGGCAATGATGCTCTCTATCCAATGCCCTCGAAAAATGGCGCGTCTAAATGGCGCCCCCTTGCTACACACAAGGTACCAACGGCATGTCCATACTATGACAGCATGTTGCAAGTAGCAAAAATAGCTCTACTTGTTCCGATCAATGATAATTATTAACAATAGGCAATGTAAAAATTTAAATCAGAGCCTATAAGTGTACTACAAAAGAAACTCAGACCTTTCTTTTCCTAAAATCCAATATAAACAGCGTAATTAAAGGAGGACGAAAAAGAAGATTCTTTTACTTAATTTAGTTAGTTAATTTACACTAACGTCGTTTTCATTTAGAGTTATTGCCTCGCTTTTTAAAGTAACGCGGAGTTAAAGATACTGGTAAAAGAAGTTAACAAACCGTCATTTTATTAACCAAAATATAACAAATATTCGTTTCAATATTTTAAATAAATAAATGTCTAAATGTCTAAATAACTTAAATCTTGCCCACGATCTGAAAACTGGAGCCAACCATACCACTTTAATCGCCTTGATGTATCTGTTACTTAGTAACTTAGTACCTAACTGTTAATTAAGTAATCACATCATCATCAGCCTGAAAGAGTCCACTGCTGGACATAGGCCTCTTCCTAGGTGCGCCACTGAACCCGATCCTCGGTTCGTTTCATCCAGTCACTGCCAGCCGCCTTACGCAGATCGTCGCTCCATCTAGCCAGGGGACGTCCCACACTACGCTTGCCCAGTCGCGGTCTCCACGAGCACTCGTTTACCCCAGCGGCAATCGGTTCTCCAACAGATGTGACCAGCCACTGCCACTTCAGCGTACTATCTTTTTGAGCTATGTTGAAGACTTTACTTCTCTGGCGGATCATCTCATTTCAGATCCTGTTCCTAAGAGAAACTCTGAGCATAGCGCTTTCCATAGCCCGCTGTTGCATTGAGTTTTCGGACTAGACGAAACGATGATGTAAGTCATTACGGGCAGGACGCACTGGTCAAAGACTTTTGTCTTCAGGCACTGTGGTATAAGCGATGAGAAAATTTTACTATTTTGTTATTTGATTTGATTTGTGGTAGCAATAGGTAGTAAATTAATAAGTACATAGGTACGAAAATGCGTGACCAAGGGCTAGCCTGGTCGTAAGCGTGCTGATATCCCGGAGCTGGGTGAACTCCGGGCACTATTAGCCTTACTGAATCACGCGGGGCTCTGATGAGGTGGACCATTATTTCCCTAGCTAGTCGTGGTACCTCAACAAGGCGGCGATGCTGTTCGCAACACATCACGTCAAGGGGTATCACGGGGCGAAAAGCGGACGAAGGAAAGCCACTTTGTGACATGAGATTGCGCGAAGTGGCGATACATCGTCTCCGCCTACCCCTCTGTGACCAAGGCGTGACTATTATGTATGTATGTTTGTACGAAAATGACAATTTTTTTTTACAAATTATTTGTTGCATTACTTACAAATTCTATCAGCTTTTAGTCTGTTTTTATATCTAGGTAAGTTTCTTAGTCAGGCTGACCCCTAATTTAGTGTAATTAATTATTTAGATAATATGAGGAAATACTGTGAAGATAGAGTGAAGAAATATTGGTTTAAGTATTAATGATAAGGATGTAACAATAAATTAACAATTCATGACATTAATCTTGTCACTTAATGGGAAGATTAACCTCTGATTTTAACTATTTAATTATGGCCTTGCTATTAAATAACCCCTAATAAATCCTAATTTATTTATTTCACGCCTGATTATGAAGAATATTTCTAGATTGAAGTTTTTATTCCTTACTAGCTGTGCCCGCGGGCCCGCTCCCGTGGACTACAGAATTAATGATATTTTTATTTCCCGCTCCCGCTCAATGTATTCCTTACTCATCGCAATCTGAATTCCGCCGAGCATAACACTATTTTGTTGTATACTAATGTAATGCATGAGAAATTTTATAAACTATAAATTCGCATAACTTGTGATTGAATTAGCCGATTGCAATGAAATAAAGACTAAATGTTACTTCGAATTAAGCCCAATGTTTTGCTAAAAATTTCATTATAGTAGTCTTTACGTGATACGTGCACAAACGAATAAATAAATAAACAAAAATCCAGAAATGGTCTTAATGTATTCTATTTAAAAATGTCAGATATAAATATATTGCCTAAACTTATTTAGGACTTTAGAAGCACAACATTATATTGTCTCATTTCTCTCGCCTTTCCTTTTAAATACTTATACTACAAAATAGTCTGCCAAATGATATACAAATAGTTATTTAATACACCAAATACAAAAACAGTTAAAAAACCATCTGCTGGATAGCCAGGATAATGACTATATTTTATAAATCTGAAATGCATCCTAATTATATGGGTATAGGCTATAATCTGTAAAAGTACATAACTCATTTGTTGCGAATTCGTTTTCTACAGATAAACCTCAAATTTTGGTTTCGTTAGAAGACTAGAAACTTAAGATCTATATCTATAATAAATAAAAAAAAATACTTGGCCTTACAATCCCCAATTTTTTGTTCGGAAATATATTCAATGTACAGACACGCGAAGTTTACGTTTTTATTTATTAGATTTAAGGTGAATCAATAAAGAGTACTTGATTCTATTCTATATTTTTTACACTATGGGTATTTTTAAGTGGCAAATGCGCAGATAGTAAGTGGTAGTCTACAGCTCTGTGTAGTTTCTATTATATCTATTTTCATACAATTTTAGACTTAATACGATACGTATTGTAAAGAAACAAAACATAATCTTATCCCGGCGGCGGTGCTCCGGCGGCGAACGGTGACTTGAAAACTTAAAGTATTCAACCCGGACAAAAAAAATTAAACCCCGCCCGGATGCTTCCCGGACACACCGTAAACTAGGAAAAATCCGGGGAAATCCGGACGGACGGATGCAACCCTACCCTAAGGACCAAGTTGAAATACCTATGCGCTTGTAGTGAAACTAGCTCTCTTTTAATTGTTCTTTGGCAATTGACAGAAATGGATGGTGACCATTCATTCGGACATGGTACCAGCGTCCTACCACCATCCGCCATCAACATCAGCATAAATACGTCCACTTCTGAACATAAGCCTCCCTAATAGAATGACACTATTGGTGGGCTGTCCATTAGGGAATTTGCCGTAATCACCACGCTTGACAAGTGGATTGGTGATCGCAGTGATGAACCTTATATACACAGGAGAACGCAGCTGCCCGCGGTGCAATCATTAGGTAGGTATTAATTTTAAAATTAAATGAAATAATTATTTCTTTTGGATAATATCCATAATTATTAGTATATACCTACATACAATAGCTTACCCACTAATGTTAGTATATGAAAAAGGCTCTCCAATACGAGGGCACATGTTTATTTGACAGCGTATAGGTAGACGTATCCACCTATCATATTTTTTGTGTGTATACCTTATACAATGAATATATAAAATCTTATATATAGCCTACCACCAATATCTCAGGTGTGAGAGATCGTTGCTCTGACAATGACAATTAAGCAAATAAATTATGAACACATGTACCCAGTTTAACTTATACACTCAAGTAACAACAAGGAGCAGACACGTATTCAGGGCGCTAGGGAATGGAGGCCCCTTTTGTTTTGGAGAGAATAATATTGAGCAGTGCATTAGTACCACAAAGTTTAACTTCCAGAAAAACCTAACGATGAGTACAAAGAGTAGACATACGTTACAAATGCACAGTCATCACATCACTGTTATCCTAACTTACTAATTTTAATTAATAAATAAACGTGAAGTTCTGCCTTTCTACTGGTTTGATCTCATTCACCCCACTACAACTCAACAGACTTGTATAGGTAGTTTGTTTACCAACAAATTACGTGAGCTACATTTTGCTACGGGAAATTATAGAAAACCTAATTTATTATAAAATAGATGTGAGCACAAATTATAGATGTTATATCAGTAATATTAATTTACCAAAAACAGTTCGAGTAAACGATAAAGTATAGTTATTTTACTGCTTTTAGCTATAAGTGCACCCCTGCGAAACGAACTGAGTACATGCCTGGCCAAACGTGTCTTGTCTATTTAACTAGATTATTCCATTATCTCACATTTACCGAAAATCGTTGTTACAGCAATGTATAAGTTTTCTCGATCTGTAGAGGTTAAGAACACATGTTTTTCGATCAAAGATATCTCGTTGCGGTCAATGTTAGCAGTTGGAGCACTGTACGTTAATTAACCCTTTTGCACGTCAATATTATTTTATTAGAGAAAAGATTTAATAAAACTAGTTATTACCGGGGTTTATTAAAAATTACTGTACTACTAATTAAATAAATACATATGTAAATAAATTACGAGTTATTTGGATCTATAAATTAAATATAAATGAAGACAAATTATAAGCTAGAGGATTACCTACTATCAATTTAAAATATTGATATTTTTCGGTCGTTGGTCTTAAGTGGCCCCCTCCGAAGCGCACTGAGTACGTATCTGGCAGACGTGTGACTCGTACAACTAACTCGGTTATCCCATTATCTCACACTTTGATGTTGTAACAACGTTAAGTCTCTCTTTGAACCTTTCTATACTTAAAGGAGTAATTTTCGGAGTAAAATCTTGTTTATATTGGGGTAGATCTACACTGTGAGTGTTGCTAGGATAAATTAAAAAGCCAGTACCTATGCCATCATGACAGATTGGGAAAATCACAGCACGCCAAAAAGAGGCTTACTTGAGGTAAGCTGTATGTATTCATAATCATAATAACATCACGCAACCAAATTTCACGCGCGATGCGATATAAAGCCTACCTAAAAGTAAGTAGGTACTTAGCTAACCTTTTTCTTAGGAACGAGTGCATTGCAATGTGCTGCATTGTGATTATAGCTGAAGATCTTTAATCACATCGCGCCTGAAATTGCGGTCCATGATTTGCATTGTGAACGCAGTTTCACATATTAGCACTGGGCAGCGTTTTATTGCAGCGATTATCGCGGACTTGTCATCTTTACATCTAAACTATGAAAATTAATAAGTTGTTTAATAAAATATCTAATATACAATTATAACACTATACCACATACTTTTCAGTGAAGGAAAATGTCTAGAGGAAACACGCTACAGTGGTCGTAAAAGACATTTTGACGAAGAAGTATACCTAACTTTTTAAATATAGCTCTGACTTATTTGAAATTAGATAGTATTAATTCTGTCTAAATTTGGACTAAAAAAGAAGGTATTTTGATATTTTTTAAAGATACATTAATAAAATAAATATAAATAAAAAAGGAATCTCGTTTATCCTGAAAAGTCGTGTTTTGATTTTTATCTTTGTAAGATTTTTTAAGCATATGAAAAGTGTCCCGTACCCTTTTACCTACAATATAATACAATTTATTTTACAAACAAATAAAGTTATAGGTTTTAAAAGCAAAAAAATAGTGCAACTTAGGCGGTCTTATCAGCATTGTACCTTATGATTTTATCTAGGTATAAGCTTGCTTGGAAGAAATCGCTTATAGCGATAAGGCCGCCTCTTGTATATTTACTGTATATCTGTATACTATGTATTTTCTGTGATTTTTTTGCACTAAATCATTCATTCTATTTCTAATTCTTCTATTAGTGTTTTCTGTCCAAAGGTTGTCTATCTTTGGGCACAAAATATTATCACAGAGAAAAAATAAGGTTGCGATGATTTGGAAACGTAAATAATGGGCTCGATTCTGAAGGCACAGCATTACAGTTTGACAGCACTAAAACTGTTGCTAGCCTTGTCACACAGTATTATGAAGATAAAGACGAAACCAATTTTAGCGCTGTCAAATTTTAAATGTGTGCCTTCGGAATCGGGCCCATTGTGTGCCTAAAGTAATGTAATTAATGACTAATGAGAAATGACCTCTGCCCTACAGTGGGTTGAACTGGATTTTCATATTTGTGATGATGAGTTATAGATGCGATTGTTTGCAAGATGATGGGTTAAGGTAAACTTGAAATGTCAGTGCGCTAGGAATCTGACAGTTAACATTGAAAAGGGTCTAGTTTTGCATGACCGGCAATTCATTACATTCTCGGACTAGTTTTCCCGTGACGACGTTTCTGATTTCCAATTGTAATTTTTCTGGAATGGCATTGTTGGTCTAGTGGCTCGGTCTTAGTCTCGAGCGTTAGAGGTTAAGGGTTCGAGGGTTCGATTTAAACTAAGGATATAGACAACTTTGTAAAAACTAGTTTAGTCAGATTTATATTTTATAATTAATATTTTAGTCAGAAGAACAATCAGGAACCAAATTTTGGTAAAACAATTTAATATATACCTGATCAAAAAGTGTCCATATAACGTAAATAAATTATTGGGATGATATTAATATAAAATGTGCTAATTACTATAAGAACATGACAATATAGTAATAATTTGAAATTAATGAATGATTGATAATTATGTTTTGATTCCGTTTAAATTGTGATGTATTTGTATAGTATCTTTGTGTTTCATGTTGTAAGTGCATTGTTATTATTTTAATTGCTGCAGCCTGTAGGTAAAGTTGCATTGATCAATGAATAAATATTGTTTATTTTAATAATATTTGTACGTACATGTAATTTATGACAATTAATGAATTAGTTTTCTACGAATAGTAATCTTAGCAGAGATAAACGGCTCTGTATTCATGTTCAACTCAAAGAGAGACAGTTTAATTTGGTTATACATATAATTAGATGCTTAGATTTAGTTACATAAAGGATGTGAAGCCTGTTTGTGGTTAAGAGATGTTTTCCCAAAGGGAATATCAGTAACAGAAATTAAGAACAGCCCTCCGGGAGTTGTACTTTGTGTAGTTTGAACTATATGAAGGAGTTAGAACTATTTCCAGGACTAAGGGTAGAATTATCAAACGTCTCATGTTCCTTCATTCTACAAGGCGTTCTATCTTAACATACAGGGTGACTAGTTAACGTTCAAAACGAAACTAGGGGTAGATGGGGTCAAGACCAATCAAAATGTGAAATTTCATTTTTAGTGACACCAATACCATTTTCGAGATTTTAACTTTTTTTGATTTATAAATAAGGGTGTCCAGTAAATAAACGTCAAAAACCAAACTGGTGGTAGCCCCTACGACCCTTAAAGCCCCGTGATACCCCTTTATCACAAAAAGATATCATAGGTGGCAAAATTATTTATACTTTTTATTATTTTACTCTTTAAGATAAAAGAACTAACATGCACAAATGACAAACGTAATATTTTATTTTCAGGTAATATGTATCTCAGAAATCTAAGACAAATGATTGAATGCCTAGTAGAGACAGAACCTCAGCTGCGGGCATCGTTTGTATAATGAAGCAAACTTACACACCATCAATCTTCATGACGTTTGTGTACCAGCCTGTATATTTATACAGGTGCTCCATTATTTACTGATCTATGGTAGATCTGCTGAATTATTCCAACATGAGAACATCTTTATTGAATATCATAACTTTTAGATTTCCTGAAATATCTCGGAACATATGTAGACTAGACTAGACCATTTTTTAAAAGATAATAAGCAACTTGAATGCTGGTGGAAATATCAGCTAAGCTGTGTTCCATTTAGCTAGTGGAAAGCTGCTTTGTTCTGATGTTTTCATTTGAAAAAAAAACATACATAAATAATGCTCACGTCCCAGAGGGGTAGGCAGAGACGATGAATCGCCACTTAAAAAAGAACATACATTATATAAATTTCAGCTTAATCAGTCTATGAAAATATGGCTAATATTTTCATAGTTTTAATTATTATTTTATATTTAACATTACATACATATACAATCAATTGCCTTATATCAAAATAGGATTTTCTAAAAATAAATTATAAACTAAATGATCAGATTTTCATAAATTTTGCTTTTATTTCGATGTTTTTTTTACATGAAGATTTCTGTAAGTATTCATTTAATCTGGTTACTTACGAGTAGGTATCTTAGACAGTCTAGATTTTCTCAATTCCTCTTTAACCATCTATCAACTTGGTTAAATTTGTAAAAGTTGGACCAAAGTTGTGGATACAAGTTGGTCTGAATGTTATATTTAATGCCAAGCTTATTCAACTTTGAAAATACTGAAAAAAACCTATTTAGATTAGACAAGTGTAGGATGTATAGTACGAGTATATAAAATATTTATTTACTTATAAAATCTTACTACTAGCGGTTCAAATGACCGGAAGGATAAGGATAGGAAAAGTCAGTGTCAACCGTATTTCTTGTTTAATTTATTGTCGCCCTAGGGCATGACATTGATCTTGCGCCCCTAAATGAAAATTGAGTCGTATCGGTGACACTTATTCGAACGCCGGAGGTCAAGGCTTTAGTTACCATTGCGTTGAACACATTTTGCGAACGTGAAATTTTGCGAACGTGAAATTTTGCGAATGTGACATTTTGCGAAAGGAACTTCCCGTGATATTAAGCGAACTGGACATTCTGTACATACAAATAAAAATAGCCTTTATTTTTGACAGCTAATGTTTCCTCAGTTTTCGATCCTTTAAACTAAATAAATAAATAAATATTGGGCCCGATTCTGAAGACTCACATTTAAAATTTGACAGCGCCAAAATTGGTTTCGTCTTTATCTTCATAATAATGTGTGACAAGGATAGCAACAGTTTTAGTGCTGTCAAATTTTAACATTTTGCCTTCAGAATCGAGCCATTATATATATAGATATATGTACACAAGCATACATTCGTCTAATCCCAAACTAGGATTTCTCCTGTGGTATGGAAATTAAACAAGGATAGGACATTTCACAAATATAACGTCCAGACCGGGACCAACTTGTACAAACTGTACAAAGTTGTCTGTCCCCAGTGAGAATTGAGCCCAATACCTCTGTCACTCGAGTCCAATAACCAAACCACTAGGCCAACGAGGCGGTAAGTAATTTGCCCAAAGTCCAACGCTATTGTGACTAGTAAATACTACTCGGCACTTCAATAATATTTTGGTCAACATGATTGTCGCCTAAACATGGCGCTGAATAAAAAAAAGTTAAGGTAACTTTTAGGCCGAAAGGTAAAGTCAATACTCTAATAAACTTGTATATATAGCCTTTTGCCCTTTTTCATTACTACGTGCGAAAAAGGGCCACATTCTCCCTAAGGTCTAATTAATTGGGTAGGTGTTACATTTGGGGGAAGTTTCCAGACCGACTTAAGTGGAATTAATTTGCCTAGTTAAGATTAGACTTATACTTATACTTTAACGAAAAATAAAATTAAATTAAATCGAGGCCGTTTTGTTGACCTAGTAGCTTGGTAATTGGACTCGATCGCTAGAGGTCGTGGGTTCGATTCCCGCTGAGGAGAGATAACTTTGTACAAATTGGTTCCGGTCTAAATGTTATATTTGTGAATTTTCCTATCCTTAATTCCCATAGCACAGGAGAAAACGGTACTTTGGGATTAGACAAGTGTATGTGTATATGTAATAATAATTATTTTTAAATTATTAATGGTAACCTAATTCTTATGAGGTAAAATATGTCAAGTAAATATTTTGCGATTTTTATTCTATTATTGATTATGTCAAACTTTATGAGTTGGATTTTATTTACATGTTTTTAGATCATAAATAGTTATAAACACACTGGAAGAACCATTTCATAATTGTAATTTTATACTATTTTAATTTGACTTTAATTATCTAAAAAAATTTTAAATTACTTATTAGACTGCAAATGAAGGCTGGGGTCTGCAGTGAGAAGAATAAAAGGAGGTGCATGAAAAGGTTGATGAGTGTGAGTGAGGCTAGTGATGGGTATCAGGATCGTGCAAAGTGTCTGTCTACCCCTCTGGGACCAAGGCGTGAGCATTATTACTTTGTGGATAGATGACATTTTAAAATATTTTAATTGTTTATGTGTTGACATTGTACCTACCTATCCATTTTATATTCCTAATGAATAATTTAAAAATATTTTTTTTTAGTTAAACATACATTGCATTATTGTTGATTTTTGTAAATACGATTTGTATTGGTTGAAATGAAATGACATTTTATATCTATTTACCTATAGGTAACTTTTCAGTTGGTTTTGAGTTACAAGGGAACGTACACGTAGAATCCGATTCGGAGTGTTACGTCAACGTCGTAAAATGTCCAGTGTCTAAATTGGGTCCAGATCGTAAGGCGTCCATATCCTGAAGCGTCTAAGTCGTAGTCTTCATCATATCAGGCCTTAGATGTCCGCTGTTGGACATGCCTTCCCCAATGAACGCCACTACACCCGGCCCTCCGCCCTCCAACCGTAGTCTTAAACTATCCTAATCGTGGAATGTCTTAAGTCGCAAAATGTCAAGTCTTTACTAAGTCCGAAGTTTAAGTTAGAATCAGTCAGTCGTAAAAAAATAGTAGATACGCAGACGAAATTGCCGGCAAAAGCTAGTATTGAATACGTCTTGTTTGATTTCTGTAAGTAACCTTCTTAATACAATTTGCTTTACCTAAGTGATTTGTTTACAAAGCATTTCAGCTTTTACCTCCATAGCTTTGATTCAAAAATATTGCAGCTGGTATAAGTCAATCAAAGTAAAATATAATCAACAAAAGTTGTAGGTAACTTTTAAACGAAACGTTCACTCATACAACTTTTGTTGACTGTACTTAAATATTCGTTTGCGACACCCTTTCAAAACTGTTATACTTGTAAACTCAAACAATTTTGCAGGCGTCGAAACTTTCAAATAATCTTCACGAAATTGACGTTATTATTATAAGTGTAATTAATTCAGGACACGAACACGGCTTGGCGAGGGGCAGGCGGGGTAAAAAGGATACTAGCTGTGCTCGCGGCTTTGCTCGCGTGCGCTACACGATTATTTACCGACTCTGACTTCAATCCCGCTCCCGTTCCTGCTCCCATTAGCCCTCACCTTCTCCACTCCCATGACCACGTACCTATCTCCAAACTTCTCACTCAATTCTTTCGAGCATTTACACCCTACAGTTCTATGTTGTATACTAATGCAGTTTATGCAAGTTTTAGAAGTCAAAGTCAAAATCATTTATTGCGCATGAGTACACTTGGTACATTTATACACGTCATTTTTTTTTATTGACTACCGTTTCCTAGGTGTTAGCGCTGTGAAGAAGAAACGGCGCAACAAACTTCACGCAACACATATTTTAAAAATCAAGTTTGCATACAATGAATAAAGTTTTTGCTAAAAAAAAATATTATAAAAATTATAAATTCGCATAACTTTTGATGGACTAGGCCGCCGATTGCAATAAAATAAAGCCTATATGTTACACTGAATTAAGCACTATGTTTCTGTGAACGTCCATCAAAATTGATTCAGTGGTTTTAAAGTGATGCGTGCACAAATAAACAGTCAAACAGACAAATAGACAAAAATTCAATATTGATCGAAATATGTTCTATTATTTCCTTAGACACCTTAATTTCTTTAGGCAAATGACTTCTGACACGCGTAATTTACGTTTATTTGTAATATATACGAGACACACTTATACTTATCTATTCCCAAAGAAGGATTTTCTCCGTATGATGGGATTTAGACTAGGTCAAATTCACAAATACAACATCTACATCAACTTGTATAAATAACATAAATTTATCGGTCCCTGCTGGGAATTGAACCTACGAACTCTATCTACACCAACTTGTACAAATTATACAAAGTTGTGTGCCCCAGGTGGGAATCGAACCTAAGACTTCTGGGGATTGAGTCTAATGACCAAGCCATAAGCCAACATGGCTGTCGAATTATAATATTAATATACTAGCTGATGCAAATAAAATCTATTTTGCCACAATTACAATAAAAAATTAAATATATCTTCCAAGCTTCGTCATGAATTGTGAGTCCAAAGATTTTATATTTTTTCCAACTCATTGAAATCGTTTTTAATGTATTTATAATGGAAAATGTAATAAGCTTTTATTTGAAATGAATGAACCGAATTGAAGAAATTGAATAGCCGACTTCAGGTTATCTGATCGATCAAACATATTTCGCGTTGCGAAAATATATCGCTGCGATAACGTCGTCATGGCGTTTTATCGGGGTTCAGCTTAACACTATGGATTCAATAATATTTTGTTTATTAAAGTACTAGTTGTGTCCGTGCCTTTGCTCGCAGGAACTATAGAGTTATTTTCCCCCTTCTCCCTCCATTTCCTACCCTTCCCTTCATCTTTTCGCATATACTTCCATGACCCCTCCGCTCTTTACCTCTAACCCTTGAACCCACACTCCTATCTCATCGCAATCTGAGCATGATGTGAGTTTTAGAAAACAAAAATTCCAATAAATTTTGATTGAGTAGGTCATCCGTTTACAATGAAAGCTCCATCATTACTGGTTGAGTGGTTTTAAGTGATGCGTTCACAAACAAACAGATAAACAGACAACAATTCCGAAAATGATCATAATGTATTCTCTTCAACCACAAATTTTTTTGAAAATATATTCTATTTTACGGATAGGCGAAGTCTACGTTTTTATTTATTAGATTTAATATGTTATAGAAAGTCGTAAGCCACTTAATACCCGCGCTCATTTGCCCGCCCATCCCTAATTTATTTAATAAAGTCTAATAATATTTTCTCATAAACTTAATTCTCACTGGGGCACTTGTAATTATTATCTACTGCTTTAATAATAGCTCGTAAAGGTATCACGTATCAACTGATTAATGGACCATTAACAGGTAATCTGGTTAATTAATAAGTGTTAACAGGCAATTAAAGACAAAGACCGCAGTGACAGGTAACAATCAGTAATTTACGCAATTAGTAGATAGATACTAAATGTTACTACGTAAAGAAGCATTGTTAGACTAGCGCCGCCCGAGCGATCGACGCTTTCAGTTAGGGAGAGTAGCACTTATGTTATCATCATCATCATCATCAGGTTATTTTTGTCTCCACTGCAGGAGCATAACCCTCTCTCATCTGCCGGAGACAGACGGAGGATATGGCATACACTCCCCGCGCTGGCCAGACGGGTTGGGGAGGCCTGATTGATTTCCCTTAGTTGACGACATCCACGACATCCACGGGAAGAGTTAGAGTTATCATCATATCAACTCTTAAACGTCCATGTTGGACATAGACCTTCCCTAATGAACGCCACCACACCCGGTCCTCTGCCCTCCGCATCCAGCCTCTCCCGGCCACCTTTTCCAGGTCGTCGGTCCATCTGGCGTAGAACACGCAAGACTAGAATTTATTGTTGACCGGTGCCGACTTCAAACATTACATTACATAGAACATTACATTACATAGAAAATTACATTACAACAGAACGTATGTCGGATATATTTAAACAAATGATACTTTAGAGTTCGTCGGCGAACCTATAATAGCACTTATTAATCAATATTACTTTTAATTTGTTCAAGAACACGTTAAATTTTTCTTCTGTTTTAAGTTTTTCAGGCAGCTTGTTACAATTAATTACAATAATACACCATTATTGCTATGACGTATGGACTAGTGTAGTTTTATCTAATTAGTTACCTAGGTTTATATATCGTATTTTTTTGTGCTTGAAAAAATAGTTCTTTATTTCAAGAATATACATAGAGGTTAGGTATAAGATTTTTAGGTTTTTAAAATGTGGTCTACAGGACTCCATGTTACTCATGTGTACTAGAATACGTATGCATTTCTTTTGTAGCCTACTTATCATTACAAATTATAAGTAATTGAACCACTTCTGAACTTTAAACACATAACGACTACACCACCACTATCGCTATCGCTTGCTGACACGAACTAAAGTTGTTCTCGAGAAATACAAATACCAGACGAGAAAATGGAGCGGAGCTAACGTTTCGCAATTGTTGGAGGACAATGTTACAAACTCATTCCAAAGTTTTTCAATGGAGCTTTAAAATATTTTGTGTATATTCTCTCAGAATTTACAGAATACAGATACTCAGGCAGAGAATACTAAATATTATTAAGTAAAGAAACGATACTTACCCCCCCCCTCCCCCCCGCGCCAGTTTAACGTCGCCCGCTAAACAAAGCACGGCGCGTAGTACGAAAGAGAAGCACTTATGTGTTGACGAATAACGTTGTTCCTCTCTCGATAGTTTACGCGCACACACAAACGTATACGGACAGTTAGGACAGTACAGGAACTGTGGGGGATGTGATTATGTACGCAAATAACTCCGAAAGCAAACAACAAAATTATAAGGTAACATCTCCATTGTGAGTCAATTGTCTCGTATCTATTGCTGGACCTTCTCTAATGACCCACCCGGTCCTTCGACCTTCCTATAAATTTTCGCTTTGGGCTACCTTTTTCAGGTCGTCGGTCCATCTCAAGCTACGTTTACCGGTGCACGGTCTTATCTCATATAACTCACAGGTTTGCCACAGATATGGCCTACTCACTGCCACTTCAGATTACTAATTCTTATGAAAAAAATTGAAAATATGCTCATCTACACTATTCCCTCATCCATGTCTCAGCCGCAGCTGTTTGTCGCTGTGACTTCTTTTATAAAGAAACCTCCGTGCCGCTTTGAAACGCTATAAAATTCACAGCGGGCCTGCGAAACGCTTTAGAATTTCAGATGAGGCGGGTAAATGTTTCACGCGATTATGGGGTACAGGTAAAAGTTGAGGTAAAGCGGTGAAATTTATTTTGGGACTTCCCAGAAGGTTTGTTAAAAAGTTATTTTGTACTTATCGTGGGAAGGTAAGGTTGACTAGACATTCGGAGTTTTTCACGGATTATTTGGTAAATTATTTCCATTTTGACTAACCCTTAAAAATTGGAAACCGGATTAAATTTGATACTTCCGGGATTATAAAATAGTGTACTGAATATTTTACTAATATGACCACGCCTCATTGTAACTCCCGGTTCTATTCGAAGCAATATAATGTTGTATTAATACGATCAGTAAAGTAACAAAGTGATTGATGTAAAGAATGATCCCATTAATAAAATTATGTAATAAAACGACAAGCTATAAAGATTTAATAGCCTCATAAATTTAACCAAAATTGATTCCAATTCATAAAATTGATTTATGATATTGTAACGGCAGGCAGCATAAATTATTGAGCACTTTATCACTAAGTACATAAAGTTTTTGATTGAAGGAAAAACCAAAGTCGATGACTTAATAAAAGGAGATACAGTGGTCGTTGGCCGTTGAAGAAGCCGGAGAATGGAGACCGAGCATCGCTAACGTAGCGTATTGAGATGGACCGACGACCTGAAAAAGGTGTCCCGAGCACAGGTAAACGCAGCGAGAGACGCTTCCTTGCGAGATGGACCGACGACCTGAAACACGTGTCGCCCGCACCGGTAAATGTAGCGTGAAACGCTTCCCTGCGAGATGGACCGCCGACCTGAGAAAGGTGTCGCAGGTGACCGGAAGCAGCTAGGTATGGGAAGGCAGATGGCGTCTTTCATTATATTTAATACTTATTTATTTAATAATACTCGTATTATATCAATACTTATTTTTCTAATATTACTATCTGACACTATTTTATTATTTTTATAATATTTACATTGGTATTTCATTTTATTTTGTTTATGTTATTCCATACAATATTCAAATTAGTTTATTCATAATTATAACATTACAGTATATATGTCATTGCACGTATCGGTTGGAGAACTCGTCCGCAACGGGTGCGACTGAAAATCAGCGGCCAGCTCTCCGAGCTAGGCAACTATGCTGAGTCGTTGCCCATTTCACTTCCGTGTCACTTGTGTTATCGTTTATTTTTTGTTGTTTGTTTGTAAATGTTTTTTGTTGTTGTTAATGTTAAATGTATCTAGCAAAGTGTGTTATTTGGCAGTGAATAAATGTGTCTTTCTTTCTTTCTCTTCTTTCATCAATTCATGAGATCTAAACATAACAAATGTCTATTCCAGAGGTGTTTATCGTAGAAAAATGTATAGACAAAGCTGTCGTGGCCCGGACGTCGGCAGCTACGTCCTAATATTTAGTCATCTTTGATAAAGGTGTAAAAATAAAGTGAAGAAAACTAATACTCACTGAAAGAAAAGTGGCGTTTATATAAGGGACACAAGAGGTTTAACTTCGGAACCGAGCAGCACTTAAGCAAATCAAATAATTGTGAACTTAATATATTACGTTCAATTCCAGACCAATCACAAATCATGAGCTTGATTTCCTAATGGATTAAGAGAATGGTATAAAAAATATCTGAGCATTATTAGTCGAGAAAACTTACCCAATCTTTACAAAAACTTTGAAAGCCGTCCTAAGTTAGAAGTAGGTACTCCACTCCATTATCAATATACTTTCGATTACAGGCAGGGACGGCGTGAGGTAAGTAAGTACTGAGGTACGTAGCTAAGGGATAATGATGACCCCCATGGTAAATCCTAAGTTTAGGGGTTAGTTGGGTTAACAATTAGGATCGGTATAACATCGAAAGCAATTACACTGATTATTCGGCGCTGGATGCATCCTTAATATGCTGATGAATAGCATGTTTCTCGATACCTATGTAACACGAATATAAATATGAAGTTGGGGTCATCGCCTTATGGCCCCTGACTAAATCCGTACCTGGAACCGAATCTATTACCAATGTACTTTGTTCAGACTTCGCTCTCGAGTTTCTGAACTTCATTATTACTGCATTGAAAAACTGCGCCATTCCAATAATGCTTGAAATAACTTTTGCAATATTTATCCATAAGGACATAATAATAAAAGTGGATAACAGGGCGCCGACAGTCAGGTTCCGAATTAAGTGACCA
This sequence comes from Esperia sulphurella, assembly GCA_947086405.1. Classification (NCBI taxonomy): domain Eukaryota; kingdom Metazoa; phylum Arthropoda; class Insecta; order Lepidoptera; family Oecophoridae; genus Esperia; species Esperia sulphurella. Next base: position 6,034,631 of record OX352282.1, read on the forward strand.
GCCCTAGCACCTTATCCAATGACGATAAAGTTAAAATTAGAATGAACTTAGTTATTTATCAAAGAGCACAGACTGTAAAAGTACTTCATCATCAGCCGAAATAGGTCCAATGCTGAACTGAAGCCTCCCCAATAGAATTACACTGGGGCTGTCCATTGGGGGATATGACATAATCTCCACGCTGCAGGCGGATTTGTGTATACACAGGAGAACGCTGCTGCTTAGCCGTGTGGTTCCTGGCTTAGAATAAGGCCACCCCTAATAGAATAGAATAGAATATTTATTTATTGTCACAATTTTTTTTGGCAATTACTTATAGTAACAATTATTAATTATAGTAACAATTCTTAAAATATATGGATAAAATATTTAACAACAATAATTGTGACAAAAGGAGCCAATTTCAGCATAATGCCGGCAAGGTTTAACTTGCTCGGCGCTGTTTTTCTAATTGGCTCCTTTCCCTATGACACAGGACGTGTCAAGGAGAGTACTAGCCCACCCGACTCGTAAACTTAGTTGATCGGCACATCACTGGCTCATCACCAATCTCCTCGTGGTTGTCGTCAAGGTGACTAAGGGATTGCACCAGGGAACGGCAGCAGCGTTCTTCTTCTCTCGATCGACTATGCTCTCGCTGCAACAGCCCTACAAAGTTTACGCTCGCACACAAACGTGTACGGACAGGTGCTCCTGTAGTAGTAGGCAAAGAGGATCAGTTATGTTTTTTTTGTTAAGTATGTAGATATTTATTAAATCCCCAATAAATAGTATGAAAAAAATATTTAAATCGTATCAAAAATGACGAAGATACAGCAATTTCAGTGTAATAGTTCCAGAAATGGAAGTGACCGGAAGTGACGTCATACGGCGAGTCGCGGGAGGTAGGTGCGCAGCACACAAGCGCAGTCTGCCGTAAACGTTTTGTTTACGGCAACTCGCGTACACCGCTCTGGAGAATGAAATCCGAGTGAGAGATCGAGAACATTGCGCGCGGGTTGTAACAAGTTACGTCGGCATACAAAAGCTCGCCCGTTTTGAAAAGTTGCGTTAAATAAACTTTAATAACTTCATCATTTCTTGACAGATTTTAATGATTTAAAAAATAAAATGCTTTGGTATTTATAGTGCATACGCCATACTAATTAAAAATCATAATTTTTATTATGTGAATGATCCTCATTAGCTCTGTTCGCTTGTATGGAGTAAGGGTGTGTTTTTAGTCGGCCCATTTACTCGTCGGTACCTCTAAGCGCTTTGTACGGCATTGTGCGTTTTATTGCATTGTTCCCAGAGCTGTCAACTGCAGGATAACTGTTTTCTATTTCTATGTCTTAGCCATTAGCTTCGGGTAATGGAACTGAGGGATATTTATAGAGACATACACTCCCGGCAATAATTATGGGTATGGGGGGGACTTGATCATACATTCATTTTGATACTTTGGATCTCCGCCGAGGATCGATTTTTGTGACATCTGATGCTGGGTATCAAGGGGTTTGGATTTCTTGACCTCCTTGATACCTCTTTGATCAGGCAAGCTTTTCACACTAGAGACTATTCAGAGCCCTGGGTGTTTAGATTTGCATACATTTTGATTACTTTCTACTTAAGTAGGTTTTTATGCTTCCGGTGCGAGCTTCTATAACTGCACCCTTGCATAATGCCCACCCAGATCACTTTTGCGCCTCTCCAAGGTCTGCGCCTTGTGCCTGGATACCTCTGGCACCGCCTTAGTTACGGAACTGATTACATTGGATAATTTTGATGTTTTTTTATTATTTCATAAACTTCACAGCATAACAATTAAATCGCTATTAGAAATTATTATAAGATTATAGTCCAGATGGACTGAGACCTGTAGAAGGTGGCCGGAAGCGGCTGGATGCGGAGGACGGAGGACCGGGTGTGGTGGCATTCATTGGGGATGGCCTATGTCCAACAGTGGACGTCTAAGGGCTGACATGATAAAATTATACAGCGAATAACGAAGTTCAACACAATTACACAATTTAGATTAACGACAAACTGAGTCGCCAGGACGTCGATACAGCATTAAGACTTCGCTCCGGACACGTTCCATTGAATAAGTTCTCACATTTGATGGGAAAGGTCCCATCACCACATTGCACAGAATGTGGCGTGGTGGAGGACGCCTGCCACGTGTTGGTGGAGTGCGTCCGGAACGAGTCGTACAGGAGGCAAATTTTTGAGAATGAGATATTTTGGCAAGTAGGTGGCTGTAACAGTGTTTTGGCCTTCCCTCTGTAAGTTTTGGCTGTGAAATTGTATAAATTATATAAAATAGCTATTAGAAATAGATAGTTATAAAATAGAATACTTATAGAGCGACATAGTCATGTTTTATGACAAAGCTCTTTAAATAAAGATTTAAAAAAAACGACAAACTAAGAAGAAGATACAGATAATAGTAGATACAATGATAAGTACGATATTTGAATAAGAACTATTACTAAAGTGTTTTAATATACAATTTAAATTAAACTAATTAATAAAATTTTCATCCACCTATGTGTAGTGAATGTGTGAGTGAGTGTAAAAGGAGTGTGTATGTTGGTGATGTGTGTGGTAAGTTGTATAAGGAGACAAATGCCACAGCCATTAAATTTTGTTGTTAAATGTGAATTTGATTAAAGAAATATGTTGGTTCTCTGGACCTATGTTAGTATTTGTTTTTCAATTTATGTCTGACGTGTATTTATTATACCAAAATAAATGAGTTATAGTTGACAGCAAGTAACTTCAGTTTTGATTTATATGAGCACCGGAAAAAGTCAGTGCTCTTGGTAGATATTACCTAACAGTTTCTCTAAAACGAAAATACCTACGTTTTTAATCACCTACTCCTTCCCACTATCAGACAACAGAAGCAAAATTTTGTCTAAGGCACGTCATGTGGTTAGGCACATCCTGCTCTGCCTGATTTTATGATTGGCCTGCGACATTATACATTGTGAATGCTCGTTTTCTAGTTAAACGATGTAATAAATATTCGTACTGCTCTTGTAGTACTGTAGTAACAAAATAACAATTCCGTGCAAATCTTATTATTCGCACAAGGTGCCACGGATTTCTCAGGTGTCATTTCATCCCCCCCTTTCCCTTGTCCCCTGCCGTCTCTGTCATTCCTCATTTATTCGTTGCTCCTACCATAGATGTTGGAAACACTTGTATAATAAAGTCTAGATATGCTATATTTGTACACAAGATAAACAACAATTGTTGATATGAACAACAGTAATGTTAACTCCATACGAGCACACCAAGATCTTGTTCCCTTGAAATAACTCTTGTTCCCTTGCACTAACTCAACTTGTTAACTTGATCACGATCTTGTTTTAAACGATCATAAAAATGATTACTTTAGCTAGCATACAACAATCAAGATCTATTTCTTAATGTTTAGTTATGTTTGGCTTATGTCTTTATAGTTTTATGGCAATAAACGTTTAAACTGACAAAAAAAAAAAACAATCAAGAAAAAAATCTACTTAGTTGAACAAAAACAATTTTGTGTAGAGATAGCGGCAGTATTTAGCATAAACGAACCATAGATTATTCAAGAGGAGCGTGCAGAGAGCGAATGAGACAGCGACAGTGCGCCTGTTTCGTCACTCGTTCAAACATGGGGTGGCTTAAACAGTTTTTGAACATTCGATAAAATAATATTTTTTGGTTAAAGTACAACAAGAGTGAAAACGATTAGCATTTGTTATTATTTTTATCGTTGTGTTGATAGATATATAGATACCGCTGTAAATATAAATCTTCTCATAAACATATTAATAAATTTTAGTAGAGAACTAGCTGTGCCCGCGCCGCCGCTCGCGTGGTCTACAGAATGCGCTCCCCTTCCCACTTCCGCTCCAACTCCCGCTCCCGCCCCCTCCCTCGCCCCCTCCCTCGCCTCCTCCCTCGCCCCTCCCTCGCCCCCTCCCTCGCTCCCTCCCTCGCCCCCTCCCCCACCCCCTCTTTCGCCCCTCCCACGCCCCCTCCAGATCCAGCTCCAGGTTTTGCTCCAGGTCCAGCTCCAGATCGGGCTCCAGATCCAGCTCCAGAGCCAGCTCCCGCTTCAGGTCCGATTGACTGCACCGATTGCAATGAAATAAAGCCTATATGTTACGAATTAAGCACTATGTTTCTGTGAAAAGTCCATCAAAGTTGGTTCAGTAGTTTTTAAGTGATGCGCGCACAAACAAACCGATAAACAGACAAACAGACAGGACATACAAAAAGTTTTTGTTGCGTAATGGTTTTAGTTAGTTTTATTTTGTAGGTTTATGCTAGTCTCATTCTTATTGGTAAAGAATGTCGAAAACTTATTCTATGTACAGACGGCCACTGAATGGGAAAAACGATTATTTACACCCGTCGCGCAGGGAAAGGGCACCGGAAGTGAAAACGTCACACGTAATGATCTGTTCTACCATGGGGGAGTAGCAATGATCAGACCCGACTCCTCTGTGATACAAATGGATATTGATTTGTTCTAGTGAACATCTAAGGTGTTTATTTACTAGTCGGACTTTGACTGGCTTTGAACGCTTTGTCCGCGTGGAGTTTTGACCTCTCAGAACACCTTATCCAAGAAGTCCCTGGAAAATTACTGAGCCCGTGAGCGATAATACTGATAGCGATGTCAGTCAACTTTTAAAACAAATTCGGAATCAGACAAAAAAAAACCTTCGATTGGTCCAGTTTTCGTTTCTCTACGGCTAACAGAATAGACACGGGACCAGAATAGACAGACTATTTGACGTAGATTCCTTGTCTGATTCCGCATTTGCAGCAAAAGTGGATCGACATCGGTGAGGGTTACAGCGTTTCCACTTTTTTGCGTCGATCTATAAAAAATCAGCAAAGCTACGTCGCGTCGAACCCAATGTACCGTTTCCCTGATTATTACTTTCGAGTGCAGCGAGAAATGTATGGTAATTTCTTATTTGACTAAACATAGCTGTTGCTCGCGAATTCGTCCGCGTGGACAACTTAACATCAGAAATTATTATGTATTTCCCGTAGGAATGAGATGTTTTTTCGGAATAAAAACTATTCTATCACCTATTCCAGGACCTAATAAATAACAAAAACTACCTGAAAAACCGGAGAGAATAATAAACTATAAAAGAAAGAATATTGTTTATGTTGCCCTAGTACCTGAAATAATTATCAACATATATTATTAAATATGTATGCCACTTGTTTCATCCCGATCCGTCCAGTGGTTGAAGCGTGATTGAGTAACAAACATCTAAACTCGTAATTATAAATCCGTAATTTATAATATTAAGTGGGATGTATTCTAAATCACTAGTACATCTAAAGAACAGGTCATGTATAACTTTCTAAATTGGTCTAGTTGACACCAAATTTTGACCTTAAGAGTTGTAGGCTAATTTATACGAGGATTAGTGGTATCCCGCTCACTCTCAATTTGAGGGTAGTTGTCGTACAACAAAAGTAAAAAATTTGCATTTTTAACAAAAACTGTAATAAAGATTTTGATCAAAATTTGTATATCTTACGTCAGTATGCGCGGCAGTTGACGTACAGACCTACGGAACATTTACAGTTCGCTCTCGTTCGCTAGAGTACGCTCGAAAGTAAAAACGTAAGAAAAAGGCTGACGCAGAGAACGTCTGTCCTTCTGGAATGCTTTCATTCCCATTTTGGCCTACAACAGTTTGCTGTGACTTGTCACATCTGATATATTTTCATGGATAGAAGGTTCTGTAAGTAAAATATATGAAATTAAAAAAAATTATATAAGAACCACACAGTAGAAAATCCCATCCTTAGATACTGGCTGTACGTGCATCGCGATGAAAACCGCAAATGAGTTGATGAACCGACTAATACTTTCATATATATATATATATATATATATATATATATATATATATATTGATATTTTATTGAATTTTATTGTAATTTTGTACTAAGTTTCTGTTGCCCGTGATTACTCCTACGTCCGCCTGCAGTTTCAAGGCTTAACCCAGACCTGGTTCAAGACCCAGTTAACTTTCAAGTTGCAAGCCCAGCGGTTTGAGCTGAGTATTGATAATAATATTCATTTAATTCAGATTTTATTCAGCATTATTTTATGGGTCTTAAACCAGGTCTGGGTTGAGCCTTGAAACTTCATGCGGACGTAATCACGAGCAACAGCTAGTTTTATACATGCGAGTATATATAAACTAACCCTAACCTAACAAATCACTTTCCTGCCACCAATGAGGTTTGCGCACAACTATTTCTATCATCAGTTTGAGTATTATCGCTAAAGAAGTTTTCCTAATGTTTGTTGAGCCCCTATTACATACCATAGCAATAGAAATAGCCAAGTTATAAATAAGTATAAATCAAAGATTTTTATGCAATTGTATTTTTTTTAAACAGGACATAGAGACGTTATCAGTTCGTCTGCCTATTTACTATAAACATAATTTACTAGCTTTTGAGCTGTGATGCTATACCTGCATTTAATCAGGTTCCCGAGGTAAATTTTCAGTAGTAGTAAAGTTCCAACAGTAATAATCACTCTTAAGTTAATACAAAGACAAACAAATTAATATCATATTACTAACTTCAAACCACAATAAAATAGAAGTCATACCAAACTGCGAAATTGTCTCTAATTTCAGGGTAATTTCATAACATTTCTTCAAGACGTTTGTGGGCGTGGGTGGGTAGTCGCAATGAAACTTATTGCTATATCTATCATAAACACTTAATAGGAGCCTGCCAATAGCATGATGGATGAGGTGTCCCCGCTTCAATATTAGCTATAAAAACTTCAGGTAGTGTCGAGCCGAATGTTTATTCGTCTGGCCGAAACGGAAACCGAAACTTAGATTTTCCTCAAAATATACTTTATCTAGAAGTTTCGTCCGAACCTAAATTAAAATAGCTTATTTAAAATATATGCTGCTCTTTTTAACTGACTTCAAAAAAAGGAGGAGTCCAAGGCCAAGTCCGAAAATAACAAGTACAATACTTATACTTAGTGAGTTATACAGGGGAAAGTGGACCGAAGAGGAAAGAAGACCTGAGAGGAAAGTTGACCATTTTGGACAAGTAGACCGATGGGGAAAGTAGATCGATCGCTCCGGAGGGAAATAATTAATGGGCAATTTATAATCTGCGTTGTAGAAAGTCATTAAGAGAAAAGTTTAAAAAAAAAGCATTTTAACAGTAGCTAGCTGGTCAATTCATCTTAGATAATATTTTATATGTCCGAAAAAATCTTTCATTTTAAATTACTTGATTTTGAAAGTATTACTACTAAAGAATTTGAAGTATACTGAAAAGATTAAAACGTTATACTAACAGACAAAACCCTTTAATTATCATCGCCAATAATATAAATTCAAGTATATGAATAGTTTGTGATAATATTATGATTTCTTTTTCAAGTCCAAATTGTGTATGAGTGCGCACTGTAGGGTCGTATAAGATTCCGCGCGCACTCTTATACGCTCGGTTTTTTTTCTTTCGTGTTTTTAATAATAAAAAAAGTTATTATTTATTAAATTGTTTGCAGCGTGACTTATAGAAGGAAAAGAAAAATTTAACAATAAATTTACCACAACTTACCTTTGTCTGTCAGAAATCGCGTGCAGCTATAAGACCGCCTAGATGTACATACGTCAGCTACGTTATTATGGTATCTGTGTGTTTTTATCGTGCAATGAAGAGTAACTGAATTGAATTATCTCCTAACTGGCATCTACAGCCAGTTTGGGAGTGGTTTCTGTTCCGAATACTAGGTACACGGACAAACCTAAATTCGGCCAAAAAATCCTAGAACGCCGAAAACGATACTTCGGACCCTACCTTCAGGTAAGTGTATGATATATTGATTTTAGCAGAGGTACGAACTAATCTTCTGGAAGGGTGGTATTGGGGAGTCATTCTGAGGTCATCAATCTTAAAAGTTGACGCTGCAAACCAGGGGAGACAACTGGTCAAAGTTCGGGGCAGCAAATGTCTCCCCGAGTCGCAAGATAATACGACTATTTTGTCAGCAAATTAATTGATATTTACAGTAGAACAAAATAGAACACTAATGTATTGGCTATTTATTGATCAAAAGAATAGAGATACATCTTAACTTTCTCGTCTTCTAACGAAACCAAAATTGAGGTTTATCCGTAGAAGACGTCATACAATGTCACATTACATACAAGCAGAAATAATACACAACTAAAACTAAAAGTCGGTGTGCACGTCAGATCACGTCACACGGCTTGTCGGACGGCGAGCGGTACGACGCGAGAAACGTATCCGACAAATCGGGAGTATAACCAACGCGTGCGACCGACCTATAATTAGGGGACAACAGTATAGTGTGGCGACACTGTAGTAGACACAGTATGAGTGCTGCAGCATCAAACAGACCCCAGCTCAGCATATCGCTTTCCCTATAAGAGCAGAGTACAGATTTTCTGCTGAAATGAGATGCGGTGTTAACAATTAAGCATTATTCTTTCTAAAATAAATTTACCCTTGAGTTGATTAAAAAACACAATTTTTATCCTTGGACTTGTATACCTTTCTCTAAAGAGATGTCTGGAGGTCAAATCTGAAGGTTCGGGGCCACGAAGGAATAGCTGAATATTTAGTCATTCACGATAATGTGATTTATTAGATGGAAAGTGAAATGTAATGCATAAAAAAATTACAGATATTCTTTTGACAAACTTGCTGCGATCCTAAGTATAGAAATATAAAATGACAACCGATTTATATATTTACTTTGAATAGCTGAATATTTAGGCATGTTATTTAATGTGATTTATTAGACGAAAAGTGGAAAATCATATATAAAAAAGTTCAAGAGATTCCTTTGACAAATTTGCTGAGATTCAAAGTTAAGCTACATATATACGATGACCTCGCTTATATGTTTAAATTCATCTCTGGAATGTAACTTTTAATATAATAAACATGAAAGTATGATTACTAATTTATTTTTCTATCACTGCTTATTTATAATCCAAACGATATGTGTATGATTATTCGCATGCAAGTAGTCTCTGAGTTGGTGTAGTGACATCAAGCTGCATGAATGCAAGCGGGCCGCAGCTGGCTAAGATACTGCGGGCCTTGCGTTATTCAGCCCTGAGGTAAATCATTAGTTATTCAGCTAAATGTTTAACATCAAAGCTCTGAAGGTCTTAGATAACACTGTTGTTTTGGTAACACCTGTCGACTTACTAGCCAAGAATTGGTCAAGTGCGAACCTTGCTCGAGCGAATTCGACATATAAATCCTATAAGATAGAACGGTTAAAGCCATTTGTTTACTACAGTCTCGCGCGTGCTGATTTTCGGACACAGCGCGCCCCTTCCGCGCACTCTTTATGCCTCGCGGTCATGTTTCTATTGAGGAAATACAGTTAAGCAGTTAGAAATCGCGCTTTAGGTCACTTTTGTAGATTTTTGGCGATGTTTACCCCACCTTTACTCGGCGCGAAACGAGTAAGCGTTTGATAGTTTTTGCAATATATTGCAACTTGTTGGCACGTGTGTAGCGCCTTCTTCTCCATTCTATATTGATAGGATTTCTATGGATTTTGATCGCTACCATGCTCTTAAATGAAATTAAAAAATCAAAATATTTTTTATTGTGCACCAGTACATATAAAAAAAATAAAAAAATGTAACCAACTGATAACTGAGTATTACCATGTTATAAAAAAAGGAATGGTGCATTCTTTATCTGTTTTTTAAATAAAAAAAGTTTAAGTAATACTCATATAATAAAATCTACTGTGTAGTATCAAAGTTTTATTGATTTATTCAGAAATGGCTTTATTTTTGGCATTATAAAAGAAACTTAAAGTTAGATCCTAATTTTATTCTGCCTACGATATACAAAAACTTTTAAATCCAGCTAGTCTGTTTATTTCTTTGGATATGCTGTGTATTTTTGATATACGTAAAGGTGGAAATTGTCAAAAAAGTCAAAATGTAAACATAAAAAAATGTAACTGGTAATTTGTTTAATTTATTTGTCAACTAGCTGTTGCCCGCGACTTCGTCCGCGTGGACAACTTAACATTACACATTCTTATGTATTACGTGTTACTAAATCCTAAAAGAAATCTATTAATCTGGTTATGCATTAAAAATATTAATATACATATAAAAAAACATACTATCCAATTGAGAACCTCCTTTTTTGAAGTCGGGTAAAAATTAGCGTTCCGGCGGCGGTTTCGCCCGTTGGACCACAGTTTTTTAGGTTTCCGTAGCCAAATGGCAAAAAACGGAACCCTTATGGATTCGTCATGTCTGTCTGTCTGTCTGTCCGTCCGTATGTCACAGCCACTTTATTCCGAAACTATAAGAACTTACTATTGAAACTTGGTAAGTGGATGTATTCTGTGAACCGCATTAAGATTTTCACACAAAAATAGAAAAAAAACATTAAATTTTGGGGGTTCCCCATACTTAGAACTGAAACTCAAATTTTTTTTTTCATTAAACCCATACGTGTGGATAGGTTTTAAAAAATGATATTGAGGTTTCTAATATCATTTTTTTCTAAACTGAATAGTTTGCGCGAGAGACACTTCCAAAGTGGTAAAATGTGTCCATCCTTTCTGTGTTCATTCTTTTCCATCCGACTTCCTTCCCCTCCTATTCCCTTCCTATGTTGCATATCCAATTAACTGTACAACAAAATGTCTGTCAAACTGCTGGACATGCCTTCCCCAATGAATGCCACAACGCCCTACAGATCCAGCCGCTTCCGGCCACCATCTTCAGGTCGTCCATACACCTGGCGGCAGGGCGTCCCACCCTGCGCGTGGGACGTCGCGTCCCACTCTAGAACCCGTCTGCCCCAACGGCCGTTCGGTACTACGACAGATGTGACCTGCCATTTCAGCTTACTAATTCTTTCGGCTATGTCGGTCACCTTCGTTATTCATCGGATCTCCTCATTACGAATCATATCCCTCATAGAGACCCCGAGCATTGCCCTCTCTATAGCTCGCAGAGCCACTTGAATCTTGTGGATCAGGCCCACCATCAGTGTCCACGTCTCCGCGCTGTAATCATGACAGGCAGGACGCACTGATTAAAGATTTTGGTCTTTAAACATTGTGGAATAGGTGACGTAAAGACTTGACGCAGTTTTCCGAATACTGCCCACCCTAACTGGATTCTTCTGTCAGCTTTTGAAATTGATCCTACCCAAATATATTGTCTGTCCTAGGCAGAAGTACTCCTGAACAGCTTCGATATTGACATTGTCGACGATCACCGGTCTAACACAGGGCCACTAATTATCGAATAGCGAACTTTTTGTATCGAGACTTGTGGAAATACCTGAAATACATCAGCTAAAATAAATCTATAAATGAGCTTTAAAACATCTCTGTCACTTTCTGTCAAGTTCTTGCAACGACCAGTAATGTTGAACTACACTTTCATACAAATGATATAAAATGAGAGGTCAACTTGTATATCAGCATCCTGACATTTTATTGAGATATGAATTATACCAGTATGAGGCCCGAACTCAAAGCTATTAAACAGTGAAAACGCCGTCAAGTTCTGTTCAGCAGTTTCCAAGATTAGCCCGTACATACATACATACATACAGACAGATAAGAAATTTTTTAATTATATTTTTGGACTCTACTGGTCTTCAGTAACGTCCGGGCAGTGAATTTTTTTTTTTTAACTTCAATGTACAGATTCGCTTTTCTTTTGTTTTTTCTACTCTTTTATTATATGTATAGATTAGTTGACAGTTTTATGTGCCATCCTGCATATTTTAGAATATCCATGTCCAAAAGTATCTTCTACTTAAAATTAGTAGTCAACACTTGTTAATCAACAATTTTTTGTTTAAAAAATGATACTTAATATCCCTTTTTCTGGAATCTCAAATATTCTTGCCGGAAATAATTTAAAAGCAACGCAACTTGTGCCAGAATTTAATTAATTAATTAGGAAAATAATTGGCCCAGCCCAACCGGCTAGATGGCCCAGCGGCCCAACACCGCAAATAACTTCGTTGGCCTCGCACAGTTGGCTTAGAACTGATCTCCGGTTTAATTATAATTAATTTATTAAAAAAAAAGAAATAAGTGGCCTTACGCTTACCTGAGGTATTTTTAGCCAGATCTTAGCTTATCTTATTATAGACCCCAGGTTTCCTGATGAGGAAAGCCGAATCACCAAATTGTCCTGAATGTGATGTCGTAGAGGATGTACAACATGTATTGATGGAATGTGTCCGAAGCGAGGCCCAAAGAATTGTGATGCTGCCTCTGATTAAGAATAATATCGGAGTTTGCAACAGCATCCTCGCCAACCCCTTATCTGAGGATGTCGGAATGCTGTGCAAACTTTATAAATATTGTATAAGTTAGAGATAGAAAAAATATATATGTAAAGTTTTTCCCACAGGGGTGACATAGTCAGAAATGACTAAACCCCTTAATAAAAAAATTAAAAAAATAGACCTCAGGTATACTCAGCGACACTTCGACCCTGTGGGATCTTTTGTGTCAGACCCTGTGGGTAGATAGAGTAACTGCTGCGTTGGAAGGGTGCTACTAACTTATGAGCAAATTATGTGCAGAAAATAATATGTTGGACTTAAAAAAATTATGTTTATTTTATTATAACTTGACATAGTACAATCCTTGTCTATTAAAAGTGGGTAGATTTGATTCACTCATTGGAAAGGCGATCCTCCATCTTGTAACGAGACCTGTCTCGCGTTCACTGCGAGAACACACGCTTGGAGCCGCATCGTATGTGGTCCCCATCTTTTAAATCTGCCGAAATATTGTCGCAGTGCATTTATTGAGTCTATTTGTGAGACTGTGTGAACTGTGCACCCTGTGATATATTTGGATTTACTCATCTTGAACTCTTGAAGTCGTGCCGTGCCCGACTGAGCTGGCCTTCACAGCCTGAGTTGGATGTGGAAGCTGGAAAGGTGAGTGAGTTTTTCTATCCATTTATTGTGTGGACAAGGATCGTATCCTACTTCTCAAGTTATATATAAATTTTCTACAAACTTATTTCACAGAACTATCGAATTACATACTTATATTTCATTCCAGATTAATAGTCCTATGAAAACAAACGCATTTGCGTCTCGAAAACAAAATACACAATAGATGGTGTTCCTAAGTGGACTGCAAAGTTTACATGGTATTACAAACCTGTTTTTGCTGCTGGTGACCCTTTCATGTATATGTTACCGAGACGTAAATAGCGTTGGTTTTCATAGGACTATGAATCTGGAATGAAATATAGGTATGTAAATATATTATAGAATAGAACCAGCTGGATTACCCCCCAAACAACATTTATTTTTTAATCTTCTAATTGTTATATTAAATTGAAAATAATAGGCGATTTTGTGAGATGGGATTAATGTCATGTTTTGTGGTGTCAGATATGTGTTGTAGTTGTTCTCTTTTGTATTGTTATTAGTTATATTATTATTTATAAGATTTAGACATGTTGTAAAAATTGTATATGAAATAATAAACTTGAAATTACGAAGTGATGGAACATCGGCTCCGTGATAACTCCGATGATCAGAGATCGGAATTTGGTAGTGTCATAGTACGTACTTGCGACGAAATGTTATTTTATCTTATCTTCTTAGGGGGGCCGGAAGACCTGGCGACACTTCGACCCTTCAGGATCTTTTGTGCCAAACCCCTGACCACCAACGGTGCCCCAAGCCGATTTGGTGGACTTCACATACGCCTCAGAATTTTTTCTTTGGCATATGCAGGTTTCCTCACGATGTTTTCCTTCACCGAAAAGCCTGTGGTATTATAAATAAACCGTACTTAAGTTTCGAAAAACTCATGGGTACGGGCGGGGTTTGATCCCATGACCTCATGACGTGAGGCGAGTGCACAACCAACCAGGCTACCACGGCTCTTCGACGAAATGTTTTATTTTATTTTATTTTATTTTATTTTATTTGGAAAACCAACAGCTTACAAACATTTGCAGTATTACAATAGGGACATAGACATAGACATAGACATACTTTATTGATAACTTCCGTTACAGGTCAAATAAAAATTATAAACAAGTTAAATGAAATCAAATTATAAATCAAATTAAACACAAGTAAATATAAAAACATAACATAAATATAAAAATGTCAAATAAAATTCTTAAAACTAAATAAACTAAGTTAATGCGTTCTGCAAGAACTCGTCATAACAATAAAATGCCTGCTCGACAAGCCAGGCGCACAGTCTCTTTTTAAAAATAGGTAGGCTCGGAGAGCTGGTGACCTTAGTGGGAAGTCGGTTGTATACCGCGGGACCCATTACTTGTACCGTTTTCGCGCACTTCGCTAGGGTGTGGGTGATGGGGCGAAGCCTTTTCGCGTGCCGGGTGGAGTATGCGTGACAGTCACCAAGCCCCTCATAATCGTCCAAGTTTTCCCTGACATAGGTAGCGACTTGGAGGATTAGCAGACTTGGCAATGTCATTATTTTTAGGGCAATAAAATGCCCTTTAGCCGGCTCGTCATTGGGAACTCGTGCAATCGCTCTTATGGCACGTTTTTGCATCCTGAAGACGCGCTCCCAGTTGGCAGCGCGTCCCCACAGCTCGATGCCGTATTGAAGAAGCGATTGCACGGTGGCGAAATAACAAGTGCGTACAGCATCCTTGGGGAGGGTTGAACTGAGTCGGCTCAAGGCAAAGCACGCTCCACCCAATTTTGCGCATAGCTTTTCGACATGGTACTCCCAGGTGAGAGCTCTGTCTATTTGAAAGCCGAGGAAAGATCCAACTGACACTTGTTCAATCCCGACTCCCTCGACGTCCACCACTAGAGAGCGCCGCGCGCGACCTGATAGGTCAAATTGGATAAACTGCGTTTTGGTTAAGTTGAGCATGAGCCCATTCTGGCAAAACCAAGTCAGCAATTGTCGAGCGACAGAGTTTAGCTTGAATTCGAGGAAGTCTTGAGACGCGGCAGTTACGATCGCAGCCACGTCGTCCGCGTACATAAATACTTCTGCTCCCGTTATTGCATTGGGCAAATCGTTAAGCAATAGCGAGAAGGCCAGATTAGACAAGGACGATCCCTGCGGGACGCCCCTTTCCGTGGAAAGCCCATCAGACCGCAACTCACTGCGCCCACCAACCACGTACTGCAATCTAGCCTTCATGAAGTCTATCATTACTGCTAGTGCACTACCCACCCCATAGTGGCTGAGCTTGATAGCCAGTGCATCGTGATCGGCCACATCGAAGGCTTTGGAGAGATCGCAGCTTAGCATTGCAACCTGCTGCTTCTGCTCTCTTGCGCGCACGATGCAGCGCACGACGTCACGCGCCAGCATGGTGGTGGAGTGGCCGGCGCGGTACGCGAATTGTCGCTCCGATAAGGCCGTCGTTGTCTCAAGGAATCGTGTCAGGCGAGAGGTTAGGCCATTCTCGAAATTTTTTGCTATTGCAGGAATGATTGATATCGGCCTATAGCAACTGGCATCTTTCTTTTTTCCTTTTCCTTTATATAGAGGGCACACTCTTACTCATTTGAGAGGGCGTGGGTACGTACCATGTCGAATACATCTATTAAAGAGTGTGGCAAGTGGTTGAGCGATGGGACCAGCTATATCTACGAGAGTTTCAACTGATATGCCGTAAATGTCCTTGGTCGGTTTTTTGGCTACCTTTTTGGTTATGATGGAGTACACCTCATGGGCGGTAAATGACGTGGTATGGATATGTGTGGATATGTGGGGATATGGTAACATTTTAGTATAGCTAATAACAGGTTTTCACGTAAGATAATTAAATTAAGAACGGACATGTTTCAGAAGAAAAGGAAAAAAAAGATATGAAACAACAATAAAAAAAATTTAAGTGTTTGGGATGTTGTGTGTGTGTGTGTGTGTGTGTATGAAGTGTGGAGTTGTATGTGTGAGTGTGTGTGTGTGTGGTTAGGGGTAGTGAATGCATACGTTCTGTATAGATAGGAGCGAGTGTTAAATGTGAGCATGGGTACGAGGGTATGGCTCAGTAGTTGTTCTCAATAAGCTGCCTGGTAACTCTTAGCTTAAAGTTCGTTTTTGAACTGACGAACGGGTCAAGTTCACAAAATGTTTTGTTGTATGTCCTACTGATACGGTTTACTATGGAGTTTTGACCATAATTTGTCCTATGTACTGGTACATTCAGCATAACGGTGCTACGGGTTCGCTTTATTGGTGCGCGGAGTCCAATCCTAGATACTAGATCTGGGCAATCAATGGTCGAGTTTAGTAGGCCATAGAGAAGTGACATGTCAAGTAAATCGCGACGGTGGTTCAATGTAAGTAGTTTGTGGTGTCGACAGCTCTTAACATAGTCCTCGCAGTAGGTGCGTGTCCGATAATTTAAGAATTTTAAAAATTTAATTTGTACTTTCTCAATTTTATCTATATAGACACTATATTGGGGAGACCAGATGACACTACCATACTCCAGGACACTGCGCACGTAGGCGTAGTAAATTGATTTTAAGCAGCCGGCGTCTGAGAATGCTTGACAAGTACGTTTAAGAAAGCCAAGACCTTTGAAAGCTTTATTGACTATTGTGTCAATATGAACGTCCATAATGAGTTTTTGGTCTAAGGTGATACCCAAATCCCGAACTACAGTGACTCTATCGATTGAGACATTGTCAATTCTGTAGGTGAATTTACGATTTCTCAGTAGACGGGAGAAAGTGATAGACTGACACTTGCTTACATTGACGGTGATTCTGTTGTTTGTGTAGTATGTCGACAAACGCGTAAGATCTTCTTGTAATTTAATGCAGTCGCTGTCATCAGAAATATCTAGAAAGATTTTGGTGTCATCGGCGTACATTAGGAAATAAGAGTTAACGAAGCATGTGTAGATGTCGTACAAGTAAGCGTTATATAATAGAGGCCCCAGATGAGAGCCTTGAGGAACACCGGATGGTACGTTTATCAGATTATCTGATCTATAGCCTCCTATTATCACTCCTTGAGAACGATTACGTAGATACGACTCTATCCAACGCAACAGGTCACCACAAATGCCAATGTGTTTTAGTTTTCTTAACAGAATGACGTGGTCCACACGATCGAAAGCTTTTTCAAAGTCTGTGTAGACCACGTCAATCTGCTTGCGCTTCTCCATGCGATCAGTCAGAAAATTGGTGAAAATAGAGAGATTAGTTGTCGTAGACCGCGCCTTAAAAAAACCGTGTTGTTGAACAGGTACAGCAAGGGATATTGTTGTATACTATTTTTTCGAATACCTTGTTGAATACATTGAGAATGGAAATAGGTCTATAATTTTCAACTTTAGTCTTTATATTATATTAGCTTCTTTCCAAGTCAAGGGGAAAACTCCCTCCTTAAGTGATCTATTGAAGATTAGTGACAAAGGATGGGCTAAAGCAGATGCACAGTTTTTTATGTAAATAGGTGGTATATTGTCTGGACCAGCACCCTTTGAGACGTCCAATTTCACAAGTAAATTTAAAACTTCCTCGTATGTAGTGCAAATGGATGATATACATGACGTTGAATCAGTAAAAGGTGGAGCTAAATATGTTTGAGGATACGAATAAGCAGCACTCTGAAAGACGCTTTGAAAGAAGTTATTGAATGCGGAACATATAGTTTCTCCACTATATTCGATATCGTTATAGGAAACTTTACCTGGATAGCCAGAAACACCCTTGCGACGCGACTTAACAAAAGTCCGTCCAAATGATAATAACATACGAGGTAGGTACAAGGTATCAGAATAAACAGTCCCATCCATCATCATCATAAACGTTAATTTGAAACAGTCACAGTTAACGTAGGTTTTCTTGTTATTAATTATCAGAGTTTCATCAAAAGTTGTTCAGCAACTATTCGAGTCGAGTTCACCGGAGTCGTGTAATCAATCACATGGTACGAGTCAGAAGGCAGCTTTTCGAGAGGTTTATTAAAAAAGTTACTTCAACTTCGGTCCAACAATATTAAGTTACTTTCGAACGCAGTCTCTTTTGTATTTATTAAAAATTTATTGACTTTTGTTCACTTTTATAAAGGATCTAGCTTCTATGCCGTGGCTTTTATGAGAATAAATATATAGGATTGTATGGAAGCACAAGCAAGGTGCGGCCTGCGGTACAGTTTTGTATAGAGCCTAGGCCGCACCTTGCCACAAGCTGCAATAAATCCCGGAATATCCAAATTAATATTAACATTTCGTCGCAATACAATACACTTGCAGAAATACAGAATATTTTGACGACCTTATCGCTTTAAGCGATTTCTTCCAGACAACCTTGTCTGAACCAAGAAGATATGTAATAAATAATAAAGAAAAAAAACACTTCACATTTGCTGTCAAATGATCGAATTTGTGCTTTACAAGATAATTTGATACCTATTTGAAAACATATATCTTACTAGCTGTTGCCCGCGACTTCGTCCGCGTGGACAACTTACTTATTATGAATTTCCCGTAGGAATGACATGTTTTTTTCGGGATAAAAATTAACCTATGTCCTATTCCAGGACCTAACCTAAATGTGTGTCAAGTTTCATCATGATCTGTCCCGTGGTTGAAGCGTGATTGAGTAACAAACATCCAAATATCCAAACTCGCATTTATAATATTAGTAGGATATGTTCTTAAGATTGGAATTGAATTTTTGATGAAATTGAAATACGTATGTCCTCAAGCATCGTTACCTTTAATCATTTGAATGTTTGTGAAATGAGAGTGTGAAAATTTTTCCAGGAATTTTTGATGTACCATGTGGTTCCCGGCTTAGAATAGGACCACCCTCAATCTTTTTTTGAGGGTCGTTTCACCACGCTTGGTAGGCGGATTGGTGATCGCTGATCCTATTATACGCATGAGAACGCTGCTGCCTGTCCCTGGTGCACGGAAAGATCATGGGTGAAGGGGGTGTGGTGGCCCGAGGTGGGGGGGGGGGGGGGGGGGGGCATATGGTAAAGATCTCGCATGTAAACGCAGCTTGGAACGTCTGTGTTACTCTCCCACAGCGCTACCAACTGTCTCCGGTTGAAATATTAGGGCCTTCTCCGCATTAAATTAAATATGCAGTGTAGTAACTAACGAACACGGGGTTCCAGCTCAATTTGCCTACACCAACATCGTATGAATACTTGAGCAGTGCATAAACTTGATCACGCTCTAACTGAGCAACACTTCCTGTGCTTTGAGCCTACGGTTGGACACCCTTTCGTCAAAGTCAAAGCCCCTTATTGCCCATGAGCACACTTGGTGCATGTTAATTTTTTACCGACTTTCTGGGTGTTAGCGCTGTGAAGAAAAAACGGCGCAACAAACTTCAAAAACATAATTTAAATCAAGTTTGTATACAACAATATAAAGATTGTGCGAAGCAAGCACATATTTTATAATAGGTTTTTTAACGCATAATTATTAATTATGTAGGATTTATTTTATTTAAAAAAATATTCTCTGTCATATTTAGCTTGGTAGTTTGTTGTAGAAGCGAATGGCTCATTGAACGATATAATTAGTATACAAACTTGATTTTAAAAGATGTGTTGATTTAAGTTTGTTGCGGCGTTTCTTGTATACAGCGCTAACACGTAGGAAGCGGTGGTAAAAAGAAATATTTAAGTGTATTAATGTACCATCATCATCAGCCTATATACGTCCACTGCTGAACATAAGCCTCACCAATAAAAGTCTTCCATGAATGGCTTTCTATTGGAGGATTTGCCATAATCACCACGCTTGGCAGGCGGATTGGTGTTCGCAGTAATGATCTTAATATACACAGGAGAACTCTGTTACCCATCCCTGGTGCTATCCCTTAGTCGCCTCGGCGACACCCACGGGAAGATTTGGGGTGGCCCTATTCTGAGCCGGGAACCACACGGCAATGTACCACACAGCCATCTAACGACTCGTGTTTGTTTCGTCGTTAATCTACAGTCGTTAACTGTAGATTAATACGAGAATAATGATAATATGTTTTGCATCGGAACCAAACAGTGTTTCTCCCCTCAGGGTCTAAAATCGGCATATAAAAAGAAACCAAAGTTACTTGATGTTGATACTGCCGTGTGGTTTCCGGTAGAGTAGAATAGGACCACTCCAACTCTTCCCGTGGATGTCGTACAAGGCGACTGAGGGAATACATTATAAAACGTCAATCAGGCCTCCCCAACCCGTCTGGCCAGCGCGGGGAGTGTAGGCCAAATCCTCCGTCTGTCTCCGGCAGATGAGAGAGGGTTGTGCTCCTGCAGTGGAGACAAGAATAACCTGATGGTGATACTGAAAATATCAAGTAGTAATTTTCGACCGCGTCGTTGGCCAATTGGCTTGGTCATTGGACTTGAACGCCAGAGGTCGTGGGTTCGATCCCACTGGGGACAGACAACTTTGTGCAGTTTGTACAAGTGTCCCGGTCTGGATGTTATATTTGTGGACATCCTTGTTTAATACACTTAGCACAGGAGAAAATACCAATTTGGGATTAGACAAGTGTATGAATATGTATATGCATCATCATCAGGTTATTTTTGTCCCCACTGCAGGAGCACAACCCTCTCTCATCTGCCGGAGACAGACGGAGGATTTGGCCTACACTCCCCGCGCTGGCCAGACGCGTTGGGGAGGCCTGATTGATGTCTTATAATGGATTCCATTTGTCGCCTTGTACGATCCACGGAAAGAGTTGGAGTGGTCCTATTCTACTCTACCGGAGACCACACGGCATTTTTACGTAATTTGTATTAATAATAATTAATTTACACTCGATATTTACTGAATTTTATGTCTATTTATGTTGTTACATTTTGAAGAGAAAATGATGTCAAGTTTACTCACTTTCACTTCCAGCCGCAAAGTTTTTAAATTGGTTAGTAGTTTGTATCAAAATAAAAAATAAAACTAAAGATAACGAAGGATTTTTAAAGTAATTTGGCTATGGGGGTCTGAGTTCATTTTGAAAAAGGGGTCTCTTGCCCCAAATAGTTTGGGAATCCCTGTTATAACTTAATATTATTTATAGGCTGAGTAGTGGTTCGTTTGTTGAGCTCAGGTTTATCGTATATCAATGATTTGGCTTCATCAGTCTTTCCGAGGTAAAGGCTAGCAATCTTTTACCCCGAAAAACTATTGTTCCATCTAAAATAAATCACAATTTTTCTTAGGCAACAAGGAACGCCACGGGGCATAAACTTATATAATATATTCAGGCAGCTACTAAATTTCAAACGTACCTACAGATGAAAAAAAATTACATCTTGATGTGTCATAAAGGAAAATGAGAAAAGTAATGTGTATTCATGTTTCCTTATCTACCTGTTATGGAAATATATATTTCTTTTTACTTTGGGACTCCCCTAAATATACGATATTTTTTTCATCGAATTGCGTGACAAATTGGCATACAGCTCAATTGATGGTGAGTTTGTTGGAATATATCAAAAATGAATCTATCTCACTCTAACAAATAGTGCTTCTCTTTCATACACGTTGTTTATATTAACAGGCTCTTATTTCATATAAGTAGATGAAGCCTGAAGGATATAGTACTGCTTAAGCTTTTGTCTCGACTGTGTCCTACAATAGCAACGATCTTTATGTACTACTAGATGGAGCGTTCCAAACAATCGCTCTGTTCCACGCAAGGAGCCGCAACTCGGTTATATTCACAATGAATCTTGGGCAGTCACTACGCAGAACATTTAATTATTACTAAATTTTGACGATACGGGTAACTAGAGTCAATATTTAGTAAATAATTAAATATTCTGCGTAGTAACTGCACAAGTTTTAATGTGAATGTGAAATAGTTGCGGCTCCTTGCGTGGAACAGAGCGATTGTTGGGAACACTCCATCTAGTAGTACATATAGATAGTTGTACAATAGAGAACACGCACACACATCTCCTATATTAAATATGGATTAATAAAATCATATACATTTAAATCGATAAGAGAAGAAAAGAATCTTTCATTAGTAACCCTAACCTCTAAAAGTTCTTACTGAGTGACGTCGTATGACCAGCCCTCCGTCACTCGAACGAAGCTGCCGCATTAAATACCTACTCTTTGGGACCGCCCCGGCGTGGTTCTCGCCCCGACGTACGTAGTAATAACAACGCTAAGTCGAGCGCCTTAGACTTATTCTTGCGTGTAATATCTACGCATTCAATCACCTACTGTCAGATATACAGTAGGTGATTGAACTATTTATTGATCGTTTTACTAGGGAGTGATGTGCTTACCTGTTACGTAGTAACTATAAGTAATCTGCGGTACGGCGCCCTGAGCAAGGGCCAATCATATGGGCCCGAGTGGACTATCCTATATCCGTGAAACAGTCCAAAGACACAAGTTGATCGCCGCGTTGGCCTAGTGGTTTGGTCGTTAAACTTAGCGCAAGTTAGTCCTGCTCTTGATGTTATATTTGATTAAAAGAGGGTTAATAACAACATAAGGCTCTCTCTTTCTAACTTTTTATTTTGTTTTTGTATTTTGTAATTGTGTTTAGTACTACAATATATTGCAGTAACTTCACTTATATGGACCCGTGATCTGAAATAAAGAAATATTATTATTAGCCCAGTAGTGCGTAATGCCAGCCGGGGTTTATTTTCGCGGGCGAAGTTAAACTGGCGGGTGAGGTGAGTGTCGCTTCTTTACTAGTAATATTTAGTATTCTTTGGCTTGGCGGTGCGATCTACATGCCTCAGTCAAAGTTGTGGATCCATTAGTTTGATAGTTACAAGTTAGATCAACGTGGGTGTCGTCAAGGCGAATAAGGGATTGCACCAGTCACGGACATCAGCGTTCTCCTGTGTATATTAAGATCAATACTGCGATTACCAATCCGCCAGCCAAGCGTGGAGATTATCGCAAATCTCCCAATGGACAGCCCACCAAACGTGGCATTCTATTGCGGAGGCTTTTGTTCAGCAGTGAACGTATTTCGGCTGATGATGATATAAGTCATTCTATCATTTGGTGGGAGGGCAGTTTTATATTTAAAAAAAGATACATTATTAATATGAAATATCTTTAACAAGACTTCTTCGTACTGGTCAAGAAAAATCGAGGAAATTTTCTTGCAAGAGTAAATTGAGACGTAAATAAAACAGAGTATATTCGAGCTTAAATGTATTTTAATGATCCGTGCCGCCATTTTGTTCTGTTTTGGAAAGCAAGGACTTCGATAGAGCAGGTTATTATGTCTAGACAATTTTACGACCATCATCTTAGCATTTGGGACGAATATAAAACTGCGTTCACCCGCGTCTTCGCCCGCGTTCTTTGTGTAATGTTTAAAAAATACTTTACAGCTATATGTTCGACTAGCAGTGCCCGCGGCTCCGCTCGCGTGGACTACTTAATTATTTCTAATCTCACTCTCAATCCCGCTCCCGCTCCCGCTCCCGTTCCCGCTACCACTCCCGCTCCCGCTCCCGCTCCCGCTCCCACGCCCACTACAGCTTCAAACCTGACTCATCGCAATCCGAATTGAACATTATAATTATACTTTGTTATATTGTATACCTACTACTAATGTATTTGAAAACTAAAAATTCCCATAACTTTTGATTGAGTAAGCCGATTGCGATGAAATATAGACTAAATGTAACTCCGAGTTAAGCCCTTTGTTTTTGTAAAAATCCATCAAAGTAGGTTCAGTAGTTTTTACGTGATATGTGCACAAACTAACAGACAAACAGAAAAAAAATCAAAAATGATCTTAATGTTATCTATTACTTATCCTTAGAACCCCCTTTTTTATTAACTGTAAAGACATACGAAGTTTATTTTTTCAATAGTTTATTGTACATACAAAGAACAACACAAAGAAAAGAAAATTATACAAAAGGTTAAAGCTTATTTCTAAAGTAGTTTCTTCCAGCTAACCTGCGGTGAAGACAAGGTTACGTTTAAGGTTTACGTTTTTATTTATTAGACTTTCTTCACTATATTTAATACACACGTTTCTTCTTTATAATAAGGTAGTATTTTAGTATTATAAGGGTAAAAACCTTAGGCAAAAGAAAAGTTTTGTTCTGACTTTCAGGGGACGGGAACATAGGATTTGCATTAAAGTTACAATAAGACCCGAAGTTATTTCTGAGAGTTAAATTATAATGAGACGTTCCCAGTGTTGGAAATCTGGTTGTCATAAAAAGGGTGTCATGGTAAAAGTTTCGTAAAAAAGTTGCAACGCCATAGGATTCCACAGGATGTTTTTAGAAAGGTTTTCCCATGGGGGTCCCACAGGGGACAGACAACTTTGAATGTTATATTTATAAATTGTACTATTCTTGTTTAATTCCCAAAGCAAATATGAAAAAAAATACAATATATACATACACTTGTCTAATCCTTAACTAGGATTTTCTCATGTGCTACGGAAATCAACGATCTCTATACTTACTAGATGGAGCGTTCCAAACAATCGCTCTGTTCACATTCACTTTAAAACTCGTGCAGTTACTACGCAGAACATTTAATTATTACTTATATATTGGCGCTACGGGTAAATAGCGTCAATATTTAATAAATAATTAAATGTTCTGCGTAGTACCTGCACAAGTTTCAAAGTGAATGTGAACGATTTGCGGCTCCCGGGCCCGCAGTTCATAGCGATTGTTTGTAACGCTCCATCTAGTAGTACATAAAGATCGTTGACGGAAATTAAATAAGGATAGGATAATCCACAAATGTAACATCCAGACGTCAAAAAGAGAATAATGTATTCCAATTTTGAAAATAAATATTTTGATTTTGACCGGGATCAGCTTGTACTTTACAAAGTTGTCTGTGGGAATCGAACCCTGGACGTCTGATGCTCGAGTCCAATGACCGAGTCACTAAGCCAAGCCAAGGTCTGTTTCAATGCCTCTAACGCGTCACTGCTGTATTTAATCATATTACTAAGTTCACGTGTCATCCTGTATTTGCAGGACCTTTGATATTGTCCCAGATCACGTACATTGTACAAGAATGCTTTTATTGGTTGTACTTGTATAGTAAGATAGGCATGTATCGTATGGAGAACACCGGAATATATTGGAATAGTTCAGTTTAATAAGAACGTTTTGTACTTTTGTCGTAAGTCTATAGTAGAATTTGACTGCCAACTTGTAACAGAATGTAGGTAAGTGAGATACAAATAAAGCAACGAATTACCCATAACAGTCAGTGCGGTAAACTTTTATTAACCGACTTCAAAAAAGGAGGAGGTTCTCAATTCGACAGTATGTTTTTTTTTGTCAACAATTTTTTAGAGTTCGGTCATGCAGTGGTAGCCTAGATGGTTGTGCACTCGCCTCACGTTCATGAGGTCTTAGGTTCAACACTGCCCCTCCCATTATGTTTGGGATTAGACAAGTGTAAAGCTCGCCTTTGTACACAAAATTTGTTACTATATTTAGTTTTAAAATTTGTGAAATCAAGAATATATATAAAGTGTATATATATATGTATTTATGTAAATATTTATTTCTTAATACATATTTACATTTATTACTCGGTTTTGAAAACTAAACAATGTTGGTTGACAACTTTTTGGATAGGTATTCAAAAATTAAAATTTCTAATTCCAATGGAATTTCGCAGTTTTCTCTTGATAAGATTTAAACTACTGTGCGACCGAAGTATCGGTTTCGGCCAAAAAAAATCGAGTTTCGGCCATAGTTTCGGTTTCAGCCAAAAATCAGCCGAAACTTCGGCCGAGCCGAAACTCAGTATTCGTGAGTTGTCGCGCTCTGTTAGTTCGTAATATAGAGTTTAGTTACAAGAGTAACATTGTTTATTATATTTGTTCATGTTAAAGTTCATATTAAATAAAGTTACTGTTATATAAGTACCAAATTTACTATTTAAATCTCCTAATCAGCGCAACCTACCATTTCCAATGGCATAATATTTTATACCCAAAATTTTGTCTGAAAGAAATCGTTTAGAGCGATGAGACCTAAATTGTACTATTTTCACTTTTAAAACTTTTTTGTAACTTTATCTGCTTGTGAAACACACTAGATTTCAGCACACAATAGAAATTTTACCATGGTTAAATAAGTTTCGGCTGCAAATCCTGTTTCGGTCGGACACTAATTTAAACACATATCGTACGTCATTTAAGTTAATCAAACTAATAAATTATGTTAGATACCACTGAAGATTAATGCATAAATCATGAGCTTCTGAGTGTCGTGGAGAAGTAGCGAAATCTGTCATTTCATGAACCTTCTGAGAAGGTTCACTGAAAAAATAAATAAAAACACAGTGCAGTCTGTAGTTCAACTAAACGCAGAAGACCGTCAACGCCCGGCACGTTCAGTACAATAACGCGCTCAGGATGTTGTTGGGGCTGCCGAGGTACTGCAGCGCATCAGGCATGTTTGCTGAAGCTCGCGTCATGGCTTTCATGACATCTTGAAAAAGAAAGATGTTTCCGCGGCTACCAACAGCATCCTACGCGTTATAGTGAGCCGAGTCGACTGCCCCATATTGTGGCACTCGATTCGTTAACACATAAATAGTGCCCAATTTTTAATTTAATTTTAAAATCGATTGTACTCATATACTACTGTACTGAAACAAAATAATTTTTCATAGCTCATAGTTTCACCTCAAAGTTTTATCGGTCAGGATTGACTCTAATTGGTTATTAAATTAGATAACAGATGATTTTAATGTGCATCTGTTTAATTAAAAAATATTTTGCTTCATGGTATGAGGTGTAATATAGTTTATAAGTTTTTGCTAACAACAATATGGATTATGAAATCTGAAATATATCATAATTTAAATTTAAACAAAATCTAACTCCATCCGAGCGCACCAAAGTCTTGATCCCTTGCTCTAACTCAACTTTGTAACTTGATCACGATTTTGTTTTAAACGATCATAAAAATGATTATTTATATTCATATCATTTATATTAATTACCTTAGCTAACAAAAGTATTGTGAAAAAAAACCGCGAGCAGCAGCTAGTGTTAAATAAAATATTAAGATATGTAAATTTATTTACGCATGAACAATTTCATAAAACCTCTTATTGAATTTAAATAAATTACATATAGAGGATAATTAATATTTATAAAAAAAAAATGTTAGTAATAAATAAGAAAATAATATTTATACACAGGTAATATAAGAAAGCAAAAGATCCAATTCACAACTGAATGTTTATAGAAATTTTATAAGCAAGTTAGCATAGTTTCCAGGTGAAACCAGAACATTTTGCCTGAATCTTTTGCATATCTGCTACAACAATAAACTAAACTGGACTAGACAATACAAAAAAATTTAGAATTCCGGGATTTATTCTAAAGTCACTGAATACATTTAATTTAGAAGGTACGAGTATATTCATACTACATTTTCTCTGTAATATTTTTCATCATATTGGGATCCCGGGATTTGTTAGAAAAACATATTTTATTCAAAAGGTATTTCGTGGGAAAAAGTGAAGTTTAGGTGAACAGACTCCAGAATTTCCGGTCACTCCCTGATTACAATATTTTAAAAATCATTTACGTCCGTAATGTTGTATAATTTAGTATATTATTACACCTCACCAGCAGTGGTCGAATATGTATGGATCCTACCGATATTAAATAAAATTATGTACCCATACTCATAAACTAAACAATTTGAGTTTGTGACATTTCGACAAATCAGTAATTTCAGTGTTTACCAGTGACGTAAGCATATGGGCGTAGAATGCTCAGCTAAGTGTGCCCTGAGCACAGGGATATTATAGCTTCCGACATAGAACTTAGGTCACCGAGCTACGAGTATCTAAAATTATTAATTCCTAATTATTAATTAAAATTATTAATTATTAACTGATAAACGAGCTGTCTTCGCGCCTCATAGAAGCTTCCGGTGACCAGAGGGCTGGCCAGTACCTCAGGCAACGTATTAGTTTGGCCATACAAAGAGGGAACGTCGCCAGCCTTCTGGGCACAATGCCCCAGTGCGACCACCTCGACGGCCTTTTTTGTTACTTGTAGTTTAGTGTTAGTAGTTTTCTATTTCTTAATGTTTAGTTATGTTTGGCTTATGTCTTTATAGTATTATAATTAAATAAAATTAGTAAGCTGATGTGGTAATGGGCAAGACAAGATGGCCGTTGGGGCAGACGAGTTCTGGGATAAAGACCGCGACCGGTGCACAGAGTGAGACCCCTTCCTGCCTGGACTGCGTTCGTCACTCAAACAGGCAGATCTTATCTCATTGGATATGTATGGGATTTAATAAGCGGGTAATTAATGACAGCCACGTTGGCCTAGTGGCTTGTCGCCACAGGTCGTAGGTTCGATTCCTATACTGGGGACATAATTTTGTACAAGCTGGTCCCGGGTGTTATATTTGTGCATTGTCCAATAGTTGTTTAATTCCCGTAGCACAGGAGAAAATCGTAATTTGTATATAATATGTAATATTTATTTAATGGTAAATAAAATAAATGAAATAAATATTACATTTATAACTTGTCTAATAAAAAAAAATTGCCGTATGGTTTTCGATAGATTAGAATAGGACCACTCCAACTCTTCCCGTGGATGTCGTACAAGGCGACTAAGGGAATACATTATAAAACATCAATCAGGCCTCCCCAGCCCGTCTGGCCAGCGCGGGGAGTGTAGGCCAAATCCTCCGTCTGTCTCCGGCAGAAGAGAGAGGGTTGTGCTCCTGCAGTGGAGACAAAAATAACCTTATGATGAATAATTTTTTCAAGATTTTCTCCTATGCTATGGAAATTAAACAAGGACCATTCCCATTATAAAAGATCGGGACCAATTTGTTAAATAAAATAAATAAATATAAATATGTCAGACATTCACACCAATTATCCACTCCCAAATTATAGGCAGAGCCCGTGTTATGGTTACTAGATAACGGATACACATACTTAAATAAATATATAAACAACTAAGACTTGGTACAAACATTCATATTTTCCCCTAGCGGGATTCGAACCCGTAACCCCCGGCGTGGCAGTCCGAGATCTACCACGTTCGGCCACGGAGGTCGTTAATATAAGAAATAAATGATATTTATTTGGAAAGAATAGGTATACAGATGGATATAGTTAATAAATCGATAGAGGAAAGATAAAACAGCTATAGTGCCTTTTTGGGACCATTTTAAAAATATAGTTACTTCTTCATATTGACAAAATAATATTTCGTTGTATGTAAGAGGAGTGTTTCATGGAACCAATAAACTTGTTAGAATATGCCATCTAATTGTCTATTAAAACAAAGAATCCTTTTATTTTACGAGATAGGTGTCATTTTCGAATAATAAGGAAAGGAGCCCAGGTGTCCGGCTACGATTTGATTCGTCACATAGCATTAAAACATAACCGCGGTGTATTTTATTTACCGGCCCAAATTCATGGTTAGTAGGGGTCGCCCTTAAAATGTTTCGTATTTCTACGAGTATATATATATGGATTTATAGAGTTATTATGTGTCACCTATACCATGGTGACTGTATGTTATCAAATCAGAGTCGGGTATCACCTGGAAATCTTTCCTGTAAGTGGCGATTTAGCGGCAATTCATCTAGCTTATTAGTATGCAAATGTTGTAATTAATAACGATTATTCTTGAATACTACCACATCCTCACGTTCATGAGGTCGTGGCCTCAAATCCAGTACGTGCCAATGAGTTGAGTACAGTTTATTTATTGTACTAAACGCTTTTCGGGTGAAAGAAAACATCGTAAGGAAACCTGCATATACCAAAGAAGAAATTCTAAAGCGTATGTGAAGTCCAGCAAATCGGCTTTGGGCGCTGGTGGACAGGGGTTAAAAATATACTAATTTTTATCACAACTTAAAAGTCAACTGCTAATATGGGAATCCTATATACCCGAATCACCACGTCAAGTCAACGTCGAAAGTGGTTTTTTTCTGTTTCCGAAACCACTCGATGTGGTTTTTTTCTGTTTCCGAATTCGCAATTACAAAATAATTACATTTGAGTGGGTACAGCGTTTTCCCTTTTTTGCGTCGATATGGAACAGACGAAGCTGATGCTTATTATTATGAGCTTTGTATTATAGTTCCAAGGAGAACTTGAATAACCGCAGACAGCGCCACAGGGCGAAAGGGCTTAAAAAGTACTTTTAAGTACAAAAAGTCGTGAAAAAGTTGTTTATAATAAATAACCACAGCGAGACGACGACGACGTTGACAAAAATATGAAATAAGCCAAGATTGAAAAACTTTTTAAGTTTGAGTTTACATCAAATATAGTGCATTTTAAAGGAGTTATTAAAAGTATACATATAAAAGATTTTTATGTACTCGTAAGTACACTTTTATACTGCGAAGTACTACTGGAAATACCTGGAATTTTTAATTTTATTACGGTAAAAGTAGCTCTTGTTACTATGTCATAAACGTGTCAGCTATATTTGCATTAAAGTACAAAGTCCTTTCTTTTTTATCGTCGTCGCTAAACCCTCATTAGGTACCGGGATGCATTGTGTGTCGGTGAGATTGGCATTTGGAAACTTGCTGTTGCTGTGCGCCCTTAGAATCCTAGCTTGTTAGTAGTTTTAAATTAATTGAAGTAATGTAAGAATGACACTTACCAATGTATGAACTGCTTTGGTATTCGATCATAGCATCTGTTGAAAAAGAAATATAACAATTAATAGTTGTAAACTCACATCTATTTTTAATAATGTAAAAAAAAGTATAGCGCGACGAGTGTGTTATAGATCCAATCATGTTATTGTATTTTATTATTTAATTAGAGTGATTGTTAATTTTCTAAATGCTCTTTCAATGTACGTAATAAAATAAATAACACAATCCAAAAGATACAATAATAATAATAGCCTTTTTATTTCCGATTATATTTACATTTAGCTTATGAATAAATCAAAAAGAATATAATTTTATTAGTGTTAAAAATACTTATTAGTTTTCTTCGGTGTGTCTTTCGATATAGGCCTCCTCCAGCAATGTCCACGCCTGCCTATCTCTAGCCAGTCGTGTCCATAGTGGACCCGCAGTCTCCTTTAGGTCGTCGTGCCATCTTTTATATGGTCTTCCCTGTTTTCTTTTTCCTTCTCGTGGATATCATTCTGTTATCACTTTCGTCCACTTGTCGCGTCCTTCCCTAACCATGTGACACCTAAAGATATACCTATACTTACTTATATACCTACTTACAAAAGTTTGTGATGCGGAAACTGTGAACAATTTTAAATTTTTTAATAATTCTTGAGAATGCAATGTATGATGGAGAGCGACACAACTCGTTGATCAACAACATGAAGTAGCCCTACAATATTTTACGCACCCACACCAATGTGTATTGACAGGCTGGTGCGCGTGTAGTAATATTAGCTAACTAGCTGTGCCCGCGGCTCCGCTCGCGTGGACTACAGAATCCGCTCCCCTTCCCTTTTCCGCTCCAAATATGGTCCAAACTCATCTCAATCTGAATAGTACCGAACATGAAACCGATATTTGCTTGCATACTAATGTATTTGAAAACTAAAAATGTCCATAACTTTTGATTGAGTAAACGGATTGCGATGAAATAAAGCCTATATGTAACTTCGAGTTAATCCCTATGTTTCTGTAAAAAATCTATCAAAATCGGTTCAGTAGTTTTTAAGTGATGCGTGCACAAACTAACAGACAAATAGTTTTTTGTGTTCTATTACTTATCCTTAGACTCCTCCCCCCATTTCTGTTGTAAATATCTTCAATGTACAGACACGCGAAGTTTACATTTTTATTTATTAGACTAGCTGTGCCCGCGGCTCCGCTCGCGTGGACTACAGGATCCGCTCCCATTCCCACTTCCGCTCAATATCCCACTTCCACTCAGACTTCAAATCCAGTCCGGTCCAGGTCCAGGTCCAGGTCCAGGTCCAGGTCCAGGTCCAGGTCCAGGTCCAGGTCCAGTTGCAGGTCTAGGCCCAAGCCCAAGCCCAAGCCCAGGCCCATGCTCAGGCCCATGCCCCGGCCCAGGCTCAGGCCCAGGCCCAGGCCCAGGCCCAGATCCAGTTCCAGATCCAGATCTTCAAGGGGAGACCCTCAACCCTCCCCTCAACCCTCCTCTCAACACTCCTCTCAACCCTTCCATCAACACTCCACTCAACCCTCCTCTCAACCCTCCCCTCAGCTCTCCCCTCAACCCTCCCCTCAAACCTCTTTCCCTCGTCTCTCCAAATGTCCAAATAGTCCTCGTAACTAATCCATCGCAGTCCAAATTCCGACCAACATTACTTTGTTGCATAAGTATACCACAAATACCGATTACGAATCGGGTAACTCAGTCAAAAGTATGCGAATTTTCAAACACTCAAATTACACTGGTACCATACCCGCTCCCGCTCCCGCTCCGGTCCAGCTCCGGTTCCGCTCCCGCTCTCGCTCCCGCTCCCCTCCCGCTCTCGCGTAATGTAATCAAAACTCATCGCAATCTGAATAGTACGGAAATACTACTTTAGGCAATATATTGCATAATAACCTTACCTACTTAATGTATTTGAAAACTAAAAATGTCTATAACTTTTGATTGAGTTAGCCGATTGCGATGAAATAAAGACTAAATGTTAAGTTAAGTTAAGCCCCATGTTTTTGTGAAAAGTCCATCAAAATCCGTTCAGTAGTTTTTAAGTGATGCGTGCACAAACTCACAGACAAACAGACAAACAGACAAACAGATAAACAGACAAACAGACAAAAATTTCAAAAATGATCGAAATGTGTTCTGTTGCTTATCCTTAGACCCCCCAATTTTTTTTTTTGCAAATATCTTCAATGTACAGACACGCGAAGTTTACGATTTTATTTATTAGATTAAGTCTGTTCGCTTGTACGGAGTGCCGGGGTAGTGCGATGCGTTCAACGCGTTCGGTATGTCTCGTTTTTTTTTAAATTTTAATCTATATTTATTTACTGAGGGTTTGGTACAAAATTCTGACCATGTCACCCTCGTAATTACAACACCTTATCTCACTCTATCTCCGATTTAAGCCTACCAGAGTTAGTGCATACAACAGCTTAGCCTCCTCCGATAGAGGAAAAGCCAGAATACTGTTGCATGAAAAGCCAAAGTGAGCGGTTTCATATCACACTCAAAAAGTCACGTGATACGACAACGAAAAGCTGTTTAGTTTGAGATGAGTACATCACAAGCTAACCATTATGAGCGATCGTATAACATAATTCTGCTGAAGACCTTTACAAATTTAATGTCGACATGTACCAGTGATTCCCAAAATGTTGAGCGCTGCCCCCTCGGGAAAATGAAAGGAATGAAGACAATGCAAAAAAATCATACGACAAATAAAATTAAAGTATGTATTGTTTGTTCTTATCATCAGGTTATTTATGGTCAGGTATGGTCAGGTCATAGGGCAGCGGCACAACCCTTTCTCATCTGCCGGAGACAGACGGAGGATCTGGCCTACACTCCCAAGGGTTCTCAATGACTATAACATTTCAAACAGTGTAATGGATTTTTGGCACAGTGGTAGGTTATCAATAGGACACTTTTGACCCTGAAAACTTAAAGCGTAAGAGGTTTGTCAATGTCAAATAACTGTTTTACATGTCTCGGTATCGAGAGGAAATAGTTCTTATCACGAAAAATTCGACTACTAGGTTTTTACAAAACTGTCAAGGCGAAAAATTAAGTGACCGTCTTTCATGAATATTCAATTTTGTGAAAGAAACGTAACATTATTGCCAGTATGTAAAATTAAAGTTAAGTAACTAAGTTATGTAAACGTATCCTACCCTTTTCTCTGGCATATAATGTAGTACCCAAAGGTGGTCTGGAAGAAATTGCTTAAAGCAATAAGACCGACTGAATTATACTATTTTAACTATTAAATTATTTTCTGTATTTTTTTGTGTAGTTAAGTGTATTGTATTATAAGTAGGTATCTAAGAAAAGGCTTATCTAAACTCTGAACTGACCGATCTATCTCAGTACAACTGAAACCGCACGCTGAGTCTAGTATTTTGAAAATTGTTACAGAGGTTCCGCAAATTAGCATTATTGTAAGAATTTTTTGAAAATTCAACCCTAGGGAGTAAGTGCGTGGAATTATGCAGACTAAGTACTTAATAAAA
Organism: Esperia sulphurella; assembly: GCA_947086405.1. Taxonomy (NCBI): domain Eukaryota; kingdom Metazoa; phylum Arthropoda; class Insecta; order Lepidoptera; family Oecophoridae; genus Esperia; species Esperia sulphurella. Next base: position 6,068,793 of record OX352282.1, read on the forward strand.
TATTTAGAAAAGAGGCGTAGTATCAAAAAGTTTGGAAACCGATGACCCAAAGTGACTCTTGAGTTGGGAGTACCCTCCATAGCCCCATGTCACGTCATATTAGCCTACGATGACGTCAGATGACGTCACTCTCGCCGCAAAGATTGGATATGCCTGTTATATGTCACATGCGACCTCCGCAATCCAGGGGTGGATTTAGGGTTTACATTTTAAGATAGCTATTATATTATAAAACTAGCTATGCCCGCGGCTCCGCTCGCGTGGACTACAGAATTATTGTTTTTTTTATTTTATTTTATTTACACCTCATGCACATTTTAAAATCATCTGTTATATAATTTAATAACCAATTAGTGTCTATCATGAAGGAAAACACTTTGAGGTGAAACTATGAGCTACGAAAAATTATTTTGCTTCATGGTATGAGGTATATAGTATTATTTATTTAGAAATTTACTTCGTATGTAAGTTTTTGAAAACCAATAATTTGCATAACTTTTAATTGGGTAAGCCGATTACGATGAAATAAAAACTAAATTATACTCCAAATTATGCCCTATGCAATTCGGAAACTTCACCATAATTGGTTAAACATATATTACGTGATGCGTGCACAAACAAATAATCAAAAATCCAAAAATTATGATAATGTATTCTATTACTTATTCTTCATCCCCTAAATAATTATTTTTGCAAATAGTGTTCATGTACAGACAAACAAAGTTTTTTTTTCCATTAATTACCTATTGTTACGTAAGTAGGTATTAATATCCTCGCAGAATATTAGGACCTACGGTATTTGCTCTTCTGCTAAATTCTGCTGATCTAAGGAATTGTTCGCGCGCTTGGTGTAATAGCCCTACTATAATTTACACACACACACACACAAACGTGTCCAGACAGGCTCGTGTTCCTGTAGTACGTAGTAATTAGTAATAATGAAATCTATTCGCTTGTAAGCAGTGCCAGGGTCGTGATTATATCGAGGAGTGGACCTCAACTGGCTGGTAATAAAAATGGTTGGTTGAAACCATGCAGGCCCTCGATTCGTCTCTGACACGATCCAATATATTTGCAAATTGAAGAACACTTTCCTTACAGAGTGAGATGAGGTCTGTTATAGCGTGATGCTAAATAAAAGTTTTATGTGGTAATGTAATCGCTAAGTTTCACGGTAAAATTAAATCCCGTGGTAAAGTTGGCCATACAGATTTTGTGCATGTAACCTATCCGTGACCTTGCCGTGTGGTTTCCGATAGAGTAGAATAGGACCACTCCAACTCTTCCCGGGGATGTCATACAAGGCGACTAAGGGAATACATTATAAAACATCAATCAGGCCTCCCCAACCCGTCTGGCCAGCGCGGGGAGTGTAGGCCAGTCCTCCGTCTGTCTCCGACAGATCCTTCACTGGTAGGTGCTATGTGTTAGCGTACCTCCGTTGATCCTCGCTCAGAGGAGTTGCGGGGGGAGCAGGCGTGGAGGTGGGAAATGTCTCCGGCAGATGAGAGAGGGTTGTGCTCCTACAATGGAGACAAAAATAACCTGATAGGTTCATCATCATCAGCAGCCAAAATACATCAACTTTTTATTATTACTTTTTTTTATTTAAAAACTTTATTGCACAGAAAGTACAAAAGGCGAAAATAATGCCAATATGGCATTCTCTTTCAGTTGAACTTTAGATCATGCAGATAATGAGTGTTAGGCCCAAAAAAATTATATAAGAAAATTGGTTTTGGAAAATTGGTACAATTTACATACCATGACAATGGAGAGTCCCTGTGGGAAAGACATTGGTTCACCTATCTTTACACACGGTATCACACAGGTGACTCAATCACCAGCATTGACGAGACACTTTAGTCAGTCTTTAAACTAAATAAGCAGACAAAGGAGAAGCCAAATGCACTTAAAATGTTCATCAAAATATGCAGAGCTTTTCTGGCAAGATATTAGAAGTAGAACTGTTTTTAGAAAGTCAGTCAAATATCGACTTATTATGTATTACCGAGCATCACCTTAAAGCGCATGAAATGATGTTCAACTATGAAAATTATAATGTTATCAGTTCATTCAACCGAAAGCTCATACAACAAGGAGGTTCACTAATATTTGTTAGAAATAACATTAAGGCGAAGGAACGCAAAGACATTGTTGGACTTTCGGTTGAATGGTCTATCGAATTGTCTTGTGTTGAGCTGGAGAAACATGTTGTAGTGTGTGTATACAGACCCCCCCGTGCTTCTAATTTTTCTACTTTTGAAACTGTAATGGAAGATGTAATGAAAATAGTTATCAAAAGTAAGAAACATATCATAATTTGTGGAGATTTTAATGTAGATTTACTAGTAACTGACACTTTTTCGGTCAGATTAATTAGCTTATTTAAGTCCTTTAATTTAATAAATGTATTTCTTGAACCAACAAGGATCACACGTACCACAGCTACGTGTTTAGATAATTTCTATAGCAATTGTGGTTTTTTAGAAAAGTCTATTATAAATTGTTTAAAATCAGATCACAGTGGGCAAATTGTTACATTTCCGGGTAATATAAAGCATACAACCACCGAGATATGTACTAGGCCCGTCACAGTTAGTCGAATAGAGAGATATAAAGATGCTCTTATAATGAAATTGCCGAATCCTGATACTGAGCAGGTGGAATTAAACGATTTCTATGTCGATTTCTTCATGACACTGTCTCGAGAATTTGCCAATATTTTTAAAACTAGGAAAATTAATATAAATAACCAGTTTAAATTTAGTGATTGGGCAACCACCGGTATCCGTAAAAGTAGGACCAGGTTGTATGATCTGTACAGTGAAAGGACCTACAGATTTGACAACAGGTTCCATGAATATGTCAAAAATTATTCCAAAATTTTTAGGAAAGTTTGCAAAGTAGCCAAATCAAATTATATAAGTAACAAAATTAAATCTTCGGAAAATATAGTAAAGGCCGTATGGAAGGTCATAAATAACGAAACTGCCAAAACTAAGTCGCGAGATAATAAGTACACTATCAAAAGTAACGGTGAAGTAACTAGTTCCAAAACGGAGGTAGCCGAGTTGTTTGAAACCTTTTTCACTAAGATCCCCATGAAAACCACCGAAGCTCTGCATTCATCGCCTATTCTTGCCGAGACTTTACTTAATAATAATGTTACAAGATGCGAAACAGACTTTCACTTTAGACACGTTAATTCAGTAGAAATTATTAAGGCATTTAAGTCATTAAAACTAAAATCCTCTGAAGATCTATGGGGAATGTCCGTTAAAGTCATAAATTCAGTTCTTACGGTTCTTGCGCCTTACCTAGCTTTTATATTTAACATGAGTACTGATCAAGGGGTTTTCCCTGATCTTATGAAGCACAGTAAAATCATACCACTTTTTAAATCTGGTGACAAACAAGATCCCAGTAATTTTAGACCAGTGTCAGTTCTGCCTGTGCTTAGCAAGATATTCGAGAATATCATACTCAATCAATTGCTTTGTCATTTCAATCTTAAACTACTCCTTCACGATCGTCAGTTCGGTTTTACTAAGGGACGTTCCACAACCGACGCAGCAGTCATGCTTGTTAAGCATATCCATGATGCTTGGGAAGACTTCCATGATGCAATAGGCGTCTTCTGCGACCTCTCCAAGGCATTTGATTGTGTTGATCACGAAACTTTGCTACTTAAACTGAAACATTATGGCCTTAAAGACAGAGCATTCGAATTACTTAAATCTTACTTAGAAAATAGAGTACAAAAAGTAGATATAAACGGAATTCAGTCATCTGGGTCATTCGTGAAAATGGGGGTACCCCAGGGTTCAGTTCTGGGCCCATTTCTTTTTCTTGTATGTATAAATGACTTGCCCTTTTTAATACAAAACATGTCCAATATAGTTTTATTTGCCGATGACACTTCGCTGATTTTTAAAATTAGCAGAAAAGATTGTGAACTTGCTGAGGTAAATAATACTCTCACGCAAATTTTTAACTGGTTTAGTGTAAATAACCTTGCATTAAATACAAAGAAAACTAAATGTATTAAATTCTCTCTACCAAATGTAAGAAATGTAGAAAACAATGTGACATTAGGTAATGACACACTAGAATTTATTAAAAGTACTGTGTTCCTGGGTATAACTATAGATTCATCTTTACAATGGGGACCCCACATAACTTCATTAGCTGGCAGATTAAGTTCTGCCGCCTACGCCGTAAGGAAAATCAGACAATTAACCGATGTTGCTACCGCGAGGTTAGTGTACTTTAGCTACTTCCACAGTATCATGGCATACGGTATCCTACTGTGGGGTCAAGCAGCAGATATAGAGACCATTTTTATCTTGCAAAAAAGAGCAGTTAGGGCAATCTATAATCTGCTTTGTAGAGACTCATTAAGAGAAAAGTTTAAAGAAATGAGCATATTAACAGTAGCTGGTCAATTCATTTTAGATAATATTTTATATGTCAGAAAAAATGTATCTCTCTTTTTGAGGCACTGTGACAATAATAGTTATAATACAAGAAATAAAAATAAACTTGTTTTACCAGGTTTAAGACTAAGTAAGGTCAGTAAATCGTTCACGGGGCAATGTATACGCTTCTACAACAAACTACCAGAGGAAATCTTAAATATGACGGACAGAAAGTTTAAGATTCACATTAAAAAACAACTTTGTAAGAAAACCTATTATAAAGTAAACGATTATTTGAATGACAAAGACGCCTGGTACTAATGTTAATCCAGCTTCGCAAAATCTTTATTAATTGTATGCAAACTTGATTTTTAAAAGATGTGTTGCGTGAAGTTTGTTGCGCCGTTTATTCTTCACAGCGCTAAAACCTAGGAAGCGGTAGTCGATAAAAAAATGACGTGTATAAATGTACCAAGTGTACTCATATGCAATAAATGATTTTGACTTTTTTTTGACTTTTGGTTATATACTATACTTACATAATAAATACAAACTAAAATATACTAAATGTAATCTATAAATTATATACCTATATACATACACATTACTACGTAAAAGATATATACTACATATGTAATATATGAAACATATGTAATATATTTTGGAGAAAGCTCTCAGGACCAAATTGTGCGAAGTTGTCTGTTCTATTGGGAATCGAATCCACGCCCTCTGGCACTCGAGTCTAACAATCACGCTAGTAGGCCAACGAACCAGTAACGAACTTCACACAGCGAAATAATTAAAACGACGCAAACTCCGGGTGACCTTAGAAAGTATAAATTGACAAGACTGTCAACGTCTAAACAGAGTTATTGGAAGTTACGATCAGTTAATGGATTTGGGACTGAAAATTACCCAATACTTATATCAATACAACAAGTTGTTGATCGCGACTTCGCCCGCGTGGAATTTCATCCTCCATAATGCTCACGCTTTGGTCCCAGAGTGGTAGGCAGAGACGATGTATCGCCACTTTGCGCAATCCAATGTCGCAAAGCGACTTTACTTCGCCCGCTTTTCGCTCCGTGATACCCCTTGACGTGATGTGTTGCGAACAACATCAGCGCCTCCATGTTGAGGTACCACGATTATCTAGGGAAATAATTGTCCACCTCGTCAGAGCCTCGCGTGACTCGGTAAGGATAGTAGTGCCCGGAGTTCGTCCAGCTCCGGGTTGTAGTCACGCTTACGACCAGGCTAGCCCCTGGATACGCATCCATCGGCACGGCATAACTTGGATTGGCGGACGGGACAGGGAACCTCCATCTTCATCAGCCGAAATACGTCCATGGCTGAACCCAAGCCTCCCCAATAGAATGCTACTTTTGGTAGGCTTTAACCACCACGCTTGGGGAACCACACGGCTTGCTATACTTTAACCTAATTCAAAAAAATATCTGTATTAAGAAGTATATACTTCTTACTACAATACGCCAATTTACAACATCAAAAATAGCTAAATAAGAGACGTACTTGTAAGCCAGTACCTCCAAACGACGCTACTTAAAATGATTGATTCATTGTTAAACCGTTTTTCGGAGCTATGATTGGTCAATTTCATTATAACAATGTTTAGATAAATAAACGGTGTGTGTAATTCTCAGAAGAACGAATATCGTTCTTCTGAGGTGTAATTCTTGTATATATATTTTTAGTTTTTGGCTTTTGCTTTTAGGCAATTTAGTCAATATTAGGTATACAAATTTGCGGATGGGAAGGAAAGGAATATTAGTTAAGTTATTATTAGAATATTAGTTAGGAATATTAGTTAACAGTAAAATTTAATGTACATTTAGAAATTAATCTAAAAACCATCAGAATCAATTATTTTCATCAATTACTAAAGATAGTCAATTACTTTTTTTTTTTTTTTAAATGAATACCATTCTTATAACCTTAGAAAAATGAATATATCCAATAGAACCCGCCATAATACTAATCAAGCGTACATAGCCACTTGTCAAAACTGTAGCTCTTGGCTCCACTTTACCCTGCTGATTAAAATGTTCCCTAATATAGTCGCTGTTGTATTCTCTTTGGTCGCTGCTGTCAAGTGACAAATGCATCTTGAATTTAGTTGCATTAATGATTGATGCAACGGTTTGCGTGCTAGTCGAGTTTGAAATACTATTTTAATTTAAAATCCTTTCAGATTTGTGATAAGAGTGCAGGATAATATTTTGTGAAGGTGTAAGCTATGGTATGTGTGATAAGGCGCTGCAAATTTCGCATGGGGAGAAAAGAAAATCAATCCGAAACTATAAACTTTCACAGGTAAACATTCTTTTTGTGTTTACCTATCCATTTTCCATGTTAAAGAGATAAATTTATGCTTAAAAGTAAGGGAAATTAATTTCTTTTTATTATATTTATATTAATTGAGCATGTATAAGTGTACTTTCATATATTTTGTTAGTTTTGTAATTTTACAGAAATGTTTAAATAGAGCTGGACAAAAATTTATCGATAAAAGTATAAAAAGTGTTTTTTGTGTTTTGGATGTGTTGTGCACATGAGTATACACGTATTTTTTACGTGCACACACGTATTTTTTCAATTTAGATTTCCTAATGAAAAAAAAATTTAATGTGAAAAGTGGATTAATGCGGTGTCCATCGAAGCTGATTGGACGGCAAAAAAAAAAAACACCATAGAGTGTGCTCCAGACATTTTAAATTATTGTGTTGTATTATTACCGATGATAAATATCGAATACTGAAGGATAATGCTGTGCCTACATTATTTATGTCGCCAGGAAGAGTAAGTAGTTTTTAAAAGTAAACGTATTTAATAGGGGCAAGCCTATTCAGTTGTCTTCGAATTTGTCAATTCTCCTCAGGCTAGCAGGTTTTATCTTGATTTTCTTCACCGTCGTGAGCGAAAAGTAAATATACAATAATAAAAACTCATTAGTACATAAAATAGTTCTTAGCTCGGATTACTGACACCCAATTTTTTTTTTATATAATTAATCGTAATTTAAAAATGTTTAATGCCAGATTCATTTTACACTCTTTTTGTTATTCTTGACCAATAAATATTAATTTTCTTTTCAGTGCATTTCTACAACTTCAGCTCCATTAACTTCGGGCACGGTAGTGTTCTCCGTCTCAGGTCCTTAAATTTTGGGGCCTCAGACGTTCTCGTACCCAATGTAATCATTAGGCTCTGCAGCTTTGGCATCGGTAAACGGCGCGCTCTATGTCATCATCATCAGGCCCGGCAGCTTTGGATCCGTCAGTAACATCGCGTACCACGTCATTATCAGGCCCTGCAGCTTTTGGAATGCAAACGTTATCATCTCCAGACTTACAAATATCCTTGGATATCGATTTCTAATCGACCGATACATACATATACCATCGACATCAGGCAATGACTAATGATAAAAATATGTTTTTTTTTTTATTGTTTTATAATCTTTTATAATTATATTTATTGATTGATTAACACTAAGTAAATTTAAATTTTATTTAAAAAAAAATGTAGTTTTATAAAATAGTTGTAAGTAAATAAACTGATTAATTTTTTACATAGAATACTGTTTCACTTTCCACTGGCAACTGTTAGATATAATAACGCAATTAGTTGCCACAGATTTAAATTTGACAGCTCTAAAATGAAATAAAATTATTTCACTATAAGATGACAATATTAGCTAGTTTAGTGCCTTCAAATTAAGTGCGTGCCTTCAGAATTAAATTAAATTTTCATGTTAACATAATTTCAAATTTTTACTAAATAATATAATGATAATTTTTAGACTATGTAATATATTTTTATTGATTATCGATATCCGATAATTATCGATATCCATGTTTTGCACGTCCGCCTCATCTCTAGATTTCTGAAACAGTGTACGGACATGGTATCTGACGTCCTGTTAAAAGTAGCATTCTCTCACTTTAGCAACAGCAAAATTACCATAAGAGTGAAAAGGGTTGGTTTCCTTCACGTTCTTGGACCCTTATAAATCCTTCTATTGGATATATTCATTTTTCTAAGCTTATAACACTTCTAATACTTTTATTTATGTTTCTCATTTTGATCCGAGCTAGGCAAAGAATTTTTGCTATACAGCTTCAAACGCTCTCGCTGAACACCTTCACTACGAGTTAGTCTGCAAGTTACTGACAACTAGGCTAAATAAACTTTGCTTATACGCCGTATAAAAAAAACTTCCCGCGCTATATTTGTTTCTCTTCTTGACGTTTCGTATGTTTTTTTTATGGTTTATTAATACTGAGTTCAACTAAACCTAATTAGTAGTTACGATACTCGTAGGATGGGAGTGTTTGAACACAAAATTTTGGATATGTATCGCGTTTATTAAAAAAAGTTGTTGATTTCATTTTACTAATTACGCAACAAAATTCGATATCGGTTCAATATTTTTTTGATATCTCTTATATGTATTTGTTAAAGCTTAGCGACATATAACTTTAACACTCTGTATACAAGGATCCAGAATAAACTACAAAAACTTCGTAGGTATTGTATAAAAGAAGATCAATATATGAGGTTGATGACCTACCCTGATGTTGATATACGGGCCCTCATCATCCTTTGAGAATAGTTAGAAAGTTTCGAAAAATCCCTGGGAATCGACCTCGGACCTCTCCACACCTCTGCGTCTACCGCTCTCTTACCATTTACGCCAATCACAAAACAGTATTTTTTAAAAAGAACATTACGGCTCCTATGCGTTTTTAAATGTGTTTTACGGCTCTGGAAGCTAAGCTCGAAAGCGATCCATCTTAGATCGTTTTCATTCTTGTATAGTCTTGTATCTATAGCCAATCTCAAATAGTTTTTTTGGAAAACAGTTCGTTGTGTATTAGTTTTTTTTCAAAATAATATATACTTCCGGCTATAGTGTTTAGTAGTGATAGCATAATTATGAAACAAATGTCTATGTGTGTGCGTGTGTGTGTGCGTGTGTGCGTGCGTGTGTGCGTGTGTGTGTGTGTATGAGTTTGTACACTATGAATCACAAATAAACGTGACTAAGCTGAACTTTAAACCTCACTAAAGCTTACTATCAACTTTAGCAAGGGAAAATCTTGAATGAAGTGAGAAAACTATCTAACACAGGCTCAAAAGGAATTAGCTTCCAGAGCCGTAACACATTTAATAAAAAAAGAAAAGTAAATATTTTTCTGCAGACTATTCAATTACATTAGTGCCCGGCATTTCATTTTCATAATGCGAACTATATATGCCAAAGCAAATTCAAGTGATGGAATTGGGAATCCTTTGTTGAATAAGCAATCTTGCAATAAGTAGTTTATTTTACGACAGAATACGTCTTCAAATCGCTGTTTAGGGACATGCTTGGGAGGCTTATACGAAATTGAGCGTTACCAAAAGGGATGATCATGTTACGTTATGGTTTCGTTTTATAATTTACAAAACTAAAAACGATACTAGTGAGGTACATTTGTCATCAAATAGAGAGAATGACCGTAACTCGACGGCCTTCGAGTTTATCGTACGATAACAAGAAGTCTGCGGGGACATGTCCGCAATATGACTAACTCTATGGTGTTCGGCGGGATTCGGAGCAGTGTAAGTTTGAATGCGATGCGAACGTATGTCTCCACTACAAGTGTACTACGTCTTACATAATGTGCGGTTTCCATCAATTAATTTATATTTAGTTCTTCTTGCCAAAGAAAATTATAATTATTCGTTGGACAGACAGACGGATAAAAACTTTCGCTTTAGTATTTATCTATAAGGGTATCCGGTATTCCTAAAAACAAATGCTCTCAACTGGACCATCTCGTGGTCTTTAGTCTAGTGGCTTGCAAAAGTTGTTCACTGATAAATGTTCAGATTCGATACAGTAGGCGTTTTCCAAAGTGTCTATGTTTATACTCGTACTGCGACATAAACGAAACTCGATATTGTATCTACCGCACAGTTACACAACTGTTCCTTTGTTCAATTTGCTAACGTTTCACATAATTAATTCATAACCGGGACACAGATACGATATAGGGAAGGGATCGGAATAGGTAGTGCTCTTTGTGTATTTGCATAGTGTTGCAGCAATAATGTCGATATATTGCAGTGTTAGGCAAATACTGGGCTCGATTCTGAAGGCACAACGATAAAAATGACAGCACTAAAACTGTTGCTATCCTTGTCACACAGTATTTAAAGATAAAGACGAAACCAATTTTAGCGCTGTCAAATTTTAAATGTGTGGCTTCAGAATCGGACCCACTAGCATCCTAATAGTACTTAGTGGCAGTGGGCGGGTCACATCTGTCGCAGAACAAACGGCCGTTGGGGCAGACGAGTTCTGGAGTGGGTTCTTGTGGGCACCGCCGCCAGGTGGACCGAAGATCTGGAGAAAGTGGCCGAAACCGGCGGGATGCGGAGGGCGGAAGACCGGGTGTGGTGGCGTTTACTGGGGATGGCCTATGTCCAGCAGTGGACGTCTTATAACTGATATGAATAGTACTTACAATAAAATACAGCGACAGCTTAACGGTTGATTCGGATCTATCAGTGCCGCCTCAGTCTTGAGTCAGTCTTTTTTAGTTATGTTAAGTAATAATGTGTTATATTTCAAATGCAGCAAAAGGCTATCGATTGATATTCCAACAGTTATGAGTCAGTAGAACTTCAGTGCAGTCTCAGTTCGGTCCCTTAAAATTTAAGAAACGTTCTAAAATATACCTTATAGCACTGCATCTGGAACCATATTAGTATGTATTCATTTTTCATATTTTCCTTTGTCACATGTAAAAAATACTGAGACGGAACGAATCCGACACTGTGACTGCATTGATGGCCCAACGATCTCTATATACTACTAGACTAGATGGAGCGTTCCAAACAATCGCTCTGTTCCACGCAAGTAGCCACAACTTTTTCACATTCACTTTGAAACTTGTGCAGTTACTACTCAGAACATTTGATTATTTACTAAATATTGACATTATTTAACCGTAGTGTCAATATTTAGTAATAATTAAATGTTCTGCGTAGTAACTGCACAAGTTTCATTGTGAATGTGAAAGAGTTGTGGCTACTTGCGGGGAACTCTTTATCTTTATTAATTGTATGCAAACTTGATTTTTAAAAGATGTGTTGCGTGAAGTTTGTTGCGCCGTTTCTTCTTCACAGCGCTAACACCTAGGAAGCGGTAGTCTATAAAAAAATGACGTGTATAAATGTACCAAGTGTACTCATATGCAATAAATGATTTTGACTTGACTTGACGTGAACAGAGCGATTGTTTGGAACGCTCCATCTAGTAGTACATAGAGATCGTTGAGTTGGCCCAATCGGGTGGGTGAACGAGCGATTTTACATTCTGCAGTTCGCAGACTACGGTGTAGCACTGTGATCTTTTGTGATACTGCACGCTACGATTCGTAGACTCTTGGCGATGTAGCACTACGAGGTAGAGTGATATAATATTTAGACGCTACTTAAACTATTTAATTTTTATTCCTAATGGGTTTACGCTTGACCTCAATCTCACCTGATGGTAAGTGATGATGAGGCCTAAGGTGAAGCGCGTTTATCCAGAAGATGCCTATTCACTCTTCCTTTAACAAGATCCAAATTGTAGTGAGTTCCATTCCTTAGCAGATCTTATTATGAAAGATGAAGCAAAACGCTTCATGCGAGAGCGTGGTATGTGTACTACATAAGGATGATGACCCTCACCATGCCTGGTAGTCTGGTGATGGAAGGAAGATGGCGGAATTAAATCGTGCAATTCCAGGCGCATTTGAGGCTCTGTAACTTGGTATTTAATAGAGCGTCGTCGACATATGAGCTTTCGGGCACGACGCTCAAACTAAACTTTTTGCGGTGTAATATTGTGCGCTTCGTGATCCAACATGATTGATTGAATATACTTTATTGCACACAAATTACAGGAAATATGTAGGAGAAATATACAGTAAACAAACACGCCATATTTCGTAGCTCCTCAGCGGCGGAGCACTGTGTGCTTCTCGTGGTGCTACATGTTACGTATCGTAGACCCTTAGTGTAGCACTGTGCACTTTGAGGGATTCTTCATGTTCGAAAACGTAAAACGACCTTTCCCGTGTGATATAGGGTTCTTCAAGAGACTAATTTATGTTACGAGAAGATTAGTCAAATTGTATATAATATATCTACATAAAGAAGTGACACTCCCTTCTCTTGCCAGTTTAACCTAGCCCACAAAATAGATCACGGCTATTCAGCTCGTACTGCGCCTCCCGTTACTACTCCAACGCCATATTGTCCGGCGCCGAGAGATAGTAAGAAAGAGAAGCACTTATGTTGTTGATGATTTGGGTGCAGCCCTACTATAATTTACGCACACACACAAACGTATACCGACAGGCTGGTACGCTTGTAGTAGTAGAAGTATTTAAATATGTTCGCTTGGATGGAGTCCCGGGGGTGTGGGATAGGGTAGGATGTGACTATTGGCCATATTCATCATCATCAGGTTATTTTTGTCTCCACTGCAGGAGCACAACCCTCTCTCATCTGCCGGAGACAGACGGAGGATTTGGCCTACACTCCCAGCGCTGGCCGGAGGGTTGGGGAGGCCTGATTGATGTTTTATAATGTATTTCCTTAGTCGCCTTGTACGACATCCACGGGAAGAGTTGAAGTGGTCCTATTCTACTCTACCAGAAACCACTTCGGTTCGGTTCGGTTCGGTTCGACTCGGTTCGGCTCGGCTCGGCTTGGTTCGGCTTGGCTCGGCTCGACTCAGCTCAGTTCAGTTCAATTATTCTTTATTGCACGTATAAAATAAAATATACAATAATAAAGTAACTTACATAAGAACATCTAGGCGGTCTTATCGCTAAAAACGATTTCTTCCAGACAACCTTTGTGTAGAAATCAGGTACACTTACCATCATCATCTATAGATAATTTTATCACATCAGTCTATTGAGGCCTATATACAGAAGTGGACGTTGAGATGATGTGCTGTACATAATTCTAAATTATTATGTTGGTATATTTTTTATTATTTCATCAACAGCAGCGTAGATAAAGATTCTCATGAATATTAACGAACTTGCAATGAAAAAATAAATCTTGGTTCATAATTAAATTGGTAGCAAAACGTGCTAACAGTAAATTCTTGTTAAATAATAAAATATTCAGCCCGAGGACTTTGTGCATGAAAATTAAAATAAACTGGTCGCGGGTGCATTGTTAATAAAATTTAAATATTGTTGGAAAAACTACGCTCATGGAACGCATAAAAGTCAAGCTCAGGCCAGAACATAAACCACGCTAGTTCGTACTAGCTGCAATACATAGACCAACAGTGTATTTTTTACTGCTGGCCACACGTATTTAAAAAGTATAAATTATAAATAATTCGTAAATCTCTTTGCAGATGACACTCATGTGGGTATAAAGGATAAACAATTTATTGAAGTGGAACATAAGATACAAATTGTAATGGACACACTGAGAAAATGGTTTGAGGCCAATGGAATCGTGATGAATATTAATAAAACTACACTAATGACATATGCAACAAGAAAATGTAACAAAACTATTTTGGACGATTACAAAAAGGAAAACAAATTTCTAGGTTATACGATAGACTACACAATCACACATACAGCACATATTGAGAACATCTGCAACAAAATATCAAGCGCAAACTATGCTCTTTTAAAACTAAAACCACTTATTAACAAGAGTACCTTATCAGTGTCTACTACGCATACATACATTCCATAATAAGCTACGCCATCACAATATGGGGCAACGCATCGGAAATAAACACAGTTCTTATACTACAAAAGCGAGCTATTCGTACAATCCATGGCCTACAGAGACGTAAATCTGCCAGAATAGGTTTTATTCAAAATAAGATCATGACTTTATCTCTATTTATATTTTACTCATTATTGGAAATACACACTGATAAAATAAATAAAACAAATCTTACTCAAATCCAAGACATAAATCATCACAACACAAGAAATAAATATAAACTAGTTGTTCCTAGAACACGGCTTGTGAAAACAAAGAAACAAGGGATATCTCTAAAAATATGTATGTACAATAAACTACCACGGCACGTAACTGAGCTTCCATTCCTGGATTTTAAGCGTAAACTTAAAGCATTCTTAGAAGCTAATGCATTCTATAATATAAATGAATATATCAATGCGCCCAAAGAAATGTTCACTTCCATGACGATGTCTGATGACTGAAAAGTAGATTATAAGTACATATTGCAATTATTTACGGTTAATTTAAGTATTATTGTAAATTTGACTGGCTAAATGCAACGTACCCTGTTACATGGCTAATAAATATTTTGATTTTGATTTTGATTATACAATTTCATTTATGGAATATATATATTTTTTGTTTGTTTTGAGATATTGGCAGCAATGCCATCTGTCTAATCATGATATCTTTTTATTTTCTGTTTACTACCAGTATCAGAGTGTCTCAGACCAATACTGGTCCTAATATAATCACAGATTTCCCTTACTAACGTTGATAGTAAGCTTTAGAAGGGTTTGACGTTAGAAAGAGATCAGTTTAGTCACGTTTATTTACGTTTCCTTCACAATGTACACACGCACAGACATTTGTTGCATAATATACTATCACTACTAAATACCAAAGCCCCTAAGTATCTATACATTATTTAGGAAAAAAATAAATACATAACTTTGATGGAATGTAATATAAAAACAAAATTTCCACCAAAAAGTTTTTTTTAACTTCATGACTATATATAAATGCATGTTGCTGGTTTAATTACTTACTACCACAGACACACCACTGTCCGTACACTTTTGTGCGCGCACGTTCATAATTGTAGGGCTGGCTGCTGCACCGAGCGCGATCGACACAGGGAAAACGTTATACGTCAACAACACAAGTGCTTCTCTTTCTAACATAAAGCGGCCTAGTAGTGTGTACTTCATCATCATCAGGTTATTTTTGTCTCCACTGCAGGAGCACAACCCTCTCTCATCTGCCGGAGACAGACAGAGGATTTGGCCTACACTCCCCGCGCTGGCCAGACGGGTTGGGGAGGCCTGATTGATGTTTTATAATGTATTCCCTTAGTCGCCTTGTACGACATCCACGGGAAGAGTTGGAGTGGTCCCATTCTACTCTACCGGAAACCACACGGCAGGTCACATAATGGGGTTTATAATTGTATAGGTATTAGGTACTACGGAGAACAACAACTCTCACTTATAGTGCTACTAAGATTAATTTATCTAAAAATGCTGATACTAATGAGAATGAAACTCGCTAGTACCACCGGCGGCAGTACGGTTCGATGGTACTAGTGGGACCAACGATAATTTATTTATCTACACATTGAAATACAAAGAAGCTATACAAACCTGCCGCCCCCCGTGCGTGAGCAAAACACAAAACGTGGTTTCAAATTGCAATACCGCTCATTTTTGATAACTACACAAAAATCTGTTCCCTGAGTTTGTTTCTTTGGTTTTTCACCCACTAAACTACTTCGTAAAATTTAGTATCTTAAGTTAACATAAAAACACATTACACAGTTTAACTCAATGCACCTTTTCAACATTATATGTATATGTCAGTACATTTTATTCTTATTAATTCAGCTATACACAATGCCCTTATTTCTACTAATTTACAAACTTAAATTATTTATATTTAATATTATTATGTACACCAATACATTGACAGCCCTCTACGCACAATTTAAAAAAACTTAATCTGTGAAGTCACTTGACCTGGTGCTGACAGAATACCAGCGCTGGAGTTCGCGTAGCGTGCTGCAGCATTATGCTGAGTCAGCGCCATTTTATTGCTGCGACACATAGGTACCTTGATTATTTTTAAATTGTAATTTATTAATTTCTGTTCTGTTTATTTCTCATGTATGTGTGTGTCGTAGCTATGAATAAATGACCTATTCTATTCTATTCTATTCAAAGAAAAGAAAATAGTAATCCTACTTCCTCCTAATATTATAAACTAGCTGTGCCCGCGGCTCCGCTCGCGTGAACTACAGGATCCGCTCCCATTCCCACTTGCGCTCCCTATCCCACTTCCACTCAGACTTTAAATCCAGGTAAGGTCCAGGGTATTCTGAAACTATAAATTCGCATAACTTTTGATTGACTGCACCGATTGCAATGAAATAAAGCCTATATGTTACACCAAATTAAGCCTCATGTTTCTGTGAAAAGTCCATCAAAGTCCGATCAGTAGTTTTTAAGTGATGCGTGCACAAACTCACAGACAAACAGGTAAACAGACAAACATTTCAAAAATGATCGAAATGTGTTCTGTTGCTTATCCCCCCCAATTAGACCCCCCAATTTTTTTTGCAAATATCTTTATTGTACAGACACGCGAAGTTTACGATTTTATTTATTAGATGTGACAGTTTGGATATTTGGTTGTTTGTTACTCACACGCTTAACACTAGACGGATCGTGATGAAATTTGGCACACAAATAGGTTAGGTCCTGGAATAGGACATGGGATAGTTTTTATCCTGAAAAAACATCCCATTCCTACGGAAAAAACATAATAATTTGTGACGTTAAGTTGTCCACGCGGACGAAGTCGCGGGCAACAGCTAGTATTTATTATTCTCTAGTAGAAGTGTGTATGGGAAACTGGGAAATTAAAATTCCCATTTCGTAGCCATTAACGAAAGGTTACGAAATAGGACGAATGGATCCAGCCGCGAAAAATGCCAGGATGTTTCGCATCGGAAGAAAACACTATAGCGTCTCCGGGTCGAGCCGGTGGCCTGTATAAACGAAATTAAGGCGTTTCTTTTTCCTCAAGGACAATGGCTAGGTCATGGAGGGGGAATCCGCAGGTGCTCTCGTGCGTATAATATATATTTTTTAATTTAAATCCTGAAAGAACCTGCGGATTCCCCCCCAATGCCCTCTTTTACTAAAATCTTTATTGCTCGACTGTCGTCTTGTTTATGGCTTGATGGATATACAAAACCTTATAATTCTTTATATACTAGCTGTACCCGCGGCTCCGTTTGCGTGTATTACAGTTTTTTTTAATTAGTTGTCATTTACTTAGCGTTAATCCTTTCCCCCTTTCCTCCCGCTCCCGCTACCGCTCCACTTATGTGAGGTTTTGAAAACAATACATTTGAATAACTTTTGATTGAGTAAGCCGATTGCGATAAATAAAGACTATGTGTTATTCTAAATTTAGCCCTATGTTTTTTCTGAAAACTCCATATGAATTGGTTAAATCGTTTTACGGGATGCGTGCACAAACAAACAGACAATTAGACAAAAATTCCAAAAATGATATTGATGTATTCTATTATTTATCCTTATACCCCTAAATCCTTTTTAGTTTTGGAAGAAATCGTTTATCGCGATAAGGCCACCACTTGTACATTAATTGTATATTTGTATATTATGTATTTTTTGTGATATATGTCAATAATATTCATACATTCATTAATAATTATTTTTTTGCAATTATTTTCAAAATACTGACACGCGAAGTTTACATTTTTATTTATTAGATATTTATTCATCCATCAAGCCATAAACAATATGGCAGTCGAGCAATAAAGAATTCGAGATAGGTCGGGGTGGCCCCTGATTCATGAACTAAATATTTGAAAATGTATTTAAAGATATTTTATATATTAGTTTTTTTTGTGGTTTACTTTTTATTTAAGGCTACTATATTCGGCAACGAGCCAAACTATAAAAATAAACCTTTGCCTGTTCGTGGCACGTCCATTATTGAAGCCAATTGGGACATATCCAAAAAGGGACTAATTGGAGTGTCAGATAACTATGAAATACCTACCTTTACTGTATATTTTTAGAGTTCCGTTTACACGGGCATCCTGTTAAAATAACGTTAATGGTACTCTTTGAATGAATAAAAGCAATGGAAGTTAAAATTACTATAGCCGCGGAGTGACCCACCCTCGGAACAATGAATTCATTCTTCTGAGGACCCACCATTAGTGATTGAATAAGAAAATGTGTAAATAAATTTAGATTGATAATTTGGCGTATCATAATCATCATCATTTCAGCCCTTAGACGTCCACTGCTGGACATAGGCCTTCCCAATGAACGCCACCACACTTATAATCTTTGCCAAGTGAACGGGAGTGCATACATGGCCAAGACGGAGCCGACATATGGTGGAAGTGACCTGTTTGTTGGCCTCTCGATAGTGGAAGAACCAAGGTTTGTTGGGGATTTTTTCCTGCCTGTCAGCATAATGTTTGCCTTTTATGAGCTTGGATGCCCTCCACATGTCTTCCCAGGAAGAAACCATGTATGATTTGGCTATAATGGAAAGGTCATGAGGGTAAGTGATGTAATGTTTAGGACACCTAGTTTGGGTCGCATCTTTGGCCAGCAGGTCAACCGTTTCATTGCCCTTAATGCCAGAATGGCCTGGTATCCATGCCAAGACAACTTGGAGTCCCTTGAGGTGACAGTCAAAAAGAGCTTTTTTGAGCCTGAGAATGGAAGGAAACTTAATTTTGCAGCTGAACTGGTTAGATATTAGGGCTTGTAGAGAACTTCGCGAGTCACCTATCTCTTTTCATTACCCTGTTCAAATATCTTGTTTTATTTCAAAGTAGGTATTATGTAAAAAAAGCGCATATATTTTAGTTCTTAATGTTGGTAATACGTCATCGATAAAACAGTGAAAATAGACCTTTGGTGCTTAATCTTTTCGTTCTGCGACTGTACACACTAAGAACAAGTTTCTGGAATTCCACTCTAAAGGAGTTGACATTCACCCGGACGAAGTCGCGGGTAACAGTCAGTTCTTTATAAGCACTTGTTCCGAATTCAAGAACTTTCAGAGCCGTATCGTACAAAGCGTTATCGATATCGGCCATCGACACGAAAAGGGCAGTATAAATTCCCGTTTTACGGACAACCCTAATACCGTTCTTTCTTTTACAATGCCATTTCATTCATACCCCAATGGCCAAGGGTTGTTACTGCTAAGAGTAATCGATAACAAAAAAATATCGATGATACTAGAAATCTCGCTGTGCTATTTATTAGCGGACATTGTACTTTTGAAGCCATAGGACAAAAAGTTGATCAGTATATTTGATACTGAAATTTGTTACACCCACTCAGGTGATCCTATCTGCAGCATCTGCTGGTTCAGTGCTTCCCAATTAGTACGGGCGTACCCCACAGCGGTTGTCGGTTGAGGGTAAGCGTGACAAGCCGTGTAAATTAGTAAAAATTCTATCGTTGCTGGAAAGGAAAAAGCGCAAAACTAGGAGTAGAGAAATAAAAATATATTTTTGTAAAAAAAAAAGATTGTTTCGGCAATGCTGCCTTTCCAATGACGGTAGGGAGGTAAATTTTGTATGACCACGAGGAAACGCCGGAAAATGCCGGTATACAGTTAGTGAATAAAGTATGCGAAATATTTGACACTTTTTTGCTAAACATATGCATGTATGCAAGGCGGATTTTGTGAGGATGATAAATATAATAATAGTCACCGACTATAAATTGAAAATGATTTTAGTAGTGTAAGTGATGAAGTTATGGTATTTTCCGAAGGGTATTTAGGAAAACGTATTGGGAACCACACTGTTAATTTTGTATGTATAGTATCGATATCTCAAATTATCGATATTTCAGTAACCCTATACTAAACTGCCCTGTTCTGACCGATTGCTGTGCTCGGGGTCGCAACACAAAATAGTTCTTTTATTGTTGTATAAGTTTTCCGTTACCCATTTATTGGGAGATTTATATTTTCCCCGTTCTCAGGTTATCGGCGCGACATGTAATAATTTCGTGGAATTGACAGATACAAAGGTTTCCTTTTTGGGGGTAAATGGGAAATTGGCTAATGGACTAGCCGCAGGTTCGTCACTGTTGTGAAAAAGGATTTTATGTTGGTAATGTTTTTTAGATTGAGGTGAAGAGGAAATAGTTTCGCAACTCATGTGTTCACGTTTTATTCAATGACTTTTAAGTAAAACCAAAAACAATAAGAGGGTATTATTTTGATTTTCTTTTGTATTCTAAATATATCTATCTAGCCTATCCTAGCCTATCTTATCTTGTAATAGGGATGGCCTTTGTGTCAGCTCCTCTATCTATACGATGCTACCATCCGCCAGAGTCTATTTTGGAGTCGGTAGTCCTGGCTAGCCACACCCAGGACAATAAGCTGCTGGTACATAGTCACACAGCAAGTGCTTCGTCGTTTCACTATCCTCTCCACATAGTCTACATTTGACGGTCTCTGATAGTCCCATATTATGCAAGAGGTGCCTTATAACGAAGTGGCCGGTAAACGCTCCTACGATAAGATGGACGCCTAACCTAACCCACTAATACGATTTCGAACTTCGGCGATCCTAGGTTTATTTATTTAAAAACTTTATTGCTTAATATGTACAAAAGGTGAACATAATGCCAATATGGCATTCTCTTCCAGTTGACCTTTAGATCATGCTGATAATGAGTGGTAGGCGCAAAAATCATATAAGAAAATTGGTTATATACTATACTTACATAATAAAATACAAACTAAAATAAACTACTACAAGTGTAATATATTAATACTTATTACAAAAATACTTATATATATATAACAAATGTATACCATATAAATATTGTGTAATAAACAAAAACGTGATACATAGTAGGCGATGACTGATTTACTACGGTGAGCCAAGGAAGAGATTTGTTTATCTGTACTTCTGTTCAGGGTTTGACTTTAAAAGATATGAATTTCACATTGTTTTGCAATCCACATTGAACCGGAAGCATAACACATGCGAGAACAAAAGGAAAGCTAGATAACTTGAAAAGTTAAGTAAAGTCGTAACGAAAGTTTTTTAGTAGGCCATAATGTACAAACGAGTAGCAAACTTTTATATGGACACCATTACCATACCCTTTCCATATATCCTTGTTCGTATTCAGCCATTTGCTAGAATAGCCTAATGTAATTCGAGATGGCCCTTACAAGGGTCCCAAATAGGTCATTTTAATCTCTGACGAACTACAGTAGATTTATAGGGCCTGGTGAGGGACGCCGCAAATTTAATTTGGGGACTATCATGGCTACCGAATAGACTCACCGACTTAGCCGAAAGGATTAGTAAGCTGAAGAGGGGGTAGACTCGCCACATAAGTTCCCTTTTGCGATTAAATAATTGTCCTACAGATTCCACATTATTGTTCTCCTATTGTTATATATATCTTTCTTCGGGGGCCAGGAAGTCCTGGCGACACCGTCTCCATCTTTTGTGCCAAACCCTTGTCGAAAGCCGATTTGGTGGATTTCACATACGCCTTAGATTTTTTTCTTTGGCATATGCAGGTTTCCTTGAAATGAAAGTGTGTGGTATTAAAAGTAAACCGTACTTATAATACCTAGGCTATCACAGCCCTTTTTATTTACTTACTAGCTGGTGCCCGCGACTTCGTCTGCGCAGGATTAGTATTTCGAGTAGCTTATATTAGCGTGGCATAGAAAATAACTAACATTATGACAATAAAATTATAATTTTATGGCGCACGCCAGAATAGCTCGCAGATGGTAGATTTTTTCCTACTTACTTAATATTTTGGACAATTCACACAATATCTTTATAAATTGTAGCCTATATGTTATTCTGATGTATAAGCTATATTATTGTAAAGTTTCATTAAAATCCATTCAGTAGTTTTTACGTGAAAGAGTAACAAACATCCATCCATACTTACAAACTTTCGCGTTTATAATATTAGTAGGATTTACTAAAACATTTCGTAAATTCAAAAGCGTCCAACTGTAAACAAAAGCCATACTCATGGCATTTTGTGTACACGTCGCCTCTACATTGAGTATGAGGAATTATTTTAGGGGAATACCACTGGAAATGTACACATAGCACAAAACGTTTATTACTAAGTGCTATTTCTGACCTGCGGAGACCTGATAGCTTAAACTTCAAGCAATGACATTTAATAACAGTGACAATGTACATAATACATACATAATGCTCACGCCTCGGTCCCAGAGCGGTAGGCAGAGACGTTGTATCGCCACTTTGCGCAATCTAATGTCGCAAAGTGGCTATCCTTCGTCCGCTTTTCACCCCGGGGTGACGTGTGTGTTGCGAACAACATCGCCGATAATACGAACCTGTTTTTTTTGTTTGTTAAATACAATCATGTTAATTAACAATATTTTTGAGAATATTAAACGAGAACGTCGATGTTACTTATCTTACACCATTTCTGCAGAAAAACTGATTTTATAGAAAAAACTGTGGTTAAAGAACACATTTTCAGGAAGCGTTTATTGGAATATACCAATCGAAAAGGTCGAAAATCTCATTCTCGACGTGTATCGGTTACGATCGATAGATATTATAATTTGAAACTTGCAGTTACGGTCGAATTTATCTTCGTAGAATTTCAACCACATAAGAATGGAAATAAAGGTTCTGTAAAATGTACGTCTTAACCATGGATTCAAGTAGTTTTTTAGTTTTACCGAAATATCTCTGAAGTTAACTTTTTTGGAATTTCCATTCTTGCCACTATGCGTGTCATACGTACTTATTCCATATTTCAGGCAGACAGACTCACAAAAAGTTTCGCTATATTCGTTATTCGTATTGACCATAATAATGACTGACCTGACTATTAAGTAATCTGCACCTAAAAGGGTAACTTACGATTTTTTCGATACTAATCAAAACACCCCAATCATTAGTTATTAAGAAATCAATACATAAATGGATTATTTCTGGTTTTACGTACGACTAGGTCGTACATAAAAGTGGTAGTGGGTGTGGGTGGTAAAATGTAGGGTCGTAGGTGAAGGGTAAATTCAGAATATGCCGGGACATTTGTAAGCTCCGAGATTTATTACATAAAACGAAAACAAACCCCTTTATACCTAAGCTTTGAGTTAAATCCAGTACAACTTTCGAACTCATAGGATTTATTGTACTAAAACTTCAATATAGTACCTACTCTAAGTTACTTTAGTAAATTACATTAAATATATGGACTATACTGATATATCGATAAATCAAAACAATAAAATTACAAAAAATTACAAAAATTGTATATAAAAAAAGTTACGTAATAAAACGTATGAACAGACATAGATTCAATTACCAAAATACAGACCAAAGATTCAATGTAGCTAAAAGAGCTCTTAGCTGCGGTCTCCCAAGCACGACCTGCAGAAACTCATCATCCTGGGACAAGTGGAGGCAGGCGTAACGTGCTAGAGGACGAGCCCTAACGATGTGGTCAGACCCGGTGAAGAGAGTGGCTGGCGGATCTTTGTATGAACCTGTGCGGCTGGTCAACAACCGCAATGCGTGGAGGTGTGTTTTGTACGGTAGCGATCCTCAGCAGTGAGGGAACTAAGGAGAAGAAGATCTCTTCAGCGTATCTAAATCAAAGTCAGTGAAAATAGATATTGAAAAGTAAGACCGGCCTAAAAGGACTTAGTTTCCAGAGCCGTAAAACCCATTATGAAATATTTGTTGCTTTTGTTCTCGTTCCTCGGTATAGGGACATAAGCTACGGGATTTGTGAGAACTTCCTGTTCCTTATTGTTTCAAATTATAGTCCTTAGTTATAGTCCTTAGGAGCAGAGATTATAGGGGTTGTAACAGATAGGTATTACAACATTTGGCCAGTAATGCCGTCTCAAATAGTTCAATCACCCGGGTGAATATTTGAGCGTTTCAACCGCCGCGCCGTCCTTACAGCAAACCCCAAAACTTGGGTATATATATTTACCAATTCCGAATTTGTGCTAGGTCTAGAAACTCATCTTATAAATAAAAACTTAAATTACTCGTGTCTGTACCTACATTGAAAATATTTGCAAAATACGGAATTAAGTATAAAGTAAGTATGGAATAAGTAATAGAATACACATTTTTTTAAACGGAAATCCGATTCTTAATTGGCTATAATAGTGAATAGACATTTTCTGAGTAAGCGCACTCCACCTTTCGTCACTCACCACTAGGTGAGATTGAGGCCAAGCGTAAACCCATCAAGGATATATAAGAAAAACGTAATAAAAAAAAATCGAAGTCTGGACCACACAACATGATACGTCGTTCATTCTCAATGCAGCATCAAAGTTCACACTGTACCATTGAATGCCAAATAATAAGTACATACTAGTACATAGTAGGGATATATAATGTAATAGTATATATGAACATATGTATATATATATATATGTATATATCTTATATATTTATATGTTATGTGTATGAATTTATGTATATATAGATATTTGTATCATTCCTTATTCGTGTATCGTCTATGTACTCGTATATATTGTTCGTTTATGTTTATGTAATATGTATTTTCAAATTTTATTAAAAGTAGGTACATTTCTTAATTAAATTTGGTACTAAACGCATTATATTTGTCCTTTCGGTTACTCTAAGGTTGACTGGAAGAGATCCCTAAGTGGGATAAGTCCGCCTTTGTACACAGTTTAATTCCTATTTTATTATTGTTGTTGTTGTTATTTTTGGTACAATAAAGCGTTTACATACATACATACATACATACATACATACATACATACATACATACATACATACATACATACATACATACATACATACATACATACATACATACATACATACATACATACATACATACATACATACATACATACATACATACATACATACATACATACATACATACATACATACATACTTTCACTCAAGTACCTACCAGCAGTGAAACTTCTGATAGTTCCAAACATTTTCGATTAGTTTTGGACTCGTCGATATCTGTGATCTCATTTCAGCGCCTGTTTGATTAGGATCAACCTTTGCTCACGCGTAGGTATTACTCACTGTGTAAACGAAGTAAAAATATATTTTATTGCGTTTTACAGGGGCATAATCAGGCCACGGGTCAGCTCGAAAGGCCCCCACACAAACTATACTTCGTTATAATTTTGTTCAAATTATTATTACTTGGGCTTTTGTATGACGTACGAGTGTATGTTCTTTTTTGGATATAGTTCTTCCGTAATTATCGCCATCACCACACCCGGCTCTCCCCACACACAGAAATTCGTTTGACCCAACGGCTATGAGTGGCCTGTGTACTACCTAACAGCTTGTTAATTCTTCCGGTTATGTCAGTATCTTTAGTTAGATCCTGGGTCCGTGGTCGGCGGATACCAAAAAACTGGTAAAGGACGTCCCCACTAGACTGGTGCACACTTCTGGTAACCTCAAAGCTGGCGCCTACTTTGCCCAGAAGGTAAGTCTCACCATTAAAGCGGCGATGGCAGGGATCCATGCCGTATGGCACCAGCTTGGACGACGTATTCGTCCTATAAATTATAATATTTAATTTAGCATTGGGTAATGTTGATTTTTAGCTGGCTGTACATAATAGATAAGTTAATTGTAATATACTTCCTATTTATTAAATAAATACATGCATTATTTTATTCATACCTATTATTCATTCTATCAGCGGAGACCTCCAGTTCGCCAGTTCGGAGACCTACAGTACCTATCTCCATCATGTCAATTTTTTCCTTAAGCCGCTGGTCTTCCAAAAGTAAACACGAGTAAATATCCTGAATTTGAATCCTCCAACGAAACTCCGATCACTGTTTCAGGGGGTAAATTTATTTACTTGGTACTAAGTGCGGCCCTGGACCGCACGTGGCTCTAGGAATAAATCGCGGGAAATTTTATACGGCTCGATTGTTTACTTACAAACCAGATATTTTTCTCAGAAGGAATTTATTGTTACCATAACTCAGGATACGTCGATGCTTAGCATGAGGCGAAATATATACATATAAGTACATTTTAACTCTTTTTTATTGTTTGAAGTAGCGAACGGCCTCAACAGTCCACCGTGCCCACAACGTTGGATCCGCGCTTGTTACTGTCGCCCATAAACCAGGGGGCCAATTCTACTAACGCATTTTCGCATAAAACGCAACTGAACTGCAGCTGAAACGCAGGTTTTAACACTTTTCATATTCCGCTGCGCACAACGTTTGTACTTCAGCTGCGTTTCAGCCGTAGCTAACGTTTAAACAAACTCCAGACGTTGATGAAACGAACGTTCCGTGACTTCGTATTCTGCTAATGTTTTTTGTACATTTTGACAGTTGTCTCAGGTAAAAACGGAACGCTACGCTGTTAAAATAGCGTTTATTAAAAAGTTGGTAGGAAGGTACTTTTTCACACACGCAGTTCAGACGTTACGCTTTAATTTATGCAGAAAAAAGTTATTTTCACACAAAATAAGGTAGTAGGTACAAGTAGTATGTGGTCTACTCTCAACTGTAATAGAAATAATTAGCGTTTAATAAACAATTAGATGTTTATTTTTCACATAGGCTGGCACTAGATCGTCGCAAGTAATTTCTAGAAAAGATAACACTAATTATAAAAAACGTTAAGTACATCTATACATATAATAAAAGAGTAGAAAAAACAAAAGAAAAGCGAATCTGTACATTGAAGTTAAAAAAAAAATTTCACTGCCCGGACGTTACTGAAGACCAGTAGAGTCCAAAAATATAATTAAAAAAATTCTTATCTGTCTGTATGTATGTATGTATGTACGGGCTAATCTTGGAAACTGCTGAACAGAATTTGACGGCGTTTTCACTGTTTAATAGCTTTGAATTCGGGCCTCATACTGGTATAAGTCATATCTCAATAAAATGTCAGGATGCTGATATACAAGTTGACCTCTCATTTCATATCATTTGTATGAAAGTGTAGTTCAACATTACTGGCCAATTCAAGAACTTGACAGAAAGTGACAGAGATGTTTTAAAGCTCATTTATAGATTTATTTTAGCTGATGTATTTCAGGTATTTCCACAAGTCTCGATACAAAAAGTTCGCTATTCGATAATTAGTGGCCCTGTATTAGACCGGTGATCGTCGACAATGTCAATATCGAAGCTGTTCAGGAGTACGTCTGCCTAGGATAGACAATATAGTTGGGTAGGATCAATTTCAAAAGCTGACAGAAGAATCCAGTTAGGGTGGGCAGTATTCGGAAAACTGCGTCAAGTCTTTACGTCACCTATTCCACAATGTTTAAAGACAAAAATCTTTAATCAGTGCGTCCTG
The DNA here is from genome assembly GCA_947086405.1 of Esperia sulphurella. Taxonomy (NCBI): domain Eukaryota; kingdom Metazoa; phylum Arthropoda; class Insecta; order Lepidoptera; family Oecophoridae; genus Esperia; species Esperia sulphurella. The sequence continues at coordinate 6,096,414 of OX352282.1, forward strand.
CCTGTCATGATTACAGCGCGGAGATGTGGACACTGATGGTGGGCCTGATCCACAAGATTCAAGTGGCTCTGCGAGCTATAGAGAGGGCAATGCTCGGGTTCTCTATGAGGGATATGATTCGTAATGAGGAGATCCTATGAATAACGAAGGTGACCGACATAGCCGAAAGAATTAGTAAGCTGAAATGGCAGGTCACATCTGTCGTAGTACCGAACGGCCGTTGGGCAGACGGGTTCTTGAGTGGGACGCGACGTCCAGCGCGCAGGGTGGGACGCCCTGCCGCCAGGTGTATGGACGACCTGAAGATGGTGGCCGGAAGCGGCTGGATCTGTAGGGCGTTGTGGCATTCATTGGGGAAGGCATGTCCAGCAGTTTGACAGACATTTTGTTGTACAGTTAATTGGATATGCAACATAGGAAGGGAATAGGAGGGGAAGGAAGTCGGATGGAAAAGAATAGAGGGATTAGGGTAAGAGAGGAAAGATGAGGGGGTAGAGGTAAATAAAGGGTGTAGGAAGGGGTTAAGGGAAGGGGGAGAGGTAGGAGTAGGGAGAGGGAAGGGGTAGGGGAAAGGGTTTTCAACGTTGTAGGAAGGGGATGGAGAAGGAAATAAAGAAAGGGTATGGAAAGGACAAATTGGAGGGGGGGGGGGGGGAATATCACCTAATTTGCACAATATTAAAATATATTTTTTTTTATTGATTATATGATAATCTTTTAATTCATGATAAATGTAAATGTCAACTTTATTTTTAAAAAAAGCGGCCAAGTGCGAGTCGGACTCGCCCATGAAGGGTTCCGTAGCAGCAAGTAAAATAATATAAAAGTTATTGTAGTTCGTTGTAACTTTGATCGATGTTTTAATAATGGTATTGTGGTTTACGATTTATGACGTATTAAAAAAAACTACTTACTACATCTCTTTCAAACCAATTTTCGGTGGAAGTTTGCATGGCAATGTATATCATATATTTTTTAGTTTTATCATTCTCTTACAGGGGGGGGGGGACACACACATTTTACCACTTTGTAAGTGTCTCTCGGGCAAACTATTCAGTTTAGAAAAAAAATATATTAGAAACCTCAATATCATTTTTAAAGACCTATCCACACGTATGGGTTTAATAAAAAAAAAATTTGAGTTTCAGTTCTAAGTATGGGGAACCCCCAAAATTTAATGTTTTTTTTTCTATTTTTGTGTAAAAATCTTAATGCGGTTCACAGAATACATCCACTTACCAAGTTTCAATAGTAAGTTCTTATAGTTTCGGAATAAAGTGGCTGTGACATACGGACGGACAGACAGACAGACAGACATGACGAATCCATAAGGGTTCCGTTTTTTGCCATTTGGCTACGGAAACCTAAAAAACTGTGGTCCAACGGGCGAAACCGCCGCCGGAACGCTAATTATTACCCGACTTCAAAAAAGGAGGTTCTTAATTGGATAGTATGTTTTTTTATGTATATTAATATTTTTAATGCATAACCAGATTAATAGATTTCTTTTAGGATTTAGTAACATGTAATACAAAAGAATGTGTAATGTTAAGTTGTCCACGCGGACGAAGTCGCGGGCAACAGCTAGTTTTCAATAAACTTGTAATAAACTAAGAACTACATAATGAAATACCGCTATATACGTACCTACTCATTGTTTTTGTTAACAGCATTATGTTCAAGTATGACAAATACTACATTACTTTAGTACATAATTTAAAATTTCTGTGTATTATTGTTTAGGTTTTTATTTATAAGGATACCAATAGACAATTTTTAATTTTAATTTAATTTAACTAATAAATGATACAATTAAAACAATATAAACTTACAATTTGATGGATATACAATGAACAAAAAGAAACATATGCGAAAATTTATAATCAATAACAATAATACAACATGTACTTTAAACGCGAACATTTCCCGCGCTTTCGAGAAAAATAATGTCGTATCTATGGGAAATTCGCACAATCGAGAATCGAGTAACGAATACTTACAAAAATACTAGGTTCGTCCCTAATAGCTGAGACGTGTGCGTTCCGTCTGCGCTTCGTCTTGCGTCGGTTATCGTTTCAAGTAAAACAATGAGTAGAATGTCAATTTGAGTTTAGAAAGGAGTTTGACTGTAACTTAAACGTAACTGTTGTTTAAACGAACGATAAATGTTGAAAATAGTAGAATTGGCCCCCTGAAATACTTACGAACAAGTGCGTTGCCACCCTCAGTTAGTATACCTAAAGGCAGCCCTAAAACTGTCCTTATCTTATCTTCTTAGGGGGCCAGAAAGACCTGGCGACACTTCGACCCTTCAGGATCTTTTGTGCCAAACCCCTGACCACCAACGGTGCCCCAAGCCGATTTGGTGGACTTCACATACGCCTCAGAATTTCTTCTTCGGCATATGCAGATTTCCTTACGATGTTTTCCTCAACTACAAGCCTGTGGTATTACAAATAAACCGTACTTAAGTTTCGTGAAATTCATTGGTACGGGCGGGGTTTGAACCCACGACCTCATGAACGTGAGGCGAGTGCACAACCAACCGGCTACCACGGCTCTCAAAAACTGTCCATCTTACTAACATCACCCTAGATACAGTGAAATAAAGTAGTGAAACATTCCTAATAAAGTTTTTATCTAGTTTGGATGCTGCACCACGTAGAGTTTGTTGACGTAAGCCATTCAAGAATAATAAAAATGTATGTGGCATGGATGTGGCAGATTGCCATGGAAGTGAGTCGAAGATTTAAGCATTCCATTTAACTTTATCAATGAAACGACTGTCAACGAATGTTTCGATATGGCATATGGACCCAGTAATTAGTATTGCATCAACTGCTTATATTTGCCGTGTGGTTTCCGGTAGAGTAGAATAGGACCACTCCAACTCTTCCCGTGGATGTCGTACAAGGCGACTGAGGGAATACATTATAAAACATCAATCAGGCCTCCCCGACCCGTCTGGCTAGCGCGGGGAGTATAGGCCAAATCCTCCGTCTGTCTCCGGCAGATGAGAAAGAGTTGTGCTCCTGCAGTGGAGACTAAAATAACCTGAAGATGAACTGCTTATATGGGTTTGGTCACACCTCTAAAACTCCGTACAAGCGAACAGATTTCATTACCTACCACTACATAGACGCACCAGCGCACGTTTGTATCGTGAATAATAGTAGGGCTAGCTCCTGCACCCAGTGCTATCGAGAAAGGGACAACGTTATACGTCAACAACATCAGTGCTTCTCGTTCTAACTGACTCGGCTGCACAGTAGTGCATACTGCCAGCTTTTTTCATCATCATCATCAGCCTGAATACGTCCACTGCTGGACACAGGCCTCCCCAATAGATTACCACTTTTGGTTAGATGTCCATTGGGGGATTTGCCATGATCACCACGCTTGGCAGGCGGATTGACGATCGCAGTAATGATCTTCACATACACACACAGGAGATCGCTGCTGTCCGTCCCTGGTGCAATCCCTTAGTCGCCTTGACGACACCCACGAGAAACTACCCTATTCTAAGCCGGGAACCACACGGCAAAGTAATATTTAGTATTCACTAGTATTGTAGGTACCTACTGAAAAATAAAACTTACTGAAGGAGAATTGAATAATTGCTGGTAACTTCGTAACGCATCACAAAAACGATAAATAAATGTAGATAATTCTATATCAACATAAGATAATACCAACATGAAATATCAGGCCTAACTAGCCAATCCAATATGGTTGTAGATTGTGAAATAATAATAATAATAATAAAATCATTTATTCATCTCTTAAAAAATATACATACAATAACTCCGCCAAACTGTATAATACAGTTTGTTGGCAGAAATAGCTCTCTTACTTTATATACATCTATGGCAGAGAATACTAAATATCACTACGCAATGGTGAATAGCAAAGCAAAGTTACAAAGTTTTTAATATTATTTTTGATATTAGCACAAAAAGATTGAGGTTACGTTAATGAGTTTACTAGATATTTCTTATATTTAATTCTGAAAGTGTTTTTGTTGATTACATTGTTTCTGATGCCTAGTGGGATAGTGTCAGGGGCTGTTGTTGAAATAATAATGATAAACATTTCTGAGGAAGAACTTCGATTGAAAGCGGAAGATCTGCGACTACTTACAGCGCATGGTAATACAAACCGCTTGCATCATTTTGGCAGAGCCACAGTCTCGGATTTGAAATCTGACTATGCAGAAAATTTGTCCTGAAAATGTATTATTTTGTACTCGAAAATTAGAATTTGTACTTCAGCCGTTTAAAAGTTATAGGGGTATATTGGTGGCTCTGCCAAAATGACGTCATTACAGCAGGGCCACGCCATATCTCGAAAACTACAAAAGATATCAAAATTCTGTAATAGTAAAAAAATTGTACTCGAATTTGTGCTCCACATATCCAAAATTCATTAGTTTCTGCCTACCACGGAACGAAGACGGCTTGATTGCATGCAATTTACAGACGCAACATCTCACTCGCACGAATGCTCCAGCCCCACACTATCTCTGTCTGGCGGTGAGTGCACAAGTGGGTAGTGTCCTTTGTTTTCAGTTGTGTGAGTCTGTGTGCATGACTGAGAGAGTTGTTAGTGACAGACATTTCATCATCATCATCATCAGCCTGAAAGAGTCCACTGTTGGACATGGGCCTCTCCCAAGGTGCGCCGATCTTAGGTTCTCATCCAGTCACTGCCAGCCGCCTTACGGAGATCGTCGCTCCATCTAGCCGGGGGAGTCCCATACCACGCTTGCCCAGTTGCGGTCTCTACTCGAGAACTGGTCTACCCCAGCAGTAATCCGTTCTCCGACAGATGTGACCAGCCCACTGCCACTTCAGCGCACTAACTTTATGAGCTATGTCGAAGACTTTAGTTCTCTGGCGGTGATCCTCATTTCGGATCCTGTCCCTTAGAGAAACTCCGAGCATAGCTCTTTCCATAGTCCGCTGAGCGACCTTGAGTTTTCGGACTAGTTTAATATTGCAACATTACAGATGAGTATCTGCGTTATAATAACTGTTATGCTATAGACGAAACATATATTTCTCTCTCTAGTATTATTGAATTCCGTTATCAGTTATGTTGTCGAATAGATAACTATTCACTTTTCTTAGAAGGAAGGTAAATAACCTCCTCTATTCATCTTCATCCGTCCATAACCTCGACTATCTCAAGGGCAGTTCGTTCGGAGACAGTCCCTAGGTATTAATCAAGCTCGCCCTCGTTGTGAGAACCCAACTCGTGTACTGCAGTGGCCATGGTATATTACTTTTCAGGACACGTTACAATAAACAAATTCAGAGACGCACACGCAGATGCAGACATGTATTAGACGAAGATATTTTCTTTCTAAGCCTTTGTAAGTATCAAAGCGCTTTGGGTATTTTTTCCTTATATGATAAACAGTGATCGGCAATAGGTAGTGTCATTTATTCCGTTGAACCGAAATGTTGCATATGGATATTCCGGGGTTTTTTCCGATATTTATTTAAAACATTATTTCCAAAGTCCGGCATCGTAACTTCAATATGCACATTACATTTAGCTCATTTAATAATCTACAATTCCGGTATTAAAATTATTTGAAAAGTATCTGACCTGACTACAGTGACATCTGAAATTAGACGCTTACAGTCCCCGGGGCACGCTTGCGTACTCGTATTTTATTATACTTAATTAAATACAAATAATATGCTATTATCTTTATTGACTGGATAATACTCGTATGATTTATAATTACTATTATTAAGAATCTCGGGATTTTCATCAAAACAATTAATAAAACCACGGAAAAGGGATATCCATATTAATCTGTCGTGCCATAATCCCCCCAAGGTCACAAATGACACTATCTAATTTCGATCCCTGATGATGAAATATCAAACTGAAAATGAATCGACGGCTATAAATTATTAATATTGTCGATTCAGCACAAACAGCGGTGGAATATTACAGATACAAAACATACAACAAATAAACAAACATTATTTATTAGTTCATAATTATTTTTCGTCCTGTTTCAGCCCCGATTCGAGTTTTATTGGGACCGTATCCCCAAAACTCATGTTTATTTTATTTTAAACAATATAGATGTATAGTTCATATCCAAAATCAATTTGAGTGGAAATAAGCGATTTATTTTGTATTTTAAAGGTAATATTTGTTAAGGTCATGTTTATCGTAGAAAACTGATAACCTGCATTTTACGATTATCGTATCGCTATCGTCTCATTCCTAATTTAAATATGTTGCGAACTAAACATGGTATGTATGTAAACGCTTGAGCATCATCATAATATGATTATCAGCCCTTAGACGTCCACGCCTGGACATAGATCTTCCCCAATGAACACCACTACAACCGGTCCTCTGCTCTCCGCATTATTTATTACCTAACGGTTTTTTTGGGCCGAAATTAATACCTAACAACAAGCACAAACAGGTATAAAATTGTGGTCACCCTACATAATAACCGTCAATCGAACTACTTTTATAGCTATCTATGAAGAAGTGGCCGACGCCAATATTTCGGGTCAGTAATCCAATACTAAGTTGTTCTGTGTTGATTAGGGCCGAGTTCGTAACTTATTCTTTGACGATATTTATATCAAAAAGAAATATCGAAACTAGATTTTGTAAAGCCGTCATCTTTATTCACCTGTCAGTATCTTCTGCAGAATATGAGGGTGATACGTAAACGGAGAATCATCAAGACGGAGGGCCGTGTAACCTCTTCAGTCCGTCTCATTCTTGTATCAGTGTTAACAACTTAATTAATATTATTTAATAAAGATTATTATTCATCATCATCAGGTTCTTTTTGTCTCCACTGCAGGAGCACAACCGTCTCTTATCTGCCGGAGACAGACGGAGGATTTGGCCTACACTCCCCGCGCTGGCCAGACGGGTTGGGGAGGCCTGATTGATGTTTTATAATGTTATACCCTTAGTCGCCTTATACGACATCCACGGGAAGAGTTGGAGTGGTCCTATTCTACTCTGCCGGAAACCACACGGCAATTCCAGTGTTCACTGCAGGAGAATTCGCAGAAATATGTGTTTCTTACAATACCCGTATTTATTGGCCGACACACAAGCAAGCGAGCGGTAGAGATAGTGGGGCTTGAGGCGCGCGCGCTTTGGTCGGCCAATAAACTCGTGTCTTTGTAAATAGAAATAAGTTATAATATTTAATATCATCATGAGCTGAAATACGTCCACAGCTGAACATAAGCCTTCCCAATAGAATGCCAATATTTACCACATTATTTATTTTATTTACGTTCTACTTCAAATTGTATTATTAAGTAGGTACATTAATACTTACTAACATATTGTGGGTTCTCGCTGTCTCTAAATAAAGCATTTTATTTATTAATTAATCTCATTATAATGTCAAGCGAGGTCTAGGGTAAATTGAAAACTAAGCTGGCAATAAAATAACTCCGTGATAATCGCAATGTTTGTCACTAAAAACTTATTGTCAAACAAAAAAAGTGGTAACGGCGATAAGGACAACAATAAAGTAGTCACGTCCCTTTCTTATTAGTATAAATTCGATATATGCGTATTTTTTGAGGGAATGAAACAAAATTTATCACACCGTCTATAGGCTTCTCTGTCTACGGGGTGATAGTACATTTTCAGTAATTTTTTTCTGCATAGTCAGAATTCAAATCAGAGACTGTGGCTCTGCCATAATGACGCAAAGGGTAAATGTAGCGTTCAGTCAGCCACCGCGCGGTCATTGTTCTCACCTTCAAAAATTAAACACACAACACAGCTCATCGTTTTTTTACACATTAAGTTTCTGGTCCTAGTACAGATAAGCATTAGCGAAATATTTAATTAAATATATTATTTTACATCAACTTTTGGGGGTAAGGATGATGACGGAGGGGGTTCAAACTTCCTTTATCAATATGAGTTCTAACCCTTTACGACTATGCCGCCAATGATTGACGTCACAATAACATCGTTAGGTCCATCGATACTTAGATTAGAGTCATTTGATGTTCTCATAACACAGGCAGACTTTATATTAGAATCCTTTCATCAGTTAAATTATGATTATGTGCTGATAATGTACACAGTACTAAAGATTCTGGGAAATCCAAAGTAACGTCTCCCAGATCATTAACTTGAACAATACTAATTCAGCTAAAGTGCTAATACTAAATGGGCAGTTAAGATCTCGGCAGCTTAATGACCGTTCTTATGCCGGGGGAGGGAGTGGCGAGGATAACACTGAGATTTGCGTAAGAAAGTTATGACTCGGATACGACTTCATTGCTGAAAAAGCTGTCGTCCTCTCCTGATATCCTAATAAAAACTATAGCAAACACTAAGACAGCATTTTTCAAAATGACACCGGGAACGTTAAGAAACGGGAAGACATGAGGCATATACGTACACTAGACGTATATTATATAAAAGTAAACTATGTAATTAATCTATCAACCATGTATCTAGAAACTTTAAGAGTTTATTTAAGCAATAAATAATAAAAGCTTTTTGAAATTCACTCCTAAGAAGTTCAAATTGTCAATGTTCTTAATTTCACGTGAACAAAGTCGCAGGAAATATCTAGTACTTGGGTCAGTCAGGCTTTTGGTGCTAAAAAGGTCCTACATATTAGACTATTATTTATAACAGTTACATTTATAAAACTGACAATTACAGTCTAATTTAAATCTAAATACATAGTATTTACGTATTGACAAAAATTACGGTAATTTAAGAAACAAACTTATACTGTTGATAAACTATGATTTATGGACCTTTAGCTGATTAAAATTTACTATGCGAAGTGTAAATAAAATAAGTAGTGGGTGAAGTGAGAAGATTATCTAAGACTGGCTCAAAGAGACTTAGCTTACAGAGCCGAAAAAAATATATTAAAAATGTCCCTTTGTTCCCTGGGCCACCATTACTTTTTGGATGAATTGTTAAAAATATTAAATTTGCAATTTTTAACCCCCATTTTTACATTTTAACTTTTACTTATTACATTTTCTTGCAAAGGGTAAAATCACATGAATTGTTGGTATGGTAGACAATTAGTTTCAAGATAATTAGCCCTTTTAAAAAAGATGTCTACTGTTCGTTATCTTCGTTAGATCTTTTATGTTGCAAATACCTATAAGTTGTTAACTCATTCAATGCGAAGGGTCATGATCTTCGTGGCCTCAGGACCTTTGCGCCAAGGTACTGATTTACAGGGATTTCAGAAATGAATATTCAAATTGAGATATGTAAGGTTTGGTATGTTTGTGAGCGGAAGACAATAGGGCTAAGTCTCCTATGCTCGGGGTTAGTGTTGCGGGAATATCAAATAAACGTCGATAGATGCGATGTAAGGACATGTCAATGATACTATCGATATCATACGCTTATCGACACTACAATGATAACAAAGTATCTATAATATAATGCATCACATAAACACTACTATTACTAAATTTTTAATTTACGTCAGTACTATCGATAACGAAATTCACTAATATTGATGAGGGCGGGCCATCGAAAGTATGAGAATGTCACAGGATAGTTTCAATAGGAATATACTGATACTGATTAAAAATTGCGGGTTCCGTTAATTTATCAAGAAAAAAAAAAACTCCTAAATCCAATACCAGCCAACTCAGTTCAGTCCAGTAGTTATCCGGCTGACAGATGGACAAAAAATTCTTTATAATGGTACCTATCTTGTTTCACGATAACCTAATTATCGAAGTACCGACTCTCGATATTTCAACATCACTATACCCGATGTCCAAGCCTTGGACGATATTTAGCCATTCAAAGAGCCGTAGGTAGAATTGTATTAGTGGGGTGTTCAATGACTGATGATGAGGGATTGCATGTTAATTTTGACTTTACTACTCCTTTGATCACTTAGGGGGAAGTGGGGGGAGGGGGATAAAACCCAACTGGATGGCTATCACCCTCATGCACCTATTTCTACAATGTACGTGTAGGTATGCGACACTGTTCCAATTTGAAGGGCAAAAGACCTTGTTAGTGTATCGCTGGCCGTTTTCCTTGGTCGTCATTTTGACATTGGTCACTTTCCTCATTCGTCACTTCCGCTAGTTCGTCACTTTCGTTCATTAGTCAATCTTCTTATCAGTCATTTTCTTTATTCGTCACATACGCTAGTTCGTCACTTTCGTTCATTCAAACGAAGCAATTTAAAGGAGTCCATTTTATTAGGTATTCTATGCCTTAGGGTAGCAATGCGTTTCAAGCTTATCACTGTTTCACGCAATAGTTCAAAGTGCCGGTAAGGGCTAAAAAAGTCAGTGGCCAGATATTCAGATTATTGATGTTTATTTATTAACAATTGTTACAGGTCAATAAAGGTTTAATGAAAATTAAATTATAAACACGAATTAAATAGCATACGTATATTAAAATTTTTATAAAATATTCAACGCATAAATAGATTATAACAAAACAATTAAAAATCCTAACTTATTAAGATTTTTAAAAGGATTTAAGGCCCGTGTGGTTTCCGGTAGAGTAGAATAGGACCACTCCAACTCTTTCCGTGGATGTCGTACAAGGCGACTAAGCGAATATTATAAAACATCAATCAGGCCTCCCCAACCCGTCTGGCCAGCGCGGGGAGTGTAGGCCAAATCCTCCGTCTGTCTCCGGCAGATGAGAGAGGGTTGTGCTCCTGCAGTGGAGACAAAAATAACCTGATGATGATGAAGGCCCGTGCACCACTTGGGTTACCGTAACATTTATTAATAGCTACGACACATACAGGTGGACCGACGAGCTGAAGAAGGTGGCTGGTAGCGGCTGGATACGGAGGACGAAGGACCGGGTGTGGTGGCGTTCATTGGGGAAGGCCTATGTCCAGCAGTGCACTTCTAGGGGCTGACATGATGATACATACATGAGAAACAGACATACAAAAGAGGTTTATAAACGACAATTTTAAGATAATTTGGGCTACTCGTACATCAAACTTTGTGTTCATGTTTCTGTTCAATAAATATTTATTTTATTTAGGTATGTGTCTCAGAAACAAAATAGCGCTAATTTAACATAATGCTGCATATAATAAGCATTTAAAACACTTCGGCTATTTAATTTTTGCACGAAATCGCTCTTATTTTTTCGCTCGCTTACACAACATCCCCGCCCTAAACTTCTGTTCAGCCTTATCTCTAGACGACAGAGACAGAACCAGTGAACAGTGATGGGGGAATCGGGATGATGCTATTGACAATTCGGCATAGTTAGATGATAACGGGATTGGAGGGAGGCATTTTTGAGTAAAAAATAATCAGTTTCTCGACGCCTGAGTGTTACAATACAACATCAAGCTAAAATAGATCGAGAGCTCCTAATACAGCTATATGGAGATAATTATATAATTTTTTAAAGTGAGTTAAATAAGTAAGTTACATCAACATAAAATAATCTGTAGGTAACATTAAATTTCACGATCCATACAAGTTGTTTTCAGATTTCACTGTCAAGTGACGTTGTACATTTTAATTATATATTCTAAGAAGAGTAATAAAAAGGCATTTTGATTTTTATTAAAAAACTAGTTATGGAAACCCAAATGTTTGTGTAAATCATATTTACACAAACATTTGGGGAAATCATATTTTTTTCCTGAAATGTGGGACAATTACCAGATATTTCAGGAAAAAAATATGATTGCCCCGTCGGGTTAAAACAATTTTCATTTTTGTCAGTTTCTTACACCACCGTTTCTTCACAGCGCTAACATCTAGGAAGTGGTAGTCGAAAAAAAAATTACGTGTAAAAATAGCAAGTGTACTCAAATACGATTTTGACTTTTTACTTTATTATGAATAACTTATAAACAATTATAAATGCGAATTCGACAGTGTGACCGCAACGGATAAACCTATTGTGATGAAACTTCTGGATTAAATTAGGATCGTTTTTACTACGGGAAATACATTTATAGCGAGGATCATTTACAGGAAAAAACTATAGTTACTCATAATATACGTAAAGTCAGTATTGTAGGGTGACAAACAAGACAGATGGACAGAAGCTTCGCCATACGAAATACAATATTCTTCACTGCACTAAAGAGGCAGAAATACGAACGATAGTTACAATAGTTTGAATTATATCATTTTTACCCGAACCGACTGCGTAAGGAAAGGGGGTTTATAAAGTTATCAACTTATCATCAACAGGTAGTTCTCGTTGATTCGTGAGAAGATATAATCTAACGCCGTTCACTATAGCGGTCATGACTATAGCGTGATTTACTTGACTCCAAAGTTAATTGTTAGGCACAGTTATCGTTGGATCACGTTAACGTGTGTTTAGACAATTAAAAGTAAATTTGTCATTATTCTATGACAAGTCGATGGTAGTTAAGCGATTAGCGTACTAGATTTAGTACCCGTATAAAATAAGTGAGCGACTTATCACGATCATTTTAAGCTTTACCAAGATCATGTCATACCTATAAGAAGTCCAAGTTATGTTATATTAATATCAAGTTATGTCAAGTTTAGTCTTACCACACCTACCACGCCTATGAATTGCTGGGCTTCTAACAGCAATTTTGTATTAGATTTTTTTTAAAACGGATATCAAATATCTTATCAAACGTAACTTTAATTATCCGCTTTGCGAATTCGGTACCGGTACGCTGGTAAGCATCGTGTAGAATCGTGCAGCGGAGGCAAAAACATAAAACTCTTGTGATCTTGATATTTCTATGAAATCATACCGATACACCGTTACCGAAATATAACGGTACCGAAATATAAAGGTGTCGATATGAGTTCCATCGGTACAACGGTATAACTTATACACTTTATAAAACTACCATTATTTTCGGGTTAGACAATCTTTAGTACCCACCAGCTATTGTTCATTATCTTACTTTCGTTATTCGAATAAAGAAAAGAGGATGATATGCGAGTCTCTTACTAAAACTAACACACACACCCAAACTCACGCAGCTGAAATTTAAGTTGCGTTCGTAAAGTCACCGACAGACATAGATAGCAAGGGCAAGTGAGATAGCGGCATATCAAAGCGCCTGTTTCGTCGCTCATATACACATGGATTAGCGAAAAACGCATATTACGTATATAATACGGATTAAATGCACAAGAAAGCATTTTCATCATCATCATCAGGTTATTTTTGTCTCCACTGCGGAGCACAACCCTCTCTCATTTGCCGGAGACAGACGGAGGATTTGGCCTACACTCCCCGCGCTGGTCAGACGGGTTGGCATTTTAATACCTATTTTTCACTAAAAATAGTAATTATGGGCGAATGTAAATGACATACATCCAAGCAGTCGTGTCGTTCAGTGCGTGTTTAGTTCATGGACTTACTTTTGAAGGACCACGAACATCTTCATCTCTTACTTTAATCTAAGCCTTTGTTTATACAGTCACGAAAGTTTGAAAAGTTAAATGTCAAAGTCGATTTCCTTGACCTCATTTCCACTAAGATTCCCAAAGACTTTCCATCAAAGGGGAAGAACCCACGTGATTGAGGAAATCTAGTAAATTCAGGTCAGCCTATTTATACACAGTCTACAAGATAATTAAAAGTAGTCCCGAGGTTCTGTTATTTGGTACAAGTGTGCCCACTAGTTATACAACCCCAAGAGAGTGTGGTGTTAGCCACATACTGAAGCGTACATATGAAAAAAAAATCACTAATATTATTACTGATCTATTATTACTAATCTAGTAATATTATTGAGTCACTAGCCACCTATCGTAATTTAGTCGTGTTGTACAAATCAGGCAAGGCCGATAAATCAGTAGCAAATCTAGAATAATATAGAAGACAAATATAGAAGACATATTGTTGCCGTGTGGTTTCCGATAGAGTAGAATAGGACCACTCCGACTTCCTGTGGATGTCGTACAAGGCGACTAAGGGAATACATTATAAAACATCAATCAGGCCTCCTCAAACCGTCTGGCCAGCCGAGGAATGTATGCCAAATCCTCCGTCTGTCTCCGGCAGATGAGAGAGGGTTGTGGTCCTGCAGTGGAGACAAAAATAACCTGATGATGATGATATTGTAGACTGTTGTTGCTGCAATAATATAAATGACTTATTTAGGTCACACGGAATGACTCTACTGCTACCTACGGAAAACTGTGTGAAATCAGGAAGAATGTCTTGTTTCCTCTTCTCAGCAAAAAAGAGAATAAATGGCACTGCAGTGCATTTGCTGAAGCTCGTGTCGATGGCTTTCATACTATCATGAGTAAGAGAGCCGCCTCGATGCTAGGCCGTGTCCGCGGCAGCACTTACGACATCCTACGCGTTAAAGCGAGCCGAGTCGACTGCCACATATTATGGCACTCGATTCGGTTACACATAAGTAAATAATGTAATTTTTTTATTATATTATTATAATTTAATATTATAAAATTATACTTAACAATATCGACAAATTCTTATTTTTTTCATTTGAATTGATTAAAAAGATAAAATACAGAAATCGCTCCCGCTACCCGCTTATGGCTTGCTCACTTTAATCAGAGTACGGCCACTCTTCGCTAGAGGGTGCAAGTAAATGTTAGTCTTCAATTTGCGTTGTTTTGTTTCATCCAGTTACAAAAGAAATGCGTGTACTGTGTTTTACATTTGTAGTTACAATGGCGGAGTCAGTTAAAGCACCGTTGCATTAATGTGCCAGTTATTTAATAATGCTGTGCGATACGTACGTTTGACGCCGTACTATCTCACCGCACCTTATTGCCCGAAGCTTTTACGAACGTCGAACATCGAAAATGGCTTTTTAGTTCGACAAATATTGTTCGAAATACTTGCAATTCGAATAATATTCGTCGAACGAAATTTATTTTTACGAATATTATTCGAAATGTATATATTATGCAAAAGTACTTAGGGCCCTCCCTTAAGTACTTTTGCATAATATCTACTTTTTGATATATCTTGCTGCGTCCGCCTGATGCTTAAAAGCAATTTCATCAACTCAGGACCCCTACGTAAACAAGAATCTAGCTTAAAACCACAGCTGCAGTCCCTGTGGTCAGGGACACATTCAGGTAGAAAAGAGGGGGGCACTTACAGCGCAATAAATGTCATATTTGTTGAAAGAATTGAAGAACAGCCCCGAGCGGGAAACTTTCAGTATGAAGCCTACGGATTTCACAAAAAGCCGACCAGTCAAGAAATCCGGCAAAGATTGCAGATGCGCAGGTCATGAGAATACCTTCGAATAATGTGTAGAGTTCCTCTGATGAGAATCTAAGAGTAATCTGGAATATCAGCCTTGGTCCCAATCTCCTCGGTTCGTAATAACAAGATGCATATGGATGTACTAGAGAGAAAAAGTATGTCTGTATCATATGTAGCGAGAAGTGGATTTTGCGATACTTAACTGCCCTTAGTACACAAACGCTACGATGTATAAAACATGCTATATGTGAAGAATGGAGGCGCTACAATACAGTCGCGGCAAGTCAGAGCGACACATAAGTATAGGCAACGTGCTTCTCCCATGTTTACCCCAGATCGCAAAGATGGTGTTTCTACAAAAGCCCTTAAAGTTCTGGGACATTTTAATATTTAAAAATATCCCTGTTAGTTTCTAATGTTACTCGGTACGCAGCGTGTTACATTTATATGCCCGTTTTTTGAAATCGATAGTTATTTATTAGACATTTTGTACTGATGGGATCAATCGTACTTTTATTTTGAGATAGCTGGCACATACCATAGTCAGAGAATACCAAATATTATTGCGTAAAGAAACGACCCGCGCCCGCATGTACTGAGTTACTTACTATGCCAGCGTTCTATCGACCGCTGTCACGAGATCGACGCTATACTCGAAGGTTAGAAGAGAAGCACTTAAGTTATTGTCGTCTAACGTTGTCTCGCTCTTAGTCGACTATGTTCGCGCGCTGGGTGCAGCAGTTGCCCTACAAGAATTTACACGAACACACAAAGGTGTACGGTTTAAATATTCTGTAGTGGATGTTACGATCCCATATACTAAGCATTGATGATTATATTATTTCGGTGGGGCTTCACGGGGCTCAAGGTCCCTGGATACGTGCCTGTCTGTATCTGAGTGGAGTTGACGGTTTTATTAGGCCCCAACCGTACATATTTTATAAGAAAAGTGGTGTTTTATGACCTAACGGATCTTGACTGGTTTTTTATGATGAAATATGCGAATCTGAAAGCTCTTTTTAGCAACTCTGTAGGGATAGGACTTTAGTATTTATATGTAAGTGAGAAGTTAAATCTGTATTGACGTAGAATGAAGCGACCGTTTAGGTTTACAGGTGAAGTGATCCGGCTCGAAGGACCAAACAATGGGGTCGCTAATGCGACTAAATTTGATTTAAATATTTGTAGTGGACTGTATAGCGGAATTAAAGTAATTCGTGTTTAACGACAAAAAAATGAGGAGGCAAGGAGATAAGAAGTGCCACGTAAGACATAAGAAGGCGTGCCACGGTGGCCTGCCCACAACCCTAATTGAACTCGATAGGCTGTTGTTATCCAACGCTTTAATAAAATAAAATAAAACTATATAAGGTTTTCCTAATTTCCTAATCAGCGTAACCTACAATTTCTCTGGCATAATATTTTCTACCCAAAGGTTGTCTGGAAGAAATCGCCTAAAGCGATAAGACCGCCTAAATTATACTATTTGTAACTTTTATAACGTGTAACTGTATTTGTTTGTGCAATAAAGTGTATTGTATTGTATTGTAAGGTCTTGGCCGGGGCGTCATACATTTTGTAAACGTCTCCTTTATAGGAATGAAATGTCCAACTCGCACTTTTGAGGGGTGGATCCGTGCTCCTCCGTTCTCCAGATCTCGAGACTCGCGCACAATCCTACACGAACTCTTTGTGTTCTTCTTCTAAGACACTTGCGATGTTTATCTACTGGAATTAGCCAGGTTAGCGAGGACCAAACAATATTAGTTACGTCCAACGATCTCTATGTACTACCAGATGGAGCGTTCCAAACAATCGCCCTGTCCACGCAAGTAGCCACAACTCTTTCACATTCACAATGAAACTTGTGCAGTTACTACGCAGAACATTTAATTATTACTAAATGTTGACGCTACGGTTAAATAATGTCAATATTTAGTAAATAATTAAATGTTTCAAAGTTTCAAAGTGAATGTGAAAGAGTTGTGGCTACTTGCGTGGAACAAATTGATTGTTTGGAACTCTCCATCTAGTAGTACATAGAGATCGTTGGTTACGTCCAAATGCCGTTAAGCAATTATGTCGGACACAGTTTGATACCTATGTGGGTAAAGCAACAACCATTGTTCTGGAGAGTAGACAGACGAATCCACGATCTGAAAGGTTGGTCGAAAGCGGTTGGATAGAGAGCCTTCTCCGTAAGTATTTTGGCTAATATCCATCGAACTAAAAAACAAATTTGTACCCTTTAACGTGTCTTATGACATATATATGTAATATGTATGTATTAATATTTTTAAGAGTTTGACATCTATCAAAGTTAAACGCCAAAGTTTCAGTTTTGATATTGTCCACGAAGCAAATCAGAGTTCAAGTTAGTGCCGTCATCTCTGAAAATGCGGGATGCAATGGGTAATAATGGTAAAACAATGGGAAGTGGATTTGGAAGAAAAAGCGCCACTCACAGTTCTGAGGATCTGCTTCCACGTCTCCGATTACCTGCAAATCCAGTGTCAGCAGGAACGTCTAGCACTTTCAGAGCAGTCCTTAGCAGCCTAGCTGGGCAACTTCACTTCACCAATGTTTTAGAACGATCGATTGTAGCGGGAGCGAAAAGCGGGGACGCGGCGGTGATGCGAATATATGTTTGAGGTCATATAGGGTAGCAGGTAATGGATGCGTGCGCGCAAAGACGTCATACTTAATCGTTCTTGCGTTTGTCAGAGCGTGACAGATATATATGTAGGCTATATAATAAAAGGCATGGGTGTATGTAGGAATTAGAGCGTTTATTGGGCCCGATTCTGAAGGCACACATTTAAAATTTGACAGCGCTAAAATTGGTTTCGTCTTTATCTTCATAATACTGTGTGACAAGGATAGCAACAGTTTTAGTGCTGACAAATTTTAACGTTGTGCCTTCAGAATCGAGCCCATTATATATATATATATATATACAGATTGTGTTATATATATATATATATATATATATATATATATATATATATATATATATATATAACACAATCTGTTTTATTTTATTTCGTTTTGTTTAATTTAAAATAAGTAGTAAAAAGTACCTACCTATTAGAATAAGAACAAATGAAAAATACTTAGAAATTCAACAGATATGCAATATTTGTAAAGAAGAGCGGTGTCTCCTAACGCAGGCTCTCTGAGTCTAAAAGGAGACATCAGCTCCTAATATTCCTTTGTAACCCGTTTAGAGAAAATAAAAACTATTTTATTTATATATTTTTTCCTAGCTTTTGCCCGCGACTTTGTTCGCGTAGGTTTCGATATTAACACATCTTGAATTTCAAAATAGATTCATTTTCGTAATCAACAATGAAATGTTTTTTTTTCTGGATAAAACTATTAATGTAAGTGTAACCTATAGGTATGTGTGCCAAGTTTCATCCCTATGTCCAGTGGTTGAAGCGTGATTGAGCAACAAACATCCAAACTTGCGCATTTATAATATTAGTGGGAATCTGTACGCCTATGTACAGTACAGTGGATAAATCGCAAAGTTCCAACAAAGAGCACTCATGTCACTATTAGCACAGAAACATAGGAAACAAGACTATGTTCCCAACACCCATTACTTACAGAAACAAGATTTATTACCTTACATTGGCGGCCCAGAAAAGTATACACTGAGATTACGCCATTACTTTTTTGGCCGAGGTCAAGGGGGAGCTTGCATAAACCACGTAGACAGATTTTGGCCACTTTTGACCCTCACCACATTGCCCTGAAAATCGCAGTTTTCTGATAAATACTGTATACGGATATTCTTATACGGATAAGTCCGCATTTGTACACAGTTTAATTCCTATTTTATTATTGTTGTTGTTGTGATTTTTTGTACAATAAAACGTTGACATACATACATATATTCTTTATTATACATATTAAAGCATACAATTATAATATTTTATGCACAAAGGCGATCTTATCTCTATTAGAGGTTATCTTCCAGCCAACTTCTACTGGAGAGAGATACTTAATATTGTACAAGTTGGTTCTGGTGTTTTTTAATTTATATGAATTATTATGTCCTCGTCTAATTCCCAAAGTTTAAAGAATATGATATTCTTTAGAACTCTTCTAGAGTTTATATGTATTTCAAATCTTAGTAGAATATCACGCATAGAATAGTATAGAATAGGTAATTTATTAATAGTTATGACACAAACATAATATACAACACAGGTTTACAAACTACAATTTAAAGATACTCTAGGTATGTGTCGCAGTCACAAAATGGCGCTGACTCAGCATAATGCTGCAGCTGGCTACGCAAACTGCGGCGCTGGTATTCTGTCAGAACCAGCAAATGACCTCACAGATACAGCTATAAATTATGCTTAGAAGGCTGTCAGTGTATTGAGTGTTTAGAATATACTCGTAATACGAGTAGTCTTTGAAAATTAGTGAAATTGCCAAGTGCATAGCAAAGGCCAATTAAATAATTTGAGATCACCTAAGATTCATGATTAATTATTAAACACAATGTAAACTGTGGTATAACTACGTAGGTGTAGTTACCTGTAGTTAACAAACACCTCCCCTCATGGGCCATGTGGTTTATAGGAGGCCCCTGGCTGGAAATAAACTGATTCCATATTTAAAATTTATTATCGAGTGTGTTTACGTTTGGACGTTATTTAAGATAACATTGTACATTCGTTGCTGAGTTATATTTAAAGAGAATTATCTATGATCTAAATTGTGAGTAGACAGAGTATATTTGGCTTTATGACAACGATGGAAGATTAAAACAAAATATATCCTTCTGGCTGTTTAAGGCAGTGTGTTGAAAATGCCTAGTGGTGCCCAAAATATTACAGAAAAATCGTACACATACACCTTATAGTCCAGGTACCATTACATATAATAAGGAATATATAAAAGGGATAATTAATAAATATATATATATATATTTCATATACATGTTGACAACTTCCAAGTGTTTTATCCTATTTTTGCACGATGTGTAAGCGATGCGTTGCGTAATACAAAAAAGGTTGGTGTCTAATTTGTTTTTTTTTCTTCTGATAATTGACAATGTGATAGATTGTGAAATCTATGAATTAATTAATTTTTCAGAATCATAATATATTGGTAAATAATGATGATAGCAAAATTGTTTGGTTGTGTGAGAATGACATCGAGTTAGAAATTTAATTTGCCGATTGTACACTTATCTATTAATCATAAACTAGGATTTTCTCCTGTGCAATGGATATTAGATATTGTCTGTTCCTTGTGGGAATAGAACCCACTCACTACCTCTGGCACTCGAGAATAAACTTAAAATAATATGAACACCATGAGATTGAGTGTCTATAGCAGCGATTTCTGAAAGGTGGTCCGTGGAACCCTGGGGTTCCGCGGACTGTCTGTGTTCCGTGGAGTTAAATAAAACGTTCCTTGAAAAGACTCATAATCGCGCTGCGCCGTCAGGCCTTCTCGGTCAAAAGCGCGGGCGGTGGGAGACGCGGGATTTTTGCGTTCAATTGTCAAACATAAAACCTAATTTTAGTGCGATTCTTATGATAATAAGAAAATAGGAGAAAAAATTTCATTCTTCACGTTAAATATTGTATAACATTGTATTTCTTTGTTACAAATGGGAGTGTGAGTTATCTTAGGGAATGTACCCATACTATGTGTTACAATTTTTACCCCCTCCCCTAAATATGGTTTTAAATAATTTTTTGCAAACATATTTGTCTTTATTAATGCGGCGCTTGCCGTTAATGCGTGTATACCTGTGAAAAAAAAGTGAAAAAATTCCATCAAAAAGAATAAACTTGGGTAAAAACATATTGTAACAGGAACTTAATTTACAAAAACAAGTATTTTTTGAATATAGTCATATTTGAATGTAGCTCGAAAAAGCGCGAGATTTTCCTAAAGGATATTGACAACGTGACGAAAACCCCGCCCCTGTGACCAAGCGTGGTATTTTGAAGACCCCCCCTACCCCCTGAACGGGTCACGTAATACGGGGACGTTCACTAATAGTGCTGTACGATATGTACGAGTATGTTTCACGTCCCTTCCACCTCACCGCACCTCATTCCCCGAAGTCCTTTAACCCCCCACTTTGTCTACGCGAACGAAGTCGCGGGCAGCAGCTAATCTTATTCTATCCTATCCTACTAATCCTACTAATATTATAAATGCGAAAGTTTTGATGTTTGGATATATGGATGTTTGTTATTCAATCACGCTTCAACCACTGAACGGATCGGGATGAAACTTGGCACACATTTAGGTTAGATCCTGGAATAGAATATAGGATAGTTTTTATCCCGAATAAAATCTGATTCCGAGGGAAGTACATAATAATTTGTGATAATAAGTTGTCCACGTAGACGAAGTCTATAGATAGATTTTATCTGAAAAAAAAAACTGAGGTTTTAGTACTGAACTAAATATCAATCAAACAAACAGAATAACATGTTTCAAAGTATGTTACTTGACATTTTTGAATTTATGACATTATTTATTAATTATTATCTGTTACCTATGTGAGCTATGGAAAGAGCTATGCTCGGAGTTTCTCTAAGGGATAGGATCTGAAATGAGGTAATCCGCCAGAGAACTGAAGTTTTCGACTTAGCTCAAAAAGTTAGTACGTTGAAGTGGCAGTGGGCTGGTCACATCTGTCGGAGAACCGATAACCGTTGGGGTAAACGAGTTCTCGAGTGGAGACCGCGACTCGGCAAGCGTAGTGTGGGACGCCCCCTGGCTAGATGGAGTGACGCTCTGCGTAGGGCGGCTGGCAGAGACTGGATGAGAAGAACCGAGGATCGGGTTCAGTGGCGCGCCTTGGGAGAGGCCTATGTCCAGCAGTGGGCTCTTACAGGCTGATGATGATGATGATGATCTGTTACCTATGTGACATTCATTGTTAAAAATATTTTTGACTTGTAATTTTGTTACCAATAAATATGATTATGATTATTATGATTATGAATAAATGTTTTTTTTTTCTTTTTTACTTTGCAAAATATTGTAGGGATTAATTGAAAAGTTATTTGTCGGAATTATTTTTCGAATTAAAAAGTTATTTGTCGGACGAATTAGATAGGTAGGTACGTCAACAAGACCTCCGTTACTCGATCGAACCTACCGTGATAAGTACCTACACTTTCAGACCGCCCCAGCGTGGTTCTCGCCCTGTCTATACGGAGTAATATCAACGTTAAGTCGAGTGCTTTAGATACATTTTTGCGTGTATTGTCTGTAGGTATTTTTATTATTAAGTAATCTGTGCCTCTTACTGTATCAAAAAAAACATGGCCACGCATGTTTGCGGCTTATTTTAACCGCCATTGTTGTGGAATCAACAACACGTAAAGGGAATAAATAGACGTGAAAAACCAAATCCACTTTATTTCCAAGCCAAAATGGATGTTGCCATTTTTCAAGAAAAGTAGCTAATTTAAAAGGGTTTCGTAAGAGCCGCGAAAATGTACTCTTGAGTGTGAACGCAAGTTCATGATACGGTGCGGTGAAAAAAATCAGGGTCAGAGTCAGGAATACTTTAGGTGGAGGTCTCGTCTAGCTAGCCTGACACGGGCCCCAAATTGGCGAAGAAAATTGCATGTAAATTACATGTAGAGACATGTATATTTCATTCCAGATTAATAGTCCTATGAAAACAAACGCATTTGCGTCTCGAAAACAAAATACACAATAGATGGTGTTCCTAAGTGGACCGCAAAGTTTACTTGGTAATACAAACCTATTTTTGCTGCTGGTGACCCTTTCATGTATATGTTACCGAGACGTAAATAGCGTTGGTTTTCATAGGACTATTAATCTGGAATGAAATATAGTTATTTACATTCTATTTCTTAAATTTCGTACGAATTCAGATTTCAATGAGTTAGGATTTTAGGATTACCTTTGAAGCTGTAGTGGGCGTGGAAGTAGGCGTGGGAAAGGGGGTGAGTGTGGGAGTCAGATTAGGTGTGAGATTGAGAGTGAGATTAAAAATAATTGTGTGGTGCACGACTGCGGAGCCGCGGGCACAGCTAGTAAATTGTAAATAACTTAAGAAAATTTACTTACAATTACTGTTCTGATAATGCTTCGGCAGAGTCGAAACGGTGTGTCGTTAAATCTCTTATAGGTACCATTGAGATAAAGCTGTTTTTGCTCGGTCAGCAAAAACAGCTTTAAGTCAGCTGTCAAGCCAATTTCGCGTCAATATGTGACGACCTTATCTCAAGAGCATTGTTGGCGAATCTAAAGCACGTTGGTACGGCTTACTGCTAAAAACTTACTTGGAGAAAGACTGAGAGAACCTATGCTCAACCGTGGCTCAATCTCCTGTCAAACGACTTACCTAAAACAAAAAACGTTAGCTGTTTTATTAAATAGCTAATTAACATAGTTAATTATTACTAACAGTTAAGTCACAAATGTGGATAAAATAAATAATAATTGTAAGTACACATTTTTACGAAATATTTAATGTTGTTCATTTATGATGAACTGAACAACATTTATTTTTTACTAAATTATTCCCTCCAACAATTAATATTTTATTGTTTTTGTCTCATTATTAAATTTCTGACAATTATCCAGAATTACACGTTATGCTAATTTTTTTACTAGCTTTTAAGTTAGAGTTCTTAGAGATTCCTATCAAAACTGGGGTGGCCTGAGTTTCTCAATTCCCCTGAATACGCCCCTGGTGGATAAAGTTTGTGATGAATGTCGTCGCTTTGTCAAACCACTCATGTTTATGTAATTTTTACAAATATATGATGCTATTTTTTGGTACAAGTGAGTAAGTTTGTAAAATGTTGCCTGTTTATTTATTTAATTAAACTATACTCGAAATAATCAAGACGTTCTTAAAACTTAATTTTTTTTTATCAACTAGTTGTTTAAAGTATATTGTGAGATTAGGTCAGTTGAAAAAATCTAGTACCGTGTGGTTCCCGACTTAGAATAGGACCACCCCCAATCTTCCCGTGGGTGTCGTCAAGGCGACTAAGGGATTGCACCAGCTAGGGACGCGCAGTAGCGTTCTCGTGTGTATATTAAGATCATTAGTACGATGCTGCCAAGCGTGGTGATTATGGCAAATCCCCCAATGGACAGCCCTCTAATAATGGCTATTTTAGGACGTATTTTGGTTCATAAAATAATGGAAGCCTCAAATGTTCTTGAGTCCAAAGCCTCAAACTCAATTAATAAATAAAATATGATTAGTAAATCGTTCTGAAATGAGTAGTAAATATCAGTAAATCGTTCACGGGGTAATGTATATGCTTCTACAGCAAACTACCAGAGGAAATCTTAAATATGACGGACAGAAAGTTTAAGATTCACATTAAAAAACAATTTTGTAAGAAAGCCTGTTATAAAATAAACTATTATTTGAATGACAAAGATTTGAATGCCTATACATAATAATAAAATATGATGAAAATGACGATGACATCGATGGAAAAATTATGAAACTTTTATGATATTTTTCAGAGTTATTAAAAGACTAGCTGTTGCCCGCGACTTCGTCCGCATGGACAACTTAACAACACAAATTATTATGTATTTCCCGTAGGAATGGGATGTTTTTTCGGTATAAAAACTATCCTATGTCCTATTCCAGGACCTAACCTATATGTGTGCCAAGTTTCATTACGATCCGTCCAGTGGTTGAAGCGTGATTGAGTAACAAACATCGAAACATCCAAATATCTAAACATCCAAATATCCGAACTTTTACATTTATAATATTAGTAGGATTAGTAGGATAACTAAAACTCTGGATAACTCCACTGCACCGATTGAGTTGAAATTTTGAACATACATGTAAAATTGCCTGGCAACGATGGGATAATTAATTACATACGTAAATTTCATGAAAAAAAAAATATGTATATTCCGACGTATTTCTGAAAAACCAAAAAATGATTAATTGAGGGTGGCGTACATTGAGAATGGCGTATTTTTTTCTACAACCCTTTTTTACCCGACCACGTTCCCGATTTCCTAGACGTTAGGTACAGGGATCGGAATTAGATAGTTTCATTTATGTACTTCAACGAAATGAAGTTATGTTAATTTTTAGGGATTTATTTAAAAACTAGCTGTGTCTGCGGCTCCGCTCGCATGGATTATAGAATCCGCTTCCGCTCCCAATCCCACTCTAACTCTAACTACCACGCCCACTACAGCTCCAAATGTAGTCCTAACTCACTGCAATCTGAATTGCACAGAACATAATTATATGTCTTTATTATGTTGCATACCTACTAATGTACTTGAAAACTAAAAATTCCCATAACATTTGACTGAGTAAGCGGATTGCGATGGAATAAAGAATAAATGTTACTACGAGTTAGCCCTATGATTCTGAGAAAAGTCCATCAAAATCGGTTCAGTCGTGGTAACGTGATGCATGCACAAACTAATATTTGCAAATATTTTCAATGTACAGACACGCGAAGTTTGCGTCTTTATTTGTCAGACTAGTTGTGCCCGCGGCTCCGCTCGCGTGAACTACAGAATCCGCTCTCATTCCCGCTCCCGCCACCCTTCTAGACTAAATATTAAGTTAAGTTAAGCCCCATGTTTCTGTGAAAAGTCCATTAAAATCCGTTTTAAGTGATGCGTGCACAAACTAACAGACAAACACACAAACAGAAAAACTGACAAAAATTTCAAAAATGATCGAAATGTGTTCTGTTGCTTATCCTTAGACCCCCATTTTTTTTGCATATATCTTCAATGTACAGACACGCGAAGATTTTATTTATTAGATTTGTTCATCATTTGATCCTCATTCATTTATTCAATAATTATGTACATCGTGAGCAATAATAATATATATAATATTTATTAAATGAAATTAATAATCTACAATTATTCTTCCGACTTCCAATAAATCTAAATGCAATTAATAGGAAATTATCTTAATAATTGGATCATCATCAGCCTGAATGAGTCCACTGCTGGGCATAGGCCTCTCCCAAGGTGCGCCATTGAACCCGATCATCGGTTATTCTCATCTAATCGCTGAATCTAGCCAGGGGGCATCCCACACTACGCTTGCCCTGTCGCGGTCTCTACTAGAGAACTCTTCTATCCCAGCAGTAATCGTTTCTCCGACAGATGTGACCAGCCCACTGCCACTTCAAAGTTCTAAGTTTTTGAGCTATGTCGAAGGTTTAATTGGATATTATATACTTTTTAATTATTAGGTACTACTAAGAGTCAAGGGATTCTTTAAAATTAAACAGGTAATAAAACCTCGTGAAAAGGAGCCCATATATTAATCTTCGAGCTATATTTTCGTCGCGAGTAGGTACATAGACACTACGTGATTCCGATCCCGGCTACTTCACTTTTATCACATTTTTCAAGTCGTCGACATTTTCTTCGGACTAAGCGAACAAAATCTCAGTTGTCGACAGTCCACATTCAATGGACCACGACTAAAGCACTTCACTGTCATATGAAACCGGATGCGAAAGGGGAGAGCTTCATAAAGACACGTATTCACTGCACTAGTCCCGCAATGAAAGACGTAAGCTGCAAAGTTGTCCCGTAATAGTAATTTGTGTCTGCAGTTGTTTTTAAGTGGACATTGTAACGGAAAAAATATAAATATATATACTTTTCATTGGATTAGATTAGATTAGATTTATCTCTCTATCTGTCCGCTGTTAGGCATAATAACTATAGAATTAATGGACGGATTCTCGTTAGAATTTTCGTTTGTAACCTTTTACAACGAGAGAAATTGAGTTTCTTTTTCATCGTAAGAAAATCGTGCGAAACTGCCATGAAATAATATAGAGTAAATAATTATATACTTAGCACTGAAACTAAATTATGAAGGTAATTGTACATTAATTATTCTGCATCAATTACACTTGCCATTCATGCGAATGCGTATTTGTGCATTTGCTTGAATGGCAAATATAATTGATACAAAATAAAAATAAAATGATTTGTATTTATGAAATACAACGGTCGTCTCTTTGAATAGTTAAACAGACAAGGAGGTCTGATTTGACCAAGAGTTTTAAAGATAAATTTAATAATAAGTCTTTAACAAACGAAAGGGAGAAGAGCAGTAATAGCTGTAATTAACCAGTCATCAAGTTGGCACATTTTATGAAGTCCCGCAACCGCATGCAAAGTCGCGAGCATATACTAGTTTTAAAACGTGATTTATTGATTCTATAGTATATAATATTATTGATTACGAGAACGCCAAGAATGCTTTACAGAATCTCTTGTCCCTAGACGACACGTGCAATATCCTGCACAATTTGCCGGTCCCGCTTTTATACGGGACGTTCTCCCCAGTGAATGCATGACCTAACTAACAGAGGTCAAATCGTACAGATATATCAAATTCGCCCTTGCAAGGTTTTCTGAACACGTACGCTGTCTCTTCAAGTTTCAATTCGGGACCCGGAGTAAAGTTACCATACGATGGGATTTTTAAGGATAATGTGATTAACTGAAATTGTTAAAAGTAAATTCTCTAAGAAATGATTTTCTTTTTATGTTTTGGAAGGTACTGCTTATCGGCAAGCCTCAACTGCTATATTAATCGCTACAGAAGCGTGACTTACGAGTGATTTTTG
Organism: Esperia sulphurella; assembly: GCA_947086405.1. NCBI lineage: Eukaryota > Metazoa > Arthropoda > Insecta > Lepidoptera > Oecophoridae > Esperia > Esperia sulphurella. The sequence continues at coordinate 6,124,265 of OX352282.1, forward strand.
CGACTACTTATTTTTCGTAAGCGATTCTTAAATGCAGCAAAATAAATTTACGAAAAAAGTTAGTAAGGTAAAAATATACACATACATAAAATAATGGCTATCAGAAGTAAAGATAAGAAGCTGGCCACTAATACAAGAAATTCTAGTATGGAAGTCAGGCAGGCCTCATTCGTAAGTTATCTCTTCTATTTGTTTTCTTAATAATAAGTATTTATTTTCAAACATTTCCTCGTTAAGTTGTGGGGGGGAGGAATTCCTGTTCCCACAGCTCTTGTTTAGTGTGGACAACTTTGAAAAATATATTCCCATTGTTTCCACCGCCTTGGTTGGTGGGGCTAAATGCCAACAGAAATCTTAAATTGCTAATATTCCCATCGACAATCAGGTAGATGTGGGAACGAAAGGGTATTAGACGTTTCCATTCGAATAAATGGTAACCCTACACCAGAAGGGACTTTCGCTTCACTGAAAATGGTCTTAAAGTACGAACTTTGGTAATAATGTTCACATTATGTCTACTATTACACAGCATTAAGGGGCATATTTCCGCTATAATTTGTTTTAAGTCTCTTCAATTGAAGTTGTTGATAAGAAATACTTTTTATGAGCAAGTTTATATGCCTTTGTACGTTGAATATAATCTCGTAATGTTTATATATATAATGGCATCCTGCTTGTGTATATTAAGGCTTGATTGTCGTAAAGTAGGTTATCGTCCGGTGATTGTTATATAAAGATGATACTAAAGGAAGGGAAAGAGATATGTCGTGAACACGATACTTGGCTCCCCGCTCTCTCTACCTACCCCGTCAGGGATATAGAGTGAAGATATAATATGAATATACCCTTTTTCATCACCATATCGTAGATTGTAGATAATTTATTTATTCCTATTTTGTTGTAAATTTCTATTTAATTTTTTTTTCTCTGTACCTTCCTACTTTATAGGGTTACTATACAATATTTTTTATGTTTATATATTAGAAATCTGTTAATGGCTAATGTTTAATTTATATTATACTTTATTATATATTTTTGTAAATTAGCTGTAGGTTTCAGAATGAATAAATAAAATATCATCATTTCAGCCCTTAGACGTCCACTGCTGGACATAGGCCTTCCCCAATGAACGGCACCACACCCGGTTCTTCTCTCTCCGCACCTAACCGCGTTAGGCCATAATCTTCAAGTAAGTCGTCGGTTCATCTGTCGGCGGGGCGTCTCACCTTGCGCCTGCCGATCCGTGGTCTATACTCCAGAACTCGTTTGCCCCAACGGCCGGCAAATCATGTTTAAATTTAATATAATTAGACGACCTCCGTGGCGGAACGGGTAGCTCTCGGACTGCCACACCGGAGGTTGCGGGTTCGAATCCCGCTAGGAGCAAATGTTCGTATGATGAATATGAATGTTTGTACCCAAGTCTTGGACGTTTATATAATTATTTAAGTATGTAGTAACCATAGCACAGGCTCTGCCTAGTTTGGGACTGGATAATTGGTGTGAATGTCTGAGATATTTATTTATTTATATTTATTTATTTAATCATCTTTGGTCGAATCTGAGACAGAAATATGTTCTTTTTAATGTATTATACAATGTTAGGTATAACTTCGGTAAAAGCCTTCAAATGGTTCTATAGATCGCAGTTACGACAGATTTATTTGCAGATTTGTGTAAGATCTACAATCTCTTCATACATTGTATTGACGTATCACAAACAGTTTATAAGACAAGGAGCTTCCCAATACTAGATCATGCTCGAAAGGTCTGTTCAGATGAATAAGATATAGTTATAACCTAAAAATCCCAGAGTATTCCCCACAGCTGTAATTTGTCACCAATCAGCGCGAGACTGGTTTTATCAAAGTTTATGGGCGACAATAAATTCAGCTAGGACAGGAATTTGAGCGCAGGCGCCGAATAAATCTTCATTTGTAAACAACCTGATATACCTAGCTGTTTCCACTTCAATTTAGCTTTAAATTTTCTTGGAAACTGATATAATTGGGAGATTAATGGCTTAACAGATTCGTGGTGTGTTGTAATATAATTAGATGTTTAGAGATTTCAGGTAGGTGTGCTTAGCATAGGCTTTGTTTTCCACGAGCCTTTACCCACAAGTTTGTTCGCGTGTAAATAGAAAATGTCTTTAACCTATCAGCGATTTATTTATATTGTACAACTTTTTTGAATCTACGGCCTCGTCATAGATTCGCAAAATGGATCTGATAGACGTCAACGTCTCTCATTGTTATATCATAATATCAGCCCTTAGATCTCCACTGCTAGACATGGGCATTCCCAATGAACGGTTCACACACCACACCCGGTTCACACCTTGTTATATGTTCGGACATATTAGGGGTACCTAAAAATTACCAATAGTTGATAGAACGATTGATAAACGATTTTGCCGTGTTGTTTCCGGTAGAGTAGAATAGGACCACTCCAACTCTTCCCGTGGATGTCGTACAAGGCGACTAAGGGAATACATTATAAAACAGCAATCAGGCCTCCCCAACCCGTCTGGCCAGCGCGGGGAGTGTAGGCCAAATCCTCCGTCTGTCTCCGGCAAATGAGAGAGGGTTGTGCTCCTGCAGTGGAGACAAAAATAACCTGATGATGATGATAAAACGATAGCAATGCATTTCATAGTCTGATACAAGAGTTTACAATAATTAATTAATGTGTCATAGATAGGACAGATGCGTCTGCGCGCGGTGGGTTGAGATCGTAACTGTCCCTTCATTCCTTCTCTCCGCTCTTCTCGCTGCAGTCAGCCACCATTCAAGTAGACGCTACGATTTTGCCTTCATGTTGGAACTCAATCTCTGTAGATACAGCCAGCGTCAATAATATCTTAGTATATGCAATTGCTACAAGAATTGCATATTAAACACGTCACAATAGTCGGACGGAACCAGAACTTTTATTTTATATTTTATTTCTTATTCATGATGGGTTTACGCTTGACCTCAATCTCACCTGATGGCAAGTGACTATAAGGCCTAAATTGAATCGCGTTTACCCAGAAGGTGTCTATTCACTCTTCCCTTTTATCATCAGGTTATTTTTGTCTCCACTGCAGGAGCACAGCCCTCTCATCTGCCGGAGACAGACGGAGGATTTGGTTTACATTCCCCGCGCTGGCCAGACGGGTTGGGGAGACCTGATTGATGTTTTATAATGTATTCCCTCAGTCGCCTTGTACGACATCCACGGGAAGAGTTGGAGTGGTCCTATTCTACTCTACCGGAAACCACACGGTACTTTTCCCTTAAAAAGATCAAATATTGTAAGTAGGTACTTGTCCGGAAATACAGAAGCTGGCAGGGAGTTCCGGAGTTCTAAAACGTGATCAATCAATGATCATACAAAATTTCTAAATTAACTAATGTTTCCATTTAAAAGTGAGATATGAAGTTTTCAAAAGAATTGCATTAACATACCACAAGTATGAGTACATTTCAAGAGTAAGTATCTGAAATTAGAATAAATGTATTTCATGGAACGCAATAATTTTGAAATCGTTTAAACGCTGTGTTCTACATTTCTTCCTAGTCCAGTTGATTATTCTGATATTTTGTTTGTTTGTTTTGAATTTTTAACGTGAACATCTTTAAGTAGAGAAGTTCGCAACACATCATATCACGGAGCGAAAAACGGACGAAGGAAAGTCGCTTCGCAACATTGAATTGCGCAAAGTGACTCTGGCTTGAGCATTATGTCATGTAATGTCAAGAAAAAAAAAATCGAAATTAGTTTTTGTTCAGCTCTGGCGCTGACTGTACCTATACCTGTCTACTTACTAAGACTAAGATGGGACATTCATCTATTTCAGACAATCACCCCCAAGTGGAAAGGAAGGCCGATCATTATTTTCGTTTTTCAGAAGGGAATATTTTTCAGGCTCGCCTCATGATTTCTTGAAAACATAAAATTGCGTGAAAAAGTCGCGTCTGGGGGTAGATTTGTTGATATTATTTCTGTTTTTTCTGCTAGTGGCTCCCTGGCGACTACTTTAATCGTAGAAGACACCGTAACGGCGTCGTTACGACGTGAACGCCTCCTGGGTGTTAAACAACAAGGTGAGGTCTTTTTTTTGTACGACATTTATTTGTAGTTAGTTACGTGGTTATGTATGGTAACTATACATTCGCGGTTGAGCTGCTATCTCCGAACAGTGACATTTGAACTCAGTTACGCAGAAATGATCTAACTCAAACGTAGTCATTCTCGAGATATCTTTAGTTTTTGATGAAACATCGTGAAATTATAAAGAAAAAAATTTAGGTTACTTTAAAGTTCATTCATTCATTTCAGCCTTTAGACGTCGCCTTCCCCAATGAACTCCACCACACCCGGTCCTCCGCACTCCGCATCCAGGCCCTTCCGACCACCTTTTTCAGGTCTTCTTCAACGTTAAACACCATTATAGACTGCTTGCATATTGTGAACATTTTTCAAAAAAATTATGTTGCATTATTATCAATCAACCATATCACTCAAGTTCACGGCATAGGTACGTTCGGAACAAAACGCTATAAGAGCTTAACGATAAGTTGCGTTTTAACATGCGCGAGCGCCTACGTAATTTTTAGGTTATTAATAAGGCGACTTACTTCAAAATCAAACGAGTGCCACTTCTGTAATTAGTACTATTATTTAATCTATGCCTCTAACACCACTTCATTCTGTAAAAGAGTGTAGTCTCCTCAACACACAATATTGCCTCCATTTCCCGCTGGTTTGTTTATGAATGTGATCCATTTTCCAAACTTTGCCCGCTCGCGGCAAAAGCGGCATGTTACACTGACAGTAAGACTAATTTGACTTGTTTGTTTGTGTTAATACGATGCGTTGACAGGGAGTTAGCCGTATAAATCATACCTTACACTGAATCATGGCACAACAGTTGTTTATATAGAGGGCACAGTAAGTAGCTGGTCATCTGATCAGCTACTTACTCTGCTCGAACTGATATAATCATAATAATAATAAATATCTCAGACATTCACATCAGTTATTCAGTCCCAAACTAGGTAGAGCCATACTTAAAATATATACACATCCAAGACTTGGGTACAAACATTCATATTCATCATACGAACATTTGCCGGGTGCCGTGTGGTTTCCGGTAGAGTAGAATAGGACCACTCCAATTCTTCCAGTGGATGTCGTACAAGGCGACTAAGGGAATACATTATAAAACTCAATCAGGCCTCCCCAACCCGTCTGGCCAGCGCGGGGAGTTTAGGCCAAATCCTCCGTCTGTCTCCGGCAGTGGAGACAAGAATAACCTGATGATGATACGAACATTTGCCCCCAGCGGGATTCGAACCCGCAACCTCCGGCGTGGCAGTCCGAGAGCTACCCCGTTCCGCTACGGAGGTCGTCTGGATACTGTCTGGATGGATACTGTCTTAAGATTCTGTCGTGATGCCATGACAAAGAATACTATGTGAAGAAGCGACACTCGCCTCACCGCCAGTTTAACGTCGCCCGCAAAATAGAGAACGGCTGGCAGTACGCACTACTGGGCTGCCGCCCGCCGCTGGCGCCGAGAAATCGTTGTTGAGGTATAACGTTGTTCCTATCTCGATCAACTATGGTCGCGCGCTGGGTGCAGCAGCAGTCCTACAATAATTAACGCGCAAACACAAATGTCTACAGACAGAATGGTACTCATAGAAATCCTATCCAGATAGAATGGTTAAGCGGTCGCGACACGCGTGTCATCGATTTGCAATACATTGCAAAAACTATCAAACGCTTGATTGTTTCGCGCCGAGTCAAGGTCTAGCCAACTTAAGGGCACAATATACCTACCCACCTCTTTACACACTAACAAGCACCAATTTATCAACACATCAATACATATATGTACATACATATACATACATACGCCCCCCCCCCCCACAAACACACACATACAAACATTCGTAAATGCAGCTTTATAACATCATTTTCTTTTAAAAATAATACCGTCTATTTAACATTTCTCCTTCCTCAACTAACTCGACATTGCCTATCCGCTCACCTTCTCGTCTGATACCACTTTTATAGCTGGTGTTTATAATACAGGTTTATCCCATCTTAAACATCACCTGCCACGTGTAACGGATACTATGCATATATTTTTTTCTTTTGTTACTTTATTTAATGCCATAATGTAGACATCCATGTACCTAGAAGATACGGAAAATATATCTGTTGAACCTAATAAAAATATATCATTATTATTTATGTATTAATTGTATGGATTAAATAAAACTAGAATACTAATAATAAAAGGAACAAAAAGATTAGAGGTAAAAAATGGCTTCCAGGCTCCCCACCGCTGGGAGCGTGCCCAAAAGGCTGGCAGCATTACCTCGCTGTATTGTGAGGCTTATCCCCTGTGCGAGGTAATGCTCAGCCCTTTGGTCATTCGACCCCTTGACCAGGCGCTTTGATATCTCCCGAAAGAGATGGAGAGCACCCGGTCCCCATATTATTATTATTATAATTAAAAAAAAACTTTTTAATTATAATAGATAGATAGATAGATAGATAAACTCTTTATTGCACACAAATTAAGGATAACAATAAAATAGGTACAGATTTTTGGAAAGTGTACAAAGGCGGCCTTATCGCTTAAAGCGATCTCTTCCAGGCAACCTTTCTGAAGGATAATAAAAAAGACATAGCGACAGAGTAATGCAGGTGAAACAAGATAAATTTATAATTAATAATTTAATTTATAATAATAACAGTACTTATACTTTTTAAACTGCCGAACGGATCGAGTGAGATCTCATATAGTTTTCACTCTGTATAACACATAGACACACGATTTAAGTAGTATTCCCTGTACTGAGCTCTTACATTCGTGATCCCATTAATTTTGGTCCAGAACACACCTCTCAGAGGGTTTTTGCGTGGGGTCCTTGCAAATTAATCTTGCTGAGAGTATCGTCTTCGAGAAGCTTGCGCGTGGAAGGGTCGGGGGGTCGCGACCCCATTAACATGCGGCGATACGGTCTCAGACTACAATTTATTTAGGGTACAACATACCTGACAGCCACTGATAACACGTCAACTTTTGCTTAATCGATGTGCTACGAGCAGATGGTAAGTGGTCACCGCTGCCCATAATAAATAAATAAATAAATAAAAATAGCCTTTATTCCCAAGCAATTTGATATAAAATGGAAATATATTATTAATTTACAGTTGAGAAAAATATAAAAAAAGATAATTCATTAATCATATCATAATTAAAAATATCAATAAATAGATTCTAATTTTAAATAATTGTCTTGGAGAGCCTTTTAGCCCTGGCTTCCTTCAACTACTTCTTGCCACTCTTTCAAATAACATTCCATATCCTCCTTCCACTCTTTTTTATCCTTTGCTCTTTGCATCCATTCTTTTCCTATTGTCTTATTTATGTCATCTTCCCATCTAGTCTTTGGTCTTCCTATATTTCTTTTTCCAAGTTTTGGGTGCCATGCAATTAACCTGTAAGATCGTCATCATCATCAGTAGTTCACTGCTGGATATAGGCCTCTCTCAAGGCGCGACAATAAACCCGATCCTAGGCTCCTCCCATCCAGTCATTGACAGCCGTCTACGCTGATCGTTGCTCCATCTAGCCAGGACGCTTGTCCCACACTACCCCTGCCCAGTCGTGGTCTCCATTCGAGAACTCGTTTACCCCAACGGTATACTACATTTTCTTTTATCACAAATGCATATTTTCAATTATAAATGAAATTCTTCCACAAGCGTGAATGCTTTGTAGGAACGACTTTAGGTCATTCTTTTATTAAAGAGTCTTAATTGTTAGTAATTCTGCTACAGACTTGTCCGAAGTTAAATAATTCAAAAACCGAAACTGTTTAGGTACGTAAAAAGAAAAATTGGTTTCATACGAAGAATAAAGTCTTAGTATGAAACTGGCTACGGTAGGAGGATAAGAAAACATGTACGAAACCTGTTACGTAATATAACACGTGTTTTGTAGCGGCCAAAGGAGTATTTAGTAGTTTTACACAAAGAAATGAAGTTACCGCGAGAACATATAAAGCTTACGCACACATATGAAGATTGAATCATTTCCACGCAGCGCTGTGAAGCAGAAAGATTATTTTGTACCCTCTTCACAGTTCATATACATAAAACCAACCGCTCTAACAAGACCTTTAACGCGCTAGTGCGGCGCCATATTTTTGTAGGTCAAAATATTAGTTTAATTTATGTTTTAATCGTTGCTAGATACGAAACTACGCGCCGTTTCAAATAATATTCTAGAATAGCTGTGCCCGCGGCTCCGCTCGCGTGGACTATAGCTTTTTAAATAAAGTTGAAATGTACTTAGTTCTACCTCCCCTTCTACTTTTCTTTCCGCTGCCGCTGCAGCTGCCGCTTCATCAGAATCGGTTCAGTAGTTTTTACGTGATCCGTGCACAAATTAACAGACAAATAGAAAATCAGATCCAAAAATTATCTTTATGTGTTCTATTATTTATTTATTTAACAATTTAACAATATATTTGCACACATAAAAGAAAAAAAAACATACAAAACACTAAAAGTAAGGAAAAAAATAACATGTACAAATCCGTATCATTATATAGCCGTAGATCCCAAATTTTTTTTTTTGCAAATATGTTCAATGTATAGACTCGCGAAGTTAACATTTTTAACGAAGTTATCGAATGAATGCGACGCAAATATCCTCGAGCGCGTACCTCGAGCAGAAATTATTTGAAACTGAGAGCGCAGAGAGATGATGCTTGAAAATGATTTCCTACGAACATAACTGTCAAATAATTACTGCAAAAGTTTAGATTTTTCGTTTAAGTTTAGATGTTCACATCCCTCAACACCCCAAAACAGAGTTCTAAACAAAATGGCCGACATAACAAAAAATTCGGAGTGAGTACTGTGACAAAATTATATTTGCTCTTCGCTATTAATTGATTTATTCGGATTATTCCGTATAAACACAGTAATACGGTTTAGAATTCTGAATTTCATATCCGTGAACTGGTAGACGGATGTTTGTGAATTATGTAATAGATAAGCGAGTTAGTAAATTGTATGGGCATATGAATACAATTGGTTTGAAATTATCTATTGTTTGTATTTATTCGACAACCATTGAGATAGTACTAATAGTCTCAGAGTGTAAAACTATTTAGAGGTATCAGGTTTCTTTTGAAACCCGTTTTAATATTATAAACTACATAGATTTTCTACATTTTTGAGGAGTTAGTAAGAGTGGGCAAGTATCCATCATTAGTAAAAGAAATGACTATGAGACGGAAAAACGACATCAAACGATGAGAAGTTTAATCAATTGCCCAAGATCGAAATGATAATGAACAGAAGGCCAACAACAAGATGATAGTGGATCAAAGCTTTTAAAAACGAGATCTTTTAAAAGCGTACAGTTTATACTTCAAATAAGTATCCTTAGGTCCTCTTTTGATGTGATGAATACGACTAACAATATGGAGTCAGAATACAAAAAAAAACCTTTAACTTCTTTTGCTTATTCTCAGTTATAAATATATATCTTTGTACTACAAAAGAAAATCCCTTCAGGTTACTTATACGTAATAAACCCTACTCCAGACAAGAACAAAATTACCTTCGGAAAATACATAACATGCGGTTATCGTGAGTTGTACATATAAAAGCAGAAATACCAGATACGGTTAGCGACTGTGTATAAGGGTGTCCGAAGACACACGATCGACAATATCTAAAAGTAAAAATGTAGTCCAGTCGAGTCGCTGCTGGATGAATACGGTAGCTTGATTGCTTAGGCTCGGAGCTTGTGACAAATTAATCACACGACTTATCCTACAACGTGTACAAAATAAATCAGTGTCGTGTTTTTTTCATAGCAACGACAAAATGTAAACTCAATGATTTGATTGGTCTTTAGAAACTAGCCGGTGGGAGGATTCCAGTGATTGATTTGTCTGGATGGTTAGCACTCTCTTACCTGTTTCTGCCGCAAAACATCAATACCAGCATTGTTGTTTATTGGTTTTAGGGGTGGGAGAGATCTAGTTTGTAGTGTGTAGTAAGTGTTTATTTTAAAAAAATGTTTTATGTTTAAATATAATATATTATTATAAAGGGGACGATGTACTGGGTAGGCAATTGGTTACGAAAGTGAATCTAGGTAAGGTTAATGTTTCTTTAAATGTCCTAAGTAGTAAACAAACCTCTACAAAATCTCAAGTTTGCGAGCCAATCACACAATAAAACTGACCCAAAATCCTCATATACCTCAAACAAGCACTTGCACGATATCCACTCACAAAACTAATAGAATTAATCATCGTAAACCTTAGTTTTTAGCAAAATTATCAACAAATCGTCTTAACCCCAAATCATATTGAGACGGGTTATCTCTATATTGTCTTTGGATTTTAGAGATGGGGTATGTCACGCATTCAATTATGCAATTCAATTATTCATTCGGAATACTTGTAACTAATTGAATCTTTAGAAATAAGTAGGCGAGGAGAAAAAAGGTTGGACATCCACTAAACCAAAAAAAAAGGTATTGTATTTTTACCGTGACCCGCAAGCGCTTCCTTTGGGTGACAAAAGATTTCGGTTTTAGACGCCAGAGGCGCTAGTAATAATGAAATACTAAGCCATACACTAATGTTTGTTTCTAATATGTTTTATAAAGAAATGCATTGTATAAAAACATTAAAATTAAAATAATTCAGGGTGCAAAAAAAATTGCTTCATGACGTTTGATTTCATTCGTTTTCCTCTACTTTGTTTATAAAAATTAGATATGACCATGCGTACTATAATAGAAAAAAAAAAAAAAGGTTTACAGCTGCGCGGTGCGCGCTGCGCGATCCAGGGTACGTAAGACTAGAAGTTGTCTTACGTAAAGTTTCGTACTCATAAGTAAAATTTTGTTTTTGTTTTGTTATTTTAATATATATTTATATATTTAAATGCTATAGTTAAATCATTATGTAAAACTTCCTTATTTAATAGCTTTTTCTAGATTTTATCACATTTTATACGTTCAAGAGTGTCAAAAAGCCAAAATACGAGATTTATAGCTGCATAGGTACGACGATGGTGCCATGTTTTGTCAGTACCTAGTATGTAACTTTGTGCAAGGGAGTAAATAAATGCTAATTTAATTATGTAACAATTAAGTTAATGTACGACTATTTTCTTTCACTTAATTGTTCTGAAATGAGACTTCGTATCACATTGGTTAAGTCGTCAAATAAAAGATAGACAATTGATATTCTATTAATTTTAGTATTTTTATGAATGATCTTAACGGAATATTGGCACAGATAATCGTAATCGTAATAGCAGCGGTAAAATCGATGTTTGTTGCTCATTATCGTTTGCACTTTTCTAAAATATTAAGTTTGATGCCGGTGCATTGTTTTATGCATACTTAATATTATTGTTATTACAATGATATGTATTTTGTACCTTAAAGAAATAAAATGTTTCTGCAATTAGTTGTATTCATTTTTTAAACTTTGATGGATATATGTTCCCTTAGACATGTAAGAGTCCAAAAAACCAAAAACTAAACAATGTGCTTGCGTGTCCGTTTGTCTGCTGTCGTATGCTAGGTCCAAAGTAATGATCCGATGTGGATGAAATTTTGTATTTCGGAACAGAATATCCATGAAAGTAACCAATAAATAAATAAATATTCCTAAACTAATAATCACTGAGAATAATATAGAATTAATCACAAATTCAATTAAATTCAATTGAATCAGTTAATTCTATTATTTGACAACACTATTTTATATCTATGGTCACCTTGGCGCCATGTTTGTTTATCAAATTAGACATTTAAAGAAAAACACACCTTAGGTCACTGTCCGTTGCAACATTAGTGTGAGTTTTTAATAATTAATATATAAACAAAACTAAAGTAATTAAGAACGCTCTTATAATACAGACTTCAACGAGTAAACATGGTCTTAATTAACCCAGAGTCACAACGTACTCTCCCCGTGTTTCACAGTGTAGAAACAGGCACGCGAGGCAGTCTAACTAACATAGTCCATAGGTGACAGCTTACCATTAAACGGGCTATCTGTTCGCTTGTTACTTCAGACCGTGGAAAAAACTAAGATTGGTAAATTGACAGATAAACGTCACAAAAATTAATAGATAATGAATTGTAATATACTTCCTATTTTTTAAATAAATACATATATTATTTTATTCCTATCTATTATTAATTGTATCAGCGGAGACCTAAAATTCGCTCCACGTACCTATCTCCGTAATATCAAATTATTGTTTAAGCTGTTGTTGGTCTTCTAAAAATAAATAAATATCCTCCAATCAAATTCTGACCACTGTTCCAAGTACGACCCTGGATCGCACGTATTATTATATGTGATACCATTCTATAGGGGGGACATAATTTTAACTTTCACTAAACATTTGACATTGACTTTATGCCACATTAGTGATTTGTCCGATTTCTCAATAAGCTGTGGATCAATCAATTACAATCGATTTATATCAGTCGATGCTCGACCGTCTTGCCTCGTTCCACTTGATACTCGATCCACGTCGATATATTTGACGTCGGTATCGCAGGTGTGAAGGCACCCTAGAATGGGACGAAATACAATAGGAAAAGAAAATGATTTTTCTTTTTTGTACTTGCATGTCGGTCCGCGATACGACACACAACACCTCTTACAAAATACATTTTTGCAGAAATATCAACTTGTGGATTTGTAGGGCTGCCACGAGCCATTATTGTTACCCTACATTTATTTTGCTTTAGGTATGTACGAGTAAGTAAAGGTTGCAAAACCTTCTAACTTCTATCTTAATAACTAGCATTTGCTCACGTTTTCGTTCGCGTTGTTTCTAGAGTTCGCCACGCGTTTTATATATTTAATTCAGATCGTCTAACTGAGTTTACGTCATTACAATCCCACTAATATTATAAACTAACTGTGCCCGCGGTTCCGCTCAATTGGTCCGAATCCGCTCCAGTTCCCACTCCCGCTCCTGTTCATTTTCCCACTTCCACTTCCATTCCAACTCCAGCTCCGACTCCAACTCCGGCACTCGCACTCCAGGTCCCTCTCGTCGCTCTAAATGTAGTCCTAACTAACCCATCGCAATTCCGCCCAGCATTACTTTGTTGCATACGTATGCAACAAATTCATCGTAATCGGCTAACTCAATCAAAATTTATGCGAATTTATAGTTTTCAAAAACTCACATTACATTGGTACCATACCCGCTCCCGCTACCGCTCACGAATTCAGTCGAGCATTTACACCCTACACTCCTCGCAGTCTATGCGAGTTTTCGGAAACTATAAATTCTCATAACTTTTGATAGACTACACCGATTGCAATGAAATAAAGCCTATATGTTACACCGAATTCAGCACTATGTTTCTGTGAAAAGTTCATCATGATCGGTTCAGTAGTTTTTAAGTGATGCGCGCACAAACAAATAGATAAACAGACAAAAATTCCAAATATGATCGAAATATGTTCTATTACTTATCCGTAGACCACCCCCCCCCCCATTTTTTTGCAAATATCTTCAATGTACATGTTACTCAATCACACTTCAATCGCTGGACGGATCGCGATGAAACTTGGCACACATATAGGTTAGGTCCTGGAATAGGACATAGGATAGTTTTTATCCCGAAAACACATCTCATTCCTACGGGAAATAGATAATAATGTGTGAATGCAACAGATAGTGGTTAATATAACTTAGTGTTGACAACCTTAGACAATAAAGTGGACCGTCCATCGCATGTGTGCTGAGCACAGTGCTGTATAAATACTGAGTGCAATATCACTGTATCAAATATATGACTCGCCTCACCCCGTCGCAATTCTATTCTATTTCATTAAGAGTCCCCGCAGACTGCAAACTTTATATCGGCCGATAATTTAGTCAGGTTCTTAAACAGTATAAAGATGTATGCAAGTACGCACACTATGACGATTTGTTGGCCCAGTGTGCGCACTAGCAGCTCAATCCGACTAAATTATCGGCCGATATAAAGTTTGCAGTCTGCGGGGACTCTTAAGATACCTATTCGATTTGATTGAATTACAGTTGTAGATTCATACCAAAAGGAATATTCTTTACTTGGACATAAAAACATACAATTTCAAAGGAGTTCTACAGCTACACCCACAGAAATCCTATCAAGATAGAGGGTAGTAGGCGCGACACGCGTGCCAACAACCTGCAATATATTGCATAAACTATCAAAGGCTTGCTCGTTTCGCGCCGAGTCAAGGACGGGTAAACATCGACAAAAAATCAGCATAATGCCATATTGCGTTGTTTCTAACTGCATAACTCTATATTTAATTCCAGATTAATAGTCCTATGAAAACCAACGCTATTTACGTCTCGGTAACATATACATGAAAGGGTCACCAGCAGCAAAAATAGGTTTGTATTACCAAGTAAACTTTGCGGTCCACTTAGGAACACCATCTATTGTGTATTTTGTTTTCGAGACGCAAATGCGTTTGTTTTCATAGGACTATTAATCTGGAATGAAATATACCTCCTCACTAGAAACGTGACTGCGAGGCACAAAGGGTGCGCGGGAGGGGGCGCGCTGTGTCCAAAAACCGGCACGCGCGGAACTTAAGTAAACAAATGGCTATAACTGTTCTATCTTGATATGATTTATGTATTTATCTATGCCAGTTACCAGTCAAAATTGATTTGACGATCGGAGACCACTGTCTACTGAATATGATCACTTTTCGATTTGACTACACTTTGTAAAGTCGTAATTTTTTTTTTAATATTAATAAAAAGTAAAATTAACGGTCAAGAGTCGGACCCCTCACAAATTAGTCTCTGAATTATTGGAAACTTGTGGTGGTGCGAGAAACCGACTCTACAAGGAATGGTAAGATCCAGAAGTGGTCGAAACTAGAAGTGACCAAATACAGAAGTAGTCAACATACATAACATTGTTTAGTATGTTGGGTATCTGTCATTTAATTAATTTAAAGGAACCATTCATATTTTTGCCGTGTGGTTTCCGGTAGAGTAGAACAGGACCACTCCAACTCTTCCCGTGAATGTCGTACAAGGCGACTAAGGGAACATTATAAAACATCAATCAGGCCTCCCCAACCCGTCTGGCCAGCGCGGGGAGTGTAGGCCAAACCTCCGTCTGTCTCCGGCAGATGAGAGAGGGTTGTGCTCGGGCAGTGGAGACAAAAAAACCTGATGATGAACCATTCATAAGGTATTGAGTTTTTTAGTAGGTATTATCGTTGTTGTTTCAAAATAAACACTTTCCTTTGTGAGTGACAAAGTTACACATCCGGCACTCCAGCCTGTCCGTACATGTACGTGTGTGCGCGGAAATATTTGTAAGGCTGGCTGCTGCACCGAGCGCCATCGAGAGTGAGACAACGTTATACGTCAACAACATAAGTGCTTCTCTTTCTAACTAAAGCGTCGATCTCTTAGCCAATAGAGAATACTGCCAGCCGAGTTCTATTTTGTGGGCCACGTTAAACGTGCGGGGGGAGGTGAATGACGCTTCTTTAGGCAATATTTAATACTAGTTGTTGCCCGCGACTTCGTCCGCGTGGACAACTTAACTTCACAAATTATTATATATTTCCCATAGGAATGCGATATTTTTCGGGATAAAAATTATCCTATGTCCTATTCCAGGACCTAACCTATATGTGTGCCAACTTTCATCACGATCCGTCCAGTGGTTCAAAGTCAAAGTCAAAAGTCAAAATCATTTATTGCATATGAGTACACTTGGTACATTTATACACGTCATTTTTTTATCGACTACCGCTTCCTATAAATAGGTGTTAGCGCTGTGAAGAAGAAACGGCGCAACAAACTTCACGCAACTGAATAACACCACTTAAGGTTAAAGCGTGATTAAGTAACAAACATCTAAACATCCAAATATCCAAACTTTCGCATTTATAATATTAGTAGGATTGTCTGCTGAGAGTGCGCCTGTCCGAATCCGTCTTCGGGCACACGGGGAACATTCTAAACTGGGTTTATATTATACAGCGCTAAGAGAGATCGTAATTGTTACAAAATGAGAACAAAAATATACCGCCCGAGATTTTTTATGACTTTCCTGTACATTTGATGTATATTTATTCGTTAGGTTAATAGTTGGACGAGGTTAGCTCGAGTTATTTCAGACTGCGGTAGTTTTCGCTCAACTATTTTTCATGGGTAGTTTGTTAGTTTTTTTAGTTTTGGTATAAGACAAATTTATGTGATGTTGTGGTGTTATTCAGTTTGTTAAGTGCATTTAGGTTTATATGGTGTCGTTAACAAAAAAAAAATTAGGTCATCTTTTAAAATAGTAGTAGCTACGAGTAAGTCATTATCCTACTTCCTACTAATATTATAAACGCGAAAGTTTGTAAGTATGGATGGATGTTTGTTACTCTTTCACATAAAAACTACTGAATGGATTTTAATAAAACTTTACAATAATATAGCTTATACATCAGAATAAGAATAGGCTACAATTTATAAAGATATTGTGTGAATTGTCCAAAATATCAAGTAAGTAGGAAAAAATCTACCATCTGCGAGCTATTCTGGCGTGCGCTGCCAAAACCGCTAGAGTTACACATATGTAATGTATGATGGAACTGTTTATCTTAAATAGTCCTACAAAAAAGCTACTCGTAATACTAACAGACGAAGTCGCGGGCACCAGCTAGTGAAAACTAAATACGATGATCAGATGAACAATGAAATGACGGACCTAAAAGTCTTAAAAAATCTAACGACAACGTACAAAAGTATTTTTTTTTAATTACAAAAGTTATAATTTATCATTAAGTAGGTACAAGGAAATTCAAATGTAGGTAATTAAAAGTATAGTCGTTAGAATATAAAACAAAGTATTCCAGCCGTTTTTGTCTGTATGTTCGGCCTAATCTGGTGCAAACTGCCGAACGGATTTCGATTAAGTTCTCATCCTTTATTAGGTGTTGGATGGGGTTTTGATATAATACCCCAGATCTGAAGTTGGTGGTGGTCATGTAAAAAAAGGATTAATTTAGTCAAGTAAATAACCTCTTTTCGAAATTTTATTTTTTAACTTCTTACAAAACAATGTGTTTTACATAAAGGTTTTCCACTGAAGAAACATTAGTTTTATACCTGTTTGTGATAGTAGGTACCGGAAGTCAATTTCTTTTTAATTTTCTTACAAAACATTTTGCGTTTTCACATTAAGTTTTTGCACTGAAGAAACATAAGTTGCTGCTATTTGTGATCGAAACACATACACATCAAACTTGTAAGGCAAAACACATGAAAGTTTTACATCGAGATTTCTTTATAAGTTTTTCATACCTCTTTGTGACCAGTTACAACAAACAGGTATAAAAACACAGAAATTCTATCAAGATAGAAAGGTGAAGTAGGCGCGAGACTTGTGCCAACAATCTGCAATATATTGCATAAACTATCAAATGCTTAATCGTTTCGTGCCGAGTCAAGGGCGGGTAGACATCGATAAGAAATCTGAAATAAAGCCATTTTGCGCGGATTCTAACTGCATAACTGTATTGCCTCACTGGAAACGTGACCGCGAGACATAAAGGACGGGCGCGCTGTGTCCGAAATCCGGCACGCGCGAAACTGAAGTAAACAAATGGCTATAACCGTTCTATCTTGATATAAAATAATTCGAACGAAAGGAAACCAAGCAATATGTAGTCATCAGTTCAGAGATACGTTTAAAAATACAACATTAAAAAATATGTAAGGATCTAGAAATGAGTTCAGCTGCGTAAGTAATAAGTTCACTCAAGCGAATATTTTATAAGTCTTCTCTCCTGATAAATGACTTTCAAGCTTGACTAAATAAATTAATAATGGAAACATGACGTTGTCAAAGCAACTACTTACTTTATATATTTTTTAATATGAAAAGAAATGCTTTAAATGATATAAGGTTTTGTAAAGGAAAAGAAAAGGATTACATACATACATACATAATGCTCACGCCCTGGTCCCAGAGGGGTAGGTAGAGACGATGCATTGCCAAAAATCGAAGAAAAGGTTTAAAATACCATTTTCGAAAAAAGATACCGTATGCGTACTAGGCTTAGAGCAGGACCACCCTAATCTTCCCGTGAGGGTCGTCAAGGCCACTAAGAGATTGCAATAGGGACGGGCAGCAGCGTCTTCATGTGAATATTTAGGCATTTATTGCGATAACCAATTTGTTTTAGTATTCTCTGCTGTTACGATATAACGATACAACGCTTCTAAAATCTTTTAAATCTGTTAAAACCTATATTCGACGATGTAAGACACTAGACCATGGATTGTTAGCAAAGGCGTGACAAAACATATTATTCCTTTTTAAAGTAACCTTTGAAAATGATACGTCGACAGCGCCCCTAGCGGCTATTGGTGGGAAACGGGAGTGTGGAGTGACACTTAACACGGTACAGAGGATGAAAAAGAAAAAAATCAGTAAAATTTTCCACCAGTAGGCTATTTAAATTTTGCCGCCCCTACAGGCCTCTACAATTCGATAGGTACCCTAGTTCACAATCATATTAATTAACTAGCTGTGCCCGCGGCTCCGCTCGCGTGAACTACAGAATCGCCCCCATTCCCGCTCCCGCTCCCGCTCCCATACCCATTCCCCTTTTCCCACGCCCACGCCTACGCTCACGCCCATGCCCATGCCCACGCCCACGCCCATGCCCACTCCAATTCCCACTCGCAGTTCCAAATGTAATCCAAACTCATCGCAATATGAATAGTACGGAAATACTATTATGTGCAATATATTGTATACTAACCTTACCTACTAATGTATTTGAAAACTAAAAATGTGTATAACTTTTGATTGAGTTAGCCGATTGCTATGAAATAAAAACTAAATGTTAAGTTAAGTAAAGCCCCATGTTTTTGTGAAAAGTCCATCAAAATCCGTTCAGTAGTTTTTAAGTGATGCGTGCACAAACTCACAGACAAACAGACAAAAAATCCAAAAACGATTGAAATGTGTTCTATTACTTATCCTTAGACCCCTCAATTTTTTTTTGCAAATATCTGCAATGTACAGGCACGCTATGTATACGATTTTATTTATTAGATTTTTTTTGTTAATGGATTTGTAACTATATGATTTGTGCACTATCGTCCTAATTACACCACCTTTTTCCCGTAATTAGTCTGATTGTGAACTAGGAGATCGATGTGTCAGTTTCTTCTTAAAGTTTATGAATAATTGTAAATTAATTGAACCTAATAATATTTATTTATAAAAAATGTATACGCGAATTATAATTTTTTTCTTTGCATAATACCTTTACCAAAATTTATAAATAAAATATATGTCAAAGCGTAAGGAACTTCGTTTTTGTCTGGTGTTCCACGGCACCACACGGCTTGTTTTAATTTCTGTAAGATATAAAAAAATATTGGCCCAAATTTGCCGCCGCCTGCTGGTAAATCCGCCACTGAATATTTCAGATGTATTTCAAAACTAAATAAATAAAAAAGTGGTGCTAAAAAGTGGTGTTATTCGGACACGAGGAATATCCGGCTACTAATGTACAGACAAGTTTTATTTTTTATTATATTTTGTAGCAATGTTACGACGTCGCTGGACTGAGCGGTAAACAAAAAGTCACTCAAGTCCTGCTACAGTAGGGCCAGGAAAAGAGAGATAAATATTTTCACTGATAAATTTGACAATATATTTTTTCCTAGTACGACTAACTTATGAGATGAATCTTGTATATAAAATGATGACTATAAAGCCTAATTATAGTATTGTTACACTGGCAACACTACCATTTCCTTTACTCCTTTCCTTTCTCTCTTCATCTTACTTGTCTATCAATCTATCTCACTTCTTCTCAATCACGGATGTACAATTCATTTACACATAACATCCGGTTGGTCGCTTCGCTGATATGACCTGAGACGATCAGTGCACTCCGAAAGATCAGAATACTAACAAGTAAGTGTTGAACACCTGCGCCGCGACCGTTAATCTACCAAACCAGAGGCCATGTCTGTTACAGTATATAGTAGGACTTTGTTTTTCTCCTAGATCCTTTGCTTCATCCCTCTCCCGTAGAAATAAGTTAAAAGAAATGACAGAGTCAACTATAAACTAATCTGGGTGCGTCGTCGGCGGAAGTGCGATACAGAAAAATAATTGCGACTTTTTGATAGGCAATAATCCAGGATTACAAAAAAATAGTTTAAGTATTTGGTTAAATCGTTACATGTGCCCACATACTATCAGCAAGAGTTACGCAAAATGTAATCGCGGTTACTTCATCGATTGGTACTTTCTTATATTCCTAATTTCTTTCTATCCCAAATTCGTAATTCGATGTCACATATAGAAATTAGGACAAATGAGAAGGTAATTGAGAAGCGATTAGCGATTTCCACAACGATTCTCGCGGTTCTCATGGCCCTATCCTCAGTATATTGCGGCGCTGGTGTAACAAATTACAGCCAACTAGACGGGTTTACATCCAGCGATATATTTATAGCCGTGGCGGGGATACACAACTTTCATTACTTTATGTGCACCTGGTAGTTTGCATGAATAATTTTTATAAAAATTTACATATCTTGCTTTTTACATTCTATCACCCCTCGTTGGCCTAGTGGATTGATCATTGGACTCGAGCGCAAGAGGCTGGTTCGATACCCATTGGAAACAGACCGCTTTGTAGAAGTTTGTTCCGGTCTAGATGTTATATTTATGTATGTTACGATCTCTAGTTATCACTTTCACTTGACGTACAATATAAAAAGTTAAAATCTTAAGCTTTGTGCTTTCGTCGTATTTAATCCTTCATTAGCGTCATTTTGTCTTCCTTAGCTTGAATCATGAATTATTTAATGCAAAGGATTCTAAACATGAAAGGGAGAAGTAATTAAGGTAAAAAAGTTCGTCATGGGCACACAAAAGGGCTGGGTTTTAAATAAATTTTTAAAGTACAAAGGTAGAGTATAAAAGCGACATCAAAAAGTCGATCAAAAAGACTATAAAATAAAATTGAAACATTTAAAAATGTCGTTTAAAATTTCCCACGGGTTTTATGAAACCGGATATTTCGAATATTACATTTTATATTCGTATTTGAGTCTTTATAAAGTTGAACTCGTAATATAGAAGGTAAACCTTCGACAGTAGAGTACTCGTAGAAATGAAGATGCAAAGGTATTAACATTGAAAATTAATAAACATCCTAGGAAACTCGAGATTATTATCCATCGATTGTCACTCAAGGCCATAATTTAAAAAAAACAATAAAAAGAGCCTTTATTAAGATTTCGTTAATGCTATTATAAATTAATTTAAATAACCATTATTATACGTAATTTGTCATTACTGATCCATTTCATTATTTACTAATAAAAATTCTTTAGGTATATGTCATTATTTACATTAATTAATGTGTCTTACTACCTTAAATTTTTTGTTATGTTTTATTTTCAGCAGCTCTGTTACGAGCGTAGGCATCTCCCAAGACTTGCAATTTTTTCCTGTCTGCTGTTTCCCTGTGCCATGCTACACCTAGGTAATTCTTTCATTATGACATCCATCCATCTTCTTCTCGGTCGTCCAACTTTTCTTTTCTCTTCTCTTGGATACCATTACCATTCTCTTTGTCCACCTGTAGGCCTCTTCCAAGACTTGCTATTTCTTCCTGTCTGCTGATTCCCTGTGCCATGCTACATCTAGGTAATTCTTTCTTTATGACATCCATCCATCTTCTTCTCGGTCGTCCAACTTTTCTTTTCTCTTCTCTTGGATACCATTACCATTCTCTTTGTCCACCTGTAGGCCTCTTCCAAGACTTGCTATTTCTTCCTATCTGCTGTTTCCCTGTGCCATGCTACATCTAGGTAATTCTTTCTTTATGACATCCATCCATCTTCTTCTCGGTCGTCCAACTTTTCTTTTCTCTTCTCTTGGGTACCATTACCATTCTCTTTGTCCATCTTTTGGCCTCTTCCAAGACTTGCCATTTCTTCCTATCTGCTGTTTCCCTGTGCCATGCTACATCTAGGTAATTCTTTCTTCAATTTCATTTTTAACTAAGTAGATAATTTTTATTAAATATAAAACTGCCGGCCTAATGAATCTTGTACAAGTATATAGGCTCTCATTATAAACGTTTGCTTTTTTTTATGAAATGAATATGAAAGCAATTATTTCTGACGTTATAAAGAAACGACAAAAATTCCTGTAATTATCCAAATTAAGAGACTTACTTATTATGATTTATTTTTTCACGTCTGTAGACAATTTATGGGCTTCTTTAGTTGTTTAACGTGATTCTTACCTGTAATGAAGAAAAAAGTAATTAAAAATAAGTAGGGCACCGTTTAATAAGGAACATAAATAAAGGCACATGGGCTGTTGTCTAAATGCCGCAGGTTTATTCATAATCAGCCGAAATATGTAAACTGTTGAACACATAGAAATCCTGTTTTCTGTAAAAACTTCCCTTACAAAACACATCAAAATTTTACACCGAGTTTCTTTTTTAGGTTTTTCATACCTCTTTGTGACCAGTTACAACAAACAGGTATAAAAACACAGAAATTCTATCAAGATAGAAAGGTGAAGTAGGCGCGAGACTTGTGCCAACAATCTGCAACATATTGCAAA
The DNA here is from genome assembly GCA_947086405.1 of Esperia sulphurella. Taxonomy (NCBI): domain Eukaryota; kingdom Metazoa; phylum Arthropoda; class Insecta; order Lepidoptera; family Oecophoridae; genus Esperia; species Esperia sulphurella. Next base: position 6,146,985 of record OX352282.1, read on the forward strand.
AACCACCAAACGCTTACGCGTTTTGTGCCGAGTAAAGGTCGGGTAAATATTGACGAAAAAATCTGCACGTGACATATTGGGCGGTTATTAACTGCATAACAGTATCTCCTCACTAGAGTGACTGCGAGAAATGAAGGGTGCGCGGGAGGGGCGCGCTGTTTCATAAAATCGGCACGAAACATCCTATATAACCGCTCTATGTTGATAGGATTTCTGTGGTTGAACGCGAAGTATTATTTATTCATACGATTATACGATACGATATCCTACTAATAATATAAATGTGAAAGTTTGGATATTTGGATGTTTGTTACTCAATCACGCTTCAACTATTGGACGAATCGTGATGAAACTTGGCATACATATGGGTTAGGTCCTGGAATAGGACATAGGATAGTTTTTATCTCGAAAAAATATCCCATTCCTACGGGAAATACATAATAATGTGTGATGTTAAGTTGTCCACGCGGACGAAGTCGCGGGCTAGTTTATTATAATGGTAGACAGTGACCGATTAGCAGGCCTTTTGCCACTCTGGTCAATAAAAATAATAATAAATGGTTCTATGTAACAGTCGGTCACACATCACAGCAAGTGTTTTGTTATACACTATCTCTGTACAACATTTTAAATGTATTCAGCGAACAAAGACAAAACCCTTTTGGTCCTTTAAAGGATGAGACTGTAACAGATCGTCGGCCGTAAAGCATGTCGGTGGGCAATTTGTTGGGGCCACGTACTTCATTTGGGGGTTGAGGGTGAAGGTACCTACCTACTCCTCCAAGCGACATTTTATTGGATTTGGTAAAAAGAAAAATTGGGTACAAGCGTAACGAGGCAATTTACTTCTGTCTTCTGGAGTAGGCCTATATCCGTACATTAAAGAGTGGAACAGAAAGGTGTCACTAACCGAGAAATCTGTAAAATATCAGGAGACAAAAAAAATGGTTTTTTTTATATATATATTTTATATTATATTATATTACATTATATATATATACCTATATATAAAGGCCCCTCATACATTTTTTTCTACAATATCTCATAGGAGATATTGTAGAAAAAATTGTATGAGGGGTCTTTATAGGAAGGCAGAAGGGATTGGGATTGAGAGTCTGAATGAGAGTGGGAACGGGAGCGGATTCTGTAGTCCACGCGAGCGGAGCGGCCGGCACAGCTAGTTTTAACGCTTCAATGTTCTTATATATTAATGACAAATTTCATGAAAAATATTAAACCGTTTAAAAAAATAGAGCCCTATTAAAAATAATTTATTTGGTCTCCTGAAAAGTAGCACTTTTAACTTGGATCCTTTTTCAGGGGAGTCACAGTATTATATCTACGCATTAATTTCTATGGGCTACCATTTAGGGTTAGTGCTGTGAAGAAGAAACGGCGCAAAAAACTTCCAGCAAATCTTTAAAACTGAAGTTTATACTTCCAATATTAAAAATATTGTGCAAAGCTGAAGCAACATTAAACCAGGTATCTTTTCATTAAATTAATCGTCCCATGTATATATTTTCTTTTAACAAAGCGGTTTTAATGTGTTTTTAAACTTTCTGTCTGTAATTCTTAAGATTTCCTCCGGTAGTTTGTTGTTGATGCACTGGACAGACACTAGCAGAACAACTTCACATAAATCTATGGTGGAGAGTTCACGGTGCTACCAACCGAGCCAGGTATAGAGATGTACTCGTAATATATGTATCATTATTTAACCACTCTGTGTCAAGCGTGTCCGAGTAAGAAGAACCTAAACTACTATAGACATTACTTATAAATCTTATGTAGACACTTACTTATATAATGGGTTTGTTGCCACTTCTTCCCCTCGGTTATACAGGTGGAAGTGGAGTAGTTTTAGGCAGAATTTGACGTCAAAAAGAGAATAATGTATTCCAATTTTGAAAAAATAAATATTTTGCTTTTGATTTTTTTGATACATCAACCTTAACGTTTATCGGCGAGCAATGTAATAAATTGAAATCGACAATTTTTTTTGTGGAATCAACGATTATTCAGAATTTCTTTTCGTCCCAATTAATTAAATTCCGTTTGACACGTGCTAAAACAAAAAAAAACTGCACATGAAACTTTGAAAGTGTGGTCATTGTTTGGCAAAAATGCGAACGGAAAATTCGCTACAAAGAAAAAAAGGGTTTGGGAAAATATACTATGCTATTCATACGTTTTTAATTTATTTTTATTTCCTGGGGACTTAACAGCATGTCTAATTGGGAAAAAATACAATACAAAATAACACATATTAAGCCAATTATTAAGTTCATAATTTTACATAACTAAATGGTAAAGTTTAATAAAGAGGTAAGAAAACTACTAACAAATATTAAAACATAAAGTTTATACATATTAAAATGAGATAGATGTAGATTGTGTTTTAGATGTAGTGTATTATATAGAATAATGATATCAAGATCATCACCAGCGCAGAAGAATTGTCAATTTGGCGATAGACAGAGATACATTTCAGAGTTGACGGCGATCCTGGAGAAGTAAGAGTAAGAAATAATAAGGCTAACATCTCAAAAATTTTAAGCCATAACTAGGGCGGTGCCAGCGGTGCCCAGGCACAGGGCGCAGACCTTGGAGGGGCGCAAAAATGATCTAGGTGGGCATTATCAAGGACACAGTTATAGAAGCTCGCACCAGGCGCATAAAAGCCTAGTTATGGCACTGGATATGTTCGCTTTATGATACCCACCCCACATGTGTGAAGTTCAACTGATCTTGCTAACTAAGGGGTGAAAGGCAGAGGGGGGGGGACTGTTTGTATACGTGAAACGTATTCCGTTTGTTAATTAATATTATGAAAATCTACCTTCATTTGCATCTTAAGGGTGAAATCCTCGAACGTTTCTTCAAAGTTCCTTGACCTTCAAACGTTCTTTGACCCTGATTCTACCTAAATCTTGACTGAACACGTGTCTAAGATATAAACATAGCTAAGGAACGCTACACGGTTTTAATTAAGAAATTAGACAGATCTCTCTACCCATTGTTTTCCGTACTAACAGCTCGTGTCTGTTTTCATCGTGAATTTGGGGTATGTTAAACTGTTTGTATGATTTTTAGGCATTTTTGTTGGGAGCGGAAGCGGCAGCGTGAGCGGGAGATATTTGTATTTACCGTGAAACTGGCGGGGGAGGCGAGTGTCGCTTCTTTACTTTAGTATTCTTTGCTATGACAATTTGCTATGAGTGAATAAACCCAAGACAAAACATTGTAGTAGGTTTCCATGTCAAGTTTGTTACTTATAGAAATTGTTTAAGTCTGCTTACTCTAAGTTACCAAGTAGGCACAGAAATTGTTCAACACAAGTATGTCAAACAAAATTTATACAAAGGCACCATGTTTGCGAACCATTTGCTACGCAACTGTAGATGGTCGCAAAGTATCATATGAGCATATCTACGCAGCACTGTTGGTACAAGTGAAAGTCAAAGTCAAAATCATTTATTGCATATGAGTACACTTGGTACATTTATACACGTCTTTTTTTTTATCGACTACCGCTTCCTAGGTGTTAGCGCTGTGAAAAAGAAACGGCGCAACAAACTTCACGCAACACATCTTTTAAAAATCAAGTTTGCATACAATTAATAAAGATTTTGCGAAGTTGAATTAACATTAGTACCAGGCATCTTTGTCATTCAAATAATCGTTTATTTTATAATAGGCTTTCTTACAAAGTTGTTTTTTAATGTGAATCTTAATTAGTAATTGTTGTGTTTCAGTTTGAAGAATGGGAGAGTGAATGATGAAAACGTGCTAGTTGCTTTTGGACCATTGTTCAAATGCAGTGAGTTTAAGCGCAACTAGGACCGCTTATCACCAGGCGACCTGTCTAATTATCATTCTTCATAATCGACACCCCATTCAGCCTCTTCCGATGCTCTGTCTTAACTCCAGAACGGTTCTGCAGCTTCTGCAACAGAGGCTATATTGCTAACATTGGCTTTTTGTTAGATCACCATATTTTTGTTAAAATCCTTTAGAGAAACTCCGAGCATAGGTTTCATCAAGGCCATATTTCTGTGTGGTCAGAACAAAACACTTCTGTTTTCACCAACCTTTTCATTTTACCTCCACCGCAACAAAGAAAGAGTCAGTCAGGTCAAGCAACCCCTCTCATGCTCTCTATAGTCCACACAACTGCAGGGACGTATTCATGGTGAATGGCGCCCAGAAATTTGATTTTGCACCCTCGATCTTATAAAACAATATCTATTGATTACATCTTCTTGCGGTAGAGACTAAGTTTGCTTGATTTTTGTTTATTTGTGTGCCTCCAGTAAAAAAGACGCATGTTCTAAGTTAGATAACTTAGAAATTGATACTTTTCAAGAGACCAAATACGGTGTCTACGGTAGCTCTCAGGTACCGACGACCTGAAGAAGGTGGCCGGAAGCGGCTGGATGTGGAAGGCGGAGGACCGGGTGTGGTGGCGTTCGTTGGATAAGGCCTATGTCCAGAAGTGGACGTCTAAGGGCTGATATGATAAATATTCCAAGAGACCAAATAAATATTCCGAAATGTTGTTCTTGAAAACGGGTCAATAGTTTTTATGGAATTTGACACGAATTTGAAAAAAACATTGTACCGTTTTCAAGAGAAAAAATCAGAACATTATTACAAATAATTTATTTGGTCTTCTGACAAGCAGTATTTTCTAAGTTAGATCCTTTTTCAATGGAGGCATATATTTGTTCCTCTTTGACTATAATAGAGGCGCATAACGCACTTCTCTATCAAAGGAAAGAGATATTTAAAAGTTGTTGGAAGTTTGCTGCGATAACTTTTATTTTCTCATAATAATAGTAGCTATATCAGTTATAATTTATTGATAAACTTATTATGATACCAACTTTTACCGGCGACTTCGAATCCGTAGAAAGAAAACTCAATAGCAAAATTATAAATAACTGGCTTTGTCTAATGTATCTTTCGAACCCTTTACGCTTTTACCTAGAATCAATTTGAAGTAAAATGTATGTGGGTAAGTTATGGTTTTGTCGACTGACATGAGCTCCTTAATATCGTAAAAACGAGAGATGGCCGTTAAGTGTTAAAAAGTTTGGAAAAACTTTTTTGGGAAATCGGTTCCATTTTCTTGAAATTTCGTCATTCTTTCGTATCAGGGCCGCCTACCAATCCCTAGCCACGGCTCTGCCCCTCAGCAACTTGCTAACAACGTAATACCTTATGTTGACATAGGACACAGTGGAAACTTAATAATGTTGCCCGATTTTAATTAAATTAAGACTAAAACAGCTTGGTAACTGGAATTTGACTTTCGGTATTTAGAAAGGGCTTAGCAGGGTCGGGGGTTTTTGTTTCATTAATGTTATTTATTTATTGTGTTGTTACTTTGAAAGCAATTTGTTAATTTAATTTATGCTTTTAGTATCGGATTCAAAGTTTGACTTTAATCAACAAAACCTCATACTAGCTTCAAATTAAACATTTGATCATAACAAAAAAAGGAAGATATGTGATTACTTACTGTGCATGATCCTAAATAATGAAGTCCAATGGACAATAGTTTTCTCAGTTAAGCCCGAACAACGCCGAATATATGTATGTAATTCGCATTTGTGAATTTTTACTGTATTCATGGAAAATACTTATTAAAATGGCTTTTGCCCTCTTGTGCTAAATGCACATGGAAAAATATAAACACTATTTGTTTATCGCAACGCCATGTTTATGTGAGTGACGAAACAGGCGCACAGCCGTCGTCTCACTCCCACCTGTAAGCTTGTCACACTGTCTCTGTCTCTGTACGAACACAGCTTTGATTTCAGCTGTGCGTATCTGTACGCCTGCTTGGGCCTAAAATTCACCATCGCCGCAAACGTCACGAATGGCGAGTATGATCGTATTAACTAACCACTACATTGATGACGGCGAGGCACTGTTGATACGTGGTTGATACACGTCTCACCACTCGAATAAGTAAACATGGCAGAACTCTTAGAGGTACCTCACCAAACAGTTTGTTAGCAAGGCCCCAGCCTTCGGATCAAATTGTTTAAGTAACTACGTAACTTAGTTACTTAGTTACCAATTAACAAATCCATTCGAACGTTAACTAGCTAGTAGCTACTATTATTAAGTTTATTCCAAATAGTTTGGGAAGTAACAATCAAATGTGGAAACTATGTTATATGATTCTCGACTCTCGGGTCAAAGGGTTTCTGGGAAGTGATAAGTTTTGGGCCCACAGGGTGTTAATAAATACCTGGTAAACGTTTAAGGGGACCTACTGGGAGGCTGCTATGAGATTGCTTCCACTGGCCTAATTCTTTCGTTGAAAAAATTTCAACGGGTAAAAATATGTATATGGGAAGTGGTCTACCTCTCTTTTAATTATGTATAAGGTTAGACCAGATCACAAGAATAGTCGTTAACTACTCGTATAAGTAAAATAAACGTGCTAAGTCATTTGTGGTTTAGAGATATAACTGTATTTTATTATCATATTTCAACACAAATGTAAAACAGTTCTAATGGCGAAACGTTTATAGACGCTCATTTAAGTTTTAATTATGAACATCATATCAGCCCTTAGACGCCCACTGGTAGACATAGGCCTTCCCCAATGAACGCCACCACACCCTGTCCTCCACCCTCCGTATCCAGCCGCTTCCGGCCACCTTCTTCAGGTCGTCGGTCCATCTGGAGGTGGGGCGTCCCACTCCAATTAAAAAGTTAGTCCCATAATTAATAAAATACCTACAACGGTAGCAGCTACCCTATAATATCACGTATGGCTCATACATATGTTTATTTATGCTGCTTTACGTATTTAGCAATTTTACTTAGATGTGCATTTCTTTCTTACTGTTTTTTTTGTAATGTAGAATAGCCAATCTAATGAGTTACTTAGCGTGTTTGTCAGCTCTGCGGTAGCCGACTAATTTTTTGTTACATACATGTGAAACATGTTGTTGGAATGTATAAAGCTATCTATAACACAAACATTTGTTAACAGTATTTATACATTACCGTTTATGTTCTTGTGAATTTATAAAAATAAAAAAATAAATACACATGTATTTCGATAACAAGTACATATTTATAATAAAAAAAAAAACATAAGTATTATATTCCGTCACCAATCAGATTCACCGTAACCAAGGCATAACTTTTTAATTTAAAACGGAAAATTGCCAAATGCTTTTTATATTTAATCATTTTCCGCAATTTCCGGGAAGCGAAATTCGCATTTCGCATTCGAGCACAGTGGGAGAGTCACGCGCGGGACCTAATCAACCCCACAGTGGTTTGGACGTGTTAGGCCTGCCAACAGAATTATAGAATAATCGCTGTGTAATCGAGGCGCTCATTTAGCCGCTTTCCTCTGCGGAGCTATAGCAGAGAATACTTAATTTTACTACGCCGACACCGCCAGGCAAAATAAACCACAGCGCGCAGTAGTGTTGACATATAACGTTCTCCCTCTTTTGATAGTTTACGCGTTAAACGTACGGACAGGCGGTTCCTGTAATAGTAATAGGTAGATCCTAGATAGCTGGATAATATAATCGAAATACATAATGTACTGTACGCCTTGTCCTAAAACAAAATCGTAACTATTTTTTCTCGCCAGTACTGATATTTTTATGAATACTAGTAGTTCTTATTTAAGTATTTTATTGTTCGATTTTTTCTCTGTGATTCTAGACTAGGTTCTTAGTAGTCTTAAATACTAATCTTAACTAGTCTTAAATAAAAATAATTATGTTTTGTTTTTTTATAAATATTAATTATGAAAAATCTTAGGTACGTGAGATTGGGGGGGGGGGGGGGGGTTGAGTTGAGTTGAACCAAACCTCACGTCTCTCTCAATCGACATCTCACCGGGTAGAAAAATGGCCTTACGTAATTAATGGACGCCCCTTTGCTCCGTCCAATGGGCCTACTCCGTAAGCCTTTCGGATAACATCCGTCGAACTTCAAGCTCATTTTGTACTCTCTAACGGGTCACATGATATTCTGATAAGCGTTTGGCGACTAACTACGATAGTTAGACGTCAGACGCTTATCCTTATTAAAGGGCTCGATTCCCACCAGGGACAGCCAACTTTGTACTATTTATTCTAAGGTCTGGATGTTATATTTGTGCATTCTTCACCCTTGTTTAATTTACATAGCACATGAGAAGATCATAGTTTGGGAGTAGACAATTGTATGTATATATGTAATAACATATATCCATCTTGACAAGTTGATGAATAAATACAGGAAATAAAAAAAAATCAATACTCCAGTTCATAAAAAAGTATTAATTACGTTAATTTAGCCCTTCCGTCCCTTTTAACTCAACTTTACAGTAGGACAGTCAGCGTCATTATTATCTTAATACATGACATTTCCAAAAGAATTGCAATTAAACACATCATAATACACAATACTCACGCCTTGGTCCCATAGAGGGGATGTATCGATCCTGACAAACGTCGCAAGGTTCCTTCGCCTGCTTTTCACCCCATAATAATAGTCTGACACCAAATTTGTTCTAAAGCCGACCAAATCTTTTAGAAGCATGACTGGCTTACCTTCCAGAGCCGTGTCTATAAATATTTTATGTAGGTAAATAAGTAAAATTCTCGTTCATAAAAATAAAACTAGTACCTAAGTATAAATTATTATTAAGTACTCTCTTTTCCAACAGTATTGCAAATCGTAAACTATGACTAGAAATGTCATGCGTCTAACTAAAAGGTCTGGTCAACTAGTACATGATCATTGATTATGCAATTCTAAATTAGCCGTTTTATTTCAAAATGAATTGCACTATACAATTTCCAAAGTAACTAAAAAATTACTTGTTCCGCTGTACTTTAGATAGATAGATAGATAAACTCTTTATTGCACACAAATTAAGGATAACAATAAAATAGGTACAGATTTTTGGAAAGTGTACAAAGGCGGCCTTATCGCTTAAAGCGATCTCTTCCAGGCAACCTTTCAGAAGGAAAATAAGAAAGACATAGCGACAGAGTATTGCAGGTAAAACAAGATAAATTTATAATTTTAAAACATGGTAAATATTTAGTAACAATATTACACAATTGAATTTACATACAAATATACTTAAATACACATATATGCATACATATATAGTTTATAATACAATACATATACCGTACGTAATATACTATATTAAATTAGGCACAACTATTGTGAGAGAAAATGCTTTTTAAGGCGATCTTTAAACACATGCAATGATTTAGATTGACGAATCTCACTTGGAAGAGAATTCCATAAGTGGACTGCTGTAACAGCAAAAGAGTCTGAATAATAATTCGAACGACAGTAAGGGGCCTGAAGTATATTGTCGTTTTTAGACCTTAACGCTAGGTTATGATCATTTCCTAAATATTTGAAAAACTCCTTGAGGTAGGGGGGAGAGGTAGGGTTATAGAGAATGCTAAATAAAAGGGCGAGGATATGAGAGTTGCGACGGAGTCTGATCGGGAGCCACTTCAGCTGATCACGATACCTCGAGATGTGGTCAAACTTTCGGACCCCAAAAATGAAGCGTATACACATGTTTTGTAAACGCTCCAACTTGTTAAGCAGCTCCTCTGTAAGGACATCATATTTATGACAAATTGATAATATAAAATATATTATTGGAAGTAATTTTTATTTTATCTAGCTATTTTAACGTGACATTCAATAGACTGTCAAAAAAGTTCAGGTTATAGTGAAATCAAGAACAGTCAATACTTTTGAAAGTAGGTTTTTACAGGTACTTTTGACGTTGACTGTACCTACTTTGAATTGATAGAATTACCGGCCTCTTAGCACTCTGTTTCGCTTCAGTGAATTAATATTATTTAAATGAGGATACCTTAACGTTATTAGTAAGAGCACCTTAAGTTAATTTTATTTTCCTGCGGTATAAGTGGATCATTCCCATCTACCCTGACTTCCCCCCTTAGAAGGGTAGATAAGTAGGATAAAAATATTACAAGTGTCCTTACATTATTTTATCATAGTTTTAACTTTTATGTTGACAGAAATTTCAGCCGCAAACCAATTGTTTTGTATAGTTTTGCACGATCGATGTGAGTATATGTGTTGCATTATAAATTTTTAATAAAAGTTTTCTGAAAGTTGTCAATGTCAAATTGTTTAATTAATTACTTTGACATGATTATAAAAATGACACTTGTTGGTCGTGTGAGAATGAAATAGGAGTAGCATGCTGTTATAGGGTAGAAATTAATTTGGCCGAGTGTCCATTTTAAATAATTTACCTATATAACTTTCATCGGCTATCGTCATCAGCCTGAAAGAGTCCACTGTTGGACATAGGCTTCTCCCAAGGCGCGCCACTGAACCCGATCCTCGGTTCTTCTCATCCAGTCACTGCCAACCGCCTTACGCAGATCATCGCTCCATCTAGCCAGGGGGCGTCCCAATACGCTTGCCCAGTCGCGGTCTCCACTCAAGAATTCGTTTGTCTAACGCCACTTCAACGTGCTAACTTTTTGAGTTAGTTCTCTTTCGGATCACCTCATTTCAGATTCTGTCCCGAGCATAGCCCTTTCCATAGCCCGCTGAGGACCTCATCTGTGCCAACAGAGTCTAAGTTGCTAGATGGATCATTTTCCCCCATAAATCCACCCACGGCAACTCGACTGATAAATGAGACAAAAACACCCATGTTACCCTAATTGCAGTGGAGGATCGAGTTGAGGGATCGTCGGAGAATATGACAGTTATTTAATAGTGTTGTGCGATACGTATGTTTGACCCCCCCCCCCCCCCCCCTACCCCCACCGCACCTCATTCCCAAAGCCCTTTAACAGGTTCTCGCTATAGGTACTTGCTTCAATGTTAAACTCACTCCTAGGGTCCTATTTTCCCAATAGGGGGAAAGGCTAGGGGTCAGATAAGAATGATCCGTAGTTGTAACGTGTTAGTTACTATACTTATTTTTTACACACAGTAAACATGGCCCTACTATCGGCGGTGATGACCGCAATCAAATGAAACGCTCTAAATTATTTTGTTTATGGGCCAGATTCCGAAGCATAAATAAAACATTTGACAGCACTAAAATTAGTTTCATCTCTATTTTTACAATACTGTTTGACAGGGATAGCAACAATTTTAGTGCTGTCAAATATTAACGTTGTGCCTTCAGAATCGGTCTCTATAAGTACTTAAAAAATTTCATCATATTCATTAGAACTTTGATAATAGGGTTTGGATTTTGAATAAACTCTAAAAAATAACGCAGCAATGAAATTCATTTAGTCATGAGAGTGGGGCTTCAGGGAAGTTGCGTCAGCGTTGTTGTGCAGGGCTGTATCCAGGAAGTGCAATGGGCTTATTTAATACTCTGGGGCGCAAAAAATATCTAATCAAAAATGACAGAATACCTCGGAATTTATGACAGTTCAAACGACCCGCCAAACTGTGGACGGTCACTGACTTAGCGCTTTGCTCCGATTGGCTCTCGCTCGGTCGCACGCAGTACGCATGCGTAGTATACTTATACTAATTAATCTCGTTCTCTTACGCAACGAATTATTTCGGATAAAAATATACCTACTTACGAGTATAAAGACGTTTATGCCCTGGAGCAGCAACAATCCAGTTAAACTATAAGGTTGGCTCTAAACCAGTTCGTCGAGACGAAAACCTATAGCCATCTGATTTTATGAGTCTTGAGAAACTGGGGCTGGAAAGTTAAGATACAGACAAAGACCGTAGCACCTACTTATAATATATTAATTTAAAAAAAATGCGTTTTTAACCGAATGAGTATAAATGAGTGGAGGGAAAAATCTAGCAGTGCTATGCTTGCGTCGTAGACAACTCTGCCTGAAGGAATATTCTTTTACCCTTTTTTTTTAAATGAAATTCCTGTTGATTCCACCGCTGGAATCATCTGTGATCTGTGATTCCAGCGGTGGAATCAATAGGAATTTCATTTTAAAAAAAGGGTAGGCCCACCAACTTGTTTAGTGGGGCATCTTCCTGCCTCATCACCACATAAGCCTCCCAGAATGCCACTTTTGGTGCGCTGTCCACTGGAAGATTTGCCATAATCACCACGCTTGTCAGGTGGATTGGTGATCACAGTAATAATCTTAATTGCCCGTCCCTGGTGCAATCCCTTAGTCGCCTTGACGACACCCACGGGTAGATTGGGGGTGGCCCTGTTCTAGCTGCATGATCTGTGAAAGTCTAGTACCCGTAGCCAGTATCATCATCATCATCAGGTTATTTTTCCACTGCAGGAGCACAACCCTCTCTCATCTGCCGGAGACAGACGGAGGATTTGGCCTACACTCCCCACGCTGGCTAGACGGGTTGCGGAGGCCTGATTGATGTTTTATAATGTATTCCCTTAGTCGCCTTGTACGACATCCACGGGAAGAGTTGGAGTGGTCATATTCTACTCAACCAGAAACCACACGGCGGTCTACCGGAGCCAGTATCAAAGACCTGTTACACAGTTCAAGTCACCAACACCCAGTTACAGCCCTGCCTTAGACACAGACGGTTTTGTGAAAAATTAATAGAACACTCTCCCCTTTGAGGGACCGAGGGACTCGCTTCGTTTGTACTTCTTGATTTCCAGGTTCTTTTAACGACTCCTTGCCGTCGTTTGCAAGCCTTTTCTGGAATTATAAATGTGTATTTTAAGTAAAGACATGTTTAAGTTTTATGAAATTAAGTCCCGACCTTTTATTTCTATTATTACAGGAATACTGAGAAAAAATTCTTGTTGGTCTCACGGGAATGATTGAATAAGAGGAATCTTATATTGTTATTTATAATCAATAACAATTATATGAAATTATTTATTATTATATACGTGATTTATAAATGCTTTTACCAGTAAATTGGATTTATGATACTAACTCCTGTTGATCACCACAGCAAAAAAATCTAGAGTTATTTTCGCAGAATTATACAATTATGTCAATATATTTTATAATACAAAACATGCCTCATGCATGAGAGCCACAGAAATCCTATCAAAATAGAATGGTGAAGTAGGAGCGACACGCGTGCCAACAATTTGCAATATACCTATTACAAAAACTATAAAACGCTTACTCGTTTGGCGCCGAGTTGGGTAAACTTCGACAAAAGATCTGTTAAAGTGCCATATTGAGTGGTGGAGACTGTATTAAACAAATGGCTATAACCGTTCTATCTTGATAGGATTTCTGTTGAGCAACAGGAATGACAGTTACCTACGTCATATTGAAACTCATATTGTCGAAAGCTGTTTCACCGAAGGCGTTAAATCGATTGTTCTATTGAGCAAAGCCTTATTAAACCGGATGTAATCAATTTGATGATTCAGGATTTAATTAGTAATAGTTCTACTTCTAGTTGTCCCAATATGCCATCTAATTATCAGTTAAAAACAAAGAATCTCCTAGTCCTTAAATTTTACGATATTTGTTTGAATTATCGGTATGGTGATTTAGCGGTCGATATGCAAAGTTCAAAATTTCCAGACTAAGCGATGCGATGTTAATCGATCAGTTAGGATATTTAATATATATTTCATCATCATCAGCCTGTAAGAGTCCACTGTTGGACATAGGCCTCTCCAAAAGTGCGCTACTGAACCCGATCCTCGGTTCTTCTCATCCAGTCACTGCCAGCCGCTCTACGCAGGTCGTCGCTCCATATACATATTGATAGGAAAAAATGTTTAAAGGGATCGAAATCGGATGCTATAGAAAACTAACAAAAAACACGATACAATAACAATAGATATTCAAATATTGTAAAAAATAATGAGACTTCCCATAATTTTTCACAATCACCCATTATCTATCTGTAACCGTATAATTATGCTAATCTGGTCTAATCAGAGAACTCCAACAAAAGACATTACTGGTGTACAAAACCGCTGCAATATGCAAATACTTCCAGCTAAAACTGTTTCCGATTCCATTACCGATCGTTTCAAAGCGCTCCCCTACCTTTGTAAATGGCCAATTGAACAGATCTACGGTAGTACTACTTATTAAGCGCGGAAGCCCGCGAATGCCGTGAAACGAGAGTGTAGATGGTTACGCGCCTTCGCGTTCGCGCTTTGCGGCGTTCCCCGATCGATGTCGGTAATTTGTCCCGCGACAAAGGGTTCACGATTTGTTCGCGCCGCGCGAACGCGAACGCATCTACACTCGTGCTATTTTCGCGGTAGCGTGCGGGACGTAGCGACAAGAGAGTGTTTTAAAAATATAGTGTTTCGTGAATTAACGACCGTAAGCTGGCACTGCTTGAATGTTATCAAGCAGACCGTGCTTTGGCAGCCTAAAATATACACATAATTGTAGCACGTTAGGGCGCATAGAGTCACAGCAGCAGCAACTTCGACGTCCATTTCTATCAAATGCGCGAACGTAACTGCGAACGAGACTGTGCACGTTGCGAGTGTACAGGGCATATTTTTCGCGCAGAGTTCACGCGTGAATCGCGGCCAAAGTTCGCAGCCGCGATTCGCGGGCGAGTGTACAGCCCGCATTATTCTGTGGTCACACTGCAGTACTAAAATCAGGGTAGTATAATACGGTTTCTGATCTCTGATGAAAAGATCGATCTGACAAAAAACGATTCATTTTTATAAAGGATTAAGGAAACACCTGCTGCAGTACGATTCTATTATTATTCCGCCCATTCTTCTATGCTTAATTAAAGCTTAGTTACAGAAAGAAAAATACACTATTCACTTTACTCACTCACTGTTCTCAACTCAATCAACCAACTCATTAAATGAATCACACATTACAAATGATCACATAAGCTAAAGGAACTATATGGATACAGACCCCGGCACTGCCTGTCTCGCGTTCCTTAATCTGCCACTGGAGGCTGGAATCGATCTCCAATCTCTCCATTTTGTGACAATATTGAATGGCGTCCGAAGATCAGACTGCCTAAAAATCGATTTTCGATAAGATCTGATGGAGATCGGAAACCCTATAGTATATATAGCTCTTCTCCAGACACAACTAAGCGACTGTGGCAAGTAAACCTTCTCTGCAACAGCAGCGGCCTGAACCTAGAAGACCCAGTCACATTCCTGCAGTGCCAACTGGATGTCGATAAATATGTCAAGGTGAAAAGGAGGCGCAATCAACGTGCCGTGTGGTTTCCGGTAAGGTAGAATAGGACCACTCCAACTCTTCCCGTGGATGTCGTACAAGTCGACTAAGGGAATACATTATAAAACATCAATCAGATCTCCCCAACCCGTCTGGCCAGCGCGGGGAGTGTAGGCCAAATCCTCCGTCTGTCTCCGGCAGATGAGAGAGGGTTGTGCTCCTGAAGTGGAGACAAAAATGAACTGATGATGATGATGATACTGGCTACGGGTACTACAACTGGCATGTTGGTTGTTAGGGTACCTACGCTACGTTTAAATAATTGAAGCAGTGATGTTCTATGTAGGTAGAAGGTAAATGAATTGTAGCCGTTAATTCAACTAATGTCAGTCCACCGAGGTCAATGCGAACGTGCTTTGTGGTCCACAGGGAACTTTATTGTGCACACACCGACAGACGGCGACTGAATACTTGTTATGTACATACTAGCTCTTGCCCCCGACTTCGATCGCGTGGATAAGTTACATATGGTGCGAATTTTAAGGACCCGCAGATAGCCGACATGACAATTTACAGTTTTTTACAACTCGTCGCTTTTCTGATATTATAAACAGAACTTTCCAGAGCATTCTTGAAATTTTGAGAACAATCTAGAACATTCTGAATCAATTACAGTCACATATTTTCGTAGTTCATGTAAAAAAGTTAAAAATGTTCTAGAATTTTTTGGAAAAATCTGAAATATTCTAGAAAAGTTTTCAATATTGTCACTCATAAACGCACTTAACGCCATTCAGCACAATCTCTAGTTTATATGAGCCGTACAATGTGTTAGAAAAGGACAGAAGTATCAATCACACATTTTTTCACACACACTTTCCTCCTTTTCACTTTTCCCCCCCCCAATCTTCCAAGTAAATAGTCAAGGCGACTAAGGGATTGCTAAAAGGACGGGTAGCAGCGTTCTCCTGTGTATATTAAGATCATTACTGTGATCACCAACCGCCTACCAAGCGTGGTAAATGGCAAATTCGCCAATGGTCAGCCCATCAGCCCATCAAAAGTGGTATTCTTATGAGGAGGCTTATGTTCAACAGTGGACGTATTTCAGCTGATGATAGATATACTACTAAGTATAACGCGCATGTTTTCTGAATCTCGTCGCCTCTGTAATTATTTATCTCAAGTTTGAGAGAGATTAGGCGAGGCGACCTCGTTGCGGATGACTGCGCGAAATTGTGCGGAAAATTTGCAACATTTGAAACTGTGAAATTCGTGTATTAAACACGAATAAATAATAAAATAAAATATTAAAAAACTCGGATTAACCTACAGGTCATAAGCAAAATAATTTCTCGCACCTTTATGAGGTCACCTCATAGTTTTTACCTTCATGACCTTACCTTACCTTCATTACAAACTTTGAGATGACTTATGAGGTGCGAGAAATTATTTTCCTTCATGGTACAGACCTGTAGTTTGAAAAAAGACCCCCTGTATTTCCATAATTTCGTATAGTGCCAAACAAATGTATATACCTATACACTACCATACTTTGTATACTCATATATGTTCTAAATTTCAGGGTAATCGGTTCAGTAGTTTTTAGGGATCCATCAAAACGGATCCTTATAGCTATATTAAAACTACTCCGATTAAGCTGAAATTTACAACCTATATAATAAATACTGCCTAGCAAAGATGGAAAAATTATGATGTATTACATACAAATATACTTAAATAGATATGCATACATATATATAGTTTATAATACAAAACACATACCGTACGTGATATACTATATTAAATTAGGCACAACTATTGTGGGAGAAAATGCTTTTTAAGGCGATCTTTAAACACATGCAATGATTTTGATTGACGAATATCCCTTGGAAGAGAATTCCATAAGTGGACTGCTATAACAGCAAAAGAGTCTGAATAATAATTCGAACGACAGCAAGGGGCCTGAAGTATTGTTGTTGTATATAATATTGTATATTACTAGGTAGTATTATTTAGTATTCTCTAGCTATAAACATTTTGGGCCTAAATAATATTGTCGTACCCTGCAAAGAGTAACTGTTAGCATTCTTTGTCGAGTCTTGTAGTTGAACAATGCTAGAGGCAATATTTGTATTGCTTTGACGGAGTTAAACGAGATAGTTCGCCATTATAGTACAGCGGTCGAGACGGTTTTCTTACATCATAATTTCACAGTCAGTGTATTTTTTTTTCTTTTTTTTATTGTAGATGGGTTTGCGCTTGACCTCAATCTCACCTGATGTATCCAAGCAAATACCTGTATTCATTGACGAAATTCGTATTTTACTGAACACATTAAATCTAATATTGATTCTTCAACTGCTTATATAGTGTTGAAAACTAAATAATTTTGAAAGTTCGTAAAACGAGGATTTAATTTACACAAGGTTTTATGGGAACTTTTGTTTTCCAATTTCCAAAAATAATTACCTAGTATCTGATACTAAGTACCCATGTGATCGGTTACTACAGTATTTTGCTGTGTAATACTAATAAGCAAAACTTATCTTTACGAAGTCCTTAAATCTCATGTAGTTTGCAAATTGTACCTATCAAAAAGCACATTTTATTTATTGTCAGTTTTAAAACATTGGAAATCTTTGAAGGGGTTTAACTTTCTTATATGAAGGTGGCCGGATGCGGCTGGATGCAGAGGGCGGAAGACCGGTTTGGTGGCCTTCATTGAGGAAGGCCTATGTCCAGCAGTTGACGTCTAAGGGCTGATATGATGGTATTAACTTTGTAATTTTATAATTATTGCTGTATTTTTTTTTTATTTATAGAAATACGAATTACGTTTTCTGATCATCTTTAAATCCTCTTTACATCTTCTGGTCAAAAGTATTATGAGTTGCAAAAATCCTTTATGGCCGCAGATCTATACATCTCCCTTTGATGTGTTATTTAATAAAAATGAGGAAAAACATATCACAAAAAGGCAAAAACCGTAAAATACAGAGGCGGATTAAGGGCGGGATCTCTAGCGCTAACAAAAGTGCGAGCACTGGGAATCATATTAACATTTGTGTAACATACGTATATTTCATTCCAGATTCATAGTCCTATGAAAACCAACGCTATTTACGTCTCGGTAACATATACATGAAAGGGTCACCAGCAGCAAAAACAGGTTTGTATTACCATGTAAACTTTGCAGTCCACTTAGGAACACCATCTATTGTGTATTTTGTTTTCGAGACGCAAATGCGTTTGTTTTCATAGGACTATTAATCTGGAATGAAATATACCTACTTACATATTACTAGATGTTACCCGTGACTTTATTCGTGTGGAATTGACCGCCTCGTAGTCCTAGTGGATTGGTAATTGGACTCGAGCGCCAGAGGACGTGGGTTCTATTCCCACTGGGGACAGACGACTTTGCACAAGCTGGTCTCCGTCTGGATGTTGTATTTGTGAGTTGTCCAATCCTCGTTTAATTTTCCATAGCAAAGGAGAAAATTATAGTTCGTGATTAGACAATTGTATTATCAACTAATAATCTAATAAATAAATATGTAAACTTCGCGAGGTGTACATTGAATATATTTTCCGATTTTAAGGGAAAGGTGGAGGGGGGAAAGGGGGTGTAAAATAGAACACATTAAGACCACTTTTGAAATATTTGTCTGTTTGTATTTTAATTTGTTTATCTGTTAGTTTGTACACGGATTACGTAAAAACTACTAAACCGGTTCTGAAAAATCAGCAAAACATTGGGCTTAATTCTGAGTAACATTCAAATGTTATGCGAATGTATAGTTTTCAAAACTGTCATGCATTACATTTCTATTTATTTATTCTATAACAATTTCTTGTGTACGAATATCTTAACTTATTCTGACATTAGTATACAACAAAGTAGTGTAATGCTCGGCGGAATTCCGATTGCGATTTGTGTAGGACTACATTTGGAGCGAGGGTAAGAGGTGGCGGTAGCAATTAGAGCAGGAGCGGGAGCGGGAAATAAAAAAACATTAATTCTGTAGTCCACGCGAGCGGAGCCGCTAGAATTTGTAAAATGCCTTTTCTATTACTAAAATGTATATGATATTGTAACATATTAACGTTTTTAGATTGAACGCAGTGTTATCGTTTGATTATTATTGATAAAGGCCCCCAGGCGAAGTTACCTAAGTATAGCTGGGTAATTTTAGGTTTACCCCCTAAGTAATATGTGCCCTCGTATTTAAATTTACGCGTGACTAAATAAGGAGAGGTTTTTTTTTCTAAATTACGAAGAAATCGAGATGAAATGACATTTTCCCGTATTGGCCACCGCGGGTAGCAAATAAACAGGTCATGCATGTTGGATTCGTAAAAGAAGCAATTTGCTTTTCATTAAAAATGTAGAGTATGGTTATGCGGAAATGCTACATAAAGAGTAAGGGATACAAATTTGTACGGGGTCAACAGAACATATACACATTATACATAGGTACATAATATGACCGCTTCGTTGGCCTAGTGGCTTGGTTATTGGATTCTAGCGTCGGAGGTCGTGAATTCGATTCCAACTTGATAAAGACAACCTTATACACATATACATTTGAACAAGTAGGTCCCAGTCTGGATGTTATATTTGTGAATTGTCCAATCCTTGATTAATTTCCATAGCACAGGAGAAAATCCTAGTTTGGGATTAGACAAGTGTATGTTTATGTATTCATCATCATCATGTCAGCCTTTAGACGTCCACTGCTGGACATAGGCCTTCCCCAATGAACGCCACCACACCCGGTCCTCCGCCCTCCGCATCCAGCCGCTTCCGGCCACCTTCCTTTAGGTCGTCGGTACATCTGGCGGCGGGCGTCCCACCCTGCGCGTGCCAATCCGTGGGCTCCACTCCAGAACTCGTCTGCCCCAACGGCCGTCAGTCATGCGACAAATGTGGCTATGCTGGCGAATATGTATTATTTATTATACTTAATGCTCACATCTCCCGGTCCCCGGTCCCAGAGAGGTAGGCAGAGACGTAGTTACCAAGTATTTTACCCTACATGTCGGCTACAGGGCTACGAATACTAACTTTTAGAAATGTTAAATGTTAATAAACAAACAAAATTTGTTATTGGTTGCGCCTGCATAGCTCGACTACAAATCCATTTCCATGATGATCTGCATACTGTATCTGCATACATATATAGTCTGTGACATGGAGATGAACGTAGCTATTTTTTACCATCGAAAAACGGCCTTCGATGGAAAAAAAAATATTTCACGCGCCTTCACCCTTACGCAGTAATAGTTAATTTATTTAAATAGTAATATTTATTTATTTAAATAGTTAATTTATATACATCGCACTCTTAGTAAAATACTGACTGAACTTAAAATGTCAGTGTCTAGTTCTAGAACTAGAAGAGAAGGCACTACAACCTAGTCCCGAAAAAAACGCCATATATCGGACATATTCATACATTTTCTGTCTATACCATTGTATGTATGTATGTAAACGCTTTATTGTACCAAAAATAACAACAACAACAATAATAAAATAGGAATTAAACTGTGTACAAAGGCGGACTTATCCCACTTAGGGATCTCTTCCAGTCAACCTTAGAGTAACCGAAAGGACAAGTATAATGCGTTTAGTACCAAATTTGATAAAGAAACCATTCATCCATTACCCAAAAGTTTTAATTTTTTTTATATTAGATTTAAGTATTTTAATAAGATTAGTACATATAAAAAACCTAGACTTGGCTTCTGTTCATAGAAATGAAGGATAAATGAGAATTTTTTTGTCTGTCTGTTTGTGCAGGCATCACGTAAGAACTACTGAACCAGTTCGGATGCAGTTTTCATAGAAAATATTGAGCGGAATTTGGGGTAATTGCAATCGGTCCACTAAGATTATATGCTATATAAAAGTTTAAAAAATATATTTAGTACAAACAACAAAGAAGTTGGGTGCTCGGCGAGATAAGAGTAGTGTAAGTTAAATAAATAAATATGTGGGGACATTTCACAAACGGCCACCTGGACCCAAACTAGGCAGAGCCTGTAATATGGGTATCAGACAGCTGATATACATACATAAATACATAATGTACTTATATAAATAACATCCAGTCACAAGGCAAACACAAGTGCTCATGACACGTATGTTTGCCCTGGGCGGGATTTGAACCCGCAACCCCGAGCTTCGCAGGCAGGTGTACTACCGACTAGGCTACGGGGCTTACTCGAGTTCGGATTGTGATGAGTGAGGACTATAATAAAAAGGAGAGAGGGAGGCAGAGGATTATTATGGAAGGAAATGGGAGGGGCGGGAAGATAGGGAAGGTGGGAAGGAGGGAGGGATAATACAACTGCGGTTGTAGCTGACTACTACGTACCACATTTTTGTTATATTTTTTTTTGCTTCGCACTTTTTATCTTTTGACACTTGATCAGAGACATTTATTACGCGGTGTTTGCTCTTTATACTTGATTCCTCGAGCTTTTTTTATATATTTATATAAGTATAAAAACAATTTTAATCCTTTGCCCTTTTTTGTTATTTTTTTGCTGAGATTTTTTTCTTTTGTGTATTCCATTGTTTTATTTTAAGAGCAAACATTAAATACTGTACCATACAAATAGGTTGTAGTCGTTACACTTTTAAAAACAGCATCATCCGTATTTCAGTGGTACGAAATACCGGCACAGTATAGAAATAAATATTTATTCAATAACAAAACAAACAATGCCTTATGTGTGTAAGGTGATCAGGGACTCATAAATTTCCTTACATGTGGTTGACGTCATACTAAATTCATATTTACGTCTCATGTGTCAGTAAACAAACTATAAACAATAACGTATAATATAACTATGACGTATCTCGCGCACTTTCCGGGCTATTTGGCCCTATCCGTCGCTTGCGGCGTTTGATTGAGTGGAAATAAATTTTACGGTTACGCCGCACTTACATTCTCGCGCAACGAAAACATTTGAAGCAATATTAACTGACTTTTCAGAGAAAGTTATGACATAGGTACTTAATAAAAAAAAGTATTGCAATAAGTAGGTATTATCTTGTCCAGATCTCCCTGTAGTTACTATGGAAATCATCAAAATTCACATACCATTCCAATATCAAGGTGTCTATGACTGGAATGTGGGAATTAAATCTA
Organism: Esperia sulphurella; assembly: GCA_947086405.1. Taxonomy (NCBI): domain Eukaryota; kingdom Metazoa; phylum Arthropoda; class Insecta; order Lepidoptera; family Oecophoridae; genus Esperia; species Esperia sulphurella. Next base: position 6,169,273 of record OX352282.1, read on the forward strand.
ACAGTGCTTAGCTACGAGAGATTATGAACTCATAATGATAGGCAAAGTCGCTGTAAAAAGGAGTGTTTTATGTAGGGGGAAGTCGTAAAATCACGAGTTCTGCTGAACTGCGAGATATACAAGACACTAGTTACCTATCCGTCAGGAGTATTACCCGACGCTTGTTACAGCCTAATAAATCTTGTCGAAGAACCAAGCTATCCAATAGTGAAATCTCCATTCGAATACATTCAGTGGTTTTGGAGACAGGTAACAACTCTAATTCAACTCTCATTTGTAAGCAGTAGTGATGATGATAATGTAAGCTGACGGTTAGTCTTTACTAGTTGCTTAGGTACTTCAAAAAGAAGGGGGTTCAATACACATTACCTATGCATTCCAAGACTAACCTAACAACGACAACGTACTTATTATATTGTGTAATAACCTAGTAGGTATTTTGATAATTTATTAGTAAGTATTCTTTGTATAGAACTGCACAACCTACCTTTTTATATCCTTTACCCAAAGGTAGGATTTACATACTACAGATTCAAAATGGTTACCCTGTATGTTATTTTTGCATTAAATATCATTGATTTTAAGTTAATTTAATTCACTATTTATTACTCCTACAGTCGCTCGAAAGTAAACATGGAAATACCAATTACGTTGTGTCACGATGAAAAGTCTTTGGATTTAGGAGTAAATCATTTGGCGTTTCTTGTTCGATAAAAAGCAATGGATGAAGTTTGTCAGTTTATGTTTTGATCTTTAGTACCTATGTTTCGTTATTTATGGCGCGTTGAAAATAGATATTTTTTTCAGTCCGTTATGCAAATATCTATGGTGGTTTAGAGCTTAAAGATACGAAAGGCACAGTGATTGTCTCAAGTTTCATAGTTGAATTATTATACGGAAAATTTGAAATTCCTTCAAACTGCTAATCAATCCTTTTCCGCGAGTGTGCAACTTACATCTCTATTTGACAGCATTAGTGCTAGAATAATGTCTAGGTATGCCTATTATCATCCCGTCAGTGTCCATTATGAGAAATCAGACATCTTGGCCATTGCAGTACTAGACCTCAAATCTATGGCCTAGCTAGTTATATCGCCTAATTTCCATTCGCCAGACCCTCGTTTACCAATACAAGTGAGGTATTTGAGTCACCTTGACATTCATTTCATTTGAATATTGTAAAAGGTTTCTAATTATCTACATTCTGTGTCCTTTTTTGTACACAAATTCAAATTCAAAATTTATTTATTGCATAACCATCGGTAATTATAAAGGATCTTAAAGCTAATTGGACCTTCATGGTTCTGCCTGTTAGGCGTGCAATTTATGAGCATAAGCAAAAACATGTAAAACACAATTTATAAATTACAATTACCAAGATCTCAATGAAAAACAAACATTACAATATTTAAATAGAATATATCATAATTTCTAACATCAAAATAATACAAGACTTACCAAATTAAACCCATGTCAATAATTTTAATTATTTACATAGGTAAATATTTTTTGCCTATACTAATATTATTATATCAAACCATCATTTAAGAATTCCTGAACAGCGTAATACAGCGTAATACAGCGTAATACACAGCTAAGCAACTAAAGATACAATAGCTTAAGAGTCTTGGTAGCCTAGTTGCTCGTTCATAAGGTCATGGGTTTAAACCCCGCCCATACCAGTAAGTTTTCGAAGCCTAAATACGGTTTATTTATAATATTCTTTTAAGGAAAACATAGTAAGAAAACATAAATGAATTCTAATGCAGTTTATTAGAAGAAATTCTAAGGCCTATCTTAAGTCCACCAAATTGGCTTGGGGCACCGTTCTCCACAAAAGATCCTGAAGGGTGGAAGTGTCGCCAGGTCTTCCTGGCCCCCTGAGAAGATAAGAACATAGCTTAATTAGCTAAGTAGAACATAAAATCAGTAAATTAGGAAACTAGTTTTATTACTGCGTGAGAACGACTTAAAGCTACAACTTCTAGAATACCAAATAAGGTGACCTAGATTCTGAATAGGTTACATCATTGAGCTAATATTGTAGTAATAAACTAGAATTCTCACTTCATACAATTCTGCTGTGACCTTGCAATTTTAATTAATTTTGTTATTTTGTTTATCGTATGACGTAGCTTTTGTTTGTGCCAAAATTTATTTATTGAAAGGTAGCTAGATATATGGACCTAGTAAATATTATCATTAATAGGAGCTTGCGAGGAATAGGTACGTTATATATATATGTTTATTTATATCAAAGCGTTTTGTGTAAAGATATACTATTCACGATTTAAAAAATATATATTTTTAAACTGACAGTGGGCCTGATCCACAAGTTTCAAGTCGCTCAGCGAGCTATGGAGAGGGCTATGCTCGGCGTATCTTTGAAGGATATGATTCGTAATGAAGAGATCCGATGAAGAACGAAGGTGACCGACATAGCTGAAAGGATTAGCAAGCTGAGGTGGCAGTGGGCGGGCCACATCTGTCGCAGAACCGACGGCCGTTGGGCCGTGTGGGACGCCCCGCCGCCAGATGGACCGACGACCTAAAGAAGGTGGCCGGAAGCGGCTGGATGCGGAGGGCGGAGGACCGGGTGTGGTGGCGTTCATTGGGGAAGGCATATGTCCAGCAGTGGACGTCTAAGGGCTGACATGCTGATGATGATGATGATATTTTTAAACTATATTTATGACATTCTTCGTATTGCAAAACAATTATACATGTAGACAAGAATTTCAATGAAAACAAACAGAGCCAGTAGATGGGAAGGTCTCCGATTGAATTCTTTCCTGAAAGGGGCGACAGCTTAAAAAAATCTTGTTGTAGTCTATTTTCTAAAATTTCTTTCTGTCCTCTTGCCGCCAGTTATAATCAGTGATCAATGATCAAGTTCATTCTAATTTTGACTTTATGATTATTCGATAAGGTGCTATGGCTGGTCACTTAATTCAGAATGTGACACTTATTGTGTGCTCAAGCAATATGGGACTAGGCGTTTGTTTGTAGTGTCTGCTCTAGTTCGTTAGTACGTTGTAATCCAATGGACTAATTAATTTCAAGCTACGGCGTTGTCGAGTCAGCCAGTCGAACTTCTTTGGTCATTTATACATGAGACCTTTCTAGTACTTGTTTGAGAAAATTGGGGTAGTTGGGATAATCAGAGATTTGTATGCGTATCGGACGTCGGTTGGAGCCGACAAATTACTGCTTACCGGGTAGATGGGAGGGAATAGTCAGCGGGGTCAGAGATGAGAAGTGGTCTATGTTGTTGCCGATAAGGATTCGGGGTACACGTTGAGAAGTCTGGGGTTTTATGAGGAATTTTATGTTTCTAGGATTCATTTAAAACGGATACCCTTAAAGCGAAGGCGTTACACGAAGTCGAAGTTAGGCGAAGTCCGTCTATATCTATATGTTTGCCAGGATAATGACTGAGCTGAAGTTTGGAATAAATTAATTATTCCGGGAAAAACAAATAAAAACGTAAACGTCGCATGTCTGTATTTGCAAATAAATTAATTGGGGGATCTAAGGATGAGTAATAGAACCAATTCGATCATTTTTGGATTTATTATCTTTTTGTCTCTTAGTTTGTGCATGCATCACGTAAAAACTACTGAACCGATTTTGATGGACTTATCTCAGAAACATAGGGCTTAACTCGGAGTAACGCCTACGGGTAGAGTCGGGGTCGGAGTCGTAGTCGGATTGAGAGTGAGTAGTCCACGCGAGCGGAGCCGCGAACATAGCTAGTATTAAATAAAAACCAAAATATACTACTATTTTCACAAAATTGATCGAAACTGGGTGATTGTACTGATAGACATTTAATCAGGAGCCCATACATTTCGGTCTATAGATTTTTTCATTTTTAACATACAATTTTTTATCTGTTTATCTAATTTTTTAATCACACTAATATAATTGAATCGTTAAATATGAAAACTATAATACTAATCACAAAAAATAAAAAAGTCTAAAGAATATTTTTTTCTTTTTCTTTTTGTTATTACAGATTTGAAAAACAATATTTTTTGCATATACTTATACCGGTAAACCAGTATTTGGTTTATCGTGGTACCAGACATCGTGCTGTCCATCGTTCATACAATGAACACGAGCACATACAGTTTTACGAGTACTTTTATAATTATTGTATAAATCGGCTCACAAAACCATATTTTCCTAACTAGTGATTCGGGATCCTTTATTTGCTAGACCCGGCACGTCGCGTATGACGTACACTTGGCGAACTTTTTGATTTATCCTTTGTTTTATTTATTTGGTCGCCTCATACGACACCCACGGGAACTCTGGTGCGGTTTTACGGATAGGGACAAGAAAACTATTTTTACGGTCTGTATGTATACTGGAATACAGACATACATATTCCAGCTAATCGTAAGTGATCTGCAGCATAGATCTGCAGCTAGACACCATGAGGATTAGGTTAAAATGCCTCGGGAGTGGGACCTCTTTTCCTACTTCGACTCTTTACTTCTTTAATTTAATTTGCATGGGGCCCAAGGTAGCGTAGATTCAGTCCTTGGGACTCTCCGTCCTCTGTATGAGAGGACTCTCTCTCTGGTAGGTGTTATGTGTTAGTGTACTCCGTTGATCCTCGCTCAGAGGAGTTGCGGAGGGAGAATGGTGAGGAGATGGGAATTACTAAATATTGACGCTACGGTTAAATAATGTCAATATTTAGTAAATAATTAAATGTTCTGCGTAGAAACTGCACAAGTATCATTGTGAATGTGAAAGAGTTGTGGCTACTTGCGTGGAACAGAGCGATTGTTTGGAACGGTCCATCTAGTAGTAGATAGAGATCGTTGTGAATAGGCATCTTCTGGGTAAGCGCGCTCTACCTAAGGCCTCATCGTCACTTAGCATGAGATTGAGGGCAAGCACAATTAGGAAATGTCTAAAGTTCTGTATGTATAAATTGACCGCATTGTTGGCTTAGTGGGTTGGTCATTACACTCGAGCGCCAGAGGTAGTGAACTCGATTTTCACTAGGGACATTGTACAATTTGTTCAAGTTGGCCCCGGTCTGCATGTTATATTTATGAACTAGCTGTGCCCGCGGCTCCGCTCGCGTGGACTACAGGATCCGCTCCCATCCCCACTTCCGCTCCCTATCCCACTTCCACTCAGACTTCAAATCCAGGTCCAGGTCCAGGTCCAGGTCCAGGTCCAGGTCCAGGTCCAGGTCCAGGTCCAGGTCCAGGTCCAGGTCCAGGTCCAGGTCCAGGTCCAGGTCCAGGTCCAGGTCCAGGTCCAGGTCCAGGTCCAGGTCCAGGTCCAGGTCCAGGTCCAGGTCCAGGTCCAGGTCCAGGTCCAGGTCCAGGTCCAGGTCCAGGTCCAGGTCCAGGTCCAGGTCCAGGTCCAGGTCCAGGTCCAGGTCCAGGTCCAGGTCCAGGTCCAGGTCCAGGTCCAGGTCCAGGTCCAGGTCCAGGTCCAGGTCCAGGTCCAGGTCCAGGTCCAGGTCCAGGTCCAGGTCCAGGTCCAGGTCCAGGTCCAGGTCCAGGTCCAGGTCCAGGTCCAGGTCCAGGTCCAGGTCCAGGCCCAGGCCCAGGCCCAGGTCCAGGTCCAGGTCCAGGTCCAGGTCCAGGTCCAGGTCCAGGTCCAGGTCCAGGTCCAGGTCCAGGTCCAGGTCCAGGTCCAGGTCCAGGTCCAGGTCCAGGTCCAGGTCCAGGTCCAGGTCCAGGTCCAGGTCCAGGTCCAGGTCCAGGTCCAGGTCCAGGTCCAGGTCCAGGTCCAGGTCCAGGTCCAGGTCCAGGTCCAGGTCCAGGTCCAGGTCCAGGTCCAGGTCCAGGTCCAGGTCCAGGTCCAGGTCCAGGTCCAGGTCCAGGTCCAGGTCCAGGTCCAGGTCCAGGTCCAGGTCCAGGTCCAGGTCCAGGTCCAGGTCCAGGTCCAGGTCCAGGTCCAGGTCCAGGTCCAGGTCCAGGTCCAGGTCCAGGTCCAGGTCCAGGTCCAGGCCCAGGCCCAGGCCCAGGCCCAGGCCCAGGTCCAGGTCCAGGTCCAGGTCCAGGTCCAGGTCCAGGTCCAGGTCCAGGTCCAGGTCCAGGTCCAGGTCCAGGTCCAGGTCCAGGTCCAGGTCCAGGTCCAGGTCCAGGTCCAGGTCCAGGTCCAGGTCCAGGTCCAGGTCCAGGTCCAGGTCCAGGTCCAGGTCCAGGTCCAGGTCCAGGTCCAGGTGCAGGTGCAGGTGCAGGTGCAGGTGCAGGTGCAGGTGCAGGTCCAGGCCCAGGTCCAGGTCCAGGTCCAGGTCCAGGTCCAGGTCCAGGTCCAGGTCCAGGTCCAGGTCCAGGTCCAGGTCCAGGTCCAGGTGCAGGTGCAGGTCCAGATCCAGGTCCAGGTCCAGGTCCAGGTCCAGGTCTAGGTTCAGGCCCAGGTCCAGGTCTAGGTCCAGATCCAGATCCTCAAAACTCCCCTCAACCCTCTCCTCAGCTCTCCCCTCAACCCTCCCCTCAAACCTCTTTCCCTCGTTTCTCAAAATGTAGTCCTCGTAACTAATCCATCGCAGTCCAAATTCCGACCAACATTACTTTGTTGCATACCTATTCCACAAATTCATCGTAATCGGGTAACTCAATCAAAAGTTATGCGAATTTTCAAACACTCAAATTACACTGGTACCATACCCGCTCCCGCTCCCGCTCCCGCTCCCGCTCCCGCTCCGGTCCAGCTCCGGTTCCGCTCCCGCTCCCCTCCCACTTCCGCTACCGCTTCCGCTTCCGCTCTCAATCCCACCCCCCACGCCCACTCCCACTCCCACTCCAATTCCTACTCGCAGCTCCAAATGTAATCCAAACTCATCGGAATCTGAATAGTACGGAAATACTGCTTTAAGCAATATATTGCATAATAACCTTACCTAACTAATGTATTTGAAAACTAAAAATGTCTATAACTTTTGATTGAGTTAGCCGATTGCGATGAAATAAAGACTAAATGTTAAGTTAAGTTAAGCACCATGTTTTTGTGAAAAGTCCATCAAAATCCGTTCAGTAGTTTTTAAGTGATGCGTGCACAAACTCACAGACAAACAGACAAACAGACAAACAGATAAACAGACAAACAGACAAACAGACAAAAATTTCAAAAATGATCGAAATGTGTTCTGTTGCTTATCCTTAGACCCCCCAATTTTTTTTTTGCAAATATCTTCAATGTACAGACACGCGAAGTTTACGATTTTATTTATTAGATTGTCATATCCTTGTTCAATTTCCAATAATATGCCGTGTGGTTTCCGATAGAGTAGAATAGGACCACTCCAACTCTTCCCGTGGATGTCGTATAAGGCGACTAAGGGAATAAATACATTATAAAACATCAATCAGGCCTCCCCAACCCGTGTGGCCAGCGCGGGGAGTGTAGGCCAAATCCTCCGTCTGTCTCCGGCAGATGACAGAGGGTTGTGCTCCTGCAGTGGAGACAAAAATAACCTGATGATGAGATAGTTCCTATATTCACGCACACTTATCTTTGTCTGTATAATTTCTAATTTCATAGGTCATTTGGAAGAATACATTGGCATTTTCGAAAAGCGTAGCACTTTCGGCAGCCTCCTGGAAATGAGCTCACTTCTAGTATTGCGAGCTCATTCACGTTGCCGTTTCTTCACAGCAGATTAGAAATCTAGTTACTTATAGAAACATTATTGTTTTTTTTTTTAATTTGTGAATTGTGTAGTCTCAGCGAATAAATGTACTTATATCTATTTAAGAAACTTACCAATATTCAAAATCAAAATATTTATTTTCAAAATTGGAATACATTATTCTCTTTTTGACGTCAAATTCTTGGAGATGTCTAGTCCAGCAGTGGGCTAAAAATGCAGTTGGTCTTTGCTTGCCCGCAAACCCGCTCGGGCTACCAGCCAATGGGTGGATACAGTAACAGGATTCTTTCTGTAATTTATTACAAAAATCTGTCCCGATTGTGACTCAGCTAACACCCTTCTTTTGATTTATGTTGTCCCTTTTCTGGGTTGAACATGAACAGATATGAATATGCTCAATGCTAAATGGACTTAAATTGAATCTAAAAATGCCGTCTTTAATACCAAGTACGAAAGTGCGATAAGAGTAATCAGATGGAACATGTTATAAAGTGTCAGGATCGCAATTTGTTGCACTCAGTTTTCTATTAGCTGATAGAAACTAACTAACACGCAAATAGTTGCCGTGTGGTTTCCGGTAGAGTAGAATAGGACCACTCCAACCCTTCCCGTGGATGTCGTACAAGGCGACTAAAGTAATATATTATTAAACATCAATCAGGCCTCCCCAACCCGTCTGGCCAGCGCGGGGAGTGTAGGCCAAATCCTCCGTCTATCTCCGGCAGATGAGAGAGGGTTGTGCTCCTGCAGTGGAGACAAAAATAACCTGATGATGATGAAATTAAAAAAAACATGATGATCGCACTGTGGCCACTATATATTATATAATATCTGTGCAATAGGAAGTAAATGGTATCTCTATCGTATTAGAACATAAATCACTTTGTCCTAGTGCCCACATATATGAGTCAGGGGACTTGATGAGTTAGTTCTTGGTGTCGATATATGGGGGCACTGGACTGTGAACGTGTTAAGGAGTAAAGTGTAAAAGCCAACACCGTATTAAAAATATATGAGTTATGTCGTCATGAGATAAAAAACTAACGAAAAAATAAATAAAACGTAAATAAGTTTTTTTTAAGCCAGTATGCATGAAAATAATGTGAGGGAGGCACGTGAGGTGTGTCAGGATCGCGCAAAGTGGTGATACATCGTCTCTGCCTACAGCGCTGGGAACAAGGCGTGAGCATTATGTATGTATGTAAAAAGTCAGTTACCAACACGGCAGAAGGGTTTCGATGAAGGAAACATCGTGAGGAAACCTGCATAGATCGATGAATACATTTTTAGGTATGAGTATATAAATATGAACTCCATTAGAATTGGTTCAGTAGTTTTTACGTGATGCGTGCACAAACTAACAGACAAACAGACAGTTGACAAAAAATCCATAAATGATCTGAATTCTATTACTTATTCTCCACCCTCCAATTTTTTTTTGCAATATGCAATATACAGACACCCAAAATTTACGTTTTTATTTATTAGATAATTTTTTGTTCCTAACGCCGATTTTCGTTACATTTCGTTTCATTAAATATATTATTTATCATTACACTTTTAAAGGCGCCAGGAACGACGGTGGTTGAAACGCTCGGATATTTAACCCCTCACCAAAATATTATTGGGTTGGAATGTGGTTAAAGAAAGATTGAACTCTGTATTCCAAACATCTTTGAATCGAGTGAACTATCTTACTCTTTGACCCGTAAATTCGAGGGGTTTCAAACTCAATTGGAATTCAGAATTTCTCGTTTATGTTTATCGAGAACGAGATTCCTTTGAAGGAGTTATATTACACGTCAAGTAGTCTATTTCAGAACCAAAGCCACTTGATTTCTACTAATAATAGTACGTAAAATACTTCTAGTTTAAGAGTTAAGGATAATAAACTAATTCTGAGAAGAATATTTGATTGCTTACTTCACATTCACGACGTCGAGGGCTAAATTTTGGACCAGTACCAATACTTTTTTCTTTTAGATTTTCTGGAAATAAATTCCATAGTACATACACTTGTCTAATCCCAAACTAAAATTTTCCAGTGGGAATAGAACTCACGACCTCTAGCGCTCGAGTTAAATGACCAAGCTACTACGCCAGGCGGTCATGTTGCCTCGAATTTGCCTATCATTAACTAGCAATTTTTGATTTAACTATGTTTCAAATTTCAGATCTTTGTCTTAGGACAGACGGACAAAAAAAGCTTCGCTATAAGGTTGTCTGCTTCGACGGAACCCAAAGAAATGAGCAAACAAATTAAAAACCATTCACAATACTCCAAACTCTGTCACAACAAACTTGTATAAATCCTAAACTTGCGTGAAGCCCACTGAGTTTGTCAGCGGCAAGTTGCAAAGAGCCTTGAAATTCTTGATTTATTTACTACTGCTGTTATATTAACGGTTATTTATAACTTATAATTGAAAACGAGAGAAGTAAATATAAAAATTATGTAAATTAAATTAAGACAGACTATGGGACGCTATGTTTTTTTTAAAATACATAATTAAAATAAATAAATATGTCAGACATTCACACCAATTATCTAGTCCCAAACTAGGCAGAGCCTGTGGTATGGTTACTAGATAACGGATAGACATACTTAAATAAATATATAAACATCCAAGACTTGGGTACAAACATTCATATTCATCATACGAACATTTGCCCCTAGCGGGATTCGAACCCGCAACCTCCGGCGTGACAGTCCGAGAGCTACCCGTTCCGCCACGGAGGTTGTCAAATTTAAAATATATTTTCAGACTATTCATGTGTGAGACTCTCTTTGGCTAGGATGGAGCGACGATGGAGTGAGAAGTAAGTATATATTTTTAAAAATTATGTAAATTAAATTAAGACAGACTTGCGAGGGACGCTATGTTTAAAATATATTTTCAGACTATTCATGTGTGAGACTCTCTTTGGCTAGGATGGAGCGACGATGGAGTGAGAAGTAAGTATATATTTTTAAAAATTATGTAAATTAAATTAAGACAGACTTGCGAGGGACGCTATGTTTAAAATATATTTTCAGACTATTCATGTGTGAGACTCTCTTGGGCTAGGATGGAGCGACGATCTGCGCAAGGCGGCTGGCACTGACTGGATGAAAAGACCCGAGGATCGTGTTCAGTGGCGCGTTTAAGGTGAGGCCTATGTCCAGCAGCGGACTCTTTCAGGCTGATGATGATGTACTTGACGACCTCGCGGCGGAACGCGTAGCTCTCGGACTGCCACGCCGGAGGTTGCGGGTTCGAATCCCGCTAGGGACAAATCTGTCCGTTATCTAGTAACCATACCACAGGCTCTGCCTAGTTTGGGACTGGATAATTGGTGTGAATGTCTGAGATATTTATTTATATTTATTTACTTAAGAAAATCGTGTAACATTATTATGACATGCACTTCTTTTGGTAATTTTATATACTAAGATACATTGACTGTATGGGTTTACGACTTTCCTCTTTCAATAGGTAGTGTAAAAGCGGAAAAAATAGTAAAACACCTCTCTGGTAAATTTTCTTTTTCATCAAAGAAATTGCTTGTTTTTTTTCCGGTGCTGGACCGCCAGGCCTCCGCAATATAATTTTATGAACACAAAACCTCATAAAACATCAGTTCGGGACCTACTTCATAATGCCGGCCATCTTGATATTACTATGGGTTCTCGAAGGAAAATAATAAAGTTGGTAATATAGCTTATAACGGTTTGGGTCTGTTGTGGGAATGGCAATTTGACTAATAGACTATAAAAGCTTTTTTATGTTAAAAATACTGGATTTTATGCGTTATTTTTATGATATAAATTGATAGTTCTTGACCTTGTTGGTTGTTAGACACGAACGTCAGAGGTAGTGTGTTCGATTTCCGCAGAATTTTGACAGAAATTTTTGTACAATTGTATTATAAATCCTTATTTAATTCCAGTAGTAGAAGAGAAAATCTTACTGTAGGAATAGACAATAGTATTTATAAAACGATTCTGTTATGGTTATGGTTATCTTACTAATTCTATCCTATCCTATCCTACTAATATTATAAATGCAAAAGTTTGGATATTTGGATGTTTGTTACTCAACCACTGGACGGATCGTGATGAAACTTGGCACACACATCGGTTAGGTCTTGGAATAGGACATAGGATAGTTGTTATCCCGAAAAAAACATCCCATTCCTACGGGAAATACATGATAATGTGTAATGTTAAGTTGTCCACGCGGACGAAGTCGCGGGCTACAGCTAGTAGACTACAAAAGCTTTCTTATGTTAAAAATGCTAAATTTTATGATATAAATTGATAGTTCTTGACCTCGTTGGTTGTTAGACTCGAACGCCAGAGGGCGTGGGTTCGATTTCCACAAGGGACAGAAAATTTTGTACAATTATATCGTAAATCCTTGTTTAATTCCAGTAGTAGAGGAGAAAATCTTACTTTGGGACTAGATAAGAATATTTATAAAATATGTACCTATATATAAAATGTATATGTATAATCAAATAGTTCATAGACTTTAATCAGAAATAAAATACCTGCCAAATGAAACTGCAGTATTTTTTATTATTATAATTGTATTAAAAGCAAGTGTGCTCAGTTGGAAAACGTGAAGAGCACTCGTGCGTGTCCAACGGAGAGAATTTATAAAAAAAATATAGAATAGGGAAGCGAAACTTTGAAGCTTCGTTACCAATCCCTGTGTAGTTTATGTTGACTACTGAAATATGATTGTTTTTCTGAAGATTTTTTTGTGTTAGTTACAGGACCAAGTGGGCACTCCCGCTGATGGCAAGCAGTCCATTACTGAAAATATAATGTCAAGTTGATACTCTATCACAATCGGTGGGTTAGTGATTGCAGGATATGGAGTTTTATGCACAGACAATACTGTCCTGCTGGCTAAGAAGGCCGCTTTTGGAAATGGCCAAGACAGATGTCAAACTGCTTATATACAATTCTAAGAAAGTTTCTTTGCCCATTGAAGAATTAGAATTCATTAATCATAGATACTAATTTTCAAATTAAAAAAATTCAAATTCATAATAAAAATTTCTTGACCCCGTTTTTTAACAATCCAAAAGACTGCACACTTCGCATTTTCATTAGTAGCAGGGCAGTATTTGCCTTAAACATAGGCATTCTTACAGTCATATTCCGAATTGAATGCCTTATCCCATATTAATAAAGTTTTAATTAAAATGAACTTGGTCATTTATCATAGCGCACCGAGTCATTAAGGTGGAAACGCACTTGTGGCATTTGGATAGTGGTCTTAATGCTGCAGGTTTATGAGGTACAGTGACCGCTTAGCACCAGGCGGGCTGTCTGTTCGACTATAGATCGGTAAAAAACCATAAGGAGTTGTACCTACTACATATTCTGTTTCGAAAACCACACGGAATATTATTGCTATCAATAAACTCCACAAATACCAAGTATTATTAGTCGCAGAGATTTGCCTTGTTGATAGATAGTTATTTATTTTACGAAAATAGCTAAAACAACTGTTTGATCGAAGCTGATAGCATGTTTAGAGTTATGCCCCATAGTACAGTACTAAAAAAATTTTTTTTTTTTTAATATACAAAAGTTTTTTCATACATACATAATGCTCACGCCTTGGTCCCAGAGGGGTAGGTAGAGACGATGTATCGCCATGCCAAGAGCGAAGCACTGGTTTTCTGTTGGAGCCTAGTCGGTAGCGTACACAGCGACAGCGAGATAACAATATGATAGGATAAATGGAAAGGTAGATGTAATAAAATAAAACCATACGAATAAAATGCATATAATAAATAAAAGACATCACGCTATAACAAGATATAATAACATATGATATGATATAATACTTTATATATTATATGAAAGTAATTAAATAAAATAAAGTATATTACGATATAAAAGCATAGTTAAATAAATTAGTAATGAGCCAGATAATGTAATAAAAGGCATAGAGTAGGTAATAATAAAAGGCAAGATAGTATAAAAGATAAAAGATAGTATAAAAGACAGTGTTGTGTTTGTGCGATGCGTGTTAGAGGAGACACTGCATGTAATTAACTTGTTGTGCATTGACTAGGTAAACCTTTAAATTTCTTCTAAATGCACCTACAGTCTGGGCATTGCGAATCGGAGGTGGGAGATTATTCCAGATCTTGCTGGCAGCGTACTTGAAACTGCCCTGGAATCCAGCAGTTCTATGCCGAGGTGGGAGCATCAGGTACGAAGACCTAACCTTTTGCTAACCGTATATTGCTTTTAAATGACAGTCTGAGCAAAGTTTCTTAGATTTTTTAGATCTTTAACGATATAACTCAAATATAAGCTAATTCTGAATTTAACAATCATCATCAGGTTATTTTTGTCTCCACTGCAGGAGCACAACCCTCTCTCATCTGCCGGCGACAGACGGAGGATTTGGCCTACACTCCCCGCGCTGGCCACACGGGTTGGGGAGGCCTGATTGATGTTTTATAATGTACTAGCTGTGCCCGCGGCTCCGCTCGCGTGGACTACACAATCCGCTCCCATTCCCACTTCCGCTCCCTATCCCACTTCCAGGTCCAGGTCCAGGTCCAGGTCCAGGTCCAGGTCCAGGTCCAGGTCCAGGTCCAGGTCCAGGTCCAGGTCCAGGTCCAGGTCCAGGTCCAGGTCCAGGTCCAGGTCCAGGTCCAGGTCCAGGTCCAGGTCCAGGTCCAGGTCCAGGTCCAGGTCCAGGTCCAGGTCCAGGTCCAGGTCCAGGTCCAGGTCCAGGTCCAGGTCCAGGTCCAGGTCCAGGTCCAGGTCCAGGTCCAGGTCCAGGACCAGGTCCAGGTCCAGGTCCAGGTCCATATCCAGGTCCAGGTTCAGGTTCAGGTCCAGGTCCAGGTCCAGGTCCAGGTCCAGGTCCAGGTCCAGTTCCAGTTCCTCAACTCTCCCCTCAACCCTCCCCTCAACCCTCCCCTCAGCTCTCCCCTCAACCCTCCCCTCAAACCTCTTTCCATCGTCTCTCCAAATGTAGTCCTCGTAACAAATCCATCGCAGTCCAAATTTCGACCAACATTACTTTGTTGCATACCTATACCACAAATTCATCGTAATCGGGTAACTCAGTCAAAAATTATGCAAATTTTCAAACACTCAAATTACACTGGTACGGGCTCCCGCTCCCGCTCCAGTCCAGCTCCGGTTATGCTCCCGCTCCCCTCCCGCTTCCGCTACCGCTTCCGCTTCCGCTCTCAATCTCACCCCCCCCCACGCCCACGCCCACTCCCACGCCCACTCCCACTCCCACTCCCACTCCCACTCCCACTCCCACTCCAGCTCCCACTCCCACTCCCACTCCCACTCCAATTTCTACTCGCAGCTCCAAATGTAATCCAAACTCATCGCAATCTGAATAGTAGGTACGGAAATACTACTTTAAGCAATATATTGCATAATAACCTTACCTAATGTATTTGAAAACTAAAAATGTCTATAACTTTTGATTGAGTTAGCCGATTGCGATGAAATAAAGACTAAATGTTAAGTTAAGTTAAGCACCATGTTTTTGTGAAAAGTCCATCAAAATCCGTTCAGTAGTTTTTAAGTGATGCGTGCACAAACTCACAGACAAACAGACAAACAGACAAACAGACAAACAGACAAAAATTTCAAAAATGATCGAAATGTGTTCTATTACTTATCCTTAGACCCCCCAATTTTTTTTTTGCAAATATCTTCAATGTACAGACACGCGATGTTTACGATTTTATTTATAAGATTTATTCCCTTAGTCGCCTTGTACGACATCCACGGGAAGAGTTGGAGTGGTCCTATTCTACTCTACCGGAAACCACGCGGCAGGGAATTTAACAATTTATTGTTATAACATATTTTTATCATTTGTCCGTTACGCTGAATGATATTACCGGTATTTAAATAGAAAATAGGCAAACTAAACACGTACGCACCGTAAACAGTCGACTCCGTTAGTAGTCAATTTACAGCGACATCTATGTTCGGTTTTGCATTTTCTTTCAAAACTCGAACGGAACTCGAACGTGAGTCAATGACTAATGGTACCAGTTATGGCATCACGTGAAACCGGAGGTGACAAGTGTAGAAATAAGAATATCTGCAAGTAAAATCAGAATTGTGCGAACTCGCGCCGTCTCTTCCATTCTTTTCGATGAAATCATCTTTTTTTTATGGCGAAATTAGATTTTTCTTTTATTCTGACGCGTGCAAATATTTTCACAGTTGTAGTAGAATACCTATTCGTATTTTAGGCATAGAATACTAAATATTACTACGAAAAAAAGCGACACTTGCCTCCCCCCTGCATGTTTAACGTCGCCCGCAAAATAGAGCACGGCTGGCAGTACGCTGTATTGGGCTGCCATTTTTCAAAGTGACTAAGATACTACGCCAGCGCGTTATTAACCGGCGTCGATAGATCGACGCTATAAGTTAGAAAGAGAAGCACTTATGTGGTTGACTATGCTCTCGCGCTGGGTGGAGCAGCCCTATAACAATTTACGCACACACACATACGTACGAGCAGGCTGGTGCTCCTTCGCCTGTATGGAATGCCAGGGGTGTGTTTTAATTTCCGTTTGAGAATAGTAAAGAGAGAGATTATTTAATGTTATAGCTGAGCTCAGGTTTTTGCTTGTAACGTTTATGTAATATCTTACCACATCCCTCCAGGTGGGGATAAAATCGGATGGAGTGAAATCGGGTAGCAGTTTAAGAGGAAGACTCAACACTCACGACCGACGACCTGAGGAAGCTAGCCGGTAGCGGCTGGATGCGGAGGGCGGAGGACAGGGTAGGTATGGTAGCGTCCATTGAAGAAGACCTATGTCCAGCCGTGGACGTCTAAGGGCTAACATGATGATGATGACGTAATAATCACTATCCACATCTACCCCCGCGCCTTAAAGTAAAGCCAATAAGGGGTGAAATCAGATTCGAATATTTTTTAAATAATCAACTATCTCTATGACAAATAAGGTGATCACTGTTCATATAATGCAAAGTATATTAGATTAAAATACCTAAAATAAAAATATATATTTGATTTTAAAATAAATGTACATACCTAGAGTAAAAGGATTGGTTTCAATGCCTTGGGACAGGCATTGTCCAGCAGTGGACTCTTTGTCTAATGATTTTTTTATTATTAATGGGTTTGCGCTTGACCTCAATCTCACCTGATGGTAAGTGATGATGAGGTCTAAGGTAAAGCGCGCTTACCCAGAAGATGCCTGATGAAGATTATGATTTAATTCAATTAATCTTTATTTACACGAGAAAAAATACACAAATACAGTAATAAAATCAGTCAGTAGAGTCAAGAATCAGAAAATATAAATATTGTTTTATTTCTTAACGGTCTGGTGTCTCAACGGGAAGGAAAACCAACAAATTTCACAATAGAGTGATTTTGGGACAGAATGGGCCCTCATTTTAATATCTCTCGTGGCTTCAGGTCCTCAATCTAATGTCCCACGGGGCCCCCTTGTATTTGTCGCCTGTGAGTGGACCACTATTTTACTAAAGCAAACTTTTCACGTCGCTCGACTACATGAATAGTGTGGGACAATACGCTTTCTTTCGACCGAAACTGGATACTGAAATATTGAACATACATGTTTCGGTCGAAACAATATGCTGAAACTTTTCTTGTATGTCATCATCATCAGGTTATTGTTGTCTCCACTGCAGGAGCTCAACCCTTTTTCATCTGCCGGAGACAGACGGAGGATTTGGCCTACACTCCCTTGTATGTAATTGTTATTATTTCATTATTACTTACTTACAGTTATTTTAATTGTAATCAAGTCAATAATTTTTTTAAAGTATTTACCATTCATAAACAATAAATGCCGTGTGGTTCCCGGCTTAGGATAGGGCCACCCCAAATCTTCCCGTGGGTGTCGTCAAGGCAACTAAGGGATTGCATCAGGGATGGGCAGCAACGTTCTCCTGTGTACATTAAGATCATATTACGATCACCAATGCGCCTGCCAAGCGTGGTGATTATGGCAAATCCCCAATGGACAGCCCATCAAAAGTGGCATTCTATTGGTGAGACTTATGTTCAGTAGTGGAAATATTTTGGTTGATGAAGATGATGATGATACAATAGATTCTGAAGGCACAAAGTTAAATTCAATAGCAATAACATTGTTACTGTCTTTGAAACTAATTTTAGTACTGTCAAAGTTTTACTGTGTGCGTTTAGAATCGGACCTAATTCTATATATATTTATTATTGAACTAGCTGTTGCCCGCGACGTCGTCCGCGTAGACAACTTAACATCACAAATTATTATGTAATAGCTGGTGCCCGCGACTTCGTCTTCGCACGATTAGTATTTCGAGTAGCTTTTTTGTAGGACTATTTAAGATAAACATTTCCATCATACATTACATATGTGTACTTACCTCTAGCGGTTTTGGCAGCGCACGCCAGAATAGCTCGCAGATGGTAGATTTTTTCCTACTTACTTGATATTTTGGACAATTCACACAATATTTATTGTAGCCTATGTGTTATTCTGATGTATAAGCTATATTATTGTAAAGTTTTATTAAAATCCATTCAGCAGTTTTTACGTGAAACAGTAACAAACATCCATCCATTCTTACAAACTTTCGCGTTTATAATATTAGTAGGATAACTAAATCCTAAAAACAAATCTATGAAACTGGTTATGGATTTAACAGATTTATTTACATAAATTAGCCGTGCCCGCGGTACCGCTCGTGGGACTACAGATTTTTATAAATGAAATTTACTTCGCGTTAATCATGGAATAAAAGATTGACTTATAATTAAATAAATGCTTCTATACAATCAATCCTTGTATTAGCTAATACAATAAAGCGTTTACTCATGTACATATGAGTAGGTACACACTTACGACAAATACTGAAATTCGGCCGAAAGTGCTAAAAACCGAAACCGAAGCTTGGATCAAGCACTATCCCACGCGTTGCCACTTCAGCCGCGTTTGCATACCCTATAAAATATGAACTTTGTCCATAAATTCAGTGTTTATAAACTAAGTAAAAAACTGTATTTTTACTGTAACATTTTATATTGCGTCATGTCAGAATAAATAACATTAAAGTTTGAATTATAATGTTGTCGTAATTGTGTCGATTTTCCATTACATACACAAATCTGATCTGATCCACAAGTTACAAGTCGCTCAGTGAGCTATGGAGAGGGCTATGCTCGGGGTTTCTTTGAAGAATATGATTCGTAATGAAGAGATCCGACAAAGAACGACAAGTAACCGACATAGCTGAAAGTATTAACAAATATGAAGTGGCAGTGTCGCAGAACCGATGGCTGTTGGGGCAGACGAGTTCTGGAGTACACAGCGGATCGACAGGCGCAGAGTGGGACGCCACGAAGGCCTCAGATGGACCGACGAACTGAAGAAGGTGCGGATGTGGTGGCGTTCATTGGGGAAGGCCTATGTCCATCAGTGGACTAAGTCTAAGGGCTGATCTGGTCCGGTCGGTCCATCTGGCGGCGTCCCACGATGCGTTTACCGATTACAAAACTATTTATAGATACAAGATAATAATGGTCGTGTCTCTCCCTCTGTTTACCTTGCTAACGGTGATCCATCAGAAAATTGCACACAACTGAATTGCGTTGCAACTAGGTCAGTCCCACTAGTGTACTACATAGGTACAGGGTAAATAGGAGTTCTCTCAGCAAACTTAGGAACGGCTAGGTGTGGCGAGTCGATAACTTTTCTATCGATCCCTCGAGTTATATCACAATTTGGTAAGCCAAATTGTGATATAACTCGAGCTTAAGCGATTCCTAAGTTTGCTGAGAGAACTCCTATTTACCCTGTACCTATATAGTACACAATTTGGCCTACCAAATTGTGATATAACTTGAGGGATCGATAGAAAAGTTATCATCTCGCCACACCTAGCCATTCCTAAGTTTGCTCCAAAACTTTTAGATTTACTTCTGTTGCAGTATCTAAAAGTTTTGGAGTTCTCTCAGCAAAATTAGGAATGGCTAGTTGTAAGAGACGATAACTTTTTTATCGATCTCTCGAGCTAAAACCCAATTTGGTAAGGTTTGTGGGTTTACTAATGTATATTATGTTAAAGTGTCTATAAGGTTTGGAGTTCTTGCAGCAACATTAGAAATGGCTAGGTGTTGCGAGATGATATTTTTGCTATCGATCCCTCGACCTAAAAACATTTTGGTAAGATAATGATGAATCACTAATAAATATTCGGTTGTAGAATCTATACGGTTTGGAGTTCTCTCAGCAAAATTAGGAATGGCTAGAAGTGTCGAGACGATAACTCCTCTATCGATCCCTCGAAGTAAAACATAATTTGGTAAGAGTTTGCGAAATTACTAAGGTATATTCTGTTGCACTATCTACAAGGTTTAGAGTTATCTCAGCAACATTAGGAATGGCTAGGTGTGCGAGACGATAACTTCAATTCCTTTCAGCTAAAACACAATTTGGTAAAACTTGGCGGACCTACTAACGTTATATTCTGTTGCAGTATCGACAATACAGAGTTTGAAGTTCTCTCGGCTAACTTTGGAATGGCTAGGTGTGGTGAGACGATAACTTTTCCATCGATCCCTTAAGATAAGACACTTTGTGGTAGAGTAAGGTGATTATTACTAAAGTTTCGAATAGCGAATTAGTATGGGCATGCGGGTCTGAGTCCTCGATAAAAGTGCATCAGATCAAGAAAACTCCAAAGCTCCCAACTGAACTAATGAAGGTAACTTAATAAAAATCAGCTGGAAAATAGATCAGGTTTTTTGAGGATCGATTTTAGGAAGTAATTTTTGTGGTCGTCTTAAATATTTTATAAGATTTTTATAATAATAATAATAATAATTTATTTATTCAGATTACACTGATCCATTTTTATTAGTAACAATACTCTTAAGACCTAAGGGTTAGTAAAGACACAAAGAAAATAAAATACAAAAACAAAAAGAACATATAATCCACAGCAAGCGTGGCTCTGGCAGGGCGAGTTTGTTACCCAGTCCTACCAGAACCCGCCGACAGTGCTGCATGACAGGGCACTGAAAGTTTCCAGCTATAACGCCTAAAATGCCGTTGGTGCTGCTCCTCACTCTGGATATTAGTGAAGCCGTTTTTTTCCGCATTATAGCTTGAAAGCCGTCGGTACGCGCTTCCGCGAACATACCGGACGCGCTGCAAAAGCGGGGCAACAACCGCCCCAACAGCATCCTGAAGACGTTATTATACTGTACGCGCAGGGCGCTGTAAGACTTTTGGGTATAGCTGGACCACAGGCTGCTCGTGTAGAACGACTGACAGTAAGCTTTAAAAAGTGTTACTTTTACGTCTCTAGTACAACGAGCAAACCTGCGGGCCAACATGTTCCCCCTCACTGCCAGCGCCCTACGCTCCCTCTCTATATCATCATCGTCATTTAAGCTCTCCGTCACAATGTGCCCCAGGTACCTAAACTGTGATACTCGCTTCAGATCACTGCCATATAGTTTAATCGGAGGCACATTTTCAGGAGGCTTTATTCCGGCAGAGAAAATCATAAGTTCGCTTTTTTGAACATTATATCTAAGTCCGTGACTTTCGGCATAAGTCTTGGTCCGTGTGTCTGTCCGCTGGATGACTCAACAACTACTGTCCTAGACTAGAAAGATGTCCTTCTTGTTTGGAACCGATCATATATACAAGTATTTCCTTCAGTATGTATACAGGCTGGAATAGAAAAGAGTCGCCAGCCGATTTTCCTTAACTAATATAAATTTGGTATCCAAAAAAATCAAACTGACATTTCTAGTAAGTGGCATCATACTAAAAAGTATAAAAAACTAAAATTTAAAAAAATACTTAAAAAGTTACCAGAACCAAAGTGATTTTTTTCTCTATAGGGGGTAATTTTATTTAACGCCAATCATAACCTATTTATCATATACATAAAAGGTTAAGTACTTTAATGTTAAAATTAATTAGTGTTGAATTTAACACCAAAATATTCACTTTTATTATGATACATTTTTTTGGATTTTTTTTATTTTTAATTACATTCTTTTTAGCATCAAGCCACCTAATGTTACGAGTATGTCTGTTTGAATTTTTCGGATATATTTATTAGGTAAGGGATACGAGTCTTATCTTAATCGATTTCTGCAGAAAATATCTTCGGATTTCAGTTTCCGTATATCGTCGCTTTCCCGATAAGTTCAGCCCATGGGGGAAGTAAAAAACTACTACTGACGCGAAGGGCGGCGAACCATTAAATAAATGGTGATCGCCGTGTCGATACCAAAAGTTTTCCTTATAAGGACTTTTGGGCTCGCAGGAGAAGGTTTGCGTCGATCGTCGGTAAACTAAGAAAAAAAGCGGCCAAGTGCGAGTCGGATTCGCCCATGAAGTGTTCCGTAGCAGCAAGTAACATATTTTTTTAAGTTTCAGTTCTAAGTATGGGGAACCTCCAAAATTTATTGTTTTTTTTATATTTTTGTGTGAAAATCTTAATGCGGTTCACAGAATACATCTACTTACCAAGTTTCAACAGTATAGTTCTTATAGTTTCGGAATAAAGTGGCTGTGACATACGGACGGACAGACAGACAGACATGACGAATTCATAATAGTTCCGTAGCCAAGTGGCAAAAAACGGAACCCTAAAAACCTCTGCAAAGTGTGCGCGGGTTTTGTTAACGAATTTTCTATACTTTTCTCATCATCACCAAGCAATACGCATGTTAAATGTCGCTCAATTGGTGCACCTAACACCGATTTAACCCCGCTATAGAGCTACTAAGCCGTAAAAAGGCTGTATATTTCGCCAGTGTGCTAGTAGGGAAGATTTCCAAACGGGGTAACAGCTAGTTGTAGTATGTAGTACTATTTGTGATTTGCATTAAATTCGAGGTGACCCTGTAAAAATCTACGACGTTTTTCATGTGAAAACTATAATAAAACTGCCTCAAATATAGTTGATCCGTGCAATACATCAACTGCCAAGTGAAAAAGTAAACACAGAGGACGTGACTCGACTCTGCGATGACGTACCTACTTGGTATTGTCGGCGCGGTAAGTGGTTCGTCACATAAGGTTTCATATCGTGCGACCCTATATAGAAAACAGCCCTTTTAAAAATAGTTTTTATCACAATTAAACTTTTAAACAAGCAATTAACTTAACTTTGCCGTTGGAAAACTGTTATCCCCATACACCAACATAGGTCGCGGTCACATAACCAACTGCAAATAAGTTTATAATCGCAGAAATATTTTTTTGTTTTTATGATGTAACTACAAATTTACAGTTTTCGTATGCTTCCCTTTACTTTTGCTATTAGACATTGCTTCTTGCCTTTCATTATTCTAGTTCAACGGGAAGTATATGTATGTTTTGATTCCTTTGCGAGTATCAAGATATACCTACGGCATAAACAGCCGTATCTATTGATTGCGTTGACTTAGAAGTTTGATTTTTTCACAGCTCCAAGGGATTGCAGGATTATGTATTGGATATGAATTTCATTTGATACCTCCAAGCGTTCCTGAGAAAAAGGTTCTTGACAGAAGACAGACAGACAGACGGATAACGAAGCACCCTATAAGGGTGCTTTTGAGGTACGAAACCCCAAAAATCTTAATCAAAGTCTTGTAATATCGTTTTAATGGGTTTTAAGCTCGTAGTCGGGGTTTAGTTTTTAACTTTCTTTTTATTTTAAAATCATGTAACTTATAGAATGATATATAGTGGACTTAGATATGGGGGTCGCGGGTTCGAATCCCGCCCAGGGCAAACATTCGTGTCATGAGCACTTGTGTTTGCCTTGTGACTGGATGTTATTTATATAAGTATATTATGTATTTATGTATGTATATCAGCTGTCTGATACCCATATTACAGACTCTGCCTAGTTTGGGTCCAGGTGGCCGTTTGTGAAATGTCCCCACATATTTATTTATTTAACTTATCTCGCTTATTATTTTTTTTAACTTTTTTTTAAATTTATTTAACTTAACTCTTATCTCGCCGAGCACCCAACTTCTTTGTTGTTTGTACTAAATATATTTTGGGATCAGGTGGCCGTGTGTAAAATGTCCCAACATATTTATTTATAATATGTTCGTCAGTATGTCACCAGTGCTTTTCTCAGAAGGCCGCTAAAAAAATTCGCAGTCAAATGGGGAAACTGTATAAAAAAACATATCCTAAGCTGCTTTTATTTAAATTTTCATAGTCTTTGAATAGGTACACATAAACTGTTCTCCCTCGCTTATCTCCGAAGATTGTGGACCAAAATAATATTATTCTGTTTATAAAGATTATTCAAAAAAATTATTATTAAAAAAATTATACAACTTCAGAGAAAAAACTGAGAACGACTTTTTGTCTCATTTTATTTCCGAAATTTTTAATAAAATGTAATATAAGTTATGCTCATGTATAGATATAAAGAGTTACAAATATTTACATTAGACGAACGGACCCGGGTTATGAGTACTTGCAGTACAATTGTATTACATTTAATTGCACATAAAACAAAAATAAAAATATCAAGTTAGAGTAAGCTTCACAAACTAGGTTGTCTTGTCGCTATAAGCGACCTCTTCCAGACAACCAGAAGTTCTGAATAAGCCAAGGAAATGTCTGCTAAACCCGAGCTTTATTTATGAAGTAAAACTATTGCGGGCATAAATCTCCTTTGTCAAGCAGGACTTGAAAGGGGAGATTATTAAGGGACAAATGGAGGGAGAAATGTATATTTTTAGCTTCTATTTTATTCATAAAAAGCCCACCAAGTAACTCGATCGGAAGAAGGTAATCTTCCTTTACTTTTGAGACGTTCAATTCTGGTATTTCCCAACGTTTTCTAAGGAAATTTTGTGGTAAAAAATTCGTTGTTACTTTTATAGACTGACACTGATATCTCTTGTGTTTTCTTTATTCGAGGAATTTGTTTTTATTGAAAACCAATGTAGTATAAACTCAGGTTGGTTCAACAAGTAAATTTTAATATTATTTTTAACTAGCTTTTGCTCGCGATTTCGTCCGCGTAGGTTTCGATATTTCAGGATAAAAACTATTCAATGTCCTATTCCAGGACCTAACCTATATGTGTGCCAAGTTTCATGCCGATTCGTCTAGTGGTTGAAGCGTGATTGAGTAACAAACATCCAAACTTTCGCATTTATAATATTAGCGGGATATCTAATAAATAAAATTAAACTCCACGTGTCTGTACATTAAATTAATTAGCAAAAAAATGCCTAAAGTTAAGTATAGAACACATTAAGATCATTTTTGGAATTTTTATCTGTTTATCTGTTAGTTTGTGTACGCATCACGTAAAAACTATTGAACCGATTTTGATGAATTCTTCAGAAAAAAATTGGGGTTAATTCGGAGTAACATTTAGCCTTTATTTCATCGTAATCGGCTTACTCAATCAAAAGTTATGCAAATTTATAGTTTTCAAAAACGTTAATGCATTACATTACGTTTGGAGCGAGGGTAAGAGGTGGCAGTGACAGTTGGAGAGGGAGCAGGAGCGAGAAATAAAAAAAAGTTACCTATGTAATCCACGCGACATAGCCGAAAGGATTAGTAAGCTGAAGTGGCAGTGGGCGGGCCACATATGCCGCAGAACCGACGGCCGTTGGGGCAGACCAGTTCTGGGGTGGAGACCGCGTATCGGCACTCGCAGGGTGGGACGCCCCGCCGCCAGGTGGACCGACGACCTAAAGTAGGTGGCCGGCAGCGGCTGGATGCGGAGGGTGGAGGACCGGGTGTGGTGGCGTTCGTTGGGGAAGGCTTATGTCCAGCAGTGGACTTCTAGGGGCTGACATGATGATGATGATGAATCCACGCGAGTGGAGCGGGCACAGATAGAACTATGGAACCGACTGTTGGTGAGCTGTGGTTCTATGTGAATTAATGTTATACTTTACTTGGGGAAAATTTTAAAGAAAGAAAGAAAGAGAAAGAAAAACATTTATTTATTTATAAGTTACAACGACGTGAACCACACAGATAGTTATTAATGTAAACTTTCGTTACTCAATTCGTACGATTGTCAGCCTATCAACGATCTCTGCGAGACATAGACCTAGCCCACAATGTGTTCAAATAGTACCTAAATAAAAATTCTTAGAAAAACTGAATCGAAACTCATGCGAAAGTGACGATTTCCACTGAAATTGTAAATTAGTGTTTAAACAATGACAAAGTAAATGGATCAAGGATTTTTACCAAAATATTGAACTGTCACGAATCACCTACTTACGGTTCACACAATGAGACCAGTGGTGACAAATAGGAAAGTGAACTTTAAATAAATAGTCGTAAGGTAAAAACTGCATTTCTACGAGTACAAAGTAGGTTCTGTACCTACGTCACCATCGGAAGACGGAGCGGGTGTGCATATCGCTGAGCAACGAGAGCGTTTCCGGCGACGATCTTCCCGTGGAAGTAGTATGTAGCAGACTAAAGCCCGAAACACACAGCGTGGCGGAGGCGTGCTCTGGTTTTTTGTATTGTTAGATTTAGTTTACATTTTGGTTTAGATAGACCACTATCTGTGTCACTCAGTCAAAGTCAGAATCATTTATTGCATATGAGTACACTTGAGAATACATTTATACACGTCATTTTTTTTATCGACTACCGCTTCCTAGGTGTTAGCGCTGTGAAGAAGAAACGGCGCAACAAACTGCACGCAACACATCTTTTAAAAATCAAGTTTGCATACAATTAATAAAGATTTTGCGAAGCTGAATTAGCGTTAGTACCAGTATAATATGATATGTATGTTTATTACTATTTATTGTATTTACTTTATATATATATATGTAAAGTAATTTAGGTATTTACTTATTCTGTAGTATATTACACTTTTCTTCCTATAATAACCACGCGACCGCAGCCGCAGGTAAAATCTATAGACATATATATTACGTGCACCGATTCACAATTGTACATTTTGACAATTGTACAGTGCAGTTTATTTAAAGAAGTTTGTACATTTTGACAATTAGAGCAACAGCCATTGTACATTTTGGCAATTGTACCATTATTATCCAGCGTCACGTTATATTCTGAGAGATGTCTAGTCCCAGTGGACTTATTAACGCGAGATATCCTACGGACTTCGGTTCTCAGCCTTGTTGATCTTGAGAACTGCTTCGTTCTTATCTTCTTTTGGGGCTGTGGCCGTTAGGCTCCCGGCTAGACCTTCCAGCTGAATCATAGACATGTCATTAGTAGTGCTATTCGCTAAAATACAAACTCACGTGCGAGTCTCACTCAAGTGACTTCACTCACTTCGAAACCTAATCCATAGGTAATTCTGTAAACATTCCAGAGCACTATCGACGTGAAGTGACAACAAAACTTACTTCACTTCTACAGTGCTTTGGAATGTTTACAGATTGCCAATGGATAAGGTTTAGAAGTGAGTGAAGTTACTTGAGTGAGATCCGCAAGTGAGTTTGTATTTTAGAGAATAGCACTACTGGACAGCAAGCACCGGCAGTCCTATTTGAAAGCAGTAAGATTTTTTTATTGCGTTTTAAACATCTTTTGTGGGAATTGGTCCTGAGATGTTAGAGGCAGTTGTCATTAATTTTAAATGTTATGATGCTATATAAGTATACTAAAATCAAATATGTACTTATAAGACTCTCTTGTTGTGAATGAACGATGGCGAATTCCCGTCTTTATGGGCCCTTGGACGCTGTAGGCAGAGAAACTGAAGTGAGTTTGATAGCCCATTAAAAAGGTTTAAGTTCCCTTGACATTTTCAACCTTTTAAATGTCAATTTAAAGAGATTTAGGATAATGAAGGTTATGGACTTGACAGGCGAAAGATTTGAACGATTGGTTAGCTGGATCTGAACTTAGTTGAAAAGATTGGATACGGCATTGGACACAGCATCGAGTGAGATACGGTTTTCATTGTAGTAATACTGATATAATTTTTAGGGATGCGTCAAAATTGATATCTTTAAGAGAGCGTCGTCGATGGTGCAGTGGGGAAGACGCGGCCTATCGTGAAGAGAGTTCAGAGTTCGATCTCCAGTTAGGTACGCTGTGTAACCAGAGGTTTTTTCGAAACTTACTAAATGCTCTTAAACGGCGAAGGAACACAACGTTTTGAAACCCAAAAAATTAGGATAGTTATGTCAAACCTTATACATTATAAAACATCAATCAGGCCTCCCCAACCCGTCTGGCCAGCGCGGGGAGTGTAGGCCAAATCCTCCGTCTGTCTCCGGCAGATGAGAGAGGGTTGTGCTCCTGCAGTGGAGACAAAAATAACCTGATGATGATGTCAAACCTCGGCATTGAATACAAGCGAACAGATTTTATTACTTACTATCGCTTTGCGACGTTGGTCAGGATCGCGCAAAGTGGCGATACATCGTCTCTGTCTACCCCTCTAGGAACAAGACGTGAGCATTATGTATGTATATATTACTACAGGCGCAACAGCCTGCCAGTACATTATTGTAGGGCTACTACTGCCAGCGCGCGAACATAGTCGATCGAGAGAGGGACAACGTTATAATTCAACAACATAAGTGCTTATCTTTTTAACTTGTATCATCGATCTCTCGGTGCCGGTCGATAGCGCGCTGGCGTACTAACTTTGGACAGCATATCAGCAAAGGCTGTTATAAGTATCTGTTCCTCGTGCCCTGTGTACTGGGGCGAAGAATACAGCCACGGTATTCGTAAAAAGCGACTAAGAGGGGTCTCTGTGCACTCACCCATGCGTCCCCGGGGAGGGCAGCAGTAAAGGAATGGCCTCGTTGCTGCTGCATGCACCAAGCGGTGTTAAGGGGGAGCCTTGGTTCCCCCGCGATGGGCCGCCGACAGCGTGCGGCGTGGAGTAAGAGGGGCACCGGAAGCGTATGTCTTTGGCGGTACCGGAGTCCCTCGAACTGTGCCGAAGATGGCCACCACGGGGTTTTATTCGGTTAGAGCCCGACACAATTCACTCGTCCCCCGAGTGGGTATGCGACGAATTTCCCCGCGCCAAATTTTTTTTATCTGCTCTTCTGAACCTTATGGCTCGTAAATAAATGTTGTGTGATATTTTTATATTTATAAGACGTATTGGCCTCAAAAACTGTGTCTAAATCATTTCTTCCGCAGAAAATCCAAAGCGTTTGCACAAGAGATAAGAGAAATGGTCCATTTTAACTTCCACCTTGTATTTACATAAAGGGTGAGCTTATTGACCCTCAAAAGTACTCTCGCACTCATTAACAGACACAACTCGCCTCTACTAACATTGGCGTCATGCAAACACCCTGAGTATACGCTATGCGCAAGGGGTATTGCACAGACCACGTCGCCCGGTTAATAGAGAGGGAGGTGTGAGGGGAGGGGGGCATTCGTACAAGGCTACTTTGGGGAGGCATAGTCGTAATGTGGTGAATACACACTGCATTTAATAAGTTGATCATGCTCGAGACCCCAATCACAAGCGAGCCAGACCAAGAGAGGATACCCTATTTTGAGAGGAAGTATAATTTTATATTTGTAACATATACTTCGAGCCGTGGTAACCTGGTTGGTTGAGCACTCACCTCACGTTCATGAGGTCGTGGTTCAAACCCCGCCCGTACCAATGAGTTTTTCGAAACTTAAGTACGGTTTATTTATTTACCACAAGCTTTTCGGTGAAGGAAAACATCGTAAAGACACTTCATATGCCAAAGAAGAAATTCTAAGGCGTATATAAAGTCTAATAAATCGGCTTGGAGCACCGTTGGTGGTCAGGGTTTTGGCACAAAAGATCCTGAAGGGCCGAAAGGTAAGATAAGATACATCTACTTCAAATATAAATAAGTAACAAATATACTGGGATTAATTGAAAAATAAAATATGACAGTAATCCTAAGCATAGCACATTATTTGTTTTATAATTTTTGTTTTTGAGGCTTGTGGCTCAGGAGGTCGATGCTAGCTAGCCTCGTAAGGAAACACAAAATTGTCATGTTATCCGGACCTCAGTTTGAGAGGTAGCTGCGAATTTTCCTTGATCGGATAAGGGACTGATAAATATTTGTTTATTAATATAAATTATATTATTTTATTATCTGCCAGAAACTACATTCTGTACATTAAGTTCTGTCCACACTCCAATACAAGATGTAACAAGTCCTCTATTTGGTTACATATATTACATCACTATGGAATCAACTATTTTCATAAGATGGTAGAATTTATTTAAAGTAATGTGAAAAGACCGCAACTTGAATGCCAAAAGCAGTGTCTCCCGACTAAAGCCGGCGCCATCAAAGGTTTCTGCGGTATTGTATACAATGAAAGTGCTTTATAGAAATAAGATACATCTACTTCAAATATAAATAAGTAACAATTATACTGGGATTAATTGAAAAATAAAATATGACAGTAATCCTAAGCATAGCACATTATTTGTTTTATAATTTTTGTTTTTGAGGCTAGTGGCTCAGGAGGTCGATGCTAGCTAGCCTCGTAAGGAAACACAAAATTGTCATGTTATCCGGACCTCAGTTTGAGAGGTAGCTGCGAATTTTCCTTGATCGGATAAGGGACTGATGAATATTTGTTTATTAATATAAATTATATTATTTTATTATCTGCCAGAAACTACATTCTGTACATTAAGTTCTGTCCACACTCCAATACAAAATGTAACAAGTCCTCTATTTGGTTACATATATTACATCACTATGGAATCAACTATTTTCATAAGATGGTAGAATTTATTTAAAGTAATGTGAAAAGACCGCAACTTGAATGCCAAAAGCAGTGTCTCCCGACTAAAGCCGGCGCCATCAAAGGTTTCTGCGGTATTGTATACAATGAAAGTGCTTTATAGAAATAATAAGAAAAAAACATGTTCTATTTCCCATAACGGACTAAAATAAAGAAGATTACATAAGGTTTGACTACTGGATACACAGGGGGTAAAAGTAGTCCAAACGATGCACGTGGTTTATGTAAGCTCCCGAGGTAAAAACTGACATCACCCCTCTCCAAAGTGGGTTAGAGCTATCAAAACAGACATTAACAACTCGTTTGTCTTTATAACGCTTTACGTACTACACTTTGTATGCGAATTTATTTGCCTGGACTTAACGACTTTACAAAGATTCTTTAAGACCCTTCATCATCAGGTTGTTTTTGTCTCCACTGCAGGAGCACAACCCTCTCTCATCTGCCGGAGACATTTCCCACCTCCACACCTGCTCCCCCGCAACTCCTCTGAGTGAGGATCAACGGAGGTACGCTAACACATAGCATCTACCAGTGAAGGTAGGGTAAGTCCTCTAAGGATTGAATCTACGCTACCTTGGGCCCCAGGCAAATTAAATTAAAGAAGTAAAGAGTCAAAGTAGGAAAAGAGTTCCCACTTCCCCTCTAGCAAATGGGAGTTTAGCAAAGAAACTATGACCGGAAGGGTAGCGCCTATGTGACGCAGTGAGCTGTGACGGATCTGCCGGAGACACACGGAGGATTTGGCCTACACCCCCCGCGCTGTCCAGATTGGTTGGGGAGGCCTGATTGATGTTTTATAATGTATTCTCTTAGTCGCCTTGTACGACATCCATGGGAAGAGTTGGAGTGGTCCTATTCTACTCTACCGGAAACCACAAGGCAATGCCCTTAGCCCCTTGCTAAGGGCCGTTGGTTGAATTGCTGGTTAATGGTCACCGCTGCCCATAGACTAGCAACCATTTATGATCCATTTGACTACTTTCATTCCATTGGATTCTGAAAAGTGGCGACGAGAGAGTATACCTGTGTTAGTTAGAGCGCACGGTGGTGCACTTCAATATATCCTGACGTCTGATTGCTTTTGAACAATGGACTTCGAGAGAATGAAAGACCTGTAGCGATGGACAGATGCAGAGAGGTCAGATTGTGACGCAAACTAAGTTTTGGCTAATAACTGCTCATATAGGGCTCTCAAAAGGAGTTGTGGTTTTTAGCTGAAATGGGGCAACAAGTAGATTTGACAGCACCTTGAATCTTTCTCCATTCAACCCAAGTATAAAACAGCGACTAGAAATGGTATCCAAAACGAATGCAGCCCGCACCCGTTGTAGTTAATAAACCACTGCCTCCACTTCTCTTATTTTGTGGTCGCCACAACTTAAAGATTTTAGTCAGAAGAAAACACCAACGAAGTCCACAAACTCAATGAATTGGTGTTAAGAATTGTAGTCGCTACGGCGGAACCAGTGGCGAATAGTCATTATCTTCCATTGGTTATCCCTCATTTTTCATGAGCAGATCTTCGAAGTTAGAACCTTCAAGGCTTGATAGCCTTTAAGGTTCTAACTTCGAGATGAGAGCCCTTAGCTTTTAGGCTTTGAAGACTCGTTTTATTCATCAAGGTGTTATGCGGACTATACATGCGTAGGCTTAAACGCGTCCGAGTTTAATTATATGAGTCTGAAAGGCTTCAAGACTCCAAGCCTATAAGGCTCGATAGCAGCGGCTGGAGCCTTTAAGCTTTAAGATACAAGGCTCAAACTAACAACAATACCTTCTATAGATATAGGCTTACATATACCGAGAAGTTGACCAGCAAACTAGGGTAATAGTTGTTTCGTGAAAGAGAGTAATTTGGAGAGAATTATATCAATGTTCTATGAGCCCAGACATGTTATGTGATGTATAATATTTAAGTGTCTGGTGTTGTATGTACTTTTTAACCGAGTTCAAAATAAAGAGGTTCTCAGTTCAGAATGTATATTTGTATAAACGAGTAGGTTTGTATGATGAATGAATGAAACAAATATTTATTTACTTTACGATTTTCCGAAGATATCTCAAACACAACAGAGCAAATTTTTGGTGATTTTAATTTTTTGTAGTATTTAAATAGTAATAATAAAACGCTGTGTATGCTACTATAATTATTATAAATAAATGATTTACCTACCTTGAGAGTAAAGTTGCGAAGATGAAAGTAGATTATAACCTGAAAATAAATAATATAAAATGTAGGTAAATTATTAAGATTTACTAGAAGAAATCACAAGTTACCAAAATGTGAGCAAAGTATAGTTAGTACACAAATAAAATGATTTTTCGTTGCACTTTAATATTTTGGAAAATATATTTTTCCTATTATTTCTATCGCACCAAAAACATTACTGTTAAAAAGAGGATAGTTCTCATTGGAAAATTGCTAGGCTGACAAAAGTATTGAAATCTCATTTCTATGACAAGTTCTATAAACTTTTCAACAAAGGTAAATTTTTTTTTCCACTTATAAACACTGAACGTGTTCAATCGCGCCTCAGCAATCGTGCCAGAGGCACTACAGTAGCAATTTAAACGCATTAATAAAAACTTGGCAGGTTAAATTATATAAAAATAACATCAAATTTTCACCACGAAAACCTGAGAAGTTCTCAACTGACAATTTCAGCGCAATCGGTCCAGTATTTTTTAATTAGCCGGCGGGCGGTAGACAGACTCGTGGACAAAATAGCTTCGTCATAAGATAGATACCCTTATAGCGTAGCTGTTAAGTGGACCGATGGGAAAAGTGGACTGAAGAGGGAAGTGGACAGAAGAGGAATCTGGACCGAAGAGGAAAGTGGAAACTATGAAATTGTGTAAATCAATATTAAGTTCAAAAAAATTACGAATTAAAAAAAAAATTAAGAACTCACGTATTGTCATCCTACATCTTATTTTATATTTTTAGTAAGGAAGAGGTTGACAGCGATTTTAATTTTTTAACGAAATTTCCTAGGTAAAAAAAATATGGAAAAAAAATATCGGAAATGATACATGTACCTACTATTTTATATATTGTCACGGAGATGCCATCGAATACTCAGTTGCGAAAAGAAGTTCCTGATCACCGATTAAAAGTCATACTGTAGTAGAAGATGATAGATATTACTATGCGGCGCTACCAAAGCAGAACTTCATTACAAAGTTTCTTGAAGATCGATTAATTTTGCTTCGACAGTCGGGAGGATTATCAGCATAGCAGTTGGATATAACTTCATATTAGCTGTTCAAGCAAGTTTAATTGACGGTTAGCCGCGTTGACAGCCTTCGATTGCAAACCACACAAGGCTAAGGGGTGTAAGGAGGCTAAATAACATCAAGTTATCCACGTGCCAACCTTGTCCGTACAGTATTATATAATATTTAAATATCTATAAAGACTTTAAATAAAAATAAAAATGCAAAAACAAAATGTACGTCCACTGCTGGACAAAAGCCTTTCGCAATGAACGCCAAAACACACCCGGGGGTGGAGGACCGGGTGTGATAGCGTTCATTGGGGAAAACCTAGGGCTGATATGACGTAATAAAACGTCACTTGGTAAAAAATTCACAGACTTATCAATCTTCCTTTCCATTGAAGGTCCTTTTGGGAACACTGCAAAATAAAAAAATTCTGTGTCATGTATTTTGACGAATCCACGAACAGACAGGCTTTCATTTGTTTTAATGGATACAAATGTTTGGAACACAAACATTTATCTATGCCCGTAAAGCCCACAGACCTCGTAATATTTTTACCGAATCTATTATTAAAGTCGGCCTTTTGCTTATTTATTAAAATCAACCCAAAGGGATTTCGCCCGAGGTTGAACCTTGACAAGTTCTGTTTTTGTTCCCATTACCCGCTCTAACTGGAATATTGTTTTGGGAAATTACTTGTAAGTAGTTTATTCCTCTACAAATTTATACAAAAGTCTTTTATACAAACACCAGGTTTTAAGTTAGACCTCCAGCAGGACAACTGTGAAAACTGCATCAAATTTTATTCAGTACTTTTGGCGTGATAAGGTAACGAACATACATACAGACAGACAGCAGACAGACAGACAGATAGGCAAAAAATCTAAAAACAGTTATTGTGGCTTCTATTGGCCCTATAAAGACCCCTCATACACTTATATCTACAATATCTCCCACGTACAGACATAGACCAGTTACAGCTTTATTATAAGTACTCGTATCATCATCATCAGGTTATTTTTGTCTCCACTGCAGGAGCACATCCCTCTCTCATCTGCCGGAGTCAGACGGAGGATTTGGCCTACACTCCCCGCGCTGGCCAGACGGGTTGGGGAGGCCTGATTGATGTTTTATAATGTATTCCCTTAGTCGCCTTGTACGACATCCACGGGAAGAGTTCGAGTGGTCCTATTCTACTCTACCGGAAACCACACGGCAAATATTTGCGTGTTAGTTAGTTGGGTTTCTATATATTTATTTTTAGGTTTTCTTATAAGTATAGATAGATAATAATTTCTTCTCTAACTTTTCATAATGGAAACCTGACTAATGGGCGACGTATGGGTAAGGACTGGGGGGGGGGGGGGGGGGGGGTATGTATTATCGGAATCGAACCCACGACCTCTGGCGCTAGGGCATCGAGGCGCAATTTTTTTTATAGTATACTGGGATATTTGTACAAAATCGAAGTGCTTGTCATACATAAAAGAGGTGACCGGAAGCGACTGGATGCGGAGGGCGGGGGACGGGTTGTGGTAGGGTTCATTGGAGAAGGCCTATGTCCAGCAGTGGAGTTCTAAGGGCTGATATAATTATGATGATTTGAAAATGATTTTAGTAAATGATTATGAAAAGCCTGCCAAGCGTGGTGATTATGGCAAATCGCCCAATGCGCAAACCACCAAAAGTGGCATCTATGGTAGGACCGGGTGTGGTGGCGTTTATTGCAGAAGGCCTGTGTCCAGCAGTGGGCGTCTAAGGGCTAATGATGATTATGATTATATAAATAAAGAATCATACTAATATTATACACGCGAAAATACGTATGTCTGCGTAGATGTTTGTAGCTCAATCACGCTAAAGCGGCTGAACGAATTTTGTTGAAACTAGGACAGAGTAATAGCTTATTTCTTGTAATAATATAAATGATACTTTTCATCGCGGAAACCTGACTGGTACATGAGGGTAAGTAGGTATTGTGGGAAACGAACCACGACCCCTGGGGCTAGGCCAACGAATCTGACCAATATACCAGCTTCCATCATCAGCCGAAATACGTCCACTTAAGACTCCCCAGTAGAATGCCACTTTTGCTGGTTTGCCCATTGGGCGATTTGCCATAATCACCACGCTTGGCAGGCGGAGTGGTGATCGCAGTAATGATCTTAATGTACGCAGGAGAACGCTTCTGCCCATTCCTGGTGCAATCCCTCAGTCGCCATGACACCCACGGGAAGATTCTGGGTGTCCCTATTCTAAGCCGGGAACCACACGGCAAATATCGGCTTTACTTGTGATAAAAAAACCGCCACAGTAATGGACAGCAATCTGTCACGTTTAAGCGAATTAAGCCAATGAGTTAAGTAAACCTCGCATTACTTGAACCAGTGGCCTGTGAAATGGAATGCAAATAAACACCTTAAGGGAAGTGTGAAGCGATACCGCTGTTATCTTAAGTGGTACGCATATGTAGGAGCTGAGAGTGGAATGACAAAGCCATACAGTCACTGTAATATAAATAAATTGTAAAAGAAAATCTGTTATTGGCAATAAGAACACTGGATTTTGTTAAAAAAAAAAAATTGCCGTGTGGTTTCCGGTAGAGTAGAATAGGAGCACTCCAACTCTTCCCGTGGATTTCGTAAAAGGCGACTAAGGGAATACATTATAAAACATCAATCAGGCCTCCCCAACCCGTCTGGCCCGCGCGGGGAGTGTAGGCCAAATCCTCCGTCTGTCTCCGGCAGATGAGAGAGGGCTGTGCTCCTGCAGTGGAGAAAAAAATAACCTGATGATGATGATGAAATAAAAAAACATACAATACAATTTTCTTAATTTTTTTTTGGAATATCAAAGAAAAAATAAATAAGAAAGGATTTTAATTTTCAAAGCAAACATTCTTCATTGCATGATATTCCGAACAAAATTAAACCACACCCCCGAATCACCTACTACTATTGCAGACGCACCAGGCTGTCCGTGTGTTTACGTGTGTGCGAGAGAGAGCACGCGATGCCTTTCTGTGTGTGCGTAAATTTTGTAATGCTGCTCCACCGAGAGCGCGCGAGCATAATCAATCGAGAGAGGGATAACGTTAAACGTGAACCACATAGGTGTTTCTCTTTCTAACTTATAGTGTTGATCTCTCAGTGCTGTAGATAGCGCGCTGGCGCAGTTGCTTTGTACCGGGCGGCGCGCGAAGTGTGTACTGCCAGCCGTGCTCGATTTTGCGGGCGTGGTGGGGGGAGGTGAGTGTCGTTTCTTTACGTAGTAGTATTTCTTATGGTCAGAGTAACTAAATATCGTCGTTTGCGGCAGATATGTATGGCGAAGCTCAGCTGTTCACTTAGTAGAAAGAATTTTATATTCTACCCTACAAGACTCCCCAACCCGTCTAGCCAGCGCGGGGAGTTTAGGCCAAATCCTCCGTCTGTTTCCGGCAGATGAGAGAGGGTTGTGCTCCTGCAGTGGAGACCCACACAAGCGCACGACGGACACGAATTTACGTAAACCTGAGCTACTCATGGACGTCAT
This sequence comes from Esperia sulphurella, assembly GCA_947086405.1. Lineage (NCBI taxonomy): Eukaryota > Metazoa > Arthropoda > Insecta > Lepidoptera > Oecophoridae > Esperia > Esperia sulphurella. The sequence continues at coordinate 6,206,429 of OX352282.1, forward strand.
AGCCCTCTTAAGAAGAAATCTTGATATCTAACAGTGAAACATTCAGTTTTTTTTATTGAAAACCCACCACTAGCAAAGTCTTTACAATATCAAATGTACACTGTTCACCTCCGCCTTAACAGCCGAAACACCTGGCGTCCGTTTGTACATTTTGCTAAGTAATATAGCAGAAGGCTCCTTAAATAGTTGATGACTGTACATCTCATGTATTTGTTGTATGAGATGTATTTGACGTTCATAATTTTTTTTATTTCATATCTTTTCTACCTAATTCAGCGTAATTATAGAATATTTACAGACAAACAAAATATCTGTCCCAGGCCCCCCGTGGTCGGGAGGGAGCCTAATGCTAGATGCATTGCCCCGCTGTATAGCGAGGCTGAACCCTTGAATGCATTATGTGTATTAGGCTCCCTCCGACCACGCAAGACCTGGGACCGATATTTTATTTGTAAATATTTTGTTTGTCTGTAATAATTTATTGTACACAATAAAATACATTCAATTTATTCGAGTTTCATGCAGGGAATATGTATGCATACATACGTAAATATGTAAATATACATACGTAAATGTGTAAACATACATACGTAAATATGTAAACGCTTCATCATCGGCTGAAATACGTCCACTGCTGACCGTAAGCTTCCCCAATAGAATGCATTTATGGTGGGCTGTGCATTGGACGGTTTTGTCATGACCACCACGTTCGGCAGGCGGATTGGTGATCGCGTAGTGATATCTTATTATGCACAGGAGAATGCTGCTGCCCTGGTGCAATCCCTTAGTCGCCTTGACGACACCCACGAAAATATGGGGGGTGGCCTTATTCTAAGACGGGGGAAGCACACGGCATTGAAGGCTTTTTGTACACGCGTAAACTCTTTAATAGAATGGAATAGAATAGAAAGACTTTATTTGGCGAACACAAATACAACACAGGAATTAAAATTGACGACAAATATGAAAAAAAGAAGCAAACAAATTACATAACCATTAAAACAAAACAGAAAAAAAATGACACAGTGTTGTAGTGTGACGTCAAAAGGGTCCCCAGCTCAGCTAATGCTGTAGCAAGAGCTGCAGCGCTGATTTTCAGTGAGGCCACCAAATGACTCAACTGACTTTATTGTACATTCTTTCAGCTAAGTTTTGTTCGGTCGGTATACATGGCGATTTATTGCGTTGGATGAAATCCTACTTAGAGAATCGGTCGCAGGCAGTTAGGATTGGTACACATATTTCTGGATTCGCGCTGATACCATCCGGAGTTCCACAGGGTTCACACCTTGGACCCTTACTATTTAATATTTATGTTCATGATATACACACTTGTTTTCATAAAGCCACGTTCTCAATGTATGCAGATGACAAAAAAATTTATATGCCCATAAGAAATATTAATGACTGCATACATCTACAGAATGACCTTATTAGGCTGGAAGAGTATTGTTGTCATAATTTATTGGATCTCAATGTAAGCAAATGTCAAATTATAACATATACAAGGGAAAAAAATATTATACATTATAATTACCAACTAAATGATTGCCTGATTCCGAGGGTATCGCGTGTCAGGGATCTTGGGGTGATGCTAGATCGGAAACTGACTTACGCTGATCACTATGAACATATGGTACAGAGGGCTTTTAAGATGCTGGGATTCTTAATTAGAGTAACTAAACCTTTTAAACGCGCGAGCACTTTGAAGGTCCTCTATTGTGCTTACGTGAGGAGCATTTTGGAGTTTGCATCTCAGGTGTGGTGTCCTCGGTACACAACATACATTGACCGTATTGAAAATATACAACGTAGGTTCATGAGGTTGTTGGAGCGCAGGGAGGGTGGACAAGGGACTTCCTTGGACTATGTCGGAGCTCTTGAGCGATACGGCATGCTATCATTGCAGAATCGGAGATTGAAGGCTGATATTACGCTATTGTACAACATCGTAAACAACAGAGTGGACTGCCCGCTTCTAGTGGAGCGGGTCGGGCTGATCGTGCCCAATGTGCGCACGCGCCGTCCTCGTCTGTTCCATACGCCCGCGGTGCACACCAACTACGCACAAAGTTCTGTGTTGCTTAGGTGCATGCGCCAATATAATGAAATTTTTTTAGACCTGTATTTGTTTTATATAAAATATCATGCTTTCAATTGCTTGAAGCAATAAAGACCCTTCAGCGTTAGTGCATTAATTCCAACTATGTAAACACACTCCTTCTCATTATTTACACACACACACACACACACACACACACACACACACACTCACACACACTCACACCCCCACATGCACGCAGTCGCAGTGGTTTTATAATATTTGTAGTTATGTTTAGTTTACTTAATATTTTTGCTGTACTTAATGATTGAATGTAAAATGTGAAATCTCTTTTTGGCCTTCAGATTTCTTAATCAAACTTTATATAATTTAAAATTGTGTGCTGTAAGTTTTCTAAATATATAAATTAAATTAAATAAACAGTAATAACAAATAGGAATAAAATAGTGTACAAAGGCGGACTTATCCCAATTCAATTCAAATACAGGCACTATAAAAACAAAGATACAATAATAGAGTAGCTTACACATGTACATCTAGGCGGTCTTAAAAAAAGCTAAAACCTAAAAGTGATTTCTTCCAGACAACCTTTGGGTAGAGGATAAGAATAACAGAAAAAGTTATTAAAATGTTTTTCATGGTCTCCTGTTAATTCAAGATATTATATGTTACTTAGAAGAAACTGATTTTTATGATTGACTCTTATACATCGGTATCATAATAATGTAGGACGTTTGTCAGTTTCGATTCCTGGCTCAAAAAGTAATTTAAAAAAATCTTACTTACTTTTAAAAATGTAATTTCTTCTTTAAGTAATATTTCCTATCTTAAATATTTCAAGTACTTCCCTCCCCGTAGTACACCCGGTAAATGGTAAAAAGAAAAGTAAACACAAACTTATAACACCCCTTGTTTTACGTCGGGGGTTAAAATAGAACACTATGTATATATGGTCACTCCTAGGATTCCCCTCTCGCTCCCCTGAATCTAAGATATGCCTTCAAACCCTCTGGAGACCGCTCGAGGTAAATTTCATACAAATACCGCGCGCGCCATCCCTTCTACCACATACTAACCTGCAATGCCAACGATTCACCAACTATATGAATCACTTGTTTCAAAAGGCCACATCCGCCAGGATTTTCAAAAAATATTTTGTGACGTATTTGAAACCAATTAGAGCAGGTAATGGAATAATTGTGTTAATTAGCAAGTAAGAAATCTTTTTGGGGTTGAGTGATTTCTGAGTCGCTAAATATGAATAATATGTAAGTAGTAGCTAGTAGCTAATTATTAGCTCTTTATTAGCTCGTAGCTAATTGTAGAAAAAAGACATTTTCCAATATAACATAGGTGGACCGACGACCTGAAGAAGGTGGCCGGAAGCGGCCGGATGCGGGGGGCGGAGGATCGGGTGTGGTGGCGTTCATTGGAGAAGGCCTATGTCCAGCAGTGGACGTCTAAGGTATGATATGGTGATGATGAATCTGAATAGAATTTTGCTAAATCGTCAACGTTTAAGTCCTAAAAACAATGCACATTTTAGTTTCAAGAACCTTACAAGTAGCCTATATAGCTTATATATAGCCTTCCATTACTTCTTCCACCACTTTCTGTTAATAACTCTCAAAAACGGTTTACAAACACAAATTATATTTATATTTTTCACGATTCATTATTCCACTTCAAATTGACAAAAAAAAGAGATGTTATTTAGACCAGCTATGTACAAACAATATAATCGATATGTCAAGTAGGTCATATAACGGCCCAGAAATCACTAGCATCTACTTCATTCTGATGTGTGCCAAATTTCATCCCGATCCGTCCAGTGGTTGAAGCGTGATTGAGTAACAAACATCCAAATATCCAAACTTTCGCATTTATAATAATAGTAGGAAGTAGGATAGTAGGATCACCCAAGGTTTACCCTAGTGTCATTTTCACTTCCGTCACGTGACATTTTCATATTACCCTTCGAGTGACATCACTAACCCTCTGTCTTACTTATAGCCAATTGACCGTTATTGATTACCCCTGATCGCTCTTTCATTGGATAATTTTGGCACGCGATGATTGAGAATAATCTCCCGAGGCTATAATTACAGTTTTTTAGGGTGTCCGTCAAAATAGACACCCGATGAGGGGAGTTTTTTAGGGTTCCGTTTTGACGGCCTGATTAAACGCAAACGTTGGCCGTGGGTTCAATTTTTTTTCTGAGGACAGAAAACTTTACACGTGTTAATCCCGATGTGTTGTTTTTTTACATGGTTATTTTCTTGTCTAAAACCCATAGGACAGGAATTTTAATTCAGTGAATATTTTATTCGCATAATACAACGTCATTCACGAACTTTTCTCTATCGCGTAGGCTGGTAGAAATCTTTTAAAGATATTTACCATTTTTACATGTTAGTGTTTTCTCCTTACTTTTATTGTTTTTCTTTTGTGTGTGCAATAAATTGTTAAATAAATAAATGACACGACATTTAGTCTAAGTATTGAAACTTGTATGCCCGCACTCGCAAAGGCGGAACATAGAGAGCTTATCCAATGTTAACATCTCACTTGTACCTATGTTTCACAAATAAATGATTTGATTGATTGATAGTTTGTGATTGACATTATTGATAACTTCCGTTACAGGTCAAATAGAATTTATATACACAAATTAAATAAAATCAAATTAAAGATAGGCAAATTAAACACAATCAAATTAAACATCAATAACTAACATAAATAACTAATTAATAAAAATGTAAAATAAAATTCTTAAAATTAAATAAATCAAGTTAATGAGTTCTGAAAGAACTCTTCAAAGCGATAAAATGCCTGCTTGACAAGCCAGGCGTACAGTCTCTTTTTGAAAATAGGTAGGCTCGGAGAGCTGGTGAGCTCGGTGGGAAGCCGGTTGTACACCATGGGACCCATTACTCGTATCGTTTTCTCGCACTTCACTAGGGTGTGGGTGATGGGGCGAAGCCTTTTCGCGTATTGTATAGTAATACGAGTAAAATTATGGAACTCACAAAAAAATAATATTCTGTCTTCGTGTAAAACCCATATGATAAGGAATCCAAGTTTAAGCAAGTGGCATTTTATTCACATCACATGACAGTTTGGGATTTAAAATTGTAGTGGGTAATACAAATGATGAAACTTTTAAAAAATTACGACAACAACATACATACAATTATTTCTGTACATGTTTATCACCAGCCTATAGTCCACTGCTGGACATAGGCCTTTATCAAGACCTTTTTAAAGTCAAATAAAAATATTTTACTTCATAACATATGAATATTTGATTTCATATTTCGCATTTAGAGTTTAGCCTGGTGATACATCTTTATTCTCGTAGTAGCTAATTTAAGTTAAACATTGCATATTGTTTATCAAACTAGCTACTGTATAAAAAGTACCTCACAAGTTGATACCCACTATCAGAAACAATTATAATCTACCATGATCAAAATACACGCTCAAAAATCCACCTTGTAAAGTTCAGCGTGCCACCAAATTAATTATAATCTGAGATAAGCCGCGTGTTTTTCACAAGCGCGTACAGTCGCATTCAATTTTAATAGAACCAATTTCCACGCGAAAATTTTCAACCGGAGGCGGATCTAGGGAGAGGGGAAAGCAAGACCCCCAAAAAACTTCAAGAATGTTGAAGGCTATGGGGGGGATGCCCTAATCGCTACGCTGGGCAGGCGGCGGGTTGGCGAGCATAATGTCAGGCACCTCGGACCGGTAACGCTGCTGCCCGTCACCGGCCTATTGCATTTAGGCCTAACCACACTTAAGCGAGTAAGCGTAGTGTGGAGCGCCCTCTGGCTAGATGGAGCGACAATCTGCGTAAGGCGGCTGGCAATGACTGGATGGGAAGAACCGAGGATCGGGTTCAATGGAGCACCTTGGGAGAGGTCTATGTCCAGCAGTGGAGTCGTTGAGGCTGATGATGATGATGAAATTTTGGTCGATCAACCTTATTCTAAATTTAATCAAAAACAAAATATCTATTGCTGATAGACAGAGACATCAACCAAATCAAGATTTGCAACTGGTAGCCAGAAGAGGATGGATGGGGACGGCAATGGACCGGATGTAGTGGCACGCAGTAACAAAGGCCTATATCCGGCTGTGGACGTCAATGGATTTTCTCAAAGTACTGGCAATTTTATCTTGTGTCCACAATGAGCCTAGAAGGGATGACCTATTTATTTAAAGCTGTTTTAAGACTGAATTCATTTTAAATTAATGGCCATCATCTTTTGCCTGTCCACTAATGGTCATATGTTTTCCCATACTCTCAAATACACCCAATCCCCCTCTGTCCTCATACACCCTCTTCTGGCTACCAGTTTTAGGTCGTCGGTACATGTCGATGTGGTTGATGTCTATCTCCTCAGAAATTTACCAGTTAGACCCCCAGTATGTCCGGATCCTGGATCCGGGCCTGTTTGCAACAGCTAAGCAATTTGCAATCCTTGTTCCACTTCTAAGATTTTAGATCGTGTAATTAATCAACACTGTTTTAAAGAGAGAAGTTTATAAGATTGTTTGTTAAGAAAATCTCAAGTTACTGAATTTGTTTGCTTCCGATATTAAATTTATTTCAGATTGTATGTGGTATGGTTCTATAGTGATCGATATATCTCAAAAAGTTAGTACGTCTGTTGGAAAACCGATTAGCGCTGCGGTAAACGAGTTCTCGAGTGGAGCCCGCGTAGTGTGGGACGCCCCAGTTTAGCCGTGGTAGCCGGTTGGTTGTGCACTCGCCTCACGTTCATGAGGTCGTGGGTTCAAACCCCGCCCGTACCAATGAGTTTTACGAAACTTAAGTACGGTTTATTTGTAATACCACAGGCTTTTCGGTGAAGGAAAACATCGTAAGGAAACCTGCATATGCCGAAGAAGAAATTCTGAGGCGCATGTGAAGTCCACCAAATCGGCTTGGGGCACCGTTGGTGGTCAGGGGTTTGGCACAAAAGATCCTGAAGGGTCGAAGTGTCGCCAGGTCTTCCTGGCCCCCTAAGAAGATAAGATAAGATAAGTGGGACGCCCCCTGGCGAGATGGAGCGACGATCTGCGTAAGGCGGCTGACAGTGACTGGATGAGCAGAACCGAGGATCGGGTTCAGTGGCACGCCTTGGAAGAGGCCTATGTCCAACAGTGGTTTTTTTCAGGCTGATGATGATAATGGTTCTATGCTTGACGTCACAGAGAAGCTAAGCTAGTCTATTCTTAGAGTTCTGTCAAACCGGATACACTAACAATAAGCCACACCACTCCACCTGCCAAGCGTGGTGATTATGGCAAATCCCTCAATGAACAGCCCACCAAAAGTGGCCTTTGAATTGGAGAGGCTTATGTTCAAACAGTAGACGTGATTCAGTTGATGATAATACAAAGTGGCACTGACATTGTTCATCAATCCATCATACATAAGCCAACTAGGCAAAATACGCAGACAGAAGCTACAAAATAGGTCTATAGTAGGGTATATCGGTGTTTGTGCACATAGCACCGCTATACCGCCACTATGGAGCTATTAAGCTGTAAAACAGCCGCATATTTCTCCATTGTGCTACTTGGGAATACTTCAGACCTATAAAAGAAGATACTCGAAGTATAGATAGGGTCATGTACCTTTATGCAGGAGAAACCGCCGTCTACACGATATTCAAATTAGACGTGGATACACGTTCTCATGTTTGTCTTACATCAATTCAAAGTTCTGAAACTGAGCTAAAACGTTCTCAGTCTGTACAAAGTACACAGACACTCTTACACGTGCCAAGGGCGTAACCATACTAGCTCGCTTTATAGACTAAATAGATGATAACATAGATTTTCAATCACCTTAGTGAGGTTTTTTGAGTTTACCTGTAAGCATGAATGTGTATCAAGACTCCCGGAGTGGTTAGGTTATGTTATTCTTATTAAGGCACAGAGAAACGTGGTTTCTATGTTTTTCGTTTTTGTTTTTTAAACTACATATTTTGTTCCTTTTCGTTTTAATTTAGGTTAGGTCGGCATTGCATGCTAATAAATGGATTTAGAATGCATTGTCATCGAGTTGTGAGCTACCCTGAAGGTTTCAGCCGGATAGCTAATCGGGAAGTGGTCGAAATTTGAATTGCAAGATTCCACCAGAAACGACAGTGATTTAATAAAAACGTGGTAAAGTTTTGAGTGCGACTGTACATGCCTCATCTCACCGCGTATCAATAGAAATGACGTGATAACACGTTATCTTTTAAGCGCATCACCTGTGCTGCTGTCGGTCTTTATGATCCACTCGAGCGGTGATCGGAATAGGTAGTGTCATGTAATATTAATAACATCTCACATACGACCATCTGATCCCAAATTTAGCAGAGCCTGTACTGCGGGGTTTCGGACAGCTGATATAGTCATACATACACACATTTGAATTATTAAAAAAAATATACAAATTAGACGGACACCCTCAGCCTGTTGTACGATCCTTTGGTATGTTTTATCCACAATCGCTTTAAGCGATAAGGCCTTTGTACACTTTCCAAAAATCTGTACCTATTTTTTATTGTTATTCTCTATTTGTATGCAATAAAGAGTTTATCTATCTGTCTATCTATCTATCTAATTGGCAAGTATATAAGTATTGGTAAAATGCGTTAAAAAAAGTTACCTTATCTCGAGTACAACAGGTATACCTGCGCGGAAGCATGTTGCACCGTACCGCGAGGGCTCTCCGCTCTCTCTTCATATGCTCATCACACAAATGTTTGCCCTGGGTGGGATTCGAACCGCCACCCCGAGATTCGCAAGTGCACTACCGTCTATGCGGGTCTGTATAATTTGTAATTTAAAATTCCGTAATCCCTGAGGCGGATACAAGATGGAAACGGTGCGGGATCTCACTCAATTTCTTCGTAGTTTACAAGAATAATTTGACATTAATAACTTCCTGAAAAAAAAACTGGATAAGTATGTTCTGAATATTAATTTTTCCTACTTAAGAACTAAGCAATATCGAACTTTTTTTTTGTATAAACAATTCAATTAATTAATTACTTTGGTTTTTTGAGTTAATTTTTCAAATCGTCTCTTTGAAGAACGTTTTAAAAATAAAATGTAATTAGCGGTGTGCCATAGGAAATATGCATGGGAGTAGGGAAAAGCAATATTTCGGACATACCTAGATTCTTTTTCAGTATGTTATTAATGTCAAATAATACTAATAATGCCGTGTGAATTCCTGTAGAGTAGAATAGGACCACTCCGACTCTTCCCGTGGATGTCGTACAAGGCGACTAAGGGAATACATTACAAAACATCAATCAGGCCTCCCCAAACCGTCTGGCCAGCGCGGGGAGTGTAGGCCAAATCCTCCGTCTGTCTCCGGCAGATGAGAGAGTGCTCCTGCAGTGGAGACAAAAATAACCTGATGATGATGATACGAACTTAATGACGCAGTTTCAATATAACTTCAAAGTTTTACTGTACCTTTGAAATTATAGAACAAATCGAGTGAGATCACTTTTCCATTTTGTATATGCCCGAGGGATTCCGGAATTTTAAGTTTTAATTATGTACCTTACATTATACTTCAGAGAATTATTTGGCATTGGTAGTCGTTAGTAGGTACTAAAAGGTCCATAACGCAGAAAATACAGCTATTTAAGATTAGCTACATGAACTATTGTTAACTATTATGACCGCCTCGTTGGCTTAGTGGCTTGGTCATTGGACCCGAGCACCAAAGGTCGTCGACTCGATTCCCACCGATGACAGACAACTTTGTACAAGTTGAGTCTGGATGTTATATAAAATTGTCTTGTCCTTGTTAAATTCCTATAGAACCGGAGAAATTCTTAGTTTGGGATTGGACAAGTGTGTGTATAATCGAATATTTATTTCTTTTGGCGTATAATAATAATATAAATAATAAATGTTATATCAGGCCGATCGTTCGACACTCATTGTTTGTTGATTTGGCTAACCACGATTAGCCATATCGTTTGTAGGAAGTTTGTTGAATGTTTTTTTTGTTGTTAAAAATGTAGATACACTTTTCCTTAACTTCAATAATGTTTATAGAAATGACAGGAAATGAGTATCACATATTTGAAATCATTATTCAAAATCGATAAATTTGAAACATAAGCCAAACAACAAACAAAATAGAGGTGACTGACGTGGTAGCGAAATCAACAAACAATGAGTGTCCAATGATCGGCCAGATATAAGTCAGGCACATCATAAAATGGCGCCAGATCCCGATGTGGCTAGGCGCATCTTGATCTGCCTGATTTTATTATTGGCCTGCGACATATATATGACCTTTTTCTTTGGCGTATCACTTCTTAGTATTGGTGGCTGGGCCCAAAACACCCATCATCCTTTAATATTTTTTATTTTATTTTATATTTTATTGTACACAAATACAAGTCACAAGATGTTGTACTAATTAATATATTTAATTCTGCAACTTAAGGCGACACACACACACCCACATATATACTGACATGTACATGTATAGATAGATTGAAGATAACTTCATAAGATAAGGAATTAAGTCTCCACAGGCCCCCGGAGATATAGGCACACATAAGCGATGGTCGTAAACAGTTTTATTGCCAAGGATGGCATATTGAAGACAATATTGTAGATCCGTTGTGGCGAAGAGAACTTTCTAAATATTGATTCAATACAATTTATTACATTTTATTACCAAACTAAATTTTCCCAAGTATCTCGGAAAATATTTTCTGGAAAATTAAAAAAAAAAACTTGATCGGTTCCAATGTGGAACTCTTAATATACCTACTTATATATTTATTTACGTGTAAAGCAATGACAGATAAATATTGGAAAAATATTTATTTTGCAAGATATTTAAGGAACGGAGGTAGGTATTTATAAAATCCTAATAATCTTTGATGTACGACATGTGTAGGTATAAATTGTGTACGACGTATACCTTGCTGACTTTTAATCTGTATACATTTCGTTAATCTTAGAAGAACAGCGTATGAGCAAATAGGTTATATAGTCTATTACATAAGTATCGTTATAATTGCAATTATGTATTACAGTCAAAATATTTTATTGCATATGAGTACACTTTGTACATTTATAAGCTTAATTTTTTTACCGACTACCGCTTCCTAGGTGTTAGCGCTGTGAAGAAGAAACGGCGCAATAAATTTCACGCAACACCTCTTTTAAAATCAAGTTTGCATACAATTATATAAAGAGTGTGCGAAGCTGAATTAACATTAGTACCACCCATCTTTGTCATTCAAATAATCGTCTATTTTATAACAAGTTTTCTTAAAAAAAATATGTGATTCTGAACTTTCTGTGCATCATATTTAAGATATCTTTTGGTAGTTTGTTGTAGAAGCGCACAGTCCAGTTCTTTTTCAATTCCTTAAATGTCCGAGCCGCGAAACGTGAAAGCTAAATTAAAAGAGCACTATGTGTCTCACTTAATATAACATGGTGTGTATGTATTTATGTAAGTATGTTTATTATAGTTATTTGTATTTGTTTATTTATTTCATCTTTAGGTACATAAAGTACACTTAGATATGCCATCACAAAAATTGATTACAGTTATATTATAAAATTAATTAATAAAATCATGTCAGTACAATGTCAAAATGAGTAAAATTAATAACAAAATAAAAATAAAACATGTAGATTACAAATGTCAGTATAAAACAATTAATAAAAAAAAATCTTTTTACAAGAAAATTTCAAGAAATATTTTGTTATTAATTTTTTAATATATTTTTTATTGGTATTAATATTAAAATGTCGAAATAATACATACAGTCGTACATCAAATACTAAATGTCATGTTAAAGGTTTAGTAAATTCATTTAAAGAATACATTTCGGTTTTATTTAATAATATTTTACATTTCATTTCATTTACTATTTTATATATTTATTATATATATAAGTAAAGTACTTTAGATATTTAATTATTCTGTAGTCTAGTATGCACTTATTTGGCCCCTAGCTCTTACTGCCTTGTCTAAGGTTGGCTAGAAGAAATCTCTTTTAGAAATAAGCGCTCGCCTTTGTAAACAAAATTTGTTACTGTTTTTAGTTTTAAAATGTGCAATAAAGATTATATACAAAATGAAGATTCCGATTCGGAGTCTGCCGAATACTGTTTTAAATACTGTTGGATTGTTAAATACGTCAGTGTCCTATGTGTTTTTTGTTCTTCCATGTCATTGCGATAAAAACTGGCACACTTCCAGCGTGGGGTCATGCGAGCCATAACTGAGCCGTAAATTCCCTGCACGACTGAAATACGGGCATGTTAGTTTCAGCTAACGATAAAGGTACGTAATCGTTTTATTGAACTACTGAAGCGGACGCAATATTTTAATAAAATACCGCAATAATAATTTATTTAATACTGTAAATACGTATATTAGGTACTACGTACGTAGGTGTACTCAAACTTACAACACGAGGTAAGCAAGCGAAAGCGAGGTAAGGAAGCAGCTGGATGGCGTTCATAGCGGAAGTCCAGCAGTGGACTTTGTGGCCATTGCTATGTGGCCACGCTAGCAAATTGCAGTTAGAGAAGACTTCGCGGCTAAATATACTCGTAGTATTCAATACATAAGTATAGGTAAGTTATCAAGAAAAGTAGGTCGTAGAAGGTTAGCGTTAATTGGAACATCACGAATGTCTGCAATCGGCGACGGCGACGGATATTATTGTCGCTGAGCATGAACGTCTGGACCTGGAATATCAGACTGGGATATTACTTTTGTGATTCATAACATAACATAATGTTCACGCCTTGGTCCCAGAGGGGTAGTCATAGATGATGGATCGCGACTTTGCGCGATCCTGGCACACTTCACTTACTTTCATCAACCTTTTCACTCGCCTCCTTTTATTCTTCTCACTGCGGACCTCAGCCTTTTTGAGGACATTATTAATTTGATCCTTGGACTTCCTCCTAGGGCGACCTCTACCTGTGATTCATTATTATCATTAATCAATATTCATCATAATTTTTTGACAGTGTGCAATGATAAATGGCCAATTTCATTATAATTTCGGTGGGCCTGATCCACGAGTCTCAAATCACTCAGTGAGCTATAGAGAAAAACGAAAACGAAAATGACCGACTTAGTTGACGGGATTAGCAAGCTGAAGAGGCAGTGGGCGGGCCACATCTACCAAAGAACAGACGACCGTTAGGGCAGACGGGTTTTGTAGTGGAGACATCGGAAGCGACTGGATGCGGTGGGCGGAGGAACGGGTGTAATGGCGTTCATTGGGGTAGGCCTATGTCCAGCAGTGGATGTCTAATGGCTGACCGAGTTGTCTATCCATTGCAATGGACAGACAACTCTGCATAATTTGTACAAGTTAGTCTTGGGTATTATTTATTATTATATGTGATTTGTCCTGTCCTTGTCTAATTTACATTGTACTGAAGAATTTCATAGTTTGGACTTATACAAGTCCATTTCTATGTACCTATATTGTACAGTCACATTTCGAATTAAGTTCCTAGCACCTTATCCAATGATGATAAAGTTAAAATTAGAATCACCATCATCATGTCAGCCATTAGACATCAACTACTGGACATATGCCTTTCCCAATGAATGCATTACACCACTGCATTGGTGGGAATCGAACCCACGACTTTTGGCGCTCGAGTCCAATGAACATGCAACTGACCCAAAGAGGCATATACGTAGACATTTTATATCCAGTAGGTATAAATATGCACTGGCGTTGAATAACGTAGACAACCTGTTTTATGCTTTGCCCCAGGGTCTAGTATGGAACAATAGAAATGGGCTTTCAAAATAAACAATACGCTTTAGCTATTTTTTCAGTTTCGTCCTTTGTGGTTTTGTGCGTTTTAAGGCTAAATAATCATATCATTGTGATGATCATATCATTAAATCGGTTTAAAAATACATATATGTAAGTAAGGTAACCTAATATTTTAACCTTGTATACAAATGTACAATAAAATAGACCAACTTCTTAAATTACAGGAAGGACTAAATATTGGTAGCCTAACCAAATTAATCGTTAAAAGCAATGAAGATGTGTAAATATCGAAACCTACGCGGACGAAGTCGCGGGCATAAGCTAGTAACAAATATAAATAACCTTTGACACAACAAATATGGGTTTTGTTTAAATTAGGGTTACTTAAACTTGAACCTTTGTTTTACAATTATTTTTTTAAACACAATTTTTAAATAAATATTTTTTAAATATAATGTAATAAAAGGTACTTAGTTATTTCTGTCATTAAAGCAACGAGTCTACTTTATTGTACATTCTGTATAAAAGTATTGTTTACAGTTTACCAAATAATCCCATTTTCGTGACAACCGCCAGTCTTTCTGCCTTAGTCGCATCGCAACGCCTTTCTGAGCTTTTCACACTGCCGCGGCAAGTGAAAGAAAAGCCTGATAACCTTGTACCGCCTCGGTGGTTAGTGGCTTGGACTTCAGCACCAGAGGTCGTGAGTTCGATGGCTACTGAGGACAGATGGTTGTTATATTTGTAAACTGTTCGGTAAATATCATGTTAAATGATTTTTTTTAATATGAAATTAACATTTCAACTCTCAAATGGAAATCTCAAAAATGCTTAAAATTAGGCTATGTAGTTTATGGGAACTCCCTAAGTATAAAAAGACAAACGCTTGTCTTGAAGTCTACAATCTTTTATATCCTTATTAGCACAATCGATCCACTTGTCCCCCTTCTTACTCTTTCTCGCACCCCTCCCCCTCAACACCCTTTCTTCACTTTACGGTTTCCTGCAATTTTATTTATAACACACAATGCTTAGAACATGCATGTCGATTTAAGAGTATCTAAAGGTCATACCATGAAGGAAAATAATTTTCGCACCTCATAAGTCACCTCAAAGTAAAGTACCTTCATAATTGACACTAACTGGTTATTCAATTAGATAACAGATGAGTCATATCAATCATGAAGGTAAAAACTTTGCGGTGACTTATTAGGTGCGAAAATTATTTTCCTTCATGATATGACCTTTACATGCAATACACTTTATTGGACAAACAAATACAGTTACAAGTTTTCAAATCTTAAAATAGTAAAATTTAAGCGTTATCGCTTTAAGCAATTTCGTCCAAATAACCTCTGGGTAGAAAATAAGCCAGAGAAAATTTTAAGTTGCGCTGATTAGGACATTTAAAGATAAATAGAAATTTACATGACCATAATAAAAGTCAGACTGTTACTTAGCTTTATTTTAAATCTAGACAGTTTTGAAGTTCATTCACTGTTGTCTGTTTAAATAATTTGTAGGCGTAATGTCCGTAATGTAATATCCGTCAAAATGTCAAAAATTTTAGAAACGTTCAAGTATCAAAATGTCAAAATCTCCAAATTTCATAAATTAAACCTAACTGATACTGGGAAAATAAATAAAAAAAAGTTTTGAAATAAATGCAAGTAATTATTTTTTTTACAAATACATAATATCATCCAGGTTTGAAATAATTGATTTTCCTGTTGACTATCTCAGGACGTAGATATGCGACGTAACGTGTAACGGGTTTTCACAGACGTAAATTCCATTCTACTTCTATCAAGTTATTAAGTTATAAGTTATAAGTCATAAGGTATCGCTGTTACTACGAGTACCTATCTATGGGCAATGCCTGAAATAAATGTTTTTATTATTATTTAACAGTACGAAACAATTTTCCGCACTTGGCAAATGTTATGTCGCATACTTCCTGAGACATTCAATTGGAAAACCAATTATTTCAAACGTGGATGATGTTGTGCATTTATAAAAAAAAATTACTGGCATTTATTTCAAAACAAATTGTTGTGAGTTAATTGCTTATCCCATTACAAGTTAAATGTAATTGTTATGAACATGAGACATTTTGACACTTGAATTATAGGACTGGGAATGGTAAATAAACAATACAACATAGGTAAAAAAATGACAGGTTTATCTTTCGATTGACCGCTATTTGAACATCAAATCACATTGAATGGTACTACAAATCATGCAAGCATGCTTGTTAAGCACTTAATTGACAAACTAGGTCACATATGAAATCATGACTCTACGGCAGTATATATAAGGCACAGACACAAAGGAAATCTCTTTAATGGGACTCAGCATTTCGCTTTCAAAGCGGCTCTGAAGAGGATTTAATTTTTGCATATCTAAAATTTCCCTTCGCGCGTAATTGTTGAATCTAGATTTTTTACTGCTTTTCAATTTAAGACTTGGTTTTTTTCTGTCTTTTACGGGATCTATGCATAAGTAATTATTTATTATCGTTTGACTTTAATTTATTGACAAGCAAATCGGTCAAGAAGGACAAGTTCGGCTACCAAATTGGTTGTTATTTTTGTTTTTGTTATTTCTTTATTGCACATTTTACAATAAATACAGTTATTAATTTTGTGTACAGATGGGAGCTTATCTCTGAAAGAGATCTCTTCCAGCCAACCTACTGGGTGTAAACAACAACAACAACAAAAAGTTTACCTAACTTTAACCTCGCGCTTTTTGACTAACTCGCTAAAGAGTTGAAAGTACTGTTGTTAGCTCAATTCAATTCAATTATTCTTTATTGTGCACCAAAACATATATTTTTTTATAAAAAAACAAAATCAGAGAATACTAAATATTACTATGTAAAGAAGCGATAGTACGCCATCGGGCTTCCGCCGTTCGGCTCACACCGCGCCGCCCTGCCCGCCGGTACAAAGTTACCACGCCAGCGCACTATCGACCGCCGCCGAGTAATCTATACTATAAGTTAGAAAGAGAAGCACTTATGCTGTTGAGGTCCATCTTACGATCGACTATGCTTACAATAACTTACGCAAACACACAAACTTGAACGGATAGGCTTGTGCTCCTGTAGTAGGTAGCAGGTAATGAAATATGTTCGCTTGTTTGGAATGCCGAGGTTGTCCATAAGTCTGAAGCGAGTATAGGGCCATTTCATACATACATATATAATGCTCACGCCGTAAACCCAGAGGGGTTGACAGAGGCGATGTATCGCCACTTTGCGGAATAAAATGTCGCAAAGCCACTTTCCTTCGCCCGCTTTTCGCTCGGTGATACCGTGACGTGATGTGTCGCGAACAACATGCCCGAATAATTTAGTACTAAAATGTTTATCTCAAGCAAGAATTGAACCAACGAGAGCTCTGATATTTGCAAATGTTGCTACGTGCACCAATCCAACTAAAGGCTATATATCTAGAATAGTAATCTTAAAGCCTATAAGGTAACTGCTTACAATAAAAGCAAAACACAGCAAAGCAGATATTTTCCGCAAAATAAAACTTTGTGGCACACGTGCTTGGCAAAAAAAGCAATAACAGAATGCTTTCTCCGTTATAGCAGCTCCTAGCTTGATGTAATAAAGTCTATCGTAAAAGTACTTTACGACGGATGCACGCGTACAGAATATGGGTACAAACGCTTATAAACTTAAATGAGCCGTTTAAGCGCGGCTCAAATCTGCCGAGATATGTTTAGGTGTGCAGGAAACTCTGAGATTTGAATATTATCATATCCACAAAAAAAAAACTGTGTCTGCGTTCGTTGCAATTAAATATGTAATGTAGATACTGATAAGAGCAACGATCTCTATGTACTACTAGATGGAGCGTTCCAAACAATCGCTCTGTTCCAGCGCTAACACCTAGGAAGTGGTGGTCGTGTCGAATTTTTTTTAGTTTATTAGAGAAACACCAGATATACGTGTATTATGTATCATGTGAAATAATATAATGCGCTAGTGATTATAATATAATGTGTTATTTATATAGTATACTAGCTGTTGCCCGCGACTTCGTCCGCGTGGACAACTTAACATCACAAATTATTATGTATTTCCTACTTAATATTTTGGACAATTCACACAATATCTTCATAAATTGTAGCCTATGTGTTATTCTGATGTATGTACAAGCTATATTATCGTAAAGTTTCATTAAAATCCATTCAGTAGTTTTTACGTGAAAGAGTAACATCCATCCATACTTACAAACTTTTGCGTTTATAATATTATATAAGTAGAAAGGATGTATATATTAATCTTTGAATAAGTATTCATAGATTACATATGTAGTGTATTTTAGTTTGTATTTATTATGTAAGTATAGTATAGTATATAACCAATTTTCTTATATAATTTTTTTTGCGCCTACCACTCATTATCTGCATGACCTAAAAGTCAACTGGAAGAGAATGCCATATTGGCATTATGTTCGCCTTTTGTACATCCTGTGCAATAAAAATTTTAAACAATAAAATAAAATGGTTATGACATCGTTTTATTTTTCCTATAATATTTATATAAACATGTATCAACTCTAATTATTTCAGATTTTTCGCTGTGCTAACTTCGGAGATAAGGAGGGGATGGTATTTTTAGTCATTTTTCATCATATGTCGAAAACTAAGTGACATGAAAGTAAACGAAATATATTTTAGAATGTATAATGATGCCTAATTAAACTAAGCACACCATTTAAACTAGTAAGCACACTTTGGATTTTAACACCTCACAAGTCGCCCTTTGCATTATTCCCGTGGGTGTCGTCAAGGCAACTAAGGAATTGCACCAGGGATAGGCAGCAGCGTTCCCCTATGTATTTTAAGATCATTACTGCGATCACCAATCCGTCTGCCAAGCGTGATGATTATGGCAAATCCCCCAATGGAAAGCATTCTAATGGGGAGGCAATTTTCTAATGTTCAGCAGTGGACGTATAGGCTGATGATGATAAATAAATAAATATATATCCCAGACATTCACACCAATTATCCAGTCCCAAACTAGGCAGAGCCTGTGGTATGATCAAGCATCATTTAAAACTAGGCATTCCAAATAGTCGATAACGTTATAACTGAAATAACCAGCATGACATACGGACGGACCATAAGGGTTTCATTTCTACCCTTTTGTTACGGAACCCTAAAACAGTGATCAGAAGCGATGGGAACGCGACCGAATTTTTACCTTTATGATTATAAAGGTACAACCAAACTTATTTTATAACCTCCTACGCTATCCTGAATGTCCCCTAACCCGTGTCCCGAAATGGACTTTGTACAAATTTGTTTTCTCCTCCGGGACAACCCTACTTGATTAGATATAACCACATGTGACCCTTAATTTCGTTACGAATCTTGCCATGTTCCTGTCTCTAACCATTATAAAATGAGATCCAGTATGTTTTCGTTTTTATCGGCCTTTGCGAAGATAAAGGAGAGTAATGAGTTTAGCAATCTCTGTGTGTGCAGGAGTATGGATGTTAATATAATACGCTTAAACTATAAGGGCAATTCTAACTATAGGGACGAATCTTTGAGTTCGTCTTGATTTTGCAATTGTCCAATTCCACCAACATTCCACATATCTTTTATAATAATAAATCTTATAAATATAAAGTAAACTTCGCGTGTATGTACATTGAAAATATTTGCAACAAAAATGGAGGAGATCAATTTAGTTTGTGCATGCATCACGTAAAAACTACTAAACCAATTCTAATGCAGGCTATCAGATAGACACTGAGCTAAAATTGGAGCAATACTTAGTCTTTGTTTCATGGTAATCGACCCACTCAATCAAAAGTTATGAGAATATATTATAAATTTAAAAAAAATATATTTTTTAATCATATAGACGAAGTAAATGTCAACTTCATTAAAAAAAAACACTCAGTAGCCCACTCGAGCGGATTCGCGGACACAGCTATAGTAAATAATTAAATTAAATAAAACTTTATTTCAGACTTAGTAATTAGTCCATTATTTTGTTAGTGTGTTAGTAATGATAATGCTTAGGTATATAAGTTAGTATTTTTATTTTATTTGGCACACATATTTTTATTTATTTTTAAGACCTACGGCTGTCTCCACCCAGTGTTTCTGGAAGTTGCGATCATTTTTTTTTTTCATTTTCAGATTGCTGTTGTTACTACCATGCAGACGCTGTAGTAAAGAGGCCGCAATAGAATCAAGAAAGCGGCCGGCCATACGCCATTGCTTTCGAGGAAAAAAGTTCCTTGACGCGATCGGGGAGGATTGTTTAATGCATACTGCGCTAATGTACTTGGTTGGAGCATCATCTGTACCTAGTTTTAACAAAACAGTGAAGGAGGCGATATGAGCAGCCGACTGAAGGATTTAGTATGGAATATACAGTTTTTCCTGTTTAAGATTATTACTGCGATCACCAATCCGCCAGCAAGCGTGGTGATTATGGCAAATCCCCCAATGGACAGCCCACCAAAAGTGGCATTCTAATGGAGAGGCTTATGTTCAGCAGTGGACGTATTTCAGCTAAATAATATTATATATGTGCCTATAAATTTTCATTCATTACCAAAAGTTTATGATTTTTTATTAAGTTAATATATTATAAAGAATGCGTTTTGGAACGAAAACGAAACCTGCCATTTTCTCTGGTATAATATTTTATATTTTTTATCCGATGGTTGCATGGAAGAAATCGCTTAAAGCGATAAGACCGCCTAAATTGTACTATTTTTAACTTTTAAAACTTGTTACTGTATTTGTTTATGCAATAAAGTGTATTGTATTTAAATTTCTACACGCTACGCGGACGAAGTCGCAGGCAACGCTTGTTAACTATATGGATTGGTCACTATCATGACCTCTCACTCGAGGCACACCCTCTACTTCTTGGGCTTAACAAACTACCATAGGAAATCTTCAATATGACAGATAGAATGTTTAAGATTCACATTAGAAAGCAACTTTGTAAGAAAGCCTATTATAAAATAGACGATTATTTGAATGACAAAGATGCCTGGTACTAATGTTGATTCAGCTTCGCACAACTTTTTTTACCTCTTTATATAATTGTATGCAAACTTGATTTTAAAAGATGTGTTGCGTGAAGTTTGTTGCGCCGTTTCTTCTTCACAGCGCTAACACCTAGGAAGCGGTAGTCGATAATAAAATAATGGCGTGTATAAATCTACCAAGTGTACTCATATGCAATAAATGATTTTGACTTTGACTTTGACATTTTTATGTTTATTTTTTATTTTTGACTTTGACCCCGACACTCCATACAAGCGAACACATTTCAGCTTACTACTACTACAGGCGCACCAAGCTTTCCGTACACGTGCGTGTGTGCGCCTAAACTATCGAGAAAGGGACAACGTTATACGTCAACACATAAGTGCTTCTCTTTCTAACTGAAAGCCCAGTGAGTACTGCCAGCCGTGCTCTGTTTTGCGGACGACGATAACCTGCCTGAGGAGGTGAGTGTCGCTTCTTACGTAGTAATATTTAGTATTCTCTGCTAGATGTCTTTATAAATAGACCTCTCATCAGAGTCCCAGAGGTCTTGATATTTTGGTCAAGGATAAGGCTCGATATTAAGCAGAGAAAAGGCTGTATTTAGTTTACGGGCTGTATTATATCGTAGATAGTTTCTCTTCATGAAACTAATATTGTAAAATAAGTTAGTGTGTATGTTTGTTATAACGAATTTCAATGAAACTTGGCTCAGTGTCGCATCTTTATGTAGTACATATGTAATGCTCACGCTTTGGTCCCAGAGGGGTAGGCAGAGACGATGTATCGCCACTTTGCGTGATCCTCATACACCTCACTAGCCTCCCTCATACGCACCACTATCTCCCTCAAGTATTATTTGGCTCCGCCTCGAGCCAGAGCTGACCAACTTATATTCAAGCGTCTCTTTGGTCTAGTAGATTGACCATTGGATTTTTGTACAATTTGAACAAATTCCCGGTCTGGATGTCATGTTTGTGAATTGTCCAATCGTTGTTCAATACCCATAGCACAAGAGAAAATTCTAGTTTGGTATGGTCGAGGAAAGGTCGTGGGGAATAAGGTATTTTATTTTTTCGAAAAATCTATCATATTTTCGAAATTTGCAATGTTTTTAATTGCAACTTACTAACTTCAGATAACCTTATTTCATTCAGAGATTAGACCTATACCAGTAACCTAAGTCCAATGATTTCGATGTCGACGTAGCCCGACCTACGGAACAGTGTTAGGTTTTTTTTTAATTTTTTTTTATAACACAAGGGTTGTGTTATAAATCGATGTTTATAACACAACTGTACACAGCGCGGACGAAGTCACGGGCAAGAGTTGTTATGTAACATTGATTTATTTATATTCTTGAATAACATAATATAAACCACTTATTATCTCGGAAACTTGTATAGTTTCTCAAGGGAAAGTGTAAATCAGACATTCAACGATATTGTAACTAGAAGTATATGTTAATTTCCTTGGCACGGGTTGCGATTTAAGAGATAAGGCCTCATTTGTACACTTTCCATAAATCTGTACCTACTTATAATTTTTTATTTGTGTGCAGTAAATAATTGATCTACCTATATACCTATCTCGCTTTTCAGTGATTGTTCAGTAGGTATATTACTTACTAGCTGTTGCCCGCGACTTCGTTCGCGTGGATAAATTAACATTACACATTATTATGTATTACTAAATCCTAAAAGAAATCTATTAACCTGGTTTAAGATTATCATATAATTATGTATATTTTTTATGTTTTAATATTGTAAAAGAAGTAATGAGATTGATTTTATTAAAAAAAAAATCGCAGGTGATAATTTCCTCTCCCATTTTCCCTTCGTTCTTTACTCCCTCATTCCCTTCCCACCACGTTGAAAACCCCTTCCCTAACCCCTTCCCGCCCCCTTCCTCTAACCTTTCCTCCACCCTTTATTTTCTACTGCCCCCCTCTTTCTATCCTACCACGACTTCCTTCCCCTCCTATACTCTTCCCTTATTGACACCTATTTTGCATATGTTGGTCACCTTTGTTATTCGTTGGATCTCCTCATTATGAATCATATCCCTCGCTGAGGGTCTTGAAACTTGTTGGTCAGTAAATCGTTCACGGGGCAATGTATACGCTTCTACAACAAACTACCAGAGGAAATCTTAAATATGAGGGAGAGAAAGTTTAAGATTCACATTAAAAAACAACTTTGCAAGAAAGCCTATTATAAAATAAACGATTGTTTGAATGACAAAGATGCCTAGTACTAATGTTAATCAGCTTCACAAAATCTTTATTAATTGTATGCAAACTTGATTTTAAAAAAATGTGTTGCGTGAAGTTTGTTGCGCCGTTTCTTCTTCACAGCGCTAACACCTAGGAAGCGGTAGTCGATAAAAAAATGACGTGTATAAATGTACCAAGTGTACTCATAGGTATGCAATAAATGATTTTGACTTTGACTTTGTGGATCAGGCCCATCATCTGTGTCCACGTCTCCGCGTTATAGGTCATGACAGCAGGATGCACTGAATAAAGACTTTTGTCTTTAAACATTGTGGAATGGGCGACGTGAAGACTGACGACGTGATACATACATACATACATACATACATACATACATACATACATACATACATACATACATACATACATACATACATACATACATACATACATACATACATACATACATACATACATACATACATACATACATACATACATACATACATACATACATACATACATACATACATACATACATACATACATACATACATACATACATACACGAAATTTTTTAATTATATTTTTGGACTCTACTGGTCTTAAGTAATGTCCGGGCAGTGATTTTTTTTAACTTCAATGTACAGATTCGCTTTTCTTAGGTTTTTCTACTCTTTTATTATATGTATAGATATAGGCAGTAATATGTTACATGTGCCCCCTTTTTATAATTCGAGGCAGGCGAAGTCGCAGGTATAACATACAGTATCATATACAGGCGAATATAATATATCATACACAAGAAACGGAGGTCTTATTATTTAATTAGTTCCTCTTCCTTTCCTTCTCTCAATTAGTAACAACTGTTTCGCTCACTCCACTTATCAAAGGTCTGAGTGGATGTAAGGCTGCACAAAAACATCGAGAACTTAAATGCCAACCTCACATGCACATGGTGCTAACTGCTAATAGAGAGGTTCTGTCATAGGTTTTTAGTTGTTGCGATAGGTAAATTGTGGTTTCCGGTAGAGTAGAATAGGACCACTCCAACTCTTCCCGTGGATGTCGTACAAGGCGAATAAGGGAATACATTATAAAACATCACTCAGGCCTCCCCAACCCGTCTGGCCAGCGCGGGAAGTGTAGGCCAAAACCTCCGTCTGTCTCCGGCAGATGAGAGAGGGTTGTGCTCCTGCAGTGGAGACAAAAATAACCTGATGATGATGATAGGTAAAAAACCCATTTAAATAAAGTTATGTATTCAACATTACGATACATTTTGCACCCGCCGCTAAATGGACCGACGACCTGATAAAGGTGGCCAGAAGTGATTGGATGCGGAGGGTGGTGGACAGGGTGTGGTGGTGTTCATTGTGGAAGGCCTATGTCCAGCAGTGGACGTCTGGGCTGATATGACGATTACGTATTGTACAGACCTCGTAGGTTCAGCTCGTTGTGGGTTCATTTCTCCTAAGTACAGACAGCTTTGTACAAGTTGGTCCCGATATGGATGCTTTGTTGGTGACTTGTCCTGACCTTAACTAATTTATATCAAATCAAATCAAATATTCTTTATTGTGCACCAAAACATATACATTTTTTAATAAAAACAAATCTTACATATAAGGATGAATTTAGTGTATAACGGCGGCCTTATTGCTATCAGCGATTTCTTACAGGCAACCTTTGGGTGGTGACGAATTTGAAGTACTGTACATAAATATAATGTTTGTTGTTAAATATTTATTTATTTTGTTTTTAAACTGGTAACAAGCAGCAACACTAAGGTTGCGAGGCCTACTGCTACAATGGTCAACACGTCTGTTATTGTCTAATTTTCATCAGGTTATTTTTGTCTCCACTGCAGGAGCACAACCCTCTCTCATCTGCCGGAAATAGACGGAGGATTTGGCCTACACTCCCCGCGCTGGCCAGATGGTTTGGGGAGGCCTGATTGATGTTTTATAATGTTTTATAATGTAATTAGTCCTTAGTCGCCTTGTACGACATCCACGGGAAGAGTAGGAGTGGTCCTATTCTACTCTACCGGAAACCTACTCTACGGCAATTGTCTAATAAAATAATAATAGGTAATAATGTTTTCTTAGAGATGGAAAATAAATAATAGATGCATAATTACCCCCTCGTTGGCGCAGTGGCTTGGTCATTGGATTCGAGCGTTAAAGGTCGTATGTTCGATTTCCATCGGGGACAGACCAGTTTGTACAAGTTAGTCTGGATGCTATATTTGAGAATTTTCCTATCCTTGTTTAATTCCCATAGCACAGGATAAAATCCTAGTTTAGGATGAGACAAGTGTATGTAAATGTATATTAATTCCAATCAATAGTCATATGAAAGAAATAACAGATGGTGTTCCTAAGTGGACCGCAAAGTTTACATGGTAATACAAACCTGTTTTTGCTGCTGGTGAACCTTTCATGTACATGTTACAGAGACGCAAATAGCGTTGGTTTTCGTATGACTATTGGTTTGGAATGATATATATATACGAGTATTTAAATAATATTTGAAATCAAAACCCAGTTTTCAGCTTCACTGTTGTGGACCAAAAACATAGATTTAGGAAAGAGAAAGGCGCTGTCTGTGTTTAAGATCTAGTTTAGAGATGATTTCATTAAAGTCGTTAGTGAATTTAACGTGAGAGTTAAAAAAAAACAGCAAATAAATGTCGGACATCACAAGTCTGCTTACAGTTTGATCTCGTAAACAACAAAAAAGTTTATGAAAACTTCGCGAGCAGTGTTGGTTGTTCATACACTGACGTCATACCATTTCTATGGGTACTTTGTTTCAGTGATACAGAAAATGCAGGCGACTCCGCCTATTGTTCAACCCACGTAAGAAAAAACCATTGGTCTGGTTGACACCAATCTTTAAAACTAGACTAATTTATCCAAGGATATATTTATTTATTTATTATTTATTGGAGAAACAACAGATACAGACCACAATTACATTGAACAATTAACATATACAATAGATTAAAGTCTATATATAAATACAATTTTGAGCCTAAACCACACCAAACATACTATAATAATAAAAAGATACACATATAAAGTTAATTTGAAATCGATATTACATTTTAAGCTAGGAAACGATAATGATAGTCAGGTAAAGATAAGTATATAAGTGATTCTAGCCATAAAGGTTGTTTCTATGTGCTAACAATAATATTAAAATACAGTCTCTTCATTGTACTCGTCATCGGTCAAACATTTCCCAATCTTTCCGTGGGTGTCGTCAAAGTGACTTAGGGGTTGCAACGGGGACAGACAACAGGATTCTCCTGAGTTAAGAGCATTACTGCGATCGATGCTGGTGCTGACAGAATACTAGCGCTGGAGTTCGCGTAGCGTGCTGCAGCATTATGCTGAGTCAGCGCCATTTTATTGCTGCGACACATAGGTACCTAGATTATTTTTAAATTGTAATTATTCTATTCTATTCTATTCTATTTTATTCTATTCTATTCTATTCCATTCCATTCCATTCCATTCCATTCCATTCCATTCCATTACATTACATTCCATTCCATTCCATTCCATTACATTACATTCCATTCCATTCCATTCCATACTATTCTATTCTATTCTATTCTATTCTATTCTATTCTATTCTATTCAATTTATTCTATTCTATCACAGTCTATCACCAATCCGCCTGCCAAGCATGGTAATTAGTTACAGCAAATCCCACTACAGTCCACCAAAAGTGGATTTCTATTGAGAGGCTTATATGTTCAGCAGTGAACATATTAGGCCGAGGATTCGAAGTGGTTTTTCGCTGGGTTTCAATTTGAGGGTAGCTATCATAACCAAAAAAAATTTTTTTGTTGATAACTGATCCAAGAATTTTGATTATTCTAAAAACTTTGCATATTCTAGACTCTCTTAGCGTATTATCTTACGGCAGTATCCATTGGTCTGGTTTCTCTTACACAATAACCAAAAAAACAGACCCCCACACTTAGTATTAACCCTGTTATGGTTTTATCAATTATCATCCACAAGCCCTTAAGGGCACTTAATGGAGGCACGACGAAGGCAATAGCTGCACAAATAAAAAGTTTATGGGTGTTTTTAAAATTCATACCTACTCGGAAACATCAAACGGATTTTATTTTTATACCACGCTTGTTGTTTTAGCACAAAAGCTAATGGAACCGTCAAATGCCGTCATTAAAAAAACACAATAAATAAATGTCGTATGGCATTTTGGCCCGGGAGGGTCAATGTAAGGCTTTCAAGGTGTAGTTTTAAAATCACAACACATCCTTCCGCGAGTCTTTTGGTGGCCTCACTGAAAATCAGCGCTGCAGCTCTTGCTACAGCATAAGCTGAGCTGGGGACCCTTTTGGCGTCACACTACAACACTGTGTCATTTTTTTTCTGTTTTGTTTTAATGGTTATGTACTCGTAATTTGTTTGCTTCTTTTTTTCATATTTATGTCGTCATATTAATTCCTGTGTTGTATTAGTGTTCGCCAAATAAAGTCTTTCTATTCTATTCTATTCTATTCTATTCTATTCTATTCTATTCTATTCTATTCTATTCTATTCTATTCTATTCTATTCTATTCTATTCTATTCATCATATCAAATCACATATAAGAGTATGTGACACAGGATCACCTAGGATAAACACCAAAATTTATTCAAAACATTTTTTCCTTCCATCACCGGACTACCAGGCGTGGTGAGGGACTTCATCCTTATGTAATAGACATACCACGCTCTCGCACGAAGCGTTTTGCTTCTTCTTTCATAATGCGAACTGCTAAGGAATGGAATTCCCTACCAGCTAGGTTATTTCCAGACAAGTACAATTTGGATATTTTTAAAGGAAGAGTGAATAGGCATCTTCTGGGTAAGCGAGCTCTACCTTAGGCCTCATCATCACTTACCATCAGGTGCGATTGAGGTCAAGCGCTAACCCATCAACAATAAAAAAGTATTAGTTAAGCTTTTTTGGAACAAATGAAATATTATTATTATCAGACCTAGAATTTTTCCTGGCTCAAATAGAGCATACTACATCAAATATTGCCGTACTTAGCAGCTGCAATAAGAAATATCTTACTTGATTAAAAAATAACTACAGAACCCCTTTTTTACACCCTCGCCTTCGTTTTTCCGTCGCGAAAAGTGAAATGTATGGATGGATGTATTCGCCGGATACCTGATACCTCTTTTTCAGGAATTTTATTCTCAATATGTCTCTGGGGCATTTGCTTGGTGGAAAAATGATTGATATATCGCTGTAAGGTGAACAGGCACGCATTCAGTTGAGGTCCGCTAATTTGCCTTGAAAACTTTGGCCCCCATCTTCTGAGTTAACTGCGGACTTGTAATCAGCATATTTATGTTATTATTTAGTTTGTTATTTGTTTTCCTCGAATAAAAAATAATAATTAAAAAATGGAGGCTCCATTCTTTACTTTTTATTTACTGTGGCTCATTACAGGTAACAAATAGTACTTAAAATGCTTAACTATGAAAGAATGCAGTAATTGACAATCTATGAAGAATTCATGAGCACAAGATTAAAGTAGAACTTGTCCGGAAATACCGAAGCTGACAGGGAGTTCCATTCCTTAGCAGTTCGCATTATGAGAGAGGAAGCAAAACGCTTCGTGCGGGAGCGTGGTATGACTACTACATAAGGATGAAGTCACTCCCCTGCTAGTCCAGTGACGGGAGCAGAATTATACCATTCAGCGTCTTTATAAAAATTTTAGGAACTCAGTATACCTGAATCCGCCCCTGTGTGAAGGTGCGACACAGGAAACCTTGATGGCTATATTCGGCGATAGGGAAAGAAAATAACATAGGCCTGGCAGGTGGCCGGAACGGACTTTTACGAGATAAAAATGTCACAAGCGGAGAGAACATAGATATTTTTCCCTTTACCTGTATATTTTCGAATATGCTATGTAAATATACACCTGGGAGACAAAAATTGTGTTTTCATACCCAATAATGTAATTAAACGTTAACTACAAGATTAGATTAGATTAGATTAGATTTCTTTATTTCACGTTACCAATTTTAATACATAGATTAACTTACGTAAAAGGTCAGAGTTAATGTGATCGTCAAAAAATAATAAAAAATAGTATACAAAATGTCAAAAATAATAAAAATATAGTACACGAAATGATTTTGGGTCGTAGAATAATTTTGCCCCATTAGACTTCTAGTTTAATTTAAATTAAATAAATAAATATTACATATTTACATATACAAAACACTTGTCTAGTCCCTCCTGGTGATAGGAACTTCAATCAACCAATCAACTAATTATATACTAGCTGTGCCCGCGACTCCGCTCGCGTGGACTACAGAATCCGCCCGTTTCCTCTCCCGCTCCTGCTCCCGGTCCCGTTTCCGTTCCCGTTCCCGTTCCCGCTCCCGCTACCACTTTCACTCTCACTCCCACTCCCGCAAGCGATTAAAGACATTTTATTGCTAATTTTTTTTACATCTTGGGTTACATTATTGAAGTTTTAGTAGGGATCTCTAATTTTTTATAGTAATAAATATAGCCTAGTTACTCAGGAATAAAGTAGCATTCTAATGTTGAAAGAATTTTTGAAATCGGTTTAGTTGTTTTTGAGTTCATTCGTTACAAACATAAAAATCTTTCCTCTATATAATATTAGTGTAAATAATAACAATGCATGCTAATGGGCCTATCGCTGTGGTGTAGCGTATCTCAGTAAAGCTGTTACATGCAGTTTATATACCTGCTGAATGAATAAACTGACACACTGACGCAGAATAAAATAATATTTAAATGAATGAATAATTTGAGTCCGACTGTATATATGAATTGATAATGTTATTTTTATTATGATTAATGACGTGAGTACCTAAAATTATTTAAGTTTATATTTTTTATATTACCTTTTGATGCATATTAATTAATAATTTCACTATTAGACCGGGCCTAGGATATTAAATATAAATTTAGATATGTACGCCATTATGAAAAATTAAAATCATAATCATAAAATTGTCTGTACAAATTATTCTAGCGATTTTTGAATAACGACTATTTAGGAAATTCTATCGGCTTTTCGTAGACCTTGTTATTGCTAAAAAGAGTTTTATTTATTGTTGATTTGTTTGCGCTTGAGCTCAATCTCACCTGCTGGTAGCACTGATACTTATTACTTGTTAGCTCAAGAAACAAACTTTTAGAAAATGAGATAGTGACAAATATAACGTAAACGAAGTCACGGGGCACCCGCTAGGTTTATAAATAACCTTGTTTAAAAAATGAAAACGGCGCAATATAATAACATTTCTAAATTGAATAGAACTCCAAGTCTATTCAAATGGAATAAAAAGAAAACGGAACCTTACGTTTCTAAATATAAGTCCAAAAAATACTTCAAAAGAATACTTCGTTACTTTAATAAGGTTTCTTTTCCAATGACAAACACAATCGCCTTTTGTAAGGGTGGAGATACAATGAGCAATTTTCCGTTAGATATTAGTATGTAGATACTGTATGTATGTATGTATGTAATCCAGACATAAACAAGGAAGGTACACATATATCTATATACATTGACTTCAAAACACATTTTACCACTTTGGAAGTGGCTCTCGCGCAAACTATTTAGTTTAGAAAAAAATGATATTAGAAACTTCAATATCATTTTTGAAGACCTATTCATAGATACCCAAACGTATGGGTTTGATGAAAAAAAAATTTTGAGTTTCAGTTCTAAGTATGGGGAACCCCCAAAATTTATTGTTTTTTTTCTATTTTGGTGTGAAAATCTTAATGCGGTTCACAGAATACATCTACTTACCAAGTTTCAACAGTATAGTTCTTATAGTTTCGGAATAAAGTGGCTGTGACATACGGACGGACAGACAGACAGACATGACGAACCCATAAGGGTTCCGTTTTTTGCCATTTGGCTACGGAACCCTAAAAATTGGTAGGCTAATACTAAAAGTTCATATTACTAACCAACCAGTCTGGTTGTTGGTTAAGAAAAAAAATTACTAACCGTGGAACTCCAACCAGGTGGAAAGAGGTTTGTTAGTTAATAATAGACGGATCTGAGTGGGAAGCCGGTTGTCTATCGTGGGACTCATTATTTGTGACCTGCACCTGTAGTTCAGAATGGTCTAGACATACCCACTTAACCTGACAATAAACCCGTTTAAAATATATTTTCCTTTATTGTTTAGTTACGGAACCCTAAAAATGTGGCCCAAAGGCCATGTAACATTTTACTATGGAGACTGGCGTACCTACTGTCGGCCATTTTGAAAAAATAACCAAATCGCGGCCACTGATCAGACCTTGAGATAACGACAGAGGACTTCAATACAAACAAAAAAATTAATATAGTCAAAATCCTAAAGTGTCGACTTTCCGAGATATTAAATGTCCAAGACATTATATAGCCGCCGCGATAAGTTTTGTGCACTGACTGAATAGGCTATAACTATAACCTTGTGATTTTATCCATATAACTCCATTACCATTATGTAAATAACAACCACAAAATTAATACAATGTAATTATATATAAGGTTTTATTATTGGTAAATAAACGTTTCTGTATTGGACATTTATTTATTTAAAATATTGAAACATTACAGATTATTATTCCATTGCCTTACAATAACTTTTATGGTATGTATGTATGTAAACGCTTTATTGTACCAAAAATAACAACAACAACAATAATAAAATAGGAATTAAACTGTGTACAATGACGGACTTATCCCACTTAGGGATCTCTTCCAGTCAACCTTAGAGTAATCGAAAGGACAAGTATAATGCGTTTAGTACCAAAGCAATGTACCTACTTTTAATAAAATTTGAAAATACATATTACATAAACATAAACGAACAATATATACATAGACGATACACGAATAAGTGAATGATACAAACATATATATATATGTATATATATGGTACATATACCATATATATACATATATACTTAAACTCTATTTAATATTAAGTTTTTTTTTTTTTTTTTTTTGCTTTTTATCAATGTAATTTATAATACGGAACAATTTTTTGTAAAACTTAAAACTAATAAATAAAATGTAAACTATTGTCCCCAGCTGGGTTGTACATTGGGCCCATCGTGCCAAGGACACTGGCTGCATTGCCTCGTTGGATGGCCAGGCTGATCCTCTGAGCAAGGTATTCCTTGCACAGAGGTTCGCCCGTGGCCTCCCTCAGCTTTGCAGCCAAGTCTTGTACAAAAGACTTTGCGGCCTGGCACCAGGGGCCCAACGTCTCAACTGCGAATGGTAGAAAATGGTAGGTGCGGCAAATCTCCGTGTATTTGCGGGATTTCGCGTTTGCGGCGGCTTCGGCTGCAGAACCTGCTCTAATTGTGGTCCCCGCAGTCCTGGAGGAGCAAAGGGTGTCGGTACAGGTAGCGTCCCAGACAAGTGAACGTCCTTGTTTGTAAGGGACGAGTGACATGCCGTCAGGTCTTCGGCCATCAGAGCGAAGGATTCCCAGGGGCTCGAGGACTGATGGGATACGGGCTGTACACAGTGCGCTCTTAATAATAAAATTAATATTATGATGCCGGGAAAAGCGACCTGCGCTTTTAACGCATGACAACCCATGTAAACCTTGGGAATCCGTTACAACACCACATACGCAAGAGTGCGGCCTATAAACCTGTAAACCAAGCCTGAGAGAAACTGCGATTCGTAGACAGTGCGGATCCAGGTGCGTGCCCGTATTGGAAGAGGGTAAAGCACGTAACCAAGAACCTGACTCGCTTTCGCAAGATGCTAAGAGGCGAGCATTGTCGGTAATTGAATGTCTGGGGAGTTTGTCAAAAATGCATTTAGCTATGGGGCGATCCCAATCGCGCTGGAAAACAGATTGGGGCGGGTCGGCGCCTACGGACAATAGCTTCCAGAATTTGAAGGCTTCATCTTCTCTGTGGAAGTCGTAATTTGAGATTTTGGAGAGAATTCTCCCGCAGAGTTCTTTTGCGCAGTGCAAGGAACTGAGGTAGGCAGGTATAGCGAGGTCAGTGGCCTTTCTTACGCCCAGACCAGATAATGAAATAGGTAGTGAAGCTTGTTGGAACTGCGAGTTATTCATGTGGACATTTAAAATATTTTCAAGGGTGGTTTTAAGAATACTATCGATATCAAATAGGTGTTGAACATCCCAGGCAGGTGCTGAACGGAGAAAATAAGTCAATCGAGGTGAAGACAGACAATTTTTAAGCAAGAAGAAACTGGCGTGCGGATCTAGTTCGCCTAATCTCTCGCTGGCTATTTTCAGGGAGCTTATTTTCTTTTCAATAATTGATGGAATGCACTCATCAGTGAGAGGGGCGCCGAGGAGCGAAAGATCGGACGGCGACAGCACTCTAATGCCAGGCGCGAGGTTGTTAAATGAGTACATGACATTAGGGTCGGGGGAATCGGAAAGGAAAAATATTTCGCACTTGTCGGCATTAATTTCGAGGCCTAGTGCTTTCGAGTCCGTGATAATCTTATTGAAATCTGCCAGCACTGATTGGGGATCTCCCCCGATGGTGCCATCATCCAAATACCAGACATTAAAGTCAGAACGTAAAGCTTTTATAATTGGTTGGATCGTGACCGCAAAGGCAGCAGGACCCATGGGGTCGCCTTGCTGACAACCAACGACTGAGTCAATGATTTTATCACCATAGAAAAGTGAAGACGTTTTGGAATAGCTTTGCCACATATATGGATAAACCGAAGGACATTGCAGTTTGATTTGTTCGAGCATTGCATCTCTCTCCACCGAGTTGAATGCATTTTTGAAGTCAATTTTAAGAAGTACATTGTTCGAATCATGACGAGCATGTAAAAATATACACATATATATATATGGTATAGACGAAACAGGCTGTATTTCTGTATATGACCTAATCCATTTCCAGTTGGTCTTAGTGCCTACTTTGCACATATTTTTTAGTTAACTAGCATATTAAATATAATTAGGCCCACATCATCATCTTATCAGCCTATGGACGTGCACTGCTGGATATATATATGTTCAGAAAGGTTAGATGGCCTTTAGAATTCTCCTATAAAAAAAACCATGTAGTATCTTACTATGAATGACTTCAAAGCTTTGAGCTGGGGTTCACTTGAGGATCGTAACGTTAAAATAAATGTAGGTTTTCGATAAAGCTATCGCGTGATTTCCGACGGACCCTATCATTTCGTTTGATCTCTTGTGGGATTTAAATGTAGGTGTTTCATATAGTTTATAAGATGTTACATAACAATACACACGTACTAACATGAACCCTGTAAGGGCACTTCAATATATGTAAATGTATCATTTAAAAAATTAAATTATAAAACAGAATTTGATTACACGAAATATTTACAATGTCAAACATATTAATGAATTTAAATGTCAATAAGAACCTATAAATCTATATAATATAAAATGACAGAAGTACTTATAACATAAAAACATATATTTCAATATTATCTTTATCATTAAAAAACTCATGCAATGAGTAAAATTGTTTGTGCGTCTGTGTTTTTTTTTATCGTGTAATAAATATTATAATAAAAAATATATTTAATTTTGTGCACAAAGGCTTTACTAACCTAACTTACTAAATATCGTAAGCACATCAATATGAGGATATAATTAAAAAGGATTTTTTAATAAACATTTTTTTTTGTCAATAATTAACATAGAAAAAAATTGGGCCACATTTAAACATAATTCAGGATATTTTATTTCAATAAGTGTTTTAAATTTAAATCTTAAAGGGAATGTAAGGCTGTCATAGAATACTTTGCTTTTAGCGATAAGACCGCCTAGATGTACATATGTAAGTTACTTTATTATTGTATCTTTTATTTTTTACGTGCAATAAAGACTAACTGAACTGAATTAAATACTTCAATCTGGTCCAATCTCATCATTATTTAAACCATAGCTCAGTTAAAAGCATGAATGCCAAAAGAAATCGATTTACTAATCGATTTTTAGGGTTCATAGTACTCTTAAAGCGATCCGCCGGAAAACTTTTTTTTAAAATTATTGTTAATTTTTTTATATATTTGCTAAAATATAAATAATATTCGATTATTACATTTAGTTACGGAAAATTCTTTAACTTTACGATGAATTACGACAAAGCATATCGAGCGATAAAAATTTACGTTTCAATTTAAACCTTATATTGACTGCAGCCGGTTTATCATGGAAGTAGGTCAGATTAAAGAATTACAGGGCCCCTGATCTGAGATCCATATGTGTATAGGCTCGCTGGCGACCGGCCAGCCTGCCAGCGCTAATAATCTAGGTGACTAATTGAGTGGACGTTAGTCAGCTTAGGAAATTTACTGCAAAAGTCAGTCATTAACTATCTATAGTAGGTAGCCGTGGTAGCCGGGTTGGTTGTGCACTCGCCTCACGTTCTTGAGGTCATAGGTTCAAACCCCGCCCGTACCAATGGGTTTTTCAAAAACTTAAGTACGGTTTATTTATAATACCACAGTCTTTTCGGTGAAGGAAAACATCGTGAGGAAACCTGCATATGATAAAGAAGAATTTCTAAGGCGTATGTGAAGTCCACTAAATTGGCCTGGGGCACCGTTGGTGGACAGGGGTTTGGCACAAAAGATCCTGAAGGGTCGAAGTGTCGCCAGGTCTTCCTGGCCCCCTAAGAAGATAAGATAAGATAGTAGGTATTTTAATAAAGCCCTTTGCTCTACCTATATTTCTCTCTAATACACACATCCTTCCACACACAAACACGCCCCTACACAAACACTCACTCCCACTCTGAGAAACCCTAGCCCTGGCCCCAGCAGAAAACCAGCGCTGCACCTTCCGGGTGCAGCACTTTGCTGAGTTGGGGATCTTTCACGGTAGAGTAGAATAGGACCACTCCAACTCTTCCCGTGGATGTCGTACAAGGCGACTAAGAGAATACATTATAAAACATCAATCAGGCCTCCCCAACCCGCCTGGCCAGCGCGGGGAGTGTAGGCCAAATCCTCCGAGACGTCTCCGGCAGATGAGAGAGGGTTGTGCTCCTGCAGTGGAGATAAAAATAACCTGATGATGATCCACCACTTAAGTTAATTTACTAAATAATTTTATGTAATTTAATTAATATAATTTTCCTTCCTTCTTCCTTCTTTTCCTTTCTTTACTTAGGGGTCTACTTCGTAAGCATAACGGATAATATCCGTCGATGTGTAAAGCCATTTCGTACTCTCTACGGGTAATGTGACATGAGGAGCGTTTGGCGTCCGATTATTGTAGTCAAAGAGTTTAAAACCCACGGGTGAGTTTAAACCCAGTTTCACCAATTTCATTCCAGTTTGTGATTGTAAAAACCATTTAGATAGGAGAGAAAGTGATTTTTTAAAGAAAATATAAGAATTTTAAAAATGTGGCAATAAGATATTTTATGGTCTATTTATTATACACGTGGTAAGGGAATGTTTGGCAGTTTGAAGGAATTTCATATTTATAATTTGAATGTGAAACTTCAATCGTCGTGTACTATTCGTCTCTATCATCATCATCATATTTACCCTTAGACGTCCACTGCTGGACATAGGTCTTCCCCAATGAACGCCACCACACCCGGTCCTCGACCCTCCGCATCCAGCCACGTCGCTTTCGTCATCAGTCATATTGTTTATTGATGGTCCGCCTCGTTGCCCTAGTGACTTGGTAATTGGACTCGAGCGCACGAGGTCTTGTGTTCGATTCCCACTGGGAACAGAACAATTTGTACAAATTGATCCCGATCTGGATGCTATATTTGTAAATTGTCCTATTCTTGTTTAATTTCCATAGCACAGGAGAAAATCCTTGTTTGGGATGAGACAAATGTATATATATTGTTATATGTAATATTTATTATTATTTCATGGTCATCCTTTAATTTAAGACAAAAATTGTATAATACTATCAATTTAAGGTGACGGCAGACTTGCTAATCATTCCTTCTCCGCGAGTGTACAAGTGCATGCAACCTACATATATACAATTCTCTC
Source organism: Esperia sulphurella (assembly GCA_947086405.1). NCBI lineage: Eukaryota > Metazoa > Arthropoda > Insecta > Lepidoptera > Oecophoridae > Esperia > Esperia sulphurella. The sequence continues at coordinate 6,243,631 of OX352282.1, forward strand.
AAAGTTTTGTCTAGTTAATTTTGAAAGACCCTGTATATGGATTAGTTCATCAACCCTCACTGGGTCAGCGCGGTGGACAATGGGACGTATTATGGGCTATTGATTGATACAGATTACCAGAACAGTATACGGAAGGCAAACTTTGAAGATTATGGCTCTAACAGAGGGCTGACACAGCTTTGTAGAAGCAATTTGTGAGGGTCTAGCGGTTTCCAAGGGACCCCTAATAAACTAAGGTAGACTAATCCGCAAAGGTCATAAAGGCAACCTCAGACATCCTTAACAAACATAAAGTGAATGTTAAGTTTTAGTGGCAAAGTGGCAACTTAACGGCTGTGATGCGAGTTGAGGGAAGCGAAACTAAACTTTGCCTGGAACAGCAGATTTTTTATTTTATGGAAAGACGTGACGGGAAGATGATCGCCTTGTTGACATAGTGGTTGATGATTACATTGAGGGTAATGGCATTTTGCTAAGATGAAAAGTCATCAGGCGATATTGTTCGCTAAACATCACGCCAAATGGTATCACAGGGCGAAGAGCACGTCTATTCCCACCTGTTCTGTTGAGTAGTTCTGCCGGCAGAATTATGTACTGGCATTTTTTTCCCATTAGGTCTGTGACTTATAAGACTATGCTTTACACCGGGCTTCAATCTCAATTCTTCCCACCTGTTCTGTTACGTAGTTCTGTCGATTGAACGTCTAGTGAACGTAAACAATTAACTTTCATTATGGGAACAAATATGTAATGAAGAGCAGGCTATGGAAAGTCGCTTTGCGACGACGGTTGTCAGGCCGCGCAAAGTGGCGTCATATCATCTCTGCTTACCCCTATGAGGCCTAGGCTTGATAATTATGTATGTATGTATGAGAATTTACATTGGTATTCATTACAAATTGTAAGTTATCGGAACTTTCAGTATTACTGACAGTTTATCAGGTCGCTGATCTTGTCCCTGAATTATATACTGTGTTATCATCATTGTGCAATAAATACATCATCAAAGAAACTTCAGTTAGTACATGGCTTTATTATCAGTTTCCTGTTAACTCTTAACGTTCGGAACTTAGACCTATAATCATCATCATCAGGTTATTTTTGTCTCCACTGCAGGAGCACAACCCTCTCTCATCTGCCGGAGACAGATGCAGGATTTGGCCTACACTCCCCGCGCTGGCCAGACGGGTTGGGGAAGCCTGATTGATGTTTTATAATGTATTCCCTTAGTCGTCTTGTACGACATCCACGAGAAGAGATGGAGTTGTCCTATTCTACTCTACCGGAAACCACACGGCAAACAAGACCTATAATGATGAACTGAAAAATCCTATTAAATCGAGTGGTACATTTCTCTCAGTGTAGTTTCGAGTTGGTTCAAGTCTGCACTGAAAAAACTGTTGATTTGAGATCGTGTTAATCGTGAACACGCATCATAATTGCGTACAATCGCACCAAGATCTTATTTCAAGCGACCACACATATGATTACTTTAAGTAACATACAGCAACTGAGACCAAAGCCACTTAGCTGAACAACGTATTTCTCTGTATGGCTGTTATATTTGTGAATTGTTTTATATCCATATAGCTAATGGTTATCACCAGCGTGCGATTTTGATATTATTAGGTAAGGTGAGAAAAAAATTCAACGTTCAAGTTCAAGAAACAAGGTGGCTAACTTAAGTAATATGTGACACGTATTTGGTATATAAGTATTTGTTTAATATAATCATTTAATTGTGCTATGCTGTGATAGGTACACCAAGGAATATTGTTCAAAAAATTATAATATATAAATGGTCAAACGACCTCCGTGGCGGAACGGGTAGCTCTCGGGCTGCCATGCCGGAGGTTGCGGGTTCGAATCCCGCTAGGGGCAAATGTTGGTATGATGAATATGAATGTCTGTACCCAAGTCTTGGATGTTTATATATTTATTTAAGTATATCTATCCGTTATCTAGTAACCATAGCACAGGCTCTGCCTAGTTTGGGACTGGATAATTGGTGTGAATGTCTGACTTAAAAAAAAAAACTTTTTAGCTGTATGTAAGGGCACCCCCAATTCTCGTGGGTATCGTCAAGGCGACTAAGGTATTGCACCAGGGACGGGCAGCAGCGTTCGCCTGTGTATATTAAGATCATTACTGCGGTCACCAATCCGCCTGCCAAGCGTGGTGATTATCCTCCCAATGTACATCCTACTAAAAGTGGCATTCCTTTGGGGAAGGCTTAAGCAGGGCACGTTGATGATGATGTACCGATATTGATAAAACAAAAAATTATTGTTTACTGTAAAATCATATTTTGACGCTTTAGCAATTTTGCCTTTCCAGGGACGATATGATAAAGACACTCCCCAAGCCGTTTAAAATTAATTTCCAATTAATTATTTAAAATAACAAGATCCCCCACTTTATTATCCATATATATATTTAGGTGTAACAACCAGCCCGCGACCGAATCGATTCGGGCTTATCTGATTATCGAAGCAGGGATCTATTAAGGAGATTCCCGCCTCCTCACCAACCTGCCCCTGTCACTCCTCTGTATCGAGGACCAAAAGAGGTAGGCCCCTGGGAGTGACTCTGACGCTTCCTAGGGCCGAAAGGACGTCAATTAAAGATGAAATAGTAGAAGTCGGAGGAAAAGGGACTTATTTGGAACCGGGCGTGCCTCCAGAGGGCGCAAATTTTTACCCATGACCCATTTTTTATTGCAGTCAAGTCACTGTTGGGCTACCGCGCTGGTGCAGTGACCGTTTCCAGGCCGTATTCTATATATAGTATGTTGTTACGTATCATAAAAGGCTCTGCAGGTTTCGGGGCAGCGGCAACAGCTTCCTGGTCGTAGTAGCGGATAGGCTGGACAGTGGTATCATGATATTCTGGATCAGGATACACTCTACTGTTGCTACTTTCATTCGACGACCTCCGTGGCGGAACGGCTAGCCCTAGGACTGCCACGCCGGAGGTTGCGGGTTCGAATCCTGCTAGGGGCAAATGTTCGTATGATGAATATGAATGTTTGTACCCAAGCCTTGGATGTTTATATATTTATTTAAGTATGTCTATCCGTTATCTAGTACCCATACCACAGGTTCTGCCTAGTTTGAGACTGGATAATTGGTGTGAATGTCTGTGATATTTATTTATTGTATTCTGTCGTGGCGTCAAGCCTCCTTGACTAGACTAGAAATGACTGGCTGACGAAGATGAGTTTAAATATGGAAGACGGACTAACAGACAGACAGAAAATTAAGACAGAACGACAGGGGAGAACAAAACGATAGGTAGACGAAAAAGAAACGACGGTGTTTTTTACAAATATAGACAATTTGAACTAAATACCAGTTTCTCTGATTCCAGATCGTTCACACTTGTTGAGTGGTCCCGGTGGATATTTTGTTGTTGTTTTATGTTTGATTTTTGTGTTCCTGTCCCTGAATGCAAGTTATGTTACTAACACTTATCAGTAAGTCTTTTACTAACAATATATGAATAAAAATATCTAAAATAAAGTATATATTTTTTTACTAGCTGTTTCCCGCGACTTCTTCCACGTGGACAATTTAACCACACAAATTATTATGTATTTCCCGTAGGAATGGGATGTCTTTTCGGGATAAAAACTATCTTACATCTTATTCCAGTACCTAACCTATATGTGTACCAAGTTTCATCACGATCCGTCCAGTGGTTGAAGCGTGATTGAGTAACAAACATCGACATATCTAAATTTTCACATTTATAATATTAGTAGGGTAGTAGGATTATCAGCTTGTTACCAGCCAGGAGGTTTCGTACTTACTATGCCTGCCTAATCGTGGTCCCCACTAAAATTTTGTCAGTTCGCTAAATATCAAGGCAGATAAACTACTGTACAGATACAACGATTTTATATATTAGTTAGACATGCAACGAAACCTAACTGACTGACTGATCTATCAACTTACAGCTCCAACCGCTGGATGTCAATATCTTTATGGGCCTCAAATTCCATGCAGACGAAGTCGAGGGTAACAGCTTTTAGTAAAATCTATCACCGGCATACTTGTAATCGTTTTTTGGTCGGTAATACACTGTGCCCTAGAGAAATCACATGGGCTCATTAACTCCTAAGTACGACCCTGTGTAGGGGAGGAAGGGGGAGGGCGAACACACATTTTGACACCGCTAACACACTTGCAGACATGATAATGGATTTCAGCCTATAAGTATAGGACCACCAACTTTTTAGAGTTCCGTACACATGGGGTAAAACGGAGCCCCATTAAATAGTGAGCCAGTGTGTGTCTGTCAGATGCCTCTAAATCAGAAACGAGAAAACAGAATACTTATTGAAATTTACACAGTTTATGTACTTGTTTTACACAAAACTAATAAAAACTGAAAGGCGGTACAAAGGATTTCAAAGGATCACAAAAGATATATTTTTAGTTAAACATTGTTCTGAATTCTTTAAGTAGAGTCAGAAAGTATTTTCTTTAGAAAATGTATTATTAGGTACCTACTTTATTCAATTTGAATACCGCAGTGTTACCTCTATAGATTTTTTCTTCTAATGTTTGTTATTATTGTCTTTAAATATTTTCGTTTTTGAGATACCTACAATAATAACAAACATTAGAAGAAAAAAATCTTCACTGCGGTATTCAAATTGAATATAGGTGGGTACCTAATAATACATTTTTCAAAGAAAATGCATAGTCATGCTATAAATAGGTATAAAGTATTGCTTTTTTGGTTTTCACGGATCCCTCCATACGCGAGCCCAGCTCGCACTTGGCCCGTTATTGTTTTGAATATTATTCCTGTTATTTTACAAGGCGACTGAAGATGGGCAGTAGGTTACTGATGGTTACCCATTTCTGGTTACTAAACAGCAATGTTAGCATTTTTGTCTTCCGGTTTGATGTTTAGTAGAGCCAGTGTTGCCAGGCACACGAGGCATAACATCCCACTAACATTATAAATGCGAAAGTTGGATGTTTGTTACTCTATCACGCTCCAACCACTGGACGGATCGGGATAAAACTTGGCACACATATAGGTTAGGTCCTGGAATAGGACAAAGGATAGTATATAATAATTTGTAATGTTAAGTTGTCCACGCGGACGAAGTCGCGGGCAATAGCTAGTTCTAACATAGTCCTCAAGTGGCAATGCGCTTGTGGCCTTTTCGCTGCAGGTTTATGAATGACAGTGATCGCTTGCCTTCAAGGGGGGGGGATATGCCACTTTAGACTGAAAATAAACAGCCTGCCAGTTTGTTGATAGAACATAAACCCCCCACTGTCTTAAGAGGTCAAACAGACTTAGCCAAAGGCTATGGATAAAAGGGTAATTCCGTAGGCAGGGAGTTACATTACGTCGCTTAAGTTCTAACACGACGTAGAGTGGGGGGCCGAGTTAAAGGGCTTTGGGGAATGAGGTACGGTGAAGTGGGAAGGACGTCACTATTAGAGGTCACATTCCTCTGACGGTTCTTTAACTCCCCTAATAGCACACAGGCGAAATATGCAGCTATTTTAAAGCTTATAGGTCCATAGTGGTGGTATATCGGTGCTATGTGCACTAACACTGATATGGGAATGTACCCATACTACGTAACCCGTTCAGAGGGGGGAGGGGGGTCTTCAAATACCACGCTTGGTCACAGGAACGGGAGGGGCTTTGGTTTTCGTCACGTAGGAAGATCTCACGCTTTTTGAGCTATATTCTAATATGGCGCGCAGCGTTTAGCACTTTTTAAACTCCCAGATGGCAACACTGACGCACATATCGTTAGCTGATTAAAAACTGTCAGTTTTTCTTCTTGATAAAATTTTTTTTACTTGTAATTATAGGTATGCACGCACTCTTGGCGTTACGCGGCAGGCGCCGTATTAATAAAGACAAATATGAGCCAAATTATAATTTTTTTCGACTTTCTGTTGGCAAAAAATGGTTAACAACCATATTTATGAATTACTACGTGAAAACTAGAGGGGGAGTCTTGGCATATATACTACGGATGGTCACCGAGGGGGGTAGGGGAGGAGTTGTTATTAAATTAGATAACAGATGATTTTAAAATGTGCATCTGTTATCTAATTTAGTCTAATTTAATAAACAATTAGTGTCAATCATAAAGGACAACACTTTGAGGTTAAACTATGAGCTACGAAAATATATTGCTTCATGGTATGAAGTTTAATTAATATAAGTGCAGAAATAAAATAGTTACAGTCAGAAAGAAAAAAACCAAGGCTTTTTGCGTCTCCTGAAAAGTTGTGGTTTGTCCCTTATGCCAATTTAATTTTCCGTCGACGACGATATGTTTAGAATATCTCTTTATCTCAATTCACCCCAATTAACAATTTAAAGACCTATATTCCGTTCCAGGAACGAAAATACACGCCTACACAACACTCTGTGACACGCTAGCCCAGACTCCAACAAGGTGTAGCACTTCGCTGAGTTGTGGACCTCTCACTTGCATCGTCCACCCCTTAATTTTAAGGTAATGTAATAATTTCATGTAATTTAATTATTAATTTCTATAATAATGATAATGAATGTGCATTTAATATTAAATATATCGTGTCAGTGAATAAATATTTTTTCTGTCTTTCTTTCATATATAAATTACAATGTCAACAATTCAAATAATGTTATAGTATATAACATACTATCTATGTCAGTATATAATATTAAAATAAAAATTTCAAAATACACTTGGTATATATATATATTTATATATACTCGTATATATATATATATATATACTAAGTTTATATATATATAAAGTAAAGTAAGTAAAGTAAAAATTTTTATTAGCTCAACACAAACATTAAGTACAACTATAATGTATAAACTTAAAAATAAATATATACTAAACAATAGTTAGAAAAACAGCCAAATTAAATGGAAACGAAATTTTGAACCGGATTGTTCTTCTTTATCGGATCTTCTTGTTCTTCTTTCTGTACGAAATATGTTCATTATTCTGTATGAATTATTCAGTGCTATTATATACATTAAAATATTATCTGAAAGTGAATACTCGATCAAAGACGCAGCGAAAACAAAGCTTGATAACGAAATATACATATGATATAAGTGATTATGTTTTCTTCTTAAACAATGAACTTATAGCCTTTTTTTAATACCTACATCCTTAAGTTGGTACAAACGGCCAGTTTAATGTCTGACCCATAAAATCACTACATAAATATGTTTACTCTTACACAACCAACAAGTGTCGTTTAAAACGAAACGTTTTTGTCATTTAGGTGTTTACCAATATATTATAAAAAAATAAAAATAAAATAAAATAAAATATTTTTATTTCAGGTTTTCATCCATATATTGTTAGTAAGAAACTTAAACTAAGTGTTAGTAATACAAGCAAAAATGGCAGGGACAGGCACACAAAACAAATATACAAAAAACATACAAAAAAAAAAGGACATGAGAGGTGCTGGGGAGGGACCACTCAACGGGTGAAAGTGGCAACAGTAGAGTGCATCCCGATCCAGCGCCTCATGATAGCCCCGTCCAGCCTATCCACAACTACGGCCAGGAGGCTGTTGCCGCTGCCGCGCAGCCTACGGAGCGCCGCGGCGCATCTTTTGCGGAGCACGGCCTGAAAACCGTCCACGTGTGCGTCCGCAAACATCCCCGACGCACTGCACCAGCGCGGCAGCCCCAACAGCGCCCTTAGTTATTAGTAATATGAAAAATTAAATATAGGTGGATTAACAATCGCTGCGCAGGAGTTCAACAACAACAATTACTTGTTAGTAGTCTTTTGGAGTGAACTGATTCATCTCGGGTCATCATAGCAGCGAGGCGACCGACGGTATGTGATGTTTGTACATCCGTGATTGAGAAGAAGTGAGATATATTGATAGACAGTATGTAAGATGAACAGAGAAAGGAAATAAATAAATATGCCAGACATTTACACCATCAAGTCCCAAACTAGGCAGAGCCTGTGCTATGTTTACTAGATAACGGATAGACATACTTAAATAAATATATAAACATCCAAGACTTGGGTACAAACATTCATATTCATCATACGAACATTTGCCCCTAGCGGGATACGACCCCGCAACCTCCGGCGTGGCAGTCCGAGAGCTACCCCGTTCCGCCACGGAGGTCACCGAAAGGGAAAGAAAGGAAGTTGCCAGTGTTACACAAATTATTAACAATTTACAAAATCTGTCACATTTTCAATATTCAGAAGAAAAAAAACAGACAAAAAGACCCAATTAACAATGCAGTTAACGCATACAATATATTCACATCATGTAAAAACGGTACAAAACACCTTGGTATGTAAGAAATTAAATTAGAATGTTATATATTTTGTTCTTGAATGACAAAAAATAATATTTTAGATGATTCCTTTTTTTGTATAATTTATTATGACATTTCTTATTAATAATGACATGTACAATTAAAAATCTCATACGACCGTCTGACTTGTAAATATATTTATCAATAAATATGATTATTACGATTATATACGTATATATTTATTAGATACCTGCGTTTATTAACCCTATGTATCAAAAGAGTAATCAAATATTTACGGAGCCTCTTAAAAGCGAGATGGGGATCTTAATGAAAATAAATACTTTTACTCGTGCCATATTTTTAGGGTTCTGTCAAAAGAAACCCCAAATCATTTAATAAATAAGTACCTATATTTCATTCCAGATTAATAGTCCTATGAAAACAAACGCATTTGCGTCTCGAAAACAAAATACACAATAGATGGTGTTCCTAAGTGGACTGCAAAGTTTACATGGTAATACAAACCTGTTTTTGCTGCTGGTGACCCTTTCATGTATATGTTACCGAGACGTAAATAGCGTTGGTTTTCATAGGACTATGAATCTGGAATGAAATATACTTATTTATTAAGTACCTAATATTTCAAATTACATGTTAAAAATCATTAAATCAGAAATAACGATTGCTTATAAAAGTGAAGCTTTTATGTCTATCTTAGTCTGTGTAACTCCAAGACTACTAAATCGAGATGGCAGATAATCGTTATTTTCCAAGTCAAATAGAGTCGCAAAAATGGCTATTCTTTTAACACCATCGAGTGGTCATCTCAATACGAAATTACAAAAATGTGTGTTGGAAACTTTATGGAACCGAAATTCGCAATAAGTGATTCTCACGCATTTCTTTGTCAGAAATTACTGAATCAACTACCTAAACTGAAATTGGAATATATACTTTTTAGGGCGGAGCACCGCGTGTGGCAGCGTTCATTGTGGACTATGTCCAGCAGTGGACTTCAAAGGGTTGATATAATGATGGTGACACCTGTTATTAGTTACATGACAATGTTAAAGATTTACGTACGAAAAATAAACGTCGACGGAACCGCACATCGTGTTCGGTGTAATTGACTGACTTTTTATTATTATCGAAAATGTATTATTAGAATATTATTAAGGAAAAGATGCTAAAAATGTTAGTAAACAACAGAAAGAAGTTAATGGTAAAATGAGTAATTCGATTAAGAATTTTCATAATAAATATTTGTAGCCAAACGTTATTCATTAAGTGAATTCATTAAATGTTTTATTTCTAATGTTCGGAGTTTATATTTATTACTTTGCATTATAAAAGCACCTAAAAGTGTTGAACGTGTGTTTAAATATAACGAAGTAGTTAATACTTTTGCTACGATTTTTTTTTAAGTCATTCAACTTCAAGACTGACCGCCTCTTTCGCCTAGTGGCTTGGTCATTGGACTCTAGCGCTAGAGGTCATGGGTTTGATTCTCACTGGGGACAGACAGCTTTGTACAATTTGTACAAGTTGGTCCCGGTCTGGATGTTATATTTGTGAATTGTCCTATCCTTGTTTCATTTCCATAGCACAGGAGAAAATCCTAATTTGGGATTAGATCTATGTAAATTATGTAATATTTATTTATTTATATTTTAAATAATAAAGGTTAGTAGGCTCGGTCTAATTTGGTATTTTATTTCAAATACTTTTTGGTTAAATTAGAAAGTTTTTCGTTCTGCTAAGTAGAAAGCCTGGCCCTGGGGTATACCATACTTAATACAAGCATACCTATCTAATACTTATTTACTTACCTTGGACAAAAACTATGTTTTACGATTATTCGCCAAACTATTAATTTATTATACGTTTTTTTAATGCTTACGTATATTTAAATGTTATTTTTTATATAAATGCTTACCTGACTATAATAGGTGAAATTCACTAGCGTTCTTCTTCAATCATAAAAAAAAACTAAAATAACAAAAACCAAACAGTTGCTGTTCCGTTAACTTCACATATAAAATCACACGCGATATATCCCGCTTGCATTAACACATAGGCAATAACTAGTAAAGTAAACAAAAAAAAACACGCATTCAAAAATCTATATAAAGACAAATAAACACTTTATCAATCCACTCACGTTAATATCTATAGTTTCATCGTTAAAAATCTTATTCGAGTTGCTTTTTAAAAATATTTTGTAAAACGAACACGGGCGCACGAATTTCGTTGAGAGAACACACGAGCGCTCGTCTCTACGACCGGGAACAGACTGGCTGTATGTCTGAGTATCCTTGCCTGAAACAGTTGATTTTCCCCCCCCACCCCTCTGACGTCTACTCGGAAAAATTTCATTGCACATCGGTTACTCGATTGATGGCGCGTGGCCTCCGCGATCCATGTTTGCACAGTATCAGATTTTATGATAAGAGTAAAGATAGGTTTTCCTAGTCCGTTCCAAGAAGTAGACCGTTTAAATTAGAAGACTCACCGCTTTTATAAGTTTTAATGTTATCATCACGTTTCGAAATAATTTTGATTTTGACCGGCCAAATGCCTCACTAGGTATTCGGTTTCGTTCTTTATTTTAGATGGGTTTCAGTTTGTTTGTTTCAGCCGGATAGCTAATCGGGAAGTGCCCGAAATTTGAGTTGCAAGATTCCAGAACGTTGCCAAGGCAAACAAATACTATTTTTAAACATTCAAATATTGTAAAAAAAAAAGTTTAATGTACAGTAAATTAGAAAATAAAAAGATTGTACAGGGCGCACAGTCTCTTTACAAGTTTCGGCTGTTTGGACCGTTTTCTATCTTGAATCATTTTCTGTGAGTTTGTGCAATCAATATTTATTTAATACAAAGTATGTTCTGAGAACAATAAAATATAACTTGTAACTTGTCAAAGTCACAGCCATTTATTGCATATGAGTACACTTGGTACATTTGACATACACGTAATTTTTTTATCGACTACCGCTTCCAAGGCGCTGTGAAGAAGAAACGGCGCAACAAACTTCACGCAACACATCTTTTAAAATCAAGTTTGTATACAATTATATAAAGAGTGTGCGAAGCTGAATCAACATTAGTTCCAGGCATATTTGTCATTCAAATAATCGTCTATTTTATAGTAGGCTTTCTTACAAAGTTGTTTTTTAATGTGAATCTTAAACTTTCAGTCCGTCATATTTAAGATTTTGATTTTTTAGGTAGTTTGTTGTAGAAGCGTATACATTGCCCCGTGAACGATTTACTGACCTTACTAAGTCTTAACCTTGGAAAAACTTTTTTTTTTTATTTCTTGTATTATTACTGTTATTATCACAGTGCCTCAAAAAGAGAGATATATTTTTTCGGACATATAAAATATTATCTAAGATGATTCGACTAGCTACTGTTAAAATGCTTATTTCTTTAAACTTTTCTCTACAACGTAGATTATAGCTTACCCTAATTGCTCTCTTTTGCAAAATAAAAAATGGTCTCTATATTTGCTTCTTGACCCCACAGTAGGATACCGTGTGCCATGATACTGTGGAACTAGTTAAATTACACTAACCTTGATTTTTTGTTAAAGAAACATTTTTAATATTAGTAAAAAAAGAATCTTAATTCAACAACTTCATAGAGAAAAGATTACTATTTGTTATTGGCAGAGGATACATTGTGAATGATGAAGTGTCATTTTTCTTCATCATCAGCTGAAAACGTCCACTGCTGAACATAAGTCTCCCCAACAGAATTCCACATTTGGTGGGCTGTGATCGCAATAACGATTTTAATATACACTGGAGAACGCTGCTGTGCGTCCCTGGTGCAATCCCTTAGTCTCCATCGACATCTATGTGAAGATTGGGGGTGAATTTAGGTAGTTAGAAAAAAATATGGAAAAAGGGAATTTAAGGGAATTAATTCGAGGAAAAATATATTTGGTTAATATTAGCCTGAAAGAATCCACTGTTGGACATAGTCCTCTCCCAAAGTGCGCTACTAAACCCGACCCTAACACTTTCAGAATTAAATATGAGAAATATCTAGTAAACTCATTAACGTAACCTCAATCTTTTTGGCCTAATATCAAAATTAAAAACTTTGTAACTTTGCTTTGCTATTCACCATTGCGTAGTGATAGTTAGTATTCTCTGCCATAGATGTGTATAAAGTAAGAGAGCTATTTCTGCCAACAAACTGTATTATACAGTTTGGCGGAGTTATTGTATGTATATTTTTTAAGAGATGAATAAATGATTTTATTATTATTATTATTAACATATACATACCTACACTTGCCTAATCACAAACTGGGATTTTCCCTGGGCTACGGTAATTAACACAAGGATAGAACAATTCACACATATCACATTATCCAGACCGGGACCAACTTGTACTAACTTGTCTTTTTTTTTAAATCGAACCCACGACCTCTCGAGTCCAATAACCAATCCACTAGGCCAACGAGGCGGTCAAAGACAAAACACGCTCAAAAATAGAGCACAAATTACCTAGAGCTATATAGTCGTCGATTGAAGGCAGTACAGATTTTACAGTCTATGTTGTCAATAGGACGTAACAGTGTTCGTTCTAGCGAACAAAGAATTTAATTCAAACCGGGCTTCAGCCCAGAGGCAGCGCATGCTGCCTTTTTTTGTAATAAAACGCGACTACACATTCGTTTCTATTTTCATACGGATGAACTTGCCGCAATGACCTAAAAGATCATACCATGAAGGAAAATAAAATTTCTCACCCCATCATAAGTCACCTCAAAGTTTTTACCTTCATGATTAACACTAATTGGTTCATCATCAGGTTATTTTTGTCTCCACTGCAGGAGCACAACCCTCTCTCATCTGCCGGCTACAGACGGAGGATTTGGCCTACGCTCCCCGCGCTGGCCAGACGGATTGGGGAGGCCTGATTGATGTTTTATAATATATTCCCTAAGTCGCCTTGTACGACATCCACGGGAAGAGTCGGAATGGGCCTATTCTACTCTACCGGAAACCACACGGCAGCTAATACTGTATCAGCTGAGTAGTATCTATATTTTCACAGTAATCATCATAGGCGTCTTGGCTGTATGGCTAGTACGCACGCTAACCAACATTTCGAACATGGTTCGAATCCCAGTCCAGGTAACATCGGTAAATACATTGTTTTGATGTTTTCATATTATAGTAATAATTCCTACTTTACATTATGCCAACCTTTCCGTAATTGCATGTTTATATCTTAGGTTTGTTATTAAGTTGAAAATACATCTAGGTTTAAAGATCTTTATTCTCATTATGTCACTTACATGAGAAACAATATAGAAAAAACATATTTTATTAGTTCGCACGGCACACACACAAACAATTTATTTTTATTTTACCTACTCGCTTAATGCATTTCTTGTTAGATATCGTAATTGTCAAGTACATGTCGGGCAAGTTTACCTTTGAATGCGTTAAACGAGTCGATATTTTTTACGTGTGACGGTAGGTGGTTATATAGTGGTGCTCCCTCGTATGTAAACATTCTTTTGCCATAGTTGGTTTTTGTCTTCGGTAGTACGATATAGCTCGCACGACGAGTTATGATGCGTCTTTTTGTGTGTTTTGATTTTACGAATGAGATGCTGGTTTGTATAGTTTTGTTTAAAATCTAACATCTACTATCTGTTATCTAATTTAATAACCAATTAGTGTCAATCATGAAGGTAAAACCTTTGAGGTGACTTATGATGAGGTGCGAAAAATTATTTTCCTTCATGGTATGACCTGTAGGTTATAATTATGAATCATTATTATCTGGAAGAAATCGCTTAAAGCGAGAAGAGCGCCCAAATTGCACTATTTTAACTTGTAAAAATTGTAAGTTGCGTGTAATGTATTGTATTTTTCATATTCATATATTTTCGTCATCCAACGGCTGTACGATATTTAGAGATATTTGTGTTTTTCGTGCCTACAAGTTTTAGTTATGTTATTACAATTATCTAAAAGAGAAGGAATTAACTAAAACCAACGACCTCTATGTACTACTAGATGGAGCGTTCCAAACAATCGCTCTGTTCCACGCAAGTAGCCACACAACTCTTTCATATTCACTTTGAAACTTGTGCAGTTACTACTCAGAACATTCAATTATTACTAAATATTGACATTATTTAACCGTAGCGTCAATATTTAGTAATAATTAAATGTTCTGCGTAGTAACTGCACAAGTTTCATTGTGAATGTGAAAGAGTTGTGGCTACTTGCGTGGAACAGCACTATTGTTTGGAACGCTCCATCTAGTAGTATATAGGGATCGTTGACTAAAACCAACTACTTAAGTATTTGTACACGTTATTTTTGTTTCTTTCTTTTGTTGTTTTTATGTTGTTTTGTGTGTGCAGTAAATTGTTATTTAAATAAATAATTTTTTTTAGTTCTGCCAGTATTTTGCTAAGAGTGTTACAATTTAAATTAACAACGCTTTTCTATTTTATTGAATGCTTTTTTTTATTATTATTAATGGGGTTGCGCTTGACCTCAGTCTCACCTGATGGTAAGTGATGATGAGGCCTAAGGTGGAGCGCGCTTACCCAGAAGATGCCTATTCACTCTTCCTTTAAAAAGATCCAAATTGTACTTGTCCGGAAATACCCAAGCTGGTAGGAAGTTCCATTCCTTAGCAGTTCGCATCATGAAAGACGAAGCAAAACGGTTCGTGCGAGAGCGTGGTATGTCAACTACATAAGGATGAAGGCGGCCCTCACCACGTCTGGTAGAACTTTGATGGAAGGGGTTTGGGGGATGGGGGAATCAAATCGTGTAATTCCTGGGCACTCTCCAAAATATAACCCTGTAGAATACTGAAAGACAGGCCTCACTGCGACGATATTTACGGCTCTGGTAACTTGGATTTACCAGAGCGTCGTCACCTATGAGCCTTCGGGCACGACGCTCAACCGCGTCCAGAGCAGCCAGCTGATACTTAGCAGAGCCGTGCAGTACTCCATGCTTGATAGAAGTTTTTAATATGTTTGGGTCAAATCTTGCAACCGAATTTTAAACCAGTTCCCCCAACCGAGTGAGCTGAAGTTTTGACACACCTTTCTTTCTGAAACAATGCAATATACTATACTCAATATTATAATTACTACTATTAACTAAAGTACACAAACAAATAATATATAAAAAAACGCTCTTAAAAAAAAGATTTATTTAAGCCGTGCACTTAAACCAATTATATAAGTTTTAGTACGCTTAAATAAAGCTAGTGAATAAAGCTAGTTGGTGGTCGCTCACAGGTTTTCAGTTTCTGAAATTACGTGTTCCATTTTTTTACTCATTAGAGTGCTTGGTGCACGTAAATTCATTACATAAACGTAAAATCGTCGCCAATTATTTAGGATTCAAATTAAAAAACAACTTTGTAAGAATGCCTATTATAAAATAAACGATTATTTGAATGACAAAGATGCCTGGTACTAATGTTGATTCAGCTTCGCACAATCTTTATATAATTGTATGCAAACTTGATTTTAAAAGATGTGTTGCGTGAAGTTTGTTGCGCCGTTTCTTCTTCACAGCGCTAATTGTAAGTGGTAGTCGAGAAAAAAAATGACGTGTAATAATATACCAAGTGTACTCAGTGCTATGGGACTCATTGCAATAAATGATTTTGACTTTAAGGATTATTTTCAAAACCTTCTAAGCCGGCTGAATTGTTTTACATAGAAATTTTTTAGATAATTCAGAAAAAAATAAAATTAATTGTTGTACTACTGACGCCATCTAGTATTATAATAATAATAATAAAACCTTTATTTTCCCTAATAATTTTACATAAAATTCTAATTATAAAATGAAATATATGATAATTGATCTTATAAACTATGTACAATAATAATTAATTAAATTAAGGCAATTGAATAATATCAATTTCGAAATAACATTAATATTAATTCTAATTTGCTCCTCTTTTCGGAGATTCGTGCGATACTTTCATCGATATCACTTTTAAAAAACTAGACTACTTCTATAAAAACCTTCTCGAGGTCCAACCTCATGTTGCGCTTTTCCTCCTCCGTTTTTGTTTTAGTACGCCTCGACTGACGTACTTTCTAAGATGCAGCCCCCTTTTAAAAAAAAATCTTTCTAGTTTGGATCATCTCTTGAAATCGTACTTGGAAAAAATTCTAAATTTAAGTCTTTCAGAATCTACCTTTTCACAGTCGTCCCTTCCCTTGTCCTTGGGCGGCATTGGGATACGCCGTTTCTCAGACATCGCACTCCCGGCCTTCATATCCTCCGTTTACGGCAGTTCCGGTCTCATTCGGTTGCTCATTCCGCCCTCTCTTGGCGACATTGAGCCGGACTGCCTGTCGGAGGCTGTGGAGATGTGGACATCACAGTGCCCGGGTACGGATCCCCCTCGCTCGAAAAGTTCACAAAAACTTTGGGACATTCCTCTGGCCAAAACTACATATGATGAAATTTTAGCGAATTCCTCTGCCGTCGATCGTGCCAGAATCCTTGCCTCATGCACCTATGAGGCATCGGCGTGGCTTCAAACCATTCCATCTCCGAACATAGGCACTCTTCTTGACAGCCATACCCTTAGAATTAGTACGGGCCTGCGTGTTGGTACCAAGCTATGCCAACCGCACGTGTGCGTTTGTGGCACTAATGTGGAGCCTAACGGACACCACAGTTTGTCGTGTCAGAAGAGTGCCGGCCGTTTTTCTCGCCATGGCTCTTTGAACTGCATAATCAAAAGATCGTTAACCACAGCCGGCTTCCCCAGTGTTCTAGAGCCACCCGGCGTTTGCCGCTCGGACGGCAAGCGCCCTGACGGAATAACCATCGCACCGTGGCGCTGCGGCCGCGCCCTCGTGTGGGACTCCACCTGCACGGACACGTTAGCCCCCAGCTTCATTGGGATCTCCTCCAACTCTGCTGGTGCCGCCGCCAGGCGTGCAGCAAACCTCAAAATTCAAAAATATTCCTCGCTGCGAGGCCTCTTCGAGTTTCTGCCTTTTGCGGTAGAGACCCTTGGCGCGTGGTCACCGGAGGCTATCAACTTCGCTAGCCTCATCGGGAATTTCTTAAAAGAAAAATCCGGTGACCCTCGAGCCAGGGCCTTCTTCGTTCGCCGCATCAGTATAGAGATTCAGAGGGGCAACGCTGCGAGCGTTTTAGGCACAATACGCAATTCCGCAGAGCTGGAGGAGATCTTTTACCTACGGTAACGGTTTATATATATATATATATATATATGTATATGTATATATTATTAGTTTTAATTAAGATTTTCATTGTGTGAATAATAATAATAAAATATAATATTCTAATTTAAGTAAGCTTAAATAGTTAATTAAGTTTTATTCTTTATTATTGTGGCACCCATTTACGGGTAAAGGTCTCCTCCATGATACGCCATTGCTTCCTGTCAGCAGCCAGTCTGGTCCATGTCCGCCCTGCCACCTGCACGATGTCGTCGCTCCAGCGTCGTCATCTAGTATTACTTAATCTAAAATAATAGAAAAATGTGCATGACACTTACTATACTAACGGAAAAACCTAGTCAACTTTGCCACTACGTAAACCCCGTATTTGATTGATAAGGGTTTTAAGCTCTGAAATAATGATTCGTGTCACAAAAACTCGGCTGGGCCGTAATCCTCATCACAAGACGCTGCTGACAGACTAGTCTATTTTAGGGTTCCGTGACCTTGGTTCAACAAATCTTTTTTTATTTTCCGTTGGAAATAAGGACTTACAGGAAAAATAGACAATTTAGCAATAAGTTTTGGAAGATCTATACATATTTTATTAGGGAATACAAAAAAAGCTTCGTACTTAATTTCCGAGATTTAATATCTTTGCTTTCTTTTTTCTGGAAACAAATGATATCTCCGGAATAAATCAGTCGTTGGTACTTCAATGGGGTTCGATTACCACCGGTGATATATAAATTGTTCAGTTTTGTACAATTTTTACAATTCCGGCCAAACTTTGTACAATTTGCACAACTATGATTTGGGTGTTATATTAATATATTATAATGTCATTGTATTCCTATAGTATGTGTCGACGCAAAAAAACGGAAACGTACAACGATCTAATTTTTTATTTTTTGCTTAAAGGAGACTAGTGAGGTGTGTCAGGATCGCGCAAAGTGGCGATACATCGTCTTTGCCTACCCCTCTGGGACAAAGGCGTGAGCATTATGTAATGTATGTAAATTAGGAATCAGAGAAAAATCTAGGTCGAATGGTCTGGGTTGACGTAGATACGCGGGACCAGACCATTCGACGTAGAAATTTTCTTATTCCGAATTTACAATAATTAAAATTTTACTGCGTTTTTGCGTCCATGTAGTCTTTGGTATTAGCGATGTTATTACTGTGTTATAAATAAAATGTTATCTACAGTTGGGTATAATGCATTTAGAGTTCTAATAGTTATATCCAACGATCTCTATGTACTACTAGATGGAGCGTTCCAAAAATCGCTCTGTTACACAAAAGGAGCCGCAACTCGTTTACATTCACAATAACTGCACAAAATTCTGCGCAGTAACTGCACAAAACTTGTGCAGTTACTGCGCAGAACATTTAATTATTACTAAATATTGACGCCACGGGTAAATAGCGTCAATATTTATGAATAATTAAATGTTCTGAGTAATAACTACACAAGTCTCAAAGTGAATGTAAACGAGTTGCGACTCCTTGCGTGGAACAGAGCGGTTGATCGGAACGCTCCATGTAGTGGGACATAGATATCGTTGATTATATCAAAGATAATGTATTACTAGGTAGTTATACCTATAATTCGATGCTTAATGAACTTACACAAGTTATCAAAATTTCAATAATAGACACTATCTTAGAAGATAGTAACCCAATTAGACATTAATTAAACAGCTCAATAGCAACCTTACACCGGGAATAATAATTTAATTCCTAATCGCAAATTACGATAATAGCAAGCGATTTCCTAACCATAAACCTCAATTCAATTTACATTGCTCTTGTAGTATAGGTTTCATTATATACAGTCTTGTAAAAGCAGAAATGGAAGTGGAATGAGACCATACATTTGTAGAGTTAAGAAATTGTAGAGAGATGGGAATGCTTTATGATGGGAGATTTAGTTTCTACCCAATTTTCTTTTCGGTTTATCGCCTTACATTGGATTAGGAACATTTGGTAACGGTGCGCGGAAAACGATATCGGGATCGTGGAGGAAGTAGGTAAATAAAATATATATGTATTTATAAAATATTTAATTCAGTTTGAATTCAGCTCCTTGAGAAACATATAGCAGTTTGACTATAAGCTCTCACTGTCAGCCGAAATACGTCCACTGCTGAACATAACCCTCCCCAATAGAATACCATTTTTGGTAGGCTGTCCATTGGGAGATTTTTCATAATCACCACGCTTGGCAGGTAGATTGATGATCGCAGAAATTATCTTAATATACACAGGAGAACACTGTTGCAGTCCTTTAGTCGCCTTGACGACACCCACGGGAAGATTGGGGGTGGTCCTATTCTAAGCCGGGAACCACACGGAACCTTTATTAGGTTATTCCGACTTCAATATCATACCTATTTCATGTTATTTTATAAAAAGCAAACATTTACATGCGACTTAGCTTTTATATTCATTTATAAACGAAATGCGACTCCACTGGGGTACTGGGGACCGGTATTTTCAGAAACCCGTACCACTGACCTAGGAACGGTACCGGTTAGTACCTGATTTGAAACCAATATCTGTTGAACCGGATTTTCCTATGTAATACCGGAAATATACCGGTACTTTATTCGGTTTCAAGCTTCCAGGTAACCAATTCTATAAGTGTGTAAATTTTGTCATATGGTTACGAAACGTCGCTAACGATGGCGGCTGAGGAGATTAGGACATAAGGCGAAATAGACTTATGGAAGAGAGAGATCAAAAGAGCCCGTAGTTTATGTAAATACCCAGACTCCTTACCACCTGATTTATTCAGACAAACTACATCCAGACAACTGGGTACCGATTGGCAGACTAAACCAATTAAAAGTTTTCTGTCGAGACTGGAACGATTTATTATTTTTAATGATAAGAAATGGTTGTCAGGGTTGAATACATAAAATATTATTCTAGTACGAAAACTTCTTGGGGTGGGACAATAACATCAAGTGTCAATCAACACAATGGACAATCATCACAATGTCGGAATATTGCCTTGTTGCTTGTGTCTCCATATTTTCTCTTGTTTTTTATACTTATATAGTATAATAGTTGTGCCCGCGGCTCCGCTCGCGTGGACTACAGGATCCGATCCCCTTCCCACTCCCGCTCCCGCTCCCGCTCCCGCTCCCGCTCCCGCTCCCGCTCCCGCTCCAGCTCCCGCTCCCGCTCCAGCTCCCGCTCCCGCTCAAAGCCAGTAAAGATATCTGAACCAGCTTCATTACATTCCAAGCTTTACAACGAACTGCGACAGGTATCAAAGAACTGAACGGATAGTCCTGTTTCTTTAAATTGAAAGTAACCTGATTCTTTTAGAATAACAACTACTCTTTCATTTACGAGGGTTTCAAACCCAAGTTTTACTTTCTCTAGTAATACTTTTTATTTAGTTATGTATGAATATAGCTCTAGAATAAGCGTTATATAAGTATATCAAAAATTTGTATCTTTTGCACCCGCATTATTCTGCATTACGATTTTCTTTAGCTATAGGTTTGCCGTGTGGTTTCCGGTAGAGTAGAATAGGACCACTCCAACTCTTCCCGTGGATGTCGTAAAAGGCGACTAAAGGAATACATTATAGAATAGAATAAATTTTATTTCAGACATAATCCATATGTGTTAGTAACAAATATCTTATTCACTAATGTTAGTATATTACACAATATTAAAAATACTTAAAACTATAATATAATTTGGCTGTCCGATACTGGGCGGCGAGGCTACTTGACTGCATGCAGTCGTATCCACCGCCCCAGTATCGGAGAGTCCCACCGGTCAGGTTATAAAACATCACCAAGCCACTAAAGCCAACGAGGCGGTAATATTCATCCATTCATTCCACGAAATATAGTCTATACTAATATGAATTCGTTTTCTTTCATTAATTACCTATATCAGTCATTTACTTTGAACATCTTGCCTTAATTCACGCTTCATTTAATGGCTCACACTTTACATACCCGAAAAGGCTTTTATGACTCCCCCTCGTGTCACCTGTCATAGTATACTCATATACAGTATTGTATAGCATTCTATATTTGTATTTCGAACACGTCAATATTATGCTGTAATATGTCCACTGCTGAACATAAGCCTCCCCAATAGAATGCCACTTTTGGTGGGCTGTCAGTTGGGGGATTTGCCATAATCACCACGCCCATGCAGACAATAAAACAGAAACCAAAAGAGTATTAGAATGTTATTTCGGGAAGTAGTCATTTCGGAAGGTGGTTATTTTAGAAAATTGTCATTTCGGAAAGTGGTTATTTTAGAAAACTTGTCATTTTGGGAAGTGGTTCATCATCATCAGGTTATTTTTATCTCCACTGCAGGAGCACAGCCCTCTCTCATCTGCCGGAGACAGATGCAGGATTTGTCCTACACTCCCCGCGCTGGCCAGACGGGTTGGGGAGGCCTGATTGATGTTTTATAATGTATTCCCTTAGTCGCCTTGTACGACATCCACGAGTAGAGTTGGAGTGGTCCTATTCTATTCTACCGGAAACCACACGGCAACTATGTACATTTGTTATTTTCCCTAAATAAAAGTGGTACCACAATGAGCCTCAACACGAAGGCGGCGATGTTGTTAGCCACACATCACGCCAAGTGGTATCATGGAGCGAAAAGCAGGCGAAGTAAGGTCACTTTGCCAGGATCGCGTAAGGTGACGATACACCGCCTCTGCCTACCCCTCTGGAATCATGTCGTGAGCATTATGTATGTATGTATATATGTTATTTTGGAAAGTGGTCACTCCAGGACGAAATGACTATTAAGTAGAGATAGTGGTCTCTACCGAACTCGCTTATACCGTGCTTATGATAGAACGTCGGGAATTAATTAAGGAAATTGTATGTTTATGTACAGAACCCCTTTTACCTGCTTTTATAATACGTTATTCGTGTCATGCAGAAGAAATATGAAAGGCGGCCATTGTTCAAATTAGGTTATTTTTCTTTAAGACGTCACAAAAGAAATTGGGACGCCTTCCCTAAAGAATATTATTTATTTTTCTTTGCCATTTGATAACGGTTTTTGCTCGAACATTTTGCTCTTTGGGAAATAAGGCAGGACTGCTTGTGTTTGTTCGGAAATTCTTGTTGTGCCACTACTTTAGTCCCAACAGTGGGGATAACAGGAATAAGAGTAAAATACTTAGTAACTAGCCTTAGTGACGCATTCCACGTTCAGGCTACTTACGTTATATTTACATTCTACTTACATAATATTGACACTCTAGTGAACAAGCATATTCACACAGCCATACTTACATACATACAGTCTACATTTACGCAGAAATACATTCATAGAATTCTTACAGACATAACTCGCATACCACGCATTCCACGCATTGCACGCATACCACGCATTCCGCGCATACCACGCATATAACGCATTCCAAGCATTCCACGCATACCATGCATTCCAAGCATCCCGCGCATATCACGCATACCACGCATACCACTCTCATATATGGGTTTAATAAATTACCCGAATCGATACAGGTTTTACCCTATAATAGATTTAAGAAAACCCTATTTTATGTACATTTTATTGGACAATCTGCTTTATTCTATTAATGACTTTATTAATTATAATTTTAATAATAGGGTATTACCTATAAAATAAGACGCATATATAATATAATTCATTCTAATCTTAACATGTCAATAAATTCCAATTATATTTTATTTAATATAATTTAAATATTTGCATACCACAATTAGGTGGTAAAATGTGTGAAACCTATATATATATTGGCATCTGTATGACCCACATTTCATGTAAATAAAGAATTACTTACTTACTACTTACGTAGAGGATCTATGTTACTTATAATAAAACTGTAACTGGTACTTGAGAGATATTTAAAAAAAAATTATGATGAGTCTTTATAGGGCCAATAGAAGCTAAAACATTTTTTTTAGAATTATTGTCTGTCTGTATGTATGTTTGTTAACGCATCACGCAAAAACTACTAAATGAAATTTGATGCAGTTTTCACAGTTGTCTTGCTGGTGTTCTAACTTAAAATCTGGTGCATGTTTCATCTTGATACGCCACTTAGAACCTGAGATATTAATAAATTAAATTTTTCTAGAAGTTATTATATCGGATAATAAAACGACTGTTAATATTTCTTCCAGTAACTCAGTATCACGTTTAGAAATCATTCATGAAAAAACATCTCTTTTTACGAAAATTTTGATTAAAAAAATGCAATATTTCTTGAACATACGAGTATGTTCATCATATGGGCGAGGTCAACGGCCACGGCGGAACGGCGCGGCGCGTATGGGATTGAGTGAAATTTAGTTTTTGGGGATAGGGATGGGGTTGAGGTTGGGGTTGGGATTAGGATATTGCGAGTCTCGAGTCTGAGTGGGAGTGGAAGTAGAAGTGGGAAGAGAACGGGAGCGGAAGTGGGAACGGTGGCGGATTCTGTAGTTCACACGAGCGGAGCCGCGGGCACAGCTAGTTTAAAAATAAATTCAAAAATGGCTTACTACTAGGTTAACGAGTTCCTGAACGATAGTATTTGACATGGTCTTGTATATACCACTATGAACGGTATCAGAAGAAACTGGTAAATAATAAAAAAAATTCTGTATTTGTAAAAAACACCGTCGTTTCTTTTCTGGCTGCCCTTTTGTTCTCCTGTCGTCCTCGTCTCAAATTTATCTCTGTCAGTCAACGATCTCTATGTACTACCAGATGGAACGTTCCAAACAATCGCTCTGTTTCACGCAAGTAGCCACCACCAACTCTTTCACATTCACTTTGAAACTTGTGCAGTTACTTACTACTCAGAACATTTAATTATTTACTAAATATTGACATTATTTAACCGTAGCGTCAATATTTAGTAATAAATAAATGTTCTGCGTTGTAACTACACAAGTTTCATTGTGAATGTGAAAGAGTTGTGGCTACTTGCGTGGAACAAAGTGATTGTTTGGAACGCTCCATCTAGTAGTACATAGAGATCGTTGCTGTCAGTCAGTCCGTCTTCCAAATTTAAACCCGTCTTCGTCAGCCAGTCATGTCTTTAGCAAGGAGGCTTGACGCCACGACATCCCCACCTCCAGTATTGGAAAGCCAATACTCAAGATGAGGAGTGGACGTCAAGCCGACAAAGCTTAGTCACCGGTCGTCGATAGAGTCCAGTCGCCTGTCCTGTCTGTCCAGTCCGTACGTGGTAGTGCCTATGATTATATGTAAGACCCTATTAACTACATGAAACAATAAATGATATGAATATAAAATGTGTGACATTATTTATAATCTATTACTTACATCGTCTCTAACTACCCCTCTGGGACCAAGGCGTGAGCATTATGTATGTATGTTTAATTCCGTGGTATGTACAATTTAATTGATGAACTTTTTGACCTGTACATATTTTTAGCAAAAAAATATGAATATGATTACTTTAATTACAGGAAATTCTTCCTATCAGCGGAGAATACTAAATATTATGGTATCAGTATACGATATGAACAGGCTTGGTATTTCCAATGTCAATTTAAATACCAAATAAATAAGTACCCGTAACTACCTTCGGAACCCTTCAAAATACATTGCTAGTGGATTTTCCGTGAGTTTATTATAAAGTCAGGTGTGCGGAGCTCGGTGGCTGGATTCAATTTAAGTTGAGAATAGTCCCATTCATACGCAAATCGTGGCCACCCTCCGTATAATGGGAGCGGTGTTGCTAGACCAAATAAACTATATCCTTTAAATAATTTTAACCCGATGACAAAACACTTCGGTACAAAATAAGAAAAACGAAAAGCTTAAAATGCAGACCAAAAGAAAGAAACTTATTTTCTTCGGAAAATAAAAATAAAAAGAAGAACTAGAACAGTTAGTCTATATATCTATACGAGTATTTTTATATACCCAATTACCGTGCGTTAGTCACGCAAAAACTCGAAATGGCTCAAACGATTTGAATAAAAAAAAATGTGTACTCCTTAATACAGAGGTGCTTTTGAAAAATGGGGAAAACCCAAAGGAACACGCGAGCGGAGCTGCGGGCACGGCTAGTCAAGAATAGAAGTTTATATTGCCCAAGAAAAATAAACAATGTAGATAACAATAATTTCAAACAGGAGAAATATCAAATTAAACCAGTAACATAGGACACCACTATAAATAAATAAATAAAATAAAATAGCCATTTATTTCTTACCCTAACAAAAAGAATTTACAGCGAATCAATAATAAATCAAAACATGAATTATAACAATTATTAAATAAGTAGATATAATATAAAATTTTAAAAAATACTATGTTATTAACTATTATTACTATTTTCCCACAAGTTCATTGGGTAAGACCCCTCTTTGCGTGTAGGCCTCCTCCAGTGCTTGCCATGTTTTACGATCTTTCGCTACGGTCATCCAGTTAGAGCCGGCGACCTCGGCGATGTCATCGGCCCAAGATACCACTCAGAAAAAAAGAGGAAAATATTTGAATCCGAAATATAATTCTAATAATAATCTACTAGCAATACTAGTCTACTAATAATAATAGAACTTTTCATTCTCTTACTATGTAATTAGATCCAATGTATAAAATATTTTCAATTATTATTATTTTCTAATATGTTAATGTTTGTATTTGACTTTGTACAATTATGGATTATTACTGTTAGGGTCCAAATTATGATGACAATAAAATAAATAAATTTAATAAGTAAAAGTATATTAATTCTATTCTAAAAAAAAGGAAACAATTACCAATAGAACTTGAAGTAGTAGGAAAGAAAGGGACAAATACATGCGTATAAAATATCATAAATAATCCAGCTAAAAAGCTTAAACATACTTGAACCAAATTCTCATGAGAGTCTATATTCAGCGACATTCTGATGTCCGTAGAAAATGTAAAGATCTGGCCACCCCGAGTCCGTTCTGCTTAAACCTGCCAGAACTAGTGCATTGAAATTCAGACGCTGTTCGCTCTGAGTTCTGATGCGTTAAAATAATTAGGGTACTTCTCATTGTCACTCAATTTTTATGGTCACACAGTTATATTTCCTAAACAGTATAAGTTAAAAACATAACTTGTGGATTGGTGGATAAAATATCTATTTGGTCACAAAATAAATAAAACTTGCCGTAATTGAAGCAAAAATAATATAAATAATTAACACGAACGATCAAAAACGGGGCCATTTTTCGTATTCTCATCGTGTCACACTTCCCGTTGCAGTAAAACATTTGGTTACTGCTTTACCAAATTTCAGTGTATTTGTATGTTATATATACCAAAGTCATCGTAATTAAATACACTTTACATACGTTGGTGTAAAAAAAAACTTTTCCTCATTATTTTGAATTGGAAACACAATATGTGTCGGTCACACGATTTTAGGTACTTAAGATTTGAGTAGTAATAAAGGCATGCTGTTGAATACAACAGCAGCAACTAATCACAGAGTTCGATTCGGTCATCGTCAGTCGTGTTCCTGCTTCGCAGAAGTGGGACGAGCGACTCATCGTTCCGTGAGTAAAAAATATTGGTAAGTTTATATTTATTCGTAGGTGTACCGATCACTTGCGTGGACAACATATTTGTGCATTATATTTTGGTAATGGAAATTAAAGTTAGCTCATCGAAACTCCAAAATGTAAGAGATATTTATGTAGTATTTGATTTAAAACAATACACCTAAACTTTGCAGGAATTTATAAAAAAGGGATATTTTCGTCACCTTTGTGGCATCACCTTCGTGGCGTTTTACCCACGAAGGTGAGTTTTTGCCACGAAAGTGATTTTTTGCATTGTTTTATTTCGAAATATAGCGACTGGTGTATACGTATTTACAAAATCAACTAGTTTGATGTGGTAAATAGTGTTTTGAATACATAAGTAAGTATATTTACATGATAAATTAACAACTACACTATTAATAGATAACTAATTAAACATGAAGTATGGGTAGGTACTAATTAAAGTAAGTAAGTAAGTATATTAACGTTGTTTTTAGGGTTTTGAACCCTCAACACCAACGTAGCTTCTGGTCTGATGATGATCCAGATTCGAGTTACAATATATTTGATTTACGCAAAAACTAACGTTCTGATATTTTCTTTTATTGTTTGAAGATGTTACCGTCTTCTTGTAATGAGATTTTTTTATAGAATAACGTTTTTATTTTTGAAAAGGAAAAGTGCTGCCTAACAACGTGTAACGTTTCATTTTTATTTTTTGAGAGATTTAGCCTTTCTAAAGTTCAGACTAAAAGTAGTATATAATCTAAGTTCTAAAGACTTATTTGATTCATCATTAGGAAATAGTTAATATTACAACCAATTAGGTTAAGTTTTTGATTATTTTTTATCACCGGAGACTGATTATTTGTGAATGTCACAAATTAGCAGTGATATTACAATTAAAGCATACTCAAATTATGCACAATTGTTATAAGTTTAGATACATTAGGTATGTTATTATGTTATCACATGTATAAAGAGGGTATTTTAGAGTAAAACTAACCTCCGAAATATAAGTACCTGATTAATAAAACCACAGTAAAGTTTCTATTTATTTCCTACGTTAATAATGTTCTATAATAAGAACTTTTCACTAAAATTATGTAGTTTTAATTGACATAGCATATCAGTAATAATAGGAACCTATTTCGTAGGATGACCGAATCTAGGACCGAACTGGTAACTCTCTCTGCGCTTGATTGAATATCATGTATTTGCCTGTTTAATTATGAAAATAAGATTAAGTTGTTATTTCATGAACATTTAGTCTCATAACCAGTAGTCAATTCTGAGAAAATAATGGCTGTAAAGTTACTGAGTCACTTTCGTGGATCATCGCGTCACTTTCGTGGCATCTAGAACTTCAAAACATTATTACTTCCAACCGAGACTCACGATTTGATTAATTTACTTATAAATTTACTCGTATTATCAAGCGCTATTAGATTTTTTGTAAAAATAGTTTATATATGCAAAAAATAGAATTTACCACTTAGGTGACGATGAGAATCGTGGCGATGAGAATTAGCCATTACTGCCGGTAGCCGTGTGGTAGCCGAAAACGAATCACCATTCCCAGTCTTACTGTGAATGTCGTACAAAGGTGAATAACTATATTCTGGAGTTTGAACCGCCGCGCCGTTAGTAACTTCCAAATTGAAGTGTTCATCGCTTTCCTTATACAACAAGTTTTCGCTCTTAGCACAGATTCTGCATTGGTAAAAATATGTATATTCTTTTTCATTAGCTTTTGGGATTACGATGATGATGGTCGAAGATACGAAAGAAGACGGCGCAAGAAAATACGAGTATAATAGAGAATTCTTAGAGGAACATCTAGGTTACGACTCACTCGAACTGAGAAGAAACCTGGCCCTGGTAAGGTTCGTCTTACACGTAATCAGAAACAAGATTGATTGTGTGGATCTTGTCGGAAGGGTACTAAAACTGTGCGTGCCCGAGTGGTACCTACGAGCGCGGAGTCACCCGCTGTTCACACCGCCCACCACGCTCGCGCACCAACCTCTGCCGACACTCGCCTGTCGCGCGCGCACTGCAGTTGTTCGGCTCCCTGCTCGCCGAGGCACCGCACAGTGGAAAATGGTAGAACAAACTCTATAAATATTCATACCAAGTTTCAACCTGTTATCTATAAAAACAATAAGTTATGGATTTTAAATATAAAAAAGGCTAAAATTGCCCATAGTGCGCCGGCGCCGCACTGTGACATTCGTGGACGGCATAAGACGGCTGATGACGGAATGTAAGGGAATGCTAGAGAGAGGAATGCCTGTTTCCTCTATAGCATAAAGGTTATTGTACCGCAATGGAATAATAATCTGTAATGTTGCAATATTTGAATTAAATAGATGTCTTATCATCAGCCTATATACCTACGTCCACTGCTGAACATAAGCCTCCCCAATATCTCTTTTGTTGGACTTTCCTTTGGGAGATTTGCCAAAATCACCACGCTTGGCAGACGGATTGGTGATCGCAGTAATGATCTTAATAAACACAGGAGAATGCTGCTGCCCATCCCTGGTGCAATCTTTTAGTCGCCTTGGCGACACCCACGGGAAGATTAGAGGTGGTCCTATTCTAAGCCGGGAACCACACGGCAAATAAATGTCTAAATCTACATCTACATCTAAGTACATAATTTATAAAGAGGAAAGATTTGTATGTTTGTGACGAATAACTCGAAAACTACTGGACCGATATCAAAAGTTCGTTCACCATTAGAATGCTACATTATCTCTGAATAACTTATGCTATATTTATTCTATAAAAAATTAGGGATCCCTACTGAAACTTCAGTAATATAACCCAAGGTGTAAAAATGCAATATAACAAAGAAGTATAATTATTATCTTCGGTACAATTCATATTGCGATTGGTTTGTACTACAGTTGGATCGGGAGTGGGAGTGGGAGTGGGAGTGGGAGTGGCAGTGGCAGTGGCAGTGGCAGTGGCAGTGGCCGTGGCCGTGGCCGTGGCCGTGGCCGTGGCCGTGGCCGTGGCCGTGGCCGTGGCCGTGGCCGTGGCCGTGGCCGTGGCCGTGGCCGTGGCAGTGGCAGTGGCCGTGGCAGCGGCAGCGGCAGCGGCAGTGGCAGTGGCAGAGGAATCGGGATCGGGATCGGGATCCAGTCTACGCGAGCGGAGCCGCGGGAACTACTAGTATCTAAATAATAGAAAATACTTTATTTGACTGAAGATACCAGCGTGGTATATAATGAAATAACAAGTACCCCGCTGTTAGTCGAATCTATAGCTCGACAGCTAAACACTGAAGAAGATTACACCTAAGCCTGCTTCTACGAAGTTCGAGCGGGAAGAGAGTTAACAGCTTATGTAAAACATTGAGCTTCAAACACTAAGCTCTACGTGAGAGCATCATACTTAACTACTATCTAATAAATAAAAACGTAAACTTCGCGTGACTCTATATTTCATTCCAGATTCATAGTCCTATGAAAACCAACGCTATTTACGTCTCGGTAACATATACATGAAAGGGTCACCAGCAGCAAAAACAGGTTTGTATTACCATGTAAACTTTACAGTCCACTTAGGAACACCATCTATTGTGTATTTTGTTTTCGAGACGCAAATGCGTTTGTTTTCATAGGACTATTAATCTGGAATGAAATATACATTGAAGATACTTGCAAAAAATTAGGGGGTTTAAGGATAAGTAATAGAATACATTAAGATCGTTTTTGAAGTGTTTGTCTGTTAGTTTGTGCACGCATCTCTTAAAAACTATTCAACCGATTTTGATGGCCTTTTCATAGAAATATAGGGCTTAACTCGGAGTAACATATAGGCCTTATTTTATCGCAATCGGTTTACTCAATCAAAAGTTATGGTTAGTATGCAATATAACAAAGAAGTATAATTTTAATGTCCGGTACTATTCTGAGTTTGGACTACATTTGGAGCTGTAGTAGAAGTGGGATTGGGAGTGGGAGCGGGGGAGGGGTGGGGGTGGGGGTGGG
Organism: Esperia sulphurella; assembly: GCA_947086405.1. NCBI lineage: Eukaryota > Metazoa > Arthropoda > Insecta > Lepidoptera > Oecophoridae > Esperia > Esperia sulphurella. The sequence goes on from OX352282.1 coordinate 6,274,674, forward strand.
ACTACATTAATATACATTATAAAAGATACAAGTCAGCTAAGTATATGTAAAATCTTAAAAGAGTAAAATGTGTATGTAATTTGTGTAGCTTGTATCTGGCCAGAATAATAAATGAGTTTGTGAACGTACGGATAATCATCATCAGCGGAAATAAATACGTCCGCTGCTAAACACAAGCCGCCCCAATAGAGTGCTACTTTTGGTGGGCTATCCATTGGGGGATTTGCCATAATCACCATGATTGGCAGGCGGATTGGCACACGGTACATTTCAAATATCCCACGTCCTGCAAATTACTACTACATACAAATTTTTCTCTGTAAAGAGAGATACTGGAGATTACTTAGAGGGATATAGAAAGTTTTTTTATCCATAATAAATTGGGTTTATTAATATTTTGCATTATTTAAATTCGCCGGTGTTTTTTATGTTTCTATATTTTCCCATTTCCCGTGCAATTTTACATACGTAATACATAATTCTGTAGTCCACGCAAGCGGAGCCGCGAACTGAGCTAGTGATCAGTAAATCCATAAAATTTCTTTTCCGCGTTACTCATATACCCATATCAAATGAATTTCCATACTTTAAGTTCAATTAAAAATCATTGCCTAGTCTAATCAGCCTCCTTATTAAATTATTTCAAGTAAGGTGAACGATGATACACAATATGATTTCCTTTAGAATACTTTTAGTGTACAAGTTATGTTTTTTAAATACTGTAAGTAATTAAAAGTTTTATGAACTTTAAGCCGCAGAGTCTTGAAATGTATGACGGTGACACTCAGCTGGTAGATGGACAGCCTGGATAAGGTTTCGGAAGCGGCTAACAAAGGCAGATGACCTGGTAGACTGCGTCCAGCAGAATACGATGGCAAAAGGAAAGATGATGTCTGGTTTTCTAGAATTTTATGATTGTCAAATTTTAATTATTCATTTGGCTACGCAACTCTTCGTAGTAGTTTTCATAGAATTCTACCCCATTTTTATCAATTTCAAATAGGTAGCCAAAACACTCGGCTTTCTTGGGTATCAAGTTGTATTGCAGATATACAATAGAGAATATATATAATCAACAATATGATGTCTATCTGCAAGTTCGTAGCTTCTTCGCCCAAAGAATCAGCCTAAAATAAATATTGAGTTTGGGCAATTTTTGTGTTAAAGTTATGTGTAACAAAAACATACTAATAGAGATATTTCAATGCCTAGCTTGGTGCAGACGTAACCTGGGATATCATTCCTAATACGTTGGTAAGTAATATAGAGTTGTAGTATATAGTCTAGACATAATAAGTAAACATGACACGTCCCGATTTTCACCCTTTCAAGAGTGCTTAGCCTCAAGCGGTAATTAATTTGAATTCGTTTTGCAGAAATTGAATTTAAGGTTACCTACGTGCCAGCATCAAGTAAGGAACCATCTTTTTGTAAATCTGTACTGTCCTGGTCTAATTCCCATAACAAACTAAGTTTTATAGATATCATGTGGTTCTTTGTTTTTTATTTTATTCCATTGTTTACATTTGTATACTGTACTTTAAATAATTACTTTAATTTTAATATGAAATAGTAATTTGTTTGTTTAAATTTTGAAACATTAAATTTAGTACGCCTGTGGGCAAAGCATAGAGTACCTAAATGTAATCGACCATCTTAAAATACCTGTGGTTACGATTAAATAATTTGATTTTGAATTTAATTTTTAATCAGATAAGTTACTGTGTATATACATACGATTTTGCCTTATGTAAAAATAACTTATGCAAATGTTTCTTTTTTCAGTGTCGATATGAAGGATGTTTTGTTCTCGTGAGCTACAAATTGAATTTTTATTATTTAACTACCTGTGCCGGCGGCTCCGCTCGCGTGGACTACAGAATCCGCTCCAGTTCCCACTTCCGCTCCCGTTCATTTTTCCACTCCAACTCCAACTCCAACTCAGACTCTCGCACTTCCGCTTCCGCTTCCGCTCCCGCACCCGCTTGCGCTCCCGCTTGCGCTCCCGCTCCCACTCGCTCCCGACTCCTGGTCTATGTCTGGGTCCGGGTTCTGGTCCGGGTCCGGGTCCGGGTCCGGGTACGGGTCCGGGTCAAGGTCATAAATTCGCATAACTTTTGATGCACCGATTGCAATGAAATAAAGCCTATATTTTACACTGAATTAAGCTCTGTGTTTCTGTGAAAAGTCCATCAACATCTGTTCAGTCGTTTTTAAGTGATGCGCGCACAAATAAACACGGTTGGGGACGTGGCTTTAGAGCTTTAAATATTACTGTGTGTATGTATACTTACGTGCGTTAGTTACAGAATATTTTTTTCTCAAGGTGTCAACTTGGCCTCCGCGGCGATTTTGTGTTGGGGCCGAATCGACACCCTGATCCAAATATGATATTAAACTTGATGTGTGAACTTTTAGTGCCGTGGGAAACAGAGTGGCGTAACGGTAAGTATCATCAGCCTGCCAGCGTTCACTGTAGTGAATGTAATCCGTACCAAAGTGAAATGTAATGAATTTGTATGAAAAATTACGTACCTTATATAGATAAATAAAAAACATTAGAATGTGTAACCATATCGTCAGTGGCAAGGTAAAAACGTCAAAGCGACACATTGGTCGAAAATGAATTATATATCCCATTCGACTGTCTATGTATATGTAGGCAGGTTTCTGCGTCGATCTGTCTATGTATATGTAGGTATATGTTTTACCTAACATTTTTTATATGTTCAGGTGATTTTACCGTTTTTACCTAAAAAAAATTATATGTTCAGGTGATTTTTGCTAATGCGACATATATCTCGTAAAATAAAAGACCTATAATGATTCTTTGTTTTACATAATGAAGCAGTTATTATACAATCGTATTTTTTTCAAGTCACATAAAAAAACAAAAACAAAAAAAAAACTTTAAACCTTTCTCCTGTAAACTTGTCAAACTAGCGTTTTTACGTTTCCACTGACGATATAATGACGTTTCATAATATGATACCCCAGTTTGTGTAACAATAACTATCTATGCATTTGTCATTTTCTAGTGCAATGCTGCTCACTGTAAAGGAATAGTATGTACTTTACTTAAAAATGTACTTCTTAATACACTTATTGAAACTCAGTGCTATCTTAACTTATCATCATGGAGAAATCTGCGTGGCACAGAACCCATATGACTTGGGCGTGGACGTGAGTTACAAAGGTCATAGGTGCGTCCAATTCTTATTGGGGGAAAATCACTTTGTACTGTTTGTACAAATTGGTCCTGCGTTTTTGTTCATTATGTAGTTGTTGTCAATTTCCTATAGTACCGAGAAATTTAGTACGAGATTAGACAAATGTATATCAACTGCCTATTAATATGTTCCCACTGTTGGGACACAGGCCTCTCAACGAGGGCGTACGGATTTCAGTCCACCATGCTGGCCCATTGCGGATGGACTTCACATGTATTTAAGAATTACTTCTTTGGCGTATGCAGGTTCCTCACAATGTTTTTACTTCACGGATAAGTCTGTGGTTTGATAATAAACTGTAGGTTAGTTCCGAAAAGATCATGGTACTGGCCCAAGTTTGAACCCTCAACCTCATAAACGTCAGTACTGCCAACTAGGCTACCACGACTTATTTTTATGTATTTACTAGCTGTGCTCTGTTCGCGTGGACTACAGAATCCGCTCCCGTTCCCACTCCTGCTCCCTTTCCCACTTCTACTCCCACTCAAATCTCTCAATCTCCCAATCCCAATCCTTGGACCTTGGACCCCCTATTTTTTTGCAAATACCTATCTTCAATGTACAGACACGCAAAGTTTACGTTATTATTTATTAGACACTAGCTGTTGCCAGCGACTTCTTCCGCGTGGACAACTTATCATCACAAATTATTACGTATGTCCCGTAGGATTGGGATGTTTTTTCGGCATAAAAACTATCCTGTGTCCTATTCCACGACCTAACCTATAAGTGTGCCAAGTTTCATTACGATCCGTCAAGTGGTTGTAGCTTGATTGAGTAACAAACATCCAAACATCCAAATATCTAAACTTTCACATTTATAATATTAGTAGGAAGTAGAATATTGGAAGTATATTGATATAAAAAGAAAATATTATTTCATTTTCAGACAGTAGGCCGTCTCTCTAACAGCAATGTATGTTTCGCTTATTTTTAAATAGTTTTCTTTGGTTTTTTTTGTCTACTAAAACAATGACTAAATCTTCTCCAGTGTACTGGCTTCGGCTGTCGTACCGAGGTAAGTAAAAGTTTATCAAAACATCAATAAGTATGGTAAGTGACAGTGAACAGTCCACGAGTGGGTTACTTTGGGTTACTGCGTGCAACAGTCCAAAGTTTCAGAGGATTTGACTGAAACTGTTACGCTTCAAACCGTAAAAGTAAATTAAATACATTACAAATACAAATACAAATAACTTTATTGGTTCAAGAAGATTAGGGTCCTTATACTAGACATAACTATGTAGATATATTATTACAAGCAGTAGCCTGGCTCCCAAACTAGGATTCCCTGTTCTATGGGTAGCCAGTCTTTCATTGAAAAAGTTAATAAATGTTGTAAAAAAATTAAGTTGCCCAGATGGACTATGCATTAGACCTCTACCATCATTACGGCCTACCATTGTATATCATTCCGTTCGTATATGCAGAGGTGACAAACAAATAGATAATATAAGTTACTAACAAAAACTCTTTTTAATATTTTTTTCTTTTGTCAGTGTTATGGAAATGGCTGTAAAGCGCTGGTAATAAAATTATTAATAAATAAATACAATTAAGAAGAAACTTATGCTAAAATTTACAAGTGATAATGCATTCGCATGCTAATCATTGACTTAGAATAGAGCTTGGGGGTAGCTCTATCTTCCCTAAGGGATTGCACCAGGAACGCGCAGCTGCATTCTCCTGTTTATATTAAGATCATTACTGCGATAACCAATCCGTCTGCCAAGCGTGGTGATTATGGCAAATCCTCCAATGGACAGCTCACCAAAAGCGGCATTCAATTAGGGAGGCTTATGTTCAGCAGTGGACGTATTTCGGCTGATGATGATACTAATAATGTTTGTTTTTACTTAAAATTGAAAATGTATTTAATCAGGCAGTAAAACGAGAGTCTGAATAAAGAAAAGAAAGACTTAAAACGAAATGGAAAAACAGGATCGATTTCTGACCCGTTTTAGGGTTTCGAGCCACAAGAAACTTATCAATATAAGCCTAACATGTGTGGGTAACTTGCCGTGTGGTTTCCGTTAGAGTAGAATAGGACCACTCCAACTCTTCCCGTGGATGTCGTAGAAGGCGACTAAGGGAATACATTACAAAACATCAATCAGGCCTCCCTAACCCGTCTTGCCAGCGCGGGGAGTGTAGGCCAAATCCTCCGTCTGTATCCGGCAGATGAGAGAGGGTTGTGCTCCTGCAGTGGAGACAAAAATAACCTGATGATGAAGATGTGTGGGCAAAAGCCTCCTCCATCTTTCCAGGCTTTTCTGTTTGACATTGAGTACCAGTTATCTGGAGTACCTTCTTTGAGTTTGGGGTTTATTTTTGTCTCAATCTTCCACGGTGACAAAGCAGCTTGGAAGAAAGTCAAAGTCAAAATCATTTATTGCATATAAGTACACTTGGTTCATTTATACACGTACGTAATTTTTTTTTCGACTACCGCTTCTCATATAGGGGTGGATGATTTTTGATTCAATGTATTTTTTCAAGTTTTATTACCTCTAAAAACATAAGAGGCCTTCTGCAACTGCTTTTGTTCGGAGAACTGTTCTGAATTATCGAATTGTTCGTTTTTTTTTACTAAAATTAGATAATCGTAATTTCTCATCTTCTTTTACAGTGCCGGGGAGTCAGTTGTTTAGCATATGTAAGTATATATATATGACGCAAAAAACGGAAACGCTGTGACCCCATGATAACCCACATTGATGGAATTTTTTGTTACTGTAACTTCGTAATCAGAAAAAAAAAATTAAGTTGAATTTACAAACGTTGTTTACATAAACAACGTTTGGAAATTCAATTTAATTTTTTTTTACATAAACAACGTTTGGAAATTCAACTTAAATTTTTTTTCTGATTATGAAATTACTGTAACAAAAAATTCCATCGGTGTGGGTTTTCATGTGAGCGTTATGGTACTCCTGACATAACGGGCTTATATCATTTGATTTATTAAATTTCAATCCCTTAATTTTGTAAAAGCACATCCGTCTTATCAGTAGTTATCACATACGTATGAAGCGTCTATGTATTCCAATTCCTGTTAATGACCATAAAGCAACGATCTCTATGTACTACTAGATGGAGCGTTCCAAACAATCGCTCTGTTCCAAGCAAGTAGCCACAACTCTTTCACATTTACAATGAAACTTGTGCAGTTACTACTCAGAACATTTAATTATCTAATAAATAAAATCGTAAACATCGCGTGTCTGTACATTGAAGATATTTGCAACAAAAAAAATTGAGAGGTCTAAGGATAAGTAATAGAACACATTTCAATCATTTTTGGAATTTTTGTCTGTTTGTCTGTTTGTCTGTTTGTCTGTTTGTCTGTTTGTCTGTGAGTTTGTGCACGCATCACTTAAAAACTACTGGACGGATTTTGATGGACTTTTCACAAAAACATGGGGCTTAACTTAACTAGTAGTACATAGAGATCGTTGCCATGAAGCTACTCGTACTAAACATTATTACTGCTTGCAGTGTGCAGGACGTAACTGTGTGGCGCAGGTAAGAAAGTTACAGATATTAATAAATGAATGAATGAATACACTTTATTGCACATAAGTCCCAGATAATACATAGTATACTTTAAGCGATGTCTTTCATACAACCTTATAGCTAGCGAAAAACGTAAGAGAGAATGATGCGGAGGCAAAAGATATTATTATGATATTTTTATAATACTGATGCTTATTAATAATAGCATCGCGTCGGTGGCGCAGTGGGAAAGACTCGGCCTTCCAGATTGAGTGGTCTGAATTTAATCCCTGGCTGTTTTTTTTTCGAAACCTAAGTAAATTTACTGTCTGCTTTCAAACGGTGAAGGATAATATCCTGAGGAAACGGAAACCCATCTCTTCGCCGTCGTTCCCTCACTGCTGAGGATCGCAACCGTATAAAATGCGCCTCCACGCATATCGCTCATTGACCAGCAGCGCCGCTTTATATAGGGATCCTCCAGCCACCCTCCTCACCGGGTCTGACCTCCTAGTAGGAGCTCGTCCTCTGGCACGCCTGCCCTCCACTTGCCCCAGGATAATGAGCTTTGTGCTTCTATATCTGAGATAATCAGTGTGTGTAACCGCGGGGACGATGTTGCACCACTAGATATTCTTAGCTACCATACCCCTGGGTATGTAAAAGTGCAACAAATGCAGGCCTACTCGTACTAATTTACGACTCCGGAATAAGCTTAATTTCCCGTCTTTTGTGACCTAAACTTTTCAGTAGCAATTGGCGAGAAAGTAAATGCAGACTAACGTACAATTTATTTTGACAGTGTAACGGACTTCGATGCAAGGCAAAGGTAATAAAAATAAAGTTTATAAAAAAATAAAAAAAACCTCGACAGTTTCTTAATACAAGAGCAAGAGTCTTGTGGAAATAAGACAAGAGAATATAACGTATATATATGATAGAGGAGTAACATCTGTTCCAACACAAATGGCATATGCATATATAATAAAGCATGGTGTTCCGAAGGTGGTAACACAAATTTGTTATTGCTGCAAATGTCCCTTTTATGTACATATATACATGTTGTGTCCGAGACGCAAATGGTGTTTGTACTCGTAAGCAATTTCATTTGGAATGGAATATTATTGTCAAAAATTAGAAATCTGAAGTGACAGTGGGCAAAACTCGACGGACTAGTTATTTATTTAATAGTGTAGAGACCGCGGACCGGTATAGCGACAGATAAACCCGAAGACCTGAAAAAAGTGTCCGAAAGCTGTTGGATGCAGAATGCGACAGACCGGATAATGTGGTGGCGTTCATTAGGGAAGCCGTCCAGCAGTGGACGTCGATAGAATGATATGGTAATAGTTAATGTATTGTCTAGTGCACAGAACCGGGATGCCGTTGGTTAATAAATGTAAGGGGGGACAAGGGGGAAGGTGGTTCAGGTAAGCCTGGAGCAGTAACCGCCCACCCGTGGACAGACTATTCAGGAAATTGGGGAGAGGATCATGACAAAAAATGGAAAGGAAAAAATAATGAATGGATAGGACCTGATCCATGGGTGGGATCAACAGATCCAGTGCACGCACTCCCGTGGAAACCGAATGATGGTAAATGGGGAAGCGGTGATGATGGTGGTAACAATAATGGGGGATGGGGAAAAGTTAGTGTTGTTGGTAAAGGAAATCCAGGGAAAGATACTGAAGGTCTAAAAGGATGGCTGCACAAAATAATGGGGAAGCTTGTTGAAAACCAAGAAAGAAATGAAGAAGCTAAAGGAATGACTATAAATTTTAATGCTGACTTCAATACTGATGATATACTTAAGTAACTATTGTTTAAAAAATAAATTGATTCACAATACAAACATATTTGTGCTCTTTTTCGTCTTTGTGTTATCCTGATGGGGTGTGGAGCCTTAGAGAATAAATTCAAGCGTTCCACGACTGATGGGTTTACATCATCATCATCATCAGATTATTTTTGTCTCCACTGCAGGAGCACAATCCTCTCTCATTTGCCGGAGACAGACGAAGGATTTGCCCTACACTCTCCACGCTGGCCAGACGGGTTGGGAAGTCCTGATTGATGTTTTATAACCTTAGTCGCCTTGTACGACATCCACGGGAAGAGTTGGAGTGGTCCTATTCTACTCTACCGGAAACCACACGGCAATGATGGGTTTACGCTTGACCTCAATTACACCTGATGGTAAGTGAAGTTGAGGCCTAAGGTGCAGCGCGCTTACCCAGAAGATGCCATGGTCATGCGTGAAGTTCGTTTTATTACATGTGTGCGTAGATCTGAATAAGAGTAGAGATTTTTCATCAGAATATGCTATGGCGTCTTCACTCCCCATTGAAGAACGCGTAGCGTAGCACAATCCCGTCGCAAGATTGTGCTACGGTGGATTCACCACTCTCTGACCTACGTCTATTATTATTGTTTTTATCAACGATCTCTATGTACTACTAGATGGAGCGTTCCAAACAATCGCTCTGTTCCACGCAAGTAGCCACAACTCTTTCACATTCACAATGAAGCTTGTGCAGTTACTACGAAGAACATTTAATTATTACTAAATATTGACGCTACGGTTAAATAATGTCAATATTTATTAAATAATTAAATGTCCCGAGTAGTAACTGCACAAGTTTCAAAGTGAATGTGAAAGAGTTGTGGCCACTTGCGTGGAACAGAGCGATTGTTTGGAACGCTCCATCTAGTAGTACATAAAGATCGTTGGTTTTTTATTTAAAAACTCGGTTATCCGAGTTTTTACTAACTAATCTTGTCGAAAATAACGTAAACTTCGCGTATCTGCACATTGAAGATATGCAACAACAATAGAATTGGGGATCTAAGGATAAGTAATAGAACACATTTCATCATTAAAAAAAATCTCTGTTTAGCTGTTTGTCTGTTAGTTTGTGCACGCTTTACTTAAAAACTACTGAACCGATTTTGATGAACTTTTCACAGAAACATAGGGCTTAACTCGGAGTAACATATAGGCTTTATTTCATCGCAATCGGTTTACTCAATCAAAAGTTATGGACATTTTTAGTTTTCAAATAAATTAGTAGGTAAAGGTAGTAAGGGTGTAGTAGTAGTAGTAACAAGGAAGTATAATTTTAACTTTCGGTATTAATCAGATTGCGATGAGTTTGTACTACATTTGTAGTTGAGGGAACGGGAGCGGGAATGGGAGCGGAAGTGGGAAGGGGAGCGGAAGTGGGAAGGGGAGCGGATTCTGAAGTCCACGTTAGCGGAGCCGCGGGCACAGCTAGTACATAATAATAATTTTGTGCATGAAATAGATTCATCATCATCATCATAAGCAGCCTACAAGAACCCACTGTTGGACATAAGATAAGATTTTATTTGCTATAGAATAGGGTACAGTTCATCAGATGGTCATTATGAGGCTACGATCTCCTAATTCTGCTATTTACAAGAGCATGCAAATATTTACATTAATAATAACAATAATACTTAATGAAACTAAGACTAAAACTTTTCAACTACTTAAACTAAACCTATTTTTTTTCTTTGTGCGACAAAAATTCTGCAACGGAATAAAACGCATGCTGATTGCTGAATCAGCCATTTCCGAAGAGAATTTTTAAACCTATTAGTGGTAATTCCTTTATAGATGCCAGTATATTATTGACTATGGTTCTGCGGCCCATAGAACATAGCGGCCTCTTCGAAGACACGCCACTGAACCCGATCCTTGATTCTTCTCACCCAATCACTGCCAGCCGCCTCACGCAGACCGTCGCTCCATGGGGCGTCCCACATTCTGCCCAGTCACGGTATCCATTGAAGAACTTGTTTGAAATTAATTAAATTGATGAAATTGATTATAACTGTGAAATTAAAGCCTATAGTCTATTACAACCATGTCATCTGCATGAAGATGAGGTCAAGCAAGATTGCAATTAGCATTTTAATATTCTTTACATTCTTTATGTTTTATGCTGTAAGTACCTATAATTTTACTAATATTTATTAAAAAGGCGAGGAATAGATGTTTGTAACTGAATAATGTCACAGCTATACCGATTTTGGTTAAATTTGGTACTGTGATAGTGCTGTCTACGCTTCCACAATAAACTACCAGAGGAAGTCTTAATTATGACTGCCAGAAAGCTTAGGAATCACATTAAAACACAACTTTGTAAGAAAGCCTATTATAAAATTAGACGATTATTTGAATGACAAAGATACCTAGTACTAATGTGGCTTCAAATTCCTTATATTATTGTATTTATTAACTTTATTTTAAAAGTTGTGTTGCGTGAAGTTTGTTGCGCAGTTTATTCTTCACAGCGCAAACATAGATAGAAAATAGGAAGCTGTAGTCGCAAAGAAATGATCTCTATAATTGTACCCAAGTGCACTCATGTGCAATAAATGATTTTGACTACAAATAAATAGGTAAAACCGCTACAGCGTATTTTTGTTAACACTATCACGAAAAATTCTTCCACAGACTTCAAAGACGTTCAAACAACCATCGTATTACCAACGCTTTAGGATCGTAAGTATCATTTCTATAGACATACCTTATCGAAAAATATTCAACGATACATTTTAGACAAATCAATCACCTATCGATACTACGAGACCTCGAGATCGTATCGATCTGATGTTTTAAAATAAACATCAGATAATTTAAATAGATGCCATGTGGTTTCCGGTATAGTAGAATAGGACCACTCCAATTCTTCCCGTGGATGCCGTACAAGGCGACTAAGCGAATACATTATAAAACATCAATCAGGCCTCCCCAACCCGTCTGACCAGCGCGAGGAGTGTAGGCCAAATCCTCCGTCTGTCTCCGGCAGATGAGAGAGGGTTGTGCTCCTGCAGTGGAGACAAAAATAACCTGATGATGATGATGAATTTAAAATTAACTACACGAACTTTAAGGAATTTTTTAGAAGAATATTATGTTGAATATAAAAACTAATTCAATTTTCTAATGTCTATGTAATAAAATAAATGGCATACCGTAATTTCTTTCAAGTTTTTAATTATTTCGTATTATTTTCATCCTTTTGTGGTCAATAACGTAAGATTTTTTTATTTAATTTAGACTAAGTACTATTTAATTATTTATTAATTATAATTTTAGCCCGAAAATGATCAAGAATATATCCGTTACTGCATGCAGGAAGTAAGAATACGATTTTTTTGTTCAAATTAGTGTTTGAATGGCACTAAAATTATTTCTCAAACATCTCCCACGAGATTACACCTTGCTGGCTGTTTCTCCTACTACGCTACGTCCCGATGTTTCTGTGCTTGCGATAAATTCTTGACTATTGGTATTTTATACAAATTGTGTGTGACAGAGCAAAATTCATTATTACAGTGAAAAAATCAGTATTACAGTGTAAAATTCAGTATTACATTGCAAAATTTTGTGTTACAGTGTACAGTTAAGAATTGTAAAGTTGAGGTAATGTTTTATTATCTGTATTTATTTGTCTGTAGTTATTATCTGACTCTAAATTTATTTCAAATTGGATACTAGGTAGATATCGCTTTCTATGTTCTACAATGATTAAAGAAAAAAAACTACAAAAGTCTTTAATCAGTGCGTCCTGCCTGTCATGACATACGGCGCGGAGACGTGGACACTGACAGTGGGCCTGATACACAAGCTTCTAGTCACTCACCGAGCAATGGAGAGGGCTATATATAACGAAAGTCACCGACATAACTGAAGGACTAGCAAGCTAAAGTGGCAGTGGGTGGGTCACATCTGTCGCAGACCGACGACCCTTGGGTCTACCCCAAGAGTTCTGGAGTGGAGACAGCGTGGGGTGGGACTGAGGAAGGTGGCCGAATACGGAGGACGTAGGACCGGGTGTGGTGGCGTTCATTGCGGAAGGCATATGTCCAGCAGTGGACTTCTAAGAGCTGATATGATGATGATAAGGACGACAGTCCTTGGTGTCAGCTTGTAAGGGAGTCATAGGTATATAGCTTCGAAAATGAGTCGTCACCTGTATCTTTAGGGAGACAAGCGGCAAGACGTACATATATACTCGTATACTTGTTACACTGAAAACCTTTTAGCTTTTATATTTAGATAAGTTTCTATGTAGAACGGTAACATTTATAAAACGCTGTATATTTCCCAAAATAATTTTATTATACTAAAAATTCGTTTAATGTTCTAGTGCCATGAAAATAATAGTTATGTATTAGTGAGTATTTAATTTAAATTACAGAGAACAGTTCAATGGTTTTTTGTATGGAATTTGACATGAATATGAAAGAATATTGAACGGTTTTTAAGAAAAAAAAATCATAACTTTATTATTTTTTGCCTAATACTCATTATCATATTCATCACATGACACTTATTTAATTAGTATTTATTTTTCTTTTCCTTACATCATATTTTGTATCTTAGTTATATGCATATATTATAATATTGTATTTTTGTTTCTTATTTAAACTGTTTATTATAAGTACATCCCTGTTGTGATGTTCGGTTATCCGACACTCTTAGGTCTCAGCTGAAAATCAGTGCTCTGCCCTCACAGGCAAAGCAATATGCTGAGCTGGGGCCTGTTTGCTGCTGCAGCGCACATACCGTGTCTTCTACGGTGTTGCCACACTGTACTGTTGCCCTCTCCCCTACAGGTCGATCGCACGCCTTGGTTCTACTCCCGGTTTGTCGGGTAAGTTCCTCGCGTTGTTTCTGCTCCTCGTGCAAGCGAATGTAATATTAAATTATCGTCCGACAAGCCGTGTGACGTGATCCCGGCGTGTGCACCCGACTCTTAGTTGTATATTATTTTTGTTTTGTTTATGTGTAATGTTGCACTGTATGTGTTTTGTTGCAGCCAATAAATAAATATTCTATTCTATTCTATTCTAACTTTATTTAAAGTCATTTGTTTAGGTCTCCTGAAAAGTATCATTTTCAAAGTTAGATCCTTTTTAACTGGGCGCATAGAATTCTATAACCAGTGTCATACCTTTTTTTACACCATCACCAAAAACTCTTCAGTGTAAACGTTCAGCTCACGACAACACGCCCCACTCTTTCTCTAAATCCCTTACATGTCATTGTATGCGTCATATTCTTACTGTGTTCGTTCTATCATTACGCATTTATCATCAATGTTTGCATACGTATACTAAGTCACTGACGTTCGGACTAACTGCCGCGCTTACCGCTCTCGAAAAGAAGCGGAGCGCCAACCAACAACGCTTCCATTTTTATGTGCTGCAAAAAGACTCGTAAATGGATATCACTTTCGAAATTACGAAAAGAATAATAAAAAATAAATAAACAAACCTGGTCGTTTATTGATGAAAATAATGATGAAAAACAAATTCAGCACTGCTCCCAAAATGGGAAGTACCTTGTGGCAGGAGCCAGTTATTTCCCAGAAAGTAGGTACATTACATATATTTAAAGTAGATTTAGTTTAGAAAATATCTTTAAGTGAATTATTCCGTCAATCTGATGATTAATATTATTAGGTTCCTCTAATTATAATGTTTTCTATATTTCAGTGCATAGCTAACGGCTGTAGTGCATGGGTAGGTTCGTTTGTCTACCTCAATAACTTTTGCCTGTATACCACCGCTTACAAGTTTTTATGCTAAATACATTTTGATCTGTTGACATATAAAATGTGACATACGAGTACATTGTGAATAATTAAATTTATGATTTATCAAACTTTCCATCTCTAGTTTTGGTAACTGCCTCACAAAGTCTGGGCATTATTTTAATGAGTTTATCTAAAGTATCATCTGATATGCTAGCCTACTCTTGTTGAAGAAGTCACCACAAATGAGTTAATAATGTGGAAACTGCAAAATGTAAATTTTTGAAATCTAGTAAGATTTCGAAAATTTACATTTTACATTGAGTTGACAGCGAAGTAACATTTTACTTCTTTATTTACTATTTTAATAATTCTTGTATATTTTATTCCAACTTATTTGTTTATTGGCTTAATTTATCTAAAAAATTATTTAAAAATCTATATTTATCTATTATAGCATAACAAGATAAATTAAGCTGAAACAAACTATTCCTGTTTAATCTAAAATGAAATGTTCAACAATAAGTACATGCCTAAATATTGATGAACGGTAGTACAGTACAGGTATATATTATTATTATCCGTCCTAGGAGGAGTTAATCAGTTTTGAATAAGTACAATTTAATAAGCCAATCGCCGTCCCCTGCTGTTTCCGAAAGCCGTTCAAAATAACTAGATTATATAACACATTACCTAAACAAGTACATTAAAATGCGAAATTCGGACTTCGAAATTATAGATTCGAGCTTCGTTTGAACTTGTACTAGATCTGATCCTGGTTAATTAAGAGGACACTAAGTGAGGAGATTAATGGACACGGTTTAATGGCTACAGATTAGCCTTCTATTCATTTAAAAATAAAAATAATTTTTTTCCAAAAAAAGTAAAATAAATAAAATTGGCACAATTTTTCACATTTTATTGTTTGCCAGGCTGACGGCGCAGAATCACAAGTTAGAGTAAGTATTTGCCATAAGTTTCATCATCATCATCAGCCTATATATGTCCACTGCTGAACATAAGCCTCCCCAATAGAATGCCTCTTTTGGTGGGCTGTCTATTAGATTTACCATAATCATCACGCTTGGCAGACTGATTGGTGATCGCAGTAATGATCTCAATATACACAGGAGAATGCTGCTGCCCATCCCTGGTGCAATCCCTTAGTCGCCAACACCCACGGGAAGATTTGGGGTGGCCCTATTCTAAGCCGGGAACCAGACGGCTTATGTTTAAGTTTAGTTTGTGAAAAAAAAATGAAGTACTTGTGATGTTACTAAACTTCAATTATACTTATAAGTACTAAAAAATATTTCAGTATTATCAAAAAAATTGACTATTATCAACAGCCTGTATAGACGAGGCTGATCGCTTGGCATTCTTCGCAAAAGAAGCTTGTAGTGAAGGGATTGTGTACCGTGTTTTGACTTTTTAACCGACTTCAAAAAAGGAGGAGGTTCTCTATTCGTCGGAATAGTTATGTATGTTCCCCGATTACTCGAAGACGCCCGAACCGATTTGGAAAATTCTTTTTTTATATACTGACCTTTTTACACAACAAAAGTTGACATTTGAAGAAAGTTGACTTACTCCTGAAGTTTTCACGTACGATGCTGCTGCAGCCGGACATCTGCTGGACTTAGTATCCCCATATGCATACACCAAGAAGACTGGAAGTAGTACATATTTTATTCTGGATACTACACGGATCCGTTGTATATTTACAGTGTGAAGGAGATCGATGTACTTCATTTGTAAGTTAGTTTTGTAAGAAGAAGAAAATCTATCTAATAAAAAGTGGTTCCATAAGTAACTAGGTTTTAAATTTGTAGTAAAAAAACGGCCACGCAAACGAATACGCAATACTAGATGTGTACTCATTTGCGATCAGTCGGGAAACCACTGCCGGGAGTGGGACGCAATTCAAAATGCAGAAAGTATTTTTCAGTGACCTAAAAAATTAGAAGTTAAACCGACAAATACATTGAATATGTTTACTTTTATATTTACACGTCAGGCAGAACTTTGGACATTTCCTAAGGAAGATTTTGTTCACAATTCTTGTCTAGTTTAAATATTAGATCAATGCTATTTCTCTAGAATACTTCGACTGGATAGAGTATACCTAGATCACGATTTAACCTAATGCGCCTAGTGGAGGACACTAGACGGATCTGGATGAAACTTAGCAAACATATAGGTTAGGTCCTAGAATAGGATATAGGATAGCTTTTATCCCGAAAAACATCTTATTCCTACGGGAAATACTTAATAATTCATAATGTTAAGTTGTGCACGAGGACGAAGTCGCGGGCAATAGCCAGCGGGCAATACCCATATATAATTAAATAGAATACCTTCAATGGTAGGTATATCATAGATATCTTAGAGAAGTATAGATCGTACAGTTCACGCAGGGCACGCCTCGCAACTTTTCGCAAGGGGTGAGCGCGGCAGTTAGTCCGAACATCACTGACTTAGTGTACGTATGCACACATGCGTAACGATAAACAGTAACAATATAATGTATACAATGAAATAGAAGCTATTTAGAGAAGGAGTGGGGCATGCCGTGGTGAACTGTGCGAACTGTTAGACTTGTAATTCATTTTAAATGACGATGACGTTCTCGACCTTAACTATACGTTACTGGATTTATTTAACATACTTTTCGTTATTTCAGTGTAACGACTCCGCTTGCGAATCACATGTAATAAAAACTATGATTAAGGGTTGAACTCCACTAAGTATATATAGCGCGCCACGCCACTCTTTGCCTAAACCACGTGTTTTAATGACACAAGCAGATGTCAGTTTTTTCGTGTCGTGGAACAGAGCGCGCCACAATTCGCGGCGCGCTGCTGCACATGTCAGTGTGACGGTTCAAGGCCCTGGTAAGGTCCTAACCTTTCCCAATACTATTTTTTTTTTCTTAGCCAACAATATTATATGGTAGTACAAGAATATGATAACGCGCACCGTTATTGGGTCGCTAAGTTCGTCAAGTAATAAGTTAATAATGTTCATAGGATAGTGCCTGGTGTGAGCAAGTGGAAGAAAAGTTATTATGTAAATTCACGTTTAAGTATATACCTATGCTCTAATATTCGGTTTACCGACACTAATAAGTGTATCGGTAAAGGTGACGCCCCGCCCTGAAATGAAGAGAATCAAGACTCACTTCAATTCAGTTTTTCCGCGTCACCCATGATGTCCGTCCCAGACTGGTCGCATCCCTGCCGAAGAGTTTACCCGCCCGCAAGGTATACTAATATGTCCGTTAAGTTTAACCAAACCAACGATGTGTTAGTTTGTGGCCAATAGGTCCGTCAAAGTCTTGGTCAGTCAAGGGGAAGCAAATTAAGAGGAAAGCAACCCCAATACTAAATGTTTATGCAGCTTCACGTTAATAACTTCAGTTCACGATAGCTAGAAAGGACACTTAAGGCAAGATTAGTAATTATTCTAAAACTTAGCTCCGGATTTCAGCTTTCTGCAACGTATCTCCGCTCCGGCCCTCTAGAGCTGGGACCTCTCGTTTCCCTGGCTCTCTCTGTGCGGTCACTCGCGCACAACTTTCTATTTATGATTCTACAATTGAATCTTTATACACATTCTACGCTTTGCTTAATATTTGCAACTAAATAGCAACACTCAAAATATGCACACTTTACGCATTGCTTAATATTTACAGCCAAATTATCGACAGACAAGATCACACACAATACTCGGAAGACCAAAAGCTCGATCTTAAACCTCTCGCGCCCGCTCTCTGAAATCGACTGTCCCGCATCAGGGTCGAAAATCTCCCTTCACCCCTCTGCGCCCGCGCATCGTAAGACACCACCCTTGAGATGCATAAGCCACTCCTTCAGTTCTCCCGTTGGTTGCGTCTGCGCACAAATGAACCTTTCATCCCTTAAGACATTCATAAAGCGACGCCCCCTGTTATATAATTGGCTAAAAGTAAAGTTTATGTTAAGAGAGACCAATCACATGTACTTAGTATCCTTGAACAATCAGCAGCTATTCAAATTTGATCCTAAACAAGATCTATTTAATGATTAAAATACTTGGAGGTTCAACTGAAATTCAGGAATATTTCATATAATGTTCACACATCTTATTCAATGAAATAGTTCATATTCTAATTAAATCATGCGCAATATTAATTGTATTTATAATTAGTATCTTAATCCTAGATGTGTCAAGATACAACTTATTATTGATCAGATAATAAGTTCTCTTTTGTGTATGTTATGTGTGTTGTGTGAATGAAATGTCTTAGATATTTATTTATATAAAACATCGAGGCCTCGGTAGTTACGCAATCTTATTATGTTACGCCTTATTTGCATAGTAGTATTTACAAACACACCGCTCCATACAACCCAATAACAGTGATTAGACTTTTGATTAGACCATATCAAATTGATATAATTTACACTTGCACCACGACATAAATCATTGCATAAATCAGGCATTGGGAACGACATAAATCGGCTTGACGCTATATAATTCTTATTGTCAAAAGGCCGGCTCATTCAATAAAGCAGTTTAAATGGTTGTTGTAATATTTCGTCTATTTAAACGCGCCATATGTTATACTTTTTCTCAGTGCAGAGTATTTTGTCCCGACTGCTTGCCTTTGTAAATGTGTCATTGTTTTAGAATTACTTCCTTTGAGTTTCGTAAAAGTTATTTGAACAATTACCCCGTTCGTACAGCTCCTTTTGTCTTAATAGGCAATATCTACATCTATTCGAATATTTTAGTTGCGTATTTTTGGTTGCATTGTGAGTTAAACCTTTTAATTTTCTATTGTCTTTAATTTATTACCACAGGATGTTCCATGGTGTCGTTTTTACCAATTGAATAACTCTTAGAATTATATTTTTAAAAGAAGTTGTTATTTATGGTTTTTGCGATGCGTCAAATTAGTCAAGGTTTTTATAAATCAACTTTGAGTTAGTTGTTTTTACACACTGTTCACATTTGTTCCACATTTGGTTCTACACTCCTTGACAAACACTTTGGGAGTAATTTATTAGGGTTCGAATTCCGGACGTCTTTTAAAATATTATTGTCCACTTGAGTTCAAAGAAATATTAGGTAGATGCAAGTGTTAGTTAACTATGCGTACATTGACATTATACATATATATATAATTCTATATATATATATATGTACACACATACATTACGGACTGTGTTCTATCACACTTCCCTCCCTATAGAACTATAGGATATGCAGTATCCTGTTGATCTATATTCAAGTATGATCGTACTGTCGGGGTTTGTCCGGACTATATTTAATGTCTATCGAATTTACCGTGGTGTGAAAAAGAAAATCCACAGCCCCTAATCAGATTATTGAGCTTCTCGTATTATTATCATCTTATTCAATTATCAAATAATTTATAGCGTAAGTTTTGCATAAACTTTTATATATTCAGAAGTATTAATTAACTCTCCTTAGGTTGCGTATAATATTATTATTATTATTCATTTACTTTATTATTATTATTATATTTATTTTTCCTCTAGAAGTGGAAACTGAAACCAGTATTTAATTTATACTCTCAAGTTTGGTATTACGAATATTATAAGAATTACGCTTGATGCAATATATTAGTATGTTTCTGCATCAGCTGGTCGAAGTCCTCCGATATCTCCGTCTCTGTATAGGGTAAAACATGGTTACGCATGGCAAGTACATATAGTTTAGATACACCTTAGATTAAGTCATTTTACGCCATCATATCTCGTTCAGTTGAGTATATTAACCTGGAAATACGCATTAGCAGTTATCAAATATAACGTTGCGCTTCGCCTTAACGTAATACCAAAATTGATATATTTTTTTTTCATCGATTGTTAGTCATTAGGTTTTTTTTTTTTAATTATTATTATTTATTTTATTATTTCGGATTTATTTTAATTGTTTTGCCTATTTTATTCTATTTACTTAAGCTTTATTATATACATGTTTTAACGAAAATATGTACGTATCTTATTTATTATATAAGGGTTACATTATATTATCTTGTTAAGTGGATATCATTATAATTGCCTATAATCGAGCTTGTCTCAACGTCTACTAACGTATACACATTACAATATGCAATACACAAACTATGTATGATCCTTCGTAATAAGACTTTTCGAATACTTTTAGTTCTACATTAGATTTTGGCATAACACTCAACTTTACATAATCACCTTATAATACAATATGTCTGTTCTCTTCTATGTATTGATTTTACATCTTTGTGTGCTTGTTATCTTATTTTGTCAATATCCACATGGTGACTTTTGTTCACATACTTAGCTAATACCAGATCTGTGTATTACACTGTTACATTTCCTTTCACTATTTCAAATATCGGGAATCCTGTACTACTAAATATGGTCTTATTATAACATTCCTCTAATTTATTCCTCTAATTTTAGTAATAAACTTAATTATAATCTTAACCAGCTTCTATGCGATTTTATTACAGTTCGTTTTGAACATTCGGCCTTACTCACTGTTTTAGCTTTCTGTGTTTTTATCGGGGATTGCATACTGAAATGTGTAAATATTTTATAAATAGACTATTAAGTCCTTATTTCCATATACGTAAAGTGAACTGAGATCCAATATAAGCAACAATTTGCTTTATTTCTATATCGGTATGATATTCATATTCATATCATTTATTGTTATTTCCGTGTACAAACTAACACAGAATTATTAAATAAGGGTTCGAACCTTATGTTGTCGACCATCGTTTCCACTGCTTACTATCACTTATTCCATTCAATTTTAATTCAATTACTATTTATTATTTTAGGATAATATGACTATGACTATAAAGATTCACGGATACAGTAATTAATCTGCTTACATTAGTACATCTAGGCAGTCCTATCGCTAAAAGTGATTTCTCCCAGACCACCATTCTCACTTAGCTTCGTCATTTAATTTCCTCAGTTTCCAAGTTTCCTCAATAAGTTTCCTCAATAGTTTCCTCATTAATTTACTTACTTAATCCTTCACACGTATGTAACACCTTTACATACAAATTAAAATTCTCCATGTTATCTATCTTTGTCTGTGTTTAACTCCCATCTGTTCCACGATCAGATTTTCAGAAGTGTACACGTAATAACGGCTTTCATTGCATTGAAATCTTATAACTATAAATTAAACTTATAACTATAAATAAATGTTTTATCCAATACATACACTCTTCTCTATTGCCAAACTAGATTTCTCCAGAATTAGGTACCGATATAACATTCCGTCCGGGTCCAACTTGTACAATTGTACGAAGTTGTCTGTCCCCAGTGCGGGAGTCGAACCCACGTACTCTGACGCTCGAGTCTTACAACCACTCCACTGTACCAACAAGGCGGTCCTTGGTTAATTAATATTCTTAAATTAACATAGATGTCTCTACTTCAATCGCTCTTAACCTTATAGTTATTATCGTCAATCTCGTGATCTGACCTCTCATATTTATTAACCCTTTACTTCATTATTGTCCACTCTAATATTTATTTCCAATAGTTTATAGTTACTTCATTCTCATCAATTATTTATCTATTTCTTCTTACATGTTTGGCACAATTTTCATTCAATTCAAGTATTATTTATTGCACGATATAACACACAGTTGCAATAATTAGATAGCTTACACATTAACATATTGGCAGTCTTATCGCTAAAATAGATTTCTTCTAGACAACCTTTATTCGCTACTTAATAAAAAGCCTTCTCGCCACTGCGATCTAATAAGGATCCTATTATATATATTTTATTACTATCTGAGCTAGTCTCACAGCCTATGGGATATCTACGATTATTCTCTAATAAACCTATGCCTTCATGTGGTATTCATCCCATCTTAGGTATAAAATCTTAAGCGATCCTACACGCTCATGCCTTATTGTATTCACTTATTCAAGATAAACGCATTATCATAAGGGTATCTAATAAAAGTAGGTGTAGTTGAACATTTAGGCCTTGTTTAACTACGATTCGTCTCCCTATATATATTCTTTTAACATCTGCACATCAGTGTCTCTATTTAAACCGTTAATACCTGTTACATCAGGTAGTGCAAAACTGTCTATCATCTATTTTATTGAATTTATATAATTCTTTAACCTTTGAATACATTTGATTGTGTCCAAATCACATCTTCCGCTTAACTTAGGCTTTTTTCAATATCCGTTCACATTTTATAAATATTTAAGATAGCTGCTAGTTGAACTCGACCCTAGATCTGAAGCAGCGGGCACAATACTATTGCCGTCGGTCGGCCTTTGCGCTTACATATTTTTACAAAACATGTAACCTTTTAACTATTTCACCCAGCTTTTCTCTTAATAATTGGAATCCTGACTCAACAATGCTACTCGTATTTGCGCTCTGGCTACGTTGTTTCTTAGTTCTCTATGTTTAGTACGTTTAGGCAACACTATAAACATCTAACTCAACTGCGTCCTGTTCTAACATTACATTGTACGCTTATCTTCTCTACATGGTTGGTTATTTGCAGACATTTTAAACTCTCGATATTATCATATCATATACAATGTCTCGTTATTTATGTAAAATACTGACTGATAACGAATAAGTTTCCAATACTATATTTATTATTCGTGTATCTAATTTATGTTATATATATTTTTATATATAATGAATATCGTAAACAACTGGATACGATTCAATTTTCATTCATAATTATTTATATAAATACGAAGAGAAGGTGGACTATTAGTAACTTATAAATTACCCTTTTTAAATATTGTCTATTTAACTTTCTAATGTTTGAAACCTTCTATCAGAATTATTACTTAAGGTTCCGGGATAACTATTATCCCGTCTTTTTCTGTTAGCACATTTGGACTCTCCTGAAACACCTACTTCTACAGGATCCGTTCTATGAGCTCGTACGCAATCGACCATTTCAAAAATGGTGTTATTTTAATTATTTTGTTTATAGTTGTTACAATAATTAAGGTTTACAGTACTATGTAGATATTGCTTATAATATTAGGGATAAAATCAATTTAATTTTTGCCTGTTTAGACTTGATTAGTGGTGCAAGCTTAAGTTAATAATTGGTCTAGTTTTCAAATAAATTTAGAAAGAACCAAAAATATTGTGACTTTATATATGCTGTTTGGGTCATGTCAGACTTATACCATTACCTCGAAGAATCCAATGCACAAGATGGAATACTTTATATGCGAGTCTGTGTGCTCGCAGCAGACGCATGCATGACAAAGGACACTTACGAGAAACTTTTACTTTTTTATCTCTTACTTAGCCTAATTATATTCGCAGCGAACTTGCCATACGACAAGACACTTTATGCGAGATAAAATACGGGCGTAGTAATCGGAATTGATATGAGATAGAGGAGCATAATATATACTTTTTTTTTTTATTTTATTTTTTTTCTTTCTTTCTTTCTTTTTTTTTTCTTTTTTTTTTCTCTGGGTGCACCCTGTTATGTATTTTTTTTGTTTTTGTATATACATACATGTATACCATGTATCAGTTTTATGTTCTCTCTCTCATATTTAGTTTAGGCAGTAGTCTGACATGACCAAAACTATTTTATACAGTTTAGATTCAATTTTATATTACCGATGTGTATAATATCACATCCCTCCCAAACTGTTACACTATTTTTAATTCAAAGAGATCGTCTTGTTTATTTCTACGTTGTGTTATTTTATTCAGATTCTTTTATCTAGCAGTGTTGCATATTTGCAGACACATTTTAACTAGATCCTGGTGCTCGGCAACAGATGTGACGGTTCAAGGCCCTGGTAAGGTCCTAACCTTTCCCAATACTATTTTTTTTTTCTTAGCCAACAATATTATATGGTAGTACAAGAATATGATAACGCGCACCGTTATTGGGTCGCTAAGTTCGTCAAGTAATAAGTTAATAATGTTCATAGGATAGTGCCTGGTGTGAGCAAGTGGAAGAAAAGTTATTATGTAAATTCACGTTTAAGTATATACCTATGCTCTAATATTCGGTTTACCGACACTAATAAGTGTATCGGTAAAGGTGACGCCCCGCCCTGAAATGAAGAGAATCAAGACTCACTTCAATTCAGTTTTTCCGCGTCACCCATGATGTCCGTCCCAGACTGGTCGCATCCCTGCCGAAGAGTTTACCCGCCCGCAAGGTATACTAATATGTCCGTTAAGTTTAACCAAACCAACGATGTGTTAGTTTGTGGCCAATAGGTCCGTCAAAGTCTTGGTCAGTCAAGGGGAAGCAAATTAAGAGGAAAGCAACCCCAATACTAAATGTTTATGCAGCTTCACGTTAATAACTTCAGTTCACGATAGCTAGAAAGGACACTTAAGGCAAGATTAGTAATTATTCTAAAACTTAGCTCCGGATTTCAGCTTTCTGCAACGTATCTCCGCTCCGGCCCTCTAGAGCTGGGACCTCTCGTTTCCCTGGCTCTCTCTGTGCGGTCACTCGCGCACAACTTTCTATTTATGATTCTACAATTGAATCTTTATACACATTCTACGCTTTGCTTAATATTTGCAACTAAATAGCAACACTCAAAATATGCACACTTTACGCATTGCTTAATATTTACAGCCAAATTATCGACAGACAAGATCACACACAATACTCGGAAGACCAAAAGCTCGATCTTAAACCTCTCGCGCCCGCTCTCTGAAATCGACTGTCCCGCATCAGGGTCGAAAATCTCCCTTCACCCCTCTGCGCCCGCGCATCGTAAGACACCACCCTTGAGATGCATAAGCCACTCCTTCAGTTCTCCCGTTGGTTGCGTCTGCGCACAAATGAACCTTTCATCCCTTAAGACATTCATAAAGCGACGCCCCCTGTTATATAATTGGCTAAAAGTAAAGTTTATGTTAAGAGAGACCAATCACATGTACTTAGTATCCTTGAACAATCAGCAGCTATTCAAATTTGATCCTAAACAAGATCTATTTAATGATTAAAATACTTGGAGGTTCAACTGAAATTCAGGAATATTTCATATAATGTTCACACATCTTATTCAATGAAATAGTTCATATTCTAATTAAATCATGCGCAATATTAATTGTATTTATAATTAGTATCTTAATCCTAGATGTGTCAAGATACAACTTATTATTGATCAGATAATAAGTTCTCTTTTGTGTATGTTATGTGTGTTGTGTGAATGAAATGTCTTAGATATTTATTTATATAAAACATCGAGGCCTCGGTAGTTACGCAATCTTATTATGTTACGCCTTATTTGCATAGTAGTATTTACAAACACACCGCTCCATACAACCCAATAACAGTGATTAGACTTTTGATTAGACCATATCAAATTGATATAATTTACACTTGCACCACGACATAAATCATTGCATAAATCAGGCATTGGGAACGACATAAATCGGCTTGACGCTATATAATTCTTATTGTCAAAAGGCCGGCTCATTCAATAAAGCAGTTTAAATGGTTGTTGTAATATTTCGTCTATTTAAACGCGCCATATGTTATACTTTTTCTCAGTGCAGAGTATTTTGTCCCGACTGCTTGCCTTTGTAAATGTGTCATTGTTTTAGAATTACTTCCTTTGAGTTTCGTAAAAGTTATTTGAACAATTACCCCGTTCGTACAGCTCCTTTTGTCTTAATAGGCAATATCTACATCTATTCGAATATTTTAGTTGCGTATTTTTGGTTGCATTGTGAGTTAAACCTTTTAATTTTCTATTGTCTTTAATTTATTACCACAGGATGTTCCATGGTGTCGTTTTTACCAATTGAATAACTCTTAGAATTATATTTTTAAAAGAAGTTGTTATTTATGGTTTTTGCGATGCGTCAAATTAGTCAAGGTTTTTATAAATCAACTTTGAGTTAGTTGTTTTTACACACTGTTCACATTTGTTCCACATTTGGTTCTACACTCCTTGACAAACACTTTGGGAGTAATTTATTAGGGTTCGAATTCCGGACGTCTTTTAAAATATTATTGTCCACTTGAGTTCAAAGAAATATTAGGTAGATGCAAGTGTTAGTTAACTATGCGTACATTGACATTATACATATATATATAATTCTATATATATATATATGTACACACATACATTACGGACTGTGTTCTATCACATCAGTCAACCGCCATAATACGAACACACGTTTGAATGTAGCTTAACTTTAAAATAATTGGCTTGCCTTTCCCTCCCCTTCAACTCTTAATATTGTTTTGTCTTATCCAAACTACAGCGACTGCGTGAAATGTCAAACGGCTGAATAGATTATTATGGTGGTTTGTATGAATAAATCACACCGCTTGGCAGATCATTCTGCATGGGGAGTTGAACAATTTAATTTTTAATTTCCTAAAGTGGTGCATTATAAGTTACTAATAGTTGTAATTGATATTCAATAAATTATACTTCGCATTCGATTTTAATTTAAAAAAAAATTATATATACGTACAGGGCATACTGAGTGCCCTGTAATCAAATCAGTCCAGTCACATTACATATATTCTGTAATACACTGTATATATTATTTCTTCAAGTATTACTTTTTTGTTGATAGTGCAATGGTGAAAGATGTCGAGCAGACGTAAGTTTCTCTCTTGCAGTCGCTTCTGGCTACCTTTCAAGACATGACCGCATCGGACGTTGCGCGTCTCCATATCTCAAACTCTTCATTAGTATGTATACGAAATAAAATAAATGAATTTGTATGAATTGTCAAAAAATAATTGCGAATTTTCAAACAGGACAAAATATGTGTTCTGTTTGATCGCTGAATGACACCATATTTTATTACATATGCATTTTCCGTGTCATTCATCACCTATAGCAGCTCAGTGCAGGACGTATCTCTCCTCTTCCACGTTTCAGCCACTGAACCCAATCTTATGTTCTTCACATCCAGTCACTATCAGCGAGCAATGGGCAGATCGTCGCTCTATCTAGCTGACTAGGGGGTAGTCTACACTTCGCTCTCCCTAACCGTGGTCTCGACTCGAGAACTGCTACAACCTGCATTTTAAATTAACTTATTATTTTTGTAGTGTACCGGCGATGAGTGCTATGCGACGGTAAGATGGTTTTATTCTAGATATTTATAGATTAGAATTTTTTTAATACTGGTACTGTTACTATAATGGTCAAGCTCCACTAGATAGCGAGTCGCGTCGCGCCGGGAGCGAACAATCCGATAGAAATATTTATCACATATGCAAGCGAACATTCTCATTATGGCGTTTGACGTTTACGCACAGAATCGCTCCATCGCCTTTCACGCCACGAACAAACTGATACGAAAATTAATGCCATCGCGCGTCCTAAGTGTTGTAAATGAAACCAAGGTTGGCTAAAGACTGATTTATTATCACATACCCACATGTCAATATAATATACAACATCCTTCCCTTCCTGATAAAATAAGTTAAATAGCTAATACTTACATATATTCATTTGTACTATTCATTTCCTTCTATCAAATATATAAAAAAATACAAGTGATAAATACAACAATAATTATAACCATATTTTAAATATTTTATAATTGTCACAATGTTCCCATGTATTAATAACTATTTGCACCAAGTCAAATAGCGAGTAATTAATTTATAATGAATTCTTTGCACATAAATACAAATACAATATACTTACACTTCAAAATATCCTGTAGAATAAAACAATAATCTAAACCAAATACTTGCTATGCTCGTTCCTACTTAAATGAAATTACAACAATTTGTACATAATTTTTTTTATCACAATTGTTTGATTTTAATAACTTTTAGACCTAAGTTTTTACTTAATTTAATCTTAATTAGAACTTGGAGCAAAATCTCTTTAACTTCACTTACTTTGCACATAAAATCCTACATTTTAATCACACTTTTGCCATGAAGCACAGTGAAGCACTTAGTGCTAACCCGTGTCGCGGCAGCACCAGTACCTCTGTCATGCTGCACAGTACGACGGCCAGCGCTCATCCATTGCATTATCAATAGTATATTAGCCGACTCCACCTCACACATAATGTCGCAGCCATATCAGCTCACTCAATGACACAGTTGTTCGTTCCAATATATGACCTACGTCCGAGCCTCTAGCATCACCTTTGGGCCCACGGAACTCGCCCACATCCAGCAAAGTCATCCATGACTCCTGGAACCGCCGCCGTCCTTTCCCAGCGCCCCTCACGCTCCGAGCCGCCAGCCGCACCAACATCGCCCAGGACCACGGGCTCGCGCCCGCACCTGGCAACGTTTTGCTGTCACTGCGCGCCTCCACGCGTTTCGCGATGCGCTGCGAGACTTCCCTCGTCCAGCGCCACCGCACGTGTCCACAGATCGCCAGCCGCACCAGCATCGTCGAGCCCACGGGCCACGCGCCCGCACCCGCGATGCCTCGCTGTCGCTGCGCGTCTTCCCGCACGTCTCGCGATGCGCTACGAGATAACCTCGTCCAGCATATGACGCGCGCGGGCCGCCTGCCGCACCACGTACATTAGCTGGGCCCACGGGTTCCACACCCGCACCCAACGAACGTGTCGGTCCGCACCTCCCCGCACGTCCCGCTGCGAGAAATTCTCCCGGCACCCATCTCTTGGCTCCATCCATGTACTTCATAGCACATCTTCAGGCACTGATCTCCCGTTGGTCATAACATTTATATGTGTCCACCACAGTACATTCGACGTAAATTTTAACATTTTATCAAAAATTTACGCCTAGTTCTTGAAAATTTAATTAAAATTTAACACCGCTGTCACCATGTTGTAAATGAAACCAAGGTTGGCTAAAGACTGATTTATTATCACATACCCACATGTCAATATTATATACAACACTAAGTTAGGTTACTCTCTCGCATCCTAACAGCACACGGACGCATTTTGCCAATGCGGCTCGATGCGGGCGCTATCTCATACAAAACACACGTTTTGTGCTTTCATCACAGTGCTGGCTAGTGAGGCACAACCCTTAAACCTTTTTATCATTATCATATCATGGCATTATTCTCATCTAATTAGAAACAGAGAAATATAAATTTCCAATCTATTCAAAGATTATAAGTAGCTATTTGAAAAGGTGTGAGTCCGCGATTAAATTGGAAAAGTAAAACAAGGATTAAATATAGGTATTAAAGTTTAAGCAATAAGTTGTTTTGTTATATTAAGTTGGTAAAGTTCTGGAGAAGTTACTTGGAGTTACGGGCAAAATCGTTTATATTCGTAAACGTGAAACAATATCAAATATTGACAAAATAATTGTTAATGATAAGTTTCCTTGTTTTTAGTGTGTACAATAAATTATTAAATAAATAAACGTCATCAGAGCGTTATAGAGCAGATAATTTTATATTTGCTGAGTAATTCCAGAGTGATTCCATAGATCGGATTATGTAAATCTAGTCTCAAAAGATTACACTACCAAACTTCTTTAGTACGATCTAGTGTTACCAGCTTAATACGTAGTAATTATATGTATTTACTTTATATATATGTAAGTAGATTAGGTATTTAGTTATTTTGTAGTTTATTATGCACTTTTTGCCCCCCCCCCCCCCCCCTCGCTCTTACACCATGTAATGGTGGCTGGAAGAGATCTCTTTTAGAGATAAGCTCGCCTTAGTACACAAAATTTGTAACTTTATTGAGTTTTTAAAGTTGTGCAATAAAGAATATGCATTATGTTACCAATGAAGAACCGAATGAAGTACAATAGCATAAAGCTTATTTTGCATTGTTTCACTTTTATATATAGCCTCTTAAAATTAGAGGACAACGTCGTCAATAACGAATGTGTGTTCTAAAAAAGTCTTAGTCTTCTTCTCGTTCTTGTAAATGTTCGAAACGCCACGCCGCGCCGGCGCCGGCCGACAGAGGCCAGCAAGGCCAGCAATGGGAGCTGCCACACCGCCAAGAACCTGAGTGTGACAAGCTTTGCTTATGATTTCATAGAAATCCAAGTCCACCAACCACTCTAAGACCAACCTACACTAGAGAGAGCATAGAAATCCTATCAACATAGAATGGTGAAGTAGGCGCGACACGCTTGCCAACAATTTGCAATATATTGCATAAACTATCAAACCCATACTCGTTTCGCGCCGAGTCAAGGTCGGGTAAACATCGACAAAGAATCTGCAAAAGTGCCCTATTGAGCGGTTTCTAACTGAATAAATCTATCTCATTAGAAACGTGACAGCAGCGGGAGAGACGCGCTGTGTCCGAAAATCGGCACGCGCGAGACTGAAGTATACAAATGGCTATAACCCAATAGATGGAGCGTTCCAAACAATCGCTCTGTTCCACGCAAGTAGCCACAACTCTTTCACATTCACAATAAAACTTGTGCAGTTACTACTCAGAACATTTAATTATTTACTAAATGTTGACATTATTTAACCGTAGCGTCAATACTGAGTAATAATTAAATGTTCTGCGTAGTAACTGCACAAGTTTCATTGTGAACGTGAAAGAGTTGTGGCTACTTGCGTGGAACAGAGCGATTGTTTGGAACGCTCCATCTGGTAGTACATAGAGATCGTTGCTATAACCGTTTATTTATTTTATTTAGTAGTTTATTGTACACACAAAAATACAATGAAAAAACATAAAGAAAAGAAAATTATACAAAAGGTTGAGCTTATTTCTAAAAAAAAATCTTCCAGCTAATGTGTTAACCGTTCTATTTCTGTAAGAGAGAAAGAACAGCTTGGATGTTGATGACTTATCATATGTATTTTCTTTAGTGTACAGGAAAGGGTTGTAAAGTAAATGTAAGTTTTTTAAGGTAGGTAGCCCACTAGTAACAATTATACTAGATGAGAACAAATTTAATATTAATCTACATAGAACATACTTATAAATAAATAAATAAAAACTTAACTATATACTCGTACATACACTACAAATAAAAAACTGACCCCAGTTCGTCCCCCGCTGGCAGAGTACCCAGGAGGCTGGCGGCATTGCCTCGCTGGATTGCGAGGCTTACGCGCTGGGCAAAGTAGCCGCCCGCTCTGGGGTCCCGGGTATTCTCCACCAGACCGCCCACTAGTGGAGTAACACTATATGTAGATAGTTTCAGTAGTCCGCCGAAAGTGTGAGCTCCCAAATTAAGTTTTACACCGTTTCAAAGTTAACACATTTACTAGCTTCAATGACACTACATGAAATTACACTATGTCATCAAGTAACGATTTTAGAAGGCAGACGATCCGTCCATGTAGTTCCTGCGCATCGCCCGCGTATCGAGCGAACACTGTCTCGAGTCTGCGCCTGCGCCAGTCCTACCAGACATTCCGTCAGCGCGTGCTCGCGACGATCGCCGAACCAAGCAGAACGGCGCGCCAAACACACACTGTGCCTCCAAATCATTATTTCTCTTTTATTATTTCGCCGACATATATTAAACAGTGAAATTTCTAGCGTTTAGAAATATGGTGCACACGTATCAACTAAACGCTTCTAGTTTCTCTCTCTAGTCACAAAAGATTGCATACTTTGGTATTTTTGCATGTTTATTTTTTACTTATTCATCATCAGCCTAAATACGTCCACTGCTGGACATATATATAGGCCTCCCCAATAGAATACCACTTTTAATTAGATGTCCATTGGGGGATTTGCCATAATCACCACGCTTGGCAGGCGGATTGGTGATCGCAGTAATGTTCTTAACATACACACACAGGAGAACGCTGCTGCCTGTCCTTGGTGCAATCCCTTATTTGCCTTGACGACACCCACGGAGAAGGGTGGCCCTATTCTAAGCCGGGAACCACATGTTTTACTTTTAAAAACTATTAATACTACTGGCGCCATCTAGTGTTACCAACTTAAGACGTAGTAATTATTATTAACCGGTAAAAATAATATTTCATATATAATTGGGCTCGATTCTGAAGGCACAACGTTAAAATTTGACAGCACTAAAACTGTTGCTATCCTTGTCACACAGTATTATGAAGATAAAGACGAAACCAATTTTAGCACTGTCAATTTTTAAATGTGTGCCTTCAGAATCGGGCCCAATGTATGTATAAACTACATACATACGCTTGTATAAAACAAAGATAGAACAAACTGACAAATATAACATCCAGGCCAGGACTAACTTGCACAAAGTCCTTAGTGGGAATCTACCCCACGACCTCGGGCGCATACGCATATACCTGGCATGACCATATACCGGCTGGGACAGGACAACGAGGTGCACTTATAAGACACACGGCTTATTATACGGACTACTACGCGTGGGGGATCTTCATCCTTAAGTAGATATACCACGCTCTCGCACGAAGCGTCTTTCATAATGCAAACTGCTAAGTAATGGAACTCTCTGCCAGCTTCGGTATTTCTAAACAAGTACAATTTGGATCTTTTTAAAGGAAGAGCGAATGCCTTCTGCGTAAGCGCGCTCCACCTTAGGCCTCTACGTCACTTACCATCAGGTGAGATTGTGGTCTAACGAAAACCCATCCGAAATAAAGAAAAAATTGGTTATATAACCATTTGCAAGACTAAGTTACAGAAATAAACGTTCTCTTAGTCTAATATGGCTTATTACATGTTATTAATGTGGTTTCCGGTAGAGTAGAATAGTACCACTCCAACTCTCCCCGTGGATGTCGTACAAGGCGACTAAGGGAATACATTATAAAACGTCAATCAGGCCTCCCCAACCCGTCTGGCCAGCGCGGGGAGTGTAGGCTAAATCCTCCGTCTGTCTCCGGCAGATGAGAGCGGGTTATGCTCCTGCAGTGGAGACAAAAATAACCTGATGATGATTATCACCACAAACGCATACACCGTCTCCGTTCCGTCGTGGGTAAAAAGAAGTATCTATACAAGTTGTAAAATCAAGCTCCTTATAGGATTACTCTGTTGGTTATGTATGCTGTTTGGTTGAAGGGAGGGTTTATTACGATCCTACTTTGTCCGTCTGTGTGTCCGCCTGATGTTAAAAAAAAACAATGTACCGATAAAGCCCGTACCGTTATTCTTGCAATGAGCTTTAACGGACTAATAATAAAGTACTTTATACCTTTTTCTTCTCAGTGTAAAGGGAATGATTGCAAATGGATAAAATGGGACCGGCAAGACAACACATACGGCGGGGACAAAGGTGATTGGTCGCACGAAGTAAATCCTCCAGTCCCGTCAATTACACTTTATGTTGACATGTCATTCGACGGCCTTCGAAGAAAATATAGGATAATCAATAAATAAAATTTTAAATAAAGTTCATTATTATTTCACCATCATGACCATCATTACCCTGAATGAGTCCACTGCTGGATACTACGCTTTCGCAGTCGTGATCTCCACTCGAGAACCCGTTTACCCTAGCGGTAATCGGTTCCCCAGTAAGGTTCTACTTACGTAAGGATAAAAATATACCACTATTACATAAGTAGCCGCCCCCATTATAAATGGTGTGCCGTCCACATTATCAAGTAGTTTGGTTACTTAGTAATGTGGCCGGCTACTGAATCAGTTGTAGGTGACACCATTTATAATGGGGGCGGCTACTTATGTAATAGTGGTATATTTTTATCCTTACGTAAGTAGGAGGGCTACTTATTTTTTTCTCAGTGTGGAAACGAACACACGACCTTCAGCGCTCGACTCCAATGACCAAGCCACTAGACCATCGAGGCGCTCAAAATTGTTATGGACTTCGGACTTTACTCACCCTTATCGGGTTACCCGGAAGTAGGTAACTCAACATTATACCTGGGTGAATATTCAACCGTTACAATCGCCATTCGCCGCCATTACTGTAACCCCAAAAGCTGACGAAAAATAATATAGGTATTTAATTAATTATTTAACCAGCACAGAATCTGGGCTTGAACGTGAAACTTATTGTACTACTAGAACTGGTGTTGACTCTTCAACTTTTGAATGCCACGGTAATTACGGCTGTTGAAACGAAGTAACGAGTTAAGTTCATAACAAAACACGTATATCGACCGGTTACAAGCCACAAAAATACTAGAAATGAAGATAGACTTGAATCAGATAATGTCCCACGGCTAGCCTTGTACCAAAAAAATACGTATTGTATTAAATATTGGTCTGAATTATGAATCCCTTCAAATTTTTTTAAAATCCATAGAATAGGTCGTTTAAAAATAATATACCTATAATAATGTCGCTGATTGATTTCTGCTGGCCAACCGGCATATTTTCGACTAGAGTAGTAAAAGCAGAACTAAAATCTTATAATCGATATTTTTCAACAATATTTGACACTGCCTTTCAGTTACTAGCATAATAATCCACTATCACATTTGCCGTTTACTGACTGAAAACACGGTTTTTATATTGATTTAAAGTGATACAAACGTGCGTAATGCTCATTCGCATTCACTTTGAAACTAGTTCAGTTACTACGCAGAATGTTTATTAATTACTAAATACTGACGCTATTTACCCGCAGATCGAGATACAACCCGTAGATTGTAGTAACTGCACAAGTTTCATTGTGAATGTAACCGACATGCGGCTCCCGGAGCTACAGTTGCGTGGAACAGAGCGATTGTTTGGAACGCTCAATCTAGTAGTGCATAGAGATCGTTGCTTTTATGTAGGAATAAAGGCATTAGAGCAGTTAATTGGCACATCCAATAAACTAAACTAACTAAGAAAAATAATAATAGATAAAGCAGTTAAATAAAATACAATATACATATAAAATAAATAGTATGCATGTTCCGCGGCAGTAAAAGCATAATGTCTAGACCAGTGGTTCCCAAAGTGGTCCAGGTGGACCCCCAGGTGTCCACAGAAGACTCGACGGGGGTCTACGTTGGCGTGACAAAAGCGAGTGTCCACGAAAATTTATCTGCTTTCGATAGCGAAGAACTAAAATGTTGGCTTGACTTTACCTATCAATGTAGGCTGATAATATTTTAAGAAGCTCAGCGACTGTTACTTGTAAAAACTTGCATATTCCATATTCAGTACAACGTGTCGAGACTTTTTTATTTTACCACTCCGAATGGGGAGTTTTATAAATGAAATAAGTGAGAATGGATTGGTTCCTTGTGCTGTGAGTAGATTTCAAAATAGTAAAGATGGAAGGAATCACTTTTTTGATTGGCCTACTTTACTTTATTGACATCCACTCACAGCACAATCAATTAATTAATTAACCATTCAATTCTCACTTATTTTATTTAGAAAACTCCCCAATCGGAGTGGTAAAATAAAAGTCTCGAAACGTTGTACTGAATATGGATATGCAACTCAGCCGTAATGCAGATTTCCATAGTTAGATCTAATCTTCTCATTTTTTGTAAAGTTTTGAAATATGATAGAATTGTAGCTGCAGGGGGTCCACCGGAACCAGGTAAATTTTGAAAGTGGTCTATGAGAAAAAAGTTTGGGAACCTCTGGTCTAGACCATAGGAGCTAGACACTGATTTACATTCGCACCCGGTGACAAATATGTACTTAGTCTAGCTTTCCGCTTTAAGTCGTATGGAAACGACCTTTATCTTATACCTACCAGCGGATAAGTATGCATTGGGTCTATCTAATTGATTTGCAGACTTAAAATTAGTTGATTATAGTCTTAATTCAATCAAGTTTCTAGTTAGTTTCAGTATCATTTTAAATATGGTAGCATATAAACGTATTTTCTTATTGTTAGAAGTTTTAATATTATCCACTGCTCACGCTGTAAGTAGATATTAGTTAATGCATCTATAATCCAGCATAAAGGATGATAAAGGAGAAATACAACCAACACTGTTCTATAAACAAAAAGTTCGTCAATTCGACGTCAACCTTTATTTTTCGCATTCTTATATCTCGAAAAAGCTTGGTTTCTGTTCCTATCATTAACAGGTAATTTTACATTGTTCAGCTCAAACGGTCCAGTAGTTTCGACTTATCCGGCAGACAAACAAGATATATAGATAGATGGAAAAAAACCTTGTACACATATAAGGGTATGCGTTTCAAAGAAACCTTACAAATTGGTACACATCTGTATTTGTAGATCAAGGAAAACTAATAATTGAGTCAGGTGGCTGTATCTTTCATTCAATATTTGTCGCTTAATCACGCCTTAACGGTTGAACATCCTATCATAAAACTTATTAGTACAAGATAGCTTATATTCTAGATTAAAATATATTTAAAAATATTATGATGTTTTACCCAGGATTCAGAAGTTTGGGATGCTGCTAAGAATTTTCTGGTAAGATTTTGTTAGAAATTAGCAATACTTAATTGAGTATCACCTTTCAGAAGCATCACCTACGAGGCATGGTACCTCTTGAGATGACCATGAACGCATGTCATTTTAGGAATTACTCCCTCATCAGGAAAGACCTATGGGATATCTCCCATTAAACTTACTTTAAAAATAAATAAAAATACATACATACATAATGTTTACGCCTTGGTCCCAGGGTAAGGGCAGAGACAATCCTGTGAATCGTCGCAAAGCGACTTTCCTCTATCCGCTTCTCACCCCGTGTAACCACTTGGCGTGATGTGTGGCGAACAACATCACCGCCTCCGAATTGAGACTCATTGTTATACTATACGGTTAACTAGAGAAATAATTGTCCACCTCATCAGAGCCCCGTAAAACTCTGTAAGGCTAAATCTGCCCGGAATTCGCGAGCTTCTCCGAGATGTCGGTACGCTTACGACCAGACTAGCCCCTGGATACACATCCATCGGCACGGCAGACCATGGTTTGGCTTACGGGGCAATCATCGTCATCATCATCAGGTTATTTTTATCTCCACTGCAGGAGCACCACCCTCTCTCATCTGCCGGAGACAGACGGAGGATTTGGCCTACACTCCCCGCGCTGGCCAGCGGGTTGGGGAGGCCTGATTGATGTTTTATAATGTATTTTCCCTTAGTCGTCTTGTACGACATCCACGGGAAGAGTTGGAGTGGTCCTATTCTACTCCACCGGAAACCACACGGCAATAAAGTCAATAAAGTCTGATAAATAAAAATATAAATCAAATATGACCTATTTCATAAACGGCTAAGGGTCGCTCCTGTACAAAAGTATTTTTTAAACTTGCGTTACGTTGCTTTGGAGCAGACCATTTATGAAATAGGTAGATAAATGATATTTGTCTAAACCTTACGCTTTCTCGGCTTGGCTACTCAACTGATCACCATAATTTTCCATTAGTACACATAATATCATGTATATGAACATAGGTTCTTTACTTTTGGAAAAAATGGTTCCCTCGGGAAATAAAGACTTGATCCACGCGGGCGAAGCCGCGGGCGTTTGCTAGTTCTTCATACAACGAACACTTCCATCAGAGGTAGGAGAGCCGCGTCTTACTATTAAGCTTGACTAGCTCATTCATATAAATAAGTACACAATTCACATCAAAATGTACTTATTTAATTATATTTTCATGTTGACTCTTCGGCGCGTAGTGATCTCGATTCTACGTTAAAACCGATTAATCTGTCACGCCTAACCGGTTTATGAAACGATTCGGGTATTAACCTAAAACCGGTTTGGAATTTTAACTAATTTCTGAGCACTATGTAAAATGTTCTGTTTTGATCTCTTTCAGTCACGGATTTTAAGTAGTCCAAAACCTGTCGATCGGAATAAGCCACCAGCTCCGAAACCAGATCCTGACAGCTATCGTGATATTTTTTCATTCTGGGACTGGCTAACTCCGTGCAAGAATCATGTAAAATATTTTTATTTTCACACATAAACTTTTTAGTCTAGGATAAACATAACTATATTTTATACAGAGTGTATCGAATCACGTGCAGCAAGCGGTTACAGGAGCAATATCAGTATCGAATACTGAACAAATAAAGTTATTGCGGGTTTTGGCGTATAATAACTAATTTTAATAAAAAAAATTGTAAAAGTAATTGTTTATTTTATATTTTATTTATTTGGAAAACCAACAGCTTACAAACATTTGCAGTATTACAATGAGGGATATGATAACATTTAGTATAGCTAATAACAGGTTTTCACGTAAGATATAAGAACGGATATGTTTGAGAAGAAAAGAAAAAAAAAGATATGAAACAACAATAAAAAAAAATTAAGAGTTTGGGATGTTGTGTGTGTGTGTGTGTGCATGAATTGTGGGGTTGTACATGTGTGTGTGAGGGGGGAAGTATGGTTAGGGGTAGTGAATGCATAAGTTCTATATAGATAGGAGCGAGTGTTAAATGTGAGCATGGGTACGAGGGTATGGCTCAATAGTTTTTCTCAATAAGCTGCCTGGTAACTCAAAGCTTAAAGTTCGTTTTTGAACTGACGAACGGGTCAAGTTCACAAAATGTTTTGTCGTATGTCCTACTGATACGGGTTACTATGGAGTTTTGACCATAATTTTCATCGAGTTTTGAACATTCAGCATAACGGTTTGTGCCTTAAAGTGTACTATATTGTATGATGATTTGCAATTAAGAGCTTAATTTAAAAAAAATGGATTTCCAAAAGTGACTATACAAACAATTGTTCAGTATCCCTTGTAACCGGTCACTACAGGTTTTTTCTTGCACCTATATAATTGTAATGTAAATAAGAATGATAATACTATCAATTCAATTCACAATACAAACACTAAGTTATCATGGCTTTCAATGCCACCATGGCTGCGTTAAGTGATGCGATTGGTCGTTTAGATAACCAGAATTAAACTTTCTATTTCTTGGCAGAGGGCGGGCCACATATGCCGCAGAATCGACGGCCGTTGGGGGCAGACAAGTTCAGGAGCGGAGACCGCAGATGGTGGCCAGTAGCGGCTGGGAGCTGGGCGGCGGAGGACCGGGTGTGGTGGCGTTCATTAAGGAAGGCCTATGTCCAACAGTGGACGTCTAGGGGCTGACATGATGATGTGAAACTTTCTATTAAGTCTACTTGCAATTCGTCAAGATGAAATTACTTTATACTTATAAACTGTACTTAATACATTGTTTTAGTGCAACGAGACTGGGTGTAAAGCAGTTGTAAGTTTTAACCGACTTTAAAAATACAGGTATGTAGGTTATCGTATCACACAGATGTCAGAATACCTACCTAAAGTAAGCGGTAACGAGAAGACTCAGATACGGACACTGAAAAAACTTTTAGAAGATAACCAACATAGAGTAAAGTAATTGCACTTTTAAAAACTTTTGGGGATCCATCAAAATGGATACCCGGCGAATGATTCAAATGCTTCTGAACCGATTAAGATGAAATTTGGAGCATATGATAGTATGTAAAACTGGCCTGCAACGATCTCTATGTACTACTAGATGGAGCGTTCTAAACAATCGCTCTGTTCCACGCAAGTAGCCACAACTCTTTCACATTCACAATGAAACTTGTGCAGTTACTACGCAGATCTTATAATATTGACGCTACGGTTAAACAATGTCAATATTTAGTAAGAAATTAAATGTTCTGAGTAGTAACTGCACAAGTTTCAAAGTGAATGTGAAAGAGTTGTGGCTACTAGCGTGGAACAGAGCGATTGTTTGGAACGCTCCATCTAGTAGTACATAGAGATCGTTGCTGGCCGGCAATGAAGGGATAATTATGGATGATCGAGGTCAAGAAACTCTTAGATAATTCATGGAAAGAAAAAATATACTAACCCCTTACAAAGTTTACGTACGATATACAATTTGCTGACTTTTATTAAAAAGATAATCGTATGTCGATCTCTTGCCATCATATTTACTAACGGTAATTTAACGGTAACGGTAAATTATATTTTTTTATTGCTGATGGGTTTGCGCTTGACCACAATCTCACCTGATGGTAAGTGACGATAAGGCCAAAGGCGCTCACCCAGAAGATGCCTATTCACTCTTCCTTTAAAAGATCCAAATTGTACTTGTCCGGAAATATCCAACCTCTATTCCTTAGCAGTTCGCATTATGAAAGAGGTAGCAAAACGCTTCGTGCGAGAGCGTGGTATGTCTACTACATAAGGATGAAGTACCACGTGATGTATGCTACATGTAGATCTTGTTTTACAGTGCAAGGGTGGGAATAGTGAAGTAATGGTAAGTACACGATTTAAAGTTTTTTTTTAAACATCCACGGGAAAAGAGAGAGAGGTACTATCATACAACAAAGATAAATCCAGGTGATTTGATGTCTATAACACTTTGGGAAGTCCAGCTGTGAACTTTCTATAGGACCTTGATCGTTGGGATAGCTTTTCGATTAGCTGATAAGGATGGAATATTTAGTACTAGTTCTGCCCGTGGCGCCGCTCGCGTGACCTACAGAATAAAATAGATTTTAAAACTTTTTAGTGTTAATACCCTTCTCCATCAGCCGTCCACTCCCGCTCCCGCTCCTACCCCCCTTAACCCTGCCGTCATCACTCCCCTCAACCCTTCCCCCAATCCTCCCCTCAAACCTATTTCTCACTTACTCTCGTCGCTCCAAATGTAGTCCTCCTGTCTCATCCATCGCAATCAAGCATTACTTTGTTCTAATATATGTGAGTTTTTGAAAGCTATAAATTCGCATAACTTTTGATTGACTGGACTGATTATAATGAGATAAAGCCTATATGTTTCTCTGAATTAAGCCTCATGCTTTTCCGAAGATTCCATCAGAAATGGTTCAGTAGTGTTCACGTGATGCGTGCACAAACAAACAGATAAACAGACAAAAATTCTAAAACGGGTCCAAATGTGTTCTATTATTCATTGGGGAAGGCCATGTCCAGCAGTGGACGTCTTAAGGGCTGATATGATGTTGACGATAAAGTGCCTGTGGTATTCGGTCCTATATTCATTATGGTACTGCATTATTATCACATTATCCATGAAAGCAGCATAAAATATGTATGTCACCGTAGAAATGTATACTTTTCAGGCACAAGGCAATGATTCGAAGGCTGTCGTAAGTTGGTTTCGTAACTCAATGTAGTTGCTATCGTTGTTAAATTCCCCGCCATTACATTTACATACGTTATCGAATCTTAATTATCGTAATACAGGCTTGTCGACCAAGAGGAACATGGTAGGTAACGAACGAAATAAAGTCTACCAACTCGCACTGGACCCGCGTGGTGCCTTCCGTCACCTTTCGTAACTGGCTACGAAATGAGAAATGTAATTTTCCGTGTCAATGGTGGCTCCGAATTCGAATTCGGAATGGGAACTAATTTCACATTTCGCAGCCAGTTACGAAATTTGGTTACCAAATGGGATGAAAAAGCGTGGCGGACTATTCGCCCTCGTTGAGAGGGTGGGCCGGTACCCCAAAGTGGGGACATATTAATACGCTGTTGAATTTTTTTAAACATACTTTTTATACACTTTTATCATATCCCAAGCAAGGATTCTCTGCACTATGGGAATTTAACATTGATAAGACAATTTCACAATCACAACATCCCCACCTGCGCCTGTCCTGTGTCTGTCCCCAGTGAGAAGCGAACCCACAACTTTTGGCTTGAGTCCATAGCCTATGCCACTAGGCTAATGAAAGCCTTTTATATATAAACTTAATTTTTTTAGTGGGGGACCGAGTTAAAAGGCTTCGGGGAATGAAGTGCGGTGAGGTAGGAAATGTTAAACGTAAGCATCGCACAGAACTATTAGATAACTGACACATTCCTCCGAAGGTCCTTTAGTCCACTGTAGGTTCTTTTTAATTGTTTATTTATATTGTTTTTTAGTGCCAAGGATTGGGATGTATATCTAAGGTAAATTGAAACTATTTACTAAACAAATGTCTATGTACGAGTATATTGGAAAACAGTAAGTCAATGACCACACCTTACCATCCTTTTATGGAGAGCTGATTTCGTCCCTCATAACTACTAAACCCCTCAAAGATATTAAAATGTCGCACACTATTTGCGAGTTTCACTAAAAAAATGGCTTGTTATATACAAATGTATGCATACTTAAGTTACAATTATATAATTGACAGTGATATGGAGAAAACTGCAAAGCAAAGTCAAAACCTTAACTATGTTTTCGTTTAGAATTCTTTCATCCGTCTGCCGTGAAACGTAATTTACCGTGCCGGTGGTGGTTCCATAATCGAACACGGAATGGGATCTAATTTCGCATTTCGTTCCTAAATTATGAAATTTGGTTACTAAATTGAACGATGCAATTCCAATTTCGCAACCAATTACGAAATGGGAGTAATTTTCCTATTTCGTAGCCGCCAGTTACAAAATGTTGTTACGAATTGGTATGAAAGGGCGTGGTGGACTATTCGCCCTCGTTGAGAGGGTGGGTCGGTGCCCCAAAGTGGGGACATATTAATAGGCTGACATAATAACATCCAGACTTTAATGATAAAATCCAGACGGAGCCAAATTAAATTAAAAAAATTTAATTTATATAAAGTTGTCTGTCCTAGTGAACCTACAACTTTTGGCTTGAGTTCATAGCCTATACCACTAGGACAATGAAGGCCTAAACACAACAAAAAAATGCGACCACAAGTAAATCATTTCTTTAAACTTATTTGGAGTAGTGGGGGACCGAGTTTAAAGGCTTCAGTAAATGGGTGCGGTGATATAGGAAATCTTAAACGTAAGTATTGCACAGAACTGTTAGATAACTGACACGTTCCTCCGAAGGTCCTTTAACACTGTGCCCTATTGGACGTATTATGTTTCTTACATGTTTATTTATATTGTTTTACGCAATTTTAGTGCGATGGAGTGGGATGTGCATCTAAGGTAAACTCAAACTATTAACTTAACAAATACCTATGTCTACTTACATTTAATCAACATTCATAAAGATTGATGTCACAATAGCCTTCTTTTTAGTTAGAGTTAGAGTTAGAGAGGGCTATGCTCGGGGTTTCTTTGAAGGATATGATTCGTAATTAAAAGATTAGACGAATTCTGGAGTGGAGACCGCGGATCGGCATGCGCAGAGTGTAACGCCCCGCCGCCAGATGGACAGATGACCTGAAGAAGGTGGCCGAAAGCGGCTGAATATGGAGGTCGGAGTACTGGGTGTAGTAGCGTTCATTGGGGAAGGTCTATGTCCAGCAGTGGACGTCTAATGGCTGATATGAAAACCAGTTATATAAGGTTACCAAATTAGACGACGCAATTCTAATTCCGTAACCGATTACGAAATGAAATTTTCCCATTTTGTTACCAGTAATAAAATTTGGTTCACAAATGTTAAAAAAGGACGAGGTGGACTATACGCTTTCGTTAAGAGGATGGACCGGTACCCCAAAGTGGGGACATATTAATAGGCTGTTGAATTATTTTAAACATCTATTTTTTTACATTTTTATTTTAACCCAAGCAAGGATTCCCTGCACTGTGAGAATTAAACATAGATAAAAGAATTTCACAAACATAACATCAAGAGCCAAGCCAAATTGTATACAGTTGTCTGTCCTCAGCGGACCCACAAATTTTGGCTTATCCTCCGAAGGTTTTTGAGTCGGTCCCCGACTGTAGTTTTTTTTTAATTTGTTTATTCATATTGTTTTACTCAATTTTAGTGCTCTGGAATGGGATGTAAATCTGAGGTAACTGAAACTATTTACTTAACCAATACCTATGTACGAGTATATTGGAAAACACAGAAATGCCTCTGACAAATCGAATCAATGGCTACACTCTACCATCCTTTTCTTAAAAAGCTTATTTTTTCCCTTATATCTACTAAACCCCTCAAAGCTATTAAAAGTCGTACCCCTCTTGCGAGATTCGTTAAAAAAATGGTGTATTATATACATATGTATGCATTCTTAGGTTGTATTTATATAATTGGCGGTACTATGGAGAAAACTGCAAAGCAATGACTAAATCTTAACTGTGTTTTCATTTACAATTCGATTATTTGCCTGTCGTAAAATGTAATTTCCCGTGCCGGTGGTAGTTCCGTAATCGAATACCGAATTTGAACTAATTTCATATTTCGTAACCAGTTACTAAATATGGTTACCAAATGGTATAAAAGGGCGTGGTGGACTATTCGCCCTCGTTGAGAGGGTTGGCCGGTGCCCCAAAGTAATAATAATAATAATAAATAAATATGTCAAACATTCACACCAA
Organism: Esperia sulphurella; assembly: GCA_947086405.1. Taxonomy (NCBI): domain Eukaryota; kingdom Metazoa; phylum Arthropoda; class Insecta; order Lepidoptera; family Oecophoridae; genus Esperia; species Esperia sulphurella. The sequence continues at coordinate 6,319,035 of OX352282.1, forward strand.
TTATCCAGTCCCAAACTAGGCAAATCCTGTGCTATGGTTAATAGATAACGGATACACATACTTAAATAAATATACAAACATCCAAGACTTGGGTACAAACATTCATATTCATCATACGAACATTTGCCCCTAGCGGAATTCGAACCCGCAACCTCCGGTGTGGCAGTCCGAGAGCTACCCGTTCCGCCACGGAGGTCGTCAAGTGGGGACATATTAATAGGCTGTTGAATTTTTTTAAACATACTTATTAACACACTTTTATCTTATTCCAAGCAAGGTTTCCCTGCACTATGGGAATTAAATATGGATAAGACAATATCACAAACATTACATCCCGACCGAGACCAAATTGTATATAGCCTATGCCACTAGGCCAATGAAAGCCAAAACACTACAAAATAACAGGCAACCACCATTAAATCGTTCCTTTAACGTTAAAAGACTTCGGGGAATGAGGTGCGGTGAGGTAGGAAATGTTAAACGTAAGCATCGCACAGAACTATTAGATAACTGACACATTCCTCCGAATGTCCTTTAACTCGACGCCCCACTGTAGGTTTTTTTACTTGTTTATTTATATTGTTTTACTATATTTTAGTGCCAAGGAAAGGGATGTAAACCTAAGGTAATTTGAAACTATTTACTAAGCAAATACCTATGTACAAGTATATTGCAAAACACGACAAAGCCTCTGCCAAGTCGAGTCAATGACTACACTCTACCATCCTTTTCTTGGAGAGCTTATTTTTTCCCTCATAACTACTAAACCCTTCAAAGATATTAAAATGTCGTACACTATTTGCAAGTTTCACTAAAAAATAGTTTGTTATATACAAATGTATGCATTCTTAAGTTATAATTATATAATTGACAGTGCTATGGAGAAAACTGGAAAGCAAAGTCAAAACCTAGTCTATGATTTCGTATAGAATAGAATAGAATAGAAAGACTTTATTTGGCGAACACAAATACAACACAGGAATTAAAATTGACGACATAAATATGGAAAAAAAAGAAGCAAACAAATTACATAACCGTTAAAATAAAACAGAAAAAATGACACAGTGTTGTAGTGTGACGCCAAAAGGGTCCCCAGCTCAGCTTATGCTGTAGCAAGAGCTGCAGCGCTGATTTTCAGTGAGGCCACCAAATGACTCACATTTCGTTCGTCCGTCTGCAGTGAAACGTAATTTACCGTGCCGGTGGTGGTTCCATAATCGAACACGGAATGGGATCTAGTTTCCCAATTCGTTGCTAAATTATGAAATTTGGTTACTAAATTGAACGACGCAATTCCAATTTCGCAACTAATTACGAAATGGGAATTAATATCCCATTTCGTAGCCGCCAGTTACAAAATGTTGTTACGAAATGGTATGAAAGGGCATGGTGGGCTATTCGCCCTCGTTGAGAGGGTGGGTCGGTGCCCCAAAGTGGGGATATATTAATAAGCTGACATAATAACATCCAGGCTTGAATGATAACATCCAGACGGAGCCAAATTAAATTAAATTAATATAAAGTTGTCTGTCCCCAGTAAGAAGTGAACCTACAAGTTTTGGCTTGAGTCCATAGCAATGAAGGCCTAAACACACCAAAAAAAAGGCGAGAACAAGTAAATCATTTGTTTAAATTTATTTGGAGTAGTGGGGGAGCGAGTTTAAAGGCTTCAGTAAATGGGTGCGGTGATATAGGAAATTTCTTTAAACTTATTTGGAGTAGTGGGGGACCGAGTTTAAAGGCTTCAGTAAATGGGTGCGGTGATATAGGAAATCTTAAACGTAAGTATTGCACAGAAATGTTAGATAACTGACACGTTCCTCCGAAGGTCCTTTAACACTGTGCCCTATTGGATGTATTATTTTTCCTACTTGTTTATTTATATTGTTTTACTCAATTTTAGTGCGATGGAGTGGGATGTGCATCTAAGGTAAACTCAAACTACTTACCAAACAAATACCTCTGTACGAGTATTTTGGAAAACACAGAAAAGCCTCCGACAAGTCGAGTCAATGGCTACGCTCTACCATTCTTTTCTTGAAGAGCTTATTTTCCCCCTCATATCTACTAAACCCCTCAAAGCTTAAAAAGTCGTATACCACTTGCGGTAATTCGTTAAAAAAATGTGTATTATAAACACATGTATGCATTCTTAAGTTGTATTTATATAATTGGCGGTACTATGGACAAAACTGCAAAGCAATGACTAAATCTTAACTCTGTTTTCATTTACAATTCGATTATTTGTCTGTCGTGAAATGTAATTTCCCGTGCCGGTGGTAGTTCCGTAATCGAATACCGAATTTGAACTAATTTCATATTTCGTAACCAGTTACTAAATATGGTTACCAAATGGTATAAAAGGGTGTGGTGGACTATTCGCCCTCGTTGAGAGGGTTGGCCGGTGCCCCAAAGTAATAATAATAAATAAATATGTCAGACATTCACACCAATTATCCAGTCCCAAACTAGGCAAAGCCTGTGCTATGGTTAATAGATAACGGATACACATACTTAAATAAATATACAAACATCCAAAACTTGGGTACAAACATTCATATTCATCATACGAACATTTGCCCCTAGCGGGATTCGAACCCGCAACCTCCGGTGTGGCAGTCCGAGAGCTACCCGTTCCGCCACGGAGGTCGTCAAGTGGGGACATATTAATAGGCTGTTGAATTTTTTTAAACATACTTTTTAACACACTTTTATCTTATTCCAAGCAAGGTTTCCCTGCACTATGGGAATTAAATATGGATAAGACAATATCACAAACAATACATCCCGACCGAGACCAAATTGTATATAGCCTATGCCACTAGGCCAATGAAAGAAAAAAAACTACAAAATAACAGGCAACCACCATTAAATCTTTCCTTTAACCTTTTATAAATAAACTTATATTGTATAGTGGGGAACCGAGTTAAAAGGCTTCGGGGAATGAGGTGCAGTGAGGTAGGAAATGTTAAACGTAAGCATCGCACAGAACTATTAGATAACTGACACATTCCTCCGAAGATCCTTTAACTCGACGCCCCACTGTAGGTTTTTTTACTTGTTTATTTATATTGTTTTACTATATTTTAGTGCCAAGGAAAGGGATGTAAATCTAAGGTAAATTGAAACTATTTACTAAGCAAATACCTATGTACAAGTATATTGGAAAACACGACAAAGCGTCTGCCAAGTCGAGTCAATGACTACACTCTACCATCCTTTTCTTGGAGAGCTTATTTTTTCCCTCATAACTACTAAACCCTTCAAAGATATTAAAATGTCGCACACTATTTGCGAGTTTCACTAAAAAAATAGTTTGTTATATACAAATGTATGCATTCTTAAGTTATAATTATTTAATTGATAGTGCTATGGAGAAAACTGGAAAGCAAAGTCAACACCTAGTCTATGTTTTCGTTTAGAATTCGTTCATCCGTCTGCAGTGAAACGTAATTTACCGTGCCGGTGGTGGTTCCATAATCGAACACGGAATGGGATCTAATTTCCCATTTCGTTGCTAAATTATGAAATTTGGTTACTAAATTGAACGGCGCAATTCCAATTTCGCAACTAATTACGAAATAGGAATTAATATCCCATTTCGTAGCCGCCAGTTACAAAATGTTGTTACGAAATGGTATGAAAGGGCGTGGTGGGCTATTCGCCCTCGTTGAGAGGGTGGGTCGGTGCCCCAAAGTGGGGACATATTAATAGGCTGACATAATAACATCCAGGCTTGAATGATAACATCCAGACGGAGCCAAATTAAATTAAATTAATATAAAGTTGTCTGTCCCCAGTAAGAAGTGAACCTACAACTTTTGGCTTGAGTCCATAGCAATGAAGGCCTAAAAACAACAAAAAAAAGGCGACAACAAGTAAATCATTTCTTTAAACTTATTTGGAGTAGTGGGGGACCGAGTGTAAAGGCTTCAGTAAATGGGTGCGGTGATATAGGAAATCTTAAACGTAAGTATTGCACAGAAATGTTAGATAACTGACACGTTCCTCCGAAGGTCCTTTAACACTGTGCCCTATTGGACGTATTATGTTTCTTACTTGTTTATTTATATTGTTTTACTCAATTTTAGTGCGATGGAGTGGGATGTGCATCTACGGTAAATTTAAACTATTTACCAAACAAATACCTCTGTACGAGTATTTTATAAAACACAGAAAAGCCTCCGACAAGTCGAGTCAATGGCTACACTCTACCATTCTTTTCTTGAAGAGCTTATTTTCCCCCTCATATCTACTAAACCCCTCAAAGCTTAAAAAGTCGTATACCACTTGCGGTAATTCGTTAAAAAATTGTGTATTATAAATACATGTATGCATTCTTAAGTTGTATTTATATACAACTATGGAGAAAACTGCAAAGCAATGACTAAATCTTAACTCTGTTTTCATTTACAATTCGATTATTTGCCTGTCGTGAAATGTAATTTCCCGTGCCGGTGGTAGTTCCGTAATCGAATACCGAATTTTAAATAATTTCATATTTGGTAACCAATTACTAAATATGGTTACCAAATGGTATAAAAGGGCGTGGTGAACTATTCTCCCTCGTTGACAGGGTTGGCCGGTGCCCCAAAGTGGGGGCATATTAATAGGCTGTTAAATTTTTTTAAACATGTTTTTTAATACAGTTTTATCTTAATCCAAGCAAGGTTTCCCTGCAGTATGGCAATTAAATATGGATAAGCCAATATCACAATAATAACATCCCGACCGAGACCAAATTGTATATAGCCTATGCCACTAGGCCAATGAAAGCCAAAACACCACAAAATAACAGGCAACCACTGTTAAATCATTCCTTTAACCTTTTATAAATAAACTTATATTTTTAGTGGGGGACCGAGTTAAAAAGCTTCGGGGAATGAGTTGCGGTGAGGTAGGAAATGTTAAACGTGAGCATCGCACAGAACTATTAGATAACTGACACATTCCTCCGAAGGTCCTTTAACTCGATGCCCCACTGTGGATTTTCTTACTTGTTTATTTATATTTTTTTACTTTATTTTAGTGCCAAGGAACAGAATGTAAATCTGAGGTAAACTGAAACTATTTACTAAGCAAATACCTATGTACAAGTATATTGGAAAACACGACAAAGCCTCTGCCAAGTCGAGTCAATGACTACACTCTACCATCCTTTTCTTGGAGAGCTTATTTTTTCCCCTCATAGCTCCTAAACCCCTCAAAGCCATTAAAAAGTCGTACACCATTTGCGGGTTTCGTTAAACAAATGGTTTGTTATTACACATGTTTGCATTTTTAAATTATAATTGACAGTGATATGGAGAAAACTGAAACCAATGGCCAAATCTGTTTTCATTATAATTCGTTCGTCCTTCTGTCACAGACATGTAATTTCCCATGCCTGTGGTGGTTCGTAACCATTTACAAAATTTTATTACAAAATGGCGTAGTGGACTATACGCCCTCATTATGACGGTAGGCCGGTGCCCCAAAGTGGGGCCATATTAATAGGCTGTTGAAGTTTTTTAATTATACTTTTTACACACTTTTATCATATCCCAAGCAAGGGTTCCCTGCACTGTGGGAATTAAACCGATAAGACAATTTCACAAAAATAACATCCAAACCGAGACCAAATTGTATAAAGATGTCTGTCCCCAGTGAGAAGCTAACCCACAACTTGTGGCTTGAGCCCATAGCCTATGCCACTAGGATAACGAAAGCCAAAACACAACAAAAAACAGGCGACCACAAGTAAATCATTTCTTTAAACTTATATGGAGTAGTGGGGGACCGAGTTTAAAGGCTTCGGGGAATGAGGTGCGGTGAGGTAGGAAATGTTAAACGTAAGCATCGCACAGAACTTTAGATAACTGACACATTCCTCCGAAGGTCCTTTAATTCGGTGCCCCACTGTGGTTATTATTTGTTTTTTACTTGTATATTGTTTTACACAATTTTAGTGCGATGAAGTGGGATGTGTATCTAAGGTAAACTCAAACTATTTACTTAACAAATACCTATGTCTACTTACATTTAATCTAACATTCATAAAGGTTGTTGTCACAATAGCCTTCTTTTTGGTTAGAGTAAGAGAGGGCTATGCTCGGGGTTTCTTTGAAGGCTATGATTCGTAATGAAAAGATATGACGAAAAATGACATAGCCAAAAGGATTAGCAATCTGAAATGGCAGTGGGCGGTCCACATCTGTCGCAGAACCGACGGCCGATGAGGCAGACGAATTCTGGAGTGGAGACCGCGGATCGGCATGCGCGGAGTGTAACGCCCCGCTGCCAGATGGACAGATGACCTGAAGAAGGTGGCCGTAAGCGCCTGAATGCGGAGGTCGGAGGACTGGGTGTAGTAGCGTTTATTGGGGAAGGCCTATGTCCAGCAGTGGACGTCTAATGGCTGATATGAAAACCAGTTTTAAAAGGTTACCAAATTATACGACGCAATTCTAATTCCGTAACCGATTACGAAATGGGATTTTCCCATTTTGTTACCAGTAACAAAATTTGATTCACAAATGTTAAAAAAGGACGAGGTGGACTATAAGCTTTCGTTGAGAGGATGGGCCGGTGCCCCAAAGTGGGGACTTATTAATAGGCTGTTGAATTATTTTAAACATACTTTTTAATACACTTTTATCTTATTCCAAGCTAGGATTCCCTGCACTATGGGAATTAAACATGGATAAGACAATTTCACAATCACAACATCCCGACCGATATCACACTGTATAAAGATGTCTGTCCCCAGTGAGAAGCGAACCCACAACTTTTGGCTTGAGTCCATAGCCTATGCCACTAGGCCAATGAAAGCCAAAACACTACAAAATAACAGGCGGCCACAAGTAAATCATTCCTTTAACTGGCACATTCCTCCGAAGGTCCTTTAACTCGATGCCCCACTGTAGGTTTTATTCATACATACATACATAATGCTCACGCCTTGGTCCCAAAGGGAGAGACGATGGATCGCCACTTTGCGCGATCCTGACACACCCACTAGCCTCACTCACATTCATCAACCTTTTCATGCACCTCCTTTTATTCTTCTCACTGCGGACCCCAACCTTTTTGAGTAATTTGATCCTTGAATTTCCTCCTAGGACGACCTCTAGCTGTAGTTCCTTCCACATTCGCACTGTATATTACTTTTGTCACTCTTCTTTCACTCATACGCTCTAATTATCAAACCAACGCAAAATACCCTTCTCTACCTTAGTTACTACATCTTCTTTTAAACCACACTTCTCACGTATCATTTAATTCCTCACTCTGTCATATAACTTCACTCCACATATTTTTCTTAAAGACCCTGCTTTCATGATCCTTCTGCCATATGCAACATTCACTACCATACGTCAGCGTAGGAACCAGAACAGCACTATGCACAGCCATCCTTGCCTTTTGAGACATGATCTGGCCGGACACAAGGCTATTGATAGCTCCATTCCCTGCATTTCCTTTCTTTACTCCCCTTTCAATATCTTCTTCACACTTTCCATCCCTTGTGAACAAGCTCCCCAGGTATACAAAATCTTTCACTTGCTCAACTTTTTCGCCACAAATGGTCAACTCACAGGCTGTCATACTTTCGTCTCTTTCATGGTCTTCCGACATTCACTTTCATAGTCTTCTTCCCAAACGCTACATTCATAATATCCACCATTTTTTGCAACTCCCCCGCCGACGACGCAAGGATTACTTGATCATCGGCGTATACGAGACATTTGATGATGCTCTCACTCATTTTCAATCCACAGTCACTCTCTCGCAGATCAGTCAGGCAACTATCCATGAACAGGTTGAAGAGCCACGGCGATGCAACACAACTCTGTCTAATGCCCTTGAGATGCTAAACCATTCCGTGTATGCGCCGTTAAGTCTAACACACGCACTGGAACTCTCGTATAGCGACTCCAGCGCTAGTATCAATTGGCTCCCCAACCCAAACTTGGACAGCACATCCCACAATTCATTCCTATTCACTCTATAATATGCCTTCTCCTTCTCATCATTTTATAAAGATGTATGTCCCCAGTACGAAGCGAACCCACAAATTAGGTTTGAGTCTATTGACTCAAACCTAATTATAACCTAGTGGCATAGGCTATTGCCTATGCCACTAGGCCAATGAAAGCCAAAACACTACAAAATAACAGGCGACTCCAAGTAAATCATTCCTTTAACCTTTTATAAATAAACTTATATTCTATAGTGGGGGACCGAGTTAAAAGGCTTTGGGGGAATGAGATGCGGTGAGGTAGGAAATGTTAAACGTAAGCAACGCACAGAACTATTAGATAACTGACACATCCTCAACTCGACGCCCCACTGTAGGTTTTTTTTACTTGTTTATTTATATTGTTTTATTCCATTTTAGTGCCAAGGACCGGGATGTAAATCTAAGGTAAATTAAAACTATTTACTAAACATACCTCATTGGAAATTTGTTAAAAGAAAAGTCCGGCGACCCTCGAGCCAGGGATTTCTTCGTTCGCCTCATCAGCATCGAAATTCAGAGAGGCAACGCCACGAGCGTTTTGGGCACAAGCAATTCCGCAGAACTGGATGACATATTTTACCAGGAAACTATTTTTTTATTTCCTTCCCACTTTTATTAAGGTAAATAATAAAATATGTAATATATAATAATTTAGTGCTATTCGTGCAAACTTATGAAATCGGCAAACGAGTCGGGATACAAATCAGCGAGCGCCCTTCCACGAGGGTACTATGACTTCAAAACTTCACTAAAACTTACTTAATCCATTTTTTTTCCAGTGCCAAGGAACTAAATGTGATGCAATTGTAAGTAAATCATATTATTATTCGAACCCATGCCGCGAAAACAAACAACAATCATAGGATTTAAATAAAGAATGGAATAGAATTGAATATGTATTTATTCATAGCTACGACACACACAAACTTACATAAGAAATAAATATACAAAATAGGTTTATTAACTTAATCTAGGTATGTGTCGCATCAACAAAATGTCTCATCATAATGCTACAGCACGCTAGGTTTCATTCCAGATTCATAGTCCTATGAAAACCAACGCTATTTACGTCTCGGTAACATATACATGAAAGGGTCACCAGCAGCAAAAACAGGTTTGTATTACCATGTAAACTTTGCAGTCCACTTAGGAACACCATCTATTGTGTATTTTGTTTTCGAGACGCAAATGCGTTTGTTTTCATAGGACTATTAATCTGGAATGAAATATAGGTTTATACACGAACTGCGGCACTGCTGGTAGTAAGTATTCTGTCAGCACCAGACCAACTCACACTAAATGTTTTTAGAATAAGAAAGCTTTCAGATGACAAATTGATTTAAAGGCCATCTAATCTTTCCGGTATACTGTCGGTCATTTTGAAAAATTCTTGAACTCGCGACCACTGAACAAACCTTGAAATATCATTAGAGGACTTCGATACAAACAAAAAATGTAAAATGGTTAACTGTCCTAAAGTGCCGACTTTTAGATATTAAAGGTCAAAGATCTCATATGACTATCTAATCCATTCGTATTAAGTTGGTCCTTGTACCTACTTTGCACAGATTTTTTAAATAATTAGCATATTAAATATGTCGGCACAATATTAAAAGAGGAGCTGATTTGGAGGCACAGTGTGTGCTCGGCGCGCCGTTCGGCTTGGTTCGGCGATCGTCGCGAGCACGCGCTGATGGAACGTCTGGTAGGACTGGCGCAGGCGCAGACTCGAGACAGTGTTCGCTCGATACGCGTGCGGTGCGCAGGCAATACACGGACGGATCGTCTGCCTTCAAAAATCGTTACTTGATGATGTAGTGTAATTTCATGTAGTGTCATTGAAGCTAGTAAATGTGTTAACTTTGTAACGGCATTAAACTCAATTTGGGAGCCCACATTTTAGGCGGAGCCAGGAACCTACGACATCAGAAGTGGGATTCGTACCCCACGCCCTCAGAAGAGGCACCTACGACAAATATAATTTAAGGCCACATTACCATTATCATATCAGCCCATGGACGTCCATGTTTGTTGCGCGGTGTCTTCTTCACAGCGCTAACAACACCTATGGTGAAGCAGTAGTCGAAAAATAATAGACGCGTAGGTAATATGTAAATGTACCAAGTATACTCATATGTAATAAATGATTTTGACTTTGCCTTTACCACAAATTGTTTCTAATTATTCATTAATTATAATTACTAACCAAAATATGGACTTTTAGTTCGAATTAAATATATTCATTTATTCACACAAAATTTTATTAGTAAAAATCGAAGTGACGTTAGTAAAGTGACGTCCGTTCTGATTATGTATGTATGTATGTATGTATGTATGTATGTATGTATGTATGTATGTATGTATGTATGTATGTATGTATGTATGTATGTATGTATGTATGTATGTATGTATGTATGTATGTATGTATGTATGTATGTATGTATGTATGTATGTATGTATGTATGTATGTATGTATGTATGTATGTATGTATGTGTGTATGTATGTATGTGTGTATGTATGTATGTATGTAAACGCTTTATTGTACCAAAAATAACAAAAACAACTATAATAAAATAGGAATTAAACTGTGTACAAAGGCGGACTTATCCCACTTAGGAATCTCTTCCAGTCAACCTTAGAGTAACCGAAAGGACAAGTATAATGCGTTTAGTACCAAATTTGATGTATTGTTTCAGTGCAACGGAAAGACGTGTCAATATGTCGTAAGTAGTATTTTAACTAACTGGGATAATTGGTATTAAAAACACTTTCGGTTTGACCAAAAGATGTCGAAACTAGTAATATGATAACAGTACAGTACAATACTAGCAATGGTTTTTTTTTAATATAGTGTTTTACGGCTCTGGATGCTAAGTCCTTTTGAGCCAGCAATGGAATTATAATCTACAATGTTGCAATGTTTTTAATAAATAAATGTCTAATTATTACTAAGGAAAACTGAACCACTCGGAGGACATAATATGAGATTACAAAGATCAAATGCTCACCTGAACTCTGAAAGAATTTTTTTACAAAAGGGTTGTATCCATATAGAACAAATTGCCAGAATGTTTTGTATCTGCCACACCAATAAACATGTTTAAGAGCAAACTAGACAATTTCTTAAAAGAAAATAATCAAGTCGACTAATGATATGGAAGCATCAGCTATAAGCTGCCTTTCCATTTCAAATAAAATGAAAGTTTAAAAATACTCGGACACTTGGCTCGGTAGAAGCGAGGCGAGAAATATAGATGTATAGTAGTAGTCTTTCTCGTTAGCCTAGTGGATTGGCCGTCAGACTTGAACACTAGAAGTTGTGAGTTCGATTACAATTAGGGATATACAACTTTATACAATTTGTACGTTGGTTCTGGTCTGGATGTAACATTTTGTATATTGTCTAGTGTCCATAGTACATTAGAAAATCCTAGTTTAAGATTATACAAGTGTATACCTATATGTATATGACATGTATATTCGAATTACGTAACTTTTTATGTATTAGTATGTAATATATACCTATATAAAAAAACATTACGCACATTTCAGGAAATAAAAGAATAATATAGGTGAAAGGTCAGCAAAGCTGAAGTGGCAGTGGGCGGGCCACATCTGTCGCAGAAGCGACGACCATTGGGCCAGACGAGTTCTGGGGTGGAGACCGCGAACGACCTGAAGAAGGTGGCCGGAAGCGGCTGGATGAGGAAGGCGGAGGACAGAGTGTGGTTGTGTTCATTGGGGAAGGCCTGTGTCCAGCAGTGGGGTGTAAGGGCTGATATGATGATGACGATTAAAGAATAAGATTAGAAATAAAAGGATATTATTCCACAGTGCGAAGGGCAATGATGTCAGTGGCAACTAGGAGGGGGGGATGAGGATGATTGGGACGACATCGGCATGGGCGCCCCAGAGGGAGGCATAGGAATTCCTGGAGGCAACACTGAAGCCCAAGAGGATGGCTTGGGCTCTTGTCTACAGCGACAAGCAACGAAGAAGGTGGCCGGAAGCGGCTGGATGGGGAAGGTGGAGGCCCGAGTGTGGTGGCGTTCATTGGGGAAGGCCTATTTCCAGCAGTGGAGTGATAACGATGAAAAGAATAAGATAAGAAATAAAAGGATATTATTCCATAGTGCGAAGGCGACGGATGTCCGTGGCAACTGGAAGAGAGTAATGAGGACGGTTGGGACGATACAGACATCAACATCGGCATGCGCGCCCCGGAGGGAAGAATAGGAAGCTCTGAAGACAACATCGAATACCATGATGGCGGCCGGGGCTCTCCTCTACAGCGACAAGCAAAGCTACCAGCGGTCTATGATAAAATAATGGACACTAACATTGAGGCAGAGGAAGGTGGCACTGAAGGTGGGTGGAGGGATGAGGAAGAGTCGGGGGAGGGTTGGAGTGAAGGACAAGGTGGGAACGATGGGGGTACACGTGATAGGGAAATTAATCTGTCCTTTAATGCCGCTTTGGATTTCAAAGATGATCCGTATTTAAGATCTACCGGAAACTTAACTGATGAAACTGAAAAAGTGCTAAATTTTTGATATTAATGTGAGTTTATCCTTTATTTATTTAGGCATTTTTGGTGAAATCAAGCCTTTATAGAAAATAACAATTGAATATATAATTTTTATTTCTCAAACTATACGTTGTTTCTTTTTATTAGAAAACTAGCTGTTACAGCTCGCAACTTCGTTCGCGTAGACAACTTAAAATCACAAATGATTATGTATTTCTCGTAGTAATGGGAAGTTTTTTTCGGGATAAAAACTATCCTATGGAGGACCTAACCTATAACTAAAGTTTCATTCAGATCCGTCCAGTGGTTGAAGCGTGATTGAGTAACAAATATCCAAACTTGGATTTGAAAAAGGGAAATTGGAAAAAGGTTAGGTCCTGGTATGGACATAGGATAGTTTAAATCCCGAAAAAACATCTCATTCCTACGGAATGAAAAAACATCTAATACTTAATAAGTCGACGAAGTCGCGGGCAACAGCTAGTCTGTAATAATCTGTATTTTATTCTACATCTTCCTATACCTATATTACAACTATGTATTGCCGTATATTTAGAAATTAAAATCGATGACACTTATGCACAATATTTTTAAGTAAGTAAAATTACATTGTAATTAATATACTTTTATTTAATAGTCTGATTTATGTAAAAATTTCTAGTCATACTGAGGGTAGTGTTGATCAAAAGTATTGCCACCCACTTTAAATACCCCATTTAACGTCTGGTAACACTGGAAACTGCCGCACTGAAATCACAAACAGCATAAATCCGATAAAGACAAAAGACGAATTATGCAAACATGAAAATGGATATATTTTTGTTAAATCATCATCATCAGCGAAAATACGTCCACTGCTGAACATAACCCTTCCCAATGGAATGCCACTTTTGGTGAGCTGTCCATTGAGGAATTTGACATAATCACCACACTTGGCAGGCTGATTGGTAATCTGATAATCTTGATTAACACAGAGAACGCAGCTGCCTGACCCGGTGCAATTTTTTAGTCGCCTTGACGACACTGGCGGAAAGATAAGGATGGCCCTATTCTAAGCCAGAAATAAACTAACAAACACCAGTCAATCAAATCAACTACTATTAATATACATCAGTGGGGCATCATAGGCCAAACCTCACAAAGAAGCCAGTCGAGCCACCACGTTAGCCCAGTGCGAGTTCGTGGACTTCCATAAGCCTTAGAATTACTTAAGCGTATTACAAGTTTCCTCACAATGTTTTCCTTTACCGAAAAGCCTATATAAATAAACCGTACTTAAGTTTCTAAAACTCACTGGTACGGGCACAATTTGATCCCACGACCTCATGAACGTGAGGCAAGTAGACAACCAACCTGACTACCATGGCTGCGAGGTATTTCGATGATTTTGGTACTTGCCGACTTTCGTTCTTTGCCGACTTTTTCTATTTCATATATATCCATCTATTTTATAGATATTAACTGCATAATATCAGTCACAGTTGTTCATTACTGTGATCGTCAAATAAAATGTCATCAAAATCTCCGTTTCGAACTTCAACCAAATCGGTTCAGTCATTTCTGAGTAGCAATAAACATTTACTTATACGACTCGACAACTAGTGCATTTTCATCTATGTCCCAATGAAATAATAAATCAAATCTCGTACTTTTGCTTTGCATCCAATTCCTCGACACTGAAATAATAAAAAATACTGCTCATTCTCTGGTTCGCCACCAATTAGAAAACAACACGAATTCACATACAACTTGATACGGCGAGCTTTGCGGTTTGTATAAAAAAGTCAGCAAAGTGTAATACGTCATATACAAAGTTACGGTTCCGTAAATTATTTTTTTGGGATACTTGGAATATCGCATTAAATATTTTTTTCCCTAAAATTTCCTTTATTTTATTAATAATCGCCAGGTTTTAGGTACGTATATATTTTAGCTTCATCAGCCTATTAGTTTTCAAGTTGTCCAGCAGACGGACGACCAGACATTTGGCTTTTTATTACAACCTGTACTAGTTTTATACAGGTTCGGTTACGTTTACATTAAAACTTGTTACACCCTATATTTATTAAACAAATGTCACTTCATTAACAGGAGTAATATTAGGCCTGACGCAGACTTTTCGGTAAAATAATTGTCGGTTAAATTTATTTATTTTAACATTAAACTTGTGCCAAGTATCATATGTTACGGAATCGTTGAAACTCCTGTAGGAATGTATAAAGCCGCTACCTTCGTAGCTAAAAAAACTATAGTCTGGAAGTTTTTCAGATAAATCGGAGTTGATATTTACGTTATAATTCTGTTTCGACATATTTCAATGTACACCAGCTTAATAAGCATTATTCATCTGCATCCGTTCTTGATGGCAATACTAAAATACTTTGAAACAATTTTCAAAAGCACCAACTCCCGATTTACCATACTTCATCTTTAGCTAATTTACCCACTGTGATGTTAGGAGCAGGGGCGGCCCTAGAACGGTGTGAACGTCCTAGTTCGTCCTAGGTCGTAGATTTTACGATTTCCATTCTACCTTTCCCTTCTAAATCACTTACGGTCTAGTCCATGGGAAGCCTAGTCATTTCCTCTCAACTCCTAAACCCATGATAAAAATATTATGATAATATTAATTACGATAAGGACTTTCGTCGACACAAACTGTCGTTTGTAGGCTGTAGTCTGATTCAGGCCTTATTCTCACACTAGACTTACTCTGGCATCGCACGCCATCCCCTCGCACTGTTGAATAAACAACACACGGTGAAAATAGTGAATGTCGTCACAATACCGAGAGAAACACGCCACAAATCTAGGAACTTGGATAGTGATGTGACATTTTTACAAACGGAGGAAGGTGAAATTCAAACTGCATATGTGTTCTCAGGGAAGGACGGTTACGCCCAAGTTTAAAACTGCTTACGTCACAGATGACTTAATAGTTACTTCGTTACTTACGTGCCTATACTTGGTACTCCTCAAGGAACGAAGGACGGTTAAGTAAGTACAAGTAAAAATAATTACTCCATTGCTACCAGTTATATGCATACGAGTAAACCAGTTACGAAACTCCGGTTTTATATAGGGCTAAAGGGATATAATACATGTATAACTACTTACAGCGCACTAATAACTAAGTAAAATGGACCTAGTTAACTCAGTCAGTCTAGCACGGACGGCGCGGCGCGGCGGCTTAATTGCATGTCATTTACATTAGCTCATTAATGTTTTAGTAGAAAATACGTGTTAAAATGCGTTCTTGAATATTCAATGGGCTCGATTCTGAAGGCACAATGTTAAAATTTGACAGCACTAAAACTGTTGCTATCCTTGTCACACAGTATTGTGAAGATAAAGACGAAACCAATTTTAGCGCTGTCAAATTTTAAATGTGTGCCTTCAGAATCGAGCCCAATATTTATTTTAATCACCTAAGTTCTTTATCTTATCGGTATCAAAAGTAGTATATGGAGTGTAACGGACCGGAGATACTGCATCTTCAGTCCATTACACGTTTTCTTAAAAAAAAAAAGTGGATTATTTTGTGCTCGTACCTATGCATGAATGAACTCTCCGTTTTTCTCTAAGCTATGTTTGTGTGAGCCACGCAACAGCGGCACTATCTCACTTTCACTACTGCCCGGGCACTCACTCTGTCTCTGTCTACCGGTACCTATACGAAACGAGCCACATATCTTCCTCCTTTTGGTGTAATCTAAGAATGTTTTTTTAAATCATTTTAGTTTTTTATCGGTGTTAAAATGTATGATTCTAACTATACACAATGCAATTATATCAAATTAAATTACAAACTAAAACTAGAATACTAATAAAAAAAGAAAAATCGAAGGTAAAAAATGACTCCCAGGCTACTGCTACTGGGAGGATGGTGAGGCTTACTTGATGAATCGTAATCACAGATATAGGAATCCAGACCGAAATCAACAGACTGCTGCTTCCAAGTTAGCTTTGTAAAGAAAAAACGGCGCAACAAACTTCACGCAACACATCTTGTAAAATCAAGTTTGTATACAATAATATAAGGATTGTGCGAAGCTGAAGCAACATCTTTGTCATTCTATTATCGTATATTTTAATATATAGGTTTTTAAAAGTTGTTTTAGTGTGATTCTTAAATATACTGTCTGTCAGTAAGTCCCTTAAATTTGAAATCTCCATTAATTTGAGCTATGAAAGATAAGTATCGATACTTTTAAGCTTTTATTAACACATCAACAACACTTTAGACTAAGAGAAAAATATAAAATGAATTTCCTTTAGAGAAGTGTAAACATTTGTTCAGACTTTTGAAATGAAGTCTGTAGTTTTCCTTGCAATGACTAAATACTTTTACATTTAAACTTTATCGCGCAACCATTATGTTGGGTGAAGGTCTTATAGAAAGAAATCGTGGACTGTATTTATTCTTCACCAACATACAATTTATTTTTGCTTAGCTATCGCACTATGAACAATGAAGATTATTAATTTTATTAGCGGTAATTGCCCGCTAATCCAGAATATATTTGGATAACACTTTTCACTCCAAGATGGAGAAATAGAGACGCGGATGGGTGAGGGGGAACGGTTGAAAAGCTGAGTTGGTCGACTTCACATACGCCTTAGACTTTTTTCTTTGATATGCAGGTTTCCTCATGATGTTTTTTTTTTTCACTAAAAACCCTGTTGTTAAATTTCTAATAACTAATTGGTACAGGCGAGGTCTGAAACTACGACCTCATGAACTTGGGGCAAACTTGGGTGTACAACCAATTAGGCTAACACTGCTCTTTCGATGACAGAATGATAAAATCTTACTTACCTTAGCAGTGCAATCTTCACCAATGCACTGTAAAATTAACTTATGTTATTATGTCCCGAATAATATCAAAAGCCATAGTAGAAGTTCAGCTAAAATTCGGCATGTTGTTTGCTAGAAAGTTCAGAATTTAGCTTATATCCTAGAATGATAGCTTAAGTACTGTCTTCAAATGCTATTACTAAATTTTATTTGGAATCCTAGGATTTTAGCTAAAATTCAATACTGCCCTTTTAAAGAGTTTTACCACCGACCTGGTGTGGTGGCGTTTGACTGCTTCAATGACTGACAGCGGCTAGGTCATTAGACTCTAGCACCAGAGATCGTGGGTTTGATACCCACCAGGAACAGACAATATTGTATACAATTGTAAAAGTTCGTCACGTCTGGATTATATTTATGAATTGTTCTATCGTTGTCTAATTCATATCGTTCAGGAGATGATCCTAGTTTGGGAATGGATTATACGAAATAATTATTTAGTTATTACTTTATTGGGGAAGACCTGTGTCCAGCAGTGGACGTCAGCAGAATAAAGATGGAAGAATCCCAACTAGCACACTGGTAATTATAAAATACTTAATAATAGCTATTTGGTGCACCAACACCGTTATACCACCACTACGGACCTATTTTATAACTTATGACTGCATATTTGGCCAGTGTGCCAGTTGAAGTACTAAGTAATTACAGTTTATGAGATATATTGTACTCTTTCCTACCATTGCAAAACAGCCATGCCCCCTACACTGCCAAAATTAAAATGATATTTAAAACCATTGAAAACAAACATTGCGATACGAGAAGAAGTGTTATAACACGCGAGCAGTAGTGTTATTCTCTAAAATTCGAACTCACGTGTGAGTCTCACTCACTTCGAAACCTAATTCATTGGCATTCTGTAAACATTCCAGAGCACTATCGAAGTGAAGTGAGTACACTTCACTTTTTAGTCACTATCTTATCTTATCTTCTTAGGGGGCCAGGAAGACCTGGCGACCCTTCAGGATCTTTTGTGCCAAACCCCTGACCACCAACAGTGCCCCAAGCTGATTTGGTGTACTTCACACAAGCCTTAGAATTTCTTCTTTGGCATATGCAGGGTTCCTCACGACGTTTTTAATTCACCGAAAAGCATGTGGTATTACAAATAAACCGTACTTAAAAAAACTCATTGCTACGGGCGGGGTTTGTACCAGGACCTCATGAACGTAAGGCGAGTGCACAACCAACCAGGCTACCACGGCTCAGGGGCTCAGGCCTGCCACCAACAGCAACATAATTTTTAAAACTTAGCTATATTTACATAATAAGATAGGTATTTAATAAAATGCCGTGTGGTTTCCGGTAGAGTAGTATAGGACCACTCCAACTCTTCCCGTGGATGTCGTACAAGGCGACTGAGGGAATACATTATAAAACATCAATCAGGCCTCCCCAACCCGACTGGCCAGCGCGGGGAAAGTAGGCCAAATCCTCCGTCTGTCTCCGGCAGATATGGGAACTCTCTTCCTACTTTGACTATTTACTTCTTTAATTAAATTTGTCTGGGCCCATGGTAGCGTAAATTCATGACTTAGGACTTGGCCTACCTTCACTGGTAGGCGTCTTTGTAGTTACCTCCGTTGATCCTCGCTTAGAGGAGTTGCGGGGGGAGAATGGTGAGGAGGCGGGAATGTCTCCGGCAGATGAGAGAGGGTTGTGCTCCTGCAGTGGAGACAAAAATAACCTGATGATGATGATGATGATTTAGTAAAATAAACTTGGACTGTTATTAAGTAGATCGCGTTGTTAAATAATATAGGGTAAACCTAGTGAATAAAACTTACATATGAGTTACACATGCGTCCAATACACTGTGAAAAGTAATATTTACAATTTGTGGAAAAGTTATGCAAAACTATGAAAATTATTTACAGAGATTTTAAAGAAAAGAAAAAAATTAAACACTGAGTACGACGTTACGTTATGTACTGACTACAGAATTATAGGTTTTTTTAAAACCGCTTCCGCTATCACCTCCTCCTTTTACCCTCCCTCCAAATGTAACCCTAACTCATTGCAATCTGAATTCCGCCGTACATTATACTACTTTGTTGTATACTAATGTAATGCATGACAGCTTTTGAAAACTATAAATTCGCGTAACTTTTGATTGAGTAAGACGATTGCGATGAAATAAAGGCAAAATGTTACTCAGAATTAAGCCCAAATTGAATGAAAATATCATCAGAATCGGTTTAGTAGTTTTCACGTGATGCGTGCACGAACTAAAAGATAAACAAACAGACAATAATTCCAAAAATAGTCTTAGTGTATTGTATTACTCATCTTTGCTTAGACCCCCATTTTTTTGAAAATATATTCAATGTACAGGCACGCGAAGTTAATGTTTTTATTTATTAGATAATCTTCAGATAAGCATTTGTATATAAAAAACATACATTCAAAAAGATTACTAAAATGTTGAAGAAGATAATTAATGTCATTTATTACCCCTGACGCACATTGTTCGCCATCACACTGAAAATATAATATTTTGAAGCTTATTATTAATGGTACGTCAAAATAATGCCTTTTGTAAATATATGAAGTGAAAACTAGTCAATTTACAGCGCTTTCCGTACGCCTCATAGAGGCTTCCGGTGCCCATAGGGCTGGCCAATACCTCAGCCAGCGCATTAGCCTGGCCATACAGTGAGGGAACGTTGCCAACCTTCTGGGCACATAGCATCGAGTGTGACCACCTCGAGAGAATTGTCTATTTGTAAAACCCATTGTTATTTAATGTGTATAATAATAGGTATTTAGTAATAAAATGTATTTTAAAATGGAATAAATTATCTTATTATGACATGTTAAATATGTATGTTAAATATGTACTGTGTAATCTTACCATGGCGTCGCAACCAGTCGTATGACACTGCAAGAACAAAATACTTAACCCTGCGCTTCTATGTAAACACATACATTATAAAAGGTCACAAATTATACATCGTACATAATAAAAATATGCGGTATCCGACAAAAAAAATTAGGTATTCCTAAAACATCTCGGAAAATAAATGTTTACCTGGAATATCCATATTCCACTAAACATTTTATTACAATTATTATATTTATTCTGGATGAGAAGAACCGAAGATCGGGTTCAGTGGCGCACCTTGGGAGAGGCCTATGTCCAACAGTGGACTCTTTCAGGCTGATGATGACGATTATCTTCATTATATAAATACGAGCATCAAATATGTTTCACAGGGTATTATTTCTTAAAATCCTAAAAAATTAAAACATCTCATAATTTACCAGATAATTTTACAAATGTTCCAAAATTCAGCTCAATGGGTCCAGTAATATTCAAGCTATTCACCAGACAGACAGACGGACAAAAAAGGTTCGCTATAAGGGTATCCGTTATGACGGAACCCCAAAATGAAACAGAGCCCCAGACAAGAGCTAGTAAAATTCAGTTCGACTTACTCTTGCTTGGCATTGTGGATTACGGCACTGAAACCATTAGAAACAGCATTAATTATTATTATTAACAGCATTAAACTACTAGACTAGAGATTAAACATTATGAATCTTCGAATGGTACCCGGATAATAAGAGCATCACTCCTAAATTTCCTTTAGATATCGCACCAATTCAGATATAAGTCGAGATAGTAGGCAATCCTTATAATATACTAAGCTCCTACGCCCCGATGTCTCGATACCTGTAGTGCTATTCTCTAAAATACAAACGCATTTCCGAGTCTCACTCAAGTCACTTCACTCACTTTGAAACCTAATCCATTGGCATTCTGTAAACATTCCAGATCACTATCGAAGTGAAGTGAACAAAGAACTCACTTCGATAGTGATCTGAAATGTTTACAGAATGCCAATGGATTAGGTTTCAAATCGAGTGAAGTCACTTGAGTGAGACTCGCACATGAGTTTGTATTTTAGAGAATAGCACTACTGTTATATTGATCGTCGCTCTGTCTGACCTTTATGGTATGCATAGCGAGACAATTCTTCTCCTTGTTCAAGTCGAAACTACTAAATACCCTTTTGAGAACATTGTGTTTATGCCCCTTCACCAATACGATCCTATGTCCCTTCACCCGATGTAGGTCCTGATCGTTGCTCTACCTGGCACCCATTATGTCTCTATAGCAAGCCAGTCTTTTATCTGAATTGTTCAAATCGAAACTTTTAAATACCCTGTTGAGAACGTTCAGTTTGAGGAGGTACATTGTCCCTAATGCCCCTTCATCTCTACGACCCTATGCCTTACCTAGGTACCTGATTGTTGCTTTGCCCTATACCTACATGTCTCTATAGCAAGTCAGCCTTTTCAGCCATATTGTTCAAGCCGAAACTTCTGGATACCGCGCGTGTTGAGAACGTTATGTTTGGTGCGGTAAATTGTCCCCAATGCCCCTTCACCTCAACTACCCTATGCCTCACCTAGGTATTGTCGCTCTGTCAGACACCCATTATGTCCCCATGGCAAGCCAGCCTTCTCAGCCATATTGCTCAAGCCGAAACTTCTGGATACCGCGCGTGTTGAGAATGTTATGTTTGATAAGGTGCATTATCCCCAATGCTCCTCTATACTCTGTCCCCCAACCATTTTTTTATAAGAAGTTAGGTTTAAAAATGTAAAGTAGGTACAATATTTAAGAAAGCAAAAGATTTTTAAATTTGAGACTTGACCTCAGTAGAATCCTAATTTTTTTTAATGAATGTAATGTAAACGTGCACATTTTGCGTCTAACCGTCCTACGTACCTGATCTTCGCTCGGTCTGACACCCATTATTGTCTCCATGGCGAGCCAGTCCTTCTCATCAGTGTTGTTCAAGTCGATGCTCCTCAACACCGTGTGCAGAATGTTGTGTGTAGTGAGATCCATCGTTGCAGGGGGTTCAGTCCGCAGGGGGGGTGCCTCCTGCAAGTTGTTAATGATAATAAAAATCTTGATTCAAAAAACATTAAGAGTCCCCGCAGACTGCAAACTTTATATCGGCCGGTAATTTAGTCGGATTGAGCTGCTAGTGCGCACACTGGGCCAACAAATCGTCATAGTATGCGCACTTGCATACATCTTTATACTGTTTAAGAGCCTGACTAAATTATCGGCCGATATAAAGCTTGCAGTCTGCGGGGACTCTTATACAGATTACAGAAAAACCCCACAAAACCGAATTCCCAGTTTGACTGAGGGGAGCAGTCTCGTCTCACACACAAACATTTGTAATGTTATCGATTGCAAGTAAAGTTTACAATTTTAAACATTATTGTATATACTATATGTTTCACTAACGTAGTTTTAATTTTTATTTTTTCATATGGACTTTGTCTGAACAAAAATATTATAAGAAAAATAAAAAATAAAATAACAAAAAGCTTCTTATGTTTCTAATTGATTTCGCTCAGGGCAAGTCACAGTTGCTGAGTAGGTATTCCCTATAATCTATCGCAAATTTACGCATGTTATCTTGCCGGCGTATACAGATAGGTATTTCGTTGTAGATTACAGGGATACGACGCCCAAGCAATCTGCCACCGAAGTTGTTCACCCTCGTGGAGGACTCCAACTTTCCCTGAGCGACCATCCTGGTGTAGTTATCATGTTGGACTGGAGTTTTATGCTCTGGACTGCTATGGTTGTATCGTGCTATTAGGTATTCGTGCTTAAGGCAAACCGGAAGGCTTTTACATATTTTGTTATAATTATCTACTACTAATTATACTACTCTATAATTATCTGTCTACTAACAATGTTATGTTTTAAAAATATTAATTGTATTGATTCTATTTTATTTATATGGGTCTTGAATGTTGTGTTTTTCAACCGACTTCAAAAAAGGAGGAGGTTCTCAATTCGACAGTATAATTTCGATGTTTGTTACGCGATTACTCCACCAATTCTGAATGGATTTTGATGGTCCTTTTTTTGTTTGGTAGGTCATACTTCAGAGGTTGTCCCGTATAAATTTTTATTATTAACATATACATACACTTGCCTAATACCCAACGAGGATTTTCTTCTGTGCTATGGGAATTAAACAAGGATTGGACAATTTACACATAATAACACAGCCAGATCGGAATCAACTTGTACAAATTGTACAAAGTTGTCTGTCCCCAGCGGGAATCGAAACCACGACCTCTGGCACTCGACTTGTTCGAGTCCAGTGACCAAGTCACTAGGCCATCGGGGCGGTTTAAATTAGTAGGTATTTGATCAATCTCACTCACAGACGCTTGCATGATTTCTAAATTGCAATTATTACATTTAAAGAGAAAACAATATGACATATAACTGAGGTCGACTTACCGTCAGCCCATAACGCTCTGGCCTGTCGTCAATGACCGGCACTAGTATAACGCCCTGAAATTAACATTCTTATTAAAGCAAATGCTGGTTTTGTCAATTTTGATTTACTTCTCTTTAATAGGTATGTCGGAAAATACATTTTATAGGGTAGGGTAGGGTAGGGTAGGGTAGGGTGGGGTAGGGTAGGGTCGGGTAGGGTAGGGTAGGGTAGCGTGGGTAGGGTAGGGCATAGGTTCTGACGGGACTTTAAAAGATACGAAAAAAAAAGAATATTTACCTACATCAGTACATACTTACTTCTTATGTAATTTGTTAGTTTACTCACGTTGACAGTATGTTGACGATTTTTTCCTGTTTCAGGGTCCTTAAGTGAAAAAGAATAATTTACCTTTTTGGGGTCCTTCTGAACCAACGATCTCTATGTACTGACTAGATGGAGGGAATCAAACAATCACTCTGTTCCACGCAACTGCGACTCCGGGAGCCGCACCCCGTTCACATTTACTTTGACACTTGTGCAGTTACTACGCAGAACATTTAATTATTTACTAAATATTGACGCTATTTACCCGTAGCGTCAATATTTGGTAATAATTAAATGTTCTGCTTAGGCTTCTAGAAAAATTTACTTTATTAATATCTCAGGTTCTAAGTAGCGTATCAACATGAAACATGCACCAGATTTTAAGTCAGACCACCAGCAAGACAACTGTGAAAACTGCATCAAGTTTCATTCGTTTTTGCGTGATGCGTTAACAAACATACATACAAACAGACAGAAAGACAGACAAAAATTCTAAAAAAATAATGTTTTAGGTTCTATTGGCCCTATAAAGACCCCTCATACAATTTTCTTTTAAATATCTCTCATGTACAGACATAGACCATTTACAGTTTTATTATAAGTATAGATTACCGTCACTTTCGCTAAACCATCTGCAGTATAATTCTGTAGAACAATAACAAAAGGTATCATGATTTGTTATATAGGTACCTCGAACGCATTTTGAATCATTACAGGTTATTATAGTATCATAATACAAGTTATACGTAGTGTCTTACCACAGGAATCCTATCAAGGTAGAACGGTTACAGCAATTTGTTCACTTCAGTACCGCACGTGCCGATTTTCGGACATAGTGCGCCCCTACTACTTATAGGATTTCTCTGTATCTATAACAATTGCGGTATAACCATTCTAATAACAGGTTTTATATAACACAGACCGGTGCAGCAAGGCTGTTTTCACTCTTGCACGCCAACAGTCGGTCTAGCCAGTGGAGCTTTGAAACTGATGGCGAGCAGTCGTTTCAATTCATCAACATATGTCGACGTCCACTGAGGGACCAGGTATCTAGCGCTCATTAGGGAAGCACCGCCCTTGGCATCCGGCCACCTTCCTTAAGTAGTCGGCCATCAGGTGTAGGTCGCCGTAAATACTATGTCGAATCTCTTCATTGCGGATCATAGCCTTCAAGGAAACCCCGGCACAGCGCTCTAGGGGTCGTAAGCAATTCAGCTAAAATCCCTCTAACTACAAAGTTATTTTGTACTATCTAACTGGTCACGTGACATATTCTGATAAGCGTTTGGCGTCTAACTAACGCAGTTACATACTACGGGGAGGCACTGCTCACTGAATGACTATAAACTTGTGGATTAGGTCCACCAACAGTCTCCAGGTCCACGTTTCACTCACCGAGTTGTATTCCACCCAGCGTATCGGCGCACCAAAGTCGTCCTGTTAATAAATAAAGTGTTTACTGCTGTGGTCAACCAGAGACGAACCTCGGCCTCCGCGAGCTGCTGATTTGATTCACCACGCTTTTGCAAATATCTTAGGTATAATTTAAACTTACAGCACCTGGGAGAATTAGCTTTGTGTCATTGAATTCAGGAGGAACATAACTGCCCTCTGTTGGTTCCTGTAAAAACATATCTAATAAATAAAATCGTAAACATCGCATGTACATTGAAGATATTTGCAAAAAAAAAATTTAGGTCTAAGGATAAGGGAGCGGGAGCGGAAGCGGAAGCGGAAGAAGAAGCGGAAGCGGAAGCGGGAGCTGTAGCGGGAGCGGGAGAGGGCGCGGGAGTGGGAGCGGGACCGGAGCGGGAGCGGAAGCAGAAACGGGAGCGGAATCGGGAGCGGGAGTGGGAATGGGAGCGGATTCTGTAGTTCACGCGAGAAGAGCCGCGGGCAAAGCTAGTAATAAATAAGCTTTTATTTACTACAATCATGCTGTTTTTCATATATACATTAATGTATGCAATAACCTATATTTCTTCTTCACCTTTCTCTTCCCTTCATTTGTTCGTAGTTTGTCTTGTGACAGAGGCCTCCTCCACGGTTTTACACTCCTTTTTATCCCAACGATCTCTATGTACTACTAGATGGAGCGTTCCAAACAATCGCTCTGTTCCACGCAAGTAGCCACAACTCTTTCACATTCACAATGAAACTTGTGCAATTACTACTCAGAACATTTAATTATTTACTAATTATTGACGCTACGGTTAAATAATGACAATATTTAGTAAATAATTAAATGTTTTGAGTAGTAACTGCACAAGTTTCAAAGTGAATGTGAAAGAGTTGTGACTACTTGCGTGAAACAGAGCGATTGTTTTGAAAGCTCCATCTAGTAGTACATAGAGATCGTTGTTTTGTCCCTACCTATTCGTGTCCGCACTCCTGCCGTTTAATATCATCACCCATAACATATTTTTATTTTATTTATTTATTTTGTTGCCCTTTCTATAGGTGTAAATTATCAAGACTTTGTAGTCCTACGTTGTTTGTATCAAACCTAAAGAGCCCACTCAGGCCAATTAGGCATACTCATTTGATTTGTTTAAATTATCCCAGCGTTTTTTTAAACTACATTATGATAGTATTTGTCGAAGAATACCATGTCTGATAGAGATAAGATTTTATTGTATATACCATGAGTCTATGATTGTATAGGGTTCATTTTCTAAAAATACTTACATCTTGGACCACTTCTCTAACTCTCAAAGGAAGCATTTCATGGTGCTTAGCAAACATCTAAAAAAATTAATAACATAACTATATTTTTCTATTAAAGCCTAGTTCGCACTATGCTAGTAATTTAGTCGAGTGGCGAGTAATTTAGCAGACCACAACGTGAACATTACAATTTTGGTTGAGTAATTTAGTAAGTCATTTAGTCGCGTCGATCCATTTTGTTATATTTTTTCGAGCGAGTAGCGCCTGCTCACTGGTTCGTCGACTTGCAAGTTCGGCCCTGTTGTTTTGATCGAGTTCATTAGCTGTCGCAAAAATCACGTTTGGCTGGAACGAAGAAACCACTATAGAGTTTGTTTCGAAATATTTAGAAAATGAATAAAAAACCAACAAATGAAGCAATCAGCAGTATGCGAACGTAGTGCGAACGATTTTAGGGCAGTAGCGAGTATTTTATAGTTACTAAATTACTCGTCACTCTACTAAATACTAACAAAGTGTGAACTAGCCTGACGATGCGACTCTATTAGATGGAAGATATGTCTAATTAATATATTATGCCACAATCAATAAATTCTTACATTACGTGCTTTTTCTCGAAGTGATTCCAATTTTTCCAGATCTTTTTCCATTTTTACTTGTGCTGGTGACAATGTCGTCTAAAAAAGTAAGAAAGAACGTGTTCACTTCTATATCTGTTCAATATCTAAATCATTAATGTAACATTCCATAAAACATTATTTGAATTTGTATTTTTGTTCTACTTCTAAATTTACACCCTAAAACCAATACAGACAGAGAAGACAGGTTGTTGTTAAACAACCCCCCCCCCCCCCCCATCGATCTCGCACCACATAAAAACTTGCAAGCTGAAAAAAAACCCTGATATTTTATCAGCCTTTTCCCATCAATCGCTTTCTATTGTATTTTACTACGGGAAGCTGAAGGTCCAGAACTATTACCAACCCTACTTCATTAATTATTCACTGTTGGAATACACATTTCTTCTGGCTGCACAATTACATTAGCAAACTTTTTCCCCAAGATAAAGTTGACTAACCTTGAGAACAAGAAGTAGTGAGTAAAGAAATCTAGTCATTATGAAAATACTTGTAAGACCTTACCGTCTCAATAGGTATTTCTTGTTGTGGTTGTTCTTGCTGATACTGGCCTGGCGGAGACTGTCCTTGCGGGTACTGACTGTTTTTGTACGGTCCTGGCAGGTACTTTCCAGGTGGGAACCGTCCCTGCGGGTACTGCCCTTGCGGGTACTGCCCTTGTGGATACTGTCCTTGAGGATACTGTCCTTGTGGATACTGTCCTTGTGGATACTGTCCTTGTGGATACTGTCCTTGAGGATACTGTCCTTGTGGATACTGTCCTTGTGGATACTGTCCTTGTGGATACTGTCCTTGTGGATACTGTCCTTGTGGATACTGTCCTTGTGGATACTGTCCTTGTGGATACTGTCCTTGTGGATACTGCCCTTGTGGATACTGCCCTTGCGGGTACTGTCCCCACGGGTACTGTCCTTGTCTATGCAACCCATATGGGTTTTGCCCGTTTGAATGTTGTAATTGTGGGTGCCGACCTTTCTAAACGCAAAACATTTTTAATTGTAAAGATCGTATTTAAAATATATTTGTATTGCAATGTGAATACGACGTCTTTATGCGTTGTCGGAAACGGTTTTGCAATAAGTTGCTTGCTGTCATCTTAACATTATTTTTGACCTAATGGATATTGTTATAGACATCATATTGAAACTACATACTCAATTTAAAATTACTGTTCGTATAACTTGAGTGCCATCATCAAGAATGAAAGTTAAATTTCGTTTCAAACTATTGATAGGTACGTATGTATAACTTATATTTTATATGTATAAAATATAAGTTATGTATGTACTATTTAGCAATGTACTTTAAAAATATATAACAAAGTAATAATAGTGTTAAATACGTCTTATAAATCGTATATTCTCTCAAACAAATCAATATTTTCGCATATTTCCACTAACATATGGTTGCTTGTACTGCATTAATTGTTGCTGTTGCGATGGCCAGTACTGTTGCCTGACTTGCTGTTGTCTCATTTGTTGATTGCCGACACCACTCCCTCTTGCATCCGACTTAAAAAGAAATATATAACTTAACACCAAATAAACCACTTCCTTCTTTAGAACTAAGAGCGCTGAGGGCTGACGGTGCACCAAACGATGAGAAGAAATTACCGCCTATAGACACCTACAGTGTGGTTTCCGGTAGAGTAGAATAGGACCACTCCAACTCTTCCCAAGGATGTCGTACAAGGCAACTAAGGGAATACATTATAAAACATCAATCAGGCCTCCCCAACCCGTCTGGCCAGCACGGGGAGTGGTGGCCAAATCCTCCGTCTGTCTCCGGCAGATGAGAGAGAGTTGTCCTGCAGTGGAGACAAAAATAATCTGATGATGATGAGACACCTACAGAGGGCTCCCGAGTTAAAGGGCTTAGGGAAAGAGGTGCGTGCGATGAAGTGGGAAAGTCCTTTGACTCCGTCCCCCACTCTATGACTTTATATCGTTACGCCTTTCTTGAAAAACCCCATTATGGCAGCGATTTTGATCTCCAATCATATCATGTATCAATGGTATCATATTTCGAAACTTACGGTTTACTAGCTGCTCTTAAAGAAACCCACACATCTGAGGTAATTTGGCATTCATAACTGTGGTATAGACCTCGTGGCTTACAAATGTCATGAAATAAGTAAGTTTTGACTAACCCCATATCGCCTTTTTACTAGTCCTTGCTGGGTATGTTGATGCTGAGCCTGTTGGTGCTGGGTATGTTGTTGTTGTACCGATTGATTGTCCATTTGATCCAACTTATCAGTTGACTTCTAAAGAATAGACCTCATTTTTAAAGCAACATCCTCAACTGAGGTCATAGATAATATTTTTCATTTCACATTTGGATTTAAGGGGTTATAACGACATCAAGTACTCCAAATTCCAGCCTTAACTGCACGAAGTGCGGGTGCAGCTAGTTAACAGGATTTCGCCAAGCCCTACACCGAAACACACAGAAGGCGGAGGCGTGGCGGTATCGGTATACTTCATAAAAAATCCCGGAGCACACCTCCGCCACGCATTCGCTTTCTGTGTGGTTCAGGCTGGCATACCACAGACCGGCAGGCATAGAGTTTTGCA
This sequence comes from Esperia sulphurella, assembly GCA_947086405.1. Taxonomy (NCBI): domain Eukaryota; kingdom Metazoa; phylum Arthropoda; class Insecta; order Lepidoptera; family Oecophoridae; genus Esperia; species Esperia sulphurella. Next base: position 6,348,895 of record OX352282.1, read on the forward strand.
ATGGCCAACACGACAGCTCAGCCTGTTATGGGTATCTTCCTCCACTTCAGCAAAGATCCAAATAGGACATTGATAGACTGATTAAGATTACTTATAAAATGAAAGTCTATTATAGCAATAATTAAATGACAAACTCTTACTTTGTGTGTTTCTTCCGGTTGCTGTGATTTGCGATAGGGTTGTTGGTAAGGTTGTGTATAAGGTTGGTTGTAATTTTGTTGGTAAGGTTGTGGATAAGGTTGGTTGTAAGTTTGTTGGTAAGGTTGTGGATAAGGTGGGTTGTAAGTCTGTTGGTAGGGTTGTTGATTGAATTGTCGGTAGGGCTGTTGGTAAGATTGTGGGTACGTCTGTTGGTTAAATTGTCTATAAGATTGTTGATTAAATTGTCGATAGGGTTGTTGGTAAGGTTGTGGATACGGTTGTTGATTGAATTGTCTGTTGGGCTGTTGGTGGATTTGTAGGTTAGGTTCTGGCAAGGGATCTTTGAATGGTTCTTTTAAAAGTTGTTGGTAGACTTGCCGGACTTTAGTTAGGTTTGTTGGTTGTGGGTAAGGTTGTTCATAGGATTGTTGGTAAGTTTGTTGGTAAGGTTGCTGATAGTGTTGTTGGTAAGACTGTTGATAAGGTTGTTGATAGGATGGTTGTGATAGGTTAAAGCGTAGCATTTCTAATTCCTGTTTAAATTCCGCAGGTATCTAATGTGCAAAAGAATTATTTTAATAAAAATTAAACACTCTTGGAATAGTAAGTTACTACGAGTACATAGTAAGTTAAATGCATTATATTTTGCAATATCTTTTGATGCACGATAAAATTTTAATTGAATTAATTTATTTTAAAGATTTGAATTTTAGGACATGTGCAAAAGGTAAGTAGGTTAAAGCTATTATAAAACACAGAGTATTATTAAGTAGTCTATGACAGAGATACTGCTGTTTATTCACGCGCGCGTTGTACAATAAAAAGATTGATTCACAAGGCAACAATTCTAGCTGCATTCATGCAACGAACTGTCACGCGGTCTGCCATCTTTGGGTCAATGACAGGAACTAGTGCAAAGGAAAAGCTAAATACAGAAGGCTCTTTCAACGCATCGCGCGTGAATATAAGGCGCGTGATGACATTGTGAAAACGTGCAGTCAGTCAAACGTGCGGGACGTTATTACGGGCGTGAAATCGAGACAACAAAAACTTTCAGTTATGGTAAGTAAATTACACTCACAATAGGCGTCCCTAAGTTTTGTACAGGAGGACTTTCTCGTGCGACTGGTGATGGCGGAGGCGGCACCTAGATATTTGCAAAATCTTTTAAATTAAAGTCTTATGTTAGTGTGCTATTTTCACGTAAAAAAAAGTATGAAACGATACCTCCAAAGTACACTACGTCAACAAAAATGTTGGTCAATTTGATATTTTTCAAAATCGAGTTATCATATACTTTTTTTTAAAGTGGATAGGTATTTAATTATTAAATATTAACTTAATGAAAATATATACAACTATATACAGTATTAAAAACTAATATATAAAACGCGTTACAGTAAGAACACGTTATCATATACTAATTATTATGCTTTCTAAATTTTAAGAAACAAAAAATTATATTTTTTTCTAGAGATTTAAAGTTTGGCAACTCGATTTTGATAAAAACAAATTTGACCAACATTTTAGTTGGCGCAGTGTACCTTTACTTAAAGTAAGTAAAACGTTATGCATTTACGTTGATTATAAAGGCGTAAACATTTTTTTACTAAAAAAATCTACTAAAAAACATCTGCACATTTAAAAATAACTTTTTTTTCTACTTAGTCTTGTCTGTAAGCCGCACATGTTTACGCTTTTTTGCAACGCTATTATGCTGTTATACAAGTACCTGTGTCACAAGCATGAGTTACAAGTATATTACTACAGCCTGTATATAATTTGTCAATCAATCAATCATATATTTATTTGCGAACCTAGGTAAAAATATGGTGGTAAGTGTTTTGTACAAGTACTTACTGCTAGTGGCGACTGCGTAAACGGCAACTTTATGTCGGGCGGCAGCAAGCTCCTGTCCATATTCTAATAAAACGCAATAAGGACAATAAGAACAACAAAATTATGTTTACGGTACATCAAACTACAGAAACAAAGAAATTGTGCTATGAATGCGAGATGTAGGTATGTACTGTGGGGTACCGAGTTAAAGGACCGTTAAAAGACAGCTAAATTAAGTTTACGTATACGTTTACATTTACGTTTACGTGTACGTAAGTGGAAGTTGGCGTGGGCGTGGGCGTGGGCACTGGTGTGGGCGTGAGCGTGGGAAAAGGGGAGCGGGAGCGGGATTGAGAGTGAGATTAAGAGTCTGAGTGGAAGTGGGATAGGGAGCGGAACCTGTAGTCAATGCGAGCGGAGCCGCAAGCACAGCTAGTATATAATATTAGTTTGATTTATTATTCACAACATAGAATTTACCGCCAGTTTTTGCATTGCCGTCTCCATAAATTCTTTAGCCGTCATCTGTAATTAATATATTTAATAATCAGGTCACTTTTTTAAAAGGTTTCTTTACTCCAAATCTGCCTTGCTATAAAAAAAGGCCGCTAAGTGTTTCCGCAATTACCAAATTAACAAAAAGGGGTCAAACTGGTTTACTACAATTCTATGATCGATGAGTTCTAACAAAGATAATATATTACAAGGTTCTAATAAGGAACTGTGAAGTTTGTTGCGCCGTTTCTTCTTCACAGCGCTAACACCTAGGAAGCGGTAGTCGATAAAAAAAATTACGTGTATAAATGTACCAAGTGTACTCATATGCAATAAATGATTTTGACTTTGACTTTGACTTTGAACTGTAATTATTTTCAGAGAATTCCAGAAAAAGGACTCCTTTTCTGACAATTTCCATAAGGTTTGTTGCTTGTGTCCAGGGGCTAGTCTGGTCGTAAGCGTGCCGACACCTCGAAACTGGACTATTAGCCTTACCGAATCATGCGGGACTCTGACGAGGTGGTCAATTATTTCCCTAGCTAACCGTGGTACCACAATGTGTCTCAACGCGGAGGTGGTGATGATGTTCGCCACACACGCCAAGTGGTATCACGGAGCGTAAAGTTGACGAAAGGAAAGCTTTGCGACGTTGGATCGCGCAAAGTGGCGATGCTTCGTCTCTGCCTACCCCTCTGGGACCAGGGTGTGTATTATGTATGTATGTATATTGCCCAACGATCTCTATGTACTACTAGATGGAGCGTTCCAAACAATCGCTCTGTTCCATGCAAGTAGCCAGAACTCTTTCACATTCACTTTGAAACTTGTGCAGTTACTACTCAGAACATTTAATTATTTACTAAATATTGACATTATTTAACCGTAGCGTAAATATTTAGTAATAATTAAATGTTCTGCGTAGTAACTGCACAAGTTTCATTGTGAATGTGAAAGAGTTGTGGCTCCTTGCGTAGAACATAACGATTGTTTGGAACGCTCCATCTAGTAGTAGATAGAGATCGTTGATATTGCCAAAACACAGCGGCCTTCTTCGGTAACAAGGCAGAAATGCGGTCTGAACAAGGGGTGATGGTATTTTAACACTTAGATGGTGAATTAATTAAAAGAATTAACTATAGTTCATTCTTGCTCCTTAAAGGTTTTTAGGTATTAGATACAGCAAATGCCTTACGTTACCGTGTGTCATGTCGTGGACCATACTTACATGTTTTAGCTGATAAATATTGAAATAACCATTTTAAATTGTATTCTATCTCCTGCATGTTTTATATTTTTTAAGACATTGGTAATAATGCCATCACGATATCTTTTAATTTTCTGTTTACTACCAGTATCGGAGTGCCACAGACCAACGCTGGTCCTGATATACCTAACTAACGTTGATAGTAAGCTTTAGTAAGGTTTGAGGTTAGGAAGTTCACTGCTTTAAGAAGATCAGCTTAGTCACGTTTACTTATGTTTCCTTCACAGTGTACACACGCACAGACATTTGTTGCGTAATATACTATCGCTACAGCAAAGCCCGAAGAATACAATATTTTGGAAAAACAATACACAACAAAATGTTCTCCAAAAAACGCGGGAACCACCTTATCTGTTTTTCTCTGTTGCGTAGAACAGAGCGATTGTTTGGTTCGCTACATCTAGTAAGTATATAGAGGTCGTTGTATCCCTTTCGTCCCATTTCGTAACCAAATTTCGTAACTGGCTACGAAATGGGAATTTAATTCCCATTCTGTAACCGGTAACGAAATAGGAATTGCGTTGTCCCATGTGGTAACTCACTTTCATAATTGGTTACGAAATGGTAAATTAATTCCCATTCCGTAACTGGTTACGAAATGGGAATTGCGTTGTCCCATTCGGTAACCAGCTTCAATAAATCCGTATGCGACAGACGTTGGTTGAATCTATGATATGACGAATCCTTGTGATTTTTCTATTTGATGATGAAACTTAAACTTAACACAAAACTTACTAGTGTACCAGGTGATGAAGGGTTTAGTTGTGGCTTCTGTGTGGAAGGATGTACCTGTAACAAATTATTACACAAGTATTCTAATCAATTGAAGAAGGTGGCCGGTAGCGGCTGGATGCGGAGGGCGGAGGACCGGGTGTGGTGGCGTTTATTGGGGAAGGCCTATGTCCAGCAGTGGACTTCTAGGGGATGACATGATGATGATGATTCTAATCAATGAAATCGTAACTAATATAATAGAACACATTGAGATTATTTTTGAAATTTTGTCTATTTATCTGTTTGTCAGTTAGTGTATACGCCTCACGTAAAAACGACTGAACCGATTTTGATAGACTTTTCACAGAAACATAGGGCTTAACTTGGAGTAACATTAAATCTTTATTTCATAGCATTCGGCTTACTAAATCAAAAGTTATGGGCATTTTCAGTTTTGCATAACAATGAAGTGTAATTATAATGTTCGGCGCAATTCAGATTGCGGTGAGTTAGGACTACATTTAGAGCTGTAAGCTTCAGCGTCAGCTTCGGGGTCGGAGTCGTAGCCGAAGTCGGATTGATAGTGAGTAGCCACGCGAGCAGAGCCGCGGGTACAGCTAGTATCTAAGTATATTAAGTCAGCACCGGTACATCGTACACAATAGGTATTGGAAATTTTCCTAGAATTTTCTGTATGGTAAACATGCAAAGTTTGTGAGTTTATTCTGAGTACCTTACCTTCGAAACTAAGGAACTAATATCAAAAATTCTTCTACTGGTAGAATGCTACTTTGATCTAGGTGGATGTTGACTATGTTAAACTCCGAAAAACGCCGAGTACTCGCTAGAAAGATGACTAACTGTGGGCAACGCCGGGTGAGAAGCTAATATACTACCTCTTGAAATATCCTGATACTTACATCGTCCTCCCCACTCGCCCAGTATGGGTTGAACTAAAAAACAAATAGCGATACATTAGTGGAATAAGGATCGTTAGGATTCTCGTGGTAGCAGCCATTACGGAAGCCAGCACTGCAGGGTAATTGGTGGTTGGGGTTTGTGGCGATTAGTTAGCCTTGTCAAGAGACTAATAATAAGAATATACTATTTTAAGGTAACGCCTATGTACTCTCTCTAGTGCTGGGCACTTAGTTCTTTCTTCGAATTTAGACAGCACTAGACCCCTCTAGTGCTTTGTTAAGATAAAAAGGCGATTATTATAAAGAACTCTAAATGACAATCTTAAAAGCAAATAAAAATGTGATAAATCTAATAAAGACTCGTCTCCGGCTCAAAGGTGCCCATGACGCTGGCTGCGTTACCACGTTGAATAGCCAGGGCTAATCTTTGAACCAGGTACTGCTCCGCCCGGGGGTCACTCCCATGGTCTCTCATGCGCTTCCCCATCTCAAGCACAAATCAGTTAGCTATATCACAGTACTCATCAATGTTTGCGAACATAACTAAGTAATTTATCGGTAATTCAAATGACTTCGTGTAATTGCAACGTCCTTTGCACTTCTGCAGCTGTAGGGCTTCTCTACGGGAATCAACATGGGCAGATCAAACTTTGTGGTGATATTGACTCTCCATTCATGCTCTAGTGGCACTACCCACAGCTTTTCTCCTTAAAGCGCGGTCTCCATGTTTGTATTCGTCTTATACACTTGACGTTGGCAAAATCCAAAGACAGTCCATTTAAGGCAGAAGAAGGATCGTAACCGTAACATCATCATCAGCCAGCTGACATCCACTGCTGGACAAAGACCCCTGTGTGCGCCACCTCATTCAGGCCTCTTTTTTTAGCCCTATCTGGATGATGAACACTCATGACAAGAATTATATTAAAAATCGTGATATATCGCTCTCCATCAGCCCGCGACTGCTAAGTCGACGCTAAACGTGAGCCTCCCTCAAGACGTGGCTGCCCATCACCGCGGTATTTGGGTCTGACCACACTTTAAAGATTATTTCAGTCGGTCGTCAGGCCCGCACTACGTGTTGACAATTAGAGTTGGATTTCTACCACCTTACCCTTTCTACCCCCACAGCTCTTTGACACCCCCATTTGGTTGTTTAACTAAGTATATATATATATATTTACTCCAGCGCTAGGATTCACAGTTGCAGTGCCGACGCTGGTTCGCTGGAAAAATTAACGTATCATTAGTCTTCGTTCGCAAAATGCCAAGATTTTTGACCCACCAGTTGGAGCTCCGGAGTAGTAATGTAGTATATATGGTATGTGGGTATAGGGCCGATTCTGAAAAGGCAGACATTTAATTATCAAATTCTCCCTATCAAACAATATAAAGAAAATATCAGTCATATTCTTCTAAAACATACATACATAATGCTCACGCCTTGGTCCCAGAAGGGTAGGCAGAGACGATGAATCGCCATTTATAAAACAAATCAAAATATTACCGCAAAGTTCTTTAACTCGATCTGATGCGCGAAATCCGATTTCTGAAAATAAAACATTCCTATTACGCAGAGATTCTATTGTCTCGTCTAGCCAGCAAAATCAAAATGGACAGACGGATTTCCTCCGGCTGAGGAGTCCAAGGATCCGGAGGTCAGGGCGACAGTGAGAGAAACTGGCGGACTATCCGGGCGGTGCCCAGCAATACTGCTTTCTTGACCGCCGGAAGTGAACCCACATGTAGTTCCAACCGCCTAAGGTGGTCAGCGAGGCTGTTTGGAATTAACCCGTTCGCGGACAAGACTATAGGGACGATTTCGGTCGACGACACACTCCACAGTCGGTAATTTCTGCGCCAGGTCCAGATACCAGGTTATCTTATCTGTTTCGGCCTTTACAGGATTCTCACTATTATCACTCTCTTAGTGACGTCAACAAAAAAAACACCCATATTCTACTATCAGGTCTATAGAATAGTTATGTCTGTGATGATGGCTCGGTAGTAGAGCTTGACGAGATGGTTCTCGATGTGCCTCCGGTGTGTACTTTGGTACGGCAGCCTCTGATCGACGAGGCCATATTTCAGGCCGAGTGCCTGATTGAGTATTCTTGCTACTAGATTGTGCCTGTGCAGTTACTCAGTGATAGCAAGCGCCGTACAACCAGAGATAACCTGAGTGACTCGCCGCGATGGCCGACAGATAGTACCTTCTCCGTTTATTATAAGTATATACCCAACCAGAGAATAGTAAATATTACTATGTAAAGAAGCGACACTCCCCTCTCCACGCCAGTTTAATGTCGCCCGCAAAACAGAGTAGGTACAGCTGTACAGTTCTATTCTCTAACATACAAATTCACGTGCGAGTCTCACTCAAGTGAATTCACTCACTTCAAAACTAATCCATTGGTAATCTGTACACATTCCACAGCCCTGTCGAAGTGAAGTGAGTTCTTTGTTCACTTCACTTCGATAGTGCTCTGAAATATTTACGTAATTACCAGTGGATTAGGTTTCAAAGTGAGTGAAGTCACTTGAGAGAGACTCGCACGTGAGTTTGTATTTTAGAGAATAGCACTACAGTACGCACTACTGGCCTGTCGCACATATGTTCACACCTGCAAGTGTACGGACAGCCTGATGCGCCAGTAATAGTAGTAGTAGGTGAATAAATCTGTTTACTTGTGTGGAGAGTCGGGGTGTGCCCTGGCTATGGACATGCTCATCACAAAGTGAACCAAAACCAAAGACATTAAAAAGGCTAGCTACAACCTTCCTCTTCTTCTTCTTCCTTCCTCCCAGATACATAAGTAGGAATTATTACCTCTTTCATTCCTTGCTTGTAAAGGTTTCTCGAAAATTTCTGTAGTAAAAAAAGGTTAAATAATAACTAAATTTTTCGACATAGCTCAAAAAGTTAGTACGTTGAAGTGGCAGTGAGCTGGTCACATCTGTTGGAGAACCGATTACCGTAGGGGTAAACGAGTTCTCGAGTGGAGAGCGCGACTGTGCAGGCGTAGTGTGGGATGCCCCCTGGCTAGATGGAGCGACGATCTGCGTAAGGCGGCTGGCAGTGACTGGATGAGAAGAACCGAAGATCGGGTTCTGTGGCGCGCCTTGGGAGAGGCCTATGTCCAACAGTGGATTATTTCAGGCTGATGATTATGATTGAGTTAAATGTAAACAAATCAACACTTAGTGTCAAATCCCAAACTAGTATGCCGATGAGATCAAAATGCAGCAACATCTCGTCAGGGATATGTGAAGATGTGACACCAAGATTACGTCCAACATGTACAAAGTGTACGATTTCGTCTGTCTCCAATGAGGATCGAACCCACGACCTCAACAATATGAATACTTAATTTTGAATACTTAACGCATTATACCAGTCCTCTACGGTTGACTGGAAGAGATCCCCCAGTGGGATAAGTCCGCCTTTGTACACAGCTTTATTCTTCTGTTGGTTCTTGTTGTGATTAATTTTAGTACAATAAAGCGTCTACAATCTCCATACGTACTTAAAGATTTAATATCTTTTAATAGTTCGACTCATCATCATCATCAGATTATTTTTGTCTTCACTGCAGGAGCACAACCCTCTCTCATCTGCCGGAGACAGACGGAGGATTTGGCCCACACTCCCCGCGCTGGCCAGACGGGTTGGGGAGGCCTGATTGATGTGTTATAATGTATTCCCTTAGTCGCCTTGTACGACATCCACGGGAAGAGTTGGAGTGGTCCTATTCTACTCTACCGGGAACCACACGGCAAATAGTTCGACTGCCTCTAAGTAATTAAATAAAGTAATTAAAATAAATATCGAAATTCTTGCCTCCCAATGTCTAGCATCTTTTTCCCACTGTAAAAAACCGAAACTTTAGTATTTTGATCGTTACACTTACTTGCTATTTACGACGTATTAATTAAAAAATAATACAAGTTATTTACAAAACACCCTAACTTTCCATATTTCAGTTATTCCCAGTCGTTTTACTTACGTCTGTCATAACTTCCCCCTGGTGTAGTTTCTGTAAAAGAAAAAGTATATATAATAAAAAAAAAGAGATCGTGCCGATCATCAAGGGAAAAATTTCGCGCCCCATAAAACCACATTTTTTTTTATTGATTCGTCCTTCGGACAGCCAAAAGTCGCTAGACTATACAGCCAGGTCATTTTTAGTAGGATTTCTTAGTTTTTTGCACCTTATAGGCCGAAGCCAACTCTTATTTTTCCCGACAATGTGGTCTTGATACAATCACAGAACTCCCTTACTAACGTTGATAGTAAACTTTAGTATAAATTTAAATTTATGCATAAAACAGACCGTCACCTTTTAACTCCAATAAATTTGAAGTTGCTATCTGCTCCCGCTTCCCATACTTAATAAAAAAAAACATTCAGTCTCCATAAGGTAGAAGCGCCCACCAAAAAGTTTTTTTTACCTTCATCTGACAGATCAAATAAACTTATTATTTTACAAGGATCAAGTATTATTTTTACAGCCACTTGGGGCGTGTTTAGCGGCAGAAACGATTAAAATTCAAGGCCCTTTCTCGGGAAGTAAAATATTATAACGCAACTACAGGCTGTGCAAAAAACTGGCCACCTAGAGTTATTTATTACTTATACATCGTAAGCAACACAATATCAGGATATAATAAATAATACTAGATGGCGCCAGTAGTCAAATAAAGTTTTTAATTTTTCTTGAATTTATTTGGCCGTAATTTTTGATGAAAATCAATTTACTCAAACCGTAAGCGATTATAATAACCTGTTTTTTATTACGCTTTTTACTGAATTAAATAAAAATTGGGACACATTTAAAAACACCTCGTGCCCTCCTTCCATGACTATCTACTCCCTTGCTCCTTACCTCCCTCCTTCTTTTCCTTCTGTTGATTTCATGCCCACTTACCTGCCTCCCAACATGCCTCCCTTTGTCCTTTCAGCTGGTCTATATTCTAGGTTTTGCCCGCGACTTCGTCCACGTAGGTTTCGAAATTTATACACTACTTTTAAGGATTAATTTGGTTTCCCGTAGGAATAAGATGTTTTTTCGGGATAAAACTATCCTATGTCCATTCCAGGACCTAACCTATAAGTATGTGTGCCAAGTTTCATTACGATCCGTCCAGTGGTTGAAGCGTGATTGATTAACAAACATCTAAACTTTTGCATTTATAATATTAGTGGAATACAGTACAGGATATTGTAGTGTTACGGAATATCTACCTATACGATACTACCGACTGCGAGACGTCACAATATCTGTATTCTTACCATGTGATAGTTTCAAAATTTGGACGCAATACTATCTCATATACCGGTAAAAATAGGGTAATCCAAATATTATTGGATACACGCCCACCAAATATTTTTCGTAGTCTTAGTTTACCTTTTGTTTTTCTGCCTCATCCATCCACTCCTTCCACTGTAAGTATATTTTTATTCAATATATTTAAAACGAAATTAACAAATATGTCTGAGAGTATATAATATACAAATTAAAAAAATACCTTTCCCGCCGATTTCATTTTGACTTCCTAAAAAATATAGATTTATTAAATTTACATTAGGTTACTGTAATTTTTTTAAGCAGACTTACAAAATAACATAATTAATAATTAAAACTACTGCTTACTATGTCGTAGAGAAAGTTGTCCCCGTCAAGGTTTTCTTTAATTTCCTCCTCTTTCTCAATCTCTTTTTGGTGGCGTTGTCTCTAAAAAGTCAGTAAAGCATACATCGTGTATTTTTTTTACTGAAATTATAATAAAAACCATTGCTGAGCAATTTTACAACTGTTCAGCTCAATCCGTCCATTTAATTGTAATTTCTGACTTACCAGGAAATACACAGACAAATGGACAAAAAACAAGAGTAAGAGTTTGACAGAACCCGAAAAACATTATATTTTTAATTTCAAAAGATATTTAATTTCATTACCATACTACAGTGTTCAGTTCATACCCCATGTTTGAGTTCAGGGTGTCGATTCTGTAAAATACAAACGCACGTGCGAGTTTCGCTCGAGTGATTATACGCACTTTAAAACCTAATCCATTGGCATTCTGTAAACATTCTAGAGCACTGTCGAAGTGAGGTGAACAAAGGACTAATTTCGCGTCGACAGTGCTCTAGAATGTTTATAGAATGCCATTGGATTAGATTTTGAAGTGCGTAAAATCACACGAGCGAAACTCGCACGTGCGTTTGTATTTCACTACTGAATCGACACCCAGCAGTGGAAACATGTAAACTGTTAATTTTGTTTTATTGCTTTTATCACAGAAGAATTCGACGGCACCAAAGTAATTAAAGTCATCTCTACAAATTGTATTTTTGTTGTTGCATTATTATGCTTGGAATTATCTATTCTTTGCCATAAGATGAGTAAAAGAAAAAACATATACATTCCTTTTTTGAACATGGTTTTTTACGTTCTCATTCTTTACTCATAACAAAGAATAGATATTCTAAGCACAATAGTGCAATAACAAGAATGTTTACAATTTGTAGATTACTTTGCTATCGTCTAATTAATAATACTCGTATAGCACAGAAGAACAATTAGGAACTAGATTTCGACCCCAGTCTGGCTATTTAACTAGCAACTACATCTCTTTTTAAACATTGTAAATGCCGTTGATTTGCATACAAATATGTTTGAAAATATCCTAAAAATATAACTATTATGTTTTAACGTCATTCATTATTGTTCAGACACATTCCGAATTAAATAAGTGACCGCAGCCCTAGCACCTTATCTAATGATGATAAAGTTAAAATTTGAATGAACATTTACCGTAGCCATTAAAGCATGGATTATGGTATATTTTTATTCCTGTATGTTTTTTAAAATACGCGCATTGCTTTTTAAAATACCTACAGCGACATTATTTGCCCTAGCGCTATCTTTTAACGACATATGTTGCAAGGTGTTGGGTCCCACGTGCTTTGAAGCAATTATACTTACCATAATCTCTATCAATGCTTCCTCCCCTGGAGGTACAACCCGTGGCGATCGAAGCTGAAAAAAAATACATTTACTTATACGCTTTTGACCGCCTCGTCGCGTCCGCTTGGTAATTGGACTCTAGCACTAGAGATCATAGATTCGATTCCCACTTAAGATAGACAACTTGTACAACTTGGTTCCTCGTATGTGTTAAATTTGATGTATAGACGTCATAATGGGCTCGATTCTGAAGGCACAATGTTAAAATTTGACAGCTCTAAAACTGTTACTATCCTTGTCACACAGTATTATGTAGATAAAGACGAAACCAATATTAGCGCTGTCAAATTTTAAATGTGTGCCTTCAGAATAGGGCCCAATATCTAATTAGCATAGATCGGCATCAGAGTTTCTCAAACATATACATCAAAACAAACTATGACGAGATTGTAAATTTGAAAAAGTTTTACTTTTTAATATTATCTAATAGGTACATGTAGGTTTACCTGATTTGCATATGAAGCACCAGGCGGCTATAATACATAAAAAATAGAAATATAGTCTTTCGCCGAAAATTGGCTAACGTTTCTACGTAAATAAATAACATTTTCAAGTACAGATACATTTGATGAGACGGTGTGACAATGAGTGGTAACCCCATACCTACGATCCCATCATAATGTCAAACTACCCTCTTGTTCTCAACTCCGGCGAGCGCCCGCTTTTCGCCGCAGTATGCACCGAACCGCGAGTGAATAGGATACGATTACAGAGATTATAAACAATTGTGTATTAGGAATACCTAGTGATTGACTATAGCCACCGTTGGCACTAGCTAGATCACCTGGTAGAAGACAATAACGGACACGCACGTCGAAGGAGGTGCGAAACAGCTGTGAGTGCACTGAATTTCCTTTGTGAACCCTAGCCCCATTCGTAACAACGGCTCTCAGACGGTAAAAGAAATCAGCGTGAGAAAACTTACACATCTGAGATGTGACTTCGAAAGTATTCGAATCTAAGGAAATTGAACTGTAATTCTATTCTGATGTAGGCTTCGTGCCCTGATTGGTGTACATCATGGTATGTCGACGGAAGGAAGCCGGTAGTAGTTTGGGCGCTAGTATCGATCGCCACAGCTTAAACCCACCACGTTCAACAAACAATTTGTTTTTTTATAGGTTTATTATCTCATGGGTGTTACTCGTGTATTCAGGGAATCATATTCTAGTATTTAATATATATCGATAAATATTCTAGAGTTTCTACCATTACCTTCAAAAGTTGAAGAGAAGAGTTAATTTTTTTATTATTCTGCATTGGTGAAATACAATACACTTTATTGCACAAACAAATACAGTTACACGTTATAGAAGTTACAAATAGTACAATTTAGACGGTCTTATCGCTTTAAGCGATTTCTTCCAGACAACCTTTGGGTAGAAAAAATATTGAATTAAATATATTATTTTCGTCAACTTTTGGTTGTTTTGTAATGACGGCGGTTGAAACTCTCGATATATTTACCCTATTTAATTATTGTATGATTATTTCCAAACACATACCAGATTTACAGGATTTGGATGGTCCGGCTACAAACATGAAGAAAATTGATTGTGAAAAGTGATTTTAGAACACAATCAAAATGTTTGTCCTAAATTAATTTTTTATCAATTTTTCACACATATAGCATCGGATGCTCTCAAGAGCAACCATTATAGGTTTAAAAATGTTCCCGGGAAATAGGTATCACATTTGAATTTAAGATATGACTGTACGAAGTTTCATTAAAAAGCGTTCAGCCTAATATCTCTAGGAGTAGTTCATAACATTATATTGAAAAATATATCTATTACATCTTGAGAAATATAGTTACCGGAGGCGGCGGTGGGATCCCCTGAAATACATAAACAAAAGTTGAACTGGTGTTCAAATATAGGTACCTACAACAGATCATTTAGTCTAATTATAAACATTTCATTTAATTAAACATTATAACAAAATACATTTCGTACATTTCGTTTTTTATATATTTCTAAGTCATATAGGATAATGGTGTCCAACGGAACTGAATACCTCTCTAGTTTTGTTACATAAAATATGTATTTAAAACTTACGGATTCATCGTAATAATCGTCTTGCATTTGTCGACGCTCCACAAACTGATGAAATAAAATCTTAATTAATATCTAAGATTAATTACTAGGTAGTTTTTTTCAATGAACCGACAACACGGAGGCGGCGATGTTGTTTGCCACACATCACGCAAAGTGGTATCACGGAGCGAAAACCGGGCGAAGGGAAGTCGCTTTGCAACGTTTCTCAGGATCGCGCAAAGTGGCGATACCCCTGTGGAACCAAGGCGTAAGCGTTATGTATATATGTACCGACAACCTAAGGAAGTTGACCAGAGCACCTGGACGGTGTACCAATGTGATGGCACACATTTTAGAAATGACACGACGAAAAACTGATGACAATGATGACGTCAAATAGTATGTAAGCCATACCTACATCTTTTGCAAACCTGTTGCCGTTAGACCTGACGAGTTCTGAAGTGGAAGCAGTATAGAAAGCCAGATGGACGGTGTAGGACAAGATACTAAATACTTCTCTTACAGCTTTTCTCTGATCTTCATCACTGAACTCGTACAAATAACTTTCTCCCACAACAAAATAACAAATCAGATTTATTAAAATGACTGTCCCAAGCATGGTCACTCAGTTCAGAAATGAACTGATTGAAGAATTCATTGATTTTCTGTGACTAATCCGCGTTATCGTCGAGTTAATTGGTAATTTAAATACATGTATAGTAGGCGTAACGCCGGCAATGACATTTGTTAACCGTAGTACTGATAGAAAGTTGTGGAAATATCAGGAAAAATATTCTTTACCGAGATCAAAGATGAAGCATTAAATAATGCTTTATCTTTGACCGAGATATTTTAGAAAATTAAAAAAATTCTGTCTGTAATTCTGGAAGTAGGACAATTGAAAATTAAGACGAGCTCAAAAGTTTTGTTTCCCGGCCGTAAAACCTGAAAAAAGATGCCTTCATGCAGTATCGCCCTCTCGCGGCTGCAACTTGCATAACTTTTCCCCTTCAGCAGTCAGAACGTTATAGATTAGCGCCATCTGTTGATCACATGGACAAACATAATTAGAGCAATACTGTGGCAATACTTTAATTGAAATGAAACAATTTAAATAGATGGCGCTAATTTTAATGAGGGTATTAAATATTGATATTGGCAACGCTGATACTTGAAAATTTACAAGTGTGACGCGACGTGCTAACTTCACTTTTTCTCTGTTACCAACTGTCAATTTAGTACTTGATAATTATGATTTTCAGCCGTTTCAATGAATCTTTACTTCGCCAGTAGATGCGATACGATAGCTTAATTTCAATATGGCTATAATACTAACTGTAAAAACATGTAATCAGTTTCTTGAAGTCCATTGTTGGCTATAAAGTTTTTTATCTGCTAGCAGGTGTGGTTGGCATATCGAGCATTTGATAGTGTTTTGCCCGCTAGGTTATACCCTAATTGGTTGCATAAAAAATGAATAATAACAACAATTATATCAAATAAGTAATATTATATTTATTTTATTATATGTATTTAGGTACTGAATAAAGAGGTTTCCATAAATTTCATGTACAAGTGATTTCTACCCGTATAACAAATGGACTTGGACAAAGTTTTATTAGTTCATAATTTTATTCTATTAAAAGTATTTCTAATGTACAGATATCACGAAACTATATATGAAAATAATGTGTATTTACATATAAAAATTAGACTACTACATGCTTTACCAACATTTAATAATTATTCTGCTCTGATATGTGAGAAGATAAGGCTAAGTGTAAAACATAAATTACTTACTCTTGTATCAGAGCTTTGTTACTTAGCTTCCCCCTGCGTTTACATCTCATGACAATGTGATGATAGCAAGATGCATAGTTAAGAAGCTGAGATGCTCTTCCCTTAGAATTGCAGCATGAAGAGCATCCTATCTTGCCACAAGTTTTGCCAAAATTGTTAATAATATATATACAGCATCGTCAGTCAAAATATGTTTACTGCTGAACATAAGCCTGCCCAATACAATTAGGATGTATTCTAAGCTGAGACTTAGAATAGGATCAATCTTCCCATGGGTATTGTCAAGGCGACTAAGGGATTGCACCAGAGTTCTCCAGTATATATTAAAACATTACTGAGATCACTAATCTACCAGCTAATTATAGCAAATCCTAAAATGAAATAAAATAATTAATGGTGATTATGGCAAATCCCAAAATGTACAGCCCACAAAAAGTGGCATTCTATTGGGGAGGCTTAATGCATTCAGTGAGATTCCCAGAGACCTGCTGGGACATGAAGAACTGGTGGGCTTCGTGTTTAAGCTTAGCTGGCTGGAGTAACTACCAGCCGCATCACACAAAACAAGCCCAGGAAGAGCAGAATAAAGCATTTAATGTTGAAAACTAACCAACGGTTAGTAATGCTCAATTTGATAGATAATTACGATAGCTAATTTAGTTGTGATAGATATTTAAAAAACACTGACATTATATTCTCTGTAGTCAATATTTACAAAGCTAATCTGATGTAATTAAATACATAATATCACAGTAATGCTAGGTCTGAATCTCCGTCTTCTCTTCACTGAACTGTGATGAAATCCAGGTAAGTGCCCACTTCAAATTCGTCAGCATATATTTCAATGCTTTTGTCCAGTGCTCCTCAGAGTTAAACTGAATTTTAATTGAATATGCATGAGGAGGGGATGCTGTATCCTCAATCTTTCCTCTGTCAATTCGGTATGGTAAACAAAAACCAGTGTTTCCTTTCTCAACCTGCTCCTTAAATTGTTGCAGACAATCGAGGAATGCTACCATCGCTGCATCGAATTTGGTATCCCATAACAAGCGAAATCCTCCAGAACCATACAATGGCAAAATTTTCTGGTCTTCTAGTACTTCTACATAGGAATGATTACCATATGGCACTAAGCGGTAACGCTGAAAGCAAAAGTTTATTTTCCTTGCTAAAGAAGAGAGAAGTAACACTGTTTGACCCCAGGCTGCATTGATTTCTGACCAATCGACAGGTGCAGTTGGTAAACGGCCTAACCTGAAGTTGTTAATAATACCAAACTGTCCAGAATCCGAAATGTGAAATGTTGCTTTGAAAACATTTGTCTTTTTTAACTTCTCCAGTTGTGTCTGAGTATACGCTAGTTGACATTCATAAAACTTCATCTGATCTTCGGTTGTCATCAAATCCTTTCTGTATCTTGTATATTCTCGCCAATAAATATCTTGTTCCTTCTCTAACCTTTCTTTTTCTTTTTCCTGTACATCTATCTCATCTTTCATAGCCTTTTCTTCTTTCTGCAAAGCAGACAGCTCTTGCAATAACCTAGTTTGTTCTAACTTCCAGTCTTCTAGTTCTTTCTCAAGCCCCTCTAGATTCAAATCTTCTTTGTCATCCTCCAATTTCTTTAGATAATCACTATAGTCTTTCCATTCGGCTTCTGTTAAACGTAACTGATTATCCATTAGTTCTAGAAGTGTATCAGTACATTCATCACATAGTGGGTGGTCTACATCAGAGTTATTAGACAATAGATCGAATAAGGTGGCTTTGACATGCAACTGATGGCCTATAGATGTGGTTTCCCATCCATCAGAAATAACCATGAAGCCATTGGCGCCATAACCTGATTCTGACATTCGAAAAGGGGGTACATAGTGCTCCAAGCTCGATGACTGGAGGTCTAAGTCAGTTTCGTTATTACGACGGATTTGCAATGTTAAATCTGCAATCGTGTGCTCTCCGAGGTTATTGAGGGATTCGTCCAGTTTCAGAGGCTGCAGGCATCGTTGACATGAGAAGTTCACAAAGGATTTTGATTCACTCATCGCGAAAATTTAACTTTTATCCTTTCACTATTATGTCACGACATGAAGATTTCAGTTTAGGGTTTCGACAAATTTGGAGAAGTACACGCTTGTACTCTACAAATAATTTGTAATATCTTCCACCAGTTTTATTTCTAAGATTTTTTAGCGATATTCTAAATCACGCAACAAACAAAGAAGATTTTGCAAGCAAATAAATACCATGCCAAATGCCAATGCCAATAAATTTAACTTTTATTTTATTTTTCCCAGAGGATCAAAATCAAAATAAGAGAATGAAACAACGCTATACACATTTGTATGGTTTCTCTCTTTTGTGCGCCACATAGCGACGTCAGAATAATGCAATAAAAACGCAATTTGACAGCTTAATGTTGCACGCTAAAATTAACAAAATAATACATTTTCGCAAAAACAAAGACTATCAAACTATAAAACTAAATTAAATGAGTCTGCACCAAATATATAAATAATCTTATCTTTTTACGGTGCAGCTACTTATTGGCCTTCGATTTCACCGGCATAAATTCGTTAGGGGTAGAATAGAGCATGAAGTAATTTCTTAGTCGTTGTCTAAGGAACTTGAATGGCTTAGACTTTGCTTTGGTTAGGGTATCCGTGTGTTTTCATACGAAATGTTATTATACATAGAAAAAAGATGGATTAAATTAAAGACTCCTTATGATTCTAATAGAATTTTAATTCACTTGTAGACTAGAATAAGTACCTACATTTATTTGAAACATTAACACCACTTAATTATTTACAATGATATGCTTAGTAATCATTTTGTTTTAAGCTCTAGAGCTTAAGAAGGATCTGTTAAATGCAAATCATATCTGTGTTCACGTTCATTATACCACCAATACACATCGCCATATTAACCAAACATTTATTTAACTCATTAAATTGGAAAGGACATACTTGTCTAAAGGCCTTATCTATGGATTATGTGATTATGATATGACTATCCATTTATCCATATTATATTTTAGTTGCAATATATGGCGTTGCATGGATCTCAACTGTCATTGTCAAATCAAAACTAGAAAACTTCCAACTAATGTTTTATTTATTTTAAATTTAAGCCATTTTATGGCTTTGCTCTACTGGTTATTGCAAACATAGATGATAGCTTTCTTATTCTTTTAAAGATATACTTGAAAATAGCATTTTAGGCGATATATATTTTCCGACATTGTACATCGAATAGAAACAGCCCGCCCTCAGGCTTACAATAGTTTTTGTGGTCTACAGATAAAACGGGTTCATCAGTGCCCGTGACCATGAATTACCTTTCAGCAGATCAATGTTCTTGGAGTAAAGGATGAAAAAAATACAGATTAAAATATTACAAATTAACGCAAAAAATTATCCTGGTGTTTAAAAATATTTAACCTAGTAGGAACAAGACAATAAAGACATGATAATCACTTAAAAATGTACACAGAAGGTAAGTTTAAATAGCATGCCGTTAAATATCGGTAAAATACCGTAAAATCTATACTTAAGTATAATAAAAGAAAACAATTTCAATGTATAGGTACTACCTAAATAAAACTATTATATAATACTTATCTCTGTCTTATAATTAAAACTTCACTCTTTATTCTTTACTAATGTCACTAACCTACAAAATGGCAACAATAACCAGTCCTTTGCAATTTACAACGATCAATCACTGAGTGTGCGTTTTTATACAATACAAATCACAATTCGAAAATAAAACTACCATTGCTACTAAAGTTTCGCAACGCAACAGCGATAAAACTACCATTTCTACCATCGTTTCATATGACAGCACCAGTTTACCCGTGAAGGTAATGTGTTGGATCTTGGAGCTGATGGTAGTACGCGTTAGGAAGTAGAGCTTGCGCCAAAGTACCCTGAGGTCCCGCGTATTGGGCTGGCACCAACATTTCTCTGGAAGAAAATACAGAAAATACAGAAAGTTATCAGCGGATTTGCGGGAGACAGACGGAGGATTTGGCCTACAATCCTCCGTCTGTCTCCGGTAGATGAGAGTGGGTTGTGCTCCTGCAGTGGAAACAAAAATAACCTGATGATGATGATAAGATTTGACGATTTTGCAAGCATTTAACTTGCTACCGTGAATCAACCACAACAGCCCACTGTTGGACCAGGCATCTTCCAAAATAGTGGAAGGCTTAGTGATCACAATATATGGAATTAATGCCAGGTCATGCTGCTGAGTGCTGCCCACCGCCTGGCATCCACAGATTTACTGGAAGTGCTGATGGTCCAGATATCACGCAGAAATAGACATAATTCCTTTGCACATCTTTGTGTTTTTGATCTATTATTTTGTTTGTACTGTAATTTTGTTGTTAGTTTTCCGTTATCTCTTAATACCTTATTTAAGTATATTTACTATTTATTAAGTTTGTGAAATGGTATTGCTATTTATAAATGGGGACTTGTAATCAGCATTTTTTTATATTTGCATTGTTATTTATTTTGTAATTTGTCGGTAAGTCTTCCTCAAAGTAAATAAATAAAATAATCTTATAAATAAAATCGTAAACATCGCGTGTCTGTACATTGAAGATATTTGCAAAAAAAAAATTGGGGGGTCTAAGAATAAGCAACAGAACACATTTCGATCATTTTTGAAAATTTTGTCTGTTTGTCTGTTTATCTGTTTGTCTGTTTGTCTGTTTGTCTGTTTGTCTGTGAGTTTGTGCACGCATCACTTAAAAACTACTGAACGGATTTTGATGGACTTTTCACAAAAACTTGGGGCTTAACTTAACTTAACATTTAGTCTTTATTTCATCGCAATCGGCTAACTCAATCAAAAGTTATAGACATTTTTAGTTTTCAAATACATTAGTAGGTAAGGTTATTATGCAATATATTGCCTAAAGTAGTATTTCCGTACTATTCAGATTGCGATGAGTTTGGATTACATTTGGAGCTGCGAGTAGGAATTGGAGTGGGCGTGGGCATAGTCGTGGGCGTGGGCGTGGGCGTGGGCGTGGGCGTGGGCGTGGGGGGGTGGGATTGAGAGCAGGAGCGGAAGCGGTACAGGTAGCGGTAGCGGAAGCAGAAGCGGTAGCGGTAGCGCTAGCGGAAGCGGGAGGGGAGCGGGAGCGAGAGCGGGAGCGGAACCGGAGCTGGACCGGAGCGGGAGCGGGAGCGGGTATGGTACCAGTGTAATCGGAGTGTATGAAAATTCGCATAACTTTTGACTGAGTTACCTACCCGATTACGATGAATTTGTGGTATAGGTATGCAACAAAGTAATTTTGGTCGGAATTTGGACTGCAATGGATTAGTTACGAGAACTAAATTTGGAGAGACGAGGGAAAGAGGTTTGAGGGCAGGATTGAGAGGAGAGCTGAGAGGAGGGTTGAGAGGAGGGTTGAGGGGAGTGTTGAGGGAAGGGTTGAGAGGAGGGTTGAGGGGGGGGTTGAGGGGAGAGTTGAGGATCTGGATCTGGACCTGGGACTGGAACTAGGCCTGGGCCTGGGCCTGTACCTGGCCTGGACCTGGACCTGGACCAGACTTGAACCTGGACCTCGACCTGGGTCTGGGCTTGGCCTGTACCTGGACCTGGACCTGGCCTTGGTTCTGGACCTGGACCTGGACCTGGACCTGGACCTGGACCTGGACCTGGACCTGGACCTGGACCTGGACCTGGACCTGGACCTGGACCTGGACCTGGACCTGGACCTGGACCTGGACTTGGACTTGAAGTCTGAGTGGAAGTGGGATAGGGAGCGAAAGTGGGAATGGGAGCGGATCCTGTAGTCCACGCGAGCGGAGCCGCGGGCACAGCTAGTAAATAAATAAATAATTAAAACCGGCTAGGTGACAAATGACTGCGACAGACCTAGCGACACATTGGCTAAACAATTATGGATATTACCATTACAGGTTGCATAAATATAATAAATATACGTCAATAGTCTAATCCTAAACTAGGATTTTTGTTTGTGTCGTTTGTTTTAGATGGCGGTTGGACAATCGTCTCAACTTTCGTTTAAAAATTTACCGACCTCCTGATTGGAAACCAGAGTAACCTCCTTTGTTCCACTACTTTGACATTATCGGAATTATTGTGCCTTATAAGCATAATAACAAAGGCCATAAATAAAAAATAAAAAACTAGGATTTCTTCTGTGTTATGGGAATTAAACAAGGATAGGACGACGATTCATATAACATCCAGATCGGTACCAAATTGTACAAAGTTTTAATAGAACCCACGAAATCCGGCGCTCGAGTCCAATGACCAATCCACTAGGCCAACGTAGCAGTCAATACTGCTGTACTTATTACTCATTAGCTTTTGTCCGCGACTTCGTCCGCGTAGGTTTCAATATTTACACATCTTCACTGCTTTTAACGAATAATTTGGTTTCCCGTAGGAATGAGATGTTTTTTCGGAATAAAAACTATCCTATGTCCTATTCCAGGACCTAACCTATATGTGTGCTAAGTTTCATCCCGATCCGTCCAGTGGTTGAGTAACAAACATCCAAATATCCAAACTTTTGCATTTATAATATTAGTCGGAAGTGGGATGGGATTAAACCTTGGGTTCCAAATTAAAGTACATGATTGTACGATAGATTGTGAATGGTTTTCAATTTATGACGACTAGGTTTCGTAGAGACAGCAAAAGTTTCGTATCAGGAGAAAACCATATGGGAATATTGTATCTATAAGTTTAAAGCCAATGTCCAGCAGAGGACGTCGGCAGGCTGATGACGACAGGCGCAGATCCAGCCCTCAAAAAAGGTTGTGGTCTCGGCCACCCGAAAAACGGTCAAGTGTGAGTCGGAATACGGACTCTCTCACGATAGATCTTTAGCATGCCTACAAAGGAGACGTTTACAGAATATATAACCCCGGCCAAGACCTTGTTTAGTTGTTTAAATTTTAATAGAACATCAGCTTAGCTTCAGCAGGATCCGCTCTTGGACGACGATGATATCTTATTTAGTGGAACAAGCAGAAAAGGTGCCTACGCAGCAAGGCTTATAAAAATCGAATCGCTACCATGCCATGCCAGAATACAATAGGAAATAAATAGTGCGGAAGCCCGCACTTAACTTTCCAATTTGTATGCGTAAAATATCAACAACGTAACCAAATTTTATCCACACCACCAGTCTAAAAGGAGACATCAGCCCCCAAATGTTTTCTTGTGATTACTCTTGTTAACGAAAATAAATATATTTTAATTTTTTTTTTTAAAAACACCCCCGACACACACACACAAGCGAACATATTTAATTACCTACTACTAGTACATGCGCACCAGCTTATCCGTACCCGTTAATAATAGTAGGGCTGGCTGCTGCACTGAGCGCTATCGAGAGAGGGTCAACATTATACGTCAACAACATAAGTGCTTCTGAAAGCGTCGTCGGTGGCGGCCCAATATTGCGTACTGCCAGCCATGCTCTATTTTGCGGGCGACTATAATCTAGTGGGAGAGGTTACGTAGTAATATTTAGTATTCTCTGCTTAAGCTAAATAAAACTTAAAAAATTGGTAAAGTAAGGAGGTTCGTTTCCATACAAAAGTTCCAGGTTCCTTTAAGATTTTGACCTAATTTGTCAAACGCATGATACTTTTTGTTAAGAATCTCAAGTAACTTTCAATTTTGATCTCAAATATGAACAGTGGGCGACCGATTTAAAGGGCTTCGGGACATGAGTTGCGGTGAAATAGGAAATGGTAAACGTAAGTATCACAGAATTGTAAGATAGCTATTCGTAACTATCACATTCCTACGACGCGACGACAGTTCTTTCAAGTACAATCTGTGAGAATTTTCCTTTAGTTTAAATAACCCTCCTCAAATTATTAAATGATTTTAAGAAAGTCAGTCACTCACATTATGTAGTTATGCCCGCCAATCTTCCCGTGGGTTCCGTCAAGGCGACTAAGGGAGTGCATCAGGGACGGGCAACAGCGTTCTACGGTGTATGTATTAAAATCATTACGATCACCAATCCCCTGACAAGAGTGGTGATTATTGCAAATCCCCCAATAGACAGCCCCCCACAACTAGCATTCTATTGGGAGGCTTATGTTCAGCAGTGGACGTATATAGCCTGATAATGAATAACAATTAACCATACTATAAACATACTATTTATACCTCTCACTTTCAGACCATCATCATCAGGTTATTTTTGTCTCCACTGCAGGAGCACAACCCTCTCTCATCTGCCGGAGACAGACGGAGGATTTGGCCTACACTCCCCGCGCTGGCCAGACGGGTTGGGGAGGCCTGATTGATGTTATATAATGTTCACACCATCGTTTTAATTTAATTTTAAGATATGTAATAATTTGATCTAATTTAATTAATAATGTTTATAATAATGATAATGGGCCCGATTCTGAAGGCACACATTTAAAATTTGACAGCGCTAAAATTGGTTTCGTCTTTATCTTCATAATACTGTGTGACAAGGATAGCAACAGTTTTAGTGCTGTCAAATTTTAACATTGTGCCTTCAGAATCGAGTCCAATGAATGTGTATTATAATGTCTTTGTTCTGATAGTGAATAAATATTTTTTCTTTCTTTCTTACTACTTTCTTGCACGTATCTCGAAAGTAAAAAAGCAAATAAAAACAAAACCTGTTCCATTTTCAAGACGTGCCTTTTCGTTGGTCTCTCGAACCCAATGGCTTCATAAAAATTAATATTTATGTTTTTTAACACAGAAAATAATATTGCATACGCTAGTCCCTTTCCAGCTTCGCATGATTTTGACTAATTCATCGGTTTGGTACTACTTAGTCACATTAATAAAGTAAATAAGTCTAGCTAAGTCAAGTATCCGATAGCGTCGTGCTATAGAGAACTAGAGAACATTGTGCCACTCAGTCAAGATAGAACAGTTATAGCCATTTGTTTACTTCAGTTCCGCGCGTGCCAAATTTAGGACACAGCGCGCCCCTCCCGCGTACCTTTTATGTGCTGCGGTCGCGTTTTTAATGAGGAGATACAGTTACGCAGGTAGAAACCGCGCAAAATGACATTTTTGCAGATTTTTTATCGATGGTTACCCGACCACAGCGCGAAACGAGTAAGCGTTTGATAGTTTTAGCAATATAATGCAAATTGTTGGCACGCGTGTTGCATCTACTTTACCATTCTATCTTGACAGGATTTCTGTGGTGCCACTGTAACCATAATTATAGAGTAGTCTAGTTTTGAGTAAAAAAAAGGTACTTTATGTATATACTACCCCGAGTGTATTTGGTGTATATAATTCTGATCACGATTAATTTATTAAGCTTCCGTCTATACATGAAGTAAATGCGGACTAAAATCGCGGGTCAAAGCTAGTCATCATCATCAGACACGAGTCCACTGCTAGACATAGGCTTCTCCCGTCTTGACGCATCACTGAACCCGATCCTCTGCTCTTCTCATCCAGTCACTGCCAGCCGCCTTACGCAGATCGTCGCTTCATCCAGCCAGGGGGCGTCCCACACTACGGTTGCCTATAGTCGCAGTCTCCACTCGAGAATTCGTTTACCCCAGCGGTACCGGTACTCGAACGGTAATCGTTCCTCCCACTGATATGACCAGCACTGCCATTTCAACGTACCTACTAACTTTTTGAGTTATGTCGAAGACTATAGTTCTCTGGCGGATCACCTCATTGCGGATCCTGTCCCTTAGATATCTCTGAACGATTTTCAGTTTTCGGACTAGTCCCACTGTCAGTGTCCACGTTTCGGTGCCGTAGGTCATTACGGGTAGGATGCGCTGGTTGAAGACTTTCGTCTTCAGGCGCACTGTGATTCTGTTCTTATACGCGACGAGAAAATACTGACAAAGCTAGTAGAACAACGTGATTATTAATTACTATAACGTACACACCTACAATGTAGAGAAGACCTTGAGACGAGAAATGTCAAACAAAGCGTAGTGGCGATCACTCCCCAAACAAAGGACACATTCAAGTCCAAAAGGAAACAATAAATTATGTGCTTTAGGCAGCAATTTAAAATATAAAGTCGACACGAAAACGACTGAACTAAACACAACAAACTTATAAAGTAGACGAGGCTTTTGCGATAAACAGAGATCGGAATAAGGTAGTGTCATTTATATACATACCTATAATTATTATGCTAATTCGTGTATATAATTGTATTATTTATGTGTATGTAATACGTATAATATGCATACTTTAGTGTAAGTGTATATCAAGTCGGATCGGAAAGAAGAGAGGGAAGAGGAGGGGCTAGTTGGGAGGAGGAAGGATAGTAGGAAGGGGTTAGAGGATTCTCCTCATAAGAAGAAGAAAGATTAGGGCGAGGCTAGCTGGAATGGGAGGTGGGAAAGTGGGCTAAGGGCTAAGGGCTAAGGGCTAAGGGCTAAGGGCTAAGGGCTAAGGGCTAAGGGCTAAGGGCTAAGGGCTAAGGGCTAAGGGCTAAGGGCTAAGGGCTAAGGGCTAAGGGCTAAGGGCTAAGGGCTAAGGGCTAAGGGCTAAGGGCTAAGGGCTAAGGGCTAAGGGCTAAGGGCTAAGGGCTAAGGGCTAAGGGCTAAGGGCTAAGGGCTAAGGGCTAAGGGCTAAGGGCTAAGGGCTAAGGGCTAAGGGCTAAGGGCTAAGGGCTAAGGGCTAAGGGCTAAGGGCTAAGGGCTAAGGGCTAAGGGCTAAGGGCTAAGGGCTAAGGGCTAAGGGCTAAGGGCTAAGGGCTAAGGGCTAAGGGCTAAGGGCTAAGGGCTAAGAGAAAATGGCGGAGGAAGGGTAGGGGGGTAGGGTGCGGGAAGGGCTGGGGAAGGGATTTTCAACGTGAGGGCATGAGGAAGGAAAGACAGTGGGAGAGGGGAAAGGGAATATCACGTACGAAATTATTATTTTCTTAATAAAAACACCTAACTTCTTGCATAATATTAAAACATAAAAAATATAAATAGTTATATGATAATCTTAATAATTAATGATAAACATGAAGTAAATGTCAACTTTATTAAAAAAAACATTAATTCTGTAGTCCAACTGGCGGAACCGCCGTCGGCAGGCTAATTTTATGTATATGAATATTTTCAATGCATAACCATCTGGTTATATGTATTACTAAATCCTAAAAGAAATCTATTAATTCTAAAAGATTTCTTTTAGGATTTAGTAATACATAATAATGTGTAATGTTAAGTTGTCCACACGGACGAAATCGCGGGCAACGGCTACTATGTAAATAAATGGATAGGGGCTTTCTGGAATTTGCGTGTCCTTTAAGCTCCGGAAGAAATTAAATTATTTCCCCTTGGAATAAGCCATCAGTGGGCCGCGGTCTCAGGCAGTGCTGCAAATGTTTCGGAATGGGTCATGGACATATGCATTGCCTTCGTCCCTTAAACCATTGTCACAGTTGCACTCATTAGGGATCATCAATCAAGTCGTTACAAAGGCCGATACCGACCCGCGGTGCACATGTGGACAGCCCAGTAGGACTTTAAAAAAATATTCGGACTGTGATCTTGCATGTGGAGTGAGTTTTATCTTTTACTTTCAAGAATTTTGCTCCTTCAATAAACTCAAGACTCAAAATTGTATAGTATTGTGTTAATGTAAAAAGAGAATTCAGTTTCTACGCACAGTTATTATCTGACAGCAAAAACGAAAGCAAAGCGATGTGGCGCATTGTCAATAGCGAAAGGGGAAAGACTGTTCGATCCGCGGCTGATTTTACGTACGTCGTCAGGGACGCTAACGGAGAAAAGTAAAGGATGTTTGGATGCAATGAACCGCAGGTTCGCCGGCGCGGCGGCCGCGTGCTGAGCAGCACTGCCGACGAACTCTCCCATTGGTTCGGGATGTACGGTCTCGCTCTTAACCTAAAAAAAACCAATTTCTGCATTTCTGCCTGGGTGGTCGGCCGCCGCGAGTTAAGGCTCACGTTAAAAACAACCAAATAGAGCAGCTCACCATGATCACCTTTTTAGGGTTCGAGATCGACAGAGGTCTGAACTGGGATTCGCAGGTCGATAAAGTGTGCGGTAAGCTCGGAGGTGCGTGCTTCGCGCTGCGACGACTGGAGAGGGTGATGTCCCGCGACGTGGTGCTACTTCGCCACGGTGCACTCGCTACTGCAGTACGGTGTCGAGCTGTGGGGGCGCGCTGCCGACTGGGTCTTGGCATATACTACCGGAGGTCACCGAGGGGGGAAGGGGGAACTTTTTTTAAAAATGGGTCACGTAGTTGGGTACGTTCCCTAATTACCTCATGCTTCACTCAGGTGGAGAACTATTGTACAAGATAAAAAAAATTTGAAGACTGGATGACGAAGGCGAGGACAGGATGTCGGGAAGGTTTATTTCCATCAGTAAATGTCATCGAGCTGTTGATTATGATGATGTATAAGGTACTCACGGTCTATTGGCTTGCTGCTGTGGGGTGCGGTCCCTCTGGCGCCGGTTCTTGAACCAATTAGAGACTTGGGTAAGCGTGAGGCCGGTCTTCTGTGCCAGCGCTCGCTTCTCATCCGGAGTTGGGTATCTGTGCAGACAAAACATAAACATGAGACACCCAACATTGCGATATCAATGTAGGTATATCTTCTCTCTATAACAACGTTTTTCTGGAAGTTCGTCTGTCCAGTTTTGATCCGGTTTTCAGTATTAGTTAGGGCGGTCCCGAGGAATGTTTTGGTAATTATATGAAACATTCAGCGGAATCTCTCAAGTTTTTTTATAGTTTTGATGGAATATTTCGAAAAATAAATATATTCCAGACCGTTGGGGTGAACGAGTTCTCGAATTGAGACGCGCCCTAGCTACATGGAGCAACGATCTGCGTAAGGCGGCTGGCAGTGTCCAGATGAGAAGAACCGAGGATCGGGTTCAGTGGAGCACCAGATGCCTATGTCCAGCTGTGAACTCGTACGGGCTGATCATGATGAAAGGACTCCAAACCGCTAGTTATGAAAATGTTTGGCAATTCTACATGCACGTTAAAAACTTCATCTCAATCGCTCTAGTAGTTTTAAAGTTATCCGCCGGACAAACACACAGATAACCAAGAATCCCTTTATAGTAATCAATTTAGACGGACACGAATGTAATTTCTTTTTTTAATATAAGAGATACATCGTTTATATCTAGTCTTATAACGATACCTAAATTGAGGTCTATCTGTAGAAGATAAAAATCTTCAAATAATATAAATTGCCTGGCAGTGACATGGTGTCGAATGAAGTCAGAGAAACATTCCAAATAAAATTATTCAATTTTCCCACTAAATAGTTAAACGATTTTCTTTTTATAATAATCCTTAGTATTTTGCCTGCATTTTGACGACAATCTGATCCAGACGCAAGGTTCAAAGTTCAAGAGCAAACTCCCATACAATTTTGGGCATTCTCCTTTAGCATTGTCTCGGCTTACCACTGTTGATGTCTTAGCCGATGCAGACGCAAGTGAACAGAGGTTTTACAAAGGCGAAGTATATTGGGAAGATCTATCTCTATCAGCTAACGTCATCGAGCTTATGATGATCATTGTCTCTGCCTACCCCTCTGGGACCAAGGCGTGAGCATTATGTATGTACTAGCTGTGCCCGCGGCTACTCAAAATTTCTATAACTTTTGATTGAGTAAGCCGATTGCGATGAAATAAAGACCAAATGTAACACAGAGGTAAGCCCTATGTTTCTGTGAAAAGTTCATCAACATCGGTTCAGTAGTTTTTACATGATGCGTGCACAAACTAACAGATCAAAATTCCAAAAATGATCGAAATTACTTATTCCAAATTTTTTTTGCAAATATTTTCAACGTACAGACCTTTACGATTTTATTTATTAAAAATGTTTTACTCACCGATTCCTATAGTAGCAGTCTTTCAGAGCGTTCCTACTCTTCTCCTTGAAGCAGTAGACAGTTTCCTCGCCATCCCATATCGTCTTGGGTAAAGGATACTTTTTCCTCAATCTGTATTTGTCTACTGCTCCTAAGAAAATTATAGAAGTGATTATGATATATGTTACATGGGGAGAAGGGAAAGAGGAGATGGTAGGGATGGGGAAAGGGGAAGGGAAAGGGTTGACGTAGGTTTTGGAGGAAGGAGAGGGGGGAGCGGTTGGGAGAAAAGTAGGGCGTAACGAAGTGGAAGGGGCGGGGAGGGGGAGGTGAGGAGGAATCTGAAACCTACCACAGAAAATCTTAAATATGACGGACAGAAAGTTTAAGAATCTTTTTAAAAAAGGCCTATTATAAAACAGACGATTATTTGAATGACAAAGATGCCTGGTACTAATGTTGCTTCAGCTTCGCACAATTTTTATAATATTGTTAACAAACTTGATTTAAAAAAATATAGGATGTGATGGCAGACTTTATTTCTTTGTGGTAACAACTACTACATTTTTTATACGCTGTCAGCCTGTCAGTGTACCAAGCTACCAAGTTTAATTAAAATCGGTTCTGGCGTTCATCCACAGTTTAAATATTTTTTTACTAATTATTTCACTTACCTAGGGCTCTGCCCCGGACCTTTTCAGCCTCCTTATAGTGTGCCTTGAACCATAGAGTTTGTAGAGCCGCGTGGTGGCGTGGCGGAAACGTGTGGGCTTCTAATATCGCATAAAGCTCCTGAAACACTCCTCTATGGAACGCCACTAGTGCTCGGGCTCTGGAATTAAGAAGCCAAATTAAAAAGTTTATAACGCTAACGATTCATATGACCCATTAATTTCTCACACCCGGTTAGGTTGGCTGAAAGAGATCTCTCAAGAAAATGCCTTTGCCTTTTCAGCGATGATATAATATCAGCCCCTAGACGTCCACTGCTGGACATAGACCTTCCCCTCCGCCTTCCGCATCCAGCCTTCCACATTTGACTGTATTTGTATCAAGAGTCGAAAACTGACGAATAATCAGTTATCGGGGTACTTTTTGTCCGTCAAAGTAGATCGTTCACAATTGCATCAAATAATGCATGCAAGTTCTCGGCGGACATTTTTCCACAGTTCGGAGATTTTTGTCCTCTGCCGACAAAAATCATTTGTCTATACGCAACCTTTAATGATAACTTTTGATGACGACTTCTTGCTACAAGATGGGCTCAAAGTAATTTAATGCAGATGTAGAGATGTAGAAAGCTAAATAAGGTCCTACCTCAGTACAGTTTCATTCCCTCGAAGAAGTTCGCTTGGCGGTAAACTCCATAAAAAAGCCGCCAATTTTTCTATATCTCCCTTCTGTTGCAACGCCTCACAAAGACACTGCACTTGTTCCGAATTGAAGTTCAGACATCCACGCATATTTCCACTGTCATTTTCAGCAAAATACGCCTGCGGAACCCTCTCCCTTTCATTAGTGCTCATGTTATTTGAACTCTCGAACGAAATCTGCTGACTATTAATTTTTATTTCCGCTACATTTGGATTATTCTCGTTCTGGACACAACTTTTTAAATTCTCGTGAAAATAAGCTGTACGCATACGATCTTCGTTGTCTATTTGAGAGAAAAAATTATCTCCCGTCGGCGGGAGCTTCAGGTCGAAATTTAAATACTTTTTATTTTTCGGAGGCAGTAAATAGTTTTCTAATACAATCTTGTTGTTTTCCTGTAGATAATCTTTTTTCTCTTCGATTCTCGGTGATTTTTGTTTGCATGAGAAGTATTGTTTCTCGTTTATTTCTGGTTGATAGAAGTTGCTGTGTTGGTTGTCGTAGGGGAATGGCGGTAAGGACTCCGATTCGCTGGTCAAGTCGCTCGACGGACTTAGCCGATCGGAGCATGACTCCATGTTTGTTGATTTCATAATCTGTATCAATAATTTTCAAAGTTCTGTGAACAATAAACCATTTATTTGGACAAGTAGACCGATGGGGAAAGAATACTGAGATAATTAAGTGGCGACCTCGTTGGCTTAGTTGCATTGACTTTGGACTCGAGTTCCAGGGTAGTGAATTCGATTTCCACTTAAGACATAAGTACTACGAGTAGTACTAGTTGGTCATGTTCTTAATATTTTATTTGTGAATGCCATATCTTTGTTTAATTCCCATAGTACAAGAGATAATCCTAGTTTGAGATTAGACAAGTGTATGTATATATGTAATAATAGCTAATAATGGATAAGTCCGCCTTTGTACACAGTTTAATTCCTATTTTATTATTGTTGTTGTTGTTATTTTTGGTACAATAAAGCGTTTACATACATACATACATACATACTAGCTGTGCCCGCGGTTCCGCTCACGTGAACTACAGAATTCGCTCCTCTTCCCGCTCCCGCTCCAGCTCCCCCTCCGCCTCCGCCAAAACCTCCGCCTCCGCTCCCGTTCCCGCTCCCGCTCCCACTACTACACCCACTCCCGCTCCCACTCCCAGCTCCAAATGTAGTCCAAATCCGTCGCAATCTGAGTAGTACCGAAAAACTCTTTTTGCAATATATTGCATACTAACTACTAATATATTTGAAAAATAAAACTATGCATAACTTTTGATTGAGTAAACCGATTGCGATGAAATAAAGACTAAATGTTAAGTAAAGTGTTTCTGTGAAAAGTCCATCAAAATCCGTTAAGTCGTTTTTAAGTGATGCGTGCACAAACTCACAAACAAACAGACAAAATTTTCAAAAATGATCGAAATTTGTTCTGTGGCTTATCTTTAGACCCCTCCAATTTTTTTTTTGCAAATATCTTCAAAGTACAGACACGCGATGTTTACGATTTTATTTATTAGATTGTATTAGTGTTAGTGAGCACACCTTGCTGAAACTAGATTTTAGTTTGAAAACTAAAAATCCCATTTTCAATGTGTACTTATACGTAACAACAACTTATAATACGCTCCATTGAGCGGATACGCTCTATCCGTTTCATAATAAAATTATTTAAAAATTTCGGTCGGACCGCGTAAAAATACAGTCACGTTGTTTTGGAAACAAACTGGTGACACGAACCGGACATTCAGCGAAAACATGGTTTTCCAGTGAATCGGTCGTTGCATGTTCCAGGGCCTTTATTTGCCCAGTGTCATCCCGGTCCATCCAGTGGTTGAAGCGTGATTGAGTAACAAACATCCAAACTTAATTTATAATATTAGTGGGATAGGACACAGCTGTAACTAAATATCTGCTACGACCGTTGTAAAGTCCTGAAGACTGAACTTTGTCCAAAATATCAGGACTCCAGAGACCATTTGTTTTTTTTTTATTCTTTGCGGGATGCATAGAGTTTAAACTCAGCAATTAAAAGTGGGGGAGGCTGATGTCCAACAGTGGACGTCTAGGGGCTGATATGATGATGAATTAAAAGTGTGGTTCAGGGCCAGCCCCAATCTACGCGTGAGTGTCGTCAAGGCGACTAAGGGATTGCACCAGGGACGGGCAGCAGCATCCTCCTGTGTATATTAAGATCATTACAATTATTATGGCAAAATAAACAAATACAAATTACTGCGATCACCAGTCAGCCTGCCACAGTTAGCTAGTAAAGTTTACTGTATTTTACAAAAAAATTCCAACATTTCAGGGATTTACATATTTATGTTCAATAATTTAGGTGTCCAGTAGTTTTCGGACAGACTAACGGACAAATTAGCTGAATTTGTTTAGGCGGGAACCCTAAAAATAGATCAAGTAACGTTTTGGTGGGTTGTTCATTCGGGGGTTTGCCATAATCACCACGCTTGGCCAGCACATTGGTTTTTGCAGTAATGATCAAGATAACGCTGCTGCTCGTCGCTGGTGCGTTCCCTCAGTCGCCTTGACTACATCCACGGGAAGTTTAGTGGTGGCCCTATTCCAAGCCGGGAACCACACGGCTATCTATACCTGTAAATAATATCCCCTTGTGTCCAGGGGACATTCAACAACATTTTGTTCTACATCTTGATGGTATTAGCTAGACAGTAAGTAAATGAGGGTGGTATTGTCCTTTAAAAAAGTCCACTGTTGGACATAGGCCTTCCCCAAAGAACGCCACCACCCCCGGTCCTCCGCCTTCCGCTTCCAGCCGCTTAGTGGAAATAACCCTTCTCAAATTAATAAATGAATAAAAAAAAACTTTAGGAAATTTCCAAAAAATATATTTACTTTTCATACAAATTTTAAGTTGTATCAATAATTTATCGGAAGAATCTACCAAAAAAATAATAAGAATTATAATCACCCCATTTTCAATTAATTTTGACCGTCGGGAATTTAGCCAAAAAATACGCATGAACCCGTGAAGCAGAACTTGTATAGATAGAAGTTTTATGAATGATGAATAGTTCAATTAATAAAAGTTATTTATTTTAGGTGTTTTGTCCAAAAAAAAACTTTTTTAGGTTTCTTTATAATATTTTATACATTTTTTAAGTTCTTTATTTAGTTATACTTTATTGTACACAAATAGAAGTCAATTAACTCATTTAAACAAAGGCGCACTTAATTCTGTAAGATTTTTCTTCCAGTAAACCTTTGGATGGCAGTCAAAGCAGTAATAGGCAGGCAGCAGTTCAGCAGTTCACATTATAGTGAAAAACATAAATGTAAATTTCAAAAGTTAAAAACAAACATGTGCAAATGGTAAAACTTATCGCTTTAAGAGATTTCTGCCAGCCTACCAGCGACGGAGAAAATTTCGTGTTAAAGCAGACTGTAATAATATTTGCTCAGTAGAATCTATATACATACTAGCTGTTGCCCGCGACTTCGTCCGCGTGGACAACATTAATTATTATGTATTTCCCGTAGGAATGGGATGTTTTTCCGGGATAAAAACTATCCTATGTCCTATTCTAGGACCTAACCTATATGTGTGCTAAGTTTCATCACGATCCGTCCAGTGGTTGAAGCGTGATTGAGTAACAAACATTCGAACATCCAAATATCCAAACTTTCACATTTATAATATTAGTAGGATAATAAAAAATAACAAAATATAAATTGAATTAAATTTTAATACTTAAAAGATTGAGTTTGTTTGAGCTCATGGTTTTCTCTTAAACTACCGAACTGATTTAAAAAAAATCTCTGTCTGAACGGTAATTGTTAAGTAACATACCTATTAGGTAGCTTTTTCTAGGACTTTTTTTATATATTATACATGTATGTATATCCTACGTGAAAATCGACTAATTTTTATTATCTGGTCACTTGCGGGCGTATATAATAAGTACCTACCTGTTATGTAGGTATCTAATATTAAATTTTTTTTATTAATTATATCTGACCTTCAAAATAGATTAACATCAATTCCTTCGTTCACAATTTTTTTTTATTGCACCTCAAATTTCACTTCACACCAAATTCTCATTCACTGTTTAGCACAGAAAAAAAAGTCTATTTTAAAAATCCTACACACCCTCGCCGAACGGAGACGCGGGGTCAAATAACAAAGATGGTTTTCATTTCAAAGTACGCGACTAGGACGGCATGTGAGCGACAGAGATAGAAGAGGGGAGGAGCTTACGAGGCCGGGTGTTTGTTTGAAATTCTAAGTTTTGTTTTTTATATTTTTTTTGACCTCACAGACCGCCTTTTGCAGCCTTTGGGACCAGTCAAGGTAAGTTTCAAAAAGTGATTCACCTTTACCTGCCGAAATCAACTATTGGTTGGACTTACTCCTTATCATGATCAGATCAGCCTATAGACGTCCACTGCTGAACTTAGGCCTTCCCCAATTATCATCACCACAGCCGGGCCTCCGCCCCCGCAACCAACTCCGCTTCTTGCCCACATTTTCAGTTCATCATCAGCCTAAATACGTCCACTGCTGGACTGGCTCTCCAATAGAATGCCACTTTTGGTGGGCTGTTCATTGGGGGATTTGCCATAATCACCACGCATGGCAGGCGGTTTAGACTGTTGGTTGATGAATGGTACGCTTGAAGAGGACCTACCATCGATCGCCACGCTGGGGGCGTAGTCCTAGAGCTTTAGAGGTCATGGTTTCGATTCTCCTAGGTAAATACATCATCATAGCAGCCCTGAGACGTCCACTGCTGGACATAGACCTTGCCCCATGAACGCCACACACCTTCCTCAGGTCGTCGGTCCACCTGGCGATCTCCACTTCAGATCTCGCCTGCCTCAACAGCTGTTTGAGACAGATTTGGCTCGCCCACTGCCATTTCAGCTTGAAAATCCCTTCAGCTATGTAGATACAGACGAAATGTGTACCATTTATTCCTGATCTAGGTGATATATCTGTTTTGTGAATTGTTTTATTCTTGTAATTTCCCATGGTACACGAGAAAATTCTACTTTCGGGTTAGAAAATTGTATGTATTCTTATACCATCTTCTTAGTCATACGAAAACCATCGTTATTTGCGTCTCTGTAACATATACATTAAAGGTTCACCAGCAGCAAAAACAGGTTTGTATTACCATGTAAACTTTGCAGTCCACTTCGGAACACCATCTGATATTTATTTTTCTTTCGAGTCGCAAATGCGTTTGTTTTCATATTATGTCTATTAATTTCGAAAGAAAAATTTAATATGTGTTGTTGTAGCCAATAAACGACTATTATATTTTACCCCTATATTTCATGCGTAAAATATTAAAGACCAACACTTAATGATAATAAAATATATCTTTATTTTCTCTAAACAAAGGTTACAGATAAAGAAAAACAGAAGCGGAATGCAGTCATAAAATCATATAAACCTTTGCGAGAGACTGGTGTTTGTCCTAGGTAGACTCTCACTCTCAATGAAGAAAGAAACTTTAGCATAGCGTAAACAAAAAATTATAAGTAAAATAAACACAACAAATAATGCTTTGCTTAAGGTCGATTTTGGTTTGCTAGTTTAGTAGGTACACTGTATTCTCAATCATTTCGGTGTACCCCTCGCATACAAGCCGCTGAAACAATTCACATAAATCGGTATGTCTGTCTGTCTGTGCAAGTGTGAGATTTCCCCGTGTCGTGTGTCTGATTTTACCTGGAATTTCGTCGTGGGAACACAACACCAACCAAGTACCTATATACCGCGAAACGGCGCGTTTGAATACAAGGTGGTACCAAGGAACCTCACTGTGTTATCGTGCTGAACGATCTGAGAGAAGGCCGCGGAGTCTAAAAAGGATTTTTTGAGAAAATGGCGTAATATAGGTGCCAAACTAGTTTTCTAGAATTCTATGATTGATAAAATCTAATCCTTCAGTTAGTGAAGAAACTAATAACTATCAAAGAATTCTAGAAAATTCTTTTTCTAGACTTAGCTTAGGAGTAAATCTGTGCCCTAACAAAGATCTTACTTTGAAAATACTACTTTTTAGGAGACTAAATAAAAAAAAATTAATAATGTTTTGGAATTTTCCATAAAAAAAACAACAACTTTTTAACACGGTTCAATGTTTCTTCATATTCATATCAAATTTCATAAAAACCACTGTACAGTTTTTAAAAAAATAATCCAAAAAAAATTTGATTTCCTGAAAAGTAGTATTTTCTAAGTTAAATACTTTTTCACTGGAGGCACAGAATGAGTCTGTTGACGTCCACCGCTGGGTATAGGACTTTCCCAATAACGTCACCACAGCCTGGCGTCCGCCCTCCGCTAGCTTCTTGCACACTTTTCTAGGCCTTAAAAAGGGTAAATAAATAATCTAAATCTACGTTTCATGGAGCGTAGGATGAAAAACCAACTGACCACCTCATCTGCACGTGATCTCCTCAAATACCACACGCCTGTAACGGGCAGCAGCGTCACAAGTTCTAGGACACTGCTGCGCCAGGCTGCACGCGCCGGGCGGCACTAACGTTTTTAAAATTTATATTCAGCTTTGATAAGAACATCCCTAAGTATATGTTTAGAAACAGGTTACAATTATATAAATGATAGCTGTGCCCGCGGCTCCCCGCTCGCGTGGATTTAAGAAACCATTCCATTCCCACTTCCGCTCCCGCTCCTACGCCCACGCCCACGCCTATTCCTACTACAGCTCCAAATGTAGTCCAAACTCATCGTAATCTGAATACCTAGTACCGAACATTAAAATTATACTTTTTTGTTATTTTGCATAAGTACTAACCTTTACCTACTAATGTAGGTTTGAAAAGTAAAAATGTCCATAACTTTTGATTGAGTAAACCGATTGATATGAAATAAAGCCTATATGATACTCCGAATTAAGCCCTATATTTCTTTGAAAAGTGCATAAAAATCGGTTCAGTCGTTTTTAAGTGATGCGTACACAAACGAACAGACAGACCAAAAATTTAAAAATAATTTAAATGTGTTCTGTTACTTATCCTTAGACCCCAAATTTATTTTTGCAAATATATTGATTGATTGAACAAATATACTTTATTGCACACAAATTACACAAAATATGTAGGAGAAATATACAGTAAATGTACAAGTGGCGGCCTTATCGCTTTTAGCGATCAATGTACAGATACGCGAAGTTTACGTTTTTATTTATTAGATATTCATTAAATATCCTAGGAAACAGAAGAAATGATGTTTAAAGGTGTCTTTATTAATGTCAGTTACAGGTTTTATCATGATGTATGTTATTTTATTACTTGTCGTACTCCGAACTTCGAAGTAGCGTTGTTGTGTGTCGATTGGCGCGGGACGTCCTGATGTTCAGGGGTTTGGGGTTCCCGAACTCCCGATTTGCACCTGATCGGAACACCATATGTCCCGATTTTAAAACCAATTAATCATCATCATCAGGTTATTTTTGTCTCCACTGCAGGAGCACAACCCTCTCTCATCCGCCGGAGTCAGACGAAGGATTTGGCCTACACTCCCCGCGCTGGCCAGACGGGTTGGGGAGGCCTGATGGATGTTTTATAATGTACTCCCTTAGTCGCCTTGTACGACATCCACGGGAAGAGTTGGAGTGGTCCTATTCTACTCTACCGGAAACCACACGGCAAACCAATTAATAAAAAGCGGCCAAGTGCGAGTCGGACTCGCCCATGAAGGGTTCCGCAGCAGCAAGTAACATAATATAAAAGTTATAGTAGTTCGTTGTAACTTTGATCGATGTTTTAATAATAGTATTGTGGTTTACGATTTATGACGTATTAAAAAAAAACTACTTACTAGATCTCGTTCAAACCAATTTTAAGTGGAAGTTTGCATGGCAATGTACATCATATATTTTTTTTAGTTTTATCATTCTCTTATTTTAGAAGTTACAGGGGGGGGACACACATTTTACAACTTTGGAAGTGTCTCTCGCGCAAACTATTCAGTTTAGAAAAAAATTATATTAGAAACCTTAATATCATTTTTGAAGACCTATCCATAGACGTATGGGTTTGATGAAAAAAAAATTTTTTAGTTTCAGTTCTAAGTATGGGGAACCCCAAAATTTTTTGTTTTTTTTCTGTTTTTGTATGAAAATCTTAATGCGGTTCACAGAATACATCTACTTACCAAGTTTCAACAGTATAGTTCTTATAGTTTCGAAATGAAGTGGCTGTGACATACGGACGGACAGACAGACAGACAGACATGACGAATCCATAAGGGTTCCGTTTTTGCCATTTGGCTACGGAACCCAAATCGATGATAGACATATAAATTACCCTGTCCTATTTAAATTACAAAAACAAATGTTCATTATCCTTTTACTGGTGCGTGGGGACTCGCCACCAGGTGGACCGACGACCTGAAGAAGGTGGCCGGAAGCAGCTGGATGCGGAGGGCGGAGGACCGGGTATGATGTCGGTCATTGGAAAGACCTACGTCCAGCAGTGGACGTCTAAGGACTGATTGATGATGTTTTTATTGGTTGTCCAGATTAGGTATTTTGATCTTCGGCCACGGATTTTAACAAATCAGAACTGAGGGCTTACTGATGGTCCAGCAGTGGACTATTATAGGCTGTTTTAGCTGTTGTGGTGGCTGGCAGCTTTGTCAAATAACATCGCTAATAAAAACTTGTTGTCAATCTATAAAAGAGGTTTACCTAGCTATACAGGCTTGTTTATACCTTAAGGTATCCTCTTACGAAATCGTTGCAAATTCAGTGTTATCAATTTATTTCACACAATTCCAGTACAACACCGCGCCGTGGGAATCGGTCTTACTTGGCAAAATAAGTGTTGCAACCCAAGTTTCTTGCTTAGACGTGCACAATTCGTTTTAATGAATGAGTTATAATTGTATAACTAGCCGTATCCTGCGTCTTTGTTTGGGATTTCCGAATTATATCCCTTCTGGATTACTTCTTACACAAAATCGTTTCCTGTGTCAGTAAAATTAATGTAATAACTTGTCGAGTTTGACTATTTTTTAAGAAGCTTATGAATATTTATTTTGTTAACACATCCTAATATAATACACGAATAGTACATGGTTACTTAACAATTAATTATCAGCCTGAGGCTCAAAGAAGTAACGCAGCAAGCGTTTTTTGACCCGTACAAACTCTGCAGAAATAGAGGAGAGCTTTTATCTGTAGAGCGGCCCCTCGTCATAGAATACTTAATATCCTTATTATTAAGTATTCTATGCCCTCACATCAAATTTTTTCGAAAATGGAACAATTTCTAAATGTTTTTTTTTATTCTATAATCTCTCTTTTCTCTTTATAAAATTTAATAAATAAATAATAACTCACATTATTTACACAATATAATACAAAATATAAGTACCATAGTTTAAAGGGAACTTAACTACTTATACACTATCTATTTACCAAAAATATTATTCCCCCTTTTCCCAATTTTTTTATTTTTTCTAATTTATTTTCTCACTACTCAAAACGCCAACTGTACCTACAGTTAAGAAATAAACATTTTTATATTAAATTCAATCTAAATTAAAGAAAATCTTTCTATTGTTGCCTATATCATTTAAGAAAACTTAATGAATGAATATACTTTATTGATTGCTGCGCAATCTATAGTAATAAGTATACAGTTAAAGTACAAGTGGCGATGGCGGCCTTATCGTTTTTATACAAAATGTTTAAGCTGTTTGAGCTGTGTGTGCGCTGATCAAGTTTCATAAAAATGATACCGTAACTGATCATTGATCATGATCACTTAGGGTTATCATACATAAATTAAATTAAATTGTATTTATTTCGGGCCACTTTGGTCCATAGAAAAATATTACAAATAACATTACAAAATTTTTTTTTAATGTTTCAATAATTATTTTCTAGGATGCGAACACATTTGTCCCAAACAACGCGAACGTCGCAGGCGCATGTAAGGAGAGCGACGCGGAGACTCTTGTGCTATCGTTCAAGGAGTTTTCTTTAGAGTTCAACTTCGCTAAGGTGAGTTTATTAAGATCTTAGAGATCAGCATGCTTAAGAGAACTGTGGTCTGTTGAGCGAGAGAAAGCTTCGATCTGCTGCGAAATTAGCATATTGAGAGATATGTAGTCTGCTCAAAGTCAAATTATGTGTAAATAGCTGAAAATCGTAGCAAAATGACAGAGCAGTAGCATGTTGAGACAGCTGTAACTTTCTAGGATATGTAACCTGCTGAGAGTATTGTAACCTGTTGAGAGAGCTGTAAGGCTGTTCATGAAGCTATACTTTTCTGAGAAGTAATCTGTTTAAATATTTTTATAGGATGTTCAGGGAGCTGTAATTTTCTAAGAAATGCATACTCTGTTAAGATAGTTATGGCCTGCTGATAGAGCTGTAGGCTGTTCAGAGAGCGATTTCTAAGACATGTAACCTGCTAGGAATATTGTAACCTGCTGTAGACTGTTGATACTTATTACCTTGCTAAGGCTTTGTAGACTCTTGAAATAATCTTAGATTGACTAAAAAGATGTGATCTCATGAGAGAAAGAGCTGTAATCTTTTAAATATATTATATTTTGTTGAATACCAAAGCACTAATCAAGGGTTACAATCGTAAGTCTGCCCAAGAAGCTTACCGCTTAGTAGGAACAACTAACGCATAGTAGTGAGAGCGCTCACAGGATATTGTGGCCTGAACAAACACATGTTCAACCTCAAGCTCCGAACTACAGGAGTGTGTAGGCTCTGTGAGGAAGCAAAGGAAACCCCCATGCACGGTGAAGCACCTGCTGTGTGAATGCAATGCACTAGCTGCAAGGCGAATGAGTGTCCTGGGTGTGGCTTATCCAGAACCCAAGGACTACAGGCTTCTGCTCCTTAGCTGCATAGTAGATTTTATGCAGCGAACTGTGGGGGACGGAAGCACAGCATAGACAAAGGGGCTGACGCAAATGATCCCACAGGG
Organism: Esperia sulphurella; assembly: GCA_947086405.1. Classification (NCBI taxonomy): domain Eukaryota; kingdom Metazoa; phylum Arthropoda; class Insecta; order Lepidoptera; family Oecophoridae; genus Esperia; species Esperia sulphurella. The sequence goes on from OX352282.1 coordinate 6,391,334, forward strand.
TCGACGTGTCGCCGGGCGTGCATGGCCTCTATTAAAAGATAAGATAAGATAAACCTCCATGCACGTGTTGTGCGAGTGTGGCCCACTGATGCGTAAAAGAAATACCCACCTGGGTAACTACTTACTTCACCCTGACAAAGTAAACAACTCAGTGCTAAAAGCATTGTGCAGTTTCTGACTGCTGCAAGGCTTAACACGGAACTATAGTATAGTGGCGATTACAATAGATCAGAAATGGTAGCAGTGATACAAGGTCTAGACTGAGACATTGAAATAGCCTCAACTCGAATAATAAATAAATAATCAGGTTGGAGTAAATTGTAGGCCAAATCCTTCGTCTGTCTCCGACAGATGAGAGGGTTGTGCTCCTGCAGTGGAGACAAAAATAACCTGATGATGATGAAGGTTGGAGTAAACTTAGTTTATTTCTCAAATTCCAGACACCAGGAGGCGAACGCTGGTACACGGACAGCATCAGATTGACCTACAACTCCAGCGCTCGCATCCTCGAGCACGCGGCTAAGCAGGGCCGCCGGGTGACGCTGACTACCGGGACAAGAGCGCTGCTGTTCCCGACACCGGTGGGGAAGTCGTTCTTTTGTCCTGAGGAGACGGTTGTTGAGCTAGCCGAGGAAGAGACGAGGTGAGACTTGGACGATGTATAATTTGTGGAGTCTGCTAGAGAACAGAATGGAAATATATTGTGTTCCAAAGGGAAAGGCGAGGGCAATGCCCTGGGGCCAAATGCTTGAACTTCTGCCAGACTACTTACGAGTTAAGTTATCCTTGTGCGATTTTCGTTTCTTTGTAATTCATCATCAACCGAAATACTGGACGTATAACTGAGCATCAGCTTTCACAATATAATGCCACATTTGGTGGGTTATACTTTGACATAATCATATGTTTGGCAGGCGGATTGGTGATCGAACCTTTTTCTCTCATAAAATGTTCTACGCAAAGCTTGTCTGGGAGGAAATCGCTTAAAGCGATATGACTGCCTAAATTGTACTATATTTAACTTTTAAAACTTGTAACTGTATTGGTTTGTGTAAAATATTGTATTGTATTGTATAATTTTATTAATATTTTAGTGTAAACGCCGGCCACCGCGCAAAGCTCTATCTCCGTCAGATGCGTCTCCAGGCTTTCATGTACAAGAAGGACGGCGAGTTCGGCCCCCCCTGGCACTGTTCGGACTCTGCCCGCGCGCGCTCGGAGGCGGCGCCGGTGGCCGTGGGCGCCGCGCTGGCGGTGGCCACGGCCGGGACGCTGGTCGGGTATGCTATTTGGCGCTATTTGAAGGTTAAAAAGGTGCAGTACGACACCATGGAGTGAGGGGGTTGAGGTGCGTTCTGAAAGCTTTTATTTTTAGTCGAAATCAAGGATATGTTTTGATTTACGCAATACTCAGGGAAATCGTTCGTGGGATTTTAAAAATTCATAGTTTGATAGATCGCGTCGCGCTGGTGGACTATGAATACTACATTTGTGTAACTATTTATTTAGAAACGCATATTGATCTCTTTGAGTAATTACATCACAAGGCATTTTGTTAAACAAAGTACAAAGTATATAATTTCGGTAAAATTACTTCATTGCCTTAAATGTTGAGTAAATAATTTAGAAGAAAGCATTTTGTTGAGTAAATAGATTAATCAGAACGATCCTGCGAGCAGTTAAAAAATCACATAATTCATTTTTGGTGAGTAAATATTACATAAATCTCTATGAGTTAATATTTCAGAACGCATTTTGTTGAGTGAATATTAGGTTACAAGAAGGATACTTCTAGCTCCTATCCTACGGAGTTGGTGTGACATCGGCCCTATAATTACATGCTCTGATCGATTGCGTATTTCAACACAATTCTTCATTTCACAGTAAAGAGATGTAAGTATTGAAAAATCTTCTTTTACAGCGTTTCCACATCAACTTCCACAGCTGGTTGGGATTTCCATAACTGGAGATCAAACTCGGACCTATCGATGTACTGGGCTTTTCTTCTTCCGAAGGTCGTTGGAGCAGACAAGTCCTGAATTGGAGACCGAATGCCATTAGATACGCCGGTAACGTTAATTAGGCACTAGTTACGAGGGGCGTTCAAAATATTCTCGGTATTGATATCTTACAACCTCTTTTTGAATTTGTTTTGTTACTGGCTGCTAAGGTTCATTCGTTGACTAAAAAAAAAGTATAATTCAAACCGAGATGTTCTTTTGTTTTTCTGCAATTTCTGAACAAACATGAACACTATGAGTGAATTAACAATGTTAACGAAATTAGAACATCGTTCCGTCATAAAATTCTTGACAAAACAGGGTAAAAATCAAAAAACCATAAAAGAGGAAATGGATTGTGTTTACCGTGAGTCTGCTCCTTCTTTATCTACCATTCAAAAGTGGTCAAGCGAATTCAAACGTGGCAGGGAGAGTATTAAAGATGACCCTAGACCTGGCCGGCCTGTAGTAGCTACTTCACAAGAAAATATTGATCAGGTGGAAAACCTTATATTGGAAGATGGTCGAGTGAAGATAAAATCAATAGCTCAAGTAACCAATCTTTCTATTGGTACCGTACATGATATTATCCATGACCATCTTAATATGTCAAAAGTGAGTGCAAGATGGGTTCCGCGAATGCTGACTCGGTTTCAAAAAGATATGCGTGCAGCTTGTTGTTCCGATTTTATTGACCTGTGTGGCGAAAATCCTGATGAGGTGCTGCAAAAGATAGTTACTGGAGATGAAACCTGGGTTCATCATTATGACCCAGAGAGTAAACAGGAGTCCATGCAGTGGCACATTAAGGGTTCAGCTCATCCCAAGAAGTTCAAGGTCGTCCCTTCCGCTGGCAAGGTTATGGCAACAATATTTTGGGATTGTGAAGGAGTATTGTTAATCGATTATAAAGAAAAAGCGGCCAAGTGCGAGTCGGACTCGCCCATGAAGGGTTCCGTACCAGCAAGTAACATAATATAAAAGTTATAGTAGTTCGTTGTAACTTTGATCGATGTTTTAATAATATTATTGTGGTTTACGATTTATGACGTATTAAAAAAAAACTACTTACTAGATCTTGTTCAAACCAATTTTAAGTGGAAGTTTACATGGCAATGTACATCATATATTTTTTTTAGTTTTATCATTCCCTTATTTTAGAAGTTACAGGGGGGGGGACACACATTTTACAACTTTGGAAGATTCTCTCGCGCAAACTATTCAGTTTAGAAAAAAATGATATTAGAAACCTTAATATCATTTTTGAAGACCTATCCATAGATACCCCACACGTATGGGTTTGATGAAAAAAAAATTTTTGAGTTTCAGTTCTAAGTATGGGGACCCCCAAAATTTTTGATTTTTTTTCTATTTTTGTATGAAAATCTTAATGCGGTTCACAGAATACATCTACTTACCAAGTTTCAACAATATAGTTCTTATAGTTTCGGAATAAAGTGGCTGTGACATACGGACGGACAGACAGACAGACAGACAGACAGACAGACAGACAGACAGACATGACGAATCCATAAGGGTTCCGTTTTTGCCATTTGGCTACGGAACCCTAAAAATAACATTACAAAATTTGGAATTAACATCAATAAATAAATAAAAAAATAACAACCTAACTGATCGATCATTGATTAGTAGGTTATCATAACCTAATCTATGATATATCGTCGCTTGCCTTTATAAGTGACGTAACTGACATTTTATTAATTGTTCAGGGCAAGTTATTCGGTCAGGAGCTGCACTCATAACCGAATAACGCTTGCTCTGAACAACATAATGAATTGACAGTTACGTTAATGGAATTGTTCAGGACAAGCGTTATTCCATTAGGAGCTGCACTCAAAACCGAATAATGCTTTCCCCAGTTACGTCACTTAGAAAGACAGGCAACAATATATTATAACTGATCAATGATCGATCAGTTAGGTTATATTTTTTATGAAACTTGCACTGACTTAAATACTCGTATACAGGAAACTATTACGTCTTACTTAAGTTGGAAGGTGTGAATGAACTGTACTATGTTTTTATTTGATGTGTAACCTAGATATACTGCTATATTATCATAATAAACCAGAAACTGGTGATGTGATATAGGTATGTTCTGATTTAATTTTTAATTACGTAGGTACCTACCCAGTATCTGAATTAAGAGATTAGGTATCAAGACGTAATACTCCTTAACCTGTAGATAAGACGGTGGTGGACCGACGACCTCAAGAAGGTGGCCTAAAGCGGCTGGATGCGGGGAGGACCAAATGTCATGAACCGAATTCATTGGGAATACAGCAATGGACTTCTAAGGGCTGATATGATGATGGTGATAACTACATTTGGAGCGAGGGTAAGAGGGAAAGAGCGCAGAGGGTCTTGGAAGTGTATATGGAAGAGGCCTTAAGATACTACGCCAAGAGGCGGAGGTATGTGGGTACCTACCATAGGTAACTAGAAACTAGAAATGAATGAGATAGAATGGTGAAGTAAGCGCGCGACACGCGAGCCAACAATATGCAATATATAGCAAAAAAAACTGTCAAACGCTTACTCGTATCACGCTGAGTCAAGGTCGGGTATACACCGTCAAAAACTCAGCAAAAGTGCCATATTGCCCGTTTTCAAACTGCATATCACTATATTTCATTCCAGATTAATAGTCCTATGAAAACAAACGCATTTGCGTCTCGAAAACAAAATACACAATAGATGGTGTTCCTAAGTGGACTGCAAAGTTTACATGGTAATACAAACCTGTTTTTGCTGCTGGTGACCCTTTCATGTATATGTTACCGAGACGTAAATAGCGTTGGTTTTCATAGGACTATGAATCTGGAATGAAATATAGAAACGTGACCGCGAGGCAAAAAAGTGCGCGGGAGGGGCGCGCTGCGTCCGAAAATCGACACGCGCGAGACTGAAGTTAACAAGTGATGTACCCCTTCTACTCGTACCTATATCCGTGTCTGTGGTGACTACCTACTCAGACCGTCATGAGATATAACAACTTGCCATCATATTGATTATTGTTTATGTAAACACTGTGACGTTACAAAGAGCGGTTTGTGTTTGAAGCCAAATTTGTCGCCTGCACATTGGGAGGTCGTAATTTAATATTGCAATTGGCGCCACTTCGCCGTCCCATCGATTCCAGGAATTATCGATGATGTCATGCAGATCGTGACGAAATACCTGTAAAGACCAGACCAAAAAGCTTTTTGTATGAAAGTTGTAAGTAGATATACTTACATAAAAAAACTTTTCAATCAAATACTTTAAAACCACTCGGCACCTCATGAATTCATGAAGAAGGCCTGACATTTTGGTTTTTTTTTTTTTATAAATCGCTGCAAAAACAAATAAGTATTTAGTTACACCCACATGTATTCTAGTCTCGATGGTTCGGAGGAGGGAGGAAGCGAGAAAGAAATGGATGGAGGGTTGAAGGAAAGGGGGAGGAAGAGAGGGATGTAAAGAGGGGTAGGGAGGTGTGAAAGGAGGAAAGAGGGAAGCGGCAACAAAGACGTGTTACATAAAACTTTGTTTCTGTACCGACCGAATACAATTTAATGAGGTCGGGGCCGCATGCCATTTCTGAAAATAGCAAGCTCAAGATCTATGGAAAGATAATTCCTGGTGCAGGTTTGATACGCGGGAAGCGAGCAATGAAATTACGGACATACGAGGCATTGCAATATCAACTCAATCTTCAAAGTGGCAACGCACGCATTGCTACAGGCAGATGGAAGGGTGACAACTTACCATTAGATGGGAAGTGTCTGCTCGTATCCGCCACTTCCCTAGAAAAAAGTCAAACAATTTTTGTTCTTAAAATTGCATAATTTTGCTCGATGAGTAAATCCAGTTCTTGAGGAATTTCACGGACAGACCGACAAAAAAGCTTCTCTATAATGTCCCTTTTCCTACTATCACACTGGTAGGTTTTGCTGCTATTTAACAGCTTAATATGTCCATAGTGGGGGTAAAGCGGAGTCAGGTGCACTAATACGATTATGGACGTATTTTATTTTATTTTATTTGTCGACCTCCGTGGCGGATAGCTCTCGGGTAGCTCTCGGACTATCAAGCTGGAGGTTGCGGGATCGAATCCCGCTAGGGGCAAATGTTCGTATGATGAATATGAATGTTTGTACCCAAGTCTTGGATGTTCATATATTTATTTAAGTATGTGTATCCGTTATCTAGTAACCATAGCACAGGCTCTGCCTAGTTTGGGACTGGATAATTGGTGTGAATGTCTGAGATATTTATTTATTTATTTTATAGGATATGGCTGCATATGTCTCCAGTGTACTGGTTGGATTCGACTGAACCCTAAAATGATTATGGATGTAAGTAGTTTAAGCAAAGGTAGTTAGCAGTCTGTTTCTAAATTTAAGTATTCTCCTCAATTAAATACCAAACAACACAACATCAAAGGGCTAGAACCCCTTGTACGAGTAACTGCCGTCAAATCCCTAAATCACTAGATCACAGTAATAAAGCACCGTAATTCGACACCCCTGCCGGATCCACCCCCGAGCTCTTCGGCCAATCAGAGCGCATTTCACTCACCCTCTTTTAATTTCGGCCAATCGGAAGAGAGCGACAGTCAGGTGTGCTGAATAGGTGGTTTCTTATTTCTGCTAGAATAGAGCGGATGCAAAATGGTTTTCGGTTATTTTGAAATTTTAAAGAAGTTAAGTTATAGACGGTTCATAAACTACGACGAGACTAATCCCAAACTAAATGAAATGAAATGAAATGAAATTTAATTTATTTATTCAACAGCGCGTAGCCCTAGCCGTCCAGCGGGGAAACGTAGCGAGTGTCCTAGGCACGTTGCAGCACCATTCGCTGGACAAATTAGGCGAATTTTTTTATTTAAATTAGATGTGTTTCATATTTGTTAATTTTCAGCTTGTATTTTATACTCATATTCAATAAATTATGTACGTTTAATTTATTTGCTGGAATATGGTATTAATGTGATGATAATATAGATAGTTGGCCAACATATTCTGTCATAATTAGGCGTGCAAAAATTTTGAACATTATAATTAATTAATAATATGACATAAAACAAGAAATAGTTATAATATACAGGAAAATAGTGAATGTCAATGGTAATAAATATGAATGAATGTCAGTTACCTACTTATAAACAAATTATTATTACACACCACCACCATATTAAATGACAGACACAATAACCAGATTTGGTAGAGTATTACAATTCCCGGTCCATCAAAAATTCATTGACCGAATAATAGGATTTAGTTAGGAAAAACTCAAAAATTTGTTTTTTAAAAAGACGATTATTCTGGTTTTTTGAATTATCCGACAGCTTATTATAGATTCGTACTGCCATACAGTACGAGTTTTTACTATGTACAGCAAGACGTTGAGTAGGGACTGCAAGTTGATCCTTATATTTATTTCTGATTGTTCTATTTGTTACCTTTTGTTTCATAAAATAGGCTTGATGTTTATGAACAAATAAGCACATTTCGAACAAATAGAGACTGGGAAGGGGCAAATTTTTTTTCTTTTTGAAAAGCGGTTTGCAGCTGTCAAGAAAACTAGCTCCACATAGTGCTCGAACGCATTTCTTCTGTGCTATAAATATCCTATCTGCATTTACAGAGTATCCCCAAAGTATAATACCATATCGAAGAAGTGACGACACATAGCCATGATATGCTAATAGAGCGGCTTTTTCCGAAGTTACTAGCCTTAGTCTGTTTAAGACAAAGACGTATTTGTCAAGCTTTGTACACAGTGTATCTATATGAGGTTTCCAATTGCAGTATTTATCTATTATTATGCCAAGAAACACTGTGTCATTAACAACTTAAACTTTTTCATTATTGTGAGTCACCATTAAATTTAAAGATTTACTGTTGTAAGTCTGAAACTCGATTAAATTCGTCTTTGTCATGTTGAGTTTAAGATTGTTTACTGTTAACCATGTCGTTATAGATTTTATTTTCTCATTGATTTCTCTTTCTATTAAGTTTTTATCTTTACCTTTTATGATGAGTGTGATATCGTCGGCAAAGAGAATACAATCATTATTTATAACTTTTGGAAGGTCATTTATATACAAAAGAAACAATAGTGGCCCAAGTACACTTCCTTGTAGCACTCCGTAAGTATTTGATTGCAGGGTGGATTTAAAATTTAGTTTATACGATTTTTTATATCCGATGTTTGATACCTGAACACATTGTGTTCTTCCCGTAAGATAGCTTTCAATCCAATCATGTGCTTTGCCTCTTATTCCATAGGCAAGATGCCTTGTACTTTAAAAGTAAGAAAAAAGACATCAGAATTATAAACTAGCAGTTGCCCGCGACTTCGTTCGCGTGGACATCTTAACATCACAAATTATTAGATGAGATTTAATGAGATGTTTTTCGGGAAAAAAACTATCCCATCAGCCCTGATGATGATGATGATGTTTAATTAAGACCGCATAGTTGGCCTTGTGGTTTGGTCATTAAACTCGAGCGCCAGAAGTTGTGGGTTCGATTCCCACTGGGGACAGACAACTTTATACAAGTTGGTCCCAGTCTGGATGTTATATTTGTGAATTGTCCTATACTTGTTTAATTCTCATAGCACAGGAGAGAATCAAGGTTTGGAATAAGACAAATGTATGTTTAAATGTAGTAGTTATTTATTACTAGCTGGTGCCCGCGACTTCGTCTGCGCACGATTAGTATTTCGAGTAGCTTTTTTGTAGGACTATTTAAGATAAACATTTCCATCATACATTACCTAAGTGTAACTCTAGCGGTTTTGGCAGCGCACGCCAGAATAGCTCGCAGATGGTAGATTTTTTCCTACTTACTTGATATTTTGGACAATTAACACAATATCTTTATAAATTGTAGCCTATGTGTTGTTCTGATGTATAAGCTATATTATTGTAAAGTTTCATTAAAATCCATTTAGTAGTTTTTACGTGAAAGAGTAACAAACATCCATTCAGAATTTTGCCTTCCTTAAATGAAAGCGCTAGGTCTAAAAATTCTGTTGCAGTGCTTCTAAAATGTTGTTACAAAGAAGACATTCGCTAGACTGGATCAAAACATAATCTTTGTGAGAACACATCCTTACAGAGAGATAACGCGTGAGTGAGGACAAGCCTTTATCAGATCGAATAAATCCAAGAATTTTGTAAATTTTAGTTCGCAGATCGGATTATGTGATATATTATAAAGAAAAACAGAATTATAAAATATCCATAGAAATAGACAACATTTGAAACATGCAACGATCTCTATGTACTACTAGATGGAGCGTTCCAAACAATCGCTCTGTTCCACGCAAGTAGCCACAACTCTTTCACATTCACAATAAAACTTGTGCAGTTACTACGCAGAACATTTAATTATTACTAAATATTGACGCTACGGTTAAATAATGTCAATATTTAGTAAATAATTAAATGTTCTGAGTAGTAACTGCACAAGTTTCAAAGTGAATGTGAAAGAGTTGTGACTACTTGCGTGGAACAGAGCGACTGTTTGGAACGCTCCATCTAGTAGTACATAGAGATCTTTGGAAACAGGTTTCTATTATTACAAGTGAAGCTGGCCTTGAATTCCAACAATTTTATTGAAGAGCGGAGTACCGGGTGTGGGTCATCATCAGCCTAAATACGTCCACTGCTGAACATAAACCTCCCCAATAGAATGCCACTTTTGGTGGGCTGTCCATTGGGGGATTTGCCATAATCACCACGCTCGGCAGCCGGATTGGTGATCGCAGTAATGATCTTAATATACACAGTAGAAATCTTACTCCGAATTAATCTATATGTTTTTCTGAACACTCCATCCGAATTGGTTCAGTAGTTATTACGTGATAGATAAACAGACGTACAGATAAAAATTCCAAAAATGGTTCGTAATGTGTTGTTCTATTACTAATCCTTGCACCAATTTTTTTGTTGCAAATTTCATCAATGTGCAGACACTTTACGTTTTAATTTTGTAATATTTCTGTTTATAAGATTACATATGACATAACTAGCTGTTGCCCGCGACTTCGTCCGCGTGGACAACTTAACATCACAAATTATTATGTATTTCCCGTAGGAATGAGATGTTTTTTCGGGATAAAAACTATCCTTTGTCCTATTCCAGGACCTAACCTATATGTGTGCCAAGTTTCAAAGTTTCATCCCGATCCGTCCAGTGGTTGAAGCTTGATTGAGTAACAAACATCCAAATATCCAAATGTCCAAACTTTCGCATTTATAATATTAGTAGGATGTGCAGGTTAACTAGCGGTTACCTAACCTAACTTTAGCGGTTTTGGCAGCGCACGCCATAATTGCTCGCAGATGGTAGATTTTTTCCTACTTACTTGATATTTTGGACAATTCACACAATATCTTTATAAATTGTAGCCTATGTGTTATAAGATTTGATTCTGATGTAGGTATAAGCTATATTATATTAATCTGGTAGTCATATTAATTTGGTTTCCCGTAGGAATGAGATGTTTTTTCGGGATAAAACTATCCTATGTCCTATTTCCAGGACCTAACCTATACGTGTGCCAAGTTCATCTCTATCCGTCCAGTGGTAGTAGTAGGCTACCATAACTTTTAAGAAGGTAACCTAGAATGATGTGATGTTTTTTTATTAGATAGATGTCAAGTACCACGTGAGGGCGTGTTAATGGTGACAATAGTGATTGTTGCGCCGCGCCGGGGGTTGAACTGCGCAACTCTGTTTGCATTGTTGAGTTAGATTGGGCGACAAAATGTTACTATTGTGGGGTGAGAGGACAAGTATTGCAACTCGAATTGAGACTTGAAACTATTTATGCAACTGTCTTGCCGTGTGGGATCCGGTAGAGTAGAATAGGACCACTCCAACTCTGCCCGTGGATGTCGTACAAAGCGACTAAGGGAATACATTATAAAACATCAATCAGGCCTCCCCAACCCGTCTGGCCAGCGCGGGGAGTGTAGGCCAAATCCTCCGTCAGATGAGAGAGGGTTGTGCTCCTGCAGTGGAGACAAAAATAACCTGATGATGATGATGATGCAACTGTCAAGAGTGCTAGCCGAATCACAATAGCACAGCATAGTGTTTTCATCATTCAGTGAGGTCATTTGAAAAAAATCTAGAATGTATGAGTGAAAAGTATTCTACTTTATATCTTTTTTGGAAGGAGGTGCTTGTATGTATGTACGAGGGGCGTTCAAAATATTCTCGGTATTCGAATGAAGACAAACAAGTACGAAAAGTTTGATATTTTTATTTTTCAATATACTCCCCCCCTATGTTAATACACTTAAAAGATCGATCAATTATTTTTTTTAATCCCTCATAATAATATTTTTTATCCTTGGTGTAAAAATGCTCGTCCACTGCCGCCTTCAACGCTTCATCGTCAGAAAATCGATTTCCACGCAGATCCTTTTTGAGATTGGGGAACAAAAAGAAATCGCTGGGGGCTAAGTCCGGACTATACGGTGGATGAGTTATAGTTCCAAACCCACATTCAGCAAAGCTGCCTTGGCAATATGAGCAGTATGGACAGGGGCGTTGTCATGCAGAAGCAGAACACCTTTGGTTAACTTTCCTCGCCTCTTATCTTAGATTGCATCCCTTAATTGACGTAGAATGTTTACGTAGTACTGTCCTGTGATATTTACACCTTTTTCTTTATAATCGATTAACAATACTCCTTCACAATCCCAAAATATTGTTGCCATAACCTTGCCAGCGGAAGGTACGACCTTGAACTTCTTGGGATGAGCTGAACCCTTAATGTGCCACTACATGGACTCCTGTTTACTCTCTGGGTCATAATGATGAACCCAGGTTTCATCTCCAGTAACTATCTTTTGCAGCACCTCATCAGGATTTTCGCCACACAGGTCAATAAAATCGGAACAACAAGCTGCACGCATATCTTTTTGAAGCCGAGTCAGCATTCGCGGAACCCATCTTGCACTCACTTTTGACATATTAAGATGGTCATGGATAATATCATGTACGGTACCAATAGAAAGATTGGTTACTTGAGCTATTGATTTTATCTTCACTCGACCATCTTCCAATATAAGGTTTTCCACCTGATCAATATTTTCTTGTGAAGTAGCTACTACAGGCCGGCCAGGTCTAGGGTCATCTTTAATACTCTCCCTGCCACGTTTGAATTCGCTTGACCACTTTTGAATGGTAGATAAAGAAGGAGAAGACTCACGGTAAACACAATCCATTTCCTCTTTTATGGTTTTTTGATTTTTACCCTGTTTTGTCAAGAATTTTATGACGGAACGATGTTCTAATTTCGTTAACATTGTTAATTCACTCATAGTGTTCATGTTTGTTCAGAAATTGCAGTAAAACAAAAGAACATCTCGGTTTGAATTATACTTTTTTTTTAGTCAACGAATGAACCTTAGCAGCCAGTAACAAAACAAATTTAAAAAGAGGTTGTAAGATATCAATACCGAGAATATTTTGAACGCCCCTCGTATGTATGTATGTATGTATGTATGTATGTATGTATGTATGTATGTATGTATGTATGTATGTATGTATGTATGTATGTATGTATGTATGTATGTATGTATGTATGTATGTATGTATGTATGTATGTAAACGCTTTATTGTACCAAAAATAACAATAACAACAATAATAAAATAGGAATTAAACTGTATTATGCTTATAAGTATATACTAGAGGTAATATCATGGACAAAGAATATTATACTTATCTGTACTTATCCTATAGGTTCCGTCCCTTATACAGCATTTCAGTGACCCAGAGGATCTTGTCTACGCCTCGAGAAGACAAAAGTTAAAAGTCAAAATCTTTTATTGCACACTTGGTCCATTTATATATGTCAATTTTTTTTCGGCTACCATTTCTTTATGTAGGTATTTTAGTAGCAGAACAAGCTAATGTAGAATAGGTTAACGCGGCACTTCTAGAAGTTAAGTGCAGGGTTGACATTATTAAAACAAAACACGCGTTTTATACAGTCTGAAATATTTTAAACACTGTTTAAAACATGTGTTTTAAAACAACTTGTTATAATCATACCAACCCTGACTATGTGACATAAAATCTTGAGGCTTCAGCTTGGATAACACGAACAGGTTTTTGTAGATGCAGAACGATTACTAAAAAAGCTTAACCCGCCGAAACCATATTTTAAACATGTCAGTGGGCTGAAAATTTCGAATCAATACAAGTAACTGTCTACATGTGTGTAGTGGTTTTCTGGATTGTGGTTCCAGATATTATTATGACCCCTAAATTATAATGCTATACTTTTATTTTGGGGTTAAGTGGTATTAAGGTGTTTGGGCTTTATTTTTTGCACAGGTGATCTATCTTTGCATTTTCTGTCCCCCCATCCCCCCAAACGGCATATGGTAGCACCTTTCGCACCGCCCTAAGGCCTCCCTTAAATAAATGACCTATCTTACTAAACATGACCGCAATCTAATATCAATCAAACTAAAGTTACAATCCTTGTCGCCACAGCCGGCCAAGGGTGCTTCCAAATAATTCCAAATTGCGTGTAGTGTGTCAACTGGGTACAACAATAGAGCTGTTCACTTCGCTCCCGCGGTATTGTCCCCATTGTCCGTTAGCTCGTAACTGCGGATTAACAGTGTCACGCCTTGGCTCTACTAATGCGCTGCAGAAAGAAAAAAAAACAAAGCGTTCGAAATTCGGATGTGATTTAAAGTTTTGTGTAATGTTCGAGGGCCAGATAACATTTCGATCATTTGAAGGACTTTTGAGTCTACATATTAGATAAGCAGTAAGAAATATAAAAGTCAACATTATTAATTCATTTTTAAAGTTCTATACCAAAGGATATGTCCGTCCGTTTGTCTCAGCTGATTATTTCAGCAACTCAACTACTAATGCTATCGACTTGAAATTTGGAATATTTGCTCAAATTTATAGCAAATGAAAGAATTTTAAAAAAAACAAGGCCGATAGGCGAGCAAATGTTTAAAGTGTAGTTATAATCGTATGAAAGGGTATCATTGGAACATTTTAAAATAGGTTTTCGTTTCCTTTTTCCGAGTTATTTTGAAAAAATTCCAAAAAATGTTTACTGGATGTTAATAGTTTGTAATTACAATTTTTAAATCAACTAATATAAGATTCTACTAACACCAATATGGACAAAGTCTGAAATAAAAAAAAAATTAAAATGCCACCCAGCCTATGTCCAGAAGTGGATGTCAAAGGTGCGATGACGATGAACAACGAAAATTGGGACCAAGTTAAATAAATTCTATAAAACTGTTAGTACAGTCGACCACACGGCCTCTGACTTTTGAACAGAACGCCAAAACCTCAGTCAAATGAGTCGAAATATTTCGTAAAAGAATTCTCAACAACATTTATTCGGATTAGACCATTATTGCACCATCCATTCACCATTTCCGATAGGAGACCGCCAAAAAAATAGCAGCCCATAATCCTATACTTATCTATTGAATGTTTGTGTTGTAATGTACCGTGGAATTTGGTTAGCTTTCGATTTTATTTTCAACTCAAGCGAAATGAAGTCGTTTCAAATGCATTACCTCCCACTCTTGGGGCCAGATGTCCAACTTTTAGTGGGACGCCCCATTTTTCAGACGCGTCAAAAATCCCGCTTTTTATCTAGGTAGTACCCAATTTTACGAGGGAGGTAGTTCGAGCCATGGGGGCTAGGAGGTGAATAAAATTATGTTAGAGTGCTTAAGTTGGAAAGGTAAATAGTATGGCTTGCAGTGCCGAATTGGATTTACTGTTATGGTGCTGTAAGAGTATTTTAAATAAAATAAAATAAATAAAGCATCGACCAGCAAATGGGGCTGTGATTGTGAATTGATAGTTTGTACCCATTGTTATTAATAATTTATTTTATTTGTGACCATACTCACATTGTGTTAGTATCTCTTAATTAAGGTGTTATCTTGACCAATAGTTTTTTTTATCAATATAAGTCTTCCTTTTTTCCGTGTAGTAATACAAATAGCAACCCAAACTAACATACATACCTATAGCTATGGAGTTGTGCGTATGTGCAAGTTGCAGCAACGCCGGATGTAAGGACAGTCGAGCTGTCTCGCCACTAGTACCAGTAGGCTGTTGATGCTACGCGCGCTCGGCGCACCTGCGATGCATATTATGATTTCTCGTTTCAGTCCTGCTTTTTTAATATTATTTATCTGCTTTCAATCCATCCAATCAATCCAATCGCTCCAGGATGACTCAGCGCAAGCCGCGGCGAAATCTAGTGTTATGTATGATTTAATTGATATATCTTACCCTTTTTTTATTCATTTAAGAACTACAGCTAGAGGTCGTCTTAGGAGGACGTTCAATCAAATTAGTGATGGCCTCAAAAAGGCTGGGGTCCGCAGTGAGAAGTGAGAGTTTATTAAAGGTGCATGAAAAGTTTGTGAGTGAGGCAAGTGAGGTGTGTCAGGATCGTGCAAAGTGGCGATCCATCGTCTCTGCCTACCCCTCTATGGGACCAAGGCGTGAGTATTATGTGTGTATGTAATTTACGAAGGGTTTTTTCTACTAAAGAAAAATGCCACCATCATAGGGCTCACAGAATTTTCTTACTGTTTACGTCAAATGGAAGCTAAAACCATCTTGTATAGTGCCTTTGCTTACCCCGATGTGGGAGAAACCAAGACACTGTTACATATATCAATATACTCCAGTCAGTCATAAATAGGTATAAACTGTTGCCTCTCTGGAGGGCAGAAAGAACTAGCGACTGTTCGACCCTTTAGGATTTTTGTCGGAAAATCCGATTTGGTGGACTTCTCATACGCCTTAGAATTTCTCCTTTAGCATAAGGTCTCCTCACGATGTTTTCGTTCACCGAAAAGCCTGTAGTATTATAAATAAACAAGTATCGTATCGTATCGTAGATGAACAAGTATCGTATCTTCCAAGACAATAGAATGTGAAGTGTAAAACCGAAAATGCCGTGCCCTGCAACATTTGCTTGAAGCTACTTACGACCCTTAGTCATGCGAAGGACGATATTATTATTATAAACCTTTCGAAAAACTTATTGGTACAGGCGGGGTTTGTACCAGGACCCCATGAACATGAGGCGATTGCACACCAAACCGCGGCTCTAGTTTTATGGATATGTATGTATGTTATGATGATATAACACCTCTGAATCTCTCGCCGCCATTACACAGGACAATGACGAGTAACATTAGACTCCGCTGATAAGGTCGGTTCACATTACGTCATTAATTTCGTATCCATGCGAACTGCGATCGAGTAACCCGAGCTTAACTGTGGACATTCAATTTTCACTAAACCCGCGACTCTGTCCGCGTGGAAATATACCAATCCTGGGGACCAACCCCATAAGCGTTTCGGATAATATCTTGTACTCTCTAGTTAGTCGTGTGACGTATTTAGGTGTGACGTTTTTTACGTTAAATTAACTTAGACGTCATGACTATGAGAATATGACTCGTGCATGACCTGTTTCCCACTAATATTATAAATGCGAAAGTTTGGACGTTTGTTACTCAATCACGCTTCAACTACTGGACGGATAGTGATGAAACTTGGCACACATATAGGTTAGGAAAAAAACATCTCATTCCTACGGGAAAACAAAAAGGATATCTATTTCGAAATTCTACGTAAAAACGTAGGTACAAGGTTGTCCTTCCCTCAATTGTACTCGGTAGAGCAGCCAGCCCCACTATATGTACTACATAAGGATGACCTCCCTCCTAACGCCTGGTAGTCCGGTGATGGGGGAATCAAATCGTGCAATTCCTAGGCACACTCCCCAAAATATAACTGTATCTGCTCACTGGAAACGTGACCGCGGGGCATAAAAAGGGTGCGCGGGAGGGGCGCGCCGTGTCCAAAATTGACACGCGCGGAACTCAAGTAAACAAATGACTATAACCGTTCTATTTTGATAAGATTTCTGTGTTATATACCTAAGATCCATCAAGAGACATTGGGCCCGATTCTGAAGGCACACATTTAAAATTTGACAGCGCTAAAATTCGTATCGTCTTTATCTTCATAATACTGTGTGACAAGGATAGCAACAGTTTTAGTGCTGTCAAATTGTAACGTTGTGCCTTCAGAATCGAGCCCATTGTAGGTGTATTATTAGTCTGGACTTCATCATTCATTAGTCACTGATACACTAGTCACTCGTACAGGGTTTGCGCATCACTTGTAGCCGACGTACCGTGAAATACAACTGTCAGTTTGATGTCAAAGTAAAAGGTTTGCGCGTTTATTTTTATCTATGTGTATTGTTCTCGTGTTTAAATCTCGTATAACATACATGACTATTTCATTCGGCTCAAAAATGATAGCTAATTGTACTTCATACTCAAAATGTCTGTATGTATGTCTATGTTCTGTCATCATCATCATCCGCCAGATGTACCGACGACCTGAAGGAAGGTGGTCTATGTCCAGAAGTGGACGTCTAAGGACTGATCTTAGACGTCCACTTCCGGACATAGACCATCCGCATCCAGTTGCTTCCTTCCTTCAGGTCGTCGGTCCATCTGGCGGAGGGCATCCCACCCTATGCGTGCCAATCCGTGGTCTCCACTTCAGAACTCAGCGCGACAGATGTGGCCCGCCCAGTTTTTCAGCGTGGTAATCCTTTCGGCTAAGTCGGTTACCTTCGTTCTTCGTTGGATCTCTACATGGGATTCTACACGAGTATTCTGTAGGTTTGCCACATGCGACTTTAAACTGTATAATGATCTCAATAACGCGCTTTTTCGATTTCACCTTTCCAGTTTCCATTGTCGATATGTACAAGTTCCTGTCCGTCCAGTTTTTAGACAGAGACAAAAAGTTTCGCTATAACGGTATCTTTTTTTACGATACCCTAAAAATTACGCATGACTTATTATAAAAAACAGCGACAAAAATATGACAAATTGCCTTCAACAAAATTCAAATACATTCTCATACATACCAGTGCAAATACTAAATAAGTTTTTGCTACGTTTAGACGAGTTTT
This sequence comes from Esperia sulphurella, assembly GCA_947086405.1. Taxonomy (NCBI): domain Eukaryota; kingdom Metazoa; phylum Arthropoda; class Insecta; order Lepidoptera; family Oecophoridae; genus Esperia; species Esperia sulphurella. The sequence continues at coordinate 6,409,388 of OX352282.1, forward strand.
AGGAAAAAAATCTAAAAAAATACTATTTTTAGAGCGTATTTTCAATATTTTAAGAGCTATCTGACACCTCATTATAGCTACTGACTTGGCTTTTAATAACGAAGGGACTAGTGAAAGAATAGTATGGATATATCTATCTAAGGGATGTAGAGTCGGTGGGTTTTATATAGAAACTAACGGGAGTTTTTTTAGCTACTTCTAAAGAAGACCGACATTCCCAAAAATCAAGGCGTATGTACATAGGCTATAGGCGATAATAGGCGAGCAGCAATTTTGCTGGTATCCCTATATCTGAACTGGTGTATTTAAGTCATTGAATTGTCACTTGTAACACTGGTTTTAAAAGTGTTCACTGAGGGGGCATCGATAACGTATTGCGGTAACACATACAGGGTCTGACAAAATACAATTAGTGATTGCTTACATACAGGGGACACTCAGTATCTAATTACACTTTAGAAGACCAGTATGAAATTTCAAAAATAAAAGTATAAAATTTCCGTAGAAAAAATTAATGTACCAAGCTTGACAAGTTTGTATGCAAAGGTTTTTTTTCTATAGATTGTTAAAACGATAAATAAAAATGTACTGTATTCAGTACTGAATTCCCCTATATTGCAACTTGTAGTACTACAGCATCCATATGAAGTAGGTTTATTTGTCCCTGAAAACGACTGTTTGTCTTTGACATTTGACTAGGATCGTCAAACGAATTTTAAACAATAAAAACAAGTTACGTGAATTACTGCAGTTGGCTTAAATCCGTATTGGGATCCGTTGGTGTTAAATCCGACTGTAAACACAGCATGACAAAGCTTTCAATCGAATAAGTCATGTCCAGTTTATGACAACGTGAAGAAATCGCTAGGGTTGGCGGGGGTTAGCGTTTTTGTAGCAATAAATCTGTCACTGGGTGTCACGCTAGTCGATACTGTTGGGTTAATTAAAGGTTAAAATACTTTGGTTTTATTTTTACACGAACATGCGTAAAAAGATACACCACCCTCTAAAAGACGCAAAGTGTACTATGCGTCGTACTAATGTGAGAGTTCCGTCATGAATGTCATAAAACCTTTATTTGTAGGTCCGTTTTGGTCAGCGTTGACTCTAAGACCGACGACCTGAAGAAGGTGGCCGGTAGCGGCTAGATGCGGAGGGCGGAGGACCGGGTGTGGTGGCGTTCATTGGGGAAGGCCTATGTCCAGCAGTGGACGTCTAAGTGCATATGATGATGATAGCTCTAAGAATGTCAATGAGGAAGATGTGATTATGTAGTAGTGTATAACGATATCCTAGATATACCAAGCAGGGTTCAAAATGGTGTTGTGGTGTCCTCTTACAATTTCAAGCGATAATATTCTGTATTGCAAATTTTTAATAACATTTATGAAATTTTGTGTACAGAGGCGAGTTTACCTCTAAAAGAGATAAAATTCCAGCGAACCTTACAGATGAGGTAGTAAGAGCAAGGGGGCAAAATAAGTACCTACATTATAAACTATATAATAACTAAATACCTAAACAACTTATGTTATTATTATTTATTATGTTTATTTTATATATAACTATATAAACATACATACAAAACATAATATACTGCACTCACTGACAGATAGTTTTTTTAGTTTAGTTTTAAAAGATGTCACAGTATTAATATCTCGAAGGACCGTCGGAATAGCGTCGGAAATTTGTTACACACTGCGCGGCTCGGACAGTAAAGGAATGCTGAAAATTTCAAAAATGATCGAAATGTGTTCTATTACTTATCCTTAGATCACCAATTAATTTTTTTGCTAATATTTTCAATGTACAGACACGCCAAGTTTACGATTTTATTTATTAGATTAGGGCATCAACAAAGTATACAGCAAAAGAAGAACCGTCTAGATGGCACCCCAATTATAGCAAAATCCATTATCTCTATAATGCCTACCCCCAATTTGTCACAAAACTACCCCTGGCGTGATTTTCTAATAAGGGGTGTTCAACCCTTTGTGGGATTATCACGGACACTTAGTTTGCACACATAAGTCAGCAGGGGGTGGAATAATCAGAAATTAGGCGGAAAATTCCATTTAATTAGGTTCGTGTCCTATTGCTACGAATTTTGTGAAATTGACTTGTTATATCCCACTAATATAATAAATGCGAAAGTTTGGATGTTCGGAAATTTGTATAATTGGATGTTTGTTACTCAATCTCGCTTCAACCACTGGACGGATCGAGTTGAAACTTGGCACACATATTGGTTAGGTCCTGGAATAGGAATTAGGATATAGGATAGTTTTTATCCCGAACAAAACATCTCATTCCTACGGGAATATGTGGACGAAGTCGCGGATAACAGCTAGTCACAGAAGAACGGTTTGATTGCTTTTTATATTTCCACCCAGCAAACTAGATGTCACCACTTGTAGGGGTAAATGGAGGCGATTTGAATATAAATACCTACATTTAGAAATATGTACTGAACATATAATAAATATGCAGTCACATTTGGGATTGCTGTGCCAATGCGTGTCGTGCCCGAAGGCTCATTTGTGTCGATGCTTTGGTAGAAACCTACCAAGTTGCAGAGCCTCAAACATCGTCGCAGTGTGGTCTGTCTTTCGGTTTTCTAAAGGTTACATTTTGGAGAGTGTGCCCAGGAATTACACGATTTGACTCCCCCACCTCCCTTCCATCACAGGACTACCAGGCGTGGGGGGGCGACTTCATCCTTATGTAGTAGACATACCACGATCTCGCATGAAGCGTTTTGCTTCCTCTTTCATAATGCGAACTAAGGAATGAAACTCCCTGCCAGCTTGAGTATTTCTAGGCTTGGTAGGCGGATTGGTGATCGCAGTAATGATCTTAATTCCTAGATATTAAGATCATCACTGCGATCGCCAATCCACCTACCAAGCGTGGTGATTAAAGCAAATCCCCCAATGGACAGCCCACCAAAAGTATCATTCTATCGAGGAGACTTATGTTCAGCAGTGGACGGCTGATTATAACTGATTATAATATATATTATATTTTTTGATGATTGTTGCAAAGCTCGCTCGTTAGTTCGCAGAGCCATCCGACAGGGGGCGTCGGCGCAGTCTTCGGCAGCCAGAACGACACCCGCGTGGTTGATTGTGTCAATTTTCCAATTAAGTGAGAATTGAAACCAATTAGTATCTACACATAATTTGAGTTTGGTCGTTGTTATTCTGCCCTCTAACAATTTGGTTGTTCGCTAATCAATTTAATTGGCTCCCTAGGGACGGGGGTGCCTGACGGTAAAACTGTTCAGTATTATTTTAATGTGTATCGATGTAACTTATTTTATAGCGCTTCAAGAATTATAAAAAGTCAGCGCAAAAATAGCAAACTCTCCGTAGAGATTTAAATTTGAAAAAAAGATTCAAAGTATAACAGTATAACCGTATACTTAATAATACTATGTTTCGTTGGTTCGTTTGTTCATGGTTGGTTAGGTATTAACTGTGTTACCTCGTAAGACATTTTTATGATAGACTAGCTGTGCCCGCGGCTCCGACTTCAGAATCCGCTCCCGTTCCCACTCACGCTCCCGTTTATTTTCCAACTTCCACTTCAACTCAGTCTCTCAGTCTCACACTCGCGATCCCACTCCCACTCCCGCTCCCACTGCCCACTCCAGGTCCAGGTCCCCATCAGGTCCCGCTCCCACTCCCAATCGGCTAACTCAATTAAAAGTTATGCTAATTTATAGTTTTTAAAAACTCACATTACATTGGTACCATACGCGGGTTTGCGGTCCCGCTACCGCTCACGAATTCAGTCGAGCATTTACTCCCTAACCTCATCGCAGTGTATGCGAGTTTTCGGATAAATTCGCATAACTTTTGATTGACTGCACCGATTGCAATGAAATAAAGCCTATATGTTACACCGAAGTAAGCTCTAAGTTTCTGTGGAAAGTCCATTAAAATCGATTTAGTAGTTTTTAAGTGATGCACGCACAAACAAACAGACAAAAATTCCAAAAATGATCGAAATATATTCTATTACTTACCCTTAGACCCCCCCATTTATTTTGCAAATATTTTCAATATACAGACACGCGAAGTTTACGTTTTTATTTATTAGAAGATCGTAGTTTTCGGTGTACCGTCAATTGCTCCTAAAGTATTTCCCCCCGGAGCAGTACATATCCATGTATTTCTACTGCATTATCCAAACACCCTTATCTATTACATTATAAAGCATGTCGGATTGTATTAGTAGTAATAAATTGATATTTACTGTTCTTGAGGGAAATACTTTAGGAGCATAAGACGAACTAACAGGTAGTTTTTGGTTAATAAAGCATGTATTTTTCCTTTGCCTAAACTTGGCGACATCTATCAAATCACACGAAAATTAATTTCCTTCCAAAACATTAAATTTTAATGTTTACAGAGACATCTATGTCACATTTTATTAAGGTTCTATATGTTCAACCACAGCGTAAAGCGTACAGCCTAGCCATTGCCTCATTCTAGGTGGCGCGGCAATCTAAATTCAACCACTGTTAGTGTTGTGCAGCACAAAGGTTATCGATAGTTTATTTAACTTATTACTGCACTCACGCACAATAATTGTGCTTATGATTTTATATACGGTGTTCAAATTTAATACCAAAATTAAATTTCATTTTTCTTAAGAAGTGCGTTGAAATCTAAGTGAGATTTTTTGTTTACTCAAATAAGCGATAATGTTGAAATTGAGAATAACGATAAATACGCGTATTTAAATTGGTACTAAATATAGATCAACGATAACTTATTAAATAAATCCAACATGCCCACTTTAACGTCATTTATTCATAAAGACAATTTCAATAAATGAACGCACTAAATTACAATAATTTGAGATATGTCACTTAGATATTAATCAGTGGTGAATGTTATGTCGTTACTAGAATTTTAATATCATTACACATATTTGGTGTTTTACATTTATTAGACTTCTTACAACTTAAATACGACAATATGGCGGCCTCTAACAGCGTTGGGATAATTTTGACTTCTGAATCGTCTTACCAATAATAATAATGTCATAACATCACCACTTTTGAATTATGCCCATATAATTATGTATATAATAAGCTACAATACTTTACGCTATTGTTATAAGATCAATGTTACTGGAAGACAAATCGTATGGCATATAATAATTTTAGTACAATATTACTTTTTAAATATAAATGCACCGATATGTACGTAATGCTACCAAACTATTGAGGAAAAAAATTCTACTGGAGTCAATACAAAATATTAGGAAAATAGTATTTTATCTCATCTAATAGAAAAAGTACAGTATAATCAGATTCCTTAAAAGAATAAATATTACAATAGACATAGATTGTTGAAAAATGGAAACCATAGTGCGCGATTCGTATCGAAAAATTCGAAAAGTGGCTTACGTATAGTCAAGAATATTTACAATAAGACGAAAAAGCTTCTTTTATGTCATTCAATGTAATGTATAAATATATCGAAAAATTCAAGTAGGTACATATAAAAACAAGCTGGAAACAGCTCTTGTAAGGTATCACTCGGCGAAACAAAAGCTAAATCCTATATACAGCTTGAAGCGAACGCACTTAATAATGAGGGACTACTAACTAACTTAAGCTAATCCAATCTAATCTCATACAAATAAGACACGAACTCACAATACAACAATGATCACAAATGCATTCACAAATGGCGTTAAGACAAAAATATTTAGAACTCGGTCCTACAATATTCAGCATCAGCACTCGTAGCTATAAAAACAAAACTCTACATCCTGATTCAGGAAATCAATATCAAACATAACCTTCGCCGCCGGTGTAACAATGACGCAATTGTAATTAAAAATGTACTTACGTTTTAAATTCTTATAAAACTTAAAAAATTAATTTATAGCCGACCAATCAGCACCTAAGCTCTCTTTACAAGAGGTATAAGTAGTTTTACAAGAGCTGGTATGTACGAATGGAATTAACGAGTTTGTTACGCCGTTTCTTCTTCACATCGCTAAAAGCGGTAGTCTGTAAAAAACTGACGAGTAGAAATATCAAGTGTACTTATGTGCAATAAAAGATTTTGACTTAGACGAAACCAACGTCACGTACCTATTATTGCCGTCTTTATACAGGAGCTTATATTATATTTAGCAAACAACTGTATTTTTCGCACTGTACATACTGTACACATACTTTCGTTCACTCATTGAATCCATTCGTGCAGGCTCTTGTGAAACTGCTTAAAACATCACTACCTCGCTTTCTGCTAATGTATTAATTATTGTCTGTGGACTGACCGTAAACGCATAACATTCTAGACTCATTCACTCACTCTCTTTCTTTCACTCTCTGCCTGCAATCTGCCACATGGACAGACATCCGTGGTCTTGAATTTCCGCGCATCCAATTTCGTTCAGCCCACGTTAATTTCTATTATTTTGTGTTGAACCTTTTCTGCCAAATTATTATCAGTGTTCATAACAGTTAAAGTCCCCAAACAGCTAAATATGTTGGATATTTTACCGAACCTACACTGTTTTACTTCTTACCGGTATTCCTGATTCAAATTTCATCCCTATAATTGCAATTATGTCATTGTTCAATCGAAGGTTGCTTTTATCGATGAGTTTTATAACGAGGTGTGATTTTATGGTAGGCTTTAGATATTATCGTCGACCATTATTTTTAGGCTTTTAGAGATTCTTTTTCAGTAATTTGCATAAGTTTCTTCGTAGGTAATTATGTTTTTATTTGTTGAATAGCCTGTGCTATGGAAATTATTGGCACATTTCTGAAAAACTGTACGATCTTTCGACCCTCGACCTCGCGAACGCAAGAAAGAAAACTAAATGTTATTATTTCCTCCCTTAAACTAAACCATTTTGTCTTATAACATCACAATAGCTTAGAAATTACATGAAAACCGATATGTTTAATAGTAATTGATGAGTAAGTAATAAGGTATTTTCTAAATAGAGATCCTCAGTTCCTCATGAACCTCAAATGAAAGCATTAACACACAGCGCACTTTAATTAGCAAAACTTGAGCACTAGTGTCTAGATTATTATATAATGTTAAATATGAACTATAATAGAAACGTTATACAAATATAGTGTATATTTTATATAGCTAAAATAATCATATTCTTATTCGAGTAATCTGTTAATCTCCTTACTTAATAATTGAATAGCTGCTGAACTTTTATATTAAATTCAAAGTAATATTGATAAAGATATCTTTATCTATCTATATTCATATTAAGGAAGATAGAAGCTGTGTTTGAATGTTGTTTTTTGTCTATGTGTATTATGTGGAAGGTATGTGATCTAATATTTATTATCTCCATTATTATTGTATGAAGTACATCATATAGAGCATGATATTGAAATTAAATCGTTTGACCCACAGAATTGAGACTGAATGAGTAATTGAGAAATTCACAATATAAAATTATAAAATACGTTTCAAATACAAATTTGTACAAAGTGGCAGAGTATTATAAGCATTAAATAACATACTAATTAGTGAGTATATTCAAATACTCGTTTCAAAAACTGATCAATGTAGAATGAAAATAAGGTCTAGGTTTTCTTTTTATTGTGGCCTGAAACGAAAAAAATCACCTTATCCTAGATAAATGCTTAGAACAGATAAGGGGTATAAGACACCTGGTAATGTAAAGTGTAGAAGAAGTTTCTAATAACATAATGGCAAGTTCATATCGTTACTTACGTTCACATTATATAAGTTGTAAATTATTCTCATGCACTTACAAACTAAAGTCTAAAGTTAAACACTAGTAGCCCCCAAGTTTTGCTCCACAATTACAACATCAATATTAGCCATGTGTCTCACGACGGCGTTCAATAAAAACTTATTTATTGCTTGTACACGTAATATCTTCATTTACATAATGTCCGCAACACCGCAAACAATGATAAATAATTACTTTCATCAATTATATTTATAATTATAATAATGATTGTTAATAAACTTATGCTTTATTATCATTTGATATGTAGTTTAATGAGTTATAAATTCAATGAATATCATCCTAATAGTCTACTTTAATAGAATTTGGCTTGCGTAAATTAAACATTTTAATTGTAATTATTTTGTTATAATATAACATAATAATTTAACATACAATTGATCGTAATGATTTTTCGAATAATTGTAAGCCAGTTTTCTTAATATTATGTGAAAGAAAATATATAAAAATACTAGCCTATGGATATTTGGGGTTATATGAGGATTACATATACATATTTTTACAATAATAATCAACCATCAACAACAATTTTGAACAACTTTATCTTACTCCTCTCAACAAACTAAACGTGAAGGCAGATTTTTTACTTTTCAAAGTTACTAGAAAATAATTTATAAAGTCATGCCATAAGAGTCTCAATCCTTTATCAAATTGCATGAAATTCTTCCATAGTATTTTCTAGTTACTCGTTACCTTCTGGTTAAAAGTATCGATGTATTTATCACTTTATGTTACATCGATATTCTACGCACATCACTAAGAATACAGTCGGCATCAAAAATATTCATCACTGATTAACAAAATCAGTTTAAACTAGTATGTTCAACATATTATAAAACCAACTGATATTTTAAATAGGTAGTTTGATTTTGACAGTGATACAATATTAACTGATCTCGACTGTACATAAAACCGTATTTACCTCGTATTCACATTCAATCGAAGAGATTTTAATTTTAAATGTCTAACGTCTTATAGATTTAACGTAAGCAAAATAGCAAGATAAAGTCAGATTTTCTATTCGAGAGACCGTATGAGTAGAATAGAATGTGAAACAGGTATCTGTCACATTAAAGTTTTCTAGGTTTTAAAAATCAGGGTGGGTAGAAGTCTTGGCTACTACCGCAAGTTTAGAGTCCCCGCAGACTGCAAACTTTATATCGGCCGATAATTTAGTCGGATTGAGCTGCTAGTGCGCACACTGGGCCAACAAATCGTCATAGTGTGCGCACTTGCATACATCTTTATACTGTTTACGAGTCTGACTAAATTATCGGCCGATATAAAGTTTGCAGTCTGCGGGGACTCTTAGTGTATTCGATTAATCTTATGCAAAAAAGTAACCGTAGTTAGAAACGTCATGATAGATATGTCGCAAAATTATTTTAACGTCGACCATAGATTATACTCTATTCTTTAAAATACAGTTCGTCCAAATCTGAGTAGTTCCGATGCTAGCTCGCTTTAAACTGAGCGCCCTGAGCGGTGAACTCGCGGCACCTGAAAATGAGCGCTCGCTCCCGCTGCCTATGATGTCCTCGGGGAGGTGGAGCGGGATCATGTTATTTTTTTTTTGTAGTTGCCAAATCGATCTTTACGATGGTATAACTACTTACTACATTTTTGTTAGAATTCAGTTACAGGAAGCTTTCGAAAGTAAACATTTCTTGTAACTCAACTTTTCTTGGATGCCCTACCTTAACGTAAGAGATTCATCAAATTGCGTAAAACGTGGGCTTCAAATATAAAATCCGACTTTATCCTTCTCTATCCAGAACCTATTTTCGAAGGAACATGAATACCCGCCGTTATAACATGAATAAAAGAACCGAATGTGAAAAGAACGTACGTACGTTAACATATTAATTTATCTCACTTGACTTCACGTCACATTTCATACAGATAACAACAGTTTGGTCTACCGTTCTACAATCGACATTGGCATTTTTTTTCTCATTTAAATCTTACTAGCTTAGCTAATTGCGTTCTGAATTATTTACTTCAACATATTTGTGAACTATTCGTTCATAATGCGTTTTGCAATAAAACTGGAAAAGATAGATTTTTTATTTAAAGAGCGAGTGTTTTCACCCCTAGGCTACTCAACAAAATGCGTTCTGAAATATTCACCCAAAGAGATTTACCTAATATTCACTCAACAAAATGCGTTCTGAAATATTAACTCATAGAGATTTATGTAATATTTACTCACCAAAAATGAATTATGTGATTTTTTAACTGCTCGCAGGATCGTTCTGATTAATCTATTTACTCAACAAAATGCTTTCTTCTAAATTATTTACTCAACATTTAAGGCAATGAAGTAATTTTACCGAAATTATATACTTTGTACTTTGTTTAACAAAATGCCTTGTGATGTAATTACTCAAAGAGATCAATATGCGTTTCTAAATAAATAGTTACACAAATGTAGTATTCATAGTCCACCAGCGCGACGCGATCTATCAAACTATGAATTTTTAAAATCCCACGAACGATTTCCCTGAGTATTGCGTAAATCAAAACATATCCTTGATTTCGACTAAAAATAAAAGCTTTCAGAACGCACCTCAACCCCCTCACTCCATGGTGTCGTACTGCACCTTTTTAACCTTCAAATAGCGCCAAATAGCATACCCGACCAGCGTCCCGGCCGTGGCCACCGCCAGCGCGGCGCCCACGGCCACCGGCGCCGCCTCCGAGCGCGCGCGGGCAGAGTCCGAACAGTGCCAGGGGGGGCCGAACTCGCCGTCCTTCTTGTACATGAAAGCCTGGAGACGCATCTGACGGAGATAGAGCTTTGCGCGGTGGCCGGCGTTTACACTAAAATATTAATAAAATTATACAATACAATACAATATTTTACACAAACCAATACAGTTACAAGTTTTAAAAGTTAAATATAGTACAATTTAGGCAGTCATATCGCTTTAAGCGATTTCCTCCCAGACAAGCTTTGCGTAGAACATTTTATGAGAGAAAAAGGTTCGATCACCAATCCGCCTGCCAAACATATGATTATGTCAAAGTATAACCCACCAAATGTGGCATTATATTGTGAAAGCTGATGCTCAGTTATACGTCCAGTATTTCGGTTGATGATGAATTACAAAGAAACGAAAATCGCACAAGGATAACTTAACTCGTAAGTAGTCTGGCAGAAGTTCAAGCATTTGGCCCCAGGGCATTGCCCTCGCCTTTCCCTTTGGAACACAATATATTTCCATTCTGTTCTCTAGCAGACTCCACAAATTATACATCGTCCAAGTCTCACCTCGTCTCTTCCTCGGCTAGCTCAACAACCGTCTCCTCAGGACAAAAGAACGACTTCCCCACCGGTGTCGGGAACAGCAGCGCTCTTGTCCCGGTAGTCAGCGTCACCCGGCGGCCCTGCTTAGCCGCGTGCTCGAGGATGCGAGCGCTGGAGTTGTAGGTCAATCTGATGCTGTCCGTGTACCAGCGTTCGCCTCCTGGTGTCTGGAATTTGAGAAATAAACTAAGTTTACTCCAACCTTCATCATCATCAGGTTATTTTTGTCTCCACTGCAGGAGCACAACCCTCTCATCTGTCGGAGACAGACGAAGGATTTGGCCTACAATTTACTCCAACCTGATTATTTATTTATTATTCGAGTTGAGGCTATTTCAATGTCTCAGTCTAGACCTTGTATCACTGCTACCATTTCTGATCTATTGTAATCGCCACTATACTATAGTTCCGTGTTAAGCCTTGCAGCAGTCAGAAACTGCACAATGCTTTTAGCACTGAGTTGTTTACTTTGTCAGGGTGAAGTAAGTAGTTACCCAGGTGGGTATTTCTTTTACGCATCAGTGGGCCACACTCGCACAACACGTGCATGGAGGTTTATCTTATCTTATCTTTTAATAGAGGCCATGCACGCCCGGCGACACGTCGACCCTGTGGGATCATTTGCGTCAGCCCCTTTGTCTATGCTGTGCTTCCGTCCCCCACAGTTCGCTGCATAAAATCTACTATGCAGCTAAGGAGCAGAAGCCTGTAGTCCTTGGGTTCTGGATAAGCCACACCCAGGACACTCATTCGCCTTGCAGCTAGTGCATTGCATTCACACAGCAGGTGCTTCACCGTGCATGGGGGTTTCCTTTGCTTCCTCACAGAGCCTACACACTCCTGTAGTTCGGAGCTTGAGGTTGAACATGTGTTTGTTCAGGCCACAATATCCTGTGAGCGCTCTCACTACTATGCGTTAGTTGTTCCTACTAAGCGGTAAGCTTCTTGGGCAGACTTACGATTGTAACCCTTGATTAGTGCTTTGGTATTCAACAAAATATAATATATTTAAAAGATTACAGCTCTTTCTCTCATGAGATCACATCTTTTTAGTCAATCTAAGATTATTTCAAGAGTCTACAAAGCCTTAGCAAGGTAATAAGTATCAACAGTCTACAGCAGGTTACAATATTCCTAGCAGGTTACATGTCTTAGAAATCGCTCTCTGAACAGCCTACAGCTCTATCAGCAGGCCATAACTATCTTAACAGAGTATGCATTTCTTAGAAAATTACAGCTCCCTGAACATCCTATAAAAATATTTAAACAGATTACTTCTCAGAAAAGTATAGCTTCATGAACAGCCTTACAGCTCTCTCAACAGGTTACAATACTCTCAGCAGGTTACATATCCTAGAAAGTTACAGCTGTCTCAACATGCTACTGCTCTGTCATTTTGCTACGATTTTCAGCTATTTACACATAATTTGACTTTGAGCAGACTACATATCTCTCAATATGCTAATTTCGCAGCAGATCGAAGCTTTCTCTCGCTCAACAGACCACAGTTCTCTTAAGCATGCTGATCTCTAAGATCTTAATAAACTCACCTTAGCGAAGTTGAACTCTAAAGAAAACTCCTTGAACGATAGCACAAGAGTCTCCGCGTCGCTCTCCTTACATGCGCCTGCGACGTTCGCGTTGTTTGGGACAAATGTGTTCGCATCCTAGAAAATAATTATTGAAACATTAAAAAACAAGAAGGATACTTCTAGCTCCTATCCTACGGAGTTGGTGTGACATCGGCCCTATAATTACATGCTCTGATCGATTGCGTATTTCAACACAATTCTTCATTTCACAGTAAAGAGATGTAAGTATTGAAAAATCTTCTTTTACAGCGTTTCCACATCAACTTCCACAGCTGGTTGGGATTTCCATAACTGGAGATCAAACTCGGACCTATCGATGTACTGGGCTTTTCTTCTTCCGAAGGTCGTTGGAGCAGACAAGTCCTGAATTGGAGACCGAATGCCATTAGATACGCCGGTAACGTTAATTAGGCACTAGTTACGAGGGGCGTTCAAAATATTCTCGGTATTGATATCTTACAACCTCTTTTTGAATTTGTTTTGTTACTGGCTGCTAAGGTTCATTCGTTGACTAAAAAAAAAGTATAATTCAAACCGAGATGTTCTTTTGTTTTTCTGCAATTTCTGAACAAACATGAACACTATGAGTGAATTAACAATGTTAACGAAATTAGAACATCGTTCCGTCATAAAATTCTTGACAAAACAGGGTAAAAATCAAAAAACCATAAAAGAGGAAATGGATTGTGTTTACCGTGAGTCTGCTCCTTCTTTATCTACCATTCAAAAGTGGTCAAGCGAATTCAAACGTGGCAGGGAGAGTATTAAAGATGACCCTAGACCTGGCCGGCCTGTAGTAGCTACTTCACAAGAAAATATTGATCAGGTGGAAAACCTTATATTGGAAGATGGTCGAGTGAAGATAAAATCAATAGCTCAAGTAACCAATCTTTCTATTGGTACCGTACATGATATTATCCATGACCATCTTAATATGTCAAAAGTGAGTGCAAGATGGGTTCCGCGAATGCTGACTCGGTTTCAAAAAGATATGCGTGCAGCTTGTTGTTCCGATTTTATTGACCTGTGTGGCGAAAATCCTGATGAGGTGCTGCAAAAGATAGTTACTGGAGATGAAACCTGGGTTCATCATTATGACCCAGAGAGTAAACAGGAGTCCATGCAGTGGCACATTAAGGGTTCAGCTCATCCCAAGAAGTTCAAGGTCGTCCCTTCCGCTGGCAAGGTTATGGCAACAATATTTTGGGATTGTGAAGGAGTATTGTTAATCGATTATAAAGAAAAAGCGGCCAAGTGCGAGTCGGACTCGCCCATGAAGGGTTCCGTACCAGCAAGTAACATAATATAAAAGTTATAGTAGTTCGTTGTAACTTTGATCGATGTTTTAATAATATTATTGTGGTTTACGATTTATGACGTATTAAAAAAAAACTACTTACTAGATCTTGTTCAAACCAATTTTAAGTGGAAGTTTACATGGCAATGTACATCATATATTTTTTTTAGTTTTATCATTCCCTTATTTTAGAAGTTACAGGGGGGGGGACACACATTTTACAACTTTGGAAGATTCTCTCGCGCAAACTATTCAGTTTAGAAAAAAATGATATTAGAAACCTTAATATCATTTTTGAAGACCTATCCATAGATACCCCACACGTATGGGTTTGATGAAAAAAAAATTTTTGAGTTTCAGTTCTAAGTATGGGGACCCCCAAAATTTTTGATTTTTTTTCTATTTTTGTATGAAAATCTTAATGCGGTTCACAGAATACATCTACTTACCAAGTTTCAACAATATAGTTCTTATAGTTTCGGAATAAAGTGGCTGTGACATACGGACGGACAGACAGACAGACAGACAGACAGACAGACAGACAGACAGACATGACGAATCCATAAGGGTTCCGTTTTTGCCATTTGGCTACGGAACCCTAAAAAAGGTGTAAATATCACAGGACAGTACTACGCAAACATTCTACGTCAATTAAGGGATGCAATCAAAGAAAAGAGGCGAGGAAAGTTAACCAAAGGTGTTCTGCTTCTGCATGACAACGCCCCTGTCCATACTGCTCATATTGCCAAGGCAGCTATTGCTGAATGTGGATTTGGAACTATAACTCATCCACCGTATAGTCCGGACTAGCCCCCAGCGACTTCTTTTTGTTCCCCAATCTCAAAAAGGATCTGCGTGGAAATCGATTTTCTGACGATGAAGCGTTGAAGGCGGCAGTGGACGAGCATTTTTACACCAAGGATAAAAAATATTATTATGAGGGATTAAAAAAAATAATTGATCGATCTTTTAAGTGTATTAACATAGGGGGGGAGTATATTGAAAAATAAAAATATCAAACTTTTCGTACTTGTTTGTCTTCATTCGAATACCGAGAATATTTTGAACGCCGTCGGAGACCTAAATGTATCGCGTGATAAAAAGACCCGTCGATAACCTACAAAGAATTTAATTGGTCGATGGGACAAATTAAAGAAGGCCCTGAATATGGAAATGGAAAATACATGGCGCCAAGTCATGTATTGCGGTATTATATATACCAATACGGCACCTAGAATTGTGGAACACGCTCGTCAGAAGTGAGGTATCCGACTAAGACCGAGGAAGTATATGTATCTAATATGCAGCCACAAGCTATAATAGTCAGTGAACCTAACACCGATATACCTCCACCTACAAAATAGCTGCATATTTCTCCAGAGAGCTAGATAGGGTGAACATTAATAAGAAGAAGACTCACAACCCGCTCGTTGAGCTTGGTGACGTAGGAGATGTCGAGAAGTGCGTCGACTGTGAGCAGTATGCAGGTCTCCCCGCCGCCCGCCTGCAGCCTGTACGTGGCTGTCATCAGACTTCTCTCCGTCGCCAACTCCTGCAAACAGAAAGGAGTATTTTTAAGTTGATCTTCGCGAAGACCAGTATATTATAAGAGGACATGGAAGGATATGAGTCGCAGAACCGATATCCATTGAGGCAGAGTTCTATAGTGGAGACCGCAGATCGGCACGCGCAGGGCGTCCGACCTGAATAAAGTGGCAGGAAGCGCTAAAACTCCACGCATTCACCAGCTTAATCCTACTAATATTATAAACGCGAAAGTTTGTAAGTATGTATGGATGTTTGTTACTGTTTCACGTAATAACTACTGAATGGATTTTAATGAAACTTTACAATAATATAGCTTATACATCAGAATAACACATAGGCTACAATTTATAAAGATATTGTGTGAATTGTCCAAAATATCAAGTAAGTAGGAAAAAATCTACCATCTGCGAGATATTCTGGTGTACGTTGCCAAAACCGCTAGAGATACACATATGTAATGTATGATGGAAATGTTTATCTTAAATAGTCCTACAAAAAAGCTACTCGAAATTCTAATCGTGCTCAGACGAAGTCGCGGGCCCAGCTAGTGATACATACATAAACAAAGATTAATGACAAACTAGGTAATAGAAATTATAAAAGGACACCCACACCAGACCAACTGGTACATAATTGTCTTTCACAGTGGGAATAGAACCCACGACCTTTAATGTTGGAGCCCAAAACACCAAGACAAGGCGATTAGTTAGGTAGGTCAGTTAAGCAATTCTGTATTCTTTATTATACACATAGATCTCCGCTGTGCTTCATTGGAAACTCACACTAAGCTTTATAGAGCAAGGTCGACAATATATTCTTCTCTGGAGAGGAAAACTACTAGATAGAATTGTGTTGATCAGGTTCAAAGTCCTTTGCTGATTGATAGATGTTCTGGACAATGCAAGGAAGTGTTCTACTATAGGTACTCTTTCTAAGTATTTGTTTACTTTGATAAATTACATGTCATTTACCTAGATGGAACATTATTATTCAATGATTTTAATGTAAATTTACCCAAAGGGTGTAGCAAGTACAGTGTAATAATTTCTCCACTCGTAGGGGTCTCTTTAGTATCAATCAGACAGCTTCTAAGAACGAAGATCACCGATATGGCCGATAGGATTAGCAAGCTGAAGTGGCAGTTGGCGCGCCACATATGCCACAGAACTGACGGTCTTTGGGGCAGACGAGTTCTCAGGTTGAGACGCATATCGATCCGCAGGGTGGGATTCCCCGCCGACAGATGAATCGCCGGCCTGAAGAAGGTGGCCGGAAGCGGCTGGATGCGGAGGGTGGAGAACCGGGTGTGGTGGCGTTCATTGGGCTTCCCCAATGAACGCCACCACACCCGGTGATCCTATGTCCAGCAGTGGACGTCTAGGAGCTGACATGATGATGATGATGAGACAGGTTTAAACTGATAAAAACGTATATCATTAAAATATTTCATGTGACTTGGCAATTTGTTCTGTTTACAATAACCTGACCGCATTCTAAGTGGGGGTCTTCGGGTATGACGCAGTCCTACAGCTGGGTAATATTAATTCCAGTTCAGTAATGCTATTCTCTAAAATACAAACTCATGTTCGAGTCTCACTCAAGTAACCTCACTCACTTCGAAACCTAATCCATTGGCATTCTGTAAACATTCCAGAGAACTATCGAAGTGAAGTGAGTTCTATGTTCACTTCACTTCAATAATGCTCTGGTATTTTTACAGAATGATAAACCGTGGTCAAGAGGAGCTGGTTTCGTCCACTGCTTTGAAAGTTCTTTTGAGGAATTATCCAGGATGCCAGAGCTGTTTGTACTGGATTATGTAAAGAGGTTCTGCAAGTTATTATTTATTTTCATAATTTCACTACTTACCTACACCATTTTTAATTGGTTTCATGCAACGATCTCTATGTACTACTAGATGGAGCTTTCCAAACAATCGCTCTGCTCCACGTAAGGAGCCGTAACTCATTCACATTCACTTTGAAACTTGTGCAGTTACTACGCAGAACATTGAATCATTTAATAAATATTTACGCTATTTACCCTTAGCGTCAATATTTAGTAATAATTTAATGTTCTGCGTAGTAACTGCACAAGTTTCAAATTGAATATGAATGAGTTGCGGCTCTCGGAGCCGCAGTTGCATAGAACAGAGCGATTGTTTGGAACGCTCCATCTAGCAGTACATAGAGATCGTTGGTTTCACGACATATTTTTTGGACATTATAAATGTAATTGGAGGACATAATTGTTATTTGAAATTTTTATAACTGGAAGTATTTGAACATAATTTTTCATGTTGGACGAAAATCGTTGAACCTGTTAGATATTTCATCATCAGGTTATTTTTGTCTCCACTGCAGGAGCACAACCCTCTCTCATCTGCCGGAGACAGACGGACGATTTGGCCTACACTCCCCGCGCTGGCCAGACGGGTTGGGGAGGCCTGATTGATGTTTCATAATGTATTCCCTTAGTCGCCTTGTACGACATACACGGGAAGAGTTGGAGTGGTCCTATTCTACTCTACCGGAAACCACACGGCAGGTTAGATATTTGAGTTTTACCAAAAAAAACGCCACCGACGCGAAAGTGTCGCTGTTTGCTCTAGAGCTAAGAAAAAGTAGTTTTTAAGTAAAACAAACACTCACCGTAGTACCACCGGGCGCTATTGTCGTTTTGCTATACTTCGTCACCCTTGGTTTCCTCGTCGACGCCTGACTTTCCAACTGTAGACTGTGCACTGAACATATCACCATCACTGCCAAAAGATACAACATAGATCTTTTTACATCCACTTATTAACATATATATAGCACTTTATTATATTTAGTTTGTATTTTTATATTGTTTATTGCCGGTCTGCTTTAATATTTATTAGGTAGTTAAATTTCAGTTTAATATAACTGCAGGGCTGGTTATAAGTTATTACAATAGTCGCAAATACAACAAAAACAAATCAAATCTATGTATAACAACACATATAAACGTATATAACATTATATTACTTTCACTAGGAAAGGTTAAGGAAAATAACCCTAGTAAATTGAATTATGTCGAGCGAAAAGAAACATTTGAACAGAGAGCAAGACCTAAGCGGGACAAAAGATCGCCTTGAATGCATACAGTATCAAGTTGATTGGTAAAGTGATGTTCTGATAATTCATCGATGTCGATAAGTCGATTTCATTGTCAACACTTGTAAGTAAAGGATTTTTTTTTAAATTGTTGATGGGTTTGCGCTTGACCTCAATCTCACCTGATGATAAGTGATCATGAAGCCTAAGGTGGAGCGCGCTTACCCAGAAGATACCTATCTAGGTGAGAGAAATGAATCATAATCGTCATCAAAAGCCTAAATACTGCTGAACATAAAGCCTCCCCAATAGAATGTCACTTTGGATGGGACTGTCCATAGGGGGATTTGCCATAATCACCACGTTTGGCAGGCGTATTGGTGATCGCAGTAGAACGCTGCCCTGATGAAATCCCTTAGTCGCCATCACGACACCCACGGATAGATTGGGGGTGGCTCTATTCAAAGTCGGGAACCAAGCAGCACGAGAAATGAATATGAGAATATAATGTAAGGAGTAATATTATATTATTCAATTATAAACGTCATTTGTAGTACAGAGGCCGCTATTAAATGACGTAAGTAAATAAATAACAAATACAAATTAAATATAACCCTTTCTAAGAGTAATGGGAGTGGCGCCCTCTACAGTAAACAAAATTATAAATACGTTAGAATTAAAAAAGTAATTTATTGCCACTAAATCTGATGGTAGGTACCTATACATAAACCTAACATTAAACATAATAACTAATTATACTAATATTTCTGCACTAATTTATGTACTTAGAATTAAGAAATAGTTTAAACGACGCGGTACGTCACTTAAAATATAAATAATATATAGAAATGTGACAAAAGGATCCAGTTTCGGCATATGCCGGCAGATTTATTCAAACGTAATCCTATTTCTTAACAATTAGCTACCCGATGATCAACACGTTAGACAATACGTTCAGGCATCATCATGATTACATCAGCCCTTCGACATCCACTGCTGGACATAGGCCTTCCGCAATGAACGCCACCACACCCAGTACCCGGTGCTCCGCCCTCTGCATCCAGCCGCTTTCAAATACCTTCTTTAGGTCGTCGGTCCATTAACACGAGTTATATCAGGCATCATAAAAACAATTTGCAGGTTAGCATAGTGAAAACAATATACAATATGCCGCAGTATACAGAATAATTATATGTAGTTAACCGCCTCGTTGGCCTAGTGGATTAGTCATTAGACTCGAGCGCCAGAGGTCGTGGATTCGATTCCTACTAGGGGCAGAGCTCTTTGTACAATTTGTGCTGGTCTGGTATTCTAGTTCTGGATGCTATATTTGTGAATTATTATTATTTAATTCCCATAACACACCTACTTTGGGATTGGACAAGTGTATGTACTATTTGTATATAAATATATCTAATATTTACTGTAGTATAGAAGCAATTTACCCGTATCGATAAATATTTTGCACAACACTAGATGAACGGATTTAAAGCGGTACTAACGTGACCTACTGCAATCCCAACCCAACTAATAACAATAAACAGGGCAGTCTGTATGTTTGCATTTTTTATTTTACTGTCTGGAGAAGCAAACGGACAGAACACTCGCCTGATTATCATCATCATCATCATCATCAGGTTATTATTGTCTCCACTGCAGGAGCACAACCCTCTCATCTGCCGCAGACAGACGGAGGATTTGGCCTACACTCCCCGCTCTGGACAGACGGGTTGGGGAGGCCTGATTGATGTTTTATAATGTATTCCCTCAGTCGCCTTGTACGACATCCACGGGAAGAGTTGGAGTGGTCCTATTCTACTCTACCGGAAACCACACGGCTGATTATCACAGTCGTCCATATCCCGCAGCGTTTGGACTAAGCAAGTCCAACGGCCACAAGTACGTTGCAAACCCTATGTTAGAATTCCTAGTATGTCTGTAACTACACTGAGTTTACTACCGTTCAAACCAGAACACAATAATGCTGTTTCATCATCCGAAATACGTCACTGATGAACATAAGCATCCCCAATAGAATGCCACTGTTAGTGGGCTGTCCATTGGGAGATTTGCCATAATCACCACGCTTGGCGATGTTGTTCGCAACACGTCAAGGGGTATCACGGGGCGAAAAGCCACTTTGCGACATTACATTGCTCAAAGTGGCGATACATCGTCTCTGCTTACCCCTCTGGGACCAAGGCGTGAGCATTATGTATGTATGTACCATGTTTGGCTGATGGATACAGCCTCATATCCACTAGGCAACAATTGGCGCGCAACACGTGACGCTCAACATGTTCAGCAACGTTGCAAAAACGCGTGACATAACCAGCTGGCGCGCAACATGACGCGCGGCTTGTTGTTTGTTTAGAGAGCGTCGTTAGTTGAGCATCCATTGTTGTCGAGTGGAGACGAGATGCGCAACAATGTCTGTGCTGAAATCAACACTAGTTCCTCTGGCGACATGTTATCCACGACTGATCACGCGTAGACAGACAACGTTGTTAAACAAAAGTTCTGCGCTAACTTTCAACTTGTTGGGCAAGATGTTGTGCAATATCATCATCAGGTTATTTTTTTCTCCACTGCAGGGGCACAACCCTCTCTCATCTGCCGCAGACAGACGGAAGATTTGGCCTACACTCCCCGCGATGGCCAGACGGGTTGGGGTGGCCTGGTTGATGTTTTATAATGTATTCCCTGAGTCGCCTTGTACGACATCCACGGGAAGAGTTGGAGTGGTCCTATTCTACTCTACCGGAAACCACACGGTTGTGCAATATGTCGCGCGCCAAATGTTGTCTAGTGGATATGAGGCTTTAGTGATCGCAGTAACCTTAACATACACGTCCCTGATGAAGTCCCTTAGTCAACTTGACGACACCCACGGGGAGATTGGGGTTGACCCTATTCTAAATCGGGAACCACATGGCATGCTCATAGACTAATGAAATGTTTACAAATAATACAACATTGAGTAATGCCTATGTCCAGCAGCAGAAGTCACCAGGCCAACTGTGATGAAACATTCCAACCGATACCACAGCAGGGCGGGCAAGGCCACTTCAGCCGCCTACGAAACTCGTGTTACGTAACCATTTTCGTTAGTGTCCGACAGAAGATTCGGTTTCGGCCAAAAAATCGAGTTTCGACCATAGTTTCGTTTGCGGCCTAAAACCAGCCGAAACTTCGGCCGAGCCGAAACTCAGTGTTCGTGAATTGTCGCACTCTGTTACGGTGAGTCCGTGTAGACTTTTACTTACAAGAGGATCATTTTTTATTATATTTGTTCATGTTGAAGTTAATATTACATAAATTTAATGTTATATATATGTACCCATTTATCATTTAAATTTCCTAATCAGCTCAACCTACCTTTTTCTCTGGCATAATATTTTATACCCAAAGATTGTCTGAAAGCAATCGCTTAAAGCGATAAGACCTAAATTGTACTATTTTAACTTTTACAACTTGTAACTGTATTTGTGCAATAAAGTGTGTTGTACCTATTGTAACAAACAAATCTGTTTTATCTTACATACTTAAAGTGTAATTTTTTTTTATTATTTCATTTCATCATCAGGTTAATTTTGTCTCCACTGCAGGAGCACAACCCTCTCTCGTCTGCCGGAGACAGACGGAGGATTTGGCCTACACTCCCCGAGCTGGCCAGATGGGTTGGGGAGGCCTGATTGATGTTTTATAATGTTATTCCCTTAGTCGCCTTGTAAGACATCCACGGGAAGAGTTGGAGTGGCCCTATTCTACTCTACCGGAAACCACACGGCATACTTGTTAAACATTCATTTAACATGAATTAACTATATAACATGTAAAATACACTAGATTTCAGCATACAACAGAAATGTTAACATGTCTAAATAAGTTTCGGTTTCGGCCGAAACTGAGACCGAGACCGAAAATTTGGTTTCGGTTTCGGCTGCAAATCCTGTTTCGGTCGGATACTAATTTTCGTACGAAGACATTTTATTTTTTCTTACAAATCTATTTTTTTATTGTACGTAACCAGTCATGTCATCATTTTGATTATTATTTTTTTTATTCTACCCTGAATTCCCAGTTCAAACTAACTAGATCCCGCAGTGCATTGTTCCGTTTCGTTGCATCAGATTCAATTAACGCTCAGTCAGCGAGGATTGCCTGGAATTGCAATTGACTAGCTTAGCCCTAGACCACCCATAGCCCTCCCAACCTCAAGGTAAGGAACTTTAGTTCGGACCCTCTAAACCCGGGGGCCACCATATGACTTAAGACGGCCCAAAGGAACTTTAGTTAGGACCCCCTAAACCAAAAGTCCCGGGGGCCACCATGTGACTTAAGACTGCCCTGGCCATATTACGTAGTCTTAAAAACCAAATAAATCCATCCATTCATCTAAATAAATATAGATTCAGATCAAATTCTTCAGTGATGTAAAAGGGCCCAAAAACATCAAGTTACTATAAATGCCAACCTTATATCTACCGTATGGAATACAATATTTTGTTTCCACGGGGCGAAAAGCGCTTTGCGACGTTTGTCATGATCGCGCATAGTGACGATACATCGTCTCCGCCTACCCCTCTGGGACTAAGGCGTGAGAATTTTGTATGTATGTATGGTTGCGTAGCTTGGCCTTGTGGCTTGGTCGTTCGACTGGAGCTCCACTTTGTATATTGTAAAAGTTGGTCCCGGTCTGGATCTTGGATTTATGTTATCCTTGTCGAATTCCTATTGTACAGGAAAAAAATCTAGTAAGTGATTACTATCAGGTGAGATTGAGGTCAAGCGCAAACCCATCATGAAATAAAAATACTTGTCTATTCCTAAACTAGATTTTTTTCCTGTACAATAGGAATTCGACAAGGCCTACGAAGAGGCCTAAGATGGAGCGCGCTTACCCAGAAGATGCCTATTCACTCTTCCTAGTGTGTGTGTACTCATCATCATCATTATATCAGCCCTTAGACGTCCACTGCTGGACTACTTTGTACTACCTTTATATTTATTACTAGCTGTTGGCCGCGAATTAGTCCGCGTGGACAACTTAAAATCACAAATTATTATGTTTCCCAGTAGTAATGGGATGTTTTTTCGGGTTTAAAACTATCGTATGTCCTGTTCCAGGACCTAACCTATATGTTTGCCAAGTTTCATCTCGATCCGCAAGTGGTTGAAGCGTGATTGAGTAACAAACATCCAAATATCCAAACTTTCACATTTATAATATTAGTTGAATTAGTAGATAGGATTATGAGAATTGAAGAGATTTTTCAGATCAATTATTCTTTAATGCACGTTAAAAATGCATAGATACAATAATAAACTAGCTTACATTAGTACATCTAGGCGGTTCTATCGCTAAAAGCGATTTCTTCCAGGAAACCAAACCAAACTAGGATTTTCTCCTATGACATCCAGACCGGGACCAACTTGTACAGAGTTGTCTCTCCTCAGTGGGAATAGAACCCACGACCGCTCGAGTTTCTCATTTATAATATTAGTAGGATTATTTTCCTCGTCCGCAGTAGAGTAATAAATCACCTTTCTCCCAAGTTGCTCATAATTGTAGTAAGTAGGTAGGTACTTACATTGGGTCTGTTTTATCTCATGTGAGATGAGAGTTGAAGGGACATAATTATGACAAAGGCACTAGATGGAGCGTTCCAAACAATCGCTCTGTTCCACGCAAGTAGCCACAACTCTTTCACATTCACAATGAAACTTGTGCAGTGACTACGCAAAGCATTTAATTATTACTAAATATTGACGCTACGGTTAAATAATGTCAATATTTAGTAAATAATTAATGTACTGAGAAGTAACTGCACAAGTTTCATTGTGAATGTGAAAGAGTTGTGGCTACTTGCGTGGAACAGAGCGATTGTTTGGAACGCTCCATCTGTAGTACATAGAGATCGTTGGACAAAGGTCTAATCCTCATACCAAGAAGCAAAATAATTTTTCGTAGCTCATAGTTGATGATTCACTCACAGATGATTTTAATGTGCATCTGTTATCTAATTTAATAACCAATTAGTGTCAATCCTGAAGGAAAAAACTTTGAGGTGAAACTATGAGCTACGAAAAACTATTTTGCTTCATGGTATGAGGTGTAGTCAGTTTGAATGACTATATTCCGATGTTGGGTACCGTCTGCAGTATCTCGTCTGTTATCTATAAGTACCTACGTGCCAACTATACCTGCATAATAGTATATTGACCTTCTGTATCAAGAAATTGAATAAATGATCACGGAGTTTCAATTTAATGTGAGTTCAGGTATTGCGTCATCCAGTTACTGGTGTTAATTAAATTACAGGCTGTAGCGAAAAGGTAGTGACCGGTTACAGGCCAATCAGTATCTTATGCGGAACCGCTTTTGGAAGTTCAAAGAAATTGTTGAAACATGCTTTCTTATACCGTAGGGTGACTTTTGGCGCGTGGATCCCGGCTTAGAATAGGGCCAGCCCAATGTTCCCGTGGTTGTCGTCAAAACGACTAAGAAATTGTACCAGGGACCGGCTCCAGCGTTCTCCTGTGTATAGTATTAATATCATTACTGTGATTAGCAATCCGCCTGCCAAGCGTTGTGGTTATGGAAAATCCCCCAATGGACAAAAGTGGCATTCTACTGGGCAGGCTTATGTTCATTTCGGCTGATGATGAAATGAAACGCGGTGCGGAGTAATGTCAGAACATTATTATTTCATTATCATTGGTATTTGACTTTCCGAGAATTGTACTTTCGGGGAATCAGACATTCTGGGAACGTTACCGATCAGTGAAACTTTCGGATGACTAATGTACCGAAATATTTACTTAAGATTTGGTAAGGAATGTTGGTATTAGACTGAAAATTTCAGTAAAATTGTCATGTAAACAGTTAAATGTCTAGGGAAATAAAATAATAACAAAAATTAAAAGAGCAGCGTACCTCCTCTCTCCTCTTACCTTTCTACTTACAAAATATTACATAACAACGAAAGATCATAGTTCAATTTTAAACTGTATAAATGCTTTACGTAGGTGGACTATTGACCTTTTACTGAACTTTTGTGACGTTATTATTTCATTTATAACCTATTGACATATAATTGCTGTGTTTCGTGATCGTGTGTTTAATTGTCACTTGGAGCCATGGTAGTCTAGTTGGTTGTGTCTTACGTTTCTGAGGACACAGATTCAAACCTTGCCCGTACCAAGGAGTTTTTCGAAATTTAAATACGGTGTATTTATAATTAAATTAAATAAAACTTTATTTCAGATAGTAATTAGTCCATAATTTTGTTATGTTAGTGTGTTAGTAATGAATTATCATTAAGTGCTTAAGTATATAAGTTAGTATTGTTATTTTTATTGGTATGATATAATTAATTTTTTCAGACCTATAACTGTCTCCACCCAGTGTTTCTGGAAAGGATGGTCCGGTCTGGTGGCAATCATTTTCAGAATGCTGTTGTCACTACCACGCAGGCGCTGTAGTAAAGAGGCCGCTTTCTTTCGCATAATAGCGTGGTTAATAATACCACAGGTTATTCAGTTAAGGAAAACTGCACATGTAAAAAAAAAATTTAAGGCGTATGTGAAGTCCACCAAATCGGCTCCGGGCACCGTTGGTAGATTGGAGTTTGGCACAAAAGTTCCATAAGAATATTTAGGATCAAAAATAATTTACTTACAATTTAAAATAAGTAACTGTTGCTGTGATTGTGAATAAACTTGAGAGGGAGAATAAATACACTTTGTAAAGTACTGAACCGATTTTGACTGAATATGGTTTTGTTGATCCATCCATACTTAAATGTATATTTGACAGACGGCGGCAAAATTATATTGTGTTTGGTCAAACTAACAACACCCCTCCTTATCGCGTCAGGGGTTAAAAATAAATCAAATGTGGCACATTTGAAGTAAATCCTCCCGATCATTCATTATTATACAAGTTGAGCCTTTGAGCTATTTCGAGAAATAAATCCGAACTACTGACGTCAAGAACGACGTCAGAAATTGCGTCAGAACATGCCAAATCACATCTACGCTTGAATATATAATACAATCACATAAATCGATAACTCATTCATAATTTGTCGTAAAGGCAGTGCCGGATTTAGTTCTGCTATAACCAAGATTATAGTAGAACGGGCCGTGTAGTTTCCGGTAGAGTAGAATAGGACCACTCTTCCCGTGGATGTCGTACAAGGCGACTAAGGGAATAACATTATAAAACGTCAATCAGGCCTCCCCAACCCGTCTGGCCAGCGCGGGGAGTGTAGGCCAAATCCTCCGTCTGTCTCCGGCAGATAAGAGAGGGTTGTGCTCCTGCAGTGGAGACAAAAATAACCTGATGATGATAACCAAGGTTTGGTGCTGCAATTTAAAGGGGAGTAGATTTGAAGGACTAAAATTATTATATTATCATCATCAGCCTATCGCCCGGTATTCCGTCCTTCCCATCCAGCCGCCTCCGGATTCTTAAGGTCGTCAGTTCATCTTGAGGGGTGTAGGCGTCCCACACTGCGTCCACACCGCTACGCAATCTGCCCTGCACACTGGCACTATTAACTCT
The DNA here is from genome assembly GCA_947086405.1 of Esperia sulphurella. Taxonomy (NCBI): domain Eukaryota; kingdom Metazoa; phylum Arthropoda; class Insecta; order Lepidoptera; family Oecophoridae; genus Esperia; species Esperia sulphurella. The sequence continues at coordinate 6,436,566 of OX352282.1, forward strand.
TCTTCGTCGGATCTCTTAATTTTTTTGAAATATGATAAAGTGTACTTATAGGTAATTCGTCCCTCAACTCTCTTACTCTGAGAAAAAAATAAGTAGCCCTCCTACTTACGTAAGGATAAAAATATACCACTATTACATAAGTAGCCGCCCCCATTATAAATGGTGTGCCGGCCACATTATTAAGTAGTTTGGTTACTTAGTAATATGGCCGGCTACTGAATCAGTTGTAGGCGACACCATTTATAATGGGGGCGGCTACTTACGTAATAGTGGTATATTTTTATCCTTACGTAAGTAGGAGGGCTACTTATTTTTTTCTCAGTGTATGTAGGTATTTGTTCTTCGGCATATGGAGGTCTGTCATTAGTCCGGGATTCTAACCCTTGAACTCACGACCGTAACTCTCACAATTTTATATACCAGCTTATTTGTAGGGAAAGCAGAAATTAATAGGACCTTATTTATAAACTATCTGTGCCCGCGTGGTTCACAGTACTTATGTTGAAATGTATGTAGTAAGTTTTTGAAAACAATACATTTTTAACTTTTGATTAAGTAAACCAATTTTGATGAAATAAAGAGTATATGTAACTCCGCATTAAGCCCTGTTTTTTTAAAACTACATCACAATTGGTTCAGAATTTTAACGTGATGCGTGCACGAACAAATAGATAAACAGTCAAAAAGAAAAACAATAACCTTTAATGTGTTCTCATATCCTTTATCCCCCAAATATTGTTTGCAAATATTTTCAATGTACAGCAACACGAAGTTACAGGTGATGCATAGTTAAATACGGCTCTGCAGAGGTCAACCATCTTTTATAGTAGATTTGAGTTGCGTGCTTCTGGTGGGGCGGAAACGGAAATTCCGTTTAACGCAGGAAATGCTACTTATGTTAAGGAGGAACATCAATCTTTGTGTATTTACTGAAAAATTACAGGTATTTCTACATAAATGAAATAGAAAAAAGTTGCTGGAAGTCAAACTTAATAACAAATGTAGATCAAGCATTTTCATACATTTGAATTCATTTTGGGTCTATTTTTCTCTACCAGATCTGATATTGGCTATCCAGAAGGATGGAGGAAGTGTAGAATGTCTTAGACAGAATACAAAGGGGAAATTTTTTTTTTGGCATAGAATTTTAAGTAGTTTTAGTGTGCTGAATACGTAAATCAGATTTGCTTATTTGGCTTAATAAAACAAGACTGATATTTAGTGCTTTCCTTATAAAACCAAGCCAGAAGTTCACCAGAGTCAATCAATAAAAACTAGCTAAAATAATTGATACATGTTACGTCGCAGAAAATTCCCCCAGTGTAAACTATATGCTATCAGTAGTGATATTCTCTAAAATACAAACTCACGTGCGAGTCTCATTCAAATTACTTTATTCACTTCCAAACCAAATCCATTGGCATTCTGTAAACATTCTAGAGCTCTGTCTACGTGAAGTGAGTTCTTTGTACACTTCGACATTGCTCTGGAATGTTTACAGAATTACCATTGGATTAGCTTTCGAAGTGAGTGAAATCACTTGAGTGAGACTCGCACGCGAGTCTGTATTTTAGAGAATAACAATCTAATTGAACTTTTATATGTTATGGGGATCCGTCGAAAGTCAAACGGAAATCCTTATAAGTTTTTTCCGTCTGACATTCATATAACTATACATAACATATACCACTATATAATGACTGGAAAACTACTAGACTGATTGTCCTCAAAATAACATAATGTATAAGTTGGCCGGCAGTGAGGGGAAAAATATGTTAATTTCGAGAAAACAAAATACTAAGTTTTACTACGCACTTAATAGTAATATCGTTAAGTTATAATGTGTTTTATATGTCGTATGTATGTGATGCTCAAACACGTTGATCACTGTTAAATCTGTTTTTGTTCAAGTAACGTATCAAAGACTAACCGAATCAGAAATTTTTGAACAAGCTCAAACTTTCACTTTTACTGTCCAAACTGTTGGCAACTTTGGAAAAAAAAAATTTAATGGATCCCCAAGTAAAACCTGGAAAGATTTACCTTGTGCAAAAAAAGATTACGTACTTTTGCTGAGGTTCAACACATGAAAGATGGCTCTGAAGTTTGAGTCAATATGAAAAGAAGTTGCGTTACAGTTTGCGAGGTATATTATTTCAGCTCTATACAAACTGTGAAGGGTTGCCTTTAGCCAAGGGAAAATCGGGGGTGGGGGGGGGTTACATCATAGGTACATAATGCTCTCACGCCTAGGACCCAGAGGGGTAGGCAGAGACGATGTAGCGCCATTTTCATTGGGTAATAATTGGTAGTAAAATATAATTTCTAATGTAGTCTTGGTTGCAAGAGATCTCCCATGGAGATAGAACCACCTATGTGGAAAACAAAAGCTATATGTTGTCAATGACCTTTAGAATACCTTTTATGTAACTTTCTATACAGCTTGTAAAACAAAAAAAGGAGCATGAAGATAAAACAAAGGGTTAATATCTAAAAGTCTGGTAAAGTAGGTAAAGGGCATGCTCTGATGTGTGTTTAATTAATTTAGGTCCGACATTTTTAATTTGACCGAATGAATCTTTAACCCTTAACCTTTTTATACGAAGCCTGAGTCACTGGGATGAATTGGCGTAAGTAACGGGGCACAGCAACATCAAAGCACTGTAAATGTCAACCTCTGTGAATACGGTGCACTCCTAACAGCTTTCGAATAACGCCGATATAACCGAATGTGTTACTAAACGCATTATACCAGTCCTTTCAGTCACTCTAAGGTTGACTGGAAGTGATCGCTAAGTGGGATAAGTCCGCGATTGTATACCATTTTGTTCCTATTAACTCACTTATATGATGTACGCAGTAAGAGTTTTCTTCCAGTAAACCTATTTGTTATTGGTTTTGTTAATTTTGATACAATAAAGCGTTTATATACTCTACACGCATATAAACTTCACCGGTTGTTTGTGGCTATGCTTTGAGTTTTCACGTAGTTTGGGTACGTTCCCTTAGACGTCCACTGTTGGACATAGGCCTTCCCCAGTGAACGCCACCACACCCGGCCCTCCGCATCCAGCCACTTCCGGCCACCTTCTTCAGGTCGTCGGTCCACCTGGCGGCGGGGCGTCCAACCCTGCGTATGCCGATCAACATCATGTATATATATATCACATTTAATATCTGCAGATTGTTTTCCGACGAACCGAACTATTGCAATTTCGTTTGGAACTGGGCCACAAGCGAGGCGGTGAATAGTTTCAATTGGTTCCCTGTGTCGAAGCGTAACACCGCAGTATTGGTACCCCAGATGCCACATGAACAATTTATTGGCATACGACTCGTTTCTTCCCTCAGTAAGTAAGTAAGTAAGTAAGTAAGATTTTATTTGCTCAAAACTTACCTTGCTTACCGCGTTTAATTATTTATACCGCAGTACATTTTATTATCCCATGTTAAAAAGTACCCTATAAAGAGTTTACAGTCATGTATTGAGTTTTAAATCGATTTAGCAGTTTTATCGTAAACTAGCTGTTGCCCGCGACTTCGTCCGCGTAGACAACTTAACATCACAAAATATTATGTATTTCCCGAAGGAATACGATGTTTTTTCGGGATAAACACTAGTTTATGTCCTGTTCCAGGACCTAACCTATATGTGTGCCAAGTTTCATCACGATGGTTCACTATTTTAGCTATAATGGCTTACACATAATAAATAAATATATACTTACTGTGGCGGGCTTTTATGTAGGACTATTTAAGATAAACATTTCCATCGTACATTATTACATATGTGTAACTCTAGCAGTTTTGGCAGCGCGCGCCAGAATAGCTCGCAGATGGTAGATTTTTTCCTACTTACTTGATATTTTGGACAATTCACACAATATCTTTATAAATTGTAGTCTATGTGTCATTCTGATGTATAAGACATATTATTGTAAAGTTTCATTAAAATCCATTCAGTAGTTTTTACGTGAAAGAGTAACAAACATCTATCCATACTTACAAACTTTCGCGTTTATAATATTAGTAGGATAACAAACGGACATGTATACAACTCAGTACTCATACTTTTAGAAATGTAAAAAAATAATTTAAGTAGTTTTTGGAAGTTCGGGTTTTTTGGTTCATGATTTGCCTTTAATTATCATAAAGTCACCCTACATCATCATCAGCCGAAATACGTCCACTGCTGAACATAAGCCTCCAGCCACTGCTGAACATAAGCCACATCACTTTTGGTGGACTGTCCATTGGGGGATTTGCCATGAACACACGCTTGACAGGCGGATTGGGTGATCGCAGTAATGATACTGGGATCACCAATCCGCCTGTAAACCGTGTGATTATGGCAAATCCCCCAATCATCGCAGTAATGATACTGCGATCATTATTAAAATCATTCATACACAGGAGAAAGCTGCTGCCCGTCACTGGTGCAGTCCCTTAGTCGCCTTGATGACACCTTGATCATTGCTTTTACAGTGTCAAAGAATTTGTAGAATTTAAAAAACTATAATGTATAATTGATCTTATTATTATTTGTTTCACTAGTATTGTTTAAATAATTTTGTTGACCAAATTATTAATTACTAATTATAATTCCTAATATTAATATTTGCACACCTGCATCAGGTTGAGTACACGAGAACTAACCATATTATTAACATCTTTTATAAAACACTGTACTTTTGGCAAATAAACCATTTTCATTTCATTTCATTTCACCCCCGGGAAGATTGGGGGTGACCCTATTCTAAGCCGGAATCCAGGCGCCAAAAGTCACCCTACGGTATAAGAAACCATAAGCTTAAAGCTCTTTAAAACCATATCTTTGAATTTCTAAAAGGGGTTCCGTATTAGATACTGATTGGCCTGTAACCGTCACTACCTTTTCGCTATACACCGTAAAATTTAATTAACACCTGTAACTAAATGACGCAATCCCTGAAATTGTAATTAACATTAGATTACAGTTTCGTGATTTGGCGCACCTTTTCCATAGAAAAGTTGATGTTTCGTAGTTAATGCTTTTTTAATTTAATTCATGCTGCAAGGACAGCTTTGGGTCAGAGAAACCCACTGATGTTTGTTACTCAATCACGCTTCAACCACAGGACGGATCGTGATGAAACTTGGCACACATATAGGTTAGGTCCTGGAATAGGACATAGGACAGTTTTATCCCGAAAATACATCTCATCCCTACGGGAAATACATAATAATTAGTGATGTTAAGTTTTCCATGCAGATATAGTCGCGGGCAACAGCTAGTACTAAATATTACTTCGTAAAGAAGCTACACTCTTCTCCCCGCCAGTTAATAAAGCACGAAAATAAAGCACGTAGGCAACGATCTCTATGTAGGTACTACTAGATGGAGCGTTCCAAACAATCGCACTGTTCCACGCAAGTAGCCACAACTCTTTCACATTCACTTTGAAACTTGTGCAGTTACTACACGGAACATTTAATTATTACTAAATATTGACGCTAAAATAATGTCAATATTTAGTAAATAATTAAATGTTCTGAGTAGTAACTGCACAAGTTTCAAAGTGAATGTGAAAGAGTTGTGGCTACTTGCGTGGAACAGAGCGATTGTTTGGAACGCTCCATCTAGTAGTACATAGAGATCGTGGCACGTAGGCCGGTTTAGTAAGAAACGCACTTATGTGTTGACTTATAACGTTGTCCCTCTCTCTATAGTTTACGCACACACGTATGTAAGTACGGCTGGTGTGCCTGCAATAGTAGTAGGTGATTAAAACTGTTCGCTTGTGTGGAGTGTCGCTAAGTAAATAGAGATGAAAGGTTTGTTGCGACTAAACAATTTTATGGTAATTTTTTATGAAAGCTGTTTGGACACTAAATCGCTTTCAGCCGATTTAACGAATATACAGTCCGTAATATCGGATCATAAAATAGGAATTTAAATTTTAATTAAATTTGACTTTATTTCTAATCGAAAAAATGTATATTATGTATAATTGAATATTGGTGTTGAAACTGGTGTATTAAATACACCAGTTTAGATAAATAATAATAATTTATAGGGCGAATACTGCAAAAATCGAAAATTAAATTAACGCGTAAATAAACCAAATATAGCTTATGTAATAATTTACCAGCACAATATGTCTCATCCATAACTTTATATATTCCTTTAATTCTTATATTTCTTATACAACTGACAAGGATATGACAAAATTTAGATTGTGACGAATCGATTTACGAATCTATAGAAATATATATATTCGTGAAAAGCAGTGTGTAAAGCCTCGCCGGAAAGGACGATTCTTGGCCACATTTTTGGACGGATTCGCTAAGACTCCATTGTAACAAACTCCTGCAAGTACCTGTTCCCATTCCTTGCTCGGAAACAAATTACTTCAACAGCTAAATAAAATATTTTATTAATTTATATATCTTGATCTTTTAGGAGTCAGCATTTTAATGCTAACAAAAGATTTACTGTGCTAAATTACGTAGAAATAAAGAAAATGTACTACAGGCAACTCTCTTTCGTTTTTATAAAATACCAATTTTCTACCTCATAAAATAAGAAAATTGATTGAAATACCTAGTCTTAAAACTGGATACCAGTAATTTACAGAACAATGGGATGAACCTGAATATGTTATGTGAATGATATTTGCTTGCCAGTATATTGCTTTACACCTTTAATTTATATAATGAAAAAATAAATAATTTATTACTTACATAAACACAATAATTTCACCAGCGTAGTCATCGTAGCGTCGGGCATTGTAAAAATATTCTTTTGTACTATGAATCGGTAAACCATATTGTGATCTGCCTAGAAACCGTAGCACTGGCTAAACACAATGTAGTATCATTGATACTGCGTATAATTAAAAAGTAAAATTTTGTTAATAATTTATTACTGCGAAATTTGGCAAAAACTTTCCAACGTCTGCTATGATTTGGGATGTTACGGGCCAAGTGCTTTTATTTTTTATACTTTTATACTGAGCGCTTTGGTGAAATAGCAGACATATTGTGACGTCATGTGGGTAGGTGGGGGGAAATCAATTCTTTGGGGCATGCGCAAAACTTTTCCCTTGGCCTATTTCGTCGTTTCGTGACCGTGACGGAGACCGATTCGTTTTTATAGCATTCTCAAAAACATTTATTTTATGAATGAACCTCTTTTGTTCATTCAATTATTTGCTATTTTAGGCGGTCATTTCATTAACTAGGGGCTGGACTAATGCCATCGATGTTTATTTATACCGTGAGCTAAAAATACCTTGTTTACATTTATACAAGAAATAATTATTTATGAACACAAACAACATTGAGAATATTACAGAAAAGGTGATATTGTCGTGTGATTCCCAGTTTAGAATAGGGCCCCCCTCTTTCTTCCCGTGGGTATCGTCAAGGTGACTAAGGGTTTGCACCAAGGACAGCCGCTTCTCCTATGTATATTAAAATAATTACTGCGATCAACAATCCGCCTGCCAAACGTGGTGAATATGGCAAATCCCCCAACGGACAGCCCACCAAAAGTGTCATTCTATTGGGGAGGCTTATATATTTAGCAGTGGACGTATTTCGGCTGATGATTACAGAAACTATGAAAATGGCAATTGTAAGCGAGAGTCGCGTCGTCGGTAGCGCAGTCGGTAAACGCGGCCTCTCTACCGATAGGTCAGAGTTTGATCTCCGTACATTCCTCCGCAGGGTTTAACTTATGTTTACTGACTGCTCTCAAACGGTCCGCTCCAAAACAGTCCTGCTCACAGTCCTTCACATATAAATAATATCATTCAGACATAGTTAGCCAGTCATAGTTAAACTTTAGGTCGCAGTGTGCCGCGTGATAATATACAAAATACAAAAAAAAATACAAAATAATTTATTGGCTTTATATGTTTACATGTTAATGATATTTGTGGGATCCTCCTTTTAAGCATAAAAATTGCCTGTACCAGGAGGGTCCACTCTTCCTTAACTTATAATTTATGTAACTATAACAATATTAATATATGTAATGTAATTTAATTCAATTGAACCTAATAACAATAAATAATTTAATTTAACGACAATAAGTATATAAGTAAATAAATATGCATGTGTATGTTTGTTAGTATAAGAATGTGCATTTGATTGGGTGTGTATGAGCCTGTGTGTGCGTGTGGGGTGTGCTTGTGTATGTGTGTGTGTGTTATGGTGATTAGGTTGTATCTGTGTGCTTGTTCTGGTTTTGTGAGTGTGTGTGTGTGCTATATACTAAACGTTTGTGAATTATTTTACAAAAAAGAAATTGCTTCATCTGACAAGACGGCTTTCATTACAAACGCACAACGCCGCTGCGCTCCATATAATCGCAATCTGAATAGTACGGAAATACTATATTGCATACTAACCTTACCTACTAATGTATTTGAAAACTAAAAATGTCAATAACTTTTGATTGAGTTAGCCGATTGCGATGAAATGAAGACTAAATGTTAAGTTAAGTTAAGCCCCATGTTTTTGTGAAAAGTCTATCACAATCCGATCAGTAGTTTTTATGTGATGCGTGCACAAACTCACAGACAAACGGACAAACAAAAAATGATTGAAATGTGTTCTATTACTTATCCTTAGACCCTGAGGTTTTTTTTTGTTGCAAATATCATCAATGTACAGACACGCGAAGTTAACGATTTTATTTATTAGATATCGTAAGATAACCTTACATGTAGAGTACTGATATATTTACTCGTAGCCAGTGTGTAAAATGCACCAAGTTCTTGGGAGTTACCATAGAAACAGATATAGGTAGAAGGGATACATCTCTTGTTTACTTCAGTCTCGCGCGTGTCGAATTTCGGACACAGCTTGACTCGCAGTCACGTTTCTAGTTAGGAAATACAGTTTTGCAGTTAGAAACCGCGCAAAATGGCATTTTTGCAGATTTTTTGTATTTGTTTGCCCGACCGTAATTCAACACGAAACAAGTAAACGCTTGATAGTTTTTGCAATATATTGCATGGTTGGCACGCTTGTCGCGCCTACTTCACCATTCTAAGATAGGTTTTCTGTGGGAGTTACCCTTAGTGCTGTTTTAGCGGTTTAAATATATATATATATGAATTGATCTTTTTGTTCACTCAATGATTTTACGTACTGTCGTCGGATTGGATAAAGTAAAATTTAGAATAAGTTTAGGAACACAAATGAAATACACTTATTCTAGGAGAACGCACGTACCTGCAGACATCAAGTTCATGTAGATCGCCAAAAACTCTTCTTTTCTTGCATCAGCGCTAGCGGAGCGTATATAGCGGACCGACGGTTATTTTATTCAATTCAATTAATTCGAAAATGGCGTATGGCCGTAGCCAATGAGAAGCGACGTTGAAGATCTTGCTCACGTGCGTTTGGATACATGATCGGAGGGAGTACGACAGCACATAACTTATTGAGACTGTTATTTACAATAAACAAACGGTTGGCACAATCATTACCCCCGGGGTTGAAGGGTACCTTCAAATGATAGCGATATTAAAAAACAGACAATAAAATAAACTACAAAATAAATATAATTATATAAGTGGATTTAAACTAAATAATTGAAAGGATAAAAGGACTATTGGTTCGGCAAGGGGCATAGTTTGACCACAGGCCGCTTATATACACCCTTGGCAGTACGCACTGTCACTACGCGGACAGCGCCATCATTTCCCGGATGTACCGTCTCTACAATACCCAAAGGCCAATGTAAAGGGGGAGCATTATCTGCAATAATGACGACAATAGTACCTTCCTTTATCGGTACACTAGGCGAGTTCCACTTCTCCCTAGTTTGTAATGTGTGGAGATATTCAATTCTCCAACGCTTCCAGAAGCTCTGTACCAGTTTATCTAAGAGAGAATGTCGTGGCAAGAGATGCAGTCTATCTTCCGTAACTTCTGGAGCTGGTAAAAACTTTAAAGGCATTGTATTTAAAAAATGAGCAGGCGTCAAAGCTAAACATTCGGATGGATCCGATGACAAAGTCGCGCAAAGAGGACGAGTATTCATGACGGCCTCTACTTGAGTTAAAACCGTACTCATTTCTTCGTAAGATAATATTTGTGTCCCAATAACACGAAATAGGTGTGTTTTTAAAGACTTGATATTTGCTTCCCAACTTCCACCAAAGTGGGGCGCGCTTGGAACATTAAGTTTCCACTGAATTTTATTCTCACAAAGCTCTTGACTAAAATCTTTATAAAATGTGTGGGAGCAAATAAATTTATGTAGATCATTTAAGTATGATTTAGCGCCAATATAGTTGCCACCATTATCAGTATAGAGACACGCAGTAGGACCGCGGCGAGATAGGAAGCGCTTCAGGGCGTCCAAAAAACAGGCAGTGCTTAAACTTGAAGCTAGTTCGATGTGTACCGCGCGAGTAGTCAGACACACGAAGAGACAAATATATGCCTTCTGAGATCGATTTCCACGACCTCGTGTCATAGCAATTTTAAGAGGACCAGCAAAATCTGAACCCGTATGCGTAAAAGGCTTTATAGAAGCAGTAACACGGCAAGCTTTATGATCGGACATTACCGGAAATGTTGATTTAGGACGTGTTTTGAAACAGGGAATGCACTTGTATACTCGGTTACGAATCAAACGGCGAGCAGACAGAATCCAATAGTTCTGTCTCAAAATGGACATTAGCAAGCCTGGGCCTGCGTGACAATACCTCTTATGAGTATAGTCGATTAATAAATTAATAATATGGTCGTAGCGGGGGAGTACAACAGGGTGCTGATGCTCGTAATCTAATGTAGATTGGCTAAGACGACCACCTACGCGAATTAAATTGTTTTTGTCTAGAAACGGTTTTAGACGTTGTAACGCAGATGAACACAATCGTCCCTTACGTAAGTTTTCAATATCTGCGGCAAAATAAACGGACTGTAAACACTGTAATAATTTTAACTCCGCAATATCCAAATCACTCGCTGTAACACAAGCAGATTCTCTGCGTGGTAACACCTTCAAAAATCGAAAAATATACACAATAGTTCGCAGTAATTTAGACCACGATGAAAATCGTTTTGAAAGTGCATATAATACTGCCTCTTCAGGTGCGGTGGTAACAGCGTGAACTGTGACCTTCTGCTCGGGTACCTCAGCGGTAGAAGACGCGATGAATGGCTCAACCGGCCACTGCGCAGGATCGGACTGCAACCATTGTGGACCATTAAACCACAATGGATGGTTAATAATCTGAGCTGGTGTGAGCCCCCGGGATAAGCAGTCCGCCGGGTTTTCTACACCTGCGACATGATAGAAGTCCCTAGCTGGAATATTCTCATGAATTTTAGTTACTCGATTGGCAACAAAAACGTTCCAACGGTGCGGAGATGAGTGTATCCAGCATAGGGTTACTTTTGAGTCCGTGAAAGCGTAAACGCGGGCGATTTTATAACGCGGGTTGTAGTTGTCAAAAACAACTCGAAGTAATTGCGACAGCAATAAAGCAGCACAGAGTTCCAGTCGAGCTATTGAGATAACCTTGACTGGAGAAACCCTAGATTTTGCACAAACAAGCTGTACAAAATTCTGACCTGCGCAGTTCACATGGAGAAAGGCTACTCCACCATATCCTTTCTCGCTTGCGTCTGCGAAACCCACCAGAGTAACCGTGCAACCGTCAATTACTCCCAGGTGGCGCGGAATTTTCAAGCTATTTAAAAGCGGTAGCTCGGCACAGAACTGTGCCCAGAGCTGAATAATCTCAACGGGAGGCTGCTCGTCCCAGTCGATTTTCAACAACCAAAGTTGCTTGATAAGTAACTTAGCGTGAAGTATAACTGGGGCTACAAGACCTAACAAATCCCACAACCGGGCAACCGTGGCTAAAATAGTGCGCTTAGTACACTTCTCGCCAGGCGTAGTTATTTGAAAACCAAATAAATCAGTTGTAGGATTCCACTGCAACCCTAAAATTTTTTGCGGTTGAGACTTATCAAAGTCAATCTCGGGTGCGAGGCGGTGCGATGCGGGAATACTCGCAAGTACAGCTTGAGAGTTGCTTGTCCACTTGACAAGATCAAAGTCCGCCAATTTTAATAAATTAATTAGCTCGGTAGCGACTGATATCGCTTTTGATTCGTCAGATATTGAAAAGACATAGTCATCCATGTACAGAGATGATGACGATATCTGTTTCACTTCTTCAGAAATACGATCACTTTCATCAGTTATCAGCTGTTTAATTGTACGTAAGGCCAGGTAAGGACTCGATTTCAAGCCAAAGCAAACTCGATTAAACTGATAAACAGCGATCGGGTCTTTCGGGTTGAAGCGATATAGTATACGCTGAAAACAACGGTCTTCAGTGCGTACGCCAATACGCAAGTACATTTGACGGACGTCAGCGGATAAAGCGATAACGAAATATCGAAAATTTAACAATATAGTGAATAAATCACCCTGTAGATTAGGTCCATTGTACAAGACATCATTTAGTGACACCTTAGTAGTTGTTTTGGCGCTAGCATCTAAAACAACACGCAAGCGGGTGCTTGCTTTATCTTCGCGTATGACCCCATGATGTGGGATATGATAAGCGAGTGAATTGGAATTTTCTAAAGCGGGAACGGCGGATATATATTCTTTTTCGAGATATTCACGAATAACGCTATCGTAAGCTTCCTTTAATTGTAAAGAAAGTTTAAATTTATTTTCCAAATATAAAAATCGTTTATAAGCTGTCGTATAAGAATCTCCTAAAGACGCGGGATCTCCACTGAATGGGAGTGCGACAATGTACCTACCACTGGACACGTCACGTGTGGTAGTACTCAGATATACTTTCTCACATTCTATGTCCTGCTGGCTTCTAGCAGGCGCAGCCCGAACCTCCTCAATCTCAAAGAATTTTTGAGAAGAGAATCCACAGGTTCTTCTGTTACAGCGCAGCACGAGAGAAAAGTATTCGGCGGATTAATTGTACGAACGGAACCGAATATAATATATCCCAACACAGACGCGAACGCAGGCGGGGCGGATTCATCAGCGTTATGTATCTTATTAGATAACAACAAGTGCGGTAATAGCGAGGCACCGATCAAAATATCTATAGGCCCCGGTATCATAAAAGTATCATCAGCGAGCTGCAAATTATTTAAATATGAAAACGCGGACATGTCGACTAAAGCTGTAGGTAAATTATCTGTAATTTTGTCTACAACTAAAGTATCTATATCGTAGGTAATATTGCTATCAAAGCGTGAACAAAAGTGTAAGTTCACCATGCCTTTAATCGATTTTAAAGACCCACCAATACCTTTAACAAAGGACTGCGATTGTTTTTGCGAGTTATTTAGGCCTAACTTTGCGGCGAATTCCTCGGTTACAAAGTTACTCTGCGATGCACCATCAAGTAAACAACGAGCTATGTGTGTATTCTTCCCTGAGTGGTCAAATACGCACACACGAGCAGTTGCTAATAAAACTGTTGTGGAGAGGGACGAAGCTATGCTATTCAAGCTCCTTACTCCCGATAAGTTAGATAAGGCACATAAATTCGCACCTGCGGCTGTGCCGGTGCCCTCCCTCCTATTCTCAGTTCGAGTGCAGCCGTCCTCGATAGATGCGCGTGCGTCACTGCTAACAGTGAATGCCGTATTTTGCGTATGATTCGATGGGGATTTTTTTTGAAAATTAAGTAAAAGTGGTGGTGAATTTTGAGTTTCAAAGTGCAACATTGAATGGTGCTTTGAATTACACGTTCGGCATGAAAGCCGACTGTTACAGTTATAGGTTCGGTGCTTGTTAGATAAACAGTTAGTACAGCAACCGGTTTCCTTAACGTACTTAAACCTTTCGGTAGGTGACATCTTGTGAAATGCTGAACATTTGTATAAATTCTCATGAATAATATCTGAACATAAACACGGCGACTGCTGACGATCAGCTGATGCGGTGTTAACAAACGTTTGCGATGGTTTGAAGTTATAGTTGGATAATTGCGGTTTTGAGCGATCAGAAAATTTCTTTTGTGTATGTGCGTGTGAGTACGGTGCGTTAACAGGTGCGGTATTCGTGCGATGAAATATTTTCGTCTGCTCCCTAATAAACTCCATTAGGTTATTCAGTGAAGGTATGTTAGTACCTCGTTCGCTCATTTCAAAGGCACGGGCGGTTTCGCAGTCTAATTTTTTTAATGCTATATGCATTAGAATAAAATCGGATAAATTATCTATGCCGAGATTACGTAAAGCGGTGACAGACGAATTAAAATTGTCAGAAAAATGCTCAAGACTACTAGCGGAAGCGAATGTGATCCTTTTTAAATCAAATATATTATTTAAATAGGTAGTAGCTAACAATCTTTTATCATCGTATTTATCTACAAGGGCCTTATAGACATTGGGATAATTTTCACCACTGGGAGTAATACCAGAAACTACTGTCTGAGCCTTTCCCTGCAATTTTCCTATCAAATAATACAATTTCTCAGAATCGGTTAGAGAAGTGTTTTCATGTACAGTGGATTTAAAACTGGAATGAAACATAGGCCAAGTGCGCGGGTCCCCGCTAAACACAGGTATTTCTATAGCGGGTAATTGCGGTATACGTCTTTTTTGGTCCGGTACATTCTCGTTTTTAACAGATTTGTTTAGTTCAGCTTTAGGGCACAATCGATTTCTAACTCTGACTATTCGGCAGTATAAGTCTTCAAACGAACTCCAATTTTGAAAGTTGGGAGAATAATCGGGTTTGAGATCTAATTTTAAGGAATTAACATCCTGTAACGCCTCCATGAACTCATCACGAATCACTACTGCGGTCTCAGCGCTAGATAAAAATAATTCTCTGTTAGGTACATCTTCCACCTGCTTAGACATCTGATAGACTCTTTGCATTCTCTCATAATAAATGGCGCATCGAGCTTCTAAAAGCTTTATTTTCTTTTCTGCTTCCTCAGTCATTATTAATTAAGCTAATAACTGGTTGAACAATAATAAATAATGCGGTTGAACGTATAATAATGTACCAAGTTGGTATGTACCGAGTGGGTAGTATATAAACAGCGGCGGTTACGAAACAGCGGGCAGCACAATGCTATAGTAAATAAATAGATTAAGTATATAAGATATATGGACTGTAATACATACACAGATTCGATATTCGGGCGAAGGACCAAATGTTTTAGCGGTTTAAATATATATATATATGAATTGATCTTTTTGTTCACTCAATGATTTTACGTACTGTCGTCGGATTGGATAAAGTAAAATTTAGAATAAGTTTAGGAACACAAATGAAATACACTTATTCTAGGAGAACGCACGTACCTGCAGACATCAAGTTCATGTAGATCGCCAAAAACTCTTCTTTTCTTGCATCAGCGCTAGCGGAGCGTATATAGCGGACCGACGGTTATTTTATTCAATTCAATTAATTCGAAAATGGCGTATGGCCGTAGCCAATGAGAAGCGACGTTGAAGATCTTGCTCACGTGCGTTTGGATACATGATCGGAGGGAGTACGACAGCACATAACTTATTGAGACTGTTATTTACAATAAACAAACGGTTGGCACAATCAAGTGCCACTGAGTCCGATCCTCGGCTCTTCTCATCCAGTCACTGCCAGCCGCCCTACGCAGATCGTTGCTCCACCTAGCCAGGGCTCGTTCCACTCTACGCTTGCCCAGTCGCGGTCTCCACCCGAGAACTCGTTTACCACGGCGGTAATCGGTTCTCCGACAGATGTGACCAGCCCACTGCCAACGTCCTTTTTGAGCTATGTCGAGGACTTTAGTTCTCTGGCGAATCACCTCATTTCGGAGGAGGCTTGAGTACGGCCTATTATAGCAATAGATAGTATGATTAGATTGATTAGGATGATGTTGTTGCTATTGTGTAAGTATTATACCTACTATCCGGAGGCGACGTGTGGGGTATACCCCACACGTATAGGCCACATCAGCCGAGGATCGGACTCAGTGGCGCACCTTGGGAGAGGCCTATGTCCAACTGTGAACTCTTTCAGTCTGATGATGAAGCCTCCTCCTAACGCATGCTAGCCGCTTTCGAATAAAGTGGTGGACAGTGGTTTGTTATTATAATACTGAATTATTGAAGTGGCGGGGCGACCCACAGCAGAACTCGTCTACCCTGGCGGCCATCGGCTCTTTGACAGACGTTGCCTGCCCTCTGCCACTTCAGCTTACTAGTGACATTAGTTCTTGTTAGGATCGCAAAAATGACAGAGATACTGATATAATACATCCTCTACAAGCCTGTACCAATGTCGATCTGGCAAACGGAGAGACAGCCTATATGGTGATCCATGTATGTGTGTGTGTACATTGTGAAGTAAAGATAAATAAACGTACCTAATCTTGTGAATTTTCTAACCTCAAACCTTATTAAAGCTAACTATCAATTTTACTAAGCTTGGACCGTACATAGGTACTTTGTCTAAGTTACTAAGTGATAATGATAACCGACTGTGGTGACGATCATCATCACCAACTAAGGGCCATATTTCATTATTTTATAGGCAGTCCTAGCAAAGATAATATATTACTATGTGTCCTAGTTATTTAGAACATATAGTAATAATATATTATCTTTGCTAGGACTGCCTATGAAATATGGCCCTTACTTCGGCCTACTGTAGACAAGGCTGTATAGTCTCAGACACCTTTGCCTTCTCAATCATGGAACATCGAAAACGGTACAGAAAAAAAATAAACATGAATCCCCATGGTTTTTGTGCTTTTAATTGACGTATTATTCAATAAATAACAAACAATTGTGAACAGTTCATACCGTTTCCACGTGAAATATGTCTCTAAATCCTTTGAACGGTAAATAAAGTTATATTTGTATAGCTTTTTTCAACTTTAATAACATAACCTCATTGTATCAAAACAACACATTTTCAGCATAGTTTCCTGTATATTATTCCAATATTTATGTAATTAAATATTGCTGTCGATCTGCCCTGGCGTCATACAGTCATAGTAATCCAAGAAAGCACGCCAACAGCAATTTTAAGCACATTTTCACTGCTGTATTCAGAGTACTTTAGTTTCCTCATTAGGTCTCAGCCCCGGCATCGCACGTGGGATTGTATTGTATATCAAAATCTCGGGAAACGGTCTTGCATCTAATCCAATTAGTACTTTAATATGCTCAGGAG
The DNA here is from genome assembly GCA_947086405.1 of Esperia sulphurella. Lineage (NCBI taxonomy): Eukaryota > Metazoa > Arthropoda > Insecta > Lepidoptera > Oecophoridae > Esperia > Esperia sulphurella. The sequence continues at coordinate 6,453,742 of OX352282.1, forward strand.
CATACCTAGCTACTAAGCATTAATTACATAAGTAATTTCCAGAACTTAAACGCCGTCTCGATGACGAAAGCATACATCTTCCCAAGCGACTCTGCCTTGCCAGGAATGCAGTATCCTCGCACCACCTTCCTACGGCCCCGAAGGAAAGGGTAGTTGCAGATTGGCTGGAGAGCCTTATGAAGACGAACCGACTGACGAGTGAAGAGTTGAAAGGAGTTGTCGGCTGGTTGGCAGTGGTTGATGAGTTGACCAGCGAGCTAAAGGGTAGACTAATAAAGGTATGAAAATACGAATTTAATTTGAAGTTATAGACGATTTCACTGCAATAATGCATAATAAAGCAATCTCCCTGATGCTCAGGCTATGGGCGGGCGTTTACGAGGTTCTGAAGATGACTGAGGCCTGATGGTCCCGTCATCTAACCCTGGGGGAGTTTTTAAATCCTATTTTTGAGTATGTAAGAAACTAATTAATAAAATTACTAACAAAAGGCTTTAACTAGCACTGGATGTATGTCTGCTATCATTATCAGCCAAAATACATCCACTGCTGAACATAAAAATAGCCTTTATTTATCGAATGTGTATCTTAAATTTAATTAGATAATGGGCCAGATTCTGAACGCACACATTTAAAATATGACAAGAGCTAAAATTGGTCTCGTCTTTATCTTCATAAAACTGTGTGACAAGGATAGCAACAGTTTAAGTGCTATCAATTTTAACATTGTGCCTTCAGAATCGAGCCCATTATATTATAATGGATGTCGTACAAGGGAGACTAAGTCAATATATTATAAAACATCAATCAGGCCTCCCTAACCCGTCTGGCCAGCGCGGGGAGTGTAGGCCAAATCCTCCGTCTGTCTCTGGCAGATGAGAGAGGGTTGTGCTTCTGCAGTGGAGACAAAAATAACTTGATGATGATATTATAATTTATGTCTTAATTTAAACATCGACAACTTTGACTTGTCTTTCGACATAGGCCTCTTCCAAATGTTACCACAAAGTGTGGTCTTTTGCCTTTTGTGTCCACAGCCCTCCGCAGGTATTTTTTAAGAACTACTGAAAGCTTCCAATAGAATACCACTTTTGGTGGGCTGACCATTGGGGGCAATGCCATAATCACCACACTTGGCTGGAGGACTGGTAATCACAGTAATGATCTTAATATACACATGAGAACACTGCCTCCTGCCCTTGGTGCAATCCCTTAATGACACCTATGGGAAGATTGGGAGTGGCCTTATTCTAAGCTTGGAACCACATGACCATAACGTCTGACATAAATGGATGATACTAAAAAAGAGATATTGTTAGTGTTAACAGATGAACTGACAATCTGAGTAACAAGGCTGAAACTGGCTGGATGGCATAGGTGAAGAAACAGGTGGGGTGGATTTCATAGGAGGGCCTATGTCAAGCAGTAACTGATGATGTATATGAAGAGTTTATTGTACTTAGTGCTAGGTGGTCCAAGAAATACTGATGTGTTGCTGCCCTGAGTACTTATTTGTAGGTCCTTGTGTGGTTGTCTCTCTTATAAATCTGGTACACAACAATACATGCATTTTTGGTACTAAGTACTTGTAGTATATTACATTCTGCTATGCCCTGAATATGGAAAACAAAAGAAACAAACATCTTTTTCCTTAATTATTATATTAATACACTGGCAGTCTATTTTTAAAGAGTTCACATATTGTGCATTTATTATTGACTCTGGTAGCTTGTTCCAGGTGTCCTGGTATTTATAATTGTCTGAGATTATAAATTGGTTAATACAGTATACAAGACAAATAGTTTATCAAATATATTTTTATTTTATTACAGGTAGTAGCCCAATATCTTCAAAGAAATCCATTACAAGATGACAACATTCAGTACATTCTGTCATTTGTTGAAAACACTAAAATCGCAACACAACTGACTCTACAAATAAATGACTATTTACTCATAACAACTACTCTACTGCAATATTTAAGAAATTATGAATCAAGAGACATTGAGTTGAGTCAAAGAATACTCAAAAACTTAATAAAATATTACAAGGAATGCAAAAGGAAACTGGAATTTACAGTCAAATTACTGGAGGATGAAAATATAGAAACAATATTTAGCTACTTGGATACTGAATGTCGGAATACAGTTATAGAAGTCTGCCAAAATATTCTTTTTCCAATGAATAAAAAGTCATTCTTCGTAGTTTTTCTTCAAACTCTTATAAGAAAAGACAATTTAGATGACTTAATGGCAGAAAAAGGAGACAATGTTCAGTCGGTTTTGAAAATCATGAGTGCATTCTTCACTTTTCCGAAAGGAAGGACTGGAAAGGATCAGAAATTTCTATCAGATTTCATTGATGTTTTCGTCAGTTGTTTCAGAAATGAAAGTCAATTGATTTTTGCATTCTATGTAATGGTTGTTAGTTCTCTAAATATGAATCAGGGGTATCTGAGTCCCGCTATGAAAATGCCACCAATAATGTTCGAAGAAAATGACGAAAAAATAAAACGAACTCTTTTTTTAAATATGCTTGAGGTCTTACTTCGTAAAGAAGTTGATATAAACGTTAGGTTAACAGATACCATTGGCGAAAAAATATCTAAAGTTGAAATAAAAAAGAACTTTACGTTGTTTTTGCAAGCTGTCATGATTGGACAGTTGAAATTAGAAGGGAAATTAGACAAAAATACTTTGCAAATAATCAAAATGGCTTTAAAATTGGATCCTGTTTTGGTTGAACAGAAAATTGATCTTATTTTGCCACCAATAATGACTGCTAAGAAAAATAGCTTGAGTGTAATGGAATCCTATACAGAAATGTTGAAATGTTTATTAGAAACTCTATTTAAACTTAGCAGAGGGACGGTATTTATAAATCAAATACTACCACACATAAAATTAAGTTTAGAAGCCAGCAACACTGAACAATTTGAATTGAAACAAAAAATAAAGGAATGCATGGACAATGGCACAGATTGTGAAAAATTAAAAAGTAAAATGATCACAGGACATGACGTATTTCCACAAGGATGCATAGAATTATATGGAAAATGGACGTCGGAGTTGATGTTCAGACAAAATAAGGAGCTTTTGATGTCATTGCAGAAAGATTTTGAAGAGAACTGCTTGATGATGCTTGAAGAGGGATTTGTTAGTATGTATCTACTTTCTATTAATTGTGGTCTGTGCTAAAAATATTATATTAAGTAAACATACAACAAGATTTTCACCAATCAAGTTTTCATGTATAATTATAATATTAGATTTGTCGAAGCAAAGATATTCTCTACCAGATCACGTAAGAGTCGCACAAGTAAAGAAAGTGGACTAATTACGAAGTGGACGAGTTAGGAAAGTGGACCAGTTAAAAAAGTGGACAATTTAATTCAATTATTTTCCTTAAATTGTCAATGTTTAGTATTTGTATTGTCATGGATATTGATAGTTATAAAAATTAACCAAATTAGTTTTCTAATGCTTCACTAATTAAATAAAACTTTATTTCAGACCTAGCCCATAGTTTGGTTGGTGGGTTAGTAACAATAATGCTATATAAATTAGTATTTATTAATACATAGTATACTTATTCCAGGCCCCTCAATAATAACTCTAGCGGAAGTGCTGTCGGCCATTATGTCGAGTTTCCTGCGCCACAACAAGATGGCGGACCACACGGTGCCGCGGCAGATCGCTGATGACTTCTGGGCGTTTTATCGCGCGTTTGAAGATGAGTGCTTAGGGAAGTTTGGACAGTGTGTACTAAGGCTTAGCTATGTAAGTCTGACCTATTACGTAACATCATTATTCTATACCATAAAGGAAACACTTGAACCTGCTACTAACTTATCCAGGGTCACGCTTTCGCTCTACTAACTGAACAGTCGCGCCAATGCTGAAAACTTCTATCTAATGTGAGAATGCACTAAATTCCTTGCTAATTATGACATTCGTCCGAGAAATACGCGAGCAAATGGCAATTTTTACCACGTTTTTATTAAGTCACTGTCTGTCGTTCCGTTGAATCTGAATCTTGGAAATGGAATCTTGGAACTCAAATTTCGAGCATTTCCCGTCTATCTATCCCGCTGAATCGTTCAGGGTAGCTCAGAACTCGATGACAATGCATTCTTAATCCATTTATTAGCATGCTATGCCGACCTAACCTAAATTAAAATGAGAAAGAACAAAATATTTAATGTAGATTAAAAAAATAATCTAAATCCCACGTCTTTACGCGCCGTAATAAAAATAATATAACCCTCCGGGGGCCTTTCTTGTTGGCCCAAAAAGATATACACACAAAAAACACACACCACCACCACGTAAACTGGAATGCTTACAGGTAAACTGGAAAAACGTGGGGAGCATCTTTACTACTTAACACGTTTCAATAGATAATAACATTCTCTTTTCATTGATAATTAGTCATGTCGCGCCCCACGTTTTTGATATAAAGATGAGATAATCAAAATCAAAATATTTATTTTCAAAATTGGAATACATTATTCTCTTTTTGACGTCAAACTCTGCCTAAAACTACTCCACTTCCACCTGTATAACCGAGGGGAAGAAGTGGCAACAAACCCATCGGCACAGGGCCCTACCTTTGATTTATCTTATTCATTACAATCATTAAGTCTACCTATGCTGAGCCATCAAGCACTCCATGGACTTTTATCATTTAAGTAGTCATCTAACTTATAGTAGGCTTTCTTGCACAGATTAACTTTTATAGAAGATTTGAATTTTTGTTCAGACAAGTTAATCTATCTATATATCATGTTTAATATTGCTCATAAAATTAAATTCCAGAACCCACCGCTAGCTCTATCGTTCCTGCGACTCTGCCTGAGTTTCTCCCAACTGAAACTTCTGAAACTGAAGTACAGTAACTCCAAGCTGGAAATATCTGAAGAGTATACAGCGGAGGTATTCGACCTGAGCGTGATACTGCCTTGCTTGAGTAGCGAGCAATGGACGACGCTGGCTGCGAAAGTGAAGGAAGATGAAGCGGTTCTAATATTGGTAAGTCGTCAGCGTCCTATCAGCTTATTGACATCCACTGCTGGATATAGGCGTGCCGCAAAGAACGCCATCACATCTAGCCGCTTTCGGCCTTCTTCAGATCGTCGGTCCATCGTTGCGCAGTACGCGGTCTCCACTCCAAAACTGCCTACCCCAAAGGCCGTAGGTTCTGCGGCAGATGTGGCCCGCCAACTTCCACTTCAGCGTGATAATCATTTTATCTATTCACTGATCTTAGTTCTTCGTCAGATCGTCGGTCCATCGTTGCGCAGTACGCGGTCTCCACTCCAAAACTGCCTACCCCAAAGGCCGTAGGTTCTGCGGCAGATGTGGCCCGCCAACTTCCACTTCAGCGTGATAATCATTTTATCTATTCACTGATCTTAGTTCTTCGTTGTATCTCCTCCTTTGGGATCGTCTCCTTCAAAGAAGAACCTGAGTATAGCCTTCTGAGCGACTGTAAACTTCTTTATCAAATAATTTTGGTAATGAGCTTTTATTAAGTTCGTTTGTTTTAGTGGGCGTTAGACTCGAGTGCCAGAGATCGTGGGATCGATAATCACGCCACCACACTCTGTCCTCAGCGGAGGACCGAGTGTGGTGGCCTTCATTAGGAAAGGTTTATATCCAGCAGTGGACGTCCAAGTGCTGATATGGTATATATATATATATATATTACAGGGGTCTCAGTAAATACTGACATGATATAAATATGTTTTATTTTCTGATTTTCAGGACAATCTTCTACTCATTAAAACTATGGCTATCTACATACTATCATCTGAAGATATGACTGAACACCACAAGGAGTCCTCAAAGTCCACTAAATCGCACCTGATCAAACAACTGACCACACGACCAAGCATCTTAACTACCAACAGCTACTTTTCTAAAGTATTATTTGCTAATTTAGACAAAACTCAACTAAAACAAACTGCAAAAAATTTAGTAAAACTTTGTTTGAATAACACTGAATTGAAATTAATCACAAGTGATGGGGTTTTGTATAACAAACCTTTGGTAAGCGCTGTATTGTTGGATACAGCTAAAAATTTAAGCAAATGCTTTGATAATGTTGAGGAATTGACTAAAGGAATGAATAAAACCGACTTTGATTTCATTTCTTTTATGAAAGATGTTGACATAGAAAATTATTTAGACCAGATAACTCTGAAAGAAAATCAAGAAGAAACAATTTCAAATTGCATTGAAATTTTAAAGCAAATACCTATTTATTATTTAGACGAACCATATCAACTTATTGCAATTTTTTTCCTGATAATAACAAAAAAATGTTGCCACACGAAAAGAATTCGAAAAAATATTGATCATATTTTCCAAATTCTCTACGAGTTGAGTCCAAAATGTCCAGATTTATACAAAATATTCCCAGTCGATTTCATATTCTCCTTTGAAAATAGAATACTGATAGATTTGCTGACTTTAAAAATCAGAGGGTCTAATAATATGCTTATAATCAAAAGTATTTTGGAAGCTGGTGTTAAAAAAGTTAAAACTGACAGTGAAATTGTTAAAAGCATAGTTGGAATTCTGTTAGCTAAGCAAAAACTTAAAGAAGACAATGTTTCAAGCATCGAATACTTCAGCAACCCAGTCTTTCAAATAACTTGTCTTATACTACCAATAATAACAAAAGAAAGGAAAGCTATAACCGCCAGCGCATTTCGATCAATTTTAGCGAGTTTACAAGAAAAATTATACAAATCAATGCTGAAATCCTTCAAAAATATAGATTTTGGTAGCAATAGTAGTTTATTAACTACTGGCAACATCGACGATAGTGTGGTAGTTTCTGAGACAACGCTGGCTACACTGAACGCAATGGGAGCTTATTCGCTGATACTATCAAAGTATTGTGGAACTACTGACTTAGAAGAATTAAAAAATTTGGACTGTCTGTGGTCTGGACTCGAATTCTTCATGCAAAACGCAGTAAGTGTTTACCACATATTTGTTAACGTCCACTGCTGGGTATTATCATAAACAGCTTATAAGTCCACAGTTGGTGCAGGCCTTCTAAAATACTACTACGCTGGCTGTTCGGATAGTTATACATTTGTTATAGTAATTCGATCGCCTCATTGGTCTAGTGTCTTGGTCAAAGAACTCGAGCGCCAGGGAGAAAAAAAAACGCCATTGTTGGGTCTGTTAGCTTGCAGTTTGCACCCCATTTAGTTGAGGTTGGCATTTGGAGCGTTTGATGTTATTTCCGCTTACACTGGAAATGTTATTCAAATCTAAAATCCGCGACTGTTCAGCTACCCGCTTCAATTACTCATTTTTGCGGATAGTCCGCTGTTACACGTGATCCGAAGCGTATAAATTCATTTCAGTATTTGAAACATAGCGGAGAGATTGGAGAGAAGTAGACCAAATTACAGAAAATTTTGTATTTTCAGAGATATTCCAAAGACATTACGGAACATCCACAGTGTTTATGACTTAATACACTTTGCTGACTTCTATTTTCAGATACAGACAGTTCAAAATCCATCAGCCAAGGACCAACACGTAGACTCCTCCATACAACTCATAAACGTCATTCTACGTTCCGTAAAGAAACTGGAATCCCACAAAATTTTCCAAGAAAAAGACAATTTATTAAAAGTAATGTGGAAAAGTATCATTTCCAGACTGCAGATGGTGTTCGAGAAAGAATATAAGAAGAAATGGAGCAACAGTGGTTTTTTGGAAGATATCGCTATTACATTGAAGTGTATTTGTGAGTTGATGTCGGTGGAAAGTTTCGCAGCGAATGTCGTGAAGGACTTGAATGATTTGGGAGAATTGAAGGTACATTTAATTGACTAATATTTTGAACTAACTGTGCCCAAAACTTCGTACGCGCCGCCCTTTCTCCCTCACCTCCCTCTTCCGTCCAAACCCTCTGTCCTTTGCCCTCCTCTCCCCCACCTGACTTTCCCCTACACTTCTATGTCCACCTACCCGTCTCCAAAGTTCTCACACATTGCAATACGAATTCCGTCGATCATTTACACCCTACACTTCTTTGTTGTATACTAATGCAGTGTATGCAAGTTTTCGAAAACTATACATTCACATAACTTATGGTTCAGTGGGTCGATTGCGATGAAATAAATACTTAGTGCTATGTCTCTACTGTTGGTCTAACTACCACACTTACAGCTTTTGGCTGTGTCGATGACGGATGCACGGCACGTGGTGGCCTGATTTGGGGTTTAATATTATTTATAAAGTAATGTATAGCGAGGGTGTATGGTAAATAAAAAGACATAATATGCGCCGCCCTCAAATCCTTCATACAAACACCGAGCATAGCCCTCTCCATAGCTCGCTGAGAGACTTGAAACTTGTGGATCGGGTCCACCGTCAGTGTCACGTTTCCTACTTTAATACCTACTCTAAATTAATGATTTCTTTTCAGATGATGAATGTACTTAGAATTCCCTTGGCATTTTATTCAGGTTTCCTCACCATATTTCGTAAACGCATAGGTTCATCAGGGATATAATTTCTGTTCCATGTACACAAAAAATAATACTTTAAATTAATTATGATGTTAATGTAATTAAATAAATAAATATGTGGGGATATTTCACACACGGCCACCTGATCCCAAACTAGGCAGAGCCTGTAATATGGGTATCAGACGGCTGATATACTTACATAATCTTATAAATAAAATCGTAAACATCGCGTGTCTGTACATTGAAGATATTTGCAAAAAAAAAAATTGGGGGGTCTAAGGATAAGCAACAGAACACATTTCGATCATTTTTGAAATTTTTGTCTGTTTGTCTGTTTGTCTGTTTGTCTGTTTGTCTGTGAGTTTGTGCACGCATCACTTAAAAACTACTGATCGGACTTTGATGGACTTTTCACAGAAACATGGGGCTTAATTTGGTGTAACATATAGGCTTTATTTCATTGCAATCGGTGCAGTCATTCAAAAGTTATGCGAATTTATAGTTTCCGAAAACTGAGTGTAGGGTGTAAATGCTCGATTGAATTCGTGAGCGGTAGCGGGAGCGGGTATCGTATCAATGTAATGTGAGATTTTGAAAACTATAAATTCGCATAACTTTTGACTGAGTTAGTTGATTACGATGAAAAATCTGGAGCTGGAGCTGGATCTAGATCTAGAGCTGTATCTGGAGCTGGATCTGGAGCCGGAACTTTAGCTAGACCTGGACCCGGACCCGGACCCGGACCCGGACCTGGACCTGGACCTGGACCTGGACCTGGACCTGGACCTGGACCTGGACCTGGACCTGGACCTGGACCTGGACCTGGACCTGGACCTGGACCTGGACCTGGACCTGGACCTGGACCTGGACCTGGACCTGGATTTATAGTCTGAGTGGAAGTGGGATAGGGAGCGGAAGTGGGAATGGGAGCGGATCCTGTAGTCCACGCGAGCGGAGCCGCGGGCACAGCTAGTATAATATAATATATAAATAACATCGAGTCACAAGGAAAGAAAGAAAGAAAGAAAAACATTTATTCACTACCACAATTGGCACACACAAAGAAAAAACCAACAAAGCAAGAAAAAGGAAAAAATAAATAAAATAAAACTTATAAGACTAGAGAAAACAATTTAAATTTTTTAACTTAAAATAGTATGCGTGTGCCGTGGCAGCAAAAGGGCAAACGACTCAGCATATGCCTAGACCAAGTAAGGTGCTGGGCGCTGATTTTCAGTCGCACCCGGTGCAGACAAGCTTGTCTACATTGTCAAACAAAGAAGTAATAAATATGATATGTGTAATTGCAATACGTATGTACCTAGATAATATAATATAACAATTAGAACCACACCAAATACATAAATATGATGAGTAAATATGACTAGGGAAAAATGTATCAAAAAAATAATAATGAATAAAAATGTACATTATATTTTTAATATATATACCAATGACAGTAAATATTAAATAAACTAAATATGAGATAATTATATAATAATAAACATCATAAGGATCAAATTCAAGGCAATCACAAGTGTTCATCACACGAATGTTTGCCCTGGGCGGGATTCGAACCCGCGACCCCGAGCTACGCAGGCAGGCGTACTACCGACCAGGCTACGGGGCCGACAGTTATTGATGATCTATGATATACCTAATGTTAAGTTTCTAATTGTTTTCATTGTATTTATTTATTCCTATTAAATCATAATTATGTAATATTTTTTGTAATGTTTATGGACCAAACTTAATCAAAGAAATATGTTCGTTTCAGAAACCATCCCAAGTATCAAAACTAGAAGAGTCACCTCTACTAACATCTCATAAAGTATCAAAGTATCTGTGGATCCAATGCCTTAAAGCCAATATCGTCGGACCAAAATGTGTTGCTCTCTCCAAACTGATGTATAGAAATTGCAAAGCCTTACGATTTTGGATACAGCAACACTATGAGTTCAGTCACGAAGAAGTTTTTGTTAAAAAGGAAAGGATGACGATCATCGATGACGTCACCGCGGGACAGAATGAAGACAAAGATAACTTTAAAGTGTTCAAAGTAGACGATGCCGTTTGCGAACTGTTGAGAGTGGATTTGGATGCGTTGTCAGAAGTTATTTTGGCAAATAAGAAGGTACGTTTTTATTATAACCAGATATAGGAATGGAGTGTTTTTTTTACAATTTTAAAGTTATTATTTTTCATCATCATCATATCAGCCCTTAGATGTCCACTGCTGGATACAGACTTTAGTTTTGCCAATAATGGCCACGCCGGGCAGACGTGTTGCCCATCGCAGTACTAGGCCTCGAACTGGTGATGCTGATGCCCACCGTTTATGGCCTAGTGAGTGGTTGAATGGTTATACCGTCATTGTCGGTCGCCAGAAGCTCGTTGATCAACCAGCTGAGTGCACCACAAGCATGTCGGTTGACATTTGGAGCACCGGATGTTTTCTACAGTCATGTGTAAAATAATTATAAAACATTTTTTTTACAAAACTTCAACCATCGTCTCTGCCTACCCCTCTGGGACCAAGGCATGAGCATTATGTATGTATGTATGTCAATATAGACTAGGCCTAGCCTATAGTTATCAAATACAAATTCTTTGTTCATAATTTTCATTTTTGTAATATTCATGTCATAATGTAAATTGAATAAATAATATCTTTATCAAAGTCCCAAAAGACCGGAAAAAATTATGAATATGAGATGTCTGAATTTAGCTCTTCCTGTGTAAAAATAACAGCGTTTTTCCAGATCGCTTTAGACTACAAGTTCCTAGACTGTATCTTCGAGCTACAGCACCTTATTCACTTCATAATGGGCCGAGGCTCAGTGCGCGTAAGGTGCGAAGTGGATTGGCAGGGACACGTGAGGCTGTTCGAAGGCTGCGTGTCGATGCTGAACAGCCTGCTTATGGCCAGAGAAGAGCTGCTGGAAGATAGGTGCGTAACATATATGTCGGCCCCGTAGCCTAGTCGGTAGTACACCTGCCTGCGAAGCTCGGGGTCGCGGGTTCGAACCCCGCCCAGGGCAAACATTCGTGTGATGAGCACTTGTGTTTGCCTTGTGACTGGATGTTATTTATATTTATTTATGTATGTTTATCAGCTGTCTGATACCCATATTACAGGCTCTGCCTAGTTTGGGATCAGGTGGCCGTGTGTGAAATGTCCCCACACATTTATTTATTTATTTTATTTATTTTAGAAATAAATATGTCGGCGTGAGATTGGCGATTTAGATACAAAATACCGTGTGGGACGAATTTCACAAATTATTATGTATTTCCCGTAGGAATATGATGTGTTTTCGGGATAAAACTATCATATGTCTTATTCCAGGACCTAACCTATATGTGTGCAAAGTTTCATTACGATCCGTCCAGTGATTGAAGCGTGATTGAGTAACAAACATCCAAATATCCAAACATCCAAATTTTCGCATTTATAATATTAGTAGGATAACACTGATAAAATAAATATAAACTAGTTGTCCCTAGATCACGGATTGTCAAAACAAATAAACAGATCTCTAAAAATATGTATGTACAATAAACTACCATACGACGTAAGTGAGCTCCCTGGATTCCACTGGATTTTAAGCGTAAACTTAAAAGCATTCTTAGAAGCCAATGCATTCTATAATATAAATGAATATATCAATGCGTCCAAAGAAATGTTCACTTCCATGACGATGTCTGATGTGATGACTGAAAGGTAGATTAGAAATATTGCAATTATTTACCGTTAATTTAAGTATTATTGTAAATTTGACTGGCTAAATGCAACGTACCCTGTTACATGGCTCATAAATATTTTAATTTTTTTTTAATGAAATATGTATAATATATGCCTCAATCAAGCCTGCCCAACCCGTCTGGCCAGCGCGGGGAGTGTAGGCCAAATCCTCCGTCTGTCTCCGGCAGATGAGAGAGGGTTGTGTTCCTGCAGTGGAGACAAAGATAACCTGATAATGATGATGATGATGTATAATTTGCAGATGGCCGTGCTACATGCAGTGCTACCGGGCGCTGGTGGCCGGCCTGTGCCAGAGGGCGGCGCACGCGCAGTTAGACGCAGCCTCAGAAGAAAGGCTGGCAGAGATCGCGCATTCTATTGAGAAGTTAGTATTCATTTACTTGTTACCTTGCTTCGGTATTTCCGGCCAAGTACAACTTGGATCTTTTTAAAGGAAAAGAGAATATGCATCTTCTGGGTAAGCCGCACTCCACCTTGACCCTCATCGTCACTTATCATCAGGTGAGATTGAAGCACAAACCCATCATGAATAAAAAAAACATTCCCATATCCGCCTCCGTTGCCGACCGCCTCGTTGGCCTAGTTACTTGGTCATTGGACTGATGCCAAAGGTCGTGGGTTCGACCCCACTGGGGACAAATGACCTTGTATCTGGATGTTATATTTGTAAATTGTCCAATCCTTGTTCGATTTCCATAGCACATGAGAAAATCCTAGTTTGGGATTAGACAAGTGTATATATGTATGTAAACGCTTTATTGTACCAAAAATAACAATAATAAAATAGGAATTAAACTGTGTACAAAGGCGGACTTATCCCACTTAGGGATCTCTTCCAGTCAACCTTAGAGTAACCGAAATGACAAGTATAATGCGTTTAGTACCAAATTTGATAAAGAAATGTACCTACTTTTAATAAAGTTTGAAAATACATATTACATAAACATAAACGAACAATATATACATAGACGATACACATTCGTATGTATGTATATCCCATTGCTAGGCGAAGGCCTCCCCCTCTTCCAGGTATGTTTGTCTGTGTGGCGCGAGTCCAGGCCAGAGTGCTCCGGCCCCGCCGTAGTCCTCCAGCTGTGTGTGCCAGCAATGGGATCTATATAGTGTTGAACAGATACAAGACTGTAAAATATATATTACATAAAATGACTAGCATTAGAAATAAGTGACATGGAATAATGAATAATCGCATGTTTTATATAATTAATAACAATAGGACGAAAATCATTAACAATTGACATTGATAAATATATCTAATTTGTAATATTAATAATCATTACCATGACACTGGGTCTGATTCTGAAGGCACACATTTAAAATTTGACAGCTCTAAAATTGGTTTCGTCTTTATCTTCATAATACTGTGTGACAAGGTTAGCAACAATTTTAGTGCTGTCAAATTTCATCGTTCTGGAAGGCTTAAATAAATAAATATGTATATTTCATTCCAGATTAATAGTCCTATGAAAACCAACGCTATTTACGTCTCGGTAACATATACATGAAAGGGTCACCAGCAGCAAAAATAGGTTTGTATTACCAAGTAAACTTTGCGGTCCACTTAGGAACACCATCTATTGTGTATTTTGTTTTCGAGACGCAAATGCGTTTGTTTTCATAGGACTATTAATCTGGAATGAAATATATGTATATCATCATTAATTAGCCAAAACACGTCCACTGCTGGACATAGGCCTTCCCCAATGAACACCACCACACCCTGTCCTCCGCCCTCCGCGTCTAGCCGCTTCCGGCCACCTTCTTCAGGTCACTGACATAGCGGTCAATTATTTAAAATATATATATTTCAGATTAACACAATCGATATGCAAGCGGAAAGCCCACGTATCTCGCATCGCAGCCTACACAGTAGCAGACATATGCACGTTACTGGAACTCAGCGCTCCGCCCCGCGTCGTCCGGCAGCACTTAGAGAATGCCGCGGCGTTGCTCATACAGGCCTCGGACTCGAGCTACTCTTTGGCGTTCCTAAGGCGAGCTATGGCAAGCAAACCCGGGCATATGACTATGACTAATATGTATACGATGTACAAAAGATATCATAAGTATGTTGGTAACGCGTAAACAAACAAAATCCCACAATAATTTGAGGATTATGGCCTTAAAGTAAAGCTTTGCATTGTGAACCTTAAATTGTGATTCATAAAATATATTTTTTTTAAATTAAAGTATTCAAGTAAAGTATGTATATGAAATGGTAAAGAATTGATATCATCATCAGCCGAAATACGTCCACTGCTGAACACAAGCCTCCCCAATAAAATACCACTTATCGTGGGCTGTCCTTTGGGGCATTTGCCATAACCACCATGCTTGGCATGCCGATTGGTGATCGCAGTAATGATCTTAATATACACAGAAGAACGCTGCTGCCCTTCCCTGGTGCTAGTCCTTAGTTGCCTTGCCGACACCCACGTGAAGTTGGGAGGAGGAGGGGTATTCTAATCCGGGAACCATTGACTTATAGCCCGTGAGCTTTAATTATGTTACATAACAGTATATACATTCCCCACCAGAACACGCCTCGCCATTCAAAGTAATTTAAATTTTTAAGTAGAAAAAAGTTGCCGTGTGGTTTCCGGTAGAGTAGAATATGACCACTCCAACTCTTTCCGTGGATGTCGTACAAGGCGACTAAGGGAATACATTATGAAACATCAATCAGGCCTCCCCAACCCGTCTGGCCAGCGCGGGGAGTGTAGGCCAAATCCTCCGTCTGTCTCCGGCAGATGAAAGAGGGTTGTGCTCCTGCAGTGGAGACAAAAATAACCTGATGATGATGAAGTAGAAAATTTATATGCGTTTAAATTGTTTTATGTATTTTAGTCTTCCACGCTACGCTTTATCAAAAATACCATAATTATAATTGCAAAAACATTTGGCGATGCAAAGGTTTCATGCGCTCCCCTAGCGGTAAAATTTAGAAGCAGCGGGGTGCCTAAGAAGATGACTTGAGAATTGACAAGTATGACGTTCTTTGAGAAAAAGTTACGATTGTCGACTGTTAAGAGTCGCTGGGTAAAATCTTTGCGAGGCCAAATATTATTTAAGTTTAGTATAAGTATATTATATAAAAGTGCAACTGTCTTAATAATATTAAATAAACAACTCTATTACTACCTAATTACTTTTATTTTCTAAGACTAAACAATCGGTGTATAAAAGAGATTTAGCACTGGAGATCACAATGGGATAAAAATAATAAGTCTCGAAAACGAAACGCATTGCGAGACATGAATGAGACACAAAAAAAATCTCGTTTGCGTTTGCGTTTTTTATAAGCATATATCTGCAAAATGAACTTGGTAGGTTGGAACTGCATAATAAAGTCTACTTTCGCAGGCAACACTGATTTTGTTTTTTTACAAAGCACTTACGGGCGACGCGACCAAAAAAAAAAAAGATCAGATTCAAAGGCGCAACTTGGAAGATTCCTATGTCCAGCAGTGGGCTCGTACAGGCATCAGCCTGTACAAGCCGTAGTAGTAGTAGTAGGTCATATACGTAAGTATATGAAAGGGTCACCAGCACCAAAATCAGGTTTGTATTACCATGTTAACTTTGCGGTCCACTTAGGAACAACAATCTGTATTATTTCATTTTCGAGAAGCAAATGAGTTTGTTTTCATATGACAGTTTATTTAGAATTATATATAGCTAATGCACAGGTCTGCCTCGTTGGCCTAGTGGTTTAGTCATTAAACTCGAGCGCCAGAGGTCGCGAGTTCGATTCTCACTGGGGACAGACAACGTTGTACAATTTGGTCCCAGTCTCGATGTTATATTTGTGAATTGTCCAATACTTATTTAATTCCCATAGCACAGGAGAAAGTGATAGGGGTTTGTATGGTTTGTAGCCATTAAAAGAATAGACAACGAAACCATAGTGGCCAGTACTACTATCAAAAATCTAACAAAATAGATAATAATAATAAATATGTCAGACTTTCACACCAATTATCCAGTCCCAAACTAGGCAGAGCCTGTGCTATGGTTACTAGATAACGGATAAACTTACTTAAATAAATATATAAACATCCAAGACTTGGGTACAAACATTCATATTCATCATACGAACATTTGCCCCTAGCGGGATTCGAACCCGCAACCATAGAATACTTAATAATACTACGTCCGCAACCTCCAAGATAAATAACTTAACAGTCCGAAATGCATAGTTATAAGATAATAACCCCTTTAGCCAGAGCCAAATATCACTACTCCCAGTCTTCCTGTGAATGTTGGCGACTAAATACCTGGCCGTATAATTTTGTTAAAAATTACTTTAAAATGTTGTTAAATAATAAATACAGGTGATGGGCGGCAACCAACGATATGTCGATGTCGGCAACTCCACATACTACGATCACGAACCGTGCTCCCAATACTTTGCGAAAGATCCAGCAGTGACTATTATAGGAAATTGTTGTTTGCATGATACATTGAAAAACTCAAAGATGAAGCATGAATAAATTATCAATTTTGTGTCACTGATAAAGTTTCTATCAAATTCAATTCTTGCTTATCTAACAAAGAATTGGATGTGCCCATTTATAGGCATACGGCGTCCGAATTACATAATAATGAAATATTCATTAGATTTTGCCTTAAACTACATGAATTTTTAAGGAACAACAGTTCCAAAGGTCTAAATAAACTCTGAAACTCCAGAAATATCCCATCTTCATGATAATATAAAATGGAAAAGAAAAGCGCGCTTTATTTCAAATCTGTATTGGCAATGGTGAATCTGTTTCCGTCAAACCATATATGGGCATTTTAAGAATACGGGATTGCGATTGGTTAAAATGTTATCGCCATCGCGAGTGAGTCACTTTCGTTCGAGCGGCATTCAAAAGTAAATTAATTTTATCTCATACGTGTAATGTGATTGCACGACGCTCTAACTTATCTAAATCCATTCGAGCGCCTTATAAATAAAAAGACATTTTATTTTAGTTAGTTCTATCGCATTCTGAAAGCGAACTAAACATACTTGTGTAAAGTTTTAGGTCTTGGCGATATCAACAATAAATTTATTTAAATATTACATTTAAATTGCATAATTATATAAACAATTACTTTTTTTAAAAATATTAATTCGTTTTGTGAAAAATAATTTGTCAATATTGTGATTTTCATATATAAAGATTTTGTGTTGGTTCACGATTACCATTTTGACACTAGCTCTGATTGGCTGTCGTAAATTACGTGTAGCCAACATTTCGGCAGTGTCGTTCCGGTCGCCCGCTGTCGTGGAGTCGGTGAAGTGAGTGGTGGAATTTTTACGTGTGTAACATCAAAAAATGGTAAGTGAAGAAAATAAATTACAGTGTTTCACGGCCGCATTGTGTTTATCTTCTACGCGAGTGATAAAATTTTATCTCAAACAGCGCAATTGCAAGGAAAATCGTTGTTCAGTGACCGGTGCCGCCATATTTCGCAGATCTCTATCTCTACGGCGAGTTCGCACGCCTTTTCGTAAAAATAGTTGTCACCGTTCAGTGATTTTTATGCCACGTGTTGTGTTTTTTAACGTTGCCTGTGCTCCTCGGCCGCCAGTTACGCCGTGACGAGTGAATGTGTTGATATGTTGGGTCTGTATGTCGGTGTTGGATTTCACGTATGTTGTAAAGGTTATTGGCTTGCAACGCCTTTTTTGACACTTCACACGGAAAGCCTCGCCCCGTTTACGCTAGGAGCTGCGTAATCTTGTATTTTTGCATGTAATTATAGTTCAAATGAGTATTCTGAGGCATTCGGCATGCGGACGGTGCGAGGGCATCGAACCGCGAGTGCTTGCATCGCCGCGCAAACGCACAGTTTGACCATATATGGTATAGCGACAGCGGCACCGCCTGTCAACCATTTCGAGTCTATTTTGGGGTGAATAGGGGTGCATAGACATCGAACGCGCCCCTGTGTGTCGCGAAAAAAATCGCGAGGGTATTGCTCCCGAAAACCGCTATGTCAAGGTCAAGTCATTGGCCACTGATCAAAAATTTGAAGTCCATTTCGAACTATTCAGTATGTTTTTTTTAAGCATTACTTAGACCAAGGTATTTAAGCAGTGTGTGGAGTTCTTGGCCTAACCCATACCAATATACATTGCAGGAAAAATTCTTATCAGACATGTTTTATATCCTTCTATTATCATGAGTCACATTGACACTTGAAGCTCAGATATAAGTTTCCTTATTTGTTGAGCATTGATCATTTAAAATTAGCAATCCTATTATGGTATGGTATGAATCAGTATACAAACACTTTACACATAAGTACCTAATGTACATACCCACTATAGTATAAGATTATGAATCATGTATGTATGTAGCATGTTCTGACATTATAACAATTACTTTCTTGATCAAAAACTGACCAAGCACCGTCTTAAAATACCTAATAGATGAAGATATGTCATCATCAGCAGCCAAAATACGTTCACTGCTAAACAAAAGCCTCACCAATAGAATGCCACTTTTGGTGGGCTATCATAACACTTGGCAGATGGATCGGTATTTGCAATGATGATCTTGATGTACACAGAAAGCTGCTGCGCTGCATCCCTGGTGCCTTTATTTCTGAAATAATTTCACCAATTGAATTTTAGTTTTTATTACTCCTATTTCAGAGTGCCTTCTGGCATAGGCCGTCTCCAGTATGCTCTGTCCTGTGCCACTCTCATTCTGTATGATTCCAGTCTTTTTCCCATCATCTTATTGGACAACCTCTGTTTCTGGTACCTAATATAAACACAAAAAGCTAATTAATGTCTTAACACAAATATAAATAAAGATAGATTGTCCCACATGATTTTTTGCCTCTGTCCCTGATCTCTTTCATGAGGACCAACTTAGAGTTAGTTAGGAATCCGATAGCTAAATCATGACATTTGGAATATGCACAAATGACTAGGCCAATTAGGTTGGGTTTATTAAAAGAAAATTAAATGTACAATATTTTTTTATGTAATCGACTTTCATCTCTTATCTGTTTTTTTTATCAGATTGAAATGATCAACCCATCAAATGCAATTATACTGTATGATTTTCATATATATATAACTATTGACCTAATGGCCCTAACTCGATGGTTTTAGGCATTGCATTTAAAACACATCACATCTATCTGGGTGTCCTTTTATCATCATATCAGTCGTTTGATGTCAACTGCGGAACATAAGCCTTCCCCAATGAATACACATTACAGCGAACCGATTGCTACATTGTTCCAGTCGATTCTGAGTTTTGGCCCATCATACATTGTGGTCCTCTCGGTACACAGAAATATTAAACTTTATGATTTTGTTGGTCTAGAAACTGATTCATGAGTTTCATGACATGATTTCACAAGTAACAGGAATATCTTGCTATGTCAGTAAAATTAATGCTATGTCTTGTCAAAATGCCAACCATACAGTCAAGGAATGAAAATGTTAACATATTTTTCGAGTTTATTGTATAGTGTCATCAGATGAGTGACTATATAATCATAATAAAAAAATAACTCTGTTCTCTGTGAACTGCGATTTCGCTGCATGTGATGCAAAATTTCTAATTATAGCTGTTCTTTCATTTATAAGGTCAGTCAGTAATGGTGTCATCTTTTTACGTATATATAAATTTTAATGATGATTGTTTAGTTCCTTTAATACAGCAATTATTACTTTAAGTGCTCACACTTAGTCTAGAATATGGTCTGCTGTTCAAGAGTGCCCAGGTTTGAATCCTAATCCAAAATCAGTAAATATTTGTGTAAAGTAACGCATATTTGATTTAGATACTTGTGTGTTTTCTGAGCCATCGTATAGTATACAGACTTCTTTGAGCAAATAAGGTATTATATGGAAACAGATTAACTACTACTCTCCTTCTGATGGACTAAAGGAATAATCTTAATGATAGATAACAGCATAATCTGTTACTTATACCTATTTCACAGATTACTTAATACTCCTACACTGTGATCACCACAAAAGAATTTATGTTGCGATCACCAATCGTCTACAAGCATGGTAGGGACCTAATAAACCTCCAGGGACTGCCAGATACTTTCTTCGCCAATTGAAGAATTACAATTCATCTATCATAGAATTATAGAAAACCAATTTGTACCCTTTTTGTTAACAATTTCCAAAAGGTTGCCAAAACACTGCAATCTTCTTGGGTAGTAGGGCAGAATTCTCAGTTTAAGTTAGTACAGAAGAAAATCCTGGTTTGCAATTAAGTGTATATTTATTATTATAAAATATATTTAAAAGGTCCTTCACTCACTTCAAAATCAATAAATTACACACTCGAACACCGAGTCATAGGCATGATAACTGATATTGTTAGTTATTGTGTTTGTAATTTGCCATGACTGATTGATTAGGGTTTTGAACTCTAGTGTGTTCTTATAATTATTAGTTATATATACAAGATCGGGCAAAGTGGCATTACAATGTTTCTGCCTACCCCTCTTGGACCGGGACGTGAATACTTGAACTTTTACTTGAAATAAGACAAGCTTTCGTCATATCAGCCCTTAGACGTCCACTGCTGGACATAACCCTTATCAAAGGAATTCCACCACACGTCATCCTCCACCGTCCGCATCTAGCCGCTTCCGGCCACGTTCTTCGTTCGGGTCGTTGGTCCACCTGGCGGCCAGGTTTGGGTTCGATACGATGCTGCAGCTCATCTGTATTTATCGTCGCGTCACACGATAACCACTAGGAGAGTGTTACTATTGCTACTCTGATACTATGTTTAATGTAGTACCAGCCTCCTTGTCCTTGATATGTATATTTATTTTCTATCTGTCACTCACACCTGAGTCAGATATGACATGCAGCATGCGTCATTGCTAACCGACTAATCGTGAGGTCATTCACCTCCCCCCTTGCTTCCTACCCCTCGCAAACGCCGCTGTCATCTTAAACGTCCGATAAACGTCCGCTACTGGACGCGTAATAACGGTTTTGGCCATAAGTAGTGTAGAGACAACACGATTACCTCTCTAAAAAGGTCCATTATAGACTCAAATTCGCTCAATTTCTTAAATAAATAATAATATAAAGTTAAAAGCTAAATGACATTAATTTACTTCTACGGAAGCCCGCATTAACTTTCGCGCTCAACAGTGAGATCGCGCCACAAAATAAAAATTGTATGTTTTTGTTGTTGTCATTATTCATTACTAGTTTATCTTTAACTTAAGTTTACTTACACTATTTATTATTAAACAACATAATTTCACGACACATATTATATTTTTTATATTTCCATTGCAACAAAAACCAGACTATCTGTAGCTTCACCGCGAATCCGACATACAAACGATTATATTCAATACAATGTGAACTATCAATCCTATTAAGTAAAGGATCTCCCTCCGCACATACACCAGCGATGTGTATGGCTTTGTGCATATTCACTTTATATTGATTAACAAAACATAACAGTACAAGATCTTACGTTAGTTATAATAGAATGCAGTTTCGCGAAAAATGGAAATTCGATCACGCTCCCAACGAAGCTCGAAAGTAAAAAAAAAAAAAAAAACATTCTACAAGTGACAAAACTGGAAGATAAAAAGTTTTAATTGCAAAAGCTGTAATAAATTAAATGGCAGACGATGCCAACATTCAAATTAACTTGTTTTCCAAATAAATGCGGATGAGAAACCAACGGTTTTTGATCTGTCCTATGGTTTTCAACGCACGTCCGACTTTTAGTTAAATCTGTTTAGTCGCACTAACATGTAGATATCATTCACTCTCGAGATCGATCGAATGTTTTAAAAAGGCGTAGTCTGAAGACCGAACAATGGCGACATAACCATTCTTAATAGCTAAGGTCAAAAGTGAGACAGATAGCAGAAGTACTGGTGCGAGGTTAATGGGATGGTTGCATGACAAAGACATATAGATCAGTGAACATAAAGTTTGCATCAACAAAATACTTAACTCTAGTGTCAATTGTTAAGTCGGCCGTACACTTAACTGCCCTACCACAATATTGTTGGCCGTCGTAGCGTGGGTGCACCTCGACTAAATTGAATTTTTTATTTACTCGCCGATCAGAATAAAATCGCCCGTGTACAAGATCCTTAATTTTTTTTAACTGGTATTTCTTATTTGTATGATTCATTCGGCAAAGGATACGAGACACTAATAAATTAAGTAGTCATTTAATACCTATTTTTCACACCAATGGTGTCACAGCAAAAGTAATTTCCATGGATGCCATGAAACATTTTTTCCTAAACACGGGCGCCGTGGAAATCGTTACTCCAGTAAATATACTAGTTACTCGTATGGGTATATGTATAGTATTGGTTAATTGGTTATTAAAATTTAATGTCTTTAGGTCTCCATAAAAGATCAAGTTTAACTTAGATAAGGCCTCGTATACCCAGTACTCGCCTTATCTAAGTTACATCTGGTCTTTTACGAAGACCTAAAGACATATTAAATTTTATCAAAACTGGACCCAAAGTTAATCATACTTAACTCCTTACTACGACAAAAACTATCTTTCTCGCACATTTTTTTAGCAGTTCATCTTTTTTCTTCTCAATTTGTGCTGTAAGTGCCAGAGAAGTTTCGATCTCTACGTCAGAGACTTAACGTCGGATGACATTGAAAGTGGACCCTAGCCAGAGCATCCAAACCCACGCGGCATGGAATCGTAAGCAGTTTCGCGTACTGAAGACTGTAATTTGAAGGAGGCGCCTGATGTGATGATGATGATTGTGCCTCTATAAGTAAACTAGTGTAACAGCACTTAGTTTTTAATGATTTAAACACTCTTTAAAACACGTACGCTTTATAACAACTCGTTTTTAATCATGCCAACCCTGGCAGCGCTGCATATCGCCGGATCATGCAGTCGTAGAGCAACACGTTGCCGTCGCTCGACCGGGGGGGCAATCCGATGCGAAATATCCTGTCATGTTTCGCGAGGGATCCACGTATTGTATGCTGTCACTGCAAGTAATAAACAACACATTCATAATCTCTCGTACTTATCAACACATTTCGATACGGCACATGACCAGTGGTCCTGTGGATAGCCACAGCCATAGAGCAGAGAAAACGCCTGAATGTGGCCTACTCCGTTCCAGTGTTGCTTCGGAGTCGGTGCTGACCTGGCGGAGTACAGCATGGCGGATGTTAAATTGACAATAATAGTCTTTAAATGTGTTTTGATATGGTTCAAAAGCGCTAACACGAGCATACTCCACTAAACGCTGGATATATTTTACTACTGCCCGCCCACGGTGGGACGCCCCGGGGCTAAATGGACTTGACAGTGTTCGGAAGCGGCTGGATACGGAGGGCGGAGGACCGTGTGTGATGGCGTTCATTGAGTAAGCCGTCTAACAGTGCTCGTCTAAGTGCTGATATGGTGGTGATGATGATGCAGTTTCGAACTGTATTTTAATCATTTAAAAACTACATATTATTAATTATCAACATACAATCCGCCGCGCTGCTCCGCGCTGACTCTTATAATATGTGCATAGTCGATAAAAACAAAAACTACCGTACTTCAACGTTGGGTAACGTAACGATTATTTCGGAACGGCGTAGGCGCAGCGCGTAGCGTCATCATGCGTTGCTATTCCGACACGGTCGTTAGGAAAATCTCACGTTTGCAGTATCTATGTATAATTTTGAACTAATTGAGATAGTTCTTGACCAACGATCTCTATTTATTACCAGACTAGCTGTGCCCGCGGCTTCGCTCGCGTGAACTACAGAATCGCTCCCATTCCCGCTTCCGCTTCCACTTCCGCTTCCGCTCCCGTCCCGCTCCCACTATCGCTCCCGCTCCCGCTCTCACTCCCGCTCTCACTCCCGCTCCCCTCCTGCTCCCGCTTCCGATTTTTGTTTGACTGATGTAATGACGTGGAAACTGATGCATTTTATCTCGCGTGCCGAAACTAATACAAAAGAAACGCGAGTTTCGGAACGCGACATTAAACTCCTCCAACTATGTATTCTGTGCTCCAACGCACACACGCACATTGTTTTGATAGATATGATCTTTGACGTTAGGAACACACCTACATTGCTTAGACAACAGTTAGTGCTTGTGAGTGCTTTATACCATAGCAATAAAGCTCAAATTGACTACGTTTTAGTTAGAAATCATTTGTATGGGAAAAAGAAAAGGGCTATTTTTAGGGTTTTTCCAGCAATAATTCTAATTTTTCTCGCCGTAAAAACCATCCTTGAACTTCAACGAACATTTTAAAAAAAGATTTGGCCAAATTGGTCCAGGCGTTGTTGAGTTATGCGCTTACCAACACATTTTGCGATTCATTTTGAATCCAAACAATCGCTGTGTTCCACGCAACTGTGGCTCCGGGGGCCGCAACTCAATATTAGCGCTACCGGTAAATAGCGTAAATATTTAGTAAATAATTGAATGTTCTGCGTAGTAACTGCACAAGTTTCAAAGTGAATATGAACTACTTGCGGCTCTCGGAGCCGCAGTTGCGTAGAACAGAGCGATTGTTTGAAACGCTCCATCTAGTAGTACATAAAAATCGTTGTTCTTGACACGCCTACTTGTGGCAGAGAATACTAAATATATACTACTACGTAAAGAACCGACACTTTCCTCCCGCCGCCAGTTTATCGTCTCCCGCAAACAGAGAACGGCTGGTAGTTCGCACTACTGGCTACTGGGCTAGCATCGATCCATCGATCATCAAATAGGATATCCCTATAGCGAAACCTTTTATCTGCCTATCTAGCTGGTCCCCAAGATGGTCCTTTCTGGACACTGAAGTTTCGGTAGGCTTTATTTTGCATGCCAGAAGCCAATCGACTATATCAGTAGCTCGCTATGTACTGTGGTCCTGGTGGTAGTAGGTGGCCATGCCGTAATAAACCTAAGTCTGGCATGCCACCAACATACCCCAATGAACGCCACCACACCCGGTCCTGTGCCCTCCGCATCCAGCCATTTCCGACCACCTTCTTCAGGTTGCCCGTCCACCTGGCGGCGGGGCGTCCCACCCTGCGCGTGCCGATCCGCGGTCTCCACTCCAGAACTTGTCTGCCCCAAAGGCCGTCGGTTCTGCGACAGATGTGACCCGCCCACTGCCACCTCAGCTTACTAATTCTTTCGGCTTGTCGGTCACCTTCTTCGTCTGATTTCTTCTGTAAATTTTGCTGTCAATCGAATATCATGAACCCATCGAATCGATCGAACCATAACTTAATCTACATTCCACTAATCTACATTTATATGACAAATAGATAACGATTGTTGTTCGATGTTATCTCGAAAACTTACGAACCATTTTACATCACTGGTCGATAGGATGGATCTCCATTCAATACTAGGTTTTATTTTATATGGCATTCCACGCGGGCGAAGTAGCGGTCACTATTCCATTATAAAATGAGAAATCATCAGTCTCAGACGGACTTTACGTGGAATTTACTTTATATACCATCTAACAATAAAGCGTGACTCATCGCACAAGCTCTGCCCGCCGCTGTCAGGACTGAAATTGTATGGTTTGCATGAATGGAATAACAAAACAGTCGCTTGAAACCCTTGTAAGGTTTTTCCAGACTTAAAAAGTCTGCAAAGCGTACGTCGAACTCAAAACGTGGGTTTTTAACGTAAATTTTTTTTTTTAGTTGTACATCTGGAAAATGTTTTTTTATAATATTCATGATTTTACATATAAGTTAAAAATTTCAGCTTAATCGGTCCAATACTTTTCGAGTTACTTAGGTGACAGACGACAAAAGATAAGCTTTATGGGTAGCCGTTTGACGGAACTCTAAAAACGGAACTAAGACTATAGTAGATGTCTTTATTCAAAATAGGAGACTGGGTAATACTTTCTGTATAACACTTAGACAGAATGTTGTTTTGAATACAGATATTTTCACTATAACTGTAATAAATGACCAAATATTCTTACCTTCGGCTATTCATCAAAAAACAATCTAAAGATCAATAACCGACGAACTTCTGGTTGGGGCTTAGCTAAATGAAGTCCATACACACGTGTGTATGGAGGGTACAGTCGACCACACCCCTACTTATACAAAACCATTTGCAATTTAGCCACTATTACCGTTGCGCAAGGTGGCGGGTATAACTAGGTGTGTGGTTGATTGTACGTGCAGTCTAAATTTAGCTCTACGGCCAATGTCTCGTCGCCGACGGGGCTCTATTTCTGTAGCGCCACGCGGGAGATACGTTTTTATATCTATTCATCTTGATGCGCTTTTCAAACGCATTAAGATGTAGATATCTTTCCCTGTCTTGCTGGTAATTAAGGAGTGAGAAAAAAACTTACTTCGTTGCTCAACGATATGAGTTACTAAATGTAGACGCTAGAAGTAACTATACAGACATTCGTGTCATTTTATAGAGGAAAAGGTGTATTTGGGAATTTAAAGTCTAGACCTTTTTTGTAACCAAAAAAAGTTATATATTATTTTCTATGAGAAGTATTAAAAATAAAAAAACTACCAGAATATGCCATCTAATCGTCTGGACAAATTTTCACGCTAGTTTTTTTTCCTATAGTACCCACTTTTGTACAATCAGCCTGTCCCATTTTGAGAAATATTTGGAGATTTTCGACTAAGAGGCGTTTTAGCTGGTTTAGTTTCCAAAGGTCTGATAAAAAGTTAAAATTATTTTCATATTTCCTTTATTATCTCTGAAAATAAATAACTTTTTTCATAACTTCCCATCATTACCCACATGTAGGTTTCAAATTTCAGCTAAATCGGTCCAGTAGTTTTCGAATTATCCGCTAGAAAGATACAATGAAAAACGTCTCCATGAGGCTATCCTTTTTGACTGATCCCTAATAAACATGTCAGCGTGTTTCTAGTAAAAAAAAAAAAACATCAGTGCAAGCGCACTGTCGCCACCTGATCAAACATATGTCTCGATCAAAATAATTGAACTTTCAATACATTGCAGATTTACTTGCGTCTTGTTAATATGCTGCGGACACACCGAGCACACAACTTATTTCATACTTTTTATATTGATCCGGTTTATCACCTCGGGAAACTGGCTTACCGATAAACAGTATATTGAAATGTTTTGTGTTATTTAACAAAATAAGAGTAGCAGTTCTTAATTGTACATGGTTTCATGTAACAATTGAACATATTGTCCCTAGCTTGACTAACTGTTGTAACTGTCATTTTTTGTCTAAATGAGTTACCAACACGGATCTATTAAATTTTGTATGGTGATCAAACTCCACTAACTGTCATATCCGTATCAGTTGCTGTAATGGATTTATTGACAATGAACAAGTATCGTATCTTCCCAGACAATAGAATGTGAAGTGTAAAACCGAAAATGCCTTGCCCTGCAACATTTGCTTGAAGCTACTTACGACACTTAGTCATGCGAGGGACGATATATAGAATGACGTCTATTTATTTTAAAATACCTGTGATATCTTTCGTAGTACACACAAAAAATAATATGTATTTGTCCTAAAATAAAACATTTGGTTGCCCAGTTGGCAACCGGATCAATTCTCCCCATGTAGGGTTGCCAGGTCTTAATACGGCGAAGCCGGACTGGGCAGGCAGTTTACCCGGACTTTTCGATATCAAGGCCGGACACTCTAAAAGCCAACGATTTTAGAACTCCATCCGACTTGATTGACTCGTGCATGAGCCGTGAGATGACGACTCGATTAACTCGTGCTCGTGCACGAGCCGCGAGATGGCCCAAGATGTAAAAACCGGACGGACCGGACGGACACTGGCGAATTTGGCCGGACAAACATGCAAAAAGCCTGACCCTGTCCGGCTTTATCCGGACGTCTGGCAACCCTATCCCCATGTGATTCCCAATTGCCACCAGTGCTGGCGAAGCTAGTGGTGGCAAATGGGAATACTCGCAGGCTGCATGTGACTGCTTCACTTTAAAATAAAATGGTGTTTGCAATTTAGCCAATGTCAGGTATTTTTCTGATGCGAAGTTCGACCTGTCAGTGAATGTTTATAAAATGTTTCAAATTAATTGTATCGATAACCTTAGAACTGATATCGATAACGCCGCATGCCTGTTGAGTCACTCACTGACATTTATCGACTAGAAAGGGCAATTGAAACAGACCAGTATATGCTTTATTATTATCTTTATAAACACTGAGTAGGTAGTTCTAAGGAAATATATATTGGCTTTAAATCGGAGGGATTGTACTCCTTTGACAGCTCTAATGAATATCTCTCGAAATGTGGAATTACTTTTGTGAACTGCCCTTATACTGCAGCTGTAAGGAAATATTTAAGAAAACTACCAAATTGATTCATTAGTATAGACATCACTATATTTACTAAAGAATGAAGGAATATATTTTTTATTTAATTATTTAAGGGGCTTTTCAACACCGACATTTTATTTGTTAATTTTTTTATTTCCTAACACATATTTTGTTTGTGATTAAAAAATCATATAAGGTTATCGCATTTTCAAACTACAAAACTCCTGTCGCCGGTCGAAAGTAAAGAAGATCGAGATGCGATTTGAATTGCAAATGGCGTGTGAAAGGTGTTCTCGCAATTCGATAGTCGAGTCTGCAACACATTTTATGATGATAGCTGTGGAATTTAGATTGCCGGGTTGTATTTGCCGCTCGACGCCAGCAAAGTTCAACATCCACAGCCAGAGGTCGTGGGTTCAACTTACAGCTTCGTTCAATATAAATACTTGTAATATATTGGGAAACTAGGGTGAGCGATGTACAGCAATCAAACACGCAAGCTAGTCAGTAGCATACTGGTTTTATTCCGAGGTACAAGGTGGGGTCGCAGCCGCCACATCACGTGACTTATAACGTGGATATAACAATACTATGACATTATACATTTACCTAGATACACTAATCAAGTCAGGTAGGTGGGTTCCTTAACTAATATACATATATATCCGAAAAATGCAGACTGACATAGCTACTAGACGACCTGATGCTAAAAAGGTTATATATATTTTTTAAACAAAAAATCAATCAATCATCACGCCAAGTGGTATCACGGAACGAAAAGTGGACGAAGGATGTCGCTTTGCGAAGTTATATCGCGCAAAGTGTCTATGCATCGTTTCTGCCTACCCCTCAGGGACCAGGGCGTAAGCTTTATGTATGTATGTAAAACAAAAAAGTACCAGAAAAAACAAAAAAAAATTCCCTATCCTAAAAACTAGGGTCAAAATCATTTATATTTTTTTAAGGCATTGGCATTGCACCAGCTTCTCTCTTTTAGAGATTTCTACCAGTCTTCCAGTAACAGAAAAAACTTCGTGATGTATTCACTCGATTTTTTGCCTATTTCAAATCGATATATATAAAAAATGACGATAGATGCGCCACTGGTATGACTATAGGCATTGGGAAAATGGGGGGGAAGATAAGCAGTTATCTTTTCAGTAATGACTTAGTATTACCGAAAATAATTTTCGTTATTTAATGTATATCAACTGTACCCAATTTAAAGATTTACCAATTACGTAATATTAATCCGTATGCACCGGCCGTGGTCCTCTAAATAGTTTAACTTTGAGGCGTGACGCCAGCTGGATGTTCTAAATGTGCTATTACACGAGTGTCGCATTTAGAACGGCGTCTGGTATAAAATTCACAACAACGACACCGATAGTACAACTTTGTAGCGTTCAAGCGGCAATTCTATTTAATTATATTTATATATTCTGCCGTGTGGTTTCCGGTAGAGTAGAATACGACCACTCCAACTCTTCCCGTGGATGTCGTACAAGGCGACTAAGGGAATACATTATAAAACATCAATCAGGCCTCCCCAACCCGTCTGGCCAGCGGGGGGAATGTAGGCCAAATCCTCCGTCTGTCTCCGGCAGATGAAAGAGGGTTGTGCTCCTGCAGTGGAGACAAAAATAACCTGATGATGATGATATTTGTGAAGGCTTATGATTGAGTAATTTCCCATGGTAAAAAAATATCCTATAATTTGCCCCTGTACCTCATCACATCACAGTTAAGCCGTAATTCAGCAACAAACAACCACATTTTTCGAATTTACAAATATCAGTCTCACTGTTGGAGCAAGACGTAAGGACCGAGAAATTAGTACAGGCCCGAAGATGCTTGCCTTATGACACGCGTTTACGATTAGTTCGATTGTACCTCACAAATACGTCTCTGCTTCCAGGCGTCAGGCGTGACAGTATCGGACTCGTGCAAAACGACCTACGAGGAAATTAAAAAGGACAAGAAACACCGCTACGTGGTGTTCTACATCCGCGACGAGAAGCAGATCGACGTGGAGACCGTCGGCGAAAGGAATGCTGAGTACGACCAATTCCTCGAGGACCTGCAGAAGGGCGGCACCGGAGAGTGCAGGTATGAACAGACTGCACTGAGCCAGTTGTAACTAGGGGTAAATCAGATATAGGGGCAGATCCCAATTAACGCCACCACACCCGATCCTCCGCATCCAGCCGCTACCGGCCATCTGGCATTCGGTCCATCTGGCGGCGGGGCGTCCCATACTGCGCGTGCTGATCCGCGGTCTCCACTCCAGAAGTCGTCTGCCCCAACGTCCGTCGGTACTGCGACAGATGTCTGATATTTATGTTCCAATCCAAAGAGAATCTTTGTTTATAGATCATACAGTTCACGACGGCACGCCCCATTCCTCTAAATCGCTTACATTTCATTGTATGCGTTATATTTTTACTGAGTGCCATCGTTACGCACTAATTATCAATGTTTGCATATGTACACTAAGATACTGACTCCCCGCGTCCCTCGCTCACCCCTCTCGCGTAAAGCAGCGTGGCGTGCCTTCGTGAATTGTACGATATTATATACCTCACTTCATTATTTATCATAAAACACCTACCTAATGTTATAATGACGTAAACATTTATTTTCTCTATTAAATCCTAGATATGTAAACCCTACTTGCATGACCCAAATGCCGAGGTAAACCTTTCGTACGATTATTCTTCCTTTATCTAATTCTAGTCATTAATTTACAAATACTGCATTGTCCATTTTCTCTTGTGAATTGCTATCTGCTCAACTGTGTGTCTTATTTAGAGTAGGTTGTTAAATAGTTATTGTTAATCTCAGCCAAAACACCGAGTTGCCAAGCCCACATGTCTAGGCATTAGGTAACTTCAAATATTTTTTATGGCATATTCAGGCCATATTGATACCTTCAAAATATTGTTTGAGCAGATTGAAATTTGTGTACAATAATATAAATATACTGCCGTGTGGTTTCCAGTAGTAGAATATGACCACTCCAACTCTTCCCGTGGATGTCGTACAAGGCGACTAAGGGAATACATTGTAAAACATCAATCAGGCCTCCCCAACCCGTTTGGCCAGCGCGGGGAGTGTAGGCCAAATCCTCCGTCTGTCTCCGTGAGAGAGGGTTTTGCTCCTGCAGTGGAGACAAAAGTAACCTGATGATAAGTATAAATATTGTCTGAGGTTGAAGCATCATAGTACCAGGCATCTGTCGTACAAATAGTCCATTTTATAATAGGCTTTTTTACAAAGTTGTTTTTTAATGTTATTCTTAAACATTCTGTCAGTCGTATCGACGATTTCCTCTGGCAGGTTTTTGGAGAAGTATAACATTGCCCCGTGAACGATTTACTGACCTTACTAAATCTTATGATGGTAAAACAAGTTTATTTTTACCATAACTGTTATCATCACAGCGCCTCAAAAAGAGAGATATATTTTTGCGGACATATAAAATATTATCTAAATTGACTATTTATTTCTTTAAACTTTTCTCTTAATGACGCTACAATGCAGATTATATATGTATATTGGCCGAATAGCTATCTTTTGCCTAATAAAAACGGTCTCTATATATCTACGGCTTGGCCTCACAGTAGGCTCCCCTGCTCGTATTTAAATTCTGTGGAATTGATATAAGACGTGCGTGTTCCAGATATGGCCTGTTCGACTTCGAGTACACGCACCAGTGTCAGGGCACGTCGGAGGCGAGCAAGAAACAGAAGCTGTTCCTCATGTCGTGGTGCCCAGACACCGCCAAGGTCAAGAAGAAGATGTTGTACTCCAGGTGAGATGTCGATTTATTACTGGGGAACCAGGGTGGAAGAAACGCTCTATACTTAAATGAAGATTACAAGGAATGTCACAAATCCATAGTTTCAATTACATAATCGCAAAAAAATGTCGTCTGGTTCCCGGCTTAGAATAGGGCCGAATAAGGGATTGCACCCGGGACGAACAGCAACGATCTCCTGTGTATATTAAGATCACACTGCGATATTCAATCCGCCTGCCAAGCGTGGTAGTCACATGGCAAATTCCGCAATGAACAGACCACCAAAAGTGGCATTCTATTGGGGAGGCTTATGTTCAGCTGTGGACGTATTTCGGCTGATGATGTTAAACTATTCATTGGATGTGGAATTGTTATATTTGATGTGATATTTTAATGATACCATCAACTAATAAGCCCTGTAGACTCCCAATGCTCTTAATTCTACACACAAATAATTCTGTTAGAGTTGAGGTGTGAGGGCGAAGGTAAACTGCACGCTGAATGGACCGGTCAAGGACGCGCCAAGTCGTTATTGGGCGGAACTAAGATGAATTTACACGGCGTCTTCGGGGTTATTAGTCGATGTGTTAATAAAAAAAATTGCCATTTGATTCCATACATTTGACGGCCTCTGTGGCGGAACGGGTAGCTCTCGGCCTACCACGCCGGAGGTTGCGGGTTCGAATCCCGCTAGGGGCAAATGTTCGTATGATGAATGTGTATGTTTGTACCCAAGTCTTGGATGTTTATATATTTATTTAAGTATGTTTATCCGTTATCTAGTAACTGCCTAATTTGGGACTGGATAATTGGTGTGAATGTCTGACATATTATTATTATACACCACACCACACTAATACGAACCTGTATATTGTTGGCGGCACGTTCGCTATAAGGGCATCCCGTTTTGGCGGAACCCTAAAAATATTGCACATAATTGATGACCGAGCTGCGAATGACAGCATTTATCTGATACGAGGAATCTATAAGATTGTGTTATCGTTTCACGATGATTATTAGGGAAATATGTTTATTTTGTTTACTGATAAAGTTCCATTTACACACAGATAAACACAACTACACAAAAAGATAGGGCAAATATGTTGTATGAAAACCATATTTTATAGAATATTTCAACATCATCTTCGGGTTATTTTTGTCTTCACTGCAGGAGCACAACCCTCTCTCATCTGCCAGAGATAGACGGAGGATTTGGCCTACACTATGAATATTTCATACTTACATTAAATTCCAAATCAAATTGCTTACAAAAACTAACTCTATTTGCATCTAGGAAACTAGCAGCAAAAACAAGTTTATGTTACTACGTTAACTTTGCAGTCCGCTTATTGTTTTCGTATGCCATTGTTATAGAACAGATGTTGTACTTATACATTACAATATTATATATATATATATATATATATACATATACATACAATTGCCTAATCCCAAACTAGGATTTCCTCCCATGCTATAAGAATTAAACAAGTTTTGGACAATTCACAAATATAACATCCAGACCAGGGACCAACTTGTACAAATTCTACAAAGCTGTCTGTCCCCATTGGGAATCGAACTCACGACCTCTGCCACTCGAGTACAATTACCAAGTCACTAGGCCAACGAGGTGGTCAGTCAAAAACATGCCTGTCATTGTCTTGGTTACAGGAGCAAATCGTGGGGCAAATGATTATTTATAACGGCCACTAGTAGACTGAAATTATGTTGACCTTCGCAGTATTAAAGCGGTGCTGCAATTCACATATATATTTGCACATAAGTCGCTAACTGCAAAGTTTATAGTCTTATTTTTAGTAACTGAAAATATGAGACTTTAACAACCACTTTTTGCTTAATTCTTACACCCCTTCTACCGTGAGTGATTAATTATTTTTTAAAATGCTCTCAGACTGAATAAAATTACAAAGTAATGTGTCCTTACGAAACTGGTATTGACCTCCTTGAGTCACAAGCCAAAAAAAAAATAGGATTGCTAATAATTTTTCTCTGTCCCCAGCTCTTTCGACGCGCTAAAGAAGTCCCTGGTCGGCGTCCAGAAGTACATACAGGCGACCGACCTCTCTGAGGCTTCCCAGGAAGCTGTGGAGGAGAAACTACGCGCCACCGACCGCCAGTAGAACGTCGCAGTGTCACCCCGCGTGTGCCGCACGCGCCCTTAGTCTATGCTAGACGTGGACTCTTTGGTACGAAACTCTCGCACGACTACAGAAATAAATAGCTGCATTCACAATGCTCAAACTGTCATGTTTTCGTCGCAGTCATATCTCGTGAAGCTGATCTGTTATCCATCGCCACGATGACGTCAT
The DNA here is from genome assembly GCA_947086405.1 of Esperia sulphurella. NCBI lineage: Eukaryota > Metazoa > Arthropoda > Insecta > Lepidoptera > Oecophoridae > Esperia > Esperia sulphurella. The sequence continues at coordinate 6,488,445 of OX352282.1, forward strand.
GGTGTTGCATTGTGGATGCACTTCGCAGTGCAGCGTTATTGTCTACTTTTTGCCACCACGATTTTCACGCGGGCAGCCATCTTGCCGGTATCGGCCAATCATATCTCGCGTTGCGTTTGAAAATCAATTTTCAGTCAATGCTAAGGTGAAATCGCTTTGTGTTTGTGTGAAGCTCTCACACGATCATAGAGTAACTTTTTTCTAAGACCTAAGGCCTGTTTCTACGAGTATGTTTAGTCTCTTTACTCCAGAGGTAAAGCTTTCTCTATCAAGTTTCGATACAAACTTTTGCGCCTCCATGTCTTTGTCGCACCTTTTATAATCCAAGTCGCCAATTTAACACTACACATTTTAATAAATAGATAGCAAATCCTCTAAAGTGATCTCAACCACATATATTTTGTGAAGGAGTTTGAGTCGTACATCGTAATTTTACGGTTACAGATGTCTTTTTCTAATAAGTCTTATGAAAAAAACATTCCGTACCGTAACATGCCGTGTAATAGACATACCAATTTCACTTTGCGGTTGGCTTAAGTAATACTGTTTATTGTTTAATTTGTTGACAACGCGCAAAATTAAGTCTGTATTCGTTTCTGTAGTATGTGAGAGTTCTAGCAGTCAGTATTCGCAGCGCTGTGCGGCGCACACTCGCAATGAATATACTTTTTTATACCATTTCAGTCCTACAAGCTTTTCTTATGCAGTTAAAAAAACGGAGCGGTCATTATGGTAATTTTTTTGTACAGATTTAGTGGAACTGTGTAACGGAACGGCCGACTCTTCATAGCAGTTAAGATTATGTAATAATTTATTATACTAATTATTATTATATATATTTTTTTCCTCTAAAGAGTAAGTTAAGCTCAAATTCAGTAACGCGTAGGCGGTTTCTTTTTTTTTAATACAGGTTAGCTAATGCCGGTCGGCTTTTTGTACTATTTTAGATTGTAATATAAATATATGTACGGTTTTATACGATCGCCCACGATTACGTTTGTGACTGCTACAGGCTTTGAACACGGCCGAATGCTAAGGCGGTTGGATAAGTATTTTGTAACCAATTTATCCAGAAATACACTCGATAAGTGAATATGAGTCGTTTTATTTCCGCTATCACTGGTAGTTCTACTCATTGGGTCTGGTTTGGACGTTTTCCTCGAATGCCAGTGGGTTCGATTCCCATTGGAGACAAATAATTTTGCACAATTTATACAACTCAGCATTGATATAGCTCAAAAAGTTAATATGTTGAAGTGACAGTGGGCTGGTCACATCCGTCGGAGAACCGATTACCGCTGGAGTAAACCTGTTTTCGAGTGGAGATCGTGACTGGGCACGCGTAGTGTGGGACGCCCCCTGGCTAGATGGAGCGACGATCTGCTGCGAGGTTCTTCTCATCCAGTCTCCGAGGATCAGGTTCAGTGCACTGCAGCCGGCGGACGGTCGCTTGCTCTTCAATCCGCCTAGTGTGCGTCGCGATTAGGCGGATGCTCGAGCATTATGCAGTCGAGTCTGCGTTAACCTTACAGTTGTATCGGACTTTGGGCATGAGGGCGTGTATAATAAAATAAGAACCTGTCTTAAGCTGTTCAGAGAGCTTATCTGGAAGTGATTGAAGGATGCTGATCTTCGGATTAAGAAAAGTCACTATCACCGGTATCACTTTCTGTACGTTAATGCGCATCTAGCGGACAATCCGCTGTTTCAAATACTACGGTTTTGAATGTAGTCCTAACATCTCTAAGCAGCTAGACGTCTGCGACTAGCGGACGCGCCGCTCCGTGCGGCGGATTATCCGCAAAGGCAAGTCCACCATCGCGGAATGCAATTCTGAATAGATAAAACAAATGTCGGTAATAATAATTTAGTTGCAAAAAACTAGTTTTGGTCGTCGATCCGCCCTTTAAGGGGTTCTTTGATGAACATGCCAGACTAAGGCTTGGCTATTTATATGAATTAATAATAAACGCCGTTCCAAATGTTACGTCATCTGTAGCCGTGCCCTCGGCCACTTGGAAAGAGCGGATACCGGCTGGATATGCACAGAGGCTCGGCGTTAGACGTCTGCTAGCGAGATGGACAGACCTGATAATAGAAGCTGGAAACGGATGGATAGGTAGTTCAAAAGTGAAAAAATAAATAAAATCTTTATTGAACAGAAACAATCATAAAATTATTTTTAAAAATAAATTCAGGCCGGTGTCTCCTTTTATGCTCGGAGAGCCTGTATTGTATATATATATATTACGATATATATATATACAATACGATACAATATTTGTCTCTTATATTAACAGGTAAGTACTTTTTTCTATATGATATTATAATTATAATGAAGTGAAAATTTAGAAATTAAACAAAATAATTGGATCGAATCCCGCATGTACAGTGTGTGTGTGAATTGCAACGATCTCTATGAACTACTAGATGGAGCGTTCCAAACAATCGCTCTGTTCCACGCAACTGAGCCGCAGCTCGTTCACATTAACTTTGACACTTGTACAGTCACTACGCAAAACATTTAATTATTACTAAATATTGACGCTACGGGTAAGTGTTCTGCGTAGTGTAACGTGTGTAAAGTAACTGCACAAGTTTCATTGTGAATGTAATAGAGTTGAGACTCCCGGAGCCGCAGTTGCGTGGAACAGAACGACTGTTTGGAACGCTCCATCTAGTAGTACATAGAGATCGTTGGTGAATTGTAACATTACAGATTTTAAATAATCCATTGCGGTACAATCACTTCTGCTATAGACTAAACAGGCCCTCTCTCTAGCATTCCCTTGCATTCCGTCATCAGTCGACCCATGCCGTCCACGAACACGTCACTGTGCGGCGAGCAGGGAGCTGGACAGCTGCAGTGCGCGCGCGACAGGCGAGAGCTTGTAGAGGTTGGTGCGCGAGTGTGGTGTTATGAATAGCGGGTGACTCCGCGCTCGTAGGTACCACTCGGGCACGCACAGTTTTAGTACCCTTCCGACAAGATCCACACAATCAATCTTGTTTCTGATTACGTGTAAGACGAACCTTACCAGTGCCAGGTTTCTTCTTAGTTCGAGTGAGTCGTAACCTAGATGTAGGTAGCCCTGGGTCCCAAAATGTGAAGTTTTAAATGTAGATGTAAGTAAAACAAGTTGTAAATCATCAAACCATTTATTTAAAATATGGCAACAATATTGCTATCACACTATCTTCACTATCCCAACTGAAAACAGCAATAGTTAAGACAACATTTTTATTTAAAAGTTTCATCAATAACGCTATAGCGCCATAAGAAGAGTAGAAAAATTCTTAGAGTTAATTTTTAAGCTTGAATAGGTCAAATGTGGGTAGTCCATCTGTTGCTCGTAAAGTATTTCCCCCAGGAATAATAAATATCCATTTAATACTACTAGTTTTTTATGTATTTTACGGCTCTGGAAGCTAAGTCCTTTTGAGCCACATTACTTCTAGGATTATCATCTCTAAAATTTGAAAACCAGGACAAAAGGCATTTAAACCCTGGATTTTGGAACTTACAACTTGGACATTTAAAAAAAAACGCTCCCGTAAACTGTACAAATCCGGGGTAACCCGGACGGATGGCAACCCTAATACAATCCAATAGGCTTTATATGTCAGTAAATATATGTCATTGGAGCTATCAGAAATAAAAGTGTTAAATATAATGTTTATAATCATATTATTTTCGTTTCTAAAAAACAAAACTGAATTCTTTTGTCATTGTCGACGCGACTGTTCAAAACGACTATAAGCGTGTATGGATAATTATAAAACTTTATTTCAAACTTAGTAATTAGTCCATAATTTTGTTAGTGTTAGTAATGATAACTTAGGTATATAAGTTAATGCAGTAGAAATATATGGATATGTATTGCTCCTGGGGGAAATTACTTTAGGAGCAATAGATGCACTAACCGTTCAAATGCAGTGTTAACAAATATTATTCTACGTCCAAATAGGTTGATAATAAATATTAATAGTGAATATTTACTTAAAAAAAATATTTTCGTCCAAACTAGAATAATTATATTTAACTATACTTATTTAATGTTTTGTGCGATTATATTTAAATCTAGCGAAAAGAATGCAGGCCTTATTTTGCTTCAGTTTTCTTTTTTTTTATCTTTAGTCACACTAAAGAATGCACTAATTTAAATTTCAAGCTTTACTAAAAACAATTTATTCAGTAAAGCTGCAGAAAACGTAAGGCATAAATTCACAAATGGCGTGGCCTGCTGTAGTTCTAATTTTCGAGTACATAATTAGTTAATTCTTTTTCTGCAGTCTGATTTTAAATCCGAGACCGTGACTCAAAAAATGACGTATATTTTGACTCAAGAATTCAATGATTCTGATGACAGCTTCAAAAGCTTCCCGAACTCCAAATAAGACGTGGCTTAAAGGTCTTGTAACCAAGCCAAAATATCCTAAAGAAAAAACTACCCCAGATAGAATAAGAAAAAGGGCCATTAAATATTAATTACAGCTTAATCGCAGGACCATGCATACTGTCACACGGAACGACTGATTGCTACCTACCCTCTCGCAACAAGCGTACGAGCCCAAAGTCCATCACGCTGTGGGACGAGTTGGTGGACTTTCACATATGACTTAAAATTCTTCGGTGTATGTAGGTTTTCTCACTATATCTCTTTACCGAAAAGGCTGCTCTGGTATGATAATAAAACGTACGACTTATCGATACAGGCCCAGGTTTGAACCCTTGACCTCATAAACGTTAAACGAGCGCCACTTTGCCATGACTTATTAAAAAAAAATTCAACAACCGTTAACTCTATTTTTATTATTGTAATATTGATAATGTATTAGGTATCGAAATCTCAAGCAGTAAAAGTTCATTGAATATCTGTTGATATTTTAATCTCTACTTCAAACCACACGAAGATAAAATGTTATTTTTTTTATTTATTTTCTCATAATTTTGTTTCTACGCGAAAATTTTAATGCACCCACAATTTGTCTTAAAGACTAAACCACAATTACTCCACCACTTAAGAAAGTCGCAGTTTACTTAGGTACTTCAAGTTACATAAGTAATCTTACCAGACGGCCGGCGCGCGTATCGATAAATGTTTATTACATTCCCTTCAAAAATTTGTAATTGTATACATTATTATGCAGTGATATCTGCGCGCCCCCTTCCGCATAAAAACGAAAACAACGCTGCCGACACTGCTGCTGCTGCGGGTATAAGCTATTACAGTAGGAAACAGAGTTTGTCAGGAATAGGATCGCAAATTTTAAAATTTATCGATTCGATCGATTTATCGCCACTGCGCAATCTAATGTCGCATAGTGGCTTTCCTTCGCCCGCTTTTCGCGGTGGAATTAAAAAACAGTGACTAATAATAAAATCACTGATTATTATTATTAAACACGCTCAGTGCGAATGAGTACGATTTTGAACAAACTGGCAACACTAGTAGCTAGAATTATTGTCGGCCGGTAGTCGCATAAAATTTAAGTGTATAAATATACCAAGCGTACTCAAGTGCAATACCTAAATGATTTTGACTTTCGACCAATACGTAGGTAGCCATCGTACTTTGAAATAACCTGCGTAGGTACCTAAATTCAGGTTTAGAGGAAACTGAAGCCACCCTACACTGGGGCGGGGGAGGCTAGTTTTTTAAAATTTAAGACTGAATGGAGGACGACACACTGCCACCTTGCAAACTGCCACCGTAAAAGCTACCCCGCTTTAGGCACGAATAAAAACCGCACTGAGTGCTAGTTCTAAGGGCGTTTACGCACTTATCCGTATCCGATTCTTATTAGTTTCTGACCCGGTTTGGCCATCTTAGTAATTGTATGGACGTTTGCGCACTCATACGTAAACGGTACGTATTCGATACGTAAATTCTCAGTTCGGATCGTTAACGGATCAAAACCGAACCGAAGTGGCCGCCATATAAATTGTACGTACGCTTGCCCACTGATTAAAAACGGATCAGTGCGCAGATGCTATACGTGAATTTTCCCGGCCGTATTTTTACGTATCGAACAAGAATCGGATACGGATAAGTGCGAAAACGCCCTAAGGAGTAGACCCTCAGTGGTCTCTGACATACAATTAGGGTTGCCATCACCAAAATTTCCGACACCGGACACCGGACCCGGTGACCCGTTTACCCGGACACCCCTGAAAAAATGATTTGAACCCACGACAAATAGTTTTAATTGTTATAAATCAAATTTTCATTGAAAACTTTAAAACCCGAACTCCTGCCCGGACGCTTCGTAAACTAGGACAAATCCAGGGAAACCCGGACAGATGGCAACCCTACCTACAATGGAGGTTTGCAGTGCAGGTTAATTACGATGTTCATTTTACGATTACGATGTACGTACTTCCGCATAATATCGGCAAAGTTATTTATTATACCATATTAACAGCACAGCATAAATACTACAACAAATATTTATGAGCTAGGAACTAGGTAGGATTTATTAATTTGTAAATAATTTTTCGACACCAACGACTTTTTTTTTAGATTTATGCTAGTTTCACGACTGACTGACAACCGGACCAACCAAGACCCCATTACATTAATTAAACTTGTAACGGGGCACAAAAACACCGAGTGCTTCAAATGCCAATCTTACACGCAATGCAAGCTAGCTAACAAGCCAATGAACAACCAAACAATGGCCGTATAAACATCCAAACTAGACTATTAATGCCACATACTGGCGATAGCCAACATGCCTGTTCATCGTGGCCATTATAGGCATATGTCCAGCTGTGGACATTGACAGGCTGTTGGCAATCTTGATTGATAACACGAAGTAACGCCATCTCGCGGCATCAGCAACTCCGACAAATGTATAAAACCTGATCTTTTCTCTGATGTTTAAATACTGATTGTGCTGATAGTGTCCGCCGGCGCTGGAGTCACCGCTGGCTGCTGCATGGTCGAGGGGTCCAGCAGTGGGATGCTGTCTGTAGTCCTGGGATAATTAAGAAAAGAGCTTTTTATGACATAAGCAGTTTGAAATCTTATGTTTTTAAACAAGTCAAGAGATCGGATTGTCGAACTCCGATAGTATACCGTAGGTGCAGTAGGTGTACGTCCCACTGTTGGGCATCACTATATATACCCGTGATGGCCGAACTCATCCGATAGTATACCGTAGGTACAGTAGGCGTACGTCCCACTGTTGGGCTATATACCCGTGGTGGCCATATAATCATCTCTTCAGTTTCTTACGATGATTTCTGATGACTTTAAGGTTAAGTTTCCTCCACAATAACTTTTTATAGCACTTCCAAAATAAACAATTTCAATACAGGCGCGCGGATACAGGATTTCGTTTTGAAGGGGGAGGTTGCATCCATAGCCCACCCCCCCTACCCCAGTATTCGCGCCTTTCGATAAGGTCCCTGATATATGTAGAATAGATAGACCCGTGTGAGTTCCCGGGGGGCGCAGACGCTTGCAGGTCTGAACTATACAGTCTGGACATTAAGGACAGAATGAATGATCTGGGCTTTAGATTTGGTGCTCACCTGGCCCTGGGGATCGTCGGTTCCACCACCACGTCCTCGCAGCACGGCGGGGCGGAGCCCTTGCTGCGCACAATCGGCAACGTCGTGCAGATGGTGACTGTCAGGTACACGTACTGCGGAAGTTAGATAACATTCATGGAATATCTTCTTAGTGATTGCCTGCGTCATGTGAGGGACATATTAAATTTAATAGAGTAGTTTTAGTTGTCATCAAGGAGTGTAATCAATCCCCTTATTGAAGTAAATTAATTGAAAGTCTTACGTTAAGGTATTTAAGCCTGTAGGTAGATAACAATAGACCGCGGAAGACATAAATAAATAAAAATAACCTAAATAATAAATTAATTAGGAGAGGTTGTCCCCGCGTTTTTTGGAGAACAGTCGTTGTGTATTTGTTTTTCCAAAAGAAACTTCGGGCTTTGGTGTTTAGTAGTGATAGTATATTATGCAACAAATGTCTGTGTGTGTGTACACTGTGAAGGAAACATAAATAATAAATATGTCAGACATTCACACTAATTATCCAGTCCCAAACTAGGCAGAGCCTGTTGTATGGTTACTAGATAACGGATAGACATACTTAAATAGATATATTAACATCCAAGACAAGAACATTCATATTTATCATACGAACATTTGCCTCTAGCGGGATTCGAACCCGCAACCTCCGGCGTGGCAGTCCGAGAGCTATCCCATTCCGCCACGGAGATCGTCTATGTAGAGATCAACGTGCCTAAACTGATTTTCTTAAAGCGGTGAACTTCCTAACTTTAAAGCTTACTAAAGTTTACTATCAACTAAGTAAGAGAAGGAATATAGAAACTAAAGAATAGTGGAAGTTATTGACAGGCTACAAAGGGATCGTTCCCAAGCCTGTAAAAAAAATAACAGGGAAATCAACGCTAGCCATTTATAGCCTCTGCGCTAGCCAATACAATAATGGCGGGAGCAGCAGAGAATGCAAATAACGGCGGTAGGCATAATAGTATCGCTAACACAAAATAAATAAAATCGATAAACTATATTAATCAGATCACTGCGAACTTGACAGTACCAATGAGTTTACCGTAACATAAGTACGGTTTATTATCCTGCCTAACAGCATCTGGTGTTTTATCTGAAATGTACTGCTTCATAGGTACGGAAACTATCAACACACATCGCACACTATCAACTAGGCTACCATGATTCGATGGAAATCGAGAGTCGGTATGTACTTTAATATTACTATTTTAGTTGATATGATTAACAAGATACCCCTCTGCAATTTCTGACCACCATAGCATTCTTTCATACTTACCATAGCAATGACGAGAATCAAATAAATAGTGGGCGTGGACCAGTGCGCAGCATTCTCTATAGCGACCACTCCCATGACCCAGTTGATGGCGAAGAACGGCTCCAGCACCAGACACAGGTTGAGGTAGGTTTTCAGTTCGTTCCCTTCGGCGTTCCAGCTCCACTTCCAAGACAAATTGTCCATGTAAAGCATGTTTAGAAGGCTTTTGTCTTGAATCGCCTTCGTTGTTGGGTTCTGTTGGAGGAAGTCAAATTATGTAATTACATACTACATTAGTAATATCACACATGTATTACTATGAGAGCGATTTAGTCATTACTTCATCGACTTAACACATGAATGCTTTCTCGAAACGCTAGGTTATACATCGACCTACTAAACTACTATAAATAAAAAAGCACGGCAACATTTATAATTTTATTTAAAAAAAAATTATAACTTTTTATTTTTATCATCTTTCCCTTCCATGTATCCTTCGTTTCATAACTGGTCTTTAGTGTCCTTTATTACTTACGTAGAATAATAATTAAATGTTATCACATTCCCCGATTCTGAAGCATATATTTAAAATTTGACCTAACTAGAATTAGTTTCGCCTATATCTTGATAATATTATGTGACAGGGGTAGAGATAATCTTAGTGCTGTCAAATTTTAACTTTGTGCCTTCAGAATCGGGCCCAATATCTAATCTAATCTGCAGGTGTGTATATATTAATTCTTTTTGTATGTATTTATTTTTCTATTTGTTTACTTTACATTCCGCCATTATTACTTTACAAAATGCTCAACTCAACAATTTTAAATACTGTCTACCTTAAGGTTGTCTGGAAGAAATAACTTATAGCTATAAAATCGAGTATTTTGTACAACATACTCTATATGTGTATCTTTCTTTCTATAAGTGCAATAAAGTGTATTGAATTTATTTGAAGTTACTTTTGATACACTTACTTCATTTCCTCCTTCAATGCCATCGGCGTTCGAGAGACCCAAGTTACCATATTGACAATCATCTTCACTTAAATTGTACTCTTTATCCAACGTGTCTGAACTGTCAGTATTTTTCCTGCTACTCCCCGGCGTGTAAACATCAAATGTTTCCATACTTCCGTTCTTATTTTCTTCTATCGGTTCGCTCTTCGGCCAGTTCGCGATATGGTGATCTACCAGTTCTTGTATTTTCGCTGTGAGCATTTCAGCTTGTTTCTTATTGACGCTTTGCAAGCCGAGAATAATGATTCCAGTGTTGATCAGAATCAAAATCATTGCGGGAACCATAAAACCCATTACCATGCCTTTTTCTATTGACATCCAGCAGTAGTGTTTTGTTTCGTAATGTTCCATTGATAAGGCGTAGTTAAACTGCAAACCGAAAATTAGTATTGCAAGCATACATTTCAATATATCCTGTTTGGGCGTTCTTATACTATTGGCGCCCAACATGGGACTAGGTGTCAATTGCATTACTCTTACGTCAAGTTTATAATAACCACCTTGGACAACCACAGGATACACTGTGGCTTTAGTATGTAGTCTAAATTATGATTGTTGAAACAATAAGTTATAGTTACCATAACAACAACAGCAGGTACTCCGTAAGCTAGCAGGTAGTTGTACTTGAGGGGCAACAGGGTGTCGCACGTGCAGTATTCCGCGACAGCCGCCGCGAGCGCCACTATCCACATAGCACAAGACAGATACGTGTAGTGGAGCAGCAGGGCTATACGCTCGCATTGGGACGGTGACGACACGCCCTGAAAAAATAATTAAGATCATAAAACTTCCCCAACGGACTCTGTTGCAGAGTACCCACGTTCTTAAGAGAATCGCCGTAATAATTTAAGCATACTAGGGCACACTGTGGCCTTTAGACTGTTGCAGCTCAACTGTCAGTCCAGGTTTCAAAGCGACACCATTTGCTGGACTGTCGTGCAGTTGGTTGCTAAAGATCTTAAAAAAGTGCGAAGAGCTGTAGAGATACTCTACTTATTTACAAAGTCAAGTTGTTCTGCAACTCACCTCAGTTTCAACGACGCAGCGCTTTCGGACATGCATCCTACATCTAAGTCTTATAAATCGGAAAGCTCGTCTATTTCTAATGGGGAATCGCACACTAGGTACAGACGCGGTTGGTGCCGTTGCTGGAGAGTTTATCTTTTATTGTAGCACTTTATATTCGTTACACTTACTAAAACTGCCTGCATGTAAATGAGGGTGCAGGCGGCTAGACAGCAACACAGGTTAATATTGATTGGATAGAGCTTGCTCCCGCGCCGGAACTCCGCTGCGTGTTCACTCCATATCAGCCACGTTATCGCTGCCACCACCAGGAGTATTGCTATGCCACTCGTTATGAAGATCTGTTGAAGAACCGATAATCTTTGTATTAGACGAGTCAGATCTCGAGTGGAGACGAGAGGAAAGTAAGTAGTTGAATGACAAACACTTATATCAGAATATGTCTCATGACATGTTAGATAGTACAAAATGGCTCTGTAGTTTGACGTATATTATCAGGAATGCTTACGAATTAGGCCCTAAGGACTATGATTGCGTTTAGCGGTGCATCTTGGTATGGTGACAATACACATTACCACACTCACCGAACATTTCCGAAATAAGCCAAATGGAATCTGGATAGCCATGCTTTCCTATTAATTGGACACTTTGTTTATAAATAAAACTTTCGTGGGAATATAAAAATCAATGATCAGTCTATGGTCGGTCGGTCGGTCAGTCTATGGTCGGTCGCGTAAGCGGTCGGGTGCAGAAAAATATGGCTCCGAAAACATTAAAGTGTACACAGTGCAATATCGTGATAAACGAGTTGTTATGTTTTATTCAGAACAAAATAGACGTGATGGACGAAGAAAGTTTAGTTAGGCTAGGTGTGAGTGCTTTTTCCACCCCAGAAATCAGTGATGCGAAAGAGCTATTGTTCACGTCTATTTCTACAACCATCCGGAATGTCTCGCGGCGAAAAAACAAAGAACAAAAGGATATAGAGGACATCATCTGCGCTTTCAAGAACACAGATCCAGACAAAACTCCCATTTTTGTTGCAAAAGAACTACAAAAATTGCCGCCAGTGTCCTTTGATCACATCGATGTGACAAGATTGCTAAAAGACATTGTTTTGCTGCAATCTGAAGTAAAAACCATAAAGGAAACCTATGCTACAGTACATCAGTTAGACTACCTAAGGTCTGAATTGGAAAATGACATGAAATACGCATCTGTTGTTAACATGGATCACAATGTAAACAAAAGACGGGGCGCCTATGTGTTGGATAGTGGACCGGTCGGTATTTTAAATTTTTCAAACACCCACCATGCAGCAAATAGTACGCTAGAACACGAGCCACTATCAATCAGTGCGAATAAACAAGTTATTTTGCGGTCTCGCTCACCCCCGCATATTGCGCGGAGTAGCAGCGTCTCTTTTGCACCTGACGCTGCTGATAAGACGAGTCCAACGCAAGCGAGCGGAACATGCGTGAAACGAACTATCACGGCTAAGCCCGCAGACCAGTTCGTGACGGAACAGCTGAGTATGGCCGCCACTAACACCGTAGCGAACTCGGATGTTAGTGCGAACATGAAAAATAGTAAGTCTATGGCGGAGATAGTGATGCAGCAAGGCGAGTGGAAATCTAGTTATCCCAAAGAAGAGTGGATACAGGTACAGAGGAAAAGGTACAAAAGTAGGGAGGATAGTAGTATTAGAGGTAAAGCTATTATCAAAGTTGATGACAAATTTAAACCTGCTGATTCCAAAATCCCTTTGTTCGTATCCAATGTTCACAAAGATACTTCAGAGAGTGATATAGTGGAATATATTTTCACTAAAACGAATGAAAAGGTTTTGCTCCAGAAAATTAAAATGAAAACAGAAAGAAGCTATAATGCTTATAAGATAATGATTACCAGGCATAAATTAAGCAAGTTTTTAAATGATGAGCTTTGGCCAGACGGTATAACGTGCCGCCTCTTCATGCCATATAGAAATCCCGAGCCTGACGGTCAACAGACAAGAAACGTTCCGGTGTAAATATGTATAACGCAACTTTTGTTACATATAACTGTAAGAATGTAAAACGCTCTGAAGAGGGCATAAAGCAGTTAAAATGCAGTTTTGCAGATATCATCGCTCTTCAGGAGACATGGCTGCTGCCGTGCGACCTGCCGTACTTGGCGTCTATTCACGAGGAGTTCGGGAGCACGGGCACGTCAGCGGTGGACACGAGCGCCGGTATGCTCAAGGGGAGGCCGTTCGGCGGAGTCGCGTTGCTATGGCGTAAAGCTGTATTTCAGTGCGTGTCAGTAATACAGTGTGTGAACCCGCGTGTATCGGCTATACGTATTACCACAAACGACCAGCCCGTGTTGGTTATCAGTGTGTACATGCCGCCTGATTGCGCTGAAAATTTACCTGAGTTTACCGACTGTTTGAGTACGATAAGTGCTATTATTGAAGAGAGTAACACTGACTCTGTCTTTATACTTGGCGATTTCAATGCGCACCCAACTGAGCGTTTTTACAATGAACTTTTAGCATTCTCAGCCGAGCAAGATTGGATCTGTGCTGACATTAATAAGTTAAATGTATTATCAGGTACATTTACGTTTATAAGCGAAGCCCACGGATGTAGACGATGGTTAGACCACTGCGTTGTGACTAGGGCCGCTTGGCACTGTGTTGTAGATACATATGTGAAATATGATATTTATTGGTCGGATCACTTTCCATTAGTAATTAAGTGTAATCTTAATGTAATTAGACATAAAGTTATATTAAAAAACTTAGAATGTAATAAACGTAGATGGGGAGAAAGGAATGCAGAGCAGATTAGTTTATATCAAAGCAGTTGTAATAATGAACTTAAAAATATAGATTTTCCTTCTGAGTTCCAAAAATGCTCTGGGAAAAACTGTGATAACGCTTACCATAGACTTATTATATACAATTTATATAGTAATGTAGTAAATATATTAGGTCAAGCTGCCAGTACCACTTATGAGAATAAAACTGTCAAGCGTAAAAAGACATTGGCGGGTTGGAATAGGCACGTGGGTGGGGCTCACAGGAACGCTAGGTTGAAATTAAGCATTTGGTTACAGTCCGGTAAACCACCTTCAGGTCCTATTTTTAAAGACATGGTTGAAACGCGTAAGATTTTTAAAGGCAAGCTTAAATGGTGCCAGAAACACCAAGAGCAGATAAGGATGGACTTGATGGCAACACATCATGCAAATTCAGATTTTAAGAGCTTCTGGAAGTATACAAATAGTTTGAACACTAAAACTGGCGTTCCTGTGAGTGTCAATGATGCCTCTAACCCCAGAGATATCGCTAATGTTTTTAGAGATCACTTTGCAGTGCAGTCGCCCCTGGGACCGCCATGTCGACTTGTCGATGCTGAGCTTCAGAATGCGGAAATGTCAACAATAATTCTTGGTAAAGACGTCAGATTGGCAATCAGAAAAATGAGAAGAGGCAAATCGCCAGGGCATGACGGGCTCAGCGTCGAACACCTGCGACATGCTGGTTCCCACCTCTCTCGAGTACTCGCGATGATTTTCAATCTGTGTCTTAGTCACTCGTACTTACCTCCTGACTTAATGGGAACTGTGGTGGTGCCTATTGTCAAAAGTAAAACAGGGGATGTATCAGACAAATCGAACTATAGGCCTATTTCGCTAGCTACGATTATTGCAAAAGTACTTGACAGTGTGCTCAACTCGTATTTAAATAGGCATATCAAGTTACATGACGCTCAGTTTGGGTTCCGGCCCGGATTGTCAACAGATACTGCCATTCTTAGTTTGAAGCACACTGTCAGGTACTACACGGACAGGCAGACGTCTGTTTATGCCTGTTTTCTAGATCTTTCGAAGGCCTTCGACTTAGTCGCATATGACATCCTCTGGCTAAAATTGAAAGAGACAGGGCTACCACCGGAGTTAATCTCACTTTTTAGGTTTTGGTACCTCAATCAGGAGAATCGAGTGAGGTGGGCGGGTGAACTGTCTGATCCGTGCAGGTTGGAATGCGGGGTGAGACAGGGCGGGTTAAGCTCACCCCTGCTTTTCAGCCTGTACATGAATGCACTGATCGAGCGACTCAGCAGCATGCATGTCGGGTGTTCAATAGACGGTGTATGTGTCAATAATTTGAGTTACGCCGATGACATGGTTCTGCTGGCTCCTTCGGTCAGTGCACTCCGTAAGTTACTCGCTGAGTGTGAGTCGTATGCAGCTTCTCACGGTTTGATGTACAATGTGAAAAAAAACAGAGTACATGGTCTTTGGGGCTGTCGCCAGGTGCCCGACTCTCATTCCACCCATAATACTAAATGGTATAACTCTTAAAAGAGTACACCAGTTCAAATACCTTGGGCATCTGGTAACTGCCGAACTTAAAGACGATGTAGACCTGGAGAGGGAACGCAGAGCATTGTCAGTCCGGGCGAACATGCTGGCCCGCAGATTTTCTCGATGTACCAACGCAGTTAAGATAACGCTATTTAAAGCATACTGCACGTCGCTGTACTCGGCAAGTCTGTGGTTCAGATATACCCAAGGGGCTTGCAATGCTCTGCGAGTCCAGTTCAATAATGCGTTTAGGGTGTTGTTGCGGCTGCCGCGCTTCTGCAGTGCATCGGCAATGTTCGCCGAGGCGCGCACAGACGGCTTCCACGCCATCTGGCGCAAGAAAACTGCGTCATTATTGAGCAGAGTGCGCGGGAGCAACAACAGCATCCTAAAAATGATAGCAAATAGATTGGACAGTCCTCTGGTGTGGATACTCACCCAGAGGACTAAATCACTTTTAGTTATTAAATACTAACGTAGTTTAAGTCTTTACTAACACCAATGGATCTATGTTATCTTTAGAATGAATAAATTAATAATAATAATAATAATGATAGCACGTAACGAATGACTATTCAGAATAGGTCCGTTGCGCAAGTGTTCGGTATGAATAGCGATTAGTGTTGCCATAATAAGAGATTACCACCAAGATTTTGAGTCTAAAGAGTCAGATATTTTCTACGTCTTAAATGATCTAATATTAAGAAATAACAGCAGAAATTTTACAAACCAGTAATATCCACTCATATTTATCCCCGTGGCAGCTGTTGAAACCATACAGATAAGTAAGGCTGTCAATTGTGTCGTGCTCTTTTAGATCCGCATCTGCTAGTGAATTATCCGGAATCTCTATATCCACTTCCTCCATTTTATTTTCAGTAGCTCTTATCACTGCATGAACATACATTAACCATATTTGTTAATTTGATATTTAATTTATAAGTACTTACAATTGCTTTTTGCTAAAGTATAAGTAGGTACTATCGTTTGTCAAAGCACAAGTAAATGTATATGCAGTCTAAAAAACACACGTTTTTTAGATTGCATATACATTTACAAAAAGGCGACTGTCTGTAAATACACAGATTAAATGAATTATGTGTGTTTAGAAGTTACTAAACTACCTATAAAATAATAAACTTTAAAGTTACTCTATTTAATAGTAAAACTATTTTATTCACCTTGATTTCTTCTCGAAAATGACTCAGGGTTGGGATACAGAGGTGGATTGTCATCGTAAATAGAAGATGTAAAATTTGAGACAACACCACCATACTCTGTATCGTAGGAAGTGATGTCATAATCAGCCCTATCGTCAGCTCTTGGATATGTTGTCTTATGATAATTACTGGACACTGGCTGGAAAGATCGGTAGGAAGGTAGTTTCTGGTTTTTGAAAAAGCTGTCATCCACGTTTACCCTTTTAAAATGGTGCACTGTCTTGTTTTGCTGAATTGCTGAAAAGGAAAGAATAACTTTGATAGCAATAATTTTGCAGGGATACCAGTGTTACAAATACCTATAATAACTGCTTACGTTTAGTGTACAAGTTTCGGATATTTTTCCAAAAAAAACATTTATAGATACCTACAAGCTCTATCAAAGTTACAAAAAAACATTTTGAAGTTGTAAACTGAAGTTCAGTTGTTCAGCGGTAGGTACCTTTTCCTCTGGAAAATACTAGGTTTTCAACGGAAGTTTTGGGTCTACTTACAGTTTGACACTTTTGGAGTCCGTAGTGTATGCCATACATTGTTCACCCGTGCGTAAGAAAAATGTATGACTCGCACTGCGGAACTCCAAAGCACTGTAAACACCCTGAGAGAGGTTTTTAGAGTACGTGTCACTGCCATCATTCATTATATTCACGCGCGAGACTTATTCGGCCGAGAAGCAAGTATAACGTTATTATTTTAACTTACAACTTCATATAATAGTAATAGTTAATGTAAATTAAATTATTCTATAAATGTTAAAAATATATTTCATATTTTTTCTTGATTCATTAACTTACCATTGGTATCAGTAATTATATATTGGTCTATAAAAGCTATGAACAATAAAAATTTTGAAATATATGCGCACATTTTTATTTATTCACAAACCGAATCTGCGAAAGAAAAATTGTCCTTGATACTTTTACATTTTATTTTCACTGATTTAACTAAAATAGTACTCTCAGAATACTACTGTACTACAAATTATAAACAGTATTTTACTCCGCAGGAAACCACTTGTTTATTTTTTTCGAACATCGATTGAGAAAAGCCATTTTCCACGAACTTGCGGAAAATCGATAAACTTACATTGCGTTCCGTTCTGCGTGATCGGTATGTCGCGACGAGCGCGAGGTTCCCATAGACAAGCCGACAGTATGAAGTAAGGAACTCTATGGAGTAAGTTACCTGTGCCTATTTAATGAATGGTAAGAGTGACAGAGACAGCGAATTGTTAATATGACCGTTTCTTCAACTAATAGATAGCAAGCGGAGCTCGGCCTATTCCATCGGCATCCGGCGAGAGGAGCAGTCTAACTATCAAGCGCAGCCAACGCGCCGTAGCTGTCTGCCGAAAGCTAAGTCCCAACGATGTCTCGAACTGGAAGCGGCACTAACACCTGACCTAATGACACTAACTGCTAATAATGTATTAATTAGAAACGTTAACTTACAGATAAAGTAACTTTGTTCGTTTAGACCAGGAGTGTGACCACGTGTAGTTTGAGATTCTCTCATGAGCCCCCCGGCCGGGGAATTAATTATACCATTGCAGCAACTGACAGAATTGATGTGTGTAAAGTTTGTGTGTGTCTCCTCAGGTTAATTGTTGGACGTCGTTTCCACAGAGGTGCTGGAGTCCACGATGTGGCACAGCACGGGCTTGGTACCATCATCACATGGTACCAAAGTCAATTAACTCTGCAGGTGGACCAGTGGTCGGGAACACAAGCTTCGCGGAGGCTCCCCGATCCGTGGGAAGCAAGTGTAGGATCCTTGGCGTTAGCGACAGCAGAGTCTGGTCGCTCACGCGCTCCTGCTTATCCACGAAACAAGGCGCAGCTACCTAACGTGGGCGTACAGAGGAAACTCGGGTCCGGGCTCCGGACCGAACAATAGAGAGAGGAGCATATCCCGAGAAGCTGGCCCGATCTCATAGAGCAAAGTAGAAACTCGTGAACTAGATATGATATGTCTTGCAAACTATTCCTAACTTAAGATCCACTCGCTCAATCAATATCGCCTTCCCTCCAAGCCAGTAGCCCGTCAGGTATGCCACGCACAACGACGTGGCTATACAAGGGCAGTACATAATGAACTTAGGCAATTGTGTAGTATATAAAGGAATAACAAGCGAAGCAGATATATAACAAGGCTCAGGGGGAAGCGCGACACGGTGTGAACCTTTTCGAAGTAATTTTTTTTTCTTTTAGTGAATCTAATTTGATAGTTTATTTATAAGTTGTTATTTATATATTCAAGATATTTTTCAGCTCATAGATTCTATGTCAACTATTTCACAATCCAATTAATGTTATTAGGTAGAAAACTAATTTATTAAACTGCAACACACATCTCAATACTGTCAAAATATTAACTGTCAAAGCGAGGGACGCGAATGTCAATTGATGAAGTAAATTCCGCAACCAACTCAAACGCAATAGGTATTTGCAATGTGACCAAAAATAGATTCAAAATGAGTGCAATATTAAAATTTATCCGTGAGAACCACATACTGGCCGTCATAGAACAGACCATTGTTAAAAAGAAGTCCAGGCTTAGTTTGAATGCGTTCGAAATCACTGATATTCCAAACCTTCTGTACAACTGCATGGACGTCGAACATCTTTATTTACATAGAAATAAAATAACAACAATTCCAGTGCAAATAACCGAATTACTAAACTTGACCACATTAACCCTAGACTATAATAACATAAGTACTTTACCAGTAGAAATTCGTAACATGAAAAATCTAGTGAATTTGAACTTGAGTTATAATCCATTGAATGTGTTGATACCTGAAATTTGTGAACTGGAGAACCTTGAGGCGTTCTGGTGCAACAAGATAGGGCTGCGTGAGATCCCCAAGGAAATCAGCAAATTGGAGAAACTGGACACTTTTGGCGCGCGAGGGAATGAGCTCAAAACTATTCCAGAAGAGATGACCAAACTGACTAAACTGAGGTAAGAAAGTTAATAAGGTGACACTATACAATATGTACTATCAGATAAGGGGGATGGGGGTTACCAACCCCCAAAATGTGGAGGAGGGGGTAAGTGCGAAGACACAGTTTTCAAGAAATGATTTTGACTAGGTTCTGGGTCAGTAGAGTGACAGTTTACATGATACTATGTGAATTTCAAAATAGCAGCCCACATTCCTCGTACATATTGTATAGTGGAGCCATGAATAATGCATGATTAGACTCATGTGAGAATTACAGTAGTACATCCACATGGGGGTGGTGCCCTCGTTTGTACATACTGACCCAATAATCTTAGACCCTCTAGTCGCTAATAATTTCTTATTTTACTCAGTCCAGTCCATTTTTGTGTTTAAGATACCCCGTGGTGCTCTAATGTTGCTTAGTCACATTCCTACCTTTTTTTGACAGGGGGAAATCTTGAGATTGTATGTATGTGTGTAAACATTTTAATATATACAATAATATAATAATAATAAAATAGGAATTAAACTGTGTCCAAAGGTGGACTTATCCCACTTAGATCTAGAAAGTCAGATTATGAGAGATTTTTACCTACTTAAACTTCTTCAATCCGTGGAGGTAGGATACCTAGGTAACCAAATACACATTTGCTCAGGTTATCTTGTTAAAATCTGTTATGAAAAGCATGTTAGGTTAGGTTTATAAGGTTAGCTGACCAAACGAAGCAAATTATAACAGTTTTTATTTTTATTATTATTGTTCATAAGCAGGCAGTTGTGCAACTATTTTATGATTTTTTGGATACTTCCTTATACTTTTTTGTACACTTTAACTGCATTTTATTTCAAATTATAAATTCTTTGAGGTGGCACATATTGTGCTATGTGCAGCTCTGCTACTGGCTAAGTCATTGGTGGAAGGTTGGTGTCCAACAATGGCATTAATACAAATCTTCACACTAATATTATAAATGCGAAAGTTCGGATATTTGGATGTTTGTTACTCAATCATGCTTCAACCACGGGACGGATCTGAGTGAAACTAGGCACACATATAGGTTAGGTTCTGGAATAGAACATAGGATAGTTTTTATCCTGAAAAAACATCCCATTCCTACGGGAAATACATAATAATTTGTGATGTTAAGTTGTCTACGCAAAGTCGCGGGCAACAGCTAGTAATTAAATAAATTACATGAAAGGACCTTAAACAATGTAAATAAAGGGATTTCTTGAACTTAGTGTGTCCTTTGAGCACTGGAAGGGGATTCCTGGACGAAACGTCCAAAAATCCCCCTCGCAGGGGATTTTAGCAGGGGATTATTGGAATGAGCTCTTGTCAATGGATGCCTTAAGTGGTCAGTTGACATACATTTTTGCTACTGCTATAGAGGGCCAATCTGCAGTGTTGTAACTTTACAAAAAAATTATTTGCTAGAAAGTAGAATAAGGTTGCTCCATTTTTTTTACTGCACAAACAGAGATTTCTATATATTTTTTTGTTGTTGTTGACATGGCTATTACTGCAAATCTGGTGTAAAGTTAGAATGTCAACAGTTTTTAAAATGTTTTGTCTCCTTGAACATCAGTAGGCAAATTCGCCCATTCTACAAAAGACAGAAGGATGAATAGACCATATGGCATTTTCGCTCTTCTGTCAAAATACCGACGATATAATGAAAGGAAGGCATGAGAAAACTGTGTTTGTTTGAGCAGAGATTAAATATTTATTAACACATAAAAAATTCATGATGATTTGTCTATGTCACGAGTCCAACTATGCACCCAATGTGTACAAGTACCCCATAGTGGGAATGTGGACTCCAAGCAAACAATTGTCTGACACTCCATTGAGGGCATATCTGGAATGTGAATGTGTTAACCAATATTTTGTGCCGCTAAAATCACTAATACAATTTAGATACTATTGTGATGATAAGTAATAAATACAAGGTCAGATGTAATATAAAAGAACTGACTTGGTATTTGACTGACACTTGTATTGTAATTGTAGTTTAACCTTCAATGTATAGCTGCTCCGTTTGTCACACCCACTGACCCACATAATTGTTTGACCGCCTTGTTAGCCTACTGGTTTAGTCATTGAAATCGAGCGCCAGTGGTTATGTGTTCGATTCCCACGCCGGACAGACAACTTTGTACAAGATGAACTCTGGATGTTTTATTTATGAATTGTCTTATGGTTATTTAATTCCCCAGCACAGGAGAAATTCATAGTTTAGGATTAGACAAGTGTATATAATTGTGTAATGTAATATTATTAATATTCTTTAATGCTCAAAATAAAAGGCATAAACAAAAAGATGTACAAAAGTGGACTTATCTCTATAAGAGATCTCTTCCAGCCAGCCTTCACTGTTGGAGAAATTGATAGTGTATGATCAAGAAATGTGCATGGACATATTGAAAATTTATAACAAAAAAAAAATATTGTGCTATACATAAAATTTATTTGGTTCTAGGCGTCTTAAAAAAAAAATAGTACTATACATAGAGTAAAATAAAATTTATTTGGTTCTAGGCGTCTTGTTTAAGACGCCTAAAGCGGCTTCATACATGGGACAACCTATAAACATAAAAAAAAGTTATACAAATAAAGGCATTCTTACAAGGAGAAGGCGCGCCTAACATGCCATATGATCAATATCAAAATAACTGCTTATGGTCTGAGGACCGATCACATGTTGGCCACATAATATGAAAAAAAATTGGTTCTACATGGTTCAATGATCAGTAGACCATGTCATGATATTTATAGTAAGCTATAAATGACTTGTTTTATTACTAGAAGGCTGTGTTTAGGGTTCCGTCATAATGGATACCCTTAGAGCTAAGCTCTTTCGTCCAAAGACTACTCAAAAACTAGGGACTTACACATATTTGAAACATAAACTGCCTACAATTTTCCAAATAAACTTCCAGGTGGTTGACTCTTGAAAACAATGAAATAGAGACGTTGCCGAACACCATGGGCCAGCTGGAGGCACTGGTCCACTGCAACCTTCGCCACAACCAGCTGAGGGAGTTCCCTTCCTCCATGCTTAAGTGCATCGACCTCATGTACCTGCAACTCAACAATAATCAGGTACAGATAGAGAGGTTACAATGAACCACCTAGAGGCACTGCAAACCACTGCAAACCTTCGCCACATCCAGCGGAGGGATTTACCTTCATCCATACCTGTACTTCAACAATAATCTGGTACAGAAGGTACATGTTTTCTGAAAACAACTGGCACTTGTCTGTGAGATACAGAAGAATTGCCAAATTATTCATTTTTAATATCACCTGGTGGTTGAATCTAGGTAACTTAATTTGGTAATTTCATAAGAATAAGTAAGAACAGTACTTAGTAGAAACACCTCAGACATTTCAGCTAAATGTGTGACCTGAACGCAGTCTAGCTGCCTACACTCGAAAAACTACCAGCGTTTATGTACACAAATAGGCGTTTACGTATGTGTTTGGTACCATTCCGTCACTGCCACTAAGAAGGACTATACGCAACTACATCTATCCCGTTTACACACGAGCTATTATTAATAGCTTTTCTTTACCGCCAGTAAAGTATCGAGAGAGGAACTACGTTATCCGTAAACACATAAGTGTTTCTCTTTCATACTACGCGCCGTGCTTTGTTTTGAGGCGACTTAAACACTGGCGGGGGTGAGTGTCGCTTCTTTACGTAATAATATTTAGTATTCTTTGACCTGGCGCGTCATGATCAGTGATAGGCAGGGGTGTACTATTTAGCGTCAGTGACGTCAAAATGTATATGTCGCAGGCCGATCTTAAAATTAGGCAGATCATGATGCGCCTCTGGTAGTGTATTTTACAACTATTCTGCGATCTACCTAGCTTATATCATGATATGCCTAAGCGAGTGGCTGATCGTCGGACGTTCGCCTTCAATATTCTTCAGGCTAAGCGTTAGTCAGGCACATCATGAAATGGCGCCAGATCACGATGTGTCTAGGCGTATCATGATCTGCCTAATTTTAAGATCGGCCTGCGACATATATATTAATATAGACATCTAAATGACACTGACATTGAAATGACAAGGTAGGTCTATATTTAGAAAACCATTAAAAATAGCACAGCCCCGCCGCCGACTAGGTACTGATTATGCATCATATGTACTTCTAATAAATAAAAACTTAAACCTCGCGTGTCTGTACATTGAACATATTTGCAAAAATAAAATTGATGGTCTAAGGATAAGTAATAGAACACATTTCGAATTTTTGTATGTTTATCTGTTTATTTGTGCTCGCATCACATAAAAACTACTAAACCAAATCTAATGGATTTTTGAGAAAAACATAGGGCTTAATTCGGAGTAACATATAGGCATTGTTTCATCGCAATCGGCTAACTCAATCAAAAGTTATGCGAATGTATAGTTTTCAAAAACTCACATACATTATAGTATGTATCAAAGATGAAGCATGTATGTATTGCTACGTATATATTGGTATGCAACGAATTTATGCTCGTTGGAATTTGCATTGCGATGGATGAGTAGGACGACTTCATTTGGAGTGACGAGGGTAAGATAGAAAGAGGTTTGAGGGCAGGGTTAGATGCGGGAACGGGAGCGGGTAATAAATCTGAGGTTCACGCGAGTGAAGCCGCGGGCACCGCTAGTTATTAAATATAATTGCGGTTTACAGATATCCAGTTTGCCGGAGGATTTCGACACGAGTTTCCTGGCCGTTCTAGAAATGATAGATTTACGAAACAACCCCATCTGTGACCTGTCCCATCCAGTGAGTATCACTCAGTTGTATCTATTATGTCAGCTGATTAAACAGTAAGAAAATTGACTGTCTGAGCATGTGAGGCACCTCTTGCATGAGATGGCACTGTTAGAGGCGGTCAACTGTAAAGCCAGTGTAGATGCTTGATGGCTCAGCATAGATAGACTTAATATCAAAGGTAGGGCCCTGTGCCGTTGGGTTTGTTGCCACTTCTTCCCCTCGGTTATACAGGTGGACGTGGAGTAGTTTTAGGCAGAATTTGTCGTCAAAAAGAGAATAATGTATTCCAATTTATAAAATAAATATTTTGATTTTGAATTTGATTTTGATGACAGCAGGACGATGAAGCACTTAGGAAACCCGTTACCCTCGTTGGCTTAATGGCTTGGTCATAGGACTATTAGAGCACCAGAAGCCGGGTTAGATTTCCACTGTAGACAGACATACTAGAAGTTATCAAGTGTATGTATATTTATTTATTCCAGGAGCACATGCTAGTTCGCTACACTGAGGAGTTGCCAGCTGATCCGGCTGGAGCGGGGCTGTCTCCTTCGAGCAGTAGCCGCGGGCACATGGCGGCGGCGGCGGCAGCGGCGGCCCCGGGCGGCGGGGCCGCCGTGCTGGCCGTCAACGCGACGGCGCTGCGCCTGCCCGCCCCCGCGCCCGCGCACCGGCTCCCGGACCAGCCGCCTGACGGTCAGTGCATCTACACATCATGATTCAAAGTTTCAGTGTACTGCGGTTTAAGCGGTTTCTGTTACGCTTTGAAACAGTTGGTGCAAATAGTAACACAGAAAGCAGCGCTTCAGGCTTACTACGCATTTTTTCAGTCCAGAATACTGCATGGGGTGGCAATATGGGGTGGTTCAGTGGACACTCATAGATTGTTTATATTGCAAAAACGTTGTGTACGCATAATAAATGGCATAAAGTCAAACAGATAAACTTGAAGAACCTCCTTCATAGGGTTGAGACTACATACGAGTACAATGATGGCTCTGTACATAGTCGAGTTGTGTAAAAGAATAGACTTTAAAAGCAGTAGACTAAACCAGCTGCTCAAACCTGAACTGGAATTAAAATTACCCAGCTGTAGGACTGCGACATACCAGAAAACTGCCACATATAATGCTGAGTTTACATCAAAACAAATACAAATACTGATTAATGTAAAATTATAGATTATTGTAAAAATTAATTAATTAAATTAATATTTTTACATTAATTAAGATTAATGTAAAAGTATAAACCAATCAAGTTTCTTTCTTAAAACAACAGCTAAACGACTAGCCAATCAGAATCGCTCTCCTAATACAAAATTAACGCAATGCTATATATTGTTGCAGACAACGACCTAGACGCATTGTCGCTGGCGTCCAGCGAGGACTGGGAGAACAGCGTTAACAGCTCAGAGCTGGACGTGCAGTACCAGAGCGACGACGAATACGTGGACAACGAGGTACGCACACACACACACACCCCACCACCAGTGTTTATGCGCTCCATACAAGCGAACACATTTAATTACTTACTACTACACAAGCAACAGCCTGTCCGTACACGTGCGTGTGTGTGCGCGTAAATTATGGTACGGCTATTGCACCCAGCGCGCAAATAAAGTCGATCGAAAGAGGCACAACATTATACGTCAAACAACATAAGTGATTTTTCTAACTAATAGCGTAGAAATCTCGGCACCGGTCGATAGCACGGTGGCGTAGTAACTTTGTACCGGCGGAGGGCACGGCGCTAGTTGTTGATGTTGTTGGTAGTTTTGGAACAAGTCAGTCTGACAAGTCCAACTTTGCACCGAGTGTGTAGCAGTGCCTCCACAATGGATGCATGGCAAGCAGTTGGGGGCACCTGGACTGTGGACGTGTTAATAGCTTCGGCCTTGGACTCGAGCCCCAGATAAAATTCAAATTCTTTATTCATTGGCAACATGGTACATTATCCACTGGTTAGTTACAAAAAACCTCAGAAGCTTTGTTAATACACTAAATCTAGGCTCAAATAAATGAACACGGACCCAATGTTTCATAAGGAAGCCGAAACAAGAAAGGAGAAGAGAAAAAGGAGACCATATGTTTGCTGACGAATTTTTCGCGATAATACGAAACAAGTCTGCCTCCTTAATGCGTCGAAGCGGCAGAGCACTAACGGTATGCTGAAGACCATTGCAGAGAGGTGTGACAGTGCAGTATATATTATCTTTGACAATGCTTAACTACAAAGGTAACGCTTTATTTTCGTTTCGCAAAAACTGAGTGAATTCTACTGATTTCAGTATATAATCAATTAGTATGACAATACTTGGGAGGTTTGGGGGGTTACACGCAAAAGGCATGACTCGATGAACCTCCATTATTATTATTTTATTTTTGTTAATTTGCTAATATAGAATAAGTCAGGACTAAAAACATATGGATTATAAATTATCTGAATATATATGTCGGCGAAATAATAAAAGAGGAGCTGATTTGGAGGCAAAGTGTGTGCTCGGCGAGCCGTTCGGCTTGGTTCGGCGATCGTCGCGAGCACGCGCTGACGGAACGTCTGGTAGGACTGGCGCAGGCGCAGACTCGAGACAGTGTTCGCTCGGTACGCGTGCGGGGCGCAGGCACTACACGGACGGATCGTCTGCCTTCTAAATCGTTACTTGTTGATGTAGTGTAATTTTATGTAGTGTCATGTGTTAACTTTGTAACGGCGTTAAACTCAATTTGGGGAGCCCACACTTTCGGCGGAACGAGGAACCTACGACATCAGAAGTGGGATTCGAATCCCACGCCCTCAGAAGAGGCACCTACGACAAATATATATATATATATTTATTTATTATTTTATTTTATGAAACATTGGGTCCGGGTAAATTTAATTTTTTAAAGTTACCACTCAGCATCGTTTTCATTAATAGGGAGTCATTCTTTCGCGATCAAATCGGCCTATTCTAATTGATTATATACTGAAATCAGTAGAATTCACTCAGTTTTTGCGAAACGAAAATAAAGCGTTACCTTTGTAGTTAAGCATTGTCAAAGATAATATATACTGCATTGTCATATTTCGGAAGTGGCACCACTGCAAATCAACCCCTGCAGTTTGGTAGCAATCTACTGATGCCTTCACACTTAATTATTCCTAACCCTCCCCCTCCCGTTTCCTCCCCTTCATTTACCATCACCCGGACGGTGTTGTTAACCCTCTAACGATAGATTGCACAATTCTTCCAGGCTGTCGGGATGGTGTTGCCAGAGCTATCGCGGTACGCCTCCACTGCGAGCTGAAGTCACCTGACAACACTGTATAGGTGAATTGTTGATGTCAGCAAGGACTTAATTTTTAGTATGTATAGCAACAAACCCCATACTTCGAAGATTTTGAATATGTTGATATTTTCTGCTCTCATTCTGTATAATATTATGCAGATTGTGACAAAGTTCTAGTTCATAGGTATTTTGTTACACTCTGTATGTTATAAGTACAGTCAGCATCATATATACATTACAATATACTTTATTGCAAAAAAAAGTTTTAATTTGCTTCTGCTAAATGTACAATTTAGGCTGTCTTATCGCTTTAAGCGATCTAATATTACATATACGTTTTTATTGTATAGATATCATTGAACATCAACATTGTTTAATATTGGTCCTCTCGACCGCTTACAAATATTTGATGCTGACTGTACCTGTGTCAAATTGTGAAGCGCCCGCTGGCAACACTAAATAGTTGATCTATTTAAACAAAAATTAACTAATATTTATAAAAAAAAATACATTCACAGTGACGTCACACGCCGCAATTTCACGCACTATGCGATAAAAAAAGCTTACCTGCAGATAGAGTTTTTAAAACGCGTGTTATGATTGGCTCAATCGACGGAAATTGCGGCACGTGACGTGCTTTGTGATACCACCTTACTTAATACGTAAATATGTTATTTATTTAAGGCCTAAATCTAATATCAGCGTGCGACTTTGATATCATTGGGGAAAAAGTTCTGGTTAAAAAAGGCTCACTTTGTTAGTATGACTTAATACTATGTTAGTAAAACTATAAAAACACATAAATTATTTTTGTTCGGTACGTGAATCACTTCCGCGCCAACCCATTCGATATGGCACAGCAATGATTCACGTACTTGCAGTCCAGCCTATTTGCGATCATATTCAGGATGTTATTGGTACCCCCCGTACCTGCACCCCCCTCCCCCCCCCCCATCCCTCAACGCATAACTTTTGATCGAGTACGCCGATTACAATGAAATAAGTCAAATATTTTTCTGAAAACTACATCAGAATTGGTTCTGTAGTTTTCCGTGATGCGTGCACGAAAAAATATATATTTTAATGTAAGTGTTCTATAACATATCCTTCATCCGCCAATATTGTTTATATATTTTCAACTAACTGTGCCCGCGACTCCGCTCGCGTGGACTACAGGATCCGCTCCCCTTCCCACTTCCGTTCCCACTCCCGCTCCCGCCCCTGCTCCCACCCCCGGTCTCACGCCCACGCCCCACTCCAGCTACAAATGTAGTCCAAACTCATCGCATTCTGAATATTACCGAACATTAAAATTATTTTTTTGCATATTACACCTTGGCTTACATTATGAAGTTTTAGTAGTGATCTCTAATTTTTTATAGTATGTAATAAATATAGCCTATGTTACTTAGGGATATGTAGCATTCTAATAGTGATTTTTTTTTAATCGGTCTAGTAGTTTTTGAGTTTATTCCTTACTTTCCTCCTTATAATATTAGTTTAGATGTACGGACACAGGAACTTTAATTATGTAATCTACTTTTTGTTAACTGCTTTTTTCGCAAACCCTATTGTATCAAAATCGCACGCCGATACTGGCTGTACACTAGCCCCTCCGCGCCGCTTGCACGCTTGTGTGATCGCGCCTTAAGATACTTGCGCATGGGCAGCCCACTCAATGGAGGTTGTAACAACAACTAGCATATAGAATATTAAATAATACATTAACAAAATAATAATAAACTGTAAAACAACTCGTTTTACAATCTTTCGTTAAAAAAACAGTACAGCAAAGGCTTCCATAAAAGACGTAGCCCGAATTTGGCTGGAATAGTATGAATTTCAACTGGAATATGTCTAAAAAAAAAGTTTAATGTACATAGTTATTTTTTTAATAATTTTAATCTGTAATAGGTACTTATTCAATAAAATAAATGTGTTTTGGTTCAGCCATCGACTAATAAGCTCTCTAAGACTCTTAAATAAATGCAAAGTGCTGAAGGTGTGCGGGCGGAAGGAACTGCGCGCTGATTGGCCCGGTCAGTGGCGCGTCGTGTCATGATTGGTCGGAGTTAAGATGATGTGCGCAGTTGATGCATGGCGTCTTGTATAAGATATATAAGCCTAATTTGTTACCAGGAGCTTATTGGTCGATGGGTTCATATGATCATATCAAAAGCGACAAAATTGCTCTTAGAATGGTGCTATTGATATTATAAGTTTTGTCTAATATCAAATCAAGTTAATACTCCTACTTTTCCACTCAACAACGGCCATAGTCCACCAACCTGACCCTGAGCGGATTTCTAAACTTTTTTTGCCATATGCAGATAGATTTCCACACGATGTTTTCTTCATCGAAAAGCCTTTTATGTCATAACAAATAAACCGGTAAATATACTGACGTTTCAATCGCCGTCTTTACCACCTTTAAAAGTTGAAGAAACGGCACCAGTTAGACAGCACAGATTCTTCATTGGTGAAATATTTAATTAATTATAGTCATTTTCGTCAACTTTTTTGGGTTATGGCGATGTAGGTCGTTGGTACGCTCGATTGTTTACCCAAACCATACATTTCCTAAGAACGCATTGCAATAATGCGTTTGTTGGGTTATTTAACCTACATGTCATTTACATAACGTTTGTTTTCGTTTGGCATGTCTATTGAAACTTTGCAGTTACCGAGTTACATTGGGCCAAGGAGTATAACTTATTAGAGTAGGTAAGTATTACTTCCACTATGTATTTGGGCGGATCCGAATATTGAAGTTAATACAATTGTTATATTTTTGTGCACAGTAGGCTTTACTGTCGCGGAAAAGCAATATTTAGATATTGTAAAATTAAGATTTTTTTTGTTTCATATCACTCTAAATGACATAAACTCACAGTTTAGTAATAATAAGATTATTTAACGTAAAAGACTTTTTTGGTTGTAATATTTGCTCACAGACATGAATAATTGTAATAAAATATTACAATGTACCTAATAGAATTAAATAAAATGTATTTTTACCAACAGTGTTTTTTTTTCGCTACTAAAGGTCTACGGAATAAGTAATACAGAAGAACTATCATCAAATATCTGGCTATTTGCCTTGGCTATCCACTTCCGAGATAGACATCACTACCAAATCTATGAACATTGTAAATAAATAATAATAAATAAATATCAGACATTTACATCAATTATCCAGCCCCAAACTAGGCAGAGCCTGTGCTATGGTTACTAGACAATGGATATACATACTTAAATAAATGTATAAACATCCAAGACTTGGGTACAAACATTTATAGTCATCATACGAACATTTGCCACTAGCGGGATTTGAACCCGCAACCTCCGGTGGCGTGGCAGTCCGAGAGCTACACCATTCCGCCACGGAGGTCCGTGAAATGGAAGTGATTTCAGATATAATTTGTAAATACATATATTCTACACTGTTATTTATAAGTTTATAACACACTAGCTGTTGCCCGCGACTTCGTCCGCGTGGACAACTTAACATCGCAAATTATTATGTATTTCCCGTAGGAATGATGTTTTTTCGGGATAAAAACTATCCTATGTCCTATTCCAGGACCTAACCTATATGTGTGCCAAGTTTCATCCCGATCCGTCCAGTGGTTGAAGCGTGATTGAGTAAACAAACATCCAAATGTCCAAACTTTCGCATTTATAATATTAGTAGAATGTGTAACTCAGCGGTTTTGGCAGCGCACGCCAAAATAGCTCGCAGGTAGATTTTTTCCTACTTACTTGATACTTGCGCATGGGCAGCCCACTCAATGGAGGTTGTAACAACAACTAGCATATAGAATATTAAATAATACATTAACAAAATAATAATAAACTGTAAAACAACTCGTTTTACAATCTTTCGTTAAAAAAACAGTACAGCAAAGGCTTCCATAAAAGACGTAGCCCGAATTTGGCTGGAATAGTATGAATTTCAACTGGAATATGTCTAAAAAAAAAGTTTAATGTACATAGTTATTTTTTTAATAATTTTAATCTGTAATAGGTACTTATTCAATAAAATAAATGTGTTTTGGTTCAGCCATCGACTAATAAGCTCTCTAAGACTCTTAAATAAATGCAAAGTGCTGAAGGTGTGCGGGCGGAAGGAACTGCGCGCTGATTGGCCCGGTCAGTGGCGCGTCGTGTCATGATTGGTCGGAGTTAAGATGATGTGCGCAGTTGATGCATGGCGTCTTGTATAAGATATATAAGCCTAATTTGTTACCAGGAGCTTATTGGTCGATGGGTTCATATGATCATATCAAAAGCGACAAAATTGCTCTTAGAATGGTGCTATTGATATTATAAGTTTTGTCTAATATCAAATCAAGTTAATACTCCTACTTTTCCACTCAACAACGGCCATAGTCCACCAACCTGACCCTGAGCGGATTTCTAAACTTTTTTTGCCATATGCAGATAGATTTCCACACGATGTTTTCTTCATCGAAAAGCCTTTTATGTCATAACAAATAAACCGGTAAATATACTGACGTTTCAATCGCCGTCTTTACCACCTTTAAAAGTTGAAGAAACGGCACCAGTTAGACAGCACAGATTCTTCATTGGTGAAATATTTAATTAATTATAGTCATTTTCGTCAACTTTTTTGGGTTATGGCGATGTAGGTCGTTGGTACGCTCGATTGTTTACCCAAACCATACATTTCCTAAGAACGCATTGCAATAATGCGTTTGTTGGGTTATTTAACCTACATGTCATTTACATAACGTTTGTTTTCGTTTGGCATGTCTATTGAAACTTTGCAGTTACCGAGTTACATTGGGCCAAGGAGTATAACTTATTAGAGTAGGTAAGTATTACTTCCACTATGTATTTGGGCGGATCCGAATATTGAAGTTAATACAATTGTTATATTTTTGTGCACAGTAGGCTTTACTGTCGCGGAAAAGCAATATTTAGATATTGTAAAATTAAGATTTTTTTTGTTTCATATCACTCTAAATGACATAAACTCACAGTTTAGTAATAATAAGATTATTTAACGTAAAAGACTTTTTTGGTTGTAATATTTGCTCACAGACATGAATAATTGTAATAAAATATTACAATGTACCTAATAGAATTAAATAAAATGTATTTTTACCAACAGTGTTTTTTTTTCGCTACTAAAGGTCTACGGAATAAGTAATACAGAAGAACTATCATCAAATATCTGGCTATTTGCCTTGGCTATCCACTTCCGAGATAGACATCACTACCAAATCTATGAACATTGTAAATAAATAATAATAAATAAATATCAGACATTTACATCAATTATCCAGCCCCAAACTAGGCAGAGCCTGTGCTATGGTTACTAGACAATGGATATACATACTTAAATAAATGTATAAACATCCAAGACTTGGGTACAAACATTTATAGTCATCATACGAACATTTGCCACTAGCGGGATTTGAACCCGCAACCTCCGGTGGCGTGGCAGTCCGAGAGCTACACCATTCCGCCACGGAGGTCCGTGAAATGGAAGTGATTTCAGATATAATTTGTAAATACATATATTCTACACTGTTATTTATAAGTTTATAACACACTAGCTGTTGCCCGCGACTTCGTCCGCGTGGACAACTTAACATCGCAAATTATTATGTATTTCCCGTAGGAATGATGTTTTTTCGGGATAAAAACTATCCTATGTCCTATTCCAGGACCTAACCTATATGTGTGCCAAGTTTCATCCCGATCCGTCCAGTGGTTGAAGCGTGATTGAGTAAACAAACATCCAAATGTCCAAACTTTCGCATTTATAATATTAGTAGAATGTGTAACTCAGCGGTTTTGGCAGCGCACGCCAAAATAGCTCGCAGGTAGATTTTTTCCTACTTACTTGATATTTTGGACAATTCACACAATATTTTTATAAATTGTAGCCTATGTGTTATTCTGATGTATAAGCTATATTATTGTAAAGTTTCATTAAAATCCATTCAGTAGTTTTTACGTGAAAGAGTAACAAACATCCATCCATACTTACAAACTTTCGCGTTTATAATAATAGTAGAATTCGTGGACACAGCCCACGTGACTTTTTTCGTAATGCGGCACTTGACGACGAACCAATACGAAATTGGTACGTCTATTGACATACTGTCCACGAACATGTTAAATACCAGATTCACAGCGCAATTACAAAATTGATAGCGCTTAAGAACTAAAATGTTTATAAAGCTTTGGCCCCACATGCGGGACTGGACTGACGTGAAAACTACTTCTGGGCAAAGGCCCAAACACCACCAATGAACACCACCACAACCGGTCCTCCGCCGTCCGCCAGCCGCTTTTGGCCAACTCCTTTAGATCGTCTGTGTCAGCGGGGCGTCCCACACTTCGCGTATCATCGGATATGTGATAGATGTGGCCTATGCACTACCACTAGGCCGTGTGGTTTCCGGTAGAGTAGAATAGAATCACTCCAACTCTTCCCGTAGATGTCGTACAAGGCGCCTAAGGGAATACATTATTATCTAATAAATAAAATCTTAAACTTGGCGTGTCTGTACATTGAAGATATTTGCAAAAAAAAATTGGGGAGTCTAAGGATAAGCAACATAACACATTTCGATCATTTTTGAAATTTTCGTCTGTTTATCTGTTTGTCTGTGAGATTGTGCACGCATCACTTAAAAACTACTGATCGGACTTTGATGGACTTTTCACAGAAACATGGGGCTTGATTTGGTGTAACATATAGGCTTTATTTCATTGCAATCGGTGCAGTCAATCAAAGTTATGCCAATTTATAGTTTCCGAAAACTCGCATACGCTGCAAGGAGTGTATGTAGGGTGTAAATGCTCGATTGAATTCATGAGCGGTAGCGGGAGCGGGTATGGTACCAGTGTAATGTGAGATTTTGAAAACTATATATAACTTTTGATTGAGTTAGTCAATTACGATGAAAAATCTGGATCTAGATGTGGAGCTGGATCTGGAGCCGGACCTTAAGCTAGACCTGGATCTGGAGCTGAAACTGGACCTGGACCTGGAATGGGAGCAGGATTGAGAGTTAGATTGAGTCTGAGTGGAAGGGGATAGGGAGCGGAAGTGGTAATGGGAGCGGATCCTGTAGTCCACGCGTGCGGAGCCGCGGGCACAGCTAGTAAAACATAAATCAGGCCTCCCTAAACCATCTGGTTAGTGAGGGGAGTGTAGGCCAAATCCTCCGTCTGTCTCCGGCAGATGAGAGAGGGTTGTGCTCCTGCAGTGGAGACAACAATAACCTGATGATGATGCACTACCATTATAGTTTTACTTTTGACTGCCTCATAACTTGGTCGTTCTAGAGCGCCAGAGGACGTGGTTCGATTCCCATCAAGGACAGACAACGTTGTTCAGTTATACAAGTTGGTCCCGGTCTGAATGTTTTATTTGCGAGTGGTTCTATCCTTGTCTAATTAGGACCACAATGTGTCTCGACACGAAGGCGGTGATGTTGTTCGCCACACTTCACGCCAAGTGGTATCACGGGGCGAAGGAAAGTCGCTTTGCGACGTTAGTCGGGATCGCGCAAAGTGGCGATACATCGTCTCTGCCTACCCCCCTGGGACCAAGGTGTGAGCATTATGTATGTATGACAGACAATTAATCGTAACTAACCGCTTCGTTGGCTTGGCGCTGGAGGTCTAGGGTTCGATTTCCACTGTATATTTTACAACTTTGTAAATATTGGTCCCAGTACATCTCGGTATTCTTCATTACTTCTCTCAGAGAAAATTTTAATATGTAATGCATATGATTAATTACAAATCAAGCTAACAAAATATTTGTCTTGAGTCCTTGTAGTATCCGGAACATCCACTCCCGGTTTTCCTTTGAATATCGTACGAGGCGATTAAAGAATAAATCGAATGATGAACAGGAGCATCATATATGATGTACATTGGACATTTATAAACCGAGGAGGTTGGTTCACGCTTGATCTAACCTGATGGTAAGGTCACCAACCCACCTTTCACGACATTAAACTTACATAACAGATCTGGTTCAATGATTGAGTTTATAGACTTCTGATATTTGTATTTTCATTTGTACGTAACTAGCACATTTTATGCTATAGCTTACGAAGTTTAATATAAAAGAATAATTAAAATTAAACTACCAGTAAACTATTAAAATGCATTTATTAACGAAATCCCGAAATAAAAATAAATATGAGTACCACCACTAAGCGCTTACAAAAGCTGTTCTAATTTAATTTCCCTTATATGTATGTAAACGTAATATTAATAATATTTTATTTTTATGTCATGGAATGTTAAAAGAAAAGTTAAATGTAGTGCGTTCGCTTCTGTGAAGAACTACAGGTATAAACACTTATCAACACCAGTTCCAGTTGGCGTAAGGAACAAAACGATAAAAACTAGGTATATCGGTTTGCTCGTAAATAACTTTTTTGTTCATTTGTATATATGTATACTGTGTTTAAATTAGAAAATGTTAAACGATAACATTCAATAGAGCTCGAAAAACTAAGTATAGTAGTGGTCCCGATTCTGAAGGCACACATTTAAAATTTGACAGCGCTAAAATTGGTTTCGTCTTTATCTTCATAATACTGTGTGACAAGGATAGCAACAGTTTTAGTGCTGTCAAATTTTAACGTTGTGCCTTCAGAATCGAGCCCAGTGTACAGTTTAAAAGACTAATTTTCGATAAATATGATACAATACAATACCTGTAGAGTAACTTCTTACAGACCATTACGTATCAAATACTGAACAAAATTCAAGGTAAGTACCGTCGACCTCTGAATAATGAATAATACCTAAAATGGATATTAAATGTAACGCATTACAGTCCAATTTATATTGTGTCAGTTTGACAGAAAATATTTTTTATTGCGCATTGTCAATGGTCTTACGAATAAAAATAATTCGGTACTTATGCGCTAAATGCCTACGGATCGCTTCAAATATTAACTACATTTTCATGAGAAAGCTATAACACTAGTCCTAAAATACACGTCTAACGTCATTTATATACTCAAAGATTTATTATTCTCATTAATTCCATTATTATGACAAACTAATTGCCACGCCGGAGGTTGCGGGTTCGAATCCCGCTAGGAGCAAATGTTGATGAATATGAATGTTTGTACCCAAGTTTTGGGTGTTTATATATTTAAGTATGTCTATCCGTTATTTAGTAACCATACCACAGGCTCTGCCTAGTTTGGGACTGGATAATTGGTGTGAATGTCTGAGATAATTATTTATTTATTTAAAAAAACTGTCTTCTCCCATCTCTAAGTAGGCTATACTCGGTACAGCGGCAGCTTTCACGGAAAACGTATTTGTTGCCGCTCCCCACTTCTCTCCTTACTTCCGTCCTTCCATCTCGGTCGCGATGTCGCGCAACTTTCTCAATACTTCAAGCGTATTATTTACATAGAGATAATAAAAGGCACAATATATTAAAGCATTCTTCCCAAAAGGAAGTTCTTGTCCGCATATTATTATTATTATCCTACAGACTTCCACTACTGGACATAGGCGCCCGAGTCCGGCAGTTACCTATGCGTCAGTGGTGTAGTGTCAGTTCAGTTCCGTGAAATTTCGTGACGGATCGATAGCCTTTACTGCGTTTGAAATATGACACATTATTCCTTAACCTAAAAAAGACTGACTCAGGACTGAGGCGGCACAGTTATGTTCGAATGAACCTTAACACGTTCGTGGACAGTAACGTCAATAGACATCATACCGGTTGAAGTAATTTTTAAGAATTTATTTTAATGTACTTACTAGCTGTTGCCCGCGACGTCATCCGCGTGGACAACTTAACATGACAAATTATTATATATTTCCCGTAGGAATGGCATGTTTTCTCGGGGTAAAACTATCCTATGTCCTGTTCCTGGACCTAACCTATATATGTTTGCCAAGTTTCATCCCGATCCGTCCAGTGGTTGAAGCGTGATTGAGTAACAAACATCCAAATATGCAAACTTTAGCATTTATAATATTAGTAGGATAGCTACATCTGTG
The DNA here is from genome assembly GCA_947086405.1 of Esperia sulphurella. NCBI lineage: Eukaryota > Metazoa > Arthropoda > Insecta > Lepidoptera > Oecophoridae > Esperia > Esperia sulphurella. The sequence goes on from OX352282.1 coordinate 6,525,915, forward strand.
ACGGGCTTACAAGCTTTTGGCTTTGACAGGTGTCAACGTCAAAAGCTTCACTTCTTTTCCTAGTTCTTCTTGAGCTAACTTCACTGTTATATTTTCAGCTACGAACTATAGGCAAAGCGCATACCTACCTTAGTTCCTGCGTATATTATGAAACTAATTTGCTCTCAGTTACTCCATTCGCTAGCGAATATTGTCTTAGCTTTATTCAAGATTATTATTTATTTACAAACGTTATATTATACTTTATTTTAATATGAATAAGGTTAAGATCTCATTGTCCCCCCCCTCCAGTAAAAAAATGCTACTCTTATTTTGGTGGGTACTATGTATTAAGTTTAATTATGGTGCTTAGCCCCCCCCCCCCCCCTCTGCATAACGCCGCCCCTGATTATTGTTATACATACCTCCATCATACGTACATATTGTATCTTATATGTAACTCACACTATATCCCATTATCTATATATAATTTATCTATTGTTGTGTTAAGCATAACCGTTTTATTTTAACTTCAGTCTACTTTTTGTTCAGTCTGTATATCTTCTAATAGAGGCAAGTCTTCTAGAAAACTGTCTTCTTCGAAAAGCATAGAAGAATCTGAAAAAGAATGTAAATAATCAGTAGTCTAATAAAACATTACGTCTTAAATTTAAGAAAAATCGTGAAATGTAATTAGGATATGTAGTACCTAGTATTTAGTCCTAGTCGTCCACTACTGGACATAGGCCTTCTCCAAATGAACCCCACCACACCCTGTCCCCCGCATCCAGCGCATCCGGGCCACCTTCTTAATGTCGTCGGTCCACCTGGCGGCGAAGCGGTACTGCGACAGATGTGACCCGCCCACTGCCACTTCAGCTTACTAATTCTTTCGGCTATGTCGGTCACCTTCGTTATTCGAAATTTTACTTACTTTTAAAAATAAAAGGATTTTTCCCTCCAGGTGGCGTTGGATATTTCCACCCTATGTTATTATATGTATAAACGGAACCCTGCCTGAACAATACACAGCTTCAACTGGGTGAGTTCTAGAACTGTAAATTTTGTATAAACGTTCCTAAAACGACGTAAGCAACTACTAAGTTGGGATTTGAAATTTCCTTAGGGTCCCTAAAATGGGTTGAGCAACTTTTTACCCGAACGAAATCGCGAGGAATCTGCCAGAATAGCATTTAATAAAATCATATTTTTTTTATATTAGACTACTTTGATTTGAAGATATTGTGTCTATCAAAATCTTATAAAGTATTTTACTTAGTTGGTATAATAAAAAAAATACATTTCCACCATGTGTAGCTGAATCGAATGTCACAATATGAGGCTTATTTATCTAATAAATAAAATCGTAAACTTCGCGTGTCTGTACATTGAAGATATAACCAAAAAAAATGGGAGGGTCTAAGGATAAGTAATATAACACATTTCGATCATTTTTCAGTTTTTTTGTCTGTTTATCTGTTTGTTTGTGCGCGCGTCACTTAAAAACGACTGAACAGATGTTGATGGACTTTTCACAAAAACACAGTGTTTAATTCGGTGTATACAGGGTTACAGGAAAAGTCGTGCTAGATCCCTTAAGGGTGTGGAGCACCCATCATTTCTGACTTATTTCACTATGAAACACCCTACCCTAAACTTAACCCTTTTCGAGATATTCGACTTTTAATTTTTTTATTGAAAATTGCTGATTTTTAGGCTACTACATTTATTTTTGTTTATTTTGTGTATCTTATTATTATTATTATTGCATTTTTACATGTGTAGTAAGATGCTTTAGGACGTCAATCATTAAAATAGTGCACAAGTTATTTGAATAGACCGTAGTAGACAAGTGAAAGAAAAGAAATAAAAAACATATTAGAAAGTTTATTTTTCTCTAAGGGATATCTAAAAAAAATGTTATGGTAATTGTTCGGCAGATGTTTTTTAAAATATCTACGGTTCATCAGCTATCTAACGAGGTATAATAATGTAGGGTTTTATTCAAATGCATTCAAAAAAATTTAGTTTCATAGGCGACAGTGGAGAAGAAAATGTATACTTAGCCCTAAAAAGTAAAATAAAACAATAGGTAAGCATGAAATGCCATTTATTAAAGGTTTTCTCACAACTTTTTCTTTTTCTACAGTTCATGTTCAACATGGCCGCCTCTATTTCTAATACATTGTCGCATCCTTCTACGGAGACCGGTCTTCACTACGCCAGTGGTCAATGTGGTCCTCATTTTATTTGCTGCATCCACAATCCTTTCTTTAAGTCTTCCACAGACGAAACTGGATTCCGCTCGCTGTACACGAGACTTTTCATGCAGCCCCACACATGAAAATCCATGGGGGTTAGGTCCGGACTTCTTGCTGGCCATGGCAATGGCCCACCTCGTCCAATCCATTTGTTTGGATAATTTGTGTCCAGCCAGTCTCTGACACTTCTCCTGAAATGGGCAGGGCAGCCATCGTGTTGGAACCACATGTCCCTGATCAGGTTGAGTGGCAGATCATCCAGCAAATCACTCAAGTCTGCTCTCAGGAAATTTTCGTAGCTTTCCCCGTTTAGATTATCCGGGAGAAAGTAAGGTCCAATCAAATGATTGGAGATAATGCCCATCCACACATTCACGCTGAATCTTCGTTGGGACCCCTTCACTCTTTTCTTATTGGGATTCCTTAGTTCTTTTAGGGCCCAGTAATGGGCGTTGTGATAGTTAGTTATGCCATCTTTATCAAATTTGGACTCATCCGTCCACAAGATATTTCTTAAAAAATCTGGGTCTTCTACATCAGCATTTAGCATAAATCTGCAAAAGTCCAATCTTCTCGCGGGGTCCCCTTCTTCAATAACGTGTACTGGCGTGTAATGGTACGGGTATAGGCCAGCAGTATGCACTGTAAACCACACTCTCCATTGCGAAAGCCCCAGATCACGGGCAACAATATTAGTGGAAGTAGTCGGATCCGCTCGAAAGCGTTGCACTATCTCATTGTCCTGTTCTTCGTCGTCAATTCGTGGTCTTCCCATGTCTGTACTTCGTCTCAAAACAGAGCCAGTTTCTCGAAGTCTTCGATAAACTCTGTCAAAAACGGCCACATCCGGCACTCGACGACCGGGGTAGCGAGTTATGTATTCGTTGCGAGCTTGCGCAGACACACAATCGCAGTATCCGTAACAAATAAGCATATCAGCATATTCCTCAGGTGTGTAGGACGTCATACTCAACACTTCCGTATCACAGGCACAAATCAGAGTCCGGTTAACAAGCACAGTAGTCACAAATCATAAGAAATAGTCCAGAATCACAGCCAAGTCGAGAAAAAGAGCAAAACGATATCGCATCTACTATGTACGAAGCACAAAAGCAGACTGACAACCAAAACAATGTTTCCGGTTGTATTCCCAGTCCTAGCCGGTGTCTACACATTTTTTCTTTCATTCGTACCTACATAAATCGTCACTTGTCTCGCTCGCACGGTGCGTCTTAACTTGAAGGACAATAGGCGTGGGACCGTTAGAACTGCTACCTGGAGCGTCCCAACTACTTTTTTTCCACGAAATGTAATACAAACCCTAGATTGTTACACCTCGTTAGATAGCTGATGAACCGTAAATATTTTAAAAAACATCTGCCGAACAATTACCATAACATTTTTTTTAGATATCCCTTAGAGAAAAATAAACTTTCTAATATGTTTTTTATTTCTTTTCTTTCACTTGTCTACTACAGTCTATTCAATTAACTTGTGCACTATTTTAATGATTGACGTCCTAAAGCATCTTACTACACATGTAAAAATGCAATAATAATAATAATAAGATACACAAAATAAACAAAAATAAATGTAGTAGCCTAAAAATCAGCAATTTTCAATAAAAAAATTAAAAGTCGAATATCTCGAAAAGGGTTAAGTTTAGGGTAGGGTGTTTCATAGTGAAATAAGTCAGAAATGATGGGTGCTCCACACCCTTAAGGGATCTAGCACGACTTTTCCTGTAACCCTGTATATAGGCTTTATTTCATTGCAATTGATGCAGTCAATCAAAAGTTATGCGAATTTATAGTTTTCGAAAACTTGCATTCACTGCATTACAACAACGGAATTCGTGAGCGGTAGCGGGATCGGGTATGGTACCAATGTAATGTATGTGTTTTTGAAAACTATAAATTCGCATAACTTTTGAGTTAGCCGATTACGATGAATTTGTTGCATACGTTTGAGGGAGGGTTGAGGAAAGGGTTGAGGAGAGGGTTGGAAGCAGAGTTGAGGGTAGGGTTAAGGGGGTAGATTCGAGAGTGGGATCTAGAGCTGGATCTGGACCTGTACCTGGACCTGGACCGGGAGTGAGATTGAGAGTGGGAGTCTGAGTGGAAGTGGGATAGGAAGCGGAAGTGGGAATGGGAGCGAATCCTGTAGTCCACGCGAGCGGAGCCGCGGGCACAGCTAGTGTTTAATAAAGCTAGTTGTAACTTTACACTTTACTCACCTTCTCTCTCCAGTTTGATCTTCCCAATCGGTTTCTTATCGTCATTGAGTTCTGTTTTTAATTCTGCCCCGAATTTTCCCTGAAACTAAAATCAATAATTGATTACGAATCAGTGTGACAAGAAATAACAGTTGATGGATGTAAACTAGGCCAGTCAGGTGTGTCAGGATCGCGCAAAGTGGCGATACATCGTCTCTGCCTACCGCTCTGGGACCAAGGCGTGAGCATTATGTATGTATGACAGACAGTACAGTAATTAATCAGTAACTGACCGCCTCGTTGGCTTGGCGCTGGAGCTCGTGGTTTCGATTCCCACTGCATATTTTACAACTTTGTACATATTGGTTCCGGTACGTCTGGGTATTCTTGATTACTTCTCTCAGGCGTGATTATTTATATATGTGAGGCGTCAGTAAGTCTCCAAGGCGTGAGTATTATTTATATATGTATATTAATTACGCTTTATACAAGACCTGCTTGGTGGCTCAAAGGAAGATCTTAAGTATACCTTTACGAAGTCCGGCAGTCCATCTTGTAGATGGTACCAGCTCAGGATGAATATCAGCGATACGAAAAACAAATTCGTGCAGATACCTGTAACATACATCAAACATTGTAATGGGGGAAACATATTTCAAAATAAAACTATTATTTACGGAATGAAATGAAATGTGCACACCTGTCCCTTGTTCACAAGATATTCAAAAATCCTTCTGCTCCCTAATACCTCCGTTCCAGTTTCCACGAGCTGTATCATTGTTCTGTGACCTGCCCAATGCAACGTATTCAGTTGCAGGGGTGAATAAATTGATTTGATTTTGTAGCGACTCATATTCGCTACCTCTTATGAGCTTGTACCAAGCGACATTATCGTGACGTCACCAGGTGATCACGTGATTAGCACGGCTGTATGAAGTGCGCCCCCCTGCGCGCGCGCACCCCGCGCGCCCGCGCGGCCCTCTCGGGCTCCGCGCGACAGGTTGCCGACCGCCATGAAGTCGTTCACTCGCTTTGCTTCGGCCAGTCAGTCAACGCGCAATTGCTTTATATAGTTTACATTCATAGCAGTGCTTTTCAGTGCATTGTTCATTTAAATATAAAACTATTCTATCATATTGCCGCATTCTTCTTCTATCAAGCTTCACTCTTCCTTCTCACGCATTCTTCACTATCATTCATCTGCACGGGTTCGATTCCTGACCTCAACAATATCGCGGAAGACGCTCAGGAGCACCTTCCACAATTTATATAACTCACCGATGAGGGCGGAGACCTTGGGCCAGTGGAACATGACGTACCGGAGACCGTGGAAATGCGCTTCGATGTGAAGCTCGCACGCGTACACCTGCGCGAACCGGGACTGCAGCTCCACATACGCGTCCGTCACGGGAATGTTCTGGACGTGACAACATCATTTATTTTAATCATTCGATCACTAACAGAATGTACATCAGTGGTTGCTTAAGGGAAACTTAAGTAAGGTGGTTGGCAGTGACTGGATGAGAAGAACCGAGTATCAGGTTCAATGGCGCACCTTGGGAGAGACCTATGGACATAGGTCTTTAATTTTGAGCGCCTCGATGGTCTACTGGCTTGATCATTGGAGTCGAGCGCTGAAGGTCGTGCGTTCGTTTCCACTGGGGAACCGATTACTGCTAGGGTAAACGGGTCGAGTGGAGATCGCGACTGCGAAAGCGTAGTGTGGGACGCCCCCTGGCTAGATGGCGCGAATATCTGCGTAAGGCGGTTGGTAGTGACTGGATGAGAACCGAGGATCTGGTTCAGTGGCGCGCCTTGGGAGAGGCGTATATCCAGCAGTGGACTCATTCAGGCTGATGATGATGATAAGGGAAACTTAAAAATGTACTGTACATTGGCCTAGATGCCATGATAATTATATAGGCAACTAATAAAGATATTCGAAAAATTCAAACTGGCATAGCTACTAGGTGGCCTGATACAAAAAAGGGTGTCGTGATCATCAGCCTGAAAGAGTCCACTGTTGGACATAGGCCTCTCCCAAGGAACGCCACTGAACCCGATTCAAATTCAAATTCAAAAAGTTAGTACGAAGAAGTGGCAGTGGGCTGGTCACATCTATCGGAGACCCGATTACCGCTGGAGTAAACGAGTTCTCGAGTGGAGACCGCGACTGGGCAAGCGTAGTATGGGATGCCCCCTGGCTAGAAAAATGTGGTCAGTAAATATAAAAATACAACTCATAGAAAGTACCCAAACAAAAGTGATTTTTTCCTCGTGAAGAGTTCTTTCTTTTTAACGCCAATCGAAAGCCGTATATATCATCTACATACAAGGTTCTTCAATGTCAAAGTTCTACTAAGTATCGTAAGTATTATGCTAAAATGACACCTTCAAAATATATTTTTAGTGAAGTGTCAAAATGCCTCCGCTACCCCGAACAACCTACATCCAACAAAACTAACCTGATCATCTTCAAAATCGCTGAACAGATCGACATGAAGCTGCTGCTTTTCCTCGTTGAAACCGGCCAGCAGCAGCGGAGCCAGCACTATGGTCCTCATCAGTTGGTGCAGGCGAGACCTGGTGCAAAAAGACAGCCACTCATTATGCCAGCTTCAGGGTAAGTCCAGTTGTAAATGTTTATTTAATAACTATTGAAAAATAAAATTAATATTTTTATTCTCATCATCAATCAGTCAATGAACAGCCTATTAATATGTGCCCAGCCCACAGTTGGTGCACAGGCCTGCCCTCTTAACTTTCGTCCACCACGCTGACCCAGCATGGGTTGATGGACTTCACATGCCCCTCAGAATTTCTTTTATGACTTATGATGCAAGTTTCCTCGCGATGTTTTCCTTCACCCAATAGCCTATGGAATAATAATTCATTCTGTTCCGAAAAATTCAATGGTATGGTCACTACGGTCCCGTATTGCCCGGGGCGAGCGCACTATCAACTAATTTACCACGACTCCTCATTATCGTAGTAATTATTTTTTCCATTATTTTATTTTATTATACTTTAGTATTCATACGGCCCTGGTATTGTGTTCTGTGGTTACGACACATTAAATTAATAATTCCTTAAATATAAGTAGGTAGAGGAGTACGGTGTAGAAGCAAAGATGTCCTCAACTCGGCATAGTGCTGCACCTAGAAGGTGTAGTGCTGTTTTTCTGCCGGGATCTCAATGTGTGTATGTGTGGGTAATTTAGAGTTACGTATGGAATTTCACAATTCATTGCCAAAGTTTCAGATAAACTCACCTATGCCTGAGCATTGCCGATCTGCACGAGGAGGATACCAGGACCCCGCCCTTCGCGCGCATCTGAGCGCACACCATGAACATACCTGACAAATTAACACAGAATCTTACAGCTGATAGTCTTGTTTTGGACTTTTAAGTTAAGTCAGTTCTTAGATTGATTGTATTTACCTGAATCATAGTTGCTGGGAGCTAGCTTATTTTAGGAATTTCTTGGTTAGAAATCATGTTATTTACCCAAGTCCTTATTGATCTGCGATTCTGGCATATCAAGCATGAGTCGTATGCGGTAGGGCTGCGCCGACATGAGCATGTGGCTGCGCTTCGTCAGCTGCACGTGGGCTGACGGAAACGAGCATATACCCATCTGCTCCTCGCATGATCTGCAATGCAATGTTGAAAATATAATTTTATTTATAGACCGGATGGACTGACAACCTTAAGAAGATGGCCTGAAGCATTCGTTCGAAGGCGTTGGAAGATGGCGCTCATTGGGAAAGGCCTTTGTTCAGAAACTGGCATTGATAGGCTAATATGATAATGATACTTTTAAAATTTTTATAGTGTTCTCCATTATATAAGTAAGGAGAGTGAGACAATGAGTCACCTGCTGTGCAAATGCATTGGCCGGAAAGCCAATGAGTGTCCTGGGTAAAGCTTGTGACAGTTGATACTACTCCTACTCCTGAGCTACATAATAATAAACCTTATTCAGCAGATTCTTGAGGATGAGAGCAGAAGCGTTTAACACAGGGGAAGTCACAAAGACCACTCAGGACCACGGATCAAAGTGTCACTGGGTCGATCTGCCTCCTAATAAGAATTCAACAGGGGTGGCCTCCTGGCCCCTATAATAGGATACACAAAAACAAAGATTTGGTAAATTTACTAAACAAAATCTTGAAAACTACAAACAAATTCCAAAACTTCTATCACTGTTGAAATTCTCATATGTTCTAGCTAGATAGATAAAGGCCATTTTGTCCATAAATAAAAAACACAATAAAAGACCAATCTACTAATCAGGAACTAGGCAAGCAGGAGGAAGTCAAAGTCAAAATCTTTATTTGACAGAGTAGTTCCATTCACGACAGCACACCCCACTCTTTCTCTAGATCTCTTACATTTCATTGTATGAGTTATATTTATACTGTTACTTATGCCATTATGCTCTAATCATGTGTGTACATACTATTATGCTGACGTTTGGATTTAACTTTCAGCATTCTGCAAAAAGTTGTGGGACATGCCTTCATGAATTCATGTCACTTCACTTAGCACATTTATATATATATTTTTTGTTACAAACCACCACTTTAAAAAAACTCAGCAAACTTCCACCAACACATCTAGGCCTAGTTGCACAGGACAACTGAGGCAGGACTCTAGAGTAGGTATACTTAGTAGCTTAAAGAAAGAGTGAATAGGCATCTTCTGGGTGAGCGTGCACCACCATCATTTACCATCAGGTGAAATGGAGGTCAAGCGCAAACCCATAAAAAAAATGTGTGCCGGTTTGAAGGGTATGCAACCATTTAAATTGCAGGAACATGAGTCCTATCAATGTAATCCTCAGGGTGGCAACGCACTTGTGGCTTTTCTATTAATGTAAAAGATACCCAGATTAGTGTATGTTATATATGGACATTGGGGGTAGTCACAGAAGTGTCAGTTTTGGTTAACACAGGTCAGCAGCTACATGTACTCTCACTCTGCTTTCCAAGTATATAGCGATATATAATAGTGTAAAACGCGACAATTACCACTTACCGACAAGTTATCCAGTAAAAAAATACTCAATTTTTTCAGTAAAAAAAATACTTACTTGAACTGCAAATGCACCGGACGGACATGCGTTACATTCGGCATGTATGTGTAGTAGAAAACCACATACATAAACACAGAAATCCACAGTATTGCCGTCACGAATACACTTATTATCCCCGCCCTGTACAGTAAATCTTTCGCACTGCTTATTCCTTTATTCGTCCTTATTTTATACTCCAAATACTGCCTTATTAAAAACGCTTCCACTGGAATCTGTATGTATTTTTTAAAAACTTTAAATGGATTGCAGTAGTCTAAAAAAGCCATTACGAGAGTTTTTCTCCTAAAACGATTCTCTTATCTGCGAAACGGCCAAGGAGCCGGAACACTAGGATCCGTGGGTAGATAGGTTAATACCATTGGTACAAAGATATTTTTAAATCCGGTCCGATACCGTGATAATATTAAATATCGAGTTGCAGCGTACTCCGGTTAAGATAAGACTAATAAACAATGATAAACTCGTTTAAAAACAATGCCAACAATATTTTTTTTATCTCTACGCTATGAATTAAATAGATTCGATCCGATGATAACAAACAACTGTCAAAGGGTCATCAGTCATATGGAAAGGTCATTGTGATAATTACGTTTCGTTCAAGCATTTCTCTAATGTTTCTTTAGTGTAAATTCAGGGCCCGATCTAGCTATTTAGCCGCTCCGGGCAAATATTATTTTCGCCGCCCCACAGTGGTACCATTATTAAAAATAGTGGTCTTAGTAACGAAAGTCATTATTTTTACCTACAAACATTCCTATCGGTCGAAAATGTACATTGGAACAACAAATGTTATGTAAATTTTTTCATGAAAATGACTCCTTAAGTGAAAAAATTTATATCTGGAACAACTGTATGGAGAAAAATAGATTTTAATTTTTTTCTCGGAGCTATCAACAGCTGTTGTGGTTTAACCTGACATGTTATACAATACTATGTACCGTCCATAAAAAACCATAAAAACCTAGTGTGTATCGTTGCAGCTTTGGCTATAAAGTGTGTTTTTATTTTTCATATATATTTTTAATATTTTTTACATCATTGCGGTTAATTTTGGTATTTTATTTCAGAAATCTATTTTATGAGAAATATATTAAAGTAATTTCATATTACATTGCACTAAATATTGAGATAATTTTTTTCCCAGCATATTTTAAATTGATTATATAGCGTATGATGATTTACCAATAGAGCGTAGGCTTCCGTTGCGTGCCAATAGAGGGCAACCAGCCCTTCGCTATTCGCCCGAATGATATTCTCGGGATGTTCGGGAACGTTCGGTAGCACTCGGCTACCACCCGAACCTCCCTTCCCGGCGAGCCAGTTCGTTCGGGACCACTGACTGGTAAACCCGTATGATTGTCCCGCGCTCGTCGTCCAGAGCGGCCGAACTCTCTTTCTGTTCATGTTTGTTTTCGTGTACCTTATAACTTGTGTTTTCTATAGTAATTAAACATTAACTACCATACGCGAGACTTTAATTCCGACATCCAGACGCACCCACGCCACATTTGACGCCCAACGTGTTTGTGCAAGTGCATTTTGAAGTTGAACTGGATTTTCGGTTTAGAACGAGGTTACCTAAAACCTACCTGGACTATTATGGTGGTGTTGTGCAGTGAACTTTATGCATTTTGTGGCTTACGCGTTCGATAAAGTGTATTTCCTTTTTTTTTCGAATTGCGTCGCTTATGTGTACGTTACTGACACTACGAATAGTTCGATCGGTTTTCGTTCGTTAACAAAACAAAACATTGAACATGGGACGAAAGACCCGCCAGTCGCTACCTGCTGGTAGTGAAGACGAATCTGAACAGTCTGGTACGGCTACTGGTGGCAACATAACGATGTCACACGACAGTTTGACGACTATACTCGCTACGCTGCAGCAGTCGCAAGCTGAATTTTGCCAGCAGCTACTGCGAGAAGTTCGTTCCTCAACGCCGGCCCCGGCAGCGATGGACTCCGTGGCCACCGCCGCCGCAGTCGTCGCGGCCGCAGGTACTGTTAATGCCAACTTCTCTCAGTGTCCAGCACGATACAGTGGCCAGCCGGACGAGTCATTGGAAAATTTCATTGATGCAGTCGATACATATAAGTCATGTGTAAATGTTTCGGACGAGGTTGCATTACGCGGCGTGTCCATGTTGCTGACTAAATCCGCCGCTGTCTGGTGGCAAGGCATAAAGCATACCATCACCAGCTGGGCTGACGCGCTTACAAAGTTACGCAGCGCCTTCGGAGAACGCCGATCACCTTTTCAAATTTATCAGGAGCTATTCGCGCTGGTGCAAGGTGAGACAAACACAGACTTGTTTATCTCTAAAATTAGAGTTCTCTTTTCGAAGTTGCCTAAAGGAGATTTAAGTGAACATGTACAACTAGACATGTCTTACGGCCTACTTGACCGGAGAATAAGGAAAAGGTTAAGTAGGGAGAGCGTAAATACCTTCGACGAATTGTTGAATAAAGCCCGTAACATAGAAGATTCTTTAAAAGAAAGAAACTGTGGCTCGAAGGTTAGCGTTACGAAGGCAGACCCTCCCAAGTCCGACTCTACGAAGTCGGGTAGTACTGGGAAAAATACCTACACGTCACGGTATTCGTCGCAGTCGCAGCGGTCGGCTAAGTTAGATAGCTTGGGCGGCACGGGCGGCGCGGCCGCTAGTGCGCAGTCCGCGCATTCGGGATCGCCCGCGGATCGCGCCGAGCCGCCGCCCCAAGACAGCAGTGCTACGTCGGGGGGAAAAGGGAAACGCGCCTTTTGTGGGTATTGTAAACAGGGTGGCCATAATATAAATAATTGTGAAAGACTTGAAGGTAAAAAGCAGGGAAAAAGTGAAAATAAAGTCCAGTGTTATGGGTGTGGTGCGCCTAATATTATTCGTTCTAAATGTCCCCAGTGTAATCCTCCCGGTGGACAGTCGTTTTACGCATTAAATACAAATGACATTCCGGAGCGACGACCTACACCGCCGCAGGCGCCGCCGCGGCGGTCGGCCGGCACACGCGCGGGTGGTTGCCATGGCAACCGCCTCAATCCGCGCACTCCCGATCCGGTCAACGGCGACCTCCGCGCCTCCTCCGTGGTCGCGGCGGCTTCGCGGCCGGCGCCCCCCGCGCCCCCGCACCCGCTGTGTCAGAGCGCCACGAGTTGTGTTGCAGGTAACCCTACGGTTGCCGTAGGGGTCTGTACTAAAAACTTTTCGAGTGATCTAAATGTACGATCTACTTGTGTTGTGTGCAATAATTTTTCACATAGTAATGAATGTTTTTCCTACGGTTGCGATGTTGTAAACAATGACTTGTGTACTTGTACTGCTAAGCAGAATTGTATAAATTCTAATATTATTGATAGTGGCATGCAAGGGAAGTCGACGTCTCAAACGCTTACGTCTGCCGTATTACATGAGGCCAGGTGCTCTCAATCGTTTTTTGTAAAATCCAGTGATTGTCAATCTTTTTCCGGGAAATCCAAAGAATGTCAATCTTTTTGTCAAATGACCAGGGATGGTGAACCTTTTCGTAGGCCAATATTAAATATCAGTATTTTAGGGGAACAGGGTACTGCTTTAGTAGACTCAGCGGCAAAAAGTTGCGTTGCCGGTCATACGCTGTACGCTCTCCTTAGGGCTAAAGGACATCCTTTGCATTCGTCAACAAAAATTGTTAAACTGGCGGATGGCATTAGTAGGTCAATGGACGTGTTTACTACCGAAGTAGAGGTGACACTCAAACGTAAAACGATGAGTACTAAGTTTTTAATTTTTCCGGACGCGGATAGTAACGAGACGCTTTTAGGAATCGATTTTCTTACAAATTTTAATATCGCTATTGATTTTGGTGGTGCCAGCTGGCACTTCGCTGATAATTCTAAATTGAAATTCGATCTGCGGTTTGAGGGTTCATCACCTCCTGCTTCGTGTGCCGGTATGGATGTCCTTAGGGAAGACGAGGCGACGTCTCTCACTGAACAACAGCGCGAGGAACTTGCCCACCTTCTCACGGAAAATAGGGATATTTTTGAGCTAGGGGGAGACCCTACACCGTTCGCTGAACATAGGATCGACACCGGCGACCACGCCCCTATTGCCGTACCGCCATATCGCGTCACTCCTGCGAAAAAAGAAGTTATGCGTGAGGAAATTAACAAGATGCTGGCTGATGACGTCATAGAGGAATGTGAGTCTGCCTGGGGCTCTCCTGCTCTCTTGGTTCCTAAGGCTAATGGTAAGTTTCGTTTTTGCGTCGACTATAGAAAGATTAACGCCGTGACTAAGTCGGACGTCTACCCGATGCCATTGATAGATGAGTTAGTCCAATCGACAAAAAGGAATTGTTACATGAGTACGCTTGACATGAGGAGCGGATTCTGGCAGGTGGCTGTTCGGGAATGCGACCGGGATAAGACCGCGTTCCTGTCACCGTTCGGGACATATCGTTTCAAACGTATGCCTTTCGGTTTAAAAAATGCACCTTCTACCTTTCAGCGTCTCATAGATCGGCTACGTTCTGGGGCTTCACTAGAGAATGTGACATTGCTTGCATACCAAGACGACCTTTTAGTGATTTCTGAGGGATTTGAGCAGCATATTGCTGACCTTCGTGCGGTATTTGACAGGTTGCGAGTTTTCAAATTGCGTGCAAACCGCGAAAAGTGCGTATTTGCGAGAGAACAGGTAAAGTATCTCGGCCACGTTATCACGCAGGACGGTGTATCACCTGACGAAGCTAAGGTACGTGCTGTGCTTGATATGAAGCCACCTTCTACATTGCGCCATCTCAGAACTTTCTTACAAACCTGTTCCTGGTTTAGGAAGTTCATCCCCAACTTCTCTTCGGTTTCTGAACCACTGACGCGTTTGCTGAAGAAGGGAGTAGCTTGGTCATGGGGATTAGAGCAGTCTGAGGCGTTTCAAGAGTTGAAGAAGCGGCTGACATCAGCACCTATTCTCATTCAACCTGATTTTAAACAACCTTTTGTTCTGCGGACAGTCGCGAGCAATTACGCGGTGGGAGGAGTTCTGCTTCAACTTCAAGATGAAGGTAAGGATGAACGCCCTATCGAATATGCTAGCCGTCTGCTTAACTCCGCTGAACGAAACTACAGCACCACTGAGCGCGAGGCTCTGGCTGTGGTTTGGGCGGTAGAGCGCTTTAGGGGTTACATAGACGGACAGCAGGTAATTGTAGGCAGTGATCATCAGCCGCTGAAGTGGCTGCTCACATTGAAATCACCTTCAGGGAGACTTGTCCGCTGGGCGCTGAAGTTGCAAAGTTTCAACATACAGTTCCAGTACACCCCAGGTAAAGCTAATGTCGTTGCCGACACTCTTAGTCGCCCTATCTGCGAAGAAAGTAACAAGGAGCAGTGTGGAGTGTGTTCAGTCGTCGTCGATTTGCCCGCTCGAAGCCCAACGGACCTGCGGCGCGCTCAGCTTGACGACCCGGAGACTGAAAAGATCATTAACGGTTTAGAGAACACTTCAGAGTCTGCAGCTATTGAGGTAAAACGTTGGTCTGAAAAAGGCTATTTTATACAGCAAGGGGTGTTATACAGATACAACCCGGATATTGACAGCGAGGAACCGCAGTTAGTCGTTCCTGCTAGTCTTCGCCTAGAAATACTAACGGAGTGTCATGACTCATCGACAGCAGGACACCAGGGTATCGATCGGACCTTCCACAGGATCGCACAGCGATATTACTTCCCAGGCATGCGTCGAGCAATCGCAGACTATATTAAAACCTGTGTCACCTGCCAACGGTACAAGCCGTCAAACGAGAAGCCGTCGGGTCTCCTACAAACACCTGTACTTAACCAAAGAGGTGAAGTTTTGGCAGTTGATTTGTTCGGACCGTTGCCGATAGGAGAAAAGGGGGAGAAGTGGATACTCCTGGCAGAAGACACTGCGACTCGCTGGGTTGAGCTCTACGCTTTAACAGAAGCTACTTCTGAAGCTTGTGCTCGTGTACTTATAGAGCAATATTTCCTGCGGTACGGACTACCTCGTCGCATAGTGTCGGACAATGGAGTCCAGTTTGTGTCCGCAGTTATGCAACAGTGCATGTATATTTTAGGAGTAAAGCAAGACTTACTTCCTTTATATCACCCGGAGGCTAATCCAGCCGAACGGAAAAATAGAGATCTAAAAGGGCAGCTCGCGCAGTTGGTTGATACAAAGCACACCTCGTGGCCAGAGCATTTGCCTTCGGTTAGGTTCGCTATGAATTCAGCTGTTTGCCATACTACAGGCGTTTCACCAGCATATCTCACTTTTGCTAGGGAGCTACGTTCACCTTTAGACGTTCAAACTGACATTAGAGCTGTTTTGAACAAAGACAATTTTGTGCCCCAAATAACACCTTATTTAAAGGGTTTTCTTGATTCGTTGATATCAGTTAGGGATCGTGTAGAGAACCAACAGGACAAGCGTAAGAATTACGCTGACAGATCACGTAAACCGGGAGACATCTTCAAAGTTGGTGATCAGGTGCTTATAAAGTCTCATGTACTGAGTAATTTGTCTAAAAATGTTACGGCAAAGTTTGTGCCGAAAAGAGATGGGCCGTATTTAATCGTCAGGAAGGTAAGTCCTACGACCTATCTAATCGCAGGAATAAATTACCCGGAGGAGGTTTTGGGTAAGTTCCATATCTCAGAGCTTAGTCGGTTTCATAACAGGAATGACTCGCCTCCTGATCCCGTCATGCCTAAACGTAATAGAGGCCGTCCTCGTAATCACAATCAAACTCAACTGCGAGTTCAATCACGGGGACGTTCTTCTGAACTCGAGGGGGAGGGTATAGCGTATGATGATTTACCAATAGAGCGTAGGCTTCCGTTGCGTGCCAATAGAGGGCAACCAGCCCTTCGCTATTCGCCCGAATGATATTCTCGGGATGTTCGGGAACGTTCGGTAGCACTCGGCTACCACCCGAACCTCCCTTCCCGGCGAGCCAGTTCGTTCGGGACCACTGACTGGTAAACCCGTATGATTGTCCCGCGCTCGTCGTCCAGAGCGGCCGAACTCTCTTTCTGTTCATGTTTGTTTTCGTGTACCTTATAACTTGTGTTTTCTATAGTAATTAAACATTAACTACCATACGCGAGACTTTAATTCCGACATCCAGACGCACCCACGCCACAATTATAAAATTTTACAAAAAATTACACTAAACATTTAGTCATTACCAATATCATTTTTACTGCATACAGACACAGGTAACAGTCAACATACCAATAAAAGGCGAGCACGTGACCCGAGTAGGGAAGGGGCAAACCAAAGGACTCACTGATTCCACATGATTCCACACGCCGACGCGTATGCCGCACTTGTTATGTGAGTCATTAGCGAACAAGATGTATCATATAAAAGAAGCGGGTATTTGGCCAGCGATTAGTTGCTCTTCAACTTTTGAACAAGCATCAACGACATATCAAACTACAAAAATTAAAAAAAAATTGCCACCTTTGTAACAAACCTGGATCTTTATTTGTTTTTAAGGTCTGGTACTTGGACCTATTAACCTATGGACACGACCCGATATCGTCGAAGTATGGAATCACGTTCAACCAACTATCTGAGGGGGGAAAGACTTCACACAACGCTAACTTTACGTAATTAATACACACTATCGTAATAGCCTTGTTCATTATTTCGCACACATGACGTTTTATTGTTGTGTGATCTATTGTTGCACTACTTTGACATAGAGCGTTGTCACTGTCTAACTACCACCACTGAAACATTTTTTTATGCATTACATAGACAAAATGAGCGACTGACACTAGTGCTTGACGCAGTCGATAACTTGGTATCGAGAACGAACGAATGAATGACAATTTCTTATTTCTGGTTATTATTAGTTAGTTATTAATAAATAAACCTGTATATTGTTGTAATAGTTTAATGTTTGGTACTGCACACAATCGCACGCTTTTATCCTCTCGTCTATTACTCAGACTATCGGACCGACGTATCCAAGTGTCGTATTTATGGTTCCGTCAAAAGTGACACACTATAAGTGTAGGTATTCTGTCCGTCCGTCCGCTGGATAACTAAAAACTACAGGTCTGATTGAGCTGAAACTTGTAAGGTAAACGCTATATTGTACAAAAATTAACAAAAATAATAAGAAATATTAATAAAACTGTGTACAATGGATTACGATTATGCACACTTAGGATTCTCTTCCAGTCGACCTTATATATTATTAACACGTATATTTTGATTCATCATATCAGCCCCTAGAAGTCCACTGCTGGACGTAGGCCTTCCCCAATGAACGCCACCACACCCGGTCCTCTGCCCTCCGCATCCAGCCGCTACCGGCCACCTTCTTCAGGTCGTCTGTCCACCTGGCGGCGGGGCGTCCCACCCTGCGAGTGCCGATCCGCGGTCTCCACTCCAGAACTCGTCTGCCCCAACGGCCGTCGGTTCTGCGGCATATGTGGCCCGCCCACTGCCACTTCAGCATATTTTGATTACTTGGGGAATTTTGAAAAAAGGTATGGTTTTCTGGAATATTCTAGAAAATCTTACGGAACCGCAAATTGTGTATGATGTACACTTTGCTGAGTTTTTTTCATATATGGTTATGTAATGGTAAAAGTTGTTTAACTTTATTGTAGAATCAAATTGAACAAAATGACACATTAATAAATTATAATTAAGGATTTATACAAAACAGGGATTTTATAAAACAAACCTGTGATCGCTTAAAGGAATAATCATTGTCGCTAGCATTTTTAGACGTTACGTGGAATAAAGGCCAGTATCATTATCTCAAATACGAGTACATTGTAGAAAGTCGTGAATTATCAATGTACTTATACTAACGCTCACAGAATATATATTTAATTTATTAGAATGAAATTATTTATAAATATTATTTCGGTTATTTATTAATATATTCATTTTTTATTATAACTTTATAATCCACCATGTGGCAGGACATAGCTGAGCTCTAACTATAACATGTAATCCTTTTTATACCTATGATACACAATAAAGATATTTGTATTCACTATTTCATTCATTCGTTCTTATCGATATCATTATCGACAACGTCAACCCCTACTCACGATGAATTTGTCAAGAATGAATGTGCGATAATCCGGCTGAATAAAGTAGGTAACTTTTTGGTTACCATGTGTAAATATAAATGAGGTATTCAACATAGACGGATTACATTGTTTTTATTTTTCAATAATTTTGACTTTCGATAAAAGTAGCCATGTAAATGAAATAAAATTATACTTACAAGTGAAAAGACAGATTGCCTGTTTTGCCAATATAAGATGTGCACCACATTAATGCGCATTTACCCATTTTTCACATATATTATCTCGCCGAGCGTCTGCATCAGACTGACAAAAAGAAATAATCGCCATAGCAAAAGTTCGTGGTTCGTGACAGAGGGGGTACAGGCGAGAATGGTAATGTTACTCGTCCATAATAGGTCCAAGGTCTGGTAGCAACAAATTATCAACAAATTATCACTCTGCCAGCGCGCAATGGAAAGGAGCATGTTAGGCGTTAAAAGAAAAGACAGAATGAGAAACAGAGAAATTAGGAACAAAACAAAAGTGACAGAAGTAACAGTGAAAACCAAGTTACTTAAGTGGAGATGGACAGGACACACAATAAGAGGCGATTGATAAGTGGCGCAAAAGGGACACAGTCTGGCAGCCAAGAACTGGTAAAAGGAACAGGGGAAGGAAGAATAAAAGATGGAGAGACGATAGAAATGCTAGGAGGAAAGCAGCTAAAAGAAGCACGCAAAGAAGTGACCCAAGCAGACTTCAGGCAGCAATGTTGGCTATTGATAGATATTGTGAAGCAAGGCTATGGAACGACCTACGATGGAGACACTGCTCGAAGATTTTTCCGGAACTACGGAAAGACGGCTTTCAACACAAAGTTGGACCCAGAGCTGATCAGCTGATAAAGATAATTGCGGTTGTCGTGCAGACTATTTCTTGCGGGAAGGCTATCAATATTCAAAGCTTCAGAAGCTACTGCAGGAAGACATCAGAACATTATACACACCTATACCCTTAGCCACCATATGCCACTATATGGCATATATAGTGGCATATGGTGGCCAAGGGCAACTAGTGTGCACACACTCCTTGTATACGATGCAGATATCTGCAAACATTTTTCTGTTCTTCCCATCGGAATACTCTTTGAAGAAGCTCCTGAAGCGCGAAATAAAAACTTTACAAACATCAGAGAGCAACACACACGAAAGACAAGCAGGAAGCAAACAAATTAAGACTTATTTCATAGCTTCTTAGCAAGTTCAGATCCATATATATCCTAAGTTTCGAACAACAGCTCAATTTGACCTGTTTCCTAAAGTTTCTGAGCATCTTACACCGGAAGAATTGATAGCAGAAGTTGAGGAAGAGATCATTCTGGTAGAAGGCGAGAATATTGTTAATCCATCGCTCTAAATCAATCTCAATATCATTGTCAGAAAAGCACAACAATGCAACAGTCCTTTACAGGACGAACCAAAAGTCATTTCCAGGGCTACAAAACAATCCTTTTCAGGGCTAAAAATAGTCCTGTTCAGGACTACATTTATTTCACTGGTTTCTTTGATAATTTAGAACGCACATACACATATAAAATGATACTTGCGCATTACTACAAGATTAAAGGTTTTTTTTTGGATAATCCTTATATTTGATTTTATTAGATTATATTAGATTAAATTTAATACCCAAAAAAACCTCAAAACTTGATGCGATATGAAATCAAATAACATTTCTTATAAACTACATTTCTGAAATATTAAAAATCCAACAGAACGACAATAATTAAAAAAGAACAAAAATAAAAAAATTAAAAACTATATATGAAAAACAAAAACGCATTTTATAGCCGAAGCTGCACCGATATGCAGCTAGGTTTTTATAGTTTTATATGGACGGTACATTTTCCTATAGAACATGTCAACTCCGAGAAAAAAATTAAAATGTGTTTTTCTCCATACAGTTGTTTCAGATATATTTTTTTCACATATGAAGGAGTCATTTTCATGAAAAAGTGTACATAACATTTGTTGTTCTAATTTATATTTTCGTCTGATTGGAATTTTTGTAGGTAAAAATAATGACTTTCGTTCCCAAGTCCACTGTTTTTAAAAATGGGACCATTGTGCTCTTTTCATACACTAAAACCATATAAGTCAAGAGCTCGTAATGTTGTAATCATTTTTTGCCGCTCTGGGCAAATGCCCGGCTTGCCCCCCTAGATCGGGCTCTGTGTAAATTGATAAATTAATTTAATAAATAAAGATCTCAAATTAATACAAAACACATAAATAGATATTCAGAGATAGTCCCGGCACGGGCTGTATGGCCTATTGGGGCTTCTCTGGACAAACACTGTCTGTCGTTCCATAACGCATGCTCAGCCCATATACTCGTATGATAAGTTGTGTTAGAATTAAGAAAGTGTGTAAATTGTCGTAATAATATGTAAACAATAAACAACATTAAAGATGTCATGAAATTTAACAAGTTATTTGGAATAGCAGGTCTCAGTATTAACTTGTAATATATTACATGTAGTTCAAATAATAATTTTAAATGTATTGCGTAAATTGGAACACAACTAATATGAACTCCGTTCTACGCATTTCTATATCGGATTCATAAAACAAATATTTGTTATTTAAATTGTATATAGCCTGAACGTATATAGCAATGTAATGCATAGTTAATAATTCTACGTAATGAGAAGCATAATATTAATTTCAACTGAGTTCGATAGTACCTAATCCACAAGTACAATTTATTTTCTGCCTTTAAAACTTTATGTAACAAAACATAAAAGGAACGTTCTGCCAAAACAGATTTTTGGGCTAGAATGCTGTGAAAAATTTTAAATTTATTAAAAAATAGTAAAAATAACATCAAAATGTTATCAAGACTTCTGCGCCAAAATTATGCCGGGTTTTACTTACATCAGCACCGAAGGCTGATTTCCAGCACAACAACTATAGTTCACAAGGAAACCTTGCCAGACGCCGCGTACAAGCCTACAATCGTTGAGAAGAATAAATACAAGAAATGGGAGGCGAGCGGCTGCTTCAGAGCAGTGAATGGAGGCAGAAAGTCCACTTTTAATATGGTTCTTCCACCCCCTAATGTTACGGGAAAATTACATTTAGGTTATATTATTTTTAACTGTCTCTACTACTCCTGCTTCATAGTGTGATAAAATAGATGGATACGTCAATCTGGGTCTATTTAAGTGGGAAAAGAAATGTATTGGCAATACTTATATTGCAGGTCATGCACTGGGTTGCACAGTTCAGGATGTGATAGCGAGGAGAAAACGCTCTATGGGCTTCAATGTACTATGGGTGCCTGGCATGGACCATGCTGGCATAGCTACACAGGTTACATTGATTTCTTACCAGAAGTTTCCTATTTCTCAAAATTTTAGATATATAGCTAGAATTCCCAATTTACTCCCAAACCAGGATTTTCTCCTCTACTATGGCAAATAGACAATAATAGGACACTTAACGATCAAGTATAACAGCCAGAGCAGGACTAACTTGTACAAAGTTCTCTCCCTAGAGTCCCCTTAAGGGGATTATTGGAATAAGCCCTCGAATCTAATGTAGGTGTTGGTTGTAGTCCACTTGCTCAGTCCACCTGGGTTGATCAAAGGCATTTATTCTTGTCCATAGTTCACCTGGGTAAACCATGGGCAGTTTTTCTTGCTAGAATACAACTAGCCAGAAATATACCTATAAAACCTACCTTTATAAAGAAGCAAAAATTGCTATCCATATCTTATGAATTAGCTTATTCCTAGATAGGGATGGAACTCACTGCACTTAAATAAACATCAAAACAATCACCCACACTCATATAATTTAATGTTAGTAAAAGGCTACTCTCATTCTATACTGCAGTGGAGAGGGCTCAAAGTTTCTTAGAATGATATGATTAAGGTGACCAATATAGCCGATCAAGCTAGCAAGCTGAAGTGGCAGTGGGGAGGGCCACATAATTATGTCATAGAACTAACAACAAAACTGTACATAAGTTCCGAAAAACTCCATCCCCCAGGTTTCTACCCTCGAATTTATAAACATTAGGCTACCACATCTTGAATATAAGTGGATGCATGATAAAAAGATCCATACCATTACAGGGTGTTGTTGAAAAGTTTCTGAAAAGCACAAAAGGCTTAGACCGTCATAGTCTCGGGCGTGAACGGTTTAACTCTGAAGTGTGGAAATGGAAGGAAAAACATGGCAACACCATAAGCGAACAGCTGCGTACCCTGGGCTGTTCTGTGGATTGGACGCGCGAGAGATTCACCATGGATCCGAGGCTCACTAAAGCTGTCAATACAGCCTTTTTAAAACTCTTCCAGCAAGGTTTGATATACTTTTTAGATTCTCTATACATTATCATCAGCTTCTTGACGTCCACCTGCTGGATATAGGCCTTCTTCCTCATTTCGATGGCAGTTAATTTAATTACTACTTACTGCCAATAAGAATACATATATGCATATATAATAATGTAGCTTACATTAGTAGTCACTATGATAAATGACCATGTTTATTCTAATTTAAACTTTATCATCACGAGATAAGGTGCTACCTTATCTCGTGATGATAAAGTTCAAATTTCACTTAATCGATGATTGTACAGCTAGACTATCTTATCGCTAAAATTGAAGTGATTTTCTGCATGCAGGTCAATAAGAAGTTTTACCCTAACTGCCGACACAAGAGACTATATTTTTATTATCCTACTTGCACAAATTTTTATGTATTTCCCATAGGAATGGGATGTTTTTCGGGATAAAAACTATCCTATGTCCTATTCCAGGACCTAACCTATATGTGTGCAAAGTTTCATCACGATCAGTCCAGTGGTTGAAGCGTGATTGAGTAACAAACATCCAAATATCCAAACTTTCGCATTTTGCTTCCCGCGGTAAAAGATATTCCCATGGTATAAAGAAGCCTATGTTCATTCGAGGGTCCACTCCAAACTCATCTGTACTGCTACAGATGTGGCATGCCCACTGCCACTTCAGCTTACTAATTCTCTCAACTTTATTGGTAAATAACTAATGACTTTCTATTTTTTAAGGTTTAATATACAGGAAAAAGGCTCTAGTCAACTGGTGTACTGCTCTGAAGTCCACCGTATCGGACATTGAGGTAGAAAATGTACCAATTAACGGCCCAACAGACGTAAAAGTACCAGGATATAATAAAACTGTGAAGTTTGGCCAGTTGCATAATTTTGCGTATAAAGTATTTGGCACTGATGAGGAGATCGTAGTGTCGACCACCATGCCAGAGACAATGCTGGGAGATGTGGCCATTGCTGTACATCCTAATGATGATAGGTAAAAATACTATTTATTTTAAGCTGTGTCGGGAAACCACTGGCGGGCGCGCGACCCCTTCAAAATTCCAAAGTATTCTTCCAAATGCTGTAAGAAATTGGAAGTCAAACAAAGACATTATTGTGCGTGAAAATTATTACTTTTATATTTTCATATTACATTTCCTAAGGAAAATTTTGTTCAGATTTCATTGTCTAGTTTAGAATAGAATGTCTTTATTGTATGGAAAACGGGTACATTTTGCGGCTTAATTTGCTGTATACATTGATTCAGGCATATACAAGGTTTTAATTTGCTACTTGTTAAAAATATAATGCCTACCCTATACACAATCACCTAAACATATTCATAATAATAAAATGACTAAAGAGGAACGAAAATAATATGTAAAATTTAAAAGAATTAATTGTCACAGTTTAAATAGTAGGTCAGTATTTCATATCTTCGCTGGAGATTTTTGTTTTATCAAAATCTAATGTTTAGATACAATTTTTTTTTAATTTCATGAAATCCTATTAAACTTCAACAATTCTGCTTTTCCAGTGTCGAATAATTATAATATTAAAAAGTTAGGTTTACTCCTGTATAAAGATAGGATTATTCATAAATATGACATCCAGGCTGTGACCAAATTGTACAGTCTTCTGCCCCCAGTGGGAGCTGAACACAAGATCTCTGATGAATAACACTTTGTGAAACGATTAATATTTGTCATACCATTTTTTTTTACAACAGGTACAAACACCTTGTCAGTAAGAGAGCATACCATCCCTTCAGACATAGAACAATACCTATCGTGTACGACGAATTCGTGGATATGAAGTTTGGTACAGGCGCTGTAAAAATCACTCCAGCGCATAGCAAGGTCGACTATAAAGTCGCCCAAACTCACTACTTGCCTATACTACAGGTTATCAGCGAAGATGGTCTCATACAAAACAGTGGCGAATTCGATAATCTCCAAAAATACTATTGCAGAGATAAAATAATCGCTAGATTGAAAGAATTAGACCTTTACAGATCTGTGACTTCACACCAGATGAATCTGCCTATATGTAGTCGTACAGGCGATGTGATAGAATATTTACCAAAAGAACAATGGTTCTTATCTTGCACTGAAATGAATAAAAAAGTAATGACATTCCTTCAAAGTGGTCATTTGAAAGTAGTGCCAAGTAAATACATCAAAACCTGGCTGGACTGGGCAGCAGATGACAGAGACTGGTGTATTTCGCGACAGCTGTGGTGGGGCCATCAAATACCTGCATACAAATGTAGCGTAGGTAAAGACCTAGTCTGGGTCCCGGCGATAGACGAAGAAACAGCGAGAAAAGAGGCTTCTAAATTTCTGAGAACGATGCCTGATGGTGTAACTGCAGAAAGAGACACAGATGTCTTGGACACGTGGTTTTCTTCGGGATTGTATCCGTTTGCAGCTTTAGGTTGGCCTGAAGTACATTATAATGCTGACTTCAGAGAACACTATCCGTTGAGTCTGATGGCGACTGGTCACGATATTCTAGGGTTTTGGGTTCATAGAATGACGATGCTTGGCCTGGAATTGACTGGAAAACTACCGTTTAATAAAGTTTTACTACACGGAATCATTTGCGACAGTAAAGGATCCAAAATGTCAAAAAGTAAAGGCAATGTAATCGATCCAATGGATGTTATAAGTGGTATTTCTATCGAAGATCTCGAGAATAAAGCTACGGACATGTGTAAAAATGGCTTGTTGAACCATGATGAACTAAAACAAGCGATGGAATATCACAAGTCAAATTTCTCAATCACTAATGGTATTCCTGAATGCGGAGTGGACGCTCTGCGATTCACGTTACTGTCTCAAGATATCAAATCACATTTTGTTAACTTCGACGTTCACATTTGTCATGCAAATAAACTATTCTGTAACAAAATCTGGCAAAGCATCAAATTTATGGGTCTAAATTACGCAAAATTGCAGCCAACTGACGACGAAATAACTGTTGAAGACCTGACGTTTTTTGACAAGTGGATTCTTAGTAGACTAGCAGATATGGTGGATAAAGTCAACAAACACATGGACGACTATGACTTCCACTTAGCAACAAAAGCTTTAAAAACACTTATTTACAAGGATTTCTGTGACGTTTACCTGGAAGCGACCAAATCTGGTTTTAACAATAACAACCATAGAATTGGTTACGCCCACGCGCACACGCTTTCTGCCGTTTTAAACACATCATTGCGATGTCTCAATCCATTCATGATTTACGTAACCGAAGAATTAATTCCTAAAATCCCTAATTTCAAAGAGAACATCATTTACAATTTCAATGATTTGTCAAATAATTGCTTTGACTTCCCACAGTTCGAAGATTTTAAACAATGGAGTGATGATAATTTAGAGAAAGAAGTTGAAAAAGTAATAGATACTTTGCATTTAGTTAGAGGTTTAAAAGGACTCTATAAAATTTCAAATAAATTCAAACCTGGTGTTCGCGTTTTAACTACTGACGAAACTCTAGTGTCCAATTTGAAAGCAAATAAGGCAATGTTTTTGCACTTATCAAAATGCAGTGAAGTTAGTTTTGACGACGATATTCCTTATAAACACTATGTAAAAGGATATTTGAGTCAAGACACTGAAGTCTGCATAGAAGTAACTGGAGATGACATTGACAATACTTTATTAGAAGCAAGAGGAGCGTTACAGAAAAAAATAAAAAAAATAGAGGACAGTCTTGCAAAACTAGAAGCAAAGTTTTCGAGTGAACGCTACGTCACTACTGTACCCCAATGGACGCAAGTTTTAGAAAAAGAGAAATTATCGTTAAAAAAGGAAGAGTTAAAGCAATTATACAGACTGATTAAGTAATAATATTTAGACAACAACTGTGATGTATGAATTAAGTTAAAAGTAAAAATTATTTAATTGAAACACTGATAACAACAAATAATAAAATATATTTAAACTTATTTTAAAACTTTTATAATTGACCAACATTATTGGCCCCGTATAACAAAATTTTGTACTTTTAGTGCAGTTACATTCAACATTCAAACAAAGCTAATATCTGGTAAAATTTGACAGCACCTTAATGATGACACCACCAAAATTGACTTTTAAGAACCATCGTTACTTACTGTAATAATGGGCTCGATTCTGAAGGCACAATGTTAAAATTTGACAGCACTAAAACTGTTGCTATCATAGTCACACAAGTATTATGAAGATAGGACTAAACCAATTTTAGTGCTGTCAAATTTTAATGTGTGCCTTCAGAATCGGGCCGAATAACAGTGTAATTTCGTAGCTACGAGTGGCTCTATTATAAATAAGATAATCTATTTCACGTAGCTTGGCGCACGGGACTTCAAAAATACAAGTCTTTAACAATATAATATAAAGCTCGTTTTTTTAGTATAAAAATTATACAAAACTCCCAATTCCGATTTCCGAAATCGATCATAACAGTCATGTATGTCACTTTGCTGTCAAATTAGCCAATCACCCATGCACTGCGCACAGTACATAACATAAACCATAAGACATGTAAAATATTATAGTAGTAGGTAGGAATTCTGAGGCGCAGTCCCTGCTAACTGGTCAAAGGATATTGCACTTGAAAATATAAAACATAAACAATGTACAATACAGGGATTAACAAAACACTTATAGAGACCGGTCACATAATGAGGCATCAGAATTGAATACTGAAATAAAAAAGTGGAAAATTTACGAAAATTAAAAAACTCAAGCAGTATAGGTATTTTGTTACACCTGTACATCTTATTTAGTTTGTAAAGCACGTAGTAGCCACGTCATATTGTCTTTGGAACATCGTACACAATTTTACAACAGGTAAACTTAATACCAAAGGCATTCTCTTCTAGTCAACCTCTGGGTCATGCAGATTGTGATGTCCTAGGAGATCTTTCCTAACATTATAGTTAAAAAGGGATCTAACTTAGATAATGCTATTTTTCAAGAGACCAAATTTTTAATAATGTGCTGAGTTTTTTTTATCTTGAAAACGGTTCAAAGAAATGGTTTTTATGGAATTTGATATGAATATGAAGGAACCGTACCACCGCGGGCACAGCTAGTAAAAAAAATAAAAGTAGCATTTTCTAAGTTAGATCCTATATCACTGGAGGCACCGAATTGTATTCATAGATTGAGAATGGTTAACAACTCCCAAAGGTAAGGAAAGGTCTCCTTAAATTATTTTTAGCTATATAACTGCCTTCATTTAAACTTTAGCAAAACTAAATAATCATAAACTTAAACATAAACTTTTTATATTAGAAACACATCTTAGAATTTAAACACCTATATATTATTAAATATTTATATTAAAACTAGTGATAATATTGACTGGCGCGAATCTAGGCTTCGACGTTATGAGGTCAGCCTATTGTCGTTGTTTTTTAAAATACCTCCTAAGTGGTTAATTTCTTGTGTTGGTTTTTTTTTTTCAATATTTTAAAGCTTTCAAGAAGAAAAAAGGTAAGACAATACACAAATATAACCCAAACCGGAAAAGCTGGTATATAAATTCTATACAGTTGTCTGTCCCCTGTGGGAATCGAACCCCGACCTCTGGAGCTCGAGTCCAACGACCAAGCCACTAAGAACATTCAAATTCAGATAATGTTCAATTAGATCCACGCCTATCTTTGCAAGAAGTTTCTATCGATATTCAAACTGTAAAAACACTCACAGATGCACGTACACACACAAACACGTTTAAAAACTCGAATATAACAATTTTGTTTTCATTTTTTTCTCCCGTAACGAAGGAGCCTTCCATAAACCACATGGTCCATTCAAGGGGTAAAGGAGTTCGTTAAAGGCTACATTGGATGTTAGTGTTAAACTCCAGCAAAAAGTTATTTATTTAATACGCCTTTTTCTTTGGTCGTGTTCATAAAACGTAAATGCACTATTGTGTATAAATGCATATAAATACTTCATATGAATAAACAAGGATAGGACAATTTACAACTGTAAAATCTAAACCAAGACGAACTTGTATAAAATGACATAAAAACAGAAACAATTTACATTCCAACTCCTAGTGAGAAGCTGGGGGAAGGGTAGATGTAAATTGAAACTATTAAAAAAATACATAATAGTTCTGTAGTCGACGCGAGTGGTGGCCTCAAAGCAAGCAAGCAACAGGAAGAAGGGGTCAAATGGTTAAAATAATCAGGGGACGTGGCTTATGAAAGCTCCCGTTGCTTTGGATTCCTTGCCTTTGGAACTGTCTTTTATCTAATGTAGCGAAGCGCTACTAAACTTGATAAATAAAACATAATATCATCAAAACACTATTTAATTAACAAATAAGTTCAGTAAATTAAAATATAAATTGAAGGTATGTGAATAAATAAATCACATACAAAAAACTACAAGATCGTAATTTGTGGCATTTCAGTTCAACAACTCATGATATTACCATCCAACATTGTCGGTAATGCTTACCTACAGCTTACCTCGCATTATTAGATTTCAATGAAATCATTTAATAGTAGAATTGAGCAAATTATAGCATTAAACTATTCTCGCTCGTATCTCCTAAACTACCGTTCCGTTTGGAACGAAATTTGGTAGGCATGCTTTTCATATAGCTACCTTTCACCTGATAAACATATATTTTGATTTTGGAAACATTTTGTAGTTTCATAATTTTTAATTATAAAAGCGAGTAAATTCCTATTTTCATATGACAGCTGAGAGACGTCACGAAGCCAATCGATAAAGATCGGCATTCGCTGTCTCTGTCTTTTACTCCCATCAGACAAGGAGGTCGGCAGTCGACATCGACCTAGGGAATAAATCTTTTTACGATGAAAACGACAGCGCGACAGTCTGGATTGGAGTTTCGCGCGATACGCCCGTATCATTTTAGTTCCCGGTTTACTTTCGGGACATGGCTTGAGTATTTCGGCTAGCAAACTCCACCGACTCATTCCGTCAGAACGATGCCCTTCAGGCGTCTGACGATCTATACATTTGCCATGTAATTTCATAACTTAAAGTAAAAGAAGCTTATTTTTAATGGAGCGTCCATCTTGAATCGCGACCACGTGAAGGAAGAAGATGTCCGACCACATGTTCCCGATGAGAGACGTTTGAAGACCCGCGAGGGAGGTCTGCCATCAACAGCGCGTTCGAACAGCAGACTAAAGGTTCCCGGCGCAGATGGTGTACCCGATCGCCATGCGGTGATCTCCGTCACGTTTTCTTTTGTCCCCACGAGATGCTGAGGACGTCCATCATTCTGCGGTTGTGAACCAACAGATTCCATAGCGGAATCGTATCATCGAGCGTGTGATAAAAATCAACGAATATCAAAACAGCGAACTTTATTGTGTGACTAATAACTACCCCCGCGCTAAATTTAATCACGGTATTTGTGTATGGACGATGTTAATTTTACGTTAAGTAGAATCATCATGAAATCCGGTACCGGTGAGTTTTCTTATTTATAATTAACTTATTCTCTGGCCATAATCATAAAGTGCACTCTTCACATGTTAAAATTAGATTTTAATAGATTTTTTTCTTATTTTTTTTAATCATAGCCTCTAAATTTGTTTCATTCATCCCTTCATTGCATACCGATTGGACACCTTTATTTAACACAACAATGGCGCCCGAACATATAATATAACACGTGTGTCATCATACTTTTATTAATATTTCACAATTTAAACTTATTTAAAATCAGTAATTTTTATTCCACGGAAACTCTGAGGAGGAGAATGAAACTTATATAAAACCATGTTAAATATGCTTTTCTATTGAATGTAAACTATTATGTGCAACTGAAATTTATTTGTAAGGGGTTATGCTGTTATTGTTATTATTGTTTTCGTTGAGAGTCCACAGCTTCAAAATTTTCCAAATTTTCCCATGGCATAAAAACATTATTCGGTCAATATGACCATTGCATACCGATTGCATTTCGCACGGTTGCATTTAATATCTTCATTAATACCTGTTAGGTCAGGACATTGAAAATATTATCAATATTATGAGTTGGAACAAATGACGATCGATTAAACATCAAATTTGATGGAAATTCAAATTTTGATAGTTTTATTTCAAGTTATAATTTTAAAAAAAAAACATCATTTTTTAAGTTCTATTAACAGTTCTAGTAACTAGACAACCTAGTAAACTTTGAACACAAATTGGGAAGTTTCTAACCCACATACTTTTTTCATTAAAATAAAAACTGAATATTTTTAGTATAGCCGGAGCGGCTTACAAATTTTTTAACATTGTATCAGAACTACAATACTATTTTGAAATATTCAATATATAGTAGTGAAGACTTTTTTGAATGTTATATATTATATGTATATGCATTTTATTTTAAATATATTTTATCTTTTATCCAAACTCCAGTAGCAAGTGGGACAGTAATATGATAACGAGTTTTCTAATATTAATGTAGGACACTCTAACATCTGCACTGTCACCGTATGTCTCAATGAGTATTTAAATGGATTTTTTTTAATTGGTTTTATTTAGACCAAATTTTAGCCTACAGATGTCAGACATAAATAGGTCGACGGATAGTAGTGCGTTAGGTGTATTCTATTTAGATACACTGTTTTTCTTCTTTCTTCTTTTCTTATACTGAATTGCTGTGCTTATGTTAGTTCAAAGCATAGCCTGACAATGGCGAATATTAAGTACGATTTATATGGATATATAAAGGCTTAAGATAAAAATTATTAGACCCATATTGTGGCTAATAATAATAATTCAGGGAAGGTAAGCATGACATTACCAACTCCATTGAACGGATATAACAGACAGATGAAAGAGAAGAATGAGAGGAAATGAAAGAGAAGGATGTATATGAGAAGTATGAACTAAGGAAAGAATGATAGATGTATGTATGTCTGTCAGGCTATCTACCGATTTCAGTGAAGGGTATGTTCATGATTATATAGAAGTAGGTTTATTTTTTTGAGGTTTATGCTGTATTTTTTATGTTGGATCCATGCTGTACAAAATATATCATAACAAGCTTTGTCAGTTATTTTTATTATTAATAATTATTTATATTATATACAATATATAAAAACATTCATTGACCAATTATAAATTTTTTTGGTTGAATAATTTTTTTTTACCCTTGATTGGAGGGGCTGCTAAACGCTGACTGTGTCACGCGTTTTCCTCTGACAAAGGGGGTATTGTAGCGAAGCGCTACTAAACTTGATAAATAAAACATAATATCATCAAAACACTATTTAATTAACAAATAAGTTCAGTAAATTAAAATATAAATTGAAGGTATGTGAATAAATAAATCACATACAAAAAACTACAAGATCGTAATTTGTGGCATTTCAGTTCAACAACTCATGATATTACCATCCAACATTGTCGGTAATGCTTACCTACAGCTTACCTCGCATTATTAGATTTCAATGAAATCATTTAATAGTAGAATTGAGCAAATTATAGCATTAAACTATTCTCGCTCGTATCTCCTAAACTACCGTTCCGTTTGGAACGAAATTTGGTAGGCATGCTTTTCATATAGCTACCTTTCACCTGATAAACATATATTTTGATTTTGGAAACATTTTGTAGTTTCATAATTTTTAATTATAAAAGCGAGTAAATTCCTATTTTCATATGACAGCTGAGAGACGTCACGAAGCCAATCGATAAAGATCGGCATTCGCTGTCTCTGTCTTTTACTCCCATCAGACAAGGAGGTCGGCAGTCGACATCGACCTAGGGAATAAATCTTTTTACGATGAAAACGACAGCGCGACAGTCTGGATTGGAGTTTCGCGCGATACGCCCGTATCATTTTAGTTCCCGGTTTACTTTCGGGACATGGCTTGAGTATTTCGGCTAGCAAACTCCACCGACTCATTCCGTCAGAACGATGCCCTTCAGGCGTCTGACGATCTATACATTTGCCATGTAATTTCATAACTTAAAGTAAAAGAAGCTTATTTTTAATGGAGCGTCCATCTTGAATCGCGACCACGTGAAGGAAGAAGATGTCCGACCACATGTTCCCGATGAGAGACGTTTGAAGACCCGCGAGGGAGGTCTGCCATCAACAGCGCGTTCGAACAGCAGACTAAAGGTTCCCGGCGCAGATGGTGTACCCGATCGCCATGCGGTGATCTCCGTCACGTTTTCTTTTGTCCCCACGAGATGCTGAGGACGTCCATCATTCTGCGGTTGTGAACCAACAGATTCCATAGCGGAATCGTATCATCGAGCGTGTGATAAAAATCAACGAATATCAAAACAGCGAACTTTATTGTGTGACTAATAACTACCCCCGCGCTAAATTTAATCACGGTATTTGTGTATGGACGATGTTAATTTTACGTTAAGTAGAATCATCATGAAATCCGGTACCGGTGAGTTTTCTTATTTATAATTAACTTATTCTCTGGCCATAATCATAAAGTGCACTCTTCATTGTAAAATTAGATTTACAGATGTTTTATATTATTTTTTAATTATAGCCTCTCGAGGCAGTTAAAACCCCACAACAATATTTGTTTCATTCATCCCTTCATAGGATCCGACTGGACACCACGTGTTATGTTAACGAACGGTCCTTGAACCAGAAGCCTGATGCTGGACCGGCTGATAACTATCCAATATAATTTATTACCTTACTTTTCATCTTACTTATATCAAATTAACTTAAAATCACAAATCTATCACAACACTAATTATAAATAAATATATAAACATATAAAACACACTTGTCTAATCTCAAACTAGGATCTTCTCCTCTACTATGGGAATTAGACAAGAATAATACACAAATATGACATCCAGTCCAGACCCAACTCGCATAAAGTTCTATTTCCCCAGTATCGTACACGACCTCTGGTACTGGAGTCCAAGACACAACGAGGTGGTCAAGTATTGGATCTTGAAGCTAAAGCTATGACTTCTTTGGTACTTTTCTTGTCTTCGTTTTCGACGGCGCTCTCCTCTTGGCTGAATGCAGGCACACGTAGTCGTCGTGGTCGCTGTATTCTGATTTAAAATGTAACTTTTTAATAAATATTGATCGTGTGTGGTTTAAAAAGTTAGAAGGCTATGGTAGAGATTCGATAAAGCGGATATCAGGTGCGGCGGTGTTCATTGGAGATGGCCTATGTCCAGCAGTGGACGTCAGTGATATGATGACCGTGTGGGGTAACACAGTTAAAAAATAAATGCATCCAAAGTAAAAATAATTCCTCCATCAAATCAGTTAGGAAATTCTGATTTCGTTGACGACGTTATGGCGTGATTTAAGTATAATTGGATATTTGACCCGACTCGAGTTTTATAGTGGAGACCGCAGATCGGCACGCGCAGAGTGGGACGCCCGCCGTCAGGTGGACCGAAGGCCTGAAGAAGGTGGCCGGAAGGGGCTGGGTGTGGTGCGGAAGGCTTATGTCCAGCAGTGGACGTCTAAGGGCTGATATGATGATGATGATGACCCGACCACGTGAATAAATAAAACTATTTTAGTTACATTAATAACACTCATCGTTAATTTAATAATGTTATATGGTACACTTTAAAACTTAATAATTATTTTTTGTACAAAGTTTAATAAATAAATTCCTTAATATTATCAATCTTCGTTAAACTCTCTGCTATTCTGTAACAACAAAAAAAAATTCAATTGTAAAATTATATTGTTTAAGCAAGAATAAGAAATGTTGAAAACGAAATCTTTAAATTCATTAAGAAAGAGGTTGTTCTGTCAATTTGGTGCCAAGATGTCCGTCGCCAGTGGAAATCTGACCCACCTCACTCAAAGCCCTAGCTACTGAGCTAACGAGGCGGTCAGTCATAAAGGTATCAAATATGTTTTACTAAAGAAAAGCCATGTTCCTGGCTTAAAATAGGGCCACCTCCCATCATCCCGTAAGTGTCGTCAAGACGACTAAGAGATTGCACCAGGGACGGGCAGCATCGTTCTCCGGTGTATATTAAATATCATTACTGCGATCACCAATCCGCCTGCAATTCCCCTAATGGACAGCCCACCAAAACTGGCATTCTATTGGGGAGACTGTGGTGCAGAAGGCTTATGTTCAGCAGTGGACGTATTTCAGCTGATGATGAAAGAAAATGGGAGATTACCTGCTATACACTTCCAATTTCTGTTTCTTATGAGTTCTCTCCAACTGCAGTCGCTCCCGCCTGATGAGCACCAATTCTTTCTCCAAAGCAGCTGAAATGTTAAGTTATATGAATTACGACGTGAACTTTTTTCCTATTGGTTGGATTATAATACGACCAGGAATTGGTGTGTTTGCGTGGGCTGGTCGGTTGGACCATGGAAAAATAAGTTTCCACTGGTAGTAAAAATACTACCAGTGGAAACGCTTAAATCATAAGCCTCCACATAGAATGCACATTTTTTGGGCTGTCCATTTATAAGGCAGATTGGCGCATCTTAATATTAATTTTACTATTTCTCACTAGCATATGGTTTGCCTGGAAGAAATCGCTAAAAGCGATAAGGCCGCCACTTGTACATTTACTGTATATTTCTCATACATATTTTCTGCAATAAAGTATATATTAATTGGTGATCACAGTAATAATATTAATGTACACAGGAGAATGCTGCTACCCAGCCCCGGTGCAATCCCTTAGTCGCCTTGGCAACACCCACAGGAAGATTGGGGGTGGCCCTATTCTAAGCCGGGAACCACACGGCATGACACTACTTAGTAGTAGCTAGATAATTAATTTAATTTTAATCTTCTCAAAACTCATTGTCATGTCTGCATGTGTGTTAATCGAACCAACAGGGAAGTTATCGGTCAGACTAAGGATTCTGACCACGCGATCAGACTGCCCACTTCCCATGGCCATTCGACATCTAGGTCATATAGGCCAAATTAAGGAGGGAGGTGTTCTTCCAAAAAGATAATATTAGTAACAGCGAATAATAATAGCCTAGTTGAGACAATATTTTTGCACGAGATCGTACGCGATCCTCACATGTGGTGGGCAATACGGGGGCCTCATCGATTAGGGCTAACTACGTTAGCATTTCGGAGAATATCCTTCGTACTACAAAATCATCTACTTTGTAATGGCTCATTTTATTTATTCTGATAACCGTTTGACGTTTAAATTAAATAATACATTCGGATAATAAATGAATTCAGACTTAGTCCATAGTTTTGTTAGTGTGTTACTAACAATCATCATATCAGCCCTTCCCCAATGAATACCACCACATCCGGTCCTCCGCATCCAACCGCTTCCGGCCACCTTCTTCAGGCCAGTGGTCCATCTGATGTCTCGCCCTGCGCGTACCGATCCGCTGTCTCCACTCCAGAACTCGTCTGCCCAAACGGCCGTCGGTTCTGCGACAAATGTGGCCCACCCGATGCCACTTCAGCTTGTTAACCCTTTCGGCTATGTCAGTCACCTTCGGTCTTCGTCAATGTCAACGTTTTTACTAACAATAGTGCTTAAGTATATACGTTAGTAGTTTTTGTTGGCATAGAAACAATTATTATTATTTAACTAACTAACTATAGACGCCAACAGCTGATCCGAATATGGCACATGGTCAGTTAGAGAGTACGCCCCCAGGTCGCAGCTGTGTAGAAGGTCGTGAAATGTAGATCAACCAAAAAATATTGGCCATATTGTGGCTAACTCTAAAAATATATCTGGTATTCAAATACAA
The DNA here is from genome assembly GCA_947086405.1 of Esperia sulphurella. Taxonomy (NCBI): domain Eukaryota; kingdom Metazoa; phylum Arthropoda; class Insecta; order Lepidoptera; family Oecophoridae; genus Esperia; species Esperia sulphurella. The sequence continues at coordinate 6,562,583 of OX352282.1, forward strand.
ATATATCTGGGTGAATCACCAGAAGTTGATGATTTCCATGGCCCACATTTGTTGAATTTTTTACGCAAATCAAACTAGGTTATTATGAAAAGCGAAGTTACTCAATTAATTAAAAAGTAGGCAGAAAGTATATTAATTTTTAAAATATAATATTAAGGATATTGGTACTTACCATTGTTCGTTATTTTATTTTCACACTAGCACTAATAAATAACTCGTATTAGGAAAGGCCCAAGTCCAACATTGGATTTAAATAGTATTTTCGTGTCTAACAGTATGGTATGTGGTAAAAAAATATATATATATATATTGTGGAAAATCTACCACAATATGGCCAAAATTAAACTTTCAAATTAATTGGTGTGAATGTCTGAGATATTTATTTATTTAATATTACAAATGCGAAAGTTTTGGTATTATTGATTAACAAACATTAAGTTTGTTGATCCCAAAATGGTTGAACTGATTTTAATAAAACCACGATACCAGGAAATTTAAATGACTAGAGGATAGCATAAATAATTTTATTTAAATTTGTCAAAATACTACAAAAGTATTAAAAATAAAAATAATGAGAAAAAAATTCGAAAGTGACATTAAAATATTTTATTCATACAATCATTTTCACACTACCACTTTACGACAAACCCCTTTACAGCAGCTGATAATGCTTATCTATTGATATTTCCCATATATTTATAATTATTTTATTTTGTATGTGGTATCACGCGCCGAAAAGCGGGCGAAGGAAAGTCGCTTCGCGACGTTTGTCAGGATTGCGCAAGGTGGCGATACATCGTCTCAGTCTACCCCTTTAGGATCAAGGCGTGAGCATTATGTATTATGTCAATTTTATAATGTAGAAACTGGTGGCTCTTTGATGTATAAATAAATATATATATGATAAATCATAATAATAAATCAAAATGTAATCAAAGCAATGTTGACTTAGCTTAGTGTTCTCAATGTTTTAATAGGTTGAAATAAATGAGTACAAGCTCAAAATATAATCAATTTAAAAAAAGACTGGATAAATTGCCAACTTACTAAACAATAATAATTATAAAATTCTGTCTTCCTGTCTGTCAGCCTACAGTGCTGAAACATGGACACTGACAGTGGGCCTGATCCACAAGAAGTTGCTCAGCGAGCTATGGAGAAGGTTATGATTGATTTTTAGGGATAGAGTCTAAATGAAGGTCAGCGTACATAGGCGAAAGGATTAGCAAGCTGAAGTAGCAATAGGTGGGCCCACATCTGTCGCAGGACCGACATCCATTACTGCAGACGAGTTCTGGAGTAGAGACTGCTGAGCGGCACGCAAAGGGTGGGATGCCCCACTGCCAAATGGGAAAGTGGCTGGAAGCAGCTGGATGTAGAGGGCGGAGGACCGGGTGTGGTGGTGATCATTGAGGAAAGCCTATCTCCAGCAGTAAAATGTAAGGGCTGATATGATGATGATAATTAATAATAAAAGCAAACTTACTCAATTTTGTCAAATCAGAACCCTGTTTCGCTTTTTTCGCCTCATCCTCGTGCCACTTAACATGTTTCACAAGACAGAACAGGTACTTGAAGCTCTGTGAGCACTTGGCGCATGCATACATCATATCCCCAGGGTCCTCCACAGTGTCACGGTCCACCACATTTGGATACAGGTTCGTAATGTCATTCTTGTCAGCTGTGTTGATGACACCACCAGGAAGTATTTCAAGAGTTGGCCAGCTGTCTGGACGATTTGGTTTTGAGGATACAGTTATATCTGTTTGTAGTTTGTCTTCCGTTTCCTGGACATAAATAAATGAAATAAAATATAATAATAAATATTGAAAATGTGTATTTTACTGGTGCAATAAAGAATTATTGAATTTAATTAAAATGAAAATTATTAATTTTAAAGTTACACGCAAACATTACAAGCAAATTAATTGTACAAATATAAATTTTAATATTATTATTATTGTTCATAAGCAGGCAGTTTGGCAACTGATTTTTCTTATATCCAGTTGTTGTTCACTCATCATTATTTCTATTTCTTGTTGTCACATATGAATTTATCCATTTTTACATTTGAAAATTTCTAAAATTAATTTGTGTAGTGTTGTGATCGGTTCCGATTTATAGTTGTAACCTGCAGCTTAGCTCTCACACAAATATGACATAAAGAATGGGACCAACTGATACCTAAGTGCATAACTGACTGTTCCTAGTGGGAATCGAAGCCTTTGGTATTGGAGTAGTAACTCAGGCCAACTAGGTGGTGTAGGTATAATATAGTTAGTAGGCATTAATAAAACTAGATACATCCATCCTTTTGATACAAATTCGGTTAGGGGACAACAAAAGGGGGCGCTCAAATTTTCACGCCAATCAGAGATTTTTTTCCATAGCGCCCCCTTTTGTACACTCCAACCACAAATTCTCTTATCTTATATCAACTGACCTAGTAATCTAATCTACTGTTTATATTATAACAAGCTACTTACTGCAGCACTCTCTGTGGGCGCCATAACCTCCGGTACGATCAACTCAGCGCTGTCCTCGTCGCATTCAACCACTTCCCCTGACTGTATGGACACCATGCTCCCAATATTCGAGTCCTCGTCTTCCAACAAGCATTCCTCATACGAGTCGTCAACAATAAACGTCTCTAACACTTCATCTTCGTCGTAACTCTCACTACTACGTCCTCTTGGCTGCACGTCTTCCATACGGACTGCTGGAACATTTTCCAGGTCTTCAGTACTTTCCAAAGCATTTTCTGAAGACATTATTGATGGTGTGGATGTAGATGTAGTAAGTCAAAACATTGCGAGTTAGGATTTGTTAGCGCGACGAAATAATATGATAAAAATGTAAATAGATTGACGGGCTATCAAATATATTTATACATTGGCTCGGACTGTGCAAAAATTGTTTTTCTAACAAAACTCTATGTTATTTCAAAAGCCAAATTTTTTTTTGTTTATTTCAAGACATTGGCAACAAAGCCATCAGTCTATTCACGATATCTTTTTATTTTCTGTTCAGAGTGCTTCAGACCAATACTGGTCCTAATATAGTCACTAACTTTACTAACGAAATTTACGAGTCTCAAACTCAAAAGCCAAAACAATCGACTTTGTTTTATTTTGAGTTTGTTTAGCTTGTCAAAGTCACGTGACATCACAGATAAATAAATCTTCAATAGAAAAAAAAACAGTCAGTGATTCGTTTTCACATGACAAAAATGTATCACGACGACAATTATTCCGTTTCAGAGTTATAAAAAATATTAATATTGCTTTTATCTATTACATTAAATCTAATTAGATTATTTATGATTACTTATATTATTACTGATATTATTATTATACTAACTCAGCTCGCGTGGACTACAGAATCCGCTCCTGTTCCCACTTCCGCTCCCGTTCCCACCTCCGCTCCCATTCCCTTTCCCGCTTCCACTTCCACTTTATGATTGGGAACTCAGGTTCTCAATCTCCTAATCGCAATCCCAATCCCAAAACAGACAAACATTTCTAAAATGACCGAAATGTTAATTATCCTTAGACCCCAATTTTTTTTGCAAACATTTTCAATGTACAGTCACGCCAGGTCCAGGTCCAGCTCCAGCTCCAGATCCCGCTCCCACTCCCGCATCTACACCTCTTAACTCTGCTCTCAACCCTCCTCTATTATTAAGTATTCTATGCCTCAACCCTATCCTTAATCCTCAACCCTTCCCTCAAGGTAGGTAATAAACGTAAAGGAGTGTATCCTAAACAGTATCAAACAACTTGCAAGTCACAAATAACTCAGTCAACCAGCCAGCCATACCAACGTGTATAGGTATATTGCCGTATGGTTCCGATAGAGCATCGAAACAGAGTCATAGGTCGTTGCGGTAGAGTAGAATAGGATCACTCCAACTCTTCCCGTGGATGTCGTACAAGGCGACTAAGGGAATACATTATAAAACATCAATCAGGCCTCCCCAACTCGTCTGGCCAGCGCGGGGATTGTAGGCCAAATCTCCGTCTGTCTCAGGCGGATGAGAGAGGGTTGTGCTCCTGCAATGGAGACAAAAATAACCTGATGGTGATAGGTATATTGAGTATCGAACCCACAACCTCTGGCTTCTACTTACGGTAAACCACTCACCCAACAGGGATTCAAATGTTTCGCGCGAACTGTGTCTTCACATAAATATGAGCAGCATGTGAAATAAAAAGCTTATTACAAATATTTTTCATCAATCAGTTATATTTGACGTCATGAAAACACGTTTGATCTGTGGTAAAATAAAAATGAATACTCAATCAAAGTGGGAAACCGAGAAGTATCGTGTTCTAAACTTGAAGAGAAAAGGAAGCTGTACAAAACACCAGAATATATTACACTTACCAGCCTTAGCCCTTGGTCTAACCAAAGATAATATATACTAGAGTATATAACTAATATATGTCTACTCGCGTGGACTACCCACTCTCGGTCCGACTTCGACTTCCACTACGACTGAAACCCCGACGCCCACGCTCACCCCCACCCCCACGCCTACGCCCATTCCCACTCCAGCTCCAAATGTAGTCCAAACCAATCTCAATCTGAATTATACCGTACATAATCATTTTACTTCTTTGTTACATTGCATATACCTACTAAGTAATTGTATTAGAAAACTAAAAATTCCCATAACTTTTGATTGAGTTAGCCAATTGCGATGAAATAAAGACTAAATGTTAAGCCCCATGTTTCTGTGAAAAGTCCATCAAAATCCGTTCAGTAGTTTTTAAGTGATGCGTGCACAAACTCACAGACAAAAACTCCAAAAATGACTGTAATGTGTTCTATTACTTATCCTTGGCTAAGCTCCATATTTTATGCTAGTTATATTTCTGTACTATTCTTCGCGCAGGGTGGGACGCCCCGCCGCCAGATGGACCGACGACATAAAGAAGGTAGCCGAAAGCGGCTGGATGTAGAAGACGGAGAACTGGGTGTGGTGGCGTTCATTGGAGAAGGCCTATGTCAAACAGTGGACGTCTAACGGCTGACATGATGATGATGACTATTCTTATGCCTTAGGCAAAGTGAAAATACGAATATATTTAACAAATTTATTCAGAAACAGAAGCACCATCATTATAATTCCATTCATGCACCGGGAAATACATCTGCATCAGCGTCTCGTATATATCTATATCGATCGGCATGAACGTGCAGAAGATGACTCTCTCCAGGTCCTCGTTGGCCTCCAGGACCTTGCGGGCTGAGGCCAGGGCGATGTGCGCGGCCAGACGGTTGGGGAAACCGTAGATGCCGGTGGATATGCAGGGGAAGGCGATGGACTTCAAGTGGTACTCTTTTTGGTACGCAAGACTTTTCTCGTAACAGGATTGAAGCGCTGATGCGTTGCCGTCTTGCGGTCCCACTGTGTGAATTACATCTGTAATCAATATTAATATTTGAAAGTCTTTCAGAAAATTTTACCTGAAATTACTATTAGATTTCCAATCTGAAGATTTCTGATTTTTCTTTTGTTGACAGATACAAACATCATTGACTGCCTCGTTGACCTAGTGGCTTGGTCATTGGACTCGAGCGTCAGAGATCAAGGATTCTATTCAGACAGGGACAGACAACTTTGTACAAATTGGTGCCGGTCCAGACGTTATTTCTAAATTATCCTATCCTAGTTTAATTTCCGTAGCACAGGAGAAAATTCTAGTCTGGGATTAGACAAGTGTATTTATGTAAGATTTATTTTAATTTTATTATTAAATTAAATAACATTTAATGTAAAATGTTGTCTATTTTTATGTTGCTGGTGTAATGTATCTCTATCGACCGTTTTTCAAGCAAATGCCTCCCACAATTTTTCAAACTACTTCCCTGTTATATATTTTTCTACTCCACGCTGCGACACATCGTTGTATGCCCATGTGGCGGCACGTTTTACCTATGGACATGTACCCTATTAATACCTATGATCCACAATAAACACTTGTATTTGTATTGATTAAAGGATCTCCTGGTAAATTTACTCATAGCTGAGAAGTGTGAAAAAACAGTAGGTTCCAGCAATAATATAGTTTTAACACCCTAGAGTATCTGCGTGTGATCATGTTGCACAGCCAGGGCCATTCATTCACGTCCAGGGTCATCCCAGACTTCCAGACAAAATGCGACCCCAACCACCTTTTCATCTTACTTTCTTATGGAGCCAGGAAGACCTGGCGAAACTTCGACCCTTCAGGATGTTTTGTACCAAACCCTTGTTAACCAACCGTGTCCAAGCCGATTTGGTGGACTTGAAATTACTTCTTGCAGGTGTCCTTACGATGTTTCCCTTTACCGAAAATCTGGTAATAAACTGTACTTATGTTTTTGAAAAAATCATTGGTACGGATGGGTTAACCTCACCTCAACCAACTAGGCTATCACAGCTCTGTGACCCTAACATCTAACTGGCGGTCTCCACTGCAGAACTCGTCTTCCCCAACGGCCGTCGGTTCTGCGACAGATGTGGCCCGCCCACTGCCACTTCAGCTTGCTAATCCTTTTGGCTATGTCAGTTACTTGCGTTCATCGTCCATTATAGTCATCGACATCTTATCATTGATTATTATAGTTAATAGTTTTACTAACATTTAGCAGGCAGTTTATATCCACCGGTGACTTTTGCGTCTCCAGTTTTACAGCCCCCCAGAGACTTGCATTCCTCCTGAAAATATTAGATATCTAGTAAGGTGGTCGTTGACAGGTTGCGTTTTACTAGATTGGTGAGTAGTTGATTTTTTTTTTCAATTAGTTAAAAATAGTGATCAAATAAATTCTGAGAAAAAGAAAAAAATATTTTATGTGTTACTGCCATCTAATGTTACTCTATCCATGAGCCACATTAAATAAAATATTTCTATATTTAGTAAAAACTATAATAATACATAGTAGTAATAATACCATGTAGTAATGTAATTACATAGTAGCAATGTTCTAACGAAAACGAAAATAAGGTTTATTTTCAAGCGCAAACCCATCAATAATAAAAAAAAAGAATAGAAGAGCAAATAAGTCATGATTTTTTTCATTTATCCAAACATATACAATTTCCTTACATTGCTGAAGTTAATTAATAAATATATATTTTTAATACAAAACTTTAAAATTTTTTTTAATGTATTTGGCTATCTAAAATCAAGTAAAAACATAGTAATAAATAACCAAATAAATACCTTAAAATAAATATGGAAGTAAATTGAGTTTATTGGTTTTGAATATTTTTACAGATGTGATTCAAATATAATTCAGAATTTCAACTTTATATTTATCACATATAATTAACATTATTTAATTTTACATCATTCACTGCAAAGCTTGCCTCTAAACATGTCCATGTATTCAAATTATAAGTTTATATTACCTGCAGGAGGGGTCCTGCTGCACGATGTATGGCTCCATCCACCCCTCCGCCCCCCATCAGAGAGGAGTTGGCTGCATTGACTATAGCATCAACCTATAATCAAAATATCAAGTGATAAAATTATTCATGCATACCAAGTTACATATACTCCTAAGACGTACATAACAGACAAATTCCCACAGTATAATGTTTTCCCATGGTAAAAGTATTTAAAAATGTACACTGGATGGTGATTAATATTGACTATTAATAAAAACATGCATAGTTGTTACACACATACATTTAGCTTTATTTCATAGCAATTAGCTCACTCAATCAAAAGTTGGAACGGGAGGGGTGGGGGGATGGGTATGGGAACGGGGCGGGACCGGGAGAAAGAAGGGGTTTAAGTTCAACAATTAACAATAATGATTCTTTCGTCCACGCAAACGGAGAAACAGACACAGAAGTTTTATAATAGAAAGGTAAAGTTTGTGAGTTTACCACAAAGTAATTTTATTTTGGAATGGAAATAGGTTACTTTATACTTGGGGAAATTACCCGACAATGACTAAATAACCTTGGGCAACAATAATAATTGTTATTTATATAGTTTACCTCCAACTTCGTGATATCTTCTGTATAAATAGAAACCTTTTCGGAAAGTTTCTTATTTAACTCGGCATTAAATTTATGTTTCTTGTACTCCGTAAGGTCATCCAGCGTGTGCTTCTTTTGCTCCACGGCTTTGTTTTTAATCACATAATTGCACCAGGGATCAAGTCTGTCTAGAGTTAGATATTTTGGTGATTTGTACAGCTTCCTTTTTTCTTGCAGTGGCAAGTTTAAAATACGGTCCTTCTCGATTTTCCACTTTGATTTTGAGTTGAAATTCATATTTACCAGAGAGGACAAACGTATCTGAAGGCCAAATAAAACTGATTGAGGAAATATATTTGCAATAAATAAACTGCTACTAACCGGCCGCGATATCATTTGCGTTTTTTTATGTATGTAGCAAAGCAACGAGCGACTGTCGTGACCAAAAAGGATATAAATAAGAGACGGGACTTCCATACTAGCATTGGCCACTGGTTTAGCACCACTTTAAATACCAACATAGCAAAAATTTAAACGTCAAAAAACGTCATACCAACATAATGACAATAATAGGGATGGCCGTATCTAATATCGGATTTAATCGATATCGATAAATTATTATCAGGGTGTCGTAGGTTCCATTAATGGAAAATATTGTATTTCTAACAATGTAACAAGAAATAAAACAAGAGGATTTGTGATATTAGTGATATTTATTTTGTCGTGCCGCCCCACCTTCAAACTAATTTTCTTTTTAGTCTTTGGGGTAATAATTCTCACTACAAACATTTTATCTCGTGGAGTTTCTCAATTGGAATGTGGGCCAAGTCTTCTTTTCCAATAATTTTCACTCATTGTCTGCATCTAAAATTAAATAAACCAATTATACTATTGTTATCCACGATGCGCTATGTATGTATACACGGCCGCAGTGACGACGGCTACACAAAACCAATCTAATGTAGCCACAATTACCAGGCACTTTACCCCCAAAGTAATGTGCCGGTATGTAAAGAGCGCTAGCGCGTCTTGAGGCCTACTGTACAGTGCACGTAGGGTGATTATCGATAGTGAAAACAGACATCACTATTATTTGTAAACACAATTTATTTTAATCCTCGTATCAGTCTAATCACGTGTTATTTTACTCTAGCTGATTGTGCAAGGGGACAAATACGTTAATAATGTACTCACCGGTCTTTATACAAAGGGAATCTTGTCATAAATTTCCATTTGTTGTCTTTAACCTACTATCTCTTTTTCCCCAAATTTCACACGTTCTGCACCATCTAATCAGTTCCATTAATTTAATCGATCACAAGGAAATATTTCTCAACATTCACAAAATACACAACATTAATGAGAAATCTTGAAAAAATGGCTAGCAAACTAGAATTTAACACACAAACAATCACATGTGCCGCCATGACAGACTGGAAGACAGAGAAAGCATAACAAGAAGTAAGCTAGCATGTGTCCGCCATTTTGTCCGCCATTAAATGAGTGCTAAATTCATAAATTTTTTTCCATGTTCCTAGTTGCGTCAGGCTGGTCGTGACATGGACTTTGCTTTTGTCTTGACCTAAGAGGATATAAATGTTTTGACAGAAGATTACTGTCACATTGTAGCTGTCAGGCCATGCCTGCCTGCATCCTGGCAACACCGGCTGTCACTTTTGTTTAAATGGCTCAAAAAACTTAGTTTCCAGAGCCGTAAAATAATTGTTGCCAGTTGCAGGGAATCCTTAAAGTGTGGGTAATTGAGTCAGGGTCCAGCCAGATACTGCTGAAATATGGAGTTTTTCTGGAAATTGAATCTTTTTAGAAAAGTTTATTATTATAACTTTATTGTACACAAAAAATATGTAAATAAATACACAGAAGGAGAGAATGTATGTATAGGTGTGTTTACCTCTAAAAATAGAGATTTTTTACTGCCAAACCTTATCGGGAAATGTATTAAAAAAATGGGAACATGTAACTGTATCTGCAAATTTCAAAGTACCCTAGTATTCTTGAATTTTTTTGCAATGATATAAAAATGTTTAAAAAAAGCGACAGTTTAAAACACCATCCAATGCGAATTTTAGAAACTAGAATTACCTATTGTAAATCCACATTGAAAATAATGAAGACAGAAACACACTTTTCTTGGTCATATGATTTGATTTGGCTCCACACGCGTTGCGTGGCGTCGCGTCGCGTGTAAAACCTGTGGTGAAAAATGTTTTTCTGCCTTATGTAGTTGCTTTTTAAGTATTAATTTAAACATCTTATGTATTTCTTTCGTTGTAAGTTATCTTACACATTTAATTTGTCATTTATTGCGTACATTGTGTACAATCTTTTAAGTTCTATATTGTATTTTAAAAATTCATTATCCCGGAAAATCAAAATGAGACAGCTGTGGTGGGGAATCTGTAAATTATCACTGGCAACAGTGAACACAACTCCACGTAATTTTGTTCGAACAAGTGTGGTTTAGTGTAAATTCGCAATTTTTATTAAAAATTAAGTAATCAGAAGTATCCAATCCAACAAAGCTATGATTTATTAGACCGACAATTCTTTAATTTTATTATAGGCTTTTGCTAGCTACCATCTTTATTACGCACAGGTATGTCGCCAAAAGAAAATAGCTACCACTAGTTTTTCTGAAGCCGGTCTTTGTTTCATAAAAACGTTTATTAATATTACGTGTTTATATTCATTTACAGGATGAAGACGTTGGGGCTGGTTTTGGTCTTCGGACTGGCCATAAGTGGCAGCCTTGGAGTCGATAGGAACAATTTTAAAACGTGTGATCAGTCTGGATTTTGTAAACGTTTGAGACCTTTCAAACCTGAAAAATCTCAGTACACACTCAATTTGGACTCTGTAATTGTCCACGGGAATGTACTGTCGGCCGAAGTCCACACCGTGGACTTGGAATCTGAGAAAAGGACCGTTCTGGTAATTAATCATAATAATGTATAGTGTTATATTTCAAGGTTGGGTATGTGCCTTGCCAATGCCAAGGTATTTCTGGAACGGGTTTTTCTTCCAGATAGATGCATAATGCAATGACTCGTAGTATCTAGGTGCAATAGGAAACTGACTGACTGTGAATTTGACATTATGGAAGAGTGTTTCATTAAAATACATATTTTAATATGTTAAGTAGCTCCTACTCATTTTCGAATATCTTAAATTGAGCATTTACTCAATATTTTGGTAGCTCTGCAGCTTTGCTGGATCACTCATGTTGCAGGATATGGTCTATAGCAACCTAACATGCTTGTCGCTTCTCTCCTAGCTGCCTGTTTTTTCAGCCATCTGCCAGCCAAGTGTGGTGATTATGGCAAATCCCCCAATGTACAGGTCACCAACAGTGGTATTCTATTGGGGAGGCTTATGTTCAGCAGTGAACATATTAGTTTAGGTAAATACAGATACACAGAAGATGTTATATTAATGATGATGTTGAACTAGTTGTGCAGAAACTAAGTGGTTGCATGATATAATTGTTCGTGAATTTGTATCATATGAGATAATTACACACATAAATATGCTTTAACTGACCTGCACCAAGGACTGTTATTAATTTAACCTTTCTATGTAACATAACATTCACCTATAGGTTTGCTTAGTTAAGCTGCAGAAATTGTTTACATATAAATACATGTTCATTTTATAATATGTCTTTGTATTATGGTGATAACAGAGTAAGCAGCAATTTACTGGTTTGCATATATTCAAGCTTATTTTAAAGTTTCTAGCAGGATAGTATAATTTATTTATTTTATAGTTTTATTTGTCTTTCAAATCGACTCTATATTTATTGCACAAAAAAAAGTGTTTTCTTCTGGAAATCTTATATATACTGGATAATTTCTAGTCATGCTAATCAAAAACATTATTATTCACAGTGGTCTTATGCCTTGAAACTGACTGCCCTTGTCGATGGAACATTCAGAGTGGAACTTGATGAGGCAGACCCCCTGTACCCTCGCTACAGGTCTCAACTGGCACTGGATGGAGAGCCCAAGGGTGATAGGTGAGTTGTTAACTTTTTTTTCTAGTTTATTTTTTATAAAATGTGCTTTGCAAAGTCCACTCCACACTTTTCTACCCCTATACTTATAAGTAACCTGACATATTTAGTCTTGGCTTAGTTATTGGCATTGAGCGGAATCTCATAGCCAAAGATTGGAGATTGCATTTTATTGATATTTTTAGTTGCTCATGCTACCAATATTTTTGGTTGGGGTGTGTGTCATGATAAGTTGGATGTGTACAAAAGGGGGCACTGAGGAAAAATCATTAAGAAACATTTTAGAAGTGATTTTCACACTTCATGCTAGTTGCGGAGGACAAAAAGGGACTTACAATAACTCACTAATCACTGTCACTGGGATTGGGTCATTATAACACCCTAATTGTTTATGATGTTAGATAGAGGGTATTATGGCCAACAACGTTTGTTAAATACATCTGTTTTTTTACCCATCCCCTTCCATGCTACAGGATGTAATTCGTTTTTGGGCTGGGAATACCTTGTGTACATGTTTTTAAATACTAGCTTAAATAAATACATTTTGTTATTTTCTTAGAACTCAAATGAACAAAGCTACTCCTTTGTTATAAATTTTTTGTAAAGTCTATCCTCTAAACACACAAAACATGTTACAGCCTGAAACTTGGCTCAAATGACAACGGAAAAGTCACAGTCACAAACAGCCAAGGTCACAAAGTGGTCATCACAGCGGCTCCTCTCAAGTTGGAGTTCTTTGACCGCAATGGCGACGTGGCCGTGGTCCTTAACGAGAACTCGCAGTTACTGGTGGAACCCCTCAGGGTGAGGAAGGAGAGGACTGATGAAGAAGGACAAGCATTGGAAGTGGTGAGTGTCGCTTTTTTAATGCATTTAGATTTCTTTTTATTTATTTATAAACTTTATTGCACAGAAAGTACAGAAGGCGAACATAATGACAATATCAATTTCAGTTTACATATTAAATATAACAATATATTTATATTTCATGTACAGTGCTACACAATACAGAAAATGTTTGTCATGTTTCATAAATAAACAATTTGTTCATGGTCATAATTTAATTAAAAATATTAACACATTAAAAAAATAAAAATTACATGTCATAATTTGTCACATATGTAATGTCAAAGACAGCAATTAATATATATTTGTAATATAATAAATATTAAATTAATGCAACATTGTCCAGAGATTACAAAATAATATGATACAATACAAAATTTAAAAATAAAATTGTATCAGCTGTAAAGGAGCTTTGTCAAATTTATGATTTTATTAGTTGCTAGTAGACTGAAATGGCAGAGGGCAGGCTGAAACAAAAGTTATGAATATTGGGCAGTCAAGGTCTGGAGTGAAGATCGCGCACTGGCTAATGCATTAATTCCCAGTAACACACTTCATACAAAGTGTATTGTTATAAATGATAACATTGACATGTCAGATGCTTAAAGTTCAAGCACTATTGACGAGAAACGTACTTGAGATAAATAGGAAACAGACAATCAGTCACATACATAGATAACACCACAAGGTGATTGACATGGAATCAACAATATCTTAAATGTGTGCGAAATGGTCGCTGTCACTAAATGCTGATAAATTTCACAGATAATTCATTTGTATGAGAACATCACAATATGTACACGTGCATAATAGAGCATGGTTGGCAGTACACACTCTTGGAGGTCCAAGTACACACTACTGGGCGGCGCCGCCCGCCGGTACGAAGTTACCACGTCAACGTGCTATCGATCGACGCTCTAAGTTAGATAGAGAAGCACTTATGTTGTTACATATAACATTGTGCCTCTCTCGATGGACTATGTTCGTGCGCTGGGCACATTAGCTCTACAATAATTTACACACACAAACATTCTACATACACACACATAGTGGTAGGTAATTTAATCTGTTTGCTTGTATGGAGTGCCTCTGGGAATGGAGTGCGGTCTCAGTGGTGGATACGACTGAATGCAGTCAAGTAGCCTCGCCGCCTGGTACCGGGCAACCAAAACATATTTTAATAAGATGAGTAAGAAAATTGGTATTAATACATATGGAGTATTAATACATACATATTTCTGAAATAAAATTGATTATATTGTATAAAAATACATGCAGATTGGGTTAGTTCAATAAAAGTCTGACTACCACATTACATCTAGTCCCCTACCCACCCGATCCAGCTGCTTCCGGCACCTTTATCAGTCCATCTGGCCGACTCCACTTGTCTGTCCCAGCGCCCATCGGTGCTTCGACAGATGCTACTGTGATACAATGCATTATTGGTTTATTTAATTTGCAAACAGGAAGACGAAGCTACATGGAGTGAGAACTTCAAGTCTCACCACGACAGCAAACCGCGAGGCAACGAGGCCGTGTCTTTGGACGTAGCCTTCCCAGAAGCTGACCATGTCTATGGTGAGTATCACTGTCAGCCTGTACCAGTGCACTTCTTCAATGCGCGCCACCTGGGGGCCTTACGGAGTAGTAAGCATTTCGGATGATATTCAATTCAATTCAAATATTCTTTATTGTGCACCAAAACATGTAATTTTTTTTTTTATTTATATAGTATAATTCACAAGCAGTCGACAGACTTTAATTGGATTTGTTGATGGAGTTAGAAGGGCACATTTTTTAATAAAATCAAAACTTACATAGAAGGATATCCGTTGAACTAAAAAATCATTTGGTACTCTGAGTCACGTGACATCTCTGAATTAGCGTTTAACGCCTAACTATCGTAGACGCCAAAGGCTTATCAAGATTAGCCTTAAAACTTGTTAGAAAGTACTACATGTCTTCGTATCGTTATCCGAAATGCTTACGGTGTAGGCCTCCTGGTCCTTCGCTCTCATATATCACTGCCACTTTAGCTTACAGCTTTGTTCAGAAATCTGTAAAGCGCAACCTCTCCTCTGGTCTAGACTGTAGTCGTAGAAAACAGTTTTTATTTTTAGAAAACTTTAGCTAATTATTTCTATAGCTGATCGGGTTCAGTGGCGCACCGTGGGATAGGCCTATGTCCAGCAGTGGACTCTTTCAGGCTGATGATGATTTATATCTATCTCTAAGTTACATAATTAGTGAAAAATCCTAATTAAAAGTTTCCACTTCTAGATAAATTAAGTAATAAATAACATTCATAATAAACTAATAGTTATAATATATTGGAAATAATATATATACATATACATACATAAACAATGCATACAAAAACAAACATGACTCAAAGCAACATTAATAATAAAATACAAAACATAAAAGCAAAGGAATATTTCTTAAGGATAACTTACACAAAAGACTTAAGCACTCAGAATTTGTTTCAATTTATAAATGCTCATCAAAAATAAACACACAATTAATGTATAAGAAATATTTGACTTTTAGATTTTTATTCAAAGTAATCTATAAAATGACTAAAATTTCTAACTTAAATAGTAAAATACAATAATAATATAAATAACGCGAGATGCAAAGGGTAATTTTTTTTTAAATATAACATATTTAAAAAAAATACCCAGGCCTATATCCAGGCTCCACCCTGGCCCTGTTGACGCCCTACCTTGACGTATGTACGTAGCTTGCGGTCTCTGACTTTATCTACAAGGAAATAACAGAGGATTTGTGTATCGCGTAGCTAACAGCCTATATTTAGTTTATCATGTCCTGTTTGCGGTCACTTTCGCAGTTTTTACTTATATGTAGTTTAATACAAAAATAAATTACTGGTTTAAGAACGATTGCGTCTTTACATACATAATTTCAATAATAATAGGTTGCGGGTTCGAGTCCCGCTAGGGGCAAATGTTCGTATGATGAATATGAATGTTTGTACCCAAGTCTTGGAAGTTTATATATTTAAGTATGTCTATCCATTATCTAGTAACCATACCATAGGCTCTGCCTAGTCTGGGACTGGATAATTGGTGTGAGTGTCTGAGATATTTATATTTATTTATATTTTATTTTTATTTATAATGCTCACGCCTTGGTCCCAGAGGGGTAGGCAGAGACGATGGATCGCCACTTTACGTGATGCTGACACACCTCATTAGCCTCACTCACATTCATCAACCTTTTCATGCACCTCCTTTTATTCTTCTCACTGCGGACCCCAGCTTTTTTGATTGCGTCCTT
The DNA here is from genome assembly GCA_947086405.1 of Esperia sulphurella. Lineage (NCBI taxonomy): Eukaryota > Metazoa > Arthropoda > Insecta > Lepidoptera > Oecophoridae > Esperia > Esperia sulphurella. The sequence goes on from OX352282.1 coordinate 6,578,743, forward strand.
ATACCATATATATATCTATATTTCATTCCAAACCAATAGTCATAAGAAAACCAACGCTATTTGCGTCTCGGTAGAATGTACATGAAATGTACCAGCAGCAAAAACAGGTTTGTATTACCATTTAAACTTTGCCGTCCAATTAGGAACACCATCTATTATTTATTTTGTTTTCGAGAAGCAAATGTGATTGTTTTCATATGACTATATATTTGGAATGAAATATATGTACTCGTAGATATATTATTACAAGCAGTATCAGGCTGCCAAACCAGATTCCCTGGTCTATGGGTAGCCAGCCTCTGTTATAAAAATTGTCTCAACTCTGGTTGGCCTGGTGCAATGTGTACTGGTTTCAGCCTTCCTGTGTGTGTTTGCGCAGGCATCCCCGAGCACACGGACAAGCTGACGCTGCGCAGCACGGCGGGCGGGGAGCCCTACCGCCTCTACAACCTGGACGTGTTCGAGTACGAGCTGGACAGCCGCATGGCCATCTACGGCGCCGTGCCCGTGCTCTACTCGCACGGGTACTGACTGCAATATACGGCATATCATAGCCCGACATAGACCTTCCACAATGAAGGACACCATACCCAATCCTTCGCATCCAGCTGCTTCCGGCTACTTTAGCCAGGTACTCGGTCCACTACCGGCGGAGCGATCCGCTGTCTCCTCCAGAACTCGTCTGCCCCAGCTTTCAGCTTGCTTATTCCATTGAATATGTTTGTGCCCTTCGTGCTTCGTCAGATCTCATTACGAATCATATCCCTCAAACAAAACCACACCATAGCCCTCTCCCCAGCTCGCTGAGTGACAATTTGTGGATCAGACCCACCGTCAGTGTCTTAATATATACTTTTGAATTCATAAAATAAAATAAGCGTGGCATATAATTTGTTTAATAAAACAAACACGTTTTTAAACTTAGGAATTTTATGATTTTGACTTCATTTTAAATAAAGACTGGAGCAGACTGTCGTGAGACAGACCTATCCTATCAACGAGGCCATACACAGTCCACCAGCTGGCCCAATGCAAGTTGATGGACTTCACATGCGCCTTAGAATTTCTTCTTTGATCTTGTTTTCCTACACCGGAAAATCTGGTGTGATAAGAAACTATATTTAAGTACGGTAAAACCCCTTTACTACGGGCCCGGATTTGAACCCTCGACTCTTTGAACGTGAGGCGAGCGCTCGACCAAGAAGACTGCCATGAATTGAATACGAATACTACTATCAATTGAATCAGGTGTCAAATAACTAAAATATTACAATAATTTCAGCTCGGAACGCAGCGCTGGTGTGTTCTGGCACAACTCCGCCGAGACGTGGGTGGACGTGGTGAACTATGGTGAGGGGACCGTGGTGTCTTCCTTCGTCAACCTCGTCACCGGCGGGCAGAAGAGGCGCGTCGATGCCAGGTGAGGTACACTAGTCTGCACTCGGCTTACTCTGATACACTGTCGAGATAGACGTCGTAAACTATGCTGAAGGGACTGTGGTCTCTTCCCTGGTCAAACTGGTCCTGATGGGCAGAGTTGGGTCGATACCAGATGAGGTGACAGTAGGTTGCATTCGGCATGCTCTGGTCGAGACGTGGGTGGACGTGATCAGCCTGGTGGCCTGGGCATTGGTCTCGAGCTCCAGAGGTCGTGGTTTAGATGCCCACTGGGGAACAGACAACTTTGTACAAGTTGGTCCAGGTCCTAATTTGGGATCAGATGCTGAAAGGACTGTGGTTTCTTCCCTGGTCAAGCTCTTCACGTGCAGGCAGGTGTGGTTATTGTGACGTATGTTGGTTGCAGGTTCATGAGCGAGTCTGGCGTGGTGGACGTGTTCGTGTTCCTGGGAGAGAGGCCGGCGGACGTGCTGCGCCAGTACACAAGGCTCACGGGCGCCGCGCCCCTGCCGCCGGTGAGTTTTTAGGGCTCCACCGAAACTGATACTGAAGTTTTTTTTTGTCCATGTATGTCTTAGTGAACCCGAGTGGATCTTGGCCTCCCATAGTAAAGACTTGTTAGTATATTTTCCTAAAGCTTGTTTATTTCATAAAGGGTGGAGGTCGAGTCGATCGTAGACGATCGCAACGAAATTTGTATGTATGTAAACGCTTTATTGTACCAAAAATTATAAGAACAACATAAAATAGGAATTCGAAAGGGCTCTTCAGTTGACAGTGAGTGCAGGAATTGCTCTTTATTTTTATACTATTTCTATAACTGCTGTAATTTCAACATTGAAGTACTCGTACATAACCTTTTATATTGAAGATAAATAGGGCTTTCGATTGGCATTAAAAAAATTGGTTTAGTTACTTTTTTATACGATATTTATTTTAGTTAAGTACATAGTTTTTAGCGACAATTTGAATTTTCCTGATATCTTTTATTAGTTAAGGAATAATAATACACTTCTGTTCCACCTGTATCTCTTTGAAGCGGTGACAAAGAACGTCATGCGCCTAAAAGATTTGGTCGGCTATCACAGGTTTTTTAAAGTGTTTTACGGCTCTGGAAGCTGAGTTCTTTTGCTACTACAATCTTACAGCTAGCACAGATTGCGTCTGTGCTACCAATGAACTCAAGCATTTTTCACCTCCCGTAATGTATGTCGTATATATTTATAATATTTATCGCCCGAGGCGTTAACTAGGTGTATTGTTGTACCAGAGGTTCTCGCTGGGCTACCACCAGTCGCGCTGGAACTACATGGACGAAGCGGACGTGCGCGGCGTGGACGAGAACTTCGACGCGCACGACATCCCCGCCGACGTCATCTGGCTCGACATAGAGTACACCGACCGCAAGAAGTCAGTACTACCACTCATGTGTAATTCGGTAATTAAACAGAGTTCGTTACGGACTCATTTGGGCACAGCAAGTAGTGGAAACCACGGATTGGCACGCGCAGGGTGGGACGTCCCGCCGCCAGATGGACCGACGACCTGAAGAAGGTGGCCGGAAGCGGCTGGATGCGGAGGGCGGAGGACCGGGTGTGGTGGCGTTCATTGGGGAAGGCCTATGTCCAGCAGTGGACGTCTAATGACTGACATGATGATAATGAAGGGTATTCATTGAAAAATTATATGCAAGTCTCTTTGCGACGTGGGATCCCGCGATACAAATCTCTGCCTACCCCTCTGGGACTATGGCCTGAGCATTATGTATGTAATATTTAATTAAGTTTTATTGTAACAGATGTAGATGTAATTATGAATGTTTGTACCCAAGTCTTGGATGTTTATATATTTACAGTTTGGGACTGGATAATTGGTGTGAATGTCTGAGATATTTATTTATTTAATTTAATTGTAGTTTACTTTGAATGACTCTGTATAAATTATACAAAGTTTCCGTCCCTAGTGTGCATCGAACCCGCGAACGATCTCTTTTAACACTTGCCACTGCAAACGAGGCAGTTGAATTTAAAACACTTTTTTTTTAGATATTTCACATGGGATCCTGAAAAGTTTGGTCACCCCACCGATATGGTGGCCAACCTGACCGCCAAGGGTCGCAAACTGGTGGTGATCATCGACCCGCACATCAAGCGCGAGGCCGGGTACTTCCTGCACGAGGATATGCTGGAGCATGATCACTACGTCAAGGACAAGGACGGGAAGGTGTATGAAGGTAAAAAAAATCATCAAAAATTCGCCACCACCCAAAGGTTGCCTGGAAAAAATCCCTAAAAGCTATAAGACCGCCGTTGTACACTAAATTCATCCTATGTAATTGTTTTTTATAAAATTTTATATGTATTGGTGCACAATAAAGAATATTTGAATTGAATTGAAGGTACGTGACGCGTAGCAAGTAGCTTGAACCATGACGGTCAAATCATCATCATCGGCCTGCAAGAGCCCACTGCTGGACATGGGCCTCCCCCAAGGCGCGCCAGCCGCCCTACGCATATCTTCGTTCCATCTAGCCAGGACGCCCGTCCCACACTACGCCTGCTCAGTCGCGGTCTCCACTCGAGAACTCGTTTACCCCAACGGTAATCGATTCTCCGACAGATGTGACCAGCCCACTAACTTTTTGAGCTATGTCCCTTAGATAAACTGCAAGCATAGCTTTCTCCATAGCCCACTGAGCGACTTTGAGTTTTGGGACTAGTCTCACCGTCAGTGGCTCAGATGCTACACAGTATCGAAATACTTGTCATCTGTATGGCTTATTTGCTACATAAGTGTGGAATAAAGCCTAACCCTCTTTTATGTAGATGAAAGAACAGAATAGACTCAATGAAATTCGGAACGGCTTTGGGTATTATATCTGCCGAATACCCCACTACCCCCTACTCTCCAGCGGGTGCTGAGATTGGTAACGCCTACAAAATGATACCAGTAGCCCTCTCGCATCCAAAATATATTATAAAACATCAATCAGGCCTCCCCAACCCGTCTGGCCAGCGCGGGGAGTGTAGGCCAAATCCTCCGTCTGTCTCCGGCAGATGACAGAGGGTTGTGCTCCTGCAGTGGAGACAAAAATAACCTGATTATGATGATGATGATCCAAAATATTTGACAAAATCGCTGAATTTACAATAACAATAATTATACATTGGTGTTGGTTGGCGTCTACGCTTTTTTACGTCGGAAAGTAGGGGGTAGTGGGTAGTGGGATTCGGCAGATATAGTAGCCAGTATAATACATTGTGGGCTCAGTGACACACCCATATTGGGCCCAGTGTGTTATCCTGTAACACTCCGCTAATGTTCCGACTGTTTGTGGCACTCAGAGCCCCACGTGATGATCATGACGTTTAGATTTATTAAGCCAATTACAATCCGTCTCCTCAGGCTGGTGTTGGCCCGGCTCTTCTTCGTACCCTGACTTCTTCAACCCGGAGGTGAGCAAGTACTACTCAGAGAGATACAAGTACGACAACTTCCCCGGAACCAGCAAGGATGTTCACATATGGAACGACATGAACGAGCCCAGCGTAAGTGGCATTTGATTGTCTTGTAATGTTACACTTAAGTCATAATAATGGAAACCTTTAAAGTTTGTGACATCATGGGTGACGTTAAGATTAACGATCATATCACTGACTCTGAGAGAATGTGTCAGATTCACACAATATGTCAGATTTGTGAACAAATAAGGCAAATATTTTTGACAAGTGTTGTTTTTGTGAAACACCCTTCAGTTGTTCAGTATATTAAAAAAAAAACAGCAGGGCAACCTTGTTTCATACTTTATATAATCAGGTGTTCAACGGCCCCGAGATCACGATGCCCAAAGACTGCCGGCACTACAAGCCGCCGCAGGACGGGCACGACGGGCTGGCAGCCTACTGGGAGCATCGGCACGTGCACAACGAGTACGGCCTGTGGAACATCCGCGCCACGCACGACGGCGTGGTCGCGCGCGACGCCGGGAAGTACAGGCCCTTCATACTCACGCGGTCCGTCTTCGCAGGCACGCAGAGGTCAGATTCACTGCCTAGTGGCTCTCTTACCATACTTGCTAGTCTGTGGCACTTCCACAGTACACCCAACTTACTATTCTGTGGCACTTCCACAGTACTCCCAACTTACTATTCTGTGGCACTTCCACAGTACACCCAACTTACTGCATGGATGATGCAATAAATAAATATGATTATTGACTACTATTCTGTGGCACTCCTATAGTACATTATTTTATTTTTTTTATTTAAAAACTTTATTGCACAGAAAGTACAAAAGGCGAACATAATGCCAATATGGCATTCTCTTGCAGTTGACCTTTAGGTCATGCAGATAATAAGTAGTAGGCGCAAAAAAAATGATATATAAAAATTGATTATGTACTATACTTATATAACAACATTAACTTCAAACTATTACGAAAATGTAATGTTCTTATCTTAATTGTTCGAGTAGATTTGACGTGTATAAATGTACCAAGTGTGCTCATGTGAAATAAAAGATTTTGCCTTTGACTTAATCAGCACACTTTATTTCAATATCATTCCTAGAACTCATTCGTGAACATACTTTATTGACCGCCTCGTTGGCCTAGTGGATTGGACTCGAGCGTCAGAGGTCGTGGGTTCGATTCCTACTGGGGACAGACAACTATGTACAAGTTGGTCTCGGTCTGAATGTTATTATATTTGTGAATTGTCCTATCCTTGTTTAATTCCCATAGCACAGGAGAAAATCCTAGTTTGGGATTAGTACGTACGACATATATAGTCATATTTATTATTATTACTGTGTAATACTTTAGGTACGCGGCGGTGTGGACGGGCGACAACGCGGCGGAGTGGGGCTTCCTGGCGGTGTCGGTGCCCATGTGCCTGTCGCTGGCGGCGGCCGGGGTCAGCTTCTGCGGCGCGGACGTGGGCGGGTTCTTCAAATACCCGGAGGCGGAGCTCATGACCAGGTGGTACCAGGTGAGTACGTTATCACTGCGGACCCCAGCCTTTCAGCATCGCGGGTGTCTAACACAAGCTCGCCTAGCATAGATACCAGCTAGGACATAGTATAGCACCACTTGCTATATATATGGTTTAATGTAATCAATTTACTTACTTTCAGTAATGTAAATGCTGCACTTATTTAGTTTCTAGCTGTATCTATACTAATATTATAAAGAGGTAAAGTTTGTGAGGTTGTAGTGGGTTATATCTGGATCTACTGAAACGATTGTGAAAGTTCGTTTACTAATAGAAAGCCACGTTATTTGCGTGTGTCAGAGGCTATATATTACCCGAAAAATGAAAAAAACTTTCGTGGTAGGCGGAAAATGTTTACCGCCCAACGAAGTGGGCACGGGTCAGCTAGTCGTATATGTATATAAGAAAATAAACTATTTCATTTCACGGGTTGTAAGAAATACGTATATAATCTTTGTGTTACTATCCAGGCCGGGGCTTACCAGGCGTTCTTCCGCGCGCACTCTCACATCGAGACCAAGCGCCGCGAGCCGTGGCTGTACGACGCGCCCACCACCGCGCTGCTCCGGGACGCCACCAGGCGGCGCTACGCACTCATTGACTTCTGGTCAGACATACACTATACTTTATTCGGCCCTGGTACGAGATTAGGACAGTTTTTTTAGAATTGTATGAAAATTTTATGTACCTTTGTAGCGACCTTATTTACGTCTGTCCGACGGATGATTACTGTGTAGAATAGAGCTTAAATTGTAGATTTTCGCAAAAAATACATACATACACGTATCGGTCTCTCGCCTTGGGTCCCAGAGGGGTAAGCAGAGATGATGTATCGTCCCTGCATGATCCTGACAACCGTGATACCACTTGGCGTGATATGTAACGAACAACATCGCCGCCTCCGTGTTGAGACACATTGTGGTACGACGGTTAGCTAGAAACATACATGTCCTAGCTCATCAGAACTCATATATTGTAATGTAAAAGTTTCAAGCCAAGTGGAAGGCAAGTGAGACGCGAGTAAGGGAACGTACCCAAACTACGTGACACATTTTTTACAATTGTTTACCCTCCTCCCCCCTCCCTCGGTGACCATCCTTAGTATATGTCAAGACCCCAACCCCCCTCCCCCCTCTAGTTTTCACGTAGTAATGTTTAAATATGGTTTTAAACCAATTTTTGCAAACAAAGTTAAAAGAATTTTTTTTGCTCATATTTGTCTTTATTAATACAGCGCTTGCCACGTGACACCAAAAGTGCGTGCATTCCTATAATTACAAGTGAAAAAAATATTATCCCTCCCCCCTCCACCCCTAAACGGGTCACGTAGTTTGTGTACGTTCCCTAACATGCGATTGCGGTCCTCAGCAGTTTCCCTCACTGCCTCAACGATGAAGAAAAATAGTTTCAATTTTCCAATGGTTCCGTACACTAACTCAGGTACACGCTGTTCTACGAGCACTCAATAGACGGTCTGCCGGTGATGCGCGCGCTTTTCCAGGAGTTCCCTGACGAGGAAGAAGCCTTCACGATCGACGATCAGTACCTGCTCGGTAAGTCTATTCCTTCTTTAAATCTTACATTAATATTTAAAGTAGGTATTGCTGGGCATGAAACATAATTTCAAGACTTTTATGCCCGAGCCTTAGGTGAATGAATATAATCGATAAAGCCGAGATTTAAATAATAAACTTAACATGCGTTTCATACGAATATGTTGAATACATTAGCGAGTAATAAAAAATTTACGATCAAAACGAAATCGAATTATCTATTGAAGTTTTTTTTCTATATTGTGAGAATTATGATACAGCCTACGTAACAGAGCTTTTACGAGCAAGTGTATTGAAAAAGATTAATAAAGATTTTCACTTTGACGTTATGTGGCAAAATAATGGTGTTTTTAGGCGATAAGCTGCTCATCCGTCCAGTGACGGAGCCCGGGGTCAGCTCCGTGAAAGTGTACCTGCCGGGCGCGGGCGCGCACGTAGTCTGGTACGACGTGGACTCGTATAAGGCGCACCCCGCGCAAGGGTACTTCCACCAGGAGGTCAACCTCGCCAAGGTCAGCTGTGACACACACCCACACACCCTCCCTCTACACACACACTCACCCTCCACACACACACGCACACAACCTCGCTTCTCCAACACACACCTTACCTCCACACACACACGCACACCCAACACACACACACACACACCCTCCATATGCACACATCCCCGCTTTCCAACACACACCCTCAGTGATGTGCTGGTAGGTGTGAGCCACGGAGGTGCGGCGTCGTCGGCCACGCCTCGTACCTACTATAGCCAGACAATACTCTAAATTACTGTGGTTTATGTACATATGTATAGGCAGTTTATAGATAGACACCGGTCAGACAGTATATAACATTGTAACGGCCATTCAATAAACCAGTTACTATGTAACAGATACATAAAACGAAAATGCCTACGCTTATCGCATACTCCTTCCCACTGTCGGACAACACACGCAAAAAAGTGTGAAAGGCGCTCGACTTGCACTCGCGAAAGTGTAGATATTTATCGCGATATGTACGTGCCTGCCTCCGGGTCGAGCTGCCAGCCTGGCAGCCTCCCCCTTGTTGGTCTAAGATGCCTTTAGCATGTCTGTATACAGATGTGTTCGCTACAGTTAGGGTTGCCATCTCTGAAATCTGCCAACCAGGACACGAAGCATAATAACCTCGTATTTAGGGGCTTACAACCCGGACATGTTAACAGTTTTTTTTTAAGTTACTCGGTAAAATAAAAAATGTTTTAATTGTTATAAATCATCTTTTTATCTTATTTTCATACAATTTTAGTCTATGTATCATAAAGAACAAAATAGAATCTTTGTCCCGGCGGCGATCGGTGGCTTGAAAACTCTAAAACCCGGACTACAAATGAAACCCCGGCCCGGACGCCCCGTAAACTAGGACACATCCGGGAAAACCGGACGGATGGCAACCCTAGCTACAGTGCACCGTTGGTCTGGCTCAAAAGGACTTAGCTTCTAGAGTCGTAAAACACATTTAAAAAAAAATGCACCGTTGGTTGGTTGCAGATCCCCGTGTACCAGCGCGGCGGGACCATCGTGCCGCGCAAGGAGCGCGTGCGGCGCGCTTCCGCGCTGATGGCGGACGACCCTTACACGCTCATCGTCGCACTCGACGCCAATGTGAGTACACCACAATGAAAAAAACTTACCGAAAAATAAGGAGCTCCGTAAATTTTTTTTTAGTTTCCCCGACTCTAATATACTCAAAACACTTCATTCAACCGCCTCGTTGGCTTAGTGGCTCGCCAGAGGTAATGAGTTCGGTTCCCACTTCGGACGGACAACTTTGTACAAGTTTATCCCGGTCTGAATGTTGTATTTTGTGAATTGTCTCATCGTAATTTAATTTCCATAGCACAGGAGAAAGTCATAATTTCGGATTAGGCGGATGTCCGAACGTGAGGCGAGTGCACAAACCTTTACATACAACAAATACGAGTATGTGTACTGTTCAGGTCACTTGAGCTGGTGCTGACAGAACACCAGCGCCGCAGTTCGCGTAGCATGCTGCAGCATTATGCTGAGTAAGCGCTATTTTGTTGCTGCGACACATGCCTAGATTTGTAGTTTGTAAACATGTTCTGTATATTTCTTGTAATGTTTGGAAACCAGAGTGACCTTGTATATGGTGTATTTTCTACTATTTTGACATTGGCGGAATGATTGTGCCTTATGAACATAGTAACAAAGGCCATAATTAAAATAATAATAAAAAAGCTATGGATAAATGACCTGTTCTATTCTATTCTCAGAACACAGCGCACGGCACGCTGTACATTGACGACGGCGAGACTTACGAGTACCGCCGCAATCAGTATATATACGCGAAGATAGACTACGAGCCCAGCGCCATGACGTACACGTGAGTTACATCGATACTAAATATGTACTTGGAAGAAGCTTGGCTTTGGCAGAGATAACGATCACCACTCCCTTTCTCTAGCTTCGATTTTAGCGATGTTCAACTATAATGGCGATGCCTGAAAAGCAGCGCTTCGCTGAGGCATCGACCGGTTCATCTCGCTGTAGAATAGTTATAAATACTTAATTGTTATACATACTGATGCTGTTGATGAATAAATTCTCTTTTATTATACGAGAATGACGACTACTCACTGACACCTGAATCGAGCCAGATGCATCAGTTTTGATTGTTTGAAGCTTAAAAATTTATTGTTTGATAAAACTTTTTTATGCAATTTTGAACCTGGCGTATTAACTATGCCAGCTAACCATACCAGAATTATATTTCTATGGACTGCCCTGATACGAGAGGAGGTGCCAAGTGTAAAAAAAGAACTTTATGATTTATGAAAAACTATACAAAGTTTCTCTGAAAGAATCGCCTTTAGCGATAAGACCGCCTAGATTTGCAAATATAAGCTATCTGTGTATTTTATCGTGCAAGAGTAATTGAATAAAATGAATTCTGATTCTTTAATTGGTGAAGAAACTAAAAATCTATGAAAATTCATAGAATTCTAGACAACCAGTTTAGCAATATTTCGCTGTTTTATCAATATTCAATTTTTACACGTTTTCCATAATCCCATATCGCAACTGGTGGGAACCAACCGGGAACTAACCGCTTTATAACTGCTTCCTCTGTCCGCAGATTCGTAAACGAGAACGCCCACTACCCGACCCGCTCCTGGCTCGAACGAATAGTAATCGCTGGCATCAAAGCTCCCCCCAAGACAGCAAAGCTGCACCAGGCAGACAAACAGACGGCTCTGCAGATGACACTGCACAAGGGTAACGACGTACTGGTAGTGAGGAAACCAGGGGCCAACATGGCCAAGCCTTGGAAGATCACCTTTAGTTATTAATATGGTTTAAGTTGCGTTTGGTCGGAGTGTTCAGTTTGAGAGAACACGTGTACGTTTCCTTTTATTAAACGTTAGCTTGTTGACGTTTTAGGACTTCCTTAATTAATGAGACAGGTTCTTGTATGTGACGAAATACCCTCTTAAAAAAATATATTTTTTAATCAAATATGTAAGACATATATGGTATTTAATTCTATTCTTTTTTAGATTACAATATTTTTTTAAAAAACAATTTAACCAAAAAAAGTTTTTTTTGTTGATTAAATTGTGGAGTCAATCAACAACAACAACAAAAAGTGATTAATACAGTAATATGCCTCTAATCCCGAAGTAGAATTCCCTGAACTATGGACAACAATTTACAAATATTTACTTATTTACACCAATAATGACAATAATATGGCACACAGACCTTTATAAATTGTACAAAGTTGTCTGTATCCAGCGGGAATCGAACTCACGATCTCTGGCGGTTTCTTAGGCGTAGTTGGGTGAAAATAAGCTTTGGTCGTGGTCCATCTGCTCAGTCCACCTGGGTGACCCACGGATATTTTTTCTTGTCCGTAGTCCACCTCAATGATATGTAATAAGAATTAAGACAATTAAGTTCAACAAATCTGTCAAGATCAACCAAACGCAACCTAAACTCCTAATTCAATAAGAATAAATGTTCAATGTATGCAACATACATCATTGCTGGTTTACCTGTTCAAAAATTACTATAATTATAGTACAATTTTTGTAAACTGTAATACGAAAAATACTACAGTTTTAGCGAATTTTCATTCGGTTTAATAGGAAATCTTACTTGGAAGTCCATGTTTTATACTTTAATCTTCCAGTAGCCTTTAAGTTACAAATAAAAATAGAGCAGTTTTATTGGCATACTTTATAATTTTCATTGTTTTTTTTTTAAATATACAGGATGTAATACCGGTTACACGGGCATTCGGTATTGAAACTGAAATACAACTTTTGCTATTTTTATTGTTGGTACACAACCTCCAGCTCCCCCTACATCACAATCATTTCGCATGGGAAGTTGGATTTTTTTTTAATAATTTCTAATGTCATCTAAAAGTTGTTGAGTATCCAATACGGAGTGCCGTTGCCGCTGGAACAAGTCATTATAAGTATATTAAACTCTGTATTGTTGATAAAAAAAAAAGTGTTATTAGTCGCCGTGTATAACTGGCCCGCTATAAGATTCCCACCTGTTACCACAATGGCCGCATCTCTTCCCACGAAAACAGCATGTACACTGGTTAAATCCCTGTACTATGCGAATTAGACAAGGGCACTACTCACCAGGAATAAAGAGAGGGAATCTACCACAGAAATCCTATCAAAATAGAACGGTTATAACCATTTGTTTACTTTAGTTCCGTGCGTGCCGATTTTGCACCTTTATGCCTCGCGTTTCTAGTGAGCAGATACAGTTATGCAGTTAGAAACCACGCAATATGGCATTGGCATGCACATTGTTTTCCCGATCTTAATAGTTTCTGCAACATATTGCATATTTTTGGCACGCGTGTCTCGCCTACTTCACCATTCTATCTTAATAGGATTTCGGTGGAATCTACATTGCGCTCGAGGCAATATTGAATGAAGGTCTTCATACATAATCCCCATTTCCAGTCTATTAATTACTGATTAACGGTATTATCAATGTTTTGACATTTTGGGGGTAGACGCATATTGGTGGATGTCTGACAAAAGGAATTTTATCATTTCTTGTGATAATAAAATATAATTTTACTTTATTGCTTTCGTTTTATTGCATCATTATTTCATTTAATCTAGGTATATCGTGCTTGTACCGGTATGTAGTAGGTATGCTCAATAATGCAGTGTAATTACAATTACTTAATTTAACAAAGTGCAACAAAGAATTATGCACCGCCGTACAAGAGTATCCAATGAGATACCAATGTCTAATGTTACCAGAATCGAGAGGGCACTAACCCACATTACCTCATTGAACGGCATCATCTATTATTGGTATAACGATTGCAGCCAAGATGGCAACATATATTTTTGGAGTTAATCTTAGCTTCCAGAGCCGTAAAACACATTAATAAAAAAAATTAGCTAATGGCATTCGACTTTGCTGAGCTGAAGTGACGCACATAATGAAAATATGCTGCTTACACGAAGCTCATGAGCACCCTTATAATTACTGAAAGCAACAATCAAATATCTACAAATGCGTTGCCATTCGAAGGCTCGGTAATGCCTGTAATTATACTGGCATTCTTACCATTCGAATCAGAATAGAAATGCATACATTGGTGTCACAAAAAGAGTGAATGGAACTCCTTGCCTGCTTCGGTATTTCCGGACAAGTACAACTTGGATCTTTTTAAAGGAAGAGTGAATAGGCATCTTCTAGCCTTATCGTCACGTACCATCAGGTAAGATAGAGGTGAAGCGAAAACCCATCAAGAATAAAAAAAGAGGGTGGTACAGAGTCCAGCGGACCCTGTAGTAATACTTCTTTGCTTCTTTATGAAACCGCCGCCGCTTAACCAAGGTCGATAGATAAGAAATTTCTACGTGTCGCAGAAATGTTCAACCGTTTGTATAGAAGCTAAATCTCCAGAAACGATAACTAACCACTTCCTACAGTATAATTATATAAAAAAAACAGGTAGTATTAATATTAACTATGTCTTTGTCAATATTTTTTTACTTTACAATAAACAATACTGCCCTGATACAAGAGAAGTCATCTAAGTGTAGAAAGGGAATTTTGATAAATTGATATAAAAAGGTAACAAATTGGTTTTCTACAACGAGGATCATTCACGTAATAAGATTTTTTTTATTTATAATTAGTATGACGTATGAAGTAAGAAATGACGCAGTTATTAAAGTTTATTTAACGCAACTTTTCAAAACGTTTTTATGTCGACGTCACTTGTTACAATGTTCTCGCCCTCTCACTCGGAGTTAATTTGCCGCGCGTGTTTTGTTTATGGTAGACTGCGCTAGTTCTTCCCGCGGCGCAACGAATGACGTCACTTCCGTTTTTGGAACTATTTATCTTTGATCCGATTTAAATAATTTTTTTTTGTTTTAGCGCTAAATATCTGCATATTTAACAAAAAAAAAACTCATTCTATGATTAATGAAATCAATTCTTCAGTTGGTGAAGAAACTGTAGTAGAAACCAGTTTGAACTCTTTTTTAACAATTTCCAAAAAAGGTTGCCAATCCCTTAGCGGTCTGCAGTAGCAGGGCAGAGTTTGGCAACATTTTCTCAAAATTATCTTTATGGCATACTGTCAAGTTTGCTTACGACATGGACATGCTAAGTTAGTTTGTGTATGCGGGCGCAGCATTCCCTTTTTAAACTTAACAGCGTTCTCTTTCTCTCGCGTCAGGGCAGAATACCTACAATATCTACTTAGGCAAGAACCGAGCACGTAAGTAACAATTTATTTGCACTACACTTTGAACACATGATTAGTAAACAAGACCCGCTCATATCACTAACAATGGCTATTAAGTTGTTTTACATCACGAAAGCATTTCGAAATGGTGCGTACTGTCACTTTAGTACTAGTAACCACATGTTTAAAATATAAAAAAACTAACTTAACGAACCTTATCCATCGCCTAATCCGCTCATGCTTTATCAACACAAGAATACATGTAACAGACATACATGGGGCCAAGTGACATAACGCATCAGAAGCAACGTCTAGAGGTCAACTTCGAAAACATTTCTGATAATATCCGTCAAACTAAAGAGACATTTTGTATTCTCGAACTATCTCTCTAAGATGACCCCGTAGTGCTTACAGAGTACGACACCATAACCTGTACAATTAGGCATCACAGTCTAATAAGAAGGGTACGTCTGCAGGATAGGGAGACGGTGGAGCACTTGTTGATACACCGTCCTGCAACCAGATAATTCAGAATCGAAATTAGGTTGACAATGGATCCCAAACTTAGGCATCAAGCAATCTGCAGTGTTGCCATCGGCCAGAAGACCTACTCCGTTACTTCAAGGAGTTGGGAAGGCTGGACTGACAGCCCCAGGGGGGAATGGTAGGAACTCCATCGTTTGTGGAGTCAGTGTACAGGAAAACCCCTATTGGGATTAGAGAAGCGCATGTGTATTTATCAAACAGGTATTTTATTTTAGGGCAGGTACTTCCATTTCTAAGAATAAGTAACTTAGAGTTACTCATTTGCACCATACTGGGCACCAATTAATTTATAAACTATTGTGACTAGCGCTTACGCAACGACTGGCAGTGCTTTCGTGATATTTAAAGCAACTGTAACAATGTCCTACTTAAAGAATATTCTACTAGGCTTATCGTCATTAGGAAACTCTATAAAAGGGTGGGTTTGTTTATGCTCTAACATTTTGCGTTCACTCGAAAACTTATCACCACAAATATCACAATAAACTTCCGAAGTATCCGAACTAGACGACGATTTTCTGTCTCTTTTCTCCTCACTGTATTCCTTCTTGTCTCTCTTTCTCTTTTTAAGGCTGCACTCCTTTTTCTTCAAATCTTTTACTTTTTCTTGTTTAGATGTTGATTCTTGTTCTTCTATTAACGGTTTGCCTGTTAGTAAGTATTCCTTCATATTCGCGTGCTTTAATGACATTTTGTGTTGTTTCAGTCTGTTTTCCGAACTGCACTGGTATTCACAAATGAAGCAAACATATTTCATGTCTCCTGTATGTACGTCTGCGTGAGATTTACGCTTCTCTTGCGTGGCGAATCTAAAATCACAGAATTTGCAAGGAAACTTTCGTTCTGGTGAATGTAAACGCATATGTGAAGTTAGAGCTGTCATATCTTTGCATATTTTCCGACATTCTAAACACATGATACCTTGAACTACTTCTTTGGATTCTTCTGTACTCTCAGTGCTGTGATGTATCCTTCTGTGAGATGTTAGACCCTTCTGACTGATGAATACTCTTCTACAGTCTGTACACTGATACTGCTGTTCAGTTTTCAATTCTGGACTGTGCTTCTCAATTTGATGCATTGCTAATTTATCTGCTTCCAGAAACTGTACCTCACATTCCTCACACTTCCAAGCTTTAACTAATCTCGAAAATGCTTCCAAAACATCCAAGACCGACTGTCCTTCGACCTCTGGGTGGTATGTTTTGGTATGGTTACCGAAATCAATGATTTTCGTGAAGGTATTTTTACAATGAGGACAGATGTACGGCTCTCTATGGTCGTTCATGACGTGACTTTTCAATTCTGAAAGTTCCGACAAAGTTTTGGAGCACATGAAACAACGTAGCTTCTGTTTTGTTTTCATAACTTCTGATATAACTTTATATTCTATCAGTTGAACTTTTTGATGAATTTGTAAATGTTTGAACAATTCTTTTCTAGTTTCGTAGTCAGTTGGGCAGAATTTGCAGGGAAATCTTTTACGGTGTAATCTTTTTCTGTGGGAAGCGAGTTCGTCTTTACTTCTAAACGATTTCGAACACGTAACGCAAGATACACAGTTTGAAACTGACTCGAACAAGTTGTGTGATCTTAGACACGTTTCCATTCTACTCCGACGTCGGAAACCCTTTCCACACGTACACTCGTAAGCTTCTTTTTTGTTTTCACTGATTTTCTGATCTTCAGATACAATTTCATATCTTTCCGATTTCTTATCATCCTTCCCCCTTTGTTCTTTATTCTTTTTCCGTTTTTCTTTCCTTATTTTCATACCTTTAATGACACCCATAGTGCATATTTCAACTGATCTGCGAGTGACTTTCTTATCTTCAGGCACAATTTCATACCTTTCAGGTTTCTTTTTCTTCTTCTTTTTTTCTTCAATAATACTCTTTCTCTGATTTTCTTTCCTCGTTTTAATACCTTTAATAACACCCAAAGCCCGTCTTTCAATGGTTCTGTGAACGCTCACATGAGTACTTAAACCCTTTTTTGAAGTGTATGCTTTTGGACATTCAGTGCACACATACCGCTTTTCCTTCTTGTCATCCATTTTCTTTTTTGCTTTAAGTAACCCATAAGCCTCCTGTTCTAACGATAGTATATTACCAGTTATAGAATTTAGTTGAAATGAATCCGTATCATCAACATTATTGGTTTCTTCAAATGCTTCACCCGTTGAGTTTAAATGGAACTCATTCATGTCTGTATTGTTGGCCATATTGTAACTTGGTAATATTTCATCATCATTGACAATTTGTGTATTTCCTGGCAGCCTCACAACAGCATCTTTGGGAAGTCCATCAAAAGCCAAGGTTGGGGGTTTAATGTCAGCAGAAGTGACATTTGTGCAAGTTAAATGTGTATCTGTAAGAGTCAGATCAGATTCCACTTTGACATCTGCATTGTTGAATTCTACTTTTTCGCTGTCCTGGAAAATTTAAAAAAATTAGACTGGAATCCTGAATGTATTCATTACATTCGTATTGTCTTTCGAATTTTAAGCTACATTAGAAACCATTTACTAGTCTCAAATTATCACTTTGACAAGAACCAATTTGTACAAATTGCACAGACCCAAAAATACTCATTTCCTGTCTAAATAGTTAGACTTACATTTATCATGACCCCAGCATACTTACAGCATAAGTTCCGTCATTTTCAAATTTAATGTTTATCTCGTCTTGTAAACAAGCTTCCACATTGTCCAGTGCTGTTGCTTCATAGCTGTCTATGCTCCTAGCATCAGTTGTTTCATTTTCATTACTGTTACTCCCAGCATCATCAAACGTTGGAAAATCATATGAGACTAGACTCTCGTGCATCTCTCCTTCTTTCTTCACTTCTATCTGTGTATTTTCAGAAGATAAAATCATTTCATTGTGAACACTGTCATTTGTTTCAATTATATCGCCTGTGTTCTCTGAATCAGTAGTATCAGTTTCCAAAACCAATGACAAATTAATTTCCTGTTTGATTTCTAATTGTATGTTTTCAAAAGGATTGTCTGGTATGTCTTTTGATTGTATTTCTGTTCTGAATGTTTCATTCTCTGACTTAATGTCCAACATTTCATGCTCATCACTAATATTATTGTCTGATTCCTCCTTAATATCCCTGTTGATTTGCAGCAAAATGTTATTTCGCAATTCCATTGTGGCTGTAATAAAAAAATGTATATATATATTAAACACATTCCTCCTCTTCAAAAATAAAGGATATACTTATTGCAAAGCTATTTTTTTATAGTCTATTATCTGTCCTCCTGGTATTCAATAACTATTGGATTGATTGAGCCGAAATTGCCAATCAAATTAGTAAAAATTCAGAAAAAGATTAAAGAAAACTAAAAAAAAAATTGCCATGGAAGATAGAGATTTTCATTCTATAATTTCTATCTAACTCTAGACTTACTATAAAATTGACCAGCCTATTAAATGTTAGTAAGAACTATGAAATAGTAAGTTATATAAATTTTTTTATTAGTTTATGAATAACTGTTTAAAGATTCAAGTTTAAGAGACACCTCATGTGTAGTGTTAAAGAGTTTAAATGTAAGCATTTTTTCTTATTATTATTATATATGGGTCAATTCAATAGAGCTAAATAAATTAACCTTGATCAATTAGTGATGGTTTATCATCAGGCAGGTCTATATCCATGTGGGTTTGAGTCCTGTAATATAAAAAGTATATATTTACTAAATAAAAATGAAGAACAGAATATAAAAAATAAAGTAAAGACACAAAATAAATGAGTCAAAGATATAGGAACTTACAACATCTATTAACATCTGAGAACATCAAAGACTCAAAACATACCAGATCAAATATACATAGGAAGTATACCAGATCCACAAAAATATTTGTGTAGGGCTGTATTTGTTTTTTGTCATATCCGCTCCATTATTTTATTTTTTTAGTAAACACATTAATAAATTATAAAATGGCCCAAGTTATGCATGTATCACATGAAACATAAAATTTAATTTTTCACAGCAGCATCATTGAATTAACCATCTAGCTGCATCACTATATACTTATAAAGATAACCAAAGGCGCCTGAAAAGCTAAAAAGATTTGGATTTAGCCCATCAGTTTCCATCTCAAATATTATACTTGCATGTTGTAACTAATATAAGTATTAGTACAACAAAGTAAATTAAATCAGAAATCATGTAAGCAGCTGTCAAAGGATTAGTTTGAATGACACACAGAACCCTACATTCCAGAAATTTACCTATAGTCCTGCTATACTGAAGGCAAATACTGAATATATTAAAAAACTTCATCATCAGCCTATATATGTCCACTGCTGAACATAAGCATCCCCAATAGAATGCCTCTTTTGGTGGGCTTTCCATTAGGAGATTTACCATAATCACCATGCTTGGCAGACGGATTAAAAAACTTATTTACATGGATTTTCCAAATCTTAAACAACACAACTGGTGAAAAGCCGATATATTATCAGCCTGACAACATTCACTGTCGGACATAACCATTTTCACAAGTAATGTTCATCATAGGCACACTGAGCAACGTAGCCAGTCTTTAACACACACTTGTGGCATTTGGACTATTCAGCTTACCACAGGAGAGCTGTCCGTCCGTTCGCCACTCCAGACCGTAAAAGGAATGCTACGGACAATTTTTCACGCCAAAGTGACATTTTTCGAAGTCTTTTCATAGTGCCATGCCACCAACACAGGAGGAGCCAACCAAAAAGTAATTTTTATACTAAGTATGGTCAGTTTAGGAGAGCGGATCTCCTTTGGTGACATATGATGGTAGCTAGTCCGAATATAGATTATGGATGACGGTCCACAATGCAGTGGACTAAGTCTTCAAAATGACCTCGAAAATGTCAGGATGGGCTGTACCGCGTACATGTTTCATACGCATTGTTTTTCTATCTAGCAAAGATATCACACGCGCGATGTTGTTGCCGGTTCACTCTATTATTGTATTTTACATGTAAATGTACCAAGTGTACTGATCGGCAATAAAATAACAGTATGAGCAGAAAATACACTGACAAAGTAGTTTATAATTTCTTACATTTCTCCAAGCCCTCTGGACGTAGATAGATGAACGACAAAAAAACTATTAGGATGTACAAACGTATTTACAATGGAATGGATAGGTATTCCAATAACTTCTAATAGGAGATTTGTTTTCTTAGAGCACAAAAAATATATTAAAAATAATGCATTTTCTGTGTAATTTTTTTTATTACGGCAAAGTTTATTAATTCCATACAGCAAAGTCTTTTGGTAGAAAAGTCAATATGTATTTAGATCTTGGACTGGTGAATGGGAGCCAAAAAAACAGTTTTATTTATATTATTAAGAAAACCTTAACGTGTAATTACAATAAATTGTATAGAGCCCACGGATTTGTCACATAGGTATAGCCTTTTTTCTACAAAACTTTATGATCTATGGCATTTTGTTGTCAGATTTTGACACTAATTTTTATTCCCATGGAAGTTGGAACTCTGAACGAAGCGGATCGGCTACGAATTTGTAGAACGCATCTTAAAAAATAAAGTGTGGTAAAACTAAATTCTAAAAATCCAGCAACGTTTTTCTATTACCTAAAAAATAAAATAGAGTAGAAATAAATTAAATTTTTCTGAGCAGGTCGCAGGAAAAATGACGGACGCTGTCGACCTAAAGTCGGTAGTGAAACACATCGTTGATGGAACTTTGGAGGAGAACCTGTGTAGGATCTGTCTACTACCCTTCGGCGCTGTTTGCGAGAATATATTCACCAAAATATGCAAGGCGGACTCGGAGTATTGTATAGCAGACATTTTAGATGAGGTCTGCCAGACTAAGGTTGGTTTACTAAAGATTTTTTAGGGTTAGAGGAATGGGGGAGAAAAGTATAAGAAAAGATTTACAAAGCTACTTTTCACGAGACCAAATATTTTTCATAATGGTCTTGTTTCTTTTCTTGAAAACGGTTCAATGTTCCTTCATTCTTAAGTCATACTCAATATTTGTTATAGTGCCTCCTTTCTTACACTCTGACCTCTGACATCAGAGTTAAGTTCCCTGTACTTATACTTTTTAAACTTATTTTTAACATGTAGGAACTTTGGAAGACTACTTTTTAATTTATTTAACAGTTTACAGAAATGGAAAAATATAATGTCTGCTCAGAATGCTTTCTCACAGCATCGGCTGCTTACAAATTCTATCTGATGTGTCAACGTAGCAATCAAATCCTTGACTTCTATGTCAATGAACTAGTGAAAAATGTTGACCTGATTCAAATACCTGAAGATGTTACAACCGATTCTCTTTGTATAACCTTACCAGATTTTCTACCTGAAGTGCAAGATTTTAATTATAATATAAAAGCTTGTAAGAGTCAACCGATACAACTTTCTTTACACGATATAGTGGACAAATCTAAAAGTAACAAGAAAAAAATACAACCTGATGAAAGAACAAAACTAGAACCTAATAAAAATGCAAAACTGACAGATGAAAATGAAGATTTAGTAATTGTTGTAACAGAAAAAGGAGAACCTACATACTATAAAATGAATTCTGATGGCAATTGGGAGTTCACATCGAATTTGTCAAGTCCAACCAAGAAGGTGCGAAGGAAAAGAGTTCCAATGGCATTCAAACAATGCAGTAGGTGTCCCGTCAAATACAGGTTTATGGCAAAAATGAAGGAGCATATGAAACTAGATCACAATGTTGATCTTTTTATTTGTAAGGTTTGTATAAATTTTACAAATTTAGCTCACATAGGGCAAGGTGTAACTGTAGCTACATATAATTTTGGACCGCAGGCTGTGCCATGCCTAAGTCAGAGCTAGGTCCTCCATATAATGGGAGTGCCCCTTCATTGAGTCCACATTCACATATACAGCTGTCTCTGAGTTTTGCTAGGAGTACATGCTAATAGATAATGGTTAGGTACTAATAGAAATGAATGACAAAAAAATGCATTATTTACTTGCTAAATGACAAATCATAAACTTTATACATTTCAGGTATGCAAGGAAACAACAGAAACTGAAGAAGATTTCAACAGTCATTTAAGAATACACACCCAAATACACCGCTGTGCAATTTGCAATGCAGTGTTCAAGAAACGTGAAACCATCATAGCTCATCTCAAATGGCATGAGAAAATGAAGAACTTGTCCCAACTAGAAAGCGCTCATGTCTGTGAATTGTGTGGTACCATACTACCGAATGAGGCTGAACTAATGGATCACTACGATAAGAAACATGACAAGAAATATACGTGTTATTATTGTGGAAAAATGTATAGAGGAGAGGCTAGTTTCGAAATGCATATTAAGAAGCATGAGATGCATATGAAGCCTGAAAAGTAAGCTTTATGGCATAAGCATCGAAACAACATACATAGTAGAGGTAATCTATGATAACATCACCCGGCGCTCCGAATTACTAAGCGGTTGAATGTATTTGTGAAAATATCTACAAGGCTCACAACGCATGTGTGCGTGCTTAGACAGACCAATTGCACGGATCTGTTGTTTGACAGATCGCATTTACATTGAAATATAATTGGACCATGTACATTGAAACAGTATTGGAGGGGTTGGAATGTTATCGTAGTTTATCTCTAATAGTAATTTATTTTCACAAATATCAACATTTACATAACAGTGGAACATGAAACTTTTCCAAGTCTCCGAAGCAGGATTCCTCGTATTTTACAAATAAATGCCAGATTCCTTCAGAGACACATTTGTACATAACATTCAGGCATAATGCCAAGCCGTGTGGTTCCTGGCTTTAGAAACGATCTACTGCGATCACCAATCCGCCTGCCAAGCGTGGTGATTATGGCAAATCCCCCAATGGACAACTTACCAAAAGTGGTATTTATTCTACTGGGGAGGCCTATGTCCAGCAGTGGACGTATTTAGGCTGATAATGATAATGCCATGTGGTACTCTGCTTTGAATAGGGCCCCAATCTTCCTGCGGGTGTCGTCAAGGTGAATAAGGCATTGGCAGCAGCGTTCTCCTGTGTATATTAAGATCAGTACATATTTGTGAATTGTCCAATCCTTGTTTTAGTCCCATTGCACAGGAGAAAATTCTAGTTTGGGATTAGACAAGTCTAGCTGTGCCCGCGTGGACTACAGAATTAAATAAAGCTGAAAATTACTAAGGGTTAATTCCACTCGGTTTTATTTATTAGATTAAATAACAATGAACAACAATTCATTAAGCGGCCTCCTCTGACTTTTTAATTCTCTGAACGTTTATCCTCCATTTCCCAGGCGCCGTGCTGCAGGCGCGCGCGCGGCCGACGACCGGCCGGCGCGCGCGCGGCGCTGGGAGTGCGGCGCGTGCGCGCGGAGCTTCGTGGACGAGCGCGCGCTCAAGTGGCACACCATGCTGCACACCAATGACAGACCTTTCCCTTGTGACGTGAGTTTAAACATTTGAATCAATCACACTTGAAGTCCTTATTTCTTTGGCGCAGACTTAAACTATTAAGTGATGAAAGTTAAAGATTTTGGAAACTGTTTCAAAGAACCCTAAAATATGCACTTATTTTAATAACTTATGAGCTATGGATCCATTGACAGACACACACACACACACAACCATATGCTCAAACTTCAGCTTTTTTGCGGGTAAGGGGGGGGGGGGGGGGTATTCAGAGAATACTAAATATTACTACGTAAAGAACCGTCAATCCCCTCCCCTCGACAGTTTAACGTCGCCCGCAACATAAAGCACGGCGTGTAGTACGTAGCCCGATAGAAAGAGGAATCGATTACCGCTGGGGTAAATGAGTTCTCGAGTGGAGACCGCGACTGGGCAAGCGTAGTGTGGGACGCCCCCTGGCTAGATGGAGCGACGATCCGCGTCCAGCGGCCAGCAGCGACTGGATGAGAAGAACCAAAGATCGGGTTCAGGGGCGAGCCTCGGGAGAGGCCTATGACCAACAGTGGACTTTTCCAGGCTGATGATGATGGTATGACCTGTAGTCGAATTTAGCGAAAAATCAGAGTATTTAGTCGGTTTAGAGCGCCAAGTGCTACGCTAGGTGCTACAGGTCATACCATGAAAGAAAATGATTTTTCGCACCTCATAAGTCACCTCAAAGCTCCTACATTCACGATTGACACTAATTGGTTAAATCAGATAACAGATGGCAGAATTAATAATAACCTGAGTGTGTGTATGCCAAATCCTCCGTCTGTCTCCGGCAGATGAGAGAGGGTCGTGCTCCTGCAGTGGAGACAAAAATGAGCTGATGATGATGATGATGTGCATGTGGCAGGTGTGCGGGCGCGCGTTCGTGTCCGCCAACCGGCGCAACCAGCACGCGCTGTGCGCGCACTCCGCGCCCGCGCGCCGCTGCCCGCTGTGCCCCGCGCTGTTCCACCTGCGCTCCATGGTCAACACGCATATCAAAAAAGTATGTATAGTACCAGATAGAAGTAAAGTTGTGTACGAAGGCAGATCATCCCCCAGGTGAACACTTTTAACAAAAAAAAAACGTAAATAGATATAGAATCTGTTAAAAACGAAGCCCAAATATATACAGTTTCAGTTTGATCCTAAATAGTGTAGTTGCCGCTGAGCCCATAGCATATTTGCGCCGTTGGCTTAGTGACTCGAGAATTGTAGTCGAGAGCTAGAGGTGGATTCGATTCCCACTGAGGACAGACCGATTTCTAAACTTTTTACGAGTTCAATCGGTACCTTAGTGACAGTGACAAACTCAAACTTGACTTTCAAGAATAGGTCCAAGCTTTCAAATTATGTCATTGTCACTTCACGGTGTTGGTGCTATGTTTGGAACTTAAAATAAAAACTAGATTCAAAACAGTTGCATATGACATTTTGTCATTACCTACGCAGCAGGACCCCCACAGTGAGACAACACAAATTCGACTTCAACTCGACTAGCAGTAGTCTTTTCAATAAAGTTTTCAGGTACCCTTCAAAATGAATACACTAAATTTTGGAATCGGAGTTAGGTACAGGTTTATACCATGAAGGAAAATAATTATCTGTTATCTAATTTAATAACCAATTATTGTCAATCATGAAGGTAAAAACTTTGAGGTGACTTATGAAGTGCGAAAACCTGTAGTGTCATTTATGTATTTGCGACAAAATGTTTATGTTCATATAGATAATTATTTAAAAACTTGTTTGTCATTCACTTATGAATAAATTCGTCAAATAATTTAAATATGGACATTCCAATATCTGTTATTTTAAGGTATTTATATATATTATTATATTTATTTGTTGTTGCGAGTTGTCCGCGATGGTGGTAGTATGGCCAGGCTTTAGCCACAGACTCTGGACAAAGAAACATCTCAATAAATACATACATTGATCTCTATTTTTCTTAAATTCCAGGTACATCTGAAAGCGCACAAACGCCGCAACCGCACCAGCAAACACCAGAACGTGTTCTGGCGGACGAAGCCTGTCCCCATCCAGGAGCTGAGCGTCTCCGTCCAGAACGAGATCATCGAGCTGAAGACCGCAAGCTCGGTCGACCTATCAGGGGACGCGCTCGCCTATTACAAATACACGAAACAGGTTACTTTATTTTGAAATACAATTTGAAGCCACGGCTGAAACTCGGATAAAATCCTGATTGGGGGGAGGGGAGCCCCCCCCCCCCCCCCCCCCCCAACCTGAGAGTGAATACATGACAACTCTATGGCCGGGACTAGAATGAATTGTTCGTAACCACTGCATTATATTGACAGCATTTCCGAATTTCCGATTTGCGTCGCTTGAAGCGCTGGGGAGTCTTGCGTCGCCAATGAATTAACTGAACTTTTCTTCAGCAGGTGCCCAAATCAAAGTAGCGGAGATTGATGCATGCTTGTCCAAAAAGCGAACTCTGTGATGAAGAAACTAGAAATCTTCACCTACAAGATCAGGTGATATGATATATCATCATCACATCAGGCCCTTAGACGTCCACTGCTAGACATAGGCCTTCCCCAATGAACGCCACCCAGTCCTCCGCATCCTTATTCAGGTCGTCGGTTGATGACGGGGAGTCCTACCCTGTACTCGATGAGATATATCGGTAGGAGCAATTCCAGTTTGACAGACGAAGAATCAAATCAGTCTCACCGAGTTTTTTTTTTACTTTACATATTATCTTGAGACATAAATTGTTAATGTTTGACTTTTTCTTTAGAAATCTTGTTTAAATGAATTTTAATAAATGTAAATTATTGAGTGAATATATTGTTGTCCTTTTATTATTGTTTTTTTCTGTTTGCCATTGACACACTATTTAAAATTAGAGAACTTAGGAAAGTTCTAGGTTATCAAAGAACAGTGTCGACACACTGAAATTACTTATCAAAGTTTACTTCCCAATGAATATAAAAAACTATGAACACATTAACCAAAGCAAACTCGCACTGTAGTACCACAGAAAGTAAGGTACTCCTATTACTTGTAAAGATATTAACAAAACCTTTTTTTTTCGTAAGCATTTTATTTAAAATTATGTTTGTTTTTGGTTACATTGTCAATTAAATCATTGTACTACTGGGAATTTCCTTCCCAATAGACGAGGGTTTGACCTGCGCCCATACCAATGAGTTTTTGAAACTTAAGCACGGTACACGGTTTCGTTGAAGGAAAATATCGTGAGGAAACTTGCATCTATCATCAGCCGAAATACGTCCACTGCTAAACATACGCCGCCAAATAGATTTAATTACACTTGGTGGGCTGGATTGGGGATCGCAGTAACAATCTTAAAAGAGACGGCTGTTTCCCGTCCCTAATGCAACCCCTTAGTCGCATTGACGACACCCACGGAAAGAGTAGCCGGGAATTCCACGTCAACCTGCATACGTGGTGTGCTATAAGCTCGTACACCCTCGTTAAGAGTAGCCCTGTGCCCCAACAGTGGGTACATGATGGGGGTTAATGCTTACTGAATTTAATATTGAGAGCTCATTTCGATACCTCAAGGTACACTACGCCAACAAAAATGTTGGTAAATTTTGTTTTTATCAAAATCGAGTCATAAAATTTAAACTTCTTTTTTCTTAATGTGCATAATAATTAGTATATGATGACTCGATTTTGATAACAAAAAAATGACCAAAATTTTAGTTGGCGTAGTACATTGGAGGTTCGCGTTTGCCTCAAAATCTCGTAACTTATAAGACTTCGTATGGGTTTACCTTCCGAATCTGACATGGGACATGCATATCATATAAATAAAAAAGTTACTTTCGTATATACATTTATTGTTTTTTTTTTTTATTTTATATATTTTTTTTAGATATATATTTTTTACATATAATAAAGTCAGGCTATCGATATTTACAACATACATTGGAGGAATTTCTTAAATCAACTACATTTGAGTCTTATCGCCTAGGTGGAATCATCATTAATACCTTCAATCAATACTTCCAAATATTACAAACGCCATATAACTTCAACCCGAAAGTTACTCGCACCCCAATTCTACTCCCGATCTGCAGCGTTACCACCCAAAGTTCAACTTGATACTATACATTGTTCAATTAACGATAGCACCCTCTACTTTTCACGAGGGGTGACACGGGGAGTTAAACTGAACCTATCCGAAAGTCAGTACTTAGTGTAAATTAAATGCACACATTGATGATTAGTGCGTAACGATAGAACTAACACAGTAACAATATAACTAATACAAAGTTGTATTAAGCGATTTAGAGTGGGGCGTGCCGTCGTGAACTATACGATCTATAGAATCAGATCAGTCAGTTTTGCGATATGAAAAATCTTGAGCAAAGATCCTATAAACTCATACCATGAAGCAAAATATTTTTTCGCACCCCATAAGTCACCTCAAAGTTTTTACCTTCATCATTGACACTAATTGGTTATTAAATTAGATAATAGATGCACATTTTAAAATCATCTGTTATCTAATTTAATAACCAGTCAGTCATGAAGGAATAAACGTTGAGGTGACTTATGGGGTGCGAAAAAATATTTTGCTCCGTGGTATGAGGTGTAGGTGGGAATAACTACAGATCGGCCCCAGCAAATTGTAAGTGGAAGTCAGTAGGCTTTTATTTAGCCAAAGACAAATGAGTAAAACTTTATAAAAACTAACAAACAAAAAAAAATGATTTCGCTTTGACTTTAGGCCCAGCCTGCAACAAAGCTGTACTTCCGTATTGATACGTCAAATTTCGAGTTACGTAGCAAAATTTTGGCGGTTTTTTTGTAATAGAAAAATATTGTCACGCAGAAGTCAATTCATACAATCACAAAACATAAATAATATATATTTTTTAATATAGTCTGGGTGGGTTGGGTTGCATTAAGCCCATTTTGTTCGATATTATTTTTATATAAATAATCTAATATAATTTTGTTATCCGAATGTACATGACCAATTTGCGCCAATATTTTTTCAGTACATTAAGCAATAAAAACAGAGTTTTTTCCATACAATAACTCAGAGTGACCTTGAAAATATGAACGGTGTTCCATTTGAAAAACGAAACACCGTTTCCATGGCATCTATTTTATATACGATTGGCAAATGACATTTGTAATATATGAAAGTTTTGTGTCAAGGTGTAATAAATCTTAATGTAAAGTAAATTCTGTGGGCAAAATCTCATTTCGTAGAATTTCTATTAAAAATAAACATTTGAAAAATACCTGATTTACTTTACAAAAAAAAGTAGAAGAAATCTTGTTTGCATTTGTTAAATAAGAAATAACATCATGCAAGTTAGTTGTCCAACATAGTATAAACAATCTTGTATATTTCATTCCAAATTAAGCATTTGCGACTCAAACAAAATAAATAATAGATGGTGTTCCGAAGTGGACCGCAAAATTTACATGGTAATGGAAACCTGTTTTTGCAGCTGATGACCCTTTCATATACATGTTATCAAGACGCAAATAGTATTGGTTTTCGTATTACTGTTGGTTTGGAATGAAATATGTGATATATTACGTAAGGCATAGATAAAAGCAAAAGAGGAAGATATGCAACTACTTATTGCGCAAACGAAGAAAAATCGACCTAGTTTACTATTTAGCACGGAACGATGGATTGATTATTTAATTTAATTGATTATTACACTTAGTTGAAAATAAGCATTTGATATGCCTTGTGCATTTAAGAGTAAATATTCGAGCGTTTAACTGCCGTCACATTCGAGAGTTAAAGAAACAATGTTGTCTCTTCACCAGTTCATAGTTCTAATTATACAAAAGGTTTCTGGTCTAAGCACAGATTCTGCAATGGTGAAATATTTAAGTAAATAAATTCTTTTTCATTAACTTTTGGGGATCACGGTTAAAATGCTCGAATATTCACAATTAATCTGTGTTCTTATACACGTTCTTTTTGAAGTCAAACAAAAACAAGACATGTTCCAGCATCTCTGGCCATCGGTGACTGTACGAAGTGAACGCAACTTTGTGTGAGAATATATTCGTGCACCGAACCGAGCCTACTTTCCGTTTAAGCAATGTTAGATAGATACATATCTTTCTGTTTAGTTTTAATCTAGCGAAATCCTTGAAAATCAGTATACGGCATCTTGGTGAAAAAGTGAAAGTAAAAACTTACTGTTTATAGTGGGCGGTAACGGTTTAGTGACAGTAGGCGCCAGTAATCGAAATTTCGTTTTTAATTTTCTTGAATTTATTTACACAGCATCGACGAATCAATTTCGCCGACCCAAGATAGAGTATCAAAGTATCACGATCATTAGACACACAAGGCGTTCTAATGACCAGCTGGATTAATGAAATTTTACTTTTATTACGTATTTTTTCTGAATAAAAGTAAACCTTATTTTTATAACATACTAAAAGCACCTGATCTATTTTATTATACAACTGTATTTAAAAAATAACTGTAACATGTTGGACAACCCATGCGTTGATGTGAAGAATATGTTGTAGTAAATTTTATTTGCATTAGACGATAAATCAGAACTTGGATTATTTCTTCCACTTTGTACTATAGAGCCATTTGCAAGAAAAAAAGGCAGTCATAAAATTTTTTTTATCTGTCACCCCACATTTTTTAACGTGAAATCGGCTAGGCAGGGCAAAACAGAGCAGAAACTCAACGGGATACGGAATAACAAGTAATGAAATGATGCGTATGACGTCGCTAAAACTTTTATCACGTTGAGATAATGCAGTTTGACCGGAGTGGGGACACCCTAAGTTGGTAATTGTTAGGAAAGTGGATGGAAAGTGACCATGTGGTGGTCGCTGACTAGATCAGAGAAAAAGACCTCAGGACTGCGCAACCTGATTCTAGCTTATAGCGATTGATTTTCTAAGGTAAGGCAACATTGAATTACACCTCATACCATAAAGCAAAATAATTTTTCGCACCTCATAACTCAGCTCAAAATGTTTACCTTCATGATTGACACTAACTGGTTATTAAATTAGATGACAAACACATTTTAAAATCATCTGTTATCTAATTTAATAACCAATTAGTGTCAATCATGAAGGAAAACACTTTGAGGTGAAATGAGCTACGATAAATTATTTCGCTTCATGGTATGAGGTATAGAGCTATAGAAGTGTTCCTGTATTGCTCAGCATACTATATAAAAAAGATTATAAACTAATTTTCCTTGCAAATGGCCGTTATAACTAAACTATTTCAATATGACTGACTTACATGACACCAACCGATGTCCGTCTCGATGGACCTGCAAAGAACATTCAAACACAGAATAATGGACCACCACTAGTTAATTAACAACTATTTAATGGACCACCACTAATTATATAAACAACTAATAATCCTAAACTCGTTTTTATCAATTTCTCTATAATATAAAACACTCTAATCTACTGAAAACTTACGTAACCGCGATGTTGGTATGTTGTCCCCGTGCAACATCTAAAAATATAGACTCAGATTAAAATCATATCATCTACACAAAATCTTAAATATATTTTTTTTCCTTAAAGTATAAAAAAAATTGGGTATTTAGGACTACAGACGCCTAACGCTGATGACTTAAGTACATTTATGTTAGAACTTTGGTTCACGTTTTGAAGTAAAAGGAAAG
This sequence comes from Esperia sulphurella, assembly GCA_947086405.1. NCBI lineage: Eukaryota > Metazoa > Arthropoda > Insecta > Lepidoptera > Oecophoridae > Esperia > Esperia sulphurella. The sequence continues at coordinate 6,610,060 of OX352282.1, forward strand.
TAATTGAACTCATACAAAAAAGTTAACCATGACTGGTTCAAAATATTAAAACATTGACACACACCAACCGATTGGTTACCGATTAACTCAAACATGGCCTTATAATAATTATACATTTGATATAAATAATTACTATAATTGTTTGTGCAATAATCTCTGCTGGATTAGGTCTCTCTCAAACTATTGGGTGGTTAAATCTTAATAATCATCGTCTGTTGAGAGTAGTTTAATTGATTGTACTACTGAGTCTTTTTGACTCTCATTAGTTCAATGACAATTTGATTTAACTTCTGATACTACAAAGGTCTGGAAACTTCTGATATTGTACTACTAAGGTTGAGAGATTGTGTTTGAATAATAATCTTAATAAAGTTTGCATTTAATATGAAAAAAAAAACTTTCTTGCCCAAATATGGGTGTAAAGCATAAAATTCTTAAAAGAACTAAGTCTGTTGTCCTAAATACCCAAAGATAAGAATTGATCTATAATTAGAATCTACTTGCTTTCTTTCTTCCGTTTGTTATTCAATAGAAGTCAGATTCTATATTCAATTAAATATACAAGGTTTATATCCATACATTGCTCAACAAATTCAATGAGGTAATAAATCGGAATCAGAAACAATCCCTTAAACGAAATCATTAAAAAATAAAACGTATAAAAATATCTGTACATTCAAGTCATTGAACTCTTGAGTTAATTCAATATCTTTAAAATGCGTTCAACACATCCATCTCATAATACGCTCGGCATGAAGGAAAATAGCGTCGCCGCTGCTACTATGGAGTTAGCCCTTTAAGCTTATTTTGTATAATTCAGTATTTATTAACGTGAAACTTTAATTTATTATTAGCATATTATTAACATGAAACTTTTAAGACAGATACACTTCACATGCGTCGCGTGGCGTGTTGATAAGTGTGTTTCTGCCTTCATTATTAACATGAAACTTTATTGCTTTAGAAATTTTTTAGAAACCGCCATTACTTCTTACGTTCATGCACAAGACCCAACAACTTACCGCAAAACAACAATTTCGCCGCCCCTGGACGTAAATACATCACCCCTCAACTTCGCAGTCAGGTAAAATAATAAATTGCATGAACAAAACATTGCACCACAGACAATTCAAACCCTAAACAGTCCATCGATAAGTCGCACTTAAGTTTAAAAATCACAATTCGGTTGTCATTACTCCACTTAAAAGTTCAAATGAAGACATTATTTGTCTTACTCCTGGATTAAGTCTTATTTTTAGATGGGGAAGGCTGGCAACACCTCTTCTGAGAGTTTATTTCCCACCTAGCAGTCCGCCCAGCTCCCGAAAATAGTATCTCTTTTGTTTAATTAACTTTTAAGTCTCTGATTCGTGGATAAGTCACAGTAACACTAGTCTAGTCACTTCACTTAAACTAGGTGTTTGTTGGCTTTACACACGTTTCACTCGGGCACGCTTCACACTGCTAGTTCCATATATGAACCGTTGCCTCCACTCCTCGTAATGCTACGTGCAAGCTATGCTGTTGGATGTAGACGGGTGCTCTGGAGTGATCGGTGTCTCTGCGACTGGTTTGTTCTGGTTTTGTTCTGGTGGGGTGGTGTGGTTCGCTGTGCCATTGTGGATGTTCACTTCGTACACATTTGATGAGTTTGAGTCCTCGTTGTATGATAGGATGCTCACTTCGTCGGTCTGAAAGACAAAATTGAATGAATGTACTTTATTGCACACCAATCAAGAAAAACTTTGGAGAAATATACAATGAACTAAATAACTTGTTATTTTATATCTGTGTACAATAGTTTATATATCTAAATGTACAAGTGGCCGCCTTATCGCTATTAGCGATTTCGTCCAGGCAAAATTGCCACTTATTTGGTAACCTGTAAGATAATTTTATTTTGGGCACTGCTCAAACTGGTGGGTTTAGACGCCTGAAAGTTTGCATAGGGCGTTCTCGAATGTCGATTACAGCCCTTCCGGAAAACATTAGGAAAGAAACCAGGAATTTAAATTTCACTCATAACTGTTTGAAATGGCACTCCAACGAAGTCGCAGGCAAAATCTAGTAAACATCTTTATTACTGTGTAAATACCCTACACCTCGTACCATGAAGCAAAATAATTATTCGCACCTCATAAGTCACCTCAAAGATTTTTCCTTCATGACTGACACTAATTAGTTATAAAGTTAGATAACAGATGATTTTTAAATGTGCATCTGTTATCTAATTTAATAACCAATTAGTGTCAATCATGAAGGTAAAAACTTTGAGGTGACTTATGAGGTGCGAATAATTATTTTGCTTCATGGTATGAGGTATCTTATAAATACTGTCCAGGAATGAGTTCAGTTGTTAAAGTACTCACGCTGCTCTCGGAGAGGCGTTTGATCTTCTTGTGCGGCGCGTGTGCGGCGCTGGGCGGGTGGGGGGCGCTGGGCGCGTGGGCGGCGTCGGGCGGCTTGCGCTTGGCGCCCGACGCGGTGCGCTCGCGCTTCAGCAGCGACGGCGACAGGTACTGGTGCAGCTGGCGCCGGCGCACGTGGCGCGCCTTCACACACACAACCATTCCTCAGTCAGTAACATGCCTATTATTACCAGGAACTGTATCCGGATTGAAATTACCCTATTAGGTGCCCACACCAGTGTTGAAAATGTTTCCATACATTTCATATAGGTACATTCTCTAAAAACCCAAAACTAATCTAATAAATAAAAACGTAAACTTCGCGTATCTGTACATTGAAAATATTTGCAAAAAAATAAATTGGGGGGTCTAAGGATAAGTAATAGATCACGTTTCGATCATTTTTGGTATTTTTGTCTGTTAGTTTGTGCACGCATCACGTAAACTGCAGAACGGATTTTGATGAACTTTATACAGAAACATGGGGCGTAACTTGGAGTAACGGTCTTTATTTCATCGCAATCGGCTTACTCAATCAAAAGTTATGGGAATTTTTAATTTTCTAATACATTAGTAGGTATGCAATTTAACAAAGAAGTGTATCGTTCGGTGCTATTCAGATTGCGACGAGTTAGGACTACATTTGGAGCTACAGCAGGCGTGGGAGTAGGAGGGCCTGGACCTGGAGGGGTGGCGGAAGAGGAGATGAACGGGAATTAACACTAAATAATTTTCAACTTCATTTAATTCTGTGGTCTACGCGAATATTGAATAAAACAGTACAATACTACTACTCACCTCAATGGACATCCCCTCACGAAGCATGTTGGTGTTCTCCGCCTGGTAGTGGACCGCCTTGGTGAACGAGGAGATGTCGTACGTCAGGTCCACGTTCACGTTGGTCTTCTCGAACACCAGCCCGATGAACCACATCGAGCAGTGGTTCGGCACCGCATCACCCTGCCCAAAGGCGCACGATTTAATTTAAACTTTAAAGAAATACAAGATAAGTTCAGAAGGCCTACTCCCTTCGAACTACGAAACCATTTTGCATTTCCCAGTCTTATGACATATTTTAATATATTTATTTCAATTTAAGCCGAAAATAATACTACATACAACTATTGCTATGAGTACTTAGGGCTACTTGGCAAAACGGAATTGTAGTATTTTAATATAGAATCTGGCAACAGTGTAAAAATGGCGACCAGAGAATAAACATCGCTTCCAACCACGCTCTTGCAGTTTTAATAAAATATAATAACGACATCACAGAATCACCGACAACATGAATAAACACCAGCTTCACATTTGCACAAATAATTTGTCAGATTGGTGTATATAAAATATTCGTAGAAGATATGGATAAACTAAAACTTTGAAGAAATTATAATAAGCGTTTGGACTAACTACGATAATTAGACCCCAAGCGCTTATGAGAATATGTCACGTGACCCGTCAGAGAGTAATAAATGTCGTTTTAGTTCGACGGATATTAGCCGAAATGCTTACGGAATAGGCCCCCAGGACTCGTACCTGTGACCGATATGTTCAAGTTCATGCTCTTCCAACTGAGCTATCTTTAATAAATAAATATTACATTATACATGCTAGATGCGGAGGGCGGAGGACTGGGTGTGGTGGCGTTCATTGGGTAAGGCCTATGTCCAACAGTGGACGTCTAAGGGCTGACATGATAATGATGACATTAACATACATACACTTGTCTAATCCCAAACTAGGATTTTCTCCTGTGCTATGGAAATTAAACAAAGATAGGACAATTCACAAATATAACATTCAGACCAGGACCAGCTTGTACAAAGTTGTCTGTCCCCAGTGAGAATCGAACTCACGACCTCTTACGCTTGAGTCCATTGACCAAGCCATTAGGCCAACAAGACGGTCAATGATAGGAGCCCGTCACAGACGTAGCTATGGTATATATTAATATGCTGTTAAGCTAGCACACACGGATATATATTTTGACCTCGTGTCACTGACGTTGGATGAAAAATATGTGAGTCGAGTAAAGCTGTGGGAACTTACGTTTTCGTTCTTATTATTTCCTTCTGGCGCAGGCTCCGTTTGCGCGGGCACCGGTGCACCTTTAAAAAAAAGACAATTTGTAATATAGAATTAGCCTTCTTACTAACTCCAAATCAATCGTCATATCAAAGATAATATATTACTAGGTAGTCATATCAAAACAAACGCTTTTGCGTCTCGATGACAAAATAAATGATAGATAGTGTTCTTAAGTGGACCGCAAAGATTACATGGCCAATACAAACTTGTTTTTGCTGCTGGTAACCCTTTAAAGTACATGTTACCGGGACGCAAATAGTGTTGGTTCCGTATGACTATTGTTTTGAAATATATTAGTATTCTATTCTACCAGAAATAGATATTTCGAATTTATATTGACGAAATCTCGGACAACAGCTTGTAAATATGTAGTGACTGACCTGGCGGCAGCGCCAGCGGCTGGCCGTTGTTGGTGTTGAGCGGCACCGAGTTGTAGCACTCCGGGTTGACGTGGGCGATCGTTATGTGCTCCTTTCTCTCCAATGTAGCTGCAAATGTACAATACAATGTTCTATATATACTCCTTCACTACATTACGCCAACTACAGTATCAAAACGGCTATACACTGACGTACAAGTCAAACGATGCTATGATTCACTGTTAAAGCCACACAATATTAATAGGCTGGATACCACAAGCCGTCCGTTCAAGCAAATACAATACAAATTTCTTTATTTACTCTACAATTTTTTGTGAAGTCTGGTGCCTGAACTAGGTTACATAGTAAATACAGGTCGCCAGGCTCCACCTCCGGACCGTGTAATATATAGTATGTATTTATTTATTCTATAACAATTTCTTGTGTACAAATATCTTAACTTATTCTTACTTATTCTAACAATTCTATAAACCTAGGTGCTTACAAACAATGCGCATTTTATATTAGTAAGTATTAGTATTATTCCAATTCAATTAACAGTTATTTTGCTTATAGATCAGCGTGCCATCAAAGTGGATAAATGCACCACTTATTCGCGCTTCTCCTACATTCTGCGTTCAACCGCGCTAGTGGCGAGTCATGTTGTAAACATATAAATGCCAAATTGTGCCATAGTTTTACTGACTCGTTGTGATTAAAACGGGTACGTTTACGCAGTGAACATCACTAAATGGCCCGTGTGACGTCATCAACGTCATTGTAGGTACAAAAAAAAATTAACGCTCGGTTCTCGTACTATTTCTAGCCCATTCATTATCTGTGGTTAAAGTATACATATAAAAATACTAATTGATTAGTATGGGATGGGAAGTTGGGAGGGGAGACAGATTACCAGTAGGCATAGTGTGCGACGCCCCCCCCCCCCCCCCCCCCTGCCAGATGGACCGACTTCGTGGCCTGAACCAATTGGTAGGCGGAGGTCCAGATGTGGTGGCGCGAGTTAGAAGCAAAATGGCTGTATAAAACTACTGCAGCTGGTCAAAAGACGTGCTTATATTACGAATAGTGATTTGTCGCCTCGAACGGTCGCTCCCAGTCGTATCTGAAGTAATTATCTCAGTCTAGAGTTACTTCTTCTCTGTCGATCCCTCACTGCTGAGGATCGCAACCGTATAAAATGCGCCTCCACGCATAGCCGTCATTGGCCAAATTTTCAGTCACATTGTGCGGTCTCCCAACCATGACCTGCAGAAGCTCATCCTCCTGGGACAAATGGAGGGCAGGCGTGCCAGAGGACGAGCTCAGGTGGTCAGACCCGGTGAGGAGGGTGGCTGGCGGATCCTTATATGAAGCAGTCTAGGGTTATACTCACTGATAAGATGCCTGATGCGACTCTCGATGAGGCCACACCACTGCAGCTGATCGTCCGGGTTGGCCGACGACGCAAGTAAAACGATGAAGTGTTTGTAGCGAGAGAAGAAGTTCGGTGCCTCGAACAGTCGCTCCCACCCGCATTTACCGAGCATAATCTCGTCGGTTATTGCAAGACCTATAATAGATGAGATACATTTAAAACAAATTAACTCTTGACGTTGGAAAGTACAAAATATATTATCCGAAATCCTTTAAAGAAAAATCCAAAGTTAACATAAAGATAGCGAGAGTGTATGGAGAAAATAAATTCGTACGTGCGAGAAAAAAATAGCGTCGCCTGCCACGCGTGGTGATTATGTCAAATCTCCCCCATTGAGCAGTCCATCAAAAGTGGCGTTCTACTGGGGAGGCTTATGTTCAGCACTGGACATCGATCGGCTGATGATGATTGTTTTAATTACACCATACGCTCTCGCGTATAGTTATTGATCTATACATTATGTATTGATCAATAACTATAATCGCTTGTTTTCTAGGGCGTCAGGTGCAGTGCAGCCTTCACCAACGGATCCAATTGTTGTTATCTGTCATTCTGACATGGTTATTTAATATAATTTCAGTTAAATACTCGTATGCCTCCTATCCCATACAAAAATTTACTCGTAGCTTTAGCACTATCCCCTGCACTGTGCCCACTTAATATTTATGACCAAAAGACAGCAATAAAAATCAGTGCACTCACCAAGCCTAAACTCTTCCATGATGACTGTGCGCGTGGAGGCGGACACGTTGAAGGTGGAGTTCTGCTGCGGGTAGGCGGGAGTGATGATCGGCATCAGGTGGAACCGGTCCGATACGTTCACCTGACAACAATACATGTTGTATTATTTATTTATTATAAGAAAACTTACAGCTATCTATGTCTAGTTACATAATAGTACCACGTTACATAATGATACCACGATTATCTAGCGAAATAATTGTCCACCTCTTCAGAGACCCGCATGGCTCGGTAAGGCTAATAGTGTCCGGAATTTGGCCAGCTCCGGGATGTCGGCAGGCTGCCGACCAGGCTAGCCCCTGGACACGCATCCATCGGCACGGCAGACCTTGGGTTGGCGGACGGGACAGGGATCAGGGCGAGAAAGACAGGAAGTGGGGGTATGGGTAAGGACTGTAGGTTAGGAATGGGAGACAGCTACTACGGAAGGATAGTGGGGTTGTAGTAGCGATAACTCGGGAAGCCGGGACCGCATACCCGTGACTCGTCTGAATAGCACCTCATTAACCACACTTTTGCTGTACCGTTAACAGCGCACCAATGCGATGTCCTTGGTATAAATATAAATATGACATATATAATATATATACACTTGTCTAACCCCAAACTAGGATCTTCTCCTGTGCTATGGGAATTAAACAAGGATGGGACAATTCACAAATATAACAACATCCAGACCAAATTGTATAAAGTTGTCTGTCCCCAGTGGGAATTTAACCCACGACTTCGGGCGCTCGAGTCCAATGACCAACGGAGCGGGCGCTGAGTGTTACCGGCTAGAAGGGAAGGGGCTAGCTAACTCACCCTCGGGTCCCAAACGGGGAAGCCCAGGTTGACGGCGGCGGGCTGCTTGAGCAGCACAGGCTGCGGCCACTTCCACTGGCTGAACACGAGGAAGAACTTGTGCACCAGCGTGGCCGGCAGCGCGTTGGGGTACAGCTGGCACGTGCGCGCCACCAGCATGGCCCACGACACGCCGCCCAGGTAGCCCAGCGTGTTCGAGTAGATGCCGTGTCCTGCACAACAACATACGAGTTAATAATTACTTTATACAACAAAAAATCTGGTTCGGGGAAAAACTGTTCCTATTAAGCAGTCAAAATCCGATTTTGAATGACAAAATCATCAACTTGAACACAACACATTCGTGACGACGTTGAAGCAAAATAGTTGTTCGCACCTCGTTGATAAAGGCCGAGAATTTGTGAGTACTTAAAAAGTGAAGCCTTTTTAAGTTATGTACCTGCACTGGTATTACAAATAAATAAATAAAGTTCTCATGAATTCTCGTTCAGGAGAATATTCTCCGGAATTTACCATCACTAGACCTCCCCATGTCTCGACGAACTTATAAGGTTAGCACCTACACTTTCGTACGGAGTAATAACAACGCTAAGTCGAGCGCTTTAGACACATTTATGCGTGTATTGTCTGACAGTGAGTAGGAATAGATGATTAAAAGCGTATTTTCGTTTTGAAGTAAAAGTATGTGTCGTTGTGTCAAGCCTCCTTGACTAATGACACGACTGGATGACAAAGACAATTTTGAATTTGTAAGACGTAAATTTAGACAGAACGAGAGAGAACAAAAGGACAAGACTATGAGAAACGACGGTGTTTTTTACCACTAAATACAATTCGGAAGAAATATCTGCAGTATAAATATCGGCAGTGACTGGATGAGAAGAACCGAAGATCGAGTTCAGTGGACTCTTTCAGGGCGATGATGATGATGGAAGAAATATCAGTATGTTTGATCCTAAGGCCGTTCAGTGTGTTAATGCAGTACTCACGTTTGGCCCACAGTTTGATGGCCCGCAGCGTGAGCCGGAAGTTGTCGATCTTGGGCACGAGGCGCAGGATCTCGTCGGTGACGCGGCACCCGTTGAGCGAGCGCACGCACTTCTGGTCCAAATTCTTCAGCAGCATGTCGTCTCGTAGATCGAAGGAATCTGTTAACCATTACCACGTTTTACACTCGTGCTTTGCCAATGTATATTTTTAGACTTCTTATAATATTTACAAGTTAAATTTTATTTCCACATTCATCACTTCATTCCAGGCCAAAAAAAATTTTTTATTTTTATGTAAAATAAAGAGACAGCCCGGTAAATTGGGGTTCACATTTGTGACATTTCGCCGAAACTGACTTCGTGGTATTTGCCACAAGGCTTCCTACGATAATGTAGACCAACACATGCGACAAATATTACCGCTCTAAATCTCCCCACAAAGCTACAAATAAAACTCTAAGTTCCCCCAATCCGGCGACATTGGCCGTTGCGCTCAGCGCGACAATATCCCGTGATAATAGCAGTAACCGAAGCTATGCCTGGCTATGATGGCTTATGCCAAGTAGTTTCCGGCTTAAAGTGTCCTCAATGCGACTAAGAGATTGCCGTATATCACTGTGATCATCAATCCGCCTGCCATGTGTGGTGATTATGGCAAATCAATGGACAGCTCACCAAAAGACCAAAAGTGGCATTCTATTGGGGAGGCTTATGTTCAGCAGTGGTCATATTTCGGCTGATGATGAAGCTGTGACAAGTACGCGTGACAAAAACGCAAGTATGGACGTCAAGAGTCACGCGCATTTTGATATGACCCGACTTCAATTGGATCGGCTCGTGACACGTTTCATTTGTACGTATACCGTCCATACTAGCTCGAGTCAGGCTACATATTCCACCGTTGTACAATGCCCGGCCGTTTTCTGGAACGCCCGGGATGGATCACACCGTGACTTTTGTCCGCGTGACCAATATCGTCCACATTACAAATATTACCCTTTTGACCGCCAGTCATCCCAGTCGTAATAGCCAATGAAAAAAGGGTTTCAATGGCAACAATGCCAAAAAATTCAAATCGAAATAAATCTTTCTACAATGGTATTAAGAGCTATTATTAGCATAGTTTCTTTATTCGTAGTGTGGCGGTCAAAAGGTTAAGGTTAGGCTTTGCTGTCACGGTCACGGAGTCATGTCACAAATGTGGAGCCACCTTAAGAGGCCACTATGGCCCATAAACCTGCAGCCCGAGGACTATGTTAGAATAACTTATGTGCATTCACAATCGCATCATAATTTCAAAGTACTTCGACGACCGAACCGCGAGCGCATACGACACGATTACGGATTGCAGAGATTATAAACGATTGTGTATTAGGGATACCTAGTGATTGAGTATAGCCACCGTTGGCACTGGCTAGATCACCTGGTAGAAGACAACAACGGGCCCGTACGTTGAAGGAGGTGCGACAATAGCTGTGAGTACTCCCTTTTTTCCTTTGTGACCCCTACTACAATTCATTGTCATACTGGATCTCCTACCCAAATACAATTTTGCATATATATATCTTCCAAATTTCAGCTTAATGTGTCCAGTAGTTTTCCAGTTATCCGATGGACAATAAAGCATATGCTTTCCCACAGCGTTACGATATGGGGTCCTTCATAGAGTGTAAAGAGTTGTTGCAGGCCGCATGGCACTAGTGCATCCTTGGTGTTGCAAACGTCTATGGGCGGAGGTGAACACTTACCACCAGGTGGAGGACCCTCGGCTCGTTGTCCACCTAATTATAAAAAGAAAAGTCTAAGATTACGTCGTACACAATGTGCGGCTACCGTCAATACATTTATTGTTGTACATTTTTCTGGAATATCTCAGAAAATAAAATTTACAGGTAATTCCCACACATTTTCTTAAAACATTTGTAATAATATGTTTCTACTCAATCAGTCAAGCTTTTTTAGTCATATGACTGACAGGAAAAAACCCCGTACGTTTGTATGTAGCCATGTTTTACTGTAGTACAATTTGTATGTCTGTATGTACACTGTAAAAGCTTTATTGTACAAAAGTTAATAATAAAAATATATATGCCCAAAACACAGGTATTATGCATTACAGGGAATATTATATAGGTTTAATACAAGTGGATATCATAGTCATACTAAATATTTTATGTTTCAACAACTCACCAGGTATTTCCTTAAGTGCCAGTCTGGCGAATAGCAAGTCAATTTCTATCCCGTCAAAGTTCATCTTGATTACTGGCACGAAAGCGTCCTCCACCGCCCTCAGCTCTTTTACCTGTCAAAGGTAGAGTTGTAAGTATGAAAGATCCAACGAAAGTCTATAGGAGACAATTCACTGCAAGCGGCACTAATGCGAGCTCCAATGACGCTGGTATCGATTGTCGCTGGTTGTTGTCGTCTACATGATGTATGAATGATGAATTCTAGAAAACCAATTTAGCACCTTATTTGCCATTCAAAATCAAAATATATATTGCCATGCAACAATGTTGCGTTTAGGCTGTCAGATTTACAGTTATATCTCAAAATTAACAGTAAATAATTGTAATCCTTATGAATACTTGTCAGTCGTCAGATATCGTCATAAAAGTGAGCATTTCTTTAGGCGCATATATATATTTATTTATATTATAGAATGCGTTAGCATTTTATCCCAATTCCATTTTGAAACTTAGCGGCCTTCTCTTGCATTAGATCATCAGCCGAATTACGTGCACTGCTGAACATAAGCCTCCCCAATAGAATGCCACTTTTGGTGGGATGTTCATTGGGGGATTTGCCACAATCACCACGCGTTGCAGGCGGATTGGTGATCGAGGTAATTAATCAGAGAATGGTGCTGCTCATCCCTGGTGTAATCCCCTTAGTCTCCTTGACACCTAAGGGACGATCGGGGATGGTTCCATTCTAAGGCGGGAACCACACGGCACGTATCAGATCAGAATAGTTATTATCACATTCAATAAGTATTATTTTACCTGGGGCTGCTGCTTAAGAAGCTCGTAGAAAGACTGGAAGTAGTCAGTGCGGTCGATATGTCGCGGTGCGACGCACAGCGCGTCGATATCAGCGCCGCGGTGGTGGACCTGGGGAACAAATGAACTCATTTATTTGAAGTAAAGGAAAGGACAGCTAAAAGAATTAAGGCGACGAATGGGTAAAAGAATAGTCTCAGGTGACCAAGCAAAGAGAGCAAGGGACAAGCTAAGCTAAACTTCTTATTCTTAGGGAAATCAGGAACATAGAAATCCCTTCCTCCCTTGTGGGTTACAAGCAACAATCTCCATGTCCTACTAGAAGGAGCATTCCAAACAATCGCTCTGTTAAGCTAACGCGCCACAGCGCTAACACCTAGGAAGCGGTAGTCGATAAAAAAATGATGTGTATAAATGTACCAAGTGTACTCATATGCAATAAATGATTTTCACTTTGACTACCTTTTTTTTGTTAAATGCTGCAACAGTTTTATTATCTATCCAGGATCTTAAAATTCTTCTGTATATCCATTTCAAAAACTTACATCTTTTTGTGTGACCACACTTCTAAAGCCATAAAGTCTCATCACCAGAAAATGCAATAATGATTGATGACTTACCCCAAGTCTATAGGAACCGAAAGTGTATATATTGCCGCCAACGGTGTCAGAAATGGTCGGTGGCATGTTCTTTCTCAGCGACTCATCGCGTATCCACTGCCTCACCAGCCGGTGCAGTGAGCCGAGGACCTCCATACGGTGATGCATTTCAGCATCGGTCTCGAACACCCCAAATGGCACCAGGGAATCTTTTAACTCGTTGGTTTTCTCTATGTCGATCGGTTTTGGACCTGATTAATACAAAATGCTGATTATAGTTTGTTTTCCTGGCAAAACAAATCAGTGTTACTGATGTAGTAAAGTCTAATGCAACACTAGAATTTTCTCCTGTACTATGGGAGTTAAAGAAGAATAGGACAATTCAGAAATATAACATCAAGACTTAGATAAAACTTGTATAAAGTAGTTCAACCCACAACCTCTGGTGCTCAAGTATATTGTCCAAGTCACTAAGCATATTTAGACATTTATTTAGACAATGACTTCAGAAATGGTGGTGGCTGGTGGATTTCTTTGGGTAAGGCCTATGCCTTATCAATGTACATAGGTTGTTCAGCAGTGGATATCAACAGAATGAGGACTGTTGCAAATGGATCAACTTGTATGCAAATCCCCCAATGGACAGCCCACCAAGACTGGCATTCTGTTGGGCAGGCTTATGTTCAGCAGTGGAAGTATTTCGGTATAGAATTGAAAAAAATTAAAACTACAAACCTGCCATGGAAATGGCTGAGGTCATGCCCAGCGTCTTTAAGTTCTGCTGATTCTGGTGCTCATTAGCTTTCCCAGCTTGATGCTGGGTGTTTGTGTGACTGTACTGCGATGCAGGCCACATTTTGCATATATTTACTTAATTACAATGATATATAGACTTAGTGGCTAATTGAGGGGAGTTTCATAAATGCTCTCCTGAGTATAACTGCTGGGCTGGCAAGCCCACCTATGGCGGTGGTATATCTGAAAACATAAATTATGCATATATTATACACTTACCAAAGTTGTAAAAAATCAAATTCAGTAAGTACCTAACAGGGTGAGCTGCTAAACAGGGTGCAAATGTGTACATTAATGGTAAAAAAGGTTCTAAATTATGTTTATTATTAAAAATAACAAGTATTTAATTTTATTAATTAATATTACTTGTGTACCATTCCAACTTATTATTTATTACCTATTATAATACATTGTTAGTAGTAGTATATTAACATCATTACTGAGACCACCAATCCGACCACGCCAAGCGTGGTGATTATGGCATATCTCCCAATGGACAACCCACCAAAGGTGACATTCTATTGAGGAAGCTTAGTCCAGCAGTGGAAGTATTTCAGCTGATGATGACTCGCCGACCACTAACGTGAGAAACGAGCGAGCAAAACGAAGAAAAAAACGAGACTCTACATAGTGCCCCCTTTAGTACACTCTGATCAAAAAACATTAAGTATTTTTTGTGTACTCTTACACTCTGACCGTGACATATATTACTTTTCATATGGTGGAAGAATAATTTATCTGTTATTTTACTATAAGTAAGCAACTACGACATACGAATATCATTGTACTGTCTGTGGAAAGCTGTCACTGTTTGTACAAAACACTTTATTGGGTTCATTCACCTATTTTGTCGTAAATAGGTACTTAAACAGCACGATCGTTGTTGACATGACACTCTAGTTTACAGTGGAAACTGGCACGAAATAGTTGTTCAGCAAGAAATAGGTAGCTACAAACACGAGAACATTCGCGCAACAATGTACCAAATTGTTTGTTGTAGTGTACTGTTTTTGACATAACGGTTACTCTATAACACATTTGATATTCGGTTATACATGCAAACAAATAAATAAATAGCGAATTAGAGATTAGATTAAATCGTCAAATTAAAAATTAATGCAATAAATTATAAAACATGCTGATTTTTCAAGGCGAACAAAAGCTTACGTTGTACTATTGTTTCGCAAATACGTTCGACAATCGATCAAGGTTTTCTCATTCAGATAACTGTATTATTACTTACCTATTAACTAAATCATATGTTCAACTTCACGATAATGCATAAATAATTAACCAATAACATAATGAAATGAACACATCTATTTTACAAACAAGCGCCCAGTAATCGTTAACAACAAGGCAGCCATTTTTCGTAAAAGATGGCGACTGGCGTTTTGAAGTTGATGTTGCCAATTGATTAAAATAATTACTGTTGCCAGTATTGGAATAAGCCTTGTTTGGAGACGACATGCGACAGTTGCATGATAAATTGATAACATGATAGATAACAGATATATTTGATTATGGTTCAAAAGAACTTTATTTCCAAAGCCCTTATTTTCGTACCGGAGCAGCCATAACTGTCGTCGTATTGTCTATAAGATACAAGCATATATGTACAATTGTCCCAGAAATCGGTGCGTAGAAAGAGGAGATTTAACAGAATAAAGATAGTCTAAGAGACAAGCTCCATTATTTTATTATAATGCTTATAACATAGCTCGGTATTGGGGATATTGTAACTTTTAGTGTGATTTAAATGCCGATATATTTGAAGTCGTAATAGAATCACAATACAAGCTGTAAGGTAACAGAAACAGAATAGCCGAGCCAGGACTCGTATATGGCTAGCCTAAACTAGCGCACGAAATCTGTGACGCGGCAACTGACTTATGGATGAGAGTAAAACTTACATCCTATTTGGATGAGAGAATGCCGCTCGCCCGGGCCATCCGAAAGTATAAGTGTTTATAGCGGTAGGTATGTCGAGTAAAGAAGGCCTGATTACTGGACAAATAGGTAGCTTATAAGTCATTATAACATATTGAAGGCAGAAATACATTTATCACATGCGACGCGACGCAATGCGTTGTATCGTGACGCGTGTGATAAATGTGGTTCTGCTCATAGTATTTAATACATTTTGATTTGACTCACAAGCGTCGCGTCGTGTGAAACGCGAGTGGTTTCGCGCCTTCGCGTTCGCGCTTCGCGGCGGCGTTCCCCGATCGATGTCGGTATTATTCGCAGGCGAGTGTATAGCCCGCTTTAGATGTGTTTTTGCCTTAACACGTTCGTCTACTGTGTATGTATTTACGTCGTATTTCGTATTGTTTCATCGTACCTAGTTACGCATCACAAACTTATGCCACGTGGTCTGCGTCCACGAACGTGTTAAATGATTAAAGGTTAAAAATTGCTCGCATGACAAAAAGTCACTAATAATTCGTGCATTTTCCACTACGTTGACATTTGCGGACCTACCTACCCCAAAAGCATAATAAAATAACAGAGACCAGAGAAAAAAAACATTTCCCCTATAATCCAAAGAGGATGTAAGTAAATCCAAGTAAAATCATCTTAGATATATATTATTAAATACACACATCAAAGGATAAAAATAACTTAGAAATAAAAGTACTACAAGCTGATAGCCGCTTAAGGCCGAAGCCTCAGTCCAGAAGCCCGCCCCGAGTCAAGCCCTGTGCAAACGTACCCATTACACTGGCCGCATTTCCGCGTTGAATAGCCAGTGCAATGCGCTGCACCAGGTATGACTCGGCGCGGGCTTCTGCACCATTATTTCTCAAGCGCCGCCCCAGCGCTCTTACAAAGCCCAGATTAGGGTTTTTAGTTTAGGGGTCTTAGATTAGGGTTTTTAGTTTGAGAAAATCGTATTTTGCGTTTTGTAACCAGTCATTTTGAAATTAGTTTACATTGAAATTTGGGATAACAAGACGCAATTATGGATGCGTTCAAAATTACCAGAATTCTAAGGTTCTGCGCATGCCCCATTGGCAGTTTTCTTGTGACGTACTCAACGTATCAAATCGCCGCTGAACTTTTTACATATGACTATCTCGCTTCATGTGGTTACAAAAGAAAGGGATTGATAGAGAGCCGGTTGATGTTTTCAGCCTTGTGCCCATTTACGACGAGTGTGTAGTGTAGGAAAATCCGCCATCTTGAGAGTGAATTCAAGAATGTAAGGACTGTTATCGGAGTTAGGTGAATTCTTTAGTAATTTTATTATTAAATAGACCTTTATTTGTTCATGAAGCGATTAGTTAACGTTGGCACGAGCCGGTCGCGTTAAGAAATTATTGTTAGGCATCGGTGCTTAGTTAAAACGCCGAATTCCTTCATAGTGTTTATGTGACAGAAGAGTGAAGACCGTAAGCTTTCTAATAGTTTTTTGCGTGTCTATTTCCGTTTTCCATCTCGACGATCGTTAGCATATACGTGAAAGTGAAATAGGTATTGATATCGTGTCTAAAGTTGTAATAATAGAGCGTCGCGATGTATTTTTCATGTGAAAAATGCGGTTAGATGGGCGTTGTTGGTTGTTGCCTTGTCGGTCAGAAACGTCTGGTGCTGGGTTGTAGTGAGGGCCTTAGGCCGTGTGGCGGGCTGAGTGGTGCCGCGGCGGAGGATGCGAGCGGCCAGGGTGGGCTAGCGAGGTGTTGAGTGCTCGGATTGTACAGTGACGATGTCGACGACGATGCGGCCTACTCTGCAGACGGTCCCGGAGTCCCTGCCGGCGGATCACGTGACTGCGCCGGCACCGGCGCCCGCGGCCACCGCCGCTGCAGCAGCGCCTACGCAGCCCAGGCATCCCAGGCCTATATTCAAGGTAAGTCATCTTCTAAGCATTAATATATCAACTCTGGAGTAACCTATGTGAGTGAGAATAACATGGATCGGAACTTTTTAGTTGATGCCTATACTCCAGAGTTGTTAATGATTGGAACTTTGACTATGCCATGTGTCCACTGACAAGTAAATTCACCAAGTTTTTGTTGATTAAGCTGTAAACTCTGTATTGTGGCTATAACTTGCTGAACTATTCTGTTCTGATATTTTTACAGTGCTGTTGGTTAATTAACTATAGTTATAATGTTATTGGACATATGAGTTTATGCTTCCCCAGTCATAAAATTTTTTTTATAAAAAAATCGATGAATATTTTACTTAATGACTTACTACTTTCTGGAATGGGATGATCAATCAATACTATCTATCAACAATCAACCTTATCTAAATAATTAAACATACATTAATTTCCTATATTTAAAAGTATGGGCATCGCATTTTAAAACATATAATACATTTTGTTTTCCTACTTTTAATGTAAAATCTAAGCTATTGTGTACCTTGTATTATATATATATACCATTAAGTATAAGTATGTGTAAACCTTTTATCTTTTTTTAACCATTTGATGCACACATACATACAACATAACAATTAAAAATCTCTTTAAAAATATCTTTTGTTAAATACCTAAATTATTGAGAAAATTCTGCATAATTACACACTTTGATATTAGTTTATTTATTGAAAAGGCAGCTTATTGATTATGCTTCCATATCAACAGTTGACTTGCTTATTTTCTTTAAAAACTTGGATCTAGTCCATTCCTAAATATGTTATTAATGTGGCAGACAGATCTACAGATTCCTCCAAATTGATCCATCTGGAAACAACATTGTTGCCTAAAAAAGCTTGGCACACTACAGTCTTCATAAACAGAAAACTTGCTATTGTAATATAGTTTGAATTAAAATGAGTGGTCACCCAAGCTATTTTCACAGCTTGTGCACAAGATAAATAATAGAAATGCAGTCTGTGAAACGCAAGAGGCACAGGCAATTGTGCAAACAGCCTGCAACAGTAGCCTAGATCTCCTAGAAAGTGTGATCAGCGTTGCATAGCATCTTAGTATAAGGCAGTTTGTATTCAAGTCAAAAATATTTTAAACAATTTTAGTGTAGTGTTTAGTCTTAGTGTCTTGGTCATTGGACTCGAGTTCCAGAGGTAGTAGGTTCATTTCCCACTGGGGACAGACTAATAAATAGGATAATTTGTATTTATGTTGTTTCATATTATAAATTTGTTAATATGTATCTGTTTGGATCCGAGTAATCCCGATTTTGAAGTAATTAAATATAATATCAATAAAATTATTATACTAATAATAACTAGTAAAATAGGCTTAGATAATTCTGTATATATTAAAAGTAAAAATAGACACTTACTCGTAGCATCATCTCTATCAATTTATATAGAAATAAAAGTAGGCAGGTATCTAATGGTATTAATGTGGACAGTCCTTTAACTAAAATCAGTCGGTAACCTACCATCCTTCAGAAGAGATATCTGTAGGAGAAGAATTCTAACATGTCATTTTTATAATTAAAAAATATATTATTCGAGCATGCAAGAATTACAAAGCATAACATTTTGAGTCATATAATTATCTTTTTGTAGTCTTACATAACATTACATATAAAAGAGTGGGCTTTGATTGTCTTTTCATTGTGAATACAACATTGTGAGTCAGACATGTGGCCATGCCAATTTTTGGGATGGTTATAAAATTCTTTGCTAGACATTAAACATGCTGACTATAGCAAGAATTAAATAAAAATGCATGATTTTTTTTCTAGACATCTGCATCAGTCATTGAAGAAAATATATTTTCTGTTTAAAAATACTGCAGCATAATGCAGAAATTTCAGTAACAATATTCAGTGTACTCTTAAGAATAAACTTTAAAGTTTGAATGTTTACTGAGGAAGAATGTATCTCTTGTACATATAAGGAACTAGCTCCAACTCTCTCCGTTCCACTCAGTCGCTTGATGCAATTAAGTTTTGAGGAGGGCCAACTCCCGCAAAAGTGGAAACAAAGTATTGTGATCCTGATTTACAAGAAAGGCGACCATCTTGATCCAGGCAACTATTGACCAATATCCCTCGCTTGTATTGCATGTAAGTGCATGGAATGCATCATTGTTGACAAACTGAGATACTTCATAGGTATAGAAAAAATCATTGTTGAGGAGCAACATGGCTTCACACCGGGAAAAGCCACAATTACCAATCTGCTGACTTGCCTTGATGCTTGGACACAAAGTTTTGATGAGCATACACCCGTGGATGTACTTTACCTTGATTTCCAAAAAGCTTTTGATAGTGTACCTATCGAACGACTCATGGCTACGTTAGATCTTCTGGGAATTCAAGGGGAAATTGCTTAAATGGATAAAAGACTATCTCAGCCATAGAAGTTTCCAAGTCAGAGTTGGTGATCACCTATCGGCGTCTAGATATGTACTTAGTGGAGTGCCTCAGGGGGGAGTATTATCGCCAATACTTTTTGATCTCTATGTAAGAGACTTTAAAGAAACTATTGTATCTTCCGTGGCGTTCTTCGCAGATGATGTCAAATTCTTTGCTAATCCAACTTTATCATCAGGCCAACTTCAGGAGGACCTAGACAGAATAGTGGACTGGACTAAGAACTGGCTTATCACCCTTAATCCAGACAAATGTACCATATTACACATTGGGACCAAGACTGGGGCAATGTGCAACTACTATATAGAGGGCAAGCTGGTCTCTTCTGTTAGCCAACAGAGAGACCTGGGGGTTATAATATCCGACAATTTAAAGTGGGAACATCACATTACAAAGATTGCGACATCAGCGAATGCTACAGTATTTTGCATAAGGAAAACATTTTAGTATCTCACCCCTGCTCTATTCCTCAAAATCTATAAGACCTACTCGTACATACGACCAATCCTAGAGTATGGGTTTCAAGTATGGAGCCCCTATTTCGAGAAAGATATCACTCTTCTAGAGAACGTGCAGAGGAGAGCTACATAACTACCGCATGCTTTCAAAAGATTATAATACGAAACTAGATTATCGCGCCTGAACCTTTCTACTCTCAAAGAACGCTGAGAAAGAGGAGATCTAATTGAGACCTTCAAGATTTTGAACAATCACTACAACACATCCAAGTTAAAGAATATAATTAACTCAAACCCCACTAAACGACTCAGAGGACATAATATGAGATTACAAAGATCAAATGCTCACCTGAACCCTCAAAGAATTTTTTAAGCAACAGGGTTGTATCCAGATGGAACAAGTTGCCAGAATCTGTTGTAACTGCTACATCCATAAACATATTTAAGAACAGACTAGATAATTTCTCAAAGGAAAATAATTAAGTTTACTAATGATATGGAAGCACCAGCTATAAGCTGCCTTTCCATTTAAAATAAAATAAATAAAGAAATTTATGAGGTATAAATATAAATGTATCAAGTGGATTCTTGTCAACGTCCACTATTGGACAAAGAATTTCCCTTAAGAAATTGCCCACACAAATTTCTCATATCCAGTAAATAAATTTACTTCAACCATTTCAGAACAACTGAATAACCAATACACGAAATACTGCTATTATTGTAAACCCAGACATGATAATACATATGCTTTTCACAACTCCATCACTGTTAAAAATATATATTTTATGTAAATAGCAGTACACTCCTATGATGATTCATCTGGCAACCTGACTTTGCTTATCAATGTTTACCTACTCAATATTGCCTATAGTGGATGGCATATTGGATAATAAATTCATTAATACAGAGATTAATTTATTTTTGGTTGTATATTGGTCGTAAAAGGGGAGCATAAATATGTCTATACATATAATACATAATACGTTCATTAATGACAGACTAGGACTCTACTATAGGATACTTCTATATACCTACTATAAAAGTTAAACAAGAACTAGACAGTCTCAAACAAAACACCCATAACAGGACTTTCACTTTATTATATTTGTAATTAAACAACTTGAGCATATCAAATCTGTTAAGGGAAGAAAGCTAACTTAGCACATCTTACTTCGAGTAACAGCCCACAATAAGTTTTTTTTAATGATTTCACATCGATTTTCGTGTAATTACCATAAACAGAAGAATACATAAAAACTGAAGCAACTACCTATTCATTTCGAAATAGTAGGAACCACTTGTTATTATGAACATTGTACATATTTTGAAGAAAAACAAAAAATATATAGATGTAAATTGGCATAATTGTAATTTTTTTTTGACTGGGGAACCATATTTCTAATATTAAACTATGATTGCTTTCAGCTATATTATAGGTATCTTGTGTGACGTCTACTTTTGCCAGCATTTATCGTCTAAGAACGTTTTGTCTTCGCTATGTTTATTGTTACATTAAGTATCAACATGTGTTTATTGTGTAAATTGTGTCAGTATGTGTGATTTGTGTAAATGTCGACGTGTAGTTTATTTTATAAACAGCGGTTTTAAATGCGGTGTTTCATTCAATTTTGTTAAGTAAGCATCAACCTACGAATGTAGGTCATATACATTTTAAATTGGCGGCCATTATAATTCGACATAATTAGGTACTATGCTACGTTTTATCACGTAAGTAGCTAACGAAATATTTTTTTTTAATAATGATTAGCAAATCCTATGTATTTCATCAGTCGCTATCATTGCTGAAGATTGTAAATTCGACTACGAAACTTTTTGAAGAGTTTTTCCACCTGTTGCGATGTTCAGGCTGATGGATGATGGAGTACATTTAATTTATACAAGTTCATGCCAACTTTAGTTTCTCTACCTTATATTTAACGGAAATCAAAGCAATTTTTGCCTACTCCTACTGTTTTTATATGACAGAGCTGGGTAGGATACGATTTACTCCGGATAGTAATGATGGTTGGTCCCATTATGAATATACGTAATAAACATTTGAAACATTACACAGATCTGTCAACTGATTTTACTCTCCTGTAGATTTTTAGGCAATGTTACCTTTTATACCAGAAGCACAGAATATGTAATAGTACTTTATTTATTTTTATTTATACTTTATTGTACACAAATACATACAAGTCACACAACTTATTTAAACATATGATGTTCAAAGGCAAGTACAGAAGATGCATTCACTGAGAAATCTTGTTCAATTTATCAAAAACCTACCTACAAAATTTAATACAAGGCAAACTGAATCCTACGCGCATGGAAGAAAGTCAATGTTACGCTGAACTGCCAAATCACGCAACATTGACAGTTGTACGTGATTCGCATAGGTGCCCCGGCAATCGGGGCCGTTACGCGTTGATATATAAATTTTATATCTAAAGTGAGGAGTTAGACAGGCCACAAGAAAGTGCGGTGGTAAGAACAAGAAAAAAAATCTGAATTCCAATTTACTCTGTTAGGAACCTGACTAATTTAGCAATT
This sequence comes from Esperia sulphurella, assembly GCA_947086405.1. NCBI lineage: Eukaryota > Metazoa > Arthropoda > Insecta > Lepidoptera > Oecophoridae > Esperia > Esperia sulphurella. Next base: position 6,632,599 of record OX352282.1, read on the forward strand.
CGGAAAACGTGCGGCGAACAAATAATTCCAACTCCGAGTAGAAGAAAAAAAACATGTTTTCGGAAGAACAATTTTACTCTTAAGGGCGGGTGCTGATTAGTAACATAACGTAACGTGGTATAATATCAGCATTATCACAGTGAGTAATAAGGTGCAGAATGGCTAGACCCCCACCAACGAATTATTTCGATCACCTTTGTATTTAAGCAAGTATCGAGTACCTATCATTCTCATGGAGTAGCTACGTTCCACAGTCCACTGCAAAAGTATTATTACTTTTAGTATGTTCGAAGTAACGGAATTCGTTCGAATTGGGGGTAGATATTTTGCAGCTCTATACCATCAAGCGTGGTGATTATGGCAAATCCCCCAATGGACAGCCCACCCAAAGTGGCATTCTATTGGGGAGACTTATACAATACAAATACACTTTATTGCACAAACAAATACAGTTACAAGTTATAAAAGTACAAATAGTACAATTTAGGCGGTCTTATTTAAAAGAATTTAAAAGAAAGGGTGCCGTGTGGCTTCCGGTAGAGTAGAATATGACCACTCCAACTCTTCCCGTGGATGTCGTACAAGGCGACTAAGGGAATACATTATAAAACATCAATCAGGCCTCCCCAACCCGTCTGGCCAGCGCGGGGAGTGTAGGCCAAATCCTCCGTCTGTCTCCGGCAGATGAGAGAGGGTTGTGCTCCTGCAGTGGAGACAAAAATAACCTGATGATGATTTAAAAGAATTAATTGTCACGTGTATATCTTAAGTATAGCCCAAGTCACTACAACCCAAGACTGAACAAACCGACTGCTGGGTCAAAATGTCTTCGTAAACCCTGTCAAGTCTGAAACCCGTAACAACCCTATAACGTAACACACTCGCTTCTAATACATTTTTGTTATAAGCCAGTACCTGCCTTTACACCATCCCCTGAAGCGTTCTGTTTACGCGCAGCGGACGCCACCTCATGCATAAAGTATTGGACACACTGCGTTAGAACATTTATCCAGATGAGCGATTTTCTATTACGGCAGCGCTTTCCCCGCCTTTGTTTATGTTTTTTTTTCACACCATTTCGCGTTAAAATATATGCGTAATGGTGGGTCGTATTACAACTATTGCTAAAAATTTATTAAACTGGCACATTTATATTCATTGTATATGAACGCCACCACACCAGGTCCTCCGCCCTCCGCATTCAGCCTCCTTCAGGTCATCTGTCCACCTGGCGGCGGGGCGTCCCACCCTGCGCGTGCCATCCGGCGGTCTCCACCGGCCGTCAGTTCTGTGACAGATGTGGGGCCACATGTCACGCCCACTGCCACTTCAGCTTGCTAATCCTTTCGGATATGTCGATGACCTTCGTTCTTCGTCGGATCTCCTCATTACGAATCATACCCTTCAAACAAACCCAGAGCATAGCCCACTCCATAGCTCGCTGAGCGACTTGAAACTTGTGGATCAGGCCCACCGTCAGCATATTTATGTTGTTTACCAGTAAGTAGATGAAATATCATCTAGTTGATTTATTAGTTCAATGCGTTTGTATTTACCAGCGAACCGCCTCTGTTTTGCACGGATATGATTATATTTGTTTATATACTTGAAAGTGTATTAGGACGTGCCTGGGACGATCGAGAAAGACATTTCAAGACCTGGGGTCTTTCTACATAGTCCCAGCTCGAACCTAATAGACTGACCTAACCTAACCTAACTCTGCAGTCCTATATAATTTAAATATGTATTGGGCTCGATTCTGAAGGCACAACGTTAAAATTTGACAGCACTAAAACTGTTGCTATCTTTGTCACACAGTATTATGAAGATAAAGACGAAACCAATTTTAGCGCTGTCAAATTTTAAATGTGTGCCTTTAGAATCGGGTCCATTATATATACAAAAACACTTGTCTAATCCCGAACTAGTATCCTATGAGAATTAGACAAGGACATTTCTCAAAATATAAAAAAGGCTACTCCGGAAGCATTTCTGAGAATATCCGTCGAACTACAATCACATTTGGTACTCTCTAACAGGTCATATGACATATTCTGTTAAGCGTTTGGTGTATAGCTTCGATAGTAAGACGCCAAACGCTAGACGTCTAAATTCCTATGGCCCATGAACGCGCCGTTGCCTAGCGAGACAGGACTCTCCAGTCTCGTCATAATTGATACCGTTAATTCTGTCAGACGACGCAGGCGCACGCTGTTTCCCTGCGTGGCTTTAATTTTAGAATGTTGCATCCTCTGACATAACGCGCGAGTTGGTTTTGAGTGCATCTGATGTTGCGCTCGTGCGACGTTCGTAGTGAAATAAGTTTTATTGGCGCTTTAAAATATCCGGCCAGTGTCGTCTAGTTCCTCATTCTATCTCTTTGACTTAAGAATTAAAAAAAATACTGCATTCGTTTTAAATATTTTTAGAGTCGTGCGCTCCTAACAAAAAATATATTCTGGGTTTTGAAATATAACTGTGATAGCATTTTATTCAACAGTAAATATTGTGCGGGAGGCTTAAAATGGTGTAACTACTATATTCATTAAAGCTACTGTCACCTTAGTTAGGATGTAAACTATAGTGTAAATCGTCGACTACTAGCTTAGACGTTGTGTCCTATTTTTATGGAAGCCATGCTGTAACCTTAGGCACAGCTCTCCCTAGTAAAACGGTTTTAGTCATTTACTGTCAGACAATACACGCAAAAACATGTCTAAGGCGCTCGACTTAACGTTGTTATTACTCCGTACATGGCGGTGGGTTTGATAGAGTGACGGATACCTGCGTTAGGTATTTAAATATTAAAAACTTTGCCTCCAGGGCCGTAAAATCCATTATACAAGAACACTTGTCTAAACCCTAAACTGAGATTCTCTGAACTATGGTAATGAGACTGACATCACAATTCACACATATGACAGTCTGTACCCGGCACAGTTGGCTGTCCCCGGTTTAAATTCTACGACTCCCAGAAATAAGTTCACATTGTACATACCGATAACTCTGGAATGGTTGAACCGGTTTAATAACATCAGAGACATCTCATTGAAGTCGTTATTTCCTTTAATCTCGCAAACAAAGCTCATTTTATACTAGTCGATATCAACGAGAGAAATGAGTATTACGCTTAAATTAGAAGACACTTGGTGGACATTAAAACTCAAAATAGCCTTTAGTTGTCACTCGTGTACGTTCCCAAACTGAAAATAGAGCAATCGTTACGAGGACGAGATGAACGAACCTCTAATAACCGTTTTGTTATCTATTTTGCTAGCTTTCCTAATCGAGTACCTTCAACAAGTATAGGCTGTGGTATAGGGAGGGCTAACCTTCAACAATGGATGCCAACAAGCTAATATGATGATAATGAAGCTTATAAACCTATGGCATTTGGCCGGCGTACGTATTTCTTAGAACTGTTTCACTAAAAGCGATGGTGCTCTTCTCCCCTTTATTATAGTTAGATGATTTATACACCAAACTCTTCCTGGATAGATTATGTGAGTAACAGTGTAAGCTGCATCGTAATATGTTCAACGGTTATCAAGTTATTACCTAACAGACATCAGCTTTATTATATCCTACGTCAGTGTTGAGGCATATGTTCCCGACCGTTCAGACCGGCTTAATGGTGTTTAAGATTTAATTAACTCTATTCTGCATACCAAAGCGTGATGTGGAATTGACGACCTCTTCATTTCGGAGTCGGTAAACGACATTTGTCATCCTTATAACTGGGCATTATTAACGGAATAAGGGCGTGGAATTCGCCTAGTGTCTAGACAGGATAATGGATTCAGACAACCGCTTCCAGACTTCAATCGAAGCCTATTCAAACTTCGTAAGGTAACTCCTTCACTACCGCATCGTGTCTTAGGTGAATACTCAAGCGCCAGAGGTTGGAACTTAAGATTATGTTTGAGGATAGACAATTTGTACAAGCTCGTCCCGCCATCTGTGTGTTATATTTGTGGATTGTTTATTGTTCTACAAGTGACTTAACAAAATAAATCTTCAGTCGCATCACGAAGGGCGTATCTATGTTCTTTTTTAGCTTTAAGGTTAGAATTGTAAATGTTATCTTTAATCGCTCTGCTTTACAGTAACTAAAAGTAATCTATCAATGGTAATTTTTTGTAGCCACATTAAAAAGAAAATGTACCTTAATTTATTTACATCCTAACCTTATGATTCCTTAATATTTTGTTTGCCAAACAGTAAAACAAACAGAAAGTAGATACTTCCCTTTGTGATTCGTCCGACGAAATATAATAAATATTTTGATTATTTATAAAATATCAATGAAAAAAATTATAATTAAAAATATGAAAACCGTTAGACCAATTTTATTGTAGTTTTCATTTACATTTACAGAATTTTTCGAGGAAAGCTTTAACGTATAACCATCAAGTTACGGTAAAACAGAGTCGACCAGTCACGTTTTAATATATAATATATGAGAAAAGGGAAATATCTCTGTTATTGGGTTCGCTCACGGTAAAATTAAAACGGTCAAGTTCTTTAAATGTTAATAAAAACAACTTAGTAACCACATAGTAACATAATTACTTTGCCTCTTTTACCCTCGCCATTGCCTTCTATCCAACGTCACTTCCTTAACGACGGAGCAAGACAGCCATATCATTTACAAAGATTAGCTTCTCTAATTGATAGATGCGTGGTTTGCGTGTATCTATTTTTAAACTTACGTTTTATACTGTGGGTGCAGTCTAGGGAACGTCAACTCAACATTAGTACATGGTCAATCAATCAACAGAAAATAAAATACTTCAGATGAGGTTTTCTCTTGTTCAGCTAAATATTGTGGGTTGTGATTTATATCTGACTAGCTTTTGCCCGCGACTTCGTCCGCGTAGGCTTTGATATTTACACACTGCTTTTAACGATTCGATTTCATGTAGGAATGAGATGTTTTTTCTTCATAAAAACACTATCCTAGGTCCTATTCCAGGACAAGTGCCAAGTTTCATCCCGATCCGTCCAGTGATTGAAGCATGATTGAGTAACAAACATCCAAACTTTCGTATTTGTAATATTAGCGGGATAGTATTTTATGCAACAAGTGTTTATTGTGCTGGAAACTTAAATAAATAGTTTAATTATTCTAAATTGTCCCTTGTTAATGTTCATTAAAGCTTCTTATCACCTCAGTGAGGATGTGAACTACAGTGTAATAAAAGAAGTTTTATTTATATGAATATTAAAAATTAACAAGGGCCTAAAAGGATTTGTTTTCAGGCCCATAACTAATTGTAAAAAGAAGTAAATAAATGTCAAAGCTAGCCCAAAAGGTCCTTTTCAAAATAATAGGAGGTTTATGATGTAACATCTACTGGCAGGTGGGTCGGTTAACGCAGTCATGAAGTTTATTGCAGAGACTGGGCGTGATCTTTTTTGTCCTGTATATGTCCTCGAAGTATCCCGCCATGTTTAGTGCCCTGTTTTTGACTGTTTGATAGTTCTTTTCCTGCTGTTCCTTGGTCTACCACGGCGTCTTAGGCTATTTAGAGGGAACCAGTACAGCACTGATCTCCCAATGGTAGAATTAGGACGACGTGACGTGTGTCCAATTTACCGCCGCGCTAGGGACCATAGTTCCTCGTTGGAGATGACGTTTGGCCTGTATTTTTTGGAACGGGCAGCGAAAACCTTAATAACGCTTGCTGATTAGATAATACCTTCGGCAAATGATACTATTTCGAATACCACACGAACTTCAAACTCTACGCAGTTGCTTCTTAAATAGTTGAGTTTATATATACATGTCCAATCCTTATTTGATTTACGGAGAATTCGATGGCCACCGAAAAAGTTTTGTAATACTGTCGCGCAGTAACGGTAAACATGCCAGTCGCTTGGGTTGCCTGAAAGCATTGTACTGTCTTCCTACTGACATTACCATAAGTTACCATTCATGTTGGGTAACTTGAAATAATAAATATTTCATATAGTGCCTGCTTACTTATTCTTCATAAAATATTAAAGATGTGTACTCGTCAAATCGTGGTAAAGTTCGATTCCACTTTTATTTTAACGAAAGCCTCGTTGGTTTAGTGGCTTGATCATTGGATTAGAGTGCCAGAGGTCGTGGGTTCGATTTCCACTACAAGTTGGTCCCGGTCTGTATATTATATTTTTTTGATTTGTACTAGCCTTAATTCCCATAGCACAGGAGAAAATCCGATAAGACAAGTATTATATGTAACTTTGTAGGCTCGTTTAAGGTTTGAGTTAACACAAGTAAAGTCACAGACAAGAGCCTAGTATCTTAATATGGCAAAAACTTTACTCCCAGATGTGCACAGCAGCCAGTTCTGCAATGACACCTTTTAAGGCTTTAAGAGAGTTGACCAGTAAGCTGTACTTGTTGTATACATATGGATGTTTGCTTTTACACCTACTGTGCGATACGCACGTTTATATTAATAATTAAAGCTCTTAATTGTTGCAGAACTGTTATTTTATAGCAAGCGAAGAAAGTGTGTTTTTTATATATTTTTTGCGGCTCTGGAAGCCACTGTTTTGGAGATATCCGGCTCGAAGGACCACTTTATGTGCGATACCCACGTTTATGTTAATAATTAAAGGTCTTAATTGTTGCAGAACTCTTTTTATTTTATAGAAAAGCAAAGCAAGTGTGTTTTTTTTTTACTTTTTTTTTGCGGCTCTGAATGCAGCAGTTTGGAGATATTCTTTATGTCTCTGACACCTACTGCCACTATTTATACCCGACTGTGCCACTTGAAGCAGGATAATGTGCAACTTATTGTTTGCACAAGAACAATATATTATGTAAAATACGCGACAGGATAAAAATAAAATATGTCACGTTATACTGCTGGAGTAACGCTGTTCCGAGCTCATTTCACACTAATATTGTTGATTGAACGTAATGCGTGCTGTCATTTCCTATTTAATAGTGATAGCATTTTTAAATGTTGAAACAAACCCCTATAGATTCCAAATTAATGCCTCTGTTTTCAAGTCTTCCTTTTTCGATGTAATTATTACGTATAAACTAGCTGCGGATTAAGTTTTTGTTTCCCACTGGAATAGTTTTTCCATGGTAAAAATGTAATGAATTAATTTTCCATGATAAATATCTCATAAGCGGTAAGTTCACTGCATACCCTGTATAGTTAGGAATCATTATCCTGTCGATGTCCACTGTTGCTCATAGGTCTTCTAGCCACTGCACCCGGTACTTTATTTAGTGGCATTTATCTTTTCCGGCTCGTCGTTTCACTTCTTGAAGCGTTTACCCCAACTCCCGTCTTTAAAAAATAATTTAAATTATAGCGAAGTATTTTTGTCCAGTACTTTTCTAGTTATGCCGTCAGAAAACCAACGTTTTATCCGTTTTGAAGGAACTCAGAAGATAACGAAAAGAGTCCTTGTGTACCTAGTAAACGAAATATGCAAAGAAAACGCAAGGCTATTCTCTCAGTCGGATGGTGTCATACAAAGATGTTCGCGCGGCCCACGCGCTCCCGAGGACGCGAACTTGACCGCCGCTCTGATGACTCACCATTACCGGTTCTCATTCTAAATCGATGCCATAATGATATCACTTGGTATATACAAGCGGCAATGGCAAGCGATGCTTAAATATTACTACGTAAAGAAGACACTCCCCTCCCCCCGCCATTTTGACGTCGCCCGCAAACTAGATCACGGCTGGCAGCTCGCACTACTGGGTTGCGGCTGCCCGCCGGCGCCGAAGAAGCCATTTTTTATTTCTGTCGAGTCATGTGATACATTCAGTTTAGGTTTTGATAGATAGATAGATAGATTTATTTGTTTATTTAAACACAACACAATTACAATGATATAAATAGGTCACGTATTGATACAGAAGTACAGCAAACAAACATAACAATGAAACAGTAACAGTGTGTGTAGGGCTGTGCTGCAGAAAGGGCCCTGACTCAGCATAATGTCGCAGCCCAGCGGCGCGACGCTGATAAGAATATGTCAGAAGCCAGGACCGTTACATTAGAAGGTACGTGATGCGGCGTTATGGGGTTTAACTTCTATAGTTAGACGCCAAACGCCTATAAGAATATGTTATACCTATAACCCATTAGAGAGTACAAAAAGGCTATTTATTGGACTGATATCCGAAATGCTTCCGGAGTAGGCATTTTTATATTTTGAGAAATGTGATCATCATCAGGTTATTTTTTGTCTCCACTGCAGGAGTACAACCCTTTCTCATCTGCCGGAGACAGACGAAGGATTTGGCCTACACTCCCCGCGCTGGCCAGACGACGGTGAATGGACATGCCCTTGTCTAATTCTCATAGGATCCTAGTTCGGGATTAGACAAGTGTTTGTATATGTAATACATATTTAAATTATATAAGGCTGCCGAGTTACTTTTTGTTGCAGCTCGCGGCGCACGCGTATTACGCAATCGCGACAATTATAACTGTCATAGACTAGAAGTTAAACGAACAAGGAAACTTTAACGCAAGGATAATAATTATTATTTATTTATCCCAGATTAATTAATCCTTAGTGTTAGAAAAAAACCATTTAATTAACTTATTAACTAGTTTCTAAATAACTAAAGATAGGTTTAAACAGCCCACCCAGTTTCTGACGATGGGAAACCTCTCGCCAATCATCTTGAGGATCCCATTAGCGCCGCCCCGCAGCCTGCGCATCAGGAAGCTCGCTTTCTTGCGCATTATTGCAGCAAAATGGTCTGTGCGAGTTTCTGTGACGCAGTATGTGGAGTTTAATGCAACATGCTGCTACTCATCACCAGGATTTATCCTTCAGTCGCCTTGACACCCACAGGAGTCTGGTGCTATTCTGAGCCGGTACACCCTTCGTTTACTTAAGTAGTAAATTTCCAATCGCCTCCTGGCCAGCTTTTACCTATACATTTTATAGATTATACATATTTTTGATTACTTTTAGTACATTACTAATTAAAACCAAACGACTAGGCTGACAAGAGTCAAAAGTGCAATTGCACTTTCTTAGCAAATTAAACTTTGACCCCTTAGCGAAAGCTTCATCAATCAATGTTATGTAAGCTGAATTACGATGTTCTTTCCGATTTATGTGAGCCTGGGACATCGATTATTCAGTCTGCATCATCCGCCCATCGACGTCCACTGCTGGACATTAGCCACGCTTGGCAGGTGTTGATGAAATATAACTGATAAAATGATTCGAAAGTATTTTCCATGCTACTAAAATATCTTGACTATGTTTAGTTTATTCGCCCCTTGAGATCGACCTGCCTTATTTACATCACCCCTTTATAATTAAACAATTCGTCACTTATATTTATTACCATATTAAATGTTAACAGGTACCTTAGGTTAATTTGTACCTCGTTAATATTTCCTACGAACTTGTGGCTCGTCCTGAACACTCGCTATAAGTATAGTATAGTCAGAGAATCATGCTAATATTATAAATGCGAAAGTTTGGATATTTCGATGTTTTGATGTTTGTTACTCAATCACGCTTCAACCACTGGACGGATCGGGATGAAACTTAGCACACATATAGGTTAGGTCCTGGAATAGTTTATAGGATAGTTTTTATCCCGAAAAACCTCTTATTCCTATGGGAAATATTTAATAATTTTTAATGTTAAGTTGTCCACGCGGACGAAGTCGCGGGCAATAGCTAGTACTAAATATTACTACGTAAAGAAGCGACACTCATTTCCTCCGCCAGTTTAACGTCGCTCGCAAAATAGAGCACGGTTGGCAGTATGTACTAATGACACATAAGTACTGGACTGCCGCGCCGCTCGCCAGTTAGAAAGAGTCCCTCCCTCCGTTCTATATTTTATCTCAGTCCGTTGTCCCTCTCTCGATAGATTCCTCGATCCTCGGCCCTACAATAATTTACGCGCGCACACAAACACGTCCGGATAGGCTAGTGCTCCTGTAGTTGTAGTAGTTAAATCAGCTGGTATGGAGCGTCGGGGGTGTGGTATAGTAGAGTTCCAGCTGTAGATATTTATATGCTGATATTATGTATGTATGTAATCGCTTTATTGTACCAAAAATAATAAAACAACAACAATAATAATAAAATAGGAATTAAACTGTGTACAAAGGCGGCTTATCCCGTTTAGTAATAATAATGATAGGTCGCACTAAGCCGCATCTCTAGTTACGGCCGTGTCTAAACTTGCGTGACTGAGCCGACGGTTTGACGCATGGTCGCATTTCCCTTGTATCGGCGATGGTCGATTAAATAATGTGCACTGGATGGTTGCCCCGTATCAAGGGTGTAAGATGAGTTTCATTGAGGAGCAAACTCTAATCAATACATAGGCTATACTAAGACCTTAGAGCTTCAAAAGGGTGTTCGCGAGCCCTTAACGTCGCCGATGAGTGTATACCTCGTAAAGCACAAATTAACAAATAACATTTTATTTTTTCTTTGGAAATAAATTTTTGAAACGCACGTTTGAATCTCAATAAAATGAGGCGACGAAAGGATAAATACAGATGAAGGGCAACAACACGGACTGTGCTTTAAACTCATGTAGACGCCTGCCCAGCTTGGTAATATGGTCCTATACTCCAATACTTGGGAGAAGCCTTGTCAATAACTGGTGATTATGTTCAGTTCTCACGGTATATGGGTAGATGCCTAGTTATACACTTGTTGTGTTAAAATAATGCAAAGATTGAGCCTACGAATACAAATTGTCACAGATTCGTATGAAGAAGCGATAGTGTCCGAACATTTCCGATTGATTGCGCCCGCGCACGATTCCGCACAATGTCACCAGTCTTCCGGTACTAACTAATTATAGCTCGCTACACCTGTCTTGTTTTTGCCAACAAATTATTCGCCTGTTTTATAATCGGTAAGTTTTTTGAAGTGTATAAACAAAACAATCCAGTATTTATTGGGAAGTTTAATAGCGATCTGAAAAAAATCGATCGAAAAGGAAGCTTTGAAATTTCATTATTATGTAGTTGTTTGTGTTTAATCATTGATATATTTTCAACTAATGAACGTGTTGTAAAAACCTAGACCTATTAATTAAAACAATTTCAATTCAATCAACTATTGATATTTAAGTTTACGATAATGAATCGCACATACTTTCTATCACATTATGTGATATGATGATATATGATCTATACGTATAAACAGATACTCTGGCTAATCTATCAACACACGCCTCAAACCGCTGCTTCTAGAAATTTGATATTTTGCATAAAGATTCGTCGTATAACAAGCAATCACTGAGAGAGATATTTTTTTAACTATCTCTGACGAGTTAAAATTGCTTGCGATCTCCTAGCCTAGACGTGGTCGTCCACAAAAACGTTCCTCAATCGACAGTCGGTATAATACAAATTTTTAATGATGTCTCCCACAGCCCACTGGATAGAGTCGCCTTGCCATTGCGATCCACATGACAATGGACAGGTTAGTCACCTGCGGCCGGCGCGAGAGCACGTCCTTAGCTTCCGCGGTGACGTCACGCGATAGACGCGCGCGCGCATTGCACGTGCGTGTTACAATTTGATGATAATAAAATACACCTTGTCTATTCCCATGCTAATACGAAATGTTGCGTAACTCATAAATAAAACTATTCATGATTACACTAATATGTTATTCAAAATAGTTTTCCTTACATTTTAAACACTTTGTTGCCATCACTGTCTCCTCTGGTACCGTAAACGTAAAAAAGGTCTGATGATTTGTGACCAGGATTTGCACGAGCTCCAACGAGGACTAGCAGTGGCAACTGTTTCCTGAATTTAAATTTTTCATGTAAAATCTTACAAATTTCCCTAAAAGTCCTCGAATTTCGACTTAGCGTAGAAGATTCCCTGGTTTTCTTCAGTATGTTTCCTGACATTTTCCTCAGTGCCCGCAGTTGACGGACGACCTTCACGAATCTCGCCATGGAGACAAACGCGACCACGATTAATTTCAGCATACGCCTTACAAAACTGCTCACTTGCAGAGAGAGAGAGAGATAACTTAAAATCGAAAAAAGCTGCCCACATCATTTCGCTTACCTTCATTTTTTCGCGTTAAATCTATTTTTAGTGCGAAAGGTGAACTTTATAAAACTATAAACAAACGATTTACCGCCAGACACTATTGTAGTCCATAAATAGTGTAGTAATCTTTGTTTTCGTGGAATTTCCAAAGGTTTTCTTATCATTGCCAGCCAATATTACATGTATATGCCAAATTTCAGTTCAATCGATCCATTAAAATTCCAGTTATCCGCCGAACAGACAGATGACAGTTTTGACGAATCTCTAAACATTTTATAATTTTGGGGTGAATGTTCTACGTCCATTCATGTCGCACAATTATATCCGTTGAATGCCGTAATATTAAACTGTTTGGAGCAAGATTAGTATATAGTGATGAGATTTAGCGTTTGTTGACACACACAACACACAATACGTGAAATGCAAAGCACGCGAAATGATAAACTCTTCGGCAATTTTTGCAACTCGTTACCTAGGACATGGACATTATATTTTATCTCATTATGAAATATAAAATTATTGATTTCTCCGCCGATTTGTCTTATATAAAGGTTAACTGAATTATGTATTTTATTTTAGTTCTTCAGTCATGTCATGGCTTCCACCGCTCCTCGTTAAAGTGCACAATCCCCGATTTTTTATCGTTGGTGCGATCGTACGCGCATGTTTTGCATTGGACTGTGAAATTATGTGCGTTTGGCACCGTCACGTCATCGCTTAAGCTGGAAAACATAGCCATGGCTATGTTGCGAATCTTCCACATCCGCTATTTATTCTACTTCGCCAATCTGACGTATATATCCGTAGTGAATTGGAGAGTGAAGTTAAAGTAGCTCGAATAACTCGTTAGCGTGAAGTTAGTTCATATGAAGCGCAATTTGAGACCCCGACGACTACGCTACGGTCGCGTTGCGGTTTGCAACTTTGTTGTGATAGATTTGAGATTTTAAGTTAATTTGATATAAGTAAGATGAAAAGTAAGGTAATAAATTATATTGGATAGTTATCAGCCGGTCCAGCATCAGGCTTCTGGTTCAAGGACCGTTCGTTAACATAACACGTGGTGTCCAGTCGGATCCTATGAAGGGATGAATGAAACAAATATTGTTGTGGGGTTTTAACTGCCTCGAGAGGCTATAATTAAAAAATATAAGAAAACATCTATTAATCTAATTTTACAATGAAGAGTGCACTTTATGATTATGGCCAGAGAATAAGTTAATTATAAATAAGAAAACTCACCGGTACCGGATTTCATGATGATTCTACCTAACGTAAAATTAACATCGTCCATACACAAATACCGTGATTAAATTTAGCGCGGGGGTAGTTATTAATCGCACTGTAAAGTTCGCTGTTTTGATATTCGTTGATTTTTATCACACGCTCGATGATACGATTCCGCTATGGAACCTGTTGGTTCACAACCGCAGAATGATGGACGTCCTCAGCATCTCGTGGAGACAAAAACGTGACGGAGATCACCGCCTGGCGATCGGGTACACAATCTGTGCCGGGAACCTTTCGTCTGCTGTCCGATCGCGCTGTTGATGGCAGACCTCTCTTTTGGAACTTCAAACGTCTCTCGTCGGGAACATGTGGTCGGACATCTTCTTCCTTCACGTGGTTGCGATTCAAGATGGACGCTCCATTAAAAATAAACTACTTATACTTTAAGTTATGAAATTACATGGCAAATGTATAAATCGTCAGACGCCTGAAGGGCATCGTTCTGACGGAATGAGTCGGTGGAGTTTGCTAGCCGAAATACTCAAGCCATGTCCCGAAAGTAAGCCGGGAACTAAAATGATACGGGCGTATCGCGCGAAACTCCAATCCAGACTGTCGCGCTGTCGTTTTCATCGTAAAAAGATTTATTCCCTAGGTCGATGTCGACTGCCGACCTCCTTGTCTGATGGGAGTAAAAGACAGAGACAGCGAATGCCGATCTTTATCGATTGGCTTCGTGACGTCTCTCAGCTGTCATATGAAAATAGGAATTTACTCGCTTTTATAATTGAAAATAATGAAACTACAAAATGTTTCCAAAATCAAAATATATGTTTATCAGGTGAAAGGTAGCTATATGAAAAGCATGCCTACCAAATTTCGTTCCAAACGGAACGGTAGTTTAGGAGATACGAGCGAGAATAGTTTAATGCTATAATTTGCTCAATTCTACTATTAAATGATTTCATTGAAATCTAATAATGCGAGGTAAGCTGTAGGTAAGCATTACCGACAAGGTTGGATGGTAATATCATGAGTTGTTGAACTGAAATGCCACAAATTACGATCTTGTAGTTTTTTTGTATGTGATTTATTTATTCACATACCTTCAATTTATATTTTAATTTACTGAACTTATTTGTTAATTAAATAGTGTTTTGATGATATTATGTTTTATTTATCAAGTTTAGTAGCGCTTCGCTACAATACCCCCTTTGTCAGAGGAAAACGCGTGACGCAGTCAGCGTTTAGCAGCCCCTCCAATTAATATAAGAATTGCAAATCAAAACAAAAAATTTTGAGGTAAAATCTACTTTATACATTCTATCAACAGCAACTGACAAAGCTCTTGCTTATGCCTTAAATAAAAAATAAACGTAACTAAAAAATTAAAAAATAAACTTGCCTAACATATAATTACGACTTTTTTTTCTTGAAATCTTTCTTTACTCAAACACACATACACGCCATATTCATATATACATCTTTCTAACATACTCGCATTCATTCATCACTATATATATATACATATACTTATAGATATGTTACATACTTCTCATTTATTCAATCACCTTCATTATCTCTCATCTAATAAATCCAACTGTTTTGCTAGCTATCCGTACTATCCTTTCAATGATGTTGAATAAGTTCATGTTTATAAATTTAAAAATATTGTTATTTGTTTTAAAATGTTGTCTAATAACATTTTTATAACCTATACTTATCCTATCATTCTTACTATTTAATTATGCAAAATGAAAAAACAAGTGAACCTCTAGTAGGTCATACTAACTATGAAACTTACTAACCTATGGTTATACTAACTTACTAGAATCCTCTTATCAACTAGAAATAACTCTTATATTGAGTTTTAAGAAAAATATTAACAAATGACATGCCTTAATGTAACCTATTTTGCATGTGTTTATAAGCACCGCAATTAAGAAAAAATATAAAAAGAAAATGTATCTAAGAAGAATACACATACCGCACTACTAGTCTATCTATTAGAATAGTCTGACATCTGTAGGCTAAAATTGGTCTAAATAGAACCAAAAAATTTATCCATTTGAATACTCTTTGAGACCTACGGTGACAGTGCAGATGTTAGAGTGTCCTACCTTAATATTAGGAGACTCGTTATCATTTTACTGTCCCACTTGCTACTGGAGTTTGGATTTAAAATTTAAAAAATATTTAAAAATATTTACTAAATATATATTATACACATATTTGTATATAATATAATACCTATATAACATTTGAATCAGACTTCACTACCATATCTGGTCTATTTCAAAGTAGTATTGTAGTTCTGATACAATGTTAAAAAATTTGTATGCCTCTCCGGCTATACTAAAAATATTCAGTTTTTATTTTAATGAAAAAAGTATGTGGGTTAGAAACTTCCCAATTGGTGTTCCTAATTCACTAGGTTGTCTAGTTACTAGAACCATAAAGAGAACCTTAAAAATTTTGGTTCTTAAAAATTATCAAAAAAAATTTTTTATTAAAATTTTAAACAAAACCTTCAATGAACTTTTATAATGTCTTTTATGTGAAATTTTCCTGAGTTGTTACTCCCCAAATCTTTTAAAATGTATATGACGTTGGACAATTTCTGTGTAACCTTGCACTTAATAAACCTTGGTGCGAGTTTTGCTGAGAAATATTTTGCAGCTTGCGATTGTACAAAGTTTCTTCGCCAGACTATGTCACCTACACTTAATATTACTTCCTTTCTACGAAGGTTATACCTACTGGCACTCTTTTGATAAGCTTTAGTTAGAGCTGATGTTACGTTTTCGAAGATCTCTGACAGCTCTGTTAATGCTATTGCAGAGCTCTCTCTATCTTTCATGTCTAACTCGTCTAGGTTTTGTGGTAAGTCTCCTCTTATTGTATGAAACTGACCATCTGACACTATATCTCTGCCTGTACTAAGGAAGTATGGGGTGTAACCTGTTGCTAAGTTCACTGAGCTATTTAGGGATAATTGTATTTTTGGTAGAAACTTTGACCAGTTTCTTTGTTCTTGGTCTACCAAAATCGAAAGACATGTCTCAACAGTCTGGTTATATCTCTCTACTGGGTTTGACTGTGGTGCATAATATGCATTATAAAATACTTTTGGAATATTATATTTTTCTCCGAATTTTTTAAATTCTTTCGACTTAAAAATTGTTGCATTGTCGCATATAATTATACATGGTGTTCCATGTTTAAAAATTATTTCATTTTCAATAAAATTCGTTACTGTTTTGGTTGTTGCTGTCTTGAGAGCATGCAACCAGCAGTATTTTGTAAAAATGTCTACAATAGAGAGTATATATACATGACCTGAGTATGCTTTCGGAAAGGGGCCTATTATGTCAATAGACAAAGTGTGCATTGGCTTGTTTACAACTTTTTGATTAACCATTAGACCATTTGGTTGGGCATTTGAATGTTTATAGGCCTTGCAAATTTCACAAGCGCCTACATAATTAACTATATTTTGATACATATTTTTCCAATAATAGTGTTGCCTTATTTTATTATATGTTTTTGCAACACCTAAATGAACTGAATCTATCCCATTATGACATTCTTCAATACAGCACTGTATTTTTTCTTTTGGCAATACAATTTTCCAATTATTGTCATTTTGTAAATTATTTTTTTGTTTGCCAAATCTAAACATTATGTTGTTATTAATTTGAAAGTTTTTATAATTTTGTGGTGTTTTTAAACAACCGTTATAAATTTTACGGAACCATGTGTCTGTTGTATTTTGAACTCCGTCAGAGTAAGTTATCGCTTCTATGGCAACTCGTGACAGTGCATCAGGAACTATATGTAGTTTTCCTTTTTTGTGCTGAATGTCAAAGTTAAATTGGGAAATTTGCATGGCCCATCTGGCCAAGCGACCTGAAGGGTTGCTTAATGATTTGAGCCATTTAAGACTCATGTGGTCTGTGACTACTGAGAATTTTGTACCTTCCAAATATGGTCTAAAGTGATTTATCGAATCAACAACTGCCAATAGTTCTCTCTCCGTAGTACTATAATTTCTCTCTGTTTTTGACAGGATACGTGAATGGAATGCGACTGGATGTTCTGTATTGGTATCGTCTAACTGTGCTAGGACCGACCCTAAACCTACTGATGACGCGTCGCAGTGTAAGACGAAGGGGCGTGAGAAATCTGGGCATGCTAGTACTGGCGCACTTGTTAGTGCCGTTTTTAATGATTCAAATGCCTTTCTAGCTTCTTCGTTCCACTCTATCGACTCCCTACCTTTTCGTTTTCCTATCATCGCTGTCATTGGTGCTATTATAGTAGAGAAATTTTCAACAAACCGTCTATAGTAAGAACATAATCCTATAAAACCTCTCAATTGTTTTGCAGTTGTTGGTAATGGAAAATTTTGAATACAAGTTAACTTATGCGGGTCTGTTTGTAAGCCGTTTTCGTTTACTATGTATCCCAAATACTTTAGTTCGCCAATACAAAATTTACATTTCTCTATGTTCAAAGTTAGCCCCGCCTCTTGTAAAAACTGGTGAACTTTTTTTAATATTTTTATATGTTCATCAAATGTTTCAGTACATATTAATAAATCGTCTATGTACGGGAAAACTCTATCCCCAAATTGGTGACCAAACAGTCTGTCAACCAATCTTTGCATTTCAGAACCAGCGTTTGATAGTCCAAACGGCATACGCCTAAATTCGAATAGTCCTCTGTTTGGTACAACGAATGCTGTCTTTTGACACGATGTACCGTTTCCATCATAATTGTCTGAATTTGACAAATTAATTTGCCAAAAACTACTAGATAGGTCTAGTGCAGTTAGGTACTTAGCCCCCCTCAAGTTGTCAAGTATACTGTTGATGTATGGTATTGGGTATGAATCTTTTACCGTTACATCATTCAATTTCCTAGCATCTAGGCAAAATCGTAATGAACCATCTTTTTTTGTTGCCATTACAATGGGGTTAGACCATGGTGATCTAGAGGGCGCTATTACTCCTAATTCTAGCATACGGTCAACTTCTTCATTTAGGGCTTTCAATTTTGGAGGTGATAAGGGGTAATATCTCTGTTTAATAGGCGTTCCTGTAGTCACTATTCTATGTTCGACTAAATGTGTTTTTCCTAACCCTATTTCATCTGAAGAAATTTCCCTAAACTTCTCAATGACCGAATGTAACTGTTGAGACTGGGATGAACTAAGTTCCTCTCTGGGTACAACCGCTTTTATTTCCTGAACTGTGCTAGTGCTTTCTGGTTCTGTTTTTAATGTTACAATGTCTTCTGACATTGTAAATAAATTTATCAATTTAAAATTATAAATGAAATCCATTCCTAAAATTACATCTGTTTTGATGTTAGGAATTATTAAAAAATCAACATTTTTTGTTAATTTATTACACGTGACCGGCAGTGTAAGTGTACCTACGACATTCAGTGCCGAGTTATCGGCTGTATGCGCACTTATATATGTCTTTTTTAGGGTTCCGTAGCCAAATGGCAAAAACGGAACCCTTATGGATTCGTCATGTCTGTCTGTCTGTCTGTCTGTCTGTCTGTCTGTCTGTCTGTCCGTCCGTATGTCACAGCCACTTTATTCCGAAACTATAAGAACTATATTGTTGAAACTTGGTAAGTAGATGTATTCTGTGAACCGCATTAAGATTTTCATACAAAAATAGAAAAAAAATCAAAAATTTTGGGGGTCCCCATACTTAGAACTAAAACTCAAAAATTTTTTTTTCATCAAACCCATACGTGTGGGGTATCTATGGATAGGTCTTCAAAAATGATATTAAGGTTTCTAATATCATTTTTTTCTAAACTGAATAGTTTGCGCGAGAGAATCTTCCAAAGTTGTAAAATGTGTGTCCCCCCCCCTGTAACTTCTAAAATAAAGGAATGATAAAACTAAAAAAAATATATGATGTACATTGCCATGCAAACTTCCACTTAAAATTGGTTTGAACAAGATCTAGTAAGTAGTTTTTTTTTAATACGTCATAAATCGTAAACCACAATAATATTATTAAAACATCGATCAAAGTTACAACGAACTACTATAACTTTTATATTATGTTACTTGCTGGTACGGAACCCTTCATGGGCGAGTCCGACTCGCACTTGGCCGCTTTTTTTATTTCTGATTTGTGCTTCAGAAATTTTTTGTAACTATTGTTACCTAAAACAGACATGTTTGCTCCCGTATCTACCAAGCCTATACACTTACTATTAATAATATTTAGTTTTGCAAAAAGCCTATTCTCTTGTGTCATAGATGCTACTTCCGGAGATAGTATGTTGCATTGGGGTTTCATTGCAAATGTGTTACTATTCCGGGAATTATTTAGTTTTTTGAATTATTATTTTGTCCAGCAGCTGATGGGTTACAATTGGGACAAAATTTTGTAATTACATTTCTAAGTCCACACCTAAAACATACTACACCCTGTACTTTTCTGCACTGCATGTAAGTGTGCCCCCTGGACTTGCATTTTTGGCAGGTAACAGTGGGTTGCTGTGCATACGAATGTTTGTAATGTTGTGTCTGATTAGCTGATTTATTAAGTTTCCCACTTTGTTGGTACCCACTGTTGGACCTGTACCCTTGTGTTGTCCCCTGTGTGTGCGTCAGTACACCAGAATAAGTTTCAAAATTTTTACTGACCTGTACTAATTGGTCTAAACTATTTATGGCATTTATTGCGAGCAACTGTGCATATCCTGGTAGCAGGTTATGTTTAACTATTTCCAATAATGAATGATCTGGGATCTGGCATGCTAATTTTGCATTTAGATCTTTAATGTCTATAATAAATTCAAAAACTGATTGTCCTATATTTTGCTTTTTTTCCCTGATTTCCCTTTCGGTAGAATAATTATAATCTATCGACTGGAAGTTCGATCTAAACTCATAGCATATATCCTGCCATGTGCTAATTTTTGATTTCACTGCCCTATAAAATTTCAATGCAGTTCCATCTAACAATTCTGTAAATCCTCTCACCAATGTGGTTTCATCCACATTGCGAGCGATTCTTATTTCGTCTACTTGCAACAAGAAATCATCAATGCTCGATTTTCCGTCATACCTGATGTTAAAAGATCGTAAATTGTGCTGTTTCATTTCGTACTGAATATATGATTGATGTGGTTCTGGTTTGGCCATGTTAAAGTTCAATAAATTGTCATGACCTGGTTTTGGTGTTGATGTCATATTGACAGAATGGGTATGACTGTGGTGAGCAGCCGCGGTATAAATTGGGGAATTACCATGTACCTGTGGGCGAGGCAACCTTGGTAAAACATTTACTGCATCCATGGGATATTCATGGTGGCTTTCCTTTATCGTGTTATCCGCCGGGCTTGTATTTCGGTCAACCATCTCATTCAAGGCATAATTTAAAAGTGATGGGTTTGTTGATGTCATTTTGTATCTATTTAGCAATAATGTAATAATCTAGTCTTGCCTATGGGCACTGTTGGATGGGATATAAAACGAAAAAAATATAAAAATGACAACCGCACCACTCACAAAAAAATTTTGCCAGACAATATAGTTCACATTCAATAGGTAAGCATCTTTAACATCAGTTTTATATAAGTTTCATTCTCCTCCTCAGAGATTCCGTGGAATAAAAATTATTGATTTTAAATAAGTTTAAATTGTGAAATATTAATAAAAGTATGATGACACACGTGTTATATTATATGTTCGGGCGCCATTGTTGTGTTAAATAAAGGTGTCCAATCGGTATGCAATGAAGGGATGAATGAAACAAATTTAGAGGCTATGATTAAAAAAAATAAGAAAAAAATCTATTAAAATCTAATTTTAACATGTGATGAGTGCTCTTTATGATTATGGCCAGAGAATAAGTTAATTATAAATAAGAAAACTCACCGGTACCGGATTTCATGATGATTCTACCTAACGTAAAATTAACATCGTCCATACACAAATACCGTGATTAAATTTAGCGCGGGGGTAGTTATTAATCGCACTGTAAAGTTCGCTGTTTTGATATTCGTTGATTTTTATCACACGCTCGATGATACGATTCCGCTATGGAACCTGTTGGTTCACAACCGCAGAATGATGGACGTCCTCAGCATCTCGTGGAGACAAAAACGTGACGGAGATCACCGCCTGGCGATCGGGTACACAATCTGTGCCGGGAACCTTTCGTCTGCTGTCCGATCGCGCTGTTGATGGCAGACCTCTCTTTTGGAACTTCAAACGTCTCTCGTCGGGAACATGTGGTCGGACATCTTCTTCCTTCACGTGGTTGCGATTCAAGATGGACGCTCCATTAAAAATAAACTACTTATACTTTAAGTTATGAAATTACATGGCAAATGTATAAATCGTCAGACGCCTGAAGGGCATCGTTCTGACGGAATGAGTCGGTGGAGTTTGCTAGCCGAAATACTCAAGCCATGTCCCGAAAGTAAGCCGGGAACTAAAATGATACGGGCGTATCGCGCGAAACTCCAATCCAGACTGTCGCGCTGTCGTTTTCATCGTAAAAAGATTTATTCCCTAGGTCGATGTCGACTGCCGACCTCCTTGTCTGATGGGAGTAAAAGACAGAGACAGCGAATGCCGATCTTTATCGATTGGCTTCGTGACGTCTCTCAGCTGTCATATGAAAATAGGAATTTACTCGCTTTTATAATTGAAAATAATGAAACTACAAAATGTTTCCAAAATCAAAATATATGTTTATCAGGTGAAAGGTAGCTATATGAAAAGCATGCCTACCAAATTTCGTTCCAAACGGAACGGTAGTTTAGGAGATACGAGCGAGAATAGTTTAATGCTATAATTTGCTCAATTCTACTATTAAATGATTTCATTGAAATCTAATAATGCGAGGTAAGCTGTAGGTAAGCATTACCGACAAGGTTGGATGGTAATATCATGAGTTGTTGAACTGAAATGCCACAAATTACGATCTTGTAGTTTTTTTGTATGTGATTTATTTATTCACATACCTTCAATTTATATTTTAATTTACTGAACTTATTTGTTAATTAAATAGTGTTTTGATGATATTATGTTTTATTTATCAAGTTTAGTAGCGCTTCGCTACAACTTGTATGAACTTTGTATATTTGTACATGAACACTTGTGTGCAGGGTTGTACCGAATTGCAAACTTTACTGTTTATTTTAAAGTACCTACTTATAGATACCTTGGGTTCTGCATATGGGCCAGTTTTAACGTGTGTGTGTTAACGATTTGTTGTATCAAAATTAACAACAAAAGGAACAAAATTGTGTACGCAGGCGGGCTGTTGTTAATAATTGTATAATTATGTAATAATTTTTTTTTTATCATTTTTGAACACTGCCGAAAAGAGTGTCTTAAAGTGTCATATTAAAACTACACACTACATTTAGGTAAATACAATAACATATATATGAGTTTTAAAGGATATCCTGACCGATTGATCTATCAACTCACAGCTCAAATCGCAGCTAGGTTATTTGCATAGGAGTTAGCCAAAAGACGTGCAAACGCCAAAGAAGACCGCAAATTTTCCGTTAACATCTCTGACGGAATTTTTAACCTGAAACTCCAATGCTGGGAAATTAATCTTCCATATGTATTCTAATTTTTAGCTTAATCGGTCTAGTAGTTTTTCGTGTTATCCGCCAGAAGACAGACAGACGGATAAAAAAGATTAGTTGAGGCTACCCGTTTTGACGGATCGGATGCTGATAATTTTGATATTATACTCGCCTTGGCATAACCCTGCCACACAAATATGGGTATGATATATATCATGTCACTTATATCAATCAGTCCACGGAAATCCGACCACATGCATAATATGCATTATTATAATGTTTAAGATAATCCAAGCAGTAGCCTGGCTGCTAAACTAGGATTCCATGTTCTGTTGGTAGTCAGTAGCATATAAACAGTCGCTGTACCACAGGCTAGCGGCCGTTCAAGTATTACGTAAGCAGAGATTTTTGCAATTTTTTACCAATAGTGTCCCATATCGGGTACGAACAGTTTTCCTAAAATCTGGAATTATAATTTTTTTTTCATAATTTTTATGGCTTGTCTGTGGCTAAATTTTATGTATATTGTATAATACATATTTTTTCGAGATTGTTTAAAAATCCATGCAGTAAGGTTTTAAATTTACAACTGATATTAACAAAGTTAGCTTGTTGTAGAAATTTTTAAACGGATGTTGAAAACTTTTACACTGCTGCCGGACTTAATTTTTTATTTTTGCTGTTTTACGCGGTCGGAAAATGTTTAAGTTCAAAACTGCAGTCGATTACATTGTTACCAGGGTAATTCAAGTTCTTAGTAAATATTTGCCATATTTAGAATAGAATAGAATAGGTCATTTACTCATAGCTACGACACACACATACATGAGAAATAAACAGAACAGTATTAATAACTTGCAGTTTAAAAATAATTTAGGTATGTGTCCCAGCAACAAAATGGCGCCGACTCAGCATAATGCTGCAGCACGCTACGCGAACTCCAGTGCTGGTATTCTGTCAGCACCAGGTCAAGTGACTTATTTACGTTGTTCTCATCATCATCAAGCCGAAATACGTCCACTGCTGAACATGCCACTTTTAGTAGGCTGTCCATTGGGGGATTAGCCATAATCACCACGCTTGGTAGACGGAGCGGTGATCGCAGTAATGATCTTAATATACACAGGAGAACGCTGCGGCCCGTCCGTGGTGCAATCCCTTAGTCGCCTTGACGACACCCACGGAGAGATCGGAGGTGGCCCTATTCTAATCTAGGAACCACACGGCAGTATTCTTATAATACGGAAAAAATTATAACTTCCTACGTGTAGTTACTATGGGCAAACAGCTATTCGGAAATAGCTGTTTCAATCATTTGAGTTAAAATGTTACTATTATTTTGAGTTATAGGTTTTACAGAAACATTCCTGTGATAGGAAGACATCAGTTCTCTCATTTCATTGAACATTGCGAAGTATAAGAAGTATTTGCTATCCAACACCATCTGAATTTTTCATAACGCGACACGAACCCGAATGGGTACTTTGTGAGCACGCTGGAAGTTCCGCTACTGCATAATAGATGGCGCCACGCGTAGCTGAGACGTGTTTATTGATTCAGTGTCTCTGTTATAATGCCGTCCAAAGTAAAGGTGTCCGAATCTAAAAGTTTTTCTTCATTCTACGAAAACAAAACCGAAGAGTTTTAGCTGCATTCGGCCGAAAGCCGAAACTTTGCAGTTCTGGATTTCTTTTTAATTATATTGTTTTTTTATGACATTATGTAGTTTAACAGTAGGTATTTAAAATTGCAACAATGATTCTTGACCGATAGAAAGGTAACTGGAACTTGAGACCGCAATCAAAATATGACCCTTAAGTTGAAAATAAGGTCAAAAATGCAGAAAACCGAAATTTGTGTAAGACTATCTCTCTTTCACGGTCAAATATTGATTGTTCGGAGATAAGGAATGTTTAGTTTACTCTATACTCTTTTATCTATGTACATATATGTTCCAGGAAATTGTATATTTCGGCGATTTCGTGAACTTCTAAAGAAATTACGTAATACAAATATATTTGATTAAATCCTTTATAGGTTTATAATATCTTATAAATGTCATTGCAAAGAAACAATAAAGGAAATTGGTATTAACTCATATCAAAGCTAGAAATAATGCTTTGCTTCCATCAACTGAAGCTTATATTTGTAGCAAAAATCGTTCACAATAGTATTACAACAAAGGTAGAAACGTCGATACGTCACCTTGACACGTTCGCGGAGCCACTCCCGCGCAATCATCCAATTGGCGGGAGACCGGTCAAGATGGCCGACGCGCGAAGACGCCGCGTTGTACATTCAACGTGTTTGTTGCTTGCTTGTCTTCCGTTGGATACTTTAGTAAATAAATTATTATTAGTTACACGTGTATCTGGAAAAGTCCAATTTTTCTGGTAAATAAAAACATCAGTGCACAATAAAATACTAATTGATTGATGTGTCAATATGTAATTTCATTAGATATCATCATCATCATGTCAGCCCTTAGACGTCCACTGCTGGACATACGCCTACGGAGTGAGACAGGCCTTATTGTAGCTAGTATGAAAATGCTCTGATGTGAACAGATCTTTCTTAAACTGTTGGAATGCTGATGGATACGTTACTTTTTACTCGGGAAAGTCAATTTAAGAAGTCGGGCACGTAGCGTTGTGATAAAAAAAAATATATATTTCAGGCGTTGCCCATAGAGTGTTAGTAACAAAGATACCTTATAACTATGTTAGTAATTTAATATTAGAAAAGTAAAAAAATTAAAACTTGGTATCTTTGACGAGATGGACGCGGGTCCAGTGCTGCATAATAGCACTGGCCACGTCCAGTCTCGTCGCCACAGTCTGCAGAAGACTTAAAATAAAATACACAAAATACTTATGTAAAACTTGTCTGCACTGTACCAAGGAAATTTCCAACCGCACACATATGTAAATAAAATATGGTTATCTAATTATCTTTATCAAATACTGAACGCGTACGGCGAAGTGTCAACTCGTATGTTCGTACGTAGAGATAACGCGGAAATATACTTTGGAGGAAAGGCGTGAGTAGGGCTTGACACCCGTACCAAAAATAACCCGGTTTTTAAACGGGAGTCGATGTTGCGGGAACCGGTTTTTAAAACCCGGTGTTTCGGGAACCGCTACGCATCCAACTAAAGACGGCAGCGCCCTCCAGCTTTAATTACAAGATTTTTTCCATTTCAATGTATTCGTCTTGCATTCTGTTGTCATATTTTCACCAAACTTTTATTTATATGTCATACTTGACAGTTCCTTTATTATTGAACTATGCTGTGTCAGGGGGCCAATTCTATTAGGCTTATAAATTGCAGCCGTAGCTAACACCTAAACATATAAGTTCTTGGCTATCCATTATGCCCACATTTAGAAATGTAACTGTTTTGAAAATCGATTGACACCTGTATTATTGCTGGTACCCTAAGGTATTATAGAATTATGTACTAATAAAAAAAAACAGCGGCGCGCGACGTGACTCTCCGACCTTCGATTGCGAGTTTGACCGGTATACTCCGTGAAAACCGGTAAACGGAATGAATTCAGTAAGGTTGAAACCGTTCATTCAATTAACCGGTATATCAATGAATATTTTACGGGTTATGAACAATTATTATTTGAATCTATATTTCAAAACCGGTTCCGAGTATCTATCTGGTATTAATATCGATATTTCAGCGCAACACTACGGTCCAACATCTGATCGGACGTAAAACGGTCAATAACATTATCGTGAGCGTAGGGAATTAGCTACTGGAATGTGTCACTATCCGGGAAGTACACCTGTCTGATAAGTAGCCTTATTATTATAAGAAAGGCTTTGGCGCTGAATTTTCTATTCAAGGGACATACAACGTGACACCGCGCCTGTCACGTTGTCACGGATATTCAGTAGGCAGGAAATTGAAAGAACATCTTCAATTTATCTGTTGGCATGTGACGAAACTTGCACTGGAAGACATTTTAACCAGAAATCATATTCTTAGAATCGGAATTCTGGTTATTTCAAGGACAACCATTTTCCCCTATTGAAACTACAAGTAATATCTTGTTGAGTCTTACACGTACATAATACAACTATCTCAATTATTGTTACTGTTACATTTTCAGATTAAAACAACATGACGAACTATAAAAACAACCTTAGGCTCAGACTAGGTGCCATACATAACCAATACGGATAATATCCGTTGGATAGAGAGGGAGAGAGACACGGAAATTATCTGATATCCCTTCAGAGTAATTTATTTAGCTGGGGTCATTGGCCTCCAGCATTCGTCCTGCAGGCTTTCGGGGGCATTGAACTGTCATTACCGATCTTATTTTTAACTTCGTGGAACCGAATTTGATAAGTCTAATCAAAAGTGCTGCTAATGACAGGTTAAGTCTTCTGCAGTATAATACTTACGTAAAATGGCTTTTTAGGGTTCCTTCAAAACAAGATACCTTTTGGCAAAGTCTGTATGACTTACACTGGATTAATTGAGCTGAAACTAGGGATAAGCATGTACAGTGACCTGGCGATTTGGGTTAGCTGTGTGAGCAGACATGGGGCCAACGCCTTGTAAAAAATTTCGTACTTTGGTATCGGTAAAAGAGAGCTAAGACTAACGATTCCGCATTAGATGCGTTGAATTTAAGATGTTTTGCTTGCGCAGTACGGGTAACTAACAATACACACATGCTACACCAAACCAGTATTCCTGGTATCGGCGGGAACTGTACAAGGACGGGTATATACGGGACAAATATACACTCAGGAAATCAAACGCGAGACCTTTCGCCGAGTCCACTGTCCGCTAAACCAAACCTTCTTTTTACATTCGGACGGACTGGGCCCTGTCTTAACATTGGCCAGCTTAAGTGAGCCAGGCGCGTGGCTGACACTTTGACTTGAACGAGTCTACTTTGCGTTTATTTAATAATAATTGCTTGAAAAATACCTATTAGAATAAATAACAAAGGTACAAAAATAATCTGTGAAACACGCCAACCAGCAAATTGCTGCTGGCCTATAATAATTATCATTTTGTACAGTCGTGACCGCAAAGGTTGCGCCGCGTTTTGGGTCCCTGCGCAGCGAGACGCGTGGAACACAGCATCCCGCTCCGCTCTGCCATTTCCGTACAATATCGATCTCGTGTGTACTTATGCCAGAGAATACTAAATATTACTACGCAAAGAATACACCCCCCACAACCAGTTTATCGTCGCCCACAAAACAGCACGGCTGGCAGTACGAACTGCTGGGCTGCCGCCCAAAGCCAGTCAGCTCCAAGCAATCGACGCATTCAGTTAAAAAGAGAAGCACTTATGACGGCCGTTGGAGCAGACGAGTTCTGGAGTGGAGACCGCGGATCGGCTCTCGCAGGGTGGGACGCCCCGCCGCCAGGTGGGCCGACGACCTAAAGAAGGTGGCCGGCAGCGGCTGGATGCGGAGGGCGGAGAACCGGGTGTGGTGGCGTTCGTTGGGGAAGGCCTATGTCCAGCAGTGGACTTCTAGGGGCTGACATGTATGACGATTGCACTGGGTGCAGCAGCCAGCCGTACTTTATTTACGCGCACACACGCATGTGTACGGACAGACTGGTGCGCCTGTAGTAGTAGTAGGTAATTAAATCTGTTCACATGTATGAAGTGTCGGGGGTGTGTTCATGCTCTCCATTTGTCTCCCGTCTGGGCTCGGCACAGCCCTCTCGGTAAGACTTAAACGCCGACGTCACGGCTTGCCTCCCACGTCAAACGTCACTCGGTCCGCGCGCTGTCAAGGCCGGACGCCGGACAGGACCAATTATCCACTGAGGAGTCCACGGGCTCACGACAGCGGGACGTGGCGGGGTGCCATTGAGGATGTGCCGGCTATTCTTGGATAACGATCACACGTCGCATGTTAATAGGGTCTGGTTATGTAACTTTTGCGCGGGCCCCGCGTGCCGGCCTGATCCTTAGAGCACTGCTTCCAGAATGAAGAATAAATTCCTTTAGTGTCATCATTGCGTCCCTCTTGAAATTGATCCAAACAAATTTTTGTCTGCGGTAAAGTGTTGTGTGTACAAAACAAAATACAATAATTATAAGTATCATATGGCAAATATCAATAGTTATCTATTATCATTATCAGCTTCTGTAAAGTGGCATTGTCAACATAAAATATAATACAAAATAAAATAATTACAACTATGTTAGTTTGTAAGTTGCTGAAAAGGGCTTTGCCCGAAAGTGCTTGTGTAAAAATAATTAATATCAGTTTCGAATGTCAGATATCAATAGATAAACATCACATTGAAATCCATTGGTGGATGGGCTTCGTCTGTGTTTACCAAACTGAATGCCCAGCGTGTAGGTAAGGGCGTAAACCTCCCATTATTTTGGCAGAGTTAAGAACTAGCAGTGGACTATTTTTTTTAACACTGAGTCATTCTAGTGCACTAGCCTGGTGTGAAAGCAGACGCTAACTCGCAGTTCAATTAACGAACCCCCAGCATTTAGCGGTAAGTATGCCGGTTCGATGCCCCGGCTAAATTGAATCCGCCTTTTTATCCTCCTGAGAGGATGAAACTGTGAGAGGTGAATTTTTTTAAAGTTTCATTAGATTTTCGATCCTCAAAAAGTATTCTATATATTTTTATGAGACGCTTCGTTGGCTCATTGGTTTGGGACAGGTAACTTCGTACAATTTGAACAAATGTTACACATATTTGTGTATTATCTGGTCCAGATCCGAGGATCAGGTGAGACCTATGTCCAACAGTGGACTCTTTCGGGCTGATGATGATGATCTTGTCCTTGTCTAATTGACAGGCTGTTGTAGTAGTAGTACGTAATTAAATCAGTTCGCTTTTATGACGCCAGGGGTGTGGTAAAACGTTATTTTGTTTGCTTTAATCTGTGCTTTTTTCCCTCTTAGTATTTAAAAAAAAACTGTAAGACAGGACCTCTGAAGAAAAGTATATAGACTTTATTGTATGTAACACAGTATTGATTTCAAGGTGAACAAACTCTCCAGAATCGTACTCTCGCCAGACCAATCATCATAGTCGGAATGCATTTTGCACATTTTATAAGATTGTACCCCGGTATTCATTTATGTTTTTTTTGTTATATCGTTGTTGTTGATTAGACAAGTTTAAGTTTTGTACGTAATATATAAATTATCTTCTAGATACACAATACACTTTATTGCACAAACAAATACAGTTACAAGTTTCAAAAGTTAAAAATATTACAATCTGTTAATAAGATCTGGGTTCAACCGCACACTAAGTCGCAATTTTTTTTATTTCTGTTGGTATTTAAAAAACTAGGTTTTATTTTTGTTACCAATTATGAACTTATTCAGTAAATTCAAGTCATCTATTTCGTAAACTCCTTATCAGATGGGGTTTAAAACTAGAAGGTGCAGCGCAGCGCTGGGTTTCTGCTGGGGCCTTAGCTGAGTGTATGGTAGTTGTGTGGGAGATAGAGAGAAGGTGAGGGAATGAGGAATGGTATTACTGTGTATTAGTATGTTGTACTTGTAAAAAAACTATAATTCCTTTCCGTTATTGTATTATACTTTTTAACGATTAGATCACTAATTTAAATAAAACTGGCTAAAACTGTAGTAGTATCAAACGCAAATTTAGCCCATTTTTATTTCTGTGTTAGTTATTTAATTTAAAATATATATATCTATACCTCATACCATGAAGCAGAATAATTTTTCGTAGCTCCCAGTTTCACCTCAAAGTGTTTTCCTTCATGATTGACACTAATTGGTTATTAAATTATATAACAGATGATTTTAAAATATGCATCTAATTTGATAACCAATTATTGTCAATCATGAAGGAAAACACTTCGAGGTGAAACTATGAGCTACGAAAAAAAAAATTGCTTCATGGTATGAGATGTATAGACATAATGAAACAGTAGAAAAACAAAAGAAGGCGTTCTTTATCTATGTTATCTTGGCTAACGTTGGAATCCACTGAACAGGATTTGACGGTGTTTTCACTATTTAATAGCTTTGAGTTCGGGACACAATTTGATATAAGTTATATCTCAATAAAATGTCAGGAGGCTGATCTACAAGTTGACCTGTTATTTCATATCATTTGTATGACAGTATAGTTCAACATTACTGGTCGTAGCAAAAACTTGACAGAAACAGACAGAAATGTTTTATAGGTTATTTTTGTTTAAGCTGTTGTATTGTTGGGTATTTCCACAAGTCTAGTAATAATAATTGAAATAATCCTAATTTTGTTGTACTTACCATATGTAATAAGAACCCATTCATCATGTCAGCCCCTAGAAGTCCACTGCTGGACATAGGCCTTCCCCAACGAACGCCACCACACCCGGTCCTCCGCCCTACGCATCCAGCCGCTGCCGGCCACCTTCTTTAGGTCCCTGCGAGTACCGATCCGCGGTCTCCACTCCACCCATTAATCCAGATTATTTGTACACCTAACAGCTAATGGTCTATAATAAAGTTGATTTACCGTAAGCAATGTCGCAAGGCAATCCGGATCACAAAGCTAGCCTGAGATATAATTCCTTTTATCTTTGGAGACGCTAATTCTATTACTGTCCACGTCTTTGTTCTAAAGAAGTGGTTTTCATCTCGCTAGAGTGGATCTGTCCTCTTTGAACCATTTGTCTAATATTGTCTATATTGTTGGAGAACTTTGAATTGAGTTGACATAAGTTATCACAAAAGACTTTTCTGTCCCCAACATAAAGTCTGTTTTGAGAACAGTAAATAGCTGTTTATTTCGTTGATTGTATTTTACTTGACTACATTACCAGCCGCAATACGCCCACCGCTGAACATAAGCCTCACCAATAGAATGCCACTTGTGATGGGCTATTCTTTGGAAGATTTGCCATAATCACCACGCTTGGTAGGCGGATTGATGATCGCAGTAATGATCTGAATATAAACAAAGAACACAGCTGCCCGTCCCTGGTGCAATCCCTTAGTCGCCTTGACGACACCCGCCACGGCAATATTGGTGTCAGCCCTATTATAAACCGGGAACCACACCACTTAACTATGCTAAATCCAACTGTCTGATCCCGAATCTGAACCCGATATTTCCCTGGGTAAACGGTCTTAAAAACCTTATTATCCAGTCGGCATTCCAACAGTGAAATAATTTTAAAAATCGGTTCAGTGGTTTCTGAGATTACTTGGAGCAAACTCACGCAGGGCGCATCATGTATATATTCCTAAAACAGCAACAGCTAGCTTAATGTATCCGTTATTTTTTCATTGAATGTTATTTCACGTTAGAACAGCATATTCCTTCGTCCATTGCACAATGCCGTGTTCTTGAAATTAGGTCACCCGCATACGTTCCGGCGTGTTCCGGTCTCAGGTGCTAATAGCTCGCCGTATCACAACATTGCTGTGTATTCTGATTCATGCATGCAAGCCGTAATCTGAAGCTGTGGAACGATGGCCAGCAGGCTATGTGTAACATGATTTCTACACGTTAAGAGTCTATTTATGAAGATGAGTACCTATTAAAGGTACGCTAACTTAGCCCTTTTATCACCAATCTGTTAACGTCCACTGCAGCACATAATAATTAGACCCAAAACGCTTATGAGAATATGTCACATGTCCCGTTAGAGAGTAATAAATGCCTTTATAGATTGACGGATATTATCCGAAGTGCTTACAGAGTAGGCCAACAGATGGCGGTGTGTGAGATGTCCGTACATCTTTGATTACCATAGTGACACAGATTCGCTAAACCATGGCCATGCCGAGTAGTACCTATTAGTACTATTTATTCTAAACTATCTACTAGTTAAGAGTTCTCTCTTGTTTAAAAAACAAACATGAATTCTAATAAAAACTTACGCTAATAATGAGTATAGACACGATTCCTCTCTTTTAATTATACTATCTATGTCCACCTTTCCCCTTTCCCCCTCCCGCTTCAGCTCCAGCTTCGACTCCTGCAAATATTTTCAATGTACAGGTACGCGAAGGTTCTACCATCAATAGTTATCGCAGCGCATGCGATGATAGACTTTTATAGCAAATTTTTTTACACCTTGGGTCACATTATTAAAGTTTTAGTAGGGATCCCTAATTTTTTATTATAATTAATATAGCCTGTGTTACTCAGGGATAATGTAGCATTCTAATGGTGAAAGAATTTTTGAAATCGGTCCAGTAGTTTTTGAGTTTATTCGTTACAAACGTTAAAACGTTCCCTCTTTATAATATTAGTGTAGATGTACATGTATTTGTTTATGCTCCTCCGTTCTTGTTTAATCTCAGATTTCAAATATTTTCCATCAATTGAATGTTTGGTACCAAAACATTCGGGCGTGGCTTGCTCGGTAGATTTTGTACTAAGCCGACTGTCGGATGCAGTAGGTAGGTACTGATAGTGTGCGGCCGGCAGTCGCGCTTCGCTTCGCCACAGCGTCGCACGCTCGCCGATCGAGGCCCTCGGAATTTGTGGCATTCCATATTTCGAAAAGTTTTCCGTTTAAAACCGTGCCGTGTTTGACCGGCCTGCTTTCGGGTGCTTTATAGTGCAGTGTTCCCTCTGGATTAATCTTTGAACGAAGATTGTGCCCTGAGGGTACTTTTTTGTGAATGTCGCACGGATTGTTGTATTGTAAAGAACCTATAATCGGTTTGTATTTTTGTTTTTGTGTTTTAAGGTCGGACCGGTTTTTAGAGGTATCAGTTCCTAGTTTGTTTTATTTAGAGTAATTTTTTCTGAGTTCCTTTACGTCTGTGATTAATAATAATTTATACATTTATCATGATCATGGTCAAACAGTTAATGAATAATGCATTAATAATGTCATTCCATTAATATTTATAGAAATCTATTGTCCCTTTTAAATTTATGTCTCTTTATAACTATTATTATTAAGTACTTGCTCCATAAGACTTGGAAGCTTTAATTAACTTTTTAAATATACAAACTTGTGGTAGTACCTATGTAAATCTACATTGAAATACTTGATATTTTTTATAACAGACTCCGAATTAAATTACTCTCGAATTATATACTTTGGTTGACGTAGGCAAACTGCTATATAAACTTATAAAATCTTTCTCTTGACGCATTCCGGTAAAAAAAGTTTTATCCTTGAGCGAAGTTGTAAAGGTCACACCGTAATGGTAAATTTAAAAAAAATGCCGATATCCTCCCATCTATTTAGTTTTACAGACGATTTATCATTCCATTGATGTCCTATAGATTGCAGCATAAAAACATTTCTCATTAAAAAAAAATTAAACTGGTCTTAAAAATAAATGTCATAGTAGTTTTTAGTATTATTTTATTGCATATATTTAAATGAACATCTAACTTCACATTAAATATTACTGACTTGCACGCCTAATACCCACTTTGATCAGTATATTTGGTGTAAATTCAGTATTGATGTGCGTTTAAATATTTTTGCTTTATTTAATACTTAATTGTACACACAAACATACAAAGAAAAGAAAATTATACAAAATGTTGAGCTTATTTGTAAAGAAATTTGTCATCGAAGCAAATAAATCCAATAGTCTAAAAGTGTAATAAACTCTTCTGCTCAGGATTATAACGCGATTAATAATTGTTGTCTTTGAAGAAATAATCATGGACAGGTTGTAACTGTTAAACAATAAAAAATCATTGTTATGAGTAAATTTTTTTCGACCATTTTCTTTCTTAAACATTTTCTACGATGTTATATTATCGTTATTAAAATGATACAGTTATTACATTTTCTCTTTCATTTTTTGCATTTACATTGAATAGCGTTTAACTTATACTAATATAATATAATTTACACGTATATTTTATCGTTTTTCTCAAAAACAACCTACTTAAGGTTTGACGGGAGTAACACTAGTGGTCAAAAAAGTGGTTAAATATTTAAAATAATATATTTAACAACATCCTTAAAAGGTATTAAATACTTTAATGAGCTTATGTGCATCAACTTTCTAAATGCTAAAAATATTGCACTCTGAAGGTTGGCACATAAATTCATAAGCTTGAAAGTACATCTCGTTAGAAAATCTAATTATTAAGTAAGTAAGTATAAATGTAAGTTACTTTATTATTGTATCTTTTAATCTTTTACGTGCAATAAATAGTAATTGAATTGAACTGAATTATTACGGCCGGCGTGTAGATGTTATTTCCAAACTTTGTGTAGTTGATTTTGAATAACGCATCGAAAAGGCATAAAACTATGTTATCCTAAGCTGTAAACACATTAAACATTTTTTGTCGCAGTTGTTATGTATTTTAACAAATATGCTACTCGTAACTATTCATAATACAACATGAACAGTTGCGATGACGTGATTCAGATTTTTCCCAAATAAGAGTTTTGATTCAAATCTCTTGAAAGATAACTCGCCTAATCTTTTGGCTTATCGTTCCAAAAAAAACATAGATTACATACAAAGTTTTATAAGAAGTGTATCTGAAACATTACCCCCTATCGCTTGTTAAGTCGGTTAATTGTGTGTTGCGGCTAAACGTAAAATGTAAGCGTTGAAGTTTTTTTACTTTTCTCAAACGACATAACTTAGTACATACGTATTTTTTTTATCATCTCATATAAAAGGACACCTTGTTGATTGACTGATCTCTCAGCTGACTTCTCCAATTTCACGCGGGCAAAGTCGCTGGCAACGGCTTGTATTTAAATAATCATACGTAGGCAATAAATATGGCGGTAAACCATAGCATACTAATGCGGTGTCTACAATACATAACAATATAAATGGACCCTTGAATGACATTGGCATGCCGATGGTTTGACCACTGAAACTAAGTGCTTTGGTTTTTGACAAACGTTTAACGAGTCATAATTATTACATTAACTACCTGACGATTCAATACCACCACTGTTCTTGTCGTGTAAATAAATATTTATTTACAGTTATAACCAGCGTCTAGACTTGGAAACTCGTAAACTGTAGTCGTTGACCAAAAACTAGACGCCTTTTTATGGAATGGCGTATAAAAGATATCTATTATACTTCGACTGTCTCTTTGATCTATTCGGTTGGATGATTGCTTTGAATCCCTGTGGTTTTATTTCCCTCTCCCTCTCCCAATTGCAGTTCCAGATATAATTGTATATATTTATGACATTATTTATTAATTATTATCTGTCACGTATGTGACATTAATTGTTAAAAACATTTTTGACTTGTAATTTTGTTACCAATAAATATGATTATGATTATAAGTTGATTCTGGTGTGGGTGATACGTGGCCCTCCGTTCTTTATGCCTTTTACCTGGGGTCTAAGGTAGCGTAGAATCAGTCCCAGGGACTCGCCTGCCTCCATTGGCGTTATATGTTAGTGATCCTCGCTTGGAGGATCTTCTTCATTTGACCTCAATCGGGGAGGGAGATTAGTGAGAAGACAGGCAAGCCTACCCCGTCAGTGATATTGTCAGCCTATCAACATTCACTGTTGGTCATAAGCATTTTCTAATAAAACTTCTTTACACGTGTTGTTTTGACGTTGGAAATGACCTAAAAATTTAGTATGTTTTAAGTTTAGCGCTAACACGAAATGTTTAGTTCACATTTTTCGCTTGGGCTTCGATCTGAATGCAATATTAATACGATTCGCACGTGCCAGTGGTCCGTCGGACCGTCCTTTGAAACCATTTCCATGTCCGTCACACTTCGGACCATCGTGGGTGGACTAAACTGGCCCCATTCTATAATAAAACACTCAATTGATACTCTTTGTCTAAGGTATGTTTTTTAACAGCTTAGTTGAGCGAGAGCGCCAGAGGGTTTGTCAGTTTAATTCTCACTGGGAACAGACAACTTTGTGTATACTAGCTTCTTATGGGGGACTACTCCGTATAATATCCGCTGAACATAAAAGCAATTTTTTACTCTCTAACTAAAGGATCATTTTATATATTCTGATAAACGTTTTTCGTATAACTATTCATAGTTAGACGTCAAACGCTTATCATGATAGTCCCATTACCCACTAGAAAGTACAACACATATTTTATGTATTTGAATTGTCCTTTCTTCTCTAAAAAAAATTTTTCTCGTAGTACAGAGAATCCTATTTTGATATTACATTTGACAAATAATGTATGGTTTTCCCGATTCTGAAGCCACAAATTTAAAATTTGCATACTACGGGCCTCCGAAGGAAGTTCACAGTTGTATTCTACAGGTTACATTTTGGAGAGTGTGCCCAGGAAATACACGATTTGATTCCCCCATCAACGGACTACCAGACGTGGTGAGGGCCTTCATCCTTGTGTAGTAGACATACCACGCTCTCGCACGAAGCGTTTTGCTACCTCTTTCATGATGCGAACTGCTAAGGAATCGAACTCCCTACCGGCTTGTGTATTTCTGGACAAGTACAATTTGGATCTTTTTAAAGGAAGAGTGAACAGGCATCTTCTGGGTATGCGCGCTCCATCTTAGGCCTTTTCATCACTTACCATCAGGTGAGATTAAGGTCAAGCGCAAACCCATTAATAATAAAAAAAAGTTGCAGAAGTGCAACTGACATTATGTTAAGAGTTGTATACCTGGTGAAATTTACTTAATAAAAAAATAAAAATATATATATTCGTCCCTAATATTGTAATAATGTGTGACAGGGATAGAAACAATTATAGTTCTATCACATTTAAAATTTGTGGTTCCAAAAACGGGTCCAGTGTAATGAATAAAGAAATTTAAAAAAATTATATTCAAAATTTAAAACCCTTAATCTAAATAATTTGTTATAACATTAAATTTATACATAGCTCACAAGCATAAAGACAGGAACATCATATAATTTTACTCATTTTTTATACCTAAATGTTTAAATCACACCACATACACTTGCCTAAACCAAAGTAAGATTGCTGGTGCCCTTATAGACATTAAATACACACTAATTTAACATCCAGACCAGAAACAAACTTGCGGCAATTGCATAAAGTTGTTTGTCCCCTGTGGGAATCGAAACCTCGACCTGTGGTGCTCGATCCGAACACCCGACCCACGCTATATTAACTTTTAATTGCCAGACAGGTCTAGAACTTACTTAACTTAATCCCTTTCAAATTTTATAATGAAAATGAAAGTTACGAGTCTCTGTTTATTTACCGTCTGCCTATTTATTATCCAATTACGGTAATGTCAAAAGAAATGAAGAAGATGTTTCTCAGCATCAGAATTCAAAGAAGATTATATAAAAGTAGGTTTAATATGATATTCTTAAAGTCTGGTATAATCTATGGTGTTGTGGAGTTAATAATTATAAATTACGTTCATAAGGTCACTAGAAGATAAAATAAATGCGCGCGCGGACACGTGATGTCTCGAACGTTTACGTCTATTTAAATGTGTTTGTAAATATGTATTTGTTGAAGGAAGTTTCCGTGTTGACATGTTTTATTGCTGATATGGTTATTATTTTGATTACGTGTAGTACCTTGTTGAGGTGGATATTAGGTTGGTTATTTAGCAGAAAGTTCAAACCGCAGATTTAACAACCGCAAAACGTCCAACTGTGCAAAATACTAATTGACACAATGTTTCACTGATGATTCCTACTAAACAATATTAAAAATCGTAAAAAAATAAATAAACTACTGGCCCATCATCAGCCTAAATACTTCCACTGCTGGACATAGGCCTCCCCAATAGAGTACCACTTTTGGTAAGTTGTCCATTGGGGGATTTGCCATAATCACCACGCTTGGCTTGGATTGGTGATCGCAGTAATGATTTAACATACACACACAGGAGAACGCTGCTGCCCGTCCCTGCTGCCATCCTTTATACTTTAAATGTACCTATAGGTTTAAAGAATACTACTTTTGATCTCCATTTTACCCCCTTAGGGGATGGTTTTCTGAAACTGTAAAACCCGTGTGGATGCATTAAATTTACAATTAAAGTTCAGTTAATAGAAACATTTAATAGTTTTACTCTATACAAACTTCGAACTTCCATTTTACCCCTTTAAGGGATGAATTTTGAAAAAAACTTTCATTAGTGGGTACCTGAGCTATGTAACCACCAGAACCCGCCGACAGTGCTGCATGATAGGGCACCAGACATTGCCCGCTATAACGCCTAGAATGCTGTTGGTGCTGCTCCTCACTCTGGATATTAGTGAAGCCTATTAGATGTTAGTTAATATTTTGAGAATTGGTAAATTTGCACAGTTGGATATTTTGCGATTTGGTCAATCTGCGGTTTCGACTTCATGTTCAATATGCAACTTCGTATCTACAGTCTTTGTGATAGTTTGCTATTTCTTTCAATGCAAAGTGTTTAATCATACTAACAATGACCAAAAATATGCAACGACATATCTAAATTAGCAACCACTCGTTGAGCGACCGTACAGTTGGTCATTTACATTTTCAGTCGCCCAAACCAAGTTTTTGATAAAGCTAATTGTCTTATTATCTTTCCTTTAATATGGACATTATTAGGGAACAAGGTACTTTGTCAGCTTTTGTGTTTCTTTCTGAATTTTCTTTGATTTACACTTCACAAGGTAACGTTTTTCAATAACGAAATGACTGTATTATGAAATGGCTTCCTACCTTACTGGATGATCTACTACGCCAAACCACTGAGCTAGCTAGATTTTTCTTTCGATTTTTTTCTTCCATAAAGGTTCCTTAGATAGCGCAGCGCAACCAAAGTATTTTTTTTCTATATTTAACTCCTAAGGCATTGACTTTCCACGTGGACGAAGACGTGGGAAACAGCTAATCATGAAAAATAAAAATAGTATTACATCTCTAACTGTAACAGTTTCCTCTGGGAGCAGACTTTCCGACGTTTCCAGAAGTCCGACAGCTGCCAGCTGATAAATAATTGAGTAGCCATAACGGACTCCTTAGCAAGTTGGACTCTCGAGTTCATGTTCTACTGAATTAAATATTTCACTTACTGGACTACAAATAGTAAATAATCCGTTTATTTCAGTGGCAACAACAGAATACAATTACATGAAATTAACCAATAACAAGTATTCATTCTGGCATGTCCACCATCGCGGATTGCAATTCTGAATAGATAGAATCGGTAATTAGTCGAATTTAGTCGCTGAAAACTAAAATTAGTCGGTCCGCCGTTTAAAAGTTATAGGGGTATGTGGCATGGCCACCTAATATCTCCGGAACCACAGCATGTACATAACGAACTACTGATTTAGTCGATTGGTCAGGTGAATTATGTCTCGGATTTGTCTTCGGTATGCCTTATGCAGAATAACAAAGCATACATGAAGCTAGTTGTCTCCGCGAAACGGTAAAACTCAGCCTGGTGCTGCGGATATAGCGTTGGTTTTCTGTTGAGCCTGTGTTGACTTAACCTAGCGCGAAGTAATGTCAGATTATTAAATAGCATTTTATTTTGTAAGTATGCACTACGCTTCGTCCTGTCCATCTGACCTGAAACTTACCCGCGTCTCCTTCGCGTGTTTGTTTTTCAAAACATACAAAAACATTTGTTTTCATACAAAACATTTAAGATATGTTTGTGTAATGTTTCGAAATAACACACCCAGGAGACACGCAGATGTATAAGATTGTATCATGTAAATACCTGTAGTGACCAGTGTGAACTGAAATGTAAGAAACAATTTATATCGGACAGCTTTTGGGATTTATTTCAACAAATTACACCGCTCTTTTTTGTATAGAATGGAAAGTATAAAATTTATTTTTTGGAATAAAAGTTGTTTGATATCTGACACTGAGGTCACTGTAGCTATTTTGTTATGTTATGTACGCAAGTGAAGCCGCGAGCTTATGCTAGAATACTATCACTAATATAAATGTCTTATTACGTGAACATCATATCCAAATATTTGCATGAAATGGTCGTGTCTCTGAATGACAAAAATTTGACAATAAAACTTTAAAAACCCATTAAATTCGCATCAAAGTGCGACGCCGCGTTCTAAAGTAAGCGCGGCCCGAATTCACGGTGTTAAAGAGAAGGAAAATGGCCGCTAATGTGACCGAAGTTGTTGAGAACTTCTTCCTTTTTAACTTTGTTCTTTATGTCGCTGTCCATCTTAACTAACGTCAGTTAATATTTCAATTATATCTGTAGTGGTAACAGTCCAGGTATATGTCCATTAAAATGTACATATACCTGGACCACAGAAATCAAGATAGAACGGTTATAGTCATTTGTTTACTTCAGTTCCGCGCGTGCCGATTTTAATACACAGCGCACCCCTCTCGCACACCCTTCATGCCTAGCGGTTACGATTCTAGTGAGTATATACAGATATGCATTCAGAAACGGCGCAATAAGTCATTTTTGCAGATTTTTGTCGATATTTACCCATCCGTGACCCATTGTGAAACGAGTAAGCGTTTGATAGTTCTTGCAATATATTGCAAATTGCTGGCACGCGTGTTGCGCCTACCTCACCATTCTATCTTGATAGGATTTCTGTGAACTGTACTGACTGGCTAATCTGGCAATGCACAGCCGAAACCACTTGGTTTTGCACATAGACGTTCCTCAAATAACATCGACAAACGAAGTGTTTTTGTTCTATTGTTAAGAGGATAAAAAACAACGCTATGAGAACGCTTGAGAGAACCTGTGGTCCGACAAAGTCTATTCGGAAAATTCACTGTTAATAAACTTTAGTTTCAGACGGACCTACTGATATAATTTTTAATATAAATCTCCATCCTTGAAGTACAAAGTCAGCAAAGTATATACAGTGTGTAGGTTCCATCTTTTTGTTTTTCTGGAATATCTGGAAAAGTATTTTTTACTGATAGGTCCATCATTGTCGAGCAATTTTACAATCGGTCCAGTAGCTTTGAGTAATCCGGGGATAACGGGCTTTGAAATCTCTTGAAAAGAATGTTTCATTAAATTTTCCTTATTTTTTTATAAAAAAGACAAATTTCCCTATATCCGTTTTTTACTAACCCAGAAACATTTTTTATAATCGAAGTTCAAAGACAAATAAAATAGCCGTTTCTTTGAATGAATCAATTTCCGCCACGTAAAATTCAATAAAGATGAAAGTGAAATTGCACTAGATCGCCTATTAACCGCTTAATTCAACGACGCCACGCCGCGAAGCGTGAACAATGGCCTTTTACGTATTATTAAGTTATACTGGCCTCTGCCCGCGACATTGTCCGTGCGGTTTAAAGCAATTGGCTGATTGCTCAGACCTCTAAAGTGATGAATATACCGCGGATTTTATTTAGGACACGAATATTTGCTTCCAGTAGATAAAACTCCATTAAAATGCGCTCAGTGGTTCGACGTGATGCTCGTTGTACGAAATAGAATTATGGGATAAATAATAGTACAAGATAGTTCACAATTTAATTAAAAACGATTATTTTCTACATATTTTTTACCTAGAATTATAACAATTTAACATAGAATGATGAATCTAGTCTGCAATAGCAGAAAAATTGCTTTCAGTGATTTCTTCCGGGCAACCTTTGGGTAATTTTCGATGAGTATAAGTGCTGAATGCAAATGGTTATGAAAAATAAAAACAAGTACGAAACCTTGCTTATTCTGTATTGCCAATATTGCTTCTGTTAAAAAGTTTGTTGGCTTTTCAACGAGTAGACTGTAACGGTTTATTTCAATTTGACCCAGTTCTCTCAATGCAGCCGTCAGCATTCAGATTATTAAATCCCCTTGCTTAACTAAACTCGGCAAATTCCAACTTGCCACTTTGATGTGGAACTGTTGAATTCAAACATTGCTTTTAGGGATTAAATAAAGTTTGTTTGTACAAGTCGTTAGTAACCTAGTGGTAGTTGGCTCGCCTCAAGTTCTAGAAGTCGAGGGTTTGACCTGAGCCTACTTCATAAGCACTTTGACTAGACTCAGTTGATTCAGAGAATGACGTGAACATAGCCAGCGCTTCTCAGCTGCACAATATGCCTCACCATTCATATTTTTTGCAAGATACTAAAGCTAATGGACAGTTTCAGTAACTTTAAAATATTATGTTTGTGCCCGTGCTCGCGTTTTATGATAAACACCATGAGGTCTGGTATTAAGACAAATAATTTACCGGTACCAGTATGTAGAAATAATGTGTATGTTTACAAAGAATATATATATATATATATATATATATAAGGTAAAAGGCGAAATAACAGTTCCTAATTTTAATTATGACAACTTTCAAACAGCGTTATTCGGCGTTTACGTAATGTAAAACAGCCTATGGAGATTGTTAAATTTTATAAAACGTAAACAAGGAATACTTAAATCTTTACATACTCCACCGGTCCCAATCCTGGGAATCCGCTACTGAACACAAACCTCCCCAATAGAATGCCACTTTTGGTGGGCTGTCCATTGGGGGATTTGCTGTTATCACCACGGTTGACAGGTGGATTGGTGATTGTAATGATGTTAATAATATACGCAAGAGAACGCTGCGGCCCGTCCCTGGTGCAATGCCTTAGTCGCCTTGACGACACCGATGGAAAGAGTCGGGGTGGTCGTTTTCTAAGCCGGGAACAACACGGCTAATCGGACTGTCAAATCCGGTATATTAGAAAACGTCAGAATTGATAAATAGATGAACAAATCGACATGACGCATGGCAGTTGATTCACGTTGCCCACGCGCACTCGAGGACAAACGGACAAGCTAATATTTGTATAATAAACTCTTTGCATTACGGAAAAGGTCATCGGTCATTATTTTATGGGAAACACTCGCTTCTGCCTTAATTACTGTGTAGCTAAATTTTGGCTTAATTTTTTTAAAGCATTAATACTAAAATATAATACAAATTAAAACTAAACTTGCATATTTACTCGCTTAATCTTCAACGAAATTCTAGTAATTTTGCTGAGTGACAGAATAACGATATAAGATCAGTTGCAAAACCTTATAGCATCCTCTTTCTTCCGCTCCAATGACACCTCGCGTTTCGAAATCGGCCCACTACTCTCGAGGGAAACATACTTCACGGTTAAAATCGTATCCTCTTGCCTTTGTCATACTTAAACAAGAAAATCGAAAACTATTTTTTAAAGAAAATGTAGCTTTTCATGTACATCGTGAGAGTAATTACCGTTGCCAAGTCCTTGTTGTAAATCTATTCGCTTAATTTCTTTACACTGTTTAAACTCTTAACGCATATTACC
Organism: Esperia sulphurella; assembly: GCA_947086405.1. Classification (NCBI taxonomy): domain Eukaryota; kingdom Metazoa; phylum Arthropoda; class Insecta; order Lepidoptera; family Oecophoridae; genus Esperia; species Esperia sulphurella. Next base: position 6,676,617 of record OX352282.1, read on the forward strand.
ATTAACAACGGTGACAATGGGTCTGTATAACGTTCCATGGATTTCCAACTGAATACCATTGTCCATTAGAAAAGAATTCCAAATGCCATTTACTAGAACAAATACGTAAGTAATTCTTATATACACTTGTCTAATCCCAAATTTGGAGTACCTGTAAAACGGGAATAGACAAACTTACACCCAGACAAGACCTTCGTCACTAGAACGAACATACCGCAATAAGTACCTATACTTTCGGTCCGTCCCGGCGTGGTTCGGGATTCATATCGGGATCCGCCAGCCACCCTCCTCACCGGGTCCGACCACCTCGTCGGAGCTCGTTCTCTGGCACGCCTGCCCTCCACTTGTCCCAGGATGATGAGCTTCTCCAGGTCGTGCTAGTATTTGATGGTGGTTAAATCATACGTGCAATTTATTAAATGCAGTCCCGTTGCAGCCATTTCATTTGCTGGAATTTTATTTAACTCAGAAGCACTGAAACCTGCTTTCACTTTTAGCAATGATGTATCTGTTTTGGATGCTTTGGAAATGTATATTGCAAGATTTATAGCAGGTGTTAACTTTAAATTGATATTCTCAATTAGTTACGAGTCTACTGCGCCCGTTTTGACAATTTATTTACTCAGTCTTAGACCATTACCCCTAAAGACTAAGGTAATACAAAATTGCTAATTTATCAACGTCCACAAATCTCTTTTTGATACCCTGTTTAACAGGAATGTTCAATTTTGTTAAACGAGCAACGTTGCTTGAACAGTAACCACAAATAACTGTCGAATAGGGAAGCCTCCGAGCTTTAGACCCGACCACAGGGCCCCCGGGGGTAGGGGGTTAGGAGCAGGCTCAGGGTCCGTGAGATATAAGCAGAAATCGGAATTAGTGTCAATGTATGTACTTGCAACGAAATGTTTAAGTTAATATGGGATATTCCGGGATTTTTCTGAGATTAAAAATTTGATCGTCATTCATTTATGTATAAACTCATAAATATGGACCTCCCACATTGCTCATTTAATAATCTATTAATCTTTTTCCTCCTTCCGCTTACCTTAATACAAATAATATGAAATTACTTTTACTTACTATTGGATATTATATACTTTTTAATTACTCCTACTAAGAGTTCTAAGATTTTCATTAGAACAGTTAATCTAATGAAAAGGAATGTCATATTAATTTTCCGTGCCATATTTTCTGCGCAAGTACATAAACTACATAATTCCGATCCCTGCGTATAAGTTATAAATTAAACAAAAAATTCTAAGAAACTAAAGGCTTACTTACTTTACTGTTCATCGAGCAAACTGGACAGAAACTCGTACTATGTTTCAAAACAATATTATCATACCTTATCTGCCACCTGTGTTATTGTTTTATGTCTTTATGAATAATTGCGTATTGAATTTAGCACTTTCAGCAATCTGCAAATCACAGTCACTAAGGATTTTACACCCTTGGTCTATAGCACAAATAATGTACTTATAATAGTAGGTGCGAGCTGTTTCTGCATTAAAGTACTTGAACCCCTTCTGTTGCAATAAGTGTGCGATAACATAATAAATCGAAAAACACATTCATTCGCGTGACAAATTGCCTACTTCTCTCTTATGTTGCTTTACGTTTTACATTAATTATTTGAATTTTAAATTTCCTCAAGGACCCAAAGTAATCAATCAAAGTAATTGCCCTGACAATTCTGCGGCCGGCCCTGACGAGCCTGCGTAATATATTCGACGTCGCGATCGACCTCCCTGGGTGCTATTTCAGCACCTAATAGCCCCTATTTGCAGGGAGATATGGCTCAGGTGGTAGATAGGGATCTTCGCTCGTTTGGAACTTGGGGGAAGATTTGTTTGGTGAGGAGATGTCCTGAAAAATTACATGGATGTTAAACGAAAAGTATGGCGACAGTTTTATTTAAGTTAAAATATTAATAGCAGTACTTACAGTGACATTTGACTAGTACCGATGTGAAATTTAATCAAACAAAAAAACTACTTGCAGTTGGTATTGTATAAATACTAGGTATATGAACTAAGTAATATATATAACGGAATATATATAATATGCGTCATTCATACCGGATGGTTAGATTAATTTAATTAGAAACTCTGGAGAACTTTTGCAATATTTCCTTCCCAGCCTTTGCTTGGAATTGGCAAACTAATTTCGTATAATCAAATTGATACCTTATCACTTGGTAGTAGACATCAAATGAAAGTTACAAGTTCGTAAGAGACAACATACAAATAAATACACAGACATTTGTACAAACACTACATGGTTTCAACTACACACGTATGCAGTAGGGCTGCGTTGCGTTTTAATGTCGGATGTTAAAAATAGTATACCGGTTCCGCAGCTCACGTTTGCTGTGAGAAACAGTATGTGAATGACTTGATCATTACAGTATAGATAGATGGGCCAATATTACTAATTTTAATTGTTCTAATGATTAAATAAATACATAAAATCAGGAAAAAAATTACGGTACGAGAACTGTCATAGTCAATACAGAGTACCACTAATATTATAAATGCGAAAGTTTGGATGTTTGTTACTCAATCACGCTTCAACCACTGGACGAATCGGGATGAAACACACATATAGGTTAGGTCCTGGAATAGGACATAGCATAGTTTTTATCCTGAAAAAAAATTCTCATTCCTACGGAAAATACATAATAATTTTTTGATGTTTAGTTGTAATACGGACTCAGGCTGATGTGGTGTTAATTTGCACAGCAAGTTCTCTGGCCGTTAGATTATCGTTGACGGTTATAATTGCAGTACTACATTGTTATTTCTTCATTGTTATCAACTCTTATAGCTTAGTGTTGGGTCAGGATCAGGGTTCAGGCCACTGACCTCTGTCTCTAATTACACTGAACTAACAGCTAAGTTATTGTACCGATTTGAAGCGCCACTCGCGCGTTTCCTGGGAACTAAACCTAGGCAGTCAGCAACAAAATGTTTAGTTCCATGGACACACGTTACTAGTCGCCATAGCCTTTAGCGCCAAAATGGCGGAAATCAAATTGGCACAAAAATATGTTGACAGCAGCCAGCTCAGTGTATTAACAGGTACATGACTTAAGTTTGTGATACATTGAAGCCATTTACTTATGTTTATTTGAGTGCTTTTGAAGTTCCCATTCAGGACAGTCCTCAAATCATCATCAGACTTTTAACGTCCACTGCTGAACATAATAGGCCTTTTTCAATGCGGCTATCTAAGTCAGTCCTCTTCTGTCAGTCAGCAAGTCTGAGTGAAATATTTGTAAATAGAAAAAAACTTAACTGAGAACTTTAGTTTGTGATTAGATAAGTGTGCGAGTTATTTTTATATAATTACCGGAACTTAAGTATTTAAAACACGATTCATAGATTACAAGAAAAGGGAGAAGATATGGGGTTCTCTTACTTTAGTCAAACGAAAACTAGACTCGGTACACGACTACATGCACACTGACACACACTGCTAAAATCAAAGTTGTGTTCGTACAGTCATGCGAGAGAGACGAATGTCGTCGCTTACACAAAAATGACGTGGCGAAAAACTTAATAGTTTTAGAATTTTCGATTTTAATACGTTTTATGTGCTTCTGAATGAGGAAATAATCTCATGTAGTTATCTTTCTATGTATTGAATTAAATGCACAAGAAGTCATTTTGATACGTATTTTCTACGAATACAATAAACAGTAATAATGTGCGAATGTAAATGCTTAGTAATCAGACCGTCTTTCAGCGCTGGACTGAGCAAACTAGGTCCATTGGACTTACCTTTGTAGGATCATGCTCAATAAGTAGTCACATATCTTCCTCCCTTTTTGCTTTAATCTAAGGCTACGATCATTGTACAAGTCGTGACGTTTACGGTGTAGAATCGCACGGTCAAACGATGTCAGAAGTACCACAAGGTCGTCCCACCAACCGGTTCCGTTACCTGTTCCTCGGATGTCTGATGCGTTCGTAGAGTCGGAGTCTTACTTACGACTTGGCATTTTATGTATCACTTACCTTTACACTTTTTAACTTGTAACGATTGACCTACTATTTAAATTTGACAATAAAGGAATTCACAACTAAAAGTTCCTAAGGAAATGTTCTACAAGTGTGAATATAAAAGTACTTAAACATATTCACGCATATTAATAAATCTTTGTTTAGTTTCCAATTTCTTACGTCATTTGGAATAATACTTTGGCATTTTGAAGGTGTCGGACATCTGTCAGTGGTCTCTCAACTGATCGCCACTGAGCTCACCTCTAAGCTCATTCGTGACAGATTAGAAATCTAGTTACTTAAATAACGTCATTGATTACAACACAAGGATCATTTTGTGCCAAATTTAACTATACTGTTTTAAATTCGAAGCTGTTAATGTTTGTATGTCTTGATTGAGTTTGTATACGGATTTTGACTCTGGGACAACACACAGGATAATTTTTATTCCCAAAAATTAATTAGTTCCTTATGGGAAACTATTAATTACTCAAAATGGACAACAGGCGATGTTGTCCACGCGAACGAATTCGCAGGTGAAAACGACTATTATTTGTAAATGCGCCGGCTATGTGTAACATGAATAACTAGCTTATTATATCCGTGACTAAGTACGCGTTAAAAAAAAATGTCCTACGTATATATTATTCCAGGATATAAGCTGTCGCTACACCAAGTTTCATTGAAATCCGTTTAGCCGTTATTGAACAACAAACAAACCAATTTTTTGAGATTTCTTAATCTTAAAAAAATCTTTAAGTAATTATAATATAAATAAATAACATCAGCGAAAAAATCATGACGATATCTTGAAAACGGATTTTTTTCAAATAAATCAATTTGGTCACTTCCGAAAACTGCTTATGCCTGCTTGGTAAGATCCAATGGGCGATGTGACGTCACATCGCCCGTTGGCTCATCTTTGAAAAATAGTAAAAAATACAGTTTTTAAGATATCGCGAAAATTCATTCCCCATTATTTTTCTGATTTTAAGTTTTATTTTTCAAGATCATAAAATAGTTACACTCATCTTCCTCATTGTTTCTTTATAGTAAATGTTATATTTTTCTAACAATTATTTTACGGCTTGCATTTTCTTAACTTCAGTATTTTGTCCGTGTTAACAATTTTATCATTAAATGTGCACTGAATTAAATTAATATTATTTTAATACTGCAACGATTTATTTACTACCTACTCGTACTTGTCTTAATTAAACATTGTTTATCACATGGTGGTTTCAATCCCAACTCACACAAAGTTAATCTAATTCAAACATTAACCAGATGTCGCGAGGTAAATGTAAGTCTAGTACAAGTTTAGTGCATCTGTACTAAAAGTGCTTTCAAATGGTATAATATTGTACATAACGTAGATTTTGTAAATAGTAAGACACTATAGTATAACGAACATAACGTTATATGCGGTGCATAAACAGAAGAAATGAAACTTTTGTGATCATTGTTGAAGAAAGTATAACTTCGATTATATGAGCTGAAGTATAACGGTACCTGCACACTACTGCTTTAGTTTGTTGTGTGCAGTTCATAGGCCACACGTGCGTAGCCACCCTACCGACTGTGTTAGAATGTCTCGCGTTTGATGTCAAATTCTCGGAGCTCGTCACCGCCATGGCCAAAAGGTTAGGTCATCTTTTAATTGCTGAATAAAATAATTCTGCTTACCATCTGAGTGCCTCCCAAAATTTGATTAACATGGCTCACTCAATGCAGCCAATATATTTAATTGGCTATAAAAATAAATTATTAGAGCAATCCAGTATGACTTTAATTGCTGATTGATTTAGAAATGTTTGCTGTCCATAAATTGCTGACCAACTTGCCATTTTGGCTGACCGAATCGATTTTTCTGCTCACAAAAATATGATTATTTTGCTAATCGTTCAAATGACACCCAATCTTTTATTAATACAATCTATAAATATTCAATCAGTTTTGAAATAAACATTGTAAAATTACTGTATTGGAAATTGATCGCAACAGTGATGCGTTCCGCAATTTAGTAGTTATTTAATTGTAGCCTTCGATATGGAAAAAGTTCATACGCTCAACACTGCCAGGTAAATCAAAGATACGGACATCTGACATAACACAACTCAGAAATGTGTGGCTAGAACTAATTTACTGTAATTACTTTGTGCCACTGCGACCTAAATAATTGTGTGTTTCTACTTGAACGTGTATTGAGTTGTACAGGAGGTATACAGAATCATTGTCGACCGGCATTTTGGCCTAGTGGTTTTAACATTTGACACGAACGCTGTAAGACAGACTACCCACAAATACAAGCAATCTTGTCATTGCAGCATGTACAATCAAAACGCCGGGTATAACTTAAAATAATGTCTCGTACGCCTGTAATTTAGCTACAGACACTCTTTTATACTAGCTGTTACGCGCGACGTCGTCCAGGTGGACAACTTAACATCACAAATTATTATGTATTTTCCGTCGGAATGGGATGCTTTTTCAGGATAAAAACTATCCTATGTCCTATTCCAGGACCTAATCTATATGTGTGCCAAGTTTCATCACGATCAGTCCAGTGGTTGAAGCGTGATTGAGTAACAAACATCCAAATATCCAAACTTTCGCATTTATAATAACAGTAGGTTTATTCCTCGAAGCAGAATCTAAAAGACCAAAGTAAACTGCCTGATCTATTCTTTTTTTATTGGTCTATATTGTTTTTTTCTTCTAGAAATACGCCAAAAATATCATTTAGTTAACGTCTCCACGCTTAAAATATTATGGAAAGTAAAGGAATTAACATCGTAGGAACTAGGGTAGGAGAATTCTATCCTCGATTCAGTTAACATCGCGCAATCGTGTCGTGACTGCAATTCCGCGGTTGGCTCGTAATGACAGCCCTCCATACCTGATTGCCAACCGCCTGCGCTGTTCTGTGATCTTGGTACTAAACTACATGTAACCGCCTCAAATGTGGTATGAAGTCTTCTAAATATATAACAGGATATCTCGACGTACTGCCTAAATCGTTGTATATAAATGAGCAATTTTTCATAGAGGTTTCGTACAATTGTTTTATCATGTCCAAAAGTGAGGTGGATTTTTTTTTCCCTAGATAATCGTGGTACCTCAACACGGAGGCGGCGATGTTGTTCGCAAAACATCACGTCAATATCACGGAGCGAAAAACGGGTGAAGGAAAGTCGCTTTGCGACATTAGATTGCACAAAGTGGCGATATATTGTCTCTGCCTACCCTTCTGGGACCAAGGCATGAGCTTTATGTCATATGTCAAGTCCAAAATTAAGATGGCCAACGCATCTTGCCCAGCGTGGGCGTTGTCAAAATTACACACGCATTCGGAAACTCTTGATCTATGTACGACAGTAGATGTCAGGCTCATGAATGACTTTAATATCTGGATGCTTTGTGTTTATTTTTTGTTATGTTTTGTGAATTACTAAAACACTGTCTTAGTCCTGCACAAACAGGAAAATCTTGTACGAATTGATTAAAAATGACACAAAGACTGATACAAAGTTGCCTGTCATAACAGCCTCAGTGTAGGTAACTCTTTCTAAATGTGATTCAATGAATCATTGAACTGGCATTGGGAAATAATAGTTAAGCAACCGATACGCTGCCGAAGTGGTTTGCTGTAATACACAGAACCAACGCGGATGGATAGTTGACGTTTATTGCCATTCGCTTAGAGTTGCATATTCAAGTGCTTATGCAATATGTTATTGGTCTGCCTCGTTGGCTTAGTGGCGTGGTTATTTGAGGTGAGCGCTAGGGGTAAATGGTTCGTTTACCACTGCGGACTACACTAAACTAGGGCAGGGTATTTCTCAGCAGTAAGCTGCAGCTTCGAATTCTCGTATCTTGTAATTTTTTGTTTTACATTTATTATTGTTATGCTGTGTCCTTCCTGACAACTCGAGTTAAATGAGATGTCATGTTATTCTATGTTATTAAAAATGCCTTTTACCCTTCCACGTCATATAAAAAAATGTTTCCTACGTAGTCTATGAAACGTTTTTATCGTCTTCTGTAAAGTAGGGTTTTTCGAATAGAGAATGCGAAGGTAACATCACGATATAGCCAAAATATATAATGTAATCCACCGTATGTCTAGGATTTTCTCCTATACTAGTTAGACAAAAAACGACAATTTCACTAATATAACAACCAGACCAGGACCAATTCGTATTTTTTTTTAATAATAAATATTACTTGCATACATACACTTGTCTAATCCCTAACTAGATTTATCTTGAATTAAACAAGGATAGGTCTATTTACAAATACTGGTTTATCCAGACCGACACCAAATTATACCATTGTAGATTTTTCTGTCTCCAGTGGGAATCTAACCCACGACTTCTGACGATCGAGTCCAACACCCTGGCCAAACTGAAGGCTGTCCAAAATATTAGACCCATTTACGATGCGGCGTATGCGATAAAAATGTCTTGTTACATTATTTCTCTGTATTAAGGTTCAAACGTGTTAAAGCTGTTTTCCGGCCTACAGCACAATACATAATTACGTTGCTCTTATCACAAATTCGCAGGCTCGTAACACCGAGAAGGATTACACCCCCATCAAGGCAGTATTTTTCATCACTTACAAATCTCGTTGGCTTTGTGCTTCGAGTAAATAGAATTTCCGACGGCTGTATCTCTTCATGAAATATTTATAAAACAGTGAAAGGGAAAAGTCTGTACATCTTTCTTCTTTCTTTATTAATAAAAGGATGTGTACTTACCTTGACTTCGTGAACTGTTCTATCGGTGACCAGTTCTGGATTCGACTACTTCAGGATTTAACCAATTCTGGCCTTTGACCATTCCTTGTAAAAAACTTAAATATAAACCTACAGCTCCAACTACTAGGTCTAGAAACAATTTTGTATAGAGAGACCCGAAATGACTAAGAATGCATTTGTGTAAATTATTTTCATAGGGGGTTGAAAATTCACGGGTCGAAGTCGCGGGCAACAGCTAGTCAAATATATTTTATGATGAGTTCTTGTGGCTATAAGTAGGCTATTAGTAAAGAAATATTTGTCTGTTTGTACGGGTACCATGCAAAAGGAACTGACTGGATGTATTTTGATGGCGTTTTTTAATACTTTAGAGTTGAAGTTTAACGTAACTAAGAGATCGGATAAAGAACTGAAATCACTGACTTAAGCGAATTAGAAAGCTGAAGTAGCTGTCCAAATAGCGGGCAACAAAACCTATATTTTAATCCACATTGGACAAATTTTTAAAATGGTTGACGAAAAAATACTAAAAGATAAATCAACATTCGACAGTCTCCACTTTAGTTCGAAATCTGTCTATTCCTGTAAACCACGGACGAATCCGCAGGCTAAGGCCAGTTCAGAAATATTTATAAAGGTGTCGGGCTCTTCCCGCCCTTCTTCCCGTCGCTTTCCATTTTGTAAATTAAATTCCTGCGCTGACTTTTAAGGGTCTTCGTCCTTGGCTCTGTCGTTCTTTTGTGGCCAATATATTTGCTGTCCAATTGCGTTGTAAATGTATTGCTAGCTAGCTGTTACCCGCGACCTCGTCCGCGTGAATTTTCAGACCATCATGGTTTGAATTTAAAAAAATTGTTAGTTTACCACATATGGATACCTTTTACACTCTGTACATATAGATACATACACAGAACATAGAATTTTTTTAAATAGAATTTTAATGAGAAAATTATTTTTTAAAGATAAATATCAAATAAAGCATCTCTTTTATAAACAAAAAAAAACAACCAGCCCTTACAACTCTTTTCCACCAGGTACTTATAACGGGGTTTGCTTATTATAATCCGCTTCTTATTAAAACAATTATGTGTAAAAAATACTCCGTTTGAGTCTTTCAGTTCCTTTCAGTCCGTAATATATCCATTAGTCGCAACTTTTAAGTGATTTACTTCACTGTCTTTTATTCATTCCATACAAAATATATATCAGACACATTACTACAAGCATCTCGGTCCCCCGGATATCGTAAGCCAACACCCGGCTGGACTATAAAACCGGTATGTTCACGTCCTCCTGTTCCTCCGGGGGTTAATATAAGCCTTTATTTACTGCTTAGCCTCTGTACTACATTGCATAATACGGAGGACTATAGTCTTTTTCAAATAGTATTATTATTGTGATGCATTCGGCTTCACTAACAAACTTCGATGGTCCTAGATTATTCTCGCACCAGTTATTTGTCTACTAGATCCTTCTTACAAGCTAGTTTGAAACTACCGCTTAGTGCAAAGGCCGGTTTTATACATCAGTCAGGCCTCCCCAACCCGTCTGGCCAGCGCCGGGAGTGTAGGCCAAATCCTCCGTCTGACCGGCAGATGAGAAAGGGTTGTGCTCCTGCAGTGAAGACAAAAATAACCTGATGATGATGATGATGAATAATAACAAGGCGCGCGACGCATGGCGTGTTGAGTATACACCTCATAGTTACACAAGTTTTTTCCCGAGTTGTGTCCATCTGGAATATAATAATACTTACTACTCTGAGTCTTCCTTTGGATAAAATCCATGCAGTAAATGTATAGTACATGCGCGGTATATTATGTGTATGTATGTTAAACAGTGAACTGCGATCTCCAAGTTGTGGATCTGAATGCTATTGATGTAGTAAAGTAATAAAAAATGCATTATTTTGTATTCTAAATGTCGGAAATTAAGCTTGCGAGTGACCAAATATTTCTAGTCACACGCGAAATCTTACGTGAAAAACATTACAGTCGTGAAGTGCGGTTTGGTCTGGTTTTCAGTAATAGAATTTGTGTTTCGTAATTCAACTACGAAATTCGGTAGCTTCCTTATTGTGATAAGATTTCGTATCGTTGTTTGTGTTGGGTTTATTTTTAGTATTTTGTATTCATTTGTATTTTTACATATATAGTGTTAGAATATGTATGGATGAAAGTATTGTTTGAGACATTAAGGATTCAAACTGTATTGAATTGAATATTCAGGTAATTTACTTACTGTATACGTCAAATGGAAGCTAAAACCATCAAATCATATTTATTGTTGAACTATAGGTGGGATTAAGATGTTACATTACTATTTACGAGTATCTGTTCTCTATAGTTTACCTATTAGGTGTACAATAATTATTTACACAATATAAATTTACTTAATAATCATTTGAAATTAATTAATCATGTCATCATTCATTAAACAAAATTTATATTACATAGAATTACACTAGTTATCACATAAAATTACATTCATAAATCAGTTAAATACAATACAATACACATTTTGCACAAACACAATACTTTCATCGTGTAAAGTGCCTTCGCTTTTTCCCCGTTGTATGAAGTCAAGGCACTGTGTTAATTAAGTCTAATTCCCATAGTAGATTAGTAAATCCTAATTTACGATTATAATAATAATAATAAATTTGTGGGAACATTTCACACATGGCCACCTGATCCCAAACTAGGCAGAGCCTATAATATGGGTATCACACTGTAATATAATTGTGCAGGTGTATTGGCCCAGGCGCGTTGGTCATCGGTTCTGCGATAATTGTGCCTTGTTCATACTTCGTTCTACAAATATAAGCAGACACAATCCATCATATAGGTACATAGTAAATTATAATTTATCGTCGGTAGATCTGCCCACTCGGCTAGTCCGCTCCTTCACAAAGAAGGTGGGCCATCAAAGGCGGTGGGATGATGTCACTCAATTAACCAGCAAATATACTCCTGCTGTTAACCAACTTCAATTACAATAACGCACGGTTAATCGTTTTGTTATGTCGTTGATTGTGAATCGCTTATTCGCACGTCATTAAACTACTGCCAGAGAATTTTAAATATTACTACGTAAAGAAGTGGATGTCGTACAAGGCTACTAAGGGAATACATTATAAAACATCAATCAGGCCTCCCCAACCCGTCTGGCCAGCGCGGGGAGTGTAGGCCAAATCCTCCGTCTGTCTCCGGCAGATGAGAGAAGGTTGTGCTCCTGCAGTGGAGACAAAAACAACCTGATGATGATGAGAGAAGCGACACTCACCTCCCCCGACAGTTTAACGTGGCCTGCAAAATAGAGCACGGCTGGCAGTAGGCACTACTGGGTTTCTGCCGTTATGCACACACGCAAACGTGTACGGCCTGGCTGGTGCAACTGTAGTAGTAGGTAATTAAATCCGTTCGCTTGTATGGAGCGCCGGGGGTTCGCTTACTGCGACGGCCAGCGATACGCATCTTATTCAGACTGGTTGTGAAGATGCTGACTATATACTCGTACCTTCTTGATGCATTGTCTTAAGTGCAAAATACGAAGATATATCGCTACTTACTGCGCATTGTCCTGCAAAATTAAGCCTAATGGACCTAGTTGGTTCAGTCCAGCACGGAACGACAGATATCCTCGTATATTCGTTCATTATTACAGTATGTCAATGGAAAATATAGGTAAATCACAATATCTTCTTTTGCATTTAGTCTGTGATTTAATCATGACTAGAAAACGAGACTCGAAAAATAACTTTTAATACACTCGTAGGTACATCAAAAAGTATGAATTTATGGAAAATATCTTTTTTCTCGTTCGCTGCTTCTGTCATGTAAAAGACCTGATATAAGCGGCCCAAGAGGCTCACGACCCATCGCTTTGGATACCTTTTTCTTACGATGCAGTCTGTCATTTTTTGCGGGGGATCTACGCACACATGCACGCTTGTATGCTGTCGCTACAAAACACAAACATTTTGCTTACATATCACGACCGCACATCACCAGGCGGTGTTGTACCTTCAGCAGAGAACTCCTGAGCATCGCGACTCCACGGTGTGTGCTATGAATTTGATGTGGTTATGATGGTCTTGGAAATAACAAATTGTTAACGATATTCTATCACAATGCATCAACATCCCAGTATAGCCGAGCGCTTACCGGACGCATAAATACAAATTTAGCGAGTTGACCGGTTGCGTCCGCCCCACCGTCCGCAGTGGTCAATTTTCGCAAGTGTATTGTCAAAATTACTCTTTCAGCATGTGACTCTTAAAACAAGTGGGGTTTATTGAAAGGGGAGTGAACAGTATTCCTGTGTGGTGTCATTGTTTGGTCACGTTACGCCAGTAATACTTTAGGTATTTTTTTCTTTGTAGGATTTTTTTTCCAAAGGAATGGATTACTCTTTTTAAAAAATTGCCTACGTAACTCAAGATATATATGTATTTTTTTTATAAAGGATTGTTGAATAGTTGAGCCGTAAAAGTGTAACAAGCGGGGTTGGAAAGAAAAATCATGATTTCTTTCATTTTATTATATATTTTTTATTTTATCCTATTTTGAGGCAACTATTTTGGACGATAGCTTCTTCAGCTTCAGGTGAAAGTTCTTTTTTCTACATTTGGCATTGTTCACGAAATATACTGGAAACAGAAAAAGATGGAAAATTAATGATTTATTTATTCTTAGACCCTTCATTTTTAAGTTTAATTCTATGTAAGACGTACATTAAAGACGCATTGATTGATTTTTATTGAAAAAAATCATCATCAGCATCAGCCTAAATACGTCCACTGCTGGACATAGACCTCCCCAATAGCACCACTATATACCACGTTAGGTTAGGTCCATTGGAGGATTTGCCAAAATCACAACGCTTGGCTGGCGGATTGGTGATAGCACTTATGATACCAACATACACAGGAGAACGCTGCTGCCCGTCCCTGGTGCAATCCCTTAGTCGCCTTGACCCACGGGAAAGATAGGGGTGGCCCTATTCTAAGCCGGGAACCACACGGCAATTAGAAAAAAGATTTATCATGATGTAAATCAAAATGATTTAATCAGGACAACCCTGGTAACAAGAAATAAACTTGTTCATCTATAATAATAGGATGTGTGATGTTTTTTTGTAAATTCTCTACTGGAAAATCCTATTTTGGCGCTTCGGCCATTTTGCCTTTCCAGCGGCGATATGTTTCTAATAGCCTTCCACTTTCTCGATCGTAACTCTTTCCTCAGTCGTTATCTAAATGTCATCGTTATAACGTAGCCATAACGTATCTTCATCTTTTACAACTTTGTCGTACGATAATTAGCACCATGTCATAAGGCTTTAACGATCAGTAAGAACTAAGAGCCGAGGCGGTTACGACCTTGGCATAAATATCTAGCTAGAATACTAACATTCCTAAACTTTGTATACAAACGCCTACGGTATATATAGTGACTATACTGGTTATATTAAGACATTTTAAATAATTTTAATTTTATTGGCTTACAAAGATAATACTTAGGTATATACAAATCACTGTGTAAGTTAAAAATGATTTTTTTAAATATCATCAGCTGAAATATGTCCACTGCTGAACATAAGACTCCCCAATAGAATGCCACTTTTGGTGGGCTGTCCAATGTGGGGATTTGTCGTAATCACCACGCTTGTTAAAGCGAACCAGCTCTCCGGGTTTAGGAATGGGAATGAACCACGTGAGAAATGGACGTGTCCCAGTAAATCTTTTAATTTTAATCACCAGTAAGATCGATCTGCGACCGTAGATAACCTATATGTATATGTTTTTGACAGCTGTCAGATTATCACTCGGCGATGCGTTCTACACAAATGTATTCATATACTTGTGCTATTTGCTAACGCTTGGCAGGCAGATTGGTGATTGCAGTGATGATCTTAATATATACAGGAGATCACTGCTTTCCGTCCCTGGTGCAATTCCTAGTCGCCTTGATGACAGCCACGGGTAGATTCGGGGTGGTTCTATTCTAAGCCGGGGTTCACATGACTAATAAGACCGATTAAGCAGAATTGTATAACATATATTATGTAAAAATATGTAATAAGGAAACATAATCCGCACATTGTGTACGTCGTGCACTTTACTGATTTTAGTGTGATTCAAAACCGAAAGTGACTTTAAAGTTATTTTTGCGCACAGCGCACGCGTCCAAGGCTACCTCGGATATTGGATTTTTCGCTAGGCTAAATATTATGATGACGCCTTCACCTTTGCCTTGTTTACTTTTCCTTTAAACTGTTTACAGTTTAACACAAACATAAGTCTTAAATAAAGTGGCCGCCTCGTTATTCTATTCTAGTAGTTCGGTCCGTTACCTTCACCTTAAATATTAGAGGTAGTATTTAACAATTGAAGGGGTCAGATGAGATGAGAAGGCCCAATTACAGATATTGAAATTATACAGGCAGGAACAAAGGCATATATTATAAATAAAATAAATCTTCCCCTTTTTTATTAGCCGCATAAGCCTGGAGCATCCTCGGCACTGTTAAAATATCTGCAAAATCTCTGGAGGAGATATTTTATCTGTAGGGCCCTTCCCATCCAATCTTTTTTGTAATTAGTATATAGCAAATTGTATATTTTTAATTAATGCACCAATGAACAAATCTTAATTTATGTTTTTTTTATTACGCATCTTATATGTCTTATAAGTCAGTTTAGAGAAAAACATCGTGTATTTTTATCTTATTTATAATTAAAAATAATCATAATATAAAAAAACGAAAGTTTTTGTATAAAGTAGAAATACCAAAAGTACCCTTTTGTTCAGTTCTGCAACTCTTTCAAAAATGTTAGGAAACTTGTTTTTTTCTACTGCCTGGAAGAAAGACCACAGAACACTCTCGACGGATATAGATGTAAAAGTCTTGCAGCAGTGGGACAACAAATAGTATACCTTAAAAATTCACTGAACTGCTAGACCACTTACTTTGTGTAGTGTTGAATTTTTTATTTCCAATAGACATGGAGGCAACCTCATTGGATATTTTGATTGGAACTATTCAGACAAAGGAAGTCGACAAAGTGAGTGATCAAGGAAATTGCCAGCCGATCGGCCTCTCCGAGGACGTCAGTCGGGCGTGACAGAGAAAAAAATAGGTCTATCAGCTCCGCTGGCTGAGCAAATGTATCTGCGGTTTAAGTGGTTACTAAGGTCGAAGGTCGTGCTAATTGTGTTTTGCAAAATAGTCTTTGCTTGAATATAAACTCTCCCGCCCTGAGTTTTCCTAAAAGAGGTCCTCTGTCGTTCTAACAGGCACTTTGCCTTTATGAGCCGTGATATTTAGAAGTACAAACCTGCATTTTTTTACAATTTTAGCACTACCAATTTGTACCAATTTAAGAGCAAATAAATGATTTCTTTCTTACCCGAGAGCCAAGCGGCTGATATATGATAGCTGTTTGGTTCAACATGGTTTTCCGTGTCTAGACTAATTACAAGGCGCGGTAATTTCTCCGCTAAGGCGAGAAAACGTAAGGCAAAAAAAAACCGTTACCTTAAGCCTTCATTATGAAATTTTTCACATAATATAGCATTGGTATGTAGTATCATAGAAAACTGAGTAGTAAGGATATATTATCATGTAAATCAAGTCGTCTATTATTTTCAAAAATCTAAAACTGCACCTAAATCATCCCTTAACTCTTATGGGAGGTACCTCTTATACACCCCACCGAATTTATCCCTTTGTTGTTTAATCAGGAAAACAGGAATAAAAAATACAATATTCACGTTGTCCCCACCGTTGGAACAACGGCTGTGGAATCAGGTGGCTGAGAATAACAAGAATCTTCCCATTCCACTAGGTATTATTACAAAGTATTAGATGAATTACTTACATTCAACTGATTACCTATGGGGCTCCACAGAAATTGCCTATTGATAGATATTCAAATGTCTATCGCTGCTTCTTCCGGTTCTTCCAAACGGATATTGGATACCAATTTCCTTTCCAACTATGTACAGTAAAGATTCTAATACCATTGTGTTGGCTTACAGCTTCATTGATATTCATAACTGTGGCCTAAGCTCTATGAAATGAATTTTAACCTACCAATTCTTTATGAATACCGGTAGTGCTTGCTTATTTAGGTACTTAGGCTTCGCCGGCGGCTGTGCTCGTATGATTTTGGGAAAAACACTAAGTAATATTTTCATCATCATCATTATCAGGTTATTTTTGTCTCTACTGCAGTAGCACAAGCCTCTCTCATCTGCCGGAGACATGTAATATTTTATGTGTTCATAATTAACCTATTGACGTCCATTGCTGGACAGTGGACATAGTTTCGCCTCAGTGATCTCTTCTGCAAATGTTACGTCATTCCGTCTCTTCTGTTCGTTCTATATTTTACTGTCCGTAAATCAACCTCTTAAATACTTTTAAATGTACGATTTGTTCCGCGTTCACTAGATTCAATTTTAGTCAGAAATGAATAAACTTCCAGATTGACCAGACATGACGAAAATGAACCATCATTTGAAAACCATTTGCGTCATATCTGGCGAAACTGGAACTTTATTAATGTCTGACTAAAATGGAATCTGGTGAACGCGTAACAAATCAAATGTACTACAAGCAGAATGGTATTCCATAAACTAAAATGGTAGTTTTAATATGAAATAAAAATTGTATTTGTATCCACAGCGGGATCCAAATGAATTGCAGCAAAAATAAAGTTAGCGAACGAAATAGAGTACCTATTAGGTTTTGTTGGCTTTTTCCCGGCCACGGCACTAAATTTATTATCACAGAGTGCAACTGACATTGCAGTAGGCAAGTGTTTCATATGAAATAATTAATGTGCGACTTATATGAATGAATTTCATACACTTGACCATTGTTTATTAAATTAAATTAAAATAAATTTTCATTAAATTATTGATGATTTTTATATCCTGAAAAATGTTGTAGCCAACTAAGAGGCATTTCACTGTATGTTAGCTAAAGTAATAATTGTTATGATAATTTAAAACGAGATCGCGATCAAGTTACGATTGGAGTGAACATTCTTGTGCAAATCAACAACAACAAATTATCAGTGTAAATTCTTTTGTACAACATTTTATTTAATTATGAGCATAGAGATTGTGACATAAAATCCATTCTGTTCCTAAAAGCCTAACACGAGTTATACTTACTATCGACTAGACTGTAAACGAAACTTTTTTACAGATTTATGTGTGAATATTATGTCTAATGTATATCCTTACATTTACTGTAAGTTGTTGCAGTAAATCATTTCATTTTCATTTCAAATATTTAATTGTACCAAAATATATATATAAAGGATGCCTGTTTACTGTGTTCCGGTGTAAAAGATCCAATACGTAACAAACACACTAGGCATTCCAATGGAGTCGGGCGTTATAGTGGAAACACCTGCAATTCAAAGGTCACAGGCAGATGGGCACCGTTTGTCTTTACATATCGTAAAAAAAAGATTGCATGAATAAAATCAACTCGTAAGGGATATTGCATAAATATATACAGTTACAGTAATATATAACAGTACCACATAATATGTAATAGTACCACAGTATATGTAAATATTGCGTGTGGAATTTAGTCTTTCTCAATTTAATTGTCTTTCGTGGGATTAAATTAGCTCATAAATAAATTTCGCAACCCTTTGTAAATTGGGGGTCTCTTGGAAATGGGTTTGTCTTGTTTTTGTTTAGTTAGTACATTTTACTTTGGGCCGAGTTCCGCTGTAAGGTCGAGTGTGTAAAATAACAATAATAAATCTGTTTAAAGGATACTGTTTTCTCTTATTACGTTTTTTGTGGGAAAATTTGGTTACATGGACATTTTGTCTACATGATTCGTAAAAAAAACAACAGTCTATTCATATGTCCCTGCTGAGGCACAGGCCTACTACTCACAAAGAACCATAGTCCACCACACAAACAGTGCAAGTTGGTAAACTTCACATGCGTCTTTGACTTCTGCTTTCTCGATTTATTACGTATGTATCCTTAACATTTTTTCCTTCACCGAAAAGCCGTAGTGTGACAAACAATAAACCTTACTTAATTTCCGGATTAAACCCTCTACTTCATAAATGTAAGGCGAGCGCACTACGAACTGTACTACCTCGGAATCCGTAGATCTTTTATATATTTAGATTGACATAGCGTTGGCTACACGTGTTAACCTCAGCTCAATTTTGGCTGTTATTATGTTACGAAAGCTATTTTGTAAACGTTAGTGTATATAATTGCATGACAGCCAGAATGGAGTTAGGAGGTTAACACGTGTTGCCGATGATACAATTGACCGCTCTTGTCTTATTAGATTTTTCCCCACACGTCCTACCTACTTCTAACGACTTTCAGTTTGCGACGTGCGGTCGCCATTCGGTGACAATACCATCCGATTTGATCAGACGTGCGACCGCGTTGTGTTAACGCTCTGTTTGGCATCAGTGTCGCGCCTGATGGTAGGAACTTATTTATGCTGATTACAATGAAACCCAACCTCTCAACCCAACCCTTACCATGTGAGTGAAGCTAGCGCCTTAAAATGTTTTCCTACTTTAGTGTCGCTTATGGGTATTTTAAATAGCAATGCAGTTTTAGAATTAATCCCAAAAATGTACCACAAGCCAGATTTTTTGGAAGAAAATTACAGTTATTAATGAACCTATAAAATACATAATTATATTCAAACATCTTAAATGTCACCCATTTCCATTTATAACAGTGTTTTTATGAATAAATGACATTTATCTCGCTGGGTAGAAATAAAATATAGCTAATAATCAGGAACTTTGTTACAATTCTCACCCAGCCGCAAGCTCTTTCCGCTTCCAAGGTTTTAATTAGATAAAATTATTTAATTTTACCCTACTTAAAACCATTCGACCAACTCCGTAAGGATGAAACACTTTCCTTCGTAGCAAATTCTTTGTTCTAAGTAAAAAGAATACTTCCCTATTGTTCCTTCTTCTTATTCTTTCGGCTATGTAGGTGATCTTTTCGTCTTTGTCGAATATCCTAATTTCGGATCATATCCCACAAAGATACGAGTTTCAACCTACATAATATCAATAAGTAGGTTCTTAATTCGTCTCTTTGTGTATATATAAGATTTTTTCGTACCATAATCCTCTTATATTCCGTAAATAATGAGTTGTCTCGTTTGTTTTCATCAACATTTTACGCATGCATGATTGCTTGAGTATAGTTTTATCATCATTATCACTTATCATCAGACGGTTTATTTTTCATAGTCTGTGGTGCTGTCCCCACTGCTGGGCTTGTCCTCACTTTTTCCACTTATCCCAGTCCAAGCGGTAGTCACACCCCCGGCACCCCATATCTGCATTACCCTTATACGTTTATGTGTGTACGTTAATTATTGTAGGACGCTGCATCCAGCGCGCGAGCATAGTCGATCGAGAGAGTGACAATGTTAACGTCAACATAAGTGCTTCTCTTTCAAACTTATAGCGTCGATCTCTCGGCGCCCGGTTGATAACGCGCTGAAGTAGTAACTTTGTAGCGAGGCGCGCCGCGAGCTACAACGACGGCAGCCAATAGTGCGTACTGCCATTGCAAACTGTGCTCTTTTTTGCGGGGGACGTAAACTGGCAGGGGGAGGCGAGTGTCGCTTCTTTACGTAGTAATATTTAGTATTCTTTGTTGAACTTTCGACCTTGTGACCGTGAGGCGAGCGCACTACCAACTTGGCTATCACAACTTATGTGCCCTTGCCCACTGCCAATACTTTGCTGACTTCTATTAACCGTTCAAGACGCTATATGGTACTAGTTGCATATATATCTTTGAGGTTAAAGCCACGTGACCGCTCTCATTATTCAATTCCGTTCGCAAATTGTCCCCGAACGGCGTGACGAATCGCTTTTGTAGTGAATAAACGGTGTCTCTCTTGTGTATTATGGTAATTTGATTCGCGGATGTTTTTTTTATTTACGCCATCTTTTATGGTTTCTGTCGTCAGATGACATTGGCGAGAGAGGATCTGCCGACGTATAATTAAATCGAAAAAGTAATTTAGACGAAATAGTAACATATTTAGACATTATAGAATATTTTTACTGCCTCGTTAACTTAATGGTTTGGTCGTTGGACTCCAGCGCCAGAGGTCGTGGTTTCGTTTGGCACAGGGGAACAAATAACTTTGTACAAGTCGGTCGGTCAGTCGCGATCTGGGTATTATGCAAGGTGGTTCAAAGTTACTATCTACACAAACTTTGGCAATTACATCTACAGACTGTTAACGCCAGCCATGCATAAATGTGAAACAAAATGTAAACAAAACAATGTCGACTTAGTCTAGGTTCTCAATGTCCCAAAAGATTGAAATAAATGAGTACGAGTATAATCATGTTTGATTTTTTTTTACGTTTAAATAGGTAACTAGTTTTTTATAAAACGATTAAGCAGTGGTCAAGTTAAATATTGTTTACCATAAACGCCATGAAATTAAAGAGATGACATAATTATTATAAGTAAGAACGAAATCACGGTAATGTGTTTTGCATTAACACTAGACAATTATTTGTTTTGAATATTTTTTTGTGTTTATCTATGCATAAATTCCTTAAAATGAGTATTAATTTACTTTTGAAGAGTGACAGAGATCAGGGGTCGAAATTATCAAGATAAATATGCCTCGTGATAATTATAGCGATAATTATCATGCCAATTATCGAACAAATATGTACCAACCGACCTTTACTTGGCAAAAAATATCTTTTACGCTAGAAGCAAGTAGATTAGAATAAAATATTCACGTGGCGTGTGAAATATGTTAGTTTATACGTAGCATTTCTAGATAAATACCGAAAACTCCTCCATACATGGAATTACATAGAAATAATGTTCTCGTATGAGACCGTAATAAGTACTTATATAAGATAATAGATAACCTATAACTATAGCCTATCTCTAAGTACCTAAACTTAACCTACAGAAGGCGAGCTGTTCGTAACAACCTCATTTGTATATTTATTTCTTATGTATGGGTCATAGCTATGAATAAATGACCTATTCTATTCTACACTAGGCGAAACTGTATCCTGACTGGGATTTAAAAACAGTTTTTGTCTTAGAACATGTACCATTTGACGTGAGTGCGAAAGGCCCGTAGTAAAGAGTAGAGCGGGAGTAAAATAGGAAAGATATTTAAACGTACCTACATATAAGCCACTTACACACGCACAACACACACACAACACACAACATACACACACACCAAACAAACAAGCACACTTTGACTTTTAAAATTGACTTTTATGCCACAAGTTTCTACTTAGTTTAAAAGTCAGAGTGATATTACTTGTTGAATTTAATTTTAAGTTTGTACAATGTGTGATAAATAAATAAATAATTTTATTATTACTTACAGTAAGTAGACACGATTAGGCAGGGCAAGAGTCTACTGAAACGTCGATATGACTCTATCTCTAAATATTCTTAAATAACCAGACGTGCCGCTACATCTCTTAAGTATTACAATCAGTGATCACGTTAAACTGAGCCTCCTACATTTTTGCATACCTACTTGGCAACTCTACACACTGCAAGGTAGTATTTGACGCCATGCCAAAATGCACCGCCTCCGAATCCTAGTAGTTTGGGTAATGGAGCTAAACATAGAGTATGGATCGATACTACAATTGGCTGTAGCCTCAAACTAACGTATCAAGAGATACGGAGGGTACGTTTGGCCGGTAGCCAGTAGCCAGCTGATATCACAGCCTACGTCATTTTACACATATCTGCGTTCATTCATCATTATGCGTATAGTATGTAGTATTGTAAACTGTTTACTTGTTATTTGTACCATCAGGGGCAAAAACATGTATACACACCATCATTATCATCATGTTAGCCCTTAGACGTCCACTGCTGGACATAAGCCTTCCCCAATGAGCGCCACCACAGTCTTCCGCCCTTCGCAACTAGCCGCTTCCGGCTACCTTCCTCAGGTAGTAAGTCCATCTATCGGCAGGGTGGCCCACTCTACGCACGCCAGCCCGCGGTCTCCACTCCAGAACTCGTCTGCCCCAACAGCCGTCGGTTCTGTGATAGATGTGGCCCGCCCGCTGCCATTTCAGCTCGCTATTCCTTTCGGCTATGTTGGTGACCTTCGTTCTACGTCAGATCTCATCATTACGAATCATATCCTTCAAAGAAAAAAGAAGAAAGCTCGAGCATAGCCCTCTCCATAGTTCCCTAGCAAATATATGTATTTTTGTCAGCTTTTTATTAATATGAACACAATTAAGTACCTTGTCTCATCGACTTGAGGTCAGAAAATGAGTGAAATAATGAAGTTGACAAAAGAATACATATTTGTGAATCGAAATATAAATTTTTGTACTTAACTGTGCCCAAGTTGGTTCTGGTTTGGGTGTTATATTGTGGACTTAGGTTACTAGATAAAGGGACAAATACTAATTTTCTATATTTTAGTTTTGTATATATGTATAAAAAATACATCGACTTATATGGAAGGATATACTGACATGACTGCTCTTTAAACGCACATCAAAGCTACGAATGATGCTTCCACCAAGTTTCCTATTCAATTAGCTTTGAATAGTACTCGTATATTTCACAAAGGTACATAAGTTGTAATCTTACGTACGTAGTCAATTATTTGCATTGCATGATTGAGTTCAATGCTACCGCCCAGTGTCATGATAATCATCTCTAAACACTACTCATGAGATGACTATTCAGATGTTAAGTACTGCTTAATTCGAAAATCATTCTTACAACTTTGCATTAAGTTTTAATATACTTAACTGCTTGTGGTTTCAAGGTAAGCGGAAGTTAGGAGTTTGCAGTGCGCCATACGTAATTTTAATAGCATTGCCTTGGCTTCGAGCCAATCTCTTGTGCGCTCCTGATCGTCTGGTATCATTTGTCAAACACTTACATGTAACATATTGAAGTTGAATTCATGTAACATTAGAGAGTGTATTTATAACTAATTTTCTTTTTAAATTATCCCTATAGAATAACCTATAAGGTTATTATGGCCAGCGCAGTAATAGATCGCTATCAGTTGTTGGTATTTCTAGCCAATGCGAATGGTTATAGCCCCATAGTCATGGTTCTACCACAGTTTTTTTTATAATGGTATGGTATGTCCCGGAATTCCCAGGTAGCAGGTTCAAATTTATTTTTATTTAAATACTCTTTACCTGACGCCTGACTTTGATGTAAATGACATAATGTCGTCTACCTCATAATCAGATAATGCTGATAAGTCAGCAGAGGTAAAGGCGTTCTTAAGATAAAAGTCCGTCTGTGAAAGGAAAAACCTGATTTGTATATATTTGTATAGTTTATCTTGCTGGTGTCAGCATAACTTACTATCTTTAACAAAACCATCGAAACTCAGAAAGTGTACAGTTTCGGTTGTTGTACGCGGTCCATATAGATTTGATCACGAGGTCGAATTATATTAGTATACTCAATTATTTCAACCTTTTGGGACATTGAGAGCTCTAGGCTAAGTTGACAAATGGCTAAGTTGTAAAAATAATTGTAATAATATTATTATTTTATTAATATTCATTTCACTTGGGTGACCGGAGGCTGATGCGTACCTCGGCCAGCGCATTAGCCTGGCCGTTCAAAGGGGAAACGCAGCCAGCGTTCTGGGCATCCTACCGCGGGGCAGCGACCTGGAGCCCATTTTTTTATCTCTAATTAATTATTTAAGCCGTGTGATTTTCGGTAGAGTAGAATAGGACCACTCCAACTTCTCCCGTGGATGTCGTACAAGGCGACTATGGGAATACATTATAAAACCTCAATCAGGCTTCCCCAACCCGTCTGGCCAGGGCGGGGAGTGTAGGCCAAATCCTCCGTCTGTCTCCGGCAGATGAGAGAGGGTTGTGCTCCTGCAGTGGAGACAAAAATAACCTGATCATCATCAGGTGGATTTGATGAATTATTTATCTGTATTTATTTTTATAACCAGAGTTATTAAGGTTATCTTTAAGCACTTTCGATATGAATAAAAATTACAATTTTAAGTTTCGAAACTTCTATTAAATGCTTCAGTTTCACTTCTGCCTGTTCGGTTGGATATTTTGTTCCTAATGTCGCACACTGAGTACGACAATACTATACTACACTCCTGTATTATAACAGTTTAATCATTCCGTATTATGATCAGTTTTACATATGAACCACCGACTATGCATCTACATAAGGTTCCGCATACAAATGAACCTTTACCGTCAGACTTACTTGTTATGTCTGTTTAGTAATCAGATGCAAATACGCTAAGCGCATCCGCCGCAGGTGTGCGTTGTGCCTTGCATGGCGTGTATGTAGGCACATGCAGTGTAATTAATACTGGTATAGAACAGGGATTCCCAAAGTGGTCGATACCGACCCCTTGGGGTCGAAATCTGTTTCCCAGGGGTCGACATAAACGAGAACTGATTTTGGGGTCGACGAGGTCTAATAATCGACCCCCGTTAACACAAGTTCTTATTTGAAACTTTCAAGATACTGTATAAGTTATGTTACGTGTACCAACTTGTTATAAGAATGACTAATATTTTTGTATGAAGTATCATTGTTGTACTTTTAAAAAAACTCAACAAGTCGATAAGCGTGCAAAAGTTTGTACAAGACTAGTATTTTGTATCAATAGGAAAAAAACTAGAGATAGAATTTTTAAAGTAATTTGGCTACGGGGGTCTGAGGTATCAGTTCATTTTGGAAAAGGGGTGTCTTGCCCAAAATAGTTTAGGAATTTCTGGTATAGAAGAACAATCAGTGACAAATTCAGCTCACTTTGGTCTGGATATTTTTTATTTCCACTCAGCTAGCTAGATGTCGCTACTAAAATTTTAAACATGTGTAGGTCTGCTAAGTTATATATATGCTCCCTCCCCTTTCCCATACATTTCCATGCCCCCTCCACTTTTTCCCTCTTACCCACCCTCCAAATGTAGTCCTAACTCATCGCAATCTGAATCCCGCCGAGCATAATTTGAGTTTTAAAAAACAAAACTCGCATAATTTTTGATTGAGTACGCCGATTGCGCAGTCGAGATAGGGAAAACGTTGTACGTTGCACACATAAGTCTTTCTCTTCATGGCGTCGGGCGTCAGCGAGCGTACTGCTAGCCATGCTTTATTTTGCGGGCGACGTCAAACTAGCGGGGGGAGATGAGTGTCGCTTCGTTATGTAGTAATATTTAGTATTCTTTGTCTTGGATACGATTTTTACTAGTCACAAAAAACAACTAAGTATGCATAAGTTTGTCCGTGGTCTTGGTGTTATATTTTCGCTTATCATTTGTTAAGGTCGCGAAAATCAATGAATTGTTTCAGTTATCGATTCTAATAGTAAAACGATATCGTATCTCTCGGCGTGGATAGATAATTAAACAGAGATAACTTGACTGTCCATAAAATAATTAAAACACCACTTCAAATGAACGTTCGCCATTCAGAGCTGACAATTAAAAAGCGGGTTTTGTGTGCGGATCTTTCATTTATGCTAAACTTGCAGTTAACCGCGACTTGACTGCGGGAAATATAGAGGACATTTCTCGCTACTTTGGGTGTAATTTAAAGAAAACCATTATTAATAATTAAGAAGGTAACAGCAACAACAATTGCTTCATGTACTGGACATTATAAGACAATAGTATATAGTTACATGTATATATTTTCAAATTTGTTTCTTTTTTTTTTCAGACAAATTAATTAAAAAACATATCATTGTCAAATTACGCTTCTTTACTAACTTTAAACGTAAATAAAATGACATTTTACTTCACTTCCTGAATCAAATCAAAAATCTACAATTACCATACATTCAGTAGGTACTTAAAAATTGACAGAATACGTAATTAAAAAAAATATTGAGATGTACACACTTACATATCTATAAGTTGATTGATTGATAGATTGTATTGTTTAAGTCAGTCAAAGATCAGGAGTTAATCCGACTAATCAATCAAAAAGGAAATAGCCTTAATGGGTATGAAAATGTACATACATACATACATACATAATGCTCACGGTTTGGTCCCAGAGGGGTAGGCATGACGATGTATCGCCACTTTGCGCAATCCAATGACGCAAAACGACATTCCGTCTCCCATTTTTCGCTCCTTGATACCCATTGTTGCGAACAATCCAGCGTATGAAAGTGTGTATTTCAATAAAAAATAATAATTACGTATTATACTATAAGACAGACATCTATATATCTGAACGTGTCTTATCTATAGTAGAAACGCACCCCCAGTCTCTCATTACACTTTTCATCCCTGTTTCATCTCCCCTCTTGTGTTTTTCCACAAATGTCCCTGCGTTTGTGCGCGATATCTCTTTAATCTTCCCCATACACGTTAAATTAGCCGGTGGCTTGTAGCCCCCTTCGAAACACTCGGCAAGGATTGCTTGCAGCAACGTATGCGTATCTTAATTGCAGGTATTGTTGGGTTTGGGTCCAGGAAGGTACCTACATCAGGTAACAGTTGTACATCTTATTCCTTTTTTTAATTCTTCATACTTACATACACTTTTCTAATCCCAAAGTAGTTTTTTCTTTTAATATTTTATACAACAACTCACTACGAAGGCGGCGATGTTGTTCGCAACACATCACGTATAGGGTATCACGGAGCGAAAAGCGGGCGAAGGAGAGTGAGTCGCTTTGCGACATTAGATTGCACAAAGTGGCGATACATCGTCTCTGCCTACCCCTCCTATGCCTATACCCCTAACATGTATTTTATACAAATTGGTAAACGAGTATAAGAAGCAAATGATAATTGACAAATATGTTAGGATATAACAGACCGGAACCAACTTTTACTAATGCAAGTTCTATCGGTTTTACTCATATTTACTTAGTTTTTTTTAAATTTAACTTTAAAATATAATCTGTTCTCATAATGTAATGTTATTGTGAAAAAAGTCGAATAAAAGTGTATAGCAAAGGGCTACTCAAAAGCTTTCCAAAAACCCTAAAGTCGTCACGCTACGACCCTTAGAAGAGACGACTTGAAAAAAATAACGGCACGATCCCCCGACTGTGTACCGCCCATTTCTTAGTTAAAAAAAAAATATACACAATTTCGAGTTCTATATAAGACCAATATAGACCTTGGTCGTTCACTTCACTTGACATTTCGGTTTCAATATATTTCTTGTAGGTAGGTATACAAACCGTGTCGATAGGTACCCTATCATCACTGCCGATCAGTACCCAAAATATCGAATAGTTTGAATCGTTATCGCGCGGGAAAACGCGGTCGGTCCCGGAAAACGCCTTCGGTACCGCTGTCCGACGCGCTGACGTTATCTAAAACACCCTCTGTAAGGCCTTGAAAATGATATACAGCGAGACACAATGGAGAGAAACTCTGCGCCCCTCAGTGCCTCGTTTAGAATTGACAGCGGTTCGCGTAGAGATTGAATTTTTATATTTTGACAGGTACACAATTTCTAAGTGATAGTAGCTTCAAAGACTTCTAAGTAAACGAATAAGAAAGAAAACTTAGCTGAAATTATTTGTACCCTTATCAAATTTTGCTCTGGGCTATATTGATATTGCTAATATTAGTAATGTTCTCTTATGAGTGTTCTCTTATCTTTTGCAGTTCTTAGTTATTTCAAAGTTAACACAGCTAACGAAGGGAAAGATGCTAGATCATTTTTAAAATATATCAGAAATATTTTTTTCAAAAGTTACGGGCAACACCTAATGTACCACATAGATACTTAAAATAACGAATTCTTTAAGTATTGGATATACGTATCAAATATATTCTAACCGATTTTCCGGCGCCTTATTCCGTTAAGTAGGACGCCTAATTATAATTCATAGGTGTGCGAGCATGAGCAGCCCTCTTAAGTTTACGTGTTATGTGTACAAAAAAAAGACATTTGGGCGTGATCGGTGATTTTTATTATAAGACACATCTGTCACACAATTTTTTTGTATCCTTTGAGACTTTTTTTAATGCAAAATGTCAATTTATTTTAATAGTTTTTTTTAAACTCATGGAAGACGTAATACGGTTCATACATTACAAACTGAGCTGTAACACGTATGTGCTGCAAACGGCATGCGCAGGCATCGGGTTTGCTCCGTCTTTAACCATATTACATACATGCTCTTCTCGTTTCCGTCTGTAAACTCACGTTTCTATCTGGTCTTGAAACGTCATTCTACGTAGTCCACGTCTCTGCACGCACCTTAGCTCGATATATACGTTTCGTCAGTCATCCGTCAGTCCTAACCAAAGAAGAATGGCATATGAGTAGGTAAAAAAATCCAAGAAACATCATTATTTGCCACAGTGACGTCTAAACAGTGATGTCTAAACAAGGCTTGGCATTGACGTAAGTCTATGATATGAATACAAACGCCGGGTGTAGTGTTGTGAAACGTAATGGAATGGGATTCCTTTTCACGCTGTCGATGTTTAGTGCGAACATGAAACCGTCTGGAACAATGGATTACCCGTGTCCATATTTGAAAACTTCGCCAATAGCCTGTCTATTTATCTGGGAGGACTTCATTGGGGTACTATCCAAAGAAAATTAGATCACTATTATACACCCATCAAATTACATTGCCAGTGAAATTATATAATTTGTTTACTTAAACAATGGAACAACAATTTCACACATTCATACAATACAATAAATTTTATTGCACAAACAGAGTTACAAGTTTTAAAAGTAAAAAAAAATATCAAAATTTAGGCGGTTTTATCGCTTTAAGCGATTTCTTTCAGACAACCTTTGAAAAGATAGATCCAAGCAATCGTTGAAAAACGTCAGACAGAATGTCTAATGTTGAGATTCTGTACTAGGGCTATCTCTGAATATAATTAACTAGATAGTGGCCGCGACTATGTTACCTAACGTAATCCTACTTCCTACTAATATTATAACTGCGTAAGTTTGGATATTTGAATGTTTGGATATTTGGATGTTTGTTACTCAATCACGCTTCAACCAGTGGACGGATCGTGATAAAACTTGGCACACATACAGGTTAGGTCATGGAATAAGGACATAGGATAGTTTTTATCCCGATAAAACATCCCATTCCTATGGGAAATACCTACCTAATCATTTGTGATTCGAAGTTGTCCACGCGGACGAAGTCGCGGGCAACAGCTAGTAAAATATATAATAAAAAATGTGTCCAGAGAACATACCTTTTTATTTATCAAAAAAACCCACAAATCAGATAAGTGGTTCTCGAGTTATAAGCACACTAACGGACAGAGAGATGTTGCATTTTATAATTTGACTATTTTTGGTGACGTCCCGACCATGGTCTATGTTAAAGTAAAAAAGCGTTTACACGAGGCTTAATATCTGCGGTATTAAAAATTCAGTTTTATAAAATCATTTATCCCTCCGGAAACCCTACCTTTACTTCCCGGGTCATAAAACTGACTGCCAGTAAAATTGCACGCACTCTATTGGGTTCAAGGACCATTAAAGAGGAACATGCAAACAGATTAACACTAGCTTTTGCTAAGTAGTTAGTAGTGATGCAGTAAATACCACTTTGACAAATACGAATGTTGAAGATACTATTCGGCGAATATTAATACGAACATCTCAGCATAAAAGTCTGTTATTTTCTAGGATTTTAATAATTACAGTTAAAAAACGCCAAATTTTCGTTTTAAAAAAAACTAAATAGTGAAATTTCCTCAATAACAGACGATTTCTTTTTTCTGTCTGAATATTACCAGCCTTCGAGAAAAGCCTATCTGAGGCGATAGTACAGTCAGTACGCTATGATAAATGACCACGTTAATTATAATTTAACTTTATCAGCATTGGATAAGGTGCTATGCCTGATCGCTTAGTTCGGAAAGTGACTGTACAGTACATGGCTTCAGGGAAAAATACCTCTGGCCCAGATTTTTCAGCCTAGAAACATGTATAATACAATTGTCACAATCAAACCGTAATCGGGAGTTAAATTGGTGAGAGTATTCGGCAAATACTAAATTCGTGTTCGTTCTTGTCCTACACCCTTCTCTGCTGGACATAGGTTTACCTCAATTCTTGCAGTAGATCTGGTCATCCGCCCACCATCATTAACTCAGATAATAAAAAAACATAAGTCTGCCGGGAATCAGCACCACCGTGCATGTTCTTCAACGTCCTACTATACTAAAGTTGCATATATGCATATGTTTTCCAGCTGAAGCATCCCACTCCGCCATATTTGTAAACACGCAGTACAGCTGAACTGACGTGTTTTTTATTAGAACCACGAACCGCTTGTTTTGAATCCTTGTTTGCTTCTTGAAAGTGTTCTTTGTTTCATTTACATTCGTTGTTATTATGACGGAATTCCGCTAAATATGTATAGTTTTTCTCTCGTATTCTATTTTCCTTAGTCTTCTTAGGGTTCTGTCAAAATTGGTACCCTAATAGCGAAGCTTGTATGTCTGATAAAGAACGAAATGGAACGCGTGTTAAAAGGGAACGCATTGGGCTGAAAAGGAACGCATTAAGTTCGATTTTAAAGTTACTGGCAACACTATGGCGGCCATTGCGAGAGCCTGCCTGCTGACGTATTTCGAATTTTTTATTCGAAATTTTGTAATATACTATAAGCATGAAAAATCCCTTTTCATGGTCCATCCAAATCCATGAAGAATCTAATATTCGGCCAATAAATAAATATTAAGTAGGCAACTTTGAAATAAA
Organism: Esperia sulphurella; assembly: GCA_947086405.1. Lineage (NCBI taxonomy): Eukaryota > Metazoa > Arthropoda > Insecta > Lepidoptera > Oecophoridae > Esperia > Esperia sulphurella. The sequence goes on from OX352282.1 coordinate 6,708,146, forward strand.
CTGCGTCACTTCCATAACTTGCAGTTTAGAAGAAAAACTCGGGTTAGTTTACAAGCCACAGACGAAGAAATATTCTACTTCAACTTCAAAAGTCCTAATAGACAAATACAATGATAGATTTATAATACAAAAGGTGTGTCATTCGACGCCCTGCGCTCGCGCACCTAACAGGTCAGCTTTCACTGAATTTCTCTGCAGATATTGAGTTATGTACCGAATGCAGTTTGTTTAGCCGACTTGTGACTCATAGAGCAGTAAGTGCTACCGGGTGCTTTGTAGGTCTTGTTAGGCATTTCTATTTGCCTTGTCGGTCTAGTCACTTGATCCTAGTGGTTTAGGTGATTGCCTCGAACGCCTATGACTTAGTTGAGGGTTGGTTTTCCACTAAGGCATTTCAAAGTACGAATATTCACAGTTTTGACAAAGGAAATTCCTCGACCGGCATAAAGCAAGGATGGCATTCTCTACCGCCCTTTGAGTGTGTCATTTCGTAAATTATACTATGCTAGCGATTTTCCCCGGTTTCGCTCGGAATATTAAAGGCTGCAGCCTACTTGCAAGCTATGGCAGGATTCGAAGTGATAATTATACCTTTATAAAAATCATAAAACATTAATTATTTAAAAACTAACGCTATCAATGTCGCGTGTCAACTTAAAAAAACTGTCACATGCATCGTGTTTCTCAACAAACAAAATACTTAGTTTGTATTTCTGTTTAGTTTTATCACTATTTGACTAGATGACAAAAATTAAAAAACAAGTTAGGAATCAGCATGGACAATTATCTAATATCATGATATTATCAAAGAAAAACTAAATCTTGATAATTTCGAACCCTGGGCTGTGGGCTGTCTGCCTGTGAAATCAAATGTCAACCTGCCATACGGCGTACAAATATATAACTTAACATTAGTATGCAAATGTGCACGCGCAAATGAATCTACAATTAGAATAAAAACTGTCAAATTATTTAAAAATGGAATAAATGAATTGTCAGTGATTACTGCATAATTTCTGCCTCCCCAACCCGTCTGGCCAGCGCGGGGAGTGTAGGCCAAATCCTCCGTCTGTCTCCGGCAGATGAGAGAGGGTTGTGCTCCTGCAGTGGAGACAGAAATAACCTGATGATGACTGCATAAGTTATAAATAATAAAATCAAAGTATCTATTAAATTATATTTAACGTTGTCAGTATCTATTACGGACCTGTTTACCATTTTATTCCATAAAATACAAATTATCTTTCTATTTGATATAGAGTATTATCATTTTATCATATTTGTGTTGTGTTTAATCAAACAACTGTCTGGGTTTTAGTTCCATGAGTTCAGAAACCCGACAGTTAAGTAAATTTTTCATTATCATAGTCAATTTCGTCGTAACTAAACTACACATGTCTTTGAATGAATATTTCTAGAACTATACTTTGCTGTCCTATCAGTTATACTTATATCTATTTGCTATCAATTTGTTATGCATATCAATATTGATTGATGGTGTTTTGCGAAATTAAGATAAAGAAGTGAGGAATTCAGTGATACGTGAGAAGTGTGGTTTAAAAGAAGATGTAGTAACGAAGGTAGAGCAGGGTATGTTGCGTTGGTTTAGACATTTAGAGCGTATGAGTGAAAGAAGAGCGACAAAAGTAATATACAGTGCGAATGTGGAAGGAACTACAGCTAGAGGTCGTCCTAGGAGGACATTCAAGGATCAAATTAGTAACGTGTATGTATGTAAGATAAAAAACAGTTGTTTTACTTGTTATTTTTTGTTGGCAAACATAAAAAATAATTTTAATGAACAGTATCTTCGGTAAGATCCACGACAGGCATCATCAGCAACCATGTTAATGACAATAATTATATTAGTAATTACTACATGCATAGATTTACTATTAAAAATATATATTATTCAACCCAAGCCTTAGAGTATGGACAATCGTGTAAATTGCTACTAGGGGCTAAATATATATGGCTTACTATATAGATTACTAGCTGTTGCCCGCGACGTCGTCCGCATGGACAATTTGACATCACAAATTATTATGTATTTCCCGTAGGAATGAGATGTTTTTTCGGGATAAAAACCATCCTATGTCCTATTCCAGGACCTAAACTATATGTGTGCCAAGTTTCATCAAGATCCGTCCAGTGGTTGAAGCGTGATTGAGTAACATACATCCAAATATCCAAACCTTTACATTTATAATATTAGTAGGACGCTTAAATCGGAAAATTTCATGTCTATTTAAAAAAATACTACAGTGGAATTTTTTGCCCCTAGCCCTATCAGTTATCGACACCAATAATAAAAAAAAGTACAAGGCATTGTCCCCACATGGTGAAACTGATCCTCTCATGGTGTAATTACTCGACAGTTACTACAGAAACATTGACCTTTTTGCCAATCACAGCGCCGGACGCCGCGCACGTCACCGCACCTAACTATATAACGTTTATTGTACTGTGACATCGCTACCGCTGTTATCCTGCTATCAGAGACCCGATTGTGGTACATAAAATATAAATGCTGTACTGTACCAAGAGAGCGGTTGCTCTGACAGTACTTCGCCAACGCTCGTTCTGAACGGGCGCGTGTTGAGTTGAGACGAATACGAAATATTACGTGTGTATTTAGTTATTGGTTAGTGACTGTTTTATTTATATGTAATTTTTTCTTTCAATCTGATAATTAGTTGACAATCACGTGCGACATTCACAGTCCATGTAAACAAAGACGATCTTTAAGTTAGCTTTTCTGAGTATAAGTGTTGTTAACATGGTTTCACGGGAAGTGTGAGTGCGATACCCATCACAAAGGATTGCAGTGTTCGCGATTTGATTCGAATAGACAATGGCTGTGATTTAATTCGGGAGTACCAGGAGTGGAGGAGACTAAAGGAGGTCGTGATGTACGAAGTGTCGTGCGTAGCGGGTAACAAAGTTGACGCTGCGTACGCAGTTAAAAGCCTCTCCAACGTGATACCGCCAACCATGGGGCATACGGTTTCAGTTCACCGCCACCACCCCCACTCCCAGTCCTACAAACTTAAACCGGAGCCACCGCCTGTCAGCAAGCCTGATGCCTTGAAATCTCATGTCATGCGCCTACTGAAGCGATCGAAGAGCCACACCCCGGCTACCAGGGCGGCAGAGAACGTGCCGGACCCGAGAAACTTCGATAGGAGGACTGTCTTCACCAGGCCTGTTACTGATGAGCAAAGGAGGCGGAGGAATTCAGCGGAGAGGCGGCGCAGTGCAGACAAGAGGGTTATGGTGACCATCGTAGACGGCTTGCCGGTGGTGGTCACCGGGCAGAACCAGTCTCACCACCATCCGCCGCCGATTACTCACCATCGACATTCGCATAAGGTAGGATTAGATGTAGAGAGATAACAAAATACTGTGTTAAGTAAGATTTAAAATTAAAAAGTTAAGTGTAACGAGTTAAGCTAAGTGTTTTAACCGGAATAAACTTAGCGTCAAGAAATTATTTCTGCATTACAATTTTTTCAGAAGTTTTTACTTAAAAGTCAAGAAAAATAGGTCATTGTATTTTATATCAAAGCAAACTATAAGAATGGTAATAACGTTTAATAAAACGATGCTACTGACTCTGCGTTATGCTACGGCACGCTACGCGAACTGCAGCGTTAAGTTAGTATAGTGACAGTAAGTAATAATTTCTAGCTTATTATGTATGTTATTTCCTTGTGGCATTCGGAACAGACCACACCCAATTTCCTGAGGATTTCTTACAAGGCGACTAAAGGATATCCAGATTATGAGCAGCAGCATTATCTGTGCATTAAACTTCATGCATGGTGTATCATCAAGCCCGGTCAGTATGGGGAAATCAGAAACTATAAGAGATGCGTTATATAGAGTTTGTTCTAAGGAACCATGACGTCGATTTTAGAGATAAGAAGAACTGCATTCAAAGATTTTTAGAATAACTCGACACGACTCGGGAATCGAATCCGGACTTTTCCCAAAGACACGTGGGTACGAAAATTGATAGTGTAAAGAATAAGTGTTGCATGGAACCTTGCGTCTACAATGAAAATATATGCTGCATTTAATTATTTTTTGTCTCTAAAAACGACATCATGGTTTCTAAGAACACTCCATCTCATAGTTTCTGACTTCCCTGTACTTACCGGTCTTCGATTGCCAACTCGCCTGCCTAGCCTGTTGATTGATATTTTGGAGGAATTCTGCTCCTGCAGTGATCTTATTTATTACTAGCTGTTTGCCTGCGACTCCGTCCGCGGTGGATCACGTAACTTTATAAATTATATAACCTATGACACTCAAATAACGTGGCTTTCTATTGGTAAAAGAATTTTCAAAATCAGTTCAGTAGATCCAGAGATTACCCCCCCCCCCCCCCCCCCAGTTACACAAACTTTACCTCTGTATAATATTAGTATAGATTTAGACAGTTAAAATCATGCATAGTAACTTAATACAGAAAATACTGTACATAAAAGCGCATTTTACAAGCAAAGAAACTTTAAACAATGCTATCGTCCCGTTTTACTTATTGTAACAAAGTGGAACAAAAGAGGTTACTCATTAAGTCTCAATACGTCATTACCATTTTGTTATTTTTATTAGTCATCGCCGCCGAGTCTTGTCTTAATCACCTTTAACCCACGCCTGGAGGTGATGAGTATTGCTGATGTTATGGTAATGACTATATTATTACCATGCTTTAGAGATATGTAACCGAACTAAAATTGATAACTAGGTTTTTTGATTTTAACGCGGGAACTCTGTTTTTCTGGAGAGAAGAAGTCTGCAAAGTGTACGATATAAATTCACAGTATGCGGGTCCTATATATTTTTTTTAAGATTGTCTGTATTTTTCATGTACTTTGTACGTTGTTCTTATTTTTTTTTCTAAAATATCTCTGAAAGTACATTTTTTCCCGATATTTAAATAAATTTCCCATTATTGTCAGGCTATTTGACATGTATGTAGGAATGGACCACATTTCAGATCAATCTGTTAAGTTTTTTAATTACTCGACGGACAGACAAACAAAATAGCTGCGCTGTACATATTAACCATTTCAGATAACTAAAAAGCTAAATATTTTGTACTTTCTAACTGGTAATAGACATTCTTATAAGCGTTTGGCTTCTAATTATCATAGTTAAACGACAAACGCTTTTCAGAATATATCATTTCTTTTTAGAGAGTACAAAATTGCTTTTTACTTCGGCGAATATTATTTTAAATGCTTAAGGAATAGGATTTGACAGTACCCTTAAAATAATCAGCAACAAAAAATATTGTTTTAAGTTACCTATGGTGATTATTTTGACAAAACCACAAGCTTACAATTATAATAAATACTCTTTAGTATATTTGTGTAAATAAAGTGTCGGTGGTCGACTGTACCCATTTGTACAGAGCTCTGAGCACGTGCGCAAGAGTCGTTAGCCCACTTCCATAATGGCGACCAGACGTGATTTTTCGGTACCATTCTAAGCTATGGTGTAGTGTAAGATTGTAACGCAATCCGTGCCATTGCAGTTTTATTAATTATTATTAGTTAATTACATATCCTAACACTTATAATAACAGTGTGGTTTCCGGTGGAGTAGAAATAATAACAGTGTGGTTTCCGGTGGAGTAGAATAGGACCACTCCAACTCTTCCCGTGGATGTCGTACAAGGCGACTAAGGGAATACATTATAAAACATCAATCAGGCCTCCCCAACCCGTCTGGCCAGCGCGGGGAGTGTAGACCAAATCCTCCGTACACAAGCCTCCCCAAAAGAATGCCACTTTTGGTGGGCTGTCCATCGGGGATTTGCCATACGCACCACGCTTGGCAGGCGGATTGGTGATCGCAGTAATGATCTTAATATACACAGAAGAACGCTGCTGCCGGTCCCTGGTGCAAACCCTTAGTCGCCTTAACGAGACCCAAGGGAAAATTAGGGGTGGCCCTATTCTAAACCGGGAACCTCACTCTACTATTGAACTCAAATAATAATTATTCATGTTTGTCAATTATTTATTTAATTAATGTAGCGTGATTCGTTCAAAGTTCTTGACATTGAGTTAAATGTTTTGCTGACAAAAGCTCATCACATCGAATTAGGCAGATTTAAATCAGTCTTAAATCAGAAAATAGAACTCAAAGGCAAATTAATCAACTTCTTTGTTACTTCGTTAATTACTTTTCATTTTACGACTACTTTCCCCGTTAATAGGTTTCCAAAGGGTTTTAATTTTAGTATTGAAATAAACCATAATCTGAAGGCAGCTGGCGAGCTATTATTTGACAGCATTAAAAATCTCATTCCGAGCTTATTTTAGAAGTTAAGTCTTAACACAGAGCCCAGTGTCTGACTAGTCAACCATCCCAGTTCCTTCTAGCTAGAAACAAATGTCAGAAATGATTTTAGGGTACCGTCAAAACAAATTGAATTCATTTACTTTTTATTTCACAATACTACAAATACACCAATACAATAATAAAGTAGCTTACATTAGTGCATCTAGGCGGTCCTATCGCTGAAAGCGAGATTTCTTCAGCGTAGGGCAGTGACTGTATGAGAAGAATCGACGATCTGGTTCAGTGGCGCGGTTCAGAGGCCTATGTCCAGCAGTGGACTCTTTCAGGCTGGTGATGATAAACCCTTATCGCGAAGCTCTGTTTGACTGAAACTACAGCTACAATTTGGAATATATGTTTATAATTTCCAGGCAGTGATAGAAAATTATGGAAATTTTAGCAAAAAACTACATTTTTAATAACTTGAACAATTAGCCAGCCAGCGAGAAAGCTAGTCTGCTGATGTATTAAAATATCTCCACCAGTCGGCAATGCAAACAGATATGCATCAAACCTAAAAATAGGGCCGGAACACACGTGCCGCGACCGAATTTAGATAGCATCGCGTTCAAAGAACCTGACAACAACGCCAGTTTGTTTACTAAACTGGAAGACGATTATGCAACTGGACTTAGACGAGTCCACGTTGGGTACAAAAGTTTATTTAAATTAACTTTAAAATGTTCAAATGATGGTGGACTTAATGTTAATCTTACTAATATTATAAATATGAAAGTTTGGATATTTGGATGTTTGTTACTCAACCACGCTTCAACCACTGGACGGATCGTGATGAAACTCGGCACACATATAGGTTAGGTCCTGGAATAGGACATATGTTAGTTTTTATCCCAAAAAAACATCCCATTCCTACAGGAAATACATAATAATTTGTGATGTTAAGTTGTCCACGCGGACGAAGTCGGGGACAACATCTAGTAAGAAATAATGTTGTATGAGCGTTTGTTTAAAATTGTGTTGTATGAGATTTACTTACGATTATTTTGTTGCACATTTGTCTCGGGGACCACGTGTAGGGTAGCTTAGATATCCAATGGTCGTGAAGAAACATCGCCCCCGGGTTCCTCACGATGTGTTTTTTTTTTCTTTCATCGGTTGACAGCTGTCACTGAAATTAAAAAACTATGGAACTTGTCATGACCGGGGAGCGAACTCGACCCTCTCGACATGATAGGCCTTATCTTCTCTAATGGATTGTTTTCGATTTTATTCTAACGGAACCCATACGTTGTGTACGATGTACACTTTGCTACCTTTTATTGCATCTTAGATTTGTATTTTGCAAAAATGAGATCGTGAACTGTAAATTAAAGGATGTGCTTTCAGAATTACTTGGTTATTTACAAGTTGAAGTTATGCTTCATTTTATTATAGAGACTGGTGGCTCTATGACTTTCTATGAAATGTGATTTTATCTTTAACTTTATTTTGTGCACTGCGGTGTCAGGCATCGTAAAATTACAGGAAAGTTAGTGTTTAATGCGCAAACGACCCAGCCCCTGGAACATAACCAAACTTAAATGTCCATATTGTACAGTCTAATAAACTGTGTTAGATGATTTTAAAATAACATTATAAATTTTACACTAATTAATTATGTGTAACCGAATCGAGTGCCACAATATGGGGCAGTCGACTCGGCTCGTTATAACGATGCTGTCGGTGCCGCCGCGGATGTTGCTGGCGCGCACCCGAGCCGTCATAGAGGCGCACCGCTAACGCATGTATAAATAGGCTTAGCATCGAGGCGGCTCTCTATCTCAAGATGGCATGAAAGCCATCGACGCGAGCTTCTGCAAACATGCCTGATGCGCTGCAGTGCCCCGACAGCCCCAACAACATCCTGAGTGTGTTGTTGTACTGAACGCGCAGGGCGATGACTATCTTCTGCGTATAGCTGACGCATAGGCTGCACGTATAAAAGAGTTATTACAATACTAAACATTACATCAGCGGTACAACCGTGGCAGAGGAAATTCAAGTTTATCAGTGATAGTGAGGCAAGAATTGATAACATTTTTATCTCGCTCTCATTGTTATAGTGATAAGGATATAAGATCGCGTCTTCTTGTGCGAAGGAATGAAATTGAGGAATTGAAAAAGTGCTTCAAACCACGTGCGCGAAGTGAATAATATAAACACCACTGTTGGACAAACCCTACCCTCAACAAGGGTGTGCACATTTCTGTACATTTCATAAGTTAAGATATTCAATTCAATTCAGTTCAATTACTCTTAATTGCACGATTAAAAATACACAGATACAATAATTTATCATATATAGTAGTTTGTACATTTAGGTGGTCTTATAGCTAAAAGCGAATTTCTTCTAGACAACCTTTATGTTTACGATCTTGATATTCTTCATTGTATGCCAGATTCCTCACGTTTTCCTTCACTTCACTTCCCTAGTTAAAAACACGGCTAGAGAAAGAATTGTTTGTGGTTTCGTTGTTGGCAAGTTTGCTACCCGTTACGTAGGTAATAGAGAAATGTTTTGTCGCTGTAATAAGTCTACTTTATTATCAATTCACAGTCACTTTAAAAATAATAAACGATCTCTATAGAATTTACTCTATCAATAGAGAGGAAAGGAATTCATTCTGACAAGAATCATTTGCCATCTCTAGTGATAAAAGCAATCCAACCTTTTTATTTCTTATTGTACAGAGATGACAATCAAATAGAAAGTAATGGCATGTCAAGTCATGGAATAAAAAGCGAGCAACTGTCAACACTCATCGCTTCCGAGGCGTTTTAATTAAACGCTTAGTAACTCAATGGTGATACGTGGGCCTGCTGCGCGCAGGGGTCCCCAGTTCATGTCTGTTTCGTCACTCGCATGACGTAACTCTCGTAAGTGTTTTTCAGTCAAGAAATTTCAAATTTCGTTTGTATAATTAATAATTTCGCACACTTCTATAAAAGTTACGTGTACGTAAGTTAGTGGAACAAACAGAACGACTGGAGGAAGTGGACATAACTCAAATCGACTGAAAATAAAACTACCAGCGGTGTAGCCTCTAATGTAGGTAGGTACTTGTAAATAGTTGGGTTGGAAATAAAGTAGTTACAGTTTCAAGATATATGTTTTGTCCTCCGTTCGACTTGGTACTGAGATTAATGTTTATAGCTACGACACTGGCCTCAATAACAACAAGTCTTCCAAGTCCTCTCTTCTGGTCCAAAAACGTCCGATAGGTGTCCAAACTTAGTGATAAAAATAGTATCCACTTGTTAGCCAATAATTCTTGAATGTAGTTCTTTAAGGTTGTTCTCAAATTGAGATAAAAGTCATGCGAGGGACGATACATGTGTGTTAAAATTTCAGTTTCGAATAATAAATGAGTAAGTAATACACAAATATCCTGGCTATTATCAACCTAGGATTCCCTGCACTATGGTAATTAGACAAGGACAGGGTAATTCACAAATGAAACACAGATACTCATAAGAAGTCTGTTCCGTATAATCACTACCCCACGGCCTTTGTTGCTCAAGTATTACGCCTTAGCTACTAAGTAAGCTGTTTGGCAGTAGTGTGTATTTTCCGACACTGTATTGTCAGTTTGATTATGCGTAGTGATTGATTGTAATAGATATATTTGTCATGTGGAACGCCCCCGGGCTAGGTGTAGTCACGATCTGCGTAAGGCGGCTGGCAGTGACTGGATGAGAAGAACTAAAGATCGGGTTCAGTGGTGGCGGTGGCCTATGTCCAGCGGTGAACTCTTGCAGGCTGATAATGGGTGGTTGGTTGCTAACAGCAATTATTAATTTTGTACGTTTTGTACGTTTTATGTATGAAGTGAAAGGAAAGAAAGAAAGTCTTGGAAAGGCTAAAAGAAGTGATAATCAAAGTTACTCAAACATGCTATCTCAACAACAAAAAACGCAAGTAATCCAATCATTTTTCTTAATCTTATCATGATATTTAAACTTATAATGTTATGTATTGCTTGATTGAAGTTTGGTTTTGCCCACGGAAACGTAGTTTATCAAGGTAAATGACGTGGGTTTGTTAGTAAACAACGTTCCATTAGAGTACACGTGGCGCCTTCTAGTGTCGAGTAGTGGAACTAAACTTGTATTACTTCGCGTTGACTGCTTTACTTTATAAAGTCTATATAGATAAGATAGGTGTAGTTTTGATTTAGTATTTGTTAATAATGTAGTTTTTTTTCATGTATTTACTAGTCATATTATTCATAGGCTTATTTGTATTGTAGAGGCAGGTGTAGCATGTAAGAATTGTAGTTTAGCTATTCAGTACTAGATGGCGCTACACGTTTTTCATATAGCTTTTATAAGCGAAGAGTTAGGATTAACATTGTTTAGCTACATTTTCTCTGCATATCTTTTCTTTGAAATTTAAAGACGGACATTCAGCGTTAATAAATATTTGGATATTACTGCGAATAGTACGCAAATAATTAGGAAACAATTCAAGGCTTTCCCCAATGCGGGAGTAATGCATAAAACCACCGCTGTACTAGGCTGTAGCACTGCTAGCAGTCAGTAACATATTAGGATATTATTATTGTCTCTTAGATACATCGCGCGCACTTAGGCAATTAGAGTAGAATATTTTTTGTGTTCCCTTAGCAAAGTAGCAAATACTCAATATTAGTACGTAAAGAAGCAAAACTCACCTCCCCGCGCCAGTTTAACGTCCCCCTAATAAAGCACGTCTGGCAGTACGCCGGTTAGAAAGCGAAGCACTTATGTTTTTGATGAATAATGTTGTCCCTCTCTCTCTCTCTCTATCCATTATGCTCGCGTCCTTGATTCTAAACTACTTTACGCCCCCCCTCCACATCCCCCCCCCACACCCCCCCCCCCACGCACACACAAACACACGTGCACAGGCTAGTACTTCTGTAGTAAGTAGTAGTAGGCAATTCAGTCAGTTAGCTAGTATGGAGTGTCGGGGGTGCCAGCAGCGTCAGGCAGTTACGCCCCCCCCCACCAATACTTAGATAAGGTATCCTTATAAACTATGATCGCAACACCCGTAACTTCCGCGCCTCGCCGGTCTATCAATTACTGTCAGATGGTAATTAAAAAAGATTTTTGCGTACAGTTGCGGCCTTAATATAATTTGGTGGAATGGGACGGTTGAACGGGTGATGTGGTGACGTCATTCAGCTTCGCGAAGTCGACTGCTAGACATAGACAAGTGTAGATTTGTAGAAAATAATGTGTGTAGATTTGTCATCATCAGGTTATTTTTGTCTCCACTGCAGGAGCACAACCCTCTCTCATCTGCCGGAGACAGACGGAGGATTAGGCCTACACTCCCCGCGCTGGCCAGACGGGCTGGGGAGGCCTGATTGATGTTTTATAATGTATTCCCTTAGTCGCCTTGTACGACATCCACGGGAAGAGTTTGAGTGGTCCTATTCTACTCTACCGGAAACCACACGGCAAATAGTAGATTTGTATATTGGTTTATTTGAACGCCGCCGATTAATTCACCGCAAGTACGGTCTTCATCATCAGCCTGAATAAGTCAAATGATGACCATAAGCCTCCCCAATAGAATGCCACGTTTGGTGCTCTTTCCATTGGAGCATGTGCCATAATCACCACGATTTGCAGGCGGATTAGTAATCGCAGTAATGATCTTAATGTACACAGGAGAACGTTGCTGCGCATCCCTGGTGCAATTCCTTAGTCGCCTTGACGACACCCACAACAAGATGGAGAGAATATGAATATGAGATAAGATGCACGCGGCCGAATAATTCACCGCAAATACGCTCTATCTCTTAAAGTAATCTGTTACTTTACTGGAAAGTCTTGTACATATTTGTACTTTTACAGTAACATTCTACGTTACAACCAAATGTACACTAGTACATACGCCTACTTAGACGTAATGTCGGAGCTGGTTTTTGCGCAGCTGGGCTCTAGACCCCGCCTACGCGTCACGGGCTAGCAAAAAATGGACTTGGACGAGGTCGCTGAACTTGTTATGTGATCTATATATTATGCCTATTAAGGATTTAAGTATTTATGTAGACTTAGTTTACTGATGTGATTTGGATACACGTAGACATGAATGTGAGCTAAGGGAGGTGACCACAAAAGTAGTAGAAACGCAGTCCTACATATTAGATCTTCGCGAAATGTGCAACTGACACAAAACGTGTACTTCGCCAATGGGGCACTTCTCATTTGGGACACTTATCAAAATGGGTACATTTTTGAAATATTCCATAATAATAAATACGAGTGGAGTTTGAAGTTAGGTTTAAATTAAATAAAAGTACAAATATTTAAAAGATTAAAAATTTGTGATTGGATCTTGGTAGAATCCTAAACAATTTTTAAAAGTGTGCACGTTTTGCAAACTGCTTATTTTGAGAAGTGCCCCAACTGCGAAGTGCTCATTCTACGTCTAACCCCTCGTATCAACGTACAGTCTAAATAGCTGTGTTTAAATTTAATTTGTACAGAACTTCCTGAAACGAACATCCACTAAGAAAGGTTTTTTATATAATCTCTGACGGGGTGTAGTTACACGCGGATGCCGTCAGTGGACAGCTAGCCTGAATAATGAATGAGGAACCGAGTTACAGGGCTTCGGGGACTGAGGTGCGGTGGGGTGGAAGGGAACGTCAAACCATAGAATACCTAATGTCAAACTTCCAATAGTGCTGATAGTTGTAACTGTGACATTACTACGATGGTGTTTTAACTCTGTCTCCCACTCTATATCTTTATATATCTAAAAGGATACACAGACAGATTGATCTATCCATCACAAACCGCTGGGTCTAGAAACTTGACATTTGTTTGAAATTCCCACGGTAACTTTAAAAACGAGATAGCGTTTCATCATTATCAGCCGAAATACGTCCACTGCTGAACACAAGCCTCTTTTGGTGGGCTGTCCATTGGGGATTTGCCATAATTGCTTAACAGGCGGGTTGGTGATCGCAGTAATGATCTTAGTACACATTACACATAGGAGAATGTTGGAATCACACGGCTAACATCCTACTATGAAATTGAAGTCATTTATTGTACCTAAATGGTGAATAAAGTCGCTGAGCATCCGCTAGTCTATTGAAAATCGTATCGGGAGACAACGTAGACAAGCAACACTACTGTTGCTCAGGCGTGAGTCACCGGAGGCTGCGCGCGCGCAACGGAGCGTGTAATGACTTGCGTTCTGTGCCACTTGCTACTGAACAATATAATGTATATTTCACTTCAATAGAAGTGACAAACGAAGCTTTTTGAGTCTCTAAAACAATATATACATGTACATGAAAGCAGCTAGCAGCATTAGCAGCAAGTGAATATCACCATATAAACTTTGCAGTCCACCTCGAAACATCTTCCGTGGCTGTCGTATGCTACATCTGTTGGAATGAAAGATACGGAAGACTGGTTCCCCCGTATGTGTCTGTCACGACATAATTATATTGTCTTGAAGTTAAAAGTTCGTTCCTGCTATGCAGTCATGGGGCACGAGACACGAGGCATTCCGACCGAGTTCTCAGGGTGGGCACGCACTTGATGCCTTTGGATTACTAAACCTAGCGGTTTAAGGACTACGAGTTCATGGGCGACGGCTACCCACGATCAGGTGGGATGTCGTTTTCCACTTCATAAAATAAGGATTGCCGAACCGGAATCGTCAGTTTTGGGCGTTCAAGTCCCTCAAATCAATGCAAATTCCTCTACAAAGTCTATAAACACTCCTCGAAATCAGATTCTGGCTAGACTGGGCTCTTCAAAATAGAAATGGACTGACGAGAGACTCATACAATGAGTGTGGAGATGCCTCTCGCATGATCCGCCCAATACCCCAGTTTTTGTATGCAGTGTGAAGATTCTAGTGCAGAATCCGTTTGCATAGTCACCTATTTCTGTCTTCAACGGCAGTGCAAGGATTTTTGTTGCCGTTTTGAAGGATTGGAGAGTTAGTTCAATCAGGCCCGGACAGGCCCACGAGGCATTCTAACATCCTATGTGTGGATGATATGTGTAACACGCGCGTCCAAATGCTATAGGTTTATGGGCGACAGTGACCGCTTACCGTCAGGCTGGTTGTCCTTTTGCCACTCCAGAGCGAAAAAGAAAACCTGGACCCTTTCTGCCTGACGATAGATGTGGCAAGAAGATTCGTGGTTTCATAGGACTGTTCAGACACAATAAGCTTTGTGTCTCTTCTAAAAATCCAGCCACTGTAACAAATATCTGTCTAGATCCAGTGACAACTGATGTTGTCCAACAGTGGACTTCGAGTGACCTAAAATATATATATGACACATTAAGTGCACCACGCGAAATTTCATGACTTTAATTACAAATTCCGTAAGTACCATTTCCGAGCACAATGGCCGACCCAATTACGTAGCCGGTGGCCGACGACCCAGTTGCATCTATTATTCGGTGAATCCGGCGTTACTTACAATTATCTACGGCAAGGCAGACAGATATAAACGAGTTACGGAGCCAGGGGTGCTTTAGCTACGTTTTAAAATTTTCTAGAACGAGCGGTTTGAACTTGCGCTGCTAGGTAAATCAGCCAGTCGGGGTGAGTTGCGCGTTGTTCGGCAGATTCGCGGTACGGCAGAAGCTGGTTTAGGCAGAATCGTGTTTGGGCGGAATACAGTCGGCATCAGTCGAATGTTATTTATTTAATCTTAAATCCTTGTGTTAGACGATCTTGTTTATCTAGTATTAAGAGCGTTACCCTCGAACGCCAGGGCAACTGGCGTTCGACGTTCTGTTTCCTACTTTTACTCAATGACAACTTTGAACAATTTGTTCAACTTGAAGCTTGTCTGTGTGTATAACAATAGATATGATATGATCAGATAAGTTTTCATGTTACAAAGTATTAGCAGCCTATTAATATATCCCCACTGTTGGGGCACAGGCCTACTCGTTCAACGTGACATTGCATGTAATATTTAAATTATAAATTAAACTTCAATAATTGAATAGCAAAGCTTAACAATACAATGACATGGAGCGACCAAAGCACGTAACCATACAAACGTGTCACTGTGTTGGTCTATTTATTATTTAAACCACCTTCTCCTCTATTATTATAATTATAGGTTCCTTATATCTGCCCGTCGCAGACCTGTCAGGCCAAGTTCAAAGGTTCATCTAGTGTAGAGTAAAAGCCAAACACAATCAAAACAAAGCAAAAAACAAGTTCATTTTCATCACACAATTGCATCAGTGAAACTGGAATACCACAACGTATTTTGACCATTTTGAATTGAAATTAAAGTATTGTAAGGGTTTAATCGAAGACTTTTATATACTGAATTGTAACGATAAGTGTAGCATTTTCATTATTATGTACCTTTTTATCAATAAAAGATTTTTCAAAAAGTATTCTAATGGTTAATCCAGGGAATCAGCTGTCACTTTCTAGAGATTTATTAATATCGGTTCAGTATGGCGCGACAATAATCAAAAAAATCTTTTGCTACTGTAAAATGTTTGAGATTGATAATTTTTTCTTATATTATCCTAATATTGTGCATATTTTTAAGTTAACGTTCCCAAAAGGCATATGAATGCACTTGCTGCACCCTTCCGAAGCCAAATTTGTCGACAGTTGTGGCCACACCTGCCGTTTGTTTTTAAAGTGACTCAGTTCCCTTTAAATCTTAAGTAACTTAAAACTTAGTTTCGTATTATGTGCTTTATCACCTCGACCTAATGAGTGACTTAAGGACTAGTGGTTTTAAGTTCGAGAGCAATTCAGTCTAGTAAACTATCACTGTTTTAATGAGAGACGTTTATGTACAAGTATCTCACAATAACAAATATAAGTACTGTATTTATAAAACACCAAACCTAACACCCCAAAAGCAACCATAGAGTTGTTTGAGTTAGATTATATATAAACATAAAAGGAATGTTGACTGTACAAACATTGTCAAAGACATGATTTTCAGCTTATCTTGTACGTCACGTGACAACTTTTCTTTCTATCCCCTTCCCCCGCGTCGCGAAGGCTGATAACCGCAGGCGGCGCGGGCGCACCTCGCCTACCTCAGTCTCTCCTCGACCGTCGCACGGGGCAGACGCTTCGCCCTTCAATATTAATTAATAAATAAGAAATAAACGCGTCGTTTTGTATATGATAAGGTTACTTGTGATCAGTGACGTTTCTAATATGTGAGCGGAAGGATGAAGTTTTATTTTGATCTGTGTATGTTGTGGTGACCGATACCGTTGCGTTTCGCTCCGGTGGTTCGGTTAATAACTCTGTGGTTCTACCAGTGACTGTGCTAGTGGCTTTGCTTAGATTTAGTGCCGTGGAAAGGTCACTTACCTTGATCGGGTAAACCTTCGAAGCCTTTTTGGATGGATCGAAATTGGAAATGTTCAACCTTCTGTGACATATGTTTTACTTTTTCATTTTTACTTATGTTTAGCAGCAGGAGGCTACTCAGCAACAATTAAGTACTTATACTGGTCAACCTAGAAAACTTACTATTCTGTCTTAGCGACCTAAAGTGGATTTTGCATCAGTTTCATAGTCGTTAATTGCCTCGCTTGTTGAAGAAGTTAATAAATAGATAATGAAATAAGCTTTTCTAGAAATGCATGATTGATTCGTAATGTTTAAAAAAAACGCTATCAGCAACCGTTTGATTGCAATACCGCACTGTGTTATCTTCGCTATCTTTTTGATTTTGTTGGTGGATTTTATCGTATAAATAGATGTTGATGTCGCAAACTTGAAGTACTTGCTCCTGTCAACTCCTGCGCATGCCTCGATTATTTGGCACGTAATATAAGTAT
The DNA here is from genome assembly GCA_947086405.1 of Esperia sulphurella. Taxonomy (NCBI): domain Eukaryota; kingdom Metazoa; phylum Arthropoda; class Insecta; order Lepidoptera; family Oecophoridae; genus Esperia; species Esperia sulphurella. Next base: position 6,725,315 of record OX352282.1, read on the forward strand.
CTATATAAAAGGATCTCGTGACTGAGTGATCTTTTAACACACATATAATCTCGAATCTCGTAATTTTGCATGAACTTAAATCATTTTTGGTGAACTAAATGTTACTACGAAATTTTTGAAATTAATTTGTGTGAGATGATATACACATATAAATCACCCCTGTCGTATTCAAATAACAGAAATAAATGTTAATAGATAAATAATTTTCATAGGTTGACCCTAGTAACCCTAGTTCCCAATTATTTAGACATTTAGACATTTATTTATTTAAAATATTGAAACATTACAGATTTTGACCTTCCACCCCGAATTTTAACAAATATGAATTGGCAACACTACTTAGTACCGTGGTTTAAGCTGTGTGATACATCAGTCGTAAAGACACCTACACTTTATGAATTAATATCTAGCCCAGTAAAAATGATCGTCTTGTCAATTTTGTAGTCTGTCGTCATAGAAGAGTTTTGTTTCCTTTTATGTCTTTCTCATGTCACTGTAAACTAGTTGTGGACGGGTATTGACTCATTTTCTTGTGACGGAGATTTTCTGGGAATCGGAAGTTTGTTTATTTTTTCGAATACGTTCCGTTCTATTCGATTATGAGCTGTCAGATTGGCTATATTTGGAAATGTTTTTTTATTTTATTTGACTTTTGTTACTTTATTATTTAGAATGCCTTCAGTCATGCGGTGTAATGTTTATAAAGGCCACTGTTGGCCATCGCCGAATTAGGCTACGTTGCCTATCACCGCTCTGTGCCATCGGCGGGGCCAGCATTTGAAGTACTTACTTATTTAGGCTCTGCCTAGTTTGGGACTGGATAATTGGTGTGAATGTCTGACATATTTATTTATTTTCTTAACTCGTTCAATAACAACAGACCTGTGGGAAGTTTTGTATGTAAATTAAGCATAGACTATAATTGTCGTAACTGTCAATCATTATAATGATATAGCCATTAATGCGTCGCATATTTTTAAACTTAAAAGAATAATCAATATATTTTTTGTTATTTGGACAAAATGCACACACTTAATAAACTAAACTAGTGTTTCGTAATTGTTTCTTAACTAACAATATCTTGCTTGCAACTTAACCTTAAACGCACTAAACAGTTTCTGATTTCTGCACTGGTCAGGCGACATTACGTAGCAGCTGATAGTTTGAAATTTATTGGCGAGTTACAGAATATTTCGTGGTAGCTTTCATGGTAGCTTAGTGTTTCGTCGTTAGTCGTACCTCACGTTCATCGCGTTAAGGGTTTAAACTCGGATCTGCAGTGCAAACTGCACCAATGAGTTTATTGAAATCAAGCCTTCGGTAAGGGTTAAACATTATTAAGAAACCTGCTTAGAAGAGGAAATTCTCTCTTTCAAGTCCACTAATCCACTTTGGGCCATTGACTAACGGCCCTTACAACCTTGTTTTTAAGGTAGACTTCTCCCCAACAAGATATAGGCTGATGATTTAGCTTGATTTTACACTGAGTGACATACGATACATATATTTTTTATCTCCTATCATGTACAGATAAATTGCTGATAACAAATGACTTAAGGACGTTAATTGAGCAAACGTGAATGATAAATTGATAATCTTACAATTAACTACAGCGTCAGACACAACCGGATAAGTAAATCAATCTATTTAAAAAATCATACAATAATATTTGTAGGAGCAGAATGGGGTCCGCCTGCGAAGGTAGCATCTTAGTCTTACTGGTGTGGCTGGCAGCTCGGTTTCCACTACGTATCTTCATAACAAATCCCTGCATCTATCTAGTTTTATTTGTTGATTATTCAACAGACCATTTTCCGGTAAGTTTGTACTGTAAGGTTTTAGCGGAGTGAAACGGCGCGGTGGCAATTGGACCTTGATATCCGGAGTTGCACCACAATAGCCGCCCCAGACTCGTTTGGTGCAAGTTGGGAACTTACAGTGGCTTTTGGGTTAAATACACAAAGAAAAAAAATCTCTACTTTTATACATACATAATGCTCACGCCTTGGTCCCAGAGGGGTAGGCAGAGGCAATGTATCGCCAATTTGCACAATCCAATGTCGCAAAGCGGCTCTCCTCTGCCCGCTTTTCGCTCCGTGATACCCCTTGACGTGACGTGTTGCGAACAACATCGCCGCCTCCGTGTTGAGGTAACACGATTATCTAGGGAAATAATTTCTTACTTTTATGTACTAGAATATTGTTAAATCCTCCAGAATATTCTGTATTACATGTGACAACGAGACTGTTGTAAACATTGAGAGAATTATCTGTTGTAATAACACTCACACTAGTAGAAATTATAACTATGACTAATATTAGGCAAATTTAATAAACACTAAACAAATATCTCTTTACCGTATAATGTGTAAAGTTTACAAGAAATAGATACCTATTATCTGCTATATATATTCTGTAATGCACAATTTTAAAACTAAGTACAGTTACAAATGTTATGTACAAAGGCGAGCTTATCTCTAAAAGAGATTTCTTTCAGCCTACGTTACATGGTGTGTGACAAGGCACTGAGTGGGGTGGGGGGGTCAAAATAGACTCCATAATAACTTAAATACCTAAACTATTTTACATATATATAAAATAAATAATTATAATAAATATAATAAAAATATTATACTGAGCGAGACAGATAGTGCTCTTTAGTTTAGTTTTAAATGATGTACTATCCCAATGACGGCTATGAGTGAATGGTATTCCTCAGAAAAACATATTAAAACTAGATATTCATAAGAAATCCGTAATTATTATAAGACTTCCTTTTTTACATTAGGAGTTAAATAGTTATGGGTTGGGTTATGTTATCTACATTCGGTTTTAATGTAGCTATTTATGCATATACATGGGTCTTAGATGTGAAACTGTTTTAAACTGTAAGACTATTCGTCTTCGTCTGGACTCGTAGGAGTATATCTTGTTCCTGTATCTTGTCCGTCACCAAGTCGCTTGTCTTCTGTTCCTAGTTTAACCATCGTCACCAACCAGCCAATCAGGACATGCAGCTTTTGTCCATAACGACACGAAAAATATGCTGAAACATAAAATTGTCAATTCCGCGTCTGTAACTTACTTTGTTTTGTATTTTCGCTTTAATAGGACAATTCACAAACCCAAGCGAAACCCCACCCAGTGGGATTCGAACCCACGAGATCTTGTGGTCGAGCTAGCCACTGAGCAAACCAAGCCTATATATTACTGTAAAGACAAATGTGCGTTCTGGGAATAAAATTCTACATTATCTGATGGTTCTAAGAAAACCCATATTCTTAGAAAACCTCGGTGTAATGAAAACACACACGTTTCAGGTCATTTATGAAATTGCCGTGGCCTAGTTCAACCAGGTTACCCTTCTGTTTGCATGAAGAGAAATGTCAAACTTAACCACAGAGCAATTTGCATCAATTCATCGTACTGTAGTCGTTGGTAGTTTGCGTCCGTGAGGGATGGGGGTTCAAATACTGTTGAGTACTACCGTACTCAACAGTGTGAGCCAGCTCTCTTGCCGTTGACAACAAAAACTTACAAAAAAAATTACTTAAAGTTCGATTTAACATTGGCTATTGTTTTAAGTTTCTTTACCGACATTGGAATCGAGATTTTTGGAATTTCCTTTTACGGAATGCTTAGTAAAGTAACTGCATTGTTTTATTTCTGTTTAGCAAACATTTTCAGAATTTGTTTCTATATGTTCGTAATTTTGTATGCATCAACGTATTTATCTGTTTATATACCTCGTAACGTATATTAATGTAGTATTTGTAGTAATGTAGCAATCATTAGGCTACTCTAAAGGGTAGTCGAACAAACACGACTTTTGTTAAGTCGAATAATAAACGGATTCTGTAGGTTTTCTAGCCACATTTAGGCTCTAAATCTGTCTATATAAAAATATGTAGGATTTAATTTAGGGTGTACCCTGACTGATTAGCTGATCTCTCTACGCAATGAAACCGCTCTGCGACTAAAAAAAATGCAAAAACGTTCTTCAAATGACACAAGCAAGTAATCACTAAGTTAAAAGATTTTTTGTTAAATACAAATGACAACTAAAAAACGTGATGACTGTTCACAAACTATTATGAAGTTGTATAATTGACAAGCCTTTGAGACACGTTTTAATAGTATGTTAAGAGACTTTCTACTAATTTCGTAATAGGAAAGTGTGGGAGTTAAATTCAATGCTAGAGTTTAGCAATGAGAAGCCAGTGGTTGGGTGGGTTACGTTTAAACGTTTGTTAATCCTCTTCAATGCAAATAAACGAACTACAATAGTCCACTGTTGGACTAATCATTTTCCAAATTAATATATCACAACGCTATAGGCAGACTGTTGGTGAAATTTGATGATGCTGCTTATCACCTGGTTTCATTCTTTAGTCGCCTCGTAAGATATTCACAGGAAAATAGAATGCGGTTCTTCAAAGTATTTCATACTTCTGTAGTCCCAAACTTTTTACAGGATTTTCCCCTGTACTGTGGAAGTTAGACAAGGATAGAACATCCACTAATCTATAAAACATCTATATCCGGACCACAAGTACAAGTTGTCTGTTCCTGGTGGTAATCGAATCCACGACCTCTGGCGCTCAAGTCGAGATACGATCAAGTCACTACGCAACTTGCACACTGACAAAATATGCAGCCATTGCTTGAAAGAGGTCCATAGTGGAGGTATATCCGTGTTAGTGCACCTGGCACCGATATATCCCCGCTATGGTGCTGTTAAACTGCAAAATGGCTGTATATTTCGCGGAATAATGATTAAAAAATATAAAAAAAAAGATATAAATATAAATATCTCAGACATTCACACCAATTATCTAATCCCAAACTAGGCAGAGCCTGTGGTATGGTTACTAGATAACGGATAGACATACTTAAATAAATATATAAACATCCAAGACTTGGGTACAAACATTCATATTCATCATACGAACATTTGCCCCTAGCGGGATTCGAACCCGCAACCTCCGGCGTGGCAGTCCGAGAGCTACCCGTTCCGCCACGGAGGTCGTCAAACTTAAGCATTATACAAAAATACTTTTTCTAGCTTATCTCTCTCTATCTTAAGAGAAAAAGATAATTGTATTTCCATCTCTCGTATTACAGAGGCGAGAGTAGAAAAGTTATGTATTCTAATCCATTATTAAGCCAGCTACAAAAACCCTTGGCATATTCAGCGCAGTTTAAGGAGTGTTGTTATCACCCTATCAGGGTAAACGTGATAGCAGCTGATAAATGTGATAAGATATCACGCAAGGTGGCATGTCTCCTGGTGATGTCATCGTATTGTATACTGTTTGGGTTACTTTTACCTGTTAATAGAAGATGTTTGTATTGAGTAAGGTGATAAAAATGCGGTCATAGATATTATCTCTCTGCTTACCTTTAAAATGCCACGCTGGACTTAGGAGTACTATTGGAATATTACTGAGGATTCGTTGTTGTCGTTTTATTGACTGATGCTAAACTGATGCATTGGGAGGGCTGAGGCCCGGACCGGTCGTGGTGTTTCTCATTGGGGTTGGCATATGTAGACATATGCCATCCCCAGTGGACGTCTGCAGGCTGGTCATATCCCGTTCTGTGGCCTGGGGGCCTACTTCGTAAGCATTTCGGATAGTATCTGTCGAACTACAGAGTCATTTTGTACTCTTAAGGAGTTAAGCGGTATATACGGATTAGCGGTTAGTTAAAATAATTACAGCCAAACGCTTATATGATGGTAAAATGGATGTTATCCGAAATGCTTAAGCAGTAGGCCTACTTGTCTGCCAACACGTAATCCTTCCTCGCTGGCTCTTCACCTCTTTGCTTCCTAAGTCACAATTCCTCTGTTGCAGCAATGAGAATTATGAAAGGTAATCTCTAACATAAATCCTATGTTGTAAGCAGCGTACAGTGAGTTGTAAACGAACCGAGATGTCGTCGTTAATATTCTAGGCGGGTCCCGCATGGCGTCTAATTAAATATTTAACGTTACTTTTAAGAAGGTATCTGGTAACTACTAGATGTTCTAGTAACATGATGTTAACTACAGTTTCGTCAGCCTAACTACGTTCATTGTTAAATCATCGACAAATCCCTAATTCGCAAAATGTCTACCGTGTCAACCCCTTAGACATTTTGTGGTTCGTGTAGATATCGCTAAAATGTAGCGCTAGACGTAACAATTCCAAAGCTTTGGAATAATTTTGTTATGTAGCAATAAATTTAAGTAAATAAATGTATATTTCCACAATAGGTACTTATTTTAAATATCGATACAATTTTGGAATGAAACAAAAAATACTTTAATGTCACACTGAAAAAGTTACAAGAAACTACGTTCATTATGCTAAAAGCGATCAGTAAGATCTTATCCAGCCCCATATAACAACATAGGATATATTTTCAAAGATATTTTGTATTCTTTATACCTATCTTCACAATGTGTAAAGATTTAGATTATTCTGTGGTGAAGGAGAAACAATCCTGTAAGAAAGCCTATTATAAAATAGACGATTACTTGAACGACAAAGATGCCTGGTACTAATGTTGCTTCAGCTTTGCACAATCTTTATATTATTGTATACAATGTATGTTAATGGATGTTTGTTGCGAGGTTAAGCACCTAGGAACACCTAGGAAGCGGTGGTAGAGTCGATAAAAAAATGCACGTGTATAAACGTACCAAGTGAACTCATGTGCAATTAAAGGATTTCGACTTTGTCTTTTGATTTTGAGCATAAAACCTTTTGTAGTCGTTGTCTATGTGATAATGTGAGGTACATTTCTAGACCCAGCTTTTTCTGTTGCGTGTTATTAGGTCCTATATGACTGCTGATCTGCATATTTAGGTTGAGAAATAGTTGTTTTGCCTCTGTCTTACCTCTTGACAGATTTTGACATAATCGCTCATTATGAGTGAATCAACAAGCAAAAAATCATTGGCAAATATTGTTTCAGTACGTCGTTGCAATTACCTCGTAGTTTGCAATGTTGGTCTCATTACGTATGTTTAAAGGACACGCAGACGAAATACTTTTATATTAATAATGTACGTACGCTTCTGCCAAGGTAACGGCGATTGTTAAGTGACGTCAGAGTTAATTAATTTAAAAAATCCGTCTACTTAGCAGGTGGACCTTGCACAACACCCCACCCCTAATCTTCCTAAGCGTGTCGTCAAGGTGACTAATGGATTGCACCAGGGACGGATAGCAGCGTTCTCCTGTGTATATTAAGATCATTACTGCGATCACCAATCCGTCTGCTAAGCATGGCAAATCCCCCAATGGACAGCCCACCAAAAGTGGCATTCTATTGGGGAGAATTATGTACTGCAGTGGACTATTTCGGCTGAATATGATGTTGATTGTACCGCCACATGGTATTTAGTCAGTGTTATTTATTACGTACAACAAACAAATATTATAAGTCTTATATCTAAACTCATTGTAGTCATCAAGGTCGTACTAAACGCCTTCTTGTCTAGTTCAGACTTGACATTACCATGTCTAAGTGTGGATATACCTATCCACACACAACAATGTATATTTCATTCCAAAATATTTCTTATACGAAAACAAACGCATTTCAAACGCCTCGAAAACAAAATATATAATTAAACGAAGCGGACCGCAATGTTAACATGGTAAAACAAACCTGTTTTTGCTGCTCGTGTCCCTTTCATGTCATATTACGGACACGGGAATAGCGTTGATTTTCATATGACAATTGATTTGTATAATGGAATTAAATATATATTAGGCCCGATTCTGAAGGTACACATTTAAAATTTGACAGCGCTAAAATTGATTTCGTCTTTATCTTCATAATACTGTGTGACAAGGATAGCAACAATTTTAGAGCTGTCAAATTTTAACGTTGTGCCTTCAGAATCGAGCCCGTTTTGTATCTCATTTTGTATACAAATACATCCACATTTCGCTTAAGTGTGGATGTATGTTACTTCATCATGCCGTAACCCCTGAACCGATTGTTTTTATCGTGGAAACTTAAATGATGATTTGCGACATTAGATTGCGCAAAGTGGCGATACATCGTCTCTGCCTACCCCTCTGGGACCAAGGCGTGAGCATTATGTATTATGTATGTAAACTTAAATGATTTTTAAATATTTTCCATCAGTCCGTGCGGACCTAGATCGCAAGTAAAGAGTTATATGCAAATCGGTATTAGCATAAAAATTAATGGTAATGACGACCACGGCTTTGATCAAGATTGTACAAAACCATTGAAATGTAGTCATTATTGCTGCTGCGCACGATGACTTATGTACAGCTGGACGTGTAGTCGACTGTACATACTCAAACTTGATAGTAACAGATTGACACCCTGTCATATCAAAGCATATCATAATATGTATGTGTATGTCGAACAATGTGTGATATTTGACGTTTGTAAGGCCGAGGTAAGCCATCGAAAAAAAGGCATTGTCATGCGTGACATATTATTTTTTATTTATTTATCGCTACTTCGTACACGCAGACCACTGAAACGTGGTTCCCCCATCTACCTCTCTCCGCCCTCTTCTTTTTCCGTTTCCTTCCTCCTCCCTTCCTTACCCTGTACCCCTCTACCAGCCTTTCGTTCCCCTACATTTCCATGATCACCCACCTTTGCTTTTACCTATCTCCAAAATGTACTTCTCACTCAGTGCAATACGAATTCCGTCGAGCATTACACCCTACACTACTTTGTTGTATACTAGCTGACGCGTCCGACTACCACGAACAAGTCTTTTCATTTTTCGGGTTGATATATAGCATATGACACTCGCAAATAACGTGGCTTTCTATTAGTAAAAGAATTTTCAAAATCGGTTCAGTAGATCCAGAGATTACCCGCTACAACCTCACAAACTTTACCTTTTTATAAAATTATTAGTATAGACTATTTAATGCAGTGTATGAGAGTTTCCGAAAGATAAACATTCGCATAACTTTTGATTATGATTACCATGAAATAAAGATTTTTAATGTTACTCCGAGTTAAACGGTTCTGTAGTTTTTACGTTAAGCGTGCACAAACATATCCCAATTTTCTTTTTCTTTTACTCTCGAAAGTTAATGTGTCGACTTAATTATTTTCAATGTGTATTTGAGTCATAGATAACAAATATACTCGTATAGACTGAATGTGTCATATCTTCAAGGAACATTGCTTATCATTATCTTTTCGAGTGACTGATAAAGCATGCACTATGCACATAATAGGTATCTATTGTTTAAAAAAAGAAAACCTCTTTAGTTATTTCGTCGGATTCCGCTACGTCGAGTCCTGGCTGGAGGTGATAAAAGATGTATGTTTAGTTAGGCTTGGCAATACAGCCTTCACATTAGGGGTTACATACATACATACATACATACATACATACATACATACATACATACATACATACATACATACATACATACATACATACATACATACATACATACATACATACATACATACATACATACATACATACATACATACATACATACATACATACATACATACATACATACATACATACATACATACATACATATATTTCATTCCAGATTAATAGTCCTATGAAAACCAACGCTATTTACGTCTCGGTAACATATACATGAAAGGGTCACCAGCAGCAAAAATAGGTTTGTATTACCAAGTAAACTTTGCGGTCCACTTAGGAACACCATCTATTGTGTATTTTGTTTTCGAGACGCAAATGCGTTTGTTTTCATAGGACTATTAATCTGGAATGAAATATACATACATACATACATACATACATACATACATACATACATACATACATACATACATACATACATACATACATACATACATACATACATACATACATACATACATACATACATACATACATACATACATACATACATACATACATACATACATACATACATACATACATACATACATACATACATACATACATACATACATACATACATACATACATACATACATACATACATACATACATACATACATACATACATACATACATACATACATACATACATACATACATACATACATACATACATACATACATACATACATACATACATACATACATACATACATACATACATACATACATACATACATACATACATACATACATACATACATACATACATACATACATACATACATACATACATACATACATACATACATACATACATACATACATACATACATACATACATACATACATACATACATACATACATACATACATACATACATACATACATACATACATACATACATACATACATACATACATACATACATACATACATACATACATACATACATACATACATACATACATACATACATACATACATACATACATACATACATACATACATACATACATACATACATACATACATACATACATACATACATACATACATACATACATACATACATACATACATACATACATACATACATACATACATACATACATACATACATACATACATACATACATACATACATACATACATACATACATACATACATACATACATACATACATACATACATACATACATACATACATACATACATACATACATACATACATACATACATACATACATACATACATACATACATACATACATACATACATACATACATACATACATACATACATACATACATACATACATACATACATACATACATACATACATACATACATACATACATACATACATACATACATACATACATACATACATACATACATACATACATACATACATACATACATACATACATACATACATACATACATACATACATACATACATACATACATACATACATACATACATACATACATACATACATACATACATACATACATACATACATACATACATACATACATACATACATACATACATACATACATACATACATACATACATTAATGCTCACGCCTTGGTCCCGAGCCTCACTCACATTCATCAACCTTTTCATGCACCACCTTTTATTCTTCTCATTGCGGTTTATTTACCTATATATCCGATGGGGGTTAGGGGTTATTCACCTATATATCCGATAAATATCCTAGATAACTGTTATGTATGTATGTTATATGTGTGCTATATACATCCAATACATACAGATATACAGTGAATGTGACTGTACCCAGTAATTCCATTGCCTGCACAATTGACGGAATGTTTATGAAAGTTTTCACCGTGTTTAGGTGGTGAATTTCACTATTGTTCACTGCAGCCTCCACTCAACCTCCATTGACCGACTATCTCCTCACATAAACGCATGAGTCATGAATGGTACCTTACACTCGGGTTGCCTCGCCAGAGTTACCCAAACCATGTGAAGACGACGCGTCTTGTAAATTTTGTTATTCTTTGATGACGGAGCTAGGGCTACCAATTCCGCAATAAGAATTTAATTAGCGATGCATTTTTAAAACCAACATAAAAATATATAACATAAACCATGCTTTAATATTAAATTGGAATAAAATACTTTAGTTATGTCAATGGGCTCGGGTAACAACTAGAAAAAGACTGTTCTGAGTAAATTAACTTTTAAGTTTTTGACTCTCATACAAATGAATGTAGTATTCTTATGGTTTCAGTGGGCTCGATTCTGAAGGCACAATGTTAAAATTTGACAGCACTAAAACTGTTGCTATCCTTGTCACACAGTATTATGAAGATAGAGACAAAACCAATTTTAGCGCTGTCAAATTTTAAATGTGTACCTTCAGAATCGGGCCCAGTATGTGTGTATGGTATGGTAATAGATATTAAAGATTGTAAAGCGATGGCATTACTTAAAACAAAAACAAAAAATTGTTGAAAAATTTACCTTATTGACTATCGATACGTTTATATTTTCAAACATAAACATTTAAATCACCCACGCCCGTTTACAATATTTAGAGATTTAATAGCGGTTCGCTGAGTCGACATACAAAATACGACTAATGGAGCCCAACTTTTGTTCATGAATGCCCTTCTGTATATATTATTTATTCTGTGGCCTAAAACATTGATTTCCTATGCATATTGAACTCATAGTAATCCATTTGAGTGTTATATAAGCCGACTAAAATATATATACAAATCGACGCCCCAACAGAAAAATGGCGTAAAGTCCTTTACCGAAATATTTCATTATTTGATAATAGGCATCGAATGACTATTATCCTAGGAATATAGCAAAAAGCGCAAAGGAATCATCGTTTTTTTAATCGCCTTTCTACATATATAACTTTAGTCAGGTGTAATTAACACAGGAGGTAGATCACTTTTACGGTTTTTTTGCTCTCCTGTAAAATTGACTTTTGGCGATTACGCCTTTATTCTGTGGGGGCGTCGAAATGATGACTCGCATCATCGTCAGTGCATTAAACTGTATATATGCTGCAATCATCAACCCGCTGACCCTGCGTGGTGATAAGATGCATCAACCTCCTAATTATTTGGAAGAAACCTCTCTTGCAGTGGCCTCATTGATACAAGAACATCAACAGGCTATAATTTATTTTTCAAAGTCTCCCTCTGGCGTTCGCGGCAATCATCCAAGCCATTAGGCCATCGATAAAAAATATATTGTAGCAGAACTCCGTCGTCTGGACGGTGTATAATAACGGCAACGACCGTCGGTAACTGTGAACGGTCACGGGGATTAATTGTGCCGAAAATTGGTGCGATCGACCGCTCTCGGTGCAGGAGTATATATCAACTATTGAAAGCACAGTCAGGCCTCCGTCACTCGATCGTACCTACCGCGAGAAGTGTCTACAGTTACTACGTCTGACAGTAGGTGTTCAAAAGCGTAGGTAGTTTCGTTTACTATGGAGTGATGTAAGTGGGATATCTGTTACGCTTACCCGTTCCCCTCTACAGGTACAATACTATCGGTCATGCGCCATGTTGATATGCATCGATGTGCACGTGAGGTTAAGCGTCTCCCATCCGTTGCTCTAAGACCATGGGTCATAATGAGGTAGTATGTGGGTAGATAATAAACCACGTCGTCGCCCATAATTTTACGTATCGTAAACTAATATTTTCGACATAACAGGTTAGGCTTGTACGCTACATCGCCCACTGTTGCTCTAAAATTTGCTTGTCGGTCTGTGGGCGGCGTCGACGGCGACGGTGTCAACGCAGCCTTTACTTTGCTTGTGTTCGTAGGTAGTTGTATATTGTGACTTTCTGAGCAAGACTGAATTTTTTTCTAATTTTTAATTATGTGACATAATTTACGTCCAACTTTTATGATACCACTGTAAATTTTTGGTTTGTCGTTGTTTATAAGTATGTAAATTATTGTATTCTTCCACTATTGTATCCACTATTGCCTTCCAACGTCACGGTTATTCGAGTTTGCGACACCATAACGTATTTATGAAATGAAATATCTTTATTGTGGATCATAGGTATATAAAGGATTACATGTCATAGTTAGAGCTCAGCTATGTCCCGCCACGTGCGCATACGACATTGTGTCCCAGTAAAGCATGCATTTAAAAACAAAGTTACAAAAAAAATTCAAGAGTTAATAAGTTACAAATTGAAACCTTTATTGTTGTACTATTTCGGTAACTACTCAATGTTGACATTGAAGTACATACACTTTGATTAGATGATAAATAGAGCTTTCGATCTTAGTCCTCCGCCCTCGAAAATCAACCCACTTCTAATTATTTTTTTCGAGACGTTTGGCAGGACGTCCCACGCTGCATGTGCGCGTGCGCACTTGCTATACTTTCGCCCAAATGAAATACTGCGAATCCATTAGTAAACTCCTTTCTCTATTTATCAGATAAGTGTTTTTTTCTAAAAGATCAACTATAAATCACTACAATTAATAATACTTTCAAGTAATCTCGCGCAGACTTGACTAATCCGGTTAGATTGGCTATTAGTGCGGCCGACGACCGTATTTTTACATACGACATCTGATACCGATGGCAGATATGGATTATTATGAATAAATAATTTAAAAAAACTATTAGGTCACATAAACACATGCTGGCAACAACATAACGAAATTCATTTAGAATTGTTTTAAATCGTTTTACCAGGTCTTAAAAGTGTCAAGGCTAGAAATGTCCAAGCATCTAACCTCCATATTAATCATTGTTGCGGCCAAAAAAGCTTAATGTGATCCATTGACCTGTTCAAATTAGGAAATGAATTCTGAACAAAATATTCTTTAGGACATGTCCAAAGTTCTGCATGACGTGTAAATATAATAATAATTATATTCACGCACTGTTAATGTGTTTGTCTAATTCCTTATTTCATTTGTAAGATACGAGTAGTTTGGCATTTTGAAAGCGTCGCACACCCGGAAGTCTTCTACCGCCTCTAGTACTGCGAGCTCATTTGCGTTGCAGTTTGTTCACTGCAAATTAGAGATCTAGTTACTTATAGAAACATCATCTATGTGACCCACTTGCTTTTTACTGCAAAATGTTTGTACAGTACAGTTCGCCAGTGGTGTCACATAACGTTGGTAAACAGTCGCCTCTCGTACCATTCAGTTATCGCCTCTGTCCCGTCATAACACGGCTCAGTGCCAATCATTAACGTCATTCTTTATTTATTTGCAAACTTACGTAATGCGTGTGGTCGAAATTGAAACTAAGGATAACATTGTGATTTGATTGATACTAGAGCCATCTAGAGCCAACGTCAGTTGCACAGATAATTTTATCAGGTAATTAACAGCTCGTCAGTTTGTCGACGTCCATTGATGGGCATGGCGCTTCCTTTATGTGGGAGATGATGATGTGCGTTACATTTGTCAGAGTTCATCACAGGCAAGTTCTGTTTGCGATATTTTTAAAATCCCGTTAGTCCGATAGTACAACTACAAGACTGAAAAGTCTTTATTATCCGATCAAACGAACCAACAGTAAAAAAAAATTCGTGGCCCGATCGATCGGACAAGCCGATCGAACCACGTGGCCTAAAGCTATTTAAAAAGGAAGCAAAGCTATTTTCGTCAATTCTTTTTCCTGAAATATCTCGAAACTTGACGGCCCAGTAGATTTTGAAATATCCCTGGAAAAACAGTTTTAGTTGTCGTTTTATAACTAAATACATTTGTAGGGTGGGACGCCCGCCGCCAGCTGGACAGACGACCTGAAGCGGCTGGATGCGGAGGGCGGAAGACCGGGTGTGGTGACATTCATTGGGGAAGCAGTAGACGTCTAAATATGATATATATACATTCACACCAATTATCCAGTCCCAAATTAGGCGGAGCCTGTGTTATGGTTACTAGATAACGGATACACATACTTAAATAAATATATAAACATCCAAGACTTGGGTACAAACATTCATATTCATCATACGAACATTTGCCCCAAGCGGGATTCGAATCCGCAACCTCCAGCGTGGCAGGCCGAGAGCTACCCGTTCCGCCACGGAGGCCGTCAGTGATGATATTGATGATATGTTTTAAAGTACATTAATCAAATCTGTAGCAAGAAATCGAATTAGTGATACTTATTGCTCGTCATACAAAAGTGTCGCGGTCAGTCACTGATATTCTACGCAGCGTGTTTCATTTATTTGTTACTTACTAGTTTAACCCACGACTTCGTCTACGTTGAAAAGTATCCAATATGTTATTCCAGGATATTTGTGCCAAGTTCTATTGAAATCCGTTTAGTACATAAAACCGTTTAATACATTATATTTTATATTAGATAAGATAGTTGAATTATTATTAATCACACGTTGTTTGACTTCATCGTACGGGGTCAATATATTTTTATGCAGATATAGCTGACACGTACTATAATCTAGATTGTAACTTGTGACCATTCCTGATCTCTTTCTAGTGTAACTTTCTACTTTGATTATGGTAGTGACTGGTTTCCTTTGAATGTTAATGTGTTTTCTTACTGGGGGTTTGTAATTAGTGCCAATTACTATTAAACAGGTTTGATTGACTTTTACTTCGCAGACTTTTTATTTAGAAACAGCTTTTCGCCACGCGTCATTCTCCGCTGTAGTCCACTTTCCTATCCAAAATACTTGTTCTATTTTTCCGTTGTTAAAACGAACCATGAATAAATAAGGAATTAGACGATTTGCTACCCCGAATGTGTAATCATTGACCACGAAAATGAGAACTAACCGTTTTGTTTAATAACTGGAATAGAAATCTAGAAAAAATTAAAGTAATAATTACCTGTCGACACAAAAAAGCGGAAACGCTGTAACCCTCACCGATCGATGTCAGTCGTCTTTTGTTGCAAATTCGGAATCAGAGAAGGAATCTACGTCGAATGGTCTGTTTATATTGCCTAGAAACATAATACCTGGACCATTCGATGTAGGTTTTACATTGTTTACGCACACGCACATACGTATTCCGAAAGGCTGCTGATCCTGTAGTAGTTTATTAGTAGTAGTAGGTTATTAAATCTCTTCGCTGGTATGGTGTGCCGGGGATGTCATTAGGTTATGTTTTTATGCCGCAACCTTTGGGGAACTTCGATTTGTACTACGTTCTGTTCCTGTCATACAGTATTATGAAGATAAGGACGAAACTAATTTAAGGAACGTAAAATTTTTAATGAGCTTTCATTCTGAGTCTAAATTCAGGCCTAATAAGTATTTATATTTTTTAAAATAGGAAATAATTAGTATCATTGGTAGAAGAACGTCGTATATATATCTTTTATATTTAGTATGGAAAATACGACAGTCTACCATCAAGGTACGAATTAGAGAGCAAAACAGGGAATATCATATTAAGCAACAACGTTAACAGCCTTCAACTCTTAAACCTTTTTGTCGTAAACACCTTCCATTCGCGTCATCTCCCCAAGTAAACCTGACGATTAACTTAAGGACTGTTTTAAACGCCAGCGATTATAGTAATGGAGGTGAAATGTCTCTAAAATGAGACGAAATTATCTTAACGGCCCACGTACGGCGGACGGTTTAATTTTATGTACGGATGGCCGCCCCTTTAGTATAACTAGACGTTTATACATTGTCGTTTGATATTGAATAGAAAATAGGTTACTGCTTCAATCCAAAGTACAACATTAGGTACTAAATTATGTGTATAATTCTGTGCATCCATTGATAAAGGATGTAACTTAGAAAACGCTACTTTTCATGAGGCCAAATAAGTTATTTATTATAATGTTCAGCATTTATTTTCTTCCTTCAAAACGGTATAGTGTTCCTTTACATTCATGTCCAATTCCATACAAACCATTGAATCGTTTTCAAGAAAAGAAATGCTGAACATTATAATAAATAACTTATTTGGCCTCATGAAAAGTAGGATTTTCTAAGTTACATCCTTTATTCCCTAAAAATAATTTATTTTGAGGCATAGAATTACACCTATCACTGCAGGAATTTTGTAACATAGTATTATATATTAAAGATAAGTTTCCCATCTTTGTCTAGCAGTGTTTATTATCAGTGAAGTAATGTAAAACAAAATAATAGATAAATATTTCATATACTTACATAACATATACACTTGTCTAGTCAGAAACTAGTATTATCTCCTGTACTAGATAAGGACAGGACAATTCATAAAACCCCTAAAACTTAACGAAATGAAGATGAGATTAATTTATTTATAAAGACTCCACGATATGTTTACAGAAAAATGTTATTCTACTCGTAGTTTGGAAGAAATTATTGGTGACGATTCAATTTAAGGTTTCAATTTGTATCTAATTAACTTATAAATGTTCTTTTTTTTGGTAACTTTGTTTTAAATGTATGCTTCACCGCGACGCAATGTTGTATGCCCACGTGGCGGGACATAGCTGAGCTCTACGTATGACATGTAATTCTTTATATACCTATAATTCACAATTAAGATATATGTATTCAGAAATATAACACTCAGACCGGGGCCAACTTGTACAAAGTTCGGTTAAGCTAAGTTACCTTACACATCTACTTGTCAACTTTCACCGGTAACGCAGCGACGCGACGTGTGGGCCCACATTACCGTTACGTCATAATGACGCTCTCATTCAACGTACCTTTTCATTTTGTTTCTCGCTCGTTTGTGTTTCTTTTTTCCGCTTTCCTGGCCACACACGTGGTTGTTACCCGAACTGCGCAAGCAAAGTAAGGTAATGTTTTTTGTTGTTGTTGTAATTAGATTATTGGTTTCTAAGTAAGTCATACCTGTGTTCGGAATCTATATTTCATTCCAGATTAATAGTCCTATGAAAACAAACGCATTTGCGTCTCAAAAACAAAATACACAATAGATGGTGTTCCTAAGTGGACTGCAAAGTTTACATGGTAATACAAACCTGTTTTTGCTGCTGGTGACCCTTTCATGTATATGTTACCGAGACGTAAATAGCGTTGGTTTTCATAGGACTATGAATCTGGAATGAAATATACATGACCACAGGATGAGCTGTACAGCTCATCAGATCTTTGCCTACTTTAAAAGTGACTGTGACATTTGATGTTTTTTTAAAAAATGCGAATGGGAATTACGCGAACAGGGAAAAAACGAATGTAGAAAGTTTTGTTAAATCTTTTTTTTCGCATAACTTTTGATAGAGTAAGCCGATTGCGGTGAAATACACACTTAATGTTATTCCAAATTAAGCAATTTTATTCTGAAAACTGCTTCAGAATTGGTTCGGTAGTTTTTACGTGATCCGAGTGCACAAACACAGAGATAAACAGCCAACATTTTTTGTTGTTGCCTATATGTTCAATGTACACAAAGTATTACATTTTAATTTTTAGATAAATTGATTATTTTCTTTTAGAAGGAACTACGTTCTGTTAGTGGATCTACAGCCCATTTAAATGTCCATGACTAGGCTGATTCAATTTTCTCAATAACATAATATTTTCGCAATTTCCCATTAGGGGCCTCTTCCGGTGCACAGTGGGGTGAATTGCGCACTGTCATCGACAAAATCGTCTGTAAACTAACGAGCGTTTCGCGCCTATATCTGTTGTTGGCAGGCTGTTTGGGGAATCGAAGCCTTCCCTGCCACCCTCAGGGATGAAGAGAGAAATTACAGACATTACATGCACACTTTCATTTTGTTTTGCGGTTGTTTTGTTAAAAGGAGAGAGGAAACAACATTTCTAACATTATTCGAAGGTTTATATTGTCATAACAATATCGCCTCGCTTTAAACATGCCGTTAATCATAAATGCCTGAAATCACTTAATAAAGTTAGAACTACTTTGTAGTCCTATAGGTAAAATATAGTGTTTAAAAAGCCTCACCGCACACCTTAGCAGTTTGACAGAATTATAAAGTTATGAGCATTAGAACTATTGAGCTTATAATCAGTAATATAAACATCAATCCGTTATAGTATGATCGTTATAGAACCTGCAAGCTAAACAGAAAAGTTTCTGACGACCTAGTAACGCCTGTATAACCATTTAAACTACCTGGGCCATACAAAAATTACACAGACAATTACTAGGCCTTTAACTGCAATGGTCTGGGCTTTACTCCAACAGGAGACGTTGAGAAATTGAATACGCATCGTTTGTATTTACAAAACCAAACTAAAACTAAATGTAACAAATAGTCTATATTTAAAACAACGTTAAAACGGAACGGTATGTAATTTGAATTGAAAGTAAGGACTCATTAAGTCATTATGTGTGAATCATTTTGTTCTACGACAATGCAATTGGCCCACTGTGCGTGGTCGAACCGGGCTAAATATTATTACTAGTAATAATGGGATGTGAGTTGTTTCTTTATTAGTGTCTCTGACTATTGAGATTAACGTGAATATCGAATTTCGTAACGTGTTTTTTTCTATTGGCTATCATCATATCAGCCTTTAGACGTCCACTGTTGGTCATAGGCCTTCCCCAATGAACGCCACCACACCCGGTCCTCTGCCCTCCGCGTCCATCCGTTTCCGGCCACCATTTTCAGGTCGTTTGTCCACCTGGCGTCTAATGCCACTTCCGCTTACTAATTCTTTCGGATATGCCGGTCACCTTCGTTCTTCGTCGGATTTCTTTATTACTTCTTCTATTGGCTAAGTTGGCCTGAATAATTTCATATTTATTTAATTTAAAGCTCTGTTAGCCAGTCAACGTTTAATGTTGTTATAGATCTACCAATCGGTAGTAATAGCCACGCTAGGCATTGTTGACTGATGCGCGGTCTGTGGTATTTATGGTTTACCTAGTTTGAGTGCTTATATTCGGTCATCAAACCTCGTCTAATTGACTCTTAACAGCGCAGTGCACCGCGTATCGGCCAGTTTTGCATTTGGAGCGTATGACATTGTTACTTTACTTGAAAAATATTCAAGAACGTAATTCATATGCTATACTGTTTAAACTTTGTTGCTAATGAGATTCATTTCATTGCCTACGACTGCGCACTTGGCTGCATAATGAATCACTTTGATATGTAATAAGTAACTTATTTCTATACTTATACTCTTACATACATAGTTTAATAGTATAAGTAGGAACTAGTTAGTAAAGGATATACAATCCTCTGCGGCGTGGGTAGAGACATCCGAGCGTCACGTTTCACGACACTTTAGTGATGGCCATGGGAGATGGCGATCATCATCAGCATATCATATCATACCTTAGACGTCCACTGCTGAACATAGGACTTCCCCAATGAACGCCACCACACCCGGTACTCCGCCCTATCATATGTCGTATTTGCCGTTGGAGGAATTAAAGAACGATTTTCCTACTATCTAACATGTTCTTCTATAAACTACACCCAGTCCAAAAAGACTGCGAACAAGAAGGTACGAGTGAGAGGTCCTTTAAGTTGTTTGTCCCGTTCTAGTAATATGTTGGAATTACTTATTACTTATGCCATATGTTGGAAACCATCAATTGTTGTCGTAGATTACATTATAAAAACATATTTTGAATTATCATCATTCATCATATGTGAAAGAGATAACACCAGTTCATCTTCATTATACAACGAGTTTCTGGTGCTAGCACAAACTCTGCATCAGTGAAATATTAAATATATTCTTTTCCATCAACTTTTGGGGGTGAAGATACTGACGGTGTGGTTGAAACGCCATCAGTCAGCTTAGATTTGGGAACTTTTTCCAAACTACGAATTGTATATAACCAGCATTTAAAAAAAATTATCGTTACATAATTACATTGAAACGGTTGTATTTCCATAATGATATTAATCAGATTTATTTACGTAATAAATAAAATGGAACGAGACAAAGTGCTCTCGCTCGGATTGTTTACTTTTTTCGTAGTTCGTAGCTCTGGACGACACTCGTAGTAAAGTAGTAATGTATTTTACTGTAAATACATTATATAATATCCATAGCTGTTGCTGAATAAATCTCAGTTCTTACTACAATAAGAACGTAAAGATCGTAAGAAGCTTAAACGTAAAGATCGTGTAAATAATCCCATTTTGTGAATCATATTCGTTAAATTGCATTGTCAGCTTGAATGATTACAAAAGGGCGAGCGGTCTGTTTAATCTAATCGACGAAAAATCCACGTATCAGTTGAGGCCTCGGTCGCAGAGAGAGACAGCGATACGGAATACCCGTTTAGAGAGGGACGGGTGAAGGCTCTCGGTTCGATGCTCGTGAGTCACGCGCCGGCGGCGCCCGCGCAGCCTCTATTGTCGGTCCGTGTGATGAAAGTAAGCGGTTTTCCAGTGGTAATTTTCTTAATATTACGCATGACCACACTTTTCACTCGATGGTTAGTGTTTCGGGAATATCGATAGTCAGATTTATCTCAACCGAATAAAGGATCGGGCTAACGCGTTGAGATTTTATTTATTTGGTACAACAAATGTTTGCACAAACATTTATAGGACATGTGTATTCACATAACTTAGTATTTATTTAACATATTCCACAACGTTATCCACGAACTACTACATTATAGTAGTTATTGCTGTGTCTGAAAGCAGTTATATAGTAGCTGTCTATTGATATGTTAGTAATTAACTAACATATCAATTTACAAATGTTTTACATTAGTATGTTACTGAAAGCTAGTTAACATTTTAATTATTTCAACTAAAGACATACCTTTTTGAACATTCGCACAGACGAAAGGGAATTTAAAGCTATTCTGCTCAGTTATAATCCGTGTCGATGACTGTGGGACATCACACTGTTTAAAGAGTGATAATACTATAATACTATTCTACAACTAGTATTCCATGAGCTTTTGCCACCGTTCTCGTTCTTTACACCACGGCTCGTGACGAAAGCGTCGATCGCGCGAGCGACGGGGTCGTCAGGCGAGCGTGATAGATCGTCGATGTCCGTCCGTCCGTCCCCTGCCTCTCTTCACTGGCTAAACTGCCAGTATTCGCCAACTGAACGCACATATCCGTAGTTGTCAACGAAAGTATAAATTCAGGTGATAAGCAGATACTTAGATAGATAATTCATTATTACACACAAATTAGAAAATAACAAGTACAGATTTATTGATAGTGTACAATGGCGCCCTTATCGCTTAAAGCGATCTCTTCCAGGCAACCTTTGCCAAGGAAAATAAGAAAGACGAGCAGAAATAGCTTTATGATGCAATCACTAACCAGCCCAGCGTGGTGATTAGAGCCTTTTGCCACTTGTGAGAGTCCAGCTATGGACCTTTCATATAGGATGTTTATGAATAGTCACGTTAGATTTTTATCCTTTGACACGATCGCACTCGGCGTTGTTTGATCAAGTATTGGCTCCAAACATTCGCTAGCAAATTTAAGTTGGCCAATTGGCCTCAAATAAATGACCGTAATGTGAAATTGAGTTCACGATGACTCATCCCAGTCGAGATGTCTGCTGCGGTGATTACTTGCGGCTTTTTTTGATATAGTTATTGCCCACTACTCCTCACTTATAGTTCTCTAATTAGATTTTTTTCGGTTTTCTTGTTTATTATTCATTCGAAGGCAACAGTTCTTAACAAATAAGTAGGCATAGTTTACTACCAATACGTGGGTCGTCAACTTTGCCACGACTACCTTAAAATAACACATTAAAACTAAACAAATATGCTAAATATTGAAATATGTTAACGTTGTGGAAATGATCCTACGCGAATCAGCCGTCGATTCGTCTCGAAAGCATTTAAAACCGCCATTTTGGAAAAAGAGAGCGCACGTTTTTTGCCGAAAGGCCTCGCGAACCAGTTTTAGTGCTTTAGCGTTTTTGTTGTTGTCGAAACTCGTTTTGACTCTACGTAGTATGAGTTTGTAATGTATCATCAACGAGGAATGCATAAATCTGTTGCTGGGGAAGTTGCAATTATTGATAACAGCTGCAAAACCAGTCCATATATGTGTAGGCCTACTAGGTTTCATGCTTTACCTCCTAGACTTTACCGCGTTTAAGGGATCTTTGTTAGTAACCTGCCTTTATCAGCTTCAGCCCGTTGTCCACTGTTAGGCATAGGCCTTCCCTGAGGCCTTAGTTTGTCACTAGGTTCACGAAGTTTCTGTTTCGGCTTTTAGTATTTTATATTTCATATTAGTACTGTTGGATATATATGTAGTGTTATAATTCCTTTATACGAGAGAAGACAGCAAAGTGTTGAGAAAATTGCGAAAAACGGAATTCTATTGCTGATGATTAGAAATTCTACAGTTGGTGGAAAAAACTAGTATTTTTATAGAATTGTAGGAACCCGGTCATTTTCTCAATGTTCCTAATTTTGCAATAACTACCAGGGCAGTATATACATATACACTATATTTTTGTACTGACTGAATATCATGGCTGCGGAAGCTTGTGGTTTCCGCAAAACCACGATCGAATGTAACGCGGCAAAGGAATGTCAGCTCTTTTATATGTTATTAGAGTTGGCTATCGCATAATAAGATAGAGACGTATTATAGTTATTTCAAGTACTGTAACCTTAGATAGGTTGTCTTAAAGCACTACTTATGTGAGGTGCTATCCGCGGTTAGTTAATTTCCTATCGATAAATTGTATTTTCCCGTATTAAAAATTATTCTAATTCAAATATTCTTTATTGTGCACCAGTACATTTAAAATTATCGTGTGCGTTATCATATCAATTATCACTGTATTGTTTGTTAGTTTTAGCTGATAATAATGACGTATTCTCAAAGTCAATCTTTCAAAAAGTGACTATTTCCCGGAATGTCTTCTTCCTAAATTTCCATTTCCCAAAATGAAGATCAGATTTCAGATTTTTTTTTATCAGTTCGGTCGTTATGTACATTTTCGCTTTTTACTCACACTTTACTCTGGTCTACGTTTTGAAGGTTTGTAATTCCAAAGTTGATAAAGTCAACGACGCAGTAAGTTAAAATGACCATAAAACTGCTTACAAAAAAAGTTTTATTCTGCTCTAGTGGTCGAGTTGATTATCACTGAAGGTTAAATTCAAAAACAAAAAATAGTACTGTTTTTTTTTAAATCATTTATTCATCTCTCCAAAAAATATGTAACTCCGCCAAACTGTATAATACAGTTTGTTGGCAGAAACTGCTATCTTACTTTATACATACCTATGGCAGAGAATACTGTATAATAATTTACTAATGATACCGCAAGATAATCAGAATCCTGTTCGCATTATCTTAAAAACTGTACTAAAATATCAGTATATCAAAAGCCCATTATTGAAACTATAGGTCTTTTGTTACAATTATTGAATTGGTCAAACGGACAGTCAGCCTGCCTGATGGTAAGCGGTCACCGTCGCCCATAAACCTGCAGTCCAATCAAAGGCCACAAGCGCGTCGCCACCCTGAGAACATGTTATAGAATGCTTCGTGTGCCTGTAACAACTAACTACACTGGCTCTACTACACATCAGACCGGAACACAACAATGTCGGCATTGCTGTTCGTTTACAAAGCACTTGCATTTTCTATATTATCATTCTTAACAACAAACAGCCAAATAGCTATGATGTATTTTATACTGAAACGTGATTTTGTTAAATGTTAATTCAGTATATTAACAATAATATCAGGCCAGCAAAGAGATGCTTTCTTAGTAAGTATATGAAGTGCTTCCTGTATTCTTTCTTTGAAAGTAAAGGAACGTCCACACTAGTAGCATTCGCCTGTAATGAGCATTCTTCGTCATATATTCAAGTGGTGCGCACAAGCTTGCACGCGAGCGCGAACTTCGGCTAGTGTGGCCGTCGCAAACAATGTGCTTTCAGTTTGCGGAAGTTGCTTGCTTCGAATGTTCACGCATACAAAACGGTCTTAACATATATTAAATCCTTTTGTTGATGATAGGAATCTTATTGGCTAACTTGCAAAACTATCGTATGAAGTGACTGTAATATTCGTATTGTCAGAAAATAGTAAATATTACGTAAAGAAGCGTCACCCACCTCCACACGGCTGGTCCGAGAGATCGACGTTATAAGTTAGAGAAGCACTTACTCGTATGTTGTTGACATATAACGTTGTCCCTCTCTCTATCGAATTTGTTCTCGCGCTGGGTGCAGTAAGTAGCCCTACCATTATTGTCGGGGGTGTGCTATTGTCAAGTCTCCCTCACTCCGTGTTTGACAGCACGCAAACGAATTGGCTCGCTCATAGTTTTGCTTGAAATGAAATGCTTGTGTCGCTGGGCAGAATTCGTTGCCCGTTGGCAATTGCTCGCAAAAGAAAGCTGTTGGTGACGACGGTGCTTTACACAAACATTTCCGTCCATGTTTGTGGAAAAACAATACCACCAAATTGCCTATTCCAAAGCGTGTGTGATAAATAATCTATAATTAGACCGAAATTAACGCAACTCTGCTAAATTTAACGCTCTCTTGAGTGATTTGTGCGGCTATTTCGAGCACGTCGATATATATAGAGCCGCCATTCGTCACCGCGTCCTGATGGATCATTCGACTTTGTTTAGCTTTAATGCTACGTGGAGGGCTATATTCGGAGTTTCTCTGAATGATATTGTGATATTATAGCTGTTGATTCAGCTGTTGACCCAGACTTTGTCCGATTATATATTATGCCCTGCACCAAGAGGCGCTTGGTTATTAAGAAAGTAAGAACTAAATGTGTAACTTTCTTAATAATTGAACCCCTCAGGGATGGAATTTTAAATGCAAAATTTTTAGTTTCTAGACCCAACGGATTCAGCTATGATTTGATTAATTAGTCACTCAGGCTAAAATACCCAATTTTTTTAGTAATAAATTCTGAATAGGTAAACTACAAGCTGCCGGCAATTAGTTAGGGTTTTGTTGTAACCGTTTACACCAAAATTATCAATAATTTTTAAATAATATTTATATATTATATAAAAAATTCTTTAATATATTTCGAAATCCACACACGCTGGATCGTAAAATGCAGCTTTTCCGGATCAGTTACGTATCTAGTTCGTTTTGGACCCCCTTCGTCGCGAAACCCCGCATAATCACCGTGCTTGACGTCCATTACTGGACATAAGCTTTTCACAATGAGTACCAGCGTTACCTGGCGGGTCCAAAAACTCGATTACATAAAGAGGGCCTGTTTTTTTTTATTATTCGCTCATTTGCGACAAGAACGTGATATCTCACTAACATTACTTGAGTAGATATCACGTTCTTGTCGCAAATGAGCGTATTGTACAAATATGTCTGTCCCCAGTGGGAATAGAACCCACGACATCTAGATGATAGCGCTAGCGCTCGATTCCAATGACCAAACCTCTAAGCCAATGAGGCGATGATAATGAATACATTATACCTATCCTATGACAGCCATATTAGATATTACACAACAGATGTGCAGCCAAATATGATCGCATGGCCGCCATGTGTGACGTGACCTAGCTCTTATACTGCAAGGTTGTGTTAGAACCAATGTCTACGGCATAGAATACTTAATAATACTATCTACGGTTAGAACATTTTAGATAATTCTCCCGGCCAGGGGCAGTAAATGATACGAAGGACACACGATTAAGTTCACATCTATATTAAAACTCAAAATGTATACGTTTAGCCGTTTCACAAGAATATCACTCTCCTGAATTACTACCGATGACATTCTCGCCTTTACGCACCTTCGTGCACGACCTAGGTGCGTAAAGGCGAGAATGTCAGGCCGTTTTATTTGCTAGTAGAATATTAAATCTAAAAGGGACAACTATAATTTGGATAAACGCTAACAGTTGTTAGGCATAAAATGGCACTATGTACTACACCATTGTGGTGACTGGAATTGAAAATAATGTTTTTAATTATCTTAATTATTTCGTTTGAAACAATCTATCTGTCTCTGTAAACGGTTGCTTATGGTGTTATTGTTGCTTTGTGTTTTTGTATGTTTGTCTGTTTATTCAAGTGTCGTGGTGTCGGTATGTACATGGTGTGTCAAATCTACCCAAATACGGTTCATGAAAATACAGTATCGAATAGAGAACAGCATTTCTTGTAACTTTTAAAAATACGCAAAATAAAACTGTCATGTCCCGTGATTGAGTTTGTAAGGGAGGCGAAAGTTTTATTACTGCAACTTTCCAAGAGTATCAGAAAAAAGTGGCTCAGTGCCTTTGTAACCAGTCAGTACTCTTTTGAAATAATTTTTTTTTGTGGATAAAGCAAAACTTGTTCTATTAGTAAGTGTAACTTTATTTGAAACAAGTTTAAGAAATTTGGACAATTCGTCTAAGATCTTGGACAGTGCATAGGTACTCTTTTTATTCCTAGTGCGTGTTTTCGGTAGTTTTGAACCACTGTATATCTTTTTCAGGCAGCTGTGTACATCGGCGGCTTTGTGTGCTACAAATGTTGGGTATCGGTGAACGGGTCTAGGTGATCGTTTCCTAACTAACACGCTTGTTTTGTCTCTTTCTTTGCAGATCTGATCGATCGTCTGTCGTCTCGCTCGCACCTCCGTTTGCACAAATATCCAACTAGCTGTTGCCCGCGACTCCGTCCGCGTCGAATTAGAAAACTTTAGGGCTGGTTTTTTAGTGGCTATCGGCATTTATCCGTTACATAGCAAAATATCTTCAATCATTACACTGATTTTGTTGTTGTTGTTGATTTGACTTGAACAAGATCAAGTTAAATGTAAATAGTCAGTCATCTAACTCCATACGAGCGCACCAACAACTTGTTCCCTTCAACTAGGGTTTATCCCCTTGCACTAACTTAGTTATTAACTTGATCACGATCTTTTCAAACGATTATAGAAATTATGAACCGAGACAAAATGACACTTAATTGACCACTTCATTTCAGTGTACAATAAATCCTTTCTTAGTAGTCACCCGTAGGTCGTATCATTTGAGAATCTTTAAATATCTAGTTTGATAGATTAGTCAGTCAGGGTATCCTTATATAAAGATTGGTTAGACCCGGTAGCACCATTCTTATTGACACAATTTATCTTATCTTGTGTCCATGTAGACTTAGCGATACCTTGACTGTTCGAGATCTGTTGTGTTCTTCCCTGTGTCAGATGATTTTCCCAGTACTGTAAGGTCCACTGCATAAAGTTGTTTTGTAGCTTATGAGAAGGAGCCTATAGTCTTCTTGTTCCTCTTGTTGTGGTAAGCTGGACATTCACTTGCACTGCAAGAGCTTCAACGTCACGTCGTGTGGTCCTCTCCACATTCTCTACAATTGACGTTTTGTAAAACAAGTCCTTGGTTACATTTCTAATTAGTACATTATCATTCGATAGTTCCGTGATTGTATAGATTATCTGTCACTAGATTATCGTCAAGGTCTCTGCGGTTAATCAATTTTGTTGTTTCGATTTTACTGTTTCTATTCTAAATTGACGTCCTTATTTTGTTACCTAAGGTTAAATTTTGTTTGTCATTCCGTTGAACAGTAGTTTTATAACAACTCTATTTTTATTTGACCATTCTTTGCAAATCGTTTCTCTTAATATTACTCCACGTGTGTTGTTGTCTGACCATGGTGCAAAATAAGAAACCAAAAGTCTTATAATTTAACTTATCTTCGAGAAGAGCATTTTTTCTATTGAAGTTGTTGGGACAAAAATTGTTATTTTTTAGACTTTAATAATCTGAAAACAAACTTAAAAAAGAAATCGATGACGCATATTCTTATACTTTTCATGTATCAAAAAATCCTACTAATAGACCCAAAACTTTCGATGAAAACCGACATACTAGGTGCCGTCTAGTATGGAAAATGATCGGATGATTATAATTGGAATTTGTTAGTCATCAAATCAAGTAACATAATTGTACTTGGTTATCACTTGTTGAGTCTATTTCCGACTACATATCAAATGTCTCTTTCACCTACGCATGTGCCCTAGTTGATGAATTCGTAATTTATCATCGATTTGTACTATTGTCTTGGTAACATTGTAATAGAAGGGACCACTGATAGATAGCGTTTCGTGCGTCAGTTGAATTTTAGATTTTATCAGGGATCTATTGAAATAGAGGAAGTGACGCTTTTCCTTTTAAGGCTCCGTACAAACGATAGACAGGCAGTCTACATTTTTTGTTGATAAAAATAGACGACATGAAACTATCTAGATAACGTAACTGTCGATAAAGTGTCGTCTGTGTTAAGTTACGAGGTTGACTCTGCTAGGCAAGGTTCCGGGGAATGTATATAAACCTCATCGACTAATAAAACTTCTAATTGTACATACAACCGATCCTGTGCAAAAGTGCCGAGGTGTGCGGGCGGAGGGAACTGCACGTTGATTGGCCCGTCATGTATTGCCAAACGTGTTCGCCTTGTATGAGTAGTGTATGGGGCTTATTAGTCGATGGTGGTTTTGCATATGACGTCACAGTAAGTTCAATGCGTAGGTCAACTTTTCTTCGTTATGCAAGGTCATTCAGTGGCTCGCGTTCATAGAGATTATTAATAGAAATATATGATACATTATTTAGTATCTTTCACGTCTGTACTGGTCGTTTCGTCGTCGTTCTTTTATCTATTCATATAAGTAGATTTGATAACACAAT
Source organism: Esperia sulphurella (assembly GCA_947086405.1). Classification (NCBI taxonomy): domain Eukaryota; kingdom Metazoa; phylum Arthropoda; class Insecta; order Lepidoptera; family Oecophoridae; genus Esperia; species Esperia sulphurella. The sequence goes on from OX352282.1 coordinate 6,755,293, forward strand.
GTACCATTGCATCACTATATTATTTACAGGTTTATAATAATCATATAACTATCAATGAATTGAACATAAGTGATAAACTGTGATAGCCAATATAATATGAACGAACATCAGTGTTGATTATGTTTTAAAAATGGATCGAAAATTGACTCGCGAGGACTTCATGAGGAAGAGCTTTCGAGCCCCGAGGACGTCGCCTGCGCCTGAACCGTCAGAGCCCGCTGTCAACGGTGCCCCGCCCCCTTCCCCAGTCTCCCTAGCCATGCTCGTACGCACTCCTCAACCGCAGCGAACTCAATACGAGATCACATCATCAGGGATCGCCCCGAAAAAACTAGAGATAAGCAGGGCCCATCCGATACATTTAAAATCTTTCCAAATGCCAGAGCCACCAGACGAGACGGCTCCTACGCCACCATCAGACGATGTTTTGCGTAAATTGGAGCGGCAGATCGGTGAAATGGAGCGCGGTTTGGAACGCGCTCAGAACGGAACCGCAGCTGTCAACGAAAGGGTCCGTTACGCTGAACACGAGAACCTTTTACGAACTGGTGTCTCTTCTGTCGGAGGTGGCGGGTATCTAGCGGCAGATTCTGATACAGAGCATGATGCTGTGCCGTTTAACAGAAACGAAACAACAAGGAGTAGTACAGGCGGTGCCACTGCGGTCACACGACCTGGGACTCGATTGGCGAGAACGAATTCTGATACGCAACAGCATAATACGGTCGCAGCGACTGCTCGATTGATGAGGAAACTCGCTGATGGAGGGACTAAAGACGAAAAGACTAGGGTGATGTCGCGGAAGGCGATCCAGGCGAAGATGGAGCGGGTAAAGAACTCGGTGGTAGGGACGAAGCATGAACACAGGGTGCTGGCTGAGCACAGGGTTGACCCAGTCAGGTCTCCGACGTCTCCAGTGGCGCAAAGGGCCTCCACTCAGGTAATTTTGTGATCGTTATGTGAGCGTCCTTAATTACTGATAGAATTAATTCATTCTAAAATAAATGGTTAGGTAAAACTTTCAGACATTAAGATCACAACTTTAGTCACAAATATAGCATACAGATGATCAGGAGCAACGTGTACAGAGCATTCTGTCGTCAGTGGGAATCGAACCCACGACTTTTGGTGCTGTAGTGCAACGCACAAAGCCTCAACGCGGCGGTCATCCCTCGGGTTAAGGATACATGCCATCTGTTAAATTTTCACAGCCTAAAATTAACTATAAATTTCACATCTCAAGGTTCATTTTAGATAGTGGTCCACTGTACATATAATTTAAGCAGCTACACCTGTCGGATATTGATTATACTACAGTTATCTATACCTCATACCATGAAGCAAATTAATTTTTCGCACCTCATGAGTCACCTCAAAGTTTTTACCTTCATGATTGACAATAATTGGTTATTAAATTACATAATAGATGCAAATTTTAAAATCATCTGTTATCTAATTTAATAACCAATTAGTGTCAATTATGAAGGAAAAAACTTTGAGGTGACTTATGAGGTGCGAAAAATTATTTTGCTTCATGGTATGGGGTGCAGTAAGACTGATTCAAATTTTAACCCTTAGTAGAGCAATGTGAGAAAATATGAAAACAATGGAATCATTTAATACTAATAATATAACGAGCTACGTGAATAATATAGCAATAATCGGAGTATTTTATGTGTTTTATAAGTTAGATGTCATCGTTAATAAAAAAAGCATAACTTGTAAAGAGTTGGCCATCTTACGGAGAAATCCTTAGAGTAATAGTACTGTTTGTTTTGTGTAAATATTTTTATATATTTTCCAATTTTTATATCTTTCCGTTACTTTTCGAACGAAAAATAAGACCTTATTATGTTTTTTTTTATGTTGAATATATTTGTGATACAAGACTGTATTTATTAATGGTTTAATTTCTACTTTCAGGTAAGCACAAAAATGCTCTCAGTACTTCAGATTTATTTAAAAGGTAAGATACGCGTCGCTTATTCGAATTCAAATTCAATAATTTATTTCGGAGTTTGTCCATATTGTTGTTAGTAGAACCTTATAAACTATGTTCATTGATTTTAAAATTTTAATTATAAACACAAACTATTTAAAAACTATTATAATAAAATAAAAATTTAAAATTGGACACTATGTGTAACTGAATCGAGTGCCATAATATTATACACAGGTGAATCAATTTAATAGGTTATAGGGTGGTGTTTCGATGTATAGTGTGACGTCAGCCCGCAGGAGAGAAATGTATCTTACGTTACCTGCGTATCATGGTCAAAGTGAAAAGCAGAGTGTTTAGTTTGGGAGGAAACGCAATTTCACACTCTAACTAAATAAATTGCCCGTTTTTCGCTCTTGTTTAATAGTTGTCTATAATGTAAAGATTTTATACATATACGCGCGTCTTACAAAATTTAACTTCATAAACTTTGTCAGTTACTTACATAATACTGTAACGATCATATTTGATTATTTGAAATGTTTCCTTTAATCATGATTTTCGAGACAAACTGCTTTAGCAGTATTTTAAATCGTCTGTTATTTAACGTAAATGTAACAAAAAAAACTAAACAGAGGCCTTAATCATTGTAAGTATGAATGAAATAACGTTAATGTGACATTGTAAAAATTGTTTTTAAAAATATTACACAAATTTCCGAGCGAAACAAATTTATTGAGTGTATTTAAAGTAGGGTTGTCATCCGTCCGGGTTTCCCCGGACTTGTCCTAGTTCACGGGGCGTCCGGGCAGCGTCCGGATGGGGTTTCATTTGTAGTCCGGGTTTTAAAGTTTATGAAAGGCCGAAGATTCTGTTTTGTTTTGTATGAAAATCGATAAAAAGTTGTTTTATTACAATTGCAATTATATTTTATTGTTACTGTTACTGAGTAACTTAAAAACTCTATCATCATGTCCGGGTTGTATGCTCCAAAATCCGGGGTTTTCATTCTTCTTGTACTAGTTGGCAGGTTTTAGAGATGGTAACCCTTATTTAAAGCAATATTTATATACAACTACGTCACTTAAAGTTTGTATGGTTAATTTTGAAAGACCTTTGTATTTTTTCTGATACTATTTGCTACTTAACATAAAGGAACGATCAAACTGCCATCACGCTTTAAGGCATTCTCAATTCACGTCACGCGCGTACCTCCACGGCTGAGGGTAACCTTGACTTTGATGGAGATGTCTTTCTCTATAGAATTTTAAAAGCGACGATCGCTACCGGTCCATTCTGAGGGCTTATTTTTTCTTATTAAAGTTTTTCGCTAGATTACTTGATTATTAAAGCCATATCATTAAAAAACTGCCGTGTGGTTTCCGGTAGAGTATAATAGGACCACTCCAACTCTTCCCGTGGATGTCGTACAAGGCGCCTAAGGGAATACATTATAAAACATCAATCAGGCCTCCCCAACCCGTCTGGCCAGCGCGGGGAGTGTAGGCCAAATCCTCCGTCTGTCTCCGACAGGTGAGAGAGGGTTGTGCTCGTGCAGTGGATACAAAAATAACCTGATGATGATCAAAAAAATAACATATTTCTTGCTTATTAATCCGGCGTTTCATCAGTGTCAATCAACTAAAATACGTCTATTGCTGAACATAAACCTCCCCATTAGAAAGCCACTTTTAGTGGGCTGTCCATTTGAGCATTTCCCATACCCACCACGCTTGACAGGCGGATTGGTGGTCGCAGTAATGATCTTAATATACACAGGAGAACACTGCTGCCCGATTCTCGTGCATTTCCTTAGTCGCCTTGACGACACCCACGGAAATATTGGGGGGTGGCCTTTTAAAAAGCCGAAAACATATGGCGGGTACCATACGCAGAATTACCAATACAGTAATTAGTAGTATTTCAGTTGTATATATTTTCAAATATATTTATATTAAACCACGTCTGTTAACAATGTTTAAAGATTCAGTAGTGACATCTAGCTCGCTGAGTGTAAATAAAAAAGGAACTGACAGGAAGGACTTCTTCTTTCTATGACCTAGAATTAACGATAACTATTCCGTACAACTGATTTAGCCGCCGGCGGAAACGGAAACGTTGCGTATTGCTTATGGAATTGATTTAAATATAAGTATGTCAAGGCGGGTCAGCCACTGCTGCTACTTCTATCGACCAGGAGAAATGCAAGAAAGACCTTCTGAACCAAGGAAACACAGTCATTGTAAATAATTAGCTGCCTATATTTTTACTATAGTGTTGCCAGATACGTTTTTCCAAATATCTACTAGGACACCGAATAATTAATAGTACAAGTATAGAAGACGCACTTCCTTAGAAAGCTTGTTCACATACATAATGCTCACGCCTTGGTCCCAGAGTGGTAGGCAGAGATGATGGATCGCCACTATGCGCGATCCTGTCACACCTCACCAGACTTACATTCATCAACCTTTTCATGCACCTCCTTTTAATCTTCTCACTGCGGACCCCAGCCTTTTTGAGGACGTTACTAATTTGATCCTTGAACGTCCTCTAGTTGTAGTTCCTTCCACATTCGCACTGTACATTTATTTTGTCGCTCTTCTTTCGCTCATACGCTCTAAATGTCCAAACCGACGCAACATACCCTTCTCTACCTTCGTTACTACATCTTCATCTTATTCAGTTTCTGATAAATGTACATACACAATTTATTACAAGCCAAATTGAATCCAATGCTCATGGAAAAAAATCGATGTTACGCTGAACCGCAAAATCACGTAAAATTAACAGTTGTACGCGAGTCAGACAAGTTCTGGAGTGGATACCACGAATCGGCACGAGCAGTGTGCGAAACTCCGCCGCCCAGATGGACCTACGACCTGAAGAACGTGGCCGGTAGCGACCGATAGTGGAGGGCGGTGGTGCGGGTGTGGTGGCGTTCGGGAAGGCCTAGGCCTTCTGAACATAGGTTCAGCAGTGAACATCTAAGGGCTGATATTACACCACACCGTTGCGGTCTGCGGTAAACATGCGATATGTGACGAATAGAGATGCAATTATAGGATGTCGCGGGAGGCTAGAGCGAGACATGGTATGGGCAATGTACTTCCCGCATGTTTATTGAAGGTGTACTAAAGGCGTTAAGGGTGAATATTCAAAAACTAATTTCTAGGTTGTTTTGTTAATGCCATATTTTAACTTGCTAGGCTTAGCTGCTACAGCTGTGGAACGGGTGTAGTGGCGCGCATCAGTGAATGCCTTTTATGTCCAGCAGTGGACATTGATATATAGTTATTATTAGCATAACGTCAATTTTCTAATTACCTTAACGTCATAGTCTTTATAACTTATTCCCGTTACATATATATATTTAAAAAATTAGCTACTAAGTTCACACAGTTTGGCTGGCAACCCTTGAAAGTTTTGTGCTGTCCTCGGCAATACTGCTAAGTTATTCTACAATGACAAGTAACACGTGACTGTTCCTTCATATTATGGTAGAAAGAATATGATACAACAGTTACGTGTAACTTGTCACTGTCGAATAACTTAGCAGTATTGCCGAGGACAGCACAAAACTTTCAAGGGCTGCCATTCAAACTGTGTCAACTTACTATCGGATTTTTATATCTTATTCAATGACAAATTACGTCATACTTCCTCACCCATGTGCCACATAGCCTGAAAACAAATATATTCAATCAATGCGTGTCTGTTTTGTATGCTTCTAGTAATGTCAATAATCAACTTACTAGTGAATTAGTTTAGGTAACAATTTAATATTATTCTAGTTTTTTTTTCATATACCCAGAAGCGGATTTCTGAGGTTCTAAAATCGTGTCGTAACTCTCGTAACGCAGACCCCTTATACGCCCCCAAAATGAAACTCCGATTCATATCACTTTTGTAAATTCCTGGGAAGAAATTGGTGGCGCTCGAACTCCTAAGACCACTCCCTGTTAAAATATCATCAATACGTAAACATGTAAGTCATACGGTAACTCTCTAACTAACAAACAAGCTAAAGGGTTGTGGTGAGAATCACATAATAATGAGGCATTACACGGGCTTCCTCGGGCTGTGCGGCTTCGCACTGCGGCGGAGTACTTACATACCTACTGGTTGCAATTTGATTTACACCTGTAAGAAAAAAACATAGTCTTTCTTTCTCTTCAGCCTGCTATCTTCCACTACTGGACCTGTCTTGTCCAATTTTATTATATGAACGCTGCCCTGTTTGCTGTGAAGACCGTACAGTGTTTTGCCAACCTTTTGGAAATTTACAAGGGGTCAAACTGGTTTGCTATATGCTATAATACTATGAAAATACAAGTTTCTTCGCCAGTTGAAGAATTAGACTTCATCAAACATCATCATCATCAGCCTGAAAGAGTCCACTGTTGAACATAGGCATCTCCCATCGAATTGTAGATAACCAGTTTGACCCCTTTTTTGACTATTTCCAAAAGGGCGCCGAAACACTGTACGGTCTTCTTAATTAGCATGGTAGAACGTGTGAACATAACATTAAGTAGGTACTTCAGTTTTTGCGACTCGGAAATAAAATATACAATAGAAAATAAAACAGCCCTGACACCATATTTCACTGCCTTTAACACCCTATTTCATTTCAATAAAATTCTTACTTAATGTGTATTTAAACTTTGTGTAAAAGTTTAGGTTTCTAGATCTAGTCTTATGCGTTAGTTGATAAGTAATGTTATCCTTTTATATTGTAAATGGAACTGTGGAAATGGAGTTGTGAAGTTGTCATTTTAACTGACTTCAAAAAAAGGAGGAGGTTCTCAATTCGTCGGACTCTTTTTTTTTTGTATGTATCTGTGGTATTTTGCACTTGATGTGTACGAATGGGACATTAAACGTGACTATATGTTCTTCCCGGCTTAGAATAGGGCACCCCTAATCTTCCCGTAAAATTACTATCCGTATTTAAATAACGAGTTATAAGTTATTATTAATTATAGTTACTGTTTAAAGATTCAAGTAATACTTTTAGTTACTTACTTTTTTTCTTTTTACTTTTATTTATTGTTATTTATATATCCTGAATTTTTTTGTGCTGACTATATAAAATAACCCTTTAATCCACCTGATCTTTTTTTTTATACACCTTGTGTAATATATCTTATTTATATCATCAGCCTGGCAACATTCTGTGCTTAATTATAGTCCTCATGCAAGAGTAACGATGTATATGGCTGGCTTTTAAGCATATGCCAATTCTTATTACTGCAGAGAAATCGGCATTATAAAGAACATAACTGTTCTACACGCACCCGCTTGGGACGTAAAGATTTTCTTACCAGCTTAAGAAGTGTCATTCTAGATATATATGTAACTGACTATACACCGAAATGACGTAACGTACGTATAGGTAAATGCAATAACATCCACGAACTGCGCCCGTTTCCACGAAAATAGTGACACTTCAACCCAATGTAAACCTTATATGTGCCGTTCGGTAAATATACATTCCTTTAACAACCCGGGCGTGCTTTAAGACGTTATATAGTTGGTTGGGTGAATGTAGGACGGTGGTATACAGGGATGTAGTAAGGTTAGTGAGGGCATGGCCATGGGGCCACAAGATTTTGATGCATATCTCGTCAGCTTTATTGTCGCGAGTTATTTGCGTGTTGTGTCTTGTTTCAAGAGAACCAGATGTAAATAACAAAAACATTATATAAGTTAGCTTCCAGAATGCTTAATTAATAAAAGATACTTTGCTACTTAAATGAAATCCCTCTAGTTCTAAGTATGCTTTAGATAGATAGATAAACTCTTTATTGCACACAAATTAAGAAGAACAATAAAAATAGGTACAGATTTTTGGAAAATGTACAAAGTACGGCCTTATCGCTTAAAGCGATCTCTTCCAGGCAATCTTTCAGAAGGAAAATAAGAAAGCGACAGAGTATTGCAGGTAAAAGAAAAGAAATATATCAGTATCATATGAACATAATCTGTAAATTAATAATGTGCATCGATAATACTGACTTGGTATCTTATCTGACAAGGAACTTTTACTTCGTAGTTAGTTTATTTACGGAATAGAGACAGACGGCTTATCTGATGGTAAGTGTCCATTGTCGCAATTACCCTGCAGTATAATTGTATGAAGATATATGTAAATAAACACATCTGGCTACCTTGTATGACCGACTGACTGACTACCTAATACCAATCTGACTGACAAATATCAATCAACATACAACTCAAAACCGTTGTGCTTATAAATCTGAAATTTTCTATGATTTCTAAAATAGCATGTCATTTTCATTCGTCATTATTAATATTAATATTTTTTATAATATTCAATTCAATTACTCTTTGTTGCACGATAAAAACAAAGATACAATAATATAGTAGCTTACACATGTACATCTAGGCGGTCTTATCGTTAAAAGCAACCTTCCAAACAACCTTTGGGTAGAGGATAAGAATAGCGGAAAAAGGTAGGTTAATAACCACTCCAAAGGGTGAAATGCGAAAGAAGTCCCTGGCACCAGCTAATAAATTTATAAAACTACTTTGTATCCTATTTTGAGTTTGAGGCCAGGGCCAGGACTGTAAGTACAGCCCTGGACTACAGTTCCACCCCCAACCCCCATTCGGTAGTTACGTTTCCACTGCTGGTGTGAGCGCACGTTCGATATCAGACGCGTCGCGGAAGTGCTATGGTGCGGTTTTACTGAGTGTGATGGCTAGGAAAAGGGTCAGTAAAGTTAAGGATTAATTGTGATTTTATTAGGTGGCTTGTTTATATACCGATTAGCATTTGCTAGGGTCATGAAACCTACTGTATTTACATGTAACTCATTATGAGTTCCGTTATATTATCAGGATCATAACTTGCAGTATAATTATTTCCTTTTTAGAATCTCGTTTCCCCCTCTGCAGTTCTGCCCGTCACGCTTGCTTTATTAGCTAAATTGTTGACCCGATTAAAACGAATTTTGAATTTAGGATATTGATACTAGCTTTGGCCTGTCTGTGACTTTGGGCTGGAATTTGGAATATTGATTTATTTTTTATATGTTACATTAGGAGTGGAAACCCACTAATATTATAAATGCGAAAGTTTGGATGTTTTGATGGTTTGATTTTTGGATGTTCGTTACTCAATTACGCTTCAACCACTGGACGGATCGGACAAAACTTGACACACATGTAGGTTAGGTCCTGGAATAGGACATAGGATAGTTTTTATCCCGAAAAAACATATAACTCCTACGGGAAATACATAATAGTTTGTGATATTAAGTGGTCCACGCGGATGAAGTCGCGGGCAGCAGCTAGTTTCAAATAATTCTTAGTGGATGCTGACATCATTTAAGGAACGTCTATGCAAAATTGGAAGTTGATAAATCAGTCAGTTTCCTTTTTCTATCGTTACATTTGTTAAATTAAATGTTAGTGATTGTGCTTCATGAATTAGTAAAGGGTAAGGTCAGTGTGGTTTTGGATTCATTGCTATTTGATTATTTGGCTTGTCATTAATCCGATTAGCATTAGTCGTTGAACTGAGCCGTTAGCCCTTTGCCCGATATGGACGCAAATAAGCAATAATGTGTCAATGTATGTATGTATGTATGTATGTATGTATGTATGTATGTATGTATGTATGTATGTATGTATGTATGTATGTATGTATGTATGTATGTATGTATGTATGTATGTATGTATGTATGTATGTATGTATGTATGTATGTATGTATGTATGTATGTATGTATGTATGTATGTATGTATGTATGTATGTATGTATGTATGTATTAAGTAGTAAACGCCTTATTATACCAAAAATAACATCAACAACAATAATAAAATAGGATATAATAAAATAGGATAGAATAGGAAGAATTAAACTGTGTACAAAGGCGGACTTATCCCACTTAGGGATCTCTTCCATCAACCTTAGAGTAAAGTCAACTCGTAGGCTCATTTTGAGAACATATTATACCGAATTTTTTCTTTGTTCATAGCGGATTGACATAAATTTTCTAAGAATTAAAGGTTAAATAAGTTAAAATATTATTGATAAATGCTTAAAGCCATTTACCAGCTGGATGGTATAGAAAACTCATTTTGTGGATGGACATGTTATTGCTCCATCATGTCAGCCCTTAGACGTCCACCGCTGGACATAGGCCTTCCCCAGTGAACGCCACCACACCCTCCTCCGTCCTCCGCATCCATCCGCTTCCGGCCACCTTTTTCAGGTCGTCGGTCCACCTAGCAGCATGGCGTCCCACCCTTTATTGTTATGGCTTATTTGCGTCCATATATTGCATTACATTGTTTAATAATCTGTGTGAATTGAACTGACAAAGTCTTTCTATTAAGACAGCGGAAGTAATATTGAATCTTAGTACTTACTGTACCACTCCGGTCGTTAATAATTCTCATAAATTCCAATATCTGTTTTATGTAATTGCATTTCCATTTTATGATAATAAGATCTGTATATACATTCTCCGTCTGTTATTATATCGTCCGTCGCGCTTGCTCTTGTGGCTAAATCGTAGAGCCGATTGTCCAACAGTGGACGTTAAAATGAATTAATTCTAGAAATAAAATCAGTCTAGGTGCATTGACCGTCTCGTTGGCTTGATCATTGGACTCGAGCGTCAGAGGTCGTGGCTTCGATTTCCACTGGGGACGGACAAATTTGTACAAGATGGTCCCGGTCTGGATATTGTATTTGTGAATTGTTCTATCTTTATTTCCCATAGCACAGGAGAATATCCTAATTTGGGATTAGAAAAGTGTATGTATATGTATATTATAAAAAAAGTGTAGATACAGTAGTTCCCAATCGATACCATTTGACCGCCAGCCGTTATGGTCTATAAAAAGAAAAAGTACGTACTTTTCGTGAATACGTAATCTGAACCAATCATTTTCTTTTGATGGCTGCTCGCTTGCGTCACTGAATTCTTAATTATCTTTACCGTTTTCCATAATGATTGCTGAAATGTTTAACAGTTACGTTTGTCTGGAGGTGTTATTCGCCGTTTTTCTGTTTCGTTGCGGTAAACTTTATTTTCCTTCGGTAAAAGCGGTCGATATTGCGACATTGAATTGCGCAAACTGGCGGATACATCGTCTCTGCCTATCCCTTAGGGACCAAGGGCGTGAGCATTATGTATATATGTAAAAGTGGTATATGTTTTACTCCCGGACTTTCGGCTGGAAGTTAAACTTATATTCACTTCTTCTCTGTCGTTCCCTCACTGCTGAGGATCGCGACCGTATAAAATGTCTCCACGCATACCAGTCACCACATTTTAGTATTACCAAATTGTGATGATTTGTTATATGGACAGGCAAACAGATTTTCTAACAAAGAACACCTTGAACGAACTATCTATCAACGCATACCTCAGGTCGCTTGGTCTAATACTATTTCAATTTTGCGCAGAGGTTCCTCAAATGACATAAATAAATGAATATAATATGTACAAACACTTATATAATCCCAAACTAGGATTTTCTTCTGTGCTATGGAAAGTAAACAAGGATAGAGCAATTCACAAATATAACATCCAGAACGGGACTAAAAGGTAAAAAAATTACAAAGTAATAGTAAACCGCACATAGGACATCCAAGCCATAAGGTATAAGCCAAGACGTTTATTATGTAAGAAGACATGTGATGTATTTTCTTATTAATGTTAAATAAATAATTTAAAAAAACCTGTCTGCAGTGGTAATGGAATTACGGCCTCTGGCGTTAGAATCCAATGCAAGCCACTAAGCCAACAAGGTGGTTACTATACCAGGATTTTATTAAATTTCACCTCCTAGTGGATAAAATTCCACACGGACGACGTCTCAGACCACAGCTTATTTCCGGTAGGAATGATAATTCGCTATGGAATCACGAAACAGGAGACTAGAGTTTTCAACACAAAGATTTCTCTATTTCGAGCATTAGCTTACGCATTAACGTTTGAGTCTGAATTCCATTGTTGTTTATGAGCTGTCCTCTTTCAATCAACGTCCGAATCTCACATTGTTTTTCACGAAGCCCCATATCGGTTGTGCAAAGTTTATCTTTAGAATAGCTTCTGTTATTCTTCAGAAGTAGAATTTATTTAATGGCTATCTTATCGCCTTCTTGTTTTCGCTCTGTTCATCTCCGTCTTGTATCCGTCACTACTTGCAATCTTGCAGATGGCGTAAGACGTATGAGTATTTAAATTTTGAGTTGATAACACCGTACTTCTAGTCTGTCGATAGCTAGTCGTAATGTCACATTACTTTCTTGCATTTAGAGTTTCTGGTAGAAATGTGGCGGCGGCGACAAGCACTGGCGGGCACTCCTCCCTGTCATATCCTTACGCCCCCCACTTTGAAAATCAAGGCAAAATTAAAATCATAACCCTATTTTTATGGCATCGCCTTATAAGTACTATTATGTGCCGTAGTTGAGAAAGAAAACCTTTTGCAAATGGACAAAGTTGAACTTTAAAGTTACTTCTAATGCAATCCTTTATTAGCATAAATATATACGTACACTTACTTGCCGCTGTGGCTACAACCTAGCCAATAGAACAAATATTGGCATGCAAATCCACACAAGATTGTGTACTCTAGCTTGTGTACGGTATGACTCTCAAGTAGTATAACTCAGGATTGTACATATATACTGTATATGTACTCGCTGGTTTAATGATATTTGCGTCATCGAGGTGGACTGTAGGTATTAGCCATACCATTATATATCTAGTCTTACTGTGAGTAAAAATTACTTGTGGTAAGGACTGGGGTAGTCAACTTCACCGTATGTTAAGAATGTTAAATGTCAAGAACTTAAAAGGTTTTTTTTTTCGTAATTACTAATTAATGTATTAAAACCCATTAGCGACCATGCTAGCACCGTTATTGCAAGTGAAAAGTGTCCCTTTGCAAGAAAATGTAACAATAAACACGTTGCATCGCGTGTTGATGTGTTTCTGGCCATAGGATTTCATATGTTTGGATTTTAATCCACACGCGTTGCGTGGCGTCGCGATGCGTGGCGTCGCGTCGCGTGTGATAAATATATCGCTGCCTTAAAAGATTTATCAAATTAATATTTGAAATGTGGATATAATGATTAACAATAACAGTAACAAATATTTTTAATAATCGCTTTTCAATTCAAATTAGTCATTGTAATAACAAACTTATTGGTAACCCAGCGGACAAAATTAATATAATAATAATAATCATTTATTTCAGATTAGCTGTTGCCCGCGACTACGTCCGCGTGGACAACTTAACATCACAAATTATTATCTATTTCCCGTAGGAATGGGATGTTTTTTCGGGATCAAAACTATCCTATGTCCTACTCCAGGACCTAACCTATATGTGTGTCAAGTTTCATCCCGATCCGTCCAGTGATTAAAGTGTGATTGAGTAACAAACATCCAAATATCCAAACTTTCGCATTCATAATATTAGTAAGATTAATAAATCCATATTCATATTAAAATAATGACAACAATAAAAATAAAATTTATTAAAAAAATTACTAAATATAACAGCAAAATAAAATACCAAGATATAATTATATATAGTCCACTAAGTCACCATATTGTTTAGAAACCTATTTTTATTACTCTTCGACTATTTAGATTTCAATTTGTCAGTCCTATATCAGTATATTTCGATTTAAAAGTATTTCTGAAGATCTATTGGCCTATTTGAGACCAAAATACCAAGAAAAGTTTATTCACCCAAATAAGAAAGTAATTGGGAAAGCCCAACTCTGTTGGGAATAACCTCAAGAAATATAACAAGTGTATTAGATATAGAGAATTGAAAGAAAAATATGCAAATTGGAGGCAGCATAAATCATTGTTAAAAGCTCGCAGTGTCGTAAACTCCCAATGGTGGAGTTGGGAAGGGCCGCGTTCGGAATTCCATCCGTATCGCGTCCTACTTGCGGAAATGCGGAAGTTTCTTTACGGAACGAAGTTAATTCTCTCGTGGATTTTATTTTTGTGACTACCAAGCGTATTCTGAGGGTGGGCTTGTGCCCAATTGTGGAATTTGATACTCGTTAAAGATGTGTTACAGCATTCTTTGCAAAATTTAAAATCCGATTATTAAACCACACTTTATATGTACATTTACGAAAGATATGATAAAAATTTGGCAAATATTAATTGTAGGTTTTATTTTTATTTTATTCGATAGGGTTGTCCGAAAATGCTCACGCTCAGCTTTTCCGTAACGAAAAAGCTGCGGCATTTTCGGCTTTAACTATACTTATACCAGAGAATATTAAATATTACTACGTAAAGAAGCAACACTCACCTCCAGTGTAACGTCGCCCGCAAAATAGAGCACAGCGCGTAGTGTCAGCCGGTTAGAAAGAGAAGCATTTATGTGTTGACGTATATATAACGTCGTCCCTCTCTCGATAGTTTACGCGCACACACGCACGTGTACGGACAGACTGGTGCGCCTGTAGTGATTAAATCTGTTCGCTTGTATGGACGGTGGGGGTGTTGCCACAAAGTACGTAAAGCGGCGGTCGCGCGTTTTTATTTTGTGGTGTTGCCTATGCTCTTGATTTAAAATTACACGGCAATTTTGTAAAGAAAGTTATGTCAATGTCAAATTGACATTTCAGGGGCTCTTAAACTAGGACCGAAAAATCATTTTGTTAGCTGGGTGCACCGCGTGCGCATGAGGTTGGCATTTGGTGGACTTGATGTCGTGCTTTGTTACACCTTTCCCTATAAAACCTTGAAACTGACGAAACATCCGGCTTAGTGTTTTAAGCATTGGGCAGGCGGCTTTGTAAGTTAAATTTTTACAATTTGATTGTAGTCTGGGTTTTATGTTTGTAAAGTTTTTTTTGTCCTGGTCTAATTAATTACTGTAGTACAGGAATTCCTACTTTGGAATACAATTGGAATTAGACAATAATATATATCGTTGCAAAAAGCAGAAACGCTGTATATAACCCACATCGCTGTAAAATTTTGCTTATTTTAAATTCGAAAAAAGAATCTACGTCGAATGGTCTGGCTTCCTTGTCTCTACGGCTAATAGAAAATATAGAGGACCCAGACCATTCGACGTAGATTCTTTTTTCGAATTTAAAATAAGCAAAATTTTACAGCGATGTGGGTTATATACAGCGTTCCTGCTTTTTGCAACGATATATATTATTGTCTTGAGATATAAATTACTTACTTATTCATAGGTATGAAAATGGGAGAGCGTAATAGGAATGAAACCATGTTATCGTAATTCAATCGTAGCTCAAGAATTGGTTAAATACTAAATATTATAGTAATGTGTATTAAAAGATATGCAAAAGTGAACAATGTGTAAACAAAAAGTGTCAATAGTGATGTTGCTGAAAGTGGCCACCTGAAGAGAGGACCATGGGCGTCAAAGGCAAATACCTGGTGAATATCTGAGTGATCTGTGTTTGTAGAACAATTTATGCATGTTTTAGTGTTATAATCCGAAAAATATCTTTAATTCATTTAAATATTATAATTGCGGAAGATACACTACCGCTCAAGTGTTTAGGCATCATACGAGGGGCGTTCAAAATATTCTCGGTATTCGAATGAAGACAAACAAGTACGAAAAGTTTGATATTTTTATTTTTCAATATACTGCCCCCCTATGTTAATACACTTAAAAGATCGATCAATTATTTTTTTTAATCCCTCATAATAATATTTTTTATCCTTGGTGTAAAAATGCTCGTCCACTGCCGCCTTCAACGCTTCATCGTCAGAAAATCGATTTCCACGCAGATCCTTTTTGAGATTGGGGAACAAAAAAAGTCGCTGGGGGCTAAGTCCGGACTATACGGTGGATGAGTTATAGTTCCAAACCCACATTCAGCAATAGCTGCCTTGGCAATATGAGCAGTATGGACAGGGGCGTTGTCATGCAGAAGCAGAACACCTTTGGTTAACTTTCCTCGCCTCTTTTCTTTGATTGCATCCCTTAATTGACGTAGAATGTTTGCGTGTACTGTCCTGTGATATTTACACCTTTTTCTTTATAATCGATTAACAATACTCCTTCACAATCCCAAAATATTGTTGCCATAACCTTGCCAGCGGAAGGGACGACCTTGAACTTCTTGGGATGAGCTGAACCCTTAATGTGCCACTGCATGGACTCCTGTTTACTCTCTGGGTCATAATGATGAACCCAGGTTTCATCTCCAGTAACTATTTTTTGCAGCACCTCATCAGGATTTTCGCCACACAGGTCAATAAAATCGGAACAACAAGCTGCACGCATATCTTTTTGAAGCCGAGTCAGCATTCGCGGAACCCATCTTGCACTCACTTTTGACATATTAAGATGGTCATGGATAATATCATGTACGGTACCAATAGAAAGATTGGTTACTTGAGCTATTGATTTTATCTTCACTCGACCATCTTCCAATATAAGGTTTTCCACCTGATCAATATTTTCTTGTGAAGTAGCTACTACAGGCCGGCCAGGTCTAGGGTCATCTTTAATACTCTCCCTGCCACGTTTGAATTCGCTTGACCACTTTTGAATGGTAGATAAAGAAGGAGCAGACTCACGGTAAACACAATCAATTTCCTCTTTTATGGTTTTTTGATTTTTACCCTGTTTTGTCAAGAATTTTATGACGGAACGATGTTCTAATTTCGTTAACATTTTTAATTCACTCATAGTGTTCATGTTTGTTCAGAAATTGCAGAAAAACAAAAGAACATCTCGGTTTGAATTATATTTTTTTTTTAGTCAACGAATGAACCTTAGCAGCCAGTAACAAAACAAATTCAAAAAGAGGTTGTAAGATATCAATACCGAGAATATTTTGAACGCCCCTCGTATGTATGTGTTTCATTTGTTCAATATTAAAATACGATTATAAAATCGTATAAAAATTGACATACGTTTATTTTTGGGAGTATAATAACAAACATTAGTAGTAATAAATGTGAATAATTAAATTTATGATTTATCAAAGTGTCCACGTTCTATTATAGTTTTGGTAACTGTCTTACAAAGTCTAGGCCTACTTTTATTTAATAAGACTATCTAAAGTATCCTCTGATATTCTAGTCCACTCTTGTTGAAGAAGTGACTACAAATGAGTTGATGATGTTTGAACAAATAATCCAATTGTAAAGTATAAAACTATTGGTTTAAAAATATACATTTATTGTAAATCTGTAATTCTTGTATATTTTTATATTATATTCTAACTTATTTGACTTTTGGCCTTAATGAAACAAAATATTCCTGTTTTGATCTAAAATGAAATATTTATCAAAAGGTATAATATACCTTAGGGATATTATGCCTAAATACTTATTAAAGGTTGAATTTTAGTCAAATTCAACTTCGTGTGTTTGATAGATATTTCAGTATTACTCGTAAAACTACTGATTGCTTGAGAAACAACGTTTACTGAAGGTCAATTTACTTTTTATCAAACTTCCTATATACTCCTTTCCGCACTACGTACTAGAATACGTGCAGACCGTTCTCATCGAGGTCGCTGTCGTTTCACACTAGTAACAAATTAATAGATTAAAGATATTTTAACGGAATATTTCAGTTTTGACTATGAATGTAAGCGGCTGAAGAAAGATTGCACCTCGGAACTCTTCACCTGTTTTCAACGGAATTAATAATAGGAGGGTTGCAAACATTGAAGTCAAATTCATATATATTTATTCGTAAACACAGGTGATGTAAAGGATGTATAAGTAATAGAATGCTCTGTGTTCTCATTTCCTTTGTACATAGATTGTACGGCATAACTTCATTTGTTGGGTGGATCATTGGTGCCTATCATGTGGCATCATACCCTAATATCTTCCAGATTGGACTTAATTCAATTTAGGCAATTTATGAAGAGTAGAAATAATTCTTTTGAAAAAATTACACCTAAAAATTATATGACTCCTTATTTTGAACATATGTACACCTTTGATATTGACAAAAACATTATTAAAAGGGGTATGTATAAGACTTTGATAGTCCTAAAATAAAACAGATTCAACCGTCTTATATATACGACTTTTGAAAACACCTCCCGAAGGGAAACGTGCTGTCAAATGAAACCTAGGTAGAAATGTGACCTTGTTCGACCTAGAACCATGCTACATTATTAGTTGTATTTTGCGTAAAAATCACCTATGATTGCAAGGAAACACAGTCATTGTAAATAACTAGCTGCCTATATTTTGACTATATGTTGCCAGATACGTTTTTAAATGGAAAAAAGCGGGACTAGGACACCGAATAAGTAATAGTACAAGTATAGAAGAAACACTTAGAAAGCTTGTTCACATACATACATAATGCTCACGCCTTGGTCCCAGAGGGGTAGGCAGAGGTGATGTATCGCCACTTCAATGTCGCAAAGCGACTTTCCTTCGCCCGCTTTTCGCTCCGTGATACCCCTTGACGTGATGTGTTGCGAACAACATCGCCGCTCATTTGTCTGTATTTAGTATTAATAATCCTAAGTAGATTAGTCAGAAAGTTGTGCGATGTGGCCGTACCGTTTATTTATTTATTTTGTTTTGAGAAGCAGTCGCCAGAGCCTCGTCTATAAGATAGCAGGATGCACCGCATGCTTGTGACTTAGAATTTGGAATGCTTGAATATTGTACCTCTTTAGGAGACCCGTATTATTTGTAGTATTTCTTTAGAATGGAGCTTCAGAATGGAGCCCATAATCAAGTTCATTTATTTATATGTAAGTTTTTCTCTTCGATTTCAGTGACCTTTGTTTTTATTTTATCATTAATGTCTTTTCAATGTTTATCTTACGGCTTTTCCTGTTGACTGTGCTGTCTGATGAACTGTGACCTTTCGCTTTACTAGTACAATCGACAACGAAACTCACTTCAAATGTTTGGTATTCGGCCGAATACTGTGTTACTTATCGATATTCGGCCGAATACCGAATATTTGTTGCGAGTTTGTCGAAAAATTATTTTATTTATTATCGCCTATACATTATAGTATTTACAATAAAGAAAGTTACTAAACATATTTGGAACTTCAATAATTTCGAGGCATCTTCTTTAGATATTAGAAACTATCGACTTTTTAGTTTTTTTTTAATTATGGAAATTCAAGAAAAAAACAATTCAATTCAACTACTCGTTATTGCACGTACAAAATTAAAAAGATACAATAATAAAGTAACTTACTATATGTAATCCTTAGAGATTTTCCAGGAAAACATAAAAAATACGACGAACCCGTGTACTGTGTAAGACACTATGCTGATCCTTTTTTTTAACGTAAATTTATCACAAATCAAGGAGTTTTCATTAATATTTAGATGATGGTAAAAAAAACGAATTTTTTGACTTCAATAAATTTAATACTAATAATTATAACAATTATGAAAAATTTAAAAGCATGGAATCATCACAGTCAAAATCATTTATTGCACACTTGGTACATTTATACACGTAACCTTTTTTTTTTCGATTACCTACCGCTTCTTAGGTTTTAGCGCTTTGCAAAAAATCCATAGAAATTGACCCAAAAATCTTAATTAAAAATCAATATTTAAACTTGTAATCTCTCAGGCTCCCCAAACCAAACTGCATGGTCTAGTGTGGGAGCTCCAAATATGTATTGTCCTGTTAATTTTAATGTTTTAATCATACTTAATTCATGTAATTTAATGGATTACTGTAATAATCTGTTAATCTGGTAATTTATAATAATAAATTATTTGAATTATTTTAGTTTAAGTAAGGAAACCACTCCAGTTTATAGTTCCGTTTTAAAGTGCTTCTATTCTGTAAATCTATCCTGAATGCAACGTTTTGACGCTTCCCCTTTTACCTTCAATGTTTCCCCTCACTTGAAGCACATCCGAATGGGGACAGGTCGGAGCCCCGGGGTGCCCCGGGTGTTACCACCTAGGCCACATCGCTTCTGATAGTGTTGCAGGGGTATCTTTCGACTGTCGATAGTTTCGTTAGTTGCAAAATGAATAATTCTATCGATATGCTTTCAAATCCAAATACTAATAATTGGTTCAAGAACGTTTGCGTTCTTGTATTAGATATATCTGTGTAGATATATTACCACAAGCAATATACCTGGTGCCTGACTAATTAGGATTCCCTGTTCTATTGTGTTTTTGATGGTAAAGATCGTCCAGTTCAAGACGGCGAGCCCCACTCCTTTTCTAAATTGCTTACATGTCACTGTATGCGTTATCTTGTTACTGTGTTAGTTCTATCGTTACGCACTAATCATCAATGTGTGCATACGTACATTAAGATACTGGCGTTCGGATTAACTCCCCGCGGTCATCCCTCGCGAAGAGTAATTGGCGTGCCATCGTGAATTGAACGATCTATATTGAACGCCTACACTCGCGATAATATACTAGATAGTTGCGCTGCTAATTCACATCGCAACATTTTCGAAACGGACCGTGTCTGGATTCACTATTGTCTTTTGTCTCATTATATCAGGCGTTAATAATTACTACGTAAAGAAGCGATACTCACCTCCCCCACCAGTTTAACGTCGCCCACAAAATAGAGCTCGGCTGTCAGTTCGGCCGGCGCCAAGAGATCGACGCTAGAAGTTAGAAAAAGAAGCACTTATCTTGTTAACGTGTAATGTTGTCCCTCTTTAGATCGACTATGTTCGCGAGCTGGATGCAGGGACCTTACAATAATATAGGCACACACACAAACGTGTACGGGCAGGCTGGTGCATCTGCAGTAGTAGGCATGTGCAGAAACTGGGTCCTTCTGTCACAATTCTTTCTCTAAATGTTTAAATCTGATATTACTTTGGCCAGAACAACATTGTTTCAAAACATTTTGTTACGCACATCATCATCATCATCAGGTTATTTTTGTCTCCACTGCAGGAGCACAACCCTCTCTCATCTGCCGGAGACAGACGGAGCATTTGGCCTACACTCCCCGCGCTGGCCAGACGGCTTGGGGAGGCCTGATTGATGTTTTATAATGTATTCCCTTAGTCGCCTTGTACGACATCCACGGGAAGAGTTGGAGTGGTCCTATTCTACTCTACCGGAAACCACACTCGTTACTCTGTTCTAAAACTATCGACTATCGACCCATCGCCTATGTTATATGTTTTAGCAACACTACGTACAGGACGTCGCATGCGGGAGCGCAGTGAACTCATTTGGGTTAGGATGTTGCGAGATGCCCTAGTTAAAAATTCGCGCGAGTGGCGAGATGAATGTAACTGCATTCACAGTGCAGCGGCATGACCACGCGACGATATTGTAGCTATGTTATCGCAACACACACTGATAAGAAAAACATAACGGGAAGTCGTATCTGCCACATCAACAAACATGTTTAAGAACCAACTAAGGTGTGTTTTTCTTTAAATGTCTAATTTGATAAACAAACATGGCGCCAAGGTGACCATAGATATAAAATAGTGTTGTCAAATAATAGAATTAATTGATTCAATTGAATTTAATTGAATTTGTGATTAATTCTATATTATTCTCAGTGATTATAAGTTTAGGAATATTTATTTATTTATTGCTTACACCCATGGATATTCTGTATCGAAATACAAAATTTCATCCACATCGGATCATTACTTTGGACCTAGCATACGACTGCAGACAAACGGACACGCAAGCACATTGTTTAGTTTTTGGTTTTTTGGACTCTTACATGTCTAAGGGAACATATATCCATCAAAGTTTCAAAAATAAATACAACATATTGCAGAAACATTTTTATTCTTTAAGGTACAAAATACAAATCATTGTAATAACAATAATATTAAGTATGTATAAAAATTTGTGTTAACGTTCTGCTTCACTAAAAAGGGGTAAGTTGTACTTAAGAATTTAATGGCTAACATGTAATGATTATGAGATATTCCGTGCAGTAGGTAATTTATGTACGTAATGTAATTGTTTTAGCGTAACGACATGCCCTTTTTGTAAGGAGGAGAAAGATCTCTAGCAGAAACCTTTCACGTTGTATCTTATAGTAAACAACACATCAAGAGACCCTAAGCTGCTAGCCGGTGGCATTTACGGTTTTGGCAGAGTTCCGCTCAGCTCAAAAACTCTCCTGGCGTCCAATACCTAGTTTAAGCTATATTATCCTTAGTTTAAGTCTTTACCATTAGTTTTATACTCTAGTATATATTATCTTTGGTTTTATAATAAATATCTTTCGAATATCACTGTATATACATTTGAATACCAAGGCAACCCATAACAACAATGCACCGGCATCAAACTTAATATTTTAGAAAAGTGCAAACGATAATGAGCAACAAACATCGATTTTACCGATGCGATGCCGATTACGATTATCTGTGCCAATATTCCGTTAAAATTAATAGAATATCAATTGTCTATCTTTTTTGGTTCAGTGGATGTCCAACTTATTTGTCTAATCCTTTTTTCTCCTCGCCTACTTATTTCTAAAGATTCAATTACTTACAAGTATTCCGAATGAATAATTGAATTGCGTAATTGAATGCGTGACATACCCCATCTCTAAAATCCAAAGACAATATAGAGATAACCCGTCTCAATATGATTTAAGGTTAAAGCGATTTGTTGATAATTTTGCTAAAAACTAAGGTTTACGATGATTAATTCTATTAGTTTTGTGAGTGGATATCGTGCAAGTGCTTGTTAGAGGTATATGAGGATTTTGGGTCAGTTTTATTGTGTGATTGGCTCGCAAATTTGAGATTTTGTAGAGGTGAGTGGTTTGTTTACTACTTAGGACATTTAAAGAAACATTAACTTTAGATAATTTCTTCAAAGAAAATAATCAAGTAGACTAATGATATGGAAGTTATAAGGAAAATATAGGTCGCTATAAGCTGCCTTTTCATTTAAAATAAAATAAAAATAAGTCGACTTTAAGAGATATGATTTGCTGAATCTGACAATGCGTTTGTTTAGCGACATTTGAGCGTTGTGAATGCTACTTTTAACATCGGCACTCGCTTGCGTTTTTTTTTTTGTGATAATCAAAGGAACTTTTGATATGTGTTTGAATGTCCGAGAACCATAGTACAAGCTCTGCCTAGTTTGGGATCAGATGGCCTGGTGTGAGATGTCCCCACATATTATTATATTTATTATGCTGCCCTGATACTCTTGAGAGAGCCGTGTGATTCCCGGCTTAGAATAGGGTCACCCCCCAATCTTCCCGTGGGTGTTATCAAGGCTAATAAGGGATTACACCACGAAAGAGCAGCAGTGCATATTTAAATCATTATTGCGATCACCAATCCGCCTACCAAGCGTGGTGATTATGGCAAATCTCACGATGGAAAACCCACCAAAAGTGGCATTCTATTGGGGAGGCTTATGTTCAGCAGTGGACGTATTTCGGCTAATGAGATGATGATGATACTAGAAATTTAAAGCCACGACCACCAGTTTTCCAACCAAACGTCCTAACACTAGGCCAGTAAGGTTCAAAAGGTATATTGATCTCGTGCGCATTTCCTCAACTGAAATAAGACAATGGACCGAGATGCAATCAAAAGTCGATTGGTTCCGATCGCCGCGCGGCGAAAGTCGTGGCATTTGAGACGAAAAATCGTGTCGAAAAGAAAGGCTCTTGGGGAGGGGGGAGGGGGGTGTCGTGTCACGCCTGGGTCGTGTCGTGACGTGAAAAAGTGTAGTGAAAATACTTTTGATTAGTTACAGATGAAGTTTATGAGTTGTATGCGCCAAACTTGGAGATCGCTGACAATTAATAATCGTCCTAAATGTGGTAATAATGAAGTTCAAAATTGTATGTAGGAGAATATCCAGCGGATAGCGACGTTTTGAACTTTATTCCAACATTCAAAAATACGACTTTCAATTATCATCATAAAATCTATTGCGCTGTTCGCCAGCTCTGCGCTGACGCTTAGCTCATTTTTGTAATAAGCTATACTATTTAAAGAGCTTAAGGTAGCTTCGTTTCCTAAGGACTGATACGCGATCAGACACTGCTTGTAAGGAATTGTAAAAAGTACCGTCCGATCAAAGCGACCGCGTCACGCGACTGTTGGGTGTGGCGTGACCCGATTTGCCATAATCACCATGATTGGCAGGCGGATTGGTGATCGCAGTAATGATCTTAATATACACAGATGAACGCTTCTGCCCGTCCCTGGTGCGATCGCTTAGTCGTACCGTCCGTTCAAAGCGACCGCATCATGCGACCAATGGGTGTTGCGAGACCCGACTACTCCAGTAGCAGTCGGCGCTGACAACCTTGCGGCGATCGCGTTATTTTCAACAGAACATTTTATAATATAATATTGGGCTTGATTCTGAAGGCACAATGTTAAAATTTGACAGCACTAAAACTGTTGCTATCCTTGTCACGTCATAAAGACGCAACCAATTTTATCGCTGTCAAATTTTAAATGTGTGCCTTCAGAATCGGGCCCATTATAAGACTTATAAATTGTGTCAAGCATAGTCCCCAACATCATAAGACTAACATAATCATCTTCTTCCACCAATAACTGTTGTATAACTCTTATTATAATCGTAGTTATTATATTTGACATCCGACGTAATTAATCTAGGAACAAAACAAGAACCGTTTCGAATTAAGTGACTGCCAGGAATGTCTTTGGTCTCGGGTCGCTGTTGCCACAATCCGTATGCGGCAGTGGCCGCGCGACATGCAGCCTAGGTCGTCTGGTCGCTTAGTCACGATCGCAATGGTCGAATGATACCGTGTAGTAGTAACAGAGGGACCACAAAGTACGTAAAGCGGCGGTCGCGGTTATTTTTTATTTTTTTTATTTTGTGGGGTGACTATTATCTTTAAACCAACAATGGGCCCGATTCTGAAGACACACATTTAAAATTTGACAGCACTAAAATTGGTTTCGTCTTTATCTTCAGGCACAATCGAGCCCAATACCTAATTAGTTTCACACTTCGCTATAAAAAAACTATAAATAAGTTTGGCATCTTCTGAAATGGGGTGTGCCAAACCACTCACATGTACATTACAATTACAATTAACTACAACATTACAATCAATAACTATAACAACAAAAATTAAAATTATTCAGAGTTATAAATTGATAAAAATTGATGGCATATAATATATAGTAGGTAATCTTAACCAGCTATACAAATTACAAATCTACCTTCGGAATGCTTCTAGCCAGTGATCATAAATAAAACATCCCTTTCAAACCATTGCGTATGAGTTTAGATTGAGGTTAGGTTAGATTATCAAAACAATTTTTAAGGTTTCGTCGAAAACTCTAATAGCGTAGTTATATTGTCTATTTTTCCGCCGGATAACACGAAAACTGTACTGATTGATCCGAGATTTGGAACAAAGGTTCATTCGGACATAGGGCCTCCTCATGCGTCAGTATAACTGTCGGAATAGGGACGCATGACGGGCGGGTTGATAGCCTTTACTGCATTTGAAATATGGCACATTATTCCTTAACCTAACCAAAAAATACTGTCTCAGGACTGAGGCGGCACTGATAGGTCCGAATGAACCCTAAGTATACCTGTGTAAAAATACCCAGCAATTATAAAGTATTACAAAAATATGAGAACACTAAAGAACTAAAGAATTTGAAAAAGTTATGCCAGGATCACGTGGCGCTCGTTCTTTTTAAAAAATAATAAAAATAAAATAAAATTCATTTAATTCAGACACAAAGTCCATATTTTGTTAGTAAATCCTACTTAGAAACTATGTTAGTACAACAATTATAATTGAGAATAAAAATAAAAATAAGGACTGAGTCCCCCACCTGACAGGCTCACCGCTTTACACTACTAACGTGTAAATCAGTGAACCTGCCAACCTGCTTTTGCGTACTCCATTCGGGTTATAGCGTACAGATACTCGTATGTTGTGTGTGTGAAAAAAACGAATGCACGAAACATTGTGTACACTGGGCTGGCATTTTGTTCATTTATTTATTAAGAGGCTCTAGATATTGCCTCTTTGCGCCGTATTTTGTTTTG
Organism: Esperia sulphurella; assembly: GCA_947086405.1. Lineage (NCBI taxonomy): Eukaryota > Metazoa > Arthropoda > Insecta > Lepidoptera > Oecophoridae > Esperia > Esperia sulphurella. The sequence goes on from OX352282.1 coordinate 6,781,249, forward strand.
GGTACACGTTCAGTTTGCCCTTTATCCTTTATCCAACCTTGCCCCAACTAATATTTGCCCCGGGGCTGTTTGATTCAAAAGCTAATCTCTGCGGTGCGTCCAATATCTCTACAAATCGACCCTTCGCCGAAAGATAGATTGCCTTCACCGACTGCGTGAGAATTTTGATTGGATTTTTACCGAAACGCCTTTCTATCTGAGATAGGTATTTAGACTTTAGACGCTTCAATTCTAGAGATATCGTTCGAAACGCTAATCGGATTTTAAGTGAATCAACAACAACAAAACAGTCGGCAAACCGTACTTAGTCGTGTGTGGTTCCCGACTTAGAATAGGGCCACCCCATCTTCCCGTCGTGGGTGTCGCATACTAAGGTATTGCACCAAGGACGGGTAGCAGCGTTCTCTTGAGATCATTCCTGCGATCACCAACCCGCCTGCCAAACGTGGTGATTGTGGCAAATCCCCTAATGGACAGTCTATCAAAAGTGGCATTCTGTTGGGGAGGCTTATGTTCAGCCGTGGACGTATTTCGGCTGATGATGAATGTGCGGGTGTAGTCAAATAGTTTTATTTTTATTTTCACGAATTATATCGGAAATTAAAAACTTTCATAATCTTCCATCATTGCTGGACAATTTCACATGTAAGTAATAATATTATAATACTAATAATATTTTTTTTTGTTACAGGTAAGCATCATGACGAGCGGATAAAGCGTAGTATAGTGAAACTTTCCGGTAAGTATATTTGCATTGTAACACAAGTTGCGAGTATACCTATTAAGTTAGCGAAATAAGGGCTTAATTCACGTTATCTTGTTGATCCATTATATTAGGCCTTATGGACGTAGCATAAGTGTGAGAGAGTTTCTTATAATCGTTATTAAAATACTTTTTTATTTTTTCAATATTTGACTTTGACGTGCGCCCCTTCGTTGGCAACCAATGTGCAGGGGAATCAGGGAGTACCTAGTTATACTGTACGTACTTAATATTTATTATTACCACGTTTTTATTAAGTCACTTTCTTGTTTGTCTGTCTGTCGTTCCGGGTGGAATCTTGCAACTCAAATTTCTCGAGCCCGATTAGCTATCCGGCTGAAACGTTCAGGGTAGCTCGCAACTCGATGACAATGCATTCTAAGTCCATTTATTAGCATGCAATGCCGACCTAACCTAAATTAAAACGAAAAAGAACAAAATATTTAATGTAGATTAAAAAAATAATCTAAAACTCACGTTTTTATGCGCCTTAAAAATAATAAAATAACCCTCCGGGGGTTTTGATGGCCCAGGAGGACATACACACTAAAACATCACATACATGCTTACAGGTGAACTGGAAAAACGTGGGGCTAATGTTATTATCTATTGAAACGTGTTAAGTAGTAAAGATGCGCCCCACGTTTTTCCAGTTCAACTGTAAGCATGTGGTGGTTTTTAGATTATTTTTTTCATCATCATCATCGGGTTACTTTTGTCTCCACTGCAGGAGCACAACCCTCTCTCATCTGCCGGAGACAGACGGAGGATTTGGCCTACACTCCCCGCGCTGGCCAGACGGGTTGCGGAGGCCTGATTGATGTTTTATAATGTATTCCCTCAGTCGCCTTGTACGACATCCACGGGAAGAGTTGGAGTGGTCCTATTCTACTCTACCGGATCCCACACGGCACTAAAATACTATCTCTACATTAAATACATTAAATATTACTATAATGTGCCAATGATGTGGTCGATGCTGAGAATGCCACGTCCACAGTAACTAAAAATAAGACTTATAGGTATGTGGGTTATCACAGCTCAGCAGACCCTTTTTCACGCTGGCTGCATCTATCTATACGTGCTCGGCTGCTGGGCTTTTATTAGCATCGCCCCACAGATGTGACCCCAAGTGGCTGACCAGTACTGCGTCGGTGGCCATCAGGATTGGTGGCTTATCCATCATTCGGCAATCGGTGGTTGTAAATGAGTGTAGTTGTTAAACGAAAATTATATTTATTGTGAACCAGGGAAAGGTTACTTTCGATCAATAAAAACCTACTTATCATTCATCATAATTAGACGGTCCGTGTTAATCTAATTAGCTGTACTAGTTTCGCTTCACGCAGATAATCTATTTATCCACACTAATAATAATATTATAAACAGGAAAGATTTGTTTGTTTGAAAGGTATGTTTGTAACGAATAAACTCAAAAACTACTGGACCTATTTCAAAAATTCTTTCACCATTAGAATGCTACAGTATCCCTAAGTAACATAGGCTATATTAATTCTATAAAAAATAAGGGATCCCTCTAAAACTTCAATAATGTAACCCAAGGTGTAATAACAAAGAAGTATAATTTTAATGTTCGGTACTATTCAGATTGCGATGAGTTTGGACTACATTTGGAGCTGTAGTGGGAGTGGGAGCGAAAGTGGGAAGGGGAGCGGATTCTGTAATCCGCGCGAGCGGAGCCGCGGGCACGGCTTTGTTCATTGATAAATTGCATCGGTAGTTGCAACTAGCGTCTAAATGGAACTACAGACTTAATATCTTTGGCTAGGAAATCATTATCATAACATAGAGGTAGTTTTCACAATTGAAATAAACGAAACCACACCACACTCCATACAAGCAAACAGATTTAATTATCTACTACTAATGCAGACCCATCAGCTGGTGTGCGTACACGTTTGTGTGTGTGCGTAAACTGTAGTAGGGCTACTGCATCCAGCGCGCGAACACTGTCAATCGAGAGAGGGGACAATACAAGTGATTCTCATTCTAACTTATAGCGCCGTTAGATAGCGTGCTGGCGTAGTGACTCTGTACCGGCGTACGGCGCGAGCCAAACGTGCGTACTGCCAGACGTGCTCTGTTTTGCGGGAGACGTTAAACTGGCGGGGGGAGGCGAGTGTCGCTTCTTAACGTAGTAATATTTAGTATTCTCTGGTAGAAGCTTGTCGCTCATAATCCGATATGGCACTAATGTCGTTAGTACCGCTGACACGGCCATTGACGTGGAAATGAGTTTCGTGTGCCGCCGCCCGACAAGCTGGGCGATAATTGAAATTGAAATATCGATCCTAAACGCCCGTCCACTTCAATGTTGCGTCATTTTTAGTTTTTACCTCCTTTAGTGCGACAATTTGTGATATTATTATTTTGTTAAATAAGCTTACCTAATTACTATGGTAAGCGAAGACATCAGAAAAACTCGCAGTTTTTTTATAAAATCATCAGCCGAAATACATTCACTGCTGCATATAAGCCTCCCCAATAGAATGCCACTTTCGGTGGGCGGTCCAGTGTGAGATATGCCATAACTACCACGCTTGCCAGGCGGATTGGTGATCGCAGTAATGATCTTAATGTACGCAGGAGAACGGTGCCCGGCCCTGGTGCAATCCCTTAGCCGCCTTGACGACACCCACGGGAAGATTGGAGGCGGCCCTATTCTAAGCTGGCAAAACTTGAGATACCAGAAATTAATTATGGATGATCGTTGGAGCACAGCCAGTAATTATTAAAATGATAGGAGAGCGGTGACGCAACTGACGTTTTGAATAGTGTTGCCACCCGTATATATCTTTAAAAACTTTATGTTGCAAGCACTGATATCTCGACGACCCGTGAAAGCCTCATACATCCATAAGTAATGCTCACGCCTTGGCCCTAGAAGGGTAGGCAGAGACGATGGATCGCCACTATGCGCGATCCTGACACATCTCACTTGCCTTACATTCATCAACCTTTTCATGCACCTCCTTTTATTCTTCTCACTGCGGACCCCAGCCTTTTTGAGGACGTTACTAATTTGATCCTTGAACGTCCACCTAGGACGACCTTTAGCTGTAGTTCCTTCCAGATTCGCACTGTAAATTTCTTTTGTCACTCTTCTTTTACTAATACGCTCTAAATATCCAAACCAACGCAACTTTCTATATCTTCTTTCAAACCACATTTCTCACTTATCACTATATTCCTCACTCTGTCATATAACTTCACTTTACATATTTATCTTAAAGACCGCATCTTAAACAGCATTTTTCCTGATTTCATGATTCTTCTGAAAGCCTCTCTTTCATGAATGTCTTCAGGTACAAACAAATGTGCTCGAGGGCCTGCCTTATGAGTCATGACTTCCCTCGTGGTCCGGATGTCCTTTAATAATTACAGCACAGAAAATATCGAGGGGAGTGTGCGCGGTAGTAGGAGCTGGGAACGGGAAGAATGACGTACTTATCGAGATCCGATAGAAGAGTGCCAGACGGGAACGTGAAGAGCACTCCTGTGCCACGTCTAGCGTGTTTGGAGAGAATGATGAGCCTAAGGAAGCTCGCACACGACAGACGATCGATTTGCAAAAGTCAGAGGAGCTATGCCATGAATGAGTATCTTTGCACCCTCATTTTAATCTTGTTTAATATTTCTCACTAGCATATGGTTGCCTGGAAGAAATCGCTTTTCCGCCACTTGTATATTTACTGTTTATGTCTTCTACTATTTTCTATACTTTGTGTGCAATAAAGTATATTCAATCAATCAATCAATGAATTAGTCAATGAATCAATCAATGAGTGAAAGACAATTATAGAAGGAAAGATGCCTGAGAGTACTGTAAAATAAACTAAATTAAATATTTTTTTATTAATGACATAACAATATTAACATTATTTTTTATTTTGTGGTGTTTTTTTTAATTTTATCTAATGTATATGTATATAATTCATTTATTTTAATGTTTGTGTAGTTATTTGACTTTGTGCCGTTATGGATTGTTCTGTTAGGGTGCAAATTATAAAAATAAATTAAATTAACTGTTCAAAAATATTACCGACTGAATTTGACATTGTTTTTGGAGTTTTCTGAGTCTCTATTACCAACGACATTTAACATCGATGCAACATAATCTATTGCCAATATTAGCAATTGAAATTTAGGGATCGGGATCTGTAATGCCTGGCCCCTGTTCGATAAATGTCCCTTTTCCAAAATGTTCCTTTCGCGATATGTAAAACCACAGAAATACTATCTAGATAGAATGGTGAAGTAGGCGCGATGCGCGCGCCAAACATTTGCAATATATTGCAAAAACTATCAAGCGCTTACTTGTTTCGTGTCGAGTTATGGTCGGGTGCCAAAATCTGCAAAAATGCCATATTGCGTGTTTTCTAACTGCATAACTGTATTTCCTAACTAAAAACGTGAAGGCTCGTCAAAAAGGGTGCGCGGGAGGGGTGCGCTGTATCCGAGAATCGACACGCGCGAGACTGAAGTAAAGAAGTGATAGATAGATAAACTCTTTATAGCACACAAATTAAGGATAACGATAAAATAGGTAGAGATTGATATACCCCTTCTACCTATATCCGTTTCTGTGTAAAAACCCTAGAAAACAGCTCATTCTCGCGATTATAGTACTTAAAGTTCATGACCCCACTCCTTCTCTAAGTCGCTTAACATCTCATTGTATCCATTATATTGTTATTGAATACGTATTGTAATGCATACTGACGTTCTGACTGCCTGCCCAAGTCCCGCACTCGCGCTTCGCGAAAATTAGCGCGGCGCGCCGTCGTGAATTGAACGGTCTGTATCTACTGGAGAGTACGCGTCTAGTCTCCAGTAAACGGTCGATTGTGTTTGTAAATAATTGATCCATACCAGTCATTAGCACGTACAATAGCGACCTTGAGCGTTAATATACGTTTAGTTGCGCTAACGGGCTTGTTTATTTGTTATACATTCTCAGAGATCTTTCTACCAGTAGTGCAGGGTCCATCAGACATTGTTTGTGCGGTGTTTGCGGTCAATTCTAGTTTCACATAGCTATCATCATCATCAGGTTATTTTTGTCTCCACTGCAGGAGCACAACCCTCTCTCATCTGCCGGAGACAGACGGAGGAATTGACCTACACTCCCCGCGCTGGCCAGACGGGTTGGGGAGGCCTGATTGATGTTTTATAATGTATTCCCTCAGTCGCCTTGTACGACATCCACGGGAAGAGTTGGAGTGGTCCTATTCTACTCTACCGGAAACCACACATAGCTATACTACATAATAAATTGTTATTTAAAAAAAAATTGGCACATATTGTAAAGAATGCTTATATAATGCTAATATGGCACTCTCTTCCAGTTGACCTTTGGAGATTATGAGTGGTTAGCGCAAAAAAAAATAACATAAGATAAATCATTTCCCATCCCACTAATATTATAAATGCGAACGTTTGGATGTTTGTTACTCAATCACGCTTCAATCACTGTACGGATCGGGATGAAACTTGGCACACATATAGGTTAGGTCCTGGAATAGGACATAGGATAGTTTTTATCCCGAAAAAACATCTAATTCCTACGGGAAACCAAATTAACCCTTAAAAGCAGTGAATATGTGTAAATATCGAGACTACTGCGAACGAAGTCGCGGGCAACAGCTAGTGATTAATATACATAGGACTTAATACTTACTACGTAACAGATACATCACTCCCTAGTAAAACAGAAAATATCTACGCTTTTAATCACCTACTGTCAGACAATGCACGCAAAACTGTGTCTAAGGCGGTCGATTTAGTGATGTAATTACTCCGTATGGGCGGGACGAGGCGGTACTTATTGCGGTAGGTTAGTTCGAGTGACGGAGGCCTGGCTATACCAGTAGTGGGACAACACTCGAATGGGATAAAGAGAAATCGGAAAGCTTAATATAGTGGTTAATTTTGGTGCTCCTTTGATTTGCATATTTTTTCCCATTTTTTTGTCCATCCGAGCTCGAGCCCGCCACTTATAGTTTTTTAATCAATCAATATTATTTGAAAGTAAGTGAAATTTCATGCAAGCCAAATAAATCACATTATACGTGTCCTATAATATAAATTCTAGACTCAATCACGAGAAAGTGAATAAATACTCATCAGCCTAGTTATAGATACATTTCTTCATCATCATCATCATCATTAGGTTATTTCTGTCTTCACTGCAGGAGCACAGCCCTCTCTCATCTGCCGGAGACAGACGCGAGGATTTGCCCTACACTCCCCGAGCTGGCCAGACGGGTTGGGGAGGCCTGATTGATGTTTTATAATGTATTCCCTCAGTCGCCTTGTACGACATCCACGGGAAGAGTTGGAGTGGTCGTATTCTACTCTACCGGAAACCACACGGCAAATTTCTTACATTTCCAAATATCTGTTGAAACGAGATCTTGGAAGGCGTTGGCACTTTTTGTATGAAAGGTCTTAAGACACCTAACCTCAGCCTTCAGCAATCATTAAGAAGGGCACATAATTGTTGAGATAAAAATAATGCCTTGTTAGTAACTTTTAACTGGTATACGAGTAACATTGAACAATGGAACCTGAGAAACAATGGAGGTACCTTGTCGCAGGGTGAACGACCTGGTCCGAGAACTCTACTTTGAGATGATGACACCAGCCGGTGTTGGAAAAAATCCGGAAAATAAAAATCATCATCATCGTCAGCCGAAATTGGGGATTTGCCATAATCACCACGCTTGGCAGGCGGATTGGTGATTGCAGTAATGATCTTTATATACTTACATTACAGAACGCTGCCTGTGCAATCCCTTAATCGCCTTGACCACCATTTAGGAACACCGTCTATTATTTATTTGGTTTGTGAGACGCAAATTCGTTTGTTTGTCATATGACTATTCATTTGGAATGAAATATAGTTCTCAGGGTGGTTACAGGCAAACGAGGCAGAACACTATGTCTAGGGTTGCCATCACTTAAATCTGTTAACGAGTACAAGAAGCAATAAAACCCCTAATTTTGGTGCTTACAACCCGGACATGTCAACCGAGCTTTAAGTTAAAATAAAAAATAGTTTTAATTGTCATATATATATTTATCAACTTCTTATTAAAAACTTTCAAACCCGGACTACAAAAGAAACCCCGCCCGGACGCCCAGTAAACTAGGACAAATCCGGGGAAACCCGGACGGATGGCAACCCTAACTGTCTAATCTAATCAGTCTAAACATTTGTAGCTCCTTACTTCATTAGTCTAACAAGAATTGCTATTACGATATCTAGAAGGAATGCTTCAAGAATTTTATCTTTTTTTTTATTGTTCTTATGGATTACACTGATTGATGGTATGTGGTCACTGTCGCTCATAAACTTGCAGCCACAAGTGTGGGGCCACCCTAGGGACTAGGTTAAACATGCGCGGCGCGGCCATGATTGCGGGGCCAATTGGTCGGGTGTCGCTAGAGCTATGTGACGCATTTGAGTAAAGTTCTGCGCCGCTCCACAATAGCGTAGGTATCAGCCCTATGCGAATCGCGTATGACTGTCAATGTGTGTGTCAAATTAACGGTTCAGCGTCACATGGACTTTCGTTTATACGCGTAGGATTCAATTTTGCTTGCATAAAATTTTGTAGGTAAGCTCTTTGACAAATTGAATAAGCTTTCTTAGGGACCGCGCCTTCTGTACTTGTAATATTATTTATTCTGTGACTTTTGTTAAAATGCTTTGAGTGCTTGTAATTATACTGGATCTCAAACTCGACAAACCGGAACGCATGCTAGATTTTTGTTTAGCGGCCGAAATAGGTAAAAGGGTGGTGAGGTGACCATTCTGGAATCCCACCATCATCATCATCAGTCTGAAATAGTACTCTCCCAAGGTGCGCCACTGAACCCCCATCCTCTGCTCTTCTCATCCAGTCACTGCCAGCTGCCTTGCGCAGATCGTCACTCCATCCAGCCAGGGGGCTCCATCTATCCTACCACCAGAACATAATTATTTGTGATAATTTAATACCAAGTGTATTTTGATATTTTATTTTAATATTATATACTGACATAGATAGTATGTTATATACTATGACATTATTTGAATTGTTGACATTGTAATTTAAATTTTGTACATTATTTGATTTTATGATATTTTTATCTCTTTTACCATATTAGAATGACATGTAAAATTGAATTTTTAAGAGGGATTTAATATACTTAGTTCTGACTGTTCAATACACTAAGGTTTTTTTTTTAAATATAGGCATACCAGTATTTAATTATTAAATATTAACGTTTCATTTTTAAGATGTAAAAGTGAAATAAATAAATCTAATCTAATCTATAAGGCTTACACCACGTACGTGACTTACTCGTTAAAATTCACAAAGGCTCAAATTCCCTTGCGTCATTAACTTTTCAACTTACCTGCCGGTTATCGATTGCCTCCGAGAGTGAGGAGAGGAGAAATAGTTAATCCTGTAATGTGTTTTCAGCTTCACTAATTTCACAATTTGAAGTCGGGAGTCATCAAAACTGTAATACTCGCACATATTTACACACGAGCAGTTATCTTTCTGTAGCTGTCACTTTTTATTAATGCATAAAGTATCCTCCATATTGGGGCGATAGCGGTGGAGGCTAGTCGATCACGAAGCTGAGCTTTTGTCCGGAAGTAACGATATTAACGTTACCTACACACTGAGGCGGTGGTGGTCTGCGATCATGGCGCGGTCTAGGTGATACACAAAAATATACCGTCCGCCTGCCGCGATAATGTAAAGTACTCCATAAATAATATTATACCTATAATAATATATAATATATATAAATAATATACCTCCGGACGAAAGCTCAACTCAGCTGGCAGTTATTAATTACTAGCTGTTGCCCGCGACTTTGTCCGCATGGACAACTTAAATTATTATGTATTATTTCCTGTATGAATGGGATGTTTTTTCGGGATAAAAACTAACCTATGTCCTAGCCAGAACCTAAACTATATGTGTACCAACTTCATCCCGATCTAAACATCCAAATATTAAAACTTTCGCATTTATAATATTAGTAGGATGGTATAATATTTGACGATTTTTTTAAACATGTAACTACTTATTACCTGCGTGACCTAACATGGTCAACTGGTAGAGAATTCCATATTGGCAATATGTTCGCCTTTTGTACTGTTTTGCTCAATAAAGTTTAATAAATAAAGTTATCAGTCTATCAGTATTTTTATTAATTTAATTTAATAAAAATAAGATGAAACTTATAATTTAATTATAAGTTTCGTCTAAATATTTAAGCAATGCGGTTTCCGGCTTTGAATAGGGCTACCACCGATCTTCCCATGTGGACTAAGGGATTGCACCAGGACGGACAGCAGCGTTTTACTGTGTATAATAAGATAATTACTGCGATCCGATCACCAAACCGCCTGCCAAGCGTGGTGATAACGGCCAGTCCCCCCAATGGACTGCTCCCAAAAGTGTCATTCTATTGGGGAGGCTTATGTCCAGCAGTGGACGTGTTTCGGCTAATGATTATGATCTACATATTTAATGTTCTAAATGTTCAACCGTTATGGCGTATAGAGTAAACAAACATCCACACTTTTACATCTTAATATATATATATATATATATATATATATAATATAAATGTTAAAGTTTAGATGTTTGGATGTTTGTTACTCAATCACGCTTCAACCACTGGACGGATCGGGATGAAACTTGCCACTTATTAATATTAGGTCCTGGAATAGGACATAGGATAGTTTTTATCCCGAAAAAACATCTCATTCCTACGGGAAATACATAATAATTTGTGATGTTACGTCGTCCACGCGGACGGAGTCGCGTGCAGCAGCTAGTTTATAATATTTATCAGTTCGATTTTCACTAATAATAATGACTTATCATCGTCATTGAGATCGATGTCACTGAGGTCTAGTAAACAATCCAGTTTCTAGATAACTCTTCAATTACTTTGCTTCCATTACTATGTAATATATATATATATATGTTTTTTCGCTTATAATATGGTCGTTCATAATTAACTTCTTGTATAAACTTCGACGAATGTATTCATCGTCAGCCGAAATACGTCCACTGCTGAACACAAGCCTCTCCAATAGAATGACACTTTTGGTGGGCTGTCCATTGGGGGATTTGCTATAATCACCACGGTTGGAGGGCTGATTGGTGATCGCAGTAATAATCTTAACATACACAGGAGAATAATGCTGCCCGTCCCTGGTGCAATCTCTAAGTCGCCTTGACGACAACCACGGAATGATTTGGGGTGGCCCTATTCTAAGCCAGAAGCCACACGGCAATGTATGTATGTATATGTATACAGGTAACTATTACGTTAATTTTTTTTATATCTGATCGGTTTGCGCTGGATCTCAATCTCACCTGGCGGTAGGTGAAGACGAGGTTTAAAAATATCCAAATTGTACTTGTCAGCAAATACCGAAGCTGGCAGGGAGTTCCATTCCTTAGCGGTGCGCATTATGAAAGAGGAAGCAAAACGCTTCATGCGATAAAATAAATAATACAAATAAGATTACATTTCTAAATTGTGTAGTGTCATTGCAAAACACGTTATACTGTCAGATTATCTATATTCCGTATATGGCTTATAGTAACTAAATCGTCTTAAAAAGTTGCTTTTACATTGAACAACGTAGGATTCAAAACTTAGTGTTAGAATATAATCGTTTTTCTCGTAACTTTTTTCTTCTGCATGTATAGATGTAACTGCCAATAGAGGTCGTGGGATGTGAGATATTTTTATTCATTTACATAATAAAATGATAGAATGTCTGATCTATTTAATCAGGCCCATACGTCTGGGTTTAGACGTAGGTTCCATTAACTTCCTTGGTAAAAAGAACAACTATACTATTTTCCTAATCAATAAATTTGTCTTCAATATTCATTCGAATACTATACCTAAAAAATAACATCGTATGATGATAATCCGCTATAGGTTAGGTACGGGTCAATGATTAGTACTTATGAATTTTGTGTCCAAATAATCTACAATAACATAATAGATTATTATAGTTCGTTTATTTGCTTATATAAAGTCCGTCACAGACTTGAACACAGACTAAAATTTACAACAGTACAAGATTTTTTACATTTTATAAATTATAATATTATTTGTTTGTCCAATTTTTACCTCGGGGAAAATACTCGATTTCCACAAGAAAGTCTTATGGAGCCGCTTCTGTATTTCACTTTATCAACGTTGAATCGTGTCGTGTCAGTTTGACATGACGTAATACTAATTAATCATTGCGTATGATTGCGAGTGTTAATGATTGACAAGATCTTAACTAATATTAATAATAATAGTTGGTCTGTAATATTATATCATAAACCAGCTGTTGCTTGAATCAACCTTTCTTAGTCCATTTTTTTTCGAGAGGGATGCATTTCTAAAAACCACCATCTCAATGCCGCGAGAATTGTTCCCTTTGTGAGAACATATACATAAATTTAACATATTAAATTGTAAATAAATTACTTAAGTAACAAATATTTTTAACAATTATAGTATTCCAATTCAAAAAAAGTCATGATCATAACCCTAGGGGGCATAAGCAACATTCTCCTCTGGGTTATAGTTGACGGCATGTGCTTTGAGCTTGGAATTATATGAGTGCCGGTACAAATCAGAGCGCAAGTTAGTCGCTAGCTATACTATATTTTTTACTTTACTATTTAAAAAATTTTGAAAGAATATTTTTGTTACTCTTTTAACTAAACATTTCAATCTAAATATGTTAGATTGAAATGTTCAGTCTTAAAACAGTATATTTCAATAAAAAAATTATTTCTTTTTTTTTGACACCAATAGACAAAGAAAAGTTGATTCACCTAGATGTAAAAATCAGTTTTTTTATCACTCCTCTACAACATAAAATTTGTTCGAAGTTTTGTTTGTAGGTAGTTCAAGAGAACCAAATGACCAAATGCCACTTTTTACTATGGGAAAATAAATTCCCGCTAGGAACCTCAAATACTTGTTGCTTTGCCTGCTTTTTCCAATTCGTCTACTTTACACCAATGCCAATGAAACTTTTATTAAATGTTTAGTTTGCCTTAGATAATTCAGATAACCTCACAAGTTGATGTTTAGCTAACCGTCTCCACTGTCTGCTACTTACGCAGTAAAGATAATTTGTTCTTACAATCAATTAGTTAAGTTACAAGTTGTTACGACGCCAGTTGTATTAACTCAGACGTCAAACTGACCCATTTTAATAAACAGTAATTTATAAACTTCAGCAATTTGTAGTCATAATTGCTAAAGAGTTACTCGTTAAAATCAGAGAGGTAGTCGTAGCAGTGATAAAAATCTTATAAAAGTAAAGCCGATTCACCAAGTGTTTAGCGTAAAACTGAAGTGTTCTTTGTCTTCCCAATTTACGTTCGCGTGAAGCTAAGCTAAATTGATTTTTTGTAGACACAAGTAGAGTAAGCCAAATTAAAAAAATCCAAAGTGTTTCTCGATGCGATGAAATGAGTGACATCAGATTCAGCTTAACGTAAAGTTCTATTAACTGTGTCAATCAATTATTTACTGTGAAACTAAGTTCGAGTGCAAAGTCAATCTCTAACTTAAATACGGTTTAGCATTATGCTAAGTTTAAGTGTTTTATAGTCACCCAAATCTAAGTTCCCAAAGTGTTTACATGATGAAAGTAGTACAGAAAAAGTGAAGTCTAATAGCCAAGCGTTAAGGGCGAAATTGATATATCATCCTGCGTGAAGCTTAAAAGCCAAATAAAAATTTATAAACTGTTTCGCCCTGCGGAAAGAGAAATCCTATTAAAGTGAAGCTATTTAACGTGAATCTAAGCTAAAGTGTTTAGCGGTAAGCTAAAGTGTTTTCCCTCGCGCGGTGAAGTACAGTCAGCCAAGATAAATCCCCAAACGATGCGCCATCGGATGCTGCCGCTGCTGACGCCGGCGTTCCTCTCTAAGCTGTGGCGGCGGAGACGAGCTAAAATCATGGAGAAGTTTCATGGGGTACTCTATTTTTACACAACTATAACGAAATCACTTTCTGGTTACTCGTACTGTATTCTTTATACTAGTCTTATTCGTGTCGCAACATTTGGCCGAACATTTGTGCAATTGATGGTCATACTTTTCTTAAAACAAAAGTTACAATGTGTATTGCGGTCTTCCGACCTAGCCGCTAAAGTGTTGTAGGAATATCGATAGCCGATAGTTTTTAGCCAAAACTGTGGTAAGTAGATCTTCATCATAGAAGCAATATTACTGCTTTCAGACTTAGGTCTGGACACATTCCTCTGAACAAAGGAGAATGCCCAAAAGTGGGCCTAAGATGCGTCTTTACTATTCATGTACCAAAAATATTGGTCTGAATTATGAATCCCTTCACATTTTTTTTAAATCTAATGGAATAGGGAGTTTAAAAATTACATATAATAAAAACGTTGATTAATTTCCGCCGACCGACTCTTTTTATAATAATCCTTAGTATTTTGCCTGTATTTTGACGACAATTTGATCCAGACGCAAGATTCAAAGTTCGAAGGGCAAACCGCCATACAATTTTGGGCATTCTCCTTTACCTTTTTAATGGGCAGAGTACCTTCACCAGATTATTCGGGATGCTGTGAAGAATGACGTTCAAGGATCAAATTCCTCAACGTCCTCAAAAAGGCTGGGGTCCGCAGTGAGTAGAACAAAAGGAGGTGCATGAAAAGGTTGATGAATGTGAGTGAGTCTAGCGAGGTTTGTCAGGATCACGCAAAGTGGCGATACATCGTCTCTGCCTACCCCTCTGGGACCAAGGCGTGAGCATTATGTATGTATGTGTGGAATTGAATAATGGAAGACGTCTATCGCGTAATTATGGAATGTGTCCGGAACGAACAGTAAAGAATGCTGTTATTAGTTCGTTCGAATAATATTGGGAACCAAGTAGGTTTATGTAACATTGTCCTGGCCTTTCACCGAAATGGCTAGGATTACTGTATGGCGTTTGTAGAAGATAGGTTTCTGTGCATGTTCACTTGTACAACCAAAGTAAGATGTATTATATTTTTATTATGTAAACATAAGACTTCTGGTACAGTGGAGTGGCATGTTAATTTGAGACAAAACTACTTAAATTAGTTTTCAAAAATATATATATATTAACTGATTTCAAGTCGACGTGCTTCAGGCGTTCTTCTCTAGGCTCGCGCCAAATGTATGAGGTGTGGTTGTAGCCTAATGCGTAAAGCGCATGCGTTGCTACAGGAAGAAGGGTGTGTGGTATTACTCTGTGCCGGATGCTACAACGTGCGGTCAACAAAGCCTTTCTATACAAAATATTTTTAAATGTCCTGTTTTCGTCATTATCACCGACCGAAGTGTGTTCTATATACACGTGCACACGCGGGCGTGTTATCTAACACAAACACCTTTGTTTGGGTCGTTCGGCCCGCTTTCCTATCGCATCATTCGCCTGGTTCAACCGGAGGTCTTTGACCTGAGCGGTTTCGACCGGGTAGGGAAATAATATCCGAGATGCGTCCTGGGACCTGATATGTATTGGAATTGGCTTGGATTAGGGAGGAGGTTTGGTTTACCATAAAATACTTCTATAAAATTTCTCATTTAATAATAAGGTAGCAAATTGCAACTAACGGCTAATGCAACGACATAGTTTTTCTATGACTGAATGGAGAAAATCATTGTTTATTTTAATCACCTCATTGGGCCCGATTCTGAAGGCACACATTTAAAATTTGACAGCACTAAAATTGGTTTCGTCTTTATCTTCGTAATACTGTGTGACAAGGATAGCAACAGTTTTAGTGCTGTCAAATTTTAACATTGTGCCTTCAGAATCGAGCCCATTATTTAAGTATTATTCTTCATTATCATCATCAGTCTAAGAGAGTACACTGTTATTTTTTAAATTTATTTATTTTATTATTATTCTTAATATATTTTTAAGCCATCGTACTGAAACCACTGGGTTTAATTGTAGGATGGTTTGGCGCTACTTAGAAAAACTTGCGATAATTTTTAAGAGCTATTATTGGTAGATTCATACAGTTACAGATACTATGAAGGGCGACCATCTAACTGGCACTGCCGTTTGCCAGATTATACCCCTTCATAATAGCTTTCAGTTTTCGCGCACTGCCCCTCAATAGGTCATCCACCAAACTTTTTGGTAATTCGTTTAGGATCTACATAGGCCTTTCCCACGGTGCGCCACTGAACCCTATCCTCGGTTATTATTATTAAATATACCTAATATTACCTAATGACATTGACATAATCATTTTTCCCAATCTGTTTATAAAGATATAAACTCTGTAGTTTATCCCGGTGCACTATACTATATGTAAACTTATCTATACCTCATACCATGAAGCAAAATAATTTTTCGCACCCCACAAGTCATTTCAAAGTTTTTTTCCTTTTGGATTGACACTAATTGGTTATTAAATTAGATAACAGTTTCTTTTTTGTCATTAGTCATGCAAATCGATGATTTTAATGTGCATCTGTTATCTAATTTAATAACCAGTTACTGTCAATCATGAAGGTAAAAACGTTGAGGTGACTTAGGAGGTGCCAAAAACTATTTTGCTACATGGTTTAGCACCTGTAGAGAAACATTAAAATTAGCAAGATTTTTTGAACTACGAAATTTTTTTTGCTTCATGGTATGAGGTGTAATGCCAAACAAGGATTCTTTGAACTGAAGAAATTAGACAAGGACAGCGAGCCTGTAATTTAAACAATCTATTTTTACTGTCCATACAATACAACCAAGGTCGTTTATGACGTCAGTGAAGATCGATTTCCAAAACGGTGACGTTCGTTCGAACTGTATTAATTATTCCAAAGGACCGCGTTACTACTATTGGTGCACAAGGACTGTTATTGTAGGCCACCTTTTGGGAGTGTTAAGTCGGGTTTTGTGGGATTTTTACCCACTATAACCCCTCGGGGGCCACCTCCAGTGCATAGTTGCATGCTCCGGGATCTTAGACGAAACGCAGCGGTGCCTCACATGCACTGCGCCCAAATTCTGTTCCTGAGAGAGATTTTCACCCCCGGACACCGGTCGACGATTGGGATTGCCCAGTTGGTTCGCGTCTTGGCCTCGAACGCGAGAGTTCGTGGGTTCACTAGGGGGAAGGAGGAAGGGATTTTGTTGTATTTGTGGTGTCCTGTCTAATTCACATTTCAGAGACGGAACGTGAAGAGCACTCGTGTGTCCCACGGCGATGACGAGAGTATAGGTGTGTAGGTATCGAGATATTTGGCGTTCCATGTTCCTGTCTAACCCGTAAAGGATATAGCGTGGGGAGATATGTCGTTTTATGCAAGGAGAGGGGTCAGTGTGAAGATTGAAACCTTGTTTTTGTATATAACTATAGAACAACCTGTATAACAGGGGTTTTGCAACGTCACCTTTGTATAGTACCTATGTTCTTTTTTAAATAAATTAAATACATAAATGCAACTGCAGCTTTTTCTTAATACTGATCGTTAAATAAAAAATATAAAAAAAGCACTCCGTGTTTTTCTGCGAATAACAATGTTGCGAAGCAATCTGATCTCTCTAATTGCTTTCCATTGTTCTTGTTATGGGTTGTTGTCGCGTGTAATGTTGTTATTGTTGGATGTGTGTAATTAGTTAACAATTTATGGAATAAATATTTAATGTGAACGTTATTAAAGACTTAGTAGTGACATCTTGCTCGCTAGTTAAAAGTTTTTGAAGTCAAAGTCAGATCCTTTATTTCACATCAGTACACTTGATATAAAATAAACGTTGCTTCCTTGTCGACTGGAACACATCTTTTAAAATCAAGTTTGTATACATACAATTATATAAAGATTGTGCGAAGCTGAAGCAACATTAGTACCAGGAATCTTTGTCATTCAAAGAATTGTCTATTTTATAATAGGCTTTTTACAAAGTTGTTTTTTAATGTCATTTTTAAACTTTCTTTATTTAAAGATTTCCTCTGGTAGTTTGTTGCGACTACTACGGCTGAGAGAAATATTACTAGACTATCCTGCCTAACTATCCAAAGACTGTATCCAACAACGTTCGAGTTGCGGCAAATAAGGTCGTTTATGCCTTCGAACGGTGGCCAGTAACCGGGAGTTACTGCAACAAGCACTCTATCAAGGTGCTTTGTTTTGGACATGTTTCAATATACGTTTGAGTTTGAGATTTCTGTTTTTATTGGAGTCTACTATACCCATGGCACGCTATGCCGTAAACTAGATCATGTGGGGCTCTATACGTGTTAGTCTTTAAGGTTATTCCTGGGCGCATCAGGTCCATTACCGTTTATAACTTGAATATGAGTATACTAATGTTTTTGTATTTTTTTCTTTGTAGAGTGCGTCGGAATCGTCTGCGGGCGCAGGCGGCGGCGCGTCGGGGGGAAGCGCGCGCGTTTCGTCCCGCTCGCGCGCCTCCGAGGAGCCTCACATCGGTAAATGCCTTATTGTAATAGACAACCGTGAAGAATTGACTGATAGGTTTCGGAAGACTGGTCTGTTTCAATTTATCTGATTGTTAGTTCTCTTTTTTACGGCCTAAGTAGCCGCTGTCATCCATTACGCTTCAGCCGCGTTAATAACTAAATGTGATACTGGTTATCACATTTAGTTATTAACGCGGCTGAAGCGTATTCTAATCTAGATTAAAAAAGTCTTGTTTTATAACCCAGTTTTCTAGAAAAAGAAAATAACACGTTTGAGAACTGCAATAAAAAAAAACAACTTGAACGTGCCGCAGTATTCTACGAAGAAAACAGCATTCTTGTAACATACTCGTAACAGCCAATGGGTTAAAATAAAGTTTAACGTGGTAGATTACTGGTTATCAAACTTCAGTTTTCTACGCGACTGAAGGTATCCATTTTTAATAACCTGCAGCCTGCATTGTGGAATTGCATTGCTTGCCACACTGAGGGGTAGGTCGGAATGCCATCATCATTATCAGCCGAAATACGTCCACTGCTGAACAAATATTTCCCCAATAGAATGCCGCTTTTGGTGGGCTTTCCATTAGAGGATTTGCCATTATACCATGCTTGGTAGGCGGATTGGTGATCGCAGTAATGATCTTAATGTACACAGGAGAACGCTGTTCGTCAAGACGACACCCATGGGAACGTTGGAGGTGGCCCTATTCCAGGAACCACATTTGCTGAACCTTACGTAGCGGTAATAGGGACTACCGAAGCTCAGGGCGTCTCACCGACATTGACGCAGATCTGATTGTTTTCTTTTCTCGTTTCCAGGGAAGTACAAACTCCTCAAGACCATCGGTAAGGGGAACTTCGCGAAGGTGAAGCTGGCGAAGCATGTGCCCACCGGCAAGGAAGTCGCCATCAAAATCATCGACAAGACCCAGCTCAACCCTGGCTCGCTGCAGAAGCTCTTCAGAGAGGTGAGGGATGCTTCTTTATTTTAGAGAAGTTCTTTGTTTTAAAAGCTAGCTTCTTTGTTTTAAGGAACTAATTCTTTATTTTAAAGAACTAATTATTTATTTTAGGGGATTTCTTTGTTTTAAGGATACCTTAAAAAAAACACATACAGACTAATTATAAGTTTTGAATTGATTTTTAATTAAAACTCGTAATTTGTATTAAGTATTGATAGGTTTAATTTATATTATATTATAAAGATTATATATTACAAAGCATGAAATTTTTTTTTTTTTAAAAACTAGACAATTTCCTGTTATATGGATAACTAGAAAATGGCAGGACAATTCACAAATACAACTAGAATATGACCAACTTGTACAAAGTGATTTGTCCTCATTAGTAATCGAACTCAAGACCTCTGGCTCTGGAGTCCACAACCCTTGAGCCTTGAGAGTTGGTCTTCAAATTTGATGTTTAAAATCTAATGAGTGTTGTGTTGACTTGCAGGTGCGGATAATGAAGATGCTGGACCACCCGAATATCGTGAAGCTGTTCCAGGTGATAGAGACGGAGAAGACACTATATCTGGTGATGGAGTACGCTTCCGGTGGCGAGGTGGGTCTTCTTTACTTTCAAACGGCGGTAGAAGTGAAGAAAGTATAGTGATCGTGCGAAAATAAACATCAAAATCGAATTTATACAGTCTAAAATTTATTAACTCTGGTATTACTATGATACCCAAGTAATGGTTTACCGGTAGTGTATGTTTCTTTAAGTATATAACGATTAAAATAAAAAGTAGGAAATCTGTGTGTGTGTGTTCAAATTTCAGCTCAATCGGTCCTGTAGTTCTTGAGTTATTCGCCGGTCAGACAGATAAAAATTTTACCCGATTTTTTTACTAAAGTATGGCTGGGGTCCGCAATGAGATGAATAAAAAGATGTGCGCGAAAAGGATGTTGATAGATGTGAGTGAGCCTAGTGAAGTGTGTCAGGATCGCGCCAAGTGGCGATACATCGTCTCTAACTACCCCTCTTGGACTAGCGGGCCTACTCCATAAGCATTTCCACTAATATCCGTCGAATTTAAAGCCATTTTGTACTTTATAACGGGTCATATGACATATTTAGGTAAGCGTTTGGCGTCTAAATAATCGCACTTAGGCCTTTTGCACATTATAAGACACAAGACAAGAAAAATGTCTATGCGCGAGTCTGATCCGACATAAGAAAAAATTTCTTGTAATGTGTATGGTCTCATATAACAACCAATGCGACTGGATTTCTTATAAGACATTTGTCATGAGACACAAGAAATTTTCTTATAATGTGCAAAAGGCCTTGGACGCCAAATGCTTAGTAAAATATGACACATGACCTGTAGAGAGTATAAAATGACACTTTAACAGAAATTATCCGAAATACTTACGGAGTAGGGCCCCAGGGCGGAGGACCGGGTGTGGTGGCGTTCATTGGGGAAGGCCTATGTCCAACAGTGGACGTCTAAGGGCTGATATGATGAGGGCCCCAGGGCGTAAGCATTTTGTATGTATATAAAATGTATGGTTTCTTTTTATCCACAGGTGTTCGACTACCTGGTGCTACACGGGCGGATGAAGGAAAAAGAGGCTCGCGCGAAGTTCCGGCAGATAGTGTCCGCCGTGCAGTACTGTCATCAGAAGAGAATCATTCACAGGGATCTCAAGGTAACTGAAGAAGTATACCAGCAAAGAGCTGACGAGGGACTGAGGCCACGTAGCTGAAAGTTAAAGTGGTAGTGATCGGTATAAAAGAAAGAAAGAAAGAAAATCATTTATTCACTACCACAATTGGCACACACAAACAAAATACCAACAAAGCAAGAAAAAGGAAAAAAATTAATTAAAAATTAATGGGACTAAATTATCACAAAAAAATTGGTAACGGTGTCCGTGGTATCGGTAATGGTAAGGAATATCGATAAATGCCGTGTGGAACTCCTTCCTGACAGATGGACCGAGGACCGATAAAAATACTTATATCCAGTAGTGAGCGTTAGCAGTCAGATAATTTTTAGAAGGGTCATTTTCAAAGGTTCATTTTGGGGATGCAGTATTGGAATTGGACATAAATTATGTATGTGTCCTAAATTTTTGCCACAAATTCAATCGCGGTGAGCGCAGCGTGGGACCTGCAAGCTTTAAAGCAAGACGGAGCATCGGCCCAGAGAGAGACCTGTAATTTTTTTTAGCATTTTTGTACGATGTCGCTATGAAACACGTTATAAATCGAACACCTTATTACCTCTCGTACATATAGAAACATTTGATACGGCGCATGACTTTGTACCGTTGACAGAGGGAAAAGCCCCTTGTGTTAGATAGACCCACAACAGGTGCCGGGTACAGTACCGGGTGCAGACACGCGTTGGGATGGCCCACATTCAGCATTGGATTGACAGTTGCTGAGTCCATAGAACGTAATTGCAAATTACAGCATTTATAAAAGTTTTAAATTGTATGGTTTCAGGCGGAAAATCTTCTGCTAGATGGGGAGATGAACATAAAAATAGCTGACTTTGGATTCTCTAACGAGTTCACTCCCGGAGCCAAGCTGGACACGTTCTGCGGCAGCCCGCCGTACGCCGCGCCGGAGTTGTTCCAAGGTACGGTAACAAGAAAAAAAGCATCGGTTACAACAAGCAACATCCATATATATCCTTACGGGGTAGACATTTCGAATGCCATCTGGAGGGAAGTACCATAAATATTAGAGACATCTAAATAAATATAAATAAATAAACTTGCTCGAGTGGAGACCGCGACTGGGCAAGCGTAGCGTGGGACGCCCCCTGGCTAGGTGGAGCGACGATCTGCGTAAGGCGGCGAGCACTGACTGACTGGATGAGAAGAACCGAAGCTCGGTCGGGTTCAGTGGCGTGTCTTGGGAGAGGCCTATGTCCAGCAGTGGGCTCTTGCAGGCTGTTGATGATCATGATGAAACTTACTCAAAGAAAACAATTTTATTTTTAAAAACAATTACAACGGAATTTAAAGATTTTTGAAAAATCACCTGCCTGAGCCAGCCTAACCTAACCTCAGTTAATCTATAGTGGCTGACAAGCTTATTCTTTTAAATATTTATCACTTACTTAGCTGACCCGCGCCCACTTCGTTGGCCGGTAAACATTTTCCGACTATCAGAAAGTCTTTTAATTTTTCGGGTAATATGTAGCCTATGACACTCACGAATAACGTGGCTTTCTATTGATAAAAGAATTTTTTAAATCGGTTCAGCAGATCCAGATATTACCCGCTACAACCTCACAAATATAATAATATTAGTATAGATTTGCAGATTAGCTATTGTCATATAAGTAACTACTTATCATTTAAGTTCCTAAATCAGTTCCAAAACCTAAATTTTTCGCTGGTATAATATTTTCTATCTAAAGGTTGTCAGGAAGAAATCACTTGAAATCATTTGTTTGTGCAATAAAGTACATAGGAACCCCTTATAGCGAACCCCTGGACCGCCTCGTTGACCTAGTGGCTTGGCTATTGGACTCGAGCTCCAGAGGTCGTGGGTTCTATTCCCACTGGGGCAATACGGTACGGTACTTCGTACAATATGGTTTATTGCATTGTTCGTTGCGGTGTGTTGCAGGCAAGAAGTACGACGGCCCCGAGGTGGACGTGTGGTCGCTGGGCGTGATCCTGTACACGCTGGTGTCGGGGTCGCTGCCCTTCGACGGGTCCACGCTCCGGGAGCTGCGGGAGAGGGTGCTCCGGGGGAAGTATAGGTGAGCAGTACGTGGACGGCGGAGTGGCCAGGCACTGGGCGGGGGGGGGGGGGCGCCCCGCCGCCCCGCCGCCAGGTGGACCGACGGCCGCTGGATACGGAGAGCGGAGGACTGGGTGTGGTGGTGTTCATTGGGGCAGGCCTATGTCCAGCGGTGGACGTGGAAGGGCTGATATGATGAAGATTGTTAATCATCATCATCATAAGCCTAAATACGTCCACTGCTGGACATAAGCCTCCCCAATAGAGTACCACTTTTGGTTGTCCATTGGGGGATTTGCCATAATCACCACGCTTGGCAGGCGGATTGGTGATCGCAGTAATGATCTTAACATACACACACAGAAGAACGCTCCTGCCCGTCCCTGGTGCAATCCCTTAGTCTCCTTGACGACACCCCCGGTAAAGATAGGGGTGGCCCTATTCTAAACCGGGAACCGCACGGCATTAAGATTGTTAAAAACACTTGAAACTGTAAACCTAACGAGTTGTTTTCAACCCCCACAGAATACCGTTCTACATGTCAACCGACTGCGAGAATCTACTCAAAAAGTTCCTGGTACTCAACCCGGCGAAGCGGGCGTCCCTCGAGAACATAATGCGGGACAAGTGGATGAACACGGGCTACGAGGAGGACGAGCTGCGGCCGTTCGTGGAGCCGCAGCAGGACTTCAAGGACCACAAGCGGATAGGTGAGTCTCCACATGAGGTTTTCTCTCGAGAAAAAAACAATGGCGGAAAGGTGGATGACCACTACCTAAGCATTTTGTATTAAAAAGTCAATTTTGTAGTACCTTATGGGTAAATGAAGTGGGTTCAATGCCCACATGGGACAGAAAACTGTAGAATTTGGTTGCAAGTCTGGATGTTATATTTGTGAATTGACCTATCCTTGCACACAAAAAAACTTAATATTGGGATAGAAAAATGTCTGCATATGTATATTATATAAGATTTATTTAACAATTTATTGCACACACAAAAAGATAATAATTAAATGAAGAATAAAAATACATGTACAAATGGTAATGCTTATCTCTTTAAGAGATTTCTGCCAGCCTACTAGCGACAGAGAAAGTCGTGAAAGAAATGTGTGTACATACATAATAAACAATGCTAAATATTATTTCTAATGGATCACGTGACAATGCGTATAACTATCGTAGTTAAACGACATATGCTTATCAGAAAATCACGTGATCCGTTTTAGTTCAACGGATATACGAAATGCTTTCGGAGTAGGTCATGTAGTCCACTAACTCATGAGTTTGACACTGTGCAAAGCCTTGGTGAGTCACATTCGAAGTCGTCAAATTCGTAACACGTTCCATCCACACTCGGGAGTTCGCAGCGCGTAAATTCGCAACTCGTCCAATTTCGCAGTTCGTCATATTCGCAATGTGTAGGTGATGACTTGATAACTATCTGCTAATGACTTGCCTAGATAACTTTCAACAACAAAAAATCTCAAGAACAAATGGATGAATACTTATATATATATATTAGTTGTCAACTTGAACTATCTTGAAGGATGACGATAGGTTTGAAGATTGTGGCCTGGAAAATAACAAAAAGGCTCGTTCCAGTTTGTTGAAATTGTGAAAGTTTTTTGCATGAATCGTGAGTTTACTATAAGATGTTAAAAGTAGATGCTTAGAATGATTAAATATGTATGTGGTATACATTCAACATTTTTAATTATAATAGTTTAAAAAATTATTGTAATTCATTGCACCTACCACAGTCAAGATGCTACGGTACTGGTTAAAAATTTCATTGGTATTAAGTTCACCTGTCATGCAGTTAAGTAAATTAATAAAAAAATATTTAATTTAATTATCAAACACAATGTTAGAAAAGCTTTTTCACAATAATAATATATAAGTATATCATTATGGCTGAAAACCATTATTACCACTTTAAAAAATATTATATCTACTTTACATCACGCCAAGTGGTATCACGGGGCGAAGAGCGGACGAATAAAAGTCGCTTTGCGGCGTTGGATCGCGTAAATTTGCGATAAATCGTCTCTGCCTACCCCTCTGGGACCAGGGTGTGAACATTATGTATGTATGTATGTTATTCATGTGTAAAATGAAATATTTTTGTATTACATGCGTTCACCGCTCACTACAATCGACAGCGCAAGTTGGTACGTCGTCGATCTATATGGGAATATTATTGTTGTTATGTATGTTTTAGATGAAAAGAAAAGGATTCTGTCTTATTGTATGTCTTTCGACCATTTATATGATTTCCGACATCGTTATTTTCTTCTATTTTTTCTAGTTCCTATTTATTCTGGAAGTCTAGACACTTTGGACTCTATTCTCAAGTGTAAATAGATTGTTTGATTAATTTGAAAGAAAAGAAAGAAAGAAAAAATATGTATTCACGATCACTACGTACAAATTATATTTATTCTCATACATTATTTTAATTACATAAGATTATTTATTCAATCTTAAAATTATGGGGTGGACTATGCTGTAAAGTGAGAGGTCCCCAACTCAGCAAAACGCTGTTGGCGACCTCTTTTTGCTGGGGTCTGGGATAGGGTGTCTCAGTGTTTGTTGGTGTGTATGGGATGTGGGGGTGTATATGTGTGTATGAGTATGTGTGTATTAGAGAGAATGTGGAGATAATTGTTTTTATAGAAAATATCAGTTCTTTCTTGTTCTATGAAGTTTTAAATTAAATGACAGCAGTATTGATGCAGTGTGATTCACATTAACAAACAACTTTCTAAGAAAGCCTATTATAAAATAAACGATTATTTGAATGACAAAGATGCCTGGTTCTAATGTTAATTCAGCTTCGCAAAATCTTTATTAATTGTGTGCAAACTTGATTTTTGAAAGATGTGTTGCGTGAAGTTTGTTGCGCCGTTTCTTCTTCACAGCGCTAACACCTAGGAAGCGGTAGTCGATAAAGAAATGACGTGTATAAATGTACCAAGTGTACTCATATGCAATAAATGATTTTGACTTTGACTTTGCCGTAACTAGGGCGGTGAGCGCCCAGACACAGGGCGGAGAGCTTGGAGGGGCGCAAAAATGATCAATGTGGGCATTTTCCAAGCGTGCAGTTATAGAAGCTCGCTCCGGGCCCTTAAAATGATAGTTACGGCACTGAATGACAGCACAATTTATTTTCTTCATTTCTCACTCCAAATAATAGGGCAGGACTACAATAAGACAGAATTAAATAATTATGTATTATTTACAAGTGTATATGTTGTATTTTGTATGTAAAATGTTCGTTATGTGCATTATTATATTTTTATGTTTGTGTGCATGTTATATTTGTTTTTTTTTTATGTAAGTTGAATCACGCATGAATAAATAGATGAAATCATATAAAAAAATACAAATTAAAATTTGTCTTAAAATCTGTAGAATATAGTATTATAAAATGCGAGCTACTAGAATTTAGCTTTGAAATGACGCAAAACGAATTAGTTTATTTAAAAGCAACCGCAAAACGTATAGTCCTTTAGTGAAGCTATTTGACAGTCTGCCTCTTTGTCCAGCGGATAACTCAAAAACTACTGCACCGATGGAGCTGAAACTTGGAAAATGTAAAATATTTGACGGAGCTTTGCTGACTTTTATAAGCTTTAACGTTAGTTTGTTAAAACCATCAGCCTATACCACTGATATGGATAAGAGTGGATGACGCAAATGCACCTAGTTCGCGTTCCCGTTTTGGTGTCGTACTCAGTCCGCTCTCGACATTTCCTGTAGCCAGACGTCCGTCGAGGAAACAAAAATGCCTCGTTGTTCCATAGTCACAGATCCATATGGCACGGTGTGTTATGTGGGGTTATTACTTACTAAATTGCTCTCGTGACGTCATAGTAGACACAAAAAATGTGATGCCATTATTTTTCATACAATTGAGGCTTTTGCGTCATTCTACTCCTATCTATATCTGTAGCCTATACCAAATGTTCCAATGCTGGCCACAAATCTATGCTCACATGGATCTATTTTGGTTTAGGTCCAGTTTTGCTCACATAGGTCTTCCTTCAAGCTTCTTCAATCATCAACTAATACGCCCAATAGACTCTAAATTCTGTGAAAGTGCGGTGTGTGCGGGCGGAGAGGAATGCACGCTGCTGATTGGCCGGTCAATGTCACGCCATGTGATGATTGGTCGGAACTAAGGTGACGTTGTGCGTGGTTGGTGCACAGGAGTAGAAGCCTTGCCTTGTCGATGGGCACAGGTTACTTAATTGCTATGGGTTTATTAGTTGATTCCCGCAACTTATCCGCGTTTATTTTATTGTTCCCGTATCAACCTAAATTCCAAACATTCTTTTCTTATTGGGTTGCCGACGTCATTTCGGTAAATAAATAAATATATCAGACATTCACACCAATTATCCAGTCCCAAACAAGGCAGAGCCTGTGGTATGGTTACTAGATAACGGATAGACATACTTAAATATATAAACATCCAAGACTTGGGTACAAACATTCATATTCATCATACGAACATTTGCCCCTAGCGGGATTCGAACCGTCAGCCTCAAACTCAAACAAAATATTAGAGCGTTTCAACTGCCGTCATCGCCGCCCCCCGAAATGTGATGAAAAATAATATATTCAAACAAATATTTCGCCAATATAGAATCTGTGATATGAGCAGAATATATATTCTTTATTGCACAACTTAAAACTAAATACAGTAATAAATGGTGTGTACAAACGTGAGCTTATCTCTAAAAGAGATCTCTTCCAGCCAACCTTACAGGTTGTGAGACAAGGCAGTAAGAGCGAGGGGGGCAAAATAAGTGCATAATAGACTACATAATAACTAAATACACTTTGCAGAAACTTATTATATAATTAAAATAATGAGATGAGGCCATCTAACTATGTACGAAACCATTTTTTACTCTCTAACGGTCAGGTGACATATTTTGATAAGCGTAGGGTCCCAATAACGGTTGAAACGCTCGAATAAAAAAAACATTTATTTCACGCATTGCCCATAGAGCGTTAGTAACAATGATAACTTATAACTAAGTAATTTGTTAAATTAAAATAATAAAAATATTTACCAATTTGACGAACGCAATATTTTAAGTTTCTAGACCTAGCCTTGCCTTGTGCCTTGGTATCAATCTTTAGGTATACTTATATTATTCTAACATAGTTGTAAATTTAGTGTGTTATTGCATTTCCAGAAGCGCTGGTGTGTCTGGGCTACAATCGGCAGGAGATAGAGTACTCCCTCGCGGAGGCCAAATACGACGATGTGTTCGCTACCTATCTGTTGCTGGGAAGGAAAAGCACTGACGTAAGTCTACACCGTTAGTGAGGATCAGTATAATATTTCGTCACGATAATTAGCGCTAAAAGGGCCAATACATGCTATGAAATTTTTTTTTTAATCGGATCGAAAATGACGAAGATACAGCAATTTCAGTGCAACAGTTCTAAAAACGGAAGTGACCGGTAGTGACGTCATCCGTCGCGTCGCGGGAAGAACTGTGCGCAGGACACTATCGCAGTCCGCAGTAAACAAAACACGCGCAACACAGAGAAGCGAATGAAATCCGAGCGGGGGGCGAGAATATTCTAACAAGTGACGTCGACATAAAAAGCGTGCGCGTTTTGAAAAGTTGGGTTAGGCGCTGCGCAGACGACGGACAATTTGTCCGCGGACATTTTTACCGCGGTGATGGAATGTATGGAAATCTATCTTTTTGTCCGGCGGATTATTTGTCCTTCGTGTGCGTTAACGCATAGATTTCTATACGTTCCATCACCGCGGACAAAATGTCCGCTGACAAATTGTCTGTCGTCTGCGCAGCGCCTTAAATAAACTTTAATAACTTCGTCATTTCTTGATGGATTTCAATAATTTAAACAATAGTATCCTTTGCAATGTTTGGCACACGCCCCATACTAAATAAAAATCTTGTTATGTGGTTGCTTCTCGTTCTGTCGTTTCTTTATATTGAATTCTTAAAAAGCTCAATATAACGAAACGGCTCTCTACTATCTGCAATGAAACCACCCTAAGCTTTTTCGGTCACATTGTGCGGTCTCCCAAGCACGACCTGGCGAAGCTCATCATCCTGGGACAAGTGGAGGGCAGGCGGGCTAGAGGACGAGCTCCGACGAGGTGGTCGAACCCGGTTAGGAGGGTGGCTGGCGGATCTTTGTATGAAGCGGTGCTGGTGGCCAATGACCGTTATGTGTGGAGACGTATTTTATCGCGATTCTCAGCAGTGAGGAAACGACGGAGAAGTCTACACCGTTTCATAGTCGTTGGCCTAGTGGATTCGTCATTGGACTCGAGCGCCAGGATTTTTGGATGTTATATTTGTGAATTGAACAATCCTTGTTTAAGCTTTAAGTTACAGCTCAGGACAAAATCTTAGTTTGGGATTAAGCAAGTGTATGTATATATGTAATATTTATTTATTGTTTATTGCAGCCGGAGTCGGACGGCAGCCGGTCGGGGTCGTCGCTGTCGCTGCGCAACGCGGCCGCGCCCGGGCAGGCCGGCTCCGCGGCCAACGCGCACTCAGGTACGTTCCTACAGCATCGACCTCTCGGTACACTATCGTCGTATTTAACTATCGATATTTCTGCAATACTATTGCGTTTAACGAAGGTATACAAAGGGCTCGTTCCCGAGGCCGTAAAAACTATAATTAACGAAGGTAGGGAGGGGAGGGGGATCCATGTAATATTTGTTTTTGAATATTGCTCTGGTTGTCCGTCTTATTTTGCATCCATTGCGCACAACTCCCCACACCCCCTGACCGCGCCTGAGTATTTCCGTGTTTTCCAAATTGTGTTATATTGGTGATAAGAAAATGCCTGTGGATATTTTGAGAACATGCTCTGTACAATAGTCTTTTACAATTAAGTAAATAAATAAAAAGTTATGACGCTTCCAAGTTTTCCGAAAGACATGAGCCTCTATGGAAGGTACAACGTGCGCGCGCGCGGAGTTCAATGAACGGTCGTGCTCCGCGCCACACCTCTCTGCTACCCGCCGTTCCCCGCCGCGAGTCACATTTTGTTCATCAACAATTTTCATGAATCTGATACCTAGAGAAAAAAATCTGAGAAAAATATTACCAGCCATTTTATTATCACCAAGTAAGTGTTTTAATGGCACTATTATAATATATGCGGACCGTTAAGTATTTATTGTTTTAGATTAACAATAAACGTATTGATTAAAGACATTTTTGCAGATTAGGTATTTCGAATTTTGACACAATATCCATGGTGTCGTATGTTTACGCATTAATAACAAGTATTCTGTACATAGACATACATATAATTATATTTTAATTACATAATTATCGAGCCCCATTCTCAAGACAGTTTAAAGTCAAGCAATATTAATTTTGGTGCTGTCCAATTTGAAATACGCGCTTTCAGAATCGGGCCTAATATTATACTTAATAACGCTTAAAGACACACCCATACTGGCTCGGTGGTGGCGGCCAGTTGTGGTATATCGACGGTTAACTTGCAACACCTCGCCCCACAAAAATGCAAAATTGAATTTTTGCACAAAAGTGTACAAAAGAACCAATTTTATTACTATCAACTCATTCAGCATCATCCTAGTAATTAGATATTTTTATAGTATAGGAATGTAAAAGTTATGCCGTGTGGTTTCCGGCAGAGTAGAATAGGACCACTCCAACTCTTGCCGTGGATGTCGTACAAGGCGACTAAGGGAATACATTATAAAACATCAATCAGGCCTCCCCAACCCGTCTTGCCAGCGCGGGGAGTGTAGGCCAAATCCTCCCGTCTGTCTCCGGCAGATGAGGGAGGGTTGTGCTCCTGCAGTGGAGACAAAAATAACCTGATGATGATAGTATAGGATCCTGGAACATTAATTAGTAACGTTCTTATACTGTCATGTAAAGTTGAGGTATGTGGAGGGCCTCATGTAGTAGACATACGAGTACCACGCTCTCGCACGAAGCGTTTTGCTTCCTCTTTCATAATACGACTGCCGGAGTAAAACTCCCGGCCAGCCTCGCTACTTCCTGACAAGTACAACTTGGATCTTTTTAAAGGAAGAGTGATTATTCATCTTCTTGTTAATCGCGCTCCACCTTAGACCTCTTCGTCACTATCAGGTGAGATTGAGGTCAAGCTTAAACCCGTCAAGAATAAAAAACTTTAAGGTGTATGTGGCTTATGAACTATTGCTGGTTAACCGTCGATATGGGATATGATACTACAAACTGACATGGGCAATGCGCGGCCTGCGGTACGATTTTGTATGGAACCTAGACAGCGCTTTGCCCGTAGAGTGCCTCCGCGTCAGTGTGGGGGTGGCTTAACGGGCGCCATACGCATATAGGTTAATATTGGGCTTTATAGCTTGATCTAACTGGGTTTTCATATCATGAAGGTAAAAATCAAATCGCGTCCGCCGCTATTGTATTTATTATCCTATTTGTTATTATCAGGGCCCGGAATCTCATAGCAAAACAATTGAAAACCATAGGGACGGGTCATTGTTTTTTGTCAAGTTTTCAAACTATCGATATTTTTGAATTTCAAACTTTATTGTGTAGCTAAGAGATACTAGTTTCAAATATATATTATAATTTACGAATGTAATTCTGTACGACTATCTGTTTTTACATTGTTTAACCAATTTTGTTGTAATTTAGTAACTATGGAGATAGCTTGAACCCTATAGATAAAGGCTACTATTTTTAATTTGACACTCATTTTAGACTTTCCCGAGACATCAACCGTGTCGGT
Organism: Esperia sulphurella; assembly: GCA_947086405.1. Lineage (NCBI taxonomy): Eukaryota > Metazoa > Arthropoda > Insecta > Lepidoptera > Oecophoridae > Esperia > Esperia sulphurella. The sequence goes on from OX352282.1 coordinate 6,813,014, forward strand.
TTTTACTTCTTCTTAAGTTCTTTCCATTGTGGTACTGGTCTAGAAACCACGTGACTTGATACTCGTTTTAACGGTGGCTATTTAATAAATGCCAATACAGACATAGATTTAGATTCTGTTATACACCAATAAAAACTGAAATGTTCTTTTTTCAATTTAAAAATATCGAGGACTCGAAAATTCGATAAAAAAATACTGACCCGCCTCTATGACGTTTTAATTATTATAAGATTCCGCGCCCTAGTTATTGCTGTGGCATGAAACTTTCTTGATTTGAACACGTTTCATAGTGTTTAGGGTCTAATTTGCCATGCAACCTTAATCATGCTGGACAAGGGAACATTTTTACCTTCATGTTTCATCCATCTATAGAAGCGTGTATGTCCAATTTGTTCGTCAAATTTGGTACAGTAAAGCGTTTACATACATACAGTCGGCAAAGACAGCCGCGACTGACGACGCGTCCGATAATGTGTTTGCGGATTTAGCCGTCATTTGTTTCGTCCGTTAATAAATTACGGGGTCTGCTCGTCTGTGCTTGATAAGTTTGTTATCGTCTATTTTGTGTGCTTTGACGTACCGTACGTATACCAATCACGTTATAATATGGGAACGATGATCAGAGAGAATGCCCCGCAAAAAAAATATTAAAAGGGAATTTTGAGAACTTGGCGAAAATCTATTTCTGGAATTCTACGATTGATTGTTTATAATTGAAGAAAGTGTAGTAATTTTCAAAAAAATCTAGGACACAATTGGGAACTTACTATTGAAATTTTATCAAAAGTACCTTTTAAAAGTGTAAAAGTAGCCGCCTGTCGGGGCAGACTAGGGCCTTGTACCATGAAAATAATATTAGGAGTATGTCAGATTGTTTCAAGAAGTCAAATGTAGCATTCTAATTATTCTTAATAAGGTAACGATATGCATTCATAGATACAATTAACTCTACAGGCAGATTTTTTATTTAATCGTAAGAGTACGTACAGTCACATTCAGAATTAAGTGTCCAGCTCTAGCACCTGTCGAGGCTGTCAAAATGAAATAAACGCTGGGGTAAATTGTGCGTTTGAAAAGGCTAGTCAGTATCGGGGCGCGTGATCGGTGTGCGTACTGGGCGCGTCTCGTGGGAACGTGCGTGTAACGTGCGCGTGTGTGCGTGTGTGGTGCGCAGCCGGGGGCGGCGCGGGCGGGGGCGGGGGCGGCGCGGGCGCGGGCGGGGGAGGGTCGCCGTCGCACCGCGGCGTGCAGCGCAGCATCTCGGCCACCGCGCGCCCCACCGCCTCGCGCAGGGCCTCTTCCGGAGCGGAGGTGCTGCGCACGCAAGGTACCCCCCCACACACACCCCACACCCCATACACACCCCACACACACCCCACACACACCCCACACACACCCCACACACACCCCACACACATACACCACCATCGACTGTGAATACTAGACTATGTGACGGATGTGCTGACCCGACACGTTTGTCCCACCCACCCTTCACAAGAACATTACAAGAGTTTAGGGCATGAAACGCAGTTTGCAACGAGACATTGTCGCCACTGTTCCCCGTAACTGGACTGCGCGTGTTTCGGTACAATCTATGAGCGTTTGATCATAGTTGTCACCATTCTAACCTCTTTTAATGTTCTGTTCACAATCAACTATGATTCGACGACTACGAACCGTCAACTTTGACCTGCCAACTATGACCTGCTACTTACAAGGCTCGCTATACACGACGCCCGACTGAAGTCTCGCGTCATTTGACGTACAGAAAACCCACCCCTCCCCCACCGCTCTACTACCGCAGGAACCCGTTGGTGTGCGCAGTTTTGGCGTAGAAGAACATCCACTAAAGATGATCCTCGCTCGAGACGCCCATATGACGGCAGTGACTCGCCAATCCACCTATAATATCCTGCTACAGGCAAAGCACATAGCTGAGTAGGTAACCGAGTGGCGCGGTGCGGGAGGGGCGACGTGTGACGTAACAGCATTGTCTCGCTATACACGACGCAGGACTGAAGTCTCGCGTCATTTGACGTACAGACAACACACCCCTCCCGCACCGCTCCACTACCGCAGGAACCTACTAAGTTATGCGCTTTGCCAATACCAGTAACTTTATCCCGTCATCTATAGTCTGCCAACTACGACCCACCAACTATGAACTACCACCTACAGCCCACGGACTACGACCCGCCAGTCCCCACTACCCGTGCACCAAACATCCATCTGCATGTTGACAAGACATGCTGGTTATTATTAATGTTATTTTGTTTTGTGTGTGAACTTTTTGTTGTAATAGAAGTTGTCCGGGATTGTAAGTGTGGGCTAAGGTAATTTTATCACTCACCCCATTTTGAGCAAATCCATCGTCAGGGAGTGTTTTTTGTTCATTTTCATTGTAGTTTAAATTTATTTGGTTTATTAATTGGTTTACTACTAATAATTTGTATCTACATAGCTTAATTATCTATGCGTCGCATAATAATTTTGTTTTTATCAAAACAATAAGGATACGCTTTTAATCGTTACTTATTTAATATTTAGTACTAAACTAAACCTCATATCATGAAGCAAAATAATTTTTCGCACCTCATAAGTCACCTCAAAGTTTTTTCCTTCATGAATTGGTTATTAAATAAGATAACAGATGATTTTAAAATGTGCATCTGTTATCTAATTTAATAACCAATTAGTGTCAATCATGATGGTAAAACCTATGAAGTGACTTATGAGGTGCGAAAATTTATTTTGCTTCATGGTATGGCCTGTGGTGTCTTCACAAAATATGAAATGACAATTTATCATAATATTTACTATAATTATTTATTCGGCCTGAGCCGTATGGTTCCCGGCTAAGGAATCATTACTGCGATCACCAATCTGCCTGTCAAACGTGGTGATTAAGGCAGATCTCCCAATGGATAGCCCACCAAAAGTGGTATTCTATTGGGATGGCTTGTGTTCAACAGTGGACGTATTTTTATGTATGTACATTTATAACTACCAATAAGCGACTTGGCCGATGTGATAAAGTTATTGTGGTGTTCCAGTGGGCGCGGCCACGACGGCCGCCAATAACACGACGCCCACGGCAACTTCGACCACGTCCAATTTTAAAAGACAGGTGAGTCACGATAAATCTTTTATACTTCACGCTTCATATACGTCTTTGGAACTCGTTGCCTGTATCGATCAGACATGCGCAATCCATCCGCCAGGTGGAGCGACGGCCTGAAGAAGGTGGCCGGAAGCGACTGGATGCGGAGGGCAGATGACAGGGGGTGGTGGCGGTCATTGGGGAAGGGCCTATGTCCAGCAGTGGACGTCTAAGGGCTGACATGATGATGATGATTAACTATTGCAATGAAAATCCCGGAATGAAAGGGAATGTTATTGTTTATATATGTTTATTCTGTTATGTTTCAGAACACAATCGACTCTGCGTCCATTAAAGAGAATACGGCGCGGATCGCCCAAATGCAGGTACTTACATATTATCGTACCAATGCCCTATTAGATACATACCGGTACATACTAAGGATTTGCATGCGATATTGTTGACGAGGGTGACCACGAAAGTGGGATTCTTAGCAGTCTCGTGAAAAATGTGGCTGGATATACTAATAATGGAATAGGTCTACTGGAAGAGGATTTTTTCCGAGTTAAGTAAGCTTTGTACATCATATGTCAATACTACTGGTAACTGTTATAGCGTCACCCCCAATCGTCCCGTAGGTGGAGTCAAGGCGACTAATAGAGTGCACGTTCTCCTGTGTATACTAAGATCATCACTGCGATCACGAATCCGCCTGCTGAGTGTGGTGATTATGGCAAATTACTCAGTGGACAGTCGACCCAGTGTCGTTCTATGGGGGAGGCTTGTATTCAGCAGTGGACGTGTTTCGGCTGATGATGTCGGTACGACTGTCATACCATAAAGCAAAATAATTTTTCGCACCTCATAAGTCTTGAGATGTTATCTGTTATCTTATTTAATAACCAATTAGTGTCAATCATGAAGGTAAAAACTTAGGAGATTATTTATGGCGAAAAATTATTTTGCTTCGTGGGATGACCTGTAGTGTACAATAAAAAATAGGCGAGGCTGAGTGAGTCCTGTGCGCAGGTGCAGGGCACGACGCGGCCCAGCAGCGCGCAGCCCAAGCTGGACGCGCGCGCGCGCACGCTGACTGGCGGCGCGGCCCGCCGCGCGCCCGCCGCCGCCGCCGCCTCGGCCGCGCACGACGCGCCGCCCCCGCACCCGCCCAAGCTGTCCCCGCCGCACGACGCCGCCAGGTACACTGCCGACCCCTGCCTCCCTCCCTCCCTCTCTCCCTCCTTGACGGGCACACTATATTGTTTAACCAGCTCATTTGTGTAGCGAAACTGTGCAATGTTATTTTATTGGGTTTTGTTTTTAGTATTTTTTCGGTAGGGAACGTATTCAAACTACGTGACCCATTTAAAAAAAAATTTTAACCTTACAAAAAAACTTATTTTTTAAACATTTTCATGCTTAAAAATGGTTTAAAACAAATTTTTATAAAAAGAAAGTTATAAGAAAAAAAATTGCTCCTATTTGTCTTTATTAATACGGTGCTTGCCGCGTGACGCCAAGAGTGCGTGCATTCTTATAATAGACGATATGTGCGTCGGTGTTACCACCTGTGAGTTTTAAAAAAACTGCGCGCCATATTTGAATATAGCTCGAAAAAGCGCGAGATTTCCCTAGAGGATATTGACTACGTGACGAAAACCTAACCTGACCCTCCTCCCTCTTGAATGGGTCACGTAGTATGTGTACGTTCCCTTACATATTATAAATATACTACCCCTACAAAGTGATTGTCTAATATTTTATTATCAATAAATGTATGTATTTATTTATTTACTGGGTATTTAACAGTGTAATAAGGGAATTTACTTAAATCTGGTACGTGCATGTTGGGGGCGATGACACTACACTATGAACTAACCGCATGCAATTATTACACGCGGGCCGGACAGCGCGGTGACGCAGGAAGCGAAAAACGGTACCGGTACAAACGGTACCGGTTCCGGCGCCGGCATCGGCAAGACGCATGTGAAAAGCGCGTCGATCTCGTCCGCGAGCGGCGCTCCGCCCCTCGGGGCGGAGGCCGCGCCGCATAACGCCTCCGCGCGAGACTTAGCGCAGCCCCGAGCGAGGTATAAACTGTGAAATGACGCTATGCCATTATTGTATACTACGTACTAGAGATGGTACAGCACTAATATTTTCATTTTTATTTGCATGCAATATTTATTAAGCTAAGCAGCTAATAGAGTCCTATTTGACGTTTTTCATACATTCAAAGAGAGTGATTTGGATGAGAGACTGTAGGTATAGGATCAATTGATAAATCGAATCTGTTTGTAACAAATACTAATATACTTCATCCTATAATATGGGTATCAGAAAAGGACAGAATAGTACATAGATACGAGTATAATACCGAAATGAGAACTAATTTGTCAGTCATTCAAGTAAATCAAATCATATTTATTGTTGAACTATATGTGAGAGTAAGATGTTACATTGCTCTTGTCTGTTCTTTACAGTTTACCTATTAGGTGTACAATAATTATTAACACATAAAATTACACTAGAAACAAAAGTTATCAGTAAATTTATATGTCAAGTCCAACGACCACGCCTATAAGACAACGAGGTGGCCCGTAATGTTTGAAGGTCCTGATGCCAGATCTGGTGTTTTATTCGATCATCTTATCCATACTTTTACGCCTGAAACCAGATCTCGAAATCGTTTTAGCGAGGTATCTGGCTCCAAAACTTTGAGTGTATGAAACATAGGTCTTGATGGTTTTGCTGGGTACTCCCTTTTCTTCCTCACCCCGTGCCACCTCTAGTACGTTGGTATAATATAATCTAGCAAATAGCTCATGCTTCTGATATGCTTAGTGCAAAAAATTTTTTGGCTTCCACGTTCTGTTCATGCCTAGCGTTACAAGAATACCGGTAAATAGTACCGGAACAGCTTACGCAATCGTTTTTTTTGTGGGTGAAGCTTATTATATATTTCTACACGTCTTTTTTTATTAAAGGCTTTAATGTGTAAGTATTTATAGAATAGTAATTATTATAAGGATGCTGGCCGTTTTTATATGGAACATGGTTCCACCCACTAATAGCAATGAGTATGATGTTAATGAAAAATAATCGCGTATTCTTAATCTTTTTAATTAATTACTTATTAAGTTGTAATTATAATTACTTACAAATTTAAGTAATTATAATTACAACTACGAAAAAAATCATGACGATATCTTGAAAACTGTTTAATTTTTTAAATAAATCAATTTGGCCACTTCAGAAAACTGCTTACATCTGCTCGGTAAGAGCCAATGGGCGATGTGACGTCACATCGCTCATTTAGCTCATTGCCTTGAATTTTTTTTTAAATACAGTTTTTAAGATATCCCGAAAACTCTTTCACTAATATTTATCTGATTTTAAGTTTTATTTTTCTGGATCATAAAATAGTTACACTCGTCTTCCCCATTAATAACAATAAGTGATACGCCAATGAGAAGGCCTTGTTGAGTACAACAATAGTTACTATGGCGGCTAATCTCAGCTGTATTTCTGGTGTTATGGGCCTTTTAGTACCCACCCAATAATAGCAACCAATAACAATAAGTGATACGCCAATAAAACGGTCTTATTGAGTAGAACAATAGTTACTATGGCGGATAACGTCAGTTAGCTGTATTTTCGGCGTTATGGGTGTTATGGGTCTTTTAATACACGCTCTCTTATATAAACAAATTACAATAAGTGTACGCCAAGGGTACTAAGAGAGGAATACCGCCGAAAATACATCTTGAGATTAGCCGCCATAGTTAACTACTGTTCAATAAGACCTTTTCATTGGTGTATCACTTATTTTACTTGGTTGCTTTTGCTATTAGTGGGTGGGTACTAAAAGGCCCCATAACGCCGAAAATACAGCTGACTGAGATTAGCCGCCATAGTAACTATTGTTGTACTTAATACATATATACATAACGCTCACGCCTTGGTCCCAGAGGGGTGCTTAATAAGATCTTTTCACTGGCGTATAACTTATTGTTATAGTTGGCTGGGACCAAAACGTCTACTATCCTTTGAAATCCAAATATGCGAGAATTAGTAGGCACTACTTTCTATATATTTTTTTGGAAGTGCTGGAGAAAAATTGTAAGGCTTAATTAGGACCCATGGACGCTTGTCGGATATGCGACAGAATTAATTCACGTAAATTTAGATTTGGAGCTTCGTGGATGAACGATGAATGTCACCTTTTTTTTATTAATAATTTAGCTAGTGGACATTGTGGAAATTAGTCGATTTTTAAATTGTTGTTACTTTGTGAATTTAAGAAATAAATAATAATACGTAACTTGTAGAAATTCCAAACTGAATGTTTACGGCCTAGCGCCCATCAAATTGTACGGAGTTCTGTTAAATCGACTTGTCGTCGGCTACACGTGTTAACCTCTCAACTCCATTTGCTGCTGTTGTGTTACAAACGCAATTTTGTAAACTTTACTGTTTATAGTTGCATATTATTATCAGTATTATGAATTTATTGTTTATTTTTTAAAAAGGCTATGAGGAAAGATAATTGAACGAACTTAATATTTAAAAAAAAAATTTGGAAATTGATTAATTCGGGAATTGGACATTTCGGGGATTTGACGTTTTTGGGAATTTAACATTTCGTAAATTGCACATTCTGAACTTAAACATTATGTAAACATGTTCATTTGTGATGTGACACAGTCTGCAATATATATTTTATTGACATTCATCATTTATCCCGTATATTCTTAGTATAGTCATAGCCTTAAAATGATTTAAGTATGAATTTGTTACTTATTTTTTGTTTTTGATGGTTTTTTATAGCTTTTTTAGAACTTCTAGGGTTTTGACACTTTTAGTAATAATTATAAATATATAATTAATACATAATTTGTCGAAATTCTTTACTGTTTAATTAAGGCTTATGTAATTCACCAGTTTAGCATTTCAGATTAACAACGTTTAGGTTCATTGACCCGAAATACCTTAACTCCAATCACTGGTTATTATTACTGCCGATATCGCTGTTCCTACGGTATCATCGTTTACGAATATAAACGATTTTGCCCGACATGCCAAGTAACTTCTCCAGCACTGTACATGCTTGTTTTAAGTAGTGCAGTAATAATAATGTATGTTATTTTGTTGTCTAACGTGTACGAACCCTGTTTCCAGTGTGAACTCGACGGTGTGTGGCGCGAGTACCCCGGCGGGCGGGGCCGCCGCGGGCGCGCGCCGGGAGTTCCCCAACCCCCTCGTGTTTCCCAGGAACGTACCCTCCAGGTCTACCTTCCACTCAGGTAACTACTTATTTCTGTGTTAAATGTTGTATTAAAAAAGCGTAATAAAAACAATAATATTAATAATTTCTGTATGATAGTAAAAAAAATATCCTGATTTTTTAAATATTTCAATACAATACACTTTATTGCACAAAAAAGTACAGTTACGAGTTATACAAGATAGGCCGTCTTATCGCTTTAAGCGACTTCTTCCATATATATATATATGTATTTACACTTTACTAATCCCAAACTAGCATTTTCTCCTCTGCTACGGGAATTAAACAAGAATAGGACAAATTTACAAATACACGGTGCTACTTTGCATTCTTGCCATATTCACAGAGCTAATAGTAGAGAACATTACCTATTATTTTAGATAAACTAGAGACTCTCATAAATAAAGCACCCTAAGTTTTTAGTAAACTTTGTTTTGCAGTACACATAGGAATAAACCAATTTTTTCTCGCACGTTCAACAGGCGCAATAGGAATAAACCAATGTGGGCGTGGCCAGGCCTGGCGTGTAAATGAATTGATTTCAGATTTTCCTTCCTACTTTACCGCCAACAATGCCTAATTTAATATCATTACATTGTTGTCCATTTCTTTGCAAAATAATATATTAGGTATTTTTGGCGTACCTAGTTAAAAAGCTAAAATCATCTAATAAGATTTAAAAATTATAATTTTTAATTTGTAAATGTACAATTAATTGGTTATTTACAAGTTCCTACTTACAAAATTTACGTGCTGAGAAGCAATTGTTCAAAATGTCCTCCGTTTTGATGAAGGCACAGTCTAGCACGGCGAAGCGAATTTCGCTTTAGTTTTCGCAACACATAAACGTTTTGTTTCACTGTTTCGAACGCTGGAACAAACCTTTCGCGTAACACATTTACACTGTCTATCTACTCTGAGTATACCAAGCGTTTCACGTCACTCCAAAAATAATAGTCCATCGGAGGAATAGTCCGGAAACCGTGGTGGATGAAATAAGAGCCCAGTAAATTCCCGTCGATTGAGACTAAAGCGGTGTTGAAACGAGTCTCGCTTAATTTTTCGAGGATTGTGATCACGATGAGTCCACCAGTGCTCATTATGGATATTAAAAATTCCAACTCTCGTAAACCGGCTTTCGTCAGTCCACAAGATGTTGACATGTCGGTTGTCCAGTAGCCAGCGACAAAATGTACTCCGTGAGGCGTTATCTTGAGGGAGCAGATCTTGGACTTTCCGAAAGTGAAACGGACGTTGTTATTCACTTTTCAAAAGTTTCCACACTGTCTTGTGGCTCACACCGAAGTAACGGCCTGCTTCCCGGGTACTGGCACGAGGCTCTCTTTCAAGGTACTCGAGAATTGACTCTTGCAATTCGACTGAGAGTCCTACGCTGCCTCGAGCTTGAGCGTGGAACCGGCGATGGTCTCTAAGTCTCTGCGTGACATGCTCTCTAAGTCTCTGCAAGCATCACCTGACGGGTCGGCCTCGGTTGGTTAGGAAACATTTCCACAAACATTTCTACGGCTTGTCGCAAACTGTTACCACTTATTGCGTACAAGCGCACCATTTCTACTAATTAAATATTTGAATACGCTTCAGTCATTTTTACAACAATATTTTTGAGAATAATGACAGCAGTTGACAATCAAATAATATCATTGTATAAAGAGACAAGATTAGCATAAAGAGTCTATGTCATGTCGTGATCTTACGAATGATAAAAGTGATGTGCATGCATTACGATAATTAGTGGTGTGCTTAACAGATTGTCGATAAAATAAAATAATCCAAACCAAAAAAAAAAAAATTACGTCATGATTTTTTTTATTGATTTGTGTTTAGTATCAGTAATATAGTTACCTCTGTAAATATGGCAAGAATGCAAAGTAACATCCTGTATAACATCCAGACCGCGACCAACTTGTACAAAATGGTCTGTCCCCAGTGGGAATCGAACCCACGACAACTGGCGCTTCCAATTACCAAGCCACTAAGCCAACGAGGCGCTTTAAAATTGGACCGCACTTAAGTTAGTTTCGTCGTTATCTTCATAATACCAACCCTTGACACTCCATTCAAGAAAATCTACTACTACTACAGGCGCACCAGCCTGTCCGTACACGTTTGTGTGTGCGTGTTACTATCGAGAGGGCAACGTATACGTATACACATAAGTGCTTCTCTTTCGTACTAAACGCTGTGCTTTATTTTGCGAGCGAACGTTAAACTGGCGGGGGAGGCGGATGTCGCTTCTCTGTGGTAGTAGTAATATTTAGTATTTTCTGATAATACTGTGTGACAGAGATAGCAACAATTTTATTGTTGTCAAATTTAATTTTTTGCTTCATAATCGGGTCTATATTTTTCAGGATATATTTTTTTATTATCATACAGAAATTATCGGGCCCTTAGTTTCGCTTACGATGTTAAGTTAACCAACTTCTTTCTAGTTGTGTCTGATGAGATGTGTCTGTGTGTATTGCAGGGCAGACGCGGTCGCGGGGCGCGAGCGCGGGAGGGGGCGGCGCGTACGGGGACGGGGGCTCGCCGCACCAGGCGAGACCCTCCTTCTTCTCCAAGCTGTCGTCGCGCTTCTCCAAACGGTAAGCTGACAGTTGCGTACACTACACATGATGACGTTTTTTTAAGAGGCGAGGGGTGTTATGGCATCGCTGTCTTTTGTTTTCGCATTACATTGCGCCATTACATAATGTATGAGTGTATCGCCCTGATACGAGACAAGACCGCTATATATTAAAAGGAAACTTCCAGAAAAAGTGTGCAACAGGTTATCAAGAAATCTATGATAATTAGAACAGTCAAAGAAATAAAATTCGTCGATCGAATTTCTGAAAACAAATGTAGTTGTCATTTTCTGGACTTTAGTTTGTCATTTTCTTGAAAGTCCATTTTTAATTTAAATAAACAAACATTTTACACTCAGTGGCATTTTCTCGTATCAGGGCAGTGTTGTTTATTTTACCTACCCTTGATTGGTTCTAAATTCGGTGCCAAGAGAAGCGATAAAAAATTTAAACAACGTTCAGTAGTTCTGTCCCTATCTGAGGCATGCAAGTGCGATCAAGTCGTCGCTGTCGCTCAGTATTACTTGGGATGGAGAACGAGCGCGGCGCTGGGGTTGTCAACATTTTGATCCGCCATTTTGGATTCCAGAATTTTTCCAATTTCTTGTTGATCTTTGGTAAAATAGCTAAAAACGTCCAAATCCTTGCAGGTTTGTTTACATTTTTTATAGCTTTTCGTGGCAGCGATTTTATAAGATATACGGTGTGTATAGAGCTGGGCGTGTGACCCACATTTTAAATGTGCCATAACACTCGCCTCCTCATAAAAAATATACAAATTACATTCATTCATACACTTCACCAATCACATATAAATTATATTATATTTTAAACTAACTGTAATGAGGTATTTAATGAGTGTGCATTCTTTAAATTGGATAGCTCTAAAGTAGTATATTTTTAAATTGTCTATAAGAGAGAGAGATATTTTTAGAACTGTCAAATTTAGAGCATATGCCTTCATGACATCGTCGTGACTAACCTTCGAATTGGTTATTAAAATATTGTTTAATTATTATATTTTATTAAAAGGCTGTGTATTTAGTTGTTCGTTAATGTATTCCACACGCTATGTACGCTAAAAGCTAATTACGGCTTCCGACGGAATTCCCGAACGTTCTATATTAATACTTATTGCTTCATCTTACTACATTATACAATATTGTCTTTTTAACATAGCATAGTATAGTGCATGTTTTACGAGTATAAAGTGATGAAACCGAATAGATTTTGATATTGCGAATATTTTTTGAATAATTTTATTGTTATTATATCAGAAATTGAAGTTTATTACAGCCTGTCAACGTTCATAAATGACATAGGCCAAATTTGTGCATAGAGTATATGTAATAACCTAAGTAGCTAAGAAGTTAGATTGAAAAAAAATTGGAATGACGAAATTTTTTTAGAAAATCTAAAACATTTTGATCTGACTGACATTTGTATCAAAAACAAAATATTAGACATAAATATAAAAAAAAATATGCCGCTCTTCCCATTATTTGTTAATTATTATTTCCAGTATCACTATGAAAGATGAATTACCTAAGCTATGTTAGAAGTACCATATATGATTTTGATAAATTTGACGTAGTTATGCTTATATTGATTTATGCATCTCTTACTTAAGAAAGTTAAGAAAAGTTTAGGGGACGTTTTGGAATTCCAACACTTAGTATCAATAGAATAAAATGCTTTTTGTGTTATTGAACGTATTTCGTATTTTATAACGTATTAGACGAGAATCCGTGTTATGTACCGCTTCCACTTTATTAAATAAATATTTCATAAATACATATACATTATATACACTTGTATAATGCCAAACTAGGAAGTTCTGCTATGCAATAGGAATTAACCAAATAGGACAATTCACATATCGCACATTCAGTGGAACAATGACGTAACTGAAATTAAATTTCAGTTGAAATTTGTTCTCTATCGTTGTTTGGAAAATGTGATCTATTGTCAATTACAAGAGTACAACTTTCAAAGAGCAATTACGTAATTCTTCCATCGGATTTGCTATATACTTGTGCGTTGTCCTGTCTTGTTTAATTCTCATAGTACAGGAGAAAATCTCAGCTTCGCATTAGAAAAGTATAATATATAATACATGTATAATATGAAATTAATGTATTTATTTAATTAAAAAGACAAAATATGATTTTAGTAACACAAACAGTAATATAAACGTGGCACTGGGATGCGTCGAATTCACTGTAATGTATCGTAGGCACTAAACCTGCTGAACATTTTATTTCAGTGCAAAATGGTTAAAATTTATCAGTTTTCGTTGAAATTAAAAATAAATTAAATAACAATGAACTTTTTTTATTTATTAGTACACGTTTTTTAACCTTATTTGTTCTTCACGTGTACACTTTGCAGTGAATTAGATTTAACCCAGTTAGATTTACAGTTTGGTATTAAATTTTAGTCAGTTTGGAAAAAAAAACTTGCTCATTTTAATCCTTCTCTAAAGGTCATACCATGAAGCAAAATAATTTTTGGCACCTCATAAGTCACCTCAAAGTTTTTACCTTCATCATTGACACTAATTGATTATAAATTTGATAACAGGTATACAGTATATATCATGTGTAATTTAATAACCAGTTAGTATTAAACATGCCGTGTGGTTTCCGGTAGAGTAGAATAGGACCACTCCAACTCTGCCCGTGGATGTCGTACAAGGCGACTAAGGGAATACATTATAAAACATCAATCAGGCCTCCCCAACCCGTCTGGCCAGCGCGGGGAGTATAGGCCAAATCCTCCGTCTGTCTCCGACAGATGAGAGAGGGTTGTGCTCCTGCAGTGGAGACAAAAATAACCTGATGATGATGATGATTAAACATGAAGGTAAAATGTTTGAGGTTACTTATGAGGTGCCAAACATTATTTTGCTTCAAGGTATGAATGACCTGTAGTAGTAATGAATTTTTTAGTGCTTCCACTATTTAAACCAGTTCTTAAACTGACTAAAACTATACATCATCGGTACATACATGTAGTTCGGAATTGGAATCTCAAAAGCCTTTACATGTGATATTTAAATAAAAACAAGACGCTGTTGCGTCGATTTTGCCGCAATGCGAGATATGATTAGTCGAACAGATGACAGGAAGCAAGCTTTCTATTGCAATTGATATGTGATGAATCCGCCAAAATGGCTGCCTGGTTCCTAGCAAACGTTGGGCTAAGTTGGGTTATAAGTTTTGGGTTGGGATTTTAATCATATGTTTGTATCTAGGTGAACCTAGATTAAAACGTAAAATCACCTGTTTTAAATAGAGCAACCGAGTTTATGCCTCTTTCGACCGCAATTTTAATCAAACGTGAACCGTAATTCAAATTGTCTATGGTTGCTTAATTTTAGAAATAATATTTGTCATATTTTATTCGCGACAAATAATTTTAAGTATTTTTTTGTATACAAAAATTATTTGCAATTTGTCAAATCAGCATAAACATGGCGGCTTTAACTAAAAGAGATTGCAATTTCACACTGCATTTATAGTCTTTTTCACATAGCACGATGCGCTGTGCAAACGTTGGTCTGGTTTTAAAGTAGCACAGATTTTTGAACTGGTAGTGTTTTACCGAACCTTTTTGTAGTGTGTTCAAAATATGCGCCGTGCTATGTAAAAAAACTATAATTCATGTCATTCCGCTGCCAAGCTAAGCGTCGGTGTTAGCCAATCACAGCTTTATATTCTCGTGCACATAATTCTAGTTTCATCCATCCCCATAATTTATAATTATACTTTATATATAAATACACAATAACATAATTAGTTTATAGATTTTTGTTCTGGACAGGATAATGTCTTTTAGTATTTAAAAAAAGGGTTGTGGAAAGACTCGTATGCAATAGAAACTTTTAAACTGGCTGAGCTCTTTGTGATGGTGTTTTGCTTGAAATGCATCATTTTCTTGGTTTTATTTTTCTGTATGGATTCCTTGCAATTTCTTTACCAAGTAATTCATATGGGATTTGTTTTAAACAGAAATTACTAAAAGTATTATATATTTTTGATATTTTATAAAAGCAAAACATTATTAGAAGAGTTCACGATGTTTAACTTTTTTTTAATGTAAATAATATTTACAATACTATTTATCTCTAACTTAATCACTCAATAACCTATTCGCTCTATCATTTCGTATTGTGTGTTTATTTTGATTATTTTTTTTGATGCTCAAATTGTCTCCCTCAAAACGTTCCGAGCTCCGCATACATTTTTTTTTATTTTTGTCTCGCGTCAACGCAGGGGATGCACGATGCTAATACCTCCTACCTCCCTTTCTAGACGTTTACGTGCGCACATTGTATTTTTTTTTCACGTCGATATTACGCGCTGATTTTTGTATTTTTCCATTCCGAATGTTTATCCAAAACCGCTAAAAAGACTAGTGGCTCCGTCTGTAGAGTTTTAGATCAAAGCATGTACTCCCCTTATTTTTTTTAAAATAAAGTTTGAGCTAAGGCAATGAGACGCCGCGCCTCCATGCTTTGAGTGTTGTATGTAGTGGCTTAGCTAGTGATGCGAAATGTCGAGTTTTTTGTCCGAGTAAGTATCGATGTTTTTAGTCGACCCGAGAGAGGTGTACGGAACAAAACACAAAAAAATAACATCTCTCGTGCATCCCCCGTGTTACGATTTTTTTTTTAATTCTAACCGTACGCTTCTACTAACGAAAGTCGACGGTCGCGACGTTTTTTTTTTAATAATCGATTCCGCTTTTAGTCGATCCACAACCCTTTTGACGTGTTTGCAACGTGACGGCAGGTTTTTTTAATTTAACGGAGGGAGCTAGTGTTTAGTATTGTGCATCTGGTTATTGTGTCGACGCGAGAATTATAGAGTTGCCATA
Organism: Esperia sulphurella; assembly: GCA_947086405.1. Classification (NCBI taxonomy): domain Eukaryota; kingdom Metazoa; phylum Arthropoda; class Insecta; order Lepidoptera; family Oecophoridae; genus Esperia; species Esperia sulphurella. Next base: position 6,828,870 of record OX352282.1, read on the forward strand.
GGAAAATATGAAATTTCGGTGCGTTTCTACGTAGCTATAAGGATGAATCGCCGGAAGTTGTTAACTTCCTTTTTTCAGTTTATCGCCAATCTGATTAGGTTATTATGAAAACGGTTCCAAATCATACATCTCCCCAAAAATTTTGTATGATTGAATTTGAAATGCTTTTCGTAATAAGGTAATCTGGGGACAAAATGAAAAGATTCGGTCACGGACCTACAGGTCATACCATAAAGCAAAATAATTCTTCACACCTTATAAGTCACCTCAAAGTTTTTACCTTCATGATTTACATTGATTGCTTAATAAAATAGATAAGAGATGACATCTGTTGTCTAATTTAATAGCCAATTAGTGTCAGTTATGAAGGTAAAAACTTTGAGGTGACTTATGAGGTGCGAAAAATTATTTTGCTTCATGGTATGACCTGTATATACATATAAATAAAACATTTATCAGACGAATTGTGTCGGCTCAAAGGACGCTATGCCGTTTGCATTTGTGGCTTTCCAGAGACAGATGGTGTAGATGATTGACAGACTGCATTTGGACTGCAATTCATCTGCAAAATTGCAGTTTGGATGCACCGACTGCATGCTAACTGCAGTTAAACAGCTGGCTTGCGGTTCTAATGCAGTTCAAGATCTCTTTACATTATGTGATACTTAATATCGATATAGTTACATATAAAATGTTCACGGCCTGGTCCCAGATGGGTAGGCAGAGATGATGTATCTCCACTTTGCACTATCCTGACACACCGCAGTAGCCGATATAGTTACTATTTATTTATAGTTTTTCGAGATCAGCTATCGGTAAGAGAATTATCTACTCGATTAACGCAATGTGAGCCAGTGTAATTAATTCCAACTTCTAAATAATTTAAAAATAAAGTTTAAAAATTATGGCAACTCTGAATAGAAAAAAAAAGTGATTGCAAGACTTTAAAAAAAGTGAGCCGGAAACAGGAGAGGGGGGCGATTCGGCTTGTGATTGGTCGATTCGCTCACCCCGTTCCGTTGTACGCAGGTTGAACCAAAACCCATGAAGAAATGCCGGCGAGCCCACGACGCGTGAAGACTAAAAAAAAAAGTTAAATAGTATAGTTAATTATAATGCAAACTGTCTGCGTCACAGTACCACCAGGTTTTTTTTCTTCTAAAAATTCTATTCTAACATCTGTGGCGTACGAAAACAAATCCATTTGTCGCGGGAAAAGAAACAAGTGCTCTGAAGCGGACTGTGTGTGTCACGTATATTTTGTTTTCGTGTGCCATTACATTTGGAATGAAATATATATTACTCCAACGTGTGTAAATCAATAATTATAATGGTGGGCAGATGCCTACCCTCATAACTTAGCCGGTAAGCCTTTCAGCGTATGCAATTCATCCCAAACTTGTCTAGATTTGAAAAACATTTCTTTTTTCAAACGTTTTAATACTCTTTGATGGTTTGGACTATTTGTTGTATTGAAATGTATTAGATGGGTGGTAGCATCCGCTTGCTAACGTCGTCTATAGACGTAGACGTTACGTTATGTGGTGTGACCTACCAACAATTTGGATTGGTGAAGTAAACTTGGTGGTACTGCACAACTGTGTACTAAAAGTATGCAAAAAGCAGAGGATTTTGTATGTTTCCATTCAGAGTAATAAATGATGTCACATCGAACAAAATCTATTATTGTTTACATAGCTATCTGAAGCTGCAGGTGTTGATGGCGGTCACAGATATTAATAGGCTAGATACCCGTCCGTTCAAGCGTGTTATAGATAAGGTATATATTTAGACCGCCTCGTTGGTTTAGTGAACTTGAGCGTCAGAGGTCGTGGTTCGATTCCACTGGGGACAGACAAACTTTGTATAATATACATATACTTGTCGGCCCCGTAGCCTAGTCGGTAGTACACCTGCCTGCGAAGCTCGGGGTCGCGGGTTCGAATCCCGCCCAGGGCAAACATTCGTGTGATGAACACTTGTGTTTGCCTTGTGACTGGATTTTATTTATATATTATATGATGTATGTGTATCAGCTGTCTGATACCCATATTACAGGCTCTGCCTAGTTTGGGCTCAGATGGCCGTGTGTGAAATGTCACCATATATTTATTATTATTTATTATAATTTGTACAAGTTGATCCCGGTGTGGATGTAAAATTTGTCTAATCCTTGTTTAATTTCCATGGATTAGACAAGTGTATGTATGTGTATATTATAATATATTTATTATATTACTTAAAACTTTTTGTACCTACGATGGCGTCACACGTGCCATTTAGTGTGTAGGGGAGGCGCGGTAAGTGATGCATTTATCCATTTTGTGGCACGTGATAGATTAGGTATATATTACCTAGATTGTATTTAATAGTAAATATAAAATTAGCTGATATGAAAATGTGGTTTAGAAATAAAGTATTATTATATTATACCTAGTCGCTTCAAAGTGAAAAGTTTAAGATCGTGACAGAATGTTATAAAATACTGTTTAGAACCTAATTTATTTATTTATACTTATTTTCAAAACCACATCTTCATATGGGTAGATTCGCTATTAAATACAATCAAGGTAATATATACCTAATCTATCACGTGCCACAAAGTGGATAAATGCACCACTCATCGCGCCTCTCCTACGTACTAAATAGCACGTGTGAGGTCATGGTAGGTACAATAAAAGTGACACGCTCGGTCGCTCTGTTCTTGTACTATTTAATGAACATGCGGTATCTAGCCTATTCATATTGTGATGGCAGTGAACACTTACTGTATGCCGGTTTGTGGCACACGGTGGGTTGAACGAGGAATTTCATAGACTTAGGTTTGAAAGATTTACATTTTTTTGGCATGAAACGGCGTCTGCTTAACATTATTATACTCAAATATATCCCTTGAAGACTAATGTCTCTTAGAGACACAAAAAACGAGCAATAGCCGAAATGCAGTTTGCCAAAAAATCATCTGTAAAGAACTATTTGACCGCGTTGGCCTAGGGGCTTGGTCTTTGGATTCGAGCGCCAGAGGTCGTGGGATCCTTTCCCACTGGGGACAGACAACTTTGTACAAGTTGGTTCCTGTCTGGATGTTATATTTGTTCTATTCTTAATATATATTATAGCACATGAGAAAATTTTTATTTGGGACAAGAATATATATAATTATAAAATTATATTTATGAAGGATGCTACGGTTTACCTTGTGATTCCGGCGATATCCTGAATTTTAATACCAGCTTCTTAACTACATATTTTTCTTAAAGTAGTCGGTTTTCATGCCAGATTATCTCACGTGATATATTTGTACATAATCATGGTAAGCGGAAGCCATTTCAAGCCAAAAAAACAACACTTAAAAATTCAAATACTATGTCTATGAAAGTCAGTTTGCAGCCCACTGGGCAGCCAGTTGTGGTGTCTGTCTGTGGTATGGAATTGTATGGAAGTCTCCACACCAACGCGGCCTCCGTGTCTAGGCCGCGCCAATGTGTGGGTGGCTTAGCACAACATTAGACTGTTTAATCGGCGTCCATTCTTACTCTGAATAGGCTTTAGTTATTATAAGTGTTAAAAACATTTAAACGTAAGAGTTCCATTTTAGTTTCACGTTTTATTTCAAGGTTCGATTTATACATTTAATAACATTTTTGTTATTAAAAAAAAAATTCGCGACGACATTTCTGTCTACATGTTATTTTATAGTAATTAGACAGCATGCAACTATCGACCTGACGCTGCCCATGGTTTGCGTTATGGGCATCCATTACTCGCTTTATTGGATTTACACTCGACCTAAAGAATATAAATGAAGATATCCAACTTACTGACTCGACAACAAGATAAGTTAATATCCGATGATTGGGCAGAGGCTTACTCTAATAAAAAGAATCAACATCCAATTTCGGCAGAGGCTTACTAATAAAAAGAATCAGTATCCAACTTGGGCAGAGGCTTACTAATAAAAGGAATCAACATTCAAATTGGGCAGAGGTCTACTTTCACAAGAAAAATATAGTACCTCCGGCCCAGTGCAAGGCAGCTGCTGCTCAACGTCAACACGGTCCTCTGCCTTCCCCAGTCAGTTGCTACCGGCCACCTTTTTACGGTTGTTGGTCCATCTGAACCTGCTTCATCGAAAATCTTGACAGCCGCGGACAGTTTTTACTCTTTTGTAGATTCCTTGTCTTATCCCAGCTATTTGGGGTCGGTTTTAAGCATCTTTCTGTACTTAAGCCGTTGTGTCATATCATTCTTCAAATAAGACCGCCCCATCTTTCCTTCTCGTTCGTGTATTAATATTACATGAAATAACATGTAGCGGGGATCTAGTCCCGTCGTGAGATGCATTTCATCTTAGATGTTAAGAATCGAGTTCAAATTTTGAACGAATTTTCTACATTCCAGGGTTCCGCATATATGTATAATAAATATATATACACTTTAAGTTCACGAAAAAAGCACAAAACTTTTGATTTTTTTTATATTATTGTAATTTGATTACCAAATGTCTCGGACTCTGCCTAAAACGTTAGTACTTGGACGACTGAAAAATGAATATTTTGTATATTTGTATTATTATACACATACTTAGATTTTTCAATATTAAAAAAAAAACTTGTTGGATTAATGCTGTAGTGGACCATTTTGAAAACTATAGTGAAATTTTTTAAAGTTATTTCATCGTAATATTGCGTGTGCAGTTTATCCCAAACACTTTCTTAAGTTACAAACCTCATCATCAGCCTGCTAACTTCCACTGCTGGACATAGGCCTTTCCTAATGTCCAACTAGATTTAAGATCTCTAAGTATGGACAATAAACGGCCCTATTAAACAGACTGCAACAAAAGACAAACCAGTTACAGAGGAATTCTGTGACTGAACACTTTTTCTCCTTTTAGTCAAATTTGCGCGTTCCAAAATGTACCTTGACATGTTAAATTGAGGTTAACTTTTAGACTGAAGATTTCACAGATGGGGTATAGCTTAACCCGAGACCTACTCAGTTTTTGTCACTACTCATACGAATTGAAACATTTTCACAGATTGTCGTATGGAAAGTTTTTTTATGTATTTGCAAAAGTGGATTAAAAATTTGGTAACGATACTGAATTACTCTTTAATCATAAGTATTTTGTTACAGCAATATACAGCATATTGTATATTTTATCATAATAATAGCTTGTAATTGATTAAAGTTATGTTTGGAATAAACTGCAGTATTTAAATTAGCCTTTTTAATGTGTATTTTCTTAGACAATTCTACATTAAACCTTCTTAAATGGTCCACAGAAGCAATTTATATTAAGGAGCGAGTGAGATATATCAGTATATAATAATATAGTGATTGTGTAGTACATTAAGATACAGCGGTTCACTCGCAAAACGTCCTAAACGCTTAATACGCAACACGTTCAATATAAGCCAAATTACGCAAAATGTCTTATGTAAAAATACACCTTGAAGGATTGACTGTTCGAAATCAAATTTTCGCCTTTTAGATCCCCAAATAGGACAGTCAAAAAAAGGATTAATAGTATTTACTGGTAACGTATGAAAACTAAGGGGATTGCATATAACTTCGCAAATCCGCAGGCAATAGCTAAAAATATATTTAAAAAAAACAGAAGAAATCGCTGGCATCGGTGACATCAAAAGCAAATGTTTTGTTTATAGCATTCGAATTGGTAAGGTTGCATTTTACATAGAAGAAATCAGATTTCTTAAAAAAGTCCGACATGCGTTTTGATACTTTATGCGTAATGGACATTTTGCGGAAATTGAGAGGCATGACGTTCTGTGATTAGTCGATACAGCCCAACCTATAGCCTCGGTACAAATACTCAGTAGACGTTACCAAATATAACACTTTTAGGCAGCTAATTACACTAAAACAAATTAAAATGTAAGGGCCAAAAATAAAAATGTAATGGAACTTTTTTCCTTAACTATACATTTCAGATTAGGACAATTTTAATGTCGTATTTTGTTTATCTAAATCGAATAAGGTACACCGGGGGCAACTCCAGCTGGGGGCAAATGTAACTACGAAATTAATATCAAGGTATGTGAGAAGAAAATCATTAATTACACCACCTCAATATTTATCATCATTAGCCGTCTGATTCCCAACTTTGAATAGAGCCACCCCACCCTTTCCGTGGGTATCGTCATCGGTATCGAATAAGGGATTAAATAAGGGACGGGCAGCAGCGTACTCCTCTGTACATAAAGACCATTACTGCGATCACTAAATCGCCTGCCAAGCGCAGTGATTATGGCGAATTCTCCATATCCATCCAAAAGTAACATGATACTAGGGAGGCTTATGTTCAGCAATGGACGTATTTCGGCTGATAATGATTATTTATCATAAAATATATACAGTATTAAATGACGTAAACAATGTTTTTCTCCACATAGTCCTAGATGTTAATTTCGTAGTACATTTGCCCCCTAGTTGCAATTGCCCTAAAGTACTTAAAACAAGTCTTAGCACAGGTGTTCAATATCTAAAGTCGGCACCACAAGAGCGATAAAAGACGGACTAGTACCAAGTTACGTTGCGCTTGTCAACGGTTAATATTTACAACATTAACGCAACGCACGCGATTCAGTCGTCGCTTATCATTCAGGGTTTCATAGTACGGGATCGGGGCTTGGGTTGACAACATTCGGTGCGTTATTTTGGAACTTAAAAATCTTTTGACGTTCACTTGTTCTCACACAAAATACAAGAGAAGAGATGCAGTATTTGATACTGAATACGTAGGAAAAGACTTGTTTTACATTTGTAATCAAAATTTTAAAATCAGTGTTACTCCTATTCAAATTATAAACGGACATAAATGTTATATTTGTACGATAAGGATTTTTCCCCCATATTTTCATACTACTCAATGTGTAGTGTAGGTTTATTATTATTGTAATTTGTTTAAGATCTAAAAATACTTGTAAATATTTAATTCGTACGTTCGACAGATATTTCTGTGTGTGCGTGTGTACGGACGGAATCAGAATATGTGTATGTGTGTCTTTATACGTATGCCTGTTTTCTTATCTTTTATATATTGATATAATAATATGGAAGTCCAGTCATTATTACATATAAAGATGTACTATATATTAGCATGTATATATGTTTGTATTATATTTAACTATAATAATTCTAGTGTTATTCGTTTTTGTTTTTCCGATTTTTATATAGTTCTGTTTCATTAATATACAGAAGTAGTATTTATTTTGATTTTCAGTTTTATTTTTATAGATAATTGTTTCTGTAATCCGATATTATTTTTATTTATCTAAACGCAAGAGTATATTTATTCTATCATATTTATGTTGACGTTTATAAATTTATATTTATGTATATTGTATTAGATAGTTTTCAGTATTTGATGTGTTTATATATGTATTTAACGTTAGGTAGAATATAGAACAAATTTACTTCAAAACTTAGGTGCTGTTTTAGGAAATCCGTTAAAATGTTGACATTTGTTTTTATCACGACATTTAAAAAAGTTATGTTAATAAATAAATAAAAATGAAAAATATAATATTTGGACAAAAATGACACATTATCATATATAGGAGTGATTTTATACAAAAAAATATATTCCAATAACATTTCTACTTAAAATTATTAATTTGAAATATTATAATAGTTTTAATATATTTACATATTACATTAATGAATGTATAGTTTGCGCACACGAACAGTGCATTTTGTCTTTTTTTTCCTGTAAGCATTTTTTTTAAATAGAAAAGTTGACGTTTTTATAAACACAGGATAGGAAAAATGCAATACCTTCTAATCTAGTTTCTAAGTTTAGTTAGACATTTAATTATTATTTTCTGAGATTGGTCTCGATCACCCGTACTCTAGGTAAAGGTACATAACAAAATACCTGCATTAAGTATTGCATACTGCATAAATATTACGACTTTTGGATAAAATTGAACCGCCAAGTAAAGAAATCATTTTATATGAAGATTCAATATATTTTTTGAACATTTCCAAAAGTTGTAACGCAAAAGTTGTACAGTATTCGATACTGAATCTCTCCGTAACGGATCACTGCAGATATTTTGTTACGTACGGTATAACTGATCGCTTTATTTTGCATTTTTTTCAGCGTCTTATTATGTTGTAGCCGTTTGCATTTTCCTATATCATGGTGCGGGGTAATTTTATTAAACACGCAAAAGTATCTTCGTAATACTTGAATAATGCAAGCATATGCAGAATAATACAAAGTGTTAACAAAACTGTTACGTCACTGATCCCGCACCATCCTATATGAAATAGACTATAGTTTGGTTGAAAACCCCATACCATCTGCGAATAGCGAGTTTATGGCAGAGCGCATAACTGAGTAGGCACCAGTGGTATTGGAGCGGTGCGGGAGGGGTGTGTTTTGACTTCAGTCGGGCGTCATGTATAGCGAGACCATAGAATACTTAATAATACTACGCGAGACCGTGCTGTTACGTCACACATCACCCCTCCCGCACCGCGCCACTACCGCAGGAACCCACTCAAATATGCACTTTGCCTGTAATTGTGTAAGAAAACTACGACAGTTGCAATATTCTTATTATACATTAGAGAAGACGTTTGTTTTTATAAAATCATGGGCATTGCTTCGAAATGCATTTAGGTAACTTATTTTGTAATTATTTTTGATGTTTGCGACAAATATCAAGAAAATTAAACATCGAAAGATGTCTTCATTTTCTGATTAATATATCAGGCTTCATTAAATATATACCTTAGAGACTATGCAAAGTTGCAGACAAGAAAATTATGAGTGACAAATTATATATGAACTGTATTAAACATAGTATTGTTAATAACAATACAGAACGGATGTGTTGCGCTTATCCAATTAATCAAGTTTTCAATAACATTGCCCGTTGTTTTATTTAAAAAATCCTATACTTTAACAGACGTATAAATTCAGATCTCAAATACATACATACACAGAGCGTGTAGCAATGTGTTTCTTCAAAAATTTTGGAAATTAAGGACAGAATGCGGACTTTCCATGCTAAATAACGTTATCATTGTTTCCTTTTTTCAAATAAAGATTCTAGTTTGAAAAAAGTTTGTTTTGAAACTTTTACTAAATGCGCCTCTAAAGGTTGACATCCACTGGTCTGCAGTCTATAACACCCCCACTTCCCCGTAACGAAGAAGCACAGAAATATATTAAAAGTTTTTGATAAAATAAAATAAAACATACTGTCGAATTGATAACCTCCTCCTTTTTAGAAGTCGTTTAAAATGGAGTTTACCAGTGATAAGAAATAATCTGCAGAAAATACTATATCATTTTTTTTATTAGCATTTTTTTTTCTCGAGGTCTATCCGAGCGTGTCTCGGCGCATAATCAGCATTTGATGATTCAAGCAATATATTGCAAATAGTTGGCATGCGTGTGTCATCTACTTCACCGTTCTATCTTGATTTATTTCTGTGCGAAGAAGGTGTGTAAGTTTTTCGATGTATCGTTCGTTGTATCGAATAAATTTTCATCGATCATCTGACGTCAGAGTTACGTCACATGTATGTACGCACGTACTTACCTAACGGATTTTATATGTGAGATGTTTGTTTCTATATTTCATTCCAGATTAATAGTCCTATGAAAACAAACGCATTTGCGTCTCGAAAACAAAATACACAATAGATGGTGTTCCTAAGTGGACTGCAAAGTTTACATGGTAATACAAACCTGTTTTTGCTGCTGGTGACCCTTTCATGTATATGTTACCGAGACGTAAATAGCGTTGGTTTTCATAGGACTATTAATCTGGAATGAAATATATACACAATCATTCTATTTCTGGATTAATAGAAGAACTTTGGTTCGAAATTTTTTACTATTACAGTGATATATTTTATATTTAAAGCCGTTTTACCGTCACGTTGCAAAATTTGTTTTAATATAGATTTGCATAGATTTGCCAAGAGCCACGGTCTCGGATTAGAAATCTAAGTATGCATTTTTGTTCTGAAAATGCAATATTTGGTACTCGAAAATTAGAATTTGTACTTAAAAGTCGTAGGGGTTCATCAGTGGCTCTGTTAAAGTGACGTCACTACGCCTGCTGACTGAGACCGTGGCTTTGCTAAAATGATGCAAGTTTAATATGGATTAGCATTAAGCCATGAAGGTAAGAACTTCTTTACCTTCGCCGCAACTATGGAGTTAAAATCACACTGTTTCCAATTTTACTATTAAAAACAATTGAGTTTGTGTATTTTGAAAACTTCCCACAGTCAGGTGGTGTTTGTCACTTGCCAAGCATCTAACAACTATATTTAAACTACTTTTTTATGGGCGTGTGAATTTTTTATCTTCATGCATTTGGGTCAGCGCAGACCTGACAATTAATGCACGCTTTAAACGTATTATAATAAAGTTCAAACGCGGGAGCGCAAGCATACGCCTTTATCAGCTATAAACGTTTTACTGCTATATACAATTTTGAACTTTATTGTATACCCTTAAAGACGATTATTAATCGCTGCTCTCCGCTGACTTAGGATGTATTTATATTAATCTGGTATTTCTGCCAGTCTCTCCGTGCTGGGGGACGCCACCGGGCGCCAGAAACCGCGCATATTTTCTTCCCTGGACATTGATCGGAGGTATTTAGATGACAGACAACAGTTTTTTTTTAAATTTCTGGTGAAGAGGCGGCGGCGATGCGTTGTGGGGTATTTGTGGTGGAAAATAAAAACAATTAAAATAAAATATAACAAAAGAGACCGTTTACTAATGAGAAAGTATTCTACTAAAGGGACTAAAAGATGGTCTTCTAAAGAGACCGTCAACTAAAGAGGCCGTATAAAATGAAATAAGGAGACTCTATTATAATAAGTAGGTAATTAGCCGCTATTTAAATAAATCCCCAAAAGTTGGTAGGTTTGACAAACAAAAATGACGCCCCAAAGAGACCGTCTACCAACGGGAACTTTCCCATTCTTCAGTAACTGATTCTTTTTCCAATAGCTGTGATATTAAGACGAAGCGCTATTTTTTCTATAGGTGACATTATTTTATTTTTTAATAGAAACTGTTAATACCAGATACCATAGTAGATAAACATCTATATTTTAATTTTTTTTATATGGTCTGCATCGTCAACATGTGATTTTTCATAACTAATAAAATGGGTCTCAGTTTTTTTAGGGCTCAAGTTTCATGGCGCTGCTGTTCGTCTCCGGTCTGTGGTTTAAATAGTTAGGTATACTGGCATTGTTCGCCTCCACAGTTAGATAGCAAGGTGCGCGCGCGCAGATGAGGTTGGCATTTGAAAGACTCAATATAAAGCAACACTGGCGCCATACTCGTGCGGTCACCTCTGCCAAAAGTACAAGACCACAGGTCATGCGCCGTATTGAAATCCGTTGATGTGTAGAACGAGAGGTTATGAATGTGTTTCACGTTTCATAGCGACAGCATAAAAGTGTGCATGTGTGTGTGAATCCCCCATCGAAAAGGAACATGGCATGGCCATGTAACCAAACCAAAACATCCTAAAAATAAAGAAACATGGCGTCTCCCCTCTGAGTCGAGTCGGCGGCACAACAGAAACAGTAAAAGGAAATTCTTAATACTGTATAATATAAAGTCTTAAACTTTTTTAAATTAAATTTATACTTGTCAGTAAATCAATCAACAGCCTATAATTCCAATGTTGGGCCTCCCTGGCTCAGTCCACGTAGATCCATATATAATCAAATAAACCTTAAACAGATAGTGTAGTATACATACATAAGTTCACGCTATTTCCCTTACGGGGTTGGCAGATGGAACTTAATAACAAATTCACACAAAATCTGCAATCAAATCATATTTAGTACCTATTCTCAAACCACCACGAATATACTATGGCCTATTGTCTAACCGCATTGTTTTTTTTTTTAAAGTTTGTGTGTGTTTTTTTAACATGTAGTCCAACCGATTTAAATATAACAATGTCCATTGACCTACGATCACATCGAAATGCGATTAAGGGATATAGTAGGCCAGTGTCGTATTCTGTTCAAGATGCCGTAGAAACCATTCGTTTCTGAAACATCGATGATCACACTGGGCGAACACTTGTACTTATTCTATGGATCCGACGATGACATGGCGCGAATTGCATCTCACCTCAGAACTTTGACGGATATGTTTGTAAAATCAAGGAGTCTATTGCGCTTATTAGTCGATGTTCTGAAATAATATGCATTCGGTATTTATTTAGATACAAGCTATCGTTGTACCAAGTGTTATCGAAATCAGTTCAACCATTATAAACGTGATTGATTAAAAAAGGGATCACCAACAGTTTTGCATTTTATAGTATTAGTTAGGGTTTCCGATCTTAGATCGATCTTATGAATGGGAGTTGAGATCGATCCAGGAAAAAGTCGAGGGTCAAAAGATTGATCTGAAGAAAATCGATTCTATTTTCATATAGATTTTAAAAAAAAAAACACCTACCGCAGGACGGGTTAGTCAAACTAGTCATACGATCGGACATCTTTTTTCCGCCCATTCTTCAAAGTTTAATTATAGAAAGAAGAAATACACTATTCACTAATCTCTTTACTCTCTCACAGTTTTCAACTCAATAAATGAATCGCACACCTTAATTGTTTAACCAATCACAGTAGGTAAAGGAATTAAGAAATTGATACATTCCCCTGGTACATTCTGTTACGCGTTTTTTAAATAACCAGTATTAAGTGACAAGATAGATCCGAAAATCGAAGATCGTTCTGGCAAAAAATCGACTTTCGATAAGGTCGAATCGAGATCGGAAACTCTAGTATTAGTTTGATTTGCAGGATAAGTAATAGGTAAGGATAGTCGATAGTCTTCATTAGATTATGTCCATAATAGTCCATATCATTTCAACCTATACAAGCAATGACCAATTTCTCTGAATTAATATTGATGTGTAATTCTTGTCTAAGTACATGTATACACTTTGTTTAAGCATACATTTTCTCCTGTACTAGGGTATTCTGAAAGTTTTTAATTATAGTATAGAAGTCATTTGTTTCTGATAGTTTTTTTTTATGGATTATTATACGGAATCACGTTGTTCAGTTATTTTTGAAAGTCTACATTCATATTATGGTTAATTTTCTTCTCCCTCTGTAAAAGGGCTCGTTCAACATTTTATATTGCACATTATTAGCACACGTGGTACATTAAAAAAAAAATTATCGACCGCGCTTCCTAGGTGTTAGCATTTTGAAGAAGAAACGGCGCATCAAACTTCCAGCAACACATCTTTTAAAATCCATTTTGTGGAAAATATTAAAAAGGTTGTGCTACGCTGAAGAAACATTAACACCAGGCATCTGTCATTCAAATAATCGTTTATTTTGTAATTTCTTTTAAATGAAAATAGGACTAGTTCAGGGACCGGCCGGGTGGGTGCCATGCCATCCCTATTATGGCCACGAAATGCATGTCGCCTATGCACTGGCAGTGTTCCGATATGAAAGGTAGGACAGCCAGTGTAGTTACAGGCGTATCATATCATCCCCTAGACGTCCATTATTCGCCATAGGCGTTCCCCAATGAAGCCATCTAGCCGCTTCCGGCCACCTTCTTCAGATCATCGGTCCATAATGGGCGTCCCACCTTGCGCGTCGCGTGTGCATGTTTCAGGCACACGAGGCGGTTACATAGTCCTTACCGCTCGGCCACGACCTTGCCGCTGCCAGCGGCAACTAGGAGCGGGGCGGCGAGCGGCGAGAACAAATGTACAAAAACGTTAGCAGCACGCCACGAGGCGCCGAAATCAGCGGCCAATCCTCCGCCTGACGAAACCGCGCCGCTCACCGCGCCGCCTTCCGCTAAGCCAAAAGTCGTGGCCGAGCGGTTATTAGGGTGGCAACGTGCTTGTGGCCTTCGAGCTGTTGCACGCAGTTACAGTGAGCGACAGTGTTTTGGATAGCAAACTATAAAAATATGTATATTTGAGTTAAATATCATTCGAAAAAGTTGCTTTTAGGAGTAGATATGTCGGGTCTGTTTGTGTAAAAGGATCGTACGGTCAAAGGTTGTTAAAATATACATACATTTAAGTTATATAACATAAATTGGATGGACTACTGCGTTGGTAACAATAACTATCAAAATTGTTTGTTTTCATTTTTTCCAAATGTTTTGACTGACTGCAATTTGAGATTAACATTTTTGCTCCTTAATTATTGACTAATCGTGTGTTGCATTTTGGCCCTGGACAGGTAATTGAGGTTTTAGGATGGAATTCTGAAATGTATTTTAAAACCTTGTTTTAAAGGAACTATCCTGATGGATTACCAATTTCGAAAAAAAAAAACAAAAAAAGAATCGTTAGATTGTGTAAAATCATGTGCTGAAGTTTTGTTAACATAATCTATAATGATAATATTTTTGGAGAGGTTCAAAAATCAAATGACATAGTGTAAAAATGTAGGTTGAAGTGGAAATTAGAGGACATTTGAGAATTCCATCCTTAGTGTGTCGTCATACCTACTTTATAGAGTAGCGAAATACTGGACTCGAAAATATTTTATTGTATTTTTAAGAACTAGCATGTTTTTTTACATTTTAAACGGTAAGTATATTGCTCTGTCATTATTTTTGTGTTTTTGCTTGCTTGTGTGTGCTTTGTTATTTTTTACATATCGTTGCAATTTGAATTATTACTCACATTTTACCTAATGGATTTTGTATCATGCATACATCAGTATAATTTTACATTTGCCGCTATAGTAACCTTGACCTTGAACTGATAAAATATTAATTAAAAAAAAAAACTTTGTCAGATATAAATAGAAAAAGCAATAGATGATACAACTTAGGTTGTAGTACCAACTAGTTTTTGCGGTAAATCTATTGTTTTTAAGGGACGCAGAGTTTTGTTAATAAAGTTTATTAGGACTACTTAATATCGCTACAGTGCCTAGGTCCAGGACACTATGTTGCGGCAAATGAAAAAAAATAATATACAAGGTTACTTTAAATAAAGATGCTCAGTCAGGGGAAACCACTGACTGTTTTTTTTACAGAATGTACATCTTGACACATAATCCATTTGTCATTTGTATGTCACTACTCCCACAGCCGTGTCCTAGTGTCCTAGTGTTTAGTATTAGTGTTTATGTTTTTCTGTTTTTAGACCTATGGACGGCACAACCCCGAAGCATGCCGTAGGCGCTAGCCCACAACCCCTGCTTGGGTAATTATTCCTCATTTACCTTTCGTTTCCTTAAAGTCATCGCTCACTTAACGCGTCAGAATCGGCATCGCCTCACCTCACGCAGTTATGCTCACTTGTCAACACCGTGTCGCATCATCGAGCATGCCGATCGCCCGCCGGCGCACCGTCCACGTGTAGATCGCGCGTTTACCACTCGTCATGCCCTATTGACCACGCGTCATTCTCCGCCGTAAGGGATCGAAGTGCTGTTGATCGTATACCACGGCGGGCGTTAAGTAAGCGTCGACCTTTAGGGCTAACACGCACTGCGATTTTTTCCGCGCGGATTATTTTCCGTATCCGCGGCGCGGTGAAATCTGCAGCAAAACACAGATGTGGTTGCGGAATTTATCGCGCGCGGTTTGTCCGTAGGTGCGTGCAGCTTTATACAACTTCCATATGTCACAGAATTCTGCGGAAAATCGCGCGAATAATAACCACAGTGCGTGCTAGCTCTTAATATTTTCGGTTTAAGCTCGGTCTAAGCTTCATACATGATACGACGCCAAACGGCGTTATAGCCACGACGTCACACACGAATCGCGCTATTTGATTGGTTGATTCAAGGAGTTATGCTACGAAGTTGTTTTTTTTACGCGGCCGAGGACGTTTGCGTGAAACCGCAGGGATTCTCGGTCACGATTTCGTAGCCTTTTATCACAATTATTTAAAAAAATATCTAGTTTAACCGATCGCATATGACGTTTGAATGTAAGTTTTGTTTCTACAATAATTAGAATACATAATAGTGCAGAAAAACGCAAGGTAGAAGTAAATCATGCACCATATTACTCTTCTGCACCACGTCCGTAGTAGTTACCATCAGCTTCCCCATACGTGGGCCTCGGGTGGTGACGTCAGTGCAGCCGTACTTTTCTTTCAGGACCTCATTTCAAGGCTCGTAAATAAACGTCATGCATAAAAATGTCAAAGAAAGATTTTATATAAAACTTTTACAGCATCTTTAATCTCATCACGATTTGAAGCAATTTTTCGTCCAGTTGATAATAAAGATTGTATTTACGCCAATCTTATTTATTTACCTATTTTTGATTTATTTATTTTACAATCTATTTGAATTTTGAACAGTGACGGACGTCGCATGTTATCTTTTTTTATTTACTCTATAATATTTGCAAGGATATTTTGGCTTGGTTAAAAGACCTTTAAGCCATCTCTTATTTTAAGTCACTGCACTTATCATTTTATATTTTGATAAAAGTGTTTTTAAGTAACTATATATTGAAAGGAAGCACTCTTTGTTGTTCAAGCGGTAATTTAATTTTTCAAATATGGGAGAACTACTCAAGGCAGAATCTTCTTTTTAACAAAATAGAATAGGATAATTAGTAATTCTCGTTGAGCTTAAATATTGTTCTATTAGCGTTACTATTATCTCAGACCTCGATCGGTCTGTTAAGGAGTCCGTGAAGTCACACTGTTTAGGACGGTAGTTACAATTTTTTTTTTTTGGTATTTTAATTATGTGTACCTGTCTACCACATTACAGTTTGTGTAACTATTGTCCTGTTCATGTCGACAGACAAGGCAACGAAGAGCAGGTGAAACCCAGGGTCCTCAGGTTCACATGGAGCATGAAGACCACCTCCTCAAGAGATCCCAACGAGATCATGGCAGAGATACGCAAGGTTTGTCGCAATGCTGTCTGTAATTTACCCTTGATTCACAACTGAAACACTAACAAGTTTCGCTACAGGAAAGTACTGCAACGAGGACACTGACGGTGGTTCTGTTTTAGAAGGTCAAGGGTACAACGTATCTGAAAGAATCAGTAAGTTGAAGTGAAAGAATCGATAATGTGGCAGAACAGTTCTATAGAGATCGCTTTCCTACAGGTACAAGGGGTGGGGTCAAAATGGTAGCCGAAAGCGGTTTGATAAAGAAGAGAAAGGAGAGGTGTTGTATTGCTTATTAGGGATGTGTAACAGTGGTATATAATAACATCAATCTGATAGATTAATGGACAGAGTAGCGTCAAAACGGATACCCTTACTTATAGCGAATCGTCCATCTGTGCGTCTCCGCCAATCGTTTTTACTTGTAACCAGTTTCGATAAAAGAATGGATTTACAAGTAAAAAATACAATACAATACAATACACTTTATTGCACAAACAAATACAGCTAGCTACACGTTATAAAAGTTACAAATAGTACAATTTAGGCGGTCTTATCGCTTTAAGCGATTTCTTCCAGACAGACCTTTGGGTAGAAAATATTATGCCAGAGAAATTGTAGGTTTCCTCCATCGAAACTGATTACGTACAAGTAACAACCATTCCACCATCGAAACTGGTTCCCGCAACCAGTTTCGATGGTGGTATTGTATTCGTTATGTAAGTGGTAACGATGTGTGTGTGTGTGTGTGTCGGCAGGTGCTGGACGCGAACAACTGCGACTACGAGCAGCGCGAGCGGTTCCTGCTGCTGTGCGTCCACGGCGACCCCAACGCGGACTCGCTGGTGCAGTGGGAGATAGAGGTCTGCAAGCTGCCGAGACTCTCGCTCAACGGCGTGCGCTTCAAGCGGATATCCGGTCAGTACACCCCCCACCCCACCCCTCTCGGGGGAGCTGCAGCGCGCTAAGAAGTTTATCGGCACCACAGACGCAGGTTTTACTAACAAAATCTTAAAATACGGGAAGACGTATTATATATTATGTATATATATGGTATGTTATATATATTTGTATATTTTTGCATGTATTTATGTATATAATATTGGGCCCGATTCTGAAGGCACAATGCTAAAATTTGACAGCACTAAAACTGTTGCTATCCTTGTCACACAGTATTATGAAGATAAAGACGAAACCAATTTTAGCGCTGTCAAATTTTAAATGTGTGCCTTCAGAATCGGGCCCAATATGTATATGTAGTTGTAATTATAATATTTAATGTTATATACATTATTACGTATGTACTTAGTATATTAGTGTATATCAGTGGCTATACCTACTCATTTATTCTATGTACCTATAGTACAATAATTTATTATAAAATTTCAATATCCCATGCACATTGAATTTTTATTTTTTTCGTGTTTTGATCGCAATGATGTAAGGATGTCGAATTGTGTCATTAAAAGTTTCAAAGTAATACCCGAACGACGCCAAGAAAAAAATAACACGTAATTTCACTACATATATTCTTTACAGTGTAAAGAATATAGTGAAATAATTGAATATTCCATTCGTACGACGTAATACTTCTCTTTATAATGTACTATTGTCATTTGCAGGTACAAGCATCGGCTTCAAGAATATTGCGTCTAAGATCGCGAACGAACTCAAGCTGTGACTGCCCGGGAGCGCCCCGCGCCGCCGCCGGCGCCGCCGCCCCGAGCCCGCCCCGCCTCCCCCCGCCATCGTCACCCCGCACACGCCCCGCACTCCCCGCACCCCGCTGTCGTCCTCCGACGAGCGCGTCACTCCGCCCCCTCCGCCGCCGCCGCCGCCCCGCACGGACAGCCTCCGCCTCTCCGCAGAGGACATGGTCTTCGTCGCGAACGGAGGTATGAGAACGCCTTCCGGAGCGCTCGCTCACTTCCTCGCGGCGTACAGTCCAGCGGAGCTCTCGCTCGCACGCAGCGACTACCTCAGACCGCCGCTCTCCCCCAGCCGATCGACTTACTCGTCCGCCCAGATACAGCCACGCTCGTCTCTGTCTCTCCGGGCGGACAGCGCGGATATTGAACAGGGACGGCAGACGTTGAAGCCGAAAATGCCGCACCAGTCTTATTCGTACAGCGTTCACACGCTCCGAAGGCAGCCGAGGATGAATTCCCCGGAATGCGACTGCCTTCCGGTCGATCCGATACCGCCGCCCGAGCTGTTTGACTTTTAAAAAGGCAATAATAAATGTACTTGTTGTATGTACGCTAAGAAATATGAATAAGGTACAAGAAATCTTTCTTTACCCGTCACTATTATATAGATATTTAAAAAAAAACAATACGTATGAAGACTAGGGCGGTTTTAGACGGGCGATCTTTAATAAATAATTACATAAACGTGTTGTATAAAACTGATGGAATTAATGTATATTCCAAAATTGATTAATACAAAAATACATCGGGATCTCATTAAGGTCATGATTCAACTATAAGGGTCACACAAAAGTAAATTATTCAAAATAAAAATGGACTACATACTGAATTGTTTGTATACTTGGCGCAGGCTCGCGATCTGTGAAATAGCATGCGAAAGCGGGATAGCGCATACTGTGCAGCACATATTCTATTTTCTATCCCGCTCTGTCTGGCCTGTCTCTACAATATTTGTAAGTCCCTTATATAACTACTATGCCACCTGGCGGCGTTTGAAACCAGTGTTACCGAGTACAATCGACTAGGGACCTACTCCGTAAGAGTTTCACTTAATATCCTTCGAACGAAAAGGTCATTTTGTACTATTCAGTGGGTCATATGACATTTATAAGCATAAGGCTATAGCTATAGTAGTTATACGCCAAACGCTTAGCCGTATATGTTAAATGAACCGCCAGAGAGTACAAAAAAGGCTTTTCAGAGTAGGCCCCTGAATAAACAAAGCGAACCTAAATATCTTTATCAAAACTTTTAACCGTTACAAACATAATTTGCGCTTCATAAACATTATACACGCGAATCCTTTGCCCGACGGCGAAAGTCTAAAATGTTAATATAGACATAGAATACCATTCATGTAGTTTTCAAACTGCAAATTCAAGTTGGTAATGCCAGGATAACTTCTGTCCGGCTCAAGATATACCGCGTATTTATTAACTGCAAATTAAATTTGCAATATTTTCAAGTTTTGATTTAGACTAGGTTTAGATTAGGAGATATATGAATTGTGTGTGACTTAGGATTTTTTTAATTATGAAGTGTTGGGTCTTTGGGGTGTATAAGTGAATGTGCCAAGTGTAAGCGTGGAGTGAGAGAGACAGTGTACTATAGTCGCACTAGCGCCTCCAGCATGAGTTTGTTATTAAAATATTGAACTACAATTTACCCGCGATGTCCGCACTAATATAAAAAGCCGGCAAAGTGTACGTCCGTACACTTCTTGCGGTCAAATATTGTATACTATTTTTACCAGATTTTTTTAAAAACTGACAAAAAATATTAAGATAATTTTTTGATATATGAGCATGAATGAGTGTATCTAGACACACGTCTAAACTTATGACGTAAAACTGCGAAAACGCTGTAACCCACACCGTTGTCAATCCCTTTTTAATGCAAATTCGGAATCGGAACAAAAAAATCTACGTCGAATGGTCCAGGTCCCGCTACGGCTAATAGAAAACACTAAAACCCAGACCATTCGACGTAGATTCCTTCTCTGATTCCGAATTTGCAACAAAAGGGATTGATTGACTTCGCTGTGGGTTACAGCGTTTCCACTTTTTTGCGTTGATATGTGTGATTTTGTTGGATGTCGATGCGTAAACCCATCTGAAATAAATTAAATAATGTAGCGTGGATATATTTTTTTTCTTCAGCTGTACTTTATTAAAATTAGAAAAAAAAGTAATGAAGTTATACAGTTGATATATTAATATTAAACTCATGCTAGAGGTTTTATTTAACGTCTCAGGTTTGTTTTTAATATAACCGAATGTAAGTTTAGTTAATTATCGTAAACCGCTCTCAATTTAGAACGCCTTGTGTATTTTGTATAAAATATTTTGTAATATTGTGTCATTAATTGTTAAATTCATATTTTTTAATTGTAGATAGCTAAGGTGTGTCCGGTAGTGTGTACCGAACTTGATGTTGATTTTGAAAAAATCAAATCCCTTTTTGAAATTGTTGTATTAGTGTGAAATTGTTTTAAAAGACATTTAATGAATTTGGCCAGCTGGGCAATGTCTGTTGACGAAACTATGCTGGGTGTTTTAAACTTATATTGAACAGTGACAATATTTTTGGGTGTTCAATATATAATAGTGGATAAAAGTACAAAATTTCGCAGTAACATACTGTGCATCTAGAAATATTATCACTAATCAAATCCACTGTAAATGTGCTATCGCTTGTAATGAGTTGATGAATCTAAGAAAACTATACACCTCTCGCTCACTCTTCACGTTGTACCGCTTAGTGCGAGCGAGACGGTTTTAGTTTTGTTAATCCGCTTGTAAAACGCAGGTTATGTCATGTCACGGTCAAACATCGAAATCGCTCACCGAACAAAATATCAGTAATGTTCTGTGTGGAAGTTTTTGCTGGTGCAAATACCGGAATGAGTTATTTTAAGGTTGTGAAATTGTCATTAATCTGATTTTTGACACCATTCCTCGCCCCTAACCCTTTTGGGTAGATGAGGCAAGTCCTCCACGACTGATTAATTTTTATGATCATAAAAATAACCGTAATTTTGACAAAGAGTGCACAATTCTTTATGTATAATATACAATTAGTCAAAGACAAAATCTTTTATTGCACATGAGTACACTTGGTACATTTATACATATTAATATTTATGGACTCCACTGCCGCTGTGAAGAAGAAACGGCGCAACAAACTTCCACCAACACATCTTTTAAAATCAAGTTTGTATACAATATTAAAATGATTGTGCGAAGCTGAAGTAACATTAGTACCAGGCATCTTTGTCATTCAAATAATGTTATAATAAGCTTTCTTACAAAGCTGTATTCAATGTCAGTCTTATACTTTCTGTCCGTCTTATTCAAGGTTTACTTTGGTAATAACGTAGCACCCACAACGTGTTGTTGGGTAAGTTTTTCGACTAAGCGATTTCGTAGTTTAAACGTAACATACATTGTGTATGTCAGTCGGTTATGTTGTATTGTAATAATTGTACAAAGTGAGTTTGCGCTCAAGAAAAACAACTTAGAATAGTGTTTATTATAGGTTTTTTTCTTTTCCAACTGAAATGATAAAAATTGTAAAATTGTGAGTGGTTGAATCTAGCGAAATTTGAATTTGCCTACAATATTTTTTAAGCCTCATCTTGGTATATACGTTGATGGCGTTTTTACCAAAAATTACCAACACGATATTGCGTCTTGTAAACAAAACAATCAATAAAAAATTAGTGATAGTAATCGCAAAAACAAGTTGGTATTGCAAACTTAACTTTGCAGTGGACTTAGATTTACGATATTTTGTTTACCAGACGTAAAAATTTGCGTTGTCATTTATATCTATTTCTACATAAAATTCATGGCTTTTTTTGATGAATTAATAAATAAATAAGTAATGTACTTATATCTATACAAACGCTCGTCTAATCTTCCATTAAAATTCCTGTACAATAAGAGATATTAGACAAGGACATGATAATTCATAAAAATATGTACATCTTAGTGGGAATCAAACCCACGACCTCTGGCGTTCGAGTCCAACGTCCAGCAACTAAGCCAACGGAGGATATCTTGAGCTATATAGATCGAAGAAGATTTAATAAATATTGTAGGTGACAATTTAATCTTGTAAAGAATTAACATAGTGGTGTTAATGTTACATTGACAGGCATTCAGTATCGAATACTGAGCAACTTTTGTTGTACGACTTTTGGGAATTTTCAAGTCGCAACTTTCCATACACAATAGGTACTATTTGTATGAAAAGTCGTAACATTTGTTTTAGAATTTCCACTTTTAGTACTTTTCTGAGGAATAACTTTATATATACGTCATGTACAGTATGTTCCTTAAATGACTATATCAAAGTTACAACACTAAATAGTTGTTAAATAATTATTGCGGTCGCCCACAGCAGTTGTCTCTTTCTAATATAAGGCTGAATTAGAAAGTGTCAAACTCTACCAAACTATCAAAAGGGGGGTATTATGTGTTTTACCGCACCTAACCGGTACGGTACACAACGTAGAAGTTCATCGGAATCTACATTTCTAACAATTACAAACTCAGTGTGCGGTTCGTTTATAAAATGAACAATAGATAGTTTTGTTATTACGAAAACTTTGCAGGAGATTTCATTATATTTTCCTTTGATTGTTTTATTAACGAACTGTATAATAAATATTGTTGTAGTTTCTATTGGGATAATGGGATGAACTTCATAGGGTTATTATACACTATTAGATGTAATTGTGATCAAAGTATTATGGACTCTGTAGTTATAGCAATAATGTTCATTATTGATCGTTCACTCTCGTGTCAAAGTGTAAATTATTTGTTGTAATGCATTCAGCCTTTGATTTTGTGATTAACAGTTTTCTTCAATATTTTTTCTTTGTGATTTAGTGTGACGCTTTTCTTTCTATTTACTTGTGTGTGACATTTCGCATACTTATTAGGTGATAAATAAATAAATATTATAATTAAAATAGCGTGTATGTGAGCCGTGAGGCGGCCGCCTCTAGTTTTTTCTATAATATAAAGTTAAGTAGTAGTGTTATACTTTTACAAGAAATCACAGAGCTGCCGTTGTCCGGGACGAATTTGTTTTAAATCTGCCCAGAAATTAAAAAATCACAGTAATTTTTTAAATTGCTGAATAAGTTTCAAAAAAATCGATTAAAATGGGCTGTGTTTCATTTAAATGACATGAGATGCCGTTTGGTTACGACGTTATTTCTCAACATCCGGTGTGGCAGCAAATGTGCCGAAACGTTTCGACACATTTGCAAACATTGCAGATACACTCTCTATACAGGAACTGATATTGAAAACATTTCGACAACATTCCTCAACAAAAACATTCTGCAACAAAACACAACTGCAACAGTTGCCAACAGTTTGAAACACCGGTGTGGCGCTGTCAGCATCCGGTCCTGTAGTGCTATTCTTTAAAATACAAACTCACGTGCGAGTCTCACTCAGTGACTTTACTCACTTCGAAACCTAATCCGCATTCTGTAAACATTCTTGAGCACTGTCGACGTGAAGTGAGTTCTTGGTTCACTGCACATCGACAGTGCTCTGAAATGTTTACATAATTACCAAAGGATTAGGTTTCCAAGTGAGTGATGTCACTCGAGTGAGACTCGCCCGTGAGTTTGTATTTTAGAGAATAGCACTACTGATGACATCTTAAGAAGCCTTGAGTAAACTTTTCGAGTTTTCATTGCTTAAGTTACACGAATAGGTGGACTTTGAGTACTGATTATGCGACTGTAAGACTGACAGATTAAGTTTTTATGTCGTCCTAACCATAGCGTTATCTTTGCGGCGTATTCCAATAACGCCCTGCTAAATTCCTCTGCGGAGGGGATTTTTGTCCAGAAATCCCCTTTCGGTTCTCAAAGGACACGCAAAAGGGATTTCTGGACAAAATTCCAGAAATCTCCTTATCTGTTTATTTACATTTTAGTTTTAAAATCAAATACAAACAAGTAATCACAAGACTTTGTTTTTTATGGAACAATTTTATTTAACCAGTGGACACAAAGTCTCTTTTTTGGATTTAGTTCTCTTATAGAATTGGGATTTCTGGATTTTTTTCCAGAAATCCCCTTTGCGTGTCCTTTGAGCACCCCTTCGTAGGGGATTTTAGCAGGGGATTATTGGAATAAGCCATTTTTGGCATATAAATGAAATAACAGCTTACGAAAGTAATAGCGAACCGCTTTATCTTACTAAAAAATTGGTAATCTACCGTTCGATTTGGCGAAGATACTTCCTACTTTAGTATTTTTACTAAGACACTACACCTCATACCATGAAGCAAAATAATTTGAGGTGAAACTATGAGCTACGAATAATTATTTAGCTTCATGGTATGGGGTGTAGATGAAAACTGAGTATATCCAACGATCTATGTACTACTAGATGGAGCGTTCCAAACAATCGCTATGTTCCACGCAAGTAGCCACAACTCTTTCACATTCATAATGAAACTTGTGCCGTTACTACGCTGAACATTTAATTATTACTAAATATTGACGCTATCTAAATATTGCGTGGAACAGAGCGATTGTTTGGAACGCTCCATCTAGTAGTACATAGAGATCGTTGAGTTTACCTACTTCTTTTTTTTAAAGGCGGTTTGGTTTTACAACTTATGAATTTCTCGATAAATGAACCCGGGGTACTAGCGTTTACTGTAGTTGTATATTTATATATATGAGCTTTGTTTTATAATGTACTTTAGCGTAGTGTCACCGTCGCCCGCGAGGTTGGAGTGTGGTACGCAGGTTATGAGACATTTAAGTGGAAATAAATTTTTATTTTTAATTCCGCTAGTTCGTTTTTTTTCTAAGTTAAGCGCAACTGATATCATTTAATATGACATGCATTGTACTCTTAGGATTTGCCAAGATGACAAACATGTAATTTGCTTAGTTTTCTACAACGATCTCTATGTACTACCAGATGGAGCGTTCCAAACAATCGCTCTGTTCCATGCAAGTAGCCACAACTTTTTCACATTCACAATGAAACTTGTGCAGTATACACGTCATTTTTTTTTATCGACTACCGCTTCCTAGGTGTTAGCGCTGTGAAGAAGAAACTGCGCACCAAACTTCACGCAACACATCTTTTAAAAATCAAGTTTGCATACAATTAATAAAGATTTTGCGAAGCTGAATTAACATTAGTACCAGGCATCTTTGTCATTCAAATAATCGTTTATTTTATAATAGGCTTTCTTACAAAGTTGTTTTTTAATGAGAATCTTAAACTTTCTGTCCGTCATATTGAGGATTTCCTGTCGATCTGCAATCAGGCGAAATACGTCCACTGTTGAACATAAGACTCCCCAATAGAATGACACCTTTGGTGAGATGTCCATTGGGGGATTTGCCATAATCACCACGCTTGGCAGGCGGACTGGTGAACGCAGTAATTACTTAAATATGGACAGGAGACGCTGCTGCCTATCTCTGGTGCAATCCCTTAATCGCCTTGACAATACCTACGGAAAGATGCTCCAACCGTTTCACTTTAAACCAACTGCTGTACGCCCCGACACAAAACTCCCGTTTTTTAATAGGGATTGTCACTGTGTAACTTATTATTCTACACCAAGAATCTTTTTAAATTGCAGAGTTTAAGTCTAATAAATAAAAGCGTATTCGTACATTGAAAATATTTAGGTAATTTTTTTTGGGTGTAAGGATAAGTAATAGAACTCATTAAGATCATTTTTGTAAAAACTACTGAACAGATTCTGTGGAGTTTCCAAAAAAACAGGTCTTAATTTGGAGTAACATTTAGTTTTAATTTCATCATCATCAGGTTATTTTTGTCTCCACTGCAGGAGCACAACCCTCTCTCATCTGCCGGAGACAGACGGAGGATTTGACCTACACTCCCCGCGCTGGCCAGACGGGTTGGGGAGGCCTTATGATGTTTTATAATGTATTCCCTTAGTCGCCCTGTACGACATCCACGGGAAGAGTTGGAGTGGTCCTATTCTACTCTACCGGAAACCACACGGCAATTTATTTCATCGCAATCGGCTTACTCAATCAAAAGTTATGCGAATTTGCATCGAGCGGGATTTAATTCTGTAATACACGCGAGCGGAGCCGCAGGCATAACTAGTCTTTAAATAAAATATAGGACTTGTATAAAAATTCTTTATTAATATAGTCTTAAAAACAATCTACAAGTATTTACAATGCCTTAACATGATAACTAATTGAAATAAATAACTTTTATGGCCTGGCAGGTCCACTATGAGCTTCAGAGCTTCTAACATTATTTTAAGAGAAACTTAACATTAAGAGAAACAGTCGTATACAAATAAGTTAGTACTGTGTTAAATCTGAATCAAAAACTTATAACAAACCTACTTTGCATTTCATAAAATATAATAGACCATAAACGATATACGTAGCTCAAGTCTAAGGTCGCAAAATAAGTTTGTAGGTATATATCGTTTGAAACTTATTTGTGATCAGTTTTATATAATAATTTAAATTAATGAAATATACTTGACTCGATCAATGGTGCTATTCAATAATGTTAATTAAAAATATTTGATTAAATACGAACAAATATTTACAGTAATACTTTGAAACCCACTGAGTTGGCATTTGAAAAATACTGGTAATAATTTGCGGTACCAATTTGAACTTCGATAAATACCGGTTATTAATATTTTCCCGATATTCTCCTGTCAACTGGTTAAACCATCTGTTACGTATGTGTTACGCACAATGTTTTGACGCTTCATTTACAACATATTATAAATATCCAGTTTTTACCATATTTAATCATTCATTCATTTTCTTTTTTTTTGACAGGCATTCCATCCAAATCTATTTCAGTACTCGGAATTAAAGGGGGTTTGAAACCGTACTCTATCCTCAAATTTGTAGTTTTTGGCGTTCTGTCAGTCCTTCTAAATTTCATTTCTTCAAAATAATGATTATTTCTTTCCCATTGGTCATTATGATTCTGTACTGGAGGTGGACCGTAATACGACGGATTATTTTGAGCCTTGGTCAAGTAGTCGATGTAATTCGCGAGGGCTGAAGTCTTAGATTCAGTAGATCTGACAGGAGTATTGTTTATGTGTTGGTAAGAAGATGCGTAGAGATGTCCCCAATGCGTAGTCTGAACAGGTTCATCCTTCTGCTGTCTATCCTTAAGATTTTGGTAATATTGTGCGTATTGCGCTTGCAATTGCTGCGCCTGATGCTTTTGCATTTGATCCTGAACGTGAGGCGGCGGTATGCCCTGTTTATGTTGCTCTGAAGTATATTTCAAATACTGAGGGTAATGTTGAGTACCGTCACTTCCTTGCCCATAACCGTAACTGTAAATAGCTAACGGTTTTTCAACTATCTTCTCAACTGCATACGGCACCTTAACTTCATACGGTACTTGGACGGGATACGGTACTTTTCGTTCTACAATTTTTTCAACAGGATACGGTACTCGTTTCTCTACAGGGTAAGGTTTGTCCACGTATTTAGTTACAACTACAGGTTTTTCAACGATTTTCTCGACGATCTTTTCAACCGGGTACGGAACTTGTACTTTCTTTTCTACTATCCGATCGACTGGCACTGGGTACGCTACTTTTTTTTCAACTATTCTATCGACTGGGTACGGATGGTGAACATGGACCGGTACTGCCACTGGATGTAGTACTGGCACTTCAACACGAAACGGTTTATCAATATATTTAGTAACTGTCACAGGTCTATCAACGATCCTGTCGACGTGCACTGGAACTCTTTTCTCGACAGCATACGGAACAGGCACTCTAGTTTCGTATGGGACCGGGTAGGGTACTTTCTTTTCAACCGGGTAAGGTACAGGCACTTCCTTGGTTACTACTCTCTCAACCGGTTTTTCTACTTCAACTGCAACTTGAGTATGAATTGGTACTGGATATAAAACTTGGTGTTCTACCGGTACTTCTATAGGGACTGCTACCGGTGTTGGTACTGGTACGGGGTATAATTTCTGTTTTTCTACAATCCTTTCAACTGGGTACGGAACGTGTACTGGTCGATCAACGTATACCTTTTGCTCGACTGGATAAGGTACATTGACCTGCACAGGATATGGACGAGGTATTTCAACAGGGTAGGGATTGTTAACATATCTTGTAACTTCCACCGGTTTTTCGACGATTTTCTCATACGGTACAGGCACGGCTACCGGTCTGTCAACTGGTACTCGAACTTGTACTTGTTGAGGATACGGTACTTGTTTCTCAATGTAGCGATCGACAAACTGGGTTATCGGTATTTCTTTTTCTATAATAATAGGCTGTATAATCTTTTGGTTGTATGATCCATAGCCGTAGTAATCTCTGACGTATTCTCTGCGTTCATTTTCGGAGTCTCCTCCATTTGGATTCACTTCGACTTCAGTTTGAATATTTTCACTCGGTTCTAAATGTTCTTTTGAATCGTTATTCTCATTATCCCCATCAGAATTTTCATTGCTACTAGAACCATATTTATCTAGAATATTATTTAAATTTTGTTGGAGATTTTTTGAATGCTCCATAACAGCCATGTATTTGTTGTATAAACCTTTTGCGTAATCTAATGGACCTCTGTTATTTGCCCTGCCTTCTTCTAAATACTCGTGTACTTCGACGTCATTAATGTGAGTTATCGATACGGGAACAGATTCTTGTATTTCTACTTCAGTTCTTTCTTCTTTAGGCTTCAAAACTGTTTCAGAAACAATTTCACTGTCAGATGGTTCATGGTCGTCTATAGAGTTCAGAGATTCTGTATAATTAGCGTTGAGCAATCTCAAAGCAACAGTTATAGGTGCCAAGTATTTCTGTCCTACAGGCCTTGGTGTAACATTGACCAAACCTGCATTAGGGTTCTGTGTGTATGTGTTAAAGTTTGTATAGTTTTCACCCTCACTGCCTTTAACTCCAACTATTTCATATCCGTTTTGTATATAAGGCACCATAGTAGATACTAAGTTATTAACGATCTGTTCTTTGTAATTTCCGTAAGCTGAATCTTGTACTACTATAGGCGAAGCAAATTTGTATTCATTGGCATTTGAATGTAGGACTTGTCCCTTTGCATTATTATTTTCAGTATGTTCAATATCACTATCCGCTATTCTTCCTATCTTAGCTTGCACAGTAATTCTACTTCTAGGTGTACCTTGAGTATTTTGACCGTATTTAGTCTGTTCTGCTCTCAAGCTGAAGCGAGGACGTGATTTTATAATGTCATCTGTTTGATCGTGGACGTGCTTCTCAGCTGCGTGGTTTATTCTTAGCAAATCTTCGTTAGATATAAGATCTTGCGTTGAAGCGACCAGTCTGGAAATACTCTCGTCATTATTTACTATTGAAGGTTGAGTAGTGGGAGGTGAAACTGTAGTAAAGTAATATTTTTCACTTCTAGCGTTGTCCCTTTGAGGTTCGACTCTAAAGTGAACAGCACCTCTGTAAGTTAGCGGTCTGTTAGTAACGTCTTTCGCTCCAAAATTACCATTTATATTTCTTGTATCATACGGTGGTATTTGCGCGAATAATTTAGTCGTTTTTATATCTTTATCTTGTTGTATTTTATCGTCATCATTAGTGCAATTGTGATCTTTAAACACTTGTACAACAGATTTAGTATAATCGTATTGTTCGTAATGTTCGTTATTGTCCTCTTTCGGAAGAGGTTTAACGTGTTTGTTCTCGTTTTGTTTATTGTAAACATATTCGTAATTGGCCTCAGCTTTTCTTTGATCGTTTGGAACTGGGTGTTGAGTTAATACATTAAAGTTTACTTTATTAGCTTGGTTGTTACCCTGGTAAAAACTAGGTGTAGGATATTCTACGATAGTACTAGGTGTGTACGTTGGTGCGGCTTGGATGAATTGGTCGTTGAAGACTGACGGAGAAGCGAACTGCTGCTGCAGAAGAAATATCTCGACGGGCCCAGGGTTGCTTTGGAAGATTCCTTGTGGCAGAAGCTGCGTCACGTTTGGTGAGTTTTGGTACTGAGGTTGTATCTGTGAAAAAGAAAATCTCATTTTATTATTTACTTACATAAATCTTTTAAATCTACACTAATTATTTTAAGGACCGCCGCTTAGTGGGTGACTTGGTCGTTAGGCTCGAGTACCCAAAGGTCGTGGATTCGACTGTTACTGTTTTACACTGACTGCCTGTTGACATCTAGTAAGGACATAGGCTCCCCAATTCGCGCCAGCACATCAGCTCCTCTTCCAGCTACTTCCGGCTACCTTTACATCACCATCCACCTTACAGGGGCGTACAATGCTGCGTCTACACATCTAGCACTTGAGTCCAATAATACGCCACTAAGTCAAGGAGGATTTGCAGGATAATTCGGTATAAGATATCTCTTGTAGAAAATGAGAGCCTGAGGAGAGAACAGCGAGACGATGAGGTTCTTGCTGTGCGAACGCAATGCACTAGGTGCAAGGCGAATGAGCGTCCTGGCTACAGATTACCTTTTATAACCTTTGGGGAAGTGAGTGGCATTTAAGCTGACACAAAAGTTTAAAGATTCCATAGGGTCGAAGTATCACCGGGTGCATCTGGCCCCCTTTAACGAGATTAGAAAAGCCATAGACAGTCCAACAACATGCTGATGTAAGAACGATATCGATATTGACCGCCTCGTTGGCCTAGTGGCTTGGTCGTCGACTCGAGTGTCAGAGGTCGTGTCGTGTCTGCATGTCATATTTGTGAATTGTACTCCTTCTTGAATTTTCATCATCATCATCAGGTTATTTTTGTCTCCAATGCAGGAGCACAACCCTCTCTC
This sequence comes from Esperia sulphurella, assembly GCA_947086405.1. Lineage (NCBI taxonomy): Eukaryota > Metazoa > Arthropoda > Insecta > Lepidoptera > Oecophoridae > Esperia > Esperia sulphurella. The sequence continues at coordinate 6,860,296 of OX352282.1, forward strand.
ATCTGCCGGAGACAGACAGAGAATTTGGCCTACACTCCCCGCGCTGGCCAGACGGGTTGGGGAGGCCTGATTGATGTTTTATAATGTATTCCCTCAGTCGCCTTGTACGACATCCACGGGAAGAGTTGGAGTGGTCCTATTCTACTCTACCGGAAACCACACGGCAAGAATTTTCATAGCACAAGGGAAAATCCTAGATTGGGAATATTATTATATCTCACCTGAGCTCTTAGGTCCAAGGCTCGCTGTCCGAGAGCGAAGTTGGCTGTGTGCACGTGGTGGCCGTCGCTGGTGTTGACCGCCACGGCGCCGTGGTAGCCGCTGCCGTCCGCCGCGTAGCGCACGCGCTGCTCCGACTGCAACCACGAGCAACACGACTGGTTTGAACCCCCATACCACACGCTCGATACTCCATATAAGCAAATAGATTTCATCATCATTCATCATCAGGTTATTTTTGTCTCCACTGCAGGAGCACAACCCTCTCTCATCTGCCGGAGGCAGACGGAGGATTTGGCCTACACTCCCCGCGCTGGCCAGACGGGTTGGGGAGGCCTGGTTGATGTTTTATAATGTATTCCCTTAGTCGCCTTGTACGATATCCACGGGAAGAGTTGGAGTGGTCCTATTCTACTCTACCGGAAACCACACGGCATAATAAATTTACTTAATACTATTGCAGGCGCACAAGCCTGTCCATACACATTTGTATGTGTGCGTATATAATAGTAGAGCGGGCTGCTGCACCCAGCGCGATCGAGAGAGGGACAACGTTATACGTCAATAACATAAATGCTTATCTCACTGAAAGCTTCGATAGCTTGGCACCAGCGGATGATAGTACCCCAGTAGTACTTACTGCCGGCTGTGTTCTATTTTGCGGGCGACGATAGACTGGTGGGGGGGGGATTGTTGCTTCTTTACGGCGTAGTAATATTCAGTATTACCTGCTTCCGGCTAACTTATTCAGGTCGCAGGTCCATTTGGCAGGTAGGCGGTCACACACACGTAATCACAAAACAAAAACTAGTGCCTCAAATAAGAAACGGCGGATATCGACTGAATAACCGATTACATGACCGTGTTCCGTGTAAAATGAAACTACGTAAGTCAAATTAGTATTTATGAAGTTTTTTGGAGTTAGTAGCAAATTATACCGGAAGAGCTTGAAGAGTGAGTATGTATCATGGTACCAAGTTTATACTGTAATAACTAGTTTAAACCTATCAATCCATCAACGTGATTGAAGTAAAATAAATAACTATGAATATAATAGTTGCTAACAGTAGCTCAAGTCTTGGATGTTTATATATTTATTTCAGTACTAGCTTGTGCCGCGACTTCGTCTGCGCACGATTAGTATTTCGAGTAGCTTTTTTGTAGGACTATTTAAGATAAACATTTCCATCATACATTACATATGTGTAACTCTAGCGGTTTTGGCAGCGCACGCTAGAATAGCTCGCAGATGGTAGATTTTTTCCTACTTACTTGATATTTTGGACAATTCACACAATATCTTTATAAACTGTAGCCTATGTGTTATTCTGATGTATTATTGTTAAGTTTAATTAAAATCCATTCAGTAGTTTTTACGTGAAAGAGTAACAATCATCCATCCATACTTAAAAACTTTCGCGTTTATAATATTAGTAGGATGTCTATCCGTTATCTAGTAACCATACCACAGGCTCTGCCTAGTTTGCGACTGGATAATTGGTGTGAATGTCTGAGATATTTATTATTATTATTATTACAGTGTGGTTCCCGGTTTAGAATAGAGCCACCCTCAATCTTCCCGTGGGTGTCGATTGCACCAGGGACGGGCAGAAGTGTTCTCCTGTATATATTAAGATCACTACTGCGACCACCATTCGCCTGCCAAACGTGGTGATTATGGCAAAACCTCCAATGGACAGCCCACCAAAAGTGGCTTTCTACTGGGGAGGCTTGTGTTCAGCAGTGGACGTATTTAGGCTGATGATGGTGATAATAAGATGATAATAGTTGTGGGTAGCACTTAATTTTACAATTGAACAGCACATTTTAGAATGCCTCTCAAATTTAAGCAAAGAAATCATGTCAACTCGGCCTACTAATTGGCCAAATCGGCCGAGCTCAAAGTTACTGTCAAGGAATATAACTTTGTCACATCGTCAACCTAAATACGTCCAGGTAAACTTATGCCTGCCCGATAGAATGTCACTTTGTCACATAGGTATGTAATTTTATTAGCGTAGAATACCTATTTGAAGAGGTAGTTATTGGCGAGGCAGAGATTACGCGCGTTCCCCGCTAGCGGCCAAATATGGAAGCTGTCTAAGAAGAGACGATGATTACGAATGGACAAGAGTGATGTTAATGCGGTAATTTCACTTTTAAATATTATGACTTCACTTCTGAGGCGAAAAATACTTATGGGAAGGGGTAACTTGGCCCCTGGGCCGAGACATATTGGGCGGCCGAGTTAACACCCTACCATATTTGTTTACAGCGTGACGTTACTATATTAGTTTGACAGTGGGCCCGATTCTGAAGGCACACATTTAAAATTTGACAGCGCTAAAATTGGTTTCGTCTTTATCTTCATAATACTGTTTGACAAGGATAGCAACAGTTTTAGTGCTGTCAAATTTTAACGTTGTGCCTTCAGAATCGAGCCCAGAATGGCGGGTTATGAAGCAAACCGTGTAAAGACAAATGTAAAGACGTAAACCGTGGCCCACCGCTATGCCCCACTGGTGGGTCCACAGATATTTTTTCTCCCTGTAGACCCACTGCACTAGAGTTTTAATTTATCCTATTCAATCCGAGTCCGCAGGTAATTTCTCTAACATTTTAATTCCTCGTTGACCCACTCCACTAGAGCTACAACAATTTCGTATTTTTAGGCAACAAATTAAAAATAATAAAAAGTTGGTAGTAACTAGGTACATTTAATATATACAAATAGTTTAAAACAGTTCTTAATTTTTTTCTAATATCCTAATTTTGATAGGTACCTGAGGCAGCTTAACATAGTAGTGTCCCACGGTGCCGGAGCCCTGGTCCGCGGGGGAGCGCTGCTGCTGCCAGCCCCACTCGTACGTGCCCCCGCCCTGCTGGACCCTCTGAAAGAAAACGACACCATTCTTCAGTACCGACAATAGGTCCACAGCTGGGCAGGCTTTTCTTAAAATTATGGTCATGCGGTTTATCCGTTATCTGTTACGTGTGTGCTCGTAGTGACAGCGTATAAGTATGCATGTGTACGTGGGTCCCCCCCAAAAACTGACAGAATGTTTGGTACCGGATTACGAGCTGAAAGCTATGACCGTGTAACATTAAAAATATGTTGCTGCCCGTCATCTGGGCTTATCATTTGGTCGCATCGTATGGTTGACATCCGTCACAGGGTACCAGAGATTGACATTCCCGCCTCCTCAACATTCTCCCTCCTAAAGGGAGAATCGGGAGTCCCTGGGACTGATGACAGGGAGTGATAGGAGAACGAGTGTCCAGGGTGTGGCCTTCTCTGAACCCAAGGACTACGGGCTGTAGTTACCGTATACGTACGGGAAATTCATAATAATTTGTGATGTTAAGTGGTCCACGCGGACGAAGTTGCGGGCAACAGCTAGTTGGATATAAATAACATCAGCCTATCGATCTCAATTAGGGTTATGGGTATGCCCACCGTGCCACCAACTGCGTGCTACGCGCTTGCTTTATTTTAAATAGCCGATATCTTTGTGTCTCCGAGATTTTTATGATGACGCTGACCGCTTGTGACTTATGTGGGTAGCGTCTGCAGAGCTGCTTCCGTATCTGTTTAGTTTCATCAATGATAATTGATTTGTCATCAAAATGAACACAATAGGAACTGAGAGCAATCATTTCATTACATAAACCAGAACCTACGCATGCGTGACGTAATATAGCTAGGGGGAGAGAGTGTAATGTAATCAAATCACTGTAATTATCACAAGAACTTGGAAGTAATCAATTGTTTTTAATGAATATGTACGGGCATTATAACATGGATTATGTATGATGATACTATTTCATAAAGAGGATTAGTGTATCGAGTATTGGACTCGACTGGAACGAAACTAACCCTCCTCTATACAAAATGTACTACCATTATATCAAAAGGCTGGCGCTATCTTAGATTATATACTACATTCGTTTTTAGTCTGAGAACGCCTTAGATTATATACTACCGCTACGTAGTATTATTAAGTATTCTATGCTACCGCTATCCTTCAAACATTTTTTATGGATTTTACGGCGCTGGAAACAAAGCTCTTTCAGGTCCGTCTTCATGTTTCAATATTTATACAAAAGAAACCGGCGGTTACAGCTCAGATTCCACAAAAATAGGACAAAACTAGTGCTAGTTAGCGCTAGTTGAATTTGAATCTGGTACGAGCAGTTATACGCTTTTATTTAAATTTAGGTCACAATATGAGCTTTCATAGGCACTTGTTATATAAAAAATTATACGCCAAGCCCACAATAGGACAAACAAAAATGGATGATCAATACACATAAAAACCGCCTCTGATGACAGTCTTCTGCAGACTGTGGCGGCGAGACTGGACGTGGACAGTTTATGCAGCACTGGATCTGCGTCCATCTGTGTATTATTGTTTTTATGTTATGGCCTTTTGTATCGTGTTTGGGGCACAATAATTCTGCCAATTTCACATTGGGATAACATGATAAACACTCAATGGGCAACGTCAAATTTTTTTTTTATTTTAGTCAGTGAGATCATAATGGGCTCGATACTGAAAGTACAACGTTAAAATTTGACAGCACTAAAACTGTCGCTATCCTTGTCACACAGTATTATGAAGTTATAGACGAAACCAATATTAGCGCTGTCAAATTTTAAATGAGTGCCTTCAGATCGGGGCCATTGTATTCCTAAAATTATAAGCGAGATAGTTGTCACTGTTTAATCTTAAACATAGTTAATATAGGTGATTTTAAAATAACTATGTATGAAAGTATCATATCTTCTTAGTTACTTGCTACTTTGGTGATTTATTTTTTTTATCTTTCTAAGGGACTAAGGGACTCTTCGCCTAGTTAACCGCCTCTTTGGCCTAGGGGCTTGGTCATTGGACTCGAGCGCCAGAGGTCGTGGGTTCGATTCCCACTGGGGACAGACAACTTTGTACAATTTGTACAAGTTGGTCCCGATCTGGATATTATGTTTGTGAATTGTCCTATACTTGTTTAATTCCAATTGCACATGAGAAAGCCCTAGTGTGGGATTAGACAAGTGTGCATATATGTAATATTAAAATTAATACCCCTCTGAACCCGCCCACTGCTGAACTATTTTAATCCAGATATAGTCGCTTGACAGGGCTGTACTTGAATTTGTTTAAAAATCAAAGATTGGCACTGATTATTTTTGATTTTATTAGTAGCTTAGAATGCTCTCTTTTCTTTCTCCTTTTTGCACACTGAAAATGGCACAATCTAATGACGCCCCCTGGGGCCTTTTCGCCAGGCTCTAGCTGCGGCCCTGAACAGCGTTCTCTTGTTACGGGCCGATAGCTCGGTTAATAAACCGCCTAAAGAATTAACGAACAATGGTATAGTGTTCCATTCTTCTAAGATTAACTAACAAAGATGTGTTATTAATTTAATGGTCTTATGTTGAGAGGAGATTACTCAGTGTCACTCTATATTTCTAAATCATCTGTAGTGACGGGTTGCAGGGTCAATATAGGACTCTGAGCAATTTTGCAATATGAACGAGACATCCATTTGACATAACTAAGTTCAGAATATTTCAGCCGGTCACTTGCTTATAGAGCTGGTTGTGCACTTCAAACCCCGCCCATGCCAATGAGTTTTACGAAACTGAAGAAAGGTTTATTTATAATACCACAGGCTTTTCGGTGAAGGAAAACATCGTAAGGAAACCTGCATATGCCAAAGAAATTCTGAGGCGTATTGAAGTCCACCAAATCGGCTTGGGGCACTGTTGGTGGTCAGGGGTTTGGCACAAAAGATCCTGAAGGGTCGAAGTGTCGCCAGGTCTGCCTGGCTTCCTAAGAAGATAAGATGGAGTCGAATTAACCTACTCTAACCAATCTCTATAAAAATGCTAAATGCAAATTTTTGCAATATCATTGCGTCTTATACGGGCTTGAATTGGTACATACTTTACAAATAATGTAAACGTTCGTTGCTACACCAAACATCAGTTGTACATATATGTAAAGTATTGCAACGACGGTGGATGGTGAAATTGCAGGTGACCATTCACGTAAGATTTAACCTCTCGCCACCCTGATGAGGAAATTGACACCTTTCATTGGTTCAAAGCGTCGACTGTCGTTATTGCACCGTACAATTATCATTTCGTTACATCATAAGGTGGTATTCGATGTTGGATGCAGGCATTCTCTAAGGCAGGGATTCCCAAACTATTTTGAGCAAGAGAACCCTTTTCAATGAACTGATACCTCAGACCCCCATAGCCAAATTACTTATAAAATCCTACCTCTAGTTTTTTTCTATTGATACAAAGTACAACAATGATACTTCCTACTAAAATATTAGTCGTTCTTATAACAAGTTGGTATACGTAACACAACTTATACAGTATATTGAAAGTTTCAAATAAGAACTTGTGTTAATTAATAGAGGTAGGTTTTTAGACCTCGTCGACCCCCAAAATCAGTTTTCGTTTATATCGATCGGTGGGAAACCGATTTCGACACCTGGGGGTCGGTATCGACCACTTTGGGAATCCCTGCTCTAAGGTCTCCCCACATTTATTGACGTGCATCGGCTTGAGGCTCAACGGAATAAAGGTTTTAACGACGCGGTCGAAATAATGCGACGACGCGCTAATTTCAAATATGATCGAAATGTGTTCTATTACTTATCCTTAGATCCCCAATTATTTTTTTTGCAAATATCTTCAATGTACAGTCACGCGAAGTTTACGATTTTATTTATTAGAAGATATGTCCCGTTCCGGTCTAAGCAAACTCGGACCATTGGACTTAGTTTTATAGAATCGCGCAGTAAGTAGTCACGAGTATTTCTTCTTTTGATTTCATCTAAGCCTTGGATTTTCGCTTGACGAGACAGAGACGATACATTTGAAAACCATATTTCCGTTTAGAGCCCTATAAAAATGTCACGGAAGCATTAATACAAACTTCACGGCTACATACAGACCGGTCTGCGTGTGTCCGTCCGTACGTCCATATACGAGGGAAAACTTCCCAACTGCTAGTAAAAGTTGCCTGGGTTGGCTAGAAAAACGCGCTCGCAAACGAAAGTGGTTTAGTCCGCTTGGTGAGTTCCTCTGGGATTGGAATGAGTGGAGACAGTGGAGTGTAGGGATCGTACCCACACTACGCGACCCATTTTGGGTAACTGTAGAACAACTTGCCGTGTGGTTTCCGGTAGAGTAGAATAGGATCACTCCAACTCTTCCCGTGGATGCCGTACAAGGCGACTAAGGGAATACATTATAAAACATCAATCAGGCCTCCCCAACCCGTCTGGCCAGCGCGGGGAGTGTAGGCCAAATCCTCCGTCAGTCTCCGGCAGACCGAGAGAGGGTTGTGCTCCTGCAGTGGAGACAAAAATAACCTGATGATGTAAAACAAAGAAGTGTATGGTGTACTGCTCGCCGGAATTCATATTGCAGTGACTGAGAATTATATTTTGGAGATAGGTAAAAGCGGAGGTTGAAATGTACGGGGAAAGTAAGGGGGAAGGAAGTGGAGGGGTGGGGAAGGGAGTGAGGGCAGGGGGAAGGTGTGGGCAGAAGGGGAGAGAGGGGACATGGGTAGTCATGTATTTTAGTGGTCTGCGGGCACAGCTAGTTTATAATTAACACGTAGTGTGGGTATGTTCCCTAAGGCGGTACTTTTCTTAGGACTGCCAACAATGTTACTGCTAGTGTTAAGTAAGTAAGTTATTTAGTAAGTATTCTTAAGTAGGAATAGTGTTACAGAGTATAGTAAATGGTGCTACGAGTCGCATAAAACAGAAGTATCCTACTAATATTATAAAGGCGAAAGATTGTAAGTATGGATGGATGTTTGTTACTCTTTCACGCTTCAACCACTAGACGGATCGTGGTGAAACTTGGTACATATATAGGTTAGGTCCTTTTTTCAAATAAGCTCAGTAATTTTTACGTGATGCACAAACTAACGGACAGACAGATAAAAAATAAAAAAAATGTATGTGGTCTGTTACTCTATATATCCTTAGCAATTTATGTTTTTATTTATAAGATTTATTGTTTTATTTATATTTACTACTTATTTTACTATTGTCAGCCTCTAGACGTCCACTGCTGGACATAGGCGTTCTCTAATTAACGCCACCACACCCGGTCCTCCGCCCTCCGCATCTAACCGCTTCCGGCCACCTTCTATGATGATGATGATTTTACTATTTACATGATTGTAGTCAGTCATTGTTTATGTAGCATACAAAGTCAATTGAATACGGGCATTAAATAACAAATTATCTGGCTACACAAATTATATAGACTGAAATCAGTTTTGTATTTTTTTTTTGTTCCTGATGGATTTGTGCTTGACCTCCGTCTCACCTGATGGTAAGTGACAATGAAGCCTAGGTGAAGCGCGCTTACCCTTTTTCACTCCTCCTTTAAAACGAGCCAAATTGTACTTGTCCGGAAATACCGAAGCTGGCAGGAGATCCATTCCTTAGCAGTTCAAATTACGAAAGAGATGAAAAACGATTCTTGCGAGACCTTGGTATGTCTACTACATAAAGATGGAGTCCCTTCCCACGCCTGGTGGTCCAGTGATGGAAGATATTACAAAAATTAAAGAAATATTATTTCCGGAGTTCTGGAGTAGAGACCACGGATTGGCACGCGCAGGGTGGGACGCCCCGCCGCCAGATGGACCGACGACCTGAATAAGGTGGCCGGAAGCGGCTGGATGCGGAGGACCGGGTGTGGTGGCGTTCATTGGGGAAGGCCTATGTCCAGCAGTGGACGTCTAAAGGCTGACATGATGATGATGATGATGATTTCCGGTGATATTTACAAAAGTCCCAGTAAATTTTTGAACTATTCTTTATATACCACTGCATCCGGATTTGAGAGGTTACACAACTGATGGATGTTACGATTTCCTCTCTAGAGTACTATATTCTAACTAAATATAGGCACGTCCAATGATGCCTTTCACTTAAGGTAAGTACGTGCTTAAGTACGCTCGACTTATAGGCATGTTAGGATTATGTAATTTTTTAGATAATTCACATTAAAAGCTTATTATATAAGTGTTAGGCCGTCTCTCGGCCGCATTGGCTTAGTGGCTTGCTCGTTGGAGGCTAAGAGGTAGTGTGTTCACGCCTTGGTCCCAAAGGGGTAGGCAGAGACGATGTATCGCCACTGCACATTCTAATGTCGCAAAGTAGCTTTCCTTCGCCCACTTTTCGCCCCGTGATACCCCTTGACGTGATGTGTTGCGAACAGCATCGCCGCCTTGTTGAGGTACCACGATTAGCTAGGGAAATAATTGGTGATGTATACTATAATGTATATAATATGGCGAAGTGTTGATACATCGTATCTGCGTACCTCTCTAGGACCAGGGCGTGAGGATTATGTATGGAATGTTTAGATATATTTTTAAACATATTTAAATTATGTCCCTTTACAATGTTAAAAGATTTAGTAGTGACATCTAGCTCATCATATCATCCCTCAGATGTCCACTGCTGGGCATAGGCCTTCCCCAATGAACACCACCACAACCGGTCCTCCTTCTTCAGGTCGTCGGTCCACCTGTCGGACATCTAGCTTGCTGAGCAGAAATAAAAAATAACAAAAAACAAAAAAAAAAATTACCAAATTTTGTCTCTCATTATTCTTCTGTACTATTATCATATCAGGCTTATACGTCCACTGCTGGACAATTCACGTCATTCCCCAATGAACGCCACCACACCCGGTCCTCCATACTATAGTATTAATAGATCCGTTGTTTAGTTAAGCTAGTGATCGTAATATATCTATCAAGATAAGTACAACACATAAACAAAGCGTTACGAGAGCGATCGTTTCCTCCAACGATCTCTATGTACTACCAGATGGAGCGTTCCAAACAATCGCTCTGTTCCACGCAAGTAGCCACAACTCTTTCACATTCACAATGAAACTGGTGCAGTTACTACGCAGAACATTTAATTATTACTAAATATTGACGCTACGGTTAAATAATGTGAATATTTAGTAAATAATTAAATGTTCTGAGTAGTAACTGCACCAGTTTCATTGTGAATGTTAAAGAGTTGTGGCTACTTGCGTGGAACAGAGCGATTGTTTGGAACGCTCCATCTAGTAGTACATAGAGATCGTTGGTTTCCTCCCAGGGAGAAAGTAAGAGTACCGGATACGATGTTTCCTACACCACAGTCTGACGTGATACAAAGTGTTGCGGGATATGGATAGACAATAGGTCGACAGTTTAAAGCGAAGTTATGTCATCACGAGACACGAGAGCATTAAAGCAGATAATCTGTAACTGTAAAGGAAGAAACTGCCTGATTAACTGACTGACATATTATTAAAACAGCCCGCTGAGTCTAGAGGCTTGACAGGCACAAAGGATCCTTAACTCGAAGGAAGGATTTTTTTAAATTCAACCTCTTAGGGGTCCAACTCTTCCCGTGGATGTCGTGCAAGGCGACTAAGGGAATACGTTATAAAACATCAATCAGGCCTCCCCAACCCGTCTGGCCAGCGCGGGGAGTGTAGGCCAATACACCGTCTGTCTCCGGCAGATGAGAGAGGGTTGTGCTCCTGCAGTGGAGACAAAAATAACCTGATGATGATGATGAACCCCTTTAGTTGGTAAAATAGGGGTTCAAACTTTGTATGGAGAAAAAGTATACTAAATATTATTACTACCTAAGGAAGCGACACTCACCACCCCCGCCATCGCCAGTTTAACGTCGCCCGCAAAACAGAGCACGGCTAACAGTACGCCGAGAAATTGACGTTATAAGTTATAAAGAAATGCATTTTTGTTGACAACGTGTCCCTCTCGATCGGTTATACTGACAGCCCCTTTATGGAATTTGAGACGAATATTAAGAAATATTAAACCGTATTCGAGAGAGAAAAAAACATTATTAAAAATAATTGTAGATTTCTTCTGTTAACTGTGTTGTCACCAATAGAGCGTAATAGCGACTAAGCTCTTTAAAAAAAATAAAAAAAAATATTATATGATCTGAAACGTAGCATTTTCTAAGTTACTCAGATCCTTTTTCATTGGAAGCATAAGTATACATTTGCAAAAATTGGGGAATGATAGATAAGTAATAGAATACATTAAGTCAAAAAGAGAATAATGTATTCCAATTTTGAAAATAAATATTTTGATTTTTTTGATTTTTTGAGTTTTGAAGATCATTTTCGGATTTTTTGTCTGTTTGTCTGTGATTCTGTCTGCACAAATATTTTATGCACAAATACATAATAACATGTTATATAATATGAATATATTAGTATAATATGTTTGTGGAAACAGATGGTTTGCGGTTGGGGCGTTGGACTCGAGGGCTAGAGGTCGATGGTTTGATTACCTTCAGGGACAGAACTAAGTTGGTCCCAGTTTGGAAGTTATGTTTATGGATTGTCCACATTTGTTTAATTCCCATACAGAAAATCCTAATCCTAAAGTGTGGTTTCCGGTAGAGTAGAATAGGACCACTCCAACTCTTCCCGTGGATGTCGTACAAGGCGACTAAGGGAATACATTGTAATCAGGCATCCCCAACCCGTCTGACCAGCGCGGGGAGTGTAGGCCAAATCCTCAGTCTGTCTCCGGCAGATGAGAGAGGGTTGTGCTCCTGCAGTGGAGACAAAAATAACCTGATGATGATGATAGAAAATCCTAGTTTGGGATTAGAAAATTCTATGTATATATGTAATATGTATTTATTATTTGACGACCTCCATGGCGGAACTGGTAGCTCTCGGACTGCCACACCGGAGGTTGCGGGTTCGAATCTCGCTAGGAGCAAATGTTTCGTTGAATCCAGATGAAACAAGTTGCCAGAATCTGTCGTATCTGCCACATCAATAACCATGTTTAAGAACAGACTGGACAATTTCTTAAAAGAAAATAATCAAGTCGAATAATGATATGGAACACCAGCTATAAACTGCCTTTCCATTTAAAATAAAATAAATAATAAATTAATAAATATTGTGCTCACCGTGTGTGTATGTTGGGACAGCACACTCGTAGATATACTAAGCGCCACCCACAGTCGCGCCCACTGCAACCAATACATACATACATATTTATCTAAAGTCCACAAAATATCAAAAGAAATACAAATTCCAATAGCTGAATATCCATGGTTTATTCAATTTTCCCGTTTATTTTCCTACAGTAAAAAGTGTCCTGTATATATCTTTTCATCATTTACGTTTCCCCTTACAAGATATATTCAAGGAAATAAGTATCGCATGTGTTATTCTAGGATATTATAAGCTGTCATTTGTACCAAGTTTCATAAAAATGCGTTTAGTCGTTATGGCGTGAATGAGCAACATAAAACACTTAGGCCTCGAGCGCCAGAGGTATAGGGTTCGATTTTGGTGAAATATTTGTTTATTGTCTTGTTCTTGTCTATAAATTTAAGATGCAATGTTTATTAGAAAGATTTGACCCTTATGTATGAATGAATCTATCGATTGGTGGCATTTGTATGCGAAAAAATAACAGCCTGTACTTTTACCGTACTGTTATTTCTTCGCATTTCTGAAGGTTCGTAACCGTCTTTGTCAAGCGACTTTTATAAAATATTTAAATGCAAGTAAATGCATGTTTGCTTTGAGTAAAATTTGCTACCTTTAAATTTCCTTCCAGGTGGTCAGAGTTAAAATCAAAATCATTTATTGCATATGAGCACACTAGGTACATTTATACACGTAATTTTTTTACCGACATCGCTTCCTAGGTGTTAGCGCTGTGAAGAAGAAATTTAGTTTGATATTCAAAACGACTTACCATATTTTAACTTTTTCAGTCCTATGGTGAAATCTTTATTTTCTGCGGCACTCTTCAGCATATGTTATTTAATATCTGAAAGGAAATTATATCACATAAAAATATTTAATTTAATTTTGAATACTATTTATATGTGATTATTTTTATTTCAGAAACATTAACACATTAGCACTTAAATTAAAACTAGAATATTAAACCGACCAAACGGCCTGGTCGGCGATGACGGCCGGAGACCTGACGGGATGACACTCACGCCCTGGAAGTTGGGAGGTCGTTGGTTTGGGATGCAACGTGTGTCGATACCGTTGCGCCGTCCCATCTCCCAGCTTCCGCGGTTAACGCTGGCTCCGTGGCCGCCACGGCAGAGAACCTCAAACGGCGCAAATATGCTGTGCAAGCAGCGACTATATATTTGAGCCGTTTGGGGTGGAAACGCTGGGTCCCTGGGCACCGAGAGCTCTCCGTTTCTTTCGGGAGATATTTAAGCGCCTGGTCAAGGCGTCTAATGACCAAAGGGCTGGGCATTACCTCGCACAGAGGATAAGCCTCACAATACAGCAAGGTAATGCTGCCAGCCTTTTGGGCACGCTCCCAGCGGTGGGGAGCCTGGGAGCCATTTTTTACCTTTAATATCTTTGTTTCTTTTTTTATGATTAGTATTCTAGTTTTAGCTAAAGTGCCTACATTAATGTGTATATTAATGTAAATATTAAATTATGCACACTCAGGCTATAAAATAAAGTAAATGGAACATTTAATAAGTGTTTAGGTGTTTATTTTATTCACAAGCAACATTTTACATAAGAGAAACCATTGTTATATAATGTCGTATAATGGGAAGATTTTATGATAAGTAATAAGGTGAGACAAAAAATGATTTTCTCCATCCAGTCATAAATAAAAATAAAAAATAAAAATATTTTTTAAGAAAACCATATTTTGCCACATAAAGTTGCAAATAGTTCGTGGGAAAACAAAACTTTTGTGTTATTGTATAGTGGAGCTGTGAAAAAGTCGTATAAAGCTTATTTTTGTTTCATATCAGCCCCTAGACGTCCACTGCTGGACATAGGCCCATCCATCTTTTCTTTCTTATTCAATCCTTTCGTTCTTCGTCGAAACTCTTCATTACAAATTATAACCTTCAAAGAAACCCTTTTTTGTTTGTATCCCATTAATCCCAGCATTACCAAAATATTCAATAAATCTTCATTATCATCATCATTACATCAACCCTTAGACGTCCATTAACATAGGCCTTCCCCAATGAACGCCACCACACCCGGTCCACCGCCCTCGGCATCCAGCCGCTTCCGGCTTATATGATGAGCTAGATGTTAGGTACTACTAAATCTTTTAACATTGTTAACGGCCATGATTTAAAACGTTTGAAAATATATCTAAACATATAATTATGTATTGTAGTGTTCACGCCCTTTGGTCCGAAAAGACGAAAATCCTAGTTTGAGATTAAACAAGTGTATTCATATATATTTGTAACATAGTGGTCTACCTATATATTCAACGTTTGGTTTAATCATCATCAAGTTATTTCTGTCTCCACTGCAGGAGCACAACCCTCTCTCATCTGCCAGAGACAGACGGAGGATTTGGCCTACACTCCCCGCGCTGGCCAGACGGGTTGGGGAGGCCTGATTGATGTTTTATAATGTATTCCCTTAGTGGCCTTGTACGACATCCACGGGAAGAGATGGAGTGGTCCTATTCTACTCTACCGGAAACCATACAGCAAACAATGATTGATTAATGGTTTAATATCACAATATTAATGTCAAACTTTCCTTTGAAATGTATCCTTAATTTATAATTATAATAATGTTAATAGTATTAAGTAAGTACAAATAGAATATTTACAAATAAAATATGTACAAAATAAATACGCTAACTAATTTAATTTTTTTTTAAATTGAGATCATTTTTACATAAGCAAAAGTAGAGCCAACGTAGCAACGCCATCTATGGCCGATAGTATCAACTAAATTAACTACATACTGTAAAATCGCTCATTTTAACAAATCTCGTCATAACAGCAAATCTTCAAAGTTAAGGAGAAAACTGCGGTTACTCGCGCGAGGCTATCAGCTTACTAAGTTACTTCCATTTTATTATCTTACTGACGTATGATTATGACTAGGGATGCTATTACGATACCGATACAAATGATCAATCCATCGTTACGAATATCTATATAGTCAATTCCATTACCTGCCACTGTCACGCATCCACCTGCTGCATAAATAATGTCTCTTAGTACAAATAGCATGAAAACTAACACATTTTTTTAATGCTAAGTAGATATAGATGGTCATACATAAGATAAACATCACTAAGACACTAAATCTCATTTAATAGTTAATTTATTCTATCAGCAAGTCATTCTCGACAGAGTTATGTCATTTCATTATTGATAATTTACAAGTTTAAGTAGGGATAGTAGAGGAAGGGAAAAACATCACGCCTGGTTGTGAAAACGAGCGGTCTTAGCGAACATCGAAATGCAAAACCAGATACGAAAAGTGAGATAATCGTCAAATATTTATTGCTATTGGGCAATGTCAACTGCTAATATTAATCATTCAGTTTCATCAATTATAAAGTACCATAATTGTACTCAATTTCGAGAACCAAGATATTTTATTTATATATTGTTTTAAGTAGCATCACCACCACCTTAATACCACCACTTATATTCGATTATGGCGAAGCTAAAAGGAGGGTATTGTTTTAACTCACTAGCTTTTGGATTATTATTTTTCAACAGTTAAAAATAGTAACCATCTACTAAGTATAAACCATCCTTCCAAAAAATAATAATAATAAAAAAAGAAATCTGGAAGAAACCGCTTAAAGCGATAAGGTCGCCACTTGTAAATTTATTGTATATCTGTTTGTATACTATGTATTTTCTGTGATTTGTGTGCATAAAATATATTCATTCATTCCAACAAAGGGAGACAGTTTTAATATTCTTAAAAATGGAACAAAGATGGATGGTATTTCAGCACGTATGGCCAAATCCTCCGTCTGTCTCCGGTAGATGAGAAAGGGTTGTGCTCCTGCAGTGGAGACAAAAAAATAACCTGATGATGACATTCGAATGTCGTAGTCGTCAATAACCGAAGTGTCTTCTGACAATTTACACGCCAAGTGACTTCTCGAGCACTGTACAAACTTTACCTCTAAATTATTCTTTATTTTTTTAAAACAATAACTGTTTTTTTTTTCAAAATTGTGTCGAGTCACAAGTTTAATGGGACTATATCCCAGTTATGTCTGATTTGTTTCAACTCTTAATGTCCCTTTTATTAGCCACAAAACATTGTTGCCATGCGTTATAGTGCTGACAAAAAATTTGTCGTTAAGAAATGTTTTTTAATTAATTTTATCAGTAGTTATTTTAAAAGGTTTGACCAGTCAATAGACTACGGTATATAAAGTTGGCATATAGGATTCACTAGAAACGTTGTAGTTTTAAAGTGAAACGTTCTAGAAAAGTCAGTTAAACCAGTAAAAATGTAAGAGCCCTCTTAAGCAAGATGGTGCTCGATAAGTGACACGCGAGTACAATATCTTTGCTGACATTATTCATTCGTATCCTTTGTAGAAGATATTCGTATCTATCTAGAAAATACACATAGACTTCTTCTTTTTCTTCTTAAAATTCCTTCTCATAAAAGTGACTTCTACTCCTATTCTTTTACTGTTCATGCGGTCAGGCTGTGGAACTCACTGCCCCCCTCCATACGCGTCTCTCAGACGATTTCTGTGTTCAGATCACGAGTTAAAGAGCACTACCTTACTCTCTGTCAATAATATATCGTATATTTTTATTATATTATATTATATTATATTATATTATATTATATTATATTATATTATATTATATTATATTATATTATATTATATTATATTATATTATATTATATTATATTATATTATATTATATTATATTATATTATATTATATTACATTATATTACATATATTTATGTATCTGTATTGGTATTTATAGTTTATACTTATTGTGTTATATGTTCTATGATTATTTAATATATAGTAGGTACACGCGACTACTGCCTCTCCATAATCCCTTATCTTCACCGCAGGTTAGCTGGAAGAAATTTCTTTAGAAATAAGCTTATCCTTTTGTATAATTTTCTTTTCTTTGTGTTGTTCTTTGTATATTTGTGTGTACAATAAACTATTAAATAAAATAAATAAATAAATAGACCAAGGGTACACATTGTTTACTAACTGTACCTACCGTGTATATATGCTTATACTACTGTCTGACCGTTTATGACAGTTTCACACGGAATGCTTTCATGTTTCCAACCATTAACACATGAATTAGATGTTGCATGATCAATTAATGTTATATAATACACAAATTCCACTCCCACAATTCACAAAACAAACACCTTTATTGTAAATTATTTGAATGAAACTTCTCATTACATCTCAGTGTGAAATTAAGAAGGGAAAATTAATTTAATTTTGCATTTGTAGTTATTTTTAGAGTTTTGTCACAACATATACTTTCGTAGGGAAGATTTTTGTCTATGTATCTGTCTGTTGGATGACTTAACACCTCATCATCATTATCAGCCTAAATACGTCCACTGCTGGACATAGGCCTCCCCAATAGAATACCACTTTTCGTAATTTGTCCATTGGGGGATTTGCCATAATCACCACGCTTGACGGTGATCGCTTTAACATACACACACAGGGGAAAAGCTGCTGCCCGTCCCTGGTGCAATCCCTTAGACGACTTGACGACACCCACGGGAAAGATAGGGGTGGCCCTATTCTAAGCCGGGAACCACACTGCAAATGGGTTTACGCTTGACCTCTATCTCACAAGTCCCTCCCTACGTCTGGTAGTACTTGGTTAACAACACTTTTTAATCCGACTAATATTATTCGAAACTGGCGTCCTGTAGAGTTTCATTAAATTATCCGGCGGACGGTGGTTGGTTAAAGGATGTCTGGAAGAAATCGTTTAAAGCGATAAGACCACCTAAATTGTACTATTTTTAACTTTTAAAACTTGTAACTGTATTTATTTGTGCAATAAAGTGTATTGCCTTTGAATGAACCCTAAAAAATTGCTAGTAATTTGTCGAGCAACCGTTACCAATAAATTATTAATGTTTCTATAGACATGTAGCGTAACGCACGGACGGAAGTGTCTGGTGTTTGTGTACGCATTCCGCACTGCGAAGTGCGTACGCTACGATCAGTAAGTGAGTTACGACTCTAGTACGATTAGTTACGGATGATCGGACCAACTAGTTTGATAGTTAAACGGTTCAGTTGCCGGTTGGTTGTTATACGATCTGACTAGATGCATAATTTATCAATTATATCGTCCATTATCACGTGTCGATGTCGGCCTGTCGGGTGATCGGAGGGCTGGTGCCTCGGCCAGCGCATTAGTCGGCCATTCAAAGGGGAAACACAGCCAGCGTTCTGGGCACCCTACCGCAAGGCAGCGAGCCCATTCTTTACCTGTATTTGTTATTTATTTTCAGATTAGATTAGATTAGATTAGATTTATTTATTTCACTTTCACATCTTAAAAATTCAATTTTACATGTCATTCTAATATGGTAAAAGGGATCGTCATAAAATAAAATAATGTACAAAATATAAATTACAATGTCATTTCATAGTAATTGTTGTACTTTTTTAATTAAATATTCTAATTTAACAAATATATAAGTAGAAATGTATATCTAGAATTTAAGTAATACGCAAATATGAGTGCCTCAGTGGAGACCTCATCTTTGACGCGTTTGGGGTCGAGACCCAGGGCGCGTCGGGTTCCGGTGCCCACCACCTTTTCAGAGACATCTCGAAAAGACTGGTGGAAATTACCCGGGACCCCAGAGCGGGCGGCTACTTTTCCCAGCGCGTAAGCCTCGCAATCCAGCGAGGCAATGCCGCCAGCCTCCTGGGTACTCTCCCAGCGGGGGACAAACTGGGGCTAGTTTTTTATTTGTAGTGTAAGTATATAGTTACGTTTTGTTTTAAATTTTTATTTATTTATAAACAGTATGTTCTGTTCAGTTATTTTATATTAGTTAATAATAAAAAAAAAATACAATACAATACACTTTATTGCACAAACAAATACTATGTAATACGTAATTATAATAAAAGTAAATAAAGTCTAAAAACCGCAGTTAAATTGTTAATACATTAAGTACACTTCCTCGTGCGGTTGTGGTTTTACGGTTAAATTACACACGCGTCATCGTAAATAAATTACGGTTCATAATTTTACATTTAACATCGCGCTGGTTGTCAAACTTTCTTGTTTGCATTATTTTAGTGTTACTTAGTTGAAACAATAGAACCATTTGTAAATTCCATTCCAAATGCTTACGAAAACAAACAAAATGTACATGAAAGGGATCAGCAAAAAATAGTTGCCATTACCTATAAATCCTACTATATATAATATTATAAATGCGAAAATTTTAAGTATGGATGGATGTTTGTAACTCAATCACGCTTTAACCACTGGACGGATCGGGATGAAACTTGGCACACAAATAGGTTAGTTCCTGTAATAGGACATAGGATAGTTTTTATCCCGAAAAACATCCCATTCCTACGGGAAATACATAATAATTTGTGATGTTAAGTTGTCCACGCGGACGAAGTCGCGGGCAAGAGCTAGTAATAAATAAATAAATATGTATGTACATACACTTGTCTAAATAACATTGACCTATACTACGGGAATAAGACAACAATAATAGGGTATTTCACAAATAAGTATAGCATCCAGACCGGGACCAATTTGTACAAAGTTGTTTTTATAGTAGTACTCTGTGACTTCAGGGGTGCCACGGTAAATAAGGAAAAAAAAAGACACTACTAGAATTTCTACTTTCTATGACATACTCACAAACATAAATCCTAATTAAGCAACTCATTTAATCATACTCCACACACACACCCCCATACATCACACATACATTACACTCATTCTCCACACTATCAGCCACAATCACACTCCAATCCTCCTAATAATATTTTTTTTTCTTTCTAACAATATTTATTCTGTCCCACAGTATGTAATGTAACTGTAATCTCAGGCTCCCCGATACAGACTGCATGGTCTAGTGTGGGAGCTCCAATATGTATTGCCCTGTTAATTTTTATGTCTTAATCGTACTTAATTGATGTAATCATTACTTATCTTATCTTCTTAGGGGGCCAGGAAGACCTGGCGACACTTCGACCCTTCAGGATCTTTTGTGCCAAACCCCTGACCACCAACGGTGCCCCAAGCCGATTTGATGGACTTCACATACGCCTCAGAATTTCTTCTTCGGCATATGCAGGTTTCCTTACGATGTTTTCCTTCACCGTAAAGCCTGTGGTATTATTAACCGTACTTAAGTTTCGTAAAACTCATTGGTACAGACGGGGTTTGAACCCACGACCTCATGAACGTGAGGCGAGTGCACAAACAACCGGCAACAACGGCTCGATGTAATCATATAATTTTAAGTATTATTATTTAAGGAGTAAGGAGCACTATCTCAGTATAATATGATATGTATGTATTTATGTATGTTTATTATATTTATTATTATTTACTATAAATATTTATTTACTATATGTAATATGTATGTATGTATATACTATATATATTATTTATATATTTAGTTATTATGTAGTATATTATGCACTTTTGCCCCCTCGCTCTTAGTGCCTTGTCTCACACCCTGTAAGGTTGGCTGAAAGAGATCTCTTTTAGAGATAAGCTCGCCTTTGAACACAAAATTTGTAACTGTATTTACTATTAAAATTTGTGCAATAAAGAATATCATATATCATATGTCCTCAGGAAAACTAGCGGGGAATGCCGTCGTGAACTGAACTATCTATATGACGTACGAATATACTACTTTTTTAAAAGATCTACTTTAAAATCGCTCATAAATCATTTAACACATAATCATTTATCACTCTGACAGAATTCTCGACAATAGAATTAAAATTTATATAACAATAGACTGTGAGATTTGTCTACGGCGAGATGGGATTTAGTTGTGTAATGAGTTGCGTCGCGCGTCGTGGCTTAGTCGTTCGAGGATCAAATATAAATTGTCATACGAATTCAAACGCTAATTGAAGTATACAAAGGCGCTTAAAGCGATGTCGGCCTTAGCGTCAGTTTTCTTTTATAAATAAATATCAGGTTATTTTGGTCTCCACTGCAGGAGCACAACCCTCTCTCATCTGCCGGAGACAGACGGAGGATTTGGCCTACACTCCCCGCGCTGGCCAGACGGGTTGGGGAGGCCTGATTGATGCTATAATGTATTCCCTTAGTCGCCTTGTACGACATCCACGGGGTGAGTTGGAGTGGTCCTATTCTACTCTACCGGAAACCACAAGGCATAATTTACATGCACTTGTCTAATCTTTCCTGTGCTATGGAAATTAAACAAGGATAGGACAATTCACAAATATAACATCCAGATCGGACCAACTTGTATAAAGTTATCTGTCCCCAGTGGGAATCGAACTCACTTCTGGTGCTCGACCAAGCCACTAGGCCAACGAGACGGTCAAAGCTGTTCAAGCCAGTTAACACCTGACATGGAGGTATGTAATTCAATTTAGAGGGAGATGGGAATCCAGGCGTAACGGTCCTGGTAAGTAAGGGGAGGGTTGGAGTATACTGGAGAATTTTGCGTTACGTAATTAGCGAACAATTCTTTATTAATTTTAAAAATACAGTAATTATAAGAAAATCAATTATTTACAACAGGTGTACGCCGTCCAACCCCTCGTGGTGAGGCATAGTCCCTAGGACGCTGGCGCTATTACCTCGCTGCATTATCAGGCGCCAGCCCTGAGGTCTCCGGAGGCGTGGACCAGCCTGGTCGACAGAGCCTTCACGAACGCCTTCGTGTCGGCTGACCACGGGCCCCGGGTCTCTTGTACAATTGATTCCAACATCATATAACCTGGCTGTCCAGCGTAGTTATAAGGTAGTAAATTTCTCTGCCATAGGTGTATATATAGTAAGAGAGCAATTTCTAACAACAAACTGTATTATACAGTTTGGCGTAGTTATTGTATATACCCGCCATAGCCGACCGACATAGCCGAAAGGATTAGCAGGCTGAAGTGTCAGTGGGTGGGCCTCATCTGTCGCAGAACCGACGGCCGTTGGGGCAGACGAGTTCTGGAGTGGAGACCACGGTGTGGCACGCGCAGGGTGGGACGCCCTGCCGCCAGATGGACCGACGACCTAAAGAAGGTGACCGGAAGAGGCTGGATGCGGAGGGCGGAGGACCGGGTGTGGTGGCGTTCATTGGGGAAGGCCTATGTCCAGCAGTGGACGTCTAAAGGATGACATGATTGTATATATATTTTTTGGAGTGATTAATAAATGATTTTTTTCCCCCGCCTTGTCCAGCAGTGGACTGTTTATATGCTGTTGTTGTGAACCCTGTAGTGTTTAGTGAAAAGTCTGATACCACCTGTCTGTGTAGTTCACGAGGCGGTTAAACCAGTACTCTCACTCACTAAAATAAAATCAGTTACAAGTGTTAGACTTCAAGCGATGCCACTTTCTACATGTATATACGTGCCAACTATATCTGCATAAAAGTACATTGATGGAGGTCCATATACTTTTATTTTGGGGTTTGGTTATATGATGCTCCCATTCCTTGAGAGTCTCTGCATATTAGCTATTATTCAAATAAGGGATTGGAACCTGTCTTTGGGTCAGGATACGTTGTACCCAAGACACTTACAGCTAGCGCATTGTATTCACACAGCAAATGCTTCATCGTCCCGCTGTCGAGAGGACAGGGTTTTCAGTTTATGATCTCTGACAATTTCATCTTATGCAGGAGGTGATGCGGTAGGTTCGATCGAGTAAAGGAGGCCACAATAATCAGCAGCTCTATAATAATTTACACACATACAGTAGGAGTAGGTAATTAAATCTTCGCTTTTATGGAGTGTCCGTCGTGTGTACTACAACAGGCAAACTTAATGCCAAAGTCGTTCTCTGCTAGTCATACGGTGAGATTAGGGAGCCAGGAAGACCTGGCGACACTTCGACTCTTCTGGATCTTTTGTGCCAAACCCATGACCACCAACGGTGCCCCAAGCTGATTTCGTGGACTTCACATAAGCCGATTTGGCGGCGTCACCGTTGGATATAAATATGTACATACTAGCTGTTGCCCGTGATTTCGTCCGCGTGAACAACTTAACATGTATGTCCCATTCCATCTCGTAAATATAAAGAACGCCACCTAATTCCAGTCCATGAGGATAACGAGTAAGACTGCATTCCTGCTACTGCCACGCATCCACCTGCTGCATAAATCCCACTATCCCACTAATATCATAAATGCGATGTTTTGATGTTTGGATGTTTGTTACTCAATTACGCTGCAACCACTGGACGGATCGGGATAAAAGTTTCATCCCGATCCGTCCAGTGGTTGAAGCGTGACTGAGTAACAAACATTCAAATATGCACACTTCCGCATCTATAATATTAGTGGGATGGGTACATACACTTGTCTAATTCCAAATTAGGAATTTCCCATTTGCTATGGGTATTAACAAGGGTAGGACAATTTACAAATATAACATCCAGACCGGGACCAGCATGTACAAATTGTACAAAGTTGTATGACCCCTTCTTTAGATCGAAGAAGGGGAAGAAGTGGTGACCGGGTGTGGTGGCGTTAATTGGGGAAGGCCTATGTCTAGCAGTGGACTTCTAAGGGCTGACATGATGTACTCGTATGTCCCCAGTGGGAATCGAACTCACGACCTCTGGCTCTCGAGTCCAATGATCAAGCCACTAGGCCAACGAGGCGCTCTGAGTAGTACTAATAAGTACTAATAATAATAAAGTAAAAAAAATGCTGTTGATTTGACGCTACCGCCCATGCCGTGGGCAGCCGCTTTTACTTTTATTCCGCGTTATGAACGAGTAGGCGCGATCGATCGAGTTACGGGGGCAGTGAAATAGATCGAGAGTGGACTATAAAAATATTTGTGTTTACATATACATAATAATAGTGTGGGTGTAATTGTACACGCGGGAAACTGTTGTAATGCAGTGTCCAGAGAAAGTTTTCTTAGGTTGTTGCGGCTTTTACAGCCCCATATTATTTTACACTTCACGTTATTACTAAGGTCCGGAATTTTTATAGCGTGACGTAAAATGCCTATATTGATTGAACTTTATCGAGTTTAGAAGGTGGCCGCAAGCGGCTGGATGCGGAGGGCGGAGGACCGGGTGTGGTGGCGTTCATTCGGGAAGGATGTCCAGCAGCGGACGTCTAAAGGCTGATATGAAAGATGTCATGCGAAATGTACAAATACTTTTTTGTGTGGTTGACCAATCATCATCAGCCTGCAAGAGCCCACTGCTGGACATAGGCCACTCCCAAGGCCCGCCACTGAAACCGATGCTCTGCTTCTCATCCAGTGACTGCCAGCCGTCTCACGCAGGTCGCTCCATCTAGCTAGGGGCGTCCCACACTACGCTTGCGTGAACTTGTTGTTGATTATAGAAATTTAATAAACTATATAATATGATAAATTAATGACCGTCATAATTATTATATTGTGTTAAGTATGACATTAATTAGGCACCTCTACTGTGAACATCGAGATAAGACTCATTGTATGTGGTGCAACGATCTCTATGTACTACAAGATGGAGCGTTCCAAACAATCGCAAAGCAAGGAGCCGCAACTCGTTCACATTCACTTTTTACTCGTAGCGTCAATATTTAGTAATAAATGTAATGTTCTGTGTAGTAAGCACAAGTTTCATTGAGAATGAAACCGTGTTGCGGCTCCTTGCGTGGAACAGTACGATTGTTTGGAACACTCCATCTAGTAGTACATAGAGATCGTTGATGTGGTGTCACCATAAATGCGATAAGCGTGCGAGAATGTGTAGTACAGCGTATACTTACTTAAATTGGGCTAATGTAATTTAATTAATATATTGTAGCAAAAACCGTGATTGACCAATCAATCTTTGGATTAACTGCTTTAAGTATTACGAATTGTAGTAATAATGGACTCTTGTCTTGTCGCCTAGTAAGTAAATTAAATGAGTAAGCAAATTCTTTTATTTACTTTACAAAATTGCCTTAATAGTAACTTTGCGAAGGCTGGTGCCTGAACTAGGTTACAAAGGTAACCATATTAAAAAGGTAAACGTATAGGTACCGTTCATGAGGTCGTGGGTTCAAACCCCGCCCGTACCAATGAGTTTTTCGAAACTTAAGTACGGTTTATTTATAATACCACAGGCTTTTCGGTGAAGGAAAATATCGTAAGGAAACCTGCATATGCTAAAGAAATTTTTTAAAAGGCATATGTGAAGTCCACGAAATCGGCTTGGGGCACCGTTGGTGGTCAGGGGTTTGGCACAAAAGATCCTGAAGGGTCGAAGTGTCGGCAGGTCTTCCTGCCCCCCTAAGAAGATAAGATAGGTACCGTGGCCGTGTGGTTCCCGGCTTAGAATAGGGCCACCCCCAATCTTCCTGTGGGTGTCGTGAAGCGACTTAGGGATTACACCAGGGACGGGCAGCAGCCTTCTCCTGTGTATATTAAGGTTAGTACTGCGATCCCCAATCCGCCTGCCAAACCCGGTACATATATACAAACTTGGTCCCAGAGGGGAAGGCAGAGACGATGGATACACAATGCCCTTATTTCTACTCATTTACAAACTTAAATTATATATATTTAATATTATTATGAACACCAATACATTGACAGCCCTCTAAGCACAATTTATAAACTAAATCTGTGAAGTCACTTGACCTGGTGCTGACAGAATACCAGCGCTGGAGTTCGCGTAGCGTGCTGCAGCATTATGCTGAGTCAGCGCCATTTTATTGCTGCGACACATAGGTACCTTGATTATTTTTAAATTGTAATTTATTAATTTCTGTTCTGTTTATTTCTCATGTGTGTGTGTGCCGTAGCTATGAATAAATGACCTATTCTATTCTATGGATCGCCACTTTGCGCGATCCTGACATGCCTCACTAGCCTCCCTCATTTCAACACTTGTCAAATTGACCATTAACTATTTTTAAATGTTTATGCAGATATGTTAAATGTCAATTGCAGTCGTCAGCTATTTGTTCATAGTTACACACACACATACAAACGCAAGGCAGAAGCGATTTAGCTATGAACTGATGACCGTGAGACTTTGATGTCTAGCTGTCTACCGTTTCAAGACTGATCTCAGCTAGAGTTATCTCTATTTTTTATTTTATTTATTTTCACAAAATCCACAGCACTTAGTATACAGTATTGTTCTAATTTATAGTTCTTAGTGCCAATAACGGATTTACAATATATTTATATTACAGTCTAGTGATTGTGTGTGTGTGTGTATTTGTATATATATTGTATGATCTGGAAATCAATGTATTAATTGTTTATTTATTGTTCTATATTTATATAAATATGTATCTTATTTAGATGTTAAATATCGTTGACTCCTACGCCATTAATAGTACCAAGAGACTATTGCTACGTCGCGTGTCAGACGCTATTTTCACTATTATATGCATAATTACGACAACCACGTAACAATAACATACCGCGGCGTTATAATATGCTCACGGCGAGCGATGAAAATACAATGAGATTTGATTAGCTGGAGTACAGATAGGTATGGGATGAAATATTATGCTGGCTCTACACGGTCGTCCAACCTAACGTTTGCTTGAACCTGCGCAAACTCGTCGAGGACTAACTCCGAACTTTCATGAACTCCTTCACTGAGAGAAATGTACCCCTCGATTTAATAATATATATACTTTATTGCACGTCTTAAAACCAAATACAGTAATAAATTGTGTGTACAAAGGTGAGCTTATCTCTAAAAGAGATCTCTTCTAGCCAACCTCTGTAAGGTTGGCTAGTTCGAATCCCGCTAGGGGCAAATGTTCGTATGATGAATATGAATGTTTGTACCCAAGTCTTGGATGTTTATATATTTATTTAAGTATGTCTATCCGTTATGTAGTAACCATACCACAGGCTCTGTCTAGTTTGGGACTGGATAATTGGTATTAATGTCTGAGATATTTATTTATTTATTTATTTATACTAACTGATGTTTCTTAGATAATGTACTATTCCAAGATTCCCACAATGAATCAGCATGGTAATGGGTAACACAAATTCAGGGACAAGATCGACATCCTGATATACCGTTAGTAATACTGAAAGTTCCGTGGTAGAACTTAGAATTTATTACGAATACCTATTTTGTATAAAAAAATGATATTTCTCTCAGATTTGATGTGATATCCGCGTCGAACTCGGTCCAACGCGCGCGAATATCCCTCTATACATCGAGTGTTGGACGATCGTGTAGATTCAGCAGCAATTAACAGTGGCATAGATATAGTTAGTAAATAAGTTCAGTGCCAGGCCGAGCAACTCAATGTTTAAAATGTAATAAAATCAGTATTGCCAGACGGTTACTAGATTTGGACGGTTTGACCATGTGTGATAGATTCCACATTTTTTCTACACTTTTTCTGATAAATGTGGACTTTTCCATCATTCCACATTGGATCGATCGTCAATTCCACTTTATAGAAGAAGACGAAGTAATAATTTTATGTCAAACGTGGAAGTCCTTCGCCGGATTAATAGAAGTTTAGGAGTACCGGCAGATATAATACTTTGTAGATTATGTTTTTATTTCTGTCGAATATGGAGTAATCCGTGGATGTCGTACAAGGCGACTAAGGGAATACATTATAAAACATAAATCAGGCCTCCCCAACCCGTCTGACCAGCGCGGGGAGTGTAGGCCAAATCCTCCGTCTGTCTCCGGCAGATGACAGAGGGTTGTGCTCCTGCAGTGGAGACAAAAATAACCTGATGATGATGGAGTAATTTGGTAAATCCACTTTCGACAGATATTGTAAGTCCACAGAATCTGTCTAAAATAAACTAACATCGATCTCCTCTCATAATCTGTCGTGATTTGTCCATGCATCACCAGTTCACTCCTACCCATATGATTTCTTTCATACCTAACAAGCATACTGGCGAAATATGCAACCAAAAGCTCTAAAGTAGGTCCATAGTGGGGTTATATTGGTGTTAGTTCACTATACCTATAAAGCTATTTAATGAGATCCTAATCCTAAACAGCTGCATTATTTCTCCAGTGTGCTAGTTAAGTACGTTTACCGGGCAGACGAAATAATGGAGTACTGCAGTGTGAAATCGCATACAGTTTCTCCATCCGGTAAAGACAATTAAAGCACGAGTATCACTTTTCACAGTAACGGTGTATTACTTTTTATATTGTTTCACTGTATAAACAAAGCTTTAAGTTAATAGTGGTGCTCAAAATTGGTAGAAAAAACTGTCTAATTATCGTGCTTTTGCTTACAAAAATACATATATGATGCGTATTCTTAGATGAAGATGTACTAACGAAGGTAGAGAAGGGTATGTTGCGTTGGTTTGGAATTTAGAGCGTATGAGTGAAAGAAGAGTGACAAAAGTAATATACAGTGCTAATGTGGAAGGAACTACAGCTAGAGGTCGTCCTAGGAGGACGATCAAGGATCTAATTAGTAACGTCCTCAAAAAGGCTGGGGTCCTGAGGTGTGTCAGGATCGCGCAGTGGCGATCCATCGTCTCTGCCTACCCTCCTGGGACCAAGGCGTGAGCATTACGTATGTATGTATTCTTAATAGATAGTGCCATCACTATAGTAGAGTAGCACACACCCCCGACACTCCGTACAAGTTAACAGATTTAATCGCCTACTACTACTACAGGCGCACCAGCCTGTCCGTACACGTTTGTGTGCGAGTAAACTATCGAGAGAGGGACAACGTTATACATCAACACATACTCGTAAGTGCTTCTCTTTCTAACCAGGTGCGTACAACACGCCGTGATTTATTTTGCGGTGTGTCGCTTCTTTACGTATTAATATTTAGTATTTATTGATAGTAGTGTGGATGGGACCCTCCAAGGGTATGGTCAGCATGGTGGGTCCGTCACGCCGGAGTGTAAGCAATAATAAGTGGCAACGTAACTCGGAATCTGATGGGCACTCAGTATCAGAGACTAAACATTTTGTAGCATGGCGATTTTTGGATACTCGTAAATAATTCTATTTCTCATACAAAAGTTGCAAAGCTATTCGATTTATGTTCCTAATTTAAGTCAACATCGTTCACGTCGTATAGATTTTTATTAGATACTTTTCATTAAAATATTGAAGGAAATCGTCAATAATTTTGTTTTCTGCTAAAAAAAATTAATCGCCAAAAATAGGTTCGCTACAAGGCTCGTTTTGACGGAACATTAAAAAATAAGAAGAGAATTCCATAAGTTGCCATGGCTAATTTCAATAATGCAGATAATAAATTGTCGATCCAAATATCAAGTTTTTATTTTCGTCCGCTAGGAGCGGTGGTTAGAGGTGAGTGCGTGACCATTTATTTCAATTTATGTGGTGATTCCGGCTACCCCTTTAGCAAAGAATATTCCATAATTCCATAAACATACAGTCCACTATATCGAAACGATACATTCTGTCACCAATCTTTGCGTCAGTGGGGTTTAGGGAAAAGAGCAAGAACAGGACAATTTAAATATAACACCAATACCAACTTGGTCAAACCCCCAGTAGGAATGCACGTCCAAGTCACAAGGACTACAAGTCAGTTTCAAAATTACAGTTTGGGTGCAGTCGATACTAATGCATGGAAACTGCCCACCGACAGCATCGCTAGTTTCAGTTTGTTGCAGAAAAGTATAGACTTGATTATTTATTATAATTTTTTTTTTTATATGAAGTATTATATCATCATCATCATCATCAGGTTATTTTTGTCTCCACTGCAGGAGCACAACCCTCTCTCATCTGCCGGAGACAGACGAAGTATTATATAGTTTTATATATATAATTTAAAATAATTTAAAGCCTGGCAATCCAGCGAGGTACTAGCGCCAGCGTCCTAGGAACTATGCCTCACCACGAGGGGTTGGACGGCGTACACCTGTTGTATATGATTGATTTTCTTAGAATTACTGTAATTTAAACTTTCTGCGATATTATTTAAAATACGTATATCAGATATAATTATATATTCTTTATTGCACACATTTTAAAAGTAAATACAGTTACAAATTTTGTGTACAAAGGCGAGCTTATCTCTAAAAGAGATCTCTTAAACTTTAATATTGTTTAAACACTGCAGTTAACATGCAGCCAAAGTGCAGTCAGCAGACTGCATCCAAACTACAGTTTTGCAGTTGCAGTCCACATGCATTTCGTCCGACCACGAGGCGGTCAATAAAAAAATATTATGTCAAATTCAGCATTAGATTCTTGAACGAATAAAAACTTTTCTGACTTCGAAAATAAAATACTCACAGTGCTTTTTCGAAAACAATACGTCACTACAAATACCAATAAAAAATCCACACACAACACTATTTCACTCTTTGGTCTATTCAGCCAGTATTTTTTAAAACACCATCTATGACCGGTTGTTCTTTTTCTAACTAACCGATTAGACGCGGTTATTTGGTGCGCGCGCGCGTCTGCGACTGCATCGAAAGGTAGGAAGTTTGGACGGCCTTTCCCGGCTGTATAGTGGGAGGTGAGAGAAGAGCTTTTCTTATAAACTGTTGGGGTAATAGACACCTTAACTTAGGTCATACTAAGCAGTATGACTAGTTGGACTTTTTTGTCCTATCTGACTAGGATGACTAGGTAGACTAACCCTACGTAATATAGGTTGAAAAAAAATCTGATCCATCCATCCAAGTATTTTATCCCGTTTTTGCACGGTGTGAATGTATGCGTGTATATAAAAAATCATTGCGTTTTCCTCAGTATATAATCTAAGGCGTTTTAAATAAAACCAAAAACGCCATTAAATACCACGCCATATAAATACCACGTTACCAAATACCAACGTCAATAAATTACATACCAATGTATGTATTTTATTGACGACAACGTGACGGACACTATTTTTTTAATTTTTCAAGAATCTAACATATTTGACGACCTCAGTGGCGGAACGGGTAACTCTTGGACTGCCACGCCGGAGGTTGCGGGTTCGAATCCCGCTAGGGGAAAATGTTCGTATGATGAATATGAATGTTTGTACCCAAGTCTTGGATGTTTATATATTTATTTAAGTATGTGTATTCGTTATCTGGTAACCATAGCACAGGCTCTGCCTAGTTTGGGACTGGATAATTGGTGTGAATGTCTAAGATATTTATTTATTTATTATTTATTTTGTTTCTTTCACACTTTCGCCTGTTTTTTTTACGAAAATTAACAATGTGACAAACTGTATAGTTTTTTTTTCTATAATCTTAACTACAATATTGGTGAAAGGTACGTAGCGAGGTCCTTCAGTTACTGCAGAAGTTACATACATGGAAAGAACATGTATTATTTTTTTAAACAATAAATATTTCATATCTACACTTGTCTAATACCAAAGTAGGATTTTCGCATGTACTATGGGAAATAGTGGACATGACGATTTACAAATACAAACACGCAAACCAGGACCAGCATGTACAAAGTTATATGTCCCCGTGGGCATCGAACCCACAACCTCTGGTGTTTGAGTCCAACGCCTAAGCGGTCCATGACTACGAAACGTGTAAATCCGGCACTGCCCGCTAACTGCCGAGTACCTATTACGTATGGTACAAGAACATCAAGGTGCGGTTTAAAAGGGAAAGCCCTATTCACTTGGATTAAAGTCAACCTGCTTTTTACACCTCGTTTAATAGTTCTTTACTATACAGTTACACTTCATTCAACGTTACTTGAAAGTTCTCAAATGCATGCTCAATAAAATTTATTCGACTAATTGAATTTGTTCTTAGAAGACCTTAAAACGCTTTTCTGAGAATCGACAAAAATAATCAAAAATTAGGGTCAATCAAGATTATAGAAAAAAAAATGACAGTCTGTCACATTGTTAATTTTCGTAAAAAAACAGGCGAAAATGTGAAAGAAACAAAATATGTTAGATGCTGGAAAATTAAAAAAAATTTAGTGCAATGTAGGGTTATCGATCTCGATCCCATCTTATTGAAAATCGATTTTTGGATCGATCTTTTGGAGGGCAAGATCGCCATAAAAAAGAGAAATCGGAGATCAATTTTTCTCTTAATGTTGCACCCTCCAGCCTCCAGCGGCAGTTTAAGGTACACGTGACAGACAGTGGGCTGTATCCAATGAAATCTCTAATACCACATTCATTAAAAATATATGGTATGCGAATCATTCAGTAAGTTAATTGATTCAGTAAGCTGATAACAGTGAGTGAGTGAAATGATGAGTGAATAGTGTATTTTTTTTATTCTATAATTAAGCCATATTAAGCTAAGAAGAATGGGTGTAAAAATTCTATAGAATCGTACTTCAGTAGGTGTTTCCTTAATACTATTTGAAAATCGAATCGATTTTCGTCAGATAGATATTTTGCCTATCGATTTTTCTAGATCAATCTCAACTCCCACGATTCGAATCGATTCGAGAGATCGTTTTTCCACAAAAGATCGGAAACAATAGTGCAAAGACATCCGGTACAGTAAGGTGCAGGAGAGGTTATTGACCTATAAATATAAATAAATTTACCAACGAGGTCCTGGTGTCGCTGGTGCGAGTCGTAGTGCTGCAATGGCCAACATGTCTGTCCAAAGTGGTCAATAGGGGCAAAAGTGCCCAGTTCCCAGTAAGACGTGAATCATACATTACCCCACTAATATTATAAATGCGAAAGTTTGGATGTTTTGATGTTTGTTACTCAATCACGCTTCAAACACTGGACGGATCGGGATGAAACTTGGCACACATATAGGTTAGGTCCTGAAATAGGACATACGATAGGTTTTTATCCCGAAAAACATCTCATTTCTACGGGAAATCAAATTAATCGTTAAAAAGTGTGTAAATATCGAAACCTACGCGGACGAAGTCGCGGGCAAAAGCTAGTAAATATATAAAGCAAAGGCTTTTAATAAACATGTAACTAATTGACATTTAATATAATGTAATAGCATAACTTAACAGTTAAAAATTATAATTTATTAATGATATTTTTTTGAAATGTGTTACCTACTTACAAAAGATTTATATTACGAATTGTATTATTATGTTAAGTAAGTATTGATTTTTGGAATATAAATGTATTTAAAAATAATAATTCACTATGTTACAAAACCGCGCATCTAGTGTTAAGGGTGTTTAAAGTACATTACCATTTCTAGCACGTACGGGAACTATGGAGCCCATTGCGTACCGGTAAGCTCTGTAAACACACAAAAATTTACCAAACAGTTGCCAAGTCTTATGGAAGGCGTGGCTTAGTTATTCTTCTTCTCAAAATGACCTTCTTTATTAAGATTGTGCTGATGAATATACGAATTTGGACGAATACAAACATGGAGAGTATTTTAACGGAGTAAAACTATAGGTTGTTCCACTAGAGAACCGAGGCAGTAGGTATCGATCAGAATAAAGGATATGATCATAGCCTTTGATCTGCTCATGTGGACTCCCGTAGAGAATTAATGCTGCAGAAGTGCAAAGGACTTTCGTTTATTTTAGACAGATTCTGTGGACTTACAATATCTGTCGAAAGTGGATTTACCAAATTACTCCATCATCATCATCAGGTTATTTCTGTCTCCACTACAGGAGCACAACCCTCTCTTATCTGCCGGAGACAGACGCAGTATTTGGCCTACACTCCCCGCGCTGGCCAGACGGGTTGGGGAGGCCTGATTGATGTTTTATAATGTATTCCCTTAGTCGCCTTGTACGACATCCACGGGAAGAGTTGGAGTGGTCCTATTCTACTCTACCGGAAACCACATGGCAAAGTGGTGATAAATACACACTAACTATCGCTAAAACTAAATAAACTCTAAAGCCAAATAACCTAGCACTGCTTCCGTAGTGGCTGCCACCACAGACATCCCCAGTTTAGGGTTTTATACGGGCCCGTACTAAAAAGTTTTAAAGCTTATCAAGATATCGGTGAAAAAAAAGTTCGTGAGAACACCAAAAAGTAATTCTAAGTTCACCGACACGTACTGACCAAGGGTGGTGTACTATTACGTAGTATTATTAGGTATTCTATGATGGTACTATGGTGCTTAGGACCGCATTATGAAGATAAGCTGTCCAGCAATGGGGATGTTGATTTCGATTTAAAACATCTGACACTTAATAAGACCGAGGCCATTCAAGATGGCTGCCGCAAAAATCGTTTGTGTTAAAATTATAATATTCGTAATTCAAATTTTGCAATCTAAATTATTTATTATTTTTTGGTTTCGGCATTTGTTTGAAGGTTTCGGTTTCTGATTTCAGATTAGAGTTACCTTGAACCGCTTTCGTGGAATCTTTGATTTATTTCTCAAATTATGTAGGTGCCGAGTTAAAAAAGCGTCTGAGGCACAAATTAGACAGAGTATGTCCAAGGAATGTAACAGTCTGAGGAATGTAAAATGTCTGAGGAATGTAACAGTATAATAGCATAAGTTTTTTTTATAAATGTGTTTGGAACGGCTTTGGAAGCTAAGTCCTTTTGATCAGATATTCTATAGTGTGACCTACCTCACCGTATATCTTTTCCTGAAGCCCATTAACTCGGTCCCCCACTTATATATAGATGGCCGACACGTTTGATTTCTCGACAATATGCAGCTAGAGCCTGATCCACTTCTCGGGCTGACTGTACTTTAATCTCAGTTCGCACTTTAGTTGTAAAAACGCGGCCTCGAGTCCGGGGCCATTCTGTCGGGGGTCGCATTACAAGAAAATATACTACGGTTTTTACGTAAACTTTTCATTTTATTTATTGTTTCTAAATATGGGTAGCACTTACTCAAAAGATAGCGAAAAAGTACTGCATAGGATTTATATTTACATTAGTTGATTTTCTGTGCCTGGAATCGTAACCATTATCTCTGCCTTTATGGTGTCAAAACAAACAAACATTATATAGTTGTATTGCCGTGCTTGAAATCGAAACCGTTACCTCTGCCTTCGTGTTTTGTTTAACGCACTGCACAGACTCGTTGCGTCGGTTCAATTTACGTCAAGCCAGCACTGGTAGTTCCAATTATCTAGTAGCGTGATGGTTAATAACGCTCGCATCTCATTCACTTTCACGTGGACTCAGGCGGTGCAAACTTTAAATTAAATAAGTATTTAAATACCTATTTATTATTTATCGTAAGGCAAAGGAAGATGATTGGCGTCTTAGTACTCACCTACAAATAACAATATGTGATACGGTAATGAAAAGGTTGCACCACGTCTGTAGTACTTATCCCCAGGTTCTCTACACGTGTCCCCGGGATGGTGGTAAGAGTGCAACAAAGAATGATGGGCGTTTTTGTATAGAACCTGCTACCAACCACTAACAGCATTATAATTTTTTTTTACAATAAGTGATACGCTATTAAAAAGGTTTCGTTACGTAATACAATAGTTACTAGGGCGGATAATCTCTATTGGCTGTATTTTCAGTATTATGGGCCATTTTTACATTACATTTACATTTTGGAGAGTGTCTCCAGGAATTACACGATTTGACCCCCCCATCCTCCTTCCATCAACGGACTACCAGGCGTGGAGAGGGACTTCATCCTTATGTAGTAGACATACCACGCTCTCGCACGAAGCGTTTTGGTTCCTCTTTCATGACGCAAACTACTAGGGAATGGAACTCCCTACCAGCTTGGGTATTTCCGGACAAGTACAATCTTTTAAGGAAGAGTGAAGCATCTTCTGGGTAAGCGCGCTACACCTTGAGCCTCATCATCACTTACCATCAAGTGAGATTGAGGTCAAGCGCAAACCCATCAAGAATAAAAAAAACGACGATAATAGACCACCTCGTTGGCCTTGTTGCTTGGTCATCGGACTCGATCATCAGAGGTCGTGTGGTTCGATTTCCAGTGACAGACAACTTTGTACAATTTGTAGAAATTAGTCCCGGTCTGGATGTTATATTTGTGAATTGTCCTATCCTTGTTTAATTCCCATAGCACAGGAGAAAATAATAATTTGAGATTAGACAAGTGAAGTGCGCCTATTACTAACCGACAAACCGCTCTGTCCACCTGGTTAGATGGTTAATTTTTTTTCTTAACTAACCACCTGGTTGGTTGTTATGTATATTATGTAATATTTAAAAAATATATATAATCCCACCAACTACCTACAAAATGAAGATGTTAATGTTAAAACTCAAGTATAATTATTTAGAGCTTTGCAAAGGTAAACGTGCAACTCCTGGTGTTTCGTTTTTTTTTTCCAGAGATCACACAGGAAAAGAACTCTTAACCACGCCTTCGACTATAAGAATCTGACAAAAAGAATATCGTACAGTTCACTACGGCACGCCCCACTCTCTTGTCTAAATAGCTCACCTTTCATTGTAGGTATGCGTTATATTGTTACTGTGTTAATTCTATCGTTACGTGTGTGCATGCGTCCACTAAGATATTGACGTTCGGATGGGTTCGAAATGTATTACTACGATGACCAATCCGCCTTCCAAGCGTGTTGATTATGGCAAATCCGTTAGGCAGGCTTATGTTCAGCAGTAGAGATATTTCGGCTAAGAATAGAATAATCATTTATTGGCTGCAACAAATCATATACAGTGCAACATTACATACAACCAGAAACAATACAACACTAAACCTAAAGGTCGGGTGCACGCGCCGGGATTTCGTCACACGGCTTGTCGGACGATAATTTAATATTACACTCGCTTGCACGAGTGAGCAGAAACAACGCGAGGAACTTATCCGACAAATCGGGAGTAGAAATAATAGGAGTAGAGTAGGGCTAATGACGATGTGAAGTCCACCAAAGGCTTGGGGCACCGTTGGTGGATAGGGGGTTTAACACAAAATGATCTTGAAAAGTCGAAGTGAAGGTATTCCTGGCCCCCTAAGAAGATAAGATAAGGAACGTACCCAAACTACGTGATACATTTTTTACAATTTTTTACCCCCTCCCCCCTCGGTAACCACCCGTAGTATATATGCCAAGACCCCTCCTCCCCCTCTAGTTTTTACGTAGTAATTCATAAATATCACTTGCCGTCTGGTTTCCGGTAGAGTAGAATAGGACCACTCCAACACCGTGGATGTCGTACAAGGGGCACTAAAGGAATACATTATAAATCGTCAATCAGGCCTCCCCAACAGGTCTGGCCAGCGCGGGGAGTGTAGGCCAAATCCTCCGTCTGTCTCCGGCAGATGAGAGAGGGTTGTGTTCCTTCAGTGGAGACAAAAATAACCTGATGATGAATTCATAAATATGGTTGTAAACCATTTTTTGCAATCAGAAAGTTGAAAAAAAAATTCTAGTTTGACTCATATTTGTCTTTATTAATACGGCGCTTGCCGCGTGACGCCAAGAGTACGTGCCTACCTATAATTACAAGTAAACAAAATAATATCAAGAAGAAAAAACTGTCAGTTTTCAATCAGCTGACGATATGTGCGTCAGTATTGCCATCGGTGAGTTTAAAAAGCGCTAAACGCTGCGCATTTCACATTTGAATATAGCTCGAAAAAGCGCGAGATTTTCCTAGAGGATATTGACTACGCGACGAAACCTAAGCCCCCCTCTCGCGTGGTATTTTGAAGACCCCCCTCCACCCCTAAACGGGTCACGTAGTTTGGGTACGTTCTCTAAGATAGTCCAGCAGTGGACTAATTGGATGTTGCAAACCAGTCTATCAATAATTCAAATTAGTCTTCTGGTAAATTAGTCGCTCTTTGAGTGAGCATATTAGTCATCCCAGTTCGAATTTCAGACCTCTGACCCCACAACGAATCAACGCCTAAAAGTGAATGTAGTCACACGAGGATTAGGTAATAGATAAGTAGGACGCCGTGCATTGAAAGTAATAGTCTAGCCCGCGGCGACGTAAAATAAATAAACAACATATTTAGATATATACAGGTTTTAAACGCGAATTTTAATCAGGTTTTATTCATGAGATTACTACAATAACACCCAGACCATGCCAACTTCAAAAATGTCTTTCCCCAGTAGGAATAGAAGCCATGATCTTTTTACGACCAAGCCGACGAGGATGGTCTTTCTCAAGGGATACTTTATGTGTGCGTCACTCCAGCTCGAACGAAGTCGAATTTCAGTAATCTGACCCTGGCAGGATTTAGTACTCATAACGTACTATTTTGTACTTGATTTTAATTACAAGGGGGTATTGAAGCGTCATTCCAGCTCGGACATTTTGAACAATTCTGATCACACCAGACTTGGCCTTCGAATTTGTACTACTCTGTACCCAAAAATAAGATTTTTTATTTAAACAGATCGCGAGTTACAAGGGGGTATTGATGTGCGAGCTAGAATGACGGCATTTCAGCTCAGACATTTTGAACTAAGGTACGTACTTAAATTCTGATCACACCACGCTTCATCTTGGAATTTATACTGGTTTGTACCTACTCAAATTTCAGATTTTGTACTTATATACTTTAAAAGATATACTCGATCGAGTGACGAATCACTCGATCGAACCTATAGCGATAAGTACTTCCACTTTTAGACCGCCCCGCTCGTACGGAGTAATAACAACGCTAAGTCGAGCGCCTTAGACACATTTTTGCGTGTATAGTCTGAGAGTAAGTGATTAAAAGCGTAGGTATAGGGAGTGATATATCTGTTACGTACCTAGTAACTATAATGCCCTTAACACACAGAAGGCGTGGCGTGGAGGAGACGTGGCGGTAGCGGTATACTTCCCGCGGCGGTATTCTGTGTGAAGCGTGTCATATAAATCGAACAATTTAAAAAAAAAACGGAAAACGCCTCCTCCATGTATTCGCTTTCTGTGTTTCGGGCCTTAAGTAATCTGTGGCGGTACTGCGAGAAATAGAGGGAAATCCAGCACAAGTGATGACTAATCTAATCTGTGTGTGATATCGCGGGGCTGATGTTGCGTGACATCTGTATGTAGGCACGAGATAACTGTCCTACGAAACATTTCCCTAGTTGTCTGTCCTCCGTGGGAATTCAGACCATGATCCGCGTTCGTGGTAAGGAAGCGTCCTTAAAAAGAAGCTTACCTCCTTTGTATAGATTCAATTCATGATGGTAAGCCCCTCTAAGGGGTGAGCAGGGGACATCATCAGGTTATTGTTGTCTCCACTGCAGGAGCACAACCCTCTCTCTGCCGGAGACAGACGGAGGATTTGGCCTATACTCCCCGCGCTGGCCAGACGGGTTGGGGAGGCCTGATTGACGTTATATAATGTATTCCCTTAGTCGCCTTGTACGACATCCACGGGAAGAGTTGAAGTGGTCCTATTCTACTCTACCGGAAACCACACGGCAACGCACAGGGGATGCTGGGAGGCAATCCATTAATCGCCTTGATTGGGGGTGGTCATATTCTATGTCGGGAACTATACGGTACGGGACTTCACATAATCCCTATAGAATCACTTCTTCGGCATATGCAGGTTTCTTTACGATGCTTTCCTTCACCGAAAAGCCTGTGGTATCTATATCAATATTATAAAGAGGTAAAGTTTGTGAGGTTGTAGCGGGTAATCTCTGGATCTACTGAACCGGTTTTGAGATTCTTTTGCCAATGGAAATCAACTTTATTTGTGAGTGTCATAGGCTATATAATTTATAAAGTTACGTGGTCCACGCGGACGAAGTCGCGGGAAAACAGCATAAATAAACCGTTCTTAAGTTTCGAAAACCCCATTGATACAAACGGAATTAGAACCCACGAACGTGAGGCGAGGCGAGCGTGGTAGCCAACTAGGCTACCACGACTCTTAGACTGTTGAACTAATTTTTTTTTAAATAATAAGAATTTTAGGCCACAATCACCTACCCAAATAACCACACATCCGACACGATATTTTCTCCCCATGCAGTTACTTCCAGCCACAGTCTTCAGGTCGTCTGTCCCAACGTCCATCGGTTCTGCGACAGCTGTGGTCTGCCTACTACCACATCGACAAAGTAATTCACAGCAGCATACAAACTGACATAGTTATAATTATTTTAGCCACTTTATAATTTGGGAACTGGTCGCTCTTTGCCATATAATTTTCAAAAGTCGCTTTAACGCCAGCCATGTGTAAAAAATATACCAATAACAAAAAAAATCTATCCGCAGATTTTATGCAAAAAGAAATCAGAGTCAGTAGAAGTTTATTTATATCGCAAGCTGATGATTTTTAACTTCAAAACCATAGATTATACTATATTCTCTAAAATACAAATCCGTCAAGTAGTTCCGATCCTAGCTCGTTTTAGACTGAGGGTGACCGCGTGACACCTCATTTTCAGTGCTCGCTCGCCCGTCCTGTGATGTCATCGGGGAGATGTGCAGCGGGGCGTCGAGTATTTATTTATGTCGTCGCCTAATCGATCTTTACGATGGTACAACTGTTACATTTCTAACTTTAAAACTTTTGTTACACGACGCTCTCGCAAGTTCACATTTTCCGTAATGTAACTTTTCTTGGATGACCCTTACTCTAAATGGAAACAAAACAAAATCGACATACTCCTAGAGTTCCCAAAAGGTTGCATTAAGTATGAGCATGAGTGAGTATTAGCTTACTAACCATTTTAGCTATGTCGGTGATCTTATTTCTTCATAGTATCTTATAATATCCCGTATCCTTCAATGAGACTCCGTTTAGTTGCGTAAAAATAAAAAGTCGTTTGTAAATTAAAACGAGTTGAGTATATACAACGGATGCATTCAGCATACTTAAATAATAAGTCCGCTCTACATTCAGGGGCGGATCTAGGACACGAATTGAGGGGGTCTCAGAAAGATTGAGGGATACTTTCCAATCTATTCTATACTAATGTATTAAAGACGCAAGTTGGTAAGCTTACTTACACCACAGGCTATATAACATCACACCACTACAGCTGGATCGTCCTTTCCTAAAATAATGTGAGGTTTATGCCCTAATCACTACTCTTGCCGAGCAGGCGCGTTGGTAATCGCAGTAATGCAAAATGTCATATGATACCGTTTTCTTCCGATGCGATATAAGCTGGCATTTATCACGGGGGGATCCACACATGCTGTCGCTACTACAAAACACGTAACAAATTCATAACATGTCATACACATCGACTCTCATGTTGATTTATGACAGCTACCTAGCACTTAGATTTATGCTTAAGTCGCGTTATACGGCATCAACTGGAAGACTGTGATACGATCTGTTCAGTACATCACACCTACTACTGAATGGCAGGATAGAGCCCAGACACTATTTCGTGTACGTTATTTCAACTTTTAATTATTACATATGAGTACAATACAATACAATACACTTTATTGCAAAAACAAATACAGTTACACGTTATAAAAGTTACAAATAGTACAATTTAGGCGGTCTTATCGCTTTAAGCGATTTCTTCCAGACAACCTTTGAGTGTAGTACATTAAACACGTTTTTTTTTGGACGACCGCTTTGCAAGGTGTTATTATTATTATATAATTATCATGACTACAAAAAGGTCAAAAATAAATTAGTACGTTACTTAATGATTTCAAATTATGATAGATTTCAAAAATAAATAAACATTCTTTAAAATATTAAACAACTATTTCTTGTGTTCCAAAATATTAATATTGTGAAGAAGAGACGGCGCAAGTAGTTCTTAGCCAACCGACCTTGAAAAGGGGGTCTGTTACGGAGCGACCCCGCCTGACTCCGCTCCTATCGAACGTCGCAATCTGTTTACCCGCGGCGTGAGAAAAACTCCGTA
The DNA here is from genome assembly GCA_947086405.1 of Esperia sulphurella. Taxonomy (NCBI): domain Eukaryota; kingdom Metazoa; phylum Arthropoda; class Insecta; order Lepidoptera; family Oecophoridae; genus Esperia; species Esperia sulphurella. The sequence continues at coordinate 6,902,256 of OX352282.1, forward strand.
ATAAGCTAACGTAACACCGAAAATACCGGTTTTCGTTAAACTGTCGTTACTAGGCAACCGGTTTGTCGAAAGTGCTGGCGCCAAATCGGAATTCTGTTGTTGGAATATTAGAAAATAGATGCAGCGTAATGATAAAGTAACTCGTTCATCAACAATCTATAATAAATAATCCACTGTTAGTCAGTCCATGACTCTACCAAAATAACGGAAGGTTTATGCCCATATCACCATTCTGGGCAGGCTGTGTGGTCAAAGAATTACTACGTAAAGAAGCGTCACTTACCACATCACGTCGTCGGTTTTACGTCTCCCGCAAAGCACTATCTATACACAGGGCTGTTGCCCACCGTTTTATGCGAGCGCGTGTTTTTAGTATTTTTGTTGGATTGGTCGATCTACTGACATTTGTGATAATATTATATAATGAAAAAAATTTATAAAATGTCGTACACTTCGACTCCTATCTATGTAGATTTATGGCTGCTACCTATCACTTGGAACCGCCCTCACTCCCGTGTGTTATGTTACAGGGGCAGGGCCGGCCCTAGGCGTTATAGAGGGGGGCGCCGGGAAAGCAGGGACAGATCGTATACAAAAAATCAGTGTAACTTATTATTGCATAGGCTTATTAGTCTTATGTATGCGATGCAAAAGTAGGAGGGGGTGGGGGGGGGGGGGAAGACGACAATGACACCTGAAAAACTTCGCTAGGACCGCCCCTATAAAGGGTTGAAAAGCACCTACAATGTGACTACGTAGTTTGTGTAAACTCCCTAATCTAGTTGTTTGTTACCGCGTCACGATGCGGTGTGATCCACATACACTTTCTATGCTCGGATTGCGCAAGCGCAGATAATCCGAGTCGGAATCGAACAGTCACTGCCGTCAGAGTGTCCGCTACCTATCTAATTAACCGTTTTGCGCGCAGCTGCGTGGAGCTTACAATCTACTAGAAGATACATGGGTCAGTTCACTATGGGAACGAATCTAAAAACACATGTATGCGTTATTGCACAAATTTTAAAAGTAAATACAGTTACAAATATTGTGTACAAAGGCGAGCTTATCTCTAAAAGAGATCTCTTCCAGCCAACCTTACAGGGTGTGAGACAATGCATAATATACTACATAATAACTAAATACAAAAAGATCAATAATACACAAAATGTTAATTATTCATCCAACTTTATTTCAGCACCTTCAAAGTATGCTCCTTCCGAAGCGACACACTTACGCCAACGAATAATCCAATCATCAAAACATTTTTGAAACGTTTTTTCCGGAATTGAGTGCAGTTCTCGCCGCGAATGCTCCTTTATGTCTTCTATCGAATGGAAACGGGTGCCACGAAGTGGTAATTTGAGTTTAGGAAAAAGAAAAAAGTCACATGGAGCCATATCTGGTGAATAAGGTGGTTGCTCAATGATGTTTGTGGAGTTTTTGGTCAAAAATTCATACCAAATTTTTTTAGATAATCCACTGAGTTTAAATACATTTATTTCATCATCATCAGCCTGAAAGAGTCCACTGTTGGATATAGGGCTCTCCCAAGGCGCGCCACTGAACCCGATCTTCGGTTCTTCTCATCTAGTCACTGCCAGCCGCCTTACGCAGTTCGTCGCTCCATCTAGCCAGGGGGCGTCCCACACTACGCTTGCCCAGTCGCGTATATATGTATGTATGTATATATTTATTTAATAAATTCTATCTAAAACTTTCCTGACTCTATATCCAGCCTAAGCGCGGGTTTCGTCCGAAATAATAAATAAAATAAATTGCTCCACTTGCTTTCGCCCGCGGCATTCGAACATTTACAAGACGTGTTAAATATACATATCGAGTAAACAGTATGAATATGAGTAATTCTACGTTATTTGCACTTACTCGCCCAATTTAGATACATTACGTGGCATTTTTTAAACTCACTTCTTACTATGGCACCAAATTAGATTTATTGGAACGTTATATATCCTAGAACCCGTGGAAGATTACGACGCTACCAAAGATTCGTCCTAATACGGCATGTAGTTTAGGAGATACAAGGAAACAGATGAACATACATACATAGCCTGCTAAAATCATAACCCACCTTTTGCTTTGCCGTAGTCGGGTAAAATATGACCACTTCTTAAAATGTCCACTCCTTGAATTCTATCCTATTTTTAGGGTCAAAGTATAATTCCTGCATGTCTGTTTGTCTGTCTGTATGTCATACAGCATCATTCATCATCAGCCGAAATACGTCCACTGCTAAATATGTTTAGACCTATGGGTCTCCCCAATAGAATGCCTCTTTTGTTGGGCTGTCTAATGGGGGGATTTTCCATTATCACCACGCTTGGCAGGCGGATTGGTGATCCCAGTAATGATATAAATATACACAGGAGAACGCTTCTGCCCGTCCCTGTCGCAATCGCTTTGATGACAGGAAGATTGGGGATGGCCCTATTCTAAGTCGGGAACCACACGGCTTATAGCATCATACATAAGTCATAACATTTGCAAAAGTGGACATATTAAAAAGTAGGAAGTGATCATTGTCCGACGAAACCGCATTTTGTTCGCGCCATATTATTTTTCTACTGTCGTCCATAAACCTGCAGATCAAAGTCCACTAGTGCGTCGCCACCCTGAGGATTATCATAGTGTTTGCTATATTCATGGACCTGTTTGTTTATCATTTAGATTTCTAAAACAGCACTTGTCATCTACCTTTTTCTCTGTCATTATATCTTCTACTCAAAGGTTGTCGGAAATAAATTGCTTAAAGCAATAAGACCGCCTAAATGGTACTATTATTTAATCCGTAAAAAAATTAAACATTTATATACGTGTTTCTGCAATAAAGTGTTATTATTGTGTAGTATGTTAGAATGTCTCGTTTGCCAGCAACATGGTCCTCCTACTGGGGACCGCCTGGTCCAGCTTGGACGGCGACAGGCTGATTGTAATACTGATGATAATGTTATAGTGTTTAAAATGTCATCAAATCGGTTTGTGATGCCTTTTTTGTTCGTTAGTCTGTCAGTCGTATAGGCTCGAAAACTTCTTGTACCAATTTCAAATAATTATTACAAATTGCTTCTGTTTTACTCTGTTTTTGCAATATATTTAATTCCTCTCTATGGCTTCAAGGTATTGTAACCAAGCCAAAACATCCTTAAACTCTCAGACTAAAAACGAAAAACTAAGGTTCAACCAAATACTACTTCGTGTCTCAAAAATGATTTGCTTCTAGAGCCGTAAAACCCAGTTTAAAAATGTATTCGTATGTTGCCATTTATATGGATTAATCCGTATTTATGTGGATTTATGTTATTGAAGATGTAAATATTAATCTATATGTTTTACATGTGTACAGACTGATTTTAATATGAGAATTAGTCAAACTGAAATATTGGATGCAGTCATTCCAATATTTACTTTTGGTTTTCTGTCTTTTATCAATTATCACATTTTAACGTCCATCAGAAGATCCAACAGATGATTATGTACTACAACGAAACTTTTCAATTTATATACACCTCATACCATGAAGCAAAATAATTTTTCGTAGCTTGTAGTTTCACCTCAAAGTGTTTTCCTTCATGATTGACACTAATTGGTTATTAAATTAGATAGCAAATGATTTTAAAATGTGCATCTGTTGAGAGGAGAATTTAATTCAGGTACCTATGGATTATAAAAAGATTTACTAAAGTAGCAAATTATTTATTCTATTTTAAAAAGGAAAATATTTACAACCTTTCTTAGCATATACATACACTTTAATTTTACAATGGCATATAATTTATCAAGATAGTTGTACATTATTATAAATAAACAATAACACGGAACAATTATAAATAAAAAATTTCTTCCAACGCACCGTACCGGGGCAGGGTTCCCAGTATGCTGGCAGCGTTCCCCCTCTGAATCGCCAAGCTGATTCTTTGGGCGAAGGAGCTGCCAGCTCTACGGTCTCCCGAAGCTTCGGTGAGGCGCGTTGAAAGGTCTTTAGCTAGTAATAGAGCATCTGGCCCTCAGGGGCCCAGAGTCTCGACGCCATATAATACAATATAAAAATCAACATCTAGAACTTTTTTTAAAATTACTAGCAAATTGTAGTATTTCTAAGAGAATTATATGGCAACACTCGGTTTGTTTTGACATTTGAATTCACACGTCACATAAGTAAAAAAAAAGGAAAGGCGAGTGAAATTTGTAGATGGAAGTGCAATAATTTTACTCGAAATAAGTTGAATTCTTTCAATAATTGATATTGCAATCATGAGCGTATCGTCGAAGATCGAAAAAACTAAACTACTGGCTCCTGATGTAGCAATAAGCGCTGTATTAGTCCCGAGCCAAGAGTTGCCAGCAGAAACCCCTATAGTGTCTGGCTACGACTGGGAAAATGGTACAGATTATAACAAAATCCTCGACAGCTACGCACGTTCTGGTTTCCAAGCTACCAGCTTCGGAAAAGCTGTCTCCGAAATCAATAACATGCTCAAATGTAGGTCGGTCGCTCTAACTGAAGAAACTAGCGACCCATATGAAGAGGACGTATTTATTAAGAAGAAAACCAATTGCACTATATTTCTAGGGTATACTTCTAACATGATATCGTCAGGTTTGAGGGATACAATACGTTTTTTAGTGAGAAATAAGCTTGTTGATTGCATTGTTACTACCGCAGGGGGAGTAGAAGAGGATATCATTAAATGCCTCGCTCCAACTTACATAGGAGACTTCAACCTGAGCGGGAAATTGCTTAGAACCCGTGGAATTAATAGAATCGGCAACTTATTGGTGCCAAATGATAACTATTGTCGTTTTGAGGAATGGGTGACACCAATACTCAACGAGATGCTTGATGAGCAAACCAGCGAAGGTACTGCTTGGTCCCCGTCACGTATAATATCACGATTGGGTGAAAAAATTAACGATGAATCATCTGTTTGCTACTGGGCTTGGAGAAACAATATACCTATATTTAGTCCGGCATTAACCGATGGTTCTTTAGGTGACATGATGTATTTTCACTCGTATAAACGTCCTGGTCTGATCGTGGATATATTAAGTGATTTGCGGAGGCTTAATACGATGGCTGTGAAAGCCAATCATACTGGAATGATTATATTAGGTGGTGGTGTAATTAAACATCACATTTGTAATGCAAACTTAATGAGGAACGGAGCGGACTTTGCAGTATATGTTAATACGGCAACTGAGTTTGATGGGTCAGATTCGGGTGCAAGGCCAGACGAGGCCGTCTCCTGGGGGAAGATCAAGGCAAATGCAACACCGGTCAAATTGTATGCCGATGCAACTTTAGTGTTTCCACTACTAGTTGCTCAGACATTCGCGAAATATTATTTTAGTAATAAAAAGAATGTTTAAACTGATTTCTTTTCAGTTTACTTTGGTTAAATGACTGCCTCCTTTGTGTTTAAGGCAGTAGCTGTGACCATGAATGCCAGAGGATGTGGGTTTGATTCCCACTGAGGACAGGACTTTGTGCTACAGGGGCATGGTCTGATGTGTTGTATTTGTGAATTGTGTCTAATTCCCATATAACATTATTTGTACCGTAAATTATACAAGATTGATGTACGTATACTTTTGTGGAGAAATAAATGATATATTAAATAATATGTACTTTTATTATATGTGTGATAATTAGTGAGATGTGTGTTGTGCTATATTTAAATGTAGGCAAAGTTGGCATCACATAAACAGCTAAGGTGCAAATAATTCTGACTATCTGCTAATAAAGAAACTATCTACCTGCTTATAAGTAAACTGCATAAGCGGATCTTCTTGGAGGCTGCTCTAGGCTGCAACTGTCCTAACATCAAGTTTCTTTTACACTATTTACTCCAAAGAAATTATTAGATATACTTACCTTAATCTAGCCAGTTTGGGTTTAATTTGTACTGTATTTACGACAAATCTATAGATGCAAAAAAATCTACAACAGTTGTCGCTTGATGAATTTATAATATTCATCAACTTTGTTGCAAAATTGCACACAAACGTTAAATCTAGCTTGTTAAAAAGGAATGAATGGATAGTCGCCACAAAATTCAATAAACAATTAATATTGATTGTTTATTAAATCTTGTGGCGAAATAAAAACTATTTTTTCGACTGCTGGCACCATCTAGAGATACTCAACTCAACCAAAGCGACAACGGATTTAAATAAACCAATGTAAACAACAGCTCATATAAAACTATTCATTTTGAGAATTTGAATTGATAATGATAATATTAAATACTTACCCCTCTGTCAATCGAGTTATTGTCAAATAATCCATGGGCACAGAAATCGAAGTTTAAGTTTGTTGCAATTTGAATTGCTTCGCACATGTTGTCAAATAGCAACATACTTTGGTACGACTCTCCATCTATTCTTTAGAGCTAAAACTAAGTCTATAAGCTAAAACTATTGTTTCTAACATTGCCATCTATTGGGGAATAGCGATACGAATCTGAAGCAACGTTCTGAATATAAATAACATTTAAACCTAATCATATAATTTCGTACATCACATTATAAAAACATGATACAAAAGGAAAATATCTTAAATTTATTGTTGTAAAGTGTAAATAGAACAAAATTCAAACAGGAGATGCTGTAGAAATTGTTGAAATCATTTTTAAAAAATAATAGATCTAAGAATTCAGAACGCACCCGGTGTGAATGAACTGTCAAATATAGCACGAAGTTAGCAGATGTCTGGTTCAGTAAACTTTACAAACGTGTGCGTCTGTGATCTACTATTTACATTTGTGTGCTGTTTGTGAAAAAGCCCAGCCACAGCAAAGTTCGTTTCTGATCAGAACAGAATTCTGACTGAATGAAGTTCGTTTTAACTGTGCCAGTCGAGCGGACGTTTGTTTAGTTTTATTTACAACGTTCGCTTCTCCACAAAATCCTGCAACATGTCGCTTCCCTAGTCTTCTAAAATAACTAAAAATGTGAAAAATAACAAAAAAAACTGTATTCTTTTAAAATATTAAGTGTAGTAATGTGTATTCTGTGCTAAAAATGTGCATTTTTCGTGTGGTCCTGCTCGCTACGCTGGTTTTGGCCGGTAAGTCGTATCCTTAGTCCTTTGCGAGGCTATTTTTAGCTTTTTACGGTCATTCGGTGCCGATTTATGTTGCGGGAAGGCATAATTTGTAAGACATTTACATAGGAGCCGGTCCTTTGATCATGTCCGGCGTGGAATACTAAAGACAGCGTTTGATGTTTTAATAAGCTCCTTGAATATGTTATTGCTGTCGGTTTATGGACAGGATATCTTTGGTGTCTATAATTAAATTAAATACTAGCTCTTGTACTTGTCTTCCCACAAGAAGTTAATATTTGAGAAAGAAGTTGTAGGTTGGGGGGAGAGCGAAACTAGTTTGTTAGGTTGCTGTAGAGCCGAATTTTGTACACCTGTACACTCTCTGACCTGACACTCAGCTATACCATAGTGAAAATCCCATCATAATAGATTAAGTAGTTTTATCATGATAGCCATACAAACAAACATATAGACAGACAAAAAAGTAGTTTCTTTTTTCTACCTTTTTGTAATCTTCATTAATCAGCTTGAGTATTTCCGGACAAGTACAATTTGGATCTTTTTAAAGGAAGAGTGAATAGGCATCTTCTGGCTAAGCGCGCTCCACCTTAGGCCTCATCATCACTTACCATCAGATGAGATTGAGGTCAATCGCAAACACATCAACAATAAAAAGAAACTCCATAATTCATTTTAAAATTAATAATAAATAATATACATGTTAATATCATCAGATACTGGAGGAATTTAAAATGTAAATTTTTTAGAAAAAAAAACCTTTATTGACCAAATTGCTCAAACATGAATTGCTCAGACCTATGAAGTTATGAAAAATCATAAGTTCATATGACACCAAAGCCCCTAAAATAAAACTTGCATGTTGATTGAGTCCAAATGAAAACTCTTTCATTTTCCATTTTATTCTGCATTATTTCAAAACATAGTTAGGTGGATTTGGTAAATTCCTCCAGTTTACCAATTATATACAATACATATATTATGTCTATTCCTAGGATTGTCTATTGTATGATGGGAATTAGACAGTGATTAAACAATTCACAACTATAATATGATCAACTTGTACAAAATTCTAGAGAACTTGTACAGTATCCTAAAACTATAGCTATTAAACTATATGACTTCTTTATATTTAGGAAATCAAATTACTAATGGTTTGGGTCCAAAAGCAGTAGGAATGAATAAATATGAAGAAAAAAATGGCTCAGTTTAATAAATAATATTGTCCAAGTGTAAACAGTGAATTCAATGAAAATGGTAAAAAGAGCCAAACTGGTTTTCTAGAATGATGTATGAAAATAAGTATAGTATTTGTGTTTGTTTATTCTGCCATAAATTACATGTCATTTACATAGGTGGAACATTATCATTTAGTGATTTCAATGTAAATTTATCCAAAGGGTGTAACAAGCTGCGAGTAAGGTATCTATTTATTTAGGTACAATCAAAATATATACAATATAACATACAATAATACAATACATTGAGACTTAAGTATACATACATTACTGAACACCATTAAACTATTAATTTAAAATGCATATTATCACAATTATAATTTAAATTAATTCATTTAAGTATTCATCTACATTATAATATACTTTCTCTAATAGATAGCCCGTGTCATATGACGAACTGTCTTTTATACCTTTTGTATCTTATTGTTTATTTTGACACCTATATACTTAGTTGATTTTAGTATACTCATAGCCATGTTGCTTAAATCCAAAAACTCTTTCTAATTTTGTACCAGAAAGCTTTTAAGCTGTCTAAATAAAGTTAGGTCGTAATTTCTTTGGCTTTTTCAAAAATAATATCAAAATCATAGAACTCTAGGAAACCAGTCTGACATCTTTTAGCAGTGTCCTAGGTAGGTACCTCGGTACCTCCAAGACCTTATTTAGGGGGTGGTTTTTGATTTAGGCCTATATAGGCTGCATATAGGTTTATGATGATGAATGTAAGATATTGCGACGCCTTCACAGACTGAAAACCAGCGCCTAGCACCCTCTTTTAGGCATATGCTGAGTCGTTTGCCCTTTTGCTGCCACGGCACACGCACACTATTTTTTCCTTGTTAAAATTTGTAAATTGTTTTCTCTAGTTATTATTTTTTTCCTTTTTCTTGTTTTGTTAGTTTTTTTCTTTAGTGTGTGCCAATTATGGCAGTAATAAAATGTTTTTTCTTTCTTTCTTCTTTCTTTTCTTTCATAGGGTCATGTTGAGAACAAACCAAAAGCAACACTTGTAATAACCACACATTATGCAATAAATGATTATGACTATGTATTTAATTGGATAGAAGACAGTGTACCAGTAGGCGCAGGGTGGGAGATTCCCTGGCTAGATTGGCCCAGAAAACAGAATAAGTATTAGTAGAAGTACAAAAAGCGCACTCCCTAGAAAACCCCGTAGGTATATTTTTATTCCTAACGTGCGGAGTGAGACGCCTGCTATATGGCTTTAAAACGGGGGTAGCCAGCGGAAGCGGCTGATAATTTTATCCAGACACTACCTAGAGCAGAGAAGCCGTTCTCATCTGATAAGTAGGTACAATATAATCCTTATCATGGACCACCCAAAATACATGTCCCAACCTTGTTACAATAAAGCCACCTCTACACTGACACTCTACGTGGCGGCATGCTCACAAACCGTAGATCGCAGGCCGCGCCTTGCTCGCGTCAGTGTGGGATCCATCATCTAGTCCTTAATATAATATCATCATCACTAACCATTAATAATACGTCCACTGCTGAACATAAGCCTCTATTGGGGAGGCCCAATAGAATACCACTTTTGTTGGGCTGTCCATTGGGGTGTTTGCCATAATTACCACGCTTGGCAGGCGGATTAGTGATCGCAGTAATGATCTGAATATACCCAAGAGAACTCGCCCGTCCCTGGCGCCTTTTAAGCATTCATCCATATATCATAACTGGCCGCTACCATCACCGCCCCAGCTCGTCGTGCATTGAAGCAGAGTTCAAAACGGCAGTAATGTTTAACACCATAAATCGCCCGTACCAATGAGTTTTACGAAACTTAAGTACGGTTTATTTATAATACCATAGGCTTTTCGGTGAAGGAAAAAACATCGTAAGGAAACCTGCATATGCCGAAGAAGAATTCTGAGACGTATGTGAAGTCCACCAAATCGGCTTGGGGCACCGTTGGTGGTCAGGGGTTTGGCACAAAAGATCCTGAAGGGTCGAGGTGTCGCCAGGTCTTCCTGGCCCCCTATGAAGATAAGATAAAAACACCATAAATGATAAGAAAATATAAAACATTTGCTTAGTAAAAATATACTTCAGGGTTATAAAAAGATTATATTATTAAAAAAAAATCCGAACTATTTTTAATAATCATACCTTTCCCATTGATTTCACAGCCCCACTCCACTACTTCGTAAGTCATTGTGGTAAAACAAGATTGTGGGACTGATAAATATATATAACAATTTGGAATTTTTGACACTAATTAATATAGGACTATCCCTACTGGCCTGTCCCCACTGTCACAGGATTGCAGGTACAATAACTTATGTTGTATCACAAAATTGATTGGCACGACTAATGACAATAAAGAAAAATGTTCAAGAGCTTAATAATTCCCAACTATAGAAACGCCCAAATATAGAAAAACCCAACTAGAATGCGTCCAGGAATAGAAATGCCCAACCAGAAAAATGTCCAACTATAGAGATATCCAAAATCATAACAATACAAACTGCTTTTGTACTTACATACCTATCTTTATAGATACTTGCCACTTGTATAAGTGGCTATTTAAATGTACTCGACGATAATAATGACAAATGTCATTTCAATATTCAGCTTAACGACGAATGATTTTATTATAGTACTAGCTGTGCCATTTTTACTTTGCACATTTTTACTATTTGACATTTTTATTATTGGTAATTTTTCTTAGTGGACATTTTTACTTTTGGACATTGGCTTTGGACATTTTCTTTTTTGTCATTAGTCGTGCAAATCACAAAATTGTTTAATAAAGATATTTATTTAGCAACAATAATCCTCCAGGAGATCGTTTAAGATAAACTCTTGTGCTCTAAACATCTCAAAATTCCAAAATAATGATTATGAATTGTTGGTGACGAACTGGCTTTTATATTACTGATGACTGTTTTTTATACTTTTGTGAAATGTAGTTTTTATTAGTCTTTTGTTCTTATTATACTGTCAGAAGAAGTGGTGATATTTTTATTTCCAAATTTCTACATTTTTGCTCTGCAGCGCTCACCATCCTCAACATGAGTATTATTTCAACAAACTGGCAAGCAGTCTAGTCCGCGCGAGATTGCGGCGATATGCGCAGTCTCTAATTTCGTACAAGGTGTCCATTGTAGTGCAGAATGTTTGATTAGGTAGGTTATGATATGAGTTTATGACTTTATGACCGACGGCTCACTGAGTCATGCAAGTGTCGGATGGCTCGCATAACTATAAGTAAGCGTTATCGCACGTGCGGATTGACCGTTGGTTGTGTTACAAAATGCTATTAAATCTTTGTCAAATAGAATAATGCGCACACTAAAACTAGACAGAGTCAGGTGCAATGCCCTGTTATGTGACATATCTGAATAATAGTTTGGCGTGTATCTATGATAGACGCCAACGCTTATCAGAATTTATCCCATTTAAGTGACACGCCTGTGGTCTGCCCACAGACGTGTCACTTACTTACACAGAGTACCTAAATGTAATCGACCATCTTAAAATATCTGTGTTTACGATTCATCATCATCATTAGGTTACTTTTGTCTCCACTGCAGGAGCACAACCCTCTCTCATTTGCCGGAGACAAACGGAGGATTTGGCCTACACTCCCCGCGCTGGCCAGACGGGTTGGGGAGGCCTGATTGATGTTTTATAATGTATTCCCTTAGTCGCCTTGTCCAATATCCACTAGAAGAGTTGGAGTGGTCCTATTTTACTCTACCGGAAACCACACGGCAATTACGATTAAATTATTTGAATTTGATATATTATAAGAATGTAATTTCATATAGAGATTATTGTCATTAAGAATTCTGAAATTTCATCATAATAATACGTTTTGGCAAGAAGCAGCCGCCACTGACTCATTGGGGCTTTCGAAATGGCTTTGGGAATTTGATTAAATATCTTAGGGGTCATGCGGAACATTTCGCAATCTTTACACATGTCGCAACTTCAAATTGAGTGAATCAACGGAAACTAAGTACAATTAACTTAAGTTTGTAAATGACAAACGGTATCAAACATCTTTGTACCCGCCCCCACATCCCCTTCAAGTTCAGGTAGCCCCAAAACCCACAATCTTCCCCGACTAGTCAAATAACGCAGCACGGGGCCAAAACCAATTATCTCATGCCAATTTACCATGATTAATGTTAGACATGATTATTGGGATCAAAAAATAAATTAGTTTTGTTTGTTTTCGTAAAGCGTAGTGTCTGCTTGCACGTTTTCGGCCTTTCAACGTTCTCGGTTGGTCTTAGAAAATCCCTCATAGAGTAATGGGTTAATATACGAGCGTTTCAACCGCCGTCATTATCCTCACCACCAAAAGTTGATGAAAAAGAATATATTTTATTAAATATTTCACCTGTGCAGAATCTGTGCACGGATCAGCAACTCATTTTATAATAGAGACCATGAACTGATGTTGTCTCTTCTACTTTTGAAGGGGAGAATAATGACGGGGCGGTTGAAACGCTCGAATATTCACCCTATGCCCATAACAGCAATGCTGGGAGACGTGGTACCCATTACTATTCTAGGGCTCGTGCTGATACGCAGCAGCGTCTGCTGCCCGTCCCAAGTGTGGCCTGTTAATTTGATTATATACATAGCAGCATATCATATCGAGAGGTCCAGATTCCCAGTCCTAGCATGTACCAATGGGTTTTTAGGGTTTCGTCATACATAACGGATAGCCTAATGGCGGAGCTTTTTTGTATGTCTGTCCGCTGGATAACTCATTAACTATTGGACCGATTGATCTGACATTTCAGAAAAATGCCACAAGCCGCACGCACAAAAAGCCACACATTTGAGATAGTGTGTGCAATGGTGGGGCAATGTTGCACCACGTCCGTAGAAGTTACCCCCAGCCTACACGTGGCCCTCGGTGGTGCTAAAAGTTTACGGCTAAAAGTGTCATAAGTACGATATTATTCTTACTGTAAAAAATAACTCAATACCAGGTCTAGATCAGAATAATTCTATCTATACCCACTTAAAGCTACGCAATCAAGAAATCAACGCTAACAATCCGTGAGAGCAGGAGTAAAAAACTCGGGAGTATCCAACGATTTGCCACCCCTGCAACCAGGCAGGGGTGCGCAACTATAAAACCCGACATATTTACGAGCTTTATTCTCCCCCGGTTTGAACGTGTGGTTAAAATTACAAGTCGAAGCGTTAAGGTTCCTGCCCGAGACTGTTTCATGTGGCTGTTTTACTAAGGGCGCCTCATTGGCCTAGCGTTTAATCGTAAGCCTCGAGCGCCAGATTCAGTCACTTCAATAAATATGCTAGTAAACAAGTTAACGCATAAGTTGGGCAAAATATCATCTATCTCCAAGTAATAAAATAATGGTAGAATATAACCGCGGTTTACCAAGTTTCCCACTGTATATTTTTAAGGTTGTCTGGCAGAAATCGTTAAAGCGATAAAACCGCCTAATTTGTCCTATTTTTAACTTTTAAAACTTGTAACTATATTTGTTTGTGCAATAAAGTGTATTGTATTTTATTTCACATGACAAATACTACCACATTTGTAATCCAGGATTAACTCTCACAGCACCAAGTTAAAAATCAGTTTAGTCGTTATAGATTATGAAATTCCTTGTCGCTTTTGTTTTGTACCACACAAAAATCCTTAGGAAAATACGTCGTCCGCCATCCTGAATTGAACGGTAATATGCAACATTTTAGAGTCTAGATTAAAATAGCCACGGTCCAGACATAGTTAGTTTCCGAAAGCGGCGGCAGGGCAGCGAATTCTTTTTGCTCGGACTCGATTAAATATTTTTAAAACTTTTATATTTTTTAGTTTATGAAATTATTTCGGAAAACGATTTAAAAAGCTCCATTTAGTTTAAATGTATGAGACATATCGAATTTCGTATTATAACTGTTTCCCGTGGTAATTATTTTTCCGTATATATTATGGCCGCGTGGCTTCCGGCTTAGAATAGGACCACCCCTAATCTTCCCGTGAAACCTAAGAAATAAGAATATAAACGGACAAAGACATTACTAAAGCGTGAATTATGATTACTTTTATTTTTACGCATGCAGAACGTTAGACATTTCCTAAGGAAGATTTTCCGTAGAATTCGTAGTCTAGTTTTAATAGTAGGTCAGTGGTTACAGGTTTTGAAATCGTGTAGTTTACACTCGTTTCGTTACCATGTGAGTTATAATTATAATTTGACCTGTAACCGTATAGTACTGTAAGACAGAAAAGTGGTTCGTCATCGTAAGGTTAAAAGTCATATGCAGATGTTTACTGCAAGCTATCTAGACCTCATATTTTTAACTTAGCAAAATCAAATCATCAAGTTTTTTTGTTTGTTTTTGAAATGTTTTAATTGTAATAAATAAACAAATAACATTACAATTTAGTGTAAATTAATCCCACGTGTCAATAAAAGCTACCGGCTAGTGCGCCTCTTAAAATCTTGATGAATGGATTGGTAACTTGTTAATTAAATTATTTGAATACATGTTTAAATGAATCTTATATAAATAACAATATGTTAGCATTTTTGAGCTCTTTAAATTTTTTGCGTAGTAAATTTTTTTGCGTCTCGTTTTCTCTTTTTGATCAATGTTTCTTTTCTTATTCTACTGTAGGTTTTATTTTATCTGCCAAGGCTTAAATTTTGTGAATTTCTAGTGGAAAATCTTCCTTTTTTTACTGGAACATTCATTGTTATTTGGGACTTCATGATAACTAGATGATATAACAGTTTTTCTGGCATCCTTCTCCCATTTTATTTTATTTATTTATTATTTATTTAAATCTGAATAAAATACATCAAAATTGTGAGTAAAATTTAAATGCTAAGTTAGTTAACTTATAATCTAGATAACTTATATAAATACCTAAAACATTTTTCAGGTTTTATTATCTCCATTGCTATCTCTTTTCCTAGAGGAAGCCTGGTTTTTACCACTGTAATTCAGTTTAATTTTATCGTGAATTAAATGTAATAAAATATCATTTTCCGTAGTGAATTGTTATTATATTAATACACTCCATCATCAAAAAAATTTCACGTAACTCTTTTCGCGCTGACCGTACTACCAAGCGACGTCCACTCGAAGCTTTTTCCAGTTTCGTTATACTGCACACTACGCCGTTTTTAATTGCGCTGCGTTTTACACAATTTCGATGTAAAGTTAGCTTCTCAAATGTTTACGGCAGTTGTTTTAACCGCTACGCTGGCTTTGTGTTTTGGGCGTCTGTAAACGCCAGAGGTCGAGAGTTTGATACCCACTGCGAACATACATCTTATTAGAGAATTTGTACAAGTTAGCCCGAGTCTAGGTTTGGTAATTGTGATTTACTTGTCTCATTTCCACAGACGAGTGTAGGTATCATCATCGTCCGAAATACGTCCACTGCTGAAAACAAAGCGGCCAAGTGCGAGTCGGACTCGCCCATGAAGGGTTCCGTAGCAGCAAGTAACATAATATAAAAGTTATTGTAGTTCGTTGTAACTTTGATCGATGTTTTAATAATAGTATTGTGGTTTACGATTTATGACGTATTAAAAAAACTTCTTACTAGATCTCGTTCAATGCGGTTCACAGAATACATCTACTTACCAAGTTTCAACAGTATAGTTCTCATAGTTTCGGAATAAAGTGGCTGTGACATACGGACGGACAGACAGACAGACATACAGACATGACGAATCCATAAGGGTTCCGTTTTTTGCTATTGGCTACGGAACCCTAAAAAGCCTCCCCAATGGAATGGCACTTTTGGTGGCCTGTCCATTGGAGGATTTGCCATTAACACCACGCTTGGTAGGCAGGTTGGGGATCGCAGTAATGATCTTAATGTACACAGGAGAACGCTACTGCCCGAAATTTTTTTTTAAGTAAACGAGAAAGTCATTAATGAGCGTGTTACATAAATTAAAATTATTTTTAGGGTGCTTCCAAAACGAAGCTTTGAAACCCCCAGAGCGAAGCTTTTTATCCGTCTGTTTGTTTTTTTCCTAAGTTTTCCATAATTTTGACTACGGCATTTTAAATACCTATTTATATTACATTATTACAAACCAACAGTCATACGGAAACCAACGCTATTTGCGTCTCGGTAACATGTACACGAAATGGTCACAAGCACCAAAAACAGGTTTGTATTACCATGTAAACTTTGCAGTCCACTTCGGAACACCATCTATTATTAATTGTGTTTTCGAGACGCAAATGCGTTTACTTTCATTTGACTATTGATTTGGAAAGAAATAAGTATCTATCACTCAAAATAAATATCATAATCGAAGTCTTGTTTTTATACATTTTTAATTTTTAATTTTGACGACCTCCGTGGCGGAACGGGTAGCTCTCGGCCTGCCACGCCGGAGGTTGCGGGTTCGAATCCCGCTAAGGGAAATGTTCGTATGATGAATATGAATGTTTGTACCCAAGTCTTGGATGTTTATATATTTATTTAAGTACGTTTATCCGTTATCTAGTAACCATAACACAGGCTCCGCCTAATTTGGGACTGGATAATTGGTGTGAATGACTGACACATTATTATTATTATTATTAATTGTTTTTAAGGTCGTAGTCGGGTTTTAGTTTTTAACTTTCTTCTCCATCATTGCATTGCAAATTTACACGTATGTAACATACACGTATGTTCTAAGTTTTACCTCGGTCCAGTAGCTAAAAGTTCAGATTCCACGCGGGTGAAGTCAAGAAAACAGCTAGACAGCTACTACTATACCCACACATTGCAAAGGTTAACAGAAGACAAAGGTCGCCGCCGGTCAAAAAAAATATATCCCCGGGCTGGATGAAACGCTTTCCGTCGTGAACTTATGATTTATGAACATAATAATATTTGTATCGCTATATTGCGCATTGCATCCCACAGCCAGAGGAAGTCAGCAAACTATACTTACTTCGTAAAGAAGCGATACTTAACTTCCCCGCCGGTTTAACGTCGCCCGCAAAATAGAGCACGTCTGGCAGTACGCACTACTGGCCGAGAATCCCACTAATATTATAAATGCGAAAGTTTGATGTTTGGATATTAGGATGTTTGTTACTCAATCACGCTTCAACCACGGGACGGATCAGGATGAAACTTGGGTTAGGTCCTGGAGTAGGACATAGAATAGTTTTTATCCCGAAAAAACAACTGATTCCTATGGGCAACCAAATAAATCGTTAAAAGCAGTGTGTAAATATCGAAATCTATGCGGACGAAGTCGCAGGAAAAAGATATACTGAATATTGAAGTGACACTCACCTCCGCCGCCAGTTTATAGTCGCCCGCAAAATAGAACACGGCTGGCAGTACGCACTAATGGGATGCCGCCGCCCATGACGCCCAGACATCGACTCTATAAGTTAGAAAGAGAAGTACTTATGTTGTTGACGTATGACGTTGTCCCTTTCACGATCGCGATGGGTGTAGCCAGCCAGCCGTACTGTTATTTACGCGCACACATAAACGCCGTGTGGTTTCCGGTAGAGTAGAATAGGACCACTCCATCTCTTCCCGTGGATGTCGTACAAGGCGACTAAGGGAATACATTATAAAACATCAATCAGGCCGCCCTAACCCGTCTGGCCACTGGCCAGCGCGGGCCAAATCCTCCGTCTGTCTCCGGCAGATACAACCCCCCCAACTTGACCACTCTGGTCATCATTTCTTTGCTACACTCCCATTTACTAGAGGGGAAGTGGGAACTGTCTTCCTACTTTGACTCTTTACTTCTTTAATTTAATTTGTCTGGGGCCCAAGGTAGCGTAAATTCATTACCTGGGACTTGCCTTACCTTCACTGGTAGGTGTTATGTGTAAGCGTACCTCCGTTGATCCTCGCTTAGAGGAGAGGCGTGGAGGTGGGAAACTCCGGCAGATGAGAGAGGGTTGTGCTCCTGCAGTGGAGACAAAAATAACCTAATGATGATGACACATAAACGTGTACGTACAGTCTGGTGCGCCGTGTCAGTAGTAGGTAATGAAATCTGGTCGCTTGTATGGAGTGTCGGGGGCGTGCTAGAGCTTTCACGCTCTCGCGAGCGGATTTACCGCTGCTGTTGGTTTGTATCGTTGAGTGGCGTGCCCGCTGCCGTGCTGATCTGAATATATCAGATTCCGCCGCGGATCGTCCGCTGGATATCGACAGAACCTTAATGGTGATGAGCCATAGTGGCAAACGGACAGACAAGTGGCTAGATGGAGCGACGATCTGCGTAAGCAGGCCAGCAGTGACTGGATGAGAAGAGCTGAGGATCATGTTTAGTGGCGCGCTTTGGGTGAGGGTTATGCCAAGCAGTGGCCTTATTCAAGCTGATGCTGATGGACAGACAAGTGCTGGTAAGCAGTCACTGTTACCTGCATCCTAAGGCCACAGGTGCGTCGCCACCCTAAAGGCTATGTTAGGTTAGAAGGTCTCGTCTGTCTCTCTGTCCACCGGATAACTCTAACACTACTGGAACGATTGAGCTGAAATTATTGTTATGGGGATAATAGACGAGCAGCAATTTGTTGGTATGTCTATATCTGAACTGGTTCATTTAAGTCTTTGAATTATCACTTGTAACACTGGTTTTTAAAGAAATTGTCTTGTACGTTTTTAAAAGTACATAATTAAGTAATTTGGAACAATATGTAAAATTGCTCGTCAGTTATGGGAATATTATGAAAACAACCAACGATCTCTATGTACTACAAGATGGAGCGTTCCAAACAATCGCCCTGTTCCACGCAAGTAGCCACAACTCTCACATTCACAATGAAACTTGTGCAGTTACTACGCAGAACGTTTAATTATTACTAAATATTGACGCTACGGGTAAATAATGTCAATATTTAGTAAATAATGAAATGCCTCCCCAACCCGTCTGGCCAGCGCGGGGAGTGTAGGCCGAATCCTCCGTCTGTCTCCGGCAGATGAGAGAGGGTTGTGCTCCTGCAGTGGAGATAAAAATAACCTGATGATGATGAATGATGAATGAAATGTTCAAAGTAGTAACTGCACAAGTTTCAAAATGAATGTGAAAGAATTGTGGCTACTTGCGTGGAACAAAGCGATTGTTTGGAACAGGATACAGGATGTATCATATGTAAAAGACAATATATACAGGAAAAAAATTACGGTACCCTAACATTGTGCAACATACACTTTGCTGAATTTCTTTTTTCACATAGATAAATGTACATACAACTTGACGCGAAACTTTTGCAATTGAAAACAACGGATTCGGAGCGGATACCGAGAAAAAATCCGCCATATTGCAAGCGGAAACGGGTATCATTGTTCGAAAAGCGCGAGCGAGCGTGGCCCTTGTCACTTTTTCGACGTTCAATTTATCGACATAAAAACTATTCATCTAGCTTTTCCGGTGATGTCCTTTTTTCACCAAAATAGGATAGGTTTGGATAGAACAGGCAAAATAATAGGATAAACCATTTGGCAGATGGTAATAATAAATATTTCATATACATAACTTGTTTTTACCTGATTTAGTTCCTTTAACCATTTGCACGTGTAAACATTCGTATTGGTTAAAAAAAATTACATAATACACATGGGGCGGAATAGGTTACATTACCGACCAGAGATTGCACTTCCGCAGCTGTATGGCTTCTCTACGGGAATCCACGTGGGCAGATCGAAGGTTATGACGATTGATATCCCTCGGTGCTCTAGTGGTTCAACCCACAGCTTTACTTCGTTAAAAGCGTCGTCTCCATGTTTGTTTTCGTCCTATACACTATAAAAAGGAAGGAAGGACTACACACACATACCCTTATTGTGTTTACCTGTGTATTGTGTTTAGCTCCAATAATTGTTTTAGTTTGTAAATCTTTAAAAAAATGTATTTATGTTCTACTTTATTTCCTTACTACTTTACGTTATGGAGAACACGTGACTCCTGAAATGCAGTTTATCTACTTTGGGAGTCAGGGCTTCAAAAATACTGTACCACTTTAATTTGAATAAGTTAGTCTGGAAGAAATTTTAGCAATAGATGTATATGTGAAAGCTACTTGTATGTGGGCCATTTTATTTAGGGTACCATAATCGGTCCCTTATGTTATGACCATAGGCGGTTTTGTTCCTAAAATAGTTAAATTCATTAAAAAAAATAGCTATCGATAGGTAGCTACTGAATAAGAAATCAGTCCCAGAAAAACAAATGAATTGTAGTAAAATACTGTATTTATTTGATAAATTACGGTAACTCAGTTGCTTTTCTAAGCAACGCAGTTGTTTTTCCTATAAAAAATTGCTGTTGTTCTGTTTGAATCACTAGAAATAAACTAATTGATTGAACTATATTTGAACTCCAATAAATACGATTTTATTACAACATTTTTTAATAGTGAAATATTTCTCGCATTGTCCCCATTGATAAACAAAATTATACATACACTGGGCTCGATTCTGAAGGCACAACGTTAAAATTTGACAGCACTAAAACTGTTGCTATCCTTGTCACACAGTATTATGAAGATAAAGACGAAACCAATTTTAGCACTGTTAATTTTTAATACTATAGGAAAGTGAACCTTAAATCAAGATTTTTACACATCTTTACTTCTAAGTTCGGTTGATCTGTTATGAATTAATATTGGGGTACGGTAGGCTGTGCGTGGCGGACAAACTGACCGAGTCAGTCGAGCAAAAGTCGCTGGGAGAGC
Source organism: Esperia sulphurella (assembly GCA_947086405.1). Classification (NCBI taxonomy): domain Eukaryota; kingdom Metazoa; phylum Arthropoda; class Insecta; order Lepidoptera; family Oecophoridae; genus Esperia; species Esperia sulphurella. The sequence continues at coordinate 6,923,262 of OX352282.1, forward strand.
TCGTGTGTTTATTGTAAGACCCCTGAGTTACCGGTGACGAATGGTGAGTTTTCTACATATTTGATCATTTTATTTAATGCAAATGTCTCATCATCATCATCATCAGCCTGAAAGAGTCCACTGTTGGACATAGGCCTCTCCCAAGGTGCGCCACTGAACCCGATCTTCGGTTCTTCTCATCCAGTCACTGCCAGCCGCCTTACGCAGATCGTCGCTCCATCTAGCCAGGGGGCGTCCCACACTACGCTTGCCCAGTTGCGGTCTCCACTCGAAATGTCTCATCATTAGTAAATATTTTGATGACATCATAATTTCTTTAGGTTTGAAGTACATTTTAGGAAGAAGAGGAAGAACTTAGCTTAGAACTCTATAGAGTAAAAAGTATTAGAATCCTAAAGAGTAAAAAATTCTTAGCCCATCCTCGATACTGACTGAGACATATGTAGAGCTGTATATGAGTTGTTTTTAGGTTTCAATGCGAGGCTGTGAAGGAGTCATCAAGTGGCAGTGTCTATACCGATCGTGGCTAGTGTTGTACCTTTCCACGCACCGTACGATATCGATATTGAAAGACTATCGAAGACTGGTGACGAAGCTTTGTCGGCTGCGCGTTCAATCCATATATCTTGGCTTTTAATTGGGTGGTGGGTATGTCGTGGCGTCAAGCCTCCTTGGCCAACGACGTGACTGGCTGACGAAGACGGACTGACAGACAGAAAGTTAGATAGAACGACAGACTGGACAAACTACGGTGTTTTTCCGGTATATATAATTCGGAGAAAATACCAGTTTCCATTGACCGTAGAACAATTCATGTGATTGCTTTTATTTTTTAGTAAGTAATTTTTCACGCTTCTACAACTCTTTAAGGATCTGCGTAAAATATTATATTCATGGTTTATGAGTCGAGGGGAAATATACTGTACGATTTACCAATAAAGACATTCATTCATTCGACATTCTCTACCAGTCAACCTGTGACTGAGACTGTGGTAGGTAGGTACATACGTGCAAGATATTTCAATTTAAGCGTTTAATGCAAGAGTGAAATTTTCCCAACATTGTCAGGCAATTTTAAATATTATATGTTCGAAATCTCAGCTCAATAAATCCAGTAGTTTTCGAGTTATCCAGCGGACAGACAGACGAACGGATAAATATACTATAAGGACTATAAACCGTAAAAATATCGATACTATGCAATACAGAACAGCCACGTCCCTAACGTCATCGTCATCGACTAGTCTAGCTAGTGCACGGTTCGTCGCCTTCCATACCCCATGAATACCGTAGCGTTCCTTTGTGTGCGTCCCCCTCTCGTAGCATATGGGGGAAAGAGATGGTAGTGCTAGAAAATGTTATTAAAGCTCTGGTCTAATCCTGCGGTTTCGTCTACGTTTCACCGAAAAATATGTTTTACGTGAAACATCTTTATAAAACGTTTTGAATCAAGGTCTCAGTCTTGTCGGTGTAATCTTAGAATAGCGCCACCCCCGATTTTTCCGTCGTCAAGGCGACTAAAGGATTGCACCAGGGACGGGCAGCAGCGTTCTGTGTATATTAAGATCACTACTGTCATCACCAATCCGCCTGCCAAGCTTGGTATGGCAAATCTCCCAATGGAAACCACCAAAAGTAGCATTCTATTGGGGAGGCTTATGTTCAGCTGTGGACGTGTTTCGGCTGATGATGAAACTCCTCGGTGTCGTTTGATATCAAACTCCTCGATGTCGTTTGATATCATACTCGTCGGTGTCAGTCGGTCATACCGTAGTTATAAATCTATGGTCATACCCATACATCATCATCAGGTTATGTTTGTCTCCACTGCACAACACTCTCTCATCTGCCGGAGACAGACGGAGGATTTGGCCTACACTCCCCGCGCTGGCCAGACGGGTTGGGGAGGTCTGATTGACGTTTTACAATGTATTCCCTTAGTCGGTTTGTACGATATCCACGGGAAACGTTGAAGTGGTCCTAATCTACTCTACCGGAAACTACACGGCAAATATGCTAATACCCATACATACATTTATGAAATAAAATAAAATAAATAAATAAAATATTGGTCCGAAGTTAGTAAAGACGTATCACGTCAAAGATTTTATTAAATAGTGGTGTGTGTATAGTACATTTGTTACATAATGACGTCGTAACTGCTTGTAACAAAAAAAATGATGGGTGAGAAGGAAAGGTTGCTCTGATCGTTCCCGCGGGTTTGCCTGCGTTTTATGCAACATATTTTTTTCACTTGCGTTTTATGCAACATATTACCTATCAGTGTGTTTTAGCACATTCAGGCAGACAAGGATTTTATATAGCAGTTCAGATTTCGATGAGTATCCGCAGAAAGTACAATTAAAGATGGCCGCCCCGGTTCGGCAGTCTGGCGCTCTTTTTCCGTGCCCTTTGTTTCCTGCCCGGAATGCCGATGTTGCTAGTTTTTGTCCATCGATGAACCATTGTGTTACCGTTCGCGAAATTCCACCGTCCGAATAATTGATAAGTCTGGGCTATGCGACTTTTCGCATTAGAAAGGTTTTTTAAATGGCTCAGTTGGATTGTAACGTTTTGTTGGTTCTGTCTAGATAGTCCCTATTTATTATCCGCTGTGGATTTGAATTTTTATCTGCTATTTTGATGGAAACAATTGACATTTTTATTATTTTTACTAATGTATGTTTGTTCCTCTACCACAGCTCTTCAACTTACCGCCTAGTTTTTACAACGTTGCGTTGTAGCTAGCTGTAGTGTGGTTGATCTAGCTGTTGCCTCTTTGATGCCTAGCTGTTGCCTAGCTATCGCCTAGCTATCGCCTAGCTATCGCCTAGCTATCGCTTAGCTATCGCCTAGCTATCGCCTAGCTATCGCCTAGCTATCGCCTAGCTGTCGCCTCGTTCACGCCTAGCTGTTACCCTGTATGTTGACGCCTAGTTGTCGCTTTATTGACGCCTAGCTGTCACTCTGTCTGTTGATGCCTTGTTGCCGCCTTCTACCACCTTGTCGACGCCTAGCTATCTAGATACGCTTTCGCCACGTTAACGCCTCGATCACGCTTACGATTCGCTCACCCGCGATTACCGCTTGCCTGTATATCACTAAATCTAATTTCGTTGAGGCCTAGTTGTCTCCTCGCTAATATTGAACTGTGAGGAATTGAGGATAGAGTTGAGGTATAATAAACAGAACACAAAGCCATCTCCCTCTACCCTTACTCAGATGGCAGGGTTATGCCTCTCTGTTTATTTTTATACATATTTTATCTTGTAATAATAAGAAGCAATTCAGTTTTCGTGTTTGTTAATAATTACTTCAACATTCTATTAAAGAATCAACGTTCGCCATGCATACCGAACTACGACCCAGTTACAAAATAGTTCTCAAACAAACCAAATTAGATCTCGGCCTTACAATAGATACAACATTAACTACAAACAATAAACATCTAATAAATAAAATCGTTAATTTCGCGTGTCTGTACATTGAAGATATTTGAAAAAAAAAAAATTGGGCGTCTAAGGATAAGCAACAGAACACATTTCGATCATTTTTGAAATTTTTGTCTGTTTGTCTGTGAGTTTGTGCACGCATCACTTAAAAACTACTGAACGGATTATGATGGACTTTTCACAGAAACATGGGGCTTAACCTAACTTAACATTTAGTTATTATTTCATCGCAATCGGTTTACTCAATCAAAAGTTATGGACATTTTTAGTTTTCAAATACATTAGTAGGTAAGGTTAGTATGCAATATATTGCACATTATAGTATATCCGTACTATTCAGATTGCGATGAGTTTGGACTACATTTGGAGGTGGGAGTGGGAGTGGGCGTGGGCGTGGGAAAAGGGGAGCGGGAGCGGGATTGAGAGTAAGAGTCTGAGTGGAAGTGGATAGGGAGCGAAAGTGGGAATGGGAGCGGAACCTATCGTCCACGCAAGCGGAGCCGCGGGCACAGCTGGTACAGTAATATGAGCACAGATTAACCAATAGTTAAGTGTTTACAATATATGATGTAGGTTAGGCGTTTGGTATCGTGAAGAACGATAGATTCAGATACGAATATGAAGCATTGTTGTTTAGGCATCCGAAGACACTCAATATCTTCGATCGCTTGATGTATTCTTGTACAATATTTATTCATTAAATGCGTAACAAACGAAGTAAACAAGCGGCGTGCGACATGTTTTAGCGTGGATATGGCGCAGCCATGACTGGGAGCAGCCCAGGTCGACTGAGATATTGCCGTAGTGTGCATGCGTACAGACCGCGCACACATACAAACTGTGTAAGGTACCGTTCTACGAAGATAAATAACCTTTTCTGGTTGAGGTGACGCAGATTCGCTGCCGAGCCCATAAGTGAGCGAAAATCATATTAAGGAAAATTTGCCACTAAATTATGTGTCACGAATTAGATATCTGGGCACCGCATTATGTTAATGTCTCCAGAGGGTTTCGTATAATGTAGTTTTGATCGTCTTCCCGTCGTGTTTCCAGGGAATCGCATCGCATGCATGATAATGAATAATATTGTTTCTATTTGTGATATACCTATACTATCGGTAAGGAATATGTCTAGGTCAACTTCTGTTAGGTTAGGACTTTAGACCTGGTTCTAGATTTGGTTCAGAAAAGACCTATATCAAAGCACACACCCTTTACATACACAAACACTCATGCACACTTATTTGTCCCAAATGACTATTCTTATACGTATAATAAAATTTATTTTGTCTTTAATTTTAAATCATCTTAAGTATCTCTCTATATAAGTACATAATAACTAAAAACCTAAACTACTTTACATATATAAAAATACATAACATCCATACTCTGGTCCCAGAGTGGTAGGCAGAGACGATGCATCGCCACTTTGCGCGATTCAACGTCGCAAAGCGACTTACCTTCGTCCACTTCTCGCCCCGTGATACCACTTGGCCTGATATGTAGCGAACAACATTGCCGCCTCCGTGTCGAGACACATGTGGTACCACGGTTAGCTAGGGACATACTTGTCCACCTCATCAAAGCCCTGCATGATTGGGTAAGGCTGATAGTGCCTATATATAAAATAAATACTTATAATAAAGACACATATATAACATATTATACTGAGTGATACAGATAGTGCTCTTTTAGTTTAGTTTTAAAAGATGTTACATAACAATACTGTCCTGTTTGAGGATATTATAAGAGAAACCAAGGTGCACTATTAAATTGTTTACTCGTTGGCAACAGACTGCCAATTTCCCAATTACCCACAACTCACATTTAGTAGCGACAATTGACAGTTATCAATATAAATACTACAAATCCCTCCACCACTAGTTTAAAAATAACTACAAACTAATATTATTATTTTTATGACAAAAGGCTTAAAGGCTAAAACTTATAATTAACATTTTTATTTCTTGTGGCTCTCAATGGTCTTTGCCTTGCAACATTAGTTGGCTCAGTTGGTTGAGGAGTAGCAACGACCTGAACCGGTGTTACAGGACACCCCTGTGAGTCAGGTTCCGTTAATGTCTGTTCTGTGGTATGCTGGTCGTTGCCTACAGCTACATCTTCCTCCCTCTCTAGTGCAGACCCGCCGCGTGGTGGCGACGTTAACTCTGAATCTTCTTCCGATATTGAAGATCTGCTCTCAGGGATTGACTGGAAAGATTCATTATCATCTGACTCCACCGTTTGATGGTTTGTTGCTTGCGTAGTATTAGGGGTAGTCAACGCCCCCATATCTTGATGTATATCACTTCCCATTGAACCATGAGATTGCATAGAGGTGTCTAAATTATCCTCTTGTGGACTCGTTTCCGTCTGTTCTGGAAAATCTCCGTACACGCTGATATCATCCTCCAGGTCAATTGACGTATCTGTTCCTTTGTAAGTTAATAATTGGTCAACATGTTTCCTCACATTATAATTTAAATCTGGTACAAATACAACAAACATCCCAGAACTGATTCTTTCTACAACTTTTCCTAACTTCCAAGTATGTTTGTTACCATTATTATAAAAATGCTTTACTAAAACTTTTTCTCCTTGTGAAAAATTAGTTCTGCGATGTCCTCCATACTGCTTATGCTGTGAGATCTGTTTGGAACAAACATTTTTTTTAGCTGCGGATGCGAGCGATTTGGATGACAATATGACATTTTTATTTTCGGATATCGATTGATTTGAACCCGCGACCCGCAACAGATCGAGTCGACAGCGCAGTGGCCGACCTACCAACAGCTGCGCTGGCGAGAAACCGGTTGTGCAGTGAACCGAATTCCTATAATCGAATAAGAATTTATTTAATTGTCCCATTATTAATTTTTGTGTTTTATTTTGACTTATGATTGCTTTTATACCCTTTTTAATTGTTTTAACACTGTTTTCCGCCTGCCCATTAGAAGCTGGGTGGTACGGTGCACTCGTCAAATGTTTAATTCCATTTAAACGGCAGAATTCTTCAAATTGATTAGAGCAAAAATTAGGAGCATTATCCGATACTAAAGTGCGCACTAAGCCAAATCGACTAAATATTTCGCAAAGCCGCTCAATAATAGCCTCACTATTGGTACTAGACATTAAAAAACATTCAACCCACTTAGAATGCGCGTCCACTGTTATCAAAAATTGTTTACCTTCTAGCGAAAACATATCTATGTGTAGGCGCTCCCATGCCCGCTTAGGGTACGGCCACGGCGCCAGCGGGGAGCGCGGCGGGGCGGGGCGGAGCGTGGTGCAGATGCTGCAAGAACCTATCTTTTGTTCTATATGTTCGTCTAATTTTGGCCACCACATTCGTGCCCTAGCTTCCGTTTTAGTCTTCACAACCCCGAAGTGTGACCTATGCAACTCGTTTAGCAATTGTTCACGAAAAACAGCTGGGATCACAACTTTATGCCCACGTAAAATACAACCATTTTCTATTGCTAATTCTAAACGACAGACGAAGTAAGGTTTCATTTCCATATCAATTATTTTATTAGGCCATCCATTTTGAATAAACGCCATGACTTTTTTTAAAATCGGATCCCGTGTCGTTTCAATTTGTATATCTGCTACCGTTACTGGCTGTAGTACTGAATCTGTAATATAATTAATATAAAATGATTGTTCAAGTGACATATCACTCGAACTTGCTGTATCTCGTACTGAACGTGACAAAAAATCCGCAACATTATTTTCGCTTTTTACGTATTCAATGTTGAAATTGTACGCTGACAAAAACAACGCATATCGTTGCAGCCTATTAGCTGCCATCTCAGGTACCCCCTTCTTATTTCCAAAAATTGATAAAAGCGGTTTGTGGTCCGTACGTAAAGTGAAAGGTACCATGCGTCCATACAAATAATGGTGAAATTTTTTAACCGCGAATACTATAGACACGGCTTCCTTATGAATCTGTGCATAATTACGTTCCGCTCTCGAGAGGGATCGCGAGGCGTACGCCACCACCCGCTCCGCGCCGTCCGGCTGCCGCTGAGCCAGCACGGCGGCCAGCCCGGCCGGGCCCGCGTCCGCCGTCACCACCAGCGGCAGCTCGGGGTCGTAGTGTGCCAGCACGCGCTCCGACGCTAGCTCCTCTTTAATTTTATTAAACGCCTTGTTTTGCGCCTCGCCCCATAACCATTTTTGGCCTTTCTTCAATAATAAATGTAAAGGACTCAATACACTTGATGTGTTCGGGACAAAACATCTGTAATAGTTAATCATCCCTAAAAACGATTTTAATTCGGTTACGTTTTTAGGACAATTGCTCTTTAAAATTGCTTCCACTTTACTTTCCGACTTATGTAAGCCGTGCCTGTCAATTTTAAAACCCAAATATTCTACAGAATCTTTAAACAATTCACATTTATTCTGTTTCAATCTAAGACCTGCGTCTTGTAATCTGCCTAAAACTTTTTCCAACCTTTCTAAATGAATTTCCCTAGTTGGTCCTGTTATTAAAATGTCATCTAAAAAAATACTGGTACCATCTATATCCGACAACAATTGTTCCATTGTGCGCTGAAATATACAAGGGGCGTTAGATAAGCCGAAAACTAAACGGTTATACATAAATAAACCTTTATGTGTGTTAATACATGTATATTTTTTTGTATCATCCAGCTCCAGTTGATTATACGCTCTAGAAAGATCTAATTTTGAAAATTCTACCCCTCCATGAAGTTTGGCAAACAGGTCTTCAATGCGTGGTAGTGGATAGTTGTCCACAAATAAAACTTTGTTCAAGGTTACCGAGAAATCGCCACAAATTCGTATATCACCGTCGGGACGTAAAACTGGAACAATAGGTGTAGCTATCTCTGAATATTCTATTTTTTCTAAAATACCTAAATCCAATAATCGCTGTAACTCTTTCTCGACTTTGGGTTTTAAAGCCAAGGCTATCGGGCGAGGCTTAAAGAATTTTAATTGAGTGTCTGATTTTATTTTCAAATTTATTTTATATTTATTAAATCTACCTAATTCGTTCGAAAATAGGTCAGAATATTTTTCTTTTAATAAATCTCCCACACTATCTTGCTTTAAATTATTACAGTTTACACTACATAACTGCAATCTGAAATCGCTTAAAAAATCGCGCCCTAATAACGCCGGCTGATTATCCTGCGTGGCAATAACAAATAATTTAATTGGCCTAGTGCGAACTTCAAAAGTTATCGGTAACTGCAAATAACCCAATGGTGATATTTTTGTGCCATTGTAGCAATTTAACACCACACTGCAAGTTTTAAGTTTGTAATTATCTTTAAAACAGGATTCATAAATCTCTGCGGGCAAGACAGAGACGGCACTCCCGCTATCTATCTCGCATAAAACATTTACACCCGCTATCGAAACCATCTGTCGCATCGGTTCACCGTTTACACATTCAATGTTAAACAAATCAAAATTACCTTTTAAAATGTCGTCCTCGTTGTCATCCATAGCTAAAAACTTATTACTTTTAACGTTAGATCTACACATTCGCTGTAAATGACCGATCTGATTACAAATACGGCATGAAAATTTTGAAAAACGGCACTTTTCTTTTGAATGTGATCTATAACCACAAATTTCACAACACTTTTGATTTTCACTATTATTCCGTGCTGGGTAACGGCTGGTTGCACCGCCGCTGCCCGCAGCCCGGCCGTCGGCCGCTCCCCCGCCCCTACGCAGCGAGAACACGGGCGGCGCCGGCGCCGGCGGGCCTGCTGCCGAGCGCGACGCTTGCAGCGCGAGCCGTGCACATTGCACATTCTGTGCCAATTCCAATGCTTTGCTCAACGTTAGAGAATCAATGCTCTCTGCAAACAACTTCTCTTTTTCCTTGGAGCTCTCTAGTCCAAGAATGAATCGATCTCGTAACGCAGTCTCAAGTTCCGATTTAAACCCACAGAACTGCGCTAAGTTCCGCACTCGCGCCGCCCATTCTGCTAAGTCTTCCCCAGCTCGTTGCTCCGCCTTGTAAAACTTGTATCGTTCAGCAAATGTGCATTTTTTTGAACGGAAATGGTCGTCCAATTTAGTCAACAAAGCGGAATATTCCAAATTTTCTAAATTCGTAGGGAACGCCAAATCTCTCGCGACGCGGTAAGTGTCCTCCACCAAGGCCGTTAACAACAAAGCTCGTCGTTTAACACCCGATTTGTCGTTTTCTTCGTTAATATCATTCGCAGTACAGTACTGTGTAAAACGACTCTTGAAAATGCTCCACTCCTGCGCCCGGTGGTCAAACGTGAGACTGCCGCCAAACATTATGTTTCCGTGACCTGCCATTCTTTCCACTTATATAAACACCACTAATACACGCGTGAATTGCTAATTCGTCGCCAAAATGTCCTGTTTGAGGATATTATAAGAGAAACCAAGGTGCACTATTAAATTGTTTACTCGTTGGCAACAGACTGCCAATTTCCCAATTACCCACAACTCACATTTAGTAGCGACAATTGACAGTTATCAATATAAATACTACAAATACACAGGTACTAACATGAACCTTGTAAGGGCGCTACAATATATGTAAAAGTATTAGTTAAAATTTTTAAATTAAATTATATAATAGAAATTGGTTTCAGGAAATATTTACAATGTCATGTATATTAATGAATTTAAATGTCAATAATAAAAATCTATAAAACTATATAATATAAAATGTCAGAACTAACTAATCTAAGTAGGTACTACCTCGAATGACCGTTTTGATGTTAACTGTCAATTTGTTGAAGAGGTATGTTTGGCACTCTGGACGTCCTCCACCCGTACTCCTGACAGACAGCATCAGAAATCGATTCGGAGATCTAAGAACTCAAAATGACCTCTAAGGTATCGAAAAGGCCCTCCGTTTCCATACTTTTGGCCGGGAGTGCACATTTCAAATTAACAAGACTTTTTTATCAGTGACTCCCAAGACATTTGCCAGGTGCTAGGGCGGCTGCGCAAGATATTTGGGTCGCTACGTGATCGGACTTGCATACTCCCCCTTTCCACCCCACAATTCCTGTTCTGGCTTTATTCGAGGATCGCGGGCCTTAGAATTATCGCTTTCCGTTTAGCCTTATCCCAATAGCCAGAAAACTGAAACAATCAAATTGAAAGGGTCGAGTGCGAGTCGTTCTCGCGCATGAACGGTTCCTTACCATACCAACCTAAAAAAACAGGTCTCGCTGTTATATTATATTTATTTAAAGATTTGTTTGAAGATATAGAAAATATTTTTTTTTTATTTGTACGATGACATCATCATCATCAGCCGAAGTACGTATGTATGTATGTAAACGCTTTATTGTACCAAAAACCACAACAACAACAATAATAAAATAGGAATTACACTGTGTACAAAGGCGGACTTAACCCACTTAGGGATCTCTTCCAGATACGCCCACCCTATTCTAAGCCGGGAACCATACGGCTATATATTTTGTGATAATGTAATTTAAACTCTATCGACTTGTGACATGACATGTTCTGAAAATTTCGTGACTTTAAAGTATTAGCCATAACAAAAATTCATAAAGAAATGCTACTGGTATAATAATTGAATTTGTTAGTAGTTAATGCGAGAAAGTTTGTGCACTTAATTTGTAATAAATAAAATGTAAACTTCGCGTGTCTGTCTGTACATTGGAAATATTAGAATAAATATTTATTCAGGTGTTGGAAAGATAACTTTGTAACGGAGCACCCCTAGACCGGGCTAGCGGGGGTGCTTCTCGTTGCACTAAATTTATATTCCCTTGTACGTCTGAGTACTGAGGGCTGTTTGGGATTTATAACCTACTGGGACTTAGACAAAGGAAACATCATTTTAATAGCTGAGATGGCACCGTCGTGCCTTTATTTAAATATGACTTAGTTGCTACACTATACATAAGGTGATTTATTCTACTTCGACTATGACGGGCCTTTATGAGGCCCGTTCGATATCCGTTTCTACTCCCTCCTTCCCGGTCGGTCCTCCAAGACCGGCCGGGTCCCTATGGGTCTGAGGGTAACCTCGTACGGACTGCGCGGACCCCCCCGCACCGCCACACATACGAGGTCAGGGACGTAAGCACGACGCGGCCCTCCCCCCGCACCGCGCTATACGTCTCCTCAGCCGAAGGTACCGTACGGACTTCGCGGGGACCCCGCACCGCCACACATACGTGACCTGTTGAGCAACTCGCCTTAGAGCTCGTTTCGCTATCAGTCAGAGGACGTCGCGGTCTACCCCGCACCGCCACACTCTGCTGTCCGGCTAGTGAGCTCCCCGATGAGTGCTGACGAGCTTGATCCGTGGCCGCCTTTTATCCTCTGGCGGCGACTCGCTGCGCGCGGCGCGCAGTGGGGATAACTTGCCAGGGCCGGCTCGAGTTGTGAGGCTGGCGCTCGATGCAGCAATGGGCCGGCTCGGTGGGTCGTTACAACTTCATTTTTGAAAATGTTGTCTATCTGTTTGTTTGTGCACGCATCACGTAAAAACTACTGAACCAATGCCGATGGAGTTTTCAGAAAACCATAGGGCTTAATTTGGAGTAACATTTAGTCTTTATTTCATCACAATCGTTTCAGTCAGTCAAAAGTTATGCTAATTTATAGTTTTCAAAAACTAACTCAAAGAAGTATGCTCGGTGGAATTCAGATTGAGATGAGTGGCGGTGGCAGTGGCAGTTGGAGTAGCGGTGGAGGAGAGGAAAAGAGAGTGAGTGCGGGAGCGGCAGGAAAGGTGGAAGATTATATAGCCCTAGCTTAAGTATCTTGAAGTTATATCTTATAATAATAATAATAATAATTCATTTATTTCAGATTACTCCATAAATTGTGTTAATGACAGACTTAAAAGTAATGTTAGTAAATATTAAATTCAAATCAAAAAGCATCAAACAAAACATTAAAAATATTATTTAACATTAAATATTGTGGCTCTGGACTCCACATGTTTTAGGTTCCAGAACCGTACAACTGGGCAGTCCGCCCGCTCCAGTATGGTGTTAAGGAGGCTGCTGGGACTGTCCCGCACGCGACGCATCAGGGAGGCTATCCGTTTTCGTACTATGGACGGAAAACTGTCAATGCGTGCCTCAGCAAACATACCTGATGCGCTGCAAAAGCGGGGCAGTCCCAACAACATCCTTAACCCATTGTTGTATTGGACACGCAGGGCGTCCATGGATTTGCGAGTACAGCTGACCCACAGGCTGCACGTGTAAAAAGTCTGGCAGTACGCCTTAAAGAGAGTTATTTTAACCTCTCTTGTACAGTGTGCAAACCTGCGCGCCAGCATGTTGCTCCTCACCGCCAACGCCCTGCGCTCCCGCTCAACATCTAGCTCGTCAGAGAGGTCCTCGGTGACCCAGTGCCCCAGGTATTTAAATTTGGTGACTCTACTCAGCACCGTTCCTCCAAATTCGATTGGGGGAACCGACTTCGGCTTTTCGGATCTTAGCACCCGCATCTTAATTTTAATTTTACTATTTGTCCCTAGCATATGGTTGCCTGGAAGAAATCGCCAAAAGCGATAAGGTCGCCACTTGTACATTTACTGTATATTTCGCCTACATATTTTCTGTAATTTGTGTGCCATAAAGTATATTAAATCAATCAAGGGGAGGCAGAAGGGTAGGGGAAGGACACTAGGTAAATTTCAACTTTAGTTAAAAAAAAACTAATTCTATAGTCCTCGCGAGCGGAGCCGCGGGCACAGCTAGTTTATAATACAATCCTCATAATAAGGGCATTCACCACGCCAGCACATAAAGTGTTATACTTTAAGGGGCCCAAATTCCATCAACTCGTGCCAGTTTACGACTTCTAGGGGGTTGTTTATGATAGTGGGGGGTTTTAGGGGGTTTGTAGGGGGGTTTAATTGTGCCACAATGTGCCACTGTCTACATTAAGCTAAGGTATTCGAGAGATCTTGTTGGGTTGATTAAATTCGTTATGAAATATATATTTCTTTTGAATTAGAATATATTATTTTTTCTAAATTATAATTTACCGCTTCTAACTAACGCTATGTATAGATTCGTCACGTGTGGTGGGATACTTGATCTGCTAATAAATAAATATATATTTTTTAGTTGAAGTCCTTTAAAGACCGAAAATATTTTTAATTCCCGCAATTTATGTTTATGTTCAAGATATAATGTATATTTTAATTCTTAATGAAAAATAAATTTTCATTAAGAATTAAAATAATTACTTACATGAAAAATGCTGTTATAACCAAGAAGGTTATGTATGTAAAGTAAGCGTACATATATGGCATTTCAATATTAAAAACTACGCGGGTATATAAATAATAAGTGTGGAACATTACAAGTCATACAATACTTTAAAAAATTTGTTATATTTTAGCACCAACCAGTATTATTTGAGTACCAAGAAACTATCATAACTAGATGTGGCATTGACGGCATCGGCATACATGTCTAATTAAATGTATTTGTGATATATAATTCTAGTCCTTTTTTAAATGTATACATACTTTTCGATTCTTTTAAATCTTTTGGCAATTTATTATATAATTGGACACCTTCATAGACGATATTTTACCATAATTGGTTCGGGGTGGGCGTAGAGATAAATTATTTGCATTACGTAGCGACATTTTTTGTACAGTTTGTTTTTTAGTTAAACTTATGTTAGTGCGTATATCTTTGCTTAAGATTTTTCGTATTAGGATGCAAGTGTAATGTGTGTATGTTTGTGTAATGTTCATTATTTTAGTGTCCTCATATATTTTACGAGAAGGTGTTAGAAAGTTGTAGTTAAATAAGACTTTAATCTATTTGTATTATAGCTAAGTTTGTTTTGACAGCAGACCCCCATACCTCTATTAAATAGTCAATGTGTGGTTTAACAAGCGAATTGTATATTAAGTGTCGTATACGATGAGGAAAACAACGTTAAATACCCCAACTTTAAAGTTAAAGACCAACAACTATCGGAGATACATCCTGAAGGATGGTACTGTCGACATCTGTCGGGCGTGTCGCCATCCCGGAGAGTCACTCTGGCATGTATCTGTGGTTGTTCGGCGCTTGCTAACACTGAGTATCTGCACAGGCACAACCAAGTAGCCAGAATATTACATCAGGCACTCGCCCTGAAATATGGCCTCGTCGATCAGAGGCTGCCGTACTACAAGTACACACCGGAGGCCGTACTCGAGAACCACCGCGTCAAGCTCTTTTGGGACCGGCCCATCGTCACAGACAGAACTATTCTCGCGAATAGACCTGATATTGTGGTGATGGACCGGGCGCAGAATAGGGCGTTTTTGGTTGACGTCACAATCCCGTATGACGAGAATCTCGTGAATGCCGAAACAGATAAAAAACCAAGTATCTGGACCTGGCGCACGAGATTGCCGACATGTGGAGTGTGGCGTCGACCGAGATCGTCCCTATAGTCCTGTCTGCGAACGGGTTAATTCCAACCAGCCTCGCTGACCACCTGAGGCGGTTGGAACTCCGCGTGTGCTCACTTCCGCCGGTGATGCAGAAGGCGGTGCTGCTGGACACCGTCCGGATTGTCCGTCGGTTTCTCTCGCTGTCGCCCTGACCTCCGACCGCATGGACTCCTCAGCCGGAGGAAATCCGGCTGGCCATTTTGATTTTGCTAGCCAGACGAGACAATAACTTAGAATCCCGAAATAATAATAACGCTGTATCCATGTATTTTGGTACTTAGTCTGAGGCTGTAATTATTTTTGTTATTGCAAATTCGGTATCAAAAAAATTATGCTAATCAAATTATGTATAATATTGAAGAATTTTACAAAATATTTTGTATTTTGTGACAATTATACCCCACTGTCAAACTAAGGTTCCGTCCGTTACATAATGGAGTTGGTAAACATTTACAAAAGAAATAAAATCGGCCCCCAAACATATCAAGTAGGTATCCACAGTAGCTAGACTCCAGTCAGTAACGATTTCAAAGCGCCTGGCTGGGGGCGCGCGCCATAAAATTTTACGACTAGTTGCCATGGCAACGCCGCCATTACGCGGCTGTGTGGCTAGATGAGATTTGCTACTACTTTGGTAGTTTTTGACGACTTTATTTAAGTCGTGATTTCCACGATTCAAGTTGCAATAAATTGATATTAACTGTTGACCGGAAATTTATCTATCCGATATTGATGTCCAACGCCGACACAACATCGGTGCAAGAAAAATGTATCTTCCTTTCACATAACGTGTAATGGGACACGTCCGTTACGATAACGGATTTGGTAAAATATACCGATATAAATAAATAAATACATACATATATACGTACTCGTATATTTTCACTTGTCCAAACCCAAACAGCTAATCCAATGACGATACAGTTAAAATTAGAGCGAACTTGGCCATTTATCGTAGCTAAATTGACAATGTTAGAAAAATGATTACATTTTCATGTTTTTATTTTATTTATTACGAGTAGGTACTCGTTAAGGGAAAACGAAAACGCTGTTAGCATTAACTTACATATAAATAAATAAATCTCACATATATAGGATTTTCTCCTGTGCTATGAAAATTAAACAAGGATGGGACAGTTCACAAATATAACATCCAGACAGGGACGAACTTGTACAAATTGTACAAAGTTGTCTGTCCTTGGTGGGAATCGAAACCACGACCTCTGGTACTCGAGTCCAGTGACCAAGTCACTAGACCAGTAGTTCCAAAAGTGGTCCAGGTGGACCCCCAGAGGAACTCAGCCAGTTAAATCTAATCTTCATATTTTTTGTCGTGTTTTAGGAATATGGTAGAAATGTAGCTACCACCAAATATCCACCGGAACCAGCTAAATTTTGAAAGTGGTGAGAAAAAAAAATCTGGGAACCACTGCACTAGACCATCGAGACAGTCATATCGGGGGACCTCGTCACAAATCGCCCGGCTATGCACA
The DNA here is from genome assembly GCA_947086405.1 of Esperia sulphurella. Lineage (NCBI taxonomy): Eukaryota > Metazoa > Arthropoda > Insecta > Lepidoptera > Oecophoridae > Esperia > Esperia sulphurella. The sequence continues at coordinate 6,939,644 of OX352282.1, forward strand.
CATACGCCAAAAACGAGTAAGCACACTTGTAAACATGCTTACTCGTTTTGGTGTATGCGTGCAGGAGCGAGAAAAAGCAAATTCTGTCGCTGTCATTATTTTCGTTAGGAAACTTTGAAACGCATGACGGAATCTTTTACTAAAATAAACTTGGGGGTGGCCCTATTCTAAGCCGGGACCCCACGGCATGTGAATTGTCCTAATTTAATTCCCATAGCACAAGAGATGGTTTTTGATTTCTCGCAGTTCAGTATATATTATTGTTCTTGCTTGACAGACGACCAATTAGAGTATTTTTAGAGATCCGTTGTACAAATATTTGATCGGTGTCGTGAGCGGCGAGTGCCCGATGGCCGGGAGTGTTAATTGATCGGCTCGTGAACTCGCGCCGCGGGTTCATTGCCGACTGACGCATCACAGAGCGGCTTGAAAGACGTAACGTATATTTAGATTGGGTAGGTTGCGCATGATTTAATGGAAATGCGAGATAGATATATTTTATTTCTAATATAGGGGGCCAGTAAAACCTCGACACTTCGACCCTTCAGGGTCTTTTGTGCCAAACCCTGTCCACCAACGGTGCCCCAAGCCCATTTGGTAGACTTCACATACGCCTTAGAATTTCTTCTTTGGCGTGTACAGGTTTTCTCACGATGTTTTCCTTCACCGAAAAGCCTGTGGTATTATAAACAAACCGCACTTACTTAATTTAATAGTTTCATTTTAAAATGTGCATCTGTTATCTAATTTAATAACAAATTAGTGTCAATCCTGAAGGAAAAAACTTTGAGGTGAAACTATGAGCTACGAATAATTATTTTGCTTCGTGGTATGAGGTTATAAGTTTTAGGTAAAATTTCACACATTGAAGTTAATGTAATAAGTCAGCAATGCCATTGGCAAGGTCTGGAGTTTTAGTAGCGAACTTTAAATTACAAAGGGATTGAACATTGTACATATTGACTGTAGAAGGTATCTACACTAAACTATAGAGTAATCATGAAGTAATGGAATATAACGAGTGATATTTATATTTGCCACCTTTGGCTATGAAGTCTAAAATAATGAAGCTTATAATAGCATCCTGGCATTGCCCTCATCTGAGGAGACCATGATGCTATATAAACTTGCTTTTGTATTACAAGAGTTTGATCGAAGAGGTGACCGGTCGTTAATATGTACCAAATCCTTTTAGAAAATAAAGGTTTAAAAAAGGCGTTTCAATTTCCACGCGACGCAGTTACAAAGAAAGAAAGTTATTAAGAAATATGCTTAGAAGTACAAGACATTCCTGAAAGGCCTCCATAGAATCGTGGTCACCGTAGTAAGGTAAACACGTAACCTTTGATGTTGACCGCCGCTGTAAACGCGTGTTCACGGCTTACGTTTACTTTACAACTCGTACGCGGCCGCGCATACGGCGTTTTTAGGGTTCCGCCAAACTTCCCCGAACGAAGCTTTTTGTCGTGTCTGTCTGACGAATTACTAATGAACTGGCCACCATCGATTTACCTGATAACGACACCACACTTGACTCGGAACTTCAAATACATGCGCTTTTTATTTCTGAGGCCTGGGAGTTCGGTACTTTACTCCCCTCCCCTCGCACCTGTCGCGTAGTTATGTCTACCTATCAGGCTTTTTGGGCTAGTTTGATGTTTATAACCGCCTCGTTTGCCTAGTGGATCGGTCATTGGACTCGAGCGCAAGAGAATGTGGGTTCGATTCCCACTGGGGACAGACAACTTCGTACAATTTGTACTAGTTGGTCCCTGTGTGGATGTTATATTTGTTTCATCCTAGTTTGGGATTAGACAAGTGTTTAATATTACATCGTACAATACGAGTATATGTATATATTATGTAATATTTTGTTATCTAGTAACGATAGCACAGGCTCTGCTTAGTTTGGGACTTGATATTGGTGTGAATGTCTGAGATATATATATATATTTTAAAAATCATCATCAGGATATTTTTGTCTCCACTGCAGGAGCACAACCCTCTCTCATGTGCCGGAGACAGACGGAGGATTTGGCCTACACTCCCCGCGCTGGCCAGACGGGTTGGGGAGGCCTAATTGCTGTTTTATAATGTATTCCCTTAGTCGCCTGTACGACATCCACGGGAAGAGTTGAAGTGGTCCTATTCTACTCTACCGGAAACCACACGGCAAAAATATGACAACCATACCAACTGGCATTGCTCTACTCAAAATTGTAAAACTCTCCATACAAACGTTCCCAATAGAAAACGGACTAGCAGGGAGCCAAGAGGCAAAGTCATTTATTGCACATGAGTACACTTAACTTGGTACATATATTATTATTTCAATTATCTCTCTCGCGGGTCTGCTGGAAGTAGTCTCTCTCAGAGATAAGTTCGCCCTTTGTACTTTTGTTTCTTTTAAATAAAGAGTTAAATAAATAAAATAAATAAATACATTTATACACGTCGATTTACAAAAAAAATATAGAACTATTTCGCAAGTGTAATTACGAACGAGGCATTCTAACATAATAGCCCTCAGGGTGACTATGCACTTGTGGCATTTGGCCTACAGGTCTATGGACAGCAAGTAGAAGTCAGAATCATCTATATCTACACAATAACTGTAGTGCTATTCTGTAAAATACAAACTCACGTGCGAATCTCAATCGAGTGATTTCACTCACTTTGAAACCCAATCCATTGGTAATTCTGTAAACATTCCAGACCACTGTAGACGTAAAGTGAACAAAGAACTTCCTTCACGTCGACAGTGCTCTAGAATGTTTACAGAATGCCAATGGGTTTTGAAGTAAGTAAAATCACTTGAATGAAACTCGCACGTGAGTTTTTATTTTACAGAATAGCACTACTGGAATTAGAAATTAATTAGAATTAATCAGTATATTTTCTTTTATTTGCAGACGTTAGCCACCATTCTGCACACAAGATCCGAACACATAAGTACAGCAGGAAGCATCGAGCCACTAATGGTAAAAATCTATCTTCTAAACAATATTTATCATATACTAGCTGTGCCCGCGGCCCCGCTCGCGTGAACTACAGAATCCGCTCCCACTCAGACTCTCAATATCCTGCTTTCGCTCCCGCTACTACACCCACTCCCCTTTTCCCACGCCCACACCCACTTCCACTCCTATTCCCACAACCAGCTCCAAATGTAGTCCAAACTCATCGCAATCTGAATAGTACGGAAATACTATTATGTGCAATACGTTTAAATTGCATACTAACCTTACCTACTAATGTATTTGAAAACTAAAAATGTCTATAACTTTTGATTGAGTAAACCGATTGCGATGAAATAAAGACTAAATGTTAAGTTAAGCCAAAGATAATATATACTAGAGTGTTAAGCCCCATGTTTTTGTGGAAAGTCCATCAAAATCCGTTCAGTAGTTTTTAAGATATGCGTGCACAGACAAACAGACAAAAATTTCAAAAATGATAGAAATGTTTTCTGTTGCTTATCCTTAGACACCCCATTTTTTTTTGCAAATATCTTCATTGTACAGACACGCGAAGTTTACGATTTTATTTATTAGATATTTTAATATTATATACAAGCAAGCACTGATCCACCCATATAAAATAACGTCTTTTATTGGTCCAGCATTTCTCAATCAAATCCAATCAATAGTAATTTAAATAAAAATATTACTAGGTTTACATGTTAGAAAAATCAATTAGAATCAAGACTTAAAATAACATGCTTAGATAATTTCTTTTAAGCGCCATCTAGAATCGAGTAGCAGAACTGATGCCAATTGTTTCATAAATTTCACCAGATGGCGCGCTACGCTTTGAGCCCGAGCCTTACAGTAAGAAGCTGGAACTGAAAAGCTCTGGGAAAATACACTGCAAAGTCGCTGGTGGCGTGGCGCCTAATGTGGTATGGTTTCTGGTAAGTACAATATACTTTAACTTCGCTACTGAATTTAACCAAAGATAATATATATATATACTAGAGTATTTAACTGAAGTATTCAATTCTCCAGTGGATGCGTTGTTCTTGATAACTTGTCTCTTATATTATGGTGGATGTAAAACCGAGTGTCGTTTTAACATAAACGGCAATTAGTAGGATTTAGACACTATGTTTTTGAATGAGTTATTTTTAAGTAGTTAAAGCTAATGGTGCTTTTTAGACTTCCGTGTTTTGTATATATTATTATAAATTATCGGCATCTGTGAATGTATTTGAAATGAAATGAAATGAAATTTATTGTGTATGGAATTCAGGTGCCATAGGTTCTTAAAAAAAATGTATCGCTAAACCCTACCTTTGCAGGCGTATAACTTTGACTTCTTTGAGATTTTATCTTATTGATAGTGGATTTCACGCAGATTATTCTTATAACCATATTCGCTTGTAAGAGCCGTGTATAATGTTATAAGTTTAAGACATACATACACAATGCTTACTCCCTGGTCCCAGAGGGGTAGGCAGAGACGATGTATCGCCACTTTGCGCAATCTAGCAAAGCGACATTCCTTCGCCGGCTTTTCGCTCCGTGATACCCCTTGACGTGATGTGTTGTGGACAACATTGCCGCCACCGTGTGGAGGTACCACGATTATCTAGGGAAATAATTGCCCATCTCGTCAGAGCCCCGCATGACTCGGTAAGGCTAATAGTGCCCGGAGTTCGCCCAGCTCCGACATGTCGCCACGCTTACGACCAGGCTAGCACATGGACACGCATCCATCGACACGGGACACTTTATGGTAATTGTTATTTGTAACCAATTCTGATGATTCTGTGTCTCAATCAAAGATTTCGAAGAATTGGTCAATCTTTTTGTTGCTGTAATAGTAGGGCCATAACAACATCTAATCCCGACATTCAAAGCTCCAATTTGTTAACAGAACGAGAACGACCCGTTACCCGAGGGGGTGACGTCGGCAAACGGCACCCTGCTGGTGGCGGAGGCGTCCCGCCAGCACGCGGCGCCGTACACGTGCCGCGCCACCGACGGCGACCGGTCTATTGAGGCGAAGATCACTCTGGATGTTGTTGGTGAGTGCAGCATGTCCTATCGGCTCACCGGTGGATGTACCCTATTACGATTATTATAGTACCGAAATGTAATGATGGTGAGAGCAACTAATAACAATAAATGATACGCCAATAAAATGGTCTTGTGAGGGAGGACAGTAGTCGATAAGCCGCTATAATAATGATGGACTGTTGGACATCCAACCAAAAGTGGTATTCTATTGGGGAGGCCTATGTCCAGCAGTGGACGTATTTAGGCTGATGGTGATGATGATGTCCCGCCACATGGGCATACTACATTTTGTAGAACTAAACTAAATAATAGATGGTGTTCCTAAGTGGGACCGCAGTTTCCATGGTAATACAAACCTGTCTTTGCTGCTAGTCACCCTTTAATGTATATGTTACCGAGCCGCAAATAGCTATTGGTTTGGAATGAAATGTATAATGTTAGGTTAGGTTAGGATAAAATAAATTAATTAAATTAAAATTGTTTATTGGTATCCTTATAAATATGTACATGACGCTAGGCATTAATACACATAAATTTAAAATTTTGTACTAAAGTAAGAATATATAAGGAAGACCCAATTGACATAATTTTTTTTTCTTGTGGGCAGTGTCTCCGCGGGTACTAGAGCCGTCCCCCGGGCAGGAGCTGCACGTGTCGGCCGGGCGGGGCGCGTGGCTGCACTGCCGCGCGGACGGCGACCCCGCGCCCACCACGCACTGGGACCGCAACCTCACCATCCTGCACCAGCAGCGTTAGTATATATATAGTTTTTTCTTTAATATTTCAGTTATCAGCTTTGAAAAAATATTTCTGCCTGTTGTCACATAGACCAAAGAACACTAAGTCTACGTAAATATAATAAAAAGAGGCGACACTCACTTTCAGTGTAACGTTGCCCGCAAATTACACTTTATCGAACGACGCCGAGAGATCCTACTAATATTATAAACGCGAAAGTTTGTAAGTATGTATGGATGTTTGTTACTCTTTTACGTAAAAACTACTGAATGGATTTTAATGAAACTTTTCAATAATATAGCTTATACATCAGAATAACACATAGGCTACAATTTATAAAGATATTGGGCCTGATTCTGAAGGCACACATTTAAAATTTGACAGCTCTAAAATTGGTTTCGTCTTTATCTTCATAATACTGTGTGACAAGGATAGCAACAGTTTTAGTGCTGTCACATTTTAAAGTTGTGCCTTCAGAATCGAGCCCAATTGTGTGAATTGTCGAAAATATCAAGTAAGTAGGAAAAATCTACCATCTGCGAACTATTCTGGCGTGCGCCATAAAATTATAATTTTAATGTTATAATGTTAGTTCTTTTCTACGCCACGCTAATATAAGCTACTCGAAATACGCATCCTGCGCAGACAAAGTCGCGGGCACCAGCTAGTATATAATATAGAAAGAGGAACACTTATCCACTGGTGCGTGTCCCTCACATAATAATAGATGTAAAAATCACAAAACGTCAAACTGTTATTATATTATGTTATAAATTTCAATTCTTTTAAATGAATTTAGTATTGAAATTTTACATTAGTAGACGACAAAATTAATAGCGCGCAATCTAGAAAAGCTTTACTAAACTGAAGTACGCCTAATTGACAAGAACAGCAATTATTGTTGCTCAGAAGTTGAGTGCGCTGTCCCTGCATTTTGGGTACTGCAGTACCTGGAACGTTTGAGCGGTTTTATTGTTTACATTTAACGTTGCACCTTTCTTCATCGAATATATTCGTGCGCTGGGTGCGTAGCCTTAAAATAATTTACGTACGTAGGTACGCATGTGTACGGAGAGACGAGTGCGCCTCTCACAGTACAATTTGGATCTATTTAAAGGAAGAGTGAATCCTCTGACTAGAATCCTCCACCCCCCCAACGGACTACCAGACGTAGTGAGGGACTTCATCCTTATGTAGTAGACATACCACGCTCTGGCACGAAGCGTCTTGCTTCCTCTTTTATGATGCGAACTGCTAAGGAATGGAACTCCCTACCAGCTTGGGTATTTCCGGACAAGTACAATTTGGATCATTTTAAAGAATGAGTAAATAGGCATCTTCTGGGTAAGCGCGCTCCACCTTGGGCCCCATAGTTTCCATCAGGTGTGATTGAGGTCAAGCGCAAACCCATCAACAATAAATAAAAAACTAAACTAATGTATAAATTAGTATGTATGCAGTAATTGTAAGAATAAATTGGGAGCTGCTGGAAGATATTTAGGTATAATTTATCTTTTTGTATTCATGTTTCTTTTTAATGTTCATGTTTTTTATGTGTGTGTGCAAATTTTAAAATTAAACATTTTTATTTCAGAAGATGGCGTAGACGTAGAAGGTGGGGTGAACGCTTCTACTGCAAGGTAATTTATTTAAAAAAATAACTACGTTATTTAATACTAGCAGTATTTTTAGGATATTATTATTATTTACTAGCTATTGCCCGCGACTTCTTCCGCGCGGACAACTTAACATCATTAATTATTATGTATTTCCTGTAGGAATGGGATGTTTTTCTGGATAAAAACTATCCGATGTCCTATTCCAGGACCTAACCTATAAGTGTGCCAAGTTTCATCACGATTCGTCCAGTGGTTGAAGCGTGATTGAGTAATAAACATCCAAACATCCAAATGTCCTTTGATATTTGAACTAACACCCCCCACACACATTAACACCCCCACCCACACAAACACTGACAGCCCCACCCACACACACACACTGACTCCCCATACACTCACACACACATACATACTCGGACTTACTGTACAGCATGTACATATTAGAAATATGTAAATTCGTTAAGAGTCACCAAAATTTCTTTAAGACTGCTATAGAGGTCTATCCTAGATGTACACGAAACACTGACCTACTTGCACTGGAAAATTGTCCCAGGTTAACTTTACTTCAGAGGAATGCCTATTGCATGTGTGTTAAAATATTTAACAAATTACCTGCCACAATTAGAAACCTACCACAGAAGCAAATGAACGATAGGTTAAAGGAAATGTTGCTGAAATTTAACTTTTATAGCGTTCGAGAATTCCTCGAAAGTTGATACTATTTTATTATCAAGTTATTTATTAACTCTATTGACTCCGTTGACTTTGTTATATTATTTTGAACTTATAAATTTGCATGCTATTTTCAATTATAGCTGAATAGAGAAACTGTTATACTGTTAAGACCTAAATGTAACCTATTCTTAGCAAATAAAATTTGAATTTGAAAATTTGAATTTGAATTATACTATACTATACTAATTATACTACTGCCTTGTCTCACAATCTGTAAGGTTGGCTGGAAAAGATCTACGAGTATATTAGAGATAAGCTCAAAAATGTGAATAACATATCGTAATTGCATTTAGTTTTTTTTGCAATAAAGAACATATGGAAGAGTTTTCTGCGAAAGGAGTCGCCACGGGATACCACCAGTTAATTAATCATCTGTGAATTGTGTAGGTTCCTGCTACTGAACAACGGCACGCTGGTGATCCGTCGCGCCGCGGAGGACGACGCCGACCGCTACGGATGCACGGCCGGCAGCGCGGCCGGCCTGGCCAGGAACGAGCTGCTCTTGTTCGTGCATCCAGGTGTGGCCTGCGTTTACTCAAAATGTGTTCTATATCACCAGTTCATCTCAAAACATATTTCTTTTTCCAAAACCGTCGTTCATCCGTCGTGCTCTGCCAAGCTGCTAAACCATTAGTCTGATTGACACCAATTTTTTTTGGATACCAAGTTGAGGGTAGCTGCCATACGACAAAAGAACAAAAATGCCATTTTATCAAAAACTACTATTAATGATTTTGATAAAATTTTGCATGTTTCAGAGTCTTCTACCGCATTGTCTTACATCTGACTCATCAATCTGATCTCATCAATCATCTGACTCCAACTCTTCCCGTGGATGTCGTACAAGGCGACTAAGGGAATACATTATAAAACATCAATCAGGCCTCCCCAACCCGTCTGGCCGACGCGGGGAGTGTAGGCCAAATCCTCCGTCTGTCTCCCGCAGATGAGAGAGGGTTGTGCTCCTGCAGTGGAGACAAAAATAACCTGATGATGATGATGATTGTCTTACATCAGTATCCATTGGTCTGACAAAATTCATATAAGAAGTGCTACCAAAATGTAAACTTCGATTTTCACGAAATCAGTTGAGGTGAATTTGTTTTAATGTTCTACAATTGGTACTTTATTAACAACAAAACAACTCAATCTACACAGACCATACTTATAAATAAATAAAAAAAAAAAAAAAATTAACATAAAAATCCTTTTAAAATGGCAGTCGCATTTTTGAACAGAAAATTGTATTTTAATCAAATTAATTGTGTGATCGCAAGATAGATTGTTTAGTTACAAAGTGTAAAGGTAACAAGTTTGTACAGACTTTTCTACAATTTGAATTCCGATTTGTTCATATATCTGACAGCAATTACTCTACTGCATATTATTGTTAAAAAAAACTTTATTATTAAGTATTGATAAAAACCACGAGGAGCCCAGTTAGATATAATTTTTATAGTGGTTATGATTAGTGCACAAATAAATCTAGATCAACGCCACGCGAGTGACGCCTGCAGTAGGATTATAAATATCATTTACAAAATTAAATAAAGAGTCTTTTGTTAGCTGCAACTCGACCGTGTTTCACTGAGTACACCCTGCTCATCACCATACATCACATAACATACCCATACGTTAAAATTATAATACGGAGTCAATAAACCTTAAATGTGTTGGTTTCCTCACGATGTTTTCCTTCACCGTTTGAGAATGTAGTTATATTTTGAAAACCCCTTGGTACATAGCGTGACCGGGGATCGAACTCGGACCTCTCTACGTACGTTACGTTTTCGGGAGAACGTGTGTGAAGCGTTGCTGGACCATTTATTACTACATAATCATTCAATCTTGTCACAAATGATTAGATACTTTGAGTGGTAGTCTAGAAAGTTAGTAATTGATTTTAATAAAAAAAATTGTAGCTTTAGTCATTTATTCAGGAAAAATTAAAGAAAAAAATTTCGCCCAGTGGCGCCATCTAGTGGGACTCTATTTTTCCGCCATCTAGTGCTACTCAAGCATGTTAATGTTTGTTTGTTTGTTTGTGTGTGCATCAGAGGGCGAGGCGCTGCCGGCGGCGGAGGCGGGCGGCGTGGGCGGGCGGGCGGTGGTGGTGTCGGTGTCGGTGGCCGGCGCGTACATGGTGCTGGTGCTGGCGCTGATGGTGTACTGCCGGCGGCGGCGGCTGCGGCGCCGGCAGAGAGGTAATCTCAAACATCGACTAGCCCCGCGACCGTCCCGGGAAATACAGTTCACTGACTGCGCCCTGAAAGTTCTCAACTCGTGCGCGTACAATAATAGCTAGTCTTGTCTATGAGGAGTACTTCAGTTTAATAAAGTGTTTCTAGATTCATCATCATCATCAGTTTATTTTTGTCTCCACTGTAGGAGCACAACCCTCCCTCATCTGCCGGAGACAGACGGAGGATAAAAGAATTGAAATTTATAACATATAACAGTTTGACGTTTTGTGATTTTTACATCTATTATTATGTGAGGGACACGCTCCAGTTTCTCTTTCTATCTTATATATCTGTCGCCGTCGTTCGATAAAGTGTAATTTGCGGGTGACGTAATTGAAATTTCATATCCTTTTTATTCCAATAATTGAAAAATCGCCGTCATTTACGTAACCACCAAAAGTGATAAAAACTAATATATTTAACCAAATATTTTACCAATGCAGAATCTATGCCGTGTAGTTCCCGGCTTAGAATATGGCCACCCCCAGTCTAATGTTAAGTTCGTTACTGCGATCACCATTCCACCTGCCGAGTGTGGTGATTATGGCAAATCCCCCAGTGGACAGCCCACCAAAAGTGGCATTCTGATGGGGAGTCTGTTCAGCAGTGGACGTATTTCGGCTGGTGATGAATATTATATGTAACCTGTGTGTATAAAATGCCTAATATACACCGTTTTCCTTATTAAACAGGTGAAAAGCTGGAGTTAGAGATGGCCGAAGGGAGAGAGAAGCTGGTGGAAGAGGGAGAAGAGAAAAAGGTCGGCAACGGTGCGCCCGCGCACAACGGCCGGCTGCTGCCGCACGACAGGGACAGCGGTGGGTACTCTCTCTCACACTTTTACATTAATCATCATCAGGTTATTTTTGTCTCTGTAATGATTATGATAAGTGTACAAATAAATCTAGGTCAACGCCGCGCGAGTGATGCCTGCAGTCGTAATATAAATATCGTTTACAAAGTAAATAAAGAGTCTTTTGTTAGCTGCGACTCGACTGGGTTTCACTGCAAGAGCACAACCCTCTCATCTACCGGAGACAGACGGAGGATTTGGCCTACACTCCCCGCGCTGGCCAGACGGGTTGGGGAGGCCTGATTGATGTTTTATAATGTATTCCCTCAGTCGCCTTGTACGACATCTACGGGAAGAGTTGGAGTGGTCCTATTCTACTATATTGGAAACCACATGGCATAACTTTTACATTGTTTTATTATTATTATAATTTTATTGTAAACACAGAAAATATAAAAATAAATACACAGGGGGAGAGAATACGTAGAATAGACCAATACTTGAAAATTAGATCACTTGTGATCCAGATGCCCTAATTTTATACTACTGTTTTGATTTTCTTTCTCTAGGCGCTTGTGATAACTTTTGAGTTTCTAGTGTTGCTAGTACCAATTATTATATATGCACATTTTAGGGACCGACCTATTTAAAAAAAAAAGTCTTATGCGCAAAAAAATATTTGTTCTATTTTACACGACTATTTGTCCGCCCGGGTATCGAACTCGAGTGCGCATTACTTACCAGCAATCCTCGTCCTGGAGTGGAGACCACGGATTGGCACGTGCAGGACGCGGAGGACCGGGTGTGGTGGGAAGGCCTATGTCCAGCAGTGGACGGCTAAGGGCTGACATGATGTTGATGATTCCTCGTCCTGCCAGCAGGTGCCGACAACTCCGAAGTGTCAGCGATATCCCGAGCGTCGAAGAAATCGGGCCAGTTCGACCATCTTACAGTACCTCGCAGTCTACTCACCGAACTCATCACCCTGGGTAAGTTATAAATATCACAATAGTCCACTGTTGGACAAGCCTTCCCAAAGCATACAGGACCTTTAATGACGGAGGCGTGCTTTTCTTCAAAGTTGATGACTCTTTCAAAGCGAAGTCTTAGTAAGGTAAGATTAGATTAGATTTATTTATTTCACTTTTACATCTTAAAAATTCAGTTTTACATGTCATCCTAATATGGTAAAAGGGATCGTCATAAAATGAAATAATGTACAATAAATATCAGTACATCGTTCACGGGGCAATGTATACGCTTCTACAACAAACTACCAGAGGAAATCTTAAATATGCCAGACAGAAAGTTTGAGATTCACATTAAAAAACAACTTTCTAAGAAAGCCTATTATAAAATAAACAATTATTTGAATGACAAAGATGCCTGGTACTAATGTTGCTTCAGCTTCGCATATTATTGTATACAAAATTGATTTTTCTTCCTATCTATTTGAAAAGGACGACTTGGTTCGCCTTTAAGTGCACCCAAAGGTGGTGTTTTCTATAAGAAACGTTTAGCGGGCAGTAATGGGTTTTTAATTTTCTTTATAAGTGCGCCGCAATTATCTTTGCCGCGCACTTTTTTAATTTGGAACATCTTAGTGTTCAGCGCCAAAGAAATGGAACGCTAATATTGTTTGAATTAAGACTGACTGGTACGACGGCCCATAGTCGCGCCGCCGGCTGAATAAAAAAAAACGCGCGAACTACAGCCTGCGTTTTCGTCAGTTTTCACCGATTGTTAGAAATTTATTTTCTCATAGAGGGTGATGAAAAGTAGAGTGTATCACTTGGGCGCAAAATATATTTTTGGCTCGGGCGACGTACTTTGAATCCCTCGCTACGTTCAGGATTCTACTAAAGAATCCCTCACTTCGCTGTGGATTAAAAAAAGTGCCTTCGCCGTAAAAATATTATTTTGCTCTCTTATGATACAATCTACTATTAAAAGATGAGTTGCGTGGAGTTGGTTACGCCGTTTCTTCTTCACAGCGTTAACACGCTAGTCGGTAAAAAATGACGTGTATAAATGTACCAAGTGTACTCATATGCAATAAAGGATTTTGGCTTCGACGGTGGTAGATTGTGATGGTATAAAATGCTACAACTAATTTGTAGTTTTTATTTGTTGATTGAGAACTGCGTCCTATGTGGTTTGGGGCAATTCAACATCAGCAGAAATACGTCCACCGCAGAATCTAAGCCTTCCCAATAGAATGCCACTCTTGGTGAGATGTCCAAAAATCCCCTTAGCGTTTCCTTTGAGCAGGGGATTTCTGGACAAAAAGTCGAAGAATCCCCTTAAGGGGATTTTTGGCAGGGGATTATTGGAATAAGCCCTCTAAGAGTAGTCAGTAAATACATATATAATTTATCATCAGCCTAAATAAGTCCACTGCTGGACATAGGCCTCCCAAATAGAGTATCACTCTTGGTTAGATCTCCATTGGGGGATTTGCCGTAATCACCTCGCTTGACAGGTTTGGTGATCGCAGTAATAAAAAAAAATAAAAAATAATAATAGACATATATACAGGAGAACGCGTCGTCTCTGATGTCTCTGAGTTGAGACAGACCCTCCACCTCCCATGACCTTTGACATGTAGGTCATACAGGATGAATCACCGGGGAGATGTCCCGTACTTAAGAGAATCCTGCCTGCTCCCCCAAATGAGTGTCTTGGGGCAGTTTCTGTGCAAGAAATGTAACTTTGTTATGTTTTCCAGGTCGAGGCGAGTTCGGCGACGTGATGCTGGCCAAGGTGGACCTCTGCCAGGTGAAAAGGCTGCGCAGTAAGGATGATCTGAACGCGGAAACGAAGATGCGTCCAGTGCTTGTGAAAGCGCTCACTACTAAGGACGAGGTCTGTTTGTTGATTAACAACTTTTGGTTGACGTTTTTAGAGCATATTTTCCCATAATAAGAAATAGTCTAGTGCATTGCATTCACACAGCAGGTGCCTTTCGCTGTCCTCTCCACAGGCTCTACAGCAGACAGTCTCTGACAGTCCCATCTTATGCAGGAGTTGCTTTACATCGAGGTGACCGGCCAAGACTCTTACGATAAATATGAACGTTTAAAGCAGAGATTCCCAAAATATTTTGGGCAAGAGACCCCTTTTTCAAAATGAACTGATACTTTAGACCCCCATAGTCAAATTACTTTAAAAATCCTGTCCCTAGTTTTTTTTCCTATTGATACAAAACTTGTCCACGCTTATTTACTTGCTGAGTTTTTCATCTTGTACGAACTTGTGCACGCTTATCGACTTGTTGAGTTTTTATAAAGTACAACAATGATACTTCCTACTAAAATATTAGTCGTTCTTACAACAAGTTGGTACACGTAACACAACTTATAAAGTATCTTGAAAGTTGCAAATAAGAACTTGTGTTAATTAATAGGGGTCGTTTAGACTTCGTCGACCCCCATAATCAGTTTTCTTTTATTCTGACCCCTGGGAACCGATTTCGACCCCGAGGGGTCGGTGTCGACCACTTTGGGAATCCCTGGTGTAAACTAAAGTAGGCAAATAAATTTTATTCGTAGTTCCAACTGGCGGAGTTCCGGCGACAGCTGGACTTGTTCAGCCGCGTGCGGCACGCGAGCGTCGCGCGCCTGGTCGGGCTGTGCAACGAGGCCAGCCCACACTACTTGCTGCTGGAGCACACCGACTGGGTATGTGTGTGTGCGTGCGTACGTGTTTGTGGGTATATGTAATACTGTGTTAAATGTGTACAAAGGCGAGCTTATCTCTAAAAGAGAAGATAATGGGGGGTTGTTAGTGTGTGTGTGTGTGGGGGGGAGTTTGGCGTGTTGGAGTGTATGTATGGCGTCATGCGACTGGCCGAACTGTGCGACGGACCATTAAAATAAATAGGATAGCTATTTGATCTTTAGTTTATCTTGTAGTATTTTTATCTGTCATTCATGTGTAACAGAGATTAAGGAGTTTTAATATATCTATTAAACTTGTAATTTGAAAAACAGTATCGTTCGTGCTTTTTTTATTATCAGTAATAAATAAAATAAAAAGCCATTTATTTCTTACCCTAACAAAAAAGAATTTACAGCGATTGAGTAATAAATCTAACATTATTTTCATCATCATCATCATCAGGTTATTTTTGTCTCCACTGCAGGAGCACAACCCTCTCTCATCTGCCAAAGACAGACGGAGGATTTGGCCTACACTCCCCACGTTGGCCAGACGGGTTGGGGAGGCCTGATTGATGTTTTATAATGTATCCCTCAGTGGCCATGTAAGACATCCACGGAAACAGTTGGAGTGGTCCTATTCTACTCTACCGGAAACCACACGGCAAAACACGCAAACAGCGAATAATTATTAAATAAGTAAAGTATAGAATATCAATAATTTTCCTATAATTAGGTGTCTCCAATTGCTTCCAAATCGTCTACGTATTCTGAGTTTCCGTCCCAAACTAGTGTTTCATTTGAGGTCGGCTCGGAGCCTTGCAGGCTCTGAAATAGTTTGGCTATGTTTTGCTGATGCTCTGCGGTCTAAAAGCAATAAATAAACATCTGCAATTGGATGTTTAACACTAATAATGGGCCTGATTCTGAAGGCACACATTTAAAATTTGACAGCACTAAAATTGGTTTCGTCTTTGTCTTCATAATACTGTGTGACAAGGATAGCAACAGTTTTAGTGCTGTCAAATTTTAACATTGTGCCTTCAGAATCGAGCCCACTACTTATGTTAATATGTTTAATACCTAAGTATTCTATGGTATGAAAGAAAGGTGACAAAAGAGATTTACAGCGCGAATGTGGAAGGAACTACAGCTAGAGGTCGTCCTAGGAGGATGGTCAAGGATCAAATTGATGACGTCCTCAAAAAGGCTGGGGTCCGCAGTGAGATGAATAAAAGGAGCTGCATGAAAATGTTGATGAATGTGAGTGAGGCTAGTGAAGTGTGTCAGTATCGCGCAAAGTAGCGATCCATCGTCTCTGCCTACCCCTCTGGGACCAAGGCGTTAGCATTATGTATGTATACATACACTTGTCTAATCCCAAACTAGGATTTTCTCCTGTGCTATGGAAATTAAATAAGGATGGGACAAAAATTATAACATCCAGACCGGGAGCAATTTGTCTATCCCCGATGCCAAGCCACTAGGCCAACGAGATGGTCTTAGTACCTAAAATTTTTTTTTTATTCCTAAATTTTTTTTAATAGAAAGGCAGATATAGCAGGCGATCATCATGTGTGCTGTGACGTGCTCTCCCACATCACCACACCTGCCACCTCAAGCCTTTTCCCTCCGGTCCACACTGAATCTATATCCACTCACCTCATCTCTTTTGACACATCGTCCTACCTCTGCAACGGTAATACATATCCGATCTTCATAGTACTTGATCTGAAATAACAAGTCATTCTATTCCATTACGTGGTATCCGGTACACTACTGTCGACAAATAGCATTTTAGATTTTTGTATCATCTTATTTGGCTGTTTTTTCTCCTGAAAGTGGTCAATGTGACAGACTGAAATTTACTAATTTTCCTGAATCTTAATATATTGGTATTTGTCGTGGCGTCAAGTCTCCTTGCTAATGACATGACTGGCTGACGAAGACGTGTTTAAATTGGAAGACGGACGGACTGACAGAGAGAAAATTGGGACAGAAAACGACGGGAGAACAAAAAGACAGACAGGAAGAAAACGACGGTTATTTTTGGATAAATACAGACATTTTAAAGAAAATACCAGTTTCTCTTGCCCAGACCGTACATAGTGGTCCTTTGAGCCGACCGTTCATAGTGCTCCTTTGTGCCGACCGTTCAGTATTTGATATGTTAATGGATATAGGAATATTGATAGCTTGATTTTATGATACAGAAATTAAATACGCCGAGTGTTCCACTGTATATTACAAGTTTTGAATTAAGTGACCAGTCCTAGCACCTTATCCAAAGTTAATAAAGTTAGGATTAGAACGAACTTGGTCATTTATCATAGGACACTGACTGTAACCTCCCAGCCTTAGGATGTCATATGGGGCGCTAAAGATCAAATTGTCGGTCTTTTTGCAAGAGGCCGAATATCCCATTGCATCAGTTGGCAAATTAGTCCATTCTACAATAGACCGAAGGATGAATATACCATTAGATCATTTGGTATATTCGCTCTTTTATCAGAAGACCGAAGCATTCCACTAGCAATGCAACCGAGGCCTACAAAACTAAAAGTTGAATAATGGGTGAAATTTCATTACGACACTATACTATACATATATACTTAAGCATAAGTAACTAAAAATTTTGTGGACAAAATGTATTTTACTTATCATTATTTTAAATTTATATGAAACACCAAACATTTGTCTTTTACAATTTTCCTCGTTTTTTATCGCCTGTTGTACAGAGAAACACAACTGCGACGATTTGTACCGCTATGTAATTTAAATTTACATTTAGTAAACTGTGGTGCTAGTAAGCAGTTTCCCACGGTAATGTTCGCGTGGAATTCCAACCTTGCACTTTAACATAGCACTTTGAGCTGTTTATATTTATATTATTAATAATTTTATAGTTAAGAATACTAACCACAACTTTATCCATTTTCAGTTTCCAAACAACTTGTTTCCCTCTCTGGAACAAAATTATTTAGTTACACTGAGTTACTTCAACTATATACAGCGTTACTTCGATTGTATACAGCGTTACTTCGACTGAGAAAGATTTTTTTATTTTTAGGGTACCGTTCAGCTTTTATGTCTACTCGAAACTCGAAATTCGTTTGCCACTTTTGAGCGTATCTAAAATATATCATAGAATGTAATATTAAGTAATACGTTATTAATTAAAAAAAATATTTTGCCGTGTGGTTTCCGGTAGAGTAGAATAGGACCACTCCAACTCTTCCCGTGGATGTCGTACAAGGCGACTAAGGGAATACATTATAAAACATCAACCAGCCCCCCCCAACCCGCTGGCCAGCGCGGGAAGTGTAGGCCAAATCCTCCGTATGTCTCCGGCAGATGAGAGAGGGTTGTGCTCCTACAGTGGAGACAAAAATAACTTGATGATAATGAATATAAAAAAAGATTGACAATAAGGTATATATAGTTATGTACCTGGTCTTTTGTCAGTAGTCTATCACCGGCTCGGTGAAGGTGATGAGTGGACTATAGACACCATAAATGATAATACCCATCTTCTTTTTTATTTTGATTTCTCTTTAGGTTCCCACGAGTCGTTTTTTGTTAATCATATTTTTTAACTAGCTTTCGTCTGCTGCATGCCCTATAGATGTTTCTAAATCATAGTAGCTTTTTCGTTCATATAAATTTATGTTGCGAAATAAATATTTACAAATAGAAGCTTGGTTAAATACTGGTTTCATATTAAACTTAGTGAAAATTGTTGACAGAAAAACAATGAGGGACAAAATATTGTCACTACTAAATCTTTGAACATTGTGAATTGCGGTAATGTGAACTAATAAATTAAAAGGTAAACCTTGTGAGTCTTTACATTGCAAGTAATTGCAATAAAAATGACGATCTATTCGTCATTTTTATTTTTATCGACAAAAATTCCAAAAATGATCTCATTGTGTTCTATTACAAAAAGTCATAGAATACAATGAGATCATTTTGAGAATTTTTGTCTGTTTGTGCACGCATCAGATAAAAAGTACTGAACTAATTCAGATGTAGTTTTTCAGGAAAACATACAGCTTACAGTCTTTATTTCACCGCAATTGGCTTAGTCAATCAAAATTAATGTGTATAGTTGTCAAAAACTTACACCAAGTAAAATTCAGCTTTATAAAAAAAAAACAATAATGCTGTAGTCCAAGCGAGTGGAGACGCGGGCTCAGCTAGTACATCAATAAAATCGACTCGTGGTATCCAACTTTACTCTGATTGCTTTCAATCGGCGCCGAAGGAAGCCATCTTTTCTAAAATTAATAAAAAACACTAGTAACACTATGAAAAATATGATTTTCTTCATAACTGTGGATCAATGGCCAATAAAATAAAACATTTACCCTGTATTTTTTTATTATCCAAATATAAATCTGTAAGTACAGTGCTGGTACTAAAATATTATTGATATTGAAGTCTATTTTTGCTTGTATAATCGGCAAAATTAATTTCTGACCCATCATACTGTCTCATTGCGCTCTCACACAACTAATAAGGGGTCGTTTTTGGTATCATATTATCAAATGTCAATATACTCGTATTAAAGATTGTGGAAAATAGAGACATTAATGAATTAAGAAATTTCTCAATCTTTCACACTATACATTTTCAGAAGAAAAAAAAGAACAAAATTGTAATGCAAACGTATACTGTTTAAGGTAAGGTTGTCTGGAAGAAATCGCTTAAAGCGATAAGACCGCCTGTAAGTTTTATAACGTGTAACTGTATTTGTTTGTGCAATAAAGTGTATTGGTATTGTATACATACATTCACATAGTGCAAAAACGAGACAGGACACTTGGATGTGTCTGAAATTAAATTTGTCGATTGTGTACTTGTGCTAGAAACAGTATTGCCAACTGTTTATTGTTTTACCCACTCCATCCTGTCAATGTTACAGAAATTGCACCAAACTTTATTATCTAACAATTAAACGTTATTTTCCCATGTAACAGTCTGTTTTGTGGCTTAGCTTGAAAAGGTAACATGTGCTCGCGATATGATGAGGGAATGAATTTGAAAACTGATGTACATTTTCATTACGCCACTGTACATAATAAGAACATAATATAAACTCGTACCTGCTTTTTATACATTACACACGTTTTTCTAGTAACAATCAAATGCATAAACTATAACATTTACGACTTTCATCAGAAATAGCTATTCTATAGGCTTTTCTCATAATAATTCATTCGATATGCTATTTCTGTTGTTGACCGGAACTTCGTCCGCGTGGGATTGGGAACACTGTTTTGACTTCCTTTAATAGAAGTGATTTTTGGGCAAAATACACTGAAATACACTGATATTGCCGTGTGAGATCCGGTAGAGTAGAATAGGGCCACTCCAACTCTTCCCGTGGATGTCGTACAAAGCGACTAAGGAAATACATTATAAAACAGCAATCAGGCCTCCCCAACCCGTCTGGCCAGCGCGGGGAGTGTAAGCCAAATCCTCCGTCTGTCTCCGACAGATAAGGGAGGGTTGTGCTCCTGCAGTTGAGACAAAAGTTAAATAAAGTTGTTAAATATTTAAATCAGAAACATGAAGACATTATATTACATTACATTATTACATACAACAAAAGCGGATTTAAAAATGCCGTGTTCACACTCGCAAATTACCAGTTCCTGGCACCTGCACTGACCAATTGGCCGTGTCGCAGGATGTCAGGGACAACAGTCCGTCGGATGGGAAAATGGAACACTTATACTAGTTGTAACTGTTACAATAAAATATCTATAAAAAGTATTACACTAATATAAAATATAACAACATTAAAGAAAAATATAAACTAAAATTAAAAAGCAAAGAAAAAATTGTACAATTTTAAAAATTTCTAATTATGTGTTCACAAAAACCAATTTCATGTGTGTGCATGTGAAGGGGTGTGTGTGTGTGTGTGTGTGAGTGTGTGTGTGTGTGTGGGGGGGTGTGTATGTATGCATGCATGTATATATGTTGATGTGTTAGTAGTGTGCAAGTGTGTGACAGAGGGAGAAAGCAGGAGATATACGAGGGGCGTTCAAAATATTCTCGGTATTGATATCTTACAACCTCTTTTTGAATTTGTTTTGTTACTGGCTGCTAAGGTTCATTCGTGGACTAAAAAAAAAAGTATAATTCAAACCGAGATGTTCTTTTGTTTTTCTGCAATTTCTGAACAAACATGAACACTATGAGTGAATTAACAATGTTAACGAAATTAGAACATCGTTCCGTCATAAAATTCTTGACAAAACAGGGTAAAAATCAAAAAACCATAAAAGAGGAAATGGATTGTATTTACCGTGAGTCTGCTCCTTCTTTATCTACCATTCAAAAGTGGTCAAGCGAATTCAAACGTGGCAGGGAGAGTATTAAAGATGACCCTAGACCTGGCCGGCCTGTAGTAGCTACTTCACAAGAAAATATTGATCAGGTGGAAAACCTTATATTGGAAGAGGTCGAGTGAAGATAAAATCAATAGCTCAAGTAACCAATCTTTCTATTGGTACCGTACATGATATTATCCATGACCATCTTAATATGTCAAAAGTGAGTGCAAGATGGGTTCCGCGAATGCTGACTCGGCTTCAAAAAGATATGCGTGCAGCTTGTTGTTCCGATTTTATTGACCTGTGTGGCGAAAATCCTGATGAGGTGCTGCAAAAGATAGTTACTGGAGATGAACCCTGGGTTCATCATTATGACCCAGAGAGTAAACAGGAGTCCATGCAGTGGCACATTAAGGGTTCAGCTCATCCCAAGAAGTTCAAGGTCGTCCCTTCCGCTGGCAAGGTTATGGCAACAATATTTTGGGATTGTGAAGGAGTATTGTTAATCGATTATAAAGAAAAAGGTGTAAATATCACAGGACAGTACTACGCAAACATTCTACGTCAATTAAGGGATGCAATCAAAGAAAAGAGGCGAGGAAAGTTAACCAAAGGTGTTCTGCTTCTGCATGACAACGCCCCTATCCATACTGCTCATATTGCCAAGGCAGCTATTGCTGAATGTGGGTTTGGAACTATAACTCATCCACCGTATAGTCCGGACTTAGCCCCCAGCGACTTCTTTTTGTTCCCCAATCTCAAAAAGGATCTGCGTGGAAATCGATTTTCTGACGATGAAGCGTTGAAGGCGGCAGTGGACGAGCATTTTTACACCAAGGATAAAAAATATTATTATGAGGGATTAAAAAAAAAATTGATCGATCTTTTAAGTGTATTAACATAGGGGGGGAGTATATTAAAAAATAAAAATATCAAACTTTTCGTACTTGTTTGTCTTCATTCGAATACCGAGAATATTTTGAACGCCCTCGTAATTTGTTTTATGCCATTGCTTTTAGTAAAGCTTCAGTCTCGTTGAAGTCCTTCGCTGACAACCATTCTGATATGGTTTTCTTGTCAAATGCAATTTCCTTCTTTGTTTCCTCTTTGTATTTCCTACAGACAAATGGAGCCAGAAATGATCGAAACCTTTGGGCAAACGTTGTTCGACATGATACTGGAGGGGGCATAAATCCACGTCAAATCAAAAGTAACCTGATGATGATGACACTGATTTTATTACGCTCTTTTTTTCAGTTTGTTGCAAAACGGACTAGTTGCTATGAAATCTTATTTTGTCAGGAACACTTGACGAAACGTCAGCCCTATTTTGATGATGTTTCCATCCCTAGGAGTCCACTGCATAAAATCTATGCAGTTAAGGGGGATAAGAGTCCGTAGTCCTTGTGTTTAGGGTAAACTATACCCAGGACAATCATTCGCCTTGCAGCAAGCACTGGCAGTACGCCTTGAACAATAGTGAGAGAGACAGCCAGAGACGTTTATTTGCCACTTCAGACCGTAAAAATATTCCTAAACTTATTGTTGTTTACAGGGCGACCTCAAAAACTTCCTGATTGCGACCCGCTCGCCTGAGGAGACGGCGGAATACCAAGCCCGGGTCGGTGCAGCGTACCCTGTGCCCACCAGCGACCGAGTGCTGCCACCCTTGGCGGCCCAGCATCGCATGCTGTTGGCGACCCACCTGGCTTCGGCTGCTAACTGTTTAGCAGGGAAGAGAATTACGCACAGGTATTATTACATGATCATCCATCACCATATTTAGCCAAGGCGAACGAATGTCCTGGGTGTAGCTTAATTTGAACTCAAGGAATATACTTCTATCCCTTAGCTGTCCTATCCTTGTTTTATTCCCATAGCATATCAGAAAATCCTAGTTTGGGATTTGACAAGTGTATATTATATGTAATAACCTGCTTTTAACGATTAATTTGGTTTTCCGTAGTAATGAGATGTTTTTTTATGGATAAATACTATCCTATAATTATATTCCATGACCTAACCTATATGTGTGCCAAGAACATCCAAACTTTCGCATTTATAATAATAGTGGGATTTATAAATTTAATAAAAAAATGGGTTTCCTCTCGATACATTCCTTTTACTAGTTTGTGATTATCTAACTAGTTATTTGTATTTGTTTTATAAAGAAAAAAATTAAAATAAATAGATGAAGGGATTTCTGGATTTTTTTTCCAAATATCCCCTTAGCGTTTCCTTGGAGCACCGGCAGGGGATTTCCGGACAAAAAGTCGAAAAATCCCCTTAAGAGGATTTTTGGTAGGGGATTATTGGAATAAGCTCTATCTAAGAGTAGTCAGTAAATACATATATAATTTATCATCAGCCTAAATAAGTCCACTGCTGGACATAGGCCTCCCAAATAGAGTACCACTCTTGGTTAGATCTCCATTGGGGGATTTGCCGTAGTCACCACGCTTGGCAGGCGGATTGGTGATCGCAGTAATGATCTTAATATACACACACAGGAGAACGCTGCTGCCCGTCCCTGGTGCATTGACGACACTCACGGGAAAGATAGGGGTGGATAGGGGTATTCTAAGCCGGGAACCACACGGCTATATAATTTATTTGGAAACAACTATTATAAAAATGTTTGTGAACTTATTTTTGAAATTATCTATATAACAACCCCGAGACTGGGACTAACTTGTAGAAATTTTTCTCTTCCCATTAGAAATCGAACACACGAGTCTGGCGCTCGAGTTCAATGATCAAGTGTTAGGGCAACGAGGCTTTCTGTTTGTTTGTTTGTTTGTTTGTTTGTTTGTTTGTTTGTTTGTTTGTTTGTTTGTTAATAAATGCTTCTTGTTATACATTATAAAACATCAATCAGGCCTCCCCAACCCGTCTGGCCAACGCGGGGAGTGTAGCCCAAATCCTCCGTCTGTCTATGGCAGATGAGAGAGGGTTGTGCTCCTGCAGTGGAGACATAAATTACCTGATGATGAAACGCTTCTTGTTTCACAGGGACATATCGGCCCGCAACTGCGTGATAACATCAAAGCTGCACCTCAAGCTGTCCTACCCGGCACTGACCCGTGGTCCCGACTCGCACGAGTACTACAAACTGCATGACCAGGTAGGAGACTGACAAAATATACAATTTTAAAACTAATATGTAAATAAATAGATAAGGGGATGTCTGGAATTTTGTCCAGAAATCCCCTTTGCGTGTCCTTTGAGAACCGGAAGGGGATTTCTGGACAAAAATCCCGAAACGAAACGAAATTTTTATTATTATATAGTCTTAAAGAAGCCGTGGTAGCCGGGTTGGTTGTGCACTCGCCTCACGTTCTTGAGGTCGTGGGTTTAAACCCCGCCCGCACCACTGGGTTTTTCAAAAACTTAAGTACGGTTTATTTATAATACCACAGGCTTTTCGGTGAAGGAAAACATCGTGAGGAAACCTGTATATGTTAAAGAAGAATTTCTAAGGCGTATGTGAAGTCTACTAAATCGGCTTGGGGCACCGTCAGTGGTCAGGGGTTTGGCACAAAAGATCCTGAAGGGTCGAAGTGCCGCCAGGTCTTCCTGGCCCCCTAAGAAGATAAGATATCGAAAAATTTACAAATCATTTGGTACTGCTCATAACCTTCAATACTTTCTCTTATTTTTCTTGGCAAAGGTTATCTGGAAGAGATCACTTTGAGCGATACAACGGCCTTTGTACACTTTCCATTCGTTCGTATCTTTTTAAAGGAAGATTGAATAGGCATCTTCTTGGTAAGCGCGCTCCACCTTAGGCCTCATCGTCACTTACCATCAGATGAGATTGAGGTCAAGCGCATCCCAACAGCAATAAAAAATATTACAAGCAGTAGCCTACCTCCAAAACTAGGATTCCCTGTTCTATGGGTCTTTTTTTTTTGTTTGCTTTAAGACATTGGCAATAATGCCATCAGTCTAATCACGATATCTTTTTATTTTCTGTTTACTATCAGAATCAGAGTGCTTCGGACCAACGCTGGTCCTGATATAGTCACAGACTTGCCTTACTAACGTTGATAGTGAGCTTTAGTAAGGTTTGAGGTTAGGAAGTTCACTGCTTTAAGATCAGCTTAGTCACGTTTATTTATGTTTCCTTCACAATGTACACACGTACCGACATTTGTTGTGTAATATACTATCACTACTAAACACCAAAGCTCGAAGTAAACATTATTTTGGAAAAAAACAAATACACAACAAATTTCCAAAAAACGCGGGAACAACCTCTATGGGTCTTTCTTCTTTCATGTCAGGCTGAGCGTCACGTTTTTTTTTTTTATAAATATGTCAGACATTCACACCAATTATCCAGTTCCAAACTACGCAGAGCCTGTGCTATGGTTACTAGATAACGGATACACATACTTAAATAAATATATAAACATCCAAGACTTGGGTACAAACATTCATATTCATCATACGAACATTTGCCCCTAGCGGGATTCGAACCCGCAACCTCCGGCGTGGCAGTCCGAGAGTTACCCGTTCCGCCACGGACGTCGTCAAACGTTGACTGCAAATTGACAGCTGTCAGTTGCGTTCTGAATTCCGATACGCGACGACGTTTACGTTCATATAACAGCAATGAATCACGTACGAGCAGTCCAGCCTGCTTGCAGTCATGTTTAGACCAATAACATTTCCTAGGAATAAGCCTAGACGTGTATATTCCAGGTGATACCGCTGCGCTGGCTGCCGGCGGAGGCGGTGCTGGAGGGGGAGTACTCCACCAAGTCTGACGTCTACATGTTTGCTGCCACCATTTGGGAGGTACGTCACGTGACCACCAGTCTCAGTCCACTGCTGGACATAATAATAAAAATTGGGAGAAGGATGGGCGGGTGTGACTTAAGAATTGTTTGGATTAGATTCATTTATTTCACTTTTACATCTAAATAAATTTAATTTTATTTAATTTTGTAATTATTATTCTCTATGTACTACTAGATGGACCGTTCCAAACAATCGCTCTGTTCCACGCAACTGAGGCTCCGGGGGCCGCAACTCGGTTATATTCACAATGAAACTTGTGCAGTTACTACGCACAACATTTAATTATTACTAAATATTGACGCTACGGGTAAATAGCGTCAATATTTAGTAAATAATTAAATGTTCTGCGTAGTAACTGCACATCTGTGTCAAAATGAATGTAAACGGTGTGCGGCTCCGGAGCCGCAGAGTTGCGTGGAACAGAGCGATTGTTTGGAACGCTCCATCTAGTAGTACATAGAGATCGTTGTAAGCAGACATCAGAGTTTTCGGGGCACTATATCCTTATGTCATGTTTATTTAAGGATATAAAGAATCATGGGCGTGTCTGTATGGAACCTGATACCCACCCACTTATAGTAACTAATTATAATAGGTTTTAAGTTTGGAACGCTTCATCTAGTAGTATAAAGAGATCGTTGTCTGCATAAAACTGATTTCTAGATCTTTTTAAATTGTTCTTCTCTTTCAGATCTACACAAAAGCGGAACTCCCGTTCGCGAAGCTCAACGACAACTCTGTGCTGGAGCGGCTCAAAGCTAGCACACTCGAGTGGACGGTCCCGGGTTCGATGCCGGAGAAACTTGCCGCGCTACTTGTGAGTAGGACTCATTTATCGGCTTTCCAATGAAGTCGCTTTCTCATACGTCGGTCAGATCGGCCGTGTCTGAGCTGAAGTGGCAGTGAGCGAGGTACATTTGTCGCCGAACTCGGCGAAATCACGGCTGTTGGGGTAGACGAGCTGTTGAGTGGAGACTGCGGACCGGGACGCCGCGCCCACAGGTAGTCCGACGATCTAAAGAAGGTGGCGTAGGGCTGTGGTAGCCTAGTTGGTTCTGCACTCGCCTCACGTTCATGAGGTCGTGGAGTCGTCGTGAGCTCAAACCCCGCCCGTACCAATGAGTTTTCCAAACTTAAGTAGGTACGATTTATTTTATAATACCACAGGCTGTTTGGTGAAGGAAAACATCGTAAGGAAACCTGCATATGCCAAAGAAGAAATTCTAAGGCGTATGCGACGTCTACCAGACCGGTTGGGGCACCGTTGGTGGACAGGGGTTTGGCACAAAATATGCTGAAGGGTAGAAGTGTGACCGGAAGCGGCTGTTAGCAGAGGCCGGAGAACCAAGTTTGAAGAGCGTGGAAGATCTAGCAGTGGACATAGGCAGTAAGCGAGCCATAGTCTACCACGCTGGCCCAGTGAGGGTTGGTGGACTTCACATGCACCTAGATATTCTGCTACGTATCATCATCAGCCTATACTTAAATACAGCCACTTGGTGGGCTGTCCATTGGGGGAATTGCCATAATCGCCACGCTTGACAGGCAGATTGGTGGTCCCTTATGCAATCTGACGAACCACGGGAAGATTCGAAGCCCTATTCGAAGCCGGGAACAACACGGCTTTGAAGGAGCTGGACTCTAAATATTTCTATCTTTTTAAAGGTTTGTGGATGTCGTACAAGGCGACTAAGGGAATACATTATAATACATCAATCAGGCCTCCCCAACCCGTCTGGCCAGCGCAGGGAGTGTAGGCTCCGTCTGTCTCCGGCAGATGAGAGAGGGTTGTGCTCCTGCAGTAGAGACAAAAATAACCTGATGATGATGAAAGGTTTATTAATTAGCATTGACATGTGAGATATCCATACAAATTAGGCATAATGCTAACTCCTTTGTAGAGGAAGATTGTTGCAAAGCATCCTCTTTTAAATCATTACTAGCCTTGCGTCTATGCTAAAAACCCCAAAACATGTATAGATGTTATTTCATCATATCAGCCCTTAGACGTCCACTGCTGGACATAGGCCTTCCCCAATGAACGCTACCACAGCCGGTCCTCCACCCACCGAATCCAGCTTCTCCCATCTGTCGGTGGGCGGCCATAACGGCCGTCGGATCTGTGACAGATGTGGCCCACCCACTACCACTGCAGCTTGCTAATTTCTTCGGCTATGTCGGTCACCTTCATTCTTCGTCGGATCTCTTCATTACGAATAATATTTTCCAAAGAATCCCCCAGCATAGCCCGCTGCGCAACTTGAAACTTGTGGCTCAGGCCCACCGTCAGTGTCCACGTTTCTGCGCCGTAGGTCATGACAGGCAGGACGCACTGATACCTAGATGTATTTTGTATTATCAGAAACGGTGCTGGAGCAGGTCCCCTGCGGAGAGACCTCAGTTCACGGACATATGCGAGGAGATCAACTCTGCCCTCCAGGACATCACATCAGAATGCGCCTCCCAGCAGTCGCAGGAGAGGATTGAAGAGGAAACTTAGGCGTTTGTAAGTCGTGGATACGACAACGAGGTTTTTATCCGTAACGAAATAAGAGATTTGCAAATGCATTTTTTTTAAACAATGAATTGGTAAGTAAAACATGAACAAATGAAAAAAAAATCAACAATGTACATTGTAGGATTCCGCTTTTTAAGTTTTATTATTATTATTGGCAAGTGTTTTTATTACATTGTACTGGTTTGACGAAACCCTAAAAATCTATTAATTTATAAATTAACTAGCACATATGTAACTATGTTTTATTGTACTTAGTAATTTTTTAGTAAATTTAAAAAAAGGATAAATACGACGATAGTATTCCTAAGTGGACTGCAAAGTTTACCTGATAATACAAACCTGTTTTTGCTGCTGGTGACCCTTTCACGTACATATTACTGAGACGCAAATAGCGTTGGTTTTCGTATGACTATTGGTTTGGAATGAAAGGAGAATGACCAAAAGTGGGCCTAAGATGCGTCTTCACCATTCATGTACCAAAAATATTGGTCTGAATTATGAATTCCTTCAAATTTTTTTTAAAGCCAATGAAATAGGGAGTTTAATTATAACATATAATATAAACGTTGATTGATTTCCGCCGGCCGACCGGCATCTTTTCAACTAGAGTAGTGAAAGCAGAATTAAAATCGATATATAGTTATAATCGATATTTGTCAACAATATTTGATACTACCTTTCAGTTACTAGCGCGATAATACACCCATCATATTTTTCATTTACTGACTGGAAATACACTATTTGTACTGATTTAAAGTGATACACACGTTCTTAAAAGATATTTATGAAAGTATTGTTACGTAACCGAAATATCGATTATTCAATTTGTTAAATCGATGTAGTTGAACCTCACTATTGATATGCACTATGGTTTCGTACTGTGACGTCATATCCGATATGATTTCAACACTTGTTTTGGTCCGTTTGTTTACATTGTGTATTTGGGTGACAAAATCTATTTTAACGAGCCTAATGTAGTGTCGAATGCAATATACCGTCGTCGACTAATAACAACACTATGACATCAATAACTGGATCGGTTAATGCTGGCTATATACCCACGGTTTTGTGAAAACTGCACGCCAACGAAGATTTTATTCCAAGTAAGATTATTGAATTTTCCCACTAAATATTTAAACGATTTTCTTTTTATAATGATCCTGAGTATTTTGCCTGTATTGTGACGACAATTTGATCCAGACGCAAGGTTAAAAGTTCAAGGGCAAACTCCCATACAATTTTGGTCATTCTCCTTTGTGTATGAAATTTGCAATTAGGGTGAATTTATTTTTATATACGCATCTTATTATATATGTAGGGTGTAACAAACCTTTATTAACGAGAAAATCGTCAGCAGATAGTTAAATGTATGAGATTTTTAAATAAGTTTTTATATTTTAAAGTAAAAATGGAAGTAAAATACAACAACTTAATTCATATACTGACCTAAATTATTAACTAAAATAAAAACTTAATAAATTATAAGTAGTCACTTACGCGAAATTTAGCGTAACTTGTGACTGGATGTCATAGCGTTTTATATGATATCAAATCGACTTAATTTTTATAAACAAAAATCACATACGTGAAATTATCGTAACTAACGTTGATTATAAATGGATTATAATACCTTAGCAACCTAAAAGATGTCATAGTGTTTTGTAGGATATCAAACCAAAATAAAAATTCACTTAAGTGAAACTAGCGTAACTGACGTAGATTTTATATGAATTCATTTCATAGTGCGTGTCAATATAAAAGGTCAGAGCGTTTTATACGAAATTAAATCAATTTAGTTTTTGTGACAAGTCACTTACGTGTAATTAGCGTAACTGACGTGGTTTTTGAGGAGTCATATTAATGTAATTAGATAGAAATCGCTATTAATATCTTAGTTATTTTTAAGATATTTTTACTCTAGTAAAAGACTTATCATATAAGTACTTATTTCATACTCTAGTTTTTACCCACGACTTCGTCTGCGTTGACTTGAATCGAGATAGCTGTAGAAGATTTATAGTTAAGGTAGCGCCATCTAATGTCAATTTTGAGCAGTCAGGAGAAAACGCTGATGCTGCAGAGTTACTAATCCTCTAGGAACCGTTCAGGTGTTAATCCAGTATAAATACTAGTTGCATTCAGGCGCGGATATTGTAAAAATGAGAAGAAAAATAGCGTTTTAACGAAGTGGGAGAGAGATACAATATTCAATGCAATCGGACAATCGGTTAAGCCGTTATAATGTAACGTTATATGATTTACTGTAAATGTTATATTATCGACATATTAGTTCCAATTATTTTGATTCTCAATTTAAAAGAAATTAAATTTAATGTTAGGTCTGAAAAATATTAAGAAAAAATATTAAAATCAATAAAAAAAAAACGTCCGAACGTAGCGATAAGTTCCGGTTTGTAAGACAAGGGTCCTAACTCTCACCTTAGGGAGTTTTCATAAACTACGTAAGCCGATTTTGGCAACTTTATTACTTTTCTTGAAGGTAGGGATCTTCTGTGGCTTGGCCATAAATAAACGGCAATGGAAATAAGGCATGTAAAAGACGCTCGGGGTTTTAAGCTTAGCACAGTGGGCAGGCAGACCAACTGGCACAATACACTGCTGCATTTATTATTTTAGCCCGTCACAGGCGTAGGTATAATATATATTAATATAAATTATAGCTCTGTTTGTTCCGATATATTTTCTATAGTAATCTTTGAGGTATAATATATATTTCTATTACGTCACCAACAACAACCAATATATTATAGTTACGTGTGTGACGGGCTTTAGTCGCCTTGTACGGCATCCACGAAAATACTTCTAGTAATACTACTAACGAAAATACCGCTACCACATATTTTACATTTTAAAAAGATTAACTGTTTAAACTTACGTGGCCCAGACTCAGTCCAGCATAGCCTGATAACATTCACATTTATTAGGCCACGAGGTTAATAGAAGGCCCCTTGAAGCTACATATAGTATTGATAGACAGTTCTCTTTTATATCGCATTTTAAGTATTTTGACATATTTTTATAAATATTTAATCTATAGGAGGTATGTAAGTTTGAAAAATACATGGTGTAACTAAATACTTATAGTAAACCCGTTAAAGGCACATCCAGTATCGAATAGTGAATAACATTGTTATTCATCACAGGGCTGATCCCTTAGACGTCCACTGCTGGACACAGGCCTTCCCCAATGAACGCAATTCAATTCCTCTTTATTGCAGGTAAAAAAATAAAAAGGTACAATAATAAAGTAACTTACTTACATAATAATATATGCTATATGGTCTTATCGCTAAAAGCGAAGTCTTCACATTGCTGTGTAAAGGTTGTCTGGAAGAAATCGCTTAAAGCGATAAGATCATCTAAACTGTACTATTTGTAACTTTTGTAACTGTATTTGTTTGTGCAATAAAAGTGTATTGTATTATATTGTATTGTCTATATGAAAGTAATCCTTATTTCTAAAATCCGTTTTTTTAAGATATACTTAAGATAGGAAGTCGGCCGCAGTAGCCCTGGGCCAGTGGGCACCAGAGGACATTTTTCCCTGGGTCGAGTCGGTGGGACTTAGATGGAAATATACCCATTTGAAAAGTCATTCCTCATTTTGCGATCTTCGAAAAGTCTCATACAATTTTGTTCTAAATGTTAAAAGAAACACAGCATACAGTGGTTGTTGCCCTTACGTAAAGCGTGTGCTGGACAGGCGGGTTCGTATTCGCAGTTAATGCAGTCTGCTGCCTGTCACCAGGATTTCGACTTTAGTCACTGAATAATAAACGGGTCTCAAAGTATTTTGATACATGTTTGTGTATAGGAGTTACTTGTGATCCGACGTATTCCTCTTAAACAGTGATAGTACAGGTAATTTACAGTCACAGTTATCTGTATAGCTTTTAGTGGTAATTATGATTTAGCAGTCTTTTGATATTTAAATATAAACAATACCTGAACTGTACCCTCGCGGCCACCCAACACGTCCCCGATAACCCTTTCCAGTCGGTCTGGGTCAAACCCCTATACGACAGGCAGATGAGTATTTCTCAACTAACAAATTACCTAAACTTAGGAGGAATACATCGAATTACAAGTAACTATAGTAATTTAAGTACTTTCTCACGTTTTTATAAATATTTAATCTATGTGTAGGTTTTAAATAACATAAGTGAAAACGAAAGCTAAAACAATACTGCCATTGTTGTACATAAAATAGTTGTTAAGACTGATATAAAGCCAGTTTAGATATAAATCGTGTTGGGTAAGATTGATCGTCCGAAATCGATGTAATTTTTACGTCCTGATCAAATCGAAATTTAACAATTTGAGGTAGGTAGGTAAAAGTCTTAGGTAGTCTATGATATTTATATAAGTAGTACATTATTATAAATGTACCTAGAGTTAGAAGTGAATGGGAAATGATAGTTGCAACTTTAAGACACAAACATGCGTCGCCATTTTGTTTGAGCTAAAAATTGCGTTACTCCGAAAAATATGTTCAATCCCTTAATTTATTGTAATAATTAAGAATCAAAATGTATAAGGTCTTCATGCATTTTAGTTTTAGATAAAATGAAAAGAAAAATATATGCTACTTGTTGCGCATGGTTACTACAAAACGTAGATTACTTCAAATCTGACAAAAAACATGGCGACGCATGTAAGCGGCTTAAACTAGGTTTATGAACTAGTTGTATGTGTTGCGAAAGCTACATTCAAAATATAACGCCATAACGCTGGATTCACAATGCAACAAATTGTCACGTATTTCGCGACCATAGCGTCATTCACAGCACGGTGTTGCAAGTTTTTTAATTCAAATTGTAAAGCGTGGTTTGTATTGCGAATGATAATAGGCCGCAGCTCCAGTTATACAAAATCATTGCAATATAGCCATTATTGAAGCTATACAAGGTTCCAGTGTGCTGGACATGTGATTACCGCTGTGCTTGTGTTTATAGCTTGTAATTATGTGGGTACTATCTGTAAAATTAGCACAATCTAAAATTCCTTTCTTTTCACGTCGTCTACTTCACAAAATTGCCATATCGACCTTAAAAATAAATAGGGTTCATTTTAGATTTCAAATTTGACAGATGATATACCTTTATCTAGACGGCGTCTGTACCTAGATTGTCACGATTTTGTTGTTGTGTTGGGGTTGTCTAGTCTGCGTTTTTTTTATATGCAATAAAGTGTATTTGAATTGAATTGACTCCTGAAATACAGTTTACCTAATTTGGGAGTCAGGGCTTCATAAATAATGTATCACTTTGAAATGAATAAAGTTATGTTTATGTTTAATTAGCGCCACTAATTAAACATAAACATAACTTTATTCATACAGGCAGCCATCTTGGCGACTTCAGCCAATCATAGCTCTCGTTGCTAAGAAAAAACTTTAGAAAAGCTGTTTTAGTCTATTCCGCGTGAAATTGCGGCGCCTGGTTTGCATTGTGAATCCATTTAAATCGTGTACATTGTTAGTGATACCAGATGATGCATTTATAGGTTAGTTTAAGTTGTAGAATTTACTCCATGTTTGGCGCAATATAACGCTAATCGAAAAGAAATTGCTGCAAAATTATGTATTTGTATGTGACTTAAATACGGTAGCTTTTTTTAAATTTAACTTTAAATGTAAATCATATTTGAATTAATAACTTTGAAGGATGAAAATGAATGTTTAATATTTTTATAACTATCCAGATATTTGATAATAATAAGGATAAAAAATCTAATAACCATGTGATGAACATTTGCGACGCATCGATACGCTGGCTGTCCTTATCTCATTACCATAGTACTAAAAATCCTAGTATGGAATTCGACAAGTGTATTCGTTAATTATTTATTTATTCATAATATCAGTTAGAAGGAAATCCCCTATGTGGTTATGTCAAACAAACTTTCATCATCGCTTTATTGATTATGTCTACTATTGCTGAGTAATGTTTTGTTGGTAAAATTCCACTGCCGGACCAAGTTCTCCGTGACTCTGATTGAGTTTTACTGCATCGAAATAAAATCTGAGCTCAATGCAAACGTTATCCAAGTTGGCTAGAGAATAATTATCACGATAATTATCATTGAACATAATTATATTGATAATTCGTAACCAATTTGCAAATAGCGTTGATGAATTGCTACCCGAGCCCAACAAATGTTGCCATCCTAAAAGTTAAATAAGTATACTCATGATTGTTAGAAATCACAACTATTTATTATTAATATTGTGGTTATTTTCATCCATCAAAGAGATTACTTTAAGTTTAAAAATAACTATTTAGTTAATTAGTCGGTTAAAAACTGAAAATAAATATAAACTTAGTGCCAGAATTGTAGATTTAATTTTTTATGTCAATTTATTAAGCTTTATTTTGATATTTTACTTATATTTTTAAGGAAAACTCGATTAACTATCATATATCTTATAACTTCTTCCAAGTACAAAGTTGTCATTGGAAGTCACTCAAGTTATTTTCGATGTTTTCGATAAATGTATTTCACTTTACGTGTTTTTTTATTAACATACTTTGTACTTTTTGTATTTAATGTGATATCGACTGACTTTTTTACTTTTTTATTTACATACTTAATCTTTTACACATATTTAGGAAACGAAAATTAAAAATATTTAAGAACACATTGTAATAAAGAAGCATTGCTATTTCTAATACAATTAAATATTACTACAATCAGTGTGTTTTCATTGTACCTACTTTTAATGTTTCTGTTTAACAAATATAGATAACTTCATATCTAATAAAAACGTAAACTTCGCGTGTCTGTACATTGAAGATATTTGCAAAAGAAAATTGGGGTCTAAGGATAAGTAACAGAACACATTTCGATCATTTTTGTCTGTTTGTCTGTTAGTTTGTGCACGCATCACGTAAAAACTATTGAACCGATTTTGATGGACCTTTTTACATAATCATAGGGCTCAACTCGGAGTACCATTTAGTCTTTATTTCAACGCAATCGGCTTACTCAATCAAAAGTTAAGGGAATTTTTAGTTTTCAAATACATTAGTAGGTATGCAGGACATCAAAGAAGTATAATTATAATGTTCGGTGCAATTCAGATTGCGATGAGTTAGGAGCTGTAGTGGCCGTGGGAGTGGGCTTGGGCGTCGGGTTCGGAGTCGTAGCTAAAGTCGGAGTTGGAGTAAGAGATTAAAAATTATTGTTTAGTCCACGCGAGCGAATCTGCGGACACAACTAGTACTAAATATTACTACGTAAGGAAGCGATACTCTACTCCCCCCGACAGTTTAACGTCTCCCGCACGCAATTAGCACGCTGCGTAGCACCAGCCGGTTAGAAAGAGAAGCACTTATGTGTTGACGTATAACGTTATCCCTCTCTCGGTAGTTTACGCGCACACACAAACGTGTAAGCATAGGTTATTGCTTTGTAATAGTGGTAGGTAGGTAATTAAATCTGTTCAATTATGTTATTAAATAGAAAACTACGAAGGTCAGTGTAATGTGTTGTGTATTAGCCATTTATTTTGACATATTAGCAGTATCTTGTTCATCCTTGTGATTAGAAACATCCCGATCAGCAACATCTCGATCGCCAACACCCCGATCGCCAACATGCCGGTCAGCAACATCCCGATCGACAACATCCCGATCGACAACATCCCGATCGACAACATGCTGGTCAGCAACATCTCGATCGGCAACATCCCGATCGGCAACATTAACTTGCTGCGACTCGTATTCTTGTATTACATGAAATAACTTTGCAATCTCAGCCGGATCGCCTGGTACCTGGATAATAATCATATTTATTGGTAAAAATATTTACAAGTCAAAAAGTTAATTAATTCAATTGCACATGTGACGTAATTAATATATTATATAAATAGTTTCATACATTTTATACCTAAGATCATATCAAATACTATCGTTCAGTAACTCTTCAACTGAGTAGTAGGACGTAGCAATAAGCCATTACACATTTATGCCCGACGTATACATAAGACGACTGAGTGACAGAGGCGTGGCAGTAGCGGTATCATCATCATCATCATCAGGTTATTTTTGTCTTCACTGCAGGAGCACAACCCTCTCATCTGCCGGAGACAGACGGAGGATTTGGCCTACACTCCCCGCGCAGGCCAGACGGGTTGGTTAGGCCTGGTTGATGTTTTATAATGTACTAGCAAACGCCCGATGCTTCGCCCGCGTGGAGCAAGTTTTTATTTCCCGAGGGAATCATTGTTCCAGAGGTAACCATGAGCCTATGTTCATATACATGATGTTATATGTACTAATCAAAAAATTATGGTAATTAGTTTACTCTTACTAACACTCTTTCGACTTAATTATATTAAAACTGTTGCCCGCGGATTCGCCTGCTTAAAAAAGTGTTTGTTCCCAGCCTGAAAAAAACCCTCGGTAAATTTTAGCCCCTTAGGGGATGAATTTGGAAAAGCCCTACCTTAGTGCTTGCCTATGCTATATAAGCAACCACTGTGTAAAATTTCAAGTCTCTAGACTCAGTGGTTTGGGCTGTGCGTTGATATGTCAGTCAGTCAGTCGGTTTCTTCTTTTATAGATATATATTCCCTTAGTCGCCTTGTACGACATCCACGGGAAGAGTTGGAGTGGTCCTATTCTACTCTACCGGAAACCGGGTAGCGGTTACTTCATACAAATCCCGCTTCCCGCGGCGGTAGTGTGTGTGACGTGTCTCATACTAAATCGAATAATGCAAAAACCGGATCACGCCTCCGCCACGCATTCGCTTTCTGTGTGTTTCGAACTTTACTGTTTCAAGATTAGTAGGTAATGAACCAAATACATACATACATAAATAATGCTCACGCCTTGGTCCCAGATAGGGTTGCCAGGTCTTAATACGGCGAAACCGGACTGGGCAGGCAGTTTACCCGGACTTTTCGATATCAAGGTCGGACACTCTAAAAGCCAACGATTTTAGAACTCCATCCGACTCGATTGACTCGTGCATGAGCCGTGAGATGGCGACTCGATTAACTCGAGCTCGTGCACGAGCCGCGAGATGGCCCAAGATGTAAAACCTAACAAAAACCGGACGGACCGGACACTGGCGAATTTGGCCGGACAAACATGCAAAAAGCCTGACCCTGTCCGGCTTTATCCGGACGTCTGGCAACCCTAGTCCCAGAGGGGTAGGCAGAGGCGATGTATCGCCAAATTGCGCAATTCAATGTCGCAAAGCGAATTTCCTTCGCCCGCTTTTCGCACCATGATACCCCTTCACGTGATGTGTTGCGAACAACATCGCCAAATGAACCAAATAAAGATGTTATTATTAGGGCTTCGTAATAAATTATACCCTTATCAGACAATACTACATGTTACTACGTAAAGGAGCCACACACACCGCTTCATAGCTGATAGTACCAGCCGGTTAGATAGAGAAGCACTTATGTGTTGACGTATAACGTTGTCCCTCTCTCGATAGTTTACGCGCACACACGCACGGGTACGGACAGGTTGGTGCGCCTGTAGGCTGTAGGCGATTAAATCTGTTCACTTAAATGGAGTGTCGGGGATGTGCCTTAAACCGAAGCTCTTTTGTCTTTCTGTCAGCCGCGCCGGTAACTCGAATATTACTGGACCGATTGAGTTAAAATTTGAACCTATATGCCTGCGCGTAGCTACGCGAGAATATAACTAGTAAGAGACGGGAAAATTCTTGAAAAAAGCAACACAATCCGTCTGGTTAGGAAAACCACTGGAGTCCTATAACAATTTTGAGTTTCGGTGCTCTTTTTGATTTGGACGGATTAGGCCGCCATTAAAAACTCTGTCCGTTTCATACATTGGTTTCTATAATCCGTCTGGTTACGAAGACCACCGAGTCCTATAACAATTTTGGGTTTCAGTGCTCTTCCTGATTTGGACGGATTAGGCCGCCGTTAAAAACTCTGTCCGTTTCATACAACGGTTTTTTACTACTGAGTTGCGCCAGCCTGGTAACTACGTTTTCCCGGCAATATGCGATGGCCGGAAAAATTATGAAAAATCTTATAGAGCGAAGTGGCATACATGCAGAAAGCCCATCTTGTAAGTGGCGCCAAGTCGTTAAAAGCAAAGATAATTTAAAAAGTAAGTAATAGAGAACAAATATAGCAAACCTCACCATGTCTTGCACAAGGCATCGCTCCTCTCCATCCACAGTTATGCAAATACGTTTGTGGTGATAGTTTACCTGACAAATATAGATATTAAGTAGCAAAGATAATACCTATATTACTAATTTTTATAGTAACTAACTGTGCCCAAAACATTGCACATACATATAGACGGTCATACTGAAAAAAAAAAACAGCTTGAGTAGTACCTCAGACTAAAAACGAATAGTATATAATCTATGTTCAGTACTAAGGCATTTTTTTTAGTATAGCCTGCCCTTTATATGTCTACGGCTTACCATTGTACATACTCAGAGAACAAAGTAAAAAAAGCAAAGAAAGAAAATGATTTAGTAGTCAAAGTTGTTATATTTATAGATCTTGCTGACGGTCACTGTTGGACAGAGCCCTATTTAATTATCTGTACATTGGAAATATTTGTAAAAAGTTTGATTTGGGGGAGGAAGGATAGGTAATAGAATACATTAAGATCATTTTTGACTGTTTGGATGTTTGTCTGTTTGTTTGTACGCGCATCACGTAAAAACTTCATTGGGTCAGTACCCAATTATGATGGAGTTTGCAGAAAAAAACAAAATAGAAGGACTGGATGATACTTTGTTTTAGAAGACAATTAACATTATCAGTATATTCAGAACAGTATAATATAATCTTTCCGAATTCCGATTTTCATGATAATAATCTTTAAAATATTTTTATTTTGTCAGATAGAATCTTTAAACTTAATTTCTGTTTAGTTCGTAAAATTACACTTTAGTTTTCATAACCTCGTAAGTACATTCATTATTAATTCGAATGCGTACACATGTGATTTTTTGAAAACTTAAAAAGATCTATATATTTGGAGGGAGCAAAGGGGGAATGGGAAAGAGGCAGGAAAAGAAGAGGGGAGGGGTGCCGTATTTATTACGCACATAGTAACTATTTAGTAGTCTGTGGTGTGGTTTTCGGCGGGATCCAGATTGCGATGAGTGAGGAATAGATTTGGAGGGAGGGGAAGGGAAAGAGAAGAGGGAAAATGAGGAAAGAAGAGAGCAGAAGGGTAGTGGGAGGAGGTAAGGGGATAATTGGTTGATGGGTAAGGTTGAATTTTCGCTGAAACATAAAAATCCTCTACTTTGTTCAATTCACGAAACCTTGTTATTGGCTGTTAGGTATCAAAGTAGCGGATATCGATTCTATTAAATAAAATCGTAAACATCGCGTATCTGTATATTGAAGACATTTGAAAAAAAAAATTTAAGGGTCTAAGGATAAGTAATAGAACACATTTCAATTTTTTATCGCAATCGATTTACTCAATCAAAAGTTATGGACATTTTTAGTTTTCAAATACATTAGTAGGCAAGGTTAGTATGCAATATATTGCACATAATAGTATTTCCGTACTATACAGATGGCGATGTGTTTGGACTACATTTGGAGCTGGGAGTGGGAACGGGAGTGGGAGTGGGATGGAAAGTGAGATTGTCTGAGTGGAAATGGGATAGGGAGCGGAAGTGGGATTGGGAGCGGATTCTGTAGTCGACGCGAGCGGAGCCGCGGACACAGCTAGTATTACATAAGGTAAAGCGTATGGCCAACAATTGAGTAGGTACCCCTATTGGTATAACCCTGTAACTTACAGATGCTTTATCCAACGGTAGCTTCGTAATAGTTTTGTCACCATTCTAAAAGAAACACGAAATATATTAAAATATTATCTGTATTGAGGGACTTACACACACTTATACGAATATAGTTAGTAAATTAATTTATAGGCCAACAACGGATGCGGAGAACGGGTGTAATGGCGTTCATTTCGGTAGGCCTATGTCCAAGAGTGGACGTCTAAGGGCTGATATGATAATGATGTAGTCGACTGGATGCGATCATACGCGGCCTGACGCGACCAGGCGCGATCGAACACCACCAGACGTGACGCGATTTGACACGACAGTTCGCGACCACGGAGACCGGATGCGACCAGACACGACTAGATGCGACAGAACGTGACGAGACGCAACAGAACATGACAGAACGCGACCAGACACGATCACACGCAAACAAACGCCACTAACCAGCCTAGACCCATGTACCCATGCATCCTAACGTGACCGGACGCGACTGATGGACGCTACAGGACGCGATCAAACATAACACAAAACACAGAGGCGACAATAAGTGAATTAAGGATTAAACTACTCACCACAGATACAAAAACCAGCACAAAAGCCGTAAAGAAGAATAAAATTTGCATTTTTTTATTAATGTTTTACTGGCAATCAGTAGTTACACGGAGACAACGTTGATTGATTTCACATCTGAAACTCAATCAGAGATAATTTTCTACAATTTCACGAAAAAACTGTCCTTTACAATTATTTATCGTTAAGAATCGTAATTGATTCGTTTCAATTACAGAATAGCATGAACGAATTAACCAAATGTATATATGTATGTATGTAAACGCTTTATTGTACCAAAATTAAAAACAACAAAAATGAATAAACGAAAAAAGTTGTGTACAAAGGCGGACTTATCCCACTTAGGGATCTATTGACACCTTAGAGTAACTGATAGGACCGGTATACTGCGTTAAATATAATGATTAATTGTAAATTAAATATATAAAATGAGCTTGAAATAGAGTGGTTACCCCGCCAGACTATCTTACCGCCATACTATCGTTTAATTTTGATAATCGAATTACTCAGTAAGTGTCGCCTTAGGTAGTTTTGATATAACATAAGCCACATACGGGCTTATTCCATTAATCTCCTGCCAAAATCCCCTGCGAAGA
Source organism: Esperia sulphurella (assembly GCA_947086405.1). Taxonomy (NCBI): domain Eukaryota; kingdom Metazoa; phylum Arthropoda; class Insecta; order Lepidoptera; family Oecophoridae; genus Esperia; species Esperia sulphurella. The sequence continues at coordinate 6,981,076 of OX352282.1, forward strand.
GAATTGTTCGACTTTTTGTCCAGTAATCCCCTGCCGGTGATAAATTCCAGAAATCCCCTTATCTATTTTTTTCTTTATATAACAAATGTAAATAATTAGATAATCACTGTCTTTAATTTTTATAGAACAATTTTCACCAGTGTGTACACAAAATCTTTCATATGTTTACAGTAATAAACAAAATCTTGCGTAAAATCACATTTTACGCAAAGGGGTAATATTGTACAGGAACTAAGTATAAATATCCAATACAATGTATGTTGTACGTACCTACAATTTATGGCAAATAAATGAAATGAAATCCTCTATCCTTTAACATGCATTCAACATGCAACAGGTTTCATCAGGGACATGATAACAGTCAAAATACCTAGTAATATATTATATTTGCATAAACTGAAATATCCATAGGACTTTAACCATAACTATTATCTCATCTGGGCGTTAACCGCTCGCGGAGAAATGGATTTATCTTGGCGTTCGGCGGCGTCGCTTTAGATTGGCCTACTGAAAACAAGGCTGTATGCTTTTTGTTGTAGACACCTTTGTCCTATATAAATAAGTAAATCAAAAAGAAAAAAAGAAGAATGTTGTTATTCCGGTTATTCCCCCCAATTTCCATATTTTTTGGGGAACAGTTTGTCTTTTATTATGTAGGTACCTCTCTGTGTATTTTCCAAAATAATGTATGTTTCGAGTTTTGGTGTTTAAAAGATCGTGTGTGAAGGAAATATAACAAAAGAGCTTCCTAACATCAAATCTTTCTAAAGATATGGTAAGCTGTACCTAAGCAAGGGATGACCGATTGTAATTTGATTGTGACGATAACTAATAATCGATCTTAGTTCGGTCCACTTAAGATAAGACTGTATGTCTTGAGGTTTACTTTGCCTTCTTCTATACAGAAACAAAAAAGAAAAATTTTGTTTCTTATTTTGTTTAGTCTGTGGTCGGCTTGATTTGACGGGTCCGGTTAATTTGCAGCCTGATAATGTACAGCCCGATCATTCATGTACAGGAATGTACAGGCAATAATTCATGTACATGGCATCAAAATATCGGGTTGTACAATACGGGTTGAGCATTATTGGCTGTAAAATATCAGCTCGTGTCAACATTGTACGGCCTGGAAAACACAGCCAATAATGCTCAACCAATAATCCATGTACATGTACATGAATTATTGGCCGTACTATTTTGGCTGTGAAATTTTGGCTGGATTTTATCGGCACGGTCGTGGATTGCACAGCCAGAAATGCTCGACCCGATCATTCATGTACACTTTGCTCCTATTGGTCGAAGAGGTTCTGACAGCTTCATGCTCTGTTTACACAAATAATTATTCTGGTTGGGAGAGTTACCATAGAGTTACGGACAGTTACCATCGAAGTTCATACTTATCATGTTTAAATGCTCAATTCAGTGGTTATAATTTGGATATAATTATAAAAGTAGAGAGGCCTAAAATAGGTACTTGTTTTTTTGGATTAAATAAAGTACACCTTGACCACTATTTACCAAATTACTTTGTAATAAATTCAACTTAAAAATGTCCTCGCAAAGTATTGGAAAAAAATAATTAAAACTTGTGCACTAATCAAATATAAAGGTACATGAGCTCAATATTGACTCAATAAAATATTAACTCTTTTTATGTGATGTTAATGAAATAATAATGCTTGTTTTACTTTAATTTTCAGTTTTGAGAAGATTTAATTAAACGGTTGAACTGAGCACAGTAAAAGTGACGATGTCATCAGTGCAGTGTGTACGTGCCTCCCGCTATTGTTAGAAGAAAGACAGCACTACAGCAGATACAGCTACCTACTACAACACCATCATGTCAACTTCAAATTCTTTTGGAGACATTGTCCTGTACTATATAATTTACAATTAATTGTATTGGAGACTGTGAGATAGAGTATTTTGGAGACATTGTCCTGTACAACTGTATTAGATTGTGTGCGAGAAATTATAATGTAAGTAACATAGACACTATTTACCATCAACCATGGCATTGTGCACTTCCAGGGGCAAATATGCCTTTTTAGTGAAAAAACAACACTTATGTATTATGCATGTCATATATAGGAGTAGGGTTCCATAGTTTGTATGTACAGTTATCACCAATGGAAAGGCCATTTTACATGTGTGAAGAGAAGCTGTGAATGGTCGGAATATAATAATGAGGAAAAATACAGAATCCACATAGGAGGAAAAGACAAATTGACCATTCCTTAAATGGAACATTACATGGTGTGCTATGTCCTTCTTTTACATGGGTGTTCTGATTTGGATGTTCTCATTCTTTCTCATTAGACTCAGATGATGGACCATAAAATTCCGTGTAATGCAGAAGCACCCTAAAAGCACTTCTCACAGTGCCCGTTTGTGTGATGTCATGTCGTACACAGTGCAACGCGGCTATTGTCTGCATTTTACTTCAAATTTTGATTGTAAATCATAATGCAAGTTCTTGGTATGTTTCGACAAGTTAAAAACACTGGCAGTGTAACCTGCTTACTCATAAACATAAATAAATTTGAGTGGAATAGTCTATTGTAAAAGTTTTGTTAATTTTAATTCATTTTGTTAATGTAGGTAATTTATTATCAGTACAGAGCATAGTTCAGAACCCTCCAAGCGCAAGTCCAACTCTAAGTTGGCTACCTTTTATTTTGCAGTTTCAGAGTTGGTCCCATAATAAAAGTTGTTATGAATGATTGGTGGTCTAATAGTTTTCGGTTTGCGAACCACTAAAAAGTCAGCCTAAATAGATAACTTATTGTTTGATTTGAAAAAAAAAAGATACATTTAAAGTCATTTTTCAATTCACAGATTTTAAACCAGTGCAGTCATCGAATGCAGTGCAGCATAGTCATCGAATGCAGTGCTGCAATATCTTCTCTGGCTTTCGGTGAAAAAAAGTCATGATGAAGTAAAAAACAAGGGCAAAGGTTATTGACTCTACTCTACTGATCTTAGGATCAAGGATCATACACATTATACATATATAACATTATATGTATGTATAACAAATTATAAATAAAAATAATTAACCATGCATTATGTTGTCTGATTCCTTAATTTAATATAGATTTTTGATGACAGAGGGAGTTGAATAATATCTAAGTACCAACGATCTCTATGTACTACTAGATGGAGCGTTCCAAACAATCGCTCTGTTCCATGCAAGTAGCCACAACTCTTTCATATTCACAATGAAACTTGTGCAGTTACTATGCAGAACATTTAATTATTACTAAATATTAACGCTACGGTTAAATAATGTCATATAGTTCAGGTATTTAGTTATTATGCAGTCTATTATGCACTTATTTTGCCCCCCTCGCTCTTACTGCCTTGTCTCACACCCTGTAGGGTTGGCTGGAAGAAATCTCTTTTAGAGATAAGCTCACCTTTGTACACACCATTTATTACTGTATTTCATTTTAAGATGTGCAATAAAGAATATAATATATATTCTTATATAAGTACCATATGTACTCATCCTTCAGGTTAAGTCTACCTTACCTTAGTTACTTTAAATAATGACTTAATCAATTTAAAACTTTAGTCCCCTATTTCACCTATTGACCTGGTCAACATCAGAGCCACAGGATAGCGCGTGTATGAACCGCACCAGAAAAACAAACATTTGATACAAACTTGAAGTTTTTATCTCAAATAGTGACTGAGATCTAGGTGCTGTTGATCTGGTCATCCTCAGACTCTCAAGATTACGCTGGTGTAAACTACACCATGAATCCAAACAATTGAGTTCAAACTAAACTATCTTTCTACCTGAAACAGTTAATGAGATCCAGGTTCTATTGTTCATCATCATTCATCATACACTTGAAATTGTCAGAGTGTGAAGTATATGCTTATATATCTATGTACCAGTATATTCGTCCCCTATTTCACCCCCTAAAGACTAAATACCAATTTTCTTGGATAAATATCTTCACAACTTTCGAAGTTACGAAAATCGGCCTTACCCCGCGATTCGTACGGTAACTGGTGTTCGAATCGGTATGATTGGTAAGTATTTGTTGTGCCACAAGCTAGCTGTGAAAGTTTCAGCTGTGGAAGTGGAAGTTGTCATCCTACCAGAATTTCAACTTTTTGAGCACATCAGATCTCAGCCTCTAACGTGTTTTAGGGACCCATTTCTTAACAAAGTTTAGTAATGCCAAAGATAATATATCTACTTAACTTTTAAATGTATTTTGTAGCTTTGTTTTAAATGCATGCTTCACTGCGACACAATGTTGTATGCCCACGTGGCGGGACATAGCTGAGCTCTATGACATGTAATACCTATACCTATGATCCACAATAGAGATATATTTCATTTCACACACAGCCATCTAATCCCAAACTAGGCAGAGCCTGTACTATATGGATATCAGACAAATGCATACTTATGTAGATAAATAACATCCAGACACAAGGCACTATCATCGCTCATCACTCAAAACATGTTTACCTGAGCGGGATTCAAACACATGATCCCATGCCTCGCAGACAGGCGTAGATATTGCGGAGCATATTAGGTATTATGTTATAGTACCTACAACTTTTGACGTTTTTTTGTTACAGTACCTACAATGTATGTTTGTGGAAATAAAAAAAATATTTTTTTATTTTATTTAATCTGCATTAAAAATGCTTTCATCTAAATATTCCACACCAGAAAAATCTTCGTCTATGGCTCGAGCCTTCTCCAATAGTCTGGCTGTCTTCAGATGTGTCACTACTGCTGCTGTCATTTTGAGGGTTTATGACTATTCTGACGATGTCGCTAAAGATTTATCCTGTTACGTAATATTCCATTACTATTTTCATTACATGTTGGCATGATTTTCTCCCAATCATCAACTGAAACCTTCCGAAACGCTTGTTCAGCTGCTGCCTAGAAAATAAAACAATATAAATATTTGCAAGAACTTAATTATGATTTTAAAATTAATTTAAGTCCAGTGCCCTAACATGCAGCACTGTCGGCGGGATCTGGTAGGACTGATATTATGTACGGCTAACACAAGGCAAACACAAGGGCTCATCACACAAATGTCAGCCCTGGGCGGGTTCGAACCCGCGACCCCGAACTTCGCAGGCAGATGTTCTACCGACTACGCTAAGGAGCATAATATTAATAACTTTCATCTTTATAAATTGATAAAAATAGTACGGTTTCGAGTTCTGTCAAACATCGTGTGTACACCAAAGAGAATATAAAAGGTGTAATTAGAGGTTTGTTCATTTTGAACACAATCACCACGACCACAAATAACAAATACAACAGAAATTACACGCCAACGATAATTGTTTACAAGAATTGACACTACACGTACCGACTTGACGTGTTTGACATGTTTTTTTTATTAAAGATTTTACGGCTTTGGGAACGAGCCATTTGTAGCCTGTCTGTAACTTCCACTATTCTACACCAGGATTGTTGCCAGTGATTAATTTTGTTAGTTCCACGTGTACGAGTACGTAATTGTCAAAAAACTTGATGGTTCAGCTGGAAGACTTCTGGCTGGCTGAACCATCATTTCTATCACTTCAAGGTGTTTAGCACTGTTGGAAACTAGTCAAATCGTTTTTGACAGCTGTAAATGCTGTCAAACAAAATAGGTATATATAAGCATTTTTCCAAACATTGGTGAAAAAACGGTCGAGCGAATGCGTTTATTACGAATGCTGGTCTTATGGGTTTGCGCTTGACCTCAATCGAATGCTGCATGAATGAAAAAAATTGTAGAGCTCCTAAAGATCTGCAAAAAACTCCGCGACCGCAATATTAAGGTTAATTTACAAATGAATGTCGATGTATTCAAAATATCATATCATAAATAACTTAGAAATAAAAGTACAAGCTGAAAGCCGCTTAAGGCCGAAGCCTCAGTCCAGAAGCCGGCCCCGAGTCAAGCCCTGTGCAAACGTACCCATTACACTGGCCGCATTTCCGCGCTGAATGGCCAGTGCAATGCGCTGCACCAGGTGTGACTCGGCGCGGGCTTCTGCACCATTATTTCTCAAGCGCCGCCCCAGCGTTCTTACAAAGCCCTTCGCTTCCTGGGACCACACTCCGCTCACCTCCACCGCGAAAGGGACAAATAGGTAACTAGCCTTAATTAAGGACTGTGTATTTGTAGTGCTTTTGAGCAGCAGCCCATTCCGCGGCCGCCCGCCCCCCGGACAGTGCGCGTCAGGTGAGAAGCCGCGAAGGTACTGACACACGTCGCGTCCCACACCAAACATCGGCCTCTATCCCAGAGGATCAATGTAAGCCCATCTGGTCGCTTGCCGTCCGTACGGCTCAACCCGGGAGGCTCTAAGGTGCACGGTACGCCAGCAGACACCAGGGCACGACGGATGACTTCGTTGAGCATGTGGTGTCGCGGGAAACGCCCTGCCGACATCCTACAGCTCAAGCCGTGATAACCCTTGGCATCTGCTTGCGCGCTGCATCTGCAACCGTGTGGCTCGCAGACGCTGCACCCTAATCGAAGAGCCACAGCCACCCTCAACGACCCGTCGTCAAGAGCTGTGCCCAGGTGGGACGAAGGGAGGGCATGAAGCCAGGCCCCGGACTCCGGACAGGACGCCGCCCTGAGGCGAGCGATGTCAACACCTACTGCCGACTCCAGCAGTTCCATGGCAACAGCCCTGCAATGTTGCTCGTCCTACTGGTGCTGCGAGCATGGATATCCGGCCGATTGGCGGTGGGGCACACCAAGGACCAAGCCGTCAGGGCTTCCGCCACATAAGGAATAGCAAGACTGTCACCTTGTACATTGAGTATATTAGCAGCGTGGGAATTTACAAATTGACTAAATCACAGATATATTTAATAGTTCAAATTCAAATTCAGATCATTTAATCGTAAACACAGGGAGTTTTAAGCTGGTCGAATACATTTAGGTACTCTATGTTTTGCTTACAGGCGTATGACATTTAGTGTTTAACGTTTCACAAATTAAACATTTTTTTCATTACATATTAAAATTAAAGCAAATAATTAAGTACAATATACAGATGTCAATAACGGAATATATACATGTCAAAAGCGATTTATTAAAATAATATAGAAATGTCAATTTAAATTTGCATCATTTAAAAAGTCTGTTATGGTATAATAGCACTTGTCCACGAGAATGTCAAATATTTTTTGCTTAAAGCTAGGTAGTTGTAATGATTGTATGTATTTGGGCAATTTATTAAATTTTTTAGGTGCTAGGCACACTATACTGCCATGTAGCATGGCAGTTTTAGATGGCACAATGCAAAGCCTCTGTCTGTTTCTTTCTTATTAGTACATTACAACCACAGTCTGACTCGCCCTCGACCTTCGGTCTCGGCCTTTAGTCTAGCTCGTCCATCAGCAATGTTGACTGCGCTATGATGGTCTGGAAAAGCCATCAGCGCGGTCAGCAGTGCAGTCATTGCGAACCAAGGCTTTATAGTGCTTTACTCAACAATGCGAGTAATTTTTGTAAATTTTCTGTACCTTTTTTTAATTATCGTAAACAATCTAATTCTGAATAAAATCTCTTTGCACAATTTCTTTCCACCGGACTATTTTTGAAACAAAACTTGGCAATAATCTTAGATTATTAACTACCTAAGGCAATAATGGATTTTCAAAGGAAATTTCTGGTGGCAGCTCGACTTTGCTCAAAGAGAGTGGTCAAAATAATGACCAAATTACAAGTATTATTGAGTAAAATTAATTTCAATCGGTCAGGGGTAATTTAAGAAGGAAATGTTAAATTAGTGCACAAACATACCGTAAGAAAAAGGTCACATTAACATTTCAAAAATTTTAATTTGTTGCGCTTTGACCCATATTGCTTTCCGTGAATTTTGTCTCATTTTATTGATATTTGTGGAAGTTGTGAGCTTTTAATTTTTCAGATTGAATTTGAAAATATGCCTCCCTAATGAAGGAAGGTGGCTAAACGTATATCCATCGCAGAGCATATTTTTATATGTTCCCAGCCTGCTATCAGTTTCATTTTAACTCAAAAAACAATAAATGGCTCATTTTTGTGTATTGCTCATAATGCTCATCTACGAACAAATCTGTATATATTTTTTTTATTATTATTAATGGGTTTGCGCTTGACCTCAAACTCACCTGATGGTAAGTGATCATGAGGCCTAAGGTGGAACGCGCTTACCCAGAAGTTGCCTATTCACTCTTTCTTTAAAAAGATCCAAATTGTACTTATCCGGAAATACCCAAGCTGGTAGGGAGTTCCATTCTTTAGCAGTTCGCATCATGAAAGAGGAAGAAAAACGCTTCGTGCGAGAGCGTGGTATGTCAACTACATAAGGATGAAGGCCCTCACCACGTCTGGTAGTCCGTTGATGGAAGGGGGATGGGGGAATCAAATCGTGTAATTACTGGGCACACTCTCCAAAGTGTAAAATGTAGAATACCGAAAGACAGGCCACACTGCGACGATGTTTAAGGCTCTGTAACTTGGTATTTACCAGACGTATGACCTATGTGGCAACACTACGGCGAGAAGGGCTCGTTCCCAAGGCCGTAAAACCAATTAAAAAAAATGAAGTTCCTTCACAAAACACCCCGCGAGAAATCCCCGCTTTTCTTAAGCCAGAGAGCGCGTTCCGTTTCATGCAAAATTCAATCAAGCTAATAAGTTTATAAAAAAATCGAAAAAAAAATCATGATTTTTTTAGGATTTATCTGATTTAGGATTTATACATGATTTTTTGGATATATAAAAAAATCGTGATTTTTTTTCCAACCCTGGTACATGCAATCGGTTTTTAGGGTTCCATAACTCAAAAGAAAAAAAAAGAATCCTTATACAGGATCACTTTGTTGTTTGTCTGTCTGTCAAGATGTTTTTCTCAGGAAAGCGTGGAGGTTTCAAGTTGAAATTAATATCAAATACTCAGGTTTGCAATCCCTTGGAGCTGTGACAAAACTTCTAAGTCAACGTAATTAAAAGATACGACCGTATATGCCGCATAATCTGACACTCTCAAGGGAATCAAAACCTTTAGGGTACTTTCCGTTGACCTAGACTAGAATCATGAAATTTGGCAAGAAACAAGGTCTCACAGACTCACAGCACAAGTAAAGGCAAAAGTCCGTAAATCATTAATTTCTAACTTTATATGTGGAATTTTTACTTGACAAACTTATCAGTATGAAAAAAACCTCAAAACTAAGTTTGTCACGTAATAATTCCACTTTACGCTTACATCTTGGTACGGAAGCCGCAGTAGAGTTTCGCCATGTCCGTCTGTTTGTCTGTCCGCGGCTTAGCTCAAAGACTATTTAGTAAGTATACATATTAATCACGCCGACAAAAAGGGTAAAATAAAATGAGAAAAAACAAAATTTTAGGGTACCTCCCCTACACGTAATGTGGGGATGATTTTTTTGTTCCTTGTCCTATCCTATGGTGTGGAGTATCGTTGGATAGGTCTTTCAAAAATATTTCGAGTGTGTAAAGACCGTTTTTCAATTCAAGGCTCCGTTTTGTGAATATTGAGCTTTAAAGTGCTAATGCTGCCAGCTAAACGATTGTTTATGGATATGTGAAAAAATTCACGGCAGTAGTATATATAATGAATTTAAAAGGAAAACTATCACAGTTAAGTAGGCTTTACAAGTTAACGAGTAATAGTCGAGCAACTTATAAAATGTACTTGGTTACGTAAATATTTCATAGAAACTCCATACAAAATAACTTATATGAACTGCAAATATAAGTTTGTATTTTAAACCTGAAGAGGACTGATAGTACTGACTACGGAACCCTACATTGAACTGAACGTGAACTGACACGCACTTGTTTTTTTATTTTAACTTCACTGTTAAACCGATAAATAACGACAAGAATGCTTTCTTTCCATTTCCGAGGGAATGCATAGCCCTGAACATTTCGTTCCTTTTCGGTATCGGCGCATTCTTACCGGTACCTATATTTCATTCCAGATTAATAGTCCTATGAAAACAAACGCATTTGCGTCTCGAAAACAAAATACACAATAGATGGTGTTCCTAAGTGGACTGCAAAGTTTACATGGTAATACAAACCTGCTTTTGCTGCTGGTGACCCTTTCATGTATATGTTACCGAGACGTAAATAGCGTTGGTTTTCATAGGACTATGAATCTGGAATGAAATATATCTACCTACTGACTATTATAAAAATGTAAAAAAGCCGTGTCTGTCCATTGAGGATATTCCAGAAAAAACAGTCGAGATACTGGGTACTGGGACGTAACCATGACCAAAACAATATTTTTTAGAATTTTTATCTGTTTGTTTGTGCTCGTCAACACGCTAAAAGTAGTGAACGGATTTTGATGTGATTTTCAAAGTTTTGTATCTTGGGTCGAACTTAAAATCTAAGTCACATTTTATCTGATTACGGTGCAGGCCCGAAATGGGTCCTCAAATCGGCCCTGGCATTTTAGAGACGGTAGGCCCTAGGGCCTCGCAAGAGAGAAGAGCTAGGGTCACAGAGCGTTCACTCACGCGAAGCCCTCGCGAGCACAGACCCGTACAAAACACCTGCCTTGGGAGAGTGAAGAGGGCCCGTCTCCCCTCGAGTCACCTCGCGTGAGGTCGCCTCGTGAGAGTGAGGCGGTAGTATAAAAATTGTCACAAAGCGTTCACTATCTCGAAGTTCTTGCGAGGCGAAAGTGTGATACGTTACTCCGCCTCCTCTCGCGCGCATTGTTCAATACAAAATACCATCCTCGCGAGAGTGAAGAGACCCCGTCTCGCCTCGTGTCACCTCACCATAGCTCTTGACTCTCGTGAGGCGAGAGTGGTCGGTTGCCTCGCCTCGCGTCGCGAGGCCCTCGCAAGCACTGCCTTGCGAGAGTGAAAAGGGCCGGCCTCCCCTCGTATCACTTAACGCGAGGCCACTTCGCGATGCCCTCGTGAGAGTGAGGAGGTAGCATCACACGAGGCCGCCTCGCGAGGCCCTCGTGAGAGTCAGGATATAATAGCATTAGATATTTTTCATTAGTCGACGCCGAGATTTGCTTTCAACTAAAAATATGTATGGCCGATGAACATTGTTCTTTCCCACCATGGCCCACTAAGTGTTTCGCTTTTTCGTTTCTGCTGCCAACCTCCAAGGAGTGGAATTCTCTGCCTGCTTCTGAATTTCCCGATCAATACAATCTGGGCCTCTCGGCAAGAGTGAATAGGTATCTTTATTTATGTCCAAACCATAGACATATCGCTAGAATGCCATACTGGCATGCTAGTTGCATGTAAACAAAGCATAAGTTTGACGTTGACATTGGCATCCAAATATCAGGCTGTACATTAACAGTCTGTACAATTACGGTCCGTGCCGATAAAACACGGCCAATAAAGCGCAGACAGTATTTTCCAACCTGATAATTGGAATCCAAGTTTGTCTTCTGATTATTGGCAGTGTTTTATCACCCCGGACCGATTTTGTACAGGCAATAATTCACAGCCAGGAATGTACGGCCTGATAATTCATGTACAATGTACATGAATTATCAGGCCGTACAAAATTGGGCTGTACAATATCAGGCTGTGAAATATCGGGTTGGAAATTATTGTCTCCCGATTTGACGAACTTCTCAGAAGAAGAAAGTCAAGCGTAATTTCATTTAATTTTATATTATATAGCGTCATAATCTGCAAATGGCTAAACGGAAGAATAAACCGTTGATAGATTCAGACTCCAGCAGCGAGTCGGAGTCAGATATGGACTCGGTAAGCATGTTTTCTTATAAAATCCATAGGTTACAAGTTCACGTTGATACCTTCGGTTTGACGCACATTCTTTCAGTTATTCCGTCTGTATGTAGGCCAAGATCAATGTCTGGTGTTTCTATATCCGTCTATTGCGCATAACTGGAAAAACAATTCAAAATTTGTATTGTTTTCGATGGCAATTGACCAAAACAACATAGTGTTTTTCCCTTTCAAATTTGTTTAATTTTCCGTTAAGTACAGCCTGCTATTGTATGAATCATCCTAAATTTTATATAAACTTGCGTTCCAGAGTGATTCCAGCACACTCTTATCTTTAATTACTGTAAATTTATGTCTGATATCAATTCCCAGAAAGCTAGTATTATTTAAAGTCTATTTGTGATAAAATTAGGTAAACAAACATTTAAAAAAAAGTTGGTTTTCAACACATTTAGGTTATGTTGCTATAGACCTCTCTGTGATCAATAATGTTGAGATATAGACTAGCAGCCTTAATGCTGAATGTTTATTTCAGTGATGGATATTCATTACATTTGCACAAAAGTTATTTTAATGTTCTTGCTAAAATTTTAAACTATAAGTGAACACCTATGTCGGTTCTAAGAAAGTTTGTCTTAAACATGATTAGAAACAGAATTGACTGCATGTATGTTATCTAAAGATTATCATTTGCCTAAAGAGCACTGAGCCACCTGCTTTAATGCAACAACCTCTATTGGCATTCAACCATCGCTTGCATACCATCCGTTCGGTCCCTGCTTGCCGAGGCACTTCCAATGTAACTTGTTTGTGAATGGCATGGGATGGGACGACTGAATTGAGAGAGGGGATTCCCCGGTCAAAGTGTACAAAAGGGGGCTATGTGGAAAAAAAATCTTTGATTGGCGTTTTTGTATTTAGTATACTAAAATTAAAGAAATTAAAGTGATTTAGAAAAGGAGTTGTGAACCATTGTGAACTGTACAATTATACCAATATTCATAACACCTAGATGAACTTTCTTTTCCTCTTTGTTGTTTCCTCACAGCAGAGCTGCACGAGTGTACAAAATAAACAGATTAACTTTATGAATGACCAAACTAGTAACAGGATCCTAGACAGCAGTTTTTTCCACATTAGTGAACTCATTAAAAATTCACCTTGACAAATAGCATAGACATTTATTGAAAATAATTGCAACAGGACAGACATGCTAGTTCTATCATTTTGCACTAATCATCAAGGTGTGCATACATACACTAAGTTACTTACATTCAGATAGGTTTTGATAGATTTGGTTAGGTCGGATAGATTAACTCCCTCAGATTAAATATCTATTTCTGAACTATAATTAATTTAAAAAAAAATAGGTTAATTTTTGCTCCAACCATTTTCGTAACTGAGATTCGCAACCAGTTGTGAATCAAGAATTTTTATTCTTTGTTCACAACCAGTTGTGTATCAAGATAACTTTTTCCTTAATCGCAACTAGGTATCCTGACGATAGTTATGGTCTCACATAATTTGATGTTAGTAAACTTTATGCTAAAATTAAAAATCTAAAACTGCACAGTTCTAGGAGGAGGAGTAGGTACTTAATTATACTAACATTGTAAAAATATCTTCAAACTGTAATTAAGTCTGTGCATTAATATAAGTAGGTATTACCCAGTTATTGGTGTCTTTAGAGTCAAGTGATATTATATCTAATCTGACAGTGATATTGTTATATTGATAATAAGTTGTCTTTCAGCAATTCCTGAATCTAGCAAAGAAAAAAAAGAAGGGGGATTCCCCCCCACCAGCAAAGACCAAAGGCAAGTCTTCTGGCAAGTCCTCAGATAGTGAATCAGATTGGGATGATGCTGATAAGAAAAATTGTAAGTATGATCTGTTTGTATGGTTAACTCTTATACTACTGGACGGATTAGGCTAAAATTTAGAACATACCTACATGTAAAATTTGCATACAATGATGGAAATTCCAAGGAATATGTTTTCTGCAATATTTCAATTTACCTGTAAAGACCAGAAAATTTACAATCTGTTGACATTTTACAAGAACGTTGGTGGAGCAGGTGGTAGAACGCAGTCTACCGTGTCGAGTAGTCTAAGTTAGAATTCTGCTCATGCCATGTACCAATCAAAACCAACATTTACATTTACTGCAACTCTCAAAACGGCGAAGCAAACCATCAAGAGAAAATCTGTGGCAATCAGTGTGTGTAATTGGGACTGATATCTGTAGGAGTTTCCCCGGCTCCCCTAAATGTAGCCCCTGGGTGCTGATACCTGTCCTGCTGGATCTCACTTCCCATAATATAAATGCCACATTGGTCGCGAATGTGTTAAGAACTTAAGTTATGCTGATGATATGGTGTTCTTAGCCCATCGATCAGTGGGCTGAGAGAGCTACTTCTAGTATGTGAGCACTATGCTACTGGAACTAAAGAACAATGTAGCTAAAACTGACATGTTGGTATTTAGGGTACAGATAAGGTACCCGAAGTGTCTTTGTATGGCTCAGCAGTTCGGGTGGTGCAGCAGTTCAAGTATCTTGGTTATACACATACACTTTTACTTTATTCTAGCTAAATCTTCCTCGTCATCGGGGTCCGGGTCAGAGAGTGACGCCCGAAGCGACACCTCAAAGAAGAAATCGCCGCCGCGAAGTATTCCGCGCAAGGGCAGCAAGTCTGACATAACAGATGTGAAGAAACCAGAACCAAAGAAGCCAGAATTGAAGAAAGATGCCAGAAACAGCACGGACAGTGCAGGGTCTGGGAAAAAAGATACTTACAGTGAACCTGAGGAAGGTATGTTTTGCCTTTAAAATTATGTTCAGTACTAATTGTCAAAATTTGTTTTTCTAAGCAATATGCAACTGTTACAAAATTTGATTCTACATTGTTACACAAGCTGCAATTATATAAAAAAGGCAAATATCTCGATAAAAGAAGTCTCACGGCTAATTGATTTTGAATGTAATTTGTTACAAAATATACATTTGGAAAATGTTACATTTGGTTTATGGATAAATCTTAAAAAAAAATCTGCTGCTCGACAAAGTTCATGTGGCATGACTAGACCAGCCTTTGACTAAATAATCCTGTTTAAAAATAAGTAAAGCTAATATTTCATTGAACCTATTCTTATTCTTTTGATATCCTTATAGTTTTTGTCTTTCGACCGGATAACTCCAAGACTACTAACCTATTACACTGAAATTTGGAGCAATATAAAATTGCTTGGTAAATATGGTAAAATGTTCTTCTCTAAATATTCCAGGAAAACGAAAAAAAAAATACACAATGTTTTTTTTTTCAACAGGCGAGGTGTCCTCTCACTCTTCAGACAATGACTCCATAGACTCTGAAGAAGAATTCGACGATGGGTAAGAATCTAACATCTCTTCCAATAAACAGACTAAGCAATAGTTGGTGTTCCAAAGCAGACTGCAAAGTTAATGTGGTATTACAAACTTGTTTTTACTGCTAGGGTCTCCTAGATATACATGTCCACCCTTGGCGAAAAGAATGGATACATTTAAGATCATTTTGAGCACTTGTCACTGACTGCGAAGATATATGAATTACCAAATTAATGAAATACAACCACCGATGGACTCAGGTGCTAGTAGCCGATGGACTGGACAGACGAAGCTGAACCTCCACTCCCAAGTCACGTACTGGGTTTAAAATACTGGAGTTAGGAACGTTGTTACGTCCAACCTCCTTAACTGACAAAAGACAAGTTTTTCTGGAAAAAATAATAAATTTAGACGAATCTCTCACCGCCTCATTCATGCTTGGTCGTTAGACTCTAGGGCAGAGGTCGTGGGTTCGATTCTCACCAGGGACATACAACTTGCACAAGTCTGGATGTTATACTTGTGAAATGCTCTATTCTTGTCTAAATTCCATTATACAGGAGAAAATCCTAGTTTGGAAATAGACAAGTGTGTATATATATATATATCTTTCAATCTCTGGATTTCCTTGCTGACCTTTGAAAGCTTTAAAAATTTATAAATGTGCTTAGTAATGTTTATTTATAATTTCAGTTACGATGACAATCTGATGGGGGATGAAGAGGACAGGGCGCGGCTGGCGGCCATGAGCGAGAAAGAGAGAGAGCAGGAGATCTTTAAGAGAATCGAGAGGAGGGATCTTATGAAGACCAGGTATGTGCTTTTGATCTTATATATTTGGACAAAAAGTGGGCGGAGAAAAGTTTGGTCGGCGTCGCGCAAAGTGGCGATAATTCGGACCCTCTGGGACCAAGGCGTGGTATTATGCATGGATGGATATTTGTCGAATTCAAATAATCTTTGTAATGTAGCGTGGGAATCCATTCCTATGTATAGATTGACGGCAGCACGCTCCACTCTAAATCTCTTACTCATTAATTATTAATTGTGTTTAATTTGCTTTATAATTTGATTTCATTTAACTTGTTTATAATTTTTATTTGACCTGTAACGGAAGTTATCAATAAAGTATGTCTATGTCATTTCATTGTATGCGTTATATTGCTACTGTGTTAGTTTAATCATCACGCACTAATCACCAATGTGTACAATATGCGGATTCCAGAATGAATTAAGTATTTAGTTAATGGGAAATCTAACATTAACATATTGACATTGTACAAATTAGAGTACATATAGAATATTGCAAGCTACACCCTTGGGTAAATTTATACTGGAACCGTGATGTATTTTTAAGAACATGTATGTACCTATAAATTATGGCTAAATAAATGAAATGAAATGACGTTAGGATTAGGAGGATAGGACTCCCCGTGTCCCGCGCTCACACCTCGCGCGAAGGAACCTGGCGTGTCATCGTGAATTGAATGATCTATATAATGTTACACATTCGTACCGCTTCTTCATTCATCATGCGGACTATAGTTGGCTGGAAGAGATCTCTTTTACAGATAAGCTCGCCCTTGTAAACTAAATATCATATATGTATATGGTTTGTGACCGTCTCCGACATATTTTATGTGTTTCCCAGATGGGAGATCGAACGCAAACTGCGTCTGGCGAGGCGGTCGGCCGCCGAGCGGTCGGCGTCCCCCGGCGAGATCGCGCGCCGCCGGGACGCCAGGAAGCGGCGCCGCGCCGTCAAGGAGAAGGAGAGGGAGCGAGAGAAAGAGAGGCAGAGGGAGCAGAGAGGTACGTAGGTAGTGGTACGGGACAACAACGCGAGATGTAGGAGAGTGCTAGAGAAAGTGCCATATCAGGGGATCCGTTGTGGGGGCGGCTGGATATGGGTGGGTGGGGGGGGGGGGGGGATGAAACCACACGTCGCTTGCGCAAAAAATTAAAACTCAACCACCTTAATACGCTTCTTACTGGACTGGTCATTTATGTATGTATCTTAAGTCTCTATGTACGTACATAAGAAGAGAAGAAACGAGCGTTTCAGCATCGCTGTCGAGATCTCGCACCACATAAAAAACATGCTAGGGCCGCGCGGGGGGCTTGCGGCGGCAGGGTCAGGCAGGGTCAGGGCAGTGGAGGGGGTAGACAGGTGCATAGGGTGGGGATATAACAAGGGAGCAGAGAGACTTGTGGACGGATATTGCCAGAGATAAAGGGAGTGCTAGAGAAATGGCAGAGGGAGCTGACAGGTTTGTGGGGTGGGCGATATATCCCGAGCAAGCGACGGAGGGAAAAGAGAAGTACGTAGGGTCTGGGGATGAGTCTCTTCGGCCGTCTACGAAACTGGTTTCGGTGGAGAGACAGAGCGCTAAAGAAAGTTGCAGAGGTTTATTAAAATGTATATGTAAGTATGTAATGAAATATATTAATCTTATTTACAGATTCACAGACAGAGGAGCAAAACGACCCGGAGAAGGAAAAAGAAAAGACGCCACCCAGCCCTGGAGAGATACTGGATGACTCTAAAGACAATGGTAAGTCATGCCGCTACTGAGCAGGGAGGGTACGGAAATGATTGTATCCGATATCAATTCAATTCAATACGATACGTCTAGTATGATATATGGTGTACAGATTCTAGACAATTTAAAAAAAAAGGTTGCAACTCTATTTAGTTGATAAAGAATTTTACTGTATGGAGGAATATTATAGCGTTCTTAATACATAGTTACTGACTTATATGTTTGGGAATGATGAGAAAATTACATAATATATTTATACTAAATTTTAACCATAACAAATTGTAATGATTAGATGAATAATTATTGCATGCTCCAAGGCAGATCACAGAGCCCATTATACAAATATACTACTAACACCTGTGTATCGCAATAAAGTTTTTTGAATTTGAAGTGTCGCCAGGTCTTCCTGGCTGGTCCCCTAAGTAGATAAGATACTTATTTAAGTAGTGAGTGTTCATATATCTATTATAAATATACCTTGTTTTTTATAATTATATATTTAATGGGCCCGATTCTGAAGGCACATATTTAAAATTGACAGCGCTAAAATTGGTTTTGTCTTTATCTTCATAATACTGTGTGACAAGGATAGCAACAGTTTTAGTGCTGTCAAATTTTAACACTGTGCCTTCAGAATCGAGCCCAATGTGTATGTTATTCCATGTATCTACATAAGTATTTTAATATATTATGTAGTATGTACATACTACGCCTAACTCTCCTAAATAGTTTCTTTAATAACTGGAAGAATTCTCTTTAAATAATAAGTTTAACCTTTTGTTGTCTCTCACCTCTGTATGTTTTCTGTTATAATGTGTGTGCAATTAATAATAAAAAAATATTAGTCTAATATATACCTTCTCCACAGAAGCGTCAGAACGCTCGGCGTCACCGCTGTTCGGCGCAAAGACCGAACGCAAACGCAACGTCGACGACCGGAAACAGAACGCCATGGCGGCGCTGCGGGCGCAGAGGGACGCCAAGGCGGCCAGGGTGGAGAACAACAAGCAGAAAAGAAGACTGGAGGAGGAGAAGAATAAAGATAAGGAGGAAGACGATGTAAGTTGGGCATCGCGAGAGGACGTGAGAGTAGCCGTCGTGGGTTACATTCCCAATAGGGACAGACAACTTTGTACAAGTTGCAAATTGGTCCCAGTCTGGATGTTATATTTGTGAATTGTCCTATCCTTGTTTAATTTCCATAGCACAGGAGAAAATCCTAGTTTCGGATTAGACAAGTGTATGTATATGTATGTATATACCCCACTAATATTGTAAATGCGAAAGTTTGGATGTTTGTTACTCAACCACTGGACGGATCGGGATGAAACTTGGCACACTTATAGGTTAGGTCCTGGAATAGGACATATGATAGTTTATATCCCGAAAAAAACATCTCATTCCTACTGGAAATCAAATTAATCTTTAAAAACAGTGTGTAAGTAAATATCGAAACCTACGTGGACGAAGTCGCGGGCATAAAAAGCTAGTCTAATATATATTTATTTATTTAAAAAAAGTAGTGAATCTTTTCAAGATTATCAACGACGCCAAGGCGGTTAGGTTGGAGAATAATATACAGAGAAAGTAGTAAGAGGAAAAGAATTAAGATTGGAAGTATAAAAAAGTATTCGCGTGTAGCCCCTGTGAAGAAGCAATCTCCTGTCGCAAAGTGACTATCTGTCGCCCGCTTTTCACTCCGTGATAGCCCTTGACGTGATGTGTTACGAACAACATCGCCGCCACCGTGTTGAGGTACCACGGTTAGCTAGGGAAATAATTGTCCACCTCGTCAGAGCCCCGCATGACTCGGTAAGGCTAATAGTGCCCGGAGTTCCGCCCAGCTCCGGGATGAAATAACAATATAAAAAAACAACAATTGATGGACATTTTCGTTTTGTACAGGATGCGGACGCGGACATAATAGGCGGCTCCAGCAAGCAGAGCGTCAAGCTGAAGGCCTCGGACATCTACTCGGACGACTCGGGCTCGGACTCGGACGACAACAAATCGCAAGGTACTGTAGACTGTTTGCCGTGTGGTTCCCGGCTTAGAATAGGACCACCCCTATCTTTCCCGTGGGTGTCGTCAAGGCGACTAAGGGATTGCACCAGGGACGGGCAGCAGCGTTCTTCTGTGTGTGTTTGTTAAGGGCATTACTGCCATCACCAATCCGCCTGCCAAGCGTGGTGATTATGGCAAATCCCCCAATGGACAAATTACCGAAAGTGGTATTCTATTGGGGAGGCCTATGTCCAGCAGTGGACGTATTTAGGCTGATGATGTAGACTGTTATACATTAAAAAAGTCAACTTCGCGTGTCTATACATTGAATGTATTAAATAAATAATAATAATTCATTTATTTCTCGCACATTATACAAGCATTTCAAAATTACATTAATTAAAATAAAATAAATTAAAAATTAGTTTCAACAAATAATTGAATCATCACTCTGACTTTCAAACTATGTAGAAACTTGTGGCTTAAAAGTCAGTTTAATTCCGAAGATTTTTTTTTGTCTGTTTGTGCACGCAATTTTATTGGAGATTTCAGAAAATCATAGGGCTTAATTCGTAGTAACATACAGACATACATAATGCTCACGCCTTGGTCCCAGAGATGAGGTGAGTGGATATAGATTCAGTGTGGACCGGGGTTAAAAGGCAGGTGTGGTGATGTGGGAGAGAACGTCATATGACCGCCTGCTATATCTGTCTTTCTATTAAAAATAATTAGAGAATAAAAAAAAATTGGTAGATACTAAGACCGCGTCGTTGGCCTAGTGGCTTGGCATCGGGGATAGACAACTTTGTACAAATTGATCCCGGTCTGGGTGTTATAATTTTTGTCCCATCCTTGTTTAATTTCCATAGCACAGGAAAAAATCCTAGTTTGGGATTAGACAAGTGTATGTATACATACATACATAATTACATTACAACATTCCGTCGTTGTCGTTCGTCGAAGTTACACGTTTGTTACACTCGTCAGTGCCAGGGGTGACCAACTTCTTGTGTACTATCTACTAATTCACAATGTTTACGTGTGCCGGTTGTAACGCTCAGGCAAGGGATGGAGCAACATGTTCCGCCTGCAAGCATCAGTTTGATTTCTCGTGTTCGGGCATTACTGAATCAGGATTTCGAAAGCTTGGAGACCGAAAAAACACATGGCGCTGTCCGGAATGTAAGAACAAGAATGCACTATCACCGAAAGCAGCGCAGTGTGATCATCAGGCTCAAATGGACCTCATACAAGCTACGCTCAAAAACATAACTCAACAGTTGCTACCTCTGGCGTCCCTGGTAGAAGACATCAAGTCTATTAAGACAGAGATTGTTAGTCTTCAGTCATCGGTGGAGTTTGCGCACGGGTCACTTAAACAGCATACCGAGACTGTAAAGTCACTAGAGGCCAGAGTACAATCAGTAGAACAGATGACAAGCAATATTAGTACGCTGCAGGCGGAAATATCCAGAATTAATCAGGAATCACGAGAAAAAGAACAGTACGCGCGTGCCAATAATGTGGAAATAAAGGGAATTCCCATGACAAAAAATGAAAACCTTTATGACATAGTATTATCAATTGGAACCACCATCAACCGTCCTGTTCGGAAAGAGGAGATCAACTTTATTGCACGTGTTCCTAACCGACACCCTAAAGGTGGAAAATCCATAATAGTGGCGTTTAACAATCGCTATACCAAAGAAGATTTTGTTGCAGCTGCACGCGGAAGAAAAACCGAGCTTAATCTTAATTCCTTGGCGTCGTTGGGTATTTCTGGAGACCATCGTTACTATATAAATGATCATCTGACGTTATACTACAAGAGCATACTGTCCAAAGCAAAATCCTTGGCTGAGGAGAGAAATTTTCAATTCATATGGGTAAAACACTGCAAGATCCTAGCGAGGAAGTCCTCTACGTCAGAGATATTTCGCATTGCATCAGACTCAGATTTATTGAAAATTGTTTAATTAATAATAAGTATTTCTTTTTGTACCACAGAGTTCAACAATTGATGTTACTAATTTTACTTTTGTTTGGTGCCCGCGGGTTGGGAATCGCTGTCACAGGTATGTGTTTCTATTATTCCGCTATCGCTGTCGGCGGCCAGCCGGCCGACCGGTTTGTCGCTCGGACCGCTCATCATTGTTGTGTCGCACTATGCACTAAAGTAATTACCTTTAAGTTTATATTAGTTTGCTCGAACTGTTGCAGACTGCATGCCTTAGTTGGATATTTTTTATTGAGTTGTACGAATATGGATGCTCCGTACTGCACAATTATTTTGCTAATATTAATACGTTTGAATATTTTACTGAAGAGATTCGATTCGCAAGAACTTGATCTTTTAAATTTTTATTACATATACTATAATTATATACTATTATATGAGACATGGACACATTGTGTAGCATGGGTTCCACGCTTTGGTATTGCTATTGCTATTTTTATAATCTATTTTGAGACACCTGTTAAGTTGTGTATACTACTTCTCCACACTCACAGTGACGTCATCTCTTAATATTTACTATCAAAACGCTCGAGGCCTGCGCACAAAAACTCAAATCTTTAAAAGGAATCTCTGTTTAGGTTCTTACGATGTGATATCAGTCACGGAAACCTGGCTATTGGATGGGATAAAGGATCAGGAACTTATTGACGATAGGTACCTGCTCTGGCGGCGCGACCGGGACTATGCAGCCACAGATCAAAAACTAGGTGGGGGCGTACTGTTGGCGGTCCGGCGAGACCTCGCGGCCGTGGAGCGACCCGAATGGCACTCCACGGCCGAGGATCTCTGGGTGACTGTCTCGACCGGGCGGAGCGGCGGTGACTCCACTAAAATCCACTTTTGTACACTTTATTTATGTAAAGAGGGTGTTGGGGGCAATAGCGTATCAACGCAACTATTAAATTTCTCGGAAAAGTTATCCGATATTGTCAGTTCCTGTCCGAATGACAAATTCATTATAATGGGTGACTTTAATTTTAGATACGTGGATTGGCATAATCAGTCGAATTACTTAATACCGTCTGGGATCGCGGGCCCAAGCCAGGTGGATTTCTTCGATATTATTACCCAATGTAATTTAAACCAATTTAATCACGCACGTAATATAAATAATAGAATTTTAGACCTTGTTTTTTCGAATGATATTTTGGAAATAAATATTTGTGATGAACCCCTCGCACTGCCTGAAGATGTCCATCATAGGTCTATCATCATAACTGTCACATCTGCCAGTATCAGTTCTCTGCAGGTAAATACCAGAACTAAATATTTTTTTCACTCTGGTAATTTCGATGCGTTATGCTCGTCGTTGAATGATATTGAGTGGGACAAATATTTGCACGAGGGGTCCCTGGAGGATGCTACAAAATTTTTTTATGACAATCTCTACAAATTACGCGATAAGTACATTCCCCATAAAATAGTATCTTCTCGCAGATTCCCACCTTGGTACGATTCAGCTTTAAAAAAGGTCCTAAAAGAAAAGTTTAAGTTCTTTCGTAAGTACAAAACATATGGTAACCTAGATGATTATCAGACTTTTTCCTTACTTAGAAGACGGGCCAAAATGCTTGAAGAAGATTGCTACAACTTATATATTAAAAAAACGGAAGACGCTATAATAAAAAACCCTAAAGCTTTCTGGTCGTTTATTAAATCATCTAGCAAATCCTCCGGTATTTTTCCTTCCACCATGTCTTACGAAGGAGTATCTAGTGATACAGGAGAAACCGTATGCAACCTTTTCGCTTCTTATTTTCAATCTACCTTTCTCTCAGCCACTAATATTCCTGCCACAATAAATTATGACCCACGAAAAATAAATACCAATTATATTGGAGATATTGAAATTGGTCGGAAAGAACTGCTTGACCTGCTTAAAGCAGTCGATACAAGCAAAGGTGCAGGGCCCGATAACATTCCTCCCCTGCTCATGGTTAAATGTGCTGAGAGTCTAGTTATGCCCCTCTGTATTCTGTTCAGACGTTCTCTTGACGAAGGCTCAGTTCCAAATATTTGGAAATCAGCCTTTATTACCCCTATCCATAAAAATGGTAAGAAGAGTGATATTAAAAACTATAGACCGATTTCGAAATTGTGCCTTTTTGCTAAACTTTTCGAGAAGATAGTATATCGTCAAGTTTATCATACACTTTCTCCATGGTTCTCAGCTGAACAACACGGATTTGTAAAGCAGCGCTCAACGGTCTCAAACTTGTTACTCTCAAACAATTATACAACATCATGTATGGATTCGGGTGCTCAGGTTGACGCAATATTTACTGACTTCAGCAAAGCGTTTGACCGAATTGATCATTTAATATTGTTACAGAAGTTATATTTCGCTGGCATTCATGGTAACTTATATAGATGGTTTACATCATATATAAATAACCGTTCCCAGGCTGTTGTAGTGAATGGTTTCAGGTCTTCCTGGATGCCAATACCATCAGGTGTGCCCCAGGGTTCTTTGTTAGGACCTCTTTTATTCATCATCTTCGTTAATGACATAGGCTCATGTTTTCTTCATTCACAATTTTTATTATATGCCGACGATACCAAAATTTTAAGAAAAGTTAATAATATTAATGATTGCTTACTCTTACAAGAAGATTTGAATAGATTTGAACATTATTGTCTTGAAAATAAACTAGATCTGAATGTAGCTAAATGCTACTCGTTAGTTTTTACTCGTAAGAAGAACATAATTAACTTTAATTATACACTATTAAACCAACACCTGAAAAAGGTAGACTGCATAAGGGACCTTGGAGTTACTCTCGATTCCAAACTATTGTTCGACGAACATATTGAATATATGATCAAAAAGGCTTATAAAGCTCTAGGTTTTGTTATTAGATCTTGTGCGAAGTTTACCAACCTGAAAACCACAAAGATCTTATACTGTTCCTTTGTGCGTAGTACCCTCGAATACGCTTCTCAGGTGTGGAATCCGTGTTATCAAGTGTACGTGTCACGAATAGAATCTATTCAAAAACGGTTCATGCGATATCTCCAGTTCAAATGCAAACGACGTGATTCTGACTATGAGTCCAGATGTAAAAAATACCATTTTCTTCCATTAGAATCGCGAAGAAACATAGCTGATATTGTATATTTAAATAAAATATTGTGCGGAAAAGTTGACTGTCCTGAGTTGCTATGTGAGTTGAATTTATGTGCGCCAGCTAGGCAATTAAGGAATTTTAATCCCTTACATGTCCCCGCTGCCAGCACCAACTACCGTCGTAACTCATTTATTTACCGAGCCAGCTCGCTACTCAATGACTTAGTGTATGAGCACCCAGCTATTGATATACACAACACTAGCTCCGTAACTATCAAGCGCCTAGCTGTTGGTAGCTATTTCGGGCCCCCAACACCCTAGCACCATGGAAGGGTTTCTTACTGTTAATTATTTCATGTATTTGTTGTTGTTCTCTGATATGATTGGATTTGTTTTTTGTTTTTAATGTTAAGTAAATATGTGTTGTTTTAATATGTGAAAACCAGTTAATGGCTATTAGCTTTATATATTTATAATATTATCTTTGTACTATAGCTGTAAGTTTTCCGAATAAAATAAAATAAATAAAATAAAAATAAAATAATGCTCACGCCTTGGTCCCAGAGGGGTAGGCAGAGACGATGTATCGCCACTTTGCGCGATCCTGACACACCTCACTAGCCTGACCCACATTCATCAACCTTTTCATGCACCTCCTTTTATTCTTCTCACTGCGGACCCCAGACTTTTTGAGGACGTTGTAACATTGAGTCTTTATTTCATCGCAACAATGCTAGCAGTACTGTGAGAGTCCCCGCAGACTGCAAACTTTATATCGGCCGATAATTTAGTCGGATTGAGCTGCTAGTGCGCACACTGGGCCAACAAATCGTCATAGTGTGCGCACTTGCATACATCTTTATACTGTTTAAGAGCCTGACTAAATTATCGGCCGATATAAAGTTTGCAGTCTGCGGGGACTCTAAGAGGGATGATCCAAACGGATCCTGCTCTAGAATCGTGCCACAAACTGAATACTGGTCTTTAACAATAACTCGTCACTAGATGTCGCTGTGTTATAATAAAACGATCTATAGAAATGTGTTTCTGTGTTAAATGTGCAGATGCTACGGTCGGTATAAGAGTTATGATGTTTTTTTAAAGGATATTTTTAGGCGCGCGCTGCTTCTTAAGGTCAACGCTACGATAAACTAGCTTAGTGTTTACTAAGGGACTTCGTTCGCGTAGATTATTACAATATCTGAAATAAAATTTTAAAAAAATTATAGCTATATTCCTCGGTCAGTCTGTGGGCAAGTAAGTATACCATCATCGCTTCGGCAGAGACGATTCCATGTGTGAGGGAACTGAATAGTGCAATTTATTTACCGCTACTCGTCACTAGATATCGTTGTGTGTACAATGCAACGCGCTATAGAAATGTTAATCGATTCCGATAAAGTGAATCCGAACCGACCGCAAGATCGATTATCCCACTTCTGATTAAATTTTTGGGCGCGCGCTGCTTCTTAAGGTCAACGCTCTGGAGAGTGATGTCCGGTAGGCGGCGTGGGCATAAGATACTGTACTAGCTTGCTCACGTGACTTCGCGTAGAGCAATATCGATCGACAGCGGAAAAGTAAAACCGCTAAAGCGCAATTTTTGGAACTCAACTGAAATACAGTTTAATTAAAGCTTCTATTTGAAAAAAATTATGTTTCATTTTTATTTTATAATATCATTTTTAAATTTGGTATACAATATACTAAGTAACACATTATACTTGTCCTTTCGGTTACTCTAAGGTTGACTGGAAGAGATCCCTAAGTGGGATAAATTCGCCTTTGTACACAGTTTAATTCCTATTTTATTGTTGTTGTAATCTTTGGTACAATAAAGCGTTTACATACATACTACTCTGTCAAGAAAGTACCGGGAAAAGATCAATAATACACAAAATGTTAATTATTCATCCAACTTTATTTCATCACCTTCAAAGTATCGCTTCGGAAGGCGAAGCGACACACTTACGCCAACGAATAATCCAATCATCAAAACATTTTTGAAACGCTTTTTCCGGAATTGAGTACAGTTCTCGCCGCGAATTCTCGTTTATGTCTTCTATCGAATGGAAACGGGTGCCACGAAGTGGTAATTTGAGTTTAGAAAAAAGTCGCATGGGGCCATATCTGGTGAATAAGGTGGTTGCTCAATGATGTTCGTGGAGTTTTTGTTCAAAAATTCATTCACAATGATGGCCTTGTGCGATGGCGCATTATCGTGGTGCAAAATCGAAGACTTTTCTTTCCACAAATCTGGCCTTTTTCGTAGAATTTGCTCCCTTAAACGCCGCATGACGCTCAAATAATATTCTTTATTTATTGGGGGTGGCCCTATTGGACCACACAGCTAATGTCCAAATAAATACAATCTGCCATCAGGTCGCCGCAGCTCGTCCAGTTCGTCGTCGTCGGGCGGCGAGGAGGAGGAGAAGAAACGCGAGGAGGTGGAGGTGAAGTACGCCGACTCCACGGATCAGATCAACAAACTCAGACTAAGCAGGTATACAGGGAATGAATTTCGATAAAATGTATATGGGACCACCTATGAAGTATGGACCAACCAAACAAAAAAAGAACATACAGAAAAAAATTGAGAACCTCCTGCTTTTTGAATTTTTGACAACAGCCGTTACTAGAAAACTACTGGACCAGCCTCTTTCAAAACTATATTAATCTGTCTTATAGTTGTCACTGCAAATAACGGATTTACAAAATCTATATTTTATAGTATACCGCACAAATATCACAAAGAATACATACCTAGTATACAAATACAAATTAACTTCGGTTTCCATTTCCGGGGTAGACACAACAGATGGTATATGAAAACAATAATTGGTGTTCCGAAGTGGACCGCAAAGTTAACGTGGTAAACACGTGGTTGCTACTGTTTTATCTTTGAATACATGTATACTTTGTTTCCGATACGCAAATATCGTTTGTTTTCGTATGTCATTTCATTGCGATACGAATATAATCCTAACCCAATGTATGCTATTTTGAATAAAGATTTTTGGCTTAGTTTTATTTTGAGAAAGTCGCTTTGTGATGTCTCCGGATCGCGTAAAGTGTCTCTGCCTACCTCTTTAAGACCAAGGGGTGAACATTATGTATGTATTTTTGGCTTTGAACAGATTCAAATTGGAGCGACTGGTGCACCTACCGTTCTTCGCGAGGGTAGTTACAGGGTGTTTCGTGCGCATCGGCATCGGCAACAACAATGGAAATCCTGTCTACAGGGTGAGTTGAACTTCAGCCTAACAATGTCCACTGTTGAATATAGACTTATTATTTTTCTCCTTTACTGGTTATTATAATATTGGATTATTTTTTTGTAGTGACCTCATGGTCTACTGCATTTTTTTTACAAAATATTGCAGTTAGTGTAAAATGTATTTTTTTTTATTCTTTACCTTAAACTTCTGTATTGGCGCTTCAGGAATTTTGCCTTTCCAACGACGATATAATATACATATTTATAGACATGTTTACTTTCTGTACTGGCAACATTGTACTATATTTCTCAGGTAGCAGAGATCATCGACGTGTTCGAGACGGCCAAAGTGTACAACCTGGGCAACACGCGCACCAACAAGGGGCTTAAACTGCGCCACGGCACGCAGGACCGCGTGTTCAGACTGGAATTCGTCAGCAACCAGGTGGGTTGGTTATTAATTCGTCAGCAACCAGGTGAGTTGGTTACTTATTCGTCCGCAATTAGGTGGGTTGGTTATTAGTTCGTCAGCAACCAGATGAGTTGGTTATTAGTTCGTCAGCCACCAGGTGAGTTGGTTATTTGTTCATCGGCAACCAGGTGTGTTTGTTATTTATTAGTCTGTAACCATCTGGGTTTGTTGTTAGTGTGTCGGCAACCTATTGGGTTGGTTATTAGATCGTAATTTCTTTACAAAAAGTAACCTTATCAAACAGTTTTATTTTATTATCCGAGTGCCCTTGTAAATACAAAGAGGATGAGGAAGGTATTTTTAAATATTGTAAGGTTGTGAATGTGTTCAACAAGGTTAAAATGTCAGTTGTGTGTGAAGAATATAACTTAATATCTGAAATAAAATTTACAAAACGTCCCGACCACCTTAGAAACATACCTTTCCCGATATGTACAACCGGGATACAATAATGTGTATGGAAGCCGAACAAATGAAACCCTTTTGCCGCATATACTGAACGAATTCCCAGAAACTTTGGTGGACGACAGGCTGGGGGGCAAAGCGCGAAAAGTAAAAGTTGCTATGAAGGGTTACTTTACTATCTGGCGAGCAGCAATACGTCTTAGATAGTTTCCATTCAAGTAAATACCTTTGATAAGATTTGTTTGTACAAGTAGCGACCAACCGTCCTACAAATAAACCCAGTGGTTTCAGTAGGATGGCTTAAGAAAAGAAAAAATATAGTAAAAAAAAATTATACAATTTTTTTTTAGTATAATTTAAATAAAAAAACCAGATTCCTAAAGGTATTTGTTAATCGTAATACTCGAGCGCGGTGTGTCGCTCCTCTATGTGAAATAATCAATTATTATATTTATTACAGGAATTCACGGACACGGAGTTCCAGAAATGGTTTAAAGCGATAAAAGACGCTAACAAAAAACCACCCACCATGGACCTCGTCCGGACCAAGATATTAGAAGTGAAAGAAGCGCTCATGTACGAGTTTAAGGTAATTTATCAATCAGTTAAAGGCAAAAGTCTTTAAACAGTACGAAGTAACTAATAATAGAACTGGTGCTGATGCTGGTGATTTCTGGGTATAGATCTGGCAACTCACGATGGCACTCCCCGCTTCTTTTCGCGAAGGATGAGCGCGAGACGCGGGGGTTAATCCAAACCTATCCTAACGTCAGTATCTTGATGATTAACGATAGAACTAACGAAAGAAATGAAAGAAAGAAAGAAATCATTTATTTGCTCTTAAATTGGTACAAATGCCAGATGTTAAAATTAGCCTAAAGTAACACCAATTCAGCCATTATCAATAGCATACAAATTTATACAATTATTCATTACAATAAACATTAACAACACTGAAATGTCAAAGTTAAAAAGTACAGTCAAAATAAATAATTTAAGTATTGCCAACCGTCATCCGACCCTATGCTCCAAGAATTCTTTTACAGAATAAAATGTGTGAACCAAAAGCCAATTAATAAGAAATATTTGGAATCTGTTATCTTTTAACGCATAATATAACGCATACAATGAAATGAAAATATCAAGTTAGAGAGCCTCAAACATCGTCGCAGTGTGGCCTGTCGTTCGGTATTCTACAGGACATTTTGTCGAGTGTGCCCAGGAATTACACGATTTGATTCCCCCATCCCCCTTCCATCGCCAGACTACCAGGCGTTCCGAGGGACTTCATCCTTATGTACTAGACATACCACGAAGCGTTTTGCTTCCTCTTTCATAATGCAAACTGCTATGTAATGGACTCCCTGCCAGTTAGCGTATTTCCGGACAAGTACAATTTGGATATTTTTAAAGGAAGTATGAATAGGCATCTTCTGGGTAAGCGCGCTCTACCTTACGCCTCATCATCACTTACCATGAGGTGAGAAATAAGTGGGGCGTTCCGTCGTGAACTGAACGATCGGCATGAAGTTAGTGATGGTTCTAACTCAAACGGCTCTGTGGGCTGGGGCGAGGAATGCAGCCACGGTATCCCCTGCCTGTCGTACAAGCCGACTGAAGGGGGTCATCCGGGACGCGGGTGCACGGGGCGGGGACTCTGGGCACCCATTCCATCCTATCCGTCCCCGGGGAGGGCGGCAGCAACGGGGCGGCCTGGTTTCTGCTGCAGGCACCGCGAGGGTGCAGGGGGGAGGGATTTCTCCCCCCCGAGACGGGCCGCCGAGTGCGAGCGGTGGGGCGCGCGGGGGAGGGACACTGGATAAAAAAATATGTTTCCAACTCAAATCTACTAAAAACTGTGAAAGGAGAATTAGACATGACTGCCTCATTAGCCAAGGACTAGGCCAACGAGGCAGTCAGTCTTTATTTACTGGACGCGTTGTATATGTTTTTATTTAATTCGCAGGAGGAAGACGTAGAGAAGATAGTGGCAGAGAAGGACCGCTTCAGGTCGCATCCGACAAACTACGCGATGAAGAAAACTCAGCTCATGAAGGAACGAGACGTCGCACAACTGCGGTGAGTCCTCCAGGAATATCCTCAAGTTGTAATCCACATCCACACCGATGGGACTGTGACGGACTGTGGAATCACAGTCCACAGTCAGTCACAGACCACCAAAGTCTAGAACATTGAAATTTTTCATAGAGTTTCCTAAACAGTTTAATCAGTTTATTTTCCATAACAAATTGCATTGTGTCGGAATTACATCAAATTCTAAATAAAAAAAAAAATCTCAAAATTATACAAGATTAAAATTAAATCTTTATATATCTTTATATAATCCAAACATAACTAAACATTAAGAAATAGAAAACTACTAACACTAAACTACAAGTAATAAAAAAGTCCGTCGAGGTGGTCGCACTGGGGCATTGTGCCCAGAAGGCTGGCGACGTTCCCTCTTTGTATGGCCAAACTAATGCGTTGCCTGAGGTACTGGCCAGCCCTCTGGTCACCGGAAGCTTCTATGAGGCGCGAAGACAGCTCGTTTATCAACTTTGTTGCCTCCGGGCCCCAGGGTCCCAGTGTCTCCACCCCGACGGGTATAAATAAGTAGCTGGAGTCGAGGTTGGCGTATTTAAGGCGTTTCGCATTTTCCGCCTTTATAGCCGCGGCTCCAGCATTGAGTGAGGTGGATTGGATATGGGACGGGGCCAGTGTGTCCACACAGGTCGCGTCCCATACCAGCGGTCTGCCCAGTTTCCAGGGCCCGATCGTCATACCGTCGGGCCTTTTGCCATCGGTACGCGAGATACCGGGAGGCTCTAGCACTGCCGGCAGATTTGCGGTGGCAAGGGCCCTGCGGGTGATGCTGTTGGGGGCAGCGTGGCGGGATCTGCGGCCGGCGCTTCGAGCGCATGAGAGGCCGTGGTGGCCTAGCTCGCCAACAGGCTCGCCGCAGACGCATGGATGTGGATGGACGGCCCTGGCGCCCAAACGTAGGCAAACCGCTAAGGACAAAGTATTCTTGTCCAATAAGGTGCCGACGTTCGCCGAAGGGAGAGCCTGCAACCAGGAGCCTGATTCTCTTGCAGAAACTGCTAGAAGACGGGCACGTTCGCTGGGGCTATTGCAGGAGTCTAACAGGTGTTGTTGGATTTCTTTGCAGAGCGGCTCGTCCCACTGCCTTTGAGAGTGAGAAATCGTGGGGGGCGCGCAGTTGGGGAGAGCCGCTGACCAGGCAGCCCTGGCCTCCGCTAGGTACGACAGCTCCACGGAACCCAGGGATGGGCCGATTATATTACCGAAGAGACTGTTCGTACCGTGGGCGGAGGATAGGAAGGCAGGCAGAGCCACGTTAGAGATCCTCCTGATCCCCAAACCGCCAAACCGGATAGGGAGAGAAGCTTGAGCCCAGGTGCGTTCGTTCATGGGGCAATTTAAAATTTGGACAAGAGTGTCCCTAATAAGGATGTCGAGGGAAGCCAAAAGGGAAGTGAAACGCCATAGGTGAGAGCAACGGGCAATGTATGTAAATTTTGGCACAAAAAGGCAAAAACGGATAATAAATAGCGCCATGTGGGGGTTAATTTGGAACAGGCGGTCGGACGTTTCTGTGAATTTGTAAATTTGCTCATTAATAAACGCGGGGATTGAATCATCTAGGATAGGAGCACCTAGGAGGCGGAGCGAATCATCGGAGAGGATTTTGATGTTAGGGGCCAAAGAATTAAAATCGGTGATTAACTGCGTTTTGCGGACGGGATCTATGTGTTGTGAGAAATATAGTTCGCATTTCGCGTAGTTTAGCTCCAAACCTATCTTTCCAAACTGCTCGATAAGAGATTTTAGGTCGTCGATTACTGTTAGCGCATCGCCTCCTAAAGTCCCGTCATCAAGATACCAGATATTGAATTTTGAATTTAAGCTCGACACAATGGGGTGAATAGCTAAGGAGAATATTGCGGGGCCCAGTGGGTCACCCTGTTGGCAGCCGACAGCAGAATGTAGAAGATGGTCTTTGTAAATCAGATTGGTGGGTTCGCTGTAACATTGCCAGATGTACTTAAATATTGCTGGAGTTTTTGATTTGATTTCTGACAGGAGGGCGCCTCTGTCTACTGAGTTGAATGCGTTTTTTACATCAACTTTAAGCAGCACCTCACCTCCGCCGTTCATTAGGAAAGTGCGGGTTGCGTGGACAGCGGCCTCGCAGCCGCCTTTAGTTCCGAAGCCTAACTGCGTAGGTTTAAATTCAGAAGATAGGCAAGGAAGTATATTCCGTACACAAATTTTTGAAACGATTCTGCGCATAGTGCAGCCTACAGCGATGGGTCTTATTCCGCCATCTTTCTTCTTTAGGGCACATAGATTGGCCCCATAGATGATGCAGCATATGCTGGGGGGGACTTGCCCGGCAATCATCAGATTGGCTAGTGCAGTTAATTTATTAAGCAAGGCGCTGCCGGCATCACCTGCGGCTCCACACACTAGGTCTTTGTAGTGCTGTGGAGAGAGTCCGTCTAGGCCTCCGGCAGAACCGCTTTTGAATGATAATATTGCATTCAGCATATCCTGGGGTTTCGTTGTCGGGGAATAATCATCAGGAAGAGGGGGATCGGGAAGGCAGACTGTTGTGGCCGGCGTTGGGTGTTTCGAGCGTAAAGCTGTAAGGGTTTCGGGGGATTAAATTAAAAACAATAAAAAATTAAATTATGCATCATTTACAAATTCATCAGTAGAGTAATAACTCTTACATTACTTCTAAAATTACATAACCAAATATATATTTTTAATCTAATCGTCTCATACGTAAATCTAACCGTAATTGGCCGTTGTTACGGCATACACCTCCACCAATCGGAAGCACTGCGCGAGTGCAGAGAAGACAGTCGCCGATCCGAACGAGTTCGGGTAAAATCGGCAACCAGAACAGCTATATACGCCATTGCGACCGGATCTTTATTCCTCCAATATTTTCATATTAATTAATTGTTGTAGACTTTCAATAAACAATGTCAATTTAGTAAATGTTTCCTTGGATTCATACTCCACTAAACAGCCGTTTTCCGCTCAATTAACTTCTTTCTAAGACCCAAACGCAACATTTAATTAAACAACTCATTTAACATATTATCACGAAAAGGTTGATAATTGTGAGGTTAGTGAGGTGTGTCAAGATCGCGCAAAGTAGCGATACGTCGTCTGCCTACCACTCTGGGACTGTGGCGTGAGCATTATGTATGTGTGTGTCCATGTATGTAACACTATCTTATCTTATCTTTTAATAGGGGGCCAGGCACGCCCGGCGACACGTCGACCCTGTAGGATCTTTTGTGTCAGCACCTTTGTCTATGCTGTGCTTCCGTCCCCCACAGTTCGTTGCATAAAATCTATTATGCAGCTAAGGGGCAGAAGCCTGTAGTCCTTGGGTTCTGGATAGGCCACACCCAGGCCGCTCATTCGCCTTGCAGCTAGTGCATTGCATTCACACAGCAGGTGTTTCACCGTTTCGCTGTCCTCCCCACAGGCTCTACAACTGACAGTCTCTGACAGTCCCATCTTATGTAACACTAGCTGTTGCCCGTAACTTCGTCCGCATGGACAACTGATCATCACAAATTATTATGTATTTCTCGTAAGAATGAGATGTTTTTTCGGGATAAAAACTATCCCATGTCCTATTCCAGGACCTAGTCTATATCATCATCAGGTTATTTTTGTCTCCACTGTAGGAGCACAACCCTCTCTAATCTGCCGGAGACAGACGGAGGATTTAGCCTACACTCCCCGCGCTGGCCAGACGGGTTGGGGAGGCCTGATTGATGTTTTATAATGTATTCCCTTAGTCGCCTTGTACGACATCCACGGGAAGAGTTGGAGTGGTCCTATTCTACTCTACCGGAAACCACACGGCAAACCTATATGTGTGCCAAGTTTCATCCCGATCCGTCCCGTGGTTGAAGCGTGATTGATTAACAAACATCCAAACTTTCGCATTTATAATATTAGTGGGATGGGATAATTTTATGGATGACTATAATTATTAATCTGAATTGTTTTAATAAACTATTTGTATTTGAAATTTACATATTTCAGAGGCGAGGACGAGCTGGTCATGGACCTGAACGGCAAAATCCAAGAGTTGGAGGACCGCGCCAGCCTGCTGGACAAGACGCGGACGTCCTCCATACAGAGTATCTCGTACATCAACAACCGGAACCGGAAACTCAACGTGGAGACCGCTGAGAAGGCTATCATGGAAGAGGTGGGTTGCAAGAAGTCTGCGAATTGTTTACTCATAGTTAATTTATCCGTAGTTCGTACTTAACCACGGATGGTGTGGATTGTGGTTTGGAGTAATGTTTCATCATCATCAGCGTATATACGTCCACTGCTGAACATAAGCCTCCCCAATAGAATGCCTCTTTTGGTCGGCTAATAGTACCTGGAGTTTTGCTCTTTGCGACATTGGATCGCGCAAAGTGGCGATACATCGTATCTGCCTACCCATCTGGGACCAAGGCGTGAGCTTTATGTAATGTAATGTACATATGTATATGTACATACATACATAATACTCACGTCTTGGTCCCAGATGGGTAGACAGAGACGATGGATCGATAGTTTGTGCGATTTTGACACACCTCGCTAGCCTCACTCACATCCATCAACCATTTCATGCGCCTCCTTTTATTCTTCTCACTGCGGACCCCAGCCTTTTTGAGGACATTACTAATTTGAACGTCTGATGTCCTTGTAATGCCATGTAACGTAGTGTATAATAATTGTAATTCAGGTGAAAGCGAGTAAAGGGAAGAAGACCGACGACCCGTTCACGAGGAGACACACGAAGCCAGTGATGAACTTCAAGTCGGGCAACAGAAGTCAGGTACGTAAAAAAAAGAAAGAAATTGTTTATGGTTTACGTCACAACAAAATGGTCCAACATATTTATGTCAAAACCCATAAACCGTTTTCAAGAAAAAAAAATCAGAACATTATTAAAAATCATTTTCTTAGATCCTTTATCACTGGAAGCACATAATTGTACAAGCTGGTTCCGATTTGAATGTTATACTTGTGAATTTTTCTATCATAGTCTATTCTTGTTCAATTCCTATCGTACATGAGAAAATCCTAGTTTGGGAATAGGCAAATATGCGAGGAGTATGTCTGATCAGCCGAAATACGTCCACAGCTGAACATAAGCCTCCCCAATAGAATGTCACTTTTGGTGGGCTGTCCATTGGGGGATTTGCCATATTCACCACGCTTGCCAGGTGGATTCGTGATCGCAGTAATGATGTTTTTTTTCCACAATAAAGAATATTTGAATTGAATTGACAAGAATAGAAGAAGAATTGACAAGTGCGCGAGAAGTTGAGTGCGCTTTCAGTGTATTTTGGGTACTGTAGTACCCAGGACGTTTGAGTGGATAACAGTTTTTTGTGTGATTTAATTGCTTTTAGCAGTGTAACGACGAGGTATGAAATTATTTAATATATGACAGGAACTGATAAGAGCGAGCGAGGAGGCAGCCGCGGAAACAGAGAAGCAGTTGGAAGAAGAGAAAGCCGCCAAAGAGAGACAGGAGAAAGAGAGACTGGCAGTGAGTGTTTCTTTAAAATATTTAATATAAAACTGTTTAACTAATGGTGCATGATATATCCCACTAATATTATAAATGCGTAAGTTTGGATGTTTGTTACTCAATCACGCTTCAACCACGGGACGGATCGGGATGAAACTTGGCACACATATAGGTTAGGTCCTGGAATAGGACATAGGATAGTCTTTATCTCGAAAAAACACATCATTCCTACGGGAAAAACATAATAATTTGTGATGTTAAATTGTCCACGCGGACGAAGTCGCGGGCAACAGCTAGTTATTTATAAATGAAATACAAAACGAGGGACTTAACTATACATTACAAAGAGAAAACATGCCCCAGCTCGTCGTTTATTATACCGACCAGACGCATTTTTCTCTTATGTTTTTAAACTAGTGTTGAAATTTAAATTTTAATTAAATTAATTTTTTTAATTTAATTAGACAACCACCGTGGCGGAACGGGTAGCTCTCGGACTGCCACGCCGGAGGTTGCGGGTTCGAATCCCGCTCGGGGCAAATGTTCGTATGATGAATATGAATGTTTGTACCCAAATCTTGGATGTTTATATATTTATTTAAGTATGTGTATCCGTTATCTAGTAACCATATCACAGGCTCTGCCTAGTTTGGGACTGGATAATTGGTGTGAATGTCTGAGATATTTATTTATATTTATTTATTAAATTTGCAGCAAAATCCAGCAGACGTTCAGATACCGGTGCCCAGAGAGAAGCTGTCCACGGACACCTCGAGCATGTACTCGCTCCACGACTTCGACATCAGCATCGAGCTGGACCTACCTGTAGCAAGTGAGTATTTGTTGCTACTGCATTTATACGCCGTTATACTGAGAAACCATGAGAACAAATGACTCCATCAAAGTCAAAATCATTTATTGCACATGATGCATACATAATAATAGCAATGTGTATTTTTATATACACTGTTATTATTATGTACATTAAGTTATGACATTGTTATAAATCTCATACACGAGTTGTGTAGAATTGACATTTTGTATACTATATTTTTATTATCTTTTGACATTTTGTATACTATTTTTTGTTACGTAAAAGGTCAGAGTTAATGTGATCGACATTAACTCTGACCTTTACGTAAGTTAATCTATGTATTAAAATTTGTAATGTGAAATAAAGAAATCTAATCTAATCTAATCTGAGTACACTTTGTACATTTATACACGTAATTTTTTTATAAACTACCGCTTCCTAGGTGTTGGCGCTGTGAAGAAGAAACGGCGCAACAAACTTCACTCAACACATATTTTAAAATCAAGTTTTTATGCAATTATAAAAAGATTGTGAGAAGCTGAAGCAACATTAGTACCAGGCATCTTTGTCATTCAAATAATTGTTTATTTTATAATAGGCTTTCTTAGAAAGTTGTTTTTTAATGTGATTCTTAAACTGTCTGTCATATGTAAGATTTCATCTTGTAGTTTGTTGTAGAAGCGTATACATTGCCCCGTGAACTATTTATTGACCTTAGTAAGCCTTAACCGTCTATGTCCAGCAGTGGACGTTCAAGGGCTGACATGATGATGATATAATAGATATTCAAAATGTGGTTAATTAGTCGAATTTAGTCGCAAAAAATTAGATTTAGTCGGTCCGCCGTTTAAAATTAATGATTAATTTCCATAGCACAGGAGAACATCCTAGTTTGGGATTAGACAAGTGTATGTATATGCATGTCAGGGGACTTGGTTGAGGTAGTTGCCTGCCCGGTGCTATCCTGACGAGTCACGGGTATGCGGTCCCGGCTTCCCGAGTTATCGCTAGTACAGTCCCACTATCCGTCCGTAATAGCGGTATCCCATACCTACCCTATACTCCTTACTAATACCCCCATCACCTGTCTCTCTCACCCCGATCCCTGGCCCATCCGCCAATCCAAGGTCTGCCGTGCCGATGGATGCGTGTCCAGGGGCTAGCCTGGTCAGCAGCCTGCCGACATCTCGGAGCTAGGTGAACTCCGGGCACTATTAGCCTTACCGAATCATGCGGGGCTCTGATGAGGTGGACAATTATTCCCCTAGCTAATCGTGGTACCTCAACAAGGCGGCGATGTTGTTCGCAACACATCACGTCAAGGGGTATCACGGAGCGAAAAGCGGGCGAAGGAAAGCCACTTTGCGACATTAGCTTGCGCAAAGTGGCGATCCATCGTCTCTGCCTATCCCTCTGGGACCCAGGCGTGAGCATTGTATGTATATTTATATATGTATTAAACATACACACTGTATTGTATTCCTTTAGTTATTTATTTAACTGTTGTTCCAGAAGCATCGAACTCTCAGCCCAAACAGTCCACGACGAGAGTCAAGGAGACTGGGCCCAAGCGGTCGCTAAACCTGGAGGAGTACAAGAAACGCCACGGGCTTATATGAGTGTTGCCGACGCGCGGCGGTCGAGTACTTGTGATCGTGTGTACATATAGACTTACTTTAGTCGAGCCGTATGTTAGCTAGTTGCCAACCCTATTGGCCGGGTGACATCTGTTTCAATACAGAACGAGATATACGAGAACAAACGCATTTGCGTCTCGTGAGCGAAATAAACGATGGATGATGTTCCGCAGTAAACTGCAAAGTTAAAGTGGTGATACACGCTTAGTTTTGCTGCTTTGTGACGGGGCGTTGTTGTTGTTGAAAACAATAGTAAATTATGATTTTGTCGTGTTTTGTTTGGTGAAGTATTCAAACTACTTTGAATTCTGTCAAAATTTCCCTTAGGAAATATCCAGAGTTCTTTCTGTATGTGTAAATAATATAACCATATTAACGCACATTAATAATGTCTGGCTGTTTAATTCATAATTTATTGGAAAACAAAAGTCATTTGAAGAATACTTTCGGATTTTGAAGGCGTCGCACGACCGTGGTCTCCAGACTCCAAACATTCCAGAGCACTGACGAACTCACTTCATTTCGATAGTACTCTGGAATGTTTGCAGAATGCCATTGGATTAGGTTTCGATATGAGTGAAGTCACTTGAGTGAGACTCGCACGTGAGTTTGTATTTAAGAGAATAGCACTACTGATCGCAAATGAGTTCACCTCTAGTATTGAGCGCTCATTTTACAGATAAGAAATCTAGTTAATTTTAAAACATCATTCTCTAATTCACACGTACAACTTGCGCTGTGATCAATTACTTATGGTACCATGGTAAATAAATACTCGTAAGGTATTTACGAACTAAAGTCATCTACATAGCTTGCAAATTTAGTACGCTAAAGTGGCAGTCTACTGATCATATCTGTCGGAGAACCGATAACTGTGGAGTGTTAATCGAGTGGAGACCACGATTGGGCAGACTGTAGTGTGGGATGGGCGACCTGGCTAGTATAGGTGGAGCGACGTGAGGCGGTTGGCAGGGACTGGATGAGAAGAACAGAGGAACCGGTTCAGTGGCACGCCTTGGGAGATGCCTATGTCAAGCAGTGGACTATTGCAGGCTGATGATGATGTAATTACTAACTGTGAGGTCTAGAAGGACCCCTATATACCTATGGGAACGTACCCAAACTACGTGACCCTTCCCCCCCCCC
Organism: Esperia sulphurella; assembly: GCA_947086405.1. Lineage (NCBI taxonomy): Eukaryota > Metazoa > Arthropoda > Insecta > Lepidoptera > Oecophoridae > Esperia > Esperia sulphurella. The sequence continues at coordinate 7,021,114 of OX352282.1, forward strand.
TTCTTCCGGTGAACACCACGTGTGGTCACCTCCCCCTCTAGACAACAAAATACACAAAATTTTGACTAAAAAGCAATAACAAAGCCCTTTTTTAACTCGCAGTCGGGTAATTAACCGTTCCTAACGATTTATAATTCATTGTTAACCGTTTATTTATTCCCAAGTAATTCCTAGTGTAAATGTATTTAGATTTCTGTAAAAAGAAGGCTAGAATAAATTATAGTGCAAATTTACATTAACTTTGTTAATCTAGTGTTTAAAGTATTCTAGTTGGCTTCTAGATGACGTATGGCTCGTTCACGGGGTGTAGCATAAACGTCATGCTTATACAACGAAACAAACACTTTTACCGGTGACAAATAGCACTTAAACTGTATTTATAGCAATAATTTTTAGATTCCTAACTTGGACTTAGCTGAGAACTTTCTGTAACCTTGCAATGAGGGTAGCGCCACACTGGGTCTCGTTATGATTTTGCCAGATGATATTAAATTTACGTGCAAATGCTGCAGATTTGATGGGATAAAATCAACTCTGCAGTAGACGTATATATATTTTTTGTAAAGAAATTTTCATTTTGGTGAAATTTTAGTTGTAAATTCTCAAATTTATAGCAAATTTATATTTTCTTCGAACTAAAAGTTTTCTCTTTGTATAGGGAAGGGGCGGCAAATTTATCATCTGCCCTGCTACGCCATTGCGATCTACGACTACGTCCTTCGACGTACACTGAACTATCCAATTCGCAAAACTGTTAACACGTTTGTGAGTATTACGTCAATAGACGTCATACCGGTAGTTCCTACCGCGACTTTACGTCTATAGACGTATTTAGTATTAATTCGTCGTAAAGAGCCGTATCACGAACACCACATGTTCACGAATGTGTCACTACTAAATTGATACCGATCCAGTTTTCACCATTGGTAGGCCTTCCCGTCTGCGAAGCAGGCAAAAATAAAATAAAAAAATTCGGCCGCCAAACATCAGTCAATGTGGCGCCAATAAAACCATAAAATGCCTTAAAGCTACACCCTGTAGTTTACAATGTAATTTATAAAACCTCGAAAAAAAAGATAAATAAAAATTATATGTAAGGCTAGAGTTAAGTTATTTAGGTATGTTTTGACTTAAAACAATATGACAGTTGATAAAATAAATTATTGAACATTGCAGTGAAAAGAAGATGCACTGGGTACAGTCACCATCAAATATTTTATGTTGACTGTACCACCGTCTATGTATGAATATGTTTCTATGTCCCAATTTTCGTGCTCGTGTTTTTCTTAAATACGATGTCTATGTGACGTCACTTTTCACAACCACGTGTAGGCATATTGATATACTATTAAGTATTGTATAGCCAAAGGGATTAAACAAGCTGCGAACAAACGAACCGGTCCGAGCGAGTAGCCCCACGTTAGTCCTTTATCCCTTTCTAGTTATATGACCACAAGTTGTAAAGCAGCAATAGTCGTAGATTGCATTACTTAAAGACTTATTTCTAATTTATCATCATAATCCGACAAGATTTGGGTACTTTTTAATGCATATTTTCCTTACACTGAATCTAACAGTTTGTATAAATATTTCGCTTATTACATTCTTAAAAAACGATTGTATTTGTGCAATAAAGTTTGGTTATGAAAGTGTTACTTTAAGTAATAAAACTTTAAGGAAATCGCATCAGTAATGAAATGATGTCCACATTAGAAAGAGACAAAGGACTTACAGAAGGGCCTCTCGCTCGGACCGTTTTCTTCTCAGGTCAGCGCAGTCTTTTTGTGGATATACGGTCCTTGTATTAATGTAATGCTTAAGGGAAAGTTTCAGAACTCGTAACTGTCAGAAATAAATAAATATTTGCTGATAAGTGGAGTAGTTTATTATATTTATTACAAATATGTATGTATGTATTTTATTTATTATTAATGAATACAAAGTCGGCAAAGTGTATGTTTATAATACACATAAAGTGTACCGTCATAAAAATTAGTGTTCCTTTAATGCTTTTGGAATTTAAAAAAAACTAATATTCATAACTTTTTCATTATCTGCCGGACAAACAGACTGACAAGCAAAGCTTCACTTTATTATTTATCCAAACGAGGTGGAAAAAAATCCCATTAAAGTTCATTTTTCCACAGGTAGATTTAATCACCTAACATAATTATTTGCCCCGTTAGCTTAGTTAGGACTTGGACTCAGCACCAGAGACCGTGTGTTCGATTTCCGGATATGAAAGGTACAATTTATAAGTTTTTATATAATTAAATATTTATTTGTGACAGTTTGGTTATGAAACTTTTCTTGTAAGCTGAAAAATAATTGAAAAAATTGACAGGAACAGCTAAATTAATTTTGACAGATGTCGAAATGACATTTGACTTGTCTGCGTTCGATGTTGTAATACTATAGTACGTGCCAGCTCCATACAAAATACATCGACTCCATCTACCAGTTTGTTGCCCCGTTCCTTCTCCACAGCGCTAACACCTAGGAAGCGGTAGTCGATAAAAAAATGACGTGTATAAATGTACCAAGTGTACTCATGTGCAATAAATGATTTTGACTTTGACCAAGTCTGTCATGTGACACTTTTGTATGACATGCAATAAGTATCGCAAATTGGACTTCTTGCTATAGATAGGGTCAATGTACTTTAATGCAAATGTAGCTGACACGTACTATAGCAAAGTGTAGTGTACTTTTTTAATTTAATATTTATGCTTGGGTGTCTTGTGAAGGTAAAAATTCGGTAATGTCGTCCACAATATCATCATCAACCGAAATACGTCCACTGCTGAACATAAGCCTCTCCAATAGAATGACACTTTTGGTCGGCTGTCCATTGGGGGATTTGCCATAATCACCACGCCTGGCAGTCAGATTGGTGATCGCAGTAATGATCTTAATATACACAGGAGAACGCAGCTGCCCGTCTCTAGTAGAATTCCGTAGTCGCCTTGACGACACTCACGGGAAGATTGGGGGTGGCTCTATTCTAAGCCGGGAACCACACGACGCTATTATTTTGTATGGATTCATGTAAATTGTCTAATACCAACGTTAGAGGAGCCATTCAATGTATATCATTCTCATTGCTATAGAAATTGCAATTTCGATATGAATTATAATCGAGATTTAAACCTTGCTGGTCGATGGTTCCTAAGCACCGCGATAGGCGGCGTTGTACGTAAGCTATGATATGGGCCCAATTGATTGTGGACTTGTAAACATCGTTCAAGTTTGTCACCCTGTCCTACCAGAACCCGCCGACAGCTTAAGGCTGTGTAGGGCACTGGACATGCCCGCTTAGAATGCTGTTAGCGCTCTTCACTTTGCATGTCAGTGGAGCCGTTTTTTTCCGCATTATCGCTTGAAAGCCGTCGGTACGCGCTTCCTAATGAAAAGTAGAGGGGCGTGCCATTGTCAATTGAATGATTTAAAACTCTGCAGGGATTCTACCCAATTTTTATCTTCATATCAACACGTCTTTTTTTTTTACAAAAGCTCTTGGTTAACTTCGCTCCTGTCCTCATGGGGCAGTGGGCAAAGTGGACTTGAGAAACGTACAAGTGTAAACTTAACAATTTGTTTAATAGAAACAATTTTAGCTTATTTTATTTATTGTTTGTTACGGAAATGAACAAAAAATTATTGTAACTACTTAAAATCTCGTATTCTTATGGAAAAATGAAGTGAGAAGGCTCAAAATGTCTTAAACTGAAAGCAATACATTTGTTTTGTTTTATTTCATACTGAGGAGATCAGACGAAAAGATAGGTCACAGACATAGCCGAAAGGGTTAGGAAGCTGAAGTGGCAATGGGCGTATAGTTCAAAATGTCGGAGCTGGAGTGACGTTCCAGCTCGGACATTTTGAACTAAGGTACGTACTAAATGCCCCAACGGCAGTCGGTTACGAAATAATCGGCTGGTGACACTTTTCTGTTTCACCCTGTATACCATAAATAAATAAATATAAATAAATATGTCAGACATTCACACCAGTTACCCAGTCCCAAACTAGGCAGAGCCTGTGCTATGGTTACTAGATAACGGATACACATACTTAAATAAATACATAAACATCCAAGACTTGGGTACAAACATTCATATTCATCATACGAACATTTGCCCCAAGCGGGATTCGAACCCGCAACCTTCGGACGTGACGTCATTTTGGCAGAGCCACTAATATACCCCTATAACTTTTAAACGGCTGAAGTACAAATTCTAATTTTAGAGTACAAAATAGTACATTTCCAGGACAAGTTTTCTGCATGGTCAGATTTCAAATCAGAGGCTGTGGCTCTGCCAAAATAACGCAAGCTTCTAATATTTGGTATAAAATAAACAATACCGGTCAGTCTGTGAGTTAGTAGGTAAACCACCATCGCTTCGGCAAGACGATTCCATGTATGCCTTATTCGGCATGCCAGACCAGACCATACTAACGCGGATTGCAATTCTGAATAGATAGAACAAATGTCGGTAATTTGTCGAATTTAGTCGCAAAAAAAACTAGACAAAAGACTAGACTAAGGCTTATTACGGCATGCCACCAGAACCACAGCACATAGCGAGCTACTGATTTAGTAGATTGATTACGTGTAATTACGTCTAATTGCAGAAAATCTGATTTTGTCGGTCCTCCGTTTAAAATGTGTGAGGATCTCTAGTATGAACTTATACAGTCTCATTTATTTACCGCTACTCGTCACTAGATGTCGCTGTGTGTAAAATGCAACGCGCTATAGAAATGTTCATATGATTCCGATAAGTTGAGTCCGTACAGACACTATTTTGTGTGGATTTCTTCTCACTTCTGAATTGTTATGAATTTTTGAGTGCGCGCTGCTTCTTAAGGTCAACGTTCCTAGAGAGCGTTGTCCGGTAGGCGGTGCGGGCATAGGATAATGTACTAGCTTGCTCACGTGACTACGTTTGCGTAGAGCATATTGATTACCTACCTATCGACAGTGGATTTTAACTGCATTGTTAAAGGCAGTACTGTCCGACCGAAACAGGATTTGCAGCCGTTATAAATATTATTTAAATTTCCTAATCAGGGCAACCTACTTTTTTCTCTGGCATAATAATTTATAACCAAAGATTGTCTGAAATAAATCACATAAAGCGATAAGACCTAAATTCTACTATTTTAAAAATTTTAACTGTATTTTTTGTGTAATATAGTGTATTGTAACAAACAAATCTATTTTATCTTACATACTTTATTATTTCATTTAACACGAATTAACTATATAACATGTAAAACACACTAGATTTAAGCATACAGATACTTAAACATATCTAAATAAGGTTCGGTTTCGGCCGAAACTGAGACCGAGGCCAAAGATTCGGTTTCGGTTTCGGCGTCATTTTTTTTATCGACTACCGCTTCCTAGGTGTTAGCGCTGTGAAGAAGAAACGGCGCAACAAACTTTACGCAACACATCTTTTAAAAATCAAGTTTGCATACAATTAATAAAGATTTTGCGAAGCTGAATTAACATCAGTACCAAGCATCTTTGTCATTCAAATAATTGTTTATTTTATAATAGGCTTTCTTACAAAGTTGTTTTTTAATGTGAATCTTAAACTTTCTGTCCGTCATATTTAAGATACTTAAATACTTAGTTTTAACCCTGGTAAAACAAGTTTATTTTTATTTCTTGTATTATAACTATTATTGTCACAGTGTCTCAAAAAGAGAGATACATTTTTTCTGACATATAAAATATTATCTAACATGAATTGACCAGCTACTGTTAATATGCTTATTTCTTTAAACTTTTCTCTTAATGAGTCTCTACAACGCAGATTATAGATTGCCCTAACTGCTCTTTTTTGCAAGATAAAAATGGTCTCTATATCTGCTGCTTGACCCCACAGTAGGATACCGTATGCCATGATACTGTGGAAGTAGCTAAAGTACACTAACCTCGCGGTAGCAACATCAGTTAATTGTCTGATTTTCCTTACGGCGTAGGCGGCAGAACTTAATCTGCCAACGAAGTTATGTGGGGTCCCCATTGTAAAGATGAATCTATAGTTATACCCAGGAACACAGTACTTTTAATAAATTCTAGTGTGTCATTACCTAATGTCACATTGTTTTCTACTTTTCTTACATTTGGTAGAGAGAATTTAATACATTTAGTTTTCTTTGTATTTAATGCAAGGTTATTTACACTAAACCAGTTAAGAATTTGCGTGAGAGTATTACATATTTACCTCGGCAAGTTCACAATCTTTTCTGCTAATTTTAAAAATCAGCGAAGTGTCATCGGCAAATAAAACTATATTGGACGTGTTTTGTATTAAAAAGGGCAAGTCATTTATATATACAAGAAAAAGAAATGGGCCCAGAACTGAACCCTGGGGTACCCCCATTTTCACGAACGACCCAGATGACCGAATTCCGTTTATATCTACTTTTTGTACTCTATTTTCTAAGTAAGATTTAAGTAATTCGGATGCTCTGTCTTTAACGCCATAATGTTTCAGTTTAAGTAGCAAGGTTTCTTGATCAACACAATGAAATGCCTTGGAGAGGTGGCAGAAGACGCCTATTGCATCATGGAAGTCTTCCAAAGCATCATGGATATGCTTAACAAGCATGACTGCTGCGAGGGTTGTGGAACGTCCCTTAGTAAAACCGAACTGACGATCGTGAAGGAAGAAAGTATAATAAACAATGTTACTCTTGGAAGTAAACTCTACACGAACTCAGAGCGCGACAATTCACGAACATTGAGTTTCGACTCGGCCGAACTTTCGGCTGATTTTTGGCAGAAACCGAAACTATGGCCGAACCTAGATTTTTTGGCCGAAACCGAATCTTCGGTCGGACACTAAAAGGCAGACGTATGGTCGGTTGCGATAATCGGAAGTCTAAAAATGTGATGAATGCATTTTTAGGTTTAAGTATATTTATGGAACTGGAACTACAGCTAGAGGTCGTCCTAGGAGGACGTTCAAAGATCAAATCAGTAACGTCCTCAAAAAGCTGGGGTCCGCAGTGAGAAGAATAAAGGAAGGTGCATGAAAAGGTTTATGGATGTAAGTGGGCTACTGACGTGTGTCAGAATTGCGCAAAATGGCGATCCGTCGTCTCTGCCTATCCCTCTGGGACCAAGGTGTGAGTATTATGTATTTATGTAGTGTATTTATCGGAGTACTTGCACATGGAAAGTGGTTTCACGACCCCTGGCATGATAATCTAAACGATTCCTACACCACTTTACAACACAAGAAGGCATTTTGAACAAAAACAGTGTGTAGTAAAAATACGTATCAGCCTATAGAAATCCTATCAAGATAGAATGGTGAAGTAAGCGCAACACAATTGCCTACAATCTGTAATATACTGCATAAACTATCAAACGCTTACTCGTTTCGTGCCAACTTAAGGTTGGGTAAACATCGACAAAAAAACTGCAAAAGTGCCGTATTGCGCGGTTTCTAACTGCATAACAGTATCTCCTCACTAGACTAGACATTCTTCGGTCAGTCTGTGAGCTAGTAGGTAAACCACCATCGTTTCGGCAGAGATGATTCCATGTATGAGGAAACTGAATAGTCTCATTTATTTACCGCTACTTGTCACTAGATGTCGCTATGTGTAAAATGCAACGCGCTATAGAAATGTTAACATGATTCCGATTTCAATCCGTATAGATGCTAGCTCTAGTTGTTTTTTTTACCATAACGGAATTATTTAGGATTTTTTGGGCGCGCACTGCTTCTTAAGGTCAACGTTTTCACAGAGCGTTGTCCGGTAGGCGGTGCGGGCATAAGATAATGTACTAGCTTGTTCACGTGACTTCATTTGCGTAGAGCATATTGATTATCGACAGTGGATTTTAACTGCATTGTAAAGGCAGACGTATGGTCGGTCGCGATAGTCGGAAGTCTACCTTTCCTATGCTCTATCACGATAAGACCGCCTAGATATACATGTGTGAGCTCTTTTATTATTGTGTTTCTTTGTATTCTGATCGTGCCATAAAGAGTAATTGAATTGAATTAAAACTATGATCACGAGATGAAACTGCAATTATACAATGGGTACAACACACTTAGATTTGGCATAACACCATCCCTGTAGAGAAATGTGATGAATGAATTTTTAGGTTTAATCAAAGATAATATATACTAGAGTGTTTAATTAAGTACATATATTTATGGAACTGCAACTACAGCTAGAGATCGTCGTAGGAGGAAGTTCAAGGATCAAATTAGTAACGTCCTCAAAAAGACTGGGGTCCGCAGTGAGAAGAATTAAAGGTGCATGAAAAGGTTGATGAATGTGAGTGAGACTATTGAAGTGTGTCAGGATCGCGCAAAGTGGCGATCCATCGTCTCTGCCTACCTCTCTGGAACCAAGGCGTGAACATTATGTATGTAGTAGTGTATTTATCGGAGTACTTGCACATGGAAAGTGGTTTCACGACCCCTGGCATGGTAATCTAAACGATTCCTACACCACTTTACAACACTGGAAGGCATTTTGAACAAAAACAGTGTGTAGTAAAAATACGTATCAGCCTATAGAAATCCTATCAAGATAGAATGGTGAAGTAGGTAGGTAGGATGATTCCATGTATGAGGAAACTGAATAGTCTCATTTATTAACCGCTACTCGTCACAAGATGTCGCTGTGTGTAAAATGCAACGCGCTATAGAAATGTTCATATGATTCCGATAAACTGAGTCCGTATAGATACCAGCTACAGTTGGTTCATCCAACTTCTTACTAGTCTAAACTATATATAGCTTGATTTGATTTTTGGGCGCGCACTGCTTCTTAAGGTCAACGTCCTTAGAGAGCGTTGTTCGGTAGGCGGTGCGGGCATAAGATAATGTACTAGCTTGTTCACGTGACTTTGCGTAGAGCATATCTACTATCGATAGAGGGTTTTAATTGCATTGTAAAGGCAGACTTCCGTTCCAGCCGCACGCGGTCGACGTATGGTCGGTCGCGATAATCGGAAGTCTACCTTTCTTATCCCTGTATCCTCTACCCAAAGGTTGTCCGAAAGAAATCGCTTAGATGTGAGTGTGTTCGCGCGAAGCGACTCCTTTATTGTACTAGCTGTGCCCGCTATTCCCTTCGCGTGGACTGTACAATTATTTCTATTTTTTCTATATCTCAATCCACTCCAACTTTGACTACACCTCCGACGCCCAAGCCCACGACAGCTCCTACGACAGAGAAGCCCCAATAGGCCATACAGCCCGTGCCGGGGCTATCTTTCAGTGTTTGCGACAGGTTTTAATGCATAGACGTTCTTTATTGAGACTAGATGGCACGATATTACATAGTGGTGCAGCCGATACCGATACGATACATCGGATATCGGTGTATCGGAGCTTTTTGCCGATATATCGGTATCGGCGATATATGAACCGATATCCAGACCGATACATCAATATACAAAACTTCAATTCAAATTTGGCATTGCGACTCAGTTTCAAGCTATTTGATTAAAGAGAAGTCCCATCACCCGGAGAATTCCCGCCACATGCCCGCGCTACTCTCCTATCGCCCGCGGCCCACGAAGTTGAGAATTATTTTAGATCACCGAACTTATCAAGATATCCATAGAACTGGCGTAAAAATGTGTGTTATCCCAATAAAAAAAATGGCTCGAAAATACTTGAGCTTCCAAATGAGTTCGAAATTTAGCAACCACCTCAATAGTTAAAATTAACATTGACCAAATTTTTATTTAGAAAACAGCATATTCAAGTTTTTTGGAGTTCTACTAGAATCGGAGAGACTGTTTTGACAGACCAACACAAAATCGCCGCGGAGGCCAAGTTGACACCCTGAGAAAACGAATTATTCTGCAACTAACGCACGTAAGTATACACTCAGTTATATTAAAACTTTATAGCCACGTCCGGAACCGTGTTTGTTTGTGCGCGCATAACTTAAAAACTACTGAACAGATGTTGATGGACTTTTCACAGAAACACACGTGCTTAATTCGGTGTAACATATAGGCTTTATTTCATTGCAATCGGTGCAGTCAATCAAAAGTTATGAGAATTTATAGTTTCTGAATTCGTATACAACGACGGAATTCGTGAGCGGTAGCGGGAGCGGGTATGGTCCCAATGTAATGTATGTGCAGTAGCGGCGTTAGGAGGTTGTAGTAGAGGCGTTGGGCGACCGCCCAGGGCGCCAGATATGCAGGGGCACCTTTTTACCTTTTCTTATTGGGTTTCGATAGAACATAGGGGGCGCCATAGAAATCTCGCCCAGGGCGCTGGTAATGCTAAAACCGGCACTGTGTATGTGTTTTTGAAAATTATCATCATCAGGTTATTTTTGTCTCCACTGCAGGAGCACAACCCTCTCTCATCTGTCGGAGACAGACGGAGTATTTGGCCTACACTCCCCGCGCTGGCCAGACGGGTTGGGGAGGCCTGACTGATGTTTTATAATGTAAAACTATAAATTCGCATAACTTTTGAGTTAGCCGATTACGATGAATTTGTTGCATACGTATGAGGGAGGGTTGAGAAAGAGTTAACGGGGTAGATGCGGGAGTGGGATCTAGAGCTGGATTTGGAGCTGGATCTGAAGTTAGATCTGGAGCTGGAACTGGAGTTGGATCGGGATGTGGATGTGAATCTGGACCTGTACCTGGACCAGAACCAGGACCAGGACCAGGACCTGGACCTGGGCTCGCATAAACTGCATTAGTATGCAACAAAGAAGTGTATGGTGGAATTAATGCTCGACGGAATACGTATAGCAATGAGTGAGAACTACATTTTGGCGATAAGAGGGTCATGGAAGTGTAGGGGTGAGTAGTGAGTAAAGTGGAGGGTGAGTGGTGGGGAAGGGGGAAGGTGTACATTATTAGGTACACTGTACACCTTCCCCCATCTTTTTCTTCCATACACAAAACATCAAAGTATAACATGCTCGGCGTTCAGATTACGATGACATTAGGACTATTTGGGAGTGGGAGTGGGATTGGGGTCGGGAGGTTGAGAGTCTGAGTGGAAGTGGAAGTGGAAGTGGGAAAGGGAGCGGATTCTGTAGTCCACGCGTGCGGAGCCACGGGCACAGCTAGTTGATTAATATTATTAACAGGTTATTTAGTAAGTAAATAAAACACTATTTAAATTAACAACACACGTTTGTTTAAAAATGCTACTTAACTAAAAGATGCGAGTTCCTTATTTTAATAAAATTATTTATACAATGCAAGAGACACGCTGTTTGACTGAATAAATTATTATAATTTTATTCTGTACGTTTTGCTAAATTTAATTTATTATTAATAAATAACTAAATATTAACAAGTAATTACTATGTAGTATTTGTTTTAGCGCTTTTTTGCTGGTTATATGTAGATAGTATTTTTGAAATTTTATAACAAAAATGTGTTTAAAAAGAAACTTCATTGGTAAAAAAAGGTTAGTCGCATATATTGCTCCTAAAGTATTTTCCCTAGGAGCAATACATATCCAAGTATTTCTAGAAGATAATGTTTGGATAATGTGGTATTAAATAAATAAATAAGAATGTCAGACATTCACACCAATTATCCAGTCCCATACTAGGCAGAGCCTGTGGTATTGTTACTAGATAACGGATAGACATACTTAAATAAATATATAAACATCCACGACTTGGGTACGAACATTCATATTCATCATACGAATATTTGCCCCTAGCGGGAATTATCCAAACACCCATATCTACTACATTATAAAGCATGTTGGATTGCACTAGTAGTAGTAAATGAATATTTATTGCTCCTAGGGGAAATACTTTAGGAGCAATAGATGCGACTAACAGAAAAAATCTTGCAAAATGCAATTCAAAATAGTTTAGTATGAGATGTAGCTATAAATAACATAATTATCGGGTTACCATTTTATAGCAATTAGATGACGATTTTAAATTATTATGCAAATATTTACAGAAGGCAGATGCGATAAGTTCTGGTCTGGTCTAGTGCTTGCTGGTATGGCCGCAGAAACTGGCAAGGCCTTTTGCACATTTTAAGACACAAGACACCTGACAAGAAAAAATTATATTCGCGTCTCTGATTCGACATAAGAAAAAATTTCTTGTAATATGTATGGTCTCGTATAACAACCAATGCGACTGGATTTCTTGTAAGACATTTCTCATAATGCAAGACACAAGAAATTTTCTTATAATGTACAAAAGGGCTAATAAGCTGTATAAATAAATCTATTTCAGAACGTGTGGTTCCCGCCTTAGATTAGGGCCACCCATAGTCTTCCCGTGGGTGTCGTCAAGGCGACTAAAATATTAAATAAATCCACTTACAATTAATTACTGGCAGTTATTCTGGTTGCATTAACATGTCAGGGAACGTACCCAAACTACGTAACCGGTTTAGGGGTGGGGGGGTGGGGAGGGCGTTCACTTTTCTTTCACTTCGTTGAACAAAGAATTCACTTCACGTCGCCAGTGCTCTAGAATGTTTACAGAATGCCAATGGATTAGGTTTTGAAGTGAGTAAAATCACTCGAGCGAGACTTGCACGTGAGTTTTATTACAGAGTAGCACTACAGGATTAAATACATAAAATATTTTCGTATTAAAATTTTCCACAAATATCAATGGAAATACATTTTTATACCATGTCTAAATTCCAGCTCAATTAGTCCAGTGGTTTTTGAGTTATCCCGCAGACAGATGGAAAAAAGCCTGGCTACAGGCTATTCGTTTTGACGGTTACCCTACAAATTAATCAAGTCGATATATCTATATGTGAGTGGCAAGGCGGCCTACTCCGACCGATGGGTCACGTGACATATTCGGATAAACGCACAGAAATCCAATCAAAATAGAACGGTTATAGCCACTTGCTTACTTAAGTCTCGCGCGTGCCGAATTTCGGACCCAGCGCGCCCATTATGCTCACTCTTTATGCCTTACGGTCACGTTTCCGCTAAGAAGATACTGTTATGCAGTTAGAAACTACACAATATGGCACTTTTGCAGATTTTTTGTTGATTTTTGCCCAACCTTGACTCGGCGCGAAGCGAGTGAGCGTTTGATAGTTTGCAATATATTGCACATTAACCATTCTATCTTGATAGGATTTTATGGCTAGGCGTCTAAGATAGACGTCAAACGCTCATCAAAATAAATCACATGACCCGACAGAATGTACAAAATGGCGGAGCAGACCCACTGGACATTTGCAGGACCCACTTTCTAAATATCTACGCAAAAAACCATTCTATCTTAGTATTGGGCTTGAGGCAAGGCAACAGAAGATTTAATGCACTTTAAATTTAATAACTATTCCAGTAGAGAATTCACAATTTGAAAACACAATTTCCTTAAATTACAATTGCTATAGGAAGCCAATATTAAGATCACAATGTTCGGACTAATACAATACAAATATAATAAATCAGGGACCGGAATCAGGTAGTGTCACTTCTGCACACCGCGGCGTGGAAAAAGCAGTGACGTGTCAACGACAATATGTACAAAGTTGACTCAATGATTCTTCCTTAAGTCAAACCATGGTCAAACAGGTCAAACCATGAAGCAAAATATTTTTTCGAACCTCATAAGTCACCTCAAGTTTTTACCTTCATGATTGACACTAACTGGTTATTAAATTAGATAACAGATGTCAATGGGCTCGATTCTGAAGGCACAACGTTAAAATTTGACAGTACTAAAACTTTTGCTATCCTTGTCACACAGTATTATGAAGATAAAGACGAAACCAATTTTAGAGCTGTCAAATTTTAAATGTGTGCCTTCAGAATCAGGCCCGTTATCATGTCAAATTTAATCATGAAGGGAAAAATAGAAATACGTGGAAGTAAAATTTCCATGTATCCCCCTAGTAGAAAAGAGTGGAAAAAAATTGTGGAATAGGTCAAAACTTTGAGGTGACTTATGAGATGCGACAAATTATTTTGCTTCATGGTATGACCTATAGTTGTCATACAATGGAAACAATGGTGCGATTTCATTTTCACAAAAGTACAGTAGTCTGTAAGTATGGCATGGCGATGATATTCGTGTATGTCCAAATATAACCATGTATTGAATAAATATCGATACAGTCAGTGTTAATTTTGCCGAAAGTAGCCGCAGAGTGCTCTATATAAATTGCCTTATACAGTGTATGTGTGTGTGTAAGTATGAATATCGGTCCAAAATTATATTTTAATCCAGTACAGAGTAAGCAGAGCGCATTGACAACATAACGTTATTACAGCGTTATGATGCATTCACTATACAACACACTGACACGTTTTCGTCGCCGCGATCTGACGGCGGATTCAGCCAATCGCAGCAGACAAAGTAAGCTTTTTATCGCTCGCTTGGTTTACATTTTGAAAGAAGCTTGCTTAGATTGTTTTCTTGCTAACGCGAAAAGCTTTTTCATCTCACTGCGTACATTTATCGTTAGCATAACAAACAGGTGTATTTCATATTTTGCAACTCGGAAATTAAAAAATCGAAACATAAAAACGGTCTTCAGTATTGACAATTTTCAGACAGCTCTTCAGATAGGGCACACCCCTATTTCTTTAACACGTTAAGTGCGAAGCGAGGCCTAAATCACCCCTGATGCAACTTCCCTGTGGTGCGGCAAGCAAAAAAGTGAATTTCTCTGTCGTGCGAATGGCATAGCTTTGGTTTGGTCCAGTGTAGGAAAGAGATAAATATATATTTGAGATCACTAAATGGTTCCGGACTCGGTGGTGTACCTACCTTGGTACCGGATGTCTTAGGCCTCGTGCCGCACTGAATTAATATAATTTTAATGCAGTGCGGAACGAGGCTAAAACGTCCCATATCCCCCCTGACCTCGTACCGCACTCAACGCGAGCTTCCCGCGACCAGTGTTGTGCATCACGTCGATTGGAGAGAGATTGGATTGAGATTTTTATAAAAAAAGTATATTGATACTGATTTTTTAATGTTAATTCAAGTTCTAATAATTGTATTTTTAAAGCCCGAGGCAGAATAAATAGGACAGTTTCTTTTCTACTTCTGGTTGCCTTTTTTTTCTATTCTGTGAACCGCATTAAGATTTTCATATACAAATAGAAAGATAAACCTTATGCATAAACCGTAATCCATTATTTTCCAATAATAAGTCTGTAATAGGTGCCTCTTAATGGTATAGAATGGAACGCTTCGTGCGCGAGTCCGACTCGCACTTGGCCGGTTTTTTTTCTTTATGGCGCCTTCAAGCACAATTTAGATTATTTAAAAAAAAATGTATCCTTTGATAGCTTTGTGTTGTTTTGCCAGGTTTTGCCCTTAAAACGATCTAATGAGATATAATTGATCAAAATCGGTCAAGTCGTTGCGTAGTTAAGACAGTTTAAAAACGTCGATATTATTTTTCCCATCACTAATCGCAGCGAAAATTTGCCCTATTTCAGTGCGTTACGAGGTGTATAAGATCCCATATTTTGTTTTGCTAATAATTCCTAAACTAGCCATCAGATCCCGGGGCGACGGTGGATTAGGGTTCATCAATTCACTGTCTATATCAATAAGGACCAAAATTCTCATTTATCTTTGATTTCGCGCCAGAAAATGGATTTTAGTCTGTAAAAGGAGGTGGGGTCTAATAGACCGCGTGTCGCCCTAACGTCTGGTCACGGTACGGGCCGATTATACCTCGTGCCGCAGGAACGGAAAGTATGCAAAAATTGGTGCCGCAGCTAACGTGTTAAATATGATAATTACAGATACGAGCTTCTGCGAGGTCATAGATGTAGATTTGCAAAACACTTGAGATATAAAACTGTTTGCGATACAAGTGGCGAATCAGTCAATTACTGCCCGCGTTAAATCGCGGCGATAAAAGCTGCAACGGCTCTGATTGTGAATGTAGCTTAACAAGGTCACGTGTGGTGGTACTGCAAGTGCGCGAGCGGATGTTCGTAGAGCGGGTACAGGGGCTGCGCGTGCGCGTGCGCGTGCGCGGGCAGAGCGGCGTGCGCGTGCGCGGCGGGGTGCGGGGGCAGGGCGGGCAGCGCGGGGGCGTCGCTGTCGTCGTCCGACGAAGAGTCCAACTGCTTGTCGCCTGTGCCGCCGCTGTAAAGAACAACACCATCTATTTAAAAACTTGTTACTGTTAAACCCGAGGTGAGGAAAGCGTGTGACTTATTGCCATTCTGCCTGCTTACGAGAGAAGGTCGCTAAAGGCACCGGCATTTACCCCACGCGACGCGACGCGTGGGGTAAATGTGTTTTTGGTCATAGGATTTAGGTAGTTCGTTTTGTATCGACTCCGCGCGCGTTGCGTCGCGTCGCGTCGCATGGGGGTAATATGCTTCTGACCATAGGATTTCATAGGTTGGATTTTACTCCTCACGTGTTGCGTCGCGTGGCGTCGCGTGGGGTAAATGTATTTCCGCAGGGAATTTTGAGAAGTTGCAATAAAGGTGCCAAACTGATTTTATATGAAAATTACTACAGTATGAAGATATTTTTACTGTGACTGTAATGAAATGAAAAATTCAGTCGGTAGAACTTTAATAATGAGTGATTTAAATGCACGAGACATAAAAAGTTTGCCCTCGTGAAAAACATACAACTTTTCACCTCTGCCAGCGAGAAAAGAAAAAAAGTTTATTTTTTATTTAAATGTTGCGTTCTGAAACTGCACTGCTTGACATTTTTATAAAACCAAGTAAACAAAATATTTTTAGTAAGCTATATTAATATTTACTAGTAAATACTAGATAATATATAAATATTGTAAATATTCCGCCTTTAAAAAGGCAATAGTACTAGGTATTTAGAAACTTAAAATTTCAATAAATAACAAATTCTAACTTTTAAATGTCTTTACTACATGATATGTATTCATTTGTTTTTCTCGAAAACTATCTAATTTAGACTGTAAATAAATAACATATATTTTTTTTGCCTATGCGTTAAATTGCTAAACCTAAACGAGTGTCTGAACGAACCATCGCCCA
The DNA here is from genome assembly GCA_947086405.1 of Esperia sulphurella. Classification (NCBI taxonomy): domain Eukaryota; kingdom Metazoa; phylum Arthropoda; class Insecta; order Lepidoptera; family Oecophoridae; genus Esperia; species Esperia sulphurella. Next base: position 7,038,102 of record OX352282.1, read on the forward strand.
ATTTATCGCCAAAAAGTGGTGTTCGAAATTCGAATCACTTTTACTACGCTCGCAGCAAAAAGCGATTTTGCTGCGAGATTTTACGCACCAATTGCAATTTTCGTGCTGGAGACGTGAAAATAGGTTTTCTGTTTGTCTAAAAAACATCTACAAAGCTGAACTAGGTTTACTAAGCATTGTAACTTAATACTTATAACTTATTGGCTATTTTATTTTATTTTATAAGTACCTATTTATCATTTAAATTTCCTAATCAGCGCAACCTACAATTTCTCCGGCATAATATTTTTCTACCCAAAGGTTGTCTGGAAGAAATCGCTTAAAGCGATAAGACCGCCTAAATTGTACTATTTGTAACTTCTATAGCGTGTAACTGTATTTGTTTGTGCAATAAAGTCACCTGGCACAAGTATTTTGCAAAATACTCAATAGGTGGCCTCCAACCACTGTATCATAGCTTAAGAACAAATTGTGAACGAAAATAATTATTTGATTTGATTTGAAAGTGTATTGTGATAGAGAAAAACCCGTCTCGACCGCAGCCCACCCGCCCGGTCCATAGGTAGTCCTGTACATCGCTTCGTAGCACACAGTGACGTATCGGCGGTGAAAGAACGCCCCCTAGCTCAACAGTAACTTGATACAGGTCGGTTGGACGGCTCGAGGTTCGGTTTTTGCTACGACTTACACTAAAATATCTATATGATGAAACGTAACACTTTTCCGACACATCATCAGCCTAAATACGTCCACTGCTGGACACAGCCTCGTCAACAGAATACTTTTGGTAAGTTGTGCATTGGGGGATTTGCCATAATCACTGTTGGAATACAGCAAAAATGAATCTGTCTCACTTTAACAAATAGTTTGAGAGTACTTCTCTTTCATACATGATGTTTATATTAACAGCCTCTTGTTTCATACGAGGTGAGGCCTGAAGGGCATTTCATTCCCTTAGCGTTTTCTGTCTCGATTGCAACCAGTAGAGAGCACACACCTCTCCTATCAAATCAGTATATAATAAATCTAGTATTTTATTAGTTACCCTAATCTAATAATCACCATGCTTGGCAGGCGAATTGGTAATCGCAGTAATGATCTTAACATACACACAAAGGACAACGCTGCTTCCCGTCCCTGGTGCAATCCCTTAGTCGCCTTGACGACACCCACGGGAAAGATAGGGGTGGCCCTATTCTAAGCCGGGAACCACACGGCGAGTTTTCCGATACAAGCAAGATCTATTGCAAATGTGATGTTTTAGAACTAGCCAAATGTTCCCACCGCGCTGCTAACTGTCTAATAAATAAAAAGTAAACTTCGCGTGTCTGTACATTAAATATATTAAAAAAAATTGAGGTTCGACGGCTAAGTAATAGAATATGGTATGGTATGTAATAGAGTATGGCAATGCTCCTAAATTCTATGGGGTGCGAGCCTGGTGATCTGATTTCACAAGTTCATCTTATTTTTAGGCACCAGTCTCTCAAAAAGGATAAATTGTACTATTTTTTAAGTTTATACATTATAGTTGTACTTAATGTTTGTGTTGAGCTAATAAAAAATTTTACATTTACATTTTACACTTTTTTTTTACGTTAAAAGAATTTTTAAAATTTTTGTCTGTTTGTCTGTAGTGCACGCATCACTTAAAAACTATAGAACCAATTTTGATTAACTTTTCACAGAAACATAGGCCTTAACTCTGAGTCTTAATTCAGAAGTCTTATTTCATCGCAATGGGCTTACTCGATCAAAAGCTGTGGGAATTTTTAGTTTTCAAAGAATTACACAAAGAAGTATAATGCTCGACGGAATTCAGACTGCGATGAGTTAGGTCTACGGTATTTACTTTGTGCTACGGTAGCAGTGGCAACTTTATTTTAAAAGAAAAATAGTTTACGCGATTATATAAATATATACATTGAATAGAAAATAATTACATGAAAGTAATCTAGCAAAAATAATATGAGGTGTATGACCTCCCTAACTTTAAACTGTATATATATATTTTTAATAATAATAAAAACTTTATTTAAGCAGTAAGTTCACAAAAGACAAAATTTGCATAAAGTTATGAGAGTATGTAATTTAAATTAATTAAGTAATAGTTAACGGTGTAAATATGTGGTACTGGAGCCTAAACCAGGTCGCCCTGTGTCAGAGGATCCAGGTCTCTATCCTCTGACAGTTTGCCAAATTGTAGGTTTTGTGTGTAGTGAGTGATATGAAGAGAGTGAAAGTGAGAAAGAACTTGAATTGGGTTGAAGTAGAAGTAAACTTACTATGTTCTTAATATTTGTTAGTAGCTTTCTTCCCTCTGTGTTAAAATTAATCCCATATTTAAAATGACTAACCTTTAAACCATTAGGTCCGATGTAGCAGCCACACATTTAAAATTTGACAGTATTAAAATTAGTTTCGTCACTATCTTGATAATACTGTGTGACAGGGATAGCAACAATTTTAGTGTTGTCAAAGTTTTGCGTGGTGCCCACTGTTAGTAAAGACTTAATTGCTAAGTGAATTCGATTTCGGCTTTTGACGGGCGCTCCTAAGTTTGACGGTATTCGAGCTTTGACTAGAACATATATGTGCACGTATGTCACCAACCATAGAAATCCTATCGAGATAGAATGGTGAAGTAGGCGCACCACGCGTGCCAACGATTTGCAATATATTGCAAAAACTATCAAACGCTTACTCGTTACGCGCCGAGTCAAGGTTGGGTAAAGAAAAACTCTGCAATAGAGCCATATAGCGCGATTTCTAACTGCATCTCTTCATTAGAAATGTAACCGCGAGGCATAAATTGTCCGCGGGAGGGACGGGCTGTGTTCGAAAATCGGCACGCGCGAGACTGAAGTAAACAAGTGGCTATAACCGTTCTATCTTGATAGGATTTATGTGTCATCAACCAACCCATCTACTCTAGCGTAGTGTTGGGGGGCATAATATGTTTTTTTATTTCATACGTTCTTTACAGCAAGTGTAATTTAAAAAAAAAGTTAGTCATTTTACATAAGAGGTGAATTTTAACAAAGGAAGAAATCCCATAATCTTCCCGTGGGTATCGTCAAGGCGACTAAGGATTGCACCAGGGACGAGTACATTATGATCATTCCTGCGATCAGCAATCCGCCTGCCAAGCGTGATGATTATGGCAATTCCCCCAATGGACAGCCCTCCAAAAGTGGCGATCTTTTGAGGTTTATGTTCGGGCTGATGATGAATTAAGTTTATACAATTTTAAAATAGGGAGAAAAGAATTGAAATAAATAGCCATTTAAATTAAGAGGACTTAAAATTAATGACTTGTTCCAAATAAAGAGCAGCTCCAAAATACATAACATTTGACTGAGCCACGAATAGAACCAGGAACACGTCACTCAATTGGCAGACACAACAGATTGTAGACCTGTCCTATCACAATGACAAATGAACCGAAATCACTGACAAATACACACGCAGTAGTAGTAATAGGTACGAGTTGCTGCCCGTTACTGGTTGGCTTGGCATAACCTGTATGGTCGTCAGTAGTAAAATAGTAGCACTGAAAGTCTTCCCGTGAATAGCGTATAGTGTGCTGTGCTTCAACTTAGTGATAAACTAATAATGAGTGATTGGTTTTAGGTCACAGGAATCCTATCAAGGTAGAACGGTTATAGCCATTTGTTTACATCAGTTCCGCACGTGCCGTTTATGCCTCGTGTTCAAGTTTCTAGAGAGGAGATATAGTCATGCAGTTGGAATCCGCGCAGTAAGGCATTTTTGCAGATTTTTTGTGTATGTTCAACCGATCTTGACTCGGTGCGAAACAAGCATTTGATAGTTTATGCATTATATTGCATTTTGTTGGCACGCGTGTCGCGCCTACTTCACCATTCAATCTTGATAAGATTTCTGTGGTTTAGATCCTCAAAAGACGGTGTCAGTTTCAGTCATTTCTTTCGTACCGCAGTTACGAAGCACGCAACCCTCATGTGCGAACGAGACAAATACAGTGAAGACGGCACCGTCCATTTACATTTTAGAAGAAAATAATACGTTTTCGCATAAATGAGCATATCATAATGTCTATAAAAAGGGTTCTGTTCCCTACATATCATCTATTGAAAAGTTCTGGCCTTAAACTTAAATTTATTTCCCTTTAGCAAACCTTGCCCTCTAAATATATTTTTTTATACACTTACACCTCATACCATAAAGCAAAATAACTTTTCGCACCTCATAATAAGTCACCTCAAAGTTTTTACCTTCATGATTGACACTAATTGGTTATTAATTAGATAACAGATGCATATTTGAAAATCATCTGTCATCTAATTTAATAACCATTTAGTGTCAATCATGAAGGAAAACACTTTGAGGTGAAACTATGAGCTACGAAAAATTATTTTGCTTCATGGTTTGAGGTTCATATATAAGTTACATTAAAATGAGGATACAGAAAATATTAATAAATTACATAATCAAAGAAATACACTGTATTTTTTTTTAATTAAACTTTTTTTTAATCAAAATTAAACATTGAAAGTCAGAAAAATGAAATTTGGATATTAAATACATGGGAATATTCTACAAATTGTTGCGATTAAAAGTAAGGATAGTTTAAAAAAACTTATTAATGCCATAAGAACTGATGTCAATCTCTGAAAATTTGCTGAGTGCGTTGTACTGTCTCATTATCCTGTTTTAATTATACATGTCACGTATTACAAGGCTATTAATGGATTGATTTACTTGATGTTGTTGTGCTCTCTTTGTGTTGTCAGTATAGTTATTGTTAAATAATATGAAAAAAAAATCTATTATAGTAACCTTTTTTGTTTGTAGGAATTTGGTTTTTGCCAGCCAAAGTCCAGTCAACCGCTTTCCTCCGCTTCATCAAATTCGAGCAGGACTTATACAATTGGACCTCACATTGTTGCAAAAAGAAAAAAAATGGACGTACCTAGTACCTTATACTCATCATCAGCTGAAATACGTCCACTGCTGAACATAAGCCTTCCCAATAGAATTACACTTTTGGGTGGGCTGGGGGATTTGCAATAATCACCACTTTTGCAGGTGATTGCAGTAATGATCTTAATATACTCAGCTCATGGATTTAGCATTTGGATACTTCATCCAAGACTCAGCTAAACGCTGTTGTCCGTCCCTAGTGCAATCGCTTAGTCGCCTTGACAACACCCACGGGAACATTAGGGCTGGCCCTATTCTAAGCCGGAAACCACACGGCTATCCTTACATATATTTCAACGATTTCTCGTTTCTAGATTTATTAGAACATAGACTCATTTTGACATTTAACGAACGAAATAAAATAAAATAAATTATAGAAAAAAAAACTAAAATTTAAAACTTCTGAGCAATATCAAGCTTTGAGCCTGTTAATATATGTGTCGATACACCAGTCATAGAATTCTTTAAGATATAGATATTTCTAAACAAAATTTTAAAACTATAAACATAACGTTTTACATAATTATTGTGCGTTAAAATAATAATTTTTAATAATAAAAAATAATAACAGCGAAATGATCAACCCGAATGCGTCCCTGCGTGCTTTTAGGAGCGCAGATGTGGCGGTGTCAAGTTACATATTTCCGTCTCGCTCGTGCAAGGAGCGCTGTCTCAGTCGCACTTCGCAAAACTTCACAGTCGCTTCTCATCATCATCGGCATGGAAATAACTATGGTTATGAATTATGATAGAAACGATACACGTAGAAATGTCAAGTTAGCGGTATACATAAGGCTTGGGTGTTGTGCTCGAGTGCCAGAGGTCGTGGGTTTTATTCCCACAGGGTACAGACAACTTTGTACAACTTGTACAGTTGGTCCCGGGTTGGTTGGTTGTGAATGGTCCTATCCTTGTTTAATTTCCATAGCACAGGAGAAACAATAAATGATATGAATGTGAAAATCCAAAGTGAGTATATATGTAATATGTATTTATTTATGTAATGTAATAATACAGTACACTTTATTGGTACAAACAAATACAGGTACAAGTTTTAAAAGTTAAAAATTAGTACAATTTAGGCGGTCTCCAGGCAACCTTTGGATAGAAAATATTAAACAAAGAGAAAAAGGTAGGTTTCGTTGATGTTTGTTTTCAAAAAAAAAATGTTTTCGTTTTTTTTATCTTAGTTTCAACATTATTTCTGTAAAGTTATCAAAATCATTTGTTTAATTGGGTACAGCGGTATGTGTATCGGCTGAAAGCCTTTTGAACGCTTAATGGAGCAATAGAAATGTATCAGTTTTAATTTTAAAACGAATTAAAATCTTCCTCAACTTTAGTTAGCAGCAATTTGTCACGTGAAAAAAACTAGGTTATAGAATTAGTAGTCTGTGAAAATGAAAACAATACCAATATTTCCGAATAAGTTATGCTTCAACTCAGCAGTCATCATAAACTTTAAATCTAACTACATCTCAATATCAACTACACATACATTCAAAATTGATCTTAAAGTGTCCGTTGCTAAGGTGTGTTATCAATAGTATATATGGAGTTATACAGTGTAGTGAACAGCAACGCAGTGACGTAGTGTTGTCGGACTATCGATAATGTAAACCAATTATATCGATAATACACAATGAGGTAATAATATTCATGAAACAGTATTAGAGCTACCAGGCATGCGTGGTGAGGGACTTCATCCTTATGTAGTAGACATACCACGCTCTCGTATGAAGGAAGCGTTTTGCTTCCTCTTTTATAACGCGAGCTGCTAAGGAACGGAGCTCTCTACCAGCTTAGGTATTTCCGAACAAGTACAACTTGGATCTTTTTAGAGGAAGAGTGAATAGGCATCTTCTAGGTAAGCGCGCTCAACCTTAGGCCTCATCGTCACTGAGACTGAGGTGAAGCGTGAATAGAGAGCTGATGTACCTGTATAACTCTTATTGTTTACATTTTATAACCTTACTATAACTATAGGTTGCTAAGGACGGCTACTATAGAGCTCTTATACCACTCTCTAATACCACCCTTTTATCTCTAATACTCGTATATGGGTTTTCACTCATTTTTACTACAATAAAGCTTATTTTTTGCATTGCTCTGGGATGTTGCGTTGGTCATCGTCACAGAAACGCATACAAGTAGAAGGGGTAAATCATTTATTTACTTCAGTCTCGCGCGTGTCGATTTTCGGACACAGCGCGCCCCTCTCGCGCACCCTAAATAAACTATTAAATAAATTGAATAAAATACCTTCACAATTTACATAAAAAACGCAAATATATTTAATGTATTTATACGTAATATATATTTAAATAAATAGAAAAGACGAAAGTGACACTTCGGTTCATGCCAAAACAGTATGTATGTATGTATGTATGTATGTAAACGCTTTATTGTACCAAAAATAACAACAACAACAATAATAAAATAGGAATTAAACTGTGTACAAAGGCGGACTTATCCCACTTAACAGTCCTGAAATACTATCGATAAAATCTATTACGTCGATAGTGGGTACTGTCGATAATATTGCACTGTCGATAGTTTCGATAGGCCTACGGATAATGTTACTACTTATCGTCTATCGATATATAGCCGACTCGATGACAGCACTACAGTGATGGTCTGTGGCCGGGATATCGGGTTACCGAAGCCAGCCAAATGGATAGACAAACGAGCTCTCCCCTTTGTGTAGATATATTGTTATAGTTATATCAGTGTATATTTTATTAAACTTACGTGAGATTTTAACTTACAATAAAAAAAGTCATTGTGGCTTAGTCGGTAGTGCGCTCGCCTCGCGTTTTTAAGTCCAGGGTTCACACCAGGGCCTGTACCAATGAGTTTTTCAGACTTTTTATTGTATCTCGAGCGTTTTGGCGAAAGAACAGTACATACGTCAAACATTTTCTTTTTTTGTTGATGGGTTTATGATTGACCTCAATCTCACCTGATGGTAAGCAATGAGGCCTAAGGTGGAGCGCGCTTACCCAGAAGATGCCTATTCAGTCTTCCTTTAAAAAGATCTAAATTGTACTTGTCCGGAAATACCCAAGCTGGCAGGAAGTTCCGTTCCTTAGCAGTTCGCATTATGAACGAGGAAGCAAAACGCTTCATGCAAGAGCGTGGTGTGTCTACTACATAAGGATGAAGTCCCTCTCCACGCCTCTTAGTCTGGTGATTGAAGGGGGATGGAGGAATCAAAAAAGCATATTCTCTAGCGCTAGGTCGTGGGAATTCAACTAGGGGCATTTTTTTTAATTCAATTTTTTTTACAATATATACATTACAGTAATGTCCACAGAAATGGAAGCCAATTTGTATGTGAACAGAGCGCTCACGTGATCAGTACATTAGTGTGCACCCATCGACAAGAAGTGCTTGTGCAGTTCTTGCTTTAGTAATCCACCTGATACAATGTATTTTAAATCGGAGGGCAGAGAATTCCAAATTTTAGCCATAACATAACCGCTGGTACGCTCACCGCACAGGTTAACACATCTTGGAACATTTATTCTCTTGTTTGCTTTAGAATATTGTCTTTTAGTTACATTAATATTATTTCTGATATAATCTTTATGATAATTTTCTAAAAGTAGCAAGTATAACTTTGTACAGTGAGAGAGCTACGACAAATGACGAAGTTTAATCTAATTATAACTTTATCATAACTAGATAAGGCCTTAGCACCTTATATGTTATGTTTGCCGCTGGTGGCGATTTTATCTACATGTATATTTTGTTGCCGAGATGCAAATAGCTGTGTTTTCGTTTGCCACTTCAATTGAAATGAACTATCCTATGCGTCAGCCCACAACAGGGCAACCTCGTGTTATTATATTTTATTATATTACAAGTTATTGTAATTATTAATTATTCATAATGGCATTTGATGTATGACTGTGTTATTTTGACATTTTAATATTTGTACCAAGTAGTACAATATATACAGATAATATACTATTGATTCATTATTTATGACATTTATGTTTTTTTTTATGTAATTTTTTATACTGACATTTGTAATTTACATGACTTATTTTTATTTTGTAATTAATTTTACTCATTTTGACATTGTACTGACATGATTTTATTAATTAATTTTATAATATAACTGTAATCAATTTTTGTGATGACATGTCTAAGTGTACTTTATGTACCTAAAGATTAAATAAATAAGTAAATGGAAATATTAAATTATTAGTTTGATGGTTTTGATAACGATATGATAAAGAGAATGAAAATATAGATTCTAGGAAAACATATATTTGGTAATTATATAGATAGACACGCCGTGTGATTCCCGGCTTAGAATAGGGCCACCCCCAATCTTCTCGTGGGTGTCGTCAAGGCGACTAAGGTATTGCACCGGGGAGGGGCTATCAGCGTTCTCCTATGTAGACTGAGATCATTACTGCCATAACCAATCCGCCTGCCAAGACTGGTGATTATGGAAAATCACCCAATGGAGGCTTATGTTTAGTAGTGGACGTATTTCGGCTGATGATGATGATAGATAGATAGATAGACATACTCGTAGAGGTACACTTGCTTCTATATGTCAACGCGGACGAAGTCACGGGCATTAGATAGTACTATTTATAGTTATAAATAAACTACAAAAAAATTAAGTGACTAAGAGTTAGACAATAAATAGTAATAAATAAACACATTAATTCAAATCAGATACATTTCCACAAAGAAGCCATTACCGAAAGACCCACCTACACAAACTATTGGCATAATAATTAATTCATAATGGTCGCGTTAACGCCAGCCATACATAAATGTGAAACAAAATGTAAAATTGTAAACAAAACAATGTCGACTTAGCCTAGAGTTCTCAATGTCCCAAAAGGTTGAAATAAATGAGTATGAGTATGAGCATATTTACTGACGGCCAACTGGTAAAATGTAGTAGCCCGATTTTAATTGTTTTTGAGGGTCACGGTTTTAATTTTCATCATCATCAGGTTATTTTTGTCTCCACTGCAGGAGCACAACGCTCTCTCATCTGCCGGAGACAGACGGAGGATTTGGCCTACACTCCCCGCGCTGGCCAGACGGGTGGGGAGGACTGATTGATGTTTTATAATGTATCCCTTAGTCGCCTTGTACGACATCCACGGGAAGAGTTGGAGTGGTCCTATTCTACTCTACCGGTAACCAAACGCCCCTCAATTTTAAGTATTGTCAAAACTAGTCAACATCGACATCCAGTACCGATTTCGTTCGTTTGTGGCTCCAATTAGCAATTCCCAGGCACACAAGTCAAACCGACCAAGTCCTCAAAGTGGCAACACACTTGTAGCCTGAAGACTAGTATGGTCTGTTAAAGGCAGCAATCCAAAGGTTGAAAATTATGCCCGGAGTTTAAGTTAAAACTTCGATATAAAACCATGTACTAATTATCTACAGTCTACACTAATATTATAAAGAGGAAAGATTTGTATGTTTGTAACGAATAAACTCAAAAACTACTAGCCAAACCATAAAAAAATTCTTTCTCCATTAGAATGCTATCCCTGAGTAACATAGAGTGGGAGTGGCAGCGATAGCGGGAGCGGATTCAGTAGTCCACGCGAGCAGAGCCGCGGGCACAGTCTTAAATAAAAAAAAAGGTGTTTTTGGCCGCTCTGGTGGACTGTATTTTTTGGCGCTCTTAACTTTTTTAATATAAAACTTGAAAGAAGTTCTAGATCCGTTCTTAAAGGGGAAAAGGCAGACGTATTATATAACTGAAGAAACAGAAGAGCCATTACAGACAGGCCCACCCACCCACAATTATTGGAATGATAATAATGTATCAATTAACGGCTGACTGGGGAAAGGAGTAGCCCGATTTATTCAATTTCGAGGGTCCACCGTTTTAATTTGTATATTTCAATTTGAAATAAAAATAAGCGAATTCGTGTTTTCTAATTTTCATTCATATAAGTAGTATTTGTTTTTAAGTTGGATTTTATGAGCGACGTGATCAATATAACCCAGTGCTCTGCAAATTACATTAATATTAACGAGTATAAAGAAATAATTAGAAAAATGTACGTTCTGTACTCCGAAAGTAAGATCATAAGTGACCAAACGGCTACAATAAGGTGCTCCGGGGCAATTGCAATTATGAAAACTGGATTCAGAAATTTATTGTTTAAAATAGATTAGTGCAGTAAATTTACAGAGCATTGGCGTGTATTGAACTCACAAATTTCAACGTAAAAACAAATAGTTTTTGAATTAAAATAGAAAACACGAAATCGAATCAGTCGACCGATTTAATAATAATGGGGCGTAATCATCTTTAATTTTCTTTTTGAATAATTTTTAAAACCGTCATCCTCAAAACCGATCAAAATCGAGTTACTACTTTTTACCATAGGTATAATTTCTGCATTTGCCCATAGTTGCAATTACCCCGGGGCACCTTACGTGGTTTATGGAACCTTCCTAGGGAGTCTCGTGCCTGTCCATAAGGGCACTTGCGAAATATACATAATTCTCTCCAAAAAAGACAGAACATCATCAGCCGAAATACGTCCACTGCCGAACATAAGCCTCCCCAATAGAATGACACTTTTAGGGAGCTGTCCATTGGGGGATTTGCCATAATCCCCACGCTTGGCAGGGAGATTGGTGATCGCAATAATGATCTTAATATACACAGGAGACCGCTGCTGCCCGTCCCTGTTGCAATCCCTTGACGACACCAATGGGAAGATTCGGGGTGGCTCTATTCTAAGCCTGGAAGCAGCACTTATGTTCGGAACCCACGCATTGTAAATGACGAACACTTTGCTAACTTTTTTTTTAATTTTACGGCCTGCAAGCCCGGGACTTATGCATCAGTGAGCCAGAACAGATGCGGGACTGTTCAGATAAGATCGAACTTTAGATTTCGTTCGAGATTAAAATAGATTTTATAAAAAAGATTTGTTTGGTTTAGTGTTGAGGGAATAATAAGATAATATGGTGTTGAGTAGAGTAAACTATTGAGTTTCAAATCAAATTAGGATTTTTTATCCCTAATATAAAATTAATGTATATATCAGTAATGTTTCATATCTAAGTATCAAAATCAAAATCAAATAATTAATATTTGGAGGTTGCGGGTTCGAATCCCGCTAGGGGCAAATGTTTGTATGATGAATATGAATGTTTGTACCCAAGTCTTGGATGTTTATATATTTATTTAAGTGTATCTATCCGTTATCTAGTAACCATACTACAGGCTCTGCCTAGTTTGGGACTGGATAATTGGTGTGAATGTTTGACATATTTATTATTATATGGGGGTGGGCGTCGGGATCGGAGTCAAAGTCTAAGAAAACATTGGTACCAAGATGAATTCTATTTAAGTTCATCCTGGTACCAACGTTTTCTCCAGCGTATGCAGTTCCAGCACAGCAGAGCTCCAAGCGCTTTATAGTACTTGAGCAGGGACCAATAAAGCATAGAATACCTAACTAACAAGGCGTCAAACTCAACAAAAATGTACCTAAAACCTACACATACAGCTTCTAGAATTGCTAAAATAATATAGTCATAACAAACAATGATACAATACCGAATTGACTCGACAATACTCCGACCTCATAAGCAGTAACTATGCTGTGACGATTAAGCGTAAATTATTTAACAAAGCATTTTGCAACGTCCGCATTTGAAATGCGACACTCGATTATATGTTACGATGACATATATATAACATATACCTAATACACAAATATCAGATCTGCTGAACTGCATGTTAGCACTTAAATTTAGTACTGGCAGAAGCCCGTGCCGTGTGGTTTTCGGTAGAGTAGAATAGGATCACTCCAACTCTTCCCGTGGATGTCGTACAAGGCGACTGAGGGAATACATTATAAAACATCAATCAGGCCTCCCCAACCCGTCTGGCCAGCGCGGGGAGTGTAGGCCAAATCCGCCGTCTGTCTCCGGCAGATGAGAGAGGGTTGTGGTCCTGCAGTGGAGACAAAAATAACCTGATGATGATGATGAGAGGCCCGTGACTTTGCTCTTGTGAGGTAAAGTAGGTCTTCCTTGCAGCCAATTTGGAACAATTATTATGAACACTACGATAGGGCACTGTGGTCGTTGGCAATTTTATCCTACTTCCTACTAATGATATATTCTTTATTGCACATCCTAAAACTAAATACAGTAATAAATGGTGTGTACAAAGGTGAGCTTAGCTCTAAAGGAGATCTCTTCCAGCCAACTAGGGACTGCATCCCGCAGTCCCGCATCCCGCAAAATACGGGATCCCGCGCATATTTTGCGGGATTGCTTTTGCGGGACTAGGCGTGCGGGATCCGCGGATTTGCGGGATTGAAAAAAATCATACATTTACGTAAAATTACTTTGTTAGAAGAAGAACTGAAGAACCTTGCAATCACAGTGGACTGCTCGTCCAGCTGGTGTCCAAATTTCGACACTTGACATCATTTTAAAGAGAGAAATGACGCTCTTCGAATGCGGAGGGAACAGAGGAAAGTACCCCGATTTAGTGCACAAATATGTGAGATCCATCCCACCTACAAGCGTAGAGTCTGAGCGTGCATTCTCTGCCGCCGGTTATATATGCGCTAAAGTAAGAAGTAATCTTAATGACAAATCTATCAACACATTGTGTTTTTTAAGAAAATACTTTCAGAAACAGACTCAAATGATGACATGATAAATGTATGACATGGCTTTGATTTTAGTTGTTATTTTTTTGTTTAAAAGTTCCTAATACACCTAATATTTGTCACTATATTAAATGATGGTTTCATTTATTCTCTACTTTTTTGACCGATCCCGCAGTCCCGCGGGAGCCCGCGGGACTGAGGCAGGTCAGTCCTGCGGGATTGCGGGACTGGCATTTGGGTGCGGGATTGCAGTCTCTACAGCCAACCGTACACGGTGTGAGACAAGGCAGTAACAGCGAGGGGGGCAAAATAAGTGCATAATAGACTACATAATAACTAAATATCTGAACTATATATATATATATAATAATAACTATAATAAACATACTTACGTAAATACATACATATCATATTATACTGAGTGAGACAGATAGTGCTCTTTTAGTTTAGTTTTAAAGGATGTCACCGACATACTTTTCCGAATGACCGTCGGCAGTTTATTCCACATCTGCGCGGCTCGCACAGTGAAGGAATTGAAAAAGAATTTGGTGTTGAATTTGGGGTAGGTGAGGGTCTTGGTAACGCACTAATATTAAAAATGCAAAAGTGTGGATATTTGGATGTTTGTTACTCAATCACGCGTCAACCACTGGACGGATCGTGATGAAACTTGGCACACATATAGGTTAGGTCCTGGAATAGGACATAGGTTAGTTTTTATCCCGAAAAAACATCCCATTCCTACGGGAAATACATAATAACTTGTGATGTTAAGTTATACACGCTGATGAAGTCGCGGGCAACAGCTAGTATCTAATAAATAAAAACATAAGCTTCGCGTGTCTGTACATTGAAAATATTTGCAAAAAAAAAAAGGGGGTCTAAGGATGAGTAATAGGATACATTTCGATCACATTTGAAATTTTTGTCTGTTTATATGTTAGTTTGTGCACGTATCACGTAAAAGCTACTGAAGCGATTCTGATGAATTTTTTAGAAAAACATAGGGCTTAATTCATAGTAATATTTAGTTTTTATTTAATCGCAAACGGCTTACTCAATCAAAAGTTATGGGAATTTATAGTTTTCAAAAACTGTAATGCATTACATTAGTATAACAAAGTAGTGTAATGCTCGGCGGTATTCAGATTGCGATGAGTTAGGATCACTTTTGGAGCGAGGGTAAGGGGTGGCGGTGACCGTCAAAATCATTAATTCCGTATATATTTTTTTTATTCGTGATGAATTTACGCTTGACCTCAATCTCATCTGATGGTAAGTGACGATGAGGCCTAAGGTGAAGCGCGCTTACTTAGAACATGCCTATTTACTCTTACTATAAAAAGATCCAAGTAGCAAAAATGTGTTTAAGGCGCTAGACTTAGCGTTGTCATTACTATGTACGAGCGGGGGAAAACCAGGCCGGGGCGGCCCGAAAGTGTGGGTACTTATCGCGGTAAGTTCGAGCGAGTAACAGGCAACTACAGATAATTTTGTTATAAAGAGGAAAACTGCGAGGAAGTGTGTACGAGGGTAAAAAAATTCACTTACTTATCTTTGTGTTCGGCTTGTCTGTCCCTTTGTCGTCTGTTTTTGAACCAATTTGACACCTGCGGAATAAAAATGGACAAAACGCATTAAAAAAATAGCACAGCTTAGTTATTTTTTAAATCTTTCTTCTAAGAGCTTAGTCGCTTCAGCGACTATGTCGCTCTATTGGTGACGACACAGTTAACAGAAGAAATCTACATGACTAATGCCTTATGGATTTCTTCTGTTCATTCCAACCTTAACTAATTTATAAAATGCCTTGGCAGCATCTGATAGTGGAAAAGCCAAGGCACTGTTACATTGACCCACATTTAATAAATTACAATTACTGTTTATATGTATTCTAGAAGACTCATTCCGGACACACTCCATCAAAATGTGTAAAGCATCCTCTGGTACATCGCATTCTGTACAATTGGGAGATGTTTTGCCCATCAGAAATGCAAATTTGTTTAATGGAATATGTCCGGAACGAAGCTTAGTTTTCATAAAAAAAAGTCAGTCAGTTTGACTATGTTCATCATTCATTTATGTATAAACTCATATAAATTAATTAATATAAATTAATTAATATAAATTAGTCAGTAATATAAATTAATCAGGGGACTTGATTCTGGTAGTTGCCTGCCCGGTGCTATCCAGACGAGTCACGGGTATGCGGTCCCGGCTTACAGAGTTATCGCTAGTACAATCACACTATCCTTCCGTAATAGCGGTATCCCATTCCTAACCTATATTCCTTACCCATACCCCATCTCCAGCCTCTCTCGCCCCTATCCTTGTCCCGTCCGCCAATCCAGGGTCTGCCGTGCCGATGGATGCGTGTCCAGGCGCTAGCCTGGTCGTAAGCGTGCCGACATCCCGGAGCTGGGCGAACTCCGGGCACTATTAGCCTTATCGAGTCAAGCGGGGCTCTGACGAGGTGAACAATATTTCCCTAGATAATCGTGGTTCCTCCACACGGTGGCGGCGGTGCTGTTCGCAACACATCACGTCAAGAGGTATCACGGAGCGAAAAGTGGGCGAAGGAAAGTAGCTTTGCGATATTGGATTGCGCAAAGTGGCGATACATCGTCTCTGCATACCCCTCTAGGACCAAGGCGTGAGCATTATGTATGTATGTAGTAATCGCCAGTTCCTTTTTCTTGGCTTAACACGTTGTCGCGTGTCTAGCTATGGACATTCCGCATAGCTCGTTTAATAATCTGTAATCCACCTTTCGCCTCGCGCT
This sequence comes from Esperia sulphurella, assembly GCA_947086405.1. Lineage (NCBI taxonomy): Eukaryota > Metazoa > Arthropoda > Insecta > Lepidoptera > Oecophoridae > Esperia > Esperia sulphurella. Next base: position 7,054,491 of record OX352282.1, read on the forward strand.
TACCAGTAAAAAAACAAATAAAATGGAATTATCTTTTCTACTTTTTAATTATTACTACTAAGAGTTCTATTATGACACTACCTAATTCCGACCCCTATGATGTGAGCACTGACTCCATAGAAATAAATGAGATAGAATGGTGAAGTTAGCGCGACACTCGTGCCAACAATCTGCAATATATTGCATAAACTGTCAAACGCTTACCGAGTCGAGGTCGGGTAAACACCGAAAAAAGATCTGCAAAAGTGCCATATTGCCCGTTTTCAAACTGCATAACTATCTCCTCACTAGAAAAGTGACCACGAGGCAAATAAAGTGAAATGAAATGAAATTTATTTGCCTAGAATATGGTGATAAAATTGATGACATATTAAGGGTAATGTTTCCTACATATTCTGCCGAACTACAGCGTGCAAATATTAATAACACAAGTGCGCGGGAGGGGCGCGTTGTGTCCGAAAATCGGCACGCGCGAGACTGAAGTAAACAAGTGATGTACCCCTTCTACCTATATCCTTTTCTGTGACCGACTCTAAGAGTCCCCGCAGACTGCAAACTTTATATCGGCCGATAATTTAGTCAGGCTCTTAAACAGTATAAAGATGTATGCAAGTGCGCACACTATGACGATTTGTTGGCCCAGTGTTTGCACTAGCAGCTCAATCCGACTAAATTATCGGCCGATATAAAGTTTGCAGTCTGCGGGGACTCTAAAGGTTATACGAGTGAAGTTTTTTTAAACTGAAAAACTTTTGATATATTTTTGTCATAGTTAGTTCAGCTCATCAAATTATTCACTTGACTTCGTTATATTTATTTATACTTTTTCTATTCACCACCAAGCTGGTCACCGCTCACCACCGAAGCAGTCTTGCGGTAAGACCGATGTCGTTTAGGTAACTTGACACCAACCTACCGATACCGCTTCCTCAAACTTCAAGTATAGAGTTTCTCAAATAGATAAGTTTGTATAGCAAATGATCAATGTTTGAGGATCTGATTTATATTGACGTGTTTGAAATGAGAGGAGGTGACTGGTGGTATTAGGTTACTAAATTACCTACTTTAAAAAAGTTTTCCGGCGGGAACTTATTTACTAGAGGTAAAAAGTCAAAGAGTGAAATTAATATTTCTTTGTATTATTGTCTAGTGTCATGTACTTATTTATAAGGATACCAATGAACAATTAATTTTTTTTGAATTTTTTAATATCCTTTATTATTTAAAATTATTCACCACTTCTAAGAAAAATAGGTAACTAAACTACCTACCACTTCCAAAGAAGAAGAAAAACTACCTACCACTTCCAAGAAATATGATAAACTACCTACCGTTTCTATGGAAGAAGAAAATCTACCTACCGTTTCCAAGAAAGATGATAGACTACCTACCGCCCTCAAAGAAAAAGGAAAACTACCTACCACTTCCAAGGAAGAAGAAAAACTACCTACCACTTCCAAGGAAGAAGAAAAACTACCTACCACTTCCAAGGAAGAAGGAAAACTACCTACTATCTACCTACTTGTGAAGGTGGATAGTCACCCAGTGCCTGGGTATTGGACTATCTACCTTCTCCCGTATAGTGGCCAGAAAGCTGTTAGTGCTGCCCAGCACGCGGCGCATCAAGAAGGCAAGTCTGTTCCGAAGAATGGCGTGGAATTAATCCACACGCGCCTCGGCGAAAATACATGCCGCGCTACAGTAACGTGGCAGCTCCAACAGCATCCTGAATCCATTATTATATTGAACACGCATATTACACAAAATAATTATGTCAGAACCTTTTTTTAAGTCGCTAAAACATCAATTTCCGGTTTGTAGTTTCCCTCACCTGTATTGTATGCAGTCAAAATAATGTCCACTGCTGAACTTAAGCTTCCCCAATATAACGCAACTTTAGGTGGACTATCCATTGGGGGATTTGCAATAATCACCACGCTTGGCTGGCGGATTGGTGATCATAGTAATGATCTTAATATACACAGGGGAACGCTGCTTCCCGTCCTGTTGCAATTTCTTAGTCGCCTTGACGACACCCACGGGAAGATCGCGGGTGGCCTTATTCTAAGCACACCATATACACATTGTACAGTTGTTGATATAAAAAAGTCAGAACCAATTTTTTGAAGTCGGTTAAAACAACGTCTTGCGGTCCGTAGTTTAACTCACCTGTACAGTTGTTAATCCAGTGGTTTCTGCTAGTTCCCTCTTTTCCCGCGGCGAGGGATATGGATTGTGGAGGTACCAGTCCCTTAGCACAGATCTTGACTTTTCCTTGGCAAGATAAAAACATTGTTGTCAAAAAATCGTGAAAGTAATTTGTACATCCCTATATTTGCATGGCACAGGAGAAAATCCTAGTTTGTGATTTGATAAGTGTATGTATATGTATATAATGGGCTCGATTCTGAAGGCACAACGTTAAAATTAGACAGCACTAAAGTTGTTGCTATCCTTGTCACACAGTATTATGAAGATCAAGACGAAACCAATTTTGGCGCTGTCGAATTTTAAATGTGTGCCTTCAGAATTGGGCCCAATATATATGTATACTGTATACCAGGAACGAAAATAATAGTTACTAACAAACCATTTCACAGGAGCAGACGTCGTCATAGGTGACGACGCTCTGGTAAATACAAAGTTACAGAGCCTCAAACATCGTCGCAGTCTTTCGGTATTCTACAGGTTACATTTTGGAGAGTGTGTCCAGAAATTACACGATTTGAATCCCGCATCCTCCTTCCTTTACTGGACTACCAGGCGTGGAGAGGGACTTCATCCTTATGTAGTAGACATACCACGCTCTCGCACGAAGCGTTTTGCTTCCTCTTTCATGACGCGAACTGCTAAGGAATGGAACTCCCTACCAGCTTGGGTATTTCCGGACAAGTACAATTTGGATCGTTTTAAAGGAAGAGTGAATAGGCATCTTCAGGGTAAGCGCGCTCCACCTTAGGCCTCATCATCACTTACCATCAAATGAGATTGAGGTCAAGCGCATACCCATCAACAATAAAAAAACGACGATAATAGACCACCTCGTTGGCCTTGTTGCTTGGTCATTGGACTCGAGCATCAGAGGTCGTGTGGTTCGATTTCCAGTGACAGACAACTTTGTACAATTTGTAGAAATTAGTCCCGGTTTGGATGTTACGAGTATATTTGTGAATTGTCCTATCCTTGTTTAATTCCCATAGCACAGGAGCGCTGTGTAAGCGCGCTCCACCTTAGGCCTCATCATCACTTACCATCAGGTGATTGAGGTCAAGCGCAAACCCATCAACAATTAAAAAAAAGCTTTAGGGTTAGCCATATTTCCAAGATCGATTACACAACTATTTAATTCTATGAAAGTCTTTACATCACAAATAAATAATTTACATTACATCACTACTATAACGTAATTGATTATTGTAGTATTCGTAATACTATTTGTAGGTAAAGATTATTTTCGATCCTGAAACGGAATATCATCATCATCATCGTCAGCTTACATTAGCCCACTGCTGAACATAGGCCTCTCCCAAGGCGCGCCACTGAACCCGATCCTCGGTTCTCACATCCCGTCTCTGCCAGCCGCCTTACGCAGATCGTCGCTCCATCTAGCCATTCGGCCTCCCACACTACGCTTGCCGAAACGGAATATAGTTACCTTGAAACAATACGACGTCTCCTCCCCATCCCATATAGTCCTGGGTAGAGGGAATTTGCGGCGCACCCTGTACTTGCCGACCGCGCCGAGCGGCCTGCCGCGAAGCCTCTCCGCCTCCAGGTAGTGTGCTGCCGTTGATAATAAACTTTATTAGCACTTTAAATACGTCCACTGCTGAACATAAGCCTCCCCAATAGACAGGGCCGGATTATATCCATTAGGCAGTGTAGGCCACTGCCTAATGGCCCCGCATCGGCTAGGGACCGCTTGCCCAGTCTTTTTTTAAATGTTTATTTATTTATTTAACTCTTTATTACACACACACACAGATAAAACAAAAATAATACATTAAAAAGAAACACAAGTACAAAGGGCGAACTTATCTCTGAGAGAGATTTCTTCCAGCAGACCCAATGTTTCTTAGAGTGAAAAGGGGAGTAGGCCTGGCCGTGGGCTTCGGGGTATGAGTCGTAGTCGGATTAAAAGTGAGCAGTCCACGCGTGCGGAGAATTGCATTGTGGTAGAAAAACTACCTGTATTTCAGGAAGTTAGAACACGGTAAAGGGGCCCCGACACGTGCATTGCCTAGGGGCCCCGACATGGTTAATCCGGCTCTGCCAATAGAAAGCCACTTTTGGTGGGCTGTCCCTTGCAGCATTTGACATAATCACCACGCTTGGCAGGCGGATCGGTGATCAATGATCTTAATATACACAGGAGAATGCTGCTATTCGCTCATTTACACATTTTAAAAAATAAACCAGACAAGTGCAAGTGGGTCTCGTGTCCTCAGAGGTTCCGTATCGTTATAGGATATTAAAAAACGAATTCTTAGAATTTCTTCTTCCTAAAAATCACCTTTCATGCCGTTATATAACCGTAAAGTGAAATAATTACGTGGCAAACATAACTTTGCGTTTTCTTTAATGGGAGGTGTATGAAAGTAACCTCTACATTTAGTTAGTCAATTAATAATCCCACTATTTATTATTTTAGATTTTTTCTTCAGTGCTTTTATTGCTTCCTGCTAAATTTTATGATTCTAGGTTAAGGGAAGTACCCTATAGGTTTTCATGTGTCAGCAAGTCTGTCAGTATAAAAATACACGTTGAAAAACCGTATCAGGTCTATGAGGCTGTAGGCTAATATGTACATAGTACAAAATGATCATATAAGGGTTTAGACTTTTCATTTCGAGGTATGGAACCCTAAAAATCCCGCTGTGACCAGTCCACTGCCACTTCAGGTTTCTGCACTTGACTGCGCTGTCACTGCTAATCCTTTCGGCTAGGTCGATGACTTAGTTCTTCGTTGGATGTCTTAAGGCTCTATAAAACCAGGGGCGGTCCTAGGATGGTGCAACCGCACCGAGACGTTATAAGGGGGCGCCAAAATGCAACAATAGATCGCCTGCGCAAACTTTACTAGCCAAAATAAGAGTAGCATTATATACTTTTTCGAACGAAATAAAAATCAAAGTTCTTATATTATAGCGTTCTTAATACATAATTACCGACTTGTATGTGTGGGAATGATGAGAAAATTACATAATATATTTATAATAAATTTTATCAATAATAAATTGTAATGATTAGATGAATAAGATTTTTAGCGTTTTCTTATGTACTCTAGAAATAATAATAATTGTTGCATGCTCCAAGGCAGATCATCATCATCATGTCAGCCTGTCAGCCCCTAGAAGTCCACTGCTGGACATAGGCCTTCCCCAACGAACGCCACCACACCCTGTCCTTTGCCCTCCGCATCCAGCCGCTAACGGCCACCTTCTTCAGGTCGTCGGTCCACCTGACGGCGGGGCGTCCTATCCTGCAAGTGCCGATCCGCGGTCTCCACTCCAGAACTCGTCTGCTCCAAGGCAGATCACAGAGCCCATTATACAAATATCCTACCACCTCTAACGCCTGTGTATCGCAATAAACTTTTTTGAATTTTGAATTTTCTGACTGGACTGAATGTACTTGCGTAGTATTTTATAAGTCTCTTAAACTTTATTTAATTTACTCCCGAACTTGGTAAACTGAATTTCAAGAGTCAGTGGGCCCAATTCTGAAGTCACCCATTTAAAATTTGACAGCACTAAAACTAATTCTATTTTTGTCAAACGACATTCAGTAGATAAAGATCAACTAATTTTACAGCTGTCTAATTTTAAATATGTGACTTCAGAATCGGGCACATTGTCTTCCTTATAACGCCTAAGTTGAAATAATAAGGAAATAAAGTAGAGAACAAAATTAAAATTTTGAAAAAGTATTAGCTAAGTTACATTAATTTTATTCGAGCTAAATACAAACACATAAACAAATAAGTGTATAGGTGTGCATGCATGTGTGGGGGGTCACAGAAATCCTATCAAGATGGAACGGCTATATCAATCTGTTTACTTCAATCTCAGTAGCAGCATCATACAGCGCGCCCCTTCGCGCACCCTTTATACCTCGCGGTTACGTTTCTAGTGACGACATACAGTTACGCAGTTGGAAACTTTGCAATGTGACATTTTTGCAGATTTTTTGTCGATGCTTACCCGACTGTGACTAGGCGCGAAACGAGTGAGCGTTTGATAGGTTTTGCAATATATTGCAAATAGTTGACAAGCGTGTCGCGCTAATTCACCATTCTATCTTGATAGGATTTCTGTGGTGGGGGTCTATGTACGTACTGCTGAATCCCGATTAGCCACTGGGGGAAAGGGGAATGAGGAGGGGAAATAAGAGCGCCAGTGAGAAAGAAACTTGCTAAGTTCGCTCCAGGACAATACAAGTCACCTTTAAGCCAAAGACTTTGCAGCTTAGCATGATTGTGAGCACTGAAGGTGTGGGATTCCAGCAGTCTATACAGCTCCTTGAAGTTTCCTCTGTGGAAGGCCACCATTGCCTTCGCTTTCAGCACCGACTCGTGGGCGTGGAGTCGCTCGCACGCCGGCAGAGACCAGAGGAAGCGGCCCAGGCGCTCGATGTTACCGGCTTGCTGGAGTACCTGGGAATGACGAGAATAGATCTGTCTGAATTGACAAAAGATAGGCATAGTCATATTTATTTACTGCATCATGTATTACAGGTATTACATTTCACCTATTACATATGCCGTGTGGTTTCCGGTAGAGTAGAATAGGACCACTCCAACTCTTCCCGTGGATGTCGTACAAGGCGACTAAGGGAATACATTATAAAACACCAATCAGGCCTCCCCAACCCGTCTGGCCAGCGCGGGGAGTGTAGGCCAAATCCTCCGTCTGTCTCCGGCAGATGAGAGAGGGTTGTGCTCCTGCAGTGGAGACAAAAATAACCTGATGATGATGATGATGACATTTCACAACACGACCCTATAAGGGTGTCGCAACCTTATATCTAACTTAATTAATTTCTGTGGTGAATCAAACCACAGTTCGTGTATGACTGATTTATTAATACAGTACCCACGTCGTATTAGACTGCGTTCTTCACTTTTATTTCCTTTTTATAAACTGTCTTTCTTTATAAACCGACAAATTTATTTAGTGGGTTCGTTTATTTCGTAAAAATCAATTATACAATTGAGCCACCGCTGCCACCATGTTGTGAATCAAACCACAGTTCGTGTATGACTGTTTATTTATACAGTACCCACATGTGAGATACAACATACTACAATTTCTATTTTTATTACCACCACAATGTTTGTCAAAAAATTCTTGTTAATTATAAAAATATCTTGTTACTAATAACTCTGTTAACTTTTTAATAAATGTGGAGTATTTTATTTTAGCTTTCTATTAGATATGTTTTTAAGTGCTTTTGAAGATACGAGGGCCGGGCCACTAATAATCTTCCCGTAGGTGTCGTCAAGGCGACTAAGGGACTGCACCAGGGACGGGCAGCAGCGTTCACCTGTGTACATTAAGATCATTACTGCGATCACCAGTCCGCCTGCCAAGCATGGTGATTATGGCAAATCCCCCAATGGACAGCCCACCAAAAGTGGCATTCTATTGGGGAGGCTTATGTTCAGCAGTTGATGTATTTTGACTGATGATGATATGTGTTTCAATTCAAGTAATTTAATAATGCGACTGGACCCAAGACGCGTAGAATTCCAGTGCCCACATTTTCAAGGCTGAAAGACTGGTGATGAATTGCCGGGATCCCAGAGCGGGCAGTTCAGAGGTCCAACGCGTAACCCTCGCAGGCCAGCCAGCAGGAACTCTGCCCCCAGGGGACGATGTGGTGCAAGATTTCTATTTGTAGTATACGTAGTTAAGAGTTAATTATTTATTTGTATACTTTATTGACTTTAATCTTATAAATAAAAACGTAAAATTCGCGTGTCTGTACATTAAAGATATTTGTAAAAAAAACGGGGGGTTTATTTAACACATTTCGATATTTTTTGCAGTTTTTGTCTGTTTTTCTGTTTGTGCACGCATCACGTAAAACTACTGAACTAATTTTTAGGAAGATATAGGGATTAATTCGGAGTAACATGTAGGCTTTTTCATCGCAATCGGCTTACTCAATCAAAATGTATGGGATTTTTTAAGTTTTCACATACATAAGTATGTATGCGATATAACAAAGAAGTACAATATTCGGTGCAATTCAGACTGTGAGTAAGAACTACATTTGGAGCTGTAGTGGGCGAGCGAGTGAGAGAGGGCTTGGGAGCGGGCGTGGGAGCGGGCGTGGGAGCGGGCGTGGGAGCGGGCGTGGGAGCGGGCGTGGGAGCAGGAGCTGGAGCGGGAGTGGATTCTGTAGTGTACGCGAACAGAGCCGAGCGCTAGTTAGTAATAAGTTACTTACTGTAAGCGGTTTTCTGTCCACTGATACGTGATGGGTTGTAATGCACTTAATTATCGACTTTAAACTTAGCATTGAGACTTTGTATTCTGTATTTTTAGAACTCACGTATGAGTAGAAGTTATAACTTCCACAAGGGTACAAGGCCTCAGGGTGGCCACAAACAAGCCGTCTCATCAAAGCCCGTCCAACAATATTTGCCCGGGCTACAACCTACAACACATGTCTAAGGACATCCGGTTCAAGATTTTTTTACAACCCTAAATCAATAGAACTGCTTCTAAACAAATACGTAGAGATTTTTGGCCAATTCTTGGAATGTGCTGGGTTTTATGTGAAACTGCCTAGAGCGATGTCTCATAATGAAAGTGATTTACGAATGAATAAATAAATGCATAAGTACAATACAATACAATTTATTGCACAAACACAGTTACAAGTTTTAAAAGTTAAAAATAGTATAATTTAGGCGATCTTATCACTTTCTTCCACACAGCCTTTGGATAGAAAATATTATACCAGAGAAAAAGGTAGGTTTCACCAACGATCTCTATGTACTACTAGATGGAGCGTTCCAAACAATCGCTCTGTTCCACGCAAGTAGCCACAACTTTTTCACATTCACAATGAAACTTGTGAAGTTACTACGCAGAACATTTAATTATTACTAAATATTGACGCTACGGTTAAATAATGTCAATATTTAGTAAATAATTAAATGTTCTGAGTAGTAATTGCACAAGTTTCAAAGTGAATGTGAAAGAGTTGTGGCTACTTGCGTGGAACAGAGCGATTGTTTGGAACGCTCCATCTAGTAGTATATAAAGATCGTTGGGTTTCACTGATGTGGGAACTTAAATAATAGTTACGATAAGTACAAAATTCCTTATATTAAATGTGTGGTTCCCGGCTTAGAAGTGGGTGTCGTCAAGCCGACTAAGGGATTGCACCAGGGACGGCCAGCAGCGTTCTCCTGTGTATAATAAGATCATTACTGCGATCGATCACCAATTCGCCTGCCAAGCGCGATGATTATGGCAAATCCCCCAATGAACAGCCCACCAAAAGTAAGCATTCTATTGGGGAGGCTTATGTTCAGCAGTGGACGTATTTCGGCTGATGATAACGTAGCTAGTTCCTAACCACGGGGATTTTTTCTCCTCATTGGCTCTCAACTACTTATTGTTTATTTCCCGTAGTACACTCGAGGAAAGGGAATGATTAACAGGTCGCGTTACCTTAAATTGACCGTATTATACTCGTACAGTCACGAGAATATACAGTTGATAACAAAAGACAAGAATCAATGGCACACGATGATTGAACACGATGATTTAATTTACTCCCAAAATGTATTTACTCATGTATGTATTGTATGTGTATGTATTTGTATTGTGTTTTTTTTATTATTGTATTAGTATTGTATATAATTTTGTTGTATATGTATATGTAATGTATGTGTAGAACCATAAAAAATTAATATTTATAACTTATTTGCTATTTTATATTTATTATAGTCATATAAGTACCTATTTATCATTTAAATTTCCTAATCAGCGCAACCTACAATTTCTCTGGCATAATATTTTCTACCCCAAAGGTTGTCTGGAAGAAATCGCTTAAAGCGATAAGACCGCCTAAATTGTACTATTTGTAACTTTTATAACGTGTAACTGTATTTGTTTGTGCAATAAAGTGTATTGTATTGTACAATTGCCCCGGTACACCTGATCCTACTAATATTATAAATGCGAAAGTTTGTATGTTTGGATGTCTGTTTGTTCGCTTCAACCACTGGGCGCATCGGGATGAAACTTGGCACACATATAGGTTAGATCCTGGAGTAGGACATAGGATAGTTTTTATCCCGAAAAAAAGATCAAATTCCTTCGGGAAATACATAATAATTTATGATGTTAAGTTGTCCACGCGGACGAAGTCGCGGGCTACAGCTTCTTCATATTGTGATATGGCGCAGAATTAATAGTATTCGTTGAAGGATCAAATTAGTATCGTCCTCAAAAAGGCTGGGGTCCGCAGTGAGAAGAATAAAGGTGCTTCAGAAGGTTGATGAATGTGAGTGAGGCTAGTGAGGTGTGTCAGGATCGCGGTAAGTGGCGATCCATCGTCTCTGCCTACCCCTCCGAGACCAAGGCGTGAGCATTATGTATGAATGTACTAGTAGTATGACTATTGGACTAACCCAACGATTTCTATATACTACTAGATGGAGCGTTCCAAACAATCGCTCTGTTCCACGCAAGTAGCCACCACTCTTTCACATCCACAATGAAACTTGTGCAGTTACTACGCAGAACATTTAATTATTACTTAATATTGACGCTACGGTTAAATAATGTCAATATTTAGTAAATAATTAAATGTTCTGAGTAGTAACTGCACAAGTTTCAAAGTGAATGTGAAAGAGTTGTGGCTACTTGCGTGGAACAGAGCGATTGTTTGGATCGCTCCATCTAGTAGTACATAGAGATCGTTGTACTAACCCAACCTTTTTGGTCCTAGGTGTGTTGGTTCCAAATAAGTCTCTCACACGAAGGCACAGACCAGTCTAGATTAAAATACAGACAGACACATGCAACGCTATTGTTATCGGTAGCGATTTCGAAACTCCGTCCACGCGGGGGACGCGTATTTTTAGTTACGACGAATGCGTAAACATACCAACGGATATTCGCTGCGAGCGTGTTTCGGAAATACCTTGTTTACTGTTTATGCTGAAACAAAAGGGCATACCTACAGTCTCAGCTCAGGATTTCTTTGAGGGATATGATTCGTAATGAGGAGATCTGACGAAGAACGAAGGTCACCGGCATAGCTAAAAGTATTAACTAGCTGAAACTGCAGTGGCCGGGCCACGTTTGTTGCAGAACCGTCGACAACAAACGTCAAACGACAAGCCAAACTGAATCCTACGCGCATGGAAGAAAGTCAGTGTAACGCTGAACCGCTAAATCACGCAACATTATCATACAGGTCTACCTAGTACAGACACCAGTCTCTCGCAAAGGTCTTTTTATTATTTTATGGTTGCTCTTGTTTTTTTTTTTTACCTTTGTGTAGAGAAAATAAAGATATATTTTTATTTATTATTGACAGTCGTTCGCGATTCGCCTAGGAGCCCCGGCAAACGGGGCCTCATCGCGTAGGTATATTTTTACACCTAAAGTGAGGAGTGAAACAGGCCTGCATGCAGCATTATATTATTAACCCTTCAATTGCCACGTGGTTTGCTTACTTTGCCCGGTAATGGTTTGAAGGGGGAAATAATTGGTTTCCACGAGAATTACCGGTAACAACCTCGTTACTTTAATTATGCATTGAATTTGGCTATTGATTCCCCAAAATTATTCTGCAGGTCATCATTACGTCGATGGTCTATCTCACTTTTGATAAATGTTCAGGAGAGGCAACAGACAATCCCCCCACACACACACCCATAAACATCCCGACATTTGACCGCGTCGTTGGCTAGTGGATTGGTCATTGGACTCGACCGCCAGAGGCCGTGGGTTCGATTCCCACTGGACAGACAGCTTTGTATATACAATTGGTGAATTGGTTATATACGTAATATTTATATACATTATCCCACACATACAAACATCCCACACACACCAACATAAACGGCTCTGAGATATCCTACCCCAGGCCCCAGCAGAAAACCAGCGTTGCACTTCCGGGTGCAGCACTTTGCTGAGTTGGGGACCTCTCACTTACACAAAATCGTTCACCCCATAATTTAAAGCTAATGTAATGAATAATCTTATGTAATTTCATTAATGTATGTATAATAGTGAGAATTAATGTAGTTCGTGTGTTGTGGTGGAGAATAAATATTTTTTCTTTCTTACAAACCAATTTCTTTTTTTGCAAATTTATGATTGACTCGTAACTGTTTAATTCAATAAAACTTAATGTAACGTTAATAATTTTAAATTAGAAACAGGACCTAGATACAAAATTTGTTATTAAAATAAGTTATAAATATATACACCTCATACCATGAAGCAAAATAATTTTTCGTAGCTCATAGTTTCACCTCAAAGTGTTTTCCTTCATGATTGACACTAATTGGTTATTAAATTAGATAACAGATGCACATTTTAAAATCATCTGTTATCTAATTTAATAACCAATTAGTGTCAATCATGGAGGAAAACACTTTGAGGTGAAACTATGAGCTACGAAAAATTATTTTGCTTCATGGTATGAGGTGTGTAGGTATTGATATAATGTCGCACACCCTACCGTCTATAAACGAATTAAGATCTTTCTCTAGCTATTCATTATAAACACACACTACCACGATCAGTAGCATAGAGTAAAAATAATCCAAATAGGTACTGCGTAGCTTTACAATACAACCCCACATAAGTACTGTATCCCATTATTTTCGCCCGGGCCTAAAACACCCCACAAAATTACTTTATGGTAACTGATACCCATCGCAATTAGAGGGTTAGTACTCCATCGAATTTATTCACGTTATTAAATTAAATAAACCTTTATTAGGACCTAGTCCATAGTTTTGTTAGAAGCAATATTGCTTAGGTATATATATCATCTTCATATCAGCCTTTAGACGTCCACAGCTGGATATAGGCCTTCACCAATAAATTGTTATCCAATATGACAGCCCTGATTGTCAGTATCTTAAAGTACCTATGCACACATTGATGATTAGTGCGTAACGATAGAATTAACACAGTAACAATATAACGTATACAATGAAATGTAAGCGATTTAGAAAGAGTGAGGTAAGTATGCCGTTGTGAACTGTACGATCTGTATTCGTCGATGTAATTAGAACTTTTTCTTTTTAATCGCACATTGTGCCGCTTATTCACCAAGTATATACATCTACATTGTATAGTCTATATTGTCTGTTTACATAGCCACGCCCTCCTGAAACCGGATATCCTGTTAGCGACCGTCTGCGCCCCCGTTGTCAAGGTTACGGGTAATATTTGTGTGGGTAGGCACTGAAGAAGGATCTGTTTCTTTTTAAATTGATGATTTATTTGTTTCTCCGAGCTGTTATTTAAGAAAATTAAAAATAAAACGCGAGATCCAAGTCTGACACTTGTCAAGTAGATACAATGTATTTTTTCGGTCTATAAAATTATTTATACAGTTCTTCGAGCTTTACCTACTTTCAAAAAGAGACTGTGTTACTTGTCTAAACTTGCAAGCAGAAATTTTATAGCTATAAAGAGTTTATCCAGAACTAACTGACATAATTATATTAAATTTTACAAATAAATATAACATTTTTATTTTCAGAAACCTGATTGAGGGAAATTGTATACATTATATTTGACAATTTATTTAATTTTTTATTTTTTATTTATTTAACATTAATAAGAAAATACATCATATTTCTTACATAACTCACACATAATAAACCTCTTGGGTTTGTCCTATGTGCAGTGAGGCCGCTCGGTCACAGCGTGCCATGCTAACGCTTGTTATAAAGAGAGTTAAGTACAGAACAGATGACAAAATAAATGTATATAAGCAACCTTGAATTGTACTTATATAATAACCTATACTTACTTGTTTTCCGCTACTGAAGGTAGTGTTTTTGTATTACATTTTTCTATTTTTTACTATTTACATAGGTATTTTGTATTTATTATGTAACTGTGTTTTTATTTAATTTTTTAAATAGTTATATCTGATCTGTAACAAAGTTGGTAATTAATATACTTATACGTCGATTACGGAATAATAAAAGTTAAAATGTCAGCATAAACGACAAAGGTAGACTTTGTACAGCACCTACTCTGACCAGTGGCATAATGTAAACAAACCTTAGGCATAATGTTTACAGTATGAATAAGTCCAACCAAAGTGCTGTTATGCACTTGCACTCGTTCCCAGAACTCTTTATTTAGCTACTGTTGAAATGAATAGGTTTATTTGTAAGATTTCAATTTAGTTCAATAACTCTTTATTGCATGATAAAAAAAAACATATATTTTTTTCTTTATTTAACAATAATTACAATATATAAATTACAGTAATGTCCACAGAAATCGAAGCCCATTTGTATGTGAACAGAGCGCTTCGCCGCATCGTCTAGGGGCCCCGCAGCGGCTAAGGGGCCCCGCGCCACGAGTTTTTTTTGGCAACGGACATAACTGATATTTTAATTTTACCCAAATATACACCAAAATTTACTACACGCTCAAAAAGGACTGTTATTAAGCTCAATGCTTAACGCCGGTTGTTGTATCGACTTCGAAAGGCGGAGTCTAAATCAAGATGCTACTAGGCCCTATGCCCAGAGCTACTAGGTTAACGCCTGTAACAGCTTCGACCTCAAAAGGCTCAAAAGGAGAAAACCAGAAAACTTAAAACTTCTAGGACAAAAAAAATTGCTCAGAAGAAACTATAGTCAATCAACTCTGATTACGACTGGATTTGCCACTCATGCAATGGATTTTACTCGCAGGATGGTTCTGTGTAAAAATGGCGCAGATTGGATAACTTGTTCTTTTTGTATGCATCCATATCACATGCCAGTCTCAAGAATTTGATGGAAGTCAAAAAATATTTATGTGTGATATTTGTAGTATTTATCAATAATTCCAGTGATGGAGAGTGTTAAATGCTCAGATATAAATTTATTTAAGTAGGTAATGAAAGTAAAGTTTATGTTACGTTTGTAATGAATACTACTAATATCAATTACTACGTGAAAACTAGAGGGGGGGTCTTGACATATATACTACAGGTGGTTACCGAGGGGGGGAGGGGGATAAAAAATGGGTCACGTAGTTTGGGTACGTTCCCTTAAAAGGTTCAGATAAAAAGTCGCAGGGATCTCTTATTAAAATAGGAGTCCCACAGGGCTCAATATTAGGACCTTTTCTTTTTTTGGTTTATGTAAACGATCTTCCGTACATGGTGCAGAATATGTCGAAGATTGTGTTGTTCGCAGATGATACTTCTCTGATTTTTGAAGTTAATAGACATGCCCAAAACTATGACGATGTGAACGACACCCTTCGGCAAGTTCATGAATGGTTTATTGCTAACAACCTTGTTTTAAACTAAAAAAAAACTAAATGCATAAAATTCACACTTCCAGGTGTTAAACCATGTGATAATGACATAATATTAAATAACGAGAAGTTAGCATTTGTGGATAATACAGTTTTCTTGGGGCTAACCCTTGACAAGAAGCTGCAATGGGGTCCACATATAGAATTGTTATCAGGTCGGCTAAGCTCCGCAGCATATGCCGTTAAAAAGATTAGAGAGTTGACAGATATACGAGTAGCTACAGCAAGACTTGTATATTTTAGCTACTTTCACAGTCTTATGTCTTATGGCCTCTTGCTCTGGGGTCATGCCGCTGATATCGATTCTATATTCATTTTACAAAAAAGAGTAATAAGATCTATTTATGGGCTTCGTAGTCGTGATTCTCTAAGAGAATTATTTAAGGAAATAAATATAATAACAGTGCCATGTCAATACATATTCGCTAACATTATGTTCGTTAGACAGAACCTTTCTTTACTCAACTTAAATAATGAGAGGCATAATTTAAATCTTAGAAATAATAATAAAATTCAAATACATCATTCTAGACTGTCTAAGATCAATAATTTTTTTGTGGGGCTGTGCGTGCGTTACTACAATAAGGTTCCGAATGAAATTATTAACTTGTCTGAATAAAAATTCAAATCTTCTATAAAAGTTAATCTGTGCAAGAAAGCCTACTACCATCATTTTCTACATTTCATTACCTACAACTTCAACCAGTATCTCACTTATACCATCCACACCACGTTTCTATTACTTATGACTTCACTGCCACACAAGTCGACACAGTCAACATAAATCGCTGCAACCACCGCCTCCCATTTAACACTTGTACCATACGCTACTCGTTACCCTAATCATCCTGCCTAGTCATTACTTAATATCATTTGCACATTCCTCCATCAACTAACTCTTTGTTTGCTCGTAGGGCCCGCTGATACCTGGCTCACCCTAAGCTGAGCGGGTCGCTTCACCTTATGTTTTTAACATTCACCATGTTTTTACGTCTTCCTCTGCGTATCTCTTATACCATCCGCGAGTACTGCACCACCCACTTATACCATCCACACCACGTTTCTATTACTTATGACTTCACTGCCACACAAGTCGCCACAGTCAACATAAATCGCTGCAACCACCGCCTCCCATTTAACACTTGTACCATACGCTACTCGTTACCCTAATCATCCTGCCTAGTCATTACTTAATATCATTTGCACATTCCTCCATCAACTAACTCGTCTTTAATACATCTACTTATTTTGCAATACTTCCAGTTCTATAATGTTCATGGCATAAAAACTCCGAACCTCATCGAATTTCTATACAGTTCCCTGCTCTTCACAAGAACAATGGATGTAAGTAACCGTTTTATTTTATCACCTATTATTACTTATGTACCTATATTATAGTCGTAGTTATTATATTAAGGAGGGAGCCCACCTCCCGTGAATTAACCTTTAGTTTAGGTACTGTTTTACACACGCAGTTCAGACGTTACGCTTAAATTATGTAGGAAAAGAATTATTCACATAAAATAAGGTAGTAGTAGTAGTAGTAGTATGTGGTCTACTCTCAACTGTAATAGAAATAATCAGCGGTTAAACAATTAGATTTTTACTTTTCACAAAGGATGGTACTAGGTAGGTCGTCGCAAGTAATTTGGAGTCAAGATAATAATACTAATTATTGAAATCGGTACCTAGGTCAATGCATTTTCAATAAACTTTAAATAAACTAAGAATTACATAATGAAATACCACTAAATATATTCATATACGTACTCAAAATAAATAAGTCTCCCCGTCTCTTGTTAACAGCATTATGTTATTGTCAGTGTTAGTTTGGGTATGAGAAATACTAATAAATGATACACGGATACACAATCAACGAAAAAAAAAAAAACACACAAAACACTTGCGAACATTTATAATCAATAACAACAATAAAACATTTACCTTAAATGCAAACATTTGCTGCGCTTTAGAGAAAAATAGCGTCGTACCTATGGGCGATTAGCACAATCGAGTAACGAAAACTTACAACATACTAGGTTTCGTCCCTAATAGTTGAGTAGCGTGTGCGTTCCGTCTGCGTTTCATTTACGTTCGGTTATCGTCTGAAGTATAACAATGAGTAGAATACCAATTTAAGTTTGGAAAGGACGTTGACTGTAACTTAAACGTAACTGTTGTTTAAACGAACGATAAATGTTGAAAATAGTAGAATTGCCCCCACCCCTGGTAAGGAGGGAGCCCACCTCTCGTGAACAAATCTTTAGTTTTCCTACTTACGTGAAATTAATTGTTACTCCTTTTACATACTACGTGCTATACTCATGGGGGAGAAGTTAATCTAGAAGAATCTGAAGATAACAATTCACTTTCACCATATCATAAAAAACCGACATATGCAGTGATGAAGCTAACGACTCCTTGAAGGTTAACACTCCAAAGAGAAGCATCGCTGGTTTCTTTAACATGTTGAAGATAAAGAGGACCACAAATGTGCAACTTCACCTGATGCTCCAAATGCCGACCTCTCTTTTTGATATAGAGATGACTCTTGTGACGAATTAACTAACTCAACTTCTTTACCATACTAAAAGAAGAAAAATGTTTTTATTCAAGTCAGTGTTTAATAACTTCATTGATAGTCTAAAATACAAAGACATAAAACAATGCAAGGCAATGACTTGTAATGGTGCAAACAACCCAAGACAATGTAGAAACTATGCAGGATCGGGGGAATTATGTGAGCAACACATACGTATTAAGCGAGAGATGTGTAGGTTGTATCACTTCATGGACACGTACAAATTGTACAACAGTGTGAGTGAAGCAACTCTTGCTAGGGTGGAGCTGAACTCTCGAGAAATGTACGAGCGGTGTTTCCAAATAAAGACAGATGAAGGTCATGAGCGATGGAAACAAAGACTGAGGAAAGTGATTGAAAGCGAAGCGGAAAATGAAGATACAGATAGTGGTATAAATAGTAGCGACATTTTTAATGAAATTATATATGGTAATGTTGTAGTGGATGATCGTTTAATGTTAGAATATTATTTAGATATATGCAATAGGCTAGTGGATAAATATATAGATGCAGACAATGATTGGATAGAAGGAGATGCAGTCCAATTAAACTTAGAATTTACAAAATTGGCTATGTATAAATATTGTTTTAATAGTTTAAATACCAATTATTATGATGTAGAATCTAAAACTAAGGAGTTAATTAAATTATTCATGAGTCTGTATTAAATGCATAGTGTATATTATTTAACCTATTTAGAGGCTTTGTACACTTCTAACATGTATTATAATTGTATGTCTTATCTGTATTATACTCGCTATATACAGGAACTACCACCACGATCAAAACTCAACAACTCATACATATTATTTTTTGTTTTATATTTATTATAGAATATGAAGACGTGAAGAAAAAAAAAAAAAAAAAATGTTGATATTTGTAGTCAATAATAAAGATGTTATGAAATTATTGAGGATTGTTTTATTAAATAACATATTATAGATACCTACTCTTTGTTAAATTCGACATGTTGGATATATATATATATAGGTATATGCGAATTTTTCATTTCTTTAGATTATGTAGAGTACACACTGAAAAATATGTAGTGAATTGGGGATTCTGACTCACGCTCTTTCAGACATGAATGAAGTTTTTAAAGTTTCGAAACTTATTAACTGAACGTATGCTTTGAATGAAAATAAGACGACCTTATCTATATTCATAGAGGTGATAAATTCTCAGCCGACACTGACACACCTCTTTAACTAGATCGGTATTATTTTAATATACCTAAACTCTTTACGTGACCTTCTCCCCCACACGGTGTTATAGCATAGTTGTCTCGCACAATATTCAAATTACTTAGCGTATATAGAAGAATTCTTAATCGATAAAAACGATTTACTGTAAAGGTCTTGAAAAATTATATGGATTAAACAAATATTAGATTACAATGATGTTTATAATTTAGAAACTAACTCATATTCTAGTTTACTAAGTTTATATGAAGAATATCGATTATCAAATGATAATATAATTGTATTTATCATCCTACAATATGTGCTCTTAGAAATGTAACTTGTTTAAAGAAATTGTGTTTAAAGAATAAACTTTTAGAGATTATATAAGTTCTTTCATTTTTACCATCATTTTATTCTTCATTTTCACATATACCAACTATACAAATAATCCAATCCATATAAAATAACTTTTATTAGCATGGTAGGTATTACTTCAATAATCAGTCAACATAAGTCTGTTACTTTTAACGAAGAGATTACATATTTTATTGTACCTGTCTGAGATGAAGTTAGAACAGGAAGCGGAATGTTAAATGCTCATCTATTCCAATTGCGTATTAAGAGAAGTGGTTCAGAGAAGAAAACTGCTTATGATTAATTACTATAAATATTCGGAACTTGGGTACCTAGTAGAAACATGCAACGAATATAATTTACTGATAGGATCTGTTTTCGTTTTAAATTAGTAGGCACAACGATTATGATCTAAGCAGATGAGAGATTGAAATGTAGTAGAGTCCTAACTCAAAGATACTTTAATTCGTTTTCCTTGCATATATATATTTTTTTTCTGTTTAATTTTTTTTTTTCTATGTTAAAAGTTTTTTAATTTTTTAAAGTTTTTTATTTGCTGTGTAGATATTTTTTAAGTTTTTTGTAAAAGTTTTTTGTGTTTTGTTTCCGTAACGTATGGTTATTGGGCACGCTAATTCGCTCAGGAAGGTTGTAAGAGAAGAAAATTGCTTATGATTAAATATTATAAAATATTCTGAACTTGAATACTTAGTTGAAACATGCCGCGGATATAATTTACTGATGGGATCTGTTTTCGTTTCAAATTAGTATGCACAACGATTATGATCTAAGCAGATGATAGACATAGGCCACCGATCTCCATGCCAAACACTCAGATCTGCCTTTTTGTCCGAAAGTAGTTAAAACTCCTACGAGCACGGAAAATAGACTACTTACTAATTTACATCACAAGCAAAGCTTCCCAGTGTGTAACAAGCTTAACATTTACACGTTTCTCAATATTTTCCATTGTTTTACAATAAACCGAATTATTCATTAATTTATAAAAGTCTTTATCGAATGATGACACAGCCTTCACACGTAAAGATGTATTTAAATCAATGTATTCCTTTAACCATGATGCTTGTTTAAATTTAAGTATGCGAGTTTAATGTTAGAATATAATTTAGATATATGCAATAGGTTAGTGGAAAAATATAAAGATACAGATAATGATTGGATAGAAGGAGATGAACTCCAATTAAACTTAGAATTTACAAAATTGTCTATCTGTTTAAAAGTTTTTTATTTATTTTTTATTTGTTGGATATGATAAGTAATGTATTGGCTTGTACTTTACCGGTGCATAGCAACCAAAGGTCCCGATACACCGATATGGGTTCAAAATAATACACCAAATTAGAACAAATTCATAGAGGCAAGTGGCACCTGTTAACAATTTTTGTCTTCACAAGGAGCAGTGTATGCGATAATCTCGATAATACTTTCTGTTAGTTCGAAAGTAAAGTAAAAGCCATAGTCGTAAAAATTAGACGGTGGTAAGCTTTAATAATACATTATATTGATACAGTTCACAATGTCACATTATTAAGGTAAATTTCTGTAATATTATCAGAGATTGGTATTAGATACCGAGAACTAGTTTACCCCACGGTTATCGGTTTCCAACAGATGTGACCAACCCACTGCCACTTCAAGGTACTAACTTTTTTGAGCTATATTGTTCAAGTGGCACCTGTTAACAATTGGATGCACTCCCTTTTCACTCAGTTAGATGTATCTTCATACCAAAATGCACAAGTGAGATGAAATTTTTTTTACATGACGCAGTAAGTTCTATTTTAAATATAATATTCTCTCAAAAGAAAATACCTACCCTGTGAATTTGTGAAGTTGTAGTAAAAAAAATACACAATATTTAAAAAAACTTAAAAAATATTTACAATTAAGAAAAAAAATTATATTTGAACACACAAAAAAACTTATAAACAGAAAAAAATACACAATATTAAATAACAATTGTAAATATTTTTTAAGTTTTTTTATAATATATTTTTTCTTAATTGTAAATATTTTTTAAGTTTTTTTAAATATTGTGTATTTTTTTTACTACAACTTCACAAATTCACAGGGTAGGTATTTTCTTTTGAGAGAATATTATATTTAAAATAGAACTTACTGCGTCATGTAAAAAAAATTTCATCTCACTTGTGCATTTTGGTATGAAGATACATCTAACTGAGTGAAAAGGGAGTGCATCCAATTGTTAACAGGTGCCACTTGAACAATATAGCTCAAAAAAGTTAGTACCTTGAAGTGGCAGTGGGTTGGTCACATCTGTTGGAAACCGATAACCGTGGGGTAAACTAGTTCTCGGTATCTAATACCAATCTCTGATAATATTACAGAAATTTACCTTAATAATGTGACATTGTGAACTGTATCAATATAATGTATTATTAAAGCTTACCACCGTCTAATTTTTACGACTATGGCTTTTACTTTACTTTCGAACTAACAGAAAGTATTATCGAGATTATCGCATACACTGCTCCTTGTGAAGACAAAAATTGTTAACAGGTGCCACTTGCCTCTATGAATTTGTTCTAATTTGGTGTATTATTTTGAACCCATATCGGTGTATCGGGACCTTTGGTTGCTATGCACCGGTAAAGTACAAGCCAATACATTACTTATCATATCCAACAAATAAAAAATAAATAAAAAACTTTTAAACAGATAGACAATTTTGTAAATTCTAAGTTTAATTGGAGTTCATCTCCTTCTATCCAATCATTATCTGTATCTTTATATTTTTCCACTAACCTATTGCATATATCTAAATTATATTCTAACATTAAACTCGCATACTTAAATTTAAACAAGCATCATGGTTAAAGGAATACATTGATTTAAATACATCTTTACGTGTGAAGGCTGTGTCATCATTCGATAAAGACTTTTATAAATTAATGAATAATTCGGTTTATTGTAAAACAATGGAAAATATTGAGAAACGTGTAAATGTTAAGCTTGTTACACACTGGGAAGCTTTGCTTGTGATGTAAATTAGTAAGTAGTCTATTTTCCGTGCTCGTAGGAGTTTTAACTACTTTCGGACAAAAAGGCAGATCTGAGTGTTTGGCATGGAGATCGGTGGCCTATGTCTATCATCTGCTTAGATCATAATCGTTGTGCATACTAATTTGAAACGAAAACAGATCCCATCAGTAAATTATATCCGCGGCATGTTTCAACTAAGTATTCAAGTTCAGAATATTTTATAATATTTAATCATAAGCAATTTTCTTCTCTTACAACCTTCCTGAGCGAATTAGCGTGCCCAATAACCATACGTTACGGAAACAAAACACAAAAAACTTTTACAAAAAACTTAAAAAATATCTACACAGCAAATAAAAAACTTTAAAAAATTAAAAAACTTTTAACATAGAAAAAAAAAAATTTAAACAGAAAAAAAATATATATATGCAAGGAAAACGAATTAAAGTATCTTTGAGTTAGGACTCTACTACATTTCAATCTCTCATCTGCTTAGATCATAATCGTTGTGCCTACTAATTTAAAACGAAAACAGATCCTATCAGTAAATTATATTCGTTGCATGTTTCTACTAGGTACCCAAGTTCCGAATATTTATAGTAATTAATCATAAGCAGTTTTCTTCTCTGAACCACTTCTCTTAATACGCAATTGGAATAGATGAGCATTTAACATTCCGCTTCCTGTTCTAACTTCATCTCAGACAGGTACAATAAAATATGTAATCTCTTCGTTAAAAGTAACAGACTTATGTTGACTGATTATTGAAGTAATACCTACCATGCTAATAAAAGTTATTTTATATGGATTGGATTATTTGTATAGTTGGTATATGTGAAAATGAAGAATAAAATGATGGTAAAAATGAAAGAACTTATATAATCTCTAAAAGTTTATTCTTTAAACACAATTTCTTTAAACAAGTTACATTTCTAAGAGCACATATTGTAGGATGATAAATACAATTATATTATCATTTGATAATCGATATTCTTCATATAAACTTAGTAAACTAGAATATGAGTTAGTTTCTAAATTATAAACATCATTGTAATCTAATATTTGTTTAATCCATATAATTTTTCAAGACCTTTACAGTAAATCGTTTTTATCGATTAAGAATTCTTCTATATACGCTAAGTAATTTGAATATTGTGCGAGACAACTATGCTATAACACCGTGTGGGGGAGAAGGTCACGTAAAGAGTTTAGGTATATTAAAATAATACCGATCTAGTTAAAGAGGTGTGTCAGTGTCGGCTGAGAATTTATCACCTCTATGAATATAGATAAGGTCGTCTTATTTTCATTCAAAGCATACGTTCAGTTAATAAGTTTCGAAACTTTAAAAACTTCATTCATGTCTGAAAGAGCGTGAGTCAGAATCCCCAATTCACTACATATTTTTCAGTGTGTACTCTACATAATCTAAAGAAATGAAAAATTCGCATATACCTATATATATATATATCCAACATGTCGAATTTAACAAAGAGTAGGTATCTATAATATGTTATTTAATAAAACAATCCTCAATAATTTCATAACATCTTTATTATTGACTACAAATATCAACATTTTTTTTTTTTTTTTTCTTCACGTCTTCATATTCTATAATAAATATAAAACAAAAAATAATATGTATGAGTTGTTGAGTTTTGATCGTGGTGGTAGTTCCTGTATATAGCGAGTATAATACAGATAAGACATACAATTATAATACATGTTAGAAGTGTACAAAGCCTCTAAATAGGTTAAATAATATACACTATGCATTTAATACAGACTCATGAATAATTTAATTAACTCCTTAGTTTTAGATTCTACATCATAATAATTGGTATTTAAACTATTAAAACAATATTTATACATAGCCAATTTTGTAAATTCTAAGTTTAATTGGACTGCATCTCCTTCTATCCAATCATTGTCTGCATCTATATATTTATCCACTAGCCTATTGCATATATCTAAATTATATTCTAACATTAAACGATCATCCACTACAACATTACCATATATAATTTCATTAAAAATGTCGCTACTATTTATACCACTATCTGTATCTTCATTTTCCGCTTCGCTTTCAATCACTTTCCTCAGTCTTTGTTTCCATCGCTCATGACCTTCATCTGTCTTTATTTGGAAACACCGCTCGTACATTTCTCGAGAGTTCAGCTCCACCCTAGCAAGAGTTGCTTCACTCACACTGTTGTACAATTTGTACGTGTCCATGAAGTGATACAACCTACACATCTCTCGCTTAATACGTATGTGTTGCTCACATAATTCCCCCGATCCTGCATAGTTTCTACATTGTCTTGGGTTGTTTGCACCATTACAAGTCATTGCCTTGCATTGTTTTATGTCTTTGTATTTTAGACTATCAATGAAGTTATTAAACACTGACTTGAATAAAAACATTTTTCTTCTTTTAGTATGGTAAAGAAGTTGAGTTAGTTAATTCGTCACAAGAGTCATCTCTATATCAAAAAGAGAGGTCGGCATTTGGAGCATCAGGTGAAGTTGCACATTTGTGGTCCTCTTTATCTTCAACATGTTAAAGAAACCAGCGATGCTTCTCTTTGGAGTGTTAACCTTCAAGGAGTCGTTAGCTTCATCACTGCATATGTCGGTTTTTTATGATATGGTGAAAGTGAATTGTTATCTTCAGATTCTTCTAGATTAACTTCTCCCCCATGAGTATAGCACGTAGTATGTAAAAGGAGTAACAATTAATTTCACGTAAGTAGGAAAACTAAAGATTTGTTCACGAGAGGTGGGCTCCCTCCTTACCAGGGGTGGGGGCAATTCTACTATTTTCAACATTTATCGTTCGTTTAAACAACAGTTACGTTTAAGTTACAGTCAACGTCCTTTCCAAACTTAAATTGGTATTCTACTCATTGTTATACTTCAGACGATAACCGAACGTAAATGAAACGCAGACGGAACGCACACGCTACTCAACTATTAGGGACGAAACCTAGTATGTTGTAAGTTTTCGTTACTCGATTGTGCTAATCGCCCATAGGTACGACGCTATTTTTCTCTAAAGCGCAGCAAATGTTTGCATTTAAGGTAAATGTTTTATTGTTGTTATTGATTATAAATGTTCGCAAGTGTTTTGTGTGTTTTTTTTTTTTCGTTGATTGTGTATCCGTGTATCATTTATTAGTATTTCTCATACCCAAACTAACACTGACAATAACATAATGCTGTTAACAAGAGACGGGGAGACTTATTTATTTTGAGTACGTATATGAATATATTTAGTGGTATTTCATTATGTAATTCTTAGTTTATTTAAAGTTTATTGAAAATGCATTGACCTAGGTACCGATTTCAATAATTAGTATTATTATCTTGACTCCAAATTACTTGCGACGACCTACCTAGTACCATCCTTTGTGAAAAGTAAAAATCTAATTGTTTAACCGCTGATTATTTCTATTACAGTTGAGAGTAGACCACATACTACTACTACTACTACTACCTTATTTTATGTGAATAATTCTTTTCCTACATAATTTAAGCGTAACGTCTGAACTGCGTGTGTAAAACAGTACCTAAACTAAAGGTTAATTCACGGGAGGTGGGCTCCCTCCTTAATATAATAACTACGACTATAATATAGGTACATAAGTAATAATAGGTGATAAAATAAAACGGTTACTTACATCCATTGTTCTTGTGAAGAGCAGGGAACTGTATAGAAATTCGATGAGGTTCGGAGTTTTTATGCCATGAACATTATAGAACTGGAAGTATTGCAAAATAAGTAGATGTATTAAAGACGAGTTAGTTGATGGAGGAATGTGCAAATGATATTAAGTAATGACTAGGCAGGATGATTAGGGTAACGAGTAGCGTATGGTACAAGTGTTAAATGGGAGGCGGTGGTTGCAGCGATTTATGTTGACTGTGGCGACTTGTGTGGACTGTGGTCCAAGTCATAAGCTGAAGCGATCCGCTCCGCTTATTAAGAAGGTTAGGTTAATAGGTAATAGAAGGTAAGGTTATAAGGTCGTCAGCAAAGGTAGACACACAAGTTGTGGGGAGTAGCGAGCAGCGGGAACTGGCTCGAGTGGGCCAGAACCCACGAATCCCTACTACTTACTTAATGATTGTAATGAATAAGATAAATCAAAGGTAGGGCCCTGTGCCGTTGGGTTTGTTGCCACTTCTTCCCCTCGGTTATACAGGTGGAAGTGGAGTAGTTTTAGGCAGAATTTGACGTCAAAAAGAGAATAATGTATTCCAATTTTGAAAATAAATATTTTGATTTTGATTATATTTTTAAGGTCTGGAGTGGTAAGACAGACAGCAGACTGATGGTAGAAAAGAAACTGTTACCTATAAACCTGCAGCTCAAAGGTCCACCATGCATGACGACCACAAACAATCATTATATGGCGATTTGTTGGTCGTCCTCGCCAAGTCGGGCCACATGCTCGCCTGTGAATGGCCACATTTTAGCTATGTGCTTAAAAATTCAATTCAAGTACTCTTTATTGCACATTTAAAAAAAAAGATTAATTATCTTACATTAGTACATCTAGGCGATATTATGGCTAAAAGTGATTTCTTCCAGACAATCTTTGTGTAGAGGAATAAAAATATTAATGACTAAATCATATATGTATATGTGCAGTGGGAGTCAATATCACGACCTCTGGCGCTCGATTCCAATGACCAAGCCACTACTAAGCCAACGAGGTTAATTTACAAAACACTAATCATATGACAGGACACTAACCTCACAAACACATGCTACTTGCTCCTGTGTGAATCCAAAACTCGGCAGGGGGGCGTCTCTAGGTGGGGTGGCATCCCGCTGGCCCCACTCGGGCCCCCCCAACATGTCCAAATGCTCGTCCCCGGCCACTTTGACACCACACTTTAACACAATCCTTCAAACCAATCCTTCAACACCGCACTGTGGCGGCAGAAAATAATCGGGACAAGAATAGCTCGCCTTATTTTACGTTAATATTTAAAAAGTGAACTCTTATTGTTTTTTTTTCGTAATGGTAGTCTTTACGGTAAAAGCGATCGAGTTTTGTTTGTCCGTTCACTGTTTTTGTTTTTCAAATCGCTCTTTAGAGGCAGCTAAATAAACAGTCAAAGGCAGCAGTCCCGAAATGTTTAAACAAAAGAAATCACTTCGATTACTTATTTGCTTTCGGATTTGGAAAAGCTCCGAAGTTTGTTTTTGAGCCGCGTTTTTTAAACTTTTTTTTATTCACTTACACAGTGCCCAGTCTCTATCTGGTTTTGATGTTCACTTGTTTTTTTTTTAAATATTTAAATGCTTCCAAATAACTTTTGCTGATTTATTTACACTTTATTCTTGATTTTCTCTTCTTTCTCATTGTTGTTAGTCGATTTGCGTCGATATTGTTTTCACCTGGAACAAAAGAAATAAAATTGTAACGTTTTCATTATCAGCCGAAATATATACGAGTGTCAATTTTGCGTGATTTAGCGGTTCAGCGTAACACCGACTTTCTTCTATGCGCGTAGAATTCAATTTGGCTTGCATTGAATTGTGTAAGAACGACAAGTGGCTAAAGAATCTTTCTTTGGGTAAAATTTTACAGCAACTGAAACGTATTTTGAGAACTAAAGCTAAATAACTGAAATGAAATGAGACCTGAGTCACACTAACGATGAACGTTAATCAATTTCTTAACACAATCAAATCTCCGAATCTCAGAGCGGGTCACCGCCATCAATTTCCCATATTTTTATCATCACCACATACCATCACGTACTTTAAAGTATTATTCAGATCCACTGACAAGACAACAAAAGATTTACTATAACATTTTTCATAAAAAAAAAACAAACGAAAAATAACTTTGCCTTTCTGTCACAAAGTATAAAATTCTTATGAGAACCTAACGAGTTTGCATCTCTTGTCGTTTTGTGTGTATGGTGCGGTGTATGAGAGGGACAGAAGAAGGTCGTAAGGGGGCAGAATGTTAAATGTTTGGTGTTTTAAGTAATTTTTATCATCGACACGATCGCGAGGGAGGCCTCCCTGATATATGGAGTTGACGGGTTAATGTGATGTGAGAAGTATGTCGATAAATTTAATTTTTATGATTTTAATTTTAGCACAAGATAGTTTCCTCATAATTGTTTTTGTAGTCTCTATAGTACAATCTAAGCGGTCTTATTCATTCTAAGCGATTTCTTCTAGACAACCTTAATACTAAGGGTCATCAAGCATACCTTTTTTTATTTATTAAATTAACGAACTGTATTCCCGATTTGTATAAGGCGATACAGGTAAATGCTGATGTTGATTCTTGATAGAAAATTTGAATCCTTGTTCAATAGTCGAAAATTACAATTATTTTAGCCAACAATGTACATACCTCGAAGGTACAAAATTCAAATATGTAGTTTATTATTATAAACTACCAGATTACAGTCATCCTTAACATTATATAATTACCTACATCAATGGAGTACGAATTAAAATATTAAAATTAACGGGACAATATATTGGAGCTCCCATACTAGACCATAAATAAACTTTTTTTATTTTTAATTCCAACTTTTAATACTAGTATATTTAGGCATTTAACACAAACATTGCACTATTTTTTGTACGCCAATTATTATCAATAAATATCATTAGTTACTGATATCGACCTATGACTGCCAAAATCCTCCATTTATATACTTTTAAAAATACTCGTCTTCAAACAATTCAGACTGAAATTAGTGTAAGAGTCATTGAAGAAAAACTGGGTTGAGATTTTTTTTTCTTTTATTGACAAATGTTACAGAACTGGCAGCCAGCCAAATAGTTTAATGGCCGATCTTAAGTCACTCGCTAACCTGAGTTTATACGCTTGTTTCGTTTCTCATAATAGCAATCGTATACTTACATTATCTTGTAATTTAATTTACATTGGTAATTGAAGATATTTATAACACATAAATATATTATTTTTATTTATCGAACATTTTTGGAACGAAACACTTCAACACTTCAACTCAATTCAATTCAATTTCAATTTAGGCGGTTATCTAGCGGAATTATCTAGTGCAGGGTTAAGGAGAATAGATGCGGATGCGGGAGCGAGCTGGAGCTGGAGCTGTAACGGGAGAGGACGGTGGAAGGGGAGGGAGGAGAGAATTAACACTTAATAATGTTCAACTTCATTTCATTCTGTAGACCACGCGAGCGGAGCCGCGGGCATAGCTAGTTGTATAATAAAAACAATGAACTGAATTCGCTGTTCAAGTTTTTTTGACGGTAATGAGGGTATGAGGAACGCTCGAATATTTACCGAATTGTTCTATTCTCGTCTAATTCCCATAGTACAGGAGAAAATCCTAGTTGGGATTAGATAAGTCTATGTTATTATCCTACTAACATTATAAACGCGAAAGTTTGTTATAAAGTATGGATGGATGTCTGTTACTGTTTTACGTAAAAACCACTGAATGGATTTTAATGAAACTTTACAATAATTAGCTTATACATCAGAATAACACATAGGCTACAATTTATAAAGATATTGTGTGAATTGTCCAAAATTTCAAGTAAGTAGGAAATACATAATAATTGGTGATGTTAAGATGTCCACGCGGACGAAGTCGCGGGCAACAGCTAGTATGACATATATGTTTCTTTATCACCTATTAAATGTCGATCGATGGAAATATTTTAGAAATAGTGGTTCATATCTAAAAGAGGGAAGCAGTTTAGTAAAGTTATTGTCTGTGATTGATAAAAAAGCAAGAAAAGTGGAAGTCGTAAGGGTTTTGTTTTACAGTATTTTTTTATGTTTATTTGATAGAAATTATAATAAAATTATAATAATTTAAAGTCTATTTGTATGTTAAGTATCAGGGTCTTTACGGAGGTAGTGTATGTACAAGGTGCAGTAAGTTAATTCAACTTGTTAGGGACTAGTAAAATAAGATTTTTTTTAATTTTTATTTTGGTTGAAAACTTTCCCAAGCGGCACTAACAAACTATTTTCATCTTTTTAAAGTAGCACGGAAAATCGAAATTGCTTCGCTAATATAAATACAGTTATAACGGAACTCTAAACGTATATTTCATTCCAGATTAATAGTCCTATGAAAACAAACGCATTTGCGTCTCGAAAACAAAATACACAATAGATGGTGTTCCTAAGTGGACTGCAAAGTTTACATGGTAATACAAATCTGTTTTTGCTGCTGGTGACCCTTTCATGTATATGTTACCGAGACGTAAATAGCGTTGGTTTTCATAGGACTATGAATCTGGAATGAAATATAGATATGTGTACGATAAAGAATAAACCATTATTTACATTATTTTTTTAATTCAGTCGATAATGTCGATGGACGTACGGCCACATCACTATTACCCCACGTGGCGTCCGTGATCCTTATCCGGCAACACCAGCTGTAAAACAGAAGATTTATCGATAGATTACCGCAGTACGATAATGGTACAAATCACCTCACTATTTAGCGACGTGATTTTCGTTGTTATTCAGATTATGCGGTCGTGGGTGCTATATGCCAGGAATTTGTTTGATAAAATTCGTATTTAAATATATAATTTATTAATAACAATCAAAAAGGGTAATGTTTAAATTAAATTATTGATGTTTAAAGCCTGCCTGTCATGACCTACGGCGCGGAAACGAGGCCACTGAGACTTTGGGCCTGATGCACATACTCCTTGGACATACTCTATCTAATTTGTGCTGATGCACAAGTTTCTAGTCTATGGAGAGGGCTATGATCGGGTTTTTTTTGAAGAATATGATTCGTAATGAAGAGATCCGGGGAACGAAGTTCGCTGAAATAGCCGAAAGGATTAGCAAGTTGAAATGGCAGTGGGCCATATCTATTGCAGAACCGACGAGTTCTGTAGTGGAGACCGCGAATCAGCACCCGCAGGGTGGGATGCCTCGCCATCAGATGGACCGACGACCTGAGGAAGGTGGCCAGAAGCGACTGAATGTGGAGGGCGGAGGACCGGGTTTGGTAGCGTTCATTGGGGAAGGCTTATGTCCAGTAGACATCGGCTGGTTTCATTTGAGTGATACAAAAAACCATTAGCAAAAAAATTCGCGAAAGAATTAGCGAAGAAATTATCGAAGAGGCTGGATGCGAAGGGCAGAGGACCGGGTGTGGTGGCGTTCATTGGGGAAAGCCTATGTCCAACAGTGGACGTCTAAGGGCTGAAATGATGATGATGAAACAATTTAAAAATTATAACTATATCTTCTCGGCCCCCTTAGAAGATATGATAAAAAATTCTATGTATTTCTCTTAGGGGGTAGTATACTACAAGTAATTTACAGATAATTAACCTTACACTTGTCCTATCTAATTATGGATAGTTTCTGAGTTTCGGGAATTGATATATCATATAATATATTTTAATTAATTAAAAATATAAGAATTTAAAAATGTTGACATAACCTTCTCTTCCATAGATTACTAATTGATCACTAATAAATAATACTGCGGTTAGATTTGGTAATAAATACCAATTATAAACTGTTTTATACATATTCAAAACATAATTAAAAAAATGTATAAAGTCCCCAAAATGACTTTAAAGAAAGCAAATAAAAAACCAGTCTACAAACGTTTTCAAATAGGCCTAACCCGTCTAACCTAACCCGATTGTCGTATGCCATACCCAGATCTTATCTTAGAGTCGTAAAAAGATTCTTTTATGGTCAAACGCCTATGGGGGGCTAATTAATGACCATGTATGGCCATATTACACCGAAAGTTACGGTTGGACCCGAATAATAAAATTTATAACATTCTGGACATGTGTTTTAGGGATAATTTTATTGAAAATTTTAATTAATTGGCCGTTAAGAATTTGAATGTTTGGGTTTTTTAAACGTTTATTGAGGCAAAGGTAATAATGATGACAGCTGTCAAAAGGACGCCAACATCTTATCAAAACAGGATGATTTCAAACTCAAAATCTTTTAATTCGTCTGTTGTAGCTAACCGCTTTATTGTACCAAAATTAACAACAACAATTAACAAAGGCAGACTTATTCCACCTACGGATATCTTCTAGTCAACCTTAGAGTAACAGAAGTACCAAATTTTGATAAATAGGACATACCTACTTATATAATTATACAAATATCTATATTATTGTATATACAATGGGCTGGTCACATTTCTCTAGGAGAACCAATTAACATTGGGGTAGATGAGTTCTCGAGTGGAGAACTCGACTGGGCAAGAGTAGTGTGGGACGCCCTCTGGCTAGATGGAGCGGCGATCTGCGTTAGGTAACTGGCAGGGACTGGATGAGAAGAGCAGAGGATCTGGTTCAGTGGCGCGCCTTGGGAGAGCCCTATGTCCAGCAGTGGACTCTTTCAGGCTAATGATGGTGATGTTTACAAGTTATGGAAAGGAAGTTCAGGGCAGAATAGGACCCGGTAAATGAAAACGTCGTTCGTAAACAATTTGAGGATTACCTGTGAGGATTACCATTAGGTTATAGGTATTTTCTATACATGATATCAGTTATGATATGATGAGAAAAGACTATAGCGGTATAAAAAGGGGAATTTTGGGAAAATGACAAAAATATGGCAACATTGTTTTCGAGAATTCTATGTATATAAAAACTGTTTCTTCACCATTGAAGAATTAGAATTCGGCATTATAGAATTCTATAAAAATAAATTGGTAAGTTTTTAAAATTCACTTTACACTAAGCGAGCTTAATAGGTTGGTCATTGGACTTGAGGACCAGAGGTCGTGAGTTCAATTCTAATTAAGGACAGACTATATACGTTTTGTACGAGATCAATCAATCAGTCAATCAATCGAAATCTGAGTGATATATTCGTTGAACTGTTTTAGGTGTTGTATAATTCCCTTATTAGAGGAAAATACATATATTATGTATTATATATTATATTTATATGTATACGAGAGAGTTATAGATACCGTATGCTTATTTGTTTATACATATTATTAAACATTACTTTAAAAAATAGACAAGTTATAATATAAGTTTTAGGGCCTGAGGCTTCCACTGTGTTCCAAATATATAACATTTGCAATCGAATTGAATTTTATAATAAAAAACTTTTACATTAACTAATTTTAATATTTAATTAGGTTATTTAGTATTGAAATGTAAAATACAAAAATAACCAGATCAACTTTAAGTTAAAATCCGTTACAATTAGCTTTTATTGTTTTATTAGCTTAATTGATTTAAATGCAAAATACCAAAATAATTAAAACAACGAAAATAACGACAATGAAAAAACCGCAATAATAACGTTTATTTTAACTGAGAGATATGTATATAATTATGATAGCTAATTTGGTGTTAAAACACAAAATACAAAATAAACGGAACGGAATAAATAACTTTTAATTCAGAATCTGCACTTTACTGTACTTATAATATTTATTACTTATTTGCTATAGTCATATAAGTACCTCTTTATTTAAGCTTCCAAAACAGCACAAACTACCTTTGTCTCTGGCATAATCTTCCACCTAAATGTTGTTTGGAACAAATCGCTAAATCCAATTTTAACTTTTAAATATTTAACTGTATTGTGCAATAAAGTGTATTTATTAGCTTAATTGGTTTAAGTTTAACCAATTAAGCTAATAAAACAATACAATACACTTTATTGCACAAACAAATACAGTTAAAAAGACTAAATTTTTAAACGCAAAATACAAAAATAAAAGCTATAAACAATTTTTAAATTAAAAACCGTTAATTGTTTCATTAGCTTATTTGGTATTCAATGGCAAAACACCAATTAAGCTGAATACACTTTTAAGCTTCATTATTCGTGCCAGAAAGTTTAAACAAAGCTGTCGGCCGTCGGCAGACGAGCGTAAAAATAAGGAAGACAGCTCACGGCATACTCACACTCATGTGCACTGCTAAATTAAGATCACGTCTCTCACATCACACCAACAACAGCTTTAACAAGCTAAATGCTAAAAATATATCCCTCCCGAGTGACGAAACGCAACCTATTTTACGTTCGGCAAATTAACAACAAATCTCCTTCGTATAAAATCTATTGCACTAAAAACACTATTAAAAACAAAAACACTGGACGAAATGTAAAAAAAAAATAGTTCCAAAACTGTATTTTCGAAATGCCAAGTTGGAATTTGAAATGCGTGCGCGCGACTTGAAAGCGAAAATGGAACTGGTTTGACACGAACTTCCGTTTTGTACTCTGATTGGACGGGGTGAATTGAAGAGTTTGAATTGGCCAATAGGATTGTTTTAGTCCAGGCAAAGGTAACGCCTTCTATTGGTTGGTGAATGCGTTCGCCATTTTTCAGTTTGTGAAACAATTGGAATGGAATTGTTGTAGGCGGAATCTTTTTGGTTCAGATTGATTATTTTTGTTTCGTCCTACAAATCCCATAATAGAGTCGCGTATACAGCTGACTTTATTAAATCATTCCGTAAGATAAATATAGTGATGAAATGGCCATAAGGAAAGTAGGACATTTTCCTAAAGTTTCTTCTAGCTAGGGTTTCTCCTAATCGAAACCAACTTGTCAGACGTACGAGAATTTCTACACTGGTAGGTACTGTGCATTCTCGGACGCAACTACGATAGTTTTAGTGAAGTATTATGTTTTTTCTACCAGCTATTTATTATTAGCAACACTACGAACAAAGGCTCAAAACGCATTAACGCATTATTAAGGTGAGACTCTCAGCATTCGTCGTAGCTATAATTTATAAAAAAAAACAACAATATACCTACTGTATTTGTATATATATTGTTTATATTTTGTTTTTGTATATATCAATATACAAATACAAAATATTTATAAAAAAAATATGTATATACACAAATATAAGCACGGCTGTCTTACTCTTGACAGGCTGGTTATGCGGAAGTTTTAGATGTTTGTTAATCAATCACGCTTCAACCACTGGACGGATCGGGATGAAACTTGGCACACATATAGGTTAGGTCCTGGAATAGGACATAGGATAGTTTTTATTCCAAAAAAACATCTCATTCATATGGGAAACCAAATTAATGGTTAAAAGCAGTGAAGATGTGGAAATATCGAAACCTACGCGGACGAAGTCGAGGGCAAAAGCTAGTTCAATATAAATAAAGTACAATAATAATAAATTTTTCTCTTTAAATTCCTACTTGCTTATTAAGTTTACGATAAAATCCAGTGTACGAGAATTTTTCTTGTGGTTAGAGAATTTTAGAGGGTTGGTGCGAGAATACACTAGGAACCGTCTGGCCATCCTGAATTTACATTTACCTTCATACATGTCTAATAGCCTAGTAAAACCGAGGTCCTGGGTTCGTTTCCCGCTTTGTACAGTCAGTGCGCTGTGATAAGCGTAGATTGTAGATAATTTATTAGTAGTTTGTTATAATTTTTTTTTAATATTAATTTACTTTTATCTACTTTTATTACCCTATACAATAATTTTTATGTTTATATATTAGAAACCTGTAAATGGCTAATGTTTAATTTATATTATACTGTATTATATATTTTTGTAAACTAGATGTAAGTTTCAGAATGAATAAATAAAAATAAATGATCAAGTTCATTCTAATTTTAACCTTATCATCGTTAGATAAGATGCTAGAGCTGGTCATGTGACTATACATTGTACCAGTTGGTTTGGTCTGGGCTGTGGGTGTCATACTTGAGACGTTATATTTCTGTTCAAGCCTTCGGACTATTTGGAACTTAAAAATATCGATTACGTTGAAAATAATATATAGCAAAATTTGTCTCTAGAATATTTTGTAAGAAAACCAAAAATTCGCAGAACTATTTAAAATAATTATGTACTTACTTAAAAAAAATATTAATTAAAATAATTAATTAAAAATGTAACAAGCACTTAAACAAAATAACCGTTGCATGTTTGGCCTCCGAAAAAAAAATTACCATTTTCTTATTTTATCCAAATAAGGCAATGACATGAGCTCTCAGAAGCACAAGTTAAATGAAAATTATTGTTGCCCTACTAAAGTCAACATAGCGGATGATTAAGACGCACAAACACCCTGAATCATTAATGAATCGGTTTCAAATGACCACATGTACAAATATTAACATTAACGCTATTTAAAATGGAATTCGAACTACCAATAACTTCATCAAAAGCGGAAAGCGGCGCTCGTTTGCTCATTTCGGTCTATTCTTTTAAAAACACCTTACAAAAGAACTTCGACACACAACCAAATCTTAAACTCTATATCTTACGCAATAAGGAGCAAGGAAGTGTATAATAAAGTAAGTTTTTAAACGAATGCATTGAATGTGGTGATCATACGCTTATTTCCCGCCTTTTGTGAAGAGCTTTTGTGCTTGCCCGGCGCTATTGTCAGATGACATTTAGCGGTAGACATCTTGTTTTTAAAATAGGGGCGTCTGTTTTAGAGATCCTTTAGAAAATCAAGTTTACTTCTGGCCTGATCTGAAAGAAAAAGGAAATTAAAGTACCTATAAGATTTAATTGAAATAATTAAAATGTTAAATCACTCAGCGACTCAAAAGTTCTGTGACATAAAAAAATTTACGTAATGTATCCTTTTGCAAGAAATGTCTTCGACTCAATTCTTTTCTTTCCCGCTCCCTTATTCTTTCCTCCTCAGATCACTCAACTTTCTCGGCACGTGGCCTTGAAACAACTAGGTATACATACATATATCGCTGATGTCTGTGACAACTTGTCATCATCAGGTTATTTTTGTCTCCACTGCAGGAGCACAACCCTCTCTCATCTGCCGGAGACAGACGGAGGATTTGGCCTACACTCCCAGCGCTGGCCAGACGGGTTGGGGAGGCCTGATTGATGTTTTATAATGTATTCCCTTAGTCGCCTTGTACGACATCAACGGGAAGAGTTGGAGTGGTCCTATTCGACTCTACCGGAAACCACACGGCAGTCGTGGTCGACAGCTTGTCGGTTGAATGTAATGACTTCTCTATGACGTCAAAAGTCACAAAATAATTTTTTGCAATTGTACACTTATACACATAATTTTTTTGCTACTACCGCTTCCTATGTGTCAGCGCTGTAAAGAAGAATGGGCACAACGAACTTCACGCAACACATCTTTTAATATCAATTTTGTATCCAATAATATAAAGATTGTGAGAAGAAAAACCCAATTAGAAAAAAGTTATTAATAACTACTTATTGGCATACAT
The DNA here is from genome assembly GCA_947086405.1 of Esperia sulphurella. Classification (NCBI taxonomy): domain Eukaryota; kingdom Metazoa; phylum Arthropoda; class Insecta; order Lepidoptera; family Oecophoridae; genus Esperia; species Esperia sulphurella. Next base: position 7,092,389 of record OX352282.1, read on the forward strand.
TTTGAGGGAAAAACATGTTACTTTTGTAGGTATGTTTCAAACAATAAATGACAAAAATAGACTTATTAGGTTTCTCCTTGTTACCACAAATACTATTTTCTTCTTAATATATGACGAATTTACAAAATATACAAAAAATGTATTAATGTTTAAGGTATGCGTTGTACTGAACCTTCTATCCATTTATAACAATGCTGACTTGATATTTTTTGCTCTCTCGAGCCCCCTGTAAACGCCGGCAGTCAAGTATACCTGAATAGATCAATACAATCGCTATAATCGAGAACAAACAAGATCTTTTATGTGATAACAACAATATTTCATTGTTGGAAGATCCTTTGAGTTTTTTCTGTCGAGTACTATCGAATTTGAGTTTTTTTTTATGAAATGTGTTTCAAGCATTACTTACCATATAGGCTATTCCGAGGAGTAACATGGTTAGTTTCTGAGTTTACCGCCTACATCCAAACTTACAAACCTTACATCTTTGTAAAAAACTAGCTTTTGCCCGCGAGTTCGTGGAGAGAAACAACTTAGCCCATCCCATCCCACCAATAATATTATAAATGCGAAAGTATAGATGTTTGGATGTTTGTTACTCAATCACGCTTCAACCACTGGACGGATCGGGATGAAATTTGGGATACATATAGGTTAGGTCCTGGAATAGGACATAGGATAGTTTTTACCCCGAAAAAACATTTCATTCAACATTTCATTCCTACGGAAAACCAAATTAAACATTAAAAGCAGTGAAGATGTGTAAATATCGAAACCTACGCGGACGAAGTCGCGGACAAAAGCTAGTTACTGTATGAATTGAAAGTTCCTATGCTAATCATCCAGTTTATCTTCCAACTATTAAAAAAAATCTGTCGAATGTGCAGTGAAATATAATATTTTGGTTTTCTGATGAAAGTAGAATCTGTACTTGTGAATTTGACGAATTATACCTACCAAATGCGGAATTCATCATCATCATCATCAGCCTAAATACGTCCACTGCTGGACATAGGTCTGCCCAATAGAATACCACTTTTGGTCTGTTGTCCATTGGGGGATTTGTCATTATCACCACGCTTGGCAGGCGGATTGGTGATCGCAGTAATGATCTTAACATACACACACAGGAGAACGCTGTTGCCCGTCCCTGGTGCAATCCCTTAGTCGCCTTGACGACACCCACGGGAAAGATAGGGGTGGCCCTATTCTAAGCCGGGAACCACACGGCATAATGCGGAATTACCAACACCAAAAAAGAATCAAACAGTTCTCATAGTCTATGGTCACTCCCATTAAAGAATGGGGCGCTAACAATGTGCTGAGTAATGACATAACAGCGATAATGTTTTGTTATGGTTTTATGGTGCTGCAGTGTTGGGGTTCCGTGAACCAAATAGGAATGATTAAGATAAGATTTATTATTCATAGCTACGATACAGGGTAAACCTTGGCTAACTGGTGTTATATTGTAATTTACTCGCGGACCAACATAAATAATTATAATATTGTAGATATGGGTAGATATAGTTTTAGATATATAAAAGCGCAAGAGGGTGGTGCTTTTAAGTTACGTTTCATATCGAAGCGCATTATATAACTTTTTTTTAATATTAATGGGTTTGTGCTTGACCTCAATCTCACCTGATGGTAAGAGAGATGAGGCCTAAAGTGGAGCGCGCTTACCCAGAAGATGACTACTCACTCTTCCTTTAAAAAAATCCAAATTGTACTTGTCCGGAAATACCCAAGCTGGCAGGGAGTTCCATTCCATAGCAGTTCGCATCATGAAAGAGGAAGCAACAAGGTGGTGTGTTGGTGCCGGCATCTAGACGAGAATTACTCACGAAGATATTAGCAAATTGGTTTGCTTTGTCTTCAGCAGCGCGAGCTAGCAACCCATGAGGTTTCAGCAGTGGGGGCAGTGAGGGACAGAAGTTAGCTTCGACCGATTTGGCTAGGGACCAGAACGCTTTACTACCAGAAGGGTAAGAAGCAAGTTTCGTCCCTATTCGACCAATGTGGTCAAAGCGAGCCTTGCGCAAACCTTTCTCACAGGACTTGGCGACTCTGTTAAATGCTTTCTTCTTTTCACGCGTATTCGAAGCATTACGAGTACGAAGCGTCAGCCCAGGTTTTGTATGCTGATTGTTTGCGGCCCTCAGCGAGCGTTCAGCGTTGAACCATGGGCGAGCTTTACCTCCGTGTGGTACGTCGGAGTATGGTATCAAATATTCTATTGCTTGAAATGAAATGAAATATCTTTATTGTGGATCATCATAGGTATATAAAGGATTAAATGTCATAATTGGAGCTCAGCTATGTCCCGCTACATGGGCATACAACATTGTGTCGCACTAAAGCATGCATTTAAAAACAAAGTTACAAAAAAGTTTAAGAGTTATTTAGATACAAATAGAAACCTTAAATTGAACCGTCACCAAGAAATTCTTCTAAACTATAATAACATTTTTCTATCAACAGATCGTGGAGTTTTTTTTAAAATAAATTAATCTATCTACATCTCGTATCGTTTTAGGGATTTTGGGATTTAGGGATTATCTTGGCGCACCACATCGGTAATGGCATTTGCGCAGCTCGACGGATCGCAAGAAGAGAAGCATGTACGTCGCCAAGGATAAGATGCCAAGAAGTGACGCATCTCATCCCAATCTGCTGACTTGTATCGCCAAACTCGCCTCGTGCCTTTATGGCTGAGGCCGGGTGGAGAGTAGAACTATCAGCAAATTACAATAAATCACCGATTAGCCAAGGTTTATTAATCGAGAAACAAACATATACAAGACAGGTTTAAAACTACATTTTGAAACTTATCTAGGTAAGTATGTGACGAAGCAACAAAATGACGCTGGCACAGCATAAAATACTGCAGGCTACGAGAACTGCGGCGCTGCCGGTTCTAAATCAATACATTCATAACAGTTTTTTCTGCTAGTTGTTAACAAGTATAACATAAACCTTTGGCTTGCCGTGTGGTTTCCGGTAGAGTAGAATAGGACCACTCCAACTCTTCCCGTGGATGTCGTACAAGGCGACTGAGGGAATACATTATAAAACAGCAACCAGGCCTCCCCAACCCGTCTGGCCAGCGCGGGGAGTGTAGGCCAAATCCTCCGTCTGTCTCCGGCAGATGAGAGAGGGTTGTGATCCTGCAGTGGAGACAAACATAACCTGATGATGATGATACCATAAACCTAATGGTGTCTTTAAAATTGCCATTGGCAAAGGCCGTAGGATACGATACAATAAAATAGGGTAATTCGAGGATAGATGGCCATAGAGGATAGATGGGCAATTTAAATAATTCCAACATTCTCTAAGAGAAATCAGCACGGTACTGTGTTAGTTCAGAGGTAATCTAATTTAATAATCAATTAGTGTCAATCCTGAAGGAAAAAACTTTGAGGTGAAACTATGAGCTACGAAAAATCATTTTGCTTCATGGTATGAGGTATATACTATATAAACATATTACACACATATTGAAAGACACTTTAAATTATATTTTATACAGCCAAAATCGTACTCATAACTATTATTTTTTAATAATTTATTTACATATTTTTGACATTTACATAAATTTTAAATATTTCTAATTTGACTTGACTTTGACTAAATGAATGAAAGAATTTATTGTGGCACTCTTCCACGATAGTCTAGTAGGTACTAACTGTGACCTACCAATGTTATGTTTATACGCTACCAATGTTTAAATTGACGATTCTAAGTATACCATATGTATCTACAGAAAATTTTGAAAAAAAAAAAAATTCAGCCTGAGAGATAAGTAAAAAAATAAATTAATAGAAGATAACGGAACCCATCTCCCCAACGAAGCAAACCCTTACTACCGCGCTCTTGACTTCTGAAGGGTGCGTTACGGAAGTAGGGTTTGAATGACTTGACGCCATTGAACAGTATTCGAGTGCCATTATTATTTTATTGTGGTAACATTTAAACTGTTATTTATTGGGTGAAAAATTGTATAATCCTGTATAGCTCGTAATTTTTTTTGTGGGACGAAACCATGTAGATCCCAGAGTCAAAATCTTTTTTAAATTTGTACAAGTTGGTCCTGATTTGGGTCTAATTTTTTTGTATTGTTATGTCTTCTTTGTCTAATTCTCACGGTCTATGGGAAGTCTTGTAGTACTAAATCACTGTCTTGTAGATTGTATTTTTTTAAATCTTTATTTAAATAGCTTAAGATTGTAGATTTTTTTTACTTTCGAGCTTTGCGAAAATTGTATAATTTATAATTTACAAAAACAAATTTCTATATCACCAGTACTTTCCAAAAAAATTATTTCCCAAAACGTCAGACCGTCCGTCACGCTTATTACCTTTTAGCGGCTAAAGCAATTGGTCTGGTTGACACCAAATATTGAACTTAAGAGGAGCTAATTCATCGGCTATTTCACATACCCCGTCACACACGCATACACACACACACACACACATACACACGCGGGATTTGATTCAATTATTTTGTTTAGTTCAAAATTTTTACTCCATTATAATTATAATATAACTAGCTGGTGCCCGCGACTTCGTCTGCGCAGGATTAGTATTTCGAGTAGTTTATATTAGCGTGGCGTAGAAAAGAATACATATAGCGTGGCATATATATGGCGATAAAAGTATATCTATTTTCATTGAGGAATCAAATGTGCATTTCAAACAAATTATCAAGTTTTCATTTTGGCTATAATGGCTTACACATAAGATATAGATATATACTGTGGCGGGCTTTTTTGTAGGACTATTTAAGATAAACATTTCCATCATACATTACATATGTGTAACTCTAGCGGTTTTGGCAGCGCACGCCATAATAGCTCGCAGATGGTAGATTTTTTCCTACTTACTTGATATTTTGGAGAATTCACACAATATCTTTATAAATTGTAGCCTATAGCAATAGAGCACTATCGAAGTCAAGTGAGTTCTATTGTTCACCTCACTTCGATAGTGCTCTGAATGTTTAGAAAATGCCAATGAATTAGGTTTGAAAGTGAGTGAAGTCACTTGAGTGAGACTCGCACGTGAGTAGGTATGTGTTTTAGAGAATAGCAGTACAAATGGCAATGTTAAACTGAGTTCGTCATGGCCCCATTTGGGCACAGCAAGTAGGAAAGAAAAGGAGGACCACACCTTTTGCGGAGCACGGCCAGGGCCGGATTATCCATAAGGCAGTGTAGACAACTGCCTAGGGGCCCCGCACCCAGAGTCTTTTATATTACTAATTATAATTCCTAATATTAATATTTGCACACCTGCATCAGGTTGAGTACACTAGAACTAACCATATTATTAACATATTTTATAAAACACTGTACTTTTGGCAAATGAACCATTTTCATTTCATTTAATTTTTTTTAACTGTTTCTAAGTGTTAAAAGAATAGTAGGCGTGGGCCTGGGCGTTAACGTGGGCTTCGTGTCGGGAGTCGTAGTCGGATTCAAAGTGAGAAGTCCACGCGTGCGGAGCATTGCACTGTGGTAGAAAAACATATTTCAAGAAGTTAGTACACGGTAAAGGGGCCCCGACAGGCTTCGGCTCTGATCACGGCCTGTCACCATCATCAGGTTATTTGTGCCTCCACTGCAGGAGCACAACCCTCTCTCATCTGCCGGAGACAGACGGAGGATTTGGCCTACACTCCCCGCGCCGGCCAGACGGGTTGGGGAGGCCTGATTGATGTTTTATAATATATTCCCTCAGTCGCCTTGTACGACATCCACGGGAAGAGTTGGAGTGGCCCTATTCTACTCTACCGGAAACCACACAGCAACACGGCCTGTAAACCGTCTACATATGCATCCTCGAACACCCTGCCGCACTGCACCTACAAACATTATTGCATTTACAAAATAAAATCAAAGGTAAGTCAGGCAAGTATTTTTCTGTGATCTAGCGAGGCCCCACCCAGCGTCTGGCTTCTCATGATGTACCGTGAGCTCATGTTACCACGCTGTGGGGGCCGTTCGTCGCGGGGCAGGCGCGGCCGGGAGAAAGTACTACCAGAGAGTACTAAACTTACTTCGTAAAGAAGCAACACTCACCTAACGATCTCTATGTACAATTAGATAGAGCGTTCCAAACAATCGCTCTGTTCCATGCAAGGAGCCGCAACTCGTTCACATTCATTTTGAAACTTGTGCAGTTACTACGCAGAACATTTAATTATTACTAAATATTGACGCTAAAATAGCATCAAATAATTATTAGTCAATAATTAAATGCTCTGCGTAGTAACTGCACAAGTTTCAAAGTGAATGTGAACGAGTTGCGGCTCCTTGCGTGGAACAGAGCGATTGTTTGGAACGCTCCATCTAGTAGTACATAGAGATCGTTACACTCACCTCCCGGATAGTAAGAAAGAGAAGCACTTATGTGTTGACGTATAACGTTGTCCCTGTCTCGATAGTTTACGGGCGCACACGCACGTGTACGGATAGGCGGGTGCGGTCTGTTCGCTTGTATGGAGTATCGAGCTTGTATGGAGGTCGGGCTACTATGGTCGGTTTAATTGCTGCCAAGTTTGATTTGTTAAAATTCGGGGCGCAATGTCAAAATATTCGGAACTAGCTGTGACCGCGGCTCCGCTCGCGTGGACTACAGGTTCCGCTCCCATTCCCACTTCCACTCAGACTCTCAATCTCACTCTCAATCCCGCTCTCGCTCCCGCTTCCACTCCCCTTTTCCCACGCCCACGCCCACTCCCATTCCCACTACCAGCTCCAAATGTAATCCAAACTCATCGTAATCTGAATAGTAGGGAAATACTATTATGTGCAATATATTGCATACTAACCTTACCTACTAATGTATTTGAAAACTAAAAATGTCCATAACTTTTTATTGAGTAAACCGGTTGCGATGAAATAAAGACTAAATGTTAAGTTAGGTTAAGCCCCATGTTTCTGTGAAAAGTCCATCAAAACCCGTACAGTAGTTTTTAAGTGATGCGTGCACAAACTCACAGACATCATCTCATCTAATCGGAACTTATGAATCCACAAAAGTTCGCTAAACGATAATAAGTTATCAAAATTTGCTCTTTTTTGTTCCTCTGCCTTATCATGCTCGAGTGACAATCGGTTTCGTGTCTCAGACCAAATTATATTACCCTGGAACAATACCATTTCATTTGTCACGTTCGAAACTGGAACAGGTCTCAGTCGGTAGACCACTGCTGGGCGTACAAAGCCGCCTTCAAAATACCAATGTAATAATAATAAAAATATGAGGGGACATTTTACACACGGCCACCTGATCCCAAACTAGGCAAAGCATGTAAATATGGGTATCAGACAACTCATATACATACATAATATATTATGTATATATAACTAACATCCAGTCACAAAGCAAACACAAGTGCTCATAACACGAATGTTTGCCCTGGGCGGGATTCGAACCCGCGACCCCGAGCTTCGCAGGCAGGTGTACTAGCGACTAGGCTACGGAGCCGACAAGTATTCTTCGAAATTATCTAAGAATTAGAAATTAAACAAAGACACCTTTTCACAGCTGTATTGTATAGTTCTAGAACCAAATAAATAAAAACCTAAGAGCGACTGAATAAGGTCTATATCCAACGTCAACCACTGGACGTCGCACTTTCGACCTCCTGTATATCACGAGAGGTGAGCGATAAATAAGTGGAGAAGAACGTTTAACGCGCGACAAGGCGGTAGAATCCCGAGAATTTGGTGAGCATTGTCACCGGCGCGGGCGCACCTTGTAAATTAAACTGTTTAATGACTTACACGCTGTATCAAAACAGTATGTTATGTGTATGTTTTGTTTAAATGCTTGTAGCTCAATCACGCAAAAAACGGCTGAATGTATTATAGAATAACTTTCTTTATATAGGCAAAATACCCACAGTAAAAATGTATAAATAACAATAATTGAATAAAATTTTGCAATAAAAACTTAGTAAAATTAAAATTTATTTAAAAACTAGCGGTACCCGCGGCTCCGCTCGCGTGGACTACAGGATCCGCTCCCGTTCCCACTTCCGCTCCCTATCCCACTCCCACTCCTCTCAATCTCACTATTAATCCCAATCCTAAATGTAGTTAGGCCTAATGTCATCGTAATCTGAATTATACTTTGTTGTTCTGTGTATGTACACCATCCCCCTGCCCTCACAACTCCCCTTTCTTCTCCCCCTACTTTCCCCCTACACTTCCATGACCATCTACCTATTTCCACAATGTAGTTCTCACTCATTGCAATACGAATTCCGTCGAGCATGTACACCCTACACTCTTTGTTCTATACTAAAGCAGTGTATGCGAGTTTTCGATAACTGTAAATTCGCATATGCTTTAATTGACTAGGCCGATTGCAATGAAATAAAGCCTATATATTACACCGAATTAAGCACTATGTTTCTGTGAAAAGTCCGTCAAAATCGGTTCAGTAGTTTTTAAGTGATGCGTGCACAAACTAACAGATAAACAGACAACAATTCCAAAAATGATCGAAATGTGTTCTATTACTTATCCTTAGACCCCCTCAATTTTTTTTGCAAATATCTTCAATGTGCAGACACGCGAACTTTACGTCTTTATTTATTTTGAGTGGTCAGTAAAGTTGACTAGATAATAGAAATAAAACATTACACAACATATAGGTATATTCCGTTATTTCCGGTTCGCGTCAATATGAAACTTTGAAACATAATGAAACTGTGTACAGCGATAGCTTACGTCCCGATTAACATAGGACACGTTTACTGCATCAAGTCTTCACGTCGCCTCTTCCACAATGTTTAAAGAAAGTCTTTAACCAGTGCGTCCTGCCCATCATGACCTATGGCGCAGAAACGTGGACACTGACGATGGGCCTGATCCACAATTTTCTAGTCGCTCAGCGAGCTATGGAGAAGCTATGCTCGATTATATGTAGATTCGTAATGAGATCTGACGAAGAACGAAGGATTAGCAAGCTGAAATGGCAGTGGACATTCCACGTCCGTCTGTCGCAGAACCGATGACCGTTGGGGCAGACGAGGTCTGGAGTGGAGCCCTCGGATCGGCACGCGCAGGGTGGACCGACGACCTGAAGAAGGTGACCGGTAGCACCTGAATGCGGGGGAACAGGTGTGGTGACGTTCATTTAGGGAAGCGTATGTCCGTGGACGTCTAAGGTCTGAAATACTTTTACTGTATGAAATAATCATAGATGAATAGGTACCTAGTCCATAACAGCCACAGCTTAATCTTTAAACACTGTAAATGGAGGTGATTTTAATATAAATATGTTTGGAAATACACTACGTGGGACAGAGAAAGCAACAGTTACAGAGTAGGCTTTCAAGGTGGGCGTGGCCTGTTTCATACCAGCCTTCGTAGATACCCCACCTGTTAGAATTCTCGTGACAAGGACTGGGAGAAATATAAATTCAAGTATTTTTTATTGTTCTCCAAAACACATTTTATGCATTTGCACGTAAGTAAATTGAGTTAGTCACAATTATTTTTTAAATTGAATTAATTAATCACCAGTTGTAATTCGGCAGAAGAATAAAACTGAAATATTTGTCTGCGATTTAAGAATTTTCATCGTTTAACTACGTTTTCTGTTCACATATTAGATTAGGTAATCATCATCAGCCGAAATACGTCCACTGTTGAACATACGCCTAATAGAATGCCACTTTTGGTGGGCTGTCCATTGGGGGATTTGCCATAACCACGCTTGGCAGGAGGATTGGTGATTGCAGTAATGATATTAATATACACAGGAGAACTAAGTCGTCGCAACGACACACACAGCGACTTAGATTAATTAATAATGCAATTTTTATTTAATACCGTTAAACAAATTTTTGACTTTACCCTATGTACGAGTGGATTTAACTACTGAAGCAAAAAATTATTCTGGTTATATATAAATCGTAACCCTGGGACCAATTTACTTGTATTAGCGTGATATCTCAAACTGTTCCGAAGATTATAATATTTTGTTTTCTCTCGATAATATTCCCACATTTCGGTTATATTCTACAAAGCGCCATCTATAGTCCAGTAGCAGAACCCTTGTTCATCCAAAGCTTTATCCACAATTTGCTTATGGCGCCATCTATGGTTTAGTAGCAAAACCAGTCGGTGGAAAAGATAAATTTACTGTCGAGCTTAAGTCGTACGCTTTTTGAACGATCAAGTTAAGAATACATTGAAAATATTATAAATAAAATGAAGGAGTAGGCCCTACAGATAATTAATAAGATGACGGTATTTTTAACTTTTATTAATATGTTTATTTTTTTCCATTACAACATTTTCGTTATTGATTTTTGTAATGACAATTTTGTGCACGGCACGTAAAAGCTGCTATAATTTGGAGTAACATTTAGTCGTTGTTTCGCAGAAATAAATGACTGGGGTTGGGATACTTTGGGTGATAGGCTAAAAGGGCGGTGAAATGGTATTTTATCGAAAATTGTCGCCAAATAAACACAGGAAAAATCAAAAAAATATTTATAGGACGACTAGCGCCATCTAGTTCTACTCAGCGACCACCTTAAAAAATAATTTTATATGATTTTAGGAATTCCAGTAAATGTTTATTGAATTAATGTGTTTTACTTAGTTTACCTAATTACTGATAAACAATTTCTCATAACTGAGATTATATTTAGACACTGGCTTTATCAGTTTGTTAACGCCCACAATTGAACTTAGTCGTTTTTCGACTCATGTTTTCCTTTTCTTACCTTCTTAGGTTGCCAGGAAGACTTGTACTGCTATTCTGTAAAATACAAACTCACGTGCGAGTCTCACTCGAGTGACTTCACTCACTTTGAAACCTAATCCATTGGCATTCTGTAAACATTCTACAGCACTATCGAAGTGAGGTGAACAATAGAACTCACTTTACTTCGATAGTGCTGTGGAATGTTTACAGAATTACCAATTGATTAGGTTTCAAATTGTGTGAAGTCACTTGAGCGAGACTCGCATATGAGTTTGTTTTTTCCAAATTTCACTACAGGGCAGTGCTCATTTTGTTTCCTCATTGAGTCGAAGTCGTCCATGAGGAATTGGGTTTTATTGGTAGGTAAAACGCTTCTATTATACTCGACCTACATATACATTTGTTAAGACAAATGTATATGTAAGTCTGGCCTAGTTTGAGATAAGTCTCAAACTAGGCCAGACTCGTGTGTACGTACCGTCGCCGATGAAAAGGTTAAGGAACATAAGGTCTATTTTCGCTTGAATTGAACGAAAATGTTACGTAAAGTTACTGTTTTATCGATTAGATATTGCCAACAATAAGAATAAAAATGTATAGGTTATTTTTTCACGTCTCTACTTTTTACACACGACCACCCACAATCACACTCCCATCTAAGTCTCACCATTCTAATAATAATATATATCATCTTTTTCTATCAATATCTATTCAGTCCTACAGTTGTAATGTAACCTGTAATCTCGCTCACCGGTATAGACTGCATGGTCTAGTGTGGGGGCTCCAATATATATTGCCCTGTCAGTTCATGTAATTATTTAATTAAGGATGACTAATTACTAATTTATAATAACAAACTATATAAAATATGTAAAGCAGGAAACTTTTCAAGTTAAACCACTTCAAATATTATAGCTATTTTACAAAAAAATATATTTCTAGCTTTAAGAAATTAAATAAACACCACATGACGCATGAAAACTGCAATAGTAATCTATTTTATAGTAATCTAATCAGAGTGAAGACATTACATATGGTATCTAGTCATGGCGGTTAATAGCGTGCTATTTTGATCTTTGTTATCAAATAATAAAGCATATTTTTCCAAGCCTCATAAAGGTAACATACATATGTCCGCGATATGGGAAAGGAATGAATTTGAAAATTGGTTAACCTTTTCGTTCCGCGACTGTACGCTAGATACGATTAGGTACGTTATTGGTATGAGATATAAGTTACAGCCTCGAGTAGTATTGATGCGATAGCTCAGTTGCTACAACATGACCTCGGATAGGTCGGTAGCAGGTTCAAGTTCCTTTCGCGTGTGAATTGTTCAGTATATCTTTAAGGTAAACTTCCGTGGATCGCAATCGATCGCGGCCTTAATCGACAATACTAAACGCTATGAAAAGTCCACTTCCGATGCCAGCCAGCGATAGAAATTTGCCAGTGACATGCAAAACAAAATAGTTACAGTCACAATGAAAAGAAAAACAGATTTTTGCGCCTCCTGAAAAGTAGTGGTTTATTCCTTACGCCAATTTAAATTTCCATCGACGACATAATCTAGTATATAATCTATCCTAAGCAACTTGTCGCTCGCCTCGGAAGCGGCGCCATAAATTTTCATAGTGTTTAGTATTGTCGCAGCAGATGTTCGCGCACGTCAGCCGCGCGCGGTCCCGATCATTCTCCATCCACGGAAGTCTACCTTTAAGGTACAACAACACCCGGACCAGAGGGCACTACTCCGTAAGTATTCCTGCTAATATCAGTCAAACTAAATATCAATTATACTACAAAACCGACCGAAACAGGATTTGCAGCCGAAACCGAAACCGAATTTTCGGCCTCGGTCTCAGTTTCGGCCGAAACAGAAACCGAATCTTATTTAGACATGTTAAAATTTCTATTGTATGCTGAAATCTAGTGTGTTTTACATGTTATATAGTTATTTCGTGTTAAATGAAATAACAATTAAAGTACGTATGTAACATAAAATAGATTTGTTTTGTTACAATAAGTACAACACACTGTATTGCACAAACAAATACAGTTACAAGTTTTAAAACTTAAAATATTTATTTCAGACAATTTTTGGGTACAAAATATTATGCCTGAGAAATAGGTAGGTTGCGCTGATTAGGAAATTTAAATGACAAATGGCTACTTACTTATAAACATTCATCTTCAGCTCTAATACGTCCACTACTGAACATAGCCTCCCAATAGAATACCTCTTTTGGTGGGCTGTCCACGCTTGGCAGGCGGATTGGTCATCGCAGTAATGATCTTAATATACACAGTAAAACGCTGCTGCTCGTCACTAGTGCAATACCTTAGTCGGCTTGACGACACCCACGGGAAGATTTGGGGTGGCCCTATTCTAAGCCGGGAACTACACGGCTTATAAAGATCAACTTTATGTAATACTAGCTGTGCCCGCGGCGCCGCTCGGGTCAACTACCGAATCCGCTCCCATTCCCGCTCCCGCTCCTGCTCCCGCTCCAACTACCACACCCACTCCCCTGTTCCCACGCCCACTCCCACTTCCATCTCCACTCCCAGCTCCAAATGTAGTCCAAACTCATCGCAATCTGAATAGTACGGAAATAATATTATGTGCAATATATTGCATACTAACCTTACCTACTAATATATTTGAAAACTAAAAATGTCCATAACTTTTGATTGACTACACAGATTGCGATGAAATAAAGACTAAATGTTAAGTTAAGCCCCATGTTTCTGTGAAAAGTCCATCAAAATCCGTTCAGTAGTTTTTAAGTGATGCGTGCACAAACTTACAGACAAACAGATAAACAGACAAAATTTTCAAAAATGATCGTAATGTGTTCTGTTGCTTATTGGCGCCCCAATTTTTTTGCAAATATCTTCAATGTACAGACACGCGTTTACGATTTTATTTATTAGATTAACTTTAACATGAACAAATATAATAAACAATGTTACTCTTGTAAGTAAACTCTACACGAATTCACCCTAATAGAGCGCGACAATTCACGAACACCGAGTTTCGGCTCGACCGAAGTTTCGGCAGAATTTTGGCCGAAACCGAAACTATGGCCGAAACTTGATTTTTTGGCCGAAACCGAAACTTCGGTCGGACAGTACAATTTTGTACCCTCTAATAGGTCACGTGACCCTGTGATTCTGATAGGCGTTTGACGTCTAACTACGATATTAGACTCCAAACGCTTATATGACACATGAACCTTTAGAGCAGGGATTCCCAAAGTGGTTGATACCGACCCCATGGGGTCGAAACTGAGTTGAAATCGATTTCCCAGGGGTCTAAAACTCGACCCCTATTAATTAACACAAGTTCTAATTTGAAACTTCCAAGATACTGTATAAGTTGTGTTACGTGTACCAACATGTTACAAGAATGGCTAATATTTTAGTAGGAAGTATCATTGTTGTACTTTAAAAAAAAACTTACAAGTCGATAAGCGTGCACAAGTTCGTACAAGATGAAAACTAGAGATAGGATTTTTAAAGTAATTTGGCTATGGGGGTCTGAGGTATCAGTAGTGCTATTCTGTAAAATACTAATTCACTTGCGAGTCTCACTCAAGTGACTTCACTCACTGTGAAACCTAATCCATTGGTAATTTTGTAAACATTCCAGAGCACTATCGACGTGAAGTGAACAAAGAACTCACTTCACGTCGACATTGCTGTAAAATGTTTACAGAATGCCAGTGGTTTAGGTTTTGAAGTGAGTAAAATCACTTGAGGGAGACTCACACGTGAGTTTGTATTTTACAGAATTGCACTACAGTTCATTTTGGAAAATGGGTCTCTTGCCCAAAGTAGTTTGGGAATAGAGAGTACTTACAAGTATACTTACAGAGTAGGCCCCCAGAACTAACTTGTTCATAGCTGTCTGTCCTGGGAATCGAACTCACGTCTTCCAGTCCTAAAGCCCAAGATATTAAACTAAACCAACAATTTTCATAAAGTGGCAATTTCCGGTGCAATTTCTATCTAAATGCAAATTTCTTTACCGGTAAACCGATGATCAATTTTGGTACCATTCTGTATTAGGTTCCATTATTACTAACAAGGTAATCTAGCCGTGTGGTTCCTGGCACCCGTGGGTGTCGTCATGGCGACTAAGGGACTGTAGTGTTCTCCTGTGCGATCACCAATCCGTCTGCCAAACGTTCCCCAATGGACAGCCCACCAAAAGTATCATTCTATTGGAAAGGCTTGTGTTCAGCAGTGGACGTATTTCGGCTGATGATGATCGGTTAGGCCTGCTACATACCGACGGTTCCCGCTACGAAGGTCGTAAAAGCATTTTGTTTAAAGAAGCTTTTGGAAGAACCATATTTGACGTAACCAGCACTTTGTGTACGACTTGTAGACATTGTTTTATTTTCCAGTATGTACAAAATAAATAATCTTTTAAATAAATAAATCACCTCAATTTTCAAGAAAGTTACTACCGAAGAAACACACATGTCGTATTTTATATAAAAAAAAATATGTTAAAGTGATTTCCGTACATTTATTTTATACTCATAAGGTTAAAAAGTCATTATAAACACGATATGATAATATGATAACCCCAACAAACTAAATGGATACCTTATTTTATTACATTATACTACATAGTTTATAAATACTCAACAAAGTCCGGACACTATCAGTTGACAGTTTTACGCTGTAATTGTACACGTGCTTAACTTTGATTTATAATAAAAAGTAATTTACAAAACTCACTTACTATTTAGGTAAGTTGAGTTGAGTTGAGCTAATTTTATTTTATCGTAAGTTCGAATTGAGCTAGAGTGCCTCATAGCAACTGTTACATACTTTTGGGAACAATAAGTTTTATTATGTGTTTTTCTTCTTCCTAAAATGGCCTTCCTTAGTATTTTCCAATGTCGAGTGTATACACAGACACAAACGTGTATATATAAAATAGTGGGTCAATGTTATGGAATTATTTAAGCCTAAATACTAAATAATAATAAAAGAGCTGTGGTAGCTGATAGGTTGTGCACTCGCCTCACGTTCATGAGGTCGTGGGTTCAAACCCCGCCCGTACCAATGAGTTTTACGAAACTTAAATACGGTTTATTTATAATACCACAGGCTTTTCGGTGAAGGAAAACATCGTAAGGAAACCTGCATATGCCGATAAAGAAACTCTGAGGCGTATGTGAAGTTCACCAAATCGGCTTGGGGCAACGTTGGTGGTCAGGGGTTTGGCACAAAAGATCCTGAAGAGTCGAAGTGTCGCCAGGTCTTCCTGGCCCCCTAAGAAGATAAGATAAATAATAATAAATTTTGTGTACAAAGGCGAGCTTGTCTCTAAAATAGACCTCTTTCAGCCAACCTTACCGGGTGTAAGACAAGGCAGTAAGAGCGGGGGGGGGGGGGGGGAATAAGCGCATAATAAACTACATAAAACAAAATGCCTAAACTAAATACCTTCCATATTATACAGAGTGAGACAGATAGTGCTCTAATATATTCAAATCATTGTTTCTAATTTCAGATCCCAGAATGTTCATCAAACTCCTTCTAATCTTGCCAGCGTTAACACTGGCTTCTAGGATCGAACTCGAAATTAAAGGAGAATTTAATGATGAGGAGCCAGACCTGACTGCTTTACTTTATGGTGAAGACTCAAGCATCGCAACGAATAAGGAAAGAAAACTTTTCGGTCTGCAAGACGACACTATAAAGGACGCGATCAAAATGATTCACGGCGGTAGGCCGGATAACGTTTATATATGCAGTCCAACACCATGGGGAGATCTGTACAAAACCTACGGGTGGGACCAAGTCCAGAGGTCCTTGGTACCTTCCCATGCTACTTTAATTAACAAATCTTCAAAACCAGTGACTATAATACAGCAAACATTCGAAAATAACAGCACGAAGCCGGTTATAGTAAACGTCGCTCTTTCCAAAGATGTTAAAACTACTATAACCTCTTACTGGTCTAAATTAGCTGACATGACTGTCGAAGATGTAAAATACAAATTCTCTTTAGATGTGAAAGGTGTTCCGATGAGTGTTAATCATGTTTTTGGTTGGGGGAAAGACGGTAAAGCATTTAAAAGTGACTCTGTGGGTTCAACTTCTGAAATAAATCTGATTCTTCAGCCACGACAAGCAGTAATAGCTAAGTTAGAAGCAAAGAAAGCATTTATTTCAGTAAAGTTTGATTATGAAGCAATTCTGCAAGGTTCCGCAGTTTGCAACTATGAAAACCCTTTCAAGGGGCATCATTTTTATAAATTTGATATTAATGACATCATTGATATTAAAAATCTCCCTCTCAAATCTAAATCGAGCCAAATTATATCACTCACCTTCTATTACGACTCCAAAGTTGTTGTGAACGATCAGAAAATAGGTACGAAGTTAATAGAGAAGACATTTTCCCAAACTTCAACGTCAACAGGAGAAAAAGATTCAGAGAGACATAAACAAAAGACTTCTAGTAAAGCTGAGGTTTCAGAATCTTCAGAACAAAAGATTTCAGATGAAAAGATTGCGGAGGAAAAAATAACAAGAATAGCACTCACAATACCTATGAATCTTACTTCCATAGCCAATGATAATTCTACAGCCAATGATATCTCTACTGCAGTTTAATTATTTTGTAGATCGTGCAATAAAGAATTAATTGAATTGAAATTTTGCCGTGATGTTCCCGGTTTAGAATAGGGTTATACCCAATCTCCAATCAAGTCGACTAAGCAGCGTTCATCTGTCTACATTTTACTGCGATCACCAATCCACCTACCAGTGTGGTAATTATGGCAAATCCCATAAAAAACAGCCAAAGAAAAGTGTAATTCTGTTAGACTTATGTTCAGCAGAGGACGTACTCGTATTTCGCCTGATGATAAACTGAAATTAGTAAGGAAATTTTAAAATATAATTATACTTAGTAGGGAGTGTATCTATTGTTATTATGTAATTCATAGCTGACCTCATCAAATACATTTGGGGCTATCTAATCTTCTTATAAATAAAAACGTAAAATTCGCGTGTCTGTACATTGAATATACGTATAAAAAAAATTTTGGTCTAAAGATAAGTAATACAGTACAAAGATAATTTGTGTCTGTTTGTTTGTGCATGCATCACTTAAAAACTACTGAACCGATCTTGACGGACTTTTACAAAAATATAGTGCTTAATTCGGTGTAACATATAGATTTTATTTCATTGGGATCGGTCCAGTCAATCAAATGTTATGCGAATTTATAGTTTTCGAAAACTCGAATTCACTGCGTTAGTATACAACAAAGAAGTTTAGGGTGTACATGTACATGCTCGACGGAATTCGTATTGCAATGAGTGAGAACATACATAACTATATTTGAAGGTGGGGTGGGCTGGTGGAAGCGGGACCTGGACCTGGACTTGAAGCGGAGAGGGAGGGTAAGGGGCGGCGGAAGAGGAGGCGGAAGAGAATTAACACTTAATAATTTTAATTCTGTAGTTCACGCGAGCAGAGTGCCGCTGGCACAGCGAGTTTATAATATAATGCGAGTATATAAAAAACATGTCTTAAAAATAGACTATTTTACTTTATTAAAATTTTAATCAATACATCTGTCATTGAATTTATATTACATTCATGTCAATTTCATCTTATACCTACTATACAATAATAACAATGATTGGAAAAAACACCAACTGCCTAATTAGTCAAATAACCCGCCAGAGTCGTACCCGGCTGGGAACTACCCGTCACGCTGGGGCGCGGCGTGTCCACGCTGGCTGGCGCCGGCGCCGCGCCGGCGTGATGCGCTGCACCAAGTAGGACTCCGCCCGGGTCGGGGTCGCCTGTGCACGCTCACACGCTGCCCCAACCCGAAGTACAGATAAAGGCCTTCGCTTCCGAGCCTATCACAAGTATATTACTTTTGTGACTGAGAAATATTTATCTCTCACTTCGACGTCATGTGGAATTCCAATACCCTAGAAGTGGAATTTTAGAAATTTTTCCTTAAAAGATTGCCAACCAACCAACATAAAAAACGTAATCTGTGCTTTAATTAAACTATATTCTTGCACAGCAGATATGCGTGGTAAGCAAGATATGCGAGGTATGAAAGATATGCATGGTATGCGTAATATGCGTGGTATGCATGAAATGCAAGGTATGTGAGATAAGCGTGGTATGCGAAATATGCGTGGTATGTGTGGTATTCGTGGAATGCGTGGTATGCGTCGTATGCGAAATATGCGTGGTATGCAAGATATTGGTGGTATGCGAGATATGCGTGGTATGCGAGATACGCGTGGTATACATGGTATGCAAGATATGGGTGGTATGCGAGATATGCGTGGTATGAAAGATATGCATGGTATGCGTAATATGCGTCGTATGCGAAATATGCGTGGTATGCAAGATATGGGTGGTATGCGAGATATGCGTGGTATGCGAGATACGCGTGGTATACATGGTATGCGAGATATGGGTGGTATGCGAGATATGGGTGGTATGCGAGATATGCGTGGTATTCAAGATATGCGTGCTCTTGCTAACATTGTTTCTGTGTATATTATGTATTCAAATATATAAATAGCGCCTAAACAGATGGCTCTTTTTAGGCGCTGTTTATATATTTAACTGTAATATGGGATAGTGGGATGTACCCGCTAATCGAGGTCTCCATTGTCTACCTTAAAGGTTATATTAATTCATGGATACGAGCCCATTGCATTTCAACTTGCTCTATCAGCTACGTAAACAGCTTTGGTTTTGTGGATAACCTCATTTCGGATCCTGTTAGTCAGAGAAACTCCGAGCAAAGCTCTTTCCACAGCTTAGACGACATTAAACTGGTAGAGTTCACAATCCGTGTCCAAATTGTTCAAAAGATATAAATAATAATATATGATATCTTTTTCCTTGTTTAGATTTCGTAAATATGTACTTATATTGTAGACATCATCGACCGCGAAACAAGTTTTGGCTTCATTTTGTCCAAGTCACAGTATATGGATGTGGTAGGTAATGGATGGCTTTATACAGCGTTAACACATGAGCGGACGAGGTGCGAGTGAAATGTGATAATTTGGAGCCATTTAGGAAATCTATTTATACATTGATGCTTTTCTAAGGAAAATATGGAGTACAACAAAAACTTCAATGCATTGCGGATCGACCCTTAAGTGTAATTGTATTTCCAACAGCCCCTAGCTGGGGGCCAGAGGCTCTTGTTTTAGCTAAGGATCTTTCAACGCGCTTCATCGTAATTTCGGGAGATCGTAGAGCTGGCAGCTTCTTCGCCAAAAAGAATCAGCTTGGCGATTCAGAGGGGAAACGCTGCCAGTATATTGGGAACCCGGTGCGGTGCGTTTGCAAAATTTTTTTATTTTTAATGTCATGTTTCGTTTAAAGTCCCTTTAAATTAATTGAAATACCTAGTTGAAAGTGAAATCAAAGGTTTTTCCAACACATCGCAACATTGGAAAACGGACTATATCTGGATGTCCATATATTTTAATATTCAGTCAAAAGAGAAGTATGACTCATATTTGGCCGATTCGCAAATGTTGCGTTGAGTATTCCAGCATAACGGAGGAGTTTCCATTTTACCCGATAGCGCCAAAATTCCGTGACGATACACAGTGACTCCACAGTAGTCCTTTACCGTGTATAATACCGTTTATTATAAACTCGTATGCACAGTGTTTATTATTTGCGAAGCAGAGTAGACGTTGAATAAGGTAAGCGTATTTGTTTATTTAATCACGATACCAATAAGTTCTTTCATAAAATTTAAGAAAATAAGGTATAAGTCACCATATTACTTTTGATTTAAGCACTGATATTAATTTAGAAATTTACTAAAAATAGTTTTAGAACTACAGATTAACGACAATTTACTCGTATAATAGCTTTTTTCACATTGCCATACTAATTTACTAAATGAATGTTTCTACAAGGAATCCATTTCCATGTTTGGCAACAAGGAAAAAAATATACTATAAGCTTCATTTTTCATGATTTTTTACTATACATGCTCAACTTAGGTTCAATCATAATAAATAATTTGGTACCGGATCAAAATAAGCTTAATTAAATTTAAACCTTCTATAAATTATCGTTCTTTGAAAGATATCAGTAAAAATAGTAGCAGTAGGTATATTAATAGAAACAAATATGTATATATAATATACCATAATCCATTGTTTCATAACGAATGTATAAACAACAATAATGAAAGTATAAACACATTAACTATAATGTTTAGGGGATGTAATTTATTCATATTCAATCAAACATCATCACAGTGTAGGCCACACTGTAATGTTTTTCGGTTTTCTACAGGTTATATTTTGGGAGTGTGCCCAGGAATTGCACGATTTGATTCCCCCTTCCACCTTCTGCCACCTGACTACCAGGCGTGGTGGGGGAATTCATCCTTATATGTAGTAGACGTAGGAGTCTCTCGTACGAAGCGTTTTGTTTCCTCTATCGTAATGCGAACTGTAGTGCTATTCTGTAAAATAAAATCTCACGTGCGAATCTCACTCGACTGATTTTACTAACTTCAAAACCTAATCCATTGGCATTCTGTAAACATTTTACAGCACTGTCGACGTGAAGTGAACAAAGAACTCACTTCAAGTCGACAGTGCTCTAGAATGTTTACAGAATGCCAATGGATTAGGTTTTGAAGTGAGTAAAATCACTCGAGCGAGACTCGCACGTGAGTTTATATTTTACAGAATAGCACTACTGCTAAGGAATGGAACTCTCTGCCAGCTTCGATATTTCCGGACAAGTACAATTTGAATCTTTTCACTCTTCATGGTAGTCGTTAAGGCGACTAAGGGATTGCACCAGGAACGGGCACCAGTGATCTCCTGTGTATATTAAGATCATTACTGCGATCACCAATCCGCCTGTCAAGCGTGGTGATTATGGCAAATCCCCCAATCTCACAGCCCACCAAAAGTGGCATTCTATTGGGGAGGCTTGTGTTCAGCAGTGGACGTATTTCCGCTGATGATGTAGTATTCTATGTGCAGTGAGGAAAAGAAATGAATGAATATGTAAAGCCGTTTTGGACTAAATCTTCAGAAACGTAGGAATTGTAGGGGTCTGAATGTAAAGGGGACAATTACATATAAGTATTATACATAATCAATGAGGCACTTCTCATTCTGACCTCTTAAATTCCCCACGATAACACATAGACACATACATACAAAATGTGGGTTTTCACACGATATTTTCCTTTAGTTAGTAAAAACCTATATGTGGAAAAACCCACTCGAATTTTATATGATCGAACTCAGACTTGATATATAAGTAGACGTACCCCTTTCTTTATTTATTTATTATTATTTATTAAATAGTTAATTGTACACACAAATACAAAGAAACAACACAAAGAAAAGAAAAAAACACATAAATATAAATTCACTTTACAGCGCCATCTATTTTGTAGTCGAATGTTTTTAAAAATACAGAGCTGTTATTTTTAATAAGTTATCAACCTGAGGGGACGTTAGTGCTATCTATCGTAATAATGGGCCCGATTCTGAAGGCACAACGTTAAAATTTGACAGCACTAAAACTGTTGTTATCCTTGTCACACAGTATTATGAAGATAAAGACGAAACCAATTTTAGCGCTGTCAAATTTTAAATGTGTGCCTTCAGAATCGAGCCCACGGTACTTAATTTTAACCAAATCATATTTCTAATTGCAGATCCCAGTATGTTACTCAAACTCCTTCTCGTCTTGCCAGCTTTAACACTGGCTGACAGGATCGAAATCGAAATCAAAGGCGACATTAAGGATGAGGGCTCCAAATTATTTGCATTAATTTACGGCGAAAATATAACAATTGCCTCGGATAACGAAAGAAAAAATTTCGGGCTAAGCAACGATACTATAAAAGAATCGATCAACATCATTTACGGCGGAAGACCGGACGATGTTTTTATAAGCAGTCCTACGCCATGGGGAGATTTGTATAAAAAGTTCGGATGGGGCGAAGTCGAAAGGACTTTAGTTCCCAGCGACGCTTCTCTTTTAGACTTCACATTAAACCCAGAGGTTATAACTGAAAAGATCTTCGAAAATAACAGCACGAAACCTGCTAAAGTAAACGTAGCTCTTTCCAAAGAAGTAGAAAGCACTATTACCTCTTCCTGGCCTAAATTAGCCGAAATGACTGTCGAAGACTTAAAATACAAATTCTCTTTAGATATCGAAGGCGGTAAAATTGAATTTAATCGAGTACTCGCTTGGGGAAAAGTCTTCACTGGATCTAAAAGTGAAACTCTAGGTTCAACATCTGAATTGAATTTAATTCTTCAGCCGGAACAAGTAGTAACAGCAAAGTTAGAAGCGAAGAAAGTAGTTATTTCAGTAAGTCTTGAGTATGAAGCGAATCTGGATGGTACTGTAGTTGCAAACTATGCTGTTCCATTTAAAGGGCACCATTTCTACAAGTTTGCGGTAAATGACGTTTTGATCAACAAAAACCTACCTCTTGAATCGAAAGCAACTCAAATTTTAACCCTCGTTTTCTATTACGACTCCAAACTTGTAGTCTATGATCAGAAAACGGGAACACAACTGATAGAACTGAAACTTGCAAGAAATCCAAGTTTACAAGAAACAGATTCAGGTGAAATTATTCCAGAAGATAGAAAAACCAGAATAGAACTCACACTGCCGAAAAAAAATTAAATCTGTATATGTGTAAGGTTTTAAGTATATAATGCAATATTAAAAGAATCATCAACATAATAAACCTTGTGTATTTTTAAAACTTTATTTAAGCTAAAAATTCTCGTTTTCGCTACAAACACCACTGTGAGCACCGCCATCTATTGGCTACTTCAAAATGTATTTTTTATTTTATATACCTCATACTGTTTGTTAGATTAGACCATTAAAACGGGCAGAGCTTTGTGTAAATATATATTAGATAATATAGTAATTATTCACACATCTTTTGAACAACTTTTGAACAAACGTTAATTGACAAGAGAACTGTCATAGACAATACAGAGTATATAATACAGCTATGCTATATTATTATCTTTGCCTTAACACATACCATGAAGCAAAATAATTTTTCGTTGCACATAGTTTCACCTCAAAGTGTTTTCCTTCATGATTGACACTAGTTATATAAAAGTTCCCGTGCTTTAAAAGTAGTAGATTCAGTACCATTAAATTCTGTTACTCTTTATTGCACGATAAAAATACAAAGTATACAATAATAAAGTAGCTTACGCCTGTATATTCAAGCGGTCCTATCGCTAAAGCGATTTCTTCCAGAAAACCTTTAAATAAATATTTCATACCTTTAAAGGTACATAGTTGCCTAATCCCAAACTAGGATTTTCTCCTGGACTATGGAAATCAGACAAGGAAAGGACATTAACTAATATAATGTCCAGACCAGCAAGACCGACTTGTACTACGTAAGTATCTATCTCTAGTGGAAATCAAACCTACGACCTCTGGCACTCGAGTAGCGCTATAATATTTATTTATTTAAATTCATTGTACTAATACTACACTAATGGTTTTTATTTCACTGATGTAAGATCGCTAACTGAACCGTAGTCTCAAATATGATTATGTTGGAAAATGCGTTTTTTAAATTAACCTCAAATTCGTTATCAGAAGCCCCTCATAATCAAGTATACAAGTTATGAGCGCGATCGGAACTATTTTTATCTTGGGTGACCTCCCTTGGGTGACCTCGCCTCACCGGGTGTGGTGGCGTTCATTGGGGAAGGCCTATGTCCAGCAGTGGACGTCTAAAGGCTGACATGAATGATGAATGAATGAATGACTTCCCTAGGTGTCAATAATTTGAAATGCGGTTTATTCAAAAGTTAGGCCGAGTTAGAAAATACTGCTTTGGTAGCATATTACTGACTTATAGTGGCATGTATCTGTTTAGGACAGAGTTTCGATCTCGGCCTTAAAAAATATAATAAAATAAAAACCAAAATTCTAATAAAATGAAGTTAACTACGCTCATACTGACTTTTTCGCGAAGTTGATAACATAAATATGTGTAGTCAATATAACCCAACCAAATAACGTTCATAAGAAAATTCTGTCGCCAATAGATATCCAGATTTTTTTTTTGTTACGTTTTACGATCGGGGGTCAATCAAACTGAAAAAAAAAAATTCGTCCGTCAAAACCACTTGGAATTGACGCGCGGGAGTTTCACTAGTACATTTAGAATCATAATAAAAAAAAATAAGATAAAAATAAACGGCATGTCACTTTTTTAGGGCAAAAAACATACTGTGAGTCCCTCAGAAAAACGATATAGGTATTCGTTTTACCTCTAGTATATATTATCTTTGGTTTTACTGAGTTGAGTCCCGTTAAGCATAAATCGCCTTGCATAAGAAGCCACAATCTTTGGGGCGAAAACAAGAAGTGGCTAGTTTATAAGTTACTCTATGACAAGAAGTTTAGATCCAAATGGAGCCATATGGAATAAAAAACTGAAGCCCAAAAAAATGACCTTGAATGAAGTCGGTTAGGGATACGCAAAAAATAAAAGTATCGATACTACTCAGTATCGAGTACTTTTTTCATTACCTTAGATACCAATAAATAAATGATATGAATATGAACCGTGTCTCAGAATTAATAATAAAAAAGTACCTGTAAGGTTGGTTGAAAGAGATCTCTTTTAGGGATAAGCTGACCTTTATACACACCATTTATTACTGTATTTAGTTTTAAGAAGTGCAATAATAAAGAATATATATAATACCAATAACAACATTCCGTTCTCTATTCATTTATTACAACAAACATTGACCTAATGGTAGATGTAAATATGGTTATTTTTTAAACGCCTAATCTATATCACAGCAATCAGACCAAAATCAGACATAAAAAGTAATTGGTTTCCATACAATGACATCATATTTTAATAAGATAGGGGTTTCCCCAAATCTATCTACCGAGAGGGTCGTTATGCATCAGCAAAGCAAGAAAGAAGAGAACGGTAATGAGATGACACTCTATGAGTATACAATGCGGTTTGCCGCATTTACACACGCGAACGGAGCTAGCGCTGGCGTATTCTCATCCCTGGCGCTGGGCGATTCACATAACAAAGCAGGTCTGGTATCGGTATACTAGAAAGTATCGAGTATGTGACGAAGATCGATACCTAGTAAAGTATCATATCAAAAGTATCGAGTACGAAAATACTTGGTATCGTAACGAAAGTATCGATACTTTTTGCGGATCCCTAGTCACTGTTGTTTGCCGTCTCTTTCATGAGGGTCAATGACAACGCGAAATATTAATTTACATAACTTACCTGTGGAATTTCAATGTAGATTTTGGATGCCAAACATTTCTGCAACCACGAACTATACAACTCATGACGAATATCACCTCAACGCTGCATAAATTGTAAAAAAACTTAGATAAACTTTCGAAGTTAACGAATATTTTAGCAAGCGGCCATTACGAGATTGACGTACGGTTTCAGTGTTGCCAAAATACGTCTTCGAGAATACAAAATTAGGCAAATAATATGGTAAATGTAGTTTATAATTATTATTGTAACTTATTGCAAGCTACAAGAATAAGATAACAAATCAAATAAGATCACAATTTAATTATCCAAATTACAGACTGGTTCGCAGTTGAAATATTGATAAAGACAATGTAAAGAGAACAATTTAATATCTATTGCTTGGGAAAAAAATATCTTGGAACCTGGCTACTCCACCTAGAGAGTAAGTGAAACAGAAGACAACAGTAAAGGTCAAATGGGTTCATTGGTTTGGCTTCAACATTCTTTTAGTACTGCAAACTCCATTAGGATCTAAACTTCTTGGGCGAAAAGTAACGAAATTAACTAACTACGTTCCATTTCACTTGTCACGACACCTGCGACATTGCATATATAAGTATAATTTCCTCAAACAAAAGGTCTCAAATGAAATTAAATACACATAAAATAGATACTTATTATTAAATGAAAATCAGGCTAAATAAATAGTACTTAATTATTTTATAAAAGCAGAATAGCCTCAAAACTCGAAAGTTATATTGCGTAAACAGGGAAGAGGTAGTTCTCAATGAATTTTCAATCGGACGTTTTACTTTTCCAAATCCAACCAAAGGTCACCAGTTGGAATATTCATAAATTTAGGAAGTGGAATATTACTCTGTACACGCCGGTTCCAAAACCCAAATTCACACGACGATATTCAATCTACATTCGCTTAATGGTTATGGAACTCTATCTTAGTTGTGTGTACATCAAGAAGCTTAGATTCTAATGAAGTTTGCAGTACTAAAAGATTGTTGAAGCCAAAATCAATAAACCCATTTGACCCTTACTGTTGTCTTCTATCTCACTTACTCTATAGGTGGAGTAGCCAGGCTCCAAGATATTTTTTCCCAAGCAATAGATATTACTTTGTTACTCTTTACATTGTCTTTATCAATATTTCAACTGCGAACCAGTTTGTAATTTAGATAATTAAATTGTGGTCTTATTTGACTAGTTATCTTATTCTTGTAGCTTTCAATAAGTTAGAATAATAATAATTTATAAACTACATTCACCATATTATTTGCCTAATTTTGTGATATTCTGGAGGACGTATTTTGGCAACACTGAAACCGTGCATCAATCTCGTAATGGCCGCCTGATAAAATATCGTCCACTTCAAAAGTTTATCTAAGTTTATTTTACAATTTATGCAGCGATGTGGTGAATTTCCTCATGAGTTCTATAGTTCGTGGTTGCTGAAATATTTAGCATCCAAAATTTACTGTGAAAATCCACAGGTAAGTTATTTAAATTTATATTTCGCGTTATCATTGACCCTCATGAAAGAGATAGCAAACAACAGCGACTTCATTCAAGGTCATTTTTTTGGGTTTAATTTTTTATTGTATATGCAAACTCCATTTGGATCTAAACTTCTTAGTGTACATGGTTGCTTGGTTTTATAATCAGTTTTACGGCTTTGGAAACTAAGGCCATTTTCGCTCGTCTTAATTTGCAAAATTCGTAGATATTTAATTATCTTTTTGCACAAAGTATTCATTAGTGAGAGATTTTTTTCTGTGTAAATAATAGATTTTGTTATAATATCTTTTTTCTTTTTGATTGTTGAAAATGTTCACAGACCAATAGCTTACTATCGAAGGCCAAATAATTAAAAAAAAGATTAGTTGACCAAGCGAAGCGAAGCGAGCGAGGGAGATGCACGGGATATTGTTAAAATTAATACGTCATCTCTAATTCTATTGAATTGCCTCCAATTCTTTTGTAATTCTAATTAAAAGAGCACTAAATAACAAAATAGTAAGTAGACCATTCCCTTGTCGAGAAAATATAATCGCCTAGTGAGTTTTGTTCCTAAGTGTTCAATATACAAATGCATAATATAACCTATCAGTGTTAGCATAAACCTGTGCGCTGTAGCCTTGTATTGCAGATACATACAGTCAATAGAGCGGTAATGCAATTAAAAAAGTGTTGAAAACGTCATCGGTGCGAAGATATCGACTTGTCGAAGCTTGCATTATTCTGGCTGCAAGTTGTTTATTATTACAATATTGCAGGCACAATGCCGGCGGCGAGGGGCGTGAAACGCACAGCGTCCAAGGCATCGGCCGTTTCGGCGGCTTCGGGCCCCAAGAACAAGAAAAAGCGCAATGGTAAGTCCATAAAACGACATTTTTGTGCACTTGTTTTCTTTGCATTTCTGCACAACGTCAATGACCTGT
The DNA here is from genome assembly GCA_947086405.1 of Esperia sulphurella. NCBI lineage: Eukaryota > Metazoa > Arthropoda > Insecta > Lepidoptera > Oecophoridae > Esperia > Esperia sulphurella. Next base: position 7,120,908 of record OX352282.1, read on the forward strand.
CAAAAGTGATGGCGGGAAACGCGCAGTATTTTATTTTGCCTCTATTTTACGCTATTTTCCTTTTTATATCGTAAATTTCTTATTTATAGTCTCCCGAAGCTGGTAATTTAAGTTTTTGTCGGCTGAAGTACGCAAATTTTTGTCTTGAGAGAAAATTTTTGAGGTTACCTACGCGACCTTATCTTGGGCATTTGGCGCTAAATTGCTACTACACACGTTTGAAAATTCATTTATCGTAAACTACTCTAATGGTATGATTTTCATGCAAATGGCTTTATAATAAACTATATACTTTATATATAGCTCTATTATTTTATACAAAGTATGTACTTTTTTACTTATCTGCTGAGATTCTGACACTATGGTCTCAATTATTATCAGAGATAACTGATGGAAAATAACCTAGAAGTGAAGTTGTTACTTAATAGAGGTGAAACAAAACACCTCGCTTATATGAAGTTTAATAAAATATTGGTATGGCTGTAAAAAAACTAGTCTGATTTAACACAATAGTATGTCAAGCGCAAGCTCCTCGAAATATAACAGTAACCCACTTTCTCACCCATCTAATTCAAATCGAAAGACTGATTGTAAATCTTCTCCCAAGTTTTTGTTGTTGTTAAGTAGCTCCTTCCTATTGATGAAAAACAATAATTGAAATATTATAATATAATAAGTGTTTATTGCTGTATTACCATAACTTAACATAAATACTGCATAGGTATTACATTTATTACTGACGATTGGTTTATCGAACAACAGCTTATAATTACAAAAATTGACATTTCATAGCGAAATCAAAATTATCTTGATTAATTTCAACATAAAGACTAGCAAGTGTGTTAGCAATAAAACAATCTCATTTGTAATTTAGTTGGGAGACCACCGCTGGGTGTGCATCACCTTCAAAAAGCCAAAGTATTCTTCGAAATGACCTCATAAACTCTAAATTAAACAAAGACATAAATTTGTGTAAATATGACTACTTTTACACATGCAAAACTTTGCTCACTTTATAGGAAAGATTTTGTTCAGAATTTTTTGTTAATAGTATGTCAGTGCCTAATAAAACTAAGTTTTTATATAATTATTCACAGTAATCCAGCTAGAGATCCCAAGTGCTCCCGTTAAGAGGGGGCGCGTGCTCACTTGTGGCCAGGGAGACGTAGGCCAGCTTGGACTTGGAGAAGATGTTGTGGAGACTACTCGGTGAGTTACATTTTACTATTACAGATACATTATAAAACATCAATCAGGCTCCCCAACCCATCTGGTCAGCACGGGGAGTGTAGGCCAAATCATCCATCTGTCTCCAGCAGATGAGGGAGGGTGGTGCTCCTGCAGTAGCGACAAAAATAACCTGATGATGATTACAGATAGTTGATAGATAGTAGACATAGCAAATATTGAAAAATATCAAGTTGCGTTTGACACTGAGAAAATTCTAAATAAAGTCTGCATGTTTAAAAGAAAATCCTACACTTTCCATAATTTGCTCCATCAGTTTAATAGTGTTCGAGTTGTCTAACAGACAAAAAAAGCTTTGCTATTATAGTATCCTATTAATTTGACAGTACCCAAAAAGTCCCTTTTTTAATTACCAGTAAGTAAAATAAAGTCATGATTGTCATGTGCCGCAAAGAGAATATAACTAGTAAGAGACGGGACTCCCATACAAAATTCTTGAAAAAAGCAACACATAATCCGTCTGGTTAGGAAGACCACCAAGTCCCATAACAATTTTATGGTTTCAGTGCTCTTCCTGATTTGGACGGATTAGGCCGCCATTAAAAACTCTGTCCGTTTCATACATCGGTTTTTACTACTGAGTTGCGCCAGCCTGATGTGCGGGTTCTGTCAATTATATCTACTTACGTATATAGTGTGCAAAGTTGTCTGTCCCCAGTGGGGCATGGAACCCACGACTTCTGGCGCTCGTCCTTTGGCAAGTCACTAGGCCAATGAGACAGTCAAATATTTAGGTTTCTGGGTCCAGTAGTTCGGTTTGTGCCTTAATAGGTAAGATTCACAACTTATTGTTTTTATTGGCTCAAACATTTGAGCAAATGTTGGTGACTGGTGATGAATCACTAATCTAGTTTGTTGTGTTTCAGGTTCAAACATGTAGCGGCACTGGGCGACAACATTGTCGACGCATGCGCGGGCGGCATGCACACCATCGCGCTTGACAGTGACGGAAAGGTAATTCCCATATGAATAAAAGAGACAGATATTTAAAAACACTGTTTTAAGAAATTTCTTTAAGACTAAATTTGAAGAAAGTTGCTGCTTGCCTATTATTACTATAGTAATATTTAATTTTTTGTAATTGTAAACAAATAATTAAACACATAACAATAAATCATCAATCGGTAAAACATATTTACAAATATATTGTGGAAGGATCTACAGCTAGAGGTCGTCCTAGGAGGATGTTCAAGGATCAAATTAGTAATGTCCTCAAAAAGCTGGGGTCCGCAGTGAAAAGTACAAAAGGAGGTGCATGAAAAGGTTGAAAGTGAGTGAGGCTAGTAAGGTGTGTCAGGTTCGCGTAAAGTGGCGATCCATCGTCACTGCCTACCCCTCTGGTGGTCCCAGAGGTGGTGTACTTTTCTGGTACTGTAAAAAAAACATTCAAACTGCATATTGTCTTAATTAAATTAATTATTTTATGTATTCATCTACATTACTCTTATGACTTCTCTAATCTTTCATTTTTCCTATGAACTAAAACTGTCTTAAAAATGATATAGCCTTTTTTTTAAATTTATATACATTTCTTTGAATGATTCATTCTAATAGTTCATTCTAGTAGTCATGATAGGTTCCCACGTTTTTTTTGGAAAACAGTGTGTTGTGTATTTTTTTTTGTACAAAATAATGTATACTTTGGGGTTTAATAGTGAAAGTATATTACGCAACAAATGTCTGTGCGTGTGTACACTATGAAAGAATCATAAACATGAATATGCAGATCTTAAATCAGAGAACATCCAAACCTCAAACCTTACTAAAGCTTACTATCAACTTTAGTAAGGGAAAATCTAGAATGAAGTGAAAAAACTATGTAAGACTGGCTCAAAATGACTTTGCTTCCAGACCCGTAAACACATTTTAATAAATAAAAGTAGGCATGATAATAATAAATTAATTATTCTTAACAGGTGTGGACATTTGGATGCAACGACGAGGGCGCCCTGGGGCGCGCGACGGCCGGCGACAGCGACGAGGGGACTCCCAAGAAGGTGTCCCTGCCGCTGCCGGCCGTGGCCGTCGCGGCCGGCGACTCGCACTCCGCCGCGCTGCTCAACAATGGAGACGTGTACGCGTGGGGCGCCTTCCGGGTCAGTTTTTTTTAATATGATATATATTCATACCTTGTGGTTTCCGGTAGAGTAGAATAGGACCACTCCAACTCTTCCCGTGGATGTCGTACAAGGCGACTAAGGGAATACATTATAAAACATCAATCAGGCCTCCCCAACCCGTCTGGCCAGCGCGGGGAGTGTAGGCCAAATCCTCCGTCTGTCTCTGGCACATGAGAGAGGGTTGTGCTCCTGCAGTGGGGACAAAAATAACCTGATGATGATGATATATTCATACATACACATGTCTAATTGCAAACTAGGATTTTTTTCTGTGCAGCTGGTAAGTAGTACAGTAAACTAGGCCACATGCTAAAATGTAATATCTGTCAAGTCTGCACAAACTAAAATGTACTTTTGTCTGTTAAATTAAGGATACTTTTAGCCTGCAAAGAACATCTTGCTGCAGGTATGGAACAAAAAAAACTATGTAAAAGATAGTTGTGACATACTCCAAATAGCAAAAAATTTATAATGTTATAGAAAACAAATTTGATTAAAAAAATTCAAATTTTTTGCTGTGTGGTAGCAGATATACCTACCATACAAATATTTTTTAAATACCTAGTTAGAATAATACAGTGAATTACAACCTTTCTTTTATCAGGACTCGCACGGGAGCATGGGCCTAGTGGTTCGTGGGCGCGAGGGCAAATCTTGTCGCGATCCTGTGAAGGTGGACATCGGCGAACAGGCGGCCGCCGTCGCGTCTGGCGGCGACCATCTTGTCATACTGACTGTGAGTATTACAAAATATATTTCCTTACAAAGACAACATCATAAGCCTCTCCAATAGTATGCCACTGTTGGTGGGCGGTTCATTAGGGGATTTGCTATAATCGCCACGCTTGGCAGGCGGATTAGTGATCGCAGTAATGATCTCAATGTACACAGGAGAACGGTGCTGCCCATTCCTGGTGCAATCCCTAGTTTCCTTAACGATTGGGGGTGGGCATTCTAAGTCCTGGAACCACAAATAAACATATTTTATAAATTACTTATGTAAAAACTAGATTTTTTTTAAGAATTAAAAATAAACTTGATGTTGCAGACGGCAGGCGCTGTATACACAATGGGGTGCGGCGAGCAAGGTCAGCTTGGCAGGCTGGCGCAGCGGTCCGCCTCCAGAGATACCAGACAGGGCTTCAGTAAGTCTAGCTATTCATTTCGTCATCACCCAACTAGCACACTATTCACAGCTTAATAGCTCCCTAGCGGGGCTATATCGTTAGTTAGGTGCACTGACACCGATAAACCCCATCTATGGACCTATTATACAGCTTGTGGCTGTATATTTGTGGGCTAGTTGGGCAATGTACCTGCAGGGTATAGGCCTTCCCCAATGAGTGCCACCACCGTAGGATACTTAATAATACCCTCCGCAGACAGCCACTCTCTACCATCGTCTTCAGATCGTGGATCCACCTATCGGCGAAGGTCCTATACTTTTTTATGGTGATCTCTGTATCTTAATATAGACAAGAGAACGTCCATCCCTGGTGCAATTCCTTAGTCCTGGCCCTATTCTAAACCAGGAAAAAAGTTAATCACATAAAGATACCTAATTTAATCAATATATATATGTAATATTCGCTCTTCCACAGGCGCACTCTTGGTGCCGTCAAAAGTGACTTTGAAAGCGGGCGCGTCCCGCATTTGGGCCGGCTACCACGCCACGTTTGTGTTGGACGCGAGCGGTGAAAAGATGTTCGCGTGGGGACTCAACAACTACGGGCAACTGGGTGAGTTGTACAACTTTAATGTCAGCCATTGTTATCGTGCTTCAGATGTCCTTGTAAACCAGTATCACCAGTTTTGCCAGATTATTTAGGGCATAATATCTGTGAAGACGGCGTTACTGAGAGAAGTTTTTAAAAGTATTATGTCTCCTTCATCTCGTTTAGATTTTTTAATGCAATCAAAAGATGAACTTATAGATTTTTTTCTAACCATTCTCGAAACTTCTCTGTATAACTTATGTGACGAGTGTTTTTGTTATCTGTGTTTAATATTGATTATGTTAGATCATCATTGGTTAGAACAGTAAATAAAATAAATATTTTATGCTAATAATTATTTTGAACTGGTACTCAAGCTAAAACTAAAAGGTTGATTTTCGGGATGCATAAAAAGTTGCTGGTAAAGGAACAACAATGCAAAAAATGCATTTTTCCATTTGTTGACTTCAATTACTTTGCTGTCGTTATCGATACATAGCATCAAAATATGAACCATATAGCTACTAAATGTAGTAAAAATCTTGCGTTGATTAATAATATATCACAGATAATCACATTTTAATAGTTATTCTCCAAAACTAAGTTCTAAAATCACAGATTTAAACAAAACCTATTATTGATAAAAATTAATTGAGCAAAAGTCCAAAATTCCCCTGCGCAGGGGATTGTGGCAGGGGATTATTGGAACAAGCCATAAGAACACGTGTTTGGTTTCGGCAGGTATAACCGGCGAGAAGCGCAAGACGGCGCTGTTCTCCCCGGGCGAGTGCGACGCGTTCGCGGTGGCGGGGGGGCGGTGGGCGGGCGTGGCGTGCGGCCAGCACCACTCGCTGGCGCGCTCGGCGGCCGGCCAGGTGTACGCCATCGGCCGCTGCGAGTACGGCAGGTGGGATAACTGGTTCATTTATTTAATTTATAAATAAATTATAATAAATAAATATCTCAGACATTCACACCAATTATCCAGTCCCAAACTAGGCAGAGCCTGTGCTATGGTTACTAGATAACGGATACACATACTTAAATAAATATGTAAACATCCAAGACTTTGGTACAACCATTCATATTCATCATACGAACATTTGCCCCTAGCGGAATTCAAACCCGCAACCTCCGGCGTGGCAGTCCGAGAGCTACCCCGTTCCGCCACGGAGGTCGTCTAACGTTAATGCCACCAAAAGTGTCATTCTATTGGGGAGGCTTATGTTCAGCAGTGGACGTGTTTCGGCTGATGATGATTTGATGAAAATTGCAGATGAATCGGTTCACAATTTTATGAGTTATGCTTCGGACAATTAGATATGATTATTTATTGTTTCGTAAAAATATTTTCTTAAAAAAATATTCTTTAATTATCCCATCGTTGCCGGACAGATACAGTAGTTTTTTTATTTATCCGCTGGACAGACAGACGGGCCAAAACATATTCGCTATAAGGGTTTTAGGGATCCGTAAAAATCCTTCCTTCGGCTATGAGGAACCGTACAATATGAAGCAGATTGAAGTGAGCTTTTCATTTCAGGTTGGGCCTGGGTGAGAGGACCGGAGACGCTGAAGTATTGGAGCCGATCCCTAAGCTGCAGAACAAGAAATGCATAAGCATAGCCGCCGGAACTAGTAATTCGTGCGCAGTAACGGATTCTGGTAAGTTGACCATATCACTGTCACTTAAATGTTATGGTGATATCCTTTGCTCTGAGCGACATTCCCTCGGTGCTCTAGTGGCACAACCCACAGCTTTTCTCCTCTACACTTGACATTGGGCAAATCCTAAGGAAGGGCATTTTAAGAAGAAGAAGAAGGAAGCTAGATGTATGTAGCTTTCTTATTCCTGAAATGGTTTTTTTAGGATTTTGTTCCTTAGGTTTGAGTGCTAATGCGATAAAATAAACGAAGCTGTGGCCAAAGAGAATACAATGTCTGGGGCTTGACGTTTTAGTACTCCTTCAGTTTAAGGCAAACGTTAAATGTTTTTAAATGACAGCGGTATTGTTAAAACGTTATTTTTCCGTTATCGTCTTTGTGGTCGTCCTATACACTCGAAATTGGAAAAAGTCCTAAGGAAGGTTATCGTTTGTTACAGGTGAAATCCTGGCGTGGGGCATGGGCAGCGAGGGCCAGCTGGGCACTGGCGCCAGCGCGGACGCGGCGGAGCCCACGCCGGCCGCGAGCGCGGCGCTGGCCGGCCGCAAGCCGCTGCACGTGTCGGCCGGCGGCCAGCACACGGTGCTGCTGGTGGTCAGTAGTGTTCAACATATATCATATTACTGCAAAGCATCGGATGTCAGAAAAACTTTTTGCAGGAAACAAAAATAACTTATTGATTACATCTCTAAAATAAGGGGAGTTATTGACATAACTTGCCGTGTGGTTTCCTGTAGAGTAGAATAGTACCACTCCAACTATTCCCGTGGATGTCGTACAAGGCGACCGGACTTGTACGACATCCACGGGACACGGACCTATTCAAATTTGTATGTCACGGATTTATTGACAATGAACAAGTATCGTATCTACCAAGACAATAGAATGTGAAGTGTAAAACCGAAAATGCCTTGCCCTGCAACATTTGCTTGAAGCTACTTACGACACTTAGTCATGCGAGGGACGATAAGCATGTTTACTTACGGCCGAGCTCGTAAGCCGTGTGGTTCCCGGCTTAGAATACGGCCACCTCAATTTTCCTGTGGGTGTCGTCGGGACAGGCATCAGCTTTCTCCTGTGTATATCTGTAGACTTAATAATTAATAAGTTAAACTAAAATAAATATACATTCTAATTTAATTTTTAAAAATAAATGTGTATTCTTGTGTAGGAGGACCCATCAGCTCTGAAGGAAGCGTCGCCGGCGCCAGAGAGAGAGACGGCGGAACAGAAAGCTGACCAGAAATCTGATGATACAGAGCCTGAACCGAAGGTATGTCGCCACAGACAATAACAAGAGTTGTGTTTGTTGCTCTTGATCTAATTTATCCGTCTGCCCTATATGCCGTCGGTTCTGCAGTTCTGCGACATATGTGACCTGTAGACTGCCACTCCAGGTTGCTAATCCTATGAGCTACGCCCATTCCCACGCTCACACTCCCACGCTCACACCCTCGCCCACTCCCACCCCCACAACTCCAAGTGTAGTCCTAACTCATCGCAATCTGTAGTGCACCGAACATTATAATTATACTTCTTTGTTATTATTGCATACCTACTAATGTATTTGAAAACGAAAAGTTACCATAACTTTTGATTGAGTAAGCCGATTGCGATGAAATAAAGACTAAATGTTACTTGGAGTTAGCCCTATGTTTCTGTGAAAAGTCCATGTAAATATACATCGGTTCAGTAGTTTTTACGTGATGCTTGCACAAACTAACAGACAAATGGACAAACATTTCAAAAATGATCATAATTTACCTTAGACTGCAATCACCAATCCGCCTGCCAAGCGTGGTGGTTATAGCAAATCACCCAATGGACAGCTTACCAAAAGTGGCATTCTATTGGTGAGGCTTGTGTTCAGCAGTGGACGTATATAGGCTGAAGATATACACAAGACAGAAAAAAGATATATACAGCAAATAGAATAATTTGAACATATTTATAATTATCTATTAAAAATGAATAGTTACGCAAACAAGTACATAAACATTTATACAAAATAATACAATTATTATGTTTTTGTAGAAACCTAAAGGGCGGCAGACCAAACGGCAGAAAAAACAGGAGCAGGAGGAAGAGATTTCGTCCACGTCGAGCGCGCAGGCCAGCGAAGTTGCGGACAGCAAACCGCAGGTAACTGGAAGACAGCGCTGGCCCCTCTGGCAGAACCATAGCACTTGAGATATACCCAACTAGCACACTGGCAAAATGTTCATTAGATTTTTTTTTATTTTTAATGGGTTTGCTCTTGACCTCATAGATGCACTAACTCTGATATACCTTCACTATGGACCTAGCTTATGGCTGCCAGTATGCTCGTTGGATTGGCCTTAATTCTAAAACACCCATAAAAGTTTCTTGCGCTGTTTCTTCTTCACAGCGTTAACACCTAGGAAGCGGTAGTCGCAAAAAAGATTACCTATATGATTGTACTAAGTATAATTATGTTCAATAAAGCATTTTGACTTTGAAAGATGACTTTAGGCGTTTTAACTCGCCACTAAGAAAAGAGTATGCCAATGAAAAGGTTTTATTAAGTAGACAATAGTACTATGGCGGCTATTCTCAGTTAGCTGTATTGTCGGCGACAACGCCTTTTAGTACACCCCCTTCCCCCCACACACTAATAGAAGCCAATTACCATAAGTGAAACGGTAATGAAAAGGCCTTTAGAGTATTAGTTACTATGGCCTATAGCAGCTAATCTGAGTTGTCTGGGTCTTTTAGTTTACACCCCCCACCCCCTCACTAATAGCAGCCAATTACACTTCCTGCCCACTTACCGCTTATTTGAAATGACTGTGCTTTTGTTCTATTGCTTTATTTTTTTCCGCTCTATTCACGTTCAGGGGAGAAAGAAACGCGTACCGTCGGAGGTTGCGTCCTCGAGCAGAAGTGCGGCCCGCAAAAAGGCACGCCGGAATTAGGTTCCACATTGATTTGAACGTTGTATATTGCCGCAGCCACGAATAGCGTTAAAAATGTCAGCAGTTGTGCCACAATGCGTAATAGTACAAGTAGAGAAATCGCAATCTCTAAAGAAAACTAGTTCAATTTCTCATAAACGTACCTACAAAGTTCAGTGCAAGCCAAATTGAATCATACGACTTCCAGACGACATACGGCGACCAAATTCAATCATAAAACAATGTCAATGATACGCTGAAACGCTAAATCACGCACTTATTGGCATACGTAAGCGATTCGCAAGGTTTGGTACCTACGCTTTCGGATTGTGGAGCGGCGCAGGCATTTTCTCAAATTTTTATACCTAAAGCGCTGAGTGAGAACTTCTTAATTTAATGTAATCTTCTTTTCCGTCAAATTTTGGTACTGCATGCATTTTTTTTAATAATTAATATCATTTATTGAAAGTAGTGATGTGCTGCGTCGGTCGTCTGTTATGCGAAGGAAATGTTTTTATACATAGTAATAAAAACAGATATCTTTCTGCAGCTTACTGTACTACGAAACACTGTGCGACAGTGTATTCATCGCGTTTGCGTGCGTGAGATAAGGATTGAACTTTTGATCGTTGTCGATCGCAACGTAACTTGGTAGCGGTGTTTGTTTACGTTTTTATGGCTATTCGTGGCGGCGACTTTAGAACTGATAACCAGGGATCGGAGTTAGGTAGATTAATATGGACAATCCTTTATCTGGGATTTTATTAAATGTTATAATGGAACCAAGTAGTATTAATTAAAAAGTTGTAATATCTAAGGAAATAATTTATTTTACTGGTAAGTGGGCAGCGGAAGAAGAATTATACATTATTGAGTGATGGGGAATGTCCATATTACATTACTGTATGAGTTTATACATAAATGTATGACAAACAAACAAATGTTTATTTAAATCTCAGATAAATATTAACATTGCGTTCGCAAGTACAGAAATGACTACCTAATTCCAATCCCTGCTTAAAACTGTGTATTTGAAGGGGTAACAGCGACCATCAAATTTCAGTAGGAACTTTTTTTTTACTTTATTGCGAGGAAAAGGCTTTATATAGAAAAGGCGAACATAATGCCAATATGGCATTCTCTTCCAGTTGACCTTTGTGTCAAGCATATAACGAGTGGTAGGCGCAAATAAATCATATAAGAAAATTGGTTATATATTTGTGGCGATAAACACCACGTACCTCAGGTAGAGACTTAAACGCATTTTTTGTGAAACACAGTTATTATCTGGCATTGTTTAATGTTTAAGGCTGTAGCAATACCAGGTAGGGTTATAAAATAAGATAGCGGGTCTTGTGAGGTCTAAGCGAAAGAATAATTTTTAAAGGAGTACTCACTGAGTAGTCAAACAGTTACATAATAAATACAAACTAAAATACACTACATACTAAATGTAATCTATAAATTATACATATACCATATACATAAAAAATATACTACACATGTGTAACACATATATGAAGACTTATTACAAAGATATATATACATAAATATTGTGTAATAAATAAAAACGATTACGATACGATACGTTGCCGATATATTGTATTTTTCTGTTTTTTGTTGCACCGGAAATAAATAAAATTAATAAATAAAATAATAAATTCATTAATTGACTAAAAATAAATATTACATAATAAATACATATACTACTCTTGCCTAACTCCAAACTAGGATATTCTCCTGTGCTATGGAAATTAAACAAGTATATGACTACTGACAAATACAGCATTGTGTAAGTTTGTACATCATTAGAGTCATAAAGTTTGTATATCATCAATACATCTTATATAATGCGTAAAACTAGTATTTAATCAATATCATAATCGGTATCGTTTGTCGTTTCGTCTAAATTGCTTATAGTCAAGTTAAATACCGTATTCAAACTGAAATAAGTGTATAAATTAATATGAAAACAAATAAGTTTGATGTGCACTGTTACCCCATCTTTATTTTGTAGTTTGAAGGTACATTTATTTATTAAGCCTGATTCTGAAGGCACACATTATAAGTTGACAGCACTACAATTAGTTTAGATAGATATATAATAATAAGCATACGCCGACATAATATAAGCCGAATAATAAGCCGAGAAATCTGAGAATAAGACTCAAATATTGCACATCACTTTCTGAATAAAAGAGTTGTTCAATCGTGGAACAGGCTCCCAGATGAAGTGGTTTCAGCCAAATCAATAAACTCCTTTAAAAATCGCCTTGACAACTGGCTACACTCCCCGCGCTGGCCAGACGGGTTGGGGAGGCCTGATTGATGTTCTATAATGTTTTGTCAGGTTTTGACCATATTTAATAGGTTTTCTGAGTAATTTTAATAGCGTATGGGCGAACAGCATAATGTATGCACAATTAATAACTATAGGCTCGTAGTGTCAACATAAAATAAAATAGCAGTAGTACTCACTTGAATTATATTGGCAGTCCATAACCACACAACACTTGATATGCACAATTCTTAGTTTCCAGCTTGTCGCTTCGGCGATCAGAAATGAACTGCCCGCAAAGTGGCCCACCCTCAAAACGTTACCTTTTAACGGAAGTTGTTTAGCCATCGTGGTGCCAACTTTACGAATTACAGTTCATTTCTAAACGGAAGTCAGTGGCGCCATCCTTTTAACTTTATCATAACATTTTGGAGAAAACGGAAGGTAGTGGCGCCACCTTCGTACTTTTAACTAATAATTTTAATAACATCTAGAAGTCTTAATTGATCAAAACTACATTTAAATTATACTAGCATTCAATATTCCTGACAGTCGGCCATCCAATACAAACAGTACGACCTCGTACGTCACTATAAGTTAAGTAAGATGTTTAGATAAACATATATTCTCTATTACATGTATTATTATAGATTTAAAATATAAATATCAGATTTAATCTGGTTTTATACATTACTTACTATGCTCTAATAGTTTGTAACAAGTAATGACATAATTTTGCTAACAATTTTATTCATGATGTGTTATTCTAATATACTCTAATTAACATTTGTAAGATAATCATTGGCAACAAGCCTCTTTCGTCTTGAATACCGTTTTATATTAATGGTAACAAGCCCCTTTCGTCTTGAATACCGTTTTACATTAATGGCAACAAGCCCTTACGTCTTGAATACCGTTTTATATTAATGGTAACAAGCCCCTATCGTCTTGAATACCGTTTTACATCAATGGCAACAAGCCCCTTTCGTCTTGAATACCGTTTTATGTTAATGGTAACAAGCCCCTTTCGTCTTGAATACCGTTTAATATTAATGGCAACAAGCCCCTTTTGTCTTGAATACCGTTTTATATTAATGGTAACAAGCCCCTTTCGTCTTAAATACCATTTTACATTTATGTTTATTTTATATTATTTCATCTATTTGTAATAGCAGTAATGGTAACAGGCCCCATTTCGTCCTAAATACCATAACAATATTATATAGAACATTTTAAATTTGTGTAAATTATAATAATCATTTATATTTCTATAAGTACAATCTATAATACTATGGCATTAATAATAAGCTCATATCTGCATTTATGACTAGTATTTCTCGCTAGAAGAGATATAATGTTATCGAAATTTAACCAAGGTGAGAGGTCAGTGGTGTGTCTTCCATTTGGAAGCGATCATAATCTAAAACTTTACTTATCCTATACGGAACTTGGTATGTTGGTACAAGTTTTTCTTTTGACCTGTAGCAGCACGTGATATTGTCTCTTAACACGAATAAAGTCTCCCACCTTTGATTTTGAAAAAATAGTGAAGGTTGACTACGTCGTTTGTCAAACGCGTTCTTTTCTCTCTCCTGACATAACTTGACATGAGATTTCATATCCTTTCTAAATTCAGTTATGTCAGGGTTGGGAATATCACCAGCTCTTTCGTCGCTTATTTCGTCTGCTACTGCGTATGAAAGGACCGAATTGGTCTACATGTATCGAATGAAATGTCAACCTTTTCGATAGAGTACAAAAACCTGGCCTTATACCTGCTGATGATTTGTAGTAAGGGCTTTCTAGACACGAGTTAACACATATATATTTTACTTTCAAATGTGCGCATTTGCGAAAACCAATATGTTGCTCTGATGCCCTCAAAAGTCTTCTCTACAGCAAAATGGTCATGATTTTGTTCGACAATTTTCTTAATAAATAATAAATAAATATCTCAGACATTCACACCAATTATCCAGTCCCAAATTAGGCAGAGCCTGTTATATGGTTACTAGATAACGGATAAATATACTTAATAAATATATAATCATCCAAGACTTGGGTACAAACAACTATATTTATCATATGACCATCTGCCCCTAGCGGGATTCGAACCCGCAAGCGTGGCAGTCCGAGAGCTACCCCGTTCTGCCACGGAGGTAGTCTAAATTTGCCAATCTACTCCCTTGGGCACGACCCATCAATCGCCTTGCGCCGTGACTCTGAACAATATGTCATTTTTCATGTTAAAATTTATTTTAATTTCGACCACGTTATCAAAATAAGGATCCTTAAGAACGTTAACAATCCTTTGAACTTCTGAGTCTGCGCTTTGCACAGTTGCAAACAAAGTTGACTCGCTAACAGCCAGAATATTACGTCCATCGCCATTTGGGTCATGAACGGGGTTGCGGCTGAGCGCATCAACATGAGCCACAGATTACCTGCTCTATCTAAATAATTTTGATATGGAATTTTGGCTATCATGTCGCGCTTTTAAAAGCAATGGCTACTACCTAGGTAGACCCGAAATTTTTGAGAGATGATAAAACGTCAAGCGTCTCTAAATCGTCTAATGAACAATTTTGCTTTTCTAGAGTTGTCTGCCTACTATAATAGGCCTAAGCGTCTTATTCCTAGCTAGTTGTTCCTATCTTGCATGCATCCGTATGCAGTTCAGTGTCTTCATGCAAATCATATTAAGCCAACAAAGGTTTCTGGTTTGATTTTTGTTGCAACGTTCTAAATGTATTTATTCGCCAAGGTATTTATTCAGTAGTTGCCTGGAGGGTTTCGCTATTACTGAGAAAACTTTCATCTGGTGTCGTAAACCCTGTTTTGCATTTATCACTCTTGGGAATAGGTATTTGGTAATACCTTGATGCCAGATCAAGAGTGGTATAAAACTGATGTCCTGATAAAACATCAAGTTGATCATCATAAGTGGCATCGGGTAATTTTCTTTCACCGTAAGTTTATTTAGGGTCCTATAGAATAGATAGATGTGTATAAACTAAGAGAGCTATTTCTGCCAACAAACTGTATTATACAGTTTGGCGGAGTTATTGTATGTACATTTTTTTTAAGAGATGAATAAATGATTTTATTATTATTATTATTATTATATGCACAATCTAAACTATCCAAATTTTCTTCCCAGCTAACATTATCGTACTTGCTTAAAAAGAAGTGAAGGGGAGGACCATATCGTTTTCATTAGAACTGAACAGACTGAACTATTAAGTTCAGTTGTCATTTCTCTTTTTTTTTTAATTTTTATTTAACATGAATAAGAAAATACATCTCATGTCTTACATAACTCACACATAATAAACCTCCTGGGTTTGTCCTGTGTGCGGTGAGGCCGCTCGGTCACAGCGGACCATGCTAACGTAAGTTGTACATTATAAAGAGAGTTAAGTACAGAACAGATGACAAAATAAATGTATCTATGCAACCTTGAATTGTACTTATATCATAACTTATTCTTACTTGTTTTCCGCTACTGAAGGAAGTGTTTTTTTTTTATTACATTTTTGTATCTTACTATGTCCTTTTCTATAATTGTTGGCCTATATGGCCTATAAACAAAAGGTTTGCCATCATCAAAAGTAACAGTAATTTCTTTGGCAGATGTGGCTCATATCATAACTCAGGCAAACTGAATTCAAAGCACTCCCTGTATTTGTTAAATAACAATAAAACCTTTTCCTTCTCGCTGGAAGATGCATAATTTCCTTACCCTTAAATCAGATATATCAATAAGTTTCAACTGACCATGGCAAACCATTGATATGTCTTAGTGTCCCCTTTACTACGCAGCCACGAGGAATAAGGTAATCATTTTCCAGCAACACTGTCTTGTTAACTGGAACTTTAACGACTACCTTCCCTACTCCACTTTCCTGGATAACCAACAGCAATGAAGGAACCGAGAAGCTCTTATTAGACTTAAACGAAGCCCCCAATTAAACCTCTCCTTCATAAGCAGGATCTGAATAGATTTCTTTCTACAATTGCTATTCCATTAATAGATCCTCGTAAGTCACTTATGCAGAACAACTTTATCTTGAGATATGTAGTCACACGACTTCACGAGTGTAATACTTCTAGTCTTATGAAACAAGACGAAGTTGTTCAGTAAAAGTCTGACCAATATATCATAGCATAATCAGGGACAAACAAGAAATCTACATCTGCATCCACATCGTCAGGAGTAATATTGACTATTTGTTTACCTAATACCTGGATGGCAGAGTTTCAAAAACCTCTGAGAATAGGAAGCTTCTCAGTGTTGAACCTTGAGTATTTATTTTTCTAAATTCGGTTATTTGTATTATTATCATATTATTTTTATTATCCAAACTCTAATAATTTTAAATGTCTCAAATATCACCGTCGATTTTCGCGATTTTAACTTATACCTTTACTATCCGAGCCGCGCAGAGGTGGAATAAACTGCCGGCGTTCATTCGAGATAGTACGTCGGTGACATCCTTTAAAACTAAACTAAAAGAATACAATCTGTCTCACTCAGTATAATATAAATAAATAATAATAAATATCTCAGACATATGATGTGTATGTATTTATTTATGTTTATCATATTTATTATTATAAGTATTTACTATATATATTTGGTATGTGCGCCTTGGGAGAGGCCTATGTCCAGCAGTGGGCTCTTATAGTATGATGATGATATATGTGAAGTAGTTTTGGTATTTAGTTATTATGTAGTCTATTATGCACCTTTTGCCCCCTCGCTCTTAGTGCCTTGTCTCACACCCTGTAAGGTTGGCTGGAAGAGATCTCTTTCAGAGATAAGCTCGCCTTTGTACACAAAATTTGTAACTGTATTTAGTTTTGAAAAGTGCAGTAAAGAATATATAATAGTTTATAATTATTGTTCGTAGTAGTAGATTGTCCCTTGCTAATCCTACGTTCCACATTGGGTCTGCTGTTCCTAGCATTTCTTAGATAGGCTAGTAGTTTATTCGGATCATCGTACTGTACTGCTTTTGCGCCTAACCTAACGGAATGATACAGTGTAGGTTACACTCTACAGCTCGTCTGCCTATTATGTCACACACCTATTTACCCGGCCTATCTTGTTATAGTAGAAATCAACGGCTCTCCGAATCGGGCGCGCTTAGCTAACATATCACCGAGGATTTGTACATAATTGTCTTCCGGTGAGAATGCAGCTAAAAGTTTGAATTGCCATTCTCCCCACGAGAAGAGCACAGACGGTAACCCACGAGTTACACAGTGTTATTAAACGACTTCAAAAAAAAGGAGGTTCTCAATTTGACAGAATCTCATTTTTGTTTTGGCAAAGCGAAGTGTATCATTTGATTATCTGACCACCCGTATATAGACGCACACTCGTTTACCTTGTGTAGCCACATGGTCACCGTTTGTTCTCCTCTCGATGGGTCGCACTTTAGTAATAATACTATCATAGCATATCACTTAATTTATCTAGGGAGCCGGTCTGTGCTATTGATTCTAACGCTTCTAATAACAAATTTAAGTCGTTGTCAGGTTGCACTTGAGACCCGCCTTGGAAATACCTCTCCTTGCTGCGGGAACGTCGTTCTCCGCGGCTGCAGCTAGGTGCTTCGCAGGCTACGACGTCTCGCCCGGCTGCTGGTGCGCCACTAAGAGAAGTCGCGCTCAGAACGCCGCAGCACCGGACCACGCGATCGGTGTTCCACACCCGTAGGGCGCGTAGGCGAGTGCGGCCCATTGCCGTAGACCTCTGGATTCACTGTAACATTATACAACAAATCGCACAGATAACCGTTCCTTTCATTCTGGGCCCATCGTAACATTACGGTCAAGACATGTTAGGTACAGTCTAGGCTCCATTCTGGTTCCAATCTGATTCCGATCCGGTACCCATCCGGTTCCGATCCGGTCTAGATCCGGTACAAGTCAGGTTCCGAACCGGTTCATATCCGGCTCTGGGCCGGTTGCCCAATACATTGAGTGTTCTCCTGTTCTATGGGAGCCAGACAAGGACAGCACACTACAGATACAATTCTAGACCGGGCTTTATAGAGAATATGTGGGAATCGAACCCACGGCCCAGATACTCAGCCAACGGGGATCTTAACTGTATACATTAACTTACTATGAATATTCTAGCATTTAACAATCATTATAAATTCCAACTATATTTTATATATGTTTTAGCGCACACATAGCATTAGTGCACAGCCATCACGTTAATACGTATTTGGAGTATGAAATTCATACGAGAAGTATGCGTGTACACAGTGGGCCTTTTAATACCCACTTTTTAGTTAATACTTAACAAAATTATTGTTGCTTGGAGGCTACTACAGTTTTCTTTTCTAACTACCAAGCAAAATTACATAATAACAAATTCAATTCTATGTTTTAATCGTACTCAATTGATATAATCATATAATTGAAGGATAACTGTAACACTATATTATTTTGGTAATTTATAACAAATTATGAGAATCTAAATAGTTTAGACTGTTACTTACTGGTTAACATAGGCAATATTTTTACCATGGGAAAACCAGTTACTGTAAGGGATTTTGTTAAACATCGCTAACTAGAATTAAGTGTACCATAATTCTTTGGCATAACAGTCATTTGCCAAAATAGGATTATTAACGGGAGAGAAAAAAATTAGAATCAGCGATATTTCGCAGATACCATTTGTGGGCGTGGATTTCGAATATCACTTCTGAAGTGTCAGGTTTTGACCATATTTAATAGGTTTTCTGAGTAATTTTAATAGCGTATGGGCGAACAGCATAATGTATGCACAATTAATAACTATAGGCTCGTAGTGTCAACATAAAATAAAATAGCAGTAGTACTCACTTGAATTATATTGGCAGTCCATAACCACACAACACTTGATATGCACAATTCTTAGTTTCCAGCTTGTCGCTTCGGCGATCAGAAATGAACTGCCCGCAAAGTGGCCCACCCTCAAAACGTTACCTTTTAACGGAAGTTGTTTAGCCATCGTGGTGCCAACTTTACGAATTACAGTTCATTTCTAAACGGAAGTCAGTGGCGCCATCCTTTTAACTTTATCATAACATTTTGGAGAAAACGGAAGGTAGTGGCGCCACCTTCGTACTTTTAACTAATAATTTTAATAACATCTAGAAGTCTTAATTGATCAAAACTACATTTAAATTATACTAGCATTCAATATTCCTGACAGTTTTGTCTTTATCTTCGTAATACTGTGTGACAGGCATAGCAACAATTTTAGTGATGTCTAATATGTTGTGCCTTCAGAATCGTGCCCATTACGTTAGTAAGTTCTAAAATAAATAAAAATATGGTGGTGATATCGTCGATGGAATTTCAAATTGGCATAAGGGACCAACCACTACTTTTCAAGAGACCTTGTTTTTTTGAAAGCAGTGGACGTCTAAAGGCTGATATATAATGATAATGTTGAGATAACGTGTTTCTGATCTATATT
The DNA here is from genome assembly GCA_947086405.1 of Esperia sulphurella. NCBI lineage: Eukaryota > Metazoa > Arthropoda > Insecta > Lepidoptera > Oecophoridae > Esperia > Esperia sulphurella. Next base: position 7,140,332 of record OX352282.1, read on the forward strand.
GACAGTATTAAGACGATTATAACCCTATTAACAACATAAAAGAATAAGGTCATTCCTGGGAGAAGCGTTCTTCGGGTCAGATTCGTGGCTTTCATTTTTTCTCATGACGTTATCTATAACGTCTACGTGAGTGCCTTATCGACTCGTTTTTAAGACTTCTTTTCCCATGTAATTTTAGTTTTCACCAGTAATGAGAAAAAATACAAGCCACGAATCTGACGCGAAGAACTGTTGATTATTCTGCAACTAATAATGATATCCAAAAAAAAATCTAACTGACTTGGTGCTAAAAACGCATTTGCGTCTCGAAAACAAAATAAATAATAGATGGTGTTCCTAAGTGGACCGCAAAGTTTACATGGTAATACAAATCTGTTTTTGCTGCTTGTGAACCTTTCATGTATATGTTACCGAGACGCAGATAGCGTTGGTTTCCGTATGACTATTGGTTTGGAATGAAATATAGTTGGTGGAAAAATTTCGTCGAGGGAAATTCAAACTGGCGTAAAGGACAAAATTCCAAAATCGGTTTTTTAGCCTATCAAAATCAGTTTTCAATTGTCTGTCGAATGGTATATTTATAAACTTTGTAATTCAATGACTCGTGGTTTCCGGTAGAGTAGAATAGGACCACTCCAACTCTTCCCGTGGATGTCGTACAAGGCGACTGAGGGAATACATTATAAAATATCAGTCAGGCCTCCCCAACCCGTCTGGCCAGCGCGGGGAGTGTAGGCCGAATCCTCCGTCTGTCTCCGGCAGATGAGAGAGGGTTGTGCTCCTGCAGTGGAGACAAAATAACCTGATGATGGTGATGATGTGTATGGTCTATGTATATATTGTTCGTTTATGTTTATAGAATATTTATTTGCAAACTTTATTATAAGTACCTATTAGTACATGTCTTTATCCAAATTTGGTACTAAACGCATTATACTTGTCATTTCGGTTACTCTAAGGTTGACTGGAAGAGATCCCTAAGTGTGATAAGTCCGCCTTTGTTACACAGTTTAATTCCTATTTTATTATTATTATTATAGTTATTTTTGGTTCAATAAAGCGTTTACATACATACATAATATAGGTGTACACACAAAAAAGTTACAAAGAAAAATAAAAAATAAAATTTGCATCTCCTGAATAGTAGTGATTTGTCCCTTACGCCAATATAAATGTCCGTCGACGATATGTAGTCGTACCAGTTTATAGATGGAGTCTAGGGTGCCTTTAATTCTCCCACTTCCGCATAATACAGGTTGCACAAATAAAATAGACGAGCTGGATTAAGTAGTTATTCAATATCTTAAGCACCACAAAATCGGACATAATTGAAAAAATAAATATAAATACATATGTATTAAAAAAAGGAGACTAAAACGTATTACACGTCAGGTGGTTATATTTGAATTAGTATAACTGAAGCTTAAATCTTTAAACAGTTATTTTATTATTCAAAAAAGAATATAAATTTTGATTTCGTCCAGATTCCACATTCGGCGGACGCTTAATTTTCTACCCCTTTTCTGACAAACGTGAACTTTTCCATCATTCCACATTGGAGAGATCGTCCGTTCGAATTTTGACAGAAGAATACGAATGTATATCATATAGCAGCAAGTCTATTTTATAGTACAACCTGTATACTGTCACGAAATAACGTAGTTTTTTTAGTTATAATAAGAGCTATATTTCATTCCAGATTAATAGTCCTATGAAAACAAACGCATTTGCGTCTCGAAAACAAAATACACAATAGATGGTGTTCCTAAGTGGACTGCAAAGTTTACATGGTAATACAAACCTGTTTTTGCTGCTGGTGACCCTTTCATGTATCACCGAGACGTAAATAGCGTTGGTTTTCATAGGACTATGAATCTGGAATGAAATATACGTCCTTTACGCCCTGTTGTGGTTTGTCCGAGGTATTAAGCGAATAAACACATATTTTTTTACTAAGACAGCTAAAAATATATTTGGTTATTACAGAAGGTAAACGGCGATGAAAAGGCGGAGACTCCCATGGAAGTTGACGAAACTGGTAAGTTAACTTTTATGAAATAGGTGTACATTGAAATTTCATTGGCGGGCAAGTCACTTTATACTAGAAATTGGCAATACATTTCATCATCATCATCAGCCTATATACGTCCACTGCTGGACATAGACCTCCCCAATAGAATACCACTTTTGATAAGTTGTCCATTGGGGGATTTGCCATAATCACCACGCTTGGCAGGCGGATTTGTCATCGCAGTAATGATCTTAACATACACACACACAGGAGAACGCTGCTGCCCGTCCCTGGTGCAATACCTTAGTCGCCTTGACACCCACGGGAAAGATAGGGGTGGGCCTATTCTAAGCCGGGAACCACACTTGTCTAATCCCAAACTAGCATTTTCTCCTGTGTTATGGAATTAAAACAAGGATAGGATAATTCACAAATGTAAAATGTAGATGGAGCGACGATCTGCGTAAGGCGGCTGGCAGACTGGATGAGAAGAACCGAAGATCGGGTTCAGTGGCGCGCCTTGGGAGAGGCCGTGTCCAGCAGTGGGCTCCTACAGGCCGATGATGATGTTACATCCAGACCGGGACCAGCTTGTACAAATTGTCAATGGGAATCTAACCCACGACCTCTGCCGCTTGAGTCCAATAACCAAGCTACTAGGCTAACGAGGCGGTCAAAATATTATTAATCTTTATAATATTGCAAAAACCTAATATCCCTTAAGTCTACTGAAGTTTCCAGTGTCGAGGTACTAGGGTCGCTGAATCTTGTTAACTCTTTTTTTTTAAGTTTTATTCCGAAACTATAAGAACTATTCTGTTGAAACTTGGTAAGTAGATGTATTCTGTGAACCGCATGAAGATTTTCACACAAAAATAGAAAAAAAAAACAATAAATTTTGGGGGTTCCCCATACTTAGAACTGAAACTCAAATTTTTTTTTCATCGAGCCCATACGTGTGGGGTATCTATGGATAGGTTTTCAAAAATGATATTGAGGTTTCTAAAGACTAATTGTTACAAGAAAAAAAAACTAAATATTATTTCATCCACAGACAATCCCCAAGGAAACAAAGAAGAAACTGTACCAGAAGAGAAAATCAACACAGACGACACCGCAGAACAGATAGAGGACTCCAAACCAGAAACCACAGACACTTCCAGCCAGGACACCGTTGAGAGCGACACGAAATCAGTCGAGGCCGCAGAAAAACCAACAGGATTCGTGGATAAAACTACAGAGCTCGTGGAAAAAATTACAGACTCGGAAAAAGCAACAGATTCCGCCTTTTTCGAATCCAACACGGAGGAAGAAAAGGATGTTGACATGAAGGAGGAGCGAGCGGAAGTGAACGGTACGCCGGAGACGCCAATCGTAGAGCCGAAGACTGTGGAAAAACAAAGCGAGTCCCTAACTACCACGGCGTGATGTTAAATTTGTCTCCTTGTAAGTAATTAGTTTTGCAACCGTATCGTCGTGGTCTGTGACACAAAATTGTGGTTTTGATTTGATTAATATGGAGGTGATTTGGAAACTAGCCCTTGCCTGCGACTACGTCCGCCTGGAATTTTAAACATTTTCTTTTTAATGCTTGCCTACGTCACGTTATAAGCTGTCAACGGTCATTGCCTTTACCTTCAAAAGTTGAAGGTAACGGTAAGTTGAGACTCTAGAACATTTAGGAAATCTAAATACAAGAGAAAACAGCCCTCAGTTCGCTTCAAATTAGGCCAAAACTTTTAGCATTGAATCTACGACTTCCGCTCAGGTTCTAATCGGCTTTGTATCTCTGTAAATACAACAGCGGACCATCCGCCGAAACGAGCGATCGTGGCGGACAGCGTACGGTCCGCTGCAGATTTCGCTGCGTATTGTCCACTGGAAGAGAGCCTAACTCCACTGTTGGACTAGCCCGCTTCTAAAATAATGGGAGGTTTATAAGAACCACGCTGGACTACCGAGTAGGTGTGATCACTGATCACAATATATGAACGAGTATAACCAAAATAATAATTTTCTTGTTTTTTGATAACATTATAAAAGTGATTGACTGCCAATTGAATTTTTAAATCCCTTTCCAGTATAAGAATTTTTTGAATATACTAAAGTGGTATTTCTAGGAATTGGACTTTTTGGGAAATGAACGTACTGGAAATTTGGGAATTGGACATTCTGAACCTCTTTTCCTCTTATTACAAATTGAGAATTTTTGTTACATATTTTGTGTACAAAGGCGAGCTTATCTATATAAGAGATCTCTTTCTGTCAACCTTACAGGGTGTGAGAAAAGGAAGTAAGAGCGAGGGGGGCAAAATAAGTGCATAATATATATTTTTTAATCCTTAGGTCCTTAAAACAAAATAAGTAGGCTTCCTCTCCATTTTAGAAAAACTTTGTCATTTTCCAGAAAGGTATATTTTTACTAACATTAATTTTTATGTTTTTTTTTCGTTTAACTTCGAATGCAGAAGATACGGTTGCAAAATGGTGATCGTGTCGCGTAATCGCTTTTCTGTTTTTAAACAATAGTATAATAAGGTACAGATAGGACACTTCATATCAAACGCAGCTTGTAGGACTCGGTCAGACACGTTCACCGTCCAGTAGGCCTACTCGCAGGGCCGGCCGGTTCATATAGGCAAACAAGGGGATAGCCTAGGGCCCTCGAATTTGGAGGACGGCATGGCAAGAGTATAAAAAGAAAAATTACAAGCTTCTGTTCACTCTGCTAAGTATTATTCAATAATTCTAGATTACACACCTAACATATCCAACTGAGTAATGCAGCGCTATTGGAAGAAGTTTTAAATTATGTTCGTGAAATGAAAACTAGGTAGCCTACCTAATTGTTTCACGTGCCTGTGACCGTGATTATTGGATTAAAAATTACTTAATTTGGTTTACATGGGTACTGTTTTATTTTGTTGATATATTTTATTAAATAAATATGTTGGGACATTTCACACACGGCCACCTGATCCCAAACTAGGCAGAGCCTGTTATATGGGTATCTGATACCCATATTACATATATCAGCTGTCTGATACCCATATTACAGGCTCTGCCTAGTTTGGGATCAGGTGGCAGTGTGTGAAATGTCCCAACATATTTATTTAATAAAATATATCAACAAAATAAAACAGTACCCATGTAAACCAAATTAAGTAATTTTTAATTTATGTATGTACATATATACATAATATATAAATAACATCCAGTCACAAGGCAACACAAGTGCTCATCACACGAATGTTTGCCCTGGGCGGGATTCCAACCCGCCCAGTGGTGCCGTTGGATTTTTTCCTAGGATGTTGTAAGCATTTCGGTTGATATTCGTCAAACTACAAATTAATTTTGTACTCTGTCATGTGTCATATTAGGATAAGTGTTTAAATAAATAAATCTCACATATATACACTTGTTTAATCCCAAACTAGGATTTTATCCTGTGCTATGGAAATTAAATACAGTTAAGTAATTAACTCTTCCCGTGGATGTCGTACAAGGCGACAAACGGAATACATTATAAAACATCAATCAGGCCTCCCCAACTCGTCTGACCAGCGCGGGGAGTGTAGGCCAAATCCTCCATCTGCCTCCGGCAGATGAGAGAGGGTTGTGCTCTTGCAGTGGAGACAAAAATAAACTGATGATGATGGAAATTAAACAAGGATAGAATAATACACAAATATAACATCCAGACCGGGCCCAACTTGTATTGTCTGTCCCCAGTGGGAATCGAACCCACGACCGCTCGCCGCGCTCGAGTCCACTGACCAAGTCACTAGACCAACGAGGCGGTCAAATTATCATCTTAATTTATCATAATCAGACGCCGAAACATCCGAATGTGTCACATGACCGTTAGAGTAGATGATATAGTTCGACGAATATTGTTCTAAATGCTTACTCCAATGGTGACGCAACCACTTGCCAGGAATCCATGCTCACACTCTGGGGTCACTGGTACACACTCGCAAAGGTGGACTTGTCAGATCATTTTGTATGGGGACTGCTAACGTGTTATATCTGTATGAATTTTCCATTGCTCACAATAAATAGTAATTAATTGCACAAAATATTAAATTAATGAGTTCTTGACTTATTTAGTAAGCAAACACCCTTAGCCGCTTTGTGAAACTAAATTCGGCGAAAACAGAAATGCTCATTGTTTTGTGTCTGCGACTATTCTTATGCAGTTCACCTACTGTATGCATGATTTTGATTACATTGTGTAAATCATGATTAACTGTAATCCGAATTACTCCGGAATAAATCTGTTCCAATCACTGATTTGATTACATTATGAACATGATAACACTCTGTAAAATGATTACGTGACCACGATTATAAATTGTAAAAATGGTATGACTATAGTATATATTTAATTGAAACAGATTTGGCAAATGAACACCATAGCCATTTGCGTCTCTGAAAGAAAATAAACAATAGTCTGTGTTCGTGAATGGACTGCAAAGTTACTGTGGTAATACAAACTTACATTTGCTTTTAGTGTCCCTTTCATATATGTTGCTGAGACGCAAATAGCTTTGTGTACTTTTGCCAGTCCAGTTGGAATTAAATATTACATAATTACATGTAATAGATTTTAGATTATCAAGGTTGCTAGATTAAATAACTAAAATATAAGTGTCGAAATGTGTTGTATTTGTATGTCTCTTAGACTGGTACAAAATAAACTTTGGGAGTATAGTGTTAATAGAGTAGTAGGCAGGGCTTGGGGTAACGTTAAAAGTAACGTTAATGCGTTAAAAAAAATTAACGTAACCGTTATTTTTCTTTGAGTGTTTATAACTGCCTACACTCACACGGCTATCGCAGACGGGCGATGTGTATGCGTGTGAGTCAGTCACTGTCAGTAATGTGTGGGGTAAACCGAATCGGCGTGGGGCAGTATGTATATTCCATCCAAATCAATAATCGTACGTAAACTAACGCTATATTTGTGTATCGGTAACTTGTAATCTAGCATCAAAAACAGTTTTGTTTAACTTTGCAGTCCACTTCGGAACACAATCTATGGTTGCGTTTAGTTTTCGTATGCAAATTGATTTGGAACGGACTTTACGTACGGATAGAACTGTTAAATGCTTCAGATGGCATTGATAGCCTAGATTCAACGGTTATACCGACATTGATCGCCACTTGTCGTTAGTGCCTAGTTGTAAATGCTCAAAAGTTATCATTTCAAATATTTCATAACGTTACTGTAACGTTAACACAAAAAGTTGTTATTAATTCACGTGAAGCCCTGATAAGTATTCTTAAATATATATTCGTACGTCACTTTCAATTTGAGAGCGTATCCATCATCGGTGAGGCATAAGGTCGCCAAGTTCCAAGTATCGTACGAATATTCGGCCGTAAGTAAACTTTTTGTTGAATGTTTTTATTTTATAGAAATTTTTTCGTGCATGATTCAAGTACAAAGTGTACACCTTTAATGCGACGCTATTTCTTAACTGTTAAATAAAAAGAAGTATAATGTATTGTGTTTTCCTAATAAAAGATGGTAGTGTATATTTGAGTTTTATTTATTAAACCCAGTTATACAACAACAGTGGTCTGAGCGCAAGGTGGGACGCCCCGTGACCTCGGATAGATGGACCGACTAACCTGAAGTGTGGAGGGCGGAGGACCGGGTGTGGTGGCGTTCATTGGAGAAGGCCTATCTCCAGCAGTGGACGTCTTAAGGATACAACAACACCTATTAAGTCCACACTGCTGTAGTCGCGATAGCCTAGTTGGTTGTGCATTCGCCTCACGTTCGTGAGATTGTGGGTTCGAATCCCCGCCCATATCCAAGACAAATTGCAAATACATTCAATGTGCAGATACGCGAAGTTATTTTATTAGATTACAAGTTTCTGTACATTACAATGCCCACACGATGCTTTTGCCCATCATCCGGATACCATTTGAAATCAATAAATGAAAAACAATTCTTAGTTGATATGGTTTAATAATCAAACTTGCAATACTAACTAGACATATAGCGGGGTTTGAGCGTTAGAGATAATATTACACATTTTTTTTTCCACAAAAAAAATTCATACTGTTCGTGACGTAACAGGTAAATCTAAATCGCAAGTATCGAGATAACATAGCATACATTTGTTTTCAAAATTAACGAACTACTTAACGAGTAAGCGAACAAGAGGCCTAACTCCGTAACAATTACGGTTTATATCCGACAACTAAAGTTTTTTTTATCTGTATGTAATAAAGAGTTTGTTAATTTTCGAGTACAAAATAGTACTTTCCAATACATTTTTTCTGCATAGTCGTAGTCCGTGGATGACGCAAGTCGAAATGTGACGTATTTGACATCTATCGTAGTTATACGTCAAACGTCAAATGACGGTTAGAGTGTACAAACTAGATATTTTGTTCCACGTCTAACATATCCGAATTATAACGTAATAGGCCCCTGGTAAAAGCTTATATCTTGGGTTTATTTACAGGGAATCATCTTTATCCTGTATACGGTATATTTAATTTAAACTCATTGGGAACTGACGATTCAACCAAACACATACAAAAATATCACATTCCATATTCATTGTGAATTTACAACACCCACATTTAACACATTAATTCGAGTTCACATTAAACAATCTTATAGTGAAAAAGCACCGACGCAGGCGATCAAAAAATTAACCCTCAAGGTGGGTCACACTAGATGGCGCTAGTAGTCCAATAAAAAAAAATTATTTGACCCAAAGACCGAAGCGTGCCATCGTGAATTATACAACTCGGTCGCCCTTGTATCCCAACATTATTTGTGAAGGTGCTTCTGTCATAACAGTGGAACGTATCATTTGTGATTGAAGACAGTAACCAGCATCGCTCCGCGTCAGTGCAACTCCACCTTAACCTCAGACAACATTACAAATAGATATTAAAGTTAGGGTGCATTGCAAATTACTAGACATTGGGCCCGATTCTGAAGGCACACATTTAAAATTTGACAGCGCTAAAATTGGTTTCGTCTTTATCTTCATAATACTGTATGACAAGGATAGCAACAGTTTTAGTGATGTCAAATTTTAACTTTATGCCATCAGAATCGAGCCCATTGTCAACGTTTCTTTTACTAATAATAAATGTGTCGACTATTCGTTTTTTAGGTTATTTGTTGCATTTTTTATAACCATCCGGGGCTTAACGAATATTACTATAAATTGTCAAAGTTCATCATCAGCCTAAATACATCAACTGCTGGACATAGGCCTCCCCAATAGAATACCACTTTTGGTAATTTGTCAGTTGGGGGATTTGCCATAATCACCACGCTTGGCAGGCGGATTGGTGATCGCAGTAATGATCTTAACATCCACACATAGGAGAACGCTGCTGGTCGTCCCTGGTGCAATCCCTTAGTCGCCTTGACGACACCCACGGGAAAGATAGGGGTAGCCCTATTTTAAGCCGGGAACCACACGGCAATGTCAAGGTTATTTTATTATTAATTAATAAAAAGTTGCAATAATTAGAGTAGAAACTTAGTAATTTAGGTTTGAAAATTGACTGCACATTTATCATCGGCTGGACTAACTCATAAGAATAACGGATATGGTGCAACGTGGGTGCAACATTGTCCCCGCGATTACACTCAATACAAGTAGCATCGCGGGGCAGAAATATAGTTTAAAATATTGCTAAGTTATTAACATATTTCCTATTGTATGGTATATTATAAATGCCTTCTTAACAACTTTTTTTTGTTCCTAACAGTGTCGTTAACCATGTTATTTTAGATCTAACTAAATGCACCATTGGGCCCGATTCTGAAGGCACACATTTAAAATTTGACAGCGCTAAAATTGGTTTCGTCTTTATCTTCATAATATTGTGTGACAAGGATAGCAACAGTTTTAGTGCTGTCAAATTTTAACACTGTGCCTTCAGAATTGAGCCATTATTAACTTAAATTCACCATTACGAACACAAAGATTGCTAATCATGTAAAAACGACTGAAACATTCATAACCATATTCGTTTTATTTTGATATTAATAAAATTGAAGAATTTATTGCAGCATGACTCACGAGTTCAATAATTTTAATATTAAATGTAAAAAATGCAGTGCCAACCTCTTACGACGAATATCTAAAATTGACAATTCTAAGTATATTACATAATCTATAGGACATTTTATATATAAAAAAAGTTTTTAACATATGGGATACTTATTCTGACACATTTATTTTTTGACTAAATAAACACAAATAGTCGGACACATCTATAAAAATATTAAAAATCCAAAAAGTATGGCAACAATATATTTAATGTACAGTCGATTTTTGGAACTGGTCAGGAGTAAATTAACGAGTTCATAATGGTAATGGGCCAGTCCGTTATGGCGCTTACGTCATAGCCAGGCATTTACGTAGGTGCTGGACAGGGCGGCAAAATTATATGAGCGGTAAAATGGTGGGCGGCAAAATTCTATTGCGTTTATCTATCAGCCTAGATTTTATTAAACATGTAAAATATGTGAAATCCGTACAGATGTATGAATAACACAAGTAGTTTATCTCATACAGTTCTACAGGCATTCAGTATTGAATACTGGGTAGTTCAGCATCTTACATACATACATAATGCTCACGCCTTGGTCCCAGAGGGGTAGGCAGAGGCGATGTTCAATGTCGCAAAGCGACTTTCCTTTGCCCGCTTTTCGCTCCGTGATACCCCTTGACGTGTCAGCATTTTAACAATGTTATTTTAAATGGAAAGGCAGCATATAGGCTGACATACCAGCAGTCTTATCGTACTTGCTTATATGCTTTTAAAAATTGGTCTAGTCTGTTCTTAATTAAGTTTATTGATTTGCAAACCCATTTTTTTCTGCATTTTATTCCCCCAGTACTTCTCATAAAAGCAGTCTTTTTATATAAAATTGGCGTTCCATTTGGCCATTTGTATGGAATGTTCAATTTCGTAACTGTTTGCACATTGTTAATGTATATTGGCACCTATAAGTAAAAGAGTACAACTTTGCGGCCAAGTAATATATGCATTTCTGTGCCGCTGGCTTGAATAGACAGAGAGCCAGTGAATCACACGAGGCATTCTGACATAGTCCCTCTGGTGGCAACCCAGTTGTGGCCTTTGAGCTGCAGGTTAATTGACGACAGTGGCCGCTAACCATCAAGCATTCTCCCATTGTCTACTTCGTCTCGTTGAACAATGGACCACTTCTTAAAATGGCCACTTCTGAAACTCTCCACTTCTAGAACTGTTCACTTCTGGAATAGTCAACTAATGGAACTGACCAATTCTTAAAACGTTATGATGCTGTGACATACGTACAGAGGAACAAACAGTCAGACAGACATGACGAAATTATAACGGTTCTGTTTCGCCATTTGCTTACTGTACCTTAAAGGTGGAATTCCTGAAGTGGACATTTCCAGACGTGAACCTTTCAAGAAGTGAACTTTGTCCTGCTTCAATCCGTAAATAAAAACGACGTAAGCGCCACCACATACTGGACCAAATAACATGTGAACACATTTATTAAAGAAAAAATACAGCCTAACTAAACATGAAGACACTTATTTAAGCCAGTGGGTGAATTAAAAAATATATTAACGTCTAATAACAGATCACTCTCCAATCCCTGCATCTTCTCCGTTATCTGGAAATCAAAATGTGCTACATTAGAAAAAAAAGAGGCACCCTGTAATTTGCATTTAAAATTAAAAAGCAAAGTGTTACCAGCCGATTATTTCTTAACTAATAAAGATATCCGAATTTTAAAATTTAAAATGACAGCATATTTAATAGTAGTTTTTTTATATATTAAATTTTTGATGGTGATCAATTTGAGTGAGATCTGACAGCGAGTATAGAGGAGGTTCAGAGCGCCAAATTAATCTTTGATTAAATTAACAGTTAATGTCATAATTATCCACTAGCAGTTTCCCGCGACTTCGTCCGCGTGGACAACTTAACATCGCAAATTATTTATGTATTTCCGGCAGGAAAGAGATATTTTTTCGGGATAAAAACTACCCTATGTCCTATACCAGGACCTAACCTATATGTGTGCCAAGTTTCATCACGATACGTCCAGTGTTGAAGCGTGATTGAGTAACAAATATCCAAACTTTTATAATATTAGTAGGATTAATCCACTCATCTAGGATGTTTCGTAACAAATAACATAGTCACAGACATAGCAGAACCATATAGGGCAGACGAGTTCTGGACCAGACAGCGTGGGGCGCCCTCTCCAGATGGACTGAAGACCTTGTAACGTTGCACCTAGGCCGTTAATTAAAACTAATACACTAATAATAACTAAAACGTTACATATTAAATATTATATATACACTAACAATAACTAAAACCGACACTACTAACCAAATTTTAACCTATTAATAATATTAAAAAAACGTGACGTGAACGTGATTCCCGACCACCAGTTTGGCTTCAGAACAAACCATGGAACCATCGAACAAGTCCACAGAGTGTGTGAACACATAAGAGATGCTCTGGAGACCAAAAAGTACTGCTGAGGAGTGTTTCTGGATGTGCAGCAGGCCTTTGATAAGATCTAGCATATTGGTCTGCAGTATAAACTTAAAAAGTTGCTACCCCACAATATGTATCTGCTTCTGAAATCCTACATCGAAAAACGCATCTTTTATGTGAAGATTAATGACGCAATCTCCAATTTCTATGAAGTAAAAGCAGGTGTTCCTCAAGGCTCAGTATTGGGACCAGCTCTTTACCTAATATATACGACTGACGTACCTGAATCTGACAATGCAATGACACAGCAGTGCTAACCTCTGATGTGCACCCTGATGTAGCCTCAAGTATTTTACAAAGACATCTAGATAAAGTTCATGAATGGAGAATCAAAGCTAGCGCTCCCAAATCAAACCACATCACATTCACTCTAAGGATAAAAGATTGCCCAGCTGTAAAGCTAGGCCAAGATACATAACCCCACAATACTGTCGTAAAATACCTTAGTTTTCATTTGAACAGACATGGAAAACACACATCCAAAAAAACGTGACGAACTTAACCACAAGTTCAGATCTTAGGTGTGGCTCTTGGGATGAAAATCTAGACTATCTGTAGAGAACAAGGTTCTTATTTACAAGAGCATCCTAAAACCCATATGGACCTATGGCATCCAACTCTGGGGGACAGCTAAAACGACCAACACTGAAATATTACAGATATTTCAAAATGGAGTGCTTAATGGATGTTCTAAGTGGATGCTCCATGGTTTACAAGAATAGATGAAATCCACAAGTATTTAAAAATCCCGACCGTCAAAGAAGAAATAAAAAATACAACAAAAATCTACAAAAGCAAAATCTGGAACCACCAAAACAAGACTTGCTCAGTGTCTCAGCGACCAACTACAAACAAGATGCCTAAAGCGGCTTCATACATGGGACAACCTATAAACATAAAAAAAAAGTTATACAAATAAAGGCAGTCTAACAATGGGAAGGCGCGCCTAACATGCCATCTGATCAATATCAAAATAACTGCTTATGGTCTGAGGACCGATCGCATGTTGGCCACATAATATAAAGAAGAAAAAAAACATATATAACTACTTAAACTATCTAAACTACATAAACTACCTATACTACTAAAAGGTGCCTGTAAGCGGCTGAAGGCAGAAGACCGGTTAGATGTCGCCAAGTTGATGAGGTAGGCTCACCATCAAAATGCTGCGCTTGTCCGTTGGCCTGCTCGAGTCGCAGCTGCCTGAGGCGCGCCGCCGCCTCCTCGGGCGATGCTGTGCTCTCCTCAGCGTCTTCGAACTCCTCGTCTCCTGAATAATGGACCATTATTAACACACTCCCATAACATTCCCGTTAGTTTGGATATTTATAGCGTACGAGTGAAAGAAGATTGACATACCGGACTACCAGGAGTGGTGAGGGATTTCATCCTTATGTAGTAGAAAAACCACACTCTCGTACGAAGCGTTTTACTTCAAATTCAAATAGTTTATTATTATAAATTACCAGATTCATAGATTATTACAGTCGTCCTTAAAATTATATGATTACATCAATTGAGTATGATTAAAACATAAAAAAGAACCGGACAATACACACTAGACCATGCAGTCTGTATCGGTATCACTTCCTCGTTCATAATGTGAAATGCTAAGGAATGGAACTTCCGGAATAGTACAACTTGGATCTTTTTAAAGGACAAGCGTGGCATCTTCTGGGTAAGCGCGCTCCACCTTAGCACTCATGATGAGTGCTAAGGTGGAGCGCGCTAAAATAATTTTTTTTTGTTAGTCATTAGCAGTTATTAGCTGGAAGAAGTAATTAATAAATGTTCTGAATTCCCAAGGTCAAAGTTTCGGTTTCAGCTGCATATCCTGTTTCGGCCGGACACTAGGAGAAAATATCACAAAAATAGATATCCCACTCTTACTGAACAACTGTGTGTTACAGAGGTTATACAATTTTAGGTATTTTGGTAACATACTGACTCCCGACCTCAAAGATGATGCTTACAGCACCAATAGCATCCCGAGTATGATCGCGAGCAGGCTGGACTGCAAGTACGTGAATCATTGCTGAGCCATATCGAATGGGTTGGCGCGGAAGTGATTCACGTACCGAACAAAAAATAATTTGTTTAAATGTTATCATTATTATTATTTTTAGTAACACAGTATTAACGCTCCCTGCTCGCCGAGGCACAGCACTGTGACGTGTTCGTGGACTGCATGGGACGACTGATGACAGAATGCAAGGGAATGCTAGAGAGAGCAATGCCTGTTTCATCTATAGCATAAAAGTTATGGTAACGCAATGGAATAATAATCTGTAATGTTGCAATATTTTAAATAAATAAATGTCTAAGTCATACTAACAAAGAGAGCCCTAATTGCTTTATAATAAATAATTACTGCTAAAAAAAAATTCTATTCTGTTCTATTTATAACCCTGCTAATGACACCCACTCGTCAACTGACTCGACGGTATATCAGCTGACCAGGCGGGACAGCTGGACTCACCTTCGTCGAACTGCTCCCCGTCCATGTAGGGGTCGTCATCATCCACCTCGTCCGCCGGATCTGGGTGCAGCGCTTGCCCCTCGCTCATCGCAGAGTACATCGCTTGCAGGTCACCTTCATTCTGTGGCACGAAGCTGCAAGTAGGAAGATAGTGATGAGACATATGACAATTGTAATACAAAGCCAGACAGACACTCGAGACTTTCAACAATAAACACCATAAAAACCATCATTACAATATGTGCGAATAATAAATGTTAGTTATATTGTTTTTGTAAACATCCCTTCAGTTGTATCATTATCAGCCTGCAAAGGGTCCACTGTTGGACATAGGACTCTCCCAAGGCGCGCCACTGAACCCGATCCACGTTTCTCATCCAGTCACTGCCAGCCACCAGTTGTATTAACCACATCAGTAATTATGTATAGGAACGGATTGCTCTAATTGACTCAGATACTGACGATGATGATCAACCACCAACATGCATGCCCAACGTAAACCCTCATTGTTTTGGGACGGTCTGCTCCAACAGTGGACTATTAGACTGTAAACTTACCGCAGCTGTGAGATGGGCTGGTCTTCAGGATCGAAGTTATCATTGTCATCGTCCTCATTAGCATCACCGCCGCCCGCCTGCTGCGCCGGCAGTTCTGGCAATCTGCATCATTAGACATAAATTTGATTTATTGGAGTAACTTGTTTCTTCTTCACCTTCCTTTTCCCTGCGTTTGTTTGTAGTTTGTCTTACAACAAAGGCCTCCTCCAAGGTTTCCACTCCTTTCTGTGTTACTTTAAACTATTTAACTTATCTTCTTAGGGGAAGACAGGAAGACCTGGCGACACTTCGACATTTAAGGATCTTTTGTGCCAAATCCTTTTGTCCAACGAAGGTGCCTCAAGCCGATTTGGTGGAATTCACATACGCCTCAGAAATTCCTCTTTGGTATATGCAGGTGTTTTCATTCGCTGAAAAGCCTGTGGTATTATAAATAAACCATACTTCGGTTTTTGGAAAACCCATTGGTACGGGCGGGGTTTAAACCCACGACCTCAAGAACGTGTGGCGATTGCAGAACCAACCCGGCTACCACGGCTCTTTATTTACTTTTAACTTAATCTGCAACTTTCCCGGAGCTGGGTGAACTTCGGGCAGCTTGGAAGATGGGCTTAGCTTAGCCCTCTGGGACCAAGGCGTGAGCATTGTGTATGTATGTACTAAAGCTCACCTCAATTCATAGTTGAGCACCATGTACAAAGCTGGCGAGGGCTCCCTCTGAATGGCGTGCAAAGAGATGCTGGGGTACAGCAGAGAGATGGTCGGTGCGGCGCTCCCTGAGGGGCCCACGCCTCCGCCCCACACTACATTACTAAAAAGAAAAACAGAGATGAAACATAACAATTGTTAGTATTAATAAAATTGAAAAATGCTTTATTTATGGAAAACAAGCATTTACAATAATGTTAGTAAGAACTTATGAACTACTAGCTGTGCCCGCAGATCCGCCCGCATGGACTACAGAACTATTCACCGCCACTGCTAGAGGGGAAGTGGGACCTCTTTTCCTACTTCTGCTCTTTTTTTCTTTAATTTAAATTGCCTGGAGCCCAAGGTAGCTTAAGTCTTAGAGACGATAGGTGTTACGTGTTAGTGTACCTCTGTTGATCCTCGCTCAGAGTTGCAGAGGGAGAATTGTGAGGAGGCGAGAATGCCAGTGCCACCATAGTCCTAACATATTGCTATCTGAATCCCGCCGAGCAATAATAATTGTCCGAGTGATTTTTTATAATATAAATTCGTATAACTTTAGACTGAGAGTAAGCCGATTGCAATAAAAGACTAAATAAATTAAACCCTATGTTTTTCTGAAAGCTCCATTATAATCAGTTTAGTAGTTTTTACTTCATATGTGTACAAACTAATAGACAAACAAAAATTAAAAAAAATTACTTTAATCTGTTCTGTACTTTAGGGGTAAGTACTTATCCTTAGACCCCCAAATATATATTTTTGTAAATATTATGTAAAATATGACTTAGAAAAATATTTTGTTTTTATTTTTAGTGTTTAATCAAACAGATACACTTACAGCAAATTTTTTTTGTGGGTAACTAGAAAACCACTGGCCCGATTGAGCTGGAATTTGGAAGATCTATGTAAAATTGCAGAGTATAATTAGATGTAAGAAGTAAGAAAATAAATATTTTCCAATATATAAAAACAACTAAAAAAAATTATTGATGAAAACAACGTACATATTTAATTTTTTTTTGTCATGTGAAATTCAATAATGAATCGAAAAATTGTCAACGCTTTTTACACTGCTACGAGGCCTTGCCGCGTGTTTATAAATTTTCATACCGCGCGTGCCAGAAAATGTATAGCACGTGCTGTTGAGTGTAAACAGCCTGTCTTTCCTCCATCCAATCATTTAAACTCCTACCGTGTGCAGTCCTTTATAAAATCTCATTTATCACCGCCACCGCCGTAAGCTGGCTTACTCACTAAACAAACTTGTAAATAAGAATATGTAGGTATTCATATCGAAGGGTTAACTTCTACAATTTGACGATGGAAGGGGATGACTAACTTCTCTGTGATGTACAATGTAGCAGTGCCTAATTCCTGGCCATTCACGATGAGTTTAGTAGACGGAGTTTGCAGAAGAACGCCATCAACCGGAGCAGAAAAAGTAGACGACACAACCACCATTGCAACGACGATACAAAAGTGTTCAACTAATTCACAAAGCGGAGTATTTGAGCAGGTTTTAAATTCTAATTATGTATTATTTTACGTATTTCAGAACATCTAATTGTAAAAATAAGAAATAATTCGGGCCTATGAACAAAACACGTTTCCCTCTCACGACGCCATGAACAAACAAAGAATGGTTGATTGAATGGATGAATGATAAAAAGAACGATTGAATCGACTAATGGTTACATTCAATCGTTCAGATTTTTTTTTATCAAAAATTTGTAATTAAAAAAAAGTATTTTAATTTAAAAATAGTATTTTATTAAAAATGAAATGAAATTATTAAAAAATAATTGTATCGTTTTAAGACAAAGTACATATTATTTTCACATTAAACATGTTTATATTGTAATCTGTAATAAAAATAATACTTTGTGGTTCATTGTTTTAAAAACTAATTTTTGGGGTGATTTTGGGTAAATTTTGGAGGAAACCAAAGAGAGCCATCTGGCTACACGGTGTCATGCCACAGTGTGCTCCAAAGCTGTAAAATACATTAAAAAAACCAAAGAATGCCAATTTTTTGCTTCCAGAGCCATAAAAACATTATTACAAAAAAAAATATGTCGTCGGTGTAAAGTAGTTTTCAAACCTAATTCAAATCATTGTTTAACAGTTTAATGTATTAATTGATATAAAATTAATGAAGAAAATGAAAGTTTCAACTAATAACTTTATCAGCATCCCATCCAACGTAGACGAAATAAGAGATATCGATGATATTTATACCAATGAAATGTGCCACGATGTAAGCGACAAACATTGTTTATATTAAATTCAAGTAAAATGTTTATATTATTTCTGCAATATATCTATAATCCTAAAAATTGTATATGCTACAGTTATAAATTGCGCCTTCTGTTATAGTTTTTCTTAGTTTTGTGGGTGTCTAATTTTTTTTATTTTTTCGTGTTTTTAGCCCTTAAATGGTGTTTGCAGCGAGGAGGGCGAAAAATTCTACAGAGTAGATAATGTTGTATTTGCAGAGCCTCTAAATTACGTCTCAAATGGAAAACATTCTGTCACAAGTTAGTACCTATTGATTTTTATACAACAACATAGCCGAAAGGATTAGCATGCTGAAGTGCCTGAGGACGGGCCACATTTTTCGCAGAATCAATGGCCATTGGGGCAGGTGGACCAACGAAGCCCCACAGCCAGGTGGACCAACGACCTGAATAAGGTGACTGGATGTGGAGGGTAGGGTGTGGTGGCGTTCATTAGGAAAAGCCCATGTCCAGCAGCTGACATCTAAGGACTGATATGATGATGATAATTTAGTAGTTGACCTGAAATCAAACTTCAACCTCAGAGCAAAGCACAAAAATGGCTTGAAGTTGTTGACAACTCAATATAACACCCTTGTCAGCCATAACATGCTGAACATTAGGGTCATGCGCACATGGAACAAGTTACCACAGGACATTGTCAATGCCCCCTCAAACAACACTTTTAGAAACAGACTAGACAAGTTCTTCAAAAACCAGTGTTACAAGTGAAAGAAAAGATCAAGTTATTTGGTAACTATTCAAACTGCTTCTACATATTTTACTAATTTCCCTTTTTACAGGTAAACCAGATGAAGAACAAATATCTTTTTTTGATAATGTGATGGTGAAAAAGACAGCCGGTAAAAAGAATAATAAATACTACATTGATATTGAAGATGCTTCCAATCCCAACTGTCCACAGGTAAAATGTTAGTTTATCTATCTACTATAGCTATAAAAAAACAAGTAATGCAAAAAATTATATTAAAATAAAAATACAATAGATTGTACAAAAAAGGAAGAAAAAAATATTATTGACATAAATACGGTTTAAACAATCTTCTTGTCCAAACCTAACCACTGAAAAATAGTGGTATTTTGCTTTGTCCTGGGAACCATGCCGCACACAGGCGAGCTGGACGACGTGTTCATACTGTGACGCGTTTTTATATTAGTTTATAATTCTAGTTTGTAATAGTGTTAGAATATAATTATCTGTATAGTACCATATGTTATTCTTTGTATGTTGTAAATTTTACTAAAATTTCTAGCTGTAGCTTGTAATTCTGGCAATCTCGAGAACCCCCGGTCTAGCCAAGCTCAAGCCTGGCATTTTCGGGACTAGAAAATGGCCGGGTTCCGGGACTATATTCTCTAGCTAGGCCGGGTTCCGGGACTATATTCTCTAGCTACATCATATACATGTGAAATAAACATATAAAACAAGATAACAAACTACAATACGAAAGATAATCTGATATGTAGATATATCGACGCGTGAAAGGCGATCTTTACTAAGCAAAAATAAAGCTACATTGTAAAGTAGGTTCATTGTCGCTTAGTAAAGATTGCCTTTCACGCGTCAATATGTATGTGTAGTGAAATATAATACTTACAGTAATGTTTAAAATTGTAAACTTTACTTAAAAATCGTTTACATTACAATGTTTGTGTGTGAGACTGCTTCCCTCAGTCAAACTGAGAATTCAGTTTTATGGGGTTTTTCTGTAACTCTATTAATGTTTTTTGAATAAAAGATTTTTATTATTATTATTTATTTATTATGTATCTACTCGTGAAAAATGATAATATGTTGCATTGGAAGAAATCGCTACGGCGTCTCCCCTCTAGTATTATTATAATCCCTTTTGGCACCGCACTGCAACACCGCTGCGCGCAGTCGACCGGTGGGGTGGCCCCAGTGGCCTACGAGGAGGGCTGTGTGCCATTTTGCTTGCGCCCAAATTTAGCCCTTGTCCATGGCCAGCCTCTCCGTGTTGACTGCACTAAATGTATAAATCTTTCTGTCTGTCAAACTGTGTTGTATTGTGTGCCAAATAAATGTTTTTCTATTCTATTCTATTCTATATTCTGTAATTTTTTTCAGCCTGAGTGTAACAGCAGCTTTGCAACAGTTACTTTATTAAAAGCGCATATACGCAAAGTGCATTGCGCCGACCGGAAAAGGTTTATATGTGAGAAATGCGGCGCCGGCTTCTCGGCCGAATATCTGATGAGGCGCCACGCGGCCGTGCACGGGACGAGACGCATCGAGTGTCCGGTGTGCCAGAAGATGCTCAGTGCACGGACCAAGTGAGTGACTTGATCTGCTGGTGGTCACTTCTGACATAGGTCTTGGCAAAGTAGCACGAGGCGCTAAGAAAAAGCTTCTATATCAGCTCTAAGAACTAGCGCTATACTGCCCTTTACGAGAGAAGGCAGGGATTTTTGAGAACATCATCATCAGGTTATTTTTGTCTCCACTGCAGGAGCACAACCCTCTCTCATCTGCCGGAGACAGACGGAGGACTTGGCCTACACTCCCCTCGCTGGCCAGACGGGTTGAGGAGGCCTGATTGATGTTTTATAATGTCCTGCCAATCTGTTTTTCTACAATCATAATTAAAATGAATACAGTTTCTTCATCTCAGATCAGACTACACTTTTCTAACTTTAAACTTGGATTTTCTTTTGTTCTATAAGAATTGGACAGGTATAGGGATGTGGCGCGATAAGTACGTCACCCATGTGACATGTACGTCATACCTATATATATTTGTATTACATAAGCATATATATTAAATATTGACGGCCTCCATGGCGGAACGTGTAGCTCTCGGACTGCCACGCCGGAGGTTGCGGGTTCGAATCCCGCTAGGGGCAAATGTTCGTACGATGAATATGAATGTTTGTACCCAAGTCTTGGATATTTATTTAAGTATGTCTATCCGTTATCTAGTAACCATAGCACAGGCTCTGCCTAGTTTGGGACTGGATAATTGGTGTCAATGTCTGAGATATTTATTTATTATTTAAAATAAAACATAAATAAACGAACGATCTTTTATTATGGCTATACAGGGACAAATCACAAATACTTTGAGCAGGATGAAATTGTACAAAGTCTAACTGTTCAACCCACGAGGTGGTCAAAATAACATTAGTTTTCTCTGCAGCCTCACTGGCCACATGCGCACGCACTGCGCCGGCGCCGGCGCCCCCGCCCCCGCCCGCCGCCCGCACCCGTGCGCGGCCTGCGACAAGCGGTTCACCCGGAAGGCCGCGCTGGACGTACACGTCAAGTTCGTCCACAGACACGGGGACTTGAAGTGTGACAAGTGTGATGCCAGGTAAGGAGTTGTAACTGTCGCCTACCTATCTCTCAATCCATAGATCTCCTTTTATTGTGTCATCGTCATCGTCGTCGTCGTCGTCGTCCCCGTCCCCCCCCCCAAATTCTATTGCTTATTACATTAGTGATAACGCAAGTAATGTAAGTATATAAGATATAAAATATGTAAGTATTAAAATATGTAAGTATATAAAGTATACTTAAGATACATACATAAATAATAATAAGCCCAGTAAGTTTGATTTTTATTTCTTCCAAAAATATATATCGTCAGTGGGAAAGGTAAAAACGCTAAAGCGCCGGTTTGACAAAAAAAAATTATATCTCGTTTTCTATTACGAGTATTTTTATGTAACTTGATAAAAATACTATGGTATAATAACTGCTTTTAACATTATAAAACATCAATCAGGCCTCCCCATCCCGTCTGGCCAGCGCGGGGAGTGTAGGCCAAATCCTCCGTCTGTCTCCGGCAGATGAGAGAGGGTTGTGCTCCTGCAGTGGAGACAAAAGTAACCTGATGATGGTGATAACTGCTTAATTAAACAAATAATTATTACTTATAGGTCTTTTATTTTACGAGATATAAATATACATAGACAAGAGCCGTGGTAGCCGGTTGGTTGTGGACTCGCCTCACGTTCTTGAGGTCGTGGGTTCAAACCCCGCCCGTACCAATGAGTTTTACGAAACTTAAGTACGGTTTATTTATAATACCACAGGCTTTTCGGTGAAGGAAAACATCGTAAGGAAACCTGCATATGCCGAAGAAGAAATTCTGAGGCGTATGTGAAGTCCACCAAATCGGCTTGGGGCACCGTTGGTGGTCAGGGGTTTGGCACAAAAGATCCTGAAGGGTCGAAGTGTCGCCAGGTCTTCCTGGCCCCCCTAAGAAGATAAGATAAGATACATAGACAGATCGACGCAGAAAAAAAAATACAGTCGAATGGTATATATAACTCATTTTCGACCAATGTGTCGCTTTACGTTTTTACCTTTCCACTGACGATTTGTATGATACTACTCTTAATTTGGCGGGTGCCATTATAGCAAACCAGTTTGACCCCTTTATTGTCAATTTACAAAAGGTTGCCTAAACAATTTACGGTCTTCTTACCCTATTCCGACCCCTCGTTGTCAGAGATGGTTTACATTTTGACATGTGCTCATAAATGTTAAAATAAATATTTTTCCAAGTACGTACACAGTTAAAAAAATTAGCTACTGTTTTTTTTTTGTTATAGATTCACTTTCCGTAGCCAGTGGAGTCGACACAACGCATCTCACAAAACGGGCTCGAAGTAAGAAGGTAAGTCGAGACTTTTAACTCCTACTAACAATCCTACTAATATTATAAATATGCCCGCGGCTCCGCTCGCGTGGACTTCAGGATCCGCTCCCATTCCCAGTTCCGCTCATATCCCACTTCCACTCAGACTCTCAATCTCACTCTCAATACCGCTCTCAATGCCGCTCTCGCTCCCGCTTCCACTCCCCTTTTCCCACGCCCACTACCAGCTCCAAATATAGTCCAAACTCATAGCAATCTGAATAGTACGGAAATACTATTATTTGCAATATATTGCATACTAACCTTACCTACTGATGTATTTGAAAACTAAAAATATCCATAACTTTTGATTGAGTAGACCGATTGCGCTGATATAAAGACTAAATGTTAAGCCCCATATTTCTGTGAAAAGTCCATCAAAATCCGTTCAGTAGTTTTTAAGTGATGCGTGCACAAACTCACAGACAAACAGATAAACAGACAAAAATTTCAAAAATTATCGAAATGTGTTCTGTTGCTGATCCTTAGATGCCCTAATTTTTTTTTTGCAAATATCTTTCCACTTATAGATTTTATTTATTAGATAATTATTGTATTGTGTTGTATAATATTATTTTTAATTTGTTAAATACCTGTTTGTAATTAATTTCCACCCTCTGTCGCTCCACTACCCGCATCCGCACCCACATCCACAATCCCCACCCCCACTCCAACTTTCCCCGCCACCGTAATGCTAATTCATCGCAATCTCAATTCCGCCGAGCATTATACTTCTTTGATCGAGTTTATGAAAACTATAAATTCGCATAACTTCTGATTCAGTAAGCCGATTGCGATGAATTAAAGACTAACTGTTACATACTTTTATTTACCTTACAAATACTTGGAATGAGGTTTAGTACTACGTAGTATTTACACTTTGACTGGGAAACGATCTCCACTCCCTTTATCTAGCTTCGATTTTAGCGATGTTCAACTATAATGGCGATGCCTGAAAAGCAGCGCTTCGCTGAGACATCGACCGATTCATGTATGTATGTATCGTTATCATCATCATCATCAGGTTAATTTTGTCTCCACTGCAGGAGCACAAGTTTGTGCTACCACATTAAGTTTGCAATCCACTTCAGAGCACCTTCTTCTTTTTTTTGAGACGCAAATATGCGTTTGTTAACTACATGAAACAAAAAATGATATAAATGAAATTTGTGTCTACTTATTTTATTTACTACTAGCTGACCTGTGCCCACTTCATAATCAGGTTATCTCTGTCTCCACTGCAGGAGCACAACCCTCTCTCATCTGCCGGAGACAGACGGAGGATTTGGCCTACACTCCCCGCGCTGGCCAGACGGGTTGGGGAGGCCTGATTGATGTTTTATAATATATTCCCTCAGTCGCCTTGCACGACATCCACGGGAAGAGTTGGAGTGGTCCTATTCTACTCTACCGGAAACCACACGGCAGTAAACGCTTTATTGTACCAAAATTAACAACGACAACAAAAATAAATAAAGGATAAATTTGTGTACAAAAGCGGACTAAGTTATATTCTACAGTAAGATAAATTGGTCGATATATAACTAGCTTTTGCCCGCGACTTGGCCCGCGTAGGTTTCGATATTTACACATCTTGAATTTCAAATTATTATTTTCGTAATCAACGTCCCTAAAAACCTCAAAAATGACATAAATTCATATTAATTTGGTTTCCCGTAGGAATTAGGTGTTTTTTTCGGGATAAAAACTATTCTGTGTCCTATTCCAGGACCTAACCTATATGTGTGCCAAGTTTCATCCCGATCCGTCCAGTGGTTGAAGCGTGATTGTGTAACAAACATCCAAACTTTCGCATTTATAATATGTAGAATATTGGGATTACCTGAATGATGAATTAATTCTTTTATTTATTTATTTTTAGATACAAAATTCATTTATTCTTAGACACAGCACAAATACAATGTTACAAATAGGTCACATAATAATACAGAATTACAGCAAGTAAACATAACATAGAAACAGTAACAGTGTAGCCCATGCTGTGCTGCAGAAAGGGCCCTGACTCAGCATGAGGTCGCAGCCCAGCGGCGCGACTCAGTTATTCTGCTAGAAACGTTAAATTAGAGGGTACGTGATCCATTTTGAAGGTCACAGTACACATTTTCTTTTATTACAAGTGCTTTATTATTAAACTAGCTGGTGCCCGCGACTTCGTCTGCGCAGGATTAGTATTTCGAGTAGCTTATATTAGCGTGGCGTAGAAAAGAACTAACATTATGACATTAAAATTATAATTTTATGGCGCACGCCGGAATAGCTCGCAGATGGTAGATTTTTTCCTACTTACTTGATATTTTGGACAATTCACACAATATCTTTATAAATTGTAGCCTATGTGTTATTCTGATGTATAAGCTATATTATTGTAAAGTTTCATTAAAATCCATTGAGTAGTTTTTACGTGAAAGAGTAACAAACATCCATCCATACTTACAAACTTTCGCGTTTATAATATTAGTAGGATAGGATATGATTGATTACTTTATATTTACCCATCCCATGCAGAACTTTGGACAATTCCTAACGAAGATTTTGTTCAGAATTCATTATTAACAATGATTGATAGGAATGTGACATTTTATTTTATTATTTTAATTATTTTGTCGGCCCCGTAGCCTAGTTGGTAGTACACCTGCCTGCGAAGCTCGGGGTCGCGGGTTCGAATCCCGCCCACGGCAAACATTCGTGTGATGAGCACTTGTGTTTTCCTTGTGACTGGATGTTATTTATATATTATATTATGTGTCTATGTATGTATATCAGCTGTCTGATACCCATATTACAGGCTCTGCCTAGTTTGGGATCAGGTGGCCATGTGTGAAATGTCCCCACATATTTATTATTATTTATTTATACTGGTCGAGAATCACAGAAATCCTATCAATATAGAGCGGTTATATCCTCTTGTTTACTTCAATCTCGCGCGTGCCGATTTTTGTACAGACACAGCGCGCCTCTCCCTCGCACCATTTATGCCTCGCGGTCACATTTCTAGTGAGGAGATACAGTTATGCAATTAGAAATCGTGCAATATGGCACTTTTGTAGATTTTTTGTAGGTGTTTACCCGACCTTGACTCAGCGCGAAACGAGTAAGCGTTTGATAGTTTTTGCAATATATTACACCTCGTTGACACGCGTGTCGCGCCTACTTTACCATTCTATATTGATAGGATTTCTAGTCGATAATGCTGCTGCGGTGTTTCTGGTCACCAGGGGCGTACTCCGTAATCATTTTGGATAATATCCGACGAACTCATTAGCCATATTGTATGCGTTTTGCGTCTAACTACCGCCTCGTTGGCGAAGTGGCTTGGACATTGTACTCGAACGCCAGAGGTAGTGGGTTCATATCCCGCTTGGGACAGACAACTATGTACAATTTGTACTAGTTGGTCCCGGTCTGGATGTTATTGGTTTATGGTGCTGTAAGAGTATTATAAATTTAAAAAAATGTAAATTGTTTAATGTCCATAGCACAGGAGAAAATCCTAGTTTGGGATGACACAAGTGAATGTATATTATGTAATATTATAAAAAAAAACTACGATAGACGCCAAACGCCTATCAGAATATGTCACGTGACCCGTTAGAAAGTACACAACGGCTGTAGTTTGACGGATATCATCCGAAATGCTTACAGAGGCCCTTAGGGAACGTACTTAAACTACGTGACCCACCCCCACCCCCCCCCCTCTCGGTGACCACCCGTAGTATATGCCAAGACCCTCCCCCCCTCCCCCTCTAGTTTTCACGTAATAATGCTCATATTTGTCTTTATTAACACGGCGCTTGTCGGTGACGCCAAGAGTGCGTGCATTCCTATAATTATAAGTGAAAAAAATATCATCAAGAAGAAAAAACTGACAGTTTTCAATCAGCTGACGTCCATGTTGCCACTTGTGAGTTTAAAAAGCGCTAAAAACTGCGCGCCATCTAATAAATAAAATCGTAAACTTCGCGTGTCTGTACATTGAAGATATTTGCAAAAAAAAAAATTGAGGGGTCTAAGGATAAGCAACAGAACACATTTCGATCATTTTTGAAATTTTTGTCTGTTTGTCTGTTTATCTGTTTGTCTGTGAGTTTGTGCACGCATCACTTAATAACGACTGATCGGACGTTGATGGACTTTTCACAGAAACATGGGGCTTAATTTGGTGTAACATATAGGCTTTATTTCATCGCAATCGGCTAACTCAATCAAAAGTTATAGACATTTTTAGTTTTCAAATACATTAGTTGTAGGTAAGGTTAGTATGGAATATATTGTATATAATAGTATTTCCGAACTATTCACCTTGCGATGAGTTTGGATTATATTTGGAGCCGCAGGTGGGAATTGGAGTGCGAGTGGGCGTGGGCGTGGGCTTCGGACGTGGGCGTGGGCGTGGGAAAATGGGAGTGGGTGTGGGAGCGGAAGCGGAAGCGGGAGCGGAGCGGGACCGGGAGCGGGAGCGGGTGCGGGAGCGGGAGGGGGATCGGGACTGGTGCGGAAGCGGGAGCGGAAGCTGAAGCGGGAGCGGGAGTGGGAATGGGAGCGATTCTGTAGTTCACGCGAGCTGAAGTCACCTGGACGACACACTGCGAAGAATGTAGGGTGTAAATGTTCGACTGAATTCGTGAGCGGTAGCGGGAGCGGGTATGGTACCAGTGTAATTTGAGTGTTTGAAAATTCGCATAACTTTTGACTGAGTTAACCGATTACGATGAATTTGTGGTATACGTATGCAACGAAGTAATGTTGGTCGGAATTTGTATTGCTATGGATTATTTACGAGGACTGCATTTGGAGAGACGAGGGAAAGAGGTTTGAGGGGAGAGTTGAGGGGAGTCTTGAGGGGAGAGCTGAGGGGAGGGTTGAGGGGAGGGTTGAGGGGAGGGTTTGAGGGGAGAGTTGAGGATCTGGACCTGGGCCTGGGCCTGGGCCTGGACCTGGACTGGACCTAGACTTGGACCTGGACTGGACCTGGACCTGGACATGAACCTGGACATGAACCTGGACCTGGACCTGGACCTGGACCTGGACCTGAACCTGGACCTGGACCTGGACCTGGACCTGGACCTGGACCTGGACCTGGAGCTGGACCTGGACCTGGACCTGGACCTGGACCTGGAGCTGGACCTGGAGCTGGAGCTGGACCTGGACCTGGACCTGGACCGGGCCTGAACCTGGACCGGACCTGGATTTATAGTCTGAGTGGAAGTGGGATAGGGAGCGGAAGTGGGAATTGGAGCGGATCCTGTAGTCCACGCGAGCGGAGCCGCGGGCACAGCTAGTATTTGAATATAGCTCGAAAAAGCGCGAGATTTCCCTAGAGGATATTGACTACGTGACGAAAACCTAACCCCCCGTGACCAAGCGTGGTACTTTGAAGCCCCCCCCACCCCCTAAACGGGTCACGTAGTTTGGGTACGTTCCCTTAGGTATCTAAATAATGGAACGGTCAGTATATATTACATATAAGGATCAACTCGCAGTCATACTCCACGTCTCGCTCGACATAGAAAATAGAACCGTTTTCCACCCCGAAGGGAAGAAAACGAGTATTTCAGGTCTTGCCGAGGCTTGACCTTTCGGAGATTACCTACCCTACCTACCATACGCAAATGCTAGCTACTTACGTCCTTTCGTCTCCGAGCAGGCTAGGGCGACAGCGGGGTGAGGTGTGTAGCTCATCCCCGCGAGAGGGGGCAGCGGCAGGCGCGGGCGGCGGAACGCGGCCGAGCTTCGTCAGTACCTATCTCCGAAAACGACGGCAAGAGCTTGCTCAGGTCAAGCCTCGGCAAGACCTGAAATACTCGTTTTCTTCCCTTCGGGGTGGAAAACGGTTCTATTTCAGTTCTGTGCCTTCGGCTTGACCTTTCGGAGAAGTGTTTCTATTCTGCCGGCGCCCTAAAGCGTACTGTGACAGTGGTTGCAATTTAGTTGCATTAAGAGGTTCAAAGGTATTGTAAAATAAGACACTCCTTACGTAAATACATAATGCTCATGCCCCGGTCCCAGAGGGGTAGGCAGAGATGATGGATCTCCTTAAGTATATTGAACCAAAATTGTATAGAAAAGAAAACACAGTCTTATAGGTTCTAGGAACCTGATTAATCTGCACCATCATTGGATATTCTCTTAGTGTCAACGGCTGAACTAAGGATACCGCACTTAACATTAAATCATAATATAATCAGATATATAAGAGATGCCGATCGAGATCATACTTTAACCATTTTATACTAAGGGCATTTTGGCCTTTCAGGGTCTTAGTATCACATCTCTAAACCGCGGTAAGATATTCATTTATATTATTTGCGTTCTTGCTCCGAGGCGGATCTACTAATTTACAATAACAAGGTACATCATGTTGGAAATTATTCGAAGCTACCGCCAATCGAATCGACCCTAGGCCTCTTTAACCGGAATCTTCAGCCAACCGGCAATGATGGATCTAGATGCATATTTTACCTTACCTTGAGTAGTAATGCATAAAATGTATAAACCTTTTCTAGATTCCGTTCGATTCGTTGATAATTCATCCAATTAATGACCAACTTCACCAAAATTAGAGTAGCATCTCCTGAACAGGTTAGATGCAATCCAGATTTTCGATTTATAATATTATTCGTCTGTGAGCCAAACCTAGACCAAAAAGTTACTGAGGAATGATACTTCCTGAAGTTCCTTTTGTCGATATCTAGAAGTGTAATGTCGTGAATACGACACCCCGACGCTAATAAGAGGAGTAATGCCAAATGTCTGGATACTAGAAACAAGCTATCCTTAGCAGGAATGTGAGAACGTAAGCACTGCAGTAAATTATCTACGTGCCAGATCTGCGATTTTGTAATAGGGACTGTTCCTGCGTAGGCCTGCCAACGTCACGATTACAGATTTATGGAGCAAAATCGTCGATGAGGCTTCTTCTTCTTCTTGACGCGACAAGAAGGCCTAAGTACATGGCAACTTCCTGAGGTCGAGGACTACTAGGTTTTATCCCATTTTGTTTGCACCACGAGACCCAACAGGCCAAGCTGTAAGTGCACCAATGAGATTCTCGCCATGCAGCCTGTAGAAGATCAGTCAATATCATTTCGAGTCTAAGCCTACAACCAGGTTACCCCTCCCCGTAACCTCCAAACTTTTACATAAAGGTCTTTCACATTCGGAGGTGGACGATTGGTAGACAAGTCGATTAAATGCTCGTTCAGATCGAATATTTAGAACGGGGCTTCTAAAGCGCTGCGTTTGAGATCGTTACTCATAAATCCCGCTTCCTATCGAAGCACTATCACATACAAAAAATCCCGATGACCTGTAGAGATAGATAACTGGCTAGAAAGTCTGGCTTAATGCGTTTGTAAACAGAGCTAGTGAATCTAACGCATCTATAACTACCTTTGATTGACTCGTAGTGGATAGATCGATCTGAGGAGTATTACATTACAACGTGCCTCTTGAGATGCCCAGTCACCAGACTACTACCAAGCATGCTTCCACTCGACATACAATTTGCTATTGAATTGTAACGATCGGGAGATAAAACGAATGGAGAGTCACACCTAACCTGTTTGCCAACAGCAGTAACATTCTTGTTGCCTCCAAGAGAACAGCGTACCTCGTTCCATTTTACGCAAGTACGACATTAATATTCTGTTGTTGGATTGCACCATGACAGACTAGCTTATCACGATCTCCTGAAACTCTATCGGAGCTATGAAGACAGCAAAGAGCTTCTTTCGGTTTACATGCCATTCTAACTGTTCCTTTTTCCATAGACCTGAAAGATAACTTTTTGTTATCGTTTATTGTTTATTTTTGTTATCGGTTTGTGGACACAAATATCGTTGGTTTGAATATCTTGCCTGGAATTCTGATTCAAGAACAGTCCTCTAATGCTTCCGAGGGAATTATGATCTTTTGGTTTAGTCGACTGATCCTGCGATAGTTTTCGACCTGCCCTCTGAAGACGTCTGGTGTACAGCCGGTCTACTGGGGTCACAAGCGATGCGAAACCTAACCTGCCTATGAGGGCTGTGCCGGACTGCCAAGACCAATGACTTGACTTTAGATATTTTTTTTTTTTTTTTTTTTTTTTTTTTTTTTCTAAATCCATTAACACTCAATCTATCTTTTCATTCTGTAACTTCCTTTTGATTTTTCGCCGTATCCCAGATTATTCCCAAAAATTCTATCTGCTTTTTTCGCCCTGAGAACTAATTTTCTGAGTTCATCTACGAACCGTGACCCCGGAATAGACTTACTGCATATTCCATCTATCTATTCCAGCTATGCTCGGAGTTTCTCTAAGAGACAGGATCCGAAATGAGGTGATCCGCCAGAGAACTAAAGTCTTCGACATACCTCAAAAAGTTAGTGCGCTGAAGTGGCAGTGGGCTGGTCACATCTGTCGGAGAACCGATTACCTCTGGGGTAAACGAGTTCTCGAGTGGAGACCGCGACTGGGCAAGTGTAGTGTGGGACGCCCCCTGGCTAGATGGAGCGACGATCTGGCTGTCAGTAACTGGATGAGAAGAACCGAGGATCGGGTTCAGTGGCGCACCTTGGGAGAGGCCTATGTTCAACAATGGACTCTTTCGAGCTGATGATGATGATGATAATATTCCATCTGGTCTTCCAGGACCTTTCGGTCCTGATGAGCGAACAGGAAGTAGTCTAAGTAGACGAGAATACGACGCCCTTTTTCCTTCAAAAGACTTGCTTTGCTACCCACATAGTGGCACAAGAGAAGGTCAGCGGCGCACTGAAAAACCCAAAAGGAAGGGCAGTCATCTGTAGGAGTTTGCCGTTGCAAGCAATGGTGAGATATCTTTGGTGGCTCTTTTTTATCGGAATGTAGAAATATGCCTGATTGATGTCGAGTTATCCCATGTAATCGTCGTCGTGTAGGAAGTTTGGGGCCTGACTCTTGATTTATTAGGCGAAATTTGGGAAGCTTGAGAAAACATTTAGACAGCGAAGATCGAAAACTTGTCTTAATTTTCCGCTTGGTTTTAAAATCAGAAACAACTGATACAAACACCTAGTCATAGAATTGGACTTTTCACTACTATTGACGGTAGGAGTTTTAGCTCTTTGCTAATGGACTTTAAGGTTTTTGTCGCAACCCTCCAGAGATTCTCGAGAAGTGGGATGGAATTTGATGTGGCGGTTTGATAACAAAAGGTATCGTATACCCGCCTTTTATTCTTTATAGTGCCTCTATCTCCCGCCAATGGGGCAGAAAGTTTTGCAATTACCACTCTCAAAAGTCGTCAGTATTTACGAGAATTCCACGGCTTATTCTCCTTTCCTGCCGGCCGGTTTGAAATTGCCAGACATGCGGGATGTTGTCATGCACTGCTCTGGAATTGGACGATGTTGACTGACTGGTGTGCCAGGTAGGCTGTCTTCCTTTGACCGCGTGAACAGGAGCGGTTGGTTTACGAAAACTATTACTAAGTCCTCCTTTTTTTACGCTCTCAACGGGAAAATCTGTAACAGTCCCCGTTATCTTTTAACGAAACTGGTGAACTGTTTCTCCTCAAACAGGTGAGTTAGAATAGAGCCACCCCAACTCTTTCCGTAGGTGTCGTCAAGACGACTAAAGGATTGCACCAGGGATGGGCAGCAGCATTATCCTGTGTATATTAAGATCATATAATAATAATATATCTGATAATATAATAATATGATGTATATGTTTTGGTGCACCATAAAGAATATTTGAATTGAATTGAATTGAATCATTATGGCGATCACCAACCGGTCTGCCGATCGTGGTGAATATGGCAAATCCCCCAATCGAATGCCCACCAAAAGAGGCATTCTATTGGGGAGGCTTATGTTCAGCAGTCGACGTATATAGGCTAATGATGATGAGGTGAGTCATCGAAGGCGGAATTTGTTGAAGCGCAACGTTTTAAACTTCATTTCGAGTCTTGAATGCCTTGCACCTAATCTCTATGGCTGAGCACACGCGAACTCCAGGTAAGTGGTCGAATTCCATTCTACACCTCGAGCTTTCGTCAAGAATTTTGTGTCGATCCCCGGCCGCGCTAGGATGCTTTTTAGCCACCTCAACCAGTAAATGGTGAGGAGGATGCCGTGTGCCGTGCCTAGGATTCCTTCTTGTTTGGCCAGCTAAGGAGAAGAATCCTCACGAAGGTTTCCTAGCTCCGTATTTAAGCTTTAGAGCACTAACGGCCATGGTGTTGGGATAATCGGATCTGCCTCCTTAACTCTTGGCAAAAAGTTACTTGGCTTGGCCGGACGTTCCTTGTTTTGCAAAACGTCCAAATCCAGGTCGAAATTTGGGGCATTCCACGGAGGCCAGTCCGAAGTTTCCGGGCTAGGCTTTTCCTCTGGAACAGACAAACCTTCTGTGTCTGACTCCAGACTAGACCCAGGCTATTCAGCAGTTTATTTTATTTCTAGGAGGAGTAAAATCACATTCTCCATTCTCCTTTCCAGCTGTTTTCATCCTTTTCTCCTTTCTGCCTCTAGAGCCTTGACAATGCTGAGGGCGATCCTCTTTCTTCGCTTTCGTCCGGAACCGTGACTGTCTATAGAGCAACTTCTCTTGCGATTAGGTTCTTCAGTCGGAGAGGTTGCCTGACAGGATCTTGCCTGCTTCTGCTCTCGTAAACAGCAAAGGTCGGATGGCCTCAACTGACTGTTTAAAGAATTCAGTGTGAGCTGCTGAGCCTTTGATGCGGTTCGCAATTGCAGGAGAACTTAAAATTAGGGCCGAGCAAAGGCCAAATCTAACAGTTTGCACCTCAAGTCCCTGTATCCTTTCTCAGAGCTATGATCTGCCTCTGGATTGAACGTGCAGGTTAAGCTCACCGTGGGCAGGGCGAACATAGGATTGTTTAAGCGTCAGCCTCAAGCTTTTGTCCAAAACATATTTCTTGGACGCACGACTTCCATTGCGGAGTTCCATCAGTCGGAGCATCTGCTCTTGTGCCAGGATTTTGATTTTCCAAAATCTCCTCGTCTTGATCAAACTAGGCATGCTCGTCTAGGAGTTCTCCTATAGCGACGAATCGTCCACTTTGAGCCATCTGAGGCAAAATTTAATCCAGAATCAAGAAGCAAAAGCCCGTTTTATAGAACGAGCTCCCGAAAGTTGAGCCGCGTGGCTGAACTTCGGAAGGACACGCCACAAATTTCGAGCCGCGCGGCTCAAATTTCGAGCCGCGCGTCTCAGATATTGGGCCGCGCGGCTCAGAAATCGAGCCGCGCTGCTCAGATATTGGGCCGCGCGGCTCAGAAATCGAGCCGCGCCGCTCAGAAATCGAGCCGCGCGGCTCAGATATCGGGTCGCGCTTCGAGAGAAGCGACCCGCGCATATCGCCTATTGGGTCATAACCGAGCGATGTTATCGGCTGCGGCTTGACATACATAACACGACTACGGATGAATGTCCGACAAGTCGGTATAGGCGGTGACTGTGGATGAATGTCCGACAGTCGGTATAGGCGGCGTCTGTGGATGAATATCCGACAGTCAGTATAAGTGGCACAATGCATAGTTGTGGGCATGCCGACAATTCTCATCAAAATACAAGACCTCTATGACGATAAGCAATCATAGGAGGCCATCCATTTATAAAACACACACCCCTATAAAATGAAATAAAAGAAAAACATACTCGAAGACGAAAATAAATGTTTTTGACTTACCATTACTCTCGCTGGTAAGACACTCAAAACTATTTAAATTTACAAACGTTACAACAACGTTAGCACGAAAGCACTCGTAATTTGTAGTAGCACATGCGCACGCCAGGGAAATGATAGCGTACTGACGAAGCTCGGCCGCGTTCCGCCGCCCGCGCCTGCCGCTGCCCCCTCTCGCGGGGATGAGCTACACACCTCACCCCGCTGTCGCCCTAGCCTGCTCGGAGACGAAAGGACGTAAGTAGCTAGCATTTGCGTATGGTAGGTAGGGTAGGTAATCTCCGAAAGGTCAAGCCGAAGGCACAGAACTGAAATAACATCTTATTGTGTAGAAACTGTCTTGT
Source organism: Esperia sulphurella (assembly GCA_947086405.1). Taxonomy (NCBI): domain Eukaryota; kingdom Metazoa; phylum Arthropoda; class Insecta; order Lepidoptera; family Oecophoridae; genus Esperia; species Esperia sulphurella. The sequence continues at coordinate 7,175,639 of OX352282.1, forward strand.
ATTTCTGGGGTAAGCATTTATTTGGTCTCCTGAAAAGTAGAATTTTCTAATCTAGATCATTTTACACTGAAAGCACAGAAATGTTATTTATTCTGTCAATAAATAAATAAATATAAATATCTCAGACATTCACACCAATTATCCAGTCCCAGACTAGGCAGAGCCTGTGGTATGGTTACTAGATAACGGACATACTTAAATAAATAAATATATAAACATCAAAGACTTGGGTACAAACATTCATATTCATCATACGAACATTTGCCCCTAGCGGAATTCGAACCCGCAACCTCCGGCGTGGCAGGCCGAAAGTTACCCGTTCCGCCACGGAGGTCGTCAATGATTTTTTGATGTGAAAATAAATACACATTTCTATATCTATAGCTACATACACATATATAAATGCCGTGTGCCCATGTGGTTCCCGGCTTAGAATAGGACCACCCCTATCTTTCCCGTGGGTGTCGTCAAGGCGACTAAGGGATGGCACCAGGGACGGGCAGCAGCGTTCTCCTGTGTGTCTATGTTAAGATCATTACTGCGATCACTAATCCGTCTGCCAAGCGTGGCAATTATGGCAAATCCCCCAATGAACCGCTTACCAAAAGTGGTATTCTATTGGGGAGGCCTATGTCCAGCAGTGGACGTTTTTGGGCTGATGATGATACATATATAATGCTCACGCCTTGATCCCTGAGCTGTAGGCAGAGCTGATGAATCGCGCGACTGACAAACGTAACAAATAGACTTTCCTTCGCACGCTTTTCGCCCCGTGATACCACTTTGCGTGATGTGTGTAAATCTAGAGTTGACGTGCAATAATTTCTAGTTCTTGTGATAATCTAATAAATAAAATCGTAAACTTCGCGTGTCTGTACATTGAATATATGTGCAACAAAAAAATTTGGGCGTCTAAGGATAAGCAACAGAACACATTTCGATCAGTTTCTCGAATTTTTGTCTGTTTATCTGTATGTCTGTTTGTGCACGCATCACGTAAAAACTAAAGAACCGATTTTGATGGACTTTCCATATAAACAGGGCTTAACCCGGACAACTTAACATTTAGTTTTTATTTCATCGCAATGGACTTACTTATGGGAGGTTTTAGTTTTCAAATACTTTAGTAAGTATGCAATATAACATAGAAGTATAATTATAATGTTCGGTGCAATTCAGATTGCGATGAGTTAGAACTGCATTTGGAGCTGTAGTTGGCGTGGGAGTGGGAGTGGGCGTCGGGGTAGGGGTCGGAGTCGAGGTCGAAGTCGGATTGGGAGTAAGTAGTCTACACGAGCGGAGTCAGCAAGTAATCTAATAAATAAAATCCTAAACAGCGCTTGTCTGTACATTGAAGATATTTGCAAAAAAAAAAATTGAGAGGTCTAAGGATAAGTAATAGAACACATTTCAATCATTTTTGGAATTTTTGTCTGTTTGTCTGTGAGTTTGTGCACGCATCACTTAAAAACTACTGAACGGATTTTGATGGACTTTTCACAGAAACATGGGGCTTAACCTAACTTAACATTTAGTCTTTATTTCATCGCAATCGGCTAACTCAATCAAAAGTTATAGACATTATTAATTTTCAAATACATTAGTAGGTAAGGTTAACATATGCAATATATTGCAGATAATATTATTTCCGTACTATTCAGATTGCGATTAGTTTGGATTACATTTGGAGCTGCGAGTAGGAATTGGAGTGGGAGTGGGCGTGGGCGTGGGGGAGTGGGTATGAGAGCGGGTGCGGGAGCGGGAGCGGAGCTGGACCGGAGCCGGATAGGGAGCGGGTATGGTACCAGTGTAATTTGAGTGTTTGGCATAACTTATGATGACTGAGTTTGCGATGAATTTGTGGTATACGTATGCAACAAAGTAATGTTGGTCGGAATTTAGATTGCGATGGATTAGTTACGAGGACTACATTTGGAGAGACGAGGGAAAGAGGTTTGAGTGGAGGGTTGAGGGGAGAGCTGAGGGGAGGGTTGAGAGGAGGGTTGAGGGGAGTGTTGAGAGAAGGGTTGAGAGGAGTGTTGAGGGGAGGGTTGAGGGGAGAGTTGAGGATCTGGACCTGGACCTGGACCTGGACCTGGGCCTGGGCCTGGGCCTGGGCCTGGGCCTGGGCCTGGGCCTGGACCTGGACCTGGACCTGGACCTGGACCTGGACCTGGACCTGGACCTGGACCTGGACCTGGACCTGGACCTGGACCTGGTCTGAGTGGAAGTGGGATAGGAAGCGGAAGTGGGAATGGGAGCGGATCCTGTAGTCCACGCGAGCGGAGCCGCGGGCACAGCTATAATTTATATAAATCTATAAAGCTGCGTCTCCTGTGCTTGGTTATTTTTTTTTTCGAAACATTAAACAGAAACATCGAAACAAGTAGGCGTGGCCATACACATTTGTCTTGGTTTCACATGTTTTTGTCTTCCTTGGCGAGTGAAAAACATTCCCCGCGCGGGTGGTGAGGGGGAGGGTTTGTTTCATTTCTTGACAACCACCGCGCGTGTTGTGTTCAACGATCTCTATGTACTACTAGATGGAGCGTTCCAAACAATCGCTCTGTTCAACGCAAGTAGCCACAACTCTTTCACATTCACTTTGAAACTTGTGCAGTTCCTACTGAAAACATTTAATTATTTACTAAATATTGACATTATTTAACCGTCGCGTCAATATTTAGTAATTAAATGTTCTGCGTAGTAACTGCACAAGTTTCATTGTGAATGTGAGAGTTGTGGCTACTTGCGTGGAACAGAGCGATTGTTTGGAACGCTCCATCTAGTAGTACATAGAGATCGTTGGTTGTGTTCCGTCCGAGGTCCGAGGTACGGAAACGCGCGGTTACGAGTTTTTAGAAGACGAACCGACTGGTTTTTTTAAATCAATTTATTGTTTGGCCGGTAATTTTATTTTCAATTAGGGTTTTTAAGAGTTTTTTTTTATCCAGACTTTGGCAACGAGGCCATCTGTCTAATCATGAATTACCTACATAACTAGTTATGTAAGAAATTAGTTAATAAGTTTACTAACATAGTATTAACCCTAGAAAGATAATCATATTTAAACCTACGTTAAAGATAATCATACGTCTCAGCGACGCACCGATTTTCGAATGGCGTATTGGCCATGTTGGCATACTTAGAATGGTTTAAGGTATTTAATTAGTTATTTTTGGGTTTTATATTGTAATAAAAACCAAAATAATATAAAGAAATAAAATATATGTATGAAAATAACATAATGTTGTAAAGCCTCTTACAAATCAAAAAAAAAACGTTAAATCTTCTTCTAAGACCTAAATATTTTTAAATTAAGATTGAAATGGCATTTATTACAATTATAATTATAGTTTAACTACTAATCAGTCATTAAACTTAAAAACTACTATTGAAATTCCATTTAGGCACAGCCATAACAAAGGTCACTTTTGTGTTCGCCGCAAATCAGCTTTTTGCATTTGAAACATGCCATCTTTGACATTCTTCTTATTTTTGACGGGCAGTATGCACAATATCTTTCCTTTTTTATGACTAGCTCTTTATTCTGGCTTATCTCAGCAGTATTATTTGGTAGTAGCTCAGAAATATTTTTTCGGACATGTCTTTTAGTTTAGCTTCCAAACTTTTTTTCCATCCAAGGCAAAGAGAGTTCTGTACTATGTTTCTTCATATAATTTTTTCGGCTTAAAGGCTTGTCCTCTTTAGTTAATATGTTGTAACAGTACAGTACAGTAAATTACATAAGAATTACAAAAGCGATCTTTAGCATACCATAGAAAACCGCCATAGGCTACCTGTTCGTTTTCCTGGAACACGACATAGATGAGCACATTTGATCAAATGTGTCTACACCGCCTTTCGTCTGGTTGTAATACATGATCATCTCAGGCTTACCAGTTCTAAGATTACCAGTGCCATTCTCATTACAAGATGGTAATAAATAAACCATTTTAGATGGTTTAGGTTTATAGGATACAAGCGTCAAAGGCCCGTCAGTTTCACTCTGTGCATTGTCTTCCATCAATCCATCATCAACTTTACTGTCTGTCACTCTCTTCTAACAACTCTTCAATCTGCCTGGAGACGTCTAGCCATCGTAAATATTCAATAATGTGCCTAAAAAGTCAATAAATTAATTACGACAAATGTTCCAAAAGTTACAGAAAAGGTAATCATACGTCTCCCGGACGTGCGCCACCTCTATATCTACGTAATTATTGTACTTACCCTAGTGACACAGTCGTCCCACGGAAGTTCTACCCGGCGACTGAGTTAACTGAAAGAGGCAACGCGCTGCGATGCTAAACAAGAAAGTGACAGCAATAATTGTGATACGCGTACGTCGCAAAGACGTAGATTATCTTTCTAGGGTTAAGGCTTTACTAACACTATGGATGTATATCTAATCTGAAATAAATAAATAAAAAAATAACAGACTTAAACGTATAAATTCGTATTAACTGTACAATTATTGACTTTAAAACTAGTTGCGAAGAATAATCAAAACCATACGTTTTTAATATTGTACTACTACGATAATTACTGTAATTGGGATCTACATAGCCTTTTATGTAGATTATATGTCACTTGTTGGGAAAAATCCTTTTTTCAGTTTTTTTTATTATTTTTAGTTACATCCTTTTTAGCATCAGGCCACCTAGTGCTAGAATTTTTCGGATATCTTTATTAGTTATGCCTCTCGCTCTCTTTTACTCTCGTCACCTCTTACTCTCGCTCCAAACGTAGTCGTAACTAATCGCAACTTCTTTGTTGTTAAGTGTATACCTAATTACTTACGTATTATGATATTTTGAAAACTATAAATTCACATAACTTTTGATTGAGTAAGCCGATTGCGATGATTGTAAATGTTACTCCGAATCAAGCCCTATGCTTTTCTCAAAACTGCAACAGAATTGGTTCAGTAGTTTTTACGTGATGCGTGCACAAACAGATACAGACATCGTCATCGGCCTGAAAGAATCTACTGTTAGATATAGGCCTCTCCCAAGGTACCTGACCAAGGTAAACAGATTTTTTTTTTAAATGATCATTATGTGGTTGCGTATCATTAGACCCCATATTTTTTTCAAATATGTCCAATGTAAAGACACGCAAAGTTTACGTTTTTATTTATTAGAAGAAATAATCGTCTGGTGCAACGATCTCTATGTGCTACTAGATGGAGCGTTCCAAACAATCGCTCTGTTCCACGCAACTGCGGCTCCGGGAACCGTAACTCGGTTACATTCACAATGAAACTTGTGCAGTTACTACGCAGAACATTTAATTATTACTAAATATTGACACTACGGTTAAATAATGTCAATATTTAGTAAATAATTAAATGTTCTGCGTAGTAACTGCACAAGTTTCAAAGTGAATGTGAAAGAGTTGTGGCTACTTGCGTGGAACAGAGCGATTGTTTGGAACGCTCCATCTAGTAGTACATAGAGATCGTTTGTCTGGTGACACTTTTTTGTTCCACCCTGAATAATTACAGTATAAGTTAAGAAAATTATAAGTACGATACGCAAAATTACTTTAAAATTGAAGTAGGTAATTAATTATTTTTATATTGGTGCCTATTTATGTAAACTATCTCTATATACAATACACAAATATATGTATATACACACATATATACAATATAGATAATAAAGAAATGTGTTCTGTTACTTATCCTAGACCCCCCCACATTTTTAGGGTTCCGTAGCCTAATGGCAAAAACGGAACCCTTATGGATTCGTCATGTCTGTCTGTCCGTCTGTCCGTCCGTATGTCACAGCCACTTTATTCCGAAACTATATGAACTATACTGTTGAAACTTGGTACGTAGATGTATTCTGTGAACCGCATTAAGATTTTCACACAAAAATAGAAAAAAAAATTTTTTTGGGGCACCCCATACTTAGAACTGAAACTCAAAAATACAACGAACTACAATAACTTTTATATTATGTTACTTGCTGCTACGGAACCCTTCATGGGCGAGTCCGACTCGCACTTGGCCGTTTTTTTTTAAGAAAACATTGGCGTAAACATAAGTATTACGCATTTTAAATTTAACAGCGGTTCGTTGATATATATATCAATTGCTATTTACGGTGATCATATTGTAAACACATATTATTGTAACGCGTAGTTAAGTACGACCATTGCATTCAACTATGTACCGAATGGCGATCTAATTAATTTGTATGTTTATTAAGTCTGATTATATTAATAACCAGAATAGAATAATTATTTATTCAAGCAACTAAGACTGACTTTGTTAGAATCACTTAAATACTAACTTAGTAAATAATAATAAATACATTTTAAATTAAAAAAAAATATTCGGTACGTGGATCAACTTCGCGCCAATCCATTCGGTATGACGCAGTAGTGAATACGTAAGAGCAGTCTAGCCTGTGTGCGATCATGTTCAAGAAGCTTTTATTGGATGCAGGAAATAATAATCAATAATTTTAAAATATTTAATTAGTTTACAGTACGAAATTACTATATTTTTTGGGGAAATATTCAAAATATCCGATAATGTATCGGATACGTAACAAAATATCTGATATTTTATAATATTTATATATAATTATCGAAATTTTACAAACCTTGATATTTACAAAAAATAAAAGTTATTTAACATAATGATTTGAATTTAAAAAATTACACCTGTCCAATCATAGATAATGCAAAACATTAGCACTTTGGTTTTCAATTACAGTACAAGTTGCATGCATACTATTTATTTATTAGCTAGGGAGGCGCGGCGATATACTTACCGTGGGTCGGAGCTCGCATCGCACCTATTTTGTTTCTGGCAGCCATGTTGTACCGCCGCCGCCCGCCAGCCAGTATCACGCGGGCATTTGACGCGCTAACCGCACCAGCCAGTACGTAACCGAACGCGTCCGCAAATAAAACAAAAAAAAAATCTAGTGCCACTTTAAATATTTTAAAATTTGACAGAAGACAATTTAAAAAAAAAATGGTGCGAACAAAAGACGCGGACGGAGTAAAAAGTAATTTAATAGTGACAGAAGTGCAGAAGAGACCTTGTTTATTCGACACTAACCACCCGAATTATGGAGATAGGGCTGAAAAGTCTAGGTGTTGGGAGGAAGTTTGCGAGAGCATCGTGCCCGGATGGACTATGCTTCAAACTGCTGAGAAGTTTGCGGCTGGTATGTTATACGGCTGATTTGCGGACGTTATAGGACACGCACGGAGCCGCGCGCGCCGCAACGCAATGCTCCCACTTTGTTTGAAGCTAACTCAGCTGTAAAAAAGCGCTGCATATCGCTAGACACCTGTTGTTTCAATACAGCGCTAAATTGTCAGGTTTTTATTTGGAATTTTTACATAAACATAACATAACAGCACAGAACGACAAATTTAAATTTAATTCGGCCTAAAAATTAAATTCTTCATCATCATGATATCAGCCCTTAGACATCCACTGTTGGACATAGGCCTTCCCCAATGAACGCCACCACACCCACCATTGTTATTAATGATTGATTCATTTGTTTTTGTAAATAAATAAAAAAAAGTTGATTTTACATCTTTTTCGTCTAAATCAATGATTAGGAAGGATTACTGTAGGATTGCCTACAAAACAATATTACTAAATAAGCCGATTAATCTGATCAACGATCCGATTAATCGGCAATGATCGGTGTATCTCTAGTTTCTATGTAAAAAAATTTATTTTTTAGAAAAAAATTAAATTAAATTTTACCTTTGGTCACGAATTAATAATATTAAAAAAGTACGATCAGAGTGTAGAAAGGGAAAAAAACTCTTGGCGCAAAAATTAGTACATTTAAAAAAATTGATAATGAAATATTAGTATTTAGAGAAATTTTTGAAATCATGTTGACTCCTTTTTATTTTTTTATTCTTTTGAATTCTTCACGAGATCTTAATTTTTTTTACTTTCTATCACAATTTTAGTTGCCGGTGTAAATGAACTGTTTTCTGATAATAAATAGGTAGCCTGCCTTATAGTGATTTGATTAGATTGCAAAAAGTAAAAACAAGATTCGAAAAAAAAAACAGTCGAAAACTTGCAAGAAATAATAACTCCGTAACGACCTACCTATCGAACACTGTCAGGTATCGAGAATTTTAAAATCAGTTTATGATCCAACCTGTGTAGGTACAAGGTTTTTTATAGACCCATTCAAATGTTAACAGTTAGACCAATAATTATAATATTATCTTTGGTTAGACAGCTACAAAAACGAGTTACCTGTTTACGACCTTATTATCCATGACCATAAGTTGTTATTTGGTAACATTATCTACCCAAAGTAAATTTCTTTAATGAATTGTAAATGAAATGAACCAGAGTCCTTCCATTTTGAAAAAAATTTACATGTATTGGTGCTCAATAAATAATACTTTTTTTTTGTCCTTTGTTGTAAGGTTTTATGTCGTTAACACTTTTTCTAATAACGGCATTTATTCAGCGTGACTAAGTTAGGCATTGCTCCCTTATAGAGATGCCATATGTCCGCAGAGGACGTTGCGAGGCTAATGTTTTTTTTATTACTGCAAGTGAAATTTCAATCCGAGTAATTAAGGCTGTTATTATACTATCATACATAACTTATTTACGCAAACCATTCAGATACTTGCAGAGCACAAAGTACCAGTCTTCTAGGTAAGGGAACGTATCCAAACTACGTGACCCATTTTTTTACCCCCCCCCCCCCCCTCGGTGACCACCCGTAGTATATGTGTAGACCCCCCCCTCCCCCCCTATAGTTTTCACGTAAAAATGCTTAAATATGGTTTTAAACCAATTTTTGTAAAAAGAAAGTTAAAGAAAAAAAATGCTCATATTTGTCTTTATTAATACGGCGCTTGTCGCGTGACTCCAAGAGAGCGTGCATATCCTATAACTACAAGTGAAAAAATATCATCAAGAAGCAAAACCCAAACCTGTCAGTTTTCAATCAGCTGACGTCCGTGTGTGTTTAAAAAACGCTAAAATGCGCGCCATATTTGAATATAGCTCGAAAAAGCGCGAGATTTCCCTAGAGGATATTGACTACGTGACTAAAACCTAACCCCCACCCCGCCCTGTGACCAAGCGTGGTATTTTGAAGACCCCCCCTCCCTCCCTAAACGGGTCACGTAGTTTGGGTACTTTCCCTAATGTGTACTGTACATTCTTCAAGCGCTATATGTAACTATGAAAGCGCTAGTGGCGGTAAGACCCGCCGCGCCAGCGAACGCCGCGCGCGTCCGCCCGACGTCCGATTTGCGTGTTCTTTGTTGAACCGTCCGACATCGCTTCTGGTTTCAACACCGAAACGCACTTCGAAAACGTTGCATACTTTTATAAATCCATCACGTGGGCTACCTCTAATGATGTTTATTAAATATGGACACTTCCGCCATTTTGTCAAATAAAGGGCGGGACGTGATTATAGGTTGTACTTATAGGTTGCACCTACTTGTCTAAAATTTCCCTTGGAAAAAAAAACTTATTTCCATTTATAACAAATTAGCATTCAGACTATGAAAGAAATGTGTCTGTTTGGCAGTTCCGGATATTACAACTCATTTGTACCTACAAATGTAGATAGATACGTATATAGGTGGCCGCCATTTTGTGTAAAATACGTAAGAGACACGAGATTATAACACAGTATATTTAATTCAATAAACCTTGAAAATATTAAACACACAATTCAAATAATTTTTTTCTTGCCTTATTATTATTATTATGATCCTATACTTATACTGTATCTACACTTATAATAAAGAGGAAATAAAATGACGAACTGCTGAATCGAGATTTAAAATTATTTTACTTTTCGAAAAAAAATACTCTGGCTGTCCCACAGCTGGGCAAAGACCTCACTTTCCACTTATCCCAGTCGAGTCTCCTGTTCGTTTTTCCACTTTCGCTTTGGTCTTCCACGGTTCCGACGACCCTCTTGCTAAAAATCCTTGTCTTATATACATATTATAAGCATAGAAATACATATTATAAGTATAGAAAATAACATAAATACGTCCACTAAAAGTACATAAGTACACTCAATGGATTTTTACCTGCTTACGTTCAATAATACAATATTGAACTCCAAGGTCAGCATTATCTCTGCGTTGTTATTCCTATTGTGATTTTCTAAAGGAGTTTTAAAAATTTCAACTCGATACTCTTTGGAAATTGTCAATGACTGTTATATTATTTAATTTACGTTACTTTAAAAATATGTTTTTACTTTTATGTTAACTTTGTGAACTAATAGTCAATGTTCAGGTCCAAATAGATAATAAAAAGCCGCGAGACGAAATTTTTTGCAATATTCGAAGATTAAAAAACGTGTATATCGTGAATTATTTTTTTATTATACACCAGAAAAATCAGTAGTATGCTACGTTATACAAAAGAGATTTTAATAGAATTCTATAACAAATCTATTGTATGTTTATAAATCCACTCTTGTACATATAACTTAAGCGTATTTTTCGTTTTATATAAAAATATGTGTGAAATTCCTTATTACATAATTTATGACGTCATAATCCTAAAGATATGGTGCGATTACCTTGTGTAATGATGTAATGTTACAGAGATATATTATATGAATACGTACAAGCTGTATGTTTAGAAAATCAGTAATATAACAATTTTACATACATACATAATGCTCACAACTTGGTCCCAGAGGGGTAGGCAGAGACGAAGGATCGCCTGACACACCTCACTAGCCTCGCTCACATTCATCAACCTTTTCATGCACCTCCTTTTATTCTTCTCACTGCGGACCCCAGTCAAAAATAGTTAACAATTTTACCATACAATAAAATTGGTATTATGCTCTTTCACCTTCGTCCGGGATGAAGACGAGAGAGCGTCGTTTGTTTGCTATTTCCTTCTCTTTTACTCCTAGAACACTACAAAATCTTTTCCTTTTTGTTTTATTGAATAACAAAATATGAATGGGTAAATATTTATGTTTATACCACTACCATCACAAGTCTGTTGCGGGAAACAGAGGTTTTATCTATGTATCTACCGCGTATCTCTCGTCTTCATCCCGGACGAGGCGAAGGAGCATAATTTGTATTTTTGACATAATTACGTCATAATATAGCAGCATCTTGATTAGCGTTGTAACGTATTTTACGTAAAAGGAATATTTAAACGCACATTAAATAACTACTGAATTTAAACCAAATATAATGATGGCATCAAAGTGCAATATGCCTGTAGGCAACGATCTCTATGTACTACTAGATTTCCAAACAATCGCTCTGTTCGACGCAAGTAGCCACAACTCTTTCACATTCACTTTGAAACTTGTGCAGTTACTACACAGAAAATTAAATTATTTACTAAATATTGACATTATTTAACTGTAGTGCTAATATTTAGTACCTAATAATTAAATGTTCTGAGTAGTAACTGCACAAGTTTCAAAGTGAATGTGAAAGAGTTGTGGCTACTTGCGTCGAACAGAGCGATTGTTTGGAACGCTCCATCTGGTAGTACATAGAGATCGTTGGTAAAAGTTGTCTATTTTACACGTCCACTCGTTAATTCCGTGTGTGTATGCAACGTTTTATATAAATAATTTCATACAAAATCATTAGTCATACGAAAACAAACTCCTTAATCTCGAAAACAAAATATATAATAGATGGTGTTCCTAAGTGGACCGCAAAGTTTCCATGGTACTACAAACCTGATTTTGCAGCTTGTGCCTTTCAAGTACTTTTTACCGAGACGCAAATAGCGTTGGTTTGGGTTTGGAATGAAATTATACAGTTGAGTTCTAGAGGTCAACATAAACAAATTAAACATAAATAGAAAAATCACATATATAACATTAATTGTATATTATATAAGAACAGAACTTTCATATAATAATAATGTCTTTATTCCAGGAAAAATCCCATAAAATACTAAATAGATTTTTTTTTATTATAAATGAAGTAAATAGTACAATAATGAACTAGTGCATACAATTTGCAAGACATACATATATCCTTTTACAATACATATATTATCCGCATATACTTTCTCTTTGTTACATGCAAAATGATTTACAGTACTTTCAGCAAAAAGGAACGTTCTAGCCTCGTCTGCCTGCGATTCGTTCGTCGCATCGCTCGCTACGCCATTTTATTATTCATTCATTACGGTTCACTCCCGGCCGGTGTATATTCTGCCTACATAAAGGGGTGTTGGAGAAATGTATGACGTTTAGTTTGAAGCGGATATTTAATTATAAATAGCGGATTTATTTAGGACTTTAAATTATTCCCATAAAAAAACATTCTTTTTTGCGAGTAGAGGTGTGTTTAGCTATCCATAACCCACCAATATAATATCGTCTGCAAAAACAAAAAAATTATAATACATTTGATATTGTATTTTTTTTAACATGGCCATTTAATTTAACGTAACGTTATTTTGACTCTGTATAATTAATACAAATAAATGAATATGAATAAAATAGAAAATAATTATTATAAAAGATAAGATACGAGTACATGCAATTTTGGAAAAAATATGTCAATTTAGTCCAAAGTCTTCCACGAATCAAAGTCAAAGTCTAGTCAAAATCATTTATTGCATATGAGTACACTTGGTACATTTATACACGTCATTTTTTTATCGACTACCGCTTCCTAGGTGTTAGCGCTGTGAAGAAGAATCTTCCTAATGTATTTATTATTTTAAATGGAAAGGCAACTTATAGCTGATGCTGTGATATCAGCGGTTGAGTTGCTTATTTTCTTTGAAAATAAAGTCTTAACATTCTTATTTATGTGGCAAATACAACAAATTCGAATATTTATTCAAAATAGAAAAAAATATTCAAAATTGCCTGTTATTTAAATTCAAAATTTTTCTACCTTAGTAGGTTTGTGAGGAGTCTTTGAGGTAAATTACCTCTACTTCCGTTTTTTTTAATCATAGTAAAAATAATTTTTGTTATCAGATCATTATTGCGAAAATCGTCACAAAATTAATATGATTGCGATACAGTATTTTCTAGAATTATTTTTGGTATCCGTTTGCCTCCGTTAGCGGATACAGAATTCTACAACGAACATCCCCACATAAAGGACGACAAAGCTAAGAATAAAGTTGAAATCAATTTATCGAAGCCACTGCAAAACAACATCCAAGTATCTAGTAGATAAGTCAACATTATTATAATATTCTACAAATACAGTACACTATACTATCTTTATCTAAATATATAACTAGCTGGAGAGAAGCGACGCATTATATTCTGTGAATAAAATACATAAAGCCCACGCCTTGGTCCCAGAGCTGTAGGCAGTCACGATGTATCACCACTTTGCGCGATCCTGACACACCTTTCATTAACCTTCTCATCCACCTGCTTTTATTCATCTCACTGCGGACCCCAGCCTTTTTGAGGACTCTAGCTGTAGTTCCTTCCACATTCGCGCTCTAAATGTCCAGACCAACGCAACATACCATTCTCTACCTTTGTTACTACATCTTCATTCAAACCACACCTCTCGCGTATCAGTCTGCCACAAAACTAAAATAAAACGTTGCGAATACCTGTATATCGCTAAAGTATATTGTTTGTTTGGCGGTTATTTATGATAAATGATTAATTTACTTATAACTTATGTCCGGGAATACTAATTTCCATGACTTATGCATTGGTTCTTATGCTATAAAAACGAAATGGCTAAATATTGCTAAATCTAAAATGATATTTAAGAGCATCATAAACACAGATCGTAAATATCTTTGTCTAACGCCAGATAAATATGTTCGACCAGTTTAAATTGTGTGAAATCTAATATACTCGTCTACATGAAGCAGTTGAGTTCTTATCTCTTAATATATACCCAAAATAGCATTTTCTAGACCTTAACGTCTGTTTGCGTGTCTGCTTGCTGGCCGAATGTCATTCCAATCGAATTTCTCATCTAGCAATTAATTTGAAAGGTAATACGCAAGTATTTCATCATCGCAAACATATTTTCGTATCAATAATCGACGCTCTCGACAAAAAAAAATCAACCCGAACACGAAGACGTGTCAACTAGAACCGGGCTTAGCAGAAAATATACAAAAACTTAAAGAATATCTTCGTACATTGCTTGTTTGGTTCAGTAATTATGTCCTTGCTTTGTGTTCGGCGAAGCAATGCATTGCTATGCAATGAGTATGTGTGTGAATCATATTATCGCGAAAGAGTGCAGTAGTCCAGTAGAGACGGTGCGACTTCGTTGTCGTGACTCAGCTGAGTCGGCATGGGGCCGGTACACTCGCTACTTCAATTTGCGTCCATTACACTTAGCTACATTACCCATTGCTGCTTCAAACCCGTATCGTATTAAGCAATGACTACTAAAGCTTCAATGTATCATAGGTATTAAAATAATTTACTCAATTTACTATGTTGCGGACGCTTATTGACTCGCGTCGCTCGCTTTTGGCCTTCTTGTCAAAGGAGTCAGATCTCGTTTATAATATTGTTTTCTGTTACTCATATACTTTGTATTTGGAAATGAAATTCACTTGCTTTGTTTATGTATTACAATTATACAATTATAATTTTCGTTTTATTTATTTAATGTTTTTACAGCAATTTATAATAAAATTTTATATTAGGTTAAAACGGTATTTTTTATACCTACGAAATACTAATATAATAATACTAATTAAAAATAATATTTTTTTACAAAATAAATATTTCTAAAACTTATATTTTAGACTAAAGTCTAGCTGTTATAATGTATTAATCTATCTCCGTACGTATTACAGAATATGTAATTGCATAGCGCCGAGGCAGCGCGACGATAAACCAAAACACGTTTACAAAATGGCCGCATCCGCGTCATTGGCGTAATGAATATTATTTTTTAAAGTCTATCCTGAATTATCTTGATGATTGATTTGTTTATCTTTTCGGTGGTAAATATTTCTACGTTTATGTTATTAAAGTCCTTGTTACTTTGTTTGGATTTTAATTATATTGTTGTGACTGATTATAAAACTACATTATTTCTAAAATACTTGTAAATACTCTACTAGGTAAGGTGTAGTTTTAGGGACAAAGGAAAATACAGAGTTTATATAAGTATCGAGACATTTATTGTTATAGAAATAATACATACCTACATACGTAACGCTCACGCTTTAGTCCCAGAGGGGTAGGCAGAGACGGTATATCGCGACTTTGTGCATTATTATAGAAATAATAATAATAATAATTATTATTTATTTATTTTATTTGATATGGAAAGAAGCTTGTAACTTATTATGTTATAGATTTAATAATGTAATGAACTTATTAATTTATTAATAATTATTGTAAATTAGTAAGGCAATTAACTAATTAATTAGCTATAATAATAACTACATTATTAATAATTAAAGTGTACCGGGGCAAATCCAACTACTGAGTTTATTCTGTAGTTATATGTATTTGTTAATTGAATAGTTTGCACCTTAACAGCAAAAATCCATAACGGTACAAAGAAACAAATAAATTTTAAACAATGCACAAAATGTACAAAACATTAAAAATTATTTAATACATTAATTATTTTTTTTAATATATTTATTGATCAAAACAATAGAGATACGCCGTTGTATATCTAGTCTTCTAACGAAACTAAAACTGAGGTTTATCTGTAAAAGACGAGTTCACAACAAATAAGTTATGTACTTTTACAGATCATAGCATAAACAAACATAATTAAGGTACATTTCAGATTTATAAAATATAGTCATTATCCTGGCTATATAGCAGATGTTTTTTTTACTGCTTTTTGTGTTTAGGTTGTGTTAAATAACTAAATTTATTTACACATTAATTACTGAGCCCTATATGCATCTTACTTATAAATAATGTGGTTATTATTATTACTAATTAATTAATTGCTTTACAATAAGACTGATGATAAATAATAGAAGAGACGAAAGTTTGTTGGCAAAAGTTTCAGCAGCGCAATTATATTTTACTTCCAAACAAATTTCCAAAACGTCTATAAGCTCGTCAAATTGTTTAAGACTCGCAAAATTCTCTTAAAATATAAAGAAAATACTTGTTTTTGTATACTTATGTATATAACTTGTTCCTTAACAACTGACGAGTATATTTTTTTCCTCGTTCGTCGCCTTGGTTTTCTTTCTGAAAAACAAACTTTCAAAAGTTTGAGGGGCTTTCGTTATGAACAAATGGCAAAAAATAAATAAATACCCTACCCCTGAGGGGTAGGCAGAGATGAGAGAGAGACTTGGAAAACTACTGTTATTATAGTGTTATACACAGTAGAAGGGTATTTAGCGGATAAAAATTTCGATTTAATTAATTTTAAAAATTACCCTCTATATAGTTTGCCATATCGACAAGGTCAATCATGTCAGCTGTAATATAATAAAAAGACTTATTGTAACTCTTGATTATGCAATAAATGAATTATGATGATACATCACCACTTTGCGAGATCCTGACACACCTCACCAGCCTCACTCAAATTCATCAACATTTTCATGTGATTCGGATGGCCCTCTTTCATTCATCCAACATTTTCCAAAACAAAAAAATATATTATTAAATAACTACAATTATAAAATATAATTTAATATAATATTGGTTCTATTTTTAATTATTTTTTTATTCAACAAAATTTTACAATATATACATTACAGTAATGTCCACAGAAATGAAAGTTCATTTGTATGTGAACAGAGCGCTCACGTGATCAGTACATCAGTCTACACCCAGCGACATGAAGAGCTTGTGCAGTTCTTGCTTTAGTAATCCACCTGATACAATGTATTTTAAATCGGATGGCAGAGAATTACAAATTTTAGCCATAACATGACCGCTGGTAATAGTACAGTATAGTGTAAATGACCGCCTCGTTGGTCTAGTGGCTTGGTCATTGGACTCGAGCGCAAGAGGTCCTGGGTTCGATTTCCACTGGGGACAGACAAATTTGTACAATATGTACAAGTTAGTCCCGGTCTGAATATTATATTTGTGTATTATATATATGTAGGCAGTAGCACAATGTCAACATTATTACTTTATTCACCATGTGGGTAATTGCATGTAAGCTAGTGTCATTCACTCATTACAGATACTTTGGAAGCATAACATTATATTGTCTCATTTCTCTCGCCTTTCCTATCAAATATACTACAATTTGTGAATGGTCCAATCCTTGGTTAATTCCCTAATAATAGCACAGGAGAAAATCCTAGTTTGGTAATATACAAGTGTATGTATATGTATTATATATAATAAATAATATTTATTTAAATGATCTGAAAAATAAAAACTAAAAAATAATTTATAAAGTCCACAGAAAGATTTGTAGTTATTCGTAAATTGTTTACTTTATCCCTATTTCGTCATGTTACATTCGCATTCTTCGTATATGGAACATATTGTTTTTCTTTTTATTATTTTTACGCCATGTTTAACAATGCCAGATATTATGAGATGTCAATGGGCTCGATTCTGAAGGCACAATGTTAAAATTTGACAGCACTAAAACTGTTGCTATCCTTGTCACACAGTATTATGAAGATAAAGACGAAACCAATTTTAGCGCTGTCAAATTTTAAATGTGTGCCTTCAGAATCGGGCCCAATGTATTCTTTATTATTTTTATACCCCCTTTCGCCTGTCGGATAAAATAAAAAATCGTGCAGTGATTTAATTCGAGACTGCGAAGGTAACATGGCGATTTAATTTGTGGTGTTTACGAACGCACTTTTGTGATTCTGCGTTGGCAACACTGGAATTGCATCATCATTCATCACTTCCTAGAAAGTTTTGTTTAGAGGAAAGACAATTTATCATTATAAAAGCGTGACTCGGTCTTGAGTTAACGTATTTAGCCAACGCCCCGAGATTTGTTCGAGGCAAATATGATAACTGCGGAATACCATGACAACCCCTAAAAATACTTAAAATATTATATCTGTAAAAATATTTACAAGTTAAAAAGATAATTAATTCACTTGTACATGTCACGTAAGTTAATAAGTAGATTATTTAAATAATGTCGCACATTTTATTCACGAGACGATATCAAATCCCATCATCGTTCAGGAACTCCTCAACTGAGTAGTAGGACTTAGCAATAAGCCATTTTTAAATACGCTGCGCGCTGGTGGAAGCTGCATTTTTATGTCTCGGGGTAAATAAATGATTATAAACGGGCGATCCAAGTACATAAATATTAATATATTTATTTTAGGGTACAAAATTATCAAAATAATTATCCATGCTGATTCCTAACTTAATCTCTTTAATTTTTGACTTCCATATGATAAATTCATTACTAAAATGTTGTGTAACACAAATACAAAATGTACTACGTATTCTGTTTGTTGATAAACACAATACAATACAATTCACTTTATTGCACAAACAAATACAGTTACACGTTACAAAAGATACAATTACTACAATTTAGGCGGTCCTATCGCTTTAAGCGATTTCTTCCAGACAACCTTTGGGTAGAAAATATTATGCCAGAGACATTGTAGGTTGCGCTGATTAGGAAATTTAAATGATAAATAGGTACTTATATGACTATAATAAATAAAATGAAATAGCAAGTAAGTCATAAGTATTAAGTTTTTATGGTTCTACACATATTACATAATATGTTCACAATATTTGTGACGCTTTTTTTTTAATGCAATTTTACGCGTTTGGATACAAGTTGAATTCGCGTTGGAATACACGTAAACCCACATTGATAGCGTTAGCGTTTATTTAATTATTGTTTTATGATTTTTATTATTATCAAGATAATTATGAATGATAATTGTCACTTCGAACCCAAACTTATTTTAATAAAAATCCTGTACTTCTAATAGTTTTATATTTTAAAATGAACTATCTTTGGCAATAATTAAATAACCCACATTTCCTAATGGCTAAAGGCGGGCCGAGCGCTATGCACCGTCTGACCCGATTTTATGACCGCAGTGAGTACACTACCGACAGCTCAGTGGAACAGCCTTCGATTCAGACGCGTACACCCCACCGCGCAGAGGCATATACGCCTTTACATTGCATAGGTGTGTCTGCAAACCTGTGCAGCTCATTGTACCGTTTGCCGGGTATAGTACACCACACAGCGCGCGTTTCACTTCTATGTTATAGGTTCTAGGTTACTAAAGTGCATATGAAAATCTGTGCGGCCTGCTGTACTTTGTTGGATGTTAGCACTAATTGTGTATTGATAGCTCGTTATAAAATTGCTGTTTATAACACCTTTAAAATCGTTGCAGGTCTATTGATAATGACTACATAGTCTTTCATCATATCAGCCCTTAGACGGCCACTGTTGGACATAGGCCTTTCTCAATGAACGCCACCATACCCGGTCTTCCGCCCTCCGCATCCAGCCCGTTGGTGGTCGGTTACCCCGCGCGTGCTGAATCACGGTTTCCACTCCAGAACTCGTCTGCCCCAACCGTCGTTGGTACTGCGACAGATGTGACCCCCCCATTGCCACTTCAGCTTGCTAAGCTTGCCTTTCGGCTATGTCGGTCACCTTCGTTCTTCGTCATAGTTTTTATTACGAACCATTAAAAGAAACCCCAAGCATAGCCCTCTCCATAGCTCGCTGAGCGACTTGGAACTTGTGGATCAGGCCCGCCGTCAATGTCCGCATTTCCAAAATGTTTAAAGACAAGTCTTTAATCAGTGCGTCCTCTACGGCGCGGATATGTGGACACAATAGTCTAGTATTTTTTTAAATTTACATACCTAAAAACCCAATAAAATACTAAAACCTCGAGTAAAAATAGGTTATGTCTACCTAGAAAAAGTCGAAACAACCTTGACTACTTACTGCGTGAGTTTTAAAATAGTTATTCCAAAATATTCTCTTGGTAAAAGCGTGAAGGATTATTTTCCCTTAGGTGCAGAATGTCTCAAATTACAAAATGTCCAATTCGAGAAATGTCCTAGAGTAATTTCACTAGCAATAGCAAAGTCATAGTTATAAATAACAAAAATCACAAATTCTTATCTAACAAAATGACAATAACAATTTAGGTACATTCGAAAAAAATATTGAAATTAACGCGAATAAAATCAATTTACTGTCATTTGTTGCATTTATTTGTACATAAAAATCACAGAATCATTTAAGAGGCGAGCGGCCATGCGCGAATTAGTAATACCGGATATAATCTCGAGCAACCCGGAAACTTTACCTCATTATTACTAATTAATAATTGATGATAATAATTATACGTTATGTTATAAAGTAGGAAAAAAATATTATTTTCAAATCTATGAGTTATCCGGAAATCAATAAAACAGCTCCAATATCAATGTACTTTTTAACATATTTCAATGTACTTTGTAAAAAGATGTAAAAAGAGAACGCATTACAAAATTCGATCATTTAATAAAGGCATAAAATAATTCAAAATCAGAACATCATCGCAAAATTTCATAATTCTTTGTTAAAATACTGGTTGGAAGTTTCAGAATGTATTATTAATTAGATTATTTAATAAATAAATTCGAAATCAGAACACCATCACAAAATTTCATAATACTTTGTAAAAACACTGGTTGGAAGAAGAAGAATGTATTACTAATTAGATTATTGAATAAATAAAGTTATTCAAAATCAGAACATAAGCACAAAATTTCATAATACTTTGTAGAAAGGCTGCCTGGAGATCCCAGAACGCATTGAATGAGGAATGAATAGTGAAATAATTCAAAATGATAACGTGTCGTCATTCGTCAGTGTATCCGCAGTTGTGTCCGCAGCCCGCTGACTCATGCGGCCAGGGCGCTCCGTGAGACGTGCGACTCACCGCATACGCTTATATTACATGACAATCTTATGTTATGAACTTATGATGAAATGAAACTACACATTCAAGTATAGATACTGGCTGGATTTTGATTGAAGAAATGCTTTTTTATACAAAGTGTTATGATATTTTTATTTCATAAAATTCATAGAGTAATATAATAGTATAATTTCATAAAATATCAATAACTTTGTATTATTTTATTACTAACTTATGCCCGCGACTTCGTCCGCGTGGGTTTCAATATTTACACATCTTCACTGCTTTTAACGGTTAATATGGTTTCCCGTAGGAATAAGATGTTTTTTTCGGGATAAAAACTATCCTATGTCCTATTCCAAGACCTAACCTATATGTGTTAAGTTTCATCCCGATCCGTCCAGTTGTTGAAGCGTGATTGAGTAACAAATATCCAAACTTTCGCATTTATAATATTAGTGGGGTGGGATATCATGAGGCGACATACATCCACTGTTGAACATAAGCCACATTTTTGGTGGGCTGTTCATTGCGGAATTTCCCATAATCACCACGCTTGGTAGGCTGATTTGTAATCGCAGTAATGATCTTAATATACACAGTGAAATGCTGCAGCCTATCCCCGGTGCAAATCCCTTATTCGCCGTGACTACACCTACGGGAAAATTTTGTGTGGCCCTATTCTTAGCCGGAAACCACACGGTATTATTATATGATTTTTATTTATTAGCTTTCTTTCACTGCATATTAGAAATACAGTTACTTATGCCACTAATAATATAAATGGGAAAGTTTGGATGTTTGTTACTCAATCACGCTTCAACAACTGGACGGATCGGGATGAAACTTGGCACACGTAATAGATTAGGTACTGGTTTAGGACATAGGATGGTTTTATCCCGAAGAAACATCTCATTCCTATGGGATATACATTATAATTTGTGATGTTAAGTTGTCCACGCAGACGAAGTCGCGGGCAACAACAAGCTACTAAAATATAATTACAATAAAGACGTAAAGCTGATTTGTTTTAACTGGACATATGCTAGATTTACATAATAATTTAATATTTTTATGTATAAGTTATGTTATAGAAATGGGATTTGTGCAATCGATTCAACAGAGAAGGTTAAATAACTAACTGGTGTGAAAGAGCGAGATAGTATAACTCGATATTTAATGAATCACTGACTGCAAAAGGGCGTAACCGCCAGACACAAAACAATATATATTTTATGACTTATTCGTAACGTATTAGGGCAGGTAATGAGATAAGGAAGTTACTGGACAAGTTCTCTAGTATATTTGTAACGTATATTTAAAAGCAAATCTTATCTATCGTCGAAGCGAGGGGCTTTTTGCGCTTGTCTATTTGTTTTAAAAAATATCTCGTATTTATTTATGGTTTTGTGTACGACTTGCACAGGCGGCCTAGAGAATACCATTTGTCAAATTTTCACAATCTAAATTGGACTTTAACTGTAATCTGATAAAATCTATTTAATCCATTCATCATATCAGCCCTTAGACGCCCATTGTTTCACATAGGCCTTCGCCAATGAACACCTTCTTTTTTACTCTTCATGCCCCGCGCTGACGTTTGTGATGATGCAGTATGCGGATGCTGTTATGCAGTTGGTCCGGGTTTATCTATTGCCAATAAATGATATATTTCTGTGGTACCAACAGTAGAAATCGAATTTAAAATTATTTCTTTGTTTAAATGCTGATTCGTTCTAGTCATTTTGTACCGTGAGAATCAGATAAGGCAGACACATATGACTATTAGGGATTCCCCGTCCAAAC
Organism: Esperia sulphurella; assembly: GCA_947086405.1. Taxonomy (NCBI): domain Eukaryota; kingdom Metazoa; phylum Arthropoda; class Insecta; order Lepidoptera; family Oecophoridae; genus Esperia; species Esperia sulphurella. The sequence continues at coordinate 7,198,272 of OX352282.1, forward strand.
TATCGCCAAATTTTTTTAAAGTAATATTCTTATACTCGCATAGTTATAGTATGCGTGATACAAGGATATTAATCCAAAAAATTTGATTCGACCATTTGGAGGGAAACTCCCAATGATACAACGTGAACTTAGATTTGACCTGATTCATTCAATCGAATAAATAAATAATATCTGTACATTCCAAATACGAAAACAAACGCCATTTGCGTTTCAAAAAGATACTTTAGCAGCAAAAACAAGTTTGTGCTACCACATTAAGTTTGCAATCCACTTTAGAGCACCCTTTTTTTTTGAGACGCAAATATGCGTTTGTTAACTACATGAAACAAAAAATGATATAAATGAAATTTGTGTCTACTTATTCTATTTACTACTAGCTGACTTCGTTGGGCGGTAAACATTTCCCGACTACCACGAAAAAGTATTTTAATTTTTCGGCCTATGACACTCACAAATAACGTGGTTTTCTATTAGTAACAGAATTTTCAAAATCGCTTAGTAGATCTAGAGATTATCCGCTACAACCTCACAAACTCATTCTTTATAATATTATTATTGTACAGAAAACATGGCACATATTAATAACGGATCGAAATTAATCTTAACAAGATTACCGCCATTCAGTCATCTCTAATATGCTTGTTTGTTTTTGGTTTATATTCCAGATTTATTGAATTTGAATAATAATTTCAATATTTAATACTCATTTGCTACCATTTCAATTAGTCTATAAACATAATAGTGTCTCCGATATTTACATTATGTTTGTTATAAATCACGGGTGATCATCTGAATGTATAATGAATTAACTGTTTTTACTCTTTACTATTATTAACTTTATATTATTTCTGTGTATACGCCTGAAAAGGTAGGGTTTAGTGATACTCTTTTTTTAAGAACTTATGGCACCTGAATTCCATACACAATAAATTTCATTTCATTTCCAACATATTCAATTAAAACATTCAACAAACGACATAACTAAACGTGGTTTTAGCCTAATCAACAAAAGATGAGTGTCGAACAATCGGCCTGATATAAGTCAGGCATATCATGAAATGGTCCCGGATCACGATAATGCTAGGCGCATAATTATCTGCCTAATTTTATGATCGGCCTGCGACATATAGCTTTGCGACACTAGCTTTGAGATTTCAGTAGTAAAAGTTTGAAAATCGGTTCAGTAGTTGCGAAGATTACCTCGAGCAAACTCACAAACTTTATCTCTTTATTTTATTAACATAGATTAGGTGCCTTATGTTATGTGTGGATAAGATAAGCAAGACTGATTAGGGACTATGTTCACCGAATTATAAATGAATCGCTTATTGCAGAAAGGACTCATGCGCCGGGTTTCTCTAAAGTTACCTTATGACGTATTCCTAACTTGTTAAAGCTGGTAATTAAATAATTATGTTAATATACAAGTGATCTTTTTGCAATAAGTGTCCAAATATGTGGCCAGCGTAGAATATTTTTTTGTTTCCCGCTGGGAAACTTAGCCTATGATCATATACATTTTAGTTTAGGCGGATCTGTGAATTGATAATACACAAAGAATCGCACCCTCGCAATTTTAATATAAGTTAGCATAATAAATGTTATTTATATCTGGCAACTTTAGACCTAGCTAGACTGCGTAGACTAGCTAGATGAAGTTTGAGTCGAGCTTCACGTAAATAAATAATAAAATAAAAAAGTCATTTATTTCTTACCCTGACAAAAAAGAATTTACAACGAATCACATTACAATAAATAAAACATTAATATAATTATTATTAAATTAGTAAAATATAAAATGAAAAAATACTATGTTATTAATTATTATTTTAAAAAAAAGTTTTTTTTTATCTTTAAGTAATTAATATCCGGCTCGAAGGACCATGTTTAATTATGAAAATAAGGACCGGCGAGAAGTCAAACCACATTGTAATAATTGTAAAGAGGATCTAATTTTTCTGTCAACTGTCATTCTCTACGGAGACGCTAATTCAGCTCAATATTAAACACAAGTTCATTAAGTAAGAACCCCTCTTTGGGTGTAGGCCTCCTCCAGTGCTAGCCATGTTTTTTCGGTCTTTCGCGCTTTCGAGCTTCACGTTAGTTATTATAAAACAGTATTCTTTAAAAAGAGTATGTCTTTGATTTGTTTGATATAATGAGTTCGAAGGACTATAACAATTAAGCACTTCGAGCCATGGGGGCTAGGAGGTGAATAAAATTATGTTTGATTGCTTAAGTTGGAAAGGTAAATAGTATGGTTTGCAGTGCCGAATTGGATTTACTGTTATGGTGCTGTAAGAGTATTTTAAATAAAATAAAAAATATGCAGCTGTATAAAAGTTTATTAATTAGAACTAAAAAAGCAATAATTAAAAGCTGTGAGCTGTATAAAAATAACATATAAACTGATGCTATATACTTAGCCATTTTTAAAAACAATATAAATTGCGCTCCCTTATCTCAAAAACACCCCCCACCAGATTGGAGGGTTTTCCAACAAAATGAATGAATTTACCAAGTAGAAATGGGTACCAACCGGATTAAAATCCATTGGTCGTCGGTGGTGAAAATCCAGTTATCACTCATTTGTGCGGGCGATAACCAATTACCTACTTTGGATTATATTATGTAAGTTATTGATGGGATCCGAAATGTGGTGATCCGCTAGAGAACTAAAGTCTTCGACTTAGCTCAAAAATTAGTACCTACGTTGAAGTGGCAGTGGGGATAACCGCTGGGGTAAACGAGTTCTCGAGTGGAGACCTCGACTGGGCAAGCGTAATGTGGGACACCCCCTGGCTAGATGGAGCGACGATCTGCTTAAGGCGGCTGGCAGTGACTGGATGAGAAGAACAGAGGATCGGGTTCAGTGGCGCACCTTGGGAGAGGCCTATGTCCAAAATTGGACTCTGTCAGGGTGATGATGATGATGATAAGTTATATAATATAATAATATAATCTAAAGCAAACCTCACCCGCACAAACCCATTTCATCCTACAGTTTGACCCACCCGTGGGTTAAAACCCATATCTGGTACCAAACCTCGTTAAAATCATCGAATTCCGTTTTAAGTAAATACGTGTAGCGTGAACGAACCCACAGGTAAAGCTAATATTCTATTATCGAGTCTGTCTGTAACATAGTTTGTATATATGTATGATATAGCCCCCGCCGCCGCTCGCCATCGCGCAAGACTGTCTGGCTTGATTTGTAGTCTGTGAGACCGGAAAGCGAGCGCTCTGCATTTCGGATCTGAAAATAAATGATGCAGTTTTAAATGTTCATAATACGGGATTTTTAATGAACTGTGCTATTTAAAACGTAAATATATATTTTAGTTTATTATAACTACTCGAGTTCATAAGTCAGGAGTATGTCACATTTCCTATTTTGTCCGTCTGCGCCATGCGAAGGTAAAAAAACTAATAAATAATATTTTGCCTTACTGTGTTGTTCTATTATATATACACTTATTTTTCATCTAGTAAGCGAATTATGTTTAAACATATAAAAATTTACTTTAAATTTTTCATATCTAAAATGTAATGTAAATTAAAAATATTAAAACAAAAGTAAAAATTCAATGAATTAGAAATGTGAACAATGAAATAATATTCCTAAAATTAAAAATAACTAAATAATACATTTGTATTACACGATTTTATTTTATCATGTCTTTAATTCGTATAATTCATTCAAAGTTTTTCTTCATTTTAGTAGGATTTTTTTAACTTTAAATTTGATTTTGTTATTAAATTAAATTAGTGATTACAATTTGAGCCTGGAGCCCATATTTAGTTTAATTAGTGTATTTACCTAACAATTATTAAATAAACTCGAATGTCAATTGCAATAATAATAGAAATAAACATGGATCGGAATTAGGTAGTGTCATCTATGTTTCTGCACCGAAATGTTTATGTTAATAAGAATATTCCGTGATTATTACGGAGATTTATTTAAAAATTGGTTTATCATTTGTTTGTCATTCAATTATGTATAAACTCATACAGTAATATAAATATGGACATCCACATCTCTCATTTATAATTGTTTTCCGCCCTCCTGCTTACTTATCAGCAGGGTTGGCATGTTTTAAACAAAGTGTTTAAAACATCAGTCTTATACATGTTTTTTATTATTTAAAACATGTTTATTTATTCTTTAAAACTGTTTAAATAGTTTAAAACATGGTTTAAACACGTTTTATATAAAAAAAAACTGTTTTTATACAATTGTCCCGATGTCCCGGGATTTTAGTTACGATAATAAAATCCCACCAAAATAAATGTCTATATTAATCTTCTGTAAGTATAAATTTTCGTTGCAAATACTAAGCTAAAAATATATGGTATTGGGTCTGGCCAGCGTGGGGAGTGTAGGCCAAATCCTCCGTATGTCCCCGGCAGATGAGAGAGGCTTGTGCTCCTGCAGTGGAGACAAAAATAACCTAATGATGATGATGATGATTGGGTCTGGCCAGCGTGGGGAGTGTAGGCGGCCAAATCCTCCGTCTGTCTCCGGCAGATGAGAGAGAGTTGTGCTCCTGCAGTGGAGACAAAAATAACCTGATGATGATTGGGTCTGGCCGGCGCGGGGAGTGTAGGCCAAATCCTCCGTCTGTCTCCGGCAGATGAGAGAGGGTTATGCTCCTGCAGTGGAGACAAAAATAACCTGATGATGATTGGGTCTCTCCTGCGCGGGGAGTGTAGGCCAAATCCTCCATCTGTCTCCGGCAGATGAGAGAGGGTTGTGATCCTGCAGTGGAGACAAAAATAACCTGATAATGATGGGGTTTTAAGAGGCCAGCGTGTTACATTATTTGCATTGGAAAGTATTTATGCAAACGTTTTTTTTTAAATGCTATTAAATAGTTTGTAACGTCTTATTAACTGCGTGGAACAATAAATGAATATATTTAAATTATCGATCACGTATTCGTCTTTTCTGTCCACCTGACGATTTTATTTTCAATGCCACTTGGAATTTACGAATTCCGTGAAACAGATATCTTTTCACGGCACAGAGAGATACAATAATATAAATACATATGCTGTTGTGATAATGCGAAGGATCTTTAGTTGTTATTCTGTGGCGCGTCGTTACGAACGTGTTAGATAATTAAGAACTGGTTATTTTTATTTGGTTTGGACGATTTTGGAGTCATTACACCTCGTAATGGGTAGGTATACTTTTATTACTGGGTAAATATTGCATTTCGTATGCTTAATATCTGAGTCATTGGTTTCTATCAAAAAATATTATATATATATACAATAAATATTAAACTGACAAAAATATTACGTCGTATTAATTTACAGTTACTAGTATTTTGTGCTGTTATTATAGGGTTATTTATTTATTTTTGTTTTACATTTAAAAAATTAAATCAGTAATATATAAATTGTGTATTTGATTTACTACTTATTGTAGTAAATAACATTGTTGTTATGTTATTTTCTTGTGTTATGCAATATTTATTTTTGTCTTTGGTATTAAGCCTGTTGTGCAATTGTGTGCAAGAGATCGTACAATACACGACGGCACGCCCCTCTACTTTTCGTAAGGGGTGAGCGCGGGACGCGGGGAATTATTTCGATCTATCCGAACGTTAGTATACGTATGCACTTATTGATGATTGGTGCGTAACGATAGACCTAACGCATACAATGAAATGTAAGCGATTCAGAGGAGTGGGGAGTGCCCTCTTGAACTGCAGTACGATTATAAATAATTTAATTTGATCGCCTCGTTGGCCTAGTGGATGACCACATTGGACTCGAGAGCCAGAGGTCGTGGGTTCGATTCCCACTGGGGACAGACTACTTTGTATGATTTGTACAAGTTGGTTCCGGTCTGCATGTGATATTTGTGAATTGTTCAGTCCTTGTTTAATTCCTATAGCACATGAAATCCTAGTTTGGCATTAGACAAGTGTATTGTATATGTAAGATTTATTTTATTTATTATTTTTAATCTTTTAAAGTGGTATCTTGTATAAGTTATCATTTCCCAAAATTACATTTCATTATGCTCACGTTGGATAACTATCTTTAGGGTTCCGTCAAATTAAACTCCCTTATAGCAAACCGTCGTAAAGTCGTTTGTATTGTAAGAATGTATAACGTCGGTTTGAAACTGATACACAACCGGTTAGTATGGGTACTTTTTTTAAAGTATTGAAATTTTTTTTGCTATACAAAATTTATGTAAGGTATACTTATCTGTCAAATTTCAATCTAAGTTGAACCGTAACGATCTCAAGATACATTTAAGTCGTGCTTTAACAGATGGAACATTATCACCTAGAGACCGACTGTACAAGTGCAGTGCAAGTGAGATATCAAAGTACGTATCTCGATGAGCAGATTCTTATCATTGATGGAACCCTCCTTGCATTTCACGCAACACTTCTCTTTGTTATGTAGCCCTAAACTATAAACCCATAACTTCCTACTAATATTATGAATGCGAAAGTCTTAATATTTGGATGTTTGTTACTCAATCGCGCTTCAATCACTGGTCGGATCGTGATGAAACTTGGCACACATATAGGTTAGGTTCTGGAATAGGACACAGGATAGTTTTTATCCCGAAAAAACATCCCATTCCTACGGAAAATACATAATAATTTGTGATGTTAAGTTGCTCACGCGGACGAAGTCGCGGGCTACAGCTAGTATCTGATAAATAAGAATGTTTTCTTCGCATCTGTACATTGCATATATACAGTGCCTACAGCGCACTGCGCGTTCAATATAATAACATTTTCAGAGCCCAGTTAGGGCTGGCCCGATACTGCAGCGCATCATTGACGTTCGCAGAAGTTGGAACAAACGATTTTAATGCAATAATGTGCAACAAAACGAGCTCTCTGATGCGCAGGCTGCGGGGCGGCGGCCGGCCGGCGCTAACTGGATCCTGGAGATGACAGACGAGAGGTTCGACGGCCCCATCGTCAGACACTGGGTGGGGCTGATGAAACCTATTTCTAGGCATTTAAAAAACTTGCTTTTATGTTTCCTAACATAGTAGTAACACTTTTACTAACAATACCGATGTATTTATAAATAATAGTCAAACATTTAAATTATTTATAAAAACCTTGGGGGATGAACGACAAGTATAATATATTAATAAATAAATAAATAAAATAAATAAATATAAATATGTCAGACATTCACACCAATTATCCAGTCCCAAACTAGGCAGAGCCTGTGCTATGGTTACTAGATAACGGATACACATACTTAAATAAATATATAAACATCCAAGACTTGGGTACAAACATTCATATTCATCATACGAATATTTGCCCCTAGCGGGATTCGAACCCACAACCTCCGGCATGGTAGTCCGAGAGTTACCCGTTCCGCCACGGAGGTCGTCGATATAAATAATAGATAATAGAATACCTACATTAAGATATTTTTTTTGGAAATTTTGTCTGTTTATATATTTATTTGTGTACTGTATGACAGCGTCTTAAAGTGAAGCGAGCGAAGCGAAACAGAGTGATTTCTATATCTGAAGGTTAATATTTTGTTTGTTCATTGCGTCACGACCTCAACAAAGAATTTTTTTGTTCACTGGATAAGAAAAGTTTATCGCTTCCTTAAAAATAATACCTATTTATTTATAAAGTTCCAATAAACTAATTAATCTCTGCTTTCTTACTGTAAATTTTTAATAATTAATAAAAAAAAAACGGAAAAATGTGGCAGATATGCAGACAGACTGCCTATCTGATGGTATCTTATCTTATCTTCTTAGGGGGCCAGGAAGATCTGGCGACACTTCGACCCTTCAGGATCTTTTGTGCTAAACCCCTGACCACCAACGGTGCCCCAAGCCGATTTGGTGGACTTCACATACGCCTCAGAATTTCTTCTTCGGCATATGCAGGTTTCCTTACGAAGTTTTCCTTCACCGAAAAGCCTATGGTATTATAAATAAACCGTACTTAAGTTTCGTTAAACGCATTGGTACGGGCGGGGTTTGAACCCACGACCTCATGAACGTGAGGCGAGGGCACAACCAACCGGCTACCACGGCTCTATCTGATGGTAAATGGTCATCATTATTATGTCAGCCCTTAGACATCCACTGCTGGATATAGGGCTTCCCTAATAAACGCCACCACACCCAGTCCTCCGCCCTGCTGGCAAGCTTGGGTATTTCCGGACAAGTCCAATTTGGATATTTTTGAAGGAAGAGTGAATAGGCATCTTCAGGGTAAGCGCGCTCCACCTTAGGCCTTATCATCACTTACCATCAGGTGAGATTGAGGTCAAGCGCAAACCCATCAAAATAAATTGCCCGTCCCTGGTGCAGTGGAGACTGGGGGTGCAAAGATTGGGGGTGGTCCTATAATAATAATAATATAATAATATGTCAGACATTCACACCAATTATCCAGTCCCAAATTAGGCGGAGCCTGTGTTATGGTTACTAGATAACGGATACACATACTTAAATAAATATACAAACATCCAAGACTTGGGTACAAACATTCATATTCATCATACGAACATTTGCTCCTAGCGGGATTCGAACCCGCACCCTCTGGCGTGGCAGTCCGAGAGCTACCCGTTCCGCCACGGAGGCCGTCATGAGGAGGTCCTATTCTATAAATATGCAGTCTATGTACAAATCTATATGTTTATCTATGTCCATACCACCGTGCTCATGTCTAGTAAATACAGCGGAGTTATGACGTAACGGCCACACCCACATCGGACCTTGTCACGTATCTACGTATCTCAGCCAGAACACACGCGTCAGTCGTCTAATTTTCAGGAATCTTATTGCGAAGCTTTTCATCCATATATCTACGGCGGTTAACTTGAATACTACTGGACCAATGGGCTGAAAAGTACCGTCCAGTTCTAAATTTACTAGTAAGTATATACTAGTAAATTTAGAACTGGAAAATTATGAGAATTGCAGGAAAAAACCTATTTTCCGAGATATTAGAGAATCCTAGTTTGTGAGCCAGGCTACTGCTTGTAATAATATATCTACATAGGTATGTCTAGTATAAGGACGCAAACATTCTTGAACCAATAAAGTTATTTGTATTTCAGGAAAACTAAACAAAGTTACAATACCGTGATTTTTGATAGGGTGCTATATCAAAAATAATGATACAATTACAATTTTAATCATCATCATCATCAGCCCGAAAGAGTCCACTGTTGGACATAGGCCTCTCCCAAGGTGCGCCACTGAACCCGATCTTCAACAATTTACAATACAATTTTAATACTAACATGTAATGTACTAACAAATAATGGATAATTGTTTTGTGAAATAAAAATATTCATATGAAGGGTACAGTGTGGACGTTTCCGCACGCAGGTAACATCATGCGAAATTAGGTATGTTTTGTCACGCATACTAAACTGATTAAGTCTGTGAGAATTTAGGTAATTTTGGACACGCCTTCACAAACCCCACGTTGGGCGCCAAAATGCAATGAAGTTCCTGTGGGTCTGCGTGTTCCTGGATGCTATTTAACCACTGAAGTTAGCAAATACTGAAATAATCCATTCTTTTTATTTAAAACTAGCTGTGCCCGTGGCTCCGCTCGCGTGGATAATGAATTTTATTTCCCGCTCTAACTGTTATTTACTAAATGTTGACGCTATTTACCCGTAGCGTAAGTTGATTTTTATACAATTTCTATTTAATACATGCCTTTTTTTTATTTTCACCGGACTTTATCAACGAAGTACTTGATAATGTATCAAATTGTATGCGGTTGATAGGGAGATAGCCCACCACACCTGCTTATGTCGACTTTACGCTATACTAGCTCAGGTCCGCGACTTCCGCGTGGAAATAGAAGTGAAGTACCATTCCCTATAAATAAAACTCCTCAGGTCCATCAGCTCTAATTACCATTATTTTATATTCCCTGAACCTCCATTCCCGGAACTCCGGGTATTCCCGGTAAGTTCATTCTCGGAATGTCCATTATCAGCCGAAATACGTCCACTGTAGTAGATAAGCGTCCCCAATAGTATGTCCACTTTTGGTGAGCTGTCCATTGGGGGATTTGCCATACGCTTGACAGGCAGATAGGTGATCACAGTAATGATTTTAAAATACACAGGGGAACGCTGCTGCCCGTCCCTGGTGCCATCCCTTAGTAGCCGTGACGACACCCATGAGAAGATTAGATTCACCCACATTAATTGTAATTACCATTATTTCATATTACCGGAACCTCACCAACGTTAATTCCCGGTAAGTTCGTTCTCGGAACATCCATTCCCGGAGGGTCTATTATTTTTGTACAGCTAAGTACAGGTATTCAGCAGCCTCTGTCTGTGCGTCTCCACTTCGTTCACACGTAGGGAAGTAACTATACTGAAGGCGTTCCCCTCTGCCTAAAGTACGAGACCACAGGTCATGATAGGTTATGAATATGTTGTTCGATTAGTTACATGTGTGCGTTGTTTACATTTGTTACCGTTGATCATTTAGAATATCTCCGTCTCCTTCCCTTCATCATCATCAGGTTATTTTTGTCTCCACTGTAGGAGCACAACCCTCTCTCATCTGTCGGAGACAGACGGAGGATTTGGCCTACACTCCCCGTGCTGGCCAGACGGGTTGGGGAGGCCTGATTGTTTTTTTTTAAATGTATTCCCTTAGTCGCCTTGTACGACATCCACGGGAAGAGTTGGAGTGGTCCTATTCTACTCTACCGGAAACCACACGGCTCCTTCCCTTAGGAACTATTTATTCAAGGTTCCAGTTTTTTTAATTATACGGGACATAAATAGCCTACTTATATGATTTACTATCACATCTAAGTATAATTACAAATACGTAAAAATACGTCTAGCCATATAATATCGTGATTGAGACACAAACATTTAAACAAACACGTCCACACGTTATCGTTTATAATATTCGTTTGATAGGTTTATATATAAAAAGTGTCGATTATATGAAAGGGGTGACCCTATCCGATTATTAACTAGAGATGTCGCGAGTAGGACTTCGCCGGATATCGAATACAGGGCAGGCGCGTGCCCAGCTTTCAAAACAATGGAGGTCATCGGTCAAGTCAAGTAAATGAATGATGACAAATGATTTGATGAATGTATGACAGATATACCACAGTCATCTATACTATTATTATAAACAGGTAAAGTTTGTGAAATTGTAGGGGGTAATCTCTGGATCTACTGAACCGATTTTGAATTTTTTTTACTAATAGAAAGCCACGTTAATGTGTCATAGGGCTATATAATTTATAAAGTTACGCGGACGAAGTCGCGGGCAAACAGCTAGTTTACAATAAGACTTCATTCAGTACAGTGAAAACTTCATATTTGAAATGTTTTTTAGGACATTCTATGTAATTAGAGGAAGGGGGGGGGCTGATATGTACCTTTATCAAAACACTTGTGAAAATATTATCCTAGACATGATTATCATTATAATCAAATACTTCTTATGCAATATCATATTTTTATTAAACAGGTTAATTATATAGTTTTTTTTGATTATACTAAAGCATTCAGGAGACCCCCCATACCCCTGGAGATAATCCAGGTTTGGGTTGGTTTGGAAATAGACAAGATGTGTAGGTACCTATGTTATATACAATACTAGCTGTTGCCCGCGACTTCGTCCACGTGGAAAACTTAACATCACAAATTATTATGTATTTCCCATAGGAATGGGATGTTTTTCACCTTTGCACCTGTTTGGTTTTGGAAGGTCTGCTACTATATAAACCCGGACACCAATTTTTCTGAAAAATGTTCACCTTAATACTGAAAAATATATACGGGGCCCTAGGACCGTATCAATGTACTCATTTTCTAATTTACTTTTATTTTATTTTATTTTTCTTAAAAAAAGTACATATGTCTTCTCTATTTGTACTTTTTTTAAGAGTAGATTAGAAAACGAATCTACTTTTATTTTATTTTTCTTAAAAAAAGTACATATGTCTTCTCTATTTGGTCGAGTTACAAATTGGCTTCTAACTTTAGCTGCTAACTTCACACCGGTACAATCTGTATTGTCTATTAATTTTAATGTCGTAAATTTTTTTATGTATAATAAAAAAAAAGGTATGAAACATAGGTTAATTAAATAGTTACGTTGCGTCCACCAAGTATCGCGCGAATCTTGCCGCAGTGGCGACGGCGGGTGGCCTTCAACTTGACTCGTCCGATCGCGCGGGTTTCGACCTCGACGTATTTCGTCACTTGTATACCTCGCCAAGTATCATATACCGATCGTTGCTGCGCTATATGTATCGTTTTAATAATCAAAATTCATACATTTGTGATTAGTGTCAGATTTCGCCACCGGTAAAAATAAGTTTGCAATGCGAGCTTGATCATCTAATTGTATAGAATCTTAATCTCTCGAATCCCAAGAATCCGAATCTTATTAAGAGTTGCCCAGGTTTACCCGACGACCCTTCCCGCCTCTGACTGAGTTGCGGCTTATGGATGGAAAATCCGAATATACGGAAAAAATTTGCTCAATACATGTTGTTTCGAACTGGATGCGATTCATTTTAAACAATGATTCATTTGAAACTAAATCCACGTCCTACTGGGACGTGGGACGCCCCGCTGCCAGGTGGACCGACAACCTGAAGAAGGTGGGGGAAGCGGCTGGATGCGGAGGACGGAGGACCGGGTATGGTGACATCATTAGTGATGATAAACATCTAAAACAATTTAAAAAAAAATACAAACATAACTTTGTTGTATGATACGAATGTCTTCTAATTCTTCTTCGCTTTCTTGTATTTAATTATTTATGTTGCAAAACCTGTTTCTGCATGCACGTCAAAAATGGAACTACCATTTACTTATAACGGAAATCCTTGGAATTATTAAACTTGGCTAGTGCGCGTGCGGTTAAGTGCTAAAAATCAGACAGATGAAACTTTTATTATTATATAAACAATCTGTTTTCCTGGTCCAACAGGTAAGGAGGTGCAAAAGAGATGGCGCTCTATCCGCGACTCCTATACGAAGGCGTATCGGCAGGGCAAGTGCGTGATGCCAGAGGAGTGCCCGCCTGGGTCCCGCCGCTATCAGTACCATCGGCAGATGTCGTTCTTGCTGCGGGCTCTGCAGAACAAGTGAGTAGTAGTGAGCACTGTATGTTGCCCTGTGACGCCTATAGTGGGCCCTGTGTGTTGCCCTTTGACGTATACCGTGGGCCAAGTATGTTGCCCTGTGATGCCTATACTGGACCCAGTGTGTTGCCCTGTGATGCCTATAGTGGGCCCAGTGTGTTGCTCTGTGACGCCTATAGTGGGCCCAATATGTTGCCCTGTGACGCCTATAGTGGACCCAGTATGTTGCCCTGTGACGTGTACCGTGGCCCAAGTATGTTGCCCTGTGACGCCTAGTGGGCCCAGTATGTTGCCCTGTGACTCCTATAGTGGGCCCAGTATGTTGCCCTGTGACGTATACCGTGGCCCAAGTATGTTGCCCTGTGACGCCTACAGTGAAGTCAGTGTATTGCCCTGTGACGTATACAGGGGGCCCAGTGTATTGCTCTAAGATGCTTACAGTGGGTCCAGTGTATTGCCCTGTGAGGTATACAATTTGCTTGCCTGTGATTATGACACTCCCAAAGTGAGACCAGCTTACTGCTTTGCCACCACTCCAGTCCTCCGCCTTCCGCGTCAAACCTCTTCATGCCCTGTGATTCTGGGCACTCCTCAGGCACTGAAAGTTAGGGGTTGCTTCAGCAACATCTATCGGATGTTGGTGCAGTACTTTAACAACGGCTCTATTGTGCTTCGATTGGGACAGTGTGAATTGCCAAAAAAGCTCACACGGGGATGCCCTCAGGGATCAGTTCTGGGACCTTATCTGTGGAATGTGTGCTTTGATGATTTCCTGGAGATCCCAACCCCCAGGGGTTGTCAATTGCTGGCGTACGCAGATGACGGTCTCCTGATCGTTGAGGGAAACTCGAGGGCGGAGCTGGAGCGGCATGCAGGGGCATGCCTGGAGCGAGTGGGTGAGTGGGGACTGAGGAACAAGCTGGACTTTGCTCTGCACAAGACCCAACAGCTATTGCTGAAGGGTATCCTCAAGGAACCACCGCGCATTCGCTTCAGGGGTGTGCCTGTCGCTAGCAAGACCTACGTGACATACTTGGGAGTAGTCCTGGAGAGGAACTTTGCATTCACTGAGCACACTCGTACCGTTGGCGAACGTGCCCGGTCGAGTTTTTACGCCTTCTCCAGGATCTCACGGGCCACGTGGGGACTCCGGTTCCCCGTCCTCCGCACGATATATCTGGCGACATATGTAGCCAGTATGTGCTACGCGGCTCCAACCTGGGTGGACAGAGCCACCATGGCTGCGGTGCGCCGAAGATTGCTCCAGAGTCAGCGTATGGCCTTGCTCTTTATGTGCAAGGCATACAGAACGACCAGCACTGACGCCTTGCCAGTCATGGCCGGTGTTTGGCCGATAGACTTGGAGATTCAGCGGCGCGCCAGTGTTCACTTCAGAGCTCGACAACTCACTTGGACCGATTTTGGGGTTGGAGACAGGAGCCGCACATGTCGACTGTTCGGGGAGACAGCTTCGGTTGTGGACGACCTTCTGATGTCCGATTGGCAGCGCAGATGGGAGGAATCTGAAAAGGGCAGGCACCTTTTCAAATTCTTCCCAAGCGTTGAGGAGAGATTGGAGAAACGGTGGCTAGAGGTTGACCACTGCGTCGCGCAGTTCCTCACCGGTCACGGCAACTTCCAGGCGAAGCTTCACTCTATGAAGCTGGTCGCATCTCCCGACTGCGAATGTGGCGAGTCGGATCAAACCGCTCATCACATTCTGTGGGAGTGCACACGGTGGGATCGGGAACGTGAACTCATGTTATCGGATCTAAATTGCGTGAACCGTCCAGTATACTATGGAGATCTGGTTGCGAACCGTCACAATTTCCGAGCGTTTAAGCGTTTTTGCCATGCCTATTCTTGGCACTACTATACGAAGTAGCCTTCAGCTACTCCGTCCCAGCTCACTGCGTCACATAGGCGCCAAAACGTCCGTGGTGTTCAACTAGGTGGCCAGGCTTATCTTGGCCACACCAAACCCCCCAACCCCCCCAACCTTGACCACTCTGGTCACCGTTTCATTGCTACACTCCCATTTGCTAGAGGGGAAGTGGGAACTCTCTTCCTACTTTAACTCTTTACTTCTTTAACTTAGTTTGTCTGGGGCCCAAGGTAGCGTAAATTCATGACCTGGGACTTGCCCTACCTTCACTGGTAGGTGTCTTTGCAGTTACCTCCGTTGATCCTCGCTTAGAGGAGTTGCGGGGGGAGAATGGTGAGGAGGCGGGAATGCCCTGTGATTTTCGTGCAGTGGGCCCGGAGTAGGCAGTGCATCTAGCATGCTACATTTGAGACACATAGGTGGGCCCAGATCAGTCGCTTACATTAGTCTATGTGTTGCTTACATTAGATTGCCTTGTATCATTCCTACAGTGCACACAGTGGGCCCAACGAATTGCCCCCAGAGCTCCCAATGTATTTATAATGTAACTGTATAGAAACGCATAATAAATTAAACTATAATTATTTCCAGAAAACCAAGATATTCCCAAGACAAATATGAATCATTCTCAGAAGTGTCAAACTCTCCACAACACCCGCCACCGGAAGACGTCCCAATGCCAAGAATCAAGAACGAAATCTTCGAGAAACCGCTAGACCTGAAAACCAAACCAGAAGTCCCAGAGAAACCAGAAACCCAAGACAAATGCAACCAAGCGGCCATTGAGAGCGGGAAGAGTTCGCTGGAAATCAAAATTGATGCCAATTCGATACTACCAGAAGACCATTTCGATGATGACAAATTATTTATGAATAGCCTTATACCGTTGTTTAAGAAAATGGACGATGATACAAGACTGTTGTGTCGTATAGAGGTATTGAAAATCATCAGATATGCTTTACAAGGGAACAGGTGCTTCGAAGCGTTGAGGGTGGCTGAGGACAGCTTCTTCAAGTCCAGGATAAGTGGTATCTTGGCTAAGGAAGAGGTGGTAGAGGAGACAAAAGGCAGTGAGTCTAGATTGTCGATGACGACTCGATCTGCCGATGGAAGCCGGCCTATTAGAAAACGAAAGGTAATTAAAACAATATTATCTCTTGATTGACGACCTCCGTGGCGGAACGGGGTAGCTCTCGGACTGCCACGCCGGAGGTTGCGGGTTGGAATCCCGCTAGGGGCAAATGTTCGTATGATGAATATGAATATTTGTACCCAAGTCTTGGCTGTTTATATATTTATTTAAGTATGTGTAATTTTATTATTGTTGTTGTTGTTATTTTTGGTACAATAAAGCGTTTACATACATACATACATTCATACATACATACATACATACATACATACATACAATGCTCACGCCTTGGTCCCAGAGCGGTAGGCAGAGACGATGTATCGCCACTTTGCGCAATGATTTCTCGTACATATTTTCTGTAATTCGTGTGATATAAAGTATATTCAATCAATTTTGACTTATATACTAAGATTATGATCATCTGTTTACATAATGAAAAACAAAGATAGAGGAAATCGAGTACGTTTTTTTTTGTATTAATAACTCAACACTGCATTTTTTGAGTTATGACGGTCTATAGTTTTTTGGGGATATTTTGGTTATGAATAAAACGATGTGTGCTGTAGGAAGTATCAGTGAACTCTGATCTTTTAATCACGGGATATCTTCTCACCCCTTGGGGGGGGGGGGGGGGGAACCTGTACCGAGGCAATGGCCTCTTACCAGGGGCTTCGTGCGCTGCCCGTTAATACGGGCAGGTCCTTAGAGCGCGGAGAGACTCCGCTGTGAT
Source organism: Esperia sulphurella (assembly GCA_947086405.1). Classification (NCBI taxonomy): domain Eukaryota; kingdom Metazoa; phylum Arthropoda; class Insecta; order Lepidoptera; family Oecophoridae; genus Esperia; species Esperia sulphurella. Next base: position 7,215,149 of record OX352282.1, read on the forward strand.
AAACTTGAGACCATTTCTTCTCGCCGGCTCGCGTGCTCAGCGCACCAGGTGGAACCCCCGAGGGGGAAGCCCAGCGAACGAGCAGCAGCAGAGCCGGCTAAGCGTAGGTCTCATGGGTCAGCGGAGTCGTCGTCCACGAGGGCTCTTGGTAGTTTTTTAGCGTCTGGAGGCCGCGCGTGGTAGGGCGCAGTCTCCTGAATGTGTGGCAGCGCGGAGATGTTCGCGCGCTGGAACATGGTCGTAGCGAGGCGTCGTATGAATTTATCCAGGGGTTCCATCTTTAGGTCCCGCTGGATAGTGGCGTTCCTGACGAAACGCGGCGCTCGGACGATGGTGCGCAGCGACAGTGACTGCTGGGCTTGCATCCGGTGGTGGAGAGTCTGGTTGGCCAGATCTGATCTTTTAATTTGAATACCACTCCTATTTATATAATTTGGCTAGTTCACAATTTCAGCTATTGAGGGTATTATTAACTATTTTTACCTATGTAATATCGGTGGATATGGGTATCCCACAGTTTATAGTTTTGTCATTTAAGCAATGGATTTATTTCGTTGTATATATATTTTTTTTATGTAAGTTGAATAGTTTCAGAGTAAAACTTATTAATTTATGTTTTAACAGGACCGTTCCCCATCCCCCCTACCAGTACAGCCAAAGAGGAGAGGACCAGGTCGTCCGAGAAAGGTGAGAATGAAAATAATAAAAACTATAGTACAGAAGTCACAACAGCCCACTGTTTAATTTGACCCAGGGTTATGACTAGGAATTAGGTAGTGTCTATGTAATTGTGGTTCCCGGCTTAGAATAGGGCCATCCCCAATCTTCCTGTGGGTCAAGGCTACTTAGGCGTTACACCAGGGACGGGCAGCAGCGTCCTCCTGTGTAGTCATAGTCATATTTATTTATTGCATCATGTGTTACAAGGTGTTACATGTTATATTAAGATCATTACTGCGATCACCAATCCGCCTGCCGAGCGTGGTGGTTATGCCAAATCCCGCAATGGATTGACCACCGGCGGTTGAACCGCTCGAATATGTACCCTGTTGGTGAATCCTACTAATATTATAAATGCGAAAGTTTGTTACTCATTCACGCTTCAACCACTGGACCGATCGTGACAAAACTTGGCACACATATAGGTTAGGTCCTGGAATAGGACATAGGATAGTTTTATCCCGAAAAAACATCCCATTCATGCGGGAAAACATAATAATTTGTGATGTTAAGTTGTCCACGCGGACGAAGTCGCGGGCAACAGCTAGTAGGTTAATAAGAAAGTAACCTTTTTCCTTTTTCAAATTCCAGATCCGCCCCCCACCATCAGACTCTGAGGAGGAGCAGTACACCAAGAAGCGCTCCCCGAAGCTCCCCCGCCTGCGGGCCGCAGCCCTGCAGCCGCGCGGGCCCGAGGGGCCGCTCGCGTCGGACATGGACGAGTCTCTCAGCCAGGCCACCAGCGTCGCCCAGCTGTCTACTAATCTCTTTATGAAGGTGAGCAGCTTTTACAAACTTTTATACCGCCTCGTGGGCCTAACTTTGGACTCGAGCGCCTGAGGTCGTAGATTCGATTCCCACTGGGGACATACAGCGTTGTACAAGGTGTCTGGATGTTATATTTGTAAAATTGTCCTATCTTTGTTTAATTCCCATAGCACAGGTGAAAATCCTAGTATGGGATTAGACAAGTGTATGTATGTATTATGTATATTATAAAAAAATCACATGTTAGTATCATTAATGTTTGTACCCAAGTCTTGGATGTTTATATATTTATTTAAGTATGTCTATCCGTTAGATAACGGATATGCTTTGGTTACTAGATAGTAACCATACCACAGGCTCTGCCTAGTTTGGGACTAGATCAATTATCTAGTCCCAAACTGTGAATGTCTGACATATTTATTTATTATTTTTATTATTAGTCGAAATACGTCCACTGCATTTGAAATGTTTGAATTTTATATTTTATTTAATTTCAATAATATATCCCGGTGGTGCCTTTAAATTTATAATGAAATACAATTATGTATGTCGTTTCTTCCACAGATGTATAACCTGGGACGCTCCAAAACAGCCCCGGTAGCCACTTCCACTCCTCAAAACCTGCATATGACCATCAAGACTGAACCAGTGGACCCCGAACCGCAGCCCACCTAAACCGACTACACCTAAAAGGTCTATGATTGTCCTTGTATGCATATATACCCTCTTTGCTTGCACAGTTGGGTAAAACATGGGGTACGCTGTGTCGAGTATTCTACTAAAACTGAGTTATTTGGGTTATAACTTATAAAATACCCAGTTGTATATACCTACAGTACTGGAAAGTTACTTGGCATGTCGGTGGTAAATATCGTTTAAATTCGTAAAAGTGAAACAAAGGAAGAAAATTTTCTGCAGTGGTTGTTTCCGGGTTTTTTGGAGTAAAGTTTGTTGTGTATATGTTTTTCCAAAATAATGTATACTTCGGTCTCTGGTGTTTAGTAATGATAGTATATTACGCAACAAATGTCTGTGCGTGTGTTCACTATGAAGGAAACATAAATAAACGTGACTAAGCTGATCTTCCTAAAGCAGTAAACTTCATAACCACAAACCTTACTAAAGCTTACTAACTTATCAACTTTAGTAAGGAATAATCTTGAATGAAGTGAAAAAACTAAGACTGGCTCAAAAGGACTTTGCTCCCAGAGCCTTTAAAAAAATTTAATAAATAAAATAATCTAGATTCTTAAAAAAATACAATAATTCAGAAAATCAGGGTGTTCAAATAAATATACCAGCTGGATTAATGGCTTATTTATTATTATTACATATCGTAAGAACAACAAACAATATATAAATTAAATGGGAAAGGTTAATATTTGTTTACGCTTTTAGCTGAATTAATTCAACGATGAACACGGTAGTAATAAAATAAAATATAATATAGGCTACATTAAGAAAAAATACACTATATTATTTCAGGTGGTTTTAATGAAAAACAGAAAGGAATTTTTACACAACAAATCTTTCTGTCATTCAAGCAGCTTCTCTATTTTATTGTACATTCTGTATATACTTACAGTTGAAAAAAAACTTCACCATGACTGGTATCAGGATTCATACACAGCATTCATCTTTTGACCTCCTGTTTGCCTTAGTCTTGCGATTTTGGTCCGTAGGGGCGTTGGTGAGAATTTTTGCGTGTACCTACTCAGGAAAAACATTCGCAAACATTTTTGTTATATATCTTTCTTCGTATGTACCTTGTCTGATTCTAATGTATTGGCCCCGACTAAGAACATCATAGGCGTAGCCATGAAATTGTTAGAGCTTAGCAAACCTGTTTAAAAATTAGAGACAACTTTTTTGTCTATGTCAAACAAAATGTGTGATTATTATTTTTCATAAGCCAAATCTATATTGTTCTTAGTCTGAGTGTATTGGAGTGAAATTGTGATAAAATAATTATTTGTTCTTTTTTTAGTGCCTCATCTTTTAATTTTTTGTAAAGAGCATTATAAGCTATAAGGATTTTTTATCTAGTTATTAATGGTAAGAATAATTAATTATTAATACATAATTAAGTTTAAGATAAACTTTTTTCGTGTCTATGGAATATTGCAATCTATAGACATTTGAAGCGTCCATAGACACCACGTTAACTTTGCGTTGGCTTATCTGTACTATTTAAGGTTTATTTTGTTTTCTAGCTGCAAATAAAGTTTGTACAGAAGGAAAAATGTAATTGGAATTAATGTTAAAAATGTGTACATTCCAATCCTAACTAATGTAAAAGAAGTCTGTATGTATTTTTACTAAAATTAACTCCGAGCGATGCCGCGGGGATAAGCTAGTAATAGTAAGACAATAAGTAAGTTGATCGTTTTATGTTGTGACGAAGTAAGGTGAAAATAAATAATTTTCCCAAATTGATGTTTTATTTTACCTCTTTGTGAGATAGAAGTCTATAATAAAATATATATTATTATTACTCGAAGAAGAGTGAGCTTCTAAGCAGCAGCCGCGCAGTGTTCCTCCTATACGTCTTAACGGCGTAGAGCTAAACATTGTTAACAGTAACATAATTTTTCATCCACATATTTGACAACAATAAATCACAGCAGTAATCAGAAGTCTATAGTAATTTATTAAATTGATTTCATTAACTCGATCAAAGTAATCTATACATATAATGGGCCCGATTCTGAAGGCACACATTTAAAATTTGACAGCGCTAAAATTGGTTTCGTCTTTATCTTCATAATACTGTGGACAAGGATAGCAACAGTTTTAGTGCTGCCAAATTTTAACGTTGTGCCTTCAGAATCGAGCCCAATGTAACTGTAACTGGTCTATGTTTGTACATGGGAGATATTGCAGAAAATATTGAGGAGAATTTTATAGGGTCAATAGAAGCCAAAATCTTTTAGAATATTTGTCGTCTGTCTTTCTGTCTGTCTGTATGTATGTTTGTTACCTCATCACGCCAAAACTACTGAATGAAATTTGATGCAGTTTTCACAGTTGTCTTGCTGGAGGTCTAACTTAAATTCTGGTGTAGGTATGCTTCATCTTCATACGCCACTTAGAACCTGAGATATTAATAAAGTAATTTTTTCTAGAATTATATGCAAAATTCGTATTGCGATTAGTTTGTACTACAGTTGGAGCGGGAATGAGAGTGGAATTGAGATCGGAATTCTGTAGTCCACGCGAGCGGAGCTGGTAATAAATATTAATCGTAATTCAGTCCTGTTCTTTTAGATATGTGGAGCACAAATTCAGGTACAAATTTTATACGTTTACAAAATTCTGATATCTTTTATCGAGATATAGCCATGGTGGCTCTGCTGTAGTGACGTCATTTTGGCAGAGCCTCAAACAAACCCGAATATCTCAGAAATGATAAGGGTTAGAGATCAGAATTTTGGATATGTGGAGCACAAATTTTGTACTATTACAGAATTTTGATATCTTTTGTAGTGTCCGAAATATAACGTGGCCTGCTGTAGTGACGTCATTTTGGCAGAGCCACCAATATACCCCTATAACTTTTAAACGGTTGAAGTACAAATTCTAATTTTCGAGTACAAAATAGTACATTTCGAGGACAAATTTTCTGCATCGTCAGATTCCAAATCAGAGGCTGTGGCTCTGCCAAAATAACGCAATGCGAAATCTAAAACAAAAATATGTTTATGGTCACCCTACTTCACTTAGAATAATGAATCGTTTTTCTGAGCTACTTCATAAAACAAATTGGTTTAATGTTGACCAAACATCGACATTGACCAATGGTGGCGCTGCAGTGATACCATATCATTAATTGCGATATACTACCATAACGTTGACTATTAAACTAAATTAGAATATAGACACATTAAGAAATACAAGAAACAACATAGAACTCAAGAGAATATTTACAAATATATATTTTACTGATTACCGGTTTTATATGTATAATAACGTAAATAGGAATTAGAACATTAACACTGAGATTAGAAATTCTACCTGCACTAAAGCATTTTTATACGATTGCAACCATTAAACAAGGACACAATCCTGTTTAAGACCCTCTCGCTCCAGACCGTTTTTCGTTTAGTATTTTTGTACAATGAGAATGGACTCTATGACAAGTACACAAAGTTCATTTGACGTTGAATTAAATTCGACAATGCAGTCTTGTTTACTATATAAAAAGTCTTCTCGTTTGGTCCGTTTTCATTGCTCGCACACAGCGCGCATCTAAGGTTCTTGGTTGGTACAAACTTACAATCTCTTGTAATAATAAGGAATAACGCTAATAATATAAAGCAACTAATAATTGTTGGAAAAAAACAGTTACAGGTAAAAGATCTCCTCCAGCTCTGCGGAGTTTCCTATAGTGCCTAAACCTGAGGCGCACAAAGTACACTGAATTACTAAGTCTATGACTGATGCTCTTTGCAGCGTTGCCATTTTTAGCAGGATCCTGCTTTTTTAGCATTTTTAAGAGTAAAATTTAAGCTACAACAGGTTGTTTAGCATTTTCGTAAAATTTTGCATATTTTGAAATTTTTCTGTAAATCTAATTTATGTCCATACAATGTGGTTGCTTAGTTTTGCATCAAAGCTTGGAGAATATGTCAATGACTTCTAATTTAATAATTTTAGAACTGCTGTTTGGTTGTAAATTGCGTTTCAAGAAAAAAAAATGGACACAAAAACATTATATAAAAATATTAGTGAAGATTAAATTAGATAGAAGAGTAAAGGTAACCTATTACGTATTTATTGTTAACCTTATTAATGTAATATAGAATTATGTAAAATTATGTATTTAATTAGAGTTACTTATCACCATTGTTGCAATATGATGTTCCCTTTTAGCAATAATTTATTACCTCAATGATTGCTGTTACTATATTAATTAGTGTAAAATACTCAATTACGGCTACGCTATAAGTAATTTATTTTTGTATTTTTAAAAATATATATCTTATTGATACTTGCTATAATAGTGTTTAATTTTCCTTTGTATTTCTTTTACGATGTGCTTTAATTCTTAAAAAATTTAAAGGTGATGTAAATGTATAGCAGTTTTGGTGCATTTTTATAAACAATGCTTAGCAGGTTTAGCAGGATGTACCCAATAAGTTGGTAGCTCTTTGGGTGATCAGTGTTGCCAGCCGGGTCTTCTCAGAAGTTACCTGAAATATATAAAAAAGTAACCTTTTACTGTGATAAATAACCTTTCATATTTTTTTCCAGTGGAAATGTATTGAAAGTTGGTAGAATGGATGTTAGTTACAGATACACATGCTCAATAGTCGCACGAGAGCATGCGATTTTCGGGTAAGTGCTACCTATTCGCATGTGTATACAGCGCGTGCGACTAATAAGCATGCTTATTAGGAGCATGCGAGTAAATCGCAAACCAATTGATTTTTGAGCATGCTACCTGAGGTGCTGGTGGAAGGGGGTGTACTAGTCGCACGTGTGAACGTGTTTGCTTATTAGTGTGCCAGTTCTGAATAGATTTGTAGAGTTCATTTTGCAAGAAACTGTCATAATAGAACGTTCTTGATAACTCGGTTCACTTAAAGGAGAATAATTTTCAACTTGTACTTATTCAGTTTAACGGAAAATCCAGAATATGTGTATTTAATTTGCATGGTCATTATAGTCGCATGCTTATAAATAGCATGCTATATCCAAGCAGGTGTGAGCCATGAGCATGCGACAAATAAGCATGTTTATGTTTTACGTTGCTTTTATGTAAGAAGTTAAGAATTGATTCATTCTACAAATTCCGAAAAATCACCTAAAAGTCACCTTTTGATTAGTGTAACCTAGAAGTAACCTGAAGGAGTTAAAAATCACCTAAAAGGTTACAAAAGTAACCTTCTGGCAACACTGTGGGTGATACTCTATGGCATGCTGGGTGCTGGCGGGGCGGGGGGAATATTTCAATTCAAAATGGCGTCATTTCCGTTTCTATCACGGCTGCGCGGTACGATGTGCTCCGCGCGGCTGAAGAAAATAAATTGACGTTACATATCGTCAAATAGTTAAAACAATCTTTTTATTCGTTAAAAATCTTCCAAATACTGCTCGTGATCGTTGATGGGTAAACCAGGTTTGTAGATTGCATATTTTTTGAGATATCTATAACCTCCACACGTGTTTTACCGCATGGTTTTGTTTAGATTAAATTGAGTTTACGTTTATTTTTGTAAGTTACTCAAACCAATAATGTTTTATAATCTACTTTTTGTCAGTTACTTCGCATTTCCCAATGTTTTTGATACTGAAATTGTTATTTTCTTAGTTTAAAATTTTTGAGGTTATGTTAGTTTAATCCGGCCAAATGTATGAAAATACACCACGTTGGTAAAGGACGTATGCATCTGTTTGATCTGAAGTTCGTTTCGCCATCAAGGATACTGATTATTTTAATATTCCTGCAAGGAATACTATGAAAGGCACTAAGCCGCGGCACGCTTGCTCGGCACGTAGTAGCAACCTAACAAGGTTGTGCTTCGCTCCTTGCAAGCAACGTATAACTTAAGTTTTCCAATTTTTTTTCCTCAACTGCAACCTAATTCCCTTAGCAATCAGAGCAGAGTTTGGCATTCAAATGGATTAAATTGTTACAGAGTTTAATGGAGGCCGCGGCGGCGGTGGTCGCGGCGGCGGGGGCTTCCGTGGTGGTGGCGGCGGCGGGGGCTTCCGTGGCGGCCGAGGCGGCAGGGGTGGCTTCGGGGGTGGCCGCGGAGGGGGCGGCGGTTCGTTCGAGAAACGGGGCGGCGGCGGTCGGGGCTTCGGCGGTGGCCGAGGCTTCGGCGGACGGGGAGGAGGTAAGCTAGGATAACACAGACAGTAAATACCCCGATTAACTGACTGATCTACAATGACTATCCCGTGGTGGCCGGAAGCGGCTGGATGCGGAGGGCGGATGACCAGGTGTGGTGGCGTTCATTGGGGAAGGCCTATGTCCAGTAGTGGACGTTTAAGATGATGTGGCTTACGGGATCTCAAATTACAAGACCCAGCTGTGCTAGCTGTACATTGACAGATCAATCAATCAATCGGGGTATTGTTTTTAAATATAGATGAACAAAATGACGCCAAAAACTGTTTTAATGATGATTGTGGTCCCTCTAATCTTGACCTAACCATGAAGACTATATCCACATACCCACTTCTGATGATGCAATCACATACAACATTTTGTCTCATGTATTTACTTATTATATTTTTGAAGGTCTATTGTTACAGGCCGTGGCAGAGGAGCTCCTGGCGGTAGGGGGGGCTTCAAAGGGGGGAAGCAAGTCATTTTAGAACCACACAGGTTTGTATACATTTTATAATATTTCTAGTAATATTATTTAGTCTTAATCCAAAATTTGGCTGTCTTCCATTCAAGGCAATCCTCACCATACACCATCCTTTTAAATGATGCTATTTTATAAACTTTCGTTCTTCTGAATGCGAACGCTTGAAGCTATCTTATATTTACTGATCAAACTTTTAACTACCAATGTTCAGTATTTTCCTATTCTTTCCCTAATATTTTTTTATGGTTTTCAGACATCCAGGCGTCTTCATAGCCAGAGGGAAGGAAGACGCGTTAGTGACAAAAAACCTAGTGCCTGGGTCAGAAGTGTATGGTGAGAAGAGGATATCAGTTGAGGTTTGTATCATCTGCCTGTTATACTGACTAGCTGAAGATGTGGAATTTCAACCCCCAAAACCTTTAATGGTTGCTGGATGCCCTTAAAGAAAAATTTAAAGTTTCTAAGGGTATTTCTTTATAAAAGGTAAAATACAAACGCTACCTGGAAGGTAGGTACTATAAGTAGTTTATTTTACTAAAAGGATACTATTTTTTACAATAAGGTAAAACTATGTTCATGGATTTAAACAAAAAATTACAATGAAATCCAAATTATAAAACAAAATATTTGAGTAAAATATTGCTGTTTTCAATATGTGTACTATCTGTTCAGGTAGCGTTAGTTTTTCTACTATATACTAATGGGTCACTTCAATAAGGGAACAACTAAAATGTTGTTTTGAGTAATACAATTGATAAAATGGAGGCAAAGGCCTTAGCAAGCCTTTTAATAAGCAGATCAGTAAGACACAATCTTAAATATCTATTAGCATACCATAAATACATACTATAACCATAAGAAAACTTCACAGATTTTTTGGAAAGTAATTTTTTTTAGTGTAAATTATCTCACAACAGTTTTTTCAGTTGTTCTTCTATAGAACTGACCCATAAATATTAGATAAATGATGATTGTGGTCCCTCTAATCTGGACCTAACCATGAAGACTATATCCACATACCCACTTCTGATGTACCTCTTCACCCTAACCCTTACCCTCCCTAAATTACCCTTGCTAAACCCTCTGTATACCTTCACAGAACGAAGGAGAGAAGGTTGAATACAGAGTATGGAATCCATTCCGATCGAAACTCGCTGCAGCGATCATGGGCGGAGTGGAGGCTATACATATGCCTCCTGGATCCAGGGTTCTGTATTTAGGAGCTGCCAGTGGAACCACAGTCAGTCATGTCTCCGATATTGTTGGACCGGTGAGTTTTGTGAAGACACTTTGTGTTAAAAAAAATTACAGATATGACTAGTACGTTGGCTTTAGTAATGAACTCGGGCACCAGAGTTTGTGGTTTCGATTCCCACTCCCATTGAGCATAGACAACTTGTAGAAGTTGGTTGGTGAAGTGGAATATAATCTGGGCATAGGTCGCAGCAATAAAATGGCATTGAATCAGCATAATGCTACAGCACGCTACGCGAACTGCGGCGACCAGTAGGACTACCCCCTTAACATATTGGTTAATATCTATTAAAAATTTAATGCAGTTGTGTACTCTCTGACATGTGATATATTCTGACAAATGTTTGGCGTCTAATTATCGTATATTAGATGACAAACACCCATCAGACTATATCACATGTTGAGAGTATACAATTGCTTCTTACTTCGACGGATATTAGCAGAAATCGTTACGCAGTAGGGCCTGCAGGTCAAGTTACTGCAAAGATGCTGATGTGGGTACTGTTCTGATAACCCAAGCACAATCATATTGTCACTATATTAACTTTTTTATATACTTGTCCTTACCAGGAGGGGTTGGTGTATGCTGTGGAGTTCTCGCACAGATCTGGCAGAGATTTAATAAACGTAGCTAAGAAACGGACAAATATTATACCTATAATTGAAGACGCGAGGCATCCTTTAAAATACAGGTAAGATAATAAATATCTAAAGCTCGGTGTACACCCAGCGGAACCGCGACAAATCCGCTCTATATACAGCGAGCACGTCGCTCAACGAATCACAGCAACAGAGGTGAAACCACCAGCAGTCTGTTGCTAAAATAAAAAATTCGCCAGCAGGACAAATGACGACAGGGAACTATAAGGTACCGACATAGCCGATAGGATTAGGAAGCTGAAGTGGTGTAGGCGGATCACACCTGTCACAGAACTGACTGCCGTCGCGGTAGACGAGTTCTGGAGTGGAGACAACCTGAAATAAGAGGTTTTACGGAAATGGCAGAGGACCGGGTGATGTGGCGCTCATTGGGGAAGCTACAAGCATAATGACGCTGCCAAGCCTAATCCTCCCAAGTGGCTACCTACATCAGGGAAAACTTGGATGTTTACGAGACTTGATGACAGTCACGCATACTCCACTCCATGCGAACAGGCTTCGCCCCATTACTCACACCCTATAAATTAAAAGTAAAGTGCGGGAGACGGTACAAATAATGGGACCCACAGTGTACAAACAGCTTTCCACTGATGTCACCAGTTCTCTGAGCATACCTAGTTTCAAAATGAGGCTGTGCACCGGGCTTGTCAAGCAGTCATTTTTTTGTTATGTAGAGTTCTGACGAGTCCAGAACTCATTGACAATTATATTTATAATTTATTTTTATTTCATTTAATTGATTTTATTTTGTTATTAATTTGATATGACCTGTAACCAAACTTATTAATAAAAATATATCAAATGCCACAAACCTTTAACTGGCAGCATTGTTACTGGTTTAGAGCCAATACAGCGCAGTGGATATATGTAGTTAAAAAAGAAAATTGTATCTAGAAGCAATATTCTTAGAATAAGTGACTGTTCAAGATATGCTGATTATGTTTTATGGTGAAGTTGCTACTGTAATAGGAGTTGACCAGAAAGTGATGATTTTATTAACTAAATATTTCATGTTGAAAATTGAACTCTCTCTCTGATTCTTCTTTTCTCATCAGTCGGCTTTCTTTTTCTTTTCTCCATAATTTACCTGTTTCCTTTTTTTTTCTAGAATGTTGGTCGGCATGGTAGACACGATATTCGCCGATGTAGCCCAGCCAGATCAGGCCAGAATTGTTTGTCTGAACGCTCAGCATTTTCTCAAAAATGGTGGTCATTTTGTAATATCAATAAAGGTAAGGACTTGTTGTACTATCTCTACTCTGTGCTGTATTCATTTTACCATGGTCATTTTATATTCCCGTGGTAGAAATTTCAATGTGTTAATGCAGTTCAATATGGTGTGATTTAATAGCAAACATACATACACTTTCATACTATATTAGTCGTGATAGCTCGGTAATGACTGTAGCATAACCTCATCTTCATAAGATCGAGATTTCTTAACTAACCCCCATACTAGCCGTGTGGCGACTCAAGGCGATGAAGCCGACTAAGGGATTGCACCATGGACGGGCAGCAGCGTTCTCTTGTGCATATTAAGATCGTTACTGCGATCAGTCCGCACCAATCCGCCTGCCAAGCGTGGTGATTATGGCAAATCCCCCAATGGACAGAATGGATGAAACCTACGCGGATGAAGTCGCGGGCAAAAAGCTAGTATTCAAATAATGCCAACACTGCTTTCTTGCATTGGTACAAGCAAAAGTAGACGTTGAGATGACAAACCTTTTCATCCACTGTAAAAAGGCAAATTTTTCCCACGGGAATAACGATAAATGAATAGCTAATGTTAAATAACCTATGATGATAATAAAAAACTAAATTTTTCATGTTGAAAATGAACTCTCTCACTGAGATCGAACCAAAAAAACATTACAATAAAAACCAAAAATTACCAAGAAATAATCCAAGATTTCTTTCCAGGCATCGTGTATAGATTCCACGGCGCAACCCGAAGCAGTATTCGCTTCTGAAGTTAAGAAATTACAAGCCGACAAGTTGAAACCACAGGAGCAGCTGACTTTGGAGCCCTACGAAAGAGACCATGCAGTAGTGGTCGGTGTGTTTAGGCCTCCGCCTAAAAAGGCGTAGGGATAGCTGTAATTTTAGTTTTAAGTAAGATAGTATTGTATGCAAGATTTCTTGATGAAATGAAACTATATTTTTAATAATTTTTTTACTGGTATTTCTGAGCATCGGTTTCACTACAATATTTGACAGAAGAGGTGGTCTAAGATGCGACCATCATTAGTCATGTGTCTTGGTAAGCGGGTCCACGGGGCTGGGTACTTACAAGATAACAACTACAAGAAAACACTTTAATTATGTCAAGTAATGCTCACAATTAACAAAGTAGTGAACTGAGTAGTTCAATATGAAGGGGAGTGGCTTACACGAGGGCTCAGGGGAGACTGCCTCCCACTCCCCTGCCCACATGCCACTCCATATACGTCCCGGCGTTCACTATAACAACTAAATAGATACTTATTACAATAACATAGGTTCCTCTATCGGTTGCTACGACATATTTACTGTGTGGACCTCTATGCTATGAGGACTATGCAACATTTCAAGTTTCTAGTTCCAGCGGTCTGGTTGTCTCTTAATCTATGTAAAAAAAGCTGCAGCCGTAGAAATATCAGATTTCAACAATTTAAGTTGTATGGAAATTGAGGCGATGTATGTTAGTCTATAAGAGAATGATAATAAACTGATGGTGCAAATGGCTAAAATTACGTTTTACTAAAACTTTCCCGCTACGTGTGACACTCCAGATCGCAAGGTCGAATTTTAGTAATGTAAGGCATACGACTAATTCTGGATTTTCGCCATTAAATTCGACTAATTCAGGTGAATCTAGGTAATCTACTAAACTAAAAGTTTAGTAGATTATTCTCTTAGTAGACTAGGTTCCGGAGATTTAGGGCTGATTCTGTCATAGTCACTTCCAATCCCCTGTAAACTTAACGGAGGACGTCCAAATCAGATTTTTTGCGACTAGATTTGACTAATTCGCGTGATCCATCGACTAAATCAGTAACTATGTACAATGGGTTCCAGGATTAAAAGGTGCCATTCCCAGAATAAGCCTTATTTCGGCATGCCAGCAACATACCTCTATATAACTTTTGAACAGCGGACCGATGACTAACGACATTTGTTCTGTATATAAAATAGCAGTTCGCGATGGTGGCATGCATGCCAGAAGGCATACGTACGGCTTATTGTGCAAAAAAAACTTAAATATATTCGTTCATTTTTAACAGTTTCGTTCGTAACTGTACCTTTCGGTACAAATAAAAACAATCTCAAATATCTCGTAAACCACAGACTAATTATGATTTTTCGCGACTAAATTCGACTAATTCAGGTGAACAATCGACTAAATCAGCTCGCAATGTACTGTGGTTCTGGTGGTATTAGTGGGCCATGCCGTAATAAGCCTTAGTCTGGCATGCCACCAACAAACCCCTATAACTTTAAAACGGCGGCGGAGCGACTAAATCTAGTTTTTTGCGACTAAATTCGACTAATTATAAACATTTGTTCTATCTATTCAGAATTGCAATCCGCGTTGGTGGGCCAGAATAAGCCCTACAAGGCATACATACCTCAATATAATTATATTTTGTGTGTGCGTCATTTTGATCTTATTGCCGAAGAATGTGGGTTACGTGTTTATTGCCTAGCGAGAACGATGCATTTGAGAAAGAGCTACAGAAAATACGGTGCCGGGTGAAATGGAGTCTAACCCTTATGCACTATATATCTTAATATATCTTTCAAATTGCCTGTGGTCACACAAATTTGGCACATTTCTCATATTTGGATTTCAAATCCATGGCCGTGGCTCAGCCAAAATGACAGATGCCGCTGTCGTTTTCCTCATCTGGTTACTGGGTCCATATAAATAAAAACATCCAGCAATATTGTAACATAATATATTTTATTGGTCAGTCCTCCCCCCCGCTGTCGCTGGCCTCCCCCCCGCTGCCGTCCTCTTCCCCCTCCCGCCACGAGTGCTCGCTCGTCTCAGACTCCGAGTGGACCTTCTCAACTTCCATCTCGTCTTCTGATGATGTATCTGCGAACAAAATAGTAAGGGTATAAAATATGCCGTTTGGTTTCCGGCTTAGAATAGGGCCACCACCAATTTTCCCGTGGGCGACCAAGGGATTGCACCCGGGACGGACAGCAAAAGTCTCCTATGTATATTAAATCAGTCGGCTAATGGCACAGTCAGTCAATATTTTTCGTTAGTTCGTCCAACAAATTACCAGTTTATGCATCCACACCTTGTGTCACTAATTTTCGTCAGTTTATTATGCTTATTATGATCATAATTAAATTGACCAACATGTCATAGGACAAAAATTCCCGCTAAGGGCAAATGATCGTATGATGAATATGAATGTATGTACCCAAGTCTTGGATGTTTATATATTTATTGAAATATGTCTATCCGTTATCTAGTAACCATAGCACAGGCTCTGCCTAGTTTGGGACTGGATAATTGGTGTGAATGTCCGAGATATTTATTTATTTAATATTATTATTAAAAAAAGTGCGGAACAAAAAAAAAATATTAATATTGTTTTACATTTGCGTTTGAGGTTAGCTATTTATCTCTATAATCTACGATCTCTATGTACTACTGAGATGGATCCTCTTCCCCCCGGATCTCTGCTAAGAGTAGACGTGTCAATAAACCGTATTTGATTTTATTTTTAATTTTAAATCAATTTTGTAACAAAAAATTCCACATCAAAAAAATAGGAGTGCATCGGCTGCGAGGAGGTATACTCATACCGCGCGCCAAGTACCCTGCAAGGACTCGTCATCCTACTCCGAAGCGGTGAGACCGCTATATTTTTATTACTACACACAGAAATATAACAAGTAATATATACCCAAATCCATGCGCACTGGTGTGCAACCAGCCCGTGCAATACAAAGACAAAAGGGTCTATTTGGGCTGGACGGAAAGAATCTTTGTATTAAATCGTCGATCGTCACCATTTTACGAGGACCCCAGACTAGCACGACCCATTTGCTATTTACAGCCTTGTAGCTTATGCTCGCCTGGTACTTTTGCGACGTGGAAAAAGCGAACCTGTTGCCAGTGTTGCTACGTAACTGCTAGTGTTGCTACGTAACTGCCACATGACGATTTATGCTTGCCTAGTATCTCAGATAGAATAAAGATTTAATTATTGTCTGAAGTCAGTAGTCACCAATAATTTAGACCACTCACAACTTATACCCCCCTGGTACTCCTGGACAGCTAAGTACTAAAATTTACCAATAATTATGATTTGTAATATGATTACATAATCTGAGAACTAATTAGTATTGGATGCCTTTACTTCTTCAAATGAGTCAAACCACATCTACATAATACATAACAAGCAAGCACATCTTCAACTAAAAATATCTGCTTCTTAGTGACTTCTGTTAACCTGGTCCTGTATTACTCAGTAAAAATGAATATTTCTTTGGAAAAATCGTCTTCGGAACCCGACATACACTTAACTCCGACTAACTTTATGGGTATCCGCAAGAAGAGAGCAAGGGATGAAGACACCATCACCATGACGGAATTCTCAACCTTCAAAGACGACATGATGAAGTCAATGGCAGCTCTTTTTGCTAATTCCGATGCAAAAACTAACCAATTGATATCGAGTCTGAAAGAGGTACAAGTATCCAATCATGGAATTGTTGACTCCATTGCTTTCCTCACAGAACAAAATAAGCAGATGAAGGAAAAAATTGATTTCCTGGAATCGCAGAAAAGAGAAGATAGGGAACACATTGCCTTGCTGGAAAGTAAAATTGAGGATCTGCAGATGTTGAATCGCAAAAGTAACTTTGAGTTGAAAAATGTGCCTCGTAAGGACAATGAATCGAAAGAAGACTTGCTGGGTATGGTAATCCACCTATCAAAAACTGTTGGCTGCGAAATTACCACAAGGGACATAACTGATATTTATAGAGTTCGTGGAAGGAAGACTGAGCAGAAGAATACGCCTATTGTTGTTGAAACTATATCAACCTCAATTAAAACTGATCTGATGAAAATGGTTAAGAACTACAATATCAAACACAAAACGAAACTGGCTGCGAAACACTTAGGGTTTCGAAGGAATGAGGATGTACCTATCTACATCTCTGAAAACCTTACAAGCAAAGGAGCTCGGTTGCACTTTCTTGCTCGGGATCTCGTGAAAAGCAGAAATTACAAGTTTTGCTGGACGGCATATGGAAAAGTTTATGTCAGGAAAGACGAAAACTCCCCGTTCATCACTATCAAGTCAGAAACCCAATGTATGCAACTTATGAATGCCCCATGACTATTTTATAACTATGTTCTTTTTTCATACAACTCACTTTACCTAATTGGAAATATGTTAAAGTACAACTTACTCACTTTCATACACACTCACTTGCACATCTACAAACAAACACATATCACTAATGTTCCTCAACCCTCACAAACTTATACTAAATATTATTCAACCTATTATTTACTACTAAACCTTACTAAAATAGAAACACAAAAATTACTAAAAAAAACTTAATAATGAATAATCTTAATACTATAATGGACTTAGATAAAATTGAAATTGCGTCTGCAACCAGTTGTGATATTGAGGTACTACATACACATCTTCAGATTAAAACCAATGACATCATGGTTATTTCCCAAAACATCAGAAGCGTATACAGTAATTTGGACGACTTAAGTATTAATCTAACTTCCCTCAAGTCTCAACCGGACTTCATTATCTTAACGGAGTGCAGACTGCAACAAAATAAACCTATTCCTAGTCTTGATGGATACTCTGCGCACTTCACCACACAATTTCTAAATCAGAATGACGGGGTAGTTGCTTATATTAAAAATACACTTAAAGCAAGCATTAATGAAATAAAGCTTCAAGACGCTTCTTGTCTACAAATCGATTTTCAGGGTCATATTGTACTTGGTATTTACAGATCTCCGTCAGTTAATAATGCTGTTTCATTCATAAAATCATTAAGCTCACACTTAGAAACTATAAAAACGCATAAAACTATTACCATAACTGGAGACATAAATATAAACTTAATAATTAAAGATAATGAAGTAGCTTTTGAACGGAATAACAGACATACTTACCTTAACATGCTAGCGTCTTTTGGCATCATGATTGGACACAAGTTACCGACTAGACTTGGAAACTGTTTAGACCACTTTATGATTAAACTGGATAAAAATATGTGTACCGCACAAATTGCGGTCTTAAATACTACTGTAACCGACCACGCTATGATTGCCTTGGTTTTATCTAATCTTAAAACAAATTCTCCCCCTCTTAAGTATATAACAACTACAGACTTCAATGAAGCTCAACAAAGCTTAGCAAAGAAAAATCTTACTCAACTTCTCCTATGTGACAATCCAAATTTGCTAATAGACCTACTTACTAAAGTAATTTCTGAATCTTTGCAAGAAAATACGAAAACTATACCCATCTCCAAAAATAAACGCATCGTCAAGCCATGGATAACTCCGGGTGTTCTCCGTTGTATCCGAAATAGAAATAAAATGCAAATAAAACTACGTAAAGACCCTAATAACGACATACTAAAAATCACGTACAGACGCTATCGAAACTATTGCAACAATCTAATAAAAAAGCTTAAAAGAACATATGAAAGATATTTACTAGAAAAATCGGCAAAAAACCCTAAGAGTCTCTGGAACACTATTAAAAATATCACCTATCAAAAACAAACCAAAACTGATAATACACAATTACTTAACTTACAACCTACACCTACTGAATCAATAAATTCGGTAAACGAATATTTTGCCAATATTGGAAAAGATCTAGCCTCTCAAATAACCTTTCCATCTAAGTAAAAAGTAAAAAGTACATCCATCCAAGTCCATCATATAAGTAAAAAGTACATAGATTCACAATATAGTCAGCTTACATCATTTGTTTTATTGGACACAGACGTGGATGAGGTTGAGAGAACCCTTGTAAACTTAAAATCCTCGAGTGCTTCTGGTTGGGACTCAATTCCCACATCTTTTTTAAAATTTGCTAAAAACGAATTAGTACCGATAATAACTCATTTAATTAACCTTTGTTTTAACAAAGGTGTGTTTCCCGCTTCCCTTAAGAAGGCTATAGTAACACCAGTGTACAAGAGTGGCGACAGAGACGATGTTGGCAATTATAGGCCAATATCAGTATTAACCGCGTTTTCGAAAATTATAGAGAAAATTATTAATAAACAACTTGTTACCTATCTTAATAAATATAATATCATATCTGACTGTCAGTTTGGGTTTAGGCAAAATAAGACTACTGAAGACGCCGTTACAGCATTAACTACGATAATAGTAGAACAATTAGATAAAAGATATAAGTGTCTCACGGTATTCTTAGATTTAAAAAAAGCGTTTGACACCGTCTCTGTCCCCATCCTTGTACAAAAACTGGAAAATATTGGTATAAGAGGTACACCTCTAGAACTGTTTAGAGATTATTTAACAGGTAGAAAACAATGTGTCAAAGTAGGTACGCATACTAGTAAATACTCCAACATTAGTTTTGGTGTTCCACAAGGAAGTGTACTCGGGCCTACACTTTTCTTAGTCTATATAAATGGTTTGCTTAGCCTACAATTAGATAATGCCAAAGTATTTTCATATGCTGACGATACTGCTGTCGTTTTTACAGGTAAAACATGGAGTTCTATTCGTGCAGACGCCGAAAAAGGACTCTCACTGATAGATCTCTGGCTAAGGCACAACTTACCCTTAATTCCTTAAAAACTAAGTATATGTGCTTTACCATCAACAAAGCAACGCAACCCCCTCCAGTATTTAAAATAAATGTACATCAATACAACTGTGACAAATTAGATGGTGATTGTTCTTGTCCTACTATCGATAAAACTGCCTCAATAAAATATCTTGGCATTCAAATGGATCAACATCTAACTTGGCACTCACATTTGGAGAAGATCTCAACTAGACTTCGAAAACTGATCTGGATTTTTATAAAACTGCGTTATGTGGCATCCAAACCATTACTTAATTCAATTTATATAGCCTTAGCACAGTCAATATTAACTTATTGCATCCCCATATGGGGTGGTGCTACAAAAGTGAAACTCCTAGAAGTAGAAAGATCTCAAAGAGCTCTTCTAAAGATAGCATACTTCAAACCACGAATTTATCCCACCTACCAGTTATATTTAGATTGTGATCTATTGACAGTAAGAAAACTTTATATCCTTTACGCAATTTTAAAAATGCAAAAAGCTATAACCCTAGACCCTTCAAATCTATTAAAACGGAGAAATCAAGGTGTTATAAAGGAAATTATAATCAAGACAGTCTTTGCACAACGACAATTTAATAAACAATCGTCACATTTGTACAACTTAATCAATAAAAAATTAAACATCTACATGCTAAAAAAGTATGAATGTAAAGAGCGAATTACCAAATGGTTGAAATCGATAAATTACGAGGAAACAGAAGAACTTTTTAAATATACTACTTAGACAAAAAATAACACACATAGGTACACATCTCACTCACACACACACACACACACACACACACACACACACACACACTTATTTTAATTCTCTTTGTCATATTATTAATTTTTAAGCCAATGTAATGTACTGTAATGTTAAACCAGGTACTGTAATGTTAATTAGATATGGAGGAGCGTGACCTTCTGACACAGGTGTATTTCACTTAATAGAAGGTCACAACAACATGCACTGTTTGTACCATTTTCGTGACAAAAATAAACTATTTTTCATAAACTATTTTTCATTTTTTTCATTTTCATTTTCATGGAGCGTTCCAAACAAACGCTCTGTTCCACGAAACTGCGGTTCTGGGAGCCGCAACTCGTTCACACATTAAAACTTGTTCAGTTACTACTTGAACCAATTAAGTTATTTGTACTTTTATAAATACATACCATTGTAAACTAGGACGGGTTGCTGGTCAACCTGAGCGTCCCTGGTCTCTCGCTGGGCCGTCGTCAGCTCCAGGCGGCCCTTCAAGTTCAGCAGCTGGCACAGGTGGGACCGTCTGCGGGCAAACATTTGCACTAGAGTGTTGTGGGTTCGATTCCCACTGAGGACAGATAGACTTGTCGCATTATACCAGTCCTTTCAGGTACTCCTTTTGATTTGATTTTCTAAAGTTGACTGGAAGAGATCCTCAAGTGGGATAAGTACACCTTTGTACACTTTATCTTTTATTTATTTTTGTTGTTGTAAATTTTGGTACAATAAAGCGTTTACATACATACATACATAATGCTCATGCCTTGGTCCCAGAGGGGTAGGCAGAGACAATTTATCGCCACATTGCGCAATCTAATGGCGCAAAGTGGCTTACATATATACACAGTAAAAATTAGAAGGAACTTGGCCATTAAACATGTACCAAACAACAAAAACAGTGCCGTGTAGTTCTCGGCCTAGAATAGAGCCACCCCTATCTTTCCCATGGGTGTCGTCAAGGTGACTAAGGAATTGAACCAGGGACGGGCAGGTGGACCGACGAATTGAAGAAGGTGGCCGGAAGCGGCTGGATGCTGAGGGCGGAGGACCGGGTGTGGGGGCGTTAATTGGGGAAGGCCTGTGTCCAACAGTGGACGTCTAAGAGCTGATATGATGATGATGATGATGACTGCATAAAATAGCATATAAAGTTTCTTGTGCCCGTCTGTTTCAATGTGCGCAAACGAGGATTGACGACACGCCTTACTTATGTGGTCAACTTGTAGCTACCTGTGTGTCAGTATGGCTAGTAGCTGCGTGAGGTGTTGCGCGGTGGGCGCGTGGCTGGTGGCGAGCAGCAGAGCGGAGTGGCAGCGCAGCACCGCGCCTAGCCACGTGCACACGGCCGCGCACCTGTGAATATCGAAAACATTATAGATTCACTTCAATCTGGGTATTTTTGATTTAGGAATTAGGACGTGATATTATTAGGGCACATAGAAGACATATTATTCACCCGCCTGGTGAAAAATCTCGTCGTAATACGGCGGATCATTCAAGTAAAAAAAAATTAAAACAGAAAATGAAGAAAAAAATTTACTTATTTTTTTTTACTTATTATTATGTATCTATCTGTTTATCTTTTTAAATATTTATATAAATATAGAACAATAAATAAACAATTAATACATTGATTTCCAGATCATACAATAATATACAAATACACACACACGCACACAAACACACACCCACACACACACACACTAGACTGTAATATAAATATATTGTAAATCCGTTATTGGCAGTAAGAACTATAAATTAGAATAATACTGTATACTAAGTGCTGTGGATTTTGTGAAAATAAATAAAATAAAATAAAAAAAATTAATAATTTCGTAACAAATGAACTTAGTTTAGAAATTGCTCTTGAATGTGTTCCCTTGGTGGTTTTATCCATCACCTATGTTGATTTGATGATTGTTTTCATAATTCGTTTATTTGCACAATCAAGAGTTATATAGGTCTCACAATATTTAATTTTAGATCTAACATGGTAGACCTTGTCGGTATGGCAACAACTATGATGAGGGTAATTTTTTCTTTAACTCTAAGTTAGAAAATCTAACATTTTGTCGGCTAAATACTCATCATCGGGTTATTTTGTCTCCTCTGCAAGAGCACAACGCAGTTATTGTTCCCCGTAGTTAATAAGATGTTACAAACTATTTAAAAAAATAATTTCCAATGCAAATAATTTAACATGCTGGCCGCTTTAAACCTCATCATCATCATCAGGTTATTTTTGTCTCCACAAACAGAGACAGACGGAGGATTTGGCCTACACTCCCCGCGCTGGCCAGACGGGTTGGGGAGGTCTGATTGATGTTTTATAATGTATTCCCTCAGTCGCCTTGTACGACATCCACGGGAAGAGTTGGAGTGGTCCTATTCTACTCTACCGGAAACCACACTGTAAACTGTGAACTGTTTTTTTTAAATAAATTAATTTGGCCACTTCAGCAAAACTGCTTACGTCTGCTCGGTAAGAGCCAATGGGGCGATGTGACGTCACATCGCCCAGTCATTGACTTTAAAAAATTGTAAAAAATACGTGTTTTAAGATATCGCGAAACTGAAAATTTACCAATATTTTTATGATTTTAAATTTTATTTTTCTAGATCATAACATAGTTACGCTCATCTTATGAGAGCCGTGGTAGCCGGTTGGCTGTGCACTCGCCTCACGTTCATGAGGTCCTGGTACAAACCCCGTCCGTACCAATGAGTTTTACGAAACTAAGTACAGTTTATTTATAATACCACAGGCTTTTCGGTGAAGGAAAACATCGTGAGGAAACCTGCATATGCCGAAGAAGAAATTCGGAGGCGTATGTGAAGTCCACCAAATCGGCTCGGGGCACCGTTGGTGGTCAGGGGTTTGGCACTAAAGATCCTGAAGGGTCTTCCTGGCCCCCTGAGAAGATAAGATAAGATACGCTCATCTTCCCCATTCACGGTACTCACTGGCTCGTCCTCCTGGTGGCCATGTCGGCCAGCTGCTCCAGCAGTCTGGGCACGTAGTCCGCCGGCAGCGCGGAGACCGTCTGCAGCGCCACGCCCGGCTTGTTGGTCTGCAGCACGGTCAGTATTAACCTGAGAACAATTTTTTTTATATTGGCGACGCAGACTCTCACCAGCGCTTCCAGTAAGATAAAAATGGCAGACGGTAGGTGGGGCGCACTAGTAATCTTTGTCACTATATACTTATATATTAGTAAGCTGAAGTGGCAGTGGGCGGGTCGAATCTGTCGCAGAACCGATGACCGTTGGGGCAGACGAGTTCTGGAGTGGAGACCGCGGACAGGGTGGACCGACGACCGGAGAAAGCGGCTGCATGCGGTGTTCCGGGTGTGGTCGCGTTCGTTGGGGAAGGCCTATGTCCAACAATGGACATCTAAGGGCTGATATGATGATATACTTCATCATCATCGTATCAGCCCTTACGACGTCCACTTCTGGACATAGGTCTTCCCTAATGACCGCCACCACACCCGGTCCTCCGCATCCAGCCACCTCGCTCGGGTCGTGGACCGGCCACTATACACATTTAAACATTTATTTTAGCGGTACTAGTCTGATCCTAGATCCGGACTTTTCTCCTGTGCTATGGAAATTTGTTTTATACGGTCGCGATCCTCAGCAGTGAGGGTACGACAGAGAAGTTGGAAATTTGACAAGCATAGGACAATTCACAAATATAACATCCAGACCGCGACCAATTTGTCCCACTAAAATAATAAATGCGAAAGTTTGGATGTTTGTTACTCAATCACGCTTCAACCAAGGACGGAGGTTAGGTCCTGGAATAGGACACAGGAAAGTTTTTATCCCTAAAAACATCTCATTCATACAGGAATCGGACGAAGTCGCGGGAAACAGCTAGTATGACATATTTACGAGTTGTAAATAAATGTCATACTCACAAAGCCATTTTGTACTATCTAACAGGTCATGTGACATATTCGGAAAGGCGTTCGGCGTCTAGCTAATTCCCAAACGCTTACCAGAAAAAAAATCAGTTAATATGCTTAGAAACCAAATTATTCGTTAAAAGCAGTGTGTAAATATCGAAACCTACGCGAAGTCACGGGCAAAAGCTAGTACAAGAATAAAGTACTCTATCCCCAGAGGGAATCGAACCCACGCCCTCTGGCGCGCTCGAGTCTAATGACAAACAAATGACAAACAAATTATATTTTTTTTATATATAATAATAATAATAAATAAATATGTCAGACATTCATACCAATTATCCAGTTCCAAACTAGGCAGAGCCTGTGGTATGGGTACTAGATAACGCGACAATGTACACTGCGCCGATTTGTTTTCCGTCAAGTTACCTTTTATCCTGGGAGTGCAGTCCTTGCATGAGCAACTTGGTTAGGTTCTGGTTGACGGCCGATTTGCTTCGACCCTTAAAGTCCACCGCCAGGTTCGCTAATCTCTCCTCCATTGGGACCTCCACCTAAATAAAAATACTTTTTACACATATCCGCCTATCAGATTGAGTCTACAAGCAGAATGTTCAATTATATATGTCGGCGAAATAATAAAAGAGGAGCTAATTTGAAGGCACAGTGCGTGTTCGGCGCGCCGTTCGGCGAGCGTCGCGAGCACGCGCTGGGTAGGACGGGCGCAGGCGCAGGCTCGAGACGGTGTTCGCTCGGTACGCGTGCGGAGCGCAGGCACTACACGGACGGATCGTCTTCCTTTTAAAATCGTTACTTGATGATGTAGTGTAATTTCATGTAGTGTCATTGAAGCTAGTAAATGTGTTAACTTTGTAAGATCCTACGATATATATATTTTATCTTCATGTCAGCCTCTAGACGGCCACTGCTGGACATAGGCCTTAACCAATGAACGCCACCACACCCGGTCCTTCGCCCTCTGCATCCAACCGCTTCCGGCCACCTTCTTCAGGCCGTCGGTGTGTGTGTATTAGAGAGAAAGAACGTGGAGGTAGTCTTATCGCTAAAAGTGATTTCGTCCAGACAACCTTAATTACCAGCCGTGATGTCTAACCAGGTACAACTGCCAAAGAATTATAGTCCTGATTATACATTTATAGACATTCTTTATAGCACAAATTTTAAAACTAAATACAGTTGCAAATTGTGTGTACAAAGGCGAGCTTATCTCTAAAAGAGATCTCTTCCAGCCAACCTTACAGTGTGTGAGACAAGGCACTAAGATTTATTTTCTTTCCAGACAAGGTTTGGCTGGAGGCAATCTCTTTTTAGAGATAAGCACACCTGTGTATACGTCCTCTCCTTCTGCGTATTTATTTTTATATTTTCTCTGTATACAATAAATTTATAATAATAATAATTTATTTATGTGCACTAACCTCGCCCCCGGGCGTGGCCCGCTTCCTGCTGACGCCTCCCATTGGCTCAACGTATGTGACGTCATTTACGCCGTTGTCCGCGCGTACTTTGTTGACTTCGTTCGTCTGCTTGCTTTTCCTCTTGCCCTCTTTAGCATCGCCTCGGATAAGGACTTGAGTTTTTGTATTCAAGTCTGGCGTCTGTAATCAATAATCAAACCAATATTATACACTAACTTTTTCCCGCGACTTCGTCCGCGTAGGTTTCGATATAAAGCAGTGAAGACGTGTAATCTTTAAAAAGGATAATTAATACGTTAGGATCATTTTTGCAATTATTGTTTGATTGCTTGTCACGACAAACTAATGAACCAATTCTAATAGAGCTCACATAAAAACAATTACACATTCAATCTTTTTTTCATAGCAAACAGGTTAACTCAATCCAAAGATGCAAATTATGATTTTTCAATTACAATTAATATTTCAAATACAAGAAAGAAGATAGTATAATGCTCGGCGAAATTTACAATACAATACACTTTATTGCACAAACTAATACAGTTACACGTTATAGAAGTTACAAATAGTACAATTTAGGCGGTCTTATCGCTTTAAGCGATTTCTTCCAGACAACCTTTGGGTAGATAATATATTAGATAATTTAGTAGGATGAACTGAGATGGTGTCCTGGTGTTGCTACTACTATTGTTGACGACCTCCGTCGCGGAACGGGTAGCTCTCGGATTGCCACGCCGGAGGTTGCGGGTTTGAATCCCGCTAGGGGCAAATGTTCGTATGATGGATATGAATGTTTGTACCCAAGTCTTGGATGTTTATATATTTATTTAAGTATGTCTATCCGTTACCTAGTAACCATACCACAGGCTCTGCCTAGTTTGGGACTGGATAATTGGTGTGAATGTCTGAGATATTTATATTTTATGGCAAAGCATCCGGGAAGATACGAGAACCCAGATGAGGCTAGTGTAAGACAGCACACAAGGAGGAAAGATTTACTGAACTCTATTAATCCGAGGTTAAGAGTTGTGCAGCACAGTGCTCGTTGTCAAACAGCAAAATTATTTAATAAACTGCCAAATGAATTTAAAATTATTAATAATGTAAATGTTTTTAAATGCCACTTAAAAGAGTTCCTACTTGACAAATGTTATTATAAGTATTGAAGAATTTTTAGGACATTACTAATTATTTTTTCTCAGTTCACATTGTTTAATAATAATATATATCTAATTTGTTTGTATTATTGTTGCATGTAAATTTTAATCTTATGTTAATATGTTTCCGACACAAAGTATATAAATTGAAAATTGAAATTGATGAAATCAGCTAGTAATAAATAAAAATATTGAAAACTCACCACTTTCTCAAACAGCACAGAGGCGCCTTGACTGTAACCAATGACCAGATCACCAGTCGATGGCAGCTGGCAGCACTGTAGTGGTAATGGCTGAGCATCCGGAGTGGTCACTTGGATGGTTACTGTCGGCTTGATGGGCTTAGTTGATGCACTGCAAATTATCGAGTATTATTTTTGCCATGTGATTCCCAGCTTAGAATAGAACCACCCCCAATCTTCGGGTGGGTGTCATCAAGGATTGCACCAGAGGTGGCAGTTTTCTCCTATGTATATTAAGATCATAACTGCGATCATCAACCCGTCTGCCAAGTGTGGTGATTAGGCAAATCCCCCAATAGACATTGTCGACCAAACAAGACATTCAATTGGGGAGGCTTATGTTCAGTAGTGGAAGTACTGGCTCATGATGATTAACATGGTAGTATCCTGGGTATTATTATAAGTAGGTTCATAAAACATTCCATATTTCTTTGCAAGTTGCAACATTTCTAAGAATTAGAAGTACATTGTCTTTTGATCAGCTGCATTTCTTTTATTGTAAGTATTAAAATTGTTTCTAGTACAATCCGCCCCCCCCATTCTAAATAACGAAGCTTTCAACAACGAAACAACGAGATATATACATACCCATTAAGCATATGCCCATAATAATGCACAACTCCGCTCCTAGTAGCCGCTACCAAAGACAACCTCGTCCCTCCCTCCTCCTCATTGATATTCACATCTAGCAACCTAGGAGCGTCTTCCAGCACAAAGTTGTATGTAGGACTGGGCACAGTTGAGGCAGTTGATATGGATTTTTTTCGTTTCTTCTTGCTGGGCGTTATGTCTTCACCGTTGACCTGGGGTATGTGATCATCTGTGATTGTTACATCCCAGAAAGATAGGAGGCGTTCGGTTCTGAAAAGATATTCGAAAATATTGTCAGTTTACTGGTAGAATTTAACAAGGCCACTTGTCTTCGTTTTGAATGAAATGGATTGCAGAATATATAATTCCTTTTTTTTAAATTAAAGTAGTTTTTTTAAACAAAGTCTCATTTCAGTAAAATCTCTTTCCTTCCAGGTAGCATCTTATTCTCCCAGTATGTATGCAATATATTGGCTTCACTTACTGTGAACCCTCGATCAACCAGCACATGTCGTTCACACTAGCGAGGGAAAGCAAGGCCTTCGGAGCGGCATTATGTCCCAAATACTTGATAATCTCTGCGTCTCCATTGTGCAGTCTCCATATACGCACCTGCCATGATGCCGTCACTAAGAACCTGGCTTGAGTTTTCTGTAAATATATACAACAATATATTGTTTTTCTTGTAATCTTGGATCATTATCTACAATCATTCTTGCGACTTTTATTAGATGGGTGGTAAGGAAGTGGATATGTAGGTGCTGCAGTCAGTAATGTATATTTCATTCCAGATTAATAGTCCTATGAAAACAAACGCATTTGCGTCTCGAAAACAAAATACACAATAGATGGTGTTCCTAAGTGGACCGCAAAGTTTACTTGGTATTACAAACCTATTTTTGCTGCTGGTGACCCTTTCATGTATATGTTACCGAGACGTAAATAGCGTTGGTTTTCATAGGACTATTAATCTGGAATGAAATATAGCTCCCTTCATGGGTTTACAGTTTTAGTCTGAGAAGGGGCTTGAGGCTGTGGAGGCTACTGGTTGAGTCCAGCAGTTTAACAGCCAGATGGTTTGGATAAGCTGAAAGTCACTCCTTGTAGCTTTTATTCTGATCCTTAATAGTTTATATGTTCAAGTATTCATCTTTCGGATCGAGTTTCTTATAAGCCAGCCATGGTACTTGATAATTTAGATATAGTCATTTATCTCACAGGTCGATTTGGTAACATGGTATGTGAATTGGATTATTCTGATTATTATGTCTAATTGAATCTTTTAGACCAAGCTTGGTTAATTAATTAAAACATTTTCTTATTTAATCTCTATGCAAGTATTCAGACAAGGTATTTTAAACTAAATGATATATGATACTAAGTTATAATAACTATTGTTTGAGTATTATGCGTAAATTGATAGAGAATGTCCTAAGTGTGACATAGCAGGGGAATTACATGTTTACACTTCAGTGACAATTTGTGGAAAATATATAAAGATCTGTATAGACATATTGATTGATGTAATACTACGATGGATTATACATATTCTAGATCACTTCAAGTTATAATTGTGGCATACTATAAATTATAAACATATGGTCAAAGGCCTGGACCCCGTTATTAAATATTCACCCTTATAACAATAATGATAAAGAACTATATGATCACTTACCTTATTATGTGGTATAATCTTCATAGCACTTACATTACTGCCTTGTTTAGTTCTATTATCAACATTAATATTGTATTTATTTCTTTCTGTCCCACTCTGCAAGTCCCACTCATGAACAAAATGAGCCTTAGTACAACTGTACAGTCCATATCTTCTGTGCCAATCCAGTGAAGTTACATTATGTCTTTGTGTTTTGTTTTGTTCGTTTGTTAGTACAGTTTCCACTTTTGCTTGAGCTATGGAGTATATAAGAATCTTTCCACTGGTAGTTCCTAGTGCTATACATTGTATTTCTTGTTCGCTTGTACTTGATTTGCGTCTGCCACCGCTGTGTGAAGGACCCTGAAAATTTTAAGGTTATATACTCAAGGACATCGCGAATCAACATTTAACTTAATTCGCAGCTTAAATTATAAGTTTATAGGCTTTGTGTGGCTAAACACTGATGTTATATGGCAAGGAAACAGAGTTATAATATGATAATAAACAACAATACGATAAAAACCACGTGTTTTTCACTTACGGAGGATTGGGTGACAGAAATCCATTGTAAACAGGAAGGCGGTGACGTCAAATGAAGGTCTGGAGTATACTCCTGCTTAAGGGTGTTGGTCTCCGTGTCCCATATCCTGAGTCTGCCGTCTTGGGTAATAGCAGAAAAATAATTTCCATCTTCGGAAAATGCCGCCTGTGCCATGTCTATGATTGACGAAGCGACATGTCCATCTGACAGTTACGCTCCGTACGTTACGTCCATTCAAGTAACGTGGTTCGGATTAGTGGTTTGTGATTGATTTTCTTCTAGCTTCTCTGTAACTTCTGTAAACATATGAAATCATGAAAAATAAACAAAATTAAAATGCAATGCTATAAAAATTTAAGATGAAAAGTGCTTGCTTTTACGGATTATAATAATTTTTCTGCGTAAATTGAAATTTGAAATACTGGACATGTTGCTATGTTGAAAATAAAAACAAGAAAACCGCATTCATCAAATTGTGGATCTCTAAATTTTTAACCATTATCTGTTCAGGTTTCCAATACTCAATACCTTCAAATTTTGTTACCTAGCCAGAAATTATTTGTTTTTATCTACCCTCAATGACGTAATATTTTATTAGTCACGAAATTCGAATAAAATAATACTGCGTTCATAAATTATAAGATAATTTTCTTGTATGAAAATACTGGTGTTGCCAGTAGGTAAAGCAATAGAATTATATTAATTGAAGGCAGTTCAATTCCGAACGTCACATTTGTCTGTCACGTCATTTTATGTTGTCCGCTCACTCAGTGGATTTCCGTAATCGCGATTCGCGAATGTAGTCTTGACTTCGCGTTAATTTTTAGTTTTTATTGCTAATTGCTCTCGTTCCACTTTTCGAAAGTATTCTTTTATATTTAATTTACCGCGTTTAGTGCTGTGCTGTGCGATTCCGAGTTACAGTCCGTGTGTAGTGAAAACAAAGTGATTTCTTGTGGATATGATGTCACTAAAATATCCTTGAAAACATGAGTGTTAGTGTGGAAGAATCCAGCCCTTTATCCGAGGGCCAAAGCACGACGTTAGACCAAACTATCTCCAAGTCCTCGTCCGAAAGTATCAGCTTGAACAAGAATGGGGAGGGCACTGCAAATCAGAACGAAGAGAAATCCGAGCCTGGTACACCCAAACCTCATCCAATGGCGTTCACAGTTGATTTCGGGCAGAACAAACAGGTTGACAACCGTAGACTTGAGGAGTTGGCGAAGAAGTCACAGGCTCGTCACCAGAGAGTCCAGTCAATGTCTGCAGGCTTGACCAGACCTAGTCCTGTAGCTCAGAAGCCTCCTATGAGCGCTAAACTGCCGCGGAAGGCCCAAGGGTACAATTCTGAAGGATACTTCTCATCAGACCAAGAAGACAGTGGTCTTTCTGGCTCTGTCAAGCTTAGAAGCAGTCCTTTAACTAAAATCTCTCAAATAACCAGTCCTGTAAACAACAGACATATCAAATCGCCTGTTAATGACAGCTTCCAACCAAAACGTACGTCCAAAAGTCCGATAGTCGATAGTATTATGTCTAGAAGTGATAACTTCACAGCTCGTCAAGCCTTAAACCTGCCGCTGAAAAGTCCAAACAGTTCCTTTATGCGAGACGTCCACAGAACCCCAAGTTACGGTAGTTTATACCAACCCAAATGTATGGAGCATATCATAGATCAAAGTCCTGAAGGTGTAATGCTGACAGATATTTCTAGTCCTGAGTTAGACATACTAACCCCAGACAATGGTTTATCTACGCCAGAAAACTCTAAGAGCCCACTTATACGGAAAAGTAGAGCATCTTCTGAGACACCAGACTTACTGTTTAAAACCATTCAACCGAAAGTCGGGTTGTACATTGATGATGAGGTTGATAGGGAGTCAAATAACTCATCAACTGGTACTTATACTATCGAAGGTGATAACTATACAGCAGAACAGAAAGCTAGAATGAGTATAGACCGAACATTTGGCACTGACTTACTTGATGGAGCTTTAAAAAATACGTTAATGAGGAGAAGTGAAAGAGATCCTGAACTAATATTTGACTTTCCAAATCAATTAGTAATAACTAAAGAACCCAGAAGAGAAATTGGCTTGAGAAGTCCAGTAGGAGTAAACAACACATTTGAATTGCCAACTAAAATTCCTAAAGACAAAAATGTGTTAGAAATTTCTTGTTGTTATGAATCTCCAACAGAAAATGATTTAGCTGCACAAACATCTAAGCAAATTAAATCAACACGAAGTTATTTGGAAAAGATAAAGAATAGAGTGAGGACAATCACCGATAAAACTTTTGCCAAGTCACCACCTAAACACGGCGAAGAACCTGATCAAGGAAGCTTCACTTCTGTTACTACTTCTGGAGTTTTAAGCTCTAGGATTCCACCAAAAATCGAGAAACCACCATGCAGACGATGTAGCCTAACTAAATCTGAAATCGATCAGACCGATTACATCCATCGTTTGTCTAGGGAGTCATCCGTGCCTGTTTCGTTACCTAGTAACAAAAAACTGCCTTTAGATGACAAGAAATTCGAAAGTTCGGCTCTGATAAATGCTCAGAAATCTCTTAGAGATGATAGTGGTGTCTCATCAGACATAACACCAGATCAGGTGGTTGGCAAGCTGTCATATTTGAGTCTGAATCGGTGCAAAGGCGATAAAACCTGGATACAGGACTGGGCGGAAAGTGTAAAGAAGTATAACAACAATACTTTGGCTAGTAAAGACTCTGAAACCACTTTTGTAGTTGACAGTGAGAGGCCGCCATTGAGTCCAAGACATATTATAATACCCGGGAAATGTAAGTATATTTTTAGTATTCTTAAAATAAAGATATTTTATATACTCAGTGTTTTGCTAGCATAGTTGGAATTAAGGTAAAGCATGGGCCAAGGGTGGCCACAAGGGAAAGACCTAGCCCATCATGTTGAAATCATCCCTGTCAAGCCACAGTTTTTTTTTCTAACTTGTTGCAAAAAATTTATCGATACTTATCTATGTTGTTTTAAGAGCATATGCCTAATGAAAGCACAGAATAATTAATAAAATAACAATATATTATATGGGTGCATAACAATAATTAATAACATAAATGAAATGTAGATACATTTAGCTGACAATTAATAATCAGATTTAAATGTGTTAGAATGAAGTTGAGAGTATCACTACTGGGTACATTTTATTCCTATTTACATGCAATTATGAACTTTATTTGAACACTTCTAAAGACGATTATTAATTGACAGCGAAAAATCCGCCGCGCCTTTATTTGCTAGGCCTGCATTTGACTGAAAGGATTCTTCGTTTCTTCATATTAGGTTCCTAGGTAGGGTAATTGTGTCCCTGTGTAGGCGTAGTGCTTTGTCAAGATAACTAAATGTGAATTCCTAGATAACAGACTCGTATTTTATCACGAATTCCGTGACGTAGCCGTTTATGTACCGTCAGCAGCATAATTCGCTTTAATTTGTTGGCCTTTAGATAGTGTACGAAATAAAATGTCAGGAATGAAAATTGGGTTTTAAATAAAAAACTCATTGAATAGAAAACTCCTCGGGAAGTAACGTTATTAGTAACGTTATCCAAACTTTGATGCTGACTGTAGGTACTACAGCGTGTGTACATAATTACGCCGTACACAAGACACAGTAGGCTAACATCCTGTCTTACATTTTCCATTATAAATTAAAACATTACTCACAATTAATGAATGAACAGCTGTTATCTCGTAAAAGTGTAAACATACATAAGAGAGAGTTTACTATGGAGGAAAAAATGGAAGAATCATGAATGCAGGATATATGCGGTTGATGCAATCTTCAAGAAAAAGTTGTGAAGTTATGTGACAGAGTGAGAAATTCGGTGATACGTGAGAAGTGTGGTTTGAAAGAAGATGTAGTAATGAAGGTAGAGAAGGGTATGTTCCGTTGGTTTGGACATTTACAGCGTATGAGTGAAAGAAGAGTGACATAGTACATTGTTACCCTAGAGGTGAAAGTAACTTATTTAGTCCCGAGTATACGCTCGGGCGCCAATAGTTCGAGGGACTAAATAAGTCTTTAACCCGAGGTAAACACTGTGCTTTTCATTACGAATACAAGGAAAGTAAAAACCATATCTACTCTAGATGAACTCATTGTTTTAAACAAATCTCTGCTATACGGAAGTTTATACGAAACTCTACTACGACGTTTAATTTAATTTGTGATAATTTAATACCAAGTGTATTTTTAAATTTTTATTTTAATATTATATACTGACGTAGATAGTATGTTATATACTATGACATTATTTGAATTGTTGACATTGTAATTTATACATTATTTTATTTTATGACGATCCCTTTTACCATATTAGAATGACATGTAAAATTGAATTTTTAAGATGTAAAAGTGAAATAAATAAATCTAAAATCTACAACTCGAAAAAACAAATGAAGATCAGATTGCCGCTTTCCCGCCTATTTTGTTTTTTTTTCTCGGGCCGGCCAGCTGCAGGACGGTATTCAGCCATTATTTTTCATTTCCATAATTGAAAACATGGTAAATATATTGCCCAAATATATGTAATTTTAAAGAAATAGTTGAAAGTAAATTATAATAAAGTCATTTAAAAATATATTCTTTAATTAATACTTAACTTTATATTATTTCAATTTTACATCGCGCTGTAATTGAGTGGCTGTATAGACAGTTGGAACATGGTTCAATAGAAATGTGAAAGTAGAACTAGTTTTACAGCTGTCAGTTGAAAACGATTCTCCCTAGGGCTGAAAGTAGTACTTTCAACCCGCTCCTTAATCAACTTCAGACCTACATTTTGAGTATGAGTAATGAAAAACAAATTTACAGTGCGAATATGGAAGGATCTACAGCTAGAGGTCGTCCTAGGAGGACGTTCAAGGATCAAATTAGTAATGTTTTCAAAAAGTCTGGGGTCTGCAGTGAGAATAATAGGAGGTGCATGAAAAGGTTGATGAATGTGAGTGAGGCTAGTGAGGTGTGTCAGGATCGCTCATAGTGGCGATACATCATTTCTGCCTACCCCGCTTTCACTCCCACCCCCATAACTTCGCATAACTTTTGATTGAGTGGTCCGATTGCAATGAAATAAAGTCTGTGTGTTAAGAATGCGCTAAAAATTAAGTAGCGCTGTTTCTTCCGTCAAAATCGGTTCAGTAGTTTTTAGGTGATGCGTGCACAAACAAACAAACAAACAAACAAACAAACAAACAAACAAACAAACAAACAAACAAACAAACAGCAATAAATTCCAAAAATGATCGAATTTCTATTACTTATCCTTAGACCCATTTTTTTACAAATATCTTCAGTGTAAAGATACGAGAAGTTTATGTTTTTATTTATTAGTATATTATCTTAAAGTCTATCATAACGTGAAGTAAAGCCTAACTTTAAATTTATTGTCTAACAGTGATCCATAAAATATATTTATGACAATTCCCATATACGATCAACTATTTATGACCGATGTGTAGCGCGATGACCTCTCGATATAATTCGAAATATTACGTTCTCTTTATAAAAATATTAAATTATTAAATAAAAAATCTTATTGGACATGAGTACACTTGGTACACGCAATTTTTTTTAACGCTGTGAACAATGACTATCAATTTCATTGGCTGTGAACATTAAATAAATTACCAGCAACACATCTTTTAATTTCAAGTTTGTGTTAAATAAAATAATTGTGCGAAGCTGAAGCAACATTAGTACCAGGCATCTTTGTCATTCAAATAATCGTCTATTTTATAATAGGCTTTCTTACAAAGCTGTTTTTTATGTGATACATCTGTCCGTCATATTTAAGACTAGCTGTTGCCTGCGACTTCGTCCGCGTGGACAACTTAACAACACAAATTATTATGTATGTCCCGTAGAAATGGGATGTTTTTTCGGAATAAAAACTACCCAATGTCCTATTCCAGGACCTAACCCATATGTGTGCCAAGTTTCATCACGATCCGTCCAGTGGTTGAAGCGTGATTGAGTAAAAAACATCCAAATATCAAAACTTTCGCATTTATAATATTAGTAGGACTAGATAATGGATTCAACGATTTGCATAACATAAATACGAATCCTACAATGCATGAGTCAAGTTTTCACGGTCATTATGTTAATGTGTTGAAAAGGAATGTTAAGCTCAACTTGTATGGAAATGTTACGTGTTGCATAGAATCCTACTAATATTATAAACGCGAAAGTTTGTAAGTATGGATGGTTGTTTGTTACTCTTTCACGTAAAAACTACTGAATGGATTTTAATGAAACTTTACAATAATTTAGCTTATACATAAGAATAACACATAGGCTGCAATTTAAAAAGATATTGTGTGAATTGTCCAAAATATCAAGTAAGTAGAAAAAAATCTACCATCTGCGAGCTATTCTGGCGTGCGTTGCCAAAACCGCTAGAGTTACACATATGTAATGTATGATGGAAATGTTTATCTTAAATAGTCCTACAAAAAAGCTACTCGAAATACTAATCGTCCGCAGACGAAGTCGCGGGCATCAGCTAGTTGGAAATATTTAAAGCCCAAGTAGCTCAGACCGTCCACCTCCCCTGGCCTTTCGACATCTAGGTCATACAGGCCGAATCGCGGGGGAGGTGCCTGGTACTTGCTTAGGGGCTCTTTGTCGGAGCACCCGGCTTGATCCCCCTACAAATAGATAGATAGATAATAATTCATTTATTCTTAGACACAGCACAAATACAATGTTACAAATAGGTCACATATTGATACAGAAGTACAGCAAACAGACATAACAGAGTAACAGTAACAGTGTAGCCCGTGCTGTGCTGCAGAAAGGGCCCTGACTCAGCATGATGTCGCAGCCCAGCGGCGCGACGCTGATATTCTGCCAGGATCGTTACATTAGAAGATACGTGATGCGTTATGAAGGTCACAGTACACTTGTGGGATACCCATATCCACCGATATTACATAGGTACAATTTAGTTAAGAATACCCTCACTAGATGATATTGTTAAATAATCACACATCGTTTTATTCATAACCAATTTATCCCCAAACACTAAATAAATAATTATGTGCTTTATCCTCTGTACGGAAACTCTTCCCATTCAGGGGCGCGACATCACGATGACGGCTTCGTCGTCGGGCTGTTTGGTCAATATGTGGACTCAAATCTAATAAATAAAATCGTAAACTTCGCGTGTCTGTAAACTCCCGAGAGCGGGAGCGAGGGAGCGGAAGCGGGAGCGGAAGTGGGAGTGGGAATGCGAGCGGATTCTGTAGTTCACGCGAGCGGTGCCGCGGGCACAGCTAGTTCAGTTAATAAAGTCAGCTAGATAAGTAAATAAATATCGCTCTTTTATAAACTTTTTTTTTGCCCTAGTAGCAGGACCGTAATAAAATTCATTCAATCGTCATCAGCCGAAATACGTCCACTGCTGAACATAAGTCTCAGCAGTAGAATGCCACTTTTGGTAGGCTGTTCATTGGGGGATTTGCCATAATAAAGAATACTAAATATTACTAGTTTGATATTTAATATCATTAGCTGCTCAAACCTGAACTGAAATTAAAATTACCCAGTTGTAGGACTGCGACTTAGCAGAAAACCGCCACGTATAATGCTATCGGAGTTTACAACAAATTGCCAAGCAACTTGAAATCGATCAATGACATGGTTTTTTTTAGACTCTGAAGGGTTTTTGGATTTGGGCGACGACGTGACTGTTTGACCTGAAAAGTCGTTACCTTACTTGCTGCCCTCTTCTGCTAAATTTACATTGACACCACCAAATAATAATGTTCCACCTATTATATGATAAATACTACGTAAATTAGCAACACTCACCACCCCACCGTAAGTTAAATGTCCGTCGCAATATAGAGCACGACTTGCAGTACGCACTATGTTGACGTATAATGTTGTCCCTCTCTCGATCGACTATATTCGCGCGCTGGGTGCAGTAACCCAACCATAATTTATGCATACACTCAAACGTACCGACTGCGCCTGCATGGATTGCCGGGGTCGTGGTGTGGGCTTGAGTTTAGGCCAATGATTGAAGACGTTATAATTGGAAACTCGGACTGCAGTGCGTCAGGGATGCTGGCAGAAGCTGGAGTCGATAGCTTCTCTGCTATCATTAGAAAGCGTATTGCAGCCCTGATCCAACGGGCGAGGGGCAGCTCCAACAGCCTCCTGCAGACTGTGGCGGCGAGACTGGACGTGGACAGTGCTGTTATGCAGCACTGGAGTCGCGTCCACCTCGCCATACAAACAAACATTCATTTTTAATGTGTTTGTGTTCTAAGTTTGTCACTGTTACTAACACCCTATGGGCAACGCCTGAAATAAATTATTTTAATTTTATTGTATTTCTTTATAACATTATATGTATATGTCAGTACATTTTATTCTTATTAATTCAGCTATACACAATGCCCTTATTTCTACAAATTTACAAACTTAAATTATATATATTTAATATTATTATGAACACCAATACATTGACAGCCCTCTAAGCACAATTTAAAAACTAAATCTGTGAAGTCACTTGACCTGGTGCTGACAGAATACCAGCGCTGGAGTTCGCGTAGCGTGCTGCAGCATTATGCTGAGTCAGCGCCATTTTATTGCTGCGACACATAGGTACCTTGATTATTTTTAAATTGTAATTTATTAATTTCTGTTATGTTTATTTCTCATATATGTGTGTGTCGTAGCTATGAATAAATGACCTATTCTATTCTATTCTATAACCTTTCGTCGTAGTTTTAACAAACTAATATTTTTATTGTTACAGCCCGCAGCCCGCACGGAACCACGCCTACTAAGATACCAAGCCCTGTGGGCACGCTACTGCACAGGAAAACACCGGTAAGTTATATTTGAAACGTTCGTGGCGGTCATCGCCAGCTTGCTGACGTCCACTGCTGGACATACCCCTTCCCAAGGTGCGTCACTACAACTGGTCCTCCGCCTTCTTCATCCAGCATCCTTTTCAGGTCGTATTTCCATTCGGCAGCAGGGCATCTCGCTTTTCGATCACAGAGAAGAAATGGATACAGCGCTTACTTACTTGATAGAGTGTGCGTATCACGCAATTCACGACAAATCAGGCTGTCCGGTATTAAGAGATCGCTAGCGATATCATTTCGTCCTTTTTCCTCGCGCGGTACCCCCGTATTGCTTGCCTGTCCGCTCCACGCACACATTGCTTGCGACGCGTACAAGCGTGTGTTAATTTAACTTTTGCTTGTAAAATATTGTATTTGAAGAGATAATGAATCATGAAATGTAATAACAATCGCTTTCGTTTTTTTTCTAAGTTTTGCATGATTTAATCACACGAGACGGCAGTTTTAAAAAAATAACTACGCTTAATTACGAAGAACGCGAACGAACGAAGCGCGATGCGCGGAGTTTTCTTGAGACGCCAGTCGCGGACTAGCTTTATCCAGTTTTTGGTCTGTGATCGATCTCGCGGTCTCCAGAACTTGTCTGCCCCAAGGGCCATCGGTTCTGCGAGAGGTGTGACCCGCCCACTGCCACTTTAGTTTACTAATTCTTTCAGCCAAATTCACAAATTTGGAAAAATGCTCTCAAGTGGTATGCGAGACGAACCACGAAGATTACAATAAAAAGAAATTCTGGTAGTTTAGAAAATCTGAAGTAACTTTAATGTTCTAGGTTTCAAGTCCCCGCAAGGAAGTAGGAATTTTTACTATTTTCGTTCCAATAAACGATGAAGATTGAAGCTTAATAAATAAGTTAATAAATATGGGCCAACAAAAGTCAGCAAAGTGCACAATGTGCGGTTTTTATTATTAATTATTATGGGTTTACGCTTGATCTGAATCTCTCCTGAAGGTATGTGGATCACTCTTCCTTTAAAAAGATCCAAATTGTACTTATCGGAAATACCGAAGCTGAAGAACTTGGATTTAGCGAACCAGAAATCAGTAGCCAACCGTTTTACGTTTCAATTAGAAATCTGCCACTAGAAGTTCTATCTCTGACGATATATCTTCATAGTGGAAACGTAAAAGTACTAAAGCGCCATTCTGGGAATTTTACAGTAATAAGGGGTAAAGCAACGATCTCTATGTAACTATAGATTATGCGTTCCAAACAATCGCTCTGTTCCACGCAACTGCGGCTCCGGGCGCCACAACTCGTTTACATTCTCAATGAAACGTGCAGTTACTACGCAGAATATTTAATTATTTACTCAATATTGACGTTGTTTACCCGTAGCGTCAATATTTAGTAACAATTAAATGTTCTGCGAGTTTCAAGTCGCTCAGCGAGCTATGGAGAGGGCTATGCTTGGGGTTTCTTCGAAGGATATGATTCGTAATGAAGAAATCCGACGAAGAACGAAGGTGACAGACATAGCTGAAGTGGCGGTGGGATGGCCACATCTGTCACAGAACCGAGGGCGGTTGGGGCAGACGAGTTCTGGACTGGAGACCACGGATTGGCACGCGCAGGGTGGGACGCCCCTCCGCCAGATTGACCGCCCACCTAAAGAGGGTGGCCGGAAGCGGCTGGAAGCGGAGGGCGGAGGACCGGGTGTGGTGGCGTTCACTGGGGCATATGTCCAGCAGTGGACGTCTAAAGGCTGACATGATGATGTTGACGTCAATCTATTTATTTAGAAATAATAGGTAATTTTATTTAAATAAAATTCGTTTTTGACAGTATGTTTTTGGTTGCATAGTTTAAGGAATAATGTAAAATATCAAATACGCGAGAAAAATGTTTATCGCCAACGAAGTGGGCACGGGTCAGCTAGTACAATATATACTAACAGTTTGACGTTTCTTGATTTTGACATCTACCGTCACGCCAGTAGGGGGGAAGTTTGTGTGGCTAAGACTTCAAATTTCTTCTACATTCTAACTTGTCCAGAGAGGCAATTTATTTTTTTTAAAAGAAAAAAGCAAAGGAACTGAGCGAATTATTTCGCTATGCCTATTGACACAGCCTACCAATACATCGTGAAGATTGAGACAGTAACCATATTTACAAAACAAGACAGTATTAATTACTGTTACTTATATATAAAACTTAAAATTAAATAGAGTTAGGTAGGTTTAGACACTGTTAGCTAAAGGTGAATAAAGATGATTCATAGCTATGCCTAGCGAGTCCTTAAGAACATCAAGGCAAATTCTTGTTAAGTCTTTCACAAAAAAAAAAAACACTAAGAAATGGATGGAAGTACCACGGGCGCCGAACAGTAGTCCGATAGCACACCAATTGCGTATTTTGTAGTTCTTTTTAAGTATGGTATGCACGGTTCGTAGCGGCAACGTTTTAGCTCATCAACTTGTTCTTGCTTACTTTACCGTCCCCGGTAAAAATATGCTATTGTATATATATTTTGGTATTTAAAATATTAAATATTGTTATTTTTATATCATAACTCAGTTTTATGAATAATTTAGAGAAGTAGCGTTTGTTTTAGATCAATATATTTTTGAAGAAAGTTTTTAATTTTATTTATTGGATTTATACGAAATCAGTGTTTACAAAAACCAGACTTTAATAAATAAAATAAAAAAGAAATATACAATAAAAATAATAAATTTCTCAGACATTCACACCAATTATCCAGTCCCAAACTAGGCAGAGCCTGTCCTATGGTTACTACTAGATAACGGATAGACATACTTCAATAAATATATAAATAAATAAACGTCCAAGACTTGGACGAACATGGAAAATTTGCCCCAAACGGGATTCGAACCCGCAATCTCCGTTATGTTATACATTATTAGTACATCATCAGGTTATTTTAGTCTCCACTGCAGGAGCACAACCTTCTCTCATCTGCCGGAGACAGACTGAGGATTTTCCTACACTCCCCGCGCTGGCCAGACGGGTTGGGGAGGCCTGATTGGTGTTTTATAATGCATTCCCTTAGTCGGCTTGTACGATTTCCACGTGAAGAGTTGGAGTGGTCCTATTCTACTCTAAAGGCAAATTCACACGGCAAATTATTTATTAGTACACGGGTCACAAAGTCAGGCAAAACTAAATAAAAATAATCCAAAGTGCTAATTTCAATAATGTGTACGAAGCGCTAAAGACCAAAACGTACTAATAAATTACAATAGTTTGTCTGTAACATCTGTCGTGTGTCATCTGCCTATTCCAACACAAATGGCATTCGGAAACAAACGCATTTCCATTTCAAGCTGATGGTGTTTCGAAGTGGACCACATTGTTTTTGCTGCTGATGTTCCTTTCGAGTACCTACATACCGGACGCAAATAGCGTATGTTTTGTATGCTATTTCATTAGGAATGGAATATACAATATTATTTTTTTATTCGACTGAATATTGACCGCTATAAACTTCCGAATATATGGAAAAATAGCTGTTGCCCGCGACTTTGTCCGCGTGGTCAACGTAACATTACAAATTATTATATAATAATAATAATAAATATCACAGACATTCACACCAATTATCTAGTCCCAAACTAGGCAGAGCCTGTGGTATGGTTACTAGATAACGGATAGACATATTTAAATAAATATATAGACATCCAAGACTTGGGTACAAACATTCATATTCATCATACGAACATTTGCCCCTAGCGGATTCGAACCCGCAACCTCCGGCGTGGCAGTCCGAGAGCTACCCGTTCCACCACGGAGGTCGTCTATATTTCTCGTTTATATTATTAGGAGGTATAGAGGTAGACATTTAATACATTTATTTTATTAAAATATTGCAACATAATACTTATGTACCTAAGTACTACTTATCTTATGTCCTATTCCAGGACCTAACCTACATGTGTGCCAAGTTTTATCACGATCTGTCCAGTGGTTGAAGTGTGATTGGGTAACAAACATCCAAAAATGGCATTTAAAATATTAGTGGGATAAAACAATTCGTGTATCATGCCTGACATTGTAAAGTTCTGAGTTTTGAAGAAACAATAACTAACTTAACTTGAACTAGACTTTCATATAAGTACAAACTAATGAGGGCTCAGCTTATATTGGTTCATAGTAAATATTTTGCAATGTTCAGGACTTTCTTGATCGAAAATTTTATCCAGAAGTTGTCGAATCCAGAGGTGGCCACAGATCGTCAAACAATTTATATATCGGTATACGAACGAAGTCACCGGTAACAACTAGTTTGTATGTAATTACTTAAGCAAAAATACATAACAACCAATTAATTGGAAGACCAGCCGGTTATGAAATTAAATTAGTTGTATTTGTATCACGGCAAATGGGTCCACAAGTCCAAATTTAGTAACGGTGGCGCTATTTCCTCGTCACTGTTGTCATGGGGCCCTCCATAAACTACGTGACCCGTTTGAAGCGACTCAGGGCTCAAAATGCTACATTAAGCTACGCAGAGGGAAGGGTATTAGCTACATTGCCTACAATAGTTAAATATATTTTAGCGCTAGACGCTATACACCTATCAGAATATATCTCTCTCCCGTTAGAGAGTACAAAATGGCCTTGTAGCTTACGGAGGCCCCCAGGCCACCAGCATATAGGAACAGATCTAATTGCTTGGTATGGCAGGGTGATGCGCAAAAATTCCATGGGGTGGGAGCCTGGTGACCTGATCTCACAGGTTCATCCTATTTTTGGCACTAGTCTCTCACAAATGATAAATTGTACTCATTTTAATTTTATACATTATAATTGTACTTAATCTTTGTGTTGAGATAATAAATAAATTTTGTATTTGTATTGTATATTTGTAGATACACATGCTTATTTGTCGCATGCTCATAACGTGTTCACACTTGCTTTGATATAGCATGCTATTTATGAGCATGCGACTGATGACCATGCGTATAAAATACACATATTCAGGATTTTCCGTTAAAATGAATGAGTACCAAGTTGAAAATTATACTCCGATAAGTGATCCGAGTGATCAGCAACTTTCTATTATGACAGTTTCTTGCAAAATGAACTCTACAAATCTATTCAGAACTCGCACACTAATAAGCAAACACGTTCACACGTGCGACTACCACCCCCGTTCCACCCGTACCTTATCTGTACACGTTTGAGTGTGTATGTAAATTATTGTAGAACTACTATTGCACTCAGACCGCGAGCATTATACGTTATACGTCAACATAATATATGCTTCTCTATCTAACTTATAGCGTCGATATTTCGGCGCCGCTGGTCGATAGCGCGTTTAACTTTGGTAGCTCAGTAGTTCTCTATTTTGTGGGCCACGTTAAACTAAGCTGAGGCGAGTGCCGCTTCTTTACGAAGTAATATTTAGTATTCTCTGCCGCGGTGATCTACAGGGCCAAAATAAGGTTACGTAGTTTATGAGAGCTCCTTATATTTATAGTTAAAGTGCGCAACTAATTATGCAAGCGCATGTAGAGTGGAACAGATATGGAAAGGTGGCTGTGATTTCACTTTTTGGTAAGCACATTAGTGTATTTTTATTATAAACTGTTATTTAAAAACACTTGCGGTCCGCCCTGACTTTGAACGTGCACTATTCAGCTATGTATTGCTAACGAGACCTTACGTTTTAACGTTTCGTTTG
The DNA here is from genome assembly GCA_947086405.1 of Esperia sulphurella. NCBI lineage: Eukaryota > Metazoa > Arthropoda > Insecta > Lepidoptera > Oecophoridae > Esperia > Esperia sulphurella. The sequence continues at coordinate 7,259,587 of OX352282.1, forward strand.
AACGTAAAAGGGCCACCCCCCAGTCTTCCCGTCGTCAGTCAAGGCGACTAATGGTTTGTGCCAGGGACGGGCAGCAGCGTTCTCCTGTGTATATTAACGTCATTGCTGCAATCACAAATCCGCCTGCCAAGCGTGGTGATTACGGCAAATCGCCTAAAAGTGGCATGGCAAAAATGGTAATGACGCGAAAAGATTCAAATGTCTTTTTAACATTTGTTTATTTAGTAACGTTTCATCATCAGGTTATTTTTGTCTCCACTGCAGGAGCACAACCCTCTCTCATCTGCCGGAGACAGACGGAGGATTTGGCCTACACTCCCCGCGCTGGCCAGACGGGTTGGGGAGGCTTGATTGATGTTCTATAATGTATTCCCTAAGTCGCCTTGTACGACATCCACGGGAAGAGTTGGAGTGGTCCTATTCTAATCTACCGGAAACCACACGGCAAACGTTTAGTTAGTAATTATTTCGTAAATACATAATCATCATCAGCTCTTAGACGTCCAGCCATCAGCTCTGAGACGCTCACTACTAGATATAGGCCTTCATCCCCAGGCCGCATCCAACCGCTTCCGGCCAGCTTCTTCAGATCGTCATTCCCCCTGCCGGCGGTTCGACCGTACCACCCTGCGCGTGCCGATCCGCAGTCTCCACGTCAGAACTCGTCTGCCCCATAGGCAAAGAGGTTCTGCGACAGATGTGACCCGCCCACCACCACATCAGCTTGCCAATCCTTTCGGCAATGTCGGTCACCTTCGTTCTTCGTCTTCGGATCTTTTCGTTGCGAATCATATCCATCAAAGAAACCCCGACCGTAGCCCTATCCATAGTTTTATTAGTATTAATTTATCGTAATTACGATCCAAGCTTTAAAGCATGCTACGGGGTTTATAGAAGGCCCCTAGACTGTGACTAACATGAGTCAAAGTCAAAGTCAAAATCATTTATTGCATATGAGTACACTTGGTACATTTATACACGTCATTTTTTTTATCGACTACCGCTTCTTAGGTGTTAGCGCTGTGAAGAAGAAACGGCGCAACAAACTTCACGCAACACATCTTTTAAAAATCAAGTTTGCATACAATTAATAAAGATTTTGCGAAGCTGGATTGACATTAGTACCAGGCATCTTTGTCATTCAAATAATCGTTTATTTTATAATAGGCTTTCTTACAAAGTTGTTTTTTAATGTGAATCTTAAACTTTCTGTCCGTCATATTTAAGATTTCCTCTGGTAGTTTGTTGTAGAAGCGTATACATTGCCTGATGATAGCTTGTTCTAATCTTGCGAAACCGTCGTCGATGTTCTGCTATTTGCGCATACATATGACAACACGGCGGCCATTGCTTGCACTTTATACAGGATGTCACAATATACATAACGACCAGTTATTGGAGCTTACGTCGGCCCCGTAGCCTAGTCGGTAGTACACCTGCCTGCGATGCCCGGGGTCGTGGGTTCGAATCCCGCCCAGGGCCAATGTCATGAGCACTTGTGTTTGCCTTGTTACTGGATGTTATTTGTATAATTATGTATTTATATATGTATATCAGCTGTCTGATACCCGTATTACAGGCTCTGCCTAGTTTGGGATCAGATGGCCGTGTGTGAAATGTTCCCACATATTTATATTTATTATTATTATACACACATACATATCACACATATACACACTTGTCAAATCCGAAACTAGGATTGTCTCCCGTGCTATGGAAATTAAACATGGATAGGACGATAGGAGCAGGATCCGAAATAAAATGATCCGCCAGAGAACTAAAGTCTTCGACTTAGCTCAAAAAGTTAGTACGTTGACGTGGCAGTGGGCTGGTCACACCTGTCGGAGAACCGATTACCGCTGGGGTAAACGAGTTCTCGAATGGAAACCGCGACTGGGCAAGCGTAGTGTGGGACGTCCCCTGGCTAGATGGAGCGACGATCTGCGTAAGGCGGCTGGCAGTGAGTGGATGAAACGAGCCGAGCATCTGATTCAGTGGCGCGCCTTGGGAGAGGCCTATGTCCAACAGTGGACTCGTTCAGGCTGATGATGATGAGAATGATTCGCAAATATCCAAAACAGGACCTGCTTGTACAAAGTGGTCTATTGTCAGTGTCGGATCTTACCGATTAACTTTTAGTGGATGACTTAAGCAAGTTTAAGGAAAATTAGACTTATGCAACCGTATCAATTCAAATATTCCTTATTGTACACCAAAACAATTAACGCTTTCAGCGATTGATTCCAGGCAGCCTGTGAGTGTAAGTGCTGGGTGCAAACACTTGTAATAAAATTTGTTCAAAATATTATAATAACAATGAATAATACACAATCTACTTAAATGTGTCAAGATAAGATAACAGTTTAACTATGAATAATGATTAACAAGAAATATATTTACGTACAATAAAAAAATATGTACCATTTATGTAACATAAACTTGCATGACATATTTAAATAAATACATACAAATGAATTAAAAAAAACATACTTAACCGGTTAATAAGTTCAGTATTAGTTACTGATTGCCGCTGTAACCGGTCACTGTTTTAAACATCCTGTAGATAGTCTTAACGACGATGATGACATTTGTCTAACCGCATCAACATCTGAATCGTTTGTTTTGCAAACCTCGCAAACATACAAGTTTTCGTCGATTTCGATCGCCAAGGTCGTGGGTTGGATTCCTATTGTGGACAAAAGCAACTGCAATGGGAGACAGAGTCATACAGACATTAGCCTTCCCCAGTGAACGCCACCACACTTGGTCCTCCGCGGCCAAATGGCAGCGGGGGGGGGGGGGGGGGGGGGGACTATCGCTACTTAGGGAACGTACCCAAACTACGTGTCCCATTTTTTATAATTTTACCCCCCTCTCCCCCTCGGTGACCACCCGTAGTATATGCCAAGACCCTCTAGTTTTCTCGTAGTAATGCATAAATATGGTTTCAAACCAATTTTTGCAAACAATAAGTTAAAATAAAAAAAACATATATGTCTTTATTAATACGGCACTTGCCGCGTGACGCCAAAGTGCGTGCATACCTATAAGTGAAAAAAATATCATCAAGAAGAAAAAACTGTCAGTTTTCAATTAAACTATAAAACTGCGCGACATATTTAAATATAGCTCAAAAAAGCGCGAGATTTCCCTATGGGATATTGACTACGTGACGAAAACCTACCTTTCTGTCGGTCATATTTAAGATTTCCTCTGGTAGTTTGTTGTGGAATCGTATAACATTGCCCCACGAAAACGATTTACTGACCTCACTAAGTATTAAACGTGGGAAAAAAAAGTTTATTATTTCTTCTATCGTAATAAGCATATCTATTATATTCACAGTGCCTCAAAAAGACATATATATTTTTGCTTACATACAAAATATCAAAAATGAATTGACTAGCTACTGTTAATATGTATTTTCAGTTTGAAATAAATATATTAGATTTCGTATATATTATATTAGACTTAGTATCTTAAGTTAACATAAAAACACATTACACAGTTTAACTCAATGCACCTTTTCAACATTATATGTATATGTCAGTACATTTTATTCTTATTAATTTAGCTATACACAATGCCCTTATTTCTACTAATTTACAAACTTAAATTATATATATTTAATATTATTATGTACACCAATACATTGACAGCCCTCTACGCACAATTTAAAAACTAAATCTGTGAAGTCACTTGACCTGGTGCTGACAGAATACCAGCGCTGGAGGTCGCGTAGCGTGCTGCAGCATTATGCTGAGTCAGCGCCATTTTATTGCTGCGACACGTAGGTACCTGGATTATTTTTAAATTGTAATTTATTAATTTCTGTTCTGTTTATTTCTCATGTATGTGTGTGTCGTAGCTATGAATAAATGACCTATTCTATTCTATTCTATTCTATTAGTTTATTCATTTAGGAGTATTTGTAACTGGTCACATTGCAAAACTTCCTTTATAACATTCTGCATACAGTTACCTAAATATACTGTAACTAACTGAACAAAGTTAAATTTAGCCAAGTGTGCGTTGCAAAACGGTTGAACGCCTATTTGCTCTTGGGTATTTTTTGTTTTGTTTTAAATGTGACTTGACTAACGAGGAAGCGACTTGGATTGATTTATTAGACTGTCTGTCAGTGTGTCACTGGGTTTTATATAGTTTTTTTTAAAAGCTTGGCATTATTTTTACGTATCAGACAATCATAAGGCAGTATAACTAATCAACTAGCTAGACCAATAATGTCATAGATCAGGGACGGGCTAGATGTCTGCTAAGCTTGTCCATTATTAGGAAAGCCTACGTCCAGCAGTGGGCAAAATTAAGTCTCCAAAGTTAACGTCGTACGTGTGCGTGTGCACGTCAATTAAAATTATTCTGGGACAAAATATTTTCCAATTACTTCACGGAATGAGCTGGATTTCGAAACATATAGGTATATGTTTCGAATTCCAGCTCATTCGGTCCAGTAATTTTCATGTTATCAGCTAGAACACACAGATGGACAGCTTTGCTTATCAGGTTATCCATTTTGACGAATCTTTAATGATATGGAGAATGAAATCACTAAAGGCACAATAGAAGCGTTATTTGAAGCCTGAACTTTTAAATTAACATCACAGTAGCCGGCAATTATTATGCTAGGAAGAGATGGCATCACTGAACACAATGGTGCTGCCACAGTCAGACCGTTCGCCGTGAAAAAAATCGGATCAAGGTACGAATTCCGAACGTGAGTCACCTGTCAAACTTTCGCGAGGGAAAAAAATGGCGCGCGCTAAAAAAATGGCGCCGATACGGTGCTTTCTGAATCACTATGATTGCTAGCTTTTAACTTATTTTTAAGACTGTTAGAATTTTTTTTGTTGAATCTGAACGCAATGGAGTTTTTTTAAGGAATGTTAATACTAGTTTCTAGATTGATTTCTCTCTAGATCTTTTTGCGAACCAAAAGTATAGAGATACTATTTTATGTTTGATGCTCACGGTTAACCGATTTTTCGTGGGATCTTATAATTTTCCGGGAGTACAAAATGACGGTAAAGTGTATGTTTAATTTTTATACATATTATAAAATATAGCATTAAATAAATTAATCATTATATTATTTTAAATCTCACACCTTTAAAGTCAACTAACACACGTATGGATCATGATATCTTCGAGTGACTAAAACAGTTTTTCACGAGATTTTGTAAACAATACCGTCTGAGAATCATTATTTATTATTTTATCGTGCACCAAGTACACCAACACGCGCCATGACAGTACGGCAATGAAGCGTCGGTCGAACAGTTTTAGGTTCACGTTTACACGCACTGTTTTACTGAGAGAGCAAGTTGAGAGTTATTTTAAATTGATTTAACATATATTGGTGTAAATTATTGTAATTATACAAACTAACAGAATGTGGGGGGGTGGCGGTTATCTAATAATATGTTACAAAAGGTAGACTGATCTATCAACGCCAAGCTCGAACCGCGGGTTATTACAATTGCCGTTTTCATTCCAGACCATTAAAATAAGTAGGTACTTTAATGGCAAAAAAATATATATTTAGAAAGTACCTTGGTTTTTAAACACTTATATCGGAATGAAAGTAGTCACAGATTTGTAACACTATTTTAAATGCTACGCAAATGACCACAAAGTATTCTAAAAAGAGTTTACATTCGGCTCTTTGCCCGACTGCGGAATACTGAAGAGTATGATGTGAATATTACATTATTAGGAAAGTATTTGCCGTGTGATACCCGGCTTAGAATACGGCCACCCTTAATCTTCCCGTGGGTGTCGTCAAGGCGACTAAGGGATTGCACCAGGGATGGGCTGCAGCGATTTCCTGTGTATATTAAGTTTACTGCGACCACCAATTCGCCTGCCAAGCGTGGTGTTTATGGCTAATCCCCCAATGGACAGCCCACCAAAAATGGCATTCTATTGGGGAGGCTTATGTTCAGCAGTGGCCGTATTTCGGCTGATGATGAGGAAAGTATTTAGAGCGTAATTTACATTATAATTATTATCTTATCATTATCAACTTAAACATGTGATTATTTATATTTTATCGCAATCATTACGAAAGCTTGATAAGACTGAGATTAAACCGTAATCTGTAGGTCATTCTTGACGCCATATTGGCTGCGCGGGAGTCGAGTTGAGGGCAACGCTCTTTATGACTCAACGCATTGTCGCATCGACATTAAAAAAAGTACATTCCGAAAGGTGTAAAAAAAGTACGGAACTTTCGCAATGTACAGTAGTTTTTTAAATTCCTGATATGTTTACGCTTGACTTCAATCACACCTGGCGGTAAGTGGCGATGAGGCCTAAGGTGGAGCGCGCTTACCCAGAAGATGCCTATTCACTCTTCCTTTAAAAAGATCCAAGTTGTACTTATCAGGGAAAACTGAAGCTGGCAGAGAGTTCCATTACTTAGCAATTCGCATTATGATAGAGGAAGCAAAACTCTTCGTGCGAGAGCGTTGTATGTCTACTACATAAGGTTGAAGACCCTCACCACGCCTGGTAGTTCGGTGACGGAACGGAGATGGGGGAATAAAATCGTGCAATTTGAAATGGGAAAAGATTCTTATATGTTATCCTCTTAGGGGGCCAGGAAAACCTGGCGAAAACACTTCGACCCGTCAGGATCTTTAGTGCCAAACCCCTGTCCACCAACGGTGCCCCAAGCCCATTTGGTAGACTTCACATACGCCTTAGAATTTCTTCTTTGGCATATGCAGGTTTCCTCATGATGTTTTCCTTCATCTACAATACTTGCAGACTTTCGTCCTTTACCATCTTATATCTTTCGATTTTTTTATTAATATTGTTACTTGATATTTAGCCGACTTTTAAACCGACTTCAAAAGAAACCAAAAATACCAAAACCTCAACTCAAAAATTGATTTTTATCGCATATGTAAGCAGACTGCATTAGCGCTAGCGAGCTGAGGTAACTAACCCAGATTATGTGAGATTTTTAATACAATTGCGTAACGTTCAAATCGCGTAGTTGCGGCACACATGCCTGATTTTATGCAATATTGATTAGTCCGATGGGAAACAGTTTAAAAATTTACAATGCCACGATTTTTCACGGCACAAGAAACGATTTGTATTCGGTTTCTAAACTGGGCAGGGCTGTCAAACGATCTAATATTGTGCTTTCATAAAATTCCATCGGTTTTTACAACAACAACAACTTCTATAGCGTAAAGGAATTATAAAGGAAGTATAAGTCATTATTGTATTATTGGAATGACATTGACTTTATTTATTGACATTTAATTTATGAAATATTTTTTGGTGACATTGTTAGCTCTTTTATCGTTTTTAATAAAGTATAAATTAAAATAATGACTACATAATCAATAATGAATGATAATTAATTAATAATCCAGAATATTCATCTATTATGAGTGTTATAATAATTTTATGTTTTAAGCAAATTTAATGTGTATATGCTGTACAGGTAGAGTTTAATTGTTCTAAGAAATATAATGTTATGACATCTACATTAGATTACATTATACTATGTACACAAATAAAGAATAACTACAAAAACGCATTTCATGGTAATAAATGTGGTTCTGACTTGGTCTAATTTGGGTTTATAGTTTCATGGTTATGTGATGACGATGATTCCGTCAATATCATGGTTAGAAAATACACCGTGCTATGAAGTTCGTACGGTAGATCAACCAGGGGCCTATTCCACAAAGCTAATCTGCGACTCTTCAAGTCCAAAATCAAATCAAGCTTTTAAAAAAATACACACATTTTTGGAAAACTTGAAATGAGAAATTTTCAAGTAGCTCTCTCGATAGATGGCATTGACTGTATCATTAAATTTCAAAATATGCGAGAATGTTTGCAAAAAATAAAGGCCATAAAATTGTTTAAAATAAAATCTACCGATCGAATTTGACGTTTTCCTTGGAATTTTCCAGTCTCGATTGACAGTGACATTTGATTTTAAGGCAACGCCATCTATTGCTAACATTAGCAACTAAAATTTAGAATCTACTGAAAAACTATAATTGCAACTCTACTTTGTAATTGATATACAGTTCTCTATTTCGCTGGATGACAGGTGACAGTAATTGACGGTTAGGGAAACACTGGATTTTAAATATATTTTTATTGCCTCGATATGTGACAACCCTAATGTTTAATACCTACCGCCGCTGCATAAAAGATGCAATGACAACCGGTAAGAATAAATTTACATACTGTGAATCGACAAATAATCCAATGCAAACTCTCTTGCATTTTTAACTCTTTTGTCCTGTAAATAGAATCTTATTTTTTTTGTTTGTACTCGAAAATAGGATACATTGACTATAATAGTCAGATTGTCTGTCTGCATGTTTAACAGTATATGAACAGAAACGCCCACTGGTAGAGAATATTAAATATTCATACGTAAATAATCGACACTCACTTCCTCCGCCAGTTTAATTAACCGAAAAATAAAGCACGGCTAGTAGTACGCACTACTGGGCTGCCGCCGACGCGCCGGTATAAAGTTACTGCGCCAGCGCGCTATCGACCGGCGCCGAGAGATCGGCGCCGAGAGATCGGCGCTATAAGTTAGAAAGAGAAAAACTTATATTGTTGGCGTATAATATTGTCCCTCCCTCGATCAACTATGCTCGTGCGCTGGGAGCAGCAGCCCTATAACAATCGTGTTCGGACAGACTAGTGCTATTATAATTATAGTCATCATCATCATCACGCTGAAAGAATCCACTGTTGGACATAGGTCTCTCCCAAGGTGCACCCAATCTTCGGTTCATCTCATCCAGTCAGTGCCAGCCGCCTTACGCAGATCGTCGCTCCATCTAGCCAGAACTCCCGTCCCACACTACGCTTGCCCAGTCGCGGTCTCCACTCGAGAACTCGTTTACCCCAGTGGTAATCGGATAGATGTGACCAGCCCACTGCCACTTTAGCATACTAACTATCGAGCTATGTCGAAGATTAATTCACTCGTAGTAGTAGTAGGTAATTAAATGGACGTCTTGGAGCTCACATGACGGTGATAATGATACTTAAATGAAAAAATTACAGTACTTAAAAAAAACTATCTTTTGACCTTTGATAAATCGCGAGTGGCGCCGCGGGCGGAGCACAAGCTAGTAACGTGTAAAAATGCAGAACGGCGTACTTGGGAGTCTGGAAACGAACTGAGTATAAATTTTTAATTAACTGAACAATTAATTAAGCAGATCATGACGATTTAAGTAGGCTTGGCATTGCGAATATATAACCTACAGTATATAGCTGTGCCCGCGGCTCCACTCGCATGCACTACAGAATTAAATAAAGTTGAAACTTATTAAGCGTTAATTCTCTTCCCTTTCCCCCTCCCGCTTCAGCTCCAGCTCCGACTCCTGCAAAATTTTCAATGTACAGACACGGGAAGGTTCTATCATCAATAGTCTCCGCAGCGCATGCGATGAAAGACATTTTATGGCCATTTTTTTAAACCTTGGATTACATTATTGAAGTTTTAGTAGGGATTTTTATAGTAATAAATATAGCCTATGATACTCAGGGATAATGTAGCATTCTAATGGTGAAAGAATTTTTTAAATCGGTCCAGTAGTTTTTGAGTTTATTCAATACAAACATACAAATCTTTCCTCTTTATAATAATAACAAAATAATAAAATCATTTATTTGCAGGCAACTTAGCCCATAGACAAATACCTTAGCCTAGAAATACATACCTTATATAACCTTACATTAAATACACACTATTTCAGGGATTTTAGAGTGCTTGCCTCCCTGTAGCGTCTAAACACGACTCCCTCGGGCCAGAAGTCGGGACTGAGGAACACACCCTGGTGCTTAGTGGGAACCCAGAGCCTACAGGCCCTAAAGTATTAGAAATAGTAGACTCAGGATCGCACATTCGACCGAGATGCTTTCCCCAGTCCAACCTCTAAGCCTCTAAGCCTCATCCTCAGCTAATATTAGTGTACCTAGATGTGAAAGTGGAGGGCAGGCGTTCCAGAGGACGAGCTCCGATGAGGTGGTCAGACCCGGTGAGGAGGTTGGCTGGCGGATCCTTATATGAAGCGGTGCGGCTGGCCAATGACCGCTATGCGTGGAGGCGCATTTTATACGGTCGCGATCATCAGCAGGGAGGGAACGTCAGAGAAGAAGAAGTAGATGTGAATCATTTCCCAAGTGTTCTTCTCTTCCTAAACAGCTTTCAAACGCCGCCGCTAGGGGCGTGTCGGTAACCTTCGCGTCGCCAATAATCTGGTGTTTTATCAGAAGTGTTATATCGAAGAGAACATATGTTAGTATATTGTCAAGGTTGGCCGATGGCGGCGGGCTGTTGAGTTTCGAGGTCGTTTTACAAACCGTTCCAAAATAAACGGACGAAGACCTCGGAAGATTTTATTCCGAATTCTTTCACTTGTATTGAAATTGACGTCATGTGGTTTTGGTTTTGCAAATGACTTCTGGCGGTTGGCAAGTATACAGGGTGGAACGAAAAGTGCCACTAGACTATATTCCGTAACTAATAAAGATATCCGGAAAAATCTGACATAGCTGCTAGTTGGCCTGAGAGTAAAAAAATATGTAACTACAAATAAATTTAAAAAAAGTGTTTATTTTTCCATCTACATTACACTAATATTATAAAGAGGAAAGAGTTTGTAACGAATAAACTTAAAAACTACTAAACCGATTTCAAAAATTCTAGTAGGCACAGCTGGTAAGGGATAAAAAAACGCATATCGAAAGCCATATTTGTTATCTATATAAAAGGTTTGCCGTGTGGTTTCCGGTAGAGTAGAATAGGACCTCTCCAACTCTTCCCGTGGATGTCGTACAAGGCGAGTAAGGGAATACATTATAAAACATCAATCAGGCCTCCCCAACCCGTCTGGCCAGCGCAGGGAGTGTAGGCCAAATCCTCCGTCTGTCTCCGGCTGATGAGGGAGGGTTGTGCTCCTGCAGTGGAGACAAAATTAACCTGATGATGAAGACGAACTGGCTGGTTTTAAAATCAATTTATGGTACTGGCCGATTATTTTTAATTGTTTTATTTTTCGATTCTATTACAATACTTCTTTTATTACTATACTATACTTTTATTCCAAATATAAAACTAGTTTCGATGAATAATGCAAAAGCTCGACGTCGTTATTATAGTACGATTTCGATAACTACTAGTTATCTACTAGAATTCCGACAGTGAAGTGTGTAAACTTTTATATTGATAATAACTGAATATCGCTTTTAGTGCTTATCTTGTCCACCACTGGACTGAAATAAAAATAAGTAGCGGTAATAATTTGGCAACATTAAAACAAAAACGATGTACTGTATATGTATATGCAAACTTTAAGCACATATGTAGTAAGTCGCTTTTTAAAAATTTGGTACTAATAGCATTATACTAGTCTATTCAGTCACTCTAAGGTTGACTGGAAGTGATCCATTAGTGGGACAAGTCCGCCTTTGTACACAGTTTCATTCCTATTTTGTTATTAATTTTGGTACAATAAAGCGTTTACATACATACGACGACTTTTAATGTGGTCACTCTCGCGGAATACCGGTAAGAACGGTAACCTAACCTTATTTCCCAGTAAATTTATTTAATTAGCACCTAGATAGACAACAGGTGAAGGCGTGGCAACCATGCTGTGACGTCACGATCGTAGACTACAGAGGGAAATGAACTTCTAGTCTGGGCTCAGATGAGTGAATATCGATCGGTGTGCTCAGACAAGGTGTGTCTGCTGAGCTGGCGTACACACTGCCAGCTATTACCACTAGTTTTTGGCATTATATTGCCAATTGAATATTGGCAATTTGCCATTGGCTCAAGTGGAATGGAATTATCCGAAATGAGGAGACCCGACGAAGAATCACCAACCTCAATAAGGGGGCGTCCATTAATACGTCGGGCGATTTTGGTGATTTTTCTACCATCCTCTAGGTGAGATGTCGTGAGATTTGGCACGACCCCGTTCCCATTCTCACGTGGGATTTTTCAAAATCCGTATTTTTAGTGTCTACTATGTCGAGGGGCTACTGATCTATTTGCGTTCGCATAACTGCGATAAATATTATTGTGTAGGATTTTGCCATATTTCAGTGGATTGAGAAAATTGAGTTAAATTAAGTAAAACATGTTTCTCCAAAACATGTTTTACTTAATTTAACTCAATTTTCTCGCAATATTTTACACTGTTGCGTAAAAAAATTCTTCTCTCCCCCACGAGAGATTGGGTGAGATTCGACTCCCACCTAAACGCTTCACGTAATTAATGCACGCCCCCTAACCTAGGACCTGCTAAATGTAAAAAAAATGGTTTTTGTTTTGTAGATTGTAATTTCATTTAGTGTACCGAGGCATCAAAACAGCCAAAATATTGCTAATTTAGGAGCTAGCAACTGCATATACTCTTATACCATACTAGCTGGTGCCCGCGACTTCGTCTGCGCAGGATTAGTATTTCGATAAGCTTATATTAGCGTGGCGTAGAAAAGAACTAACATTATGACATTAAAATTATAATTTTATGACGCACTCCAGAATAGCTCGCAGATGGTAGATTTTTTCCTACCTACTTGATATTTTGGACAATTCACACAATATCTTTATAAATTGTAGCCTATGTGTTATTCTGATGTATAAGCTATATTATTGTAAAGTTTCATTAAAATCCATTCAGTAGTTTTTACGTGAAAGAGTAACAAACATCCATCCATACTTACAAACTTTCGCGTTTATAATATTAGTAGGATGTACATTTACAATTTCCGTTTTAGTAAGGCCCGCGGTCTCCACTACAGACCTCGTCTGCCCCAACGGCCGCCCACTGCCTATTCAGCTTGCTAATCCTTTTGGCTAAGTCGGTGACTTTCGTTCTTCGTCGGATCTCCTCATCACGAATCATATCCCTCAAACAAACCCCGAGCATAGCCCTCTCCATAGCTCGCTGAGCGACTTGAAACTTGTGGATCAGACTCAATGTTAGTGCCCATGTTACGAGTAGGTCCTGACAGGCAAGACGCACTAAGGACAATCTTTAATTGCATTGCTCTCTTTCATCCTGTCACAGTAATTGTGCGAATGTGTATTAAATTAACCATTCACGATTCAGCAATTAGTCTCAAGGTTGCCCCATTTTTTTTTCAATTATCGAAGCAATGGATATTTCTGTTAAGCCCAATAAACCTTGAACACAGATTTAATAATAGTACAGAAAAACAATGAGGAACAAAATCTCGGTTTAGATGGCGGACTACCAGGCGTGGTGAGGGCTTCATCCTTATGTAGTAGATATGCCACGCTCTAGCACGAAGCATTTGCTTCCTCTTTCATAATGCGAACTGCTAAGGAATGGAACTCCCTGCCAGCTTGGGTATTTCCGGACAGGTACAATTTGGATCTTTTTAAAGGAAGAGTGAATAGGCATCTTCTGGGTAAACGCGCTCCACCTTAGGCCTTTTTTATTGCTGATGGGTTTGCGCTTGACCTCAATTTCACCTGATGGTAAGTAGCGATGAGGCCTAAGGTGGAGCGCGCTTATCCAGAATATCCAAGTCCCTCCCAACGCCTGGTAGTCTGGAGGGTGTAAGCGCTGTGAAGAAGAAACGGCGCAGCAAACTTCCAAAGTTTGTATACAGTATTAAAAAGATTGTGCAAAGCTAAAACACATTAATATCAGGCTTCTTTGTCATTCAAATAATCCTCTAGTTTGTAATAGGCTTTACAAACCTTTTTTTTAATTGGTATCTTAAATTTTTCTGTTCGTCATATTTTTAAGTTGTCCTGTGGTAGTTTTTTATAGAAGCGTAATACATAAATTATTCATAACTAGCTGTTGCCCGCGACTTCGTCCGCGTGGACAACAATTATTATGTATTTCCCGTAAGACTGGGATTTCGTGTTCACAGTACTTTACTAAATTACGAGCCGATCTGAACAACGGGAAAAAAATTCCCGTAGGCCAGACTAGCCTGACCATCAATCTGACCACTGGGAAATACCCAGCTTTCCCATTTCGGGATAAAAATTATCATATGTCCTATAGGTTAGGTCCTGGACTAACCTATATGTGTGCCAAGTTTCATCACGATCCGTCCAGTAGTTGAAGCGTGATTGAGTAACAAACATCCAAATATCCAAACTTTCGCATTTATAATATTAGTAGGATTAGTAGGACTAGCTGTTGCCCGTCACATTGTCATTTTGGAATTAGGACTGGAATCAGAAAAACACTAGCTCTATGCAAAATTTTAAATGTAAAGCTGTTCGAGCTGTACTTTGATTTAAAGAAATTGAACTTCCACCGTTTTGGAAAATGCTGAGATAAGAAAAACTCTACTTTCGCGAGCATCCGCGTTGCTTGTCTATTATCTTATTTTCAACATCTGCTATTTTAAACTTTACGACAAGAACATAAGGTTTGTCTCGTGTTATGAATCGTGTAGGTTTCTTGCAGTGTTGCCGTGCACTTTGACATTTATTTGTTATAGATCAGGGACATGGGAATGGTTATGTTCAGTTTTTGTCCGTTGAACTACATTCTTTGTAGAAGGTATGCTGGGAAAGGAAAAACAAGGATGACGTCGTGTACTATAGACTAGTCGTGGTACTATAATTGATAGTGCGCTTTCCTCACGTTTATTCCCGGGTCGCACTAATGAGTTTTCGAAACGAAGTAGATCATCAGCTGGAATACGTCCACTGCCACTTATGTTGGGCTGTCATAATCACCACGCTTGGCTGGCGGACTGGTGATCGCAGTAATTATTTTAATATAGACAGGAGAACGCTGCTCCAGGAGTCGCCCACGGAAAGAAAGGGGGGTGGCCCGTTTCTAAGCCGGGAACCAAACTTAAGTACGGTTATTATACATTTTATGAACACGCTTTACCTAAATCCCTAGTATTTTTCCATGTTTTCGTGTATATCAGTAACAAACAAATTTTTTAGGGATCCTTCAAAACTGATACCCTTATAGCGGATAATTTAATTCTAAGACTACCACACCTCACTAGCCTCACTCACATTTATCAACCTTTTCACCTCCTTTTGTTCTTCTCACTGCGGACCCCAGACTTTTTGAGGACGTTACTAATTTGATCCTTGAATGTCCTCCTAGGACGTCCTCTAGCTGTAGTTCCTTCCTTCCACATTCGCACTGTATATTACTTTTGTCACTCTTCTTTCACTCATACGCTCTAAATGTCTAAATGCATAGCTAGTTCAAAATAAAATTGACGGAACCATTCATTTTACGATGTACGCTTTGCCTGATGTTTAATATTTTCGGCTAACTTATATCAGACACACTATTTTAAGGTGTGGCCAGTTTCAGTGGAACTGACCTCGTCTCGTGTTAGGGTAGGGTAATGTTGGGGTAATTTAATTTTCATTATGGTAACACCCAAGGTTACTCCGAATTTGTTCTCAGAACAGCGCGGTGTGATTATGCAATAGGATTTTTTTTATATATTCAAAAATTTATTGCGCATTAGGTGAACATAATTCCCATATGGCATTCTGTATTTTTGGTCATGCAGATATATTTTACTCCAAATTGATGTGTATGAATATGGGTGGTCCGAATAATTGTGGCAGGCAGTAATAAAGTGACCGTCAACCATTGAATGCGTGTTTGAGTGTGATCCCGGCTTCTCTAAACATATTATTGGCGAACGAGGAAAGTTTGCGGTTATAATTAGTTCAAAATGTCAAAAAATATCGGGTGTGGTTTCCGGTAGAGTAGAATAGGACCACTCCAACTCTTCCCGTGGATGTCGTACAAGGCGACTGAGGGAATACATTATAAAACATCAATCAGGCCTCCCCAACCCGTCTGGCCAGCGCGGGGAGTGTAGGCCAAATCCTCCGTCTGTCTCTGCCAGATGACAGAGGGTTGTGCTCCTGCAGTGGAGACAAAAATAAGCTGATGATGATGTATTATAGTAAATTTTAATGCTCAATTCGAAAACTGCATCTTTTTAAAAATACCTACAACCATCTGGCTCTATCTCGTGCTGATACCAAAAAACATTTTTTTTATCAATCGTTTGCCCTACATGTCGAGACCAAATGTGGGCGTTGCATATAAATTATACATATTTTTTGCATCTGTATAACTTATAAATGCCAATGAGAGAATGTAATTTCTAATCGAATAAATACGTAGTTAAGTTTGACATTAGTGCTGACACCGTTATCGATATGATATATCGATAACAGATACGAATACATTAGGTTTGGATACGGATAATAATGTGTTTACAACCGAACAGTTTTTACAATACACAATGGAATACACTTTATTGCTTCAAGAGATTTCTTCCAGACAACCTTTCTTTTTTTGTAAGACTTCTTTTGTTGGAAATTCGAAAATAAAATGTTTAACTTCTCATGGACGAGCGGTTCAATTTGAATAGTTAAATAAAAACCGCATTTCAAAAATTCTACATACAAACAGCTGTTTATTATTCAATTCTGATGCCTTTGTAACTATTGACAGAGAATCCCACTAATATTATAAATGCGAGAGTTTGGATGTTTGTTACTCAATCACGCTTCAACCACTAGACGGATCTTGATGAAACTTGGCACACATATAGGTTAGGTACTGGAATAGGACATAGGATAGTTTTTATCCCGAAAAACAGCTCATTTCTACTGGAAATACGACTAGTAGTAGGTAATTAAAATTTTCCTATTATGGAGTACCGGGGGCGTGGTAAAGAGGTGATGAAGTGACTTTGAGGTGACGGAGCACAAAAACCAAGGCCTGAACTGTCTATTTCAAAAACTCATTCTATCAGCTAGAGTTCTTATTATTAATTATTTAACTATTTATTGCACACACACAAGAAATCAAAATATTGAAGAAGAAAAAAATTACAAGAACACTTATAAAAATGTGTACTCATATTCGTAAATAAAATTATTGTCTAAATGATAGAGTTCTAAAATATCCGATATCCGTTTCGAATATCGACTTTGGTAATCCCTAATTGAAATTCCATTGACATAGAAATTTGAATTTAGTATGTGGGCGCGTGATATATAAAATTAGTGTCAGTGTGCTGTCAAATGGAACCGGGCTAATTATTAAGAGTGGTGCTTTTACCTGGGGAAATGATTAGGTCTTTTTCTGGACTGGGACAAAAAATCTAGAACTTTACCGCCTCATTGGCATAGTGGTTTGTTCGTTAAGGGTCAGAGGTCGTGGATTCGATCCACACGAGGGACAGATAACTTAGTAAAGTTGATCAGTCTGGATGTTATATTTGTTAATACTTGCTTCATTTCCATAGTTTTTTTTATTCCTGATGGGTTTACGCTTGACCTCAATCACACCTGATGGTAAGTGACGATGAGGCCTAAGGTGGAGCGCGCTTACCCATAAGACGCCTATTCACTCTTTACGAAAGAAATACCGAAGCTGGAAGGTAGTTCCATTCCTTAGCAGTTCGCATTATGAAAGAGGAAGCAAAACGCTTCGTGCGAGAGCGTGGTATATCTACTACATAAGGATGAAGTCCCTCCGCACGATAGGTCAGATCCTGGTAGTTCACTGACGGAACGGGGATGGGGGAATCAAATTGTGCAACTCTCAGTACAGGAGAAATCCTAGTTTAAGATGACAGTAAATGTATGTATATGTAAACGCTTTATTGTATCAAAATTAACAACATCAAAAAAAGTTGTGTACAAAGCCGCCTTTGTACACAACTTTTTGTTGTTGTTGTTAATTGTAATGATATATGAAAAAACATTATAAAACATCAATCCTGGCCTCCCCAACCCGTATAGCCAGCGCGGGGAGTGTAGGCCAAATCCTCCGTCTGTCTCCGGCAGATGAGAGAGGGTTGTGCTCCTGCAGTGGAGACAAAAATAATCTGATGATGATGATGAAAAAAAAACAGATTGTAATATAATTTGTTATTTTGTACACTTTGGTATAATAAACTCAATTTTGCTTTTTTGTGGGATGTTGCACGTTAACATTCGATATTCAGAACTGTTTCTCACTGTAATTACAGAATAGGTATATACAAGTCCTAAAGGTGTACACCCTAACAAACACCCTACAAAAATCAATGCAAGTCAAATTGAATCCTACGCACACGGAAGAAAGTCAGTTACGCTGAACCGCTAAATCACGCAACAGAGACAGTTTTACGCGATTCGCCAAGATGCCCCGGCAATCGGGGCCGCGCCGCGCCGCGTAGAGAGACCGGCCAGCCGTTACCTAGATACATTTTAAGGTTAAATGCCATTTCCGCCGCACACCATAGACAAGACACCTTTATTTCTAAATGAAACATGATAGAGCAATAACAATAGTAATTGAGACACGACGCGGATGCACGCTCGCTTGGTCACGCCGCAAATATAGCCTACTGTAAGTTACAAGCGAATGCTGAGGGAATCCGGTTCGAAGAACTATTGGTATCCGGCGCGAAGGACCATAATTGATTAGAACCTGTGTTGGTAAGTAAGATACGGTGCGGATGCACGGTTACTTGGTTACACGCCGCAAGTGTATTTGTGGTGTAAGTTATAAGCGGGTGCTTGTTGAATCCGGTTCGAAGGGTCAGTAATTTATTGTAATAGAAACTTTTTAATTTATTAAACAATACACTTTCTTGCGTTCACCGCAAGTATATCTGTATCTACTTGTCAGTACTCTCGTTCAAACGATATAAGATAGCCAATTCCGATGTAAGGGACTTTTCATTTATTAAAAGCGGACGTGAAGTTAATAAATCTTTTGTACAGCAGCCGTCTCGGTAAACAAGACCATGTGCCAGATTTGCACAGTCTAAAATGGAACTTGAATTGACATGTTAAGGTCAAATTTACCCTGTACATACATAAGTATTTGACAGATTTCGGCGACGACGGCGACTCTGTTATTGCAAAAAAATCATATGAGTAAGTTCAGTCTTTTGCAGAATCCTCATTTGATGAAAACATTAATTTAGCTGCACTTTTTTTTATTTCTTAGTGTTTTTAAACACTATAATTATTTAATTAATTCGTTTCGACGTTCATATTGATAAAGGTAAAACCTCTGAAGCACCAATTGGTCCAAAATCGACACGTATCTCGAAAAAGAAAAGGACTCCGTGATTATTTGTTTTAATATACAGTTAGACGGTTTTTTTGTCGAGTTTCCTAAAAATATTTATAAGAATGAAATTTATTATTTTTGACAAAAAGATCTATTAAACTTTATTTCTATAAAGTTTCGAATCTGACGCTGTAGCGGTTTTACCTTTTCACTATGTATTCAAAAACGCTTCCTTCTTATAACTTGTAACGTTGAAGTTTGAAACATAGGGTGTATAAGGTGCTGGGTCCATGGCACGTTTGTACACCTGCCAGTGACGTCATTTCCCTTCATTGTTTCGTTTGCCCTGTGTCCCTTACTAGACAGTATAAGTGCAAAGAATTTATCACCAGCCTATCGCCGTCCACTGCTGGACATAGGTTTTCCCCAATGAGCACCATACCCGATCCTCAGTCCTTCAAGCTCCCTTTTTATATCGTCGGACTATTCGGGCGATACAAATACTGTATTTAAACTACCCTACAATAAATTAATTACATGACCAGACCTCGTTAAGTATTTCTGTATCCACATATTACTACTAGTAGGTAATTAATTTAATTTATAATTTATTTCAGATAAAGTCCATAATTTGTTAGTTATACAAAAAATAAAACTTAATCTATGTTAGTAAACGAATTCTTGCAATGATAATTAATATAAAGGGTGTAAATTAGTATAAGAACCAGAACCATGATATATTAGAAATATTTTGAAATTAATTATTGAAATTCTGATTTGACTTTATTTAAATGTTATGTATTTGTGTTGTATCGTTGTGTTGCATGTTGTATGTGTATTGCTACTATTTTAATTGCTACACCCCTGTGGGTAAAATTGCACTGATCAATTACCAAATATTGTATATTTTAATAACATCTACACCTACATGTAATTTATGGCAATAAATGAATTATGAATTAGTAATAAATCAATGGTACATTAAATCTGCAGCCGTGTGGTTTCCGGTAGAGTAGAATAGGACCACTCCAACTCTTCCCGTGGATGTCGTACAAGGCGACTAAGGGAATACATTATAAAACATTAACCAGGCCTCCCCAATCCGTCTGGCTAGCGCGGGGAGTGTAGGCCAAGTCCTCCGTCTGTCTCCGGCAGATGAGAGAGGGTTGTGCTCCTGCAGTGGAGACAATAATAACCTGATGATGATGATGATGATGACATTAAATCTATTAGATTATATTTAATGGTACTGGTGCGCCTGATCCACAAGTTTCAAGTCGCTCAGCGAGCTATGGAGTGGGCTATGCTCCGGGTTTCTTAGAAGAATATGTTTCGTCATGAGATTCGACGAAGAACGAAATAGCCGAAAGGATTAGCTAGCTGAATTGGCAGTGGGCAGTTACATCTGTCGCATAGCCGACGGCCGTTGGGGCAGATGGGTTCTGGAGTGGAGACCGCCGATCGGCAAGCGCAGGGTCGGACGCCCTGCCGCCAGATGGACTAAAGACGGTCCATCTGGCTGCAGCTCTGATGATGATTTGGTACTAAACGCATTATACTTGTCCTTTCGGTTACTCTAAGGTTGACTGGAAGAGATACCTAAGTGGGATAAGTCCGCCTTTGTACACAGTTTAATTCCTATTTTATTATTGTTGTTGTTGTTATTTTTGGTACAATAAAGCGTTTACATACATACATACATACATACATACATACATACATACATACATACATACATACATACATACATACATACATACATACATACATACATACATACATACATACATACATACATACATACATACATACATACATACATACATACATACATACATACATACATACATACATACATACATACATACATGATTCTATAGCCATGGATTGGTAGTATGGTGATCTATGCCCAGTGCAAGGGTGTCATTGCCCAACAGTGGGACGTATTTATAGACTGTTGATTACATAAACATAACTTAAGTCCACGTAAAATTTTAACGAGCTATTGAGCATCCAGTCTTTATTACCCCGCGTCCTATTATAGAAACTATTGTTGCCAAAATTTACGATTTTTTTAACATCTTGTTAACAGAAGCTTACGTTAATGTGTTTAACACTAACAAATATGGTTTAATGATCTGGTTTCTTATGTTTATTTTATTCAGCAGAGGTGGGTGGGATTTCTGTTTGGTTATGAAATAAGTCTGTGTTTCGGAAGAATAGCATTTTAGGAATCAAAAGATTAAACAATATTAGATTAACTGTAGCTATTAAGTTAATTAATTTTTTATGTATTTGAAGCACTGTGACAATAATAGTTATGTATGATACAGTAAATAAAAACAAACTTACGTTAGGTTTGGATTCGGTATAAATAAGGGAAGCGCGGCCTGCGGGAGCGGCGAGGGAGAATGAAAAGGCATCGGTCAGATTCGCGGGCGGAGGCAGTCTAGCACCGGAACCTAGATACAAAAGGTTATTGGTATTTGTTTTCTTTTTGTTTTACCGTGATTAAAAATTAATAAGGTCAGTAAATCGTTGACGGGGCAACCCAAGTAGCATTTTACTCCATTTAAGAGTACACATTTAGTTCCCATGTGAACTTAAAGCATTATTACAGTTCACTCGTGATGTATAAGCTGCATTATTGCGATTAACACCACCTATACCTGTCTAAGGGACTTATAGGAGTGTAGAGTTATACTTTTATACGGTTGTTGGTGTTATAATACTCTAACAACTGTCCTTTAGTCAGCCGTCTGACTAAGAGCATTATAGGAGGGTAGAGATACGGCAATCGCTGTTTAACGGTCTACTGGTACGATGTTATACAGCTAGCATATTAATAGAACACACGTGGTCATTTATACAGCCAAAGGCTGTTATGTTTACTTGTTTTAGACTGTTATACAGCTAGTAGCTATAGTAGGAGTTGTTTGTGGTCATTAAAATAACCTTTTTTACTATCTGTATAGAAGTGTTTAAATGGTTCACATGTTCACTGTAGGCTGTTAAAAGGACTACATGTGTTGTCCATTAACTTCAATAGCAGTTTATTTGTCCACAAGTACTACTCTTATTTGCTGTAAGCTGAACATGAATGTGAATGTGATATTCTATTACACTTATCCCACAAGCTGACGTGTATTGTGTTTATTACGTCGCGTGCAAAAATTTGTGAAAATGAATAAAAAATCTTGGAAAATAAGAGCGAGAACCGGTGGAATAAGAAGAAAAATTGCAAGCAAGCTATACAGCTCTTATACAGCTGACTTACACAGCTTGTGGAGTACATGTGAACCACTATACATCTTATATAGAACCCCGAATGCCACTTGGGAATGTATACTCTTCTACAACAAACTACCAGAGGAAATCGTAGTAATATTAGTAGTAATATTATAAATGCGAAAGTTTGGCTATTTGGATGTTTGGATGTTTACTCAATCACGCTTCAACCACTGGACGGATCGTGATGAAACTTGGCATACATATAGATTAGCTCCTGGAATAGGACATATGATAGATTTTATCCCGAAAAAACATACCATTCCTACGGGAAATACATAATAATTTGTGTTGTTAAGTTGTCCACGCGGACGAAGTCGCAGGCAACAGCTAGTCTTAAATATGACGGACAGATGTATCACATAAAAAACAGCTTTGTAAGAAAGCCTATTATAAAATAGACGATTATTTGAATGACAAAGATGCCTGGTACTAATGTTGCTTCAGCTTCGCACAATTATTTTATTTAACACAAACTTGAAATTAAAAGATGTGTTGCTGGTAATTTATTTAATGTTCACAGCCAATGAAATTGATAGTCATTGTTCACAGCGTTAAAAAAAATTGCGTGTACCAAGTGTACTCATGTCCAATAAGATTTTTTATTTAATAATTTAATATTTTTATAAATTTATATATCAACATACATACATACATAATGCTCACGCCTTGGTCCCAGAGGGGTAGGCAGAGACGATGTATCGCCACTTTGCGCAATGTAATATTGCAAAGTGGCTTTCCTTCGTCCGCTTTTCGCCCCCTTGACGTGATGTGTTGCGAACAACATCGCCGCCTTGTTGAGGTACCACGATTAGCTAGGGAAATAATTAATATATATATAATTTATATATGAACCCGCTACTTAAACCTAGATGAGAAGTGTAAGTTCCTTTTTGGCAGTACGAGAAACACTACAGAACAGATAATTCTAGAATCCACATTCAGCTCGTTAAACTGCACACAATACCTCAAAAGAACGTTATTTCTTCTAACTACTCGTATCTATAGGGCCATAACTATAGGCATAGGGTGGGGCGCCCCGCCGCAAAATGGACCGACGACCTGAGAAAGGTGGCTGGAAGTGGCTGGATGCGGAGGACCGAGTGTGGTGGTGGGGAAGACCTATTGAAGTCTAAAGGCTGATATATGATGATCATGAAAGGGACGTGAAGCAATGACTTAACCGTGTACAAGATGGTAATTTTAAGTGACCTTGGCCTTGCGCGCAAAAAGCGTCTATAAATGTACCCAAACCATACATGGCTACGTCTGAACTGTGAGTCAGACGATGAGTCAGCTGACTTTTGGAGATGTGATGTGGTATGACATCACTAGCCCAGTCACTGTTTTGTTTACCTTACTTTAATTTGCATAATTATTATCCGACTAGTTATCTCCGCGTTGGGTGGACCGCTGTCGTGTCTACTTCCACTGGTGGATCTAGCCACGTGCCTCTACATTAGGCCCTTCGCTTTCATCATATTACTGGTTCTGACTTCGTCGGTCCATCTGACCCGCACTGGGCCAGCGTGTTGCTCTATAGCCCGTGTTATGTATTTTATTATAGGCTGTAGATTTAATTTGAACATCGTACGAATGAATATGAATATGAATTCATGCGGACGACTACAAATTAGTGTCCATCATCAGCCTGTATGAGCCCACTGCAGGACATAGGCCTCTCCCAACTACAACGTGCTAACTTTTTGTGCCATGTCGAAGACTTGAATTCTCTGGCGGAACACCTCATTTATTATCCTGTCCCTTAGAGACACTCCGAGCATAGCTCTTTCCGTAGCCCGCTGAGCGACCTTCAGTTTTCGGACTAGTCCCACTGTCAGGGAAGGGGGTTCAAGAAGGGTGCCCGGGAAAGAGCACCTGAGTAAGTACCGGGCACCTCCCCCCTGTGATTGGGTCTATATGACCTAGATGTCGAAAGGCCATGGAAGGTGGAGGGTCTGTATAGTCAGTGTCCACGTTTCGGCGCCGTGGGTCATTACAGGTAAGACGCACTGGTTGAAGACTTAGTCTTCAGGAACTGTGATATAAGCGAGGAGAAGGTAACTAGTGTTGCGAGCGAATATACCATCATCAGAGAGTATTAAAATGTACGTAAAGAAGTGACACTCGCCTCCCCCGCCAGTGTAACGTCGCCCGCAGAATAGACCACGTCTGGGAGTACGCACTACTGGATTGTACGAACAGACTGGTGCGCCTCTAATACTCGTAGTAGCAGGTGATTTAATCTGTTAGCTTTTATGGAGTGTCTAGTACCAGTAGCTACTGACACTCTTGTCGCTTCTTTACCTTGTAATATTTAGTACTAGCTGTTGCCCGTGACTTCATCCGCGTGGACAACCTAACTATTGGAGGTTAGGGTTACTAATAATAGACTCTATTATCGATTTATATGTATATGATTTTATTAATCGATATTTTATATAGGAGAGGTGTGTGCGTGTTCTCTATTGTAGGACACAGTCGAGACAAAAACTAAAGCAGTGCTATACCCTTCAGGCTTCATCTACCTAGATGAAAAAAGAGCCTGTTAATATAAACAAAGAAAGAGAAGCACTCTCCAACTATTTGTTAGAGTGAGATAGATTCATTTTTGATATATTCCAACACTAACATCACAAATTATTGTGTATTTCCCGTAGGAATGGGATGTTTTTTCGGGATAAAAACTATCCTATTCCAGGACCTAACCTATATGTGTGCCAGTTTCATCCCGATCCGTCCAGTGGTTTGAAGCGTGAATGAGTAACAAACATCCAAATATCCAAACTTTCGCATTTATAATAATAAATAAATATTTCAGACATTTACACCAATGTTAGCGACGTGCTCAACATCTAAATGTTAATTAAGACAAACGTACCTAATTTTATTATTATATAATTTTGTTGTTTGTAAGAGGGTATTTCTATATTTCATATGTGTCGACCTCCCTGCGCGGATTTTTGCGACCCGCAGTCCGCAGCTAACCGCCAGCCCAATCGCGCGACTACTCATTGTAATACACGTGTATTTTCAATAAACCCTACCTTTTGGTAAATTGTTCGCTTTTATTCCACGAACCCGACACATAAGTAACAACCAATTTTCCAGTCCCAAACATATATAAACATCCAAGACTTGGGTACAAACATTCATATTCATCACACGAACATTTGCCCCTAGCGGGATTCGAACCCGCGTGGCAGTCCGAGAGCTACCCGTTCCGCCACGGAGGTCGTCAAAATATTAGTAGGATTATCGTTTAAGTGGTCAACGACTAGTTAACTGGTTCCGCAACGCCACCACTAATTCCTCCGGCTAGACTAAGCTATATTTGTCTCAGTGTGCCAACCGTCCGTATCGCTTACTTTCCCCCGACCTTGGCTGCGACACTGACCTGCCATATTGAACACCCACTGACAATAATTATAGCTGTATCATTTTTTTTTATGTTATGGCCTTTTGTATCCTGTTTAAGGTATAATAATTCTGCCAATTGCACATAGTGAAAAACACACAGAGAGATAATATTGATCGGTTTGTTTCTATTAAAACACCTTTATGCTGTATCATGGTTACTAATAAGGTTTGCTGTTTTCTCTATAAACTATTGTTCCTGGGTATCCCGTTAATTATGAATACCCATACGTCGTTACCTATAATAATATGTTAAATTCTTTGAGCGTAATAAACAAGCAGAACCTGCAGGGTTCGAAGTGATAATTTTCTTGATAATTATCTTGATAATAATAGAAATCATAAATCAGTATTAATTATTTTTATTTTATTTTATTTGGAAAACCAACAGCGATATTTAATTAAACGATATCAGTGTTGCTTTACGTGTACCCGAATGCGACTGGCCACTTCCGCGCATATCCAAACTGTTAGTAAGAAAAGGAAATGTTTTGTAAATGTGATTACAGTGGTTATTTTGTAATTTTAAATAATAAAACAGTAAGTATAAATATATTTTTTTACCCAACATTTTAGTATTTTAGTAATGACTCTTGTAAGTCAAAAATTAAAAAGAACAAGTTAAGAATAAATATCCTTAATTTTTACGAATACCTTTGAAAATACCCAACAAATAAGAAATGTTCAAAAATAAAGAAATCAAATTATCTCAAATACCGTGACATTTTTACTACAGTTGAAAAGAATGAATGAACGAATCATCATCATCATCATCAGATTATTTTTGTCTCCACTGCAGGAGCACAACCCTCTCTCATCTGCCGTAGACAGACGGAGGATTTGGCATACACTCCCCGCGCTGGCCAGACGGGTTGGGGAGGCCTGATTGATGTTTTATAATGTATTCCCTCAGTCGCCTTGTACGACATCCACGGGAAGAGTTGGAGTGGCCCTATTCTACTCTACCGGAAACCACACGGCAAAATGAATATACTTTATTACACACCAATCACAAAAATAAATTAGGAGAAATATACAGTAAATGTACAAGTCGCAGCCTTTTCGCTTCTATCGTTTTCTTCCAGGCCACCTTATAGCTAGTGAAAATCGTAAGGAACAAGAGAATTAGTAGTGACATCTAATTTGAGTGGAATATAAAAATTGGCCACACTCGAACCGATATTTTTTTCGAAGGTTTTTTAGCGAAACAATGTCCGCCATTAAAAATAATGACCGGAATACATTGGCAAAGAGCCAAATGCATCCCAGAACATGGCTGGGTGCATTCTGGCGACTCCGGAGTTGCTCAACTGTCGGTTAGCGCATGTCTCCGATGTCAAGGCTCTGTGCACAAATTAATAGGTAGCTGTTGTAATTGTTAGTCGTGATTTGATAGCTGGTAGTGCCTCAGGTTCATGAGGTCGACGGTCCAAATTTTAAGTCCAAAGTTTCAATCAATCAATCATCAATCAATCATATATTTATTTGCGAACATAGGTAAAAATATGGTGTCAACAAAATGTAGTGTGGCAATCTATGCTCCGCCATACGGCATACAAATACATTACTTAATAATAAGCACATGGGCATGCGGAAATGAATCTATTACAGTATGTCAATTGATTAGAATAAAGTCACAAGTTATATAAAAAAAAAAAAACAGTTAATGTCAATTATAAAAATATTAAGAATAATCACATGAATTATTTGAATAGAAACTATGTATTAGATATACATCAGTGTACATTGCAAAACATGGTGTACATCAAAAACTGTTGTCATTCATGAATTCGTTTACAGAGTAGTATGATTTTCCTATTAAAAACTTAAATAAGTTACTTTTGTATAAATTCGTATGATTGCAGTTGCAGTTTATGGTCGTACTACAGGCTTTTCGGTGATGGAAAACATCGTATAGTATTTTAGTAGGTATTTGGTTTGATTTGGTTATGTACTCGTAGTTCCGAAGATTAGCCAGAGCGAACATACGACTTTCTACGTGGAGTGTCTGGAACGTTTCCTAGTCTTGTGGATGTACCATTAGCGGCTTAAGGATAAATGCAGGTGTGGAACTGCATAATAGGGGGGGGGGGGGGGGGGGGTACTGAAGATTCATATACAGGGTTACAGGAAAAGTCGTGCTAGATCCCTTAAGGGTGTGGAGCACCCATCATTTCTGACTTATTTCACTATGAAACACCCTACCCTAAACTTAACCCTTTTCGAGATATTCGACTTTTAATTTTTTTATTGAAAATTGCTGATTTTTAGGCTACTACATTTATTTTTGTTTATTTTGTGTATCTTATTATTATTATTATTGCATTTTTACATGTGTAGTAAGATGCTTTAGGACGTCAATCATTAAAATAGTGCACAAGTTATTTGAATAGACCGTAGTAGACAAGTGAAAGAAAAGAAATAAAAAACATATTAGAAAGTTTATTTTTCTCTAAGGGATATCTAAAAAAAATATTATGGTAATTGTTCGGCAGATGTTTTTTAAAATATCTACGGTTCATCAGCTATCTAACGAGGTATAATAATGAAGGGTTTTATTCAAATGCATTCAAAAAAATTTAGTTTCATAGGCGACAGTGGAGAAGAAAATGTATACTTAGCCCTAAAAAGTAAAATAAAACAATAGGTAAGCATGAAATGCCATTTATTAAAGGTTTTCTCACAACTTTTTCTTTTTCTACAGTTCATGTTCAACATGGCCGCCTCTATTTCTAATACATTGTCGCATCCTTCTACGGAGACCGGTCTTCACTACGCCAGTGGTCAATGTGGTCCTCATTTTATTTGCTGCATCCACAATCCTTTCTCTTAAGTCTTCCACAGACGAAACTGGATTCGGCTCGCTGTACACGAGACTTTTCATGCAGCCCCACACATGAAAATCCATGGGGGTTAGGTCCGGACTTCTTGCTGGCCATGGCAATGGCCCACCTCGTCCAATCCATTTGTTTGGATAATTTGTGTCCAGCCAGTCTCTGACACTTCTCCTGAAATGGGCAGGGCAGCCATCGTGTTGGAACCACATGTCCCTGATCAGGTTGAGTGGCAGATCATCCAGCAAATCACTCAAGTCTGCTCTCAGGAAATTTTCGTAGCTTTCCCCGTTTAGATTATCCGGGAGAAACCTTACTTTCTCCCGGATAATCTAAACGGGGAAAGCTTGGATTTTCATGTGTGGGGCTGCATGAAAAGTCTCGTGTACAGCGAGCCGAATCCAATTTCGTCTGTGGAAGACTTAAGAGAAAGGATTGTGGATGCAGCAAATAAAATGAGGACCACATTGACCACTGGCGTAGTGAAGACCGGTCTCCGTAGAAGGATGCGACAATGTATTAGAAATAGAGGCGGCCATGTTGAACATGAACTGTAGAAAAAGAAAAAGTTGTGAGAAAACCTTTAATAAATGGCATTTCATGCTTACCTATTGTTTTATTTTACTTTTTAGGGCTAAGTATACATTTTCTTCTCCACTGTCGCCTATGAAACTAAATTTTTTTGAATGCATTTGAATAAAACCCTACATTATTATACCTCGTTAGATAGCTGATGAACCGTAGATATTTTAAAAAACATCTGCCGAACAATTACCATAATATTTTTTTTAGATATCCCTTAGAGAAAAATAAACTTTCTAATATGTTTTTTATTTCTTTTCTTTCACTTGTCTACTACGGTCTATTCAAATAACTTGTGCACTATTTTAATGATTGACGTCCTAAAGCATCTTACTACACATGTAAAAATGCAATAATAATAATAATAAGATACACAAAATAAACAAAAATAAATGTAGTAGCCTAAAAATCAGCAATTTTCAATAAAAAAATTAAAAGTCGAATATCTCGAAAAGGGTTAAGTTTAGGGTAGGGTGTTTCATAGTGAAATAAGTCAGAAATGATG
This sequence comes from Esperia sulphurella, assembly GCA_947086405.1. NCBI lineage: Eukaryota > Metazoa > Arthropoda > Insecta > Lepidoptera > Oecophoridae > Esperia > Esperia sulphurella. The sequence goes on from OX352282.1 coordinate 7,289,313, forward strand.
GGTGCTCCACACCCTTAAGGGATCTAGCACGACTTTTCCTGTAACCCTGTATAGTTAGAAAATTGAAATAAAATAATTTTTTGTCTATTCTCTCATCTCGACATCTAGGCCCTTGTATTGGCGATCACCAACTTGCCTGCTCAGTTGCCCAAAAACCTTCCTGGCCCAGATGTGGACTTATTATATTATTTACCTCATTAGCGAAATGAGGTGCGGTGAGGTAGAGGGACGAGTCCCACCATGGAATACCTAATGTCTAACTTCCCATTGCCACCTCTGTTATTATGTGTAGTGTAAATTACATTTGCTTACGTAAACGTTTACAAAACTGAGGTTACCTATAATATAAACAATGGTGTTACGCAGCTTTTGTTAGACGATATTACAAATGTCAAGTTGTGTCAACGTTCCAAATGTCTGGAAGGAGATTCGGTATGGTGTGTAAACCAGACGTCCGCTCCCATAGTTTTTTGTTTTTAGGAAACCTACTACATATATAATGCTCACGCCTTGGTTCCAGAGGGGTAGGCAAAGACGATGTATCGCCACTTTGCGCAATCCTATGTCGCAAAGCGACTTTCTTTCGCCCGTGATACTCCTTGACGTGATGTGTTGCGAACAACGTCGCCATATCTAGGGAAATAATTGTCCACCTCTTCAGAGCCCCGCATGACTCGGTAAGGCTAATGGTGCCCGGAGTTCGCCCAGCTCCGGGAGTCATGCGGGGCACTATTGCGGGGCACTGTCGGCACGCTTACGACCAGGCTAGCTCCTGGACATACATCTATCGGCACGGCATACCTTGGATGGCGGACGGGACAGGGAGCCTACCTATTTTCAAAAAGTGACTGTGCGCCTGGCTTGTCAAGCAGGCATTTTATCGCTTTGAAGAGTTCTTTCAGTACTCATTAACTTTATTTATTTAATTTTAAGAATTTTATTTGACATTTATTATTAATTAGTTATTTATGTTAGTTATTGATGTTTCATTTGATCGTGTTTAATTTGCCTGTCTTTAATTCGATTTTATTTAATTTGTGTAAAAAAATTATTTGACCTGTAACGGAAGTTATCAATACAGTATGTCTATGTCTAGAGGCGAGAAAGACAGGAAATGGGGTATGGGTGAGAAGTATATAGGTTAGGAATGGGATACCGCTATTACGGAAGGATAGTGGGATTGTAGTAGCGATAACTCGGGAAGCCGGGACCGCATACCCGTGACTCGTCTGGATAGCACCGGGCAGGCAACTACCAGAATCAAGTCCCCTGACCTTACCAATACCTACTTCTTGTCATCGTCAGGTTATTTTTGTCTCCACTGCAGGAGCACAACCCTCTCTCATCTGCCGGAGACAGACGGAGCATTTGGCCTACACTCCCCGCACTGGCCAGACGGGTTGGGGAGGCCTGATTGATGTTTTATAATGTATTTCCCTTAGTCGCCTTGTACGACATTCACTGGAAGAGTCGGAGTGGTCCTTTTCTACTCTACCGGAAAACACACGGCAACTACTTCTTGTCATAATGATTAATTACGAAAGTGTCAGTCATTAATGTGGTAAGAGTAGCCTTTAAAGAAGATTTTGGTCACGGTCACTCGAAAATCGACCATGTGCGAACCGGATTACGGACTCAGTGTATGATGTCCCGGACAATATCTTGTACATCATCATCATATCAGCTCTTAGACGTCCACTGAATAAATTCGTGTAATACGAATATATTTTTATTTATTTTTAATTTTTAAGATCTATTGACATTAAATTTTCTATTTTTGTTGTAATTTAATTTACATGATGACATCTGACATATTTTAGTTTTAAATTGACATGTAATGAAAATTATCAATAAAGTATTTGCATTTGTTGTTGGATATAGACCTTCCCCAATGAACGCCACCACACCTGATCCTTCGCCCTCCGCATCCAGCCGCTTCCGGCCACCTTCTTCAGGTCGTCGGTCCATCTGGCGGCGGGGCGTCCCACCCTGAACTCGTCTGCCCTTAATAAAATGCCCTCAATAATACGGTGTACGGATTTTTTAATTTTATCAAGGCATTGGGCCAGATTCTGAAGGCACACATTTAAAATTTGACAGTGCTAAAATTGATTTCGTCTTTATCTTCATAATACTGTGTGACAAGGATAGCAACAGCTTTAGTGCTGTCAAATTTTAACATTGTGTCTTCAGAATCGAGCCCATTGAACATAAAATCAGTCTATCAACCTCAATTAGAGTTGTAGGCATGCCCACCGTATCCGCGCTCGTCTCAAACGGAGAACAAAGACGTATGTATCTACATTTCGGCCGTAGTTAACGCTCGCGTGAAATAGTTATAAACTTTTAGATACAAATCTATGAGGTCAGTCCGTCGTGCTCGTAGAACAATAGCCGTTTACCATGATAAGAACAATATTGTAATATTTCTCAGTTAGCCCATAACATGACAAGCGTAGCGTACGCAACGGAATTCAAGATACAAAACCTCATGTTTAAGAGTTCGTGTAATATAAAGAAGTAGCCTAGTTTTTGGTACAGTCAGTGCACTTTCATCATCAGCCTTAATACGTCCACTGCTGGACATAGGCCTCCCCAATAGAATACATACCACTTTTGGTAAGTTGTCCATTGGGGGATTTGCCATTATCACCACACTAGGCAGGCGGATTGGTGATCGCAGTAATGATCTTAACAAACACACACAGGAGAACGCTGCTGCCCGTCCCTGGATAGATAGATAGATAAGATAGGAGTGGCCCTATACTAAGGTGGTTCCCGGCTTAGATTACCTATACCTATACCTGTACCTATTTTATTGTTATCCTTAATTTGTGTGCAATAAAGAGTTTATCTATCTATCTATCTATCTATCTATCTACCAGTAGGTGTCGTCGAGGCTACTAAGGGATTGCACTTAGAACGAGCAGTAGCGTTTTCCTGTGTATATTAAAATCATTACTGCGATCACAAATCGCCTGCCAAGCGTGGTGATTATAGCAAATCCACCAAAAGTGGCATTTTGTTGCGAAGGCTTATGTTAAGCAGCGAACGTATTTTGGTTGCTGATGAGATTTAGGTGAAATTTTGATCATATATATATAGAATTGTCTAGGCAGTCGTTCCAGGCACAGCTTGGGAATAAATAATCTAGCAATATCTGCATGTGTGGCTGATATAAGCGATAGGAAAAAATCTAATGCATATATTAAATTCTATTATTATTATTAAGAATAAAATTATTATTTTTGACCAACCGCTTGTTTTAGTTTTTCCCACAGTGAAGGTTGGCTGGAAGAGATCTCTTATAGAGATAAGTCCACCTTTGTACACTTTTATGTTATGCCCTTTTTTTTGTAAAATTTATGTGCAATAAAGAATATAATAATTATAAATTCTAACTTTTAAGTTTTTATGAGACGCGAAAGAAAGTAAGGAGTAAAAAACGGATGTGGATATTGAGTCTACTTATTATACGACGTATATTTTTTGGAGTTTTTTGTTTTGTTAACTAGTTTTTGTTTTTGTTACAGGACCTAATCCCGCAACAGGACACCGAATCTTACCTACTCAAGACGCAGAACGCCATCACGAATCTACAAGCGAAACTACAGTCGTCTAGAACCAGTAACTTTTCCAACATTCCCTCCCAACTCACCTCCAGTTTGATAAGCGACAAGACGGCTGTCTCTCGCCTTCCAGTCTCGCAACTTAGTCGCTCGAACTCACTTAACTATCGCTTGAGAAGGAAAGACGTAACCGATGGTAGTCCTTTACGAAGCCCTGGAAATTACGTCATCACTGGCTCTACAAAAATCGCTCCAACCAAAATTCTTCTCAACACTGCTTCCAAGTCTTTAGATACAGACAGACGTCGCGATTTAAATATGAATAGTCCGTGTTCAGATAAGGGTTTATTGAGCAACAGTTCTGATGACAAAACAATATCGAATCGGCCACACGATGTCGACGCGACAGCGACACTGTCGCAACACAGAAAGACGCACAACAGAAACAAGTCATTTGATGGTAGAACTTTTGATTTGAACACAGATTTGAGTAATGCTAACCAGAATGTCTCTCTAAAGACCGTCTTGAAGAACAACGCCTTAGAATCTAAGTATCCGCGTATTGAACAAACTCGTTGCTTGGATACAAAGAAACATCAAAGAATCTTTAGTGATGGCAACAAGCAGTTCAAATACTCGAATAACGCTTTTGGGAATAACATTAAAAGATCGAGTTCCTTCAACACAGTTAATAAGAACAATAACTATTTGGAACCTTTAAAAACTCAATCTAGAAGGTTTAGCGGGAATGACGATTATTTATCCGATGAGTCGGATAACGGATCGTACGATAAATCGCAAGATTTGCGATACAAACGCACTGTACACAGAGGCAGGATCGATTCGCCAGATTTAAAGTCGATTGCCCCAGCCAACTCACCGAGATGTCCGAACACACCGGAGATGCAGAGGAAATTCGGTCCGGGATTGGTCAGGAACTCAGTGAGGGTGACTAATAAGGAGAGAGCGATTAACGCTAGGATGTCAGAGCCACCAGTGGCGAGGGAGGAGAGGAAACCGGCCAATCATCAGAGCAGGAGGATATCGGAGCCGACGAAGCAAGCTGTTTTGAACAGATTGACCAAGTCTAGGTCTTCGACAAGGGAGTTCCAGCCTAAGAACCAGGATAAAGGTAAGTCTAAGGGGTATTTATAATTTTATGCCGTGTGGTTTCCGGTAGAGTAGAATAGGATCATTCCAACTCTTCCCGTGGATGTCGTACAAGGCGACTGAGGGAATACATTATAAAACGTCAATCAGGCCTCCCCAACCCGTCTGGCCAGCGCGGGGAGTGTAGGCCAAATCCTCCGTCTGTCTCCGGTAGATGTGAGAGGGTTGTGCTCCTGCAGTGGAGACAAAAATAACCTGATGATGATAAGCGTTTGGCATCTAATAAAGATAGTTAGCCGTCATAATCGTATGGCATATTAGAGAGTACAAAATGTTAGTTTTAAGGATAAATATTATCCGAAATGCTTATTGAGTAGGCTCCCTGGTCCTGGTGAAGTAGGTCCCCGCTGACCAAATAGGCCAATACTTAACGAGGCCAATACTTAAAAATCTTAATTTTATTTAACTTATATAAGTAAGTAAGTGTAATATTAGACTAGTATGTTTAATTATAACTAACCTATCACAAACTAGGCATGCTGTCGTTGCCTATAATTGGGGTGGCATCTGGCCAATGTACAATTGTAAGATTCCCCTAAACAACATTTGATGTACATCCTGTTGGTAACCTAATAAATAAAATAAAAATAAAATGGTGCTTTGATATATTACAGGTCAAAAACGACCAAGCCAGCACCGGTCATCATCAGCTCTGGCTTCCAAGGAGATGGAGTTTACTAACTGGAAGAAGAGGTCCTCATACGATCCTATGAAAGCGGCCCAGGAAGGGAAAAAGAGACAGCAGATGGCGAAACGCCAGGAGTGTAACAAGGACGACCTCAGTTCACCCAGGTATTACCAATGCGCCTGCCAAGCGTGGTGATTATGTCAAATCCCCCAATGGACAGCCCATCAAAAGTGGCACTCTATTGGGGATCTATTATGTTCAGCAGTGGACGTATATAGGCTGATGATCGATGCTCATTACGATCGACGACGACTTGAAGAAGGCAAGCGGCTGGATACGGAGGACCGGGTGTGGTGGCGTTCATTCGGGAAGGCTCATGTCCAGCAAGCTAATGTGGCAGTGGGCTGGCCATATCTGTCGCAGAACCGACGGCCGTTGGGGCAGAAGGGTTCTGGAGTGGAGAAAGGCGCAGGGGGACGCTGGATGCGGATGGCGGAGGACCGTGTGGTATTCATTAGGGAAGGCCTATATCCAGCAGTGGACGTCTAAAGGCTGATTATGATGATGGGGCATTCTAACATAGTCTTCAAGGGCGTTGGACTGCTGGTTTATGGGCGACAGTGACCACTTATCGTCAGGCGCTGTTGTTTGCCACTTCAGAAAAAAAAAACAGTATAAAAAAAATATTCTTTATTGCACATAAATTTTACAGAAAAAGATATAACCTAAAGGTGGACTTATCTCTATAAGAGATCCCTTCCAGCCAACCTCCACTGTGGGAGAAGCTAAAACAAGCGGTAGATCAAAAAAACATACAGATATAAACAACATCATCATCATCATCAGGTTATTTCTGTCTCCACTGCAGGAGCACAACCCTCTCTCATCTGCCGGAGACAGGCGGAGGATTCGGCCTACACTCCCCGCGCTGGCCAGACGGGTTGGGGAGGCCTGATTGACGTTTTATAATGTATTCCCTCAGTCGCCTTGTACGACATCCACGGGAAGAGTTGGAGTGGTCCTGTTCTACTCTACCGGAAACCACACGGCAAGATATAAACATCAGTTTGTTTAAATTTAATTGCTACAGCCACTCGTCCCCGGTGCATCGCTCTCAATCCTTCCACACCACCAACATAGCGGACCTGACCCTGGATTACTCCTCGGAGGAAGACGAGCACACCCTGCCCATAGACCCTATGATCACGTCCACGCGCTCCGACATCCTGGACCTGAGGCCTAAGGAGTATGTGGACCGAAGGGATCTGAGAAGGCAAGCGATGAACAACGATGTGGTGCTGTCCAGGGACTATGTTACTAATTTCCAGGTATTTTAGTTTTCTTAAACATTATCATTAATCACGTCAAGGGGTATCACGAAGCGAAAAGCGGACGAAGGAAAGCCACTTTGCAATATTACATTGCGCAAAGTGGCGATACATCGTCTCTGCCTACCCCTCTGGGACCAAGGCGTGAGCATTATGTATGCATGTATGTATGTTAAACATTATCGTATTATAGGGCTATGATTATTATTAAGGATATGATTCGTAATGGGTAGATCCGACGAAGATCGAAAGTCACCGACATAGCCGAATGGATTAGTAAGCTGAAGTGGCTGTGGGCGCGAGTCCTGGAGTCGCGACCGCAGATCGGCACTCGCAGGGTGGAACGAACGCCCCGCCGTCAGGTGGACCGACGACCTGAAGAAGGTGGCCAAAAGCGGCTGGATACAGAGGGCCGGGTGTGGTGGCGTTCATTGGGGAAGGCCTATGTCCAGCAGTGGACGTCTAAGGGCTGATGGTGATAACCATAAAATATATGGGGTTTCGGGCAAGTACAATTTGGATATTTTTAAAGGAAGAGTGAATAGGCATCTTCTGGGTAAGCGCGCTCCACCTTAGGCTTCATCATCACTTACCATCAGGTGAGATTGAGGTCAAGCGCAAACCCATCAACAATAATAATAAAAAACATTTACGTTTTCAGATAAATCAACCCACAGGTGAACTCAAACGCCGCGATCCTGAGAAGCGAAAAACCTATGTCATAGACGACGTTACGCCTACCAAAGAGAATATAGACTTCCTAACGAAAAGAGACAACGACGCGGCCATAGACAAGAGAAAAACATTTATTTTGGACAGCGATACTAATTCTACAACCAATGGCAGTAGTCCTAGGAATTCATCTATTTTTAGGTAAGTAGTTTTAATATACAGAATATATAAAAAACCTGCAGTGATTGGTGACACTCAGTATATGACGATAAAAAATAAAAAAATAAAAAAAAAATATGTCAGACATTCACACCAATTATCCAGTCCCAAACTAGGCAGAGCCTGTGCTATGGTTACTAGATAACGGATACACATACTTAAATAAATATATAAACATCCAAGACTTGGGTACAAACATTCATATTCATCATACGAAGATTTGCCCCTAGCGGGAATCGAACCCGCCACCTCCGGCATGTAAAAGTACAAAAAAGTAATAAAAAGTACAATATTTTTTCCCAGTGAAACAGATTGCGGCGCAGTGTATTGAAATGGAGTGTATTCATCATCATCGTCAGGTTACTCTTATCCCACTTAGGTATCTCTTCCAGTCAACCTTAGAGTAACTGAAAGGACAAGTATAATGCGTTTAGTACCAAATCATCATCAGAGCTGCAGCCAGTCTTTAGTCCATCTGGCGGCAGGGCGTCCCACCCTGCGCTTGCCGATCGGCGGTCTCCACTCCAGAACCCATCTGCCCCAACGGCCGTCGGCTTTGCGACAGATGTGGCCTGCCCACTGCCAATTCAGCTAGCTAATCCTTTCGGCTATTTCGTTCTTCGTCGTATCTCCTCATGACGAAACATATTCTTCAAAGAAACCCGGAGCATAGCCCACTCCATAGCTCGCTGAGGGACTTGAAACTTGTGGATCAGGCGCACCAGTACCATTAAATATAATCTAATAGATTTAATCATCATCATCAGGTTATTATTGTCTCCACTGCAGTAGCACAACCCTCTCTCATCTGCCGGAGACAGACGGAGGATTTGGCCTACACTCCCCGCGCTGGCCAGACGGGTTGGGGAGGCCTGACTGATGTTTTACAATGTATTCCCTTAGTCGCCTTGTACGACATCCACGGGAAGAGTTGGAGTGGTCCTATTCTACCGGAAACCACACGACAAAAAAAAAGAAATAGTGTCTAAAGGAGTGCAATGCATGAATTGCGTATGCATGGAATGCAAATGTATGGAATACCGTTGAATAATAATAAATATGTCACACCAATTATCCAGTCCCAAACTAGGCAGAGACTGTGGTATGGTTACTAGATAACGGATAGACATACTTAAATAAATATATAGAATGGTTTTAAATTAATCATAATTGCATTCTATTAAATAGTTCTAATTCTAATCATTTTTTAAAACAGCCAAAGAGGTGTATCCCAGAAATACTAGAAAGAGTGATAGACTTGAATTGGATCATGTCCCAAGGCTAGCTTTGTACCACAAAAAATTTATTCTATGTGTATAAACATATTTAATAAAGTTCTAGACTCCATTAAGAGTTTACCTCTAAAGCAAATGACTTACAGATTAAGGGAATTGTTGCTCAAGTCAAAATTTTACAGTGTAAAAGAATTCCTAGAAAGTTAGTTTTCTAGTCTTTACCTAGCTTTAAGACTTATATTTACATGCTATTTTTAGTATAGCTGAATAGATGGAACTTTTATATTATGATTTATGACCAATTTGTACCTATACTTAGCAAATAAAGAATTATTAAAGAACAGTATTCCATCAACGATCTCTATGTACTACTAGATGGATCGTTCCAAACAATCGCTCTGTTCCACGCAAGTAGCCACAATTCTTTCACATTCACTTTGAAACTTGTGCAGTTACTACTCAGAACAATTAATATTTACTAAATATTGACATTATTTAACCGTAGCGTTTATATTTAGTAATAATTAAATGTTCTGCGTAGTAACTGCACAAGTTTCATTGTGAATGTGAAAGAGTTGTGGCTACTTGCGTGGAACAGAGCGATTGTTTGGAACGCTCCATCTAGTAGTACATAGAGATCGTTGTATTCCATGCATTTTGTATTCCATACAGTTGTATTCCATTTCAAATTCACTATGTGTAACTAAATACGTCTCTCCCTGCCTACAATGCGTATGACCAGGTGGTCTTGTACTTCTGAGAATGAAAGCTCCCCTCCGTGTTAAGGTCACATTGTCATTATTATTATTTTAATCATTTTTGCACAAATTTTAAAACTAAATACAGTTACAAATTTTATGTACAAAGGCGAGCTTATCTCTAAAAGAGATCTCTTCCAGCCAACCTTACAGGGTGTGAGACAAGGCACTAAGAGCATACATACACTGGTCGACATTTCTATATATTATATCTAATTATATTTTCAGTCACGAAAAGGCGTCTCTAACGACAGGCACGAGCGATACGGAAGGAGAGAGCGGGACGGAGAGTGCACCTGTGGTTTTAAGGCATCCGGGGGGGAAGAGGACGGCGCCTGCGCAGCCTAAACAGAGGTCAGTGCTTCACGCTGTATACTCAAAAATCAGTGTTCCAGAATTTACGAGCAGACTTGTGGAGAGGAGTGTGATACCTCCATGGACCTGGAGAAGTCAGCAGGACGGAGTAGTGGCCATCATTAGCGAAGACCTACGTCTAACAGTGAAGGTCGAGAGGCTGATGACAATGAATAAATAAGGATGGTGGGCGTATTTGTATGGAACCCGGGTTCAATGACTACTGTATTATTTTTGTTGGACAATCTGACTTTGAAGTCACGAGTAACTATATGAAGATAGTAGATTTATTAAGGGTAGAATTGCAAAAAATTCAACACACTAATGTTATTATATGTGTACCTAACTATAAATGTTTTGGTCCTGTAGATATGTTTAATCGACGGATTGAGTCGTTTAATAATTATTTATATTTGGACAACAAGATCCATGAGTATGCTTTTATCTTGGACTCCAATAAAAACTTAGATTATTCTCATGCTATGTTCTCACCCTATAATGGAAAAATAAATAGAAAGGGTATGAAGATAATGCTAAATGACTTAAATGACTTAATAAAATACATAGAGTTTTATTATAGGAGTATTTATTGTGATGGTAAGCAAATGGAAGCTGAGTTTTTTCGTGAATAATCAAATCACTAAAACGGAAAATAATAATATGGTCTGTACAGCAAACTTATCTAACCAGTATTACCAATCATCGTGCATTGAGAAATTGTATATCTTTCATCAAAATGTATGTGGTATAACCACAAAAAAGAGTGAGTTAGAAATCTATTTAGATAGCTTGGAAAATAAGCCACATTATGTTGGTATCACTGAACATTTTCTTAACAAAATATCAATATCCATGCTCACTCTAAATAACTATAATCTCATCTCATCCAATGTAAGGGGCAAAATGATACGGGGTGGAAGTCTTATCTTAGGGCTCAAAGATCGAAACATGGAGGAATTGTCGGTTTGTAAAAAGTTATATAGAATGGAAAGTTTTGAAATATGTGGAGTTAGGGATCTAGATACAGATATATGTATTTGCTGTTGTTACAGAAATACGGAGGATAAAAATTTTAAAAAACTTAACAAAACGAACTTTGAATCGTTTATGGAAGGGTTAGAAAAAACATTAGAACACTTTTTCAACAAAAAATGCATAATGTTTGGGGACTTTAATATTAATCAATTAATTTTTGACTTTATTAAACTGCTACAACTTTAGGCATTTAGTCTCTTCAAATACGTACATATGTCCTAGAACAGGGTCACTATCATGCATAGACAATATATTAACTAATTTATCCGATGAATCAGTTATAAATACCGATGTGGATTTCAATGGACTCTCAGATGGACATGGTGGGCTATTGGCTGGCTTTATCGTAGAAAATACTAAAGAAATGAAAAGAATAGCACCTACTACTTTGGTAGAACGTAGAGTATTTTCTTTAGAAAATATGAATACATTCAGACAGGAGATCATGACAAACAATTTGACTGAAATGGGATTAAATGACTTTATGAAAAATTTTACTAACGCATTCCGTAGGAGCTTCAAGAAGTGTAAAAAGAAACTGAACTTGAAAAAAAAATTAAAACTAGGATGGCTCACTAAAGGAATAAAAGAATCAAGTAAAATGAAAAGAGTATTGTGCTTTGTGAATGGTGTACATAGTGACAGTAGTTTGGTAAAATATCGAAATAGATACATCACAATTTATAGAAGGGTACTCAAAAATGCCAAAAAAATTTCAATACAAAAAGAGATAGCAAGAGCGGGTAACTCAACTAAATGCATATGGAATGTTGTAAATAGACACAGAAACAAAACTGGCAACGTAGAAGGAAAATTACTGTTGAAGGTAAATAATCAAATTGTGGACAACCCTCAAGATGTAGTCAACGAATTCTCACAGGCATTCAAACAGGGCTCAAAAAATTTAACAAGCTGCTCTCTAACTGCAATTAAACTCTTGGAAGTAAACACTAGTAAAGTAGATAACAACATGACCTGCAGAGCACCCACCCCCCTGGAAATAGTAAATATTGTAAAAAAAATGGAATGTAAGAAATCCTGTGGCTATGACGAAATCCCTATTTCTATTATAAAAGAAAATATAGGATTGTTGGCAGAACCGCTTTCTCATTTGTTTAATACATGCTTTGAGCAGGGAATTTTCCCAGATCAACTGAAAATAGCGAAAGTCATACCGATACACAAAAAAGGTTCAAAGACTGACTCAAAAAACTACCGACCTATATCTTTACTGCCAACCATATCAAAAATTTTCGAAAAACTTATTAAAAACAGATTGGTATACCATATAAACAAAAATAAAATACTAAGCGACAGACAATTTGGTTATCAGAAAGGAGTCGGCACTTCTGAAGCAATAAGCACTTTAGTGGAAGATGTAGTCAAAGCGATGAATGGGAAAAAGAAAGTAGCTGGGCTGTTTTTAGACTTAAGCTCAGCTTTTGACACTGTAGATCATCAAATCCTACTAAAAAAGTTGGAACACTATGGGGTGCGTCATAATGTGCTAAGGCTGTTTGAATCTTACTTAAGGAATAGAAAACAATTTGTAGAAATTAAAATAGTAGAACATAACGTAGAAAAAATATATAAATCTAGAATGGAGTCAATTTCAAGAGGAGTGCCACAAGGTTCGGTCCTTGGACCTATATTTTTTGTGATGTTCATCAACGACATGATAAATTACATTTCTAATATAATACCTGACATTAGACTTGTAGTGTTTGCTGACGATACAAATGTAATTATAGAAGGAAAAAGCACGGATGAAATTAATGACAAAATAAATAGAGCACTTTCAGTTTTTCAGACGTGGTTTGCAGCTAATAACCTTAAACTTAATACGAGTAAGACAAATGTCATATTATTTAAAGCTACTGCAAGAAGTCGAGAAACTCTAAACATTAACCTAAATGGAGACAAAATCGAGCTAGTAAAAACAGTAAAATTTCTAGGCGTTCATATAGACTCGTTTTTAAACTGGAAGGATGAACTGAACACCATTGAAAATACCATAAGCTCTGCATGTTATGCTCTTCGAAGTTTGAGGGATGAAGCCACGCAATCTCAATTAATAATAGTATATTATGGGCTAGTTGAGTCAAAGCTGCGCTATAGTATAAAACTGTGGGGTAACAGCTACCAATACAATATAAACAAAGCATTCAAAATACAAAAACGAGCAATAAGGATCATAGTGCGTATACCTCAATGGGAGTCATGCGAAAGACATTTTAAGAAATTAGGCATACTCACGGTGCCCTGTCTTTACATCTTTGTGGTACTTGTGGATCTTAAGAAGAACCTCCATAGATATGAGACCGTAGACGAGGCCAAACTGAGAGAGAGCACAAGGCGCAAGGACCTACCAAATATTATGGTACCCAGACTCGAGGTGGCAAAGCATAGTGCTCAGTATCAAGCGGTGACATTATTTAATAGATTACCAACTGAGCTGAAAATTAGTATGAGTATTAATGTTTTTAAACGTAAACTTAAGTCTTTTTTGGTGGAAAGGTGTTTTTATTCGATTAATAGGTTTTTGGAACATTAAAATTTTATTGACTACTTTTAAAATTCCCATTGACATGAATTGTTGTTATTTTATTATTGTAATTAGGTACTCATTTTTATTTTGTTATTACAATTGATCATTGTGACATTACCCGTTGACATTAATTATTGTTGCTATTTTATTATTGTAACTACTATGCTTAAGTTTTTATAATTAATGTTTTTTCCTTTAATTATTATATTCAACACAATGCAAATTGTTAATGAATAAATAAATACCAAAAATTATCCACTAATAGCAACTAATTACGATAACGTCTAACCAAAAGTGGTATTCTATTGGGCCCAATAGAATACCACTATTGGTAAGTTGTCCATTGGGGGATTTGCCATAATCACCACGCTTGGCAGGCGAATTGGTGATCGCAGTAATGATCTTAACATACACACACAGAAGAACGCTGCTGCCCGTCCCTGGTGCAATCCCTTAGTCGCCTTGACGACACCCACGGGAAAGATAGGGGTGGCCCTATTCTAAGCCGGGAACCACACGGTTCTACTTAATAAGACCTTTATATTGGCGTATCACTTATTGTTAATTAGTGTGTACCACAGAAATCCGATCAAGTTAGAATGGTGAAGTAGGCGCGACATGCGTGCCATCAATTTGCAATATATTGCAAAAACTATCAAATGCTTACTCGCACCAAATCACGGTTGCCAAAATGTTTCTATCTGCATAACTGCATATCCTCACTAGAAACGTGACCACGAGTCATTAAAAGTGCGCGCGAGGGGCGCCCTGTGTCCGAAAAATCGGCACGCGCGGAACTGAAGTAAACAATCGGCTATAACCGCTCTATCTTGATAGGATTTCTGTGGTGGGCACCTTTGTAGTTTTTTGAGTAATCCAACGAATATTTCCTACTTTACACACATCGTCACTGCTTTTAACGATTAATTTGATTTCCCGAAGGAATGAGATGTTTTTAGGGATAAAAAACTATCCTATGTCCTATTCCAGGACCTAACCTATATGTGTGCCAAGTTTCGTCCCGATCCATCCAGTGGTTGAAGCGTGATTGAGTAACAAACATACAAATATCCAAACTTTCGCATTTATGATATTAGTAGGATAGGATTAGTAGGATTAATTTACTAACTACCTACGCAGGTATAGCGGTGACTACTCCATGTCATCGTCCACCACCTCCGTGAGTCAGAAGAAGCCGATCCAGCCCCGCTACCTGGACATCTCCAAGTACAAGACCGAGAGCTCCCCCAAAAACTTCCTGAGGAAAGACCCTAGCAAGACCTATGTGGGGGTCTTGAATACTGACCGGGGGGTCAGCAAGGGCAGCGCGCAGCATTATGAAATGGGTGAGCTATTACTTTATATAAGACCTAAGTCAGTCACATTTGTAATATATGGACATCTTCCTGATGGAGGACCTCAGTAAGAACTACGGTAGGATCTCGATTACTGACCAGGGAGTTAAGAGTTAAAAGTCAAAATCCATTATTACACACGTAGCTTTTGCGCGCTACTTCGCCCGCGTACGTTTGTCATATTCCAGGATCTAACGTATATGTGTGTTTCATCCCGATCCGTCCAGTGGTTGAAGTGTAACATCCAAACATCCAAACTTTCGCATTTATAATATTAGTAGGAAGTGGGATTGTATTATAAATCATAATATCAACATAACAAACACAAGTTTATTTGTATTTATTTATTTATTTTATTTAACTCTTTATTGCACACACAGATAAAATAAAAAATAATACATTAAAAGAAACACAAGTACAAAGGGCGAACTTATCTCTGAGAGAGATTTCTTCCAGCAGACCCGCGAGAGAGATATTTGAAATAATAAAGGCAGACATAGTGTGTACGTAAATAAAAAAAACATATACATACATACACTAATATAAACTATATACCCACTTAAATAGATTATAAACTACACGGTAAATATATATACATATACATATATATATATAAGTACATAAATAAATATTTACCAATAATATATAAATATAATATATTCATAAAATACATATAAGATATGGATTCCAATCCTAACTTAGTGATAGATAGTGTTCTTTAACACGGTTTTTGAAAATGAAAAAGGATTTACTATTACGGATGTCTGGTATTTCTTGTATCGCGATGAGAACCGTAAATGAATTTAATTGATGGACTGACCAATACTATTAATTAATTAATTTTTATTGTAATTTTGGTATTTTTGTACAAATTTAAATTTTATTGTTATTATTTTTATATGGATATATTAATCTGAAATAAATGATTATTATTATAACTGTTATTGTCTTTAAGACTGCAATTTCACCACGTGGTCTGTGTGCTTATTTGCTGGTTCATTAAAAAATATTATTTTGTGCAGAACAAAAGAAGCAGGAGCTGGAGAAGTGGAAGCGAAGAGCGTCGTACGACCCACGCAAGGCTGCCGCGCTCGGGAAGACCTCCAAGGTGGCTCCCAAGACAGCGAGGTACGTGCCGTTGTGACATTCCTGACACCTCCAAAACAATTTGGTCAATTTGTGTTTTTATCAAAATTGAGTCCTCATAATATACTAATAATTTGAAGAAAAAAAAAACAGATTAATTTTTTATGTTATTTATTTATACTTTATTGTACACAAATATAAGTCACACAACTAATTTAAACACAAGATGTACAAAGGCGCACTTAACTCTGTAAGAGTTTTCTTCCAGTATACCTTTTTAATTTTAGAGTTTTGAAATTTTTACTCGATTTTGATAAAAGCAGAAGTTGACCAAAAGTATAGTGGGCGTAGTGTACCTTGGAGGTATTGATATGGTCCACCTGTTGGTAAGTCATCTTTGAAGCCCATTGCTTCCTAAAACACCTGAGGGTCTGCCGTGGCGTCATCAGCCTCATAGAACTGTTGAAATACCTCATATAAGTAGTGTGTGGGTGTATTGGCGCTCATTGGGGAAGGTCTATGTCCAGCAGTGGACAGTAATCAAATTATTTTCCGAGATATAAAATTAAGACTAATAAAAAGTGTAGACGGAACCAACTCATTCTTTCTTTGCAGTGGCTTTAACGTAATTAGCAAATTAATATAACCATAAAGTACCCATTAAAAATCAGGACCAACATTTACAATTTTCACAGAGTTGTTTATAATATTATTATATTTTGCAATTTTTTCTTTTTATTTAAATAAAACAGTCGCATTCTGTCAAATTTTTCAGTCAAAAATGGACCTTATTTGACGTGTCAGAGTGATATTCAGATTGTGGAAATATGCCGTATACTTTACCTAGGCGGCTACTGTGCGTAATGTAAATTGTACAAACACAAATTACCCTCTATTATATCTTTTGACCAATCTTCTCAAATGACTACTACTTACTTTATGTTCACAATATTATGTAAAAATATTGACTGAATTGAAAAATAAAACGGTCTTTGTAAATTTTAGAGCGTGACAGATGTCAAATGCATGCAATTCTGGCTAAGTGGGCGGCCATCTTGTTCTGTAAGGTTAGTCAAATGTCAAAACTGACAGTTGTGGCGTCCAGAAATTGTCAGTTGACAATTTTATTGTTCTTAGCACCTATATTTGGTGTAAATGTCACAAATAAGCTTCACATAAGCGCTTTTCACTATATTCTGCTTTTTTATATTTTTGTCTTGATTTTTTTGTGTTAATCGGTTGTGTGTTAAAAAAAAAGGGAAAATATTTTTTTGTTATATGAAAAATCAAGATGGAGTTTCAGGCTTCTCACTTGCTTCCTTCAAAAAAAAAATATTCTTTTTGCACACTCTTAAAAATGCATTTACAATATTTCACACTCGCACAAATTTTCTCTAACTAATTTGAACACAAGTTTCCACTTATTGACACTGACGAAAATGACATATCTATTTACCTGCGTTCAAAATTTTACGCAGATATAGAAACCAGAAAGAGGAACAAACATACAGACATTTTGTAATGTGAGGATTAAAATGATAATTAAAAGTGAGGATTCAAAAAAATTCAAATTATGGCAATTGTCAAGTTATGACATTATACAGTAAAATAGACCAGATGCCTAAATGACAGACATGTATATTAGAACAAAAAGTTTGAATTTAAAGTCTCGTTTATAATATACTTATTATTAATGATAACTTTGAAGATTCAAGTTTAAATAATACTAATTTAAACAAAATGACCGGGATATGTAGTGTCAAAGGTTTTGAAAAAGCACAAATTGTTATTATTTCAATGTTGAATAATTAAATCATAGAATTAAATAATTTTATATAAAAAAATATAATCCTGATTTTGTTGTGCTTACGTTAATATTAATAACCAATAATCCAGATGGTCTGTTTATTTTACACCCTGTATTTTGACAATTGTAAAATAAAACTTCTTTCTTGATCTGTTTATATGTTATTTCTTTATTTACAGAAATGAAATTTGTGTGTTTGTGAATGTTTTTGTATGTCTGGAGTCCCCAGTTACAAGTAATTTGTGTAAAACAATTTGCAAGCTTTTGTTAATATGTGCTTCACATTTTTATATGTTAATGTAAACTATTTGTTAATTTTATAAATTTTAGTATAATAATATTACAAATTTTATATAAAAAAAATTAATTTGTACTTTTTTTTTAAATATGACAAACTTTTTAGATCTGAAATCAGCTGTATAAATAGCCAAAGTTCATTAAAATCTGATTATAGTGTAACTTTATGACTATGATGAATATAATAATTTAAATACGATTACGGCTTCTCATTTGTTGAAATTCACAAATGAGAATGGGTAATGGATTTCAATGTCAGAAAGTAAACGATAACATTGGGGAACAAAAACATTTTTTTTATTTCGCGGCGTAATTTATCTATTTTTTTATTATTTGACGAATTAATAAAATATCTTTAACAGTAAAGTCCAACTGAAAAGCCATTTTGTCCTTTCTAACTGGTCTTTCTGGATAAGCGTTTCGCTTTTAACTATCGTAAGTCATTAAGTTACACATTGACAAGCTTAGTTTATTTCATCAAACACGTTTTTTTTTATAATATTTGTATATGTGTAAACGCTTTATTGTATTCACTATATTTAAAATAAGTTTTGGTGCAAATGCGGACTTGTCTCGCATAGAAATCTCTTCCAGTCAATGAGCAACTGAGAAGGTTACGATTATAATGTTTATGTTGCTCACAGCAGCGTGCTGCGATCTCAATCGTTCAATGGCCCGGTACTAATGTCGACAAGCCTGCGGTACCAACCGCCGCCTGCGCAGATTGTGGAGAGTTACGACGCATCGAGCGACAACGACTTCTAAACGAGTAGAGACGCGAGGGTGCCGGTGTTAATACGTCCGTGTTTAGAAATGGGTAGGTAATTAACAGCGTGAACTGTAAAATATAGTGTGCATTAAAATTACTATTTGAGCGTTAATTTGTATATGTTGTGCATTTGAAACTTTTTGCATGTAAAGATATTTATACTTGACTTTTAGACATTTATTTGAGCCCCTAGGCCAAATAATAGTTTAAATAACGACATCAGTCGATGATTTAAAACTTTATTTAGTTAAAATAGACCGCTTATGTCGTTCTTGCGTCGATAAGTGTAGGGATATACAAACAAAAACACTTGGCAATACTTTTCGTTTTTTCTTCGCCTTACAAAACATACTGGTGTTCACCCGCGACAACGATCGCGGCTGAAGTAACTTTTTAACGCTCTAAATATTATTTTAATGCCACCAGTTACTGCGCAGATTTGTTTTGAAATATGGATGTTAAATTTTTACGTAAAGAATGGAAGATTTCTTCACCATAAGTATTATAATAGTCATTTTTGTATTTTGTGTTCAATATAAGTTCTCCATGTCTGGCAATCTTGTTTCATATGTTTAAAAAAATGTTTATATGTCTGTGGCAAATACGGCCACAGACATATAAACATTTTTTTATAAGGGCTGACGCACAGAGCGTCCGCCATATTTTCAACCCTCTTCACTTTTCCAATGATTTCTACGGACTTTTCGTAAAGATATAAGAAGCCGATGAGTTATGAAAGAGAATGAATCCGAACAAAAGGGAGTAAATCCTGTAGGTAACACTCGAAGAGATAAACTACACAAATTCTATGATGTCATGAAAAAAGTACTAGTAGTTCATTTTTAATGCAGCAATATTACATTTCAGCTTAGATTTTAATCTTATTAGAACTTATGTTGGTTTAAACTTTGACCTGTTTCATAAATAAATAAAAAAAAAGGTTTTCGTACTGTGGTAGCGTTTATTGCTTAATTATAATGTTATTAATCGTCATTTTCATACGAAAATTAACTTAATTAAAATTTTAAATTAAAATAAAATTTTGAAGAAATTTTCCGTCTAGATGTCAAAGGTCAAGTTAAACGATAGCTTCGTAAAATGTGATAAATATGTGAGCGTGTGATGAGACAAATGGTAGATTGGTAATAGTTATGTATTATATTGACGAAATATTATCATTGAGAGTAGTGATTTTGTACATTAATGTGTTCGTGGCTGTATGGAATAAAATTCTAAGCTTTATTTAAAAGTTATGTGGTACATACAGCTGTCATTTTTGGCGCCAAATTCAGAATGTAATGGATCTGTGTTTGTGCAAATTGTATATTTTAGTGTTTTTAGTATATAATAAATAAATGTTATGTAAGTAATTGTAAAATTACAAGTCATATTTTAATTATTTTGACGATTTTTTTTAGTTTTTATGGTACGGATTTGGGTTAATGCAATTTGAAGTATTATTTTTATCATATTTAATACATTTTGTGATTTCGCACAAGTATGCAATTTCATTAAAAAATTGCACTAATTTCATGTTTATTTACATTTTCGAGCCTAGGCTTTTGTTAATGAAGTACATAATGTTCAAATTATTGTTCGTTCGAAATTAAAATTATTTAAATGTAATTTAAATATACATTTTTGTGGAGATTCGGCATCATAGTATCACTAAATGTGTTGTTATAGGTTTATATATAATCAATTTATAATTGTCCACTATGTAGGTGATTATAACCTTTCTTTAAAAAAAAAAATATGCTAAAAACTCAGCAGAAACTGTTATAACTAAACCCAGTTAGTGGATCTTTTATTTTTGCATTAAAGTATAGTGTGGGCAAATACAACACTTACGTACATTTGACCTGGGAACCGGTTTGTCATCTTCAAAACGACAATCGTATAGTGTATAGTATCCAGAGATCACACTTTTGAGTAATCAGAATCGTCTAACAACCCGTTTTATAATTCACTGTTAAATGCATTGTTTTTAATAGATTTTGATTAATTATCTGTAATTGTAATGAAAAACTATTCCCTTATTTTATTACCTTTATAATGTAAAGCGTACACGATTTGATTTGTTTTTGACGAACTTTTACGTCCTGGTATATTTTGGTCATAATTTTATAAAATCGTTTAACAACAATTTAATTGGATACGATTAAAATGATCATCAACCAAACCAAACTAGAGCTAGTAGAAAATAGTTTTACGTTTGAGCAACTTAATGAGCAATCATAAAATTTAATGCTCATATAGTATTGAGTTGAAGCACTTTTTGAGCAGCAATAATATTAGATTTATTTATATGATGATTTATGCATATACAACATAGAATGTGATTATTAACATAACTTATCCTATTATAACACGCTTATATTATTAGCTTGACCTGTACCTTCCTAATATTGTAAGAAAATCTTGCATCTAATTTTGTCACCCACTTCTAATTTTCATATCTAGTTCAAACATAGCACATTTTTGCAATAACGTTGACAATAATATGCTACCATCGAGCTGGTATGATCATGGAGGTGGGAGGTGGTCATAGGAACTCATAAATGACTAACAATAAGCCTATCCAGTATGGGTTTGTTTGACTTGTCTCAATGAGTCCGTTGGAAACATAAGCGTGTTTTATAAACATAAGCGTGTTTTATAATAAGTTTTTTTAACTATTTGTTGGTCTTAAAAATTTCAAGCTAACACGTACTTTGATCGTAAATAAATCAACCACGATGACTGGTATAATTATGACGTTATAGCATCTCGCTGTCCTTTTTATTAACTTAATAAAAGAAGAGGTCAAAAGAACAAGGTTTAATTGAAAACTGTATTCACCTACATCAATTGCTCATATCATGCTTACATCGATGTATTTAGTTGTATTATTTAGTTTTAAGTTTTTAATTATATTTTTTCATTTTTGTGCAATACTTAAAATGATATAATCTCATCACATTTTTTGAAGTCTTTGTATGTAATGCAATGAAATATATTTTTGCTTAAATTTCACTAAAAGAAAAAAATATTTGGTTTTACCAAAATGGTTGCTATTTTGTACGTTGCAAATCATTAATAGAGTCTATGTGTTAAATGCTGTTTAGTAATACACTATGATTCAATTACCTACTCTATATAATTATATGAAAATAATGTTGTCAAATTAAATTAGAAAGACTTATATTTGTATTTAGTTTTCATTTCAACTTTTAACCTAATTTTTTTTATATTATCTTACTAAAATAGCGTAAAACCGCTAGATTAGATGTCATGAAACGTTTTTATTTTCGAGTTCCATGGAAGTACTCAATGAACATTTTTGTCAAAAATAACCTTTAAACTTTATTTCTGTAGTTCCCAATATGGCGCTTTAGCGGTTTTACCAAATATAGTTTTTGACAGGAATATGTTTTTGAGATTTTTTTTATATGGTGTCGCTTGATTGCTATTTGCATATTATCTCATTTGCACAGCTCAAGATTGAGAAATTAACAAACAAAAAAACTGAATTATTGAGGTATTTGACGGTTTCTTATACTTGTTTTAGTTACACAAAAAATATAAAATAAAATATATATTTTGGAAATAATATTTTAGAATATGTTAGCTTCCGGTTGTAATGCTTTGTCACTGTTCGTGTGATATTGTAAATTAGGATTGATAATCTTGTATTATAAATACTATTGTAATATTTTCTACATTTTCCGGTAACAGTGCGTTATACTTTGCCACTGTTACCGGATATACTTAATATGCGTTCGGCAGTTGGTACGACTGCTCGCTGTTGGCACTATTGTCGGCAGTCGGTAGTCGACACAGATGCCGGCCGTTGGCGGGGAAATGGTGGGGAACTGGTCTTAGTAAACTCTGTAGTCAGTCGAACGCGCAGTCGTTGTACCTTCATGGAATAAAGACGTGTAAAACAAGTGCTGTGGGATTTTTATTTGAAGTGGTTCTAAACTTCAGAAGTGGGATATACAAGTTAAAGATTTTGACTTTTAAGACTTTCGCCCAAGATAAAAAAAGCTAACAAATATAAATATGTATTTGTCAACGTTTTTTTCTATGTTTACTTGCTTAGTTGAAATATTTTAACTAAACTTGGTAATTAAGTTTAAAACATCAAGCGGTGTTACCCGCAATTGAACGATTTTTCTACGGGAAATTTATTTTATGGCAATGCCATATAAAACACACTGGTAAAGAAACACTTTGTTTGTTTGTTTGTTTGTTTGTTTGTTTGTTTGTTTGTTTGTTTGTTTGTTAATTTCTTAATTAAGTGTTATCTGTGATCTCTATAAATGTTAGTAGAGCCTGGCTTATATACCTAACATTGTTCCAACACAAATGGCATACGGGAACACATTTGCGTCTCGGAAACAAAATAAACAATAGATTGTGTTCAGAAGTAGACTGCAAAGCAAACGTGGTGATACAAACTTGTTTTATTTATGTGGTGATACATACGTATATATTTAGTTTTCGAGACGCAAATAGTGGTTTTTGTATGTTTCACTTGAAATGAAATATGTATATCTAAGTTGATTGTACGAATTATAATGTAGGTATATACTTTAAGAAGCGCAATATCCGTAGGATTTATAATAATGGATGTTTAGCATTTCGTATAAAAACATATTATTTACAGAAAACGAATAAAAATAATATAAAAAATTGCTATTTTGTTTCAATGTATTTATACAACTATCTTTACCAAAAATCCAAAACAAATTGAGATAAATAAAAATATAATAAAACAACCATTTACATATATTAATACTGAGTTTATTTTTGAATATCAATTACACTTCTTGTGTTTTGTTATTTTATAAATTTTACAATAATAGGTACCTAGTTATACGTCTTCAATCTTCACACACATTGGGACCATAAAAATGTGCCACAGTAGTTAATTTAGCAATATAATAAGTACCATCTAACACTGTTTGGCTTACTTATACAAAAAGGGGTCATGGTACAAACGGTAATTAAAAAAAAACCATTAAATAATAAAAACTATTTTTTAAAACTTCGTTGTTCACAAACGTACCCAATAATACTAAGTTTAAAAGACTTTTTTTTTCATCAAAATAAATAAATGAAGAATAACATTTCAAAGTCACTTTCTTCAATTTTCAAAGGAACTTCTTTTCTCGTATTCATTCGCATATATTTATTTCACAACCACATTCTCTTTTTTTTATTAAAACAATTTTTTAAGAAGTTTTTTTTTACTAATTCGAAAAGAATAATTCTAAATTGAGCAACGTTTTAAAAGTGACAATAAAACGTTATTTATTTACTTATTTATTTATTTATGGCAATTGGCAACCAGTATACCTATATATTGAATAATAAATACATTCAAAACAAAGTTTTGAAAATTATGATTAACTTTTTTACAACAATTTATTTAATTCTACTCATTCTCTGAAATAAAAATGGCGGATTGTATTTTCAAATTGCCAGACACAATTTATGAAGATGTATTTTTTTACAATCTGTATACTTGGTTATGATTATGAATAATTACCGTATAATTAATTTAAAAAAAAACATTTGAAAATTAATATACCTTGATACCCTGTCATTTCATGCCTCAATTATAAAAACCAACAATTTTAAATGCATTTGAAATAGGCAGTAACAAAAACCTTGGCACTACTCTGATAAAATATTTTCAAATAATCCTTGAATTCCTTAGTCTAACTTACACTTAATTAAAGCATTCACGTATGTGATTAACACACATTTTTTTCAATTCATATATATATTAATAACTTTCAAGTTTCTAGTGTATACACCCTTAACATGGCCAACCATTCAACAGAGCGGGTTTTTCTTTTTTTTTATACGGCTTACTAGCAAAATATCAGTTAAGATGTGCAATACGCAAAATTTCAAATATCACGTCGCCTATTATTCCAGTGTTTAAAGATAAAAAAACTGAATCAGTCCGACTTGCCTGTCATGACTTTCTTCCTAAAATACCATCCTTACCCACTGTGTATTTTCCACTACGTGAAATTGGCAAAATTATTGTGCCCTAAACACGATACAAAAAGCCATTAAAAAAAGGATTTTGACAATGTCAATAAGACGAATAATCAAAGGTATCCTATCATCAAGATACAAAAGCCATAAAAAAAAAACCTTCGATCTACCCACGTGGATGCTCTACAGCTGCCGAAGTACAAAGGAATTGCACGAATTTATTTCAATGATCGCTAATTAGTTCTATTCACAAACAATGAGTACTGTGGTCAGTGGTGACCATTATTACACACTACCACCACGCTGGCTGCCACCACGGGATTCCTGCTATGTCCTACGGCGCATGAACGTTGACGCTGACGATGGCACGAAGAGTTTTGCTTCCTCGTTCATAATGCGAACTGCTAAGGAATGGAACTCCCTGCCAGCTTGGGTATTTCCGGACAAGTGCAATTTGGATCTTTTTAAAGGAAGAGTGAATAGGCATCTTCTGGGTAAGCGCGCTCCACCTAAGCCCTCATCATCACTTACCATCAGGTGAGATTGAGGTCAAGCACAAACCCATCAACAATAAACATAAAATGGATCTGGTCCATAAGTTCGCTCCGCGAGTTACGGCGAGCCATAGCTCGCTGAGCGACTTATAACTTGTGGATCGGGTCCATCGGCAGTCAGGGCTATAAGGATATGATCTGCAATAAGGCAATCCGACGAATAACTAAGGTTACGGGCGTAGCCGAAAAGATTAGGAACTGAAGAGGCAGTAGGCGAGTCACATCTGTTGCAGAACTGACCGTTGGGGCAGACGAGTTCAGGAGTGGAGACTGCGGACCGGTACGCGCAGCGTGGAACGCGTGATGGACAAACGACATGAAGAAGGTGGCTGAAAGCGGAGGACCGGATGTACACGTCCTGGTCCCAGAGGGCTAGGCAGGGGCAAATTCATCGCTACTTTGCGCGATCCAACGTCGCAAAGCCACTTTCCTTCGTCCACTTTTCGCCCCGTGATACCACTTGACGTGTGTGGCATACATCACCGCCTCCGTTTTGAAACACATTGTGGTACCCGGTTGTGATGTGATGGCCGATTATTGGGGAAGACTGCGTTATGCCATGGAAAATGATTGTTGTAAAGAAAAAAATAAACAAATAAACAGTTTCTTCAATAGACTACGAGTAGAAAAATATAAATTGAACATTCTGCGTATTAGACATTTTATGCAAGCGATGCCAGTGAGGCTTTCGGTTCAGTAGTGCTAATCTCTAAAGTACAAACTCACGTGAGAGTCTCACTCAAGTGACTTCACTCACTTCGAAACCTAATCCATTGGTAGGTGATTCTGTAAACATTCCAGAGCACTATATCGACGTGAAGTGAAAAAAGAACTCGCTTCTCTTCGACACGTTGTAACTATATGTCTCTGCTTGTTACAGCTGTTTACCGCCACGGAACTGTTCTATTTTACACTTCAAATACCCTAAGGACGTTTTCGTAACAATTTTTCGTTACTAGCTACGAAAAGGATTTTGTTTTTCTTGTATCATAAGGTCGCAACTGAAAACCTCACCAGTCTCCCTCAAAATATGATGAGGCAAATATTTTTTATAACTTTCGTTGTTTATATTATACTAGTTGTTGCCCGCGACTTCATCCGCGTGGACAATTTAACATCACAAATTATTATTTCCCGTAGGAATGGGATGTTTTTTCGGGATAAAATCTATCATATGTCCTAATCCAGGACCTATATGTGTGACAAGTTTCATCCCGATCCGTCCAGTGGTAGAAGCGTGATTGAGTAACAAACATCCAAATATCCAATCTTTCGCATTTATAATATTAGTAGGAAGTACGATTAAACAAGAAAAAAGTCTTAACTACGTTAAATAAATGTTCATATGCCTTTTTTATATCATCATTAGTCGAAATATCTACTGCTGAACATGAGCCTCCCCATTAGAATACCACTTTTGGTGGGCACTGTCCACAGTCACAACGCTTGATAGGCGGATTTGTGATCGCAGTAATGATCTTAATGTACACAGGAGAACGCTGCTGTCCGTCCCTGGTGCAATATCAGTAGAAGAATAAGTTTAGAGATGGCCCTATTCTAAGCCGGGAATAACACGTTATAATATAGAAAAGCAAAAATTAACGAAATTATTGCATGGATTCTCAAATCATATCCATGTGTAGGTACTGTATGTCTGGGTACATAACAGTCTAAAGCAACTATTAAACGTTTGACCATAAAAAAAACATTCTCAACTTATAACCAATGAATGAAAACGAACGTATAAACGAACCTTTTTCGTAGCTAGTACGAAATTGTTACGAAAACGGTAATTTTGTTGTTTGGTAACCAGTTACGAAAAATCCTATGTCGTAAGCTAGCGATGAAAAATAGTTACGAAAACGTCACAAGGGTTTAAAACATCGCAAATGATTGCCGTGTCACTAAGCACCTCGTTGGCTTGGGTATCAGCCTCGAGTGCTAGAGGCCGTGGGTTCGATTTCCGCGGGAGAGTATTGTCTCCAGTGGAAACTGAACTTTGTACAATATGGACATAGTTTGGGTGTTATAAAATTTTGTCCTTGTCCTAATTACGGTAGGACTAGACAAACGTGCCCGCCGTCGTATCCATATTTAACGTCCTATAAGCTCTATTCACAATGAAAACCACGCGATGTTTGCGTGTGCCCTGAATGTGCTGCATTGTGAATCCAGTTTAAGCTCTATTCACAATATAAACCAACGTGAGATATGATTAGTCGATCAGATAACTATAAATTGATAATTTAGATGGATTTGGACAAGATCGTATATGCGATAATACGTACTCGTATATAATATTTAATTCGGTTAGTAATATGCGACATGCATTTTGCTAGCCAAATCCGACAAGATGGCTGCCCGCGACAAATTATTGCCTTGTGAATACAGCTTATAAGCGCTTTTATGATACTTTGCAAACTTATTCACAGAGAAACAGGATTAAAAACGTAAGTAAAATAACAAATGTATGTTTTATTTTACATAGCTACATACAAAACATAACTGAATTTAGTTATAAAATATATTTACGTAAACGATGACTTTAATCAGGGCGGAATTTACACAAACCACTACGTTTTTGTTTTATATATTTATATTACGAGTATTTACAAACATTTTAAGCGCTACTAATTTTGATCATTTATTCTAGTTTTATTTAGTATAAAACACGCAGTAGATGGGAAATCGTCAAGAGAATAAATATGATTTATCTAAGCAGATTTTTGTTGGTTAATCGTCAAGAGAATAAATATGATTTAACTAAGCAGATTTTTGTTGGTTAGATAAGTATTTAGGTTTGATTCCATCTAAGGACAGAGAACTTTGTCAGATTTTTGTAGAAGTTGGTCCTGGGTTCCGTAGACGTGTCGGATAATATCCGTCAAACTCGGAATTCGGGTCACGTGACATATTTGACTTAATTTCTTTTCTTTTCTTTCGAAGTCAGATGCCAAATGCTCATCAGAATAGGACACATGACTCCTTAGAGAGTACAAAATGACATTGCAGTTCGACGTATATTATTCGAAATGCTTTGGATCGGCTTAGGTGTTATTTTTGTGAATCGCGATGTCAAGAGATGGATTGCAGTTGGGGCAGATGGGTTCTGTAGTGAATAACGCCGATTACAAAGGCTTTTAATATCGAATGCTGAATAACTTTTTGTGGACTGGAAACTCGAATTAAAAGTTTATTTTTCTCACAAACCGGCTGTCCAATTAATCTAGTATCTGACAAAGTTGTAAAAAATTATATTTGTGTACAGCTTTTATATACCTACCTATATTTAAAAAAAAAATGGTGTTACGAATTCCCACCTACCAACTTTTCAAATAAACAGACGAGGGATTTAATTCGTTTCATTATTCTTAATTATAATTTGAGTATTGTAAAGCCTGTTTGTATATAATGCCATGTGCGCTTGATTTCAACAATATGTATCTTTTAGTCGGCCCAGTAAATTGTAACAACATACGATTTGTAGGATTTACTCTCAAAAAATACAGTAGGTATCCTTTCGTTTGACTTAATACTATAAAAATAATCATACAGAAACAATCTGCTGATTAATTTAATAAGTAACAACCTCTGACCTGTCTCCATTTCAACTAACAACAGTGACCCTAATCATTAGGCCCATAACCTTAAAGTTTGACCTAATCAATTTTAGACCTAAAAAAATAAACGTCATTTGATCATTAGGTCAAACGTTATAGGAATATTAGATCAAATGATTTTATTTGACTCAGGAAGTACAGTCACATTGTAAGGTAAATGAAATTAGGGCAAAAGTTGTATGTTAGGACAAACGATGGGGAACCAATACAACTAAATGCTAGTAAGCGAGTTATAAAAAACTAAAACCAGACAAATAAGGAATAGGAGTCCTTCGCATTACGATATTCGGTCTCCACTCGAGAACTCCGGAATAGGAATATTTAATGGGTAGACTCACCCTATAATTAAATCAATTTATGATATAATAAGACTTAATGAATCAAGTCGTTGATTATTACAGTTACTTCCTAATCTACCGCCTTCACGATCCAGCTGCTCCCATCTGGCAGAGCGTGATGTCATTCATTGGCAAAGGCCAGCAGTCAGTAGTAGACGTCAAACAAGCTGACAATAAGCCTTTGCAAATACGGAAATGGTCAACTGGATTATGCAATCATGCTAATGATAGCATGATTGCATTGAAATACCTTTTTAAAATGCTTAATGGCAAACTGAAACAAAGGTATTCTCTATTCCCTAAATGTCTTGGTAACGTTACAAAATTCACAACTGATATTATATAGAATCTAAGTAGAAAATCTAACAGGTGCGGGTAAAATGTTTAAATTGGACTAGTTCTTTCGCAAAACATTGAGCAAATTGAGCAACAATAACAAATATATTCACTAAAAGCGATTTGATGAAGCCATCCTATTTAACGAAAACAAATTTTGTGTTGTAAAAAATATACTGCGCATATATAAAGTATGGTGTGAGTTTCATACAAAATATATATTTAAGTAAAATATTTACACAAATATGTTAATCCTGGTGTCGCAAACCCAAAATTAATATAACGGAGGTCATAATATATAATTATATTTTTAAATTTACTTACTATTTTGTACGAAAAACATTTAACACAGAAAATACCCTATTCAATGATCTTCGGTTGTATTATTTTTGGTTTGGCGAACGTACGATACTGTGGTTAACGTATTTGTGTCAATATTTTATTAATTTACACCAATATGTTCCGTAACACATTCGCACAAGAGGCGAGAGTCGAATGTGTCAGTTTTGGCACGATTTGAGAAAATCTGCATTCGCGCTAAGGACCGAGACCATGGGCTCAAGGGGCAGTCGCTATTCGGTTCACAACGCGATGGCTGCTTTTAATTATGCGATTTCACGCGGGCAGCCATCTTGTATCTTTATCGACCAATCACGTCACGCGTAAAATTTAACATTAAAGCTACATCACAATGACATCACGCGCCGCAATTTCACGTGCGAGAAAAAAACATATTTGAAGTTAGCTATTTCTTAGTAACGCGTGCTCTGATTGGCCCAATCCGCCAAGATGGCAGCCCGCGTTAAATCGTGGCGATGCAAACGTGACAGTTTGTTGCATTGTGAATGCAGCTTAACTAGTGCAAGGCGACAATGACATACGATGTGTAAGCCATCAAATACGCCAGCAAATGCACCAGTAGTTCTAAGAAACTCACAACGCAATTTCCAAATATTACATTAAAAATATTTTTTTTTTTACAAATAATGACTAGTATAAGCTTTAATACGCATTATTTACTTAATATTTACATACTATTAGTAAGTAGTTAACATTATTTGACCTAACTGCCTAAATAGTCAGTGTTTTTTTAAACGGCGACACTTGCACTGTTTTCCGAAAACACACCACAACCAACTTTTCATTTGAAACATTCCATAGACGGGACATTTTATTTAAAAGTATTAAACATAATTTAACAGCTAATCTCCGAGTCCTTCCCACCGTTGCTACCCTGTTTTATAATTTTTTTACTTCTACTATCGTTGCCGAGTACGATTTCATTGTAATTAGATTTATTTTTTTGATTGTTTATTAGATTTTGGGCGTTACTCCCTGAGCTCGAAGACGCGTTATCACTGTCAGCGTAAGGTACATCTGTCATAGGTCCGTTAAGCAAACTGGCGGCGGAATTAGACTGTTTTAATTTAGTCTTCTCTTCCTTTGGGGCTTGTTCAGTCTCCTTCTCTTTAGGGGACTGCAGATCATGTATCACTGCTTTCTTAGGATCAATTTGTATGGTCTTGGATTCTGATAGCTTGTTAGGAGTCACAACGTTTATGTACGGCGGTAGTATGTTCATTGTATTTAGATTAACCGAACCGCTGTTCTTTTTTAACGCGTTCAGGTTCTGTTCCAACTGTGCAGCGTCTAAGCATAGAGGTTTAGGTTTAGCTGTCAGCTTTGGAGGGTCTTTGCCCCACGCGTTGATACGTGGGGGGTCAGGGGAGGCGATTGGTGCAGATCTTCTTTCGGTTGCAAGAGTGTTTTTATGGTTCGTTTTGTCAACAGCTTCCATTGCTTTCGAAAGTATATTTTCTGGTGGTTTCGGTGAGGTTGGGGTTATGCTTATTAATTTTTCAACCTGTGGACAGAAAAGTGCTTTAACATTAAATTTTGTTAAAAAGAAACCTTATGTAGTTCTTTATAATAGATGTGTTGGATGAATGGATCAGCATTATGTTGGTGTCCCGTAATTCAAATTCAATTCAATTCAAATATTCTTTATTGTGCACCTAAACATATACATTTTTAATAAAAACAAAACTTACATAGAAGGATGAATTTAGTAATATTGCTGCTTTCTGTTTTCTTTCGTGCAAGCTGTTTTCTTTCGAACACAGTCTTTCAGCGAAAGAACCATCTGTTGCGGGTTTATATGATTATAGAAGACGGACTGCTTAAGTGGGCAGCCCCAAAAGTTGGAGTTTGAGTTCTTGTTTAAACGGTAAGAAATATACCTATTCTGTCAGAAAGGTTTGAAATTGAATTTTTAACATAACAACTCCATTGTCCGTTTGGAAATCGAGCCCATCCAACAACCCAGGCCAACGCCCATGTTAAGTTCTGTGTTAGATACACTTGATCCTTTTGTCTACATCTGTTACAGTTGGGGCATTCCTTCTCCCCTCGCCACACCTCTAAGCGAGGATCAACAGAGGCACACTAACATATATATCATGCGATAGTAGGCGAGTCCCAGGGACCGAATCTAAGACAAGATTATAAAACAATGACCGGAAGAAGTTGACGAGTATTCGGAAGTCTTAAGTCCAGCAATAGACATCAGGAAATGACTTAATCCTTTTAAAATAGTTACTTACAGCTGTGAGACGTGGAAAATTACGAAGGTCCTGTGTCTCTAATTACAAGTCTTCATAAATAAAAGTTTTCGCTGCGTTGAGGAACTCTGGTCCCTAGGGGACGAAACTCAAATAGACGAGCAGATTCATCATCAGGCTAAATACGTCCACTGCTGAACATAAGCCTCTCCAATAGAACGTGACTTTCTGTGGGCAATGGACATTTGAAGCATTTTCCACAATCACCACGCTTGGCAGGCGTGATCGCAGTAAAGATCGTAACATACATAGGAAATCCCTTAGTCGCCTTGACGACACCAACGCGAAGATTGGGTGTGACCTAGTCTAAGGAACCCGGCCGGATTGCCAAATGAAGCGGAAATGGGAGTAAATTGATCACACCCTACGTCGTCCTAATTATTACTGGACTGGTCTCTTCTAAATGGACGCCTTGAATAGACGCCGTGATAGACCAAGCAAAAGCAGGAGAAGAATCAAAGAAGAGATGGAAGCGATGACGTGGCAAGTTGTCTAGAACAGGGAACAGGAATAGTTGGCGGGATACTTCGAGGGTAGGTAGCTCCAGAAGGAGATACAGGATATAGAAGAAGGACTTACAGTTGGCTCATTATCGTTGTGCTTCTTCGAGTCGATGGAGTTCCGCTTGGACCTGGGCTCGGTGAAGGAGGTCTCCCAGATGACGGGCTTCTCGTCTACCTCTGATGCTGTGTCCTCGTCCATGGATGCGCCGTCTAGGAGTCTGGTGGAAATAACAGTTGAGGTGATCAGGCCTTCCTCCGTAAGCATATTAACTGTTTTTTTTCTGGTAAGCGTTTGGGAATTAACTACGATAGCTAGACGCCGAACGCCTTTCTGAATATGTCACATGACCTGTTAGATAGTACAAAATGGCTTTGTGAGTATGACATTTATTTACAACTCGTAAATTTGTCATACTAGCTGTTTCCCGCGACTTAGTATTTACGCATTTATAATATTAGTGGGATGGCATGTATTTATTTTACCTTGACCGTCTCGTTTGCCTAGTGCCCTGGTCTTTAGACCCGAGCGCCAGAGGTCGTAGGTTACATTTCCACTGAGTACTGACAACTTTGTACAACTTTATCCTGGTCTGGAAAGTACATTTTTGAATTGTCCTTGAGGAGAAAATCCCAGTTCGGAATAAAAGTATATGTCATAGTCACAGTCACATTTATTTATTGCATCACGTGTTACAGGTCTTACATTTCACAACACGACGCTGTAAGGGTGTCGCAATCTTATATCTAACTCAATTAATATGTATATCTATGTGATTATTGTTATTATACCTGTCGGTGGAGTTAGACGGCAGAAACTTTGTGGTGGTTCTCGTCTCTGCGACCGAAGTAGCGGAACCGTCGGCGCGCCTTGCGCCCGCGCAGCCCGCCGCGCTCCGCGACCCCATTGGAATGTTGCCATATTCTTGTGATGCTACAACACAGTCACTGATTATTAAAAGTTACTAGAAAATATGTCCAAGATTATATAATTAATTTTCCCATCATTGACGTCCGTCCTCGGGGTAGCTGTCGGACTGCCACGCCGGACGTTGCGGGTTGAAATTCCGCTAGGGGCAATGAATATGAATGTTTGGACCCAAGTATTGGGTGTCTATATATTTATTTATGTATGTGTATCCGTTATCTAGTAACCATAGCACAGGTTCTGCCTAGTTTGGGACTGGATAATTGGTGTAAATGTCTGGATGTCCAGTCCCAAACTAGGCAGAGCCTGTGTTATGGCTAATAGATAACGGATACGCATACTTAAATAAATATATAAACATTGGATGTTTATATATTTATAGGTCTTGGGTACAAATATTCATATTCATCATACGAACATTTGCCCCTAGCGGGATTAATATATATATATATACATACATAATGCTCACGCCTTAGTCCCAGAGGGGTAGGCAGAGACGATGGATCGCCACTTTGCGCGATCCTGACACACCTCACTAGCCTCACTCACATTCATCAATCTTTTCATGAACCTCCTTTTATTCTTCTCACTGCGGACCCCAGCCTTTTTGAGGACTTTACTAATTTGATCCTTGAATGTCCTCCTAGGACGACCTTTAGCTGTAGTTCCTTCCACATTCGCACTGTATTTTAAAATATTAGGTCAAACCAATTCAATTTTATGATTAGATAAATTTGTTAGTAGTAAGAGGGTATTTGTTAATTTGTACTTTGGCAATCACCCTACGTTAAGTGTATGAATTCTGCGCCGCAGTCCGCAGCCAATCGCAAGAGCCCAACCACGCGGCTCTCGTCGTTGTGAAGATCGTGCATTTTTCAATATACCCTGCTTTATGGTAGGTACATTATAAAACATCAATCAGGCCTCCCAACCCGTCTGGCCAGCGCGGGGAGTGTAGGTCAAATTCTCCGTCTGTCTCCCGCAGATGAGAGAGGGTTGTGCTCCTGCAGTGGAGACAAAAATAACCTGATGATGATGGTAGGTACTAGTTCGCTTTTATTCCAGCGAATCCGATTCACAAAGTAACATCGATAATGAAAATCTAAATCCTCTAAAGCTCCATTTTGGTCGAAAACCGCCACCTGTCTCGTAAAATAGGACTTGATTTTTTGTTTAAATAAATGTCGGAGTGAGAGAGAGAGAGGGGCGAGACCGGAGAACTGGCGAAGGAGGCATCCACTCCACCAGGTCAGTATCTTACTTCCTATGTCATCTTGATCGCCATGTGCGGTGCAAAATCTTATGTGAGCACCAGCCCTTCAGTTCCATTCAGTTTAAAAAAAATGAACTTTAAGAGTTTTCTAAAAAAAAGGAAAACTTTTTTCCTCACGCATGGACTATCTAAAATATGAAATAAAGAAAGGTACACCACAGACATTCCATTTTTTTCTTTAATTCCTGATATTAAGTTTCTATGAGTATGGTAATGAGTAATTCTCAGACCACTGTGCGCCGGCCATCGACCGACTTTTTTATGTGTTTTACGGATCTGGAAGCTAAGTTCTTTTGAGCCACTCTTTGTTTTTTTATTATATATTTTCCCTTACTAATGTTGATAGTAAGATTTAGTAAGGTTTGAAGTTAAGAAGTTGTCTGCTGTAAAAAGATCCGATTAGTCACGTTTATTTATGTTTCCTTGACAGTGTATACATGTACAGATATTTGTTGCATAATATACTGTCACTACTAAACATCAAATATATAATTCATTATTTAGGAAAAAAAATACACAACAAACTGTTCTCCAAAAAACGCGGGAACAACATAGTGTTGCCGCACTCGTTTGTCGAAATTGCCTAAAACGTACCTTTCAGAAGAAGTGGAAATTGTGAATCCTCCATTTCTGGTCGGTCCTGTGCCGCCGTTGGCGATTTGCTATGAGGAGCCAGCTGGTCCGTTGAACTACAACAATAACCAGGACAGTTAGGTATGTACCATCACTCTTTCTAAGTTAGTGCAGACTGGACGGAAAATAGGTGACGGCATTTTAAGCAATGCATCAGCATTTATATGCAATCGACCTTGGTCATTGGTCTTAAGGCTCGATTCCTACAGATAAGTTTGTACAATATGAATTGCTATCTTTGTTTAATTCCCATAGTACAAGAATTTTTTTATCGCATTTGCGTCGGTTCGATTCCCGACTGAGGCATGCGATATATTTTCAAATATTTTCAAATGCAGTTTTTTCTTACTTTTAAAAAATTAAGCTCCTTTCCCTTCAGATATAATACGTCATTTCCTGTATATTAAAGTCCAAAGTTGTTTATTCATGCATTAAAAAGAACTATTGATGTGTGTGTGTCCAACTGCATTACCGTGCAGTCGGTTGGCAATTCCGATACAGCTGTGTCAAATGCACAAAAACTGCATTCAAACTGTAATTTTGCAGCCGGCTTCCAGTCAAAAAGGAGGCGTAAGTTACACTTGCACTGGAAATTTCGTCGCCGATTATTTTCCCTCCAATCTGGCACTACCTTAACACAAACATAGGTCACATCTTTTGGTATAATTTTATATCATTTAATTTAGATTTATACTTATTTAATCTATTTAGTGTAAAAGGGTTGTGAAAGTATTAAAAACTTTTTGTGTGGGTTTATTTTAGGAAGTGATTGATAACTGTGAATTTCTGGAAAGGGGAGAAATGGTTTCACTAAGCATGCTGCCTCACTACTCTGTCTCCTTAGAGCAGTTGCGAATCAAAGACAATTGTTATTTACTCTTATTTTTGTTTAAACTTATCCATAATCACACGAAATATTTGAATAAAATGATATATCGATCGGAGTATGGATAAATTTAAACAGAGAAAAGGCAATGAAAAATTAGAGATACCTAAAAATATTAGGTTACTATGACAACATCGATTTGTAAAGGGGGTTGCCACATTTATTAATAGTTAATTTTATTAGAATTAAATGAGGAGGCTGGCAGATTCCCTGGAGCAGTATTAAAAATATGTTTTATTAAATTACTTAAAAAAAACTCAATTTCTTAAAATCATGTATGTTGTTAATCGCTATAATTTATATCTGTCGTTTAGACAGAATAGAGTAAAACAACCAAGTGTGCAGATGTGCAATTCTCGTTTAAACATCTACTAGTATGTTGATTAATGTTCTACTAGAACGTTGACTAAATAAATATCAAAGATCTGCCAAAATGTTAATAACATGTCTGCCTGTTCATTAAAAATCTGTCGATGGATCAAATATCGGCCAGTATGTTGATAAAAAATTAGCCAAGTTGAATAAACATCTACTAAAATGTTGACTAAAGTTCTGCCACAATGTAGTTCTGTAATGTTGATTTGAGATCTGCCAGAATATTGGTTGCTGTAAATATTTGACAGAATATTTATTAAGAGCTCTGGCAGAATATTGATTAGAGATCCGCCACAATGTTGATTACACATCTATCAGCGTGTTGATTAAAAATCTGTCATAATGTTGATTAAATTCCGCCAGAATGTTGGTTGATGAAAGATTTGCAAGAATATTTATTAGAGCTTTGTTAGAATACTGATTGAAGATCTTGGCGGATCTTGCCACCATGGATGATTACACATCTACCAGCATGTTGATTAAAAATCTGGCAGAATGTTGATTAAAGATCTATCAGACGGTTGATTAAAGATCTACCAGAATGTTGGTTAAAGATCTGCCAGCCTTGGCAATGGGAGGTAAGATACGGGCGTTACCTAGTGGTCTCCGGCGGATGCTCCTGCGGCGACATCGGGACCAGGTAGTCGCAGGCCGGCGCGCGCTGCCAACATGCCACGCTCAGTACACGCACACAGACACAGGGAGATTATGTTAGTAGCCGAGGGGAGTGTGGGCGAGGCTCTCCATAGTCTTAGTACCTTGATCATTGGACTAGCGCAACAGGTCATGGGTTCGAATTCCACTGGGGACAGACAACTTTGTAGGTACAATATGTGCTTTGTGAATTGTCCCATCCTTGTTGAATTCCCATAGTAGGTACAGAAGAAAATCCTAGTTTGGGATTTGTTATTTTTATGTGAGTCAGTTCAAAATCTTGCATTTACTGTGTCAATTAGATTAAAAACTGGTCGTTAGATTATTTAGCCAGAAAGTGATGTAGTCTTGCGCACGCGATATCGGCATCGGCAGTACAGACTTAGATTTAAGAAATTTATGTATTTAGTACTTATTTTTTCTGTACACACTTGTCTGCTCTAACACGAGGTTTTCTCTTTCGCTGGTAGGCCGGCGGAAATCTCTAAAAGATACGAGCTTCACCTTTTGTATTAAATGTTATTTTCTATTTTTGTTTCTAATAAATGTTTTGTGTACAACAAACGGTTAAATTAAAAATACGCTAAGTGCATATCGTAAACAATGTGTCGATTCTGTATAATAATATTTTTGTAAATAGTAAAATTGTCTATGCTAAAAGTTGAATAATCTTTGACATTACAAATCTAGTTTCCTGTTTACATTATAAGACCATGGAGACGCCATATTATTCCGATTTATTTTTAAATCTCCCTGAATCTCTTTAACTTTAAATCTACGCGTGCATTAGACTGGGCTTTATAAAGTTTTTTTTAACATCTTTAAAATGGCGTAAGGGACACATCGCAACTTTAAATTACGCAAAATATATTGTTTAAACTTTTTTAGTTTACAGTTCAGTTACAATAATTATTTTAGTTACGTAAGTATATTTTCAAAGATTGGAAAATTTAAATCACAATTCGATGGAATTTGAGAAACTATAAATTCTCGAGAAATTTAATCGTCCCTTACGTCAACTGAAATTTCCGCTATCAGTATGCTGAATTTTGAATAGTAATGTTTTTGTTTTATAAAACCCAGTGCCAAGGGGTCAAGGTATAATAAAGATAGATATATAGGTAAGAGATTCACGCTAGAGCTACTATAGGCAAGTAAACATTTAATTCTTCCTGAAGTATTGTCATTTAACAACAGAGATTCTTTGAAATGCGTTTAATTTCTCATTTAAAAAGCAATGATAGTACGATAGTATGATGTAAACCAAATAATGAACCATGTTTATTGATGAAAGTTAAAATTGTTAACTGACATGGTTAAAAAGTTTAAAAAAACAACGTCCATGCATTATGGTAATGAGTGATACTCACGGACCTTATATCTAAAGAGACTAAGAGTTGCGAACAAAGAAAACGATCCGAGCGAGAGGCTACACATTAAGACGCGTTAAGTCAGTTATCTCGTTCTAAGGTAAACAATATTACTGACGAGAATTCCCAGTTTTTTTTTCTTTATAAGAGAAACACAATAGTTTTTGTGTAAGTATAAAACGATTTATTTTTTACACAAGTTTTTAAAATATTGGATTCAATGACTAAGAAAATATGCATTAAATATTTGACAAAAAGTACCAAAATCTAGGCTGACGATGAAGTTCCAATTTGATAACACTACGCCTTTTGACATTTCCACATTATGACGATAAATTAAAAACCTCAGACCAATATTTTATATATTAGTCTGAGTTAAAAACGTGTCCTTTCAACTTGTGATTTATCGATAAAAAGGGACAAAAGATTTAGTGTGGAGCCTCTCGCTCGGACTGTTTTCTATGTTCGCAGCGCGTAGTCCGTTTGAATATAAGGTTCTTGGTGATGCCTACATGTTTGAAAAATATTTCACAGAAATGATTTTATGTAGCATTCCAATGAATCTCTCTCTAACTACAGGGGTGATCTAATTTCTACGCGGTTCTCATTCTAGGAGGGTAGTTAGAAATAAAAAATAAAAAATAATGGTACGATTGATCATGCGCCACTCGCAAGCACGGTCTTAAAAACCACGGATCACTAACACCGATATTTTAAAATATATATTATTAAAAAAAAGTTTCCAGTTACTTGCTTCTAGTAGCCAGAGCGAAAACATTTGGAAAAAAGAGAAAAACAACGACAGTTACAAATTAGTATTCTTTTTTTAAATTTTGTTTTAAGTATTTATTTTAATCTGTGTAAGGGATTCAAATTACAATGGTAAATTGAAATGTTGTCTGTTTCTGAGTTTGTTGAATATTTCCATTTTGCATTGAGACGCTATTCCAATATGAGAAATCTGCAGTTAAGAGTCATTTAAGTGAATTAATGCGTTTAAGGTCCCGTTCGCAAAATGTCACGTCACAGCTTCGCAAAAAATCCCTTCCGCATTAGGTCACTTACGCAAAAAAAATAAGTTAGGAATAGAGTGATTTTTCAAATCCGCGTAATTTCTAGGACGATATATTATTTAGTTTTACTTATAACAATTATTTGTCATGAATGTAATAAATATAATAATAAAATTTTCGTTCCTTCGTTCCTTACGCAAAATAAAAACATGTCATCAATAAAAATTGACTATATTTGAACAAATAGTTTTTCGCTGCAATTTTTTTTAATGTTCTTTATTTTTCTTTACTTTTCATAAAAAAATATTGATATTTAAACTCAAATAGTATGAACAGCTTAATATTAACGGTATCGTCAAATTAAGAGCTTTATAAACCTTTCGTTTGTAACTACAGCTGCTTTAACATCATATAAATGTCTCATTATTAAAAAAATAAATTGAAAATGTATTTCAGACTGTAAACTATAAACTAAAAAGACTTTTAAGAATAAGCGTAACAGATGTTAAAAAAATTGGAACAGCAGCACCAGTGTACAGTCGAGATGAATTTATAATTGATAACGTCGCGTGTTAAGAATGTTCTAATAAATTCTCCCACCGGATATGGGGACTTTTTAAGCGAAATATAAGCGAACAAGTAATCAGGGCTCTTGTTTAGTATAGCGTGTAGTTTAGACTTCTATTATTTGAAATATATTGGAATAGCGTCCTACGTATTACATCGGTGTATTAGCAAGCCGGATACATACCTGCGGCCCGTTGGCGTTGCCCTGGATGTCCGCCGGGGGCAGCAGCGACCGCACCACCGGCAGCGGTGTGCTCACTATCTCAGGATCCTGTAAAAAATCACGTTAAACTCAGTAGGTGCTATTGGTGCTATTTAGAAAGAGCTGGACGCTATTTGGAATAAGCTGGACGCTATTTGGAATAGGTTGGACGATATTTGGGATAGGCGGATGCTACTTAAGATAGGATGGACGCTATTTGGAATAGGTTGGACGTTATTGGAATAGGTTGGACGCTATTTGGAATAGGCTGGACGCTATTTGTGTTAGGCTGGATGCTACTTAAGATGGGATGGACGCTATTTGGAATAGGTTGGACGTTATCAGAATAGTTTGGACGCAATTTGGAATAGGTTGGACGCTATTTGAGATGTGCTGGCAACTATTTGGGGAGAGCTAGACGCTTTTTTGAGATAAAATGAACTCTATTTGGATAGAGATAGGCGCTATCTGGGATAGGAAGACGTTGTTTGGAAAGAGCTGGACGCTCTTTGTGGTAGGATGAATGCTTCTTAAGATGGGAGGGACGCTATTTGAAATAGGGTGGAGGCTATAACAATATTTGGAACATATGCAAGTTATTTCGGATTGACTGGACGCAATTTGTAATGGGCTGGAATTTGAGATGAACTAAATACTATACAGGACGAGGTGGATGCCATTTAAGGTTGGATGTGGATAGGGTTGTGCTAATATTATTTATTGTAGATCGTAAGCTACTTCTAATGGGTCGGATGCTATTTGGTGTTGGTGCGACGCTATTACTACCGGACAGCCAGTATTTCGGCGTTGTGCTTCTTCTCGTTACCTGTAAGAACCTCTGTAGCCTGTCGAACATGTGCGCGAAGGCCGGCCGGTCGGCGGGGGTAGGGTTCCAGCACTCGCACATCAGCCGGTAGATTTCTTGTGGACAACCTGTCAACAAGACAACTTGTTGTGAATAATGAATGTTTAAGTATCCCCAAAAACTTTTCTCGTTATTTTACGCTGGCACTCTCACCCTTCTATTATAGACAAAGATACTTCATGATTTGGCTGGCTGGCTGACCTTTGACTTATGACAGGATTAAAACAACACGATTCAAGACGAATCCTTATATTCACTTATACCTTCCGAGCATTGTCGTTTTCCAGACGAATCTTTCACTAGAGTCCTACGACCAAGCAAATAATATAGTAGTATCTTCCGTCAATATTTTTTCCTGTGTAAATTCCTATGGTTGACCTACCATATGGTTTCTCGAGGCGCCCTCCG
Source organism: Esperia sulphurella (assembly GCA_947086405.1). Lineage (NCBI taxonomy): Eukaryota > Metazoa > Arthropoda > Insecta > Lepidoptera > Oecophoridae > Esperia > Esperia sulphurella. The sequence continues at coordinate 7,331,283 of OX352282.1, forward strand.
CCAGAGACCATCTCCATGACCTCGCGATTGGCGCAGCCGGTGTACGGCATCACACCCAGGGAGAACACCTCCCATAGTAGCACGCCGAATGACCTGGAGCAAGGAATTTTTCGTTTATAATCCATATAAATCTATTAAACACAAAGCTATTTTAATTCCCTTTAAGAGAATAATACAATGGTATGCTTGAATGATAAATCAAATATTTTATAAAGAACTATGCATCAGTCGTATAAGAGATAATACAGTTTTATAAAAAATACTCATAAGATATCTCATTAACGCTTCGCACTCGTCGAATAAATTTTTTTTCCCTGTGCGATCATGGTTTTTCCTATGGTAAAAATTAGCCCATGGTCATCCTCATGACACAGACTATATATGCAAAATTTCATGGATATTGTTTGAATAGTCTAACCTTACTCCGTCCAACGATATAACTTGTAGACTTAAATAAATAACTCACCAAACATCAGTTTTAATAGTAAACACGCCATCTATGTACGCTTCTGGCGGCATCCACTTTATAGGCAGCATAGCCTTGCCGCCTTTCTTGTAATAGTCAGCTCTGTAGATATCGCGCGCCATGCCGAAGTCAGCGATTTTGACCACGCGGCCAGGCCCTCGGGAAGTCAGCAAGCAGTTCCGGGCTGCTATGTCCCTGGGATGAGAAAATAATGATTTTTATAAAGGTTCTGCTTACATATTTCTATTCTATTTCGAACGAGAGAATCCTAAAAATAGCGCGAAAAGATCTTGTGCAAGACGAAATGTATGTTAAATCACTTAAATAACACCCGTCATCTTATGAGAAAGCATATCTTTACATTAACATCCTGGTCACGGCACCAAATTGTAACACACAGATATGATGTAATCGCTCACACCACTGACCTACTATTTACTATACTAGACAATGAATTCCGAACGAAATCTACCTTAGGAAATGTCCAAAGTGCTGCGTGTGTAAATATAAAGTAAGCATATTCTTGCACATCAATATATATATACATCCATTAAACATACTTTCGTATGTTTAATTTCTAATTCCTAGGTCACTTTGAAGAATACTTTCGCATTTTGAAGGAGTTGCACGGCAGTGGAGTTCGCAAATGAGTTCACCTCTAGTATTGTGAACTTTTCGCATTGCCGTTTTTTCACTGTAGATAAGAAATTTAGTTACTTATATAATATCATTGGCTCACAGAAAAAATTACAAAATAATAACGGATATTATGATAGAAAATGAAACTATATTCCGGGTCCTTTGGGCGACTCAATCATAATTTCATTGTTTTTCCATCGACTTTCTCATTTTTATCTTAGAGTGGTATGTAATCTTTACTAAACTACCTAGAATCTCACTGAATCCGACCCAAATCGCTGACAGAACTCTTCTGTGTATTAACCTCTTTACTTCTGACAAACCTACCTAATTTTATTATTATATAATTTTGTTAGTAGTAAGAGGGTAGTTAATAATTTATATTTGGTCGACCACCCTACACAAGTGACTGCGACCCGCAGTCCGCAGCTAATCGCCAGCCCAACCGCACGACTTCTCTTTGTAATATCACGTGTATTTTCAATAATTTTTGGTATAATTGTTCGCCGTTATTCTACGAACCCGACACATAAGTAACAACTTCCAAGTACTGACAGCGGGCGCAGAATGATATCATCATAAATTTAGGAATACTATGTCTATAGATATCTAGAAACGTATTAGCCCCATCCCGGCTGACAAAAAATACCTTTATATAAACCTATTAGCTTCCAAGAAGCGACAGTCCTTGCAGACAGATGCAGACGTCGACCGAACACAGGAGATCCTATATGGTGAGCGCTATGAAATCTGTATGTACTTATAAGTTTGTGTAATCTGTACTTAACTACCTAGGCTCATTGGTCCCGACCCGAACGACTGATAGAACTCACCTGTGTATAAACCTCTTGGCTTCCAAGTAGCGACAACCCTTGCAGACGTCGAGGGAGCATAGCAAAAGGTCCTTCATGGTAAGCGCGCTGGCTCGTTCAAGTTTTGGCCGACTCTCGCGGAGGAAGTTCTTCAGATCTCCTCCCGCGAGGAGCTCCAAGACTATGAACCTGGTGGTAAAACAGACTCCAGTGATCTGACGAAAAAATAAGGTCATCGATATAAACGAAAATATTAGCTGAAAGGCAGATAGATATATCGTTGGGGCAGACAGTCGAGTTCTGGAATGGAGATCGCTCAATACTAGATCGACAATACACAGCAATTCTGTGTTTTATCATGGGCCTTCAAGATACATAGGCCTTCCCCAATGCGAGCCACCAGGCATGTTCCTCAGTCCTCTGCATCCAGCTGCTTCGGGTTGTTAAGTCTCTCGCTCCATTTGAGCTGTTACCATATCTTTCTCGACCCGCTTCTGAATCAATTTCGAGTCATCGGATTGGTCATTCAAACCTAAATGTTACCTAGAATTTCAACCTCTTTCGTAGGTACTTTCACTAAGGAAACTCTATTTCAATTTACATAATTCTATGTCCAACAGTTTAAACTGTGCGTTGATAGAGCAATCAGTCACATTCTTCTGAAAACAGGGGTTTTAAGTTTTTTTTCTTCATATTATTCTATATTATTATTATATAATAACAATAAAATCTCGAGAATGGGTAGAAAAAATCTAGCAGTTTAACTTAAAATTGCAAAAAAATAACTTACAGATGTTAAATTGCTTTTAATAACTCTAGTTTATGCCGTTTAATACAATACACAGTTTTACATAACTTTACAACATTAACCACACTTTTTCTATCCTATCGGGTGGATAGCCTGCATACACATGTATACAGAGTAAATAATACCACTTCACTTACCTGGGATGCCTATCAAAGCATACACCGATCAGATGCACGATGTTCGGATGGTTGAACTTAGCCATAATGGCCGCTTCCATCAGGAAGTCGGACTCCGCCTGCCCCGTGGAGAGTTCCGGCAGAGTCTTGACGGCGACCGGCATCTCTACCGTATCTCCGGTGCGGTGGCGATACAGTCCCTGGTAAACCTCGCCAAAAGCGCCCTGCCCAAGGGCCCTGAAACAAAGTATAAATCATCGACTAATAATGCCCATTGACGCCTCATGTAAGGCGAAAGATTTCTAGCAACACATAAGTTTAGACGCCTTGCACCAATTGTGCTCACGTCATCTTAGTTCCGACCAATCACGAAATGGCTCGAGGCTGACCGGGCCAATCAGCATGCAGTTCCCTCCGCCCGCACATCTTAGCATGTTGACAGAATTGTAGCATACATATCAGGCTATTTGGAGACGCTAATATTCTCCCCAGCGGTCCTAGAAAATTTAATGTTGACTTTGATAGTTTTGATTACTTACAATTCACCAACAATTATAAATGTTGATTTGATAAATTAGTGAAAGGATTGCATAGCATTCTTTGTATACAAGCAGAAGTAAGTAGGTAATCAATACAGTTTATAAATTCCCCTGACCACTTCTGTCTGTATATCCGGGTTTAACTTGCGAACCACAGAATAGGTCCCGATCCGGTTTTTACCATTAGTTAGCCCGTTTCCCGAGGAAGGTTTTTATTTACAATACTATTCCAGCTGGGACGGCCAGCTAGAGCAAAATAAAACTTACTTGACAAGTTTCAGACTCTCCCTGGACACTTGAGGCAGGCCCCTAACGTCTATCCCTTGAGGCAGCATGTTCTCGCTTCCATAGTGAGGGTTGAAGGCCATGGACAGGGGATTTTCGTTGTTTCCTGGAGCATTCCGGAGGCGATGCAACTGGACCTCCTGCTCTAGTAGTCGCTTCTGACGCAACTCCGCCTCCTTTTTGCGCTGGTACGTATTGTCTGCGCAAAGAAATAACAGCCTGTGAGTCCGCTGCTGGGCCAAGCGTCTCTAGAAGTCCACGCTGGGCATATGGGTTAGTGAACACAGTACATGGAGTTTAATGCACAGATGATACTGCTCTTGATTTATCTTTTAGTCACGATCACAAGAAATATTTTTAGTATTTAGAAAGTAGGTACACATAAATTCATTAACTGAACGTTGAAATCTTGTCACAAATGATCGGATACTTTGAATGGTAGTCTAGTAGGCCGGAAAATGGTAGTAGTCTTGAATATAGGCCAAATAATTCCACCGTGTGGTTTCCGGTAGAGTAGAATAGGACCACTCCAACTCTTCCCGTGGATGTCCTAGAAGGCGTCTGAGAGAATACATTATAAAACATCAATCAGGCCTCCCCAACCCGTCTGGCCAGCGCGGGGAGTGTAGACCGAATCCTCCGTCTGTCTCCGGCAGATGAGAGAGGGTTGTGCTCCTGCAGTGGAGACAGAAATAACCTGATGATGATGATAACTCCAGGAAAAATTTCTGGCGTCATTTAGTGTTAATTGATGAACACTCACATAAGTAGAGGCAGACGCAGAGCACGGTGAGAGAAAACACGAACACGGCGACGGACAGCACAGCGATGATGACCCAAGAGATGCGCGGCCACGAGTCTTCCACTGTGAAACAACGAATACAACGCCTAAATATATTTTGAGAGCATACTCTGTTGATTCGGTTAGCCATGTCACTGTACTTGTTACTGTAAAAAAAAGGGGAAAAAGTGAAAATAAAAAGATATGAGCGATATCTCTTTACGCATCTATCCGACTGTATTGACTGAATTTGACTCGACAGACTGACTGAGCAGCCCGACGACGAAGTCGTCATCGTGATGTCGCGCCCCTGAGTGGGAGAGCTGCTGTATAGAGGACCAAGCACAGAATTACTTATTTGTAGGGGGATCAAGCCGGGTGCTGCGACAAAGACCACCTGAGCCAGTACCGGGCACCTCCCCCGTGATTCGCCCTGTGTGACCCAGATGTCGAAAGAGCATGGGAGGTGGAAGGTCTGTGTACTTGTTACTGCCAAACATGACATATGCGTGTGAAACTCGTAACGTATTTGAAACCGACTTACGGATACATTTGGTGGCGTCGTGCGCGTCCGTGCTCCACGCCGCGGGGCAGTAGCATCGCACAGCGCTCCGGTGCTCGTTGAGCGCCACGCAGCGGTAGTCGCAGCCGCAGTCCTGACAGCATAATGAAAATAAAGATTTTCAAAATGTCAGGTCTTGGTCCTTCGAGCCGGATTATGGGTATGGTCCTTCGAGCCCCATCACCGGATAGTTTTGCGAGCCGGATGATGTTATTATTATTTATTTGCCACAAAAGTTTTAATAACTTATTAACAAGGTCTTGAATACTTAAAGACAGCTTTTAACAGCGTGAGTCAACAGCCCCACCCAGTGTCTGACGATGGGACTGTCAAATCTCTCGTCAATCATCTTCAGGATTCCGTCAGCACCGCCCCGCAACCTACTCATCAGGGAGCTCGTTTTCTTACACATTATTAGCGAAATCGTCTGTGCGAGCTACTGCGCCGCGAACATTCCTGACGCGCTGCGGTATCGGTGCAGCCCTAACGGGACCTCGAAAAGAGCTTCGAGCGCTGTAGACACGCTCGGGGTAGTCCTTCGAGCCGGATTACGGTCCTTCGAGCCGGATTACGGTCCTTCGAGCGGAACCATGGTCCTTCGAGCTGGATCATGGTACTGCTATTTAATAATGATCTTGTGGTCTCAACTCACGTGTATGGCGGGTATGATGATGACCTCTCCCGGGCCGGTCCGCTGCGCGACGGTGACCTCGCTGTGGTCGCGGACGGCGCGCGTGCCGTCGACGTACGACCAGCCGCCGCCGCCGTGGTTGCCCTCGCCGTCGTTAGTGCTGCCGCCTGAGTTCAAAATGATTCGTATCAATTATTTTCTGCGAGTTAATGTTTTTTTTCCATCAGCGTCCATACAAAGTGTCATGCGTCTGAACCAATTTTCGTCACATTTCCTCCAGTGCATCAGACACCTTTTCGACCGGCGATGAAAGTTAATTTCCTTTGAAATGATTTTCATTTCAGAGAATAACAATAATTCAAAGCGTGCGTATGGGCGAGAGAGAGAGAGGGTAAGAGTGTAATAAAGTAGCTGGGTAAGTCTAAGTCTATAGGTATATTTCATTCCAGATTATAGTCCTATGAAAACCAACGCTATTTACGTCTCGGTAACATATACATGAAAGGGTCACCAGCAGCAAAAACAGGTTTGTATTACCATGTAAACTTTGCAGTCCACTTAGGAACACCATCTATTGTGTATTTTGTTTTCGAGACGCAAATGCGTTTGTTTTCATAGGACTATTAATCTGGAATGAAATATATATTAAGTTATTTATTTTATTTAAAGTATAAAGGAAGCTTATACGAGTAGCTGGTGCTTCCATATCAGTAGTGCACTTGGTAAAACGGCAAATCAAATAAGCTCACAATACTGTGGTGTATTAGGCTGAATGAGTTCAGTACCCATTGCCCTTGTAATAGAAACTTAGAATGTGTAAGGCATAAATTTAGCATGTGTCTAAGGTGTAAGGTCCGGTCGGCGTGCCTATGTCTGTCGTCTGTTTAATTATGATAATTGTCTAATAAATAAATGTTGTGTACAAGTCTAGTATAGTCTTATTGAAAGAGAATCCACGCACGTGTAAAAGACACGAAAAATACTAGAGGACATCCATTTGTGATCAGTCGGGAGACTACTGCCGGGCGTGCGACGCCATCAAAATGCCAAATTAGTATTTTCCCAAATAGAAATTAAAAGAACAAAGAAATTATTATGTGTATAAATAACGTGCAGGTCACTCACCGACCCAGCCGCCGCCGCCTCCCCCCCTGAGGCAGCCTCCTCCACCACCCCCGAAGCCGCCATGCGCTCCCCCTGCACACGCGCGCCCCCCTACGCCCCCCTCACGTACCGCCCCGCCCCTCACCAGCTCGAAGCCGGGCGTCATGGGGCCCGCCCGAGACACCCACCCGCCTCCCGCACCTGAGAACAACATCAACAATCAAGTAATACCATAGGAATAGTATAGATACCAACGAACTAGCAAGATCGGTACCAATCGGACCTGAACCTTTTGCCTCCGGAGCGATCGGTCTACTTTCCCCATCGGTCTACTTTCCCCATCGGTCTACTTGTCCAAATGGTCAACTTTCCTCTTAGGTCTACTTTCCTCTTAGTTTGTATCACACCACAATCAATCAAGTTGATGTAGGTAACCTAGAACCTTGTCACATATCGTCAACATGATGGAGCACTCTAGCTTCTGCTCTGCGGTTATTTGTTTCCCAATTTCTATCTTTGTTTCTACCATTAACCCTTACCCGAAGTCCTTCCCGGCTCTCCGTACATCCACCCGGACTCGGGAGTGGCGTTGGAGTGAAGTCTTCCATGCTGGGAGCCGTCGTCGCGGAAGATTCCCACGGATATACCGCCTCCACCACCAGCTACCAGCAGCGGGATGCCTTGCCCTTCTTTGTCCAACTAAAATGAAGAATGGCATGTTAATAGATAAACAAAGTTACCAAATACTTTTGATTTTGAAACAGCAAGCATTAGTCGGAATGTGGACCACATGACCAAAAAAGTCTCTATTCGAGGCCATGGATGCCCATTAACTAAATGGACAAGAAACATCCAAAAGATATGCTGACAATGAGGATTAATCCCGAAATGGTCCATGATAGAGAAGAATGGCACAAGATGAAGTGAGGTCAGAATATAGAATCTGAAACTGAAAGTCACACAGAAAACAGATAAGCTTTAATTTTAAGAAGGTGGATATCCGATCACTGCTTATAATGATTTTCGGCGCAGAAACGGACGATGGACCTGATCCACAATCTTAAATAGCAGGCTATGGAGACTTTACTCCAAGTTTCTTTAAATTAGTGGAGATCCAACGGTAAACTAATGTCACCGACATAGCCGATTGGCGGTCGCGTCATTCACAGTTTTACTCAAACTAAAGAAGAAAAATTCGTGCTAGAGTAAGTGCTACCCGTGCCTTGGATGTATCTAGTAAAACAACCTTAGTTTCGTAAGATTCAACTTACCAAGAACACATAGGTGGCTCCGCCGCCGCCCCCGCCGCCATCGCGAACCTGCGTATTGCGCACCTCGTGGGTTTTACTGGTGAAGATCTGCAGAGAGTCGTTCAGCTGCTTCCGGGAGCACTCCTGGCTTTCCTGTGCCGACAGCGTCTGTATGAAGAGAGAAGGCATTATTGCTTTATCAGTATAAAAAGTAATCGATACAATAAATCAAATTCAAAAACACAATTTCACGACTAAAATCATCTCCTCACCTTCTTACAAGCGTTGAACCCCTGTTGTCCTACCAGCATGTGGATATGTTCGCTCTTATGAAGCTCAAATAGGGCTCTTGCCTGGGCTCCGTGCGAAACTCCAGTCCAGGCCGAGCCAAGGCCTCCTGACGCCCCCGTTGCTATTATACTGTGGATAATTTTTTTTATTATAAAAACGAGGTTCCCTAGGGAAGCATTGTAGGGCCACTTTTATTGATAAAGGCTTTTATTTTGATACGAGAATGTCTAAACAGAATTAAGGCAATGCAATATTCACACCCGTCTAGACTGTTGCTATTCGTAGACTGTGAACACATTTTTATGTATACTAATTTAAATTAATAATACGTCTCCAACTCGGCCTGTTTATAAAGCATAAATTTTTTTTGAATTGTGTTCATGTTACATTTTGGGCTCCTTTTAAAATAGTGTTTTCATGGCGAACGCGCGATGCGATTGGAAGAAGTAATGTCAAATTATGCAAGATGGTTGCGCGCGTGAAATCGAAGAAATAACAGTCTTGCATCGCCACCCATATACTCTCTAGATACAAGGTGTTTTTCTACTTACGTGTACAGCCCCTCCGCAGGCACCTCCCACACCTGTATGCCCTGGTGCGGGGGCGTGCTCACGACCGACACTGTCACTGGCGTGTTATTGTACGCCGCGTCGCACATCGTCTGGTTGGGGCCGAAGCGACCAGTGGCACCGCACGTCGAGAACTTGTAGACTGGAAACACATTTTCTTGTTAGTACCTTCCCCCGTGACACGCCGAGGAGATGAAAGTCTTGAAAAGGAAATAATACCGAGCAAGGTGGAAAGCAACAAAGCTCGCGGCAGACCGGTTAGATGGTGTGACCAGATTGCAGAAGCTATGCAAAGTAATCTACGCAATGGATTAGATGGAGAGAGCTGCAGACTGCGTAGTCTTGATTAATAGGATCAACAGATGAAATTGGACCTGCACAGAGGCGATACTAGATGCATGATGAGTGTTCTGTATTTTTTAAGAATTATAAAGCTTATCAAATCTTTTTAAAATAACTAATTGTTCATCATTGTGAAAAGCAAATTGAAAGAATTTATGTATACTTACAGATCTTATCAGCGAAAGCCGAATGTGGCGTAGTCTTCTCATCGAAAACAGGATCATAATAGTTGTAGTCCCCTAACTCGTCTGGATCTATATTCAGTCCAAAGCACTCGGGAGCCATCGAAAAATCGTCGATGGCGGAGTCCGAGTAGATCCGCATGCCCATACGAGTTTTGAATTGAAGATAGTATCTGCAATTAATGTATATTTTAGGTACGAGTGTGTAATGAATTATATCAAGCGTTTGATGCTGTTTATCACAACTTTTATGTCTAAGATTCAAAAAAGTGTTTGTTTGAATGGGTTGCCTTAAGGGTGTCAAATAGACCACTTTTATTCCTTTTATTATACCAAACACCCAACTATGAAACTGCCTCTGAAATTATCTTTACAGTCCTACATAGAATACATACTATAAATGTTGATACGAAAACAGTTATTAGATGATGTGCAGAGCAAACTTATAAACAAGCCTTTTCTTTTTCTATATTATATCAAGCATTATTTCGAAAATAAGATTTTGTTGGTTAAAATTTATTAGTTTTTGTAAAAACTATATACGCAGTCGTCTCAAACGTAGCGGTTTCCCCAAGGGCGTCAACTGGGGCCACTTTTGTTCCTTTTATAGAAACACTATTACTATGAAATCGTGCTCTAAGTTGATTAACTATCTTATTACTCACCTTCTAGTGACATTAGGCAGAAATATAGCTGCTCTGTACCAGTTCTCTCCCTTATCCTTGGTAGAGAACCAGAGAGATGTAGAGATGTTGCCTCGAGCAGTCAGCTCTACCAGGTCGACGCTCAGAGAGCCGTAGTTTCGTCCGTTTTGTTGGTAGTAGAATCTTATCTATTGGGCGGTAGACACGTATACACGTTATTAAGATAGGTTAAGGGATTTTTATTTTATTATTCAGTCTTTATTTTTTTTCTGTAGTGAAAGACTTTAGTGATCTATATATTAACTAGCTGTGCCCGCGGCTCCGCTCGCGTGAACTACAGAATCCGCCCCCCTTCCCATTTCCCGTTCTCTTCCCACTTCTACTTCCACTCTTACTCTGACTCGAGACTCTCAATATCCCAATCCTAACCCCCAACCCCATCCCTATCCCTATCCCTATCCCCAAAAACTAAATTTCACTCAATACCATATGCGCCGCGCTGTTCGCCGCAGCTGGTAAAAAATACATGTGACGGCGGCGTACTAGTGACATGTCTGACATTGTACCATCGCTTCCCTACTATGATGTTAAACGACCGACGGATCGTCATTGTGAACACCTGCGCGCGGCGTAGCGCCCGCCTCAGAGCTTCCCCACTACGACTAAACGCAGGTGCACGCTTGTATAAAAGACAGACTCGCCGCAGCGTAAAGAGAGTATGGATTCAGACGGCACGGCGCACGGACCGTTTCTCTATTTATGTTGTAACTACCTATTGATTAATCGAAGTGAAATAAAGGTTGTAAAGCTGTAGTTTATGTCTTATGATATCACCACCTTCCCGGAATCTACCAAGTGGCCCCTGAACACATATCCAGCCCAATAAACCCGACACATGTTTTTTTCATGAATGATTTCTAAATATGATACTGAGTTACTGGAAGAAATATTAACAGTCGTTTTATTATCATCCGATATAATGGCTTCTAGAAAAATTTACTTTATTAATATCTCAGGTTCTAAGTGGCGTATCAAGATGAAACATGCACCAGATTTTAAGTTAGACCACCATCTAGGCAACTGTTAAAACTGCATCAATTTTCATTCAGTAGTTTTTGCGTGATGCGGTAACAAACATACATACAGACAGACAGACAAAAATTCTAAAAAAAAATGTTTTAGCTTCAATTGGCCCTATAAAGACCACTCATACCATTTTTTTTTAAATATCTCTCATATACAGATATACCTAGACCAGTTACAGTTTTATTATAAGTATAGATAAAACGAAACTCACCATACAACAATTATAATATTTCGATGTTATATTGCCGTGTACTTTTGGCGGTGGATTAAACACGACAGTCTTCATCACCGCAGTGGACGCAAAGTCCGCCTTCTCTTTATTTGGGCCAGTCACGTTCATATTCACGAAGAAGTAGTAACCGACACATTGGGTAAGGGAGTAGTTCATGTGGGCCGGAAATAGGGGGGGTATCAGGACTGTGGGATACGGATCCGGGGGGCCGCAGGTGTGGTCGAAATTGGGCCCGGTCTTGTCAGTCGGCGTGGGCCCGTTGTGGCGAGACCATTTTAGAATAGGCCTGTAAAAATAACAGAAGATTTATTCCCTCTTAAAAAGATCCAAGTTGTACTTGTCCGGAAATACCGAGGCTGGCAGGGAGCTCTATTCCTTAGTACTTCGCATTTCGCACTTAATTCGCATTATAACAGAGGAAGCAAAACGCTACTGCGAGAGCGTGGTATGCCTACGACATAAGGATAAAGTCGCTCCTGGTTTCTCTTACTGTTACTTGACACAATACTTACTGAGGTATATCCTCGAAACCACAGTTGTCCTGCTCGAAGTTGCAATAAGAGCCGAAGGGCAATTTGTCTGAAAAGAAACAATTCAGTTCGTAATCATGACTATCCTGTAAAGGGGCCCTCTATGCAACGTGGACTGCTTGAGGAGGTGTTTGTTAACAGTCGTGAACGTAGCCCAGCGTTACTTTGACTCCCTTTCTTTCACACGATAGAAACCCTTCCTGGGAGTGTGGAGTCTTAGATTAGGCAAATACAAATAAAGATAACTTTTTTTAAGTACTTAATTAATTGTCCATCGGTGCAGAAACGTGGACACTGACAGTGGGCCTGATCCACAGGTTCCAAGTCGCTCAGCGAGCTATGGAGAGGGCTTTGCTCGGGGTTTCTTTGAAGGATATGATTCGTAACGAGGAGATCCGACGAAGAACGAAAGTCACCGACATAGCCGAAAGGATTAGCAAGCTGAAGTGGCAGTGGGCGGGCCACATATGCCGCAGAACCGACGGCCGATGGGGCAGACGAGTTCTGGAGTGGAGACCGCGGATCGGCACTCGCAGGGTGGGACGCCCCGCCGCCAGGTGGACCGACGACCTGAAGAAGGTGGCCGGTAGCGGCTGGATGCGCAGGGCAGAATGTCGGGTGTGGTGGCGTTCATTGGGGAAGGCCTTTATCCAGCAGTAGACTTCTAGGGGCTGATATGATGAATAGTCCATGAAGTAAAGTGATCGTTTAAATTACTTAACACGCTCCGGGGTGAGCGCAAGACTCGGGGAGTCAGCGTCACTATGTTAGTGTACGTATGCCCACACTGATGATTAGTGCGTAACGATAGAACTAACACAGTAACAATATAACAAATACAATGAAATGTATTGCCGTGTGGTTTCCGGTAGAGTAGAATACGACCACTCCAACTCTTCCCGTGGATGTCGTACAAAGCGACTAAGGGAATACATTATAAAACATCAATCAGGCCTCCCCAACGCGTCTGGCCAGCGCGGGAAGTGTAAGCCAAATCCTCCGTCTGTCTCCGGCAGATGAGAGAGGGTTGTGCTCCTGCAGTGGAGACAAAAATAACCTGATGATGATGAATGAAATGTAAGCGATTTAGAGAAAGAGAGGCTCGTGCCGTCGTGAACTGAACTATCTGCGTCCAGGTAAATACCTGCAGACCCTCGGGAACGTTTTGGCCCCACGTTGGGCACCACACGCTATCTCAGTATATAGGACCACGGATAATAAGATATCCCGGTGATCCTACTAGAAGAAAAAAGTAGAACCACGGGATAATGGGGATTTTAGCAATATCAGGACATCTTAGGTATAAAACATATTAAACGTTCTGGAAACGTAAGAAAACAACTCCACGTGAGACCTCATGGGAGGGTCAAACCCCCAAAATAGGGCTATGTGGTTTATGGAAGCTCCCAAAAGAAACTTGTATTATAAACTCACCACAATTCTGATTCTCGTCGCTGCCATCGTCGCAGTCCTTGACTAAGTCGCAAACTTGTTGCAGCTTGATGCATGACTCCTTCTACGATAGAGAGTTGTTTATTGAATAATTGCGTTTCTTACAAATTTCCCGACTCAGAATCGAGCCGCCTCCAAACTTCCCGTGGGTGGGGCAGCAGCGTTTTCCTGTGTATATTGAGATCATTACTGCGATCACCAATCCGCCTGCAAAGCGTGGTGATTATGGCAAATCCCCCAATGGACAGCCCACCAAAAGTGGCATTCTGTTGCGGAGGTTTAAAATTCAGCAGGGTACTTATTAAAAAAAAGTGACGAAGCAAACGAAGGTAAAGAAGTTGTGGTGAAACGGCGACACGGATCCAGAAAGACCTACATCCAGCAGTATTCGTCGACAGGCTTGAAGTATCTTCGTTGGCGTAGCTAGCATTTTTTGTAGAGGATTCCTATGGGCAGAGGGCTTTCTAGGGAAAGGGGGTGCATTTTAGGTTACTTACATCCATGATGTTCCACTTGGACAGGGAAAGAGAGGTGTTGGAGAAAGGGGCTTTCTGTGGGGAGGGGGGAGTATCTTAGGTTACTCAAGTTCATAATGTTGCACTTGGACAGGGGAAGGGAGGTGTTAGAGAAAGGGGGCTTTCTGTTGGGAGGGGGGAGTATCTTAGGTTATTCACGTTCATAATGTTGCACTTGGACAGGGGAAGGGAGGTGTTAGAGAAAGGGGGCTTTCTGTGGGGAGGGGGGAGTATCTTAGATTACTCACGTTCATGATGTTGCACTTGGACTGCCCATGCTGGCATTGGCCGTCGTACACCGGCGGCTCAGGCAGGCACTCCACCATTCTGATGTTGTCCAGGGCTATGTGGGGGAGGGGATGCGAGAGGCTGATGTGGCTGGGCTTGGTGATCTCTATGATGATGCGGACCTCCTGCTGCACCTTGCCGATGGTGAACCGCATTGGGAACCACCTGGTAATGAATTCAATACAAGTTGGATTAATTTCTTAAATTTGTTTCTCAAAAAACTAATATGGTCTAGAGTTCTGTTTCTTTTAGAGTTCCGTCTGATTATTTAAAACTCATTGCCGTGTGGTGGTTTCCGGTAGAGTAGAATAGGACCACTCCAACTCTTCCCGTGGATGTCGTACATGGCGACTAAGGGAGTACATTATAAAACATCAATCAGGCCTCCCCAACCCGTCTGGCCAGCGCGGGGAGTGTAGGCCAAATCCTCCGTCTGTCTCCGGCAGATGAGAGAGGGTTGTGCTGTTGCAGTGGAGACAAAAATAACCTGATGATGATGATGATTTAAAACTACCCATTTGGACCAACTAGTTAAATGAAATAAATACCTAAATATTAGTATGTTATGGTTCGTAATGAGGAGATCCGTCGAAGAATGCGTACCCTTGGTACGAACGAAGGTCACAGCTGAAATTACAGTGGGCGAGTCATATGTGTCACAGAACAGATGGCCGTTGGGGCAGCCGAGTTTTGGAGTGGAGATGCCCAACGGCCACGACGACCAACGACCTGAAGAAGGTAGCCGGAAGCGGCTAGACACGGAGGGCGGAGGACCGGGTCGAGTGGTGTTCAATGGAGAAATCCTATGTCCAGCAATGGACATCTAGGCTGACACGATGATGAGTATGTAATTTAAAAAATGTTTGGGTAAAAATTCGTGGGTATATTTAAGAAATATTAATTAGGTAAAAAAATTCTTGAACTGTATCCTGTCAATGTAGGTACTCACATTTCAAAGTTATTCCCAGCGACCTCTTGCAGTATCCACTGGACTTCTGACATGGTTGACTCCGAGACCAGTCTGATGCTTGCATTCTGCATCTTGCTCTGATGCAGCTTGGCTTCAAACTGTGTGAAAGAGAACCGTGATGAAATCAATTTAGCTTACGAAAACAAACTCATTTACGTCTTTAGAACGTAATAAAGTAATGGTTTTCCGTAGTGGACGAAAAAGTTTACAAGGTAATAAAAACCTTTTTTTGCTGCTAGTGCCGAGCCGCAAATAGAATTTGTTTTCGTATGACAATTAATTTGGAATGAAATATAGGTATAAGTTACAACCCCAAGGGGTCTCTCAGTCAATACCAAAGGATGTATTTTGTGTTCGGCGACTGATGTAGGTGATGTAGGTAGTGTTGGTGCTCAGAGAGACCTATACTTAATCAGAAGGACCTGTACTTACCCAAAGAGACCTTGAACTTAACCAGATAGACCTGTACTTACTCAGAGGGACCTACACACAGAGGGACCTAAACTAGAGATGAAACGGATAGTGATTTGGCCGGGATACCGGATATCCGGCGAGCCCCTAGGCCAGATAGCTGGATATCCAGCGAGCCTCTAGGCCGGATAGCCGGATATCCGGCCGCCGGATATTCGATCCTTGGATATCATAATATTTGGAATTTAAATTAATTAAATTTAACCGATTTTGAGAAAATCGAAGTCTACATTTTGGTAGTATTTACTGGAACACCTCTTATATGAATTTTGATAGACCAATGGATACCACCGTAAGAAAATACGCCAGGAGGTTCTAGAACAAGCAATGTATGATCAAAACCGTTACTGCGGTATTTGATAAAATGTTTTTTTTTTACGATTGCTGTATGACAGCTACTCTCCTATAAAGAGCCAGCGGGAAACCACTAAGAATCCTCTGATGAATTAATCTGTTCAAATTTTGATATCAACCAGACCAATGGTTAGGCTAGGCAAAATGTGACCGAACGGGCCGACGGAACATACATACTGCTCATGCCTTGGTCCCAGAGGGGAAGTTCTTGGAATTGTTTTATGAGATATACCTACTGGTAATTTAGAACTAGAACACATTTTTGGAAAAAATAAATCAACCACTTACCTCGCTACGTACGAAAATAAAAACAGTTTATGTTGGTTATGTAGTTTTAATTTTATGTTCTCTTTATCCATAAATCAATTTGCCAGCAGTTTTTAGGAAATTTTAATGAAAATCCGGTATCCGGCTGGATATTAGACTACTAATCGGTATCCGGCCGGATAGTAAAACTAGGTCGCATAGGCCGGACACCGGATAGTTACCGGATATCCGTTTCATCTCTAACCTAATCTTAATCAGAAGGACCTGTACTTACCCAGAGGGACCTGAGCTTAACCAAAAGGGCCCGTACTTAATCATATGCACCTATACGCCGAGGTTTCGAGTACGTGCGTTTCATCTCTAACCTAAACTTAACCAGTAGAATCTGTACTTACCCAGAGGGACCTGAATTAAACCAGGACTTGTACTTACACATCGGGATTAGACCTTAACCAGATGAACCTATACTTATCTAGAGGTTCGTATACTTACCCAGAGGGACTGACTTACCAGACGGAACCAACACTAAAGTCCGTCTGGTATTTATTTATTTATTTCCATCATCTATTTGAATCTCTTACGTTTTACTTACCTTACAGAATTCCCAAAGGCCACGGAAAGGCGGAGACTTGATCACCATACTCTCCATAGTAGGATCCACGGGGAGATACAGGAAATGACCTGGAGAAGAAATATAAATATATTTTAGTATTTTTACTAAGCTATGTTCAAACACGAAAACAAAGACATTGCTTATGAGACTGCCGGGATACTGTAGGCATGTTTGCTGACCGAACGGGTGCCCGACTTTTTTGCTGTTGTCAGAGTCCGTATTGCTTCCTTTTGGGGCAGAATACGCATCTCTGGCAATTGCATTCTCGGTGTCGTTTGCAATTGATCTCACACTTAACCATTAAACTCATCTGTGCTCCGGGTCCCATCGTAAAGTACTGGCTATCTGTTCACCAGGGCCACAACAGAAAACAGTTTACTATTTTTATTTTATATCTTTATTTTATTTATCTGATGTTATTTTATATATTTATTTAATAGTTTATTGTACACACAAATATACAAAGAACAACACAAAGAAAAGAAAATTATACAAAAGGATAAGCTTATATCTAAAGAAATTTCTTCAAGCTAACCTGCGGTGAAAACAATTATGGAGAGGCAGTAGTCGCGTCTACCTACTATATATTAAATAATCATAGAACATATTAAGCATAAACTAATAAACTATAAAATATATGTATAATAAAAATATGCGATATATTATTGACAGAGAGTAAGGTAGTGCTCTTTAACTCGTGATCTGAACACAGAAATCGTCTGAGGACGCGTATTTTATGTACCTATTTAATTTAATTATTCTATTTCTTGTATTTGTAACCAGAAGATGAGTGACGGCTGTCAACCAATATGCCGACAACCCTGATCTCAGAAGAGGCTGCGTCTTGATATGAAAAATGCTTCGAACGAATGGAAAGAATAAGCTATTAAAAATGTAATGGAGAATATTCTGGCACGTAGGTAATAACTACTAGTTTCGTTATGAATAGTATTATTTATTAGTTACGCAAAACTTCCAGTGCATTCCTCGTATTTACAATAATCTTGATTACCTACTAACGACGCGATTAACCTTCATCATGAAATTAAACAAATAAACAGTGGAGTTGAAAGGTGTCGCTAAGCGATCTGCGTATCATTATTTTGGAATCAACTCTCTGGCCCCGGCCGCCGACTCGGACAGAAATAGTATAAACTCCATTTTGCTTTTATTGTATCCATTCTGAGATGAAATCTTCGAACGCTTCTTCTGTGAGTGGGGAAAGTAAATGTTAATTTTGGTACAAGTCTTTGCCGTCATTTAATTTATTTGCCTTAAATTGTAAGTACGTACAACATACATTGTATTGGATATTTATTCTTAAAGTTCCTGTACAGTTTTAGGAGTGTAGCATCTATCTAAGTAGAAACTAAATTAAAAATTTAATCAACATTAAATTAAATTTAAATATATAAACATAAACGTCGCGTATCTGTACATCGAAAATATTTGCAAGAAAAAAATTTAGGAGGTCATTTCTATCCTCCGATATCGGATAAGTAATATCAATCATTTCGGATTTTTTGTCTGTTTGTTAGTTTGTGCACGCATCACGTAAAAGCATAGAACAAATTTTGATAAACTTTTCACAAAAATATAGGGCTTAACTCGGAGTAATATTTACTCTTTATTTCATCGCAATCGGCCCAGTCAATCAAAAGTTATGCGAATTTATAGAATTTATATCCACAACACGGATACACTGCATTAGTATAGATACAACAAAGAATGATGGAATTATTGCAATGAGTGAGAACAACATTTTGTAGATAGGTGGTCACGGAAGTGTAGGGGAGGAGGGAAGAAAGAGGAGGGGTGGAGAAAGTCATCATGGATGTGTAGGGGGAAGTAGCGAGAGAAGAAACAGGAGGGATGAGTGGTGGGGAAGGGGGTGAGGGCAGGTGTACATACACAAAACAACAAAATGCAATATGCTCAGCATTCAGATTACGATGACTTAGTGGTACTAACTACATTTGGAGCGAGCGAGGATAAGAGGGAAAGAGCGGTGGGATGTTGGTGTCTCAGTCTACGAGCGGGAGCGGGAGTGGGTGAGACAGCGGGAGCGGCAGCGGGAGGGGAAGGGGAAATGACGGCGGAAGGGGAAGGGAAGGCAATTAACCACAGAAATTAACACTTAATAATTTTCAACTTCATTTAGTTCTGTAGTCCCCGCGAGCAGAGTCGCGGGCACATCTAGTTACTGAATAAAATTAAATGAAGATGTTATATTCTTCTATTTCTATTACCACCTCGATGAGTTTATGAGGAATAATTGTTATATTTTATTGTGTTTATTATTATTTTTTTAAAGACACGTTTAAAATTTTAATTTTCAATCTTTTGACATTGTAATTTAGAATTTATAAAAAACATATATTTTTAAGCTACACCCTTGGGTACAGTTGTATATGAATTGAAAAGTATTTTAAGAACTGGATGTACATACAATTTAAGGCTAAATAAATAAAACAAAAATAGTGATCTGAACAAATACTCCGGAAAAATACTGGTTTACTAAAAGTTGCCGTGTGGATTCCGGTAGAGTAGAATAGGACCACTCCAACTCTTCCCGTGGATGTCGTACAAGGCGACTAAGGGAGTACATTATAAAACATCAATCAGGCCTCCCCACCCCGTCTGGCCAGCGCGGGGAGTGTAGGCCAAATCCTCCGTCTGTCTCCGGCAGATTTCGAACCGTCACAATTTCCGAGCGTTTAAGCGTTTTTGCCATGCCTATTATTGGCACTATTATACGAAGTAGCCTTCTGCTACTCCGTCACAGCTCACTGCGTCACAAAGGCGCTAATACGTCCGTGGTGTTCAAACTAGGTGGCCAGGCTTATCTTGGCCATACCAAAACCCCCAACCCCCCGACGTGACCACTTTGGTCATCGTTTCATTGCTACTCTCCCATTTGCTAGAGGGGAAGTGGGAACTCTCTTCTTACTTTGACTCTTTACTTCTTTAATTAACTTTGTCTGGGGCCCAAGGTAGCGTAAATTCATGACCTACATAGAGATCGTTGCCCAAAACATATTAATTTTTCTGTTACTTTTCGAAAGTTTGAGACACAAACTATCCTTGACATAGTAACTGTATATTATTTAAGATAGTTCCCACCACTGGTGGTAAATGGGGGAAAAAACAGTTGCCCGGTGGTGGCGAATGAAAATACGCGTATGTTGACAATATAGCCCCTCGAAATACTCACTTTATAAGCCATTTCCTTTGCAGAGTGATCTTTCCGTAGGTACAGGAAGTATCAACTCAATAAGACGCAGTTTAGACTCTATTTATAGAAATAACCTCTCATCTAAAAGTATTGTTATTGCAGTGTATTAATATTTTCTGTCGCAGTACCGACGGCTCTTGGGGCATTCCCGCCTCCTCACCATTCTCCCCCCGCAACTCCTCTAAGCGAGGATCAACGGAGGTAACTGCAAAGACACCTACCAGTGAAGGTAGGGCAAGTCCCAGGTCATGAATTTACGCTACCTTGGGCCCCAGGCAAAGTTAATTAAAGAAGTAAAGAGTCAAAGTAGGAAGAGAGTTCCCACTTCCCCTCTAGCAAATGGGAGTGTAGCAATGAAACGATGACCAGAGTGGTCACGTCGGGGGGGTTGGGGGTTTTGGTATGGCCAAGATAAGCCTGGCCACCTAGTTTGAACACCACGGACGTATTAGCGCCATTGTGACGCAGTGAGCTGTGACGGAGTAGCAGAAGGCTACTTCGTATAGTAATGCCAATAGTAAGCATGGCAAAAACGCTTAAACGCTCG
Organism: Esperia sulphurella; assembly: GCA_947086405.1. Lineage (NCBI taxonomy): Eukaryota > Metazoa > Arthropoda > Insecta > Lepidoptera > Oecophoridae > Esperia > Esperia sulphurella. Next base: position 7,351,864 of record OX352282.1, read on the forward strand.
GAAATTGTGACGGTTCGCAACCAGATCTCCATAGTATACCGGACGGTCCACGCAATTTAAATCCGATAGCATGAGTTCACGTTCCCGATCCCACCGTGTGCATTCCCACAGAATGTGATGAGCGGTTTGATCCGACTCACCACACTCGCAGTCGGGAGATGCGACCAGCTTCATGGAGTGAAGCTTCGCCTGGAAGTTGCCGTGACCGGTGAGGAACTGCGCGACGCAGTGGTCCACCTCTAGCCACCGTTTCTCCAATCTCTCCTCAACGCTTGGGAAGAATTTGAAGAGGTGCCTGCCCTTTTCCGATTCCTCCCATCTGCGCTGCCAATCGGACACCAGAAGGTCATCCACAACCGAAGCTGTCACCCCGAACAGTCGACATGTGCGGTCCCTGTCTCCAACCCCAAAATCGGTCCAAGTTAGTTCTCGAGCTCTGAAGTGAACACTGGCGCGCCGCTGAATCTCCAAGTCTATCGGCCAGACACCGGCCATGACTGGCAAGGCATCGGTGCTGGTCGTTCTGTATGCCTTGCACATAAAGAGCAAGGCCATACGCTGACTCTGGAGCAATCTTCGGCGCACCGCTGCCATGGTGGCTCTGTCCACCCAGGTTGGTGCTGCGTAGCACATACTGGCTACATATGTCGCCAGATATATCGTGCGGAGGACGGGGAACCGGAGTCCCCACGTGGCCCGTGAGATCCTGGAGAAGGAATAAAAATTCGACCGGGCGCGTTCGCCAACGGTACGAGTGTGCTCCGTGAGTGCAAAGTTCCTCTCCAGGACTACTCCCAAGTATGTCACGTAGGTTTTGCTGGCGACAGGCACACCCCTGAAGCGAATGCGCGGTGGTTCCTTGAGGATACCCTTCAGCAATAGCTGTTGGGTCTTGTGCGGCTCTTGGGGCAGACGAGTTCTGGAGTGGAGACCGCGGATCGGCACGCCAAGTGTACCGACGACCTGAACAAGGTGGCCGGAAGCGGATCGCGGAGGGCGGAGGACCGGGTGTCGTGGCGTTCATTGGGGAAGGCATATGTCCAACTGTGGACGTCTAAGGGCTGATATGGTGTATGATGATGAAAATATTATTTAACTGGTATGTTTCAAAACCTCAGGGGTTGAATTTCCACTCATTATTTCTAAGTAATTGATGCCTTCGTCATTCGACCTGGGTATAGTTTCAGACACGAATCTTGACCTATGATTGAGCTGTGATGATGGTGTGATTACTGCGATCACCAATCCGCCTGCCAAGCGTGGTAATTATTTTTATTTTATTTTATATATTTATTAAAAAAAAATTAATTTATTTAATATTTAAGTTTATGGAAAATCCCCCAATGGACAGCCCACCAAAAGTGGCATTCTATTGAAAGAAAAGAAAGAAAAACATTTATTCACTTCCACAATTGGCACACACAAGGAAAAAACCAACAAAGCAAGAAAAAGGAATAATTTTTTTTTATAAGAATTAGAGAAAACAATTTAAATTTTTTAACATAGATAAAATAGTATGCGTGTGCTGACTGAGGAGGCTTATGTTCAGCAGTAAACGTATATAGGCTGATGATGATGATGATGTGGCGGAAATTATTCATTTAAAACCGTCTCGTTGGCTTAGTGTCTTGTTCATTGGACTCGAGCACCAGAGGTAGTGTCGGTTCGATTCCCACTTGGGACAGACAACTTTATCCCGGCCTGGAGGTTATATTTGTGAATTTCTCCAATCCTTGTTTTATTCCCATTCCCTTCGATTAGACAAGTGTATGTAGGTATATATGTTTTTTTTATTTATTTAAGTTTTATTGCACACAGTTGCCACGACAGGCGAATATTAGTCAATCTTTGGGTCATGCTGAGAGATTGTGCTAGGTAGGTGCTAGGTACTGCAATTGAAACGTTTATCCACCTTGAAACAGGGTTGACCATGAAACCTTTAAAGACGAAAATGAGAAAGAATGTGTATTTAAATAAAATTACACAATACTTATTACAAAATTGTTTACTCACTGCCAGAATTTTTCGAAGGGGAAAAAAATGATAACTAGTAAACGTGGGAGACAACAAGTATAACAAGTAACACGTGACACGACGTGCCCTTAACAAGACTGAACAAACAGACAACAATAATAAATAACAATAGATATAAGTTTTTATTTCTTAAGTATTTTTGGCATTACATTTAATTTAATTAATAACCCTGTAAAATTGTCATTGTAAATTTCTATTTGTTTGTTTGTAATTAACTCCTATGGTTACAGTTTAATTTTATAAATATTATTACAAAAAAAACTATTGTAGTGTCCTTACAGGGTTCATGTTAGCGCCTATGATTATATGTAAGACCCTATTAACTACATGAAACAATAAATGATATGAATATGAATGATTATTTCAATAAGAAATTAATTATTTAATCAAGTGACTTGAATTTACGTCTTAGATAGTATTAAACTTATCTTAGAATGTGTAAATCACATATACTCTCTCTAAATCGACATCTGCTACAATAAAAAAAAAGAAAAACTGCTTTTTTTTATTCCCAATCTTTTCAATCGTCGGCCCCGAAGCCTAGTCGGTACTACACCTGCCTGCGAAGCTCGGGGTCGCGGGTTCGAATCCCGCCCAGGGCAAACATTCGTGTGATGAGCACTTGTGTTTGCCTTGTGACTGGATGTTATTTATATATTATATTATGTATCTATGTATGTATATCAGCTGTCTGATACCCATATTACAGGCTCTGCCTAGTTTGGGATCAGGTGGCCGTGTGTGAAATGTCCCCACATATTTATATTATATTTATTCCGTAATTCAGTGTGAACAATGCCAAATGTACAACAAACTCTTTCAACTGAAGCTATCGCCTACATAAATATCTACTTCTGTGCTATCTATCGCCCCAAATAGTTTCATAACTATAGGGTAAAAAACTATATCATAAAATAAAAAAAAACGTGATTAATTACGACTTTTTTGAAAAATACATGATTTACTTCATTTTTGAATAAAATCATGATTTTTGCCAACCCTGCTTTGAACACGTAAGATAGATTTACACAGATAAGCTTCGGGCAAGTATTAAATTACAGCAATAATAAATACAACAGTAAAATATATAATTATGTATAATATCGCCAATTACTCGTTGTCCTTTGCTTTGCAGCTGCAGTTTCTCTATGAAAATCCACGTGGACAGATTAAAGGTTATGGTGATATCCTTGGATCTGAGCGACTCTCCCTCGGTGCTCTGGTGGCACAACCCATAGCTTTACTCCGTTAAAGCATGCTCTCCATGTTTGTATTCATCCTATAACTTCACATTGGCAAAATCCTAAAGGTCATTTTAGAAAGAAGAAGAAGGAAGCTAAATGTATCTAGCTTTCTTCTTCCTGAAATGGCCTTCTTTAGGATCTTGTTCCTTAGGTTTTAGTGCTAATACGTCAAGTTTCACAGATCCCTTTAGGAAGCTGTGGAACTTGACGTATGTATATTAGCACTCCTAATCAGTTTATGGCAACCGTTTTTAAATACCAGCGGTATTTTTAAAACGTTATATTTCCGCTATCCATCATTTTGTTTCCTCTTTCTTATACAAATCGAGACAGGAGCCCTCTGGAGGCTTTCTGTTGATTCAGTTCAACCTTTAACCCTGTGACCTTTGACATTTAAAGGTTGACGTGTAATATTATTGAGAAAACAACGTTAATTATTCATTGTCCATAACTGATACGCGGATGATTAAACACAGATCGTGTGTATTGGTTTTAATTTAATTGCAAAAATCAGGGTCGGTTCTAGTTCTGTTGGGATCGTGTGGACTGTATAATTTTGACTGTAAAACTGGATGGTCATGCATTCCTATTTAATCCTAAGACAATTAAGACCATCCAGAATCAGTCCGTTTCGCAAATGTTCGGCAAATGTGGCAATGTGTTTGCCATCTTTATATTACTTTACAATATTGTCGTAATTAATACCGACTATCCTAAAAACCGACAAACCCCCTCGATACCGGTATCTCTAGGACTGCCACGCCGGAGGTTCCGGGTTCGAATCCCGCTAGGGGCAAATGTTCGTATGATGAATATGGATGTTTGTACCCAAATCTTGGATGTTTATATTTTTATTTAAGTATGTGTATCCGATATCTAGTAACCATACCACAGGCTCTGCCTAGTTTGGGACTGGATAATTGGTGTGAATGTCTGACATATTTATTTTATTTATAAAAAAATTCTAAACAGAAATTGACCTGAAACTTGGAGGTATCGTATATTTTCAGCAGTGGACGTATTTCGGCTGATGATGAAATTAACTTTTCGAAGCATTGGAAAATAAGAGACAAGTTTTCTGATCGTTATTAGTAACTCACAGCATACCTACTAAAGAGTATGACACAGTAGACCACTACCTACCCCCCGCCGATTCGATTTCACCCGCACACAGTTACCGATTGGTTACCATCGGTCAGAGGCGCTGTGACGAGTTAAAAAGCTTTCTCTCCCTTCTCTGTCGTTCCTTCACTGCTGAGGATCGCGACCGTATAAAATGCGCCTCCACGCATAGCGGTCATTGGCCAGCCGCACTGCTTCATATAAGGATCCGCCAGCCACCCTCCTCACCGGGTCTGACCACCTCGTGGGAGCTCGTACTCTGGCACGCCCTCTACTAGTCCCGGGATGATGAGCTTCTCCAGGTCGTGCTTGGGAGACCGCACAATGTGACCGAAGAAGCTGAGTCCTTTCATTGCAGATAGTGGCGAGCCGTTTTGTTATATTGAGCTCTTTAGGAATGGAGTCATTTGTTCTCATGGCTGTCCATGGTATACTTAGCTTTAGGTAGTCTTAGCTTTAGAGAGTAAAATTAGTAATTCTTGACGAAATAATAAGTAGAATATGTATTGATTCACAATGCAACTATAAAAAGTATAATTAAGAAACTAAATATAAAAACAACAAAATTTTGATACGCAAACAAAAGTCATTTTGATGCAATATTTTTACGTTTTCATTTCGTAAAGTGAAATATAATTTTAGTATTATGTGTAAACATTCATCATCATCATCAGGTTATTTTTGTCTCCACTGCAGGAGTACAACCCTCTCTCATCTGCCCGACACAGACGGAGGATTTGGCCTACACTCCCCGCGCTGGCCAGACGGGTTGGGGAGGCCAGATTGATGTTTTATAATGTATTCCCTTAGTCGCCTTGTACGACATCCACGGGAAGAGTTGGAGTGGTCCTATTCTACTCTACCGGAAACCACACGGCAAAAGATGTAAACATTAAATGCGATAAATAGAAGGCACGCACGAATGAGGCTCATGCATGAGTAAACGGCATAAATATGGTTGCATAGTCACATCATATAGTCCTTATTTGCGGCAATGGCGCTAACCCTAGCGTCTTTTAACTCACGCAGCCATATACAAGCGCCCGTGTGTGTATACAAAAGATACTGTATACGCTTCTACAACAAACTACCAGAGCAAATCTTAAATATGGCTGACAGACAGTTTAAGAATCACATTAAAAAACAACTTTGTAAAAAAGTCTATTATAAAATAAACGATTATTTGAATGACAAAGATGCCTGGTACTGATGTTGCTTTACTTTCGCACAATCTTTATATAAATGTACACAAACTTGATTTTGAAGATGTGTTGCGTGAAGTTTGTTGCGCCGTTTTTCTTCACATCTAACACCTAGGAAGTGGTAGTCGCAAAAAAATAATTGACGTGTATAAGTGTATCAAGCGTAATATGCGATAAATGATTTTGACTTTGACTGCGTGAGTGTAACATTTTGATAGGCTGCGTTCGGGACATACATATTAGCTTAAGTTTCCGGGATGATTTAGTACAAAAAACAGGCAGAAATAAAAATCATGCAGCAAAAAATATGTTTAATTCCCAAATCTTGAACGTCTTACCTCCGACGTTGTCATCAGCATCGCTGTGCGGACCCGAAAACTTCAGTCCTCGTGTCGTCGCGTTCATTTTCACCACATCAGCCGCAGTGACCACTTTGAACCCCAATCCATGACTGGACACACTTGCGTTCCACGACCACATGCACATATCTACAGAAGACCCATTAGTCCCGTTCTCAAAGTTACAAAACACCCCGGTCACTTGTGGAACGTAGTTGTATTTGTTAACTGCTTCGTAAGTTGGTCCTTCGCGGCGTAAAACCTTCATCTTTTCCGCTAGGGAGTTCGTGTCGTTGTCTGTTACAGCTTTCTGATTGATCGCGATTGCTCCCTCGTTGTCGTTCATCATATCGTCGTTTTGCGTCTTATGTTTGCGATTCAACTGATGAATTTTGTTCAGGTTGTCTTTCCCACGACGCCTGTTTTGTCTGCGTTCCTCCGTTCGGTTCATGAGACTGCTAAGTTTCTGGAACGACCCACGCTCTTTGCTGGGGCTGGCTGATCGCGATTTCTGTTCCTTTTCCGTCGCCACGGTCTTCTTCGTTTTATTTTCTGTTTCGACTTCATGTTGGTAGTCGGCAATCACTATTGCGATAACGGCAAGCGTTATAAGCAATCTCCCGAGCGCCATTAGTGGTGGATATTCAGCTTAGTTGTGGATATGTGCCGGTGTCCCTCGATGGCATCCGAAGTTTGAGCATCTTGTGCGTACAGCGCTCTGGTGTTGTTGTGTCGAGATGAACGATTCATAACAACAGATCTGGTAAAGTCCTTCAAAAGATCTCTAGAGCTCCGCAAGCGCGAAATTGGGAGCAATTATCCTATCATGCGGGGCCGCGAACTCGCACGTTGCTTAACTACATATTGGAGTATGGCCAGCTCCCACTTCCAGCGATCGGTCGATAAACTTACGATTCAAAACGTTTACAGCACCGTCACTATCGACGCATGGTTCAGATTTAACGTTTGCACTATTAAAGGTCGTGATTTTCAGACCTTGATCGCGACCCGCCCGCACATCTCCCTGGAAAAGCTATCACACAGTCTGGGTAATGGACGACCAGACACCGACGTACAAACGAAATACCACGCACCCACACACTTGACACGCTAATCCTTGTTAAAACAACACAAACACTATTCCAAAAAACTTGATTTTTACAAATATTCGTTAAAAATTTCAATTTTCACCACTAAAATTACATTTCAACTATTCGTCTACGGCGAATTATATCGCAACAGATCCCGTGTACTGAGCGCCGAAGCGGGAGTATGCGGAACTAAACGTCTGGACCGAAATAATCATTACTTTTCGCGAGATGTGATCTTGGTACAGCGTCCAAAGGGATGCTGCGCGCTTGTGAGCCCGCCTTTCGCCCGTTCCCGGGCTTTTCGCGCAAGACGTCGCAGCTACAAACACCGGTAATCTGATTGGTCCAATCAGGATCGCTTTTCACATCATCTCACTACTATTGGCTGATTTCCTAGCGATTTCTTTTGATTGGCCGGGAATAAATTGCCGCGTTATTAAACCAATCGTGAGCGAGCCGGATATTACATCAGGATATTTCCTACAGAAAATTGTTTTCGCGAGTGGCGGGCGGTCGTTTTTTCCGACTACGGATATTGAATTGGAAGTGTTAGTGGAAGTGAAGTGTAATAACGGCTCCATGCTTTTCATTTCCTTGTAAAAAATATCTTGAGACTGTGTTTGAGGTGAAGCTCGTGGTTTAATAAAATATAATAACTTTTTTACTACACCAGACGATCAAAACAAAACAGCTTTTTTATACTAGAAGTGATCAATATTCTGTATAATGAAAACCTTAGCGTCATCATGGTTAGAAAAAGGTTGTTTTGTTGTTCTTGTTTGAGTCCATCGTCATTTAATTCCAATGAATTAAAAAAAATAGCAACTCTGACTTGAGTTTGCATAGAACAATGGATTGACAGCTATACAAAAGGTGCGTTCGGAACAATAAAAGCGGATTCCGATTTTCTTGGAGGTGGTTAACACACGTGTTAGTGAGTTATCCGCAGTTTTGGCTAATTTGTTAAAATAATTTACCTCTAGAAGTTGAGAGTTTGTGCTATATTAGGTGGTGGTGGTTATATATTCAAGTAAGTGTGTTTACTAACCATTAATTGGCCATAATTGGCCGATTAAAATATGGAAAACGTGAGGCCTGATAAGGAGCCCCCTGACATCTCCGGCGTATCCCAATCATTGCCTACGGTGGAGTCTCAATATGAGGCCCATGATCATTCCGAAGAGGGACGTGGTACTAAACGCAATGCAGATGGTTCATTTGATGCCCATGGGGGTAAAAAAGTCAACATAGACAACTCTGTAGAATCGATCCAGCATATCTATGTTCATCCTTGCTTGTCAGAGGGTTCCCGATCCTATGGCAAGGAAGATAGCGGCCCATTTGTTGTACACCTGACCCGTGATGACCCTGATCCGGCAGCTGATTTGTCTCTGCGACCTATGAAGGTAGGCCTACTACTACATACAAACAAGATCCAAAACATTGTTAAAGATGGCGTTAAATCAGTAGGTAGAAATAGAATCTCTGTTGAATTTAAAACACCAGTGGATGCTAATAATTTCTTAACTCATCCTGCTCTGGCTCGATCAAAACTAAAAGGTATGATTCCCACATATAATGTGACACGAATGGGTATAGTTCGTGGTATTCCTACAGAATGGAGCATGGCGGAGCTGGTTGAGGCAGCCAACCTCCCTGAAAAATGTGGAAAAATTCTAAAAGCCAGGAGGTTACTTCGAAAAGAAGTAACAGATGGGGTAACCAAAAGAAATGCTACCCAAACTGTTGTATTAACTTTTGAAGGACAGAAAATGCCTGAACACATTTATGTTTTCTACAACTCTATAGTTGTTCAAACATACCAACTCCCCACCATTCAGTGCAATAAGTGTTGCCGCTTCGGCCATATTAAGGCTCAGTGCCGCTCGAAGCCTCGGTGCTATCGATGTGGTGGTGAGCATGGTGGTGATGAATGCCAGGTAGAAGAAAGAGAGTATATATGTTTTCTCTGTCGGGGTAAGCATTATGCTACAGATAAACTGCGCTGTGAGGAATATAGAAGACAATTGTCTATCAAAAAGGTTATGTCAGAACAAAGTGTCTCCTATGTCATGGCTGCTTCTCAATTCCCATCTCAGTCAGTCCGAAGGCCATATGCTGATGTAGCCCGGTCAATCGGAACCACCACTTCATTTTCGCCAGTGATTACTCAAACACAAAGCCCAGCTCTCCCTCGCTATTCCAACTCTTACAGAAAGCACATTAACTTAATTCCTCATACCAGACCCCCCCTATCCCAGGGCTACGATAAGCAAGCTTATCAAGCCATGGTTGGGGATCCCCCTTCATCCCTCCCTAACGGTTGCGCGATACAGTCCCAACTCAGTCCAAATCAGTCAATTACTCCAAATGAAAATTTGATTGAACTAATCATCTCTCTCCTTACTAATATTTTATCTAAATGGAATGATAACCTACCGAACAACGTTGCCGACAAACTATTCCAGCTCATTAAATTAATTCCAAGTTCTCAAAACCCCAGTAATGGATCTAACACAGGTACTACAATGGAATATTAGGAGCATTATCCCTAAGAAACATGATCTAATATTTTTACTAGGAAAATTCTCAGTAGCTGTTGCTGCCATCGCAGAGACCTGGTTGGTGCCCGGCTCTCATTTCAGGGTTCCGGGCTTCGCCTGTCTTCGCGATGATAGATGTGACGGTTATGCAGGATGCGCTTTACTTATAAATAGATCTTACACCTACTCACAAATCCCTCTCCCTCAGCATTCCCAAGAAATCAATGCTGTTGCTGTTTCAGTAATGGGTATTTCTTTCCTCTCTATATATATTCCGGATCCAAGGTCTGACCTCATACCTGAATTGTCTGCTATATTCTCTGCTGTCCCACAGCCAGTAATAATCCTTGGCGACTTTAACTCTCACCATACATTTTGGGGATCACACAAATGTGATGCTTTTTCTAATCATCTTCTGGATTTATTTGATGATATTGATGGGTGTGTAATTAATGATGGCTCTCCAACTCACAGAGTATATCCAGGCCAGAACCCAAAATCCGCACCAGACATTTCAGTTTGCTCACCTAGCCTATCTTCTCTTCTGTCCTGGAGAACCTTAACTCAATCTTATGGTAGTGATCACTTCCCTATACTAATCTCTAAACCACAAACAGTATGCCCCAGAACCCTCCCTGAACCTCTACTTAAACATAGGGTTAAAGATGCAGACTGGGCAAGGTATTCAACAGCGGTAGATGTAAAATTGGGACAGTTAGGACCAATCAGTGTCCCAGATACGTTGGCTAGTTACTCTAATTTAGTACAATGCATGCTTGAATCAGCCAATTCTCATATTCCCATTAAAAGTAAATCTGGAAAGAGGAAAACTTCACCTCCTTGGTGGGATGCAGAGTGTACAACCATGGCAAAAGGTAGAAAGGAAGCTGAAATACAGTACAAGAACTCTATGACTCCTGAAAATTTTTTTAATTTCCAAAGAGTAATGGCCAAGTCACGCAGACTCTTTTCCAAGAAGAAAAAGAATGGGTGGCGCAACTTCTGTGAGACCATATCCCCAAAATATCCACATTCTGCAATCTGGAGGAGTATCAAAAAGTATCGCGGCTCCCTTTCGGCCGATACAAGTACATCCAATGACCCATCGCCATGGATAGATTCATTTTTGGACAGATTGGCTCCTCCTTTGGCCCCAGATAAGGACTCATTACCCTCGCCTTGCTCTCCACATAGTTCCACCCACAAGTTCAATGAACCATTCTCGATTTCAGAATTACTCTGTGCTCTGAATGGGCTGAGGGATTCGTCTCCAGGAGAAGACGGAATCCCTTATTCCTTCATAAGCAAACTCAGCTATTCAGCTAAAAATTTTCTTTTGAGAATATATAACAATATATTTGAATCTGGAATAATCCCTGAGGCCTGGAAATCACAAATAATTATCCCTATCTTAAAGCCAGGTAAAGACCCTAAACAAGCCTCTTCCTACAGGCCTATTGCTCTCTCTTCTACCCTGAGCAAAACATTAGAGCATATGGTGAAGAATCGCTTGGAGTGGATGGTAGAGAATAAGGAAATCATACCTAGTAGCCAGTTTGGGTTCAGAAAGGGAAAGGGAACCACAGATAGTTTGGGAGTGTTAACTACAGACATCAGATTGGCCTTCTCTAATAATGAGTACGTGCTTGGAGTTTTTTTGGATATTGCCTCTGCCTATGATAATGTTCTACTTCCGGTGCTCAGGCAGAAAATGCTACAGCTGAACATCCCTGTGAAGATAGTACATTTCGTGGCTAATCTACTCATGGATAGAACAATCAAAATTAGGCATCATGGTTTGGACCTTGGCCCTAGATCTGTCTGGAAGGGACTGCCACAGGGGTCCGTATTGAGTCCCATCCTCTACAGTATTTACACATATGATCTACAGCAAACAGTCTCCCCCTTCTGCAACCTTCTACAATATGCTGATGATTTGGCCCTTTATGCCTCTGCTGACTCCATTGGCGACGTCTCTTCTCGTGTGAACTCGGCTCTATACTATTTAAATGTCTGGTTAGAAGACCATGGTCTGACACTTTCTGTCTTGAAGAGTAGCGCTGTAGTTTTCACTAGACGGAGGAACGTTCCAGACCTAGAAGTTTGCTGTGATGACCAAGTGATTCCAGTTAGGGGCGAGGTAAAATTCTTAGGAGTTACCCTCGACTCTAGAATGTCTGGCGCCGCCCACCTTAATTATGTATCCCAGAAATGCGAAAAAGGTATTAACATCCTTAGAGCTCTCTCTGGCGTCTGGTGGGGATCTCACCCCTACTGTCAGAAGTTACTTTATAACGCAGTGGTCCGAAGTCAATTAGATTACGGCTGCTTCCTTTTGGAACCATGTAATAAAGGTGCTTTGGATAAATTGGATTTAATACAAGCTAAATGCTTGCGCATCATATTGGGTGCTATGAGATCCTCACCCAAAAATGCTTTACAGGTGGAGTGCGTGGATGAGCCCTTAAATATCAGGAGACAGTACCTTGCAGACAGATTTATCTTTAGAACCATACAGCTATCTTCACACCCAATACTGACAGGCCTTGAGGCGCTATCTGATAGAATTCCAGGCTCAAACTACTGGGCCCATAAGTCACCGCCCAATATTATTAAAAGTTTTGAAAAATTTAAAAATCTCCCTTGCCCAACCTATCAGTCTGACATATTCTCCATTTTCTCCACCAGTTTTGAAGCCCTGGTGTATGTACCTCATATCATAGTTGATTTTGGAATAACTAAGGGGGACCCAGGTGCTAACAGGTCTTTTAATGAACTGATCACAAAGAACTGCAAAGATTACTTGACCTTGTTTACAGATGCGTCCAAATTGTCAGTAGAGGGTTGTGTTGGTGCCGCTGTGTGGATCCCAACCTACAAAATTGTACTATCTTACAAGTGCCCACCCCAGACCTCGGTCTTCACAGGGGAGGCTATCGCAATCCTGGAAGCTATCACTTATATCGAGTCACATAACCTGAGCAAAACTATAATCTTCTCAGATTCGAAGAGCTGTTTACAGGCTATTCTCAGCAACCAATTTAGGTGTAGAAACAGGTCACCGGTGATACACAGAATTAGGGAGATACTATTGCAGTGTAAAAGTCGGAGCCTGGAGGTCACGCTGGCGTGGATCCCGGGCCATAGCGGCATAGTGGGCAACGAATGGGCTGATTCATGGGCAAAGAACGCAATCGATTCTGGATCTTTAAAACATTACAGAAATTATAGCTCGGACCTTTTGTCTATTGCCAGATCTGACCTGGACGAATCATGGGAAGTGCTATGGAGAGTTTCCAGAGGGCAGAAAGGTCGATATTACGGTAACATTCAGCCCAATATTCCTCGTAAACCTTGGTTCTTCAGATTTGGAGATGGCAGTAGACGGGTCACTTCAACTATCTGCCGTTTGCGTTTGGGACACGCTTGCACCCCTGTGCACTTATGTAAGATAAGGGTGAGGGATACCTCCCTCTGCGAGTGCGGTATTGACGAGGGATCGCCAGACCATATATTTTTCAACTGTCCCAGATACCCCTTCTCCCTTTATGATGTTTTACCCCTTGATATCCCCCGCCCCATTAACTTCCAGTTTCTTCTTACACTAGTGAATTCTCCCTATACCAAGTATTTGGCTAAATACATTAATATATGTAATATAAAATTGTAAAACCCCAAAATAATTAATATATGCATGCTTGTCCTTAAATGTCTTAATAAACCTTTTCTCCCTCTGCTAACTTTGTGATGGTGAATGTAGTTTGTTTGTGTCGTTTGTTTTAGATGGCGGTGGGACAATCATCTCAACTTTCGTTTCAAAATTACCGACCTCCTGATTGGAAACCAGAGTAACCTCCTTCGTGTATTTTCCACTACTTTGACATTGGCGGAATTATTGTGCCTTTTAAGCATAATAACAAAGGCCATAAATAAAAAAAAAAAAAAAAAAAAAACAATAAAAGCTGCTTTTTAGATGCGATTATATATATATTCACCTAACGAAAATCATTTCTATCTATGCCTGTTTATGTAACTATTTCTGTATTATATTACATACCTATTGGTTTTTCAAAAATATTTAGATATATTTTCGATTTCTATAAATCGATGGACAAAAACAATTCTAGTAAAACAGAGAGTGTAGTTTTAGAACGCCGCACCACTCCTTGCGGATATTTTGATCGCAAAGTATTGTAGTGTTTTCTATTTTTAATTAACATTCTCCTGAAATAGAATCTCAATTATTAAAGAAATAGTCATGACTTCTCTATGTGCCACATTAAAATAATTGTAAAATATAAAAGGATTTATGTTTGATCCCGTTACTGCATCGGTGAGTGATTCAACAACCTTTGCCCTAGTTGTTTTAAAGTAAATAAATACAAAAAGGTGGAATGTGGATCTATATTTGAATATCTGTTTTGTTAACTTTCGTTTGCTAGATAACATTTTCATTAACATATAGTATATTCGTTCATTCTTTACATTTTAGCAAATTGTGAACTTGCAATCTGATTCTGATTGTACTAAAAATATGTATGTAACACAACGATCTCTATGTACCACTAGATAGAGCGTTAAAAACAATCGCTCTGTTCCACCCAACTGCGGCTCCGGGAGCATTAACTCGGTCACATTCACAATGAAACTTGTGCAGTTACTACTCAGAACATTGAATTATTACTTAATATTGACGCTATGGGTAAATAGCGTCAATATTTAGTAAATAGTTATATGTTCTGCGTAGTAAATGCACCAGTTTCGAAGTAAATGTAAACGAGGTGCGGCTGCCGTAGCCTCAGTGGAACAGGGTGATTGTTTGGAACGCTCCGTCTAGTAGTACATAGAGGTCTTTGATGTAACATAAGGTATAGAATAGGGAAGCGATCAAAAACAGTTGTAATACACTAGCTTTACTTTCTTTGGCATATTAAAGCTAGTTGCCAAACAGTAGGACCTCACATTAGAATCAAATCGTTGCTGCCTGTCATAAGTGTGTTTTATGATATTCTGTATTGCACAAATTTTAAAAGTAAATACAGTTACAAATTTTGTGTACAAAAGCGAGCTTATCTCTAAAAGAGATCTCTTCCAGCCAACCTTACAGGGTGTGAGACAAGGCACTAAGAGCGAGATTTATGACCTAGTTTAGATAGTTACACCTAGGTTAATAGAGTCTCATTTGAGGTGAGGTTGGCTTTTATAATAATTGATATTGCTGAGCCCCTTTACAATTACAATTAAGATGAAACACTGAAGAGATAACTTCTATCGTCTATTCATTACTTATATCACAGATATGACACTGGAATGGAAGATATAATGTAATTTATAGCTTAATAGCTAGACAATTACCCTATTGTCTTAGTTAGCAGATTTTACAAAAGGACATGTTGACCCAAAATAGCACTAACTTTTCCGATCACTGCTTGTAACGAAACAACGATACAGCATTTAGGTAATGTAAACATCTGTGTATGCACATTATTATCACTATTATCATCAACACATGAATAGGCTCTTTAGCATATCTTTCAATAATTATAACAGAAACACATCTATTGTTTTATACAGGTGATTCCAAGCATTATATCCTTGAATAATTTATTAGATCACTGTCTACTGGTAGGCAGGCCTTTTCCAGACTAGGTTCTATTACTTTAACTAAAGACTGAGATCTGAACAAAATCTAGATTCCAGTATAGGCACATATAGGATCCGATGGTCATCAGTCATCACCCTCTTACCTATTTCTGCCGCCACTTAGCAATGGTTGTGTTCTGGTTTGAAGGTAATGTAGTTACAGACATATGAGACATTGTAACATAGTCCTCATGGTGGCAACCTGCTTGTGGTCTTTGACGAGAGGAAGGCGACCCTCCACATCCAGCTGTTTCTGGCCACCTTCCTCAGGTCACCCCCCTGCTGGCAGTGCGACCTTCCCCCCTGTTTAAATATAAAATTCCCCATAAAATTAAATGTTTTTTTATTTCACAGATAAAATGAGAAGCTAACATGTCGGGAGGCAACTCAAAAAACAAGTCGCGGTCGTCACGCGGCGCGGGCTGGGAGGAGGCGGGAGGGGAGTTCTACCAGGAGCTCTACCCCGGGGGCGAGGGGGAGGTCTTCGAGAACCTGCAGCGGGCTGATGCCAAGCGTCTGGCTACGCTGCTGCCTTCCAAGCAGGCTAGGAATAGTAAGTCCTTGTTATTAATGATTTCATCATCAGGTTATTTTTGTCTCCACTGCAGGAGCACAACCCTCTCTCATCTGCCGGAGACAGACGGAGGATTTGGCCTACATTCTACATTTATATTCTTGTTTCAGCTACAACAGTGAAACGCGTGCGATCTCAAAATGAGAGGCGGCAGTCGACGTTTGCTCGAACCACGCAGAGTCGCGACAACCATCTCTCCATGCTGCCGGACCTGTCAGGTGAGGACCGTCGTGATCATCATCAGCCTATCCCTGTCCACTGCTGAACATAGACCTTCCCCAATGAACGGCCACCACATCTGGCCCTTCGCCATCCTTTGCCACCTTTTTTAAAGACGTCGATCCATCTGACTGGAGAACGCTATCATCGACACCGTCCAGGTAAGGACCGGTCCAGCCTAACTATAAACAACTATACAAAAACGCATACATAAAGCTTACGCCTTGGTCTCAGAGGGGTAGGCAATACGCAACTCACACCAACGATCTCTGTGTACTACTAGATGGAGCGTTCCAAACAATCGCTCTGTTCCACGCAAGTAGCCACAACTCTTTCACATTCACTTTGAAACTTGCAGTTACTACTCAGAACATTTAATTATTTACTAAATATTGACATTATTTAACCGTAGCGTCAATATTTAGTAATAATTAAATGTTCTGCGTAGTAACTGCACAAGTTTCAAAATGAATGTGAAAGAGTTGTGGCTACTTGCGTGGAACAGAGTGATTGTTTGGAACGCCCCATCTAGTAGTACATAGAGATCGTTGACTCACACACATAAATACGTTCAAGCTTATCGACACAAAAGCTACAAGGAGCCACTTGCAGCTCATCCAAACCAGCTGGCTGCTGAACTGCTGGACTTAAACAGCAGCCTCCTCAGGCTTAAGCCCACTCCTCAAACCAAAACAGTAGATTAGATTAGATTTATTTATTTCACTTTCACATCTTAAAAATTCAATTTTACATGTCATTCTAATATGGTAAAAGGGATCGTCATAAAATAAAATAATATACAAAATATAAATTACAATGTCAACAATTCAAATAATGTCATAGTATATAACATACTGTCTATGTCAGTATATAATATTAAAATAAAAATTTAAAAATACACTTGGTATTAAATTATCACAAATTAAATTAAACGTCAGAGGGCCCACCAATTTCATTTTTTAGTAAACCCGTAAAAGGAGCTGCATTACAGAATGCAGCACATACATATCCACTTCTTTATCTAATAAAATGCAAGACTGGTTGTAGAGATAGCCGAAAGGTGAAGTAGGAGTGGGCAGGTCACATCTGTCGCAGAACTGACGGCCTAGGGGTAGACGAGACCACGTACGCCGCCAGATGGACCGACGACCTAAGAAGGCGGCTGAAAGTAGCTGTATGCGAATACCGGAGGACCACATGTGGTGGTGTTCATTGAAGGCCTATGTCCAGCAAAACTAAATCTGTGAAGTCACTTGACCTGGTGCTGACAGAATACCAGCGCTGGAGTTCGCGTAGCGTGCTGCAGCATTATGCTGAGTCAGCGCCATTTTATTGCTGCGACACATAGGTTCCTGGATTATTTTTAAATTGTAATTTATTAATTTCTGTTCTGTTTATTTCTCATGTGTGTGTGTGTTGTAGCTATGAATAAATGACCTATTCTATTCTATTCAGCAGTGGTCGTAATACCACTGCGTAATATACACTGAATTTCTTAAAACTTTAACTTCTGCCATAAGTGAAAACGATGAAAAATTATCGTCAATTTAAGAATCTCCATGCAGTGAAATCATTAATTAGCAAAGGTTATTGCACACTCTTTCCCAATGCTCAGTTATTCGCGAACTTTTAGGGAGAAAACAAGTTATTGTGGTGTGTTTTTAATTTCTGGAGTAACTATAGTGAAGAAAAGTCAGTGATCTCACCAAAGTTCTTGTCTGGAAACATTACCAGATCTAAATAGATTGTAGTGGTTATTCTAGTGGAGAAAATATTGCGTAGGCTGTTTACAGACGCAGATCACGAGGGCTATTAACGTAGTGTGAATAGCTCTTGATAAAAGGCAGAATCCACATAAATAGACTATGTAGCGTGTGACCTTGGTGTAGCCATCCCTAAACGCATAACTAGAGGCAAACGTCCTAGGCGTTACGCCGATTAACTTCGGGAGCGCTCGGGATTGATCGGGCCCTCGCCTCCCTCACCACCGCGCATACGCAGGGACGCGATTTTGCACAGGCAGTCGACCGACAGGTACTCTGAGTTGTGGATGTCAGAGCTATCCCGTTTTCGTTCCCGTGCGCTCGCGAATCTCCCAAGTGTTTTCCCTTCTGTCATTTGTTTTTATCCGGAGCTGTGCCCGGGATTGATTATTGTAATTTATTCGGTCATTAAACGTGTACCAACTGAACATTACGCATATTCGTTAACCCACCCCCTACAATTGGCCGCCCAACGTGTTTAACGGATTTTTTGGGGCCCCTACAAGTGGCCTCCCAACGGAGTTAACGGACTTTTTGGTGTTTAATGGATGTTTGTGTGGTTCTACAAAGTAAAACCCAACGTGTTATAGGGGTTTTCATGTGGTTTTAAGTTATATTGCTTCGGTGTTTATCGCGTTTGTCACTGCACATTACGTTGCCACGGGACGTTCGTGCGTGAAACAAGAAAATGCCGCGCAAAACGAGGAACCGTGTTTCCTTGGGAGATAGCGTTAACGAAGAAAGCTCTGGAAACGTTACAATGAGCCAGGAGGCTCTGTCAACTTTGCTGTCGTCAATACAACAGACACAAGCTGAGTTCTGTCAAAATTTACTGCGTGAGGTACGCTCGTCGACTCCATCACATACAGACTCCGGCGCCGCTATCGCGAGCACGAATGCCAGCGGTACTTCTGGAAGTTTTGTAACCGCCGCGACAAGTGGAAATTTTTCTAAGTGCGCGGTGCGTTATACCGGCCTGCCGGAGGAGTCACTAGAGAACTTTATAGACGCGATAGAGGTCTACAAGTCCTGCCTCAACGTGTCTGAAGAAAATGCTTTGCGTGGTATGTCGATGTTGCTTTCCGGTTCAGCGGCAGTGTGGTGGCAGGGTGTTAAAGCCAGCACTAGCACTTGGACCGAAGCTCTAACTAGGCTACGAAGCGCCTTTGGAGAGCGCCGCCAACCATTTCAAGTGTATAAAGAATTATTTGCTTTGGTGCAAGGACAGGAAAATACAGATCTTTTTATAGCAAAGGTGAGAGCACTTCTAGCTAAATTACCTAAAGGTGACTTATCGGAAAAGATAGAGTTAGACATGACTTTCGGTTTATTAGATCGCCGTATAAGGAAACGGCTGGAAAGAGATAATATTAAAACTTTTGATGATCTACTCTACAAGTGCCGTGCTATCGAAGATTCATTGAAGGAGACAAGTACTTCGGTCCTTAACGACTCTACTAGATCAGTGCAGATGTCCAAGTCGTCACGCGTGCCCACCGGTGGTACCACCGCGCGCCGCGTGGACGGCGCGTGCGGCGCCGCCGCTTACGCCGCGCCCGGTTCCCAGACCGCCGCGCCGCCGGCCGCGCCCGCTTTCGGCGCTAAGAAGACGAGTGACAGCGCTATGTCGTTGGAGAAGCAAAAACGTCTCTTCTGTGTGTATTGTAAGAGTAATTCGCATATAAAGGAAAATTGCGAAAAGTTAAAGTGTAAAAGTGATAATAAAAGTGAAACAAAAAGCTCATTTCAGTGTTACGGTTGCGGGGCCGCGAATGTGATTCGTTCTAAGTGCCAGAACTGTAATCCAGGTCAAGCGTTTTATTCGGTGGACGTTAGTTCGTGCACCGCCAGCGCGGGCGCCGGCAATGCATCGGTGTTGTCGAGGCCGATACAGCGACCTCCGCCGCCGCCGCCACCTAGCGTGCCGCCGTCGGCGAGCGCGCCGCCGCCGCCGCAGCAACGACGGGTGCGCGCGGGTTGTCATGGCAACGGCCGCGGCCGGCCGCATGCAATCGTTGAGCAAGTTAACCCTTCATGTGCACAGGGGGGTCCAGGTAACCCTACGGCTGACGTGGGGGTTCATAGTAACTTTTATTTGTGTGATTCTGATTCGAACATAAATTCTCGTAGTGTTTTCGTAGACAATTCGAAATGTTACACTTCTGATGATAATTCAAATGTTTGTAAATGTTTTTCTTACAATTGTGTTTGTGTTAAAAATTGTAACGATATTAATAGCGTCCAGGGGGAGGTTACACCTCAAGTTTTTTCGTCAGCCGCCGTTAGTAAGTCCAGTGGTTGTCAATCTTCTCGCGATAAATACACTGATCGTCAATCTTTTAAGGATAATGGGCCTTGTCGTCGTCCTGTTTTAAATATTAGCATCTTAGGCGAACGCGGCACTGCGTTGGTTGACTCTGCGGCTATAAGCTGCGTAGCTGGTCACACGTTACACGCTATCCTGAGAGGAAAAGGACACCCGTTAGTCCCGTCAACAAAAACTGTTAGGTTGGCGGACGGTGTCAGTAGGTTGATGAATGTACTTACCGCAGAAGTAGAGGTGACACTCCGACATAAAACAATGAAAGTTCCGTTTTTAATTTTCCCTGACGCGGACGCTAATGAGTCTCTTCTTGGCGTTGATTTTTTAAGACAGTTTAATATTTCGGTTGATTTCGGTAATGCAAGCTGGCATTTTGATGAAAATGTTGAACAGAAGTTTGGTTTACAGTTTGAAAACGTGTCACCTTTAACTTCATGTGCTGCTCTGAATGTCCTTAGGGATGACGAGGCGACGTCGCTTAGTGGAGAACAACGCGAGGTGCTTGCCCGCCTTCTCGTTGAAAATCAGGACATATTCGAATTAGGGGGAGAACCGACACCGTTTGCAGAGCACCGAATTGACACAGGCGATCATCCTCCTGTTGCTGTGCCTCCGTATAGGTTGACGCCTGCCAAGAAGGAAGTTATGCGGGCTGAGATTGATAAAATGTTGGCCAATGACATTATCGAGGAGTGCGAGTCTGCGTGGGGGTCCCCTGCGCTCTTGGTACCTACAAATGGTGAAGTTAGGTTCTGTGTCGATTACCGCAAGCTTAATGCGGTCACCAAGACCGATGTTTATCCAATGCCACTTATAGACGAACTGGTACAGTCGACGAAACGTAACTGCTTCATGAGCACTCTCGATATGAGAAGTGGCTTTTGGCAAGTCAGCGTCAAGGACTGCGATCGTGATAAAACGGCATTTTTGTCACCGTTTGGTACATACCGATTTAAGCGAATGCCCTTTGGCTTAAAGAACGCGCCGTCAACCTTTCAGAGGCTCATCGACAGGCTTCGTTCGAGTGCGTCACTTAAAGATGTGACCTTGCTCGCGTACCAAGATGACATATTAGTTATTTCAGAAGGGTTTGAGAAACATGTGGCGGACCTTCGTGCTGTGTTCGAAAGGCTACGCACATTCAATCTGCGCGCCAATCGTGGAAAATGTGTTTTTGCACGTGAAGAGGTCAAGTACCTAGGCCATGTCATCACCCAAGATGGAATTTCACCAGATACAGACAAGGTAAGTGCTGTACTAGACATGAAGGTGCCGTCTTCGTTGCGCCATCTTCGAACCTTTCTGCAGACCTGTTCGTGGTTTCGAAAGTTTGTCCCGAACTTTTCTGCTATTGCGGAGCCATTGACGCGCTTGCTCAAGAAAAACCATGTCTGGGTATGGGGCTCAGAACAAGATGAAGCGTTTCAGGAGCTGAAAAAGCGACTTACGTCCGCCCCAATACTTGTCCAGGCGGATTATAGCAAAACTTTTGTCCTTCGAACAGATGCCAGTAATTACGCTCTCGGAGCCGCTTTGCTTCAGGGTGAAGGAAAGGACGAGCGGCCCATTGAATATGCCAGCCGTCTTCTCACGCCTGCCGAGAAGAACTACAGTACCACCGAGCGTGAAGCTCTAGCCGTAGTGTGGGCTGTGGAGCGTTTTAGAGGTTACGTTGAAGGGCATCCTGTCGTAGTAGGTAGTGATCATAAGCCACTTAAATGGCTCCTAACATTGAAGTCGCCGTCTGGAAGATTGGTTCGATGGGCGCTCAAGCTGCAAGCTTTTAATATACAATTTGAGTATACTCCCGGAAGAGCAAATGTCGTAGCCGACACCTTGAGCCGTCCTGTTTGCGAGAACAGTAACAGAGACCAATGTGGTGTGTGTTCGGTTGTCGTAGACTTACCTGCTAAAAGTCCAACGGATTTGCGTCGTGCTCAGCTCGATGATCCGGAACTTGAGAAAATTTTAAGAGACCTCGAAGATACCTCTGATGCCGCGCCAGTTGCAGAGAAGCGATGGTCTGAGAGAGGGTACTTCATCCAACAGGGAGTTTTGTATAGGTTTAATCCCGACGTCGATAGCGAAGAGCCGCAGTTGGTAGTTCCTGTTAGCCTTCGCCTCGATATTGTTAAGGAGTGTCACGATTCTTCGTTTGCGGGACACCATGGGATTGATAGGACTTTTCACAGGATTTCTCAACGTTTTTTCTTTCCAGGTATGCGCCGTTTCATATCTGATTATATTCAAACCTGCGCTACCTGTCAACGATATAAAGCTTCTAACAAGAAGCCTTCTGGTCTTCTTCAGACCCCTGTTCTGAATCAAAGAGGGGAAGTTCTGGCCATAGATCTTTTCGGTCCGCTTCCGCCTGGAGAAAAGGGGGAGAAATGGTTATTATTGGTTGAGGATACTGCGACTCGGTGGGTAGAGCTTTACGCTTTGAAGGAAGCATCTTCCGAGACGTGCGCTCGAGTCCTTATAGAGGATTACTTTCTCCGCTATGGGCTACCACGTCGCATTGTGTCCGACAATGGAGTTCAGTTCATTTCAGCTGTTATGCAGCAGTGCATGTTTGTTTTGGGTATTAAGCAAGATCTGTTGCCTTTGTATCATCCGCAGGCGAATCCAGCGGAAAGGAAGAACAGGGACCTTAAGGTTCACCTAGCTCAACTATTGGACACGGAACATACTACTTGGCCGTCGCATCTACCATCTGTTAGGTTTGCAATGAATTCGGCAGTATGTCAAACCACTGGTGTTTCGCCGTCGTTTCTTATGTTCGCTAGGGAACTTCGTTCTCCCTTAGATGCTCAACACGATATCAGGGCTGTGTTAGGTAAAGAAAATTTTGTACCTCAGATTACACCTTATTTAAAAAGGTTTTTAAACTCGTTGGTCTCCGTAAGAGACAGAGTAGAGTCGCATCAAGATAAACGCAAGGACTATGCTGATAGGTCACGTAAACATGAAGCGTTCGTTGTAGGAGATCGAGTGCTTGTCAAATCTCACGTTTTGAGTAATGCAGCCAGAAACGTTTCGGCCAAGTTTGTCCCAAAAAGAGATGGGCCGTATCAGGTAGTAAAACAGATTAGTCCTACGTCCTATCTTATAGCAAATTTCAACGAGGAGGTTTTGGGGAAGTTCCACGTGTCGGAACTTAGTCGTTTTCATTGTAGAGATGACTCGCCTCCTGATCCAGTCATGCCGAAGCGGACAAGAGGACGTCCTCGTCTTCAAAATGCTGGTGTCCGAGTTCATGAACGAGGGCGTTCTGATGAACTCGAGGGGGAGTCTGTAGCGTGTGACCTTGGTGTAGCCATCCCTAAACGCATAACTAGAGGCAAACGTCCTAGGCGTTACGCCGATTAACTTCGGGAGCGCTCGGGATTGATCGGGCCCTCGCCTCCCTCACCACCGCGCATACGCAGGGACGCGATTTTGCACAGGCAGTCGACCGACAGGTACTCTGAGTTGTGGATGTCAGAGCTATCCCGTTTTCGTTCCCGTGCGCTCGCGAATCTCCCAAGTGTTTTCCCTTCTGTCATTTGTTTTTATCCGGAGCTGTGCCCGGGATTGATTATTGTAATTTATTCGGTCATTAAACGTGTACCAACTGAACATTACGCATATTCGTTAACCCACCCCCTACAACTAACTTATGGTAAGTGTTTAGATTAAAAGAAAATAAAGATATAAGACAGTGAGACTCCGTCGCACGACTGGACAGAGATAGTATGAAGGGATGGAACAGTCGTGCGAGTGAGACAGCGGTAGCGCTCCAGTTTCTTCACTCACATAAACATGGTGTAGCGTAAAATAATTTTTTTAATTTTTCGGTAATTTAATACTTTCTGATGTACTTACGACTGAAAAACTAATGCCATGTATCTTTTTTTTTGTATTTTAAAACGCAGATTAAATGGCCGAAAAGGCATTTTATTTTTGTTTTATAAACAAATGTAAATGACATGCAATCAGCCATTATTCTGTATTGGGCTGAACAAACTAGGTCTATTGTACTTGGTTTCGTAGGTACATATCCCTCACTTAAATAGTGCCCTTACTTAAATAAAACCGGACTTAAATACAACTTTTTTAACTTGCAGAGAACCTGTCAAACGAGGAACGTACCTGGGACGAGATTATGCAGATCAAAGCCATGCCAGTGCCCATGAGCCAGAAGATCGAGCTCAAGGCAAGGCTGCAGGTACAACTATGGTCTATATAATATTTCCCCAATACTAGAGAAGACCGCTAAGTGTCAAAATGCTAAAAGGTACCAAACTTGTATTCTATGCAGCCTAGAGATAGATGGGTAAAACACATCCCTTTACACTGAGTGATAATAAAATGACTGTTAATATTTTTTCCACTAACTTAGTATCACATTTAGAAATCATTCATATAAAAATAAGTTTCTTTTTTTGTAAAAAAATTTTCATAAATAAAAAGCGATATTTCTTATACGTATGCTCACGCGGCAGGGAACGGAGGGTAGCGGAGAGGTGTGTCGAGGAGCGCGGCCAGTCATCGAACTCCGCGCGCGCGCGATGTATTTTTCATAAAGTCTCATGTTTTTCGGAAAACTTAGAAGCGTCATAATTTCATAACTCATAAGTTAACTTTTTATTTTTTTTACTAAATTAAAAATAGACCGAATTCATATTTTTTATTTTCACTACAGAGCATGTTCTCAGAATATCCACAGACATTTTCTTCTTATCCTATATAACTTGTTATAATATAATCTAATGGATTTGGTATTCACTCGCTCAAACCGTTGCATGAAACGTTAACAACGCGGACGCATGTAACGTTACCTTTCTCCGTTTTACAGAACGCCACCAAACTCCGACTCCAGGGACTGGAACAGCTGCATTGGAGGCAAAGGAAGGTCTGGCATCGCTTCCGCATACGATTTACCGAACTCGTCGGCAAACTCGAACTGTGGCAGTCGGCCTTACGAGAAATAGAAGGCAGTTTCGGCACTGGAGTCGTGTCATACTTCCTGTTTCTACGGTGGTTACTATTCTTAAACATAGCCATATCTGTACTTGTAATAATGTTTCTTATATTACCAAAGACTTTGCTAGTCGATGATAGTCGTAGTTGCGATAGTTTTGAAGTTAATTCCACCGTTTGCTGCTCCAAAGCATATTTGGACAGAAATCTGACGGATTCCACTATATTTCTCGATGTTATACAAGGCACAGGCGTAATGGAAAGGACTATACTGTTCTATGGTGTATACAGCGATCAGATTTACAAATATTACTTGAAGAGTCTGTGGGAAAAAGAAATGTATTATAACATGCCCCTGGCATATATTTTAGTGCCGATTTTGTGGGCCCTTCTGTCTCTGATAGCTATAGTAAAGACTGGGGCTAAGGGTTTTAAAGAACGATTGGTCGAAAGCGAAGGGCAGTTTTATAAGTATTGCAATTTAGTGTTTGGAGGTTGGGATTTCTGTATACACAATGATAAGTCAGCTAAAATAAAGCATAAGGGCTTGTTCAATGAAATAAAAGGTTGTCTCGAAGAAGAAAGGTTTAAAGAAGAAAGGCAGATGAGGAGTCGGGAAAGCCAAATTCTGCTTTACCTCAAAAGGCTGTGCGTGAATGTCATAGTTTTTGTAATGCTGGTCGCGTCCGGCGTTTCAATTTACTACGTTTTCAATTACTGCATGGGCCAACTGAACGATAATGCTCAAACTCAAATTAATCCTGAAATTGTAATCTTGAACGGAACTTTAGCTGAAAAGTTAATAAGTTTCGACAGTTTTGGTCAACTTAAGAAAACGCTTTTGGAATTTTTACCCTTTCTAAGTATAGTCATACTTAATTTAATAGTTCCTGTGGTTTTTAGCTATCTAACTCAGTTTGAAAACTACATACCAGCTCAAGTTATTATAGTAACTCTACTTAGAACGGTTTTGCTTAGATTGTCATCGTTAGCAGTGTTATTGTGGCAGATTTATATAAATGTGACGGAAAACGGAGTGGATTGCTCGTTGATAATCGAAAATACGGCATCAGTCGAATGCTGGGAAACGTACGTAGGACAGCAGCTGTACAAATTGATTTTAACAGACTTTGCTGTGCAATTCGTGACTACATTCTTGATAAATTTGCCAAGGGCGTTTGTAGCTCGTCATACTTCCAGCAAGTGTTTCAAAGTTATCGGTGAGCAGGAGTTTTATTTACCCAAACATGTTTTAGATATCGTCTACACTCAAACTATAATATGGATGGGTTCCTTCTTCTGTCCTTTTCTACCAATAATCGGAACTATATTTTATTTCCTCATCTTTTACATAAAGAAATTCACTTGTCTAACCAACTGCACACCTTCTCCTGTTGTCTACAAAGCGTCCAAATCTAAAAGTCTATTCATGTCTGTATTGCTTCTAGGTTTCATCATGTCTATAGCACCAGTCGCTTATTCCATAGCTGAGATACTGCCTTCTATAAACTGTGGACCTTTTAGAGGTCTCAAAACTGTCTGGGAGTTTGTCGTTATCACTTTTGATAGATTTCCATCAGTGCTAAGGGATCTGATATTCCTTATTGGTACTTCTGCCATAGCTGTACCAGTGTTTGCTATACTGCTGTTCGTTTTGTATTACTACTGGGCTGTGGCTACAGCGAACAGGCACATGGTAGTGGTTTTAAAGAATCAGTTAGTGTTAGAAGGGCATGATAAACAGTTTTTGCTGAATCGTCTCAGTGCATTTATAAGGCAGCATCAGAAAAGGTGTGAAAGAAGGAATAGAGCCAGTTTCGCTGATGATAACTCGTCTGTAAGGCAAAGTTCGAGATAAAAACGTACACTAAGGCTGACAGGTGTGGGAAATTAACCTACGCCGCCATTTTTTTTTTATAAAAAAATTATATAATCCGAGAAAATCTCTTTAATCCATTCATTTATTGTACGTGCGAAACTAAGGCATCATGAATAAACATGGACTACTTATGTTGTGATGCATATTTCAGTAATAAACTACAATGGGCCCGATTCTGAAGGCACACATTTAAAATTTGATAGCGCTAAAATAGGTTTCGTCTTCATAATACTGAGTGACAAGGATAGCAACAGTTTTAGTGCTGTCAAATTTTAACATTGTGCCTTCAGAATCGAGTCCAATGTCAGTGTTAAAATGTAGAAATTATGCAATTGGTGACAGCTCGCAGGTGTGACGTTCCTGCGGTAACTTCACTTTTTAATTTCCTTACTCACTAATTAGTACTGAACAGGTTTTTGATCGCTACAGGCGCTGGTGAGAATTTTTGCGGCGCCAATAGAACCGTGCTCACCTAGAACCCAAAAAGTGTTAGGTTAGCGCCTTTTAAACTCTGATAGACTAAACTTACTCGTATAATTGACAGCTCGAAGGACATTTTGTTCCCCCATATGTACGGTTATTCATCAAAAAGATGAAAATATGTGTTACCGTTTGCAAGTGCACAAATTTTTAAAATTAAACTACGAGTATGATGGACATTGATGACGGTCGAATACTTTTTTAATTAAAGCTATTAATGGTTCCACAAACCATTAAAAAAGTATTGCGTTTTTCGACATCTGTACAGTTTTTGTAAATATACAGTACTTATACCTAATTAATAATGGATCTGTTAGTAAGTATAAATAAAACATTATGTAAGATTTTGTATTGTCAGAAAGGAATATAAATTATACATTCCTTCTTGTCTTGTCCTATGTGTGTGGATTAAGTATTTCGGTGGATTCACAATGCAGCACATTGTCACGTTTTTATCGCCGCGATTTGCAGCATCTTTGCGAATTCGGTTATTGGTAAGCGTCGCAAGAAATACCGCTGTCGTGGTGTTGCATTGTGAATCCACCTTTAATCTAAATTCACAGTACAATGCCATGACAACGTTAAACTTTATTAGATGCGACAAAAATATAACCTAAAAATAACTCTTTCTTATATGATGTACAACCGTGGATTGTGATTGGCCGAAACTGCCAAATTTATCGGACAAATGCGGTGCTATATGAATCCACCTTTATAACTGCAATTTCACGCGGGTTGCGTTTAAAAGCTTATTTGACGTTAGCTTTTTCACTACGATTCGTGCTGTGATAGCTCAATTCAATGTCAAATCTACCTGTGTGAAATCGCGGCGTATTGTGAATCTAGTTTTAAGCTGCATTCACAGTGCAACAAACTCACGTTTTCGTTTCAATTTCATCGCGGGCTGCCATCTTGGCGAATTGGGCCAATCACAGCACGCGTTGCTGGAAAAAGCTATGGGTTCGTCCAACTAGTCATACTACTATTAAGTCCACGATCGGACAGATTGGACAAAAAAAGTCCAACTACTTATACTGCTTAGTATCATCATCAGGTTCAGGTTATTTTTTGTCTCAACTGCAGGAGCACAACCCTCTTTCTACTGCCGGAGACAGACAGAGGATTTGGCCTACACTCCCCGCGCTGGCCAGACGGGTTGGGGAGGCCTGACTGATGTTTTATAATGTATTCCCTTATTACTGCTTAGTATGACATATTGGAAATGAGCATTTACATCGCATCGTGCGTGAAATCGCGGCGCGTGATGTCGTTGTGAAAACGGTGGCTTTACACGTAAACGTTCTATTTGTTCTTTTGTTCAGGGGTTAAGTCATGGTGGGAATTCCAAACAAAAAATAATAGATTACTAGCCGATTCGGGGTTTGCCCGCGTGGAGTCGGTTTTTCTTTCCCACAGGAACAGATTTCCAATAGTAAAAACGAGCCTATATACATTTCCATGACGGGCTATTGTTTGCAATAAAAGAAATGGTACAAATAGGTAGTCAATAAAAAAAAATCGTTTGTGACATCATCATCTATTTCGTACATTACCCGCCAAAGCAACTTTACCAGTAACATGTACTGATAATAACGTATTTTTTTGTATAATTTGTACGTAAACTCGTTTTATTTTCGCGGTTATGTTTTGACGCAAATGAATGTGGTCAGCGAAAACTTCAACCCTTTCATTTACTGTTAAATTTGCAGCGACGACTGCATTGAACAGGATCAGCATATTTGTGAAACACATTTCAGTAAATCCACAAAGCAATGCATGCTTTTCCTTTGTGTCGTTAATTCCAGCAGTGACTGAAATTTAAATTACAGCCATTTTAGAGTTCTAATTTAAGTTACAACTACTGCATTAAGGAAATATGCATAAGAACACATACATTTAATGTTTATTTTGCCCCCCAGCCTTTAATAATCACAATAAATGAAAGGATTGAAGATATTTTCGTTGTTTGGCGTAAACAAAATGGCCGCCATGTAGGCATTACCGTAGCATTTATATAGTGATCTCAATATTATACTTAGTAATGTTTTGAAGGATTAATCAGGTTTGTCCAACGATCTCTATGTACTACCAGATGGAGCGTTCCAAACAATCGCTCTGTTCCACGCAAGTAGCTACAACTCTTTCACATTCACTTTGAAACTTGTGCAGTTACTACTCAGAACATTTAATTATTTACCAAATATTGACATTATTTAACCGTAGCGTCAATATTTAGTGATAATTAAATGTTCTGCGTAGTAACTGCACAAGTTTCATTGTGAATGTGAAAGAGTTGCGGCTACTTGCGTGGAACAGAGCGATTGTTTGGAACGCTCCATCTAGTAGTACATAGAATCGTTGGGTTTGTCATTATGTTTTACTTTTAAAAGCTTACTCGAATGAATACAATTTGATCAATCTTTCTAACAGTTAAAAGCCTTTAGACATATGTAAAATACTTAGTACAACAAAATACTCTGTGCCGTTCTCGTAACTGTTTTGTTTCGCTACGAAAGAAGATTCTACATAATAAAAAAAAGGAAGTATTTCGGTATATTGGATGAATTTAACAAGCCTACTCGTCTGTTTTAATATTGCCATATTTGAAATAATGATAAATAGCTGATTCTCGGTTTAGAAACCCCAATCGTCCCGTTAGTGTCGTCAAGGCGATTTAAGGTATTGCACCAGGCAACGTTCTGTGCATATTAGGGTCAGTTTATAACTGCGATCACCAATCAGTTCGCCAAGCGTGGTGATTGCAGCATATCCCTGTTGGGACAGCACGCCAAAAGCGTCATTCTATTGGGGAGTTCAGCAGTGGACGTATTTGGGCTGATGATGAATGCCGAATGAAATAGAAAATGATTGTTTTCGTAAGATTTTGGTATCAAAAACGTGCATCTTATTTTCAGGGCCAATGTGACACGTTTAAAAAGAAAAGGTTTTTTTATAAAACTGGCTTGTTAGCGAGCCATTTGGTCTCCAGACAAAACTTCCTTCGTCTGAGTTTTGGTCAAATAAAAGTATTTTTTGCCAAAAAGTAGACTGCATTTCAATTACTCTTTATTGCACAATAAAAATACAACAAAATAGCTTATATTAAATACGTCTAGGCGGTCTTATCGCTAAAGGCGATTTCGTCTAGGCAACCTAAATTTTTTTACCTTTTAAACTCTCCTGTATACAGACGATATGAGAATTTGTTTAACGCTATTACGTTTGCTTGTAAATAAACAGTTACGAACGAGCGAAATTAAAATCTTTTTTTCGTAGGTAGTAATGAAAAATAGTTACGAACGAAACCTGTAATGAATGACCCGTTCAGTATAGAATGCTGAATAATTTTTATTTTACGAATTTGGGAAGTTTGCAAATATAACCTTTAGCAATTTTTTTTGTCAAATATTCAAAGGTTTTTGTTAAGTATTCAATATAACTCTGTGCCTTCAATGAAAAAGGATTAACTTAAAATGATGCAACTTTTCAGGGCAATTAATTTTTAATATGTTCTGAATTTTTTTTCTCGATAACAGTTTCATGTTTTTTTTATGGAATTCCTTCATATTGTACCGTTTTTAAGATAAAAAAAACTCAAAATATGATTAAAAATTGTCTCCTGAAAAGCAGCACTTACTAAGTAATGTATGTAACCTGTAATCTCAGGCTCCCCAGTACAGACTGCATGGTCTAGTGTGGAGCTCCAATATGTATTGTCCTGTTCATTTTAATGTTTTCATCATCATCATCATCAGGTTATTTTTGTCTCCACTGCAGGAGCACAACCCTCTCTCGTCTGCCGGAGACAGACGGAGGATTTGGCCTACACTCCCCGCGCTGGCCAGACGGGTTGGGGAGCCCTGATTGATGTTTTATAATGTATTCCCTCAGTCGCCTTGTACGACATCCACGGGAAGAGTTGGAGTGGTCCTATTCTACTCTACCGGAAACTACACGGCATATGTAAATTTAATGTTTTAATCGTACTTAAATAATGTAATTACATAATTTTAAGGATGACTGTAATAGTCTATTAATCTGGTAGTTTATAATAATAAACTATATGATAATTCACAATATGATAACTCTAATGAGTTAACATCCTTTTTCACTGAGGCACAGAATTCTACTTTTTAAACCAGTATCTCTTGTAAATAATGCATAAGATTCTGTTGAAACTATATATAAAAAAAATAGTGTAAAAATTTGATAAATTTACATGTGACGCTCAAATTATTCCATATATGTTTCTGATTCAGCTCAGAGTCGCGGCCAAGTTATATAAATATAAAAAAAACAACGGATAATTGCATTTAATTAAGCGTATGAAAATTACGACACTGCCACACATCTCAAGATATTTATGAAAATAATCATTACACTATTATGAAAAATAAATTATTGTAGCTATATACAGTGGTTTTTTTTTTCGTATTTTCAACTTCTAGGCTTAGTTGGGTTTTTGCCACAAACACAATTTTTTTTATTATTTCATCTCTTCAAAAAATGCATACAATAACTCCGCCAAACTGTATAATACAGATTGTTGGCAGAAATTGCTCTCTTACTTTATACACACCTATGGCAGGGAATACTAAAAAATCGTGGGTTCGATTCCCACTGAGAATGATAATAGCTTGTTATATGCGAGTACAGGAAATCCAAGATTTAGGTAACGACCTAACCAATGGTGAAAACCGAATCGAAATCCATACAGTAGTTTGCGAGATAAGAACGAACATACATAATATGAAAGCGGGTCGGGCAACTGTTTTCTATTAAATTTTTGTTCTACCAAAATCTTAGAAAAACATAGTTACGAGTTAGTGCGGCGTGGCCGTACCGTTTTTTTTATTCTTTTGTTTACGCCAGTTTATTATTTTAATAACTAAAAACATGCGAAATAATGTCCTTTTATATTTATTTAATTACGTATTTATGTAAAAAAAAACACCCATAATCTAGTAAAATCTCATTTATTTACCTTTTTTAGATATCAAAATATTAAACTTTATACATATTTTGACCAGTTTAATGAATTACGCTTCATTTTCTTAAACAATTAGTGTGCTGACTTCAAAACTGAAAAAGAATCAACTGGTTTTTAATTACATCAGAAACCGCATCAAAATTTGTTTAGCTGTATTCTGCTCAATGTATCCATTGTACTGGAGAGCTTATGTCCAACAGTGGACGTGTATGATGATAATAATATCAGATAGAAAATTATTGTAATTCCTCGACTCCAGTTTTAAAATCAATGAATAGTAATTTGCTAATTAATATATTATAAATTATAATGTACTAGCATCTGCCTCGCGGCGTTGCCTGCAGTTATACAAGTTTCTCGAGGGAACAGATTTTCCCGTGGGAAACATCGAATCCAATAATGTGATATAATACAATTTAAATGTTATCATGGATGTGTAATCTCAAGAACTATTAACAAGAAAATGTATTTAATTAAATTATATTTGAATACTTGCGGGCAACGCCGCGGGCACACGCTAGTGGTAAATATAATCAACAAACATTTATAATTAGAAATAGTTACACTATTAGTTGGTATATCTAAGATCTTAGGTACTCTGGAACTACTCTAATTAAACCCTGGACCGCGATTATTAGATCACATTCAGCGTACAGCAGTGGACACGCCACTCAACGATTCATATCAACGGTGGATGACAAAGGCTAAAATAGCTTGGTGGCGTGGACGATCCGGGCGGACTTTTAAACGGTAGAAGTACAAATTCAGATTTTTGGATATGTATTATATATTTTTGTAAATTAGCTGTAGGTTTCAGAATTAATAAATAAAAAAATATGTGGAGCACAAATTCAGGTACAAATTTTGTACGTTTATAGAATTCTGATATCTTTTGTAGTTATCGAGATATAACCGTGGCTCTGCTGTAGTGAAGTCATTTTGGCAGAGCCACAAACAAACCTGAATATCTCGGAAACGGTAAGGGTTAGAGATCTGAATTTTGGATATGTGGATGACAAATTCGAGTACAAATTTTTTACTATTACAGATTTTTGATATCTTTTGTAGTTTCCGAGATATAGCGTGGCCTGCTGTAGTGACGTCATTTTGGCAGAGCCACCAATATACTCCTACGAGGGGCGTTCAAAATATTCTCGGTATTCGAATGAAGACAAACAAGTACGAAAAGTTTGATATTTTTATTTTTCAATATACTCCCCCCCTATGTTAATACACTTAAAAGATCGATCAATTATTTTTTTTAATCCCTCATAATAATATTTTAGATCCTTGGTGTAAAAATGCTCGTCCACTGCCGCCTTCAACGCTTCATCGTCAGAAAATCGATTTCCACGCAGATCCTTTTTGAGATTGGGGAACAAAAAGAAGTCGCTGGGGGCTAGTCCGGACTATACGGTGGATGAGTTATAGTTCCAAACCCACATTCAGCAATAGCTGCCTTGGCAATATGAGCAGTATGGACAGGGGCGTTGTCATGCAGAAGCAGAACACCTTTGGTTAACTTTCCTCGCCTCTTTTCTTTGATTGCATCCCTTAATTGACGTAGAATGTTTGCGTAGTACTGTCCTGTGATATTTACACCTTTTTCTTTATAATCGATTAACAATACTCCTTCACAATCCCAAAATATTGTTGCCATAACCTTGCCAGCGGAAGGGACGACTTGAACTTCTTGGGATGAGCTGAACCCTTAATGTGCCACTGCATAGACTCCTGTTTACTCTCTGGGTCATAATGATGAACCCAGGTTTCATCTCCAGTAACTATCTTTTGCAGCACCTCATCAGGATTTTCGCCACACAGGTCAATAAAATCGGAACAACAAGCTGCACGCATATCTTTTTGAAGCCGAGTCAGCATTCGCGGAACCCATCTTGCACTCACTTTTGACATATTAAGATGGTCATGGATAATATCATGTACGGTACCAATAGAAAGATTGGTTACTTGAGCTATTGATTTTATCTTCACTCGACCATCTTCCAATATAAGGTTTTCCACCTGATCAATATTTTCTTGTGAAGTAGCTACTACAGGCCGGCCAGGTCTAGGGTCATCTTTAATACTCTCCCTGCCACGTTTGAATTCGCTTGACCACTTTTGAATGGTAGATAAAGAAGGAGCAGACTCACGGTAAACACAATCCATTTCCTCTTTTATGGTTTTTTGATTTTTACCCTGTTTTGTCAAGAATTTTATGACGGAACGATGTTCTAATTTCGTTAACATTGTTAATTCACTCATAGTGTTCATGTTTGTTCAGAAATTGCAGAAAAACAAAAGAACATCTCGGTTTGAATTATACTTTTTTTTTAGTCAACGAATGAACCTTAGCAGCCAGTAACAAAACAAATACAAAAAGAGGTTGTAAGATATCAATACCGAGAATATTTTGAACGCCCCTCGTATAACTTTTGAACGGCTGAAGTACAAATTCTAATTTTCGAGTACAAAATAGTACATTTTCAGGACAAATTTTCTGCATGGTCAGATTTCAAATCAGAGACCGTGGCTCTGCCAAAATGACGCAAGCGACGATCCGCTCGGAGCGACTCGACTGCTGTTTGCATATTGATATAAAGCGGACCTTCCGGGCAGGATCTTCCGCTAAATGTACAGTCTAAATAGTCCCCTAGTAGAGAGAACCTAGGCACCAAAATCACTTCGAATCAAATGTACAAAAATATTTATTTTTAGCTGAAAAAGTGGAAAACTCTAACTATATATTATTATTATTATATATATATAAAGGTACCCTGTGCCATTTATTATTATATAAATATGTATATTTAACAAAATAACAATTCTTATCATTTACTTATAATAATAAACAAACATTTGTAACTTGGGTACAAATTTTAATACGTAATATTATCTTTATTATTTACCATACAACGAACGAATGGTATCCGGAACAGCATCTGAAATGTTTAATCAAAGCTTAATACACTTTTTATGGTCTGAAGAGGCAGCGGGCCTGATGGTAAGCGGCCACTATACACAAACTGACCACTTATAGTGGTTAAATTGCTCAAATGCAATGTGGTTTTACCTACCCCAAGACCTTAGTAGGAACAACTTACGTACGACTCTCACAGGACATTGTGGCCTGAACAAACACATTTTGAACCACAGGAGTGTGCAGGTTCTGTGAGGAAGCAGAGGAAACAGTTTACACGCAAAAGAAATACACACCTGGGTAACTTGACACTAACTATTTGGCACTGTAGACAAACTTGTCTGCACCGGGTGCGACTGAAAATCAGCGCCCAGCACCTTACTTGGTCTAGGCATATGCTGAGTCGTTTGCCCTTTTGCTGCCACGGCACACGCATACTATTTTATCTATGTTAAAAATTGTAAATTGTTTTCTCTAGTTCTTATAATCCTTTTTCTTGCTTTGTTGGTTTATTCTTTGTGTGTGCCAATTATGGTAGTAAATAAATGGTTTTTCTTTCTTTCTTTACTTGCTTGGCCCTAACGCAAGGCAGTGCTAAAATCTATGTGCAGTTTCTAACTTCTGCAAAGCTTAACACGGAACTATAGTATGATGGCTATCACAATAGACCGGTCTGATACAAGGTCTAGACTGAAAACTCGATATAGCCTCAACACGAATAACAATACCCCAAGATCTTAAGATCTCGTAAGATCTTGCCCCCCCCCCCCCACATCCACATGTGGCTATGGTATCACACACACATATCTCTTATCCTCTCAGGCTAGCACACTTTTGTACACAGAATGCACTCTTAAAAATTTAATAGTATTAGATGTCTAATAAATTAAAACGTAAAGTACGCGTGTCTGTATATTGAAAATGTATGGGGGTCTAAGGATAAGTAATAGAACACATTTCGATCATTGAAAGGGGGGTGTGAGGAAAGTCGTCATGGAAGTGTAGGGGCAAAGTGAGGAAGGTGTACGTTAGTAGGTATCCATACACAGAACAACAAAGTATAATATGCTCGGCATTCAGGTTACGATGACATTAGGACTCACTACATTTGGGAGTGGGATTCTTGAGTGGGAGTGGAAGGGAGAAAGAGAACGGGTGCGGGAGTGGGAAGGGAGACGGATTCTGTAGACCACGCGAGCGGAGCCGCGGGCACAGCTAGTAAATAATAAACGAGTTTTTTTTTCTCCCAAAAAATAGTACTAACATAGTCACCATGTTTAGTTAATGGTAGCGGCGTGTTCAAAGTCCCCTTTGTCCAGTTGCCGCTGGGCCTTCGCCGGCTCGTAGACGAGCATCGACACGCGCTCGGGGCTGGTCTTGTTGCGCTGCATGTCTGCAAACAATACCCTCATCAGTTTATCCAAAAGCAGTAGGTGGGTAAGTTCGGTACATACTCTTATCTTGTTATATTGGATGGTAACAAAAATTTCCAGTAACTCAGTATCACATTTGAAAATCATGAAAAAATAAACAGAGTTTTCTTCAAAATTTTGATGAAGAGAATGCGATATTATTTGAACGTATGCTCAGTAGTTGCGGCGGGGAGTGGAGGGTTGCGGAGAGGTGCGGCGGGGTCGCGGGGGCCATAGTTCATTCATAAGCAGAGTGAACTAAAGCTAGTATTTTATTGTACCCTGGCCATCGCCGCCCCCTCAATTTTAAGCGCCCTAGGCCACCGCCTTGTTTGCCTATATGAACGGGCCGGCCCTGGTTAAACAGCAAATACAGCCTCGGTGGCTCGGTCATTAGACTCGAATGCCAGAGGTCGTGGGTTCGATCTCACTGGGGACAGACCATTTTGTGCAAGTCGGTCCCGGTCTGGATGTTATATTTGTGAATTGTCTTTACCTTGTTATATATCAGGAGAAAATCCTAGTTTGGGATTAGACGAGTGTATGTATGTGCATGTATGGATTATTTATTATTATCATTCATCGTTTCGCTGTCCTCTCCTTAGCGTCACATGGGCCTGCTGCCGGGCCCTGTGCAGTGCAGTAGCTAGACACAGTACTCACAGCGCAAGCTGAGCCGGCGCTTGTGGTGCGCGCTCAGCTCGAGCTGGCGCCGCACCAGCTGCGAGGCGGAGGCGGGCCGCGCGCTCAGCGGCAGCGAGCGCGCCTGCAGCGTCACCTCCGACGTAGGCTTGTTGCCGTGCTCTGTAATAGCACACATCAAAAATGTACATAACGAGAATTATTG
The DNA here is from genome assembly GCA_947086405.1 of Esperia sulphurella. Classification (NCBI taxonomy): domain Eukaryota; kingdom Metazoa; phylum Arthropoda; class Insecta; order Lepidoptera; family Oecophoridae; genus Esperia; species Esperia sulphurella. The sequence continues at coordinate 7,389,453 of OX352282.1, forward strand.
ACATTTTTTTGTTAAGTATGCAGATATTTAGCGCTAAATAGCCCATAAAATATTATGAATTATTTAAATCGGACCGAAAATTGTGAAAATACAGCAATTTCAATGAAATAGTTCCAAAAAGGGAAGTGACGTCAGTCGTCGCGTCGCAGGAAGAAGTGTGCGCAGCACACTAGCGCAGTCCGCCGTAAATAAATCACGCGCGACACAGAGCGATGAATGAACTCCGAGCGAGAGGGCGAGAAAATTGTAACAAGCGACGTCGACATGAAAAGCGTGCGCGTTTTGAAAAGTTGCGTTAAATAATCTTTAATAACTTCGTCATTTCTTGATGGATTTCAATAATTTAAAATATAAAACCATCTGCAATGTACGCTATATATACTAAATAAAAATCTTTTTATATGACTGATCCTCATTGTGGGGCTCTCGAAATAAGACTTAGAAATTCTTCTTCTCAGCTTTATTATAAGGAGCAAATGGTTCAGGGGAATGCACAAAACTACTTTCTGTATGTCCCGTCTTAAAATACTCTCAACCCCAGGTTTTTGAGGGTTGAGGAAAGGGTTGAGGGAAGGATTGAGATCTGGCTCTGGAGCTGGACCTGGATCTGGAACCGGACCTGGGGGAGGGGAAAAGGGTGGCGGAAGGGCAGGCAGAAGGAAATTAACACTTAATAATATTCAACTTTACTTAATCCTGTAGTCCACGCGAGCGGAGCCGCGGGCACAGCTAGTTTAAAATATTTACAAAATACAGATTTCAAATAATCGCGGTACAATCACTTCTCTTCATCTACAGCATACTGTAGACGAAACAGGCGTTCCTCTCTCTAGCATTCCCTTGCATTCCGTCATCAGTCGTCCCATGCCGTCCACGAACACGTCACAGTGCGGCGCCTCGGCGAACAGGGAGCCGAACAGCTGCATTACGCTGTTTTATGGACTAGATAGTCATCATCATCATCAGGTTATTTTTGTCTCCACTGCAGGAGCACAACCCTCTCTCATCTGCCGGAGACACACGGAGGATTTGGCCTACACTCCCCGCGCTGGCCAGACGGGTTGGGGAGGCCTGATTGATGTTTTATAATGTATTCCCTTAGTCGCCTTGTACGACATCCACGGGAAGAGTTGGAGTGGTCCTATTCTACTCTACCGGAAACCACACGGCAAATAGTCATTTTCTCGAAATCTACTTCATTAAATACATACCTCGTTCAGTCAACACAATCTCCCGGTGCATCTGCGTCAGTTCCACATCATTCACAAGCACACTGTGCTTTTTATCCATCGCAGCGTCCCAGGTTCGGTTCCCATCGCCTAAATACATAGTAGAGTCTCCGGCGTCGGCTTTGACATCGTCCTCTTGGAGGGAGGAGTCCCGGCTTTGGGATTCAGTCTGAAAAAAATTATATAGCGAATGGGCCGTCGGAGGAAAGTTACAGGCATCTAATACTTAGTGGTGTTAGAGATGTATTATCAGCAGTGGACTTATTTCGGCTGATGATGGTGATCACAGAACATAAAGGAGGTTAGAAGACAACGATCTCTATGTACTACTAGATGGAGCGTTCCAAACAATCGCTCTGTTCCACGCAAGTAGCCACAACTCTTTCACATTCACAATAAAACTTCTGCAGTTACTACGCAGAACATTTAATTATTACTAAATATTGACGCTACGGTTAAATAATGTCAATATTTAGTAAATAATTAAATGTTCTGAGTAGTAACTGCACAAGTTTCATTGTGAATGTGAAAGAGTTGTGGCTACTTGCGTCGAACAGAGCGATTGTTTGGAACGCTCCATCTAGTAGTACATAGAGATCGTTGTTAGAAGACTATGAACTAAATAAAGGCCGGAGCTGGGCGAACTCCAGGCAATTAGCGAGTCATGCGGAGCTCTGACGAGGTGGACAATTATTTCCCTAGCTAATCGAGGTCCTCACATTGGAGGCGGCGATGATGTTCGCAACGCATCACATCAGGCGTATCGGCCTGGCCACGGAGATTTTCGCTTCGCACGATGCGATCGACGACGCGATGCGCGACCAAATCAAATGTATAGGAATGTATCTAGCAAGCCACGCACAGCATGAGCGGTGCGGCGGGCGAATATTGCCGAGCGGCACCGAGGCGCGGCTGGAACAAATGTATGGTACAGTACTGCGCATGCCAGCGGGTCGAGCGGCGGTCGCCGAAAATAGCGCGGGAGCTGGCTATATTGGACGCGGCGGTGATCGCTACTATCCGTGGCATGGACGCCGCGCCGCGCGAATCGCCGCCTCGCAATTCGCGTCACCGTTGTCCGTGGCCAGGCCGTATCACGGAGCGAAAAGCGGATTTGCACAAAGTGGCTATACATCGTAACTGCCTACCCTCTGGGACCAATGCGTGAGCGCCACACATCTATGATCAAACACTCATATAGTTTGTATCGAATCACGCGCAGTCACAGGGAATGCAGTGGGGACAACGGCCTGGATACAAACTGCGCTTGATGCCCTTTCTAACATATTTTAATGTTCTGTGATGCTCTGAACAGTTTTTTTACGTCCCGATTTTTGGAAAAACGAATCTGGCACCGCTACCTAAGAGCGACATTAATACGTACCTCAATTCGTTTCTTGAAAGTAGGGCTTGACTGTGGCCTATTCTTAAAATCGATATGCTGGTTCACGCCACTTTTATTCCTGACTATCGGAGACAATTTCCTGAACTCATTCCGTGGCTCCAACTCTATCCTGACCGTCTCCGTTACAGTAGAAGCGTTGCTTCGGCCGAATAGGGGAGACAGTTTCGGCTTTACGTTGCTTGTGTTATCGGAATCATCGACGCTTTCCATCGTCATCGTCGTATCGACACTATTGGGGTTCCGCATTGGTTTTACAACGATCACACCGCTTTCTAAATCTTTTACACGATCAATCTCTGGAGTTTTTGGCAGCTCGAAGTTAGGGTTTTCAAACCCAGTTTGAGTGGCTATGTCGTCGCTCACGGCAGTGAATGTTTGGGAAGCTCTGTTCGACGCTTTGTTCAGCATGCGCTTGCGCCGCTCCAGGTCAGCGTGTATGTCTGTCTGTACGCGTAAGTTTATGTCTCCGTAACGCCGGACTATGTAGTTGAGGAGCCAGTGGTAACCTTTGCGTAGACCGGGATCGATTTTTGGTTTTTTCCATTTGGTTTCCGTGATTTCTGCTGTGTAGGATTCGACTAGGGTCGGGCATCTATATCTGTGAAATGAAGTGACTCGTATATATAAATAACTATACATTACATACATACACCTATCTAATCCCAAACAAGGATTTTCAAGAAAAAAAATAAGTTTAGTTTAAGTAGTTGAAAAGTTTTAGACTTAGTTTCATTAAGTATTATTTTTATTATTAATGTAAATATTTGCATGCTCTTGTAAATAGCAGAATTAGGAGATCGTAGCCTCATAATGACCATATATTGAACTGTACCCTATTCTATAGCAAATAAAATCTTATCTTATCTTCTCCTGTGCTATGGGAATTAAACAAGGATAGGACAATTCACAAATATAACATCCAGACCGGTACCAGCTTGCACAAACTGTACAAAGTTGTCTGTCCCCCGCGGGAATCGAACCCACCACGACCTCTGGCCCTTGAGCCACATTTATCACATGCGACGCGAAGACACGCAACGCGTGTCGAGTAAAATCAAAACGCACTAAATCCTATGACCAGAAACACATTATTAACACGCGACGCGAAGCCATCGCGTATGTCAAATGTGTTCCTGCCTTTAGGGTAGCAGGGCATTCCCGCCTCCTCACCATTCTCCCCCCGCAACTCCTCTAAGCGAGGATCAACGGAGGTAACTGCAAAGACACCTACCAGTGAAGGTAGGGCAAGTCCCAGGTCATGAATTTACGCTACCTTGGGCCCCAGACAAATTTAATTAAAGAAGAAGGGTAGCAGGGCAGCATGGAAGTGGTAAACAGTTTTTCATTCGTTAAGGTGCACTTTCAAGCATCGCGACCGATAGCGGCTGCACGCGGCCGACGACGCGACAAATCAAACACTATGAAAATGTATGGCGCCGTTTCAGAGGCCAGACGCGCGGCTGTCGAATGTCGCGGCCGACGACAGGCTTGCCGCGTGTCGCGCGGGGCAAACATTTCAATAAATTGTATTATATTATCTATCGACGACGCTGGTAATAGCTTTTCGCTGTGATTAGACGCAATTGTAATAATTTTTGTTTTACAACAGCCATATCAGCTCATTCTCTTCCTCTTCTTCAAGGATATCAACAAGAACGTCGACTAGAGCCATTTTTGTAACTTCGGCTTCAGTGGTCAACTGAGGTCGGCCGACAGTCGCTGACATCGGAAGTAAAGTATGTCGTCGGCCGCGAACGGTCGCGATGCTCGAAAGTGCACCTTTACCTGATCGTACATGACATATTCGGTCCGTACCTATTGACTAGCGGTTCGATGTTCAGTTTCTCCACCATATCAATGTCGTCCAGGGCTCCCGACTTGTCCTGCTTGTTGGCGAGGACCAACACCGGTTTACCTGTAGGTTTCAGCATCAGGTTAATTTTGTCTCCACTGCAGGAGCACAACCCTCTCTCATCTGCCGGAGACAGACAGAGGATTTGGCCTACACTCCCCGCGCTGGCCAGACGGGTTGGGGAGGCCTGACTGATGTTTTATAATGTATTTCCTTAGTCGCCTTGTACGACATCCACGGGAAGAGTTGGAGTGGTCCTATTCTACTCTACCGGAAACCACACGGCAACACCTGTAGGTTTGGCGGAGATTAAATAAATTACTGTTGGCTTTGTTCTGCTGCATAAAGCAACCCAAGGGCTACAAATCCTGAGGACTAGATTGGAATGTCTGTCTACACTGGCTCTTCTACCCTTCAAATAGAAACACAGTAATGCAAAGCACACGTTGTTGTTTAGGGTGTTTGGCGGCATGAAAAGTTGGTAGTATCCACACAGACCGGACCCTGCCTGTACTGTAACACACCCCTGGCACTCCATACCAACAAATAGATTTAAATACCTACTATTACAGGCGTACCGGCCTGTCCATACACGTTTGTGTGTGTGCGTAAATTATGATAGGGCTACTGCACCCAGCGCACAATCATAGTCGATCGATGGAGAACGTTATACGTCAACCATATAAGTACTTCTCTTTCTAACTTATAGCGTCGATATCGCGGCCTTGCCCGATAGATAGAGCGCTGGCGTAGTAACTTTGTGCTGGCGGGCGACACGGCGTGAGCCGAATGGTGGAAACCCAATATAGTGCGCACCACAGATGATTAATAGTTACGTGCGCACTATGCAATATGATTTTTATGTATTTTACTAGACGTACCCGTGGCTCCGCTCGCGTAGACTACAATACTGTTAAATCTTATTCCTTATTATGTTACCCAACATTCTAAAATATATACTAAAACCTGGCCAGAGAACCTATCTATCTATTTATATTAAAACGTCAATCAGATAAGTTGTTCTTGAGTAATAACCACACTAACGAACAGACAGACAGAGGGACATTGCATTTTAACTATGCAGGGTTATCGGACAAGTTAAAAATTTATGATTATAAAACTGCAACACTACATTAAATATAGCATAACAAATAAATAATCAATAATCGTGTGGTTCCCAGCTTAGAATAGGGCCATCCCTAATCTTCTCGTGGGTATCGTCAAGGCGACTAAGGGATTGCACAAGGAAAGGGGCAGCAGCGTTCCCCTGTGTATATTAAGATCATTACTGCGATCACCAGTCCGCCTGCCAATCGTGGTGATTATGGAAAATCCCCCAATGGACAGCCCACCAAAAATGCCATTCTTCAGGGGAGGCTTGTGTTTCAGCTGATGATGAAATCAAATTACAACATGAACATGTTCTTGATAAAAAAAACTATATTTACTTAACACTCACCGCTGATAAACATGTATTAATCATAATCAAGTAGCTTAGTCATTGTAAACGCTGTCATAATTACTTTACAGTGTGACGTATTACCCTCAAGGGGGTGTAATTTTCAATTAATTAACCTCTCTTTCTGCTCATGGTTAGTTTCTAAGTTACCTATTTAATTTGTATGGAAACTACTCAAAAAATATTTACAAAATTCATACCGTTTTGTTTCACTTTTTAAAATTTACACATCAATAAAGCGGGGACCTTGCTAAAGCATTTTGAAAAGCAGAATCATCATATTTATGTAAATGCATTTTAAATAAGTTATATTAACTTTATATATAAAAAATAAATTGTCACCTCTCTATCACTCCTTTTAGCAATATGTGGAATTACCAGTAACCCTGTATATATTTATTTCTACCCTCAAGTGTCACATACAGTCGATAAACTTTCCCATGGTATATTTTATTTTCCCTTGGTATCTATCTTAGTGGGCCAGGTAGACCTGGCGAAACATTGACCCTTTGGGACCTTTTGTGCCAAGCCACTGCTACAATGGTGCCCCAAGCCGGTGGACATTAACCTTAAAAATTCTTCTTTGGCATATGCAGGTTTCCTTACAATATTTTCCTTTACCAAAAAGCCTGTGGTATTATAAATAAAATTAAAAACTCATTAGTATGGGTGGGGTCTGAGCCCACGACTAGGCTCCACAGCTCTTTTCCCTTGGTAACAAAATCTAGTTTATTAGCTGTCGATGCATTGTTTTCATACATCACATCAGTTCTGCTGTTATGGCTTGATTAACATACTTTCTTATTACATTTAGTGAGACAAAGTTCCAAGATTGACACATATATATACATTAGTTATATAAATATATGTCAATCTTGCTATTCAAGTGCTTAAGTCAATCTATACATGAATTTGTAATTTGTAATATATATTAGAGGGAGGGATGATGACGCTGATGAAGGCATACAAAAACAAGATAGCCCTGCAAATCAGCAAAAAAAAAAAAGACGCGTAGTGTGGGACGCCCCGTCGCCAGGTGGACCGACGACCTGAAGGTGGCCACAAGTGGCTGGATGCGTAAGGCAGAGGACTAGGTGTGATGGCGTTCATTAGGGAAGGCCTATATCCAGCAGTGGACGTCTAATTAATGATTACACGCCATTACACATATAATTTCTTCTGTACTTCGGCACTCGCAGGGTAGGACGCCCCGCCGCCAGATGGACCGACGACCTAAAGAAGGTGGCCGATAGCGGTTGGATGCGGAGGGCAGAGGACCGGGTGTGGTGGCGTTCATTGGGGAAGGCCTATGTCCAGCAGTGGACTTCTAGGGGCTGATATGATGATGATGATGGGAAAAAGACACGACAGTACAATTCACGAATATTACATCCAGCCCAGGACCAACTTGTACAAAGCTGTTTGTCCCCAGTAGGAAGAGAACCCACGAACTCAGGCGCTCAAGTCCAACAACCAACGAGGCGAGACGTTGCTATGGCAATGAATCGGCTTAATATTTACCTGATATTTTATCGTGCGATAAAACCTCCTCAAGCACCGCTTTGCACTCGTCCAACCGTGAAAAATCACTAGAATCGATTACAAAAATTACACCGTGAACTTCGCTGTAGTACTGGGGCCATATTTGCCGGAACGCCGGCCCTCCGCCCAAGTCGTATATCGTCACTGGCGTGTCTTTATGTATTAAATTCACAGCTTTGAAACCCACTGTAGGCAAAACTTTATCATCCTTTTCTCCGGCCAAGTTGTTCACAGTTTTCGTTTTACCCGCATTATCCAAGCCGATCAGTATCAAAACTATATGTCGGCGCAAGCTTTTGCGGCGAAATATGTTCGCCCAACAATTACCCATCACTCTGAACCACTTATACAACTAGTTATGAATTAAAAATAGCTTTTTTATCACAAATTTCACGAACAACTTTGAATTTGTCGCGAGAGGCCATTTGTAAACATGTTTTTTTTGTTGACATATCGGTTACCAATGGCGATCGTGGAACATGTGGCCAGTGTTAAAATTGGTTTGTTTTCATTGCGCGTTTTAAATTTTTCGGTTGCGATGATTATTTTTAAAGATCAGTTATTTAATTGATTTCGTATTGTTAAAAATAAAGGTTGAACGAGTTCCCTTTAATAATTAGAATGCACTTGCATATATTTTTTAATATCTTAAGTAGAATCTATAATTGCAATTTTAAGTTGGTCACACTGAGCGCAGCGCTTGATCTTGCCAAGAGCGACAAAATTATGCCACGGCGGTAATTGGGGAAGTATTTGAATCTTGAATAAGTACATTACACATTTAAAATTTGTGCAATAAAGAATATCATTTAATATCATTACACTTTACATTAAATTTAGGTTTCAAGTAAGATTCCACTTCACCATATAATAATCAATTCACCGCCATATACAGACACTACTAAAACTGAATTCTTTATTTTTCGAAAAAAACAAAAAAAAAACAATATTACTCTGTTACAAAATGCAGCAAACTGATAAATTTTATAGGCTGTATCACGATTCGAATTACTACGTTGACGTGTTTAGTAATCAAGGCTACAGCTGTTCTTTTCATAACAATTATTTAAGTGGGAAATGAAGGTCATGATATGAATATGATAAAGGTACTCGTAACTCTGAGTTAATAAACAACCGTATGTGTAAGATTAAGACTTTTAGATATATATATACTTAAGAGAATTTTCGCTGACAGTTCAAAATCGTCTTTAAGACGTATTAAATAATGTTCAAAATATCAAAATTGGAGTAATAAAGACGATTATAGTCAGGGAAATCCGCTGAAAAATTAAATTAACATAAACAGTCCCATCCGGACCTGTTCTCACAACGAGACTGTATGAGGAAAATATTAAGTTTTCAAATATGGTTACTTCACCGAAAAACCTGCGATACCCATGATAATAATCCATACGTTTTGTATCGCAGACTATTTAATTTTAAGAAAACAACGCAATAAAAATTCATATTGGACATATATTTTTGTGTAAAATAATAAAATCAGCGATAAAATAAATACAGGTACAATTTTTAACATAACATTATGTACAAAGCACTACATATTTTGTTTTAAATAAAATCAAATGCCGCCAATTAATAGGTACATCCGCCATCTTTGTTAAGGTGTTATTACACATGGTGGCTCAACCAGATACGCTGTATCATTGATAAGACGATGATATGATAGCATATGACAACTGCATTCACAATGAGGATCATTCACATAATACATTTTTATTTTTAATTATTAGTATGGCGTATGCTCTGCTATTTATAGCTGAGTTTTAAATTATTTTTTAAATTATTAAAATCTATCTAGAAATGACAAAGTTATTACAGTTTATTTAACGCAATTTTTACATACGCGCTTTTTATGTCGACGTAACTTATTACAACCCGTGTTGTTCTCGCTCTCTCTATCGGATTTCATTCTCCAAAGCGGTGTCGCGAGTGTTTCTTTTACGTCAGACTGCGTTTGTGTGCTGCGCGCAATGCTTCCCGCGACGCAACCAATGACGTCACTTCCGTTTTTGGAACTACTGCACTGAAATTGTATCTTCGTTATTTTTGATCCGATTTAAATAATTTTTCATAGTATTTATTCGGTTCTTTTAGCGCTACATACTTATCATGACTGATCTTCATTGTCAAACTGTCACGTTTTTGTCGCTGCGATTTCATTGCGTGCCGTCATATTAGCGGATTCAGTTCAGCCAATCACAGCACGATATTGTCACGTAATCGTCGTAGCAATCCCCGCACGCAATATCAGCTTTTTATTACTAACGCGTGAAATTGCGACAATTGGATTGCATTGCAAACGTAGCTTAATTCAGGTTAGCTTTTTAATCGTATCGCGCGTCAATTTGCTCGTGATGTCATTGTTAAAGCAGCGATGGCAGCGTTTTTTAACACCGCGATTTTACTGATGGTTCAATATGTTTAAGTTGATCCGCGACGTTAAAAACGCTACATTATGGCATACAATGCTGCACTTTAAATCTGACTTAACACAGTGTAAATAAATCTATCAGCAGTAGTTTACGTTCCGTGATATTTGATTCGAAAACGAACCAATAACTGATTTAAAAGAGCAAGAACCTAAGGCCGTAAACTCAAATTTCAAATAATCATTCCAATAAAAAAAATATATTTAATGAGTACCTAGCATACCTGACTGAGCTTTCATGAAGCTGACTTAACTTGAATATTTTGATTACAAAGGACAATAACCTAAGGCCGTAAAACTCAATTTAAAAACATAAATCATTCCAATTTTGAATTTAGAAAGGTTATTTAATGAGTAGCATATCTGATTGAGCTTCCATGAAACTGACTAAAATAAAGCTCCGGGTTGCCAGCAGAAATAAACAAAATTATCAAAACCTTACAACAATAGTGTCGTTATTTTTGAGTGTGAAAAATGCTAAATCTTTCATCATGTTGTCTAATAAGATCTCGGCGCCTTTCATTTCGTCGTCCAGTTTATGTAGCGTTGGGACGCCAGTGTGGCCGGCGCCAAACAGCCTTTGGGCCAGTGTAACAAGTTTCTGGACCGCCATTGAAGATGGGAATTTTTTCTTGAAGGATTTACCGTTTTCGTCTCTAAGTGTGATTTCCAGAAGCTGTGATGCGAGGGTGCTATTTTTAGGTTTGTTTTCGAGGAGACTGTCTTCGGGTATTCCGTATTCTGAAATAAAATATATTCAAATAAAGATAAGTTGACATAAAGACAAATTTAAAAACTAGTTTTATTTTATTTTTTATTTTAATTTATTGGAGAAACAACAGATATAGACCACAATTATCAATTAAAGTCTACACCCTTAACATTCAGTATATAAGTGATTGCAACGAATAATGTGAAACCACTGCGTGTTTGAACTGTATTATTTCGATAACTACAGGATTTTCGACACTGTAGTACATAACCTTTTATGTAGATGATAAATAGGGCTTTCTAATGGCGTGAAAAAAAAATTGCAAAAAAAAGGTATATTTGTGGTGATACTCTTTTTTTGAGATTTTTTTATAATTCAGTATAAGTCCTTTATTATAACATTTATTATAATTTTATTCCATACACAGAAAATCTATACTTATAATAAAACTGTAACTGGTCTATGTCTGTACATGAGAGATATTTAAAAAAAAAATTGTATGAGGGGTCTTTATAGGGCCAATAGAAGCTAAAACATTTTTTTTTAGAATTTTTGTCTGTCTGTCTATCTGTCTGTCTGTCTGTCTGTCTGTATGTATGTTTGTTACCGGATCACGCAAAAACTACTGAATGAAATTTGATGCAGTTTTCACAGTTGTCTTGCTGGTGGTCTAACTTAAAATCTGGTGCATGTTTCATCTTGATACGCCACTTAGAACCTGAGATATTAATAAAGTAAATTTTTCTAGAAGCCATTATATCGGATGATAATAAAACGACTGTTAATATTTCTTCCAGTAACTCAGTATCACATTTAGAAATCATTCATGAAAAAAACATCTCCTTTTTACGAAAATTTTGATAAAAAAAAATTCAATATTTTCGAACGTACGAGTATGTTCATCATATGGGCGAGGTCAACGGCCGCGGCGCGGCGCGTATGGGATTGAGTGAAATTTAGTTTTTGGGGATAGGGATGGGGTTGAGGTTGGGGTTGGGATTGGGATATTGAGTCACGAGTCTGAGTGGGAGTGGAAGTAGAAGTGGGAAGAGAACGGGAGCGGAAGTGGGAACGGGAGCGGATTCTGTAGTTAGCGTATTGTGGGACGCCCCCTGGTTAGATGGAGCGACGTGAGGCGTAAGGCAGTGACTGGACGAGAAGAACCGAGGATCTAGTTCAGTGGCACGCCTTGGAAGAGGCCTATGTCCAGCAGTGGGCTCTTACAGGCTGATGATGATGATGATTCATGTCAAAATTCAATAAACCAACTTACTTTCCATCAGCGTGTTAAACCGACAATGCTCCACATCGAATGCCCGCTTGGTCGCTACGTCGTGCTGCGCGCGCTTCCACTGCGCGCCGTAGCGCTTCATGTAGTCGTACTCGGCGCCGCGCCGGAGCTCCGGAGTTATCACTGACCCGTTCAATACCTGAGTACAAGTTTAATTCGGATTTTGTGATCCAAAGTGAAGTCTAAAAATACCTCCAATCTTCTAGAGGGTGTCGTCCAGCGTTCTCCTCTGTGTATTAAGATCATTCCTGCGATCACCAATCCGCCTGCCGAGCGTGGTGATTATATCGTATCCCCCAGCCCACCAAAAGTGGCATTCTATTGATAGATAGATAGATAGATAGATAGACATTTATTCACTGACACAACACAAGTTCACAAACAAGTAGAAAACATAAATTTCGTGGATAAAACATAACATATCGCTTCGCGGGCACCCAACGAGACACAATAGAACTCCTACTTATATTGGGGAGGCTTATGTTCAGCAGTGTCAAAGTCAAAATCATTTATTGCATATGAGTACACTTGGTACATTTATACACGTAATTTTTTTTATCGACTACCGCTTCCTAGGTGTTAGCGCTGTGAAGAAGAAACGGCGCAACAAACTTCACGCAACACATCTTTTAAAAATCCAGTTTGCATACAATTAATAAAGATTTTGCGAAGATGGTTTAACATTAGTACCAGGCATCTTTGTCATTCAAATAATCGTTTATTTTATAACTAGCTGTTGCCCGCGACTTCGTCCGCGTGGACAACTTAACATTACACATTCTTATGTATTACGTGTCACTAAATCCTAAAAGAAATCTATTAATCTGGTTATGCATTGAAAATATTAATATACATAAAAAAACATACTATCCAATTGAGAACCTCCTTTTTTGAAGTCGGGTAAAAATTAGCGTTCCGGCGGCGGTTTCGCCCGTTGGCCCACAGTTTTTTAGGTTTCCGTAGCCAAATGGCAAAAAACGGAACCCTTATGGATTCGTCATGTCTGTCTGTCTGTCCGTCCGTATGTCACAGCCACTTTATTCCGAAACTATAAGAACTTACTAATGAAACTTGGTAAGTGGATGTATTCTGTGAACCGCATTAAGATTTTCACACAAAAATAGAAAGAAAAAAAACATTAAATTTTGGGGGTTCCCCATACTTAGAACTGAAACTCATATATTTTACTCAATATTTTTTTTCATCAAACCCATACGTTTTCAAAAATGATATTGAGGTTTCTAATATAATTTTTTTCTTAACTGAATAGTTTGCGCGAGAGACACTGTCCAAAGTGGTAAAATGTGTGCCCCCCCCCCCCCCCCCCCCCTGTAAGAGAATGATAAAACTAAAAAAAATATATGATGTATATTGCCATGCAAACTTCCACCGAAAATTGGTTTGAAAAAGATCTAGTAAGTATTTTTTTTTAATACGTCATAAATCGTAAACCACAATACTATTATTAAAACATCGATCAAAGTTACAACGAACTACAATAACTTTTATATTATGTTACTTGCTGCTACGGAATCCTTCATGGGCGAGTCAGACTCGCACTTGGCCGCTTTTTTTAAAATAAAGTTGACATTTACATTTATCATGAATTAAAAGATTATCATATAATCAATGAATTTTTTTATATTTTAATATTGTGCAAATTAGGTGATATTTCCTTCCCCCCCCCCCCCCCCCCAATTTGTCCTTTCCATACCCTTTCTTTCTTTCCTTCTCCATCCCCTTCCCACAACGTTGAAAACCCTTTCCCCCACCCCTTCTCTCTCCCTACTCCTACCTCTCCCCCTTCCCTTAACCCACCCCTTCCTACACAACTACACAACGCTGAAAACCCTTTCCCCCACCCCTTCCCTCTCCCTACTCCTACCTCTCCCCCTTCCCTTAACCCACCCCTTCCTACACCCTTTATTTACCACTGCCCCCTCATCTTTCCTCTCTTACCCTAATCCCTCTATGCTTTTCCATCCGACTTCCTTCCCCTCCTATTCCCTTCCTATGTTGCATATCCAATTAACTGTACAACAAAATGTCTGTCAAACTGCTGGGCATGCCTTCCCCAATGAATGCCACAACGCCCTACAGATCCAGCCGCTTCCGGCCACCATCTTCAGGTCGTCCTGGCAGCAGGGCGTCCCACCCTGCGCGTGGGACGTCGCGTCCCACTCTAGAACCCGTCTGCCCCAACGGCCGTTCGGTACTACGACAGATGTGACCTGCCATTTCAGCTTACTAATTCTTTCGGCTATGTCGGTCACCTTCGTTATTCATAGGATCACCTCATTACGAAACATATCCCTCATAGAGTCCCCGAGCATTGCCGTCTCTATAGCTCGCAGAGCCACTTGAATCTTGTGGATAAGGCCCACCATCAGTGTCCACGTCTCCGCGCTGTAATCATGACAGGCAGGATGCACTGATTAAAGATTTTTGTCTTTAAACATTGTGGAATAGGTGACGTAAAGACTTGACGCAGTTTTGCGAATACTGCCCACCCTAACTGGATTCTTCTGTCAGCTTTTGAAATTGATCCTACCCAACTATATTGTCTGTCCTAGGCAGACGTACTCCTGAACAGCTTCGATATTGACATTGTCGACGATCACCGGTCTAATACAGGGCCACTAATTATCGAATAGCGAACTTTTTGTATCGAGACTTGTGGAAATACCTGAAATACATCAGTTAAAATAAATCTATAAATGAGCTATAAAACATCTCTGTCACTTTTTGTCAAGTTCTTGCATAGACCAGTAATGTTGAACTACACTTTCATACAAATGATATGAAATGAGAGCTCAACTTGTATATCAGCATCCTGACATTTTATTGAGATATGACTTATACCAGTATGAGGCCCGAACTCAAAGCTATTAAACAGTGAAAACGCCGTCAAATTCTGTTCAGCAGTTTCCAAGATTAGCCCGTACATACATACATACATACAGACAGATAAGAATTTTTTTAATTATATTTTTGGACTCTACTGGTCTTCAGTAACGTCCGGGCAGTGAAATTTTTTTTTTAACTTCAATGTACAGATTCGCTTTTCTTTTGTTTTTTCTACTCTTTTATTATATGTATAGATAGGCTTTCTTACAAAGTTGTTTTTTAATGTGAATCTTAAACTTTCTGTCCGTCATATTTAAGATTTCCTCTGGTAGTTTGTTGTAGAAGCGTATACATTGCCCCGTGAACGATTTGCTGACCTTACTTAGTCTTAACCCTGGTAAAACAAGTTTATTTTTATTTCTTGTATTATAACTATTATTGTCACAGAGTGGACGTATTTAGGCTGATGATGATGAAATCGATTGAAAATAGTATTCTTACATTTCTTGTAGACAAGGTGGACAGTTTTCCAGTCCCTGTGTATGGACTGTCCACCGAGCACCTTGTCGCTGAGGAGGCTGTTGGGGCTGGCATGTTCCCATAGCACCAGGAGACTCTTTTGCGTATGGTAGCGTCCGAGGACGAGTTCAGGAGTGGAGACTTCGTCAGGTAGGCGCAGCATAGGAGGTCTTATATGGACCGACAACCTTAAAAACGTGACCGAAAGCAGCTGGATCCAGAGATCCTTTCAGCCTATGTTTGTCCATTATTCACTAGGTGGGAAGGCCAAGGCTGGTGATGCAGTAAGTTTACCTGTAGAGTGCCAATTTTGGCCGTGATGAATTGTGTTCCAGTGTCATAGGTCTCTGTGTCCTGTACGGGATTCTTCAGGAAGTAAAGTGTCTTCAAACAGTTGAGCTTGCCCAGTTCGCTTACTGATCGCCACTGAAAAGTTGAAATAGTTTTGGATTAAATATGAGTAGCCCAAACAAACCCCATGCCGTGAAGTTCCCCTAAATCTACCCCATAGCAAAGCTTTTTATGTATGTCTGTCATATGATAACTCTAAAACAACTGGACCATTTGATATTAAATCAGGAATATATATATAAATTTTACAAAAAAGGCATAACATAAAAGTGTACCAAGGTGGAGAGATGTGTAAGAGATCATGAGATATATAAGAGATCTCTTCCAGCCAACCTCACTGTGAGAAAAGCTGAAACAAGCTGTAGATCAAAAATATTTGCATGGATATTGAAATTTTATAATAAAATATACATAGAATAAATGAGTAGGTATAGCTAATGATATAAACTAATATTAGTTACTAAGTACATACGTTACAACATTATATAACATTAAATACCACAATTAAAACATTACATAAATATATGTTAAAATATACAAATATATATACTATATCACGACAAGTTAGACAGGAAGTGTTCTTTGCATCTCATTTTGGAATCCGAATATTTATTCCAAATGTGGCTAACAAAAAAACTTTTATTCGTCATAAAGTGAATAAACTGAAAACAAACATAAATTAAATAACGAAATTAAAATGCTGTAATAACTTACATCTTTAATCCTATTCCTGTTAAGGAATAACAGTTCCAGATTCTCAAAGATGTCCACCTTCGCAACATCAGGGTCATCGTTGAACCTGATCTCCTCAATCTGACAGTCGTTCAAGCTTAAAACCTTCAATCCTTTCAGCCTCCCAAGATTCATCACCTCGTACCAGGAATCTATCGGGTTCCCATCCAAGCGTAGAATAGTCAAAGACCGAAGAGTTACTCCAGATATGGTCATCCTTTTAATTCGGTTGTAGGCTGCTATTATTTCGTTTAGCTTAGGATAGAGGTGGGCAAGGGTCAGTATATCGTTCCATTCGTAGTCGCAGACGGATATGTTGAGTTTCTCTAGGTTTGAGAAGTTGATCGAGAGTTGGGATAGAGTTTCTGCAGGTAAGTCGATCGCCATACGGTTTTTGCTGTAACAAAAATGTGTGTACTTTTTAGTAATCACTGTGACCGGCGATTTCGTCTGCGTGGAAACTGTCCACATTTTAGTAAATCTAATAAATAAAAATGTAAACTTCGCGTAAAAAGAAATGGGGGGGGGGTCTAAGGATAAGTAATAGGATAAGAGCAAGATCAGTTTGAAATGTTTGTCTGTTTGCTTGTGTACGCATCACGTTATAACTACTGAACCAATTCTGATGGAGATTTCAGAAAACATAGGGCTTAATTTGGAGTAACGTTACGTATTTATTTCTACTATTTAAATAATAGTAGAAATAAATAAGTAATAAGTATAAATTACTTCGACTTTGCTCAAAGAAGTTATAGTGCTCGGAGGAAACCAGATTGCGATGAGTTAGGACTACGGTGGCGGTGACAGGTTCGGACGGGGGGAGGTGTGCAGGAGCGAGAAGGGGATTAGCACTAAATAAATTTTAACTTTATTAAAAAGAAACGAATATTCTGTCGTCCACGCGAGAGGAGCCGCGGGCACAGCTACTTAATAAATAAATTATTGCAGTGAAATAGTTACCCCATTTAGAAGCACCTTAACATCCTAATATATTATAAATGCGAAAGTTTGGATATTTGGATGTTTGTTACTCAAACACGCTTCAACCACTGGAGGGATCGGGATGAACTTGGCACATATATAGGTTAGGTCCTGGAATACGACACAGGACAGTTTTTATCCCGAAAAAACATCTCATTCCTACGAGAAATACATAATAATTTGTGATGTGAACAACAACATGGACAAAGAAATTTGAAATAAAATATTTGAATTTGTTACCTCACGTCCAGCTCGCAAAGGTCAGGCAGCTGCGCCGACAGCTGGATAACCTCGCGCCAGTTGGAGAACAGGTTGCGGGAGACGTCAAGGCTGCGCACGTGCGGGCACAGCGCGGACAGGTCGCCCGCCTTGCTGATGTTCTGGTCGTGGACGCACACCTCCAGCAGACGGTCGAATTTCCTAGAGGCAAAGGACATGGAAAGTTGGTTCATTATCGAGAAAATTGCAAAGTGGTTATTAATATTTTCGAGAGATGGGGGGGGGTATTGTCTTCAGAAGTCCCACAGGGGCTCAATATTTTAGATTTATCTATACAAAGTATCTAACCAAAGTCAGACAAGGAATTATACATAGCAATTCCTAATACATGTTTACTAGGTACAAGAGACAAACTCACAGAATTAGAATTGGCATTAGAACACATAAAATGGGACATTAGAGGGATAAAAAAGAGTGGGGAGGCGAAATTAAAAACACAGCAGGACCCTTGTGGATGAGAAGAAGAACAGACTGAAATGAATGGTGTAGATTGAAAGAGGCCTTTCTCGAAAGAGAATCTGGGAAGGGAAAGGAGGAAAGAATGCCAGTTAAATGATTAAAGTAATGTGTATTAAAATAATATAGCTAATAAGAATTTTAAAGCGTATTGTAACTTCTTTCAGCATAAAGGCTTATCATCTATACATGTTTCCTTCTATTAGGCACAAGATGGTGAGACATGGCAACTTATGGAGAGTCGTAGCCATCGGAGGTGGCCTTTACCTTCCCTTGAGTTAATTCATCTAAAAATAATTTATTTAAAAATATATGGAAGTGGGAGCAGAAGGGATTTAAAAAAAATTTAAACCACAAGCAGTCGACAGACTTTAATTGGATTTGTTAATGATGTTACACGGGGTTTGTGGGAGACGAGACCAGTGTCTCGACTGGCCTGTTCATATTACTTGGGCCACTTTTCAGTCTCTTGACCTCTTTTGAATTATTCAACAGCTCAGCAGCAAGTGGGTTTGGGTGCGAAGCAAGACGATTTAAGAGCTGTTTTTTTAAAAGAAGGGAATTAGCACTAAGTTTTTAACCTTATTTAAAAAAACAACATAATTCCGTCACCACATTTAGTATTTATAAAACTGACTGGTCAATTCCAATGGGTCAATACAGGAAACAGGCATTTTTCATTAGCACTTACTGTTTCTGATGGATCTTCTCAAATCCAACCATTTCAATGAACGGAGCTCCCATCTCCCTCTTCCACTCATTGATGACTGTCCTGCGATGGGCAGCCACTGTTTCATCCTGATAAATTTGTTAAAAATAAATTTTATGTATAGCCTTTATTATTATGAAACATGGTTAGAAATGAAACAATTCAAAAGGAAACGGAAATAAGTGATGTGATGTAATAAAGAACAAGAAAATTAAAATGGAAATGGACATGTCATGTACCTAGAATGAAGAACAATGGACGGACAAAGAAAGTGACTGAATATTGGGAAACGGAAGAAGGGAAGACCATGGAAATGATGGGAGAATGTATTTAAGGAATATGTGACTGGAAAAGAAGGGCCAGAGACCGGAATGAATAGAGAATTCCATTTAGAAACAGTGGCAAACATAGAATATTCCAAACGAACATGATTCAGATTATTGACATGAGAATACCCAAAAATATTCTGCCTGTCCACAAACCAGCACCAGCCTGGGCTAGTGTGGTTGACTGAAATCTAATAGAAGGTGGGACACTTCGTATAATTTTTGTTCAAAAAAATGTTCACACCAAACAAGTCTTTTTTCCATAGCCCCCCTTTGTACACTCTGACCATATAATTTCTTAAATTTGACATGAGAATACCCAAACATATCTGGATTGTCTACTAACCCGCATAAGCCTGGTAGACTATATCCCATAGGCCTAATAGTAGGACACATTTATAATTTGACTTGACATGGAAAACTTACCTCTCGACCACCATAGTACATCCGAATGGCCTCAGCACAGGTCTTGAAAGGAGCAATTTTGTTTGGACGAATGAATGAACCAGCGCCAGGTTTGGACGTCTTGAAATACTGAATTTCATCCACAGAGCCGTCGTGTTTCCCTCTTACTGGGTCATCCCACTCAATGCCGTACCAAATCCCTTTGTAGCCCTGTACTTCACCGATATATTTCACAGTGCCAAAGTCATCGTTCGACTTTATCCTACAGCCAATATACACTTGTGTCTCCCCATCCTCTGTACCATTATGGCTTTCCATGGTACCGTTGTAAAATTTCGGTATTAAATTTACAGGCATGGCGCCAACCATTCTCTTTGTTATTTCGAAAAAGGAATTGTTTACGAAAATCAAAACAGGTTGATTTTTTTCACGGGAAACTGTGTCGAACTGTCAATCGAAATCAATGTCAAAATAGTCTTGTAGGTGCGGGCTGCGTTCCAAGACAGGTAAATTTTGCTTGATTGAGTACCTATTTGCATGTATCCATTGATTAGTTGTTTTTATAAATCGATAATAGATGGCGCTATTAGGTCAAGTTTGAGTAAGGGCTAACACGCACTGCGAATTTATTCGCCGCGATTTTTTCCGCGCGGATTTTTTTCCGCATCCGCAGCGCGGTGAAATCTGCAGCAAACAACGATCTCTATGTACTACTTCGACGGTCTATGTAGATGGCAGCGAAACACAGATTTTTTCCTACAACTTCCATATGTCACAGAATTCTGCGAAAAAAATCGCGGCGAATAAATTCGCAGTGCGTGTTAGCCCTAAATACAATTTATGGAACACAGCCATCCGAAATTGGTTTATGATATCATCCAACCAAATATGGGAGTGCCGCTAAATAGGTAGGTGTAAAGAAAAAAAAGGGACTCGCGTATTGCTCGCGTACATCTTTTAAGATAGCGATAATATATTTGTCAGCAATAAGGTACCAGGTAGCTCCACAATAAACCACTCACTAAAGGAAGCAATAGTGCTCGTAAACTCAATTCGGACGGGAAGTTGTGATCACCCGGTTCAACGATCTATTCATTTTTGTTTGTATTCCGCGCGCGCGGTGAATGGCAATGCCTGATGATCACATTCTCTCGCTTGCACGCGAGTTAGTGTTACCAGAATCATAATTAAAATCGTACGCATATAGTTATTAAGTGATTTTGTGGTCAGCCATTACGAGAGTAGGACTGCATTTTCTGTGTGTACAGAAGTACTATCATTTTTATGACAAGATTTGCCAAATACCTTTGTTAAAGTTTTAAATTTGTTTATCGAAGTAACATTTATTGCCCGCTGAATTAGATTATCTCCCCATTTGGCAACTAGTGGCAACACTGGCTGGCTCGCAGCTTTGCTTTCCGAAATTGGGAAACGGGACGGGAGGAGTGAAATAGTTGAAAGAAAAGGTGATTTTGACAAAAATGGCTACCTGCGACAGTCCAGACGTGAACGCTAGTCGATAAAACGGAAATGTTAGTTTATGCCTGTGAAATAATGGTGTCTATAAGTGAACAGTTGTTACGATAAGTGCATTAGTGCATTCGGATTGATCACAAAGGATACAGCATCAAAATGAGGTAAGTAAAGTTCATCGCACCAGAGCTTTCGTTAGCAAAACAAATAAATAATTACTACTATTATCTCGCGCACGGGCCGTTCTATTTTTATACCAGGAATATTTACTGCTCTAATCGAGCTATTAGTTACGACACATAATTCGTATGATTTTTGCTAGACGTAAACATCCGACATTGCCTGTATCGATTATTTATAACGATGCTAATTACGGACTTTTATGAATGACATTACCTTCAAAAGCTTTGTAAACAAGTAGCCTATTTCATATTCTGTTACGTGACAATACAAACTATGTTAGTTGGTTTTCCTATCGATTTTTTTCATGCGTTTTAATTGCCCCCACACGTCGGGAACTGTTTTATTTCGTAATATATAAGTGCGAAAATACCAATACCGCCGGAATTATCATAGATATTATATTAGGAAAGTGATAGGCCTGAACTTGGTCCCATAGGGGTGTCGCAGTAAGAGTAATAATAATTCTAGGAATTGGGGTGGCGTGTCCCCTTTACATAGAGGGTGTTACCCACTAATAAGGTTAGTGCATGTGACTAATAAACACACCATACGCTTTTGTTACCCAGAAATACACAAATCAATTAGCTATCATTTAAGTTGGTACCCTGTAGCGTTATCTAATTTTCGCATCCGCGAAAGTTATCGTCACTGTGATGCCAACCCCACACTGGTGCGATTGCAGGCTCCTTACAAAAGTGTACCGCGCCTTGCCCGCGTCAGTGTAGGATACTCCTTAGAATCCCACAACAGGCCAGCATAGGTTAGCAAGAAAACCCATTGGATGGATGATTGTTTCTATATCGTCATCATCAAATCAGTCCTTAAACGTCCACTGTTGGACATAGGCCTTCCCAAATGAACGCCACCAGACCTAGTACTCCGTCCTCCGCATCCAGCCGTTTCCGGCCACCTTCTTCAGTCCATCTGTCGGCGGAGTGTCCCTGCCTGCGCGTGTCGATCCGTGATTTCCACTCCAGAACTCTTCGCTCCAACGGCAAGATCCTAAGATCTCCTTACGAATCATATCTTTAGAACAAAGTATTTGTAAAATAACACCCCCATGCTCCACAATTTTTCAAAATTCCTATTAAACCCTGTATTTTCCCGCAGTAAAAATAAGTGTACCTTTAGAAGAACTAAACTTTAATTACCTCAAACTGACAACACTTTTTCTTATAAGTGTAGTGTCATAAGTAAATAATTGGTGGATTGATTTTCCATTTAGTGAAGTCACCTTGATTCAGTTCAATTACTGTCAAAAATACTAGAAGTCTTATCAAAGGATTATGTACAGATAAACCATTATCTTTATTATTAATGTTACGTTGCAAAGTATCTTTCATCATCATCAGCCGAAATATGTTCACTGCTAAACTAAGCCTCCCCAGTAGAATGCCTCTTTTAGTGGGTTGTCCATTGGGGGATTTGCCATAATCACCACACTTACCAGGCGGATTGGTGATCCCAGCATGATCTTAATATACACAAGAGACTATGTATATATACGGAGGTTGCGGGTACGAATCCCGCTAGGGGCAAATGTATGATGAATATGAATGTTTGTACCCAAGTCTTGGATATTTATATATTTATTTAAGTATGTCTATCCGTTATCTAGTAACCATAGCACAGGCTCTGCCTAGTTTGGGACTGGATAATTGGTGTGAATGTCTGACATATTATTTTTATTAATAATGTCACAACTCTAGATTTTTTAAAGTTTCCTTATGCACTGATTAGTGTACATTTCTGGAATGTATTTCCTGGTATCTAAGTGACGTTTTTCCATAATAGTGTTTACTTAGTAACCAGGTAATATATTATACCTGTTTCTTACTCAGCATGTTACTGATTCATCAATGTTGTGCTAGACTGTTTATTTTTTATTTTATTTAAAATTTTTAAATCCTAGTTTGGGATTAGGTATATATAAGAATGTAAAATTTATTTATTTGTTACTAGCTTTGCCCGCGACTTCGTCCGCCCAATTTTCGCTATATTTACACATCACTGATTTTAACGATTAATTAGGTTTCCCTTAGAATGAGATGTGTTTTCTGGATAAAAACTATCCTATGTCCTATTCCAGGACCTAACCTATATGTGTGTCAAGTTTTATCCTGATCCGTCCAGTGGTTGAAGCGTGACTGAGTAACAAACATCCAAATATCCAAACTTTAGCATTTATAATATTAGTAGGATGGACAGGCAGCTTATAGCTGGTGCTTCCATATAAATAGCAATAAACTTGATTATTTTCTTTTAAGAAATTGTCTAATCTGTTCTTAAACATGTTTATTGATGTGGCAGATATAACAGATTCCAACTGGCAACTTGTTCCATCTGGATACAACCCTGTTGCTCAAGACTAAGCACATTTTATTAAATTAATTTCCTCTTTCTTATGTATTTATTAATTTCTTATGTACTTTGTTTTAATATACAGGTTGGAACAGTAAAGTGTCACCAGCCGATTATTTCTTAACTAATAAAGATATCCTAAAAATTCAAACTGATATAGCTACTAGCTGGCCTGATGCTGCAAACGATGTAACTGAAAATAAAGTAAAAATCATAAAAATGTTTCAAATGTTTTATTGCAATCATGTGGTTACAAGTATGGAATATAAAATAAATCGCATCCATAACATGAACCCTGTTAAGGGCACAACAATATCAACTATTTTAAATTACTAACATGCATGTGTAGTTATTATTAATAATCAATACAACAATACAAAAAAAGTACATACCAGAACAAAAGTGAATTTTTTTACCCCACAAGGGGTAATTTTTTTAATGCAAGGAGTCGCTCCAAATATAGTCCTAAATCATCCATCGCAATTTAAATTCCGCCGAGCATTATACTCCTTTGTTTTATACTAATGTAATGTGAGTTATAGAAAACAAAAAAATCGCGAAACTTTTGATTACGTAAGCCAATTGCGATGAAATAAATACTAAATGTTACTCCAAATCAAGCCCTATGTTTTTCTGAAAGCTCTATCAGAATCGGTTCAGTCGTTTTCACGTGATGCGTGCACAGACTATCAAACAAAAATGATTTAATATTTGCTTATCAAATATTAAATCACATATGCAAATATTTTCAATGTACAGACACGCAAAGTAACGATTTTATTTATTACATTTCCTCTGATAGTTTGTTGTACTAAATCTTCTTGGTAAACAAATTTATTTTTATTTCTTATATTAACATTGCATTAAAAGAAAAGAAAGAAAGGGCAAAGGGGTAAAAAAAAAACTAAAGCTTATTAATGTAATCTTTGAACAAGGTTAACATTTTTGACTCTCAAAAATGGACAGGTGTATCTGCCACCTGTTCACAATTCACATCTTCGGACTGGTTTTGCCAACTTGTCCATAAACTACGACAACACACCATCTGGCATTGTTAAACTTTGTAGTCTTATGCCTGCTTGTTAATTTTTTAAATTATGGTCTTGATGTGATCTTAAAGCGGGCTCTTTACTACAGCGCCTGCACGGTAATGACGACATTCTGAAAATGATCACCAATTGACCAGACTGTCCCTTCCAGAGACACTGGGTGGAGACAAGAGGTCTGAAAAAAGACGCAACTTAAGCATCAAACTATGGAGTAGGTCTGGAATAAAGTTTTATTTCATTTAATAAAAAAAAAACTTAAGGATCTAAAATGAAAAAAAATATATATTTAGCTGTCTTTGCTTCTATATTTATGACTCTTTTAGGGTTCCGTCAGACAGATCAGACACCCTTATAATAGCGAAACTTTCTTCTCCATCTGTCTGTCTTTCCGCTAGATAACTCGAAATCAACTAGACTGAGTATTAAAAAATGTTTTAGCTGTCTTCGCTTCAATATTTATGACTCTTTTAGGGTTCCGTCAGGCAGATCGGATACCCTTTTAGCGAAACTTTCTTCTCCATCTGTCTGTCTTTCCGCTAGATAACTCGAAATCAACTAGACTGATTATTGGGCTGTTTGAAACATAAAGTCAAATTGGCTATGCCGATGACCTTCCTTCTTCGTCGGATTGTTGCATACAGTTCTAAATTTTCTAACTAGATATGTTTAAAACTTCCCCTCCGACAAATTAATTTACACACACGGGCTGGCGCTAATTAGTGGCAATTAACGTTATTCTACACATTCACTGGGGATACAGGATGTTTTTATTTAAATAATCAGTGTCATTATCGTCATTGCCTGTTAAGGTCCAATGCTGGACGTATGTAGCGTATGTGGTAGTATCTTATTTTTATTTACTTATTTAACTCCTTATTGCACACACACAGATAAAACCAAAAATAAAACATTAAAAAGAAACACAAGTACAAAGGGCGAACTTATCTCTGAGAGAGATTTCTTCCAGCAGACCCGCGAGAGAGATAATTGAAATAAGAGAGGCAGTATACATAGATACTGGGCTCGATTCTGAGGGCACAATGTTAAAATTTGACAGCACTGTTGCTATCCTTGTCACACAGTACTATGAAGATAAAGACGATACCAATTTTAGCGCTGTCAAATTTTAAATGTGTGCCTCCAGAATCGAGCCCGTCTCTGGCACACGCCGCACCGAGTTCCGGGTGTGTACACCAGAGCCGAGAGTGGACGCGTGTCATTGCTGTGCGTGCGTGTGTGAGCGGGCAAGTGTAGGGCACATCGAGGGCTTCGTATCAGAGACGGGGTAGTGGGTCCTACATATGGGCCTTCCTTACCGCCTCCAGGCACCGTTCTTACTAGTCCGTGGCATTAGTTCTATCGGAAGTCCGTGCTGGACATATGCCTTCAATGCAATTACCTTTTATTGCTCGATAACAACACACAGATACAATGATCATCATCATTTCAGCCCTTAAATGTTCACTGCTGGACATAAGCCTTTCCAATGAACGCCACCACACCCGGTCCTCTGCCCTTCGCATCCAGCCGCTTCAGGTCGTCTGTCCTACATACAATAATAAAGTAGCTTAAACATGTATATCTAGGCGGTCTTATCGCTAAAAGCTTTTCATACAACTTTTGGGTAGAGGATAAGAATAGCAGAAAAAGGTAGGTTGTGCAGTTAAATAAAGATTCTTCTCCAGTGAATAAATGAAAGATAGAAAAAATATTTGTTCACTCTGAATAAATAAAATAAATAAGTAAATATCTCAGACACTCACATCAATTATCCAATCCCAAACTAGTCAGAGCCTGTTCTAAGTTACTAGATAACTGATACACATACTTAAATATATATTAAACATCCAAGACTTTGATACAAACATTCATATTCATCATACGAACATTTGCCCCTAGCGAGATTCGAACCCGCGACCTCCGGCGTGGCAGTTCGAGAGTTACCCCGTCCCGCCACGGAAGTCGTCAAATAGGATAGATGTGGCCTGACAGCTGCCACTTCAGCTGCTAATCACTTCCGTTATGTCAGTGACTTACCTTTGTCGGATCTCTTAATTACAAATCATATCCCTCAAAGAAACCCCGAGCATAGCCCTCTCCATAGCTCGCTGAGCGACTTGAAACTTGTGCATCAGACCCAACGTCAGTGCCCACGTATCTGCGTCGTAGCTCATACATGACAGGCAGGATAATATAAAACCCAGCCTAGGATCAACATGCATAGATTGCAGAAAGCTATCTCTCTCAAACAGTGACAAATCAGACTCACGACTGTTCGAGGTAGAGGCGATCAAACGGATAAATTTAATACTATTGACAAACGTATCTTGACTAATTCAGGAATGTGACTAAACCCAGCTGACACATTTGTAACGCTCTAAACACGGCTCAAAACAAAAGTCCAAATCGCTTTTTGTGTTTCCCCGCGCACCGACTCATGCCAAATATTGACTCATTTCCAAACGACATACTTTGAGGGAACTGTCCATTTCAAAAAATCAGAATAGATCTATCATTCATCAGATTTAGGTATATCATTTATGTAATTGCGACGAAAATATGTCACGGTAGATAAAAATAGACATTCCTTTTCACGGGATTTTAGTATCTGCCCTGCTAGGTAAGAAGTCCGTAAAGTGTTTTGGTAACCTTTTGGATATTCATCATCATCATCAGGTTATTTTGTCTCCACTGCAGGAGCACAACCCTCTCTTATCTGCCGGGGACAGACGGAGGATTTGGCCTACACTCCCCGTGCTGGCCAGACGGGTTGGGGAGGCTTGATTGATGTTTTATAATGTATTCCCTTAGTCGCCTTGTACGACATCCATGGGGAGAGTTGGAGTGGTCCTATTCTACTCTACCGGAAACCACACGGCTATCGCAAACTACTAACCCCTTTTTGACAATTTCCAAAACGTTGCCAAAACACTTACAAGGGTTGCCATCTCTAAAATCTGCTAACCAGGACATGAGGACCCCGGATTTTTGAGCTTACAACCCGTACGAGTCACCAGAGTTTTTATTTTGAGTTACTCAGTAAAATTAAACATAGTTTTAATCGTAATAAATCAACGATCTCTATGTACTACTAGATGGACCGTTCCAAACAATCCCTCTGTTCCACGGAAGTAGCTACAACTGTTTCACATTCACAATGAAACTTGTGCAGTTACTACTCAGAATATTTAATTATTTACTAAATACTGACATTATTTAACCGTAGCGTCAATATTTAGTAATAATTAAATGTTCTTCGTAGTAACTGCACAAGTTTCATTGTGAATGTGAAAGAGTTGTGGCTACTTGCGGGGAACAGAGCGATTGTTTGGAACGCTCCATCTGGTAGTACATAGAGATCGTTGTAAAAAATAAAGATTTTATTGAAAACTTTAAAATCCGGAATACAAATGAAACTCCGCCCGGACTCCACGGAATAATCGTAAACTAGGACAAATCCGGGGAGACCCGGACGGATGGCAACCCTAAACCTAACGCCAAACCTTTGACTCGGCTGGAAATTTATTATTATTATTATTATTTATATTATAGACGAGCAGCAAATATGCTGATGTGTCTATTTCACAGTGTTGGATTTTAACTTTTAAACTGTACTAGTTTTAAGCCAGTTGTCAAGGCGATTTTTAAGTCAGTTTATTGATTTGGCTGAAACCACTTCATCTGGGAGCCTGGTCCACGATTGAACAACTCTATTATTCAGAAAGTGATGTGCAACATTTGAGTCTGAATTAGTGCGGCTTATTCTCAGATGGTGTCCTCGCAACGGCAGTAGGTATGTCTTTCACTGTGAAAATCTTGTATTTACATTTTTATTTATTAAATCTATTTTAAAACGTATTTCACTGCATCTATGGCGCCAGATACCAAGCCACCGAACAAAGGAAGCGATCTATGCATCAAAATTGCAGCGTAAGGCGTCTTCACCACAAAGATCGTATCTCAAAAGCTTCGGAGCAACGACAACAACGCAAGCCCGTAATAAAGGCAATACTAAAAAGAGTCAAAAACTGTCGGTCACGGAGGTTTTGTACTAGATGGTCTAGTTAGATGAGTAATGACCCCGAGTAGCCTCAAGACTCAGCCTCGGCTTGCGACATCAATGTTACGAAAGCGATCTGCTATACTAAATCCAACGCTATCCCGGCGCTACTATAAAAACCATTTTAAAAGTAATTATAAATCCCACTAATATTATAAATGCGAAAGTTTGGATGTTTGTATGTTTGTTACTCAATCACGCTTCAACCACTGGACGGATCGGGATGAAACTTGGCACACATATAGGTTAGGTCCTGAAATAGGACATAGGAGAGTTTTTATCCAAAAAACACATCTCATTCTAAGGGAAACCTATTTAATCGTTAAAATCAGTGATATGTAAATATAGCGAAAATTACGCGGACGAAGTCGCGGGCAAAGCTAGTAACAAATAAATTTTACATTCATATACATACCTTGTCTAACCCCTAACTAGGTTTTCTCTTGTGCTATGGGAATTAAACAAGGATAGGACAATTCACAAATATAACATCCAGACCGGGACTAACTTGTACAAATTGTACAAAGTTATCTGTCCCCAGTGGGAATCGAACCCACGACCTCTGGCGCTCGAGTCCAATGACCAAACCACTAGGCCAGCGAGACAGTCAATTATTTCATTTCTCTACATTTTCTCTCATTTACAAAAATATATAATACAGTATAATATAAATTTTATATCTCATCTAAACAGCACAACATGAGCTTCATGATACAAACATCTCCAACCAGGGTGCTGATAGACCAGTTACAAAAACCGTAATGGTCAGTCCCACCTCTCGTAATTGGGCTCTAAACTTCACCACATTACCCGGTCACATGGTGTGTGAAGTCGGCACGGTTGGGCGGATTTTTTCGCCGCCACCGTTCAACGCTCGAGGTGCAATTAAATGCGGGGCAAGTGATGAGCCGTAGCGGGGCATGGAGCGATAGGCTGAAAACGTTTTGTAAGCGTTTATGTTTATTATATCTTTTTAAATCCATAATCTGGTAGCCTGCTGGAAATAAACAGTATTTTATAGTGCATGTATGGCCTGTCATGGCGACCCACTGTTGCCGTTGCTCTTTACAAGCGAACTGATTTAATTACCTACTACTATTACAGGCATGGAGCCACGTGGAGGGCAGTGGCCCGGGACAGACAAGAATGTAAGGGGCTAGAGGAGGCCTTGCCAACAAGCATACTGACAAATAAGAAAAACTAATCCAACATAAAATTATAATGGAAATAATTAGTAACTTTGAAATGTATTTAATTTAATCAATTTGTCAATGTATGCATGCAAGTCAGGAATAAAAGGCTATTTTATTATTACAGGCATGTAATAATAGTAGGTAATTAAATGCCAATGCCTAAGACATGCCAATTAAAGATAAAATACAGTCTATAACAGCATTTTGCCATGTGTATCACACACATGGCTGTCAAACATGGGCATTAACAGAGAAACTAACAAAATAATCGCATGTCAAAATGGAATATTACTGCGTATTGCCGTGCTTTGTTTTGCGGGCGACGATAAACTGTCGGGGTAGTGAGTCGCTTTTTTACTTTTTTTTATTCTATTTGGTATAAGTATCACTTATAAATTTTGCACAGAATTCCCTGTGATTTTAGTAAGTCCACTCGAAACAATGCTGTTTGTTCAATTAAATAAATAAATAAATATCTTAAACATTCACACCAATTATCCAGTCCCAAACAAGGCAGAGCCTGTGGTATGGTTACTAGATAACGGATACACATACTTAAATAAATATATAAACATCCAAGACTTGGGTACAAACATTCATATTCATCATACGAACATTTGACCCTAGCGGGATTCGAACCCGCAACCTCCGGCGTGGCAGTCCGAGAGCTACCCGTTCCGCCAAGGAGGTCGTCTTAAAGTAATTTTGGTTAGAAAAATGGCTGGCGCTCCGCTTTCCGCTTATGACTTGTACTCCAATTTACAGTTAGGTTAGGGGCCCTGACCACATCCATATTATGATTTAATAGACTCATCCGTCCCAGAGTTATTGTGCCACAGTTTACGGGCATTAACCGGCTAAATTAGATATTTAAACATATGTGTGGGCGACCTTCAGTTAAAACAACTATTTTATTTGGCTGGTGTATGTTTTGACACGGTTTTTTGACAGTGGGGTAACTATATAACTCTACAATAATACATCTCAAGGATTCACAGTACTCTCCACTGCACCAGGGACGACAGCGTTCTCCTGTGTATATTAAGATCATTACTGCGATCACCAATCCGCCTGCCAAGCGTGGTGATTATGGCCAATCCCCCAATTGACATTCCAAAAAATTGGCTTTCTATTCGAGGCTTAAGTTCAGCAGTCATTTCGGCTGATGATAACATCCAAACCCGGACCAACTTGTAGCCTGTCTCCAGAGGAATCGAACCCACGACCTCTCGCTCGACTCCAACAAAGTCAAGATAACGTTGGGTTAGTTATGTACTTAAAATTTATTGTCTAAGGAAGGTGCCCTCGATAAAGTCCTGCTATTATCATCAGCCAAAACATGTATGTATGTATGTATGTATGTATGTATGTATGTATGTATGTATGTATGTATGTATGTACGTATGTATGTATGTATGTATGTATGTATGTATGTATGTATGTATGTATGTATGTATGTATGTATGTATGTATGTATGTGTGTATGTGTGTATGTGTGTATGTGTGTATGTATGTATGTATGTATGTAAACGCTTTGTTGTACCAAAAATAACAACAACAACAATAATAAAATAGGAATTAAACTGTGTACAAAGGCGGACTTATCCCACTTAGGGATCTCTTCCAGTCAACCTTAGAGTAACCGAAAGGACAAGTACATGTCCACTGCTGAACATAAGCCTCCCCAATAGAATGACACTTTTGGTGGGCTGTCCATTGGGGGATTTGCTATGGCTTCACCTTACCATAGATTTTCCGCCTGATTTGACTCTGCTCGCATATGGTCGCGTATTGAATTCCAAATTAACAGCTGTTGAGCTGTTCTGTACCTACATTGAATATTTTTTGCAAAAATAAAAATATGGGGGATGAAAGATAAGTAGTGGAATACACTGAGATCATTTTTGGAATTTATGTTTGTTTTTCTGTTAGTTTGTGCATGCATCACGTAAAAACTACTGAACCTATTTTGATTGAGCTTTCTGAAAACATGGGGCTTAAATCGGAGTAACATTTAGTCTGTGTTTCATCGCAATCGGCTTATTCAATCAAAAGTTAAGCCAATTTA
This sequence comes from Esperia sulphurella, assembly GCA_947086405.1. Lineage (NCBI taxonomy): Eukaryota > Metazoa > Arthropoda > Insecta > Lepidoptera > Oecophoridae > Esperia > Esperia sulphurella. Next base: position 7,421,384 of record OX352282.1, read on the forward strand.
TAGTTTTCAAAAACTCATTCAAAGAAGTATAATGCTTGGCGGAATTCAGATTACGATGAGTTATGGCTGTGGCAGTAGCAGTCGGAGAGGGGGAGAGGAAAGAAGATTACCACAAAGGTTATTTTTATTTATTAAAAAAGAAATGCTGACTGACTGGAGTGTAGATATTTAATAAAAATGCAAAACAGTTTTAACTTTGATTGTACTTTTCCTATGTGTTTTCCAGCCGTCAAATAAATCTGGCCAACGGGATTTTTCTTCCCGACTAGTCTGACCATCAATTTGACCACTGGGAAAAACCGTTGGTATCCGCAACAGTGCCTTGGCTTCTCCCACATCGGGTAAGGTGAAGGCACTATACAAGTTTGTTCTAGCTTTCATTACACGTATTATCATCATAATCATCATATCAGCCCCTAGAAGTCCACTACTGGACATTTAAAATCCAAACTTCTACTTCCAAGTTAAAACTGCAGTCGTCCAGCCCTCTCGTCATGTCTCTAAAAACATACAATCACCTGTCGCAAATAATAAGAGAAGGAACACGATAAGATATTCAACAAATACCTGAAACAAGTATTGATTACGAAAAGCTACTACACATTAAATGAATACTTGAACGATAAATTATGATACAGTTATTAACTGCAAGCAGATATTTAACAAGTCAAATAAAATTAATATTTAGACAAATAATACATTTTTGTTTATATTTAAAAAATCATAGATTAGATTTATTTATTTCACTTTTACATCTTAAAAATTCAATTTTACATGTCATTCTAATATGGTAAAAGGGATCGTCATAAAATAATGTACAAAATATAAATTACAATGTCAACAATTCAAATAATGTCATAGAATATAACATACTATCTATGTCAGTATATAATATTATAATAAAAATTTAAACAACTTGATAACGTCGACAATATTGTTGGTCTCCTCTCCCCCTACTTGCTGTACCCAAATGGCTCCATGACGAGCTTTGTTTCATTCTACCATATCATCATCATCATCAGGTTATTTTTGTCTCCACTGCAGGAGCACAACCCTCTCTCATCTGCTGAAGACAGACGGAGGATTTGGCCTACACTCCCCACGCTGGCCAGACGGGTTGGGGAGGCCTGATTGATGTTTTATAATGTATTACCTTAGTCGCCTTGTACGACATCCACGGGAAGAGTTGGAGTGGTCCTATTCTACTCTACCGGAAACCACACGGCATTCTACCATATATTAACACTGTAATGAAATAAATTACTGATTACATGCGATATATAAAAAAATCTTTTTATCACAAGTTGGAATACTCTGATATTACTTTAAGACAGTCCTTGGCCCTTGAGTTTGACGCAAAATGTTACGTTGTCACGCCTCCGTCACTGGATCGAACCTACCGCGAGAAGTAGTTACACTTTCAGACCGCCACCGGCGTGGTTTTCGGCCTGCCCCCATACGAAGTAATAACAACGTTATGTCAAGCTCCTTAGACACATTTTTGCGGGATGTGCGGTACATCGTGCGCTGACTACGGAGTAATAACAACGCTAAGTCGAGCGCTTTAGACTCAGTCAGTGTTTAAAACCGTAGTATTTTCGTTTTACTAGGGATTTATGAATCTGTTACGTAATATGTGCTGGAGTCTAGTAAATTGAGTGCCAGTATCTAGGACAGCGCTCCAGACTGTCGCCCGACCCAATTCTCAGCCGCTCAGTTCCGATAGAGATGCGCTCATATTTAATGCAGCGCTTAAGGGGCAGGCATGCGACGCCATTATGTGTCAAGTTTGAAGTAAGCTGCGAAAATCTCTTCTCTCACTCGCAATCTATAATCTGCGGTAAAGACTAAGTTCTGCCGCCTACGTTGAAGAAAGATTAGACAATTAACTGATGTTTCTACCGCGAGGTTAGTTTACTTTAGCTACTTCCAAAGTATCATTGCATACAGTATCCTGCTGTGGGGTTAAGCAGCAGATATAGAGACCATTTTTATTTTGCAAAAGAGAGCTATTAGCTAGTGAACTATAATCGAGGAAGTCATTATGAGCAAAATTCAAAGAAATAAACATATTAAGCGTAGCGAATCAATTCATTTTTGATAATATTTTGTATATATTCGCAAAAATATACTCTCTTTTGATGCACTGTGACAATAACAATTATGTATGATACTTGTTTTACCACGATTAAGACTTAGTAAGGTCAGTAATTCGTAAACGGGGCAATGTATTTGCTTCTACAACAAATTGAAAATAGTCCGTCACAATTTTGATTTTTTTAAATGAATGATTAAGATCCTGGTTTTGGTTCAGCTTCGCACAATCTTTACAATATTGTAAATCTATATTTTTTTTGTAATTTTTCAACATAAGTCGAAAACTAAGCGACATAAGAAAAGCTAAAACCTGTTTTAGAATGTAAAATAATTCCCTTTCATACGATACCCCACTTAACCTAGTAACCAAACTTTTAAAATTTGCCACCCCCTTTAGGCCCCTTTTGCAATATAAATATTTTTTAAATTCTTTTATTTGCAGTAAAGTTTGGCAAACATTATTTAAAAGTGGTCTAAATTTCATGTCGATAGCATTAGTAGTTCTAAAATAAGTAGATTTACCATTTGGTATGGAATCAACGATCTCTATGTACTAGTAGATGGATCGTTCCAAACAATCGCTCTGTTCCACGCAAGTAGCCACAACTCTTTCACATTCACAATGAAACTTGTGCATTTACTACGCAGAACATTTAATTATCACTAAATATTGACGCTACGGTTAAATAATGTCAATATTTAGAAAATAATTAAATGTTCTGAGTAGTAACTGCACAAGTTTCATTGTGAATGTGAAAGAGTTGTGGCTACTTGCGTGGAACAGAGCGATTGTTTGGAACGCTCCATCTAGTAGTACACAGAGATCGTAGTATGGAATTCTAAAAACGACAAAATTTTTATCGTGATGTCTGATAATTCAAACTTGGAAACTAAGTCTAATGTGAACGGCTTAGCTAACCAGATTGTACATACATACTTACAGATTATACTTATGTGTTAACATAGCAGGCACCCTCATATTCACCCTCTTCCATTGCCGAAACTGAGTCATCCAGTTTAATTATTGACTGGGGTTGGGCGACGAAGATGTTTTCATTATTTACATGTGTTCGGTCGCCCATTTTACGCTAGAGCATTTCCCAGTATAAATGGCGAACAAAAACAAACGCTGTTTGCGTTTTTGGAAACAAACTATTGATATTATGTGCATCGGAGGCAAACGTAACTAACATCTGTTCGAATGCGAAAACAAAAGCATTTGTATGGCCTGTCTTTCGGTTTTCTACAGGGGAGTGTGCCCAGGAATTACACGAGTTGATTCCCCCATCCCCCTTCCATCACCGGACTACCAGGCGTGGGGAGGGACTTCATCCTTATGTAGTGGACATACCACGCTCTCGCACGAAACGTTTTGCTTCCTCTTTCATAATGCGAACTGCTAAGGAATGGAACTCTGCTTCGGTATTTCCGGACAAGTACGACTTGGATCTTTTTAAAGGAAGAGTAAAATAGGCATCTTCTGGGTAAGCGCGTTCCACCTTAGGCCTCATACTCATTTACTATATTAAGATTAAGGTCAAGCGTAAACCCACCAGGAATAAAATAAGAATAGATGGTGTTATTAAGTGGTCGGCAAAGTTTCTCTGACAATACAATCTTGTTAATCAGGGAGGATCCCTAACACTCTTTTATATTGTTACAGGTAAGGATTTCTGATTGTCGTGATCCATGACATCCAGATTACATCAGAAGAAATTTTACATCTTTCGAAGGTAAAGTTGGGAACATCTTCAGTGACGTTTTACAAAAGCCAGAGTATAGTCTTCGCCCGCGGATGCGTTTGTATTGTACATCCCATAAAATGATTTATGATTACAGAAGTTTCCTTCTAGACCATTTGTACCATCCAACGATCTCTATGTACTAGATGGAGTGAACCAAACAATCGCTCTGTTCCACGCAACTGCGCCGCACCCCGTTCACATTCACATTGACACTTGTGCAGTTACTACGCAAAACATTTAATTATTTACTAAATATTCACGCTACGGGTAAATAGCGTAAATATTTGATATACTTTAAATGTTCTGCGTAGTAACTGCTCATTGCGATTGAGAACAGAGCGATTGTTTGGTTCGATCCATCTAGTAAGTACATAGAGATCGTTGGTACGATCAGGCTGTACCATTTCTGGTACAACTGGTACTGATTTGTTGGGTTTTTCCCAGTGGTCAGATTGATGGTCAGACTAGTCTGGCCTACGGGAATTTTTCTTCCCGTTGTTCAGATCGGCTCGTAATTTAATAAAGTACTGTGAATACGAAAATACGAATGTTGGCCCAAAATGTACATATCACACCCGGGTTTTCTCGCACTGTCTAAAAATAATAATGTAATAACCAACGATCTCTATGTACTACCAGATGGAGCGTTCCAAACAATCGCTTTGTTCCACGCAAGTAGCCACAACTCTTTCACATTCACTTTGAACATTGTAGCGTCAATATTTAGTAAATAATTAAATGTTCTGCGTAGTAGCTGCACAAGTTTCAAAGTGAATGTGAAAGAGTTGTGGCTACTTGCGTAGAACAAAGCGGTTGTTTGGAACGCTCCATCTAGTAGTACATAGAAATAGTTGATAATAACTACGAATATTTTTTTAGTTTTGTGTTAATACATTTATTTATTTAAAAAATTGCAACATTACAGGTTCTATATAACCCATTGCGGTACAATAACTTTTTATGCTATAAACGAAACAGGCCATGCCTCTCTCTAGCATTCCCTTTCATTCCGTTATCAGTCGTCCCATGCCGTTCACGATCACATCACAGTGTGGTGCCTCGCCGAGCAGGGAGCCGAACAGCTGATGGTTATACACATACACAATATAGACAACAAATACATACTAACAAACATATTAGCAAAATTTCTAGTTTTTAGTCCTTTTCAGGACCATTGGTTGCCCCACTACTTTGTTTGCATTAAACGTTAACTATCCCGTTTTCATATAATTACATATATATGTAGATAACGTTATATACATATATATGGGAGACAGTCTATATAACCCACTATCACCACACTAATGAAAATATCATTTAAAAAAAAATAACCAACATTAGTTATCCCATTACGTTATCAGCAACTAAAACCGGTTTAGTATTTCAAACTTACTGACGCTTATTTCTAAGGCAAAGGGTTTAAAATAGAGCGAATGAATGGGTTATAGGTTAAGTCTTTAGTATTGCATTTAGGTCAACGACTTGATAAACAGGACTGTAAAAATCTCATTTCAAAGATACATGATTAAAAATTAAAGATATAAAATTTTGTTACGTTGATTATTTGTGAGAGGCTGGTGCCTGTGCCTGAAGATAGGACGATCTGTGAGATCAGGTCACCAGACTCCGACCCCGTGGAATTTTGACGCATTACTTTGACTTTGGAGCGGCGATCTGCGTAAGGCGGCTGGCAGTAACCGGATGAGAAGAACCGAGGATCGGGTTCAGTGGCGCACCTTGGGAGAGGCCTATGTCCAACAGTGGACTCTTTCGGGCTAATGATGAGGACTTTGGCATACCAAGCAATTAAATTTTGATTACATGATAAACCAAAGCAATCTTCATACTTCCATCTTTATGCTAATAACTATCAAAACATAAAACCTTTTTTAATTTGGTTTGCTATTCACCATAGGTGCGTAGTGATACTTAATATTCTCTGCCATAGGTATAAAGTAAGAGAGCAATTTCTGCCAACCAAATGTATTATACAGTTTGGCAGAGTTATTGTAATAGAGTTATTGTTATACGTCCACTGCTGAACATAAGCCTCCCCAATAGAATGGCTTTTGGTGGGCTGTCCTTTGGGGGATTTGCCATAATCACCACGCTCGACAGACAGATTGGTGATCGCAGTAATGATTAATATACCTATACAGGAGAACGCTGCTGTTGCTCGTGCCTGTTGCAATTCCTTAGTCGCCTTGACGACACCCACGGGGAGAATGGGAGTGGCCTTATTATTAGCCGGGAACCACAGATATATTATAGAAAATATTGTTATTGTTTGTTACTAACACAGATTGTTTTTTGTATTACTAACAAATTATGGACTTTGTCTGAAATAAATTATAATTTAATTTAATTAGTTTTTTTTATGGCAATCGCACTTGCATTTGCCAGCATCACGTCTAGAATGCAATAAAATAAAATTAAATTTGAAAATTAAACCAAGAAGCCGAAATCTAAAAAACAAAGTAAGTAATAATATAAGTAAGAAAACATCATGCACTACAGTCTTATATTATTTTTGTTGATGAATAAGGATAATATATCAAAATACAACAAATTAGATAATAATGAATTTATATGTACAGGGAATAGATGCAATGAATCGTAAATACAGGAATGATCATATAATGGACATGACTTTTATGCCATCTTGTTCTTGTTGTCAGTCTCCAAAAAGTTGCCACAACACTTAGCGGCCTTCTTTAGTAGCAACTCAGTATTGAGGAGGCTTGTGTTCAGCAGTATTTCGGTTGATGATGATAGAGGAATATTCTCGGTAGGGAATCTTCGGAAATGTTCTCGGGAATTTTCATCCCCTGGCAGAAGCGAAACCGCGGACGAACACTAGTGTATTTAAATAATAAATCTCATATATCACTCACTTCCTCTCGCAGATTCATCTCAATAAAGCTAACTTCGCGTCTCTTTATGTCAACATGCTAAGAGTATGTTGTCTACAGATATGACAAAATTTTGAAGCTTTCGAATATTGTGCCTATTTTTGTCTTCAGGCACGTTTTTGGAAAATATAGTCATAATTCGAAAAACCTTTTATAATAGTGACGTCAAGGTTCATCACTTTAAACTTCAAATATGGACACCCACAGCAGGACCAAAGTAGGAGATAATGGTTTCAAAGTCAATACCAACGAAGATTGTTGTGTTTGGCACTGAATGCCTTAGAAACGGGTCACTACGGATATGTTGTAATATGAAAGATAACAATGATTATGAAATGTTTTAATATTTGCTAGTGGTTATGGTAGATCAGTGTCAGCTTTACGGTGATCGCTCACGATTACCATATACACTAGATGGCGCGAGTAGACAAAAAAATAGATTTTAATTTTTCCTGTATTTGTATATATTTTTTTTTATTAATTAACTGAACGTTCAACTTGTTAGAAATTATTAGATACTTTGAGTGATTGTCTAGAAAGCCACAGAAATGAATTTTTAACGATAATTTTAGCCCAATAAATTAATTAAAAATATATATATATATATATATATTTACTACTGGCGTCATCTAATATTACTCAGCCCCCCGTGAGTGACGTTAAATATTTTCTTTTTATGAGTTAATTTCTGTCTCACAGAGACAACATATTAGCCGGCACCAGCTACTCTTTACGTCTGTCCCTTCTCCACACCATCTAATCTACACCAAAGATCACAAAATTACCTCGACAATGCATAAACAAATCACTATCTATCCCTTTCCACTCGATAACACCGTCTCACTCGCACCAGATGTTTACCATTTTCCCGCGCGCAGCTCTAGTTGCACTCACGTCCTGCGCAAACGCAGTCGCGCATCGATCGTTGATCTATAGACCTTTTTTTAAGAGCATAGTGAAGTGACAAAGGCTAATTATGACGAGTGAAACGAAACAATGCATTCTTTAAGTGTCCTTTTTGATGAAGTTTTAAGTTTTAAATAGTTTATTGATGGGTGCTTTGTTAAATGAGTTTGAGGTGATGATTTTGTATTTTATATACTTAAAATTATATAATTACATAAATTGAGTTGCATTAAAATTAACAGGACAATACATATTGGAGCTCAGAACAATACACACTGGATACAGTCTGTACCGGGGAGTCTGAGATTCCGTGTTACATTACAACTGTATGATAGAGTAGATTCGTAGTGAAGGGTTAGGTAGCAAAAGATGATAATGTTATTAGGAGGGTGAGAGTTAGATGGGAGTGTGATTGTGAGTGTCTATGTAAGGTAATGCCTTGTGGTTCCCGACTTAGAATAGGGCAACTAGTCTAGTCTTCGCGTGAGTGTCAAGGCGACGGGGATTGCACCAGGGACGGGTAGCAGCGTTCTCCTGTGTATATACTCCCAGCCCCTACTCACATTTCTTCAGAATAGAAAAGAAGGTAATAATATTATTACCTTCTTTTCTATTAGAAGGTAATAATATTATTACCTTCTTTTCTATTCTGGGTAACTTTTCTCTACCCGGCTGAGGGCGAGGGTTCTATGTGGTGGGCTGACACCCTGAAGAAATGTGAGTAGGGGCTGGGAGTGGACTCCACTCTATTTTATAATAAAAATAAAGAAAAAGTTTCTGTTAACATACTCCTAAGATCGTCACTGCAATCACCAATCCGCCTGCCAAGCGCGGTGGTTATGGCAAATCCCCCAATGAACAGCCCACCTAAAGTGGCATTCTGATGGGGAGGCTTATGTTCAGCAGTGGACGTTTTTCGGCGGATTGTAAATAATAAATAATATATTAAGGCGACTAAGGGAATACATTATAAAACATCAATCAGGCCTCCCCAACCCGTCTTGCCAGCGCGGAGAGTGTATGCCAAATCCTCCGTCTGTCTCCGGCATATGAGGTTGTGCTCCTGCAGTGGAGACAAAAATAACCTGATGATAAATAATATATCCTTTTAATATTTACGCTGTTAGTAAAATTCATTCAGGTTGTAACAAAACACCTGCAGTGACCGGTTACAAGGGGCACGCCGTACCGGAAATTCGAAATAAATATTATTACTTCCCTTCCATATGAAATAATACGCCGAGCGAAGCTGTTTGTATGAAAAGATTTATTTTAGGGTTCCTTTATAACGGATACCCTTATCATCAGCTGAATCTCGTCCACTGTCGAACATAAGCCTCCCTAGTAGAGTGCCTCAGACACTGGTAGGCAGTCCATTGGAGGATTTGCCATAATCACCACGCTTGGCAGGCGGATTGGTGACCGCAGTAATGATCTTAATATACTTAGGAGTACTCTACTGCCCGTCCCTGGTGCATACCCTTATACTAAGGCTTTTTGTCCGTTTGTTTATCAGTTTGTAGGTCCGCCGGATAATTAAAAAAATACTGTAGCGATTGACCAAAATTTAGATACTATAAATCAAAATCAATCAAAATATTTATTTTCAAAATTGGAATACATTATTCTCTTTTTGACGTCAAATTCTGCCTAAAACTACTCCACTTCCACCCGTATATGAAATTGCCCGTCTGTGATCCTATCACAGTTAAGAAAATTGCAGGAAAACATAATTTTAGTGGTGATTATACCAAATCCCCCAATGGACATCCTAACAAAAGTTATTCTATTGGGGAGGCCTATGTCCAGCAGTGGACGTATTTAGGCTGATGATGATGATTCTTTTCCCACATATTCTATTTCAAGAATAAAATATTGAAGCAACTGGACACACTTTACTGATGTTTTTAATTTTTATTGTTTCTGTAAAAAAAAAACTGGGAAAAACAGTTTAGATTTTTATAATTCGACTGCAAGAATCTAAAATCTCACGTTAGTTATTAAACTATTGAAAATAGTACGGTCGACGGCCCCTTCTGCATCGAGGCATGACCATGACGATGATGGCGTCTGTTTGTTTGTACCTGGCATCGACACGGCTTATATTTTTTTTTTAACACTAATAGATTATTTCGGACTAGCTTGTACATGCAGCCAGGCAGGTCTCATTCTGCACTTTAGGTAGAACTTATATTAGTACGCGGCTCGGCCCCGATTGCCGGGGCCAATCAGTCAGGGTCGTGAGAACGATGTGACGCGTTTGAATAAAGTCCCGCTCCATAATTAAAAATTTTTGCGGTGATTCCGGCTAGCTTTTAGCAAAGATTATTCTATCGTTCCATAATACCATAAACATACAATATATAGATATGCTGCATTTTTCGGTCCTTCGAGCCGGATATGTATGTAATGTCGCGTAACATGTTTTTTGATTTTTATTTATTAAATAGATAAATAAATAATCCGAAAGCGTAGAAACCAGCTATAGGCGAATCGCGTGCGACTGTCAGTGTGTGCGTGATTTAGCGGTTCAACATAACATTGACTTTATTTAATGCTCATAGGATTCAATTTGGCTTTTGTAGGTAAATTTTTGAGAAATACAACAAACTTTTACAGGGTGTGTGCCTTCTATACTATTACTGATTCTGTACCGCTGCTGCTTTGAATAGAGCGGATTTTGCGGTGGATCGTCCGCTGAATAAAGCGGATTCTGACGCAAATCCTCCGCTGAATGTAGAGCATAAGGGATAACTACGTACTTTAACTTAACTATTCAAAAGATGTGAGAACCTTTAATAAGATTCCGCTTACGGCAGAAAAGTTATTAGTATGAGTGTAGTCTCATAAAATGTCCTATTTCATAAACGTGAAATGGCCTAAGCTACTCGTTGTACTTCTATATATAAATACCTAACTATAACATGATAGCAGACAAATTGGGTAGTCTTCTGGTGTGGATACTCACCCAGAGGACTAAATACATACATACATAATGCTCACGCCTTGGTCCCAGAGGGATAGGCAGAGATGATGTATCGCCACTTTGCGCAATGCTGTCGCAAAGCGAATTTCGTTCACCCGCTTAAAGTACTTAATTAAACTTAGGACTAAAGACAAAAGACTACTAACACAAATGGACCCCTCTTGTCTTGTAAATAAAAAATAAAATAAAAAATCAAAACGTAATAAAAAATATACATACTAATAATCTTTCTGACTAAAGCGGAATCCAAGGTAAATGGAAATATGTGTTGTTTCACATTCGTCAGAAATAAAACATACTAGAATACATCGGCGGAAAATTGGTTTCGCAGCTTTGAGTTACCTGGCGTTGAAACGTAGTAGACGTAGTGTGGGACGCCCCTTGCCAAGATGGAGCGATGATCTGCGTAAGGCGGCTGGCAGTGACTGGATGAGAAGAGCCGAGGATCGGGTTCAGTGGCGTACCTTGGGAGAGGCCTATGTCCAACAGTTGACTCTTTCAGGCTGATGATGATGATGAAACGGCAGTTATAAAGAGATTCATGGGTTGATTCCGTGGACGACCTCCGTGGCGGAACGGGTAGCTCTCGGACTGCCACGCCGGAGGTTGCGGGTTCGAATCCCGCTAGGGGCAAATGTTCATATGATGAATATGAATGTTTGTACCCAAGTCTTGGATGTTTATATATTTATTTAAGTATATAAACATCTATTTTTAGTTATCTAGTAACCATAGCACAGGCTGAGCCTAGTATGGGACTGGATAATTGGTGTGAATATCTGTGATATTTATATATTTATTCAAACTTCTCGCTTCGCTAATCTCTTATGGACTCCGTGACTAAATCAACTGTAGATATACGTATAAGTATTCTACAGTTAATTGGCAAGGAATTTTAGATCTAGATGTTTCAGAGTTATCAGTGCATCGCATCTCTTGTTAGGAGAGATCTGAGATCAATATTTCCAATGACTAGCTTAGCTGTTGCCCTCCACTATGTCTGTAAACTTTTTAAGTTTTTTTTTGGCTTGGGTACCAGACCTTTAAGAGTCTTATCGTTGGTAGTTAAGTCCTCCTATTACCGAAATAGGAATTTAACATTGTGACAATTGTACGTTTTGACTATAGCACGTTATGACTACCAAACAACGTTACAATGTTTCAACCAGACAACTGTACATTTTGTCACTATTACATTTTGACATTCGTGTATTACAATAGTACATTTTGACATTTGTACATCTTGACCATTGTACGTTTTACCCCCTAAAGGCCCTATCAGCCTATAGATGTCCAGCAGATAGGATTTCTATAAAACTCACCTAGGTTTCGTCTAACATATTGAGCGATCTCCTGAGCTACTAGTTGGTTTTTGTATAAAATGTCAAGTTCAGTTTTAGCTGTATGTTGATAGATCGGTCAATATATCCTTTTTATACTTAGGAACCACATTGCCGTGTGGTTCCCGGCTTAGAATAGGGCCACCCCTATCTTTCCCGTGGGTGTTGTCAAGGCGACTAAGGGATTGCACCAGGGACGGGCAGCAGCGTTCTGTGTGTGTATGTTAAGATCATTACTGCGATCACCAATCCGCCTGCCAAGCGTGGTGATAATGGCAAATCCTTCAATGGACAACTTATTAAAAGTGGTATTCTATTGGGGAGGCCTATGTCCAGCAGTGGACGTATTTAGGCTGATGATCTTAGGAAAATAACGGGAAACTAGCCCCAACTACGCTTGGTAACAGCAAGATATGTCAGTGTTAAATAAATATAAATATGTCAGACATTCACACCAATTATCCAGTCCCAAACTAGGCAGAGCCTGTGCTATGGTTACTAGATAACGGATACACATACTTAAATAAATATATAAACATCCAAGACTTGGGTACAAACATTCATATACATCATACGAACATTTGCCTCTACCGGGATTAACACTAACCAATCAAATCGAGCTATAAGGTAACTTGTTTCAATAACACAATCAATAACATAATGTTTGGTAATGTTTGATATTTGATGTTTGAGTGTTAGTAAATACCTAGGCTTAGTAAATAGTTAATCAAGTTTCTGGTACTGTCGTCAAAAACAGTCTAATTAACAGCCCGTACTCGTCCCACTGTTGGACACAAAGTAACGTTCTAACTTATAACAGACGCATCTCTTGCTCAAGAGTTATACTAGATCAGGCTTTTGCCACTCGATCGCAGCTACCGCGATAGGTTCGTACACTTTCGTACTGTACGGAGTAATAACTACGCTAAGTCGAGCGCCTTAGGCACATTTTTGCTTGTATTGTCTGACAGTAGATGATTAAATGCGTAGGTATTTTCGTTTTACTAAGGTCGATTAAGATTACGATTTCATCATCATCATATCAGCCCTTAGACGTCCACTGTTGGACATAGGCTTTCCCCAATGAACGCCACGACACTCGGTCCTCCGCCCTCCGCATCCAGTCGCTTCCGGCCACCTTCTTCAGGTCGCCGGTACATCTGACTGCGCGGCGGCGCGTGCCGATCCGCGGTCTCCACTCCAGAACCCGTCTGCCCCAACGGCCGTCGGTTCTGCGACAGATGCGTCCCGCCCACTGCCACTTCAGCTTGCTAATCCTTTCGGCTATGTCGGTTACCTTCATTCTTAGTCGGATCTCTTCCGTTCTTCTTCGGATTACGATTTACTAGTGATCTATCTGTTACGTAGTTACTATGAAGTAAATCCCGACGATTACCGTTCTGCAATTCCGAGTACATAGCCCACTTTGTAAGATTCTGCTTACATGTCCCGTCTATTGGCACGGTCATCCAATTGGAAGGCTTCTAATGTTACAACGTCTGAGCACCTCCGTATTGCGCGTTGTCAGTCCATTTAATGTTTAATATCTTGTAGGCATTTAAGTTAAAAGTCGCGTTACCGTGTGGTTTCCGGTAGAGTAGAATAGGACCACTCCAACTCTTCCCGTGGATGTCGTACAAGGCGACTGAGGGAATACATTATAAAACTTCAATCAGGCCTCCCCAACCCGTCTGGCCAGCGCGGGGAGTGTAGGCCAAATCCTCCGTCTGTCTCCGGCAGATGAGAGAGGGTTGTGCTCCAGCAGTGGAGACAAAAATAACCTGATGATGAAGTTAAAAGTCGGGGATGTCTGTCTGTTTGCCGCTCCTAAATAGTCTTACGTTTCTTGATATTTATGAAGCCAATTCTGATAAGGTTGATGCAGTATGTAAAATGAATCATAGTGACAGTTGATTTAATATGTATTCGCTTGCAGTAAGATTATTTATTTAAAGAAGTCATACACAAGTTTACACAGCACTCACATATCGTAAATGTAAGGTATATGCGAGTGTTTTGTAAACTTATTTGTGACTTTTATTAAGAAATATTTATGTTATAAATATCACTGTAAAATCTCAGATGCGTATAAGTTAGCCCAGCTCCGTTTATGTGTACCGTGTAACTGGCGTTACGAGATCCTTTTTTCCAAATATCGGGATTTAAATGAAATAAAAGCAAGACTGGAACGAACAAATCTGGACCTAGTTTCGGAACATCAAAATTCATAACACCGGTTGCCATTCGAAAAATCACAGTCTATAGCTTCATCATTGTTGACCAGTTCTTTTTTAAACCGCGCGAAATTGGCTGCTTAGATGAAAGAGCGGGATTTTGGGCGTGCCGCTCATGGTGCTCACGGGACGCGTCCTGAGATGGCTTAAAAAATCTATCATAAAAATCCTATAATTAAAAAAAACTGCCAAATACAGGACATCTGACAACACTACATATCCACCTGATGGTGCTTATTAAAGCGCAAATTCTGCAGCTGTACTGTCTGTCATCATAATCAACCTGAAAGAGTCCACTGTTGGACATAGGCCTCTCCCAAGGTGCGCCACTGAACCCGATCCTCGGTTCTTCTCTTCCAGTCACTGCCAGCCGCCTTACGCAGATCGTCGCTTCATCTAGCCATGGGGCATCCCACACTACGCTTGCCCAGTCGTGGTCTCCGCTCGAGAGCTCGTTTACCCCAGCGGTAATCGGTTCTCCGACAGATGTGACCAGCCCACTGCCACTTTAGCGTACTAACTTTCGTACTGTCTGTACCAGTTGCCAACCTGTAATAATACATCCAAGGAGAAGCTAACAGCGATTTAATTCAAGTATTTTATTATAATTTCATCATCATCATGCCGGTCCTTAGACGTCCACTGCTGGAAATATGGACCTTACCCAATGAACGCCACCATACCCGATCCTCCGCCCTCCGCATCCACCCGCTTCTGGTCACCTTTTCGTCAGTCCACCTGGTGGTGGTGCGTCCTACCCTGCGCGTGGCGATCTCCGGTTACCACTCCAGAACTCGTCTGGCCCAACGGCTATCGGTTCTGCGACAGATGTGGCCCACTGCCACTTATTATCATTTGATATTCTCAAATCTCTAGATTATCCGTTGAACAAACAGCTCACCCCTTACCTGTTTAGCGATTCACAACCTACCTAATTAATGCCACAATAAAATATAAATCGATCCCTTTCCTGATCGCACACGTTACGACCGATGCAAAACCATTTTACCGTGAGAAAGGCGGTATTAATTGCCTCCAAGTACCGTTGTGCTATTGTTCGGCGTCGTACCCACGCTTCTTACCGTCTCATTATGGTGTCGGACTTACAGATACGGATATGTCAAATACATTCGGACACTGCTAAATGGGGGACGAGCGAGAGAAAAGATGGTCGATGGGAAGACTCTGCTTGTTAAATTATCGCTAAGATGAGAAATAAGATCGATATCCATTACAGATTGTCTACACTATAATATTATAAAGAGGAAAGATTTGTATGTGAGTTTATTCAACTCAAAAACGACTGGACCATTTTCAAAAGTTTTTATTGTTACTAACAACGATCTCTATGTACTACTAGATGGAGCGTTCCAAACAATCGCTCTGTTCCACGCAAGTAGCCACAACTCTTTCACATTCACAATGAAACTTGTGCAGTTACTACGCAGAACATTTAATTATTACTAAATATTGACGCTACGGTTAAATAATTACCCGTTACCTTAGCTCATGAATGTCGTTCTGTTGACTTGTGACATTGCAAGATAATATCAGAGGCGCTCTCGATTTCCTCATAACATCCGCTTCATATGGGTTTATCTACATAGCTATTTCCCGCGACTTTGTCACTGAAACCTGTTGAAACGACGATCAAGTCTCAGCTGATGAAACAAGGTGATCCCTATATTATACGTAGCTTCTGTGAGATACACAAATCGTTTTAACGGACAGACAAAACTATATTGTATATCCTATCCGTATCATCATCATCAGCCTGCAAGAGCCCACTCCTGGACATAGGCTTCTCCCAAGGTCCTCTGCTCTTCTCATCCAGTCACTGCCAGCCGCCTTACGCAGATCGTCGCTCCATCTAGCCAGAGGGCGTCCCACACTACTATTATACTGATTCTACACTTTTATTACATTAGTTTACATATATTTGTTTGCGGTCCTACACAAACCACAAACACGATATGCGTGACTTTGATACATACGGACAAAATAAACTCGACCTAATAACTCTATCATGGACAGAAATTATTTATTTGTTTTACTCGTAAAGATCTTCATTGTCAATTAACTAGTGTAACTTTCCTTTACCGTCTGTTTTCCATAGAACAATATTATACATTCCATTATGTTATTTATTTAGTACTGCCCCTAATATAGACAGATCGAATTTCAGTTTGATATTATTATTCATATTAATAGACGTGACTTTCTCCTATTGCATCTGAGATCATTTAGAAACCAATACACAAGGATTGAGGTCTCAACCTCCACCTACAATTTTACCTTTATTCGCAACGTGTGGGTAGTTTGATTTCGAATGCGGATGTCAAATTCATTCGCTGAATTGCGTCAGTCGTGCGTTGGCGGTGGATGAGTTCGGACGCCTCTTTATAAGGATTTTTAATAGGAACTGTAATTTACAGGTCTAAAGTTTTGGATATTGATTTATTAAGTTGCATGCAATCTGCTGTAAAGCCGTATGATTTGTGAATGATAGATGATACTGTTATTTTGTCTTTAGTAAAGGGTTTTGAATGTTTTGGAAAATTAGCTTAAATTTTCTTCTGAGGGCACAGTTCGTGTATTTGCCTCAAATGCGAAAGTTCTTAAGTTTTATTTCATGTACAGTAATAATATTTAATAATAATTGTAGGTTCTTTTTTTTATAATATTCTTTATTTAAAACTAAATAGAATATCAATGTTTGTAACAAAATATATATTTTTTAAATATCCTGGTTCGATTCCCGTGCCGCGTTGAGTTATTCTCAAAATCTATGAATGCAGTTTTTATTTTCTCTAAAATCGACTTCATGATTTTTTTTCATCAAATTACTCTATCTCTTATAGTTCCTAACTTCCCCATACAAATACATTCTGTATTTATAGTAGTAGGTTTTGTGGCTAAATCTTTTTGTCTAGTTTTTCTCTGGCATTAGTAGGCTGTTTAGACAGAAGCCTTGGTCTATTTAAGGAATTCCAATAAAAATTCCACGTTGCCGAAGGTGTCGCGTTGAGCGTCGACCGTCGGGAGCGGAACCAATGGGGCATTGTGGTAGCAAAAACAGCCTACTTGAACTGTGGTTCAAGGTACAGACTTTGTGCTGTTAAAAGATTTGCCTTATCAGCCTATTAACAAAGAATAAAATATTAATACGTAAAGAAGCGACACTCACCTCTCCCTGCTAGATTTGTTGCAATTCGTTTTGTCAACTATATTTGGCAAACGAACAGACATCCCGCTGGGTGGTAAGCGTTTACTGCCCCCTATAAAGACCATAAGAGCGTTGCAACCTTGGTTATTACTAGACTATGTTAGACTGCCTCGTGTCTGTAATTATAATTACATAATGGCTGTCTTGCATGCAGCCAGAAACCAGACACCCTACTTCTTTTTCTGACCCTCTACCATGGACCCCCATCTAAAGCTAATAACGACCAACTACCCTGGACAAAAGGCTTGATAATAATAATATATATTTTTTGTTACAACCTAAGTAATTCTTTGTTTACATTAAATGTGGTAAATACAGATGCCAATATATATGTAGGTTTCAGTTAATTCAGTCAGTTTATTTCCTTAATTAATTGCACACATTTTACCACTTATTGTGGTATGCAAACAATTAAATTACATAGAATTGGAATTTATTGACACTTCAGAATTATTATACTATATGTCAGATAGGTAAACGCTATTATTAAAATTATAATTTAAAAAGCCATTCCTTGAGTTAAAACATTTTGTTCAATAAAATGTCAAATAAGGTTTTCTTAAATCTATTATAAGTTAAGTGTATATTAGATTTACCGCTCGTCCCTCCAACCTTGGACCACAAGTTTCACACCACTGCATCTGATAGCCATTAGCTACGCTACGGATGTCTTTAAACAACTATAGACTTCATGAAGATAAAAATATTATTAATAGAAAAAAAATAGCAAAAGTATATGGCTTCAATAAAAAACCTCAGAAATTAAAAATAATGTCCTCTGAAGTAACACATTTGTTGATCTATCTAGATAGATACATAGACTTCCATCACCAGACTACAAGGTGTGGTGAGGGACTTCATCATAATGTAGTAGACATACCACGCTCTCGCACGAAGCGTTTTGCTTCCTCTTTCATGATGCGAACTGCTAAGGAATGGAACCCTGCCAGCTTCGGTATTTCCGGACAAGTACAATTTGGATCTTTTTAAGGGAGAGTGAATAGGCATCTTCTGGGTAAGCGCGTTCCACCTTAGGCCTTATCATCACTTACCATCAGGTGAGATTGGGGTCAAGCCCAAACCCATCAACAATAAAAAAAAGAAGACGTTTATGTACTGACACAACAGAAATCCACAAACGAGTAGAGAACATAAATTTCTTGGATAAAACATAACATAACGTTTCGCGGACATCCACCTACTACCCTAAGGTTGTCTGGATTTTTTAAAATTGAATTGAATTAAGTTAGAAATTAAAAATGTGGTAAATTATGCCGTGTGGTTTCCTGTAGAGTAGAATAGGACCACTCCAACTCTTCCCGTGGATGTCGTACAAGGCGACTAAGGGAATACATTATAAAACATCCATCAGGCCTCCCCAACCTGTCTAGCCATCGCGGGAGTGTAGGCCAAATCCTCCGTCTGTCTCCGGCAGATGAGAGGGTTGTGCTCCTGCAGTGGAGACAAAAATAACCTGATGATGAGAAGTTAAAAATAGAACAATTAGGCGGTCTTATCCCTTTAAGCGATTTCTTTCAGACACCCCTTGGGTTGTCGCAAAATTCTTGACACGCAGTCTTAATGACAATATAGTCCACGCTCAAACTAATGGGATCTCATTAAATTTTAATTGTCTATTATCTTTTTATTTTTCTGGACTAGTGTTGCATGCATATCTGTAGTCTGTCAGACGATAAACTATCGGCAGTTTCAAGTTCATCGTACTTTCTATCAATGGATCTATCGATAAGTAAGTACTACGCTTCGAACAGTTTGGACCCAATATCGAGGGACATTGCAAACTATCGATAGCATTCGTGTATTTTTCTTGTACAATAAAATGGACCAGCTGCATAAATTACAGTGCCGCGGTAACTTAGTTGGTTGTGTACTCGCCTCATGTTCTATAGATACTGTCTCACGGCTCGTAAATTAATGCCAATGATAATTACGACTATTTGTGCCCGCGGCTCCGCTAGACTCACTCTCAATCCGACTCCGATCCCGACACCGACCCAGACCTCTACGTCCACTCCCGCAATCAAAATCTGTTCAGTAGTTTTTAATTAATACGTGCAGAAGGAAACAGAAAAAATTCCAAAAATGATCGAAATGTGTTCTCTTATAATAATAATATATAATTATATAATATAAGCCTTTATTTACTACAATTTTTTTTTATATATATTTACATATACATTCATTTATGCAATAACCTATGTTTCATCTCCCTCTTGTTTGCAGTTTGTCTTGTGACAAAGGCCTCCTCCAAGGCTTTCCACTCCTTTCTATTCCTAGCTGTATGTGTCCACATTCATCCTGCTGTCTGTTTGATGTCATCATCCCATCTAGTAATTGGTCTTCCTCTTTTTCTTTTGTCTCCTCTAGGGTACCATTCCGTAATAGACTTGGTCCATTTTGGTGTTTCCTCCTCATCATGTGCCCTGTGTTCTCTTACTTATCATTAAACCCCCATTTTTTTGCATATATCTTCAACACAGACAATACAGACACGCGAAGTTTACGTTTTTATTTATTAGATTAATAAATTATACTTCTGAGAATTTATGATGTCACAGTAGTATTAGATATTTCGTAAAATCTCGGACTATCGATATCGAAGCATCAACAGCACTAACTGGACACTACCACCTAGAGTTCGTTCCACACCGCTTAGCATTTCAGCTTTCTTCGTCATCGTTGATTGTTAATCGTATCTAAGACATAATCGCATTGATCAATCGTTCGGCAAGTTTTTGCCTGGAATTTTAATGAGTCCGATTGTGGTTAGGTTTATGTTTCTTTGACTCGTTTTCACTTGATCTTCGAGGATTTGATGATTTTCGTTTTAGATCTAGACGCATAAATTCACATAAAAACCAAAATTTCAGACTTCAAAGTCATTGTTGTCATCCAAATCTTGCAAACTTGTTACGAGTAGTTGATTTTAAAATTATATTAAATTAAAAATTTGGGACTATGTATAACCTAATTGAATGCCACAATATGGGGCAGCCCACACGGCTCTCTTTATTAATTACGGGTCAAGTTCTAGTAATTGAGATTTTTCAGTGCTTGATGCCGGTCTTGCTACCTTACATTATTAGTCAGGGCATTTCTGCAGCACAGCACGGGTTATACTGTTACTGTTTCATTGTTATGTTTACTTGCTGTAATTCTGTATCAATATGTGACATTGAATTTGTGCTGTGTCTAAGAATAAATGAATTATCTATCTATCTACATCAAACATTTCGTTTTCAGGCATCTTGCTTTAATAACCGGCGAGTGACGACCAACAATTACCGTCCGGACGTCGTCGCCGGGGCAGGAAGCGGCCAATCTTGCGCGCCATCCTCGGTCCACCATTGACCGACGATTAAACCTCGCCTGGTGACATTTAACCGCTCCTGTTCCGACTTACACATAATTCGCTTCGTCCGTGTGGAATTTCAATTTCAACATACCTCTCTTAATGGTGCATACATAATTGAGGATCGTATCTCTACCACAGAATAAGAATAGTAGAAGTACAGAAAACTTTTTAAGTTTCTCATAAACGTACCTACAAAATTCAATGCAAGCCAAATTGAATCCTACGCACAGGAAAGAAACTCAACGTTATGCTGAACCGCTAAATCATGCAACATTTAGAGTCGTACGCGATTCACCTAGGTGCCCCGGCAATCGGGGCCGCGCTTGTTCCTAAAATGCGGATTGAGGCAGACCTGCCTCTAAAAAATGTCAAGTTTCCACACCCAGCTGTTTGAGCTGTGCCTTAAATCAGTTAGTCATTTTTTTTATATAGTATTCAAAATCTTGTTGGATGTCACTCCATGGTAAGCATCTAAATCAGCATTTAAATAACTAATTGTTTCATACTTGTTCACTAACTAAACACTGTAACAGATGGCGGATCCCAACATAGCATTATTTGCAATGTTATATGTCACTCAATAACATGTGTCAAAATCAGCAATGACCTAATTGTTTTAAACTTCATAACCTCGACTATTGCGAATCCTATCAACATTGCAATATTTGCGATGTTGTTCATCACTCCGTGCCGTGCCATGCGTTTACGCTTATCGCCATACGGGTTGCGTTGCGACACTCAACACTTCCGCCATCGCTGCTCGTCTATCCCGTTATGATAACAAAAAAACGTTGCCTGTTTGGTGGTTTGTTTTTATGCCGGTTGCAGTTTGAATGGCAGTTGCAATGTGATCGTGTGCTGTATATGCGCTACTGCGAAGCCAAAGAAGGGTTTCGTATTATTCAACGTTGGTGGCAGTCCCTGCAATTTTGTAGAGTCGTAACGTCGAATTCAACAAAACGAAACATTGTTGCTTTATTGTTTATAACCCAACTATACCAACTCATTTTGATTGATAAAGGTATGTTTTTTTGAAGGGGTTGATTTCACTTCTGCCTTACAATTTATTTTTCGCCGTATGCAGGATCCTTTACCGAAAAGCCTGTGGTATGATAAACCGTAGTTAAGTTCTGAGGAACTCATAAATAAGTCCAAGTTTTTTTCTCTTAGGACCGAATAAATGAATCGAATAGCAAACTAATGAGACCAATTACCTCAACATCTACCTGACCCAGTCTGATTCCGATATCGCTATCGGCACTCGTATCTTTTGGCGTAAACAAATGTGAGCGTGTAACGCGCCTAGTTAATGGTCTGGATTTTATCATTCGCAACATTACAGTATATTTAAGCTACGTCCGTACTGGTAGCATTCGTTTCGAGCATCGAGCATTCGGGCGGTGTGAACGTCGAACTGCGCAGATTATTCGTCACTGTCTACGAACGACTGCTCCTGGTAAGGACGGCCTTTAGACTTATAGTATTACTATACAGGGTTACAGGAAAAGTCGTGCTAGATCCCTTAAGGGTGTGGAGCACCCATCATTTCTGACTTATTTCACTATGAAACACCCTACCCTAAACTTAACCCTTTTCGAGATATTCGACTTTTAATTTTTTTATTGAAAATTGCTGATTTTTAGGCTACTACATTTATTTTTGTTTATTTTGTGTATCTTATTATTATTATTATTGCATTTTTACATGTGTAGTAATATGCTTTAGGACGTCAATCATTAAAATAGTGCACAAGTTAATTGAATAGACTGTAGTAGACAAGTGAAAGAAAAGAAATAAAAATCATATTAGAAAGTTTATTTTTCTCTAAGGGATATCTAAAAAAAATGTTATGGTAATTGTTGGGCAGATGTTTTTTAAAATATTTACGTTTCATCAGCTATCTAACGAGGTGTAACAATCTAGGGTTTGTATTACATTTCGTGGAAAAAAAGTAGTTGGGACGCTCCAGGTAGCAGTTCTAACGGTCCCACGCCTATTGTCCTTCAAGTTAAGACGCACCGTGCGAGCGAGACAAGTGACGATTTATGTAGGTACGAATGAAAGAAAAAATGTGGAGACACCGGCTAGGACTGGGAATACAACCGGAAACATTGTTTTGGTTGTCAGTCTGCTTTTGTGCTTCGTTGCTAATATTGTTGCCCGTGATCTGGGGCTTTCGCAATGGAGAGTGTGGTTTACAGTGCATACTGCTGGCCTATACCCGTACCATTACACGCCAGTACACGTTATTGAAGAAGGGGACCCCGCGAGAAGATTGGACTTTTGCAGATTTATGCTAAATGCTGATGTAGAACACCCAGATTTTTTAAGAAATATCTTGTGGACGGATGAGTCCAAATTTGATAAAGATGGCATAACTAACTATCACAACGCCCATTACTGGGCCCTAAAAGAACTAAGGAATCCCAATAAGAAAAGAGTGAAGGGGTCCCAACGAAGATTCAGCGTGAATGTGTGGATGGGCATTATCTCCAATCATTTGATTGGACCTTACTTTCTCCCGGATAATCTAAACGGGGAAAGCTACGAAAATTTCCTGAGAGCAGACTTGAGTGATTTGCTGGATGATCTGCCACTCAACCTGATCAGGGACATGTGGTTCCAACACGATGGCTGCCCTGCCCATTTCAGGAGAAGTGTCAGAGACTGGCTGGACACAAATTATCCAAACAAATGGATTGGACGAGGTGGGCCATTGCCATGGCCAGCAAGAAGTTCGGACCTAACCCCCATGGATTTTCATGTGTGGGGCTGCATGAAAAGTCTCGTGTACAGCGAGCCGAATCCAGTTTCGTCTGTGGAAGACTTAAGAGAAAGGATTGTGGATGCAGCAAATAAAATGAGGACCACATTGACCACTGGCGTAGTGAAGACCGGTCTCCGTAGAAGGATGCGACAATGTATTAGAAATAGAGGCGGCCATGTTGAACATGAACTGTAGAAAAAGAAAAAGTTGTGAGAAAACCTTTAATAAATGGCATTTCATGCTTACCTATTGTTTTATTTTACTTTTTAGGGCTAAGTATACATTTTCTTCTCCACTGTCGCCTATGAAACTAAATTTTTTTGAATGCATTTGAATAAAACCCTACATTATTATACCTCGTTAGATAGCTGATGAACCGTAGATATTTTAAAAAACATCTGCCGAACAATTACCATAATATTTTTTTTAGATATCCCTTAGAGAAAAATAAACTTTCTAATATGTTTTTTATTTCTTTTCTTTCACTTGTCTACTACGGTCTATTCAAATAACTTGTGCACTATTTTAATGATTGACGTCCTAAAGCATCTTACTACACATGTAAAAATGCAATAATAATAATAATAAGATACACAAAATAAACAAAAATAAATGTAGTAGCCTAAAAATCAGCAATTTTCAATAAAAAAATTAAAAGTCGAATATCTCGAAAAGGGTTAAGTTTAGGGTAGGGTGTTTCATAGTGAAATAAGTCAGAAATGATGGGTGCTCCACACCCTTAAGGGATCTAGCACGACTTTTCCTGTAACCCTGTATATAGGTCTCAAAACTGAGTAGGCGCCATCCACAAAATATGCATGTGTAATGCACAGACGTCATATTGTGTACGCATTGAGAAAGCGCCAGTTCTTATTGCAAGACCTATACCCGGAACAGACTGGTACACTTCCAGTCTTGCTATGAGACGACTGTAGGCTGAATCCATAACAGAATCATGAGCAGCAGCTTCGTCTTGTTCTGCGATCACCAACCCTCCTACCAAGCGTGGTGAAACCTCGCGACTGTTTTGGGAGAGGCCTGGGCCCGCAATAGACTTTATAAAGGCTTTTGAATTGGTTGCTGCTGATTTTGGTTCTTATATCTGAGTTCTGCATCTTATATCTTTAAGTATTGGTATATAAATCTTTTAAAACTCGTATAACTTGTACGATTTAATAATTGTGCACTAATTGATTGTCAGTCGTTAACGTATATAGTAGTTTAGTAATTGCCTTAAAAAATTCTCACCAACGGCATGCCTTACAAGAATTCATTATAATTTAATTAAACGTAACAATACAGATCAATTGCGATAATTATACGTATAATTTTATTAACATCAAGATTAGAATCATCAACAAAATAATTATCGTAAAGCCATAGTAACTTCCGATCGCAATGATTCATCGCGACATAAAATAAATAGAAGTATCAAAGCTAAAATTGCTTGATGACACGTCATTTTAATTCTCAGATTTCCTTTAATGTTTTATTATGCAGAATTCAGGAAGTTTCCAAGGTATGTTTGCTAAGATATGTGGTTCATCTATTTATGCTTATTCTTAAATCAACTAAATTTCTGCTTATTTTATACCAAGCCAGAGTCGAATAAAACCACTACTAGGTAACTAAAAGATAAGTCCAGCTGATAGACAAAGGCATCGTCTGTGCAGTGAACTCCATATCCCGCCTACTCCTCGTGGTGATTAGGGCGTAAACCTCTTATTATCTTGCGAGAGGCCTGACCTAGCGGAAGCCTGTTATTGTCTCTTGTCCCGGATCTGCTCGCCTCGTATTGCGTCCGTCTGATTTTTCGCCAACTTTTATTTGGTTATAAACGTCCGCGTCTTCGTTCGATTGGATTTCCTCACACAACAAGCAGACGTCTGTTTTCCGGGCTATTTTCAATTCAACCCCTTTTGATAAAGACTGATAACACTTATGTTTAAATTGAGATTAGAGAGCTGCTATGCTGCTCCGATAGAGATTTTTTATAATAGTTCGGTAGTTGGAAACTACCAGAGGAAATCTTAAATACGACGGACAGAAAGTTTAAGATTCACATTAAGAAACAACTTTGTAAGAAAGCCTATTATTAAATAAACGATTATGTGAATGACAAAGATGCCTAGTATTCATGTTGATTCAGCTTCGCACAATCTTTATTAGTTGTATGCAAACTTGATTTTTAAAAGATGTGTTGCGTGAAGTTTGTTGCGCCGTTTCTTCTTCACAGAGCGCTAATACTTAGGAAGCGGTCCTAGTCGATAAAAAAATGACGTGTATAAATGTTTCAATTGTACTCATATGCAATAAATGCATTTGACTTTGAGTTTTTGAGAGCCACAGAACTCATTGGAACTGGCTCTGAGATCCGATCCGGTCATTGAAAGTCCTTCAGAAGTTCTTGCGTGATTAGTAAAATAAAAAAAAAAGATAACTCTACCACAGTTCCAAACACAAAGGATCAACCATAAATAAATACTCGTCCGTGAGACATTCATCTCCACACCTGTGCTCCAAAGCAATCAATATTGAAATGAACGTGTTATCAAAACATTGCGAAACAATAGACACTAGCTAGAAAGACTTATTAGATGCGTACGCGCATATATGATGTTACATCACTCTGCAGTACAACAGAAGTGTCACACTAACGCACAAATCTGGGTCTTTTCTTAGTATTTATACTGTTCCACTGCTGGGCAAAGACGAAGAATGTTGTCTAATAAATAAAATCGTAAACTTCGCGTGTTTGTACATTGAAGATATTTGCAAGAAAAACATTTGAAGGGTCTAAGGATAAGTAATAGAACACATTTCGATCATTTTTGTCTGTTTATCTGTTTGTTTGTGCGCGCATCACTTAAAAACCACTGAACCGATCTTGATGGACTTTTCACAGAAATATAGTGCTTAATTCGGTGTAACATATAGGCTTTATTTCATTGCAATCGGTGCAGTCAATCAAAAATTATGCGAATTTATAGTTTCCGAAAACTCACATACACTGCGAGGAGTGTAGGCTGTAAATGCTCGACTGAATTCGTGAGCGGTTGCGGGAGCGGATATGGTACCAAGTTTTTGAAAACTATAAATTCGCTTAAGTTTTCATTGAGTTAGCCGATTACGATGAATTTGTTGCATACGTATGCAACAAAGTAATGCTTGGAGGAATTTGGAAGAATTTGAAAATGGATTAGTTAGGAAGACTACATTTGGAGCGACGAGGGTAAGAGATAAAGAGGTTTGAGGGAAGGGTTAAGAGAGGTAGATGCGGGAGTGGGAGCGGGACTTGAAGCGGGAGCTGGATCTGGCCCTGGACCTGGACCTGGACCTTGACCTGCACCTGGACCAGGAGTGGGCCGTGGGAGTCCGAGTTCGAAAGTCTGAGTTGTATTTTGGAGTGGAAGTGCTAGCTAGTTAATAATTATATATGAACAACTATTGGGCCTAAGTTACGTCCTTGAGGAACTGCCACCGACTTTTACTGCGGAGTTCCTCAAGGGAATGCCTTAACCCTCTTATATTTCTTATTCTATGCCAACGAAATAATAATAAAGATAAACATTAAACTAGTTATATATCCAAAAAATCATCCGAAACTGACCTAAACTTGGAAAACTATCCCAAAGGCCTTTTACTAAAATTCTCTATAAAATTATCTCAAAACTATCATAAAACTGTTCCATACTACCCCTAAACCATTTTTGGTAAGTGGACGACTTAGGATATGGACGAGTTAGGAATTGTTATGAAGGGGTTATGAAAGTTGACGATGTCGTCCTGAAGGAATATTGATAATTCACAATTGGTTAGTCCGAAAAAGAAGTTTGCAGTTTTGAATATTTATATATTCTTTATTGCACACATTTTAAAAGTAAATACAGTTACAAATTTTGTATACAAAGGCGAGCTTATCTCTAAAAGAGATCTCTTCCAGCCAACCTTACAGGGTGTGAGACAAGGCACTAAGAGCGAGGGGGCAAGAAGTGCATAATATACTACATAATAACTAAATACTGAAACTACTTTACATATATTTATAATAAATAATAATAAACATACATAAATACATACGTATCATATTATACTGAGTGAGACAGATAGTGCTCTTTTAGTTTAGTTTTAAAGGATGTCACCGACGTACTATCTCGAATAACCGTGAAAAAATATTAAGTCAGTGGTGAGTTTTGCTGACTTTTGCCGAAGTCTGTGTGATAGCTTTACTTTAACAGACATACAATCGTACTACAGCGTTTAGTTGTTAATACTTTGAGACCCGTTCAGATGCATATTTTCAGGGCCCGCATTTCAACATTCGTTTGACCGCATGTGACCCTCCGGTCGGTAGTTTGACAAGCCTGCAGTAGTGTCACTAATTATGCCCTGCTCCTAATTGGACAAGATTTGTTGCCGTTTTCTGCTCAGATTAATTGAGTTGATGACACAATTAATTTTCAGCTGAGTGGGAACGAGAATGCGGTTCATTATTGCTATGAGCCTAGGGCCGTCCATCGCTGGACATCTTAAATAGTATTTAAAATCTAGCACGTTTCTTCGTTTTGTTTGTTCGAAATTTTGCATACACATTGTCGTGATGAACATAGGCGAATTTTTACCATTGAAAACAAACACTTATTCCATCGATATAAAGTCAAATATTGTTACACAGAACGAAGATGTGTATCAAAATTGCCGTTATTTGCGACGCTCCCACCTACACTTATAT
Source organism: Esperia sulphurella (assembly GCA_947086405.1). NCBI lineage: Eukaryota > Metazoa > Arthropoda > Insecta > Lepidoptera > Oecophoridae > Esperia > Esperia sulphurella. Next base: position 7,449,705 of record OX352282.1, read on the forward strand.
ATTTAAGGATTCCTCAGCTAATAAATTACCACCCAATGGAAAGTTAAACTTGTATGCTTGACCATATATGAAAAACTTTTTAAACGAGAAGTGAAAGAGCGTATCTAATTTTCAATAGTCCTATGAAACAAACGCATTTGCGTCTCGAAAACAAAATAAATCATAGATAGTGTTCCGCAGTGAACCGCAAAGTTTGCATGGTAATACAAGCCTGTTTTTGCTGCTGGTGAGCCTTTCATATACATGTGACTGAGACGCAAATAGCGATGGTTTTCGTATGACTATTGGTTTGGAATGAAAATGATGTACGAGTATATATCTGTTTATTAAATACAAATTTGATCATCATCATCAGGTTATTTTTGTCTCCACTGCAGGGGCACAACCCTCTCTAATCTGCCGGAGACAGACGGAGGATTTGGCCTACACTCCCCGCGCTGGCCAGACGGGTTGGGGAGGCCTGATTGATGTTTTATAATGTATACCCTTAGTCGCCTCGTACGACATCCACGGGAAGAGTTGGAGTGGTCCTATTCTACTCTACCGGAAACCACACGGCAATATATTTTTTTTAAATTTGACCACTGTTGGTGAAAGTAAGTATATTTCCGAAACAATATAATATTAATTTTGTTAGCGGACTCTATTCGATTCGATCGCCTCGTCGGCCTAGTAGCTTAGTCATTAAACTCTAGTGCCAGAGGTCGTAGGTTCGCCTAGGTCCCATCGGGGCCAGACAACTGTTTAGAAATTGGAGATTTGGCGATGTGCGTTTGCCTGTTTGGAATTTCATTTAAAAAAAAATTTAATTGGTCCTTTATTTTTAAAAGTACTGGTATAGCTATAAATAGTTATATTACAGCTTCACCAACGAATACTCAACCCTATTTCCTTAGAAATATGACGCGTAACACTTGAAAGAAAACATCGTGAAGCGATTTGATCGATCAATGTCTCTTTGACCGAGTTAAAAGGGAACTTTTTTTAAAAGGAAATAGTCTTATATCGGTGGGAATAGAGCTGGTATTGCCGTGGTGGTGTAGGTAGGAAAATTCGATATCATTTCCCGGGCTATCTGCCCTCTATCGGATGTCACGATAACGGATGATGTGCATCGGCTGGTAGGGCGTAGTGAAGGTGCTTTTCGTTTAATCGATATTGAAGAATTATTGAACTAAATGTCCTGGCATAGAATAGGGCCACAATCTTCCCGTGGGTGTGACCTCCTGAGCTACTGGTTGGTTTTTGTATAAGATGTCAAGTTCAGTTTCAGCTGTATGTTGATAGATCGGTCAATATATCCTTTTTATACTTAGGAACCACATTGCCGTGGCGTTAGAATAGGGCCACCCCTATCTTTTCCGTGGATGTCGTCAAGTCTACTAAAGGATTGCACCAGGGACGGACTTCAGCGTTCTCCTGTGTATATTAAGATCATTACCGCGATCACCAATCCGCAATGTGACCGAAGAAGCTTTTCATTGCAGATTGCCTATTTAGAATAGGTACACAGACGTCATTTCGTTTGAGGTTCATTAAAATCTCTACTTATTTAACTAAAACATGATCTTCCTACAAAACGATATGGTTAAACGTGGCTAGCCAAATCCACAAACGACGAGTGTCCTGATATAAGTCAGGCACATCATGAAAGGGCGCCAGATCACGATGTGCCTAGGCGCATCATGATCTGCCTAATTTTAAGATCGGCCTGCGACATATACATACTAAAATCATAAGAAAACTACACTCATTTTTATTAGAGTCAAAAACTTCAAAAATATTTTCTCAGAACAGTGTTTTCTGTTGAACTGTGGGTTTTGGTGCAAAGTTATCATATTATTTTATGGAGTGTTTGCGAATTTGTTCCTTAATGTGATTTTTTTGCATTCAGAAAGTTGGTCTCGTTGGAACACTCAAACCTAGGTAAACTTATTTCCATAGAAACTGTTGACCGTCGATAGGCGAGCATCGAAGCGTATGAACTATACCTTTCTCTGTCCAAGACCGTAGCTCCTGCCATTCAAAGTACAAGGAAAAGAAAGATAACTGAACCATAGTCCATATGTATTGTAGTTGTTTATTCGAGTCTCGCTCACCGGCGCACGCGCACGCGCGCACGATCTTACCTTGGTAGTGCGCGTTTCGCTTTCGTAATTCGGATTTCGAAATATCTGTACTTAAAAATTAGTTTTTTTTTTCGCTACCAGTTGAATATGTTTTTTTGTAATAATTAATTTTCTGGTTCTTCAATAATTGGCTCGGTTAATTTAGTTTTACAGTTATCGATTTCATCAGTGTCATATTTACTAGTTTATGAGTTAATTAAAAGCTAGATTTCCTGTGGTAAAAAATGCCTATGTTAAAGAAATCATCATTTTGCAGTGAAAGTAAATTAACCTCGTAATCATTTTGTGGTGTGTTCTGAAAAATGTATCCAAAGGTACCCATCAATAAACCTCAAATGTGATACAGTGATATAAACATGCTGTGATAAATAATAACCAACATTCCAAATAGGCAGTGATATTACAAAATGCGTCGACAGAAGATGGTGATCGATCCTGACCTGGGTGATTTGGAGGAGATGCTGGCTCACGTCCAAAGCCAACTAGAAAACGAAATCGACTTCGAAAACTCGAAAATGCCTTCTTTAACCAACGTCCAAGAGTCGCCGAAGATGGTGAAAAGAACCTCCTCCTTCAATCGTGTGGACAACTTGGAGTACAGGCGTCCAGCCCCCAGACCTCCCTTAAGCAGAATGCATAGCGAAGTCAACTCTGGCAGTCATTCCTTGGAATACAGAAACGGAGACTTAAGATCCTCTCAGTCCAGTTTGAGAGGCTCTCAAAGAGACGAGATGGGGTCTCAAACGTCGTTCCAGTCGTTCAGGTCGGAGCCGATTCGCCATTCAGTGCAAAGTGTTCAGGATAAAAGGGGATCCAGTTCGTCCTTAAACGGAAGGTCGAAGACAGCGACGCTTCCGAGGGGATACGGGTCCAGTAAGGAGAGGAACTGGGAAGAGTATTGGGCGCAGTAAGTTTTTTTTTTACTTTACAAACTTTTTGGTTTCTGGGCTCATGTATTTAAGAACTTTTTACAAATAGGTTCCTATGAGGGTTTCACTGCTAGAAACCCTTTTTATAAGAAAAGAGATGGTGTCACAGACATAGCTTTTTGTGATGAAATGCATCAAAAATAATATGTATGTATTTATATATCAAAGTTAGTTTGTTAACATACTACTATACCTCATTCATACCATGAAGCAAAATAATTTTTCGTAGCTCATAGTTTCACCTCAAAGTGTTTTCCTTCATGATTGACACAAATTGGTTATTAAATTAGATAACAGATTATTTTAAAATGTGCATCTGTTATCTAATTTAATAACCCATTAGTGTCAATCATGAAGGAAAACACTTTAAGGTGAAACTATGAGCTACGAAAAATTATTTTGCTTTATGAGGTGTAGTTTCAATTGTTAGACTAACTTTTCTATTTTCTAACACTATTACAAACTAGTATTATAAACTAATATAAAAACGCGTCACAGTATGAACACGTCGTCCAGCTCGCCTGTGGCGCGGCATGGTTCCCAGGACACTGGCGGCGTTACCTCGCTGGATCGCTAGCCCTAACCTTTGTGCGAGGTACCCGCCAGCCCTGGGTTCTCCGGAGGCGAGACTTTTCTATTTAAATTTATTAACGATAGTAATATGTATGTATGTAAACGCTTTATTGTGCCAAAACAAACTGTTTTTGCTAATATCAAAAATTAAAACTTTGTAATTTGCTTTGCTATTCACCACAGGTTCGTAATGATATTTAGTATTCTCTGCCATAGGTATGTATAAAGTAAGAGAGCGATTTCTGCCAACAAACTGTATTATACAGTTTGGCGGAGTTATTGTATATATTTATGGCGAGATTGGGGACAAACGCAAACCCATCAACACTAAAAAAAAATTTTTTTGGAGAGATGAATAAATGTTTTTTTTTTTATTTATTATAATCTAGCTATTGCCCGCGACTTCGTCCGCGTGGACAACTTAACATTTCAAATTATTAAATATTTCCCGTAGGAATAAGATGTTTTTTCGGAGAAAAACTATCGTACATCCTATTTCAGGACCTAACCCTATATGTGTGCCAAGTTTCATCCCGATCCGTCCAGTGGTTGAAGCGTGACTGAGTAACAAACATCCAAACATCCAAACTTACGCATTTATGATATTAGTAGGATGAACAACGACAATAACAAATATGAATAAATTTATGTACAAAGGACCTTACTATTTAGGGATCTTTTCTAAATCTTCATTAACCTTCAAAGGTATAGATAATAAAGGGAATAGATATGTTATTACCACCCCAGACCACAAAATAACCACAATGTGACGTACATAGTCGTACATGCGAATCAGAACCTTCTTTTAGAAGTCGGTCCAAACTGGACAGACCGTTTGGTTAAGAAATCGATAAGGAGTCGGAAATTTTGTGATTCATAGTTATGTTCTTGGTAAACTACATATTATTAATACGAAGGTCGTTTCCGGAGGGTCTGCCCACGTTTATCGGCCATTTCTTCCGATGCAAAACATTCTAATAAAACATTTTTTTGTGTGTGATTCCCCACTAGGGACAGACAGACAACTTTCTATAAGTTGTTCACGGTTTTTGTTTTTATATTTATGAATTGTCCTATCCTTGTTTAATTTCTATAACACAGGAGAAAATCCTAATATTGGAATTAGACAAGTGTTATAATGTAATTTTTTTTTAACTTATTATTATGACATTTTCGCGGGCGATTTACGCACACATATACAACTTGTACGCTGTCACTAAGGAACACACACATACCAAATCAAACACACATTTATAAATAACCTGTAGTTTACATTGATTGATAACATTATAATGTAATTGCATGAAAATCAGAATAAAGGCCATTTTTATTTTATTTTACTTTTCTTATCTTATCTTATCTTCTTAGGGGGCCATGAAGACCTGGCGACACTTCGACCCTTCAGGATCTTTTGTGCCAAACCCCTGACCACCAACGGTGCCCCAAGCCGATTTGGTGGACTTCACATACGTCTCAGAATTTCTTCTTCGGCATATGCAGGTTTCCTTACGATGTTTTCCTTCACCGAAAAGCCTGTGGTATTATAAATTAACCGTACTTAATTTTCGTAAAACTCATTGGTACAGGCGGGGTTAAATTTACACATTGATTGAAGGCTCATTGGCGCCGATGCTCTGATAAGTAGTAAGTTACAGAGCCTTAAACATCGTCGCAGTGTGGCCTGACTTACGGTTTTCTACGGGTTACATTTTGGGAAATGTGCCCAGGAATTGCACAATTTGATTCCCCCATCCCCCTTCCATCACCGGACTACCAGGCGTGGGGAGGGACTTCATCCTTATGTAGTAGACATACCACGCTCTCGCACGAAGCGTTTTGCTTCCTCTTTCATAATGCGAACTGCTAAGGAATGGAACTCTGCCAGCTTCGGTCTTTCCGGATAAGTATAACTTGGATCTTTTTAAAGGAAGAGTGAATAGGCATCTTCTGGGTAAGCGCGCTCCACTTTAGGCCTCATCGTCACTTGCCATCAGGTGTGATTGAGGTCAAGCGTAAACCCATCAGGAATTAAAAAAAAATTGACGCACATAACGAAGTGATCTTGTACCTTCGGCAGAGGAGTACTATTATCTATTCTATCGCAGAGGGAAAAACCTAACTATGGCGAATCCCCTCTGTATTAAAATTGAAATGAAGCTGTTTCTGACCAAAACCTGATTTTGCGTCGATAAAGTGTTGAGAGACCCTATGTATGACAGAAAACTTTCACCATTGAGTTAAGAATTCTATTATTTTAAATTCCGAGTAGTTGCTTTTATATTGCTTTAGTAAAGTCGACCCCAGGTAAACCATACTCAACCTTATCGCAATGGAATACCAAATGACTGTGAGGAAGGGAATGCGTGGTGATTTTTTTTATTATTATAGGCTACGGATAATTTGTGTACCATTCAGCAGGTATAATAACAGCACAATTGGTTTTGTTATGGCCTTTATTATTGTCTATGTTTAGTGGACTATAGACTGTGGACTTACGGGATTTACCGTTTATGTTGACAAAAGTAAGGAACCGGATCATAGAAGCGTTACCGACGTCATCGGTCCATCTGAGGCTTTGAACATAGTCACTACCATGGCGAAGTTGTGGATCTGAAAATGTTGAGCAGGGAGAGCAGGAATATGTGGAATGTGGGCTGATCCATGTGCATTAATTAGTATCACAAGTGTCAGCTCATTACTGCGATCACCAATCCGCCTGCCGAGCGTGGTGATTATGGCAAATTCCCTAATTTCGACATCCATGGCAGAGTTGCGAGTCATATTCACAAAAAGCTTTCGTTTGTGTAAAAAGTTGGAAACGTTTTAAAATTGTGCAATATACAACTTGGCACAGTTACGTAGGTGAGAAAGATACATATATAATACTCAGACCATGGTCGCAGAGGGGTAGGCAGAGACAATATTTCCGCGATCCTCATAACAGTGCGAATATAAGAAGAATTAAGGTCACTGACATAGCCGAAAGCATAAGTAGACTGACCTGGCAGTGGGCGGGCCATATCTGTAGTACAGCCGATAACCTCGGGACTGACGAGTTTAGGAGTGAAAACCGTGGGATGTCATCCTGCCTGATGGCCCGATGATCTGGGAAAAGTGGTCAGAGGCGGCTGGATGCGGAGGACCAGGGGGCCAATTCTACTAATTTCAACATTTATCGTTCGTTTAAACAATAGTTACGTTTAAGTTTCAGTTTTTAACAGACGCGATTTTGACAGCAATGTGTTTCGTTTTGACCTGAGGCAACTGTCAAAATGTAGAAAAACGTTCGTTCCATCTACGTCTGACGTTTGTTTAAACGTCAGCTACGGCTGAAACGCAGCTGAAGCACGAACGTTGCGCGCAGCGGAGTACGAATAGTGTTAAAACTTGCGTTTCAGCTGCAGTTCAATTGCGTTTTGAGAGAAAATGCGTTAGTAGAATTGGCCCGCAGGTGTAGTGGCGAGCTTTGGAGAAGTCCTTTGGCCAGATTGGACGTGAATATGATGATGGTAGAGTACTCCAGAAATTTGTTTGGATCTGTATACATTTTGATGCGATGTAGTTGTTTTTTTGGACATAGAATTTTTTTGTGAAAACCAATGTATGAAATTAGGAAATACATAATAACATAATTGGTTATGTAATGGCGTTTATTATTGTCTTTTTTGAATGTAGCTTTCGTTTCGGCCAGCGGAGAGCGTAGCGTAACGTTTGAATATTTGTCTACAATAAAAAAACAATTCCGTGCGTCACGAATCGAAATGATTGTACTTTTATTGATTTGTATGACTATGATTACAAGATTACAGGCAGTCAAGCAAGAAAACGGCTTATATAGGTTTTTTTCTGTGAATCAAAAACACTTGGTCTCATGCGATGAGTTTTAAAATTTGCCAGTTCGGTATCGACACAAAAAATCATAAACGCTCATCCCTCATCAAGTAAAATGTTTTGTTATTGCAAATTCGGAATCACAAACTTTACGTCGCTTGCAATAAGTTTTAAAAGGCCTCTGTATCGACGCAAAAAAGCATCTGTAACCCTACCCGCTCGGCCTCAAAATTCAGAGGTCGTGATATAAATTCCCTATTGGGGGATCTGTCCCCCCTTGTTAGCTGTAACTAACAAGGGTACCTCGCCAGGTTGGATGAAATTCGGTGTCTGAATATCAAAATTAATCAATTTACTAGCGCAATATTTGTAGATCGTTGTTTCTTTATGGTCGTACTCACCATACACGAGTAAGTATATATTTTTATTGCACATTAATTTGTACAAAAAAGGCTTTAAATATAAGTTCACAAAGATGGACTTATCTCCATAAGAGATCTCTTCCAGCCAACCTCCACTGTGAGAAAAGTTAAAACTAGCGGGAGTTTAAAAAATAATGCACGGTCATACATATTTAAATACATACATAAGTACTACAATTTCGTTAACGATGTAATTAGGTAGTTAAATTATCTTAATTACTAAATACGATGAGCCAATTATAAATTTCATATCCTGGGCACATTCAAAGGAAACTCATAAGCAAGGTCTGGGATTGCGAAAGGCTTAGGTAAAAAGTGTAATACGCCGTAGGAGCGGGATTTGTAAGGAGTAAACCGCTACCGCCACGCCTCCGCCACGCAAACGTTCAGCCTTCTGTGTGTTTCGGGCGTCATCATCATCAGCCTGAAAGAGTCCTCTGTTGGACATAGGCCTCTCCCGAGGTGCGCCACTGAACCCGATCTTCGGTTCTTCTCATCCAGGACGCCCTTCCCACACTACGCTTGCCCAGTCGTGGTCTCCACTCGAGAACTCGTTCACCCCAGCGGTAATCGGTTCTCCGACAAATGTGACCAGTCCACTGCCACTTCAGCGTACTAACCGTCACAACCTTCACATAAACACTGGGAATATACCCTCTCCATAAGTAGTGACTACCTACTATGTTAGGGTCGAAATTGACCGTGTCGTTCCCGTCTAAGAATAGGGCCACCCCCCAATTTTCCCGTGGGTATCGTCAAGGCGACCAAGGGTCTGCACCAGGGACGGGCAACAGCGTACTGCTGTGTATATTAATATCATTACTGCGATCACCAGTTCGTCTGCCAAGCGTGGTACTGTCCAACAGTACAATCTCAGAAAATTAATATATGGAAATAGATTTATTGTACCAAAAATTAATAATATGTATGGTATGAAAAATTTCAGATATATATTGCCTAAAATTGTAAATGGTCTGCCAAATGATATACAAAATAGTTATTTAACACAACATGTATACAAAAAACAGTTAAAAAAATATCTGTTGGCTAGCCAGAATAAAAGTAGATAACTTATTGTTGCGAACTCGTCTTCTACAGATAAACCTCAATTTTGGTTTTGTTAGAAGACTTAGAAATTTAAGATTATCTTATTGTTTTTTCTTAATCAATAAAAAAAACAAAAGTGGCGTTGGAGATGCTTGTGTTCAGCAGTGGACGTATTTCGGCTGATGATAGTATTGATCAGGCCTACTGTCCGTGTCCACGTTTCTGCATCGTAGATCATTACAGACAGGACACAAATAAATGGCTAAAGATAAATAATTGAATGGACTATTGTGTTTGACATCTGTATGAGAGCAGTCTGTCTTAGTAAAAATATGAAAGACACTTTCTTGTAAAGGATTTTTTCAACGCAACAGATTTGAAAAGCGACAGGCAGCGTACCGCTCATTAGTTATTCTGGCGTTATTTTGAATAAACGGTTTTAGGGTTCCCTCGTAGGATACATCTAATCTTAAAGCGACACGGACGAGAGTTAATATACTCAGGCGTTCTCGCTGCCAAGTACAATTTCGCAATGAGAAGATTCTTCAGTTTTCAAATTCATTCCGTTAACAATTCGAAACGAAAAAAAAACACGTCACTTCTTCATATCAGCCCTTACCGCTCGGCCACGACCTTGCCGCTGCCAGCGACAGTTAGGAGCGGGGCGGCGAGCGGCGAGAATAAATGTACAAAAATGTTAGCAGCACGCCACGAGGCGCCGCAATCAGCGGCCAACCCTCCGCCTGCCGAAACCGCGCCGCGTCCCGCTAAGCCAAAAGTCGTGGCCGAGCGGTTAGACGTCCACTGCTGTACAAAAGGCCTTCCCCCATGAACGCTGCCACATCCGGTCCTCCGCATCCAGCCGCTTCCGGCCATCTTCTTCAGATCGTCGGTCCATCTGGCAGCGGTGCATCCCACCCTGCCCGCTTCAATCCGAGGTCTCCACTCCAATGGCCGTCAGTTCTGCGGCAGATTTGGCCCGCCCCCGGCCACTTCAGCTTGCTAATTCCTTTCGGCTATATGTCGATCACCTTCGTTCATTGCGAATCAAACAAACAAACAAACAAACCCCGAGCACAGCCCTCTCCACAGCTCGCTGAGCGACTTGGAGCTTGTGGATCAGGCCCACCGTCAGTGTCCACCTTACTGATCGCTTTTAGGAATTTATGAACGCCCCGTAAGTTATGGCGATGAGTTGACCTTAATGTGCAGCTTTTAACAACAATCGACATATACCTCTTTTTATTTATAACTTTTGTTACTACTTAGGTAGTAATCAAATTGGTAAAAAATCAAATCAGGTTAATTACAAAATAAAATAAAAACACAATCAAATAAAAAAAAAAAAACAAATGTCAAATATAATGCATTAATTTGTATCTAATTATGTCAATGAGTTCTAGAAAAACTCTTCATAACTACAACTAAATGACTTCTTCTCATAACCAATCTTGTTATCTTCTTCAATCTACAGAACCCTTTAGAGTTCACATATTTTTTTCCTACGTGGTCGGCGCCGACTTCCCAATCACCATTGTTTATGTTCAACCCACATGTGGCCCGCATCTTTCACATGCCAGTAATCGTTTCGCAAACTCTGTGTGCGTGTGGGTTAACTAAATCTTTTAGCATTTTGAGAATACAATGTTTAACTTTTGCGATCTCAGAGATTGATTATGATTGAATGAATGTATTTGTCATTCGCTGCAGCATGGTTTATCATTTGGCATTTGGCAAACTTGGTACTTTAGCAATTAAACGAATTTTTAGTTCTGGCTACATTGTTAAAGATACCTTTGCCCCTTTTTATAAGGCTAGTTTTCAACCTAGCAAGCTAAAAGAAAGTTAAATGTATGTAAACGCTTTATTGTACCAAACTTAACTGACTGATAAAATAGGACTGATCGTGATGAAACTTGGCACACATATAGGTTAGGTCCTGGGATAGGACAGAGGATAATTTTTATGCCTAAAAACGATCTAATTCCTACGGGAAATACATAATAATTTGTGATGTTAAGTTGTCCACGCGGACGAAGTCGCGGGAAACAGCTAGTTTATCATATTAGTGGGATGGGGGTAAACCGTAAAAATATCTAAAGCCTTTGATTTTAATTAAGTACTTAATTAAATTATCCTTGTTTAATTCCCATAGCACAGAAATCTTAGTTTGGGATTAGACAAGTGTCTGTATATGTATCATTGGCCAGCCGCCAGCCACCCTCCTCACCGGGTCTGAACTCCTAGTCGGAGCTCGTCCTCTGGCACGCCTGCCCTCCACTTGTCCCAGGATGATGAGCTTCTCCAGGCCGTGCTTGGGAGACCGCACTATGTGACCGAAGAAGCTTAGAGTCCTTTCATTGCAGATAGTGAAGAGCCATTTTGTTATATTGAGCTCTTTAAGAATGGTGTAATTTGTTCTCATGGCTGTTCATCCAAGTAGTCGTCTCCAACTCCACATCTCAAAGGCATCAATTTATGCTTGGAGGTGCCTTTTATACGGTCGCGATCCTCAGCAGTGAGGGAACGACAGAGAAGAGAAGTGTATATGTACTATTTATTATTTATTGTGTACAAAGTGATCTCTTTCTGTCAGGCTTAGAATATAATACGAAAATTAAAATTGTGATAATTATTAATTCCTTAGTTTATGTAAGTGCTTGTCGCGGTAGCAATTTACAATCTGTAATAACCAACTAATAAATATACTAGCTGTGCCCGCGGCTCTTTACAATTTACACATGCAGAACTTTGGACATTTCCAAGAAAGATTTTGTTCGGAATACATTGTCTACTTTAAGTAGTAGGTCAATGAATTGAAGAGATTTTCGCGGATTACCTTTAATTTTTTTAAACCTAAAAAACATGGTGTCAATCCCGTCTTGTGCCACTGAACTTATTTCTAAATTGTAAAACGTTTTATTAGGTCATAGAATGCAGATCAAAACAGGTAGACATGGACATGTTTTATCTCAATATTAGATAAGAAACCATTATCTATACGTTACAATAACCTGGCATGTCGAGATTGCATTTTGTTTAAATACAGTAATAGTTACACGTAATGTTTCGCTAGTCTTATCCCAACCTAGAATTTCCTATACAAAGTCAAAGTCCTTTATTTCTCATTAGTACACTTGGTACATATGTATATTTCATTCCAGATTAATAGTCCTATGAAAACCAACGCATTTGCGTCTCGAAAACAAAATACACAATAGTTGGTGTTCCTAAGTGGACCGCAAAGTTTACTTGGTAATACAAACCTATTTTTGCTGCTGGTGACCCTTTCATGTATATGTTACCGAGACGTAAATAGCGTTGGTTTTGATATGACTGTTGGTTTGGAATGAAATATATGTACGTAATTTTCTGATATCGACCACAGCTTCATAGAGTTAGCGCTGTGAAAAGAAACGACGCAACAAACTTCTTTAACATGCATACAAAATGAGAGGGGTAGGCAGAGACGATTTATCGCCACTTTGCGCGATCTAGTATAGCGAAGCTACTTTAGTTCGCCTGCTTTTCGTTCCGTGATACCCCTTGACGTGATGTGTTGCGAAAATCATCGCCGCCTCCGTGTTGAGGTACCACGATTGTCTAGGGAAACAATTGTCCACCTCGTCAGAGCCTCGCATGACTCGGTAAGGCTAATGATGCCCGGAGTTCGCCCAGCTCCGGGATGTCGGCACGCTACGACCAGGCTAGCCCCTGGACACGCATCCATCGGCACGGCAGACCTTGGATTGGCGGACGGGACAAGGATAGGGGCGAGAAAGACATGAAATGGGGGTATGGGTAAGAAGTATAGGTTAGGAATGGGATACCGCTATTACGGAAGGATAGTGTGATTGTAGTAGCGATAACTCGGGAAGCCGGGACCGCATACCCGTGACTCGTCTGGATAGCACCGGGCAGGCAACTACCAGAACCAAGTCTGACCTAATTTTAAGACATCGTTTAAAGTTTGTATACAATATTAAAAAGAATGTGCGAAGCTGAAGCAACATTAGTACGAGGCATATTTGTCATTAGGCATAATCGTCTATTTTATAATAGGCTTTCTGACAAAACTGTTCTTAATATAATTCTTCAACTTTCTATCCGTCATATTTAAGATTTCCTCTGGTAGTTCATTGTAGAAGCGTATACATTGCCCCGTGAACGATTTACTGACCTTACTTATTGTCTTTCAATGTAAAAAAGTTTTACAAACATATTACGTGAAAGTTATCTCCATACACTGGCGGCAAAAAGTAATAGATATGGGGGGCCTTTTTCATACATTCGAGGTCGTTTGAGCCATTGGATCTCAACCAGGAATTGACTTAGGTGACATCTCATGCTACCTCTCCGGAGTATGGATGAAGAAGGTCCAGACCGCCACACAGACCTCTATGATCAAATTGACGGTTAACATTAAAATTGTAGTACAAAGGCGGTGGGGACAACGATAATCTTCCGACAGGCTGATATGATGTTGTTGTGCCCCTTTATATACGAGTCACATGATGGCAATAAACTGTATTGAAGTAAGACAAGTTACGCAACAGTAGGTCGAGAGCGGACGCGTGTCGATTGCCACGCAAGGTCGCATCGGTTTGGGCTTCCTTGGGATACTAGGGCGGTATGAGTTCGCTGGAGTACTTATGATCTGCTATAGTATACTGTTTACCAAGGCAGGAAAACGGGCATGCCTCGCAAGGTGATACTAGGGCGGTATAAGTTCCCTGGAATACTTATGATCTTCTTCTATTGAAGGAAAACGGACATGCCACGTAAAGTATACGGACCTTGCGTGGCAATTCCGCTTTACTCTTCCTTGGTATACTAGGAGGGTATGAGTTCGCTGGAGTAGGTACCGTTTACCGGGGGAAGAAAATGGTCAATTTCTCACTAGGCGTTTTAGCTCGAGTAACATTGCTTTTACTCCCGAGCTAACAAACTGTATGTACTGTGTCAACCCGCCAGCCCAGGGTAATGATTAGAGCATAACCCGTCCGTTATTTTGAAAAAGACCGGGGGACCTACTTCCGAGAATTTTGGAAAATATCCGTCGAGGGAATATGGTCGATCGATGTCTTACGAATTACATGCAATTAAATACTAGTTGGTATAGTATACGACATTCTCTCACAATATCATTACAACACTGAGTGGGCGGTTACGACCAAGCATGGGTTACGCCACAAGGTTACGTAACTCCCTTAGGCCCTTCGACGAGCTACCCACGTGACTTTGACACCCACCTTATCGACTGCGACCCAGTGCCCTATGTGGTTTTATATTCGCGGTCTCTAACTTTTTAATCTGTTTACAAAGGCTAGGCTTAGATGCGTACAAAGCTACCAGCAGATAGTTTATAGTTGACGCCCCGCCGCCAGATGGACCGACGACTTGAAGAGGGTGGCCGGAAGAGTCTGGAGGCGCAGGGACCGGGTGTGGTGGCGTTTATTGGGGAAGGCCTATGTCCAAAAGTTGACGTCTACTGGCCGATATGACGATGATAGTTGACACAGTCGTCATCGATTTATTTTCTGTTACTGATTATTCTCCTGACTATAATGTATTAGTTATCCTGAAATGTCACTGTTATTTTAATGTTCAATTGTGTGGACGAAATCGCTTTTAGCGATAAGACCGCCTAGATATACTTTATTATTGTATCTTTGTATATTTATCGTGCAATAAAAAGTAACTGAATTTACTTCGACTTTTCTGGAGAACAAATATATGTATTTAATTTATGTTGAATTGTTTTTGATGATTTTAAATGACAATATGTACTGTATATAACTCATTTTTCTCATTTTGTCCTTACGTTAATTGATATTTCCATTTGAGTCAATCACAAAAGGTTCTTAAAAAGAAAAAGATCAAGAAAGATAGATAAAATATATATTAAGGATCACAACATTATTACATATTAAATTCACTCATTATTATACATATATTAATTATATTAAATTAAATTATTTATTACGTTAACTTAAAATTAAGGGGTGGACGATGTTGTGTAAGTGAGAGGTCCCCAACTCAGCTGCTTTTCTGCTGGGGCCTAGTAATTGTTCCCAAGGGTGAATATCATCCGTATGAAGGAAACCCACAAACGTGATTGTAACAAACTTTTAATAACATTTTCCCTCTCTGTCTTCCCCAGCGAGCAGTCCATAAGCAGCGCGCGCGCTTCCGTCATGGTCTACGACGACGGGCTGAAGCGGTGGGTCCCGTCGGGGTCCAGCTCGGGCCTGTCCAAAGTCCACATATACCATCACACCCAGCTCAATACTTTCCGGGTCGTGGGCAGAAAGCTGAACGATCATGAGGTGGGTTTAATGGTTTTATGGAATTTAAGCAAGTTTAGGGCAATTCGTGACCAACTTGTACAAATTATACAAATTGTCTGTCCCCAGTGGGAATCGAACCCACAACCTCTGACGTTCGAGTCCAGTGAACAAGCCGCTAGGCCAGCGAGGCGGTCATAATAGAATATAAGATAATTTTTGAAATTTTTGATTGTTTGTTTGTGCACGCATCACGTAAACACTATTGTAACCAATTCTGTTAGAGCTTTGACAAAAACTTGGGCTTATCTAAAAGTAACATTTAGTCTTTATTTCATCGCAATCGGCTCTCACTCAAACAAAACTTATGCGAATTTATAGTTTCAAAAAACTCACTCAGAGATGTATAATGCTCGGCGGAGTAAAGATTACCCAACTACGGTGGCGGTGATAGTTTGAGTGGGGCAGTGGTGGTAGACATGGGTGCGGGAGCGGAAAGGGGAAGGGAATTGTATTAAAAAAACTGTAGTTCACGCGAGCGGAGCCGCGGGCACAGCTATTACTTAATAACAACTAACACTCAATACAACAATGCTCAATGGCTGCGACGTCATTGCAGTGCGTCAGGGATGCTGGCAGAAGCTGGAGTTGATATCTTCTCTACCATCATCAGAAAGCGTATCGCTTCCCTGATCCAACGGGTGAGGGGCAGCTCCAACAGTCTTTTGCAGACTGTGGCGGTGAGACTGGACGTGGACAGTGCTGTTGGACCCGTGTCCACCTCATCTTAGAAACAATTTTTTTTTATTATTTTAATTTTATCATGTTACTAACATATAAGGAATCACTGTTACTAACACTCTATAGACAACGCCTGAAATAAATGATATTAATTTAATTTTATTTATCAACCGACTTCAAAAAAGGAGGAGGTTCTCAATTCGACGGTATGTTTTTTTTTTTTTTTTGTATGTTTGTTACGCGATTACTCCGCCAATTCTGAATGGATTTTGATGGTTCATATTTTATATGGTAGGTCGTACTTCAGAGGTGGTCCCATATAAATCGAAATCATTTATCGAAATTCATTCAGCGCTTTTTGAAAAATCAACAAAGACACAAATATAGTCTTAGTATATACCTACATAGACGACATGCTAGTTTGGTGTTCCCTTCAGCCAAGGATGATGCATTAAAACTATGGATCCATCACATTAAGTTGAAAGTAAAAAGTGTAATCGACTCCTTCACACATTTAATAATGGTCATTGTACAAAAGAGATAGGTATATTGAATCTGTATTGTTTAAATAGTAGAATGTCTCCACTTTTCCACGATTCCACGTGAACAGACGCCATCAGGCTTCATTTTCAGTGCATTAAATAACTTTTTAGTATTTACTGGAACAAATTATGGACATATTTGTTTAAATCAACTTACCGATGAAAAGATAATTTGTAATTGTTTTCCGTTAAAACACCAATTCGGCTTCGACAGCCCACAGCAGCACATGCCATAGTTATTATAAAAGCAGGTTACACAGAACATAATAACTAACGAATTAATCACGAAATTTACGAAAAACTAACGCAACCAAAATGGTATTCAGCTGTATACCAAAAGCTTTCAGACGTCAAAACTGGTGGCCCGCCGGCTTTCAAGATGACGCGCGTGCCAATTTTTATCTCTTTATTTCTCAGTAAATGCTGCCATATATATGACAAGTATGAAGTATTTATTTCAGGTTTCAACTTATAATGAGTCATCCATGGTTTTAGGCTAATTCTCATCGCCACGATTCTCATCGTCACCTTCGTGGTAAATTCTATTTTTTACTTATATAAACTATTTTTATAAAAATCTAGTAGCGCTTGATAATACTAGTAAATTTATAAGTCAATTAATCAAATCGTGAGTCTCGGTTAGAAGTAATAATGTTTTGAAGTTCTAGATGCCACGAAAGTGACGCGATGATCCATGAAAGTGACTCAGTAACTTTACAGCCATTATTTTCTCAGAATTGACTACTGGTTATGAGACTAAATGTTCATGAAATAACAACTTAATCTTATTTTCATAATTAAACAGGCAAATACATGATATTCAATACCCAAGCAAAGAGAGAATTACCAGTTCGGTCCTAGGTTCGGGCATCCTACGAAGTAGGTTCTTAATATAACTGATATGCTATGTCAATTAAAACTACATAATTTTAGTGAAAAGTTCTTATTATAGAACATTATTAACGTAGGAAACAAATAGAAACTTTACTGTGGATTTATTAATCAGGTACTTATATTTCGGAGGATAGTTTATACCCTAAAATACCCTCCCTACTCTAAAATACCCTCTTTATATATGTGATAACATAATAACATATTTACAACAAAAAACTGATATAATGTATCTAAACTTATAACAATTGTGTATAATTTGAGTATACTTTAATTGTAATATCACTGGTAATTTGTGACATTCACAAATAATCAGTCTCCGGTGATAAAAAATAATCAAAAACTTAACCTAATTGGTTGTAATATAAACTTTTCCTAATGATGAATCACCTATTCCACAATGTTTAAAGACAAAAGTCTTTAATCAGTGCGACCTGCCTGTCATGATCTACGCTGCAGAAACGTGGACACTGACAGTGGGCCTGATCCACAGGTTCCAAGTCGCTCAGCGAGCTATGGAGAGGGCTATGCTCGGGGTTTCTTTGAAGGATATGATTCGTAACGAGGAGATCCGACGAAGAACGAAAGTCACCGACATAGCCGAAAGGATTAGCAAGCTGAAGTGGCTAGTAAATAAAATATATTGTAACTCGAATCTGGATCATCATCAGACAAGAAGCTACGTTGGTGTTGAGGGTTCATTTTTACCATCTTGGTTCGAAACCCTAAAAACAACGTTAATATACTTACTTACTTACTTACTTTAATTAGTATTTACCCATACTTCATGTTTAATTAGTTATCTATTAATAGTGTACTTGTTAATGTATCACGTAAATATACTTACTTATACTTATGTATTCAAAACTCTATTTACCACATCAAACTAGTTGATTTTGTAAATACGTATACACCAGTCGCTATATTTCGAAATAAAACAATGCAAAAAATCACTTTCGTGGCAAAAACTCACCTTCGTGGATAAAACGCCACGAAGGTGATGCCACAAAGGTGACGAAAATATCCCTTTTTTTATAAATTCCTGCAAAGTTTAGGTGTATCGTTTTAAATCAAATACTACATAAATATTTCGAACATTTTGGAGTTTCGATGAGCTAACTTTAATTTCAATTACTAAAATACAATGCACAAATATGTTGTCCACGCAAGTGATCGGTACACTTACGAATAAATATAAACTTACCAATATTTTTTACTCAAGGAACGATGAGTCGCTCGTCCCACTTCTGCGATGCAGGAACAGGACTGACGATGACCGAATCGAACTCTGTGATTAGTTGCTGCTGTTGTATTCAACAGCAAGCCTTTATTACTACTCAAATCTTAAGTACCTAAAATCGTGTGACCGACACATTTTGTGTTTCCAATTCAAAATAATGACGAAAAAAATTTTTTTACACCAATGTATGTAAAGTGTATATAATTACGATGACTTTAGTATATATAACATACAAATACACTGAAATTTGGTAAAGCTGTAACCAAATGTTTTACTGCAACGGGAAGTGTGACACGATGAGAACACGAAAAATGGCCCCGTTTTTGATCGTTCATGTTAATTATTTATATTATTTTTGCTTCTATTACGGCAAGTTTTATTTATTTTGTGACCTAATAGATGTTTTATCCTCCGACCCACAAGTTATGTTTTTAACTTATACTGTTTAGGAAATATAACTGTGTGACCATGAAAATTGAGTGTCAATGAGAATTACCCTTTAATGCTTGATCCTTGCATTCAACAAAGTTGTGATGAGGAATTTCAATATTTTTTTAACTGTCATTAGCTAAGAACAAAGAAGATTGTATGTATTTGTAAGGAGCCTTCATAATAATTATACATTAATATCTGTTCTTAAAGAAAACTACCTATTTGTTGAAAAGATTACACAAGCGTATCATTTTTGTTAAAGGTTTCTCATTGTGGGGTCGATTTAAAAACTTGCCGCATAGCAACTAACCGAGTCGATCTGGATTCATTTGATAAATGCTCGTGTTGCAAGCCAAGACATTGTGAATCAAACTGAGTCGTTGAGCATGACTTTCTGGACTTTCATTAAGCCTTGATAAGTTCTTGTGTCTAAGAAAGTCTATAGGCCCGCTGTTCAAAACTCTCATTTGAAATATTTATAGCATTTCTTTCCCTACTTTTCTTTAAACAATTTTTCTTCTCGTCACTACTGTCTTCCTAACGGCGCTGTCTCATTTGAGCAGCGCGTTTTAAATAAACAAAATACACTTACTTCCCACTAAAAAGTAAAAAATAAAATTATTTTTTAGAAAAAAACAAAAACCGACTTCAAGGCTATACCTACACGTCCAAACTTAAACTAAAAAGTAGAAAATAATATTTTAATTACTTCAAAGCAAAGAGCATTAAGGGACAATCAACGAAATTATTGATACTTATATACCTATTTACAATTTATAATAAGTTATTTTTGGAGTCGGTGCCAGCCAAAGCAAAAATAAGCTTAATGGATACCTCACTTCACTCAGGCATATCCCCCCGTGTTGCTTAAATTGTTAATAAAACTGTACTTCTTGGCTGGCACCGACTCCAGAAATAACTTATTATAAATTGTAAATAGGTATATAAGTATCAATAATTTCGTTGATTGTCCCTTAATGCTCTTTGCTTTGAAGTAATTAAAATATTATTTTCTACTTTTTAGTTTAAGTTTGGACGTGTAGGTATAGCCTTGAAGTCGGTTTTTGTTTTTTTCTAATTTTAATAATAATACTCATCTCAGTGGACCAAATACTTTGCCGTGTGGTTTCCGGTAGAGTAGAATAGGACCACTCCAACTCTTCCCGTGGATGTCGTACGAGGCCACTAAGGGAATACATTATAAAACATCAAACAGGCTTCCCCAACCCGTCTGGCAAGCGCGAGGAGTGTAGGCCAAATCCTCCGTCTGTCTCCGGCAGAGGGGAAATGGGAACTCTCTTCCTACTTTGACTCTTAACTTCTTTAATTAAATTTGTCTGGGGCCCAAGGTAGCGTAAATTCACGACCTGGGACTTGCCCTACCTTCACTGGTAGGTGTCTTTGCAGTTACCTCCGTTGATCCTCGCTTAGAGGAGTTGCGGGGGGAGAATGGTGAGGAGGCGGGAATGTCTCCGGCAGATGAGGGAGGGTTGTGCTCTTGCAGTGGAGACAAAAACAACCTGATGATGATGAACTCATCTCAGGTTGGCATCTCAAAACCACTTAATCATTTGAAAGACATTTCGAAGTCGATGGGCGATAGATAAAAGTTGCTATGTTTCTAGTAGTAAGGTCATTTATACGTGTGATTACGTCACCACTGCACATTGTGCAGTACATGTTAGTAATGCAATGGTCATGTTGCCGTTGGTTTGAATTACGTGATCTTGCGAAATGATAAATAGTTTTCTCATGGATCATTTTCAGTGTCAATTCATTTATTAAATAGGTAACAGTACCCTACAATACCTTATATGTAAGCTTTAATCTGGAGTGTTCTACATACATTTAAGACAGAAAGTTTAAGATTCACATTAAAAAAACTATGTAAGAAAGCCTATTATAAATAAACGATTATTTGAATGACGAAGATGCCTAGTACTAATGTTAATTCAGCTTCCCAAAATCTTTATTAATTGTATGCAAACTTGATTTTTAAAAGATGTGTTGCGTGAAGTTTGTTGCACCGTTTCTTCTTCACAGCGCTAACACCTAGGAAGCGGTAGTCGATAAAAAAAATTACGTGTATAAATGTACCAAGTGTACTCATATGCAATAAATGATTTTGACTTTGACTTTGACATACATAATGCTCACGCCTTGGTCCCAGAGGGGTAGGCAGAGACGATGTATCGCCACTTTACGCAATGAAATATTGCAAAGTGGTTTTCCTTCGTCCGCTTTTCGCCCCGTGATACCCCTTGACGTGATGTGTTGCGAACAACACTGCGTGGAGTGTTCTAATCCCTCTTTATGAGTATCTCATCTTTAAGGCTTTCATACGATTCGCGGCGGAATCCGCATGAGCGTAGCAGCACACTCAACATAACAAAGGCTGAAATAGCTTGCTGCCACGGATGGTCTGTTGCTCAGAGCGGCCCGCGCGCGTCGCCTGTCCTTCCGACCGCTCGTTTCGCCATGTACCTCGAATGTATCGAGGTACATGGTAGGATACTATGCATGTGCAAAGCCATAGTATTTGAAACAGCGGACATAAGGCAGCGGTCCCACATTTTACATCCAAAATTTTCAATTTAGCGCCAGCACCAGTGCGAGTCAGAGATCCTCTAATCTGCGATACAGATTTCTGTCGATCACATTCATAACAGCAGCTGTCAATTTGCAGGTGGTAATAAACTGCGGCATTGTCCGCGGTCTCAAGTACAACCAGGCGACCGCCACGTTCCACCAATGGCGCGACGCGAGGCACGTGTACGGGCTCAACTTCTCCTGTCGCGAGGACGCCGACAGCTTCGCGCGCGCCATGATGCACACACTCGAGGTGAGGCTTTTGAGGACGTAAGATAGGGAGAAACGCTAAACTGACACGTTCTGTTAATGGTGAGGCGCAAAGCACGAGTACGGGCTCAACTTCTCCTGTCATGGGACGCGGACAGCATCGCGCAACCTCGTGGTTAGGCCTGTGAGGAAAGAAGATAGGAAGAGACGTTCAACCGTCACGTTCTATGAATGACTGCGACACAAGTACGGGCTCAATTTCTCTTATCGCGAGGTTGTCGACAGCTATGCGTGTGCCATGCACACACTCGAGGTGAGGCTTTTGAGGACTGAAGATGGGGAGAGACGCTCAACCTCTACGTTCTGTCAATGGACCAGACGCACGAGTACAGACTCAACTTCTGAAGGACGCGGACAGCTTCGCGCGCGCCACGATTGCCGATGGCACTGGATCTTAGACGATCGCACTGTCGATGCATCTGTGAAGGATCTGGAAGATAGGCTTAGATTGAAGATCCTTAAGTCTTTGCCGTGTGGTTTCCGGTAGAGTAGAATAGGACCACTCCAACTCTTCCCGTGGATGTCGTACAAGGCGACTAAGGGAATACATTATAAAACATCAATCAGGCCTCCCCAACCCGTCTCGCCAGCGTGGGGAGTGTAGGCCAAATCCTCCGTCTGTCTCCGGCAGATGAGAAAGGGTTGTGCTCCTGCAGTGGAGACAAAATAACCTGACGATGGAAGTCTCGGCTCTATATTCTATCGATTGTCAAGTTTCACAAGATGTTGTAATATACCCCTTGCTACTACTGCCTTAACCATAGCTGCACATAACTTTGGTGTTAGTCTTACGCGGAATATGCCAAAGTTTCCCTGTATTCTTGCAGATTTTGGCGAACAAGCCCAGCGGAAACTCAGCGCCGCCGCAACCTCAGCCCCAGCCGCAGCCCCCCAACCCGCCGGGGCCGTTCAACGGCCACAACAACACGCATTACGACGAGGATATGGGATACAGGTACCCATTGTTGCCAAAACAAGTTCTTGCAGCGCGCCATTATAAATTCATGTGATTGCTTTGGCGCCGACTTGGCCATATTGAAGAGAGAAAAGTCTTGGGTGTTTATATATTTATTTAAGTATGTGTATCCGTTATCTAGTAACCATAGCACAGGCTCTGCCTAGTTTGGGACTGGATAATTGGTGTGAATGTAAAAAAATCCATGTAGATATATTATTACAAGCAGTAGCCTGGGTCCCCAACTAGGAATCCCCTGCTCTATGGGCAGCCATTACAAATGTGAACAAATCTTGCAGTCAATGTGAGCAATCAATAAGTTAGTTTCGTTACCTCGTGCAGAGGTGACATTCATGTTAGGGTGACGTTGCCTTGCAGGACGATGACCCGCGAGGACGCGGCCACCCTGCAGCCGGCCGCGTACCTGGCGCCGCACGGCCAGTACCACGGCCAGCCGGCCCAGTACCACGCCCCCCACGCCCCCCACCACCACCACCATCTCATACAGGTATGTGCGAGCCGAGTGTACCCGGCGACACTTCCACCCTATGGCAACGATCTCTATGTACTACTAGATGGAGCGTTCCAAACAATCGCTCTGTTCCTCACAGTACTACTCAGAACCTCAGTTACTACTCAGAACATTTAATTATTACTAAATATTGACGCTATAATGTCAATATTTAGTAAATAATTAAATGTTCTGAGTAGTAACTGCACAAGTTTCAAAGTGAATGTGAAACAGTTGTGGCTACTTGCGTGGAACACAGCGATTGTTTGGAACGCTCCATCTGGTAGTACATAGAGATCGTTGATTTAAGGTTAATTCGGACCTATCAGTGCCGCGTCAGTCCTGAGTCAGTCTTTTTTGGTTAATGAATAATGTGTCATGTTTCAAATTAGCTATTGTCCGCGTAGGTTTCAATATTTACACATCTTGAATTTCAAAATACATATCATATTCATAATCAACGTCCCCAAAAACCTCTAATGGCGGCTCCACATTAGTGCCGTGAATTCACGCCATAAATTCACGGCACAAGTCGTGCCCTCCACATTCACGGGATGCTCACAATCGTTCGTGAAACCTGCCGCGAAATGGACGTAGAAGCTGCTGCTGCAATAACTTTGACAGTACATTTTCATAATGGTAATGTTCTAAAAAAGACCATTTCAGTTTCGTATTCCAAACGTTCACGCGCGACTTTATTATATCGCGCGCAACGACTGCACAAGTCCGTACCCCTTTGTAGTCCAGAGTAAACTAGCACGGGGCCGTGAATGTGGATGTTTATGCGTGAACGCCGCGCGAAGAGGGCGCGAACCCTTTGTCGCGGGACAAAATACCGACTCTGATCGGGGAACAGCCGTGAACACGCGTGAACCCCGTGAAAACCGTCCACATTCTCGTTCATGCCTGTTTACGGAGCTTCACGGCACTAATGTGGAGCCGCCATTAGAGGTTTTTGGGGACGTTGATTATGAATATGATATGTATTTTGAAATTCAAGATGTGTAAATATTGAAACCTAGGAATAAGATGTTATTTTCGGGATAAAAACTATCCTGTGTCCTATTCCAGGACCTAACCTATATGTGTGGCAAATTTCATCCCGATCCGTCCATTGGTTGAAGCGTGATTGACTACAAACATCCAAACTTTCGCATTTATAATATTAGTGGAACGGAATGCACAGAAGACTATCAATCCATCATGCGTCCGTATAACAGTCTGAATATGGACGCATGACGGATCGATAGTCTTTACTGCATTTGATATATGACACATTATTCCTTAACCTTACTAAAAAGACTGACTCAGGACTGAGGCGGCACTGATAGGTCCAAATGTACCTTTAAAGAGTAAACATCGCTTGATTAATGCATCTGACCAATATGTCAGAGGATGAAAACGTGTGAAACATATTTTAAAAAACGATAGCGTAACCTCGATTGTTTTTTTTAATTGTTTTTGAGGCTTGTGACACGAGTTCAATTCCAGCCTCGTAAGGTCACATTACTAAGTCATTGTTATTCAGACCTCATCATCATCATCATCAGGTTATTGTTGTCTCCACTGCAGGAGCACAACCCTCTCTCATCTGTCGGAGACAGACGGAGTATTTGGCCTACACTCCCCGCGCTGGCCAGACGGGTTGGGGAGGCCTGACTGATGTATTATAATGTATTCCCTCAGTCGCCTTGTACGACATCCACGGGAAGAGTTGGAGTGGTCCTATTCTACTCTACCGGAAACCACACGGCATTCAGACCTCAGTCAGAGATAACTTAATAAATGTATATAACTGTTTTTCTTATACGTTATCTCCCAGAAACTGCCTTCGGTAGGTTGAGTTCTGTCCACACTCCAATACTAGATGTAACAAGTCCTCGGTTTGGTGAATAAACTACTTTCATAAAACGATAGGATTTATTTAAAGGAACTTTCCGCACTCGTGTTATAATGTGGAAGGAATAACAGCGGAGGTCGTCCCGGGAGGACGTTCAAGGATCAAATTGGTAACGTCCTCAAAATGGCTGGGGTCCGCAGTGAGAGGAATAAAAGGAGGTGCATGAAAAGGTTGGATTGGATGTAAGTGAGGTATGTCAGAACCGCGCGAAGTGGCGATCCATCGTCTCGGCCTACCCCTCTGGGCCCAAGGCGTGAGCATTATGTATGTATGTATGTATGTATGTATGTATGTATGTATGTATGTATGTATGTATGTATGTATGTATGTATGTATGTATGTATGTATGTATGTATGTATGTATGTATGTATGTATGTATGTATGTATGTATGTATGTATGTATGTGTGTATGTATGTATGTTTCTTTGTTTCTTTGTTTGTTTGTTATAATGTAGTATTTGGTCGTCAGGTCGTCCTCCCCGCCGGCAGCGCGGGCCCCGGCGCCGCCCCCGGCGCCTCCCCCGCGCCCGCGCCGCCCCCCCACGCCCACGCCCACGCCCACACCCACACGCTGCCCCACCAGAACAGCGCGCCCGCGCCCACGCCCACGCACCACCGCACCAGCAGGTATACCCACACATTAGCATTACTTCGCCGCGCTCCAAGTACTGTACTGATATTGCAGATTGGTGTTATGGCGCACACTCGTCAGGACCGTAACCCACAAGCAGGAGCCCGACAGGGAGCGGTCGTAGACTAGAACCTCTCTGCGACAGATTAAAAAGCTCGGAAGGGTCGGTATATGTGCTGGGATCGACTAGCGTCAATCATCATCATTATCATCAGCCCGAAAGAGTCCACTGTTGGACATAGGCCTCTCCCAAGGTGCGCCACTGAACCCGATCCTCGGTTCTTCTCCTCCAGTCACTGCCAGCCGCCTACCGCTGGGGGTAAATGAGTTCTCGAGTGGAGACCACGACTGGGCAAGCGTAGTGTGGGACGCCCCCTGGCTGGATGGAGCGACGATCTGCGTAAGCGTCAATATTTAGTGATAATTAAATGTTCTGCGTAGTAACTGCACAAGTTTCATTGTGAATGTGAAAGAACAGAACGATTGTTTGGAACGCTCCATCTAGTAGTACATAGAGATCGTTGTGGCAATCACATATTTTTTTAGTCGCAGAAAATGTTCTCTTTAATATTTTTAATACGGACTAAAAGGATCGGAAGGGAAGACAGTTTATAATTTTCCCCGATATGTTAAAATGCAGTGTAATTGATTGATTCTTATTTTTTTCAGTTGTACATATTTTTAATGTAAATTATGATTATTAAGGAAGTACAAATACCGTACAAGTAATTTCTGATATTGTTACAGGAGAATACATGCAAAAAAAACCAGATGGTTTCCAGGTTACCTTTTTCTGGCCTCACATTTTTATTATTTATTTATGTTTATTATGTTAATAAAAATAAAATAAAAATTTCATCACTCGTTTCTCACTCATTTATTATACTTAAATGTGAGAAAAGAGTGAGACAACCAGTAATATAAATATGGACATTCCACATCGCTCGCTCGTTTAATAATCTATAATTCTTATTCCTCCTCCCGCTTACCAATAAAATAAAGTACAAATAATGTAGAATTGTCCTTTCTTAATTGGATAGTGGGCCCGATTCAGAAGGCACCATTTAAAATTTGACAGCGCTAAAATTGGTTTCGTCTTTATCTTCATAATACTGTGTGACAAGGATAGCAACAGTTTTAGTGCTGTAAAATTTTAACATTGTGCCTTCAGAATCGAGCCCATTATATACTTTTTAATTATTACTGCTAAGAATTCCGGGATTTCCATTAAAACATACATACATACATGATGCTCACGCCTTAGTCCCAGAGGGGTAGGCAGAGACGATGTATCCATTAAAACAGTTAAAAGAATCCCGTGAAAATTAATGTCCATATTAATCTTCCGTGCCATATTTTTGTCGCTAAATAAATGACTACCTAATTCCGAATACTGGTAATAATAGCTATAGTTCGATATTTCCCCGTACTGACCCCGGTAAGACTCACCTCATCATCATCATCAGGTTATTTTTGTCTCCACTGCAGGAGCACAACCCTCTCTCATCTGCCGGAGACAGACGGAGTATTTGGCCTACACTCCCCGCGCTGGCCAGACGGGTTGGGGAGGCCTGATTGATGTTTTATAATGTATTCCCTTAGTCGCCTTGTACGACATCCACGGGAAGAGTTGGAGTGGTCCTATTCTACTCTACCGGAAACCACACGGCAAAAACTCGCCTATCAAGTGCAATAATTGTGTGTTATGTTCCAGCGCCCCGATGCCGCCAAACATGACGCTGGCGGCGGCGGGGGGCGGGACCCCGGCGGGCGGGGCCGCGCCCGCGCCCCCCGCGCCGCCGCCCGTGCCCCCGCATCAGAACCTGCCCGCGCCGCAAAATGTCAGTATTCGATTGACACTGTTATACATACAATCCCACTTCCCACTAATATTATACATGCGGAAGTTTGGATGTTTGGATATTTGGATGTTTGTTACTCAATCACGCTTCAACCACTAGACGGATCGTGATGAAACTTGGCACACTATAGGTTAGGTCCTAGAATAGGATATAAGATAGTTTTTGTCCCGAAAAAACATCTCATTCCTACGGGAAATACATAATAATTTGTGATGTTAAGTTGTCCACGCGGACGAAGTTGTGGGCAACAGTAATTAATAAATAAGCCATGCGTTTTCCGGCTTAGAATAGAGCCACCCCTATCTTCCCGTGGGTATCGCCAAAGCGACTAAGGGCAGCAGCGTTCTCCTGTGTCATCATCATTATCAGCCTAAATACGTCCACTGCTGGACACATGCCTCCCCAATAATGTACCACTTTTGGTAAGTTGTCCTTTGGGGGATTGCCATAATCACCACGCTTGGCAGGCGGATTGGTGATCGCAGTATTGATCTTAACATACACACACAGGAGAACGCTGCTGCCCTTCCCTGGTGCAATCCCTTAGTCGCCTTGACGACACCCACGGGAAAGATAGGGGTGGCCCTATTCTAAGCCGGGAACCATGTTCTCCTGTGTATGTTAAGATTATTACTGCGATCACCAATCCGCCTGTCAAGCTTGGTGGTTATGGCAATTTTATTGGGGAGACAGGTGAATCAGTCCTCAACTAGCATACTGGCAAAATATGCAGCTTAATAGATCCATACATACATCCATGCTCACGCCCTGGTCCCAGAGGGGTAGGCAGAGACGATGCATCGCCACGATCCAACGTCGCAAAGCGACTTCCCTTCGTCCACTTTTCGCCCCGTGATACCACTTGGCGTGATGTGTGGCGAACAACATCGCCGCCTTGTTGAGGTACCACGGTTAGCTAGGGAAACACTTGTCCACCTCGTCAGAGCCCCGAATGATTCGGTAAGGCTAATAGTAAAGTAATTGATCCATAGTGGGGGTATATCGGTGTTAGGTGCACTAAACTGATTTACCCTAGCTATGGATCTATTTTAAAGCTTATGGCTACTTATTTCACTAGTATGCTAGGTGCGCTTTTAATGGTACAAAAATCAATCAATCGAAACACTTTAAAAATGTCATCGTAATTTATGCAAATTAAAACAGTCATGATTCTGAACAGTCTCTGCTAACTTGCCTGATGAAAGAGGTTTGACGTTCGGGACTTCCTCCCTCCATACTCCATATACAGCATCAGATCTCTACCAAATCAGTTAATCGTCCTCTGGGCGGGGCGTCTCACGCTGCCCATATCGGTACACTTATATTACATACTAGCTCCGCTCGCGTGGACGACAGGACTCGCCTCTCCTATTCCCACTTTCGCTCCCTATCCCACTTCCACTTCCACTCAGACTCTCAATCTCACTCTCAATCCCGCTCCCACTCCCCTTTTCCCACGCCCACTCCCATTCCCAGCTCCAAATGTAGTCCAAACTCATAGCAATCTGAACAGTACGGAAATACTATTATGTGCAATATATTGCATACTAACCTTACCTACTAATAATGTATTTGAAAACTAAAAATGTCCATAACTTTTGATTGAGTACATCGATTGCGATGAAATAAAGACTAAATGTTAAGTTAGGTTAAGCCTCATGTTTCTGTGAAAAGTCCATCAAAATCAGTTCAGTAGTTTTTAAGTTATGCGTGCACAAACTCACAGACAAACAGATAAACAGACAAAAAATTCAAAAATGATCGAAATGTGTTCTGTTGCTTATCCTTAGACGCCCCAATTATTATTTTTGCAAATATCTTCAATGTACAGACACGCGAAGTTTACGATTTTATTTATTAGATGTACATATACGTACACTTGTCTAATCCCAAACCTGGATTTTCTCCTGTGCTATGGAAATTAAACAAGGATTGGACAATTCACAAATGTAACATCCAGACTGGGACCAGCTTGTACAAATTGTCTGTTGCCAGTGGGAATCGAACCCACGATCTCTGACGCTCGAGTCCAATGGACAAGTCACTAGGCCAACGAGACGGTCACTCGAGTCGACACATTTGCCAAAACGTTCTGCCACAGATTAGATTAAATAAATTTCTTATCATTTCCAGGGTCCAGTGGCGCCACCTACTCCACCGGCAGCTCCGCAACCTCCGCCTATGGTAAGTTCTTTGATGTTGCTATTGCTGACAAAACCGCGGTACACATTTTAAATAGTGCGGCAATTTTGGAAGTAAGTGAAACACATTGTGTTTAGGATATATTTTCAAAAATAACAAAAAACAAAACAGAAATTCCCCAATGAACGCCATCACACCCGGTTCTCCGCTCTTCGCATCCAGCCGCTTCCGGCCACCTTCTTCAGGTCGTCGTTCCACCTGGCGGCGGGGCGTGCGGATCCGCGGTCGCCACTCTAGAACTCGTCTGCCCCAACGGCCATCAGTTCTGCGGCATATTTGGCCCGCCCACTGCCACTTCAGCTTGCTAATCCTTTCGGCTATTTCGGTGATCTTCGTTCTTATTCAAATCACCTTATTTATAATGTTTAGTAGTACGAGCTTGCTGAGTAAATAAAATGAGTAGACATTCAAATAGGCAGAACCAAACTTATGCTGCTTGTGTTTCTGTTTATTCTGTGGTAATAATAGTAAAATAAAATTGCTGTGTGGTTCCGGTAGAGTAGAATAGGACCACTCCAACTCTTCCCGTGGATGTCGTACAAGGCGACTGAGGAATACATTATAAAACATCAATCAGGCCTCCCCAACCCGTTTGGCCAGCGCGGGGAGTATAGGCCAAATCCTCCGTCTGTCTCCGGCAGATGAGATAGGGTTGTGCTCCTTCAGTGGAGACAAAAATAACCTGATGATGATGATGATGATGAATAGTAAAATATAATAAATAAATTAATATTACGAGTACATTTTCTCCCGTATTATGGGAATTAGACAAGGATTGGAGGATGAGGAGCAACCACACAAGAAGACATTACAAAGGATTGTATTTTTAAATTATTAAAATCCATCAAGAAATGACGAAGTTACTAAAGTTTGTTTAATGCAACTTTTCAAAACGCGCGCGCTTTTTATGTCGACGTCACTTGTTGCGATGTTTTCGCCCTCTCGCTCGTAGTTAATTCTCCGCTCTGTGTCGCGGGTTTTTTGTTTACGGCAGACTATCCTAAATATTTACATATTTAATAGTGTCCGGCCGAAGATTCGGTTTCAGCCAGTTTCGGTCAAAAAATCGAGTTTCGTCCATAGTTTCGGTTTCGGCCACAGTTTCGGTTGAAGATAGGATCCGTCTCCGCTCGCTCTAGTGACTAGAGTCTAGTCAATAGAAGGACTTTCTATCAGTAATGCGTGTAGGTGTAACTGACGCTCATATCATTTGTACAGCAGACGAGCCCCCCGCAGCCGCCGCCGCCGCCGGGGGCCACCGCGGGGGCGGGGGCGCCCCCACCTGCGCCGCCGCCGCCCCCGCCCGCTCCTGCGCCCCCCGACCTCTCCGGCCTGGCCGCGCAGCTGCAACAGGCGCGCCTCAAGCGGCAGGCTAAGGTACATATACATATTATCGATTTAGTTGCATTACCAACCATGAGTTATGCAGATGAAATGGTGCTACTAAGCACGCCAGCCAGCACTGAAATCTAAAATTACTAAATACTGGCGGGGCAACAACATTAGTAATGCAGACGATGTGGTGCTGCTGGCACCATTGGTCAGCACTGAAACTGTAATTGACTTAAATTAATTACCAAACAATACTCTAACGCAGGCTAAGATACACACTCTTAATGTAACCGCATTAACAACATTAGTTACGCAGATGAGATGGTGCTGCTTGCCTCGTCACTTGGAAAGCTATTGTCAATCTAAGTTATCTATCCAGCAGCAAGCCAACAACGCTCAGAGCGGGGCGGAGGCGGCGTCCCCTCCGGGCGGGGCGGAGCACTCCGGCTCGTCGTCGTCGTCTGGCGGCAGCGGCAGCGGCAGCGCACGCGGCACGCAGCTGCACTGCATGATGCACGAAATGCAGCGCACACTGGCCAGGCGCAGGGCGCATCTAGACCGTGCAGAGGTATTTCATTTATTTATTCAGAAATTAAATAAAACTAATATAAACTGACGAATTAACGAAAGTGAGGAATAAACATATCTGACAAATTAGCGAAAATGACGAACTAGGAATGTGACCAGTGATACACTGATTCGGGCCTATAAATACAATCATCATCATCATCATTAGGTTATTTTTGTCTCCACTGCAGGAGAACACTCCCCGCGCTGGCCAGACGGGTTGGGGAGGCCTGATTGATGTTTTATAATGTATTCCCTCAGTTGCCTTGTACGACATCCACGGGTAGAGTTGGAGTGGTCCTATTATACTCTACCGGAAACCACCCTGCAAGCCATAAGGCAAACCATAAATACAATAATAAACATATTTTTTCAAAGTGTCATCTCTTAACGGACAGTCATATCAGCCCTTAGATGTCCAATGCTGGACATAGGACTACACTTTATTTTGTTTGTTTTATAATTTATAATATTGTATATGTGATATGGGTTTTTACCTGATAATAAATGTTTTTATTATTATAGCGCTCCAACACCCGGTCTGCGCCAGATTTGGCCCGTATACTGACACTTCAACTTGCTAGTGCTTTTAGCGGTGACAGCCTTAAACTAATGAACTGTTGATTATTTGCCAGGAGTCGTCGAACGACAACAGCGTGAACTCGACGCCGATGAAGACGTGGGAGCGCGCCGCCACCCTCCCGCACCGCCTGCCCGGCCCCGGCCCCGGCCCGCCCGCCTGCAACGGCAACGCCAGTAAGTCACCAGCGGGCCAGGAACACCTGGCGACATTACGACCCTTCAGGATCTTTAGTGCCAAATTCCTGTCCACCGACGGTGCCCAGAGCCGATTTAGTGGACTTCACACACGCCTTAGAATTTCTTCTTTGTCATATGCAGGTTTCCTCATGATGTTTTCGTTCACCGAATAGCCTGTGGTATTTTCTTTAAAAGAAATTATACTTTACATTGTACTTACACATAATGAGACCTCCAGTAGTAAATATATAATTATACCCTTCAGATCAGAAACTTTTTTTTATGTGGCTCTGTAATTTAAAAACTACTTACCGATTGAGCTATGAACATTTGAAACGAATTTTCTTCTAAATATAATCCTGTAGCCAACAAAAAAAATCTAGAGTACTGGCGCCATCTAGTATTGTTACTAAACGTTAATAAACACGTGTGTTTGTTTGCTCACAGCTAGCGCCGAGTGCCCTGCGCCGGCGCCGCAGTCGCCGCGCTCGGTGCGCAAGCGGTTTGGCTCCGCCAGCGAAGAGACCATACTCAAGGTACGGCATTATATACGGGTCTCTTAATAATAATAATCATAAATTATAAAGATATTGGGCTCGATTCTGAAGACACAACGTTAAAATTTGACAGCACTAAAACTGTTGCTATCCTTGTCACACAGTATTCTGAAGATAAAGACGAAACCAATTTTAGCGCTGTCAAATTTTAAATGTGTGCCTTCAGAATCGGGCCCATTTTCATATTTATCATTATTTTATTTTACTCGTCAGCATGTGGGGAAGGTCCATCCCGAAACATATCCCGGAGTGTTACGAGAATATTTTGGGTACAAATAGCTGGCAGTTTATTAAAAAAAAACACATTAAAATTTAAAAGCAAAAATTAAAAAAAAACGTGTGTTTTAATGAATAACATTAGCTACAGAGAACGCCCATGTAACAGAGCTTTTACGAGCAATCTCCCCACCACCCATGGTCCTTCCAACCTCCCGGTTATGAGGACCTAATATCGGTGGGGGAAGGGGGTGGGTTACCTATTTTAATTTTGTCTCTCCCTCTTTTTCGGGCCTTTACGAGCTAGCTAGTGGATTGAAAGTAACTTATTATATTCCAGCAAGTTAATGGATCCGGGGAGGGCGCGGGCGGGGGCGGGGCGGCGGGCGGGTGCGTGTCGGCCGGCGAGTGGGACGCCTTCAAGCAGGAAGTGCTGCGAGAGATGCGCGCGCAGCTCGCGCAGATGAAACGCGAGATACTAGACGGTGGGTGTCCTTAACATCTTTAGTTGTGTCCTTTGAATTTGACTAAGTGTCCAATTTTTTAGTCTCCTTTTTTCCTTTATCTATTTTTTTTCCCCGCTCATGAACTGCAAATACATCTTTGGTTGGTCAGCCTTTGTATCTTTGGCTGAGAGTCCTCTGCTTTGGCTGAGTAGAGGACGCTCAGCCAAAAATGCAGAGGACACTTAGTCAAAGGACACTCCACTAAAGAAGTACAAAAAACATCTTTGGTTGATCGGCCTTTGTATTTTTGGCTGAGTGTTTTCTGCATCTTTGGCTGAGTGTCCTCTACTCAGCCAAAGAAGCAGAGGACACTCAGCCAAAGATACAAAAGCTTGATCAGCCAAAGATGCAAAAGGCTGATAATCAAAGATGTTTTATGTAGTTCTTCCGTACTCTATTAGCCTCTGACATCATTAGATCCGTGGTTTCCGGTAGATTAGAATAGGACCACTCCAACTCTTCCCGTGGATGTCGTACAAGGCGACTGAGGGATACATTATAAAACATCAATCAGGCCTCCCCAACCCGTCTGGCCAGCGCGGGGAGTGTAGGCCAAATCCTCCATCCGTCTCCGACAGATGAGAGAGGGTTGTGCTCCTGCAGTGGAGACAAAAACAACCTGATGATGATGATCATTCTATCGGGATCTTTTTTTATATTTAATTTAAAGCCAGTTTTTGCCCTGATCATTATTATATCACTACACATTTTTGTCAACAGCAATGAAAGCGGAGTTCGCGCGCAGGTAAAATCGTCGCGAGCAACGCCAAGTGACAAGCTAGTCCACGCGGCCGCTACCGGTGAACGTAATGTCCTCTTTCGCTACCGTGTACTTTAGTTATAGTGTGTACTTTTTGGAATCACTTTATTTTGTACATAGTTTTATCAGCCTATCAACGTCCACTATTGGACATAATTATATGCCGGACATATGCCCATAATGGCCACGCTGGGCAGTCGTGTTGGCTATTGGTATACAAATGCAGGGGCGGCCCTAGGGCGGTGCGAATCAATGCTGGCGCCAGTTTTATTTATTACCAGATTAATAAATTATTACAGTCTGCTTAAAAATTATATAATTAGTTAAATTGAGTAGGATTAAAACATTAAAATTAACAGGAGAACACAGATTAGAACTCCCACACTAGACCGTGCAGTCTGTACCGGGGCATATTAAACAACAGATCGTCTGCGTAGAAAATTAAACCTAAGAACCACTTCTTAACCTTGCCCACCACTACTTCTTACTGGACTAATTTTTTATTTTTTATTAAATATTGTCAGTCTCTATGTATGTTCGTGCAGATGGCAAGGGGGGAGTTTTTTTTATTAAATATTGTCAATCTCTATGTATGTTGCATGGGGGGGGGGGGGGGGAATTTAGGGGCGCCACAATGAGATTTCGCACCACCTACATACTTGCTAGGGCCCCTGTATTAATTATACACTGTGATTCCAACATACAATCATCAGAGCACAGTTTTGATGAATGATAATACTATCCTATTTATATATTCTCTCCCATTTTCTCTGTCACTTTATGGCCTACGCAGGAATGGGACAGAAATATGATGCAAGACTAATATTTTATTGTAACTGGCTTAATAACTGCCTATAAATGAAGTACTAGAATTAATTTGTCCTAAAACTAATTAATTAATTGTTCATCAGTAACGGCTTAGCAATTTGTGATCATAACGAACGTATTACGTATATTTAGGGTTGCCCGCCTCCGTCGGTGTTGACGCACGAAAATAATATAAATAATAATAAAATTAACAACGACGAACGTAGCAACACTGGTGAAAATGTTGCCGTTAATACTGTCTATGGATATCCATTCTGTAGAAATGTATTGTTTGAGCGAGATATAGTTAGATTTTTGTGCTAAGTTATATCTCGGTTGAACAATAAAAAAATATCTAATCTATAGTAATTTGATGAAAGCGAGAGGAAAATAAACTTAGATTTAGCGCATAAATGTCGATGCATAAAACAAGTTGTGTTTTTTTAATTTTATACTTAAAAATATTTATTCGGATACGTATTATTATGTACGTAGTGTGTAAGTGTTCGGACATTTTATAAACTGCGATTTTTTACTGTTGCATTTCGCGCAAATCCCAATTTAACCAGGCCTATTGCCACTTGTATAGCTGGTCCTAAAACTCTTTGTTTCCAAAGCCTTCAAATCAAATATAAAATGAAAAATAACACTACTGTAATTTTTTAAAGATGTACTGTAGTGAACTAGCCAAGTCCACACTAACTTACCAATTTAAAAGTGTTGGAATTTTTTTTTGTATTTCTCTTTAAATCCAACTACTTATCATTAACGTGCATAAATAGAACAGTAAAAAACCGTATATTTAAACTAAATATACATGTAATATTCACATAGCGTCAAGTTATATATAACTAGTATTATACTCGATATTTATTGACTTAACGCGTATTAACGTACGCATCAGTCTAGTATATAAGATATTCATATACCTATAGTGACAATGTATGAGTGTATGTTACGTGATTTTGTAACTCTTGTCGGGTGAATTTTTAAATTGTTACAACATTATCGAGGACACCCTACATCTTCCCATTTATTAAGTCTTCCATAAAACATAAGGTCCTTTTCATTAATCAGTTTTATTTACAACAGATTGTCCTGTTATTTGTTTTAGAGTTATCAGCCAATTATTAATGCAAGTTCTCAAGAGCCAATTTTTTCTCTGTTAAAACATAAGCATTTATTTCCTCTTCCGGAAATTCGTCATCGCCG
The DNA here is from genome assembly GCA_947086405.1 of Esperia sulphurella. Lineage (NCBI taxonomy): Eukaryota > Metazoa > Arthropoda > Insecta > Lepidoptera > Oecophoridae > Esperia > Esperia sulphurella. The sequence goes on from OX352282.1 coordinate 7,486,406, forward strand.
TTTAGGCTGTAGGTGGCAACACATGCCTTAACCATTAATCAACCCCCTATCCATAATCAGAAAAAAAACATTCAATACCGCAAAGGTTCTATTACTTAAATGAAAACCATAAGGTCTTACACACACGGTTACTTTTTGCGTTGTTATATCTGCAAATAGTAACGATGTTAACACGATACAATATACATCGTGCTATACAAACTCGATTACAGTCAATCGCGCGACAGTATCGATGCAAAACTAACCCTGATGTGCACAAGCTAAGGTCTTTATAAAAAGTTTTATCGGGGTGTCCATTTCTCATTAGTGCAAAAAACGTCATAGGCCAAACTAGTAGTTTAAGCGCTTTATAGATTGCTCTCTTAGATAGCTGGCTTTGTAGTTCCCATATAATCGTCTCACCCGGCAAAAGCAAGAAATCTACTCTATATACGATGTATCAATTGACATTTAAAAAGTACATAATATGTAGCAGTACAGAAAAGGAATTCCTCGGATTAATTAGTTACACAAATTGGGCTTTAAATTTTAAAACACGCACGTCTCACCTTTTGATTTGTTAGTGTTTAAGATATGAAATGAAACTGACTGATACATCATTCCAACATACCCAGGTCCCAATCGGCCTACGAATTTATTCATTCAAAAACAAACACCACGGTTTTAGAGGAACTTGGACTTTTTTTACACGACACTGCTAGTTTTATAGCGTTAAAAGTTCTTTTTGGGGCTTTTAAGTGATTAACACTGATGGCAATATTTTTTTTTGTTAAGGCTGGTTTACACTAGGCCAGCTTTTTCACACTTCTCCCTATCTAAGTAAAATGCTTATAAATAACGCCACAACAACACGTAGACTTCTCTCATCCCAAGCTAAGACTTATCTACTGGGAATAAGGCAAGAAGATGATAATTCACTATACACACAAACAGTACAAAATATTTGGTCTGTCCCCAGTGGGAATTTAAAGGTATAATTAATCCAAGTGGGACTCGGGTTCGCGCATGGAGGATGCTTACCATGCCAACCAAATAAAACCACACCTGTTTTTATTATAGAGTACGAGCTACAACCATTACAAAAAAAACTATCTTCAACATTAATGGCAACATTAACGGTAGGAAAAAATACTTATTCTGCCGAAAGTGTCTAAACAATGACGCACGCCTATCTAAGAATAAGTTTTTGTGACCCCTTTTACATCGTTTAAAAATGTAATAATTTAGTATTGAGTTAATACGTAATCTATGACAATTTCTGAGCTTCTGACAGACGGACAGATAGACCGACAGAGTTGCCTCAGTATAGGACACCCGTTTTGACCCTTGGGTCTCACAAAAACGTGTCCGCACAGTTGCAGTTTCAAACTAGCTAGCTTTGCTACTGGCCTGGTGTAAATCGACCCAGTAAAACTGGTGCTCCAAATGTACTAGTAATTCCATTTTTTATTCGATGACTGAGTATGCATTTAATACTAGCAAATGTTTAGTTTAGTGTTTGTGAGTTATTGGAAATAAAAAATGGCCGATTAAAATAGATTTTTCCAATTAAAACAATTAAGTATTTAATACATCCACTAGGAAAGTGATTAAACACTTAGTGATATTTATATTATTAACTATTATTATAATTGTAATGTAAGATAAAATATACTAGTATTAAAATATTATTTAAATATATTAAACTTACTAACCAAATTTTAGTTGGATTTACTAATTTAAAATAAATAAAAGATACTATTAATTTGTATTGGTCTCAGTTATGTCAAAGAATGTATTTTTATTATTTCATAAATAGGAAAGGAACATTCTCGAAGGATATAGTATTGATTTATTACACCTATTTGTGCATAGTTAATTTGGTGTCTAAAATATTCATAATCGAAAATTTACAATTTATTTATTCGAATGTAGTCTTTCAACCTCAGGTATACATGGGCCTTAAATGCGAATTTTTGTTTCATTATTTATTACCTTTGTATAAATAACTGTGGTCATGAGCTGATTAATATGAGTTACCTTTGTGCGACTGGTCATAAGCTGATTAATATGAATTACCTTTGTGCGATTGTGGTCATGAGCTGATTCATATTAAATACCTTTGTGCGATTGTGCTAATGGGCTGTTTCATATGAAATAACTTTGTGCGACTGTGGTCATGAGCTTATTAATATGAATCACCTTTGTGAGACTGTGGTCATATAAGCTGATTCGTATGAAACACCCTTGTGCAACTGTGGTCATGAGCTGATTAATATGAATTACCTTTGTGAGACTGAGGTCATGAGCTGATTAATATAAATTAAGAATCCCACATTCCATGCACAGAGTTATTTACTTACGTCCGTAGAGATCTTTCGGGTGGAGATAAATTAAAAATGAAATTCGCGTCTGGGACCAGTTTATTACATATTCGCATCGACAGCGCGAAAATCTAAAATGTGGTAAACTCTTATTAAGACTATATTGGAGTAATTAAATACATGTATGAAAAGTTTATTTGTAGAACTTGGCGTTTACTCTTCGTGCACGTTAAGAAGTTAGTGCACATTGCCGGTGTACTTAAATAATGTACTATAGTAAGTGCCAGATATTTCTGCATTAAAGTACAATAACCTCACCTGTAGCAAGAAGTCCAATTTGATATACTTATCGCTCCTCATACAAGTGTCACTATCATTCACTTTAACTGATCGATATTCAGTGTGAAAAGATCACCACGTACTTCGTGCAATTGCAATGTCCTTTGCACTTCTGCAGCTGTAGAGCTTCTCTATGGGAATCGACATCGACAAAAATTCTGCAATAGAGCCATATTGCGCGATTTCTAATTGTATCACCTCACTAGAAACGTGACCGCGAGGCACGAATGGTGCGCGGGAGGGGCGCGCTGTGTCCGAAAATCGGCACGCGCGAGACTGAAGTAAACAAGTGGCTATAACCGTTCTATCTTGAAAGGGTTTTTGTGGGGACAACGTTATACGTTTTCTCGGCATCGGTCGATAGTGCACTGGCGTAGTAACTTTGTACCGGCGGGCGGCGTGGCGTGAGCTCTGTTTTGCGGGTGACGTTAAACTATCGGGGGAGGTGAATGTCGCTTCTTTAAGTAGTAATATTTAGTATTCTCTGGTTATGGACTGGAGATCGCGGATCGGCACTCGCAGGGTGGGACGCCCCGCCGCCAGATGGACCGACGATTTAAAGAAGGTGGCCGGCAGCGGCTGGATGCGGAGGGCGGAGGACCGGGTGTGGTGGCGTTCGTTGGAGAAGGCCTATGTCCAGCAGTGGACTTCTAGGGGCTGACATGATGATGATGATGGCGTTATTGCATGAACAACAAACATGGACACTTTTGCAATGTGATTATAGTGTCATTCGACTTAGATGGAGTCAAAGTACTTTAAAGCAGGTATACCTGGCTGGTACTATAGCTGTTGCCCGCGAGTAAGAATTATGTGCACCAACTTTTATTAACCTTTATATTAACTGATTAATTTTACTGCACGTAAATTTCACTAGAGTTTTTAATAAAATATTTGGGCTCGATTCTGAAAGCATAATGTTAAAATTTGACAGCACTAAAACTGTTGCTATCCTTGTCACACAATATTATAAAGATAAAGACGAAATCATTTTCAGCGCTGTCAAATTTTAAATGCCTTCAGAATCGGGCCCATTGACAGAATATTTTTTATTATATTTTTTTGGTGCGACAAATAGTATTTGAGTTATAATATCTAAAAACCATTATGAACAGTACTGTATTTTATTTGTTTGTTATCGCAACCAAGTCTTTGTAATAAAGTGAAATAGATACTGTATTGCCACAAATGTAAGACCTAATATCTCTTGTATAAATAATAATAAAGTCAAAGTATTTATTTGCATTCCATGAAGTTATTAAAAGTTTTTTTTAGTATACTTAGAATCGTCAATTTCAACATTTCATAACATTGGTAGGTCACAGTTAGTACCTATTAAATTAAAACTAACGTTGAAGAATGCCGCTATAAATGTCATTTAGTCAATGTCAAAATTAACTAATAATTAAAAATTAAAAATCTAATATTTCAAATCCATTGCTGTCTTTTCCCAAATCCATGATTTTAAAATGTGCATCTGTTATCTACTTTAATAACCAATTAGTGTCAATCCTGAAGGAAAACACTTTGAGGTGAAACTATGGGCTACGAAAAATTATTTTGCTTCATGGTATGAGGTATATGTCATTTGTATTACTTTGTCATTATGAAGGCGTCGCACGCCCAGCAGTGGTAAATAAGATCACCTCTACCATTGCGAGCTCATTGGCGTTGCAGATTTTTCAATGCAGTAGTGCTATTCTCTAAAATACAAACTCACGTGCGAGTCCCACTCAAGTCACTTACAAACTTAAACCATTGGCATTCTGTAAACATTCGAACACACAAATAGAGCACTGTCGAAGTGAAGTGAGTTCTTTGTTCACTTCACGTCTATAGTGCTCTGGAATGTTTACAGAATTACCAATGGTTAGGTTTCGAAGTTAAAAGTCACTAAAGTGAGATTCGCACGTGAGTTTGTATTTTAGAGAATAACAATACAGTTTAGAAATCTACTCACTTATAGAACATCCCTGCCAGCTTCTTAAAGAACAAAGCATTTCTTCCAAATGACTTAATAAATTAAAATTAAACAAACAAAGACATAATGTTTTATAATGTATTCCCTCAGTCGCCTTGTACGACATCCACGGGAAGAGTTGGAGTGGTCCTATTCTACTCTACCGGAAACCACACGGCATTATAAAACATCAGTCAGGCCTCCCCAACCCGTCTGGCCAGCGCGGGGAGTGTAGGCCAAATTCTCTGTCTGTCTCCGGCAGATGAGAGAGGGTTGTGCTCCTGCATTGGAGACAAAAATAACCTGATGATGATGATGAGACATAGACATTATATGTGTGCTTGAATATAGTTATGATAGGTTATGACATCCTGGGTATATATTTGTGGTGATACTGATACTTAATGGTATAGTTATAACGAAAGGTAGCGAAGCGTTACCAATATGTTGTATTACAATTTTGTCCTGTAAATGATTATTTTCAGTCACTTGATTTATTATTATTGTAAATAGAATTATGGTAACAAATTATATTATTTTTTGTGATCGTATTTTGTTTTTTTATTTTATATTCTTACATGCATAATGCGCATGCCTTGGTCCCAGAGGGGTAGACAGAGACGATGGATCGCCACCTTGCGCGATCCTGACTTTTGTTTTTGTTTTATTTTCTTACCTCGTTTTTTGATATGAAGGTTTTGATCACGTCACTGCTTGGTCATATTCTCTTTGGCCTGATCTATTGTAATCAAGTTATTTTCGTATGGTTATTCTGACGAGCAAAAACGAGCGCTACTGGAGTGAATATCTCAAAGAATGAAGATATCAAATTATACTAAAAAAAGGGGCTTTATTTGAAAAAATTAAATCGTATTTTTATTATATTTGAATGCATATTTTTTTCTATAAAATTCAGTCTCCTTTGAGTAAAGAGCTATATTCAATTGTTAGTCTTCATGTCCTATTGAATTGATTTGTATATTTCATTCCAGATTAATAGTCCTATGAAAACAAACGCATTTGCGTCTCGAAAACAAAATACACAATAGATGGTGTTCCTAAGTGGACCGCAAAGTTTACTTGGTAATACAAACCTATTTTTGCTGCTGGTGACCCTTTCATGTATATGTTACCGAGACGTAAATAGCGTTGGTTTTCATAGGACTATTAATCTGGAATGAAATATAAGTTAATGTTCATTACAGAGATTTGATCCTTAATTGGTGCAAACAAGATAAAATACAGGCTCTTTTCGCCTTTGGAAAATTGACAGGAAATTCCTGGCTGGATTTTTCAAAATCAAGTTTTGGAGAACCTGCAAAACAAAATCTCCTTTGCTATCTTTCATATTTAAGGTACTCTCATGCAGGTAACGTTAGTTTCTTTCCAGCTTGTAGTATAATATCTATGATGCAAATTTTGTAGGAAACCACTGAAAAAAGAGTTTTAATATTATTCTCGTTCATATGCCTATAATACGAAAAGTATTCTTTTTTAGTCAAATTTTCATAAATTCGTCTAGACCACGTGGTTGGATAAATCGATCGCACTACCCGGTTGGACCACGACTTAAAGGGAGTTGGCACAGAAATGGATATAGGTAGAAGAGGTACATCACTTGTTTATTTCAGTCTCGCGCGTGGCGATTTTCGGACACAGCGCGCCCCTCCCGAGCACTCTTTATGGCACACGGTCACGTTTCTAGTGAGGAGATACATTTGTGCAGTTACAAATCGCGCAATATGGTACTTTTGCAGATTTTTTGTTGGTGTTTACACGACCTTGACTCGGCACGACAATATTGCACGTCGTGGGCACGCGTGTTGCGATTACTTCACCATTCTATCTTGATAGGTTTTCTATGGGAGTTAGTTTTGTTTTAGGATTTTTTAATATTTTCTCCTACAATATTTTATTTTGCATGTAACCACATACTCAAAACAGGATAAAGTTACTTATTAGTGTTAACTAATAGTTGAAAAATTATTGTATATAAGAGCGGGATACGGAATTGCCAGGTCTCAGATTCAAATCGCTCGCGTATTCAATTTTTCAACTTTTATACTTGTATTTTGTACTATTTAAAATATTAATATGTTACTTATATTATATGGTATGCATAGAAGCAGCAATGTGGAGGAAAAAAATGCGAAATATTGATGTAAACGCCAATTTAATATGGGATTTGTTTTAATTTTATAAATAGGTATGGTCTACGAGCATCGACTAATAAGCCCACAGGTTACTTATGAAAGGCCAATACTTACGGCAACACAGTCTTATACACTGCGTAGGGAGGTTGTTCCCAAGTTTGTTGTGTATTTGTTTTACGAAAATAATTACTATAATTAAAATAAAAAAAGGTTTCGGTCTCTGGTGTTTAGTAATGATAGTATATTACGCAACAAATGTCTGTGCGTGTGTACACTGTGAAGGAAACATAAATAAACGTGACCAAGCTGATCTTCTTAAAGCAGATAACTTCCTAACCTCAAACCTTACTAAAGCTTACTATCAACGTTAGTAAGGGAATGAAGGAACTAAAGAATAGTGGAAGTTATAGACAGGCTGCAAAGGGCTCGTTCCCAAGGCCGTAAAACGTATAATAAAAAAAACATCGCGTATGTCATCTAGATCCGACCAATCACAATATGGCGCGACCTTGACCTTCCAATCAGCGTGTAGTTTCCTCCGCCTTCGACCTCAAGACTGACAGAATTGTCTGCTTGTAGAATTAGGAGTTTTAAGGAGTCTATTGAGTTGGGCTTATTAGTCGATGACCAAACCCGCACTCTGATAGCGTGTGGGTCTCTCGGTATGAAGAAATGCGTGTGCCCCAACGATCTCTATGTACTACTAGATGGAGCGTTCGCTCTATTCCACGCAACTGCGGCTGCAGGAGCCGCAACTCGGTTACATTCACAATGAAACTTACGTTGACTTACGCTACGGGTAATATGGTCAATATTTAGTAAATAATTAAATGTTCTGCGTAGTAACTGCACAAGTTTGAAAGTGAATATGAAAGGAGCCGCAGTTGCGTGGAACAAAGCTATTGTTTGGAACGCTCCATCTAGTAGTACATAGAGATCGTTGGTGTGCCCCAACAATGGGATGATAGGCAGTTGATATTTAAAAAAATAGTTAATTAACTTCAAAATGATACTAAGTTGGAAAGCATCGTGTTACAAGGACTCGTATAACGCATGTGTTGCCTCAATTTAAAAATGTTACCTCGAAACCAGAATGTACAAATTCTGTTCAAACTGGGAGTCGGACCCACGTTTGGCATTCGAAGAATAGCGGCCCACTAGATGCGTTGATAAAACTTTTCAAATCTAAATGGCGTTTACTGTAATGGAATGTTTGTTTTTACTGTTACATGTAGGTATGTACATACGCTAAGATCAATAAATTGATACATAAGATAATGTTTGTTTGTTTATCGCACGCGCAGCCTACATAGGCTAGTACCCATAGTAGTAACTTATTAGCACTCGCCTCAGGATCATTAGATTGAGGGTTTATACAGTTATTTTTTAAGGAAAACTTCGTGAGCTAAACTGTATAACATTGAAGAAACTCTAAAAGTAAAAATCATTTATTGCATATGAACACTATGATCACTTGGTACATTTATACACGTAGGCATAGAGGTCGTTGCACGTAGGTAATTTTTTTATCGACTACCGCTTCCTAGGTGTTAGCGCTGTGAAGAAGAAACGGCGCAACAAACCTCCAGCAACATACTCGTATCTTTTAAAATCATGTTTGTGTACAATATTATATAAAGATTGTGTGAAGCTGTAGCAACATTATTTAGTACCAGGCATCTTTGTCATTCAAATAATCGTCTATTTTTATAGACTTTTCTTACAAAGCTGTTTTCATGTCATTGTCCGTTTAAGAATTCCTCTGGTTGTTGTAGAAGCGTATAAATTGCCCCGTCACCGATTTACTGACCTTACTAAGTCTTAACCATGGTAATTTTTTTTATTGTTTTTTCTTGTATCATAATCATCATCAGCCGAAATACGTCCACAGCTGAACATATAAGCCTCCCGAATAGAATGCCACTTCATGACAACTGCATGACGCCGTCCATTGGGGGATTTGCCAATTATCACGCTTGGCACATGGATTGGTGATCGCAGTAATGATCTTAATATACATAGAGAACGCTGCCTATTGCCCGTCCCTGGTGCAATCTCTTAGTCGCATTGACCGACACCCACGGGAAGATTGGGAGTGGCCCTATTCTAAGCCGGGAACCAAAGGGCCAGATAGTCTGTTTTATATAAACTCCCTGTTGTGACCTGCTACTGAACTACGTATGCCTTATTCTGGCATGTGGCCACCAACGCGGATTGTCATGCACTTAGGTTGCCCTCCTCGTTCTTACTGCCTTGCCTCATATCCTGTAAAGTCGGCGTAAGAGATATCTTTCAGAGATAAGCTCGCTACACACTGTGGCTCTGCCAAAATAACGCAAGTCAACATTTTTAATTGTATTAACTTTTAAAAATGTGTAATACAATATATATATACCTATATAATACGTTCGCCCTGAGACGTCCACTGCTGGACATAGGCCTTCCCCAATGAACGCCACCACACCCGGTCCTCCGCTCTTCGCATCCAGCCGTTTCCGGCCACCTTCTTCAGGTCGTCGCCTGATTCTTATTATAAGTAGGTACCTACTTCATATATTTACTTCTCAACTGTGTACACACAGAGTATAGCGAAATAGTAGCGTGGTAGTAATTAGGAAATAAAACAAATGTCACATTAAAAAAGACATTTTATTAAAAAAAGGAAAAAATAAAATTACAGAAAACCCATTGCGCAACATTTATAAATATTATTCTTACATACAATAGTAACATAAATTATTGTGCGTTCTTTCACACGTTACGACGAACCCTGTACAAGTGTTATCACGCGCAACGCGATAAAAGTGGATTTACAATGCAACAATATGGCACATATTGTCGCTGCGATCGCGGGCAGCCATCTTGAAGAATTGCGCTAATCACAGTAATGCAACGCGTGTTGTGATTGGTCGAAACACACAAGATGGCTTTCCATGACGAATCACATTAATGAGAAAGCTGCTACAACGGAGTTGTAAGCTTCTTGTTGCTGTGCGTGCTATGATTGGTTGACTAAGGTCGAATTTAATATGTGCCAACTCGCGATCACACGCGAGTTCTTACAACCGATACGTCGTAACGTGCTTTTTACAGATAGGTAACACTGTATTTGGGATCCTGCTCGGTTATTTCATTTTCTTCGACGTAGATATTTCATTCATATTAATGTCAATGAAAAAATATTGACTGGGACTTTAAATACGCTACATACGGACATATGGGTGAAGTAATTTATGGTGTCTAATGTATTCAGCGTTTAATCAATTTGTGAAATCCACGCAAGAAAAGCCGCGGAAATAAATTTCATATACGTTTCTTAATTATTGCCATTATGAGCGCTTATGAAGTTCAAGGTTAATTACGTACGGCATACATACGTATAATATAGGAGGTGAAAGACAAAAGGTCGTAAGCGACATCTGATTTTTCGGATCAGATATGAAGAAATAAGCGTGGGCTCTGAGTTTGTCGGTATAACTTGTAAGTATCTAGAAAATAAATTACAATATTCAATCAATCACCTGCACTCACATTCATTCACACCAAAAATTACTAAACGGGTCGAAACTATTTTAAATAGTTATAGGCGAGTTTTTCATGGTTAATAGTATAGATAAGTTCGAGCATCCCACATACGCGATATAATATCTCGATTTTTAATTACAATATTATACATGTTTCAGAATCATTTATTTGCTATTAAATTTGTACAATTAATATTAATTAATGTTAATACTAATGCAACACTGTAGCAGTATTTAAACGCAGCGATTTAACGCCGGCAGCCATCTTCTTCGATTTGACATTAAATCGTGTTACGATAAAAAAAAGTGTAGATATTTATTAAAAAACAAACTTTTACCCGTTGAATGAAACCATGAAAAATCCACCTATTATAGTATATATTATACATTAGAAGTAAATGTGGTCAAGTACAGAATTAATTCTAGAGAAAGCTCAAGCGCAGTGTTTTTTAAGTATCTAGTTTATTTTTATTATTGCACACTAGATTATTCAGATCACAATTTTGTGCAAATTAGCACTTATATAAACTAAAAATTATATTTCGAGCTTGAAAAATGATTTAGAAAACGTTGGTATTTGTTAAAAATAAATAACATAAACGACGTATATATGTTGATAACTATGATTTCATTTAAAATGTACAGGTATTATCATAATTTAAAAAATGAGGTAGTGATTATTGTGATAATCCTCATTTTTTTTCACTTTGGCTTCATGTCACAGTTTTTTTTTCAATATTTACGTTTTATATTAATTTTTTTAAATATAAGTAGGTTTTACGGCCTTAGGAAAGAGCACTTTATAGCCTGTCTTTAACTTCCACTATTCTTTAGTTCATTCCCTTACTAACGTTGATAGTAAGCTTTAGTAAGGTTTGAGGTTAGGAAGTCATCTGCTTTAAGAAGATCAGCTTGGTCACGTTTATTTATGTTTCCTTCATAGTGTACACACGCACAGACATTTGTTGCGTAATATACTATCACTATTAAAAACCAGAGACCGAAATATACATTATTTTGGGAAAACAAATACACAACAAACTGTTCTCCAAAAAACACGGGAACAACCTTCCTTTTTTATTTAATAAACTTGGGTAAGACTGAATATTTTATTTACTTACAACTTTTTTACATTAAAACAACTTTATACAGTTTGCGTCATGTCAACAAAATATTTAAGGAAATGAAAGTGACAACTAAAAATATCTAGATACGGCTTTTTTTTAGCCTACTACTGTAATATACAGACGAATAGACATCGAAGTCTAACCATAGTCGTTTTGCTACTAAAAACTAAATATAAGTGCGTAATTCAATTATAATTTTAACTTTACAGTAGCATTATTTAATTTGTTAACGAGACGCAAAGTTTGTTTTCATTGTAGTCCAATTAGCGTAAGCGCCATTTGTAATCTTGAGATATCACATTTTGTTGAAATTGATTTTAATTATATTTTATTAGAAAACTGCTTGGAGGACGGGCGCTAGCGACTTCTAATCTAATTCTAACATTATATAATGCCAATATTATCAGTGACGAAGCAGGTTACATTGTAATAGGTATTTTTAAGTCAGTACATGATTTTAGAACCTTTTACATTTTTTCTTAAAAACTAGTTTAATAACATTATAATTATTGTAAATATATTTGTAAAAAAAAGCCTATACATATATGTATAAGTAGCGTACATAAGTGATTGTACTTAGAGAGATTTGTAGTACCTACGTTATTTTATATTTTTTAAATAAATTAAGTAGATGGTAAAAGGTTTTAAGATTCTTTGTGCATTTCAAGCGTTTAACGTTCGAACAAAAATCACAACATTCTTATATTCTTGTCTGTGTACGGGGATGAGATGTAACTCCTGAAAAAGAAAAAAAATAATGTAAGTATGATGCCTCGGACCGGACAAAAACAAAACTTAACTTTTAACAAAACTTTTCAAGTGAAAAAAACTGCTACCACCAACGATCTCTATGTACTACTAGATGGAGCGTTCCAAACAATCGCTCTGTTCCACGCAAGTAGCCACAACTCCTTCACATTCACTTTGAAACTTGTGCAGTTACTACTCAGAACATTTATTACTAAATATTGACATTATTAGCGTCAATATTTAGTAATAATTAAATGTTCTGAGTAGTAACTGCACAAGCTTCATTGTGAATGTGAAGGAGTTGTGGCTACTTGCGTGGAACAGAGCGATTGTTTGGAACGCTCCATCTAGTAGTACATAGAGATTATTGGCTACCACATTACCATAGTAGGTAACTTCTAGTTAAAATATTGTCCCCTTATGTATCCAAGGGTCTTATACCACAGAGGTACTGTCGAGTCATAGATATAACGGGGCTGTTCCAGTGATTTGGATCCAAATGCCGTGTGGTCCCGGTTTAGAATATTAATCTTAATATTAATCTTCCCGAAGGTATCGTCAAGGCGACTAAGGGATTGCACCAGAGCAGCAGCATTCTTCTCTGTATATTAACACAGTAATACATAAACGTAACATAAACATACCATAACTTTATTCATTTCAAAATGATACCATTATTTATGAAGCCCTAATGATATTGCGATCACCAATCCGCCTGCCAAGCGGGGTGATTATGGCAAATCACCCAATGGACAGAACACCAGAAGTGTTTTTTTAACAGGGGACGATTATGTCCCCCCCCTGCTAACGGGGCTGTTCCAGTGCAATAAGGGCTAGTCCTTTAACTCACTGGAACAGACACACATCAGCCGAAATACTTCCACCGCAGAACATGAGCCTCCCCAATAGAATCCCACTTTGTTGGGCTGTCCATTGGGGGATTTGCCATAATATGCTTGGCAGGCCTATTGGTGATCCCAGTTACAGGTATTAATTTACACAGGAGAACGCTGCTGTCCGTCCCTGGTGCAATCCCTTAATCGAGAAGATTGGGGGTGGCTCTATTCAAGTCTGGAACTACAAGATAACCATTCTTAACTATCTTAAGTTTGGAAAGCTCATTGTTACGAGACCTCGATCTCATGAATGTCAAACAAGTGCACTAAAAAAGTCTTTGTACCACGATTTATAAATAGCTACTTAAAACATAAAAATCGCTGCTTCCATAAGGTTTGAAGGTTTGTTATCAAAAGCAAGCCTTTACAAGTGCCAATCTACAACATAAACTATCCTAGGTGTCGTGGTTAACTGCTAATAATTAATTAAAAAATAAAGGTTTTAAAAAAATGAAGCCATTCATTCATTACTCATTTAATTTAATGCACACTCATGCTTAAAACTTTAGTCGTTAATGTCAAAAAAATCAAATATGGCGTCTAGTACTTTAAAAAAAATCAGACATTAGTAAAGTTAAATTGTGTTAATAGTCCGTTTTCTATTGGGCAAAAGTTTGACAATGTTGAGTAGAGCAATGCCACTTGATATGGGTGTCATACACGTCAAGCTGAGCCCAAAAAACCTGGTAGGCAGACGTAACTACACGACAGGTGCAGGGGGAGGGGAGTCAAAGCACCACGCTCCCTGCACTCACAAAAAAAATCGTTGCAGTTGTATTTGGACTTCCAAGTCAAGTTTGGTGTCGTTTTCAGATAAATCGATGATGGCCAGTTCATTCCGAATTGATGCGATTTAGGGTTCTGTAGTAAAATATGACGAAATACCTAAAATAATAAATGTTCAGTAGTAAAAAAAATCGAAATATACCCTTATGTTTTCAGATAAATACATGAAACTTTATGTAAAAAATACTATCTGATAGCCCGTTTAATTTAAATTACAGAAACTAACATTAAGTATCTATTAAATAAAATATTGAACGTACTGCGGCGCTCGTCTGTGGTACGATAAAAGCCGATATTTTATTTTACTTTGAAAATAGTTAAATGGATACTTAATGTTAATGTTTTTGTAATCTAGTTTAAATGGGCTTTCGGATAGTATTTTTTTTTATATAAAGTTTTTTCATGTTTAAATCTGAAAACATAAGGGTTTATTTGAATTTTTTTTCTACTGTAGACTTATTATTTTAGGTATTTCGTCATATTTTACTACGGAACCCTAAAAACGAGTTTTAGGAATGAACTGGCCGTCATCGATTTACCTGAAAACGACACCAAACTTGACTCGGAAGTTCAAATACAACTGCAACAATTTTTTTTGTGAGTGCAGGGAGCGCGGTACTTCGACTCTCCTCCCCCGCGCCCGTCGCGATGTTACGTCTGCCTACCAGGCTTATTGGGCTCAGCTTGATGTGTATGACAACCATACCAAGTGGCATTGCTCTACTCAAACATACCCAATAGAAAACAGACTCTAAGTGACGTGGCTAACCTGCGAGTGTTGAGTTGGAAAAAACAAACTAAAGAGAACTAACATGCCACACTAAGTTGAAAATACAACAACAACAAGCTTAAGTACTTTCAAAGAACCTGTTTGGAAATTGCTTGCTATTTTTTTTGTGTTTTCTTGCAGTCTTGTCGCTTAACTTGACTATTCACTTAGCACAGGGAGCATGGATCTAGAAGAGTAAAGTTACTTATAAGTTATGCCTACATTAAAATAATGTTAGTTACATTTATAACTAATAATCACTCGATAGTTTAGGATGATGGGCGTTTTATACGGAACCTGGTACCCACTAATAGCAGCCAGTTACAATAAATGATACGCCAATGAAATTTAAAGATAGCAAGCAATAAAATTAATAGTAAACATTATAAAAAGAACTACATGTACCTTCCATTTCCAAAACTATGGGAATGGGACCTTGGCAGCGTTGAAAATAAAAATACATATAAGCATACAGCAGAATGAGTTAGCTGAAAAGCTTTGATATTGGTTATCAAATTTAACGATACGAATTTAATACAAAAGTGGCGTATTTATTAATTATTGCCATAGTGGAAATTAAATCTCAACTATGCCCTACTAGCAAGAAACTGTATTTAAAACCTGTCGATCACGTCTTGTTCATATTTTAATTCCTCGATTTTTATAATTATAATCGATAAATAATTGAATCTAGTGGACGTTCTTTTTTTAAAAAAATATATATTTTACTGTCAATATATTAATAATATTATTTATAAATACGCCGACAATGTGCACAGACTTTACAAACGTACCCCCTCCCCCCAGACTACTGGTGTAATATATATTTTTATGTAAATTGTATGTTAACTGTGGAAAAGTCTTAAAACACAATAAGAAAAAGGCAATTTTTGGTAACTGAATTGAAATATAAACAGCGTTATTATTCTAAAATTGATAAACGATTCTACAGTGTTTGTTCATGATTGTGTGATGGAAGCAATAGATAGCTTTATCAAAGTATTAAAAAAAAGGAGCAGTAGATGACTAAATGTAAATAATACCTTTGTATTACGGTTGGTAGTTACGTCCTTTTGTTATTTTAATAACACAGTACACAGTAAATACTGCTCATAATGACATTTGCAAGTCTTGGTTCTTGGTCAAATTTGATGTCGTTATATCCAGACTATGGATGGAGGAGGTCCAAGACTATTATCAAATAGCCGTAAGTAACGTTGAGCTAAATTTACATATCGCGTATACACAGTTTTATTCCTATTTTGTTATTGTTTTTGTTGTTAATTTTGGTACAATAATACGTTTATATAACATACATACCAGGGGGCCTACTCTACTAGCCTATTATGCGCCCACATCATGTAACTGTGCCCTTGAAAACGCCCACCCAGATCATTTTTTCGCCCTACAGCCCTACATTGTAATTACCATGTAATGTATTTTAATTAGTATATAATATACTATATATGTCAGTATATTGAAATAAAAGTTTCAAAATACAATTAAACGTCAAAGGACCCACCCATTTCATTTTTTAGAAAGTTCATTAATGGAATAATATTCATTTTCCAACAGAAGGGTTTTCAGTGGTCGTCATTTTTTTATAAAGAAGGTATATCAATTTAAAACTTGCATTATATACATAATATAGAACTGCTGCAGCTTAATGTCTGTTTTAGGAACTACCGGAAGCCTATTTACTTCTACTCTGAATTATATCTACCTGTAACAACGATCTCTATGTCCTACTAGATAGAGTGTGGGCGCATAATAGGCTACAATTACATTGTAATTTATATTTTGTATATTAGTTTATTTTATGACGATCCCTTTTACCATATTAGAATGACATGTAAAACTGAATTTTAAGATGTAAAAAGTGAAATAAATGAATCGAATCTAATTAATTTATATTGCGTTGACAGTAATTTGTTTTTTTTAATGTATTTCTTTCTCAAGTTGTATTTTTGAAGCGTGGCAACACTCACAGCTCCATATTGTGCACGGTGGAGCGCTGGCAGGTGGCGGGCACCCGCACGTGGCAGTGCTTGTGGCAGCGCAGCGCGCAGTCGCGGCACTCGTACCCCTGCTTGCCGAGCCGCCGCGCTATCGTCTTGGCGCAAACCTCGCACACGCTGCCCCTGGGAATTGGTGCAACCGACAATGTAAGAGACATTCTGTATAATACAAAGTCACGTGCGAGTCTCACTCACTTTGAAACATAATTCAATGGTAATTCTGTAAACATTCTCCAGCACTGTCGACGTGAAGTGGGTTCTTTGTTCACTTCAAGTCGATAGTGCTCTGGAATGTTTACAGAATTACCATTGGATTAGGTTTCAAAGTGAGCGAAGTCCCTTGAATGAGACTCGCACGTGAGCTTGTATTTTACAGAATAACACTACTGGAAACATTACGTATTAAGCTACAAAGACTTTACGGACGTCTCCGAGTAGTGTGCACGGTTGTTCGTTATCCGGCCGGCCGGCCAGGCGACTTACGTCCGATAGTTTGCACAGTGTAGTGTATAATGTACTTAGTAGTCCACTGTGCACACTATCGGACGTAAGTCATCGCGACCTTGAGCGCTCGGACGTCCGACTGAAATGGCCGGTCGGATACCGAACAACCGTGCACACTACTCGGATAATGTGTTTGCGGCTTTAGAAATTAATTTCTATCTAAGCTTGGGTAGGAATAAAGTAAGTGACAGTTTTGAGGTATGGGACGTAGGCAACATTATATTATGTGGTCATTCACATATCATCTTGGTTATTTTTATCTATGGCGTTTATTTTTGAGGCGTACCTAGCTCTCGAATCTAGACGGTCGTTATGCCAATTTTTTTACACATGGTAATGTACGAAACTAAGGAACCGATAAAAAAAAACTTTACGAATGTCGATTCTTTCCATGTGGGATTTTAACCCCGGAAATATATAATACTATACTTAATATTATTTATAATTTTCGGAGAAGGAAAACATCGTAAGGAAACCTAATGCCGGAGAAGAAATTCTATAGTATTGTAAAGAAACAAAATAGAATCTTCGTCCGGGTGCCGGCGCGGCGGTGCTTCGGCGGTAAGCGGTGACTAGAAAACTTTATAACCCGGACTACAAAATGAAACCCCGCCCGGACGCTCCCCAGACGCCCCCCGTAAATTAGAACAAATTCGTGGGAACTCGGACTGATGGCAACCCCAAACTGGACCCACCAACCGCTTCCACATCCTCAATTCCAAGAACGTTAAACACTATGCGTTCTAAAATTATAAATTTCTCTTTTTTCACCTGCAATACTCTGTCATAGCGACAGAGAGATGTCTTTCTTATTTTCCTTCAGAAAGGTTGCCTGGAAGAGATCGCTTTAAGCAATAAGGCCGCCTTTGTACACTTTCCAAAAATCTGTACCTATTTTATTGTTATCCTTAATTTGTGTGCAATAAAGAGTTTATCTATCTATCTATGCGTATATTCAGAAGTCCACTAAATCAGCTTGTGGGCACCGTTGACGGACAGGGGTTTGGCACAAAATATCCTGAAGGGTTCAAGTGTCGCTAGGTCTTCCTGACGCCCTAAGAAGATAGACAACCCCGGAAATATCTAGGGAATCAGCAAAGTCGACTAATCTTAGAAAAAAGGCAACAATCTTATTTTAAACTAGCTGTGCCCCTATCATGAACATACTCGTAGGTTCGAGAAATATTGATTTTTTTTATCAAGATTTTCGTAAAAATTAGTTATTTTTTTCAAAAATGATTTCTAAATGTGATACTGAGTTACTGGAAGAAATATTAACAGTCGTTTTATTATCATCCGATATATTGGCTTCTAAAAACAAATATTTCATTAATATCTCATGTTCTAAGTGGCGTAACAAGATGAAACATGCACCAGATTTTAAGTTAGACCACCAGCAAGAAAACTGCATCAAATTTCATTCAGTAGTTTTTTCGTGATGCGGAAACAAACATACATACAGACAGACAAAAATTCTAAAAAAAATGTTTGAGCTTATAAAGACCCCTCATAATTTTTTTTTAAATATCTCTCATGTACAGACATAAACCAGTTACAGTTTTATTATAAGACAAACGGAATTAATAGGAAAACACTCACCCGCTAAGATGTTTAGCGATAAACGTGTGCTCATTATATATATGCAGTTTGACGCCCTTCCGTCGCCATCTTGATCGCTGCGCCACTGTCAAAGGCACGAGGTAGTGCTTCTTGATGCCGGCCTCGATCGTTTCGAGGACCAGCGTCGACGCCTCGTGGATGAACGTCCTCGCCGAGGCGGTACTGAAGCCGGACACTTCGCTGAGAGAGGATCTTGAGGGTTAATTTTTGTTCGGTTGGTTAGAGGGTTAGTATGGGTTGGAAGTAGGATCAGTTTGAGTTGGAAGTAAAGGTTGGATAGATTTTGGTTATAGGTTAGGAATAGGTCAATTTGGGTTGGAAATTAGATTAGTTTGAGTTGAAAGTGTGGGATTTTTTTTGGTTTGGAATTAGGAGAAATTGGAAGTTAGTTAATTTAAATGATGTAATTATAAAAAAAAAACGGATTAATATAAAAAAAATTTACAAGTAAGATATGATAAAATTACACACAAATTAATCAAATTTACAATAAAATCAAGATAATTTTTTTTGAATTAAAATAGAAGCAATCAGAAAGTATTATATTAAATTACAGATGATGTGCAAGAATGAATGAGAAGCATGAATCCAGTTTTTTTAAAGAAATTAATTAAAAATATTTCGTGACCATAAAAATTTGGAAAATGAAAATAATATAAAAAGAAGAGCCATTAGTATGAAAAACCAGTGTTACCAGATTGCAGAGTGCGTTTACCCCCAGCGCATGTGAGTGTTGCCAGATGGAAAGAAAGAAAATCCACAATTAGTGCCTATATTACTTTTATAGAGTAGCAGCAAACTCATTATTGCAAAATAATTTTACAAATAAAAATTCCTTTATTTTTCATTTAAAAAAATATTGGATTGACAAGTTTGGTAAAATAAATACAATTACTATGAACATTAAATCACAGGAAGATTAACATCAGCAATTAATGTGTATTACTTATTTTCTCTGCGTGTTTTCTGGTAATGTTTGTTTCTGTAACCTAAAAGTGATAATTTTCATAAGTTTGCTGCCAAATTAAAACAAAAATACATTATAAAATACACATATAAGTATAATATATAATAAATATATTTTATGCTATGGCAAGACAGCATTATGTATAGTTAAAAGCATAATAAATAAGTAGTTAGTGTTTAATGTGCAAATATATTTTGCTATATTTTTGTATTACATATTTAGTATGTTAAAACTCAATAATGTATAATGGAGTCTTGCCATGCGACAACAAACTTATAGTGATTTTATGAAAATCATGATTTCATCTAAAATTCAATTTAGTCGATTGGCGCTTATATCATTTCATGACAAAATTGAGTTATCGCCCATGTCATGCGGTTTTAAAGGGTTGTAACCACATAAATCATATCAAAATAGAACGGTTATAGCCGTTTGTTTACTTCAGACTCGCGCGTACAGATTTTCGGACACAGTACTTCCCTTCCGCGCACCCTCGGCCACGTTTCTAATGAGGAGATACAGTTAGAAACCGCTCAATATAGCACTTTGGCAGAATTTTGTTGATGTTTACCCGACCTTGACTCGGCGCTAAACGAATAACTGTTTGATAAAGAAAACCAGCAATGGTCGAATATACACGGATCCTACCGATATTGTTACTCTATTATTATGTTACCATATTAGCAAAAATAAACAATTTGAATTTGATAGTTTTTGCAATATATTGCAAACTGTTAGCACGCATATCGCGCCTACTTCACCATTCCATCTTGATAGGATTTCTATGGTTTTAACGTACAACAAAAAGATGCCTACATATGTAGATAGTACTTTATACATAATTTTTTTTCCTTCTATTGTGTGAACACTGAATTTGAATTTGAAGCTCAAATTATTCAGTGATTGACCAAACTCTTAAATAATTGTAAAAAAATTCTATTTAATTTAAATGCGTTACACGTGGACATTATGATGTGATGCCCACGTCATATCCCAAAACATATCCACTGCTGGACATAAGCTTCCCTAATTTTCTAAATAATTAAATTGGTGGGCCCTCTGACGTTTAATTTAATTTGTGATAATTTAATACCAAGTGTATTTTGAAATTTCTGTTTTAATATTATATACTGACATAGATATGTTATATACTGAGACATTATTTTAATTGTTGACATTGTAATTTATATTTTGTACGTTATTTTATTTTATGACGATACCTTTTACCATATTAGAATGACATGTAAAATTGAATTTTTAAAATGTAAAAGTGAAATAAATAAATCTAATCTGACTTTTTTGGTCGGCTGTCCGTTGGGACATTTATCATAACCACCACGCTTGGCAGGCGGATTGGTGATCGCAGTAATGATCTTAATATACACAGAGAACGCTGCTGCATGCCCCTGGTGCAATCCTTTAGACGACACCCACGTGAAAAGGGATGGCTATATTTATTAGGCGGGAACCATGCAGCTAATGCTTAAATATTTATACGGTTTCTCTGCACAAAGAATGGCCAGTAATATACGATAACAGATACAGTTAAAGCTAGAAGCGTACCTTCTGGATGTCCTGGACTCATCGCCAGACTGCGCCGGCGACGCGCCCGCGGAGTAGACGTTTCTATTCGGGAGGGCTAACGCTTTATCTGTCAAGAGAAAGCAGTATACATTTAGAATTCAACCACAGTTGTAAGTTAAATCTTAAATATGACGGACAGAAAGTTTAAGATTCACATTAAAAAACAACTTTGTAAGAAAGCCTATTATAAAATAAACGATTATTTGAATGACAAACATGCCTGGTATTATTGTTAATTCAGCTTCGCAAAATCTTTATTAATTGTATGTAAATTTGATTTTTAAAAGATGTGTTTCGTGAAGTTTGTTGCGCCGTTTCTTCTTCACAGCGCTTACACCTAGGAAGCGGTAGTCGATAAAAAAAAATGACGTGTATAAATGTACCAAGTGTACTCATATGCAATAAATGATTTTGACTTTGACAGCCCACAGTTTCCGTTTGTTATATGTAAATTAAAGGGCAGACACATGTATAAATATTATATACATATACTTGTTACACTTGAAATTAATCCCAAACTAGGATTTTCTCCTGTGCTATGGGAATTAAACAAGGATAGGACAATTCACAATATAACATCCAGACCGGGACCAACTAGTACAAATTGTACAAAGTTGTCTGTCCCCAGTGGGAGTCGAACCCACGACCTCTGGCACTCGAGTCCAATGACACAAAAAAATGAGACGGTCAACATCTATAGTTTATTTTATATATAATAACGTAAACTTCGCGTGTCTGTACATTGAAGATATTTGCAAAATTGGGGGTCTAAGGATAAGTAGTAGAACACATTTCGATAATTTTTGGAATTTTTGTCTGTATGTTAGTTTGTGCACGCAGCACGTAAAAACTACTAAATCGATTATGATGGACATTTCACAGATACATAGGGCTCAACGAAGTTTTTATTTCATTGCATTCGGCTTACTCAATCAAAAGTTATGAGAATTTTTAGGTTTCAAATTCTAAAATATACACTAGTGTCCGATCGAAGATCAGGTTTCGGTTTCGGCCAGTTTCGGCCAAAAAATCTAGGTTCCGCCATAGTTTCGGTTTCGGCCAAAAATCATCCGAAACTCTTGAATCCTTTTATTGTTATTTTTTTATTATTTCATTTAACATGAATTAACTATAGAACATGTAAAACACACTAGATTTCAGCAAACAATATAATTCTTAACATGTCTAAATAAGGTTGAAATTGCAGGTTTGAATTGCATGTTGCAGTTGCAGGTTGGAATTGCATGTTGGAGTTACAGGTTGAAATTGCATGTTAGCATATAGTTAGCTTTAAGCTGCTTACACCCGAATGGGTAAAATTGTAAGGAAGTTTTTATAATGTTAAACTTTTGTACTTACACCTACAATTTATGACAATAAATGAAATGAAACGAAAAATGAGGTTCGATTTCGGTTTCGGCCGAAACGGCGACCGAGGCCGAAGATTCGGTTTCGGCTGAAAATCCTGTTTCGGTACACTAATATACACATTATCAGAATTCAGTAACTCACCGTGGCTGTTCCTCTCTGCGCTGATGCTCCTCACGTGCCCCTGGCCCTCCGCCTCGCTGTCCGGGAGGTCCAGCGACTGCCCGCGCGTGCGCGACCGGCCCAGTCTGCAGATCACATATAAATAAAGTTTAGATTATATTTGACAAATATTTTGTATGAGGAGAAACCATCTAAAAAATGAGCCCGATTCTGAAGGTACACATTTAAAATTTGACAGCACTAAAATTGGTTTCGTCTTTATCTTCATAATACTGTGTGACAAGGATAGCAACAGTTTTAGTGCTGTCAAATTTTAACATTGTGCCTTCATCGGGCCCAATATCTTTCCAAAAATTGTTATCTTTAATTTGTGTGCAATAAAGAGTTTATCTATCTATCTAAATACAAGGCTGTTCCTAGTATACCCAAAGTAGTTTTATCAGAATCACCAGGAGAGTAGATTGTGACTTTAAAAAACTGGGGTTATATGTATTTTTCCCCAAAATATAATAAATCAAATAACTCGAAAGAAAAACATAATTATCTATTAAAAACAAAGAATCACTCCGTACTTCTATTTAAAGAGACAGGAGTCGATTTATTCGTAGATCAATATGAATACCTTCTCTTGATGGTGCCAAAGAAGTCTCTCCGTCGCTTCTGTCGCGGCGCGGGCTCGGGGGGCCCCTCGTTTTGGTTGTGCACGTAATCTCCTTGCTGGAATATAGAGAAGAAAAGTCCATCAAGTGCATAAAAATATCGGTTAAAATACCGGTATGTCAGGACGGTGTCGGTACTTCCTATACTTTTAATAATGCTGAGAAAACTTGATTCTATAAATAAAAATAAATAAATTAAACTCGTTTTTTAATTCAAGGGACTCGAATGCGATCATTTAATCGAAATTGTATCTTTGCATCAGCATTATAATTCTTCCATAAGATTTTCTTTAGCTATTTATAAGGTTCTCTGAAAAAAAGCGATAAGGCCACCACCTGTTTACTATACGTTGATTTTCTGTTATGGGTGTGCATTAAAGTGTCCAATTATTTATTCATTTAATGGTAGGTGACGAAAAAGATGAGCCCAGAATTCATTCTTAAAATAATTTAAGTTGCATGTGTAAAATTTAAAAACTCATATACTTACTTAGTTATTTAAATTGATTTTTAAAATATGTATCATTAAATCTATAAAGGGAGTTATTATAATATTAAGACCTTAGAAAAACCGGTATTCTATTTACCGGTACCGTTCCTGCACCGGTAATAGTATATGTAGTATTTTTTTCATCAAAATAAATAATGTAGCAAGTTTTTATTATAGATTTTAGTAAGACATATATATTAACAACACCATAAACACACGCACATAACATTCCAATTTAAAAAAAACATAGAAACCTTACCATATCAACATTATCACCATTCACTTTAGCACCGTTCTCCTTAATCCTGACAGTCTTCCCCGGGGACTGGTTGGGACTGACCGAAACCGGTTTGTCCACTATGTCCACTTCCTCGTCTACCTTATCCATAGACACAACACTAGCTTGTGTGTCGTTCTCGCCTCTCTCCACCTCGATGAATTTCCCCGAGTCCGTTATTTCCACCTTTTTGGGGAGTTTTTATTAAGGTTAGTATGGCAACACGCGGCACAAAAAAAAGTTAAATTCACTAAAATGTACAACAAACCTTTTTAGTAAACTAAAATTAATATCAAGTCAAAAACTACATGAAGTGTGCAGGGAAAGAACAGTATTATCACGAATACATAGAGTTTATATTACATTATCCATTGTTTCTATTAAAAAATTATACCTCCAAGGCTCAGACCAATAAGTACATAATCTAAGCTCCAAGTTCACTACGCAAACTAAATTTTAGGTCAATTTTGTTTTTATCAAAATCGAGTAAAAAAATAGGGTAAAAGTTTTGATTTTTTTAGACTTTTGAGATTCGATGACTCGATTTTGATAAAAACAAAATTGATTAAAATTTTAGTTGGCGTTGTGTGAGGTATCGAAATATATCGAGTCACAACCGGCCATTTATCGTAAGCAATATAATGGAAACAATAGATAATCTCTCATCGTCTCTGGCTTCCTATTGGACCTAGGCGTGAGCATTATGTATGTATGTGTGTGTATGTGTGTATGTGTGTGTGTGTGTGTGTGTGTGTGTGTGTGTGTGTGTGTGTGTGTGTGTGTGTGTGTGTGTGTGTGTGTGTGTGTGTGTATGTACAATAAATAATGTAATTTAAACTCTATGGAATTTGTGACATGACATGTTTTTCCCTGCATCCCTCACTATTAATCTTAATATACAGCGTTTAACGAAATACCTGTAGTGACTCATGATTACAAAGATATTAAGGATCACATACGAAATAGAACTTTAACTATGATAAAAACCACTCTCGATAAGTTAAAATGTTTTATATACAATTATACATATATTCAAATTTTACATTTATATTCAGTATTCGACAAGAAATTACTTGTAACGGGTCAAAAAACACCAATAGGTATCTCGTAGCATCCTGTAGTAAGTTCCGCCTAGCACACTCTGCGTTAAGTGGTCAACACTTATTCAACATACATGCTGATTCATGCATATGAAGAACTGAATAAAACGTTAGATTTTATTCTTTTAATTAACTAGTTAAGTACCTATATACATATTGGGCTCGATTCTGAAGGCACAACGTTAAAATTTGACAGCGCTAAATTGATTTCGTCTTTATCTTCATAATACTGTGTGACAAGGATAGCAACAGTTTTAGTGCTGTCAAATTTTAACGTTGTGCCTTCAGAATCAAGCCCTGTTTACTTGTAGAGGCTTTAAAGGTAGTCAATATCGAATACTGAACTATTTCACTGTATATTTCATTCTAAATTAATAGTCTTAAGAAAACCATCACATTTGCGTCTAGAAAACCAAATAAATAATAGATGGTGTTCCTAAGTGAACCGCAAAGTTTACATGGTAATACAAATCTGTTTTTGCTGCTGGTGACCCTTTAATCTATATGTTACCGAGACGCAAATAGTGTTGGTTATCGTATGACTATTGGTTTGGAAGGAAATATAATAACCACTGATCGGAGTAGGTAGAGTCCCTAGATGTCCACTGCTGGACATAAGCCTTCCCCAATGAACGCTACCACACCCGGTTCTCGGCATCCAGCCGCTTCCACCACCTTCTTCAGACTCATGACTGACCTCAAACGTACATGTTAATATGGACATGCCTCCGAAGTCCAAGATTTAATTAAATTATTGTAAACTTTACTCGTTGAACAATCTTTGCAAAGGGTTTGTAAAATTTTCGCCCCGAGTAAAATGGGGTGTCCCTCGCTACATAGATACCGGGTAGGACTTCTTTCTCTCTTTGGAAAGTCAAGTAGGGGGCGCAGAAAAATAGGTTTAGACAAAAGTAGCCATTATACTCTATCCAATGCCATAAAAATGGGGTGTGAACGGCTCTCGTGCTTTACAGATACCTGTCAATTTGTGTCACTTTAGAAGGTATGGGACGCAAAATAATGGAATTAACAGTTGTTGGCCATGATGCCCTCTATCAAATGTTTTCAAAAAATAGGGAGTCACTTGGTACGGCATGTCCATACTATGACAACATGTTCCAATTCCCATAAATATCTTCATCTACTCCTCTCATATACTAAAGACATATGAACAGGGTAATACGAAAGACATTTCTAATTCTCTACAATTCTGGTGTCAAAATCTGACTTTTATCTTTTTTTTATTTATTTTTAATTTAAAATATATTATATTACATATGTTTTTTCTTAGGCCATCCTACTGAAACCACTGGGTTATTTGTAGGATGGTGTTCGCTCTTGTACAATCTTAATTCTATTAATACCTTGAATGGAGACTATCTAGGTCGCATTGCTGCTCGCCAGATAGTACCCCTTCATAGCAACTTTTACTTTTCGCGCATTGCCCCCCACCATGTCGTCCACCAAACTTTCTGGTAATTCATTTAGTACTTGCGGCAAGATGCATTCATTTGTTCGGCTTCCGTACACATTGTTGTATCCCGGTTGTACATATCTATGACGTGATATTGGCTAGATTGCAAATTAGCAAAAGCCATAAATTAAAAAAACCTCTACAAGTATACAAAGTGGTTCTTTGTAATTTCCAGTAAAACGTGGTATGTGATGCTGAATGGCAATGTTATCTGTCACTACTCTGCACTGCTACCTAAGAAGTCCGCTAAATGTTTTGACAACCTATTGGAGATTTAAAAAAGGGGTCTAACCAACGATCTCTATGTACTACTAGATGGAGCGCTCCAAACAATCGCTCTGTTCCACGTAAGTAGCCACAACTCTTTCACATTCACTTTGAAACTTGTGCAGTTACTACGCAGAACATTTAATTATTACTAAATATTAACACTACGGTTAAATAATTATAATTAAAGTAAAAGGGATCGTCATAAAATAAAATAATGTATAAATTACAATGTCAACAATTCAAATAATGTCATAGTATATATCATACTATCTATGTCAGTATATAATATCAAAATAAAAATTTAAAAATACACTTAGTATTAAATTATCACAAATTAAATTAAACGTAAGAATTCTAATTCATCATAGAATTCTAAAAAAAGTTGCGACTCCTTTTTTGACAAACAGTTGTCAAAACAGCGGAATTTTTTAGTACCAGGTCTGTACTGATATTATACTGTATTAGATTTTTCTAAATTAAAAAAATGCAGTAAAAATGTCGCTCTACATTTAAAATATTCTTCCAAAGACTCACCTTTATAGATTTCTTGGGCTCCTAACATTGTGTGTGTATGTGTTGTGAATCAGCCAATCATGCGTTACCCAAACGCAGGCAAAATGAAAAAAAAAATAACAAAGTTTTGTTAACAATAAAATCTAACATCACACTATATTTTAGCATTCGTTTATAAAAAAAGTCTAGTCTGTTCAATACATATTTATGTTTACAGAAATCTGTAATGAGGAAGATGAGTGTTACTATTTTATGATCTAGAAAAATAAAACATAAAATCAGAAAAATATTGGTGAAAGAATTTTCGCGATATATTAAAACTGTATTTTTTTTAAATGTTCAAAGTGCAAGGAGCCAATGGGCGATGTGACGTCACATCGCCCATTGGCTCTTACCGAGCAGGCGTAAGCGGTTTTCGGAAGTGGCCAAATTGATTTCTTTCAAAAAAAAAACAGTTTTCAAGATACCTTCATGATTATTTCGCAGTTGTTATTGTAATTACTTAAAGATTTTTTCAAGATTAAGAAATCGCGATTATTTTTCATTTACATCTTCCTCTTTGTTACGGACGGCCAGCAACCAGTGAGTCAAGTCAGTGCCGCGCGAAATGCGATTCGTAAAAGTACGCTGCGCCGTACTGTCGCTAGTTGCGAACTTAGTTTTTAGTATAAGAATAAGTGAATTTTTAAAATAAAGTTCCTACGCTTAGCCGGCTCTACGCTTAGCCGGCTCTGCTGCTGCTCGTTCGCTGGGCTTCCCCCTCGGGGGTTCCACCTGGTGCGCTGAGCCGGCGAGAAGAAAAGGTCTAAATTTATCACAGCGGAGTCTCCGCGCTCCAAGGACCTGCCCGTATTAACGGGCAGCGCACGAAGCCCCTGGTAAGAGGCCATTGCCTCGGTACAGGCTCCCCGCCCAATGGGGGTGAGAAGACATCTCGTGAATAAAGTTAGTCAGATATCAACAACGATATCGAGCGTTTGTTTTTAATTACGTATACAGTCCACTTTAATCGATTACAGTAATAGTAAATGTTAATAAGTATATACTAATACTAGTTTTCACCCGCGTGGAATAAGTGTTTGTTTCCCGCGGTATCGATTTTCACACGGTACATATAGCCATTCATACAGGTTACATGTATGCGAATTTTGACAACGATGCGTTGAATAGCCAAACCGTAAAAGCGTAATAAAACACACTTTTTAATATTATCAACATTATCTTTGTCCACTGTTGGACGTATGGAATCATCAATATAAATTGAAACAGACATTTAAGTATGTTATTTAACTCAACAAATAAAAAAATCTGTTAACTTTGACAGCTGTCACATAGGTATGTCATCTAAGTTTTAAAACATAGTAGTTTTCTATATCACTCACCCGTTGAACTGAATGAATGATGAGAGTGGACTTGTTAGCAGCACTGGTGGGGCTAAGTTCCAGCTCTCTCAACGCTGATTCTGTCAATTGAGAACTGTCATGACCTGGACATAATAAAATAGTAAAAATTATATTGGCCAGTTAACAGAGAATGCCCTGGATATAACGTAGATTGGAAATATGAGACAGGTCAGGTTTTCTATAATTATATATAGCTATCGATGAGCAATCCTATACAGTATGTACTAATACAGGATTGAATCCTAAGCGCATGGAAGCGTACGCGATTTGCCGAGGACTGGTACCTACGTTTTCGGGTTGTGGAGCGGCGCGAGACTTTACTCAAATGCGTCACATCGCTCTCGCGACACCCGGCCGATTGACCCCGGCAACCGGGGCCGCGCCGCGTTGGTATATTATTATACCTGAAGTTGGGAGAGAAACGAGCCTCAAGATACGAACATCGTTCAGATATGGGCAGTGTTTCTAGAGCAGCAATAAACATATAGGCCGCCACTTGTACATTTACTGTTTATTCTCCTACATATTTTTCTGTAATTTGTGTGCAATAAAGTATATTCAATCAATCAATCAATCAATCGAAATTGTGCATATTCGCACCGTTCACACACTTGGATGTTAAAAGGTGTCTCACCATTTTGCTTGAAGGTGGTCTTGGTGGTGGTGGTGAGATGGCCGCGTGGGGACATGGTGCGCAGGCTCTCCTTGATCTTGAAGGGCCGCGCGCCCAGCTCGGGAATATCAGCGCCCTCGATGAACAGGAACTGAAGAACGGAATATCATTTAGTATATGTTTGATAATTGTTGTGTAACTGGACACAACCAAAATAAGTATTCGAAATCAAAAAAGTGCTTAAAGTGCTAAAATTAACACTGGCTGAACAACGGCAGTATAAGCAACCAAGGACTAAAAAGGGGGGACTACCTATAGGGTCTCTCCTCCCCAGCTCCACGCCCCGGAACCCACATTGAATGTCAAAGGCTTGGATTCTCGATTATAATCATCGGGTAATTCGACATTGCTTGCAATTTTTGCGATGCAGTGCGATCTGCATACCAAGCCTGCTGGAGACAGTCATCAATCAACCTTCTACGACATACTGCTGACTTAGTACTTTTATTTTTTTGACACCTTTTAAAAATCAAGATTGATGCACATAACAACCCAAAGGGATCCATCTTATCTTATCTTCTTAGAGGGCCAGGAAGACCTGGCGACACTTCGACCCTTCAGGATCTTTTGTGCCCAACCCCTGACCACCAACGGTGCCCCAAGCCGATTTGGTGGACTTCACATACGCCTCAGAATGTCTTCTTCGGCATATGCAGGTTTCCTCACGATGTTTTCCTTCACCGAAAAGTCTGTGGTATTATAAATAAACCGTACTTAAGTTTCGTAAAACTCATTTGCACGGGCGGGGTTTGAACCCTCGACCTCATGAACGTGAGGCGAGTGCACAACCAACCGGCTACCACGGCTCTTAAAGGGATCCATCAGTAAGGTGGATGGATTATCTGGTGTATAAAACGCATATATATTCATCCTGATGATGACACAGATGGATTTTATTCAGAACCTCACCTCAACAGTCAGCACTCCGCTGACGTCGTGTTCCTCCATGGGCCTAGTCTGCAGCGCGATCTGCTGACGCTGAGAAGGTGCTGCCAGGAGCTCGTCTATTCCTACAAGCCCCAGTCCCAGGAACCTGTGCTGCGAGGATCCTCCGCCAGGAGACGGGGGACCGGTCCGATCATAGACCTCGAAGAGGAGCTCCGCAGTTTGCGGAGATAGGTCACTAAAAAAAATATATGGGTTTCCTTAAACACTCTGGCTATTTTGACACCCTGGTTGATTTAAAATCTTGGTTATTCTGTATTACAAGGTTAATAATAAGTAAATATTGTATATATCATCATTATGTCAGCCCCTAGACGTCCACTGTTGTCTTTCCACATAGGCCTTCGTCTCCGCCCTCCGCATGTATCCGCTACCGGCCTCCTTATTCAGGTACTTCATACCTCTGGGACCAAGGCGTGAGCAGTATGTATGTATGTATGTATGTATCAGGGCTTAATAATCAAACAGCTTCTGTTCACCTTTTTCTGATCAAAAAGGTTGATCCCAAAGATTGTCTGGAAGAAATCGCTTTTAGCGATAAGACCGTCTAGATGTACATGTGTAAGCTACTTTATTATTGTATCTTTGTTTTTATCGTGAAATAAAGAGTAATTGAATTGAATTGAATATCTAGCACTGCTCGTTTTAAGGAAATGTACCCATAATACGTGCATGACTCATTTTTTACAATTGTTTACCCCCACCCCCTATTAATAGTACTCTTCAGTATTCTGTGGCCTACACTCCCCGCGCTGGCCAGACGGGTTGGGGAGGCCTGATTGATGTTTTATAATGTATTCCCTCAGTTGCCTTGTACGGCATCCACGGGAAGAGTTGGAGTGATCCTATTCTACTCTACCACAAGGCAAATCCTAACGTCTTATGTACTTACAATAGGAAGTGTTCCTCCCACTGGGGGCTGGTGGTTTCCTTCTTGAAGGCCGTCTGGTTCTTCTGCGGCGGCTCGTCCATCTCGACCACGCAGTAAGGAGCGATGCACCCGGATTTGCCTACAAAGTTTTACTTAGAAGGTACTCTTGCGATACGATCATATACTCAGAGAAATATGCAGTAGTGATTGTAATTGAGGAAGTGAGGAACTAAAGGTGACATTTACATCTTCATCATCATCAGCCTGCAAGAGTCCACTGCTGGACACAGTCGAGGTGCCTGAACCCCATCTTCGGTTTATCTCATTCAGTATCTGCCAGCCGCCTTACGCAAATCGTCGCTCCTAGCCAGGGGCGACCTACATACGCTTGCCTCGTCGCTACGTTATCCGTTCTCCAACAGATGTGACCAGCCCACTGCCACTTCAACGTACTGACTTTTTGAGCTATGTCGAAGGCTTTACTTCTCTTCATTTACTTCTTCTCATTTCTTTTTAATTGCGAAAAATTTAATTTGTTACACGATTGACGACAGCTACGCGATTTTTTTTAAATCTTTGTTTACTGTATATTGGGCTCGATTCTGAAGACACAATGTTAAAATTTGACATCACTAAAGCTGTTGCTATCCTTGTCACACAGTATTATGAAGATAAAGACGAAACCAATTTTAGCGCTGTCAAATTTTAAATGTG
This sequence comes from Esperia sulphurella, assembly GCA_947086405.1. Lineage (NCBI taxonomy): Eukaryota > Metazoa > Arthropoda > Insecta > Lepidoptera > Oecophoridae > Esperia > Esperia sulphurella. The sequence goes on from OX352282.1 coordinate 7,518,586, forward strand.
TGCCTTCAGAATCGGGCCCATTATCTGTATATTTTCTGTTAATATTAATAGTAACATTGTATTTCAAGAGCTTTTTAAATAGAGCCAACATTTTATTAAACAGACTGATTGTGTTTCCTCTTTTATGAACTAATAACTACAATTAGATTAGACTTATTTGTATAGTCTTTATTTTCTGAGGCTAATATAGCCACGAAAATAAAAATAAATTGTATTTTTCCGAATGGCTCAACGGAATACGAGTAACAGGCTATGGCGTTAACTTATTCATTCTGAAACCTACAGCTATACCTCATACCATGAAGCAAAATTCGTAGCTTGTAGTTTCACCTCAAAGTGTTTTCCTTCATGATTGACACTAATTAGTTATTAAATTATATAACAGAAGATTTTAAAATGTGCATATGTTATCTAATTTAATAACCAGTTAGTGTCAATCGTGAAGAAAACACTTTGAGGTGAAACTATGGGCTACGAAAAATTATTTTGCTTCATGGTATGAGGTGTAGTTTACAATAATACTCGTATATAATACAAAATAATATAAATTTATCATTAGGCAACTATAGATTTCTAATACATAAGTAGAAAATGGCGATGTTGTTCGCAAGACATCTTGTCAAAGGGCCACGGAGCGAAAAGCAGGCGAAGGAAAGCCGCTTTGCGACATAGGATTGCGTAAAGTAGCGATACATCGTATCTGCTTACCCCTTTGCTACTTTAGCGTGAGCATTATGTATGTATAAACAGAAAAAATACAGCACAGGGTACAAGAGTAGTTAGCTAAACCCCAGAAAGTGGAGTCTTGAGCCAGAACGGATTGCCTGATTAAGGACGAATGAACATTAAGTTGTGGGATATCAAGCAGGGTGCCCCGGAAGTACCTAGATAACAATGACGTTTCCAACCATGAGTGGTGGAGGATTCGTTCAGTAAATCATCATCATCAGGTTATTTTTGTCTCCACTGCAGGAGCACAACCCTCTCTCATCTGCCAGAGACAGACGGAGGATTTGGCCTACACTCCCCGCGCTGGCCAGACGGGTTGGGGAGGCCTGATTGATGTTTTATAATGTATTCCCTCAATCGCCTTGTACGACATCCACGGGAAGAGTTGGAGTGGTCCTATTCTACTCTACCGGAAACCACACGGCAAGTAAATAAGGAATTGTAATGCTCACCACCAACGATCTCTATGTACTACTAGATAGAGCGTTCCAAATGATCGCTCTGTTCCACGTAACTGCGGCTCCGGGAGCCGCAACTCGGTTACATTCACAATGAAACTTGTGCAGTTACTGCGCAGAACATTTAATTATTACAAATATTGACGCTACGGGTAAATAGCGTCAATGTTTAGTAAATAATTAAATGTTCTGCGTAGTAACTGCACAAGTGTCAAAGTGAATGTAAACGAGGAGCCGGAGCCGCAGTTGCGTGGAACAGAGCGATTGTTTGGAACGCTCCATCTAGTAGTACATAGAGATCGTTGCTTGTGGGATATTAATGCCCTGGATCCGACAACCAGGAGTTTTCCAACCATGAGTGGTGGAGGATTCGTTAAGTAAGGAATTGTAACGCTCACCACCCAGGTCCTTTGCGGCGACCACCTTGACCAGCAGTCGCTTGTCGCCCAGCAGTTGCCCGACGCTGCCCGTCGTGGAGTTGGGGGTGGACGTGTACAGCTGTCGGTCGCGGTCGTGCTGCAGCTGGGAGGGGACAAAACATATCGATGTGGGTCAGAATATCGTATGGCTTATAAAAATAAAATAAAATAAAATAAAATAAAATAAAATAAAATAAAATAAAATAAAATAAAATAAAATAAAATAAAATAAAATAAAATAAAATAAAATAAAATAAAATAAAATAAAATAATATAAAATAAAATATTTTTATTTCAGATATTTATCCATATATTGTTAGTAAGAAACTTAAACTACTCGGAAGTGTAGTAATACAAGCAAAAATGGCAGGGACAGGCACACAAAACAAATATAAAATAAAAAAAAAAAACAACATGAGAGCTTAGAACAGGGCCACCACAAATCTTCCCGTGGGTGTAATCAAGTCGATTAAGGGATTGTACCAGGACTAGGCAGCAGCGTTCTCCTGTGTATATTAAGATCATTACTGCGATCACCAATCCGTCTATCAAGCGTGGTGATTATGGCAAATCCCCCAATGGACAACTCACCAAAAGAGGCATTCTATTGGGGAGGCTTGTGTTCAGCAGTGGACGTATATAGGCTGATGATGAATGATGAATGGGTTATAACATCGTTTCCGCTTTTTTGCGTCGATATTATTATATACTAGCTGTTGCCCATGATGTCGTCCCCGTGGACAACTTAACATCACAAAATATTATGTATTTCCCGTAGGAATAGGATGTTTTTTCGGGATAAGAATATCCTATGTCCTATTCCAGAACCTAACATATATGTATGCCAAGTTTCATCACAATCAGTGCAGTGGTTGTCATAAATAGTGTCAATCATGAAGTTAAAAACTTTGAGGTGACTTATGAGGTGCGAAAAATTATTTTGCGTCATGGTATGAGGTGTAGTTATTTATAAAAATGGAGAGTCCAACTGACCATGGAGTCGTAGTGGAGCGGCAGCCGGGGCCCGGAGTCCGCGTAGCGGCGCAGGCGCGGGCACGTGGGGTAGTGCGCCAGGTTGAACTCCAGCTGCGTGCTGCGCAGCGCGCTCACTATTATGTCACTGCAAAACACCGGAACCTTTTAATGCTACTCTGTGATCGACTACTAATTAATGTAGGTAGTATATATTATAAGCATAATTAAGCATATTTATTTAATAACTAGCTGTGCTCGCGGCTCCGCTCGCGTGGACTTCAGAATCCGCTCCCGCTCCCACCTCCCACCCCCACTCCATTACTTTAATTGACTGTACCGATTGCAATGAACAAAGCCTATATGTTACACCGAAATAAGCACTATGTTTTTGTAAGAGGTCCATCAAAATCGTGCACGAACCACTGAACGGATTTTGAATAGGTTTTCAAATAGGTACATTAGTAGTTAAGGTTAGTATGCAATAGTATTTCCGTACTATTCAGATTGTGATGAGTTTGGATTACATTTGGACAAAGATAATATATACTAGAGTATCTGGAGCTGAGTAGGTTAGAATTGGGGATTCTGGATCAAATCGAAAGTTCGCTGGCGCTCAAGTTCGATTGATTCAGTCTCCTCAATTCATAAGTTTAAATGATGAACAAAATATTTGCAAATAAAATATCTTAAATTTCGGTATATGAAAAAAAAAAACCATAATTTTATTTTTTATTTCAACTAAAAATATGTCGAGCTGAGTCGCATGAGAATTTTGATAGTATGTTGTCGCCGGAGCTGGCTCACACTGAGTTGTCAAAAAATAGGTGCGCCTCATTTATATTTTTAATATTAAAAAAAGAATTATTTAATTTGAAATTATTTAAATCTTGCATTATTCATTAAAAATTAAATAGCGAAAGAATAAATGATTATTTTTAAGGAAAACAATAGCAAAAACCCCTCAAACCCTGTGCTGTCGTCTATTGTTTGTTATTTTTATATTATTGTCGACAGCACAGGGCCGGGTACAATTTTGTAAAAGACACTTCTAGATCCCTGACATGTTTCCGTCTTTCTAGGCTTCATCTAGGGTCTGGTACGGCTATCATTCGTTTTCAGGATCGCCCCGACTCCTTACTAATGTACGATAAGCACGATTGACTGGTTACCTGCGATTACTAATGGTCGTTCCGATTCCGGGGCGTAAATCGTAATAGACCATTTTCATCATACAGAGACCAATCAAATTTTAGACTCATCCAGTCCCGACATTTTCGTCTTTTGGGCTTCATCTGGGGTCTGGGGGTTTCGGTTATCAATTGTTTTCAGGATCGCCCGCCTCCGTACTAATAATGACCACCGAATTGACAAGGTACATCTGCGATTATTTTAGTCGTTCCGATTCGGGCGCATCGTAATAAACTAACGTCATCTCAGAGACCAGTCGATTTATATGAAGTGTCATTTGTATATATACGAAGTGGCGTGAAAATTTCAATAGCGGGTTTTAGGACATAGGTGAATATGGCTTGAAAACATATTTATTTAACCAACCAGTCATTTTTCTTATTTTTTATACTTGATTAGGATCTACATTCTTTCAATATATTTAAAAAAAGAATAGTACTACATAATAGAAATACTAAATAATGGCTTCTTCACGTTGTCGGGACTCCATCTAGATTATTTTGATAGCAGCAACAAGCTTAAACGGCGCAAGCGATGCATCCAATGCCTTGTATAGATTTAGTTTCACTGGTATATCCTAGGCGTCGCTATGTAGTACGCGACATTGGCAACTGTATTCCATTATTATTTCCCGGCGTTAATAGAAACATTAAAATTAATAAGATTTTTTTATTCAGATGATAAAAATATGATTTGCAAACATTACGTATATACGTAGCAATACATATATATATATATTTTTTTAAACTATGTGAATTAGATAACAATAAGACGAAATCATAAATAATGCACCTCGGCTTCACACAAATCGCGCAAGTGTTTGTCCTCCCCCGGGAATTGAACCCATACCCTTCTATACAACTCATGTCTTACATCCAGTACTTAGCTACGAGAGTCTGAGGTACATCTTGATTCCTTATTAGATTTGCGTTTCAGGTTTCGAATGAGATCTCATAGATTTCCTTATTTGATAAATCATAAGCTGTGTTTACAGTAACCAACTGCTGACTATAGCAAAATATATTTGCGAGACTTATTATGTGATGAATTAAGGTTGAAATTAGTTTGTATCTATTAAGTATGCATTGGTTTCGAGACTACTTTAGTACTGTGAACATATCCTAAAGTTCTATATTTGATTAATTCATTTTAATTATAGTAATACAGAGTGTCAGACGTGTCCATCATTTGTTTTAAAAAGTTGACGGAGTGCATTTCTAGTGAAATCAGTGAAAAAGAAGAAAGACGAAGTGTGTATCTCTATAAAGTGATTTGGGAGCAATCATCAGCAAAATTACTAGTATGTATGTACCTACCTAATTTATTTCAATTTATTTTTCTCTTTAATTTTATTTTAGTTAGAGGACGCAACATACATTTGTATTAACATGACCTCAATCTTTTTGTGCTAATATCAATATTAAAATCCTTGTAATTTGCTTTGCTATTCACCATTGCGTAGTGATATTTAGTATTCTCTGCCATAGATGTGTAAAAGTAAGAGAGCAATTTCTGCCAACTAACGGTATTATAAAATTTGGCTGAGTTACTGGATATATATTTTTGGAGAATAAATGATTTTATTATTATTACTATGCTACTCTACACAGCAGACTAGCATGCAACTCAATTTAAATTATTTAAAGTAAGTAAAATAGTTTTTTTTTAATAAAACCCCACACATGTTAAATTGTTATCACGGCAGTCTGTTTTAATATTAACTTTGTTTTAGGTCGTCGATTAACAACCCCTTCGATTCGACTGAAGAGGCTATGCGGAACACGGGAGAAACCTCAGCACCTAAAAAAACGAAGAATATTGTAAAACGACAGCCTGCTAAGCGAGGGAGGAAGCCTGCTGACCCGCGGCCCTTGCTCTCATCGACTGAATCGGATTCTGAAGGAGAGGAAGTGGTGCGAAAGCAACGAAAATTGTTTTTGGAGGAATCGGAGGTCAGTTGTTTCATAGTTAGCTTTAACGGCTATACCTACTATCAATAAAAGAAGTTGCATTTCATTTCCCCATTTAATTTCAACGGATGGGCGTGTATACCTATCTATGTATGTGCGTGGGGGTTTGTAGGATGTACGTATGTATGTGTTGGTTCAGATGTTAAAAAGGTAGGAGCGAATACCATCAGGTATTCATTAACATAAAATATTTTCTTAATTTCAGGACGAAAAATCGACGCCAATTGTCGCCCAGAAACTGCATGGACTACTTTGGCGCCAAGTAGCAACAGGTTACACCAGCCAGCGGGACTTCTCTAAGAAGGGAGACTTTTATATAGAGTTAAAGATCTCCCGTACTAAAGACGCGCTCGCGAAAGATGCATATAAAAATACTCTGTTAACATATAAGTCTTGTGTAGATGAAAAATCAGGGGTTTTTAAAGCAGTCACTAACGTTGTAAAGGCTGCTAAGAAACAGTTTAAAGATATACAACCAGTCCTTTACCCCCAAGAAAATTAATGATATAAAATATTTGCGGGCTACCTTTAATTTGTATTTTATCTTTTATATTCATTTATTCATTGTAACTTTATTTGTATTTTATATTACTACTATTAATATATATTATTACTGATTATCTCATTTATACCTATTATTTTGAACCCTTGTTACTTTGTATAAATAAGTAGCGGATTGCTTAAAATGTCTATGTGTAAAGTCTGTAACGTCAAAATAATAAAATATTCCTCACACATACGGAGTAATATTCACAAGGCTAATTGCTTACTTAGCACTGAATTTGACGATGTCCATGTAATATCTTGTGCATTTAAGAATAGAATCATTAGCTATCGAATTAATTGTAAAGATAATAAATTGGAGCCTGAATTTTTTCTAAATAACATATCGACATTAGTAAAACAGTTGATCAATCGTGATCTTGAAATTCATAAAGCATTAAAGGTTAATTTTGAACTTTATGCTACATATCTATTGCCAAAAAATGATGAAAAATCTCTGAAGTCATTCAATACCAGTTATGTTACGACTTTTGTAAATACAGACATTATGAGCTTGTATTTAGAAAGTTGCAAAAATTTAGCAGGAAAACTTACCGAATTTGAACTAGCGGAATCAGGCTGGACTCTTGAATCTATTAGCCATTTAGAAATAAACATCGCTAAATATAATCCGCTTAGAGCTGGATCTTACATCCCTTTACCAAAGAAAATACAAAATACAAAATCTTGTTTAAATATTAAGAATGGAGATGATCATTGTTTCCTATGGAGCATAGTTGCACATATGTTTCCATCAAAATGTAATTCTAATCGAGTGTCTTCTTATCCTCATTATTCACAAATACTCAATATAAAAGACATGTCGTTTCCACCTTCTTTTCGTGATATAAAGTTATTTGAAGAGAATAATCTTGCCATTAGCATTAACGTCTACGGTTTGGGAAAAAATAATGATGTTAACGGCCCTCTTTACAAAACTCAAAAACGAAAATTTACCCATGTTAACCTGTTATATGTTAATGAAAACGAGAAAAGTCATTTTTGTTTAATTAAAAGCTTTGAGAAATTAGTACGCAAACAAATAACACGCCATAAATCTAAAATATTGTTGTGTGATGAATGTTTTGTCTATTTTGATTCGGAAGAGAAGCTAGATAAACACTGCTGTGCGAGAGTAAAAACTGTTTTGCCTGAAGTAGGCGAAAAGTTACATTTTGATAATTATGAAAGAAAGCAAAGAATTCCTGTAGTTATATACGGTGATTTCGAAAGCTTACTTAAAGAATACGATGATAAAAATAAAGCTTGTTATACAGAAAATATACAGCTTCATCAAGCTACAAGTTTTGCTTACTACATATGTAGCGAATCTAAATCAGAGCTGAATGAATATGTTTCGTACAGGGGTCCTAATTGTGCAAAAAAGTTTGTCGAGACCATATCACATGATTTACTTAGACTTAATACTATTTTATCCGATGAAAAACCAATGCAACCCCTAACCAACCTAGAGTCAAAAACTTTTCAAAGAGCTGCTTCATGTCATATTTGTGAAAAACCATTTTGTAAAAATGATGAAATTGTCGCTGACCACGATCATTTTACAGGTTTTTATAGAGGCCCTGCGCACCAATCTTGCAATTTAAAATCAAAAAGATGCTCATTTATACCTGTTATATTTCATAATTTGAGCAATTATGATTGCCACCTTTTCATAACTGAATTAGGGAATGTTTGCGGTCGTATCAACATCATTCCTAAAACAAAGGAAAAATATATTTCTTTCACTAAATTTATACCTATAGACTCAAACAAAGCAGCACAGCTTAAATTTATTGATTCCTTTAATTTTCTCAGCTCTAGTTTAGATAAATTAGTAAAAACATTGCATCCCAATGATTTTCACAATTTGCGTAAATATTTTAACAATGAAGACGAGTTCGATCTTGTCCGCCGAAAGGGAGTGTATTGTTATGACTATGTAGATTCGATGAAACGGTATGAGGAAACCGAGTTACCACCTTGTCATTTTTTTTTCAATAAATTAACTTCAGAACACATATCAGAACAAGAGTATGAACATGCTCAAAAGGTTTGGCATACGTTTAAAATTAATAACCTGGGAGAATACACAGACTTATACTTGAAATGTGATGTTTTGTTGTTAGCGGATGTCTTTGAAAAGTTTAGAAATATCAGTCTGCGTCATTATCAGTTAGATCCGTGTTACTATGTATCTTCACCAGCACTGAGTTGGGATGCCATGTTACTTTACACTGAAGTTGAGTTAGATTTGATCTCGGACGTAGAGATGTATCAAATGATCGAAAAGGGTATACGCGGAGGCTTAGCACAATGTTCTCTCAGGTATGCTCAAGCCAACAATAAATACATGTCGCACTTTAATGAGAACAAACCAAGCAATTTTCTTGTTTACTTAGACTGTGTCAATTTGTACGGATATGCTATGATGCAAAAATTACCAAAGTCTAACTTTTTATTTCTTAATCCGATTGAAGTTATGAATTTTAATGTGGCATTAGTGCCGGACGATAGTGATCGTGGCTACATACTTGAAGTAGATCTTCACTATCCTGCCGATGTACATGATCACCACTCAGATTTGCCTTTTGCGGCAGAAAAATTTGTACCCATAGGCCGAACTAACCCTAAATTAATTGCCAGCCTTTATGATAAATATCGTTACGTCATTCATTATGTACATTTGAAAAAATGCTTAGAAAACGGCCTTCGATTACTAAAAATTCATCGAGTTTTGTCTTTTGATCAAAGCAATTTTCTTGAACCATATATTTCACTCAATACTTCACTTAGACAGCTAGCTCAGTCCGATTTCGAAAAAGATTTTTTCAAAAAGCAGAATAATTCCATTTTTGGCAAGACAATTGAAAATAAAAGACAGCAAGTTGATGTGAGACTTGTAAATGTATGGTCTGATAAACGTAACAAAACTAATAAGTTGATTGGAGCTGAAAAGTTCATAAGCGCACCTAATTTCAAATGTTTATCAATTTTTTCTGAAAATTTAGTAGCTATACAGTTAGACCAGAGTACAATTACTCTAGACAGACCTATATACATAGGGTTTTCAGTGTTAGAGTTAGCAAAAACTCATCTCTATAATTTTCATTATTCTATCATGAAAACTTTATATAAAGATAATATTCAGCTTTGCTATACCGACACAGATAGTCTGTTATATCGCATATTTACAGATGACTTTTATGCAGACATGAAAAAGAATATTAAGTACTTTGATACTAGCAATTTTGAATTTAATAATGTGTATAGTATTCCTAAAGCAAATGAAAAAATCCCCGGATATTTTAAAGATGAAATGGGTGGCGATATTATTACAGAATTTGTAGGATTGCGTGCTAAATTGTATTGTATTAATTCCAAAAAAGTAAGCATAAAGAAAGCAAAGGGTGTAAAATCATCTGTCACAAAGAAACTTAATATAGACAAGTATAAAAAAGCATTGTTTGAAAACGAGTCATTACGAGAAAACATGTGTATAATCAGATCATGTAAACATAAAATATTTACACAGAATGTTAATAAACTAGTTTTGAATAACGAAGATGATAAGAGGCAAGTAAAAAGAAGGCATGTAAGCACTTTACCATGGGGTCACTATAATACTATGTTTTAAAGCATGTCTATATATTAATAATTTTACATAATGTTGTACTTAATACCATAGTTGTAAGATATATTTAACCATGTACTCTTATTTTTTATTATAAATAAAAGAATAGCTTCTAATCATAATACTGTTTTATTTTATTACAAATCATTTAATACAGCGCCAATGACATAAGCTGAAACTATAGCATTTATAATTATGAATTAATAACTGGAAACAGATTAAACGTCATCATTTATTTTTTTAACTATTTTACTTATAAGACTTTTAGCAGCGTATGCTACATCATCATATCTGTCTGTTACTATATATTGCACACTGACATCTGCACTGTCACTATCACTTGAACTATTAAGCTCACTTCCACCCAAGTCTATAATGTTTATTTTAATTAACTGAATTGCTTTTCTGGATTCTTTTCTAATGATATAACTTGAAGTTTGAAGAGCGGCTGATTGAACTTTTCGTTTAGAATCTATCCTTTTCTTAGCTTTCGGTTTTTTTTTCATCGCCTTATTACTCTTAAGCTTGACCTCGTTTTCAGCAACCAAAACCTCTTCCTGATTGAAGCATGAGTCGGCCATGATGTCTTGAGCGTAGTAAAAAGGATTTGTTATGGGGTTGTAATCATCATCAATAAGGAGAGACTGGCTCATCTCTGCAAGAAGAAATATATATATATATATACAAATGTTAGTTAATTAATAGGCGACAGCAATTTTTCTATACAAACCAAATCAAAGATACATACCGTAAGCGTTTTTTTTTTTTTTTAGGGGACGAACGAGAAAATTGCATGCGACTTGCTTGATTCAGTCGCAATGACTAAATAAAAGAATTTGTAACAAATTAGGCTTGCTCTAATATAAAAAGGTCATGTATCTTTTGCTCTATAGGAATATGAGCGAGATGTGTTGATATGCATGCAACGATTAGCACGAGCCTGTTTAGACATGTCTATATAACCAATGATAGTGTAATCGAAAGCCAGAATGCAAAATGAAGTTGGTTAAACAACATATAACATTGGAAGTTTGTAAATTAAGTGTAGACTGTCCCTCAACCATAATAAGACATAGCCCTCTATTACCAAATACGATTCGTTGTATTATATGCGGTCCTTCAAACTGCGGTAAAACTAATGTAATGATTAGTTTATTACTCCATAAAAATGGTTTAAAATTTAAAAATATATACCTATACTCAAAAACTACTTTTCAGCCTAAATATCGTTTTCTAAATAAGGTCTTAAGCAAATTACCTGAAATAAATTTTTTCACATTCAATTATAGTCAAGATGTGGTTTCGCCTAATGAAGCTTTTTCGAATTCTGTTTTTATTTTTGATGACGTTGCGTGTGAAAATCAAGTTAACATTCGCAATTATTTTGCTATGGGTAGACATAAGCAAATTGATTGCTTCTATTTATCACAAACATATTCAAAAATCCCCAAACAAATGATACGTGACAATGTCAACTTTTTATTAATTTTTAAACAAGACAGCATTAATTTAAAACATATTTATAATGAGCATATCAATTCGGATATGAAATGGGATGAATTCAAAAAACTCTGTTCAGATATTTGGCAGGATCCATTCGGGTTTTTACTTATCAATAAAGATTGTGAATTTAATAAGGGACGGTATAGATGCAGTTTTGACACATTTATTAACTTTGATTGAGTCTTACTATAAATAAGTTACTCCGAACTCAAATTCATCATTTTAATTTTCACTCTATAAGAAACAAGCGTGGTGTTTGTACAATAAATACGAATCTTACTATGGAAACAACAGTAAAAGAACAGCTAATAAAATCTGTAAAAGCTATTAAAAGTAAAATAAAACGAATGCAAAATGATGAAGTGGAAAATGAAATAAAATATAATAAAATATTTAAACCAATAACAGAGCCTTTAAAAGCTATAGATACAGCATTTAACAAACTGAATAGTAGTAAAGTAAATAATGTTGAACAGAAAAACAGCCAGAGTCCAAAAATAGAAACATCATCTTCATACAAAGATATTCAAGATAGTGCTGATGATATTTACGAGACTGATTCCAGTGAACATTCTACATCGAAAGAAGATTCTAAATTCTTTACTCCTATTAAGACTGAGAATAAAATGGTTAAACTGAGTACCCCGGTTAAATCATGGATTGATACAGAAAATTTATCTGAAAATCAAAATGCTCTACATGTACCATTTGGTTTACGCAATGAGAATGATAAACTTATGGTGGGCAATTCCGAGGTGCAATTTTGTAAAATTGGTCCCATAGATGATGAAATCTCCATGGCTGTTATTGATGGCAAAAAGTATGAAATAACTGCTGGTCTAAAAGAAGTTTTGCTTAAAAATAAGCCAAACCTTCATCTTGTAACTGAGAAAGATAAACTCGTTTACAAAGATATCCTCATTACTACAAACGCTCATAAAAGAGATTATAATCCAAATGGTCAAATAAGAGGGGATAGAGGAATGAAATATAATCAACTCATAAAGCCTCTTTTTACTAACGCAGATAACGAAGGCATAAATGCATATCAAAAAACTGGTGGTACACTACCCACTTTAAAAAAATATAGAAAAAATACTGATTTCATTTATTGGGATAACCCTAATGAGTTAATTGAGAGACTTAAACTTTTAGTTGCATCAAGAGATGCTGGAAATAACAGCCACGACAATGAAATAATATCTATCATTGAAGAGCTAAAGGAAGCTGATATCATAAAAGAATGAATTTACTCTATTAATACACAGTATCCCAATAGCTCTCAATCATGAACGTTGACAAGTTCGGTCATCATATAAATAAACGGCGAAAACTTAATGATAATTTTCAAACGGAATGTGTGTTCAAAAGAACTGATAATGGAAATTTAAGTGCTCAAAATAAAACGTTGAAAAATATTGGTATTCCCGCGGATGATAATGATAGTGCTACAAAACAATATGTGGACAACGCTTTAGACAACAGTCTCAAAATAATTAAAACATTAAAAGAGTTGTTGATGGAATTAACCGATCGTGTAATGAAACTAGAGAAATTTTCTGAATCATATAGACAAGGAAAAAATGAGCAAGGCAGACGTAGTAAATGAAATACACAAAAATGCTAGAAAAAACTTTTTTCGAAGACGAGTAGTTATGAAAGACATTGATGATTTATGGCAAGCGGATTTGATTGATATGCAAGCAGTATCAAAAGATAATAGACAAAACAAGTATATTTTAGTGGTAATCGACACATTTTCTAAGTATGCTTGGACGTTACCCCTTTATCAAAAAACAAAAAAATTTGTGTGTAGCGCGTTTGAAATAATATTGAAAAAAGGTCGTGTTCCTCAAAACTTGCAAACCGATTTCGGGAAAGAATTCTATAATGATCAGTTTAGCAAATTAATGAACACTTACAATATAAACCACTATTCTACATACTCTACAAAGAAAGCTTCAATTGTAGAAAGGTTAATTAGAACTCTAAAGTCCAAGTTGTACAAAGAATTTAGTTTGAAAGGAAATTATAAATGGTTGGATGGTACCTTACATAAAGTAGTTTATGATTATAATAATTCATGTCATAGAACTATTGGTCGATGTCCAGCTGAAGTAAATGAAAAAGTAAAAAACGATATTTTGGATAGATATCAAAACATCGGTTTAGTTCAGATAAAACCAAAACGTTACAAACTTAAATTAGGAGATTGTGTTAGAATTAGCAAGTACAAAGGAACATTTGAGAAAGGATATACCCCTAATTGGTCTACGGAAATTTTCAAGATAAGTAGAATACAAAATACTAATCCTATCACTTATTTAGTTAATGATGTGAAACAGAGACCTATTCTAGGAGCATTTTATAGAGAAGAATTGCAGAAAACGAAATATCCTCATGTTTATTTAGTAGAAAAGGTTTTAAAAAGAAAAGGAAGCAAATTATTTGTAAAATGGTTAGGATTGCCGATAGAAGAAAATAGCTGGATTGATAAAACAAGTGTATTATTATAATTACTAAAACATAATTTAAACGAGAGCACTCGCTATATTTTATTAGTCTTTTACTGGACATGACTGAAGGAAGTCTTCTAAATTCATTTATTAACTGTCTGCCCTTCGAATTACATCTGCCGGGCTATAATTATTGCGGACCTGGAACTAAGCTTCAACGTAGACTTGCTCAAGGCGTTAAGGGGATAAACCAATTAGACGAATATTGCAAACAACACGATATCGCATACAATAAGTCATCCATCCTGAGTGATCGACATAAAGCTGACATAATCTTAATGAAAATGGCTAAAAAACGGGCTTCTGCTCCAGATGCTAGTGTTGCAGAGAAATTAGCTGCAAATTTGGTGAATAAAGCTATGCTAGCAAAAATTAGTATTGGTGCAGGCTTAAGCAAGAAAACAAAAAGAGCTGTACCCAAAATAAAATGTGGTAAAGGCTTATTTAAAAATATATTATCACACACAAAAAAATGTCTGAAAAAACTAAAACCAAACTGTAAGAAAATGGCAATACAGCTAGCAATGGCAGCCGCTAAAGAATTATCATCGGACCAGGATGTCAAACCGCCTCGCATTATACCTGTTCCTAAAACCGGTGGTGTTTTACCAATGATACCTGTTTTTGCGGGATTATCTGCTGTTGGCAGTTTACCTGGCGGGGCAGATGGAATCGCCCAGGTTATGAAAGAGTTTGAAGGAGCTAGAAAACGATTAGCAGAATTAAAATCACGTAACGGAAAAATGGAAACAATTGGTATTGGAAGAGGATTACATCTAAAGACGCACAAGGATGGATTGGGTATTTTTGTAACCAAGCCAAAAAACTAAATTATAAGCTACCCAAGAGAGCTCTGACTAATATAGACATTATGAATTATGCGGGTGATATACCTTATTTTCGCGGTATTTTCATGAGAGATGAATTGCCAAAATGTCCTTATCGTAAAGAATGCGGTGTAATTAACTTAGACACTTCAAATAATTCTGGTTCTCATTGGGTAGCATATGTCAAATTTAACAATTATGTGGAATATTTTGATAGCTATGGAGATTTAAAGCCGCCTAAAGAATTTATTAAATATATAGGATCAAAGATGATAAACTATAATTATGAAAATATTCAACGCGATCATCCTTATAACTGTGGACACTTATGTTTAAATTATTTAAAAAAATTCTGGTATGATAGAATAAATAGTTTGCAAAATACAGTTTAAACTCAGTCGATAACAGAACAATGTCTATCACGGTAACGCTTTCAGGCGTTAAATCAGTCTTAGAAACATATTTTCACCCCCCTTTAAGTCTAGAGGGTAAATATGAGTGCGGGTTGCTTTATTTCTCTGCATACAATTCTATATCAAATGTTGATTACAAAAACAATACTTTCGCTTACGGAAATGAGGGCAAACAATTAAAACTCCCCCCTGGCTCATATGATTTTTATGATATATGTGACTACCTTGAGAGTAATTTAACAGATTGTGAAATAAAAATAAAACCAAACAATAATACTTTAAAGTGTTCTTTATTTTGTAATAAAATTGTCAATTTTGATGTAGAGAATAGTATTGGAGGTATGTTAGGATTCTCAACGTCGAAATTAGATGCAAATAAATGGCATGACTCAGATAATCCGGTCAATATTCAACCAGTGTCTATTATAAGAGTTGAATGCGATCTCATACAAGGATCATTCACTAACGGTTTACCGACCCATACAATACACGAGTTTGTTCCTAGCGTGCCACCAGGATACAGATATATTGAAGTACCTAGAAACGTTATTTACTTTCCAATAAATAAAAAAAACATTTCATCTATTACAATTGAAGTTGCTGACGAAAACGGTAACTACATTAATTTCAGAAAAGAAGAAATTCAATTGCGTATACATTTAAGAAAAATAAAATGATAATGTTTAATAAAACCTCCAATCATCAAGTGAAACGCCTTAATTCTTCACGCAGTGTTCGAGAATGCAGACGTGTGAATACTATAAAAAAGATAACAAAGAGTAATAAAGATTTTCTAAGAGCTCTGGGATTTAAAGTACTATAATGAGTATGCTGCAGATTACCGAGTTACCTCAATTTGATAATGCTATCGAAAGCTATGAAATTCATACTTACAACCCATATAATAATAGTTTTAAAGAAAACGATGAAATTCGAATACCTATACATCAACAAGATGTGTATATATTACCCTCAGCTAGCTCTATATTCATCGAAGGACATGCCCAAGTGGTTAAAAGAGATGCCGCTGGAAAGGAAACTTACTTAAATGTGGATTTTACTAATAATCCCTTTATGTTTCTCTTTCAAGACATTAGGTATGAAATGAATGGAGTAGAAATAGATCGTATAAAAAATTCGGGAATTACAACCACAATGAAATCATACGTATCCATGAATGAGGGTGAAAGTAAAATAGCAGCCTTATGGGGTTGGGGTCCAAACGGATTCAAAAACAGAAGTTATTTTAGCATTGTCATCCCATTAAATAAAATATTTGGATTTGCTGAAGACTATAATAAAATCATCATAAATAGTAAACATGAACTTATTTTGAATCGAAACAATCATAATTTAAATAGTGCTTTAATACCAGCTGAAACAACCAATGTTAATGTAAAGATAGAGAGAATACAATGGCGCATGCCGCATGTCAAAGTGTCAGATCGGGAAAGGTTGTTGCTACTAAAACATTTAGAAAAAGATAAGACCATACAAGTACCATTCAGAAATTGGGATTTATACGAATATCCGTTACTACCAAAAACGACTAAACATTCTTGGTCAGTTAAAACATCTTCTCAATTAGAAAAACCTCGTTATGTTATCCTAGGTTTTCAGACTAACAGAAAAAATAGCAAAACAAAAGATTGCTCCATGTTTGATCATTGTAACGTGACAAATGTGAAATTGTATTTAAATTCTCAATATTATCCTTACGACTCTATGAATTTAAAATTTGATGAAAACAAACATGGTATATTATACGAAATGTATGCTAAATTCCGCCAGTCTTACTACAACCTTCCCGCGGATCCCTTGCTTGATCTGAACGCTTTCAAAGAAAAGGCTCCATTATTTGTAATCGATTGCTCAAGACAAAACGAAAACTTAAAAACAGGACCTGTAGATGTGCGTTTGGAAATCGAATGTTCGCAAGATATTCCCGATCATACGTCTGCTTACTGTCTTATTATTAACGATCGCCTTATAGAATATAAACCTTTAAGCCATATAGTACGCAAACTAACATGAAAGCAGCAGCAATAGTCGATTTGCAAGGATTCAAGATAGCTGATAATAAATTTATATTAAAAGAAATAGCGATCGCATACAAGGACCAAATACAAGTACTTTTAATTAAGCCCCCTTTTCCAATTTACAACTTATCAGCGGAAGAAAGGAAGCAAGTTAATTGGATACAAAGAAATCGAAAAATATATTGGAATGATGGGTTTATACCATATTCAAATTACTTGGCGTATATAGAAGAATTCTTAATCGATAAAACGATTTACTGTAAAGGTCTTGAAAAAATGATATGGATTAAACAAATATTAGATTACAATAATGTTTATAATTTAGAAACTAAGTCTTGTCCTAGTTTACTAAGTTTGTATGAAGAATATCGATTATCAACTGATATATATAATTGTATTTATCATCCTACAATATGTGCTCTTAGAAATGTAACTTGTTTAAAGAAATGGTGTTTAAAGAATAAACTTTTATAGATTATATAAGTTCTTTCATTTTTACAATCATTCCATTCTTCATTTTCACATATACAAACTATACAAATAATCCAGTCCATTAAAAAAGAGCATGTGATAGCATGGTAGGTATAACCTCAATAATGAATCAACATAAGTCTGTTACTTTTAACGAAGAGGTTACATATTTTATTGTACCTGCACGAGATGAAGTTAGAACAGGGACCTGGACATCAGATGCTCTTCGATTCAAATTGCGTATATTCGAATTCGAGAAAGTATTTGCAAGAGAAGTGGTTCAGAAAAGAAAATTGCTCACGATTAATTACTATAAACATTCTGAACTTGAGTAGCAGAAACATGCAGCGAATACAATTTGCTGATAGGATCTATCTATTTTCGTTTCAAATTAGTATGCACAAACATCGATTATGATCTAAGCAGTAGAGAGATTGAAATATTCAGCAATATTATTGTTGAAATGAAGACAACAGCAAGTTTAACAGTTCTTAATGTAATTACTTACCAATTATGAATTGGGGAGACTGAATCGATCGAACTTGGAATTGGGGAGACTGAATCAATCGAACTTGAGCGCCAGCGAACTTTCGATTTGATCCAGAATCCCCAATTCTAACCTACTGAGCTGCGAGTGGGAATTGGAGAGGGAGTGAGAGTGCGCGTGTGAGAGGGCGTGGGCGTGGGAAAAGGGGAGTGGGTGTGGGAGCGGGAGCGGGAGGGGAGCGGTAGCGGGAGAGGGAGCGGAAGCGGGAGCGGAAGCGGGAGCGCAAGCGGGAGCGGGAGCGGAAGCGGGAGCGGGAGCGAGAGCGGGAGCGGAAGCGGATGTGGTAATGGGAGCGGATTCTGTAGTTCACGCGAGCGGAGCCGCGGGCACAGCTAGTAAAAAATAAAATGCAGAAATACAGATGCTCCTTAAAAGCTTTGCCTCGGTTCGGTTACTTATTAACGTGGTTGCACATTCGTCTCGTAGTCAAGATAACAGCTGACAGTTATGCAATAAATAACACGTGACATTGACGTGCTCACAGCGTGAGTCACTGCGATATAATTTTATCGATAAGCGGTGCTGCGAACGTGCACATCCCTAGCAAAACAAATGTTGTTGACATTATTGTCAACAACATTTGTTTTGCTAGGGCACGATTCACCAACGATCTCTATGTACTACTAGATGGAGCGTTCCCAACAATCGCTCTGTTCCACGCAAGTAGCCACAACTCTTTCACATTCACAATGAAACTTGTGCAGTTACTACTCAGACTACATTATTTAACCGTAGCGTCAATATTTAGTAATAATTAAATGTTCTGAGTAGTAACTGCACAAGTTTCATTGTGAATGTGAAAGAGTTGTGGCTACTTGCGTGGAACAGAGCGATTGTTTGGAAAGCTCCATCTAGTAGTAAATAGAGATCTTTGCGATTCACAAATAAAACATCCAGAACGGGATCAGTTTGTAAAAATTGTACAAAGTTGTCTGTCTCCAGTGAGACTCGAACCCACGACCTCTGGCGTACGAGTCTGATGACCATTTTCAATTAAATTAATTTGGACATTCACTAAATGAATGACAACATGTGGCATTCCTCCACTTTAGTTCAATAGGTATTAACTGTGACCTACCAATGTTATGAAATGGTGAAATTGACCATTCTAAGTATAATAACGTATATCCTACTGATATTATAAACGCGAAAGTTTGTAAGTATGGATGGATGTTTGTTACTCTTTCACGTAAAAACTACTGAATGAATTTTAATGAAACTTTACAATAATATAGCTCATACATCAGAATAACACCTAAGCTACAATTTATAAAGATATTGTGTGAATTGTCCAAAATATCAAGTAAGTGGGAAAAATCTACCATCTGCAAGCTATTCTGGCGTGCGCTGCCAAAACCGCTAGAGTTAGTTACACATATGTAATGTATAATGGAAATGTTTATCTTAAATAGTCCTACAAAAAAGCTACTCGAAATACTAATCGTGCGCAGACGAAGGCGCAGCACCAGCTAGTGTATCTATAAAAATGGCCCCACGCGGCTAGTTTCGGCCTTCTGTTGTCGAACTTCTCACCTGACGAGTTGCTGCAAGTTGCTCTCGCTGGCGTTGGGCCTCAGGGCCCCCACGGGAGCGAGGGCCACCTTCACCTCGGGCCACCCGTCGCACTTCAGGCTACCGGTCAATTTGTCCGTGATGCAGGTCACGTGGAGGCGAGCTCGGAATCTGAAGCACAAAATATAGGTCAGAAATAGACAAGTCTAACGCACATAACGTAAGCAACAAATCATTTTTTTGGGGACTTTAATATTTTCCACATTCTGGCAACGATCTCTTTGTACTTACTAGATTATCATCATTATCATCAGCCCAAACACGTCCACTGCTGGACACAGGCCTCCCCAATAGAATACCAATTTTGGTTATATGCCCATTGGGGGATTTGCCATAATCACCACGCTTGGCAGGCGGATTGGTGATCGCAGTAATGATCTTAACATACACACACAGGAGAACGCTGCTGCCCGTCCCTGGTGAAATCCCTTAGTCGCCTTGACGACACCCACGGGAAAGATAGGAGTGGCCCTATTCTAAGCCGGGAACCACACGGCATACTTACTAGATGGAGCGAACCAAACAATCGCTCTATTCTACGCAACTGCGGCTCCGGGAGCCGCAACTCGTTTACATTCACTTTGACACTCAGAAAATTTAATTAATTACTAAACATTGACGCTATTTACCCGCAGCATAAATACTTAGTAATAATTAAATGTTCTGCGTAGTAACTGCACAAGTTCCATTGTGACGCTCGCGAAGAACGCTCCATCTAGTAGTACATAGAGATCGTTGGTTAGCGCTTAGGTAGCCGACTTTATACCTATGTGCACGTTCCCTGCACCGCTTTAATGTGATTTTCATTGTTGAAACGAATGGGGGTTCCGCAGATATTATTTCACATAAATACTTAGTAATAATTAAATATTCTGCGCAGTAACTGCACAAGTGTCAAAGTGAATGTGTACGGGGTCCCACCTGTTAACGTTGACCCTATAGTGGGACACCTCCACCTTCTCCCCCCGCTGGCTGAAAGCCTTCAGCTGGAAGGCGGGCGTCGCCTCGCAGTCGCACGTGATCGTCTGGAACAAATCAGCAACTCAGTTCGTGAACATAGTAAGTGCCAACTAAATCTGCATTAAAGTACGATGACCCCATCTGTACCAAGGAATAAATAATAAATTAATTTTAGATATACATACACTTTTTCAATGCCCAAGTAGGATTGTATCCTGTACGAACAGTTTACAAATATAACATCCAGACTGGGTATTCTCCAGTGGGAATCGAACCCACGATTTCTGGGGCTCGAGTCCAATGACCAAGTTATAAAAATACTTATCGCTATCTAACTTTCTCTTCTGACATTACTACACAACTTCAATATCATCAGCCGATATACGTCCACTGCTGAACATAAGCCTCCCCAATAGAATACCACTTTTGGTGGGCTGTCCATTGGGAGATTTGCCATAATCACCACGCTTGGCAGGTGGATTGGTGATCGTAGTAATGATCTTAATATACACAGGAGAACACTGCTGCCCGTCACTGGAGCAATCCCTTAGTCGCCTTGACGACACTCACGGGAAGATTCGGGTGGGCCTTATCTACCTATCTAAACTGGGAACTATGAATTATGAAACGGGAATTATGAATCATAAGAAATTTCGATCCGATCAAAAAAGATTCTTGGTACAATATGCTTTTATGCAGATAAAGCTGGCACGTACAATTAATTATCTGTACGTAAAAGGTACCAATAACAAAAAAAAAACAAAAGTATATAATTAAAAATCGAAGAAAGCATTTTACTATTTATCTCCTAAAATAAAAAGTGTTTGTAGGGGACACCCGGACTTGAACCGGGGACCTATCGATCTGCAGTCGATTGCTCTACCACTGAGCTATATCCCCTGATGATAAAACACGCCAATATTTGAATATTATTCTAAAAAACAATAGACTATCGGCGGCGGCTTCCTGTTTTGTTAACGTAAACAGAGGTCGTGCTTAGGAAATTCGATACTGATTCGTAACTAGTCTATGACGTATAGCGCCTCATTTTCATGAGGTCTTGGTACAAACCCCGCCCGTACCAATGAGTTTTTCCAAACTTAAGTTTATTTTATCACAGGCTTTTCGGTGAAGGAAAATATCGTGAGGAAACCTGCTTATGCCATAGAAGGAATTCTAAGGCGTATGTGAAGTCAGCCAAATCGGCTTGGGGCACCGTTGGTGGTCAGGGGTTTGGCACTAAAGATCCTGAAGGGTAGAAGTGTCGCCAGGTCTTCCTGGCCCCCTAAGAAGATAAGATATATAAGATAACTTGACTATGATACTGTCACGTCTTACACGTTCACGTCGCACATGTTGGGTTTCGTTAAAAAATAAAAAATCTACAATTTTCCTAAAATATCGCGAAAATGATTTTTTCCCGAAAATTCCATAATTTTCCCATTAATTGCCGATTAATTTTACATATTATGTTCTCAATTTCAGCTCAATTGGTCCAGTAGCTTACAAGAAATCAATCATCATCAGGTTATTTTTGTCTCCACTGCAGGAGCACAACCCTCTCTCATCTGCCGGAGACAAACGGAGGATTTGGCCTACACTCCCCGCGCTGGCCAAACGGGTTGGGGAGGCCTGATTGATGTTTTATAATGTATTCCCTTAGTCGCCTTGTACGACATCCACGAGAAGAGTTGGAGTGGTCCTATTCTACTCTACCGGAAACCACACGGCAAGAAATCAATACAATCAATTTTTTTTTAATTTCCTATATTTTCCCATTATAGCATTTAGAAAATATTAGTCTTTTCAACTCAATACCTCCAGTAGTTTTTGAGATATACCGGGTACCTACGCGGAGCGGCCCCGATTGCCGGGGCACCTACGCGAATCGCGTACGACTGTCAATATTACGTAATTTAACGGTTCAAAGTAACATTGAATTTCTTCATGCTTGAATTGGATTTTGTAGGTACGTTTATGAGAAATTCAACAAGTTTTCGTAGGGACTGCGCCTCATATACTTGTATTATTATTTATTCTGTTTTTATTCTGTATTTATGACAAGGGTAACCCTAGAAGATAAAGATAACACTAACCACGTCATCTTTGGAGTCGCACTCGCAGAATACGTTGGACACGCTGGGCGGGTGGCTGTCGAGCGCGCGCACCAGCTCCACCCCGATGCCTTGCTGGAACAACGAACGAAACATGTTAGCCCTTCGGCTTCAGACAACATTGATAGATAGATAATTTGAGGCTCTGCTAAATACTGAGTTACAGAGCCTCAAACATCATCGCAGTGTGGCCTCTGGATCCCTTTTACCATATTAGAATGACATGTAAAATTGAATTATTAAGATGTAAAAGTGAAATAAATAAATCTAATCTAATCTATAAAGTTTTCAACATGCTAAAGAGCAGAGAGCGTCGTGTCCGAAGGCTCATTGGCGACAATGCTCTGGTAAATACGAAATTACAGAGCCTCAAACATCGTCGCGGTGTGGCCTGTCTTTCGGTTTTCTACAGGTTACATTCTGGGGACTGTGCCCAGGAATTACACGATTTGATTCCCCCATCCCCCTTCCAACACCGGACTACCAGGCGTGGGGGACTTCATCCTTATGTAGTAGACATACCACGCTCTCGCACGTAGCGTTTTGCTTTCTCTTTCGGAATGCGAACTGCTAAGGAATGGAACTCTCTACCAGCTTCAGTATTTCCGGACAAGTACAACTTGGATCTTTTTAAAGGAAGAGTGAATATGCATCTTCTGGGTAAGCGCGCTCCAAATGGAGTACATTGTCATTTACCATCAGGTGAGATTAAGGTCAAGCGCAAACCCATCAACAAAAAAAAAGGTTTACCAAATTATCTTAAAAATAATGCAGGCACGTGACAATAAATGGTCGTTGACTCGGCATAATGCTGCTGTTAGGACCTGGGGCATACTCCGTAAGTTGGCATTTCGGATATTATGCTTTGAACTAAAATGCAATTATGCACTAACAGGTCACGTATCAAGTCCAGCAGTGGACTCGACAGGTTTGACAGGAAAACCAACGGCCAAGAAACAATAGTGTATCGTGGATTCGCAGAATCTTTTGCAAAAAAGGAACCGGGGTTAATAAACATGTATTTATATTGCAACTGTTTATTTTTAACGTCAAACCCCAAATACCTATACTGTCTCCTCTAAAATGCAGTTTCTTTCGTCCAAATCCGTTCGTTGGTTCGATCATTCCTGGTGGGGGTGGTGGATGCTTAGTGGACCATCCTCGATCCCTATCCCATCCGCCAATCCAAGGTCTGCCGTGCCGATGGACGCGTGTCCAGGGGCTAGCCTGGCCATAAGCGTGCCGACATCCCGGAGCTGGGTGAGTCATGCGGAGAGATGAGGTGGGCAATTATTTCCCTAGCTAGTCGTGGTACCTCAACAAGACGGCGATGCTGTTCGCAGCACATCACGTCAAGGGTTATCACGGGGAGAAAAGTGGGCGAAGGAAAGCTACTTTGCGACATTAGATTGCGCAAAGTGGCGATACATCGTCTCTGCCTACCCCTCTGGGACCAAGGCGTGAGCATTATGTATGTATGTGCTACTGTCCCCCAGTGGGGGGACAACGACACAACTTTTAAATCAGTCCCGTTGTCCACCACGGGTGGACAGTGACACGCGTTTTTATAATGTTGGACAGTGGTGGACAGTGGCACAAAGAATATGATCCCTCTATACTGAACAGTGCCCGCGCGGCATCTCCATTTCAGTGGTTACTTGCACGGCCTATGACATCATCGGGGGATCAACGTGAAGAAGCGACTTTTTTGTAGTCGCCAAATTGATCTTTACTATGGCATAAGTATTACATTTCTAACTTTTAAACTCTAGTTACAGGAAGCTCTCGAATGTATACATTTTTCGTAACGCAACTTTTCTTGGATGAGCTCATCGAATTCACGTAAAGTGTTAAGCCATTTGCACATTATAAGAAAATTGCTTTTGTCTGATAAGAAATGTCTTACAAGAAATCCAGTCGCATAGTTATATCATCATCATGATCAGGTTATTGTTGTCTCCACTGCAGGAGCACAACCCTCTCTCATCTGCCGGAGACAGACGGAGAATTTGGCCTATACTCCCTGCGCTGGCCAAACGGGTTGGGGAGGCCTGATTGTTGTTTTATAATGTACTAGCAAACGCCCGCGGCTTCGCCCGCGTGAAGCAAGTTTTTGTTTCCCGAGGGAACCATTGTTCTAGAGGTAAACATGAGCCTATGTTCAAATACATGATTTTATGTGTACTAATCGAAAATTTATGGTAATTAGTTTAACAGCCAAGCTGTGAAAGAAACAGATAAATAAACACACAAACACTCTTTCGACTTAATTATATTAAAACTGTTGCCCGCAGATTCGTCTGCTTAAAAAAGGTGTTTGTTTCCGGCTGAAAAAACCCACGGTAAACCAAGCTATCCAACAGTGAAAACCACATTTGAATTTATTTAGTGGTTTTGGAGAAGAAGCTGTTGACGTTATCATTATCATAAATTATTTAATCGACGTCTTTACTTATTAATGTTTTCATCGTTTTATACATACAATACAGTTCATCTTCATATTAGCCGTGCGACATATACTGCTGGACATAGGCCTTCCCCAATAAACGTCACCACACCCGGTCCACCGCCTCCGAATCCTGCTGCTTCCGGCCGCCTTGCTCAGGGCGTCGGTCCATCTAGTGGCGGGGCGCCCCCCTGTCGCGCGTGCCTATCCGAGGTCTCTACTCCAGAAGTCGTCTACCTCAGCAGCCGTCGGTTCTGCGGCAGATGTGGCCCGCCCACTGCCACCTCAGCTTTATAATCCTTTTTAGTTTATATGTATCTATACGTTTGGAGATAATTACGGATGGTTTTTCAAAAACAGTAAAACACTGTTCAATCGTTAAGTTTTTAGAGTACTCCTACGAATTTTGGAATTGATAGGAACATTTTATAATTTTTCTCCTCAAAAAATTTATACCCCTATTCAACCACTTTAGGGGTTGAATTTTGAAAAAAAACCTTCCCTAGTACATACCTGGGATACATGAGAAACCTTTGCTATTCATTTCAAGTTTCTAGAGCAATCAGTTGTAAGACTACTACTTTGGAACTCCATTTCAGCTCCTTAGGGGATGGTTTTTAAAAAACTGTCAAACATGTGTTATGCCATTAAGTCTTTAGAGTACTCCTACAAAGTTTCGAAATGATTGGAACATCTAATAGTTTTTCTCCATACAAACTTTGCACCCCTATTTTACCACTTTAAAGGTTGAATTTTGAAAAGCCTTCGATAGTGCATACCGGAGATACATGAGGAACCTTTGTGCTAAATTTCAAGTTTCTAGAGCAATCGGTTTTGAGACTATTACTTTCGAACTCCATTTCAGCCCCTTAGGGAATGGTTTTTCAAAAACTGTAAAATACGTACTTGTTGAATCATTATGTTTTTCGAGTACATAGGATAGGAACATCTAATAATTTTTCTCCATACAAACTTTGAACCCCTATTTTACCACCTTAGGGGTTGAATTTTGAAAAAGACTTCGATAGTGGATACCGGAGATAGATAAGGAACCTTTGTGCTAAATTTGAAGTTTCTAGAGCAATCGGTTTGGAGGCTACTACTTTCGAACTGCATTTCAGACCCTTAGGGGATGGTTTTTAAAAAACTGTAATATACTTGTTTAATCATTATTATTTTTCGAGTACTCCTACAAAATTTCGAATCGATAGGAACATCTAATAGTTTTTCTCCATACAAACTTTGAACCCCTATTTTACCACCTTAGGGGTTGAATTTTGAAAAAGACTTCGATAGTGGATACCGGAGATAGATAAGGAACCTTTGTGCTAAATTTGAAGTTTCTAGAGCAATCGGTTTGGAGACTACTACTTTTGAACTCCATTTCAGACCCTTAGGGGATGGTTTTTCAAAAACTGTAATATACTTGTTGAATCATAATGTTTTTCGAGTACTCCTACAAAATTTCGAATCGATCGGAACATCTTATAGTTTTTCTCCATACAAACTTTGAACCCCTATTTTACCACCTTAGGGGTTGAATTTTGAAAAAGCCTTCGATAGTGGATACCGGAGATAGATAAGGAACCTTTGTGCTAAATTTGAAGTTTCTAGAGCAATCGGTTTGGAAACTACTACTTTTGAACTCCATTTCAGACCCTTAGGGGATGGTTTTTCAAAAACTGTAAAACACGTGTTGAATCATTAAGGTTTTAGAGTATTCCTACAAAGTTTCAAATTGATAGGTTTATCTAATAGACGTTCTCCATACAAACTTTGAACTCCCATTTGACCCCCTTAGGGGATGAATTTTGAAAATCCGTTCCTTAGTGCTTGCCTATGCTATATAAGGAACCGTTGTGCAAAATTTCAAGCCTCTAGACTCAGCGGTTTGGGCTGTGCGTTGATATGTCAGTCAGTCAGTCAGTCAGTCAGTCAGTTTCTTCTTTTATATATATAGATTCCCTTAGTCGCCTTGTACGACATCCACGGGAGGAGTTGGAGTGGTCCTATTCTACTCTACTGGAATCCACACAGCAGGGGTTGTTATATGAGAGCATACATATTACAAGAAAAAAAAATCGTATGTCGGATCAGACGCGCATAGAATTTTTTCTTGTCTGGTGTCTTATAATGTGCAAAAGGCCTTCAGGAAGCCAAGATAGGTAAAAACGTAACGAAACGTGACGTGACCCCACTGTCCATTAACCACCCATTAATAATCCAAACTGGTTAATTACTGCTCAATGTCGAGTGTAGCACGTAGCGTGACTAAATAACTTAAGTACCGTCGGCAATGAAAGTGGCTTATCAGTTTGGACAACAACTCCTAATTAACGATTTCGTTAAGGCTGAGAATACGAATGAAACTTTAAAGATCAACGTGATTGGTAGACTTACGCCAATCGGGCAGAGGTTAAATGTGCGTTCTATTTTAACCTTAGTTATCAAAGTATTAGATTATTATTTTCTACAAATACAGTTATCACTAGTGTCCGACCGAAGTTTCGGTTTCGGCCATAGTTTCGGTTTCGGCCGAAAATCAGCCGAAACTTCGGTCGAGCCGAAACTCAGTGTTCATGCGTCGTTCAACCTTTGGTCTGATCTATCACCTCATTTCGGATCCTGTCTCTTAGAGAAACTCCGAGCATAGCTCTTTCCATAGCCGCCTGAGCGACCTTGAGTTTTCCACGTTTCGGCGCCGTTAGGTCATTATGGGTAGGACGCGTACCTCTCGACATGGTAGGCCGCATCTTCCCTACGCCTTCTAAGCACGTCATTTACTAGTAGTGTTGCCAGACGTCCGTCCCGTTCATCGATAATGGGAAGCAAATAGATCACACTACATGACGTGTTCGTTCGCGAACCAGCCTGGCCTCGTTCCGGGGAGGTGAAACAGGGGAAGAGGGGATCTTAGCGTCAACGTATTTTTTCAAAGTAAATCTTATGACATTCTAGTAACTTCGTCCGCGCGGACAACAATTATTATGCATGGGATGTTTTTTCGGGATAAAACCTATCTTATGTCCTATTCCAGGACCTAATCTATATGTGTGCCAAGTTTCATTACGATCCGTGCAGTGGTTGAAGCGTGATTGAGTAACAAACATCCAAATATCCAAACTTTCGCATTTATAATATTAGTAGGATTATAAGATAGTATGTTATATACTGTGACAATATTTTAATTCTTGACATTATATTTTGTTCCGATATTTGAAAAGGGAACTTGCGACGCTTTACCAGGCTTTTTGACAGTCTTCCCCCTCTTTACACTCGCAAACTGGCCAATTGGAACACTCGACTTGAATTGACACGAGTGGGTTTGGATTTAACCCCAACTCGTTTATAGGTCACGCACACAAGCACGCCACCATTGAATATTCAACAAAGAACTTCAATTGAAAACACCTTTTGTTCGTACTTACAATGTATTGATTGAAGACAAACCTACGGAGGTAATCCTACACGTGTTATTATGATATAATTTTTAATTTTAATTTAATTTGTGATAATTTAACACCAAGTGTATTATGAAATTTTTATTTGAATATTATATACTGACATAGATAGTATGTTATATACTGTGACATTATTTGAATTGTTGACATTGTAATTTATATTTTGTACATTATTATATTGACATGTAAAATTGAATTTTTAAGATGTAAAAGTGAAATAAATCTAATCTAATCTATAAAGTTTTCAACAGGTAAAAGAGCAGAGAGCGTCGTGTCCGAAGGATCATTGGCGACAATGCTCTGGTAAATACCAAATTACAGAGCCTCAAACATCGTCGCGGTGTGGCCTTTCTTTCAGTTTTCTACAGGATACATTTTGGGGAGTGTGCCCAGGAATTACACGATTTGATTCCCCCATCCCCCTTCCAACACCGGACTACCAGGCGTGGGGGACTTCATCCTTATGTAGTAGACATACCACGCTCTCGCACGAAGCGTTTTGCTTCCTCTTTCATAATGCGAACTGCTAAGGAATGAAACTCCCTACCACCTTCGGTATTTCTAGACAAGTACAACTTGGATATTTTTAAAGGAAGAGTGCTTCTGGTCGCTACGCCCGCTCCCCCTTATGCCTTATCGTCACCATCAGGTGAGATTGAGGTCAAGCGCAAACCTATCAGGAATGAAACAAAGTATTTTTTACGGTTTCGATCAGCAAAGGACAGAAAGCTGATCTGATGGTGGCAACAGTCACGACAGGTCAGCTAATAATAGTCCACTGTTGGACAGGACAGTATCAAAATAATAAGTGGTTTATGAACTCATCACAATGCAGTGATAATATATAGGACAAATCTGGAGGCCTACTCAGCAAGCATTTCGACTAATATCCGACGAAATAAAGTTCATTTTGTACTCGCTAACGGGTCACATGACATTCCGATAAGCGTTTAGCGTTAAACTACGATAGATGCCAAACTCTTATCAGAATGTCACATGTCTGATGACAACTACATTAAAATCGGTCCAGTAGTTTTCACGTACAAACTAACAGACAAAAATTATCTTAATATTTTCTATTACTTTTTCAAATTCAAATTCAAATAATTTATTTCAACATAATAATGTCATATTTATTGTACAATAAGAATAATAAAATTGTATTAGAATAAAATCACAATAAAAATAAGAATAATTAAATTAAGTCAAAGTTAAATTAAATTAGAATAAAATGAAATCAAATAATTTAAAATAAGTAAAATTAAAACAATTCGAGCAATTAAAATTTGGGTTAAATTAAACCCCATTATGCTTAGACCCCAATTTTCTTTTGCAAATATTTTCAATGGACCTAAAGGCACGCGTAGTTTATGATTTTTATTTATTAGATAAACTATACAACAGGTATTAATGCGTCTTCCCCTAACCTTGGCCTCTCTCCTTAACCTCGAAGACAGCTACAAGACAGAGACACAAGGTAAAATAATCGATAATGTTCAGTACAACTTTACTGTTTGGAAATTACCTATAACAGTTCGAAGAATTCAATTCAAAGAAAACTAAATGTATTAAAAGTACGGTGTTCCTGGGTATAACCAAAGATAATATATACTACAGTGTACAACTATACATTCATCTCTACAATGGGGACCCCACATAACTTCACTAGCTGGCAGACTAAGTTCTGCCGCCTACGCCGTAAGGAAAATCAGACAATTAACTGATGTTGCTACCGCGAGGTTAGTGTACTTTTGCTACTTCCACAGTATCATGGCGTACGGTATCCTACTGTGGGGCCAAGCAGCAGATATAGAGACCATTTTTATTTTGCAAAAGAGAGCTATTTAATCTGCGTTGTAGTCATTAAGAGAAAAGTTTAAAAATTAAGCATATTAACAGTAGATAGTCAATTCAATTTAAATAATATTTTATATGTCCGAAAAAATAAAAATAAACTTGTTTTACCACAGTTAAGACATGGTAAGGTCAGTAAATCGTTCACGGTGCAATGTTGCTTCTACAACAAACTACCAGAGGAAATCTTAACTATGACAGATAGAAAGCTTGAATGTAATTGAATGGAACAAATGAATGTTATTAGGGTTGGGATACCAACAGTATCGATTTTTGGCGTGGCGTTACTCTGAGGTAACCCTGTTTTTAAATCCTAGGTAACTTAGAAGTGGAGCTTGCGTAATGTTCCCTGAAAATTTTTACCTATTCTGTTGCACGCGATAACTACATAAATTTTCTTTTATACCGTATGTCGTTATTTTAAGGCTTTAAGTACCAATTAAATTTTACTTGACGCCTGAAACTTAAATTTTAGAACCATAATTACAGTTATTTCAGAGGGAAATCGCTATTAATTAAAGTCGTGGCAACCTAGTTCATCAGTTCGAGGGTTCAAACCATAGCTAGTCAGTCACATTGCGAATTAAGTGACCCTTGCCCCAAAGATAATTACATTACTCTAGCACCTTATACAATGATGATAAAATTTAAATTAGAATGAACTTTCTAATTTATCGTAGCGCTTTGCCTGTACTGATCAGTTTTGGAGAATCGTCTGTGAAGAAAGAAAAGCGAAGAAGCCTGCATACGTCACAAAACACATGTCAAGTCCGAACGCACTGGATTAGCGTGGTGGACTATGGATGGCTCGTCCGAGATTCCGCCTTTAACCTTGACTCCACGAAAATGAGTGTCATCTCATAGATGGACAGTTTTTTTAATATATATATGTCTCCCTTGCCAGTAACCCCAGCGAATGTCATTTGGCACAGAAGCTAATTTTGTTGGCAACGTGCCAGTTACTACGTTATGTTAGCCTATTGTTAGGAGAAAAGAATGATGTCGCTCGACTCAAAGCAAACACACCTTGCAGCTATTACAATCTTCATTATGCGCGGTTATTAGACAATGTAAACAATGATTTTGGTGTTGCCAACTTAAATTTGTATTTGGCTCAACTTTAAATTTTTTTATTTGGAAAACCAACAGCTTACAAACATTTGCAGTATTACAATAGGGATATGATAACATTTTAGTATAGCCAATAACAGGTTTTCACGTAAGATAATTAAATAAGAACGGATATGTTTCAGAAGAAAAGAAAAAAAAAGATATGAAACAACAATAAAAAAATTAAGTGTTTGGGATGTTGTGTGTGTGTGTGCATGAAGTGTGGTATGTGTGTGTTTTGTTTATGTTTGCCTAATTTCAGAGCGTCTGTTGTAACCAAACTCTACCTTGAGACCAAAGATGAAATCAAAACGATCAAGATATGTAATTTTCTTACTGGGCCTGGTACTATAAAACTAAGTTCAATTGACCTCGTTGCTCAAACGGCTTAATTGCATGTCAGTTACATTCGTAACTTATTAGTAATAATTTACTACTGTTTAGTGGAAATGCTGTACCTACGAATCATACTGGAGACTGTACAGACGCAACTTTGATCTCAGTCGTGTGAGTCTGTCTGCATCTAGTCGTGTACCGAGCGAGCCAAGTTTTCGATAATGAAAAATCGTATAGCAGCTTTGAAAAAATCGTACTCCCTTTGAACTAATGAAATAAAATAATCGTACGTTTAAATTATCCTCAAATTTTAATTAATTAATTACATACAAACATGTCTATAATTTATGTATTTTGTCATCATTTTCTAGTTTTCATCGAGTAAACCATTTCGTAGTTAAGTTTTTATTACTAAACTAGCTGTGCCCGCGGCTCCACTCGCGTGAACTACAGAATCCGCTCCCATTCCCACTCCCGCTCCCGCTTCCCTCCCGCTTCTGCTGGCGCTGACGTTTCTGCTTTCGCTTCCGCTTCCGCTTCCACTCCCGCTTTCGCTCCAGACCCGCTCCCGAGCCCTCTTTCGCTCCCACTTCCGCTGCCGCTTCCGCTCCCGCTCTCGCTCCCGCTCCGCTTTCGCTTCCGCTTCTGCTGGCGCATCAGTTTCCGCTTCCGCTCCCGCTCCGCTCCCGCTCCGCTCCCGCTCCCACTACCCTCCCGCTCCCTTCCCGCTTCCGCTTTCGCTTCCCTCCCGCTTCCGCTTCCGCTGGCGCTTCCGCTCCCGCTCCCGAGCCCTCTCCCGCTCCCGCTCCTACACTCGCTCCCGCTCTCGCTCTCGCTCCCGCTCTGGCTCCAGCTCCCCTACCGCTTCCGCTTCCGCTCCCACACCCACTCCCCTTTTCCCACGTCCACGCCCACACCCACTCCCACTCCCACTCCCACTCCCACTCCCACTCCCATTCCAACTCCTACTCGCAGCTCCAAATGTAATCCAAACTCATCGCAATCCGAATAGTACGGAAATACTATTAAGTGCTATATATGCACACTAACCTTACTTAACTAATGTAATTGAAAACTAAAAATGTCTATAACTTTTGATTGAGTTAGCCGATTGCGAGTAAATAAAGACTAAATGTTAAGTTAAGTTAATCCCCATGTTTTTGTGAAAAGTCCATCAAAATCCGTTCAGTAGTTTTTAAGTGATGCGTGCACAAACTCACAGACAAACAGACAAAAATTTCAAAAATGATCGAAACGTGTTCTGTTGCTTATCCTTAGACCCCCCAATTCTTTTTTTCCAAATATCTTCAATGTACAGACACGCGATGTTTACGACTTTATTTATTAGATTAGATTAGATGTCCCCTCCAAATAAGTTTTAGAATGTCGCTAACTGAATAGATTGAAAGCCTGAACCAATCTCTTATATTATTCAAAAATTCTCTTTATTACGTCCCAAAAAACGTCTGTACTTAGCGTTAAGTCAACCTTTTCGATCATGTAATATATAAATATATAAGTCATAAAATAATGAGACAAATACCTATATTTTTCTTTAATTTTGTATTTACACTATTTACACTATTTTTGACGTTGTATGTAATAACATTTAATTTAATTAACTTATGATATGCTATTTTGAATATATCGACATTCCCTTGACTTGTAATAATTGTTATCAATAAAAATTTCATTTTCATTTTCAATTTCATTTTCATGTTGGGGAAATTGTGCCATCCGTCGTAAATTTTTTGCATTTTGTGTGTATATTCAGAGAACTTTCCAGGCTCGTAATAATCATAATATATTTTCCGTACGATCTTTAAATTTAGATCATACGTAAAAAAAAACTAAAAAAATCTTACAAATACGATTTAAGTCGTACATCTGAGAACCCTGAAAGCAATAGACACATATCTCCTTCGTTTTGGTTTCATCTAAGCTGGGGCGAGTACCATACAACTCTTTAAGATATACAACTTTAAGTTGAATTTTTGCATATGCTTAACACTGCTTCGTAACGAGTATATTCTATTAGTTGATAACCGTAAAGTTGTTATTTCAACCTAAGGGGGTGTAAAACATCATCATCATCAGTCCGAAAGAGTCCACTGTTGGACATAGGCCTCTCCCAAGGTGCGCCACTGAACCCGATCCTCGGTTCTTCTCATCCAGTCACTGCCATGGTGTAAAACATGACAAGACCAATTTGTTTACCAGAAGGTTTGCTGATAACCTTCATACGAGAAAGGAGAACAATGGGCGGAATAAAAAAAAACTTTGATCTGAATAAACAAATGCACTAATAACTTGGCTATTTTTAACCGACTTCAAAAAAGGAGGAGGTTCTCAATAATATTCTATCTTCTTTTATTAACAGAAATAACAAAAAAAAATTTACGCTATTCCTTCTTACCTGCTCTGTTAATATATTTTTTTATCATTTTATTTTATAATTAAAACCTACTTTTCCTGATCCGTATCCAACCAAATTTCTCTCAATTTTCAACTCCCGTTTCCCTAACTTTGACATTGGCTAAATCCACTGACGTGGGAAGCCACAAAAAAAAAAACAAATGCACATTATTGCATTTATAGTTTGATAAATGGCCAGCATAAATCCTATCAAGATATAGCGGTTACAGCCACTGTTTGCAGTTAGAAATCGCGGGATATGGCACTTTTGCAGATTTTTTTTCGATGTTTACCCGACCTTGACTCGGCGCGAAACGACTAAGCGTTTGATAGTTTATGCAATATACTGCAAATTGTAGGCACGCGTGTCGCGCCTACTTCACAATTCTATCTTGATAGGATTTCTATGTTCAAGCCATTTTCACATTTGTACATTTTTACTATTGCACGCCCCCCTCCCTCTCCAAACGCTATTAGTTATGTTATTTTTTCTAGTTTAAGTATGTTTGTAATTCATGATTAGATGGATGGCCTTGTTGCCAAAGTCTTAATAAAAAAAATGAATCATAGTCAAAGATTATGAAGTCAAGATGGTAATAAGTGTTGCAGAGGTCTTAAACTGCTTACCGATGATATTCGTGGTGGATGATGTCATTTACTGTCTGCGAGATAACTTAAAAACATGACGATGTCGGGCTTAGGTTATCATCTGTGATCGGAATAAGTGAGTTTTGGTACTTGCAACATGCTATCATAGTCAGAGCCAGATTAATCATGTCGGGGCCCCAAGGCAATGCACGTGTCGGGGCACCTTTACTTCCTGAAATGTTTTTCTACCAACATGCAATGCTCCGCACGCGTGGACTACTCGCTTTCAATCCGACTACGGCTTCAACCCCGAAGCCCACGTCAACGCCCGCGCCCAGGTCCGCGCCTACTCCTCTTTTAACTCTAAGAAACATTTTCAAAATCGACTTGGGCCGCGGGGCCCCTAGGCAGTTGCCTACACTGCCTAATGGATAATCCGGCCCTGATCATAGTATTGGTCTGTGTACCAAGGCAGGCTTGATTTTGATACCTCATTTTATTGCCGTGTGGTTTCCGGTAGAGTAGAATAGGACCGCTCCAACTCTCCCCGTGGATGTCGTACAAGGCGACTAAGGGAATACATTATAAAACATCAATCAGGCCTCCCCAACCCGTCTGGCCAGCGCGGGGAGTGTAGGCCAAATCCTCCGTCTGTCTCCGGCAGATGAGAGAGGGTTGTCCTCCTGCAGTGGAGACAAAAATAACCTGATGATGATGATGATGAAATTAAAAACCATTTTTTCACTACTAGTCTTGTGCTACTTAACCCTTAAGAAAATCACGTACTTAGGTATGACCTGAAAACCTTAACGAGCTCCACGAACTAATATCTGCGGAACCTCCATTCGTTTCAACAATAAAAATCACATTAAAGCGGTGCAGGGAACGTGCACGTAGGTATAAAGTCGGCTACTAGGTATAAAGCGCTAACCAACGATCTCTATCTACTACCAGATGGAGCGTTCCAAACAATCGCTATGTTCCATGCAAGTAGTCACAACTCTTTCACATTCACAATGAAACTTGTGCAGTTACTACGCAGAACATTTAATTATTACTAAATATTGACGCTACGGTTAAATAATGTCAATATTTAGAAAATAATTAAATGTTCTGAGTAGTAACTGCACAAGTTTCAAAGTGAATGTGATAGAGTTGTGGCTACTTGCGTGGAACATAACGATTGTTTGGAACGCTCCATCTAGTAGCGTACATACGTTTTTATTTCTTAGATAATGGGATAGTGTACTAAATATTGCCTACACCTGATACCATGAAGCAAAACAATTTTTCGCACCTCATAAGTCACCTCAAAGTTTTTACCTTCCTGACTGACACTAATTGGTTATTAAATTAGATAACAGAGGACTTTAAAATATGCATCTGTTATCTAATTTAATAACCAATTAGTGTCAATCATGAAGGTAAAAACTTGTAGGTGACTTAGGAGGTGCCAAAAATTATTTTTCTTCATGGTATGAGGTGCAGTAGTATTCATAATTATTATTATTATTATTTATTTACTTCAGATATACATCCATCCATAGTGTTAGTAAAGCCTTAATACTATGTTAGTAAACTTATTAACTAATTTCTTACATAACTAGATATAGGTTTCAACAGCCCCACCCAGAATTTTATTTGTGAATTTTATTAATGCTATTTTTTGGTAAATATTATTTTCGTTTCTGCAACGGAATATAGTGCTTCGAATAGTTTCTTCGAATAGAAATGTAATACCTACTTTGTTGTTGAAGTCAAACTTTGATAGTTTTGTCAAGGTATAAAACTCAGACGTGGCGTCGCCAGAGCATGTGACCTCCAGACTAGACTGTACAGGAGTGAAATCGATAAGCACACCCCATAGAACAAAGACGTAACAGCAGTGAAATTTCGGTTGAAAATTGAACTCTATTATAT
Organism: Esperia sulphurella; assembly: GCA_947086405.1. Classification (NCBI taxonomy): domain Eukaryota; kingdom Metazoa; phylum Arthropoda; class Insecta; order Lepidoptera; family Oecophoridae; genus Esperia; species Esperia sulphurella. The sequence continues at coordinate 7,555,594 of OX352282.1, forward strand.
ATATACAAAAGGAAAGTGTGTGTATGTGTGTCCAGCCTTTTCTCCATAACCACCCGCTGCCACCCACTCATGGTTGCAGTGGTGGACAGCCCTTGGTCTGCACTTGCAAGTAAGGGAGTTTCGTTACGGTGGGTGGTAAAAATGTGTGATGGGCTACTTCTATCCCTTTCTAACACATTGTACGGCTCACGGCTCATATAAACTCGAGATTGTGCTGAATGGCGTTAAGTGCGTTTGTGAGTGACATATTTGAGAACTTTTCTAGAATGTTCCAGATTTTTCCAGAATGTTCTATTGTCATGTCGGCTAGATATGGGTCTTTATAATTCGCACAAAACGTAAGTCGCGGGCAACAGCTAGTTATTTGTAAAGTTGAAAGAGCACAATTTTCAAATAACAGTATATTTCATTCCAGATTAATAGTCCTATGAAAACAAACGCATTTGCGTCTCGAAAACAAAATACACAATAGATGGTGTTCCTAAGTGGACTGCAAAGTTTACATGGTAATACAAACCTGTTTTTGCTGCTGGTGACCCTTTCATGTATATGTTACCGAGACGTAAATAGCGTTGGTTTTCATAGGACTATTAATCTGGAATGAAATATAGGTGAACGTTTCTGCCCGTCCCTGGAGCAATCTCATAGTCGCCTTGACGACACGCACGGAAAGATTGGGGGCGGCCCTATTCTAAGCCGGGAATCACACAGCACACAGCTTTTATACATACATACATAATGCTCACGCCTTGGTCCCAGAGGGGTAGGCAGAGCTGATGTATCGCTACTTTGCGTGATCCTGAGAAACATCACAAAGCGACTTTCCTTCGCCCGCTTTTCGCCCCGTGATACCACTGGCGTGTGAGGCGAGCAACATCATTGCCTCTGTGTTTATTATCATTCATATCAACAATGAATGATAATAAACTGCCGTGTAGTTTCCGGTAGAGTAGAATAGGACCACTCCGACTCTTCCCGTGGATGTCGTACAAGGCGGCTGAGGGAATACATAATAAAACATCAATCAGGCCTCCCCAACCCGTCTGGCCAGCGCGGGGAGTGTAGGCCAAATCCTCCGTCTGTGTCCGACAGATGAGAGAGGGTTGTGCTCCTGCAGTGGAGACAAAAATAACCTGATGATGATATCAACCATGAACCTCCTTTTATTCTTGTCACTGCGGACCACAGCCTTTTTGAGGACGTCACCAATTTGATCCTTGAACGTCCTCCTAGGACGAACTCTAGCTGTAGTTTCTTCCACATTCGCCAACGATCTCTATGTACTACCAGATGGAGCGTTCCCAACAATCGCTCTGCTCCACGCAAGTAGCCACAACTCTTTCACATTCACTTTGAAACTTGTGCAGTTACTACTCAGACTACATTATTTAACCGTAGCGTCAATATTTAGTAATAATTAAATGTTCTGAGTAGTAAATGCACAAGTTTAATTGTGAATGTGAAGGAGTTGTGGCTACTTGCGTGGAACAGAGCGATTGTTTGGAACGCTCCATCTAGTAGTACATAGAGATCGTTGACATTCGCCCTAAATCTCTTTTGTCACTGTTCTTTAATTATCCGTTTTTATCTCATTCTTATTTCGGCTCCACTCGTTACGTAAAAATCTTTATGGTTTCTGATAGCGTTCATCTACTTGTACAGCACATTAACATTATCGTGCGCACATGTGGAGCATGCTCCAGATACTGCGCAAGAGTGCGCGTGCGCATTCCAGCTACCACAGAGAGCGCCTTGTTATTCGAGACATCTGCCTCGAAAGCTAGGGGTTGTGGGTTTGATTTCCACTGGAAACAGACAACTTTGTATAAGTCTGTTTTGGTTGGTGATATGAAAAAATTCGCGCCCCGTTGTAGGGCTGCTCCACCCAGCGCACGAACATAGTCTATCGAGAGAGGGACAAGGGCGGAGTCGCCCACCTAAAAGTTTTACCTTCATGTTTAAAACGGTAACGTTATAGCGAAATTGTTTGTCTGTCAGTCCCAACTACTGAACGCTTAGCTTATATACTACTTAGGTACTTACTTAGTCTGAGACTGGACCTATTGAAATGACATAATAATTAAATATTCTGAGTAGTAACTGCACAAGTTTCGAAGTGAATGTGAAAGAGTTGCGGCTCCTTTCGTGGAACAGAGCGATTGTTTGGAATGCTCCATCTAGTAGTACACAGAGATCGTTGTGAGCGACCTTGAGTTTTCGGACTGTCAGTGTCCACGTTTCGGCGCCGTAGCATAGAATACTTAATAATACTACGTATAGAATGGACACTCCCTTCCCCCCGCCAATCACAGCTTCCTCACCCCGCGCCGCAGTTTTGGGTAGCGTTTAGGGCACTAGCCGTCAGGGCTGTATGTATGTATTGCTTGAAAGATAAAAGAGTAAAAGAATGATGGTGAAGTATTGTGCTGTAGGTGGTTATTTGATTAACAGTAATGACAAAAAGAGACGATTTCATTCTTTTCCTCCAGAAGAATCGAGGTAAGTAACATATTTTCCCTATTTATTCAAACAATTTGTAGGATTGAATTTTGGTATTATAAGTAATACAAATATAATTTTATACGTTTTGGTTTATTTTATTCTGTTTGATAATGTAAATAAAATGTTATTTGAGATAGACATTGATACAATTTTAATCAATTGTATATTTATTCGTTTGTTGTACGACATTTACACATTTGCGTTAAGTCGCGAGACGCCCGCATCGATGTGGGTCTTTTTGAATTAGGTAACTTGTCACGCGAAATTAGATATGTTTTGTGACAAAACATATTAAATCTTAAAGAATTTAAGTAGTATTAGTCACGCCTTCAATTAAACCCCACGTTCATCATATCCATGAATTATTATAGCGCCCAACGTGGGGTTTAATTGTAGCGTGTAAGAAAATACCTAAAAATTTATAGATAAAGTTGGAAAAACACCTAGTTTCGTGTGACTTAATATATCAAGGTAATTTTTATACTCTGCAAATTTTATATTTTGTACACTTTAGACTTTAGCGTGTGGTTTACCGTACATACATTCGCATAATTGCCAAGTGTTCATGCTAGTAAAAAATTCGGTTGTGTAAGTTTTAATTTATGGCAGTCATGCATACACGAAGATAAAAATAAATGTTTGGACTCTCTCTGTTGAAGATATCATGATTATTGACCACGTCGTTGGCTTAGTGGCTTGCTGTCAAATTTTAACGTTGTGCCTTCAGAATCGAGCCCAATATATATTTAATTAAATTAAAAATAACGCAACCGACGTCACGTTTGAATTTTCACCTTTTTGATGTAATCGAAATTCAATGAGCGATTGTCTACCGACTTGCGCGGATGTGTAATTGCAGCATAATAAAAAGAAAAAAATGACATGTGTCATACAGTGGCGTGTGACGTGAGCTTACAACGTAACATTGTAGGAACGTTTCCGCAGTTCCTTTTGTTTGGCTATAAAATCTTTTTTGTTTTTCAGATGTATATATTGGATTCAAGTGATTGGGCGACCCGACTTAAACAATAAAAGTTTAAAGAATTACCGCGTTTGCGATCTTCATTTCTGTGCTTCGGATCGTCTTGCAAAGAAATACTAAATAGATTAAAAAAATTATAATGTGCACAATGATGAATGTCGTATTTTTTCCCTGTATGTCGAAAAATATTTTATTTTAGCACATGCGCCATGTTTAGTGATATATTTAAACGATAATGAAAGAAAGAAAAAAAAAACACGCGAGTAGGAATTATTCCATAACATTAGTCCACGACGCTGGCCCATTGCGGGTTTGTGTACTTCACATACGCCTTAGAATTATTACTTCTTTGGCTGGTTTCTTAAGGTATTTTCCTTCACTAAAACATTCTTAGTTCGTTCTTTGGCCTGTGCCCGGATTCGAACCCTCGACCTCATAAACGTGAGGCGAGCGCAGTACCAACTAGTCTATCACTAATTCGTACAGTTTTGTATGGTTGCATAGAGATTTTGCATGTAAACATCGAAAGTTGGAAAAAAGATTGTATACCTACGACTTAAATCTCAATTAATCAACCACCTATATAAACTATTTTTATTTTTACGCACACTTTACGCCGCCATCACAAAGTTACTGGTACCCACGGCCGGTCCGCGCGGTCTGACACCCCTAACGATTGCCTTAGGCATGTGTGCGTGCGCTGCCGTGTGCGGACACGATTATTGTATTTGTGTAAGAATAGGTAGTCGATTTCCCGCCATCGCATACATTTTGGCACAAGTGTCCGCCCTGTGGCCGTAGGTAAGGTAAGGTAGGTAAGGTAATATCAATTATATTATTTCTATCCATATATTCCAAAAATGAAAGACTTCTCAAAAATACTCGGATTACATGCAAACTCTGTAGACTTTATCGCTTTATTTACATTAGAGTAGATTTATCCTTACTGTTGAAACACGTGGTTTCGGAGATATAGTCTCGCAGACGCAAGATAACTATGCATTCCAATCTTGTGAATCACACTACATACTATCATGAACTGACTTTCTTACAAGTATCAAGCGAATACGTGTTTTACAGCGTCCAACGTACAACGTCCAAACGGAAGGACAGAAGTCCACGTGATGGTTAGCGGCCACTGTTGTAACACACGCTGCAACTTTTGCATCACTGTTTTACTTATAATCAATGATCGTATGTAGGTAGGGTCACTTATGTGAACATTCCGAATATAGACATTCCTTTTCACGGGACGTCTTTTTTGTAATGAAAATCCCGGATCTCATAAATCAATAGTAATACTTAATTAATATGTTTAATCTACTTTTTAAGTCTAGATCTTTATAACCTCAAAGTAACAAAAAAAAACAGTAAATAAATTCGCATTACTTTTGATTACGACGAAATAAAGAGTAAATGTTACTTCAAATTAAGATTTATGTTTCAATGAAAACTTCATCAGAATTGGTTCAGTAGTTTTTACGTGATGCGTGCACAAACAGAGAAAAAGACAAAAAAAGGTTTTTTTTTTGTATTCTTTAACTTATCATTCATTCCAAATATATATATATTTGCAAATATTTTCAATGTACGACACGCGATGTTTGTTTTTATTTGTTTGAGGTATTGGAATCCATATTCCAACGAACGAATGCAGGTAATAGTTTTACTAAACTACCGGCTCTTACAACTACGAAATAGACACATTTTCCCCAACGATCTCTCAGAACATTTTTCAAACTACGTTAGAGATTAAGTGTTAACTGCAACGATCTCTATGTACTACTAGATGGAGCGTTCCAAACAATCGCTCTGTTCCACGTAAGTAGCCACAACTCTTTCACATTCACTTTGAAACTTGTGCAGTTACTACTCAGAACATTTAATTATATACTAAATATTGACATTAATTATAGCGTCAATATTTAGTAATAATTAAATGTTCTGAGTAGTAACTGCACAAGTTTCATTGTGAATATGAAAGAGTTGTGGCTACTTGCGTGGAACAGAGCGATTGTTTGGAAAGCTCCATCTAGTAGTACATAGAGATCGTCGGTTAACTGAAATCAGACTGCAGTTACATCATTGTTCTATGGAATGTGCGTTGTCAATTACTTTACGTCATTTTTAGGCTTTGCTCTGAATGGAACTGAAGATGGATTTCAGTTCAAAACAGTCGTATTTCACCAATATTGTTTAGAAACAAGGGGTAAGTACATTTCTCTCACATGTTGACACCTCGTTAGGTCCCTTGTTAAAATACCGATAAAACTAAAATCATTACACACATGACATGACCTACTGTAACATTTTAACTCTATTGATTGCGTAGGTATTGATTCATTAGTTATTCATCTTGATTTCCATTGTAGTGTAGTGAATTGATTGCCGGTCGCAATATGTAGGTCGGGAGTTTTATGGCCTGTAAATTATTGTCTGACCTAATATCTGAGATGTTATAAACAACAGGCTATGTATATTCAAGAGTCTATTTACTCTAAAGCGTGGAAACTATCGATTTGTTCCGTATTTTGTAAGGCGAAAGAAAAACTTTTTTAACGATATTGAAACTGTGTCGTTTATTTAAAAAAAAAAATTATGTTTATTCCTTAATGAAATGAAATGAAATTATTTATTTCAGAAAGATATTTCCATATATAATTAGTAGGTCTTAAACTAGGTTAGTAGGGAGTCATATTTTTTTTTTCGTCAGTTGTACAATAGAAAATCAGTGAATTATAAAATGTCAGTTAAAAATACAGAATAAACATAAAAAAAAATTAAGCCTAAGAAAGCCTTCTTTCTTCCTCGAGACATGCACTGGCGTTTTGCTATTTTAAGGTATTAAACTGTACTATTTTCATATAAAAAAATTCGTGTGATTAGTTAAAGAACTGATTAACAATAATATTACTTGAATTTGTTATATCTGTTCTAATTAGTGAGAAAAAAAAATATGAAACGTCACTAAAACTGCATAAAAAGACTTCTAGCGTTCATATAACTATATAACATCACGTCAAGGGGTATCACGGGGCGAAAAGCGGGCGAAGGAAAGCCACTTTGCGACATTACATCGTCTCTGCCTACCCCTCTAGGACCAAGGCGTGAGCATTATGTATGTATGTATAAACAAATCCATACACTAAATACTAACATGTTTAGTTACATAAAAATTCCAAACCCTGTCTGCATAAGTGCTTGTTGTCAACGAAAAATGTTGCCAAGCGACCCAAAACCAGTTTGAACCATTCTTGTTTGTCAATGTCAGACAGAAACAACGATCTCTATATACTACTAGATGGAGCGTTCCAAACAACCGCTTTGTTCCATGAAACTGCGGCTCCGGGAGCCGCAACTCGTTCACATACACTTTGAATTAAACGTGCAGTTATTACGCAGAACATGTAATTATTTACTAAATATTGACGCTATTTACCCGTAGCGTCAACATTTAGTAAATAATTAAATTTTCTGAAGTGAATGTCAACGAGTTGCGGTTCCCGGAGCCGCAGTTGCGTGGAACAGAGCGATTGTTTGGAACGCTCCATCTAGTAGTATATAGAGATCGTTGGACAGAAATGGTTTAGTTGATGAAAGTGATATCACATTTGTCGTAAACACGTGTATATTCAAGTTGGACTGGAAGTGGTCCCTGTAAGGGATAAGATCGCCTTAATATAGATTATTATTATATTTGCTTTGATTTTTTCTAAGTCAGGATTCGAATCACTGCCGTCTAGGACTTGGTACCGACGCTTTCGGATTGTGAAGCGGCGCGGGATTTTGTGTCACATCGCTCTCGCGACCCTGACGATTGGCCCCGGCAATCGGGGCCGCGCCTATTTTTATACCTAAAATGCGAAGTGAGCCAGGCCTGGTATTACATGAAAAATGAAGCTAAGTTATTTTATAAGGAGGTGTTATCTGTATCTCTCTGTATTGTTGAGTACACACAAGTTATCAGTAATTTAGTGTCGACTAGAAATAACTAGAAATATTTGATACGAAAACATCTATGTCTTATTGGCAGGCATATTGGTGATCGCAGTGGAGAATGCTGATGCCCGTCCTTGATGCATTCCTTTAGAGTCCCCACAGACTGCAAACTTTATATCGGTCGATAATTTAGTCGGATTGAGCTGCTAGTACGCACACTGGGCCAACAAACCGTCATGGTGTGCGCACTTGCATACATCTTTATACTGTTTAAGAGCCTGACTAAATTATCGGCCGATATAAAGTATGAAGTCTGCGGGGACTTTTAGTCGTCTTGACGACACCAACGGGAAGACTGGGGGTGGCCCTATTTTAAGCCGGGAACCACACGGCAAACTGATAAATATATACATACAATAATAGCAACAATGGCAAGGTGAAGCTCCCGACTATACAAAATAAATCAAATGACATCATTCATTCGCCAAGTACGAACGTGTTCTATCCCTTTCTAACCTACACGTTCCTGCTTCGAAAGACTGAAAAAGAACACTCAATGGGCCCAAAACAGACCGGGGTCAACATCTGCCTAATCTAAAACATTATAGTACAGCTGCCAAGATGGGATTTTGTGTCTCATGATACTTTTATTTAAGGAAGTACATAAAGACAGATTTTAGATGCTCATCTCTTAGATTATTGACCGCCTCGTTGGTCTAGTGTCTCGGTCGTTAATTCGAGCGCCAGGGGACGTGGGTTCAATGGACAGACAACTGTACAATTTGTACATGTTGGTCCCGGTCTGGATGTAATATTTGCGAATTGGTCTATCCTTGTCTACTTCCCAACATCCAGGAGTAAATCTTAATTTGGGTTAGATAAGGGTACGTATAAATATTATTATACAATAATAATATACTTTTATCTACTTTTATTACCTTATACAATAATTTTTATGTTTATAAATTAGAAATCTGTTAATGGCTAATGTTTAATTTATATTATACTGTATTATATATGTTTGTAAACTAGCTGTAGGTTTCAGAATGAATAAATAAATAAAATAAATCATAAATCTACCTTACATTATTTTGAAATGAAATGATTTGAAATAATTTATTTATTCGCTGACTTATAATTGCCCCGGATCGGTATATATCTTTTGTGCTTTTCTAACTATAAGAATGATTGTCTTTTACCATATTTTTCTTTATGGTTTAATAAGCACTTTTTGTACATTTATTTCCTATTACGGCTTATATTAAATTTTAAATAAATAAACATCAAATAATTTACAATATCGTATACATGTCGCACATACTACAACCGTAAACAGTCAAAAAGTATAGTGATGCACGAAAACCATCTCAACTGCAGCACTACACTTTGACGAGACATTGATAAATTGACAACCGTAACCGTAAAACAAGAGAGGAGTAACGCCAAGAGAAGAGTCAAACACAACTCTAGGTCATGTATCAAACTAAAGTCTAGAAACAGTCAAGTTTAAAAAAATTATGTCCTATTTCTGAGCTCATATAGTCCTCTATTATTGGCCTAGTGCGCGTCGGTGGACTCAAATACGCCTTAAGATTAACTTACTTCTCAAGTCAGGGCCGGCCCGTTCATATAGGCATACAAGGCGATGGCCTAGGGCGCTTGAATTTGGGGGGCGGCATGGCCAAGGTAGAATAAAATACTAACTTTTGTCATTCACCCGTATCACATGATATACACAAACATACATACACACACACACAATCACACACATTAATATTTCATAATGCATGTTATAAAAATTATACTCTCACATCTAGATGTATTATGTTCTAAATTAATAATTTGCGCAGTACTTTGTTTTTATCGGTTAATTAATTATTAATCTGATTGCTTGGTATGGCAGGGTGATGCGCAAAAATTCCATGGGGTGGGAGCCTGGTGACCTGATCTCACAGGTTCATCCTATTTTAGGCACCAGTCTCTCACAAAAGATAAATTGTACTCATTTTAATTTTATACATTATACTTAATCATTGTGTTGAGATAATAAATAAATGGTGTATTTTATTGTATTGTTCACTCTGCTAAATATTGTTCAATAATTCTAGATTGCACACCTAAGGTAATCAGTAAACTTTATTGCATTCCATAGTGTTAACAGATAATAAAAAGACAGAGTTCTCATGGACCCACTTGGGCACAGCAAGTAGGAGAGAGGAGGACCAACAATATTGTCGACGTTATTAAGTTGTTTAATACATAATGTACATAAATGTATTCGTATTATGTACTAGCAAATGCCCGCGGCTTCACCCGCGTGGAGTAAGTTTTTATTTCCCGAGGGAACCATTCGCAAATACATGATCTTATGCGTACTAATCAAAAATGTATGGCAATTAGTTGAACAGCCAAGCTGTGAAAGAAACAGATAAATAAACACACAAACACTATTTAGACTTAATTATATTAAAACTGTTGCCCGCAGATTCACCTGCTTAAAAAAGGTGTTTGTTTCCAGCTTGAAAAAACCCACGGTAAACCAAGCTATCCAACTCCGAACTCCTCAGCTTTATAATCCTTTTTAGTTTAAATGTATCTATACATTTGGAGAATACTACTCTCGAACACCATTTCAGCCCCTTAGGGATGGTTTTTCAAAAACTGTAAAACCCGTGTTAAATCATTACGTTTTTCGAGTACTCCTCCAAAGTTTCGAATTGTAGGAACAACTAATAGTCTTTCTCCATACTTACTTTGAACGCCTATTTTACCACCTTAGGGGTTGAGTTTTGAAAAACCCTTCATTAGTGCATACTGTAGTTATGAGGAAACTTTGTGATAAATTTCAAGTTTCTAGAGCAATCGGTTTGGAAACTACCACTTTCGAACTCCATGTCATCCACTTCATCATCATCAGGTTATTTTTGTCTCCACTGCAGGAGCACAACCCTCTCTCATCTACCGGAAACAGACGGAGAAATTGGCCTACACTCCCCGCGCTGGCCGGACGTCATCAACTTAGGGGATGACTTTTCAAAAACTGAAAAACACGTGTTGAATCATTAAATATTTAGTGTACTCTTACAAAGTTTCGAATTGATTGGAACATCTAATATTTTTTCTCCATACAAACTTTGAACCCTTATTTGACCACCTTAGGGGTTGAATTTTGTAAAAGCCTTCGATAGTGCATACCGGAGATACATAAGGAACCTTTGTGCTAAATTTGAAGATTCTAGAGCCACCGATTTGGAGACTACTACTTTCGAACTCCATTTCAGCCCCTTAGGGGATGGTTTTTAAAATCTATAAAATACTTGTTGAATCATTATGTTTTTCGAGTACTCCTCCAAAGTTTCGAATTGATAGGAACATCTGATAGTTTTTCTCCATACAAACTTTGAACGCCTATTTTACCACCTTAGGGGTTGAGTTTAGAAAAAGCCTTCAATAGTGCATACTCTAGATACATGAGGAACCTTTGTAATAAATTTCAAGTTTCTAGAGCAATCGGTTTGGAAAGTACCACTTTTGAACTCCATCTCAGTTCCTTAAGGGATGGTTTTTCAAAAACTGTAAAATACTTGTTGAATCATTATGTTTTTCGAGTACTCCTCCAAAGTTTCAAATTGATAGGAACATCTAATAGTTTTTCTTTATACAAATTTTGAACTCCTATTTTACCACCTTAGGGGTTGAATTTAAAAAAGTCTTCGATAGTGCATACCGGAGATACATAAGGAACCTTTATGCTAAATTTGAAGTTTCTGGAGCAATTGGTTTGGAGACTACTACTTTCGAACTCCATTTCAGCCCCTTAAGGGATGGTTTTTCAAAAACTGTAAAATACTTGTTGAATCCATTATGTTTTTCGAGTACTCCTCCAAAGTTTCAAATTGATACGAACATCTAATAGTTTATCTCCATACAAACTTTGAACTCCTATTTTACCACCTTAGGGGTTGAATTTTGAAAAAGCCTTCGATAGTGCATACCGGAGATACATAAGGAACCTTTGTGCTAAATTTGAAGTTTCTAGAGCAATCGGTTTATAGACTACTACTTTCGAACTCCATTTCAGCCCCTTAGGGGATGGTTTTTCAAAAACTGTAAAATACCTGTTGAATTATTATGTTTTTCGAGTATTCCTACAAAGTTTCGAATTGATAGGAACGTCGAATAGTTTTTCTCCATACAAACTTTGAACCCCTATTTGACCACCTTAGGGGTTGAATTTTGATAAAGCCTTTGATAGCGCATACCGGAGATACATAAGGAACCTTTGTGCTAAATGTGAAGTTTCTAGAGCAATCGCTTTGGAGGCTACTACTTTCGAACTCCATTTCAGCCCCTTAGGGGATGGTTTTTCAAAAACTGTAAAATACTTGTTAAATCATTACGTTTTTCAAGTACTCCTCCAAAGTTTCGAATTGAAAGGAACGTCTAATAGTTTTTCTCCATACAAACTATGAACCCCTATTTGACCACCTTAGGGGTTGAATTTTGAAAAAGCCTTCGATAGTGCATACCGGAGATACATAAGGAACCATTGTGCTAAATTTGAAGTTTCTAGAGCAATCGGTTTGGAGCCTACTACTTTCGAACTCTATTTCAGCCCCTTAGGGGATGGTTTTTCAAAAACTGTAAAATACTTGTTAAATCATTATATTTTTCGAGTACTCCTACAAAGTTTCGAATTGATAGGAACATCTAATAGTTTTTCTCCATACAAACTTTGAACCCCTATTTGACCACCTTAGGGGATGAATTTTGAAAAAGCCTTCGATGGTACATACCGGAGATACATACGGAACCTTTGTGCTAAATTTGAAACTTCTAGAGCAATCGGTTTGGACACTACTACTTAGGAACTCCATTTCAGGCCCTTAGGGGATGGTTTTTCAAAAACTGTAAAACACGTATTGAATCATTAAGGTTTTAGAGTATTCCTACAAAGTTTCAAATTGATAGGTTTATCTAATAGACGTTCTCCATACAAACTTTGAACTCCAATTTGACCCCCTTAGGGGATGAATTTTGAAAATCCGTTCCTTAGTGCTTGCCTATGCTACATAAGGAACCGTTGTGCAAAATTTCAAGCCTGTAGACTCAGCGGTTTGGGCTGTGCGTTGATATGTCAGTCAGTCAGTCAGTCAGTCAGTCAGTTTCTTCTTTTATATATATAGATTATTTGTATAAATATTATTATATAAGGTATGTATGTCATGTGGAACAAATGACCAACATAAATTTATTTATTCATCTTACGGACACTACTGGCAAGGACGATCATGAGATGAAGAATAAAACTTCCAAAGCTCTTGTACGTAACTATGGAAAGTTGGACAAATCTCTGACTGACTCTAAGTATACTGTTTTATTTTGCTGCTATTTTTTTAAGGGGCGCCGTTAAATTCGTTCGCCTAGGGCCAGCTCTGTCTCAAGCAGTTCAGTTTCCTTCACGATGATTTTCTTCACCGAAGATATTGTGGTATGATTAATAATCCGTAGTCATCATTAGGTTATTTTTGTCTCCACTGCAGGAGCATAACCCTCTCTCATCTGCCGGAGACAGACGGAGGATTTGGCCTAGACTCCCCGCGCTGGCCAGACGGGTTGGGGAGGCCTGATTGATGTTTTATAATGTATTCCCTTAGTCGCCTTGTACGACATCCACGAGAAGAGTTGGAGTGGTCCTATTCTACTCTACCGGAAACCACACGGCAAAACATAAATGACCCGACCTACCTAATCCGTAGTAAGTTCCGTAAATATTCTCTCATCACTTTAATCACTATGGAAATCTCTTAAATTGTGTCACGCTAACGAAACTTTATAATAGTGTCGAAACTTTATAAAACTGTCGATATAAGAGTCGAAGTTATCAAAATAGACACCCGACTAGACCTAAGAATTTAAGAATCCCTTGAAGTGGCAATGTTTTTTTTTGTTTCAACTCCTCTAAGCAATATGTTCTAGCATTTTGTTTATAATTGGTTTGTCAACTGTTCTTTGAATGTCCCTAACTCCATTTTCCAATCTTTAACTTTTTAATTTCCCTCTTCCTGCTTCTTATTTCTGAAATACCGTAGCACCAGATTTTAATCACCGCGCCGTCGGCGCCGACCTATTAAATTAATTCTGAAGCAGTCGGAATCCCAAATACATCTTTGCTTATGGATTGTACTGGACACAACAATCGATCTCTTTTATTACAATGTACTAACGTCCATTTTCTTTTAAACGCGTCTTTGACAGCTGTAAGAGCGTGATTGATATTACAGGAAACACAAACGTCCGCTTCACGATTTTAAACTCTACTATCTTTTAATTGAGAGTTTTTTTGTTTGGGATGTTTAAGCTAAATTATTTCTGCGCGCGGTGTAATACGGAACTAATCTTAAAAGCTGGAAAAATTCAGCAGTGCTGCCACTCTCAGCAGCACCCCAAACTTTGCACTAACACATTTAATTTTCAACTCACCTCTTCGACGGATTTCTTCGAGAACTCGTTCATGGACAGTATCCATTGCTGCACCAACTCATTAACTATAACAAGGTCATTATATAACCACGTCAATAGTTCGTTCACCCACTGTACACTCGGCGGGTCAGATCCCGTGCAGGTCGGTACTATGATACTCTGATGTTTCTTGTGAGTTAGCTGCTCAGGACCTGGAGACATACGCCCCAGTCTTCTCTTATTGGGCGGAGTAGCCGGTACAAACCCAGAAGCTTTTAAGGGGGGTTTATAACTTAAGGACGCACTTTTAATTTTAGCACTGGTAGCTAGAACACTGTCAGCACTGCTAATTATTTCGTTCGCTGTAGACTTTTTCGGTTCATCGTTCGTTTTGACAGTTTTGTCGACCTCAGCTGGTTTCTTTGCGAATCTACCGTACGCCCATTTGGCGATGCCAAGCAGGACTATGGAGAACAGGATCCAGATGAATATCAGCATGACTAGGTTGTCCATAGCTGTGTCCATATAGTCGAAGCTGCATATGAGGTCGTCTACTGCTTCGGCCAGATCAGCCATTGCTTTCCATGGTGTTCTCCACCACTGGGCGGCGTCGTGCACCGCCGCTGCGCCCTCGGTCACTGAGTCTGGGCCCGCAAACGCCATTTTTTCTCTATTTTCGAACGAACTATTTTCGTACGCAGCTCGCCGTCTCTTTCCCTCGTTACGTTCCTAAACTGCATTCATTTGTTGTGAACTTATGGTTAATACATTTAGACCGTTTAATATCACTTGAATATCATCCCATTGAACACATTTTGAAGTTGTGAGGCTCGTTTTTCGTTCGTTTCAGTCGTGGTTTGGAACTAGGTCGTCTGTGGTACGATCTTTTATCTTCATTGGAGATATTTTACATTCTGTAACAATAAAAAACATTATTTAATAACATTGCATTCTTTCGTTACACTTTGGGGAGTGTGCCCAGGAATTACACGAATTGACAGCAGGCGTGGTTAGGGACTACGTCCCTATGTACAGACATACTCGTACCACGCTCTCGCACGAAGCGTTTTGCTTCCTCTTTCATAATGCGAACTGCTAAGGAATTTCCTGCAAGTACAATTTGTATCTTTTTAAAGGAAGAGTGAATAGGAATCTTCTGGTAAGCACGCTCCACCTTAGGCATCATCATCACTTACCATCAAGTGAGATTGAAGTCAAGCTCAAACCCATTTTAAAAATAAAATCGTAAACATCGTCTATCTGTACATTGATATATTTGCAAAAAAAAATTGAGGGGTCTAAGGATAAGTAATATTGAACACATTTCAATCATTTTTGGAATTTTTGTCTGTGAGTTTGTGCACGCATCACTTAAAAACTACTGAACGGATTTTGATGGACTTTTCACAAAAACATGGGGCTTAACTTAACATTTAACGGAAGCGAAAGCAGGAGCGGAAGCGGGAGCGGGAGCGGGAGTGGGAATGGGAGCGGATTCTGTAGTTCACGCGAGCGGAGCCGTGGGCTAGCTAGTCAACAACTTTTTGGGAACGGAAAGCCGCACCAGACCCGTCGAACGGCAACAGGCTATAAGTTGTATGTTTTGCTAATCCACCCTGAATATTCTGTTCAAATGCCACGTGTGGCCGTTACTAGCTTTGCTTTTACAGTCGGAAATGGCAAACGCATAGATTGTGGTGCCTTCCACCTGATGGCAAGCGGCCACTGTCCATAAACCAGCAGGGCCGAAGCCA
This sequence comes from Esperia sulphurella, assembly GCA_947086405.1. NCBI lineage: Eukaryota > Metazoa > Arthropoda > Insecta > Lepidoptera > Oecophoridae > Esperia > Esperia sulphurella. The sequence goes on from OX352282.1 coordinate 7,571,233, forward strand.
CCTTGAGGTTAGAATGCATCGTCTGTCACTACACTGGCTCTCCTACTCTTCAAACCGGAAAACAACAATAATATTTGGCGACAGAAATAGATAAGGGAATGGTGACCATTCAGCCGTCTGGATCTGTATCCAGCTAAAATCCTAAGGTGGTCACTTACTAGATGGCGCTAGGAGTCGCACAAATAGTTTAAATTTTTCCTTTGCCATAATGCATATACTTACTCGAATTTCTGCCAACAAACTGTATTATACAGTTTAGCGGAGTTATTGTATATAGGATTTTTGGAGAGATGAATGATTGTTTTTTTTTTGTATATTGAAATTGAAATTCAAATAGTTTATTATAAATTATCAGATACATAGATTTTTACAGTCATCCTTAAAATTGTATGATTACATCAATTGAGTACGATTAAAATATAAAAATTAACAGGACAATGCATATTAGAGCTCCCACACTAGACCATGCAGTCTGTACAAAATTGTACTCTGAATGTTTGTGAACATAATTCATCATAAATCTTCGACACTAATGGTGGAACTTTAAGTGGTAGTCTAGAAGGTTGGAATGCATTTTATCGAAAAGTGTGACCAAATAATTTTGGCAAAGTTATTTGTATTATAATACGTAACAAATAAAAAATGTATTTTGCGCCTATGGCAGGCTGCCTACCACTCATTAGCTGCGTGACCTAAAGTGGTAACTCAACTGGTAAAAAATGAACCCAAGTCTTGGATGTTTATATATTTATTTAAGTACTCGTATGTGTATCCGTTATCTAGTAACCATAGCACAGGCTCTGCCTAGTTTGGAATTGGACAATTGGTGTGAATGTCTGAGATATATTTATTTATTTATTTTTAATGCCATATTGGCATTATGTTAGCCTTTTGGCCTTTAATACATCCTACTAATATTATAAATGCGCAAGTTTGGATATTTGGATGTTTGTTACTCAATCACGCTACAACCACTGGACGAATCGAGATGAAACTTGGCACACATATAGGTTCGGTCCTGGAACAGGACACAGGATAGTTTTTATCCCGAAGAACATCCCATTCCTACGGGAAATACATAATAATTTGTGATGTAAAGTTGTCCACGCGGACGAAGTCTCGGGCAACAGCTAGTTTTAAATAAATAATTATATTTTCAGGATATATTTTCAGACATGTTACAGTCACCTCAATTTTTAAAGTTACAGTAGTGACATCTAGCGCCCTGAGTGTTTTAAGTGTATACAAGCTAAGTCGTGTAGAAGAGGACTAAGTACATAATTTTGGATATTACCTACTGCTGGTATGTATTGTATATGAACCAACATACCTGCTTGTGTTGTGTTGTCTTTAGGTTGTTTTTGTACTACTACAGAGTTAAACTTAAATTTTTAACAACATTTGTTCACTTTTTCAATGAAAGACTGGCTACCCATAGAACAGGGAATCCTAGTTTGGGAGCCAGGCTACTGCTTGTAATAATATATCTACATAAATATGTCTAGTATAAGAACCCTACTGTTCTTGAACCAATAAAGTTATTTGTATTTGTAGTTAAAAATAAAACCATACCATAAATTATGTTCCCAATTATTATTCTCTGTACTTATAACATTATTTGTTCTGAGCCCACACTAAAGTCCAACCATTAACCAGTAGCGTTAGATTATTATCCATATTTATATATCTTATCTATCCCAACCCTGATCCCTGTTAGATCCTGATCCTATTAGCATACAGAACGGCTATAAAATAAACATAGACCCAACGGCGTGTGACCATTTATAGTCCACTACAATGTAGTCGGGATCGGAGTTCGGTAATACAGTTTTTAAATGTAAGGAACCACTTTTAAGTAAATTAATACCTATGTCAGAGGTTCCCGCTCTTCCCAGGCGGAAAGTTGTACATACAATAGTATTAAAACTAAATGAATTTTATTTAATTTCCAAAATAATGTATTGTTGTTTTAGAATTTGAAATGAAATGAATATGAAACTTGGTACACATATAGGTTAGGTCCTGGAATAGGATATGGGATAGTTTTTATCCCGAAAAATAGCCTGTTCCTACGGGAAAACATAATAATTTGTGATTTTAAGTTGTCCACGCGGACGAAGTCGCGGGCAACAGCTAGTATTACATAATATACATATACCTATACATATATACACTTGTCTAATCCCAAATAAGGATTTTCTCCTGTGCTAGGATAGGACAACTCACAAATATAACATCCAGACCGGGACCAACTTGTACAAAGTTGTCTGTCTCCAGTAGGAATCGAACCCATGACCCCAATGACCAAGCACTAGGCCAGCGAGGTGGTAGTGTCATTTAAGTACCTACTTGCGACGAAAATATGTCGCGGAAGGTTAATATGGACATTCCTTTATAAGGGATTTTATTAACTACTAGCTGTGCCCGCAGCTCCGCTCGCGTGTTCTACAGAATTAAATAAAGTTGAAACTTATTAAGCGTTAATTCCCGTCCCCCTTCCCCCTTCTCGCTCCCGCTTCAGCTTCAGCTCAGATTCCTGCAACTTCAATGTACATACACGCGAAGGTTCTATTATCAATAGTTTCCGCAGCGCATGCGATGAAAGACAGTTTATGGCTAATTTACACCTTTTTTTTTTTGCACATTTACACCTTGGGTTACATTATTGAAGTTTTAGTAGGGATCCCTAATTTTTATGGTAATAAATATAGCCTATGTTACTCAGGGATAATGTAGCATTCTAATGGTGAAAGAGTTTTCGAAATTGGTCCAGTAGTTTTTGAGTTTATTCGTTACATCATCATCAGGTTATTTTTGTCTCCACTGCAGGAGAACAACCCTCTCTCATCTGCTGGAGACAGACGGAGGATTTGGCCTACACTCCCCGCGCTGGCCAGACGGGTTGGGGAGGCCTGATGGATGTTTTATAATGTATTATTCGTTACAAACATACAAATTTTTCCTCTTTATAATAATAAAGTGTAGATGTAGATAGTGTAGGTAGATGATGAGTTTTTTTTAATAAATCTGGGGAATTATCTCGGAATATCCATATTAACATAAACATTTTACACGCATATGAGTATTTTTTAGTTATTTATTTATCTTTATTATAGAGTTCCACTATTAAAATTTATTGAATTATTATATTCATATTCATATATTGTTTCATGTAGTTTAAAAGATGTTAGATAACAATACACAGGTACTAACATGAACCCTGTAAGGGCGCTACAATATATGTAAAATTATCAATTAAAAATATAAAATTAAATTATAAAATAGAAATTGATTTTTAAAATATTTACAATGTCAGCATATTAATGAATTTAAATGTCAATAAAAAACTTATAAATCTATATAATATAAAATGTCAGAAAAACTAATAAAATAAAAACATTAAGTTGCAAGTACACACATATTGCAAGTATATAAGTGACATTACCTAATTCCGTCCTCCGCTTACGAAACAATGGAGAATTATTATTAAGGACAAGGTTTGACTGAGTATTGTTGGGTTAGGTTGTAGGTTCGGTTCTCTCGCACGCACCCATCCGCCACTTGTACCAGTTTGTACCATTGATGTACAACTGGTAGTGATTTGTCCCATTTGTACCGTCCTGACCAAAGAAGAGGTCAAACTGGATTTAATTTTTTACGCAATCGGCCGAATAATGCTAAACATTAGAGTTTATAAAATAAAAAACCAATAGTCCACTACAACTATAGGAAAAAAATATCTCTGATGGCGCGCCATGGTAAACTACAGGCAACGAACGAAATAAATGTCTATTCCTAGATGTTTTATAGTTTTTTTTTGCCTAAAATTTAAAGGGTTTGGAAAATGAACTTTCCTTTAACAAACCTTTCTAGGGTTTCGTATGGAAATGGTAAAAACGGAACCCTTATGATGCGGGGGAGGGCAAAATTTTGAAAAGTCGTTACTAGGTCAAATGGGGTATCGTATGAAAGGGTATTTGTACATTCTAAAATAAGTTTTCGTTTCATTTTATACCGCTTAGTTTTCGACTTATAATGAAAAATATCTGAAAAAATACCATTCCCTTTATCCCCGAAGTTTGCACAGCGAAAAATCTTAAATAATAATTTAAGTTGATACAGGTTTGTGTACATAATATAGGAAAAATAAAACGATGTGTCTAACTAGCACAGTTTTATAGAAATCAACCAAAATCCTTTACAAACAAACTTAGTTATACAGTCCTAAAAATGAACTTTATGCTTACACCCTAGGATATTATTCCGGTAGAGTAGAATAGGACCACTCCAACTCTTCTCGTGGATGTCGTACAAGGCGACTAAGGGAATACATTATAAAACATCAATCAGACCTCCCCAACCCGTCAGGTCAGCGCGGGGAGTGTAGGCCAAATCCTCCGTCTCTCTCCGGCACCACTCTGGTCATCGTTTCATTGCTACACTCCCATTTGCTAGAGGGGAAGTGGGAACTCTGTTCCTACTTTGACTCTTTACTTCTTTAATGAAATTTGTCTGGGGCCCAAGGTAGCGTAAATTCATGACCTGGGACTTGCCCTACCTTCACTGGTAGCAGGTCTTTGCAGGTACCTCCGTTGATCCTCGCTTAGAGGAGTTGCGGGGGGAGAATGGTGAGGAGGCGGGAATGTCTCCGGCAGATGAGAGAGAACCCTCTCTCATCTGCCGGAGATCAAGCATCTTGATCTTAGGTTCATCATCATCATCAGGTTATTTTTGTCTCCACTGCAGGAGCACAACCCTCTCTCATCTGCCTTTTCCCAACATAAAAGAACGACGAATAATAAATATTTTTTTTTATTTCAAGATGCTATCGGAAAAAAATTATGTTCCCACGCTGACAACCTCTTAACCTTAAAAAAGCAGCGTCACCTACGCGAGACCTAGTACTGCCTTGCGTGGCCTATGCCTAACAGCGGGCGTTGACTTGGTAATCGAGACCAGTAATTTTAAAGGCTGAAACAGTGATTTAGTTCGTTTAAATAGGCTCTGAGTCATAGCATGATTTTTGAGGCACTAACGAATTAATGATGTAACATACTGACCTCACTGAATGGTTCATTATTGGTAACTACCTATTTCCTGCCGCCAAATATGGCAAAGACCTAGTCAGATAGGTAACTCAGAGCATAGCTCTTTCCATAGCCCGCTGAGCCAAAGTCAAAGTCAAAATCATTTATTGCATATGAGTACACTTGGTACATTTATACACGTCATCTTTTTTATCGACTACCGCTTCCTAGGTGTAAGCGCTGTGAAGAAGAACGGCGCAACAAACTTCACGCAACACATCTTTTAAAAATCAAGTTTGCATACAATTAATAAAGATTTTGCGAAGCTGAATTAACATTATACCAGGCATCTTTGTCATTCAAATAATCGTTTATTTTATAATAGGCTTTCTTACAAAGTTGTTTTTTAATGTGAATCTTAAACTTTCTGTCCGTCATATTTAAGATTTCCTCTGGTAGTTTGTTGTAGAAGCGTATACATTGCCTCGTGAACGATTTGCTAACCTTACTTAGTCTTAACCCTGGTAAAACAAGTTTATTTTTTGTTCTTGTATGCACTAATGTTGTCACAGTGCCTCAAAAAGAGAGATAATTTTTTTTTACATATAAAATATTATCTAAAATGAATTGACCAGCTACTGTTAATATGCTTATTTCTTAAAATTTTCTCTTAATAAGTCTCTACAACGCAGATTATAGATTGCCCTAACTGCTCTTTTTTGCAAGATAAAAATGGTCGCTACATCTGCTGCTTGACCCCACAGTAGGGTAGCGACTTTTGAGTTTTCGGGCTAGTCCCACTGTCAGTGTCTATTTTTCGGCAACGTAGGTCATTCGGGGTAGGACGCACTGGTTGAAAACTTTAGAGTATGTAATCTTTTAGAAGCCCCTTAATTTTTTTTTACCATGGGGCTGTGTATAAACTAGTAATTAAATGTATTGATAGTGAATGTCGAATTGATCCAGTATTTTTCCACCGCCTGACCTCGGCTTCTCAGACCGTATATTCGAAAACCAGGTTATTCGAGTTATAAACTTTTTAATAATAAATGGCATAATGTACATGGTTGGTAACAAGGATCGGACTTCGGTAGTTGCGACGAAAACATGGCAGATTCCTTGTCACAGGATTTAATACTGAAAATCAGTAGTAATGATTAAAAGGAAAGGAAAAGTATTTTATTTTACTGGTAAGCGGGAGGCCGAAGAGGAATTATAGATTACGAGCTGTTGTCCGCGACTTCGTCCACGTGGACAACTTAACATCGCAAATTATTATGTATTTCCCGTACTAATGGGATGTTTTTTCGGGATAAAAACTATCCCATATCCTATTCCAGGACCTGACCTATATGTGTGCCAAGTTTATTCCGATCCTTTCAGTGGCTGAAGCGTAATTAAGTAAGAAACATCGCGCACGCAGCAAGTAACTAATAACTCATCTGTGATAAGTGTATGAATGCATATCCAATTCCGTAGCAAGTACATAAATGATACTACCTAATTCCGATCTCTGAATAATAATAATAGCGGCGATATCTTGGGTGATGTCATGCAAGGTCGGGTCGGTCGGCCGGTCGACGATAATGTAATACGACCGATTAAATACATGTTTTTGGTCCAACTGAAGGTTTTTTTAGGTTTCCGTCAAACAAAACTGATATTAGTATGTCTGTCTCATCATCAGCCGAACCACCAGCCGTCACTGCTGAACATAAACCTCCCAGAATGCCACTTTTGGTGAGCTGTCCATTGGGGGATTGGTTATAATCACCAAGCTTGGTAGGCGGATTGGTGATCGCGGTAATGATATTAATGTACACAGGAGAACGCTGCTGCCCGTCACTGCTGCAATCTCTTAGTCGCCTTGACGACACCCACGGGAAGATTAGGGGTGGCTCAATTCTAAGCCGGGAACCTCACGGCAATTAATTCTAATTTTTCTTGCGAGAGCTTCATGTAGCTAAAGTAAGGGCATGTAACATTTTACTATGGAGGCATACCTACTGTCGGCCATTTTGAAAAAATCTCGAAATCGCGGCCACTGATCAAACAAACCTGGAAATATCGACAGAGAATTTCAATACAAACAAAAAAATTTATATAGTCAAAATCCTAAAGTTTCGACTTTCCGAGATGGTCAAAAACATCACACGACCATCTAATCCATTCGTATTGGGTTGGTCTTTGGTCTTTATAAGTTGACGATTGTAAGTTGGCAGGTTGGTCTTTGTAAGTTGACGATTTGTTGGCTTATAAATTCGCCAGCCAAACCAAAAACGCTTATCTGACCTCGCGTCTGACCACAGGAACACCGGGTGACATCACTTGCCGACCACCGAGCTCGGTGATAGCAGAATTACAACAATACATTAATTAACAGTTAAATCAGCACTATTAAAATAACTAGTTATATTTTGGTCTTCTATTGACGTATTAAGAGAAACAAGAGGTGTTAAAAATATACAATTTGACATATTTTTTTATTGTTGATGGGTTTGCGCTTGACCTTAATCTCACCTGATGGTAAGTGATGATGCGGCCTAAGGTGGAGCTTACGCAGAAGATGCCTATTCACTCTTCCCTTAAAAAGATCCAAATTGTACTTTTCCGGAAATACCCCAGCTGGCAAGGAGTTCCATTCCTTTGAAGTTCGCATTATGAACGAGGAACCAATACTAATACTAAAGGGGGGGGGGGGGGGGGGGGCGCAGAGACTCACATGCGGCTGGCATAACTGGATACCAATACGGAGGCCCACACAAAATATTGGTCTTCTATACATCAAGAGGAATTGAATTTGATATGTGAAACGCTCTCTACACATACGTTTAACAAAAATTATGTACTAAAAGTGTAAAGTGATAATAATAGTTATATCAGAACTGTTAGCGACGTGCTCAATATATATGTCGGCGAAATAATAAGAGGTGCTGATTTGGAGGCACAGTGTGTGCTCGGCGCGCCGTTCGGCTTTGTTCGGCGATCGTCGCGAGCACGCGCTGACGGAACGTCGGGTATAACTGGCGCAGCCGCATAACCGGGACAGTCTTCGATGGAAAGGCGTGCGGTGCGCAGGCGTTACGCTGACAGATCGTCTGCCTTCTAAAATCGTTACTTGTTGATATAGTGTAATTTCATGTAGTGTCATTGAAGCTAGTAAATGTGTTAACTTTGTAACGGCGTCATACTCAATTTGGGAGCCCACACTTTCGGCGGAACCAGGACCCTACGACATATAAATGTTAATTGGGACAAACCTACCTAATTTTACTATTGTATTATTTTGTTAGTAGTAAGACGGTAGTTAATTATTAATATTTGGTCGACCACCCTATGCAAAGGTCTGCGACCCGCAGTCCGCAGCTAACCGCCAGCCCAATCGCGCGACTACTTCTCTGTAATATCACGTGTATTTTCAATAAACCCTACTTTTTGCTACCCGACACATAAGTAACAAGAACAAAAGAAACAAGAACGACCATAACAAAACAATTCGCTAGTTGGTTAATTTTCACGCACACACGAGGTCTTCACTCGTTGGCGACGTGTAATCAAACAACTGAACAGCCCCAGTGGCTGTCGCTACTGAAAACCAATAAACTTTTATCGTCAGTTTCAAAATGCGCATAGTTTCATGAAACCACAGCTGTAACTATGCGCGGTAACACGTGTTAGTTATGTAGTCGACGCCTCATTGATTCAGCTAGTAATACACTAGCTGCGCACGCGGCTTTTCTCGCTTTCCCCTTTCCTCCCGCTCCCGTTCCCTCTTCCACTCACGCTCTCGCTCCCACTCTTGCTCCCTCTCCCACTCACGCTCTCGCTCCCCTACTCCCCCACTGCCACCGCCACCGTACTCCTAAGACCTTTTGCACATTATAAGACACAAGACAAGAAAAAATTTCTATGCGCGTGTCTGATCCGACATAAGAAAAAATGTCTTGTAATATGTATGGTCTCGTATAACAACCAATGCGACTGGATTTCTTGTAAGACATTTCTCATGAGACACAAGAAATTTTCTGATAATGTGCAAAAGGGCTCACTCATCGCGATCTGAATGCCGAGTATTATATATGTACTTCTTTGAGTGCGTTTTTAAAAACTATAAATTCGGATAACTCATTAAAGGCTAATACTCCAAACGATTACTATCATCATCATCATCAGGTTATTTTTGTCTCCACTGCAGGAGCACAACCCTCTCTCATCTGCCGGTGACCGACGGAGGATTTGGCCTACACTCCCCGCGCTGGCCAGACGGGTTGGGGAGGCCTGACTGATGTTTTATAATGTATTCCCTTAGTCGCCTTGTACGACATCCACGGGAAGAGTTGGAGTGGTCCTATTCTACTCTACCGGAAACCACACGGCATATGATTACTATGATTAATGAAAACTCCATCAGAGTTAGTTCAGTAGTGTTTACGTGATGCGTGCACAAACTAACAGACAAACAGACAAAAAATCCAAAAATATCTTCTATTATTTATCCTTTATCTCCATTATTTTTGCAAATATTTTCAACTAGCTGTTGCCCGCGACTTCGTTCACGTGGACAACTTAACATCACAAATTATTATGTATTTCCCATAGGAATGGGAAATTTTTTCGGGATAAAAACTAGCCTATATCCTATTCCAGAACCTAACCTACATGTGTGCCAGTTTCATCACGATCCGTCCAGTGGTTGAAGCGTGATTGAGTAACAAACATCCAAAAATCCAAATATCCAAACTTTCACATTTATAATATTAGTAGAATGTATATTTCATTCCAGATTAATAGTCCTATGAAAACCAACGCTATTTACGTCTCGGTAACATATACATGAAAGGGTCACCAGCAGCAAAAATAGGTTTGTATTACCAAGTAAACTTTGCGGTCCACTTAGGAACACCATCTATTGTGTATTTTGTTTTCGAGACGCAAATGCGTTTGTTTTCATAGGACTATTAATCTGGAATGAATATACAGACACGCGAAGTTTACGTTTTTATTCAGTCGATTATTTGGTTAGTCGTGCGTTTGGCTGACTCGAACTCTAGATGTCGTGGGTTTGATTTCCAAGGACGATATGAATTGTTTTGTCTTGACTACACTAGCCTTTAAAAGGAAAATGCCATAGATTACTCAACAGTTACTTCGTAACAGATACTCCACTCCCTAGTATGATGAAAATACCTACGCTTTTAATCGCCTAACGTCAGACAACACACGCAAAAATGTGTCTAAGGCGCTCGACTTAGGGTTGTTATTACTCTGTACGGGGCGGGTGAGAACTTATCGCTGAAGGTTCGATCGAGTGACGGAGGTATGAACATGCTAATAAAATGTACACAAACCTCTCATTAGCATTGAAAGTCATTGGTAATTAATTTACAAGCAATTAGCAAGTGTTTGCGGCAGAAATGGGTTACCCTTATTTGTAACTAGCTGTGCACGCGGCTTCGCTCGCGTGGACTACAGATTTCATAAAAAAACGTTCATGCTCCAACTGTCACTACCACTTACCCGTAAACCTAACTCATCGCAATCTGAATTGCGCCGAGCATTACACTACTTCATTGTATATTAATGTATGACAGTTTTTGAAAACAATAAATAGCGTGACTTTTGTTTAAAAAGCCGATTGCGATAAAATAAAGACTGAATGTCATCCGAATTAAGCCCAGTGTTGTACTGAAAATTTCATAAGAATCGGTTCAGTAGTTTTTATGTGATGCGTGCACAAACTAACAGACAAACAGACAAAAGTTTCATAAATTGTCTAAATGTATTCTATAACTCGCTTTTAGCGATAAGACCGCCTAGATGTACATGTGTAAGCTACTTTATTATTGTAACTTTGTTTTTTATCGTACAATAAAAAAAATCGAATTAAATTGAACTCATCCTTATATGCCAATTTTTTTTTATAATATTCAATGTACAGACACGCTAAGTTTACTTTTTATTTAACAGATGCTTAGATATTTAGGTAACAAGGCAGGTTATGTGTTCGCGGTTGTTTATAGGTAAAGCGTGTGGCCAATCTTTTAGGAAACCCCGTAACGTTTCACTCGCCGATTTTGCTACAGATGTTCAATCTGTACAGATGTTGGTCTGGTAATTAATTTTAGTTTGCAGTCTTTGGGGGCTGACGAGTATTTTTTTAAAGACCAAAATCCCCCCCTACCCTTTCTGATTAGGGCTATGGATGCTAAAATTAGTGACCAGACTTACTACCGCAGTTTCATCAAAATGAAGTTCCCTTGGACGTAAAGTTTAATTTAACATGTTCCTGGAAATATTTAACGTACGAGTCTATGTCAAATATAACTTCAATCAGTTCTGTAGTTTTTCAGTTATCCAGCGGAGAGACAGACGGATAAATAAGGTTCGCTTTAAAAGTATTTCGACGACATTGCCGTCATCAATTTCTGGAAAATAATTGGTTCTCTAGTTTTTAAATTAGTCGGCGGACAGGCAGACTAAAAAGATTCGCTAGTCTAACTTACCTATTGACGCACATGTTTATTTAACACATCTGCACTCAACACAACAAGACCTGATCGCATGAAGCGCGCACAGAGACTGGCGAATGGTCGGTTTAAAAAATAACTAGAAAACGCCATTTGGTTTTCAAATATCATGCAAAATTATTCATTACTTCAAAAGCATAGAGCATGAAGTCAGTTAATGAGACGTTGTTATTAGGGTTGCCTATCCTACCGAAACACTCTATCGCTGTTTCTTTCAATTCATTTCATTTGTCTTTATTCCCCATATAGGTTTTGTGCTGGAATAGGATATAAGATAGTTTTTCTCCCGAAAAACATCTTATTCCTACGGGAAATACTTAATATTTTTTAAAGTTAAGTTTGTCCACGCGGACGAAATTGCGGGCAATAGCTAGTTTATAATAAATACTATGAAAATGTAGGGCGCCGCTTCAGAGGCCAGCGACAACCTCGCGCATAACCACGATTGTCGTGTGGTTCCCGGCTTAGAATAGGGGCCATCCCTATCTTTCCCGTGGGTGTCGTCGAGGCGACTAAGGGATTGCACCAAGGACGGGCAACTGCGTTCTCCTGTGTGTGTATGTTAAGATCATTACTGCGATCACCAATCCGCCTGCCAAGCGTGGTGATTATGGCAAATGCCCCAATGGACAACTTACTAAAAGTGGTATTCCATTGGGGAGGCCTATGTCCAGCAGTGGACGTATTGATGGCCACGACTGGTCGCGATCCACAGAAGCGCCTGTGCGTTTCGTTACAGGGCTACTGATGGTAAGTGAAGATGAGGCCTAAGGTTGAGCGCGCTTACCCAGAAGATGCCTGTTCACTCTTCCCTTAAAAAGATCCAAGTTGCACTTTTTCGGAAATACCCAAGCTGGCAGGGAGTTCCATTCCTTAGCAGTTCGTATTATGAAAGAGGAAGCAAAACGCTTCGTGCGTGAGCGTGGTATGTCTACTACATAAGGATGAAACGTCCGGTGATGGTGGAATCAACTCGTGCAGACCCTGGGTACACTTCATCATCATCATCATAAGGTTATTTTTGTCTCCACTGCAGGAGCACAACCCTCTCTCATCTGCCGGAGACAGAAGGAGGATTTAGCCTACACTCCCCGCGCTGGCCAGACGGGTTGGGGAGGCCTGATTGATGTTTTATAATGTATTCCCTCAGTCGCCTTGTACGACATCCACGGGAAGAGTTGGAGTGGTCCTATTCTACTCTACCGCAAACCACACGGCAGTACACTTACTCCAAATCAAACTGATTCATTATTTAGAACTTATTTAACGAACTTGTAAAAAACACTGATAACTATAGCTAAAATATCTGCCCTTGTGTCGGTTAATTTGTTACATAGCTCATTGTAGTCCTAACTAACAGTAATACTCTGTTTGTGTAGTCTGTTATCAACTGTTATCGTTCATTTGGTAGTTGATAATTTAAACATGTGGTAAGGTGAAATTTTAATCATTTGCTTGAGTTAAATTTTATCATAATTATCAATGAGCTAATGGCGAGAGAAAGTCAGAGGGCGGCTGCAACGCCGTCTTTAAAGTAACATACTTTAGGATTACCCTTTGCCACAGTCCGTATACGTTTGTGTGTGTGCGTAAATTATTGTAGGGCTAATCCACCCAGCGCGCAAACATAGTCGATCGAGACAGGGACAACGTTATACGTCACGTACGTAGTGCTTCTCAGTCTAACTTATAGCGATGAACTCTCAGCGCCGGTCGCTAGCGTAGTATTTTTTTACGGGCGGGCGGGGCGGCGGCCCAGTAAGCCAAAGGTAAGAGACCACCGGTCATGCGCCGTATCGAAATGTGTCAAGTGTACAAGAGGTTATGTTTTGAATGTGTTGTTCGATTTATTTAATACATGTGTGTTTCGTAATAGCATGTAGGTATGCATGTGTGCGAAAAGTTGGAGTAAGTTTAGAGTTGTATTTCCAGATAAAAATCCTATAGCACTATCCTAGGAAAAGGACGAGTTATGTCCTATTGAGACGAACTGCGAATGGAACGAGTTGCAAACGTGTGACGCATTCGATCGGCCTTACTAATTATCCAAACTTATGTTATAGGAAGTTTTTCTTTTTGGTAAACTCAGAAGCTACTAAACCGATTTTAAAAGATCTTAAATAAAATTGATAAAAGTGTGCGTGAATGCATCATATCAGTCATTTTGTCTGCAGCCGAAACAATGGCTCTGATAAGTTCACATTGTGTGATAATCTGGTAATGATAAGAATTGAATATGATTGATTGTAATAATACAATATAAACATTAATATACGACAGAGGCAAGTATTAGGTACTTTGCCGAATGTGCTAAAGACAGAGAACCCAGACTCAGCTATCATCGGAATTAGGTAGGTTGGGTCATTTATGTTTTGCCGTGTGGTTTCCGGTAGAGTAGAATAGGACCACTCCAACTGTTCCCGTGGATGTCGTACAAGGCGACTAAGGGAATACATTATAAAACATCAATCAAGCCTCCCCAACCCGTCTGGCCAGCGCGGGGAGTGTAGGCCAAATCCTCCGTCTGTCTCCGGCAGATGAGAGAGGGTTGTGCTCCTGCTGTGGAGACAAAAATAATCTGATGATGATGATGATGATGATGGGTCATTTATGTAGGTACTTCTAGAAACTCGACTTCGAATGGCCTGGGTCCCGTGATTTCTTTAGATTTAATTTCCGATTCCGAATTTGCAATAATAAAAGCATGCGTCGAAGTATTTTGTTAAATGTTGCAGTCTGCATGACATGCAGACTTCAAGTTCTAGTTATTTATTAAAAATTACAACTAGTGTTTGAAACGATTAATATTAAATTAGGAATTTAATAATACACACAAATAAAAATAGTAAAAAAACCAAACAAATACTAATAAATAACTAATGTTACTTGCAAGGTGACTTGCACCTTAAAACGCTAAGAAATATAATAATTATATAATTCGGCTTATTTTTCCATTCATTATTAAAGTTCTTCCAGAGTGTAGAAGTACATTTCCAGCAAAAAGCTCCTCAATTTATCTTTGAATTCATTGACATTTGATATCGAGCAAAAACTTTATGCGAATATTTCTGCTTACAATATAGTCGCAAAGTAGTGGTGCTCAACCTGTGTAGAATAAAAATAGCCAGACAAAAAGTCAGGCTCGCGCCGCCGCCGTGGTTACGTAATGATGACATCATGGCGCTAGAAGGCTGCTGTGGTGATGTCATAGTGAAAAACAAGGCTAGGGGTCGACAGCCGGCGTCGGGGAGACAGCCGATAAATATTCGAGCGTAACCCCCAAAAGTTATTAAAAAAATGTACTACTAGATGGAGCGTTCCAAACAATCGCTCTGTTCCATGTAAGTAGCCACAACTCTTATTACGACATTATTTAACCGTAGCGTCAATATTTAGTAATAATTAAATGTTCTGCGTAGTAACTGCACAAGTTTCAAAGTGAATGTGAAAGAGTTGTGGCTACTTGCGTGGAACAGAGCGATTGTTTGGAACGCTCCATCTGGTAGTACATAGAGATCGTTGATTTCAACCAATGCAGAATCTGTGCCACTGTGAGGCCAGTCTCACTCCCAACGATCTCTATGTAGTACTAGATGGAGTGTTCCAAACAATCGCTCTGTTCCACGCAAGTAGCCACATCTCTTTCACATTAACTTCGAAACTTATGCAGTTACTACTCCGAACATTTAATTATTTTTCAAATATTGACATTATTTAACCGTAGCGTCAATGTTTAGTAATAATTAAATATTCTGCATAGTAACTGCACAAGTTTCATTGTGAATGTGAAAGAGTTGTGGCTACTTGCGTGGAACAGAGCGATTGTTTAGAACGCTCCATCTAGTAGTACATAGAGATCGTTGCTCACTCCGGACTTTGTATACAAAAATCGCCGAGTACGGCCGGCGCCCGGCGGGTAACAATCAGTCGATTGCCGCTCGAATAATTAATTTACCCATTAACTACATCTATGTGTGAATCTGTGGGTGTGTATGTATGTGACATTTATAAGCTAACAGCTTATAAAAAAATTGATACGAACAGGAAAATTATTTACATATTTCAAAAAGGATACATTTTAGCAGAACCATGTTCAGTGACATACTATAACATAAATATGTAGGTACCTACATACCTACCGTTTCATCATCATCAGGTTATTTTGTCTCCACTGCAGGAGCACAACCCTCTCTCATCTGCCGGAGACAGACGGAGGATTTGGCCTACACTCCCCGCGCTGGCCAGACGGGTTGGGGAGGCCTGATTGATGTTTTATAATGTATTCCCTCAGTCGCCTTGTACGACATCCACTGGAAGAGCTGGAGTGGTCCTATTCTACTCTACTGGAAACCACACGGCAACTTACCGTTTGATTATATATAATTACCTGAATCCTGCAACTGTCTTGTGAAACTGTCATTTGGTCAATTGTCGCCTATTACGAGGTACTCTACCTATACTACTCGCACATATTCATTGAAAATATACATACTTACTTTGAATCAGGGTTGGCACGATTAAATCATTTTGATTTAAATATAATTCTAATTAAAAGTATAATTCTAATTATACTTAAAAATTAAAGGTCTTAGAATAAGTAAATCACATGTACCTAACTTTCTAAATCTGCATATTATTATTATAATATTTAAACAAAAAAAAACTAATTTTCCAGCTTTTTCTGTTCCCAATCTATTCCGTAATTGCCATGAACAATGCCAAATGTAGTCAAGTCAAAATCATTTATTGCATATGAGTACACTTGGTACATTTATACACGTAATTTTTTTTATCGACTACCGCTTCCTAGGTGTTAGCGCTGTGAAGAAGAAACGGCGCAACAAACTTCAAAAAACATTCGAGAAAATACTTGAAAAAAGAACATTCGAGAAACAACTAGAAAAAACTTTCAACTGAAGAGGCCATCGCCCCAAATAGTTAACCCTGCTTTGAATTCATAGACTATATTTTTTTCAGTTATAATTTGGTACATGTTTGCGAAAGATTATCTATTTAAAAATACTTGGTCCATTAACCGCAAACTATCATAAGCGGCAAGTTTGAGGAAATAACACCTTAAACATTATTTAGTACAAAAAAATGATTCCAAAAAAAATAATACTAAGGTATTACTAAATTTAATAGGTAACAAAAAAGGCTCTTGGTACAGTGTAACAAAAAAACCGTAGTGACCGGTTACATACGTAGACACTTGTTTCAGATACTAAACCTGTATCGTTATTTAATCAGTTTGGTATTTGGTAGTATTTGTTTATTTTGCGATAAACTACATGTCATTTAATAGATGGGTTGGTATAATTTAGTGGATAGTTCTTGATATTACCTTTAGCAAAAATACAATGGTTTTAATTTTCGGGAGTTCATTGTTACTCGTAGTAAGTATGCATAAAGGTTTATTAACAAGAAATTGTTTAAAGGCCTACACTAATTTAGCGCTTTTTTCAGACAAAACGCGTTTTAGCGCTAAATATACTCTATGGAGTTAAAAGATCTTTAACCTATATAGAGATTTTATACATATCGCTTCTTTGCGCGATCCTGACACACCTCACTGGCCTCACTCACATTCATCAACCTTTTCATGCACCTCCTTTTATTCTTCTCACTGCGGACCTCAACCTTTTTTGAGGACGTTACTAATTTGATCCTTGAATGTCCTCCTAGGACGACCTCTAGCTGTAGTTCCTTCCACATTCGCACTGTATATTACTTTTGTCACTCTTCTTTCACTCATACGCTCTAAATGTCCAAACCAACGCAACATACCCTTCTCTACCTTCGTTACTAGGTACATCTTTTAACCACACTTCTCACGAATTCCTCACTCTGTCACATAACTTCACTCCACATATTTTTCTTAAAACCGCATCTCAACCGCATTTATCCTGCTTTCATAATTCTTCTGCCATACGCAACATTCACTACCATACGTCAGCGTAGGAACCAGAACAGCACTATGCACAGCCATCCTTTTGAGACATGATCTGGCTGGACACGAGGCTATTGATAGCTCCATTCACTACATTTCCTTTCTTTAGAGTCCCCGCAGACTGCAAACTTTATATCGGCCGATAATTTAGTCAGGCTCTTAAACAGTATAAAGATGTATGCAAGTGCGCACACTATGACGATTTGTTGGCCCAGTGTGCGCACTAGCAGCTCAATCCGACTAATTATCGGCCGATATAAAGTTTGCAGTCTGCGGGGACTCTTACTCTCCTTTCAATATCTTCTTCACACTTTCCATCCCTTGTGAACAAGCTCTCCAGGTAAGGTATACAAAATCTTTCAACTTTTTCGCCACAAATGTTCAACTCACAGGCTGTCATACTTTCGTTTCTTTCAAAAATCATCACTTTGGTCTTTCCGACATTCACTTTCATACCCTTCTTCTCAAACGCTACATTCATAATATCCACCATTTTTTGCAACTCCCCCGCCGACGACCCAAGGATTACTTGATCAACGGCGTATACGAGACATTTGATGAGATTTTATCATAGAGATTTTGAACCTGGATTTTTAGGGTTCCGTAGCCAAATGGCAAAAACGGAACCCTTATGGATTCGTCATGTCTGTCTGTCTGTCTGTCTGTCTGTCTGTCTGTCTGTCTGTCCGTCCGTATGTCACAGCCACTTTATTCCGAAACTATAAGAACTATACTGTTGAAACTTGGCAAGTAGATGTATTCTGTGAACCGCATTAAGATTTTCATACAAAAATAGAAAAAAAAACAAAAAATTTTGGGGTTCCCCATACTTAGAACTGAAACTCAAAAATTTTTTTTTCCTCAAACCCATACGTGTGTGGTATCTATGGATAGGTCTTCAAAAATGATATTAAGGTTTCTAATATCATTTTTTTCTAAACTGAATAGTTTGCGCGAGAGACACTTTCAAAGTTGTAAAATGTGTGTCCCCCCCCCTGTAACTTCTAAAATAAGAGAATGATAAAACTAAAAAAAATATATGATGTACATTGCCATGCAAACTTCCACTTAAAATTGGTTTGAACGAGATCTAGTAAGTAGTTTTTTTTAATACATCATAAATCGTAAACCACAATACTAATATTAAAACATCGATCAAAGTTACAACGAACTACTATAACTTTTATATTAAGTTACTTGCTGCTACGGAACCCTTCATGGGCGAGTCCGACTCGCACTTGGCCGCTTTTTTATATTTTCTTTTGCTTAGACATAATTTACATTTAGAAGCGCGTTAGAACCTATGACATGAATTTAAAATTTAGAAAACCATAGGTACACTTCATCCTATATACACGTTGTAAAGTACTCTGTTGATAAATTATGGTGAAGCTCTTTAATAATCGGATAGTGATGACCGAAACAGAGTACATAGAGGTCGTTGTTGATGACATTTTAGTTGGATGTGTTTATTCATTTGTCCATCAAATTAAAAAAATCTACTTATAAACATTCAAACATTTGATTTACTTGTCCATAAAAATATTGAAATATTTATAATCCTGAACTTAAAATGAATTTTAATATCTAGTGATTTTTTTATTTTTTATTTCGTAGCTGTTTTTTGCAGCCTGGGAGCGCGTTTACGCCGAGGGTGTTTACGCTAAGCAGTTGGCAGCACTACCTTTACCTTTTGATTAATTATCGCGAAAAATAATCCCGAAAAAAATTATTAGGTAGGTTATGTTATTATGAGTGTAATATTAAATTATCGTCCGACAAGTCGTGTGACGCGATCCCGACTGTGTGCACCCGACCTTTAGATTTAGTATATTGTATTGTTTCTGTTTGTATGTAATGTACACTGTATGTTTTGTTGCAGCCAATAAATGATCATTCTATTCTATTCTACCACTGGAAATTGTGAATTTAATCGGAAATAAATAGTTCATTGCGGAATTATACTTAAAATTTTGTAGATAAAGTATTCTTTTGTAAATGGGATAATTTATTTATACCTAATATTTTAGACGCGTATCTTTTATCTTGTTCTATCAGCGCTCAAATCTAAGATGTGATATAAGAAATGAATTCAAATTTGAAAACCTTTAGGAACTCATTGATTGATTTTACAATTCCGTAAACGGAAAATATTCGCGGGAATAAGAATCCCGCTAATGGGAATACTCCCAATCTAAACCTGTCAATCGAATGTCAAACTTCTCATTTAAAATATCAAAGAAATCTTACCTTTTTTGTGTCCAGCATTCATATACAACCATCATAACAACACGTTTTTGACACAAAATGTTCAAAACCACGCTGTTAACAGAACATTGAGTGAAGTAGGAATGTGTCTACACAATTCACGTTTAATTTTTTATAATAGACAAAAAACAACAATAAAACCGTTTCCTTGAGCAAAGGTATTAATAAAAAAACGCGGCGTACGTCTCCACCAGACCGCTGTCGATGCCGCACTGGTAAGTAAAGTCAGTCAAGTTACAAAATGGCGTGCTGACTTGAGTTTGCGCAATATCAGACCGCATACAGCACAGCCGCTCAATTAGACAGCTGTCTGAAATGATCTGTTGTCCAATAAAAAGACTACTATGTATTCGACTTCGGCTGACATTTTGGGAGTTTAATACATGAGATTTCTTTTGCAAAGAATTGATTCGAGGTTACTTACGCCAAGGAGAAAAAATTCGCGCGCATTTGAATATTACTAGGTGCAACATTCTAGCATTTGACAATAGCCTCACTTTAAAACGTGTTTGAAAATCAATAAAACTTCTTGTATATTGCCATAGCAACGACTCGACGAGAATATAACGCAATACCTATGTACTTTAACTCTAAGACTGATTAATTCATATTCATTTATTCTTTCATGTATTTAGTAAGATGTCACAAAACAATACACAGGCACAATACAATGTAATATGAACATGAATTTCATTATTATGATATATATTCGTATAAAATCAATCAATTTACACAATACTTGGTTTGACTTAACTGGAAGAAATCTTTCTCAGAGAAAATAAACCAACAATAAATGAATTCTTTTAAAAAAAACTTGTTTAATTTATGACGAAGGTTTGATTTACGATCGCGGGATTTTTGTCCCAAAAAGTTTGAAATCAATCCCACCACTATTAATTTCGAATGTGATCGACACTATTGCTTCGGTTTGATTTTTAAACTCATGAATTCATCACATATTATTTTCCACCTATTTTATTTTTTTATACATTTCTTTTATTTAAATATGTAGCTCGAGAATAAGTAAAAAAAATTACTTCATTAAACTTACACAAACAATATGTTCGGCACGTGACGCACAGCGGTTCGTCCTCATATAGTAAGCTAAGAGTTAGGACATGACAGGACACCTAAAAAACTAAGATATGAAATTTCAAAGAACCGAATATACCATTGCATTCCTCCATTAACGACCTCCGTGGCGGAACGGGTAGCTCTCGGACTGTCACCCCGGAGGTTGCGGGTTCGAATCCCGCTATGAAGTATGATGAATATGAATGTTTGTACCCAAGCCTTGGATGTTTATATATTTATTTAAGTATGTCTATCCGTTATCTAGCAACCATAGCGCACAGGCTCTGCCTAGTTTGGGACTAGATAACTGGTGTGAATGTCTGAGGTATTTATTATTTTATTTTATTATTAAAGAGCAACAAATATTGCCATGTAATTTTTTTACATTAGACTAATAGTTAAGGTGTAAATCAAATAAAACAGTATCCTTACTATCGAAAGCGCCAACTTATTTTTCTTGTGATTCCCTGCTCGTTTCCATTTGCTGTTTTCAGATTTGGTATATACCTACTTTATTCTATATTTTCTCCGAAGACATGATGCCCCTTCAGATATAGGTGAAAAATAAAAATTAAGCAAAAAAAAAAGATTTAAGCCTTTTATTTACCTCGAACACTAACTCTGTATCTATGGACGATAGGCTAAAGCTAGATTATGAAATGAAGACCAGCATACCAGGGTCAATACTGATGCATAAAAGCTTCGTTTTTGATGATTTATATTTAACTTGTTTGGTGCTCAGACCACATCCATGATTTTATGTCAATTTTATATTTATGCAGTTGCCACTCCTAAATAAATAAATAAAAAAACCAATAAAACAAAGTTACTTTTCATCATCTCTTTATTCAGGAATTTAAATCTGATCTGAATTAATATTGGAACATTAGAACTCTCAACAATTCAGTTTCAATTCTATACTACGAACTATTTACAATTCTATGTATTCTGCACACACCCTCAGTTATAACGAAAATAAATATGTTTCTTTCTAATATATTTTCTGTTATTCTAGTTTATAATTCTTTGCCGAAAAATTTACTTTGTAATTTAATTATTAAATACTATTTATTTATAGAGAAAATGGTAAGACTTATTTCTATATAGAAATATTATTTTGTCATTTCAATTGTACTCATTATTTTTAAAAATCTATTTAGTTAAAAAGCAACGAGGTACATTCAGCCAATTTAATGTCTGACTTACAAAATTCTGCTATCTCTATTCTCACACAACCAACATGTGTTGCTTTTGTTAGCATAATTATTTAACCAATATATTAAAATAAGACGCCATTATAAATTATAATGCCAAGCATACATACATTCCCATTGCGAAAACGGGACAAACCTTAGATTATATATACCAAATATATACTAATTTGTATGAGGGACAAACATTTGGGTGGGTCAGAAGCAACGACCTCTATATTCGATAGTCAGAAGTTAAATTAGTCGACCGTACCAAAGCTTAATAAATAGGCAATAGGATATTTGACACTTGTTATATCATACTACATTCCGAAACATTAAAAAAATTATAAGTTGTTTATGCGGTAAAGATACAAAAAATCGATTTATTTCGTAACATTTTGCACTGTTTCTTTAAATATCAGTATTTTAAAAAAATGGATAAACTACAGGGATAAGTCTCAATTCCGTGATGTCATAATGTTTCCTCTAAGATATATTGTTTTAAACTATTGTTGATTCTAAAAATAGCAACATAGCGCTCGTCTGCTGTCAAATAGTGTCATGTCAAACGAACATCGTGACGTCACGGTGTTTGTAAACAAATATTAGATTTCATACCTTATCTGTGTTGTGTGGCTCACGTTTGATTTCCACACTTATGCTTGTGGTATGTTATGTTGCTATTTTTAGAATCAACAATAGTTTAAAAGAATATATCTTAGAGGAAAGTGTAAATATTCGAGCTTTTTCAACCACTGTCATTATCCTCACCTACGAAAGTTGAAGAAACAAGACTATTTTAACGTTTTTATTATAGGTACAATAAGTTTCAGTTCAGGTTCTAGCACAGATGCTGCACTGGTATTTAATTAAATATAGTCTTTTTCATCATCTTTAAGAATATCGGCGTGGATACTCTCGAATACCCGAAAACCATTAAAAATATATCTAAGACATTATCAAAATATTTCTTGATAAATTGTCAACTACCCTATTCTGAAAACTATTTATAGATATTGATTACCAATAAAAAAAACTGCTAAAAAGTAGAAAAAAAAATTTAGCACATGCATTTTATGCCTAGACTTTTATTAAATACATTTTAATATATATTTTTTTAATTTAATAATAGACTTAGGTTTCAGGAATACCTTTTTAAGTCTAATTAATCTTTTTATGTATAAGTTATCTATACATGGTGTTAAACATAACAGATGCATTTATTATCGCATAATAAAAAAAACTCGATTTTTTATGCACAACCAAATTGTTTAGTCAAATAACAAAAGTTGTTCAGTATACAATACTAAATGCCTCTGTTACGGATCACTACCGATGTTTTAAAAACTTATCAGAAAACTAGTTAATTTAATTTAAAAAACAGGAACAAACGTAAAAAAATACTCTCCATTTCTAAGAGGTCAATATACGACTTCTACAAGTTACTAACATCCAACACAAATTGCATTCGCAAACTTATTTGCGTCTCGGAAACAAAATAAACAATAGATGTTATTCCGAAGTCGACTGCAAAGTAAACGTGGTAATACAAACTTATTATTGCTGACATTGTCGGTTTTGACACCCTCTGACCGTGTGGTCCGAGTAATCGGACGACGTGAGCTTTTTATTCCTCTTGATTCGATTTATCGGGCTACGAGGAATCTCAACTTTTAATTTTTCGATTATAGGACGACCCAGAGTTAAACCGTAAGCATTATCCGTCGAACTACATAACCATTTTGTACTCTCTAAGGGATATGTCACGTGATATATTCCAATAAGTGTTTGGCGTCTAATTGTCGTAGTTAGACGTCAAACGCGTATGACTTAAGGCAGAAACACATTTACCCCATGTGTTTGTTTGTACCCCAAATGTGTTTTAGTAGGATTAGTACGTTTTCATTGACTCCACGAGCGTTGCGTCGCATCTCGTGGGGATAATGTGTTTCAGTCCGTAAGATTTCATAGGTTTGGATTTTACTCCACACGCGTTGCGCCGCGTCGCGTCGCGTGGCGTAGGGTAAATGTGTCGATGCCTTTATTTTGGCATGCCACCATCACGGACTGCAATTCTGAATAGACAGAACAAATGACATTAATTAGTCGAACCTAGTCGCAAGAAACTAGATTGCTCGGTCCGCCGTTTAAAAGTTCAAGTGGATTGAAGGTTCCCATACAAGAACAAACCTTATTCTGCCATAGCCACCTCGGTATCTCCGGAACCACAGTACATCACGGATTTAGTCGATTGGTCACCTGAATTAGTCGATCTTAGTCGCGAAAAATCAGAATTAGTCGATTTCAACGATCTCTATGTACTACTAGATGGAGCGTTCCAAACAATCGCTCTGTTCCACGCAAGTAGCCACAACTCTTTCACATTCACAATGAAACTTGTGCAGTTACTACGCAGAACATTTAATTATTACTAAATTTTGACGCTACGGTTAAATAATGTAGTCTGTGTAGTAACTGCACAAGTTTCAAAGTGAATGTGAGAGTTGTGGCTACTTGCGTGAAACAGAGCGATTGTTTGGAACGCTCCATCTTGTAGTACATAGAGATCGTTGGTCGATTTGTAGTCGGTTTGTCGAGATATTTGAGACTGTTCTTACTTGTACTGAAAGGACAGTTACGAACAAAACGGTTAAAATGAACGAATATTTTTATCAGCGTTATTCTTTTTTTGCATGCAGAGTAAGGCATACACGCGTATCAGAATGTCATTTGACCCGTTAGAAAGTACAGAATAGTAGTTCTAAATGCTTAGGGAGTAGGATCGTATTGTAACCGACTCGTTGACTTAGTCGTGGCCGAGGTCGTAGGTTTCATCCCACTGGAGACAGACAACTCTGTACAAGGTCTGGGTGTTATATTTGTGAATTGTTTCATCCTTGTCTATCCCATAGTACAAAAATGAAATGGCCTATATGACGTCGAAAGGCGAAAATCCTAGTTTGGTATTAGAAGTGTATAATATCGCTAGTAAAAAGGTAAAACTGCTAATTGGGAACTTTCAAAGATATAACGTTTACATACTGCTCACGCCTTAGCTCAGAGGGGTAGGCAGGAACGAGGACGACCACTTTGCATGATCCTGACAAACATCACTACACTCTCACATTCATCAACCTTTTCATGCAACTCCTTTTATTCATCTCACTGCCTTTTGGAATTTGATCACCAATTTGATCCTTGAACGTCCAGAGCTTAGTTTCTTTAAAAAAAAAATACTTGTATGGGCCTCAAAAACCGTTACAAAATCGAGTACCAATAATCACACAGTCCTTCTATTGTACAATATAGGGGTCGATTTTCCAACAAGTGGCGCATTATGTGTTTAAAACATAAGAAAAAAAAACTTAAATGTATGAAAATGCAGCACGATTCTAATCTATGTGGGCGATACCTCCAAGGGACTAAAATTTGGGTCATTTTGTTTTTATCAAAATCGAGCCCTCAAATCTCAAGTCTAAAATATTAAAATCTTTGTTTCTTTTTTCTTAAAATTCAGGGAGCATAATGATTCGATTTTGATAAAAACAAAATTGACCCGAATTTTAATTGGCGTAGTCTACTAAAAATATTGTATGGAAGGTAAAATAAAAGAAAGCAAAAATGTACAAAATAAAATATTTATTACAGGATATTAACTAAACAGGATTATTAAAGCAAGACATTTGTTACTGATTTTAAGATAATGGTGTTTAGGATATCAATAAATAAATAAAACATGATAAAAATAACTACTATGTTGCAAGCTTAATAAAATTTAACTTTTTTACGGCTCTGGAAGCTAAGTCCTTTTGAGCCAAATATAGTAGTGTGGTCAGATTAATAAAATCAAACATTTAACATATGACAAGGGCACAATACATTGTGTAAACAGGTTGTTCTTTATAAAATCGCAAAAATCATCTGCTAGTCTATGTTCATTATGTACAGGGGATGAATTTTTGCGTATTTTTTAAAGTTATCCAACAAACTTTCGCTACTTACTGCAAGCCATATTTTAACGTGAATACGTTTTTAAAAACGTCACCAAATAAGTTCCCGGTTTATTTCGATAACATTTCCATGACGTCATTGTGGAACCAAACGTCATTACCGTCCCCCTCAAAAGTTGATGAGAAAATACCAGTTTATAGTTATTATAGAACTAGCTGCGCTCGCGGCTCCGTTCGATTGGACTACAGAATTATTGTTTTTTTGAAGAAAGATGAAAATTACTTAGTGTGTAAATTTTTGAAAACTATAAATTCGCATAACTTTTGAGTAAGCCGATTGCGATGAAATAAAGCCCTAAGTTTTCTAAAGACTACATCGTAATTAGTTCCGTAGTTTTTACGTGATACCCAAACAAACATACAAAAATTCCAAAAATGATCTTTATGTATTCTATTACTTATCATTATCCAAATGTTTAAAATTTATTTTGCAATTATTTTCCATGTACAGGCACGCGAAGTTTCTATTTTATTTGTTAGATAAGTTTCTGGTGCTAGCACAAATTCTGCATTGGGTGTAATAATTAATAGAATATATTCTTTTTCGTCATTTTATAGGACCTACGGTAACGACGCCGGCGCGGTTAAAACGCTCTATTTTTCACCCGGATGTCTCTGGTGTCATTTTATAAAGCAAGTTTGTTTCTCATAACCACAACGCAAGACGTATTCACGCAAAAGTACTACAGATGGCTTCACGGCTCCTTATTCACTGTTTTTAATTCCAGATTCAGTGGATACAAATACTAAAATTAAACCTGAGATACACACACATAACTTTAAACTTTCGAATTATAGAAGAAATAATGTGTATACGAATTTCTATTTTTATATATACTGAAATGTTTTAAATTTTTTAAATCAATACAAATTAAATATGTTTTGAATAATATCTTTTTTAAATACACTCTTTACATTGGTTTGTTTTATAATAAACTATAGAAGATCTTCATGAACGTAGAACACATGCTTTCAAGATTTTTGTATGAATACTTTATTTTCCATACAAATACTTCGCAATTTCAATACAAAATGTACTGACATTGTCTGACACTGACAAAAGAAGTGATCTATTTTCATAGTAACCCTGAAAATAATGTTGCCATTATACAAATTAAATACATTTAAAAAAATTACTACACTCTAATAATAAATATACAATTGACTATCATATAGTTGGAATATTTGTTTAATTATTTACAAAAAGATTACAAGCAATCATATATCTTTATAATTTGAAAATCTATATGTAATATAACATACCGAGAAATTGTCTTTTATTATAATAATAAAATTTATTATTGTTAAAAACTACCCCATGCGTCAGATAGACAACCAAACTTATTTTATATTATTAATAATCACAATTATTTGGTTGTATGTATAATAGGGAATTATTATAATATTTATTTATAAGTTCTTTAACCTGCTATGAAATGCGTAAAGCATTTACAGGTGCTGATTTTAAACATACGTCAACAATAATATAAAATAATCAATTTGAAACAGAATTCCGGTAAGAATTTGTTCGTATTTTATTTGTATACCATTTTGTAGTCGGATTTATGTTTTTTAATGTATTTAGATATTACTCTTGAAACTAGGGTTTACTTCAACAGATTTGTTTATAAGTAGCTATTAATGATAAGTTACCACTTTAAACATTTTTTTTAAATAACATGCGCCAGGAATATCAAATGAGACGCCTATTTTCGAAGTTAACACATCTTTAATTACCTTGCTTAATTTGTATAAAAAAACTGCGTACTGAATGATTTTGAACCAACAAACACAACTTCAACCCCATCAGGTGAGTTTAGGCCAAATCGCCCAATAGAACTTTTTTTTCTCCTAAAAACAACTTTAATAGCAAAACAAAACGTTATTTAAATCAACACCTTGTATCAAGATCTACAAATCCGAGTCACTTGTCGTTTTAGAATCTAGATACTATTAACTCCTAGATCAAGGATCACAGCGATGTATTTTCGTTACTTGTAATTAATAAAAATAACGATTAATGTTAGTTTAACGGTTATTTATATCTTTAATAATATCGAGGGCATCAAAGTAAAAGGGCGTATCTACAAAAAATCAAATTTAGAGGGCAATATTAAATAATGCATATGGTTAATCATTGATAACTTTTTATTTTACTTTTTATATTGCTTAGGTCAATTGAGCACCGTTACGCCCTTTTAGTATGTTGTAGAGCTAAAAAATAGGGACATACGCCCTAAAAAGTATATTTTAGAAAATCTGTAGATACGCATTTTCAGTTTGATGCTCTCGATATAATGCTGGGATAATCAACTGGCGGTCGATTTTATGACCCAGGATGAATATTGGTTACTTGCAGCATTACTAATTCATTGGTCGAAGAATTAAAAAAAAAAAACTTGCACATCCATTGAACAACGACGTAATTGCAGTATAAAATAGCATTTTGTTCACTGAAAACTGTGCTTCATTGTTAACTAGCTGTTGCCCGCGACTTCGTCCGCGTGGACAACTTAACATCACAAATTATTATCTATTTCCCACAGGAATGGGATGTTATTTCGGGATAAAAACTATCCTATGTCCTATTCCAGGAGCTAACCTATATGTGTGCCAAGTTTTATCTCGTCGCGTCCAGTGGTTGAAACGTGATTGAGTAACAAACATCCAAATTTTCACATTTATAATATCAGTAGGATAGTAGCACGAGTTCAATTATCAAGAATTTTATTGCAAATACGTCATTGTTCTATGGGGTATGTGCAAACTATACCTACTTAATAAGTTTTAGCTTGCGTTTCGCTGTATGTCGTTATTGCTTTTTGATTAATTTCCATGGAATGGGAGTAAAATGGCAGTGATGTGAAGAATTATTTAGATACGAATGGCAAACGGGCCGACAGCCTCCCAACGGTCTGATCTCTACCGGACAGCCTCCTGAGGTCTACTCTGTACGCATTTCGAATAATTTAATTTCATTATTTTTTTTCATTTAATTTCGCTTTTACTGTATGGTTTCACACCCTGTAGGGTTTGAAGGTTGAGTGGAAGATATCTCTTTCAGAGACATAAAATTTTATAATAATTGTATTTAGTTAGACCGCCGCATGGTGGACCAACGACCTGAAGAAGGTGGCCAAAAGCGGCTGGATACAGAGGGCCGGGTGTGGTGGCGTTCATTGGGGAAGGCCTATGTCCAGCAGTGGACGTCTAAGGGCTGATATAGTGATGATGATTTAGTTTTAGTATCAGCAATAAAGAATATCATTATATCCGTCTAACTAACACGTCATTTTTCTTTCAAACTTTATTGCACACAGTTGCACAACTGGCGAACTTAATGCCGAAGGCATTTTCTACCATTTAGGTTATGCTGTGGTACAGTTTGTACTCTCCAACGGGTCACGTGACACTTCTGATAGTCGTTTAGCGTCTAACTAAGAATGTGATATAGTTTTAACGAATATTCGACATGATTACAGAGTAGGCTCCTGTTATTATGATTTGTACCGGCTGAAAGTCACGTGGCTAAGCGAATACGAGGGTGTACCCGAATAAGCTACTATTGCCGATAAACACTTTACTATTATAATTGTTAAAGTTTGATATTAAACCGTTCTGATTTATACATTTAAAATACCGTGGCTGTAATAATGAAACGATTTTAAAAACCACTATAAGTTGAATTTCGGCGCACAAATGTCATCATCTACTGCAGCGGTTCCCAAAGTGGTCCAGGTGGACCCCCAGGGGAAGTCAGCCGCAACGCAAATTTCCATAGTTAGATCTAATCTTCACATTTTTTGTCGAATTTTGGGAATATGGTAGAAATGTAGCTGGACCCACCGGAACCCGCCTCCTCACCATTCTCCCCCCGCAACTCCTCTAAGCGAGGATCAACGGAGGTAACTGCAAAGACACCTACCAGTGAAGGTAGGGCAAGTGTGGACCCACCGGACCAGCTAAATTTTGAAAGTGGTCTATGAGAAAAAAAGTCTGGGAACCTCTGATCTACTGGAAAATATACTGAATTTATGATCAATTCGCCGCCGAAATATCAGGAGGTAAATAAATATTTGTATCGTGGTATGCAGGGGTCGGAATTAGGTAGTGTGATTTAAGTACTTGCGACGAAACTTTAATTTTAAATGGATATTGCGGTTGTTGTTCAGAGGTTTATTTAAAAATTTGTTCTATCATTTGTGAGTCGTGTATAAACGCATACAGTAATATAAATATGGACATGCCGGATCTCTCATTTAAAAATGTATATACATAATTCTTCTTTCTATAAAATAATACGAAATTATAAGAAATTATCTTTTTTTAATTGGATCCTGCGAGGATTGGATCCAGACGAGTCACAGGTCCTGGCTTCCCGAGTTAATCCCACTGGATTAACTCGGGAAGCCGGGACGCAGGATCCAATAAAAAAAAGATAATTTCTTATAATTTCGTATTATTTTATAGAAAGAAGAATTATGTATATACATTTTTAAATGAGAGATCCGGCATGTCCATATTTATATTACTGTATGCGTTTATACACGACTGACAAATGATACCGGAAGGATAGTGATCCTTCCGGTATCCCATACTCATAGGTTACTCCTTATCCATACCCCCATCTCCTGTCTCTCTCGCCCCGATCCCTGTCCCGTCCGCCAATCCAAGGTCTGCCGTGCCGATGGATGCGTGTCCAGGGGCTAGCCTGGTCGTAAGCGTGCCGACATCCCGGAGCTGGGCGAACTCCGGGCACTGTTAGCCTTACCGAGTCATGCGAGATGCTGAGAATCTGATGAGGTGGACAATTATTACCCTAGATAACCGTGGTATCTCATACGGAGGCGGCGATGCTGTTCGCAACAGATCACGTAAAGGGATATCACGGAGCGAAAAGCGGGAGACGGAAAGTCGTTTTGCGCCATTGGATTGCGCGAGTGAGTGGCGATACATCGTCTCTGCCTACCCCTCTGGGGCAAGGCGTGAGCATTATGTTATGTAATTGGAGTATTTATTATTCCGAGTCCATCTTATTAATCTCCCGCGCCATATATTCATCGCAAGTACATGGCACTACCTAATTCCCATCCCTGGTGGTAATAATATCGTTTTAGTAATCGTTTGTTTCTATCAAACTTGGAGCGTTACAAATGAAACGGCATATTGTGTCCGTGAAAACAGACAGTTGTCAACTGCAAACTACAAGTGGGGGACCTAGTTTAAGGGCCGTCGGAGGAGAAATATCACAGCTATCTAAGGGAACTGCTAAGGAATGGAACCCACTGCCCACTACCCAGAGACTGCACGAGTTGATTCCCTCATCCCGGTTACACTTCATCCTTATGTAGTAGACACACCACGCTCTCGCACGAAGCGTTTTGCTTCCTCTTTCATAATGCGAACTGCTATGGAATGGAACTCCCTGCCAGCTTGGGTATTTCCGGACAGGTACAACTTGGAAATTTTTAAAGGAAGATTAAATAGGCATCTTCTGGGTAAGCGCGCTCCACCTTAGGCCTCATCGTCACTTAGTATCAGGTGAGATTGAGGTCAAGCGCAAACCCTTAAAACGTTTCTCATCGCAACATCCGGTGTGTGAACAAATGTGTCGACACGTCCCTATATAATTCACATATTTGTAATATCGTGCTACCTAGTCTCAATAAAGACCGTCTAGACATTAAAACCTGTCGTAAATATGAGAGATAGCCCCGGCACGGGCTGTATGGCCTATTGGGGCTTCTCTGGACACACTGTCGTTCCATAACGCACGCTCGGCCTATATACTCGTATGAGTTGTGTTAGAATTAAGATAGTGTGTAAATTGTCGTAATAATATGTAAACAATATAAACAAACGTGTCGACACATTCTTCAACATATAAAA
This sequence comes from Esperia sulphurella, assembly GCA_947086405.1. NCBI lineage: Eukaryota > Metazoa > Arthropoda > Insecta > Lepidoptera > Oecophoridae > Esperia > Esperia sulphurella. The sequence goes on from OX352282.1 coordinate 7,603,171, forward strand.
ACTAATATTGAAAACAATTCGACAACATTCTGCAACAGTGTTCAACTATTTCCAACAGTTTACAACACCGGTGCACCCTAATAGTTCCCCCCTCATTCCCTGGAGCTCTTTAAACCCGGCCCCCCACCGTGGGGGGCGCTAACACACAAGTGTAATGCGGTGCGGTAGAGTTCAGTAGGACGCCTCGTGGCCCGCCAGTATGTAGAGGTCGTTCCCGTCCTCGCTGGAGAGTGTGTTGTTATGAAGCGTGTGCGACTCTAGCACCACCACCCTGAAACATTAAATTCATTTTTATAAAAAAATAAATTAACAAATAAATGTAGTGTAATTTTTCTTTAACCTTCTTAATGCACACACAATCAAAAATCTATTATATATAAAAATCTACTAACTTAGAAAGCCTATTAATCTGTTAATGAATTCCTGAATGATTGAATGTCTCATACTCCGTCCTAAATTTAATTATAGGTTAAGTCATTCTTGTGTTGTCTATTATTAATTATTAACTTGACTTTATGATGATGACACTGACTTTTAAATTAATTTTTTATGACATATGGCTCATATTTTATTTTATTTTTTATGACATTACATTGCATTGCTGGAATCAAATTGTGGTATTAACAATGATAATAATTATACCAGTGTTTTCCCAACTAGCAGTTTCACTAAACCCTCACGAACATGGCGCAGTCGGTTTAAAGACAACTTTATGGAAGAATAAACAGAAAATTACAACTACGTGGACAGTCTTGAAACACAAGAGTCAGATATGTCGGATTCAGGTCAGAGACCGACAACTGTACAGCCTGTGGCGAGGACAGCGGGAGAATGAACCCCTTTAAGCACATGGCTACTCTAGTTGCAAGGCGAATGAGTGTCATGGACACAGCTTAAGGATTACAGGCTCCTATATCTTAGCTGCATAATAGCTTTTATGCAGTGGATGGTTTGGATCATATAATCAGATCAGAATGGCTTTAGACCGGTGAAAATAGAGAAGTGCTGGAGAGATATACATGAACAATGCACAAATATATGCTGAGACGAGGGGGGGGGGGGGATTAGAGTTAAAATAGTTGAGGGTTTGCGGTGATAACTGTCACATCTTCCAACGGCCATACTAGCTAGAAATCAGCTGTAAAGGTAACCCCCCAAGTTAATACCCTAGCTACGTCCCTGCTAGTAACTGCTGTGCCGAATAATGTACCCTGCCCAACAAAAGGATAATTCGAAGCTTATTTCAATTTTAAATAGACCAACCGATGTTCATTTGAATAGCCTTTCGTTTGGGATGGTAATGTTGTGTATCGATGATGGTAATCCGGCAATACACGAGGGGGGAGGAGGGAGGAAGAGGGGAGAGGCTGTTATTTCTATTTGCTTGCAAAATGTTTTGTAATCTACTTTTCTACACGTGTCACTTTGACTTGAGTTTATTTAAGCGAATGAATATACTTTATTGCATACAAATTACAGAAATAAATAGGTAATATAATAATACATATACAGTAGATATACAAGTGGCGGCATTATCGATTTAAGCGATTTCTTCCAGGCAACCTATAGTGCTAAAGTGTAAGTGCAAAACAAAATTTTGAAACATTGAAATTAGTTGCCATTTTTTGGTAAAATGTATGTGCAATAAAGAATATAATAATGATCACGAGAAGAATATGTGGCCTAAGCTTTTCACCTCCAAACCACACTCGCTGGCTACTCTGGCCGCGGTCGAGCGTCGTGCTCAAAAGCTCATTGGTGACGATACTCTCAGAGCCTCAAACATCGTCGCAGTGTGGCCTGTCTTCCGGTTCTCTACAGGTTATATTTTGGAGAATGTGCCCCGGAATTCACAATTTGATTCCTAGCGTCCACCTATTACACTCCGAGTGCGTCGCGGGTGTGGTTGGATACACTCCGAGTGCGTCGCGGGTGTGGGTGGTTACACTCCGAGTGTGTCGCGTGTGTGGTTGGATACACTCCGAGTGCGTCGCGGGTGTGGGTGGTTACACTCCAAGTGTGTCGCGTGTGTGGTTGGATACACTCCGAGTGCGTCGCGGGTGTGGGTGGTTACACTCCGAGTGTGTCGCGGGTGTGGTTGGATACACTCCGAGTGCGTCGCGGGTGTGGGTGGTTACACTCCGAGTGCGTCGCGGGTGTGGTTGGATACACTCCGAGTGCGTCGCGGGTGTGGGTGGTTACACTCCGAGTGCGTCGCGGGTGTGGTTGGATACACTCCGAGTGCGTCGCGGGTGTGGGTGGTTACACTCCGAGTGTGTCGCGTGTGTGGTTGGATACACTCCGAGTGCGTCGCGGGTGTGGGTGGTTACACTCCAAGTGTGTCGCGTGTGTGGTTGGATACACTCCGAGTGCGTCGCGGGTGTGGGTGGTTACACTCCGAGTGTGTCGCGGGTGTGGTTGGATACACTCCGAGTGCGTCGCGGGTGTGGGTGGTTACACTCCGAGTGCGTCGCGGGAATGGGTGGATACACTCCGAGTGCGTCGCGGGTGTGGTTGGATACACTCCGAGTGCGTCGCGGGTGTGGGTGGTTACACTCCGAGCGCGTCGCGGGTGTGGGTGGTTACACTCCGAGTGCGTCGCGGGTGTGGTTGGATACACTCCGAGTGCGTCGCGGGTGTGGGTGGTTACACTCCGAGTGTGTCGCGTGTGTTGTTTGTATACACTCCGAGTGCGTCGCGGGTGTGGGTGGTTACACTCCGAGTGTGTCGCGGGTGTGGTTGGATACACTCCGAGTGCGTCGCGGGTGTGGTTGGATACACTCCGAGTGCGTCGCGGGGGTGTGTGGTTACACTCCGAGCGCGTCGCGGGTGTGGGTGGTTACACTCCGAGTGCGTCGCGGGTGTGGTTGGATACACTCCGAGTGCGTCGCGGGTGTGGGTGGTTACACTCCGAGTGTGTCGCGTGTGTGGTTGGATACACTCCGAGTGCGTCGCGGGTGTGGGTCGTTACACTCCGAGTGTGTCGCGTGTGTGGTTGGATACACTCCGAGTGTGTCGCGGGTGTGGGTGGGTACACTCCGAGTGTCGCGGGTGTGGTCGGTGCGCGCACATACTTGTCGTGCCCCAGCAGCCTGTAGGAGCGCGACAGGTCCGTGATCTCCTGCGTGACGCCGGCGCTGCGCAGCGACCGGCCCTGTACGCCGTGCCGGTGGAACGCCAGCACCGAGTCCGCCAGGCACACTGCACAAACACATCATGTGTCTTACTTTAGGTTATACATAAATATTACGAGCTTCTGCCCGCCACTTCGTCCGCGTAGGTTTCGATAGGAATTAGATGTTTTTTTAGGATAAAAACTATCCTATGTCCTATTCCAGGACCTGACCTATATGTGTGCCAAATTTCATCACGAACCTTTCAGTGGTTAAAGCGTGATTGGGTAACAAACATCCAGACATCCAAATATCCAAACTTTCACATTTATAATATTATCAGGAAGTAGGATTCCAACCATAAACTCGCAATTTGATCGGTAGAACAAAGTTGATATTATGTTTTGACGAAAATTCGCATGCGATCTTTATACACTGATAGAAGAATCTAGTTGAGCTGGGCAGCACTTGGAAAATCAAAGGGCCTCAAGTTCGCCCCTTCCACAATGCTTAAAGATAAAAGTCTTTAATCAGTGCGTCCTGCCTGTCATGACCTACGGCGCGGAGACGTGGACATTTATAGAAAAACAAACTTTACATACATACATATAATAACGAATTACACAATGTGACTGATAACGACTAAGTTCTAAAATAAAGGAAATGGGGGAGTGAGTGACGAGGCGTTCATTGGGGAACGATTATGTCCAGCAGTGGACGTCCAAGGGCTAATACGATGATGACACTCACGTATGCTGTCGATGTTGAAGTCGAACTCTATCCTGCTGAGCAGCTTCCCGCGCCGCCGGTCCTCGTCGGGCCGCCAGCGAGCCTCCAGCGCCGGCGGCATCACCGGAATTATGTCCACCACGTTCTCGTGGCACACTAGCACCTGTGTGCAGAAGCATACAAATGCATATTAATAAATAAAATCCAACTCTTCCCGTGGATGTCGTACAAGGTGACTGAGGGAATACATTATAAAACATAAATCAGGCCTCCCCAACCGTCTGGCCAGCGCGGGGAGTGTAGGCCAAATCCTCCGTCTGTCTCCGGTAGTTGAGAGAGGGTTGTGCTCCTGCAGTGGAGACAAAAATAACCTGATGATGATGATGATGATGAAATAAATATAAATATATCCTACTGATATTATAAATGCTAAAGTTTGGACATTTGGATGTTTGTTACTCAATCACGCTTCAACCACTAGACGGATCGTGATGAAACTCTGGCCCAACCCGTCCCGTCTGGCCAGCGCGGGGAGTGTAGGCCAAATCCTCCGTCTGTCTCCGGAGTGTGTTGCAGTGGAGACAAAAATAAACTGGCCAACATCCCGTATACACGGAAAACGTCCTAGTTATTCCTGCTGACTGTTTGTTCTCCGCGTCACCTACAGGCTGATGTAGATATGTCAAGTTGTACTCACGGCGTCCTTGTTGAGCTGCCTCACGGCGCGCAGCGTGTGTATCCGCTCCAGCTGCGGTATGACCGTGTTGGAGCTGCCCACCTGCAGCTCCAGCTGGTCCGAGTGGAACCACGAAGCGCCTGCAAACAAACAAATATTATTGTACTGTAGCGACTCATACACGCTTCCTGTTATGAGCGTGTACCAGGTGATCACGTGATTAGCACGGCTGTATGAAGTGCGCCCCCCCTGCGCGCGCGCACCCCGCGCGCCCGCGCGGCCCTCTCGGGCTCCGCGCGACAGGTTGCCGACCGCCATGAAGTCGTTCACTCGCTTTGCTTCGGCCAGTCAGTCAACGCGCAATTGCTTTATATAGTTTACATTCATAGCAGTGCTTTGCTTTCATTGTTCATTTAAATATAAAACCATTCTATCATATTGCCGCATTCTTCTTCTATCAAGCTTCACTCTTCCTTCTCACGCATTCTTCACTATCATTCATCTGCACGGGTTCGATTCCTGACCTCAACAATATCGCGGAAGACGCTCAGGAGCACCTTCCACAGTACGCCAAAACATATTACAAAAGTTACTAGGCTTTCGACATGGCTGTAAGAGTTAGCAGGTACGTTAATTGGCAGTGGGCTGGTCACGTCTGTCGGAGTACCGATTACATAAGATTTTATTTGCTATAGAATATTGTTGGTCCTCCTCTCTCCCACTTGCTGTGACCAAATGGATCCAAGAGAACTCTGTCTTTTTATCATCTGTTGACACCATGGAATGCAATATAGTTTACTGATTACTGATAGGGTACAGTTCACATTGGCGTTTTTTAGTGAGTCAAGCAATAGACACAAATTATAGTGTAACGTTGCAGGATTTTCGTCGTGACTTCCTATCTAATAAATAAAATCGTAAACTTCGCGTGTCTGTACATTGAAGATAATTGCAAAAAAAAAATTGGGGGGTCTAAGGATAAACAACAGTTTCGATCATTTTTGAAATTTTTGTCTGTTTATCTGTTTGTCTGTGAGTTTGTGCACGCATCACATAAAAACTACTGAACGGATTTTGATAAACTTTTCACAGAAACATGGGGCATAACTCAACTTAACATTTAGTCTTTATTTCATCGCAATCGATTTACTCAATCAAAAGTTATGGACATTTTTAGTTTTCAAATACATTAGTTAGTATGCAATATATTGCACATATTTCCGTACTATTCAGATTGCGATGAGTTTGGACTACATTTTGAAGCTGGTAGTGGGAATGGTAGTGGGAGTGGGTGTGGGCGTGGGAAAAGGGGACTGGGTGTGGAAGTGTGAGCGGGAGCGGAAGCGGAAGCGGAAGGGAAGCGAGAGCGGGAGCGGCAGCGGGAGAGGGCGCGGGACCGGAGAGGGACCGGAGCGGGAGTGGGAGCGGAAACGGAAGCGCCAGCGGAACCGGAAACGGGAGCGGGAGTGGGAATGGGAGCGCATTCTGTAGTCCACGCGAGCGGAGCCGCGGGCACAGCTAGTTATTAATATTAATACCAGAATTTAAAATCTGTGAACTTGCAGCATTTGTCGTTATAAATCCAGAAGGCATATAATTATCATTCCACTTTCCATGCCTTGTTTTTATCAATTTTGCTGATAGGCCGAACAGTTTTTCATCCCCGATTATTAATAGTCTATGTCTTTGTGGATTTCGTAAACTACTGGAGTCCTCTGATTGCGACAGCGGCGAGGTAGTTGGATCGATGCCGACCTCTGCGAGTAGATCCTGATAGTATTGTTTGTTGTGAGAAATAGTTCGACCAGTTTTCAGTGAGTAAACTACGATCTATTTGGTCGATATGGTCCTAGATGATGTGGGTCCGTGCGCTGCGTGTAGGTTTCCATTTTTATATTCGCGCGGGTTCGCCTGGCTCTCATCCACCAACCTAGATGGCGGGGTGGAATCAACTTGCTTTTGATTACGATTTAATTCATCGTGTAGTGTGACAGTCATGGGGAAATCCTGCCGTGTTTTATTAAGGCTTTTCCGTCTCTTCTTGCTTGTAGATTTCAACGAGCCTTCTGGGATAGAATACTTAATATTTGAGGTCAGCATGGGTCTCATTGCTCGTAGTTTGTAATAGTTACACCACCACTTTCAGTTCCTAGTGCTAGGATGGAGGGTCCTCCAGGAAAATCTCGCGCTTTTTCGAGCTATATTTAAATGTGGCGCGCAGCGTTTAGCGATTTTTAAACTCACAGGTGGCGAATCGGACGAACATATCGTCGTCAGCTGATTGAAAACCGTAAATTTTTTCTTCTTGATAATATTTTGTTTACTTCTCATTGTAGGTATGCACGCACTCTTCGCGTCACGCGGAAAGCGCCGTATTAATAAAGACAAATATGAGCCAAATTACAATTTTCTTCAACTCTGTGTTTGCAAAAAGTGGTATTTATGACTTACTAAGTGAAAACTAGAGGTGGTCGCTCAGTGGGAAGGAAGGTTTAAACAAATTTAAATATGGGTCACGTAGTTTGGGTATTTGCCTAAGGTTCATCATATCAGCCCCTAGAAGTCCACTGCTGGACATAGGCCTTCCCCAATGAACGCCACCACACCCGGTCCTCTGCCCTCCGCATTCAGCCGCTACCGGCCACCTTCTTCAGGTCGTCGGTCCACCTGGCGGCGGGGCGTCCCCCCCTGCGAGTTCCCTAAGGTTGGTACACTTTAACCGATACCAGTTTGCAGACAGAGAATTGTATTTTCCAATATATCCTCAGAAATTGCGCATTGCCTACTATAACATGACAATTATAGAAACTGTACGATAAATGAGTAATCGTCATTATCATTATCGGTCGAAATACGTCCACTGCTGAACACAAGCCTCATCAATAGAATGCCACTTTTGGTGAGCTGTCCATTGGGGGATTTGCCATAGTCACCACGATTGGCAGGCGGATTGGTGATCGCAGTTGCTGTCCGTGCAAAAATAACTAAAGAAACTTTAAGGTACAAGTGGTGGCTTACCCAGAACCCAAGGACTACAGGCTTCTGCCCCTTAGCTGCATAATAGTCTCTATGCAGCAGACTGTGGGGGATGGAAGCACAGCATAGACAAAGGGGCTGACACAAAAGATCCCACAGGGTCGACGTGTCGCCGGGGACAACTGGCCCCCTATTAAAAGATAAGATAGGGTACAAGTGTAACCGAAAAGTGCATACCCGAGTTAATGTTGATCAGATTTAACCGAAGCGGCCTCCGCGTGGCGCCGATGCACAGCAGAGGGTACTCCAGCTCCGGCGTGATGATCAGCTCGAAGGCCAGCAGTGGACTTGGCAGAGTACACTCTATGTTCTGTTGACAAACGAATAGTTAATTGAATTAATTAGAATTTGGATCATTTTAAATTCTTATAAGAGTGAATCTTCTGGATAATCCTCATCACTTACCATCACGTCAGATTGAGGTCAAGCGTAAACCCATCAGGAATTAAAAAAAATACTGTTACGCCATTACGTATGTATGTATATATGTATGTATGTATTCAGAAGGTCGCTTTATTCGTTTTATAAAGTTTATTAAGTTTGCATGTAAATATAAATACTCTATTATAATTATGATCATACATTCTAATTTTATGGACAAAGCCCTTTACAGCAGATGACAAACTGACATAGTTATAGTTATTTTATTTTGCATTCTAATTATTAGTTGACAAATGCCACTTTACAGCAGCTGATAAAGAATATCTATTGATATTTATAATCATTTTATCTTGTATGTCTGACAATGCCATCTACCGCAGCTTAATGTTTATAACGTAGAAACTGGTCGCTCATTGCCATGTATTCCTAATGGTCGCGTTAGTGCCAGCCATGCATAAATGTGAAACAAAATGTAAACAAAATAATGTCGACTTAGCCTAAAGTTCTCAATGTTCCAAAAGGTTGAAATATATATGAGTATGACAGTATGATAGTATGAGTATGAGAGTATGAGTATGAGTATGAAAGAAAGAAAGAAGAAAGAAAGACATTTATTCACTACCACAATTGGCACACACAAAGAAAAAACCAACAAAGCAAGAAAAATTTTTTTTTATAAGAACTAGAGAAAACAATTTAAAAATTTTAACATAGTTAAAATAGTATGCGTGTGCCGTGGCAGCAAAAGGGCAAACGACTAAGCATATGCCTAGACCAAGTGAGGTGCTGGGCGCTGATTTTCAGTCGCACCCGGTATGAGAGTATGAGTATGAGAGTATAAGTATGACAGTATGAGTATGAGAGTATCAGTATGAGAGTATGAGTATGAGAGTATGAGTATGTGGGTATACCTTGAGCAGCATGAACTTGTGCAGTGGGTCGTACCACTGCATGAGGAACAGGCCGGCGGGCGTGGCGCCGCACAGGTACTTGTAGCCGTTGTAGGGGTTGCGCGCCACGGCGCACCGCACGCAGCCTGTGGGCCGATAGGGTACATTACATTCATTTATTGTCAGCTACATACACCTCATACCATGAAGCAAAATAATTTTTCGCACCTCCTAAGTCACCTCAAAGTTTTTACCTTCACGATTGACACCCATTGGTTATTAAATTAGATAACAGATGATCTTAAAATGTGCATCGGTTATCTAATTTAATAACCAATTAGTGTCAATCGTGAAGGGAAAAACTTTGAAGTGGCTTATGAGATGCGAAAATTTATATTGCTTCATGGTATAAGGTGTAGTCACTTTAGCAGCGACTTGATGAGAAGAACCGAGCATCGGGTTCAGTAGCAAGGACAGGCCTAGGTCCAGTAGTGGACTCTTTCAGGCTGACGATGATTTCACTTTTACATCTTAAAATTCAATTTTACATGTCATTCTAATATGTAAAAATATACGTAGGAGAAGGCACATTCTAGACAGATAGATGTATGTGCCATGTTAATAAAATGTCTGTAGATATTTTAAGAACAAGCTCTGAATTGCTCTGTACTGAAAATAAAAAGTTATGACGCCTCCAAGTTTTCTGAAAAAACACGAGACTTTATGGATAACACAACGCCCGCGCGCAGAGTTCGATGACCGGCCGCACCGCCGCTCTCCCCGCCACCCCTCTCCGCTCCGCTACCAGCCGTTCCCTGCCACGACTAGTACGGAGTGGCTATGGGATTATTGTGGAGGTTTGGGGTATTAATGGGGTATATGAGTTGGTTTCGAGTGTATGTGAGGTTTGGGGTGTAAGGGGGCTTATAAGTGTCGAAGACCCTGTATACTGACCTCTGGTATCAGGTACACGGGTGGTGAGCGCAAACCTTCGCGGCAATAATCTTGGAGGTAGAACCCGAAGGGACTTCCCCCCTCTCGCACTGCCGATGAGCGCTATTAGCTCGTGCCGGTAAAGGGAAGGAGTTTTGCCTGTAAATTTAAAAATCCTCTATTACTATTCTAAAAGGAAATGTAATAAGCAGTTTCAACGATTTTTCAGCAATCCCATTTCGTCTATACAAAACGCGTGTTAGTAAGACCTTTTCGCCACGCGCGACTGCATCGACCTTTCGTATAGGTTTGTTCGTGGCGCTAAGCGAGGCGGCGCGTCTTGGCCAACGTTTGCACTCACCAGAGAGCGACATTAGTACATCTTTGATGACGTGCATCCATATGGTCCGGCGTGGACACAGCTGGTCCATCGCCGTTTCGTGCAGCTCGTTCATGTTCAACGTGTAAATGCCTTCCTCAGCACCTGCGGTCGAAACAGAATACTAAATGCCTGTTTTAGAGCCTTAGAGGTTCGTACAGTTACACTTTAACACGTGGGCCAGGACCAACTTGTACCAATTGTACGATACTTTAAGTGAATACTAATAATTCCCATATTAGAGGATCAGGTTTGTTAGGAATTAGAAGAGAATGTATATTTATAGTAGTCGATAAAAAAAAATGACGTGTATAAATGTACCAAGTGTACTCATATGCAATAAATGATTTTGACTTTTGATACAGGATGCGTTATTTCCGGCTACTATCGGGAAACACGTATTTATATCAGAGGAAAAAAAAATATTACAGGGGATTATAGTAACATTGTCCTCTCGGGTAACTAAGATTTGTAATTTTTTTAAATAAATTTTGAGAAAACTATTTTTAGACACTTTCTCTTATTCAAATTTTAAATCTGAAAATTTGGCCCAAATTGTCAGTCAGATAATAATATATTTCGATTAAACAGAGATTCTGTAGCGACCATTTTGAATAGATGATCGATCCATTATCTCTCACCAATGAGTATGTGTTGATCTCGCGTGTCCGGGTTTATCCACGACGCCGTGCAGTTTATCCGAAGCGGGCAGCCGTTGAACACCTGCAAATGTATCTAGCTTTAATCTATTTTATAGCTTGGTTCCTTTTTTTTCAACGGTTACAAGTTTAATTATTTAACAATAATAAAAAAGATATTTAAATGTAACAAACAAATTATAGGAGGGAAGAGGCGAGAACAGAGAGAGGACGGACAGAGAGAGGCGAGGAGCAACGGACGGAAGGAACGAGGGAGGTGGTTAGGAACGGACGAAGGAAGTGACAGAGGGAGGCGAGGAGGGACGGAGGGACGGAGAGGCAAACGGAAAAGAAAAGGATAGATTTACGTAGCGAGGCAAAGAAATATAGGTGGAGAGGCGCGGAGTTACGGAGGGATATCGCTATATCCCCAGACGGCTATAGGACGGTCGGTGGTAGGGACGAGCCAGGAACGAACGGAGCGAGGGAGATGACAAGGGAGGGAAGTAGGGAGAGGGTGGAAGGGGAATGAGAGGCAAGAGGCAATAAAAAGGTTTAAGGCTGCTCTGAGTGTCGCATTTATAAGTGTCGAATTATTTACCTTGGAGAAGCAAGCCCCCATGTGCACTTTGGGCGTGGGCGGCAGGCCGTTGGGCGCGGGGCGCGGGGGGGTGTGCGCGCGGCGGGCGCGGGCGCGGCGCGCGGGCGGCACGGGCGGCGCCGCGGGCAGCGCGGGCGGCGCGGGCAGCGCGGGCAGCGCGGGCAGCGCGCCCGTCTCTGCGACGGCGCCGGCTGCGGGCAGGCCACTCGTAAGCGACTAGTTATCAAGTTGATATCTGATTTTTTATCAGACTTTTTCCTTTCATTAATTATTAAGTTTTATGTCAACTTAAACCCCAAAAAAATCCTAATTCAAATAAAATAATGTAACCAACGATCTCTATGGACTACGATCTTTATTTACCAAATATTAACGCTATTTACCCGTAGCGTCAATATTTAGTAATAATTAAATGTTCTGCGTAGTAACTACACAAGTTTCAAAGTGAGTGTGAACGAGTTGCGGCTCCCGGAGCCGCAGTTGCGTGAAACAGAGCGATTGTTTGGAACGCAATTTATAGACTACTGTGCTCAGTAGTCTATAAATTCTAGACTACTTCGCTAGTACGTGATTTAAAGTCAGCACTCACACCAAAAAAATACTTTGCTCACTTGTTGAACAAATAACTATTGTCACTCTTCTTTCACTTATACGCTCTAAAAAATGTCTTACCTTTATGTTCAACTTTGGCTTTATCTCTCTGACTGTCCGACAAACTCCTTTGCCTCTGACTAACTTTCTCTTCCTCCTCCTTCTTATCTTCTCTTCCGTTCTCTTCTACCATCTTGAATATCTCGTCCACAGACGATGTCTTCCTCTTGCTGTTTTCCAACTCACACTGACAGAACTGACTTAAGTCTATGCCAGCTGTTACCGAGTCAGAATGATGTCTATTATGTCTTTTCCTGTGTTCGTATGTTTTCTCCTCCATGTCTAGACTCACGTCTATTTTCCTACAAAGGTCGTCATCAGTACCGTTTTCTAGTTTGTCCTCTGATATCCTTAATCTGTTAGCTATTTGTAAAGCTCTGAAGTTTGACACGGAAATCTTTTGCTTTTTACAAGTATCACAGATAACAATTCCTGAATCAGATTTTTGTATTGAACAGTTCCTATAGTAGCTGAGTATATCTCCGTTTGAGTTACATGCGTCGCATGAGCATTTAGAAGCGACAGAGCGCTGTAAATCGCTCAAAGTATTATTGTCTATGGGCTCTGGTTTGGGGCATAGACCACACTCGCAGTTAGCGTTCCTTATCTGTGGTGAATTGACAATAATATCGCTTTCAGACTGGTCGACGAACATTATATCGTGGTCACACATTCTTCGGCACAAAGGATCGTCTATGGATACTCTAGAAGCATTATGGTTTGAAGCTAAATTCTGATAAATATTCGTAGTAGAATTGTTGAGGAAATTCTGTTTCAATTGAATACACTGGGATAGATGTTTGTCGTGTATTGACAGCCCAGTGTTGCCCGCTTGCGACATTGATGCCGTATCAGCTGTCATAGGTAATGTTGCCCTGTGGAAAATTAAATTCTTCTATAAATTTTGTATATTTTTGTGTGGTTAGTAAAGCTGTAAACGTAACGCGTGCGGTTAGGTTTAAAGCCGAGGTGTTGTGCGGTTAGACACAAAATGGTTTTTAAATTGTTATTTATGAATTAACTTCATTTTCTCTCAGCCAAGCTAGTCTTTACCAGGCGTTTAGATCAAAACTTTCAACAAATATTCATTCGCTTTTCATAAACAATAAAAACAGAGTACCAATATAATGCAGATGTAACTTTGCGTTGTCCTACAGTGGAGTTAAGAAGTTGATGATAATCAGGGTTGGGTTGGTTTGATTCCCAGCGGGGATAACTTTGTACAGTTTGTACAAGTTGGTCCTGGTCTAGATATTATTTCCTTTGTGAATTCCCACAGTAATGGAAAAAAATCCTAGTTTGGTATTATATTTCATAGCATAATAGGATTATATTATGCTATGAAATATTTAATTACACAGCTAAATTACTATTGCAAAAAATGGGGACATTACTACACTATTATCGTAGGTACATCAATGACACTACCCAATTTCGATCACTGTACATAAGTTACATAATATAAAGGAAATGGTATTCACCCGCACCAACTACCCAATGGGTGGAACGAAATGGGTGATAACTGGGTTTTAACTTACCCTAGGGTTTTAACCCGGGTGGTTATTCATCTCGAGGAGGGGCATGGGGGGGTGCTGGGTGCTAAAATAAGTGACTCAGTGTCAGCGCAACGCTGATACTGCCCTACCAGCTACGGAGACCGTAAAGCAACCTTTTGGCAATTGTCTAAAAGGGGTCAAACTGGTTTGCTATAATTCTATGAATGATGAATTCTAATTATTCGAGAAGAAACTCTAGTAATATTCTTATAGCAAACCAGTTTCATCATCATCATCTTCATCAGGTTATTTTGGTCTCCACTGCAGGAGCACAACCCTCTCTCATCTGCCGGAGACAGGCGGAGGATTTGGCCTACACTCCCCGCGCTGGCCAGACGGGTTGGGGAGGCCTGATTGATGTTTTATAATGTATTCCCTCAGTCGCCTTGTACGACATCCACGGGAAGAGTTGGAGTGGTCCTATTCTACTCTACCGGAAACCACACGGTACGCTTTTGACCGCTTTGTTTGACCGCTTGTTTTTCATTTTTTAAAAGGTTGCCAAAATGCTTCACGTTTTTCTTAGCTAACAGGGCAGCATATTCTGCCAGGGCCTTTCAGGGTAACGTAAAGTTGCCTGGAAGAGATCGCTTTAAGCGACTTTCCAAAAATCTGTACCTATTTTTATCGTTATTCTTAAACTGTGTGCAATAAAGAGTTGATCTATCTATCTAACATGACATGTTATGAACCACAATGAACTTTGTAACCGTTGAAAGTTTTGATCAAAACGAACTGTCTGTTAAGTATTTTAATCAAAAACAAGTGGTGCTGGTGGAACACAAAACATATTTTCAAAAATAAATATTTTGTGAAGATTTTGATAGAATGTTTGAAACGATGTAACTGGTAGATATATTTTTTAAATTGTCATTAACGCCCGAACATTCTGCATCTTAATTTTTATATAACATACAGGGTAACAATAATCATATTATTAAAAAATATATTTGAAACAATAGTTGAAACATACACAAGATTTCCAAGGAGATTCTTTCATTTTATTTTTAATAAGTTTTTTTTACTTCTTATTAAGAAACGGGATAGTAAACGAACGAACTCGCGAGGCAGATTCGGGCGTTAATCATATATCATATTTTAGGTACTCTATTCAGTACGTACTAAACTTAATAATAAGTACTTTATACAATAATTTTATTTAAACTATAAAAGCCAACTAGAAAGCCAGCTTACTTACCCAAAAAAATGATACCAGCATGCTACATGCTTAAAACTAACGCAAATATATAAATAACCTAAGGATATAATTTTTTTCAACATAATAATTGTAAAAACACCTCATAAGAAGTATGGGAAAAATTATTTGTGAATTAAAAAAAAACTACGTTTTGACACATATTAACATCATACTGAGGGGCAAAAACTTTGCAAGTACCTATAGTTGTCGAAAAAAAATTCACCCCCAGACAGAATAAAAACCCTTTTTGTATCAAAAAAAAACAGCTTGTTTTGTGGCATATTTTGAAAAGGTGACATGTGCTCGCGACATATTGAAGGAATGAATTTGAAAACTGAAGAACATTTTCATTCCGCTACTGTACACTCGGTAAATTATACAGACTGTAAAAAATACCTATTATAATATATATATGAAACATGTTCAAATATTCAAACGAAATTTATAAATTTTGTATAAGTTAGTGCTAAGAAAAAAAATCTAATGTAATTTTCCGGACCGGTTTTGGTGGCGTTTATTGGGGAAGGCCTGTGTCCAACAGTGGACGTATAAGAGCTGATATAATACGATAAAAGGTATTTTAAAATAATCTGTATTTTATACTAAACGCAAATAAATATATATTTTTCCGTATCTGTGTACATTGATGTACTGAATATATTTACTAACCTAAAACATACTAACCTCAAGACTACTTAAAGCTATAATAAAAACCAGAGTTGGATAAAAACCTGTTTTTTTTTATATAAAATATGTTTTAAATAATTTAAACAGTTTTAAATAATAAAAAACTTGTTTAAAACAGATGTTTTAAACACTTTGTTTAAAACAGATGTTTTAAACACTTTGTTTAAAACAGATGTTTAAACAAAGTGTTTAAAACATGCCAACCCTGATAAAAACATAGTAAATACATTGCACTGTCATTGAGTTATTATGTGTTACGAACTAGATGAGACATTCCAAACTCAATTGAAGTTTCGTTAACTTATAAAGGATCTGAGTAGAAACTACTTTTCCTACCTTTAATTATTATCAGACCTAGATTTTTTTCCAGCACTATAACAACTTCCTAAGTGCCAAGGCAAGGTCGTTACTTTATACTATGGATAACTCAATGATATTTCTTGAATTAAATACATAATGGTCACCCCTTGGTCCCAGAGGGGTAGGCAGAAACGATGCATCAGGCGCGATGTGACAAACGTTGCAAAGCGACTTTCGTTCGCCCCGTGATACCACTTGGCGTGTGTGGCGAACAACATCGCCGCCTCCGTGTTAAGACAGAATGTGGTACCACGATTAGCTAGGGAAATACTTGTCCACCTCGTCAGAGCTTCGCATGACTTTGTAAGGCTAATAGTGCCCGGAGTTCGCCCGGCTTTAGGATGTCGGCACGCTTACGACTTTGTATACATTAAATCAGTAACCAACTAGGGATAAAGTAATCAAAAACTTTTAATATATTATAATATCTGCAGTTGATAGTATATTTCGATGTCAAAAAAGAACAATAATTTTAATCATGTCAGCCCCTAGAAGTCCACTGCTGGACATAGGCCTTCCCCAATTAACGCCACCACATCCGGTCCTCTGCCCTCCGCATCCAGCCGCTACTGGCCACCTTATTCAATAATGTTAATAGCAAAACAAAATTACTTATTTTCTTCTCTTAAACTTTATTGTGGCTTAGTCAGTAGATTTCAGCGCCAGAGGTCGTGAGTTCGATTCCCACTGAGGCAGATAACTTTGTACAAGTTGGTCATGATGTGGATGTTGTATTTGTGAATAGTCCTATCCTAGTTTAATTACCACAGCACAGGAGAAAATCCTAGTTTGAGATGTATGTATATGTATATAATGTAATATATTATATTTCTTATTTTAATGTCTACAGGTAATTTAAAGGAGTGCATGAGATCTCTGATGGTATTAGTGCCAGAAAAAAAATAGGTCTGATTTTTATCAACTTTTCTTCAAAATTAAATAAAAACTGGTTGGTTTTAAAAGCCTTAGAGAACTTAGACATATAAAATAAGGCGGTGTATTAGTTAGCACATCATAACTCAATGGGTACTATTTCGAACAGCCCAAAAGCCAATTATACATGTAACTATTCTAAACACACACATAACCAAAACATACACTATGTAGGTGGAAATAAAGTTCGTTACAGGTTGTAAATAATTAAATTTTTGTTTTTATTTTTGAGATCATAGATAATAGACATTTAGGAGGTCCATGGAGACCTTAATACAGGCTGTACAATAAACAGACCAGCTGCGTGAATGCAGACATTTATAAAAAATCTAAAAAATATTTAATAAAAAAAAGTTTATGGAAAAATTTCTATGCATTTTTTAAAATATA
Organism: Esperia sulphurella; assembly: GCA_947086405.1. Lineage (NCBI taxonomy): Eukaryota > Metazoa > Arthropoda > Insecta > Lepidoptera > Oecophoridae > Esperia > Esperia sulphurella. The sequence continues at coordinate 7,620,322 of OX352282.1, forward strand.
ATATTTTTATAAAACTACCTGAAAATTGTGAAGTGTCAAAGGTTTTACACGTGGTTCAAATAAATTAAAATAAATAAATTGATTAATTACGCAAAACCGGTAAAAAAAATATTGTTTAAACCATATTCTGTATACCATTAAAATTACTACCATACTTAACATAAACTACACAAACTTTAGTCAGTTAAGATCTACAGACTGTTTCCAATAAGATTTTATGAAATAAAATTTGCTTGTTTTCAAAATACGATAAAATACGGATCCAAAAGTACTTTTAAAAATGTAGCGTTATTTAAAGTAAACGCAAAAGAATTAAAGAGAGTGTGTTGCAAAGTGTTTTGTAAATTAAAAAAAAAACGTTATAAAAGTAAAAGGTTTTGTTTTGACCTGTATATAAATTTTTCTAAGTTTGTATAGTTAATTTTGAATAATTTTATTTAGATGAAAGTTATCGCCAGCGAGCGAGACAAGAGGTGGTCCTTATCGAAAGGTGCCATTACGCGCACGCCCCTAGCGAAAAAATTTAGAATCTGCCTAAGAAGACAATGCGTGAGAACTGTCAAATTAGTACTGAAAAAGTTACGATTTTCGGGTCGCTGGTGGGAATCTTCAATTCTAAATAATATACCCTACCGTTTGAGAAGATTATCCACATGGCAACTCCAAAATGTATACAATATCTGGCTCAAAATGACTTAGCTTCCAGTGCCGTAAAACACATTAATTATAACATCAAAGATACTGTCGACAAAGAAAGCCAAAACCAATTTTCGAGGTATTCATCGAAGAGCGCCAATCTAAACAGCACCAACGCGAATAGCATTAAAGATATTCCAGGAAAAGCACCAATCAACATTATGGACAGATGCTGTCGTGGAATGGTAAAAAACATAACATTTTATTTCACAAACAGCACCTGCATGAATATGAAAAAATTCGATTTCATTATCAGCCCAGCAGCCTCCTTAACACCGTACTGGAGCGGGCGGACTGCCCAGTTGTGCGGTTCTGGAACCAGAAACATGTAGAGTCCAGAGCCACAATATTTAATGTAAAATAATATTTATAATGTTTTGTATGAGTCTATTTGACTTGATTTGATTTTAATATTTACTAACATTACTTTAAAATCAAAATATTTATTTTCAAAATTGGAATACATTATTCTCTTTTTGACGTCAAATTCTGCCTAAAACTACTCCACTTCCACCTGTATAACCAAGGGGAAGAAGTGGCAACAAACCCAACGGCACAGGGCCCTACCTTTGATTTATCTTATTCATTACAATCATTAAGTCTACCTATGCTGAGCCATCAAGCACTCCATGGACTTTTATCATTTAAGTAGTCATCTAACTTATAGTAGGCTTTCTTGCACAGATTAACTTTTATAGAAGATTTGAATTTTTGTTCAGACAAGTTAATAATTTCATTCGGAACCTTATTGTAGTAACGCACGCACAGCCCCACAAAAGAATTATTGATCTTAGACAATCTAGAATGATGTATTTGAATTTTATTATTATTTCTAAGATTTAAATTATGCCTCTCATTATTTAAGCTGAGTAAAGAAAGGTTCTGTCTAACGAACATAATGTTAGCGAATATGTATTGACATGGCACCGTCATTATATTTATTTCCTTAAATAATTCTCTTAGAGAATCACGACTACGAAGCCCATAAATAGATCTTATTACTCTTTTTTGTAAAATGAATATAGAAGTCTGTCACTAACACAATTATGGATTAATCTGAAATAAATGACTTATTATTATTATTTTTAATACAAAAAAATGTTCGAAACCTAATAATAATTTACCTTTAGGAAAGTTTACGTCAGTACAGACTTACATATATTTCATCACTAGAAGCTACGCCACGTACGTGCTGTTCGTGTTATATTTTTTTTATTCTTCCGCCAAGCCAAAACATTGATTGGTGCGTTTTATAGAAAAGCTTTGATGCTATACGCGTAGATGCCTTCCTTAAGTATTTCTGCTAATATCCGTAGAACTTCAAAGCCATTTTATACTACCTAACGGGTCACCATCAGCATAAATACGTCCACTGCTGGACATAGGCCTCCCAAATAAAATACCACTTTTGGTGAGTTGTCCATTGGGGGATTTGCCATAATCACCACGCGTGGCAGGCGGATTGAAGATCGCAGTAATGATCTTAATATACACAGGAGAACGTTGCTGCCCGTCCCTAGTGCAATCCCTTAGTCGCCTTGACGACACCCACGGGAAGGATAGGGGTGGTCCTATTCTAAGCCGGGTACCACACGGCCAACGGGTCATATGAGAAATTCTCAATAAGCGTTTAGCATCTAAGTGCGATAGTCAAACGCAAATCGCTTAACCAAATATTTACCATTTCTGTATCATCTGTCATATGGAAACAAACGCATTTACGTCTGGAAAACAAAACAAACTTCAGATGGTGTTTCGTGGACCTCAAAGTCTACACGGTAATACAAACCTGTTTTGCTGCTAGTAACCCTTTCATATCCATGTTACCGAGACGCAAATAGCGTTGGTTTTCGTATGACTATTAGAATAGAATAGAATATCTTTATTGTATGGAAAACGGGTACATTTTGCGGCTTAATTTGCTATATACATTAGATTCACCGTAAACCTGCCTTTCCAGGCATATACAAGGTTTTAATTTGCTACTTGTTGAAAATATAATGCCTGCCTATACACAATCACCTACACATATTCACAATAATGAAATGACTAAAGAGGAACGAAAATAATATGTAAAACTTAAAAGAATTAATTAATTGTCACAGTGATTGACTTGGAATTAAATATACAAAGACTTTGTGGTTCGAAGGATATTATCCGAAATGCTAATGGAGTAGACCACCTGATCAGTGCTCTTCGTAGAATACCTGCAATTTAAGCCTGTAACAAACCTTAATACCAGCAAGTTAATATCGTCAGTGGAAAGGTAAAAACGTTTAGTTTTTTTGTTTTTTTCCGAAAAAAATTAATATCTCGTTTCCTGCGAGGAGTATTTATATGTAACTTGAAAAAAATACGATTGTATAATAACTGCTTAATTATGTAAAACAAAGAATCATTATAGGTCTTTTATTTTATATATATGTATGTCGCATTAGCGAAAATCACCTGAACATATAAAAAATGTTACGTCAGGTAAAAAACGGTAAACATATACATATACATAGACAGATCGACGCAGAAAAAAAATACAGTCAAATGGGATATATAACTCATTTTCGACCAATGTGTCGCTTTAGCGTTTTTACCTTTCCACTGACGATATATATTACAGGTGTACATATACATGCAATGTTGGTGTATGTTCTCGCCGTTACCTGAGCATTAACTCTTCGTCAATGTACTGTAAGAGGCTCCTAAAACAATAAGAGGAACTTACAAACACGTCGCGGCACTCTATGTGTGGGTTTGGGGTTTGTAATGCTGCCTGGAGTTTGATGGTACAATTAATACATGACACTAGACCCTGTCAAGCATCGACTGATAAGCCCATAGACGTCTCACGCAAGGCGAATGAATGAAACTCCCTGCAAGCTTTGGTGTTTCCGGACAAGTAGTACAATTTAGTTTTTTTTAAAGAAAGAGTGAATAAGCATCTTTTAGGTACGCGCGCTCCACCTCATCGTCACTTACCATCAGGTGAGATTCAGGTCAAGCGCAAACCAATCAGGAATAAAAAAGAACACTTTTGGCATCGCATCAGAAAATGTCTTAGATAGACGCCGCGCACCAACCGCACACAAGGTCATCTTAGTTACGACCAATCACGACCTTGCCCGGGCCAATAACGTTGCAGTTCCTTCCGCCCGCGCACCTCAGCATTTTGACAGATATTGTAGAGTTACGAGCAGGGTTGGATAAAAAACAGTTTTTTTTAATATAAAACATGTTTTAAACTATTTAAACAGTTTTAAACAATAAAAAACATGTTCAAAACAGATGTTTTAAACACTTCGTTTAAAACATGCCAACCCTGGTAACGAGCATTCTAGGAGTCTATTGGGGTTATTAGTTGATGCTGTAAAACCTCAGTACGGCAGTAAAAACCAATGACAAATATTTATATTACAAATCACTAAATCTTTTCTAATGCCATGTGTCTCTTTGACATACTATATTCAATTCTCATATCGATACGGGTTAAAGCGACCTTAACAATAATAGTCGATATCGATACTATCGATATACTATTTATCATCGACAGAACTATCGATAACTGATATATTTCTGCCACAATACATAGTACCTCTCATTGAAAGTCAACATTTTCCCTTGGTATTTTTTTAATTTTTTTTTAGGAAAATGGGAGAGGACCTTTCTTCTTTTCTATTTTTTTTATTGTGTTTAAGCAATCTGTAACAATCAACAGTCATTCTACTTCCACTGTCCATTCATGGAGGGCTTATCCATCAACACAGACCGGGACCAAGTTGTACAAACTGTACAAAGTTATTTATCTAAATAGGAATCGAACACACGACTTCTGTCGCTCCAATCTACAAGTCCATCAATGAGGTAAAGACGCTAAAAAAGGGACCAATTTTTTATCAAATATTTCATGATTTTTTAGATATAGTATCTAACTTTTAACGCGATGTACGTCAGAATCGAACTCCAGATCGCAAAACATTTCCAAACTTTGGAGTACACGAAATTCGACAATTATCGCTTTTCACAAAATTACTACACTTCCAAAAACTGAAACCACTAATCGTCCACACTGCCTGGCCTAGTGGTTCGAGCGTTATGCACAACTATGTATACAGTATATGAATTTACCCATATTAAAAACACAAAAGTCTGTTAGTTTCTATGTTTCTTAATTAATTGCGTCTAAACCGATTTAATTAATTACTAAGGTAGTGTCAGCTAATGTGTTGGTTCAACACTGATGCTTTTTACCATGGTAAAAAGCTGAAGGAACTTGGTAAACTATTCTATGATGTAAGAATAAATGAATAATCTGAAACTTTATAGCCTAAAAAAATTCCATATCTCTTGCACAAGAAAATTTCACATTTTGTTATGCGGAAGGTAATAACTAGATGAAGGTAAGAGACTGGATGAGAAGAACCGAGGATCGGGTTCAGTGGCGAGCCTTGGGAGAGGTCTATGTCCAGCAGTGGGCTCTTACAGGCTGATGATGATGATGCGGAAGGTAAATATAAAATGGGGATCCGTTGAAATTTTCCACTACAGAAGGGCAAAAAAATACAATTGTATGTCACATACTGTTCGGTTTGAGTCAAATGTGATTTCAGTTTTCGTGAAATTTGTGTATTTTTTAAAATTTATAAACCCCAAATATAATTACAAAAATTTTGAAGCCAATCACACTTAGAAAAAACTGCACATAAAAATCCATGCGTACAAATAATACAAAACAACGTTTAATTCTCAAAAAGTGACATCTATGCACTGTGCACTCATATAACACTCAAAAATGGCCACACGCACACTATCGAAAAATACGATATTTTTTATTAAATATTCAAAACTGAAACTTAAATTTTAAAAACTTAAAACTAAACGAAAAAAAATGGTTAGAACGAAAATCCCGCAGTACCAAAAACTTTTGTTAAATTAAAACGCAAAAAAACATAATTTTGACTTTTTTTTTGCCAAATGAAAAATTCAAAATATACCTCAGACTCATTCTCATAATATCATCACCAGTGACCACCCGACACCACTTGCTATAAACATAAATATTTTGATATAAAAAAAAATAGACAAGGTGATTGTCAATATACCTATGATGACGTTTAAATTATATTACGGTAAATAAAATATTTAGAAAGTATAATATATTAAGGTCTGCTGAAGAAGAAGAAAAAAATAAATATTCTGAACTTTGTAAAAAGCGACATGCAACCTTTACGCCTCTAGTGACCTCCGTAGACGGAGTCTTCGGACAGCAAATGTCTTCATTCATTAAGAATCTGGCAGAAACAATTGCTAATCGTTGGGACCGTCCACTGAGCAAAGTGATGGGCTGGCTGAGAGCACGAATTATCATCTCTATTATACGAGCCACGAGTATGTGCATTCGCGGCACTCGCCACAAATGGATGCCCGCTGCCAAACTCTTCGGTTTCGATGATGGCGCAGCACTACCACACATTAATTAGTTCTTAACGTAACGTAGATTGTACACCGTATTCCTAATGTTGAATTCCTCTTGTTACTATTAACTCTTTGAATAAATAATTTGGTTCTTTCTTTTAATAATATATTAAGGTACGTAATATACATATGTCGAAGGCCGACCGTAGAATTGGACATCATGATGCGTCCGGCCATTTCATGAAATGGCACAAAAGAAGATGTAGTAACGAAGGTAGAGAAGGTGTGTACTTCAATCCCGCGCCCCTCCCGCGCACTATTTATGCGTTGCGGTCACGTTTCTAGTGAGGAGATACAGTTATGCACTTATAAATCGTGCAATATGTCACTTTTGCAGATTTTTTGGATGTTTACCCGACATTGAATATGCGCGAAACGAGTAAGCGTTTGATAGTTTCTGCAATATATTGCATATCGTGGGCACGCGTGTCGCGCCTACTTCACCATTCTATCTTGATAGGATATCTATGGTTAGCGAGTTTCCGCTTCTTTGCGTCTATGTATAGTATATGGCGGCGAGACTGGACGTGGTCATTGCTGTTATACACTGGACCCGCGTCCACATCACCAAAGAAACAAAAATCTCATTTTTATTGTTCTAATATTAAGTTACTAACATAGTTATATGGTATCTTTGTTACTAACACTCTATAGGCACCACACTGTGACGTGTTCGTGGACGGCATAGGACGGCTGATGACGGAATGTAAGGGAACGCTAGAGAGAGGAATGCCTGTTTGACGAAACTAAATACAAGAAAGTATAGCATACAAATTATAGACGTATAGCATACAAATTATTGTAACGCAATGGAATAATAATCTGTAATGTTTCAATATTTTAAATGAATAAATGTCTATGGGCAACGCCTGAAATAAATGATTTTTATTTTATTTTAATGTAAAAACCGTGTCATAGGTATATTGACAAGAGCCTTCATAAATAAACAATAAATAAAATACAACCAAAAAAGCGTAATTAATATTAATGTTAACAAGTCATGAGTTACTCACTTCTCGCTAGAGGGCAGCGTGTCTGTGGACGTTTCCTGTGATAACGGATTGTGCTTCGGACACGTCATTAGAGACGCGACTGTCCAGTCCTCGCTGGACTGTCTGTGGTAGGCTGGAAGAGGACAAATAAATAAACATTAAGGTCCGGAATTTACATAGCAAACAGTAAAATTCATAGGGATTGTACATCACAAATGTTTCTACAATTTGCAAGAATTTGTATAATTACTACTCTAAAAAATCAAAATTCTAATAAAATGAAGTTAACTTCGCTCCTACTGACTTTTTCGCGAAGTTGATAATATAAATATGTGTAGTCAATATAACCCAACCCATTAACGCTAAAAGGAAAATTCTGTCGCGAATATATTTCCAGAAAAAAATTTTTTTTTTCAAAACCACTTGGAATTGACGCGCGGGCGTTTCGCTCGTAAATTTAGAATTAAAAGCTTTGTCGGACTATGCAATAAAAAGGGCATGTCACTCTTTTAAGGCAAGAAAGATACTGTGCTACGGGAATTACATAATAATTTGTGATGTTAAGTTGTCCACGCGGACGAAGTCGCGGGCAACAGCTAGTATAAAATATTTATTAATGACCAGTTTCCTGATCTAGGCAGGAAAATTGATAAATTAATAACAATGACTTGAGCTTTCTGTTTTTTTTTTATGGACTATTAAAAATTTTTTTACAAAAGTATTTTGGTACAATAAAATACACCAGCTTAGTCCCCGCCCGTGAGCATATAGTTTGCGACAGATGTGGCCTGCCCACTGTCACTTTATCTTAGCAACGGTTGTTGTTCTTACCGTTCCTCTTGATGGTGTCCCCATCGCAGCTGGCGCCGCCCCCCGCCCCGAGGTCGCTGCCCCCGGCCCCGAGCGCGCCCAGGTCGTCGTCCGCGTCCAGGTCGATGACCGGCGAGTCGTCGTACGCGCCCGGCCGACGCTCGCACGACTCTCTTCCTGCTCAATGGAAGCAAGCAATCATCGTCAGCATCAGCGTGCAGGAGCCCACTGCTGAACATAAGCCTCTCCCGATGCCCGCCACTGAACCACATTATTGATTCTTCTCATCTATTCCCCGCTAGCCTGGTCGACTCGTCCCCCCCAACGGTAATCGGCTCTCCCACAGATGTGACCAGCCTGCTGCCACTTTGGCGTACTAATTGTTTGAGCTACGTCGAAGACTTTAGTTCTCTGGCAGATTACCTCATTTCGGATCCTGTCTCTTAGAGAAACTTCAAGCTAGCAGTGGTTAGGCATATAAATGACGTAACATTGAAGATAATTAAATATTAAAATAATTAAAATATATTTATTTTCGTTAGACAAGAGTAATCATAAGAAAACATTTGGGGGTTGATGTCTCCTTTTAGACTTGGTAAGTCTGTACATTATAAAACATCAATCAGGCCTCCCCAACCCGTCTGGCCAGCGCGGGGAGTGTAGGCCAAGTCCTCCGTCTGCCTCCGGCAGATGAGAGAGGGTTGTGCTCCTGCAGTGGAGACAAAAATAACTTGATGATGATGATGATGAAGTCTGTGTTAGGAGGCACCGCTTTTCATTACAAATTAGTAACACTGTTTTATTATAGATTTCCTAATACTAACATTTGTTTTTATTTCAAAAGATACTTATTTCTACTTATTATATGCAGTGAAAATTAGACAACAAAAGTAAAAAGGCACAAGATAGGATCAGATCACGCGTGTACAGTGTGTATGAAAGTAGGTGTATGTGTGTGTGTGTGTAAGGTGTGTGTGTGGGATGTGATAAACTTGTTTTACCAGGGTTAAGACTACGTAAGGTCAGCAAATCGTTCACGGGGCAATGTATACGCTTCTACAACAAACTACCAGAGGAAATCTTAAATATGACGGACATAAAGTTTAAGATTCACATTAAAAAACAACTTTGTAAGAAAGCCTATTATAAAATAAACGATTATTTGAATGACAAAGATGCCTGGTACTAATGTTAATCCAGCTTCGCAAAATCTTTATTAATTGTATGCAAACTTGATTTTTAAAAGATGTGTTGCGTGAAGTTTGTTGCGCCGTTTCTTCTTCACAGCGCTTACACCTAGGAAGCGGTAGTCGATAAAAAAGATGACGTGTATAAATGTACCAAGTGTACTCATATGCAATAAATGATTTTGACTTTGACTTTTGACTTGTGTGTGGAATGTTTGTGGGGGATTGTGTGTAGGGTGTGTGTGTTGTGTGGGGTGAGTCTGTATGATGCTTGTGTAGGTTTTAGTGTCATGAATATATTATAAGAGGCAGTAAAGTACAAAGTGTAGGAAAAAAACACAGGTGCAAGATACATGATAAGTAGAGAGGTCATCATCAGCTGAAATACGTACACTGCTGAACATAGGTGCCTACTAGGGCATTATATCGGAGATGCTGTCCGTTGGGGGATTTGCCATAACCACCACGCTTGGCAGGCGGATTGGTGATCGCAGTAATGATCATAACATACACACACAGGAGAACGCTACTGCCCGTTACTGTCAAAGCAATACTCAGCTATAATAGTTACGACATATAATTGACGTAACTGAAGATTTATGATGTCAATAATGCATCAACCTAGCTAAGGCATCAAAGAGGCCCCCCAACTCGACTCGAATCGAGTTAACTCGCCAGACCTCTGCGCCACGCAACAAGCAAATTATTTCTGTTCATATTTAATGTCAAAGTAATCATTTCGTCTCAATCGTAAGTAAAAACAATAAATCAAGTTTTGCACTACACCTGAAGTTTCAAGATTCCCAACATATGAGAAGTGGAAATGTATGGTAGTAATTCGAACTGCTAAGGAACGGAACTCCCTGCCAGCTGGGGTATTTCCGGACAGGTACAACTTGGATATTTTTAAAGGAAGAGTGAATAGGCATCTTCTGGGTAAGCGCGCTCCACCTTAGGCCTAATTTATACTTACCATCAGGTGAGATTGAGGTCAAGCCAACAATAAAAAAAATATATTTAAATTTGAGGTGTATGGTATGTACCGTCGTCTGGCAGCGCGCGTACCCTGCCATGCGCGGCCGCGGGCGGCGCGCCGGCGGAGAGCAGCGAGGTGGCGGCGGGGCGCGGCGCGGGCGCGGGCGCCGGGGCCGCCAGCTCGGTGAGCAGGCTGCGCGGCCGGCCGTGGCTGCCGGCCTGCACGCACAAAATCCGCTTACTCAACAAAAGTTATGCTAATTTATAGTTTTCAAAAATATTATTACTCGGCGGAATTCAGATTGCGACGAGGTTAGACTACTGTAACAGGAGGGGGGAGGGAGAAAAGGGCCCTCCTCCACATATGATTTAACCAAAACGCTTTAGCTACTACCACCTCTGCCACCGTGGAAGGCGGAAGGAAAGGGGGTGTTTGTAATTCGTTTGAAGCGTAGCTACGTGTTACTGCCTTACATGTGCAATGCTTTCAATGTGTGCGTGTATTCCTTTCATCCCCTCCCCCGCTCCTACCTGTCCATCGCCCTCACTGTCGTCACCAATTCGTCACCATAAACCAGCCTTCCGCAGAAGCTGTTCTTCCGTCAAATACTTCTTTCTAGACTTCACTGTGCCGGAGCGTATGTCTTTTGTGAACTTTACAAAATGTGTGCTACTGCGTCGAACGATCCTTCGTAAACATAACCAGACGATTGGAACACCAGTCCCTCAGACGGAGCATCCAGCCCACCCCGGAGGATCACGCCGCGTCATCGGGAGATCGATAGGTGAAGTCGTGTACTGTCTATGCTGTCCTACTTTCTCCAACAGGGGGAAAAGGGGGGAGTATTAACACTAGGTAAATTTCTAATTTATTTAAAATAAAAGTAAATGAAGTCCACGCTAGCGAAGCTAGTAACGAAATGTTTTGCTGAATGACAATATATATACCTGTCTGTCCGTCCCGTGGGCGGCGTGGCCAGCTAGCACGCGCCGCCCGCCGCGGCCCGTGTGCTTGGACGCGATGCGCTGCGGCACGTTGGACACGCCCTGCCAACAAGCAAGCACACACATACAACAACTCATGTCTTATATGTATCGGGGAAACGATTAAGGAGGAGCCAATCTGGAGGCACAGTGCGTGTTCGTCGCGCCGTTCGGTTCGGTTCGGCGAACGTCGGGAACACGCGCAGGCGGACCGCCGAGAGTCTTCGTGGGACACGAGTGCGGTGCGCAAGCAGTACACCACCGGATAGTCTGCCTTTTAAAATCGTTACTTGATGTTGTAGTGTAATTTCCTGTCATTGAAGCCAGTAAACGTGTTAACTTTGAAACGGTGTTAAACTCAATTTAGTAGCCCGCCCTGGCTAGGATAGGGACTAGGTTCTCGTCCACCGATGAGTATAAATCGCAAGAGTAAGCTTAGTACATGTTTTCCTCTGTGGCAACTGCGACATATATATTTCTTTATTACAAACCAATAGATTGAGGGAGGCACTATTCTAAGCCGGGTACTACCTGGCTTGAATTTTCCAGTAAATAAGTAAATTTCTCTCTGTATTCAGATGGACCACGATCTAGCATGCCGAATTCTGTTGTTTCTCGGACCATTGGATTCATGCAGTACGAGCCTTAGGGAAATATATGCATAAAATAGAGATCCATCCACATCTACACTAATATTATGAAGAGAAAAGATTTGATGTTTGTAACGAAAAAACTAATGGACCGATTTCAAAAATTCTTTCACCATTAAAAGGCTACATTATCCCTGAGTAACATAGGCTATACTTATAACTATAAAAAATTAGGGATCCCTACTAAACCTTCAATAATGTAACCCAAGGTGTAAAAAAATTGCCATAAAATGTCTTCCATCGCATGCGCTGCGGAAACTATTGATGATAGAACAAAAAAATGTTCTACAATATCAAAGAACATATCAATATCTACAAAAAACTTAGCGATACCATATGTCCAACTATTGTAGTTATGTCACTATAACTACTTTTTTACAGTTTAAAAGTTGATAGAAATGCCGACCAAAATCAGACCATTTTATCCACACCTTTGTATTCATCATCATCAAGTTATGTTTGTCTCCACTGCAGGAGCACAACCCTCTCTCATCTGCCGGAGACAGACGGAGGATTTGGCCTACACTCCCCGCGCTGGCCAGACGGGTTGGGGAGGCCTGATTGGTGTCTTATAATGTATTCCCTCAGTCGCCTTGTACGACATCAACGGGTAGAGTTGGAGTGGTCCTATTCTACTCTACCGGAAACCACACGGCAAACTTTTGTATTAATACTTATCAAATAAAACAATCATTTCGCTTTCAAGACTGTTTCAATACCTGTAGATTACTTTTTGAATTATTTAAATCGGACATTCCATTCAAAAGAGATCACAAATTTAAAAATTTATCCCAAAACGTTTAAAAAATGAAGGTCGCTAGTGAGTAATAATATTTGTGACTCACGGCGTCGTCGTCCGGCTCCTGGCCCGGGCAGTGCGAGGGCGGGTTGGAGTATTTATGCAGCAGTTCGATGGCCAGCCGCTTGCCCATGTCTTGCTGGAACAGTGCGTGCTGCAAACACACCCCCACATATTACAACAATTAACATTTAAAAAATCTTAAACTTATTTAACTTAAGAATAATATTAGACTAGTATGTATAATTATAACTAACCTAACACAAACTAGGCATGCTGTCGTTGCCTATAATTGGGGTGGCATCTGGCCAATGTACAATTGTAAGTTTCCCCTAAGCAACAATTGATGTACATTCTATTGGTAACCTAATAAATAAAATAAAAATGCAGTTTATAAAAATACATTATTTACCCGTAGCGTCAATATTTAGTAATAATTGAATGTTCTGCGTAGTAACTGCACAAGTTTCAAAGTGAATGTGAAAGAGTTGTGGCTATTTGCGTGGAACAGAGCGATTGTTTGGAACGCTCCGTCTAGTAGTACATAGAGATCTCGTGGGTAGAAATGTACTTTTTCACACACGCAGTTCAGACGTTCCGCTTAAATTATGCAGGAAAAGGTTATTTTCACAATAAATAACAATTTTACCGATACACAATCAACCAAAAAGAAACACACGTGAACATTTATAATCAATAATAACAAAACAACATTTACCTTAAACTAAAACATTTCCTGCGCTTTTCAGAAAAAACAGTGTCGTATCTATGGGCGATTCGTACAATCGAGAATCGAGTAACGAATACTTAAAAAATACTAGGTTTCGTTCCTAACAGCTGAATAGCGTGTGCGTTCCGTCTGTGTTTCATTTACGTACGATTTTAGTCTGAAGTAAAACAATGAGCAGAATACCAAGTTGAATTTCGAACGGAGTTTGACTAAACACGAAACGCATTGCTGTCAAAATAGCGTCTGTTAAAAACTGAAACTTAAACGTAACTGTTGTTTAAACCAACGATAAATGTGGAAAATAGTTGAATTGGCCCCCAGCGCTGCAACTGGAAGTTTGACATAACATACTCTATGGTTTGAGGTTATTCCCGCGTTTTTTGGAGAACAGTCTGTTGATATTTGTTTTTTTTTTTCAAAATAATGTATACTTCGGGCTTTGGTTTAGAAGTGATGCAACAAATGTCTGTGCGTGTGTACACTGTGAAGAAAACATAAATAAACGTGGCTAAGCTGATCTTCTTAAAACTGAGTACTTCCTAACCTCAAACCTTACTAAAGCTTACTATCAACGATAGTAAGGGAAGTTATGTGGCTATATTAGGACCAGTATTGGTCTGAAGCACTCTGATACTGATAAAATAACATAGAATTTCTACTAAAAATGACCTGGCTGTATAGTCTAGCGACTTTTGCCTGTCCGAAGGACGAATTAACAAAAAAAACTCTATGGTTTGACGTTCCCTCGCACCTCACCGCACCTCATTCTCCGAAGCCTTGTAACTCGGTTCCTCGTGGATGCACTTAAAGCAGTTATTCGGGGTTGTAATACAGTGTTCGTGCTAGTGTCCTGTATTGTGTTACCTGAAGCAGTTTGTCGGCGGTGGGCCGTTTCTTGGGGTTCTTGGTGAGAGCCAGCTTGAGGAAGGCGTGGAAGACGGCGGACCAGCGCTCGCGCTCCTTCAGCTGCGGCGGCTTGAAGCCGGACTTGGACATGAGGAACAGCACGCGCATCGGGTGCAGCTCGAACATCGGCGGCTGCAGCTCGGCCAGCTCTGGAAGTACATAAATATTACATAATGTACAAATACATACAGTGTACACTTCGTCATCAGGTTATTTTAGTCTCCACTGCAGGAGCACAACCCTCTCTCATCTGCGGGAGACAGACGGAGGATTTGGCCTACACTCCCCGCGCTGGCCAGACGGGTTGGGGAGGCCTGATTGATGTTTTATAATGTATTCCCTTAGTCGCCTTGTCCGACATCCACGGGAAGAGTTGGTACACTTGTCTAATAACAAATTAAGATTTCCTCCTGTGCCATGGAAATTAAACAAGGATAGGACAATTCACAAATATAACATACAGACAGGAGCCAACTTTGGAAAAAAATAAAAGGGAAGTTGTCTGTCACCTTCATTACTAAGTAATTATCAGTGATCGAAATCGGTTGAGTTGTTGACTGAGGAAAGGAACTCCCTGCCAGCTCGGGTATTTCCGGATAAGTACAATTTGGATTTTTTAAAAGGAAGAGTGAATAGGCATCTTCTGGGTAAGCGCGCTCCACCTTAGGCACCGTAAAATTCATATTGCGATTGGTTTGTACTACAGTTGGAGCGGGAGTGGGAGTTGGAGTGGGAGTGGGACTGGGACTTTGGGGACTGGGACCGCGGGCACAGCTAGTTTATAATATTAGTGGAACTTATCAATCGTCATCACATGGCAACATGGATGGGAAATTTGAGGCACTAAGTTTGTAATTAGAGGCTTAAATATACAACTCACCAATGGCGGTGATCCCGCACGCCCAAATATCACAGAGCTGGTTGTAGCCACCCTTCCTCTCTACAGCCGCCACCTGAAATTAAATACCAATCTAATTATTACTCAACTCATACATAATGCTCACGCCTTGCTCCCAGAGGGGTGGGCAGAGACGACATATCGCCACATTGCGTGATTCTGACACACCTCACTAGCCTCACTCACATTCATCAACCTTCTAAAGCACCTCCTTTATTCTTCTCACTGCGGACCCCAGCCTTTTTGAGGACGTTACTAATTTGATCCCTGAACATCCTCCTAGGACGACCTCTAGCTGTAGTTCCTTTATTTTATGTAAATTTCTTTTGTCATTCTTTCACTCATACGCAATATGGTATACATTTCGGTCTCCTGAATGTCCTCCTCAAAACTCTATGTACAGACATGATGATTTTTGTTTATGATTTTTTTATTTCACCATCATCATCCTGAAAGAGTCCACTGTTGGACATAGGCCTCTCCCAAGGCGCGCCACTGAACCCGATCCTCGTTTCTTCTCATCCAGTCCCAGCCAGCCGCCTTACTCCTCACGTCGCTCCATCTAGCCAGGGGGCGTCCCACACTACGCTTGCGCAGTCGCGGTCTCCGCTCGATTTTTTTTTATTTATAAGGGATCTATCAGACAGATAGCGGTCACGCGTTTGAGCGTTCAGCGTTCGAGCGTGCAGTTGCTCACGAGACGGTCAGACTGCCTGCTGTGTGGCTATGTGTATGTAACGCAATACAACACAACTAACGCTGAACGCGTGACCGCTTCCTGTCTGATAGATACCTTATAAATAAAAAAAAATCGAGCGGAGACCGCGACTGGGCAAGCGTAGTGTGGGACGCCCCCTGGCTGGATGGAGCGACGTGAGACGTAAGGCTAGCTGGGACTGGATGATAGATCCCTTAGATAGATATTGGGCTCGATTCTGTAGGCACACATTCAAAATTTGACAGCGCTAAAACTGGTTTCGTCGTCATCTTCATAATACTGTGTGACAAGGATAGCGACAGTTTTAGTGCTGTCAAATTTTAACATTGTGCCTTCAGAATCGAGCCCATTATTTTATTTTGAGACTGCTTTGTATAGGGTGTTTTTCATAATGCGTCCAAGCAGCAGTGGGTTGTTAGTATACACTCGTGTCATGCGTGCTTGCTTACCTCTGGCGCCATCCAGTAGGGCGTGCCGATGAAGGACTTGCGCTTGTTGATGGTGGCGGTGATCTGCGCCGACACGCCGAAGTCAGCCAGCTTCACGTCGCCGCACTCCGTCAGCAGGATGTTGGCGCCCTTAATATCCCTGAAAAAGCATAGATTAGATTCGATTAGATTTATTTATTTCACTTTTACATCTTAAAAATTCAATTTTACATGTCATTCTAATACGGTAAAAGGGATCGTTATAAAATAAAATAATGTATAAATTACAATGTCAATAATTCAAATGTCATAGTATATAACATACTATCTATGTCAGTATATAATATTAAAATAAAAAATACACTTGGTATTAAATTATCACAAATTAAATTAAACGTCAGAATTTAACTTCTTTATTTTGCACTACCTGACCCGTGCCGACTTCGTTGGGCGGTAAACATTTTCCGACTACCACGAGAAAGTCTTTTCATTTTTTGGGTAAATTAATATATAGCCTATGACACTCACAAATAACGTGGCTTTCTATTGGTAAAAGAATTTTCAAAATCGGTTCAGTAGATACAGAGATTACCCGCTACAACCTCACAATACTATTGCTGTGTGGTTTCCGGTAGAGTAGAAAAGACCACTCCAACTCTTCCCGTGGATGTCGTACAAGGCGACTAAGGGAATACATTATAAAACATCAATCCTCGCTGCCATCCACGACGCCGTATAAGCCGTTTTGAGGTTGCGATGACAACCGCAACCGGCTATAATTTAGATTCGTATTGTTTATTTTGCGTTAGAAAGGGGTTGGCTGTATAGGAAAGTAGGGGGGGTCATGCAGAACGCACCGGGGCAGAGCATTACTGCAATACTGTGCCTTAAGCATACTGTCCGGTACTACACTGACAGGAAGACTCCAGTCTACGCCTGCTTCCTAGACCTGTCGAAAGCTTTCGATATGGTGTCCTATAAGGTGCTCTGGCACAAAATGAGGACCGAAACAAGCATTCCAGATGAAATCACTGACGTTTTTGATTACTGGTACAGCAACCAAACAAATGTTGTAAGATGGGCGGGCGAGGTCTCCGCTTCGTATGGCCTGAGATGTGGAGTGAGACAGGGAGGGTTAACCTCACCTGGACTCTTCAATCTCTATATGAACGGACTTATCGAGGAACTCAGCAGCACCGGAGTCGGCTGCTCCATAGATGGTAAATTTATTAACAACATTAGTTACGCCGATGATATGGTGCTGATGGGTCCCTCCATAAGTCCCGTAAGGAAGCTCCTCAAGAAATGTGAGGAATACGCGGAGGCCCATGGCCTCAGGTACAATGTAAAGAAAAGTGAACTCTTAGTGTTTCAATCACGTACTCATAAAATCACCACAGTGCCACCCCTCTTTCTATACGGCGTCGCTTTAAATAGGGTTTCGCGTTTCAAGTACCTGGGCCACTGGGTCTCGGAGGACCTCACGGACAATGAGGACATTGAGAGGGAGCGCCGGGCGTTGGCTGTAAGATGTAATATGTTGGCTCGTAGATTTGCACGATGCACTAAAGCAGTGAAGGTAGTGCTTTTTAAATCTTTTTGCCAATCATTTTATACGTGCAGTCTGTGGGTCAACTACACGCAGAAGACAGTCAACGCCCTGCGCGTTCAATATAATAACGCGCTCAGGATGTTGTTGGGGCTGCCAAGGCACTGCAGCGCTTCAGGCATGTTTGCAGAAGCTCGCATCGATGGCTTTCATGCCATCTTGAGAAAGAGAGCCGCCTCGATGCTAAGCCGTGTCCGCAGCAGCACCAACAGCATCCTATGCGTTATAGCAAGCCGAGTCGACTGCCCCATATTGGGTCACTCGATTCGATTACACATAAATAAATAAATGAATGTATGTCGTAATTTTTCTTTTTTTAATATATTGGAATTTATAATTTTAAATTGTGTGATATTTTAATGTTTGTATTTTATTTTTATTTTTTAATATATTTTTAAAATCAACTAACATAGTTTAATAAGAATGTACTAACAAAAATATGGACTAATGTCTGAAATAAAAATTTTGAATTAACCAACCCCCCCCCCCTCCGCGATTAGGTCCTCATAACCGGGAAGTTGGACCATCGGTGGTGAAGGGACAGTTCATTTTGCCATAAATACATGTGATTTACATATACCTCATACCATGAAGCAAAATAATTTTTCGCATCTCATAAGTCACCTCAAAGATTTTTCCTTCATGATTGACACTAATTGGTTATTAAATTAGACAACAGATGACTTTAAAATGTGCATCTTTTGTCTAATTTAATAACCAATGAGCGTCAATCATGAAGAAAAAATCTTTGAGGTGACTTATGAGATGCGAAAAATTATTTTGCTTCATGGTATGAGGTATATGTAAATCACATGTATTTATGGTAAAATGAACTGTCCCTTCACCACCGATGGTCCAACTTCCCGGTTATGAGGACCTAATCGCGAAGGGGGGTGGGGGGACTGGTACTTGCTTTAATGCTCTGCCCCGGTGCGTTCTGCTTGACCCCCCTACTTTCCTATACAGCCAACCCCTTTCTAACGCAAAATAAACAATACGAATACAAATTATAGCCGGTTGCGGTTGTCATCGCAACCTCAAAACTGCTTATACGGCGTCGTGGATGTCAGCGAGTGAGTTATGAGATGCGAAAAATTATTTTGCTTCATGGTACGAGGTGTAGGTAATGCTGTATTAACAGGCATTAATAATTTTTTTTACTACACTGACTCACCTATGCATCTTGCCCATACTGTGCAGGTAGGACAGTCCGGTGAGGGTTTCTCGGCACATGTAAGCTATCTGCAGTTCCGTCAGAGGTCCCGTTACGTGGTATATGTCCTGCAATAGAAGAAAGTCACATACATTGTAACGAGGAACGTTATTTCTCATTTAATTATCATCATCTCATTGATGAGGTGGAGAATTATTTCCGTAGCTGTGTCCGAAAATCGAAACGCGCTAGACGAAGTAAACAAGTGATGTACCTCTTCTAACTATATCAATTTCTGTGGTGTGGATTTGTAGGGAGGGGAAATGGAACTGTATGTGCCCGAGTGGCCCCTACGAGCGCGGTCACCCGCTGTTCATAGCACCACACTCGCGCACCAACCTCTACCGACCGGCGCTAGACCGTCGCGCGAACCGCACTGTGACGTGTTCGTGGACGGCATGGGGCGGCTGATGACTGAATACAAGGGAATGCCTGTTTCGTCTATAGCATAAGAAGTGATTGTACCGCAATTGACGTGTGGTTTCCGATAGAGTAGAATAGGACCACTCCAACTTTTCCCGTGGATGTCGTACAAGGCGACTAAGGGAATACATTATAAAACATCAATCAGGCCTGCCCAACCCGTCTGGCCAGCGCGAGGAGTGTAGGCCAAATCCTCCGTCTGTCTCCGGCAGATGAGAGAGGGTTGTGCTCCTGCAGTGGAGACAAAAATAACCTGATGATGTACCGCAATAGATTATTGAAAATCTGTAATGTAACAATTTTTTTTTAAATAAATGTCTTTAATAAGGATCTCATGCTCACCTGCAGACTGCCACCGCCGCAGTACTCCATGGAGATCCAGAGCTTGTCGCGCCGCAGGTACGAGCCGTAGTAGGCCACGATGTTCGGGTGGCGGCAGTCCTTCATCATGAGGATCTCCTGCTGGATGATGGCGAAGTCGTCCCCTGGCTCCAGCTTGATTACCTTGATGGCCGCCAGCTCCCCGTTCCCGTTGAGTCTTTTCGCCTGTCGACAAAATTTATGTACATTTAGCTTCTACTAGAGTTTCACATCATTTAATTAATCCAGGATATGGTTTCATAGAAATCGGTCCATTCGTTATGAATTTGAAACATTATGGGTGACTGGGACCAAAACGCCCATCATCAGCAACGCGCAAAAAGAAAGAAAGAAAGAAAGAAAGAAAGAAAGAAAGAAAGAAAGAAAGAAAGAAAGAAAGAAAGAAAGAAAGAAAGAAAGAAAGAAAGAAAGAAAGAAAGAAAGAAAGAAAGAAAGAAAGAAAGAAAGAAAGAAAGAAAGAAAGAAAGAAAGAAAGAAAGAAAGAAAGAAAGAAAGAAAGAAAGAAAGAAAGAAAGAAAGAAAGAAAGAAAGAAAGAAAGAAAGAAAGAAAGAAAGAAAGAAAGAAAGAAAGAAAGAAAGAAAGAAAGAAAGAAAGAAAGAAAGAAAGAAAGAAAGAAAGAAAGAAAGAAAGAAAGAAAGAAAGAAAGAAAGAAAGAAAGAAAGAAAGAAAGAAAGAAAGAAAGAAAGAAAGAAAGAAAGAAAGAAAGAAAGAAAGAAAGAAAGAAAGAAAGAAAGAAAGAAAGAAAGAAAGAAAGAAAGAAAGTCGTTTATCGCCACAAAATCTGATGGTAGGTATACATAGACTTAACATTAAACATAATAAGTAGTTATATACTAATATTTCTGAACTAATTTATATACTTAGAGTTAAGAAATAGTTTGAGCGACGGGTTACGTCACTCAAAATATAAACAATATATAGAAATGTGACAAAAGGATCCAGTCTCAGCATATGCCGGCAGATGACATTTGACGGCGCTGTTTTTCAAACTGAATCCTATCTCTTAACACTTAGCTACCCGATGATCAATACGTTAGGATTACACTTAAATAAGTTTAAAAATATCAAATGTATACATACATAAGCCTTCCCAATAGAATGCTAATTTTGGTGGGCTGTCCATTGGGATTTTAAATAATAACCACGCTTGGCAGGCGGATCAGTGAACGCAGTAATGATCTTAATATACCTACACAGGGGAACACTGCTGTCCGTCCCTTAATCGCCTTAACGACACCCTCGAGAAGACTGGGGGTGGCCCTATTCTAAACCGGGAACCACACCGCGTACGCCTATCATGCTTTAAATCGAAACTTAAACTTAACCCAATTAACGTTAAGGTAGGTACAGTACGGACAGCTAACTAATAAACAAGCTGAAGGTCGTTAATGGCGCGTTGACCCTTCATTGACGCTCGCGCTTGCACGCACAAATTATACTCACTACTCCTGCGATACTCCCCTCTAATACCTACACCCTTTGGAAAAAATATATCGAATAAGGAATTTTTGAAACTGTACAATAGTAGATTAGCAACCAAGGGCTGTAAGGCATCAATTGTAGCCCGAGCTATAGTTCGAGGGTGCAATTGATGCTTACACCCGAGCTAACTACTCTGCTTTACATCTCGATTGTGAGGTAAGTAGAAAAAAAACCGGCATTACAAGAATAAAACATTTTATTAGTTATTTATAGTAAAAGATTTCTATTCCCGCCTTTTTTCATCTTTTTAGGGTTCCGTAGCCAAATGGCAAAAACGGAACCCTTATGGATTCGTCATGTCTGTCTGTCTGTCTGTCTGTCTGTCCGTCCGTATGTCACAGCCACTTTATTCCGAAACTATAAGAACTATATTGTTGAAACTTGGTAAGTAGATGTATTCTGTGAACCGCATTAAGATTTTCATACAAAAATAGAAAAAAAATCAAAAATTTTGGGGGTCCAAAATAGAAAAAAAATCAAAAATTTTGGGGGTCCCCATACTTAGAACTGAAACTCAAAAATTTTTTTTTCATCAAACCCATACGTGTGGGGTATCTATGGATAGGTCTTCAAAAATGATATTAAGGTTTCTAATATCATTTTTTTCTAAACTGAATAGTTTGCGCGAGAGAATCTTCCAAAGTTGTAAAATGTGTGTCCCCCCCCCTGTAACTTCTAAAATAAGGGAATGATAAAACTTAAAAAAATATATGATGTACATTGCCATGTAAACTTCCACTTAAAATTGGTTTGAACCAGATCTAGTAAGTAGTTTTTTTTTAATACGTCATAAATAGTAAACCACAATAATATTATTAAAACATCGATCAAAGTTACAACGAACTACTATAACTTTTATATTATGTTACTTGCTGGTACGGAACCCTTCATGGGCGAGTCCGACTCGCACTTGGCCGCTTTTTTTTTAATTATTTTTTTCAAGAACGAAATTGAGCTTCGCCGTTCGATATTTAAAATTGATGACTATTATACTCATACGAAGACAAGGCTGAATAGCGAAGCGACCTCTTTTGTCATTGGGCTGAATGCATGATGTCTATTGCCAGTATGATGGTTAGATGTACGCGAACTTTTTGAAAGAGTGAAGTTCTTTTTTAATTACTTACTGCCCTAGGGCTTTTCTAGCTACATTATTACCCTAGAGCGCTAATTGGTCATCTACAAGCCCCATTTGGGGCTAATAAGGACCTACTTACCGAATATGAGAGATGTAAAAATAATTTTGTTCTGTTTTTATAGTACTATCTTTCTTTCCATCTTTTTTAGACCACTTTTTTATGAATCTCAGGCAGTGTTGGGTGGCGAGCGATTGACCCTAAGTTAGAAAGAGAAGCACTGATGTTGCGATGTATAACGTTGTCCCTCTCGATCGGCTATGCTCGCACGCTCGCTGTTAGCAGCCCTACAAAACGTGTACTGGCAGAGTACTGAATGTTACTACGTAGAGTCCGCCGTGTGATTCCCCGGCTAAGAACAGGGCCACCCCCGATCTTCCCGTGGGTGTCGTCAAGGCGACTAAGGGCAGTCCCTTAGAGACGGGCATCAGCGTTCTCCTATGTACTGATCATTACTGCGATCACTAAGCGTGGTAAGTCCACAAAAATTTGCTGTTAATTGGTGAGGCTTATGTTCAGCAGTGGACGTATTTCAGCTGAAGATGATGATAGCTACGTTAAGAATAGACATGCTAAATAACTCCGTGCCCACTAACTACGCAGAAAACTCTGCACCGCGCAGTGCGCACCTATATTTCATTCCAGATTAATAGTCCTATGAAAACAAACGCATTTGCGTCTCGAAAACAAAATACACAATAGATGGTGTTCCTAAGTGGACCGCAAAGTTTACTTGGTAATACAAACCTATTTTTGCTGCTGGTGACCCTTTCATGTATATGTTACCGAGACGTAAATAGCGTTGGTTTTCATAGGACTATTAATCTGGAATGAAATATACGATACAACATTTCGAGATGCGGACTTCTTAACGGGACGTGGAGCTTCCTGTCTAGAATAATAAAAGAAATAAATTCTTAGACACGCTATACCCCCCACCCCCCCTACATAAACACATATACATCCCCCCATACATACATACACTCATACACACTTCATTTGCGCAAAAAGTTATTTTTACATACTTATTCTTTAATTTTTAAATTAGCATAAATAAATATTTCAGACATTCACACCAATTATCAAGTCCCAAACTGGGCAGAGCCTGTGCTATGGTTACTAGATAACGGATACACATACTTAAATAAATATATAAACATCCAAGACTTGGGTACAAACATTCATATTCATCATACGAACATTTTCCCCTAACGTGATTCTAACCCGCAACCTCCGGCGTGGCAGTCCGAGAGCTACCCCGTTCCGCCACGGAGGTCGACTAGCTATTAGGACGTTCAAGGATCAAATTAGTAATTGTGATCTGTCTTACTTTGTTACTGGTCTTATTATGACGTGATGTTTGTTTTGTATCAAAGTGTTTTGTGCTGTTAAGTATTGTGTAAATAAATAAATAAATATTCACATTGGTTTCTACGCAGTCGCAACCACAAGCGTGGGCAGGGGGCCAATTCTACTATTTTCAACATTTATCGTTCGTTTAAACAAAAGTTACGTTTAAGTTTCAGTTTTTAACAGACGCTATTTTGACAGCAATGCGTTTCGTGTTTACCTGAGACAACTGTCAAAATGTAGAAAAACCTTAGAAAAACGTTCGTTCCATCTACGACTGACGTTTGTTTAAACGTTAGCTATGGCTGAAACGCAGCTGAAGCACGAGCGGAGTACGAATAGTGTTAAAACCTGCGTTTCAGCTGCAGTTCAATTGCGTTTTGTGCGAAAATTCGTTAGTAGAATTGGCCCCCTGGTCCTCTAATAAAGCAGTTACGCGCGCCTGAGCGGGCGTGGCGTTCGGAAGGCGTATTGATGCGCACAAAATCCAATTAGTACGCACGGTGCGCGGTTCACGGACCTTTTTGCTGTTTACTGTTACACCACCCGCCTAGCATCGGTGGCCAATGCCCTCCATACGAATGTCCGACGATCAATGATCATAAATATTTCTAAACGTCTTCAATTTCCGATCAGGGTTTGTTTTGCCAAGCCCTTTAACCGACAGCCATGCTTTTCACATCATCATCAGGTTATTTTTGTCTCCACTGCAGGAGCACAACCCTCTCTCATCTGCCGGAGACAGACGGAGGATTCGGCCTACACTCCCCGCGCTGGCCAGGCGGGTTGGGGAGGCCTGATTGATGTTTTATAATGTATTCCCTCAGTCGCCTTGTACGACATCCACGGGAAGAGTTGGAGTGGTCCTATTCTACTCTTCCGGAAACCACACGGCAAGCCACATGGTCTTTTCATATTTCGAAAGTTCACATGTCAGCTACAAAGTTGAAGTGACAACTTGTATGTATGTAGAACAACGAGAAGTGTAGTATACCACTCTTTATATGTTTAGGGCCTGCCCTGCGATAAAATGATCGTTTCAAGAGATAAAAAGTAAAATATACATGATTACTTGATTATCTTTTATTTCATGATTACCACTAAGTAAATTTCAACTATCTAATACATAAAAACTTAAAACTTCGCGTGTCTGTACATGGGATGCATTAAAAAAAAATGGGTTATTAAAAAAATAATATAACACATTAAGATTACTTTTGAATTTTTTGTCTGTTTGTCTGTCAGTTTGTATCACGTAAAAACTACTGAACCAACTCCGATGGAGTTTTCAGAAAACACATATAACTTATTTCGAAGTAACATATAGGCTTTATTTCATCGCAATCGACTTAATCAATAAAAAGTTATGGGAATTTTTAGTTTTCAAATACATCAGTAGGTATGCAGTATAACAATGAAGTATAATTATAATGTTCAGTGCAATTCAGATTGCGATGAGTTAGGACTACATTTGGAGCTGTAGTGGGCGGGGGCTTAGGGGTCGGGGTCGGGGCCGGAGTCGTAGTCCAAGTCGGATTGAGAGTGAGTTATCCACGCGAGCGGAGCCGCGAGCAACAAAGTTGGGGAAGCATTACTTAAAACTATTTCAAATTTCAAGTCAATAGCATAGTAGTTGCCGAAAATACCAGCTGTGGAGGCAGACGGACGAAATCGCACCATATATTCCGTTTTAACCATTTGGTACGGAACCGTTATTAGTAGATTAGTAGCCAAGGGCTGTAAGGCATCAATTGCAGCCCGAGATATTTCTCGCTGCGTTCGTGCGCCTATAGTTCGAGGGTGCAATTGATGCTTACACCCGAGCTAACTACTCTGCTTTACATCTCGATTGTGAGGTAAGTAGAAAAAAAACCGGCATTACAAGAATAAAACATTTTATTAGTTATTTAAAGTAAAAGATTTCTATTCCCGCCTTTTTTCATATTTTTTTTAAATTATTTTTTTCAAGAACGAAATTGAGCTTCGCCTTTCGATATTTAAAATTGATGACTATTATACTCATACGAAGACAAGGCTGAATAGCGAAGCGACCTCTTTTGTCATTGGGCTGAATGCATGATGTCTATTGCCAGTATGATGGTTAGATGTACGCGAACTTTTTGAAAGAGTTAAGAGTTTTTTTTTTAATTATTTACTGCCCTAGGGCTTTTCTAGCTACATTATTACCCTAGAGCGCTAATTGGTCACCTACAAGCCCCATTTGGGGGTAATAAGGACCTACTTACCGAATATGAGAGATGTAAAAGTTATTTAAGGCCCCGCTTAATTCAGATTAGAGGCCTGGATGATTATAGAAGGCGCGTTGATAAATCAGGAAGTCTGGCAACACAAACATGGAACAAAGAACCCTCTCCATCGTCCTGGAAAAAATTAGCTGTCTGGCCAGTAACTGACCCATTGAGCCGAGTGAAGGAACTCGCTTCCGTCCGTCTCACCGCCTCGTCGAACGGAGGGGTTACATGGGTTCGGGCGAGTGCTTTTACGTACTGGGTTCTCTCTGGGTTTATAAATATTAAATCCTACTAATAATATTATATATTAATCCTATTGCCGTGTGGTTTCCGGTAGAGTAGAATAGGACCACTCCAACTCTTCTCGTGGATGTCGTACAAGGCGACTAAGGGAATACATTATTAAACATCAATCAGGCCTCGCCAACCCGTCTGGCCAGCGCGGGGAGTGTAGGCCAAATCCTCCATCTGTCTCTGGCAG
Source organism: Esperia sulphurella (assembly GCA_947086405.1). NCBI lineage: Eukaryota > Metazoa > Arthropoda > Insecta > Lepidoptera > Oecophoridae > Esperia > Esperia sulphurella. Next base: position 7,646,889 of record OX352282.1, read on the forward strand.
ATCACCTCCGTTGATCCTCGCTTAGAGGAGTTGCGGGGGGAGAATGGTGAGGAGGAGGGAATGTCTCTGGCAGATAAGAGAGGGTTGTGCTCCTGCAGTGGAGACAAAAATAACCTGATGATGATGATGAAATCCTACTAATATTATAAACGCGAAAGTTTGTAAGTATGGATGGATGTTTGTTACTCTTTCACGTAAAAACTTCTGAATGGATTTTAATGAAACTTTACAATAATATAGCTTATACATCAGAATAACACATAGGCTACAATTTATAAAGATATTGTGTAAATTGTCCAAAATATCAAGTAAGTAGGCAAAAATCTACCATCTGCGAGCTATTCTGGCGTGCGCTGCCAAAACCGCTAGAGTTACACATATGTAATGTATGATGGAAATCTTTATCTAAAATAGTCCTACAAAAAAGCTACTCGAAATACTAATCGTGCGCAGACGGAGTCGCGGGCACCAGCTATGTAATACTGGCTGGTGCCCGCGACTTCGTCTGCGCAGACAACTTAACATCACAAATTATTATGTATTTCCGGTAGGAACGAGATGTTTTTTCGGAATCAAAACTATCCCTGTTTCCTATTCCAGGACCTAATCTATATGTGTGCCAAGTTTCATCCCGATCTTATCTTATCTTCTTAGGGGGCCAGGAAGACCTGGCGACACTTCGACCCTTCAGGATCTTTTGTGCCAAACCCCTGTCCACCAACGGTGCCCCAAGCCGATTTGGTGGACTTCACATACGCCTTAGAAATTCTTCTTTAGCATATGCAGGTTTCCTTACTTTCCTTCACCAAAAAGCCTGTGGTATTATAATTAAACCGTACTTTAGTTTTTGGAAAACCTATTGGTACGGGCGGGGTTTCAACCACGACCTCAAGAACATAAGGCGAGTGCACAACCACCCCGGCTACCACGGCTTCTTCATCCCGATCAGTCGAGTGGTTGAAGCGTGATTGAGTAACAAACATCCAAACTATCGCATTTATAATATAAGTAGGATAGGATTAAGTAATCTGTGATCGCGGCTTCTACAATAAATAAACAACCGGGTAATACCGCGGTACAATCGAGCGCGGTGTAAGCTCCGTGGGGGTCGTCGAAGGAAACTGTAATAAAATTACATGTGGCTTATTATAGCAGTTTGTTTGAATATGTTTAAACACATGCGCGCCCCAGACATGCCGAGTTATTTGTTTTATTATATTGCTGACGTCACGCGGAGGTTTGTTTTATTTTACTGTAGTGCGTGGTATGTATGCAAGTTATATAAATATTTTTTTTTAGCCGTGTGATTTCCGCTAGAGTAGAATAGAACCACTCCAACTCTTCCCGTGGATGTCGTACAAGGCGACTAAGGGAATACATTATAAAACATCAATCAGGCCTCCCCAACCCGTCTGGCCAGCGCGGGGAGTGTAGGCCAAATCCTCCGTCTGTCTCTGGCAGATGAGAGAGAGTTGTGCTCCTGCAGTGGAGACTAAAATAACCTGATGATGATGATGATTTTTTTTGTTCTGCACGTTTTTATCCTCCTACATAATGGTCAGAGACATTTATCATGTTTGCCGTGTGATTCCCGGCTTAGAATAGAGCCACCCCCGATCTTCCAGTTGGGTGTCGTCAAGGGATTGCACCAGGGACGGGTAGCAACATTCTCCTGTGTATATTAAGACCATTACTGCGATCACCAATCCGTCTGTCAGGCATAGTGATTATGGCAAGTCCATCAGAAGTGTCATTCTATTGGCTATGACCTGCTTAGTAAGATCAGTAAATCGTCCACGGTGCAGACTGCTTCCAAAAACTACCAGAGGACATTTTAAACATGACTGATATAGAAAGTTTAAGAATAACATTATAAACCAGATTTATAAGAAAGCATATTTATAAATAAAACCGACGATTATTCAAATGACAAAGTTGCTTCGGCTTCGCACAATCTTTTTAATATTGTATAAAACATAGATTTTAAAACATGTGTTGCTGGAAGATTGTTGCGTTTCTTCTTCACAGCGCTAACACCGAGGAAGCGGTAGTCGATAAAACATTTGCGTGTTGAAATGTACCTAGTGTACTCATGTGCACTAAAAGATTTTGACTGTCACCAACCAGACCGGTTGGTGACAGCCCAGCGTGAATATAATGAGAGGACTCTCGGACCCCAATGGTACCCTGATCACCAAAAATAATCCTGTGATCAGTATACTAGCAGAGAATCTATCATCATCATCATCATCATCAGCCCGAAAGAGTCCACTGTTGGACATAGGCCTCTCCCAAGGTGCGCCACTGAACCCGATCCTCGGTTCTTCTCTATAAGGAGGGAGAGAATCTATATATACCTATAATAAAACTGTAACTGGTCTATGTCTGTACATGGGAGATATTGTAGAAAAAATTATATGAGGGGTATTTAAAGGGCCAATAGAAGCCAAAATAATTGTTTTTAGAATTACTGTCTCTATGTTTGTTACCTCATCACGCAAAAACTATGGAATGAAATTTGATGCAGTTTTCACAGTTGTCTTGCTGGTGGTCTAACTTAAAACCTGGTGCATGTTTTATCTTGATACGCCACTTAGAACCTGAGATATTAATAAAGTATTTTTTTCTAGAAGCCATTATATTATATACAACATAACAAAGAAATATAATTATTATATTCGGTACAATTCATACTGCGATTGGTTTGTGGGAGTGGAATCAGGACTGAGAGTCTGAGTGGGAGTGGGATAGGAAGCGAGAGTGGGAACGGGAGCGGATCCTGTAGTCCATGCGAGCGGAGCCGCGGGCACAGCTAGTCTAAACTAATATTATAAAGAGGAAAGATTTGATTGTTGTTTGGTTGCATAGGCTCCGAAACTATTGGACCGATTTGAAAAATTCTGGGGGTTAGGGGAGAAGGAGAGGAAAGATGAGGGCAACACTAGCGGGAATGGGAGGACAGAGGGAGGGGGCAGTGGAAAATAAAGGGCGGAGGAAGGGGCGGATTAGGAGAAGGGGGAGGGAGCGGGAAGGCGTGGGGGAAGGGGTTTTCAAAGTGGTGGGAAGGGAATGAGGAAGGAAACAACTAAGGGGGTATGGAAAGGGGATAACACATGCGATATTTTAATAATAAAATAAATCTCATTACTTCTTGCACAATATTAAAACATAAAAAATAGTCATAGTTATATTTACTGATTGCATCACGTGTTACCGGTGTTAATATAAAAAATTATACGATAATCTTTTAATTCATGATAGACATGAAGTAAATTTCAAATGTCCAATGGACGAAACCGCCGTCGGCAGGCTAATTTTATGTCGTCATCATCATCAGGTTATTTTTGTCTCCACTGCAGGAGCACAACCCTCTCTCATCTGCCGGAGACAGACGGATGATTTGGCCTACACTCCCCGCGCTGGCCAGACGGGTTGGTAAGGCCTGATTGATGTTTTATAATGTGTTTGCCGTGTCGTTTCCGGTAGAGTAGAATAGGACCACTCCAACTCTTCCCGTGGATGTCGTACAAGGCGACTAAGGGAATACATTATAATTTTATGTAAGTATATAAATATTTTCAGTGCATAACCAGATTAATAGGTTTCTTTTAGGACTTAGTAATACATAATAATGTGTAATGTTAAGTTGTCCACGCGGACGAAGTCGCGGGCAACAGCTAGTATTAAATATTACTACGTACAGAAATGACATTCGCCTCCCCGCGACAGTTAAACGTCGGCCACGACACACCGCCCGCCGGCGCCGTGAGTTCGACGCTATAAGGTGCAATAAGTTAGAAAGAGAAGCACTTATGTTGTTGGCATTTAACGTTGTCTCTCTCTCTCTTGATCGAATATGTTCGCGCGCGGGGTGCAGTAGCCCTACAACAATCTACGCACACAAACATACACACACACGTGAACGTGTACGGACAGGCCGGTGCTGCTGTATATTTCATTCCAGATTAATAGTCCTATGAAAACAAACGCATTTGCGTCTCGAAAACAAAATACACAATAGATGGTGTTCCTAAGTGGACTGCAAAGTTTACATGGTAATACAAACCTGTTTTTGCTGCTGGTGACCCTTTCATGTACATGTTACCGAGACGTAAATAGCGTTGGTTTTCATAGGACTATGAATCTGGAATGAAATATAGCTTGTATCGCTTGTATGAAATGTCGGAGGTGTGGTACTAGGCCTCGTAATTTACATTTTATATTCAATACGTCCCACTGTTGGGGCACAGGACTCTCAAGAAAGGCGTATCGGCCACAGTCCACCACGTTGGCTTAGCGGGATTGTGGACATCATATACGCCTTAGAACTTCTTTGGCTTATTCAAGATTCTTAACTTGACCGAAAATTCTGTGGTACTATAATTAGAAATAGCTGTGGTCGTGTGATTCCCGGTTAAGAATAGGGCCACCCCTATTCTTCCGTGGGAGTCTTCAAGGCGATTAAGGGGATGAATCAGTCTCCTGTGTATATTAAGATCATTACTGCGATCACCAATCCGCCTGACAAACGTGGTGATTATGGCAAATGGCCAGCTCACCAAAAGTGGCATTCTATTGGGGAGGCTTATGTTCAGCAGTGGACGTATTTAGGCTATAAATAAACCGTTCAACTCAGATAATAAGTCCGGGCTAGTCTTTAACCCTTAACCTCATGAACCGGAGGCGAGCCCAGAACCAACAAGGCTACAACGACTTGCATAATAATAAGTCTCAGTTACAGTAAATCCAGCTAAAACGCCTATTAAAAATGGTTTATGCCATTAATCGCAGACTGGTCTAGCACTTAGCACGCTAGTGTCGGGTCGACGAACTATTCACCTTGTCACGATATGTAGTACAATCGATGAGAAAAGTCATTGGCCAATAAGTCTCGTATCATATGATTGGGAGAAGAATCCGGATGTGGTGGCGCCACTGGCCTCTATTATCATCATCATCAGGTTATTTTTGTCTCCACTGCAGGAGCACAACCCTCTCTCATCTGCCGGAGACAGACGGAGGATTTGGCCTACACTCCCCGCGCTGGCCAGGCGGGTTGGGGAGGCCTGATTGATGTTTTATAATGTATTCCCTTAGTCGCCTCGTACGAAATCCACGGGAAGAGTTGGAGTGGTCCTATTCCACTCTACCGGAAACCACACGGCAGTGTCTCGGCACGGCCTCTATTATACTACTGCTTTATTTACAAAACAAAATTTTAAATTATTATTAAAATAAATTAAACACTACGAGTTGGGGATCTCTTTCACAGGATGATGTGAAAGAGATCCCCAACTCAGCGTTGTCTGTTTTTCTGCTGGGGTTTTAGCTAGTATGTGTGTGTGAGAGAGAGAGAAACGAAAGTAAGAGTATGTGGAAGTGCATAAGTGTATTGATATAATAAATAAGTACAATAAAATGGTACTAGGCTGGATAGGCTTTAGTATCATAGGTTTTGTGCCAAGTTGCTTTTCTCCATTTTGGCGCTGAAGGTTATACGACCAGTAACGAGTGAACTTGGAACTAAGCTTCTTTAGGGACGCAAAAATGACTTTTAAAGGTTGTCAGCCTGTCCAAAAACAGAAAGGGGAGTGAAACGAGTACAACGTACAAGCGTCAGACTAGACTACTTGTAGCGAGATCAGGCGTTTACAGAATGCCAATGCATTAGATTTCGAAGTGAGTAGAGTCACTTAAAGTTTAGAAAAGTTTTTTTTTTAATTTGAAGAAGTATTTATGAAGTATTTACTTCATAAATACTTCCCTCTTTTATTTGAACGCAGCTTGTATGAAAGACCTTGACTCAGTACAAAGTCATATCTTATCTTTCAGTCAGTAGTTATGCATTGTTTATTTAGGCTTGCCGAAAAAGCGTCAATCGATGGCCGATGCATCGATAACGTTCATGAGTGATTATTTTCATACTATGAAGAAATTCTGTGATTTGATTTTTAAAAATTTGTTATGGTAAATATAACCATATAAAATGTATCAAATATGGGCCAGCGCCTGGTTTTCATACTATGAAGAAATTCTGTGCTTTGATTTTTACAAGTTTGTTATCTTATAAATAAAATCGTAAACATCGCGTGTCCGTACATTGAAGATATTTGCAAAAAAAAATTGAGGGGTCTAAGGTTAAGTAATAGAACACATTTCAATCATTTTTGGAATTTTTGTGTTTGTCTGTGTGCACGCATCACTTAAAAACTACTGAACGGATTTTGATGGACTTTTCAGAAAAACATGGGACTTAATTTAACATTTAGTCTTTATTTCATCGCAATAGGCTAACTCAATCAAAAGTTATAGACATTTTTAGTTTTCAAATACATTAGTAGGTAAGGTTAGCATGCAATGGTAAATATAAGCATATAAAATATATCAAATATGGGCCAGCGCCTGGTGACCACCCATTTATGTCGTTGACTGTACATCCGACTTCAAAAAATTTTACTGCCTTAATGCGCACGCGTTGTCAACGTTAAAGTACACACACTTTAAAATTATGCAAGTATTTTAAGCTATATTGAATGAACCCAATTAAATTGTCATTTTTATATTAATTTTTTTAATAAATCGCTTTAATATGATACCATTGTTTTTATAAATATTATGTGTTTCTTAATCTTTTTTTTTTCTTTGTCTCGTTATTGACATTTGTATATTGTACGAAAATAATTGCTTTAAGTTTAATATGAAATAAAAAAATAAAATATTTGTGAAACATTAAATGTCGTACGACTATGGGCAAAACATAGAGTACCCAAATGTAATAGACCATCTTAAAATACCTGTGTTTACGATTAAACGATATGAATTTGAATTTAAAGACACAAATAAGATAGGGTGAGTGTACAAATAACTGCTTAAACACTAATATTATCAGCCGGAATACATCCACTGCTGAACATAAGCCTCCCCAATAGAATGAAAATTTTGGTGGGCTGTCCATTGGGGGATTTGACATAACCACCACGCTTAGCAGGCGGATTGCACAGGAGAACGCTGATGCCCGTCTCTGATCGCCTCGACGACACCCACGGGAAGATTGGGGATGGCCCTATACTACATGACCTACTTTTAAATTTGTTATGATGATGATCAGGTTATTTTTGTCTCCACTGCAGGAGCACAACCCTCTCTCATCTGCCGGAGACAGACGGAAGAATTGGCCTACACTGCAAAATTTGTTATTAATTCTGAGAAATTTTACATGTATCTGGAGCAAATTTAGCTGAAACGGGCAATAAAATCGATACAAGGGTATCCGTTTTCCCGGATCCCTAAAACCAAGGACACAGGTTAAAAATCAACAAATTCTACTGTTTCTAATAACTTCCTAGCTGCACAATAGGCACATGAAGGTCATGGCTCATGTCATCGTGAGTCAAACGAGGTGAGACTCGCAATTGTTCTAATCACCAGAGCATACAAAGGAATCCAGTGTTTTGTAATGCATATTTAGTCTGAAATTGATGACCTTCTCCTAAGTTGTGACTGACTTCATTAGCTTAGTAGCTTGTGTGTTGGACTGGAGCGCCAGAGGTCCTGGGTTTGATTATGATGAATATTGAATGCCCACAGAAAGTTAACTAACATGAGGAAAATCTAGTTTATATAATTAAGCTATTTAAGTAAGATAGAACTAATGGACTTACCACATTAAATATACAAAAAAATATGTATGACTGTGTCATAATGAGTCAGAGAAATAATTTTGTTTCCAGTTTCCGTTCAATAGTCAGGTCATCATGACACAGGTAGCCTTGGTAGCAAATATCATAGGAGGAAATTGTTCTTTATAAATGTTATATTAAACTCCATAGATTTCAAGAACTACCTATTTGGTGCATTGTATTTAGGAAAATATACATTTCTTAAAAATCTTATTTCTACAACAGTTTCATAATATGTTCAATAATATACTAGTAAATAAATTGCCTCATTCTTTATAATGGTAAAAAAAGAAGTGTATTAAAAAACATAATGATGACATGTGTGGTTCCCGGTCTAGAATAGCGCCGCCCCCAATCTTAGCGTGGATGCTGTCAAGGCGACTAAATGATTAAGATCATTACTGTGATCACCAATCTGCTGCCAAGAGTGGTGATTGTAGCAAATCAACCTATGGACAGTCAACGAAAAGTGTCATTCTGTTGGGCTAATGAGCAGTAGACGTATTTTAACTGATAATGGGCTCGATTCTGGACGCACAATGTTAAAATCTGACAGCACTAAAACTGTTGCTATCCTTGTCACACAGTATTACGAAGATATAGACGAAACCAATTTTAGCGCTGTCAAATTTTAAATGTGTGCCTTCAGAATCGGGCCCAATGTGTACATAAGTGCTTCTAGAATGTACAAGAATCCTTTAAAAACAATCAGCTAATGTAATTTCCGATCCAAAAAATCCTGATATCCCTATGGCACTCTCACACAACCAACAGGTGTCGTTTTCGTTGTCATCATCAGCCTAAAAGAGTCCACTGCTCGACATAGGCGTATCCCAAGGTGTGCCACTGAACCCAATCAGCGGTTTTTCTCATCCAGCCACTGCTAGCCTTACGCAGATCGTCGCTCCATCTAGCCAGGGGGCGTCCCACTCTATGCTTGCCCAGTCACAGTCTCCACTCGATAACTCTTTAATATCATCATTACTTACATATGAAGAATTTGGGAAATTAACAAATTAATCTTCTGGGTAAGCACGCTCCACCTTAGGCCTCATCATCACTTACCATCAGGTGAGATTGAGGTTAAGCGCAAACCCATTAATAATAATAATAAAAAGTAAATAGGCGCAAAGTGGCGATACATCGTATTTGCCTAGCCCTCTGGGACCAAGGCGTGAGCATTATGTATGTAATAATTATATTATTACATACATAATATGTGATTTTATAACCTGTCACATTGACAATTTTCAGAAGAAAATCAAACTGGCAAATAAGACGACCATAAAACATTTATAAATCCAACAACAAAAATTCACATTGGAAAAAACGGGATGTTTTGTCCCTTGGATGGGTCAGAGTCAGACATTTTTGTGGACTGTGCTAATATGATAACAAATATGTTTATAAATGGTTTATAAACAAATGCTGGCAAATTACTATTACATATATGGGCAGCACAAGTCACATAAAGATGTTTAAAAAGTCAGGAAATACATTTTGTTTGACCTTGTTTTCAAATGGCACTCATTTCACTTTTAAAACACACTTTTGTTAAGCAACTGTGTGTTGTGTTGTGGTGTTGAGTAATGTAATTATTATAATTACTATCATTACAAGCTATTTGTTTTTTGTATTATATTACCATAATTTACCTCTTTAGGCCTTATAGATGAGGTGGCAGTCCTTGGACCTACTCCAATATATGGGTGTTTTGTGCAATGTGGATGGATCTAGGATTTCATATAGGGGGAGACAAATCCATAATTTCCAAAGGACTTGGAGTTAGACGCATGTTTCAACAATAAGTTCCAAAGTCTTCCCCACTCCTGTCTTAGATATGGCTTTAAGTCACCACATTTTCTAGCCACAAATAGGGAAGTTTTTAGTTAAAAATGAAAAATAACCACACAACAATGCAGAAAAGCCGAGACTCAACAGGTGACTACATAACTGTAATATTGTATCTAGTTGCACAAACTCCAGATTCTTTTTAAGACAGATTCAGACGATTAGTATAATTGTATAATGTTCATATTCTCATAAGGTAACTGTATGCCCAAAACTGACGAAATATGCAGCCATAAGCTATATAATAGGTCCATATGGGGGTATATCCCTGATATATCCGCATATGGACCTATTAAGCTATAAAACAACTGGCTATTTTGCTAGTATGCTAATTGGGTGGTACCCATAGAATTGAAAAAGAAAAAGAAGGGAAGATGAGATCAAGAAGACAGCAGGACCATTGTGGACGAGAAGAGGACAAGTGGGGCAGATTGAAAGTGGCCTTTCTCGAAAGAAAATCTGGGAAAGGAAAAAGGAATGAATGCGAAATGCCAAAAATAAATAAAGGAATATATTTATATTAAATCAAAGTAGTAGGTAGGAAATTTAATTTAAAGCATAAATATTGTTAGGTACTTCTAACACAGACAAGCAAAAGGAAAATGGACAGATCAGGTTACACATTGATACACCCTAGATGGGAAACAGAAAAATGTAAGGCAGGTAGAAAGAAGGGAGGATGACCCCAAGGCTGGCGGAGATACTAAGCAGAATGGCACAAACTGGAGGAGGCATATGTGGCATAATAACCTATACATCTACACTTGGATTCTAATGCCAGTGTCAAAAACACAGAATTATTATTACCTTGGTAATTTAAGCAATATGGCCAGCGAATAATTGCTGTTTTTATTTATTTTTATTCAATTCAATGAAATTACTCTTTATTGCCTGAACACTGCTACTATTGATTATATTATGTTGTTACTTCTTACATCAATAAAGGCTCATTTTAATTAATTATCAGCTGAAATAAGTCCACTGTTCAACATAAGCATTGCCAATAGAATACCAGTTTTGATGAACTGGCATTGGGGGATTTGCCACAATCCCCACTTGGCAGGCGGATTGGTGATCTCAGTAATGATCTTAATATACACAGGAGAACGCTGCTGCAATCCCTATCCCTTAGATGCCTTGATGACACCCACCTGATTAGGAGGGGCCCTATTCTAAGCCTGGTACCACACAACACTTATTTTTATTTCCTAGACTCCTATACAGACACTGATTATAGAATTGCCTTGTCATTTATACCAAAACAATGGAAATAAATAACAAAAATCACAGGGTACAAAAGGGGCACTATTAATTCTTTAAAAATAAACCTAACATGCTTAAGGTTTCACTCTTAGAAACCTATCTTTTTATAAATATGTGCAAGTTCAACTCATTGTAAACTTCAGCCAGTTCTTTAGGATATCTTACCACCCTATTACGATTTACATACTAGCTAACAACTTGCTTAAGTCTATCAAAGTGCAGATGGACTTGGAATTTCAAGGTCACAACAGCGAAATAATTATTATATGACACATATATCACCTTTTTCGACAAAAGATAACATGAATAAGGTTTTACAGCAAAAAGAAACTGATACACGACCAAAATCGTGTCGTAGCATCGAAATTATGCGAGGCCAATGAACTAAAAAAACTGTTAATAATTGCTCATAGGCGCTCTGAATCATCAGCGTACTCAATAATAACATCGTTTAGCTTTACAGTGAACAGAAAAAATAAAGTATTAGGAGCCCCCTACCTTGTACACATCTCCGTAGGTGCCCGAACCAATCCTTTGGACGAGTTCGTACTCATCTTGTGGGTTTCTTCGCGATATATCAGAGCTCAGAACACCACCACTATGCGCCATAATAACTAGAAATCACTAATTAACATTTATTTACACTTTCATCTCATTATTCACATAAATAATAACACAAAACGGCGACAAATTAATTATTTTTATAACACAAAACTCAACATATCTCCTGCGAGATTCCTGATTGACGTTTGCCACTCTGCCATTTTCAGTGTTGCCATATGTATAAAATGACTGGGCTGCGACGCAACGATTCCACCCAGCCACTTAGAGCAACATGGCCGCCTGGCTCGACCCGGAGTGGAAACGCCCAATAGCTTTTATTTCTTGCGAATCCACGGACTCATGAGGACACTTGTACCACATGAGTTGTCGCTACGGAACACACATGTAATAAATTGAACAACAGATTATCATAACCTATAGACATGGATACTACGCATGACCGTTGGTCTTGTACCTTCTGCAGAAGGGACGCCTGAACATACGCCTGAGTATGGCCAGAGATAACATTACTGTATGGCAACTTCTCTCCATGTTGTTTTTAGTAAATTAATTATTCTCTCAGAGTAGTCTCTGCCTACCCCTCTGGGACCAAGGCGTGAGCATTATGTATGTTATGTATGTCAGAGTAGTACTATCTGTTCATGAAAGTGAAGTTAGAATTGGTAGCTATGTGAAATAGATAATAAAGCGGATAAACCTCGTATGTAAAGCTTTATTTGTGGTAAAGACTGAATAAGATGATTTCTTTGCCCGTTGTTCTATGCCAGCACTGTTCGAGTAGACAAAAAGTATGTACACAATACACACCTAGCATAATAACTACGTCTAATTGTAGACAGCGACAGACTGATAACGATGACTATTTTTATTTCACGTCCAAAATCAAAAAGTTCTTTCTACAAAAATGACGAATAAGATAAAAGTTTTCTACATATTTTGATACAAGTTAGGTCACACATTGTCATATCTAGTAAATATTTAATTTGTATTATCTAAAGTCAGGCCATTTCATTAACCTACAGTGCAATACAAACGTTGAACACAAGCACGTTATTTGCAACTCTTTTTAATCAACACGCGATATTATCTGTAATCTACAACGAAATGCCTACCTGTATACGCCGGAAAGATAACATGCGTAAATTCGCGAAAGATTATAGGGACCACCTACTCGGCATGTGACTTTCCCTGAGCGAAATCAACTAGAAATAAGAAGCTCTCGTTATATTATTTTTCTATAACTAAAAATATGTATATTGAAACTACGTTAGTGAAACATATATACTTACAACAATGTTTAAAATTGTAAACTTTGCTTAAAAATCGATTACATTATAAATGTTTGTGTGTGAGACTGCTCCCCTAAGTCAAACTGAGAATTCAGTTTTGTGGGGTTTTTCTGTAACTCTATTAATGTTTTTGAAAAGATTTTTATTATTATTTTAATTTTCTCACAAATGTGCTACGTTAATGCAGACGAAAACACCAGCAAAAGCTAGCACTAGGTAATAATAAAGTTACTATTTTACAGCCTCTAGAATATTTCGTCATTATTCGGGGCTGTTATAAAGCAACACAGAGTCGCCACACAGCGTTCCCTTCTGCCATTGCCAGAACTACCAGACCACTGACTATTAGAGGTAACGATATGTACGATAGCTTGACGATGTAAATGATGAGTTATGATGAAAGTGTTTTTCGATTTGTTACGGGTGTGTCCGTCCATAAAGTTGTTGCACTTATAAGACTAAATACTTTTTGTTTTATGGCAACGCCGCAGACTATACGTCAATTGTCAAAATTTTAAATTTTTAAAGACTGTCTGGCTTTGGGTAAGAGCGTCATAGTTATTTTAATAACATCCTAAAAATGATATTCACACATATTGCTGCTATCGACACATTAGGTGTGTTCCAGCGGACAATTCGCAGCGATGTTTCAACTCTATTTCAAATACTACGGCAAATGCCATTGCCGATTGCAATTCATAATAGATAACAAAAATGTCGTTTAATCGAAATTAGTCGCAAAAAACTAGATTTAATCGGTCCGCGGTTTAAAAGTTCAATAGGGATTTGTTGGCAGTACCACACTAAGACTTATTACGGTACTAGTCGGCAGCAGGCTGTCCGCAGAAACAAACATTCAGCGGCACTCCGTGCGGCGATAAGCTCTATTAGCCTATATCGTTTAAAGCGATAAGACCGCCTAAATTGTACTATTTGTATCTTGTAACCTTGTTAAATGCCTAGGTACCGCGCTCTCGTGAGACGAGCGGTTTCATCCGCTGAAAATCTAAACTTTGATTTTCATGTCTTGTAGTCTTACTTGTCATGTAGCACCATCGATGAAAACTACTCAAAAATGACACAATACAATAAAACAAACCAAATAAATGTTAAAATGGTATATTTATTACAATCCAATATTCTCTGGCCGGCGCGCGCGCACTGCCTTACAAAATTTATTTAACGCCGCCTACAATATACTTCTAACACTTTCTTATATAAAATTATATAATCTTTTGGTACAATCCATTTAGTTAAGTGCACTTTACCAACTTTTACGACAAGCTTCGATTATTTGGAATTTAACCACCTTGGCTCTTACAAAAAATCTACCACATTGCGAGTAGTACCAATTTCCACCACTAGATGTCACCATGAGACTATTATTAAGCTCTTGGAATTTTTCCATTTTGTCGTTAGTCATGCAAATCAAATGATGTCCTGATTGCCACACGGTGCAGTGGTGCAATTTACCCCCAGTGGTGGCAAATTTAGTAACGGGAATCGGTACAACACGCCATAATCACAAAATATGGCAAGTATTTTGAAGGAGCACTCACCATACAACAAAAAGCATTTTTTTTGAGAAGCATGACTGCTGTGGCTATAAAAACTTTTGAACAAGATGTAATTACTTAATATTATACACATACAATTTAAGCAAACTTAAACCCATAAGATTTTTAATGTCGTACTTTGAAGGTAGTTCCAAATAGTCGAAGGCATGTCAAGGTCAAGGATGTCCATAAGCTGTGGAAATTCGATTTCCAATAACGAATAATCGTTAGCATTAAGCATTCGGCACTGATATTTTCGTTTGATATTATGCGTCCTTTATACAGTTCCAATTATTACAAACTTCATTTGCTGTCCACAAAAAAAGTACCCAATAATCTTTACAGCTCTAGACATACGAAGTTAAATTGGTAATACAGTTATTGGATTTATTTATTTGTGAACAGCTAATAATGTCTGCTATCTGCGATCTTATAAGCCTGAATTATTTCAATATAATCTGCATTATAAATAAAGCTTGAAAATTAAAATAAATTACGCATATTTAGATAATAATAATGATAATATCCGGGTTTTAAATTATTTTACTACTGATATTATCACCAGCGCCCCTAGTTGCAGATAATCAAAATTGATTATGAGAAGATAAATACAAAAGTGAAGTTACCGCAAGAACATCATACTTGTCATTTAGTCCTTTCTTCAGCAGCTTCTAAATTTTGTCGCTAGGGGCGCGCGTGTAATCTTTGAGTTGCCAAAAGTTTCGACACTATGAGAGCAGATTTTTCTTTAACAGCTCACTCTTAATCTTGTATAAAACCCGTGGTTTTTATAATTATCTAAATATTTAATGCTAATTTACAGTAAATTGTTGAAAATTTCTTGTTATCCAAACACATAAGGAACAAACAATTCAGCTCGCCGCATTGCCACGTATCATCTACGCTTTAGACTTTAAGAGAACCAACATGACCTCTTAGAATTTGAGATTTTATTAAATTTTTAATATAATTATTATAATAATAATTATTATAAATAATATTTTATTAAAATTCTTCCACCGATTTTTTGTACTAACGCTACAATATTTACAGAGAAATAAAAATCAAAACAAACTTTTTTTATTTGGTAAAAGCGAAAAAATTAACTAGAGAGAAAAATTGCATAAAAAAAATTTATATTAAAAAAACGTTAAATTGTTGCTTTTAAAAACCAATTTTGTACGGATACATTATTTTCAACCAGGCTTTGGCACTTTACCGTTCAGAAACTAAAAAAAGTTGATTGAAAAAGAAAATGTGGGAAAAAAGAGTTTCAAGCACAGAGCTATTAGATTTAAAAAAAACATTTACAAATTTAACCTATTATATCTAGATTTAGAACAAATATACACACACAGACAATGAATTCAGGCCAAGAAGAGGATTCTTATTGTGGACTCTATTGACAAGAGTAAAGAACAGCACAGTCGAGTGATAAGCTTCTACAGTATTAGGACCCAGTTATGCAGACATGTTCCCTTCAGGAAAGACGCAATCTGCGTGACCTCATCGGAACTTACCAAATTCTGACTATTCTAACCTGAAATAACTTCAACCTCAGTTCAATCCACAGAGCAAGCCACAATAATGCCATGAAGTTGTTGATAATTCAACCTAACACCCCCGCCGGCAAAACACGGTCAACAACAGAGGGACAAGACAGGGCAGAAAGGGACGACGTTATACGTTAACAACATAAGTGCTTCTCTTTCTAACTTTCGACAGCTCGCTGGCGTATTAACTTCGTACCGGCGGGGGCTGCGCGTACTACGTGCTCTATTTTGCGGGCGGATTTAGTAATATATTAGTATTCTCTGCTTTAACGATTAATATGTCAAAAGTGAATTACTGTAGGTTGAATCATTTCTGCATAACTGGGTCCATTTTCGTTCTATGTATAAAAATAATAATTATATATTATATTTTTTTAACTCCGTGCGTCCTAATAGAAACGAAATATAGGAGTAGACGTAAATTCAGGACCATCTCTGTTCTTTAACCCCATGACCCTGTGTTACACATTAACACTTGAATACTGGATCGTCAATTAAAACTAAGGGCCTCTCAAGCGCAAGGACTTTTCTTATCAAAGATGCAAGACAAATAACAGATACTTAAGTTAAGAAGCGTCCCAGTATTCAAGCATTAAATAAAACAGGCCATTCACATTTAGAAAGAAAATTGACAATATTTTGAAACTTATTTTACAAAATATCCACTTTCCAGAATAAATTATTATTGTTAGGAATTCACAAGAGGAAAACAATTTAACTAATATCTGGTGTAACCAAACGGACAGAAACAAACGCAGTTTGCGATATGTAAACCAAATTAATCTATGCATGGTGCAGCTCCAGGCTATAGTTATTTTTTATTCCTGATGGGTTTGCGCTTGACCTCAGTCTTACCTGATGATAAGTGACAATGAGGCCTAAGGTGGAGCGCGCTTACCCAGAAGATGCCCGTTCTCTCTTCCTTTAGGCGCAAACTGAGTTTGTAATACTTGTCCAACTCCAGTACAACAGACCACACATGGACTCCCAATCACACCCAAACTGCCTAAATAATTATTATCTAATCAAAATACATAATAACCAACGTCAAGATTTAACTCTAATGGTAATTAATTTAAAGAAAAGGGGAAAGTATACTTAGAAATTAATAGTAACATTAAATAGGGATTAAAAAAACACGTCTACTATTAAAATTTTCTTCACACTATATCGGTACAATGTAGTCATTTCACTTACGCAGGGTGGCACTATAGTTTGGTCATAGTAAGAAGTACCCTGAAGCATTTCTACCACACTACAATATTAGTTACCTGCAAATACTATGAGCGTGATATTTTCTTCATAGAAAAACACCCTTATATTTATATTTTGATGCCTCCAAGGTACGTGAACCTTTAGTAGTGGCGTACAAAAATCTTGGTCAATTTCTGTTTTTATCAAAATCGAGACATCAAATCTCAAAACTCTAAAAATCATTTTTTGTTGTTTTATTGTTAGACATACATGCTGTCTCAATTCTGTTTATTATTTTTTTGGAACTAGAGAATTTCATACAGTGAACTATATATAGGTGAAGTATAACTTCCGCAGTAAATTGCTAAAGTATATGATATAGCGCCACCCAGTAAGACAAAAATGCCACACTGTACCTAATCTGGCAACACTTTTCGACTTGTTTGAACTTTGAGCAAAGAGGCTATATAAGTTATTAAAAATATTTCGTACTCCAAACACGTCTCATACACAAAGCAATAGACCACGAGATATATATCGTGCAGTTCACGACGGCACGCCCCACTCCTCTAAATCGCTTACATGTCACTGTATGCGTTATATTGTTACTGTGTTAGTTCTATCGTTACGCACTAATTATCAATGTGTGCATTCACACTGAAACACTGACTCCCCTCCCGCGTCCCGCCCTCACCCCTCGTGAAATCGTTAACTGCACGATCTATATTACGCTTTTTTTAAATCGTTTATATATATATTTATTTAATTATCTATTTATTTGAAATAGCTTCCGTCTTCGTCGATTGCAGCTATAAAATTTTAGCGTGGGGACTTTTCCCATAGTAAAATAAACTCCCCAGGTAAGAATTTATTTTTAATTACAATAATGTTTTCATCAAACGCATTATTATACTTCTATTTGGAGTGTTATTTTTTTGACTGTCTATAACCATCTTACATCGCAAGTTCAAACGCAAATCCGAAAAGATACAGCCGACTCGAGTCGCATTCACGATGATATATAAGTAACAGTTGCTCTTACTAACTAGTAATAGTTACCGGTACAGACTCAATAGTTAGCACGCCATCACTTAACTACCACGGAGTAACTACAAGTGACAAAATTGGGATGCGGTCTAAAGTTCGTCAAAGTATTAAGAAAGGGACAAGACAGATTTTTCTAAAAAGCTTATTCAAAACTAGCAGTGCCCGCGTCTTCCTATAGATGGTTCAATTGACGATGGCACTCCCCACTACATTTCGCGAGGGGTGATCCAAACATTGATTAGTGCGTAACGATAGGACTAACATAATAACAATCAATAAAATGTAAGTGATTTAGAGAAATAGTGGGGGGGGGGGGGGGGGTGCAGTCATGGACTATACTGTGTATACGAGCAAGCCACTGAAAACTCTCGACTAAGTGAGTCGAATGCAATGAATAGTACTTCAGTTTAAGAAATATGTTTTTTTTTCTAAAAACTCCATCAGAATTGGGTCAGTTTTTACAAACAGACAAATATTACAAGACTCCCCTAGGCACCCAGAAGTAGCTAAATAAGGAAGGTAGGTACAACCAAACCACGACTACGGTGCCTGACACCAGAGTCGACAGTCTGATAGTCAAATTCAATGAGTTAAGGCACGGAATGATAGATATTTGACAATACAAACGATTTGTTAATATATCGTCAGATGTCACTTTTATAAAAGTGTTTTAGATAAATGTTAAAGTAATTTATTCTACAGCATAGTTTTAGAACACACCCTAATGTAGTTGACAGGAGCACTCCAGTAACTATTACTCTTTGTAACTATTAGGTAAACGTTACAAGGAATTTATTCTACAGCATAGTCTTAGAACACATCCCAATGTACATGACAAGAGCACTCTCAGTAACTATTACTCTCTGTAACTATTACTCTCAATAACTATTACTCTCTGTAACTATTACTCTCTGTAACTATAACATAAACGTTAAAGGAAATTCATTCTACAATATAGTTTTAAAACACACCCCAATATAGTTGACAAGAGCACTCTCAGTAACTATTACTCTCTGTAACTATTAGATAAACGTTAAAGGAAATTTATTCTGCACCATTGTTTTAATAACACATCCCAATGTAGTTGACGGGAGCACTCTCAATAACTATTACTCTCTGTAACTAGTAACTCTAATTATTCTTTGCAACTAAATTACTCTATCATCGTGTAGTCGAGGCAACACATTGAAATATAACTAACATATCTTCAATAAATAATCTTCTTTTCCATCTCTATATAGTGTCTTAATTCAAAACTTTCAACTATATACGGTCATTGCACTGTTTTACTCGACAGCGTAATGTATTTTTTTTATCACAATGTAATCTTTCATTAGCAACATATTAAGTTGTGAAAACCAACTTTATATTCATGTTGACAAGAGCTTTAATGTATTCGTTGAAAGTTTTCAATAGGACAAGGTACACACTACTGTATGAGCAAGCGTCCTTATTGCATCACTATTTGTCTCATTTGGAATTTGAGGTTACTGACGCCATTTTAGAAGGGAAATTATAATAACAGTCTATATGATGTCTTACTATCCGTCGATGCATTTAAACCACTACCTCCTCCCCCACCGTCAATATCTCCCCCTGTCTCGCGTTAGGTTAAGATGAATTCTACATAATAATAAACCGTACAAGTTAACCCAGGTTATAAAAAAAAACCATGCAAATGTAGGCACTATTATCGAAGCGCTGGTATGTATGGCTGGACGCGTAATCGACTGTACCGCGCATGAAGCAAGTTTTAGAAGAAAATACGCTTACCCAACCCGAGGATCGGGTTCAGTGGAGGTCTAGGCTGTAACGAGGACTATATATGCTAAACGGATAGCCGAATCGATTGAGTCGTCTAGGAACGTCTTCACCTCCTGTTAGCGCGCGTACGGACCGACCTGACAGGCGCTTTCTTTGCTTTACTCAGCTTCCTTGCTTTCCCTTTGGTTTTACTCGATTTATTAGAGCGATTGCTTTCTACAGAGTTCACGCGGCGATCGGACTCGAACGAGAACGCTGGTACGATATCTTTAATCTGCGACGGAGACAGACTTATCTCTAGCCGTCGCATTCTAGACCGCGTCATGCGGACGTTTTGCTCTGTGTCTAGGTTTAGAGGAGCTAGTTTCGGTGGCGCTGGAGCTTTCTTAGCGCGAGCTATTTTCCTTGAAGGAACCTCTTTGATGTCACTTTTTGATGTCCGCCCGTTCTGGCCCTTTTCTCTTAAAACAGGTTTGGTTATCTCCTCGTATTTCCGCTTACGTGTTGCTCTGGTCGAGTTTGTCTTTTCGTTCTCTATAGACTCCTTGGTCGGTCGAGTCTTCTTTTCTACGCTCTTCTTCCTCGAAGCACTTTCTTTCGGACTCTTCTTAGCTTTAACATTTTTACTATCGTTATTTCTACTACGCAGCTCCCTTTCTCCGTCGACTTTTGTTTCCTCCTTCTTCTCAACTTTTCTCCGTTTCCTGGGCACCGGAGAGGGTTCTTCTTTCGATTTCTTACCGCGTGTCGCTTTAGGGAACGCCACTTCCGTGCCGTCCAGCCCTTGACTGCTTTCAATATATATATAATCGTCTAATTTTGATCGGGACTTCCCGTAGGTTTTTTCTACAGGTTTCACGGATGGTATTTCGTCCTCTTCATTATAATTTGGTTCTGCATCCTCGTTCACAGGAGTGTCTTGAGTATTAGCCTTGATCAGTTCAACGTCGTTCTCTATGGAGTTCGTGTTCATTCTGTTCTTTAGATTGTTTATGGTCTCTATGAGGGAGGCTTCCTTGGGCTCCTCTACATCTATTGGCAGTTCGTTGGAAGTGCAGGGTTCGGGCGCACTGCATTTCCTCTGCTTGTTTTTGCTGCGGCGTTTGTACAGGTCGGCTTTGGTCATGTCCTGCGAATGGAATTTATGTTATTTAGTATATACTGTGAAAAGGACACATAACGATCGAGTGTGGGATGGTTCAAACAATCCAATTTGTATAAAAAAAGTTAATTTATTCATCAACAGCATTCAGTACATACAACAATCCCACTAATATTATAAACGCAAAAGTTTGTAAGTATAGATGGATGTTTGTTACTCTTTCACGTAGAAACGACTGAATGGATTTTAAGGAAACTTTACAATAATATAGCTTATACATCAGAATAACACATAGGGTACAATTTATAAAGATATTATGTGAATTGTCCAAAATATCAAGTAAGGAGGAAAAAATCTACCATCTGCGAGCTATTCTGGCGTGCGCCATAAAATTATAATTTTAATGTCATAATGTTAGTTCTTTTCTATGCCACGCTAATATAAGCTACTCGAAATACTAATCCTGCGCAGACGAAGTCGCGGGCACCAGCTAGTTAAGTATATATAACTATTCTACAGTGAGATGAAATGGCCGATGCCTGAGCGAAGCGCTGCTTTTCAGGCATCGCTATTATAGTTGAACATCGCCAACATTTATTACAAACGCGCCAGTGTGGGGGGTGTCTTAACTATAATTCCCTGATCTTTTGATAAGGTCCCACAATTCAGATATAAAGGATGTAACTAAACAACTGTAATGACCAGTTACATATTAAACAACTGATGGTAAAAACAATTTAATCAACTTTTCCCATATTGACCTAGCCTACAGCGGGGGGTAGCGTTAAGGGCTTAGGAAAATGAGGTGCGGCGGAGAGAACGTCTAACCATAGAATACCTAATGTCAAATTTCCAATTGGAGTGCTGGTATATATAACATCTGTGGCAGAACAGACGGCCTTTGGGGCTGACGAGTTCTGGAGTGAAGACCGCCCGGGGTAACCGACGACCTGAAGAAGGTGGCCGGAAGCGGCTGGATACGGAGGGCGGGGACCGGATGTGGTAGCGTTCATTGGGGATGAACTATGTCCAGCAGTGGACGTCTAAGGGCCGACATTATGATGATGATATACAAATTCCTCCAACAGTCTTTTAGCTCGTTCGTTGACAGTAGAATGATACTCACGGCTAGCTTGAAGCTGGTGTTGTCGTCAGTGACGATGCCCAGCTCCGATAGGATCTCGTCGGTGGTGGGGCGCCGCGCCGGGTCCACAGACAGCAAGCCCGACACTATCCGCTTGCTGTCGCTCGATATCTTGTCCCATATTGGACCTGCAATGTAACAGATATTTTTATAATAGAGCTGCTAAGAAAAAAAAATGAGGTAGACAACTGTTGTACAATTTGTAGAAGTTGGTCCCGGCCTGGATGTTATATTTGCGAATTGTACAATACTTGTTCAATATTCCCATATCATAGGAGTAAACTGGGATTACACAAGTGTATATCATCGCTTTAGAGTGAAAACTTCGCATACAGAAAAATAGATTTGACCAAAAGAGGCATAACATAAAAGTGTACCAAGTTCTTTCCTCCTGTTACCTCTCTTTCTACATGCGAGGTTTTTACTCTAAGGCGACGATATCATCATCATCAGCCTGAAAGAGTCCACTACTGGACATAGGCCTCTCCCAGGGTGCGCCACTGAACCCGATCTTCGGTTCTTCTCACCAAGTCACTGCCAGCCGCTTTACGCAGATCGTCGCTCCATATAGCCAGGGGGCGTCCCACACTAGGCGACGATATACTATATGTATATTTACAGGTGTTCGTTAAGTGTCGCCAGGCGATTATTCCTTAAAATATAAGAGATAAACTTCGAACTGATATCGAAACTATGTTGTCTAAGAAGTAAAATGGCATCAATAACTTTTCTGTGTTTCCCATTTTATTTAAACTTCCAAAATCGACGTCATTGCTCCTGACTGGCCAGTCTTGATGTTACTCAACACTCTGCATAAATGCGAAAGTTTGTATGTTTGTTACTCAATCACGCTTCAACCACTGGACGAATAGTGATGAAACTTGGCACACATATAAATTAGGTCCCGGAATAGGACTTAGGATAGTTTTTATCCCGATAAAACATCTCATTCCTACGGGAAATCAAATTAATTTTTTTTATCTATTTTGAAATTCAAGATGTGTAAATATAGAAGGCCTGGGCAAAAGCTAGTAGTATAATAAATGCAGTATAACACTTACCATCCATACTGAAGCTGCCAGTTCTGATCCGGTCCATGAAGGCGGTGATAGGCTCCTTTTTGGACGTCGGCTGGAAAGGCGCTTTGCCACACAGCATGCAGTACTGGAAAACAATTACTTATGCATAACTATAATCTTAGGGGTGGTATACACACATCCGATCAGATAGCATTTGTTAAACAGCGATGTTGACCCAGAGAAACACCTACACATATTTAACTTTTTCCAAATTTATTTGAGCATCTTTTCAGCTTGATAAAGAAAGAAAAAAAACATTTATTTACTACCATAATTAGCACACACAAAGAAAAAACCACAAAAGCAAGAAAAAGGTTTTTTTTTTATAAGAACTAGAGAAAAAAATTCTAAATTTTAACATAGTTAAAATAGTATGCGTGTGCCGCGGCAGCAAAAGGGCAAACGACTAAACATATGCCTAGACCAAGTAGCTTTAAGGCTTTTATTGCAAACTAGCTTAAATAATATTAGGTTTTTATTGTGTTGACACGTGATAAACATGAATATAAATCATAGCAACAAAGTGCCCCGGCTTTTTAAAGGTGGTCGACCAAGAATTGAGTATGTGAGTAATAATGATGAGGCCTAAGGTGGAGCGCGCCTACCCAGAAGATGCCTATTCACTCTTCCTTTTAAAAGATCCAAATGTACTTGTCCAGAAATATCCAAGCTGGCAGGGAGTTCCATTCCTTAGCAGTTCGCAGTATGAAAGAGGAAGCAAAATCCTTCGTGCTAGAGCGTGGTATGTCTGCTACATAAGGATGAAGTCCCTTACCACGCCTGGTAGTCCGGTGATGGGGGAATCAAATCGTGTAATTCCTGGGCACCCTCGCCAAAATGTAACAGGCAGGCCACACTGCGATGTTCGAGGCTCTGTAACTTGGTATTTACCAGAGCATCATCACCAATAAGCCTTCGGGCAAGACGCCCAACCGCTTCCAGAGCAGCCAGCTGAATATGTAAGTGTTGTCTGCCGTGGTGCTTCGTGGGAAACGTGTAATATAACATTGTGGTGTGATCTGTACTTACGAATATGACGCCGAGGCTCCACAGGTCGCAGCCGGGCCCGTAGCCGGGCGCGGCGGCGCTGCGCGCGCGGGAGACCACCTCCGGCGCCGCGTACGGCAAACTGAACACAAACAAACAACATACTTATTAGTAGGCAGGTCTGTATATATCTTATAGACATCATCATCAGCCGAAATATGTCCACTGCTTTACACAAGTCCTAACGTATCGTAGAGTCCTTAAGTTTTTCTAAAGTATCATAAAGAGTTCTAAAGAGTTATAAAGTTTCCTAAGTGTTCTTAATTGTCTTAAGGTGTATTGAAGTGTCCGAAAGTGTCCTATGGTGTATTAAAGTGTTAAAAGATGTACTAAGTATCCTAAGAAGCATTGAAGTGTCCGAAAGTGTCCTATGGTGTATTAAAGTGTTCAAAGGTGTATTAAAGTGTCCTAAGGTGTATTAAACTGTCCTAAAGAGACTAAGAAGTCCCAAAGAGCCTAAAAGCGTAGGTCGTATGTAGCAAAGGCCGCTCACCTGAAGCAGGGCGTCATCATGCGCGCGCGGTCGTCCGCGTGCGCGTGCGGCAGGCGGCGCGCGAACCCGAAGTCGGCCACGCGCGCGCGCGCCTCGCCCAGCCGGCACGACGTCAGCAGGATGTTCTGGGGGACCGCACACAACAACATACACTTTAATACTGGGTATTTTGTTCATAAAGGATCGTGGGCGTCTTTGTATGAAATCTGGTACAGCAACAAACAAACAATAAGTGATAGGTTGTTAAAAATGTGTTATTACGTCGAACAGTAGTTACTACGGCGGATAGTCTCACATAGCTGTAGTTTGGGCGTTATAAGCCTTATAGTACTGCCATGTGCGCGCACTGCTCCCGCCACTACCCACCTCCGGCTTGAGGTCCCGGTGCACGACGCGTCGCGCCGCCATGTGCCGCACGGCCAGCGCCAGCTGCGCCAGCAGCCGCCGCGCCACGCGCTCCTCCAGCCCGCCGGCTATGTGCGCGCACAGCTCGCCGCCCACCGCCAACTCGGTCACTATGTACGTGAATGCCTGCAACATGTAACATAAAGTCATCAGCCTCTAGCGAATCCAGGCTTTTCCTGACGAAAGATTTATTAGCCAAGATGGACCGGCGGATTGGTGATCGTAGTACATGAAGTTCATTGCACTGTCATAATTGTCCAAGAGCAAGTCATCTTTCAGAAAATTGTAGCAAATCCTCAAGTCCCTTCTTTAAACTGAATAATAGTAAGGTGGTGTTGACCATACAGACCAATCTTGGACTAGAATCGAGAGTAGTAACGAGAAAAAATATCATTATTTAATGCATATTATCAATGCCTTCTACACTAGCCAATGCTGAGTTGATAGAAAAGTACGTGTTTTGCACCCACATGCGACTGCTGCGATTAGGATTAGTCCGCTTTTGTATAAAATTTTATTCCTATTTGTTATTTTGGTACAATAAAGCCATACATACATACAAATATAATCCAGTCTGACTTACCGAATCATGAAAAACTTCATGTAATGTGATGATGTAGGGGCTGCCCTGACACAACTTGAGCAACTCGATCTCCTGTTTGATGTCCTTCTTTTGTGTTGAAATTATCTGTAAACACAAAAATATACATAAATATCACAGGAATCAAAATGGCACAGACACCCTAGAAAAACTATAATACATTTCTTTTATCCCCATACTGGATCGGTGGTCAGTGGATTATATGGAAGACTCCACACCAATAACGCAGGCAAGGCGCGACCTGCGGTGCAATTTTATATGGTACCTAACCCTCGCCTTGTCGGCCACCGCTACCGCCCCAGTGTGTGATTGTGCTCTTTCAAAGTGTAATATATAAAAAAAATATTAACAAAATGACTACCAGAAGAACAAGTTTAAGTCAAACAAACAGACAGACAAACGTCTTTTAGCCAACTGCCCACTCACATAAAAATCATTATTTTATTTGCGAACGAGCTCTTTATTTCTTCAGATATTTTTGAGAAAAGTCCTATACAAATCTCGACGGGAATGACAACTGCATGACTCGCATTATAACTTAGCAGCTCGACCTTCAAACTCATAGTCGTGCTGCAATTGTTAGTTCTCCGTCTTCTGCAGTAATGTATAGTGGGGGACCGAATTTAAGGACAGTCGGAGAATAGAAACAGTTACATATAGCACTGCAATTTGATGTTTGACAGCAGCAAGGCGAATGAGTGTCCTGGGTGCGGCCTACCCTGAACCCAAGGACCACAGGCTTCTATTCTTAAGCTGTATTATCGTTTTTATGCAGTAGACCCTGGGGATGAAAGCACCAAATAGCAATCTTCAATAGGAAACTGGCAAAATATGCAGCCATGAGCTGTTAAATAGGTCCATAGTGCGGGTATATCGGTGTTAGTGCAGCTGACATCGATATACCCCGCTATGGAGCTATTAAGCTGTAAAAAGGCTGTTTATTTCGCCAGTGTGCTAAGGTCCATAGTGGGGGTATATCGGTGTTAGTGCAGCTGACACCGATACACCCCCCTCTATGGAGCTGTTAAGCTGTAAAAAGGCTGTTTATTTCGCCATAACTGAGTAGATTCGTGCGGTAGTGGAGCGGTGACGGAGGAGTGTCATGTGACGTAACAGAACTGGCTCGCTATACACGACGCCAGCGAAGTCTCACGTCATTTGAAGTAAAGAAAACACACCCCTCCCGCACCGCGCCGCTACCGCAGGAACATAGTTTTGCCTATAGTTGAGCTGGTGCCCTATTTATAAGACAGGTATTAAGCCGAATCCCTTTAACTCGGTCAACCGCTGTACTATTTATTGTCATGGTCCCTGGATATGGTTGGTGGGCCCACCTTGACGGCGTACTCCTTTCCGGTCTGCCGGTGGATGCACTTCCGGCAGACAGAGTACGAGCCGTCTCCCAGCAGGGGCGTGCTCAGGTCCACTGCATACTTCTGGAAGAACGGCGAGTCCTGCCAACCAAATAAAACTGGGTAATTATTTGGGTTTCCATGTACGCAGCGTGATTTCAGTAAACGTGTTAACTGCTTATCATTATATCATCTCTTAGCGATCACTGCTGGATATAAGCCTTTCCCAATTAATGCCACCACCCGGTTTCTTCGCCCTCTGCATCCAGCTGCTTCCGGGAACCTTATTCAGATCGTCGGTTCATCTGGCGGCGGCGGGTAAACTTATAAAAAAACGACACGGCGGGTAAAAAGACAGCAAAGTGTATATGCAATATGCGAATTCAGTTACTTTTTTTTGTAGTTTTCCCGAAATATTATCATTATCATCAAAGAGTCCACTGTTGGACATAGGCCTCTCCCAAAAGGCGCGCTATTGAACCCGATCATTGGTTCTTCTCATTCTGTCACTTCGCAGATCGTCGCTCCATCCCGAAATATCGCGGCGAAGAATTTTTAATTACAATTTTAATAGTTTTCGCTGCGTTGCTAGATCGTACCTTGGCGACCCATCCCTTCAGTTTGTCGTGCTTCTGGCCGGTGGCCTGCATCCAGATCTGGTCAGATATTATGTTCTCCGAGAACAGTATACTCGGCGCCACATACGAATAACCTGCAAAAACAATATGACAACAATCAACAACTTAATTCCACAGAAAGCAATTTTTTGAAAATTAGATATTCTGGCAGTCTATGCTGAAAAGGATGTAACTAAAAATAAATAAAAAGAATAATAATAAAAAGAATCCGAACAAAGTGATCCCCCCCCCATAAGTATCAAAAAAATGCGCCAATCGAAACCCCTTCACTGTCGTGGCAGCGATGCTCAGCAGTGAAGGAACGACGAAGAAGACTTCACTGTAGAAAGATTCCAGTAGTTATCGAAACAGTACAATAAAGAGAAAGACGTAATGGATTCGCAACAAATTTTTAGAAGTCGAATGAAATATGATGTCTATCAATGGAGCCAATATTCTAAAAATGCAAGGACGTCAGCAGCTGCGTTACCTGAGTTTGTTGTGAGCTGCATTTGGCATAATTAAAACTAAACAACCGGAGTACATATATGTCGGCGAAATAATAAAAGAGGAGCTGATTTGGAGGCACAGTGTGTGCTCGGCGCGCCGTTCGGCTTGGTTCTTGGCGCAGGCTCGAGACAGGGTTCGCTCGATACGCGTGCGGTGCGCAAGCAGTTTACGGACGAATCGTCTGCCTTCTAAAATCGTTACTTGATGATGTAGTTAATTTCATGTAGTGTCATTTAAGCCAGTAAACGTGTTAACTTTGTAACGGCGTTAAACTCAATTTGGGAGCCCACATTTTCGGCGGAACCAGGAACATACGACATCGGAAGTGGGATTCGAACCCAACGCCCTCAGAAGAGGCACGCACCTACGACATATATAACAAACTGGCGCTACTCTTAACACAGATATGAGGGTAGAGTTTGCTCATCCCAGTTACATGTCATTCGCAGAACGACAGCTTTCCGCGTAAGTTTCAGATTTCTGTCTACCAAGTGTTGGAATGATCTCCCGCCGCCTCTGCGTGACGTAATATCTGTCTGGAAAACTATCTATCTAATGTATATATCTATCTAACTGACCGAGGAACAGTTTGTCGTGGTGTTTGGGCGCCTGCGCCGGCGAGTCCGTGGGCGGCATGCGAGTGAACTCGTCCGCGAAGTTACACGTGTCGGCCGCGTGGGACAGCACTGGCACGAACGGCGCCGCCAGCTCGCGCCGCCCGATCGCGTCCCAGTCGAGGGTCTGTGGGACATGGTATAGGGTCATTATTCTAGGCAGTAGGCTAACTAGGCAATAATAATAAATAACGTATGTTAATGTAATGTAAATGACGACCTCCGTGGCGGAACGGGTAGCTCTCGGACTGCCACGCCGGTGGTTGCGGGTTCGATTCCCGGTAGGGGCAAATGTTCGTATGATGAATATGAATGTTTGTACCCAAGTCTTGTATGTTTATATATTTATTTAAGTATGTGTATCCGTTATCTAGCAACCATACCACAGGCTCTGCCTAGTTTGAGACTGGATAATTGGTGTGAATGTCTGACATATTTATTATTTATTTATTATTATTATTTATATATAATACTTATATACTTCTCTTCTCCTGTAGAATTCAACAGTAGGACAGTTCACATATAAACATACAGACCGGGACCAACTTGTACAAATAGTACAAAGTTGTCTGTCCCCGGTGGGAATCGAACACAGGTCCTCTGGCGCTCGAGTCCAGGGACCAAGCCACTGGGCCAACGAGGCGGTCAAAATATCTGGTAAACATTAAAAATGATTAGATTATTAAAAAAATATTTAAAAGGAGATAATATTACAATCATATCGATTATAGTCTTATTTAATCTATTATTAGGAAAAAATACATATGTAAAATAAAAAACGACAGCTGTCTTGCGGAATAGAAGGACTGGGATTTTTTGTTTCAATATTTATACGATATAATTCTGAAGGGATTGTTTTTCGAGTTACTTGAAAATACTCTGCATATAAAATAAAAACAATCATTTATTCATCTCTCCAAAAAAAATACATACAATAACTCCGCCGAAGCTGTTTAAAACTCTTTGTTGGCGGAAATCGCTCTCTTACTTTATATATACCTATGGAAAGGAATACTACATATCACCACGCAATTGTGAATAGCAAATCAGTTAAATAAAGGTTTTATTTTTAAAATTAGCATATAAAGTTACATCGATGAGTTTACTAAAAATGTACATATTTGGCCAAAAATCAAAGGTTTTACTTTTCAACTGTCGATTTACTAGACAAGTGTTAGTATGCATCACACTCCTCAAGGGGTAAATTGTACAGGAACTTAAAGTATAAATCTATCTATATCTATAAAAGAAGAAACTGACTGACTGACATATCAACGCACAGCCCAAACCGCTGAGTCTAGACTTAGAGGCTTGAAATTTTGCACCAAGGTTCCTTATACAGCATAGGGAAGCACTAAGGGAGGATTTTTCAAAATTCATCCCCTACGGAGGTAAAACGCGGGTTTAAAGTTTGGTATGGAGAACGTCTATTAGATGTTCTTATCAATTTGAAACTTTGTAGGAATACTCGTAAAAACTTAATGATTCAACACGTATTTTTCAGTTCTTGAAAAATCATCCTTTAAGGGGGTGATATGGTGTTAAAAGGTCTTAATTTTTAAACCAATGCTCTACATACTTGAAACTGGTATCCAATAAATAAATAAATTAATGGTTTGGAATATGTTTAGTGTAAGTAGTTTTATCTCAAATTGTATTTAAAAGTTAATGTCATAGTGGGAATGTCAAGGGTGTAGGTAGACTTATTATCTATATTTCATTCCAGATTAATAGTCCTATGAAAACCAACGCTATTTACGTCTCGGTAACATATACATGAAAGGGTCACCAGCAGCAAAAACAGGTTTGTATTACCATGTAAACTTTGCAGTCCACTTAGGAACACCATCTATTGTGTATTTTGTTTTCAAGACGCAAATGCGTTTGTTTTCATAGGACTATTAATCTGGAATGAAATATACTTGCTATTGCCCGCGACTTCGTCCGCGTGGACAATTTAATATTACAAATTATTAAATATTTCCCGTACGAATAAGATGTTTTTTCTAGATAAAAACTATCCTATTTTCAAGGACCTAACCTATATGTGTGAGAAGTTTCATCCCGATCCGTCCAGTGGTTGAAGCGTGATTGAGTAGCAAACATCCAAATATCCAAACTTTCGCATTTATAATATTAGTAGGAAGGATGTTAAGTCTTTAATGTAATTGTGGTCTATATCTGTTATTTCTCCAATAAACTAAAATAAAACAATGCAATAAATAAATGAAATCACAGCGCATATGGCTTTTTTCTTCATTATAAGACAATTATTTATTTACACATAGGATATAACAATACGTAGATACTTGACACTAGAAACCATAAAAACTGAATAACTTTTTTTTAAGAAATCATCACTTGATGTCAACAAACTGTAATATTGTGATATTTACAGTTTGGTGAATTTGACGTAAACATGTTTTTTCCTGAATAAATGTACTTATTTAAACACTAGCTGTGCCCGCGGCTCCGCTTGCGTAAACTAAACAGAACTAACGTATTTTCTTATCCTCGCTCCAAACGTAGTCCCAACTTATCGCGATCTGAATTCCGCCGAGCATTATACTTCTTTGTTGTACAGTATGTACTTACTAAATATGTAATGTATGAACGTTTTTGAAAACTATAAATTCGTATAACTTTTGACTGAGTAAGCCGGTTGCGATATAACGAAGACTAAATGTTACTCCTAAATAAGCCTTATGTTTCCTGAAAACTGTATCAGAATCGGTTAAGTAGTTTTTACGTAATGCGTGCAGAAACTTAGACAAAAATTGTTCGTTTTTTGTTTTTTTACTGTCGTCGTTTGTTTATTGTGTTCTATTACTTATCCTGAGACCCCCAATTTTTTCCCTAATTTTTTCATTGAACAGTCACGCGAAAATTACGTTTTCATTTATTAGAATTATTTTTCTCTTTTTCAACCATTCATCATAGTCATAAAGCGTCAACCGGTCGCACTAACCTCGGAACTGTGATCTAACCTGGAAAAATGAGTGCCTTTTCAGTTCTTCCGCGTCCCCCTCGCCTCCGCCCAACCGCCGCCTGGGATCTTTCACCAGTAGCCTGCAAAATAAAGTATTGTAAAGAAACACAATATATAATAAATAAAATTATTATTACATATACTAGTGGATCTTTCACCAGTAGCCTGCAAAATAAAGTATTCTAAAGAAACACAATATACAATAAATAAAATTATTATTAAATAATACTTGTCCAATCCCAAACTAGGATTTTCTCCTGTGCTATGGGAATTAAAACACAAATATAAAATGTAGACCAGGGATTCCCAAAGTGGTCGATACCGACCCCTTGGGGTTAAAATCGGTTTTCTAGGGGTCGACATAAACGGAAACTGATTTTGGGGGCCCACGAGGTCTAAAAATCGACCCCTCTTATTTGAAACTTTCAAGATACTGCATAAGTTGCGTTACGTGTACCAACTAAGAATAACTAATATTTTAGTGGGAAGTATCATTGCTGTACTTTATAAAACTAGAGATAAGATTTTTAAAGTAATTTTGCTGTGGGGGTCTGAGGTATCAGTCATTTTGAAAAGGGGGTCTCTTGCCCCTACTATAAATATAGACAACTGATTATATTTTTTTTTTTTATATAGAAGTGATGTGTTTGCGTTCTGTTGTTGCATACCGCAATTATGAAGAAAATTAAGATTCGCGTCGTAATTATTTGTGCTTAACACATTACGAAATAAGTAATTAAAGACATAAAATAAATTAGAGGTTAATGCTCTGCCGTATTTTACGAAATTTCCACCAAAGATGCTCGGGACGCCCTACGACTCCATCGACCATAGAAATAGTTAATGTGGACTTCTTAATTAGTAAAAAAATTTATACTCACTTTTTAATGAAGTCCTGCACTTCCGCGCTAACGTCAGTGGGCACCGGGTAGCTGCATCGGACGATCCGCTTCGTGATCTCCTGTTGGGTGTTCATCTCGCCCTCCACGGTGAAGGGGGAGGCTCCCGTGAGGAGTTCGTAGGTGAGGACGCCTACAGACCACCAGTCTACGGCCTGAGGACAAAGAAACGTACACGTTAGAGCCATATCAGGAATATCTCAACATGCAAGGTCGTTACAAGTTACACTAATTATAGCAAATACATGTTATAATAAGGGCCAACTCCGGGCCTTACCGCATCATGCGGGGCTCTGATGAGGTGGTCAATTATTTCCCTAGCTAATCGTGGTACCACAATGTGTCTCAACACTGCGGCGGCGATGTTGTTCGCCACATCACAACTAATGGTATCATGGGGCGAAAAGCGGGCGAAAGAACGTCGCTTTGTGACGTTTGTCAGGATCGCGCAAAGTCGTCTCTGCCTACACCTCTGGAACCAAGGCGTGAGCATTCTCATTAGTATTATAGATAAACTAGCTGTTGCCCGCGACTTCGTCCGCGTGGACAACTTAACATTACCAATTATTACGTATTTCCCGTAAGAATCAGATGTTTTTTCGGGATAAAAACTATCCTATGTCCTATTCCAGGACCTAACCTATATGTGCGCCAAGTTTCATCGCGATCCGTCCAATGGTTGAAGCATGATTGAGTAACAAACAACCAAACATCCAAATATCCAAACTTTCGCATTTATATTAGTAGTAGGATAGGTCATTTATTCAACACACATGATGAACATACAAGACAGATCTACAAACAACATTGTAAAAATAACCTAGGTATGTGTCGCAGCAATAAAATGCCGCTGACTCAGCACAATCTGCAGAACGCTACGGGAACTGCGGCGGCGCTGGCATTGTGTCAAGTGACCTCACAGGTAAGGTGTATTAAGAACAAGATTAGAAGACAGACACGGCGCTTTAATTGAATTAGCCAAAGCGTATGGTTCTTCGACTTGGTTAGTATTGCCCTCTCTAAAATCTGCCAACTAGAACAAAAACTATGAAGACCCCGGATTTTGGAGTCAACTCGCACATATCAACAGAGTTTTTTTTAAGTTACTCAGTAAAATAATAAAATGCTTTAATTTTTATAAATCAACTTTTTATTTATTTTCAAAGAAATTTAGATTTAATTTTTAAACAATAGTAAAGAAACAAAAGTCTTTCTAATCTTTCAAGAAACTATTAGCAGTTTTACATGTTTTATTTCTTTAAATAAAACAAAAATAAAATAAAAAGTAAGTAAACAAAATAAATGTTCATAGAGTTTTAAGAAACTAAAACCCGGACTACAAATGGAACTCCGCCCAGACGCCCCGTAAACTAGGATATATCCGAGGAAACCGAACGGATGGCAACCCTAGACCACCATGGCTTATTGAAATGTTGGCGGCAATATTGTTTCTTGCAATAGTAGAAGCAAAAGTATACTTTAAGATGACCTTTGTACAGTGGCAGTATGAAAAAGTTCGAAATTATGATGAAAGATGTATTAAGCGACATCTGTTTTAGAGACGATGTACTAATCGTCTTAGCGACATCTATATTTACAATGTCATTGGATAATGACAAAGTTTTTCTCTCATCGTAAATATAGTGCAGTTTTCAACTCTACAGCATATACTTATAGATAAGCGATGGCAAATGAAATCGTTCCACTCCATTTGGCAGGTAGTTACCGACTGTTGCTCGCTGCACCGATAACTGTCGACCTATTGTTATATATATTGCCGCTGTGACCTTGTCGCGTAGGGTTTTTGTCATATTACAGTTATTGAGGTGCAAATTAAACCGCTAGAACTGAATACGAGTTGCGCATTATGCTAGTCCTTAGTGGGATAGATTCGCCTTTGTACAAAATTATGTCTGTTTGTTATTATTGTTGTTAATTTTGGTACAATAAATGAATATTCTACTCTACAATTTGAATGAAGACGTAGTAACGAAGGTAGAGAAGGGTATGTTGTGAACATTTAGAGCATATGAGTGAAGATGAGTAACAAACTACATCTAGAGGACGTCCTAGGAGGACTTTCAAGGATCAAATTAGTAACGTCCTCAAAAAGGCTAGGGTCCGCAGTGAGAAGATCAAAAGGAGGTGTATGAAAAGGTTCATGAAATGTGAGTGAGCCTAGTGAGGTATGTCAGGATCGCGCCAAGTGGCGATCCATCGTCTCTGCCTACCCCTCTGGGACCAAAGTGTGAGCATTATGTTTGTATTCTACAATAAAGCGTTTACATACAAGTTACACACAAAACAGTAATTCCTAAACCAATATGGTCGACTGTCAGATCGTTACGTCGAGTAGCCGTAGTAGAGAGTAGTAAAAGATGGGCGAAATTGATTTTTATGGAAAATAAATTCGGAAAAATGATAGTGTAGTGGCTTTTCTCATGCCCAGGAAAACAAACACATGAGCGACCAGCTTAAACCTGAACCATCACCGTTTATTCCTACTCTGTCGTCATATCTCTACCAAACTCTACCGGAAGACCAAGTTTCTTTACTTGGAATTATAAATACAGGGTTACAAGTCCTATTTAGGTCTAAAACACTTGCTTTACATTTATATTATCACCACGCTATCGGATATACTTATATTCGAAGAATTTAATTTAATCTAGCTGGATAGCATCGGACCTTGACCTGGTGCCGAGTCCTTCTAGCTAGAGCTATCCAAGGCATCACACACCTGTTGTTTCTACCTAGTCTCACCCCCCCGTCACCCCCCCCCCCCCCCCCCCCCCGATTAACGTCGCAAATAGAGCACCGTTGGCAGTACTACATGCACTTGGTTTTCGTATGAGAAATACAATACAATACACTCCACTGTTGTTTATATTTCCAAGCGGAAAAAGCCGCGGCTAGGAACTAGTCAAACATATTTCCAATGAAGACAATTACAATTACCATGCGACCCGAACATGACCGAACACATCCGAGCGGCCACGAGCTGATGCGAAGCGGCTGGTGGAACCTTGGCGACCGATATGACCTACACGCCGCCCATAATATTTATACTACATAGTATAAGATTAGTAATTGTAACGTAACTTATAAATAAGGAACTTGTAACTTATCTCTACCAATTGTTATTTATCGTATGGCATTTATTTACGAGCCGTGAAGTTCATAAGGACAGATAGCTGCCTAAGAACGATGGCAAACTTATATCAAACGCCCCGTACCATTCAAGCGAACAGATTTAATCACCTACTACTACTATAGGAGCACCGGCCTGTCCGTACACGTCTGTGTGTGTGCGTAAATTATTGTAGGGCTACTGCACCCAGCGCGCAAACATAGTCGATCGAGAGAGGGACAATGTTATACGTCGACAACGTAAGAGCTTCTCTTTTTAATTTTCTCAGCGCCCGGTCGGTAGCGCGGTTGGTTCCCGGTTTATAT
Source organism: Esperia sulphurella (assembly GCA_947086405.1). Lineage (NCBI taxonomy): Eukaryota > Metazoa > Arthropoda > Insecta > Lepidoptera > Oecophoridae > Esperia > Esperia sulphurella. The sequence continues at coordinate 7,682,957 of OX352282.1, forward strand.
TAGGGCCACCGCCAATCTTTCTATGAGTGTCGTCAAGGCGACTAATGGATTGAACTAAGGACGGGCGGAAACGTTTCTCTGTGTATTTACACGTCACGCAGAGCTTTGGACATTTCCTAACGAACATTATCCAAAACGGTCATCATATCAGCCCTTAGACGTCCACTGTTGGACATAGGCCTTCCCCAATGGACGCCACTACATCCAACCGCTTCCTTCAAGTCGTCGGTCCATCTTGCGGCGGGGCGTCCCACCCTGCGCGTGCCGATCAGCGGTCTCCACTCCAGAACTCGTCTGCCCTAACGGCCGTCGGTTTCTGCGACAGATGTGACCCGCCCACTGCCACTTCAGCTTGCTAATCTTATCGGCTATGTCGAACGTTATTCGTCGGATCTCTTCATTACAAATCATATCCTTCAAAGGAACCCCCAGCATATCCTTCTCCATAGCTCGTTGAGCGACTTGAAACTTGTGGATCAGGCCTAACGTCAGGCCTATCGTCAGAAATGGTAACCCATCTAAATTCAGACTACCTTTAAATTAGATTAGATTTCTTTATTTCACATTACAAATTTTAATACATAGATTAACTTACGTAAAAGGTCAGAGTTAATGTGATCGTAAAAAAATAATAAAATATAGTATACAAAATGTCAAAAGATAATAAAAATATAGTACACAAAATGTCAATTCTACACGTTTAACCTGCGTTGTAGTTCTAAACACCAAAGTACTTGTTTTAAAATAGAAACGTTTTGAAATTAGGCATAAAATTAATCTAGCTCGATGAGTGGAAATAAAAATATAGGCAGACTAAATAAGTGCAATCGAAATGTTGTTCCTGATTGTTCCTTTGACTTAGCAAAGAGTTATACAGGTGGAAGTGGAGTAGTTATACAGGTGGAAGTGGAGTAGTTTTAGGCAGAATTTGACGTCAAAAAGAGAATAATGTATTCCAATTTTGAAAAAATAAATATTTTGAATTTTGAAATATTTTGAATATTTTGAGTGCTTCTGTAATACAGTATTACTTATTCTCAGACTTAGTATAGGCGTATAGTTTGGACAGATATTTGTCCGTAACACGTATAACCTACCCTACTGTACCCTTAAATACGGTTTATTTATAATAACCACAGGCTTTTCGGTGAAGGAAAACATCGTAAGGAAACCTGCATATGCCGAAGAAGAAATTCTGAGGCGTATGTGAAGTCCACCAAATCGGCTTGGGGCACCGTTGGTGGCCAGGGGTTTGGCTCAAAAGATCCTGAAGGGTCGAAGTGTCGCCAGGTCTTCCTGGCCCCCTAAGAAGATAAGATACCCTACTGTATCTAGTTGCGCGTCAAGAATGTTTACAGACGTAATAAACAATTTTTTATTGCTTTGTCAAGAGGAAACATTGTACCGACCGCAGATGATATAGTAATCTTGGGGCAGAGAGCAGTAATGGCAACAAATTAGTTTCCTAATATATTTATTAATAGCCAGAAAATCTACCGTTACTATGACGACACCCCCCGGCACTCTGTACAAGCGAACAGACTTAATTATAAACTAGCTGAGCCCGCGGCTCTGCTCGCGTGGAATACAAAATCGGCTCTCAATCAAAATCCCACTTTAATTACCACGCCTACGCTCACTACAGCTCCAAATGTAGTCCTAACTCATAGCAATCTGAATTGCACCGAACATTATACTTCTACGTTATGTTGTGTACCTACTTATATATTTGTAAACTACAAATTACCATAACTTTTGATTGAGTAAACTGACTGCGATGAAATAACGACTAAACGTTACTCTGAGTTAAACCATATGTTTATGTGAAAAGTCCATCAAAATGGGTTCAGTAGTTTTTACGTGATGCATGCACGAACTAAAAGACAAACAGCCAAAAATTCCAAAAATGATCGAAATGTGTTCTACTGCTTATCCTTAGACCCTCAATTAATTTTATGTTTAATTAAACGATATTCTTGATTCTTGTATAATAATGTTTTTAATCTCAGGCAATAGACCTATAATAATATAAAATACACAAAACCAAGCGCGGAATTACAAGTCAAAATAATAAAATAAAATCATTAAATTAATTAGTTTTTGTGATTGTGTGCGATGGTATTCTGTGGTTTGACGTTCCCCCCTACCTCTCCGCACCTCATTCCCCGAAGCCCTGTAACTCGGTCCCCCACTATAATTAATACACAGACGATGCTGCTACTAAGTTATTCTTTAGTCGCTTCGTAGGACCTCTACATGAAGACGTGGTACAATTCTAATCCGGAAACCACACAAGCAACGCCGTGAGCCAAAGCAAGCGCGCACAATTTACTCATCAAGCAAATTTCTATTTTCATTATAATAACAAGTTAAATACCACCAAAGCGAACCGTAGTAGGTGTAAATAAGGTTGAAATTAGCTCGGAGCAGGAATCGAACCTTGAGCGTGATAAATGCGAGGCCGCGGCGCGGCGCCCGTGCTGAAGGTTATGGAGTAGTCGCTAATATTATAAGTATTTATATTCAAAGTTCCGCAGTGCACAATAATTTTCCTGCGGGAAAAGGCAAGTTCAAGGTAGTCTCTCTCACTTGGGTTCTGCGCTCTCATGGGTTGAGTAACGATAGATGGCGTCTGTAACCAAGTTATTTTTTTATTTTGCTTTAAAGGTGGCCGGAAGCGGCTGATGCGGAGGGCCGGATGTGGTGGCATTTATTAGGGAAGGCTTATGTCCAACAGTGGACGTCTGAGGGCTCATATCATGGCCGAACATTTTGATAAAAATCAATTTCACCGGCCTTCTTTCTAGACTATCACTCAAAGTATCTAATCTGTGACAACGCTTAATGTTTATTAGAAGAAAATCTTACGGAATATAAATACATATATTGATAAGATAATTTTGTTTAATACCAATGGAGGCCAACTACAAGATTTCACATTAAAAACACGCCGTGTGGTTCGCGGCTTAGAATAGGGGTGTCCCCAATAGAGGGTGTCGTCAAGGCGACTAAGGGATTGCAGCAGGGAGTCTGTTGTACACTATGATCATTACTGCCATCACCATTCCACCTAAAAAGTGTGGTGATTATGGCAAATACCCCAATGGACAGCCAACCAAAAGTGTCATTCTATTGGGGAGGCCCATGTTCAGCATTGGATGTATGTATTACTAGCTGGTGCCCGCGACTTCGTCTGCGCAGGATTAGTATTTCGAGTAGCTTATATTAGGGTTCACTATTTTGGCTATAATGGCTTACACATAAGATATAGATATATACTGTGGCGGGCTTTTTTGTAGGACTATTTAAGATAAACATTTCCATCATACATTACATATGTGTAACTCTAGCGGTTTTGGCAGCGCACGCCAGAATAGCTCGCAGATGGTAGATTTTTTCCTACTTACTTGATATTTTGGACAATTCACGCAATATCTTTATAAATTGTAGCCTGTGTTATTCTGATGTATAAGCTATATTATTATAAAGTTTCATTAAAGTCCATTCAGTAGTTTTTACATGAAAGAGTAACAAACATCCATCCATACTTACAAACTTTCGCGTTTATAATATTAGTAGGATATTATTAGAAGAATGTGGCCGGAAGCGGCTGGGTGCGGAGGAACCGTGGTGGTTCGCGCGTTCATTGGGGAAGGCCTATGACCAACAGTGGACGTCTAAGAGCTGATATGATGATGAAGTATATAAATGACACTACCTAATTCAGATCCCTGATAACAACTAAGTACATTGAATGAATTGACCCAAAAAAAAAACTTGGCGACGCATTAGTTCAAGGGGCCTAAAATGTCACAAAATCGGGAGATTACCCCAGCTTGGGCTCTTAATAATACCAAAACTAAGATAAGATATAACTTGTGTAGTATCATTAATCAGCAACAGATAAAAATCTGTTAATTATCTGTCATTGAACATGATAAAGCATGTTTGATCGTCATTTTTACATGTCTTTCTCGTGGTGGCCTAGTTGGGTGTACACTCGCCTCACGTTCATGAGATCCTGGTACCGCTCGCCCGTTTCAATGAGCTTTTTCCAAACTTAAGTACGGTTTATTTATAACTAACTAGCTGTTGCCCGCGACTTCGTCCGCGTGGACAACTTAACAATACAAATTCTTATATATTTCCCATAGGAATGGGATGTTTTTTTTGGTACAAAAACTATCCTATGTCGTATTTCAGCACCTAACCTATATATCAAGGGCATCATAAGCATAACATAGGGGCATATGCGCATTTCACCAATTTTAAAGGAGAGCGAAAAAACTGTTTATTTAAGAATATAGTAGGTATTTTTCTTTTTGTTAAAATTTAAAACACATTTTTAAAATTGAGTGATTCAATAGAAATGCGTATTTTTATTGTCTTAATTAAGTGGATTTTAAAGAAATGGCGTTAACACCTTTAATGTTTCGTCAGAACTGGATGAATTCACGTCTGTTTATTGTAACATGTTCCATACAAAATGAGGGCGTAAAATAAAAGACAAACATTATTATTCTTACATTATTAATAGAAGATTTATTTTACTAATTTAGATTGTCGTTAGGCTTAGGTCCATGAAAACATGCACAACTATTAATAGGAACTGAAATAGTGGCGGATACGCGTTCATACTACTCAATAATTTTCACACTATTATAAAGGCGTATAGACATCCAACATTAAATTAAACATAGCAAGTTTTATGATTTACTTAAAAAATTAAAATAAAATTGTAAAAAGAAAAAAGAAATAGTAAAACAAAAAGTAATTCAATAAAATTGCTAAAAAAAGACACAATAAGAAATAGAAATAAGGCAAAATTTAGGTTCTAATTATAAATAAATTAAGACAAAAATTACAATAGACTCAATACTTTTTCTATAGAAATATGACCAAAAACTAAAAAGATTATTTAATCATAATTTGCCTTATAAAATTCAATGAGGTTCTTAACAAATATATAGATAAAAAAATATATATTTTTATTTGTGTAATTCTTTAAGTAATCATTTTTGTTTAAATTATTTATATAGATTTTGTTATCCATAGGTATTGAGTAAGTCTTAACCTTGTTAGTAAATGATAACAGTATCTTTACGTTTTTGTAAATTTAAAAAGAAATGGTAATAAAAAGAAATTCGATAACATTGAGAGACGCAAAAAGGCATAAAATGTAAAAATAAAAAGGCACAAAATGAATTCTACTAGTTGCAGCAAATTCTAGGTTTTCATTTGTTATAAACTAATAGGAAAATGACATTTGACTCTACATAGTTTTGGTGTAGAAATGATAATATTAATTCCTTGCTCGTCTTCTGATGTAATCTTATCTGTAGGTATCTTAAAATACGTCAGGTGTATCCTGCGACACGTCGACTCTGTGGGATCTTTCGTGTCCACCCCTCTGCCTACACAGTGCTTCCATCCCCACAGTCTGCTGCATAAAAGCTATTAAGGACAGAAGCCTGTAGTCCTTGGGTTCAGGGTAGGCCACATCCAGGACACTCATTTCCCTTGCAGTTTAGTGCATTGCATTCACACAGCAAGTGCTTCATCGTCTCGCTGTCCTCTCCACAGGGTCTACAATTGAAGTTCTGTTATCTTCAATAACAATATAACAAATGCTAGAGAAATGCAGACAAATACCGTGACGACGACGTAACAAAGACCGTCGAATCTCAGTGGTTGACCACGTGTCGTATGCTAACCAAACATAACAATAGAATACGCTCTAAGATACACATTTTTTTGTATCTAGAATCAAGAACTCACTCTGTTAAAAGTGTAACCCTCCGAAATGACGATCTTCTAGAGCGTATACGCCTCTAAAAGTTTGTTTAAGGGCCTGTTTGTTACACCGTGTATGGAAAAAAAAACATTATACGCCTTTGTTTTATTGTGTATTTGTATATTGTATTACTACAATTCTGAATTTTACGGCACAGTTCTTTGATATATTATAAATCTTGGTATGTACTATATAACAGTCAAAAAAAGTTTTTGTGAATTTGGCGCATACGCGTCTATGTTACGATGCCCTCGATATGTGCCAAGTTTCATCACGATCCGTCCAGTGGTTGAAGCTTGATTGAGTAACAAACATCCAAATAATATTAGTAGGATACCACATACTTTTCAGTAAAAGAAAACATCTTATTTTGGCGTTTAGTCACAGTAGTTAGACGCCAAACGCTTAGAATGTCACATGATGCGTTAGCGACTACAAAATGCCTTTGAAGTTCGACGGATGTAATCCGAAATGCTTATGGAGTAGAATATGCTCTGGGTCACAGAAACGATATAGGTAGAAGGGGTACATCACTTGTTTACTTCAGTCTCACGCGTGTCGGTTTTCGGCGCCCCCCTCCCGCGCACTTTTTTGCCTCGTGGTCACGTTTCTAGTGAGGATATACAGTTATCCAGTTTGAAAACGGGCAATATGGCACTTTAGCAGATTTTTTGTCGGTGTTTACCCGACCTTGACTCGGCGCGAAACGAGTAAGCGTTTGACAGTTTGTGCAATATATTGCTGGCACGCGCGTCGCGCTTACTTCACCATTCTATCTCATTCATTTCTATGGTCTGGGTGTTACATTTATGAATTAAAATTTCATCGTCATACTTCTTTAAGTAGTATATTACATTTAGTATTCTGTGACTGGTAGTGGCATTGCGTTATTTTGTGCCCAAGTAGGTAAACAATGGCGAGTTTAATTATTATTCCAGCGCCAACGAAACCGGGTTAGCCGCCGATACTAACGTTAATGTACATATTTAATGATACCCTCGTTTCAAAAGCATTAGTAGAGACTCGACTGGGGTATATATTTACTGTACTTAGGGTTGCCATCCGGCCGGGTTTTCACGGATTTGTTCAGTTTACGGGGCAACCGGGGAGCGTCCGGGCGGGGTTTCATTTGTAATCCGGGTTTTAAAGTTTTCAAGTCACCGCTCGATACTTTCTTAATTAATTAGGTAATAGGATGTTTTTTTTATTATTAAAACAGTATAATTTCTTCACAATACATAGTAAAATTTTATGAACATGAATAAAAAGTTGATTTGTAACAATTAATTTTTATTTTACCGAGTAACTTAAAAAAACTCTGTTGTTTTCATTCGCAGATTTTAGATATGGCAACCCTAACAGGTGTACTAGATGTGCCCGGGGCTCCGCTCGCAAATACTATACAATGTGTTACTCCTTATGTCTTATATTATGTTACCTAACGTAACAAAATATAGTCTAAAACCTGGCCAAAGAACATACTAGTATCTACGAATTAAAAAATATATGTAAATACGATAAGTGGTTCTAAAGACAGAGAGACGATGCGTTTTAATAATATGTGTAATGTAATACATACGCTTTTTGGACTTTTAGAGCGTATGAGTGAAAGAGTGACAAAAGAGAATTACAGCGGAATGTGGAAGGAATTACAGCAACAGGTCGTCTTAGGAGGACGTTAAAGGATCAAATTGGTGACGTCCTCAAAAAGGCTGGAGTCCGCAGTGAAAAGAACAAAAGGAGGTGCATGAAAATGAAAATGAAAATTTTATTGATAACAATTGTTACAATTGGAATAGGTTACATACATGAAAAGGTTAATGGGTGTGTGTGAGGCTAGTGAGGTGTGTCAGGTTAGCGCAAAGTGGCAATACATCGTCTCTGCCTACCTATCTGGGACGAGGGCATGAGCATTATGTATAATGTTATGTAATATGTATATAGGGATTTTAAAGCTATTTCATTTTCCTTGACTGGATAAACACCGGTGAATATACCGGTATTTTTTTCCATTTCGTTACCTCAAACGGATCAGTTTTCACAACAAGCCATTTCTGAAAGGTCAAAATTTCATAAAAACGTGCCCGAAGTCCGACTCACGTTTCTATTCATGAAACCGGACGGGAGATTCGTATTTTTCCCTTTAAAAAATACGGAGGGACAATAAAAGCCCTATGTTTGTGCCCTTTTAATTTGAGAAATTGGACGTTGAGGAAAAAATAATGAGGCACTTAAAGTTTCTGTTACAAAAAATATTTACTTTGCGCCAATTTGTGTAGGTTAGTATTTACATGTATCTATTCCCAAACTAGGATTTTATCCCGTATGATAGGATTCAGGCCAAGGACAAATTAACAATGTGTGAAACCTAATTATATTGACACGGTTCCATTAACGACTTTCTGACTGACAATAGTTTTGATGTAAGTACACCATGTCTGTAATGTACATTAACAACGTAATTGTATAAATTAATAGATACTTTGCTTTACGTGTATACACAAAGTGTATCCATCAAATATTTTTTTTTACTTTTCCTGGAATATGTCGGAATAGAAAATTTTTCATGGAATTTATAAAAAAAAAATCTATCATTGCCGGTCAATTTTATAAGTCTTTACCAAGTTGGAAAGGCACTCGCCTTACGTCTGTGGGTACGTGGGTTCATACACGTGTCCGTACAAATAAGGTTTTTGCAACTTAAGTACAGACAGCAAATGCGGAGGGTGACCTTAAAGACCCTTGCATCGATATCGATAAATTACGACATTCCGATCTTGTGGCTCTATCGACTGTCGATTGAGCAACGGCTATCTGGCGCGACGTGACAATGGCGAAAGTTAGATTTGAACATTTTGCAACGCATTTAGTTGACTTTTTGTTGGACGATTAAAACGATGGCAGCCATTTTAAAAATTAGGTACGTTTCAAAATGGCAATACAAATTTTAAGTACAGAAAAAATACTTGATTACCCGTTACTGAGAATTCAGGTATCCACAACTTATTATCTTACGACTTTGGAATTAAATAACAGACTCAATGAAAAAGTGAAATATTATATAACACTTGCAATAAATACAAAAACAATGTTAGTAAAAGATTATTTTTCACAATAAGATTATTTATTAGCCTATTTCATAATTTTTCAACTTTTAAATAACTACATCCGGTACCAAATAAGTATCCGCAAAAAAACTTTTGTTGCCTCTCATCTACTGCAACTTCCCTCTTTCTTCCCCCATCGTAATATGAAGTTTATTGCACTGTCCTAATTGTCTGAGAACAAGTCGAAAATTGTACCACATCCTTAAGTCCCTTCTTTAAATTTATGAAATGAGTGAGTGCTTTCGGTGTTGTACGATTTCGGACCTTGTTGCTTCCTTAAAATTTCTTAACATGTGGTCCTACACAAATACTAAACATTTAAACCAAGAACCGGTTGGACGATTCCAAATTATCCCGAACGGGCCGCTATGACATAAGCATAACATATCGCAATCCCTGCTCAAGTTCACGGCTGACCGGCGGCGGGCGGATCTGCGGTGAGACTGCGAATCGCAATTCTTTGCAGCGAAACAGCGCTATGAGACTATTTAATGAGCGATTTACAAGTAGTTTTTAGTACTCTCTAATAGTTGTGGTATATAGATGGATGACGACCTGAAGAAGGTGGCCGGAAGCGGCTGTATGCGGAGGGCGGAGGACCGGTTGTGGTGGCGTTCATTGGGGAAGGCCTATGTCCAACAGTGGACGTCTAAGGCTTGATATGATGATGATATAGATGGAACTGTTTGTATCATATATCAAGGTATGAGAGACGTTTACAATAAAGGGCACTGTACTGCCAAAATGAAAAAAATAAACGATACCGGCTGAATCTGTCCTTGAAGCTTACAATAAATTTTATAAGAGCAGTTGCGAACCTTTCATGAACCACGGGGCTACCGTAAATAGCTACTCTGAGTGACGTGGGGGGAGCTAATTCGAAAGTCATGATAGGCTTGCGGGGTCACATGAAAACAGGGTCAAATTTGAACCACTTGGTTTATAAGAACCATACATCGAGGGTTATGCAACTTTGTAAATTGTAGGCCGCCCATAAATTGATACCAATATTTACATGTGATAGGCAAGCACATGCGTAGTGTGGGACGCCCCCTGGCTAGATGGAGCGACGATCTGCGTAAGGCGACTGGCAGAGACTGTATGAGAAGTACCGAAGATCGGGTTCAGTGACGCGCCTTGAGAGAGGCCAGGAGTGGGCTCTTACAGGCTGATGACGATGAGGCAAGTCAACTCAACAGTATTAAGATATAAACATGTATTAATATCGCACAAATATATGCGTAATTGCCGTGTAGTTTACGGTTTAGAATAGGGTCGCCCTCAATCATCACGTGCGTGTCGCTAAGGAGACAGTGACGCAGTAATATCTTGTGTATCACTAATCCGCCTGCCAAGGGTGATGATTATGACAAATCCTCTTCGTTGGCCCCACATGTCTTAACCAAACTGAAACACCTAGTATTTTGTCTGTACCTTTGACAATTATTACATAAAGCGCTAAATAAAGAACACAGCGCTGAACACCTATTATTTTAATTTAAACCGTTATAAAGCCATTCTCGTTCTCGCAAAACATCGCTACATTCAGCGTAACAAGCGGCAACAGACAGTTGAGATTTCCAGCCCCAGTTGCGCGACAAGCGCGGCCTACTGACCCCGTTTATAGCGACCTCGCGCCTACGTCGGCAGCATTTTAGCGCTGGGCTATACGACGCTACAAATCTCGACTTTGAATGTTTTGTAATAGAGTTCATTTAAGGTGTTCTGTTTGTTTTCAATCGTGTCATTATTGACCTTTGGTAATTGATATGAACCAAAACTGTTGTTTACAAGGAAATATTTCTCAGTGTGTAAATTGAGAGCTAAGTAATTAAAGGATAAATCCATGCGATGGGCAGCAGCATCAACTGCGTATAATCTATTTACAATCTCCATACACATACAGCGTTCACAAACTAGTTAAACCTCCCATTATTTTACAAAAGAAGACAGCGGGTCTGTTGCTTTCAAATAATGGCGAGAGAATTAAGACTGGTCTAAAGTCTGGACTCTAGTGCAGATAAGAGGGGAATACCCAATACATTATTAATTAGTTAGAAGCAAAAGGGAATTCCCCAATACCAAGAGTGAACACTCCCGGCCAAAAATATGGAAACACGGGCCTTTTTCATAGTGGCTTGGTCATTGGACTAAATAATTAATATACCTACAACTCCCATAACAGTGTTACGTTTGTCTGGTAGAAATCTCTCCTAGCGATAAGACCGCCCAGATGCACCAATGTAAGCTATTTATTAATGTAAATGTGTATTTTTAACGTACAACAGAGTAATTGAATTGATGTCATCATCAGCCGAATTACGTCCACTGCTGAACATAAGCCTCCTCAATAGAATGCCACGCTGGTGGGCTGTCCACTGGGGAATTTGCCTTAATCACCACGCTTGGCAGACGGATTGGTGATCGCAGTAATGATCCTTATCTGGGGGTGGCGATATTCTATAGTATATTGTCCTAAGAAGTAAGTTTTCCAAAATTAAAACTTATGAGAAACCCAAACACCGTCTCGTCGTGTAGTTTTCATTTGTCATGAGAACTAAGTATGTGTATCCGTTATCTAGTAACATAGCACAGGCTCTGCCTAGTTTGGGACTGGATAATTGGTGTGAATGTCTGAAATATTTATTTAACTGTTCACCTCACTTCACGATCCCCGAGCAACATATTGTTTAGCCGTGTCATTCATATTAAACACTATCATTAGAAATTCTAATTTCTATGGGACAGAAATAGAATTTTACTATAAGAGTTCACGTAACGTTCGAACCGATATAACTCAAGAAAACAAACACGGTTTGCGTATCGTAAACGAAATAAACAATACATGGTGTAGACAAGTCGACTGCAAAATTAAGGTGGTAACCAATTAGTTTTCACTGATAGTGTTATTTTCAGTTTTAATTATAAAAAAAGACAAAGTCAAAATCTTATATTGTATATGAGTACATTTGGTACATTTATACATGTCAATTATTTTTATCGACTACCGCTTCCTACGTGTTAGCGCTGTGAAGATCAAACGGCACAAAAACTATATAATATACATATTTTCAAATCTACCAGGATGTCTTTCCTAGGTCTGCCAGTTTTTTTTTAGTTTTAACTTATACTGTCGTCATTTTCAAAACTCTTTTAAACGTCTATCGTACAATCTGTGTATTCTTGGATTGAACTCACAATTAAACCTCCATCCCCTCCCTCAGGAGTTACTATAACCACCCTCAAGCTCCATCATCAGACCCTGGTCACCACTTCTCTTTAAAAAAAATACACCATTTAAACGAGCTTAAACTTGGTGGGCTAACCATAAGTTTTTATCCTATTAAAAAACAATGATACCCCAATGATGCGGAGGGCGGAGGACCGGGTGTGGTGGCATTCATTGGGGAAGGCCTATGCCCAGCAGTGGACTTCTAGGGGCTGACATGATGATGATACCCCAACTACATTGTACCTAGCTAACTCGTTGTAGTTTGTAACTTAAACTACACAAGTAGATCTGATCCAGGCGATGAACAGCAGCATTTTGGGAGAGGCCTAGTCCAACAGTGCGCATTTTATATGCTGTTGATGATGACTGCTAAAGACTCAGATGCCTGGTGAGCTGGTAATACAGCGAACGTCCCGTAACAGTTACGGAAGCGTTTGAAACATAAGTCATTAACTGTAACGGCGCTGTCAACCTAATTTCTCCTATCGATTGTTTGAGCATGTGGCACGGAAGCGAACATGTGATTTCTTTTATAGATACTTTTAAAAGGCGTTTGTTCTCACGTTCGGAGATTATTTTAGTTAAGTATAGACTTCTATAGTACTAGATAATGAATTCTCGACAAAATCTCATTTAGGAAATATCCAAAGTTCTGCATGTGTGAATTAGATTACCTTCAAATCAACGTTATCGATGTACTACTAGATGGAGCGTTCCAAACAACCGCTCTGTTCCACGCAACTGCGGCTCTGGGAGCTGCAACCGTCTCATTCACAATGACACTTGTGCAGTTACTACGCTGAACATTTAATTATTGCTAAATATGGCCGCTTATAATTATTATAATAGAGATCGTTGCTTCAAATTTTATAAAATTGCTTGTCAGTTTTGTCGCTTAAATCGCTTGTTCGTGGGTGACCATCCTGACAGACAATCACCATCATCAGCCTGAAAGAGTTCACTGTTGGACATAGGCCTCTCTTAAGGCGCGCCACTAAACCCGATCCTTGGTTCTTCTAGTCACTGCCAACCGCCTGACGTCGTACGCCGTACGCCCGGTCCCACACTACAGTCGCGGTCTCAACTCGAGAACTCGTTTACCCCAACGGTAATCAGCTCTCCGACAGATGTGACCAGCCCACTGCCTAATCAGTGCGTCATGCCTATCATGACCTACGGCGTAGAAACGTGGACACTGACGGTGGGCCTGACCAACAAGTTTTTAAGTTTTAAGGCTTCGTAATGATAAAAGCCGACGGAGAACGAAGGTGACCGAAATATCCGATACAATTGGAAAGCTGAGGTGGCGGGGGGCGGGGGGGCGGGTCTGTCGCAGAACCGTCGGTCGTTGGGGCAGACGAGTTCTGGAGTGGAGACCTGAAGAAGGTGGCCGGCAGCGACTGGATGCGGAGGGCGGAGGGCCGGGTGTGGTGACGTCTGTGAGGGCTGATATGATGATGATAAGACTTTAGTTTTGACAAATACTGCACTAGAAATATGTATGAGTAGTCCAGTCTGCTCGCGATTATATTCCTAGGTGCTAAAGAGGTATCAGTGCCAATGTAGCGATTTTTCACGCCAATCTCCATCCAGTTGCGCCATTCTATCATCCGTTTCACTTTTGCGCAGACTACTTTCACTGCTAACTGTACGTACTGGCGTCAAGTATTGTAAGGTCCCTACCCCTCCCCTCTACTGTAGTAAAACGAACGCCGCGGGGAAAAAGATAGCTGAACAGCCATAGCTCAATGTATACTGGTCGAAAAGTAGATATTGTGAGGAAACGACCATCAACTTTGTAAACTCAAGTTATTTATTAGCTTTATAAAACTCATTTTTTTATTGTAATCGAAGTGATAGACCGAATGGTTGAGGAAAAGCGATCGTGACGGAAAAGGAATAAAGAATAAAATATGCAATCTAATTTCTGTAGATTACGAAGATTGACGAAGAAGATTCGAGCATTACCGAGTGCTGGAGCAATGGCTTAGGGTTCGTCCATATATGACGCGAAGAGAGATTCGGAAAAAAACTAGAACACAACAAATGTGAGAGTATATTTGTTTTTTCATAATGGGGGCGCGTTGACAATATCGAAATTGTGATATGTAGGTAGAATTCGACAAGAAAAAAATACGTCGATCGGATTTTTAGATTTGGTTAAATTCTCTTATGGTATGACCCGAAACAAAAAACAGGCCTCAAATCCGCGGCCACACCCGAAACTAGTCGCATACATAGATACAGGTTAGTGTTAATCTGTACGCATATGGTATGTATGTATGTATATTTCATTCCAGATTAATAGTCCTATGAAAACAAACGCATTTGCGTCTCGAAAACAAAATACACAATAGATGGTGTTCCTAAGTGGACCGCAAAGTTTACTTGGTAATACAAACCTATTTTTGCTGCTGGTGACCCTTTCATGTATATGTTACCGAGACGTAAATAGCGTTGGTTTTCATAGGACTATTAATCTGGAATGAAATATAAACGCTTTATTGTACCAAAATTTACACAACAAAAATGATCGTATAACAAGAAAAAAAAATTCAGTTGTGTAATGCCGTGCGTAAACTTAAGGTAGAAAACAACCAATAGGACTTCGTTATTTTCCTATATCCTCTTTGCTTCGATTTGTTATATTCTGTGCTTCTTATATTCCTCGGGGGGTAGAAAGACCTGGTGACACTTCGACCCTTCAGGATCATTCGTGTCAAACCCCTGTCCACCAGCGGTGCCCCAACCCCAAAGCCGGTTTGGTAGACTTCACATACGCCTTAGAATTTCTTCTTTAGCGTATGCAGGTTTCCTTAATATTTTTTCCTCCAACGAAATGCCTGTGGTATTATAAATAAACCGTACTTAAGTTATGAAAAACTCAATGGTACGTGCATTCGAGTACGTCTCCCCTCTATTAAAATTGACGTGTATGAATGTAACAATTGTACTCAAGTGCAGTAAAGAATGTTGACTTTGACTTTGGTAGAAACTAGGCCTTATGCAGTTTATGAACGCCCCCGTGCACCGTGCGCGTGAGTTCGAAAGTCGTACCGGCGAGGTACCGTAACGCTTGTGTCATCCGTTACACGGTGAAACTCTTGTTACGTCGGTCGAGCCGCTACGTTGCGCGTGCGAGCGAGGGAGAGAGCCGATGTCGAGCGGATTCCTCGCAGTGCGACGCGATTCGATGACGTTATACATAAATAAAGAGGCGAAACGGGTCGTGTAAACATGTGGATCTGCCCAATCGGTTTTATATGTAACAACAAAACCAAATACCTTTAGTGACCCGTTACAGAGGCGCCTAACAAATATTGAAGAACTTCGTTAACGGAGAGTTTTGGAAATGAGTAAAGGAAAAATGCAAAATTGAGTTTATTACACCAAAGTGCAGCAAAACAACAAATTCGTCGCTGACGATGCAGACCGGCATCTTTCTTCTTTGGCAAATTTCTTTAGAAATAAGCTTATCCTTTTGTATAATATTCTTTTCTTTGTGTTGTCCTTTGTATATTTGTGTGTACAATAAACTATTAAACTATTAACCGGCCTATCTCAAAAAAGTCTAAAATGAATGGAGTACAGACAGAAATATTTTTCTTAATATAATCTAGGTCCTGGTTTTAACTAAACTATGTTTTATTGAACAAACGAGTTAATTTTCAAGTTAAATTCTAATAAACATAACAGGCGGGGAAAAACGGCTTTGGTACAAACCTAATCATTTATATAAAATGAAATACACCAGTCTGCATCAACATGTCATTTGCCACTGTTTTAACAATCATTTATTTACAAAATTAACTGTTTGTTACAGTTGGAAGTTAATTATATTTATTACTTATTTGCTATTGTTTCCAAAACAGTATATATATTTTTTTTCTTTTACAAAATATCTTCTGCCTAAAGGTTGTCCGAAAAATCGCTTAAAAATTGCACTAGTTTCACATTATCCGGTCTCCCAAGCACGGCCTGGAGAAGCTCATCATCCTGGGACAGTGGAGAGCAGGCGTGCCAGAGGACGAGCTCCGACGAGGTGGTCAGACTGGGTGAGGAGGGGGGCTGGCGGATCCCTATATGAAGCGGTGCGGCTAGCCAATGACCGCTATGCATGGACGCGTGTTTTAAACGGTCGCGATCCTTAGCTGTGAAGGAACGACAGAGAAGAACAATGGAATGGATACGCAAGCTATCAGACTAAATGAAAATTAACAGCAAGACCAAAAAAGTCTGCGACTCAGTCTTTGACCACTAGGGTTGTCAACCGTCGCTGATATCTGTCACAACCTGTAAATACTGTTTAGTAAATAACCTTACGTGATTCCACATTGATAATGATAACAATTAACTTCGTACCGACTACAGTGTACGAAAGGTCGATAGATATTTCTATTTATACCGGCAGCTATTTATATCCAAAGAGAACACTATTGTTTCCGCCCTCTACTAAATATTCAATCAATGCCGTCATTATGTTTGCTTACTTCACTCATGGAGCAACACGAGGAAGCTCGACACCATAGCGTTGTCTTCCCAGAAACATATACTGTCTTTTTTCGCAAAATGGATTCACGCACATTTCGTACATATGGTAGAAAACGTTGTATCTTGCATATATTTAGGGAAGCTTATGTGGACATATTGTCTTGCAAAAGAGGGAGACAATACAAGAGATAGGACGAGGACCTCGTCAAAGTTTTTGGCAATACGTGGACAAGACTGGCAAGAGACAGAGAGGAGTGGAAGAAGTCAGAGGAGCCTTTGTCAGAGGACACACAGACGGCGCATCGGATAACTGACGTTGTCAAGAACATATTTGTTAGCATTTAATGTCTGAATAAAATGCTTTTTTATTTTATTTATTTAATGTGGACATATTATTCCATGATTATTGTTAATGCCTCTACACTTGCCAACCCTGGGTTAATTATCATATGAAATCATAAAATACCAGGAGGTTGCAATACAATGATGCATTTCGCACCCTCATGCGACTGCCGCGCTACTGCAGCGCGTCGAGCATGCTCGGCAAGACGCGGGTTTCTCTGCAGTTATGAGAGCGCGCGTGGCTTCCTTTTGGGAAAGGCTACGTCGCTCTCATTAAGGCCGTCTGCTGTGACTTAGGTAGCTAGATTCATATATGTACTGGCTAGGAACCAGAAGTAGATAGTAAGATATAAATTTATCCTCTGACTAGGTAGTCAGAGGATAAATTTATTTATCTTCTTTATATATTCTTATTATATATTCTTATAGGGGTAGGTACCTACCCCTTATGGTAGACATTTAGTTAATATTTTAAGTTTGTTTTATTTTTGTTTTGTATTGTCTATTCTATGGGTTTTTAATATCTCTAATAAATAAAAAAAACATTATTAGGGCTGATGATGAAACTATTTAATAAGCAAATATGTAAGACAGTGACAGAAATACTTTAAATTCCAAAGTTCGCGTGTCGAAGGAAAGTGCGATACGGGGAAACCCGATCCCCATATCACGCGGACAGGTTGATTTATTATCAGACTCTTTCTGCTTACACATTTATGTATACGAGCGAGAAGGATGGCAACAAGTAACGGAACTTTGGTCTGCTATTTATAATTGGTGCGAAGATATCGGAGTTTAACAGGACTGCGAATGTCATGTGGGTTACTCGTATTGATATGTGTATGTTTATAAGTTTATATGTATATATCAATATTCTGTGCAGCCATTATAGCTCCATTGGCGCTAGATCTAGCGCTTTTTGGGCAATGAGGTCTCTGAATGCGATAAGCCCGCAACCGTACACTAACTTCATCCTTTTACTTTACATTATTATTATATTTTTATGCCCAATAAAGTATATTTGATTTGATTTTTTTATATAGTTTATTTTGATCCGTAACGAAAATCTAGATATTCATAGCTAGTGAATAATAAAACTAACTATATTAACTGTACAAACGGACGCGATTAGATGGATGGCTTTTGGCTTTGCTCATAATTTGCTCATCAGGTTAAATCATACCGCAGACCACATCAGTGTGAGGTCCCCTTATACAATCTCATATATCACAACTGCTCTAGTGTGGCTTCAGGAAATAAAATATAACTAGAATCTTATCGACCCGGAACTAGAAACGGAACCTAAGGCTGTACAATAGAATGCCTGAGCCTGATCGATAATAAAAAAAAAACGCCAGTGAAAGTGCCAGTATCAAACTTCGCAACTGACAATCGAAATTTAAAATTGGAACAAGCCGACCTCATTCCGCACGCGTCTTCGCAAGAGAGCGGTTGGGTGCGAAAATACATCAGTTTAAAATTAGTTCATAATGTCTCTAATAATATCGACAGTCATTCATAACTGTTGCAATATGTTACACAACACGCCAAGTTCGCGAGCTAACACGAGATGTTTGGAAAGCTGATGTCTTTTCCGAAGCAGTCTCACTCACTGATTGTTTATTTTCTTGGTTTGAAGTAGCAAACCGATAGACAGCTACAAGATAGTTTGACTTTATTGCACCCATCATCATCATCATCATCAGGTTATTTTTATCTCCACTGCAGGAGCACAACCCTCTCTCATCTGCCGGAGACAGACGGAGGTCTGTCTGACGGAGGCATATCCTGAAGCCTATAGCCTGGAAGAAATCGCTAAAAACGATAAGGCCGCCACTTGTACATTTACTGCATATTTCTCCTACATATTTTCTGTAACTTGGGTGCAAGAGATTTCTGGCCGTGTGGTTTCCGGTAGAGTAGAATAGGACGACTCCAACTCTTCCGTGGATGTCGTACAAGGCGACTAAGGGGATACATTATAAAACATCAATCAGGCCTCCCCAACCCGTCTGGCCAGCGCGGGGAATTCGGTCCTCCACTGCACCTACGTGTAAGTTTCTAAATAGACGAGTTAACCCAACTTAGCAGTAGGATACGAAACTAACCAACGCTAGCGTGAGATAAAGTTTACAGCCTAAACACTAAATTAGTTATAGAACTGTGGTAACAAAGACTGGTGTAGAGCGGTAGAGAAGGCTTTCACTTATCACTATGATATGCACTGTTTTGATAAAATAATAAAAAATATAAAATAAAAAAGTATAAATATGTGGGGACATTTCACACACGGCCACCTGATCCCAAATTAGGCAGAGCCTGTAATATGGGTATCAGACAGCTGATATACATACATAAATACATAATATAATATATAAATAACATCCAGTCACAAGGCAAACACAAGTGCTCATCACACAAATGTTTGCCCTGGGCGGGATTCGAACCGAAACATAAAATAATGATAAAACAGCATACACGTGTCTAATCCCACACTCAGTATTGAATTAGACAGTCTAGGAATTAGACAGACATCACTGTCCTTTCTTTGCCTTGTATTTCTAAAAGACGCTTTAACGTCAGCCACGTGTAAAATAAAATTGTAAACAAAAAAACAATGTCGACTTAGCCTAGAGTTCTCAATGTCATAAAAGGTTGAAAATAATGAGTATGACGACCCGTTGGAGAGAACAAAATTGTTTTTGTAGTTGGCCGTATATTAGCAGAGATGCTTGAGGAATAGGTCTGCTGGTCGATAGACTAGCGCCAGAAGTCGTGTGTTAAAAACTGTTAAGGAAATTCCTTTTCTAAGGCAGTATTCCTGAAGTGATAACGCCCTACTTATTTGATGTCTTTAGGCGTCCTGAACAACCACTTTTGTCCAAAAAAAAACTACGTCGCTTGGTTTTGGTACTCTGCCAGTTTTTATGCCGCGTGCAGTGGACTGGGGAGAGGGCACAGAAAATAATATCCTTACACACAAACGTGTACGGATAGGCTGTCGCGCCTGTAGTAGGTAATGAAATCTGTTCGCTTGTACAGCGTGCCGGGGGTGTACAGTACTTGTTAATGTTAGTCGCCTTGACGACACCCACGAGAACATTGAGGGTGGCTCGCTGTCCCACTGTTAAAAATCAACAGGAGACATTAACGACAGAGAGAGAGAAAACAACCAATAAGCGTCGGTTTTCCGTTTCGCACAGAGTGGCGTTACGCCCTGATAACATTAACATTTTGGCAGCTTTCACTCGCCTTCTTGTAGAATGGAATTCGCCATTCGCAGCACTGTGGCCGTCTTGTTTTGAGACCGCGAATCAAACAAACATGCTTGTACTTTATACTTTTTTGTACACAAATATGTGACGGACCAGCACTGGTGGTACAACGTACGGGAATATGGAAAATGATGGTACTGTAAACCTTTGGTGGTACATCAATCAGCCGTTAGAACGGGATTCCCCAATGAACGCCACCACACCCGGTTCTCCGCCCTCAGCATCCAACCGCTTCCGTCCATCTTAAATAAATAATAAATAAATATCTCACACATTCACACCAGTTATCCAATCCCAAACTAGGCAGAGCCTGTGCTATAGTTACTAGATAACGGATAGACATACTTAAATAAATATATAAACATTCAAGACTTGGGTACAAACATTCATATTCATCATACGAACATTTGCCCCTAGCGGGATTCGAACCCGCAACCTCCGGCGTGGCAGTCCGAGAGCTACCCGTTCCGCCACGGAGGTCGTCAAGGCTTCTTCTGATAGTCCATCTTTCGACGGGGTGTTCTACCCTGCGCGTGCCGATCCGAGGTCTTCACTCCAGAACTTGTCTGCCACAACCCATTGCCACTTCAGCTTTCTAATTCTTTCGGCTACTTACGTCGGTCACATTCGCTCTTCGTCGGATTTCTTCATATTTAATCATATCCTTCAAAGGTTACTGGCGGAAATAATAAATGTTTGATTAGTGTCTTTACCGGATTCCCGACTTCTTTAATGGAGACAACATAGATTTTAAATTTCATTTTTTCCGAACAAAAAAATTTTTCCGTTCGGGCGTTGATGTTTGACAGCAAAAGTAGGTAATAATGACCATCCAGATAGATCGGGCAGTAGAATCATCACATCTGTAAATCCACCTGGTGATTAAGGCATAAAGCACCTATAATGGGAAGGTAGCCGGAAGCGGCTGGATGCGGAGGGCGGAGAACCGGGTGTGGTAGCGTTCATTGGGGAAGACCTATGTCCAGCAGTGGACGTGTAAAGGCTGACACGATGGGAGGGATCTTCACTAACGGTTATAAATATGGAAACGGTCCTTTTTCATATATTCGAGATCATTTTGAGCCCTGGCATTTTCGCCGGGGATCGATGCTGATTGTCTGAGTATTGATCGAGGAGATCTAGAGTGCTAAACATACCCCTTTGACCTCTTCGCGACAGTAACCACTCACCATGTATAGTATATGTATGTATATAGCCCTAGCTTATCTTTGCACCCGCATCTTAATTTTGCTATTTCTCACTAGCTTATCCTGAAGCCTGGAAGAACTGACGGAGGTGGTCCTATTCTACTCTACCAGAAACCACACGGCAAATAGGGGGGACATAAACGATAGAATACCTAATGTCAAACTACCAATTGCAGTGCTGGTATATGCAACTGTCATATACCTCCGACGAAGGTCCTTTAAGCCCGGGGTTAAGCAACAGGTTTTTTAAGCAACAGGGTTGTATCCAGATGGATCAAATTGCCAGAATCTATCGTAACTGCCACATCAATAAACATGTTTAAGAACAGACTAGATAATTTCTAGGGAGGGGGGGGAGGGGGGGAGGGGAGATATGCAGTCATTATACTCACCTTCAAAAGCAGAAGAGACAACACCAGTTCAACTTGAAACGCTCGAATATTCACCCTACCACAATTTTTTTAAATCAGAAATTACATTAGCAGAGTCTATGTTCTAAAAAGTTTTCGGACTTTACCATGGATATGCAGATTAACAAGTCGAGCGCACCTGCGTCACTAGCAGTCGTCATGTCGTGCCATTGTGTCTCGATCCAGAAATAAATGAAACGTAAAAGATAATGTTTTGTCTGAAGAAATCTTCACTAAAAATAGTGTTCATGACTTTTCTTTAAATTAATTAATGCTCTTTGCGTTTGACAACGATCTCTATGGAGCGTTCCAAACAATCGCTCTGTTCCACGCAAGTAGCCACAAATCTTTCACATTCACTTTGAAATTGTGCAGTTACTACGCAGAACATTTAATTATTTACTAAATATTGTCATTATTTAACCGTAGCGTCAATATATTTAGTAATAATTAAATGTTCGGCATAGTAACTGCACAAGTTTCATTGTGAATGTGAAAGAGTTGCTGTTGCGTGGAACAGAGCGATTATTCGGAACGCTCCATCTAGTAGTACATAGAGATCGTTGGCGTTTGATTATTTCATCTAGTATATTGTAGAATCTATAAAAACTTTATTGGCAACCAAACCTTACATGAAAGAGCCGTGGTAGCCTAGATATCTCGCCTCATGTTCATGAGGTTGTGGGTTCAAACCCGTTCGTACCAATGGGCTTTTCAAAACTTAAGTATGGTTTATTTATATAATACGACAGGCTTTTCGGTGAAGGAAAACATCGTAAGGAAAGCCGTATATTTATGCCAAAGAAGCAATTCTAAGGTGTCTATGAAGTCCACCAAGGCTTGGGGCACCATTTGTGGGCATGTGAAGTCCATTAAATCGGCTTGGGGCACCATTGGTGGACAGGGGTTTGGCACAAAAGATCCCGAAGGGAAGAAAAGTCGCCAGGTCTTCCTGGCCCCCTAGATGAGAGAAACCTCACAACGTAACTTAATATGTCCATGAATTTTTGAAAGATTTGAAATGTTTGAACTTCCATACAAATTATTACTTAAAAAAAATTGTATGGAAGAGGGTTTTTTATTTTCCATAATCATATAATAAAAGTTATTTATAATTCGATTCTAAATGCCTCTACTAAACATACATACATAATGCTCACGCCTTGGTCCCAGAGGGGTAGACAGACACGATGGATCGCCACTTTGCGCGATCCTGACACACCTCACTAGCCTCATTCACATTCATCAACCTTTTCTTGCACCTCCTTTTATTCTTCTCACAGCGGACCCCAGCCTTTTTGAGGACGTTACTAATTTGATCCTTGAATGTCCTCCTAGGACCAAACATATTTTGTTAATATACAGGGTGAAATAGAAAAAAGTCACCATCTGATTATTTCTCAACTAATAAAGATATCCGAAAAACTTAAACTGCCATAGCTACTAAAAATCTCATAAAAAGTGATTTTTCCCGTATAAGTGGTATTTTATACGCCAATCGAAAGCCCTATTTGTCATCTACATAAAGTTCCGCAGCCAGTTCCTGACTTTTATGCGATCATAGATCACATATTGCCTGCTTATGGGACTGACTGTGTCTAAGTATAAAAATGGGATCCTACTGGCGATGTGCGAGTGCCTGGACAGTCCTATCCTTAGATAAGACTGTCCGTGCATCGCGATGAGAACCGCTGATGGACACCTTCATATAAATATCATTATTTTAATATGAATAATAATAAAAGGAAAATCACATGAGTTATGTTTATCATGTGAAATGTGCCACCAAAACGGGCGCGCGCGCACCGAACGCACAAAATGGCGCCGCGCCGCTATAACTGGGTCACGGTTCGCGGCGAGGATCTTCCATATACCACGCATTTCCTTACCGGTAACGGATGTTGTAAGACGATTTATTTTGCCTGACTTCAGATGACTTAGCATCCAAGCATGAATTTTTTTTTCGCAGATTTTTTACTTAGCAACAGGGCTGTGTTTAGATGGAAAAAAATTATATAATGTACTCGTATATGTATTTTGTACTGTCATTGTAAGTTTTTTCAAAATCTATGATGTTTTGCTTATTATATTTTTATCTATTTATGGTATGTTATGTACATGCATATTTTCTTATGGATTCCAGTTATTTATTAGTTTCACACATAGTGAAGGTTGCTTGGAAGTTACTATAATAGATTACTTCCGTGCGCTTACTTTTGTGCCAATTTTTAGGTATCAGCTGCAACTCGAATACTACTTAACAAATATGTTGATTCTACTCCAGTTTTGAGGACGAGTACCTGCTTATTAATTACCGTGGTAATTTACCACCCAAAAATCTGCGAGTCCGCGTGGTATATGGGAGGAACCTATAATTTTCCCCAGTTCGCATCGCTCGCTTGTTTCGAATTTCAGCTTATTTGCTCACGTTTAGTATCCGGAGCCTTGGGTTTGTTTTGCGCATTCGTTCTGTCGCGTTGTGTAACCGGCTCAGACCTAACACGGTTTCGCGTGTTCACTCCGCGCATGGTCAATGTCACTTGACAGTGCTCTCAGTGTCATCAAGTGTTTCATTGTTGCACTGTCAAATTTGAGAGCGGGTTCATTTTTTTTTATTCCTGATGGGTTTACGCTTGACCTCAATCTCACCTGATGGTATATGACAAATGAGTCCTAAGATGTCACTTCCTTTAAAAATACCCAAATTGTACTTGTCCGGAAATACCCAAGCTGGCAGGGAGTTTCATTCCTTAGCAGTTCTCATTATGAATGAGGAAGCAAAACGCTTCGTGCGAGAGCGTGGTTATAACTACTATATACAGATGAAGTTCCTCCTCACGCCTGGCTGATGGAAGAATCAAATCGTGCTACTACTGGGCACACTCCACAAAATGTAACCTCAAAAAACAGGCTTCACAGCGACGATATTTAAGGCTCTGTAACTTGGTATTTACCAGTGCATCGTCGCCAATAAGCTTTCGGTCACGACGCCTAATCGCGTCTAGTGCTGCCAGCTGATACTTGGCAGAGCCGTCCCAGAGGTAACTGCAGTACTCGATACACGACCGCACTTGTGGCTGGTAAAGGTTGAGAAGCTGCGGCGGTGAGAAGTACCATCGCATCGCATGCATCAGGCGGATTGCGGTTAATAATGAATCATTCGTCGCGTCTGTGTGCTTAATGCACTGACCTCTATTCAAGACAGGCTTTGATATCACAGGTTGGTGTCAAGTTGATTTCCGCAGTTTGGCGCTGAACGATTTAACGGCTAGTAATGAGTTCCATGGAATTTAACTGTGGATGAAGGGTTTACTAGTAACGTCTTCCATGGAACAAAGCTTCAAACGGGCATACAAAACACCTGTAATTTCAAGGCTTTAGCATGTCGTGCTCACCAGTTCAATATATGCGTAGTACTGACCGAGTGAGCAAGCAGAACTTTCTTCGTTCAGAGTTCCCCGCGCTTTAATTGGGACAGTGATAACGCAGCACTGTAAAGTAACAATGACCATTCGTGTAACAAACACAGTACCAAATCTGACCTCTACACTACATTGGACTAGCTGTCCTATACAACAAACAGCTAATTTAATGTGCCGATTTGAAGCGACATCCGCATGTGTCCCGGGAATTAATTTTTTGACGTGTCAGTGACAAAATGTTAAGTTCAAAGGACACACGTTACTAGTCGCCATTGCCTTCAGTGACAAAATGGCGCAAAACAAGCAGGCACAAAAAATTGTCTAGGCTAATTGAGGTCAGTGTGCCAAATAATGACTGGAAAAAGTGAAAGTCAGCGCAAGTTTTTGCACCCGAGACCGGAACCCCTTGGGTTTGGTTTGGTTGGTAACACAGTTTTGATGGTTGCTCCACACATGGTCAATGTCACTTGACAGTGCTGTTAGTGACAATGTGAGTGATAGTCTGTATGTCAAAGCTATTTATTTATTATCACAAAATCCACAGCACTTAAAAACAACATTAATCTAATTTATAGTTCTTACTGCCAATAACGGATTTACAGTCTAGTGCGTGGGGGGGGGGGGGTGTTTGTGAACCTGAGTGTGTATATATATATATTACATATATGTGATTAGATTCCCTACATTATTGATATCAACAGATACATGTGTGTTATAATTATAATATCATCGATCGGTATCAATAAATTGTGGTGTAGAATATATCAATGGCTTGGTTCCCTGCTTAGAATAGGGCTACCCGTAATCTTTCCGTGAGTGTCGTTGAGGCCACTAAGAGGTTTGCACCAGGGACGGCAGCGTTCTCCTGTGTAAGTATATTAATCACTGCGATCACCAATTCGCATGCCAAAACGCCCAAGTGTCATTCTATTGAGGAGGCGTTCAGCGTGAACGTATTTCGGCTGATGATGATGATATCAATAAATGAATAAAACTGAGATACCCCTGCAATCCTCATGGGCAAGACTCCAAAAAAACGTTGTCATGGCCTGTGTTGAAAAGGGAATCGAAAATAAGTTTAATACAAAATTGCGGCTACGGCTAGATTCCGTTTGATTTTGTTCAAGTCAATATATTTTCCGACACTTCCCGTGGATGTCGTACAAGGCGACTAAGGGAATACATTCCTCCGTCTGTCTCCGGCAGATGAGTGAGGGTTGTGCTCCTGCAGTGGAGACAAAAATAACCTGATGATGATGATGATGAATATATCTCCGGCGAAAAAAAACACCTCAGATTCTGAAGAATGCTTAAAAAAGCATTTATTTAGTAATTTTATTCCTATTTGTCATTTATTTTAATATAGATATTCCACTTCTTTTTCCACCAGCAAAATGAAAACCAAAAAAATATGTGAAATTATCTTTTACTAATTGGATATTACCTTTTTAATTATTACTACCACAGTCCCGGGTTTTTCATTAAAACAGTTAATAAAATCTCGTGAAAAGGAATGTCCACATAATATTCCGTGCCATATTTTCGTCGCAATTACTCTACCTAATTCCGATCCCTGTATCCTACTAATATTATAAATGCGATAGTTCGGATATTTGGTTGTTTGGATGTCTGTTACTCAATCATGCTTCAACCACTGGACGGATCGGGATGCAACTTGGCACACATATGGGTTAGATCA
This sequence comes from Esperia sulphurella, assembly GCA_947086405.1. NCBI lineage: Eukaryota > Metazoa > Arthropoda > Insecta > Lepidoptera > Oecophoridae > Esperia > Esperia sulphurella. The sequence continues at coordinate 7,709,937 of OX352282.1, forward strand.
TGGAATAGGATATAGGACAGTTTGTATCCCGAAAAAAACATGTTATTCCTACGGGAAATATTTAATCATGCGGACGAAGTCGAGGGCAATAGCTAGTATTACATACATACACAGTTACCGGGGATTGCCTCGATGAAACGAACAGATTTTACACCTCTTGATTATACGTATTTAGTGTATATCGAGAACTGTATAAAACCTCATAAATCTGCAGCGAGTTTTATTACTGTCACCTTCGCAGTCACGCGAACATTAGAGCGTGACGCTATTATTACATCGCTGCACGAGTAAGACGGAGATAGATACAGTTGCTCCTACGCAACAACTGTAGCCAGACTCATTGTCGAGAATTTGTTTATGTTATAATGTCTTTAGTTGGAAATTATTAGAGAGTTCTCAGTGATTCGGCTTGTTTTGAACATTCCAATGGAAGCTATAAAAACAGATGCGACACAACAACATAGGGAATCTTTTTTGGCTGTCCGTCCGGTGGGTAACTCAAAAGCGTTTATCTCTCAGCACCGTTTGATTGAGCAGGTGGCAGCCGAGCAGTACTTACTGCTAGCCGTACTACTATTTTGCGTGACGGGGGAAGCTGACTGTCGCTTCTTCACGTAGTAATATTAAGTATTCTCTGGTAGTGTGTATGACCGTAAAGGTACCGGCACATTTACCCCACGCGACGATACGCACCGTCTTACGTCGCGTCGCGTGGGGTAAATGTGTTTCTACTCTTATGATTTAGCACGTTTTGATCGACTCCACGCGCGTTGCGTCGCGTCGCGTCGGGTAAATGTGTTTCTGCCTTTATAGTTTTTATTATCATTTATTACACCTCATACCATGAAGCAAAATAATTTTTCGTTTCACCTCAAAGTGTTTTCCTTCAGGATTGACACTAATTGGTTATTAAATTAGATAACAGATGATTTTAATATGCATCTGTTATCTAATTTTATAACCAACTAGCTGTGCCCGCGGCTCCGCTCGCGTGAACTACAGAATCCGCCCCCGTTCCCACTTATATACATATAATAAAACTGTAACTGGTCTACGTCTGTACATGGGAGATATTTTAGAAAAAATTATATGAGGGGTATTTATAGGGCCAGTAGAAGCCAAAATAATTGTTTTTAGAATGTTTGTTTGTCTGTCTGTCTCTATGTATGTTTGCTCATCACGCAAAAACTACTGAATGAAATTTGATGCAGTTTTCACATCTTCATTACCATGCTATTATAAATTAGTTTGTCATTATCATATACCATTTGTCATTATTTATGCATGTCATTATTTACATTACTTAATTTGTGTCTTTAAAAGTTTTTGTTTTAGTTTTGTATAAAATATGTATTATAAATACAGATATTTCAAGTATACGAAATTATCATTTATTCCTCCTATATTCACAGGAGTATCGATAATTATGTATCAAGGTAATACACGAACGCTACATCTCCTTTTACAAAATGTATGTACGTAACAGTATTTGCCGTTAGATGTGCTATAAAAACCTAGGAAACAGCATCCAAGGCTACAACACTGTGGCTATTTGTTATTCCTATTGCACATTACAACGTTTTTGCAAACATCCTCTTATAGGCGGCGATGTGAATCAGCCTTGGTTACAAATATAATAAACGCATAATGATTCTTGCGGTGTGAATTTAGTCGACAACCGCAGTTGAGAATTATGTATTAATTAGTATGTAATTATATAAAAAAGGTTTGTTTGATAATTCCTATACTTAAATAATTTAGGGCACGCGCAGGGTGGGACGCCCCGCCGCCAGATGGACCGACGACCTAAAGGTGGCCGGAAGCGGCTGGATGCGGAGGGCGGTGGATCGGGTGTGGTGGCGTTCATTGCGGAAGGCCTATGTCCAGCAGTGGACGTCTAAAGGCTGACATGATGATGAAGTAATTTTGGGGAGTGCGTCGAGGAATTGCACGGTAAAATTCCCCCATCTCCGGACTACCAGGCGTGGAGAGGGACTTCATCCTTATGTAGTAGACATACCATGCTCTCGCACGAAGCGTTTTGCTTCCTCTTTCACAATGCGAACTGCTAAGGAATGGAACTTTCTACCAGCTTCGGTATTTCCACACAAGTACAATTTGGATCTTTTTAAGGGAAGTGTGAAGCGCCTTAGGCCCCATCGCCACTTACCATCAGGTGAGATTGAGGTCAAGTGCAAATTCGTTAGCAATAAAAAAGATCTTCCAGTGTTTGTCGTCAAGACTACCAAGGAACTGCACCAAGAAAAGGCAGCAGAGTTCAACTGAGTACATTAAGGTCATAAGGGAATTCTATTGGGGAGGCTTATGTTCAGCATTGAACGTATTTAGGCTGATGATGCCCAATTAGCACACTGGCGAAATATACACCTATTCTACAGCTTATAAGGTCCATAGTGGGGGTATAACGGAGTTAGTCGGTATCAAGTGCACTATAGACCTATTTTATGCTTATTGCCTTGTGGTTCCCGGCTTATAATATGGCCACCTCTAACTTTCCCGTGGGTGTCGTCAAGGCGACTAAGGGATTGCACCAGGGACAGGTAGCAGCGTTCTCCTGTATGTGTATGTTAAGATCATAACTGCGATCACAAATCCGCCTGCCAAGCGTGGTGATAGGAGGCCTATGTAAAGCAGTGGACGTATTTAGGCTGATGATGATAATGCTTATGGCTGCATATTTCGCCAGTGTGATAGTTGCGTGATTGTTTTACAATGAAACATCTTATTGGAGAGACACGGGTACCGAAGATGATGATGATATTGACCACGATATCTGACCGCATCGCATTCGCACATCAGTCTGACATCTGATCTGACCTGACTTTAAAGCGACAAGGTCAGCGTGAATTGTTTTGTACCAGTCTAGGTTCACACAATGCGAAGTTGTGCAACGCTCGCAACGTATTTCTTAGATTTGAAAACCTACTTACTGCTTTAAAAGAGATCTAGCGTAATTTTGTTTTGGTAGATCCATGAATTGTAATTTACCTCGTGTTAAACGTCTGCATGTCGCCTATTCTACAATGTTTACACGATTTTAGAAACGTGGACACTGACTGTTAGGCCTGATCCACAAGTTTCAAGTCGCTCAGCGAGCTTATGGAGAGGGCTATGCTCGGGGTTTGTTTGAAGGATATGATTCGTAATGATGAGATTCGACGAAGAACGAAGGTCACCGACATACCTGAAAAGATTAGCAAGCTGGAGTGGCAGTAGGAGAGCTACATCTGTCGTAGAACCGACAGCCGTTGGAATGCAGACCTTGGTTTGAAGCAGGCAAGGTTGGATGCTCCGCTGCCAGATGGACAGACGATCTGAGGAAGGTGGCCGGAAGCGGCTGGATGCGGAGGACCGGGTGTGGAGACGTTCATTAGGGAAGGCCTATGTTCAGACAGTGCACGTTTAAGAGCATCAGCCCTATCATAAAGGAAAAAGGTATTATAAAGGATATCAAAAAGGAAAAAAGGTATTATAAAGGATATCAAAAAGGAAAAAAAGGAAAAAAAGGAAAAAAAAGGTATGAGCGATATATATTTACGTATCTATCCGACTGTATTGACTGAATTTGACTCGACAGACTGACTGAGCAGCCCGACGACGAAGCCGTTATCGTGATGTCGCGCACCTGAATGGGGAGAGTTGCCGTATAGAGGACCAAGCACAGAATTACTTATTTGTAGGGGATCAAGCCGGGTGCTCCGACAAAGAGCACCTGAGCAAGTACCGGGCACCTCCCCCGTGATTCGGCCTGTGTGACCTAGATGTCGAAAGGCCATGGGAGGTGGAGGGTCTGGTGTAGCCCTATTATATATCAATGATTTGCCAGTTTGAGCCCTTTTTTGACCACGTCAAAAAAGGTTGTCAAAATACTTAGTGGCATTCTTTGGTTGCAGGGCAGAATAGCTTCGGCCGTGTAAACGCCACGATCAAGAGTCGAGATCAGTTGGAATCCGTGCCTGAATTAGCTTCGGGAGATTCAAGAAATGTTATTTGCAGTGTGCCAACCATCTTATTATAACTAACACCTACTGAAGTTTGTTGTCTATAAATAAGCTCATCTGGACAAGCTTCTAAATATGTTTAATTAACCTTTGTAAGTACAAATGTTCGTATGATGAATATGAATGTTTGTACCCAAGTCTTGGATGTTTATATCTTTATTTAAGTATGTGTATCCGTTATCTAGTAACCATACCACAGGCTCTGCCTAGTTTGGGACTGGATAATTGGCGTGAATATCTGAGATATTTATTTATTTATTATATTAGAAAGCTGAAGTGGGAGTGGGCGGGCCACGGCCGTTGCAAGACTGAAGTGGGACCACGAACGAGTACCGCAGAGTGAGAAGTGTACCCGCCAGATGGACCGAATGAACGAATGAATATACTTCATTGCACACAAATTACAAAAAGTATGTAGGAGAAATATACAGTTAGTGTACAATTGGCGGCCTTATCGCTTTTAGCGATTTCTTCCAGGCAACCATATGCTAGTGAGAAAATAACTTCAAGATACTTAAGCTATATCTACCGACGAACTGAAGAAGGTGGCTATGGTCCAGCGGTGGACGTAGAAAGATTGATACGATGAAGATGATGTATCACGCTTCAACCACTGGACGGATCGGGATGAAACTTGGCACACATATAGGTTAGGTCTTGGACGTAGGATAGTTTTTATCCCGAAAAAACATCTCATCTCTAAAGGAAATACATAATTATTTGTGATGTTAAAATGTCCACGCGGACGAAGTCGCGAGCAACAGCTAGTATTTCATACAAATGCCGCTTCCCGCGGCGGTACTCTGTGAAGTGTCTCGTACTAAATCGACCAATACAAAAAACCGGAGCACGCCTCCGCCACGCATTCGCTTTCTGTACGTTTCGGGCTTTAAAAACTAATAAAACCCCAGCTCAACTTATATACATACACTTTTTTTTTAAATACACTTTCGTGTCTCAATATTAGCATTATACGCACGGAGATAGCGCCAAAATTAGCACGGACGAGTGTCGCAAGCATGTAGGTCACGGTCCGGGCGAAGGGGACGGAGAATACGGTGCAAACGCGCGATTGAAAGAGATGGGCGCAAGTACAGGTTCGTTTAAGCGGTTTTTAGGAATCAAGAGTAAATGGAACTGATCTTTTTACAGTTCGAAACCTTGGTTTTTGTAATGAGAAGGTTGTATGAAATTGAGTGCTAACAATTCTGAATGGGCACTTAATGTAGACCGTAATCATTTCAGCCCTGAGGCGTCCACTGCTGGACATATGACTCACCAATCAACGCCACCACACCCGGTCCTCTGCCATCTGCATCCAGCCGCTTCCGGCCACCTTCCCACCGTCCGCCCTCCCGCGCCGGCTCGGTGTCTCCACTCCAGAACTCGTCTGGCCAAACGGCCGTCAGTTCTGAGACAGACATGGCTCCTGGCTCGTCCACTGCCGCATCAACTTGCTCAACCTTCCGGCTAAGTCGATAACCTTCGTTCTTCGTCGGATCTCCTCTTTCTGAAGAATGAATAATTCTCAAAAACCCTTTTTTATATTCAGTCCTTTGTCCAATTACTCTGTGAATGATGTTATGACCTTAAAAGATGAGAGAGGTATGTCAGGATCTCCATTCTTTGTGCCTACTCCAACAGGGGCACAGCGTGATGACATGTATGTATGCTTCCCCTGCACATTAGTTACCGTTGGTAAGGGGCGCACGTGACGAGTATAAAAAGCTTTAGTAAGAAAATACTTTTATACCCTGTAACTTGTGGGATAGTTAACCTCAGGAAGAGGTATTAAATACGTCCACTTCTGAACATCATCATCAGGTTATTTTTGTCTCCACTGCAGGAGCACAACCCTCTCTCATCTGCCGGAGACAGACGGAGGATTTGGCCTACACTCCCCGCGCTGGCCAGACGGGTTGGGGAGGCATGATTGATGTTTTATAATGTATTCCCTCAGTCGCCTTGTACGACATCCACGGGAAGAGTTGGAGTTCTGAACATAAATCTCCCCAATAGAATTCCACTTAGATTGGGGATTTCACGCTGGAAGACTGACTGGTAATAGCAGCAATAATCTTAATATACACAGGAGAATGCTGCAATCCCTTAGTCGCCTTGACGACCCCCACGGGAAGAACGGAGATGGCCCTATTCTAAACCGGGAACCACACGATACTCTCGTCTCTAACGCATCTTTGAATTATAAATACTTATTATTTTACTTGTTAATGATGTACCGATTTAGTTGGCCTAATAAATAGCCGGCGTATCTTTGAAGGATATGATTCGTAATGAGGAGATCCGACGAAGAACGAAGGTGACCGACATAGCCGAAAGGATTAGCAAGCTGAACTGGCAGTGGGCGGGCCACATCTGTCGCAGAACAGACAGCCGTTGGAGCAGACGAGTTCTGGAGTTGAAACCACGGATTGGCACGCGCAGGGTGGGACGCCCCGCCGCCAGGTGGACCGACGACCTAAAGAAGGTGCCCGGAAGCGGCTGGATGCGGAGGGCGGAGGACCGGGTGTGGTGACGTTCATTGGGGAAGGCCTATGTCCAGCAGTGGACGTCTAAAGGCTGACATGATCATGATGATGATGATGATGATGAATAAATAGCGACTACTTCCTATAGGCCTCGGGCAAAAGAAAATCCTCTCATTTCACTTTCACTCAACAGAACTGTTCTACAAATGTGATAGAGTCTACTTACTGCTTGTCAATGAAAATTTTTCGCCATTCAACTGTATGGCAATAAATTAGTTTCTTTATTATATTCTATACTAGCTGTGCCCGGAGCTCCGTTCGCGTGGAATACAGAATTACATAAAGTTGAAAATTACTTAGTGCTAATCCCCTCCCGCTTCCCTCAACCTCTTTCTTTCTTACCCTAGTCGCTCCAAATGTAGTCCTAACTTATCCATCGTGATCCGAATTCCGCGGAGCATTACTATGTTGCATACCAAGTAATGTACGTGAGTTCTTGAAAACCATAAATTGTCATAACTTTTGATTGAATAAGCCGATTAAGATGAAATAAAGTCTATATGTTACTCCGAGTTAAGCCCTATATTTCTGTGAAAAGTTCATCAAAATCGATTCAGTAGTTTTTACGTGATGCGTGCACAAACTAACAGACAAACATTATCTAAATGTGTTCTATTACTTATCTTAAGACCACTCAATTTTTTGTTGCAAATATATTGAATGTACAGACACGCGAAGTTTACGTTTTTATTTATTAGATTGTTACATTGAATATCTTGTAGTTATAACTGTTCATCCATAGCGCATCAGCTGATCGCGACGTTGCCGTTCTCACTGTATAGCGGTTTTTTTTATACAAAATGGCGTCTCGCAATCTTGGGCCGATATTTCGTTGGCCATGGGCCAAGCAAGTGCCCCTAATTTTTTTTTAACAAATTGCTAAAATAAGTTTAAAAACTTGATTATGTAAGAAATAGGGTTCCGACCGGTGAAAATTGCCGTGTGGTTTACGAATAGAAGTAGAATAGGACCACTCCAACTCTATCTGTGGATGTCGTACAAAGCGACTAAGGGAATACATTATAAAACATCAATCAGGCCTCCCCAACCCGTCTGGCCAGCACGGGTAGTGAAGGCGAAATCCTCCGTCTGTCTCCGGCAGATGGGAGAGGGTTGTGCTCCTGCAGTGGAGACAAAAATAACCTAATGATGATGAGGGTATAAAATAGATTGTGCTAAGCTCAGCAACTTAGTAAGTCTTTATCATACAATCCAAGTTATTTCAGACCTTTAAGTCTGTGTGGAGTCTATAAGAAAGGGGTATAAAAATATGTTATGGTATGCTAAGTGCGTCCTGCCTGTCATGGATGAGTCATGACCTACGGCGCAGAAACGTAGACACTGACGGTGAGCCTGATAGGTACACGTTTCAAGTCGCTCAGCGAGCTATGGAGAGGGCTATGCTCGCGGTTTGTTTTAGAGATATGATTCAAAATGAGGAGATCCGACGAAGAACGAAGGTAACCGACATAGCCGAAAGAATTATCAAGCTGAAATGGCAGTGGGCGGAGGACCGGGTGTGGTAGTGTTCATTGGGGAAAGCCTATATCTAGCCGTGAATGTCTAGGACTGATATGATAATGATAAATTTTATTATAATGTTTATTAAGGCAACTAGGGCTCACTTAGTATGACTTTCTATGTTTGTAAACATAATAATAATTACATTTTAAATTAAATATAACTTTAATGCAGTAGGTGGATCATCTCCGCGCCACCCCACTCGGTATGGCGCAGCAATGACTCACGTACGCGCAGTCCAGCCTGTTAGCGATCATATTCAATGTAGTAAGTCTGTTTCGTACATCCGAAGGTGTTTGAGGCCACTGGGAAACTTGGACAACAGTCCATTAGTTGCCACGCTGAGAACTATGTTAGAATGCCTCATCATCAGCCGAAACATAAGCTGATATCACTTACCATCAGGTGACATTGAGGTCAAGCGCAAACCCATCAACAATAAAAAGTCCCAAATAAGCCTACGAGCCAGGACCACCAGAGTTGTCTTATCCTACTAATATTATGAATGTGAAAGTTGGGATATTTGGATGTTTGTTACTCAATCACACTTAAACCACTGGACGGATCGTGATGAAACTTGGCACACATATAGGTTAGGTCCTGGAATAGGACATAGGATAGTTTTTAACCCGAAAAAACATCCCATTCCTACATGAAATAAATAATAATTTGTGATGTTAAGTTGTCCACGCAGACGAAGTCGCGGGCAGCAGCTAGTATTAACTGAACATAAAGTAGATGACACTACCTGATAATAAGTCACGTTGACTCTTGCTCTAAAATTTCGTTTAAAAAATAACTTTCGCCAGCGGCCGTTAATCAACGAAGATATGTTTGAAAGGTCTTGTTGAGAACGTCACCGGATTTGTTGGGTGACCCAAAAACGTTTTTGGAACGAAGTGTACCTAATACGAGATAAGATTAACTAGTAAACATTCCGAAGTACTACAACATGACTGGTACAGTGTTCGAATAACTTTGTGAATTATGATTTTAAAACACAAATCTGGATCTGTGTTTTATCTGGATGGATCGTTCCAAACTATTGCTCTGTTCCACGCAAGTAGCCACAACTCTTTCACGTTCACAATGAAACTTGTGCAGTTACTATTCAGAACATTTAATTATTTACTAAATATTGACATTATTTACCCGTAGCGTCAATATTTAGTAATAATTAAATGTTCTGCGTAGTAACTGCACAAGTTTCATTGTGAACGTGAAAGAGTTGTGGCTACTTGCGTGGAACAGAGCGATAGTTTGGAACGATCCATCTAGTAGTACATATAGATAGTTGATTTATATAATGCCATTCAAAATTCACTGATTTCAAAGATAATTAATTATTAATTTCAATACCGATAGTATCGAGGATGTTTTTTTCAAGTACAATAAAGGATTTTTCTTTCTACCTGTACTTTATCTTAGTAGAAATACGTGGAAATAAAATTTCCATGTATCCCCCCCTAGTAGAAAGGAGTAGAAAAAAATTCCGTTCTTCCCTATTAGTAGGGACAGACCAGTAGGGATATGTGGAATAGGTCAAAATTACATACCTACATAAACCTTAAAGGGTTGATATACATATCGTTAGTACGTTTAACAAAAACATCATGTAATGTGTCTACGCATCGTCTACTGCACGAAACGGAGCGCAACGACGGTGGCGCCCTCACACGTCAAAAGCTAGCTTCAGCTAGCTGTCATTCAAATCAACTCCATGAAAGTCATCACATGTACTATTTTCTCTATTTTGCAATATAAACTAATTAATCCTCAAACAACACTTTTATTTGTGTCTCGCAATGGACATAATGCGTTTCGTGCAGTAGACGATGCGTAGACATAATGTTTGCAACCACATTTTTATTTAAGTAAATTTTATCAAACCTTAAATTTTGGGATTATCAATTGTCATAGCTAAACGCTTTCTATTAAGTCACATTATTGTATTTATTATTGTCGTTTCGTTATTGCTGTGTGTTTCCCGGCTTGGAATAGGGCCACCCCCAATCTTTCCACTAAGGTATTGCAGCAGGGACGGGCCGCAGCGTTCACCTAAGATCATTACTGCGATCACCATTCCGCCTGTCAAGCGTGGTGATTAAAGCACAGCCCCCAATAGACAGCCCACCAAAAGTGGCATTCTATTGGGTAGGCTTGTTCAGTATTCGGCTGATGATGGTCTAGCGAGATGTGGGTATCGTTCCTATTGTGTTTGTTTGTACAGTTAGTCTGGATGTCACACTTGATAAGGAAATTAAGTGATTTTAACAGGATACAAAAGACAGAAATCGCCAGAGAAAACTTGTCCATTTAGTTTACATAACACGTCAGATATTACAGCTCAAATGTAAGCATTAATTAACTAGAACATAATATCAGCATAGTTGGGTTAGATTAGAATCAGCGAAAAGGCAGGTCTCCAGGGTATTAATTAGTTGAAACTAAGTTCCAAGGACGTGGGCGTAGGTGGCTGGAATTAATATTGTATTGCGTTTATAACTACAAAGAAATATCTCTGAAACTACTTTTAACGGAATATTAATGGTTTTCAGTGCGCTAAATTGTTTAGGATTAGTGAATATACCTGTGGTGTCAAACATATCATAAGCAACAAATATTCGTGCAAAGTTTACGATAGAAAGTAGGTTGATGACAGTATCATAAGCAGTTACAGCAATTCTCATCTAGATCTTCGAAGTCTTAATCTACACGACTATAATACAATGACAGTGTTTTTTTTATTTGCTACGTTCGCCGTAATCCCCGATGTTCAATACATGAACATATAAGGGTAAAGTGAAGGTGGCAACACCTCTCTTCCATGTTAGACCGTAAGCGGCGTTGTGTGCTTCTACAATGTTTATTCTTTACTATCAATGTTATTTACAAGTTTCCTAGCATTTCATTTCGAACATGCTAATTGGTCCTTCGAGCCGCATAATATGAACCAACGACCTATGGATCGATTAAAAAAATATATTGTTGGAATGTTTAATTGTTGCGAGGCAAAAAGTTAGTATGGTTTATTTGTTCAGACAGGAGATATATAAAATGAACGAACGAATGGTTTTACGTGAGAAATCGAACGATATCAAGCTGTTTTGCTTGAACTGCGCCAACAAAGTAGGGTAATGTGCTCACCACTCTATATATATGAGTTTTTCCTTTGTTCCCTTGCTAACTAAACGAAACGACAGGTTACAGTCGTGTTTGGTATCAACCGATCCGTCGAGTGTCACTTAAGATATGATGTCAAGAAATTAAATATGGCGGATGTGAAAGTATTTGGCAAGATACAACTGTAAAAGTTTTTGTAATCCTTAAATGACATTTCTGCTGGTTTTCCGAAGTCAATTTCGCTAATCATCATAATCAGGTTATTTTTGTCTCCACTGCAGGAGCACAACCCTCTCTCATCTGCCGGAGACAGACGGAGGATTTGGCCTACACTCCCAGCGCTAGTCAGACGGGTTGGGGGGGCCTGATTGATGTTTTATAATGTATTCCCTTAGTCGCCTTGTACGACGTCTAAATAACGTCTAATACTAGACAAAGGCTGCAAATCTCCAAGTATTTGAAGATCACAAATATACCAGTATAAGTGACACCGTGGGTGTTTGCAATTTCACAAACGCACAATTAGACAACACCAACATGAAGCGTTGTGTTGTGTTGTGCAATATATTCACAACACAGTTTATTGATAAACCCGCCGTTGATATGACTCATAGACTGCCACTGACTGACTACTGTTGAAAGGTATATCCGAGATTTATTGTAGGCAGACTCTGATCGAACCGCGAGAAGTGCCTAGTGCCACTTTTGAGGCGCCCCGGCGTGGTTCTCGCCTCTAAGTCTAAGTCGAGCGCCTTAGAAACAGTAGGTGATTAAAAGCGTTGCCGTGTGGTTTCCGGTAGAGTAGAATAGGACAACTCCAACTCTTCCCGTGGATGTCGTACAAGGCGACTGAGGGAATACATTATAAAACATCAATCAGGCCTCCCCAATCCGTCTGTCCAGCGAGGGGAGTGTAGGCCAAATACTATGTCTGTCTCCGGCAAATGAGAGAGGGTTGTACTCCTGCAGCGGAGACAAAAATAACCTGATGATGTTGATGATTAAAAGCGTAGGTATTTTCATTTTACCAGGGAGTAGACGTATCTGTTACGTAGTAACTATCGAGTAATCTGTGGCAGAGGTTTCTAAGAACATTTGTGTATCTAGTAATCTAGCGATGGTTTATGGAGGTTTTTTTTATATGTTCGTGGTATGCATAGATGAGTCATATTTCTCGTAATATCAAATACAACAAAAATAAACCGTGTGACCTATAAACCAGCGGGAGGTCTCACCTTGTGGCAATATCAGCAATGAACTGAGTAATATCCTACCTTACTCTGCCCTGCTACTAAAGAAAATCGCTAAGTGGTTTGGCAACCTTTTGAATATTATTAAAAAAGCAGTCAAACTGGTTTTCTAGAATTCTATGATTGATGAATTTTATTTCTTCAATTGGTGCAGAAACTCTAGTAAATTTCAAAGAATTGGATCCCTTTTTTTTTACAATTTCCAAAAGATTGGAGAACACGATTCACTATTGAATTGCATACAATTTAATGACATAATTTTATGTGTCCAAAGGATGTATAAGCATAATAATTATTATGCATGTTTAGGTTTATGTTATTTTACCATAACTATAGTTTTGAAGACCTCCGTGGCGGAACGGGTAGCTCTCGGACTGCCACGCCGGAGGTTGCGGGTTCGAATCCCGCTAGGGGCAAATGTTCGTATGATGAATATGAATGTTTGTACCCAAGTCTTGGATGTTTATATATTTATTTAAGTATGTCTATCCGTTATCTAGTAACCATACCACAGGCTCTGCCTAGTTTGGGACTGGATAATTGGTGTGAATGTCTAAGATATTTATTTATTATTTATTATTATAGTTAGCATAACGACAAATAATCATATTACTACTATAGGATTCAAAAGTAGTTCAAAAGATAATTATGCCTGCCTAAACAGTATGGTGAAAATTCTTATGAGTAACTCATTACGCAAAAGTAAATTAAGAATTAAAAAATAATACAAATCTAAGGGATCCCTGCCAGAAAAACACAGCCTTATTTGGTATGAAGGCAGTACTGGAGGACCTTTTCACAAAAGCCGGTCTTAAAGCAACTTTTAACACAAACTAAGAATCAAAGCTTATATCTAGTACTTACGATATCATGCCCCTGGCAGCCGCTCCTCACGACCTCTGGGGCCATGTACTCTATGGTGCCGCAGAAGCTGTAGGCTCTGCTCTCGCCGCCGCAGAACTCCTTGCTGAGGCCGAAGTCGGTCAGCACGATGTGTCCTTCAGCATCCAGGAGTATGTTCTCGAGTTTGATGTCCCGGTAGATTATGCCGAGCTATTTGCGACAAAAGGAAGTTTTGATTACCGTGTGCCGGAAAAGCTAAAGGCTTTATATATACTGGCATTAAGTCTTTTTTGGACAGAATATCGAAATACATTTCACATCTGCAAAAGATTTCCATAGAAACATCTTAAGTATCAGGATTCATACCTATCGATTCCCCACTCCTTCTCTAAATCGCTTACATGTCACTGTACTCGATTCTGAAGGCACAATGTTAAAATTTGACAGCACTAAAACTGTTGCTATCCTTATCACTCAGTATTATGAAGATAAAGACGAAACCAATTTTAGCGCTGTATAATTTTAAATGTGTGCCTTCAGAATCGGGCCCACTGTATGCGTTACATTGTTACCGTGTCAGTTCTATCGTTACGCACTAATCATGAATATGTGCATATGTAAACTAAGTTACTAACGTTCGCCCCTCGCAAATAGTAGCGGGGCCTGTCATCGTAATTTGAACGAAAACTTACCTTATGTAATTGCTCTAGGGCAAGGATAATCTCAGCGATGTATATCCGGACCTCGTTCTCGTTGAAATGTTCCCGCTGGTACAGGTGCGTGAATAGCTCTCCGCCGGCTACGTAATCTGGAAGACACGCAAACTATTAGATCTTTGCCGTGTGGTTTCCGGTAGAGTAGAATAGGACCACTCCAACTCTTCCCGTGGATGTCGTACAAGGCGACTAAGGGAATACATTATAAAACGTCAATCAGGCCTCCCCAACCCGTCTGGCCAGCGCGGGGAGTGTAGGCCAAATCCTCCGTCTGTCTCCGGCAGATGAGAGAGGGTTGTGCTCCTGCAGTGGAGACAAGAATAACCTGATGGTGATTAGATCTTATGGTTTTTGCGTAAAGGTCAGGGTATGAAATAAAGGGCAGGATCTGAGAGCTCGGAAAAATACGTCGAGTGGCAGTTGGCTGGTCACATCTGTCCGAGAACCGATTAAAGTTGGGGAAACTAGCTCTCGAGTGGTGACCGCGACTAGGCAGAGCGTAGTGTGGGACGCCCCGCTGGCTAGATGGAGCGACGTAAGGCGGCTGGCAGTGACTGGATGAGAAGAGCCGAGGATTGGGTTTAGTGGCGCTCCTTGGGAGACGCCAATGTCCATCAGTAGACTCTTCTCAGGCTGATGATAATGTGTGTTTTAATTTTGTTATCAGACTACTTAGGTCGCTGGCTCGAGTTGGAGAGCAGACGTCGTCGTAGCATTTTTTTTGATCAAAAAATTTGGTCTGTCTCCCCGGGGGTAAGGGGGGAGAGTGGGGGGGGGGGGGGATTTACGCACACATGCACGCTTGTACGTTATCGCTACGAAACACACGTAACAAATCGAACAAAGCGTCCCAGTTATTGTTTATCTCGTATGTATGTATTTATCACTATTGGCTGTGCAGACTTTTCTACACCTATTTGTATAGTATCAACAGCAGAGTCCCAGTAGAAATATTAGTGGAAACGAACCCACGACCTCTGGCGTTCGAGTCCAACGCTCGACCCACTAAGCTAACGAGGCGAAACAGATTCTCACACTTTTCTCCTATTTCATATTTTTAAGTGTATATAAGCTAAGTCGTGTAGAAGAGGACTAAGTATATAATTTTGGATATTACCTACTGCTGGTATGCATTGTATATGAACCAACATACCTGCTTGTGTTGTGTTGTCTTTAGGTTGTTTTTGTGCTGCTACAGAGTTAAACTTAAATTTTTTACAACATTTGTTCATTTTTCAATGAAAGACTGGCTACCCATAGAACAGGGAATCCTAGTTTGTGAGCCAGGCTACTGCTTGTAATAATATATCTACATAGATATGTCTAGTATAGGGACCCTAATGTTCTTGAACCAATAAAGTTACTTGTATTTCTATTTGTATATTAGATAAAAATATATATTTATGCTGGGAAGTATAATCTATTCCTTGGTTCTCAATCAACATAATTTATTATACGCTAAAACGCTTGGTTACTTTTGGAATACCGTAGTCAAATACTATGTACATCAAAATAATAACCTAGTATTTATTATACGAGTTTGTTCTAGATTCCTACAGTTTTATAGCTAACTACTAAGATCGCCTGCTTAGATTATATTCAGTACTTCATACAATGGGTGAATTAACTTTTGTTTGTAAAAAAAATCCGAAAGGGCTAATTCTCTATAACCGATTAGCCACTAGCGTTGCTAGATCGGTTTATCCAAATATCGGGACTAAAAGCGGGACTTAGAACAACACTGGCTACAATACTTGAACGAGCTCCTAACCGTTTCTTTTTAAAGTACCTAAGTTGGATGAAAAAGAGGGATTTTGGTAGTCCCGGGACGCGTCCTGAGAGGACTGAGAAGCGAGACATCTGGCAACACTACTCCGAATGCTGCTATTCTACGTGGAAATGAACCCTTTGGAAGAAAATTTACTAACAACGATTTAGATTACACAAAACCTAACATCATCGTCACATCCGCCCTTAGACGTCCACTGCTGGACATAGGCCTTCTCCAATGAACGCTACCACACCCAAAACTTAACGCTCGTATTGAATTACATTACATTAGATCTCTTCTTAAAATTCCTTCTCATAAATGTGACTTCTACTCCTATTCTTTTACTGTTCATGCGGTCAGGCTGAGGAACTCACTGCCCCCCTCCATACGCGTCTCTCAGACGAATTCTGTGTTCAGATCACGAGTTAAAGACACTACCTTACTCTCTGTCAATAATATATCGTATATTTTTATTATATTATATTATATATATATATATTTGAATTACATTACATTAGATCTATTCTTAAAATTCCTTCTCATAAAAGTGACTTCTACTCTTATTTTTTTACTGTTCATGCGGTCAGGCTGAGGAACTCACTGCCCCCCTCCATACGCGTCTCTCAGACGATTTCTGTGTTCAGATCACGAGTTAAAGACACTACCTTACTCTCTGTCAATAATATATCGTATATTTTTATTATATTATATATTACATATTATATATACATATATATATCTGTATTGATATTTATAGTTTATTAGTTTATGCTTAATATGTTCTATGATTATTTAATATATAGTAGGTACACGCGACTACTGCCTCTCCATAATCCCTTGTCTTCACCGCAGGTTAGCTGGAAGAAATTTCTTTAGAAATAAGCTTATCCTTTTGTATAATTTTCTTTTCTTTGTGTTGTTCTTTGTATATTTGTGTGTACAATAAACTATTAAATAAATAAATAATTACTTAATATTATTTGTATCGGACGTATTTCTGTATATCTGATGATATGAACTGAAACGCTTTACGAATCATTTGGTATGAAATAAGACTTTTTTTTTAATTTCCAAAAGTTGTTTATTTTCTTGAATGCGGTCAGTATAGGCATTGTGTTATTTAAACCCTATATGATTTGCATTAAGATTGAGAATCATTCGCGAAGATCTAGGTCGAAATGTAATTCTTGACCTAGATATTCTGCAACGCCTACCGTAATAAAAGTACTACAGATTAAGAGCGGACTATTTTTAGACAAAGGCAGGGTTACTATGGATACTCGAATACAAAGTGAAAGTGAGAAGAGTGTTTTCGAGCAATTACTCGAAGAGTAAAGAGAAAATCTAGTGGTTCTAGTTAAGGATTAGACAAGGTTGAAATTCCAAACCGGTTTCTAGTCAATACCCAGAACCGAAACAATTTTGGTTTACGGTTTAAGTTATGTTCAATTAACCGGTTCATAAAAATAACAGATATTATCTCTATGCGAACTCTATGCGGCGCGTCGACGAAAACAACAACATGAAAATATGAATAAACGACCCAGGCCAAAGTGTGCTAAAAAGAGACAGAATACGATAGTCAACGGCGCGACAAACCAGTTTATTTAGCTATCAGTCATTTTTAAAACACCGTTCTCCGTCACAACCGGTAACTGAATTGGGTAAAGTTGAAACAATAAACAATATTTCACCGGTTTAATGACCAAATTAACCGGTATTTCAAAATCAGTTCCATGCCATGATTAGTAAAGTTAGATAGGGAATGAATCAAAATGTCGTCGCGTAAATGAAATGAAATTTTCATCACGATCCGTCCAGTGGTTGAAGCGTGATTGAGTAACAAACATCTATCCAAACATCCAAATATCCAAAGTTTCGCATTTATAATATCAGTAGGATTTATAGACAAAGGTGTATAGCTACATTAAAGCCTACACGAGGTACCACCGCCTAAATCTCAACTATATTTCAAGGCCAGTAGATACTAATTAAATATTGGAGAGCCTCTGAACACAGTCAGACGTTGATTTCTTGCCGTGCGGTTGCTAGGCAAATAAGTAAGTGCCTTTTGTTTGGCTTACCTAACACCCGAGGGCAACAAGCTCATTCCCCTGAGCAAGGAATCCGTCACTCGAACAAACCTAAAGCGATAAGAACGTACATTTTGGGCCGCTCTGGCGCGATTCTCTCCCCGACCGAACAACGTTAAGTCGAGCACCTTAGTAATATTTTTGCGTTTATGGTCTGACAGAGGGAAAAGAGTTAATAACTGAACATTTTAAGACTTCATTTTATTTTAAATAAATTGACCGACATTCAAAGATTCACCTGTCTGAGCTGGAAACCGAATGGAAAAAATCCTGAAAATCGAAAATTTTCATTAAAGAAGAGTTCTGCATTCAAAGATTTTTAAAAAGTCACCTGCCTGAGCCTAAACTTTTTTCCGAACATTCGTATACGGTAAAACCCATATACGGCCCATCACTAGTAAATAATGATTCTAGTCAGAGGAGAACATGTTTTTTTTTATACTATATTATTTATTCATTAGAAATAATTATTACATTTCAAGTACCACTAAACAGCAACTGTTTGTGGTGGTACTGGTATTCGCCGTTCACACTATTTAAAAACATAAACAAAACAAAAATACTATAACAATACAATTTATACAGTGTTTTCCAGCAAATAGGTATTACAATCGCTTGTCATTCGATTGTGGAACAATTGAAAGGTTAGAATGAAAAGGGCCCAATTACAGAACATATCAGTAATCAATAATCCTATGTGGGCCGTAACACCTCCCTATTGATTTGAAAACTAGCCTTGTAATGACGTGGAACTTGAACTGTTGGTTTTCTAACATTGTATGAATACAGTAGGTCAAGGCACTGTGAGAACAGTGGTACTTGCATCGTGAAATACAGTGAAGTTATGTGACAGAGTGAGGAATGCAGTGATACGCGAGAAGTGTGGTTTGAAAGAAGATGTAGTAACGAAGGTAGAGAAGGGTATGTTACGTTGGTTTGGATAATTAGTGCCTGGAAGAAGAGTGATAAAAGAAATTTACAGCGCAAATGTGGAAAGAACTACAGCTAGAGAACGTCCTAGGAGGACGTCCAAGGATCGAGTTAGTAATGTCCTCAAGACTGGGGTCTGCAGTGAGATGAATCAAAGCAGGTGCATGACAAGGTTGATGGATGTGATCGTGCAAAGTGGCGATACATCGTCTCTGCCTACCCCTCTGGGAGTAAGGAATAGATGAGAATTTTATGGCCTGGAATTGGATGTTTTTTCCGGATAAAAACTATCCTATGTCCTATTCCAGGACCTAATCTATTATCATCATCAGGTTATTTCTGTCTCCACTGCAGGAGCACAACCCTCTCTCATCTGCCGGAGACAGACGGAGGATTTGGCCTACACTCCCCGCGCTGGCCCCCCCGGGTTGGGGAGGCCTGATTGATGTTTTATAATGTATTCCCTCAGTCACCTTGTACGACATCCACGGGAAGAGTTGGAGTGATCCTATTCTACTCTACCGGAAACCACACGGCATAACCTACCTAACCTATGTGTGTTCCAAATTTCATCACGATCCGTCCAGTGGTTGAAGCGTGATTGAGTAACAAAATCCAAATATTCAAACATCCAAACTTTCACATTTATAATATAAGTACGATTAAATGAGATGTGGAATGTCCGTATTTCTATTACTGTACAAGTTTATGCAAAAATGAATGACAAACAAATGATCAGCACATTTATAAATAAATCTCAAGAGAAAACCCCGGAACATCCATATTAACATTTCGTGGCATACATAAATGACTATCTAACGCTTGTGCCTAGATGAAATGAACAAAGTGTAATAATTAAATTATGCACCTCAAAGCGTGAGCCATTAAACACGCTGTAGGAATCATTAGTGGATCAAGGCGACGCTGAACTAGGTCTTCAAGTTTTGCCATTTTGTTTAGCAACCGATCGGTTCTCATACACTTTTTTTTGTACATTAAAAGTCAGTAAAGTGTACGTCGTAGACAACACAATGTGCGGGTTCCGTCAGTGACTGTGTATCGAGACATCGAATTCTGATTAAAATCATCCTTAGGGAAAGTCCGAAGGTCTGTATGACGTATAAATACAAAGGTAATCATATCCACGCACATTAACAATGTCTTTGTCAAATCTGAAAAGAGCTCACCTTATTGCGAGCTCATTCACGTTATCGTTTTTTTTTACTGCAGATTAGAAATCTAGTTCCTTTAGAACATTACTGATCCAGGCGTGTATTTTTGATATACCAGTCGAAGGTTGACTGTAAGAGATCCCTAAGTGGCATAAGTCTGCCTTAGCGTACATAACTTTATTCTTTTGTTTGTTTTTGTTAGTTCTGGTACAAAATGGACGGAGTCGAAGGTGTCTAAATATATGTATATTTCATTCCAGATTCATAGTCCTATGAAAACCAACGCTATTTACGTCTCGGTAACATATACATGAAAGGGTCACCAGCAGCAAAAACAGGTTTGTATTACCATGTAAACTTTGCAGTCCACTTAGGAACACCATCTATTGTGTATTTTGTTTTCGAGACGCAAATGCGTTTGTTTTCATAGGACTATTAATCTGGAATGAAATATAGAGCTACATTTTAAAATAAATATTTCCATACATATTTTAGCAAAATCAGTTCAGGAGTTTCCGAACTTTCCGGAGGACAGACAGACACCAGGACCTATAAAAGCTTCACTATATGGTGTCCATTTTGATGGAACCCCAAAAATAAACACCTTACAACATGCAATAAAACTATTGTCCACGGTGATTGAAGTTTGTACATGTAAGCGTTTTTTGTATTTGAAAAAAATAAAATGTATTGACCTATGCGAGGATTTTGCAATTTGTTTCAGTTGATAATGTGTAACTGACTAGCCATAGGACTTGGTTTCGTTTGCATTTGCGACACTTTAAAAATAATTATTTCATATATCGCCTCATGTTCCTTCATCCTATAACCTTTATGCTGATGACCTGCAATTATATACCAGGGAGTCCTACAAACTTACATAGTGCTGTAAATAAAAAAGAACGCTGACTTAGATCAAATCTCATTATGGTCAGCTTCGTATGGTCTCAACGTGAATCCTGGTAAATCGCAGGCCATCATCATAGGAGGCTCCCGTCAATTGATTAAAATTGACATGTCCTCACTTCCTTTATTATACCTTAATGACACCCCAATTCCTTATTGCCATACTGTTAAAAATTTGGGTGTTTGTGGTAGTTTGGTGTGCGATTTTGACATTGCCAGTCAAGCAGGCTCACAAGACTGATCAAGTGCAGAATGCTAGGTGTCGTGGCCGCAGTGAGAAGTTGGCCCGGCGTGGGCAATAAATAAACACCCTATTCGGGTCACTTAATTGTTTATATTCGACACGTTCCTATTAAATGACTCAACTGACTTCTATTTCGTCGCTGTTTGACATCCGAACTGCGTTTGATTTACACTATTATAAAAGGTAACGTTTCGCCTTCCGAACCAATAAAAAGACTTGTATACATATACTTTTACTGTTAAAGTTAATTCCCCACAAAACATTAAGTTTGCAGTTGAAACACTGAACTATTCGAAGGGTAGGACGCCCCGCCGCCAGGTGGACCGACGACCTAAAGAAGGTGGCCGGTAGCGGCTGGATGCGGAGGGCGGAGGACCGGGTGTGGTGGCGTTCGTTGGGGAAGGCCTATGTCCAGCAGTGGACGTCTAAGGGCTGATATGATGATGATGAAAATAGTTGATTACGAACTTTAACCGTCTTTAGCTTAAAACCGGAATATTTTGTAGAATTAACACGAACTGCCACATTGTGGGTCGAAATCAGATGAGTACTACAGGGGAACAGAACATCCTGATTCAAACTAACATTATAAATATGAAATTGAGTTTATTTGTGACGGTCACCATACGATAGTTTGATTCCACGCGAGCGAATCCGTAGACCACAGCTAGTAACAATATATAAGTAAAATTATTAATAATTATTTTATTACATATTTATACAGATAGTCATAAGTAAATTACTACAATTCATTCAAAAAAGAGTGTAAAAAACTATTATTGAACAAACAAATCTCTGAGTTTCACAAAACGTTCAAGGATAGCAAAAAAATACTCAGCTCCCTAAGAAGCGAAGTGACAGCATTCCAGGCCGTTCGAAGGCGTCCATGCACGCACAAATAACTAAAATGAATTGTTGCGCCTCCACTTACCTTTCCTTTCCTTTCACTGTTGTGTTGCCCCCGGAAGCTCCACTGCACCCGGATTGGTGATGAGCCAGTGATGTGCCGATCAACTAAGTTTACGAGTCGGGTGGGCTAGTACTCTCCTTGACACGTACTGTGTCATAGGGAAAGGAGCCAATTAGAAAAACAGCGCCGAGCAAGTTAAACCTTGCCGGCATTATGCTGAAATTGGCTCCTTTTGTCACAATTATTGCTGTTAAATATTTTATCCATATATTTTAAGAATTGTTACTATAATTAATAATTATTATATGTAATTGCCAAAAAAATTGTGACAATAAATAAATATTCTATTCTATTCTATTCTATTCTATAAATTTAAATTATTCTATTTGCTATTCACATTTTTTTTTTCACTACTTATTCTCACTATAATGTGCACTGCCGTCTGCCTATCTGGTTTGCTTTTCTCTTTCACCCAAAGGTTTACTGGAAGAAAACTCTTACAGAGTTAAGTGCGCCTTTGTACATCTTGTGTTTAAATTAGTTGTGTGACTTATATTTGTGTCCAATAAAGTATAAATAAATAAATAAAATGAACAGCTAACATCGTAACCCTCATTTTAGCTTCGTCACAGTAGGGTTTTCGTCGCCACGCGCAACATTATTTCAATACCGTTTTTGCTTGGCCGTCGACAGATCAAAATGTAAAAGGAGCAACCCCGATTAGGGAGTCACAACAGTTACCATTATATACTTAACACAATAAGCAGGTACACCGGTCAATATGACTAATGGCCCACCGATTTGGGGTTCGATTCTAGTTCAGGCAACCGGGTCAAGGGGACTCGCTGCCGGTAGGTTTGCGCAATTCGCGCTTCAACGGTCGCGTTGATTCGATTTTATTTTAATTTGTATACAGACCGTGTAGTAGTAGCACCCTATTAGCACCACTCCCTAGTATTTCTAGGGATGTGGTACAAGACGACTAAAGGATACATCTAGGTAAAGAGCAGCATCGTTTGGACAATAAAATACGTCAGGATAGAGCAAAAAGGACGAAGAAAGCCCCGAGAAATCAGGGATAGAACTTTTTGGGCTAAATATCGCTTACATATCATCAGGTTATTTTTGTCTCCACTGCAGGAGCACAACTCTCTCTCATCTGCCGGAGGCAGACGGAGGATTTGGCCTACACTCCCTGCTCTGGCCAGACGGGTTGGGGAGGCCTGATTGATGTTTTATAATTTATTCCCTTAGTCGCCTTGTACGACATCCACGGGACGAGTTGGAGTAGTCCTATTCTACTCTACCGGAAACCACACGGCAAGCTTACATATCGATAATGAATATCGTCGTTGTTTCAAAAATACATACTATGTTACAGCCAGTTTATAGGTATTTTCCTTCTAAAAGGCTAAAAATAACGAACGAACAAATTGAACACATATGAGGTATTTCGACGATATGTCAAAAATAGAAATATAATTTATGTACGTGTTAATTCGTGTACGTGCGAGTTATTAGGAGAAAGTGGTGGAAGAAGTAATAATGGCTGTTGATGATTGTACGGTTTTTGAAACTGAAACGTGCTTTGTATTTGTAACATAGGATGGACTGCGATCTGTGATTCGGACATATGTCAATCATCATCATCATCATGTCAGCCCCTAGACGTCCACTGTTGGACATAGGCCTTCCCCAATGAACGCCACCACATCCGGTCCTCCGACCTCCGCATCCAGCCGCTTACGGCCACCCTCTTCAGGTCGTCGGTCCATCTGGCGATAAGTGATATTTATACATAGCGACCCAGTAATCACTAGGATCTACCCCAAAAAGTTGTCTCTGCTCATAATAATACATAGGACCTTGTCGATTAATAAATAGAAACCCTTCCCTACCTAGCTGAGTACAAAAAGAGTATGGTTAAGACGATTTGTTGTTTTTTCCGAACCGTCTCGAAATCTATACCTATGATAAACTGTAACTGGTCTATGTCTGTACATGGGAGACATTGTAGAAAAATGTGTATGAGGGGTCTTTATAGGGCCAGTAGAAGCCAAAATAATTGTTTTTAAAATTTCTGTCTGTCTGTCTGTATGTATGTTTGTTACCACATGACGCAAAAACTACTGAATGAAATTTGATGCAGTTTTCACAGTTGTCTTGCTGAAGGTTTAACTTAAAACTTGGTGCATGTTTCATTTCTAGAAGCCATTATATGCAATATATAACAAAGAATTATAATTATTATGTTCGGTACAATTCATATTGCGATTGGTTTGTACTACAGTTGGAGCGGGTGTGGGAGAGTGAGTTTGAGAGTCTGAGTGGGAGTGGGATAGGGAGCGAGAGTGAGAACTGTAGGCGGATTCTGTAGTACACGCGGGCAGAGCTAGTATAAAGTATTGTATAGTAAACTATCTTTTATCATTACTACTAAAATGGGGTACTGACAGGACTGGCGGAGCAATGAGACATCTAACGTACGCTTCACGTTCTCTGCTATCTCACCTCCTTTAACTCGGCCCCCCACTGTACATATACTGAGATCACCAAAACTTGTGATCAGGGCAGACACTTGTTTAACCCCAAATCAGGATTTTATCCTGTGCTATGGAAATTAAAAAAGGATAGGACAATTTACAAATATAACATCCAGACCGGGACAAACTTGTACAAATTATACAGCTATGTTTGTCTACAATGGGAATCGAACCCACGACCTCTGGCGCTCGAGTCCAATGCCCAATCGACAAGGCCAACGAGGCAGTCGAAACTCCGATTATTTTGAGAGAAACCTGCTCCAGCAGTGGACTACTAAAAATAAATAAAAATAAAAAGTGGACTATTATGGGTTATTAATTTTATTAACACCGAACTGATGGGTAGGGAGCCACCGGAGGACATCCAATGAAATCAGCGAGTAAAACCGCGGGGCAGAAAGTTGGATGTATTAGAGAGGAGCATTTAATTCGTACACCACGCCGCGGAGCGAACCTATCATCCGATTTCACTTTTACCTTTAGTTTGGGTAATGTTACGAGTATAAAAGTGAAATTAAATGTCTGCCAGTGCGAGCGAGAGTGCGTGTAATTTGCTGTATTTCCGATAGTGTTGGCCTTTTCTGTTCCATTTGCGGCTTTGAAAGACTTCGAGTGTGTACGATCGTCGGTTACTTACCAAGTATGAGATGGAGCTTGGCGTCGGTCTGGAAGGCGTAGTGGAGTGTGACTAGAAACGGACACGCCCTCACCGCTTCCAACACCTGTTGACGATTAGGAATAGTAGTGGACCGAGAAGCGAGCCTTGGGGAAACTCATTTTACATATACGTGATATTTCGCGAAATTAGTGTTCATTTAAAAAAAAAACAGCACACTTGGAACTGAAAATTATATAGGTAGTTTTGACTAATCAACAAAACGTTTTAAGTATTGAAAAAGTATAACTTTTTTATTTCGAAATTTTCCATAGTAGTCAGTGGCTGCCGACTAGTACGAGTAAGCATAGTACACAATGCCTTATTGAATTGAAGTTTTTTTTGTCTAATTTTTCTCATACTTAGCTAAGTTATTAAAGTGTTTTTCAATCAGTAACATATAGTTCCAAGTATGCGATATTTTCTAAATCTGCAAAAAGAGTTAATAATAGTGGACCAAAAAGGTAGCCTTAAGGAGCCTTCATAAATAAAAATATAAAAATAAATATGTCAGACATTCACACCAATTATCCAGTCCCAAACTAGGTAGAGCCTGTGGTACGGTTAGTAGATAACGGATAGACATACTTAAATAAATATATAAACATCCAAGACTTGGGTACAAACTTTCATATTCATCATACAAACATTTGCCCCTAGCGGGATTCGAACCCGCAACCTCCGGCGTGGTAGTCCGAGAGCTATCCCGTTGCGCCACGGAGGTCGTCAATATGTGTCTCTGCTTTTCTAACACTGCGACAAGCAGTTATTATTTAACCGCTTTTAACAGTGACGAGATATATGAAGGAAAAAGTAATGTATAAGACATTCTTATAACGCTGCAAAATTTGCGTTAAACAAGTCATAACAAGAATCTCAAAAGGCTAAACTAATACCAAAATGGACGAACCTGTCTTTCCGTCCGAGTGTGTTCTGCAGTCTTCAGTTTCTGTACTATCGAGGCTTTCTTGAGTACCTTCATGGCATATAGCTTTCCCTCGTCGACTCCGCAACGCTTTCTTACTAGAAACACCTTGCCGTATGCTGGAACAAGGAGAAGCATTTATTTAATTATGATAATTATTTAATGTATAGATTTAATCTCCGCTACATTAATATGTCAGTTAAATTGACTAACGAAGTCCTAAACACCACACTACCAGAGAATACTAAATGTTACGAAGCTACATTACTCCCCCCGCCAGTTTAACGTCGTCCGCATAACAGAGCTCGGCTGGCAGTACAACTACTGGGCTGGTGCTGGCGCCGAGCGATTGACGCTTTCAGAAAGAGAAACGTCTCTATTTCGATTGCGCTGGGTGCAATAGTGTTATTTGCTCTAACCTAAAGTCACGGGTAACAACTATATAAATAATCCTACTAATATTATAAACGCGTAAGTTTGTAAGTATGGATGGATGTTTGTTACTCTTTCACGTAAAAACTACTGAATGGATTTTAATGAAACTTTACAATAATATAGCTTATACATCAGAATAACACATAGGCTACAATTTATAAAGATATTGTGTGAATTGTCCAAAATATCAAGTAAGTAGGAAAAAATCTACCATCTGCGAGCTATTCTGGCGTGTGCCATAAAATTATAATTTTAATGTCATAATGTTAGTTCTTTTCTACGTCACGCTAATACTCGTATAAGCTACTCGAAATACCAATCCTGCGCAGACGAAGTCGCGGGCACCAGCTAGTTACTACAATATTGGAAAAGGAACAATGTTTAAACGCCTGTCGAATTATTGTTACATACTAACCGAGTTGCTGGCTTAGTGGCTTGGTTATTGGTATCGAGCGCCAGAGGTCGTGGGTTTGACAACTTTGTACAATTTAACAGGCACCAGGTGTAAAACAGGCACTTGCCTAGTTCAGACACCAGGCTCTCACAAGGCAAATGCTGTCCATTCACTATTGTTAAGCCTAGCATAATGATTCCTACTGTATGTATTTACCTTGTGAGAAGAAATAAATAAAAAGTTATTATAGTTATTATTATTATTTGTAACAGTTGCTCCCGGTCTGAATGTTATATTTGTAAATCCTATGCTTGTTTAATTTCCATAGCACAGGAGACAATCCTAGTTAGGAATTAGACAAGTGTATATATGTAATTAAAAAATATATACCAAGTGTACTCTGTTACCACACATATTGACAAAAATAAAAATCGTAATGAGCAACAATACATTATACATAGGTATAAAGTTAATTTATTATGAAGATAATACAATAGTGAATATGTGCATTATATAAAGTATGTTTCTCACACGATGCAATCTGGGTCATACGCATATATACATAAGGCCTAACTGTGAGATATGTTTTGATTGCATTTTATCACATCTGACTAATATATTTAGCCGTGTTGTTTAGAATAGGGCTACCTCAAATCTTCCCGTGTGTGTCGTCAAGGCGACTAAGGCATTGCAGAAGCGTTCTCCTGTGTATATTAAGATCACTACTGCGATCACCAATCCGCCTGCCAAGCGTGGTGATTATGTCAAATCCCCCAACGTACAGTCCACCAAAAGAGGCATTCTATTGGGGAGGCCTATGTTCAGCAGTGGACGTATTTTTATATACAGTGTGATACCTCCTAGCTCTTATCACTCGAAGTGTGGCTCCTGTGAATTCTGTCAGAGAACAGCTGAATATATCCAACCTGTCCCGAGACGGAGGATGTTACATTATTCCATGTTGTTTTATTAATGTGTAGTCTACATTAGGTTTAAATAAATAAAACAGTCCCGTGGCAAATGAAATTTACTACAGAACATGGTAAACCGCAAGTAACACCGAGAGGTAGACCTAGTAGTACAAAATAAGTCATCGTCATCAGGTTATTTTTGTCTCCACTGCAGGAGCACAACCCTCTCTCATCTGCCGGAGACAGACGGAGGATTTGGCCTACACTCCCCACGCTGGCCAGACGGGTTGGGGAGGCCTGATGGATGTTTTATAATATAATCCCTTAGTCGCCTTGTACGACATCCACGGGAAGAGTTGGAGTGGTCCTATTCTACTCTACTGAAAACCACACGGCGAAATAAGTACATAGGAATAATCCAATCAGGAGTTAAGTATAGCAAACTGCTCATTTTAATTAATTAATAAAGTTTTGTAATATATCCAATATAATATTTATATCAAATAACAACATTCATTCCAAACAATAACATTCTATTGATAAATAACAGGTTAAACTTTAAAGTATGTCTCGAATTTCTTCAGAAATGGGTCTAATATAACAATGAGAAGATATAACGAAAAATGAGATTAGAAATTATTGTCTTGGTTGCAAAATGGTCGAAGCAACCGTTGTAGTTGGCACCATAATTACTTCGTGAAAGAAAGAAAAAAAAACACACTTATTCCATCATAAATGAATGAATAGCAACAACTTTCAATAGTCAAAAGTTCTAAGCCATAAATGTAGAGGTGCAATAAAAATTTCTTTTATAGTAGCCGCTCTCGAGGCTTTCGAAAAGGTGTCATTATTACAAAAATGTTTCCATATTGTTCATTGTTGTAAGATGGAAATGAAAAAAAAAGTTTAGGACTGACGAATAGATCCGTTTTGCCAAATATCAGGACTTAAATGAAGGGAAAAAAAGCCGAACGTAATTTTTTTATACAACAATGGTTAATTCTAAATCCCCGGCTTTAATGACATCAATCCAGTCTTAAGAATTACTACTTTAACTTGTAGCGTGCTTGCTGATTATTATTAAAAAATATATATTTAAACCATCTTTTTTAAACTTTTATTAATCTGTATTAACAGAAGTTATACTGACAGACGTTTTTTTTTAAATTCAATGTAATGCAAACAATAGTTCCGCTCAACTCGATCGATTGAGTTCATTCTGCATCGCACTTACCACGAATTCATGTGAATCGAATGGTACCTATAGCCATTTTCACATTACAAATTGAGTAAATAAATCCAATTCAAACATGAAATTAAAATTAATTTAAATCAAAACTAAAGAAGTTCCCGTGACAATATTATAACTTTACTAATAAAAAGTATTCTTTTAAATTTACAAAGTTTCTAGAAAGGAGATTATAATGTAAAAAGAGTAGCAGTTCCGGTTCTATTTTTTTATTATGCCCTGTACCACAACATTGACAATGTTAGCGATAATATCTTTTGCAATAAATAATATACTGATTATGAATCGTAACTTTAAATTGTTATCGTAACTTTAAATGTGTAATGCATGGGTTTAGGTTAACTGGAATCTTTTCAGAAAAAATACTTATACTCTATACTTAGTCTCTATTTTCAATATTAGCCGCGGTCTAGAACACACACTTAGGGTTGCCATGTCTTAATACGGCGAAGCCGGACTGGGCAGGCAGTTTACCCGGACTTTTCTATATTAAGGCTGGACACTCTAAGAGTCCCCGCAGACTGCAAACTTTAGATCGGCCGATAATTTAGTCGGATTGAGATGCTAGTACGCACACTGGGCCAACAAATCGTCATAGTGTGCGCACTTGCATACATCTTTATACTGTTTAAGAGCCTGACTAAATTATCGGCCGATATAAAGTTTGCAGTCTGCGGGGACTCTAAAAGCCAACGATTTTAGAACTCCATCCGACTCGATTGACTCGTGCATGAGCCGTGAGATGGCGACTCGATTAACTCGTGCTCGTGCACGAGCCGCGAGATGGCCCAAGATGTAAAAACCTAACAAAAACCGGACGGACCGGACATTGGCGAATTTGGCCGGACAAACATGCAAAAAGCCTGACCCTGTCCGGCTTTATCCGGACGTCTGGCAACCCTACACACACTGTATATGACTGTGTATGAATCATCCTACAATCTAATTAACAACTTTTAAATAGGTCCTTCCCACTGTTGGGCAGATGATCAAAGTAATAAGATAAAAGCGTACACGAAACATGCAAATAAAGGTATTGTTCCCCATAAAATGACTTGCTGAATGAATAGTTAAGTTTGTGATTCATAGCCACATAACAAATCATTAACCTGCCATTAACCTTCACAGATAAAGACTGCAGAAACGAAAACAAATGTCCAAACAAATATAAGACTCAACGTAAAGGAGAATGCACTTTCTCAGAGTGACCTAAATAGGTCGATGACTCTTTGGAGGCTTCTATAAACTGCGTTGCTTGATTTTGGCCAGTTTTTGACCCCACCACCTCCCATGGCCTTCAACATGTAGGTCATATAGGCCGAATCACGGGGAGGGGGGGGGGATGTCCGGTACTTGCTAAAGCGCTCTTTCTCGAGCACCCTGCTTGATCTCCCTACAAAGTCCCTTGTACTTTTGCACAAACTCTAAGGGTGCGTAATTTTTGACCCACAAATCTAGCTTACATATTGCCCCACTACGAAGCTTAGCACCCCCCCCCCCCCCCTCCCTTCCTTAACTGCGTTGCGACTACATTGCGACTTTGTACCATCGCTGGCCACTCGTTCATTCCCGTCTCATGGTCGTTTCAAATCGGCAGGGATCCACTCTTGTAATCCTGACCTCACATGTGACATTATTATGGCGTTCCAGAAGGTTTCGATTATGAGCCATTAAACTGACATCAAACGGGAGGATTTTAGTGCAAAATCCATCTGGATGATTAACTGTTTCTGCCGCCAAACATTGTAGAGGGCAGGAGAGCCAATGTAATTATGAGAACAAGAATCATTCTAACACAGTCTATGGTGGTAAACGCATTTATGGCTTTTGGACTGTTACATAAATACTGTAAGGTCCATGAGCGACAGTACCGCTTACTATCAAGCGAAAGTTCTGTCAGTTTGCCACTTCGTCCGAAAAAAAAGTATGCAGCGCTCCATAGATCTTTGGCAAACCTCGAGTTTGAACTTCTGAGCGTCAGACTGGGCACCGTATATAAGGATGGGAACAATGCTTCGAATATAGGGGAAGGTTTCAGTTATAAAAAAACAGAAATCTCCAAAGAACGCATTATCCCACGCAGGGTGCACTCCAATACGGCTGACCTAGATAGGTCGATGATCCCAAAATACTCCGCAGTAAATAACTCTGCAGTGCCAAAAATATACAGCGAGGAAGTGCCTTGTGCACGCTGTTAGTCAGAGGTACGGAACGATGCTTGAGTCACTCAGGAATACATAGATACATAGATGTTTGATTCGACGGTATCGAGTATGATCAACGCCTAAATTGGCTAACCGACTTAGACACCTAGTTTTATTTACATGTTTATAGTTTGCAACTAATACATTGAAAATGACATAGAAATAACAAAGTGGCCAAAATCTGCCCACATGATATATGGAAGCTCCCTAGAGTCTTGAAAGAGAAGCAAACTGGTTTCTTCATCAGCCGAAATATGTCCACTACTTAACATAATCCTCCCCAATAGAATGGCACTGTTGGTAGACTGTCCATTGATTTGACGTAATCACCACGCTCGGCAGGCGGATTGATGACCGCAGATCTTAATATACACAGGAAAAACCTGCTGCCCGTCCCTGGTGTAAGACCTTAGTCGCCTTAACGACACCCACGGGAATATTGGGGGTGGCCCTATTCTAATTCGGGAGCCACACGGTGAAACTGGTTTACATGTCATAATAGACATAATTCTTAATATTTGCTTTTTATACATACGCATATCTACTTCCAAACTAGGATTTTCTCTGACAGACATAAATATAACACCGAGGCCAGGAACATTTTGTACAAAGCCCTCTGTACCCAGCAATCTACGAACTCTGGCACACGAGTCAAATTAGTTAGGATACATCCATCACCAACTAGTGTAACGTCTGGACCGAAACAAATAATTTTGCACAGTTGAATAACCGACCTAGAGAAAGGACGGAGGAAATGTGCGGTTCGTCCTCTTACGGGTCAATGTACCACGAACGAAGCGATAACCACGCGATTTCGTCAATAACAATCTTCATAAACAGTAACAACACAACGCTTAGTAACAAGACTATGCTTGGGCTTTGAACGATATGATCCGCGATGAGGTGATCTGACGAAGTACTGACAGACCCTCCACCTCTCATAATCATATACTAAGGTCACAGAAGTGACCGGGTGGTCGACTTAGGGCAGATGAATTCTGGAGTGGAGACTGCAGACCGTTTTATACGCAGCGTTAGACGCCCCGACCATAAAGATATTATTATTTATTACGTTGCTACAATGAGGCCTCTTTAGGGCACATCCCTGACACTCCATTACAAGCGAACAGAATTACCTATTAGTGCTACAGGCGCACACGCCTGTCGATACACGTTAGTGTGTATAAATTATTGTAGGGCTGGCTACCTACATAGTCAATAGAGAGAGGGACAACGTTATACGTCAATTATATAAGTGCTTCTCTTTCTAACTTATAGCGTCGATCTCAAGTAACTTTGTACCGGAGGCGGCAGCGGTGGGCGGTGGCGCGACCCAACCTTGTGGCACTTTTCTCTTGATGTGTACTTCATCCATCCCGGATGCATTGCTAAGGATATCATTATATTCTTATTCTTCCTCTTCCAATAATTGCAGTACAACTATTTTTCTAGTCTCAGCTAAAATGTCCTATATAATTATTTTTACCAACAATAATACAACAGTTTCGAATCAAGTACCTGGGTATGTGTATGGTCGTTGCGGCGGGTCGATGTCGCTAGGAACCGAATGCTATGTTTAGGTGTTAAATTTCACTACTTTTCAGCTCTTATAGAGCTTCGTGCTACTTGAGTTGGGAAAGGTTATGCCCAGTAGTGGATGGCGTTAGGCTGGTGATTTACCGGCGCGTTTACCGCTCCATATCTCAAACCTGATATCGATACACTTGTAGGTGGATGACCTGATAAAATGCAAATTCATACATATTCGCCAGGGTCAGTGAACCGACGAGTGTAGTTCTCAAAAAGAAAACAATGTTATTTGGATTGTCAACTTGTTGAAAGGATAACGTAAAGCGTGCTGTAAGGGGGCACAAGAACATCAAGTTCCCCAAATGCTAACCTTGTCTGTGTACGCGTTGCATCCGCATGGTTTTACCATCATCTAAATGGTGTATTCTACCATTTTAACGCCTGATAATAGAGAAGGCTGCCAAGTGTAGAAAACTTAAAGAAAATGGCAATAAAATATGCAAATCTGGATTTCTAGAAATCTATGAAAATTACTAGTTTCTTCACCAACTGATGAATTAGAATCCTAATACCAGTTTGGTATTTACATGTTATATTTTTATAACCACTACAGACAAACAAATCAATGCAAAAACATAAGATTTTTATAAAACAGGAAACGAAGGAAAGTCGCTTTGCGACGTTTGTCAGATTAGCGCAAAGTGACGGTACATCGTCTCTGACTATCCCTCTGGGATCAGGGCGTGAGCATTATGTATGTATGTATGTATAAAACTACTTATGGTTATTACAATCGGTCTTAATAAACACTATTATATAATCTTTCTTTCTGGTTCATTATGTATAGATTTACGTCAGTACAGTATGTTTAAAATGAAAACAGGCAGTCTTAGATCTACATACCTATTTATTATACACGAGGAACGTATAATTAAACACAGAGGTTGCATAGTTATTTACTAATCTACATCTACACTTATATTATAAAGAGGAAAGATTTGTAATCCAAAAACTACTGGACCGATTTCAAAAAATTCTTTCTTAAAAATTAATTCAAAAATAGGCTATATTTATTATTATAAAAAATGTGGGATCCATACTAAAACTTCAATAATGTAACCCAAGATGTAAATATGCGGATTGAGAGTGTGAGTGGGAGTGGGATAGGGAGCGAGAGTGGGAACGGGAGCGTATTCTGTAGTCCACGCGAGCGGAGCCATGGGTATAGCTAGTCGTTAGAATAAATTAGATCATACTCTGAAAAAGTAATTGATCAACGAACCCTGGATCAAACATGAATTAGAACCCGGATTGCGATAACAATTAAGTACGTGGGTATGAAATATCATTTGCGATTTAAAATTAATTCATGAACTTCAAATAGGCCTAGAGTACAAGCTCCGAATAGCAATAGTCCACAGGAGCTACGACCTTAAGGGTGACAACCTTCAGTCAACCCAGACTCAAGTTCACGCACCTACCAAACGTGACCTTGACCTCTGCCTAGGGTCGCTCTGGAAATTTCTTTACCTACCTATTTCCTTTAATACAAGCTGAAATTATAAGAGTTTATATAAAAGTACGTAATTTGATTTTGTGGGAAATTAATGTCAAAGGTTATGATCAAAACCTTTGCGATAAAATGTACATTAAGTTCCTAAAATTAATTTAATATACAACTTGTATATAAAGTCAATAATGGGAGGTTTATTTACGCTTTAGTGAGGCTAGTGAAGTGTGTTAGTATGGCGCAAAGATTGTCTCTGCCTACCCCTCTGTGACGAAGGTGTGAGCATTATGTATGTATGTATTAGATAAAGTCAATAAATCTGTCGAAAAACAATCTAAACTTGAGTTTGTCATATGTTTTAGTTTGTGCCAAGAACCCCGGCGGCTCAGTTAAATTGGCTGCTGTAGACCTGGAGCGATTAGTTTAAGAGTTAGCTTCAACAGAGTCAAGTTCAACTTCATACAAATCTGTCGGAGTGCGAACAGCTGCCACACATCTATACTAATATTATAAAGAGAAGTTTGTGATGTTGTAGCGGGTAATCTCTGGATCTACTGAACCGATTTTGAAAATTCTTTTACCAATAGAAAGCCACGTCATTTGTGAGTGATATAGGCTATATATTAACCCGAAAAATTAAAATATTGTTTACCGCCCATCTATCAGCTATCAGCATTATTCATATTAGCTTCCATTGATCTATTAAATTTCAATAAACCATAATACACGTAGACTAAACGACAAACCTCAAATTAACTTTTACTTATGATGACAGGACAGTTTGAAGCAAAAAAGGCGTCCACATATTCATTTTAGAGCAAGTAAGCTCCAATAAAAATCCACATTCACATTATACAGTGAGGTAAACGGCCCTAAGGTGAACATCTGCCCGTTCTATGGTAAAAAAAAACGCCACCAGCTGGCAGGGAGTGTACGCCGGTCGCCGACTGACAATATTGAACGGTGTTAGTGGGTTTGACTTGTCGCTGGGCGCACTTTTGCTGCTACATTATTATGCTTGTAATATTTTGAAACATCAATCAGGGTCCAACTCCTTTAGTATTTCTGCTAAAATAGCCATTTTGCACTATCTAATGGGTCATGTGGCCCATTAGATACATAGAAATCGTCCTAGGAGGACGTTCAAGGATCAAATTAGTAACGTCCTCAAAAAGGTTGGGGTCAGCAGTGAGAAGAATAAAAGAAGGTGCATGAAAAGGATGATGAAGGCTAGTGAGGTGTGTCAGGATGATCGCGCAAAGTGGCGATCCATCGTCTCTACCTCCCCCTTTGGGACCAAGGAGATAGAACTAACACAGTAACAATATAACGCATATGGTGACATTTAAGCGATTTAGAGGAGTGCCGTCGTGAACTGTTCGATCTACACAGTAAATTTTTTTGTCGAGCTGTTTTATTTTCAACTTAAATATAAACATGTTTAAAAATGAATCCTAAACAAATAATTGTATTTTATACGTTTAATAATGAACAAAATTTAACATTAAAGCTTGGATTATTGTATATTTTCTTGTCTGATACCAAAATTGCATCGCTATTAAAATATTGCAATAAAAAACAACGAAAAAATTTACAAGACGTTGGCGTTTGTTAGTAAATCACGCCATAACTGAGCCCTTTTCGATGAAACTTGGTATAGTGGTAGAATATATCCTGTGTAACACTTAGGATAATTTTTACTGCAGAAAAATACTGTCTGCTCATGGGAATCAACTATCTGTGCGTAAAGCAGCAGAACAAAAATCTAATAAAAATATAGGTAATTGTGTGATTGTCCAATTTCCATAGTAGATTGAATCCTAGTTTGGAATTGCCAAGTGTATGAATTTATTATTGAAACTCCTAGCGGCTATATATATTTAAAGAATTGTATCATTAATAATGCGGTGAATATAATAATTTAATATCGAACGGCGCCGTATGACAATTTGCATGCATGCATTCGCTTTCGCCTTGTCATATGCATCCGTTATGTTGCGTGTCCGAGAAAGGAATTCACGCGATATTGAGAGCATCGATGTTTACCACCTGTGCGCCTACGCAGCCATTTTAACTTGACCTGCCACTTACTGTCCTCTACACCTTGTAATAATAACTTACCATTTAGATATAGCCAAACACTAGCTACAGTAAAAAGAAGGTTTTTATAGCGTTTATAAAAACAATGCAAAGGAAATAAAGCTGGACCTAAAAGAGAGCCCTGTGGTACACCTTCACTAATGAAACTACTCAACAACGAACGTTTACAAGAGAGCACGACCGTAAAACACAAAAAGCAAGATAAGCTTTAACGTACAGAGCATCCGAGTTGATGAATCAAAATAAACATATTGAAAGCTTCACTTGGGGGAATGCAGGCCTTATCTCCGCATATGGGTGGCCTGCGGTGTCAACGCACTACGCCCCCTTTCTACTGGCCAAAAAAACACCATCAAATATTTGACATGGATTATATTTTGCCCATATAACCTGAAGTATTTGTCTAAAGAGGTTATGCCCAAAATTACGTAATAAGAGAAGAAAAAAAAGGTGAAGACGGGCTGGGTGTGGTGACGTTCATTAAGAAAGGTATATGCCCAGCAGTAGCCGACTAAGGGCTGACAGATGATGATGAAGAAGATAAAGTAAGCCACTTTACACCCAGAAAGAAAACGTTCTCCTTAATGACAAAAATATATGTTTTATTACTAGCGATGAACTGCGACTTTCTCCATGTGGAATTTCATTACCTGGGGAACCAGCATCTATTTGGGTACTAAATACTTTGATATATTCAGTCATTGTTTTAAACATAAGATTTCAAGTTTTTATAATGGAGATCATTTTTGAATTTGTATTTGATACCAGCAAACTAGTTTAGACTCACATATTTTTCAAAAATACTGCAATTTCTGCAATTGTCTTCCTTAGTGAACAAGATGAGAATCCAGTTATCTAGACATAAATCTTGTAAACTATATACAAGTCCTATTCAAAACTCCAAACGGGTTAAAATACAAAATGAGAATGGTTGATAAAGTAGGATATTTGTGTCAGAACAATGGCGTTTATTTCACAATTTGATCGATTATCGCAACAACAACACAACAAACAAATCACAATCTAATCATGTAGAGTTTGAGATACAGTTTTTATTTTATTTTACCACAAGGTTATATATATAATACTATTAAATGACTTGATTTCAAACTAATAAATGCGAAATCATAGATGTTTGTTGCACAACCACGATAGTTACAGCTGAATTCATCGTATTGAAATTTAGAAGTGATAGCTTATATTGGATTAACACGTAAAACAGTTTTTATCTTAGTAACTTGAATGGTTTCTATTCAAAATGGGCGTTGGTTTGCTACCGCGTGTCTTCTCGTTTTATAGACGAAGTCAGGATGTAGAAACAGACAACTCTGTACAATTTGGCCTTGGTCTGGGTCAACTGTATGTATTATCATTAACACATACGTAACAAATTAATAAAACACCCTTTCGCGTTCCACAAGTGAGTAATTATTTTACTTCAAGATTTTTTACATACATTTGAATGGCTATCGATTACTTGGTTGTATTGACGTCATTCAAAACCAATACAAACATATAAAAAGATTCAAAGGTCCACGGGCGGGACATTGACCTGACCAATCATGATTACTTGATACTACTGTTTGCATAGGTATAAGCTTAATTAAGTCATTACGGGACCCTGCCTGCGCGATGAATCATAATTTTGATATAAAAGTATAACAAATAATAGTATCGTTTTGACCCAGTTTCCGGTGCTCGAATTTATATGTCACAAATAGGTACTATATTTTAGGATTCGTAATTGTAACTGATGAAATGATGAAGTCACTTGACAAGTTTGAAATAAGGTGGATTTAAAAAAGTTCAAGTGAAAATCTGTAGTACATACTGTAAACATGTGTTTATAAACTGATATACGTACCTAAAATTGGTACCAATTATTAGACAGTAGTCGTAAATAATTGAAAAGAAAGGTGTTTTTCCATACAAGCTAAATAGATATTACTAGGTCTGACAGTTTCTGAAACTAGAACTTTTAGTTGTAAACCAAAACCAAGAGGGCTCTTGTAGTTTCTAGTATGAAGCAAATTATCTTTAGATAAAAACAAACGCCCAGACTTTACTTACTCTAACCAAAAAAAAAATCAGAGCAGACTCAAAGTACCAGGTGCGCATAAGGTCACGAGTGGTGTAAGGACGGGCGGGCAACGATCGGGCACCGCTACGCGCCAGTTTCGGGGGTCGACGACCCGTCGCGACGGACGAACGTCCTGAGCTCGCCTCCAACCACTCTATAAGGCCCTGGTACTAATCGACTTTACATACCATTTTTGCGGTTTTAAAAGCTTTAATTAATTGCAGTACTAATTACAGTCCTTTGCACTCGGCGTTGCTTACCTACATGTTTTACCAGCACGATAAAAGATATAGCTACCTGTGTTAGATAGGTTTGGCAGTTCATATCTCGGTAAGTCTACCTGATGGTAAGGTTAACACCGAGCGCAATTACATAAGCAAAAACGTCTTAGGATTTGCATTGAAGGAGTCATTTCATTTTACGTTTCTTTGAATCCCATATCGTTATCCGGAGGAATAAGAAACTCAGTCAAGTAAAAATTAGAAAGTTATGCAGTATGCAGTGCGAGAATACATTAAAAATACTTTTAACTTTTCTGTACAGAATGACAAAAGGTATATTATAAGCAAATTGATTTGGTTAGGTACTTAAGGACAGTTTAATTAACTAAATACCTATTTAAGATATAAAAAAAATATCGTTAATTAGATAGCTTCGAGTTCATTACAGTAATGTGACTGGTTAGGTAGGTTACGTCATCTCATTATCTAAACTAAACCATCAGTGATTATCAAACCAGCTTCAAAAAAGAGGTTTATCAAAACGTTTACAGATTATATGTAAGAAAAAAACTTCTTAAAATAATCTTAAATACACATCCAACTCATTCTATGTCGATAAACAACAACCAAAGTTTCTAGAATGTACAGAAAAAAAGTCTTATTTTGGTGACATAG
The DNA here is from genome assembly GCA_947086405.1 of Esperia sulphurella. NCBI lineage: Eukaryota > Metazoa > Arthropoda > Insecta > Lepidoptera > Oecophoridae > Esperia > Esperia sulphurella. The sequence goes on from OX352282.1 coordinate 7,749,419, forward strand.
TGATGATAGAACTATTGCAGAATCACTGACGATAATAAGTTTTTAGCAAAACATTATATAACTTGAGCTCCGTTTTTCACCGCCACTCATACAAATCAGAGCTTAAGTTACGTGCTGCCGACCATACCCAATTATTAAGGGACAAAGCATTTTGTTTATACGTATATATCCTCTTAACATATATATAAGCGGCGACGCAAAAGAAAAACTACGCATCATGAACTGCAATTGTCACGTTAAATCTTCGCGACAGACTATTCTGACGCCGTACTTTCATGACGTCATTATAAAGTACGTTAGTTGTAATATGGTTTGATTATGAACATACATAATTCTTGGTGCGAGGTTTTTCAATTCATCTACTACGTACGTTTGTGACGATAAAACGTCATGTGACGGTACTATAGACGTTACATTACATAATAAATGATTATCATAATGTTGCTTGCGTCTTACTATGACAAATAGATCTCAATGAGTAGTGATGTCAACATACATAACACAGATACATAATGTTCACGCCTTAGTCCCAGAGGGGTAGGCAGAGATGATTTATCGCCACTTTGCGCTATCCAATGTCGCAAAGCGACTTTCCTTCAATACGTGATATCCTTTGAGTTGATGTGTTGCGAACAACATCGCCGCCTCCGTGTTGAGGTACCACGATTATCGTGACGTCATGACGTGAACATTAGTTCTAAAAAAAGGTAGCAGAGTGTACAACGTTCGTACGTAACAGATGCATCACTCCCTTGTAAAATGAAATTAGCTACGCTTTTAATCACCTAATCACACGCAAAAATGTGTCTAAGGCGCTCGACTTAGCATTGTTATTACTCCGTACGGGCGGGGCGAGAACCTCGCCGGAGCGGTCCGAAAGTGTATGTACTTATCGCGGTAGGTTGGAAGCCAGGTGCGGGTTCCTCAATTATTATTTTCCGATAATTGTCAAGCAATTTACATATGTTACAAGTTTCGGCTAAATCGGTCCAGTAGTTTTCGAGTTATTCAACGGACAGATATACGGAAAACGAGCTTCGCTATCATCAAATAGTACAAAATATAAAAATAATATTACATAAATGTAATATTTTTAATAAACTAAACAATTTAATACCAATTTCACCGAATTAAACTGTGACAACAATGAACGTATAAAAAGCACGATAAATTACTGACTGAAATTAATGACTTTACAGTTTTAATCCGATTTGTTGTTGTAAATGTTGTTACAATAAAGCGTTTACACACATATAACATTAGGACACATTTTCAACAAATTTATATTAAACCTCAATTTACAATGTTTAAAGATTTAGTAGTGAAGTCTAGCTCGTAAGTGAGAAAAACAACCAGACTTAAGTTTATACCTAAATGTTCTTCTGTGCTAATTACGCTGTGCTGTAAACGCAAATTCAGCATAAAATAATAGAGCATGAAATAAGAAATGAAAAAATTCACGTACAGATGTACTTAGTAAAAAAAAGCTGCGCAGGCGCACTGAAGCCACACGTGCGCGGCTATAGTCACGTTTCACGATGGTCCTTCGCGCCGGATGCCCGTTCGTACCGCCAATTGTTCTCCAGTTTGTTTATGTCTTCGTAATACACGCGAAATTTGACTGCCCGAATACTGATTAACAACTCAGATTAATTTGCCGATAAACCAGTATACCAATTCAATTTTTATAGTCTATGCTTTCCTACTGTTGGACAAAGCCAATATACCATGCCACTTGTAGTGGGGCTGTCCATGGGGATGTGCCATAACCACCACGCTTGGCAAGCGAATTGGTGATCGCACCAATGATCTTAATATACACAGGAGAACATAAATTGTGGTTACATAAATATGTAAGAAAATATACCCTAAACATTAATGAGTTTTATACATACAAAACAAAGTTTTAGATTTAAAAATATCGATAGTTTGGAAACTCAATAAAAAGCAATGACCCGTCCCTATGACTTTCCAATTGTTTTGCTATGAGATTCCGCGCTCTGTATTAGAAAGTCAAAAATTCTATTCACAGTAAAGACCTGTAAACTATTTTAAACATGTGTTTATAAATGTTGTTGAATAAATTAACATTGCATATAACTGCAGTAAATTACTATCAGTATATTCTATTTTATCAAGAAGACAAAGCAATAAAGCGTAAATAACATACAATGTTACAATCGTGGCAAAAGTCAACAGCGTCGTCATATGCACCGAGGGTTCCGTAAATATAAATCAAACTTTAATAGTTGGCAGTTAGTAGGGCACGTTGGCTACATTCTTTCTATATGAACTTAGCTTCCAGAGCCGTAAACTCACATAAAAAAATTACGAATATACGGTGAGTCGCTTATTTATTAAAAGGTCACAGACGAGCCGCGTAGGTATGTCAATAAACAATTAGCGTCTCAATGTTTTTATGCCCCAGAAAAGTGACATCCGCTTTTTATTGAATATTTTTACTCAATAGTAAATTAAAAATGCACGAGTAGAACTCCCAGGTGGCAATTTTGTATACAATATTGTAAAAAATCTAAAAAATTTCATGAACTTGAAGGTCATAATATTAAAAATTGTAGTAAGTTGTATTTTAAAAAATAATGTTTAATTTGCATAACACAGGATAAAATCCTCGTTTGGGATCTGACAAGTGTTATATATACTATGTATATAATATTGATATTTAAAAAAATTATTCCTTCTTAAGTTGTAGAAGTTTGTTTAAAAAAAATTAGTATACAAAATTGACACCTGGGACCTCTACTTGAGCATTTTTAATGAACTATTGAGTAGAAAAATTAAATAAAAAGCGGATGTCACTCTTTTGGGGCAAAAAGAAAAACAATGTGCCGTTTGCCTCCGACCCCAGTCGTTCTTAAGTGACCTTACGATACGTTGGTTAGTTCCAACGTTTTCCCTACTCTAATCATCAGTCGAAATACGTCCACTGCTGAACATAATCATCCCCAGCAGAATGTCAATTTTAATGAACTGTCCATTGGGGGATTTGCCATAAAAACCACGCTTGGTAGGCGGATTGGTGACACAGTTATTTCTGTCTCCACTGCAGGAGCACAACCCTCTCTCATCTGCCGGAGACAGACGGAGGATTTGGCCTACACTCCCCGCGCTGGCCAGACGGGTTGGGGAGGCCTGACTGATGTTTTATAATGTATTCCCTTAGTCGCCTTGTACGACATCCACGGGAAGAGTTGGAGTGGTCCTATTCTACTCTACCGGAAACCACATTATACACAGGAGAACGCTCCCGTCCGTCCCTGGTGTCCCATTAGTCGCCTTGACAATACCCACCGGCAGATGGGGGATAGACCTATTCTAAGCCTAAACCTTCAAAACTAAAACCTTGTTCGTTTGCATAGAGTTACTGATGGTAAGTTTTAAACCTATTAATTTTTTGATTTGTAAAATGATTTCTTTTTTACGGAATCCTAAAAAATAGCACTATAACGTACTATTGGTCATTTTGCTTCCGCAAGCCGATAGTAGGTTCATTATAACAACAGTTATGTTTAGCATAATGATCGGCTTGTAGTAATTTTAGTCACGGCGTGTAGGCACCCTAAGGTTAAACTTTAAGTTAGACTCGTGGAAAAGTTAACTGAAACCAACGATCTCTATGTACTTACTCACGCTTCACAAGGAGTGTTGACCAACAACTGTTTTGTGTACCTAGAGTCTGCAACTACTATGGTGAAAGAACAAGGCAGTATTTGGTACCCAAAATTGTTAACACTATCCCACTAGGCATCAGAAGCAATGTAATCAACAAAAACACTTTCAGAATTAAATATAAGAAATATCTAGTAAACTCATTAACGTAACCTCAATCTTTTTGTGCTAATATCAAAATTAAAAACTTTGTAACTTTGCTTTGCTATTCACCATTGCGTAGTGATATTTAGTATTCTCTGCCATAGATGTGTATAAAGTAAGAGAGATATTTCTGCCAACAAACTGTATTATACAGTTTGGCGGAGTTATTGTATGTATATTTTTTAGGAGATGAGTAAATGATTTTATTATTATATTATTATTACTAGCTAGATGAAGCGCAGAACATTTAATTATTTACTAAATATTGACGCTATTTACCCGTATCATTAATATTTAGTATTAATTAATGTTCTGCGTAGTAACTGCACAAGTGTCAAAGTGCCGGCTCCCGAAACCGCAGCTGCGTGGAACAGAGCGATTGTTTGATTCGCTCCATCTAGTAAGTACATAGGGATCGTTAATTGAAACCTGTTGATAAACATATTCTTGAGAATGTTTATAACTAGGTTTTTCTCGACCACAATATTGTATAATACAGTTTGTTGGCAGAAATCGCTCTCTTACTTTCTACACATCTATGGCAGATGATACTAAATATCACTACGCAATGGTGAATAGCAAAGCAAATTAATAAAGGTTTTATTTTTGATATTAGCAAAAAGAATTAAGTTCCTGGCCTATGCAGTATTTAAATAAATTACAAATTTATTTCCGCAACGCCACAAAACTTTGTAAGATTTCTACACATTTTCTACCCACAACTTTAACTTACGTAAAGTTAAACTTCCTCACTCAAATTGTTTTGAGTTTTAATTGTTTTAGTTATTTCTGTGGAATTTGTTCCAAACTTTTAAACTTGTTTTTGTAAGGTTTGTCCCATTGTTTTTGTTTTATTTATATTTCTTGTTCATTGTTTTTACAGAAGTATATACGGTAAGCTGTAACCTTAAACAACATAGACCAAGTCGCCAGCACAAGCCACAATAACCTCCGACACTCCATATAAGAGAACAGATTTAATTACCTACTACTAACGATCTCTATGTACTACTAGATGGAGCGTTCCAAACAATCGCTCTGTTCCACGCAAGTAGCCACAACTCTTTCACATTCACAATGAAACTTGTGCAGTTCTTACGCAGAACATTTAATTATTACAAAATTAAGACATTGTTTAACCGTAATACTATCGTCCACGCGAGTGGACGCACAGCTAGTAACATACATAATGCTCACTCCTTGGTCCCAGAGGGGCAGGCAAAGACGATGTATCACCACTTTGCGCGATCCTGACAAACGTCACCGAGCTACTTTCCTTCGCCCGCTTTTCGCCCGGTGATACCACGTAATACTATTTAGAATTCTTTGCCACAATCATCTGAGGCCAATACGTGGTTGGTCTCACTAATGTCTGAAACACAGAACACGACTGCGTGGCGGAGGCGTGGCGGTAGCGGTATACTTCATACAAATCCCGCTTCCCGCGGCGGTACTCTGTGTGCAGTGTCTCAAGTCGAACAATTACAAAAAAAACGGAAAACGCCTCCGCCACGCATTAGCTTCTGTGTGTTTCGGGTTGAAAAGATAACGCTATAGCTAATAATTCTGTATGTATGTATGTATGTAAACGCTTTATTGTACCAAAAATAACAACAACAACAATAATAAAATAGGAATTAAACTGTGTACAAAGGCGGACTTATCCCACTTCTGTAGTAGGTATTTTAATTAGATAGCGAAATAATTTTGGAATCAAGCAAAAAATTATAGCATACATAATCCATTGATACAAAATCGAACGGCTATATGTGGCATTTGGCAGTTGCTGTTGTATTGCCCCTGTATAAATAAATGCATAGTTTCTACTAGATATAAATAACCAACCGTGTATTAGTCAATATTCAAACCTATGTGCTATTTCATTCGCTCAAAGCGTTTTTGTGATTTACGAGAGCGAGTGGGAACTTTGACGTTTGGTATGGCTTCTTCTGTTGTGGGTTTCAACGATCGACCCAAACACTCATATTAATTAACTTCGAGTTAAACATTATTAGTACTTACAGAATAAATAAAGCTTACATACGTAACATTAAACGTAACTAAAATTTTAGTCAATTTCTGTTTCTTATCAAAATCCTGTCATCGTGTATAAATTATTATGCTCCCTAAATTTGAAGAAAAAAAGTTTTGATATTCTTTTTTTTTCTCAGAGTTTTGAAATATATGACGACTCTATTCTGATAAAAAAAAATTGAACAAAATCGTTGGCATAGTGTACCTTGGAGGTATCGATATATACATATATATTTCATTCCAGATTAATAGTCCTATGAAAACCAACGCTATTTACGTCTCGGTAACATATACATGAAAGGGTCACCAGCAGCAAAAATAGGTTTGTATTACCAAGTAAACTTTGCGGTCCACTTAGGAACACAATCTATTGTGTATTTTGTTTTCGAGACGCAAATGCGTTTGTTTTCATAGGACTATTAATCTGGAATGAAATATACCTATATATATGTATATATATACACGTGTCTAGTCCCAACTGTGACATTCAGCAAAAAAAAATTAAGGCGTTGGCCCCACATATTGTCTCGACGTATGTACACTTTGCCGACTTGCCACAATGCATGCAGGTGCCGTGTTAATACAATTAAGTAATCGACACTAGACCAGATGAGGCGGTCATTGACCTTGCATCCGCTGCACTATGGTCGGGTCGTGGTCGCGGTCCACACACCCCGTCACTTGATAGAAGCTAATTTTTTAATTCGTCTATTTTTTTTTAAATCCTCATAAGTTTACGCCTGACCTCAATCTCACCTAATGGTAAGTACAGCGAGGCTTAAGATGGAGAACGCTTACCCAGAAGATGCCTATTCTCTCTTCTTTTAAAAAATCCAAATTTAAAAAAAAAAAAAAAAATTTGTTCGTTTCTTAATAATAATAATAAAATCATTTATTCATCTCTTAAAAAAATATACATACAATAACTCCGCCAAACTGCATAATACAGTTTGTTGGCAGAAATAGCTCTCTTACTTTATACACATCTATGGCAGAGAATACTAAATATCACTACGCAATGGTGAATTGCAAAGCAAAGTTACAAAGTTTTTAATTTTGATATTAGCACAAAAAGATTGAGGTTACGTTAATAAGTTTACTAGATATTTCTTATATTTAATTCTGAAAGTGTTTTTGTTGATTGAAAAGTAATTCTAAGTTAGATCCTTTTTACTGGAAGCACAGAATTATTTTTCAAATCAACAGTCCACAATTACGTCCCACTATTGGACATACGCTTTACAAGAAGCCTTGCAAACAAGGAAGGCGTATTTGTGAGTCTTGCTGTTCATCAACTTTGTAAATAAACATCAATTTATCAAAGCAATGTCAAAGCACTGTATTATCTATCCGTTTGGTTTAGGTTCAGCGTTTTATACAGATGGATGACATTATTTGTCAAATGAGATAAGAGGTCAGGGTAGTGTTGCAAGAATATCGATAATCCGATTACATCACCAGCTACCGACCGACGACGTCCACGATATTCATGTTTCGTTGGACGTTTAGAGCGTATGAGTGAAAGAAGAGTGACAAAATAGATTTACAGCGCGAATCTGGAAGGGACTACAGTTAGATGTCGTCCTAGGAGGACGTTCAGGGATCAAATCAGTAACGTCCTCAACAAGGCTGGGGTCCGCAGTGAGAAGAATAAAAGGAGGTGCATGAAAAGGTTAATGGATGTCAGTGAGGCTAGTGAGGTGTGTCAGATTTCTGTCAGAGTCTCTGACTACCCCTCTGGGATAGGTGAACATTATGTATTTATCTTTCGATGGTTAATTAAAGCTTATCTTTTAAAATCTGTATTTCATTGTTGATTTGAGAATGTGATATTTTCATTCGACATTTTAGGTTATTTTATATTAAAAATGTAATGTTTAGCTTTTAAAATGAAAATGAAATGAAAAAATGAAAATAGCTGTTACTCGCTACTTCTTTCGCGTGGACAACTTAACATTACAAATTATTATGTATTTCCCATAGGAATCAGGATTGATAAAAACTATCCTATGTCCTATTCGAGGACCTGACCATGTTTCATCCCGATCCGTCCAGTATCTTTAATAATATTAATAAGATAAGTTTTTCTTTTCTAGTCTCATATTATAATTTTTTCAATTAATTAATGAACTTTTATGGAAAAAATACAACTTTGACGCAAATCACTAATTTTAATAAAAAAAATATAACTTGATTTAAATCAATCAACCCTCGTCGATAGAAAATTATGCATCACTAGTCAAGAGAGATGAACATAGTGTTATCTCTGTAACCTTTCGCGCAATCAGCTCGCAGTGCGCGCATTAACCGATTAAAATGTGATTAACTGGATTGAGTTCTCACTAGCATCATAAACAAAACATTATCAATATCCACTTTGAGGCCAAAATTAATATAATAATAAATATATTCATTATTTATTGTTAATATGATGTTTTGATTATTATTTCTTGAAAATGTTTCAATGTTTAGACATAGATAAACTTATAAATACCTTGTTACTGGTCAGGTTAAAATACATTTAAAAATACATAAAATGAAAATATAATTACATTAGAACACAGAAAAATAAATGTCAAATAAATTTAATGAATTATTTCAGTGAATTATTAAAAATTATTCATGACTATAAAATGACTACTTTTATGGAATTTACATGAATATGAAGGAACATTTCTAATCATTTATTCTGCCTTAAATTGTTGTACATCAAGAACAAAGTACGGAATAAAATTTGATTAACCGGATTGAGTTCTCACTAGCATCATAATAATCAAAACAATATTGTCAATATCCAATTTGAAGCCTTATGCTTCCCTAATCACATCCAGGGGTGAAGCCGCAGCCGGAATCTGATTTAATAGGGGTGCTCATAGACTTTGGGGAGGGTTATAATGTCGCTTTGTGTCATTTTAAAGTGATTGTAATATTTATTAAAATTAGCCCTTTAGTTCTCATTTTAGACGTTTCAGGGTGAAACTGAAGAGTTAATTTTCCATGCCACAACTTTTTTCCACAATTTCTTCTTCGGCATATGCAGGTTTTCTTACGATGTTTTCCTTCACCGAAAAGCCTGTGGTATTACAAATAAACCGTACTTAAGTTTCGTAAAACTCATTGGCACGGGCGGGGTTTGAACCCACGACCTCATAAACGCGAGTGCACAACCAACCGGCTACCACGGCTCCAAATATAATAATAGCCTTTATTCTGTGCTATTACCCCCCCCCCCCCCCCCCTGACTATTTAATATGTAAGAGAGAATGATGCTCTAAATGGTAATTTATAAAGAATAGTCAATTTTAGTTCGAATACACACACAACCATAGGGTGAAGAAGCTCTTTGGAAAGCAGTCTGAAAGATTAAATAAATATATGCAATTATACATATATAAGAGATTATACATATATACACACATTTACATGGTCATTTTCCGTTGAAACGTTACGCCGGAAGTTAGTTTATGAAAAGAGAACGGTAGTCTATAAAAAATATAAATGCAACTCACCTCCTGTGCCAAGCACTTTGAGCAAGTCAAAATGTGATATGTCCACTTTCAAAGCGCCCCCGTTTAGGTTCACTGAAACAAAATTTCATTAAATAAGATAATTGAACATATTATATACTAGCTATGCCCGCGGCTCCGCTCGCGTGGACTCCCTCCACTGTTACCCTTTCCCATATACTTCCATTGCCCCCTGCACTCTTTCCCTAGCTCCATAGTCCTAACTCAAAGCAATCTGAATTCCCCCTTATTAATTACATTTTCATGTATTTTTTTTTTCATGATGAGTTTATGCTTCGACTCAATCTCACCTGATGGTAAGTGACGATGATGCCTAAGGTGGAGCGCGCTTACCCAGAAGATGCCTATTCACTCTTCCTTTAAAAAGATCCAAGTTGTACATGTCCGGAAATACCCAAGCTGGCAGGGAGTTCCATTCCTTAGCGGTTCGCATGATGAAGGAGGACGCAAATCTTAGTGAGAGAGTGTGGTATATCTACTTTATAAGGATATTAGATTGTATGGTAAAAGAAAAGCACATCGTAAGTTAGCAAAACTATGTATCTATGATAATAAGTTTGTAAAATCAGGGCCCCAATGTTGCACTTAGCTGGTAGAAAACCCACTCAACCCGATATAGTATTACTACGTAGTACTACGTAGTATTATTAAGTATTCTATGCCGATACGGTGCATGGCCAATATTTAGCTCATATTTTGGCATGCTTATTAAAAATTACATTAATTGTTTTGAATTTATGATTTTACTTTTTAACTAAGGACATTTTGATGTGTTGTTAATGTTTGTTGTAGTGAGTTTGCATAAATTTGCATGCTATTGATAATGGCTGAATTGGTGTTACTTTAGGCTAATTTTAATATCTGGCAATTGTACCAATTTAAGAGCAAATAAATGATTTCTATCTTCTTACATCCACTGCTGTCTTCTTACGTGCAGTCTCCAATAGATTGCGTAAGCGCTATTCATTTGCTATTTGCAGTAATGATCCTTATATATATATTTTTATTTTTTTTATTTAATCCACAAGCAGTCGACAGACTTTAATTGGATTTGTTGATGGAGTTAGAAGGGCGTTTGTGGGAGACGAGACCAGTGTCTCGACTGCCCTGTTCATATAACTCATATCAACTATCATATCAACCCTGTTCACTGACTCAATCAATCATGTAACTTGGATCCTTATATATAACTACAAGAGAACGCTACTGGCCGTCCCTGGTGCAATCCGTTAGTAGTTAATCTATTTCTCTGGCTACTTACTACTACTAGACTACCACTCAAAATGTCTAAGCATTTGTGACAAGATTTTCTGGAATAAAAAATAGAAAACCATTTCTGAGTAAATCGTGTTTTTTTTTTTATTATTTTCATGTATTTTTAACTTAATGTATACATACAATCGTTATTCATTTAAAAAAAAAACTCTAACTCGTATTTTGGATTACAGTACTTCCTTCATCCAACTGTCGTTCAAAAGTAAAAAGTATTTAAAAAAACAAAAATCACAGAAAATTTTCAATAGTAAATAAAAAAATTTAGCACACCAAGTAGAGTAGGAAAACCACAACGTTATCACTTGTCACTATCATTGTAAACTGTCAGGGACGGTGCATGTGGTGATTTTTACTAGGAATTCCTAAAAAACCACATCGGTTGTTTATTGATAGGACTTTATCATAGTAAGCTTTGGCGTTGTTGAATGTATATTTGTAACTTACACGTTTTATATATTTTGACAGAACCATGGTCATCCTGTCTCAGGTATGCAAATTGATTTCATAAATCTACAGCAGTATAGTAATTAAATTCATCTACAAAATCCTGAAATGTATAGCCCAAAGATTTGACAGCCCCTTCACACGTCATTGGGTGGAGGTGCTTGTCAAAAATAATAATAGAATAAGTCTTACTTTTATAATCTTAATTAATTGTATTACTAACATTGTTTTATTTTATTTTTCTTATGTGCATACTAACAAATTATGGATCATTGTTTTCCGAAATAAAAACTTTGATTCTATCAAAATGGTTTTTTTTTCATTGTGTTTAGAATTATCTAATCTTTGTAATGGCAGGGTTCGGAATTAGGTAGTGTCATTTATGTACTTGTAAATGAAAGGTTAATGTTAATTTGGATATACCGGGTTTTCTTCCGAGATTAAATTAAAAAAACGTGTGTAGAAACGAGACGGTGTTGCAGTAAACAGGGTGTTGCAGTAACAGCTCAAAATATCTAGGCTTGTTCCAGGGCTAGTTTCTTACTTTAAGGTGGCCTGTTGGAGAACAGAGTGATCGTAATATTCATTATGTATTTATTACTATTATTATTAGTAATTGTTGAAATTGTTATATCATTTGTATGTCATTCATTTATGTATAAAGTACATCATCATCAGCCTATATACGTCCACTGCTGAACATAAGCCTCCCCAGTGGAATGCCACTTTTTGTGGGCCGTCCATGAGGGGATTTGCCATAATCACATCACTTGGGAAATGGATTGGTGATAAATACATAAAGTAATATAAATATGGACATTCCACATTGTACATTTAATATTTTTTAATACTTTTTCCGTCTCCCGCTTAACAGTAATATAAAATACAAATAATTTGAAATTATCTTTACTTAATCAGATATTATACAGTTTTTAATTATCACTACTTACAAGTCCCAGTATTTTCATTACAACAATTAGATTCCTGGTCATAACTTTAAAAAAATTGCACATAAAAAAAGATGTTTAAATAGGATTATTGGAATTGTTTATACTCATCTCATAACAAATAATACATAATTCTCAACACAATGCATATTTTTTTTCAATTTGACTTTAATTTGCTGCCGTCGAAATGTACTATTTAACCAAAAGTAATTGTGTCTTTAATTTATTAATAACATTCAAGACCACATATGTTTGTGTGAAAAAAATAATATTGACTGTATGTGTCACTCCATCTCCAATGACAAGTTTTACATAAGAATTGAGAATGACAAAAACGAGACATCATTTTCGCAAAGTCGGCAGTTCATTGACTTGTTTATGATACCACTAGCTGTTGCCGCGACGTCGTCCGCGTGGACAACTTAACATCACAAATTATTATGTATTTCCCGTAGGATGTTTCGGGATAAAAACTATCCTATGTCCTATTCCAGGACCTAACCTATATGTGTACCAAGTTTTCATCCCGATCCGACAAGTGGTTGAAGCGTGATTGAGTAACAAACATCCAAATTTTCGCATTTATAATATTAGTGGGAAACTGCACTAGATTTTGTGTGTGCATTTGTTTAAACGAATTATGGGGCTTGTAAATTTATCTGGTTTGAAAGATGTAGTAACGAAGTTAGAGAAGGGTATATTGCGTTGGCTTGGATATTGAGAGCATAAGAGTGACAGTCCGCAGTGAGAAGAATAAAAGGAGGTGCATGAAATGGTTGATGAATATGAGTGAGGTTAGTGAGGGTGTGTCAGGATCGCGCTAAGTGACCATCCTTCATCTCTGCGTACCTTTCTGGGACCAAGGTGTGAGCACTATGTACATACATTTTAAGACTCAAATCAGGGTGGAGCACCAGGTGAGGTGGCATTCATTGGGGAAGGCCTATGTCTAGCAGTCGACGTCGAATAGCAGACATGATGATGAAATCATATATGGAGCGAATTGAAAAACATCCTAAACCTCTGGCAATAGATCCAATATGACTAAGAAAAACCTCCACGAGATTAAAACGTAGATCTCCACAGTACCTTGTTGACTGAACTAACTATTGTGAATTAGACACTGGCTATAAAAATATCTAAACTATCAGCTGAATGTCAGATAAGCCCGTCTGGCTGTCTACCCCCTAAGCATTTCATATATTATCCATCAAACTACAAAGTAATTTTAAACACTTATGGGGTCATGTGTCCAATGAGCGATTGGCTAATCGTATTCAGACGCCAATCGCTTATCAGCATACAACATGAAATCCGTTAGCTCAAAATTACTTTATTATTCGGTTATTATACCCTGATGGTGAAAAGCCACTGTTCGTGCATGCAGTCGAGTAAAGTATAAAAGCTGTAAATGAGGCCGCGCTATAAGAGCTTTGTTGATATGTGTATCTGCAGCTACATTGGCTCTCCTACCCTTCACCCGTTGCTATTTGGCAAGCAGAAATATCTTGACAGTCTACCTATCTAAGTAGACAACAGACATTTACAAAAAATATATCATGTATTTAAAAAAGTAGGATTTTTCATTTTATGATAGTTTTTTTTGGCACCTTAGCCTATATCTCTGGATGCATATGGTATATGTGGCCTTCCCATTCCCACTTCAACCTACAGGTTATTATGCTCACGTGCTGTAGTCCCTGTGAGCAGTGCATCGGGTAAAGCTAGTGTAATCTAATATAGATGTCAAAACATTATTTTTCAACAATTAAACTCTACCTGTATAGGCAATTTTTGATTCTATTCTTTTTTAGGGTTCCGTAGCCAAATGGCAAAAACGGAACCCTTATGGATTCGTCATGTCTGTCTGTCTGTCTGTCTGTCTGTCCGTCCGTATGTCACAGCCACTTTATTCCGAAACTATAAGAACTATATTGTTGAAACTTGGTAAGTAGATGTATTCTGTGAACCGCATTAAGATTTTCATACAAAAATAGAAAAAAAATCAAAAATTTTGGGGGTCCCCATACTTAGAACTGAAACTCAAAAATTTTTTTTTCATCAAACCCATACGTGTGGGGTATCTATGGATAGGTCTTCAAAAATGATATTAAGGTTTCTAATATCATTTTTTTCTAAACTGAATAGTTTGCGCGAGAGAATCTTCCAAAGTTGTAAAATGTGTGTCCCCCCCCCTGTAACTTCTAAAATAAGGGAATGATAAAACTAAAAAAAATATATGATGTACATTGCCATGTAAACTTCCACTTAAAATTGGTTTGAACAAGATCTAGTAAGTAGTTTTTTTTTAATACGTCATAAATCGTAAACCACAATAATATTATTAAAACATCGATCAAAGTTACAACGAACTACTATAACTTTTATATTATGTTACTTGCTGGTACGGAACCCTTCATGGGCGAGTCCGACTCGCACTTGGCCGCTTTTTTTGAGACTCTATTTTTTATTTAAAAAGCTGAAGTATATATCTTTTGATAAAAAATAGAAGTTAATACAATAACAGTGTCTTTTTTATTGCCATGTCGATTTACTCCGTTCCTTTTACAAGTATCAGTAGACGGATTACGATGATTACCATGATAGAAAATTAACTAATCAATATTAGTCATAACTGATTTCCTATTGCTAATAACAACTTGCATAACAACATTCCAAGGGGCAATGGATGCAGTTGTTCACATATGGCAAACTGTCATGATAACAGGATTGCTGGAGATAACATGAGTAAGGTATGCAAGAGGATGACAGAATGCTAAGATATATATTCTAGTAGACTTTGATTTATTTAATATAGCCTACACCTAACAGTACAGAAAACTATACATGCGAGACTAATAAAAATTTTAACATTGTGAATATAAATATTATTAATTAATAATGTGTAGGGCACAGAGATGTTTGTATTTGTTATTTTGCGATAAATTACGTCATTTACCCAAAGGATGTTATAGCTAGTAAGGTAATCATTTCTTCAGTAAATTCATAGCCATATACATCATCAGGCTGCTGATCTCCACAGTTGGACATAGGCTGTCATTCGCTGTCCCATTCCCAGGGAGATATAGTTCAGTAGGAAATGACATACAAAGAAAAGGATACTCAAGTAGCAGATTTCAGATAAGATGACAGAGATAACAACCAGGTGATAAAAAAAAACCAAAAGGTTTGAATAGAAATACTTGTGATGTCCATACTGTTTTCATCAGTTTATTCATTTATTTAATGTACTGAATGCATGATACTTCGTAATTTATATACACATGTAGTTGTAGAAATTTGTTTTGCAATTAAATAATTATTTTATTTATGTATTCTATGAATAAATAAGATTGAGACTTATCGGTAATGAGGTGGCCAATAGTTTGGCTGGTAGCACTGTGACTACAGATGTAAAACTAGTTTGTAAACAAACTACTACTGAACTCATTCCCTCGGTATAAGAAATGTGCATGGAAATATGGAAAAATATATTTACGGAGAGCTCAGTAGTAAAAGTTATCTGGTACAATACAGTACAGGCACGAATCCCTAGGAAACCTTGCTTTAACAATTCTAGTCTTCCTAGGGGCATGCTGGTTTTGGCGGTTCGATGAAGGTTTGGCCACATTCCATTAAATGTCTTTTTTTATCTGATAGAGCAAAATCACCACTATGTAACTATTGTCAACAACTTGAAGATTATCATTTCATGGTGCAGACAGCTTTAGACATTATGCTGACATAAACCTGAAAATAAATGATCAATTTCCAATGAAGCTTGAGAGATTTACTATTTTGCTAAAGACTGTCTGTCCTCTAGGTAACGCTAAATATTATATGTTCCCTATGAGGCTGGCATGGACATGAATAGTCCAAAACGTCGATAAAATAAAAGAAAAATATATTTATAGAGAAAATACCGTAGTTAACAATGACAGAATTTCAATAAGGTAGAAATATAAGTCAGAATGCAGAGAAGATGAAAGAAATAAACCCCAGGAGGGTGAAATAATGCATACAAGTTGGAAACATAAAACTGCAAAGAGTATGACAGAATATAAGCAAAGAAAGATGCAGAATGGATGATAGATTTCGAAAACAAGGTAGAAATATATCCTAACAAAACTAATGAATGCTTTCAAGACTGGATCTTACCACTCTATAAGGAACACAGAGAAAGTGGAAATTGAGACCTTCAACACTTTAAATAATGACTACAACTCATTCATAGAAAATAACTCAATCCTCGTTGAACAACTCTGAGGACAATATGAGAATACAAAGATCCAATGCACACCTCAACCACCAAAGGAATTTTATTAGCAACAGGTCTGTATCTAGATAGAGCATTTGCCAAAATCTGTTGCATCTGATTATCAATGTTTAAAATCAACTAGACCAATAAAAAAAAATAAGCAAGTTGACTATTGATATGGAAGCACCAGCTATGAATCATTAGCACCAACAGTGTCTTTCAGAAGATTGTAGACTGGATTGTCTGTACATCCAACTCTGCTAAGACCTGCAGAGTTACTCTGCTCTTGTGACGCATTTCTTTGGATATTATTATGATACTAATAGTAGGTTAAGTCGTATATTAATAATTTATAGAGCCATGCTTACTTAGATTGGATTATAAGGATTTTATTGAATTTAAAATCAAATAAATAAATATGAAAGTGAAAGGTATTGTATTGATATTTTTTTCTGAACAAATAAAGGAAACAATCTACATAATCCAATGGCTTCAACAGCTCCAGGTGGACCTTGGGTTTTCCCAGACAGCTTTCTATTTTTCTTCAGCTGATATGACTAGGTTCTAGGCTGGATCTTCCTCGCTACAATCTAAGCACTACCACAGTTTCTAGTATGTATAAAATGTGACCTCATTGCTGTCAAATATGACTGTTCTGACCTGAAATCCATCTTCAATCTCAGTTCCATCCAAAGAGCAAAGCACAAAAATAACACGAAGTTGTTGACAACTAAATCTAACACCATCCTCAGCTATAACAAGCAACAACAGGGTTGTGAGGATGAGATTAAAAACAGACTAGGCAAGTTCTTCAAACACCAGTGTTACAAGTGATAATTCAAAGAAAAAATTACACCAGTTCAGATATAGGCATACCAGCAAATTGCTGCTCGTCTATTATTCCCATAATAATAAATAATAATATAATCTAAAATTCTTTGAATGACAAAGACAATACTATGAAGTTTAAGAGTTACTTAGAACCTTACCTTTTCTTTTTCGAATTTTACTAGCATCCACAAGATTCCAGTCTACTGAATCCCTGGCGGGAGCCGGCACTGTCCCGCCGATCAGCTCCACCGAGCTGCTCCGTTTACTCGGCCCAGCCACTGGCATCTCCTCAACTTTCTTAGAATCTTTCACTCCACCAGTACACTTCACTATCTCCACACTTTTGTCCACATTCTTACTAATACTGCAGTGTCCGTTGGTCTGCTCCTCTTTACAGGTCTTCAGCTTCTTCGCTGGTACCTTTTTGTGCTTCTGAGCGCTATGCCGGCGCTTCAGCTTCGCAGAGTGCGAGGAATTTCTTGAGCTGACAGGAGAGGAGCAGCGGTAGTCCATGCTATCCTCCTGGTCACTGCCCTCGTAATATCCTGATTCGTGCTCAGGTTTCTTATCAGGAATCATTTCGGCGGTCGCCATGGTTCAACCCCTCACCAGAACCATGTAGACTCGCAAAACTATCACTCAAGATCCGGTCATGGGTTCTCACTGAAAAACTCGCGGCGAAAGTTAATTTCCTCGTGTTCGTCGAGGGTTTTGGAAGTGTTGAGTAAATTTTTTAAAAGTTTCATAAGTAATTCATACGGAGTTGTTCACCAGGGAAAGTACGACACGTAAGTATGCAAGCATTTTGCTTTGCAAGTTGCGAGTATTTCGGAATTCGCACGTACTTCACTCGAAACAATCCACTCGCAGATGGCGCTCCAGTTCAGATAATAAACCGCCCGAATTAAAAAGTCGCTCACAATACAACGATTGTTCGAACGAAAGGGCTTCGTGTTGAGTCGGGGAATTTCGCTCACGGCTACTTTCACATTGTCAAAAATGTCATAAAAATTGTTTTTATTTTGTATTTATCTAATTATTCCAGAATCACAGCCTCTTCGTTGTCCGTTTCCACCTAGTCGCACAACAACATAAATCCAATTCGTATAAAATTTTCACCAAATGTCACAAACACTGAATAGTCCGTTGTTTTCAGTCCGATTGTAACCTTTCACTATCACTAACAGTCCATAAAAATATGTATGTACACCTATATTACAAAAATGCACGCGCGAATGAGACGCCACCTCGAACGCGGAAAAATAACTGAAATTAATCGAGAAACGCAAAATAGAAACCGTGCGACGTGCGAACGGCGGCTTCCCCCACTACTATACAATTTACGAGGCCACCGGCCACATAGGGCATGCAAAAGTTGCAGATAAATCGATAGTCGAAAATCGATAAATCTTTCGTCTTTTTCAAAATTATCACAAAAATATTAATTAGAATGTTGCATATAGTATTTATATAAATAATAAATATATCTTATAACAGAGTTATAAAGAAAATAATACAAGATTTATCGTTAGATATCGCGTATACTATGAAGTCACCGTTTCACGGACAAAAACAAAAAGAGACAAAGCTATTGCTTATCGGCCACGAGGACCGAGATGGCAAATCGGAAGAGTATGACGAAAGTCGAATGAAACTAGTCGTATCTCTTTCTTTTCTATTCGTCGCAGAGCAGTGCTAACAACTTAGCGCTTTTCGAGCTACATCGACCTTTTTGAACAAAAAGGCTTTTAGCGCCTAGCGCCAAAAATAGGACTTTTTCAGAATCCTGAATGCAAATTTCCAACACTGCAACGGGAAACGTCATAATTTGGATTTATGAGTGCGATAGAAACAATACAATTTATTGATGGTTTATTGCACAAATATAAAGTTACAATTTAGATATGAATTGGCAACCGATTTTCATCTGACATAAACGTAGTCATGTCACTTATGTCACTTGTAACATGGTGAAATTCAATACATATAATAAAACTGTAGAAAAACAAAAGAAAGGCGATTCTGTAAATTGAAGATAAAAAAATCAGTTAAAAATATTCCAAAAATATAATTAAAAAATGTCGTGTCTGTCTGTATGTATGTACGGGCTAATCTTGAAAACTACTGAACATAATATGACGGCGTTTTCACGTTTTAATAATCTGGTATAATTTATATCTCAATAAAATGTTAGGAGGCTGATCTGCAAGATGAATTCTCATTTCATATCGTTTGTATGACAGTGTAGTTCAACATTCCTGTTCGTGGCAAAAACTTAACAGAAACTGACAGAAAGTTTTATAGGTCATTTATAGTTTATTTTGGTTTAGAGGAGGAGGGGAGGGGAAAGGAGCTACCTAAAGGATATTTTCGAAATTCCCATATTCTTTTCTAAACTTGCAACTTCAGTTAATATTACTGCGCAGACGAAGTCGCAGGCAACAGCTAGTCTTCAATAAAGTATTAATTTTTATTTCAAATTACTCATTATTTGACTTGTCTTTGTATTTGAAAAAAAAACATGAAAGCTTAGGAAAATGTATGTCAAATTAAATACATACTACATAAATACGACCGGTGTTGTACGTTAGCACAAACAGATCGTTCTTAATAAAATAATGTAAAAAGTAGAAGTAGTACTGTTTTGAAACTATTATGTATAATGAAGTTCTACAAGCACCAATCCACCGCATCTAGATAATTAAGATAATTTTATGAACTTGACGCTTATTCTAGCGTTCATGATTATTTATCGTGTTCTAGCGCTTTTTCGGAGGCCTGACAGCGTGGTTTTGCTAAGCAGACTTGGCAGCACTGTCGCAGAATGACCATGGCATGGCCGATTTCCTAAGTGCTCTCCTAGTCTGCTGTTGCGCACGGTGCGCGCGTACCTAAAATAATGAACTTTTCGAAATGCGTACGACAAAAACGCGTATCGTACATAATAGAAACAAAGAAACCCAAAATATTGAATGATCAACTATGAATAAATTAAATTACTTAGAGCTGGACTGGACCGCTTATTTTATCAATAGATACAGAAAGTATAAGTCGAAAGTTCAATAATAGCTACATCAAAAGGTTAAAAGTCCAAACATAATATACTAACGATCCGCTCCGGTTTCTACCGTACTGCTCTTGGAATTCCATTGAGAAGCTTCCAACTGAGTACAGTATTATAAGCACATGATTGTAATTTTTACTTAATCGGTATATTCCACAACAACAGTTTATTGGCTATATGGCATATATTTGATATTTCATATAGTTAGATTAGGTTTAGGAAAACTGTTTTTTTTTTTACTTTAACCAACGAGAATTATACATCAATGTTGGAAGTTAAGTGTATTTCAATTCAATTACTATTCATTGCACTTTTTCGCTTAATTTTTTTGTTGTCTTTCAACTTAGCTAACTGATTTTTGTTCAACAAATGTTCAACTTAGTTTCGGAGAAACATCGACGAAATTCCTGAAATGGTTCAAACCTGTCCAATAGCTATGCCAATAGTGTATTTAGTTATAAAAAAAAACTACACAATATGTTAAACCTTTCGACTGTGATTTGTTACAGCGCAATCAGGAGACTTACAAACTCCTTTATAAACAAATGTTAGAAAAAGAGCGTTGTTAATGCAACACAAGGCACAAACTAATCGGAAGGTTGTGAAATTGCTTCCAACTTGCTGCGTTAATTAGAGTTAACCAAATGATCACGGAGAGTACGGAAGGTTATGGTGGTTGAGACACGGAAGCGCTGATGCGGTGACCTTCGTGGCTTACAACAGAAATGCACTAAAATCACGTAGCAGGTGATGAACGTTTGTTTTATAGCGAGAGATGCGGATTCTTATCTTAAAAAATAATGAAACAGACAAGAGGTCCATTAGATTATATCTATTTACATGGTTAGGAAAATCTTGTACTATGCACGAGATATATCTATAAAATTCCATTAATGTAAGATATCATTATATTGATTAGATAGTAAGTATTGTCACAAAAACACATAGATAGCAACAGAGACCATTTAAAAAAAAATCTATGAAGCTTCTAAAATTTGTTTGGTATGAATATCCAGTTTTCTAATTAAACTAGGAAGTTGAAGTCGGTCAGTCTTACTGCTGTTACTTCGAATGATGTAATGTTTAGTCGTTGCTGTAGGTAGGTACCTAGGTATATCCGCGACCTTTGTCATTGTACCTACGTCTTGTTTCGCCCTTGACATGGACTAAGTAACTATGAAAATGAAGGATTATAAGATTTGGCTTCCTTTAGCTATTTACCAAAATATTAGCTTGACTGCAAACCTTGCTTGATGGTTTTTGAACGATATTTAACGACATCATCATTACGATAAATTTTAATTGTAAAGCAAGCGATCATCGCATCTACAATTATTATTACATGTATAACGAGGTAACAATTAGTAAATAAAAACATGTTATGTTGATCGGTTCTGTCAACACATATAAATATAATCGACGCTCCATGCAGAGTAAACGCCGAGTCAGAAGTTCAAAACATTCCTTATTATTAATTACCCTTGAGGTACTTGGTAGGCATTAAAATGAGTTTAAGGTAGTTATGTTGTAAGAAACAGCAATTTACAATTAACTGTTTTAATTTATTATGAATAAAATGTATCTGTTTCAGATTAATGATATTTACTAAAATGCGTTGTATTCTTATACATACTTAGTCATTGCTTCTATTAACTTACCAATGATACTTACCGTAACCTATTTCATGTCGCACGGTGTCGCCGTCGACCTTGACGATAACCGGCGTTTCTTCAAATGCTTTATCAACTTGTACGGGCTCTTTAGTTTCTTCATCATCTTTAATTTGTGGGACATCATTAAAGTATTTCTCAAAATTGTTTTTGTTGAAGAAATCGAAGTCTATAGCGGCACGTTTCATCGTCGGTGTGGCACTAGTAGCCACGTCAACTTCGAATTGCAGCATTCTGGCTGGCGACATGACATCCATAACTGGAGATGGCTTCACGAATATATCATTCTCATTCTTTTTATTCAATGATAATTTCAACAAATTCGGTGGTTTGCTAACACCCATAGAACATTCATTTGTGGTGTCCTTATTAAATTTAGGGGTTTCCACTATTGGTGGTGAAGGTGAACTCTCATTTGGCGGAGTTATAGAGACTTCATGTTTTTCGAGGTTCGGTGTAGGGAGAGATACTACTGGAGTGTCAATATCGTAAGCTGCAGTACTTTCTACCGAAGTGTCCCTATCCCTAATTGTAACGTTCTCCCCGATTACTGAGAAATCATCTAAACTCATACGAAATGTATCATCTGGTAGTTCTAAATTTTCAGGTATGAATAGTTGATTTGAGCTCGTAGCCGATACGCTGTTGCGTGATTCGCTTTCAGGAGTTTTATTTTCTAATAGTGGCGATTCCATTGTTAATGATTCCATTGTAGGTACTTGAAAAGGTGCAGTTCCTATTTAAATTAGGAATCATATAGTTTATCATAGACCGAGGATCGACTTCTGACCTTGAAATTATCTTGCTAATCGATAAGCAAGAATTTCACATCACTTCACTCCAGTCAGTTCACGCACACTAAGCACAGTCAATGGATACCTACCATAATTTTACATGTGTGCGTCCGCGAGTGAGCTGTCAAACTAGTTTCGCGGCATTATTTTCTTCAATGTTCACAGTTATCTCCCAATTGGAAACAAAACACAAACTTTTCAGGCATATGATCCTATTGGAATGTTTATTTGACACACTAACACCGTTCCAGCATCAGAAACAGCTTTATCGCGCCATCGGTGTAGCTATAAATAGCTCTATAATCGTCACTTGCACAGATTTTTGCCCGCTCTTTTTCTCGTTCACAGTTGCGACAATACAGTTGTAAACACGTCAAATAGAGTTCATGAATCACTGTGGATCTCACTGCCTAAGTATTGTGATCATTTGGAGTGTATATTTATTCGTTTCGCGTTGTAAATGCGACATACGGCGCGGTCGCGCGCAACACAACACAGCTACACGGTGTAGTAAATGTCAATAAACAAGGTTGGTTTCCGCGCGGCAGCGTCCATTACGTGTACAAAAATAAAGTTCCGGCGTCTCCACACTGCCCATGTTTGATAATTTGAATACAGTCACTTATTGCTTCTTAGATAACAGGGTTTTATCGAAGTTTTCGGTAAATGCAAATTGTTTTCCATCAACATTATTTGACGTTCGTTCGTAATATTTTGACGTTTATTTGACACATGCGCAGTGGTAGTCGGAAAATTGCGTGTTTTTGTCATGGAAAGGGTTTTCGACGAATTTGTCCGTATATAAATGCATTTTCGGATGGAAACCGATCGATGACATATAGATGTCCGGAAGCAGCTGTTTGTTTGATGGCTGGGTGTAAAATGACGTGTGTCACGATTATAGTCCACAGTTGGACAAAGGAAGGCCTATGTCCAGCAGTGGATAACGACAATGATAATATGGATGGTCATTCGCTTTGAACAGAGCTTTTAACAACACTAATTTGGATTCTTGGACCAATGTATGGCAACACATTACGACCGCAGTCGAAGATATTCATTCAAGGCCAACTTTAAGATTGGGACGTTTGTTTACAGCTTTATTTGCAGGACCTTGAAATAAAACATCAAATGCTCTTTTCCATTAAATACTGTCTGGAAGAAATCTAGTGGTTTTAAATTGTGCAATGAAGAATAGGTACCTTTTGAATCGTTTTGTATTGTCTGTCCCTCAAAATAACTACCTAGTGTAATTGAAAGGGGTATTCACAAAATAAAACATTAAAATTCAAACAATACATTTTATTTTACAATTCATTTCATCTTCTTTTTTTTCTCACCACCTTTCTTGTCTAATACCGCGCGTTTTCGTTTCCCGCCCTTATTCTTATCCGCCATCTTGTTGCCGTCAGTTTTGATAAACTTCTTATTTCTTCCCTTTTTACTAGATTTGTTGCCAAGAATTTTTCTGTTGAAGCCTTTTATCCATCGGTCTCGGTTCTCTTCCCAAGCTAGTTGCTTATTACTGGCATTGTCCGCGTTGGACATAGCTTGGCTGGACCCTTGCTTCTTGTTTAAAGCCGTTTCTTCTAGAAGAGTCGAGAATTCTTCCGCAGACGCAAACAGAGATCCGAGATCGTCTTTGCCTAATGAAGAAAACAATATTTAATTAAGAAAATAGCATGTCAGTTTGAATTTTTGGTTCATCAGTGGACAACTGGCAAGGCTTTTCTAATATAGCACGTGCTAGCTATATCTACATTATATTACATTGACCCCACCTGTAGCAAAAAGTCGAATGGGCGATATTTATTGCTTGTGATACAAGTGTCACTGTATTCAAAATCAAAATATTTATTTTTCAAAATTGGAATACATTATTCTCTTTTTGACGTCAAATTCTGCCTAAAACTACTCCACTTCCACCTGTATAACCGAGTGGAAGAAGTGGCAACAAACCCAACGGCACAGGGCCCTACCTTTGATTTATCTTATTCATTACAATCATTAAGTCTACCTATCAAGCACTCCATGGACTTTTATCATTTAAGTAGTCATCTATTAAGTAGTCATTATTATATTCCTGACATTACTATAGCTATGCAGCTCGTTTCATATATTTTTAAGTTTTAAAACAAATTTAACTATATTTATTTGTGCAATGAAGTGTATTGTATTGTAGTTCGGACCCAATTCGGACCAAATAAATTATTTTTAATAATGTTCCATTTTCTTTTTATTTAAAACTGTTCAATGTTCCTTCATATTCATGTCAAATTATATTAAAATCATTCAATTGTTCTAGAAAACAATTAGAACATTATTAAAATATTTTATTTGGCCTCCTGCACAGATATTATGCTGCTCAGTTGCCAAACGTTACGAGATCTGGAGTGGAGACCGCGTAGCGTAAGACGCCCCGCCGACGAGTGGACCGATGACCTATGGAGGCCGAGAGCCGCTGGAGACCGCCGTAGCGGTCACTGAGGAAGGCCTATGTTTGATGAGGGGTGACGATGTTGTAGTCTTGAAATAAAAATTCTTTTAAATAAATGTTTTTTATACTACCTTTCAATTTCAAATTGGCTTTTCCTTTTCCTGACTTTCTTCCAGGCACGTCTATCTGATCATCTTCATCGCTGTTTTGCAGCATCAATTCTAAAGAAAAAAAGTGTTGTGTTCCTCAGAAGTTCTGGTTAATTTAAAAAAAGGTAGAAAAATAAATTTTAAGTTCTTTGTATAACCTGTTGATCAATAAAGGCTCAAACTCTGGTTTAGTATTGTTACTTGGTTACTAAAGGCTCAAACTCTGGTTTAGTATTGTTACTTGGTTAGAAAAGGCTCAAACTCGGGTTTAGTATTGTTACTTGGTTAGAAAAGGCTCAAACTACAGGTTTGGTATTGTTGATCAGTAAAGGCTCAAACCTCTATATTTATATTCTTACTCACCGTCTTCTTCGCCTGATAAAGCAGGCTCATCTTCATCGGCAGATATATTCAGTTCACCATCGCTGTCTGTTGGAATGAATATGCAATAAAAAATATTAGAATTTATACTTATGTCGACGTCACTACAACTCGCGCGCGATGTTCTCGCCCTCCCACTCGGAGTTCATTCGCCGCTCTGTGTCGCGCATGTTTTATTTACGGCAGACTGCGCTAGTGTGCTGCGCAAACTTATTCCGTTTTTGGAACTGCTGACATCTTTACCATTTTTGATCTGATTTTAATCATTTTTTCATAGTATTTATTGGGGTTTTTATCCCAAATATCTGCATATTTAAACAAAAAAAACGTAATTGATCCTCATTACCCCGCTGGGGTAGAGTTATCGAGTGGAGACTGCGACTGGGCTAGCGGTAGTGTGGGACGGTCCTGGTTAGATGGAGCGACATGAGGCGTAAGGTGGCTGGCAGTGACTGGATGAGAAGAACCGAGGATCAAGTTCAGTGGCGTACTTTCAGGCTGATGATGATAATCCTCATTGGAATGACTAATAAGTACCAACCTCTTTCCGCGTCACCGCCCTCCTCGCCCGACGCTAAATCATCATCATCACCGTCGCTGCCCAGGTGGTCGTCATCGTCATCTTTGTCCTTCTTCTTCGGCCGCTGCTGCTTCGTCGCTTCCATGTCCGCCAGATAGTCGAGCTCCTCGTCTGAGTCAGCTGCGGAGAATAAAAGTATTAAAATTACTAGCTGTGCCCGCGGCTCCGCTCGCGTGGACTACAGGATCCGCTCCCGTTCCCACTCCCGCTCCCACTCAGACTCCCAATCCCAAATATAGCCTATATTACTCAGATATAATGCAACATTCTAATGGTGAAAGAATTTTTGAATCGGTCCAGCAGTTTTTGAGTTTATTCGTTACAAACATACAAATCTTTTCTCTTTATAATATTAGCGTCAATATAAAACAAGTACATATCTATTTAATGACTACTAGTAATACGTTAATGTGCAAAGGATGTTTCTGTGAATATATTTCGGATTGTGTTAAAGTTTTAAACGTACATGGGCTAAGTCGTGTTGGACTACATAATTTAGGATAATCTAATTTTATCTTCTTAGGGGGCCAGGAAGACCTGGCGACAATTCGACCCTTCAGGATCTTTTGTGCCAAACCCCTGACCACCAACGGTGCCCCGAGCCGATTTGGTGGACTTCACATACGCCTCAGAATTTCTTCTTCGGTATATGCAGGTTTCCTTACGATGTTTTCCTTCACCGAAAAGCCTGTGGTATTATAAATAAACCGTAATTTAGGATAATACTGCTGGTATGTTTATTAGGTTATGCACCAATTTACCTGCTTGTGTTGTGTTGTCTTTATATTGTTCTTGTACTACTGCAGAGTGAAACTAAAATTGATTACAACATTTGTTCACATTTTAATTGAAACACTGGCTGCCCATAGAACAGGGAATCCTAGTTTGTGAGCCAGGCTACTGCTTGTAATAATATATCTACATAGATATGTCTAGTATAAGGACGCAAATGTTCTTCAACTAATAAAGTTATTTCTATTTGAAAAAGATTCAATTCCTCTTTAGTGTATGGTGGCAGGCCTGTAGTGCGTAGTTATAGCCGTACTTATACTTTGCGGGAGATGTAACACTGGCGGGGGGAGGTGAGGGTCGCTTCTATACGTTCTTTGCTCCAGCTCCCGTTCTTTCAACCATAAGGGATCGTACCCATACTACGTGACCCGTTTCCCCCTGAAAGGGGTCTTCAAAATATCACGCTTGGTCACAGGGGCTTAAGTTTTCGTCACGTAGTTAATATCCTTTAGGAAAATCTCGCGTTTTTTCGAACTATATTCAAATATGGTGCGCAGCGTTTAGCGTTTTTTAAACTCACAGGTGGCAACACTGAAGCACATTTCGTCAGCTGATTGAAAACTGACCATTTTTTTCTTCTTGATAATATTTTTTGAGCTTGTAATTATAGGTATGCACGCACTCTTGGCGTCCCGCGGCAAGCGACGTATTAATAAAGACAAATATGAGCCAAATTATATGTTTTCAACTTTGCAAAAAATGGTTTACAACCATATTTATATATTTATTTATTTATTTATATTTATGAATTACTACGTGAAAACTACGAGGGAGGGGGGTCTTGGCTTATATACTACGGGTGGTCACCTAGGGGGGAGGAAGGGTCAAAAATTGTAAAAATTTGTTCACGTAGTTAGGGTACGTTCCCTAAACCATCAAGTTACGAGACATACCCTGAGCTTTGGATCCAGTGATGCCGTCCAGATACTTGTTGAAGTCCTCGCTGGTGACCGAATCGTCATCGCTGTCCTCGTCGCTGTCTTGCACCTCTCGACGTTTTTGTAGAAAACTGACAATAATAGTATAATAATAAGTATATTAGTATAGCTAAATCGCTTCAGCCATGCGTTTCCACACGTGTATGTAAGTACTTCGCGTGAAAACTAGGGGTGGGGATGGGTGCGGGATAAGGAGCGGCATGTAAGAATCCCCCAATGAACAGCCCACCAAAAATGGTTTTCTACTGGGGAGGCTTGTGTTCAGAAATGAACGTATTTCGGCGAATTATGATGTAAGGAAAGGGGGAAAGGGGAGTTGGAAGGGGGATTAACACTAAACAGTGTACTAAGTCGCGATAATCAGAAGTCTATTTCGCCTTTTTTTTTTTTAAATTGTCCACGCGAGCGGAGCCCTTGGCACAGCAAAGAAGAATGGGAGATCCAGTGTCGCTCAATAAAAGAAGCGTATGCGAATGAAACTATGTACATTATATAGAGCCGTTTTAGTGGTTTATTTTATATATTATAGTTTTTTTTTAAGCGGCAGAAAGAGAATAATCTAAAAATAAATATTTAGTTACAAGTGAAGTAAATATAAGCAATATCCAAACGCGAACCACTGACATCGCAGTGGAGTTGCCACTCAATAGCAAATAATAATAGTTAGCAGAATTATGACGGTAATGGTTTTTTTGGTTTACAACTATCAAAATACATTTTAAATAAATATGCGGGGACATTTCACACACGGCCACCTGATCCCAAACTAGGCAGAGCCTGTAATATGGGTATCAGACAGCTGATATACATACATAGATACATAATATAATATATAAATAACATCCAGTCACAAAGGCAAACACAAGTGCCCATCTCACGAATGTTTGCCCTGGGCAAACTGGGTTTGTTTGTTTTAATACCTTGTTTGTTTTTATACACGAAGATGATATATTTGTAATAGATATACGTTAATAAAAGTGGTAATCTAGTTGTATCATTATATTAAAAAGGAGGATCCATGTTTTTTTAAAGAATCTATTTGGCAACATTAAAACTAAAGTCAATGTCATACACGGTCCAAAAAAAATCACCAGACGCGTCCTTTGCTGGGGAGAGAGAGAGAGAGAGGTACATGTCAATGAGGGAGAGATCGTACCGATGATTTAAGGTTGCGTTCCATTACCTGTAAACATGTTATATAGCGTTCCGAAACCTATAAAATTCGCTCGATAGAATGTGAAATTCACTTGACAATCACTTGACAGATGGCGAATTTCGCTCGATCCCGGTTCCAAAACCTTAGGTCGAATTTCCACGTTGGTTTTGGAACCCAATTAATGTCTTCGACAACACCTAACATAACGCTTCGCGGGCACCCAACGACGCAACTACTCATATGAAAACGAATATCAGATAACTGAAGTAAGCTTCTAATTGCAACGCGAGATGTGATTGGCCGGACGCTTCATAGCGTCAAAACTGAAATTGTGTATCCAACTTATTGTTATGTATATGTATATATATATATGCCGTGTGGTTTCCGGTAGAGTAGAATAGGACCACTCCAACTCTTCCCGTGGATGTCGTACAAGGCGACTAAGGAAATAAATACATAATAAAACATCAATCAGGCCTCCCCAACCCGTCTGGTCAGCGCGGGGTGTGTAGGCCAAATCCTCCGTCTGTCTCCAGCAGATGAGAGAGGGTTGAGCTCCTGCAGTGGAGACAAAAATACCCTAATGATGATGATGATGATGACATATATATATACGTACTCGTATAAGAATCTTTCATCCACTGGTATTTTGTTGACGTCTTCATTGAGGTAAGACGAGGAATTGACCGCCATACTTTTGAGACCTGCAAATAAATAAATAAATATTACATACACATACACTTGGCTCACCCCAAACTAGGATTTTCTCCCGTACCATGGAATATAAACTTAGATTAAACATGTATTGATTATTAATAATAACTACACATGCATGTTAGTAATTTAAAATAGTTGATATTGTTGTGACCTTAACAGGGTTCATGTTATGGATTCGATTTATTTTATATTCCATCCTTGTAACCACATGATTGCAATAAAACATTTGAAACATTGAATTAAACAAGGATTGGACAATTATTAAGTACTAAAATCTCTTATGTGGTTGATCCTCATTTAGGGCAAAATAAACAAATACATCGAAAGTATGAAAAAGGTTCCATATTTTTGGCCAGCAATTTATGAATGGAGGAGACATACTAATTGTGGTAGTGAATAAATGTTTCTCTCTCTCTCTCTCTCTCTCTCTCTCTCTCTCTCTCTCTTTCTTTCTTTCTTTCTTTCTTTCTTTACATACCTTTGGCCAAGTAGTTCTTCCTAACAGCGAACTTGGGGTGCGATCCCTTCACCTTCTTCACGTCCCCCGCGCTCGCAGTTTCCTCCTGCCTGTCTGTCCGTCCCTTCGGATTCTTAAACACGAATCGGTCCAGGAAACGGATACCGGCAAAGTCCTTCAGAGGATCACCGCTATATTTGATTAGTTGATCTGTAAAAACGATTAATTTATTTTATTTAAGAATGGCCGTGTAGCTCCCGACTTCGACACTTCCCGAGGGTGTCTTCAAAGGATTGCACCAGGGGCATGCAGCAGCGTTCCCTGTGTATATTAAGATCATTACTGCGAACACCAATCCGCCTGCCAAGCGTGGTGGTTGGTTATGGCAAATACCCCAATGGACAGGCCACAAAAAGTGTTATTCTATTGGGGAGGCTTATATTTAGCAGTGGACGTTTTTTGGGCTGATGATAATGATGATGATGATGAAGAGACCCAGACCAGTACTAGCTAAGGCAATGAGGCAGTGCATTCTGCCGAAAGCCTGATGAATGAAAAATAAAAAAATATCAGAGGCATTCACACCAATTATCTAGTCCCAAACTAGGCAGAGCCTGTGGTATAGTTACTAGATAACGGATAGACATACTTAAATAAATATATAAACATCCAAGACTTGGGTACAAACATTCATATTCATCATACGAACATTTGCCCCTAGCGGGATTCGAACCCGCAACCTCCGGCGTGGCAAAGGTAAAGGTAGAAATAAAAGGTAAAATATAATTTTGAAATTCTCCACCGTAAAATCCTATCTTGACAGCCACTATATTACACTAGCTGTTGCCCGCGACGTCGTCCGCGTGGACAACTTAACACCACAAATTATTATGTAATTCCCGTAGGAACGAGATGTTTTTTCGGGATAAAAACTATCTTATGTCCTATTCCAGGACCTAACCTATATGTGTGCCAGGTTGATCCCGATCCGTCCAGTGGTCGAAGCGTGATTGAGTAACAAACATCCAAACTTTCGCATTTATAATATTAGTGGGATACAGAGTTAAAGGGCTTGGACTTCTGAAAATGAGGTGCGGTGAGGTTCCCTCGAACGTCAAACGTAAGTTTCGCAAATTTGGAAACTGTTACATCCTCCGACGATCCATCCTCAACTTCATAATTTAAAACAACTCACCGTTAATAAGCTGTTCGGCGAACATCTTCACAGTGGGATGGAAGTGGTTGGCCAGCGGTATGAGTTCGACGTAGGCCGTGCAATGCGCGCCAGCGAATGAGGGGTTGCGCGCGAAAGGGTTGTACTCGGATATCACCTGAAGGATAGAAACAATTTTATGATCATAGGCCGTCGTTGGCGCAGTGGCGATGCAGTCTACATGGGGTAATAGTGTAGATATATTTAAAGTTTTTAGAACACAAAAAAAATGCATACGGACGATGTGTGGGATAAGTCCTCGTGACTCATGCCGACCATACTTTACAAAGTTGGGAATTCTACCGCTCCCCTGTATGTTATTCTAGAGATGTGTAAGTTTGTCAGGCAACATCCGCATCTCTTTAATACTGCTAGTGAAACTTACCCCCGAAATACAAGAAATACCGGCAGGCTGGTATTGAATTACTGCCCCAAAACAACACTTGTACAAAAAAACTGTTATTGTATATGAGTTAAAATATACAATGCTATACCAGACAGCCTAAAAACATTAAAACTAAAGCCTTTCGTAAAATGTCTGTACAGTTGGCTACTTGAAAAAAACTTTTACATTATCAATGAATTGTTTTGAACTTTAAACTCAACATGTACCTTTTTTAATTTGCATGCTAATGTAAGTAGCTGAATAGCGGACTTAAAATTTGACGACCACCACTCTAACATGTAACCTGTTCTGGTAAATAAATATATTTAATTTCATTTCATATCGAGTGAGTTACGAGTTCGATCACCGTTTATGAAAACTAACTTTTTAAATATCTACTGTTTTACTTTCTTTTTCCTGTCAGAAATGACACCTAGATTTAAACTTTGTTATCAAGCTGACACTGATAACAGATTTCCATGCATCAGTCTGTTTTGCGGCATATTTGAAAACTAAAGTACCTTTTTATTTCGCCACTGTACCAATAGGTTTGTCCAAACTTACATACATTTACCGACTGCTCTCAAACGGTGAAGTAAACTGAAGGAGACGTGGGCCGCTATAATTGGGCGTGGTGATAACAGTGCAACGAACCTGGCTTACAAGTGCCACTAAACCCCACATTTGCAGGTGTATATACACAAATTAATAATATATTAATAATTTGTGGGTATAATGCACTATAATGTTGAAATTCCCTCAATTCCATACACAATGAACCATTTTATTCATGAATAAGTAAACTGGCCTTGGGCAGGCCATATCTGTAGTGGAACCAATGCCATCCCCTGTGGATCTCGGTTCAGTCACGGCAGAGGAAGGTCTCTTAGGCTTGGAGAACTTTGTCCAGCACTGGTCGCTGGTGGACTGATAAAGAACATTATGATACTCAACTCACCCTATCCATATTAATAGTCTTCTTCAGCTGAATCTTGGCTTCCGTCTCCTTATCTTCCACATTCTCATCCGGGCCTTCTTCAGTCTTCACGCGGGCGTGGAACCAGCCCGCGACGGCCGAGGCAGGCCGGCGTCGCTTCGGTTTGATGTTGCCCTCGTTGTCGATTTTTAAGTCAACATAGGCTTCGTCGTCATCATCTGTGAAGTTGGAATTCCCAGAAAACGTCAAACCTGGCGACGATCTTGATGAAAATAACCGAGTATCGGGTTCCATAGCGCGCCTTGGGAGAGGCCTATGTCTAGAAGTGGACTCTTTTAGGCTGATGGTAATATCAAACCACTGTATATATTTTCTTATGTACAGTACCCAACAAAAGTGGGGTCTATACATGCAAAAAAAATTCTAAGGCGCTCGACTTAGTATAACTATACTCAGTACAGCGCGCGATGTGGGCGGGGCAAGTGAGCCGTCGACGGCGCATGAAAGAGTAGTATAAATAATCGCGATACGGACGTACCAGTGACGGGGGCCTAGTAGTACATAACAATACAAAAATATATCACCCAGAATAGGGAAATATTCTGGCCCCAAGAAAAGGGCCTCCGTCGCTCGAACCTACTCGATAAGTACGTAAAAAAAATGCATGTGTCGCAGCAATAAATCGGCGCTGACTCAGCATAATACTACAGCCAGGTCTCCGTCACTCGAACGAACCTACTGCTATTAATACTCGAACATAGGGCCGCCCCAGCGTGGTTGTCGACCCGCCAGTTTGAAGTAATAACAACGCGAAGTCGAGCGAGTTAGACACATTTTCGCGTGTTATCTGACAATAGGTAATTAAAAGCGTAGATATTTCCCTTTTTTTTAGGGAGTAAGGCATCTGTTACGTAGTCACTATTTATACTTTTGAGGCAAACACTCTAACTACTATCAAAACATACCCATTAACAAATCCTTCTTGTCTCCTCGTAGAAGATCAACTTTCTTCTGTTCTGTCTTCTCTTCTACATCATCTTCTGTGGTATCTAACGTTCCGTTTAATTCTGTTATCGCATCTTCTTCGCTCTTTGCTTCAGTCTGGTCTTCTTTTTTATCCTGTAAATATAAATAAAATAGAATTTTTCGCAGTACTATGGGAATTAGACACGGATGCATACACACTGTACCTACAGGAGCTAGGAGCTGGGGCTGCTGCCTCTACATGCACATATTTGACCAGACGAGACCTATAGTAATATATCCCTAAACTATAAAAATAAACATGCATATATATAGATATGTATCAGCAACCATGAGGGTAGCAAGCGGATGCCTATTAATTTATTTTTTATTTATATATTTATTTAATTTCACAGCAATTACATTATTATATACAATACAAGTTATTATAAAATTCAAAATATGCCAATTACGAAATTAAAATAATTAAAATTCTGTATATTTAAAATATAAGATTTAAACAGGGAGAAAACAAACACATATAAATAGACAAAATTATTAAATTAATGTTTGATACGGACTGATATTTGTTGATGATGATGATGAGTGTAGTAAGTGATGTGAGTGATGTGTGTATAGTGAGAGGAGTGGTGTGAGGGTGATATATTAGAGTATATATTTAGTGGTTACAGGTCTATCAACACTTTCTTAATCTCCTTAATGTATTCGGTGCGTTTAACGAAAAATATATGTGCAGTCTGGAGGTGGTGTTCCTGAAAGTTTGGAAGGATGTTGACGGGTATTAAAGGTGGTAGTTTGGTGGTTGGGTTGTGTGACTGCCGGTCAAGCAGGCTCACGAGACAGGAGCTGACGGCTAAAGGAGTCTTGGCCACAGTGAGAGGTTGGTCGGGCGTGGAGTGCGACTCAACAATGAATGGTGGAATCTGTTCCTGTTTAAACAATTTTAACTCTATTTACTACATACTCACACTATCTTATTCTACACTGGTGTTTGTTTACTGTCATCACTTATTTCTAGTCTAACAAACTAGGTTGCATCGCAAACACACACGTTCTTGGTGACAATCCAATTTAAGGTTTCAATTAGTATCTAATTAACATTTAAATGTTCTTTTTTTTGGTAACTGTTCTTAATGCATGCTTCACCGCGACACAATGTTGTGTGCCCACGTGGCGGGACATAGCTGAGCTCTATGACATGTAATCTTTTCTATACCTATGATCCACTATAAAGTATTTGTACACACCCCCAAACATACATACATAATGCTTATGCCTTGGTCCCAGAGGGGTAGACAGAGACGATGTATCGACGATGGACACACCTCATACACAAGATATATATTTTATTACTTACTTCTTCTTCTTTGATATCGTGTTTATTCCAAACCAGCCTCACCGCCTCTCGCTTCGCTCCGTCCCGAAGGACCTAATAAATACAAGAATAAACATTTCATATCATGTCTAATGCCAAAACCACGAATGTAATTCTGTATTAAAGTAATTCATCACCATCAGCCGATATACGTCCACTGCTGGACATGAGCCTCCCCGCAAAAAGCCACTTTTGGTGGACTGTCCATGGGGAGATTATAATCACCACGCTTGGCAGGCGGATTGGTAGGATCGCAGTAATGATCTTAATATACACAGGAGAACGCAGCTTCTCGTCAGCTGCGCGCGACGAGCAAAATATACTAGAAAATTCGCACACGAGACAGGAAATAAGCACGGGCATCCTTTGCGTTTGTAGGTAATTTTATTTATTTAAGACATCAAGCGCCTATGGTGACGTGCAGCTCCGCAGAGTTACCAGGTTAGTACATATGGTAAGTAGATTAGTATATAAGTCAAGCAAACATAATCACATATCTTCACTCGTACACACACACACACACACAGACACACACACCCGCACAGATAAATACACTTTCTCACACACGAACATATACAATCTTATAGTAAATAAATAATAAAAATATGCAGATGTGATTGTTACTGCCATAGAAGAGCGGGGCCACCTGGCACAAGTATTTTGCAAAATACTCAATAGGTGGCCTCCAACCACTGTATCATAGCTTAAGAACAAATTGTGAACGAAAATAAATATTTGATTTGATTTGATAATATTTCTTTTTAATAATTTAGTTTTTTAAGTTTTATTGATTCAGCTTTAAGTTTTTATTTCAGGGAATTCGTCATTGGTGTGTCGTCTACAATATGCAACATCCATAAATAAATAAAAACGATACCGACCTGCGATATAAGGAACAGCATCCCGCAGGCGTGCGCGGGCGTCGCGTAGCAGCACAGCTGTAGCAAACGCTTCACGAAAGCGGCCACACGACGAGCGTCCTGAAAATATACACAATTCCATTCAATATCCCTTTATCTAATAAATAAAAACGTAAACTTCGCGTGTCTGTACATTGAAGATTATTGCAAAAAAATGTGATGTGTGGTGGTTATGGGAAATGCGCCAATGGAAAGACCACCAAAAGTCGCATTCTATTGGGGAGGCTTATGTTCAGCAGTGAACGTATATAGGATGATGATGATGATCATGATGAAAAAAATGGGGGTCTAAGGAAAAGTAATAGGACACATTTTAATCATTTTTAAATTTTTTGTCTGTTTGTTGAATATAACAAGCATAATTTTAATGTTCGGCACTATTCACGTTGCGATGAGTTTGGACTACATTTGGAGCTGTAGTGGGAGTGGACATGTGCGGATTCTGTAGTCCACGCGAGCGGAGTCGCGGGCACAGATAGTTGCACTATAAACATACACAGAAGGGGCGAAGCGACCTCCACCGTCCAGCCGCTTCCGGCCACCTTCTTCAGGTCGTCGGTCCATCTGTCGGCGGGGCGTCCCACCCCGCGGTCTTCACTCCAGAACTCGTCTGCCCCAAAGGCCGACGGTTCTGCAGATGATGAGGCAGATGTGGCGCCCATGGCCACTTCAGCTCGCTAATACTTTCGGGTATGTCGGTCGCCTTCGTTATTCGTCGGATCTCTTAACTACCAATCATATCCTCAAAAGAAACCCCGAGCATAGCCCTCTTCACAGCTGATATATATATATATATATATATGTATTTGTATGTACCTTGTCCTGCCTGAGAGCCTTGTATATGAGTGAGAACAGGAGCGCCGAGTGAGTCGTACTGAAGATCTCACTGTTGGTCAGCTTACGGTAGAGGGCGCTGTAGAAGCTGCGAAGGAATTTTGTTACTTTACACTAAAATTATAAAGTGACAGTTTGGATGTTGGCTACTCAATCACGCTTCAACCGCTGGACGGATCGGGATGAAACTTGGCACACATATAGGTTAGGTCCTGGAATACGACAGTTTTATACCGAAAAAACATCTCAGTCGTACGGGAAATACATAATAATTTGTGATGTTAAGGTGTCCAGTCGTGAGCACCAGCTAGGTAATAAATAAATAATGTGTAAACTCGTGGACGACCTGAAGGAAGGTGGCCGGAAGCGGCTGGATGCGGAGGACCGGGTGTGGAATGGAAGGCCTCGGTCTATCAGGGGACGTCCAAGGGCTCATATGTTGAATGTGACCATATGCTGAGTAACTGACCGGTCCGCAGTGCCCGCGGACGCGTCGCTGATGTGGAACAGCAGCGCGAGCGCGTGGACGGCCGTGCCGAGGCCGGCCAGGTGCACTAGCTTGTGGAGGGCGGCCACGTGGGCCGCGTGCGCCGGGGCCTCGGACAGCCGCGCCTTGTTGGCGAACGGGTACGCGCGCTTTACGCCCGTCAGGATGGCGGACATCAGCCGCGAGTCGATATCGCCCTGGCACCGAACAGTATAGTCAATATTTTACACAGTTATACAGACGTCCAAAAATTTGTTAAGTATACAAAACTACTATACTTTTAACCCTAAAAATTAATTTATTTCACTTTTACATCATAAGCTGAAAAACTTGTTACCCCACAGTATGTATCTGCTTCTGAAATTCTACATCAAAAACGCATCCTTTTTGTGGAGATTAATGATGCTATCTGCAACTTCTACGAAGTAAAAGCAGGTGTTCCTCGAGGCTCAGTACTGGGACCAGCTCTCTACCTGACGTACCTGAATCTGACAATGTAATGAAAGCCACCTTTGCAGATGACACAGCAGTGCTAATCTCTGATGTGGACCCTGATGTAGCCTCAAGTATTTTACAAAGACATCTAGATAAAGTTCATGAATGGATGAAATCCTGGAGAATCAAAGCTAGCGCTCTCAAATCAGACAACATCACATTCACTCTAAGTAGAAAAGATTGCCCAGCTGTAAGCCTAGCATTACACTACCCCACAATAATGTCGTAAAATACCTTGGTTTCCATTTAGATCGCAAGCAGACATGGAAAACTCACATCCGAAAAAAAAGTGACGAACTTATCCAGAAGTTCAATCTTTGGAGTGGCTCTTGGGACGAAAATCTAGACTACCTGTCATAATGATCGAAGTGTATCCACTAACCTTCTTGATGGAAGCCTTGAAGAAGGAAAAGTATATTCTAATGAGGTTTTCAGCTATCTGAGAGTCATCCTTGCCAAGGAAGAACTGGTTGAGGAAACACACGCCGTAGTACTGCGCGCGCGACGATATGTTGGTCCTGAAACGTGATGCAAGTCTTACTGATTCATTTGGTCATTGTACTCAAAAGCTTAGAGGTAGTGGGTTCGATTCAACGCAGTGCAATTTATACAAGTTGGTCTGGATGTTATATTTGTACATTGTCCTATCCTTGCCTAATTCCCATTGTAATTTGAGTACAAAGGCATTTAAAAGAAATCTAACAAATATGCAGAAGTTATTAGGTCTATCAAAATTAAGTAAAACCCATTTTGTAGATCATTTAATGAAGTTAATTTTTGCTGTCGACGGTTTTATCCTAGCTCTAATAGATTCTGTAAAAATTAAAAAAAAAGCACAGGTCAGGGACACATTTGAGAGGGAGGGGGGAAACCGGCACCCCATTTGGGGGGGACTTTTGAGGAGACACTTCTCAGATCCTAAGGGACTTTTGTGCTTTGGCAAAAATTTCGATATTTGTATCGACGCGAAGTTATTTATTTTAAGATTAATTTAAATTCCAAAAAAAAAATTCACACATTTGTCCATATTTTTGTTAGTAGAATCTTATAAAACTAAGTTAGTTGATTTAAAAACTAAAATAAATATTATAAAATTTCAACACCATTTAACATGAGGAATACAGAGACATTGGGCCTGATTCTGAAGGCACACATTTAAAATATGACAGCATTAAAATAAGTTTTGTCTCTATCTTCATAATACTGTGTGACAGGGATAGCAAAAATTTTAGTGATATTAAATTTTAACGTTGTGCCTTCGGAATCGGGCCCAATGTCTCTGTATTCCGTACTATATACTTCAAGTAAACAACTGGTTTCCTATTGGAACTTTTTTTTTCATCATTGATAACCAGTTGTCAAACTCCGTTATCTAGATGGAGTAAGGATTTAAATCAGTATCACCTCAACCCCAGAAAAACTCCCATACCTGAACAACATCTTCTCTATCTCGGCCAGCACGACCGCCTTCATGTTTGGGTGGTTATAGAGTAGCTGGCACAGGTGGTAGATCACCTTGGACGCCACGGCCTGGCACGGGTCGCCCAACTTGTTGATCACATTAGACAGGAGCACCTGGAACGTACAGCGGGTTGATTAAGAGATCGAGAGCCCTCGTATTCTATCTGGTAGTGCACTCGCCTCACGTTTATGAGGTTCTGGTACAAACGCCGCCCGTACCAATGATTATCAAACTTAAGTAAGGTCTATTTATAATACCACAGGCTTTTCGGTGAAGGAAAACATCGTCAGGAAACCTGCATAGGGCGAAGAAGAAATTCTAAGGCGTATGTGAAGTCGAGAAAATCGGCTTGGGGCATCGTTGGTGGACAGGGGTCGAAATGTCGCCAGTAGTAATGAAAAGTTACGATTTTCGGCCGCTTGGAGTGCTAAGGTGAATCTTTACATCGCCAATATTGAAGGCACATTTCCTGTAGCTAGCGTTCGTATTTCTACCTTGTGTAAGTGATAGTATACCTTTTCCCGTTCTGGGTGGTGCATGAGCAGGTAGGACATGGCGCTGACGGCCTTCTCCCGGTTTGCCTCAACCGAGTCGTGGGCGAACTTGTTCAGGGCGTCCACGTAAGCTGTCAACAAAACAATACATTTAAAGTTATACAAATAAAAAGGCTTAAAAATAATATAAAGAAATGATTGTCTTTAACTTTTACGAATATAAACGATCGTTCCCGACATGCCAATAACTCCTTCCTTAGTATACTTACTGCCGTAGAGGTCCTTGAGCTGGTCCTCGTAGTGCCACAGCACGAGCGCCGCTCTCCGCGCGTGCCGGTTGCCCGACGTCATCTGGTCGAGGTGCCCCAGCGCGTGTCGCTCGAACGTGCGCAGCTTCGCGTCCGGCAACAGCAATTCGGATATCAGTAGTTCGGACAGCGCGTCTGGGGAAGTTCGATTCAAATATACTTCGATGCCAGTGTTTTGTTCACGACTTAGAATAGGGCCGCCCCCAATCATCCCGTAGGTGTACCAGGGACAGGCAGCAGCGTTCTTAAGATCGTTACTGCGATCGCCAATCCGTCTGCCACTTGTGGTGATTATGGCCCAATGGACAGCCCACCAAAAGTGGCATTCTATTGGAGAGGCTTGTGTACGTACAGTAGTGGACGTATTTCGGCTGATATGATACTTTTATGAAAATAAAAGACATTAATAGAAATACATGGTCATTTAAAATTAAGTACACTAACTTTGAGAAATTCATTTACAAATTGAACATTTTACGGTATTTATGAGGAGATGATGAAGAAAACTGAAATGACAATGAGCAGGCCACATCTGTTGAAGAACCAATGGTCTTTGGGGCAGTCCTTACACCACCCATGGCCATTTCCTTATGAAGATCATATTGTTCTAATCTCCCATCTGCTTCTTATTTGTTTTCAAATTGTTGGGGCAGAAAAGTCTTGGATAAGAGACTGTGCCAACAACCTGAAAAAGCTGCCCAGGAGGGGCTGGATAAGGAGGGCGGAGGATTGGGTGTGATGGCACGCATTGAGAAAGCCATCTAGCAGTAGACATCAATAACTACCTTCCTCAGATTGTTGGTCTACCTGACGGAGTGGCAATCTCCCCTCAAAGCCTTGTGTGTCCCAATGGGGAATACACAGATGTAGCAATAGAAATAAGTTTACTTACCTATAATGACAATGCCATCTTTTTTCTTGGCTGGTTTCACATTGTTGATGAGATTCCTCAATGCCGTCATATTACAAATAGGATTGTCCTGTAAGAAAAAAAACATTAGTGTTATTGTTACAAACACAAAGTGTATGGGGGGGAGAGGGGGGGGGGGTACAACAACATCAAACACTTGCATACAGACAAGGCTTATGTTGGACACAAAAGAGAGAGAGATAGAGTTAGAGAGTGATAAAGCTGTTTGTAAACAGATTTCTGAAGTTTGAGATCCATGCATTAGCTACTTGACACTGTTCCTCATGCACCCATAGAGGAACTACAGTTTCCAAAATAAAATAAAAACTGAGACACTTAGATTTAACTCCTTGTTGTTATTTTGATAAGATTGTTGGTGGTTCTAGTGCGCGATACATCTTGATGGTGAAAAAAAATTACCTGTATCAATATTGTGGCGGCAGCAACTCTGTCACCAATAGCACCTTTATTTAACAGTGTCTTCGCCCACTGATGATCAGATGAACCATTTTTGTTTGTTTCTAAAACAAAATTTTAATGTCTCTGAAATATAGCTTGTAAGCATTGAAATAATTTGTATATTTCCACCTCACATTCAAATGTGATCTATTAATATCCAAAAATCCATCATTTTATTTTATGCATCTTTTACCATTTTAGGATTGTATGTAAAGGATACATGGTGAAACTTCGACTCTTCTGAATCTTTTGTGACATTACCATAGGATAATAATGTACTAAAATTAATTTCGTCTTTATCTTGATAATAACTGTGTGACAGGGATAACTACAATTATAGTGCAGTAAAATTTTTACATTGTGCTTTCAGAATTGGGCCTATAGTTCCTGTATTATTTTTTTAAATTTTCTCTTTACTACAGCAGAAAAATCTGGGGGCTAATAAAATTTTGGTCTGATTTAATGTGATCTCTTGAACTGTTTTTATTTTGTTTTAAACAAATATGCCACCCACTTGTTTCATATGCAGATGTATCGCCAAGTAGAGCACTGTTTGCTTCCTTCCTTAGTTCCTCGATCTCACTTTGGGTCAATACTTTAGTTATAGTTGTTGGTTCCTCGGGTAGCTGGAATTTGTAATATTAACATAAAAAATTACTGAGTGGTACCCCAGAGATGGGAAAAGGCGAAAAGGAAGACCAACAAAAAGATGGGAAGACAACCTGCCTGGTGGATGGCGCAGAGCGTCCAAGCAGCGTTGCCAATGGCGACATCTGGAGGAGGCCTATGTCCTAGGACAACCTGACCGTGAACACGAGGTTGTTGATGCTAACAATCAACCGATTTAGCTATAAATCTTAAAATTTACTATTTACTATGCAAGTCAGAGAATAAAGGCTATTTTATTATTTTATTTATTTATATAACATAAAAACACTTGAAGCAACCAAATAAATCTGAGTGTACTTGTTGATTCGCTTATTTTTTCGCTGACCGATTCGTTTTATAGTTTAAAGTGCACGTGTCGTGTCATGAACATAAAAACTCTATAGTAAGAATCGTAATATATTCCTGGTAGTAATTGTAATACGCATTACACTGACTTTTATCATTCGATCGGTATCGTAATAGCAGTATTGTTTTACGCCTACAAATAGGTAAGAGGGCTACGCAGAATACATACCTGATGATACCACTTCTTTTTCTCCTCGTATTCCAGGGTATCAGCAAAATGCTTTGCAATACCATGCCCTTTCTTCTGGTCTGCATTTTTATCCACTTGTGTGTACGCTTCATCAACTAAGATGTTTTCTTCAAATCTCTTGTGCTTCATTTTAAGTAATTATTTAGTTTTTAATTATTTACACAACTAAACAGCACATGTGCTTGCTGCACACATTTTTTGTGAAATTTGACTTGACAATTGACATTAACAATAACATATTGATTGATTGATGATCAATCACTGTCCGCAATTCGGATACAATACAACGGTATGTTGAAAGACCCACTATTTAAATGCTGGTGCTTTGCAGCAACTTGACAAATTAGGCGAAATTTTTTATTTAAATTAGATGTGTTTAATATTTATTAATTTTCAGCTTGTATGTTATACTAATATTCTATTTAAATTGAGAAGACAGATATGCCAACATAAGAATGTATTAAAGATAGGTTCGGTTCGCTATAGTCGTGGCTGTATAGCCTTAACACCGTTGGACTAATCATTACTATAAAAAAATAACATAAATGGGTGTGTTTCTCTGTAAGTATAAAATAGAACTGTACCGTATTGATATAAGGTTGAATTTCTTTTAAATCTGTTTTCAATGGATTTGTCACTCACGTCCTGTCAAAAAGAAAATTCAATTCGCTTCACTGCACTTGTATGAATTGGGTTTATGAATTCTTTTTCTTTATTGTAACTTAAAGATCAAAGCAAAGACAGAATGGACGACCAGGGAAGGAAAGTGATCGTTTGCGACAACGGAACTGGCGTATGTATCTTAAAACGAAGTAAAAAACGACTTCTGATAAGGGGTTGATTCATCAGTTTCACCTTTATTGTATTTTCAGTTCGTAAAGTGTGGATATGCTGGCAGCAACTTCCCGGCCTTCATATTCCCTTCGATGGTGGGCCGGCCTATCATCAGGGCTGAGAATAAAATCGGAGACATAGATATTAAGGTATGAATTTTATTTTAATTCTATGCAGTTGGTTTGAGAACCTAATGGTGCTTATAAAATAGAGAAATGTTTATCAATACCCAGTATAGTGTCATACACCATTGCATTCTGGTGAGATAGTGTTGATTATTTTTAAAATCCATTGTGTAGACAGGGGGGCTAATTTTATACAAATAGTATTTTTCTAAGACCAACTTGGTAGCTTTTAGATTTTTAAGAAGGTTCATACCACTGCGGGTTTCTTATTCCAGCACTGCCATCCAATTGACATGTATGTCACAAATTTCAGCTCTATTGGTCCAATAGCATTACAATAGACAAACATACAAAATTTTATCGCTGCAAGGATATTTGTTTTGTGAAATGTTTATGTGTACATAATGCTGTGATGTATCATAGATGTCTAATGTATCATCAATTCTCTTTACCACCATAGAATTATTTTGGTTTTTTGGCTCCTTATAGACACTCCAACTGACACTGTTATTGCTTATTAGTGTCAATATGTAAAAATGAGAAAATATTTCTGTATTAATGGACTGAATAACCCAGATTGGGTATTTATAAATCAGAATGCCTGCAGAACTGTGATGAGTGGGGTCCAAATAATGCCTACATTATTTAAAAAAAATGCTTTATTTAACAACACAAATCTACAGTAGTGTGAGTAGCAACCTATGAACTGTGTTAGATTATAAAAGAAAATTTGTCTAGATATTTATAACATAATAGGGCAGACCCACCACCTCCAATGGCTTTCGACATCTAGGTCATGTCCTCGAATCATGAGGGAGGTGCCCCATACTTGCTCAAGGGCACTCTCCCAGGCACCCTGCTACATCCCCCTACAAACAAAATATTCCAGTCCCACGTATTTTTGTACAGTAACTTTCCCCATTCTGGGGCACATAGTGGGCAGTCGTA
Source organism: Esperia sulphurella (assembly GCA_947086405.1). NCBI lineage: Eukaryota > Metazoa > Arthropoda > Insecta > Lepidoptera > Oecophoridae > Esperia > Esperia sulphurella. The sequence goes on from OX352282.1 coordinate 7,794,078, forward strand.
TCTGGCTGCAGTTACCGTCAGGATGTTGTTGCGGCTGCCCTGAACTCAGAAGTCATCAGTATGCACTGCAACGAATTTGCAGAGGCACTATAGATGCGGGGCGGCCTCAATAATGCCCTTAAGGCATTGTTTAATGTTATGTTAATATTATTTTTCAAGCAAACTTTTAATTTTGACATCTTTTTAATACTGTTTGACAGAGATGAGCAGAAATACTGTAAAACTGTCAAGAAATGTGTGCTTTTACAATATTTTAGGTAAAAAATGACAGGTAACAAAAAATTTCTAAAACCACAAATATGTTTCAGGATATTTGTATTGGAGTAAGTGTTAATGAGGTCTAAGCATGAGTTTTGCATAAAATGTCTGATGTTTAACCACCAGTGTTCAAATGTACTAAACATCGCATGAGAAATTATTTTTTGTTTTATGCAATCATCTGTTTGGACAACATTTTGGTCTGTCAATGACAGACCTTAGCACATACTTGTAGTAACTTACACATACTTATCACAATCTGTACATTTAGTTCCATATAAGCTAATAGATTTATTTTTCTTAAAAGTCTACTTGATATAAATTTTAAAATATTTCTTTAAGAAAGGCATTAAACCTAGAAATGTGACATTTTGACTGCCTCATTCTAGTATGAAAATTATATATGCAGTTTTGACAATTAATAAACATAATTGAAACCTCAGAATAATCTAAGATTGGACAGTGTCAACAAGGTATATATTACCAGGATTCCCTATATGTCAAATTTGCTATTTAGTACTTATTGCAGAGTGGTACACAAAAAGATGTCAGATTTTGACCACTTCATCAGCTTATTGTTGTGGTTGTTGAACTCTAGTACCAGAGGTTGTGGGTTTGACCCATGATCTGGGTGTTATATATGTGTATGTCTTCTTGTCCTATAAAATCCTAATATTTATAAGATAACCCAAGAAAGAAGAGGGAGACATATATATGTTTATTACTCTATAATTTATATACATAAAATTACAAATTAATAAAATTACAGGTTTTAAAATACTAATATATTTTTTACGGATGAACTGTCACCTATCTCGTCAATGCAACTCCTGATAACAACTACAAATCTAGTGTACAGTACAACGCCATCTATCGGGGTACCTGGGAACCCGCGACCAGCATGTTCTATATTCATAAATGTCAAATTTCACGCTGGCCAGGCTTTCCATCCTGAGATAGTGCAGGTAACAGTCACCAGGCACAAGTAGCACTTTATTGCTGTCTCGCTTACACTTGCATTGTACATTGCAAGTCAAACTTGGGACTTTGAACTTTAAAGTTAGCTTGATGTTGTCATTTGGTTTAGTTCTAAATAAGTTGATAATTGTCATTTAAACTTGAGGCTTCAGTACACTGCTGACAAATTCTTCGATTCTCAAAACATTTAATTTAGCCTGCTGTGGTATGGAGTTGCTAAAGATCACGCCAAATCAAAATTTGCCGTGTCCTGAAGGCCTTAGAAAATGGTAAACATATATACAGACGAATTGAGAACTTCCTGTAGGAAGTTTAGTGAAAAATAATCAAAATAGCAAATGACAATATTTTCACAGAAATACTTTAAAAACATTTTACTTTAGCGAATTCTGCGCCTCCAGTGAAAAACGATATAACTTATATAATGCTACTTTTTAGGAGACCGATTTGTTTTAAGTACTTTTTTTTTTCTTCTGGAAACGGTTTAAGTTTTTATGAAATTTTATATGAATATGAAGGAACATTTTAAAAAAACCTGGTAATTTTCTTGAAAAATAGCGTTTTCTAAATTAGATCCTTTTTCACTGGATGTACAGTTTTTTTAAATCTGTAAATAGCTTTTTACTGCAGACAGTTCCGCTACAGATATTTTAACTCATTAGTAACATATTTCGTTTTCTTTTTTAGGGTGATTTTCAGAAATATTCGCTGTTACAGGATTTGTTTAAACTGTTATTTGTACATTATTTAAGTTAAATATCAAGCTTTTAATTGAGAATAATTAAAAAAAAATTACATAAAGTGTAAGTCGTACACAATGTGCTGGTTCCGTTGAAATATCTTTATACTTTTCTTTTAATTTCTCTGTAATTTCCAATTTTTTTCCGATTATATTTTCATACCATCGTTGTTTGAAATACGCAATACTATTTATACTTGTTATTTTTTTGTTTATTGTTTGTGTGTGTGTGTGTGTGTAATAAATGGTTAATTAAATAAAGCTTCGCTACAAGGGTTCTACGGAACCCTAAAAAACAGTCCAACCAACTCCTGTAAAGTGAAAAATCTGAAAATATCACTATTAGAATTTTGTGATGTTTTTCAGACGTAATCTAATTAATATGCAGTTTGTTTTTTCCTACGATTGATTTTACTAATAGCTTGGCTTATCTGTTAATGCTGTATCGAAAATGATGGTGTTGTTTCCAGGACTTGATGGTAGGGGATGAGGCGTCGCAGCTCAGGTCTATGCTCGAAGTCAGCTATCCTATGGAGAATGGGGTATGTAAACGCTTTCGTTAGCGTAACGTTCACAGATTACTTAATAGTTACTACGTTACAGAATCATCAATGAAATGAAAATACCTATGCTTTTATTCACCCCCTTCCTATTCTCACGCAAAAATGTGTCTAAGGCGCTCGTCTTAGCGTTGTTATTACTCCGTACGGGCAGAGCGAGAACAACGCCGGGGCGGCCCGAAGTTTAGGTATTTATAGCAGTAGGTTCGTTCAAGTGACTGAGACTTGGCTGTAGTATTATGCTGAGTCAGCTCCAATTTATTGCTGCGACACATGCATTATTCCTACAATGTAGTTTGTAAACATGTCTTGTATATTTGATTCTCACTTGGTGACAATTCGACCCTTCAGGATCTTTTGTGCCAAATCCCTGTCCATCAACGGTGCCCCAACCCGAATCGGACCACGTGGCCTACGGCGACACAGGTCAAATTTTCTTCTTTGGCATATATGCAGGTTTTCTTACGTTTACGTTACGTTTCTCTTTACCGAATAGCCTAATTTTGCATAACATTAACTTTCTTCCATGCGCGTAGGAGTCAATTTAGGTTGCATTGAATTTTGTAGGTACGTTTAGGAGAAACTGAACAAGCTTTCTTAGGGAGTGCGACTTTTGTACTTGACTTACTCTGCCCCCGCTCGTGCCCACAGGTGGTCCGCAACTGGGAGGACATGTGCCACGTGTGGGACTACACGTTCGGGCCCAGCAAGATGGCCGTGGACCCGCACGAGACCAAGATCCTGCTCACCGAGCCGCCCATGAACCCCACCAAGAACCGGGAGAAGATGATCGAGGTCAGTTTGAATTATTATTAAGGTTGACTGTATTTAGTATCATGGGGTTGGAGTGAGATGGCGCCAGCAGCGCAGTCGTGAAAATAGTTTTTTTTAGGAACTACCACTCAAATGTTAGACGGCCTAGTTTTTGCTCGTTAAACATTTCAAACACCATCTGATCCCAAACTAAAGGAAGACCTTCCATGGTAAAACCTCCCCAGCGCTCTGATTAAGAGAATCTTATCTAATCTGTGTTGAAGTTGAAGTGTTGCCATGAAGGAAAATAATGTTTCGCACCTCATAAGTCACCTCAAAGTTTTTTTTACCTTCATGACTGACAGATGACTTCTGTTATCTAACTTAAGGCTCCCTTCCTCGAAACTAAGGTATTTAATGTATTAAACTGTAGTATTTTCATATCAAAAAATTCGTGTGATTAGTTGAAAGAACTAATGAACAATAATATTATTTGAACTTGTTATACCTGTTCTAATTAATAAGAAGAAAAATTTGAAACGTCACTAATACTGCATAAAAAGACTTCTGGCGTTCATATAGCAAGCACAATTAGGTGGTAAAATGTGTGAAATCTATATATATATATATATATATTGACATCTGTATGTACCACATTTTATGTAAATAAAGAATTACTTACTATTACTATTTACTGAGCAGTCCCTTATCCGATAAAACAGTTTTTTTAAGTTATCACAGATTGAGGTCTGAATAACATGACTAGTAGTGTGTCCTTACGAGGCTGGCATTGACCTTGAGTCACAAGCCACAAAATCAATAAAAAAGAAAAAAAACTTTGGCTTTAGATTCCTTTATCAATAATACTGAAAGTAGTATTCTGCAATTCACAAGTTCTCGTGTTTTAATTTTCCAATTAAAATACAATTTTATTTCAGGTAATGTTCGAGAAATACGGATTCGACAGCGCGTACATCGCGATCCAGGCTGTGCTCACTCTGTACGCTCAGGGATTGATCTCCGGCGTAGTTGTTGACTCAGGTAACATTCATTCCTTTGTGTATTGAGAACCATCAAACGTCAACAACATATTTTAAAACTAAACTAATAAAGTCTCACTCAGTATACTATGATATGTATGTATTTATGTATGTTTATTATATATTTAATGTACGTACTAGCTGTGCCCGCGGCTCCGCTCGCGTGAACTACAGAATCCGTTCCCATTCCCACTCCCGCTTCTGCTGGCGCTTCCGCTCTCGCTCCGGTCTCGCTCCCGCTCCCGAGCCCTCTCCTTCTCCCGCTCCCCTCCCGCTTTCGCTTCCGCTCCCACACCCACTCCCCTTTTCCCACGCCCACACCCACTCCCATTCCCATTCCAAGTCCTACTCGCAGCTCCAAATATAATCCAAAAACATCACAATCTCTGAATAGTATGGAAATATATTGCACAATAACCTTACGTAACTAATGTATTTGAAAACTAAAAATGTCTATAACTTTTGATTGAGTTAGCCGATTGCGATGAAATAAAGACTAACTTTACTCAATCGAAAGTTATGCGAATTTATAGTTTTCGTTAGTATACGCTATACAACAAAGAAGTGTAATGCTCAGCGGCATTCAGATTGCGATGAGTTAGGACGCACGCCAAGTCACGATCCATCATCTCTGCCTACCTCTGTGGGACCAAGGCGTGAGCATTATGTATGTATGTACATTATTGACAGAGTGTGAGGTAATGTTCTTTAACTCGTGATCTGAAACATACTGAGTTATATGTGCAGGTGACGGCGTGACCCACATATGTCCCGTATACGAGGAGTTCGCCCTGCCGCATCTCACGCGGCGGCTGGACATAGCCGGGCGGGATATCACCAGGTATCTCATCAAGGTAAGCTTGATTGTGCACTCGCCTCACGGTTATGAGATCCTGGTACAAACCCCGCCCGTACCAGTGAGTTTTCAAGTACAAAGTCAAAGTCAAAATCATTTATTGCATATGAGTACACTTGGTACATTTATACACGTCATTTTTTTTATCGACTACCGCTTCCTAGGTGTTAGCGCTGTGAAGAAGAAACGGCGCAACAAACTTCACGCAACACATCTTTTAAAAATCAAGTTTGCATACAATTAATAAAGATTTTGCGAGGTACAGTTTATAATACCACAGGAATAGATATCGAATGAGATAGAATGGTGAATTAAACGCGACACGCGTGCCAATTGCAGAAACGAGCAAAAGTGCCATATTGCCCGTTTTCAAAAGTGCCATATTGCCCGTTTTCAAAAGTGCCATATTGCCCGTTTTCAAAAGTGCCATATTGCCCGTTTTCAAAAGTGCCATATTGCCCGTTTTCAAAAGTGCCATATTGCCCGTTTTCAAAAGTGCCATATTGCCCGTTTTCAAAAGTGCCATATTGCCCGTTTTCAAAAGTGCCATATTGCCCGTTTTCAAAAGTGCCATATTGCCCGTTTTCAAAAGTGCCATATTGCCCGTTTTCAAAAGTGCCATATTGCCCGTTTTCAAACTGCCTAACTGTATCTCCTCGCTAGAAACGTGACCGCGTGCCATAAAGAGTGCTCGGGAGGGGCGCGCTGTGTCCGAAAATCGCCACGCGCGAGACTGAAGTAAACAAGTGATGTACCCCTTCTACCGATATCCGTTTCTGTGCTTTTAGGTGAAGAAAAACATCGTGATCCTAGGATTGATATCATCATCTTCATATCCGCCCTTAGACGTCCACTGCTGGACATAGGCCTTCCGCAATGAACGCCACCACACCCGGCCCTCCGCACCCAGCGCTTCCATCTGTCGGCGGGGCGTCTCCACTCCAGAACTCGTCGTTTCTACGACAGATGTGGCCCGCTCACTGCCACTTCAGATTGCTAATCAGGAATAATAAAAAAATAAATTCTTTCTGTAATGCTTAGCTGCTGTTGCTCCGCGGCTATGCTTTCAACCACTCGGCCGACTTCGAGACCGTGCGCATGATGAAGGAGAAACTGTGCTACATTGGGTACAACATAGAGCAGGAGCAGCGGCTGGCCTGGGAGACCACCGTGCTGGTGGAGCCCTACGTGGTACGTTCAAATTCAAAACTTCAAAAATTATTTATTTAACCCCTATAATCCAGTAGTTGATTAAACAATAAGTTTATAAATAACTTACAAGTAGACATTCAGGGTGTAGCACTGCGCTACAAAGTAAGAACTGAGCTACTGCACTGACCCACAGGCCGTAACGCAGTAGTCAGTATAGCGAGTTATAAAACAGGTAATTAATTATTTTGTGTACATAGAAATATTCTGTATAATATTACAGTTTTGGAAGATTAAAAAAAAGGTCTAAAAAAATGAAATTAAAAAGAAGAGTTACAAATTATATAATAATAAAAACATTCATGAAAATAACATATATAGAAAACATACATATATAGAAAGTCGTACTTATAACGAACATTATATAACGAACTTTTGCAATGCGATGTTATCCTATTATTAGGATATCATTTTATCGTCCTATCAAAATGATACTTTTGATAATTTCTTTTAAAAGTTTATATTGAACATGGATATTCAATTGAATTTTTTTTTATTGAGCAAAATTTTACAATATATACATTACAGTAATGTCCACAGAAATGGAAGCCCATTTGTATGTGAACAGAGCGCTCACGTGATCAGTACATTAGTCTACACCCAGCGACAAGAAGTGCTTGTGCAGTTCTTGCTTTAGTAATCCACCTGATACAATGTATTTTAAATCGGATGGCAGAGAATTCCAACTTTTATCCATAACATAACCATAAATTAAGGGAGCAAAGACTGCGGAAGATCACCTTGGATGACTGAGGGTATTATCCGAATTCAACAGGAAATTCACGACCTACATGAATTCAAAAGACAGCACCCACACTTCCTGTTCTTATTCCTATACTTATTTATACACTAGCTGCGCCCGCGGCTCCGCTCGCGTAGACTACAGAATTCGCTCCCGTTCTCACTCTCGCTCCCGCTCCAACTGTAGTACAAACCAATCAATCCAATTGTACTGAAGATAATAATTATACTTTTTTGTTATATTGCATTTTTAAACCTTGGGTTAGATTATTGAAGTTTTAGTAGGGATCCCTAATTTTTTATAGTAAGAATTATAGCCTATGTTACTCAGGGATAATGTAGCATTCTAATGGTGAAAGAATTTTTGAATTCGGTCCAGTAGTTTTTGAGTTTATTCGTTACAAACATACAAATCTTTCCTCTTTATAATATTAGTGTAGATTTAGGTATAAAAAGTAAGAAAACTATTTCTAGACAAACTCCAAGCCTCCTGCAGACTGTGGCGGCGAGACTGGACGTGGACAGTGCTGTTACGCAGCACCGCGTCCACCTCGCCAAACAAACAAACATTTTCGTTTTTATTATTCTAACTAGTGCCTGCGGCTCCACCCGCGTGACTACAGGATTATTTTTGATCGCACTCTCAATCCGACCCCGACCCCGACCCCGACGCCCACGCTCACGCACACGCCCAATACAGCTCCAAGTGTGGTCCTAACTCATCACAATCTGAATTGCACCGAACATTATAAATATACTTCTTTATTATATTGCATACCTACTAATGTATCTGAAAATTAAAAATTCCCATAACTGGTGATTGAATAAGCTGATTGCGATGAAATAAAGACTAAAGTTACTCCGAGTCAAGCCCTATGTTTCTGTGAAAAGTCCCATCAAAATTTCAAAAAAGTTCATTAGCTTTAACGTGATGCGTGCACATACTAACTGACAGGCAAAAATTTCAAAAATGATCGAAATTTTGTTGGATTATTTTCTATGTACAGACCCGCGAAGTTTATGTTTTTATTTATTAGATTATTGTGAGAATTAATTATCGCAGCTACCCGACGGGCGCGTGATCAAGGTGGGCGGGGAGCGGTTCGAGGCGCCCGAGGCGCTGTTCCAGCCGCACCTCATCAACGTGGAGGGGCAGGGCATCGCAGAGCTGGTCTTCAACACCATACAGGCAAGTATCTGCACTCCATAAACCAGTAAAGTTAAAATATTAGTCATCATCATCATCAGGTTATTTTTGTCTCCACTGCAGGAGCACAACCCTCTGCCGGAGACAGACGGAGGATTTGGCCTACACTCCCCGCGCTGACCAGACAATAAATATAAACAGACAAATACAGACGGAAAATATTAGTATACGAAAGAATTGCAGTCGAATATTTATTATTTGATTTCGGACGATAATCCAAAAATATGTACACACAGCATGATCTCCGGAACGTTCTAGGCGCACGGCGTCGTTACGTGACGCGACCCTTATATACCGCCACCGTGTGGTACGTGCGCTAGCCGCGCTATTATTTCCGTCTATTTCTTGCTTTGAGCTTTAAGGAACGCCCGCTCTCAAATGGATGATTGCTGCTGCATACTATGAAAAAATATAAAATAATTAGTATGTTTAACAAAAATTAAAAATACAAAATGGTCGCGTGTTTGAGCGACAAATGTCTAAACAAACATCAACACTCGCGTTTATAATATTAATATGATCATTTCCCTCGCAGGCGGCCGACATCGACATGCGTAACGAGCTATACAAGCACATCGTGCTCTCTGGAGGCTCCACCATGTACCCGGGGCTGCCGTCGCGGCTCGAGCGCGAGATCAAGCAGCTCTACCTGGAGAGGGTGCTCCGGAACGACTGCGACAAGCTGGCGGTGAGCCTTCCGACGTTTACTGTGTATCTCAGCATCACCCTGCCCTATTTTATAGCTTAATAGGTCTATAGTGGAGGTATATTGGTATTGGCTGCTCCGATATATCCCCACTATGGATCTGTTTTATAGCCTATTGCTGCATATGTCGCCAGTTTGCTGCCTGCTAGCTAAGAAGACCGTAAAGTGTTTTGACAACCTTTGGCAAAATTATCAAAAAAGGGGTCAAACTGGTTTGATATCATTCTATGAAAATGTCTAAAGTTTCTTTACCAATTGAAGAATTAGAATTTATCAATCATAGAGTTATAGAAAACCAGTTTGACCCCTTTTTTGACAAATTTCCAAATCCCTCAGTCGCCTTGACGATACCCACGGGAAGATTGGGGGTGGCCCTATTCTAAGCCGGGAACAACACGAACTAACACACATACATAAATAAATACATAGCATTAAACATATAACATGTCTGTTTGATACCCGGCGCAGGCAAGCGACCTAAAGCTTCCCAATCTTCTCGTGGATATCGTCAAGGCGTTTGAATTGCACAAGGGATTGCACCAGGAACGATCAGCAGCGTTCTCCTGTCTATATGTTATGTCCATACAGCGTAAACGAATTCTTGCAATGATAATTAATATAAAGGGTGTAGATTAGTATAAGAACCAGAACCATGACATTTTAGAAATATTTTGAAATTAATGATTTATAACACTTATTGAAATTCTGATTTGACTTTATTTAAATGTTATATATTTGTGTTGTATCGTTGTGTTGCATGTTGTATGTGTATTGCTACTATTTTAATTGCTACACCCCGGTGGGTAAAATTGCACTGATCAATTACCAAATATTGTATATTTTCATAACATCTGCACCTACATGTAATTTATGGCAATAAATGAATTATGATTATTATGATTATTATATTAAGACATTACTGCGATCACCAATCCGCCTGCCAGTCAAGTGCAAATCCCCCAATGGACAACGAGGCTTGTGTTCAGCAGTGGACATATTTCTGCTGATGAGACTGGGAACTATATGAAACAGGAATCCTCACACAGTGTTGTTTGTTGTGCGCAGAAGTTCAAGATCCGCATCGAGGACCCCCCGCGGCGCAAGGACATGGTGTTCATCGGGGGCGCCGTGCTGGCCGAGGTGTGCAAGAATAGGGACAACTTCTGGCTCTCCAAACAGGAATATCAGGAGCTGGTGGGTATTGTACTAGATGTAGTCCTATTCAAAACAGACCTTACTAGACATTTTAGATAATATTGTATATATATGTCCGAAAATATATATATGCCGGCGAAATAATAAAAGAGGAGCTGATTTGGATGCACAGTGTGTGCTCGGCGCGCCGTTCGGCGAGCGTCGCGAGCACGCGCTGGGTAGGCCGGGCGCGGGCGCGGGCTCGAGACAGCGTTCGCTCGACACGCGTGCGGGGCGCAGGCACCACACGGACGGATCGTCTGCCTTCTAAAATCGTTACTTGATGATGTAGTGTAATTTCATGTAGTGTCATTTAAGTCAGTAAACGTGTTAACTTTGTAACGGCGTTAAACTCAATTTGGGAGCCCACACTTTCTGCGGAACCAGGAACCTACGACATCAGAAGTGGGATCGAACCCCACGCCCTCAGAAGAGGCACCTACGACATATATCTCTCTTTTTGAGGCATTGTGACAATAACAGGAATAATATAAGAAATAAAAATAACTTTTTAACTTTTTTTTATTAGTATTAATTGTTTTACCAGGGTTAAGACTTAGTAAGTAAATCGTTCACGGGGCAATGTATACGCTTCTACAACAAACTACCAGAACAATCTTAAATATGACGGACAGAAAGTTTAAGATTCACATTAAAAAACAACTTTGTAAGAAAGCCTATTGTAAAATGACGATTATTTGAATTACAAAGATGCCTGGTACTAATGTTAATCCAGCTTCGCAAAATCTTTATTAATTGTATGCAAACTTGATTTTTAAAAGATGTGTTGCGTGAAGTTTGTTGCGCCGTTTCTTCTTCACAACGCCTAGGAAGCGGTAGTCGATAACAAAAATGACACTGGAAGATACTAAGCATTCTATTTCAATTAGTAAGATGCTATTTGTTTGTAGTTTTCTTAATACATACATACATAATGCTCACGCCTTGGTCCCAGAGGGGTAGGCAGAGACGATGTATCGCCACTTTGCGCAATGTAATATTGCAAAGCGGCTTTCCTTCGTCCGCTTTTCGCCCCGTGATACCCCTTGACGTGATGTGTTGCGAACAACATCGCCGCCTTGTTGAGGTACCACGATTAGCTAGGGAAATAATTGTCCACCTCATCAGAGCCCTGCATGATTCGGTGAGGCTAATAGTGCCCGGAGTTCGCCCAGCTCCGGGATGTCGGCACGCTTACGACCAGGCTAGCCCCTGGACACGCATCCATCGGTACGGCAGACCTTGGATTGGCGAACGGGACAGGTATTGGGGCGAGAGAGACAGGAGATGGGGGGGGGGGGGGTAAGGAATATAGGGTAGGTATGGGATATCGCTATTACGGATTTAATTTAATCTTTTAATTTTTTACAGAACAGTAGGCTTTTACTAACAATATGGATGTATTTCCGAGTTCAATAAATAATTATAATTTCTTTTCAGGGCCTGGGCTGCCTCAGGAAGCTGGGACCGCGTGCTAGTTAATAACAACAAATTGTACTTGTATTATATACACAGTTACTTGTATCTCGGCGTACTGCTTCTAGGGGGGACTGGTACCAGCTAAGGAAAGTAAGCCGTAGGGCGATTTCTTCCAACTAAACATGAACTTGGTAACCCCAAAGGTTGTTTGGTAGAAATCGCTTTTAGCGATAAGACCGCCAAATGTACTTGTGTAAGCTACTTTATCATTGTGTCTTTGTATTTTTATCTTGCATTATAGAGTAATTGAAATCTTTAAACAAATCCATACTTTGTTAGCCTTGCTCTAAAGCAGGGTTGGCATGTTTTTAACAAAGTGTTTAAAACATCTGTTTTAAACATGTTTTTTATTATTTAAAACATGTTTTTTATTGTTTAAAACTGTTTAATTTGTTTAAAACATGGTTTAAAACATGTTTTATATTTAAAAAAACTGTTTTTTATCCAACCCTGCTCTAAAGGAATCCTAACAGTTTCTGTCAATGTTAATTCAAAACTTTGGAAATGCAAAAACAATTGAGTCATGTTTGTTCATTATCAGCCTGCGAGAGTCCACTGCTGGACATAGGCCTCTCCCAAGACTGCACGCTGCACGGCACTGAACCCTATCCTCGGGTCTTCTCATCCAGTCACCCTAGCCACATGACCGTATCGCATCCCCCAATGAACAGCCCACCAAAAGTGTCATTCTATTGGGGAGGCTTATGTTCAGCAGTGAACGTATATAGGCTGATTATGAACATGCTACCCGTGCTTTCGAAACAAGTTTTTAGCTCGGTTAAAGCAAGCCGCAGTCAGGTCGGTCTCACGTTCAACTCCTGTATTTTTCAACATAATCGAGGTACAAGTCACTGTGTAATAAATTACGTATTGTAAAAATGTAATATTCCATTATTGTAATTCGTTTTATTAATTAATTGTAATATTTTTTTTTACTGCCATAAGAGATAGCATTGCAATATACGAGACTTCAGGTGAATATCATAGGAAAGTAATGCCCGAAATGCAGAAGGCGAATGCGTGGTGAAGGCGTGGCGATAGCGGTACGCTTCATACAAATCCCGCTTCCCGCGGCGGTACTTACTGCCTTGTCTCACACCCTGTAAGATAGATAGATAGATAAACTCTTTATTGCACACAAATTAAGGATAACAATAAAATAGGTACAGATTTTTGGAAAGTGTGTGTTTATCGCTTAAAGCGATCTCTTCCAGGCAACCTTTTGAAAGGTTGGCTGGATGTGATCTCTTTAAGAAATAAGCTCACCTTTGTACACACAATTTATTACTGTATTTAGTTTTAAGTTGTGCAATAAAGAATATATATATATATATATATGCTCTATGTGTAGTGTCTCAAACTAAATCAAACAATACAAAAAACTGTAGCACGCCTTCGCTTTCTGTAAATCCAGGTGAAGAGCAGATGAGCTCCAAATTGGTCCCTCTGCAGCAAAGGACAAGCAATGTGGCCAGAAGTTTATTTTATGAAAGACTTAAGATTCTGCATTTACGAGATAGATTTTTTTCTTCTAATAAGTAATTTACGTCAGGTAGACATTGTATGAACAATTTTTTTTGTATTATTAATTAATAAATACATATTGTAAAATGTTTTTTCTTAATATTTTTTAACTTTTTTTTTATATATAAACATAGACGAAGTGGAAACGATCTATTTGGACTCGAGGGCGTTTTGAAATGATAGCAAAATGATTCAACTACTGTTATCAAATGATAACTCAGTCACTCCAAAGGTTGACTGGAATAGAGAGGTAGGATACATTCTCCTTTTAACACAAATTTGTTGATACAATTAGGGTACAGATACACATGCTAATTTCGAGCAAATGCTATCTACTAGCATGTGAATACAGCAATGAGCATGCTACTAAATCGTAAGCGATCTCTATGTACTCCTAGACTTTGAAACTTGTCCAGTTACTACGCAGAACATTTAGTTATTTACTAAATATTGACGCTATTTACCCGTAGCGTCCGTTTGTTGCCCGTGGTACTACCAGTAGTACCACGGGTAAACAAACAACCCGTAGAACTACCAAGCGATCCAGTAGTACCACGGGAAGTTTATTTTTTACCGGTAATAATTTAATGTTCTGCGTAGTAACTACACAAGTTTCATTGCGAATGTAACCAAGTTGCGGCTCCCGGAGCCGCATTTGTGTGGAACAGATCGATTGTTTGGGACGCTACATCTATTGTACATAGAGATCGTTGTAAGCCGTTTGAGTTTTGAGCATGCTACATGTGGTGTGGATGGAAGTAGGTGAGCTAGTAGCACACGTGAGAACGTGTTTGCTTATTAGCATGCTAGTAATGGATAGTCTTGTTGATTTCATTTTGCAAGAAACTGGCATTAACAACGTTGATCACTTGGTTCACTTATAGGAGTATAATTTTCAACTTCATGCGGCGTTACTTTTTAAAAGGAAATTTTAAAGGAAATATCCTGATTAAGTTGGTACAACTCGTCATGAGCACGCTACAATTAGCATGATTCTTATTAGCTACTAGCTGACCCGTGCCCACTTCGTTGGGCGGTAAACATCTTTTCATTTTTCGGATTAAGCCCATGTATGACACTCACAAATAACGTGGCTTTCTATTAGTAAAAGAATTTTCAAAATCGGTTCAGTAGATCCAGAGATTATCCGCTACAAACTTTAGCTCTATATAATATTAATACAGACTAATGGGCCTTTACATACGAATGGAAAAAAAAAAAAACTTTTTTTGTACTCTAACATAATTTATTTCTAGGAAAAACATTACAATGTACAATTTTTATCCGCGGTACTACCAGTGTTGCAAGCATATCCACAGTTTCTTCACAAAATCGGTTGATTAATCGACAATGGAATGGTAAAACCAAAGATTAAGTATAATAATGCTTGATCCTCGGTTAAAACAGCTGAAACGAATTTATACGGTCGCGATCCTCAGCAGTGAGGAAACGAAGATACATACACTTGTCTAATCTCAAACTAGGATTTTCTCCTGTGCTATGGGAATTAAACAAGGATAGGACAATCCACAAATATACAAAGTTGTCCCTCCACAGTGGGAATCGAAGCCCAGCGACACACACAACTACACTCAACGCCATACACATAAGTCAATGCCGCTAATTTGTCATTTGGCTAGATCCTCAGCATCCGAAAGCAATATTTACGACCTCCGTGGCCGAACGGGATAGCTCTCGGACTGCCACGCCGGATGTTGCGGGTTCGAATCCCGCTAGGGCAAATGTTCGTATGATGAATATCAATGTCCCAAGTCTTGCACGTAGTTTTATTAAGTACTAGCTGTTGCCCGCGACTTCGTCCGCGTGTACAACTTAATATCACAAATTATTATGTATTTCCCGTAGGAATGGGATTTTTTTTCGGGATAAAAACTATCCTATGTCCTATTCCAGGACCTAACCTATATGTGTGCCAACACTGAGAAAAAAATAAATAGCCCTCCTACTTACGTAAGGATAAAAATATACCACTATTACATAAGTAGCCGCCCCCATTATAAATGGTGTCACCTACAACTGATTCAGTAGCCGGCCACATTACTAAGTAACCAAACTACTTAATAATATGGCCGGCACACCATTTATAATGGGGGCGGCTACTTATGTAATTGTGGTATATTTTTATCCTTACGTAAGTAGGAGGGCTACTTAATTTTTTCTCAGAGAAGTTTCATCACGATCCGTCTAGTGGTTGAAGCGTCATTGAGTAACAAACATACAAATATCCAAATTTTCGCATTTATAATATTAGTAGAATTCTATGCCAATGAGGCGGTTATTGGCAATCGAATGACATACGTGATGAAATACTGCGATATCTCGTTTCACTTTTACGAACACAAACGATTATGCCCGACACGTCAAGTAACTTCTCGAACACTTATCTCTTCCAGTCAACCTTAGAGCAACTGAAGACTAGTATAATGCCTTTAGTGTTAACTTTTGATAAATTAAAGGTATCAAATTTTATTTTCCCAAACCATTTTTTTATGAATTCAAATTTTTTGATTGATGAAAACATAGTAGTATTTCATAGAATTCTAGAAGTTTCGGCCATTTTCTCAAAATTCTCTTTTAAAACGTTTGTGGAGAGTACGTCAATAGACGTCATACCGGTGGCTACTACCGTGATAACACGTCTATGGACGTTGCATTTCGTATTGTCTCGTCGTCATCGTGAACTCACGTCACATGGGCTGTGACTGTGTCCACGAATATGTTAACACTTGGCGGATTTCTCTCAGAATTACTACATCAAAAGAGAGTACTTAAGTAATGAACAGTTTTGTAGTAGGTACTAAATTGTTGATGCTAATGCTGACAATAGATGGCGTGGCACTGATATATACTCTGTAAATATTCTAGCGTTTCAACCGCAGTCAGTCCACCTTACTATCATTCTCAATCCAGACTCGAAAACGACAAGAGCCACGTCAATTTCGATACTTCCAAGGTATATACTACGCCAACTAAAATTTTGGGACAATTTTGTTTTTATCAAAATCGAGTCATCAAAGCAAGTCATTTGTTTGTGAACAGGAGTTAAATATGGTTTTAATAATAGGTATCGATTTTATTATGTATCTCTTTTAGAGATAAGTTCGTCTTTGTACGCAAAATTTCCTAATTGCAGTTTTTTTTAAATTGGAATTGAAATCGACGCTAAATATGGTGGAGCCACACTGACGTAGAATTCAGATAATATCAACATCGAATGGTCTGGATGTCATGTCTCTTAATAGCAAAAAACAATAGGATTTACAATGCTGTTTGCCTTTTCAAGTACCTCTGTACTTATTATATTCTAACCCTTGAAAATACCTACTTAGGCCTACCCTAATGGGTCAGGGAACGTACCCATACTACGTGACCCGTTCAAGGGGTCTTCAAAATACCACGCTTTGTCACAGGGGCGGGAGAGGGCTTAGGTTTTCGTCACGTAGTTAACATCCTCTAGGAAAATCTCGCGCTTTTTCGAGCTATATTCAAATATGGTGCGCAGCTTTTAGCGCTTTTTAAACTCTCAGGTGGCAACACTGACGTACGTTTCGTCAGCTGAGCCGTAAAACACATTACTAGAAATATATATCGTCAGCTGATTGAAAACTGACAGTTTATTCTTCTTGATAATATTTTGTTTACTTGTCATTATAGGTATGCACGCACTTTTGGCGTTACGCGGCAAGCGCCGTATTAATAAAGACAAATATGAGCCAAATATAATTTTTTTAAACAAAAAATGGTTTACAACCATATTTATGAATTATTAAGTGAAAACTAGAAGGGGAAGGGGGCTTCTGGCATACACAACGGGTGGTCACCGAGGGGGGGGGGGTAAAATTGTAAAAAAATTGTCAAGTAGTTTGCGTACGTTCCCTCAGGTAGCAAGTTCTGATAAGCACTTATCCAAATATATCATCCTAGCTGTGCCCGCGGCTCCGCTCGCGCGGACTACTCGCTCTCAATCAGACTTCGACTACGACCCCGACCCCCATTCCCACACCCACTACAGCTCTAAATGTATTCCTAGCTCATCGCAATCTGAATGGCATCGAACATTATAAATGTCGTGTTAAAAAAACTCCGAGTTTAAGCCCTATGTTTCTGTGAAAACTACATCAAAACTAAAATTCAAAAAATGATCGAAATGTGTTCTATTACTTATCCTTAGACCCCCCCCCCCATGTACAGACACGCGAGGTTTACCTAATGACATTATTCGTAATGCTTAAGAAGTAGTCTCTCCGCTAGGTCTGCGTTAATTCTTAGATTTTAAAATCTCACAGCTATATATATAAAGTATCTTTATTTCTAGTCACATCCATCCCTGTATATATACACAACATCCCTACATTAGTGTTGCAGGAATATCTATCGACTGTCGATAGTTTTCAATTATACTGTCGTGACGTCAGCAAAACTAATTAGCAAGCTGAAGTGGCAGTGGGCGGGGCACATCTGTCGCAGAAGCGACGGCCGTTGGGGCCATGGATCGGCACGCGCAGGGTGGGACGCCCCGCCGCCAGATAGACCGACGACCTGAACAAGGGGGCCGGAAGCGGCTGGATGCGGAGGGCGGAGGCTGGGTGGGGTGGTGTTCATTGGGGAAGGCCTATGTCCAGCAGTGGACATAAAGATGACACCACAGGTACTATATCAGCTCTAAGTACAGCACCTTAGGTTTAACAGTGGCTATAGAACAGCGATAGAAGAGTGGTATAAGAGATCTATAGTAGCCGTCCTTAGCACCGTAGAGTGGTATGGTGGAGCTCGACGTGAGAATATGTAATGAGATAAACGTAACGACATAATCTCACTCATTTATAGTGCGACAGTATTATAATCTCATTAATAACACCTTACGTTCTACAGTGGCTATACAATAGCGATATAATGGTGGTATAAAATCACTATTAGCACCGTAAAGCGATAAGGTGACATCACAATGGTATTATAGACGTAGACATAGTATGGTTGAAATTGCGTTATACCTATATAGGACTATTTGACCATAGATATTTTTGCAACACTACCCTACAGCCTACAATACAGCTCACAGCGCCATCTTGCGGCCCTCTATGGAGATATCGACCGCGCGCCGCGACCCGCTCTTCATCCGCTTCTGGTCTATAAACCGCTTCATTTGCTTCTCGTAGCGGGTCATCTTTTTCTTGCTCACCTGCACGGATATAAAAAAAAGAATTATTGGCAACACCGGATTCCGTCCCAGTGCGTTATATGCTTTATAACATTAGGCAACACTTGTACACTAAATATTTATTTGGCTCAAAAGGACTTAGTTTCCAGAGCCGTAAAACACATTATTAAAAAAATTCGAGGAGGTTTTATGTCTGTGCGTGTGTACACTATGAAGGAAACATAAATAAACGTGACTGAGCAGATCTTCTTAAAGCAGATAACCTCCTAACCTCAAACCTTACTAAAGCTTACCATCAACGTTAGTAAGGGAATGAACTAAAGAATAGTGGAAGTTATAGATAGGATGCAAACAGCTCGTACCCAAGGCCGTAAAATCTATAATCATCACAAAAATATTTATTCCCGGGGAAAACTTGGCAGTTACCTGAAGGTTATTATAGTTGCGGATATTATATTTTGGGGTTCCGTTCGGTCGGAAACTATGGAAGAACATTTTGGTAAACTAGACCTCTTGCTCCTGAAGGAATAAACGTAGCACCATATAAATGTGGTACGTAGTATTTCATAGTAAACAGAGAGTAATGCAGTATAGTTAAGGGTCATGTAGTACACAAACAGTGTTACAGTGCTGTGAAAAGTACAAAGTACTGATCCGTGACATGTTTAGCTCAAAACTGGACTTGGGTTTCATAGTACACAGAGAATAATGTAGTGTAGTGAAGTGTCATGTAGGACATAAACAGTGATACAGTGTAGTGTAAAGTACAAAGTACTGCCCCGTGACATGTTTAGCTCGAAAGTGGACTTGGGTTTCATAGTACTCAAAGAATAATACAGTGTAGTGAAGTGTCATGTAGTACACAAACAGAGATACAGTGCTGTGTAAAGTACAAAGTACTGATCCGTGACATGTTTAGCTCAAAACTGGACTTGGGTTTCATAGTACACAGAGAATAATGTAGTGTAGTGAAGTGTCATGTAGGACATAAACAGTGATACAGTGTAGTGTAAAGTACAAAGTACTGCCCCGTGACATGTTTAGCTCGAAAGTGGACTTGGGTTTCATAGTACTCAAAGAATAATACAGTGTAGTGAAGTGTCATGTAGTACACAAACAGAGATACAGTGCTGTGTAAAGTACAAAGTACTGATCCGTGACATGTTTAGCTCAAAACTGGACTTGGGTTTCATAGTACACAGAGAATAATGTAGTGTAGTGAAGTGTCATGTAGGACATAAACAGTGATACAGTGTAGTGTAAAGTACAAAGTACTGCCCCGTGACATGTTTAGCTCGAAAGTGGACTTGGGTTTCATAGTACTCAAAGAATAATACAGTGTAGTGAAGTGTCATGTAGTACACAAACAGAGATACAGTGCTGTGTAAAGTACAAAGTACTGATCCGTGACATGTTTAGCTCGAAAATGGACTTGGGTTACATAGTACTCAGAGAATAATACAGTGTAGTGAAGTGTCATGTAGGACACAAACAGTGATACAGTGTAGTGTAAAGTACAAAGTATTGACCCGTGACATGTTTAGCTCGAAAATGGACTTGGGTTTCATAGTACTCAGAGAAAAATACAGTGTAGTGTACTGACCCTGGACATGTCGACGTCGCAAGTGGACTTGGGGCGCACCACGTAGTCCTTGTTGGACGGCATGGGCACGCGCGCGCGCGCCACCCACCCGGGGTCGCCCGGCCGCAGCGTCCTGACACATACAACAACAATTAACATGATTTCACCGCTGTCTGGTAGCCGTATGGTTCTATCTCCCTTCTTGACCTCAATGTCATCTGATGGTAGGTGAGGTGTAATATTTAATCTATTATATATATATGAAAGGAAAGTGCAAGTGTGTATTCTGTAAAAGAATTCTTGGAGCATAGGGTCGGATGACGTTGGGCAATACTTAAATTATTTATTTTGACTTTCTGACTGTACTTTTTAACTTAGACATTTCAATGTGTTGTTAATGTTTATTGTAATGAATAATTGTACAAATTTGCATGCTATTGATAATGGCTGAATTGGTGTTACTTTAGGCAAATTTAAACACCGGGCATTTGTACCAATTTAAGAGCAAGTAAATGATTTCTCTCTTTCTTTCTTAAAATTCACACAATATCGTCAGTGGAAAGGTAAAAACGCTAGAGCGACACATTGGTCGAAAATGAGTTATACGAGGGGCGTTCAAAATATTCTCGGTATTGATATCTTACAACCTCTTTTTGAATTTGTTTTGTTACTGGCTGCTAAGGTTCATTCGTTGACTAAAAAAAAAGTATAATTCAAACCGAGATGTTCTTTTGTTTTTCTGCAATTTCTGAACAAACATGAACACTATGAGTGAATTAACAATGTTAACGAAATTAGAACATCGTTCCGTCATAAAATTCTTGACAAAACAGGGTAAAAATCAAAAAACCATAAAAGAGGAAATGGATTGTGTTTACCGTGAGTCTGCTCCTTCTTTATCTACCATTCAAAAGTGGTCAAGCGAATTCAAACGTGGCAGGGAGAGTATTAAAGATGACCCTAGACCTGGCCGGCCTGTAGTAGCTACTTCACAAGAAAATATTGATCAGGTGGAAAACCTTATATTGGAAGATGGTCGAGTGAAGATAAAATCAATAGCTCAAGTAACCAATCTTTCTATTGGTACCGTACATGATATTATCCATGACCATCTTAATATGTCAAAAGTGAGTGCAAGATGGGTTCCGCGAATGCTGACTCGGCTTCAAAAAGATATGCGTGCAGCTTGTTGTTCCGATTTTATTGACCTGTGTGGCGAAAATCCTGATGAGGTGCTGCAAAAGATAGTTACTGGAGATGAAACCTGGGTTCATCATTATGACCCAGAGAGTAAACAGGAAACCATGCAGTGGCACATTAAGGGTTCAGCTCATCCCAAGAAGTTCAAGGTCGTCCCTTCCGCTGGCAAGGTTATGGCAACAATATTTTGGGATTGTGAAGGAGTATTGTTAATCGATTATAAAGAAAAAGGTGTAAATATCACAGGACAGTACTACGCAAACATTCTACGTCAATTAAGGGATGCAATCAAAGAAAAGAGGCGAGGAAAGTTAACCAAAGGTGTTCTGCTTCTGCATGACAACTCCCCTGTCCATACTGCTCATATTGCCAAGGCAGCTATTGCTGAATGTGGGTTTGGAACTATAACTCATCCACCGTATAGTCCGGACTTAGCCCCCAGCGACTTCTTTTTGTTCCCCAATCTCAAAAAGGATCTGCGTGGAAATCGATTTTCTGACGATGAAGCGTTGAAGGCGGCAGTGGACGAGCATTTTTACACCAAAGATAAAAAATATTATTATGAGGGATTAAAAAAAATAATTGATCGATCTTTTAAGTGTATTAACATAGGGGGGGAGTATATTGAAAAATAAAAATATCAAACTTTTCGTACTTGTTTGTCTTCATTCGAATACCGAGAATATTTTGAACGCCCCTCGTATATACCATTCGACTGTATTTTTTACTGCGTCGATCTGACTATGTATATGTTTAGCGTTTTTTAAATTCAATTCAATTACTCTTTATTCCACGTAAATAATAAAAAAAACATTATTAACATTTTTTATATTTTCAGGTGATTTTCGCTAAAGCGACATCTATATCGTAAAATAAAAGACCTATAATGATTCTTTGTTTTACATAATTAAGCAGTTGTTATACAATCGTATTTTTTTTTCATGTTACATAAAAATACTCCTCATATTTTTATGAGATAAACCTTTCTCCTGTAAAATTGTCAAATTGGCGCTTTAGCGTTTTTACTTTTCCACTGACGATATGTACTTATACAAGCGAACGAAGTCGCGGGCAACAGCTAGTTAAGTATATGAAAGTAAAATGTGGTATCAATTTGCGGCCCGTGCAGCCCACTCACTTGGCATCCGGGTCCTGGTCCGCGCCCGGGTGCTCCGACCGGGCGCGCTTGGCGGGCGGCCCGCCGCCGGCCCCGGCGGGCCGCGACCCGGCCATAGCCATGTCGCGCGCCTCGCGTTCCTCGCGCGTCATCGCTAACGGGACAAACAACAATATATTAGTCGAACATGCCGAGTCACAGTATGTTTTTTGCGCTAAAAAATCGAGTTTCCAATCAGTTTTCAATCAGCTGACGTCAGCTGGTATATGTGCGTCAGTGTTGCCACCTGCGAATTAAAAAATTGCTAAACGCTGCTCGCTAATTTTGAATATAGCTCAAAAAGTGCGATATTTCCCTAGATCATATTGATTACGTGACGAAAACCTAACCCCCCCTACCCCTGTGACAAAGCGTGATATTTTTAAGACCCCCTCCCCTAAACGGGTACGTTGGCTACAAGGCGGCTCGCTCCTGGGTGGCTCTGATCGATGACAAGTTTGCACAGACACCTGCCGCCTCCTATACGCGGGAGCACTGACCCTTGAAGTCCGTGGAGAGGTTGAAGATGGGCCGCGCCCACTCCGAGATGAGTCGGCCGGCGCGCTCGCGGTTGGCCTTGGTCTCCTTGGGGTGCTTGTAGAGGTACATGACGGCCTTGCCGATGCCGGACTGCTTCAGCAGCGACTTGTCGATCGACGGGAAGTCGTGTAGCAGCTGGAACGAAAATAACATGTTCTGTACAAATATTATCTTCTCAGGGGGCCAGGAAGACCAGGCGACCCTTCAGGATCTTTTGTGCCAAACCCCTGTCCAGACTTCACATGCGGATCAGTATTTCTTTTTTGTCATATGCAGGTTTCCTGACGATGTTTGCCTTCACCGAAAAGCCTGTGGCATTATTAATAAACCGTACTTAGGTTTCGAAAGACTCATTGGTACGGGCGGGGTTTAAAAAAACCCACGACCTCATGAACGTGAGACGAGACCGGCACGCGCAGGGTGGGGCGCCCCGGCGACCTGAAGAAGGCGGCCGGAAGCGGCTGGATGCGGAGGGCGGAGGACCGGGTGTGGTGGCGTTCATTGGGGAAGGCCTATGTACAGCAGTGAACTTCTAGGGTCTGACATCAATGAAAACGCATCCGTACGTAGTATTGACATTACCTTGAGTATGGACTCCCTGATGAGCAGGCAGGGCAGCGCTCTGTTGGGCATGGGCGCCAGCCAGTCGCAGAGGACATTCAGCACGTTGTGCTCCAGGAAGGCCAGCTGCAGGTCGCGCTTGATCAGCTGCGACATGGCTTTCTTCAGCAGCGACACCTGGAAAAATAGACTTCGTTACGCCTTTTCCATCAAAACATTTGCCCCTAGCGAGATTCGAACCCGCAAACTCCGGCGTGGCAGTCCGAGAGCTACCCGTTCCGCCACGGAGGTTGTGTTAAATAATTGTTGGTGTGTTAATGCGTGTCGCGTGTCACGTATCGAGTGTCACGTGTCGCGTGCCGCGTGTAAGTGTCGTGTGTTGCGTGTCACATGTCGCGTGTACGTGTCGTGTGTCAAGTGTACGTGTCGTGTGTCACGTGTACGTGTCGTGTGTCAGGTGCCGCGTGTCACGTGTACGTGTCACGTGCCACGTGCCGCGTGTACGTGTCGGGGCGCACCTTGCGCACGGCGGGCTGGTTGCGGCGGTTGAGCTCGCGGTCGTCGTCGGCGGCGGCGCGCATCTGGTGCAGCAGGTGGGCGATCAGGTCGTCGTTGTCGTTGATGATGTCGATGTCGCGCCGGCGCCGCCGCCCGCGCCGCTCGTCGCGCCGCCGCGCCAGCATCACCTGCGCACGACACACTTTATTTATCTACATTTTCTTTCGACGATGTTGTCTATGCCGTGTGCGGTAGAGTAGAATAGGACCACTCCAACTCTTTCCGTGGATGTCGTACAAGGCGACTGAGGGAATACATTATAGAACATCAATCAGGCCTCCCCAACCCGTCTGGCCAGCGCGGGGAGTGTAGGCCGAATCCTCCGTCTGTCTCCGGCAGATGAGAGAGGGTTGTGCTCCTGCAGTGGAGACAAACATACCCTGATGATGATGATGTTGTTCGCCACACAACACGCGGGCACAGCTAGTCTGTAATATTGCAATATTTTAAATGTCTAAATGTCACACCACTCACCTCGAAGTCGGACATGCCACCTGCGGCCTCCATGGAGCTCCCGCGCGCCACGCCCTCGTCATCGGACGACGAGTCTGCCGCCGCGGTCGCCGCCGCTGCCGGGGCCTTCTCGGGCTCCGCCCCCTCCTTCTGTGTCTCTGCGTCGGCCCCTTCCGGTCGGTCGCCGTCTTCATTGTCCGAGTCTAGACGCACGGCGCGTCGTCGGGCTGCTATAGATACAAAATCTTTATGCTGAGCTCCTGGTATATATTTCTTGTAATTATCACCTAGTTTTCGAGAATAAGGATGAAAGAGCAGTGTAAACGCAATAATAAAGAATAAATAAAATTATGAGCATAGGAAATTGTGACATAGTGTTGGGAAATGATAAATCTATACCTATAATAAAACTGTAACTGGTCTATGTCTGTACTTGGGAGACATTGTAGAAAAATGTGTATGAGGGGTCTTTATAGGACCAATAAAAGCCAAAATAATTGTTTTTAGAATTACTGTCTCATCATCATCCTCATCTAATTCTAAAAACAATTATTTTTGGCTTCTTTTGGCTTCTATTGGCGTTTTTAGAATTACTGTCTGCATGTTTGTTACCTCATCACGCAAAAACTACTGAATGAAATTTGATGCACTTTTCACAGTTGTCTTGTTCTTGTCTTTTTTTGTGTTTATCTAGAAAATTGGGAAGCTCACCTCCGGGTGATGGCGACCCGGACCCAGACCGCGACCGCGATCGAGACCTGGGGGAAAAAATTGCATTAATACCCACTAAATATCAGTTTCAACAACTAATACTTATTTATTATGGAAAATGTTACCTAGATCTGGATTTAGCAGAGCCAGACTTAGACCGTGAACGCGACCGCGACTTGGAGCCGGATCGTGACCGCGACCGGGACTTGGAGCGCGACCGCGACCGGGACTTTGAACGCGATCTCGAGCGAGACCCCGAGCGGGACCGCGATCTAGACTTGGAGCGCGACTTGGACCGCGATCCGGACCGCGACCGTGAGCCGGATTTATGTGATCCGGACCTGGAGCGTGATCTGCTCTTTCTGTCACTTGCTGAAGTAAAAAAAAAACATGAAAAAAATTAGATAACAGATGCACATTTAAAAAGCATCTGTTATCTAATTTAATAACCAATTAGTGTCAATCATGAAGGAAATTTTTTTGAGGTGACTTATGAGGTGCATAAAATTATTTTTCTTCATACTATGGATATAAATAAATAAATAAAAACATTTAAGGTAAGAAAGTCTGTACTTGTTGTTGTTGCTTGGGTTTTTTAACAGTCAAGTGTATACCAGACAGTCAGCCCATCTGATGGTAAGCAGTCACTGTCACCAATAAACCTGCGCCTTAGACATTTCGTTCGCGAACAAAAACTCTTCAAATCTCAAGACAAATCTCTCATAACACAACACTGCGCCGCTCCAGCGCCGCGCGATCTGCATTCTGCCCGCTGGCTTCGACACCGGGTGTGCGGTGCCGCGCCGCTCTCCGCGCCGCTGCCTTCGTGGCCAGTTCCATATAAATCTTTGCATTGAAACGCACCGCTCCAGCGCCCCCGCAGCTCGCCGACTCCGTGTCAGAGGCCTTATCAAACAAGCACGTGTACGAACAGGTTGATCTGTTTGTAGTAGGAGTTAATTAAATCCGTTCGCTTCTATTGTACAATTGACGGAAAAAAAAATATGACTTCCTACTAACCTAGTTTAAGACCTACTAATTATATATGGATTGTATATCTTTCTGAAATAAATAATTTTCATTTCATTTCTATGGAGTGCCAGTGTGTGACCTAGGTTTGGTTCTCACATAGCAGAACAATACTCAGTCCCGGGCAGCACATAACAAAATCGGCGATCGGCGCATCGACGTAATGTCAGTACAGAGATTCTAAGGCGTTCGAGTACATTCCACCGTTATAGCTGATAAAAAAAAATTAGATATACTAGACCTGGCTTGGCCGACGTAGACCGAGACCGGGACCGCGACCCAGAGCGCCGCGAACCGGAGCGCGACCGACTCGCGCGCGTTCCTGAAAATGAACAATTTTTTACTATAAAAACTTTATTTCAGAGGTAAGTTCACATAAGACAAAATTTACATAAATTTATGATGGTAATTTAATTAAATTAATATATATTCTTTATTGCACACATTTTAAAAGTAAATACAGTTACAAATTTTGTATACAAAGGCGAGCTTATCTCTAAAAAAGATCTCTTCCAGCTAACCTTACAGGGTGTGGGACAAGGCACTAAGAGCGAGGGGGCAAAAAGTGCATAATATACTACATAATAACTAAATACTGAAACTACTTTACATATATATATATATATATATATATAGTAAATAAATATTTATAATAAATATAATAAACATACATAAATACATAGGAATAGTTAAGAGTGTAAATATGTGGTACTGAAGCATAAACTAGGTTTCCCTGTATCAGAGGCTTCAGGTCTCTCTCTTAGGACAGTTTGTCAACTGTAGATTTTGTGTGTAGTGAGTGATATGCGAATTTGAATTGGGTTGAAGTATATACGAAAGGAAAATAGAAATTTAAATCAGGAAATTATAGTACATTTTGACAGTAGTTGAGGAAAGTTTCCGCCGTGTTGTCTCCGGTAGAGTAGAATAGGACCACTCAAACTCTTCCCATGGATGTCGTACAAGGCGACTAAGGGAATACATTATAAAACGTCAATCACGCCTCCCCAACCCGTCTGGCCACCGCGGGGAGTGTATATTTCATTCCAGATTAATAGTCCTATGAAAACAAACGCATTTGCGTCTCGAAAACAAAATACACAATAGATGGTGTTCCTAAGTGGACTGCAAAGTTTACATGGTAATACAAACCTGTTTTTGCTGCTGGTGACCCTTTCATGTATATGTTACCGAGACGTAAATAGCGTTGGTTTTCATAGGACTATTAATCTGGAATGAAATATAGGCCAAATCCTCTGTCTGTCTCCGACAGATGAGAGGGTTGTGCTCCTGCAGTGGAGACATAAATAACCTGATGATGATGATGGTCATGAGGAAAGTTTGAGGCTAAATATGGAAAACAAAAAAGTAATTTTATAGTGTATGAGTAGGTGTGTGAGTAGTATGGGGGGGTAACTATGCATTATATCTTGCCCCATGTTAATCGAAATTTTGATGTTGATGAGCATAGACAGCTGAAGCTATGTGTTGTGGGTGCTACGTACGTGGAGACTTAGTGTTGTCGACGCCCTCCTTCTCGCGCGACCGCGACCGTGACCGCGACCGCGCGCGCTCCGCCGCGCCCGACGGCGAGCCACTGCCGGCCCGAGATGTCGGCGACCGACCCCTAGGCTTCGACTTGACTGGTGATCTCGACCTAGACTTCTCCTTAGACTCAACTTTTTCTGGGGATCCACTTCTGGATTTCGATTTTCGCGGTGATGTGCTCTTGGATCTTGGTGAGCCACTCTTTGATCTAGATTTGGCATGGGAGCCGCTTCTTGATCTAGACTTTGCCGGAGAGCTACTTTTGGACTTTGATTTGGCCTGCGAGGCACTTCTTGACCTAGATTTTGCTGGTGACTTACTCTTGGATCTCGATTTAGCCAGAGAGCCACTTCTTGACCTAGACTTAGCCTGAGAGCCACTTCTTGATCTAGATTTGACCCGAGAGCCACTTCGTGACCTAGATTTAGCTGGAGAACCACTTCTTGACCTAGATTTTGCTGGAGAACCACTTCTTGACCTAGATTTTGCCTGAGAGCCACTTCTTGACCTAGACTTAGCCTGAGAGCCACTTCGTGACCTAGATTTAGCCCTAGAACCACTTCTTGATCTTGAGTGAGCTGGAGAGCCACTTCTTGACCTTGATTTAGCTGGAGAGCCACTTCTTGACCTTGATTTAGCCGGAGAACCACTTCTTGACCTCGATTTAGATGAAGAACCGCTCCTAGATCTAGATTTCGCTGGGGAGCCACTTCTTGATCTGGATTTAGCTCTAGAGCTGCTTCTAGATCCAGACTTCCTAGAGGAGCCACTTCTAGAACGGGCAGGGGACGCGCTGGCGGAGCCAGAGCGAGCTGACGATTTGCTCCTGGATCTGGATTTTCTTGTAGATACAGGTGGGGAAGCGCTGCCCGCGCGGGAGGCGGATGATGAGCTGGAACTAGAGCTGGATCCAGAGCGGGATTTGGAGCGGCGCGAGCGCGGGGAGCGCGCGGACGGGGGCGGGGGCGACCCGTCATGAGACATGTGCGACTCAGAGCCCGCCTGCAACACACATGTATGGTATATTATATTCCCATACTAATAAAAAACAAGTCTTGGAAACATTAAAGTCTATTTCTGCCTCCAATCCAACCATGCATGTTGTGTACCAGTTAGAAAGGCACAAAATTGCAGCATGGAGCAGTCCAAAGGCCAAATGCATTGGACATTTCTGACTGGCTCTCTGAGTTTTTTTTTATTTAAAACTTTATAGCACAGAAAGTACAAAAGACAAACATAATGCCAATGTGGCATTCTCTTCCAGTATCCGTTAGAGAGCACGAATGGCTTTTTAGTTTGATGGATATATCCGAAATGCTTACGGAGTAGGTCCCCTGGCTTATGGGCTATGTATGTATTTATCTTTCCTTTTCATGCACCTCCCTTTTTATCCGACCCTATGCTCCAAGAATTCTTTTACACAATTAAAAGTGTGAACCATAAGCCAATTAACGAGAGATATTTGGAATCGGTTATGTGTTAAATCCTTTATATGGCTTGGTATTTTTTATTATAAATCGACAAGCACATACACTGAAAATTTTTCTGATAATGGAGTCATAGGGACAAGATCAAGAGCTAACCTGTTTGGGTTCCTGGTATTCCTAGGAATACATCTTTTACTGTATTAAATAAGTACAAGTGCTTCTTTACAAATTTTGCTACTTCAAACACATATAGGCAGGGAAGCAGAAGTATGTTGAGGGATTTGAAAAGTGGCTTACAGGATTCATAAGGAGGTATGCCACCAAATCAATCGTATGAATTTTTTTGAGCCAGAAATACTTTATTTGCATCAGTGCTGTTGCCCCTGATGATGAGACCATACCTGAGGACCGACTCTACTTGACAGACTTTTTGAGGAGTGAGGCTAGTGAGGTGTGTCAGTACAATGCAAAGGGGCGATACATCATCTCTGGCCAGCCCCTCTGGGACCAAGGCGTGAGCATTATGTATATGTATTTATTCTGTAGTGGAGTCCCTCAGTCTAAACTCACACATTTCAGTTATTACCTATTTTTTTTCTTAATATTCAGTCAAAATATAAATACTTTTTAAGTTTTTCAACAACTCAGAGGACATAATATAAAAAAATCATAATTAAGTAACAGGGTTGTATTCAGATGGAACGATTTGCCAGAATCTCTTGTATCTGCCACATCAATAAACATCTTTAAGAACAGACTAGATAATTTCTTAAAAGAAAATGACCAAGACGACTACTGATATGGTAAAATATCTGCCCTTCACTTTTGTCAAAGGTTTTTTGTCTTACCTAAAATAATTACATAAGTTCCACTGTTATTAGTTATTATTAATCATATTCTGCTGATAAAAAAATTCTGTATGCAATTCAATATCACCTTCGCATCTTTGCAACAAGTCACTACAAGTATATTGTTATCAACTAGTAATAGGAACCTACATTAACATAGTAATTGGTTAGTCTGTCAATAATAGTTAATAATCATCTGTTTACATATCAGCCCTTAGACATCCAATAAATGCCACCATACCCGGTCCTCCGCATCCACCCGCTTCCGGCCACCTTCTTAGAGGTTGTCGGTCCACCTGGCGGAGGGGCCATCAAATCATCTGTTTAACCACCTCAATATCCTAGTGCCTTGGTCATTGGAATCGAGCACAAGGGGCTGTGGATTTATTTCCCATTAGGGACAGACAGGCTTGGATAATAACAGTTTTATTTAATATAAAACATGTTTTTAACCATGTTTTAAACAATTTATACAATTTTAAACAATAAAAAACATGTTTTAAATAATAAAAAACATGTTTAAAACAGATGTTTTAAACACTTTGTTTAAAACATGCCAACCCTGGTCAAGGACAGACATCTTGTTTGTCCCTGTCTGAATGTTATTATCCTTAATTCCCATAAAGTGTATGTACATGCAGTATATTTTTTTATTATTTTTTATGGAGAGGCATTATTGAGTATTATGTACAGTATTGCTCTGCACTCCTATCAGCAGCTGCCAGATTGTAAGCCTGCAGCCCATAGATCATAAGTGTGTTGCTGTGGGCTCTGTTAGACTGTGTCATGTATCTTGTAAATACACTGGCTCTCCTACCAATGTGTTACAATGCCATAGAAGACTCGAGTTAGAGGTAACGAAGTAACTTTCACCAATGAAGTCGTAAGTTGTTAAGGTTGCTGTCGACCACCACACGAGCCGAGCGAGCGAAGCGAGAGTGCCGTGGCAACGTTAAGCAAATGCCACAGCCAAACTGTATCAATTTTTGGTCAAGAAGGGGGCGCTATGGAAAAAAAACTCTCCTGATTTATTTTTTTCGGGGCGAGTATCTTTTCATAGTGCCTCCTTTCGTACACTCTGGTCGAGACAAGGATACTTACAGATGAGCTGCGTGATCGGGACCGCCTCCCATCTGCAAACAAGTACACATTTTACGTATCACAATAATATTATTATCTCAACTGCTGAGCAGCCAGTGTGATACTATATGTTACAACAAGCGAATCGGAATAATGCGCCCCCTTATTTTATACTCTAACGTCAGCTCCCCGGTCACCAGTTTTTCTGTCCTCTTTTGTATACATTGACCCAACCTATTCATTACTTGATAATTTCAACTGACAGACTAGATTTGAAACGAAATACGTGCAGCTACGTTAAGCTTTTGTCTTGCCTGATGATGAAATATCATGTAAAACAAATGATGAAGAGTCAGAAAAATCTTTAAAATGCTTCAGATAATATTGAGGTTATATTTACTACGTATGTATAGGAAAATATACCTGTATCGACATCCATCGCTGACCGGTTTACAAATACACTGTAGATTACAACAATTAGTTTTTATTTTAAACAATTGACGATTTAAAACAGCATATCGGTAAAAATTCTATATTAAAAACAATTCGCCTAACCAAAATGCTTCGGTTTCGGTCGGCTATTTACGGTTGAGGTTTTTTTTAAGTAAAGTATTTACAACTGTACAGCCTGGTTGGTAGGTAATGATACTATCACATAACAGCTGACTTTGCCTGGCACTGTTCTTGAGATATTGATGATTACGGTGGTGATGGAGACAATCGCATTGATTGGTTAGATTATTAGAAACAGTAAACATATAGATTGTATGGTTTTAAAACCTTTGCCATAATTAAATGAAAAAGTTTAGTATCGAAATGCAAAGACTTTATTAGTAAACACGACTGTGCACTATCGAATTTAATTCAACGTTAAATTAACTTTGTGTACATATCATAGAGTCGATTCTCATTGTACAAAAATACTAAACGAAAAACGGTCTCGAGCGAGAGGGTCTTAAACAGGATTGCGTTCTTATCTAATGGTTGCAACCGTAAAAAAATACTTTCATGCAGGTAGGATATCTAATCTCAGTGTTAATGTTCTAATTAATGTTCTAATAATGTCCTATTTACGTTATTACTTTATTACATAAAAACGGTAATCAGTAAAATATTTATTTTTGAATATACTCTTGAGGTCTACGTTTTTTTTTGTATTTTTTAATGTGTCTATATTTTAATTTAATAGTCAACGTTATGGTAATATATCGCAATTAATGTAATGGTATCACTGCAGCGCCACTATTGGTCAATTTCAATGATTGGTTAATATTAAAACAATTTGTTTATGGAGTAGGGTGACCATAAACATATTTTTGTTTAGATTTCCTAAAATTGCAGAAATTTAAAAGAAATGGCTTGATGTCATGTCATGTACCAGGACACATAAAGCAATATGCAGTAGATTGCGGATTACATTTTAAACTAGAAGATTTCACAACTGTTGCTGGGGCACTCAAGTAGAGAATAAACATAATGCAATCTATACCTTCCATATTTTCAGTGGTGTTTGCTCACTTTTTACGCGATTTAGTTTTTAAAAATTATTTAGGATTCAATTTAAATCACTTTTATTGTATCTAAAAAATTGTCTAAAAGAACTAAAATGCAATGCTGTGATAAAAATAATACGGTTTTTATTTTTCAGGTTATACATATCTGAGGAAAAAAGGACATCAACAGAGTAGTACTCATTGATGATTATATTATACTCGTCTGGAATATCATCGGATAAGATAATATCAAAAAATTAACATTTTCTAGTATTATTAGAGGCAAAGCTTTGGCAAAGCTTATGAATTTTTGTGAAATATTTTAGTAGTTCGTAGTTAACACTTTAACAGTTTTAACCACCCATAATTGTAATTTGGGATTTATGATAAGAGAAATTTTGGATTTCCTTAAAGTATATGTTTCTGAAAGTAGAGAACATAGCGTTGATATTTCGTCATCTGTGATCCAACCAAAGACAATATACTTATTACTAATCCAAGTACCTGCACACAAATTCTAGGACCATATTTATTTTAGTGGCATACTAGGTACCCAGATGAAACTGAACTCCAACGTATATGATTTAAAAAAGGTAGTTGGTATTAATTTTCTTATATTGTATAAAAATTTATTAGATTCCATTATACTATACTATGTTATAATAAAATATAAATAAAATTAAATATTCTCTTCGACCTTTTATTATTACGTAGGTGGTAACAATACTCATACAAACACAGTAATATGAAGTCGACCACACGTCTGGTATTTCTTTTATTTCGATTTCGAATCTTATGGCGCACGAGATAAAAATAGTCCAAAGTGTTAAGTCTGGCGTGTGGTACGTCTTATACCTTGACAGTATACCACTGCAACACCAACTTTATTACAAATCTGAAGTAAGAGACGAGCGCCTAGTGCCGGTCCCTTGTCGCCCCAATATTTCCTCGCCATAAAACTCCGCCATAAATTTCGGCACGTGTCGTACCTACTAGTTCACCAAATAATGAAATACATTGGATGTCCTTTGCGAAATACCAAATCGTGTTGTCACTCTAGTAGAAAAGGACGCAAACCTGTTTAAGACTCTCTCGCTCGAGACCGTTTTTAGCTCCCTAGGCGCGATCCTGATTATGTACAAATCCGTGTCGAAATGACAGTTTTTGCGTTACACATAATGAGTTTCATTCGAAAAGGTATTTTTGTCTCTCTCTTCTCAATGTGTGTGAGAGAGATACTACACTGTCAAACTTCATACAAACGTCAAATATTCATCACTCATTCATATTTGTTGCTTGCTTTTTGCTTTGCTTTGTTTGTGATATCTGCTGATGTGCTGTCTGATACAGAAGGACTTTTATTTTATAAATGAATTATTGTTCTTATCGTAATGTGCTGAAAACTTGAAACTTTTGGACAACTACATAATAACCATGGAGGAGGCAGACAAATTGCCGCTCAAAAGAGTAGAGCTTTCACTGACGAAATTCAATGAAGTGGCGATTCCACATCATCTGGACTTACTGCGACAGCATAGAGCTAATATTATTAAGGTGACAAACCATTAATAATCATTGTTTTGGTGTGTAAAGTTCGTGCAAGTTTCAAGTTTCTATTTTGTTTCTTTGTTTTGCGTATTATAATTGCCCGACCTAGTTGTGACATCACAAAGCCCTATTTATAGTAAAACGAAGTTCAAGAATAGATTTTGTTTGTAGCGTAATTATGTCGTAACGGGTCATTCCTTTTTAACAGTTACATACTTCAGTTATGCTGTTATGTCCAAATACCAAGTTATTTTGCCATACAATATTTATACGGACCATCTAAGCGCATCATTAAATCAGCCCCTAGACGTGCACTGCTGGACATAGGTCTTCCCCAATGACCGCCACTTCCAGGCTACCCATGCAGCTGCCACTGGCCACCATCCTTAGGTTGTCGTTACCTAGACCACTACCATAGCCAAAAATAGTAAGGCTGCTAGTAACTGGGATCTGTGGTATTTGTTTGCTACTCATGGGGAAATTTTGCCCATATTGACTACACTGGGTATATGTGGGGCGTCATACTAATAGGCCTCGCACTGATGCCATTTCTGCCTGCCACCGATCTGTAGTATGCGGCGCAAATAATAGCTCTGTTCACTCAAGGGTAATTTAATTGTACTAAGCTGTCTGTTTGAGCTCTGGTGTCTGAAGCAAATGCCTGAAACATTAGAACTATCTGAGTCTAAGGTAGGGTGGATTTGGGAATCTGCCGTCGTAATTAGATTTGGCATAGTTAATGCCTGTGCTACACTGTCCTACTGCCAAAAAATTAGTTTATTTTGTAGATTGTTTCTACTTTTACGCAATTGCGACGTCACCAACATTATTGTTAGTACTTCAAGCACAGGGTGGGGGAGCGAGTGTCCTGGTTGACCAAGCCCAACTTCACGAGATAAATTGTCTAGCATCATCAATTTGTCCTCTCACTCCTCCAGAAAAGAAAGATGAAGTTTCGTTTTTTATTTTTTGACTTAATGGAAATTGAAAAAAAGAATGAAATCATATTTTTTATTACAGATCTTGTTCTCAAAATATCCACAGACCTTTTCTTATCATTGTATGGAATGGTTCTAGGTACTTAGAATCGTCAGTTTTTGTTGATCATCATAAGCATAACATAACAATGGTTGGTACTGTGTGTGTGTACAGTACGAGTGTGAGGGTGAGTGGGTGCGCGTGCGCAGCGAACAGACCCGCGCGGGGCGCGTGGCGCGGCAGCTGCGCGCGCTGGTCGCCGAGGTGGAGGCGCTGCGCGCGCGCGTGCGCAGCGACGACGTCGGCAGCTTCGACAGGCTCACGCAGCACTCCAGGGACCTCACCCTCGCTGCTATCGTCGACTACCTCGGTGAGTACTACGTTTTATTGCCATTTTTGATCATAATTTTTGTAATTTTTGAAAAGAAATTGGTTTTTTTTAACCTAGTCCTATCTGTCATTGGAGCAGCTGGTCAATTTTATTTTACACATGTATATGGAACGTATTGTATAGGGGTCATTGAACGCAGCTGCCGAAATCTAGTGGCGGCGACGCAGGCGCAGCTCGCGGGTGAGACAAACACGTGCAGTGTGTGTGAGTGTGTGTGTGCGTGTGTGTGGGGGGGGGGAGTGTGAGTGTGTTTTTTTTATTGCTGATGGGTTTGCCTTTGACCGCAATCTCACCCGAAAGTCAGTGACGATAAAGCCTAAGGTGGACCATGTTAACTCAGAAGATGAAGAAGATTCACTCTTTTCTCTTTAAAAAGATCCAAATTGTACTCGTCAGGAAATACCGAAGTTACATTCCTTAGCAGTTCGCATTATGAAAGAGGATGCAAAACGCTTCGTGCGAGAGTGTGGTGTGTCTACTACTACATAAGGATGAATTTATTTATATCAATGAAACTAGACTAAGAATACATGATTCTTTGGATATTGTAAACTCGATAAAAAATAATGACGTGTATAAATGTACCAAGTGTACTCATATGCAACAAATGATTTTGACTTTTGACTTAACTGTACCTACTAATTTTAATTTTTGTTGTGTGTTTGTCATTGTCTAACATAAGCTTAATCATTATTATACCAGCATTTCGTCGTCCACTGCTGACCCCAATTCACTACATTTGATCCTCCTTTGGTCCGCTTTTGGCCACTTTCTTCAGGTCCTCGATCCACCTGGGGCGGTGTGACATCCCACGGTGCCCGTATGAAGACCGCTTAAATTGATTTACATCGAAATATGAGGTTAAATAAATATAGAAAAATTGAAACAATGTTTTTGACTACAGGTGCCATCTAGTGTTACCAACTGAAAAATAAAAAAGAGAATAAGGTTATCAAAAATTCTGTGATCAATTCCAGAGACTTCACCGCTAAGTATAAACCGTCGGAACGCCGGAGACGACCAAACGGCGGGCGCGGTGGCCGGAAGCGCCGTGTCAACCGACTCTGTGGGAGTGGTCGCACATGCTCGCGCGCGCGGGCACGCCGCCGAGCCGCGCGAGGCCAGCGTCGAGCTGGATGAGCCGCTTATACAGCTGCAAGTGGACGAACACGTGAGTCTGGTTTGAAAATTAACGCCAGCCTTTCCCAACGAAGGCATTTTCTCCGCCTCCAGTCGCTTTCAGCCACATTCTTCAGGTCGCCGGTCCATCTGGAGCTACAGGGCGTTCCACGTTGTCTGTCCGGTCCTCGGTCTCCACTCCATAACTCGTCTGCAGCAACTTTGACAGCTTTTTACAACTAGAGTTTGTTTTTTCCTTCGTGTAGAGTGCGTGTCTTCATGTCTCCACGTTCCAGCAGTGGACTATAGATGTTGCATAGTGTCTATACCTCATACCATGAAGCAAAATAAGTTCGTAGCTCGTAATTTCACCTCAAAGTGTTTTCATTCATGATTGACACTAATTGGTTATTAAATTTGATAACAGATCATTTTAAAATGTGCATCTGTTATTTAATTTAATCTAATTTAACAACCAATTAGTATCAATCATGAAGGAAAACACTGAGGTGAAATTATGTGCTACGAATTTTTTTTTTGCTTCATGATATGAAGATAGTATGTGTGTGTGATCAGGAGGCGACGTTGTTGGAGCGCGAAGCCGTACTTCGCGGGTGGAGCGAGCTGCAGAGCGACGTGCACGCGCTGCACGAAGCCTGGCAACACGTGCACGCCGCCGCGCTGCACCACCGGCAACGGGTAATGTACCGCCATATACACCACACGACCGGCAACGGGCAATGTACCGCCATACACACCACACCACCGGCAACGGGCAATGTACCGCCATACACACCACACCACCGGCATCGGGCAATGTACCGCCATACACACCACACCACCGGAAACGGGTAATGTAGCGCCATACACACCAGACCACCGGCAACGGGTAATGTACCGCCATACACACCACACCACCGGCAACGGGCAATGTACCGCCATACACACCACACCACCGGCATCGGGCAATGTACCGCCATACACACCACACCACCGGCAACGGGTAATGTACCGCCATACACACCACACCACCGGCAACGGGTAATGTACCATCATACACACCACACTACACATTACTGTCTTCCTTTTATGTTACTACACCTCATACCATTAAGATAAATATTTTTTTGCACCTCATAAATCATTAAATTTAAGGTTATTAAATTAGATAACAGATGACTTTAAATGTGCATCTGTTACTATCTAATTTAATAACCAATTAGTATCAATCATGAAGGTCAACACTTTAAGGTGACTTATGAGGTGCGAAAAATTATTTACCTTCATGGTATGACCTGTAGTCGTGCCCGAGACTCCGCTCGCGTAGCCTACAGTCTTTTTTAAATAAAGTTGAATTTTTCTTACTCTGTGTGATTTTGGGGATTATAAATACTACATCAAAATTGGCTCAGTAGTTTTATATCATGCGTGCACAAACAAAAAGGTATACGGACAAACGTTCCAAAAATTATCTTAATGTTTTCTATTACTTATCCTTAATCCCCCGATTTGTTTTTTGCAAATATTTTGAATGTAAGGAGACGCGAAGTTTATGTTTTTATTAATAATATATCGTATACTTACCTGTTTTACGTGATGATAGTAGATTGTAGGAGGACTGTGGATTCATAGCCTTCAGAAGCAAGTGGTCTACTTTCCAAAATGGCCACTTTCCCAAAATGACCACTTTCCCAAAATGACCACTTTCCCAAAATAACAACTTTCTCACTAACATTTTGGAAAGTGAAATATACCTTTCACCGAATGTCCCCATACTCGTATATAAGAAAGTTGTCATTTTGGGAAAGTAGACCACTTTCTCCTGAAGTATCCATATGTGACACATGCTAGACACACAGAAGAGACGTAGGGCGGCCATGAGGCGCGGACAACGATTAATATATATTTTTATTTAATCAAGAAATAATTGTTGTTTTATATAAATATTATTATTTGTAATTATGCCGTGTGGTTTCCGCTAGAGTAGAATAGGACCACTCTAACTCTTCTCGTGGATGTCGTACAAGGCGACTAAGGGAATACATTATAAAACATCAGTCAGGCCTCCCCGACCCGTCTGGCCAGCGCGGGGAGTGTAGGCCAAATCCTCCGTCTGTCTCCGGCAGATGAGAGAGGGTTGTGCTCCTGCAGTGGAGACAAAAATAACCTGATGGTGTAATTTAATTACTCTATAATTTCTATCATATATTATTTGTTTTAGTTCATCCTTTTTTCTTATTAAGTAGTATTATGCAATTTTATTTTAAAGTGAACTAATCACAGTAGTATTGACAAACAGGATGTGAAATGTTAACTCTAATATTATGTACATATACATAATGGTCAAACCATGATCCCAGGGGGGTAGACAGAGACGATGTATCGCAACTTTGGACAAGCCAAAAAGCAAAGCGACTTTCCTTCTAAAGCGACTTATGTAAACAATAAATTAAAAAGCCTCGCCGTCCGATGTCCCTTCTTAATTTTGCGCCTAATGGAGTTTGTCTGTTGGTCAGGTGAGCGAAAGCGCTTCCCGCGTGGAGGTTGCGGCCGAGAACGTGGAAATGGCAAGACAACATCTCGCGCTCTCAGAGAGGTGCAGTATCATTAATTTTAATTTTGTATAATACTGCAGTATTATTAGTTTGTATTTGTGTTTGTTTATGGCAGATTACGCGCAGGCGCCTACGGTGCGGGAGGAGCGGCGCTCGGCGCACTAGTGGGCGGACCCGTTGGTCTAGTTGTTGGCGCGAAAGCCGGCGCCTGCGCTCTGGTCGCGGGATCATTTCTCGGGTACCTTGGAGCCAGGGTCCTGGGCCGCCGCCGGCAGAATCAGATCGATGCACCGACTGCCTCTGAGCCGGACACAAAGCAAAAGGATGATTAACACTCGCATTGCGTCTGCTTTTGAGCGACGCATCACTAGTCTTTACACTATTAATAATTGAACATGCGACCAACACAATGTGGTCGGAGTCTAGTTTTTTTTTTTTTTTTTTTTATTTGTTCCGCACTTTTTATCCTCTGACATGTTGGTCAGAGACATTTATTATGCGGTGTTTGCTCTTTATAGTAGAATTCTCGAGCTCGTACAGCATGGGAATACACAGGAATTGGGACTATGGGGAAAGGGTTATCATAACAAGTTTTTTTTTTTAATTTTTTTTTTTATATTAATTTTTTTTTTTTTTTTTTCCTCTGTGTATTTTTTTTTTTGTGTATAAAAGTTTTTTTTTTTTTTGTGTATTCCATATTTTATTATTATTATTAATTTTTTTTTTTTTTTTTTATAGAGCAAACATTACTTAAGAATTACCTATACTTTCTATACAAATGGTTGTTCGGAGTCTAGTGCAGGGTCTGTCTGGATCTCTTAAAGCGCAATCATGCGACGTTATTGTTTACTCCATAAATTGTGGTAAACTAATAACATTCTGTAATCCATTAATATATTGTCAAAAGTTAAAGTTTAAATCCTTTATTGCACATGGAGTAATGAACACTACGCCAACTAAAATTTGGGTTAAAAAATAAAATAAATTCTTAAAATTCAGGGACATATACCTAATTAGTATATGATGACTCGATTTTGATAAAAAAAAATTGACCTAAATTTTAGTTGGGGTAGTTGTACCTTGGAGGTATCGATTTGGTACATTTATACACGAAAGTTTTATACTGACTACCGCTTCCTAGATGTTAGCGCTGTGCAGAAGAAACAGCGCAACAAACTTCCGCCATACACATTTTTTAGAATCAAGTTTGTATAAAATAATATTATAAAGATTGCGAAGCTGAAGCAACATGAGTACCATTGCGTTTTAACCCCCAACTTCGTGCTTAATTAGATGGGTAGTGTTTTATATGAACAATAAACTTATTGAAGACATTTTTGTGGATTACCTAAAACTTTGACACAAAAGCATGGGCGTCCACATTTTTGCGATGTAAGCTGCATTCACAATTCAACGTTATCGCGACGCCAGATATAGTTGGCTGAAATCGGCAATATTATGACAAAAACGTGACAGTTTAAGCATTGTGAATGCAGTATATTCCTATCGCCAAACAGCCTTTAAGGGGAAACGTCAATCGCTTCGATTTCTTTCACGTA
Organism: Esperia sulphurella; assembly: GCA_947086405.1. Taxonomy (NCBI): domain Eukaryota; kingdom Metazoa; phylum Arthropoda; class Insecta; order Lepidoptera; family Oecophoridae; genus Esperia; species Esperia sulphurella. Next base: position 7,834,837 of record OX352282.1, read on the forward strand.
CTAACGACAGTTTGTGCAATCTTATAATAATTGTGTACACACCAACTATTGCACCAACTTTGTATGTAACCTGTGACGTGTCCCCTTATTGAGCCACAGCGCCCTGCACGACCAGTGGTGAATATATATTAGCATAATGCTGCGCTGTGATATTTAATTAGCTTTTTGTTTACTCCAAAGGGATAGAAATAGAAGGTATTGTGATCGTCCGAAAAGTCAAATGCGAATATAGATTATTTTATTTATTTATGTAAAGGTAGAAAAACTAAAAGCAGCTTTTAGTCAAATTTATAATATAGAACGTCAATTTTGTATATGTGGTTACTATCTCTGTGTATCGGTGACTGTACGAATGAAATTTCTCTGTGTTCTGTGCATGTATGTAGTCGTGAACTGAGCCTAGATAATATGAGCTGATTCAAATCCAGTGCAAAATTACCACTTTCCCAAAATGATCACCTTCCCAAAATGATCTCTTTCCCAAAATGAGTACTTTCTCAAGGCCATTATCGGCCGGCTTGATGAATACTTTTCACTGAATGACCCCGTCCCTAATGTTGTTTATAATATAAAGTCAGGGAACACTTGTACTCGAACCAAATATTTTTTCCCAGGGGGAACTTGGCTGAGGGGACGAAGAGACCTGAGGGTAATTATTGATGCGGTTATTACATTTTGGGGTAATTACATTCCGTTCGATCCTAGATGGATGAATATTTTGGGAAATGGATGTTTTTGGGATAGAACTTTTTGGGAAAGTTGATAGTTTGGGAAAGTACACATTTTGAGAAAGAAGACATTTTATGTAAGTAGATCACTTGATGTTACACAAAATATTTAACTATGATGCATAGTAAATAACCTTAGATTTTGCAATTCTTATTTGACTTAATTACCTTTAAAATTCTAGTTTCTTTTCCATTTTGTATAGTCTTATGATCTTAACACGATACATATAATAATAACTAGTATATAACTAATAATGTTCATTAAACAACATACAATACAAAGTATGTATACATATTTAGAGCGGTATAGAGTCGCACGGAGTAATAACAACTCTCGCCTCGTAGCAATTAGGTGCAATATAGTGCGCACTCGCGCGGTAACTTGTTTTGTAAATTATTTTATATTATGATTCTAAAGACACTGTTTTGAGTTTTACGGGGAAACGTTGTGACAAGGCTCTGGCAGAATTACCAGCGTCGCTTCCACATGCTAGCGGCGACACGTGCTGAGTCAGGGCCTTTCCACTAGCGCGACACACGGACACACACGCGCCTCCAGGCTGCGCTCGCGCGGGCTCCCAACGTAGACGTGTAAACAGTAGAAGTTCTATTGTGTCTCGTTGGGTGCCCGCGAAGCGATATGTTATGTTTTGTCCACGAAATTTATGTTTTCTACTTGTTTGTGAACTTGTGTTGTGTCAGTGAATAAATGTCTATCTATCTCTCTATCTTTTGTGGGTATTCTGAATGGCAGCTTTAAACATATGAGTGCAATACTAGTTCTATACATAGTTACTGTGTCTGAACTATTAGGGTGTTATTTAGGTACTTTAAGTCACGCCGGTTACCTGTTTATTTTTATTTATAAAAATATTTGGACGTGTTCTATTTACAAATATCATAGATAGCAATATTTATAACGGTTTGTACAATAATTGTAGGTTTTAAATAAAAATATTTTTTTTATGAATGTTTTATTATTTAACCTTTAATTTGTCACATACTTATCGCCAAGTATTCTGGCGTGTGCGGGTTTCATAATATCCTCAAAAGCCTCGAATCGGTGCGATCACTAGAGGTATTGCGCCTGTACTTTAAATTAAATGAATCCCGGACTCTGTTTTGTTACCTCGACTTCATGAACACAATATAAGATAATATAACGATTGCAATAATAGTTTATATTTTAAGATTAACTATGTAAGGTCTTTAGTAATTATCAAAATTATAAACTTGGTACTAATTCCGTTTCCAAAAAGATTGGCTGTATAGTCTATATGACCTTTGCTTTGCCTTAACCTAAATGTAATGTGACAGAAAAAGAATAAAAGTAAAATAACATGGCTGCGCTGTCATGGCTGCCTGTTCGCTTGCTGTCTGTAGTCGAATTCCGCTTTTGAAGTTATATTTTAGTGAAATTTATCATTAATTGAGCGTTATTGAGGGTTCCAATCAAATACAATAAGTTAAACTTGACGATTTCTTTGCTTGTTCAACTAATTTGTAAGTGCTTTTCAAAAGAATCGTTAGTGTACGCGTCACTTGTGTTTTGTGTGCCGTGGTGTTGTATTGCGTCGATCGGCGCTTCAGCGCGGATGCTGAGAGAGCGCAGGTTGCAGTAAGCGTGCGATGTCGTACCCGGGACGACCGCCGCTGGTGCCCTACGGGCTACCGCCGGGTGTCGTCACCATGCCAATGGCCACACACGTAAGTCAGACGGTTACCTAACCTATTTCTCGAGTAAACTACTATTACTGAAGCGCAATTAATAGTTACACCGACATCTTAGGTGTAATGTTTGTATTTTGAAAAAAGAATTTTGCTCCTGGCTATAGTTTTAATGGGTTAAGAGACTCTTTGGCAGGTTGCTTTTGACAGGTGATATGTCATGTTGAATTAAATTTCTGCTCCACAGGTTTCTCAGCAACTCCTATAGTGATGTTTTCCATGGCGTAAAAGTTACTGTAATGAACTAATTATTCACTCTCAAGCTTGTGTGTAGCTAACGATTTGACATCACTGCTAGGTAGTCAATTTAGTTCTTAAATCTGTTGTATTTTGCTTGGATTACAGTTTCTGCGAGACCATGGAAAGTAGCATTGTCTACCGTGAGATAATATTATTATTATGGAGATAAGAGGCGAGCACCAATTTGCTGGTATGCCTATATCAGAACTGGTGTATTTAAGTCTTTGAATTGTCACTTGTAACACTGGTTTTTAAAGAAATTGTCTAGTCTGTTTTGAAAGTGTTCACTGATGGGGCATCGCTACTGTCTTGCGGTAACTTGTTCCATGTGCTCACGACCCTGTTGTTGAGCATGTCGTGGCCGACAAGGGTGTTTGATTTAGTTGCCAACAACTTTATTTCATTTTTGTGCCTTGTTCTGTGGATGGATCTGAGGTTGAAGATGGATTTCAAGTCAGGACAGTCATATTTGTTGGTCAGGATATTGTAGGTTGCAATGAGGTCACCACCATTATATTGTTCCTGAAGGGAGGGCAAAGGAGAATGACCAAAAGTGGGCCTAAGATGCGTCTTCACCATTCATGTACCAAAAATATTGGTCTGAATTATGAATTCCTCCAAATTTTTTTTAAAGCCAATGGAATAGGGAGTTTAAAAATAACATATAATATAAACGTTGATTGATTTCCGCCGACCGACCGGCATCTTTTCAACTAGAGTAGTGAAAGCAGAATTAAAATCGATATATAGTTATAATCGATATTTGTCAACAATATTTGATACTACCTTTCAGTTACTAGCGCGATAATACACCCATCATATTTTTCATTTACTGACTGGAAATACACTATTTGTACTGTTTTAAAGTGATACACACGTTCTTAAAAGATATTTATGAAAGTATTGTTACGTAACCGAAATATCGATTATTCAATTTGTTAAATCGATGTAGTAGAACCTCACTATTGATATGCACTATGGTTTCGTACTCTGACGTCATATCCGATATGATGTCAACACTTGTTTTGGTCCGTTTGTTTACATTGTGTATTTGGGTGACAAAATCTATTTTAACGAGCCTAATGTAGTGTGGAATGCAATATACCGTCGTCGACTAATAACAACACTATGACATCAATATCTGGAGAGGTTAATCGTGGCTATATACCCACGGTTTTGTGAAAACTGCATGCCAACGAAGATTTTATTCCAAGTAAGATTATTGAATTTTCCCACTAAATATTTAAACGATTTTCTTTTTATAATGATCCTGAGTATTTTGCCTGTATTGTGACGACAATTTGATCCAGACGCAAGGTTAAAAGTTCAAGGGCAAACTCCCATACAATTTTGGTCATTCTCCTTTAAAATATGCAGTCTTTTTTCATAGCTTAGCTACATGAAACATGTACTTTTTAACTTTGTGTATTTTACAAACAGCATATAATAAAGTCAATTTTAATCCAACATTAGTTTCCAAAATATGTTTTTTGGTCCTGTAGGGCTATTTCCATATGACTGGCATGCATAGTCTTTGAAATATTGGTATAACGGTCATTACAAAATATATGGCTCAGTGTAAAATTTGTAATTGAATATTATTTACTTTGTGTTGACTTTTCATGTAAGGTTGTTACATCACGATTTATTTGGTCTTTTATACAGATTAAAGACAATGTTTTGCCTTGTTATTAGAAACTATGGCACCACCCACGGAAGGGATAAAAAAGTATCGTAAGAATCTGAAAGAAAATGTGTAAATGCATAGAAATTACTTTGTATAAGAAAAAAAATGAGAGGCAGGGGGGGGGGGGGGGGTAGGGTAGACAGGAGGATGTTATATCCCGAAACTGTTTAAAAGTGTACTCTTTAAAACACTCAGGGGCATAAGTATACACGGGGAGCACATCTCACACCTGAAATTCGATTTGCAAATGACATAGTTGTGATGGCAGAGTCTCTGCATCTCGAGGAAATGCCATCCAGCCTCAACTGCTCTACTTTACATAGTCTATTCCACAATATTTAAAGACAAAAGTACCAGTGGGAGTGCAGTGAGACTATCTGCTGCCAGATGCACCGATAACTTGAAGAAGGTGTCCGGAAGCAGGTGGGAGTGGAGGGGCAATCATTGGGGAAGACCTATCCAGCTATGGATATCTAAGAGCTGATATGATGATTAATGAAAAAGACAGGTCTTACAAAATAATAGAAGCCTTCAAACCATGTAAAGAAAGCAAAATAAAATGATTGTTGGCATACTGTTCAGATTTTTCTAAATAAAAATGCCTGGAGCACTGATGATGAAATATTTACCCATAGAAGATTTGATGGATATTGTGCCTATAGATCATTACTTTGAGCATAATCTACAATGCACAGAAAGAAGCATACACTATAACAATATATACACTGATGATTCTGTGGATTCACAGTAAAACAAGCCATAGTTTCGTACAGGTAACTACCATTACATTTGATTGTAACGACCATTATGGAAAAAGAATCGTGAAAAAAATAAAATACTTTAATCATTCGTTTATTTATTGTCGCTTCAATCCTTATTACTTAATAATATTGCAATAAAAGTGGTTCTATTATTTTTTATTTTATTTTCGTAGATTTTTACATCACTAGACATTGGTGTCTCATTGGAGGTTCATTTTAAGTAACGACCGTTACGCCTATTTGACAAAGAATATCGTTGTAATTTGTAAGTTTATGTACATTTCGTACTTTAATTATATAAAGCAAAACTGAAGGGCGTTGCTTTTTATCTATTACATACATGTAATACAAACACAATTCACAAAATTTTACGTCCGCTCGTAACGACCGTTATGCTGAAATGACCCAAAGGTTTGAAAGAAATGGTTCTGTGATGTTTTACACACAATTCATTACCAAATTAACAAGTAACATATGTCAACTTACATTTCACAAACTATTGCTTTAACAATAACATCAAAACAAACATTCATATGACAAGCAGCCAATTTTAAAATGCATTATTTTGCATATTATTACTTTGCTGATTAGTGATGTCGGCTGAACGAGTTTAACACAAGCGACTTGGTTCTAACACTGGCCGGCCACTCTCTCAGACTGTCGTGTCTTATCGGCTGTTTTGTAGTGCTTCGTTCTCTGCAGCCCATCCCATACCCTCAGTAACATGCAGAATTCTAAGTGGAAAGGTAGTCCATAAGCTGATGCTTACATAGCAGTTCATTTTCTTTCTAATTTGTTCGAACAGGTTTACTGATGTGGCAAATACAACAGACAAAGTGTTCCACCAGAAAGTTAACTTGTTGGTAATTAAATTAATATAACTTTTAAAAACAGAAACAAGATTTTCAAAAACCAGTGTCACAAGTGACAATTCAAAGACATAAATACACCAGTTCAGATATAGGCATACCAGCAAATTGCTGCTCGCCTATTATCCTAATAATAATAATATATTGACAATTATTTCCCTAGCTAATTGTGGTACCTCAACAAGGTGGCGATGTTGTTCGCAACACATCACGTCATGGGGGTATCATTGAGCGAAAAGCGGGCGAAGGAAAGCCACTTTTGCCACATCGACTCTGCCTACCCCTCTGGGACCAAGGCGGGCGTTATATATGTATTGTGTTGTAGGTGATGGTGGGCGCATACGGCGGCGGCGTGATGACGTCGGCAGGCGCGGGCGCGGGCGGGCGCGGGGCGCTGCTGCCGGCGCCGGCGGGGGGGAAGGTGATCGCGCGCGGGCCCACGCGCAACGCCAACGGCGCCAAGGAGCCGGACGGGCCCCTCGTCACTGTGTTCATAGGTATTTCATCATCATCATCATCATCGTCAGACTATATACGTCCACTACGTCATAGGTATATACTGCCGCCATATAGCTACCTCTTTAAATGGAATGTAGTGGCAAACGGGGAGCACAGTTGATTGTGCTTTGTCACTCTGAGGACCAGTTTGGAATTACAGAATTCCATACCATAATGAGTAACTACAGAGTCAGCAGCGTTCTTCTAAAAATGTAAATAAAAAGGTTTATAATATTTTTTTTGAAATTAATATTTTAATAATTATTATAGATGTGGTGAAAATGTTGACACTGAGCAACTTCAACAAGAAAGATGTTTTAATAGAAACAAACAGATCAGTATTATTCTGCTGTGTATTTTCCACTATCTACAGTCATTGGCTGAATTACTGTGTGCTCTGAACATAGTACAAAAAGCCATAAATAAAAAAAAAAACTCTTTATTGCATAATTAGCTTGCGAGTAACAAAAGAAATTTACAGCACGAATGTGGAAGGAAGTACACCTAGAGGTCGTCCCAGGAGGATGACGTTCAAGGATCAAATCAGTAACATCCTCAAAAAGGCTAGGCTCCGCAGCGAGAAGTATGAAGGTGCACGACAAGGTCGATGAATGCGAGCGAGGCTAGCGAGATGCGTCCTCCCTCGGGGAGCAAGTCGCGAGCAGGATGTGTATGTATGCAGGTGGGTGAATGTAGTGTTTGTCGGCAGGCAACATCAGCAGCCGCGCGCCGGACGCGATGATCCGCGGGCTGCTGGGCGCGTGCGCGGCGGGCGCGGGCGCGGGCGCGGTGGGCAGCTGGAAGCGCGTGTCCACGTTCGGGTTCTGCGAGTTCGTGGGCCCCGAGCCCGCGCTGCGCTGCGTGCGCCTGCTGCACGACCGGCTGGTGGCCGACCGCCGCCTCGTCGCGCGCACCGACGGCAAGATGCAGGCGCTCGTCGACTCCTACAAAAGTTAGTCGCTTACAGATTTTTATCCATGGCCGATCTGCCAGTCTGGGCGGGAGAATAGTTGTATAAGTTTTTTTAGTGTCCACACGTATGCTGTCTTCTGATACGGGGCCACGAGCCATACCATGAAGCAAAATAATTTTTCGCACCTGCTGAGTTTCCTCAAAGTTTTTTACCTTCATGATTGACACTAAATGACACCTTAATAAAAATTCTATAATAAATAAATGTCAACACGGATTTCAAAAGAACAAAAGCACTAACACTCTTTTGTCACGTTTCACAGACGAAATTAACTCATACCTAGCAGATAAAAAAATTGTAGTATCTATATTCTTTGATTTCAAAAAGGCGTTCGATACCTTAGAAATAAAAATGTTACTGAGGGCTATGGATGAGTGCGGGGTGAGGAAGCCGCTCAACCGATGGTTCCGCGACTTCCTCACTGCGCGCTCCTACCGCGTGCGGGTGAGCGACGAGTACAGCGAGGACACGGAAGTCCGGAGCGGGGTGCCCCAGGGCTCCGGCTGCGGACCTGTGTGCTACTTGATGCATGTACAGTCTGTGCAGAGTGCTGCGCCACTGCTCAGCGCATTTGTTCGCAGACGACCTGTGCGTGCTGCGCGCCGGCACCGACCTCGCTGACACTTGCCGCTTGCCACAGCAGGATGTTGATGCGGTGGTCAAATGGGCACACGATAATGGCATAGTCCTCAACGCCGATAAAACTAAGCTCATTGTTATTCATTCACCGTATCTCCATTTCAACGAATCACCTCCTTCAATCTATACACATAAGCACTTTTGTCTTCATGCCAATGTGAATATCTGTGATTGTAAACCTATAGAAGTAGTCAATGATGTCACTTACCTAGGAATGATAATAGATGTACACTTTTCATGGGCAAAACATGTAGATTATATATGTAGTAAACTTAGAGTACTTTTAGGAAAGTTCTACCACTTAAGCTACAAAGTGCCCAAAGGCACTTTGAAATGTTTATATTTGTCGCTGGTAGACTCTATCGTGGGTTATGCTCTTGATTGCTATGGACTAACGTTCAAAACAAATATAGATAAACTAGAAGCACTACAAATAAGGTTCTTAAAATTACTTGTGGATAAAAAAACTCAAGCAAGATGCAATGATAAATACAGAAAACTATTTAAAATTTGTAAAATTCTACTGGCAGGTCTAAAGCATAAATATTTACTTCTGACAAACCAACATAGCAATCATGAGACTAACCTATCACTAGTAAGTCACAGCCACATTACTAGATCAGTAACCGGGGGCAGGTATGACGTACCTAGGGTGGGTAATTACTATGGCGACAGAACCATAAGAAAACGCCTACCTTATTTACTTAATACCTTGCCCGAGGATATTAGAATGGAGTGTAACAAGCGTAAATTTAAAAAAATGCTGAAAAATTATTTGTTGGAAAGCATTTAACTCCATCATATTTAATTATTAATTTCAATTAAACATAAGGAGACTATGATCCCCCAGTCAAACCGTCTAGACGGTTTTGGGAGACAATTTTTGTAAGAAAATGTTTTATTTTATACGATTAATAAATTAAATAAATAATAATAATTGGTTATTAAATTTGATAACAGATCATCTATTATTTAATTTAATAGTGTCACTTCAATTCAAAAATTATTTATTGTGCACCAATACACATAAAATTCGTCAGTCACGAAGGAAAAAACTTTGAGATGACCTATGAGGTGCGAGAAATTATTTTGCTTCGTGGTATGAGGTGCAGGTCGACCCGTTCCAAGCGGCTACGTATCTCGCGCCGCCCGAGCGCGTACTCGCAAAGCCTTCGAAAGTTCGCCTCCGGTGAAGAAGTGGTACTGTCTGACGACATGCAGCTACGGTATGTGTTTGTGTTAGAGCCGTGGTAGCTGGTCGGTTGTGCACTCGCCTCACTTTCATGAGGTCGTGAGTTCAAACCCCGCCCGTACCAGTGAGTTTTACGAAACTTAGGTATGGTTTATTTATAATACCACAGGCTTTTCGGTGAAGGAAAACATCGTAAGGAAACCTGCATATGCCGAAGAAGAAATTCTGAGGCGGATGTGAAGTCCACCAACGTGAAGTGAAGGGTTTGGCACAAAAGATCCTGAAGGGTCGAAGTGTCGCCAGGTCTTCCTGGCCCCCTGAGATAACATCTGTTTGTGTCGCAGCGGAGCTCCGGTCTCGGCTGGCGCACGGCGGCGAGGAGGGCGGCGTGGGGGGCGGCGCGGCGGGCGCGGGGGGCGGCGCGGCGCCCGGCACCGAGGGCGCGGCCGACGGGTCGTACCTGGACGCCCGCCAGCGCGCGCTGGACGACGCCGCGCTGCGACGCATCGCGCAGATCATGAGAGACTACCAGGAGGAGATCAACAACTACGAGACTCTGCAGAAAGGTACACAATACTGTCCTATGATACGGGGCCGTGAGCCTCCAGGTCATACCATGAAGCAAAATAATTTTTCGCACCTCATAAATCAACTTAAAGTTTTTAGCTTCGTAATTGACACTGATTGGTTATTAAATTAGATAAAAGATGCACATTTTAAAGTCATCTGTTATCTAATTTAGTAACCGATTAGTGTCAATCGTGAAGGAAAAAACTTTGAGATGACTTAGGAGGTGTGAAAAAAATTTTGCTTCATGGTATGAGGTGTAGTTAATTGTGAGTGACCTCACTTTCCATAGGTCGCGGGTTCAAACCCCGCCTACATCAATGAGTTCGAAACTTAAGTATAGTTTATTTATAATAACCACAGGCTTTTCGGTGAAGGAAAACATCGTAATTATTATGAAATTTCTTGTTTTACAGTCCATGCTCTGTATCACATCTGCTTACTCAGTTATCTTCAAAAACTATTATGTGTGTGCTTGTGTGTAAGGGGTGTGTTTGTGTGTAAGGGGATTGTGTGTGTGTGTGTAAATGAGCAAGAGTATGCATGGAGAAGTGGTACAATAACTAATTACTATGGTACTGCCGTGTGGTTTCCGGTAAAGTAGTTTAGGACCACTCCAACTCTTCCGTGGATGTCGTACAAGGAGACTAAGGGAATACATTATAAAACATCAATCAGGCCTCCCCAACCCGTCTGGCCAGCGCGGGGAGTGTAGGCCAAATCCTCCGCTTGTCTCCGGCAGATGAGAGAGGGTGGTGCTCCTGCAGTGGAGACAAAAGTAACCTGATGATGATTGATGATAGTACAGTAGAAAAACGTATTTTCGGATAAGAGTAGTACGGACAAGCAATATAGCAATATCAAAGACATTAATGCTGCGTTATCTCTCTACAGAGGAGGCGATCTCGAAGACGGCTAAAGTGCTCGAAGAAGCGGACATATCCGAAGAGAAGCGTGACGTAATCCACCGCGAGATCGGCAAGTTCCGAGAGAGCATGAAGGTAAACTGCGACCTCCCCCGCTCCCCCTCCCCCTACTGTTTAATGTCGCGCCTCAGCCGGCCGCACGACGCCACACCCGCCACAAGTTCACTGTGAATGTTGGATTAAGCACACGTTTCAACTGTTGTTTTCAGGAGCGATCGCTCCGTACAGATTTTTTTATTGCGTAATATGAAATGGTGTTCAGTATTATCTTTCCTATACAAATGAATACCGGATGTGTAAAAAAATAAATAAAAAAAAACCACCGTGTTACATGGTCTGAAGGAAAGAGGGAAGTATTGGATTTATAATTTTAATTATCAATACAAATGGGAGATGTGCGCAAGTGTTGGTTGAAAGTGTGTTTGCGAGGGTGTGTGTATGTATATACAACAATAAGTGTGTCATGTGTGTATGCGAGTGTGTGTGTGTGTGTGTTGTGCGGTCGGCTTGACGTACTTGCGGTGGTAGGTCGCGCCTGGGCGCCGCGCCGCAGTCGCCCCTCGCAGCGTCCAGCGGTGAGTCATGCTGCCTTGTTCATACCATACTCTTATAGTTATATGTGTCTCTATTTTATTATCTTGCCTGTGTGCATCACCGCCGCCGCCCGTGGCCGCACCAGTCGTGTCACGGCTCACAGCTAGTTACGATGTTTACATAATCTACATAAAGTAAAAAAAAAACTTAATTTTGTTGTCAATAGTTAAAATTGTCAGTCATTCTGTATCAAATGTAAAATTTGATAACAATATGATTATATAGATTTTTTTTGTAAAAAAACATCGATGGAGTATTGAGTGATGTCAAAATGTACAATTTTACAGTTAGTGCAAAAACATCAAAGTAAACTGTTATGTATTTTTTTATAACAATTTGATCACTCTCAGTAGTTTGGAGACGTGACCGGGAGGTGGGCCCCGGTCGGCGGATGCTTGTATTTTTATCATATATATTTTTCATAAACATTTATTTGAACATGTAATGCAATCGCAACACGTAGTGTATCCATAGTACATACACTTGGCAGTGTCTTGCGACACTCATACGGACATAGACCGGCTGTAAAGCCAGCCCGTGTCTATGGTCAATTCATCACCTGTGGAGGGTGAATCGTCTCCACGATAACTCGACACAACATTATTAACATGCGGCGCACGCCCTGCGGCCGCGGCGGCCGCACGCCTTGCCACATTGCACCTGTGAAAACTTCCCTAAGTAAGCAACAGTCAACTCTATCGCAAGTCTAAAGGGAAGGATTTGCAATAATAATAATGAATGGCTTAGGCGAGCCGCCGACCGCCGCGAGCGTGCGACCGCGCCGCGCGCCCGCGGGTGAGTAGCGAGCGCGCGGCCGCGGGGGGCCCTCCGCGCCCCACGCCCGCCCCCCACCGTCTACATGAGTTGATACGGCTCCTACGATACCGATACGAAAGTCGAATGTATTGTAATGCGTCCTACGATAAACGATATGCATTACGATTCTTACTATCGAACCTCCGCGGTTTTGTTCGAATTTTACATGTCATATTTTGCGCTTGAGACCTTTAGAGGGTTTTTGAAACACGTTGGTGAAAACTGAAGGTATGAAAAAGCTAAAATAATTCAGGCTGAAGAAAACTACATATTATTTAGCTGTTAAATGCATGTACATTGAAACAGGAAAGGAAAGCAAATTTTATTTTATTTAACAATTTATTGCATACACAAAAGAAAAAACACAAAATTGTAATTCCGCGATAGAGTCCGCCTTTGTACCCAATTTTATTTTTATTTGTTTGGCACAGCAAAGTGTTTACATACATAATTATTTATTGTCTTGTGTATATTCGGCCCCTGGCGTTATAGCTTAATTTAAAACAAGATGGCCGTATACTTTTCGCTACTTTCTATCGAAATTTCAAATTTGAATTGGAAACATGCGATTTATTTTGTGTAATATGTTTACGATGATAATTATCGTGAAAATTACGATAATGCGGCTTACGATTATCGTATCGGTATCGTTCGTTGCGTACAAAGTACAATACCGCGGTTGATATGGTCTCGTGTGGCGCGGACGGCGCGCCGCGCCGGCTGGAGCTGCGTCGCCGGCGACCCGAGGAGCGCCCACCGCCGCGCCAGCGTCTCCCTCCCCGCCGCGCCGCCAGGACACGGAGTAAGTTCAGTGGCAGTCGGTGGTGTGCAGCGCGATGGTTGCAAGGGAGCGAGCGAGAGAGCGAGTGCGGCGGAGTGTGTATCAGTCGGTGGCGATACAATTTGCAGGTGCGCCGCGGAGGGGCAGCGGCGCGCCGCGCGGGCTCGAGGGCCGGCGCCCCTGAGCGCGTGCGAGCCCCCAGCGCCGCGACAAGCCCGGCCGGACCGTATGAACTGCACTTGATTGCTACACCATTGTCTGCGCCCCGCCCGATGCGCACTCACACGCGTACACCTCCCATCCCACCTACACATACACATGTACTCATCACCCCGTTGGACCACACATACTTCACTCACACACTCTTACTTGTAGCACTGTGTACATAAATACACCCCCTAGACACAACCATTCACACCAAAGACTAATATGATTTAATTTTCACACCCACCAGTCACACTTCTATGGCACTGTGTACAGAAATACACCCCCAACGCTTAATACCAGACCGATATGCTTTAATTTTCATACGTTTACTAGGCGAACATCTACAGTGGTTTGTGTAGACTTCACAAACGCACCCACCAGTCACACTTCTACACAGATACACGTCAGATAACGATCTGGTTGTGTTCTGTTAATGTGTTTGTATGAAATAGTGAAATAAACGGTAGATTTAGTGTCCTTTAATGTAGGCAGTGAGTGCTGCGGGCGGGGTGGGCGGGGCGCCCCCTCTTGTATTTCGTTACACGCAGTACATTGCTCGCTCATGCCGCACACAGCGTCGCCCCCGTTCTTCGTAACGTGCATACGTACGGTATACACAAATACATTTCATATATTGTTTAAACTTTTTATTTAATACGTCGCCAGTTTTTGTGTCAAATTCTGAAATAATCCGCGAAAATATCGTCTATTGTTATATGATGAGCACTGCCTTCATGTATTATTTTGATAGAAAGCAATTTTTATTATCATTTTCTCTATGTTTTGTAGTATCTATGCTTTTTGGGATGTACGATAACAATGTCAAATCTTACAAATTCACATTCTGAAAATCTTCCATTCTAAAAGGGCAAATGTTCGTATGATGAATATGAATGTTTGTACCCAAGTCTTGGATGTTTATATATTTATTTAAGTATGTCTATCCGTTATCTAGTAACCATATCACAGGCTCTGCCTAGTTTGGGACTGGATAATTGGTGTGAATGTCTGAAATATTTATTTATTTATTTATTCTGAAAAAATACCAATCGAAAAGATGTTCATTCTGAAAGTATGTTTTAGTTTTGACATTATTCAGGTCGAGCCTGGTTGTAGATCATTCTTCAGATTATTATCGTAATTCGGTTTTAGTTCTCCAACTTTGTATCAAAGCACATGTAGGCTATGTTTATTCATTTTGCTATAGTTTCGCAATTACAGACAGTATTATGAATGGTTTAAAGAGGTTTAACCCAAAAAGTTTGAAGTGGCACCATATAATAACGACCTTATTTACAAGATCATAAAACATATTTTTCTCAAACATTATTTCAATGACAGTACACACTCATCCACCAACCGTCTTTGTTAGTTGGTCAACCACAGGCAAACTAATGTTTTGTGTAAACAACTTTTATTAGATGACCAGAGTCGCTAGAAAATGTTGAATAAAAAATAATTGCTTTGAAAAAATTGCAAAATGGTGCCATACTTGTTTTTTAGAACTCTATGGATTATTACCACAGTTTCTTCACCAATAATAATTAAAGTTCATCAATCATAGACTTTTAGATACCTTTTTGGATTTTTTTCCCCAATGAACGCCACTACACCCAGTCCTCCGCATCGAGCAGCTTCCGGGCACATTCTGCAGGTCGTTACTTCCGCAGTTATAATATTAGTACCAAGTATCTGCTAGTTAAACAATAAAGTTAAAAAAAATACATTAAATAGTTTGAAAACTTGAACTAAATCAATGACCCGTCCTTATGGCTTTTAAATTGCACCCTGGAGACCTCGTACCAGGGCAGTTTTAAACGTAAATATACAAAATATGACATCCCTAGTGTACAAAGAGTTTATTTTCAACTGTGTTTGATCAAACTAGCCATAGACACGAAAGGACGTAGCTCTGATAGCTTTGTTTTACCAGCTGTGTGCTGTATATTACTAGTCTTGACCTACTATTTGAGTTAGACATTCTTAGCAAACGTCCAAGGTCCTACACGTGTAAATATAAAAGTAATCATTCACTCACATTGATAATGTCTTTTAATTTCAAATTTATTAGTTCATTTTGAAGAATACTTTGGTATTTTGTCTCCCGACTGATCGCAAATGAACTAATTTTAGTGTTGCGACCTCATTTGCGTTCTTCACTATTCTTCTCTGCTTATTTTGCTATAAATTACGTACTACAGAAGACACTTTCTGGGAGATAACGTAGGTCACAATGGTGATATAAAAATAATATTAAGCAATCCCTTATCCGACAAGCAAAACAGTTATATACGTTCATTAAATTATATCTCAGACTGAGGGCTGAATAATATGACAAATTAGTGTTTCCCTACCAGGCTGGCATTGACTTTCTCAAGTCACAAGCCTTAAAAAAATTACATGTCATTTACATAGATTGAACATTTATTTATTTGAAATACCATTACAGGTAACCTAATTTGGCATTGTAGCTATCATCATTGAGCTATGTTCTTTTTAGACCTATAAAACGTTACTTCCCCTTTGTGATCTAACCGACAAGTAGAACGGTGTAGTCGCGAATATCAACGCGGGGGCGGCGGGCGAGTGTGTGGCGGGGTGTGGAGGGGTGTATGTGTGTGAGTGTGTGCGTGTATTTGCGCGCAGGAGGAGGCGGACGTCGCGGTGCGCCGCAAGCGAGACGCAGAGAAGGACAAGGAACGGGACCGCGACCGCGACCGCGAGCGCGAGCGCGAGCGCGAGCGGCCCGCCTCGCGGGACCGCGACCGGGAACGCGAGCGCGAGCGGCCCGCCTCGCGGGACCGCGACCGCGACCGCGATCGGGAGCGAGACCGCGACAGGGAGCGCGACCGTGATAAGGAGCGCCGCAGGAGGAGTGCGTCCAAGTGAGTATTCTATTCTATTATAGCCTATAGGGGCTTCTCTGGACAGACACTGTCGTTCCATAGCGCATGCTCGGCCCATATACTCGTATGCGCTGTCTTTAGAGTTAAGACAGTGTGCAAATTGTCATAATAATATGTAACCAATAAACAATATTAAAAAAAAAAATAGGTAAGTGCACATCAAATTGTAACATACCGTCTGTCTGTTTGCATATAACTACAAAATCTCTTATTATATTTCAATGTGTTTTAAAGGCATACTATCGAAAAAGGTTTTGATATATTTATCAAAAAAATGTAGTGAATTGGAGGAATATAGAAACGATTAAAGTTTATTATACAGATCGTACACTTCACGACGGCACTTCTCTAAATCGCTTACATGTCACTGTATGCGTTATATTGTTACTGTGATAGTTCTATCGTTACGCACTAATCATGAATGTGTGCATACGTGCACTAACATACTGACGTTCGAAATATCTGCCCGCGTCCCGAGCTCACCCCTCGCGAGTGGTGGGGCAGTAGTGGGGCGTGCCGTCGTCGATAACTATATGACGCATCGGGGTTGGATAAAAAAGGTTTCTGATGTTTTAAACAATAAAAAAAACATGTTTTAAACAATATAAACCATGTTTTAAATATTAAAAAACATGTTTTAAACATTAAAAAACATGTTTTAAACAATAAAAACATGTTTTAAACATTAAAAAACATGTTTTAAACAATAAAAAAACATGTTTTAAACAATAAAAACATGTTTTAAACAGATGTTTTAAACACTTTGTTTAAAATATGCCAACCTGTGATGTGTACATACAGGCTGGAAACGTTAAGTGATCTCACTCGATTTGTTCTGTAATTTTTTATTTTATTTAAAAGGTATAGTATTATCTTCACTGATATTTTAACTGCGTCATTACCTAAATAATTTGACATTAATTACTTCCTGAAATAGAAACTAGATATGTCTGAAATATTGATCCCGGCTTAGAATAAGGGCACCCCCAGTCTTCCTGTGAATGTCGTCATGGCGACTAAGGGATTGCACCAGGGACGGGTAGCAGCGTTCTCCTGTGTGTGTATGTTATGATCATTACTGCGATCACTAATCCGCCTGCCAAGCGTGGTGGTTATGGCAAATCCCCGAACGGACAGCCCACCAAAAGTGGCATTCTATTGGGGAGGCTTGTGGTCAGCGGTGGACGTGCATTTACTATGGCACTCGTTGAGATATTTTTATCAGGATTTTATGCACTTGTTAATTTAACGATACCATAACGGTCGTTAAACTTATTTGCACTTTTATTTTGTAGGTAACATAAATGCAGCATCATACAAGCCAGGCAGGAAGACAGATAACAATAATTTGTAATATTTGTAGAATGTAGTTTGATTTATAATAAGAAAAGTGTCACCAGCTTAACTAATAAAGATGGGAAATCATAGATTAGATTAATTTATTTCACTTTTACATCTTAAACAATCAATTTTACATGTCATTCTAATATGTTAAAAGGGATCGTCATAAGATAAACTATTAGACAAAATATAAATGTAATTTAAATATAATAATTGCCGTGTGGTTTCCGTTAGAGTAAAATAGGACACAACTCTTCCCATGGATGTTGTACAAGGCGACTAAGGGAATACGTTATAAAACATCAATCAGGCCTCCCCAACCCGTCTGGCCAGTGTAGGCCAAATCTTCCGTCTGTCTGAGAGAGGGTTGTGCTCCTGCAGTGGAGACAAAAATAACCTGACGATAAAATTACAATGAATACACTTGGTATAAAAAAGGTAATAACTATCACAAATTATATTAAACGTCAGAGGGCCCACCAATTAACAAATATTCATTAATGGAATAATATTCATTTTCCAATAGAAGGTTTTTCAGTCGTCGACTAAACGTTTCGTCATTGGTTTCGTTACGTAGAACTGCGGGCAGGTGTGCGTAGTACGTGGGGTTATAGGTTGGCTACTAAAAATAGTGACTTGGCGTCTAATATTGTAAATGGGCCGCGAGGAAGACAGGACTCAGGTCTTAGCTGACACAAAAGTTAGGAGTGAGGTTAGGTTGCATTTTAACCCATGGAGCAAGTGAAGCGAGCGACAGGATCCAGATGCTTGCTGGCTGCTCTGGACGTGGTTGAGCGTCGTGTCCGAAGGCTCATAGGTGACGACGCTCTGGTAAATACCAAGTTACAGAGCCTTAAACATCGTCGCAGTGTGGCCTGACTTTCGGTATTCTACAGGTTACATTTTGTGTGGTGAGGGCCTTCATCCTTATGTAGTAGACATACCACGCTCTCGTACTAAGCGTTTTGCTTCCTTTTTCGTAATGCGAACTGCTAAGAAATTGAACTCCCTACCAGCTTGGGTATTTCCGGACAAGTACAATTTGGATCTTTTTAAAGGAAGAGTAAATAGGCATCTTCTGGGTAAGCGCGCTCCACCTTAGGCCTCCTCATCACTTACCATCAGGTGAGATTGATGTCAAGTGCAAACCCATTAATAATAAAAAAAACCAACCAAATATTGTTGTGGCTGACTTAGTAATTCAGAGGACAATGTAGATTTTTAGAGGAGAGTAATGCTATTAAACTACTGAATATATTTATTAAAGTATGTGTATCCGTTATCTATTAACCATAGCACAGGCTCTACCTAGTTTGGGACTGGATAATTGGTGTGAATGTCTGACATATTTATTTATTATTTTATTTTTATTAAATAGATGTTTGTTTAATGAGTTAATCGAAGAATTAATCGGATGATGACCTTTCTTCTTCCACCCTGTACATATATCGTGACTACTTTGCTAGCGATCCTATAATATATTTAGGGTAGGCAGGAAGAACAGAATTTCGTGATGCTGAGACATATTTTCCTTAATTAAGCCTTATTCTCTTCAAACATACCCGCCGTGTGACGAGTGACTGTAACTTTTAATTAGGAAACTTTAAAGATAATGGTGTTTACGACTCTGCAGGGGCAAGGAAAGGCGCGACGACCGCGACCGGGACCGTGATCGCGACCGGGAACGTGAACGCGAGCGGGAGGAGCGGGAACGGGAACGGGAGAAGGAGCGGGAGAAAGAACGCGAGCGGGAGAGGTAATGTGCAGATTGTATTATAGTTTCGCCACGTAAAAATGGTTTGGGTCTTGTTATATTTGGAAGTTATCTTCCAAGCCAAGTGTGCAGCTATTAAAGTAATGAATTTTTGCAGGGAAGTGCGGGAGCGAGAGCGCGAGAGAGAACGAGAGCGGGAGATACGCGAACGGGAACGCGAGCGGGAAAGAGAGAGGTGCGTATTAATGTAAACTAAAAGCATTTCGTCCTAGTCCCGTTTTGCTTCGAACGTATTTTGTCTAAACCTATTTTGCCATACACAATTATGCCTAATAGCAATTTACTTTGTTCGCTTTTTTTAGGTCGCAATTTCCCCTAATGTTAATTTGTAATTGCCTTAACACACACATGCACACACATGCGCACGCGCACGTCTAGTCGTCCTCGTATAATAAAAGTCCGCTATAAGAGTGTTCGCTGTAAGAAAACATTTTTTTCTTTATTTACAACCAGTCGTTCGAAAATGTTTTACGATATCGCCGCGAGTTAACGGTGTATATTGATAATTTCGCAATCAATAGTTTACTCGTACTGCGTTTATGGCAAGTGGCGGGGTGGGAAGTGGCAAGGGGAGGGTTCGAGTGATTGCAGAGAAGTTTATTTGAACTTGTGGGCCAGCCGCGATAAAAACAAAAGGCCACTTCTGTGATCGCGATAATTTTTTATTTAATTATTTTTTATTCGGAAAAAAAAATTATACGAAAACAGCTATAATTATAAAGTATAATACAAATACATAATTTTTTTGGAATAGTTTTTACATATTAATTTACAACACGCATAATAACTTCCCATGGGTGTGGGGGGGGGGGGGAGGGGGAGGGGGGGTTATGGCTGGAAAAAACACCGTTAGAAGAAACCCAGTCTTGTTTTGCGGAATAAGTGTCGATTTTGAACATGGCGGCTTCCTAATTTCGCTGGTAGGGGCGCGCTAGTAATCTTGCCGCAAATATTGTGTAGCTGAACAGCATGGTGGCAGAGTTGGATCTGTGGACCCCGATCTGGCCTTGTGTCTGGCCGGCGGTGTCGCTGGCGATACATCCGTACATCCGCACGCGGTACGAAATCGCTGGCGATCTGCGGCGCCGCAAACGTTCTTCTCGCGCTAGGTATATGTCATCCACCTTTTAAAAATATTATAGAAATTGTAACTAATATACTTATTTTTAGATTTCGTTTGATAATATAAGATATTATCATTGAATGTCATTGTAAGAACTCTGAGCATACCGAGAAAATGGCAAAAAAAATATTTAAATTGTTTTTTTTCTAATTCCATGAAAATGACTACTTTCTTCCCCAAATTAGTAATCATCAGTCACAGAATTCTAGAAAATCAATTTGGCCTCTTTGGTGTCATTCTCCCAAAATTCCCTTTTTGGTCTTGGTGGTATGAAACTAGCTGACTGAAACTAATCCTTGTAGCGAAGTGCTACCAGAATTTAACCTCTTGGATGTTATGTAGAGCAACGACCTCTATGATGTAGAGTAAATATTTGTGGTAGAATAAAACGAATACCACTATTTTGGCTATAATGGCTTACACATAAGATATAGATATTGTGGCTAGCTTTTTGTAGGACTATTTAAGATAAACATTTCCATCATACATTACATATGTGTAACTCTAGCGGTTTTGGCAGCGCACGCCGGAATAGCTCGCAGATCGTAGATTTTTTCCTACTTACTTGATATTTTGGACAATTCACACAATATCTTTATAAATTGTAGCCTATGTGTTATTCTGATGTATAAGCTATATTATTGTAAAGTTTCATTAAGTAGTTTTTACGTGAAAGAGTAACAAACATCCATCCATACTTACAAACTTTCGCGTTTATAATATTAGTACGATTTCACGTAGGAATGGGATGTTTTTCGGGATTAAAAACTATCCTATGTTCTATTCCAGGACCTAACCTATATGTGTGTGGACCTAACCTACATGGATCCGTCCAGTGATTGAAGCGTGATTGAGTAACAAACATCTAAATATCCAAACTTTCGCATTTATAATATTAGTAGGATAGGATAACTGGAGATTCCTGCGCTGCGCCGTATTCAGTGAGCTAGTGCGGAAATAATCTTATATTACGTATTAACGTAACGAGCTTTATATTACGTAATTAAATTAATTTAGTATTGAAAATAATGTTAATGTTTACTTTATTATGTTTCAAATGTTTTATTGCAATCATGTGGTTACAAGGATGGAATATAAAATAAATCGAATCCATAACATGTACCCTGTTCAGGGCACAACAATATCAACTATTTTAAATTACTAACATGCATGTGTAGTTTTTATTAATAATCAATATATGCTTAATCTAAGTCTATATAAAATCAACTAATATAATATAATATATATATATAAAAAATAGAAATACTACTAACACTAAACTACAAGTAATAAAAAAGGCCGTCGAGGTGGTCGCACTGGGGCGTTGTGCCCAGAAGGCTGGCGACGTTCCCTCTTTGTATGGCCAAACTAATGTGTTGCCTGAGGTACTGGCCAGCCCTCTGGTCACCGGAAGCTTCTATGAGGCGCGAAGACAGCTCGTTTATCAACTTTGTTGCCTCCGGGCCCCAGGGCCCCAGTGTCTCCACTCCGACGGGTATAAATATGTAGCTGGAGTCGAGGTTGGCGTATTTAAGACGTATACTTAAATATGTTATAAAATAATATAAGATTTAAATTTTTTTTATTAATGGATTTAAAGAGTAATTTTAGCTATCTACATTTCGTTATATTATAGATTACATTATATGTGCCATTTCTTATTAATCTTCTAGGAACTCTTTTAGACTATAATAACTTTTCTGTATTAAATACGTGTGCAATTTATTTTTAAACGTTTTTAATATTTTTTCATACTTTATAGTCTCTGGTATTTTGTTATATACTTTTACAGCCATTGAGTATGTAATAACTATTACTAACATAGTATAAAGTTATACTAACAAAGGATGACCTCGTTGTTTTAATAAACATTTTCTATTTTTCTGTTATAAAACGCAACGTACCAAACCCAAGTAATATTGCAGGGAACGCGAGCGCGAGCGCGAGCGCGACAAGTCTCGCGAGCGGGAGCGCGACCGCGAGCGCTCGCGCAGCTCGGTGGAGTCGCGGCGCGAGCGCGAGCTGGAGGAGGAGGCGCGCGAGCGCAAGCGCATAGAGAAGCGCGCCAGGGAGAAGGAGGCCGCCTACCAGGAGAGGTGACCCGCTGTTTTTCATTGCAAATCAATACTCAAACGAAAACAAACGCATTTGCGCCTCCAGAAGTGTTCCTAAGTGAAGTGTTCCTCAGTGGACCGCAAAGTTTACGTTGTAGGGTTGTGCTCCTGCAGTGGAGACAAAAATAACCTGATGATAATGATGACTTACCTCTTAACTTGCCGAGTTTTTCATCTTGTACGAAGTCGTGCACGCTTATCGACTTTAGTTTTTTTAAAAAAAAAAGGAAAACAATGATACTATTAAAATATTAGTCATTCTTATAACAAGTTGGTACTTTGTTGTAACACAACTTATACAGTATCTTGAAAGTTTGAAATAAGAATTTGTGTTAATTAATAGGGGTCGATTTTAAGACCTCGTCGACCCCCAAAATCAGTTTCGTTTAGGTCGACCCCTGGGACACCGATTTGGACCCAAAGGGGTCTCTATCGTCCACTTTGGGAATCATCATCAGGTTATTTTTGTCTCCACTGCAGGAGCACAACCCTCTCTCATCTGCCGGAGACAGACGGAGGATTCGGCCTACACTCCCCGCGCTGGCCAGACGGTTCCGAGAGGCCTGATTGATGTTTTATAATGTATTCCCTTTGGGAATCCCTGCCCTAATATTAACTGTTCTATTGGTGTTGTCAGGCTGCGCAACTGGGAAACGCGCGAGCGGCGCAAGGGCAAGGAGTACGAGCGCATGCGCGAGCGGTCGCGCTGCCGGGAGGAGGAGCGCGAGCGCGAGGCCAAGCGGCTCAAGGAGTTCCTGGAGGACTACGAGGACGAGCGCGACGACCACAAGTACTACCGCGGCAAGGTGACCCACCGACCACCGCACCGCCACCGGGCGACACGCACACGCACCCTCCTCTACTTTTTAATTTATCGTACCCGGGGCCCGGGGAGCGTAGAATCATTCGCCTACCTTCGCTGGGGAGCGGTATGCGCTCCCTCTATCGATCCTCGCTCGGAGGAGGGGCGGAGCGAATCGGTGACGAGGTGCGAATTTGTACATCCCCTAACCCCGCGAGGTGGAACGCGGGGCTGAGCGGCTCGAAGGACTGCACCGAAAGTTATGCGGAACCGATGAAATTGGACCCCCTCCGGTCGGCCCCGGGGGAAGGCTCGTGTTTCGCAAGACGTATTCGACTGATGATGATTCTAAATGTACGTCGTGCAGGAGCTGCAGAGGCGGCTGAGCGCGCGCGTGCGCGAGGCGGAGGCGGACGGGCGCGAGCGCGCGCGCGAGCGCGACGAGCTGGCCGCGCTGCGCGACGCCATCTACGCGGGCCGCGCGGGCGACGACGCGGCCGCCGCGCGCCAGTGGCAGCAGGCGCAGGAGCGCCACGACCACCTCTACACGCCCAGGCTGCTCATAGACGTCAGTCTGCAGGTCGGCCAACCACGCCACTCCACTACACCTCCACTACACACGATACAACAAAGTACCTACATAATAAGTAGAACACTTCCCACATATAATAAATTATTCTCAAACATTGATCATTGAGAGTCTAAATCATCTTTTAAAGCTAAAATTATAATCAGTCATGTTTTGTCACGCCTGCACACCCTACTCAGCCGTACACACACACCCCATAAACACACACCCCATACACACTCACCCCATACACACACAACAACCAACACATCAAACCACACTTTTTCTTTTTCTTAAAAATATATATGTAGGTAGATAATGCATGTCTCGCTCTTACCATGAGTTATACCAGGAAACCTGTAATTGGCTTTGTTAATCATGAAAATTGCACAAATTGTTTGATTAAACACAAGAATAAGCTGTTGATTTCGTCAAATAAAAAAAATAAGATACAATGTCGCCCATTTGTATGGGACCAGCGGGAATATTAATTTGAAAGAGTTCATCTAGTTCTTTTTACAAATCTAGTAGAGTTTGTTGCCAGATTATTTCTCATTTTTTGTCTCAATTTTAATTCTGCTTAAGCTTATTCTTTTGTTTAGCCACTGGGAGCGTCCCAATGACATAATGATAAATGTAAAAATCACAAAACGTTGTTAATACCTACCTCTTGACCTTTTTTTTTACTTGATGCCGCTTGGGCCATTTGTCACAAAAAGGGTCGCGCGCGCATGTAAAAAGAAACCAGCTGACCTAAGAAGGGATGGGAGGGAATGAGGGGAGCGTTGAGGGAAAGTTAGGGGAAGAAAGGGAGTGGGATGAGAGGAAGGTTGAGGCTCACCTCAACCCTCCCACACACTCACTACCCTCAGGTTGAAGAGAGGTTTGAGGGGATGGATGTGGGGTGGGATGATGGGTGGGATGAGCGGTGGTATGAGGGATGGTCGAGATGAGGGGAGGGATGAGCAACGGGAGTGGGATAAGGGGAGGTCGAGAGGAGGATCGAGGGGAGAGATGAGGGGAGGGTCGAGGAGAGGGTTTATATTTTCATCCATCACCGACAGTTTGTGATTTTTTGTTGTGAAATTTATATCCGTTCGTGGGCAGGCCGAGCAGCAGCGCGAGCGCGAGCGCCTGCGCGCCGAGCAGCGGTCGGCGGCGCGGCGCGAGGCCAAGGAGCGCGCCGAGCGGCAGCGCGAGCGGTACCTGCGCGCCGCCGCCTCGCGCCAGCTGCCCACCGAGGCCGAGCCCATCGACTCGGACGACAGCGGTGGCGGGGCCGACGCCGCCAACCTAGGTGACCAGCCGCGCGTCAGCTCGGGGCCCTTTCTGTAGCACAGCATTGTTCTGTGTGTTGGACCTCTGTACATATATCGTCCTTCGCATGACGAAACTGTAGTACGGTGGCGATCGCAGTAGACCTGAAATAGTCGCAGATACAAAGTCTAGATTGAGACCTTGAACTAGTCCCAATTCGAATAATAGTAACAACTGTAATGCCCTGCCCTACAATATTTGCTTGAAGCTACTTACGACACCCAGTCGAGCGAGGGACGATAAGTGTCCTATTTGTAACATTACTGACGTATCTATGCGACTCGCCCTCGCCAGGCTCCCCGGCGGCGCCCCTCTCCGAGCCGGCGTCCCCGTCCCCGCCCGCGCCGCCGTCCCCGTCCCCGCCCCCGCCGGCGGCGGGCGCCCCCCACCCCCGGCCGCGGTCGCGCTCGCGCTCGCCGCTGTCGCCGGGCGCGTCGGCGCGCTCGTCCGGCTCGGCCTCGCCGCGGTCCAGCACGCCGCCCCCCCCGCCCCGCCGACACGCGCGCCGACACCACCGGCACGCGCACCACCACCACGCCCACCACGCCGGGGGCGGGGCGGGGGGCGGGGGCGGGGGCGGGGGAGACACGCCGCACACGTCCGACGGCGGCACCACGCCCCCGCGCCCGCCCTCCCTCGACCACGCGCACACGCACGCGCGCAGGCATGTGAGTATAACTGTGACTATAGTACGAGTTCTATCACGTCTCTGTCTCGCTTCGTCACGAGTTTAGCGGTAGGTTATACGATTGCAGGTTGCAGCGATCCCGTGAAATGGAATGTTCATGTTGGTCTCCAGTCATATTGTGATGTTTTATTTCATCATCGTCAGGTTGTTTTTGTCTCCACTGCAGGAGCACGACCCTCTCTCATCTGCCGGAGACAGACGGATATTTGGTTTCCGCTCCCCGCGCACGGGTCCGGTCCGGTCCTTCGAGCCGGATTCGAACCAGCGACCTATGGATAGCGACTCGTACAGTGACGTTTATTCGTGAGAAAACCGATGTCCGTTTATGATACATGAAATGTGTAACATTGTAGAGCTCGGGCGGTGCGACGAGCGGCGCGACGAGCGGAGCGACAAGCGGCGCTGGCGCCGGCGCATCTGCCGGCAGCTCGCCAATCACTATCAGCTTCAAGACGCGGCACAGCCCGCAGCGAGACCGCGACGCGGCTCAGGGAGCAGGTACCTACTTCTCAACTCTTTAACTAGTTAAAGTAGATGTCAAATAACATCTCCCACATTTTGTAATAATTTTTATTTTATTTATTTATTTATTTAGTAAACAACAATCACAGACAATATATTACACCATAGTTATAGGTGTAATATATTATATATAATATATATAATATTAATAGTTTTACGTTAATATAAAAGTGTCGCCCCAGTTAGACGTTTTACTAAAACCCTCATCAATACAATAGGTTTCTCTGACAGGTGGTTAGGAAGAAATCGCTTAAAGATAGGACCGCCTAAATTGTAGTATTTATAACTTTTATAACTGTATTTGTTTGTGCAATAAAGTGTATTGTATTGTATTGTATTGTTTCTCTGTCTACGGTCCGTACAAACATACATACAAACAGTCTCGAGTAATGTCTGGGGACTGTTTTTTTTATTTCATGTACTGTTTCATTATACGAGTATGTATAGATTTTTCCCTAAAAGGAAAGAAAAAATGTAGTATTTGTGGTTGCAGAGAGCGGGCCGGCGGGCTCGGGCCGCGTGCGCCGCCCGCACGCCGCCTTCGCCACCGACGACGACGACACGCCCCCCCCGCACGACCCGCCCCACCACTACCACAAAGGTAACACGCCCCGGCCCCCCGCCCCCCTCACACTAACAGCCCCGCCCCCCTCACACTAACAGCCCCGCCCCCACACACTAACACCCCCCCCCCCCCCACACACACAAACACCCCCCCCCCCCCACACACACAAACACCCCACACACACACTAACATGCCCACACACTAACACCCCCCCCCCCCCCCCACACACACACACTAACACCCCCACACACACAAACACCCCCCACTAACACATACCCCCCACACCCTTCCACACACACACTAACACACACAAACATACTCCAACACACAACTGACGCATACACACACAACCAAACATACACGTCCACTGACGCACATACACACATTGCTAAATCAAATGCAAAGAGTGTAACCGCACAACACTGGGTACCCCTAGTGTGAGGTCTACATGTATCTGTGTTGGTTTCTGAGATACTTCATGTATTAATTGCATTATGAGTTGTAAGAGTTTTTATGAAATATTAAATTAATTATTATTTCTAATTAATATAGTTCAATGAAACCTCGAGTATAGCCCTTAAGACTTGTAATATAAATAAATAAAAGTCGACGTTTCCTCCAACAGGCAAAGACAAGAAGGACAAGGACAAAGGCAAGAAGGGAGACAGCGAGAGCGGCGGCAGCGGCGGCTCGGGCGCGGCCGCCGCAGCCGCCGCCAAGTGCGCGGAGGAGAAACGCAAACACATCAAAAGTCTGATAGACAAGATACCCACACAGGTATGCTGTACTTAGAGGAATGCTATTCGACGCGAGTATCGTCCAACCTAAGCCGGGGCCCAATTCTAAGCCGGGAACCACGCGCCAAATGACAATGCGTATCAAATACACATATTCGGAATTTTCCGTTAATGAGTACGAAGTTGAAAGTTTTACTTGTAAAAGTGATCAACAACGTTCTATTATGACAGTTTCTTGCAAAATGAACTCAACAAATCTATTGAGAACTAGCACACTATTATAAACCGACGGCTTTCAAGCCGTAGTGAGAAAACGATGCGCCTCACTGCTGGGCCGGACCAGCCCCAACAGCATCCTGAACATAATAGCAGACAGGTGGGACTCTCCGATGCTGCGGCACTGGATACGCCTGCACGTGGCCAGGTAGCCAGGCGCCGTGGAGTCGGCGAGTCCCTACGGATCCTGCTATACCTGTGCATGTTATATTTTTTATTTGTAATTAACTAACATGGTATAAGGTTGTCGTACAAGGCGACTAAGGGAATACATTATAAAACATCAATCAGGCCTCCCCAGCCCGTCTGGCCAGCGCGGGGAGTGTAGGCCAAATCCTCCGTCTGTCTCCGGCAGATGAGAGAGGGTTGTGCTCCTGCAGTGGAGACAAAAATAACCTGGTGATGAGTATAAGGTTTACAACAAATTGTATGGAATAATTATTTTCTGAAATAAAGTTTAATTATTATTATTGTAACGAAGGTAGAGAAGGGTATGTTGCGGTGGTTTGGACATTTAGAGCGTATGAGTGAAAGAAGAGTGACAAAAGAGATTCACAGCGCGAACCACAGCTAGAGGTCATCCTAGAAGGACGTTCAAGGATCAAATTGATGACGTCCTCAAAGAGTTTGGGGTCCGCAGTGAGATGAATGGTGCATGAAAAGGTTGATGAATGTGAGTGAGGCTGGTGAGGTGTGTCAGGATCGCGCGAAGTGGCGATACATCGTCTCTGCCTACCCCTCTGGAACCAGAGCGTGAGCCTTATGTGTTATTACAATTTATTGCGCAGAAGGACCAGTTATTCCAGTATAAACTGGAGACGGCGCAGATCGACGGCGTTCTGATGGAGAAGAAGATCCGTCCGTGGATCAACAAGAAGATCATCGAGTACATTGGGGAGCCCGAGCCCACGCTCGTGGACTTCATCTGCAGCAAGGTGCTGGCCGGCTCCGCGCCCCAGGGCATACTGGACGACGTGCAGATGGTGAGCGGATGCGGGTGTTGCGTGCTAACAGGGGGGGGGGGGGGGGGGACATACTCATTTCACAGTACTGCTATTCTCTTAAATACAAACTCACGTGCGAGTCTCACTCAAGTGACTTCACTCACTTCGAAACCTAATCCATTGGTAATTCTGTAAACATTCGCTCAGTGTTCTTTGCTGTCACACTTTGTACATTGGAGATAAAGTTCAATGTAAAAGTTTGCATTCTAAAACTTCATTCTAAAACTTATTTTTCTCTCAAAAAATATAAATAAATATCTCACACATTCACACCAATTATCCAGTACCAAACTAGGCAGAGCCTGTGGTATGGGTACTAGATAACGGATACACATACTTAAATAAATATCCAAGACTTAGGTACAAACATTCATATTCATCATACGAACATTTGCCCCTAGCGGGATTCAGACCCGCAACCTCCGGCGTGGCAGTCCGAAAGCTACCCCGTTCCTATACATACAATAACTCCTCCAAACTGTATAATACAGTTTGTTGGCAAAAATTACTCTCTTACTTAATAGACATCTATAGCAGAGAATACTAAATATCTAATTAAATTGCTTCTGATGCCTAGTGGGATAGTGTTAACAATTTTGGGTACCAAATATTTACTTGTTCTTTCACCATAGTACTTGCAGACTCTAGGCACACAAAACAGTTGTTGGTCAACACTCCTTGTGAAGCGTGAGTGGTCAATTGGTGTCAAATATTGACCGCACTTAAAATTTTCTACTGCTAAGAGGAGCTTCACCTTCTCATTGACTGGTAGTATTGCAAAGAGTTTCTCATAATCCGGTCTACAGTTATTTTTCATAACATTGGCTTTCTTCCATACGCGTAGGATTCAGTTTAGCTTGCATTGAATTTTGTAGTCAAGTTTATTATGGGAAATTGAAGAAGCTTACTTAGGAAGTGCGCGCGCCTTCTGTACTATTCTGCGACCCAGCTTATAAACAATCACACATGTCTCGTCGCAGGTACTGGACGAAGAAGCCGAGGTATTTGTGGTGAAGATGTGGCGGCTCCTGATCTACGAGCTGGAGGCGAAGCGCGCAGGACTCCACAAGTGATCCGCCGCCGCACCCAGCCACTAGCCACGCCGTGACCCCGATGCTGTTCTCATCAACCATATTCTGCCCTGATCCGAGAGGTCTCCATGTGTATCGTAACAGTATAGAGAGAAAAGTTATTAACACCTAATTCACCTGGAGCAAATCACTTGGGTGAATTAAGTACACCACTTCGTAGACTTAATTCACCTTGTCGGGTAAATTAATAGTAATTTTCTCATCATCATTTATTCATCTCTCCAAAAAATATATATACTCAGCCAAACTGTATAATAGTTTGTTGGCAGAAATTGCTCTCTTACTATCTTTCTTATATTTTATTATATAGTGTTTATTACACATTTAACTAATGTAACACAAAGACATGCATGAAAAAGTGTATAAAGGTGGACTTATCTCTATAAGTGATCTCTTTCAGCCAACCTTCACTCTGGGAGAAAATCAAAAATAGCGGGAGATAAAAAAAATGCATGGACATATACATTTTTTCTTGGATAAAATATTGTACTTTACTCGTACATACTTAGAATTCACTTATATAACTGAAACCGCAGTCCCCTTTTTATCTTCCCTGTTCCAGTTGGTAATTCTCTTTAGGGTGAATCAAGTCCACCTAGTCTTCTGGGTAAGCGGGCTTCACCTCAGGCCCATCATTACTTACCATCAGATGAGATTCAGGTCCAGCGTAAACTCATGAAGAATGTAAAAAAGTTAACTTCACCTGCAAATCCCGTGGGTGAATTTAGTCAATGAAATGGTGCTCTTAATTCACCTAGGTGAATAGCTCCAAGTGAATTAGGTCTTGTCTCCACGTGAATTAGGTCTCTTAGTTTCTAAAATAGGTTTTCGTTATGTTTCACGCTTATATACTCGGGTATTTATATCTAAAACTAGAGCGCGTTATACGCGGCTCAATACGCTAGCATCTGGAGGGTCAGCATGACAGATATGAATAGCTTAGACACCGCATGAATAGTACGACAACCGAGCGTGCCACTTTTTTGTACTTACGATACGTCTCACGAGCCATTTGGTGATATTCAATACATAAACAGACCCGTTTTAATCGCAACGAGTCAGTAAATAAATAATAAATAAATATCTCAGACATTCACACCAATTATCCAGTTCCATACTAGGCAGAGCCTGTGCTGTGGTTACTAGATAACGGATACACATACTTAAATAAATATATAAACATCCAAGACTTGGGTACAAACATTCATATTCATCATACGAACATTTGCCCCTAGCGGGATTCGAACCCGCAACCTCCGGCGTGGCAGTCCGAGAGCTACCCGTTCCGCCGCGGAGGTCGTCATTGAGTTAACTATGGCACAATTTGGCATTTCCACTCTCCACCAGCGCGTCAATGTATGAGAAGCGCGAATAAGTGGTGTATTTATCCACTTTTATGGCACGCTTGAACGGACGTCTTGCGGTATCTAGCCTATACATATCTGTGGTCAACGTATTAGGTTTTACAGTTATTATTTTTTAATAAAATAAAATTAAAGAAGCTTTATGGTGAGACATTTTATTTATTTAAAATCGAAAAGTATTCTTTCTATTACTGATCTTGTCATCAATTTAGCTCAACCAAACCACAGTTGATACCATTTTATGTAGAATTTGACGTCTCTTGGATAAAATCTAATAAATAAATTCGTAAACTTCGCGTGTCTGTACATTGAAGATATTTGCAATTAATGGCGGGGGGGGGGGGGGGGGGGCTGGCTAAGGATAAGTAATTTCGATCACATTTCGATCATTTTTGAAAATTTTGTCCGTTTGTTTGTGCGCGCGTCACTTAAAAATGACTGAACAGATGTTG
Source organism: Esperia sulphurella (assembly GCA_947086405.1). Taxonomy (NCBI): domain Eukaryota; kingdom Metazoa; phylum Arthropoda; class Insecta; order Lepidoptera; family Oecophoridae; genus Esperia; species Esperia sulphurella. The sequence continues at coordinate 7,866,687 of OX352282.1, forward strand.
ATGGACTTTTCACAGAAACACTGTGCTTAATTCGGTGTAACATTAGGCTTTATTTCATCTATTATTATCTATACTATATCTTTCTATCGGTGCAGTTAATCAAAAGTTATGGGAATTTATAGTTTTCGAAAACTGCTCGCATACACTGAATTCGTATACAACGACGGAATTCGTGAGCGGTAGCGGGAGCGGATATGGTACCAATGTTATGTATCTATAAATTCGCATAACTTTTGAGTTAGCCGATTACGATGAATTTGTTGCATACGTATGAGGGAGGGTTGAGGAAAGGGTTAAGGGGGTAGATGCGGGAGTGGGATCTTTACCTGGACCGGGAGCGGAAATGGGAATGGAACGGATTCTGTAGTCCACGCGAGCGGAGCCGCGGGCACAGCTAGTTAATAATACAACTTACTTTATTATTGAATCTGTGTATTTTTAATTGTGCAATATAAAGTAATTGATGTGAATTGATAAATCTCACATTTATTAACTTCTGATTCCCAGCATCATATTTTATTCCGTTCGTTACCCGTGTTACTACCTAAATGTACCAAGTGTACTGTACCAAATGTACCGAGTATAATGACTTCGACTTTGGGGAAATATAACAAGTGCCAAACTGATTTCCTAGAATTCTGTAAAATTAACTTTACCAATGAGGATCAGACCGCGGGAAGAAGTGTGCGCAGCACACTAGCGCAGTCTGCTGTAAACAAGACACGCGCGACACAGAGCGGAGAATGAACTCCGAGCGAGAGGGCGAGAACATCGTAACAAGTGACGTTGACATAAAAAGCGCGCGCGTTTTGAAAAGTTGCGTTAAATAAATTTTAATAACTTCGCCATTTCTTGATGGATTTCCTTAATTTAAAAAACAAAATCGTCTGCAATGTGTAGCGCATACGCCATAAATATCTTTTTACGTAGTTGATCCTCATTGGAGAATTAGAATTCATCAATGGAAGATACTTATATATATATTTTTTTATTTACGTTAGTATAGATATTAAATATTGCAGCGTGAATTTATTTTAACTATTTAAATATATGATTGATTTATCGATTTCTGTAATCGATTATCGATAATCGACATAAATAGTTAAAATAAATTTACGCTACAAAATGTATTTTAAAGGTGAAACTTGCTTTAACCATAAATAATTCTGGCGAACGGGAAAACAAATTCCCGTTGGCCAGACTAGACGATTTCGGCATTGTTAAGTGGTCTAAAATTGTTGTAAACAGCTTGTCTAGTAATATTTAGTATTTTCTGCTTGAAGTTTGTGACAATGAGATGGACAAGTGCTAATTTTTACCGTGAGAAATCTGTTACCGCCGTAAATTTAAACCACACGGGCGAATCCGTGGATGTATGTACGTGGAGAGTATAAAATCCAGCCACCTCACTACCCCCCCCTAATACCCGTCAATATAATTATAAGCGGAATGCAGAAACAGTAGTTCGTACACGTTTGTGTATGCGCGTACATTATTTGTACGCGAACGGGCATTGTCGACCGAGCAGGAAGGCTAAAGTGTATCATTATAAATTACCATCTACTTGTAACTTTGTGTTTTTATTTCCACGCAGTCTATGCGAAAAGTAGAGTGTTTAACTCGAGACTAAAACGCCATCACTGTCAAACTATAGCCGCCCTCCATCCCATGTGACACGGCTCGTTTTAGTCCCTAATGGAACAATTTTTTGACCGTATATATCGTACAGTTCACGACGGCACGTCTTACTCTATCTCCAAATCGCTTACATTTCATTGTATACGTTATATTGTTAGTGTGTTCTATACTTTTATTAATTTCATAATTTATAATAAACTATTTGAATTTATCATTACGCACTAATCATCAATATGCTCACGTGCCGTCGTGAATTGAATGACCTACCTATACTACAGGTTTGGTTATACCTTAGTATATAAAAAACAATGTGAACTAATTTGCGACTTTGATGTATATTGAAAACGGCACGTAGGAATGAATTGTGTTTGTTTGTGCATGTGTGTGAGAGAGAAAGAGCACACCGGTGTAGTGTGAGAGTGAGAGACACGATCGTGCGTTGTTGCAATGGCATTGTATACGTTAAGTTTAATATTAACTCATATGCTAGGCAATAAATATATTGTCAATAATTATTTTGTTTTATTTTATTGACATACTGGGCCCGATTCTGAAGGCACACATTTAAAATTTGACAGCACTAAAATTGGTTTCCTCTTTATATTTATAATAATACTGTGTGACAAGGATAGCAACAGTTTTAGTGCTGTTAAATCTTTAAATGTGTGCCTTCAGATTCGAGCCCACTATTTTCCTGATTAAAAAATAATAAAAGAAATTGGGGGTATTAGGATAAGTAATAGAACACACTAAGATTTTTTTGGAATTTTTGTCTGTTTATCTGTAAAAACTACTAATCGAACTCTGTTGGAGTTTTCAGAAAAACAGGGATTAATTCGGAGTAACATATAGGCTTTATTTCTTCGCAATCGGCTAACTCAATCAAAAGTTATGCGAATTTATAGTTATCAAAAACTCACATACCTACATTACATTGGTAGGTATGTAATAAAGGAGTTTTTTTTTCTTAAGCCATCCTAATGATGTCGTACAAGGCGACTAAGGCTGTACATTATAAAACATCAATCAGGCCTCCCCAACCCGTCTGGCCAGCGCGGGGAGTGTAGGCCAAATCCTCCGTCTGTCTCCGGCAGATGAGAGAGGGTTGTGCTCCTGCAGTGGAGACCAAAATAACCTGATGATGAACCCATCCTACTGAAACCACTGTTTAGACTGGAATTAAACAAATATGTCGTATCTCTCCTCTGATGTAGTTGCCAAGCGGAAATGCAGTAGTAGCTTACTCTTGTGACTCAGACTCATCTGTGTACGAGAACCTAGTACCTATCCTAGCCAAAATGAGTTTAACACCTTTGCAAAGTTAACACGTTTACTGGCTTAAATGCCACTACAGGATATTTCACTGCAACAATGAATTTTTACTAAGTAACGTAACCAAGTAAACCATCAAGTAACGATTTTAAAAGGCAGACGATTCCTCGGAGTACTGCCTGCGCACCGCACGCGTATCGAACGTACACTGTCTCCACTATGCGCCTGCACCAGTGCCACCCGACCCGATGTTCCGCCAGCGCGCGTTCGCGACGCTCGCCGAACCAAGCCGAACGGCGCGACGAACACGCACTGTGCCTCCAAATCAGCTCCTCTTTTATCATTTCACCGACAAATATAATAAAGGCGGAACATGAATTGCGATGGATGAGTTAGGAGGACTACATTTGGAGCGACGAGGGTAAGAGAGAAAGAGTTTTGAAGGGAGGGTTGAGTGAGAGGAGAGTTGTGGGGAATTAGATGCGGGAGCGGGAAGGGGAAGAGAATTAACACTAAGTAATTTTCAACTTTATTTTATTCTGTAGTCCACGCGAGCGGAGCCACGGGCATAGCTAGTAACTATATTAAAGTTAGTTTTACATTTTACGCTAAGCAACTTAGCAGTAATATCATCTTGTAGTTCTTGGTTATGTCGTTCAAACATCGATTGCATTGCAAAATTTAATGTTTAATCCTAACACTATGATTAAAACAGAGGCAGGCTTACATTAATTGCAAGAGATTGGGTTGATGCAATTTCGCGCAGTAATCAATTGATGCGCAAGCGCATGCTGTGGCCCGGTGCATTCTCCACGAACCGCGGCAACATGCAGCCCGCGTATATCTTCGCTGTTCTATTTCTCGTAAGTGCCACCTCCTTTTTCTACCTACAGACGACGAGAATTTCTTTTCCTGTTAATCCGAGTAAAGAATTGGAAAGAACTATTGGTTTAGAACACGTGGTCCGACCTATCAATTTGAACTTCTGTCAAACATGCAGACAGTGGGTTTGATTCCCACACTTGTCATGCGATGGACGAAATGTTAGCGCCAAACAGAACGGCGCGTCCGCTATTGCATGTATTGATACTTGCTGATGCTGTTACTAATGTTGTTCTGTATATTAGTTTGGTGGTGCGATGGCAGGGCCTTACAATCGCGATGTTCAGGTACGTTGGTCCTTTACATCTTCACAGTCAAAATAATGTTTATTATATCTACTTACGGTGGGCCTGATCCACAAGTTTCAAGTCGCTCAGCGAGCTATTAAGATGCTATGGGATATGCTCGAGGTTTTTGAAGGAATATGATTCGTAATGAAGAGATCCGATGAAGAACGAAGGTGACCGACATAGCCGAAAGGATTAGCAAGCTGAAATGGCAGTGAAGTTGCAGTACCGACGGCCCTTGGTGGGACGCCCCGCTGCCAGATGGACCGACGAACTGAAGAAGGTGGCCGAAAGCGGCTGGATGCGGATTGCGGAGGACCGGGTGTGGTGGCGTTCATTGGGGAAGGCCTATGTCCAGCAGTGGACAGCTAAGGGCTGACATGATGATGAATTCTACTTAACCGCCTCTTTGGCTTGGTCATTGGACTCGAGGGCCAGAGGTCGTGGGTTCGATTCCCGCTGGAGACTGAAAGACTACTTTGTAAAATTTGTACTGCAGAAGAAAATCCTACTTTAGGACTAGACAAGTACCTATATATATGTATGTAATTCTAGAAAACCGGTGCGATACCTTTTTTGTCATTCTCTGACCCCTCCTTATCCCGCTACGCCCCCCGCACCCCCCTGCTCGTCGAGCGCGGAGGAGACACCCAAGACCAGGTCACCAGCTTGCTCGGGCAGAGGTACAACGAGGGAGACCTGGCGCTTCTTTACGAGTACTCGCAGAGTGACCTTGACCTGACGAAGTTGGGGCCGACGGTGCTGGGTAAGTTGAGCAACTAAGGTCATCATCATCGTATCAGCCCCTAGACGTCTGCTGGACATAGGCCTTCCACACCCGGTCCTCAGCTCGGAACTGAGGTCACTTAAAACCTTGATTATTCTCCTCCGTCATTTCCTCACTGCTGAGGATCGCGACCGTACAAAATACACCTCCACGCATCGTTGGCCAGCCGCACCATACAAAGATCCGTCAGCCACCCTCTTCACCGGGTCTGACCACCTCGTCCTTAGGCACGCCTGCCCTCCACTTATCCCAGGATGATGAGCTTCTCCAGGTCGTGTTGGGAGTCCGCACATTGTGACCGAAGAAGCTTAGGGTCTTTTCATTGCAGATAGTGGAGAGCCGTTTCCTTATATAGAGCTCTGAGAATGGAGTCATTACTGCTCTCATGGCTGTCCATGTAAAACCTTGATTACCTCTATTAAAATATCCACCACCGAAAGACAGACAAGGTCGCTCAGCGGGCTATGGAAAGAGCTATGCTCGGAGATTCTCTAAGGGACAGGATCCGAGAGAACTAAAGTCTTCGAAGTTTGAGGTTGCAGTAGCCTGGTCACATCTATTGGAGTACTGATTACCGCTGGGGTAAACGGGTTCTCGAGTGGAGACTGCGACTGGGCAAGCGTAGTGTGGGACTGTGTCCTGGCTAGATGGAGCGGTTGAGCGGGTTCAATGGCGCACCTTGGAAAAGGCCTATGTGGACTCTTTCATGCTGATGATGATGAAACAACAGACTTGGTCCTATTGGAATGCGTCATGGTAAAACCTGCACACAAAAGTACCTTTAAATAATTATACTTCATGTTGGTAAAGGTGATGAAGGAAGAGCCTATGCTCGGGAGCGTGGCCGGTTGGAGCCAGCTGCGGCGTCTGCTGCGTGGGCCGGGCTTCGGTCAGACGACTCGGACGAACTTGTGGTAACACCGACAATGTTTTAAACAAGAAGCTTGAACTGGTCTGCGATTCCTAATATGGATCCAGAGTTTGTCACTTGGATTTTCAAAGTTCCCTGATCATTTTTTAAAAGAAAAAAAAAAGTAAATTTTGTAACATGCTATTTCATATGTTTGCGTCTATTCCACGCTTGCTACTTGTGTTACATGCCTGTGGGGACAAAGATACTGGTCCAAGTGACCGCTTCCTTTTCGCAGCACCACGTACAATTGTATATATACCACGGAAGGTAGTAAAGAATCTCAGATCGCACGTTTGCCACTCTCGGCTACGTCTCGGGTAGCAATACACGTGCGATCTAGGACATTCTTCGCTTTAGCTTCCTAGATGTGTAATGTACCTACTTACTATTGATTTTCGCACAATTTGGTAATGATAATTAATATTAAAAACATAAAACTTTTACTAAGTTGAAAGTCATCAGATTATTTGTCAAGAAAACAAAATATTATTCTATATTTGGTCACTTTCCTTTAATAAACTAGGTGCCGGATGAAGACAGCGAGCAGTTAACCCAGACACAGCACTCGCCGCTGTCGCTGGCCGAGTTAAGACAAGCCTGCGCTGCCGTCGTCAGGAAACTACCCACAGCTTTAATCCTTCAAACGTGCCGCGTGTATCTTGCCGCTTTAATCAACCAGCAGCATATGCATGGCCATGACCATGGCTCCACTCATTACAATGACCATACGCATGGCCATGACTCTAGGCATCACAATGACGATGCCCATACGCATAACCATGCCCATACGCATGGCCATATGTATGACCATGAGCCTACTTATAACCATGACGATAGGCATGAACATGCCCATACGCATGGCCATGGCTCTACGCATTACAATGACCATTCGCATGGCCATGACCCTAGGCATCACAATGACGATGCCCATACGCATGGCCATATGTATGACCATGAGCCTACTTATAACCATGACGATACGCATGAGCATGCCCATACGCATGACCATGGCTCTACGCATGGCCATATGTATGACCATGAGCCTACTTATAACCATGACGATACGCATGAGCATACGCATGAGCATGCCCATACGCATGACCATGGCTCTACGCATGGCCATATGTATGACCATGTGCCTACTTATAACCATGACGATACGCATGAGCATGCCCATACGCATGACCATGGCTCTACGCATTACAGTGACCCTACGCATGACCATGACGATACGCAAGAGCACGATCATACGCATGATCATATGCATGACCATGACCCTACGCATAGCGATGAAGAAAAGCATAACCATGCCCATACGCATGGCCATATGTATGACCATGAGCCTACTTATAACCATGACGATACACATGAGTATGCCCATACGCATGACCATGGCTCTACGCATTACAGTGACCCTACGCATAACCATGACGATACGCATGAGCACGATCATACGCATGATCATATGCATGACCATGACAATACGCATAGCGATGACGAAAAGCATGGCCATGACCATGCCCATACGCATGGCCATGACCTTGATCATACACGTGACCATGACCCTACGTATTACAACGACCATGCGCCTGACCATGAGGTTCACCCGGGCCATATTGGCTGCAGAATTTGTGCCCTACTGCAGCAGCTAGCGCCTCGGGGGACGCAAATACGTTTATTTGGTCCTTTTGGTGGACGTCGCGAGGCCGAGCTGCTTACTGAAGAGTCGCCTGGCATGTAAGTGAAAGTATATTTTATCTACTAACAAATAACATTCCAATATATTAAAAACTAGTTGTTGCCCGCGACTTCGTCCGCGTGGACAACTTAAGATCACAAATTATTATGTATTTCCCGTAGGAATGGGATGCTTTTCGTGATAAAACTCCTATATACTATTCCAGGACCTAACCTATATGTGTGCCAAGTTTCATCACGGTCCGTCCAGTGGTTGAAGGTGATTGAGTAACAAACATCCTAATATTCAAACTTTCGCATTTATAATATTAGTAGGACAACATTAAATATTTTAAATTACATTAAAACCAAACTAACAGGGTTTTATATCCAGTAATTTTTTGAGCCAATAGTATGAAAGAATTTTGAAATTTAATCCGTTGAGAAAATTCTATATGTAGGTCCCGAAAAGGCTTTTTTCTTTACCAGGAAAAACTTACCGTATATGCTTTTCGCAGAATGTCCAGGCTCGTCAAGGCAGCTAAAGCACATAGGTAAGTATCGTTTTAAGGAAAAAAATTAACAGTTATGGTGCGTCTGTCACAGGTTATTTCAGCAACTACAATTGCTATCGACTTGTGGAACAGTTTTAAATAATGCTTGGCCAACTTTATTGTAAATGAAATTAATTATTATTATTTACATTGTAAGAGAGGCCGGGTGGTTTCCGGTAGAGTAGAATGGGCCACTCCAACTCTTCCCGTGGATGTCGTACAAGGCGACTGAGGGAATACATTATAAAACATCAATCAGGCCTCCCCAACCCGTCTGGCCAGCGCGGGGAGTGTAGGCCAAATCCTCCGTCTGTCTCCGGCAGATGAGAGAGGGTTGTGCTCCTGCAGTGGAGACAGACATAACCTGATGATGATGATGAAGAGAGGCCAAAAGGGAATGGCAAAACTTTATTATAAGTACATATGTAGTACATTTCTTTATCAAACGCAATATACTTGTCCTTTCGGTTACTCTAAGGTTGACTGGAAGAGATCCCTAAGTGGGATAAGTAAAAACACAGTGCAACTCCTATTTTGTTATTGTTGTGAATTTTGGTACAATAAACCGAATTATCATCATCAGGTTATTTTTGTCTCCACTGCAGGAGCACAGCCCTCTCTCATCTGCCGGAGACAGACGGAGGATTTAGCATACACTCCCCGCGCTGGCCAGACGGGTTGGGGAGGCCTGATTGATGTTTTATAATGTATTCCCTCAGTCGCCTTGTACGACATCCACGGGAAGAGTCGGAGTGGTCCTATTCTACTCTACCGGGAACCACACAATAAACCGAATAATACATACAAAATTCTAAAGTGTTGTAACGTGAATCTCTTTTAATTTACGTTAATCGCGATTTCAACACAATCGATTCTCGATTCACTTTTAATCGATAATCGGTATCAACCGTAGAAGCGGCAACCCCTACGCGGCGACGCGAAACGTGACTGACTTCACTCGGTCATTTCAAATCTCGAGAGAAAAAACGAACAGCTGTTTCGTACTGTCAGATTTTAATTTATTCCTTGGTGCCCTAAAACCACCTAAAAAGCCTTAATTACTCAATAAATAGTGTTCCCTATATTAAACACTAAATTCAGTTAATTTAGACCCCCGCTGTTGGGTAAGTGTGAACTGATATTTACCTATTTGTTAATTTGGCCTTGTAAAACTCTTTTCATAAATTCTGTTCTGATCTGTGTATGTTTTCCACTTGTTTTCTTTGGTTCTTTATGTCATGTTCTATTTTCACCTTCCTACCACTGTGCTATTCCGTTTCTAATCTCCATGTATCGCCACAATCAAACCACCCATCATGGCCCAGCTTACTTGCAATGGTGTGGAAAGGTGGATGCATGGAGACTCACTGGAAGAGGATCTAATCCCGCTAAATCTTCCAGGGTTCTAAGTTAACGTCTAAGTTAACGTCGAAGTTAACGTTGAAGCTCTCTTCACATCGTTGACCTACCCTCTCCGCTACACCGTTTGGCCTTGGACCCCTTGGACGAGCTGCGGACACTCATTGCAGAGCCAGCACCTAGCCCTCATCGGAGACTCCTGCAGTCACCGTCCACACTACAGCAGGGACAGCCAGGCCAGTAGCGGAACACCTCTGAAGCTCGACCAAACCTAGAAACTGCCATCAGGGCGGTCGATCACGACCCATCTAAATCTTTAATAAAACTATCTTATTCTTTGTTCATGTCTTGGGTTTTATTAGCTACACAGCTCAAGCGTGACAGTGGCGCCTACAACGTGGTTTTGATGGTCAGTTTTTGAGTTTTGTTGAGCTTTTTGAGTAGTTTGCATTGTGCGCATACACATTGTAAAGTTTTGTTTTTTTACTTTTATTTTTGCTTTCTTTATTTGTGTGCTTGATAACCAAGTTTTAGAGTGTAAATTGTTTTGTAACTGTTGTAAAATTTTTTTTGTTTTAAATTGAAATTACCTTCAAATGTAAAAAAAGTGAACACTAGTGACGTTCCTACCCTTTCGATAATTTATAATCGATTCTTTATAACGATTGTTAATCGATATATTTTTATGTTTTGTAATCGATTCTCTTTAAATTAATCGAATCTATTATTGTAAACATTCTACATTTTGGTTATCGGTTATTTTTATTTTGCATATTTAATTTTTAGTTGCAATTTTTATTTTTGTTTTGGCTTTGCTTTATTTCATTCATTTTCATTCTTATTTATATTTTCATTTAAAAAAAAAAAACAACTCTGTTATCACTACATTGTTACAGAGCGGAGTAGTAATAGTGCTTTATTTATTTGTATCGTTCACATTTGCCCAAACGAGTTTGATATCTGATATTTTTGTTTATTCCTTGCTTTTGTCGACATGGGCGATATTAAGTTTCTGTCTTTGCAAAAAGCAGAGTTGGCGTATGAAGTTGCAATCCGTGGGGAAACTCCCGCATCTACGGTTGAACAATTGCGAAAACAGATTGTGAAAATAGCTGCGTTACATCCTTCGGAGGATATTCTTGTTTCACCATTCGGTCCTGTTACTGATCTGGAAGCAGTTAAGGAAACATTGCTGAAACTTGACGATTTAGTAGCACAATTAAGTTTATGTTTTGATAGGAATATTTTATTGAGAGCTCAAAATTTAACACTGCATTTAAAATACAGAATTAGCAGAATTGATTGCTCTACTTGCGCGGAAGGACTTCAGATATTGTCGGATTGTGTAAATCGATTCGAATCGCTTAAATACAAACTTAAAAATATAAAACCGCCTGGTGACGCACTAGACAAAGATGATGACACAGATGCTGCTGGGACTATGACCCCTAATGTTATGGCATGTACAACGTCAAGTTGTGATAAAGGACTGTCTGATTTGTCAAAACTAAAATTCAACGGCAAAACGTGTGCACGTGCTTTTATTCAACGCGTAAACGAATTTTCAACAGCAAGAAGCATACCTTCTCATAAACTACTTACTTTTGCTACTGAAATTTTTACCGATGAGGCACTACATTGGTTTAGAAGCATTAAACATACCGCATCCTCTTGGAGTGATGTCTGCGAGAGACTTAAAGACGATTTTGGTCACGCTGATTATGACTATCGTCTTCTTGAAGAGATAAGAGCACGCACACAAGGTGAACGCGAAAACATTACTATTTACCTTTCTATTATGTCAGGCATGTTCTCACAGCTGGATAGGAAAATATCGGAGGAGGAGAAACTAGAAATTATTATGCATAATATTCGTCCTTGCTATGCCAACGTACTAACTTCTTCGTCTGGTATTAATAACATTGAAACATTGCGTTCATTATGTAAAAATTTTGAAAACATACAAGCCCGTATGTCTCAATTTCGAGAGCCGCCAAGAGTTTCTACTGAAACACTAGCCCCTGAGTTTGCGTATCAGTCTACGAGTGCTAATAAAAACTTTAAAGATCTTCCGAGTAATAACCAAAAGTTTCATTACTCTGCTAACTACACTAAGTTCAATAAAGGGCATGGTACAATGGGCTTCATACACAGTACAATACCCCAAACAACACAAACGCACAGACGAAACAACATTACTCGTACAATTACAATCGTAGTCAGGGTAATACTAATACTAACTGCTCAAATTACAACAACGCAAATACTAATGCGAAACCTGTGAACACCATCACAAAGAATAACAAGTTCTGCCCACGTTGTCGAGTGGACAGTCATTGTCTTAGGAACTGTACAGCTGAACGAAAGATAGTTTGCTTTCGTTGCGGTCGTCCTGACGTTCGTTCAAATGACTGCCCTGATTGTCAAAAGAATACTCCAAATAATTCAAAAAACTAGAAAACCAGGATTGTAGTACATCTAATATTAACCATTTTGATGCTTCTGAATGGCAAAAATGGTTACAATTTATTAAAAACTTCTCTACAATTTACAAAGTTACTTCAATCCTGCTAGATAAACCTGAAAATGATACTAGACCTTATATTAAAATGAAAATTAATGATTTAAATGCTTGCGGTTTATTAGATTCTGGTGCTGCGGTATCGATTCTTGGCAATAATTCCCATCAGGAATTATTAAACGTAGGTCTAACCATTAACAATGGCGATGAAATTAGTGTTATTGCTGCTGGTGGTCAAAATTTAAAAAGCATAGGTTACATGAATCTACCGATACACTTTGAAAACGCTTTTAACATTATCAAGTGCTATATAGTTCCACAAATTGAAACTCCCTTACTACTAGGAGTAGATTTCTGGAGGAAATTTGAGTTGTGCCCCAAGTATATTGGCTCTATTGACATAACTCAAAACAGATTAGCTTCGTTAGCGATTTTAACTACGGATTTCGACAAGCATATTACTTCTATGGATAATCTAGTAGATTCACAGCGCCATATTGCAAACAATTTAATTGAACAATTCAACGAAATCTCTACAGAACGTAAGGGTCTAGGCAGAACTCATCTGATTACTCATCACATTGATACAGGTGATTCCCCTCCGTTAAAACAGAGATACTACCGTATGTCTCCCGAAAAACAGAAAATTTTGAAAGAGCAGGTTGATGAAATGCTAGGTCTAGATGTTGTGGAGCCTTGCGAGAGTGCATGGTCATCACCAGTACTAATAGTATCCAAAAAGAATGGTCAACCTAGATTCTGTTTAGATAGTAGGAAGTTAAATTCTGTTACCAAACGCGATGCGTATAATCTTCCATATATATCAGAGATACTGGACAATCTTCGCGATGCCAAATTTCTTTCTAGTATTGATCTGTCCAAGGCATTTTGGCAGATACCTATTGCTGAAGAAGATAGGAATAAAACCGCATTTTACGTCCCAGGTCGCGGCACTTTACGTTTTAAGACCACAGCCTTTGGTCTGACAAACGCACCTGCGACTCAGCAACGTCTAGTTGACATGATGTTCGGCCCCGAATTTGAGTTAAGAGTATTTGCGTACTTAGATGATATTATGCTTGTAAGCAACACTTTCGAGGAGCACGTCTCACTATTGTTACGAGTGCTTGATAAACTGAAACAGGCAAATCTCACTATCAACATCGATAAGTGCCAATTTTTTAGGAGTCAGTTAAAGTATTTAGGATACGTCGTAGATGCTCAAGGTTTACGCACTGACCCAGAAAAAGTACAAGCTATTGTAAATTACCCAACCCCAACTTGTAAAAAGGACGTTAAACGTTTCTTAGGAACTGCTACTTGGTATCGCCGTTTTGTTCCTAACTTTAGCACATTAGCGGGCCCTCTAAACAAGTTGACTACTAACAAAAAGACATCTCCACCCTTCTCTTGGAGCACTGAAGCAGATGCCGCCTTCAATAATCTCAAAAAATGTTTAGTTTCTGCCCCAGTCCTGGCCTGCCCAGATTATAGCCAACCTTTTGAGGTCCATGCCGATGCAAGTAATTACGGCACTGGCGCAATGTTGACGCAATTAATTGACGGAAAAGAGAGGCCCGTAGCTTATATGAGCAAGTCTTTAACTGGTGCAGAGAAAAACTATAGCATAACAGAGAGGGAAACACTCGCTGTTCTCATTGCGTTGGAGCATTGGCGTTGCTACCTGGAGAATGGACAAACCTTCACCGTCTACACGGACCATTCCGCTCTTCAATGGTTTTTATCCCTTAGCAATCCAACCGGTAGACTAGCTAGGTGGGGGGTACGTCTATCTTCATTTAATTTTGTCATCAAGCATCGTCGTGGAGTAGATAACGTTATACCCGACGCTCTATCTCGTGCGGTCCCCGTATCAGCAATTTCCACATCTAACTCAATTACAACTACAACCGATTCTTGGTACAAAACAATATACAACACTTGTTTAAACAATCCCAGTAGTCTCGAAAATTTTAAAATTAATAACAATTCCCTTTACCGTCTTTCAAAAAACAAGTCTCCTCTTACTGCTGAGTTTGCATGGAAAGAGGTAGTTCCTAGCGAACTACGTGAGAAAGTGATTTCTGAAAACCACGATGAACCTACTGCAGGTCATTTGGGAATTCACAAAACTTACCTTCGCTTGGCTCTACGCTACTTCTGGCCGGGTATGCACTCAGACGTTGTAAAATTTGTTTCAAATTGCCCAACTTGTCTTTCCATCAAATCACCTAACCATGCTACCCTGGGTGAAATGGGAAGACCAAAACAATGTTCCCGTCCATTTCAGATGATTTCAATTGACTTCATTGGTCCACTTCCCACTAGTCGAAAACAGAACTGTTACTTACTTGTAGTAGTCTGTTGTTTTTCTAAATATTGCGTTATGTTTCCACTGCGCAGAGCAACAGCTGATGCAGTGGTGAAACATTTAGAGGACTCTGTGTTCCTTGTTCATGGTGTTCCACAAACAATTTTCTTAGATAATGGTAGCCAGTTTATTTCCAAAAATTTAGAAAATTTCTTTAAAAAGTATAAAATACCAAATGTATTCTTCACACCAAAGTACACTCCACAGATAAACACAGTTGAAAGGTACAACAAAACTATTGTAACCTGCATTTCATGTTTCATAGAGAACGATCACAGATCATGGGATGTTAATTTGCCAAAAATACAATTTGCCATGAATAATTCTGTAAGTGAGGCAACAGGCTATACACCCACATTTCTCATTCATGGGAGAGAACTCGTCACATGCGGATCCCACTACATTGATCCGAATATCGAGGACGAAGTTATTTTCTTACCTCGCGACATTTACTGCGATAATATAGGTAATTTAGCAGGCATATTTAATAATGTACAGGCTTCTCTTTGGCACGCTCACGTAAAGAATACGTCTAGGTATAATTTACGCCGAAAATCGGCAGAATTTCAAATTGGTGACATCGTCTGGAAAAGAACGTATTTCCAGAGCGATAAAGACCAATACTTTAGTAAAAAGTTAGCACCCAAATTTATCAAATGCAGGGTGGTAAGTAAAAACTCACCTTTAGTATATGAGTTACATGACATGAACGGTAAAGACATTGGTACTTGGCATATCAAAGATTTGAAATTAGTTAGTAGTTATCAATAAATTACTTGCAATACACAGAACAGATTTTTTTATCAAAATTTTGTAATTTTTTTCCTCACCGATAGTCGCGTCGATGATTGTCACCTATTTTTGTTTTTGAAAAACGGAAGATTTACTTTAAGTCAACAGATCAATATGTCAGTTGCCTTTATTTATGATTTGGTGCCTCGTATTAATCAATAAATATTGAGGTTAGTTAGAAAGATGAATTTTGAAAGTTGAAGAATGTTTTGTTGATGTATGAATGGTAAGAGTAGTTCTTCTTATTTACATTATCGTTGGAATTTACTTATAACCTAGGTAAAGTACAACAAGAACGGCGTGATTATTAGGTTGAATTTTCCCTTTATTTAGTTAGTTTCGGATTTTTCTTCATAGGAAGTAAAATCCTGGAGGGGAGAGGCGAATCTGTAACGTGAATCTCTTTTAATTTACGTTAATCGCGATTTCAACACAATCGATTCTCGATTCACTTTTAATCGATAATCGGTATCAACCGTAGAAGCGGCAACCCCTACGCGGCGACGCGAAACGTGACTGACTTCACTCGGTCATTTCAAATCTCGAGAGAAAAAACGAACAGCTGTTTCGTACTGTCAGATTTTAATTTATTCCTTGGTGCCCTAAAACCACCTAAAAAGCCTTAATTACTCAATAAATAGTGTTCCCTATATTAAACACTAAATTCAGTTAATTTAGACCCCCGCTGTTGGGTAAGTGTGAACTGATATTTACCTATTTGTTAATTTGGCCTTGTAAAACTCTTTTCATAAATTCTGTTCTGATCTGTGTATGTTTTCCACTTGTTTTCTTTGGTTCTTTATGTCATGTTCTATTTTCACCTTCCTACCACTGTGCTATTCCGTTTCTAATCTCCATGTATCGCCACAATCAAACCACCCATCATGGCCCAGCTTACTTGCAATGGTGTGGAAAGGTGGATGCATGGAGACTCACTGGAAGAGGATCTAATCCCGCTAAATCTTCCAGGGTTCTAAGTTAACGTCTAAGTTAACGTCGAAGTTAACGTTGAAGCTCTCTTCACATCGTTGACCTACCCTCTCCGCTACACCGTTTGGCCTTGGACCCCTTGGACGAGCTGCGGACACTCATTGCAGAGCCAGCACCTAGCCCTCATCGGAGACTCCTGCAGTCACCGTCCACACTACAGCAGGGACAGCCAGGCCAGTAGCGGAACACCTCTGAAGCTCGACCAAACCTAGAAACTGCCATCAGGGCGGTCGATCACGACCCATCTAAATCTTTAATAAAACTATCTTATTCTTTGTTCATGTCTTGGGTTTTATTAGCTACACAGCTCAAGCGTGACAGTGTGGTTACTAAGTCAAGCGGGGTATCTTATGAAAGGGCATCATTTGTACATTCTAAAATAGGTTTTCGTCTACTTTTATGGCGCTTAGTTTTAGATTTATGATAAAAAATATATAAAATTAGAAATAAATACACACACTTTGCAGTACAACATGGAATGTTTTTTTTATTGATTTATATAACAGTAATAAAGGTAATATTATTATTAAAATACAAACATCTAATATTACATTCAATAATAAATAAAAACCTTTGTATCCTTAATCTAAAATACAGTAAAAATATTAAAAAATCACAAATATTAAGGCTAGGAAGGTCTCCTTCAGAAACTTTGTTTCTTGTTCTAACTATACCCATATTTATTTCCTACTAGCTGTGCCCGCGGCTCCGCTCGCGTGGACTACAGAATCCGCTCCCCTTCCCCTTCCCACTTCCGCTACCGCCCCCACTCCCACTTGTATTTTAAAACTAAAAATAGCCATAACTTTTGATTGAGTCAACCGATTACGATGAAATAAAGCCTATATGTTACTCCGAGTTAAGCCCCATGTTTTTGTGAAAAGTCCATGAAAATCGGTTCAGTGGTTTTTATGTAATGCGTGCACAAACAAACAGATAAACAGACAAAAAATCCAAAAATGCTAGTAATGTGTTCTATTACTTACTTTAGACCCCCAATTTTTTTTAAATATATCTTCAATGTACAGACACGCGAAGTTTACAATTTTATTTATTAGATTTTCGTTTTACTTTGAAGAAGGAAAGAACGACACCCGAGGGAAGATTGGGGGTGGTCAAATTCTAAGCCGGGAACCACACGGCTAGGGCTAGGGCCCCCAATTGGTGGATGACGCAACTGGTTGCCAGGACACAATGATCCCACTGTGGGGTCACTGGTACACACGGTTGGGGGAGTTGGACTTGTGGGATTGGCGGATAATTTTGTATAGACTTGAGCGTCACAAATCGTGGGTTCGATTCCTACTGGCGACAGACAATTTGGTCTCAGTCTGATGTTATATTTGTGAATTGTCCTATCCTTGTTTAATTTCCATAACACAGGAGAAAATCCTAGTTGAGAATCAGATAAGTGTATCATCATCATATCAGCCCTTAGCCGTCCACTGCTGGACATAGGCCTTCCCCAACAAACGCCACCACACCCTATCCTCCGCCCTCCGCATCCAGCCGCTTCC
The DNA here is from genome assembly GCA_947086405.1 of Esperia sulphurella. Lineage (NCBI taxonomy): Eukaryota > Metazoa > Arthropoda > Insecta > Lepidoptera > Oecophoridae > Esperia > Esperia sulphurella. The sequence continues at coordinate 7,884,247 of OX352282.1, forward strand.
GGCCACCTTCGTCGGTCAGGTCGTCGGTCCACCTGGCCTGGCGGTCGGTATGTATGTATGTATGTATGTATGTATATATGTATGTAATATTTATTTTTATGTATAATGTGGCATTGTGTTACAGGTATAAAATGCGTATGGAGCGGGAGTAGGTTCCAGGGGTCTATAAAAGGTCTACAAGGGGCCTAAATAACGCCTACATACTTAACATAAATTGGTGTGAATATAATTAAAAAAATGTTGTTATTTTATTTAACTTAATAAGAATCAAACAATGTTAAATGGAATTTTTGTTGCTACTGATAAAAAATGACGTCATAACTACATTGTTTTGATTGATTGCATCTTCCAGCATTTCCATCTAATAAATAAAAACAACTTCGCGTGTTTGTACATTGAAAATATTTGTAACAACAAAAACATTGGGGGCCGAAGGATAAGGACACATTTCGATCATTTTTGGAATTTTTATCTGTTAGTTTGTGCACGCCTCACGTGTATAACTCCTGAACCAATTTTGATGGACTTTTCACAGAATCATAGGGCTTAACCCGGAGTAACATTTAGTCTTCAGCTTCGCAATCAGCTTATTCAATCAAAAGTTATGGGAAATTTTAATTTTCTAATACATTAGTAGCAATATAACAATAAGTATAATTATAATGTTCGGTGCAATTCAGATTGCGATGAGTTAGGACTACATTTGGAGTTGTAGTGGGCATGGACGTAGGGGTCGGATTGACAGTGAGTACTCCGCACGAGCGGGGCCGCGGGCACAGCTAGTTTAAAATAAATTAATACCTAGTAATATATATAACCTTTGATAATACTTACAAAGGTGCTTCTAGCGGGAAATACATCTGGAAAACCCTCTCATATATATCTATATCTTCCGGCTTATACATGCAGAAGATTACTCTCTCCAGGTCGCCGTTGTCCTCTAAGGACTCCCGAACAGTGGCCAGGGCTATGTGGGCTGCCAGACGGCTGGGGACGCCGTGGAGGTGCGGTCTGCAGGGGAAAGCTATGGACTTGAAGCCATAGTCCTTTTGTAAGTCAAGGCAATTCCGGAAGCAGGATCGGAGTACTGATCGGTCGTTGTTTTGAGGCAGAACTGTGTGGATGACATCTGTAAGTAGATCGTTCATCGTCAATCGTTCACGGGGCAATGTGTACGCTTCTACAACAAACTACCAGAGGAAATCTTACACATGACAGACAGAAAGTTTAAGAATCACATTAAAGACAACATTGTAAGAAAGTCTATTATAAAATAAACGATTATTTGAATGAAAAAGATGCCTGGTACTAATGTTAATTCAGCTTCGCAAAATCTTTATTAATTGTATGCAAACTTGATTTTAAAAGATGTGTTGCGTGAAGTTTGTTGCGGCGTTTCTTCATCACACGCTAACACCTAGGAAGCGGTAGTCGATAAAAAAATTACGTGTAGAAATGTACCAAGTGTACTCATATGCAATAAATGATTTAGGCGCAAGACACGTAAGAGACATCGGTTATTGCGGCGTATCGACGCAAAAAATTATAAACGCTATAACCCACGCCGTTGTCTATCGCCTTTCGTTGGAAAGTCGAACTGACATAGCTACTGGGTGTCCTGGTGCTACACACTCATACAAGTATTTTTCCCCCATAAGGGGGGACCAGTCCAACTCTTCCCGTGGATGTCGTACAAGGCGACTAAGGGAATACATTATAAAACATCAATCAGGCCTCCCCAACCCGTCTGGCCAGCGCGGGGAGTGTAGGCCAAATCCTCCGTCTGTCTCCGGCAGATGAGAGAGGGTTGTGCTCCTGCAGTGGAGACAAAAATAACCTGATGGTGATGATGAATGATGAAGGGGGGAGGGGATTAATAAAAAGAAGCATGTGAACGCACCTAAATAACTAGAAGCGGCGGCTGGTTGCGGAGGGAGGGGGACCGGGTGTGGTGGCGTTCATTGGGGAAGGCCTGTGTCCAGCAGTGGACGTCTAAGAGCTGATATAATGATGATGTTAAATGAAAGGCTTACATTTAGCAGGAAGGTTATATCCGCTGGTGATTTTCGCTTCTCCAATTTTGCAGCCGCCGAGAGAATTGCATTCCTCCTATAACAAATTTATTTTAAACTAGCTGGTGCCCGCGACTTCGTCTGCGCAGGATTAGTATTTCGAGTAGCTTATATTAGCGTGGCGTAGAAAAGAACTAACATTATGACATTAAAATTATAATTTTATGGCGCACGCCAGAATAGCTAGCAGATGGTAGATTTTTCCTACTTACTTGATATTTTGGACAATTCACGCAATATCTTTATAAATTGGAGCCTATGTGTTATTCTGATGTATAAGCTATATTATTGTAAAGTTTCATTAAAGTCCATTCAGTAGTTTTTACGTGAAAGAGTAACAAACATCTATCCATACTTACAAACTTTCGCGTTTATAATATTAGTAGGATAGTAATATTTTAAATAGTAATAGTTTATTTTTTATTTTATTTTTATTTATTCCTTCTGAAATATACAGCTAGTTTATTATAATATAATAATAATAAGATAATACTGTAGCTAACAAACTGATATAATTATTTTATTTTGCTGTTGTTTGCTTCAGAGCAGTTTAATTTTGTAATGTAGAAACTAGTCGCTTCTTACCACATATTTCTAAAAGATGTTTTAGATAGAGATGAAACAGATATCCAGTAACTATCCAGGCTTAGTTTTACTATACGGCCGGATACTGGATGGTAGCCCAATATCCGGCGGATATTGGATTTTCATAAAAATTCGAAAATTTCCTAAAAAACAACGCTGACAAATTGATAAAAGGAAAGCAAAATAAAATCTCCATAATACATTATTTTATACTGTTTTACTTTCGAACATATTGATTGGTGGGTACATGAGTCTTACATGCCGTCCCCAGTCCCACATCAACAACAGCCTGATGTGGTCCATTGCCTTATGTTTAATATCCTTGTATAAGCCTCTGTAAGGACCGAGAGAATCGGGTGTAGTGGCATTCATTGGGGAAGACCTATGTCCAGCAGTGGACATCTCAGGGCTAACATGATAATAAGCCTCATAAGGTTTACGAACCTTGTGTACTTACAAGCTTTCTTTAAGGTATATTTTACCTGAAGGAGGGGTCCTGCGCAACGATGTACGGTGCCATTCATCCAACCCTGCCTCTTCATAGCTGAGTCGGATGCGCTGACTATAGCATCAACCTTAAATTAATATAAATAAAATAGCCTTTTTACTGACTGCATCCACACAGACATTGATAACCAATCTTTGTGTGCATTAAATTGATTTTAAAATTAGTATTCACTTCTATTCCATACCTATCTAAAGAATGTCCTGTCATACATTTAGAATGAATTATAAAAAAACCATATTATTATCCAGCAGTAGGGGGTTACAGTAGTGGCGTAGCTAGGTAACCAAAGGCCCTGGGGCAAAAAATAAACTAGAGCCCCAACTAAACTATTTAAAATCGTTTGTTCCACTGCTTCGTAGCATGCAATATAAGGCTGGTTTGACAGTCTCGCCATCCAGACGCGCGCGCTTGTTAATTCACTAGTAGCTTTTTATAGTGACACTGTTGAAGCGCGCCGCGTTTTGCATAGGTCCGCCTTGCGTCATGCGTCAAGCGCGTGCTGTATAACGCGCTGTTTGACGGCGCGACTGTGAAACAAGCCTAAGAATACAGGGGAGTTCCCAGCAAGTTTCAAACAAAGATGTTCGACAGTTGTTGCGAATTCCCTTGTATTTTTTCAAATACGTTGCATTATTAAAGTCGCGTTCCTGGAATCTGGTTTATTTATATTCCGAATGTGGGAGAAATTATCACTAGTTCAATTTATAGTTTGTAAGCCAGAGTCCGAGGGCCCCCTGAGCTTGGGGGCCCCGGGGCACTGCCCCGTCTTGCCCTCCGGTAGCTACGCCACTGGGTTACAGTGTAAAAAAATTACTGGCGTGAAAATTTGTCTAGGTAAAAAAAAGGCTTAGTGCCCCCTTTTGTATACCCTAACCCCTTAATTGCCTTGACGACACCCACGGGAAGATTGGTAGTGGTCCTATTTAAGCCGGGAACCACAAATCTCCCCTAACATTAGGTAATCTCCTATTAACTACATGAAACAATAAATGATATGAATAATGTAGTCTTTAAAATTTTACCTCCAACCTAACGTTGCCTTCTGCTACGTATAATGAAACTCTTTGTGAAAGCTCATCATGCCGTCGTGAATCAAATACAAATCCCTTGTTCTCAGTAGTAAATATCTCCATGTCGATCTCTTGCGCTTCGTGTTTCACAGTTTCGTGGTATTTCTTCCATGTGTCAACGCTGTCGAGAGTCACGTAATGGCCTGGTAATCTGTACAGCTTCCTTTTCTCTTCCAGTGGCAAGTTTAAAATACGGTTCTTTTCGATTTCCCACTTCGGTGGAGTACTCATTTTGGACAAATGAAATGAAACAGCAAAGAGGTTATAATTATAAATAAGAGACGGGCCATAAGTTTAGCACCACTTTCAATACCAACATAGCAATAATTGAAACGTCAAAATACGTCATACCAACATAATGACAATAATAGGGATGGCCGTATCTAATACCGGATTTAATCGACATCGATAAATTATTATCAGGGGTGTGGTAGGTTCCATTAATGGAAAATATTGTATTACTAACAACGAAACAAGAAATAAAACCAGAGGATTTGTGATACTTATTATATATATTACAGCGATATTTATTTTGCCGAATATCGGTTCTCGGAATCAGTTCTAGAAATATCAGTTTGGTGTGCTATGCATTTGCATGTGCATTGCCTATTTTGCCTATGTAGAATCAGTGCTCCGATATGGACTTTTAATTTGGGGAAATGGTACAGATGTGAAGAAGGTACTCGTATTTATTGCTCAGAAAAGCTGCATTACGGCTATTAGTGGTATTGCGCCAGATGAATCCTGCCGTCCACAATTTAAAAAATTCAAAATACTTCCCCTGCCATGCCTCTATATACTCGAGGTAGGTAAATTTGTGAAAAGAAATATTCACCTATTTAAACAAGGAGGTGATTTTTCTGAAAGAAATCTTAGGCAGCGCAGAAAAAGGCTAGTGCTTAGTACATTCCCTAAAACGGTGCGCTTCCATAAAAACTGTTTTGCCATGGCTACGTCAATTTATAATAAAATTCCCGAGTCAATCAAACAACTTTCCACCAATCGATTTAAAGTATCACTACATAGTTGGCTTTTGCAAAAAATGTTTTACTCGGTACAGTTATTTCTAGACCAGGCAGAAATATAACGACATAATTAATGCATAGAAAAGTAGGTACGTTAAATACTGACAGTGTGAATATATGACTTTTCGTAAATTTAATTGACATATTATTATTATTGACATTGTAATTTAAATTCATATAAGTATTAAGTTTAATTTGTAATGTGTAACATTTACATGCTATTATATGGATGGCTAAATAGGCATGATCTACCAGTTGCTAGTTATAAGATTTGACATTTGTACCCTATTTATGCAAATAAATATTCTATTCTATTCTATTCTATGGAAAAGTATGGAAGGTTCGAGAAAAGTCTGAAAATGTCTCGAATGTTCTAAAACAGTTTAGGTACCTCATATGGAAGGGTCGAGAATGTTCTGGAAGGTCATGGAAAGTTCTAGAAGGTGAAAGTTAGAACATTGTAGAAAGTTCTAGAAATATATCATTTTGGTGTGCTATGGAAAGGTATGGAAAGTTCGAGAAAAGTCTGAAAGTGTCCGAATGTTCTACAACTCTTTAGGTACATCATATGAAAAGGTCGTGAATGTTCTAGAAGGTGATGGATTTTGATGAAAGTTCGATGAGTCCTCCACTCTGATCGGTTCTACCCCCACCGTCTTCCACCGTCCGGAGACTATAAGCCGCAAGCCTCGTCTTGCGATCATTCAGTCATTCGGTACAAACTCAGAATGCAATTCCCTCAGAACTCTCAGCTACAATACTAAAAATAAAATAGATACACCAAAGTTGCTTACTTACTTATGTAAGTATGCGGGAATTTGTAAAACAAATGGTTTTCGGGTCTAAAACTAAATTTCAAAAGTCATTGTTTAAAAAGAGTAATAGGTACTTTTGTACTATCCATAAATACTTAGATTAAATTATGGGTTTATAAAATGACAACCCTAATGTTACACGTGCCGCGTCTGAACGAGATAGAGTTATACAATAGAAAGGGAAGCGTAGTTTAGGTATATTTTTGGTACCTAAACACCGCTTTATTCGGAAGAGAGACTTCTGTCCTACTATTTAGTATTCTGTGGTAATGTGCCGGTATGTAAAGGGCGCTAGCGTGCAGTGCAAATACTATGTGATTACCGCCTAAACAGACATCACTATTATTAAAATTTGTAAACACAACTTATTTTAATCATAGTATCAGTCTAATCACCTGTTATTTTACTCTAGCTGATTGTGCAAGTGGACAAATACGATAATCATGTACTTACCGGTATTTATACAAAGTGGATCTCGTCATAAATTTCCATTTCTTGTCATTTAATCTCTTTTTTCCAAAATTTCACACGTTCTGCACCATTTAATCGGTTTAATTTTTTTAGTCGCTTACAAGGAAATAGTTCTCAACATTCACAAAATACTAAATATACAACATTAAATTAGAAATCTTGAAAAAAATTGCTTACAAACTAGAATTTAGCAAACAAACAATAACATGTGCCGCCATGACAGACTGGAAGAAAGAGAAAGCATAACAAGAAGTGAGAGTCGAGATGAGAGTCTCCGCCATTAAATGAGTGCTAAATTCATAAAAAAATTTCAGTATTCCTAGTTGCGTCAGGTTGTGGAACAGATTTAAACAGATGATCACCGTTATGCTCAGCTGTTAGGCATTGTTATGTTACGTTATGTCATTAGGGAACTGTCAAACATTTTTTTTATTTGGACTCTGGTAATAACCATTGGTCCACAAAGTAAAGTTATTAAAAAACAATTATTTACAATACTATATATAATAAGGAACACAGTCAAGCATTCCATTGACCATTACATAGATGGTTTTTGGTCTGAGGCTTTGATTAAGATGTTATTGTAAATATATATTTCTACAATCAAGATGTTAACTAAATTAACATGATTTTGTTGGTTTCATTTGGACTGTATAGATGCAGTACCCTTTGCCTTGTATCCACTCTTTTTAAAATTAAAATAACCTAATGTCAATACACAAAACTTCTCTGTCACGCAATACTGTTTGAAATTTAAGTAAATCGATAAAATAAATCATCGTCGATCATCAATGGGCTTTGAATTCATCAATATATCAAACACAAGAGTCGTATTTATTTCTACCTACCTTGTTTAAGTGTACCTTACTAAACTAAATAGTATCATTTCCTAACATGGGGAAATTTTTAAAACATATTGTTGTTTCATGTGAGGCCATGCCATGAGCATAGCAGTGTTGTTATTATTAATATTATTTAATATAAAAAAATATAAAATACATAGAATAAAATTACACAAGGGGAAATCATAAACTTTGAAAAGAAAAATGGTCTGTCCACTAGCGCCATCTGTTTAGTGACCGCATGAAACTTCCAGTTGCTTGAACTTTATTTATAATTTTAGTATACAAATTTGCAAATTAAAATTTAGGCTATTAAAATAAAAACCTGATTCAGTTCACTTGCTAATGGAAATGCGTTTCCTGGTTTTTAATATGGAAAGGAAATTATTAATAAAAGGCCTATTTACATTTGGTATCAAAAATTTTAAATAAATAAAACGAGGAATTTTTAGAGGGAGCATAGTATCATACAGAGAGTAACTTAGTTTAGGACAGTGTGAAAATATTAAGTGCTATTGTGCTTTTGACGAACTCCGTGGCGGAACGGGTAGCTCTCGTACTGCCACGCCGGAGGTTGCGTGTTCGAATCCCGCTAGGGGCAAATGTTCGTATGATGAATATGAATGTTTGTACCCAAGTCTTGGATGTTTATATATTTATTTAAGTATGTCTATCCGTTATCTAGTAACCATAGCACAGGCTCTGCCTAGTTTGGGACTGGATAATTGGTGTGAATGTGTGAGATATTTATTTATTTATTGAGTGCACATTCACGCATTGAGCTGTCTGTCCCTGATTCTAAATGCTAGCTTATCTTTACCAGGTGTATGTCTAGACTCTAGACGAGGGAACTGACACTTTATAATTGTCCCAACCTTCCTTATTATTTCAGGTGTATTATTTTTTTTATATTCTAATTTTATGTTGACAATGGGCTCAATCTGACAATTTATCAATACTACAATTATTTCTATCCTATCACATAATAATATGAAGATAAGGATGAATCTAATTTTAGTACTGTTAAATTTTAAATGTGTGCCTTCAGAATCATGCGTACACTTTACAGCAACTGATAATGTATATTTGATATAGTTATATCCACTGCTGGACAGAGGCCTTCCCAATAGAATAAATTTTTTGGTAAGTTGTCTATTGGGGGATTTACCATAATCACCACACTTGGCAGGCGGATTGGTGATCGCAGTAATGATCTTAACATACACAAAAGAACGGTTCTGCCCATCTCTGTTGCAATCCCACGGGAAGATTGGGCCCTATTCCAAGTCGGGAATCACACGGCAATTAGTTATATATAATTAATTTATTTTATGTTGTTGGCCAAAGCTTCGAGGTAAACAAGTAATATCTACAATATGTCACCTTTGCCTAGGTACTGGTAAAGATAAGCAAGCACTTTCCGAGAGTGGTCTAGTGAACGAGGAGGTCCCAAAAATGATACCACTTTAAATAAATAGAATAAGGTGTATACTGGTTCCCAATGGTATCACCGCGTTTTAAGAAACGCACACAACGCCATCTGATAAAATTCGGTTGTACTGAAAGCTGTTATGAAATATTAGTCTGTGGTCTAGATCACACTCGTGGATTTACGACCTAACAAAAGATTTTCTTGAATTTCCAATTTTCTTTTCCAAAGTGTCAATGTTTCTAATTCTCTAAGGATCTACGCACACATATTCACTTGTCGGTACGAAACAAATAGCAAATTGAAAAACACATTCACACCTTTGGCAGAGGGGGGTGAGTATGGCGACCTGCCTCTGTGTTAGTTTAAGCTAATAAATTATATCCATATTGGAGACGTGACGAGGTTCCTTATGACGTCACTCGCAGCCAAGCACGGACTTCCTGCAACAGTTGCAGCAGCGCGGCAGGAGGTACCGTGGGGGCCGCGTGCGTGCGTAGTCTAGATCAGGCCGCGGGGGGGAGAATTCCTTCAGGTAAATGTGGCCTTTGCTGTCGTACTTGGGGCCCTCGGGCATCAGCACGTGCCGGTGGCACATACGATCCTGTGAATACACGTTATTAACTAGATATGGCCAAATATATTACTAGAAAAGAGTTCATCATCACAAAATACGTCCACTGCTGAGTAGAAGACTCCCCAATAGAATGCCACTGCTGGTGGACTGTCGATTGGGGGATTTGATATAATCAACACACTTGTCAGGCGGATTGGTGATCGCAGTAATGATTAATATACACAGAAGAACGGTTCTGCCCATCTCTGTTGCAATCCCTTAGTCGCCTTAATGACACCCACGGGAAGATTGGGCCCTATTCCAAGCGGGAATCACACGTCATTAAAAGAGTGATATGCCAAAATTGCCGTGTGGTTTCCGGTAGAGTAGAATAGAACCACTCCAACTCTTCCCGTGAATGTCGTACAAGGCGACTAAGGGAATACATTATAAAACATCAATCAACCCGTCTGGCCAGCGTGGGGAGTGTAGGCCAAATCCTCCGTCTGTCTCTGGCAGATGAGAGAGGGTTGTGCTCCTGCAGTGGAGACAAAAATAACCTGATAATGATGATGCCGAAATTAATAAGTTGACCAAAGCTGTACTGTACCAAGTTTCATAAAATTGGTGGGTGCACCTCTCGAGGTTCCCTTAGTGACATACTCGTAAGTCCTTCTTTAGAGGATATTGAAGAGATCCAAAGAAAAACGAAGGTGACTGACATAGTCGAAAGGATATTAGGATTAGAAGCGGTAGTAGGCAGGCCACATCTGTTGCAGAACCGACGGCCTTTGGGGCAGACAAGTTCTGGAGTGGAGCGCGCAGGGACGCCCTGCAGACAGATGGACTGACGACCTGAAGAAGGAGTCTGGAAGCGGCTGAATGCGGATGGCGGAGGACGGGGTGTTGGTGCATACATTGGGGAAGGCCTATGTTCAGCGGTCGACGTCTAAGAACTGATATGATGATGATACGCTTAAGTCCACCTGGACTATACCTGCCAGTGGTATCATCTATGCACTGAACTTCATAGACAGCGATCACCTAACCCGTCAGCTCTGTAGAGGGGCAAGACTGGTCCAGCAGACAGATGTTCTGTACATCTGACCAAATTATAAGTGTTTATGGATATTGTACTCTCAGATGGGAGTGCGATAGGGATGTTTAGAGTGCCCTCCTACTTCACAGCACCTCATTGTCCTAAGTCTTTTAACTCGGTACACACTCCGCATAAGCAGTAGTGATTTGTAATCCCCGCTCAGCTGGGAGGGGCCTACCCAGCCAGCTAGCCACCATGGTTCCTTAAACTGATGAAAGTTGTATTTGTGTGTACATACGCTAGTGGAGCGCGCAGGTGACATGTCGAGCTGGTTGGAATCTTGCCAGTCTTCCGCTTGCAGTTGATCGTAGTCGATATTTATGCGGGCCGCCGAGTGGCGTGCTCTGGGCGTACGGCCCGTCCGAAACGTCGGTTGCACCGCTGTCATCCCCAGCACCGGCAACCCAGGCGGTATCGACAGCGATAGCTTAGGCACGGGCAGCGAGAACACTCCACTAGAGCCCAACTGCGGAGGCTGCGGCTTCGTGAAAGGCATGATATTGCTCGCAGGGATAGGCGGAGTGTAGTCTCCATCGCGCGCCGTCCGCCTCGACTGCTGCAACTGCTTGTAGCTGACAAATTTCTTCAGTAGATCCTTGTTGCTGCGCAGGAACTGCTTTAATTTGTCCAGCTTCTCTCTTGGTAGGCGGTTGGGGTAGGATGAAGATTGCGCGGGGAATTGAGCTGGAGGGTTGTATGCGGCGGGGGGAGCGAATGCTCGGGGAGATGGTTTGTACAGGGGCTCGGCAGCGATATATGTGAAGTGCGGTTTGAAGCCGATTGAGTCGTCAGACAAGGGGTTGGGTTTAAGTGGCTCGCGGGGATTGTGAGTGGTCTCTTTATAGACCAGCATCATGCGTCGCGTACTGGAATCCTGCCTCAGCACTGTCCCCAGCAGGCGCCGGTGCGTCGCCCCTGAGACCTCGGCGGCGTCCTCATAGTCTTCATTGTCTCGACGCAGGTTAACTTTGATCTTGTTAAGGAAGTCATTGCTTTTTTCCCCGACTGTGACATTTGGATCTAGAGCTGAAACCGATGTGGCATTATAATCCTCAGTAAAAACGATTTCGGAAAAAATCTTTATATACTTACATACAAGACTTGTAAAAATAGATTTAACCTTTCCTTTCGCTCGTAAGTGGGGTTGGCGATGTGTTGTTAGAGGCTGCAAACTGTATTCCAACTAAGATCACAACACTATACACCACTTTCATATTCCTCTTTTACTTGAATCACTATAAAATATAGTTGAGGCCATAAACTTACAATTCAATATACATTCCATAACGAACGGTTTTGTATTTCGCAACAAGTTTCACGCTAGGTTATCGTCAGAAAATAGCTCTCATGTCTTTCAGATTAGCAATACCTCCCAAGCTCCTCACCACGTTCCTTAGAATAAAGTAGGGTTTCTGATTTCTCTCCTCACTGGTGCAAGCTTTTTCGAGTTTGCATCAGCGTTTGCTCAGACGTCTCGTTTCGCCGCACCTTCATAGCAGGCTGTCTGTAATATCTATGTCGTTGTTTAAATTACAATTGGCCAGAGGCCCTGTGACGTACAGGTGTCTAAAGGATAATCAGCATCGTCTGCGCATGTATCCATTTACCGCGATCTCCAGCTCACCTGTCCAGTACAGTAATTAAAATAGACCTGGCCCAGGAGTAGACAAATAGAAGGTAGAAGTCGAAAGGCGTCGCAAGCGTAGACGTCCTGTTCTGGAGAGTCAGGAAGAAATTATCCCTTTCAGTACAAGAAGACATTATAATTCAGGAATTAGCGTAAAAATAACCCAAGAATAAAGTACAGTCATTTTATTCTTAATTAAATATTTACATTTACTTCAAGAATCCTATTTACAACATAATGTCCATAAATTGTCAACTGTTTCTGAACAAGCAGATTATTCGTTGCCTACAACACAGTTTGAAAGCGGTTGAATCAGTCAGGAGTTAGGAGAATTGAAGAAGAGAAGGTGATTGGAGCTGAGTATGATATAGATGGTCTCCTGGTACTTTGAGATCAGCGTCTAGGATCTGGATAGTTTACTAGCTACAAGTATATAGGTACAAATAAAAGTATGGTAAACCACAGACCATAGTTATCAAACGACCTAGGAATACGAATGCTCCTCATTCGAAGTCAGGTTGTGAAAGGTTTTGTAAAAGGAACCATTTGGAAGATGCAATCGATTCGTCGATCCCAAGTCAACTGCTAAGGCCCTGAGTTTAGAAGATTGACAGGAGTGCAGATCTTTGGGCTAATCGTCGACAAGCTCGCTGTAGTCGCTGTCCGTAAGGTCTGAGGTGTGCATGTACTGGCGGCGGCCGCTGGGCAGGCGGAACTCTGGGAAAGGAGCGCTGTCCACTTTCACGATGGCCACGCCCTCCTCGCCCTCTTCCTGGATGAAGGTCCGCGAACCCACTCCGTCCGCCTGACCATAAGCGCGCCGGCTCGACGGATCCGACAGCTGCACACAAAAACATAAAACTATTTATTAACATATCACCGTCTTTTCGGTCAGCTGTTGTATTTGATACTTCTGGCAAGGGCTCTTTTCTCCACGTCTTCGAAGGAGGCATAATTAAATTTTGAACTTCTTTGGTTGCTGTGTTATCTGGAGGGTTCTTTGGTACAGATTTAATGAATGTTGCCTAGTCGTCACATTGATTCCCGAAGCCTGCCTGATACAGTCAGTAACTTGTTATGGTGTTTGTTCAAATGGGTGAATTTTGCTGTACTTATAGATGCTACTGATATTATCTTTAAGATGACGCTAGAGACCGATTTCGTCAGGAAGTGAGTCTTCTTTTTGTCGTGGCACCTTATCTTTCTACTTCTTTTGGGCAGTTTAACAATAAATAATTGATGGTTTCAGAGTTATTTGGTTTTAGTAATAAAAATTGGCTTTTATATACCCTTTACAACGGAAATGTCTTAACAAAAGGGCAATTACCTTGAGAACTTTGTAGACCTTATCAGCAAGCTTAGTGACGGAAGTGCTGTTATTGTAATCGATTGCAGTGTCAGCATGGACGCTGGGTTTGGCATTAACACTCCCGTTATGGTCAGGAGGAGGGGCTAACCTCGCATCGTCCATGTAGTAAAGCAGGTCGGTCTTGGATATGGCGTGTTCTGGCACCGCGTTGACGGAAGCTACTGGCCGAATCAGTGCTACGCGCTTGGCTACCGACGCAGGGATAATATCGTCAATCTCTCTGGCTCGCGGTAGGTGCACAGCATTTATCGCGGCTGGTAGTGACGTATTTGTCTTATCCACCATAGGCGTCATGCTGTACTTGGAACTTCTATCTCCTTGCTTGCTCGACGTTATAATATGAGAAACCAGAATATGGTTTGTGATGGGTGGCTTATCTTTGCTTAGTGTTTGATACTCGGGGTTTTGATATTGTTTGGAGTTATTGTTCATGTCTGCTTTCTTAGTTGTAGTGTTGTTGTGATCCTGTCAAAGTTCAATTGTTATTCTAAAAAATAAAAGCATATAGAAGGTCCGCTGCCGCATTTGTTGCTCTTTTATCACCCTCCGGGCCACCTAACATCGGACCTATGATTACACTGATGATTTTAGATGTGTGGGTTTCCTCAAGATGTTTTCCTCATTGTTCGAGAGCAGTCAGTAAATGACCTAGGGACAACCTATTTCACCGGGGATTGAACTCAGACCATTTGACATACTAGGCCGCGTTTTCTTCAACGCTTTCCTCTCTTACTTTTCAAACAGGAACACAGTAATGCATATGTTGCTGCTTGTCGGTAACAGGGTCATTAGTCAAACGGACCCTGCTCTCGGGTCCTACCACCTGAAAACATTATGTGGTTAACCGCAGGAAAAGGGATCGGTACCAACGGACGACGAAAATATTTAATCAGGCGCAGATATTGGACATTGTCGGTGGACTAGATCCACAAGTTTAGAGTAGTACCGCGAGTTATGCAGAGGACTACGCTCATGGTTTAAAGGATATGATTAGAAATGAGGTTCTACGGATTTACGATGAACTAAAGTCACCGCTAGCTATGTGGCTGGAAGAATAAGTAACCTGAAGTTTTGAAGTCCCAGAACCGATGACTGTTGAGGCAGACGAGTTCTGGAGTGGAGTCTGCGACTAGTAAATGACCGGTGGCGCTTGGATGGGGAGGCGTATATCCAGCAGTGAATAGATTACGTGAATAGATGCTTGAATCTGAGGATGCAGACAACCGACGTGTTAAATTACTTGCATTACCTGTTTATTAATGGCCATGTGTTTATCGTTCTCGTTATGAAATCCGGAATCGGACCTGTTTAGTAACGTTTTCGCATTAAAAGGACTCGGCTGTCGGTGCTCGACCCCGGTCTTTTGGTCAAATATCCATTTGACGTCTTTGAACTCATCACGGTGAATTTTCACAGTATGATTGACCGTTGCGAACGGTTTTGGGCTGTGGACTCTCAATTTCTTAGCGACGTGGCTTTGAAAGGGAGTGATAAGGTCGTGGTCTCCGAATACTTCATCAGGCTGCCAGTTGAAAATGGGAGGGGAGGAGAAAGGCGTAGTGGGAAGTTGTGAGTTGCGTTCAAACTGGTGTTGGTTATGCTGGCGGGAGGAATGTGAGGAGTAAGGTAGGTGGAAAGACCGCAAGGGGTGGTAGACTTGAGAGGGTTGGGACGTAGTGGGATTGACGATGTCCATCAGTAGTCGGTTAAGGTTCTGATTGAGAGCGTCGGAGGTCACGTACGACCCATCGTCGGCATTATGGAAGCGAAAGTTCGCGTGAGACTCTCGCATGGTGTGTTCTGATGATTCGTAGTCGTAGTTGTCGCGCATTAGTTTCTGTTTGAGGTTCTCTGCGAGACGCCGTGCGCTCCGGTCGCCGCCGGTGACCGCTTCCATCTTCTCTGCAAAACACAAAGCATAGTGTCTATGCAGACAACCATTTAAAAAACCACGAGGTGGTGATTTTGGGCCATGGCGACCTGAAAAAATAGTTTTATCCTAGTTTAGGCACCAGTTTCACACAAAAGATGTATTCTACATACCAGTACCTAAACTGTTATTGTTTTAAGTTATTTACATTTCTTTGGATCAGTTCAATAGGGGAACAATTTGAAAAACACTTGTCCTGATATAATTGACATTTAAGTTTTTGATTCTTATAAAAATGAGTGTATTCTTATGGTTTATGAGTGTATTAGTATGTATCTATGGTATTCTAACATATTTAAGATTCTGTCTTATTGAACTGGTAAAGGCCGGCTAAGACGAAACGATGGCATTACATCACCATCACCGGACTACCAGGCGTGGTGAAGGACTTCATCCTTATGTAGTAAATATACCACGCTCTCATATGATCCGTTTTGCTTCCTCTTTCATAATGCGAACTGTTAAGGAATGGAACTCTTTCGGACAGTAAGAAAGAGTGAAAAGGCATTTTCTGGGTAAGCGCGCTCCACCTTAGGCTTTATTGTCACTTACCATCAGGTGAGACTGAGGCCAAGCGTAAGTCCATTAGCAAAAAAAAACTTAACAAAAAAATTTTGAGTCGTTCTATGATTTATTGAACTCCGACGAGGTGGTCAGACCCGGTGAGGAGGGTGGCTGGCGTATCCTTATATGAAGCAGTGCGGCTGGCCAATGACTGCTATGCGTGGAGACGCATTTTATACGGTCGCGGTCCTCAGCAGTGAGGGAACGACGGAGAATAAGCATCAAGGTTTTAAGTGACCTCAGTTCCGAGCAGAGGACCGGGTGTGGTGGCGTTCATTGGGGAAGGCCTATGTCCAGCAGACGTCTAGGGGCTGACACCATGATGATGACCTTAGTTGCTCAACTTACCCAGCACCGTGGGCACCAACTTCGTCAGGTCAAGGAGAAGAAGAAGATTATTGAACTGACCTTTGACAAATACTAAAATTCCAAACTTACTACGCTCCTCCAACAACGTCGTGGGTAGAGTGACCAGTAGCGTGACCAGCGCTGGAACACCGCAACTTAGCCACATAGCTGTTAACCCCGACTAATCCAACCGACCAACCCGATTAGACTTGACCTTGACCTACAGAGTTTTCTGTATACAGTTACAAAATTGTGACCTGTTACTTTCTCTTAGCTCTGCTTTACGAGCGTTTAGAAATAAATGTAATGCAAAATGCATATTTTTATTCGAACAGTTCGTTTTTAGGGTTCCGTATCAAAATGGTAAAAACGGAACACTTATGGTTCAACGTCCCTCAGCCCGTCTGTCACAAGTGCTTATTTGTGCTTTCGACTTGAAATTGGAATAGTTTCAAATAATACTTTTTTTATTTTAATCTTTGCAATACTGCACTAATGTATAGAATATTTCTATGTACACAAAATAATTAATTTCTTATTATTAAATAGATCGGCCTGTGGGCAGTAGCTCAGTTCTTACTTAGAATAGAATAGAATAGAAAGACTTTATTTGGCAAACACAAATACAACACAGGAATTAAATATGACGACATAAATATGAAAAAAAAGCAAACAAAATTACATAACCGTTAAAACAAAACAGAAAAAAAATGACACAGTGTTGTAGTGTGACGCCAAAAGGGTCCTCAGCTCAGCTTATGCTTATACTTTGTTGCATAGTGCTACAGCCTGCAAGTAAACTTGTTATTTATAAACTTATTGTTTAATAAACTACTAGATTAAGGGTTTAAATAAATAATTATTAAATTTTGGATACTGATCCAACCTTATTTTAAATGAAAGAACTTTTTTTTTTTATTTTCATTGCAAAAGGGACTAGGCAACATTTTAGAGTGTGGTTACTAGGTCAGATGGAGTATCGTATGAAAGGGCTTCATTTGTACATTCTGAAATAGGGTTTCGTATCTTTTTATACCGCTTAGTTCTAGACTGCTGATGAAAAATTTCTCTAAAAAAAATCTCCGAAGTTTGCATAGCTAAAAATCTAGAATAATTAGAGTAGAAGTTTTTTTAAACAAATCAGCATTAATATTTTACAAATTAACTAAGTCACGCGGTCCACATACATACATACATAATGCTCACGCCTTGATCCCAGAGGGGTAGGCAGATACGACGTGTCACCACTTTGCGCGATCCCGACAAACTTCGCAAAGCGGCTTTCCTTCGTCCGCTTTGCGGCCCGTGATACCACTTGGCTTGATGTGTGGCGAACAACATCGCCGCGACATAGTGTATCACTCGGTACCAGCCCTAAAATGAACTTTATTGCTTCCTAATAACGCTTAACGCACAAACAAATACAGTTACAAATATTCAAAATTAAAAATAGTACAATTTAGGCAGTAATAATAACACCTACTTAAATAATTTTTTGATCATTTCCATGCAAAGTACGGAACCCTCAGTGCGCGAGTAAGACTCGCACTTCACCCGTGCTTTTTTGCATATTTTACATTTGCAAATCTTATTTTTCGTTATTTGTTTATTTAGCCCTATTTAAGCTAGATTTTCGCCCAAAGATGGTCGAAGTCGAAAGCGATTATTTGGTTGGACTACATTACTGCATATTTTTATTATCGGATTATACATATAATAATATTTATTACATTTAAATATTTTATTGTTGGTCGTTTCACAATATACTGTTACACGGTATCTCGAAGCATGCGTTGTGAATATTCATGATAGGGAATGATAAACGCAAGAGAGAGACGGAAATAGCGCGCATACGGTTAGCTTACGTCTCTGGAATGTACCATATAGCAGCGGTCGGTAAGGGTGCCTTCGCGAAACAACGTCGCTTCTAGAACGTTCCTGTCGATCTTTCATATGTTATAATCAGCATAATTAAAATTATACACGAGTTTGGCTTTCGAAATCGAATGATTCTGGAATCTGTAGCGCTGTGAACAAAGAACTCACTTCACTTCGACAGTGCTCTGGAATGTTTACAGAATTACCAATGGGTTAGGTTTTGATGCGATTGAAGTCACTTGAGTGAGACTCGCACGTGAGTTTGTATTTTACAGAATAGGGCTACTGGACGCGAACTACGAGTAAACTATTGTACATTGTTACCCTAGGGGTCAAAGTAACTTATTTAGTCCCGAGACGGGGCTCGATTAGTTCGAGTGACTAAATAAGTCTTTAACCTGAGGTAAACACTGTGCTTTTCATTACGAATACAAGGAAAGTAAAATAAAATATTAAAGAATATATAATACTTTACTTTATGTTATTTCAATTTTACATCGCAATGTATTTGAGTGGCTGTATAGAAAGTTGGAACATGGTTCAACAGAAATATGAATAACACTAGTTTTTTTAAAAGTATCGACACGTGTTCTATTACTTATCCTTAGACCCCTGATTTTTTTTTTGCTAATATGTTCAATGTACATACATGTGAAGTTAGCGATTTTATTGATTAGATTCTCTGCTCAAAGTACGAAATTTTTAACAGGTTAGTCCTACGGTATGGCGGCGTACACTTTACTGACTTTTTAACTTAAAGCAACACGGGGTTACCGACTCGACATGGACTGGAGGCGCCATGCGAAATATCCTGTCATTTTTCGGGGGAACCACATATACTCTAGTACCAAACCCCTGACACTCCATACAAGCGAACAGATTTTTTCCTCTACTACTACAAGTGCACCAGCCTGTCCGTACACGTGCGTGTGTGTGCGTAAATTATTGCAGGGCTTCTACACCCAGCGCGCAAACATAGTCGATAGAGAGAGGGATAACGTCATACGACAACAACTTAAATGCTTCTCCGTTGACCTCTCACTGGGTGTAGTGGATAGCGCGCTGGCGTATATATAGTAACTTGGTATACGGCCGCAGCTCAATAGTACGTACTGCCAGCCGTTTTCTATTTCGCGGGGGAGGTGAGTGTCTCTCTTTTACGGAGTAATATTTAGTATTCACTGTTTGTACACTGTACCTACCGTAATAAAGCGAACAACACTTGTGATATATCGAAGTGTGTTGAAACACACCACGGGAGTATAGAACTTGGAGTTTTGGGAACGAATGGTCATCTGTCAAACAAACTGGGAAAATAAACGTTTATCCAATTAAAAGTATTTTAAATTTTAATCCTGGACGGCCCCGGACACATTAACACTGATTCTATCAAGCTTCTACAAGGTAATACTGTGAAAGAAAATAACTTTTCGCACCTCATAAGCCACTTAAACTTTTTACCTTCATGACTGACACTAATTGGTCATTAAATTAGGTAACAGACGACATCTTTTATCTAATTTAATAACCAATTAGTGTCAGTCATGAAGGTAAAAACTTTGAGGTGACTTATGAGGTGGGAAAAATTATTTTACTTCACGGTATGACCTGTAGATCGGTATGGAAGCGAAGAAGAAAGAGACAAACGACTGTTGACACGGAGAAAGACCTGCCCAACACATTTCAACCTAAACTACGAATAGCGGAACACTGGGCCCGATTCAGAAGGTACACATTTAAAATTTGATAGCGCTAAAATTGGTTTCGTCTTTATCTTCATAATACTGTGTGACAAGGATGGCAACAGCTTTAGTGCTGTCAAATTTTAACGTTGTGTCTTCAGAATCGAGCCCACGGTGTTCGTTAAGGCCATTAAAACATTTTGTTGCCATCCTTGTCACACAGTATTATGAAGATAAAGACGAAACCAATTTTAGCGCCGTCAAATTTTAAAACACACATGCTTAAGTTATATCTTTGCACCCGCATCTTAATCTTAGTTTTACTATTTCTCACCAGCATATGGTTGCCTGGAAGAAATCGCTAAAAGCGATAAGGCCGCCACTTGTACTTCTACTGTATATTTCTCCTACATATTTTCTGTAATTTGTGTGCAATAAAGTATATTCAATCAATCAATCAATATAAAAAAAAATTAAAAATATGCCTTTTTGGAAAATTGTTTTTACTCAATAGATGATTATCTCATGAATTAGGTAATCTTTGAGTAAATCTCAACATTTAATTACAGGAAAGCACTTAAAATAACATAAATAACATTAGGTATAAAGACAAAAATATTTACAAAATGTACACGTCGTCTAGTTGCCCGTCCTGCGGCATGGTGCCCAGAACGCTGGCGGCGTTACCCCTTTGTATGGCGATGGACAGCCTCTGGGCAAAGTAGCCGCCAGCCCTCTGGTCAGCCGAGGCGAGGACCAACCGCGTCGATATGTCCTTTACGAATTTTTTAAACGTATCGGATTAGGTAATTAGTTTAATTGATTTCTTAATTGTTATTATTTGAAATGATATTGTCATAAACTCTCTTTTCTAACACTTTTGAAATAATTTTATAATCAGACTTGTTATTTACTCGTATAATACTATTTTGAATATCCAACACAGTCTATGACATTGTGAAGGATGAAATAAATTAAAACTAAAACACATTCATAACAAAAAAAAATAGGAACGGAGGAGTGTGGCGACAGCTCTCCGGCGTTGCTTTATGCTTTTTAGATTTAAAAGTAATGTGGAGTCCCGAGTTGCCGACACAGGTCTGCAACTTGTTCACGCTCGACTTACTGCCTTAACGACCTTAAAGGTAGTCACAGGCTTGAGCTATAATGTAAATGTATTTATAGCGATCTTTCCAAAATTGATGCTTTTGAGATGTGTTGTAGGAGAAGACTACTTGGTATACCATGGACAACCATGAGAACAAATGACTCCATTTTTAAAGACCTCAATATAACGAAACGGCTCTCCACTATCTGCAATGAAAAGACTCTAAGCTTCTTCGGTCACATTGTGCGATCTCCCAAGCACGACCTGGAGATGCTCATCATCCTGGGACAAGTGGAGGCTTGTAGAGGACGAGGTGGTCAGATCCGGTGA
Organism: Esperia sulphurella; assembly: GCA_947086405.1. NCBI lineage: Eukaryota > Metazoa > Arthropoda > Insecta > Lepidoptera > Oecophoridae > Esperia > Esperia sulphurella. The sequence goes on from OX352282.1 coordinate 7,905,555, forward strand.
AGTAGATGGCTGGCGGATCTTTGTATGAAGCGGTGCGGCTGGCCAATGACCGCTATGCGAAGGACAGAGAAGAGAAGAGATATTATAGCAAGACGTATTTCAATACATCTTGCAATGAAAACATGTAAGATGTAAAAATATACATAATCGCTAGAGTGTGGGGGCTTCTGAAGGGTTTGATGGAAACTTCTTTGACAGATCTCCTCATTACGAAGATCTGACGAGCCGAGGAAGGTGGCATCAAGCGGCTAGATGCGGAGAACAGGGTTCATTATATACTATGTCCAGCAATTTAAGGTTTAATATGATGATGGATAATAATGAGGAAATATAATCCGGAGTTTCTCTAAGGGACAGGATCCGATGTGAGGTGTGTCAGGATCGCGCAAAGTGATCAAAGGATCCGAAATGAGGTGATCCGCCAGAGGACTAAAGTCTACGATATAGCTCAAAAAGTTGCAGAGGCAGTGGGCTGGTCACATCTGACGCAGAACCGATTACCGCTGGGGTAAACGAGTTCTCGAGCGGAGACCGCGACTGAGCAAGTGTAGTGTGGGACGTCCCCTGGCTAGATGGAGTGACTTGAGGCATAGGGCGGCTGGCAGTGAATGGATGAGGAGAACCGAGGATCAGGTTCAGTGGCGCGCCTCGCGATAGGCCTATGTTCAGCAGTGGACTTTTTCAGACTGATGTTGATGATGAATAATTAATAAATAAATAAAACTATCAATAACTGAAATTTACACTTGACGAGTTATAAGTATAGGAAATTCTATTTCTAGCGAAAGATGGGTCAATATACTTCAGTGTAGATGTAGCTGGCACTATAAGACAATGGTTGTAGTCATAGAAACCCTATCAAGATAGAATGGTGATGTAGGCTTGAACGTTTGTCAACGATTTGCAATATATTGCAAAAAGTAACAAATTCTTACTCTATTCGCGATGAGTCAGTCGGGTAAACGTCGATAAAAATCTTCAAAAATGCTATATTACGCGGTTTGTAACTGCATATTTTTTTTATATATATTCTTTATTGCACACATAAATATTGTCAATACATTACACAAAGAAAAAGATGTACAAAGGTGGACTTATCTCTAAAAGAGATCTCTTACAGCCAACCTCTACTGTGGGAGAATCTAAAAAATAAACGGGAGACCAATGGAAAATGTGCATAAACATACTATAAAATTATATAAAATACAGATAATATTACATATTACTACATACATAGAATACAATAGATAACCAAACATAACAGTTACATATATAAAATACATAGATAGATACATACATACATAGGTACATACATACAATATATATCACGACAAGTTTGACAGGTAGTGCTCTTTCAATTTCAGTTTAAAAGCTCTTACAGTAGAACTGTTTCGATTGTGCGCAGGGAGACTATTCCATAACTGTGCAGCACGGGCTGTGTAGGAGTTATAGAAGAAGTTGGTGTTAGAGGTGGGATAGATTAGGGTTTTAGTGTCGCAGGCTCGCTTTGGTCGGTCAGTTGGACGAAGAAGTTGGAAACGGAAGCGAAGATAGTGGGGTGATGAAGGGTGTTTCAAAATATTGTATAGAAGAGAAAGGATATGCAGGTTTCGACGATGGCGAATTGGGAGCCACTTTAATTTAGACCTGTATTCAGAAACGTGGTCATATTTCCTCAAACTGAAAATATACCGAATGGCCAGGTTTTGAAGGCGTTCTAGCTTATTAAGCAGCTCCTCAGTCGCGTCTAGGTAGCATACGTCTGCATAGTCAAGGATAGGAAGTAAAAGGGTTTGTGAAAGAATATCTTTGGTTTTGAAGGGTAAGAAGTTTTGGAGTTTTTTAAGACAGTGAAAAGAGTAGTGCATTCGCTTGCTCACCTCATTAATATGGGCCGTCCAGGATAGGCAGTCGATTATTAAACCGAGATTTTTTGCTTTGTTGGAGTAAACAATATCAACACCATTATATCAACACATTAAATTACAACACCATTAAATCCATTCTCCCTCTCAGTCGGCTACTACCCACAATCATCGCCTGCGACTTAGTAGGATTGACAAGAAGACCGAATGACTTAGCCCAATTATCAATGGCAGCTAGATCCGAGTTAACAGCAACTGCAACATCACTGACATCAAAGTGTTTGTAAATTTGTAAGTCATCTGCATACAGGTGGTAGGGAGAAGAAATTATTTTGGTTATCTCATTAATGAAGACAGAAAAAAGTAGTGGAGAAAGTACGCCGCCTTGCGGAACACCAGCAGTTAAATCCGACCAATCAGATACAGAGTCATCCGTTTTAGTGCACTGCTGGCGACCACGAAGATATGAACTAAACCAATCAATCACGGAGGAAGATACATTAATAGAGCGAAGGATTCCTAATAGAATATCATAGTCTACAGAATTGAATGCGTTACTAAAATCAAGCAGAGCAATAATGGTAAGCTGCTTATGGTCCATGGCATATCTAATATCATCAGTGACATTTAGTAAAGCACTGACTGTGCTATGCTAATACTGAAATCCAGATTGATACGTACTGCGAAGATTATTAACAGAAAGGAAGGAGTATAGTTGCTTGTGAACAGCTGTTTCAAGAACCTTAGAAAGAATGGGAAGAATAGAAATGGGACGATATTGGGAGAGAGTGGTTGGGTTTGAAGTCTTAGGCAGTGGTATGACCTGAGCCTTCTTCCACGCTGACGGAAAAACGTTAGTTGTTAGTGAAAAGTTAATGATGTGTGTGATAACTGGAGTAACTAGATTAAAAATAGGAAGCAACATGTCACGGCTCAGATTGTCACTACCAACTGCCTTGGTAGTGACATAATTGATAAAATGCTCTTTTTAACATCCTCCTCCGTGATCTCACGAAGTACGAGAGGGTCACAGTTAGGTGGGGCCGTGTTACCGAGTTTGAAAAGAGAGGAAGATTTGGTGAGATTGTCAAGAATAACCGGAGGGGTTGAGAAGTGACTATTTAAAGTATTTAAGTCTAATGTATTATTAACAGCTTCAGGAACCTTACCCACACCCAGTGACCTTAAAAATCTCCAGACTTGAGCCGGAGGCAAGTTATCTATGGAAGAGTGAATGTAGCGACGTTTTGCGTCCCTACACATCCTGTTGCAGATGTTGCGCAGGTTTCTGTATGCAGTGATATTTTCTGCAGTTTTTATTAGGTATACAAAACAGATTACCGTCACAATAAATAATATACATAAATTTTAACAAAGTTTTGATTCTGGATGAACGATGTATACACAGCATGATCCAGTATTGCAGACTATTGTTCTAAGTATCTTATGGCGGCTCCACATTAGTGCCGTGAATTCACGCGCGAATTCACGCCGTGAATTCACGTCACAAGTCGTGCCCTCCACATTCACGGGATGCTCACAATCGTTCGTGAAACCTGCCGCGAAATGGACGTAGAAGCTGCTGCTGCCATAACTTTGACAGTACATTTTCATAATGGTAATGTTCTAAAAAATACCATTTCAGTTTCGTTATTCCAAACGTTCACGCGCGACTATATTTAGCGACTGCACACGTCCGTACGCCTTTGTAGTCCGGAGTAAACTAGCACGGGGCCGTGAATGTGGATGTGTACGCGTGAACGCCGCGCGAAAGGAGCGCGAACCCTTTGTCGCGGGACAAAATACCGACTCTGATCGGGGAACAGGCGTGAACACGCGTGAACCCCGTGAAAACCGTCCACATTCTCGTTCACGCCTGTTTACGGAGCTTCACGGCACTAATGTGGAGCCGCCATTAAGGACTATTGTAGTATTGTAGACTATCTTAAGTAGATAAAATATAAATGAAGTTTAAAATTAAAGGTATGTTTATGGTAAAATAATAACAGAAAAAGCAAACAAACACATAACAGATTAAATACAATATTTAAAAATATTTACTTGTGGGGTCTCAAGTAGAATTTAAGACACATCCGTAACACATCTTTTACACATGGTGAGCCTGGAATCAAATATATCAATGTCTTTGCCATCAAGTAACTAGGTCATTCTATAAGTGACACATTCTCGATATAGGGTATAATTGCATGTTCTCACTAGAAACGTGACCGCGACGCATAACGTCACGGTCACGGGAGGCGGCTGTGTCCGAAAATCGGTACGCGTGGAACTAAAATAAACAAATGTCTTAACCGTTCTATCTTGATAGGATTTCTGTAATTTTTTTTCTGTGGTGGGTGCTCTTGTAATTTGTAACGTCCAAGGCAAGCGAGTGGCGGGCTGGAGAATGCAATAACCTCTATGCGATGGATGCCCTCACGCGTCACCGCCCCGCGCCCACGCGCTCGCATGCCGGTCGCATGTCGGCATGCATGCGGCATGCTGTACATCTATCTAACCATCATAACCTATACGAGTCAAGCTAGTAGCCGGTAAGTAGTAAGCTAATCAAATGTAAGATTGACATTTTGGATAAATTAAGTATTTAAATATTATTATTATTATTTTATAATCCGTCTGGCCAGCGCGGGGAGTGTAGGCTAAATCCTCCGTCTGTCTCCGGCAGATGAGAGAGGCTTGTGCTACTGCAGTGGAAACAAAAATAACCTGATGATGATTATTATTTTTTGACATTTCTCTGTTTTGTATTTTATTTTAATTTTTTTATGCTTACAATTGGTAAGAAATATTATGTTTAAGTCAATGACATGTAATGAATATTACTAATAAATTATGTCTATGTCTATGTCTACTTAACATCCGTCGATCTGCAAAGGTATTTTGTACTACCTAACGGTCCATAGGTATTTTGATAACCATTTGGCGGCTAATTATCCTAGTTAGACGCCCTAAGTTTCTGTGAAAAGTTCATCAAGATCGGTTCAGTGGTTTTTAAGTGATGCGCGCACAAACAAACAGACAAAACCTCCAAAAATGATCGAAATGTGTTCTATTACTTATCCCAATTTTTTTTGCAAATTACTTCAATGTACAGACACGCGAAGTTTACGTCTTTACTTATTAGATTTCCCGTAGGAATGAGATGTTTTTCGGGATAAAAACTATCCTATGTCTTATTCCAGGACCTTAACCTATATGTGTGCCAAGTTTCATCACGATCCGTCCAGTGATTGAAGCGTGATTGAGTAACAAGTATCCAAACATCCAAATATCCAGATAACCAAATATCCAAACTTTCGCATTTATAATATTAGTAGGAAGTAGGGTTAGCAACTAAAATTTAGTACCTATTAGAAAGCACGTAGCTAGGCGTTCGATAATGGCAGTTTAATGATAGGTGACTTGTAAATACTGTACGGTACAACGCATGAGCGGCAGCCTAACTTGATTGTCCATTTTTAGTCACTGTCATACTTGTATACAAAAAACAAAACAAAAAATGTTTCTTTTCAGAAACTTAGGGGTTGCCGTGTGGTTTTCAGTAGAGTAGAATAGCACCACTCCAACTCTTCCCGTGGATGTCGTACAAGGCGACTGAAGGAATACATTATAAAACATCAATCAGGCCTCCCCAACCCGTCTGGCCAGCGCGGGGAGTGTAGGCCTAGTCCTCCGTCTGTCTCCGGCAGATGAGACAAAAATAACCTGATGATGAGGGGTTACAGTTGGAGCCTTCTTTTAGACATAAAAATGTCTGTGCCAGAGGGCCTCAAACATACGAATTCGAAATTGTTACAAAATCTAATAATATGTTTAAATTTAAACTCTGCCTTACTACACAAAAGGTATATGCAGAACACGTCTTCTGATAAATGTAATTGTAAACTTTGCCCATCTGTACATACATTGAAAATATTAGAAAAATTGTATTTTGAATGGTGAAGGATCACTTTATTTATTTTTATTAAGGTCTGTTTTTGGCTATTAAGAAATTTAATTTCTTTTTACCATAAATGTTTCTGTATGGATGTGAGTGTAAAGATTATATAAATGACGAGTTTTATTATTTACCATTGTACCTTATACTTGTTTGTGTTGAAAAAAAATTGGGAGATGCCCGGCTCGAGAGTGTTAAAGAAACGGTGTCCATGGTGCTTCCTGGATCTGTCTTAGGCTGTCAGTTCGTAACTTGTGCCACATGAATTCCGCGAATAATCATTTTTTTTTGCGTACAGGCGATATTAGACTTGATTGTGTTTAATGTATGGGGCCGGTGTGATGTAAATCACAACACCTCTCAACATGGAAAAATCCTATAGGATTGCGACTTTCCGACCTAAATGTTACTAAAAGATTTCGACTAACAACCAAAGGGGGCCTGGTGGTATCCACTTACCATCAGGTGGACCTACGACCCGTAGTTCTAAAAGACATCAAGTCGGTCAGGTGTTTTAACTGCCTCAGTCCATTCTATAATTACGAGAAGTACGTAGCATTTGTAAGTGTAGACCTACACAGTGCTACGGGCTCTACATCGTTTCGTAGCATCCATCTTTTTTTATAATAAATATGTGGGGACATTTCACATACGGCCACCGGATCCCAAACTAGGCAGAGCCTGTAATATGGGTATCAGACAGCTGATATACATATATTTCATTCCAGATTAATAGTCCTATGAAAACAAACGCATTTGCGTCTCGAAAACAAAATACACAATAGATGGTGTTCCTAAGTGGACTGCAAAGTTTACATGGTAATACAAACCTGTTTTTGCTGCTGGTGACCCTTTCATGTATATGTTACCGAGACGTAAATAGCGTTGGTTTTCATAGGACTATTAATCTGGAATGAAATATACATACATACATAATATAATATATAAATAACATCTTATCTTTGATAACATCCAGTTGCAAGGCAAACACAAGTGCTCATGTTTGGCCTGGGCGGGATTCGAACCCGCGACCCCGAGCTTTGCAGGCAGGTGTACTACCGACTAGGCTACGGGACCGACTGTCAAGGAAATAACAAGGAACTAACGATCTAACTATAAAGGGCCGCAGATTCAACCCTTTAAAGACGCCGTTAGTCTAGGGTTAATATTTATGTATTTCTCCATAGAAATGGTTATCTTGAGGTATGTATACATTTTATGAGAATTATACATATATATTTGCCCTGACTGTACACCGATAATCTGTAAAAAATGGTATTACTACTTGGATTTCATCATCAGGTTATTGTTGTCTCCACTGCATGAGCACAACCCTCACTCATCTGCCGGAGACAGACGGAGGATTTGGCCTACACTCCCCGCGCTGGCCAGACGGGTTGGGGAGGCCTGATTGATGTTTTATAATGTATTCCCTCAGTCGCCTTGTACGACATCCACGGGAAGAGTTGGAGTGGTCCTGTTCTACTCTACCGGAAACCACACGGCAAACCAATGGTATTAACTACTTGGACGGCAGCTATTAAATTTACTCCAATTCAATTTGTCATACTGAGCAGTATAACTAGTTGGACTAACCCCGACACTCCATACAAGCGAACAGATTCAATTACCCACTATTACTACAGGAGAACTAGCCTGTACGTACACGTGCGTGTATACGCATAAATAATTGTGGCCTGCTTCTGTAGCAACAACATAAGTGCTTCTTTCTAACGGGTTTCTAACGGGCGGTGTGTGGCAGTACAGTAGTTGCGTACTGCCAGTCATGCTCTATTTTGCGGGCGAAGTCTGGCGGGGGGCGAGGGGGGGGGGGGGGGGGCTGTCGCTTCTGTGAAAACGCCTAGAGTAGACTGTGATACTGTGATATGACGGGTTTCTAACGGGCGGTGTGTGGCAGTTCATGTAGTTGCGTACTACGTCATGCTCTATTTTGCGGGCAACGTCTGGCGCGGGGTGAGGGGGGGGCTGTCGCTTCTGTGAAAACGCCTAGAGTAGACTGTTATACTATGAATAAGGCGCCTCACACGACACGACAAACCTTTTAAGGCCGCTTCACATGCGACGCGATTGAAAGACAGACTTGTTGGTGACGAGCGATTTCTCTAGAGAGTAAATATATCGTGACTGAGTGTTTGCGTGAATACGATCAAGCCAAGTTCCACTGAGCAGAACACCGAATACTTTAAAAGGCTTTGAAATATAAGCTGTGACTCTTTCGACTCAAATTGTATTGGAATCGTGTGCGTCACTTCAGCTCGGACGAAGTCGAATTTCAGTAATCTGACCCTGGCAGGATTTAGTACTTACGAGTATAACGTACTATTTTGTACTCGATTTTCAGATTTTGTACTTAAACAAATCGAATGGATAGTTGTCCATTATGGGATCGTGTAGTCTGTTGTTGGCGTGTGGGATAGGGCCACTAACACAATTCTTCCCGTTGGTGTCGTCAAGGCGACTGAAGGATTGCACCAGGGACGGGCCGCAGCGTTCACCGATCATTATTGCGATCAACAATCCGCATGTCAAGCGTGGTGATTATGGCAAATCCCCCAATGGACAACTTACCAAAAGTGGAATTCTATTGGGGAGGCTTATGTCCAGCAGTGGACGTATTTAGGCAGATGATGATGAGAGAAAAATTATTCAATTATTTCTAGTCTTGTCCCAATTTTGCGGGGACCAGCGGGATGCAAGGAACCCCATTCTTCATCATCATCATATCAGCTCTTAGACGTCCACTGCTGGGCATAGTACTTTCCCAATGAACGCCACCACATCCGGTCCTCCGCCCTCCGCATCCAGTCGCTTCCGGCCACCATCTTAAGATCGTCAGGGCAATTGTATTATTGTTTTGCTTTGTGACGTTGGTCAAGATCGCGCAAGGTGCCGATACATCGCCTCTGCCCACCCCTCTGGGACTAGGGCGTCAGCATTATGTATGTACTTTATTGTTATTAGTTTCATACTTGGTATGAGATGAATTGTAACAATCATGGTGTTAAGAACTTTTTTAAATCTTTCATTTAAAAACGAGTAATATTTGTAAGAGCAATCAAGCGAGGAGTGAAAAAAAGTCGTTTCTAAATTTTTTTAATCAGTGAAAACGTCGCTCTTTCCGCGCCCCTCGCTTCGTCCCGCGTCCTGGCCCGCTCGGTGCCATGGTGTAGTGTCCGACCTAGCAGTTTCGGTTTCGAGATTTCGGTTTCTAGTATCTTTTGACCAAATGCAGAGTCAAGTCACCACAATCCTTGGACAAGTCAACACAATAGTTGTGCCTAATTTAATATAGTATATTACGTACGGTATATGTATTGTATTATAAACTATATATGTATGCATAGGTATGTATTTAAGTATATTTGTATGTAAATTCAATTGTGTAATATTATTACTAAGTATTTACCATGTTCTAAAATTATACATTTCTCTTCTTTCACCTGCTATACTGTGTCGCTATGTCTTTCTTATTTTCCTTCTGAAAGGTTGCCTGGAAGAGATCGCTTTAAGCGATAAGGCCGCCTTTGTACACTTTCCAAAAATCTGTACCTATTTAATTGTTATCCTTAATTTGTGTGCTATTTATCTATCTATCTATCCTTTATTACTCCCTCCTTTACGTACCCTGCGCAATATACATTACATAATATTATAATGTGGTGCATTTTTATTACGAAAGTATAAGTGCAGACAGGCTAAAGATTTTTTGTTTGAGCCGTTTCTATAAAGTGTTTTTAAGTGATACTTTTAGCAATATCATTACAAAAGTCATTTATATATCTATTACAGATTCCCAAATCTATACCCGTCTTTCCTCAGAAGAACGAATATATCCAATAGAAGGATTTATAAGGGTCCAAGAACGTGAAGGAAACCAACCCTTTTCACTCTTATGGTAATTTTGCTGTTGCTAAAGTGAGAGAATGCTACTTTTAACAGGACGTCAGATACCATGTCCGTACACTGTTTCAGAAATCTAGAGATGAGGCGGACGTGCAAAACATGGATATCGATAATTATCGGATATCGATAATCAATAAAAATATATTACGTAGTCTAAAAATTATCATTATATTATTTAATAAAAATTTCAAATTATGTTAACATGAAAATTTAATTTAATTCTGAAGGCACGCACTTAATTTGACAGCACTAATATTGTCATCTTATAGTGAAATAATTTTATTTCATTTTAGAGCTGTCAAATTTAAATCTGTGGCAACTAATTGCGTTATTATATCTAACAGTTGCCAGTGGAAAGTGAAACAGTATTTAATGTAAAAAATTAATCAGTTTATTTACTTACAACTATTTTTAAATTTTTTTTTTTTAAATATAATTTAAATTGACTTAGTGTTAATCAATCAATAAATATAATCATAAAAGATTATAAAACAATAAAAAAATTAAATTTCATATTTTTAACATTAGTCATTGCCTGATGTCGATGGTATATGTATCGGTCGATTAGAAATCGATATCCAAGGATATGTGTAAGTCTGGAGATGATAACGTTTGCATTCCAAAAGCTGCAGGGCCTGATAATGACGTGGTACGCGATGTTACTGACGGATCCAAAGCTGCCGGGCCTGATGATGATGACATAGAGCGCGCCGTTTACCGATGCCAAAGCTGCAGATCCTAATGATTACATTGGGTACGAGAACGTCTGAGGCCCCAAAATTTAAAGACCTGAGACGGAGAACACTACCGTGCCCGAAGTTAATGGAGCTGAAGTTGTAGAAATGCACTGAAAAGAAAATTAATATTTATTGGTCAAGAATAACAAAAAGAGTGGAAAATGAATCTGGCATTAAACATTTTTAAATTACGATTAATTATATATAGAAAATTAGGTGTCAGTAATCCCAGCTAAGTACTATTTTATGTACTAATAAGTTTTTATTATTGTATATTTACTTTTCGCTGACGACGGTGAAGAAAATCAAGATAAAACCTGCTAGCCTGAGGAGAATTGACAAATTCGAAGACAACTGAATAGGCTTGCCCCTATTAAAAACGTTTACTTTTAAAAACTACTTACTCTTCCTGGCGACATAAATAATGTAGGCACAGCATTATCCTTCAGTATTCGATATTTATCATCGGCAATAATAAAACACGATAATTTAAAATGTCTGGAGCACACTCTATGGTGTTTTTTTGCCGTCCAATCAGCTTCGGTGGACACCGCATTAATCCACTTTTCACATTAAATTTTTTTTCATTAGGAAATCTAAATTGAAAAAATACGTGTGTGCACGTAAAAAATACGTGTATACTCATGTCCACAACACATCCAAAACACAAAAAACACTTTTTATACTGTTATCGATAAATTTTTGTCCAGCTCTATTTAAACATTTCTGTAAAATTACAAAACTAACAAAATATATGAAAGTACACTTATACATGCTCAATTAATATAAATATAATAAAAAGAAATTAATTTCCCTTACTTTTAAGCATAAATTTATCTCTTTAACATGGAAAATGGATAGGTACACACAAAAAGAATGTTTACCTGTGAAAGTTTATAGTTTCGGATTGATTTTCTTTTCTCCCCATGCGAAATCTGCAGCGCCTTATCACACATACCATAGCTTACACCTTCACAACATATTATCCTGCACTCTTATCACAAATCTGAAAGGATTTTAAATTAAAATAGTATTTCAAACTCGACTAGCACGCAAACCGTTGCATCAATCATTAATGCAACTAAATTCAAGATGCATTTGTCACTTGACAGCAGCGACCAAAGAGAATACAACAGCGACTATATTAGGGAACATTTTAATCAGCAGGGTAAAGTGGATACAAGGGCTACAGTTTTGACAAGTGGCTATGTACGCTTGATTAGTATTATGGCGGTTTCTATTGGATATATTCGTTCTTCTGAGCGTCTTTCAGTTTAGTTTTTTTTTTTATAATATTCCGCATTTTTTTATCCTCTGACATGTTGGTCAGAGACATTTATTATGCGGTGTTTGCTCTTTATAGTAGAATTCTCGAGCTCGTACAGCATGGGAATACACAGGAATTGGGACTATGGAGAAAAGGTTATTATAACAAGTTTTTTTTAATTAAATTTTTTTCCCTCTTTTTGTGTAAGTATTCCATATATATATTTTTTAATTAAAAATGTTTTTTTTTCTTTTTCTTTGTGTATTCAGTTTTTTTTGATTTAAAATGTTTTCTTTTTCTTTGTGTATTCATTTTTTTTTTAAATAGAGCAAACATTACTTAAGTATTACCTATACTATCTATACATTTTCAGTTTAGTCAAAACATATTTGATCGATAACAAAGTTCTACCAATACTGAAACAAAAATGTAGGTAGGACTCTAGCCTTCAGTCCTGCTCCGGTCCCGAGGGCGTGACTAATTCTAGCGGACGGTATTTATTTCAACTTAATGATTTGAGTGGATCCCTCCCCCGCCCCAACTCCCACTTCCCACCCCCACACCGTCTCTTGGGGAGCGTCAGTTTTGTTCCCATCAATCTGCCATCAAAGAGGAATTGACGGTGATTTGAGAAATTCGGGACACATTATTCAAATAAAGTTGGCGATGACACATATAGAAGCGTGTAGCTATAGCACAGCTAAGGAATTAATGTTGGGGACTATAAATAGGCTTTGAATGGAAATGAACTATTTAAAATGATTTTATTGACATTAATAATTGTAAGCACCTAGGTTTATAGAATTGTTAGAATAAGTTAAAATAAGTTAATATATTCGTACACAAGAAATTGTTATAGAATAAATAAATACAATACAAAAAGAAAATATGTAAACGAATTTTAAGTGGTTTTCGCTGAATGTTCCAAATAGGATTTGCAGAATATTTATATGTCGATTAGACGTCAGAGAACCAAGCTATCTTATTTACATCCTAATCCAAAAATCATGCGAAAGAAAGCCCTGGATAATGTTAAAACGATAAATGGTTTTGATATCAACTGCAATATTATTATAGATTTTATCTAGGATAATTTCTCAGTCAATTGAAATGAATATAATAAAAGAATAATTTAGAATTTTAATTTCGCATTGAGAAGAATAAAAGGAGGTGCATGAAAAGGTTGATGAATGTGAGTGAGGCTCACTAGCTTGTGTGAGGTGTGTCAGGATCGCGCAAAGTGGCGATCCATAGTCTCTGCCTGTCCCTCTGCAACCAAGGCGTGAGCATTATGTATGTATAATTTTAAATCAAATATTGTCTGTTTTTTTCTGAAATTTAATTTATTTATTTTCAGGAAACTTACAGTCTATACAAAGTCTATATAGTAATTGACAAATAACAAAACATTGACAGAAACAGTTTCCACAGATTTTTAGAACACTTATAATATAAGACACACAGCAAGAATGAGCAGAACAAAGTTAAATTAATAAGGAAGAAGAAAAGGTTTTAAAAAAGGTTTAGATTCAGATTGAGAAAGGGCAAAAAATAATTAAAATTAATACTAGGGATGAGTTAATAAATACAGATTCTTTATTATTCATGCCTGAAAGATCATCAGTGTCCACGTGCTGGTGGCAGCTTCAGTCTCATCCTGGGTAGTGTGTCATCTCTAAACATCACCATCTCCTCGCTTGCTCTATCTATGTCGTTCTTGGTAACACCAACATTAGCTCTCCTCTTATCTTTAGATAAAAAGTCTGCATTGACATCTACACTAACTGGATAAAAATTTGCAACGAACACTGGGGACGCAGGATTTTTATCTTCTTGGGAATCAACTTCCTTGCCTTTAGGTCCTGTTTCCTTCGAGTAAGATGCATCGATTTCTTTAGTTATTTTATGATCCTTGTCACTGTCAGCTTTGAGCGTGTCCGTCAACGATTTGAAATTCGTATCCTTGTTATCGAGGTCTGCGGTAAAAGTCTGTAAAAGTGGTTTACCAATAGCCAAAGCTTCTTCTTTTTCCTTGGAACCTTGGAGCCTTGACTCTTCTATTTCCTTTAAACTCAAGTTGGCCCCTTTGATGAAAACATCTTCTTTTTGCTTGAAAGTTTTCTTTTGTCTGCCATCGAAGCTTTTCCCTTCGATTTCCTTGGAATCCAAGCTTTGATCGTTGTAGATTTTTGCCTCGTCAAATGGCTGTGCCTCTTTGATTATCTTAGAACCTATGCCATGTCCATTAATAAGCTTTGCATCTTCTTTATCAATAACTTTATTCAAAAACTCTTCAATAAACTTTGCATCTTCTTTTTCCTTGGACTCATTTTTGTACTCGTCAAAGAATTTATCTACTTCTATTGTTTCTATTTCCTTTGACCACGGATTACTATCGTTATAGACTTTTGTCGCTACAATTTCTTTAGAAATCTTGTACCCAGCAGATAATCTATCTTTTTCTGTTTTCTTAGACCCCATATTATCCCCAGTTAAGAGATTTCCATCTTTGACTTTCTTGAACCTAATCTGGTGGTATCTGTCGGTCTTTACCGGCTCTATAGGTCTCAGATCATGCTCCTTTATAAATGCTGCATCTTCTGTTTTCTGGAGATTCTTCCTATGCCTGCCGACTAAGGAGGTATCGTCTATTCCCCTGGCCATGAGCTCGTAGTCTTCATTGTTTGTGATCAGTTTTCTGCGAATATTCTCCAGCAGTTGGTAGTTCTGCATGTTCGCTGTTAAATTATGAACGCGTTAGAGATGGGAAGAAATCAATATTATGTGAGCATATCCACAGTGAATGTTCCAAATAATAATCTACAAATGAAACAAAAAGGCATTTTTGCAACTACGAGTATGAGTACTAAAATCTTTCTTTTGAATTCCCCCCGTATAGCTAAGGTCTGTTGCATAGAATAACTAATAAATAATAAAATGGCTTTTGGTTAATTAAATATTTGATATTTGATTCTTAGGCTCGGTGTACATACAGCGGACGATCCGCAACAGAGCTCGCTGTATATATAGCGGCAGAGAGCACGCCGTTCAACAATTCAGATCATCATTTGTGAAAGAAAATAGTAAAGGCTAAAATAGCTTGTTGCCACCGCGCTCGCTGTCCGCTGCATTTGAATGTGGATCGAAAGCCATAGTTTGTGCAACAGAGCCTTAATTATATGCATATGCCACTGACACGAATACCAGATAAAGTTAAATGAATTTCTGTACCTCGTCGCAGAACCATCATATCTTCAGATGTATGCACGACCACAACGAAAACACACATGAATATCATGTAAAAGGAAACCAGCGCAGATTTCATACCGCCATCATTATCACTGAGTGATGTGTTTTTATGCAGTTTCGACAATTATTTTCTTAAGTACAGCAACGGGGGTGATGTGTTGTTATTAAGCACTTTAACAATTTTCTTTAGCTACAACAAGGGGAGGGAGGTTACAACAGGGGGAGGGAGGTTTGATATCGGGTTTATGACCGTCAGCGTAATTATTTTCGCCTATATCGTTTTTATGGCGACGCTATTAAACGCCTTTGACTTCCTCAATGTCGTAGTTTAACTCTATGTTTGTTCATATGTTTGTTCATCGTATGTTTGTTCATATATTTATATTCGACAATACTCAAGACCACTTTAGACTGAAGGGCCACATATGCCGCAGAACCGACGGCCGTTGGGGCAGACGAGTTCTGGAGTGGAGACTGCGCGATCCGCACTGGTGGGAAACCCCGCCGCCAGGTGAACCGACGACCTGAAGAAGCTAGCTGGTAGCGGCTGGATGCGGAGGGCGGAGGACAGGGTGTGGTGGCGTTCATTGGAGAAGGCCTATGTCCAGCAGTGGACTTCTAGAGGCTAACATGATGATGATGATACTAAAGAGGGTCTCGTATTTTTATCTAGTCTTTATTTCGTAACACAAATAATCTCGAAAATAATCTCGTCTGAAATATTTGATTTACGAGGTTGGTGTACTCGATTGGATTATGTGGAAATAATTGGCGAAAGCGAGCGCATTATGGCTGATGATGAAACTGTGTACAAAAGCGATCCCACTTAGAATCTCTTCCAGTCAATCTTAGAGTATAATAACTTTATTTATTTCTTCTCACAAGGTAAATACATACAGTAGGAATCTTATGCTAGGCTTAACAATAGATCAATGGACAGCAATTGCCTTGTGAGAGACTGGTGTCTGAACTAGGCAAGTGCCTGTTTTACTAAAGGACTAGTATAATGCGTTAAATTGGTTTTAATATTTTTTTCTAACTAAATTTAAGTATGCTCATTTAATTACCGAAATAAGGGAGAGAATAAAGTTACCATAATATCGTCAATCAATTGCAGAGTTGCGAATCCGCCATATTTACAAAAACGGTCGGCCATATTTATATTTGACTAAAATCAGCCCACAGTTTTCTTGCTGTCAGGTTATCGAATTTTTTTGTTTCGCAACTTTACCATGGGAGAGAGATTTTTTTTCTTGTAATGAGGCATCGGCTGCAGAAAACCAGCAACTCCATACATATCATGGGTTCCAATAAATTACCATCGGTAATAAAGGATGCAAAAACGGAAAGTACTTTCATTTGCAAATTGAAAACAATGCTGAACCAATCCCTACCAACCACCCACCCAACCACCCAACAATCCCTACGAACCAAGGCCTACTATCCCGTGAAGGAATTTTTTGGACGAAAATGTCTAATTACCATATTTGTAACTTGCAAACACTGTACTGACATTCTTTTGATACGATAAAATGTGACGTTCACATTTTAATTTATTTACTTTTGACATATCATTGTGAATTTATTTTTGTTATATTTTACATTGTGACATTCTACTCCTATTTAAAACTTTACTTGTAATGACATTAATTTACTTGTAATAATCTATATACTTATAATAAAACTGTAACTGGTCTATGTCTGTACATGAGAGATATTTAAAAAATATTGTATGATTCTTATAGGGCCAATAGAAGTTAAAACAAATTTTTTTTTGAATTTTTGTCTGTCTATTTGTCGTCCGGCGCGGCAAACGGCGCGGCGCGTATGGGATTGAGTGAAATTTAGTTTTTGGGGATAGGGATGGGGTTGAGGTTGGGGTTGGGATTGGGATATTGAGAGTCTCGAGTCTGAGTGGGAGTGGAAGTAGAAGTGGGAAGAGAACGGAAGCGGAAGTGGGAACGGGGGCGGATTCTGTAGTTCACGCGAGCGGAGCCGCGGGCACAGCTAATAAATAAATAACATTATGATTTTATTTCTGTTATATTTAACATTTTGACATTCTAATCATATTTAAAACGTTACTTGCATTGCCATTAATTTAATGCAATATTAACTTGACGCTGTATAATTTGTACAAATGAATGAATTTGAATAACTCCACAAACACGCAAAGGAAACCCATGAATAAAATTCACAACGTGTATTCGAACACTCAAATGCCAAAACTGTCGCCATCCCATCCCACGAATATTATAAATGCGAAAGTTTGGATGTTTGTTACTCAATCACGCTTCAACCAGCGGACGGATCGTGATGAAACTTGGCACATATGTAGGTTAGGTCCTGGAATAGGACATATCATAGTTTTTATCCCAAAAAACATCTCACTCCTACGGGAAATCTAATAAATAAAAACATAAACTTCGTGTGCATTAAAGATATTTGCAAAAAAAAATTGGGGGTCTAAGGATAAGTAATAGAACACATTTCGATCATTTTTGGAATTTTTGTCTGTTTGTTTGTGCGGGAAATACATAATAATTTGTGATGTTAAGTTGTCCAAGTGGACGAAGTCGCGGGCAACAGCTAGTAGACAGCATATTTCAACATTATTCGTGCAGTCGACGAGGTGTTCGTTTATCGTATAATAAGCCTGTAAATTTTTTAAACTAAAATATACTCGTTGATCCGTAAAAGTAATTTTAGCAAGTATCTTGACGTCACGAGTTCACCACATATTTCCCCAACTCCACCTCATTTTCCCCGTTTCTCCCCACAAAAGGGGTAATTTCATCGCTCATTGAACGCCCCTGAATGGAGAACAAATGAGTCGACAGTTTATTTATATCAGACCTGTCGGGGAACGATGGAAAAATGAAATTGGTTCACCGTGAGGGCGTCAGCGGTGAAAGTGGAAATCAAGTGCAAATCGGACTCGCGCACCGAGGGTTCCGTACCTTGAAAATAAACGTAGAAGTTATTTAATTACCACGCAATAAAGTTCATTTTTAGGGCCGCATAACTAAGTTTGTTTTTATAGGATTTTTGCTCATTTATAAATTGCTAGTATAGGACATCGTTTTCATTTTCCTGTAATATTTACAAAAACCTGTAAATTATTTCAGATTTTATGTTGTGTTAATTTCGGAGACATGGGGGGGGGGGGGGAAGGTATTTTTATTACAAGTCGAAAACTAAGCGGCATAAAAGAAAACGATAACCTATTTCAGAATGTATAAGGTTTGCCCTTTCATTCAATACCCCACTTGACCTAGTATAACCACACTTTAACATTTCGGCCCCTTTTGCAATGAAAATAAAAATTATTCTACCATTTGCAATAAAGTTGGGTGGGCATTATTTAAAACTACCTATTCCAAATTTCAAGTCGATAGCATTGGTAGTTCATGAGATAATTAGCTGTGACAGACGGACGGACAACATAAGGGTTCCGTTTTAACCATTCTAGTACGGAACCCTAAAAAGGAGAGGAGGAGAGGTAGGGTACAATTTGGCCACTTGTCAATCACCCAACACCACATCATATGTAACATACATACACAATGCTCAGGGGTAGGCAGAGATGATGTATCGCCACTTTGCGACATCCCGGGGCCGAGCGCACTCCGGGAGCTATCGCCTTCCCGAGGCATGCGGGGCTCTGACGAGATGGACAATTGTTTCCGTAGCGGACACGGAGGCGGCGATGTTCGCAACACATGACGTCAAGGGGTATCACGGGGCGAAAAGCCGGCCGAAGGAAAGTCGCTTTGCGCCATTGGATTGCTAAAACCTAATAAAAATAATCTATAAATAAAATCGTAAACATCGCGTGTCTGTACATTGAAGATATTTGCAAAAAAAAATTGAGGGCCTAAGGATAAGTAATAGAACACATTTCAATCATTTTTGGAATTTTTGTCTGTTTGTCTGTTTATCCGTTTGTCTGTGAGTTTGTGCACGCATCACTTAAAAACTACTGAACGGATTTTGATGGACTTTTCACAAAAACATGGGGCTTAACTTAACTTAACCTTTAGTCTTTATTTCATCGCAATCGGCTAACTCAATCAAAAGTTATATACATTTTTAGTTTTCAAATACTTTAGTAGGTAAGGTTAATATGCAATATATTGCACATAATAGTAATTCCGTACTATTCAGATTGAGATGAGTTTGGATTACATTTGGAGCTGCGAGTGAGAATTAGAGTGGGAGTGGGAGCGGGAGCGGGAGCGGGAACGAGAGCGGACGCAGAAGCGGGAGCGGGAGGGGAGCGGGAGGGGAGCGGTAGCGGGAGCCAGAGCTCGAGCGGAAGCGGGAGCGGGAGAGGGAGCGGGAGCGGGACCGAAGTGGGAGCGGAAGCGGAAGCGGGAGTGGGAATGGGAGCGGATTCTGTAGTTCACGCGAGCGGAGCCGCGGGCACAGCTAGTTAAGAATAAAAATGTCAGATATAACAATGCCTTCAGGGGGCTGATGGGGCTGCGACGTCACTGCAGTGCGTCAGGGATGCTGGCAGAAGCTGGAGTAGATAGCTTCTCTGCTATCATTAGCAAGCGTATCGCTTCCCTGATCCAACGGGCGAGGGGCAGCTCCAACAGCCTCCTGCAGACTGTGGCGGCGAGGCTGGACGTGGACAGTGCTGTTATGCCGCGTCCACCTCGTCAAAGAAACCAAAATTTCATTTTTATTGTTCTTTATTGTTCTAATATTAAGTACTAACATAGTTATAAGGTAACTTTGTTACTAACACTCTATGGGCAACGCCTGAAATAAATGATTTTTATTTTATAATTATATTATAAAAATATTAAATTAATGAAAATGTATACAACTATATATAGTATTAAAAACTAATTTATAAAACGCGTTACAATAAAAACACGTCGTCCAGCTCGCCTGTGTACGGCATCGTTCCCAGAACACTGGCGGCGTTACCTCGCTGGATCGCCAGGCTAAGCCTTTGTGCGAGGTACGCGCCAGCCCTGGGGTCTCCGGAGGCTAAGACCAGTCGCGTCGAAATATCTATAACACATTTTTTTTGTGTCGGACGACCATTGTCTCCAAGGCAAGCGCCGCAAACACATAATGATCCGTCAAACCCGAGTATTTGCGACGCTTGAGGAACTGGGCATGGAATTAGATTATAATGCATACATTTCAATCTAATTAATTATGTCAGTGAGTGCTGAAAAAACTCTTCACAACTATAAAATGACTCGAGGTCATCTATAGATAGCACTTGAAAATGTAACTTAAGTTGCAGCACTCGAAAACCTCAACAAGCCAGCAGGATATTACAGGCTTGACAATTCTAATTAATTAGTATGGAGTCCTGCCGGGCAATGTGCCTTCATTGCTGATACAATACGCCCCGGACAGAGAATAGATCAACAATATCGGCTGGGTAGGGATTATTACCGCTCGGACTGAATAGTTTGAATGTACATAGTTTAACTATTATATTGTGATATTGATAGTTTTGTCCGTTCCATTCGATTATCGTATGGAATATCGTATTTACGCGACTAAAGGAGCGTTCTCCTGTGTATATTAAGATCATTAATGCGATCAGAAATTCGACTGCCAAGCGTGGTGATTATGGCAAATCCGAATGCTATTGAGACTTATGTTCAGCAGTGGACGTATTTCGGCTGATGGCTGATGATGTATGGAATTTATTTAAGAGAAGAGTCCAGAAAGAGAGAAGGCTCTTAAATTGTTGCACTGCTATCATCAACTGAGGGCAGAGGGTGCGGGGCGAGGAAGGGGATTAACAGTAAGTAATTTTTTTCTTTATTAAAAAAAGAAAAGAAAACTGTCGTCCAGGCGAGTGGTGCCGCGGGCACATCTAGTATCCCACTAATATGATAAAAGCGAAAGTTTGGATGTTTGTTACTTAATTACACTCCAACTACTGGATGGATCGGGATGGAACTAGGCACACATATAGGTTAGGTCCTGAAATAGGCCATGGGATAGTTTTTATTCCGAAACACATCTCATTAATACGGGAAATAATATTAATCGTTAAAAGCAGTGAAGATGTGTAAATATCGAAACGTACGCGGAGGAAGTCGCGGGCAAAAGCTAGTAGCATATAAATACACGATGAGTTAATGACGCATTATAGGCAGTATTCCTCGAGATGGAATAAGCAATCTCACTCGCTATTTCAATTTACGCCTCCGCCTCGTCGCCCCCCGGCGCGGGGCGCTAATCAGTTTGACACACATTACATCGCGGCACCACTCACATGTGTCTGTCTGTCTTAATCTACGTTCATAGTGGATCTGCTGGTTCTAAACATAAGCACAGATTAGATAATAATAAACTTGTTTTACCAGGGTTAAGACTAAGTAAGGTCAGCAAATCGTTCACGGGGCAATGTATACGCTTCTACAACAAACTACCAGAGGAAATCTTAAATATGACGGACAGAAAGTTTAAGATTCACATTAAAAAACTGTATGAAAGCCTATTATAAAATAAACGATTATTTGAATGACAAAGATGCTTGGTACTAATGTTAATTCAGCTTCGCAAAATCTTTATTAATTGTATGCAAACTTGATTTTTAAAATATGTGTTGCGTGAAGTTTGTTGCGCCGTTTCTTCTTCACAGCGCTAACACCTAGGAAGGAGTAGTCGATAAAAAAAAAGACGTGTATAAATGTACCAAGTGTACTCATATGCAATAAATGATTTGGACTTGACTTGACTTGATAATACAGTGAAACCCGTTTAACTGGGCCCTGGATAGGTGAGAAACCTCTATTATTGATAATTATAATAAGGTCCCGACACTTTTTAACTGAAATACCTCTGTTACTGGGAATTTTGAGACCTTGTTAACTGAGATTAGATTTCATTGCTTTGGTCGATGTTCACCTCTGTAATTAGGACTTCATAGCTCAATAACCCGTATAAGTGAGACAATTTATCTGGTTTAGACAAGTTATGACATGTTTTTTTACAAACAGTCTAATTTCTCCCCTAAAAATTTCGACCTCTCATAGTGGAACCGTCTCTAACTAAGACAACTGCCTCCCTATTTGGGAAACTGGGTACTTAAATGAAATAATACAATACAATACAAAAATTATTTATTATCTCAACACAAAGATTAAGTACAATTATAATGTATAAAATTAAAATGAGTACAATTTATCTTTTGTGAGAGACTGGTGCCTCAGATAGGATGAACCTGTGAGATCAGGTCACCAGGCTCCCACCCCGTGGAATTTTTGCGCATCACCCTGCCATACCAAGCAATTAGATTCCGAAATCCTCTATAAGTGACAAATAATTCTAGGTCCCTTGAGATCCCAGTTAAACAGGCTTCACTGTAGTTACTGACTGATTTTACTGCAATGTTTGTTAGACAGATTTGACCCTTAGATCAGGCGTCTAAGGTACTCTGCTGTTCCGTCTGCCAGTGGTCCTTATGGCAAATCCCCCAATGGACAGCCCACCAAAAGTGACATTTTATTGGGCAGGCCTATCTTCAGCAGTGGACGTATTTCGGGTGATGATGATGACATGGTAGCCTAGATTAGAATTCGTTTGTCTTGTGATTGAGAATACAAACCCTTGATCTTTTTACGACCAGACAGCCTGCATCCAACTATTATCATAGTTAAAATGGGCCTATTCCGAACTACGAGTAAAAAGTAGAGATGAAACAGATATCCGGTAACCATCCGGTATCCGGCCGGATCCCGGATAGTAGTCTAATATCGAATTTTAATTAAAATGCAAAATTTTCCTAAAATCAACACTGACAAATTGATTTATTGATAAGGGAATACAAAATTAAAACCACATAAGTAATTATTAACCTGTTTTAACTTTGGAGCGTAATCAGAAAGGTAATGTCGTCATTTTTTAAGCGTTAAAATGTGTTTTATGTCACATTAACATTACAAAAACGACCGTCCGTTGCATGTTCTAGAATCTCCTAGCGTATTATCTTACGGCAGTATACATTGGTTTGGCAACATTCATATAAGGGCTACCAAAATAAAATTTCTATTTTCTCAAAATTGGTTGAAGTGAATTAGTTTTAATGTTCTACAATTTGAATTCCAAATTGTATGATATCCGACGGCCGGATATTCGGCCCAGAGGCTGGCCGAATATCCGTTATCCGGTATCCGGCCAAACTACTATCCGTTTCATCTCTACTAAGAAGCCATCTTGTATCTAACCTGTCATATGACATACTTTGTTTAGCGTTGGCGTCTAACACTAAACGCTAAACAGAGTATGTCACGTGACCTATCAGAGAGTAGAAAATGCTTTTTAGTTTGACAGATATTATCAAAATTGCTTACAGACTGGGCCCCTAAGTCCATGCTGCCTGGCGCCCGACACGGGACACACAATTAGAAAGGCTGATTAATTCCGGAGCTGTGTAATTATCACCCGCAAACATGCGAAGTGTCAACATGTTGGAATACATGTTGCAGGTAATATTTGATGCACGAGCAACGCTAAGTCTAAATAAGAATCTATTTCTCATAGGATAGGGTAATCATTTCTTTGCCGGCCAAGATCATCAAGGTTTTTATCTTATCTTATAAGGGGGGCAGGACCTGACGATACTGCGACCCTTCAGGATCTTTTGTGCCAAACCCCTGACCACCAACAGTGCCCCGAGCCGACTTGGCGGACTTCACATACGCCTCAGAATTTCTTCTTCGGCATATGCAGGTTTCCTCACGATGTTTTCCTTCACCGAAAAGCCTGTGGTATTATATATAAACCGTACTTAAGTTTCGTAAAACTCATTGGTACGGGCGGGGTTTGTACCAGGACCTCATGAACATGAGGCGAGTGCACAACCAACTAGACTAATACGGATCTCAGGGGCGACCTAAGTGTCGTGGTATAACTTAACATACCTATAACATAAATACATACATATATACATACATGCATGCATGCATGCATGCATACATACATACATACATACATACATACATACATACATACATACATATATACATACATACATACATACATACATACATACATACATACATACATACATACATACATACATACATACATACATACATACATACATACATACATACATACATACATACATACATACATACATACATACATACATACATACATACATACATACATACATACATACATACATACATACATACATATTATATACTTTTCCTATTATCTATAATCTGCGTTGTAGAGAGTCATTAAGAGAAATGTTTAAAGAAAGAAATATATTGACCGTAGCTACTCAACTTATTTTTGATAGATTAAATTAGATTAGGACTAGACATATGATTCGCTGCAAGTGGAGCGAATAAGACGAAGGGAAGAAGAAATGAAAACGAACCCTGGGACCGTACTGGCCGAGAAATGCACAAGACAGGAACCACGCTGGAGGGAAATGGAGGAGGCCTATGCCAGAAGGCACTCCGAAAGAAGAAATACATTATAAAAGAAACCTTAGTATTAAGAGAAATAAATGCTATAATTATTATTTAGACCGCAATTAACAAACAGGAATGGTAAAAGAAGAAAACCTAATCAATCATCATCAAGTTATTTTTGTCTCGACTGCAGGAGCACAACCCTCTCTCATCTGCCGGAGACAGACGGAGGATTTGGACTACACTCGCCGCGCTGGCCAGACGGGTTGGGGAGGCCTGACTGATGTTTATAATGTATTCCCTTAGTCGCCTTGTACGACATCCACGTGAAGAGTTGGAGTGGTCCTATTCTACTCTACCGGAAACCACACGGCTACCTAATTCAACAGAGGACTAAATATGAAGATGTCGGTATATCTTATGGTCCAAAAAAGGTTTTTGCCCGGAAGCGGCCGTAGGGCGGAGTACCGTGTGGTGGCGTTCTTTGGGGAACGCCCATATATTTTTTTTATTTATTTATTATTCGTTACAACAATAGTTGTGTAGAATTATAATAGGTATAACTTAGGATATACAATAGTCAATGTACATTTCAAATATAAAATTTGTCAAAACGAATTTAAAACTAATTATTTAAACAATGTCAACACTTATTTTCTAAGAACTACCGTAAATTATAGGGGCACATTTCAATAAGATATTTTTTTAACATTATTTTAAAATCTTATCTGGCAGTTCCCTCAACTTCATTGGCAGCTTGTTGTATACTTTTACTTGTCCAGCAGTGGCCGTCTAAGGGCTGATATGATGAATTTACCTGATTAATAGCCTATACTGTACGAGTATAGAGGGTTTTGAGTCTCTGCAGTGACTTCGAACTTACCCCGCCCGCCATTGGTTACATCCAGATGTACCTGGGTAATCTTAGGTTTATCCGGGAGAGTAATTATACCCGTAACATACACACACACACACACACACACACACACATACAAGTCCTCAAACATGATTACAATTCATCACAATATTGTGCGACTAGCTTATGAGTACACACGACACCTGCGGAGTGCGCTACTCCTAGAAAGCACGTTGCATTAGGTGATATTGTAATTTATTTAACTTCCTGATTTGTTGGTAAAGTAAGTGTCATCAACAGGGATCCGAATTAGGTAGTGTCATTTCTGGATTTGTGACGAAATGTTTATGTTAAATATGGATATTAATGGCTTTCTTCTGAGATTTATGAAAAATAATAATAAAAAATATGTCAGACATTCACACCAATTATCCAGTCCCAAACTAGGCAGATCCTGTGGTATGGTTACTAGATAACTGATAGACATACTTAATTAAATATATAAATATCCAAGACTTGGGTACAAACATTCATATTCATCATACGAACATTTGCCCCTAGCGGGATTCGAACCCGCAACCTCCGGCGTGGCAGTCCGAGAGCTACCCTGTTCCACCACGGAGGCCGTCAAAAAACAGTATCATTTGTTTATCATTCATTTATGTATAAACTAATACGGTATACTGACATTATACATCGCTCATTTAGTATTTATATTACAATACAATACAATACATTTCATTGCACAAACAAATACAGTTACACGTTATAAAAGTTACAAAAAGTACAATTTAGGCGGTCTTAAGCGATTTCTTCCAGACAACCAAAAATATTAGTGTACTACTTCAAATATTAGTGTATGTATGCACACATTCATGATTAATGCGTAACGATAGAACGAAGAAAATAACAACATAATCCCTACAATAAAATCTAAGCGGAGTGGCGTCGTGAACTGAACACTTGTACGTTTTCATAGTTTGTGATTTTGATGGTCAGTATTTTATTAAGAGTGTGAGTCAAGTGTTAAGTGTCGTTAACAGGAGTGCCGATGCAGCAAACACGCCGCGGGCGATGCGACGTCGTGCGGTTGCGGTGGCGGCGTGGACAAACACGCCGGACCTAATGCGGCGTGCGTACCGGGATTACACGCTGATTGCACGCGCCGTTGGTACAATTACTAGTGGATATAATATTCATAATCGAACGAAATATTTAGTAGTTATCTAATTAATTAGGCAAGGTTTTGATTACCGTTTGATTTTTATACGTAGAGGGCTTTGAAACACTTAAATAATAATAATAATAAAAGCATTTATTATCAGGTAAAAACCCATATCACATATACAGCATTATAAATTATAAAACAAACAAAATAAAGTAAAGTAAAATGAAGTGAACAGTATAAATATATACGATTTAAGATTAAGATTATAAGATTATACAATTCAACATGTTAGTTTGCCATTCTCAGTCCGATGCATGGTTAACCAGTGCTTTGTGAAGCAGTTGCCAATGTTGTTATTAATTGTCATAAGAACATCATTGGCACTGCTCCGTAGTCGCCCCCAGCAGGATGCTGTCCGCGCCCTCAGGATAGCGAAGAAGTCAGAAACCCCTGCATCAGCGAACATGCTCTTCGCGCTGCAGAAAGGAGGTTCCCTCATAATAATGCGAAATGCATTATTATATTGAATCCTCAGCCTGTTGTACGATCCTTTGGTATGTTTTATCCATAATTGGCAAGTATAGAAGCATTGGCAAAATGCTTTGAATAAAGTTACCTTTACTTCTCGAGTACAACAGGCAAATCTGCGCGCAAGCATGTTGCACCGAACCGCGAGGGCTCTCCGCTCTCTCTCCATGTCCTCGTCATCACAAAGTGTGTCCGTTAAAATATGTCCTAAGTATTTAAAACTCTTGACAACCCGAACCGACGACCCGTTCAAAAACACTGGCGGTACGACATCAGGGCCCTTACCTGCTGTAAAAACGAGCATTTCTGTTTTTAAGACATTATATTTTAACCCGTGTGTTGCCGCATATCGTTCGCAGATAGCAAGCAGTTTTCGAAGACCGTTTATCGATGGGCTGAGGAGCACCATGTCATCTGCATAGCTCATATTGTTAACACTCACGTTACCAATATGGCATCCTACCCCGGAGCCTCTCAGCTCCTCGATAAGGTCGTTAATATAGAGATTAAAAAGGTCCGGAGACGTAAGCCCTCCTTGACGCACGCCACAGTGTAGTCTATAGTCACTAGACTGTGCGTCGCCCCATCTCACACTGTTAGTTTGGTTTCTATACCAGAATCGCAACAGATCCACTATCTCGCGCGGTGCATTAGATTTTAAGAGCTTTTTCCAAAGTACGGAGTAGTTAACTAGATCGAAGGCGCGGCTCAAATCAAGAAAACATGCGTATACTGAAGTGTCCCTATTTACAAAATAGTTTACAGTATACTTGAGACTGAGAATAGCGGAATCTGTTGCGAGTCCGGGACGGAAACCGAACTGCGCGTCGTTGATTTTAAAATTTTTCGCCAGTTCGGGCTGCAAGAGTTTCTCTAGAATTTTACCGACTACTGTGCCTAGTGAGATTGGACGGTAGTTGTTTAGACTAGACAGGTCCCCGGTCCTATTTTTAACAATAGGAACCACTAGAGTTTTCATTAAGTCATGTGGTATGTGCTTATATTTAATACATAGTTGGAAAATAATAGATAAGATACGATATATCTCGTCACTGGCGTAGAGTACGTGCTCGATGCTGAGCCCATCGTGTCCCGGCGACTTGCCGCGTTTCATTTGCCTAACTACCTTTGCGATGTATTCCGGAGTCATCTGTAGGTCGCTACGAAACTGAGTCGGCTCGGGCTCCGCCTCCGGGCCTCCAGCATCGGGCTCGCACTCCACCTTCAGCGGTTCAACTTTAAAATGTCGTGCAAACATGTCAGCAATAGTTTTAGGGTCCTGTTCACCATTGACCGCATTCGATAAAACTTCCCTATGATTTAATGATTTTGTTACTTTCCAGAATTTGGCAAAATTGTTTTGAGATCTATTTAGGGCTAGAATATTCATCTTAATTAATTCTTGATTCTTTTGGCACCATTTTAATTTATTCTTGAAAATATTTCGACTACTACGCATATCATCGTAAATATTACCAGAAATAGGCTTACCACACTCAACCCACCAGCGAAAATAGACCCTCGCATTCTCATGACTTTTTCTAACATGGTAATTCCAACCAGGGACCTGTCCAGCTCTACCACGATCACCGACCTGAGAATGGCAACTGGCAATGGCTGCAGTCTGCATAACGCAGATCATTTTTTTATATAAATTATCTATTTCAGTAAAATGTCTATTTACATTACCACATACATTATAATTATCACAGATTTCACATTGACTAGAGTATTCTATACATTTCAATTCATTATAACAATGTAAATACCAAAGGAGGCTGTAAGGTCACAGCACTAGCAACACAAGAGAAAAAAAAGAAAAAGAAAAATTAATTTCTATTTTATAATTTAATTTTATATTTTTAATTGATAATTTTACATATATTGTAGCGCCCTTACAGGGTTCATGTTAGTACCTGTGTATTGTTATCTAACATCTTTTCAACTACATGAAACAATAAATGAATATGAATATGAAAATTAAAAAAAAACATAAACGGCCGCTTAGTGACATGTCAACGAGTTGTTTTATTTCTGAAATGTTTATATAATTATTTAAAGCAGTTTAATACAAGCCAACTTGTACAGTGGCAAGGTGGGAACTTTCAATGCCCTGTAACTTTTAAACCGAGGAGCGACCAAATCTGATATTTTGCGACTAGGTTATTTTATTTTATTTTATTGTTGATGGGTTTGCGCTTGACCTCAATCTCACCTGATGTTAGTGACAACAGCATTCTGAAAATGATTGCCACCAGACTGGAGAGTCCTTTCCAGAAACACTGGGTGGAGACAGTCATAGGTATGAAAAAATAAATTATAACATGTGTACCAATAAAAATAACATTACTAACTTATATACATAAGCATTATTATTACTAACACACTAACAAAATTATGGACTAATTACTATCTGAATTAAAGTATTATTTAATTTAATTTAAGCGACGATGAGGCCTAAGGTGGAGCGCGCTTACCCAGAAGATGCCTATTCACTCTTCCTTTACAAAGATCCAAATTGTACTTGTCCGGAAATACCCAAGCTGGCAGGGAGTTCCATTCCTTAGCATGAATTTAAATGATAATGTAATAGTATATATGAAAATATGTATATATATATATATCTTATATATTTATATATTTAGTGTATGAGTTTATGTATATATAGATATTTGTATCATTCACTTATTCGTTTATGTTTATGTAATATGTATTTTCAAACTTTATTAAAAGTACATTTCTTTATCAAATTTAGTACTAAACGCATTATACTTGTCCTGTTACTCTAAGGTTGACAGGAAGAGATCCCTAAGTGGGATAAGTCCGCCTTTGTACACAGTTTAATTTTTTTTTAATAGTTTATTGTACACACAATATACAAAGAACAACACAAACACAAGAAAATTATACAAAAGGATAAGCTTATTTCTAAAGAAATTTCTTCCAGCTAACCTGCGATGAAGACAAGGGATTATAGAGAGGCAAATTTAATTCCCATTTTCTTATTGTTGTTATTTTTGATACAATAAATCGTTTACATAATCCTCCGTCTGTCTCCGGCAGATGAGAGAGGGTTGTGCTCCTGCAGTGGAGACAAAAATAACCTGAGTTGATGATACATACTTAGCACATGAATCCGTAATTAAATAACTAGAATATAACAACACGTTCATTTATTTCAATTACAAAGGCTTATTACACGTGAACTAATCTCATTAAATCTGTTACATAAATCACTGCGCGTTACAACTGATTGACGTATGACGTGTATTGTCGTGTAGTTTATATGGCTAATCCGCCGAGAGCGTGTTAATTGCAAAGCAAACAGCCTAAAGCGTGGCGTGTTAGCGTGTGGAACGACACCTGGGACTTCCATGGGCGTGTGTGTTGTCAGGGTTGCGTCAAATTTCTTGTCTGTCTGCCCAATAACTTGCCATATATAAATTCTGTATTGCCGTAGAAACCCCAAAATACATAGAGCTGTCTAATTTTCTTTTTATCGTTAATGGGCTTGAGCTTGTGGCCTGACCTGATGGTAAGGTCTAAGGGGATGCCTATTCACTCTTCCTGTAAAAAGATCCAAATTGTACTTGTCCGGAAATACCCAACTGGTAGGGAGGTCCATTCCTTAGCAGTTTGCATCATGAAAGAGGAAGCAAAACGCTTCGAGCGAGTGCGTGGTATGTCTACTACATAAGGATGAAGTCCCTCACCACGCCTGGTAGTCCGGTGATAGAAGGGGGATGGGGGTATCAAATCGTGTAATACCTGGGCACACTGCCCAAAATCTGGAAAACCGAAAAACAGGCCACACTGCGACGATGTTCGCAGCTCTGTAACTTGGTATTTACCAGAGCATCGTCACCAATGAGCCTTCGGGAACGACGCACAACCGCGTCCTAATTAACACAATTTGTATGTATTTTAATGGGAGCGACTATAACTGGGGTAACAATGGGCTTGATTCTGAAGACACAATGTTAAAATTTGTCAGCACTAAAACTGTTGCTATCCTTGTCACACAATATTATGAAGGTAAAGACGAAACCAATTTTAGGGCTGTCAAATTTTAAATGTGTGCCTTCAGAATCGGGCCCATTATATACATTATTGTCTTAAAAATACTTGCCTTTTTTATATTTTGCTGCGGACGAATTATATTTTGCTCCAGTAAACGAAATCCTGTATCGGCGCCTGGTAAATGTGAGCATAGATCGATTTAAGAAAAAAAATATGGTTTTGAGAGATTTATCAAAACAGTAGCGTAATTTTGCGTCTGTATTTTTAATAGTCTGATATATTTTAGAAATAACATTTATACCCTGTATTTTTATATCAAAATCAGTTTCGAGGAACCTTTTTCGCATGGCAACTCTGGAAATGGTAATATTTCTGAGCTTTTAATATTCTTTTTAATCTGTTATTGCTTGCTGGAGAGATCTCCATTATCAATATTGTTTGTCAGGCGTATATATTACCTCTAGCCAAGTAACATTCTCTACGAAACGATTTAACTCCATTAGCGAATTGCCAGTTGTATACTAAGTTTTAGTAATTATTTAGTAAGACTTTATAATAAATTAATTATTCTATTTGCTAATTACATGTTTTTTTTTCTTACTACTTATTCTCACTATTATGTGCACTGCTGTCTGCCTATCTGCTTTGCTTTTCTCTTTCACCCAAAGGTTTACTGGAAGAAAACTGTTACAGAGTTAAGTGCGCCATTGTACATCTTGTGTTTAAATTAGTTGTGTGACTTATATTTGTGTACAATAAAGTATAAATAAATAAATTCTATTAAGTACTGAATAATTATCCTCCGTTTGTCTCCGGCAGATGAGAGAGGGTTGTGCTCCTGCAGTGGAGACAACAATAACCTGATGTTGACTGAATAATTATATAAAGTAGTATCGTCGCTGGCAAGTAAGTTAACATCACACATTATTCTGTATTTTCCGTAGGAGTGGTATGTTTTTTCGGGATAAAACTATCCTATGTCCTATTCCAGGACTTATAACCAAATATCCAAACTTTTGGGCATTTATAATATTAGTAAGAAGTAAGATATAGTGGGATGTTGCACGACCGACCGGGATAATAAACTGGGGGGGACGGGGGGGGGACTACATAGTAATATTGAGTATCCTATCTTATAACAGGGGGCCAGGCGTACCCGGCGACACATTGACCCTGTGGGATCTTTTGTGTCAGCACCTATGTCTATACGGGGCTTCCATTCCCCACAGTCTGCTGCATAGAGACTATTATGCAGCTAAGGGGCAGAAGCCTGTGGTCTTTGGGTCTTGCAGCCAGCGCATTGCATTCACACAGCAAGTGCTTATCTTATCTTATCTTCTTAGGGGGCCAGGGGGGGATCTTTTATGCCAAACCCCTGACCACCGACGGTGCCCCAAGCCGATTTGGTGGACTTCACATACGCCTCAGAATTTCTTCTTCGGCATATGCAGGTTTCCTTACGATGTTTTCCTTCACCGCAAAGCCTGTAATAAATAAACCGTACTTAAGTTTTTTTTAAACCCATAGGTACGGGCGAGCATGTGCTTAATCGTGTCGCTGTCCTCTCCACAGGCTCTATTTAGCTAATAATATCGCTAATATTTAGCAGTCTGTGCCTTTAATGTATCCCCCCGAAAACAAATCGTATTTTAATGCCAATCACTTCAACTAAATCAGTAGCAGCGGTTTGAGGAAAAAACTTGTGACTTGCTAAGCTCTACAGAAAGGTTCATAGCTGGGGAACAGCAAAAGGGCGGGGCCCTGGAGGCCCCCGCACTTCAATGTATAAGACAAAAGTGTACGTAAGGGTTGAGCTACACACACAGGCTCCAAGCCACTAATAAACAAACACAAAAGGTCATGCTGACCCTTTTGGCACCAGAGTGAATATGATATCATATGCGTACAATCATAGAATAAGTAATAATAAATATGACATATACAATACACTTTTTTTGAGTCCACTTGTTACCTTCATACACTTTTTTTTTTAAATCATGACCTCATGAATTAGAGGCGAGTGCATTACCAACCCAGACCGACCGAGGATTTGAAGACGGCGGCCGGAAGCGGCTGGATGCGGAGGGCGGAGGACCGGGTGTGGTGGCGATCATTGGGGAAGGCCTCTGTCCATCAGTGGACGTCTAAAGGCTGACATGATGATGCATTACCAACTAGGCTACCACGACTTATTTAACATGTTTAAGTTATGTGGCACAACCCTCTCTCATCTGCCGGAGAACGACAAAGGATTTGGCCTACACTCCCCGCGCTGGCCAGACGGATTTTTAATGACTTACTGGCAGACATACACGCAAAAATGTGTCGTAAGGCGCTCGACTTAGCGTTGTTATTACTCCGTACGGGCGGGGCGAGAACTACGCCGGGGCGGCCGGAAACTGTAGGTACTTAACGCGGCAGGTTCTATTGAGTGACGGAGGCCTGCTTCAGCGACGATATTCTTTTCGAATAACTTTTGGGGTAAACGTAATGACGGCGGTTAAAACAACATAAATTCTATCAAGATAGAAAGGTGTTAGTCATTTGTTTACTTCAGTTCTGTCGCGATCCTGACACACCTCACTAGCCTCACTCACATTCATCAACATTTTCATGCACCTCGTTATATTCTTCTCACTGCGGACACCCCACCCTTTCAAGGGTAATATCAAAATTAAACGCTTTGTAACTTTGCTTTACTATTCATGATATTTGGTATTCTCTGCCATAGATGTGTATAAAGTAAGAGAGCTATTTCTGCCAACAAACTGTACACTACAATACAGTTTGGCGGAGTTATTGTATGTATATTTTTTAAGAGATGAATAAATGATTTTATTATTATTATTATTATTATTAGCTATCAAGATAGAAAGGTTATAGCTATATGTTTACTTTAGTTCCGCGCGTGCCGAATTTCTGACACAGCGCGCCCCTCCCGAGCACCCTTTATGCCTCGCGGTCACGTTCTAGTGAGGTGTTACAGTTATGCAGTTAGAAACAAGTGAGCGCTTGATAGTTTCTGCAATATATTGCAGATTGTTGGCACGCGTTGTTGTTTGATAGGATTTCTATTGGTGAAACTCAAAATGTCGTCGTAGATTACCTTGCCTGTTTGCCTCTGTCATCATCATCATCAGCATCATCATCAGGTTATTTATGTCTCCCCTCCAGGAGCGGACCTTGACTCAGCGCGAAACTAGTAAGCGTTTGATAGTTTTTGCAATATATTGCACATCGCTGGCACGCGTGGTGAAGTAGGCGCACTTCACCATTCTATCTTAATAGAGTTTCTGTGCCTGATTCCTTTCCATCAACTTTAGTGGTTAAAGGCGGCGTTTGAAGCACTCAAATATTTATCATGATAAGAAAATTTTGAAATTAAATGATAACCAATCCGACTGTGAAATTGAAACTGCGATAATTTCAGACTCACGTTACGTGTTTCAAATTAGACGATGACTCCATTGACCTATAATTGGAACTAGACAGTGAATTCTGAACAAAATATTTATTGGGAAATGTCTAATCCTACTAATATTATAAATGCAAAAGTTTAGGTATTTGGATGTTTGGATGTTTGTAACTTAATCACGCTTCAACCACTGGACGGATCGTGATAAAACTTGGCACACATTTAGACTAGGTCCTGGAATAGGACATAGGATAGTTTTTATCCCGAAAAAACATCCCATACCTACGGGAAATACATAATAATTTGTGGTGTTAAATTGTCCACGCGGACCAATCGCGAGTAACAGCTAGTATAAAAGAAATCATATCCGTCATAGATATAAGGTCTTTGATATAGCTCAAAAAGCTAGTACGTTGAAGTGGCAGTGGGCTGGTCATATCTGTCGGAGAACGGATTACCGCTGGAGTACACGGGTTCTCGTGTGGACGCCGCGACTGGGAAACGTAGTCTGGCGTCTTGGCTAGAGAAGTCTATGTCCAACAGTTTACTCTTTCAGGCTGATGATGATTATATTCTCACACATTGAGGTATAAGAATATCATCACGCTATATTGTACCAAAATTAACAACAACAATAACAAATATGAATGACATTGGGCCCGATTCTAAAGGCACACATTTAAAATTTGACAGCGCTAAAGTTGGTTTCGTCTTCATCTTCATAATACTGTGTGATAAGGATAGCAACAGCTTTAGTGCTGTCAAAATTTAACGTTGTGTCTTCAGAATCGAGCCCATTGTATACCTTATCCCACTTAGGGATCTCTTCCAGGTTAGAGTAAGAGGTTTAGAGTAAGTGAAATGACTTGAATTATGCGTTTTGTACCAAATTTTAATACAAGAAACATACCTACTAATAATACGAGTACATTACAGTAAAATATGCACTGTCTTTGTTCGTTTAATTTTCAATCATTGAAAGAACACTTTGGCATTTTGAAGAAGTAGTTAGCCGATATCGTAAATGAGCTCACTTTTAGCTGCTTCTATGTTGCGAGCTCATTTGCGGTGCCGTTTTTTTACTGCAGTTTAGACATCTAGTAACATATAGAACATCATTGGGTGATTTCAATAAAACTATGTTTGTTAACTATATCACATAGAATATTTTTATTATGTTTTGGACATACATATTCTGTGGTGTCGCCTTGTTATATTACTCTGTGAGTTATTTAAAAATAGTTTTTATTTAGTTATGTAAAATAACATTTATAAATATTATATTATCAGTAAATGCACAGGTTGTATTGCCGAGTGACGTCATCCGCCAAATGCGCACAGAGTAATAACCAGGGGTCGGAATTAGGTAGTGCAATTAATGTACTAGCGACGAAATATTAATATGGATATTCCGGGATTTATTCCGAGCTTACATAAAAAGTTTGTTCATCATTTGTTTGTTTTTCATTCTAGTATAAACTCAAACAGTAATATAAATATGGATATTCCACATCTCTCATTTAATAATCTATAATTCTTACCTACCAGTAAAATAAAATATAAATAATATGAATTAAGTATTCATTATAAAATACTTGTATGAAATAATACACTTATTAATTATTATTGCTAAAATCCCAGAATTTTTATTAAAACAGTTAATCATCATCATCATCAGGTTATTTTTGTCTCCACTGCAGGAGCACAACCCTCCCTCATCTGCCGGAGACAGACTTGCCTCTGCCAAAGAATACTTTTAGGGATTTGGTTATATATATGTTAATTATTTATTTTCAGGAGTGTACACACGTGATCTTAATGGACCACGACTTCAACAAAGTGAATGCTAACAAGGATTTAGCAAATAATGTTAGTATGAAATCTGTATTGATTTGCCATAAGTATCTATACCACAGAGGTGCCTCATAATCTCGCTACCGCTCCCGCTCTCGCTCCATCTGTCACCACCACCTTGGTTAAGTAAGCCGATGGTGATGAAATAAAGACTAAATGTTATTCCGAATTAAGTCTAATGATTTGGTGGAAACTTCATCCGAATCGGTTCAGTCGTTTGGATTCGTGCGCAAACTAACAGATAAATAGAAAAAATTCGAAAAATGGTCTTAATGTATTCTATTACTCATCTTTATACCTCCAAAAAACTTTTTCAGAAATATATTCACTGTACAGATCGACGCTTAAAGTTAGAAAGAGAAGCACTTATGATGTTGACGTATAACGTTGTCCCTATCTTGGTTGACTATGCTCGAGAGCTGGGTGCAGTAGTCAAATTTCCCTTTAAATTAAATTTTCGTGGACACAGATGCGTCACTAGATGACGAATCAATACGAAATACGACGTCCATAGACGTACAGTCGCGGTAGTAGCCGCCGGTTTATACGGTCAACAGACGTTATCGTCTGTTGACGTACTGTCCAAAAAGTATTTTGTCAAAGAATGGTTGGTTGCAGGTGGCGGACATAACGAAGAAATTAACGATGTTCAAAATACGAGTGCACCCGCGCATCAAGTTGTTCTACAGAATGCTAAAACAGAAAATGGCGACGTATGCACAGCATACCGCGGACTCCCTTTACGTACCTGATGCGTACACCTTACCTAGAGTCAAGGAGGGCAACATTTTACCAGTACAAGGAAATTCTGTCAAAGAGCACACTGATACAAATCAAGACGATAGTACGAGAGAAGGTGATAGTAGTATTACTAAAAAAAACGGTGATGTTCGACAAGGCAGTGGTATTAGGATAGACGATGGTATTAAACAAGTCAGTGGTATTATAGATGGTGGTATTGTACAAGATCATGATATTAGAGTTGATAGTCTTAAAGATGGAATTAAACAAGACCGTGGATTTAAACAAGTCGGTGGTATGAGACAAGACGGTGGAATTAGACAAGATGATGGTATTAGACTTGATGGTGGTAGACTGGACGGTAGTATTAGACAAGACGGTGACATTAGACAATACGGTGGTATTAGACAAGATGGTGGAATTACACAAGATGGTAATGTTAAAGAAGTCGGTGGTATCAAGCAAGATGATGGCATTATACCAGATGGTGGTATTAAACAAGGCGGCGCTGTTGTACAAGATAGCAAGACTACTAAATTTAGAGATTATGCTGAATTTAAACACCAAACTAATGTTTTTAATGTTTTTACTGAAGAGCCTATTTATTAATTTAAGCTACACATTAGGCCTGATTCTGAAGGCACACATTTAAAATCTGACAGCACTAAAATTAGTTTCGTCTCTAGCTCTATAATACTGTGTGAGAGGGATGGCAACAATTTTAACGTTGTTAAATTTTAAATGTGTTGCATCAGAATCAGGCCCATTTAAAGCCTAAATGTAGGTAAAAGGTCTGGGAGCGAAATAGCTGGGACAGTTTCGTTTTAACTAGAAACCTCTATTAGTTTGTGTGTTTATTTATTGTAAGCAAATATTTTTCATTTTAAAACAAGCGAGTAAATAGTTTATGACCTGAAATATCTTAATATAATATACGTGTGCTCACTGACACTGCTCTCGTAGAAAGAGTCGAAATAGATGAAGATGATGTAGTGGAGGTGTGTACACCATCATCAGATGACTAAGCAAAAATTCCGATAGTTGGAGAGATTGATGAACTTAACCTTTGAGTCAACGGCCCACCTAAATGAAACTCATAAAGAACAGTAGTGTTATATAAAATACAGCAGTGGCGACGTGGAGTGAGTTCTTTGTTCAATTCACTTCGACTGTGCTCTAAAATGTTTACAGAATGCCAATGGATTAGGTTTCGAAGTGAGTGAAGTCACTTGAGTGAGACACGCACGTGATTTTGTATTTTAGAGAATAAATAGCACAACAGATGTATGGGCGAACAAATCCGATAATTCGTAATGAGCAGATCCGACGAAGAATGAAAGTCACCGACATAGCCGAAAGGATTAGCAAGCTGAAGTGGCGTCACATCTGTCGCAGAACCCACGGCCGTTGGCCAGACGAGTTCTGGAGTGGAGACCGCGGATCGGCACGCGATAGGTGGGACGCCCTGCCGCCAGGTGGATCGATGACCTGAAGAAGGTGGCCGGTAGCGGCTGGATGCGGAGGGCGGAGGATCGGGTGTGGTGGCGTTCATTGGGGAAGGGCTATGTCCAGCAGTGGACTTCTAGGGGCTGACATGATGATGATAATTCATTATGAAACCTACAGCTAAATAAACAATTAACAAAAAAATTTATAAGTCTACCCCAACGGACAGCCACCACACCCGGTCCTCCGCCCTCCGCATCCAGCAGCTACCGGCCACCTTCTTCAGGTTGTCGGTCCACTTTACGTTGTAGCAACCCACCCTGCATTTCCTAATGAATTTTTCAATTTTTTGTACCTTTCCGATATATTCAAGGAATACAAAAAAAACACGATATGCATCTTGGGGACTCTTTAAAAATCATCAGAGCACATTTAACAATCTTTGCTGCCCAGATTTTGCGAGAATAGATTTTAGATCCGTTACAATGCATTGCCGAGTGACGTCATCTGTCAAATGCGCACAGAGTAATAACCAGGGGTCGGAATTAGGTAGTTCAATTGATGTACTAGGGACGAAATATTAATATAGATATTCCGGGATTTATTCCGAGTTTACATAAAAAGTTTGTTCATCATTTGTTTGTCATTCATTCTAGTATAAACTCAAACAGTAATATAAATATGGACATTCCACATGTCTCATTTAATAATCTATAATTCTTACCTACCAGTAAAATAAAATATAAATAATATGAATTAAGAATTCATTATAATATACTTGTATGAAATATACACTTGTTAATTATTATTGCTAAAATCTCGGAATTTTTATTAAAACAGTTAATCATCATCAGGTTATTTTTGTCTCCACTGCAGGAGCACCACCCTCTCTCATCTGCCGGAGACAGACGGAGGATTTGGCCTACACTCCCCGCGCTGGCCAGACGGGTTGGGGAGGCCTGACTGATGTTTTATAATGTATTCCCTTAGTCGCCTTGTACGACATCCACGGGAAGAGTTGGAGTGGTCCTATTCTACTCTACCGCGAACCACAGTTAATAAAATACGTTAATAACGAATGTTGAACATATTGATCATCCGTGCCATATTTTCATCGTAAGTACATAATGGGCCCGATTCTGAAGGAACACATTTAAAATTTGACAGCGCTAAAATTGGTTTCGTCTTTATCTTCATAATACTGTGTATAATGGATAGCAACAGCTTTAGTAATGTCAAATTTTAACGTTGTCTTCAGAATCGAGCACAGTGACTACCTAAATCCGACCCCTGGTATTACCAGGCGCTGCGTGTCTATATTCAGTTCGCAGACACTACACATTTAGCTCCTCGCTTCATAGCACATGGTGCAAGTAACGAGTGGCAAGAGATCTGGCGCAAGACACAGTAGAGACGTCGAATGGCGAACGTGGCTCGAACGCGGCTCGTATATAATTATATTGACCGAATACCTAAATTTCTAATCTGGAGTGAATAAATGCCAACGCAAATAAGCTCCAAGTACTGGAGGTTAGCTCATTTGCGTCAGTCAGGAAACGATTTTCAGGCGTGCGACTCTTTCAAAATGGCAACGTATTCTTCCATATGACCTCAGAATTTAGAAATTACCGGACAAAGACATTAATTATCAATGTGCGTGAATATGATAAGTTTTATACATTTTTATTTATTGTTGATGGGTTTGCGCTTGACCTCAATCTAACCTGATGGTAAGTGATGATGAGGCCTAAGGTAGAGCGCGCTTACCCAGAAGTTGCCTATTCACTCTTCCTATACAAAGATCCAAATTGTACTTATCTTATAGAAATACCAGCGCTGGCAGGGATTTCCATATTTACATATGCAGAACTCTGGACATTCCTAAGAAGATGTTGTTTAGTATTCATCGTTTAATTTAAATAGTACGTTAAAGCGAGCAAGAAACAGTAATTGAATTGAATTTATTGAAATTGGAGCTGCACTATCCGCTGTCACTTTTACCTTGTTACAAAATAGATATGCATCGTGGGCCGACATCGGCCGATATCATGTCCCATTGTCCCGTCCAAGATACTAGATGGAGCAAATCAAACAATCGCTCTGTTCCACGCAACTGCGGCTCCAGGAGCCACTTTGACACGTGTGCAGCAGAACATTTAATTATTACTAAATATTTACGCTACGGGTAAATAGCGTCAATATTTAGTAAATAATTAAATGTTCTGCGCAGTCTGCACAAGTGTCAAAGTGAATGTGAACGGGGTCCGGTTCCCGGAGCCGCAGTTGCATGGAACAGAGCAATTGTTTGGTTCGCTCCATCTAGTAAGTACACAGACATCGTTGGTCCCGTCCCACCCAGGCCTGTCCCGCCTGTCCCGTTTGTCCACCCTGTCCCACTGACGGTGATGTATTGGTGTCGCCACGTATTTATTCAGTACAGTCGACCCGAGAAGCGGCTTGTCATTTTAAGAACGACAGTGAATTCTCATGATAACCATATTTAGGGTACCTAGAAGTACCATTGACTCGATAGCTCAGTTGGTAGGTCGTGACCCTGGATAGGTCGGTTGTTGGTTCAGGTCCTGCTCGTGAGTGGTTTTTTTTCTGTCTTGAGTAAGATCGAGTAAATCTATAGAAGAGAAGAAGATAGAAGAGAACAGAGCGATTGTTTGGTTTGCTCCATCTAGTAAGTACATAGAGATCTTTGTCTGACCCTTAAGTTTTCCTCTTAAGTCGAGTTGCATATTTAGCTGCATGTAAAATATATAACGCCGTGTGGTTTCCGGTAGAGTAGAATAGGACTACTCCAACTCTTCCCGTGGATGTCGTACAAGGCGACTAAGGGAATAATACATTATAAAACATCAATCAGGCCTCCCCAACCCGTCTGGCCAGCGCGGGGAGTGTAAGCCAAATCCTCCGTCTGTCTCCGGCAGATGAGAGAGGGTTGTGCTCCTGCAGTGGAGACAAAAATAACCTGATGATGATGATGAAAATGTATAACAATACCAATCTCAACCATAGTTTATCTGACGTACACAATGCATTAGCAGGACTTTTCCACGCCGTTAGAAGTGAGTTCTGTGTAGTTCCCGGCGCTATACATCAGGCCGGCAATCGAGCGGGTTGATGTCTAGATACCGATCCCCATTCACAGACTAGGGATGTACACTTTATATTCCCGCGCCTGGGAAACATTTCCCGACGACCAGCGACACGGGATACGGGTCTTCGGAACGACACATTCCGAAGACCCGTAGGGCTTTAGAACTGACCTTACTTATAGCAATTTGAATTGCACCGAACATTATAATTATACTTCATAGTTATATTGAATACTTACTAATCTATTTGAAAACTAAACATGCCCCTAACGACGACCTCCGTGGCGGAACGGGTAGCTCTCGGACTGCCACGCCGGAGGTTGCGGGTTCGAATCCCGCTAGGGGCAAATGTTCATATGATGAATATGAATGTTTGTACTCAAGTCTTGGATGTTTATATATTTTTTAAGTATGTGTATCCGTTATCTAGTAACCATACCACAGGCTCTGCCTAGTTTGGGACTGGATAATTGGTGTTAATGTCTGAGATATTTATTTATTTATTACTATATCACATTGTCGTTATTTCGTACAATGCTTACAGTAGTTACGTTCGCCTTTTAATTTAGTTATGTTTACACTGAATTTCTTGTTTAAACATTTTTCTCAAAAACTAAACCATTTTACAGAAACGTTACAGCATATCGACGTGACCGCCAAAGTCTATGTAGTTATTTGAAAAATCCTGTATAAAAATACGCTTGTCTCACTCCAAACTACGATTTTTTCAAGGGAGTTAGACAAGGATAGGACAATTCACGGCAACACATGCGGCAGCATCCATTTTAAATCACTCGAACAACCAGTGTTAACACTTTAAAAGCCTGGCTGACAATAACTACAATGCAACATTAAGTACAAAGAAACGAAGTACCAAGTTACTTTGTTAAAGCGGAAACTGTTCGGATAAAGTTTCTTTTGTCCCGCTCTCTCTAGAAGTCGAGGACAGAATTTTTATTAACCAAGCATTGGAAAGGCCTCCCCAACCCGTCTGGCCAGCGCGGGGAGTGTAGGCCAAATCCTCCGTCTGTCTCTTGCAGATGAGAGAGGGTTGTGCTCCTGCAGTGGAGACAAAAATAACCTGATGATGAATAGCCTAGTAGTTCTAAGATCAAAATATGGTATCAACTACATAGACCGACACAATTAAACTTGTGCAGTTACTACGCAGAACATTTAATTATTACTAAATATTGACGCTACGGTTAAATAATGTCAATATTTAGAAAATAATGAAATGTCCTGAGTAGTAACTGCACAAGTTTCAAAGTGAATGTGAAAGAGTTGTGGCTACTTGCGTGGAACAGAGCGATTGTTTGGAACGCTCCATCAAGTAGTACATAGAGATCGTTGGCGCAACCTACCTTTTGCCATAATATTTTCTACCCAAGCATTGGAAATAATCAGGAATATTCCATGGGATACAATAAATTTTAGAGCGGTTCCCCTCTCTAAACCCACCCACCCCAGGAGAGCTACAGCACGTAATGTAAGCTATTGCAGCTATTTAGAGCTATTGTAGTGCTAACGGAAGGAAACAAGGGTTATTTGTCTCTAAGCA
Source organism: Esperia sulphurella (assembly GCA_947086405.1). Classification (NCBI taxonomy): domain Eukaryota; kingdom Metazoa; phylum Arthropoda; class Insecta; order Lepidoptera; family Oecophoridae; genus Esperia; species Esperia sulphurella. The sequence goes on from OX352282.1 coordinate 7,948,664, forward strand.
CTAGTAGATACAAGGAAATGCATTGAGGAAATAAAAACTACAACGAAACAGTGAAATGTTACACTTCGGTCCATTGTCGATAAAAAAAAATAATAATAAATAAATTAAATAAATAATATGTTAGACATTCACACCAATTATCCATTCCCAAATTAGGCGGAGCCTGTGTTATGGTCACTAGATAACGGATAAACATACTTAAAAAAATATATAAACATCCAAGACTTGGGTACAAACATTCATATTAATCATACGAACATTTGCCCCTAGCGGGATTCGAACCCGCAATCTCCGGCGTGGCAGTCCGAGAACTACCCGTTCCGCCACGGAGGCCATCAAATTACGTGTATAAATGTACCAAGTGTACTCATATGCAATAAATGTACATGAGAGATATTTAAAAAAAATGTATGAGGGGTCTTTATAGGGCCAATAGAAGCTAAACATTTTTTTTTTGAATTTTTGTCTGTCTGTCTGTCTGTTTGTATGTATGTTTGTTACCGCATCACGCAAAAACTACCGAATGAAATTTGATGCAGTTTTCACAGTTGTCTTGCTGGTGGTCTGTCTAACTTTGACTTTGACTTTGTCAGATGGACCGATGACCTGAAATCAAGTCGGTAGAAGTGAAAATATTTAACTTTTCTCTAATGATTATGTTAAACTAGCTGTTGCTCGCGGCTTTTCCCGCGTGAAATAAGCTTTTATTTTCCACGGGAAAAGTTTTCCAATGTAAAAATTAGAAGGCCATGTGTCTGCAAAGTTTCATGGAGACTGGTTAAGTAGTTGAGTCTTGAAATAATGTAAAGCAAACAAAAGTTTTTTTGTGAATTTTCGTTTTCACAATCTATACATATAATAAAACAGTAGAATAACAAAAGAAAGGCGAATATATACATAGAAGTTAAAAAAAAAATCACTTCCCGGAAATTACTTAACACTAATTAACTACTTAACTTAATTGTAGAGTCCAAAAATAAAAAAATTCTTGTCTGTCTGTACGAATGTGTGTATGTACAGGCTAATCTTGGAAACTACTGAACAGAACTTGACTGCGTATTCACTGTTTAATAGCTTTGAGTTCGGGGCACAATCTGGTATAAGTCATATCTCAAAAAAGGCCAGGAGGCTGTTCTACAAGATGACATCTCATTTCATATCATTTATATGAAAGTATAGTTCAATATTACTAGTCGACGTAAAAACTTGACTGAGAGTGAGAGAAATGTTTTAAAGCTCATTTATATTTTAGCTGTTCTATTTCAGGGTATTTCCATAAGCTCGATACAAAATGTTAGTTATTCGATAATAAGTGGCCCTGTATTAGATCGGACATCGTCGACAATGTCAGTATCGAAGTTGTTCAGTAGTACGCCTACCTAGGACAGACAATACAGTTGGGTAGGAACAATTTAGGAACAATTACAATAGGGAAGCTGACAGAAGAATTCAGGTAGGCTGAGCAGTATTCGGAAAACTGCGTCAAGTCTTCACGTCGCCTATTTATGGATAAAATTCCTCCGCTCTTTATTTTCCACTGCCCCCCCTCCCTCTACCACCTCCCAATCCCGCTAGCCTCGCCCTCATCTTTCCTCTCCTTCTCTTCTCCCCAAACCCCTTCCTACTTTCCCTCCTCCTCTCAACTTGCCTATCCGACTCCCTTCTTCTCCTATACCTCCCTTATTGGAACCTATTTTGCATATCCAATTAACTGTACAACAAAATGTCTGTCAAACTGCTGGACATAGGCCTTCCCCAACGAACGCCACCACACCCGGTTCTCTGCCCTCCGCATCCAGCCGCTTCCGGCCATCTTCTTCAGTTCGTCGGTCCACCTGGCGGCGGGGCGTCCCACCCTGCGCGTGCCGATTTAATTGCTAGAAACAAAACCTACGTCATTGTGGAAGCAACAAAATTACATCGCTATTCAATCGCCGTGTTTCGAAATACGCCCATTTCGAGGCAAGTGGAGCTCATGCGCTGCACGCGACGGTACTATTCTGAATAGTCTTGTTTCCAATTCCAATTTCAGTATATAAATAAAGCGAAGTACCTAATTGAATGGTTTGCTATTATTTAATTTGGTTAGCTTATGTCAGGACACTTTGCGTGTATGTACTTTATGGTCTGTTCTTTGTCTGTAATTTTGTAGTCGGTTCATCGCAGTCGGCTTACTCAATCAAAAGTTATCCGAATTTATAGTTTTCAAAAACTCTCATGTATTTCATTAGTTCATCATCAGGTTATCTTTGTCTCCACTGGAGGAGCACAACCCTCTCTCATGTGCCGGAGACAGACGGAGGACTTGGCCTACACTCCCCGCGCTGGCCAGACGGGTTGGGGTGGCCTGATTGATGTTTTATAATGTATTCCCTCAGTCGCCTTGTACGACATCCACGGGAAGAGTTGGAGTGGTCCTATTCTACTCTACCGGAAACCACACGGCAAAATACATAATTTAGTCTGGATAAATAAATTGCATCAAGATTGATGAGTGAAGAGAATGAGTAATTGAGAAGCCTATCTTACTTTTGTTTAAGGAAGTCTGTTTAAATATATACATATACACTAAAGTGTACTCGTAAACTAAAGTAAAACCGGGACTTCGTCTAAAATCTTTTAAAACAGAATAGTTTTCTGCCGGACGAAGTTTGAATGCGAACAGTTTCCAAAGGCGGCCCCCACACTGCGGCTGGAAGCGATCGCTGGCGGCGATAAGCGCCGGACTATCTGATGTTTTAAATACAACTTTAGCGACCGTGCGCAGGGTTGTAATTAGAAGGGGCTTGAATGGTCGACCCCCCGTATTATAATTTCAGTTCCGTAAAAAAATAAACACTTGAAATATTATAGGTAGCACGAGATAATGAAAATTATATTACAGTAAGAACGCTATGATGAATGACCAGGTTCATTCTAATTTGAACTGTATTATCATTGGATAAGTTTTTAGGTCTGATCATATGAATCGGAATGTGGCTATACTTATTTTTTTTATTTATTTAATGGACACACAAACAAATATAATTATTGACTACAAAACAAATTTCAATTATGACTTAAGATACTACATTATGCTCCAATTATATGAGCATACAAATTTCTAAGCCTTCAGCAAAGTTTCCAAAAAAGACATTAAAAAAATTATACTTACGAGGTGCAAGAGAGTTACGGAAGAAAAGATGCCCAAGAGTACTATAAAATAAATTGATTTGTAATAATATCATGACATACTAATATTAATTGAATATTTTTATTTTTTGACTTTGTACCATTCTAATCATAATTTGCGCCCTAACAGTAATAATCCATTATTACTGTTAGGGCGCAAATTATGATGACAATAATAATATCATATATCGATATTTCATACATAATACTTACATACACTTATCTTTAGACAGAATCTGCGGATTTTCGCCTGTACGATGGAACTTTGACAAGGATAGGACAATTCACAAATATAACATCCAGACCGGGACCAACTTGTACATGTACAAAGTTGTCTGTCCCTAATGGAAATCGAACCACCAAGCCACTGGGCCAACGAGGCGGTTAAATCAAAATAATAATGACAAAAGGAGACATACTATAATTACATACATAGTACTGTTTGCATCCCTCTCGCACAACACAACGTTTTCTCAAATAGACGTTTGTTTTTAGTATAGTTCTTCGTAAAATGTGTATAAACAATGTCGATAGAGCATAATCTATGAGAATTTAAAAATGACAGTATATTTAGTATCGGAAAAGGTGTCTCCGTTATAAAAAATAATTCTACGTGGGCGTCTAGTCCGTTATATCTCCTGACTCCGTCCCTGGCGGCAGAGTTTCGTGCCGCTTCTTGGAAATGTTTCTAGTTTTTACTTTTACCTCCCCACAGCGTCTTCGGACGTCAAAAGAAACTTGTTCGTAAATAAGAAGTTTTGATACTTTTAGTTTTAGTTACAAGTATAAATTAGGTGTTTCATGAATGAAATATATATATTGCATTCAAGCTTGTAACGTTTTCTGGGTTTAGGTAGTGGGTTTGAAAAGACTTAAAGATTTATAGAAATAAAAAAGTTTATTGCCAATAAATTGCACTCCCCGAAACTCATTCGCAGGGTAGGTAGATTAGGGTGCACTGGCCTCAGACTCCTGGCGGCGGCAGACCGACGACCCGGAGATGAGCTCGTCCAGTTACAGATAGGTAGACTGCTGGTAGCGTGCAGCAACAGAAGTGCAGAAGGTGTAAAAAATAGGTCCGGTCCTCAGATACAGTCTCCTGGATCAGGTCCTCAGTAGGCGGAATGATGTAGGTAGGAATAGATCCTCAACCACGTCTTTGGATCAGGTTCTCAGCCAGGTCTTGGATCCTAGAATGACCGATAGAAGTGGTCAGTTGAGCTCCACAGCCAAATGTCACACCAACCAGCCACATGAGGTCCAAAGTACAGCGACCCGTCTCCTCAAGCAGCTGATTGGATAGATCAGAACAGCTTACAATGATAAGAAAAATATGAGAACTCACCCTAGAGGGATACACTAGATTTCACTATTAAAATATAGAAAATAGTCGTTTAAAAATGTTAACATCGGCGGGCAGCAACCGCACTTTGACGTTGTACAATTTCGAATGCCGACGGTTAAGTTTGCCAAGCATCGACTCGCATTCGGTTTGAAGTTGACTCCTCTCGTAACCATCTTCATAGTGGTTTTACTGACTTGGGTTTAGGGGCCCGTAATCGATAATGTAAAACGTTAGTTTTTTAATTAGAAAATAAGTTAGTTTAATATTTTTAGTTAGGTATCTATTTTAGTTTTAGTTTTTTATTAGTGTTTACTTACTTTTCTACATCTAAGTAATGTGCAACGTTACAAGCTTGTTATCGTCCACTGTTGGACATAGGTTCTCAATGGACATAGTCATATATAACTACTTTTGATACAGGTCTGTATAATTCACTTGTTAATTTTAAAAATAATATTAATTAATAAAGAATAAAAACATAAACAAATTGATAAAATCAAAATAACAAAAAGGATGACCAATATCATCATCAGCCGAAATACGTCCACTGCTGAACATAAGCCTCCCCAATAGAAGACACTTTTGGTGGGCTGTCCATTGGGGGATTTGCGATAATCACCACGCTTGGCAGGCGGATTGGTGATTGTAGTAATGATCTTATCATACATAGGAGAACGCTGCTGCTTGTCTCTGGTGTAATCCCTTAGTCGCCTTGACGACACCCACGGGAAGATTGTGGGTATTCTAGGCCTTACACCAGTCGCGTTGCTGCTCGTCGGCTGCACTTTCGCGGTCTGATATAGTCTTAATGGTTATACCGCCATTATCCGATATCGAATCGATACACATCTTATCAAAAGATCCATAAAATTACAATGATGCATGTCCCGGAAATTACGGGACAAAATACCGGTTGGGATCGGCCGGACCGGATGTCCCGTAATTACTGATTACGTCGCTATTCATCTGGATCCTCTGACCGCGACCGCGACCGCTAGTACAGACAGCTCGAGAAGTGGTTCGCCACCTTTGGGCGATAAAGATACGATGGACCGACAAGTATCTTAAGTTTTTTAAGGAATTGACGATAACTAGGATACTCTCCACTGTCCCAGGGATTGTAGTCCCTACTTGGTAGGTGTTATTAGTGTTTGTTGCTGCGACACATAGGTACCTTGATTATTTTTAAATTGTAATTTACTAAATCTGTTCTGTTTAGTTCTCATGTATGTGTGTGTCGTAGCTATGAATAAATGACGTATTCTATTCTATTCTATTCTATTCTATTCTATTCTATTCTATATGTTGCGTACCTCCGTTGATCCTCGCTCAGATGAGTTGCGGGGGGAGAGTGGTGAAGAGGCGGGAATGTACTCAAGAGTGTCATATAGAAATTATAATTAATTCCAATTCAATAATCAAATGATCACTAAGGCATTTGCGTCTAGAAATCAAAATAAATAATAGATGGTGTTACGAAGTGGATTGATTTTGATTGGTTTGCGATGAAATATAGACAATTCTATAAATCTAGTCGGTCACATAGTTGTACAGTCAGTCCAAGGCACAATTTACAATGAACCTTGACATGCTATATTAAGGTCAATTTTAGTCTGTGAAAATTTGACAGATATAAGCCAATTTCTTGTACAAAGTTGTTCGGTCCCAGTAGGACTCGAACTTGTTACCTCTGGCACTCGAGTTCAACGGCTAAGCCACCGAGCAAAGTGAACGTGTCCGTTAGATGTGTTAGTGTCTGTTAAAAAAAAGGATTCAGTTTATCAGCTCAATGCGAGTCACTACACCCTGTATACTAATAATCATCATCGGCCTAAATACGTCCACTGCCTGACATAGGCTTCCCCAATAGAATACCACTTTTGGTTAGATGTCCATTGGGGGATTTGGCATAATCACCACGCTTGGCAGGCGGATTGGTGATCGCAGTAATGATCTTAACATACACACACAGGAGAACGCTGCTGCCCGTCCCTGGTGTTAGTCGCCTTGACGACACCCACGGGAAAGATAGGGGTGGCCCTATTCTAATCCGGGAACCACACGGCACGCATATGAATATTAACCTTATTAATAAATTCTAAGTAATTATATATTTATCAAGTTTAGTAGTGACTTTGACTTGTTACCTGAACATATTTGCCGGTATTACCCCGAGGCAAGTTTACTAATGTACATGTTTGAAAACGCCCGCCGGTATACCGCAAATTTTTCGACAACCCTGTTATCAAAATGCCTAATTATAAATAAAGTATTATATTAAATACGCAGAATCGACGGCCGTTGGGGCAGACAAATTCTGGAGTGGAGACCCTCGCAGGGTCGGACCCCCCGCCGATAGGTGGACGACCTGAAGAAGGTGGCCGGTAGCGGCTGGATGCGGAGGGCAGAGGACCGGGTGTGGTGGCGTTCATTGGGGAAGGCCTATGTCCACCATTGGGCGACTATGGACTGATATGATGATGATGATTATATAAGTATAATCTTGCCGTGTGGTTTCCGGTAGAGTAGAATAGGACCACTCCAACTCTTCCCGTGGATGTCGTACAAGGCGACTAAGGGAATACATTATAAAACATCAGTCAGGCCTCCCCAACCCGTCCGGCCAGCGCGGGGAGTGTAGGCCAAATCCTCCGTCTGTCTCCGGCAGATGAAAGAGGGTTGTGCTCCTGCAGTGGAGACAAAAATAACCTGATGATGAATCTGCCTCTGTGGCTTAGTAGTTGAGGTTTTTACTCCAACGCGAGAGGTCGTGGTTACGAGTGTCACTTACTGATGATTTCATGATAATTTCAAGAGATTTTCTGCCTGCGAGAATCATATTATCATCATCTGCTGGACATAGATCTCTCCCAAGGCGCGCCACTGAACCTGATCCTCGTCTCTTCTCATCCAGTCACTGCCAGCCGCCCTAAGCAGATCGCCGCTGGTCTGGAATGGTAGGGCGGCCGGGAACTGGGAGACTGCATTTTGTTGGCGCTATCCATGGAGGGGAATGTCCTGATCGCCACGCTGGGCAGGCGGGTTGGCGAACGCAGTGTCATTTTCCAAAACTCTCAATCGTTACAGAGTTTTTGAGTTACCAAGCAGATAGAGGAATAAAAAAGCTGGTAAAAGCCTACACATTTTGAAGGAAAATCGTCGAAAATAAATGGCAAGATATCCTAAGTGAGCATTAAGTATCGGTTACGAATGACAAGAATACCGGTCCCCGGTACCGGCAATATCTCTAGTTCGGTAAGTACGGCACGGTAATATAACCGATCGACATTTGTCTTTCGGTGAAGATTCCTTTCCAGTTAGTATTCAGGGGTGCTGAAAGAAGCGAAAAGATATTCGTTTCGAAAGATTTTCGACAAGAGAAAAAAATACCGTAAAGTACTGTTAAAATTTCTTGGTTCGCAAAACTCGGACAGCACGAAATGTATATTCAATTTCAATGTTTGTTTGACTTGAATATCATTGTAGTTCAAAGATAAAGAAATCTCTTAGAGACATTCTTATTACCATTTTACATGTTATTTTTTTTCCTTACTTATATTGTTTTGTATTTTTTTTCTTTTCTTTTGTATGTGCAATAAATTGTTAAATGAATAAACCAAAAAAAAATGATATATTGCGCTCTAAAAAACTTTTGTATATTTTAATTGAAGTGACATTTTGTATGTTTATCTGTCTGACCATGTTTTTATTGTTTTAAAAATATCAAGTGTGGTTATTAATACGTTGTCATGTTACTTCGTTTGCTTATTTACAATATTTGTTACAATACTAAATAACTAAAATTATTAGAAAAAAAAACGTCTACGTCAACGCAGGAAGCTGTGTAGCCTTTGTATCTTTGCTTATAGAGGCATCAAATAAAAAAGTAATATATTTCAATCCGTTCCTTGCTTCAATTCATTCTAATCTTTTGCTAATCATATTGAAAATACATACATAATGCTCACGCCTTGGTCCCAGAGGGCTAGGCAGAGACGATGGATCGCCACTTCGCGCGATCCTGACTAGCCTCACTCACATTCATCAACATTTTCATGCACCTCCTTTTATTTTTCTCACTGCGGACCCCAGCCTTTTTGAGGAAAAAAAAATAATAAAAAATATTGAAAATAGACATTATATAGAAAAATGAGTCTGTTTTTTTTTTATAATCCAACATCGTTATGTCTACTGAAGACAATATAGCATTTACATCTCATTCGATATACCTATTATTCGAAAGTCGATAAGCGAACGTCACCCTACTAGACCTCTGATGGCATTACGATGTGATTCGTTCGCATCCTATCGGCGATTCGATGATATTTATGAGACAAAATGGCGGACTTTGAATTCGGGACGGCGCCCACGAGCGGGACGGGACAACGATTATGGTCTCTGGATGATTCCGGATGTAGACTCCCATTTGTGGGTGAAGAAATTATCTAGAAAATTGGTATATTAATTGAAATTTTTTTGAAACGTTTGCACTAATGTTTTAACTTAAGGTCTAAGAAATTAGGACAATTAATAACAATTGTGGTGATTATGTACTTGCGGCGAAATGTTATGTTAATGTGAATATTCAGGGATTTTTTTTCGAGATTTATTTATTACTAGCTGTTGCCCGCGACTTCGTCCGCGTGGACAACTTAACATTACACATTCTTATGTATTACGTGTTACTAAATCCTAAAAGAAATCTATTAATCTGGTTATGCATTAAAAATATTAATATACATAAAAAACCTCCTTTTTTGAAGTCGGGTAAAAATTAGCGTTCCGGCGGCGGTTTCGCCCATTGGACCACAGTTTTTTAGGTTTCCGTAGCTAAATGGCAAAAAACGGAACCCTTATGGATTCGTCATGTCTTGTCTGTCTGTCCGTCCGTATGTCACAGCTACTTTATTCCGAAACTATAAGAACTTACTATTGAAATTTGGTAAGTGGATGTATTCTGTGAACCGCATTAAGATTTTCACACAAAAATAGAAAAAAAAACATTAAATTTTGGGGGTTCCCCATGCTTAGAACTGAAACTCAAAATTTTTTTTCATCAAACCCATACGTGTGGATAGGTCTTCAAAAATGATATTGAGGTTTCTAATATCATTTTTTTCTAAACTGAATACTTTGCGCGAGAGACACTTCCAAAGTGGTAAAATGTGTGTGTCCCCCCCCCCTGTAACTTCTAAAATAAGAGAATGATAAAACTAAAAAAAAAATATGATGTACATTGCCATACAAACTTCCACCGAAAATTGGTTTGAACAAGATCTAGTAAAAAGTTTTTTTTAATACGTCATAAATCATAAACCACAAAACTATTATTAAAACATCGATCAAAGTTACAACGAACTACAATAACTTTTATATTATGTTACTTGCTGCTACGGAACCCTTCATGGGCGAGTCCGACTCGCACTTGGCCGTTTTTTTTTAAAATAAAGTTGACATTTACATTTATCATGAATTAAAAGATTATCATATAATCAATAAAAAAAATTATATTTTAATATTGTGCAAATTAGGTGATATTTCCTTCCCCTCCCCCCTCCAATTTGTCCTTTCCATACCCTTTCTTTCTTTCCTTCTCCATCCCCTTCCCACAACGTTGAAAACCCTTTCTCCCACCCCTTCCCTCTCCCTACTCCTACCTCTCCCCCTTCCCTTAACCCACCCCTTCCTACACCCTTTATTTACCACTGCCCCCTCATATTTCCTTTCTTACGCTAATCCCTCTATTCTTTTCCATCCGACTTCCTACCACTCCTATTCCCTTCCTATGTTGCATATCCAATTAACTGTACAACAAAATGTCTGTCAAACTGCTGGACATGCCTTCCCCAATGAATGCCACAACGCCCTACAGATCCAGCCGCTTCCGGCCACCATCTTCAGGTCGTCCATATACCTGGCGGCAGAGCGTCCCACCCGTCGGTCACCTTCGTTATTCATAGGATCTCCTCATTACGAATCATATCCCTCATAGAGACCCCGAGCATTGCCCTCTCTATAGCTCGCAGAGCCACTTGAATCTTGTGGATCAGGCCCACCATCAGTGTCCACGTCTCCGCGCTGTAATCATGACAGGCAGGACGCACTGATTAAAGATTTTTGTCTTTAAACATTGTGGAATAGGTGACGTAAAGACTTGACGCAGTTTTCCGAATACTGCCCACCCTAATTGGATTCTTCTGTCAGCTTTTGAAATTGATCCTACCCAACTATATTGTCTGTCCTAGGCAGACATACTCCTGAACAGCTTCGATATTGACATTGTCGACGATCACCGGTCTAATACAGGGCCACTAATTATCGAATAGCGAACTTTTTGTATCGAGACTTGTGGAAATACCTGAAATACATCAGCTAAAATAAATCTATAAATGAGCTTTAAAACATCTCTGTCACTTTCTGTCAAGTTCTTGCTTCTTCGACCAGTAATGTTGAACTACACTTTCATACAAATGATATGAAATGAGAGGTCAACTTATATATCAGCATCCTGACATTTTAATGAGATATGACTTATACCAGTATGAGGCACGAACTCAAAGCTATTAAACAGTGAAAACGCCGTCAAATTCTGTTCAGCAGTTTCCAAGATTAGCCCGTACATACATACATACATACAGACAGATAAGAATTTTTTTAATTATATTTTTGGACTCTACTGGTCTTCAGTAACGTCCGGGCAGTGAAATTTTTCTTTAACTTCAATGTACAGATTCGCTTTTCTTTTGTTTTTTCTACTCTTTTATTATATGTATAGATTATTATTTGTTAATTTGTTCGTCACTCATTTATTTATGTATAAACTCATAAAGAAATATAAATATGGACATTCCACATCTCTCATTTAATAATCTATAATTCTTCTTCCACATAATTATCTTTATTATACTATACTTTTATTTATTAATACTAAGAGTAAAATAATAGAGTGAAGTCTGAAGATATGAATTACTAGCTTTTGCCCGCGACTACGTACGCATTATTCGATATTTAAACATCTTGAATTTCAAAATAGATGTCATTTTCGTAATCAACGTCCCTAAAAATCTCAGAAATTACATTCGTATCGATTAATTTAGTTTCAAGATATTTTTTTGAGATAAAAACTATCCTATATCCTATTCCAGGAAGTAACCTATATGTGTGCCAAGTTTCATCCGGATCCGTCCAGTGGTTGTGGCGTGATTGAGTAACAAACATCCAAACATTTATCATATTAGTGGGATTTATTGTAAAACGAGTTTTAGGCAGCTTTTGAATTTCAAGTTCCTAGTTTCATAACTCCTAGGACTCAATAATATGCTTGTATACAAACAAAGCTTTAACATCAATTTGAGCAAAATGCGATGTTTATCTTAGGCGCGGATCGGTCCCGCTATCTATGGGGCCGCGCGGGTCTGTCCCGCGCCCATAATATCGGTAGCTGCACCGCAGGGTTACAAATTGGGACCATTGTTGTTCCTTTAATATAAATCGAAGGAGAAACATAGGCATTGTCGAGTAGGAGACATAAATAAAAGATTTTCTTTTTTGAAATTGAAATATTGTATAATGTGGGGGAAAATGAAAAACGTAAGTGACGTTTGAGGACTGATGTCGCAGTACTACATTGCACTCTGGATAAATGCGTGGACAAGCTCAATGGGACGAGTAGCTATGCAGTAGGTATTTCATCATCATCATATCAGCCCTTAGACGTCCACTGTTGGACATAGACGAAGTCGCTGGCAACAGCTAGTCATGTATATTTTAATACAATAAAGCGTTTACTCGTACATAAAATAATTTGATTTTGTCTACCTTATAATAAATAAATAAATAAATAAATAAATATGTCAGACATTCACACCAATTATCCAGTCCCAAACTAGGCAGAGCCTGTGCTATGGTTACTAGATAACGGATACACATACTTAAATAAATATATAAACATCCAAGACTTGGGTACAAACATTCATATTCATCATACGAACATTTGCCCCTAGCGGGATTCGAACCCGCAACCTCATAATGTTTCATGGTACGACAGAACTAAACAAATTCCAACAATGTTGTAACAGAATCCCAACGAAGGTCTTCGTGCAAAAATATACTGCTTATCTGTCCATGCAGGGCTCCTACTAATTTACGGCGTCATCACTAGGGCTTCCAGCTTTCGGAGTGATATCAGGACATTCCGGTGTACTTTTATTTTACAAGGTCAGAAAAAAATGAATAGGTGGAGTAGTTGGTTGTGTGAATATGTTGAATCTCCGAGAATTGCATGACATTTTATATAACCCCTTTATGTTTCGGTACCGTTATATTTCGATAGCGGTTACTCTAAGGTTGACTGGAAGAGATCCCTAAGCGGGATAAGTCCGCCTTTGTACACAGTTTAATTCGTATTTTATTATTGTTGTTGTTGTTATTTTTGGTACAATAAAGCGTTTACATACATACATATAGGCAGATAATACTAAATATTACTACGTAAAGAAACGACCCTCACCTCTTCCCGCCACTTTAACGTCTCACTAGCACGCTGCGTAGTACCAGCCGGTTAGAAAGAGAAGGACTTATGTGTTGACGTAAAGCGTTGTCTCTCTTTCAATAGCTGACGCGCACACACAAACGTGTACGGACAGATTAGTGCTCCGGTTATAGTGGTAGGTAGTTAAATGTAAGGCGGCTGGCAGTAAGAGCAGAGCCGAGTATCGGGAACAGTGGTGCACCTCTAAAAGAGATCTCTTCCAGCCAACCGTACAGGACGTGAAACAAAGGAGTAAAAGCGAGGGGGGGGGGATAAGTGCACAATAAACTACATAAATACATAGGGTATCCAAGGACATATGTATTTCGCTGTCGCATTGAGAGATGTGTATATTTTCTTGCAGCGAGTGTTTTTTTGCCGTACCGAATGCGAAAAGCGGTTAAATAAAGCCACGATTTAAAAAGGTTGATTTAAACCGGTAAGATAGCGTTGGAATGTACCACTTCAGAAGTGGGATATGTCCCATAAAACCCAAGATGCCTGGTCATTCTACTCCCAACCATTACTTCACAAGATTCTCTCAAAGACTATAATGAGCACAATCCCTATCATCGCCAGAAAAAATACGACTTTCCCTTTCTTTCACATTTAGGCTAAAGGGGAGAGAGCGAGACGGATAGAGGGATAATTTGCGGCCATTTGCGTAGTTATTATATCGCATAATGAACGGAGTTTATCTAAATGAGAGGGAAAATGTTACGCGCTCTTAGAGGCGAAGAGGGATGGAAAAGTTCTACAAGGGAATACTTGAGAAGTTTTTTCTGAACAACTAAACTAAAAATATTGTAACGTGTCTAATGGGTTCCGTGAATTATAATTTCTTTGTAATTTTCTTGGAATATCTCGGAAAATAATTGTTTCCCTCAACTTAATTTCTATAATTTTTCCAGGGGCTAGCCTGGTCGTAAGCGTGCCGACATCCCAGAGCTGGCGAACTCCGGGCACTATTGGTCTTATCGAATCATGCGAGGCTCTGATGAGGTGGACAAATATTTCCCTAGCAAACCGTGGTACCTCAACACGGAGGTGGCGATGTTGTTCGCCACACATCACGCCAAGTGGTATCACGGAGCGAAAAGTGGACGAAGGAAAGTCGCTTTGCGACGTTGGATCGCGCGAAGTGGCGATGCATCGTCTCTGCCTACCCCTCCTGGACCAGGGCGTGAGCAATATGTATGTATGTAATTTTTCCATCATTTTCGTTAAATTATTCATATCAATAGAAAAATGACACGATCTCAACAAATGAAAATGTGATTATTTATGGTAATATTGTTTCTTTCTTTATCACCTTTTTTTTTAAATCTTATTACAATACTGAAATCTCTTAAAGAGATAAGCATTACCATTTGTATGCGTTTTGTAAGTTTTTCTTTTTCTTTTTGTGTACAATAAGTTGTTACAATAAATACCGTAATATTATACAAAATATCTTTGTGTACACAATATAACTAATTATCTGATTTATGTATTTGCCGTGTGGTTTCCGGTAGAGTAGAATAGGACCACTCCAACTCTTCCCGTTTATGTCGTGCAAGGCGACTAAGGGAATACATTATAAAACATCAATCAGGCCTCCCCAACCCGTCTGGCTAGTGCGGGGAGTGTAGGCCAAATCCTCCGTCTGTCTCCGGCAGATGAGTGAGGGTTGTGCTCCTGCAGTGGAGACAAAAATAACCTGATGATGATGATGATCTGATTTATAATTCGCTATACTGACTACTGCGTTACGGCCTGTGGATCAGTGCTTTCTCTGTTGCACAGTGCTACACGCTGTATGTATATCTACTTGTTAACTACTAGATTTTTTAATTGTTTCACCCTACGCGTCCCACCCCGCGGTCTCCACTCCAGAACCCGTCTGCCCCAACGGCCGTCGGTTCTGTGACAGATGTGGTCGGCCCACTGCCATTTCAGCCTCCTAATCCTTTCAGCTATGTCGGTTACCTTCGTTCTTCGTCGGATCTCCTCATTACGAGCCATATCCTACCCCAAGTATAGCTCTCGCTACAGCTCGCTGAGAGACTTGAAACTTGTGGATCAGGCCCACCGTCAGTGTCCACGTTTCTGCGCCGTAAGTCAACCACTTTAATTCATTTGCCATTTATTTAAGTTTTTGACGTAACAGCTTTCATAATACTCCCTTAAACCTACCGCTTTCTCTCAGTGTAGGTTGGAGGTATAAAGGTTCACATTAAGACTTCGTAGAGACATAATATAGACGCACGTAGACGTATGAGATGTAGCGTATTTTCTAAATCTAATTGATTTCACAAAATAACCGAGCTGAAATAGATACGGTTTTAAAAGTACAATGTTCCAACAAAACCCTGTTTAATTCGGAAGCACTTGGAGAATTTAACACGCCTTTGTCCTGTTTACTTATCAAGATAGCGCAGATTAAGTCGTATTTATAATTAATGATCTGTTCACTTAATTCAACTTGACTATGTGTGGACGTTACTCGATCAGTTTTGGCAGCGAAAGTGAATCACTTCAGGCACTTAATTAGCTGTATAAATTGAACAATCTATATACTTAGGTACTTAAAATCAAAAGCTGCAAAAACCGCCTTCAATTCTAATACAAAAGATGTAAAGAAAAATCTAGATAAAAGTCGAGCCGTAATACATTTTAATACTACTTCTTAAAATGACCACTTCTTAGTTACCATAACTTTTAACAATTCACGTTGTTTCTGAACTTATTTTCTAAAACATGTAACTGAACATGAATATGAAATAGGAAGAGGTAGAATAAAAACCCATAAAAATATATTGTTTAAAGCGTTTTCGAGACTCTCTTAGTCGGTTTTAATTCTTCATTTTGTCATATTAAAAAGTGGTCGTATGTATGTATGTAAACGCTTTATTGTACCAAAATTAACAACAACAAAAATGAATAAAAGAAAAAAGTTGTGTACAAAGGCGGACTTATCCAACTTAGGGATCTCTTCCAGTCAACCTTAGAGTAACTGATAGGACTAGTATAATGGTCGGGTGGTTGGCCGGCGTCGTGTAGTTCCCCATTTAGAATAGGACCACAAGGAGTAAGGGATTGCACCAGGGATGGGCAGCATCATTCTCCTGTATATGATATCATTACTGCGATCACCAATCCGAATGCCAAGCGTGGTGATTATGGCAATTCCTCCAATGGACAGCCCAACAAAAGCGGCATTCTATTTGGGAGGCTTATATTCAACAGTGGACGTATTTCGGCTGATGATGAAAAAGTTGTCATTGGCCATTGCCAAACGAACTTCATAGCAACTAATTTCCATAGCAATGGCATCACTAAACTTGATCACAAGAGGATTTAGAAAATACGCGTCTACGTACCTACGCATATTATACAGAGTGTGTTAATTTAGAGCCAACAAAGTAAAAGGGAATCGTAACTGTACCCGGAAGCGTCACTTTCATCTCTTTAATGTAACAAGTCAGCCGATCGGTACACACGGTCGGAATGGACGGGGAACAGAATACCTATACGACTGAAGTTGAGACTTGAGAGTTCACTGTTAATACTTTTATTTTTAAAATTATAGAGTTTATCGCTATGGTCTTGCGAGCGTTTATAGTGTAACAGCTATGAACAGCCATTTAAATTGAGATGTCGTTAGATAGGGCCATCTATTGACCATTTTAAATAACTAATTTACGCTTTCTTTGAGGAACCAGTCTGATTTCCGTGATAAAAAGTAGCCTATATGTTAATCTCATCTTCTTAGGGGGCCAGGAAGACCTGGCGACACTTCGATTGTGCCAAACCCCTGACCACCAACGGTGCCCCGAGCCGATTTGGTGGACTTCACATACGCCTCAGAATTTCTTCTTCGGCATATGCAGGTTTCCTCACGATGTTTTCCTTCACCGAAAAGCCTGTGGTATTATAAATAAACCGTACTTAGGTTTCGTAAAACTGATTGGTACGGGCGGGGTTTGTACCAGGACCTCATGAACGTGAGGCGAGTGCACAACCGGCTACCACGGCTCTTATTAAGATAAGATAAAGCCTATATATAAATATAGGGGTGTAAGGGGGTGAAAAACCAGTTAACCACTCCAACTGTCAACCTCACCTGCACGTGGTACACCCTGCTGAGGAACAAACGAGGCTCTGACGACCGATAGATGGCGGTATAACCATCTACAAAAGTATGGTCAGGCTTAAATGCAGCAGGCCGGTGACGGGCAGCAGCGTTACCTGCGCGACACGCCTGACACTGCGATCGCCAACCCGCCTGCCCAGCGTGGCGATTAGGGCATTTCCTCCCCCCCCATGAATAGCGCCAACCAAATAAGGCGGCTGGCAGTAACTGGATGAGAAGAACCGAGGATCGGGTTCAGTGGCGCACCTTGGGAGAGGCCTATGTCCAACAGTGGACTCTTTCGGGCTGATGATGATGATGAAAGACTATATGTTAATCCAGGATATTTATAAGCTGTACTTTCGCATTTTGTGTACAAATTTAATTAGCTCGTGGGTTGATGTCTCAATTCGCTTGCCTAACATTGCTGTGCTGCTAAAAAAACACTAAAATTGAGATACAAATCTATATTTATTTATTTAACAATTTATTGCACACACAAAAGAAAAAAACACACAAATGGTAATGCTTATATCTTTAAGAGATTTCTGCCAGCCTACCAGCGACAGAGAAAACTAAAATAGAATAATATAAAGCTTCTAAGAATAGTCGGCATACTGGCAGAATTTAACAAGTCCATACGTCTTCGTCTTAAATTAATGCCGGACGAAATAGAAAATGAGAGAATTTTTGTATATCAAACGTGTATTTTATTTTCAGGGCTTTGGTCTAACATTTATGTTTTTTTTGGTTCATCAGGTTACGTTTCATATTTTGGTCAATAAATATCGCAATATCGCTCTTAGTGCCTTGTCTCACACCCTGTAAGGTTGGCTGGAAGAGATCTCTTTTAGAGATAAGCTCGCCACAAAATTACACAAAATTTGTAACTGTATTTACTTTTAAAATTTGTGCAATAAAGAATATATCAATAAAAGTTTTGCCAGTCCTTCAGTACCGGGGATATTAGCTTGACCACCGTTAGAGCTGTGTGTAGATACCTTTGTAGTCTTTACCCGCGTCCCATACATTCGCAGCAGGAGCCGTGTAAAGCAGTTACAATTAATAATTGAACAGTTCCCTCGCAGTCGAGTAATTGTTCAAACTCATTATACCTCTTACTGTTTGTAACTTTGGGCGTAGACGAAGTTTTCTTTCCATAAATTTTAACTTACGTTTCACACTCGATTCGGTTCAAAACAAAAAATGCGTCGCTCCATCTAGTCAATAATTACTAATAATAATAATAATAATAATAATTACTAAGGTTGACTGGAAGAGATCCCTAAGTGGGATAAGTCCGCCTTTGTACACAGTTTAATTCCTATTTTATTATTGTTGTTGTTGTTATTTTTGGTACAATAAAGCGTTTACATACATACATACATACATACATACATACATACATACATACATATATTTCATTCCAGATTAATAGTCCTATGAAAACCAACGCTATTTACGTCTCGGTAACATATACATGAAAGGGTCACCAGCAGCAAAAATAGGTTTGTATTACCAAGTAAACTTTGCGGTCCACTTAGGAACACCATCTATTGTTTTTTTTGTTTTCGAGACGCAAATGCGTTTGTTTTCATAGGACTATTAATCTGGAATGAAATATACATACATACATACATACATACATACATACATACATACATACATACATACATACATACATACATACATACATACATACATACATACATACATACATACATACATACATACATACATACATACATACATACATACATACATACATACATACATACATACATACATACATACATACATAAATACATATTTTTTATATATTCCTGGATTTCAGTTTTGATGGAAACCTCAAAATCCAAAACGAATTAGAATAATTTCTTGATGAAGCTTTAATGTAATATAAATATTAAAGAAAGCTACAATTTTATTAAAATAACTCGACCTAATCTTGTGATTTTTGCCCTAGGATAGCCCACATACATGTTGAAATTAAAGACGCAGACTGACGCGGGAAGCGGCAGCAAATGCGGCATATAACGCTAAATAGATATACCTTGCGGCAATGTGATTTTATGAAATAACTACAGTGTTAAAATTAAGATAATAAATAAATAAATATCTCAGACATTCACACCAATTATCCAGTCCTAAACTAGGTAGAGCCAATAGTAATTGGGACCTAAATTTCTCAATGTCACATTACTCGAATGTTTTATGTATTTTTACTTAGTTAGGCCCTAGACTTGATGAGTATGGCGAAAAACACATATATGGTAAAATAATTGAGTTTTGCGGACTACAATACTTTGCGCTCTATAAGCTCTCTTCTATTCATCCTGGCTGATGACATTTAATATTTCTAGTTTATTAACTAACGCGCAGGTATATCTGCATTTTATCTCTATCACATACATGTACGTAACTCCGCAAATACCAAAGAACACAAAATTTATGTCTCCGTTCAAAAGTTCATTATAAATGAACTAACATTCTTACATTGATTCATAAATGTAAAACAAAACAATGTCGACTTAGCCTAGAGTTCTCAATGTCCCAAAAGGTTGAAATAAATCAGTATGAGTATTGAAGAATTGTTTTACAAATTATGTAGCGTCATTTGAAAGTGAGCTAGAATGCCCAATCGATTTTTGTTGATTGAAAGTGAGCCAGAATGCCCAATAATCACCTACTAGTATGGCCAACCAAATAGGAGGGTAAAGTTATGCGCACCCATGCATGTATGGTGGGATGCCCCGCAGCCAGGTGGACCAACGACCTGAATGAACCTGAAAAAGGTGGCCAGAGCGGATGGATGCGGAGAGCGGAGGATCGGGTGTGGTGGCGTCCATGGGGGAAGGCCTATGTCCAGCAGTGGACGTGTAAGGCTGACATGATGATGTAAGTATGTAACATACATACATGTTACTAAATACGGTAACGGTAGTAACAGCTAATCTAATTTAGCCAAGTAGAGCATCATAAGATGAATTTTAATTCTAGACGTGATATAGGATGAGATACATTGGGTCAGTTGCAACTAGGGGCAAATTACAGTTTATATTCTATGACTGAAAGAAGAGAATCATTACACACTCACCGGCACAATTAACCGGCCACCCTGATTTTCTGGTTTATTAAAAATAATGTAGAACAATTTACAAATATTATTTATAGGTTGGATTCAGGTATATTTTTGCAATGGAAACACAACATTATTCTTTGTGAATTGCTTTTATTGGCGGAAAACAATACAAAAAACACTTTATTGGATTTTTTAAGAAAATCTAATTTCTGTTGCAAATCCTAAAATTTTAATTACCCTTAACCTTGATCTTCAATTTAATAATGGGTGTTACCCCCTTGTGCTCTGATGACCTCCTCAGCACGCTTACTTAGGAAATAGAGATCATGTTACACAAAGACACGAAGCGGCCCCCGCCACCTGCGTCGGTCTTCGGTCGTTTCCCTCTCTCCTAACTCTACTGTACTACTTATATATTTATAGACTCAAAAGTCATATAATATTCGGTAGATTTCATAATAAGCTACGAAATAAAGTAATCATCATCCGAAATACATCTACTGCTGAATACAAGCCATCCCAATAGAATACCACTTTTGGTGGGTTGTCCATTGGGGGATTTGCCATAAGCATGCATCTTGGCAGGCGGATTTGTGATCGCAGTAACGATCCTAATGAAAATCTTAAGGAGAACCCTGTTACCTATACCTGGTGCAATGCCTTAGTCGAGGCCATATTCTAAATCGGGAATCATACGGCAAGTGAGGTGAACAATAATTTTCTTCATCAATTTCATCACTAAATTCTATTTTTATTTTATTATTTTTATTTATTCATTCTGAAACCTACAGCTAATTTACAAAAATACATAATACAGTATAATATAAATTAAACATTAGCCATTAACAGATATCTAATATATATACATACAATTTATTGTATAGGGTAATAAAAGTAGATAAAAGTAGGAAGGTACAGAGATTTTTTTTTAATAGAAATTAACAACAAAATAGGAATAAATAAATTATTTACAATCTATGAGTACAATCTTCGTCGTCGCAATGAGAGTTAGTGCGTGTACGTGAGGAGTGTGTGTGTGAGAGTGCGCTTGCGCATGTGTGTGTGACTGGGCGAGCGATGCGAGGTGAGGAGAGGCGAGGTGGGGGCTGCGGCGATGCTCTGCAGGTGCTCGAATAGGTTGCATGTAAGCTAAGGTTGTAGTTGTTGTGGTATTTTCCTTCGTTATGAAAAATTCGGATATATTGCTGCCGCTGCACCGCTCCCGCTCCAGTTTGATACAGACTCAAGTTGGGCATATTTATTTAGGAGAGTGAAATGAAAATGAACCGAGTCTCATATGCGCACCGACTTCATTATAATTTCGTTGTTTTGGCAGTAGTCATTTGAAGGGAAATTACATGGACTGTTGTCGAAAAGGCCTTGTTTTTTTGGACGATAGAAAACTTACAAATACATAGTACCACTAAAATCATAGCAGTCCAGAGTATAGAATTTCAAACATCATCACCCGAAATACGTCCACTGCTGAACATAAGCCTTCCCAATGAATATTATTCCATAAATGAATTTTCTAAAAATGAAATTGGTTTGACGTTTAATTTAATTTGTGATAATTTAATACCAAATGTATTTTTAAATTTTTATTTTAATATTATATACTGACATAGATAGTATGTTATATACTATGACATTATTTGAATTGTAGACATTGTAATTTACACATTATTTTATTTTATGACGATCCCTTTTACCATATTAGAATGACATGTAAAATTGAATTTTTAAGACGTAAAAGTGAAATAAATAAATCTAATCTAATCTAATCAATAGAATGCCACTTTTAGTGGGCTGCCCGCAATATATCCGCACTATTTGGCAAATCAGTCACATTACGAAGCAAAATAGAATTTAGTGATAAAATATATGAAGAAAATTATTGTTCACCTCACTTGCAGTGTGGTTCCCGGCTTAGAAAAGGGCCACCCCTGTCTTTCCCATGGGTGTCGTCAAGGCGACTAAGGGATTGCACCAGGGATGGGCAGCAGCGTTCTCCTGTGTATGTTAAGAATATTAATGCGATCACCAATCCGCCTGCCAAGCGTGGTTATTATGGCAAATCCCCCAATGGACATCTAATCAAAAGTTGTATTCTATTGGGGAGGCCTATGTCCAGCAGTGGACGTATTTAGGCCGATGATGATGATGATGATCATTGCTTTCCCAATTAACGCCATCACACCCGGTCCTCCGCATCCAGCCGCTTCCAGTTCATCTGTCGGCGGGGCGTCCCACCCTACGCATGACGATCCGCGGTCCCCAGTCTATCTATATTTCATTCCAGATTCATAGTCCTATGAAAACCAACGCTATTTACGTCTCGGTAACATATACATGAAAGGGTCACCAGCAGCAAAAACAGGTTTGTATTACCATGTAAACTTTGCAGTCCACTTAGGAACACCATCTATTGTGTATTTTGTTTTCGAGACGCAAATGCGTTTGTTTTCATCGGACTATTAATCTGGAATGAAATATATACACATCATCGGTCAATACTTGTCCGGAAACTTTGGAAAAACTAAAAACAATGACTGTGGCGAAGAGGAAAGTCAAATACAACGGCACTCGAAGCTCTTTAGCTGCGGGTTGGCCCAACGCAAGCCAGTAGGGTGGCCATGAAGAACACTATAGTCTTGTTGAATACCATACCATAACCACAGCTCCGACACCCCATACAAGTTAGTCAAAGTCAGAGTCAAAGTCAAAATCATTTATTGCATATGAGTACACGTAATTTTTTTTATCGACTACCGCTTCCTAGGTGTTAGCGCTGTGAAGAAGAAACGGCGCAACAAACTTCACGCAACACATCTTTTAAAAATCAAGTTTGCATACAATTAATAAAGATTTTGCGCAGCTGAATTAACATTAGTACCAGGCATCTTTGTCATTCAAATAATCGTTTATTTTATAATAGGCTTTCTTACAAAGTTGTTTTTTAATGTGAATCTTAAACTTTCTGTCCGTCATATTTAAGATTTCCTCTGGTAGTTTGTTGTAGAAGCGTATACATTGCCCCGTGAACGATTTACTGACCTTACTTAGTCTTTACCCTGGTAAAACAAGTAACATATTTAATCACCATCACCTGCCTATTACTATTACAAGCACACCCGCCTGTCCGTAGACGTGCGTGTGTGCGTGTAAACTATCGAGAAAGGGACAGCGTTATACGTCAACACATAATATGCCGTGTGGTTTCCGGTAGAGTAGAATAGGACCACTCCAAGGCGACTAAGGGAATACATTATAAAACATCAAACTGGCCTCCCCAACCCGTCTGGCCAGCGCGTGGAGTGTAGGCCAACTCCTCCGTCAGTCTCGGCAGATGAGAGAGGGTTGTGCTCCTGCAGTGGAGACAAAAATAACCTGATGATGATGATTTATTATTATTATAGTATTAGCAGAAGTATAACTATAAAATCAGTTATTTTACAGGTTACTTAATTATACATATATTTTGTACATCTGTCTATCTCCTCCAGGGTGTCCAGTAGGTTTTCCGACTATGCCATCTAAAGCTGGTCACCCTTCGCAAAAGTTTCCAAGATCCCGGTCACTTCATATACCCGGTGTTTGTTTAGGCTGGGTTTAAGGGTTAAGGATCTCGTCCGATACAAGAGACAGACTAAGATGTAATATCGTATAATTAAACTCATACGCGTGTAACTTAATAAAGGCTTCTATTAAGTCTCGAGTCTTCAATTAAAATATAATTTATTGTGCACCAATAATTTTTTATAAAAAACCAAAAAAAAATTACATAGAAGGATGAATTTAGTATTCAAGGCTTGATAGCATTTAAGACTTAAGCTATCAAAGCTAGAACCTTGAAGGCTTTAGGTCTCAAAGCTCGAGCCTTCAAGGCTCTTAGATATGTAAAAAAGTCTCATAGACTTCCCACTGCTCGGAGCGTGTCGAAAAGGCTCACATTTCATATACATAGACGACCTCCGTGGCCGAACGGGATAGCTCTCTGACTGCCACGCCGGAGGTTGCGGGTTCGAATCCCGCTAGGGGCAAATGTTTGTATGATGAATATGAATGTCTGTACCCAAGTCTTGGATGTTTACATATTTATTTAAGTATGTCTATCCGTTATTTAGTAACCATACCATAGGCTCTGCCTAGTTTGGGACTGGATAATTGGTGTGAATGTCTGAGATATTTATTTATCCCACTAATATTATAAACGCGAAAGTTTGTAAGTATGGATGGATGTTTGTTACTCTTTCACGTAAAAACTACTGAATGGATTTTAATGAAACTTTACAATAATATAGCTTATACATCAGAATAGCATATAGACTACAATTTATAAAGATATTGTGTGAATTGTCCAAAATATCGAGTAAGTAGGAAAACATCTACCATCTGCGAGCTATTCTGGCGTGCGCTGCCAAAACCGCTAGAGTTACACATATGTAATGAATGAGGGAAATGTTTATCTTAAATAGTCTTACAAAAAAAACCGCCACAGTATATATCTATATCTTATGTGTTTCTGTTTATAATATCAAAAAAGCGACGATTTGTGAAAGCTGTCAATTGCCATGTCGGCTATCTGCGGGTCCTTAAAATTCACACCATAATATGTAACTCATCCACGCGAACGAAGTCGCGGGCAACAGCTAGTTATTTATATAGTTGTTGAATATCAAGCAAGCGTTTACAGAGCTTTTGTGTGATCCGGAAGTCACTCGAAAATGTTTCCTCTCGCTCTAAACACAGTAAATAGACAAAGACAAATACGAATAGGAAGTGTCGTAATTCGTATAATTATAGACTCCCAAATGGAGGGGTTGTTGTACAAATTTGCTTTTGTGGTGGGAGGGGAGTATTTACTTTAAAGTGGGTTATTTAAGGGAAGTATTTTGGATTTGACTGGAGGAAACCTTATTAACAATCGTTTATAATGATGAGGCCTAATATGAAACGCGTTTACCCAGAGATAATAAATAAATAACAACAATAAATATTACATAATACACATTTTCTAGACCAGGCAGAAATATAACGACATAATTAATGCATAGAACAGTAGGTACGTTAAATACTGACAGTGTGAATATATGACTTTTCGTCAATTTAATTGACATATTATTATTATTGACATTGTAATTTAAATTCATATAAGATAACATAAACATAACAGATAATTATATTCTAACAGTATTACAAACTAGTATTATAAACTAATATAAAAACGCGTCACAGTATGAACACGTCGTCCAGCTCGCCTGTGTGCGGCATGGTTCCCAGGACACTGGCGGCGTTACCTCGCTGGATCGCTAGGCTTAACCTATGTGCGAGGTACGCGCCAGCCCTGGGGTCTCCGGAGGCGAGGACCAGTCGCTTCGAAATATCAACAAATTTTTTTTGTGTCGGACGACCATGGACCCATTGTCTCCAGCGCAAGCGCCGCAAACTCGTAATCGTCTAATTCATATAAGTATTATGTTTAATTTGTAATGTGTAACATTTGCACGCTATTATATGGATCGCTAAATAGGCATTATCTACCAGTTGCTAGTTATAAGATCTGACATTTGTACCCTATTTATGCAAATAAATATTCTATTCTATTCTATTCTATAAGCCTGTGGTTCCCGGCTTAGAATAGGGCCACCCCAAATCTTCCCGTGGGTGTCGTCAAAACGACTAAGGGATTACGCCAGGAATGGGTAGCAGCGTTCTCCTGTGTATTTTAAGATCATTACTGCGATCACCAATCCGGTTGCAAAAGTGGTGATTATGGCAAATCCCCCAATGGACAGCCCACCAAAAGTGGCATTATGCCATGGAGTAAATCGTAGTTTGGGATTAGACTAGTGCGTATGATTAGATTAGATTAGATTAGATTAGATTTCTTTATTTTACATTACAAATTTTAATATATAGATTAATTTACGTAAAAGGTCAGAGTTAATGTGATCGTCAAAAAATAATAAAAAAATAGTACACAAAATGTCAAAAATAATACAAATATAGTATACAAAATATGTATATTCTTCCCCACATTAACCTCCCCAATAGAATGCCACTTTGGTGGGTGGTTCATTGGGGGATTAGCTATGATAACCACGCATGCCGTGTGGTTTCCGGTAGAGTAGAATAGGACCACTCCAACTCTTCCCGTGGATGCCGTACAAGGCGACTGAGGGAATACATTATAAAACATCAATCAGGCCTCCCCAACCCGTCTGGCCAGCGCAGGGAGTGTAGGCCAAATCCTCCGTCTGTCTCCGGCAGATGAGAGAGGGTTGTGCTCCTGCAGTGGAGACAGAAATAACCTGATGATGATGATGATGAACTTGTCAACCGGATTGGTGATCGCAGTAATGATCTTAATATACACAGGAGAACGCTGGTGGCCGTCCCTGGTGCAATCTCTTAGTAACCTTGACGACACCCACGAGAGATTTGGAGTGACATACTTACATACATAATGCTCACGCCTTGGTCCCAGAGGGGTAGGCAGAGATGATGGATCGCCCCTTTGCGCGAAACCTCACTAGTCACACTCACATTCATCAACCTTTTCATGCACCTCCTTTTACTCTTCTCACTGCGAACTCCAGCCTTTTTGAGGACGTTACTAATTTGAGAAGGACGACGTCTAGCTGTAGTTCCTTCCACATTCGCATTGTATATGTCTTTTGTCACTCTTCTTTCACTCATATGCTCTAAATGTCCTATTTTGAATGACCCTATTCTAAGTCGAGAACCACGGCTAACATTCTGATGTCAAGTACCGAAGTGTCTTCTAACACCTGACATGCA
Organism: Esperia sulphurella; assembly: GCA_947086405.1. Lineage (NCBI taxonomy): Eukaryota > Metazoa > Arthropoda > Insecta > Lepidoptera > Oecophoridae > Esperia > Esperia sulphurella. The sequence goes on from OX352282.1 coordinate 7,975,710, forward strand.
AAGTGACTCCTCGAGCACGGAACATCACTAGAATTCATATTGAATTGGGGAATGCGAAGGGATGGGAACACACACATGCAACAGACCGCGATGTCGATTGTTTGATTTCCGCACAGCGGCGTCGCGGCGCACTACCTGTAACGATAAATGGGTTACGAATAGAGATGGGACAACATTTCGATAAAAAGTAAGTAAACTGGATAACTTCAGTTTGGCTTCTCGGCAATACCTACATGATGGCGTTAGCCAGTAGTTAGTCTTGACGCGGATCCTTCGAGAGCTCAGTTACTTAGTGAATTAATAACAACTCCACCAAAACACTATATATGGAAATCACCAGGATATATTGGACAGGAAGGACTTACCAGATTCACTGCAACTCCTCGCTCCAACGTTCGTAAAATCGGTGCGCGGTCGCGACGCGGATTAAAAAAGCAGTGCGAGCTCCAGCGATGATGCGCAGGTGTCGAACAGGCTCAGGGAGCGAGGGTGATAGTTTTTACTATACTCTCGCGAAGACGAAAATACTCTACAAACAGTTGAGCAAATTGGTAAAAGTAAAGGTGCTGTTAGGAACCAATCAGCTGTTAGTAGATGCGATTTCAATATAGCGCATTTTGGCGCGTATCAGTTAGGACTTTCTCAGACAACAGATCCACTCCAAAAAGCGGAAACGTTGTAACCTACATAATATTATTGTTATTGTAAATTTGGATACAGAAAAAACTACGTGCTCTGAGAAAAAAATAAGTAGCCCTCCTACTTACGTAAGGATAAAAATATAACACTATTACATAAGTAGCCGCCCCCATTATAAATGGTGTGCCGGCCACATTATTAAGTAGTTTGGTTACTTAGTAATGTGGCCGGCTACGGAATCAGTTGCAGGTGACACCATTTATAATGGGGGCGGCGTAATAGTGGTATATTTTTATCCTTACGTAAGTAGGAGGGCTACTTATTTTTTTTGCAGTGTGGAATGGCCTGGCAAGATTTTTTCTAATGCTTGTGAGATACCCATATCCACCGATATTACATAGGTAAAATTAGTTAATAAAACCCTCACTGCATTTTAGCAAGACTGGTTCGACGGTACCGCACCTGCTGGCAGCGAGTGACGTCACTCAACGTCGTCAGCATTACAAATAGATGATATTGTTTATTGTAAATGTATAATATTGCGAAACATTTTATGTAGTTACTTATTGTTAAAGTTAGATCTAACATAAAAAAATCTCTCATTGGGGGGAGGTATGTGGGATACCCATATCCACCGATATTGGGCCCGATTCTGAAGGCAGACATTTAAAATTTGACAGCGCTAAAATTGGTTTCGTCTTTATCTTCATAATACTGTGTGACAAAGATAGCAACAGTTTTAGTGCTGTCAAATTTTAACATTGTGCCTTCAGAATCGAGCCCATTACATAGGTAAAATTAGTTAATAATACCCCCATTAGCTGAAATTATGAACTAGTCAAATTATATAAATAGGAGTGGTATTCGAATTAAATCTTCAGAGTTCACTGATACTAGGAACAGCACACATCGTTTTATTCATAACCATATATCCCCAAATGCTTAATTTTCAATAACAAAAAGATGAAATTGGTGAGGAACTGCTTTTATGCAGCAAGATGTAGAGATAGGTAGATCTCTTTTAAAAATGACATAATCGTAATGGCGTTGACCCAGCGTAATGCTGCAGCACGCTACGCCAACAGCGCTGGTATTCTGTCAGGACCAGGGTAGTGCGTTGCTTCCCATTAGATTAGATTAGATTAGATTTATTTTTTCACTTTTACATCTCAAAATTCAATTTTACATCATCATCATCATTGAGACTTATGCGAAGGGTGACCAGCTTTAGATGGCATAGTCGGACACCCTGGAGAAGATAGATATACAAAAGATTAGATTAGATTAGATTTATTTATTTCACTTTTACATCTTAAAAATTCAATTTTACATGTCATTCTAATGGTAAAAGGGATCGGCATAAAATAAGATAATGTACAAAATATAAATTACAATGTCAACAATTCAAATAATGGGCCCGATTCTGAAGACACAAATTTAAAAATTGACAGTGCTAAAATTGGTTTCGTCTTTATCCTTATAGTAGTAACAGTTTTAGTGCTGTTAAATTTTAACATTGTGCCTTCAGAATCAAGCCCAATGTCATAGTATATATAATCATTGGGCCCGATTCTCAAGGCACACATTTAAAATTTGACAGCGCTAAAATTGGTTTCGTCTTTATCTTCATAGTACTACTGTGTGACAAGGATAGCAACAGTTTTAGTGCTGTCAAATTTTAACATTGTGCCTTCAGAATCGAACCCAATGTCATAGTATAATCATTGATACAGTAAAGTTAAATTTTATACAAGTATGTCCTGATCTGAGTGGCAGGGTACTTTACTCAAATGTCACATCGCGTTCGCGACCCTGGCTGATTAGCCCCGGCTGTCGGGGCCGCGTCTCGTAGGTATATTGTTATACGTACTCGTAAAGTTCGGAGTGAGACAAGCCTGACATAGTCCTTAGGGTGAGAACAGTGTCGTCCAAATGCTACAGCTTTATAGGTCACTGTGAGCTTACCACCAAGCGGGGATGTCAATTTCCTACCTCCACGCCTGCTCCCCCCGCAACTCCTCTGAGCGAGGATCAACGGAGGTACGCTAACACATAGCACCTACCAGTGAAGGTAGGGCAAGTCCCAAGGACTGAATTTACGCTACCTTGGGCCCCAGACAAATTAAATTAAAGAAGTAAAGAGTCAAAGGAGGAATAGAGTTCACACAAGCGGGGATGTCAGTCAGTTAGTCCCTCCACACCGTAGAAAAAATCAGACTTTATCGACAACGATGTCACATCCCTAGTGCGGGACCACGTCTCGGTCGCCCTTTGTTCACATTTCCTGTGGCGCAGCTCTATCTGTGTTGTCGATTTATATTTCAATTTGTATTGTGTTCCACCAGCATTAGACTTTTAAAGCGTATATTTAACTATAATATATGAACCGTTAACGTTACAGTTAATATATCGACTTAAATAAAAATAGTTACTTACTCACTATTTACTCATTATACACACTATCAAATCAATTCTTGCGGGACTTTGATGAGATGGACAGTTATTTCCCTGGCTTATCGTGGTACCTCAACAAGGCGGCGATGTTGTTCGCAACACGTCACGTCAAGGGGTATCACAGGGCGAAAATCGGTCGAAGGAAAGTCGTTTTGCGACGTTGGATTGCGCAGAGTGGCGATGCATCGTCTCTGCCTACCCCTCTGAGACCAAGGTTTGAGCATTATGTATATATATGTATATTCACTATATACTCACTATGGTCGTCGGTGGACTTCTGGAGAAGAAGATCGCGGTGGACTGACGACTATAGACCGATGATAATGGCATAAAGCTAATAGAAAAATACTACACATTTATTAAAAAGTTTTTTTTAGTAATACAATGGGCCCGATTCTGAAGGCACACATTTAAAATTTAACAGCGCTAAAATTCGTTTCGTCTTTATCTTCATAATACTGTGTGACAAGGATAGCAACAGTTTTAGTGCTGTCAAATTTTAAATGTGTGCCTTCAGAATCGAGCCAAATGTTTTAAAATTTACAATATTTTTTTGACTATTAAAATAGTAAATAAATAAAAATTAAATATATAGAGGCCTGATTGATGTTTTATAATGTATTCCCTTAGTCGCCTTGTACGATATCCACGGGAAGAGTTGGAGAGGTCCTATTCTACTCTACCGGAAACCACACGGCAAATCATCAGGTGAGACTGATCAACAATAAAAAAACATCCATAGCTGAGCTGCGAATTTGTTATATTTTCAAAATGCTTTCATTTGTACAAAACGCTTTAAAATTGTGCATTAAATACTTATGTATGTGACATGTGTATGGAACATTACTGTATATGGATTTTCCGGAATCAGCCCTATACAATTAACAGCCATGGCACAGCCCTGCACTCCGGGCGGTCCCGCACGCGGTGTGAGATGGCTTACTGTCCTGGTTTTACTATGCCGATATCTAGATGTAACGACGCGGGGGTCAAGACGTAGTAGGGGTGGGGTGTGTAGGGCAAGGGCAGGGGGAGGATGTCGTAATTACTGGAATGCAATTAGTGGCGCTTCGGCGACTGCGGTCGAATCGAGACCTGCCCAATGCAAAGGTGATCGCTTAGGAGCCTTGCATAAACCACATAGCTTAAAGAAACGAGCCGACAGCTTAACCCGGTGTGTCGGAGAGGAGGAAATAAATTGCAGCTTCCTTGTTCTAGTCATTTATTCGCAATGAGTTTGACAGTCTGCGTTGGTACAACAGAGTAAATGTATTTAATACAATAACTACAGGTCTTGAAACAGTCTTGAATTCGAAATATTTGAATAAGTATTTTAGTATTTAGTTTGCCGTGTGGTTTCCGGTAGAGTAGAATATGACCACTCCAACTCTTCCCGTGGATGTCGCACAAGGCGACTAAGGGAATACATTATAAAACATCAATCAGGCCTCCCCAACCCGTCTGGCCAGCGCGGGGAGTGTAGGCCAAATCCTCCGTCTGTCTCCGGCATATGAGAGAGGGTTGTGCTCCTGCAGTGGAGACAAAAATAACCTGATAATGATGGATAAGTATGCCCCTGCCGGCCCCTGCCCCTGTCGGCCCCGTAGCCTAGTCGGTAGTACACCTGCCTGCGAAGCTCGGGGTCGCGGGTTCGAATCCCGCCCAGGGCAAACATTCGTGTGATGAGCACTTGTGTTTGCCTTGTGACTGGATGTTATTTATATATTATATTATGTATTTATGTATGTATATCAGCTGTCTGATACCCATATTACAGGCTCTGCCTAGTTTGGGATCAGGTGGCCGTGTGTAAAATGTCCCCACATATTTATTTTATTTATTCATACAAAGGTATGGAAAACACGGTCTGATTTTGGTCGGAATTTTTATCAACTTTGAAATGGTAAAAAGTAGTTATTATAGTGATATAACTACAATAGTTGGACATATGGTATCGGGAAGTTTTTTGTAGATATTGATTTGTTCTTTGATATTGTAGAAATTTTTTTTGTTCTATCATCAATAGTTTCCTCAGCGCATGCGATGAAAGATGATTTTTTTTTTTTTTTTGGATGAAACTGATTACGAGTTTGTTATTAATTTTAAAAAATATTTAGAAGAATGCTTTTGAATGTGGTCACGCGACTGATCGCAAACAGCGAACCTCTAGTATGCGAGCTCATTTGCGTTGCCGTTTTTCACTGCAGATAAGTAATCTATAGTTACTTATAGAAAATCTTTATATTTTAACGCAGTAAGGTGCGTTTTTATGATGAAATACATATTGCGGAAATGTAATCAATAATCAGTAATTTATTGCATTCTATGGCGATAACAGATAGCCGAGTTCGTAGTATATACTGCAAATACTTTTAGAGTACATAAAATGTAGTTATTTGTAGTCTAGTCGAATAGCCCCAGTTTTTGTAGCTATATCTTTTAGCGACAAAACATCGGAATTTTTTACAAACCGTTGGCCTCGCATGATACAAGTGACGCTTGACGCTCGTGAGCCGTGGACGGTCACTCATTCAATCAGTGAGTGAGTCAGTGAGCTGAGAGCGAGAGGTTTTTCACTATCCCGTCTGATTGGAGCGGGACAATGGAGAGTCAGTCAACTGTCCCGCTAATGGGAAAGTCAGGCTGATAACAATATATCTTTTAAAAAACTATTTAAGAATCAAAGCAAACTGGAAATTCAGCGAAGTCGTGCATTTATTAATTTTCCTCAAATATCACAGAAAATTGCCGTGTGGTTCCCGGCTTAGAATAGGCCCCCCAATCTTCCAGACGACTAAGGGATTGCGCCAAGTATGGGCAGGATCAACAATCCGCCTGCCTAGCGTGGTGATTATGCGAAATCCCCCAATGGACAGCCCACCAAAAGTGGCATGCTTGTGTTCAGCAGTGGACGTATTTCGGCTAATGATGATCACAGAAAAAAACATGTTTAATTAATTGAACTATAAATTATTTAGTACCTACGAATGAATATGTATTGATAGCGCGCTGTGAGAGTGTGGATATTCTTTGCGGGTATTTTCCAGTTCATGACGAATACCATCTCCATGGCGGAACGGGGTAGCTCTCGGACTGCCACGCCGGAGGTTGCAAGTTCTTGGATGTTTCCGAACTACAGAATCCGCTCCCATTCCCGCTCCCGCTCCCGCTCCCACAACCACACCCACTGCCCTTTTCCCATGCCCACGCCCACGCCCACGCCCACGCCCACTCCAACTCCAACTCCAACTCCCACTCCCACACCCACTCCCATTCTCATTCCCTTTCCCACTCCCAGCTCCAAATGTAGTCTTAACTCATCGCAATCTGATTAGTATGGAAATAGGTAGTATTATTTGCATTATATTGCATACTAACCTTATGTACAATGTATTTGAAAACTAAAAATGTTCATAACTTTTGATTGAGTACACCGATTGCGATGAAATAAAGAATAAATGTTAAGTTAAGCCCCATGTGTCTTTGAAAAGTCCATCAAAATCCGTTGAGTAGTTTTTAAGTGATGCGTGCAGACAAACTGACAAAAATTCCAAAAATTATCGAAAAGTGTTCTATTACTTAACCTTAGACCCCCCAATTTTTTGTTGTTGCAAATATCTTCAATGTACAGACACGCGATGTTTACGATTTTTTTTATTAGATGTGTATCTGTTATCTAGTAACCATATCACAGACTCTGTCTAGTTTGGGACTGGATAACTAGTGTGAATGTCTGAGATATTTATTTATATTATTTTTGCCAATAATAGGTTAAAATTCAACAGAAAGTCTTCAATATAAGACATCACCATCGGTGTTTATAAATTTTATTAACTCGGTGAGGGTATTGCGTGAAACAATCTGATAATAAAACAATCTTGTTTCTTGTGGCGGCAGACGTTGCCGGATATCGAGTCGCGAGCAAGTCTAGAGCTGCACTAATATCGATAACAATTAATATCGATACTGTTGCGTTTGACATTCTAATGGTAAAAAAATATATATTAAAGTAATTTTACTCTACTACAGTATTATAAAGATATAAGCCAAACATATAACTAAACATTAAGAAATATAAAAACTACTAACACTAAACTACAAGTAATAAAAAAGTCCGTCGAGGTGGTCGCACTGGGGCATTGTGCCCAGAAGGCTGGCGACGTTCCCTCTTTGTATGGCCAAACTAATGCGTTGCCTGAGGTACTGGCCAGCCCTCTGGTCACCGGAAGCTTCTATGAGGCGCGAAGACAGCTCGTTTATCAACTTTGTTGCCTCCGGGCCCCAGGGCCCCAGTGTCTCCACCCCGACGGGTATAAATAAGTAGCTGGAGTCGAGGTTGGCGTATTTAAGGCGTTTCGCATTTTCCACCTTTATAGCCGCGGCTCCAGCATTGACTGAGGTGGATTGGATATGGGACGGGGCCAGTGTGTCCACACAGGTCGTGTCCCATACCAGCGGTCTGCCCCGTTTCCAGGGCCCGATCGTCATGCCGTCGGGCCTTTTGCCATCGGTACGCGAGATACCGGGAGGCTCTAGCACTACCGGCAGATTTGCGGTGGCAAGGGCCCTGCGGATGATGCTCTTGAGGGCAGCGTGGCGGGATCTGCGGCCGGCGCTTCGAGCGCATGAGAGGCCGTGGTGGCCTAGCTCGCCAACAGGCTCGCCGCAGACGCATGGATGTGGATGGACGGACATTCTAATTAAATTTGATCTTTTGACATTTATAAGCTGTTGCCCGCGACTCCTTCCTTGTGAACAACTTAACATCACAAATTATTATGTATTTCCCGTAGGAATGAGATGTTTTTTCGGGATAAAAGCTATGTTATGTCCTATTTCAGCACCTAACCTATATGTGTGACAAGTTTCATCCCGATCCGTCCAGTGGTTGAAGCGTGATTGAGTAACAAACATTTTTCGCATTTATAATATTAGTGGGATATTATAACTTATAAGTAATGTAATTAATAACTGTAATCAATAACTACATTATAAAACATCAGTCAGGCCTCCCCAACCCGTCTGGCCAGCGTGGGGAGTGTAGGCCAAATCCTCCGTCTGTCTCCGGCAGATGAGAGAGGGTTGTGCTGATGATGATGATGATGATGAATAACCATATTAATTAAGATTTAATTTTTTGTATGTGTATAGCCGCCAGGTGGACCGACGACCTGAAGAAGGTGGCCGGTAGCGGCTGGATGCGGAGGGCAGAGGACCGGGTGTGGTGGCGTTCATTGGGGAAGGCCTATGTCCAGCAGTGGACTTCTAGGGACTGATATGATGATGATGATGATGATGATGTGTATTTAAACCTGCAATGGTTGGGTTTGGTGAAACTAAAATATGCAAAAAGAATTGCTAATTGTATCTTAACCCAAATTCCACATACAATAAACATTATGTCATTAAATAAATATCCTAACAAATATAATAATAATAAATATCTTTTATTAAAAAAAAATACATTAATAGAGTTACAGAAAAACCCCACAAAACTGAATTCTCAGTGTGACTGAGGCGAGCAGTCTCACACACAAACATTTGTAAAGTAATCGATTTTTATGCAAAGTTTACAATTTTAAACATTATTATAAGTATATAATAATGTTTCACTAACGTAGTTTCAATATATATATTTTTTAGTTACTCTTTCATTGGACATTGGGCCCGATTCTGAAGGCATAACGTTAAAATTTAACAGCACTAAAACTGTTGCTATCCTTGTCACACAGTATTATGAAGATAAAGACAAAACCAATTTTAGCGCTGTCAAATTTTAAATGTGTGGCTTGAGAATCGGGCCCAATGTCTGAATAAAATATTAAAATAAAAATAATATAACAAAAGCTTCTTCTTATTTCTAATTGATTTCGCTCATAATATACTAGCTGTGTCTGCGGCTCTTCTCGCGTGGACTATAGAATCCGCTCCCACACCCGCTCCCGCTCCCAAGCCCACTCTCACTCGCTCCCACTCCAACACCCACTACGGCTTTAACAGTACCTTATAGCAATTTGAATTGCACCGAACACTATAATTATACTTCATAGTTGTATTGAACCTACTTACTAATGTATTTGAAAACTAAACATGCAATAACTATTGATCGAATAAGCCGATTGCGATGAAAAAAATTCTAAATGTTACTCCGAGTTAAGCCCGTTTCTTCGAAAAATCCATTAAAATTGGTTCAGTAGTTTTTACGAGATGCGTACACAAACTAACAGACAAACCGACAAACAGACGAAAATTCCATACCCACTCCCGCTCCCGCTTCCGCTTCCGCTCCCGCTCCCACACCTACTCCCCTTTTCCCACGCCCACGCCCACTTCCACGCCCACTCCCACTTCCACGCCCACGCCAACTCCCACTCCAATTCCCACTCGCAGCTCCGAATGTAATCCAAACTCATCGCAATCTGAAGAGTACGAAAATACTATTATTTGCAATATATTGCATACTAACCTTACCTACTAATTGAGTTAGCGGATTGCGATGAAATAAAGACTTTTTGATGTTTTTGTGAAAACTCTATCAAAATTCGTTCAGTACTTTTTAAGTGATGCGTGTACAAACTCACAGACAAACAGACAAACAGATAAACAGACAAACAGTCAAAAATGCCAAAAATGATTGAAATGTGTTCTATTACTTATCCTTAGACCCCTCAATTTTTTTTCCATTATCTACAATATACAGACACGAGAAGTTAACGTTTTTATTTATTGATTAGATGTTACATGATGTTTCGTATCTATACGTTTAGATACAGTAGGCTTTCACTCTTGTAGCTTGAGTACATTAAGACCTCACGTCAGTTAAATGTCGGAGTATGCTAAGATCAAAGTCATCACATCTCAAGCCTACGAGGGAACGCGAAGGTAGCTTCGTAGAACAAGGCCAGTCTCCTTCCGCACTTTAGGCACATTAGTGCTATTCTCTAAAATACAAACTCACGTGCGAGTCTCACTCAAGTGATTTTACTCACTTCGAAACCTAATCCATTGGCATTCTGTACACATTCTAGAGCACTGTCGACGTGAAGTAAGTTCGTTGTTTCATCCTCTCCCGTTCGGCCCCCCTTTTTCAATGTTTCTTTTTTAATTCTATCATTTGCAATATAGTTGGGTGGGCATTGTTTAAAACTGTTCCTAATTTCAAGTCGATAGCATTAGTAATTTCTAAGATAATCAGCTGTGACAGACGGACGGAAAGACCATAAGGGTGCCGTTTTTACAATATCGGTACGGGACCCTAAAAATTACCTAAGATTTTAAAAAAGAGGTGACTAAAAAGAATTACGAAAGGAATTATGTAATGAGCTTGTAGGACGTCTAGATGGAAGTCGGTGGTCAGAGTATCCCGCTGTCTTACGTCATAAAACTCTACGGAACCCGTGTAGCGGAACTGTGAGTTACTCAACTAGTTAGTTGTGGGTTTCGTTTTCCACTTTTTAGCTTCCACTGAGCGACGCCGCGATGTGACTCGAACGTCAAAGTTCCACCCATGTGTTACTTACTTACTTGCTTGCTTACTTGCTTACTTACTTTCTTACTTACTTACTTGAGTTTTAGTTACTTATGTGTTTTATACAGATCGACTAATAAGCCGAAATTGAAACAAAGTTGATGGACGTGAGTGAGGCTAGTGAGGTGTGTCAGGATGGCGCAACGTGGCGCAACGATCCATCGTCTCTGCCTACCCCTCTGGGACATGTGCGTGTATTATGTATGTATGTATGTATGTATGTATGTATGTATGTATGTATGTATGTATGTATGTATGTATGTATGTATGTATGTATGTATGTATGTATGTATGTATGTATGTATGTATGTATGTATGTATGTATGTATGTATGTATGTATGTATGTATGTATGTATGTATGTATGTATGTATGTATGTATGTATGTATGTATGTATGTATGTATGTATGTATGTACGCAATGATTACAAGCTGGAAGTTAATTAGTAATGATTTTTATGCTGTCCTGTAAAGTTAAGGCCAATGTAGCTTATATTAGTACAGAAGGCGCACTCCCCAAGAAAGTTTATTCCATTTCTCATTAACGTAACTACTACATTCAATGCTAGACAAATTGAATACTACGCGCATGGAAGTAAGTTAATGTTACCGCTAAATTATGCAACATAGCATAGGTGCCCCGTCAAACGGGGCCGCACCGCGTATGCAGGTGAGACAGGCGTGCCCCGACTTTAAAAAAACCCCAAAACTAGCATCTATTAGGTACACACAATCATTTTAAAAATACTATCAAAATCCCCGCCAATCACTGAAAGCTTTTTAAAATCAATTTAATTTTCTCGAATTACCATCAGTCTCAGTGGATTAGTGCCGACATCGCTATCGACATCGACCGTCGATATAGTGTCGATATTGAATTATCGAAGCTTTATCAACGCTGTTTAACGAGATTCGCCTTGATTGTTACTTGGGTTCACGTTGTGGCCATACAATAGGCGAGTTGAAGTAACTCATAATTATAATTCATTTATTGCCATAAATATTCCCGTGGGTGTCGTCAAGGAGACTAAGGGAGGGATGGGTAGCAGTATTCTCCTGTGTATATTAAAATCATTACTGCTATCACCAATCCGTCTGCCAAGCGTGGTGATTATGGAAAATCCCCCAATGGACATCTAATCAAAAGTGGTATTCTATTAGGGAGGCCTATGTCCAGCAGTGGACGTATTTAGGCTGATGATGATGATTGCCATAAAGTTAGTACGTTTAAGTGGCAGCGGGCTGGTCACATCTGTCGGAGAACCGATTAATTTTTGCAATTTTTCAAGCGTCGCTAATAATCGAGTTTGATGGAACATTATGAGTTTGCAGCGCTTGCTGTGGAGACAGTGGGTCCATGGTCGATCGATACAAAAAAAGATATTAAGATACACATCATCATCATCAGGTTATTTTTGTCTCCACTGCAGGAGCATAACCCGCTCTCATCTGTCGGAGACAGACGGAGGATTTGGCCTGCACTCCCCGCGCTAGCCAGACGGGTTGGGGAGGCCTGATTGATGTTTCATAATGTATTCCCTTAGTCGCCTTGTTCGACATCCACGGAAAGAGTTGGAGTGGTCCTATTCTACACTACCGGAAACCACACGATAGTCGATAAAAAAATGACGTGTATAAATGTACCAAGTGTACTCATATGCAATAAATGATTTTGCCTTTGACTTTGACACACGGCAAGATACACATAGAAAATATTTATTTTCATAAACATGATTCAGGTTACAGCGATTCATTGGGAATTACAGTAAAGGGAGCGGGGAATTGTTCTGTAGTTCACGCAGGCGGAGCCACGCGCACAGCTAGTATACAATATGGTCACATTCTAATTGAATAATCAATTTTAATTATTTAACCCATTTTTCGAACGTCCCAAAGTTGTCCACTAGATGAAGATGACGGAGCCGTGGGCGTGGTGTTTCGCCCCTGAAAGGGGAAAGTTACCGTACAGAGGACAAAGGACAGTGTGGTTTCCGGTAGAGTAGGACAGGACCACTCCAACTCTTCCCGTGGATGTCGTACAAGGCGACTAAGGGAATACATTATAAAACATCAATCAGGCCTCCCCAACCCGTCTGGCCAGCGCGGGGAGTTGTAGGCCGAATCCTCCGTCTGTCTCCGACAGATCAGAGAGGGTTGTGCTCCTGCAGTGGAGACAAAAATAACCTGATGATGATGATGAACAAAGGACAGAATTATTTTCTTTGCGGGGGGATCAAGCAGGGTGCTCCGATAAAGAGCTCCCGAGCAAGTACCGGGCACCTCCCCGATATGACCTAGATGTCTAAAGGCCATGGGAGTACATGGGATTGTACGCTAGGTATTGGGCAGTGTATCTTGTCACAGCCTGTAGAACTTTGACCGCCTCGATAACTTGATCACTTTGTACAATTGTACAAGTTGATCCTGGGTTAGATGTTATACTTGTAAATTCTCCAATCCTTGTAAATTCCATAGCACAGAAGATAATCCTAATTTGGAATTAGACAAGTTTATGTATGTATGCATATATTTATTACAAAAATCTGATTTAGTGGCCGCACAATCGTTGAATAGTCAAGTGACCCGATAAGTGCAAATTGTCGATTTTAACGAAGTCCTCCTCATCGATTAGTGGCAACTCGTTTGCGTTTAGCAAATATTTATTATAGAAATCTCTAAAATAAACTATATTCTAATGAAATAAATAATAAATAAATATGTCTATATTTCATTCCAGATTAATAGTCCTATGAAAACCAACGCTATTTACGTCTCGGTAACATATACATGAAAGGGTCACCAGCAGCAAAAATAGGTTTGTATTACCAAGTAAACTTTGCGGTCCACTTAGGAACACCATCTATTGTGTATTTTGTTTTCGAGACGCAAATGCGTTTGTTTTCATAGGACTATTAATCTGGAATGAAATATACAAACATGTGGAACAGATAAGTGTCAGCAGCTGATTATTCCTCAAATAATATATTCCAAAATCTCAGCCCCTGAATTTTTATGTAACTTTTTCTAATGAACTAAAGATTATATTATATATACCTAACAGTTACGCCTTGGTCCCAGAGAGGTAGGCTATCGTTCTATCCTAACAAACGTCACCAAGCGACTTTCCTTTACCCGCAAAAGTACTACAACAAACAAACAAAAAAATTTATAAGAGGTAATTTTGTTTACGTCAATCTAAATCCCTATTTATCGTATACATAAAAGGATATTATATTTGGTCCAATTTAAAACTAGTTTGGATAGATAATGCGAAACCATTACAGCTTATTTTACTCTTTCACATTCACAATGAAACTTGTGCAGTTACTACTCAGAACATTTAATTATTTACTAAATATTGACATTATTTAACCGTAGCGTCAATATTTAGTAATAATTAAATGTTCTGCGTAGTAACTGCACAAGTTTCATTGTGAATGTGAAAGAGTTGTGGCTACTTGTGTGGTACAGAGCGATTGTTTGGAACGCTCCATCTAGTAGTACATAGAGATCGTTGCTGGATTGGTACTTTTTTTCATGGTTTTATGTTTATTTTTAGTTACATCCTTTTTAGCATTAAGACATCTGGTAGATAGCTAGTTCAGTTTGAATTTTATCTGACCAATCACACGACATGGCGTGAGCTTGACCGGGCCAATCAGCGTGCCCCCCACATCTCATCACTTTGACAGAATTGTCTGTTTTAGGAGTCTACTAGTCAGTCGATAGGAGTTGTTTTATTAGTTCCATAACTCGTCTGGTCTAACGCTATCAGCTTTACGAGTAACTTGCGGTCCAAATAAGCAATGAAAATAAAGCATAAATTTTATATCCCATCAAAATCGTTGATCGTAAACATGACCGTTAAATATTGTGAAACGTTTGATAAATCTCAGTCTATTACCGAGATGTTTTGTAATTTCGTAACTTAGAACATGTAAACTGGCGTCGAGCGGCGAATCAGCAACAAGGTGGGTAGCTTAAAAAAAAACTTACAGCCTTTCGAAAATGAAACACGTAGCAAGTCTCAAACATCGTCGCAGTGTGGCCTGTCTTTCGGTTTTCTACAGGTTACATTTTGGGGAGTGTGTCCAGGAATTGTACGATTTGATTCCCGCACTCCCCTACCATCATCGCACTACCAAGCGTGGGGGGGGGGGACTTCATTCTTATGTAGTAGACATACCACGCTCTCGTACGAAGCGTTTTGTTTCCTCTTTTATAATGCGATCTGCTAAGGAATGGAACTTCCTGCCAGCTTGGGTATTAGGCCTCATCGCCACTTACCATCAGGTGAGATTGAGGGCCAGTGTAAGTGTATATCAGGAATAGACAATAAAACACATTTGCGACTCGGAAATAGAATAAACAATAGATAATGTTCCGAAGGAGACCGCGAAGTTGACGTGGGAATACCAACTTGTTTTTGCTGGTAGTATATCTTTCATGTACATGTATATGTTGTTTCCGAGACGCAAAGAGCATTGGTTTTCGTTTGCTATTTCACTTAGAAAGAAAACCAAGTTTCGTCAAAATCGGTTTAGCCGTAACGGCATATACGTACTCGTAGGTCATCATCATCATGTCAGCCCTTAGCTGTCCACTGCTGGACATAGGCCTTCCCCAATGAACGCCACCACACCCGGTCCTCCGCCCTGCGCATCCAGCCGCTTCCGGCCACCTTCTTCAGATCGTCGGTCCAACTGGCGGAGGCGCGGCATCCCACTCTGCGCGAGCCAGCCCGCGGTCTTCACTCCAGAACTCGTCTGGTCTGCAACATAGGTGGCCTGCCCACTGCCACTTCGGCTATGTCGGTCTTCGTCGGTATTAGAATGCAATTTCTAACTTGGTACACCTATATAATAATTTCTCCACAGATGAAAAGTAAACTTTACCTTGCGTTGGCGTTGTCTGCAATATTATATAAAGCTCAAACCGCTAGTATTGACAAAGAATATCAGAAGGAAAAAACCAAAGAGATACAAGAGCTGGAGAAAGAGAAGAGTGATCTATTTAAACAAATCAATGAGGCCATAGACGACAGTGTCAGAACGCTGAAGAAAGCAAACGATTCTGATGCTGTGGCTGGCATAGCGTACGTAGAAGAACTTAAAAAGCAGATTAGTGATCTAAACGGCACTGATGATAACGTAAATTATAACCCAGAAGACTTATTAAAAAGTAGAAGAATGTTACAGGAACAAGACAATGCAAAAGCACTGGAAAGACAATTAAATCTAGGTACTGCTATTGGTAAAACTAAGGGTGCAGCTTTCGATGTGGAAAAGATACTAGGAAAGCCGGGATCAAATAGATACGAGGAGCAATTTGCGAATAGGGTTATAATACAGAAACAGCTAGACGAATGGTTGCTTGAGAGGGAGGCTAAAAAGGCGAGGATAAAGGAATATAATACAGCACATAACTCAAGAACGAGGAAGCCAGAGGTATGTCCAAGGTATGGAATACTTAAGCATGCGAAGAAGGACACTAGAAGGCGGCGTGGCAAGTCAAAACACTCGGGATATTACCCCTGTTGCAGGAAGTGCTGCAAGAAATCGTACCTAGGCTGTTTGTAGAACCACTTTGTCAATCTGAAAGCAACCCGCTAGGGTGACGCCAAACGATTCTATGTACTACTAGATGGAGCGTTCCAAACAATTGCTGTGTTCCACGCAAGGAGCCGCTACTCGGTTAGATTCACAATAAAACTTGTGCAGTGACTACGCAGAACATTTAATTATTACTAAATATAGACGCTACGGGTAAATAGCGTCAATATTTAGTAAATAATTAAATGTTCTGCGTAGTAACTGCACAAGTTTCAAAGTAAATGTGAACAAGTTGCGGCTCCTTGCGTTGAACAGAGCAATTGTTTAGAACGCTTCATCTAGTAGTACATAGAGATCGTTGGTGACGCCATAGTGTTTTCTTTCGATAAACATTCAACCTTTTCCATAAACATTCTTCACATGTATTATTGACTTGAAATCGCTTAATGACATGGATTTTTTTTCTGATTCAAAAGTGCCCTTATCCTCTGAAGAAGTTTTTGGATTTGGGCGACGTGACTGTTTGACCTAAAAAGTCGTTACGTTACTTGCTACACCCTTTGGTAAATTTACATTGAAACCACTAAATAATAATGTTCCACCTATTATATGACTTGTAATTTATGGTAAAATAAACAAACAAATACAAATTACTTATACGCTGTCCAATGATCTCTATGTTCTACTAGATGTAGCGTTCCAAACAATCGCTCTGTTCCACGCAACTGCGGTTCCCAACTCGATTACACTCACAATGAAACTTGTGCAGTTACTACATCATCATTGTCATCATGTCAGCCTTCAGCGTCCACTGCTGGACATAGGCCTTCCCCAATGAACGCCACCACACCCGATCCTCCGCCCTCCGCATCCGGCCGCTTCCGGCCACCTTCTTTAAGTCGTTAGGCAGTTACTACGCAGAACATTTGTTACTAAATATTGACGCTACGGGTAAATAGCGTCAATATTTAGTAAATAATTAAAGGTTCTGCGTAGTAACCGCACAAGTTTCAGAGTGAATGTGAACGAGTTGCGGCTCCTTGCGTGGAACAGAGCGATTGTTTAGAACGCTCCATCTAGTAGTACATAGAGATCGTTGACGCTGTCGCTACAAAAAACACACGTAGTTCCAATAACCAGGAATCAGAATTAGGTAATGTCTGAAGATATTGAATCAAGTATCTTAATAAAACAAGAACTTCAGAAGCATTTCTAGTCGATCGGTGTTGATTAATGTAAGAAATCACGTGAGAGCTGTTCACATACAAATAGGTTCCGGACTTTAACTAAATCATAATGTTATTTTGTTAATACAAAGAAATTATGTAATTATCGTCTCTGCCTACCCCTCTGGGACCAAGGAGTGAGCATTATGTATGTATGTATAGTTATTATGTAGTCTATTATCAACTTATCCACCCTACTCCCCCCTCTTACTGCCTGGTCTCACACACTGTAAGGTTAGAAATATAGAATACTAGCTGGTGCCCCAGACTTCGTCTGCGCAGGATTAGTATTTCGAGTAGCTTATATTAGCGTGGCGTAGAAAAGAACTAACATTATCACATTAAAATTATAATTTTATGGCGCACGCCAGAATAGCTCGCAGATGGTAGGTTTTTTCCTACTTACTTGATATTTTGGACAATTCACACAATATCTTTATAAATTGTAGCCTATGTGTTATTCTGATGTATAAGCTATATTATTGTAAAGTTTCATTAAAATCCATTCAGTAGTTTTTACGTGAAAGAGTAACAAACATCCATCCATACTTACAAACTTTCCCGTTTATAATATTAGTAAGATATACATATATAGCAACCTTTCAACTGAAAATTAAAAAATCAGCAATGACGCAACGCCGTGGGGTGATCCTATTACATAATGTACAACGAGTGGTGTACTTAGCATTATTCATTCCTTGTATCATGTAATTCATAAAAATGTTTTCCCAGAATTAAACTGCCTTTAATATCATAAAAAGCTCAATCTATGTGACATACTGTCGGTTAGAACTTCGAATCGATTCTCCAACTGATCCTCATGTCCGACAGACACCGAAGTCTCACCATAAGGATTCTTTCGTAAATTGAAATGAAGATAGAAAGTTAACTCAATACAAAGATTAAAAATGACTATCAATGCATAAAATTAAAATTGAGTTCAAATTTACCTTTTGGGAGAGACTGGTGCCTGAAAAAAGGATATACCTAAGAAATCTGGTCAACAGGCTCCCCCGGAATTTGGGCGCATCGTTTTATTGCCCTATCAAGCATTTAGATAATACGTACCTGATAATTCCTGAAAATTACCTGAAAATTACTGAAAATTACCTGATAATTACTGAAAATTACCTGAAAATTACTGAAAATTACCTGATAATTCCTGAAAATTACCTGATAATATACGAGTACTTACTGACCATAGTCCTATAAAACTAAGTTCAATGGACCTAGTTTGCTCAGTCCAGCAGCAGACACCTTCCTAAAGCTTCTTAGAATTTCAACTATGGACAAAAGACTGATCAAGTGATTAAGAGTTTAAAATCTAGGGGAGGTTGCGGGGGAGATTGGTTAAGTTGAACTTAAGTTAAGAAAGCCTCGTTAACCTAGTGGTTTAGTCAATGGACTCGAACGTTCGAGGTGTGGGTTTTATTCCCACTGGGGATAGACGGCTTTGTACAACTTGGTCTCAGTCTGGACGCTGGACCACGCTAGTCAGGATATTCTGTACAGGAGACACTTCTAGTTTGAAAATTGACAAGTGTTTGAATATTTAGACCGCCTCGTTGTGTTAGGTAGCTTGGACTCGAGCGGAAGAGATCCTGGGTTCGATTCCCAATTTGTACAGACAACTTTGAGCATGTTGTTATATTTTTGAATTGTCCTATCCTTGTTTAATTTTCATAGCACAGGAGAAACTCCTAGTTTGGAATTAAATTAATAATTTTGTATTTTTTTAAAATGCTAGTTTTGTCGTACAACGTTCGTCGAATAATAACGACCGTATTTAGAAAACTGCTGATCCTGGATCAGTCAATTATTTGAGTAAAGACTCAAAAGCCAGGTTTGGATGAGATCTTCATTTCGGACGACAGCAAAATTTAAAAGAGTGGAAAATACGTGGCAAAACGTCAATTTCCCAGAACGTCCATTCTAGATTCGTCCATGAGACGAAACCCTAATAAATAAATCCTTCGCGCCCGTATGTGCGTTTCCCAAATGGTTTTATGATTATAACCGTACCGCTGGAGCAGTGTGTGCCGATCAAATATTTACCTTGGATGTAATTCAGTTAATTGTGAACAGAGCTCTGGTGGAATTTTTAAAGGTTCATAATTTATTTCGTAGTTGCTTTCGCCAAATTTTCGGTATTTGATGTCACTAAAACATAGCGCTAGACCTGACTGTTTAAAATCCATTTATCACTCATTTTATTAGATAGATAGATAGATAAACTCTTTATTGCACCCAAATTAAGGATAACAATAAAATAGGTACGGATTTTTGGAAAGTGTACAAAGGCGGCCTTATCGCTTAAAGCGATCTCTTCCAGGCAACCTTTCTGATTTTATTCCACGGTTTGAATGGGTGAAAACCGATTCCTTTAGATCTAAACTACCCAGTGACCTACAAACCTATTACAAGCCGTGTGGTTTCCGGCTTCCAATAGGGCCACCCTCAATCATCCCGTGATTGGAATGCACCAGGACAGGCAGCAGCGATCTCCTGTCTATAGACAGGATATTGTCTGGCGTGTGCACCCGACTCTTAGTTGTATATTATTATTTTTGTTTATGTGTAATGTTGCACTGTATGTGTTTTGTTGCAGCCAATAAATATTCTATTCTATTCTATTCTATTCTATTCTATTCTATTCTATTCTATTCTATTCTATTCTATTCTATTCTATTCTATTCTATTCTATTCTATTCTATTCTATTCTATTCTATTCTATTCTATTCTATTCTATTCTATTCTATTCTATTCTATTCTATTCTATTCTATTCTATTCTATTCTATTCTATTCTATTCTATTCTATTCTATTCTATTCTATTCTATTCTATTCTATTCTATTCTATTCTATTCTATTCTATTCTATTCTATTCTATTCTATTCTATTCTATTCTATTCTATTCTATTCTATTTTATTCTATTCTAATCTGTTCTGTTCTGTTCTGTTCTATTCTATTCTATTCTATTATGTTCTGTTCTGTTCTGCTCTGCTCTGCTCTGCTCTGCTCTGCTCTGCTCTGTTCTGTTCTGTTCTGTTCTGCTCTGCTCTGCTCTGCTCTGCTCTGCTCTGCTCTGTTCTGTTCTGTTCTGTTCTATTCTGTACTATTATTTATTAAGATCATTACTGCGATCACCAATCCGCCTGCCAAGGTGGTAATTATGGCAAATCCGCCAATGGATAGTCCACTAAAAGTGATTTATTTTGGCTGATGATGTCTATAAAAACTATAGTTACCTTTTTTGTGAAGGTTTCGTTTTCAATACAGCCATTTTTCACCACAGAAATGCCGTCTCAATATAAAGCCATTGCTTAATCTTACTTCCCATATCAGCACACTGCCTCTGAATCCACAATGAACACTCACAATGTTTGTTGGATGCTCTCAATCAAATCGATTTAAGGGGCATGTCATTACTGCTATCCTGGAGTCTATTATTTCTAATAACTTTAGGGCCTGTAGGCTCCGGATTCCCACTAAGCACCAAGGTGTATTCCTCAGTCCCGACTTCTGGCCCGAGGGAGTCGTGTTTAGACGATATAGGGAGGCAAAGACTTTAAAACCCCCAAAAATAGTGTGTGTTTAATTAATTAGGGTTATATAATGTATGTATTTCTAGGCTAAGGTATTTATCTATGGGCCAAGTTGCCTGAAAATAAAGGATTTATTATTATTATTATTACATAGACTCGTATAGTTCCATTGAAGTAGGTCTGGCCAGCGCGGGGAGTGTAAGCCAAATCCTCCGTCTGTCTCCGGCAGATGAGAGAGGGTTGTGCTCCTGCAGTGGAGACAAAAATAACCTGATGATGAGGTATGGTAAACAAGGTCAACCAACACAAGCTTTTTTGGCATTCAAGCATTTCAACTACCCTCATTGCCGTGTGGTTCCCGGCTTAGAATAGGGCCACCCCTATCTTTCCCGTGGGTGTCGTCAAGGCGATTAAGGAACTGCACCAAGAACGGGCAGGAGCGTTCTCCTGTGTGTGTATGTTAAGATCATTACCAATCCGCCTGCCAAGCGTGGTGATTATGGCAAATCCACGCGTATCTATAAATCTGCGTACTCAATCAAAAGTCATGCGGATATATATTATTAGTTAGTATACACTATATAATAAGTGTAATGCTCGGCTGAATTCAGATTGCGATGAGTTAGGACTACATTTGGAGTGAAGGTAATGGTAGTGGCAATGTATTTGTCTCGTTCGCACTTGAGTCGCATGCCTCATTGATTCGGTAGAAATAGAAAGAGCTGTACTGCCTTTTGGGGCTATGGCAGACTGCAATTCTGAATAGGTAGGCGGACCGACTAAATCTAGTTTTCTAGACTAATCACCGACATTTTTTCTATCTATTCAGAATTGCTATCCGCGATGGTGGCATGCCAGAATAAGGCATACCTTTTGAGGACTGTTCCGTGCAGTGACTGCCCCTTAAAGACGATTTCGCCGATATGTCCACATCCTTCCGTCTGGCCATTCGTCCCTCCGCATGCAAAACTCCGCAACCCTTCCTATCTGAACAGATAAGACGTTTGGGATGGAAAGCTTGGTATACAATTTTCCACGATTCACTCCAGTTTTAGACAGCTCTATTTGGTTTATTTAAAAAATGAGAGGAATAAAAAAAAAGGGAGTGGAGTAAAGACTGACTATATTGACTTTACGTGGTGTTAAGTTCTATTTGATCCTGAGTTTTTTGTTCATAACTTATTCCTTAAGTGTCGTTGTCATCAACTTTAATGTCGCCGGTCCATCTGCCAGGAAGATGTCTCACACAGCACTTATTAGTCTGTTATATGACAGATGTGGTTTGCCTTTCCTTTTTTTTACTATTCAAATCAATCTAGTTATTCATCATATGAGCCCTTAGATGTCCACTGTTGGAAATAGGCCTTCCCCAATGAACGACACCACACTCGATCCTCCGCCTCCAGCCAATTCCAGCCACCTTCTTCAGGTCGTCGGTCCACCTGCCCCACCCTGCATGCTGATCCGCGGTCTCCACTCCAGAGCCCGTCTACTCCAACGGCCGTCAGACGCAGATGCGGAAGTGTGAAGGGGAGCAGATTCTGTAGTCCACGCGAGTGAAGCCGCGGGCACAGTCTTTCTAACTTATAGCGTCCTCGGCGCTGGCGGGCGGCAGAGCCCAGTAGTGGGTACTGCCAGCTGTGCTCTGTTGTGCGGGCGACGTTTAACTGGCGGGGAGATGTGAGTACCGCTTCTGTATTCTTTGACGGCGCCATGACGTCTATTTGTGTACCTAACATCAGTTCTGCGACTAGGGAAGTGTCAGCGATGCCTAGGCAGAGGGCGCAGACCTTGGACGGGCACAAAATTGATCTGGGTGGGCATTTTTAAGAGCGCCGTTATACAAGCTCGCACCGGGCGAGCGTAACATATATATTCTTTATTGCACATAAATTTTACAAAAAAATAAAGGGTATAACATAAAAGTGTACAAAGGTGGACTTATCTCTATAAGAGATCTCTTCCAACCTTCACTGTGAGAAAAGCTAAAACAAGCGGTAGGTCAAAAAGTATAAAAATAAAATGTGCATGGATACATGGACTACCCCGCCCTTTCGCCAAGCTCACGAAATTCCACCCGAATTCTGGGTAAATTCTCCCCATATCTGTTTAACCTTCCAGCGCCGTGGGTAGGAAGGTAAAGATAAGATAGCGGGCTACGGACCGCCGATTCCTTACCCATTTGTATTATAGGCATTGGCATCTCTGTTGCGGTGGTACCAATGTACGTGAACTCATATAATTCCCGCTTAACAACTGTAATTCAACTTGTACACACATACATATACAAAATGCTCATGCCTTGGTCCCAGAGGGGTAGGTAAAGACGATGTATCGCCACTTTGCGCGACTGACACACCTCAGTAGCTTCCCTCACATTTATCAAGCTTTTCATGCAACTTGTATCTAATAAATCATCATCATCAGCCCGAAAGAGTCCACTGTTGGACATAGGCCTCTCCCAAGGTGCGCCACTGAATCCGATCTTCGGCTCTTCTCATCCAGTCACTGCCAGCCGCTTTACGCAGATCGTCGCTCCATCTAGCCAGGGGGCGTCCCACACTACGCTTGCCCAGTCGCGGTCTCCACTCGAGTACTCGTTTACCCCAGCGGTAATCGGTTCTCCGACAGATGTGACCAGGCCACTGCCATCTATTAAATGCCTTCAGAATATTATTTATTCTTATTTAATTTGATTGTGTTTGTGTAAAATTTGATTTGACCTGTAACAGAAGTTATTAATAAAGTATGTCATATAGACATCTATCATCTATCCATCTCTGCTGCAATCCCTTAGCCTTGAAAGCCTTAGCAAAGAACCACACGGCCATAAATTATACTACCTACTTCCGATCTCTGGATATGCTATGACCAACGCCATACTACGATCTACAATCTTTATGTACTACTAGATGGAGCGAACCAAACAATTGTTCTGTTCCACGCAACTGCGGCTCCGGGAGCCGCAACTCGTTCACATTCACTTTGAAACTTTTAATTAAGGCCTACGTTACGCTATTTACCCGTAGCGTCAATATTTAGTAATAATTAAATGTTCTGCATAGTAACTGCACAAGTGTCAAAGAAAATCTCCCGGAGCCGCAGTTGCATGGAACAGAGAGATTGTTTGGAACGCTCCATCTACTGTCTTAACTGAATACTTCGTTTACCTCAATTGATGATGTAAGCGACGATATTATTTGGCAAGGCTGATCTTTGGTAAAAAAAAAAACAAAGCATATGAAACCAATTTATTGAACAACCAACCAAGAGATATAAACAAATACATTTACTCCTACAAAACTAGTTCCCTGATCAGTAACCCACTGATGAAAGAGCCCAATCCGGTTGTGCAGCGTAGGCAGGTGGATGTTGATGAGGGCTGTGACTCCAACTAGGACACCCTGACTGGTGTCCTTCTCCTCAGGATCAAGAGTTTGATGGCAGATGAGACCACCGCCTTCTGCTTCCTAATACAGAGTAATATAAAATCCTACTAATATTATAAATGCGAAAGTTTGGATATTTGGATGTTGGTCATCATGCTTCAACCACTGGACGGATCGTGATCAAACTTGGCACACATGTAGGTTAGGTCCTGGAATAGGACATAGGATAGTTTTCATCCCGAAAAAACATCCCATTCCTACGGGAAATACATAATAATTTGTGATGTTAAGTTGTCCACGCGGACGAAGTCGCGGGCAACAGCTAGTTTTTAATACTAACAAGATTTTTTAGGGTTTCGTAATAAAGGCATCCGGTGTGGTTCTCGGGCACCCAAGCTGGCAGGGAGTTCCATTCCTTAGCACTTCGCATTATGAACGAGGAAGCAAAACGCTTCGTGCGAGAGCGTGGTATGTCTACTACATAAGGATGAAGTCCCTCACCACGCCTGGTAGTCCGTTGACGGAAAGGGGATGGGGTAACCTATAGAAAACCGAAAAACAGGCCACACTGCGATAGGGATGAGAGAAGATGATCCAGCAGTGGACGTCGACAATGAAGTCAATAAATGATACATACGAAATTCCCCAAGACGCTGTCTTTGGCAGCCGTGCAGTAGTACAGTCGACACCATCGCAGCAGAGTCACCTCGCATTCAGTCCTAGGGATAATCCTCAGTTGCTGCTTGAACAGCTGTTTTCCTGTCGACCAGCTCTGGAAGTAGAATAAGTCAGTATTCAAAAATGAATGAAATGAATGAAACGAATGAATTTAATGAAATCAATGAAATGAATGAAATTGATGAAATAAATGAATGAAATTAATGAAATTAATGAAATGAATCAAATGAATCAAATGAATGAAATGAATGAAATGAATGAAATGAATGAAATGAATGAAATGAATGAAATGAATGAAATGAATGAAATGAATGAAATGAATGAAATGAATGAAATGAATGAAATGAATGAAATGAATGAAATGAATGAAATGAATGAAATGAATGAAATGAATGAAATGAATGAAATGAATGAAATGAATGAAATGAATGAAATGAATGAAATGAATGAAATGAATGAAATGAATGAAATGAATGAAATGAATGAAATGAATGAAATGAATGAAATGAATGAAATGAATGAAATGAATAAAATGAATGAAATGAATGAAATGAATGAAATGAATGAAATGAATGAAATGAATGAAGTGAATGAAATGAATGAAATGAATGAAATGAATGAAATGAATGAAATGAATGAAATGAATGAAATGAATGAATGAATACAAATACAAATACAAATAACTTTATTGGTTCAAGAACATTAGGGTCCTTATACTAGATATATCTATGTAGATATATTATTACAAGCAGTAGCCTGGCTCCCAAACTAGGATTCCCTGTTCTATGGGTAGCCAGTCTTTCATTGAAAAAGTGAACAAATGTTGTAAAAAAATTAAGTTTAACTCTGTAGTAGTACTAAAACAACCTAAAGACAACACAACACAAGCAGGTATGTTGTTTCCTATACAATACATACCAGCAGTAGGTAATATCCAAAATTTTGTACTTAGTCCTCTTTTACACGACTTAGCTTTTAAACACTTAAAAATTCCAACACGATATATATTCACAGAAACATCCTTTGCACATTAACTTATTACTATTATTAATTAAATAGATTTGTTTTATATAATTTTAATATATTAACAGTTACACTTCAGATTTTACTTTACTTTTCAAACATTTGATAACCTACTTAATTTAGTTCGCTTACAGTGTCAAATTGCGCGTGACAGTCGTCCAGGCGACTAAGGGATTGCACTATGAACGGGAAGCAGCGTTCTCCTGTGTATATTAAACTCATCACTGTGACCACCAAC
This sequence comes from Esperia sulphurella, assembly GCA_947086405.1. Taxonomy (NCBI): domain Eukaryota; kingdom Metazoa; phylum Arthropoda; class Insecta; order Lepidoptera; family Oecophoridae; genus Esperia; species Esperia sulphurella. The sequence goes on from OX352282.1 coordinate 8,001,981, forward strand.
CCGACTGCCAAATGCGTGGTGGTTATGGCAAATCCCCAATGGACAGCCCACCAAAATTGTCATTCTATTGGGGAGGCTTATGTTCAGCAGTGGACGTATTTGGACGTATTTGGCTGATGATAATCTCATTGAGCGATATTTGCGCATTCGACCATTCACAACACGCGTTGCTATGACATTTTTATCCATTCCTTTATTCATATACGTCGACTGAATTACAAAAGAGCGTATGACATAATTTGTGGACGAGTTAGGAAGTGGAAAAGTTAGGAAGTGGACAATTAGATTAGATTAGATTTATTTATTTCACTTTTACATCTTAAAAATTCAATTTTACATTTCTAATATGGTAAAAGGGATCGTCATAAAATAAAATAATGTATAAATTACAATGTCAATAACTCAAATAATGTCATAGTATATAACATACTATCTATGTCATTATATAATATTAAAATAAAAATTTAAAAATACACTTGGTATTAAATTATCACAAATTAAAGTAAACGTCAGAGGGCCCACCAATTATATTTTTTAGAAAATTCATTTATGGAATAATATTCATTTTCCAACAAAAGGTTTTTCAGTTAGGAAGTAAACTAGTTAGGAAAGTGAACGATGTCGTCCTAAAGACTTGTTACAAAGCAATACCATTATATTACCTTTAGCATAGAATCGTTTTTTTTTCAGGAAAATAAAATTTAAGGCAGATAAATATCTGAATTTTGTTTACCGAAGTTGCCATGGCCGTTGTAGCGGTACAAATACCGTCGAAGTCTTGATTCCATCTCACGTATGGTATTTTATTAACGAACTGGTTAAACTGCCAGGGCTCCTTTAGTTCCTGCAAGCACTAAACTGTTTATTCCCTGGCTGCGAAGCTGATACTAGGGTTATATTATTTAGCGATGTAGCGATGCTCTGCAGGTGTTTGATAAAGCTAAGGTTTACATGGGGTGTACAAATAAATATTATGATTATGTATATTTCATTCCAGATTAATAGTCCTATGAAAACCAACGCTATTTACGTCTCGGTAACATATACATGAAAGGGTCACCAGCAGCAAAAATAGGTTTGTATTACCAAGTAAACTTTGCGGTCCACTTAGGAACACCATCTATTGTGTATTTTGTTTTCGAGACGCAAATGCGTTTGTTTTCATAGGACTATTAATCTGGAATGAAATATATATAAAAACATCAAAATTGAAAAACTTATTAGGAGATAAAATAACCTGATGATGATCATGATGAAAGGACTATATTTTGACTAACGAAGTCGCGGGCAATAGCGTTAAATAGATCTCACCACCACTGCCAGGTTATAGGCTGGAAACCTGTAGTAGCTTTGGGAGTATACGCGGCGTATAGTCCGCCACTGCTGAGTGCTGCTGCCGCCGTACCTTACCAGGGTTTGGAGAACCCCCGCCACCACTTGCACTGAGCTTATGTCCACTTTATACCTGGATCAGATAAATTATTATGCTATCGGTAGGTGTAGTATACATGAGACGCAGTCTAGATGGACCTTAAAAGAAAGCCAAAAGCGGTAGACGTGACGCTAAAGTAGTGTTAATGCGCTCATCATCATCAGGTTATTTTTGTCTCCACTGCAGAAGCACAACCCTCTCTCATCTGCCGGAGACAGACGGAGGATTTGGCCTACACTCCCCGCGCTGGCCAGACGGGTTGGGGAGGCCTGACTGATGTTTTATAATGTATTCCCTAAGTCGCCTTGTACGACATCCACGGGAAGAGTTGGAGTGGTCCTATTCTACTCTACCGGAAACCACACGGCAAACCACGCGGTTAATGCGCTCGTCTTATGTAAATGGAGTCGAGGTTCCAAATCCGGGCCCGTTTTAGTGAGTTTTTGGAATCTGAAGTGTAATTTACTGTATATGTATAATACTTTACTCGCCTTTGTACACAAAATTTGTAACTGTATTTACTTTTAAAATTTGTGCAATAAAGAATATATATATGTATATATGATAATATAGTTTGACCGCTTCATCGGCATAGTGGCTTTGTCTTTGGATTCAAATGCCAAAAGTTGTGGTTGATGTTTCGATTCCATTACAACTTCGGGAGTGAATACCGCGGACCGATATGGGCAGCGTGGGACGCCCCAAGCCAGATGGACCAACGACCACCGACGGTGGTCTAAGCGGCTAGATGCAAAGGGAGTGTGATGTTTACTTTGGAAGGCCAATATCCAGAAGTGGACGTCAAGAGTATGTTGTTAGGCTGATTAATAATAATTGTAACCAAAGACAATATATACTTTGTAACTTACTTTTTCATATTGGTCAGGAAACAATGCGAAGAAGTAAGTATCCTTAGCTCAGTTATTATGCTTCCAGCGCAAAAGGCCCGATACGTGTTTTTGGTAGCGTCGTAAGGCCGGTAAATGAAAACCTGCATTTAAATAGAGGGTAACAAAAGCTAGTTATAAGCATATAGGATATCGTGTAAAAGCTAAAAATAGGATGTTTTTCTGTTATTTGTACTTTTTTTTCATGTGTATTTTTGGAGCCAAATTTTACCTGCTTCGTTATACTTTTAGTATAAGAATTTTTTTTTAGTTTAAAAATAATATACTAAAATCGAAAATTTTGACCATAAAATAATAATTCAGGACCAGATGTATGATTTTATAAGCATTTGCACCAAGCTATTTAAAGGATGGACCTCCTACCAGATGGACCGACGACCTTAAAACCAGATGAAAATGGCGGCGGAACGAGTGATGGCGGGAAACCTAAGTCCAATAATGGACATACACAGTAAGTACACTACACTAAGTACTTATTCATTATCTACAATTCTATAGAAAATCTACTGAAATATAAATTGGACAAAACTTGCATGATGTTTTAGATCTCCAAGCTTGACTTCCAATCCCGTATAGGTTAGTTTAACTCTGACAAGAGGATGCTAGAATCAAAGTAGTATTGTAAATGTGAAAATGCGGACGTCCGAACAAATATTCAAACACTTATTAATTTCTAAACTAGAATTTGTCCTGTACAGAACAGCTTGCCCAAACCTATCATCGCTTTGGGAGAGGCCTCGGTTAGACTGTATTAAACGGGACTCTATAGGAAAATAGATCATTTTAGTCGGAATCTATGACCCCATAGTTTATGGTACTACAGAGTGAGGAGAGTCGAGAGGACTGACTTTTGTCAATTTTCTATCAACCCCAGCCGTAACAGGGGATGAAAACCACAATTTTAAAAGTGTAAGGAGCATAGCGTCAAAAAATATCGATTTAGGTTAGAAAGCAACGGCTTTCTGTTCTGTAATCTGTAGACCACAAACCCAGAAATAACTTTCTTTTTGGCTGAAAAGTCTTTTTCCCATAGAGTTCTCTATTGCTCCAGGTAGAACAGTTGACATATTATATTCTGTGCTCATTCTATCTTCTTAGGGGGCCAGGAAGACCTTCGACCTTTCAGGATCTTTTGTGCCAAACCCCTGACCACCAACAGTGCCCCAAGCCGATTTGTTAGACTTCACAAAAGCCTTAGAATTTCTTCTTTGGTACATGCATGTTTCCTTACGATGTATTCCTTCACCGAAAAGCCTGAAAGCCGTACTAAGTTTCGAAAAACGCGGGGTTTGTACCAGGACCTCATGAACTTGAGGCGATCCACAACCAACTGTTCTGTTTTTAGAGCTGGAGCCAAATGTTAATAAAAAATAATATAGGTACCTCATTATGGGTAATATTATCATCATAAGTATATGCCTTGGAGGTTTCTATCGAATATAATATTATATACAAAACGTAGCTCTTATAAAAATACATTTCAGTAATGTCATTTTGTCATCAATCTCATAAACAGGATATTATTTACACAAATCACAGATAAATCACATTTATTTTTCGTTAAGATCGGATGTCTCTCAATTTCATATAATATATACAAACGTATTCTTCGCGTGTCTGTACTCTGAGAATATTTGCAAAAAAAATATTGGGGGTCTAACAACGATCTCTATGTACTACTAGATGGAGCGTTCCAAACAATCGCTCTGTTCCACGCAAGTAGCCACAACTCTTTCACATTCACAATGAAACCTGTGCAGTTACTACGCAGAACATTTAATTATTACTAAATATTGACGCTACGGTTAAATAATGTCAATATTTAGTAAATAATTAAATGTTCTGAGTAGTAACTGCACAAGTTTCAAAGTAAATATGAAAGAGTTGTGGCTACTTGCGTGGAACAGAGCGATTGTTTGGAACGCTCCATCTAGTAGTACATAGAGATCGTTGGGGTCTAAGTAACAAAACATACATTAAGATAATTTTTGGAATTTTGGTCTGTTAGTTTATGCACGCATCACGTAAAAACTACTGAACCGATTCTAATTAAAAAAAAATATCAGCACTTAATTTTTTTTCAGGTTTCAATGATTTACAAAAATAAAAAGAATAATAAAAGAACTAAAAAAATAACAAGTATTTAAAAATAAAAAATAAACCGTCGTTGTGGTCACACTGGGGCGTTGTGCCCCAATTCTAATGGAATCAGCAAAACGTAGGGTTTAATTAATGTCATTTAGTTTTTATTTCATTGAAATCGGCTTACTCAATCAAAAGTTATGTGAATTTATAGTTTTAAAACTTACTGAACAATGCTTAGCGGAGTTCGGATTGCGATGAGTTGGCGGCGGTGGTAGTGATAGTTTGTATATGCGGGAGCGGGAAATAAAAATATTAATGCTGTAGTCCACGTAAGCGGACCCGCGGGCACAGCTAGTATCATAATAAGAATAACATATAATATAATGTCAAAAATTTATTTCAGTAAAAGAGAAATTAATAAAAGAGATTTTGTATGAAATTAAAATCAGAGTAGGTCTTCTTTGACGAGAATTCGATGAAGGGGTCATCCAGGAAAGACGCGTTACAAAAAATGTGTACTTTAGAGAGCTTCGTGTAACTACAGTGTAAAAGTTAGAAATGTAATAGTTGTACCATCGTATCAGCTTACCCCGAGGACGTCATAGGCTGCTCCGTCGTACGTGTCTCCGGGGATGGCGGCAGCGGGTGTCCTCGTTGCTGCTGCAGGCACCGAGGGTGCCGATGCCGGGGGATACCATGCGCGTGAGGGGGGCACCGGGTTAGCGGGTATACTTACGATGATAATATTACCAACGATGAGGTACCTATATATTTTTATTGACATTTGGCTCCAGCTCTATGAACAGAACAGTTGTTTGTGGATCGCCTCAAGTTCATGAGGTCCTGGTACAAGCCCCGCCCGTACCAGTGCGTTTTTCGAAACTTACGGCTTTCAGGCTTTTCGGTGAAGGAATGTATGCCTTTAATGGTCCCGGAATCCCTCGATCTGCGCCGAGGATGGCCACCTAGGGTCGCCAGATCGGAAGTCCAAAATATCTGGAGGAATTTTGAAAATGTCCGGATTTTGGGGTTGTTTTCGGGAGAAATAAAAATAAAAACGTAAATAACGTCGACGTAACGTCAAAATAGAGTGAACGCGAAAGCGCCCGGTAATTTCAAATGATAGTCTCCTAGAGATCTTTTGGAGAAGCTGTTAGTCTGGAGACTTTGAGATTGGTCGGAAGTCTGGAGATCACTTAAAATGTCGGGAGAATCCAGACGAATCCCGACCATCTGGCCTATGACCAGACCAGGTTTCAGACGGTGCGATTCAGACATAACCTACTCGTCCCCCCGAGGCGAGTAGGAATGCTGTAGGCATTTCCTCGCAACAACAAAAAAACGCGAGTAAGTACTGAACATTAGTAGTAAGCTTAGAAATAATCGGCAGGTGATATTTTTCGTATTTTTTTTCGTGCCTTGTGTTATATATTCTTTATTCCACAAATTTTAAAAGTAAATACAGTTAAAATTGTTGTGTACAAAGGCGAGCTTATCTCTAAAAGAGATCTCTTCCAGCCATCCTTACAGGGTGTGAGACAAGGCACTAAGAGCGAGGGGGCAAAAAGTGCATAATATACTACATAATAACTAAATACTGGAACTACTTTACACACATATATATATACACAATCTTCCCGTGTGTATCGTCAAGGCGACTAAGGCATTGCACCAGGGACGGGCAGCAGCGTTCTCCTGTGTACACTAAGATCATTACTGCGATAACCAATCCGTTTGCCAAGCGTGGTGATTATGGCAAATCCCCCAATGAACAGCCCTCAATAAGCGGCATTCTATTGTGGAGGCTTGTGTTCAGCAGTGGACGTATATAGGCTGATGATGATATTTTTCTGCTCCACTCTGTATATAGAGTGTTATCTCCGTTCCTTTAAGTCGCAGGATCAATTCTCATATCCCAAGACCGCAGCATCCCATTTCCATACACTTATCCCTCCCATCCTAACTCTTTATCTCTACAATTTGTTTATCGAGGTGACTGCAAAGCCCTTTGACCGGCCACTAGGCCCGCCCCGCGGCGCCGGCCGCGTTCATCCCTATCTCCCTACCTTTGATGTTCTTGTGTGTCGGAAATTTGGGAATTTACCTTTGTTTCGTTTGCTAGTTGTGTGTAATTAATTGATTTGTACGTGACCCTTCTTCCCCGTGCGTCTGTTAAAGTTTCCTGTGGTAACATTTATTCCTCTAGCTAATTTTATTATAATCCCGCTACTTAATATTATAAATGTGAAAGTTTAGATGTTTGTTAATCAATCACGCTTCAACCACTGGACAATGAAACTTGTGCAGTTACTACGCAGAAGATTTAATTATTACTAAATATCGACGCTACGGTTAAATAATGTCAATATTTAGTAAATAATTAAATGTTCTGAGTTTCAAAGTTAATGTCAAAGAGTTGTGGCTACTTGGGTGGAACAGAGCGATTGTTTGGAACGCTCCATCTAGTAGTATATAGATCGTAGGTGAAAAGGCTTTAAATTAGTAAAGGATATTTTGACAAGCAGATAGAGTAATGTTTTCCTCTATGATACCAAGGAGACAGCGTGCTGTGAATATCATCACAATATCTCTATAACTTTTAAACCCCGGCTGACTGACTAATTCAATTTTTTTTTGCGACTACATCTGTCTATTTTTTTATTGTTGATGGGTTGATAATTGCGCTTGACCTCAATCTCACCTGATGGTAAGAGATGATGAGGCCTAAGATGGAGCACGCTTACCCAGAAGATGCCTTTTCACACTTCCTTTAAAAGATCCAAATTGTACTTGTCCGGAAATACCCAAGCTGGCAGGGAGTTCCATTCCTTAGCAGTTTGAATTATGAACGAGGAAGCAAAACGCTTCGTGCGAGAGCGTGGTATGTCTACTACATATAATTTAGATATCTATCTAGATGCGTGGAGGCGCATTTATACGGTCGCGATCCTCAGCTGTGAGGGAACGACAGAGAAGAAGAGAGAGAGATATCTATTTAGAATTTCAATCCGTGAAGGTGGCCAGTCAGAATAAGGCATACCATTTAAACAAAAGCGTTAATTTCTGTAGTGTTTTGTGAGGTACTTTAAAAATTAAACAGACTTGAATGCGCTTTGAATTTGTAAACAATATTTATTCCCCATTTCGCCCCACATTTTATATAAAGGTTTGATTTAGGTGCTGGTCGTATTGTCTAAACGATTTATTGTTTATTGGGTTGCCCCAAAAATTGTGTTTAGCTGGGTAAATCCACCTATTCCGTGCATGCTTTGTATTATACAAAGAGCCAGTTATATTACAAGTTATACGAGTATTTGTCGGAGATAACAATTAAGTTAACGTTAGAAGTATCGATACGATTATTAACACCGTTTAAGTCGTAACATAATTTCCTTCAAGTAAACACATGTGCGTGAACCTGGTGGCGCTAGTTGACATCATATCGAATTAATCATTCATTTACGCGATTCACAAGTCAACGGTCTCAGAAGAACGAATATATCCAATAGAAGGATTTATAAGGGTCCAAGAACGTGAAGGAAACCAACCCTTTTCACTCTTATGGTAATTTTGCTGTTGCTAAAGTGAGAGAATGCTACTTTTAACAGGACGTCAGATACCATGTCCGTTCACTGTTTCAGAAATCTAGAGATGAGGCGGACGTGCAAAACATGGATATCGATAATTATCGGATATCGATAATCAATAAAAATATATTACGTAGTCTAAAAATTATCATTATATTATTTAGTAAAAATTTGAAATTATGTTAACATGAAAATTTAATTTAATTCTGAAGGCACGCACTTAATTTGACAGCACTAAACTAGCTAATATTGTCATCTTATAGTGAAATAATTTTATTTCATTTTAGAGCTGTCAAATTTAAATCTGTGGCAACTAATAGCGGTATTATATCTAACAGTTGCCAGTGGAAAGTGAAACAGTATTCTATGTAAAAAATTAATCAGTTTATTTACTTACAACTATTTTATAAAACTACATTTTTTTTAAATAAAATTTAAATTTACTTAGTGTTAATCAATCAATAAATATAATCATAAAAGATTATAAAACAATAAAAAATTAAAATTTCATATTTTTATCATTAGTCATTGCCTGATGTCGATGGTATATGTATCGGTCGATTAGAAATCGATATCCAAGGATATGTGTAAGTCTGGAGATGATAACGTTTGCATTCCAAAAGCTGCAGGGCCTGATAATGACGTGGTACGCGATGTTACTGACGGATCCAAAGCTGCCGGGCCTGATGATGATGACATAGAGCGCGCCGTTTACCGATGCCAAAGCTGCAGAGCCTAATGATTACATTGGGTACGTCTGAGGCCCCAAAATTTAAGGACCTGAGACGGAGAACACTACCGTGCCCGAAGTTAATGGAGCTGAAGTTGTAGAAATGCACTGAAAAGAAAATTAATATTTATTGGTCAAGAATAACAAAAAGAGTGTAAAATGAATCTGGCATTAAACATTTTTAAATTACGATTAATTATTATATAAAAAAATTGGGTGTCAGTAATCCCAGCTAAGAACTATTTTATGTACTAATGAGTTTTTATTATTGTATATTTACTTTTCGCTCACGACGGTGAAGAAAATCAAGATAAAACCTGCTAGCCTGAGGAGAATTGACAAATTCGAAGACAACTGAATAGGCTTGCCCCTATTAAATACGTTTACTTTTAAAAACTACTTACTCTTCCTGGCGACATAAATAATGTAGGCACAGCATTATTCTTCAGTATTCGATATTTATCATCGGTAATAATACAACACAATAATTTAAAATGTCTGGAGCACACTCTATGGTGTTTTTTTGCCGTCCAATCAGCTTCGGTGGACACCGCATTAATCCACTTTTCACATTAAATTTTTTTTCATTAGGAAATCTAAATTGAAAAAATACGTGTATACTCATGTGCACAACACATCCAAAACACAAAAAACACTTTTTATACTTTTATCGATAAATTTTTGTCCAGCTCTATTTAAACATTTCTGTAAAATTACAAAACTAACAAAATATATGAAAGTACACTTATACATTCTCAATTAATATAAATATAATAAAAAGAAATAATTTCCCTTACATTTAAGCATAAATTTATCTCTTTAACATGGAAAATGGATAGGTAAACACAAAAAGAATGTTTACCTGTGAAAGTTTATAGTTTCGGATTGATTTTCTTTTCTCCCCATGCGAAATTTGCAGCGCCTTATCACACATACCATAGCTTACACCTTCACAAAATATTATCCTGCACTCTTATCACAAATCTGAAAGGATTTTAAATTAAAATAGTATTTCAAAATCGACTAGCACGCAAACCGTTGCATCAATCATTAATGCAACTAAATTCAAGATGCATTTGTCACTTGACAGCAGCGACCAAAGAGAATACAATAGCGACTATATTAGGGAACATTTTAATCAGCAGGGTAAAGTGGATACAAGGGCTACAGTTTTGACAAGTGGCTATGTACGCTTGATTAGTATTATGGCGGTTTCTATTGGATATATTCGTTCTTCTGAGTCAACGGTACTCGCTATTTTATGTAGCAACACCTATCTGTCATACAGCAACCATGGAGATTTTATTTGAGTGTAACAACACTGAGTTATCCTTGAAGGCCTCGATTCGCTTGGTTGGCATATTCCTTATTATTGGATAACTTCACAATACTTAATTGTGATTGGCCCTTGCTTCGCGCACGTGGACAGAGTTGTTTTGGTTGATCCGGCGGTCTCAGCTGATCACTTTTGTGCTGGAGACGGCCCGCGTCACAACGTAACAAAACTGTTGGTTTACTTAAAGTACAAGTTCATTACGAATATGCTTTTCCTCGTGCTCCTACGCTATTCCTATCTCAATCACCACTTACCATTCAACGCGGCATTTCAATCAATCGAAGGGAACTGGAATTAAAGATGCCTCCATTACGACAATAGAGTCCAATATTATTTTCAAAGCACAAATAAATGCTGCTATTAGACAAGCAAACACCAAAAATAATTTCCCTATTTATTGGCAAAGGGGGGGGGGGGCTAAGATGCAAGGGGTGGGAGGAGGTCAGGTACGGATTCAGGTTTGGATCTGTGGGGGTTTGTAAGCTGCGCTGCTGCAACCAGTCACATTACCAATCTGGAGGCCTACTCCGTTAGTTATAATATAAGCTGTTGCCCGCGACGTTTCATCCCGATCCGTCCAGTGGTTGAAGCGTGATTGAGTAACAAACATCCCAACTTTTGTATTTATAATATTCGTGGAATGGGATAGTGGGAGACGTCCTCAAAAGGCTGGGGTTCGTAGTGAGTGAATAAAAGGAGGTGCTTGAAAAGGTTTATGGATGTGAGTGAGGTTAGTGAGGTGTGTCAGGATCGCGCAAAGTGGCTGGGTGCAGTAGCCCTGCCATAGTTAACTCACACACACAAACGTGTACGGACAGACTGGTGACGCCTGATGTAGTAAAGGTAATTAAATCTGTTCGCTTCTATGATGTACCGGGGTACATACATACATACCTGTCCGTGCCTTGGTCCCAGGGGGGTAGGCAGAGACGATGTATCGCCACTTTGCGCAATCTACTGTCGCAAAGCGACTTTCCTTCGTCCGCTTTTGGCCCCGTGATACCCCTTGACGTGATGTGTTTGCGAACAACAGCTAGGGAAATAATTGTCCACCTCATCAGAGCCCCGCATGATTCAGTAAGGCTAATAGAGCCCGGAGTTCACCCATCTCCAGGATGTCGGCACGCTTACGACCAGGCTAGCCCCTGGACACGCATCCATCGGCACGGCAGACCTTGGATTGTCGCTTATTTACGTAGTAATATTTAGTATTATCCACTCTGACACTGTAGCATGCTCATTGCTGAGCACTTTTATATGTATATCAGTTGTAGCATTTAAAGTGTAGGGTAGGGACCCCCTGCCACACGCCCTAGCTTCGTATCTGTTCGAAGGGCGGGGAGGTTGTGAAAAGGCGCGAGAGCAAAATATTTGATTGTTCACTCATTTTTATTGTCAATCGCCAGTCGGCGCGGAAAATCGGAAATTGAGTAATAGGGGAGAGCGCCTTGTTTACTACGCGTCCACTGTGACTGTGGACTTGCACCCATCAACGAACTGTCTACTCCGAATATCATACGTATATATATTTATAGACTAGCAACACTACATAAATACTCATTCACACAAGATTCACTCTTCCTTACCCCTTCCATTCCATTCTTTTCATTCACTTATTCCCGCTCCAGCCAAAAACCTAAGACCACGGTCCAAAATAAAACTCATACATACATAATGCTCATGCCTTAGTCTCAGAGGGGTAGGCAGAGACGATGTATCGCCACTTAGCGCAATCTAATGTCGCAAGATGGCTTTTCTTCGCCCGCTTTTCGCTCCGTGAAGTTCGCGAGTGAAAGTAGATTAAACTGCCTTGTGGTGATTTGGAGACAAGTAACTATAGAAAGAATATGCATATCTGCAGCTATCAAAGGACTTCCAGGTATTTATCCCATTTCATCCTAAAATTCCCACATGAACCATGTTTTTAGAAATATTTCATAGATATTGTCAAAGATAACTTGCCGTGTGCTTTCCGGTAGAGTAGAATAGGACCACTCCAATTCTCCCCGTGGATGTCGTACAAGGCGACTGAGGGAATACATTATAAAACATCAATCAGGCCTCCCCAACCCGATTGGCCAGCGCGGGGAGTGTAGGCCAAATCCTCCGTCTGTCTCCGGCAGATGAGAGAGGGTTGTGCTCCTGCAGTGGAGACAAAAATAACCTGATGATGAAAGATATTACTAGATAGTATTGTTGAGGTTCAGTAGGTGTTCTAGCCGTGTGGTATCCGCCTTAGAATAGAGCCTCCCACATCTTCCCGTGGGTGTCGTCAAAGAGACTAAGGGATTTCACCAGGGGCCGCAGCGTTCTCCTGATGTACATATTAAGATCATTACTGCTATCGCCAATCTGCATGCCATGCGTGGTGATAATGGCAAATTCCCCAATGGGTAGGTCTTATGCTCAGCAGTGGACGTATTTCGGCTGATCATTATAGAGGTAGACTAAATATAAGCTGGATAGATACCAGGTTAGAAGTGGCTTTTAATAGTAGATTAGTAGCCAAGGGCTGTAAGGCATCAATTGCAGCCCGAGATATTTAGGCGCACGAGCGAGGGCGCCTATAGTTCGAGGGTGCAATTGATGCTTACACCCGAGCTAACTACTCTGCTTTACATCTCGATTGTGAGGTAAGTAGAAAAAAACCGGCATTACAAGAATAAAACATTTTATTAGTTATTTAAAGTAAAAGATGTCTATTCCCGCCTTTTTTCATTTTTTTTTAAATTATTTTTTTCAAAAACGAAATTGAGCTTCGCCGTTCGATATTTAAAATTGATTATCATATTATTAAGTATTCTATGCTATTATACTCATACGAAGACAAGGCTGAATAGCGAAGCGACCTCTTTTGTCATTGGGCTGAATGCATGATGTCTATTGCCAGTATGATGGTTAGATGTACGCGAACTTTTTGAAAGAGTGAAGAGTTTTTTTTTTTATTACTTACCGCCCTAGGGCTTTTCTAGCTACATTATTACCCTATAGCGCTAATTGGTCACCTACAAGCCCCATTTGGGGGTAATAAGGACCTACTTACCGAATATGGAAGATGTAAAAAAAAATTTTTTTTTTATTATATAAGACCACTGATTGATATGTTGTTAGTAAAGGACTTACAGCTGAGTGTTAGTAACATAATTTGCAAAAAGGACATAATTACTCCTTGACATAAGATAGGTACAGATATAACTACAATGGAGCAACAAAGGAAACATTAAAAAATAATTAAGTTGTTAATATATAAGTTGGCGAATCAAAATATCGACCGGTTACATGAACAATATTAACCGGCATTTAAAACCGGTTCCGAGCCTTAATTTAATTCCGTCACAAGTCCACAGTTAGTGTAGTGTAGGCAAATGTAGGGCTTTGTTAGCACCGCATTTTTAGCGGAAATGAAAATTGCGAGACAAAGCGAGAAAAGCCGCGGGGCGCGTCGTGTTGTGCTGTACCCACATATCACAGAATGTTGGAAGTTCTGAAGGCCTAATCCGTAAGAATATCGGATAATATCCTGACATACGTCACTAGCCTCACTCACATTCATCAACCTTTTGATGACCTCTGTTTATTCTCTGCGGACCCCATCCTTTTTGAGGACATCGCTAATTTGATCTGCATTGTAAAGAGTCATTAAGAGAAAAGTTTAAAGAAATAAGCATATTAACAGTAGCTGGTCAATTCATTTTAGATAATTGTATTTTAGTAATTGTTTAGATAATAATATTATTCCATAAATGAATTTTGTAAAAAATGAAATTGGTAGGCCCTCTGATGTTTAATTTAATTTGTGATAATTTAATATCAAGTGTATTTTTAAATTTTAATTTAATATTATATACTGACATAGATAGTATGTTATATACTATGACATTATTTGAATTGTTGACATTGTAATTTATACATTATTTTTTTTTTTTTTTTACCATATTCGAATGACATGTAAAATTGAAATTTTAAGATGTAAAAGTGAAAATAAGTAAATCTAATCTAATCTAATATTTTATGTGTACGAAAAAATATATCTATCTTTTTGAGGCACTGTGACAATAACAGTTATAATACAAGAAATAAAAATAAACTTGTTTTACCAGGGTTAATAATTTTGCACCGCCCTAGGGTCGGATCTGCTATGAATGCTAGGGACAGACAACTTTGTACATTTTGTACAACTTGGTCCCGGTCTGGATGTTATATTTATTTGTGAGTTGTCCAATCCTTGTTTAATTACCATCGCACTAGAGAAAATCTTGGTTTGGAATTAGACAAGTGTGTGTATATATTTGGAAAACTGCGTCAAGTCTTTACGTCGCCTATTCCACAATGTTTAAAGATGAAAGTCTTTTAATTAGTGCGTCCTGCCTGTCATGACCTACGGCGCAGAAACGTGGACACTGACCGTGGGCCTGATCCACAAGTTCCAAGTCGCTCAGCGAGCTATGGAGAGGGCTACGCTCGGGGTTTCTTTGAAGGATATGATTCGTAATGAGATCCGACAAAGAACGAAAGTCATCGACGTAGCCGAAAGGATTAGCAAGCTGATGTGGCAGTTTGCGGGCCACATATGCCGCAGAACCGACGGCCGTTGGGGCAGATGAGTTTTGGAGTGGAGAGTGCGGATCGGCACGCACAGGTTGGGACGCCCCGCCGCCAGGTGGACCGAAGACCTGAAGAAGGTGACCGGTAGCGGCTGGATGCGGAGGGCGGAGGACCGGGTGTGGTGGCGTTCATTCTTGAAGGCCTATACTGCATAGGTACAGCAGTGGACTTCTAGGGGCTGACATGATGATGATGATGTATATATTTGTCGGCCCCGTAGCCTTGTCGGTAGTACACCTGCCTGCGAAGCTCGGGGTCGCGGGTTCGAATCCTGCCCAGGGCAAACATTCGTGTGATGAGCACTTGTGTTTGCCTTGTGACTGGATGTTATTTATATATTATATTATGTATCTATGTATGTATATCAGCTGTCTGATACCCCTATTACAGGCTCTGCCTAGTTTGGGATCAGGTGGCCGTGTGTGAAATGTCCCCATTTATTTATTTTTTATTATTATTATTATATATATGCAATATTTATTTAAGTATTTATTGTCCAAAGTAACACAAACATTTGGTGGTTTAATAATATTTTAAAGACATATTTTGTTAATATCAAAGTCTTTTCACAGATAATCCTTTGTATTACATTTACAGCCGGCCCTTTGCCTTTTAAAATTAAAAATAAACCAGAAATCTGATTTTACGCCTCGAGGCGATAAATTGTGGGAACAAAAGCAACTTTATGTTTCGCAACGCCCGACGACGTAACGGGCGCGATAAATGTTAATTACACGCCGAAAACAATTGTAGGCTTTATCTGCTGATAACACGAATATATATAATAACTAGCTTTTACCCGCGACTTGGTCCGCGTGGACATATGAGATAGTAACTATTACTACGTAACAAAAACCACGGCGAGTAGAACGAAAGAGAAGCACTTATGTAAACAGATAAGGCTCAAGCTCTGGTCGTAGAAGGGTAGGCAGAGACGATGCCTCGCCACTTTGCGCCATCCAACGACTTTCCTTCGCCAGCTTATTTATAAAATGTTTACCGCTTAACGAAGTCAGCGGGTCAGCTAGTTTATAATATTTGTGCAACGATCTCTATGTACTACTAGATGGAGCGTTCCAAACAATCGCTGTGTTCCACGCAAGTAGCCACAACTCTTTCACATTCGCTTTGAAACTTGTTCAGTTACTACTCAGAACATTTAATTATTTACTAAATATGGTCATTATTTAACCGTAGCGTCAATATTTAGTAATAATTAAATGTTCTGCGTAGTAACTGCACAAGTTTAATTGTGAATGTGAAAGAGTTATGGCTACTTACGTGGAACAGAGCGATTGTTTGGAACGCTCCATCTAGTAGTACATAGAGATCGTTGTATTTGTGGGACTTTGATATGGTTCAGACATACAATAACCATTTAATCATTTATCATATATATATTTATTTCATTTTATTGCTTTGAAGAGTTCTTTCAGAACGCATTAACTTGATTTATTTAATTTTAAGAATTTGTTTTGACATTTTTATATTTATGTTAGTCACCGATGTTTAATTTGATTGTGTTTAATTTGCCTGTCTATAATTTGATTTTATTTAACTTGTAGTTTTTTTATTTAAAGAAGAAGAAAGAAAGAAAGTCGTTTATTGCCACAAAATCTGATGGTAGGTATACATAAACTTAACATTAAACATAATAAGTAGTTATATACTAATATTTCTGCACTAATTTATGTACTTAGAGTTAAGAAATAGTTTGAGCGTCCGTTACGTCACTCAAAATATAAACAATATATAGAAATGTGACAAAAGGATCCAGTTTCAGCATATGCCGGCAGATGACATTAGCACGGCGCTGTTTTTCAAACTGAATCCTATCTCTTAACACTTAGCTACTCGATGATCAACACGTTAGGATTAGAGTTAAATAAGTTTAAATATATCAAATGTATTTGACCTGTAACGGAAGTTATCAATAAAATATGTCTATGTATAATCTAGATAGAATGTTTTATTTTTACATACTGTATACTCTGTATGTTTGTAGAGGCCTGCCAGGGCTGGTAAATAACAGTTAATTTGGTCAATACAATCAGCCCCGCTACTCATGTCAAATCAAAGTCGCGGCCGCGTGATTAACATTTAAATAGAGTATACGGTAAATAGACGCGTAGCATTGAGGTACTTTTGTTGCCTACTGGTTTACGTAGGGTTGCCAAACACAAAAATTAACAACACTTATATAAAAAATAACACGATAAATGAATAAATAGTACATTACTAACCTATGTATACTACTGAAAACAATAATGTATGTAATCTAATCAAATCCAATTATATAATATGTGTACAAATACACCCCCCCCACACACATACCTTTACCCCTCTACACACACTCCACACACACACAATCACTAGACTGTAAAATAAATAGATAGATATATGTATTGTAAATCCGTTGTTGGCAGTAAGAGCTGTAAATTAGAATAATACTGTTTATTAAGTGCTGTGAATTTTTTGATAATAAATAAAATAAAATAAAATATCTGAAACTTTGCTGAAAGTAATTGCATAAATCAACTCACCTCTCCTTCTTCCTCTCTCCGTGAAACTACAACCATAGTACCTACACGTTTGTGCGTAAATTACTGTACGGCTATTGCACCCCGCTCGCGAGTATAGTCACTCTAGAGAGGGACAATGTTATACGTCAACGACAAAAGTGCTTCTCTTTCTAACTTATATCGTGTCGATCGCTGGTCGTCGAGCCATGCTCTATTTTGCGGGCGACGTAGTAATATTTAGTAGTCTTTGAACAACATACTGAGAAATCGCGCATGACCAAATGGTCATATAATGTTCGAGTATGGTAACTCTGGTCCGTGTTGCTCTAATCTAATTCGAGTTACAACAGCTGTGTTATTTCAAATTTGAGACCACACTCGTTAATGTCGTTCCAGTTTTGACACCAATTAGGTCCATCTGTCCATTTGCCGTGCCCGTATTTAGTTTGATGGTCACTGGCCACAGTTTGTTGGCTGGGTTTGGTATTTGTCGCGAATATTTGTAATTTGTCGGTCGATCTCGATGTTGGTGGTGATGCAGTTAGACTAGGGATGGGACAACGTGGTAACGATAGTTTTAATAACGTTTCTAGTTTCTATTATTGGATACTTATAATCGTCATGAAATAAATACCTATACTACCTTTTGAAACACTGTGTCAGGAATAGTTTTGATAGAAGAAATAAAAATAAACTTGTTTTACCACTATTAGGACTTAATCCCGTGTGATTTCCGGTAGAGTAGAACAGGACCACTCCAACTCTTCTCGTGGATGTCGTACAAGGCGACTGAGGGAATACATTATAAAACATCAATCAGGCCTCCCCAACCCGTCTGGCCAGCGCGGGGAGTGTAGGCCAAATCCTCCGTCTGTCTATGGCAGATGAGAGAGGGTTGCACAATCCTGCAGTGGAGACAAAAATAACCTGACGATGATGATGATTTAATTTTTAAAGTATGAAACTTTTTATCGATAAAGTTGCTGTTACATCACTTGAGAACATTTCAATAATTAAACAGGCAGCAGACAGAATTGCAGTGCTCTATA
This sequence comes from Esperia sulphurella, assembly GCA_947086405.1. Classification (NCBI taxonomy): domain Eukaryota; kingdom Metazoa; phylum Arthropoda; class Insecta; order Lepidoptera; family Oecophoridae; genus Esperia; species Esperia sulphurella. Next base: position 8,020,235 of record OX352282.1, read on the forward strand.
TAGCTGCATAATTTGCCACCACATGATATATACGCTACTGCAGGCATAGAACACCTCTTGTTACTGAAAATTATATAGAGACCATTTTAATAAAAATAAAAAAAAATAAAAAAAGTTTATTATCTCATCACAAAGGTAAGGTAAACTTAAACTAGAGACATCGGGGGAAATTGTACATATTTCCATCTTTGTGGGAGCTGGTGTCCGTAGGCTCGAAGTCCAGGGGGCCAATTCTATTAACGCATTTTCGTATAAAACGCAATTCAATTATAGCTGAAACGCAAGTGTTAACACTACTCGTCCTCCGCTGCGCACAACGTTCGTGCTTCAGCTGCGTTTCAGCCGTAGCTGACGTTTAAACAAACGTCAGTCGTAGACGGAACGAACGTTTTTCTACATTTTGACAGTTGTCTCTGGTAAACACGAAACGCATTGCTGTCAAAATAGCGTCTGTTAAAAACTGAAACTTAAACGTAACTTTTGTTTAAACGAACGATAAATGTTGAAAATAGTAGAATTGCCCCCCTGATCCCTCACACAGCGATGAGGGGGCGCGGGGGCGGGGGAATGCCCACGCGCATGGAGGGTGATTTTTGGATGAAGGACATCGCGCCGCGAAATACACAACCATACAAGTCATGGCTTTTGATTTAATTCTAACGAGTTTATTCTAATGAAAATTTGCCGTGTGGTTTCCGGTAGAGTAGAATAGGACCACTCAACTCTTCCCGTGGATGTGGTACAAGGCGACTAAGGGAATACATTATAAAACATCAATCAGGCCTCCCCAACCCGTCTGGCTAGCGCGGGGAGTGTAGGTCAAATCCTCCGTCTGTCTCCGTCAGATGAGAGAGGGTTGTGCTCCTGCAGTGGAGACAAAAATAACCTGATGATGAATGCAAATTATAATACGATTGGCGCAACCACACATTTTTGGGTTTATTGTAGAAGTAGGCGATTTTTAATCGTAGCGTAGGTTTTCGTTTACTAGTGAGCGACGTATCTGTTACGTAGTAACTATATGTCATTTGTACCCGTATTTCCCTTTTAGACATCTGCTGTACTAAAATTTCCCCTTTGGATATCCACAGTAACCAAATTCCTATTAATAGACAGGTATTTGCCTTCAAATGGTACCGATATCAAGCTAATGAAAACGTAGTTCGGATCTTGAACAGATAGCCGTATCCTGAGAAGGCAATCAATTATCTAGATTGGAGTGTACTGAAGGGGCATTGCTGAGCGTCGGGGGACTGTGGACCTGTGGCAAACAAAAATATCTCTATGGTTTTTGATGCACTGTGATAATAACAGTAAAAAACAAGTAACAAAAATAAACTTGTTATACCAGGGTTAAGACTTAGTAAAGTCAGTTAATCGTTCACGGGGCAATGTATACGCTTCTACAACAAACTACCAGAGGAAATCCTATCCTACTAATATTATAAACGCGAAAGTTTGTAAGTATAGATGGATGTTTGTTACTCTTTCACGTAAAAACTACTGAATGGATTTCAATGAAACTTTACAATAATATAGCTTATACATCAGAATAACACATAGGCTACAATTTATAACGATATTGTGTGAATTGTCCAAAATATCAAGTAAGTAGGAAATACATTATAATTTGTGATGTTAAGTTGTCCACGCGGACGAAGTCGCGGGCAACAGCTAGTCTTAAATATGATGGCATGTTTAACAATCACATTAAAAACATCTTTGTAAGAAAGCCTAGTAAATTAAGGTTATTCTTTGAAAAAAAAACTTAATCGAATCCAAGACTGTACAATGAATCTAAAAAGTAGAAAATAATATTTTAATTACTTCAAAGCAAAAAGCTTTAAAGGACAATCAACGAAATTTTTGATAGTCTTGTAGTTAGTTTTTTTTTTAAATTTACTTTATTTTTCAATTTTTTGTTTAATATTATACGTAGGTATAGTCTTCAAGTCCTTTTTTTTAAAACCTTTGCTGAAGGGAACCACAAACCAAAATGTCATCCGTGTATATATATATTTTTTTTCAAATAGCGCTGAATGAAATCGGATAATCTTTTTAATATTTCATACAAACTTGATTTTAAAACATGTGTTGCGTGAAGTTTGTTGCGCCGTTCTTTACAACGCTAACACCTATCAAGCGGTAGTCGACAAAAAAATTACGTGCGTAAATGTACCAAGTGCGCTTATATGCAATATTTTGATTTAACTTGACAGTACTTACGTAACTTCGACCAATAACTATACCCGGATACAGTAAGGCAAGTCAAACCGCGTAGTTAGAGAGTTGACTCCGCCGCATGGACGTGATGTTCAGCCATTTGTAATAACTACAGCAAAATCTTGTGGTTTGTGAGGCTCAGTTCTGCTAGTTCGAAGGTTTTCTTCCAAGTTGAAGGTGATAAATATGTCGCTCCAATGTCTCCATTATTATCGGCCTGCAAGAGTCTACTGCTAGACATAATTTTTTTTTGTCGAAGTGGAAATGCATGACGCATCCCCCTGGTTAGGGAGACCAGGGGGTATGTGGGACTCCCCTCCAGGCACAGTACGAGAGCATACTGTGTGGAGGGTGAGACAGTGGGGCTTTAGTTACCCTCAGCCAGCAGATAGGGTAGTGGGTTCGAGAAAAAAAGACTCAAAGATAAAGATAGTTAGTATTTATTTAAGACTAGCTGGTGCCCGCGACTTCGTCTGCGCAGGATTAGTATTTCGGGTAGCTTATATTAGCGTGGCGTAGAAAATAATATATATAGCGTGGCGTATATAGCGATAAAAGTATCTATTTTCATTTAGGATTCAATTTATTACTACAAAATGTGCATTTGAAATAAATTATCAATTGTTACTGTATTGGTTCACTATTTTGGCTATAATGGCTTACACATAAGATATAGATATATACTGTAGCGGGCTTTTTTGTAGGACTATTTAAGAAAAACATTTCCATCATACATTACATATGTGTAACTCTAGCGGTTTTGGTAGCGCACGCCAGAATAGCTCGCAGATGGTAGATTTTTTCCTACTTACTTGATATTTTGGACAATTCACACAATATCTATATAAATTGTAGCCTATGTGTTATTCTGATGTATAAGCTATATTATTGTAAAGTTTCATTAAAATCCATTCAGTAGTTTTAACGTGAAAGACCTAGGCACGTCTTGTAGATACGAGAAAGGTAGGTAACTGGTTCACTGGCCTGAAACCCTTGCTAGGATCCTCCTCTTTGGAGGGTCCAGGTTCCGTCCAAGTGCACCAGTAGTAGATGTAGAGGTAGAAATAGTAGTAGAAATGGAAGAACTGGAAACGTAGTACTAGGAACCAGGAACAATCTTTGTCTTAGAACGAGTGTGGCAATAACACAGGGATCCAGTGGCCAGCAATTTATAACCTCATTTCATGCACCTCCTTTTATTCTTGTCACTGCGGACCCCAGCCTTTTTGAGGACGTCACCAATTTGATCCTTGCACGTTCTTCTAGGACGACCTCTAGTTGTAGTTCCTTCCACATTCGCACTGTAAACATTTGTCACTCTTCTTTCACTCAGACGGTCTAAATGTCCAAACCAACGTAACATACCCATCTCTACCTTCGTTACTAGATCGGACCCCAGCCTTTTTGAGAACGTCACCAACGTCCTCCTAGGACGACCTCTAGCTGTAGTTCCTTCCACATTCGCACTGTAAACTTTTGTTACTCTTCTTCCATGCATACGCTCTAAATGTCCAAACCAACGCAACATACCCTTCTCTACCTTCGTTACTACATCTACTTTCAAACCACACTTCTCGCGTACCACTGTATTCCTGACTCTGTCACATAACTTCACTCTACATAGGATTGCATCTCAAACGCATTTATCTTGCATTTGTAATTTGCGTATACCCCCAAAATTAACTGTCTGACCGACGTAATGACGGTGACGATCGGAATTTAAATTATAAAGAATTACGTGTGTGTTAGGAATAGTTTTGATAAAAGAAATAAAAATAAACTTGTTTTACCACTATTAGGACTTAGTAAGGTCATTAAGGTCATTAAGTTTCCGGTAGAGTAGAATAGCACCACTCCAACTCTTCCCGTGGATTTCGTACAAGGCGACTAGGGGAATACATTATAAAACATCAATCAGGCCTCCCCAACCCGTCTGGCCAGCGCGGGGAGTGTAGGCCAAATCCTCCGTCTGTCTCCGGCAGATGAGAGAGGGTTGTGCTCCTGCAGTGGAGACAGAAATAACCTGATGATGATGTGATGTACTTACTCACTCCTTACCTAATAAATAACCAGCAATAAAATCCCCCATAATAGTTAAGAATTCTCTCTATTCCGTTGAAATTTCAATTGTTCGCGTACAGTGTGTAGAAGGCAGTAAAAACCGCCGTAAACCGGTTTTATACGTCTTTTCTCTCACTCACACGACGTAGTAATAACTCCTATTTCAATTGGAATTGCATTGCTGAAGTCTGTATATATGTATGACTTTTTAATAGCTCGTACACATCGTGCAGTTCACGACGGCGCGCCCCATTCCTCTTAATAGCTTACATTTCAATGTATGCGTTTTATTGTAGCGTTAGTTGTATTGTTACGCACTAATCTTCAATGTGTGCATGCGCACACTAAGATACTGACGTTCGAATAGATTTGGATTAACTCTCCGTCGTCCCGCGTCGCGAAAAGTGCGGGCAGTGCCTTCGTGAATTGTACGATCGATACCTAATAACACATGTAGAGTCTGCCAGTAACCATTCCATTAAAACCTTAAGATTGAATCTCATTTACACCACAGAACACTAAAGTAGGTAGAAGGCTGGTCGAACGTAGTTAGTACATCCTCTCCATCACGCAAGGAAGTAAACACATGAAACGCACGCTTCCTCTTTCGTAATGCTCTAAATAGATATCTCTCTCTCTTCTTCTCTGTCGTTCCCTCACAGCTGAGGATCTCGACCGTATAAATGCGCCTCCACGCATCTAGATAGATATCTAAATTATATGTAGTAGACATACCACGCTCTCGGACGAAGCGTTTTGCTTCCTCGTTCATAATTCAAACTGCTAAGGAATGGAACTCCCTGCCAGCTTGGGTGTTTCCGGACAAGTACAACTTGGATCCTTTTAAAGGAAGATTGAATAGGCATCTTGTGGGTAAGCGCGCTCCACCTTAGACCTCATCTTCACTTACCATCAGGTGTGTTGAGGTCAAGCGTAAAGCCATCAGGAATAAAAACAAAGCTACACAAATCTTCGATCACAGGTGTTCTAATACACATTTTTATAAGTTTGAGAGAGACATATGCGAGTCATGAAATTAATATTTATTATTCGATTTTGACAACTCGTCAGTTTAGAAATTTATTATACCAGTATTTTAATTAGTGGATTACCTACCCTTAATTAAATATGATTATTTATATGTCAGTACATTTTCTTCTTATTAATTCAGCTATACACAATGCCCTTTTTTCTACTAATTTACAAACTTAAATTATATATATTTAATATTATTATGAACACCAATACATTGACAGCCCTCTAAGCACAATTTATAAACTAAATCTGTGAAGTCACTTGACCTGGTGCTGACGGAATACCAGCTCTGGAGTTCGCGTAGCGTGCTGCAGCATTATACTGAGTCAGCGCCATTTTATTGCTGCGACACATAGGTACCTTGATTATTTATAAATTGTAATTTTATTAATTCTGTTCTGTTTATTTCTCATGTATGTGTGTGTCGTAGCTATGAATAAATGACCTATTCTATTCTATTATATTTTATGTGCGTTTTTTTATATTTAAATATTTTTTTATATCAATTCGAAAGTGTACTTGAATTGACCGCATCGTTGGCCTTAGTGGCTTCGTCATTGTCTGGAGCCCCAGAGGTCGTGGTTTCGATTCCCACCGGGGTATGACAACTTTCTACAATTTGTTGTTTATTTCCCATTGCAGAGGAGAAATTTTATACTTTTTAACTAATTTAAAATACTTTTTATTTTCAAATTAGTAACGTCCTCAAAAGGATGCGGTCCGCAGTGAGAAGAATAAAAGGAGGTGCATGAAAAGGTTGATGAATGTGAGATAGGCTAAATAGAGAGGTGTGTCAGTATCGCGCAAAGTGGCTATCCATCGTCACTGCCTGCCCCTCTGGGACCAAGGCGTGAGCATTATGTGTATATGTATCTTTTTATTTTCTGTCTACTATCCTACTCAGAGTGCCTTAGTCCAACCCTGGTCATACGCGCCTATTATGAAAATCATCCGATAGTTTGCGAGGCCCTTATTTATTAAGCACACGACAAAAAGTTATTCGAGCGAAAATTTAACGAGTGCTCGTAAAGGGAATATTCGAATATGTTCTTTGAGGAAAACTTGTTTGTTTGTAAGTATCCAGTTACAAGTTTTATTTAAAATACCTGCAGGTAGGTTATTGTGGTATTACGTCTCTATCTTCTGAAGCAGTGGAAGAGTTACCGAAACAGTATCCCTGACAGACTAACACTGCTCATCATCATGTCATCCCATAGACGTGTGGAGAGAGTGCCCAGGAAGTACAAGATTTGATTCCCCCATCCCCCTTCCATACCAGGCGTAGTGAGAGACTTCATCCTTATGTAGTGGACATACCACGCTCTCGCACGAAGCGTTTTGCTTCCTCTTTCATAATGCGAACTGCTAAGGAATGGAACTCCCTACCAGCTTGGATATTTCCGGACAAGTACAATGTGGATCTTTTTAAAGGAAGATTGAATAGGCATCTTCTGGGTAAGCGCGCTCTATCTTAGGCCTCATCATCACTTACCATCAGGTGAGATTGAGGTCAAGCGCAAACCCATCAACAATAAAGAAAAGTCCACTGTTGTACTCCGCTCTCAGTTGACAGAAAATAGTACACAAAACGTAAGAATTAATCAGTCTTCAAGTCGCCCATTCCACAATGTTTAAAGACAAAAGTCTTTTATTACTGCGTCCTCCCTGCCATGACCTACGGCGCGTGGACACTGACGGTGGGACTAGTCTGAATCTCATGATCGCTCAGCTGGTTAAGGAAAGAGCTATGCTCGGAGTTTTTCTAAGGTATACAAGTGTCAAGTCGCTCAGCGAGCTATGGAGATGCTAGGGAGTATTAATTGTACGTGGGGTTTGAAGGATATGATTCTTCATGAACGAAGATAACCGATATAGCCGAAAGGATTAACATGATGAAGTAGCCGAGGGCGGGCCACATTTGTCGCAGAACGGACGGCCGTTGAGGTAGACGAGTTCTCTGGAGTGTAGACCGCGGATCGCCACGCTCATGGTGGAACGCCCGGAAGCTGCTGGATGCGGAGGACGGAGGACTGGCTGTGGTGGCGTTCATTGGAGAAGGCCTATGCCCAGCAGTAATACTACCACAAACCTGTAGGAATCCTATCCTACTAATATTATAAATGTGAAAGTTTGGATATTTGGATGTTTGGATATTGGGATATTTGTTACTCAATAACGCTTCAAGCACTGGACGGATCGTGATGAAACTTGGTACACATATAGGTTAGGTCCTGGATTAGGACATTTTTATTCCGAAAAAACATCCCACTGCTACGGGAAATACATAAAAATTTGTGATGTTAAGTTGTCCGCGCGGACGAAGTCGCGGGCAACAGCTAGTTTAAAATAAAAATTGTAACTGGATTCTTAAGATGAAGAACTTTCATAAGTTTTGGTAATGCTGTTTTTTTACAAGGGAAAATAGACTTTAACATGACGAACCTTTTCATACCCCACTGTCCCTTCTTAAGAAAGAGTTGTATAGAATTTGTTTTACATTATTCTATTTTACCGACGTTTGATCCGCTTCTGCCCCGCCCCGGTCACTGTACGACATTCCCAGAGGACTAGTACTTCCCTCACAAACAAGCTTCTTAAGTACCCATTAGGATGTCAAAGGTATTCCTTTGAAGATCTGTTGAAGCTCGTCTTCATCAAATCAAAATGTAGACATTTGTTGCTCAATGACTTTTAAGGGAAATTTCATAAACCACGTGTTCCGATAAGGGGGCAAAAAGGTGTTCAGTAAATATAAATAGACATTCACACAAATTATCCAGTCCCAAACTAGGCAGAACCTGTGGTATGGTTACCAGATAACGGATACTTAAATAAATACATAAACATTCAAGACTTGGGTACAAACCTTCATATTCATCATACGAACATTTGCCCTTAGCGGGAATCGAACCCGCAACCTCCGGCATGGTAGTCCGAGAGCTACCAGTAAAAAGCTACTCCTGTGGGGAGGGGGGGGGGGGGGGTCCGAACAATAGCTACGTAATTTTTTTTTAAGGCTACAGGGTACCACATATAGATATCGCAAAAGGACTGGGTAGACGATTAGATTGCTTATTCTAACGGTTTTTTATAGTTCCATGAAAATACTCATCATAAAAATAGGTAATATTTTATTTTTGGCTTAAGATAGTATTTTTATAGTTATACCTACATATCGCAATGCTCAAAACGGTATTATGTTCTAGGCTCATTTATATTTAAGATCTCAAAATATACCATGATGAAAGCAATAAACCATTTAATTTCAGAAGCTTTAAGCATCTTTATTTATTTATTTATTTATTTATTTTAGCTCTTTATTGCACACACACAGATAAAACAAAAATAATACATTAAAAAGAAACACAAGTACAAAGGGCGAACTTATCTCTGAGAGAGATTTCTTCCAGCAGACACGCGAGAGAGAAAATTGAAATAAGAGAGGCAGACATAGACGTCTTTATTTCTTTAATGTACCCAAAATGGCACTATAGCGGTTTTAACTTTTTTTACTATCGATGTATGTACATATTACATCGTAGTCTTGAACCTACCTGGATCTTTATACATTTCAAACTTATAAGGAGTTAAAGTAAGAAACGCTAGTAATCCTAGCTTCAACAGTAAAAATGTTCCGCTTGGGGGAAGGGGTCAAGCCAAATGCCTCAGTACGCTTCGTGTAGAGAAGAAGGGCCAAAAGGGGTCAAAATAGAATTATGTAGTTTATGAACGCTCCCTAATGCCTGAATAGATTTTCGTAAAATTTGATACAGTGATAGCTTATTATCCTGAAGTTATAGTCTACTTATTATCCTGGAATCTTCAATTATTCCTAAGGAAAAGCTTAAATGAGATATTCTAAGTGATTAAGAGATGGTGCTGGTTAATATATCATCATCATCATCATGAACATACGCCTCCCCAATAGAATGGCACTTTTGGTGGGCTGTCCATTGGAAGATTTGCCATAACCACCACGCTTGGCAGGCGGATTGGTGATCGCAGTAATGATCTTAATACTCACAGGAGAACGCTGCTGATCGTCCCTGGTGCAATATATTAGTCGCCTTGACTATACCCACGGGAAGAAGACGTGGTTAACGTATACAGACTATGATATTTGCGCATTTCTTCCACCTATTAATTAAATTTTAAGTCATTACTAATTACTATTTTACGCGTCAAAAATATAAGCTATCAAAAGCTAGCAAACGCCATCACGAGCTAGTGAAAGCTAGTAAATAAGAAGTAAAATTATATTACTCAATTATACCAAAACGCCTTTACCAATTTTGACGAAATTTGGTTCAATTATAGGTTATATCCTGATCTTGCAGGCCTATCATAAGCCTGCAAGACTCCACTGCTGGACATAGCTCTCCCAAGGCGTGCTACAGAAGCCGATCCTCGACTTTTCTCATCTAGTCACTGCCAGCTGCCTTACGCAGATCCTCGCTCCGTCTGGCCGGAGGCGTCGCACACACGTCGCGGTCTCCACTCCAGAACTCATCTACCTCAACGGTAATCGGTTCTCCGCCAAATATGACCAGGCCACTGCCACTTCAACGTGCTAACTTTTGAAGCAATGTCGAATACTTTGGTTCTCTTGTGAATAGCCCGCTGAGCGAATTTGAGTTTTGGACTAGTCCCACTGTCAGTGTCCACGTTCTTCATGACCTGGGACTTGCCCTACCTTCACTGGTAGGTGTCTTTGCAGTTACCTCCGTTGATCCTCGGTTAGAGGAGTTGCGGGGGAGAATGGTGAGGAGGCGGGAATGTCAGTGTCCACGTTTAGGCGCAGGTCAGGTAGGACGCACTGGTTGAAGACTTCTGTCTTCTGGTACTGTGGTATATCTTAATTTACCTAATAATGACTTAATATTTAAACCTGGTAAATTATTAGCACCGACAGGAACGACAGTCAGGGGTAAAAAGTTGTGGTACTTTTATAAACCCAGCGTTGTTAACGTAAGTGCAACATGGGGGAGGAAAAATGAACAATAGATTTGGAGGGGTTGCGACGGTAGAGTGGGCCTCGGTACTTGTTAATACTCGTTATACATGCAAAGTAGAGCGTGAAAATAATGGATAGAGATAGGCTTTACCTGGCTTTATGTTTATAACTAGATACATAAAACACAACAGTAAGTGGCCGGGCGCGGAATTGTATGAAAACAAAAAGAATTATTCACACCACACCACAACGCAACCACATCGCAACCACCTGCGCCAGCGCTTGATTTGGAACTGCAGCTATCAAGTTTTTGTCATTGTAACTACAAGCTTGTGCCACTGCAACTAGAAGCTTTTGCTACTGTAACTACAAGCTTTTGTTACTGTAACTACAAGCTTTTGTTACTGTAACTACAGCTTTTGTCACCGTAACTACAAGCTTTTGCCAAGCAACTACAAGCTTTGGTTACTGCAGCTACAAGCTTTTGTGGTAACCACATCGCTGCCGTAAGTGTATGTGCAATTTTGTGTGAAAAAGTGAAAGAAGGTGAATTAGTGGAGAGAAAGCAAGTGAGAGATATAGATAGATAGGGATGGATATAGAGGATGGGGGGGGGGGATATAATTTTAGATAAAAATAAACGTCCGGCCTTTGTTATTCAGTGTGACCATAGATAATCCAAGTTTATAGAGAGAAATACATAATGCCTAGTTGTATGCAGTACATTGCTGCTGTCAGTTTAGCATACATTGCGTTTATCGATTAATTCCAAATACACTTTTATAGAAACTAACATAGGTGTTCAACTTTATCTCGGAATTTTCATACAAGGATTTTATCTTAATAAGTGTTACAGAACCCAGTATTAGCTAACTCAGCAATAGTACAGTCGACGCCGCGTCTCCAAATACGAGTACTTGAGCTGCCGGGACTGCTCGCCCGCGATATCGGCTAATCCCACAATTTGTTGCTCTCAGCGACTCCTAAGCGATCTCCTTGCTTGTTCCCGTTATAATACGATACGAGATTTCTTTTTTGTAATCAACGATCTCTATGTACTACTAGATGGAGCGTTCCAAACAATCGCTCTGTTCCACGCAAGTAGTCAGAACTCTTTCACATTCACAATGAAACTGATGCAGTTACTACTCAGAACATTTAATTATTACTAAATGTTGACGCTATGGTTAAATAATGTCAATATTTAGTATATAATTAAATGTTCTGAGTAGTAACTGCACAAGTTTCAAAGTGAATGTGAAAGAGTTGTGGCTACTTGAGTGGAACAGAGCGATTGTCTGGAACGCTCCATCTAGTAGCACATAGAGATCGTTGCATATATATTAATTTATTAAAAGTATTCGTTTTAGGTAACGATTGGCGTTCATTTGGGAAGGTATCCTATATTATTTTGATAATTAGTAAGTTCTGTCGTTTCTTTTTAAGTAAGTGTATGTATAATAAATACGAAAGTGACATGACCCTCCACCTTTTTTTATTCCTGATGTTTGGAACGCTCCATCTAGTAGTACATAGAGATCGTTGTTTATAATAAGCAGGAATTGGAATTAATTGTGCCTTGACGAGACCCACAGGAAGATTGGGGGTGGCCCTATTGTAAGCCGGGAATAACACGGCAAGTATATAAATCATCATCATCATGTCAGCCCTTAAACGTCCACTGCTGGACATAGGCCTTCCCCAATGAACGCCACCACATCCGGTCCTCCGCCCTCCGCTTCCGCCACCTGGCGGCGGGGCGTCCCACGTTGCGTGTACCAACCGGCGGTCTCCACTATAGAAGTCTTCTGCCCCATCGGTCGTCGGTTCAGCGCCAGATGTTACCCGCCCACTGTCACTTCAGCTTGAGAATCCTTTCGGCTACGTCGGTCACCTTCGTTCTTCATCAGATCTCTTCAATACGAATCATATCCTATATAGTACATACATAATTATAAATGACACTTCCTAATTACATCATCATAATCATCAGGTTATTTTTGTCTCCACTGCAGTAGCACAACCCTCTCTCGTCTGCCGGAGACAGACGGAGGATTTGGCCTACACTCCCCGCGCTGGCCAGACGGGTTGGGGAGGCCTGATTGATGTTTTATAATGTATTCCCTTAGTCGCCTTTTTAACTACGATCACTGGTAAATAAATTTTGCTGGCCTAGTTGGTAGTGCTCGCTTCACGTTCATGAGGTGGAGGGTTCAACTCAGGCCAGTATTAATTAGTTTTAAATTACTAAAGTACTAACATAATAGATGGAGCGGGTGCAATCCTTTTTGACGGCGGTAATATATAGGTCGCACCGCCGATAAAAATGAGTACTCCACTGTATACTCATAGTAGAAAGATTGCTATACCTTAGATTTTTTGTTGATTTGTCAGTCAGATGACTTAAAGACTTTTGAGGCGATTAAATTGGAGTTCAGTATAAATTTATAATGTACATGGAAAAGTTTTGTTTCGTTTATTTTCATAGTAAGAAAAGCAAATTACCTATAAGAACGAAATAAGAAAAAATATTTATTCACTAAACACACCACCATCATACATTACATTCATATTGTTATACATATTAATTAAATAAAAATAAAATTATTTCTAACAATATTGTGTAAGTGAGAGGCCCAAACCCAGCAAGGAAGGTGCAGCGCTGGTTTTACTGCTGGAGCCTAGGGCTGTCTCAGAATTGAGTTGTTGTGTGGAAGACATACAAATGTGAAGCTTTCGCCGAATGTCTGAACAAAATCTGGTTACCGGATGTCAGAGAGCAGTGGAGATGGAGCGAGTGCAAGTTTAGTAGGTGATCCCTTTTTGCGGCGGTAATATAGGTCGCACCGCCGATAGGACTGAGGACTCCACTGTGACTTTGTAGGACCGTTAGAGTGAAGCTTTTTGTCGATCTGTCTGTCTGTTGGTGACGCAAAGACTACTGAAGCGATTAAGCTGAATTATCATGAAATCAGCCCTCAGATGTTTACAAAGATATGATAAGGAGCCTCTTTATTACTGAAAAAAATATTCAAAATGTAAAATTAATACATCAGATTATATCTAGATAATAATATGTATTACATTAACTATTCATTTCATTGATATATGTTTTATTATTTAAAATTTAGTATGCCCGTAGGACGAAAGCCTCCTCCAGTTGCCTCTACTCGCTCCGGTCTAATGTTGGTAGGTATATTCCCGAGAAAATTATTATGGCCGAGAATTTATGAGAACTTAAAAAGTGAAGCCACTTTTCCCTACCAATGCATCTAAATAGGTGTTTATGTATATAATCGCAATATCACCAGTCTGCATATTACGATTATATAAATAAACAAAAAGTGGCTTGGCCAGGAGAATGTTCTCGGGAATTTACCAGATTCTGCTCTGGTGTCGACGTAGTCCCAAGTCGCTCCTCGCATTCTCCCATTCCATCTTTTTCATTGCCTTTCTTGTAATCATTTTCCGTTCCTTGGGTACCTATGTTTACTACTGGACATCATAGGCCTTCCCCAATGAACGCCACTACACCCGATTCTATCCTCCGGCCACCTTCCTCAGGTCGCCCATCCATAAAACTGAATAATGAATATAAATTTGTATCAAGGATGTCAGTGGACAGTGGAGATGGAGCGAGTGCAGGTTTAGTAGGCGATCCCTCTTGGCGGCGGTAATATAGGTCGCACCGCCGATAAACCTGGAGACTGCACTGTAAGTGACATTTAGTATTCCCTGCTGTTACTATGTAGCACTATGAATTCTGTTTGCCGTAAATGATAATTGTCAACGTCAACAAAGTAAATTAAAAAAATATCAACTAAGATTCTTGATTAGTTGTTAATTGTGAAATATATCTACTTGTTGTTCATTTATGTTATTATTATTATTAATTCATTTATTTTAGATTAATCAATAATGTTGTTAGTAACACACTAAAAAATAATACATACATAAATACATAATGCTCACGCCTTGGTTCCAAAGGGGTAGGCAGAGACGATGGATAGCCACTTTGCGCGATCATGACACACCTCACTAGCCTCACTCACATTCATCAACCTTTTCATGCACCTCCTTTTATTATTCTCACTGCGGACCCCAGCCTTTTTGAGGACGTTACTAATTTGATCCTTGAATGTCCTCCTAGGACGACCTCTAGCTGTAGTCCCTACCACATTCGCACTGTATATTACTTTTGTCACTCTTCTTTCACTCATACGCTCTAAATGTCCAAACCAACGCAACATACCCTTCTCTACCTTCGTTAGTACAAAAATAATGTTAGTGAATATTAACTTACCAAAAGTGGTATTCTATTGGTGAGGCCTATGTCCAGCAGTGAAAGTATTTAGGCTGATGATGATGATGATTAAAATAAAATTATGCAATTATACCAACATTAAACAAGTCTGGACTCCACATGTTTATGGTTCCAGAACCGCCCGACTGGGCAGTCCGCCCGCTCCAGTGTGGTAAGGAGGCTGCTGAGTTCCGTTCGTCCCATTTCGTAACCAGATTTCGTAACTGGCTACGAAATGGGAAATGTAATTTCCCCGCACGCGACGCATCAGGGAGGCTATCAGGAGATAGATACATCTTCACGATTGTGACGTGATTTAAAAATTATAGTTTAACTAATTACAAGGTATAAAAAAAAATTGCCGTGTGGTTTCCGGTAGAGTAGAATAGCACCACTCCAACTCTTCCCGTGGATGCCGTACGAGGCGACTGAGGGAATACATTATAAAACATCAGTCAGGCCTCCCCAACCCGTCTGGCCAGCGCGGGGAGTGTAGGCCAAATCCTCCGTCTGTCTCCGGTAGATGAGAGAGGGTTGTGCTCCTGCAGTGGAGACAAAAATAACCTGATGATGATGGTCTAAAGAACTTGTCACTGGAGCGTTACAAAAGGAAACGGACGTTACAAGAACGGTCGGAGTTTACTATAGATGCCAACGAATTTTAAATGATTACGCGCGCTGCCTGGGCCTGCACGCGCGAGAACAAATATTCTGTTCTTTCGTCGTGCTCGTGCACGAAATCTTAGCATCGACACAATTTTCACGCGGGCAATCACGCGTGCTTGAGCGGGTTTTTTTTTATTTTTTTATATATTTATTTAATTTCACAGCAATTACATTATTATATACAATACAAGTTATTTTAAAATTCAAAATATGCCAATTACGAAATTAAAATAATAAAAATTCTGTATAATTAAAATATAAGATTTAAACAGGGAGAAAACAAACACATATAAATAGACAAAATTATTAGATCTGTTGTTTGATACTGACTGATAATGATGATGATGATGATGAGTGATGTGAGTGAGAGGAGTGGTGTGAGGGTGATATATTAGAGTATAAATTTAGTGGTTACAGGTCTATCAACACTTTCTTAATCTCCTTAATGTATCGGTGCGTTTAAGGAAAAACAAAATATTTATAACTAACCAACGATCTCTATGTACTACTAGATGGAGCGTTCCAAACAATCGCTCTGTTCCACGCACTTGTAGCCACACCTCTTTCACATTCACAATGGAACTTGTACAGTTACTACGCAGAACATTTAATTATTACTAAATATTGACGCTACGGTTAAATAATGTCAATATTTAGTAAATAATTAAATGTTGTCGGCCCCGTAGCCTAGTCGGTAGTACACCTGCCTGCGAAGCTCGGGGTCGCGGGTTCGAATCCCGCCCAGAGCAAACATTCGTATGATGAACACTTGTGTTTGCCTTGTGACTGGATGTTATTTATATATTATATTATGTATTTGCTGTGCTCAATAAAGTGAAGACGCGGGGTAGGTAAAGAGAAGCATTGCAATCTAAGATCTAGACAAAAGGTACAAATTGCAGTGTTACACTCATGGGACACCCACTACCTCTGGTGTTCGAGCTACACTTGCGTCATTTTGGCAGAGCGACAGTCTCGGATTTGAAATCTGAGTATGCAGAATAAATGTACTGAAAAAGTACTCGAAAACTTGTACAAAGTCATAAGTCAAAATTATTTATTGCATATGAGTACACTTGGTACATTTATACACGTCATTTTTTTTATCGACTACCGCTTCCTAGGTGTTAGCGCTGTGAAGAAGAAACGGCGCAACAAACTTCACGCAACACATCTTTTAGAAATCAAGTTTGCATACAATTAATAAAGATTTTGCGAAGCTGAATTAACATTGGTACCAGGCATCTTTGTCATTCAAATAATCGTTTACTTTATAATAGGCTTTCTTACAAAGTTGTTTTTTAATGTGAATCTTAAACTTTCTGTCCGTCATATTTAAGATTGTTCTGGTAGTTTGTTGTAGAAGCGTATACATTGCCCCGTGAACGATTTACTGACCTTACTTAGTCTTAGCCCTTCAGCCGTTTAAAAGTTATAGTTGTCAATAGACAACCAATAGGTGGCTCTACCAAGCTGACGTCACCACAGTATAGCCGTGCTATATCTAGAAAACTACAATAGATCTAAAAATTCTGCTGTAGTGTCATCATCTTCATCATCATTATCAGCCTGAAAGAGTCCACTGTTGGACATAGGCCTCTCCCAAGGTGCGCGACTGAACACTATCTTCGGTCATTATGTTGGCGAGCCAAAGCCTGATTTGGACTAACTGTATCATGCAAAACATATACAGTTTGCCCAAATTAGGCTTACATATGTATATTTTTTTATTTTAGAAAACAGTATGTCATTCATTGTGCCACAAAGCCTTAAATAAAACACAACTGGTTTCTCGCAGCATGCGCACACGCCTCGCGCCTACGGGGTCGACCAATCACAGCCTCGCGCGGGAAAGCAGCCATCTTGGTTGGTCATTGGCCTTATGGAGGCTGGGTTCTGTTTGTCGAGGCCTGTATACGACTACTTTTGTAACCTTAGTATCAGCGGCTAACTAAATTAGAATTTGTAAATGGTTATACCAAGTTAAATATCAATATCTTGGCCTTTTTAATGCCTCGACCTTATACATGAAATAACCCACAAAGCAAAAAGCCAATTTTTTTACATTCGTCGTTACTAGGTTATTAAATTGGACAGCGTGTATTCGCTATTAGATTTCTCTTTCGGCATCGTTTGCGCAGTTTACGACAAAACTGGCAGCTTTCTCTGTCTCTAAAGACGTATTGTATTGTAAACTTTTTGGGATACTTTGCAATATCAATAGATATTAAGTAGTATTCGTACAGACAACCAAACTACCTATATATATATTCACACTACTGATTAGATATAAACACTGTTAGTTAGATTTCACTTTAAATAAATAAAGAATTATCCAGTCCCAAATTAGGCGGAGCCTGTGTTATGGTTACTAAATAACGGATACACATACTTAAATAAATATATAAACATCCAAGACTTGGGTACAAACATTCATATTCATCATACGAACATTTTTGTTACACTGCTTTTGAAATGTAGTGAATTTCTTCGAAACATTTGCATGCGAACAAGTTGAACCGACCAAATAATTCTATACAGAGAATTTTCAAAAGTCTGCTTACATTTTTTTTCTTCAATATTCTTTGCTAAGAGTTTTCTGAAACGAGTAATTAAAGGTATTTTGGTACATGCTGTATTATGGCGGTGCTTAAAATAAAGACCGGTAAGTGCGAGCAGGACCGCGCCCTGAGGGTTCCGTATCGTTACAAACACTAGCAGTCAGTGAAATAGGACCTAAATACAAAATATGATAAAATTTCTTCATACAAGACTGACAAACAGACGGTTATCAAAGAATTTCGTTTTTCATTTCGAAGTATGGAACTGTAAAAACAGAATATTGTTTTTTATTCCAACCGTTGACAGTTACAGAGTTATATAGCGACAGATAGTGGGTTTAATTTACTTTAGACGGGAGCTCACTATGAATATTCTATGTGAACATCCCGAAGGATGTCACTACGGTAACCATACTGCTTGTGAAAATGTGGGACTGTCCTCTTTACAATGTTTAGTCTTTTATTTTAAGGTTTACGGTTTAAACTAGTATTTAGGCCTCTACCACGGACTAATCATGATTTGTCCATGGCAGAAAGTGACACGAAATTTAACATTCACCATACGTAAACGCTTTATTGTACCAAAATTAACGAATATGATTAAAATGTACAAAGGAGGACTATTTCTACTTAGGTATCTCTTTCTTTATTTTTCTACTTTCTAGTATAAGGTTGCCTGAAAGAAATCGCTAAAAGCGATAAGGCCGCCACTTGTAAGTTTACTGTATATTGTGTGAATATTTCTGTAACTTGTGTGCAATAAAGTATATTCATTCATTCATCTCTTCTAGTCAACCATAGATTAACTGAAAGGAAATGTATAATGTGTTTAGTACCAAGTTTTGATACAAGGAACGTACCCTAGGTACTAAATATATACACCGACCGTTTTGTTTACTTTCATTACAACAATGATGTAGGTAAGTAATCAATCATTTAATTTGGTTTAATTTTTTCTTTATTTATTTATTAGCCTAATTAGCTGACATACAGAGATTTGAAACTTATTTAGACATATGTGAAAATTAAATTATTTTTGCACATCGGTCTCCGTGTTCAGCGCGTCTTGTAGACACGTAGGACTCCTTCAATTTCTTACAGTTTTGTTTCTCGTGAGTCTACCTCATCCACAGTGCGCCGGCTACTCCTCTCAGATTGTCCGACCACCTCTTGCGTGGTCTATATTTCATTCCAGATTAATAGTCCTATAAAAACAAACGCATTTGCGTCTCGAAAACAAAATACACAATAGATGGTGTTCCTAAGTGGACTGCAAAGTTTACATGGTAATACAAACCTGTTTTTGCTGCTGGTGACCCTTTCATGTATATGTTACCGAGACGTAAATAGCGTTGGTTTTCATAGGACTATGAATCTGGAATGAAATATACATATATTTTTATTGATAATTTAATTAATAATTTGTATAATAATGATTAATTAATGTGTATATAATGTTAAATATGTTGTGTTAGTAAATAAATATTTTTTTTCTTTCATTCTTTCTTTTTTATACATAATGCACAAACAAAACTATTTTAACTATGAACTAATTACAGTTTGTGCCAAGGGGGGTGGGGGAATCAAATCGTGTAATTCCTGGGCCCACTCTTCAAAATGTTACCTATAGAAAACCGAAAGACAGTCCACACCGCGATGATGTTTGAGGCTCTGTAATTGTGTATTTGTGATAAGTGTATTTTGTTTTTAATTGTAAATAGATAAAAAAAGGTGAAATAATGTATAAGCCAAGCCACGAAAAATCATTAGTGCTTACCTCGCAAAAGACAATAAAACCACCCTTACTTATATCGCGAGCAAATATTACCTTTGAAACTATGCCAAATAATAGACTGTTGCATGGAAAATTAGGATTAATTGTTTGGTAACAAGGTGTTAGGCGATATAAAAAGGTTTGTCATCATATTAAAGTATATTTTTGCTGATACCAGTGGAAGAAACAGTATTGCCAACATTCGACATCATCCTGTCAATATTACAAAAATCACACTTAAATTTAAACTTTACTATCAAACAATTTAACATAATTTTCCATGCAATAGTCTCTTTGTGGCATAGTTTCTGTGCTGGCCACATGAAATATCTAGTAAACTCATTAACGTAACCTCAATCATTTTGTGCTAATATCAAAATTAAAACTTTGTAATTTGCTTTGCTATTCACCATTGCGTAGCGATATTTAGCATTCTCTGAGTAATTTCTGCCAACAAACTGTATTATACAGTTTGGCGGAGTTATTGAATACATATATTTTTAGTGAGATAAATAAATGATTTTAGTATTATTATGTCGAAGAACGGGTGGCCTCCCCAACCCGTCTGGGCCTTCCCAACCCGTCTGGGCCTCCCCAACCCGTCTGGTGCCTCCCCAACCCGTCTGGCCAGCGCGGGGAGTGTAGGCCAAATCCTCCGTCTGTCTCCGGCAGATGAGAGAGGGTTGTGCTCCTGCAGTGGAGACAAAAATAACCTGATGATGATGTCGAAGAAATAAATTTGAAAAACTTTCCGCCACTGTAGTTGTAACCTATGGTCACCCGACTCACTGGTCCGGGTGGACGACTTACGCAAACCACGGCGACTTAAATAATTAAGCTCTAATATTGCTGGCCTGGAGCTGGAAGACCAGAGTATGTGCAATTTGAAAGAGACCATGTGAACTGGTTAAGATTAACTGACCATCGGGAGTGTGCGTCACAATCATCATAATCATCGTCCTTTGCTGCACATAAGCCTCCCAACACTTTTGGTGGGATGTCCATTGGAGGATTTGCTATAACCACCACGCTTGGCAGGCGGATTGGTGATCGCAGTAATATAATGCTGTTGCCCGTCCCTGGTGCAACCCCTTAGTCGCATTGACGACACTCACGGGAAGATTGGGGGTGGCCCTATTCTAAGCCGGGAACCACACAGTCAAAGTCGAATATCAGTAATCTGACTCAGGCTAGATTTAGTACCCAATACTTACTATTTTGTACTCCAATTTCAGATTGTATACTTAAATGAATCAAAAGATAAAACGGGATAAATTAGATGGGTGACGTCACTCCAGCTGAGTGACTTGGACATTTTGAACTAAGGCACGTACTTGGAGAGGCGCGGCGACCGCTAACAAGACGAGACGTATATTTTTCTGCTCTTACAAGTTTTAAATAAATTCTGTGAAATTTGTTATCACATGTACATAAAAACATTTCATATACCAACCTAATACTATGTTAAATATAATTGTGAAAAAAACAGTGACAAAATCTCGTTTAAATAAGCCGTAATACATATAAACATTTCAAAAAAGTCAGTTAAAGTACCAAAAAATATGTGACAGTGTTGTGCGGTGAACCGGTCCGTAAACACGTTGTCCTTGTATTGCAATAACTCTCTCCGAAGACAGCGTCTAATAGACCAAAAAATTCGCCACATATCTTAACTGCAGCCGTGGCCGAACGGCTATAATACTGTGGTTAAAATAACGAGTACCCGAGTTCGATCCCAGCGAGAAAGATCCAACAACAATTTGTCTTTTTCTTATTTATTTTGACTATTCCGGATGCGACTAGTTATCCGAATATGGCAGTCTGTAATAAGTGTAGCAAAAATATCTTAACTAAACGATTTATGATTTGCTCAAACTGCAAACAAAGCTACCACCTATCGTGTGGTAATGTTGATTCAAAAAGGTATAATTTAATGACCAAGGACAACAGGGACAACTGGAAATGTAAGCCATGTTGGAATAACGAACCGAATAAACACAATAAGTCATCTACACCGACAGAAACTTCACCTGATTCGATTAAGATTTTGCGGGATTTGGCTACTGAACAGAGTCAATATAAAATCAACATCTCTACACAAAATTCTTACAGTTCTCTGGATGATGATGCTGACGATTCAACAAATATAACACCGTTATCTATATCATCTATTTCACACTTAAACAGAAGTTGCCCTGAACTTGAACCCCGTATTCAACAAAGTGACTTAGACGAGCTACAGGAAAAAATTGCAGATTTACAAGAGAAACTGGCAGCCGCCGATAATGAAATAGCCAATATTCTATCGGAAAATACCGAATTGCGACAAAAGCTATCAGACTACGAATTAAAAGTTAAGAAGTTATCGTCAATTTGCAAGGAGATGGATACTACTACCAATACTAATACTAAAAGCTCAAAATGTAAAAGAAAGCGAAATAGTCTGCGCAAAAGTATCCCTAAGAAAATAATAAACTTCTCTGTACAAGACAAGTCACCGGAGGAAAATACTATACGTACAGGCGCACCTACATCACCTTTAAAGTTAACTCAAACTGCCCAACAGTCAACATCTGTAACTTGCAAACATGTTCGTTTACCAACATCTAGAAAAAAGGAAAAATTATGCATACTGAGTAATAACAAAAGAAATAAAATCCTGCAATTGGCAGAGAACACATCCACGAATAACTTTGAAATTTGTCATTTTCTGACTACTGGCGGTGGAATTAGAGAGCTTCTCAATGGGATTGATGAAAAAGTTAAATTATACTCTACTGAAGATTACTGTGTCTTGATGATTGGAGAGAATGATTTTAACTCTACCAATGATTACAGTACTCTAATTACGTT
This sequence comes from Esperia sulphurella, assembly GCA_947086405.1. Lineage (NCBI taxonomy): Eukaryota > Metazoa > Arthropoda > Insecta > Lepidoptera > Oecophoridae > Esperia > Esperia sulphurella. The sequence continues at coordinate 8,042,665 of OX352282.1, forward strand.
AATACGAACAACTCTACAAAAGTTAAAACATACCAACTTCATAATATGTTTGCCGACATATAAGTGCGGGACAGATACAAACATATTTAACTATAGAATTGAGACATTTAACAGTTTACTGTGCTCAGACATAGTAACCTATCAATACGCATACTATTTAGACTCTAACCACAACCTTACAAACAATATGTTCTCCGCGCATGGTGGCACAATTAGAAATATTGGCATGAAAACAATAATCTCCGACTTGTATGGTCTTATACAGCATATATACAACTACAATAATAAGCAAGAAACAGTAGACGTTGAAATTCCAATAACTTGTGGTGAGAATCAAAAGACCCTAACAACAGGAAAATCAGATCAAGATAATGCTTCAGCAACATTTTTTCGTTCCAAAACAAATCACTAATCAAAAATGTAGAATGGGGATTACAATATTTTATCAAAACATACAAAGCATAAACAACAAAATACACCTACTACAACAACTACTTCAAGAAAAGTCATATGAAATCATTTGCTTATCGGAAACCTTCTTGACCCTAGAAAAACTAAATAATTTACACATAGAAGGATATAAAATAGCAGCTCAGTTCTGCCGTCGGCTGCACACAAGAGGAGGAGTATGCATAATCACTGAAGAAAATATAACAAGTACAGAACGAACGGACATTTCTGACTTATCTTTAGAACTTATAATTGAATATTGTGGAATTGAAATCGTGCAATTTAATCTATTAATTCTGTGCATTTATTGGAATGACCGTGAGGCGGATAAATTTCTTGAATCCTTCACGGGCCTATTAAACAAACTTAAAACTGAAAAAAATAAAAACATAGTGATTGGTGGGGACTTTAACATAAATATGTTCGAAACATCAAAACTTTCATCTGACTTCAAAAATCTGCTACTATCATATAACTTCATTCAACAGACAAAATCGGCAACTAGAGTTTGTAAGACCACTGCTACATGTATCGACCTTGTGTTTACAAACTTTCGACAAACACAAACAACGACTTGCGAGTACGGTTTGTCCGACCACCATGGCGTTGAAGTGTATGTAAACACCGGACCATTAGAAATAAATAGAAAACTCACAATAAAAACAAAAAAACGAACATTCACAAATGCACAAACAGAACACTTTAGATTTGATTTGCATAAACTTAACTGGCAAACACTTTTTTCAGAAAACAATAATACAAATATAAACTATCAAATATTCAATGATAACATACAACAACTTCTGAATATTCATTTTCCTCAGAAAGTAATACAAACTAAACTTAACAACAAACAAAAAACAAAATGGCTAACAAAAGGTTTAAAAATCTCTTGTAAACACAAAAGAGCACTTCGCATCATCTTAAACCATACACACAACAATACCATACTAAAATACTTCAAATCGTATCGGAATATCCTTAAAAAAACCGTAATTTCATCAAAAAAACTAATATTTATAAAACGCATGGCAAAATCAGATAATAAAAATAAAACAATGTGGAATATAATCAACGCTAAAACCGGGAAAAGCCCAAAAACCTTACACAAAAATATTATACTAAACATTAAAAACACACCTATAGAGTCTCCATCCCAAGTTGCAAATATGTTCAATAACTTCTTTAGTACAGTCGGGGAATCGAACCCTGACCCCAATGTCTCATCCCTCTTCGATGTCTCCTCGAACGACAGCTCACTACCTAATCAACAAAACCGGAGATCAAAAGTGCACGGTCGGCCAGTATTGAACCCAGTAACAAATAGCATGTACCTGGGACCGGTGGACGAACGTGAAGTCTACACGCTACTGCGCAACCTAAAAAACAAATACAGTGCAGGGATTGACGAGCTACCACCAGCCCTAATAAAACAATGCGCCTTAGAACTCACCCAGCCCTTAGTTATATTAATAAATCAATCCTTTAGAGAAGGAATTTTCCCAGATTTACTGAAAATATCAATAATTAGACCAATATTTAAAAAAGGCGACAAGACTGATCCTTCAAAATATAGACCGATAGCACTCCTACCATCAGTATCAAAGATATTCGAGCGCGCAATGACAAATCGAATAACATCATTCCTCGAAAAATATAAAATACTCGATGAACATCAATACGGGTTTAGGAAAAACAAATCAACCACGCTAGCAGTCTACAACTACATACAACAGGCACTGGCATACATTAACGAACGGAAATACGCGGTGGGTGTTTTACTGGACATGTCGAAAGCCTATGATCGGGTTCAGTACGACATTCTGCTGTCCAAACTATACGACTACGGCATAAGGGCAACTGCACACAAATGGATCCAATCATATCTCAAGAACAGATCTCAGTATGTACAAATAGAATACTTAAACCCACTTACAGGACACATAACAAATTACAGATCGGATAAAATCAACATAAACTGTTCTATCCCACAGGGAAGCGTGATTGGATGTATATTATTTCTGCTGTACATCAACGACTTACCCAAAATAATAAACACTCACTGCGTCATGTTTGCCGACGACATATCACTTTTATTTAAATTCAACAACACATATAAATTTAAAGATGTACTAAAACAAATCTTTTTAAACGTTAGCAACTGGCTAAAAGACCATAATTTGGAAATCAACTACGCAAAAACAAAAATCCTAGAGTTTAGACCATACCAAAAATCTACATTAAATGTCGAATTAGAAATAAATAAAACCACAATAGCAAAGGTAACAACATCCACACTATTAGGAATTGAAATAGACACACATATTAACTGGAAAGCTCACGTAGAAAAAATAAAATCTAAAATATCCCGATTCACATATGCTCTTTATGAACTTAAACTTTGCACAGACCAAAGGACCGCACTGTCGGCCTACTACGCTTACGCATACTCGTGGCTGACCTACGGCCTTATCCTATGGGGAAACAGTACTGAGGTAGGCGACCTATTTGTGCTACAAAAGAAATGCATACGTATTCTAGTGCATATAAGTAACATGGAGTCCTGTAGACGACATTTTAAATATCTAAAAATACTAACACTAACTTCTATGTACATTCTTGAACTGTCCAAATTTATGCGAAATAATAAAGAACTGTTTTCCCAAGCACAAAAAAAGACAATATACAAACCTAGGCCCGGACATGCGAACACACTCGCTATACCCACTAGCAACATGACAATGTACCATACTAGTCCATACGTCATGGCAATAAAAGTGCATAACAAGCTGCCTGAAAAATTAAAAAAAGAAGAAAAATTAAACGTATTTTTGCACAAATTGAAAGAGATATTGATTAACAAGTGCTATTATAGTTTATCAGAATTTTTCGCCGACGAACTCTAAAGTATCGTTTGTTTCAATAAATATATCCGCCACACGTTCTGCTACAATGTAAATTTCTTTTTAATGTAATGTTCTATGTAATTTGATATTTAGATATAATGTAATGTTCTATGTAATTTCATAATTGCCATACCCAAATGGGTTTCATGTTAGTACTGGTAACATCTGTAACATCTTCATAACTTCATGGAATGCAAATAAATAAATAAATACTAAAAAAAATTACTAAATACTAAATACTTAAATTCTGATCACACCAGACTTTACCTTGGATTATACAGGATGCAACAGAAAGGGGTCACCACTCGATTATTTAACTAATAAAGATATCCCAAAAAAATTTATATAGCTACTAGATGGTATGATATTAATGAGTGATTTTCAAATTTTACAAAAAGTTTGCTGTAAGGGTAATGGACCCCTACAATTAATTATCCGTAGTTCGTGACAGTACACCGATAACTACGGATGGTGGTGGTTGGTGGTTATGAGAAGTAAATGTTAAAAATGTTCTTAAATGTTAAATAGTAGTTTAATTGAAATGTTAATGTTGATTTAACGATAATTAGTGGCCCTGTATTAGATCGGTCATCGTCGACAATGTCAATATCTAAATAAGAATATGTAAGTAGATAATAAGGTCTATTCAAAATTGATTATTAACTATGGACTAAGGACAAATATTGTGACTACCAATAAAACAACATTACATCTCTGCCTACCTCTCTGAGACCAAGGCATGAGCATTATGTATGTATTGAAAAATGCTTGCAATTAACCGCAAGCAACGATCTCTGTGTACTACTAGATGGAGCGTTCCAAACAATCGCTCTGTTCCACGCAAGTAGCCACAACTCTTTCACATTCACAATGAAACTTGTGCAGTAACTACGCAGAACATTTAATTGTTACTAAATATTGACGCTACGGTTAAATAATGTCAATATTTAGTAAATAATTAAATGTTCTGAGTAGTAACTGTACAAGTTTCAAAGTGAATATGAAAGAGTTGTGGCTACTTGCGTGGAACAGAGCGATTGTTTGGAACGCTCCATCTAGTAGTATATAGAGATCGCTGACCGCAAGTCTCATATCTGCATGTGACGTTGTAGTTCTACACCAAAGAGGCTATCATCATCAGGTTATTTTTGTCTCCACTGCAGGAGCACAACCCTCTCTCATCTGCCGGAGCAGACGGAGGACTTGGCCTACACTCCCCGCGCTGGCCAGACGGCTTGGGGAGGCTATATTCTTTCAATTTCCTTAACTTTCAAAGCAAACAAAGCCGCGTGCGGTGGTTAGTATCAATATCAATGTCGAGGCGTGCTTCCGCAAAAGATTTCCGGCTAACAGTTGTATGTGAGGAAATTGGGAGTCCTTGAGATGTCTGTCACTCGGCTTGATGAGAGGACCAAAGGAATTATTTCTTTTTTAGGTATCTACTTACTTAGTCCGATGACGAAGTTTAATATCTTTTGACGTGAATTCGATGGGCGTCTTACGTTAAGGTTGACTTCAAATTCGTGCTATTTAGACGCAATATATTCAATGTTTGACCGATGACGAGTACAATGAAGAGACTGTATTTTAATATTATTGTTAGCACATAGAAACAATATTTTATGGCTAGAATCACTTATATACTTATCATTACCTGACTCTCATTATCGTTTCCTAGCTTAAAATGTAATATCGCTTTCAAATTAACTTTATATGTTTATCTTTTTATTATTATAGTATGTTTAGTGTAGTTTAAGCTCAAAATTGTATTTATAAATGTACGTCATAGTGAGAATGTTAAGGGTGCAGACTTTAATATATTGTATATGTTAATTGTTTAATATAATTGTGGTCTATATCTGTTGTTTCTCCAATAAATAATAAATAAATAATTCAGTAATAAATATGTGGGGACATTTCACACATGGCCACCTGATCCCAAACTAGGCAGAACCTGTAATATGGGTATCAGACAGCTGATATACATACATAGATACATAATATAATATATAAACAACATCCAGTCACAAGGCAAACACAAGTGCTCATCACACGAATGTTTGCCCTGGGCGGGATTCGAACCCGCGACCCCGAGGTTTGCAGGCAGGTGTACTACCGACTAGGCTACGGGGCCGACATAAATAAACGACTTAAGGTTCATTCTGACATACTCGTATCGCACATGAAATCATAAACCATCTTAACCCAAAAAGCATGTAAGTTAAAAAAATTATATAAACAAAACGGCGCAAAAAAGTACGCAATTTTGACTTATTTACTAAGACTACACTGTTTACATATTGAAAAACAAAGATAGATGAAATCGAGTACGTTTTTTTTGTATTAATAACTCAACAATGCATTTTTTGAGTTATGACGGTCTATAGTTTCTTTAGCGTAATCATCACCGCCTCAGTTCTAAGTCAGCCTGTTTGGTTAGGTTAAGGAATAATGTGTCATATTCCAAATGCAGTAAGAGCTATCGATTCGTCATGCGTCAGTCTTCCGAAATGCAGGTGAGGTTGTCCAAGTTTTTTTTAAAAATATCTTTGAAATAGTTATCCTTCACACTGGTTGAGGTGGAAAAGGGGGAATTGAGGATTTTTTTATTTTTACTTGGAACTTTTTGAAACTATCTGGGATTAAACAATATTTAAGAAATATGTGTGGTTCCCGGCTTAGAATAGGGCCACCCCTATCTTTCCCGTGGGTGTCGTCAAGGCGACTATGGGATTGCACCAAGGCCGGGCAGCAGCGTTCTCCTGTGTGTGTATGTTAAGATCATTACTGCGATCACGAATCCGCCTGCCAAGCGTGGTGATTATGGCAAATGCCCCAATGGACAACTTACTAAAAGTGGTATTCTATTAGGGATGCCTATGTCCAGCAGTGGACATATTTAGGCTGATGATGACTAGGGATTTTCGTTACAATAAATTAATAACGTTCGTAATATTAAACATATAAATAATAGGAACTGCCATATGGTTTCCGGTAGAGTAGAATAGGAGCACTCAAACTCTTCCCGTGGATGTCGTACAAGGCGACTGAGGGAATACATTATAAAACATCAATCAGGCCTCCCCAACCCGTCTGGCCAGCGCGGGGAGTGTAGGCCAAGTCTCCGTCTGTCTCCGGCAGATGAGAGAGGGTTGTGCTCCTGCAGTGGAGACAAAAATAACCTGATGATGATGATGAAATAATAGGAAGGCTTAAATAATTAATCACATCTCGTGAAAAGGAATTAATAAATCTGGCACGTCATATTTTAGTCGCGCGTATATAAACGACTACTTAATTCCGATCTCTTATTATCAGACTGACAAAAAACAAAAAAGGAGGGTTACCTTTACTTCGAGCTGTGGGGTGAATAGCCCTAACTTGACCTGTCCTTATCCACTCAAATAGCAGATGCCCTATACCTACTATTACACCTTTCCACATCACCCGTCTCCCTCGCACACACCTGACAACATAACGTCAGAACAGGTGGCCCAGAACCGTTAAACTGCTAAGCCACAGAGTAAATTCTATCATACAACCATTTTTAATACTGCTTGTAGCTGGTAAGTAAATGTATGAAATGTGTTTTGGAACATATGGCTGACGAGTCAAGTGTGAATTAGAAAAGACGTTGGGTTTTTTTCTTAGCTATCTGATGAAGTCTTAACGTTTAAGTCTATTTTGTAGCTCAATCGACTAGTTTTAGAATGAAGGTGATTTTTTTTGTCAGCCTAATGATGTGTAGATTGAACAATTCACGATGGCGCCCTATTTCTCGCGAGGGGTGATATGATCTTCCACCTCCCATAGCCTTTCGATATCTAGATCATCATCATCAGGTTATTCCCGTCTCCAGTGCAGGAGCACAACTCTCTCTCATCTGCCGGAGACAGACGGAGGATTTGGCCTACACTCCCCGCGCTGGCCAGACGGGTTGGGGAGGCCTGACTGATGTTTTATAATGTATTCCCTTAGTCGCCTTGTACGACATCCACGGGAAGAATTGGAGTGGTCCTATTCTACTCTACCGGAAACCACACGGCAAACATATAGACCGAATCACAGGGAAGGGTCCCGGTACTTGCTCAGGTGCTCTTTGTCGGAGCACCCGGCTTGATCCCCCTGCAAATAAAATAATTTGTCCTTGTGCTCTGTACGCCAACTCTCCTCATTCAGCGGCGCGACACCACGCTTACGGTAAATTAGGTTAGATTAGATTAGATTTATTTATTTCACTTTTACATCTTAAAAATTCAATTTTACATGTCATTCTAATATGGTAAAAGGGATCGTCATAAAATAAAATAATGTACAAAATATAAATTACAATGTCAACAATTCAAATAATGTCATAGTATATAACATACTATCTATGTCAGTATATAATATTAAAATAAATATTTAAAAATACACTTGGTATTAAATTATCACAAATTAAATTAAACGTCAGAGGGCCCACCAATTTCATTTTTTAGAAAAATCATTTATGGAATAATATTCATTTTCTTACAAAAGGTTTTTCAGTCGTCGGTACGTAGTATTATTGGATACTAGCTGTTGCCCGCGACTTCGTCCGCGTGGACAACTTAATATCACAAATTATTATGTATCTCCCGTAGGAATGGGATGTTTTTCGGGATTAAAACTATCCTATGTTCTATTTCAGGACCTAAACTATATGTGTGCTAAGTTTCATCACGATCCGTCCAGTGGTTGAAGCGTGATTGAGTAGCAAACATCTAAACATCCAAATATCCAAACTTTCACATTTATAATATTCATCATCATCAGGTTATTTTTGTCTCCACTGCAGGAGCACAACCCTCTCTCACCTGCCGGAGACAGACGGAGGATTTGGCCTACACTCCCCGCGGTGGCCAGACGGGTTGGGGAGGCCTGACTGATGTTTTATAATGTATTCCCTTAGTCGCCTTGTGCGACATCCACGGGAAGAATTGGAGTGGTCCTATTCTAGTCTACTGGAAACCACATGGCATTTATAATATTAGTAGGATAGGATTCTATCCAGTCATGAAAAGTCAATAAAGTCAGATAAATAAACAAATAAATATCGCCTTGCTCCACTCCATTTTTTTTCCTTTTTTGTCTCTTTCTCTTTTCCTTTTTTTGATGCGAGGGGTGAGCGCAGGACGCGGGGAGTGACTCAGACCCTAGTGATTAGTGTGTCTTTAACGAGAATCCAGCAACAACCTGCCACAAGAGGCCGCGTCTTGCCAGCGGCTACACGAAATTCCAATGGTGTCCGATTTCCGAATGGATATGTCAATCAAGCGGTGTGCACGCGCCATGGAACAGCTGATTGGCTGTCGGAGGGGGGAAGCAAGGGAGGTTGGGGGAGGAGGGTATTCGGAACACATTAATTCAGTGATGGATCCATGTAGGCGCTATTGACCGCCTGTGTGAATTCGTAGATTCGATACCCACAATTCGACAGACGACTTTCTACACATCGTGCATGAATTTCTGGTAATATTCATCATCATCTGCCGGAGGCAGACGGAGGATTTGGCCTACACTCCCCGCGCTGGCCAGACGGGTTGGGGAGGCCTGATTGATGTTTTATAATGTATTCCCTTAGTCGCCTTGTACGACATCCACGGGAAAAGTTGGAGTGGTGCTGTTCTACTCTACCGGAAACTACACGGTAATATTACATAATAAATATAATATATGTATTACATACTCTTGTCTAATTCCAAAATAGGATTTTCTCCAATGCTATGGGAATTAAACAAGTACTGGACAATTTACAAGTATAACATTCAGACCAGCTTTTATAAATTGTACAAAAGTTGTCTATGCCCATTATCAGCCGTGTGGTTTCCGGTAGAGTAGAATAGGACCACTCCAATTCTTCCCGTGGATGTCGTACAAGGCGACTAAGGGAATACATTATAAAACATCAGTCAGGCCTCCCCAACCCGTCTGGCCAGCGCGGGGAGTGTAGGCCAAATCCTCCGTCTGTCTCCGGCAGATGGTAGGTGTTGTGTGTAAGCGTACCTCCGTTGATCCTCATTCAGAGGAGTTGCGGGGGGAGCCGGCGAGGAGTTGGGTAATGTCTCCGGTAGATGAGAGAGGGTTGTTCTGCAGTGGAGACATAAATAACCTGATGATGTCTATGCCCAGTTGAATTCTAACCCACGACCTCTGCCGCTCTGGACCAAGCCACTAGGCCAACGAAACGGTCAAATATATTTTTTATGATTGTTTAAAACTAGTGTCCGACCGAAGATTCGGTTTCGGACAGTTTCAGCCAAAAATCGAGGTTCGGCCATATTTTCGGTTTCGGCCAAAAATCAGCCGAAACTTCGGCCGAGCCGAAACTCAGTGTTCGTGAATTGTCGCGCTCTGTTAGGGTGAGTTCGTGTAGAGCACAGAACAATGGTGTAGAGTTTACTTACAAGAGTAACATTGTTTATTATATTTGTTCATGTTAAAGTTAATATTACATGAAGTTAATGTTACATAAATACCCATTTATTATTTAAATATCCTAATCAGCGGAACCTACCTTTTTCTCTGGCATAATATTTTACACCCAAAGATTGTCTGAAAGAAATAGCTTATAGCGATAAGACCTAAATTTTACTATTATTAACTTTTAAAACTTGTAACTGTATTTGTTTGTGTAGTACCTATAGTAACTAAGTATGTTGTACCTATTGTAACAAAACAAATATATTTTATTTTACATAATTGTTATTTTTTATTTTACTTAACACGAATTAAGTATATAACATTTAAAACACACTTAGATTTCAGTATACAATATAAATTTTAACATGTCTAAATAAGGTTCGGTTTCGGCCGAAACTGGGTCCGAGGCCGAAGATTGGGTTTCGGTTTCGGCTGCAAATCCTGTTTCGGCCGGACACTATTTTAAACCAAATCGTGATCAATAGAATAGAATAGAATATTAATTTGCGTAAATATGGTACAAATGTCAAATCTTATAACTAGCAACTGGTAGATAATGCCTATTTAGCCATCCATATAATAGCGTGCAAATGTTACATATTACAAATTAAACTTAATACTTATATGAATTTAAATTACAATGTCAATAATAATAATATGTCAATTAAATTGACGAAAAGTCATAAATTCACACTGTCAGTATTTAACGTACCTACTGTTCTATGCATTAATTATGTCGTTATATTTCTGCCTGATCAAGAAATTAAACGAGCTGAGCGCTCGTATGAATTTAAGATGGGTGTTCTTAGCAGGATCTTTTTTAAATCAACATTTCTTCTCTCTCGGTGTGATATCTATTTTGCCGAGAGAGGTGTCAGCGAGCTATGCTTGGGTTTCTTTGAAGGATATGATTCGTAATGAGGAGATCCAACATAGTCGAAAGAGACCGCTGATCGGTACGCGCAGGGTGGGACGCCCCGCTGCAAGATGGACCAACGACCTGAGGACGGTCGCTTAAAGCAGCTAGATGCGGAAAACCGGGTGCTATGGCGTTCTTGAGGTAGGCCTATGTTCAGCAGTAGACGTCTAAAGGCTGATATGGTGATGATGAGAAGCATATATGTAGGAACAGGATACATGGCGCTGCGGCCTTTCTGCCTAGCCCATAGGGCATATAGCGTGAAGCTACGAGTATATACGAATGACAGAATAATTAGACAAAAAATGCACAAAAAAATCTTTGCATGGCAATTTATAAATGAGAACGAATCCCAGCTTTGTTTGTTCCGGAAAATGGAAGTGTCAATAAAAAACGTCAAACAAGGGTTAGGTTTAGGGAACCGATGACACGTCACTGGGGCAGGGTGGGTGGAGGGAGGGGGTAAGGAAGGACGGGTATCGGTGACGGATCGCTTTGAAAAAATTACGTGTTAATAAGGTATAACATCGTATGATAAACGTGGTCTAATATCAAACTTTTTTAAAAATGACTGTGCCCGTCTTTTGACAGGGTGTTCCACCCTGCGCGTGCCGATCCTCAATCTCCACTCCAGAACTCGTCTACCCCAACGGCCGTGTCGGTTCTGGCCCTCCCACTGCCACTTAAGCTTGCTACGTCGGTAACTAAAACTGTACGAAACATTGTATCTTAAATTAATAGAAGACGATGAAATCTAACATTAATTTATTAATTCAAAGAAACATCAAGGAAAAGTAAATTAAATGGAATTTAGGAAAAATCCACAGTTAAAAAAAAACACTACCTTCAATTAAAGTATTTTTATAATTAAATAACTATCTAGAACGAAATTATAAAAGCACTCGCATAAACGAAAATTAAAATATATATTTTTGTAACAGACACGATGTTAAGTTTCCTTGGCCTAGTTAGTGGTTTGGTTGTTAGCCTCGAGAGCCAGAGGTAGTGAGTTCGATTCCCACCAGAGACCGACCGTTTTATACAATTGAGCAAGTCCCGGTCTGCATGTTATATTTGTGAATTTTTATCCTTAGTCTAATTCCTATCGTATATGGGAAAATCATCGTTTGGGTATAGATAAGTGTATTTGTATACATATATCATCATCAGGTTATTTTTGTCTCCACTGCAGGAGCACAATCCCTCTCATCTGCCGGAGACAGACGGAGGATTTGGCCTACACTCCCCGCGCTGGCCAGACGGGTTGGGGATGCCTGATTGATGTTTTATATTGTATTCCCTTAGTCGCCTTGTACGACATCCACGGGAAGAGTTGGAGTGGTCCTATTCTGCTCTACCGGAAACCACACGGCAAGCCACATATATCATCGCTTAAAGCGATAAGCCAGCCTAAATTGTACTATTTGTAACTTTTATAACTTGTAACTGTATTTGTCTATGCAATAAAGTGTATTGTATTGTATTGATTGTGATGTATTGTATCGCCAATCGAATTACGTCCACTGCTGAACATAAGCCTCCCCATTAGAGTGGTACTTTTGGTGGCCTATCCATTGGGGGTTCTGCCATAATCACCACGCTTGGCAGGCGGGTTGGTGATCGCAGTAATGATCTTAATATACGTAAGAGAACCCTGCTGTCGGCTTGGCTACACCCACGGGAAGGTGTGTGGCCCTATTCTAAGCCGGGAACCACACGGCTATATTTCAGTGCATCTACGAAAAAATCCTTTTGTTCCCGATTCTAGAAATCTAGAAAACTAAATCCTTTCTTTTTATAACTCTACAAAGGTTCAATCGTTCTGAACCTAACTTCTGACTTCCTGGCAAGTATCCTGCCAAATCTCTTCAGACAGTTCACCCATTGTTATAGAAACCTTTCCTGTTTTCCAATACTTTAAGCAAGTATGATAGTGACATCTTCTGAGAATTTGGTTTAAGACTGAAGTCATTAAACGCCACCTTATTCTGTTATAAATAGTGTGAACCTGAGAAAATCTCTTCAATCCATTTATTTACTGTTATTATGAAATACTAGCTGGTGCCCGCGACTTCGTCTGCGCAGGATTAGTATTTCGAGTAGCTTATATTAGCGTGGCGTAGAAAAGAACTAACATTATGACATTAAAATTATAATTTTATCGCGCACGCCAGAATAGCTCGCAGATGGTAGATATTTACCTACTTACTTGATATTTTGGACAATTCACACAATATCTTTATAAATTGTAGCCTATGTGTTATTCTGATGTATAAGCTATATTATTGTAAAGTTTTATTAAAATCTATTCAGTAGTTTTTACGTGAAAGAGTAACAAACATCCATCCATACTTACAAACTTTCGCGTTTATAATATTAGTGGGATAGACTATATATTTCATATTATAGAGAGAGATATACAAACTAAATATATTATACTCACATAAAACTAAATTAAAAATACATAATTTATTGTTTCTTTGAATAAGAATCTACAATTTGCTATATACTAATTACAAAAATGGATAGGAAGGGACCTATATACAGATATCTCCTCCAGCTCTGCAGAGTGTTCAACAGTGCCGAGGATACTCTCTGCGTTACCTACGTCTTTGAATGTCCAGGCTGATGCGGCTGACAAAAAAGGATCTGGCTCGACGATCGCCGGACTTTTCCAATATTCGATGGAAACTTCTTGGCTTCCAGAGCCCAAGCACCAAAATATACATAATTTACAACTATGGATTCTAAAAACTTTTGTACCAAAAATATATACAAAATAAACATAGTCTTGATTATAATAAGATAAAAAGAGAATCCCAAATAAACAAAGCCTACTCGTGGTGGCATAATTTCAAAAATCAACATTTCTAATGTACGGATTTTTTAATATTTCAATTCCTTACACACGTTTAGTCGAATTATCAATTTTATTTTTAATAGTTATGTGCGAAATTCCTGATGACAAAATAGAACTGCACATTTTTCTGCACGACACCTTTTTTATTATATGTATAATCAGAACAATAGTCTTCTAACGAAAACAATTCTTTCAATTCCTTACACACGTTTAGTGGAATTATCAGATTAAAAAAAAAATTATGTGCGAAATTCCTGATGTAAAAATAGGTCTGGTAAGGTCTGGTTGATGTTTTATCGATGGTCTGTTGAATGTATTCCCTTAGTGGCCTTGTACGACATCCACGGGCAGAGTTAGAGTGGTCCTGTTCTACTCTACCGGAAACCACACGGCGAATTAAATTATTACCTATAAATAAAAGGTATCAAGGGGTATCACGGAGTGAAAAATGGGCGATGGGATTGCATCATTAGATTGCGCAAAGTGGCGATGCATCGTCTCTGCCTACCCCTTTGGGACCAAGGCGTGAGCATTATGTATGTATGTTATGTAAATAAAAGGTTTATCGATATTTTTGTATCAGGCTCAAATTCAGGTAAATTATTATTACAAAAACATAAGGAACTTGCAGTGAATAGTTTAAGAATGAATGAAATTACCGTAACATTAACAAAAGTTGACGAAAAAGAATTAAATATTTCACTAATGAAGAATCTGCGCTATCTTGTATAACGGTTGAAACGCTCGAATATTCACCGGCGAATTGTACTGTAAAAGTCCCAGCAAATATCTAGAACTAAAAATTGAATTCACCGAAAGTATACGACATGGCACTTGTCTTACCGAATTCTGGTGACCTGAAGTGCACGCACACAGAGGAAAAACCACCCCTGTGTAGGCACAGTACACACACGCACGCTTTCCCTGGCCTGGCCGCGCGCGAGATCCCTTATTTCCCTTAGTATCGGTTGAGCCACCGCGGAGAGAGCCCGTGCTTACTCCGAGTATAACCGATCCGAAATCGACGCGCTTTGGTTGACCGAAACCGTGCAACCTTGATAAATAGTGTTAGTATCTATTTTGATTTTTTTGAAAAGTAAAACGTCTGGTCTTAAATTGTGAGATGATTTTTTTTTGTGTGAAGTAATAACGTAATTTTGGATGGCTAAGATGATGTGTGATGGGATTTATCTAGTTGTTACAGCGAGGAAGTGTGGAATGGATGTGTTTTTTCTGGCACAGTAATTTTTGACGAAACCCGTAAGCTATTTGTGTTGATTTTTATTTATTTTTATCCATTTCAATGTCATTTACGATCAAAATATTTTCGTGAAAACTAGGACACTCGACCGGAAAGTCAATATTTTGTATATTGATACTAGTTTGTTATATTTCTTGGACAGAGAATCGGTAAAAAAATGCGAAAAACTGCCGCTTTTACACAACGAACGTTGGCGACCTTTGCATTCGAAAGGTTGAAAATTGGAACGAAAAGACAATTTGTCAAATTGATCGCAAAATTGAGTCGTTTCGCCAAATTCGACCAAAATAACTATGAATAACATTATCATATCTTTGAGGCGTTTGTCGTGATGTAGGTACTTTCACCAAGACCGCCACTGATAAATGTTTCGTTGTTGTATTAATTGGGTAACCTAGGCACAAGCTTTTATAAATTTGGGTTACCATTAATACGTTTGAAGTTTAACATTTCAAAAGAAAGTTCAAATAACAGTGTGAAATTGTATATTTTTTATATCAGCTCTGTTTCTCTTAATATATAAATAAATGTTCAAATAATAATATATCACAACAGCTCACATAACAGTAAAAAATTCAATTTTTGTTTCTATTCTAGAATTTGTTATACTTATAAAAATAGTGTTAAATTCCACTTTTCTGCGGAAACTTCTCAAATTCAAATTCAATATTATTTATATTCTGATACACAGGTAGATTATAAATGATACAATATTCTCAATAGAGCATGAAAGACCTTTAGACCCGATATAATTTGGGTTACCATTAATACGTTTGAAGTGTAACATTTTGAAAGACAGTTCTAATAATAACAAAATGTCACAACATCTTGATCCAGATCTCACTGTAACCACAACAATAAAAAATACACGTATGTTTCTGCTCTACATTTGATTACTGACATAAAAATAGTGTCAAATACCCTTTTTTACGCTAACATTTATCTTAGTAGACTATGAAAGTGAGTTGTGGAAGTAATTATTAAGACACTACATACATTAACCATATTTTTTTCTGAACTTTTTCGCATCTCGCGAAGTGTTTTATTAATTGGGTAACCTAGGCAAAAGTGTATGTGAATTTGGGTTTAAAGTTTAATATTTTAAAAAGACAGTTCTAATTATAACAATGTGTCACAACAGCTTTATCCAATGTAACGGTTAAGATCTCAATACAATACAATACAATACACTTTATTGCACAAACAAATACAGTTACACGTTATAGAAGTTACAAATAGTACAATTTAAGCGGTCTTATCGCTTTAAGAGATTTCTTCCAGACAACCTTTGAGTAGAAAAATATTATGCCAGAGAAATTGTAGGTTGCGCAATGTTACAACAAAAATAAAAAATTACACTTTAGTTTCTGTTCTAAAATTGATTTGTTACTCTTAAAATTAGTGTTAAAATTAAGGTAATTCTTATCTCAGTAGAGTAAGAAAGTGAAATAAAAATAAATACATATAACAATTTCTATCATAAATTACTGGTTGTCTAGAGAGAACAGCTACAGCTTAGATTAAAAAATTATAGTTAAAAGAACTAAGTATTTTTTTCAAAGTCACGTTTATTATTCTTATTCTAACTGAAAGAAAAATTAATTTATACCTTTCATTTATATATTAATTATAGAATGCAGTAAATTGCTGAATAAATGAAATGTTTTTATTTTTCTAATAATTTGGATAAATATCCAGAAAACTAACAGGAATTTTTCCTCCAGTTACAATACAGGTAGGTAATTTGACTTAATATTCAAAATAGTAGAGGATGAAAGTCAGTGAAAGTAATTATTCAGGTCCTTATATAACGTAACATTAATCATAATTTTTGCTGAACTCTCTTCCGGATCTCGCGAAGCGGCCGACAAGTTTTATTGACGTGAAATTTCTGAGTCTCATGAATTTTGAATAGATGTAGGTCAGATTGGACGTGTACGTAATATCGGTATGTTCGGAAAATATTCACGTAAGTTCTCTGATAACTGGGAAGTGGTAGCCGGTAAGAATGAAGTTTATACTTCTATGCAGTTATGAGAGCGCGCGTGGCTTCCTTTTGGGAAAGGCTACGTCGCTCTCATTACAGCATACTTAAAGCCATCTGCTGTGACATGGACAGCCCGATTTATAGGTACTGGATAAAAGTTCATCGGAGCGTGAACCAGAAATAGAAATAGGTATTAGTGATGTAATGACCACCTACCGCTTTTGGTAGGCATTTTATTTTATTTAATAGTTTAATTTTTTATTATTTAACTTTTGTGTTTTGTGTTTTATGGGTTTTTTATGCCTTTAATATAAATTATTATTATTATAAACGTACCAAAGTGTACTCGTGCGAAAAAAGGATTTTGACTTGAATTTGATTTTGAAATAACAATTATACAATACTAGCTTTTTTTTATTTTTTATTTATTATAAAGGTACATCGTTGTATATTTAGTCTTCTAACGAAACCAAAATGGAAGTTTATCTGTAGAAGACGACTTCGCAACAAATAAGTTATGTACTTTTACAAATTATAGCATATACAAACATATAAGTAAGGTACAATTCAGATTCATAAAATACTAGCTGTTGCCCGCGACTTCGTCCGCGTGGACAACTTTACATCACAAATTATTATGTATTTCCTCCCGTAGGAATGGGATGTTTTTTCGGGATAAAAACTATCCTATGTCCTATTCCAGGACCTAACCTATATGTGTGCCAAGTTTCATCATCACCCGTCCGGTGGTTGAAGCGTGATTGAGTAACAAACATCCAAATATCCAAACTTTCACATTTATAATTTTAGTAGGACAGCACACGTCCACTGATGAACATAAGCCTCCCCAATAGAACTGTTCATTGGGGGTTTTGACATAATAACCACGCTTACACTGCTATAACTCCCTGGTACAATTCTTTAGTCGCCTTGACGATACTTGAAGATTGCGGGTGGCCCTATTCTAAGCCGGAAACCTCACGGTTATATTCTACCTCTTACACAGTATATCTACACTAATATTATAAAGAGGAAAGATTTGTATGTTTGTAATGAATGAATTCAAAAACTACATGACCCATTTCAAAAATTCTTTCACCATTAGAATGCTACATTATCCCTGAGTAACACAGGCTGTATTTATTACTATAAAAATTAGGGATCCCTACTAAAATCTAATGTAACTCAAGGTGTAAAAAAAATAGCTGTAAAATGTCTTTCATCGCATGCGCTGCGGAAACTATTGATGATAGAATAAAAATATGTTCTACAGTATTAAAGAACATATCAATATCTACTTAGAGCGGGAGTGGTAGTGGGCGTGGAAGAGGGAACGGATTCTGTAGTCCACGCGAGCGGAGCCGCGGGCATAGCTAGCATTCAATAAAAATACGTAAATATCTAATGCTTCATAATTAAATAGAACAATTACGTGGCATGCAACTCTACTTATATAGATTTTACGAGTTACATCAAGATGTCTGCTAAGTTTGTTTCCAATTACAAACTTAATGGTCCTTCTACCGGATGCTTTAGTACGACAGAGCGTTCACTTGAATTTGCACAAGAAATCCCATTACATTTGGTAGAGTACGAGGAAAGAGAGAGAGTAAACAATTTATAATGACATTTAATTTAATGTTATCAAAATGATTAACATCAATTAAGTATTTAATCTAGCCATGTGGCTCCCGGCTTAGGATAGGGCCACCCTCAGTCTTCCCTTCCCAAAAAATTTAAAAGAAAAAAATGGGTCACGTAGTTAGGGTACGTTCCCTTACGTTCAGCAGTGGACCGTCGTCGGAACCGTCAGTCTATGTAGTTGACACCATATTTTGATCTTAGAACTGCTAGGCTATTCATCGTCAGGTTATTTTTGTCTCCACTGCAGGAGCACCACTCTCTCGCATCTGCCGGAGACAGACGGAGGATTTGGCCTACACTCCCCGCGCTGGCCAGACGGGTTGGGGAGGCCTGATTGATGTTTTATAATGTATTCCCTTAGTCGCCTTGTACGACTTCCACGGGTAGAGTTGGAGTGGTCCTATTCTACTCTACCGGAAACCACACGGCAAACACAATATATGTAATAATAGGTAAATAAGGTTTAGGTTTTATGTGAAAGTTTTGAAACATATAATCTTACGCAGTCCCCATAAATCCAAGCAAACAAACAAGCCTAACCCTGTTGATGGGCGATTCATATTTTAATTCTGACTAAGAACTGGGTCAAATCTCGCTGTATTTACAACCGAATGAATCCGTTGATGTGGGCAACGGGATGAAAATATCTGCGAATAAATGAAAGTCTTACTGTGTAGTGTTTAGTTGGTCGTGATTTATTCCTCCTTGCGGCGTTTGGGGTATTCTTAGCTCGGGGAATATTAGTTACCGTGGTTTAGAGAAAGTGCTTTCTTTTAAAAGCATAGGCATATTTTTTAAGTCAGATTTATGCATCTTCCGTGTAAGTAGAGATAATCCCAAGGGAAAACAAAAATCGAAATTTAAAAAGTTTCAACAAGGGTATCGTATAAACCAAATAATGGCAAATCATCTAATGGTCAGCCCACATAAGGTGTCACTCTATTGGGGAGGCTTATGTCCAGCAGTGGACGTAAGCCAGTAACCAGTATTTCGGGCTTATGATGATCCTATACACTGAGAAAAAAATAAGTAGCCCTGCTACTTACATAAGGATAAAAATATACCACTATTACGTAAGTAGCCGCCCCCACCACATTACTAAGTAACCACACTACCTAATAATGTAGCCGGCTACTGAATCAGTTGTAGGCGACACCATTTATAATGGGGGCGGCTACTTACGTAATAGTGGTATATTTTTATCCTTAACCTAAGTAACCACACTACTTTACTAAGTAACCACACTACTTAATAATGTAGCCGGCTACTGAATCAGTTGTAGGCGACACCATTTATAATGGGGGCGGCTACTTACGTAATAGTGGTATATTTTTATCCTTATGTAAGTAGGAGGGCTACTTATTTTTTTCTCAGAGTACGCTCAGTACACCGTCAAACACAACTATCGACAATAGCAAAGCAAAGGACCTGAGCCAACAATCCAGCGAAATGTAAAGTAAGTAAATAAACAATAACAAAGGAGTAAAGGCAAATATTTGATGTCAATATAGAGCGGTTTACATTCACCGTACGTCACGTAAACTGAGCCTACAAAGCTTTCGTCATTCGCGGTGAGTGGTGATGCTTTCAGCTTAGATCAAATAGTGCTTTTGACTATATTATATAGAGAAAATAAACCAAACATTTTATAGATCGTCCAGTTCACGAAGGCACATCAGCCTAAATCATCCACTGCTAGACATAGGCATCTTCAATAGAATACCACTTTTAGTAAGTTGTCCATTGGGGATTTAGCATAATCACCACGCTTATCACACAGTATTATGAAGATAAAGACGAAACCAATTTTAGCGCTGTCAAATTTCAAATGTGTGCCTTTAGAATCGGGCCAAAATTTTTACTTAAGTTTAGCGACCGTACATTACAGATACCTTTGGAGGTTTTGGTGAATTTTTTTGCGCCAAATTTGTAGGAGAAAAAAAAGAGTAGAATAAAAATAAAATAAAAAATAGCATACATTGGCAGTTCGGCCAGTAGAAAAAAAAGAAAAAGTTTATATTATTTTCTGACAAAAAGATTTCTTGAGATCTTGCAGTGATACTGATCACTCACTGGTCTAGAAAAAATCGCTTTTAGCGGTAAACATGTGTAGAATAAGTGAATTGAATTGTTGTATTTGACATATAAATAGAAGTAGGTTAGTGTCAGCCAAGAAAATAAGTATCTCGTGAAATGACAACATTCTCTCATTTAAATCAGACTAAATCTGAGTCATCATCAGACGGATTCAAATAAGAAACTTATATGATATTTTTCAAACTCCTGTAAACACAAATAAAAGTATATTTTTTGGAAATGACATGCTTCTGTCACTCGAACCTACCGCGATAAATACCTACAGTTTCAGGCCGCCCCGGCGTGGTTCTCGCCGCCCTGTACATAGTAATATCAACGCTAAGTCGAGCGTCTTAGATACATTTTTGTGCGCTACGCTGCACGTCAAACGCTATCCACTGCTTCACATCGCGTGCTAGACACATTTTTGAGTGTATTGTCTGACAGTAAGTGAATAAAAGCAACGATCTCTATGTACTACTAGATGGAGCGTTCCAAACAATCGCTCTGCTCCACGCAAGTAGCCACAACTCTTTCACATTCACAATGAAACTTGTGCAGTTACTACTCAGAACATTTAATTATTTACTAAATATTGACATTATTTAACCGTAGCGTCAATATTTAGTAATAATTAAATGTTCGGCGTAGTAACTGCACAAGTTTCATTGTGAATGTGAAAGAGTTGTGGCTACTTGCGTGGAACAGAGCGATTGTTTGGAACGCTCCATCTAGTAGTACATAGAGATTGTTGAATAAAAGTGATTTTTACTAGGGAGTATCTTTTACGTAATAATCTGTGGTACTTTTGACTCTGTTTCACTCAAATGCAGGGAAATCGAGTGCCCACTGATTTGGAACACGACATTTTGATTTCGTTATCTTGTTTTAAAAGAAGACTTTTAAAGCTTCTGGATAATAAAAAGCACTTTGTATAACATTAAAAATTTTAAGGGCCATTTTTTATTGCGATATTCTTCCTAATTTTATGGGCAATACTTAAAAAAAAGGAAATCAGTTTATAATAATGCCATTTTATGAAAATATTCACAGGAGAAGACTTTTTTGTGACTTAAAATACCAATTTAATAAATAAAAACGTAACAAAACGCGTGTACTTATCATTTTTGGATTTTTTAATCCTAATAAAGTCTTAAGTTCCCGCTTCCGCTTCCGCTCCCGCTCACGAATTCCGTCGAGCATTTACACCCTACACTTCGTTGTTGTGCATACTAATAATGCAGTGTACGCGAGTTTTCGAAAACCATAAATTCGCATAACTTTTGATTAACTGGACTGATTGCAATGAAATAAAGACTATAAGCTTGATGCCGTATGGTTTCCGGTAGAGTAGAATAGGAGCACTCCAACTCTTCCCGTGGATGTCGTACAAGGCGACTAAGGGAATACATTACAAAACATCAATCGGGCCTCCCCAACCCGTCTGGCCAAACAATCAGACAAAAATTTGAAAAATTCTTTTCAAAAAGTTTTCTATTACTTATTCTTAGACCCCCCATTTTTGTGTGCAGATATCTTCAATGTACAGACTCGCGAAGTTTGTGTTTTTATTTATTAGATGTGAGGTATCCTGCAAAATAAGCTTTTATGTAATAATAAGTTAGTGTTTGCTGATAACATAGCCCTTATATATAATTGCTCCATACGACTTTTATATTCAGACATATTAAACAGGGTCCGAAATTATCAAAGTTATTATTTTCTTTGATAATTATCATGATAATTATCGGATAATTATCCATGATGATTCCTAACTTGATCCCTTTATTTACATTTTCCTATACAATATTAAAAAAAAAAAAACAAATTAAGCGTTTGAATATGCGGCAAATTGCGTTCGGATACACGTAAAGCGACATTGATAGCGTTAGAGTTTAATTAATTATTGAGCCCGATTCTAAAGGCACACATTTAAAATTTGACAGCGCTAAAATTGGTTTCGTCTTTATCTTCATAATACTGTGTGATAAGGATAGCAACAGCTTTAGTGCTGTCAAATTTTAACATTGTGCCTTCAGAATCGAGCCCAATTGTTTTATCATTTTTGTTATCAAGATAATTATGAAGATATTGGTCTTGATAATTATCACTTCGAAACCGTGAGTTGACACATAATTTATTGAATATGAGTATAAAATACAAGCTGAAAATTAATAAATATGAAACACTTCTAATTTAAATAAAAAATTTCGCCTAATTTGTCCAGCGAATGGTGCTGCAACGTGCCTAGGACACTCGCTACGTTTCCCCGCTGGACGGCTAGGGCTACGCGCTGTTGAAGATACCTCCCGCTATTTTTCTCCCCAGAAATATCTATTAATTTTAAACCAAATAGGTGCACTAGATCGCGCGCTTCTTTACTCCAAGGGCCTAGAGTCTCGACTGCAAACGCTACGAAATCGTACGATGACTTTATACTCGAGTACTTGAGGTGTTTAGACCGTGCCTTCGAAACCTGATATTCACATTAGCAAAAAACGAATCGTTTACTTGTAGCACAGGAAAAGTTTCGCAACAAAACTTGTAACTACGGCAACACGGCCGTAGGTTCTAAAGTAAATAAACAAACCGTACCTACATTAGGGAGTAAATGTAAATATTTGAGGCCATTATAACACGACGGGGAAAGAGACAAGTAGAAAGAAGGAAAAAGACAAAAACTTCAACAGGATCATTTATCAAGAGATGCAGAGTCATTTATTTCAATAAAGGAGCTTCACTTAAAATATTAGAGTTCAACTGCTAATATCTACGAAGTTTTGGGAATATCGCCCGCTGTTTAGGGAATAGGCCTTCCCCAATGAAAGCCACCACACCCGGTCCTTTGCCCTCCGCAACCTGCCGCTTTCAGCCACCTTCTTCAGGTCGTCGGTCCAACCCTGCGCGTCCCGATCCACGGTCTTATTTATTAGTTTTTATTTTATGTATTTATTTAATTTCATAGCAATTACATTATTAGGGAACGTACCCAAACTACGTGACACATTTTTTACAATTTTTCACCCCCCTCGGTGACCACCCGTAGTATATGCCAAGACCCCCCCCTACCCCTCTAGTTTTCACGTATAAATATGGTTTCAAACCAATTTTTGCAAACAGAAAATTAAACGAAAAAAAATTGCATATTTGTCTTTATTAATACGGCGTTTGCCGCCAAAAATGCTTTCCTATAATTATAAGTGAAAAAAAAAAAGAAGAAAAAACTGTCTGTTTTCAATCAGCTGACGTCTGTGTTGTCACTCGTGAGTTTAAAAAGCGCTAAAAACTGCGCGCCATATTTGAATATAGCTCGAAAAAGCGCGAGATATTTCCCTAGAGGATATTGACCAAGCGTGGTATTTTGAAGACCCCCCCCCCCCCCCAAACGGATCACGTAGTTTGAGTACTACCCTTAGGACGGGTAAAATGTTAATATATGACGGGCAGCAGCGTTCTCCTGTGTACATTAATATCATTACTGCGATCACCAATCCGCCTGCCAAGCGTGGTGATTATGGCAAATCCCCCAATGGACAACTTACCAAAAGTGATATTCTATTGGGGAGGCCTATGTCCAGCAGTGGACGTATTTAGGCTGATGATGATGATTGATACTAATAATTATCATCTTTCCATTATATTATTGTAACTTAGTTTTTTATCAGTCACAAGTATGTTTAATTATATTTCATTTCAAAAAGTTAAATGCAAACAAACGTATTTGCGTCTTGAAAACATAATATATTATACACGGTGTTCCTAAGTGGACCGCAAAGTTTACATGGTAATACAAACATGTTTTTGCTGCTGTTGAGCCTTTATCTACATGTTACTGAGACGCACAGTCTTGGTTTTCGTATGATTATTGCTTTGGAATGAAATGTATGTCGACGCAAAAACGCATAAACGGACATCGATGTAAAAAAAGTTATTACAAATTCGGGATCAGAAACAAATCTACGTCGAGTGGTTTGGGTCCCGTATTTTTTCTATTAGACTTGTGGGACGCCCCCTGGCTAGATGGTGCGAAGATCTGCGTAAGGCGGCTGGCAGTGACTGGATGAGAAGAGCCGAAGATCGGGTTCAGTAGCGCACCTTGGGAGAGGCCTATGGTCACCAGTAGACTCTCGCAGACTGATGATGATGACGATTGATGATACTTAGCCAGTAGGGGGCCAACGTCGATGCCTTCGGAAGTCTATAGACTGCAACCTTCAATTCTTTTGCATTTACTATACGCTGTGAAAATTTACTATTCGCTGTGAAAATTCTTGACATTGATCATTCTCATATATTTAGGTTTTCTATCGCTTTTTCCATAAATAGATACATACATAACGCTCACGCCTTGGTCCCATAGGGGTAGGCAGAAATCGTATAGCCGCAAAGCGACATTCCTTAACCCCCTTTTCGCTCCGTGATACGCCTCCGTATTGAGGTACGAAGATAAATACTTACCAATTTATTAGACTATATTTTTCCATAATCTCCATCATTATTAATGACATGACCGTCCATCATCACTGCACCGCCCCCACTTTATAGGTCATTGCTTCTCCGCCGCAGAATCTTCAGAAGCAACTTGACCTATATAAGAGTAGTCCAGATGTCTCTATCTTCATGTATAACGTTACTGCATAGAAATAAGCCATTAGTGGACATTCTGCTGCAAATTTTAGTGACATTTAAATACATCATCATCAGGTTATTTTTGTCTCCACTGCAGGAGCACAACCCTCTCTCATCTGCCGGAGACAGACGGAGGATTTGGCCTACACTCCCCGCGCTGGCCAGACGGGTTGGGGAGGCCTGATTGATGTTTTATAATGTATTCCCTTAGTCGTCTTGTACGACATCCACGGGAAGAGTTGGAGTGGTCCTATTCTACTCTACCGGAAACCACACGGCATACACGGCATATTTAAATACATATTTCAATATAGTTTATTGACGCCGTGTGGTTCCCGGTTTAAAATAGGACCCCTTAATCATTCCGTGGGTCTCGTCAAGGCGACTAAAGGTTTGTATCATTACTGCGATCACCAATCCGCCTGAAAATGTGGTGATTATGGCAAATCTCGCAATGGACAGTCCACACATAGCAAACTTGTTTTACCAGGGTTAAGACTAAGTAAGGTCAGTAAATCGTTCACGGGGCAATGTATACGCTTCTACAACAAACTACCAGAGGACATCTTAAATATGACGGACAGAAAGTTTGAGATTCACATTAAAAAACACCTTTGTAAGAAAGCCTATTATAAAATAAACGATTATTTGAATGACAAAGATGCCTGGTACTAATGTTAATTCAGCTTCGCAAAATCTTTATTGATTGTACGCAAACTTGATTTTTAAAAGATGTGTTGCGTGAAGTTTGTTGCGCCGTTTCTTCTTCACAGCGCTAACACCTAGGAAGCGGTAGGCGATAAAAAAAAAGACGTGTATAACTGTACCAAGTGTACTCATATGCAATAAATGATTTTGACTTTGATTTTGACCAAAAGTGGTATTCTATTGGGGAGGCTTAGGGAGGCGGCAGTGGACAGGAACCACACACACACACCGCCAATTTCCTTATACTTTTATTTATTTATTTTAAGTAAATCATCATGCAAGTTAAGTAAAATAACTTCTTACAATACAGAGTATCATTTGGAACCAATAACAAAGACGCAATTGCCATATAAAATATTGATACAAAATATTACGAAAAAGTTGTAAAAAACGAGGCTTCATTTACGATTATGGAGGTGCTGATTCAGGCGATAATTCTCACCCTGCCGGGACTGAGTATAAACCCCCTCGTAAAACGGTAGAAGGTCTATCTGCGCACAGTTCGGAAAAAAACCTATAAATAACTGATTTCAGAAATAATAAATTGTAAGATAGCTCTCACGTATTGCCTCACAATGTATCTAAGTTGGTCTTAGGTTTTTGATCAAATCGAAAAGAATAGCGATACATTTTTTGAACCAGGATCGTCACATGATCAAGAAAGCTCCAACTTAATTAACAACAAACAGTAACATCCCGACTCCTCACCATTTTCCATTCGCCACTCACCTAAGCGAGGATCAACGGAGGTACACTAAGAGATAACGCCTACCAGTGACGGTGAACAGGTCCCTGGGACCTACACCTTGGGCCCCAGGCAAAGATAATAATAGTTAAGAAAAAGGCCCCACTTTCTAGCAAATGGGAGACCAAAGTTGTCAATCGCTTGGAGGTTTGGTGTGGCCAAGAGAAGCCTAGGCATTTAGTTGAACACCACGGACGTACAGCACCTATATGACACAGTGAGCTGTGACGGAGTAGCAGAAGGGTAATTCGTATAATAGTGCCAGCCAATACCGGTCGGTTTACATAACTTAGATTCGATAGTTCACACTCCCGCTCCGTCCATTTGCATTTCCATAGTGAACCACCTCCAGCAACCGTTTCTCCAGTCGCTCCTTAACGTCTGAGAAGAACCTGACGAGGCGACAGATAGTGACAATCTTTTTCTATCAATCCAAGTTCATCTTACCTTCCTTGACTGCAAAATTATTTGTCACTAGAAGTCAGTTTTCTCGTATACTTCGCCAAACACAACTTGTAGCAGATTTTACATCATTATTCTTCAAATTTTCTGAAGGTCGTCGGTAATATTAGTTTCACCTAGCCTTCAATCAAATTCAATCTCTATTCAGTCCTATTTGGACGCTTATTTGATGTTAGGTCGCTGTACAAGTTAATCATGCTCCAAACAGATTTTCAATAAGTCCTCAATACTCACTCCTCCGTTCCTTTTCATCTCGCTGCATCTAATCCGGTATATTACAGCACTAGTGACGTTACCTCGAAAGGTCTTTTATTAGAGTTTACTTCAGCTCATTCATTCACGGTTTATTTCTGCTGCTATGATATCACGCCACGGATGGCATATTCAAACGATGCGGCATGCACACTGGCGGAAAGGGAATGTTTAGTAGGTCGGCCGTCACCTTGAATTAGCCGTATTATACGAAAATACGATTTGGTTCTGGCAGCTCAGATATCGAAATTCAAATAGCATTGACATAATATGATATCAAGAAATCTATTTTTAGTAAACTTGACAGAAATCTATATCCTTTCTAAAAAGATTACAAGGAAATAAAAATAAAAGCTAAAGTCTCAATTCATCATCATCAGGTTATTTTTGTCTCCACTGCAGGAGAAAAACCCTCTCTCACCTACCGGAGACAGAAGAAGGATTTGGCCTACACTCCCCGCGCTGGCCAGACGGGTTGAGGAGGCCTGATTGATGTTTTATAATGTATTTCCTTAGTCGCCTTGTACGACATCCACGGCAAGAGTTGGAGTGGTCCTATTCTACTCTACCGGAAACCACACGTTATAATTGCATACCTTTAAACACATTGATAGTCCATAGCTTGAAGATCGCGACAACATGATTTTGTCTCTCATTCGCTTTTGTACTACTCGAATATTTTTAAATTCCTTCAAACTGCTAAACATTCCAGTTCCGCGAGTGTACAAGAACAACTTTGTTTTTCATAAGTGAACTTGAAATATGGTTATTGTTTACGCTGTCTGTGTTTATTGAAAACAGTAACTTTCCTTTTGCTTTCAGTCTATGTATGCCCAACAGTGGGATGACGAACAGCACCATGTTTCAAAACTGTAGAAAGAAAATAGACTCCGCATTTTGTACAAATTGTGTGAGCAATGATCATCACATTAGAAGCTGCACTAATGCTTTTAATGTCAGGTAAACCACGACACTTTCATTCATTTTATTGTATGTCAGTAATTGTAAACGGTTTTTTAAATTACCACAGCTTGGGAGAGTAACGTTTCGAAGTAGTGTAAATTACCACACTTAAAAGTATAAATACATAAAGCGCTGTTTGCCAGAAACCAAACTGCAATTCTGTGGAGTCCGCTCAAATTGGCAGACTCGGTGCAAACATAAAACAATTTGCGTTGTGCGTCTGTGATACATAGATCATACCCTGTGGCACTGCAGGGTGTATTGAAAATACATGTAGTGGAGTGATCTGATATAGAAGCATCGAGTATTGCGATTTTGCGTTTGGAAACTGTTACCAAAAGTTAAGCTGCAGTTACGAATTGTTTTCAAATGTTAGTTTTGCTGGGTATTTAAGAACCCCTACATCCAAACCTTTATTTTATTTTAAGGCAACATTAAGGTATCTGTGGTTACTAGTCAGTAAGTTAGCGACTAAATCACAGCAAGCTTCTTCTCTGTCGTTCCCTCACTGCTGAGGATAGCGGTCGTTGGCCAGCCGCACCGTTTTATACAAAGATCTACCAGCCACCAGCCTACCGGGTCTCGGATCACCTCGTCCTCTGCAAGCCTGCCCTCCACTTGTCCCTGACTTTATTGACCTGAAAAAATGGGGAGAGCTACTGTAAAAAAGTACAAGGGACAGTTATATTTTATTTGTAGGGGAATCAAGCCGGGTGCTCCGACAAAGAGCACCTGAGCAAGTGCCGGGCACCTCCCCCATGATTTGGCCTATATGACCTAGATGTCGAAAGGCCATGGGAGGTGGAGGGACTGTTGTTTTGTTCCACGATGATGTGCTTCTCTAGGTCGTGCCTGGGAGATCGCACAATGTAACAGTAGAAGCTTAAAGTCTTTTCATTGCAGATAGTGCAGAGCCGTTTCGTTATATTGAGGTCTTTGAGAATGGAGTCATTAGTTCTCAGGTTGTCTGATTTTACTTGATTAAGTAATCAAGGATTTTAGACATAACCCAACTAGCAAACTGGCGAAATATGCAGCAACAAGCTATAAAATAGGTCCATTGTGGGGGTATACCGGTGTTAGCGCATCTGACACCTCTATACCACCACTATGGACCTACTGAGCTGTAAAATAGCTGCATAACTTGCCAGTGTGCTAGTTGGGAATGACAAAAATTAAAAAAAAAAAACAATAGGCTCGTCATCAATTAAACTAGTTTGACATAGTTGAGTAATTTTATCAATATTCAATTTACACACTTTACTGGGCAGTATCCTACCCTGATAAGTATTTTGGAATCCTTCTGAAATTGTCGAAAAAGCTCTTCTAGAATTATATGAAAATTACTAGAGTTTTTTTACTAACTGAATTTTGATATATTTTCAGTTTAAAAAGTAAATTAAACCAAAATGGCGCGCCAATATCGGGCAATTGGGAGTGTATTCGGGTCAACCGCACCGCGGGACGAGATCGCGCCGCGATTTTATAAATACTCTTCCACGAACGCTATTATATTCGCAGCGGGAGGCGCGGGAACTCGCGCGGGAAATTCGAAAATCCAAGCGATTTGTTACTCGGATGTTAAGGCCAATACAAGAGATATCACAGATATATGTTTATAATTTGTTACGTGGGCACCTACTATGTCCAGCAGTGGACGTCTAAGGGCTGATAATTAGCAAATTATAAGATATCTGACATTTATGTCAAAAGGTGAACGGTATAATCTCCATAACCAGGTTTTGTAACAGTAATTATTTTTCTTAGTACATTACTAGTAATGTAACTTGGTTATGTACGGGGAACAAGAGGTTTTAACTTTTTTTTCACTTTCGAGTGTTGCGAGAAAGATATTTTCGTCGTGAATATTTTTATTTTATTTTACTAAAAATACAACACAATACACTTTATTGACAAATTATGTTACAAATTTTAAAAGTTCAAAATATTACAATTTAGGCGGTCTTATCGCTTTAAGCTATATCTTCCAGATAATCTTTGGGTAGAAAATATTATGGCAGAGAAAAAGGTAGGTTGTGTTGATTAGGAAATTCAAATGATAAATAGGTACTTATATGACTTTATATAAATGAAATAAAATAGCAAATAAGTCATAAATATTAAGTTTTTATGGTTCTACACATACGCTATATATACACATACAAAATGTGTTTTATATCACCTAAATACAAGTATCCCAAAAACCGTCACGCTTTTCCTAACTACAAAACCGTCGGTCTATGTAGTTGATACTATATTTTGATCTTAGAACTACTAGGCTATTCATCGTCAGGTTATTTTTGTCTCCACTGCAGGAGCACAACCCTCTCTCATCTGCCGGAGACAGACGGAGGATTTGGCCTACACTCCCCGCGCTGGCCAGACGGGTTGGGGAGGCCTGAATGATGTTTTATAATGTATTCCCTCAGTCGCCTTGTACGACGTCCACGGGAAGAGTTGGAGTGGTCCTATTCTACTCTACCGGAAACCACACGGCAGTATCTTAGAGGTATCGATATATGAAATGAAAATGTCCCTCGTTGGGGAGTTACTAAAAATAAATTATAGCTAATCAATATAGTGAACTAACGGAACTGGACTAACTAAACGGTGAAATAATGCTGGCCGTGGAGGCCGCGAGCACGGTCAGTTGAGTCCTGGCGCCTTGCCAGCGGTGACCTCAGCGTGGCGCCGCGGGGCGAGGCATGAGTGGACGGCGGGTAGATCCGGGTCTTCGTCAATACTCGTTTATATTATTTATTTATGCGATTTATTTATTTATTCTAAAGATATCACACACACACACACACACACACACACACACACACACACACACACACGTGCACAACATGTATTTTGGTAGATTCACATTAATTCATCTTAACTACCGCTTAAATCATCTATGAAGAGCGGGGCTTTTGAACACAGACTTTTACGCTTAAAAAGAAGTCCCAGTCGGTTATATCTACTGTATAATACTGTAAAAACAGTAAATATTTTTGATTTTTTTTTATGAGCCGTGAGGTCCAGAAGAACAGGTAGTACTAGCGGTTCTATAACCATACGAACATTTGCCCCTAGCGAGATTCGAACCCGCAACCTCCGGCGTGGCAGTCCGAGAGCTATCCCGTTCCGCCACAATAAACTATTAAATAAATAAATAATGGTAATAGCAAAGAATACTAAATATTACTATGACAAGATGCGATACTCACCTCACTTCGGTACTAAAGTAAAACGTACAAAGTTAGTACGCCAGCGCGCTATCGTCGTGCGCCAAGAAATCGACGCAGTCATAAAGAGAAGCACTTATGTTTTTGACCTTATCCCTCTCTCAATCGACTAGGTTACTGGGTGCAGGAGTCCTACTTACGCACATACACACACACACACACGTTTACGTGCAGGCTGATGCACCTATAGCAGTAGTTGGTAACTAAATCGTATCGTAATCGTAACGCCAAGTGGTATCACGAAGCGAAAAGCATCGCGCAAAGTGGCGATACATCATCTCTGCCTACCTCTCACGGACCAAGGCGTGAGCAAAATATATGTTTTTTTTGTTGGTAATTTTGAAAACTCCTTAACTCTCCTAACTTGCACCACCACATAAAACAAACGTGCCACCAAAATGGAACGCTGAAAGTAATGAAAAAATGTCTTTGCTCCACTGTGAGTCGTAAGTTATAATAGTTTTTAATAACCCCTACATAGAGTCGAATATTATTAACTCCATAGAGAGATAGTGGAAGCCAATTTTAATTTCTCTAGAAATTAAAGTTGACATTTGAAGAAATAAATTGTTATATGGAGTGGTTCGTTTCGAATATTTTTTTTGCGGTTATTTGTTTTCCAAGCAGTGACTTTGTTTAAACACTACTTCGAATAATATTTCGGATATAAGTACCCAGTTTTTTTTGCGCTTTTTTATGTTTCCTGAATTTTAGGAAAAAAAACAAAGTTTTGTTGAGTTTTGAGATTTGATGACTCGATTTTGATAAAGACAAACTTTACCAAAATTTTAGTTAACGTAGTATACATTGGAGCTATGGATCTGTAAAAAGTGTTAAGCTAACAGTTCAAATGAATTTGTTAATTTCGTAAATTTCACTTTGAGAACGATCTATCATTTTCACTGATTAAAGACTTCAATTACTCTTCATTGCACGTAAAAAAAATAAAAAGATACAATAATAAAGTTACTTACATATGTACTTCTATGCGGTCTTATCGCTAAAAGCGATTTCTTCCAGACAACCTTTGGGTAGAGGATAAGAATAACAGAGTAGGTTGCGCAGTTAAATAAAGGAGTATAGTTTATACCTGTAAGGGCATACCCATACAAATATACAAATATACATACATAAATAAATACTTTTGTCTTTAAACATCGTGGAATGGGCGACGTGAAGACTTGACGCAGTTTTCCAAATGCTGCCCAGCCCAGCTGGATTCTTCCGTATCGAAACTGTTACTTACCGATAATTGGGGGTGGCCCTATTCTAAGCCGGGATCCACACTGTACCTGAGAGACTACATCTAGAGTTAAACGTGACAAGATCTCTTATTATTTTCGAAGAAGAGTAGAGAGTATCTTATCTTATTTTATGTTCTTAGGGGGCCAGGTAGACCTGGCGACACTTCGACCCTTCAGGATCTTTTGTGCCAAACCCCTGACCACCAACGGTGCCCCGAGCCGATTTGGTGGACTTCACATATGCCTCAGAATTTCTTCTTCGGCATATGCAGGTTTCCTTACGATGTTTTCCTTCACCGAAAAGCCTGTGGTAATAAACCGTACTTAAGTTTCTTAAAACGCATTGGTACGGGCGGGGTTTGAACCCACGACCTCATGAACGTGAGGCGAGTGCACAACCAACCGGCTACCACGGCTCTTTGAGTAGAGAGTAAAACCGCGCTCTAAACTAGTCTTATAATTAAATCCCACTGGATAACAGTAATTATTTAATGTCATCTACAAAATGTTCCTGATGTTGCATAGG
This sequence comes from Esperia sulphurella, assembly GCA_947086405.1. Lineage (NCBI taxonomy): Eukaryota > Metazoa > Arthropoda > Insecta > Lepidoptera > Oecophoridae > Esperia > Esperia sulphurella. Next base: position 8,075,971 of record OX352282.1, read on the forward strand.
GGAAGGGTTTCATTAAGGGGAAGGGCATGCTTAAAGAGCATGTCATTGATACTTAGCATTAATAATGGGTGAAGGGAGCGTTGCCCTTAATGCATCACTAATCACTTGTTCTTCTGACAGTACACACATTGTTTATACATACATAAATACATACATCATCATCACCATTAGTCTTGCACCATGACCATGATATAAATATGATATGTAGTACATAATACTGTATTATATAATATTACATATATATATAAATACACCCCCCCCCACACACACACACACACAACCAAACCCCCCCATATCCACACACAACCAAACATACACACCCATTGATCCACACACACACATTGCTAAATCAAATGCAAAGAGTCTAGCCGCACAACACAGGGCACCCTAGTGTGAGGTCCAGATGTATCTGATAGTTTCTGAAATACTTTATGTACTAATTGTATTATGAGTTGTAAGAATTGTTATGAAAAACGAAATAAATTATTAATTAATTAATTAATTAATTATTAATAATCACCATTAGTCTGTAAGAGCCCACTGCTGGACATAGGCCTCTCCCAAGACGCGCCACTGAACTCGATCCTCGGTTCTTCTCATCCAGTCTCTGCCAGCCGCCTTACGCAGATCGTCGCTCCATCTAGCCACGGGGCGTCCCACAATACGCTTGCCGAATCGCGGTCTCCACTCGACAAGTTTATCCCAACGGTTATCAGTTCTCAAACAGATGTGACCAGCCCACTGCCACTTCAGCGTAGTAACTTTTTGAGCAGTTTGAGCTTTTTGAACTAGTTCTCTGGCCGATCACCTCATTTCGGATCCTGTCCCTTAGAGAAACTCCGAGCATAGCTCTTTCCATAGCCCGCTGATCGACTGAGTTTTCGGACTAGTCCCACTGTCAGTGTCCACGTTACATACATACATACATACATAAAGTATGATATAGATATTATAATAAATAAATAAATATGTTGGGCCATTTCACACACGGCCACCAGATCCCAAACTAGGCAGAGCCTGTAATATGGGTATCAGACAGCTGATATACATACATAAATACATAATATAATATATAAATAACATCCAGTCACAAGGCAAACACAAGTGCTCATCACACGAATGTTTGCCCTGGGTGGGATTCGAACCCGCGACCCCGAGCTTCGCAGGCAGGTTTACTACCGACTAGGCTACGGGGCAGACCATACAGTGCTCGAGGAGTTATAGACTGTTCAGTTCACGATGGCACGCCGACACGACACAAGAAGCTAATGAGAACGTAATTATCTTGGTCTGCGTATGCACACATTAATGATTAGTGCGCAACGATAGAACTAATCGTTTTTCGTTCGCTTGTCGTGTGGTTTCCGGTTGTCGTGTGGTTTCCGGTAGAGTAGAATAGGACCACTCCAATTCTTCCCGTGGATGTCGTACAAGGCGACTGAGGGAATACATTATAAAACATCAATCAGGCCTCCCCAACCCGTCTGGCCAGCGCGGGGAGTGTAGGCCAAATCCTCCGTCTGTCTCCGGCAGATGAGAGAGGGTTGTGCTCCTGCAGTGGAGACACAAATAACCTGATGATGATGATAGAACTAATACCGTAACAACATAACGTATGCAATGAAATGCAAGCGATTTAGATGAAGAGTGGGGAGTGCCCTCGTGAACTTTATGATATTGTTCTCTATTGAACTGAACCATTGAAGAATTAGGATGTGAACACACTTTCAACTGAGCTATTCGACCCGGAATCGAAGCTCGTTATAACTAAAGTGTCACCCACTCAACTCAAGGTGAGGTTACACCACCATCTCAAGTAATTAAGCCTTCGCGACGACTGTTCGGCGCCACAGCCTCTCCAGGTGCCGCCATCTTATTGTCTCTTAATGCATCAAAGTACTGTACAGTACAGTATATGAGGAATGGTATTGACACTCCAAAGTCTGTAAAACTATCACGCTGCGGCGATACGGAGGCGAGCAGTAATTTTTTTCTGTAACTTGACAATGTACTTACTACTTATAAATTTTATTTTATTTTATTTTATTTTATTTTATTTATTAATTCTAAATAAAAATCTTAAATAAAAACGTAAATTTTGCGTGTCTGTAAGGATAAATAATAGAACACATTTCGATCATTTTTGGAATGTTTATCTGTTTGTCTAATAGTTTGTGCTCGCATCATGTAAAAACTACTGAACCGATTATGATGATTTTTTCATGGATACATAGCGCTTATCTCAAAGTAACATTTCGTTTTTATTTCATCACAATCGGCTTACTCAATTAAAAGTTATGGGACTTTTTTACAAGTACATTAGTAAACATGCAATATAACAAAGAAGTATAAAGTTCGGTGCAATTCGGGTTGCGATGAGTTAGGTCTTTAGGACTACATTTGAAGCTGTAGGGGGCGTGGGTGTGGTGGTCGTGATATTTGCCGTGGAAGTGGGGTCGGGGTCGGAAGTGGGGTGAGAGTGAGATTGGCTTCGTTCGCGTGAAGTCTTGGTGGTGGGGATCCCAATTTTTTTCTTTCAGTAATTGTCATCGTAATTTAATCAACTGTATGTAAGCTTTTTCGGACACATTGTGCGATCTCCCAAGCACGACCTGGAGAAGCTCATCATTCTGGGACAAGTGGAGGGCAGGCGTGCCAGATCACGAGCTCCGACGAGGTGGTCAGACCCGGTGAGGAGGTTGGCTGGCGGGTTCTTATATGAAGCGGTGCGGCTGGCCAATGAGCGCTATGCGTGGAGGCGCATTTTATACGGTCGCGATCCTCAGCAGTGAGGGAACGACAGAGAAGAGAGATGTAAAATTTCAAGTTTCCAGACCTAGATTTTTTTTGTTAAAAAAAGCAGTAACTTAGACTGAAGTAGTCTACTGTTACAAGTCAAATAAGACAAACAAAACTAATCCAATTCTAGATCCAATTAACTCTAATTGGATTTGTTCCTTCGAACTTTTGTTAAATACGTGTAGGAAAAAGATTATAGACTACTAAGCTAGGCCACCCTTATATTTTCGTTTGTTAAACGTGTTTTATATATCACGAAGTACGTCCACTACGAACATAAGCCTCCCCAATAGAATGCCGCTTTTAGTGGGCTGTCCATTTTGGGATTTGCCATAACCAACACGCTTGGCAGGTGGATTGGTGATCGCAGTAATGATAGAACGCTCCCTGGTGCAATCTCTTAGTCTCCTTGACGATACCAACGGGAAGACTGGGGGTGGCCCTATTCTAAGCCGGGAACCACACGGTAATCTCACCTGATGGTAAGACGGTGAAGCGCGCTGACCCAGAAAATTCCTATTCACTCTTCCTTTAAAAAGATCCAAGTTGTACTTGTCCGGAAATACCCAAGCTGGCAGGGAGTTCCATTCCTTAGCAGTTCGCATTATTAACGAGGAAGCAAAACGCTACATGGGAGAGCATGGTATGTCTACTATATAAAGATGAAGTCGCTCCCCACGCCTGGTAGTCCTGTGATGGAAGGGGGATGGGAGAATCCTCCATTCTAGTTGTCACACCCCGATATTCATCAAACCAGTGTCCCTTAGTACAACTTGTACGGTGCCGAAGCGGTTCTCCTGGAGTATAAAATGGATAATTAAGACTTGGAATAATTTATTTGTCCCGTAAACTGTGTACGCTGTTTGTTTTAGTAATGAGAGTGTTTTTAGGTTCAGGTATTTTGTATTGGAGGGCTTGCCGTGTGGTTTCCGGCTTAGAATTGGGTCACCCTCAATCTTCCATTAATAATCATACATTGTCAAAATATTCATATCCACATTATTTATTGGTATTAATCGTATAATACATTACAAGCAATGGATATACAAAACAATCAGCTAAGCTACCGATATTACAAGTAATGAGTATTCAAAATATACCTAAATTATCGTGTGGTTTCCGGTAGAGTAGAATAGGAGCACTCCAACTCTTCCCGTGGATGTCGTACAAGGCGACTAAGGGAATACATTATAAAACATCAATTAGGCCTCCCCAACCCGTCTGGCCAGCGCGGGGAGTGTAGGCCAAGTCCTCCGTCTGTCTCCGGCAGATGAGAGAGGTTTGTGCTCCTGTAGTGGAGACAAAAATGACCTGATGATGACCTAAACACGTACCACTTGATATGTTCTCTGAGCAAGTTTTGTTACTTTATGTAACACAAATAAGGATGAGGAATAAAGAGTAAAATAGTTCTGTAATCCACACGAGTGGAGCCGCGGGCATTTCAAGTCCTACTCGTTACCCATCGTGGGATACTAAACACTTGGAGATACTACGCCGTAGCGCGCGTAGCAACATAACAGTTGCTACGCGTCCAGCACCATGACATTATGGGTTAATGACCTTCTTAACTACCAAAGTTGCTCAAACTTTGTCGAATATTATTGTTATTACATTTACGCCTTCATTTGAAGATAGGTAAGTGCTAGTCTAAAAACTCTTGCTGTCTCACGACAATCATATAGTTTTTTTTTATTATAAGTATATTCCTAGACTTGGACGTCCCCAAAAGACTTATGTGTTTGCTTCCGCCGCCCACCGTACCCTTACCGTTCATTATCATCAGCCGAAATACGTCCACTGCTAGATAAAAATAAATAAATATTTTGCCCGATTCTGAAGGCACACATTTAAAATTTGACAGCGCTAAAATTGGTTTCGTCTTTATCTTCATAATACTGTGTGACAAGGAAAGCAACAGTTTTAGTGCTGTCAAATTTTAACGTTGTGCCTTCAGAATCGAGCCCATTGTTTATATTCATATAATTAAAAACATATTTTGTTAGTTCTTATTCTAAAATAGTTTAGGTATTTAGTTATTATGTAGTCTATTATGCACTTATTTTGCCCCCCTCGCTCTTACTGCCTTGTCTCACACCCTGTAGGGTTGGCTGGAAGAGATCCGTTTTAGAGATAAGCTCACCTTTGTACACACCATCTATTACTGTATTTAGTTTTAAGATGTGCAATAAAGAATATTCTATGTCAGTAAATTTACAAAAATAAAATAATAGTAATGGAGATTCATAGAGTCTTTTGCGTAAACCTCCCAAGTATGACACTGTCACACCTCTCTGCAAAGGTATTCAGCATACCGCTGGTGCTCTCCTGCATAGGCAGACTTTGTTCGTATTATCGTGAAAAAATCGTCTGCCCCGGCATCAGCAAAACATGCCGGAGGCACTGCAGTTGCGAGGGAGCCCCAACAGCACCCTGAAGCCATTATTATACTGGACCAGCAGGGCATTATATGCTCCTTGAGTGAATTTAACCCACATGGTACTCGTGTAGAAGGTTTGCCAATAGAACACGGGGCTGGGCTATGATTGGGGCATTCGCCATAACCACCACGCTTGGCAGGTGGTTTGGTGATGATCTCGATCAGTAATGGTCTTAATATACACAGGAGAACGCTGCTTGCGGTCCCTGGTGAAATCCCTTAGTCGCCCCAGAAACATTTTTAAGTCGGCCAATTTTGCTCCTAATTTACCCTAATGAATTCTATTACCCTTGAAATAATTACCTACCTAATTCAAATTAACCAAAAAGCACTTCTTAAACAAGAATATTCGTAAATTACTACCCCAGCTGTTATTGCCTTGCCGGTTACGGAGTGCCAGCTATGTACAGTCTCAAACCATAACGATAATTGTTTGGACAGCGCTGGCTTGTAGATATTGTTGGAGAGTTGGCACGGTTTGTGCAGGTGACAGTTTGAGAGGAATAGTCTCGGACCTGTAGGGTGGCCATCTTGCAAAAAGGATCAGTTACGTATTTTTTTTGTGAAGCATGTAGATTTTTAGCATTAAAAAAATCAATAAATATTATGAAAAAAATATTTAAATCGGATCAAAAATTCCGAATTTAAAGCGATTTTAGTGCAGTCTGCCTTTATCGTGAATCGTGGGTATGTACTTAGTTCAGTACCAGAGGTCGGATTTTTCATGATAAAAACTTAATGTCACGTTTATCGACTTTTATTTATTTATTTACTTCTAAATTTATAAACACTAAAATACAGACAGGTTGAGCGTATTTCTAAAGGACTTTCTTCCAGCTAACCTGCGGTGAAGATTAATGATCTTTTAAAATATTCATATAAAAAACATACATTTTCTTACGAATAAAACGGTGCATTTAATTCTTAAAAAAAACTGAATTGTCACTTGTTTTATTCAATTCAATTCAATTACTCTTTATTGCACGACAAAAATAAAGAATAATAAAGTAGCTTACACATGTACATCTAGGCGGTCTTATCTCTAAAAGCGATTCCTTCCAGACAACCTTTATTTCTATTATAATAGTTATGATTAATGACAATTTCACCAATCCCAAAAACAGCCAAAAAGTTCTTTACGTTGTTAATGAATGGCTCCTTATAATTTTCTGTTCATCAATCTGCCTTGCCCACTGCCACTTCAGCTCGCTAATCCTTTTGTCTATACAATGGCCCTTTTATCTCTAAACACCACAGACATTTACGTTGTATTTGTATTGTCCGAAATTTCCCCTAAAATGACGTCACCGAGGACCCGATTGTAAAAGCTGAAGGTGTCGTTAATTAAGCCCCGTATTATTTATGTACCTAACAATTATAGGCTGTTTACGACAACAGAAATCTTAGACCTTCCCCCCTCCGTTGTTTAGAAGTATTACGGGTCTCCGCGGGGGAGCGTACGTCGGTCTTTGAGGCCTGGTGGAAATGTACAGTGGGAGAGCAGGGTGCCTTTTGTGCGTCCCCCGATAAACTTTGGGGATTTGCGAGGTAAGTCCTGGGTATGCGAAATTGTAGAAAAAGAAAATAAGAGTTTCAAGGAAAATATTGCGATGACGTCATTGCGATTGCTACTGGTTTGGGAGAAAGAGTCGAGCGTCAAAGCTTAGAGCGTATGTTTGATTCCCACTCATCGTCATCATCAGCCTAAATACGTCCACTGCTGGACATAGGCCTACCCAATAGAATACCACTTTTGGTAAGTTGTCCATTGGGGGATTTGCCATAATCACCACGCTTGGCAGGCGGATTGGTGATCGCAGTAATGATCTTAACATACACACACAGGAGAACGCCGCTGCCCGTCCCTGGTGCAATCCCTTAATCGCCTTGACGACACACACAGGAAAGATAGGGGTGGCCCTATTCTAAGCTGGGAAACACACCGCAAGTTTGATTCCCACTAATACAGACGAATTAAAAAAGTATCTAGTAGCGTTCACAGCTAGTTGATATATATAATAAAAAGGAGAGGGACCAAAATACTGCCCTGATGTACATGCCTGGGTTCAGATACGTATGTCTCTTCTGTAATCGTCTCAACATTTGTTCTTTTGATTGTAGTTATTTGTGTACTTGCCGTGTGGTTTCCGGTAGAGTAGAATAGGACCACTCCAACTCTTCTCGTGGAAGTCGTACAAGGCGACTAAGGGAATACATTATAAAATATCAATCAGGCCTCCTCAACCCGTCTGAGTGTAGGCGAAATCCTCTGTCTGTCTCCGGCAGATGAGAGAGGGTTGTGTTCCTGTATTGGAGACAAAAATAACCTGATGATGATGTGTACTTGCGCAATGGGTGCAGTATTACACACATACACAAACGTGTACGGATAGTTGGTGGTCTATAGTAGTTACAGGTAGTTTAATCTGTTCGTTTGTATGAAGTTCCGGGCGTGTGATGGAAGGAAGGACTATGTTCAGCTGTAGTCGTCGAAGGGCTGATATATTCATACATTTATTTATTTTTAAAATTTCAACATTACAGAATTGAACATTCAAGTCAGCAAACGCTTATAGTATTTTGCATAAGGAAAATATTTCAGTGTCTCACCCCTGCTCTATTCCTCAAAATCTATAAGACCTACATACGACCAATCCTAGAAGTACGGGTTTCGAGTATGGAACCCCTATTTCGAGAAAGATATCACTCTCATAGAGAACATTCTCAGAGGAGAGCTACAAAACTACCGCATGCTTTCAAAAGATTGAAATACGAAACTAAATAGTCGCGCCTGAACCTTACGACTCTTAAAGAACGCAGACAAAGAGGAGATCTAATTGAGACCTTCAAGATTTTAAATAATCACTACAACACATCCAAGTGAAAGAATATATTTAACTCAAACCCCACTGAACGACTCAGAGGACATGATATGAGATTACAAAGATCAAATGCTCACCTGAACCCTCAAAGAATTTTTTAAGGAACAGGGTTGTATCTAGATGGAACAAATTGCCAGAATCTGTAGTAACTGCCTCATCAATAAACATGTTTAAAAACAGACTAGACAATTTCTTAAAAGAAAATAATCAAGTCGACTAATGATATGGAAGCACCAGCTAAAGCTGCCTTTCCATTTAAAAAAAACATTGCGGTACTGTATGTTTTTTATGCTGTAGATGACTCTCTCTAACAACCCCTTCAGTTATCAGTCGTCCTATGTAGTTTACGAATAAGTAACAGTCAGTTATATCCAATAGAAGCTATAAAAGAGGTCCATAGTGGGGGTATATGGGGGTAGGGTGTTAGTGCCCTACTAAGAAGTATTGTGCTATACAAAAGCTGCGTATGTCGCCAAAGTGCCAGTTGATGCTGATGATTTGTATGAAATATCCAGGCTGTTAGATTTGATCTCGAACTCGCCGCCATCAGAGAGCGATTCGGATTAATGTTTAATCTGAGGCGGTTTAAATCGTTAATAAAGATGAAAGCTCAATGTCGCCGAGATTTGGGACCAACTTCTTAATGAAATATTAGAGGTTTAAATATCAAACGCATTGCAATATAGCCATACTGGAAGAGACAAAACCGTAACAAAAGTAATGCAGTACTGTGAAAAATCATCAACATCTTAGACTTTCGGTTTTCTACAGGTTACATTTTGGGGAGTGTGCCCAGGATTTACACGTTTTTTTTCCCCCATTCCCCTTCCATCACCAGAGTACCAGGCGTGGTGAGGGGCTTTATTCTTACGTAGTAGACATACCACGCTCTCGCACGAAGCGTTTTGCTTCCTCTTTCATAATGCGAACTGCTAAGGAATGGAAAATTCGCATAATGTTATTTCAAATGAACATTTCCATTTAAATTAAAGATTTTCCATCAGATATAAAATTTTAGTTCCTGTGTTGACAACAGATGGCGTTGTATTGATGTCGATTCTAATTGTCACTTTAAGTTCCTGATTACGCTAATTTCTTTTAAAAACATATGGTTTGGTTTTACTGACGTTTTCAAACGTTTTTTGATATTTTGACATTGATGATACGTCAGTGAGATCCTTCGATCTATATAGATCCTTTTTTAAACGGCTGCTTAATATTCGCTCACTATCAGGTGCAATAATCATCATCAAATTATCTGCTAGATAGCCAGGATAATCTATCCTACTAATATTATAAATACGAACGTTTGGATATTTGGATGCTTGGATGTTTGTTACTCAATTACGCTTCAACCACTGGACGGATCGTGATGAAACTTGGCACACATATAGGTTAGGTCCTAGAATAGGACATAGGATAGTTTTTATCCCGATAAAATATCGCATTCCTACGGGAAATCAATAATAATTTGTGATGTTAAGTTGTCCACGCGGACGTAATCGCGGGCAACAGCAAGTATTTTATAAATCTAAATTGTACCTTACTTATATGTTTGTATATGCTATAATTTGTAAAAGTACATAACTTATTTGTTGCGAACTCGTCTTCTACAGATAAACTTCAATCTAACTTTAATTAGACTTTAAAAAAAAAACTTAGTCATACAGATAAGGAAAGTTGACCATTTGGACAAGTAGACCGATGGGGAAAGTAGACCGATGGGGAAAGTAGACCGATGGGGAAAGTAGACCGATCGCTCCTGAGGGATATTTACAAGCGAAAATCTTTTCAGATGATGTCATTTCATTGTTTTTTTATTTATTTGGCAACTCTCTCAAGACTGCCTAAAAACTCATGAAATTGCAATCATGAAGTCGCTGTTGGTGAATTTACGAGCGCTCCACGTGTCTTTTAAATATAATAAACCAGTTAAACGGAATCTCTGGCAATAGGGCAACAATACACCTGTTCCTTACTCGTATAATTACCCTACAATGTTTTCACACTAAAATAAAAAAATAGAGTCCATCGACAACAATAACTTGCCATTTTCCGAAATAAGATTCAAATTAGTTTACACTGAATTATACACTATAACATATCCAAATTAAAAAATATATTTAACTCAAACCCCACTGAACGACTCAGAGGACATAATATGAGATTACAAAGATCAAATGCTCACCTGAACCCTCAAAGAACTTTTTTAAGACTTGTATCCATTCGGAACAAATTGCCAGAATCTGTTGTAACTGCCTCATTAATTAACATGTTTAAGAACAGACTAGACCATTTTTAAAAGAAAATAATCAAGTTGACTAATAAATTAATATAGAAGCACCAGCTATAAGCTACCGTTACATTTAAAATAAAATAAATAAATAAATAGTTATCTACGAAGATATATTGTTTATATGACAGAGTATTATGTCCGTACGAGGTTGGCATATACCTTGAGTTACAAGCCTCAAAACCAATTAAAACAGATTTAGAAAAAAAACCTTTTTTTTATGGCGTGATTTAAAATTAAACAATATCAAGCCGAATGCACGATTTTACTATGAATATTTTATATTGCCTACTTGTTAAAAATTCAACATATTATTGTAAATAAGTTTAGGTACAAACACATAAACTAGTCTAAGATTATATATACCCTGTAACATTCAGACCGGGACCAACTTATAAAGAATCTTTTTCGCCGAAGAGTTTCTTTGTTAAATTAACAATACGGCACAGTGTCTCTATACCCTTGACATGAGAGAAGATCGCTAAGTGTAAAAATTTACAGACAGTAGAAAAAACAGTACAAAAATGATTTTCTAGTAATCTATGCTTGATAAATCCTAATTCTTCAAACAAAAAGAATTCTAGAAAACCATCTGTGTCGTAAAAGAAATTCATCATCATCATTAAGTTATTTTTATCTCCACTGCAGGAGCACAACCCTCTCTCATCTGCCGGAGACAGACCACCCGCGCTCCCCGCGCTGGCCAGACGGGTTGGGGAGGCCTGATTGACGTTTTATAATGTATTCCCTTAGTCGCCTTGTACGACATCCACGGGAAGAGTTGGAGTGGTCCTATTCTACTCTACCGGAAACCACACGGCAAAAGAAATTGTGTCAAACCAATTGACAAACTTTTATGTCGCATCCAGCAACTCTAAATCTTGTCGCTACTCCCAGTGGCATTAAAGTTGGGAATTAAACCATTAATCAATTTGTTTACCTGCCTCCCCCCTCCCCCCTTATATCTCCCTCCCTTCCCTTCCGCGTTCACGTCTCTGATTGGTTTGCCGTGCGCACTCAACTCCTATCAACTTCAGATGAAAATAAGTCGTTTGAAGAAATCTACTATGGACTTAAAGGACTTTCTAATTGACTGTACTTTGGTTAGAAAACTTGCCTTTAAATTTAAAACAGTAAAGTAACATTATTACAGATACAGCCGTGTGGTTCCCGGCTTAGAATAGGGCCACCCAAATCTTTTTTTCTTTTTTTTAAATCTATTACATGTATAAAAGGAGAGCGTGTGTATATATGTCCAGAATCTTCTCCATAACCACCCACTCATGGTTGCAGTGGTAGATAGCCCATGGTCTGCACTCGCAAGTAAGGGAGTTTGGTTACGGTTGGTGAAAGTGGGTGGATGTGAGTTGTAAAAATGTCTGACGGGATTCTTCTAAGGGGATCGTAGCGTAACTTAATTTTTCAAAGTAATCCTTATTGCATAGATATAAGGTTGTAATTTCATTCTCGTTTACAGCACCATAACAGTAAAACCAATTCGGCACTGCAAACAAAAATATACCTTTACAATTAAGCACTCTTAACTTACATTTTATCCACCTCCTAGCATAAAATAAAATAAAAAAATGAAATGTCAGTTAGGAGTGCTAGGAGGCTCGAAGTACAGCTTCTGTGAATTCCGTGAGGGAACAATCTTCCCGTAGGTGTCGTCAAGGCGACTAGGAACCCCGTCAACCTCCCATTGCTATTGGAGAGGCCTACTCCTTCTTGCTATAATTTTTTTTAATGACATCAAAATTAATGTGTAAATAATAAATAAAAATCATTAAAATGAATCATTAATTGAACAAAGCATGTAAACGATTGCGATGACACAACGCAATCATTCGAGTAGCTGAGTCGGAACGAGTTTTAGCTTCCTTTGGGCAGTCCATATACTACATCACGCTCTCTCCAATACTATAAAGATTTTCAATTTTTTTAAATAAATTTTAGAAGATCATCAAACTTGGGAGAGAAAAATGTTTATGTGGAAATTTATCATGTGCGGTTCATTAACTCATTTTTTATTCTAATCACTTATTATTAGCTACATAATTATACTTATACATACACACGGACAACAGAGTTTTTTTCCACTGCACCCACCCGTCCTCACCCGTTTCTGAAATGACATTATTTCATAATGAGTCTTGTAGTTTCTAAGTTTTTAGAAAATACCAACATACAAATAACCATATTGATCACCACCGAAATATTTTTGATTCGAAATTTATATATAAAAAATACAATCCTCTCCACGTTACCTATGTTCCGTGCTCCTATGGTACTCTGTCGTTGCGTCAGCACCAAGGTTGCGAGCTGACAACGTCGCATAATAAATAAGGGGCGGTCAAACGATACGTACACTACGAAACAGCACCCTAAGGTTCATAATCAATTATATATTTTTTATTTTGCCAGGAGTACATGTAAAGTGACGTGTTGTGAAGTTGCAATTAAAATTGAACTTAAAGGCGTAGGAGAAACAGTTCATATATATTATTTGTTTTTAATATTATTAGTGTGAGTGTGTATCGTTACTTTACACTTGCACATGCAGAACTTTAGACATTTCTTAGAGACAATTTTGTTCGGAACTCAGTCTAATAAATTCGTATGTCGATGATCATTACCGATAAATTTTACATGTAAGTATATTCCGTACATCAAAATCAAAAAATAAAATGTAAAGTATCACTTTGTTGTCTGTCTGTCAAGGACCCTTTTTCTCAAAAAACGGCTAGAGGTATCCAGATTACAAAAATACATAGGTAGTTTCAAAGATTTCTCTGGCAGGAGTCACTGTATATGTATTGATGATGATGTAGTATATGAATGACCCCTATCTGTGATACTGGAGACCGGAGTGACAGAGCACTTCATTCAACTAATCCCTTAGGAGATGGGCTTAAATGGGAAATTACATTAATCGCTCCAGATTGGAAGATACTTGTTAAATTAATTCGTGGTAGCGTAGTTGGGGATGCCCTGGTCTTGTATTTGTGACGTCGAAGGTTCAAATGGTATAAGGTCTTATAGAGAAAAGTCCACATTTGTACGCTTTTTTCATTTATATTTTTGTTTAATTTTTTTATTATATAAATAAATATGTGGGGACATTTTACACACGGCCACCTGATCCCAAACTAGACAAAGCCTGTAATATGGGTATCAGACAGCCAGACAAACAGACAATGATATACATCTTATAAATAAAATCGTAAACATCGCGTGTCTGTACATTGAAGATATTTCCAAAAAAAAAATTGAGAGGTCTAAGGATAAGTAATAGAACACATTTCAATCATTTTTGGAATTTTTGTCTGTTTGTCTGTTTATCTGTTTGTCTGTTTGTCTGTGAGTTTGTGCACGCATCACTTAAAAACTACTGAACGGATTTTGATGGACTTTTCACAAAAACATGGTGCTTAACTTAACTTAACATTTAGTCTTTATTTCATCGCAATCGGCTAACTCAATCAAAAGTTATAGACATTTTTAGTTTTCAAATACATTAGTTAGGTAAGGTTATTATGCAATATATTGCTTAAAGTGGTATTTCCGTACTTGCTATTCAGATTGCGATGAGTTTGGATTACATTTGGAGCTGCGAGTAGGAATTGGGGTGGGCGTGGGCGTGGGCGTGGGTGTAGGCGTGGGGGGTGGGATTGATAGCAGAAGCGGAAGCGGTAGCGGAAGCGGGAGGGGAGCGGGAGCGGAACCGGAGCTGGACCGGAGCGGGAGCGGGAGCGGTTATGGTACCAGTGTAATTTGAGTGTTTGAAAATTCGCATAACTTTTGACTGAGTTAACCGAGTACGATGAATTTGTGGTATAGGTATGCAACAAAGTAATGTTGGTCGGAATTTGGACTGCGATGGATTAGTTACGAGGACTACATTTGGAGAGACGAGGGAAAGAGGTTTGAGGGGAGGGTTGAGGGGATAGCTGAGGAGAGGGTTGAGAGGAGGGTTGAGGGGAGTATTGAGGGAAGGGTTGAGAGGAGTGTTGAGAGGAGGGTTGAGGGTAGAGTTGAGGATCAGGATCTGGACCTGGAACTGGAACTAGGCCTGGGCCTGGGCCTGGCCTGGACCTGGACCTGGACCTGGACCTGGACCTGACCCTGGACCTGGACCTGGACCTGGACCTGGACCTGGACCTGGACCTGGACCTGGACCTGGACCTGGACCTGGACCTGGACCTGGACCTGGACCTGGACCTGGACATGGACCTGGATTTGAAGTCTGAGTGGAAGTGGGATAGGGAGCGGAAGTGGGAATGGGAGCGGATCCTGTAGTCCACGCGAGCGGAGCCGCGGGCACAGCTAGTACATAATATATATAACATCCAATCACAAGGCAAACACAAGTGCTCATAACACAAATGTTTTCCCTGGGCGGGATTCGAACCCGCGACCCCGAGCTTCGCAGGCAGGTGTACTACCGACTAGGCTACGGAGCCGACAATACATATTCTTGATTGCACAATTTATATGAATCAAGAATGAATGCAATCAAGTATATGTAATTATTATTATATATTCTTTATTGCACAATTTTAAACCAAATACAGTTACAAATGTTGTGTACAGCGAGGTTATCTCTTACAGGGTGTGACAACGGACAATGCTAACAGAGTAGACCAATTACAAAGCTGTTTATCCCCAGTGGGAATCGAATCGATGACCTCGTGCGCTTATGTCGAACAACTAAACCAACGAGGAGTTCATTTAAAATATTAGTTAAAATTTAATACTGAAATTCAGTACAAATATTCTAGGTATTTAGTTCTATAAACACCTAATGTAGGTCATCCCGCATGTAGCTGCCGCGGGTTAGTAACGTTTGAACATAACTTAGTTTAGTCACAGTTTGGTATGTCAGAAGAAATGCACGTCGTATGATATAAGCGGGTTCTACCAGTTAAATTCTTGGTTTTCCTGCAGTATCGCAGGAAAAATATGTTTTCTTGGAATTTTCTTAATAAAGTTTCAGATTAATGTAATAATGTCATAATCATGCTGTAAGTAAAGGACTTACTGATCATCATCATCAGGTTATTTTTGTCTCCACTGCAGAAGCACAACCCTCTCTCGTCTGCCGGAGACAGACGGAGGATTTGGCCTACACTCCCCGCGCTGGCCAGACGGGTTGGGGAGGCCTGATTGATGTTTTATAATGTATTCCCTTAGTCGCCTTGTACGACATCCACGGGAAGAGTTGGAGTGGTCCTATTCTACTCTACCGGAAACCACACGGCGCTTACTTACTGATAAGTCTTAGTAATATAAGTACACAGACATACAAACATATAAAAAAATCACAAGAGGCACTGGAACCAGACCATTAAACGAGTGAAAGTAGCAACAGTGGAGTGCGCCCCGATCCAGCATCTTATGAAGATAATGTTTCAAATTTTAGCTCAATCGGTCATTCGGCATATCTGATGGACAGACATACAGAGGGATAAAAATCTTCGTAGCTATCACTTTTGCGGCATCCTTATACGTATTTCGGTATTTTCGGAAAAGTATTATTTGGATATTTGTTCTGGGTAAGCGCACTCTACCTTACGTCTCATATTCACTTCCCATCAGGAATAAAAAATGGTGGAGTGTCATGTCACTTTCGTATTTATTATACATACACTTACTGTAGGTACTTTAAAAAGAAACGACCGAACTTACTTATTATCAAAATAATATTAGATACCTTCCCAAACGAACGCCAAAACTAAAACTAAATCTTTTAATAAATTAATATATATGCAACGAGCGTTCCAGACAATCGCTCTGTTCGACGCAAGGAGCCGCAACTCGTTCACATTAACTTTGACATTTGTCCAGTAGTAACGCAGAACATTTAATCATTTACTAAATATTGACGCTATTTACCCGTAGCGTCAATATTGAGTAATAATTAAATGTTCTGTGTAGTAACTGCACAAGTTTCATTATGAATATAACCGAGTTGCGGCTGCTTGCGTGAAACAGAGCGATTGTTTGGAACGCTCCATCTAGTAGTACATTGAGATCGTTGTATATATGTGTGAATCTGTAAAAAATTACAACATGTTCATAGGTCGCAAAATCTTTATTAATTGTATGCAAACTTGATTTTTAAAAGATGTGTTGTGTGAAGTTTGTTGCGCCGTTTCTTCTTCACAGCGCTAACACCTAGGAAGCGGTAGTCGATAAAAAAATATGACGTGTATAAATGTACCAAGTGCACATATGCAATAAATGATTTGTTTAAAACATTTGTTTAAAATGTGACCAAACGAAAATGTGACCAAACGTTTTACCATGCCCCTGCCTCCCGTACAACGTTGCAGCTGCATGTATATTCAAATCGACTACAGTTTATGTGAATTACTGTATTCTATCCCCCTTAGGGTTACCACGGGAAAAGTCAGGTCTTTTTAACTGAAACTATAACTTACATTTGTTTGAGTTTAGACTCCTTTTGGCTAGGAGCTGGGGCTGCCGTCTCTACGTGCTCATATTTGACCAGACTACACCTATATATCCATAAGTCCCTAACCTAGTCTAGCTAGCTAGGCAACTATGCTGAGTCGGTGCCCATTTCACTGCCGTGTCACACGCATCACTTGTGTTATCGTTTATTTTTTGTTGTTTGTTTGTAAATGTTTTTTGTTGTTGTTAATGTTAAATGTATCTAGCAAAGTGTGTTGGCAGTGAATAAATGTGTCTTTCTTTCTTTCTTTCTTTCTTTCTTTCTAGTCATAAATAAACATACATATACAAATATGTGCTGGATACCTGCTGCCATGATACCTAGGGTAGCAAGCGGATGTGTGGAAGGATGTTGACGGGTATTAAGGGTGGTAGTTTGGTGGTTGGATTTTCTCACTGCCAGTCGAGCAGGCTCACGAGACTGATCAGGTGCTGACGGCTAAAGGAGTCTTGGCCGCAGTGAGAGGTTGGTCGTGGGTGAGACTCAACAATGGATGTTAGAATCTGTTTATTTTACTACATAATTAACTATATATACAATTTTAACTTTATTTGCTACACACTCACACTGTTTTTCTACATAGGTATTTGTTTATTGTCATCACTGTCTCATAAACTACGTTACAGCGCAAACATCCCAATAAAAAAAATTACAGACATGCAACGATCTCTAGGTACTGCTAGATGGAACGTTCCAAACAATCGCTCTTTCCACGCAAGGAGCCGCAACTCTTACACACTCACTTTGAAACTTGTCCAGTTACTACGCAGAACATTTAATTATTTACTAATTATTGACGCTATTGACCCGTAGCGTCATTATTTAGTAATAATTAAATGTTCTGCGTATTAACTGCACAAGTTTCATTGTGAATGTAACCGAGTTTCATTGCGGCTCCCGGAGCCGCAGTTGCGTGGAACAGAGCGATTGTTTGGAACGCTCCATCTAGTAGTACATAGAGATAACGATCTCAGACATGGGAAGTTTACGTTTTTATTTATCAAATAGTAGTTATTATATAAACCAGTGCAATAAATGTCATTGGAACGACAAGGTTTCATTAATGTTGATATGTGGTTTATTGTTCAGTTTCCCAGAGCTATACATTGAAAAAGCTCAGTAAGCTCCCTTCTCCCCCTCCCTTTCACCTCTACATACATAGACACACCCCATCCACATGCACACACACTCCCTACACATACCCAACCACCACCCCCACACTCTAACACACACACACACAAACACATGCGCGCGCGCATACACGCGCGCTCTAAATTTAATATAATTATGTTAATTGTTCATATTCATATATATCTTGTCGTTGTTTTAAAGAATTACTGTAAAAATATTTCTATTATTTTATATCTCTTTATATGTATATTTAAATCCGAAACATATCTGTTCTTTGTACGTCTTATGTGGAAACCTGTTAGTAGCCACACTTAAAATGTTATAATGAACTTTGTACCTACCTAATAATGCTGTTGGTTTTCCTAAATAATAAAAAATAAATAAAAAGGAATGACAGTGCACGTGAAACAACGATACACAGACTCATGCAAGTTTGTTTACGTAATGAGACGAATGAATTTATATCTCGGTTACATATATACTTCCGGAATTGTCCCAAATTCCTAGTCACCCTATAGGCAGTGTTGTGTACTATCTCGCGAGCCCCAGCGCTTATTATTTTAATAGCATCCGAATAATTCCCCACTCAAATTGAATTCTGAATTAGCTATTCTACGAGCTTACTGTTTGGTTCTTTGTAACCTACATTTAATCATGACTCTTAATATAGTTTTGAGTGTAGAAACTGTGTGAAGTTTCAGATGAACCGGCGATATAAAGAATATAGGGTGTTATTGACACTGAATTAACATTTAAACTAGACAATGAATTCTGAACAAAATCTTTATTTTATTTAACTCTTTATTGCACACACACAGATAAAACAAAAATAATACATTAAAAAGAAACACAAGTACAAAGGGCGAACTTATCTCTGAGAGAGATTTATTCCAGCAGACCCGCGAGAGAGATAATTGAAATAAGAGAGGCAGACATAGTGTGTACGTAAATAAAAAAAAACATATACATACATACACTAATATAAACTATATACCCACTTAAATAGATTATAACCTACACGATGAAAAATATAAGTATATAAATAAATATTTACCAATAATATATAAATATAATATACATTATTAAATAATAATAATATACAAACATTCATAAAATACATATAAGATATGGATTCCAATCCTAACTTAGTGACAGATAGTGTTCTTTCTTAGAAAATGCCCAAAGTTCTGCATGACGTTTAAATATAAAAGAAAATCATATTTACGCACATTAATAATGTCTAGTCCATAGACAGTTCATACCATGGACGTATCACGTCGTATAATAACAACGCCAAAACATGGCACGATTGACTGGAAGAGATCCCTAAGTGGGATAAGTCCGCCTTTGTACACGGTTTAATTCCTATTTTATTGTTGTTGTTATTTTTGGTACAATAAAGCGTTTACATACATACATACATACATACACGATTACAAATTTTCAATATTGATTGAAAATTCAATTAGTTTACAACGATCTCTATGTACTACTAGATGGAGCGTTCCAAATAATCGCTCTGTTCACGCAACGCAGAACATATAATTATTACTAAATATTGACGCTACGGGTAAATAGCGTCAATATTTATTAAATAATTAAATGTTCTGCGTAGTAGCTGTACAAGTTTCAAAGTGAATGTGAATGAGTTGCGGCTCCTCGCGTGGAACAGAGCGATTGTTTGGAACGCCCGATATAGTAGTACATAGAGGTCGTTGTTATTTTACTACATTCTTTACTAAGTATATTCGCGAGGGCCTGGCATAAGCGTAGAAGACTAATTGAGCTGCCCGATGACGACAAAGTAAATATGGTGTGACGTCACGCCTCATAAGGGAGAAACATCAAAATTAAAATGACAGTGGGCTCGATTCTGAAGGCACAATGTTAAAATTTGACAGCACTAAAGCTGTTGCTTTCCTTGTCACACAGTAAGTATTATGAAGATAGAGGCGAAACCAATTTTAGCGCTGTAAAATTTTAAATGTGTGCCATCAGAATCGGGCCCAGTGTTTATATTATTGTAAGGGCAGTAGTCCCAACGCTGGAAGTCCGAGAATATTTCCATCGTCGCTGCAGTGCGAATAGACGGAAATAACCGCCGGCGTCGGCTGATGCGGATATAAATAGTGATGAGACGTGCGTGTGAATGCGGCGTTTGTAGCCACATGACTTTGATTAGGTTAGGTTAGTTTCGCTAAAAGCAAGGGGGCACAACAACACCAAGTTTAAGAATACTAAACTACACCACAGATGAGTTAATGATATTGATTTAGCAGGTGCAGATTTAGAGAGTTAAGTACGAGTGATTTACTTGTTCTAAGACCCTTAATTTTGAAGTCTAACTCTATCTAAGACGTAAGTTGAAAACACTTGATTAAATCATTGATTTTTATTGAAAAAAAAAATCATTTGATTCAATCATGTTTTATAGTAACTACGAAACAGATGCATCGCTCTCTTTTAAAACGATTAACCTACACTTTTAATCATCTACTCCTTCCCACTGCTAGATAATACACTCAAAAATGTGTCCAAAGAGCTCCACTTAGCGTTGTTATTACTCCGTACAGCGCGCGATGTGCTGGCGGCGTTTGATGTGCTGCGCAGCGTGTAAAAATGTGTCTAAGTCGCTCGACTTAGCGTTGTTATTACTTCGTACAGCGCGTGATGTGCTGGCGGCGTTTGATGTGCTGCGCAGCGTGTAAAAATGTGTCTAAGTCGCTCGACTTAGCGTTGTTATTACTCCGTACAGCGCGCGATGTGCTGGCGGCGTTTGATGTGCTGCGCTGCGTGTAAAAATGTGTCTTAAGGCTTTAAAGAAAAAAAATTTATATATATTTCTTGACCTCTATTTATATATCTACGACCTCTAGGTGATAAGGGTGATCAGTATAGTAGTCAGGTCTTAAATTATATTTGAATTGCAAAGTGCTTTAACTTTTTAATGAATACAAAGTAGCTTGTTAGACAGTTTCTCACAAAAATGGGACCTATGACGTTTTACTTGTCAAAAATAAACAAATTTTTTATTCATTTTAAGAAGTCACGTAAAACGGGGTATTCTAGTACCTCAAATATATAGATTTGCCGTGTGGTTTCCGGTAGAGTAGAATAGGACCATTCCAACTCTTCCCGTGGATGTCGTACAAGGCGACTAAGGGAATAAATACATTATAAAACATCAATCGGGCCTCCCCAACCCGTCTGGCCAGCGCGGGGAGTGTAGGCCAAATCCTCCGTCTGTCTCCGGCAGATGAGAGAGGGTTGTGCTCCTGCAGTGGAGACAAAAATAACCTATTAATAAAATATATAGATAGCTGAAAAATAACTTTTTTTGGGAACATTTTATAGCATGATTTGGTAAAACCGTTAAAGCGTCAATTTGGGAGTTATTCAGAAATAAAGTTTGAAAAAGAAAATAATTTTATTCATTTTGTACGAGGATTATTTTCATGGAACTCAAATAAAAAACTTGTTAAAATATGCCATATAATCATAATAATAATAGTCATATTCATTGGTAAAAATATTTACAAATCAAAAGATACAATTTTTTTATGTAGAACGCATTTATATCTGTTGCCGTGTGGTTCCCGGCTTAGAATAGGGCCACCCCAAATCAGTTCAGTTTATTTTTTCCTTAACAAATTGTATTGTTACATAAAATTAAAAATGAATAATAACGTCAAAATTATACATGATTAAAATTGAATTTAAAACAATAAAAAATTAAATTAAACGTTACTGTGAATTTATATATTTATCAATAGTGTAATAGTTATTTTTCAACAAGAAGCGCTTTAAAGTGTTTTTAAAGATACGTGGATTATCAATGATTTTAAATTAAATCTCCCCGTGGGTGTCGTCAAGGTGACTAAGGGTTTGCAACAGGGACGGGCGTTGTTTGTGTGGAATAGTAGATTTTATGCTTCATTGCAACGATCTCTATGTACTACTAGATGGAGCGTTCCAAACAATCGCTCTGTTCCACGCAAGTAGCCACAACTCTTTCACATTCACTTTGAAACTTGTGCAGTTACTACTCAGAACATTTAATTATTTACTAAATATTGACATTATTTAACCGTAGCGTCAATATTTAGTAATAATTAAATGTTCTGCGTAGTAACTGCATAAGTTTCATTGTGAATGTGAAAGAGTTGTGGCTACTTGCGTGGAACAGAGCGATTGTTTGGAACGCTCCATCTGGTAGTACATAGAGATCGTTGCTTAATTGTAATTTAAATTCATTAGCCAATCTTTCGTTACACTTTTTAATTTATTACTGGTGTGTTTTATTTTATTTTCTGTAATTAATTTATGGAAATACGTGGCGCGATCACCAATCCGCCTGCCAGTGGTAATATCAAATCCCCCAATGGACAGCCAACCAAAAGTGGCATTCTATTGGGGAGGCTTGTGTTCAGCAGTGGACGTGTTTAGGCTGATGATGATGATTTGTAACAGACTCACCCAACCCTTCTGTTAGCAGCAACAGCATCCTAAAAATGATAGCAAATAGAATGGATAGTCCTCTGGTGTGTATACTCACCCAGAGGACTAAATCACTTTTAGTTATTAAATACTAACGTAGTTTAAGTCTTTACTAACACTAATGGATCTATGTTATCATTAAAATAAATAAATTAAATTAAATTAGAAGTTTTACGTATCTACTATAGTCATTCTAAAATATAGAGCGATCTGTATATTTCTTATGTTTATGAATACATATTTTTTTATTAGGATTTAAATAAAATAAAATTGTGACTTCTTAAAATGACAAGAGTATTTTCTTACAAGTATTGTAACAAACATTTTTCCTTACAGGCAACCCCGAACGACAACCGACTCACAATGTTATGTTGAACATTAACCAGTGTTACCAGTAACTAGTGAAAAAGTGAATTCACGTTAAACCAAAAATCCTTGCAGTGCGTGCAGTGATAAAAGTGATCTGTAATGGTGTGACAGTGAAGTGATAGTGACGTTTCAAGATGGCGTTGAAGATTTTGGCTGTTATTTTGGCTGTCATCGGGTGGTATGTCGCCACAGCTGAAAGAGGTGAGATTAAAATAATAATTTACTGTCTTTCCGTTTCTTCGTTTCGATCAGGGATTCCCAAAGTGGTCGATATCGACCCCTTAGGGTCGAAATCGGTTTCCCAACGGTCGACATAAACGAAAGCTGAATTTGGGTGTCGACGAGGTCTAAAAATGGACCCCTATTAATTAATACAAGTTCTTATTTGAAACTATCAAGATACTGTATAAGTTGTGTTAGAACAAATTCAAAAATCAAAATCAAAATATTTATTTTCAAAATTGGAATACATTATTCTCTTTTTGACGTCAAATTCTGCCTAAAACTACTCCACTTCCACCTGTATAACCGAGGGGAAGAAGTGGCAACAAACCCAACGGCACCAACTTGTACCAACCAGTACCAACTTGTTATAAGAATGACTAATATTTTAATAGTATCATTGTTGTACTTTAATGATTTGCTTAAAAATGAGTTCCTCAGCTATTCAATACGCATCTTCTGGGTAAGCACGCTCCACCTTAGGCATCATCGTCACTTACGATCAGGTGAGATTGAGGTCAGACAAACTTGATCTGCTACGGAATCGAACCAAAACCTCTGTTGTTCGATTCTAATATCCAGAATAGACTGGATTTTTACCTACATAGAGCAAATGCGGCTACTGAACAGATAATTTACAGTGTTTTGTATTTATTCTTCTATTTGTATGTATTTATTTAAGTATGTATTTACTAGTTATTTATATGTATTAAATTAAGTATATATTTCGTATTACTAGTTATCGGTATGTAGGCATATATTTATTCAAGTATTCATACAAGTTTATGTTATATAAATTGTATACTCTCTGCATCCAGTATTTCCACTCCTCAAAAAATTCGCCACCACCCAAAGGTTGCCTGTAAGAAATCGCTGAAAGCGATAAGGCCGTTGTACACTAAATTCTGTCTATGTAAGTTTTGTTTTTATTAAAAAATGTATATGTTTTGGTGCACAGTAAAGAATATTTGAATTGAATTGAAGCAAACAGCACGCAATACAACTTGCCCCCGTATTCATTTCATACCCATTATTTGCTACCTGTGTCACGTTTATTAACTTTTGTGTCATTTCACGTAAGTCATGACTCGTGACGTAAATTTTAATAAAACTCCGACTTTTATTGTCAGTGTCTTTTGTGTACGAAATCGTTACACAACTTAGGTGAAACGTCGAAAATACAGGTACATAAGAATGTAGTGTGTGAAATATTCATACAGTGTCGTAAATATACTAAAGAATTTGCTCTATGAAGTTTCAAATACATATTTTATTTACATGTAGGTACACTCCCGGAATTTTTTTTTTAGTAGTTTGAAGGATTTTTAAATTTTCCGTGTAATAGAAAAGCGAATGAGAGACAAGATAATGCTGTCACAGTCTACAAGCTATCAACTGTCAATCATAAAGAAGATTGTGTAAAAATATTACAATCGCTCTCTCTACAACTGGCCATCTTAAAGTATATGTTACTAGACTTAGAACAGGTCTTTTTGGGATTTACTGCAATACCATGTTGCATTTCTAAATGCTTGAACGTTAAGAGTATGCTGTAACATGTGTATTTAATTCTTATTTTCTGAACAAATAAATAAAATAGGATTACAGGTGTGTAGTTATGACCTTTGTTATCAAATCATTAAACATCATTTATTTTACAATTTATCTATATACGACATTAATTGTTTAATGAAATAGAATTCTGTAATGATTTTTTTTTTAAGAAACTTCATAGTGTGCCATTCGTATTATCTCGTGATTGTACAATACGGTTAATTTAAGGTGACGGCCGACCTGCTAAACATTCCTGTTCCGCGAGTGTACATAAGGTAGGTAAGGTTATTTGTCGGAGAACCGATTACGGATTGGGCAGGCGTAGTGTGGGACGCCCCCTGGCTAGGTGGAGCGACGATCTGCGTAATGCGGCTGGCAGTGAGTCGAGTGGAGACCGCGTAGTTTGGGACGGCCCCTGGCTAGATGTAGCGATGATCTGCGTAAGGCAGTGACTGGATGAGAAGAACCGAGGATCGGGTTCAGTGGCGCACCTTGGGTGAGGCCTATGTCCAGTTGTGGTCTCTTGCAGGCTGCTGATGGTGACTAAGTCTACACTATATCTCTAACATTCCTTTACAAATCTAAGTCTATATTTTATATAAAATATTTGAAAATAAAAACGACGTTTAGGTGTTAGGGACGTTGTATTTAATTAAAACGACCCTTTTACCTAATTTAAATAGTTTATTTTGCGTAAGTATACAATAACAATACACTAAAATTAGAGTACACTGGAAACTATAGATTACGTTTTTACGAAGATCTTTTACTGTCATCTTGACAGCTAGTTAAGTGTTCGCGCGCGCAGATCTCAGCGCGGCAAAATTTAAGCGTGGCAGTCGCCACATCACCCCCCCACGGAGACGACAACGCCAACCGAAAATAATCTAAAGTAGTCAATTTATTTACTATCTAGACTACAGATGTCGGTGGTGGAGGAATGCAAAGTTTCATGCGTCGTAAGGAAGTTTAAATCGTACGCTTCGTCCTGAGCGGGTGGTGTAGTTCGGTGCAGCTTGAGGAACGGTAGGTGTCGGAGGAGCGACGACCGATGTGGGTGTTGAAACGGCGACGGGTGACGTCGGAGGAACTTGCGGTGCGGAGTCATCCGAAACATACGCTGGCTTCACGCGGTCCAAACTAACTCGTACGTCCCTGGTACCTACCGTGATTGTAATGGTTTTATCTTGCCTGGCGACTACCTTATGTGGTCCAGTGTAAGGCGGCTTAAGTGAAGTTCTGACGCTGTCATCCCTCAGAAACACATGAGTTGAAGTCGCCAGGTCTTTGAAGACGAAGGTGGGTCGCTGGCCATGTCGTGTCCCGGGTGTGGGTTGTAAGCGGGCCATGTGTCGCCGTAGTTGAGTCGCGAAATTAGACGCGTCCTCGATGCGATCTGGAGCAGCAGACGGAGCAATTAACTCCCCGGGTAAGCAGAGGGGTTCTCCGTAAACAAGCTCGGCGGAAGATGTTTGTAAATCCTCTTTCATGGCAGCGCGCATCCCTAGAAGCACGACTGGTAAGGCTTTGTGCCATGACTCTTGATGACACATAAGAGCCGCTTTCAGCTGCCGGTGCATGCGTTCGACTAAACCGTTCGCACACGGGTGATAACTCGTGGTGCGCACGCGTTCCGTAGAGCAGAGTTGCATGAGGGCTTTGAAAGTGGCAGACTCGAATTGACGGCCTTGGTCCGTCGTTACGAGGAGGGGTACTCCGTAACGAGATATCCATTCCCTGAAAAAGGTTTCCGCAACTTCATCCGCCGTTATGCCAACCATTGGCCAGGCTTCTGGCCATCGAGAAAATCTGTCGACGGCAGTTAAGCAGTATTGATAGCCCTTACTGTAAGGAAGAGGGCCGATTATGTCAATGTGCACGTGGCGGAAACGTTTGGTCGGGTTAGGGAAATTTCCAAGGGGTGTGCTCGTATGCCTAGAGACCTTACTTCGTTGGCAAGCGATACAAGATCGAGCCCAGTTGCGACAGTCTTTTTGCATATTAGGCCATACGAATCGGTCAGCCACCAATCGTGCGGAGGCCCGCGCGCCTGGGTGGCTGAGGTTATGTAGTTTGTTAAAGTAGGCTCGACGGAATGACGGTGTCAGATAAGGACGAGGTTTTCCGGTGGACACGTCACAGAAGATGGAGACTTCAGTACCAGGTAAGTTAACCTTTTCTAATTTCAGGGAAGAATCGGTCTGCATTGTCTGGAGCTCCTCGTCAGTTGCCTGTTCGTCGGCGAGCGC
This sequence comes from Esperia sulphurella, assembly GCA_947086405.1. Classification (NCBI taxonomy): domain Eukaryota; kingdom Metazoa; phylum Arthropoda; class Insecta; order Lepidoptera; family Oecophoridae; genus Esperia; species Esperia sulphurella. The sequence goes on from OX352282.1 coordinate 8,102,885, forward strand.
AGCGTAGTTGTCTTCAAGGCGAATGGCCTCCACGCGTGACATGGTATCGGCCACGACGTTGTCTTTCCCTTTTACGTGGACAATGTCCGTCGTGAACTGGGAGATGAAAGACAGTTGATTTAACTGTACTGGAGGCAGCTTCTCGCGTCTCTGCGAAAATGCGTAGATCAGCGGCTTGTGGTCTGTGTACACGGTTACATGCTGTGCTTCTAGAATGTGTCGGAAGTGCTGCACTGCATCGTAAACTGCCAGCAACTCTCTGTAATAGGCAGGCCAAGCAGATTGGCGGGCCGTTAGCTTTTTGCTAAAGAAAGCGAGGGGTTGCCAGTTGTCTTCAACGCGCTGTTGGAGGCAAGCACCAACATGGCTCGAAGAAGCGTCCGTGAAAAGACCAAGTTGAGTGTCGAGAGCTGGATGAGCCAAGAGGGTCGCGTTTGCGAGATGGTCTCTGCATTTATGGAAGGCCAGTTCAAGCTCTGGCGTCCACGGAAATGGCTTGGCTCCTTTAAGCTGACTAGCAGCTAATGAGTCGATCAGGGGTGCCTGAAACTCAGCTGCTTGTGGAAGGAAACGGCGGTAGAAATTTACCATGCCTAAAATCTGCGGAGGCCTTCAACCGTTTTAGGTAGAGGAAAGTTTTGCAGAGCGTCTATTCTCTCCGGTGGCGGGAAAGAGCCGTCCTTGGAAACACGATATCCGAGAAAGGTAACCTCTGTAGCTCCCAGTACGCATTTCGAAGGGTTGATGACCGCGCCGTACTGTGATAATCGCTGGAAAAGAACACGGAGATGTTCAGCGTGCTCTTCAGGCGAGCGAGAGAATACTAAGATATCGTCCACATAGGCAAAACAAAAGTCGAGACCGCGCACTACCTCGTCAATAAACCGTTGAAAGGTTTGTCCGGCGTTGCGCAACCCAAATGTCATATATGGGAATTCGAATAAGCCGAACGGTGTGATAATTGCCGTTTTGCAAATGTCCTCACAAGCAACAGGAATCTGCTGGTATGCCTTGACGAGGTCTATGGTGCTGAAGGTGGAACAACCAGCAAGGTTTTGGCTGAAGTCACCCATATGACGGACGGGGTAGCGGTCTGGGACAGTGCGAGCGTTCAGTGCGCGATAATCGCCACAGGGCCGCCAATTACTGTCCTTCTTCTTTGCCAAGTGCAGCGGAGAGGACCAAGGACTGTTTGATTGTCGCGCAGTCCCGTCTCGAACCATTTCCTCAAACTCTTTTGTTGCAGCTTGAAGTTTTTGCGGCGCAAGACGACGGGAGCGGCAGGATACTGGTGGACCATCGGTAGTAATGATGTGGTGGACGGTAGAGTGCTTCACAATCCTTGGAAGTCCAGGTGGTCGCGTTAAATCTGGGAACTCTTGTAAGATCTTTGCGTATGGAGAATCTTCAGCTATAATAGTCTTCACGCTGGTTTGACTGACCTGAGCGAGAGTGGCAGGTATAGCTAAGTTGGTAGTACCGTCTATCAGTCGCCGGTTGCGGCAATCTGGCAGTAGATGGTAGTAAGCCAAGAAATCAGAGCCAATAATGGGCGTGCCCACGTCAGCAATGACGAAGTTCCATTTAAAATCCCGACGTAAACTAAGATTGAGACAAAGAGAAATAGTGCCGTAAGTCTTAATCGCGCTTCCGTTAGCAGCACGAACGTCGAAGTTGGTGGGAGCGTATGGTCCCTTGAGAAGGCCACGTGGATAGCAGCAAAGATCTGATCCAGTATCGATCAAGAATCGAATCCTTGACGCAGAGTCAGCTACAAAAAGACGGCGGCCTTGAGACTCGCAATCAGACGCCGCCGCTACTGATTGCTTGCAGCGTTTCCCTTCAGGTCGGTATTCCATCCGCAAGGAGTGACGCACTTGGTAGCTTTTGTCTTGAACCTCTTGTGGTACCAGCACAATTGAGTGCCACGGTCAGATGATGACTGTGACCTCGCTGAGGAACGTGACCTGGATCTTGGACGGGAGCGTGACCGGTCTTTGCTAAGTGCTTCGACTTTCTTCGTCAATTCACTGAGGCTGCGCATAACGTTTTCCAGTTCAGTTGTAGAAATGCTGGCTGCGTTGACCTTGGCAGAAGTGGAAGGAGGTGTGTCGACGATGGCATCAGCAATTTCGGCGATTTTATTCAGAGGCAAGTCAGCTTGAGCCATAAGAATGCGTTGAACCTCATGAGGTAATCGACGCATCCATAGTTCACGTATGATGCTCTCATCACTATCAGCCTTACCGGAAAGCGAACGTAGGTGGCGCAGGAATGACGAGGGTTTTCGATCTCCACATTGTTCTTCGCTCAGTAGTTGACGAATGCGCTGCTCCCTGGAGATAGATAGTCGCTTGATTAATTGTTGCTTTAAATTTTCATATTTATTTTGAGCCGGAGGGTTGGCGATGACATCTTCAACTTCATCGGCCACTCGGGCGTCCAGCATAGACAATACATGGCCATACTTGGTAGAATCTTGTGTAATCCCTCCTATCTCGAACTGGGCCTCTGCTTGGGCAAACCAGATTGTTGGTTTGTCCTGCCAGAAAGTTGACAACTTAATAGAGACACCATTGACGCTTGGTTGTGAAGGATGCATTTGTGCGAGCCGGTTTTCCAACTCCTTTACCTGTTTTTGCAATTCCTCCTCCACCGACATCGTGAGAGATAATGCTATGAATTATAAAAATGTATATTAATATAAGATGTTATTATAAAAAAATAATAAAATATTATTTTGCAATTTACACAAAATAAGCAGGAAAGGTGTTGGTCGTTGCGACTGCGAGCACCTAAACTTTACCACAGTGTGCCTTAAAATAATTTGTAACAGTAACCGAGTAATATAACAATTATTATGATTCAGTAATCTGATAAACAAAGCAATTCTGTGACAATTATCTAGTACTTAAGTAAGAATGAAAACATATAAAAAATATAATTGAAATAATTTTTCATACAAAAAAAAATGTTCGCTGCCTTAGGATGGGTTAGGAATGAACCTAATACCATTAAAATGAATTTACTTTATATAAACTACAAAACAATGCGAACAAAGACAATATTGTTAACAAACTTGTATATGTGTACCAAATCAGAAATTAATATTAGTAAATCTAGGAGATTCAATACAATTAGGTACAAAAGTTTACTAAAACAAAACAAAAAAAAAACATTCAACTTATAGCTACATACATTATAACTTGTAATTGTAATAAATGTTGATTGTTACAACTTAGTAGTCTTTTTGTATTACAATTATAGTGGTGCAAAACAAGCAAAATTATTATGTAAACACACAGGCAAGAATTTAGTTATTAAAATATAAGCGAAGTGGTTTTAAATTTGTAAAAAGAAAAACATGTATTTAGTAAGCACTGGTTGTAAAAGTTTGAGTCGCACGGGGTCCGTTAACAACAAAAATTATTCTGTGCAATAAAAGAAACCGTTCCGTAGGCTAGTATGCAAATAGCAGGCCCATGATGCGGATTGCAGGCAGATGATGCAATTAATAAACCATAGAAACACACAAAATTATGCAGCCGGGTGCAAGCTAACACCTCACACAATTTCACCAAGTTAATGTTAGTGTAAGTTCAACATGCACTGTGAAAGTTTGTCTCGATGAAAAAGATTAGTGGAGATGGTTAGTATTCCCTCAGATCCAACGTACTTGAAATATTAATTATGAAAGTTCGCTCACCATGTTGTAGGTTACTTTACCAGCGAAGCAGTAGGTATTCAAGGCTTCCTTGGGTAACCTCGCGTGAGTGTACTCCAGAGATCAGTTGTATGCCACCCCTCGTAATCACCAAAAGGTCGGAATGGTGAGGCGCGGGCGGCGATGGGCAGGCGGTGTTCAGCCGGCCGGCGCGGGGGCAATAGGGCGGGCGGCGAAACTCGTCAAAGGCGGCGGTGGCTAAAAGCTGTGAGCCATCGCGCGTGTGGTTGTCGCCGACCTCTCCTTGATGCAGTTCGTGTCGAAACAAGCAGACAGTAGGTACATATGTCACTATTGTTGACGCCGCGCCGGTGCACTATGTGACGGCTATTTAACACTGTCGGGGTCACCAATTTAGGTGTTAGGGACGTTGTATTTAATTAAAACGACCCTTTTACCTAATTTAAATAGTTTATTTTGCGTAAGTATACAATAACAATACACTAAAATTAGAGTACACTGGAAACTATAGATTACGTTTTTACGAAGATCTTTTACTGTCATCTTGACAGCTAGTTAAGTGTTCGCGCGCGCAGATCTCAGCGCGGCAAAATTTAAGCGTGGCAGTCGCCACAGACGTATTCTCGTTTCGACGTAGTATGTTAAAGTCGAGTAATTTCTAGTTTTGTAGATTACGCTTTATATCTTTGTCACATTCCTTTACTTCGCGGCATTCGGCTGTAACTTTTATGCTTTCTGTATATTATAAATAGTTTATAACTACCCGCTTCTTTTAAAACGTATTTTACTTTGTATTTAAGCTCAGTTCGGAATAGTATAGAACATAATATAATTTTAGTTTACTTTCTAATATAAGTGAAATGTATTTCTTATGAGAATAAATAATCTTAAACCAAACCACTACAAACTGGCGTTCTAAACGCCGCGTCTGAGACGCTCGCTAGCAATGCTATGTGCGTGCTCATCAATCATGCCCGGCGGGCAAAAAGCCCCATTGTTGATTCTATCTTTCCTTGCGGAAAGTTGCTTGTAGAAATGAGGATTACTTTCATAACGCGGATACGGTAAAATGGATGGGTGTGACCTAATTTCAGTTTATTTGCGTTTATGAGCGATATTAAGCAACACAGGAGGTACAGTACTGCTGTCATGCCCGGTATTTAAATTTATCAAACGTCAAAGTATGTGAGAGAGACAAAATTGTAAAAAGAAAAACGACATAACACAACACATTCGAGACGTTGACACAGTTAAAATCAATGTAATGCCATCTATTGATAACATTAGAGATTAGAGTATAGTCATCATCATCATCATCAGGTTATTTTTGTCTCCACTGCAGGAGCACAACCCTCTCTCATCTGCCGGAGACAGACGGAGGATTTGGCCTTCACTCCCCGCGCTGGCCAGACGGGTTGGGGAGGCCTGATTGATGTTTTATAATGTATTCCCTTAGTCGTCTTGTACGACATCCACGGAAAGAGTTGGAGTGGTCCTATTCTACTCTACCAGAAACCACACGGCAAAAAGTATAGTACCTACTAAAAATAGTCCGCAATTGCCGCGAAACCAGGACACGTTATCAATGTTGAAAGTTTTCATTAACGAAATTTTAACAAAACATGCTAAAAATCATCTACAGGTCCATACCATGAAGGAAAATAATTTTCGCACCTCATAATTCACAGATGACTCATCTGTTATCTAATTTAATAACAAATTGGCGTCAATCATGAAGGTAAAAACTTTGAGGTGACTTATAAGAGATGAGTCATCCGTTATTTAAGTTAATAACCAACTAGCTAATTGCTCGGACTTCGACCACGTAACTTTTTAAATAATATTCCTATGACACTCACAAATAACGTGGCTCTCTATTGGTAAAAGAATTTTCAAAATCGTTTCAGTAGATCCAGAGATTACCCGCTACAACCTCGTAAACTTTACCTATATTATAATATTAGTACAGATTAGTGTTAATCATGAAGGTAAAAACTTTGAGGTGACTTATGAGGTGCGAAAAGTATGTTCCTTCAATGGTATGAGCTGTAGATAGATACTTAGCACTTCGAGAGGTGAAACACGCTAAAGAGTTTATTGACAACACAGACACAGGCTGTACGAAATCCTTCATAACGGACTATCAGAGACCGTCTTCTGTAGAGCCTGTGGAGAGAACAGCGACACAATGAAGCACTTGCTGTGCGAATGCCATACACCAGCTGCAAGGCGAATGAGTGTCTTGGGTACAGCTTAAGTAAATCTAAGGACTAAAACCTCGCCCCCTAGCTGGATAACAGCTTTAAGGTAACTAACAGCTTGACTGTGTACGGTCGTTTTGAACGCGCGTTTGGAACGTCCGTTCGCCACACCGGTCAATCATTCGTTCACCGAAACTGAAACCTCTGTGACGTCGAGTTAAAAGCTTTCGGATATTTGTACTGTCGTTACTCGAGTCTCTATACGGTGTCGTTACGAAAACTGTGAATTTGATACTTTTCTCAAATTCGATTTCAAAATAAATCGATATATTATTCCATTCCATCGAATGTATTATTTCATTCCAAATCAATAGTCAAATAAAAACAATCGCATTTGCGTCTCGTAAATAGACGGTGTTCCTAAGTTGACCGCAAAGTTTACATGGTAATCCAAACCAGTTTTTGTTGCTGCTGAACCTTTCATGTACCTGTTCTTCTCTGTCCCTCTGCTGAAGATCGCGACCGTATAAAATGCGCGTCCACGCATAGCGGTCATTGGCCAGCCGCACTACTTCATATAAGGATCCGCCAGCCGCCCTCCTCACCGGGTCTGACCTCCTAGTAGGAGCTCGTCCTCTGGCACGCCTGCCCTCCACTTGTCCCAGAATGATAAGCTTCTCCAGGTCGTGCTTGGGAGACCGCACAATGTGACCGAAGAAGCTTAGAGTCCTTGCAGATAGTGGAGAGCCGTTTTGTTATATTGAGCTCTTTAAGAATGGAGTCATTTGTTCTCATGGCTGTCCATGGTATACCAAGTAGTCTTCTCCAGCAAAACCTCTCAAAAGCATCAATTTTAGGAAGATCGCGACTTTATACGCATTAGATTTCAGAGCCATTGAAAAGACGAGGGCCCGTACACTCGGATTGGTGATCGCAGTAATGATTTTAATATGTACAGGAGAATGCTGCCCATCCCTGGTCCAACTCTTAGTCGCCTTACCCCACGGCGGCGAGATATAGAATATATCTAATGTCAACGATCTCTATGTACTTACTAGATGGAGCGTACCAAACAATCGCTCTGTTCGCTTGACGCTTATGCAGTTACTACATCATCATCATCATCAGGTTATTTTTGTCTCCACTGCAGGAGCACAACCCTCTCTCATCTGCCGGAGACAGACGGAGGATTTGGCCTCTACTCCCCGCGCTGGCCAGACGGGTTGGGGAGGCCTGATTGATGTTTTATAATGTATTTCCTTAGTCGCCTTGGAGTGGTCCTATTCTACTCTACCGGAAACCACACGGCATATTATGTGTTGACGTATAACGCTGTCCCTCTCTCGATAGTTTGGGGAGGCCTAATTGATGTTTTATAATGTGGTTTCCGGTAGAGTAGAATAGGACCACTCCAACTCTTCCCGTGGATGTCGTACAAGGCGACTGAGGGAATACATTATAAAACAGTTACTACGCTGAATATTTAATTATTTACTAAATATTGACGCTACGGGTAAAAAACGTACTTTAGAGATCGTTGTTTAACGTCAAACTTCTAATTGCAGTGCATGCAACTGTCACATTCCTCCAACTGCCTTTTAATTCGGTCTCCCACTGTATATTATTCGCTTCTGCATGCCGACCACCTATATTCAATTTGAACTGTGGTGGGCAGAAGAAAAAATATTTTTGAAAGCCTTTCAATTTGTAAGCGATGCACGGTTGTAACAGGCTTTTGTTGTGAAATTGTTGTCAGGTTGTTAATTGAAGTCTCGTATGCAGATGGCTTTATTTATGAAACAAAAGGAATTGGTAGATGCACTGATAATAAATTGTACAGCAGAGCTCGACATACTTTATCTAGAAAACAATATCGAAGTATTTATTTAATTTACTTTAAAAAAGTGCCAGTGGGCTGGGCACATCTGTTGGAGAACCGATTACAGCTGGGGTAAACGGGTTCACGAGTGGAGACAGCCCCTGGCTAGATGTAGCGATGATCTGCGTAAGGCAGTGACTGGATGAGAAGAACCGAGGATTGGGTTCAGTGGCGCGCCTTGCGCGTCCAACAGTGGACTCTTTCAGGCTGATGATGATGATGACTTTAAAAAATTCGTTGATTACACATGGCTAATCCTGGTTAAACACTCCGTACAAGAGAAATAGATTTAATTACCTACTAGAGGAGCGAGCGAGCTATGGAGAGGGCTATACTCGGGGTTTCTTTGAAGAATATGATTCGTAATGAAGAAATCCGACGAAGAACGAAGGTAACCGACGTAGCCGAAAGAATTAGCAAGCTGAAGTGGCATCTGGCGGGCCACATCTGTCGCAGAACCGACGCCCCACCGCCAGATGGACCGCCGACCTGAAAAAGGTGCCCGGAAGTAGCTGGATGCGGAAGTCGGAGGACTGGGTGTGGTGGCGTTCATTGGGGAAGTCCTATGTCCAGCAGTGGACGTCTAAGGGCTGATATGATCCGGACATACTCGTAAATTATCTAGGGCTGCCAGGGCCTCGTTGGTGAATCAGCAGTGTGCACCGCTTGCAGGTAATGTTGGCATTTGGAGCACCGGATGTCCTTGCGCTCCCTTACACCATATTTCTTTGTGTTAACATTTAATAAATTAATACACAAGTTTCATATATCTGTTGTTGTTGAACCAAAATTCTCAACTAAATTAATTGTTAATTTCCGCAAAATTCCGCCAACTGCTGGAGGTACATCAAATCACGTCACAGTACACAAAACTCACAGCAAGTTAACCTAGTTAGCGAAAATAATTATACAACCATTAATGCAAAGTGTATGTATGTATGTATGTATGTATGTAAACGCTTTATTGTACCAAAAATAACAACAACAATAATAAAATAGGAATTAAACTGTGTACAAAGGCGGACTTATCCCACTTAGGGATCTTTTCCAGTCAACCTTAGAGTAACCGAAAGGACAAGTATAATGCGTTTAGTACCAAATTTGATAAAGAAATGTACCTACTTTTAATAAAGTTTGAAAATACATTTATTACGTGTATAGTAATTTTTCCGCATAAAATATATACAAACTCTTTAATAAATTGACTTTAAATTAAAAACAATGACAACTGACATTCATAAATTGTTGACGTTATGATCCTTCCGAATTCGGACGCCCCGAATGCCCAATGTCGGATAGATCGCAGCAAAGTCAAAGTCAAAGTCAAAATTATTTATTGCATATGAGTACACTTGGTACATTTATACACGTCATTTTTTTATCGACTACCGCTTCCTAGGTGTTAGCGCTGTGAAGAAGAAACGGCGCAACAAACTTCTCGCAACACATCTTTTAAAAATCAAGTTTGCATACAAATAATAAAGATTTTGCGAAGCTGGATTGACATTAGTACCAGGCAACTTTGTCATTCAAATCAGCAATTTCGACAAAATCTTTGTCAGCAATTTCGACTTCTAGACGCATTGGTGTGAGTAGACTCAAGCAAATTCATACAAACTCTTTTTTCAGAGTTCATCCGTAATATGCTTATCCTAACCAATGCATTAGCAAAATGTCAGAATTCTTGAACTGTCGAATGAAGTATGTTTTTGCAAGCATGCACTTACAGTGCGTCTTTAAGTAGAAATTGCTGTGACCTATCCAACTGGGGCGTCCGAAGCCGGATGAATCACAACATCATCATCATCAGGTTATTTTTGTCTCCACTGCAGGAGCACAACCCTCTCTCATCTGCCGGAGACAGACGGAGGATTTGACCTACACTCCCCGCGCTGGCCAGACGGGTTGGGGAAGCCTGATTGACGTTTTATAATGTATTCCCTTCGTCGCCTTGTACGACATCCACGGGAAGAGTTGGAGTGGTCCACACGGCAATCACAACGTCAACAATTTATAAATGTCAGTTGTCATTGTTTTTAAATTACAGTTGATTTATTTAAAAAGTTGGGATAGGTATTGTTGATAAGGAAAAAAATACTGTTGGCTTATACATAAAACTATCGTTCGTACGTCTGCTGGTTTTAATTACTGCCCTAAACTTTGTATTGGAATCCATATCTTATATGTATTTTATGAATGTTTGTATATTATTATTATTATTTAATAATGTATATTATATTTATATATTATTGGTAAATATTTATTTATATACTTATATATTTTTAATTTACCGTGTAGTTTATAATCTATGTAAGTGGGTATATAGTTTATATTAGTGTATGTATGTATATGTTTTTATTTACGTACACACTATGTCTGCTTTTATTATTTCAATTATCTCTCTCGCGGGTCTGCTGGAAGAAATCTCTCTCAGAGATAAGTTCGCCCTTTGTACTTGTGTTTCTTTTAATGTATTAGTTTTTGTTTTATCTGTGTGTGTGCAATAAAGAGTTAAATAAATAAAATAAAATAAACTGGGCCAAACACGCCATTTCGGGCAGAGTGTGAGATGGAGAATGATGGTTATGAAGTACGACATAAAGATTCGTGTGTTAGGAAAAATACGACTTTGACTTTTGGTATAGACGATCTACTGTCTGTTTGATTTACTGTGGTGTCGACGTCGGACAAGCCAGGACCCGGGATCGACTGTACTTGCCCCGTCATCCACCGCCGGGGGTCAGATGTCGGCTATAACTAGCGAACTGGGCCATTCTCGCCGCCGCGGGCGGGGGGGCTTCAGGCCTGAAAACGAGAAAGGCCGCTTCGCTGGAATAGAGGGGGAAATTTAAGCAATAACTTTTAAACGTACGTATTTCAGGTAACGTTCGTTACTTTTACTATGAATGTCTGTGTGAGTGTGAGGGGGAGGGGAGGGGGGGGAGGGTGGAAGGGGCAGGGGTGAGTGTATGTATGTATGAGCCAACAAGAACAACAACCTAAATGGAAAACAAGTGTACGTGGTGGGTTCAATCTTTTTAGGGTTCCGTAGCCAAATAGCGAAAAACGGAACCCTTATGGATTCGTCATGTCTGTCTGTTCGTCCGTATGTCACAGCCACTTTATTTCGAAACTATAAGAACTATACTGTTGAAACTTGGTAAGTAGATGTATTCTGTGAACCGCATTAAGATTTACACACAAAAATAGAAAAGAAAACAATAAATTTTGGGGGTTACCCATACTTAGAACTGAAACTCAAAAAAAAAAATGTTTTCATCAAACCCATACGTGTGGGGTATCTATGGATAGGTCTTCAAAAATGATATTGAGGTTTCTAATATCATTTTTTTCTAAACCGAATAGTTTGCGCGAGAGACACTTCCAAAGTGGTAAAATGTGTCGTCCCCCCCCCCCCCCCCTGTAACTTCTAAAATAAGAGAATCATAAAACTAAAAAATATATATGATGTACATTGCCATGCAAACTTCCACTGAAAATTGGTTTGATCGAGATCTACACTAATATTATAAAGAGGAAAGATTTGTATGTTTATCACGAATAAACTCAAAAACTTCACAACGGATTTCAAAAATTATTTTACCATTAGAATGCTACATTATCCCTGAGTAATATAGGCTATATTTTTGATCGGGATTGGGATTGGAAGTCTGAGTGGTAATGGTAGTGGGATAGGGAACGGAACCGGATTCTGTCATCCACGCGAGCGGAGCCGCGGACACAGCTAGTATCTCATAAAATATATATTTAAAAAACGGAAATTAGGTAGTTTCTGAGTTGTAACCATATAGAGAAGCTATTCTGTCCGTATGTATGTCTACAAACATATCATCATCATCATCATATCAGCCCTTAGAGTTCCATTGCTGGACATAGGCCTTCCCCAATGAACGTCACCACACCCGGTCCTCCGCCCATGTATATGGGTATCTGTTTTAAACAGAGGTTTTTGAAAGAATAAAAACCACACAAACGTCTAAAAAGAGGCACACTTTTGATAAAAATAAATAAATAAAAATAAATATCTCGGACATCCACACCAATTATCCAGTCCCAAACTAGGCAGAGCCTGTGCTATAGTTACTAGATAATACACATACTTAAATAAATATATAAACATCCAAGACTTGGGTACAAACATTCATATTCATCATACGAACATTTGCCCCTAGCGGGATTCGAACCCGCAACCTCCGGCGTGGCAGTCCGAGAGCTACCCGTTCCGCCACTGAGGTCGTCATGAAAATTAAACTAACAGTAGAACAAAACGTCCGAAACAAAGCAACAGTATCTCAAAGTTCCCCAATACCCGGAACAGTGCCCTACTTTCCCAGTTTATTAGGCCTATCATTTTACCCTTTGCATCGAGTGACCTCCGCACCGCACTACTAGAGCTGGTCTGTGAAGCTATTTGTGCTAGAGGTGGAAAAAAGAAACTGGTAACGTAACAGTTTATATGTTTATTGTCAACGATCTCTATGTACTACTAGATGAAGCGTTCCAAGCAATCGCTCTGTTCCACGCAAGTAGCCACAACTCTTTCACATTCACAATGAAACTTGTGCAGTTACTACTCGCAACATTTAATTATTTACTAAATATTGACATTATTTGACTGTAGCGTCAATATTTAGTAATAATTAAATGTTCTGCGTAGTAACTGCACAAGTTTCATTGTGAATGTGAAATAGTTGTGGCTACTTGCGTGGAACAGAGCGATTGCTTGGAACGATCCATCTAGTAGTACATAGAGATCGTTGTTCATTGTAGATATAAATAAATAAATGTAAATATGTCAGACATTCACACCAATTATCCAGTCCCAAACTAGGCAGAGCCTGTGCTATGGTTACTAGATAACGGATACACATACTTAAATATATATATAACCATCCAAAACTTGGGTACCGACTGAATATGAGACAAGACGGAAATAAAAGTACATAATCCGAGACGAGGGATTTATTTTGCCAATAGAGTGGTATTTAGTTTAATACAAAGTGGTCCTTGTTGCGACACCAAACCTGACGAATCTGGATGTGACCAGACTTGACCCGACCTGACCAGATCTGACCCGACCTGACCAGATCTGATCTGACCTGACCAGACCTGACCTGAACATACCAGACCTGGCCAAAAATGACTAAAATGAGTATTGACTTTACAATACTAGGGGTGAGGATGTTACAGACAAAGAGACTGTATAACCTAAGCATTCATATTCATCATACGAATATTTGCCCCTAGCGGGATTCGAACCCGCAACCTCCCGCCCGTTCCGCCACGGAGGTCGATATTTAACAGCAAACATTGACAATAACGTCGTGTGGTTCCCGGCTGAGAATAGGGCCACCCCCAATCATCCCGCGGGTCATCAAGACGACTAACGGATTGCACTAAGGACGGGCAGTAGCGTTCTCCTGTCTATATAAAGATCATTACTGCGATTACGAATTCGCCTGTCAAACGTAAGGATTATGGCAAATCCCCTAATGAACAGCCCTTCAAAAGTGGTATTCATATCAGCCACTGTTGGACATAGGCCTTCCCCAATGAACGCCACCACACCCGGTCCTCCGCCCTCCGCATCCAGCCGCTTCCGGCCACCTTCTTCAGGTCGTCGGTCCATCTGGCGGCTGGGTGTCCCACCCTGCGCTTGCCGATCCGCGGTCTCCACTCTAGAATGTGGCATTGGGGAGTCCTATGTCCAGCAGTGGACGTATTTATGAGATTGAAAAGCTGTAGATACCAATTATCTTTGCAACGAAACCTACCAGACTGAATTAAGATTATTTCATAACAATAATAATGTTACATCCCGAAAAGGTCCAAAGATTAAAATTATCACAGAGGCTACCTTCAATATCATCCTAACACAACGTCACACTCGCAATCTCTCCCTTCAAATTTAAATAATTTTAATAAAAATAATATAATAATCCGTAAAGGGCCAAAAATGATGAAATTGGCCCAAAAGCGCCCTTCAAGATTGTCGCAAAGACCCCCCTCCTGAATTAGAATAATTTTAAAATACCCCCATCGACAGAGCTATGAAACGAGTCGAATATTCACAAATTTAATATCGCTCAGAGCGGGTCAGGCCAAATGCAATTTATGAAATGACTACCCAATTTTGCTTTACAATTTCCATAGGTGAGTGTACATAAATGTAGTGGCAGCAAAACAGTTTTTAGTAAATTTAAGTCAAATGAGATTTTATTTTATTTTTAAAATATAAAAAATGATTTTAGAGACTGAGTAAGTAATGTATTAAACATTGCGTCATAAATTAAAAGAAGACCAATGACCAGACGTAATAGAAAAAAAGAGTATTCCTATAATAAATATTAAAAAGCACTTCTCCTAGCGAATAATAAAATGCCTATGACAATGCTTAGCCCACGCAGCATGATATAAGAGAGGACAAGGATATCGTAATATCCATGGCAGAGTTGCAAATCTGTCATATTCAGAAAAAGCGGCCAAGTGCGAGTCGGACTCGCCCATGAGGGGTTCCGTAGCAGCAAGTAACATAATATAAAAGTTATTGTAGTTCGTTGTAACTTTGATCGATGTTTTAATAATAGTATTGTGGTTTACGATTTATGACGTATTAAAAAAAACTACTTACTAGATCTCGTTTAAACCAATTTTCGGTGGAAGTTTGTATGGCAATGTACATCATATTTTTTTTAGTTTTATCATTCTCTTATTTTAGAAGTTACAGGGGGGGGGGGGAGGACACACACATTTTACAACTTTGGAAGTGTCTCTCGCGCAAACTATTCAGTTTAGAAAAAAATGATATTAGAAAACTTAATATCATTTTTGAAGACCTTTCGATAGATACCCCACAGGGTTTGATGAACAGAAATTTTTTGAGTTTCAGTTCTAAGTATGGGGAACCCCCAAAATGTATTGTTTTTTTTTTCGATTTTTGTGTGAAAATCTTAATGCGGTTCACAGAATACATCTACTTACCAAGTTTCAATAGTATAGTTCTTATAGTTTCGGAATAAAGTGGCTGTGACATACGGACGGACAGACAAACAGACAAACAGACATGACGAATCTATAAGGGTTCGGTTTTTTTCTACGGAACCCTAAAAACGCTTTCGTTTGTACAAAAGGTTTTAAAGTTATGCATTATTTATATATTGACAAAGTTACGAAGTTGTGAGTTATATGAAGTTATGAACTGAGAACAGTGTGTGAGTACGCATTGTTACTGTACATGGATCAGCCGGAAATCAGCCAACACCTAAGCCGGAAATCAGCCAACACCTAAGTAGCACAACGCTCTTTAACAAGCCGTACACTCGCCGGTTAGAAGTTCTTAATAACGACATTAGCTCCATAAACAAGTTATACAGTAGTTGTAGGAGCTGCTACAGCGCCGCTGTACCCCCAAATTTGGCACCGATTAAACGGCTATAGGTTCTACAACGATCGTAAATGTGTGTCAAGATAACAAGGTGCTATAAGAAAGGTCGTTTTCTTGGTTTCCTGCTCTTGACTTTTAAGATTCGCCATATCGCCCGATATAAAAGGTTCAGGTATATTCCTCAATTCTGAGAATCGTCACAATTTTATCTTTAAGTTACTTTTTAGAATGTTGCTTTCCTTACTTCCCTTCTATACTGTATAACTAACGTTAGGTAGCTATCTCTGCTGCCAAACATTAACACATTCAGTTCTGTATTCTAGTTTTAATTACAGCAATCCTCAGCAATGTTCTAAAATTATAAATCTCTCTTCTTTCACCCGCAATACTCTGTCGCTATGTCTTTCTTATTTTCCTTCAGAAAGGTTGCCTGGAAGAGATCGCTTTAAGCGATAAGGCCGCCTTTGTACACTTTCCAAAAATCTGTACCTATTTTATTGTTATCCTTAATTGGTGTGCAATAAAGAGTTTATCTATCTGAGCGAGCTGGGTGCCAGTTCAAAGGTTAGCCCAATATTGGCCCAAATTACTATGCAAGTGTAACTAGCCGTATGGTTTCCGACTAAGAATAGGACCACCTCCAATCTTTGCTGTGTGGTTTCCGGCTTAGAAAAGGGCCAGACCCAATCTTCGCGTGAGTGTCGTCAAGGCGACTAAATGTTTGAACCAGGGAAGTAGCGTTCTCCAGTGTATATAAAGATCATTACTGCGATCACCAATCCGCCTGCCAAGCGTGGTGATTACAGCAAATCCCCCAATGGACAGCCCACCATAAGGGGCATTGTGTTGAGCAGCTGATGGTGTTGTTCAGCGACATGTGATTGATTATAGCTGCATCGTTCGATCCTCCTGCAGCATTTTGCGCTAAAATCACTTCTTCTTTTGTCTGTGTCGATCCCATTTTAATTTATCAATGTTATTTACTCGAACTCAACACTTCTTCCATCACGCAGCTTGTACTTAGCGCACGCTCGAGACAACTGGCTGGGTCGCCATATAAGGACGGGATCAGGTAAATGAAACGTGCGACGTTCAAAATGTTACTGCGTATGTTCTAGATTAATCATATCGTTTTGTAACATAGTCTTACACTTGTACGTCCTACTCCACAATGAACTTAATATATTGTTGTGACTTCTGTATATTCATCTCCCTTTGCGCTTTATTTGCCAACGGTACCGCGAGAGCGTAATACGTTATTACCCAAAATCCCCCAGGCCGGCAACGATTCGTATGTTTTATATATTAAATCTAGCAAATGTTCAGTGTAATTCAGCGGAAATTCTGTAATTTCGGTAACTTGCGTGTAGCGATCCCTTATCGACGTAGACTGTGACGTATAATTAGTTTGAACTACGAGAAAACTTCTACTTCTAGGGCTATATAAATATAAATATATGCGGACATTTCACACACGGCCACCTGATCCCAAACTAGGCAGAGCCTGTAATATGGGTATCAGACAGCTGATATACATACACAAATACATAATATAATATATAAATAACATCCAGTCACAAGGCAAACACAAGTGCTCACCACACGAATGTTTGCCCTGGGCGGGATTCGAACCGAGCTTCGCAGGCAGGTGTACTACCGACTAGGCTACGGGGCCGACTACATATACATACATATGCTATAGATATCATACATACACACAACACATTCTTGCTGCCTAATAAAATTTAAATACATCTCCTATTCCTATATCTGTTCCTACGGAGCAGAAACGTGGACACTGACGGTGGGCCTGATCCACAGGTTCCAAGTCGCTCAGCGAGCTATGGAGAGGGCTATGCTCGGGGTTTGTTTGAAGGATATGATTCGTAACGAGGAGATCCGACGAAGAACGGAAGTCACCGACGTAGCTGAAGTGGCAGTGGGCGGGTCACATATGCCGCAGAACCGACGGCCGTTGGGGCAGACGAGTTCTGGAGTGGAGACCGCGGATCGGCACTCGCAGGGTGGGACGCCCCGCCGCCAGGTGGACCGACGACCTGAAGAAGGTGGCCGGTAGCGGCTGGATGCGGAGGGCGGAGGATAAGGTGTGGTGGCGTTCTTTGGGGAAGGCCTATGTGCAGCAGTGGACTTCTAGGGGCTGATATGATGATGACATCTGCTATTTATTCAAAAGGCGATAATATTTACAGAACAAAAAAAAAACGCTAAAATTCTCAATCACGAACGCCCTTCGCCCCTTCTGTCAACCCCTCTGTACCTCACTGTTCGATCCCTGGCCGTCCGTCCGATCATAACGTCATTACAAGCAGACGTCGGCAACCTTCATTTGCATCGCAGAAAAATAACATTTTCAAATTGTTGATATGGTACAGTAGGTAGACTGCCGAGCAGTGCACTTAATTAACAATTTCCGGGAACATAATGCAGGGTCGGAACTCCCTCTTACCTATTTCTGATGTCAAATCGCAATGCAGATATTGCTGTGTTAGAAAGCCAGTGTCACAGGCACAGGGGGCATTTAAATCTAGCCTCAAGTGTGGTCCTCATTTGTGGCACACCCCTGGCACTCCAAACAAGCATCATCATAAGCCCTTAGACGTCCACTGTTGGATATAGGCCTTCCCCAATGAACGCCACCACATCCGGTCCTCCGCCCTTCGCATCCAGCCGCTTTCGGGCACCTTCTTCAGGTCTCCACTCCAGAACTCGTCTGCCCCACCGGCCATCGGTTCTGCGAAAGATGTGACCCGCCCACTTCAGCTAATCCTTTCGGCTATGTCGGTTACTTTCGTTCTTCGTCGGATCTCTTCATTACGAATCATATCCTTCAAACAAACCCCAAGCATAGCCCTCTCCATAGCTCGCTGAGCGACCTGGAACTTGTGGATCAAGTCCACCGTCAGTGTCCACTCCATATAAGCGAACAGTATGGCGTGAAAAAAGAAGTAGTGTGACAAACGAGAAAAAAAATCTTGTTTGTCACACTGGTGTGACAATCTGGTGTGACTACGAGTCAGCAGAGGTTTAACCACCTACTACCATTCAACGATCTCTATGTACTACTAGATGGAGCGTTCCAAACAATCGCTCTGTTCCACGCAAGTAGCCACAACTCTTTCACATTCACAATGAAACTTGTGCAGTTACTACGCAGAACATTTAATTATTACTAAATATTGACGCTACGGTTAAATAATGTCAATATTTAGTAATAATTAAATGTCCTGCGTAGTAACTGCACAAGTTACATTGTGAATGTGAAAGAGTTGTGGCTACTTGCGTGGAACAGAGCGATTGTTTGGAATGCTCCATCTAGTAGTACATAGAGATCGTTGCTACCATTCGAGGCGTACCATCTGTCTGTACACGTATGTGTGTACAGTAGTGTGTACCGCTAGCCGTGTGTGAGTGTGGCTTCTTTATAATTGGTATTCTCTGTTTGTGACCCGCTTGCTTAAAACAAAAAAACTGCGAAAACTCCAAATGACGAAAATGGTCATACTATTTCACTTATTAGTCGAGAGACTACCAAGCAGTTCAAGTTATCTTCGATTAGTTCTTAAGTACTCGTCTACCCAAGTTATCGGCGTGACCAGCCCACTGCCACTTCAACGCGTTAACTTATTGAGCTGTATCGGAAACTTTGGAGCTCTCTAGATCTCTAAATTAATCACTAAAAGTGAGCAGGTTTAATTGCAATAAAGACTTATGCCTAATTTTGGTTATGTACGGGTTTTTAGTACTGGTTTTTTATACACAGGGCAAGGGAATACTGAGACAGAATGAGCTCGGAGTGTGATTCGTTTGTAAAGTGACAAATGGACAGGGAGGGAGGGAGGGAGAGAGGGAGGGAGGGAAAGAAATCATTTATTTGCTCTTAAATTGGTACAAATGCCAGATGTTAAAATTAGCCTAAAGTAACACCAATTCAGCCATTATCAATAGCATGCAAATTTATACAATTATTCATTACAATAAACATTAACAACACTGAAATGTCAAAGTTAAAAAGTACAGTCAAAATAAATAATTTAGGTATTGCCAAACGTCATCCGACCCTGTGCTTCAAGAATTCTTTTACAGAATAAAATGTGTGAACCAAAAGCCAATTAATAAGAGATATTTGGAATCTGTTACATGGTAAATCCTTTATATAGGCAGGTATTTTATTATAAATCGAAAAGCACATACACCGAAAAAATTTCTGATAACGAGAGGTCTTTGGGACAAGATCAAGAGCTAACCTGTTTGGGTTCCTGGTATTCTTGGGGAATACATCTTTTGCTGTATTAAATAAGTACAAGTGCTTCTTTACAAAATTCCACGTGCCACCAAGTGCCACCCTAAACACTATAACAGAACGCGCTATGCAATCCTGGCTGTCCTTAACTTAAAACTGTAACACAAATGCTTTGGTAGTGATCACCTGAAAACCAGAAAACCAGGCCCCAGCAGAAAACCAGCGCTGCACCTAAAGAACAACACAAAGAAATGAAAATTATACAAAAGGATAAGCTTATTTCTAAAGAAATTTCTTCCAGCTAACCTGCGGTGAAGACAAGGGATTATGGAGAGGCAGTAGTCGCGTGTACATGAAAGAATCATAGAACATATAACACAATAAGACTAACTAATAAACTATAAATACCAATACAGATACATAAATATATATATATAATATAATATAATATAATATAATATAATATAATATAATATAATATAATATAATATAATAAAAATATACGATATATTATTGACAGAGAGTAAGGTAGTGCTCTTTAACTCGTGATCTGAACACAGAAATCGTCTGAGAGACGCTATGTGCATGGCGTGTCTACAATTTTTTTTCATTCTAGTTTTGTATCGTTTCTCCTTGTTTAATATGTTACATTGTATATGTTTTGTTATTATTAGAGGCCCATAAGTTGCATGCAACACTTCCATTTTCATCGACACTGATTTAGTTCCATTTGTACGTTAGAAACAATACTGTACTCGATGACTATACCGAGGCGTGGTCCAATTTCTGGGTTTTAAATTCTCAACACGAAGCGCAAGTTTCCGCATTATAAATTATTGGAAAGAAAAACAATGGGACCTATTTCCGGTGCCGTCGTTTGCTTACTTTTCGAGAATACCGAACAGTAGATGTTTTGTTTCAATTATATACCGTCAGATTTTGAATATCTAATGCAAGATTACCTGTTAAAAATCTTGGAAAATATTTATTTATTTATTTTATTTTATTTATTTTCACAAAATCCACAGCACTTAGTATACAGTAGTATTATTCTAATTTATAGTTCTTACTGCCAATAACGGATTTACAATATATTAATATTACAGTCTAGTGATTGTGTGTGTGTGTGGGTGTGTGTTTGTGTGCGTGTGTGTGGGTGTGTGTGTATATATATTATTGTATGATCTGGAAAACAATATATTAATTGTTTATTTATTGTTCTATATTTATATAAATATGTAAAAAGATATACAGATAAATACATAATAATATCATAATTATATCATCAGATGAAATACGTCCACTGCTGAACATAAGCCTCCCCAATAGAATACATTTGATGGGCTGTCCATTGGGGGATTTACCATTATCACCACGCTTGGCAGGCGGATTGGTGATCGTAGTTAATGATCTTAATATATACAGGTGAATGCTGGTGCCCTTCCCTGGTGCAATGACACCCTTTTAAGTTTTTTACGACTTTATTTGAAGGCGGGGACCACTCGGAGTACTACCTATATACATAATTCAGATAGCGATGAGTTAGGACTACGTTTGGACCGGGGTAAGAGGTAGTAGCTGTAGCTGTAGCTGTAGCGGGAGCGGAAGCGAGAGCGGGAAATCAAAATAAGGCGACAGAATATTCAGGAATCCCATTAAAACAGCTTTGTAAGAAAGCCTGTTATAAAACAGAAGATTATTTGAATGACAAAGATGTCTGGTACTAATATTGTTGCTTCAGCTTCGCACAATCTCTATAATATTGTAGACAAACTTGATTTAAAAAAATGGGTTCCTGGATGTTTTTTGCGCCGTTTCTTCTTCACAACGGTAACACCTAGGAAGCGGTGTATACTGTACAAAGTATACTAATCCTATTCTACTTCCTACTAATATTATAAATGTGAAAGTTCGAATATTTGGATGTTTGTTACTCAATCACGCTTCAACCACTGGACGGATCGTAATGAAACTTGGCACACATATACGGTAGAACCTGGAATAGGACATAGGATAGTTTCTATCCAGAAAAAAACATCTAATTCCTACGGGAAGTACATAATAATTGTGATGTTAAGTTGTCCACGCGGACGAACTCGCGGGCAACAGCTATTAAATATATTTTTTTGCCGTGTGATTACTTGGTTTAGAATAGGGCTAGGTACTAATAATCTTCCCGTGAATGTAGTCAACACCTGGACTAAGGAATTGCATCAAGGACGAGCAGCAGTTCTCCTGCGTAAATTCAGATCATTACTGCTGTCACCAATCCCCCTGCCATGCGTGGTGATAATGGCCAGACCCCCTATGGATAGCTCATCAAAAGTGGCATTCCAATGGTAGGCTTATGGACGTATTTCAGCTGATGATGATAAAATTTCGTTTTGACGGTACCCGAATAACTTAAGGTAAGGTCCTAGAATAGGACATAGGATAGTTTTTATCCCGAAAAAACATCCCATTCCTACGGGAAATACATAATAATTTGTGAGGTCAAGTTGTCCATGATTTTGACCTTTTCAGTTTCTTTCTCAATAGTTTATTTTTTACAGTTTAGATTGCCACATCCAATATTCCCTTTAGTTGCTCGAAGGCCCGTTAGTCGTATTAATAGGAGGAATAGTTGTACAACTATTTCGGGGCTGGAGAGTTGTGTTTGCGGTCGCTTTGACCCCTTCGTGAGTAACACAAGGGTTGGGGGTGTAATTGATAAATTGATTCTAAGGTCCCTTCGCTGTTTTGGAGTATTGTGGTAGAAATTGGGTTTGATCGCTTCTGAAATTGGAATAATATCAAAGATCTATATTTTTCTTCAGTATGACACTTCTGGTGATCAATCCATACAAGCGAACAGATTTAATTGACTACGTGCGTGTGTGTGCGTAAATTATTGTAAGGCTACTCCACCCAGCGCGCGAACGAAGATTGGTTGTGGCCCTTTTCTATACTGAAACTATTATTCTATAAAGAAACTCTTAGTTTTCTTAATATGAATAAAACTTCAATTCAATTCAATTACTCTTTATTGCACGTTAAAAAAATAAAAAAGTTACAATAATAAAGTAACTTACATATGTACATCTAGGCGGTCTTATCGCTAAAAGCTTCTTCCAGACAACCTTTGGGTAGAGGATTAGAATAACAGTAAAAGGTACGTTGTGCAGTTAAATCTTCCTGAGTTTTACTTCGTTACCGATAGAAATTCCGATAATATCGGTTATAGCACCGGTAATTCAAGACCTTGGCTTCATACCCGTTTATAGGCGGCCTCGACTCAATTGCTGAGTTATAGGCTAGCCTAAATAGCCTATAAGACTCGTGACATAATGTAACAAATCGCTCATTTTGTGTACAAATATTAACAAAGGTTGTGACGTTCTTTAACGTTTTTAGAGACACGAAGTGTGATAAGTCCGCCTTTGTACACAACTTTATTCTTTTTTTAGTAGTTATTTGTATCGGTTTAGTAGTTTTTATGTGATGCGTGCATAAACTAACAGACAAAATTCCAAAAATGATCGAAACGTTCTTTTACTTATTCTAAATTACTTATACTTAGACCCCCTCATTTTTTTTGCAAATATTCAAAGTCACTCGGAGTTCACGTTATTATTTATTAGATATTCTATTTATTCATTCGTAGATCTATGTACATTGAACTTGACCTGGGTCGTTGAACTTGTCTGTGGTACTTGATTTTATTTAAATTTCTATTATTCAAAGCAGCCTTCAGACGATATGAGTTAAAATGTGTCTAGCTTAGGGTTGAACTACATACGCGTTCGCCTTATGACGCTCCTCTACACTACGAATAAACTAAAACGAAAGGTCGCGCGCGGCGGCGTGCGGTGCCTGCAGCAAGGTCATATATTCATAGCTAAGACACATATATACATGAGAAACAAACATACAAAATCGCATTACAAACTCCATTCTAAAGATAATGTAGGTGTGAGCCGCAGTAATAAAATGGCGCTAACTCAGCAAAAAAACGCTGCAGCACGCGAGCTGCAGCGCTGGTGTTCTGTCTTATAAGCGTTTGGCGTCTTGCTGTGAAAGTTAGACGCCGAACGGGGTATTCAAATATGTCATAATAATTTATATTTATATTTATTTTATTTATTTTCTCCAAGCAATCTTTACAAAAGTATTAAAGGCTTAAATTAACTTAATTAGGCGTCAAATAGCAAGGAAGATTGTTATGGAGACTGACGCTTGGACTTAGGGAATCCCTGTATTCCAGGACGCCAGGTCTCCACCCCACGGGAAGGACAAAGTTATATCGCCAGTTAAAATTGAAAGACGTGTTCGTGTGTGTGTGTGTGTGTGTGTGGGTGTGTGTGAGGGGGAGGGTGTGTGTTTTGAAACGTTAGAGACTACAAAATGACTTTAGTTCGACAAATATTATACGAAATACTTACATACAATGCCCCCCTGATCAAGTGATCTCAAAGAATAGGCCCTGAAGCATTGCGCAAAGAATGACACCTGCCACGCCGCCCGTTGGGGCTCATAGCGGGCGCTATTTCTATTTCGTAAAAACCTTAAAAAGAATTAAAGACAAAGTACGACGTGACGTGGTATAATGGAGTTCAACACTACACCTACGTTTTGAAATAAAGTGTCTTCTTTCACGAATGTACTTCAGTGAAATGAAGAATTTGACTTTGACTTTGACCTGAGTCGGTGAACTTATCTCATTGCGAATTCTGATTTTTATTCTTTAAAAAAACGTATGTGAGTTAATTGCATTAGTCTAGCGCCAAACTACGGTGAGTGTGTTTATTTACGAATATATTATTCTTAAATAAACACACTCACCTTCAAATATGTCATGATAATTTATATTTATTTTATTTATTTTCTCTATAATCTTTACAAAAGTATTAAAGGCTTAAATTAACTTAATTAGGCGTCAAATAATATCATTGCGAATATATTAGTATTAAAACGTAATAAATAATTTGACCTTAATTTTAATGGCGGTGAACTTTGCTATTTGATGAATGAGTTCATTACGAATCCCATTCTTCATTGTTCACAAATTTTAATGTATGCTTTAGTTATATTATCAAGGCGCAAATATGCAGCCATCGGAGATGGCTGAATATTCGTGCCTTTCGCTGTGAAGACGATGGGACCGTGGGGACCTTGTCGCCGACTTGTCGAAGCGCCTAGCCGACTTGTCGGGCGACCGAAGGGCTGGTGCGTAGCCTGGCCATTCAAAGGGGAAACGCAGCCAGCGCCCTGGAGCCCATTTTTTATCTCCCTTTTAATTATTTATCTGTATTTTTTATTTATTTTTATTAGAGCCAAATTAATACTGTCAATATAACATAATATTATCAAGCGCAAAAAGTATGATTTATTTAAAAATATAATGGGCTCGGTTCTGAAGGCACAACGTTAAAATTTCATCATCATCATCAGGTTATTTTTGTCTCCACTGGCAGGAGCACAACCCTCTCTCATCTGCCGGAGACAGACGGAGGATTTGGCCTACACTCCCCGCGGTGGGCAGACGGGTTGGGGAGGCCTGATTGATGTTTTATAACGTATTCCCTTAGTTGTGTTTGCCGTGTGGTTTCCGGTAGCGTAGAATAGGACCACTCCAACTCTTCCCGTGGATGTCGTACAAGGCGACTAAGGGAATACGTTAAAATTTTACACCACTAAAACTGTTGCTATCCTTGTCACACAGTATTATGAAGATAAAGACGAATCCAATTTTAGCACTGTCAAATTTTAAATGTGTGCCTTCAGAATCGGGCCCAGTATCTACCCCTGTGAATATAGATATGTACTAAAATGTAATAAATTATTTGACTCTAACCTTGACTTTGGTCGGTGAACTTTGCTCTTTGATGGATGATTTCATTACGAATTCCATTCTTCATTCCTCAAAAATTTAAACATATGCTTTAGTTATATTATCTAACGCAGACGCTACTAGGCATGTTTATTTAGAAATGTAATGTAATATCTACCCTTATGAATATATACTACAACGTAATAAAAAGGTAATTTGACCTTGGCTTTTTCGGTGAACTTTGCTCTTTGATAGATGATTTCATTACGAATTCTATTCTTTACAGAACGAATACTGGCATAGGCGTTGGTAATTTTCCAGCTATGTCTGTATTTTTACCAAAAGAAATATCTAAAAAGTCAGCCTAAACGTCCGTACTAAATGTGTGGGTTCTACCCACTAATATTATAAATGCGAAAGTTTTGATGTTTGGATATTTGGTTGTTTGTTACTCAATCACGCTTCAACCACTGGACGGATCGGGATGAAACTTGGCACACATATAGGGTAGATCCTGGAATAGGACATAGGATAGTTGAAATTGGAAGAAATCTCTCTCAGAGATAAGTTCGCCCTTTGTACTTGTGTTTCTTTTTAATGTATTACTTTTGTTTTATCTGTGTGTGTGTGCAATAAAGAGTTAAATAAATGAATAAATAAAATAGTTTTTATACCGAAAAAACATCCCATTCCTACGGGAAATATATAATAATTGTGATGTTTACATTTTCTATTTATAATTGTTCCTTGTTATTGTTTATTTATAATTATGTACAACTATCTTTATTAAAATAATTTTTTTTACATGTTAGTACATTACACATTGTGATGTTAAGTTGTCCACGCGGACGAAGTCGCGGGCAACAGCTAGTAAATATATTTTTTTGCCGTGTGATTACTTGGTTTAGAATAGGGCTACTAATAATCTTCCCGTGAGTGTCGTTAAAGTCAAAGTCAAAATCATTTATTGCGTATGAGTACACTTGGTACATTTATACACGTCATTTTTTTATCGACTACCGCTTCCTAGGTGTTAGCGCTGTGAAGAAGAAACGGCGCAACAAACTTCACGCGACACATCTTTTAAAAATCAAGTTTGCATACAATTAAGTAATAAAGATTTTGCGAAGCTGAATTAACATTAGTACCAGGCATCTTTGTCATTCAAATAATCGTTTATTTTATAATAGGCTTTCTTACAAAGTCAACACCTGGACTAGGGAATTGCATCACGGACGAGCAGCAGTTCTCCTGCGTAAATTCAGAACATTACTGCTGTCACCAATCCCCCTGCCATGCGTGGTGATAATGACCAGACCCCCTATGGACAGCTCATCAAAAGTGGCATTCTAATGGTAGGCTTATGGACGTATTTCAGCTGGTGATGATAAAATTTCGTTTGACGGTACCCGGATAACCTATAAAAATAATGACGTCTTTTACAACAACAAAAATGGAAAAACATCGTTGGCCATTAAATGGAAAATGCTACCGAAATCCCGCGCCAGCGTTTTAATACCGCCATAATACCTAAACAATAGAGGTTAATGTTGTGTACGGGCATTGTGAGTCGGGATGGCGGGATCGATGCTATTGTCCCGCACTACCGCGGTATCGTCGCAGCGGTAGAAAGGTCATTTAAGGTCAGCGTGGTTGAAAATTCTTTCCTAATAAATTTTGGAAAGAAAGTTTGAGAAAGATGTAAAGTCAGTGAGGGCAGGCGTGCCAGAGGACGAGCTCCTACTAGGAGGTCAGACCCGGTGAGGAGGGTGGCTGGCGGATACTTGTATGAAGCAGTGTGTCTGGTCGCAATCCTCAGCAGTGAGGGAACGACGGAGAAGAGAAGAAGAAAGTCAATGAAAAGGCGATGTCGTCCAATTCGCTGTACAAACTTCGGATTAAAAAAAAGGGCAAATGGTATTTGTTTAAATATTGTTTATCATAGTCTGAACTGAGCGGCATAAAAGGGTATGAAAACCTATTTCATTTCATTTATTGCCATAAATTGTAGGTGTAAACACAAGAGTACTCATACTCATTTATTTCCAGCTTTTAGGACATTAAGAACTCTAGGTTAAGTCGACATTTGTTTAAATTTTTTGTATATCTATTTCATACATGGTCAAACAACGCCAAGTAAAATTGTATATCATCATCATCAGGTTATCAAGATCTACCTATAACTAAATTCAAGATCTCTTTGTTTAACTTTTTAATAGACCATGTATTTTACTCTGTGAATGACTTTTTAAATTATAAATTTTAGTTGACATTATTGGTAATGACATTTAAAACCTTGTGACATTTTATTATTTTCTTTTAATTTTAATTTCTATTTGTAATTCAAATTTTTGCGTGCCATATAATTATTATGGTAAAACATGTGGAACTGAAATAATTTATTGACATCTGTATGTACATACCATGTTTTGAGCAAATAAAATCTTACTTACTTACTTATTTTTGTCTCCACTGCAGGAGCACAACCCTCTCTCATCTGCCGGTGACAGACGGAGGATTTGGCCTAAACTCCCCGCGCTGGCCAGACGGGTTGGGGAGGCCTGATTGATGTTTTATAATGTATTCCCTCAGTCGCCTTGTACGACATCCACGGGAAGAGTTGGAGTGGTCCTATTCTACTCTACCGGAAACCACACGGCAAAATTGTTTATACACTAAGAAGTATTTAGAATGTACAAATGATGCCCCTTCATATGGTATCCCACTTGATCTAGTAACCACATTTAAAAATTTTGGCCCTCCCGTTTCACCAATTTTTCCGATGAAAGTAAAAATATTTTATTAATTACATTATTCACAATGAAATTGGATGGGCTTTACTTAAAACCATTCCAAATTCAAAGACGATAGCGTTAGTAGTTACTGAGATAATCAGCTGTGTCAGACGGACGGACTGTCGCACCTTGTGGGTTCCGTTACTTAAACCCTTAAACTACAAACAACACATCTCTTTTGAACGTTATCTTCTAGTTCAATCATCATCAGCCTAAATACGTCCACTGCTGGACATTTTATGACGATCTATAATATAGAATATATATATAATAGATTCTAATATAGAATGTAAAAGTGAAATAAATAAATCTAATCTAATCTAATCATAGGCCTCCCCAATAGAATACCACTTTTGGTAAGTTATCCATTTGGTCCATTTGCCATAATCATACACACACAGGAGAACGCTGCTGCCCGTCTCTGGTGCAATTCCTTTATCGCCTTGACGACACCCACGGGAAAGATAGGGGTGGCCGTATTCTAAGCCGGGAACCACACGGCAATAGTTCAATACATCATTAATATTAATCATTAATGTAAACTAGCATATTGGATCTATAAACTGATTTGCGTCATATATTATTAAAAAAAACACTGATTTCCTATAAAGAATAAAGTGTTTTATATTTTCCTTCCTCTATCAATATCCTCTCTTTTGTTGTCTCTAACCGTAATCTAATCATAATACGATTCTCTGTCCTTCTCCCACCAATTGATTCCCTCGTTTGCCGTTCCAACGGTCCCATTGTAACGATATATACGTCGAAGCCTATCCGCCACACGCCCTCCCGGAATGACTTACATCAATCTTACTTGAGGATTAAAAGCCTTCCCCCTCCCCCGGCCCTCGGAACCCCCTCCACCCTTCCTGGGATAAGAGTGTACCACTCGAGTATTAACTGTTTGCGATTACTATTTCTTGTTTGAAGGGAGAGGGCTGGACCGTATGGGGATCGTTATACGGATAGTTTGAAAGATGATTGTGTGTTTGTAAGTACAACACTTTGTTTTAATCTACTAGATGGAGCGTTCCAAACAATCGCTCTGTTCCACGCAAGTAGCCACAACTCTTTCACATTCACTTTGAAACTTGCGCAGTTACTACTCAGAACATTTAATTATTTACTAAATATTGACATTATTTAACCGTAGCGTCAATATTTAGTAATAATTAAATGTTCTGCGTAGTAACTGCACAAGTTTCAAAGTGAATGTCAAAGAGTTGTGGCTACTTGCATGGAACAGAGCGATTGTTTGTAACGCTCCATCTAGTAGTACATAATATAAATATTTACTAAATATTGACATTATTTAACCGTAGCGTCGATATTTAGTAATATTTAAATGTTCTGAGTAGTAACTGTGCACAAGTTTCAAAGTGAATATGAAAGAGTTGTGGCTACTTGCGTGGAACAGAGCGATTGTTTGTAACGCTCCATCTAGTAGTACATAATATAAATATTTACTAAATATTGACATTATTTAACCGTAGCGTCGATATTTAGTAATATTTAAATGTTCTGAGTAGTAACTGTGCACAAGTTTCAAAGTGAATATGAAAGAGTTGTTGCTACTTGCGTGGAACAGAGCGATTGTTTGGAACGCTCCATCTGGTAGTACATAGAGATAGTTGGTTTTAATGAATTTGAATGTGTTATATAAGTATTTGGTTTGGTTTTAAATGAACCAAAACCCGTTAATACATAAACACTCCTTAGTCGAAGTTACAATAGTTACCAGAGAAACGGATATAGGTAGAAGGCAACGATCTCTATGTACTACTAGATGTAGCGTTCCAAACAATCGCTCTGTTCCACGCAAGTAGCCACAACTCTTTCACATTCACAATGAAACTTGTGCAGTTACTACGCAGAACATTTAATTATTACTAAATATCGACGCTACGGTTAAATAATGTCAATATTTAGTAATAATTAAATGTTCTGAGTAGTAACTGCACAAGTTTCAAAGTGAATGTGAAAGAGTTGTGGTTACTTGCGTGGAACAGAGCGATTGTTTGGAACGCTCCATCTACTAGAAGGGGTATTTATATCACTTCTTTACTTTAGTCTCGCGCGTGCCGATTTTCGGACACAGCGCCCCTCCCGCGCACTTTTTTGCCTCGTGGTCACGTTTCTAGTGAGGATATACAGTTATGCAGTTTGTAACGGGTAATATGGCCCTTTTGCAGATTTTTTGTCGGTGTTTACGCGACTTTGACTCGGCGAGAAACGAGTAAGCGTTTGACAGTTTCTGCAATACATTGCAGATGGTTGGCACGCGTGTCCCGCTTACTTCACCATTCTATCTCATTCATTTCTATGATAGCTGCGAGTAGGCGATGGATATTCTTGTTACATTATAATTAATGCAACTTACGTCGGCATATTGAAGACTTCTTGTTGTTCTGTCAACTTTTACCGCATTAATAACAAAATTATCAGTAAACAGCACGTTACTTATAAAACACGTGTTACATCAATTCTTCTCAATTTTTCTAGAATATCTTACAAAATGACAAATATACTGCAGTTTTTCCATATTATGTTCAAATTCAAATATTAAAAAATATTCTTTATTGTGCACCAATACATATAAAATTTTATAAAAAACAAAGAAATACATATAACGATGAATGCGGCCTTATCGCTGAATTCTTCCAGGCAACCTTTGGGTGGTGGCGACATTTTTTGAGTAGTGGAAGTACTGGATGCAAAAAGTATACAATTTTATATGACATACATAAACTTGCATAATATATACTTACATACCGATAACTAGTAATATACTTAAATACATATAAATAACTTGTAAATACATACTTCCGGTTTGTGGTTTCCGGTAGAGTAGAATAGGACCACTCCAACTCTTCCCGTGGATGTCGTACAAGGCGACTAAGGGAATACATTATAAAACATCAATCAGGCCTCCCCAACCCGTCTGGCCAGCGCGGGGAGTGCAGGCCAAATCCTCCGTCTGTCTCCGGCAGATGAGGGAGGGTCGTGCTCCTGCAGTGGAGACAAAAATAACCTGAAGATGATGAAATACATACTTACATATACAAATAAAAAATAAATACAAAACACTGTCTATTATGTAATATGATCAGTAGCCACATTGTGATTTATAGTGAACACGAAGAAGGTGTTTAAATATAGGAATATGTTCAAAATTTTATCTCAATTGGTTAAAAGTAAAAGTTGCTATGAAGGGGTACTATCTGGCGAGCAGCAATGCGACCTAGATAGTCTCCATTCAAGGTATTAATAGAATTAAGATTGTACAAGTAGCGACCACCATCCTACAAATAAACCCAGTGGTTTCAGTAGGATGGCCTAAGAAAAAACATATGTAGTATAATATATTTTAAATTAAAAAAAATTAAAAAAAAAGTTTTTGTGTTATGCAGCGGACAGTAAGACAGATAGTCAAAAAGGATTAGCTATAAAGGTTTCCGTTGAGAGAACTCTAAATAGACATTTACCAATTAAATATAATACTGCTGGTATATATTAGGATATGAACCAATTTACCTGCTTGTGTTGTATTGTCTTTAAGTTGTTTTTGTACTGTTACAAAGTAAAATTTGCAACATTTGTTCACATTTTTAATAAAACACTGGCTGCCCATAGAACAGGGAATCTTAGCTTGTGAGCCAGGCTACTGCTTGTAATAATATATCTACATAGATATGTCTAGTATAAGGACGCAGATGTTCTTGAATAAATAAAGTTATTTGTATAACACAGCCTATCTCTATCTATATACAAGTCTATAAAACAGACGTAGACGGCCAGCAAGTGATTTGTGCGAAGGAAACCACCTCTCTGCCGGTTCCGGCGCGCCGCACGCGACGCCTATCTGCGCGAGCATCTCTAACATAATCGTTAAGGCTTCCGACGTGATTAATAAGGCTTCGAGTTAGATAGGCGATTCATTGACTCGAAACAATGATTGCATTAGTTACGGTTATTCTGTTACGTATTGTTCTACGTTCTAGGGTCTCGTGGAAAATGTTTAGGTAGAGTCCTATTATAGAGTCCTAGAGTTCGTTTTTCCATATCTGCTCTCTGAGTCCACTGTGAAATTCAAGATCACCCAGTTATCTGCCTTCCCCATCTAGCCGCTTCC
Organism: Esperia sulphurella; assembly: GCA_947086405.1. Taxonomy (NCBI): domain Eukaryota; kingdom Metazoa; phylum Arthropoda; class Insecta; order Lepidoptera; family Oecophoridae; genus Esperia; species Esperia sulphurella. Next base: position 8,135,052 of record OX352282.1, read on the forward strand.
GGCCACCTTCTTCAAACAGGAATAGTCTGCCAAAAACTGGGGGCCGTGATTTTTGGTAGCTGGTCATGGGGGAGTTTATTCCAATAATATTGGCTACTGCAGTACTAGGCCTGAAGCTGGTGCCTGCTACCGGTCTGTGATATTTATGGCCTAGTGAATTGTTTTAGCGGGGTTCACTGCGTGCAGGCGAGATCTAGAGCGGCGGATGTGTATGCGGTTCCTTGTACCCCTTTGCAGATTCATCATCAGGTTATTTGTGTCTCCACTGCAGGAGCACAGCCCTCTCTCATCTGCCGGAGACAGACGGAGGATTTGGCCTACACTCCCCGCGCTGGCTGACGGGTTGGGGAGGCAAGATTATTTTATTATTCAGATTATTCCCTCTTAATTATTTCTACCCATTAACAGCAATGTATGTGTTGCTTCGTTACGGTTTAAAGGACGAGTGAGCCAGTGTTGCTACAGATACACGATGTTTTATTAATAATTCCTAAGATATTAATAAACAAAAATAAATATGTCAGACATTCACACCAATTATCCAGTCCCAAACTACGCAGAGCCTGTGCTATGGTTACTAGATAACGGATACACATACTTAAATAAATATCTAAACATGCAAGACTTGGGTACAAACATTCATATTCATCATACGAATATTTGCCTCTAACAGGATTCGAACCTCCGGCGTGGCAGTCCGAGAGCTAAACCGTTCCGCCACGGAGGTCGAGTATATATTTGATAATTTCAACAGTCAACAGATTCTGATGACTATTGGCTTTCATATCATAAGTTTCATACATTAAAGTGTTTCATCATCGACTATAAACATCTAAAAACAAAGTCTACATCCTGTTTATGTTACCAGATATGTAAAGTTTACATCAAGCACTTCTCTTTTATTTAACCACAACAAACCGTCAATTCCATCGTAACCACAAACCAAGACACATTATCTGGTGCCATAACACCACCCCTATGCGAGAGCGAGACAAAAATACACACTCTACCGAGTGTCACATTTCTACACACAAAAAAAAGCATTTATCACTACTATAGCATCAATTCTGCAGACTGTCGCCTCAGCAGGTTTATCTAAACGAGTTTATCTCAGTATTCGATGTGCATTGCTGTTTTATAACTAAATTGATCGCGTATATCGCGGATAAAGCGGTAATGTATTAGGGGTGAAATGGGGGAAATAGTGTGCGCGAGGGTAAGAAAGGGGAAGTCAGGGAGTGTCGCGAAATCGCTGCGTTTTGTACGATAATGCCTCTTAGTCGACCTCTTCTATAAGGACCGATATGACACCGCAGCATAAACTAAGGACTCAAAACAGATCATTTCCATACACACAAATAGAAAAATACATAATTTATGAAGAGAAACAGTGGTGATAGATAAAATATACAATTTGGCATAGACTAATACTAAAGAAAAGGGGGATGGAAGGGGCTGCTATACAGATAGAATATCTCCTCCAGCTAGTATGTATGTATGTATGTATGTGTGTGTGTGTGTGTGTGTGTGTGTGTGTGTGTGTGTGTGGGTGGGTGTGTGTGTGTGTGTGTGTATGTATGTATGTATGTATGTATGTAAACGCTTTATTGTACCAAAAATAACAACAATAATAATAAAATAGAAATTAAACTGTGTATAAACTGTGTACAAAGGCGTGTGTCTTATCCCACTTAGGGATCTCTTCCAGTCAACCTTAGAGTAACCGAAAGGACAAGTATAATGCGTTTAGTACCAAAATTTGATACAGAAATGTACCTACTTGTGTGGTCTACTTAAGTGGTCACGCGGGGAGGAGTATATAAATGAACAAAGATATGATTTGAAAGACTACGGTGTAAACGACGTCGGTCGTTACACCCCGGGCGTCTTAGAACGTGTGAATCGTCGCTCGTACCCGATCTGTTACGATGTGGGGCGTAGTACGAATATACTCGTATATCGTACCCTTGGTAGAAGACAGTCGTACCTTCTAACAAATAAAAATGTAAACTTCGCGTGTCTGTACATTGTAAATATTTACAAACAAAAAGAAATTTGGGGGGGGGGGGGGGGGGTGAAGAATAATTTACCTGTTTGTTTGTGCACGTATCACGTAAAAACTACTGAACGAATTCTTATGGGCTTAACTCGGAATAACATTTTGTCTTTATTTATAGCGAAACCATTATTATTTAGTTCACGCGAGCAAAGCCGCGGGAGCAGCTAGTTCATACTAAATATATGAAAGACTAGCTGCGCCTGCGGCTCCGCTAGCGTGGATGTTTTTTTTTGTCAAGTATTTTTTTCTGTTATTTTATGGAGGCTTTGGACTATTCATGTCCATGCCAGCCTCATAGGGAAACACATAATATTCAGCGTTACCTAGACGTCAGACAGCGTTTAGCGAAATAATAAATTTCTCTCGCTTCATTGGAACTTTTATCATTTAGTTTCATGTTTTTTTTTGGCAAGCTAAAATTTACTTAGTGTTAACCCTTTTGCCTCCCTTTCCCCCTTTCCTACTCCCGCTCTCGCTTCTGATAAAACAGCCTATGTCCACGTTGAAGGTCCATTCTAAATAGCGTACATCCTATAGTCAAACTTACAAACTATACCTCTTTATAATATTAGTGTAGATGCGACGTTCTTCTGCTAAGGGTACGTACGATGTGATGACGTAGGCGCTATGATTGGGACGCTTCTGCCCTCAGCTCGATACGCTTTTTTATTTATTACTTATTTTGTTCTCATCTCCCTACCACATACACTGTTTCTTATATGATTTCATTAACTTTAACCATTTTCAAAGAGCCTTGGTAGTATTGTTGTGCACTCGCCTCGTGTTCATGAGGTAGTTGTTAGAAACTTCATCATCAGGTCATTTTTGTCTCCACTGCAGGAGCACAACCCTCTCTCATCTGCCGGAGACAGACGGAGGATTTGGCCTACAATCCCCGCGCTGGCCAGACGGGTTGGGGAGGCCTGATTGATGTTTTATAATGTATTCCCTTAGTCGCCTTGTACGACATCCACGGGAAGAGTTGGAGTGGTACTATTCTACTCTACCGGAAACCACACGACATTACGCATAAGAAACTTAATTACGGTTTATTTATAAATACCACAGGCTTTTTGGTGAAGGAAAACATCGTGAGGAAACCTGCATATGACAAAGGAGGCATTCTAAGAAAGGTCTTCGAATCGCGGTGGAGTATTGTTGGTAGACAAGGGTTTGGTACAAAAGATTCAGAAGGGTCGAAGTGTCCCCAGGTCTTCCTAGCCCCCTAAGAAGATAAGATCATCATCAGATGATTCAACTACCCTTGGCGTCATTTTCCATTATCTCGACCTGCTACTCTATTGCTACAAGATTACACGTTAGTCGATGATATTAATTACGAATTAAATACGTAAGAAGTCACGGGCTTAAGCTAGTACTACATATAATAATTGACACTAATGTGCTTTTTATATAACACACACACACACACACCGTACTTATACACCTACATCCTTTATATTGTAATAAATTAATAAATTATATTAACCAATCCACTCAGGGAAGAGCGGGGTCCTCCTAACGCAGGTATATCTTTACTTAAAAGGAGGACCTTGGCATATATATATGATGTTTATATAGGTTAAAACAATAAAACAATAAACAAAGTAAAATCTGGTTGTAAAATTTGAAATGCCGCAAATTATGGAAGTCACATCACGTTTTTCACTCATAAAACGATCCCAACTACCCCTGCCGTCATTCCCCATTACTTCTCCCTACGTTACATCGCTACTGTATTGCATGTAAACGAATCAAACGCCTACGAAGTCGGGGGTTTAAGATAATAGCACATAAAATACATACATATACACATACAACAAAATACATACATATACACATACATAATGCTCATGCTTTTGTCTCAGAGGGGTAAGCAGAGACGATAGATTGACACACCTCACTAGCCTCACTCACGTACATCAACCTAAAAAAAAATTTATTTCTATTTTATCATTTAATTTTATATTTTTAATTGATAATTTTACATATATTGTAGCGCCCTTACAGGGTTCATGTTAGTACCTGTGTATTGTTATCTAACATCTTGTAAACTACATGAAACAATAATGAATATGAATATGAACCTTTTTTAAAGACGTTAGTAATTTGATCCTTGAACATCCTCCTAGGACGAACTGGACCGCACGAGGTCTGGTAATATGACAAACCAAATAATGGTTTACCGGTCCCAGTAAGGATGTTTGAGTAATGTTTTTAAATTGTGTAATAAATGAAAAAAAAAAAACTATCTGTAGTTCTTTCCACATTGAACAACATAATAACAAAATAAGATACTAATATAAATACTTTATTACATTATATACTGACGTTTAAGTTAATTTGTGATAATTTAATACCAAGTTTATTTTAAAAAAAATATTTTAATATTATATACTGACATAGATAGTATGTTATATACTATGCCATTATTTAAATTGTTGACATTGTAATTTATACATTATTTTATTTTATGACGATCCCTTTTACCGTATTAGAATGACATGTAAAATAGAATTTTTAAGATGTAAAAGTGAAATAAATAAATCTAATCTAATCTAATCTATAAAGTCAATTCCGGCTTGTAAATTTTAACTGCCGCAAATTATAGAAGTCACATCACATTTTTCACTCATCAAACCACTCAACTACCCAGCGTCATTCCCCATTACTTCAACGTACGCTACATCGCTCCCCCATGCTAAGGGATTACACGTCGGTCCATCAAATCAAATTGTCTCAGTCTGCTACACCCGGGAGTCAAACCCGCACCCCTCGAGTCTCGTTATTGTTTCTTTGTAAACGACTTCATTTGGGATGAAATATTGAAGTCAAATTTGACTACTCATTATGCAGATTTTAAATGAGATTATAATGTAAGGGGTAGAGATTTACATTGTTACTTTTTAAATTGTAAGGGTGATTTTATTTTCAAGTTAATATTATATCGACCAGTAAGTGAAACACCAATAAAGTCTTATTAAGTAGATAATGGGCTCGATTCTGAAGGCACAACGTTAAAATTTGACAGCACTAAAACTGTTGCTATCCTTGTCATACAGTATTATGAAGATAAAGCCGAAACCAATTTTAGCGCTGTCAATTTTTAAATGTGTGCCTTCAGAATCGGGCCCAAATACCTATCCCAAACTCTCACCTATCCCAAATCCAACACCAAATTCTTTTTCAATTCCTTTACTGTCCTTTATCTTTACATTCGAGATAGTACGTCGGTGACATCCTTTAAAACTAAACTAAAAGAGCACTATCTGTCTCACTCAGTATAAAATGATATGTAAGTGGGCTCGATTCTGAAGGCATACATTTAAAATTTGACAGCGCTAAAATTGGTTTCGTCTTTATCTTCATAATACTGTGTGACAAGGATAGCAACAGTTTTAGTGCTGTCAAATTTTAACATTGTGCCTTCAGAATCGAGCCCAGTATTTATGTATGTTTATTATTATTTATTATAAATATTCATTTACGATATGTTATATATATATATATATGTGTAAAATAGTTTCAGTATTTAGTTATTATGTAGTATATTATGCACTTTTTGCCCCCTCGCTCTTAGTGCCTGGTCTCACACCCTGTAAGGTTGGCTGGAAGAGATCTCTTTTAGAGATAAGCTCGCCTTTGTATAGAAAATTTGTAACTGTATTTACTTTTAAAATGTGTGCAATAAAGAATATATAATAAATAATTATTATGACAGCCAATCTCAGTTAGCTGTACAAGAGTCCACTTATCGCCTCCCAAGGCGACTCCTCATCCAGTCTCTGCCAGCCTTATGCAGATCGTCGCTCCATCTAGCCACGGGGCGTCCCGCGCTACTACTAGATTTTTTTCTTCTAGAACTGAAACACCACTCAGATCTGTATATAGATGAAACATTTTATCTACTGTCTGCAAAGGATAACAAAGGGTTTCCCCAAGGATCTTGAAAGAACTAAGCAGTCTGCAATGGAAAAGATTGAAGAAAATTGTAAATTGCTTGAAAAAGACAAATTTATTTAATTTTCTATGGAACTTCTGAATTTTAAGTAACTACCAACTATCTACCAACAGACTCCTATGACTTTATAATATTTTTATAATATTAGTAGAATTTGGCCCAGAGGTTTTGATTCGATTCCCACTATAGACAAACATCTTTGTTAAATATATGTTCTAAAGTCTACAAGAACGAAGTCGTGAGCAAAATTTAGTAATTTCATAGTAACTATTACTACGTAAAGAAGCGATGCTCTCCTCCCCCCTTGCCAGTGTTACGTCGCCCGCAAAATACGAGTACGGCTGGGAGTACGCGTTATAGGGCTGCCGCCGTTGGCTGCGTGTATGTAAACGCTTTATTGTACCAAAAATAACAACAACAACAATAATAAAATAGGAATCAAACTGTGTACAAAGGCGGACTTATCCCACTTAGGGATCTCTTCCAGTCAGCCTTAGAGTAACCGAAAGGACAAGTATAATGCGTTTAGTACCAAATTTAATAAAGAAATGTACCTACTTTTAATAAAGTTTACGATACGATAGCCCGGGATTCCTTTTTTTTTAAAATAAATCTCGGAAAGTCAAATCATTTATTGCATATGAGTACACTTGGTACATTTATATACGTAATTTTTTTATCGACTACCGCTTCCTAGGTGTTAGCGCTGTGAAAAAGAAACGGCGCAACAAAGTTCACGCAACACATCTTTTAAAATCAAGTTTGTATACAATAATATAAAGATTGTGCGAAGCTGAAGCAACATTAGCGTCAGGCATCTTTGTCATTCAAATAAAAGTTAATTTTATAATAGGAAAACATATTAACATCTTGATATTAAAAAAAATTCAAGTGTGTTTCTTTGATTATGTTATTTATTGATATTAAAAGAATTCTAATATTATATTCTTCTTCTTCTTTTCGTGTCGAACGGTTCCTTCTATTACTTAGATCATGTGCGACCAGAACGCAGCGTAATATTCTATTTAAATTAACAAGTGTAATATTAGATTAGTATTTATAATTATAAGAAACAAGACATGCTGTCGTTGCCTATAATTAGGGTGGCATTTAAGTAGCAACACTCTGTTGATGACCTAATAAAAAATATAATTTTAGCTTGAAGTGACAGCACAGATCCCCTTTCATCTGTCATACATAACAGAACTAACAATTTGCCTAATTATATTTATTATAACTTCGATTCATTTATGCATCCATTACACGCACGAACACACACAAACTCCCCCCCCCCCCCACACACACAAACAACCCTGCACATACACATTCACAAAGATGTTTATTTTACTTTTTTTTTACGTTATTCTAAAGTTTCTTCGTTTATTGAGAGTGAGAGCCTGGTCATGTTTCTATCTATTACAGACACCAGTCTCTCGCAAAGATTTTTATGATTTTATGACTATATTTAGCCCCTTGGTTTTCTTTTTTCTGTAACCTTTGTGTAGAGAAAATAAAAATTATTTTTATTTTTATTTATATAATTTTAGCTGAAGTACTACAGAAATGAGACTAGGAGTACATAATTCCGTTCCCTGTGACCACATATTGCACCGGAAGTGCAGAAAAATGTCAAATAAGGGACAACGAAGTGGAGACTTCCTGTACCATTTCAAGGCACAACGCAAGGGTGTCACAATAATGTCGTCACGCGACCTCTCCGCGGGGGTTGCGGAAGGGGAGACCTGGAGGGTCTATCTATCGTTGTTGCTTCAGATAAGGGGAAGTCTACAAGAAGAAAAGGCAAGAAGAAAAGACATCCCATATACAATCGTACCACGACTAAGAATTGTTGAGCATAGTGTGCGACAGAGTTTGTTGCGCCGTTTCTTCTTCACAGCGCTAACACCTAGGAAGCGGTAGTCGATAAAAAAATGACGTGTATAAATGTACCAAGTGTAGTCATATGCAATAAATGATTTTGACTTTGACTTTGACATCAAGCAGTTGGGTTATGTAACTGCCTGCCCACTGAATTTAAAATCATAGATAATCCACTTATCTTTAAAAACACTTTGAAGTGCTTCTTCTTGGAAAAGAACTATTGTGAATGCACGGTGATGCATAATTTAATTTAATGTTATTATTGTTTTTAATTCAATTTTAATCTTGTATAATTTTGACATTGTTATTGTTTATCTATAATTTTATGTAATTCCGACACAATCCAATTTGTTATGGAAAATAAACATAAACTGAAACTACAGCTGTGATATGGTGTCCCTTCATCATGTCAGCCCTTAGACGTCCACTGCTGGACATAGGCCTTCCCCAATAAACGCCACCACACCCGGTCCTCCGCCCTCCGCATCCAGCCGCTTCCCTTACCATTCGCATTATACTTGTCCTTTCGGTTACTCTAAGGTTGACTGGAAGAGATCCCTAAGTGGGATAAGTCCGCCTTTGTACACAGTTTAATTTCTATTTTATTATTGTTGTTGTTGTTATTTTTGGTACAATAAAGCGTTTACATACATACATACATTCTTAATAAAAAAAAGCGCAAATGGTCCAAAGAATGATACCGATTTCCGATATAGCAATGAAAATTGACGCCTCGTTGGCCAGTAGGACTTTAGAGGGTTCGATTCCCACATTGGAGATTGCTGATTTGAACAAGATCTTAGAATAGATCTTAGATCGTAGAGTAGAATAGGACCACTCCAACTCTTCCCGTGGATGTCGTACAAGGCGACAAAGGGAATACATTATAAAACATCAATCAGGCCTCCCCAACCCGTCTGGCCAGCGCGGGGAGTGTAGGCCAAATCCTCCGTCTGTCTCCGGCAGATGAGAGAGGGTTGTGCTTTTTATCTCTTTATATATTCTGTTCTTTTCACGTCTTATGTGAAAACCTGTTAATAGCCACACTTACAATGTTATAATTAACTTTGTACTTACTTAATGCTGTTATGCTGTTGGGTTTCCTAAATTAAATAAAAACGTAATATTTTGAAGGTTCTAAAGGCGCACTCCCCCTTAACGTTAAGGGCGTTAGGGGGGAGAGCAATAACCAGAAGGAGTACATCTTTATTGCAAGAGCACACACGATAACTTGATCTCACTTTTATTGCACAGAATGCCTTGTTTGAATGTACCTATTAAAATTAATAACGGACTATCATACACAATTCCTGTATATATATACATACATACATATATATCATACACACGCACACACACACCACTCACACACGTTGATTAAATATATATATAATAAGATATAAGTATGGAAGAGTGAGGCCCTTTGGCACAGATATTTTTATGTCTAAAAGAGGGCCCCAACTATCCTCTGTAACCCCCTAAGTTTCTGTAATAAACATTAAAAAAATATATATATATTAAATTTTTCTTAGAGCGCGTTCAGTGATGTTCTATAACTGACTATATTTGTAAATCTGCAGTGACAATGACAACGCAAATGCATATTAATGGCGTATATATATGTCTTCCTTCTGAGATAGACTGCCTGAATCTAACAACAGCATTCTAAAAGCGATAATTACGGACGGATTAAACACTAGCTGTGACCGTGGCTCCGCTCGTGTGGAGTACGCACTATCAATTCGACTCTCCGACGCCCACTCCCACGCCCACGCTTACTACAGCTACAAATGTAGTCCTAACTCATCGCAATCTAAACTGCACTGAATATTATACTTCTTTGTTATATTGCATACCTAACATTGTGTTTGAAAACAAAAAAAATCCTATAAATTTAGATTGAGTAAGCCTAATACGATGAAATAAAGACTAAATATTACTCTGAGATAAGCCCGAAGTTTCTGAAAGTTCATCAAAAACAGGTTAGGAGTTTTTAAAAAAATGCGTGCACAGACTAACAGACAAAAATGCCACAAATCGTCGAAATGTGTTCTATTGCTTATCCTTATCTTTATCTTATCTTCTTAGGGGGCCAGGAAGACCTGGCGACACTTCGACCCTTCAGGATCTTTTGTGCCAAACCCCTGACCACCAACGGTGCCTCCAAGCCGATTTGGTGGACTTCACACACGCCTCAGAATTTCTTCTTCGTCATATGCAGGTTTCCTCACGATGTTTACCTTCATCGAAAAGCCTGTGGTATTATAAATAAACCGTACTTAAGTTTCGTAAAACGCATTGGTACGGCCCACCCACGACCCACGTGAACCCACGACCTTATGAACGTGAGGCGAGTGCACAACCAACCGGCTACCACGGCTCTGCTTATCCTTGGACCCCCTAATTTTGTTTCAAATATCTTCAATGTACAGACACGCGAAGTTTACGATTTTATTTATTAGATTAGATTGGCTATCCGTTCACTTGGACTGGAACCGGAAGTAGCGGAATGTGTGTTGTGTGTGTGTGACTTGTGAGTAATTTTTTATTTGTACGACCTAGTACATTTTACGGACTACTTAATTTTGTATTTAATTTTACCCAATTTTTTGTAATTTTTATTCAGTTAATGTATGGAAATCATTTGAGACAGTCAATGATCAAAACTGTATTTATAAATCAAAATCACTAATATTTCATCAGATATCTTAATCATTCAACCCTTAGACATCCACTGCTGGACATAGCCTTCCCCAATGAACCACACCCGGTCCTCCGCCCCCGCATCCAGCTTCCGGTCACCTTCATCAGGTCGTCCATGTGGCGGCGGGGCGTCCAACCCTGCGGTCTTCTCTCCAGAATTTATTTGCCCTAATAGACGTCGTTTTTTCGACAGATATGGCCCGCATACTGCCACTTCATCCTCCTAATTATTTCGACAATTTTCTTCATTACGAATCATATCCTTCAAATATACGACGCGGTGTCCTCATCTTTGAGGCGTTTGGGGTCGAGACCCAGGGCGCGTGGGGTTCCGGTGCCCACCATCTTTTCAGGGACATCTCGAAAAGACTGGTGGAGAATACCCGGGACCCCAGAGCTGGCGGCTACTTTGCCCAGCGCGTAAGCCTCGCAATCCAGCGAGGCAATGCCGCCAGTCTCCTGGGTACTCTGCCAGCAGGGGACGAACTGGGGTCAATTTTTTATTTGTAGTGTATAATAGTTAGGTTTTGTTTTATATTTTTTTGTTTGTTTTGTAATGTTAAGTTTATATTAATGAACGATCAAATATAGTGTGTTGATAATCAAAAGTAAATAAATACGAAGAATATAAGGAAACACGCGAAAGAGGAAGGCATCAATTTGATAAATTGCCTGTACAAACAACAAATCATCGATTTACAATCGAGAACTAGCAGTAACTCTGGAGGGGACGTACGACGCAAAGAGATTACTTCCCTCAACGTGTGGAAATGATTCATTGGCGGGTAGATAAACTCACGATATGCGGGGCGATTGCGAAAGTGTCTTACGAGCGAGTTTTTATAGTAGGGAATAAGAATGGGGCAGTTTGATATACTATGTTATGTTATGATTCTTTTCAACCGACTTCAAAAAAGGAGGAGGTTCTCAATACGACGGCACCGACTCCAGAAATAACTTATTATAAATTGTAAATAGGTATATAAGTATCAATAATTTCGTTGATTGTCCCGTAATGCTCTTTGCTTTGAAGTAATTAAAATATTATTTTCTACTTTTTAGTTTAAGTTTGGACGTGTAGGTATAGCCTTGAAGTCGGTTTTTGTTTTTTCTAAAAAATAATTTAAAAACTATAGCTACTTCCCAAAATCTTTTTTTAAGACTGTTTTTTTTTAAATTTACATATGTTCTTTATTCATTAATCATTGTTATGAATTTGTATGTGTGATTGTTATGTGTAGGCATTATAGTTTTAACAAGCAAAGTATACAAAAAAAGTTAAAACCTTGTATATGCCTGGAAAGGCAGGTTTACAGGGAAACTAATGTATATAGCAAATTAAGCCTCAAAATGTTCCCGTTTTCCATGCAATAAAGATATTCTATTCTGTTCTGTTCTGTTCTGTTCTGTTCTGTTCTGTTCTGTTCTGTTCTGTTCTGTTCTGTTCTGTTCTGTTCTGTTCTGTTCTGTTCTGTTCTGTTCTGTTCTGTTCTGTTCTGTTCTGTTCTGTTCTGTTCTGTTCTGTTCTGTTCTGTTCTGTTCTGTTCTGTTCTGTTCTGTTCTGTTCTGTTCTGTTCTGTTCTGTTCTGTTCTGTTCTGTTCTGTTCTGTTCTGTTCTGTTCTGTTCTGTTCTGTTCTGTTCTATTCTATTCTATTCTATTCTATTCTATTCTATTCTATTCTATTCTATTCTATTCTATTCTATTCTATTCTATTCTATTCTATTCTATTCTATTCTATTCTATTCTATTCTATTATTGGGTGCCGGTCAAGGTGACTAAGGGATTGCACCAGCAGCGTTGTCTGTGTATATTAAATTCATTATTGCGATCACCAATCCGCCTGCCAAGCATGGTGATTATGGCAAATCCTCTAATGGACGGCCCACCAAACGTGTCATTCCATTGGGGAGGCTTATGTTCAGCGGTGGACGTATTTCAGCTGATGATGAATTTTAAAACCGAGTTTAGCAAAACTCATGTTAGACGTGAATTATTTTGAAAGAAGATACGTCCAGCAGTGGACTTATCGAGTTGTTGATTGATAGTGAAATCCACGCCACGAATAAACTGGTATTAAAATTAAAGCCTTTTGCAACCCCATCTCACAAAGCAAGCATTAATTGAATCGATTTGCAACACGCTGTATCAGCGGATATCTATCGAACACCCGCGGGTTATTAAGGGTCAGGAAAAACGGGGCTGTTACAAAGAAAAATAGCCGATTGCCTTTTTAATTTAATCCAAAAAAAATATCTAAAAATTTCCAAACTTTATCCTCATTTTCAAAAAAGCAACTGCATCTTTAAAGGTAAGAGAATTAGGAGTGAATTTCGGTTGAAATTTTGAAAGGGAGGTGAATATGAAAATTGTAAATGAGGTAAACAAAGGCTGGGTATCGGTGGAATCGGCGTTTTCTGTGGACTTTTGTTCAAAGGGTACTGAAAAAATTAAACTGAGGGTAGGCAAGTATGGAGTTGGGTTCTTTATTCTCCAATAAGGCGAAGCCATACAGAAAAGACATGCAGATGCGAAAAATCGGCGCGGGCGTGACTTTCTTTCCAAACTACATGTATTTACTACTTACTTTCCAAACTAAATCCATAGAGTTTAATTTATACAGTCACAAAATCGTTATTCCCCTTGTATCTATCATATACAAGTGACGCGGCGTGGGCGCGTACTTGCTGTTGTAAGTTTAATTTAATGGAACACACGTCGCACATACAGACAGACGGTCGCGATATCCCGACGTCAGTATGAATCTTGCAATAGGCCGCAGAGTCGCGCCCGCTTTCCCCCTCCTCTTGATGTTAAGCATCATCATTGACCGAAATACAGCCAATTCTGAACAAAAGCCTCCCTAATAGAATACTACTTTAATAACCGCTCGGCCACGACTTTTGGCTTAGCGGGACGCGGCGCGGTGAGCGGCGCGGTTTCGGCAGGCGGAGGGTTGGCCGCTGATTGCGGCGCCTCGTGGCGTGCTGCTAACATTTATGTACATTTGTTCTCGCCGCCCCGCTCCTAGCTGCCGCTGGCAGCGGCAAGGTCGTGGCCGAGCGGTAATTTGGTGCGCTGTTCATTGGGGGGTTTACCATAATCACCACGCTTGGCAGGATTGGTGATCGCTGTACTGTAATGATCTTAATAAATACATGAGAACGCTGCTGCCCGTCAGGACAGTATTCCCTCGCCTTGACGACACCCACAGAATATTCGGTGTGGCCCTATTCTAATTTTAAATTAAAAACAATCGCCTCACAGAAGCGTCCTCTATACTTTACAGACAGGAGATTTTACCGGCCTCTGGTAAATAATGAAAAACATCCTTTATAAATTAAATCTGAACCATTTGACGACGGGACCCTAATGACGGACGATTTCGATTACTCATACAAGAAATACAATGAAATATTATTGTTATCTGCTTATTGAATTATTCTTCAATATTTTTTTTGAAATAGCAGATAGGTTATCTGATGGTATTACGAGAGAATACTAAATATCACCACGTAAAGAAACGATACTCCCCTCCCCCCGCCACAATAAAGCACGGCGTGTAGTGCGCAACCGTTTAGAAAGAGAAGCACTTATGTGTTGATCTATAACGTTCTCCCCAAAGAAATCCTATCTATATAGAAACAAATATATTGTAAAAACTAACATAGTTATAAGTTTGTCTACTAACAAATATGGATCTTGGAATCAAGTGTTGTTATTATTATATTACTAGCTGTTGCCCGCGACTTCGTCCGCGTGGACAACTTAACATCACAAATTATTATGTATTTCCCGTAGAAATGTGATGTTTTTTCGGGTTAAAACTATCCTATGTCCTATTCCAGGACCTAACCTATATGTGTGCGAAGTTTCATCCCGATCCGCCCAGTGGTTGAAGCGTTATTGAGTAACAAACATCAAAATATCCAAACATTCGCATTTATAATATCTACTAATATTAATACTTAATGATCCTACGATCATAAAGACTGGATTTGATAGAGGACCTCTAAGCCAACAACTTTTATCGAATAGAACTAATTTATCAATGTCCTTTGCACTTCTGCTGCTCTGGTACTTCTCTACGGGAGTCCACGTGGGCAGATCAAAGGTTATGGTGATATCCTTTGCTCTCCATGTTTGTATTACCCTTGACGTTGGCCAAAACTACTAAAGAAGGCCATTTTACCAAGAATAAATGATATGGTCATGGCTTTTGAAGGTTGGCATTTAGAGCATCAGATGTTGTTGCGCTCCTTTACCACCTCTAATCAACACAACCTCATTTTACCTTGTTCCTTCAGTTGTATCGAACTAACTACATATCGTCGATGCTCTTCAAAGAAAGCCGAATTCTAAGTTTCGCGTAAAACTGATGCAGTGATACATACAAATTAGATAAGAAAACAACACTACCATAAATTTGCTGTCGCTTTAAACGTACTTTAGTAGTGTTTAAAGATGTTGGTTGTTGATACAGCGGTAAATACAATTTGGCAAAGAGAAGCTTTTTTACAAACTTTACTTTGCAGTCGATTTTAACCTTCATCAGTAAAAGTAGGAGCTGCATTTTTGTTCGGCGGTGGTAAATACAAGTTGGTGTACAGAGATGGTTTTGTTTCAAGTAAATTAGGTCACGTCTCAAGGCGGGCTGCATGTTGCCTCTAAAGTAATGTATTTAGTATTTCTCACATTGATTTGTTCCCTGGGTATTCTGTTGTTTGCCGGAATATCTTTGTATCTTCCAATTTTCTTGAAACTTGTATTAACTTTGTGGTTTTAAAATCTTTGCGCATGATAACTGAAGTTTATTTTGGTTAAAGATAAGTATTGATTCTATTATACTAGGTATACATAAAGTCGAAGGAGGTCGTTCACGGGTTGAGCAGGTAAGACTAGATAGGGCTATTATTCTAATGAATACTTATTAACATTATCTGAATTTATTTCGCCACAGTATTACTAACTGAATTCAATGAAAATCTCTTCATTCTTAGTAGTAATAATTATTATTAAAATTATATATTATATTTCATATACATGTCATTCTAATGTAAGTAGAGGTCGAAAGGGAAGAGGAGGGGTAAAGTTATATGCCATGCGATACAATATTTAACTTACAGAAAAAAAATACTTTACTTCCTGCAAAACATTTTTATATGGTTTTATAATTTAATCATAATAATATGTGATATTAATTTATCCACGCGGACGAAGTCGGGGGGGGGGGGTAAAAAGTTCAAAAATGGGGCACGTAGTTTGTGTACGTTCCCTTACATAGATATGCGGACAGGTGTTTGTAGTACGTGGGGTCGATGACGCAGTTCGTAGGTTCCATTCCACTCGGGACAGAAAACTTTGTACAATTTGTACAAGCTGGTCTCGGAGTTGATGTTATTTGTTAATAGTCCAATCCTTGCTTAATTCCCATCATAGCACAGACGAAAATCATAGTTTGGGATTAGACAAGTGTATGTATGTAATAAAATAACTTGATTATAACAAAGTCAGAACTGGAATAGAAGATCCGACTTCTGATATCGAAATAAATATTACCATTTATTCATCGCATTACGTCTCTGGTTCTCGACTCGCATCGCCTCAGCACGTACAAACTATTATGTCTAAATTTCATCCGATATCTGAAAAATGTTTCGGACGTGCACCCACTCACGTTTTTATTAGATTTTATATGAGAAAGAACCTACAATGTTTCTTTGTGTTTAAATGCTTTGAAATTTCAAAAGCTTCGAACGACTTTTCACGCCTATAACCCGTTTCGTCCCATTTGGTAACCAAATTTCATAACTGGTTACGAAATGGGAAATTAATTCCCATTCCGTAATCGATTACGGAATGGGAATGCGTTGTTCCATTTAAATATAAAAACAAATAACAATTTAATTCCAACCTAATACTAGATATATATCTATGCAGATATACGAGTATCATTACAGGCAGTAGCTTGGCTCCAAAAATCATGACTGACTATGAAATGGGTTTTCATCATCATCATCATCATCAGGTTATTTTTGTCTCCACTCAGGAGTACAACCCTCTCTCATCTGCCGGAGACAGACGGGGGATTTGGCCTACACTCCCCGCGCTGGCCAGACGGGTTGGGGACGCCTGGTTGATGTTTTATAATGTATTCCCTTAGTCGCCTTGTACGACATCCACGGGAAGAGTTGGAGTGGTCCCATTCTACTCTACCGGAAACCACACGCCAATGAAATGGGTTTTGCGTCGTCCCATTTGGAAACCAAATTTCATAACTACCTACGATATTGGAATTGCGTCGTCCCATTCGGTAACGAAATAACTGGCGACGAAATGCGAAATTAATTTCCATTCTATAACCGATTACGGAATAGGAATTGCGTCGTCTCATTTGGTAACAAAATGTCATAAAAATGGTTACTGAGTTAACAAAAATGATTTTCTCATAAAAGTGATGTTTAAAATTATTTCAGTGTTGGAAGAATGATCGTTATTAGAAGACAGGTAGAGACTATTATACCAGTCCTTTCAGTTACTCTAAGGTTGACTGGAAGAGATCCCTAAGTGGTATAAGTCCGCCTTTGTACACAACTTTACTCTTTTATATATTTCTGTTGTTGTTAATTTTGGTACAATGAAGTGTTCTCAGAAAAATAATGGGGAAAGATAAGCCTGCTTAAAAAGAATCTACAGTCTTTTTACAGGACCTTGTTCCCAGCACTGAAAAAAAATCCTGGTCTTCTAAGTGGCATTTTGTCTTCTGTATGTTAGCTAAAATAATCATTTTTGTAATCGTTTGAAACAAGATCAATAAAATCAAAAATCAAAATATATTTATTGTTTTAACAGTATTTTACAATAGATAGAACGGGGCCGGGACTTCTTTTTAAGCGTAAAAGCCTGTGTTAAGAAGCCCCGCTCTTCCTAATTATTACGTACATAGTGGGCTCGATTCTGAAGGCACAACGTTAAAATTTGACAGCACTAAAACTGTTGCTATCCTTGTCACACAGTATTATGAAGATAAAGACGAAACCAATTTTAGCTCTGTCAAATTTTAAATGTGTGCCTTCAGAATCGGGCCCAGTAAATACTCTTAAAGATATGAAAATAATTTAAGCGATAACTAAGCTTAATTAATGTGAATCCGCCAAAATACATGTTATGCATGTGTGTGTGTGGGAGATCGTGGTCAAATTGATTGAGCTGAGTCCAAGCGATTGTCCAGTCTATCTTATAAGATGTACAAACAGCTCCTTCCATAAATACAGCTCTTCCAAAGTACCAGCCCTAAGAATAAACTAAACTGCCTTCCAATGGAGCAAAGTGTTTTAATCCTCGGGCGAAAGTTTCAAACAATTCACCCATGCAAATCTCCACGCATTAGTTTGGGAAGCTTCAGCAACAACAAACAGGGAAGTCTCGTCGTGTCCTCACTGGGAAGAGGGGCAGGGTGGCAGGGAAAGGGGGGAGGGTTAGTTTATACAGGCTGCTTGTAGAGGACGTCACTTACAAACGCTCTGAGCAAACTCGTCGCGAATAGTAAGGGATTTGGTGTTAAAGATGATTTAGAAAAATGGTTCCGGAGGGACTAGCACGTTTTTAAACTCCAGATTTCTGGTTTTAACAACACTGACTTTGTAGTTTTCTTTGAATTTGTGGAAATATCTTCACATTTTGTTTTCTATTTACTTAAGTCGTATGACAAGTGCATTTTTATGTGCATTTGTGAATGTAATTACCATAATTACCGATGAATGTGGATATTTAAACAAGGTGGGAAGCAAATAGCATTTGCTTTGGTTGGTCATTTCATTTGGAATGAAATTTACCATCGGATCGCTGAAAGCGATAAGGCCGCCGTTGTACACTAAATTCATCCTTCTATGTAAGTTTTGTTTTTATTTAAAAATGTATATGTTTTGGTGTACAATAAAGAATATTTGAATTGAATTGAATGGGCTGTGTGCTAATGAAAATAGATTCCAAATGCCACTTCATCACAAATTGTTCAATCTACTGTATTTCTCAATACAAAATAATATACTACAGAACAGACTTCATTCAAAGAATTTCTATATGGGAACGACATAACCTCTTTTTTTAACCTCAAAATCAACCTATTTTAACTTCTACAGCAAATACCACAGCGTACAAAATCCTTTCCACCAACACTTTGCAACGTACACTACACGATTTTGAACTCTAAATTGCAATATCATAAGATATAATTTAGATTGCAGGAGTTGTCTTGTCTTGACTGTGGGAAATTTTCCCACCATTGTTTTTCCAACTCTCTCTATGACCTTCGGTTCATCGCGGTTCAGTGAACCTGGTCACCCGACTGTGACAGAGAGGGTCCAGTTTTTGCTGACACATGTTGTTTTTTGAAGAGCAGGCAGCGGGGTGTGACTAGTTTTGTGTGGCACTTTTAATTGCATGGGAAATGTTTTAATACGTTTGTTATACAATAATTATGTGTTTAATAAATGTGATTTAGTTGAATGCGAATATCTTTCTTACTCAGATGTCTTAGAAAAATATATTTTTTATACATACCAGGCCTCAACAAGGCGGCGATGTTGTTCGCAACACATCACGTCAAGGGGTATCACGGGGCGAAAAGCGGACGAAGTAAAGCCACTTTGCAATATTACATTGCCCAAAGTGGCGATCTTCGTCTCTGCCTACCCCTCTGGGACCAAGGCGTGACCTACACCACTTGGTCACAGAGGGATAAATTAGATTTCCTTATTTCACATCACAAATTTTAATACATAGATTAACTTACGCAAAGGTCAGAGTTAATGTGATCGTCAATATGCTGAGACGATGTATCTTCACCTCGCGCGATCCTGACATTACTCACATTCATCAACCTTTTCATGCACCTCCTTTTATTCTTCTCACTGCGGACCCTAGCCTTTTTGAGGACGTCACCAACGTCGTCCTAGGACGACCTCTAGCTGTAGTTCCTTCCACATTCGCACTGTAAATCTCTTTTGTCACTCTTCTTTCACTCATACGCTCTAAATGTCCAAACCAATGCAACATATCCTTCTCTACCTCCGTTACTACATCTTCTATCGAACCACATTTCTCGTGTATCACTGTATTCCTCACTCTGTCACTAGGTAAATTGTTTATACCTATTCTAAAATTAGTACTGACTTTTTAGCAGAGAGCGGATATAAGCAGTGTCTTTTATGTACGAGGTTAGTGTGACAAAGTCCAAAAGATACCAACATTTTCGCAAGTCGACTGTACTTGTGTTCAAACAGGCTCTCTTGCCCTTTAAACTACCAGCTCCAAAGACGTCAAGATATATACCAAACTACTCGTAGCTGTTACATCCAAATATCCATTCTATCGCATTTATAATATTAGTAGGTAGGATAGGATGTATGTATGTAAACGCTTTATTGTACCAAAAATAACAACAACAACAATAATAAAATAGGAATTATACTGTGTACAAAGGCGGACTTATCCCACTTAGGGATCTCTTCCAGTCAACCTTAGAGAAACCTAAAGAACAAGTGTAATGCGTTTAGTACCAAATTTGATAAAGAAATGTACTTTTAATAAAGTGTGAAAATACATATTACATAAACATAAACGAATAAGTGAATGATACAAATATCTATATATACATAAACTCATACACATAACATATAAATGTATAAGAGATATATATACAAAATGTAGAGATATATATACATATAAATGAGAGATATATATACAAAGTTCATAAAAAAAAACAAACGAACTGAGCGAATTATTTCGCTTTGCCTATTGACACAGCCTACCAATATATCGTGAAGATTGAGACAGTAACTATATTTACTGTTACATTATAAATCCCAATAAATACTTATGAGTAGTTTATATACTGTAATATAAGTCAGCTCAAAGCTTCGGTATTGATCCCATAGTACTTTTTAAAGTTATTTTTAA
Organism: Esperia sulphurella; assembly: GCA_947086405.1. NCBI lineage: Eukaryota > Metazoa > Arthropoda > Insecta > Lepidoptera > Oecophoridae > Esperia > Esperia sulphurella. Next base: position 8,155,615 of record OX352282.1, read on the forward strand.
AGGACACCAGGGAGGGGGACTTTCAAACGTGGACAGGGAGTTGGTTCCAGAGCCTTGCCGCTTGCACGGTAAAAGACTTGGTGTAACTGTAAGTGGCGTCAGTAGGATGTCATATTCCCTGGTCAAAAAAATAAAATAACTGACACCAGTTGAAAATCCACGAGAATAAAAAGTAGTGATAGTATATTACGCAGCAAATGTATGTGCGTGTGTACAGTGTGAAGGAAACATAAATAAACGTGGCTAGTTGATATTCTTAAAGCAGTGAACTTCCTAACCTCAAACCTTACTAAAGCTTACTATCAACGTTAGTAAGGGAAGTCTGTGACTATATCAAAACCAGGTCTGAGGCAATAAAACTGGGCTTACTCCGCGGCGCAAAATCTTATAAATTAAATAGGCTCGTATCTATTAAGCGAGACGATGTCTCATATACAGTAAAGTTAAAGTTATGGAAGAAGCTAAGTGTCATATTCTCAGGCCAAATACCTAAAAAGAAAAAAAAACTGACACCTTTTAAAAATACACGAGAAATAAAAAATACTCGGCTTACACTCTTAACAGTTAAGAGCGTCGTCGCCGTCGCCGCGACGCGAAATCTCATCAATTAAATAGGCTCGTGTCTATTAAGCGAGATGATGTCTCATATACAGTAAAGTTAAAGTTATGGAAGAAATTAAGTGTCATATTCCCAGGCCAAATACATAAAAAGAAAAAACTGACACCTTTTAAAAATACACGAGAAATAAAAAATACTCGGCTTACACTCTTAACAGTTAAGGGCGTCGTCGCCGCGACGCGAAATCTCATCAATTAAATAGGCTCGTATCTATTAAGCGAGACGATGTCTCATATACAGTAAAGTTAAAGTTATGGAAGAAGCTAAGTGTCATATTCGCAGGCCAAATACCTAAAAAGAAAAAAAACTGACACCTTTTAAAAATACACGACGAGAAATAAAAAATACTCGGCTTACACTCTTAACAGTTAAGAGCGTCGTCGCCGTCGCCGCGACGCGAAATCTCATCAATTAAATAGGCTCGGATCTATTAAGCGAGATGATGTCTCATATACAGTAAAGTTAAAGTTATGGAAGAAATTAAGTGTCATATTCTCAGGCCAAATACCTAAAAAGAAAAAAAAACTGACACCTTTTAAAAATACACGAGAAATAAAAAATACTCGGCTTACACTCTTAACAGTTAAGGGCGCCGTCGCCGCGACGCGAAATCTCATCAATTAAATAGGCTCGTGTCTATTAAGCGAGACGATGTCTCATATACAGTAAAGTTAAAGTTATGGAAGAAGCTAAGTGTCATATTCTCAGGCCAAATACCTAAAAAGAAAAAAAAACTGACACCTTTTAAAAATACACGAGAAATAAAAAAATACTCGGCTTACACTCTTAACAGTTAAGGGCGCCGTCGCCGCGACGCGAAATCTCATCAATTAAATAGGCTCGTGTCTATTAAGCGAGACGATGTCTCATATACAGTAAAGTTAAAGTTATGGAAGAAGCTAAGTGTCATATTCTCAGGCCAAATACCTAAAAAGAAAAAAAAACTGACACCTTTTAAAAATACACGAGAAATAAAAAAATACTCGGCTTACACTCTTAACAGTTAAGGGCGCCGTCGCCGCGACGCGAAATCTCATCAATTAAATAGGCTCGTGTCTATTAAGCGAGACGATGTCTCATATACAGTAAAGTTAAAGTTATGGAAGAAGCTAAGTGTCATATTCTCAGGCCAAATACCTAAAAAGAAAAAAAAACTGACACCTTTTAAAAATACACGAGAAATAAAAAATACTCGGCTTACACTCTTAACAGTTAAGGGCGCCGTCGCCGCGACGCGAAATCTCATCAATTAAATAGGCTCGTGTCTATTAAGCGAGACGATGTCTCATATACAGTAAAGTTAAAGTTATGGAAGAAGCTAAGTGTCATATTCTCAGGCCAAATACCTAAAAAGAAAAAAAAACTGACACCTTTTAAAAATACACGAGAAATAAAAAATACTCGGCTTACACTCTTAACAGTTAAGGGCGCCGTCGCCGCGACGCGAAATCTCATCAATTAAATAGGCTCGTGTCTATTAAGCGAGACGATGTCTCATATACAGTAAAGTTAAAGTTATGGAAGAAGCTAAGTGTCATATTCTCAGGCCAAATACCTAAAAAGAAAAAAAAACTGACACCTTTTAAAAATACACGAGAAATAAAAAAATACTCGGCTTACACTCTTAACAGTTAAGGGCGCCGTCGCCGCGACGCGAAATCTCATCAATTAAATAGGCTCGTGTCTATTAAGCGAGACGATGTCTCATATACAGTAAAGTTAAAGTTATGGAAGAAGCTAAGTGTCATATTCTCAGGCCAAATACCTAAAAAGAAAAAAAAACTGACACCTTTTAAAAATACACGACGAGAAATAAAAAATACTCGGCTTACACTCTTAACAGTTAAGAGCGTCGTCGCCGTCGCCGCGACGCGAAATCTCATCAATTAAATAGGCTCGTATCTATTAAGCGAGACGATGTCTCATATACAGTAAAGTTAAAGTTATGGAAGAAGCTAAGTGTCATATTCGCAGGCCAAATACCTAAAAAGAAAAAAAACTGACACCTTTTAAAAATACACGACGAGAAATAAAAAATACTCGGCTTACACTCTTAACAGTTAAGAGCGTCGTCGCCGTCGCCGCGACGCGAAATCTCATCAATTAAATAGGCTCGTGTCTATTAAGCGAGATGATGTCTCATATACAAGTTAAAGTTATGGAAGAAAATAAGTGTCATATTCCCAGGCCAAATACATAAAAAGAAAAAACTGACACCTTTTAAAAATACACGAGAAATAAAAAATACTCGGCTTACACTCTTAACAGTTAAGGGCGCCGTCGCCGCGACGCGAAATCTCATCAATTAAATAGGCTCGTGTCTATTAAGCGAGACGATGTCTCATATACAGTAAAGTTAAAGTTATGGAAGAAGCTAAGTGTCATATTCGCAGGCCAAATACCTAAAAAGAAAAAAAACTGACACCTTTTAAAAATACACGACGAGAAATAAAAAATACTCGGCTTACACTCTTAACAGTTAAGGGCGCCGTCGCCGCGACGCGAAATCTCATCAATTAAATAGGCTCGTGTCTATTAAGCGAGATGATGTCTCATATACAAGTTAAAGCTATTTCCTTAAGAGTCAAAGAGCTTTTTGAATAACGCTCATTTAGATGTAGCACGGGGTGGGGTCTGGTGCAAGTTGTGGAACGTGGCGTGGAGTGTTAAATTTAGTGTCTGACAATGTATACAATGTATACTCCCTACATAATATCCTTATAGTTTGTAACGTTTAATAAGTGATATATGTATCCTATATTGAATAAATTAATTTGAATTTGAATGTGGAACACTGTGCCCGAAATTAGGCCGCTTTATTTTTTAATGGGATGCCCAACGAATTAAAATTTATAAAGATACTTATCTTTAAGATTAAAAGAATTTCTTCTGGTAAAAGTGATGTTACTATGTGGATGATTTTTAGACTTAGATGTCAGTCTTAGTTAATTTTATTTATAAAAATATGACTCATTTGCATTATTTTAAGTATTTTAATTGTGTTTGTAAATATTTAATTATTATTTTTTAAATTCACAATATTTGGTTGTCATTGAGAATTGTTTTATACTAGTAAGAACTAGGTTTATAGAATTGTTGGAATAAGTTACGATAGTAATGTTCGCACACAAGATATTGTTTTTAAATAAATAAACTTGAACATGAACAAGAGAGAGGTTAGGAGTTTAATAACAATACCTAGATTTTTTTCTGGCACTAATGCCACAGCCCCGGCCCTCCATCCAAACAAACAGATTTAATTACTACTACTACAGGCGCACCAGCCTGTCGTACACGTTTGTGTTTGCGTAAATTATGGTAGGGCTACTGCGCCTAGCGCGCGGACATAGTCGATCGAGGGAGGGAACCGTGACACGTCAACATCTTTATATGCTGGCATAGTAACCTTGTACCGGCGGACGGCGCGGTGCGAACCATACGGCGGTAGCGATGTTGCGGGCGAACGTTAAACTAGCGGGAAAGTGAGAGTCGCTTTACGTAATCATCATCATCATGATCAGGTTATTTTGTCTCCACTGCAGGAGCACAACCCTCTCTCATCTGCCAGAGACAGACGGAGGATTTGGCCTACACGCCCAGCGCTGGCCAGACGGGTTGGGGAGGCCTGATTGGTGTTTTATAATGTATTCCCTCAGTCGCCTTGTACGACATCCACGGGAAGAGTTGGAGTGGTCCTATTCTTATATATACTTAAGCCTAATAAGCCTGTTTTCCAGACGTTAACAAAAGTCGTTCATATAAAATCTCTCGTAACTTGTACCACACAAAGTACGCGGGCGGGGAGTGTTCCGATTCCGTAAAAAGTCATTGATTTTGTATTGAGAGTCATTTGGGAAACAAAGTATGCCGAGCTCGCGAGTGTGGAGACCACTTAACTTTATGGAAACCTTTGAGCAGGGATCGGAGTTAGGTAGTATCATTTATACTAGCGACGAAATGTTTATGGATATGTCGGAATTTTTTTCCGAATTTTTTTTCATTATTTTACCTTAGACTGTTGGACATAGATCGTCCCCAATGAACACACCCGGACTTCCGCCCGCTCCATCCAACCGCTTCCGGCCACCTTCTTCAGGTCGTCGGTCCATACTGTTCGCGCTGCAACTTAGATTTGGAGACCTTGACACTAGAGATACGTGATTTCTGAAAATTGGATGAATTGAAATTGTATAAATATTTAACTATATAGTAAAATAAACAGATTCTAACATCAATTGTTGAATCTCACTCACGACCAACCTCTCACTGCGGCCATTATACCTTTATCCATCAACATCCTGATCAGTCTTGGCCCCGGCAATCGGGGCCGCGCCGCGCCGCGTATGTATATTTTTATACCTAAAGTTCAGTGTGAGATATTTCTGGTGACACCAAAATACTACAATTTTTATATTTTTTTAATTTTTTTTAATAATTTATTTTCAAATAACTTCATATTACAATGGGTACTTATGTATAACTATGTACTATGTATTTATGGCATGCGATAGGGATCCCTGCTTCCTAAACTAGGTATAAACCTGTGTCTTAGGAGACAGTTCCTCCTCAACTTAGTTCAGCATTACAGTTACATTTGGCCATCATCAAAAGTTACATTGGTATGTTGTGTTTGTGCCTATGTGAGTGTGTGCTTGTGTAGGTATGTGTGTGTGTGTGTGTGTGTATGTGTATGTATGTGTGTGTGTGCGTGTAGGTGGGTGATGTGTGTGGAGAGAGATTTGTGTGGGTGTATATGATTGTGTGATTGGGATGTTTATGATATTGGCTGACATAATTAAATAAAGTGTATTTATTTTTAGCATAATCTTTATACTCTTAAAAAGCTGCCTCTTCACTAGCCTTCCTTCCCCCCACCCACCACCCCCACTCCCCAAAACGGCCGGCAATTGAATCTCCCGCTCGTTATGCTCCATTGTGGCGTTCCATTCAACCACATTATTACTCTTTTTTCATTCGGGTAAATAGATACGCACCCCCCTTGTTTCGTGTACGCATCATTTGAGATGGGGGGTTAAGGTTTTAGGGGATCCAAATCATCAGCCTATAAATACTGTAGGACACCTTAACCTCAATGAAAGATATAAATGCCATTACTACGCTAATAAGCAAACTAATCAAATATTAGCGTTAATTTATGGTACTAATGAGCAGGGATCATCAAATAGGTAATAGCAAGTAATTGGTACTTGTACTTGGTTTTACGAAACTTAAGTACGGTTTATTTATAATACCACAGGCTTTTCGGTGAAGGAAAACATCGTAAGGAAACCTGCATATGCCGAAGAAGAAATTCTGAGGCGTATGTGAAGTCCACCAAGTCGGCTTGGGGCACCGTTGGTGGTCAGGGGTTTGGCACAAAAGATCCTGAAGGGTCGAAGTGTCGCCAGGTCTTCCTAGCCCCCTAAGAAGATAAGATGGGTAGTATCATTTATATCATATGTATTAGCGACGAAATATTTATGGATATGTCGGAATTTATCCGAATTTTTTTTAAATTATTTTCTTCCTTCTCCCTTAGACGTCCACTGTTGGGTATAGACCTTCCCCAGTGAACACACCCGGACTTCCGCCCGCTCCATCCAACCGCTTCCGGCCACCTTCTTCAGATCGTCGGTCCACCTTGCGCCAGGCCGTCCCACCTTGCGTACTCGTCTGGCCCTTTTCTCTCGAAAAAACAAACGCGAAATTAAAGCATTGGTTTGGATAAGGCTGTTGATATGAGCAGAGCCGTATTTAGTAATACCCCATTAGTATCCAGAAGTCTTAAATACATTATAATCGTACCTTGTAGTTTCGCAGGTAACAGGCCCGCGAGAAACTCTATTGTCTGAGTTAATTACGAGCGTGCAGGCCGGTGGCACTCCTTAGTAAAACTGTTGGTTAACCTTGGGTTAAGTTTGTTCAATGGAACGAGTTAAACGGCTGCGGGGAATGAGGATGACGTAAAAGGGATCATACGTCACTATTAGTTAACTCTCACATTGCTCTGAAGGTTTTAAAGTTCGTTCTCCCGCTGTATATGAATTATATTTTGTTTGGCATTTGAAGCAGAATATTACGATTAAATTTTTAGCTATTAGTTATTAGCCAAAACCTGCAGAAGAACCGACCTGACAGTACGTTATTACCCTTAAGACACCTGCAACACCAGGAGAAATTACCAGTCCATTGACGACCTTAAATTGCTACCATTACGCTCCTTTCGATTAAACAAACAGTTCTGTCATAGTGCTGAGGTGAACGCTGATTGGCCCGGCCAAGGTTGCGTCATGTCATGATTGGTTGGAGCTATAGGCTCTTAGTAATGGATATATTTTCAGTGATCTAGTATTATTTTCAACATTTGCACTAAGAATTTTGAGTACTTATTTGATAGAAACAGACAAATAAGATGCTGGCACCTAGTTATGCCAAACGATTTAAATTTGGCCTAAATAAATATATCCTACTGGAACAACACACTTGGTTTGTACTATTTGACTCATGCTCGCTTAAAATTAAGTAATAAAATTGATTAAACAATACTTACAAACTGCCTCGCAACTAAAAGATTGTAATAGAATCCTATTAATTTTATTATTTGTATCGAAAACTATATTTTTAATTATTACTATAGTTTATTGCAGTTTATATAGTATTTAAATATTACCACTGACTAACTTATAACATTGTGCACAACTTTTGCTTACCGTAATTAGTTAACAGCGAGTTAGTATCACCGGTCCGGAACTATCGAGGCAGACGAACACCGGCCTTTTGAACTGGGATTAATTATTCTTGCGTATTGGGAACACTGTGAGTTAACTGTTCACTTTTAGTGTTAAGCCGTTTCGTGCTACTGAGCCTGTTTGAACTAACCTGTATTTAAACTTATCTGTAGTTATTTTGTTAGTTGGATTAATGTGACGTTGTGTGGGTAAGGGACTTTATTGTCGTCTTGAACTATTGTAAATGTAAAAAAAAATTCAAGGTTGCTTCAACATCTGAGGTCATTAGCGACCAGCCATCTTTGTCATTCAAATTATCATCTGTTTTATAATAAGGATCTCTTATAAAGTGTTTTATAATGAAATTTCTAAACTTTCTGCCCCGTAAACGATTTATTGACTTTATTAAGTCTAAATCGTAGTAAATCAAGGTTGTATTTATTTCTTGTATGCAGACATACCGTGTAGCCGTGTGGTTTCTGGTAGAGTAGAATAGGACCACTCCAACTCTTCCCGTGGGTGTCGTACAAGGCGACTAAGGCTGTACATTATAAAACATCAATCAGGTCTCCCCAACACGTCTGGCCAGCGCGGGGAGTGTAGGCCAAGTCTCCGTCTGTCTCCGGCAGATGAGAGGGTTGCGCTCCTGCAGTGGAGACAAAAATAACCTGTTGATGATGATGCAGACATACGAACTATTAAAATTTTTTTGCTAGGTATGGTATAAATTCCATCTTCCCTACGTTCATCTTAAGACACATATCGTATATCCGGTGGAATAATGACGTAACTGCAATTAAATTAACATTTTATTATGTGATAGGCTAGAACAAGCGTGCGCGACCACTTGCACTGCTGGTCCTCCTGTAGACTAATATTTGTATTATTTGTTATAGATTGTCTTTGATATTATTCACATTTTCTTCTGTCATTTAATCTTTCTGTTTTCTTTTCTCATACTGACTTAAAGCAAAAACTTTAAACTGTACAGCCTTATACATAAATTATTCATTAGCTTATCAAAATATTTGATATCTGTCTTTCTGAGTTCTGTGTAAATTTAGATTATGTTAGTATGTATACCTACTTAAATCCAATTGTAATTTGATGTTGTAACTACTTAATTCATATTTTACGAGTACAACCATTTGTATAGAAAGTATAGGTAATTCTTAAGTAATGTTTGCTCTATAAAAAAAAAAAAAATTAATAATAATAATAAAATATTGAATACACAAAGAAAAAAAAATCTTTAATACACAAAAAAAAAATACACAGGAAAAAAAAAAAAAACTTGTTATGATAACCCTTTCCCCATAATCCCAATTCCTGTGTATTCCCATGCTGTACAAGCACGAGAATTCTACTATAAAGAGCAAACACCGCATAATAAATGTCTCTGACCAACATGTCAGAGGATAAAAAGTGCGGATTAAATAAAAAAAAAAAAAAAGTCTTGGATGTTTATATATTTATTTAAGTATATCCGTTATCTAGTAACCATACCACAGGCTCTGCCTAGTTTGGGACTGGATAATTGGTGTGAATGCCTGAGATATTTATTTATTTACTGTTCTATGGGTCTTGGGATATAGCGAAGTGAATTACTTAAGTACACCTTATTCGCTACACTTGAGACATAAATAAAATTACTAGGAGCCCACCCTCTTCGCTAGTTCAATTACTATGCACTAGTCGACGCTATTCCAAGGAAAATCTGCACTATATTTACGGTATAATTTTTACCGGTATTTTGTAATCATGGCTGCTTCTGCATATGCGGAAAACTGCACATTGTATGAACTTTGAATAGGTTAAATTACATGACAACTGAATAAAAAATACTAAATTAAAGGGAACTATAACACGACATAATACATACCATACAATGACACGTTTTGTCATTTTCTGAAACTCCGATAATAGTACGCAACGCTGCTGTAAAAGAGTAGAATATAAATTATAGGCGTGTGCTTGCAAAATGACGATGTGGATTACAGCGTTTACTTCTTTACGTCGATATGCAATGCTTTGTGTAGATCTTTAAATTCGGTATTTATATTTTTTCGAAAATAAAGATAACCAGTAGACATGACAGTTGCTACTCTCTACAAACATACAACAGTAATAAATAACAATAGAGATAAGTTTTCAATTTATAAGTATTTTTAACATTATATCCAATTTAATTATTAACCTTCAGATTATTTATTTTTGTTTGTAATTAACCTTAATCTTTACAATTTAATTTTATCTAATACTAGCTGTTGCCTGCGACTTCGACAACCTAATATCACAAATTATTATCTATTTCCCGTAGGAATCGGATATTTTTTCGAGATATAAACTATCCTATGTCCTATTCCAGGACCTAACCTACATGTGTGCCAAGTTTCATCACGATCCGTCCAGTGGTTGAAGCGTGATTGAGTAACAAACATTCATACTTACAAACTTTCGCGTTTATAATATTAGTAGGATATGATTATTACCCAAAAATGATTTCTATTATAGTACCCTTACAGCGTTCATGCCTATATATTATAAGACCCCATTATTACAAATATGATTATGATTTATAGGTACCGGTACAAAAGACCTGTATCTGTTTAACCGGTATCAAAAATGAAATTTTTATTGATGACAATTGTTACAAGTCAAAAGAATGTCGATATATTCAAAATATCATATCATATCTATCATAAGTTAAATAAATTAAATTAAATTTTAATGTCGATATATTCAAAATATCATGTCATATTTGTCATAAGTTAAATAAATTAAATTAAATTTTAATGTCGATATATTCAAAATATCATATCATATCTATCATAAGTTAAATAAATTAAATTAAATTTTATTACATATAATATAACGTCAAAAATAGTGTATACATCAATATACAAAATTAAAGAAAATATAGGTATTTGTCTCATTATTATTATGAATATATATTTACTTAATTACTTTTACAGTAACATGGGTAAGTCCAAAAATTTTTTAAAATCATAAAACATATTTTTTTATGTGTAACTTTATGATTGTACTAGAGCTCGCCAGCCATCATAATTTCATCTATACGACGTCCACTGCTGGACATACGAAGAGTACTAAACTCTCAGCATACAACCGTTGCAGATGACATCTGATATCATGAACCATCATGACTACTGATCATCTTTAGACCATCATCATCAGGTTATTTTTGTCTCCATTGCAGGAGCACAACCCTCTCTCATCTGCCGGAGACGGGCGGAGGATTTGGCCTACACTCCCCGCGCTGGCCAGACGGGTTGGGGAGGCCTGATTGATGTTTTATAATGTATTTCCTTAGTCGCCTTGTACGACATCCACGGGAAGACCATACTTTGCTTTACTTTAGAGTTAGACCATAAAAGAAGATTATTTAAATGGCGCCAAATGATTTTTTGTAAAGTACATCATCATGTCAGCCCTTAGACGTCCACTGCTGGACATAGATATAAAGTAAATAATTATTCATCATCAGCCCGAAAATCCACTGCTGGACATAGGTCTCTCCTAAGGTGCGCCATTAAACGCGATCCTCGGTTCTTCTCATCCAGTCACTGCCAGCCGCCTTACGCAGATCGTCGCTCCATCTAGCCAGGGGGCGTCCCACACTACGCTTGCCCAGTCGCGGTCTCCACTCCAGAGCTCGTTTACTCCAGCGGCAATCGGTTCTCCGACAGATGTGACCAGCCCACTGCCACTTCAACGTGCTAACGTGAGCTATGTCGAAGGCCTTATTTCTCTGGCGGATCACCTCATTTCGGATTCTGTAACTTCATCATCATCATCATGTCAGCCTTTAGACGTCCACTGCTGGACATAGGCCTTCCCCAATGAACGCCACCACACCCGGTCCTCCGCCCTCCGCATCCAGCCGCTTCCGGCCACCTTCTTTAGGTCGTCGGTCCATCTGGCGGCGGGGCGTCCCACCCTGCGCGTGCCAATCCGTGGTCTCCACTCCAGAACTCGTCTGCCCCAACGGCCGTCGGTTCTGCGACAGATGTGGCCCGCCCACTGCCACTTCAGCCTGCTAATCCTTTCGGCTATGTCGGTCACCTTCGTTCTTCGTCGGATCTCTTCATTACGAATCATATCCTTCAAAGATACGCCGAGCATAGCCATCTCCATAGCTCGCTGAGCGACTTGAAACTTGTGGATCAGGCCCACTGTTAGTGTCCACGTTTCTGCACCGTAGGTCATGACAGGCAGGACGCACTGATTAAAGACTTTTGTCTTTAAACATTGTGGAATAGGCGAAGTGAAGACTTGACGTAATTTTCCAAATGCTGCCCAGCCCAACTGGATTCTTCTGTCAGCTTCCCTATCAAAGTTGTTTCTACCCAACTGTATTGTCTGTCCTAGGTAGACGTACTCCTGAACAACTTCGATATTGACATTATCGACGCTCACCGGGCTTAGGTTGACGTGTGAGTTGGACATGACTTTCGTCTTGTCTACATTCATCCTAAGACCTACTCGTCTGGAAGAGCAGTTAAGGCTGGTCAGCATTCCCTCGAGATCCTGCAGCGACTCTGCCATCACAACTATGTCGTCTGCAAATCGAAGGAACTTCTGTAACTTAATACATAATTATTTATAATTATATTTTTTATGTTTCAGGTAAACGTTTTCAATTGCTGTACAGCTGTATAATAGCGATTAAACCGTAAGTAAAATTAACCTATTTTGTCCACTGTTGGACATAGGCCTAGAGTGGCTTAAGACGTTTAGGTACGTGGTGATTATACCACTGCTAACAAGGGATGTAGGTGGCGCTACTGTTTTCACCTTTAAATGTGGATTATCTGTGTAGAAATTTTGATTTAACTGGTAAATCTCAGTTTTTTTTTCAATTTTAGAATAAATATATTTCATATTTGTACGTATTTAAATTCTCATTGGGAGCCTAATGTAAAAGGAGGCAACGAAATAAATACGCAAAAGTGGTCGACGCGTATTTTTCAATTAACTTTTAATCTACAATACTTTTTGAAATATGACGGCACGAATGGTTGGAAAATTAAAAAAAGTGATTTGATACGTTTTTGTTTCGTAACTTTTGATTAACATTAATATCTGTCAGTGCGTCTTTTAAATACATACATAATGTTTCCCAGTGCGTAAGCCCAGAAGGGTAGGCAGAGACGATGTATCACCACTTTGCGCGATCCCGACACACCTCACTAGCACATCTCATCCACCAAACTTTTCATGCACCTCCTTTTTTTCGTCTCACTGCGGATTCCAGCCTTATTGAGGACGTCAGTAACGACCTCCTACACTGAAAAAAAAATAAGTAGCCCTCCTACTTACGTAAGGATAAAAATATACCACTATTACGTAAGTAGCCGCCCCCATTATAAATGGTGTCACCTACAACTGATTCAGTAGCCAATCACATTACTAAGTAACCAAACTACTTAATAATGTGGCCGGCACACCATTTATAATGGGGGCGGCTACTTATGTAATAGTGGTATATTTTTATCCTTACGTAAGTAGGAGGGCTACTTATTTTTTTGTCAGAGTAGGACGACCTCTAGCTGTAGTTCCTTTCACATTCGCGCTGTAAATCTCTTTTGTCACTCTTCTTTCACTCATACGCTTTAAATATTCAAACCAACTCAACATACCCTTCTCTACCTTCGTTAAAATCCATGACTGAAATCAACCGTTAATAAATAAATTGATACGGTTGCCTCTTAGCCCAATTTATTACGATACAAATGGAGTTAGTTTCATCAAGTATTTATATCACAACACTTATTTTACCAGGGTTAAGACTATCGACCGTCATGCGTCCGTATTCCGACAGTTATGCGTCAGTGGTCCTTCAGTGCAGTGAAGTAAATTAGCATGTTTTAATTTTTTTGTAATTTCCTTTGGGACATCTAAATAACACTGAGACGGAACGAATCCTATACTGTGACTGCATTGATGGCAGTGGGCGGGCCACATATGCCGCAGAACCGACGGCCGTTATCAAAAATTGTGCATGAAAAAAATCTGAAAAAATTTAAAGCATTTTTTCCCACTACCAGAGCCGTCTCATCATCAGCCTAGCTAGCCTAGTCCACTGCTGGACAAATGCCTCCCCACTTTTGGTAAGCTGTCCATTGGGGGATTTGCCATAATCACCACGCTTGGCAGGCGGATTGGTGATCACAGTGATGATCTTAACATACACACACAGAAGAACGCTGCTGCCCGTCCCTGGTGCAATCCCTTAGTGCCTTGACGACACCCACGGGAAAGATAGGGGTGGCTCTATTCTAAGCTGGAACTGTAGCCAAAGTCAAAGTCAAAATCATTTATTGCATATGAGTACACTTGGTACATTTATACACGTCATTTTTTTTTATCGACTACCGCTTCCTAGGTGTTAGCGCTGTGAAGAAGAAACGGCGCAACAAACTTCACGCAACACATCTTTTAAAAATCAAGTTTGCATACAATTAATAAAGATTTTGCGAAGCTGAATTAGCAATAGTACCAGGCATCTTTGTCATTCAAATAATCGTTTATTTTATAATAGGCTTTCTTACAAAGTAGTTTTTTAATGTGAATCTTAAACTTTCTGTCCGTCATATTTAAGATTTCCTCTGGTAGTTTGTTGTAGAAGCGTATACATTGCCCCGTGAACGATTTGCTGACCTTACTTAGTCTTAACCCTGGTAAAACAAACAGTCTAGTACTGCGCAATTCGTACCCACCACCTTAATTCCACAACTCACGGTTCTAACAACACAATAAACGTTGAATAAACCAGTACAACGGCTCGAGCTCCGGTTACAGGGCTCATTTTTGTCGTTGTCGTTACTGAGGTGTCGTTAAGCTTTGAATTTATGCCGTGAATCCACCGGGGCCTCTGAGGCCCTTATTAATGACTCTCGAAGACCCTACTACAGGACATCTCGCATATATATAGGTAGAGGGAGGAAGGGACGAAAGGGGTCTGGAGGGGAACTACCATAGTTTTATTTTTAATAATTTTTTATTTATTTATCAATTTATTGCACACAAAAATCACAAGCCGAAAGGATTAGTAAGCTGAAGTGGCAGTGGGCGGGCCACATATGCCGCAGAACCGACGGCGGTTGGGGCAGACGAGTTCTGGAGTGGAGACCGCGGATCGGCACTCGCAGGGTGGGACGCCCCGCCGCCAGATGGACCGACGAGGTGAAGAAGGTGGCCGGTAGCGGCTGGATGCGGAGGGCGGAGGACCGGGTGTGGTGGCGTTCATTGGGGAAAGGCCTATGTCCATTATTGATGGGTTTGCGCTTGACCCCAATCTCACCTAATGGTAAGTGATGATGAGGCCTAAGGTGGAGCGCGCTTACCCACAAGATGCCTATTCACTCTTCCTTTAAAAAGATCCAGATTGTACTTTCCGGAAATACCCAAGCTGGCAGGGAGTTCCATTCCTTAGCAGTTCGCATTATGAACGAGGAAGCAAAACGCTTCATGCGAGAGCGTGGTACGTCTACTACATAAGGATGAAGTCCCTCACCACGCCTGGAAGTCCGGTGATGGAAGGGAATGATGGGGGAATCAAATCACAAAAATATAATTACCTGTCTTATAACTTTCTGCTGACTACTTCGTCAGGCCTCTGCAAGTAGCTCAGTGCCTAAATTTTTTGTAAAATCACACCCTGTCTTCATACTTTTAAGCTACATAAGTTGCCTGCGAAGCTCGGGGTCACGGGTTCGAATCCCGCCCAGGGCAAACATTCGTATCATGAGCACTGGATGTTATTTATGTGAGTACATTTTATGTCTGATACCCATATGACAGGCTCTGCCTAGTTTGGGATCAGGTGGCCGTGTGTGAAATGTCCCCACATATTTATTTATAGTAAATTGTTAGATTAGGGGCTTTAAATAAACAAATTTGAATTTTTAATTTGAATCCAAGCAAGCAAGCACTGAAAATACGGTGCCGCGCGGTCACTGCTCAGTTTAAAGTGAGCTAGCATCGATGGATTTGGACGAAAGAAACTGTATTTTAGAGAATGGGGTAAAATCTATGATTTAAAGTTGAATAATCACTTTCCCCGATTCCTTGTGTCGCAGAAGCAAGGTGGCGCTGACTCAGCATAATGCTGCAGCATGCTACGCGAACTGCGGCGCTGGTATTATGTCAGCACTAGTCAATTGGTAGCTCAAACTTCTTTCCACCCTGTTTTTTAATCCTGAATCTAGTTATTACGTAGAAATAAATGTGTCTGATTCTAGTGCCTAATGGAAAACGAAAGATAGCCGCAGTTACGAGGTCGAGCATAAAGAAATCACAGTTTATTGCATCGTATACCTTGTGAGTTTAACGTGACTCTGAAACCAATAGTAACATTCCTGGAAAGAGATAAAGAGAAACTTTTTCAGAAGAAAAATGTTCCTTCATTTAACGAAATCGGTTCTTCAATGTGACGTTCCGACGTTTTCCTTCCACGTTTGAAATTTTAAATTGGGAATGCATAATTTAACTGAAGTGGTGTTTTGTTCAGTACTTTTATGTTCTTTTCGTACGTTCTTTTTCTTCAGATGGTCTTGGCATTAATCGGCAAATACTGTCTGGATTTTTACCTTTGAACTTTTAACATTAAAAAAAAATTTGTTCTAATTGGTTCACAAAAACTTCCTTAGCGACTTTATATGATCCAGTTATATTTTTTTAATAATTAAATCTTACATAAGTCAAAGTCAAAAGTCAAAATCATTTATTGCATATGAGTACACTTGGTACATTTATACACGTAATTTTTTTTATCGACTACCGCTTCCTAGGTGTTAGCGCTGTGAAGAAGAAACGGCGCAACAAACTTCACGCAACACATCTTTAAAAATCAAGTTTGCATGCAATTAATAAAGATTTTGCGAAGCTGAATTAACATTAGTACCAGGCATATTTATACTAGCTTTTACACGCGACTTCGTCCGATATTTACACATATTCACTGCTTTTTACGATTTATTTGGTTTCTTGTAGGGGTGAGGTGTTTTTTCGGGATAAAACTATCCTATGTCCTATTCCAGGACCTTTACGCGTGCCAAGTTTCATCCCGATCCGTCCAGTGGTTCAAGCGTGATTGAGCTCCAAACTTTCGTATTTATAATATTAGTGGGATATAACCCCCCCTCCCCCACACACACACGCACACAACCCCACATACACCCCACACACACACACACCCCCCAACTTCCCCGTGGTGACCTGTTACAGCCTAGCCTACCTCACATTTTTGTTTAAGGTAAATTTAATTTACCTTAAAATTTTCATTAATGAAACATTTTCCTCGCCCCAAGAAAGACTTAACCACCATTATTAAGCAGAGAGATAATAACAGTTACCCTTAACGTACAATTAAAAGACAGGTACGAGGGGACCCTTCTACTTAGAAGACTTTAAGGTACTTTCTTAAAGAAATCAACTCACAATACATTTAAAAAGTCAGCCAAGTATACATCCTATCCTACTAATATTATAAACGCGAAAGTTTGTAAGTATGGATGGATGTTTGTTACTCTTTCACGTAAAAACTACTGAATGGATTTTAATGAAACTTTACAATAATATAGCTTATACATCAAAATAACATATAGGCTACAATTTATAAAGATACTGTGTGAATTGTCCAAAATATCAAGTAAGTAGGAAAAAATCTACCATCTGCGAGCTATTCTGGCGTGCGCTGCCAAAATCGCTAGAGTTACACATATGTAATGTATGATGGAAATGTTTATCTTAAATAGTCCTACAAAAAAGCCCGTCACAGTATATATCTATATCTTATGTGTAAGCCATTATAGCCAAAATAGTGAACCTTAATATAAGCTACTCGAAATACTAATCCTGCGCAGACGAAGTCGCGGGCACCAGCTAGTCTTATATAATGTGCTGGATTCGTAATTTTTTTTAAGTTTTGTAAATATATCTCTGATATGAAATTGATTAATGGCTTTTCTATATTTTTTCTATCCTTGCCGGCCCACTTACGTGTTGTTCTTTAATCAGTCAAATAGTAGGTACAAAAAGGCATTGTTCCTCTACTGGGGGCCTCTAATGTATTTGCTCACAAAACGCAACTGAACTGCAACTGAAACGCAAGTTTTAACACTATTCGTACTCCGCTGCGCGCAACGTTCGTGCTTCAGCTGCGTTTCAGCCGTAGCTAACGTTTAAACAAACGTCAGTCGTAGATGGAACGAACGTTTTTCTACATTTTGACAGTTGTCTCAGGTAAAAGCGAAACGCATTGCTGTCTAAATAGCGTCTGTTAAAAACTGAACGATAGGGGTTGAGCTCTTGGTAGTGGGTGGTTAAATCGGTTCGCTTTTAGCACTGCCTGGGGTGCTGGAGTGCTCCCCCAGTGACACTACAATAACATTTCAGTAATAAAAGTCAGCAGTAACAAATAGTGCTATTCGTAGTGGCGGGCCGAGGGGGGCGGGGTCGTAGGGGTCCTGACCCCCCCCCCAATTGTACACGTCAAATTGACAAACAAATATTCTTATTTTTATTTACCTAACAGTTTATTGTACACACAAACATACAGAGAAAAGAAAATTATACAAAAGGTTAAGTATATTTCTAAAGAAATTTCTTCAAGCAAGTCTTCTATTTGTTTTTTTAACCTTTTTTGTAAAATTAATTCTACTTCAATCGCGGGGCCGGGGTGGGGGGAGGGGGGGGGGGTCAGGGTGGGTCAGGACGGCTACGACACACGTCATTGTACACGTTAAATTGACAAATATTAGCACCCAATTTGCTCTACTTATTACCGTAGTACAAGGAGAGCTGGCTGGCCCCAAAAACACAGTTCTAGCCTAGTTTTACCCCGTAGTACTTCCTTATTAACTTTTATTTTAGTTCATATACATTTTTTTTATATAATTGTCTAGTTTCATGTATTTATTTACAAGGATAAAATGTTTACTGCAGCGCCCCCTGGTGAGTTGTCACCGTAACACCTATCTGAGATCATGCACCAATCAAACCCGAACCCATAACTGAAAACCGCATCATAATCGGACTAGAAGTTTTGGAGAAATGGTAACTTTGGTTTGCACAAATATCCTCTCCGTTCCGTCGTGGGTAATAAAAAATAAACAATTTTATTATTATTCAATATAACCCCCATTGCTGTGTGGTTTCCGGTAGAGTAGAATATGACACTCCAATTCTTCCCGTGGATGTCGTACAAGGCGACTGAGGGAATACATTATAAAACATCAATCAGGCCTCCCCGACCCGTCTGGCCAGCGCGGGGAGTGTAGGCCAAATCCTCCGTCTGTATCCGGCAGATGAGAGAGGGTTGTGCTCCTGCAGTGGAGACAACAATAACCTGATGATGATACCCCCCAAGTCTTTGGCTGCGACCGCGCCTGGCTATTCGACAGTCCTAACCTCACAAGTCACAAACCTCAGTACATTGTAGTACTTAGTTACATAATAGGGGCTATAAATGACAAAATGCTAGCAGTTTCAGTACGAACCACTTATACGGGGTGTAATGTAACATATGGCGGGTTTAATTTTAACGCTCGTAAAAGTTTATTCACCCTTTATAGTCATAAGAGGCTTTAAGAATTTCTAGAATACGGTTATGGCTGTAACTTTCGTGTTTAAGTTATCCTGAAGCTGAAACAAAGTAACTCAGCGATGACGTCGAGACATCAGAAGTGGCTCAACAAGCACTTTGGCGAATTATGCGGCCATAGGTTTATAAAAGTTTTTGTGAGTTGAACAAGTGCTTTGGAACTAGAATTATATCGCAATGGAAAGCTTTCGATTCGACTGTATTTTTTTTCTGCGTCGATCTGTCTATGTATATGTTTACCGTTTTTTACCTGACTAACATTTTTTATATGTTCAGGTGATTTTCGCTAATGCGACATATATCTCGTAGAATAAAAGACCTATAACAACGATATCTATGTACTACTAGATGGAGCGTTCCAAACAATCGCTCTATTCCACGCAAGTAGCCACAACTCTTTCACGTTCACAATGAAACTTGTGCAGTTCTACTCAGAACATTTAATTATTTACTAAATATTGACATTATTTAACCGTAGCGTCAATATTTAGTAATAATTAGATGTTCTGCGTAGTAACTGCACAAGTTTCATTGTGAATGTGAAAGAGTTGTGGCTACTTGCGTGGAACAGAGTGATTGTTTGGAACGCTCCATCTAGTAGTACATAGAGATCGTTGTTAACGCCCTAAAATGAAAATTAAGTGCGCGCGCTAAAGCTCCCTTCCTCAACCCATTCCCCCACCCCTGCCCTCCCCTTCCCTTCCCACCTCCATTCCACGTCCCCACCCCACTCCCTTGCGGTGGGAGGTGAGTGTCGAGCATTTACATAGTAAATCTTTAGTATTCTCTGGTAACGAGTGACTACGTTGTGGTTGGGATGCAGTTGCGCTGTGGTTCATCATCATCATCAGGTTAATTTTGTCTCCACTGCAGGAGCACAACCCTCTCTCATCTGCCAGAGACAGACGGAGGATTTGGCCTACACTCCCCGCGATGGCCAGACGGGTTGGGGAGGCCTGACTGATGTTTTATAATGTATTCCCTTAGTCGCCTTGTACGACATCCACGGGAAGAGTTGGAGTGGTCCTATTCTACTCTACCGGAAACCACACGGATTTGTATGTTTGTAACGAATAAACTCAAAAACTAATGGACCAATTTCAAAAATTCTTTCACCATTAGAATGATACATTATCCCTGAGTAACATAGGCTATACTTATAACTATAAAAATTTAGGGATCCCTACTAAACTTCAATAATGTAACCCAAGGTGTAAAAAATTAGCAATAAAATGTCTTTCATCGCATGCGCTGCGGAAACTATTGATGATAGAGCCTTCGCGTGTCTGTACATTGAAAATATTACTAGGAGCTGGAGCTGGAGCTGAAGCGGGAGGGGAAAGGGGGGCGGGAATTAACGCTTATTAAGTGTCAACTTTATTTAACTCTGTAGTCCACGCGCGCGGTGCCGCAGGCACAGCTAGTTAGTTACCTATAATAGAGAAGAACTAGCCGTTAATTATTGAAGGGCCTTATTATAATAATTAGCAGCAAGTGTAGCCGAGACCGCAGATTGGTAAGCGTGGGTTGGAATGCCCTGTCGCCAGATGGAGCGACGACCTGATAAAGGTGTCCGGAAGCGGCTGGACGCGGAGGACCGGATGTAGTGGCGTTCATTGGGGAAGGCCTATGTCCAGCAGTGGACGTACATCTAAGGGATGGTATGATAGTGACCTTCAGATCCACTGCAATAGAGTAAATCCACCGTTCAAATTGTAACCTAATTACCAGCTGCCAAAGCATTTAGTATAGTCAGTCAGCCATCATTGCAATACAATACAATACACTTTATTGCACAAACAAATACAGTTACACGTTATAAAAGTTACAAATAGTACAATTTAGGCGGTCTAATCGCTTTAAGAGATTTCTTCCAGACAACCTTTGGGTAGAAAATATTATGCCAGAGAAATTGTAGGTTGCGCTGATTAGGAAATCTATATGATAAATAGGTACTTATATATCTATATATAAATGAAATAAAATAGCAAATAAATTATAAATATTAAGTTTTTATGGTTCTATACATATTTCATATACAACACATAAATACAATACATACATGAGTAAATACATTTTGGGAGTATAATTAAATGAGAATACACTACAATAATTATAAAATATACGAAGCAAAAAGTATGATTCCAAATCGGTTCTCATTTTCATCACGAGAGAGACTTCATTACCTAGGATACTTTGTTGGGAAACCATTAAACCTATTTTTACCTTTAATAATATTTATTTTATAGAAAATCATAGTCACGTCAATGAATTTTATGCCCTAACGACCGTCGCTTTTTTGACAGACGATTCCTTGACTTCGAAGTATGTCTTAAGAGCCAATTTGTTCTGTAGAGAATCGTTAAGAGATGAGTTTAAAGAAATAAACATATTAACCGTCGTAGCTCGTTCTTCTTTCAGCCTCGTTGGCCTAGTTCCTTGGTCTTTGGACTCGACCGCTAGAGGTCGTGGGGATACTTTGTACAATTTGTACTAGCTAGTTACATCTGTCTAGTGGGCTGGTCACATCTGTTGGAGAACCGATAACCGTTGGGGTAAACGAGTTCTCGAGTGGAGACCGCGACTGGGCAAGCGTAGTGTGGGACGCCCCCTGGCTGGATGGAGTGACGATCTGCGTAGGGCGGCTGGCAGAGACTGGATGGGAAGAACCGAGGATCGGGTTCAGTGGCGCGCCTTGGGAGAGGCCTATGTCCAGCAGTGGGCTCTTACAGGCTGATGATGATGATGATGATGATGTACAAGCTAATTGAGTTCTAGATGTGAATTGTCCTATCCTTGTTTAATTTCTATTAGTTTTTAGCGGTTTTGTATTTCTCTTATCAATATGTAAAATTATATGGCAATGATGGGTCCAACTCTTCTCGTGGATGTCGTACAAGGCGACTAAGGGAATACATTATAAAATATCAATCAGGCCTCCCCAACCCGTCTGGCCAGCGCGGGGAGTGTAGGCCAAATCCTCCGTCTGCCTCCGGCAGATGAGAGAGGGTTGTGCTCCTGCAGTGGAGATAAAATAATTGTATTCTAATTATTCTATAATAAGGCCTTTATAAAAACGAGTAAAAACCTACTTTTCGGTAACAATGCGTTGGATTCTCTCACGGTACTGACTCATGTAGTGTTTTGGTCTGGTGACGCACGAGTTTCGTATAATTTGGTTTTATTAGCACCCATCGCTGACACTGCTTGGTTGAATTACCAGCTTTTTTTAAACATGCTGTTAATTCAATATTCACACGGACGTGTCGGCGATATTAACCACACGCAACCACAGCGCCGTGTGGTTTCCGGTAGAGTAGAATAGGACCACTCCAACTCTTCCCGTGGATGTCGTACAAGGCGATGAAGGGAATACATTATAAAACATCAGTCAGCCCTCCCCAACCCGTCTGGCCAGCGCGGGGAGTGTAGGCCAAATCCTCCGTCTGTCTCCGGCAGATGAGAGAGGGTTGTGCTCCTGCAGTGGAGACAAAATTAACCTGATGATGATGATGAACCACAGCGCAACTGAATCGCAACCACAACGCAGTCACTCGTTACCAGAGAATACTAAAGATTTACTATGTAAATGCTCGACACACACCTCCCACCGCAAGGGAGTGGGGTGGGGACGTGGAATGGAAGTGGGAAGGGAAGGGGAGGGTAGGGGTGGGGGAATGGTTGAGGGAGGGAGCTTTAGCGCGCGCGATTAATTTTCATTTTAGGGCGTTAGTGAAAGAGTTGCATGGGTGTCAGAATAAAGTCGGTAACCTTAAAATTATGCTTAAAGGTTCCTCAAACGACGTAAGGTACCCGTAATAAAGGACGAAGTCGCAGGCAATAGCTAGTTTCATATCGTAAGTGGAAAGGTAAAAACGCTAAAGCGAAAGTTTGACAAGTTTACAGGGGAGAGGTTTAAAGTTGTTTGTTTTTTTCGGAAAAAATTAATATCTCGTTTTCTACGAGGAGTACTTTTATGTAACTTGAAAAAAGAATCAATATAGGTCTTATTTTACGAGATATATGTCTCATTAGCGAAAATCATCTGAACATATAAAAAATGTTAGTCAGGTAAAAAACGGTAAACATATACATAGTCAGATCGACGCAGAAAAAAATACAGTCAAATGGGATATATAACTCATTTTCGACCAATGTGTCGCTTTAGCGTTTTTAGCTTTCCATTGCGATATAATTCTAGTTCCAAAGCACTTGTTCAACTCACAAAAACTTTCGGTAATGATACGGAAAGTGACAGACATAATAATCGTCTCTCACAAACTGTCATCGCCACTTTAATAACGGGCAGTTAGCGAAGTTGTGGAACAATACTAAATAATGGGGGAAAAGTTGGTCTTGGTCAGTTCCAGTTGAGTCACGAATTGATACGTAGAGTATGCCCAACTAAGACGACTAAAAAAAGGCGTGGATGTCGTACAAGGCGACTGAGGGAATACATTATAAAACATCAATCAGGCCTCCCCAACCCGTCTGGCCAGCGCGGGGAGTGTAGGCCAAATCCTCCATCTGTCTCCGGCAGATGAGAGAGGGTTGTGCTCCTGCAGTGGAGACAAAAATAACCTGATGATGATGCCCAACTGGCATGAAGATACTAGCTGATGTTTCGCGTGGATAACTTACGTATGGTGCGAATTTTAAGGACCCGCACAAAGTCGACATGACAATTGACAGCTTTCACAAATCGTCGCTTTTCTGATATTATAAAAACTTCCAGTATCATTTTTGATAGTTTGATAACAATCTAAAACATTCTGGACAAATTCCAGTCACACATTTTCATAGTTCATTTAAATGAAAATTTTCTAGAATATTCTAGAACATTCTGGAAAAATCTGGAATATTCTAGAAAAGTTTTTAATATTGTCACTCACAAACGCACTTAACGACTTTCAGCACAATCTCGGGTTTATATGAACCGTACAATGTGTTAGAAAATAGAAAAGGATAGAAGTATCCCATCACACATTTTTATCACCCACTTCCACCGACTGTAACCAAACTCCGTTACTTGCAAGTGCAGACCAAGGGCTATCTACCACTGCCACCATGAGTGGGTGGTAGTGGGTGGTTTTGGAGAAAAGGCTGGACATACATATATACACTTTCCTTGTATATGTATATAATAGATTTTATAGCTTAAAAAGCCCAGGTGTATCAGTGTTGGATGAACTAACTCCGATGTACCCCCACTATGCCCCTGTTTTATATCTTAAGGCTGCATATTTCGCTCGTGCGCTAATTTTGTGGTTTTGTGGGATTTACAATATCAAAGTACTAATAAAGCAAACTTCACCTGCATGCGTTGTAACGGGACGCTAATTTATTTATTTTATTTAATAGTCTATCGTACTCACAAATATACAAAGAAAAGAAAATTATACAAAAGGATAAGCTTATTTCTAAAGAAATTTCTTCCAGCTAACCTGCGGTGAAGACAAGGGATTATGGAGAGGCAGTAGTCGCGTGTACCTACTATATATTAAATAATTATAGAACATATAACACAATAAGCATAAACTAATAAACTATAAATACCAATACAGATACATAAATATATATGTATATATAATAGAATATAA
This sequence comes from Esperia sulphurella, assembly GCA_947086405.1. Lineage (NCBI taxonomy): Eukaryota > Metazoa > Arthropoda > Insecta > Lepidoptera > Oecophoridae > Esperia > Esperia sulphurella. The sequence goes on from OX352282.1 coordinate 8,180,191, forward strand.
TATGATATATATATATATCTAATCTTCATTTTCAGCCGAAATACATCCACTGTTGAACATAAGCCTCCCCAATAGAATGCCACGTTGGGGAATTTGCTATAATCACCAAGTTTGGTAGGCGAGTTGGTGATCGCAGCCATGATCTTAAAATACACAGGTGAACGTTACTCCAATTCTTGGTGCAATCCTTTAGTTGCCTTGACGATATCCACAGGAAGATTCGGTTTAGCCCTATTCTAAGCTCGTGGCAACAATGAATGGGTGATACTGATAATGAATATCTTATAATATAATATGTTCATGTTTCTACTGAGTGTTATAATGGTAGCCAATATACCCTCATAAAGGTAGGTCAATGTCTTATTTAAACATAGGCTAATGATAAAGTTAAATAGTACCTATTTTAGAAAAGATTCTATTAATCCTACATTTCCTTTTAACGTACCTAATTACCTTTCTGTTTGTTATTCAAGAATTATTCTCTTTTTCTAATAAACGAATTTACATCAGCTTGATTATTTAAGTCTACCCACAACCGGCCCACGTTGTGATCTTCAAACGTCAATTCATCAGCATCCGAACACTTTGATGAGCCATGTGTGTGCCATTGCAACCGACCTGCCACATTTTACGACCTCTAAATCGCTGTTGTTTCGTAGCTCCGTGACGTAGTGTTGTGGGTGGAACGCGGTTCGAACTCGGGTATTTTATTGCGTAAATTGTTTGAGCTGTCTCAAAAATTACATGTTGATATTTTGTGTAGTTTGCTTTAAGAGTGCTTTTTTGCAAGTGACGACATCATTGTTTTTCCTTTCTCTTTTATCGCAAGGCGTAACATTAGCGTTTTTTGGTAACTTCCGTCTTCCCATCATCATAAGTCTATTGTCGTCATCTGCTGGACGTAGGCCCCGTCCCATATGCTATAAATGTGGAAGGCTATCCTTTCCTATAATGTATATTAATTACTTGATTAATATCATCATCACCATCAACCTGCAGGAGTCCACGCTGGGTATAGTCCTGTCCCAAGACGCGCCACTGAACCCGATTCTCAGTTATTTTCATCCAGTCACTGCCACCCGCCCTACGCAGATCATCGCTTCATCTAACCAGGGAGAAGCTCAGACTACGCTTGCCCAGTCGCTGTCACCACCATGAGAACTCGATTGACCCACTGATATGAAATAATTTTAATTTGTGATTAAAATATAATAGATTGATTTGTATACTATCAATTTATAATATAAATACGCCACTAATGTTTATCAGCCTTTATATTAAACCTTGTATCACGATCTGCCGGAAGTTTTGTCAAATTCCCACTCGTAGGAATCTGCAGCTGTCGTGAACACAGAAACTCTATTTCCGCTTCCATCCTACGGGAATCCAATCGGCGGCTTTGTGACGTCACTCGGGAAGATTTCGTGACGTCACCTGGGAAGGATTTACCACCCCACCTTTGACGTTTAATTTTTAGACTACTTTCGGAAGTTCGGGAAGATTTTGTTATTAGAATAATGAATCAGAGACTCTGATGCAGTATTGGTAGTCGGTATATTGATAACATTATATAGTACGTGCCAGTTATACCTGCATTAAAGTACATTGACCTCATATTTTTTTTATTCTTGATGAGTTTATGCTTGACCTCAGTCTCATCTGATGGTAAGTGACGATGAGGCCTACGGTGGAGCGCGCTTACCCAGAAGCGTTTTTCGAGTTCATCCGGAAAGTGGTGGTGGTGGTGTGTGTGTTTTTATATATCCTCTTGGGTCGTCAAGACCCCCGGATGGTTAATTTTATTAAGGCGCATAAAAACGTAGTATTTAGATATTTTTTATCTACATTATACTACTCTGTCAAGAAAGTACCGGGAAAAGATCGATAATACACAAAATGTTAATTATTCATCCAACTATATTTCATCACCTTCAAAGTATGCTCCTTTAGAAGCGACACACTTACGCCAACGATGCCAAAATGGAAAAAAGTAGTGCCGATTCAACAACAACAAAATTTTTTTTTATTAAATTTGGAAGCATAAACAAATCATCCATTCCCGATACTTTTTTGACTGTATGTATGCTGGCTGACCGGTGGGATTCTTCGATACTGGGGCGGTAGATGTAGTCAAGTAGCCTCGCCGCCCAGTATCGAGCAGCCATTTTAATTACATACATACATAATGCTCACGCCTTGGTCCCAGAGGGGTAGGCAGAGACGATGTATCGCGACTTTGCGCAATCTAATGTCGCAAAGTTGCTTTCCTTCGCCCACTTTTCGCCCCGTGATACCCCTTGACATGATGTGTTGCGAACAACATCGCCGCCTTGTTGAGGTACCGCGACTAGCTAGGGAAATAATGGTCCACCTCGTCAGAGCCCCGCATGACTCGGTAAGGCTAATAGTGCCCGGAGTTCACCCAGCTCCGGAATGTCGGCACGCTTATGACCAGGCTAGCCCCTGGACACGCATCCATCGGCATTCTCCGATACTTCGGCGGTGGATGTAGTCAAGTAGCCTCGCCGCCCAGTATGGAGCAGCCATTTTTAATTATAAAATATATTTTTAAAATTGTGATAATTGTGTAACATTAGTGAATAAGAAATTTGTTACTAATACATATGGATTATATCCAAAATTAAATTTATTCTGTTCTGTTAAATGTTCTTCTATTTTTACTACGAGCTTTTTCACTTCCAAATCCATGTTCACCAACATTAAATAAAAGCCTCTCTTAAGAAAATTATTTATTTATTCAATTTGGAAAATTTAAGGTTACGTTCCTTTTCTGTCTTTGATCTCTTTGTGACTTGCTCCACAATTCTAATGTTATATTCACAAAGAACGATTTATTTCGAAATTGTTGTATTCATTTTCCTGAAAACGTGAAAACGGATCTAATATTTCCTTTCAACTGACGAATTTACAAATTCCTAAAACATTTTCAACGTAAGGTAACAATGGGTTAAACTATCAAATGTGCTTGACCTACCTCTCCCCTCGCTTTTCATACAAAACTGACGACATCGGGGACAATACCCACACTTCCATATATCAAAGTATACTGGGCATCGTATGTAGAACCATTTTATATTGACATCTTTTGGAGTGCAAAAGTAGACATATAGAGGTTCAAGTGAAACTGGTATTTATCAAAAGGAACATACACTCTACAAAAGATTTGGCTTTGTGATATTGCTGTTATATTTTCTAAGAAATGTTTAGAACGAGTTCTCTTTAAAATCTTTTTAGAATTTCTGTTCGAGGTGTTTGAAGGCTTTTAAAGTGATTCGTGTTAGGTGTTTCCTGTTTATAGTCAGATTATTATTTGAAAAATGTTAACATATTCTCTATAACCGGATACGGAAATATACTTTGTTTTAAGAACGGCATCAGTAGATATATTTAATAACTTTATATATACTTCTCGCTCTTTGCAATAGTGACTGAAGACTATTATTTTCTAAAGTAAGAAAAGGATGTTCAAGAATCAAATTAGTGACGGCCCCAAACGGAATGAAATGAGGTACGTGAATTAGTATATATCAGTAGCTATACCTACTCATTTATTCTATGTATAGTACAATATTTTATTATAAAATTTCAATATCCATGCACATTTTATTTTTATTCTTTTTGACCTACCGCTTGTTTTAGCTTTTCCCACAGTGAAGGTTGGCTGGAAGAGATCTCTTATAGAGATAAGTCCACCTTTGTACACTTTTATGTTATGCCCTTTTTTTTTGTAAAATTTATGTGCAATAAAGAATATATAAAGGTTGATGAATGTGAGTGATGCTGGTGAGGTGTGTCAGGATCGAAGGTGGATCGTCAGGAAGAAGTAGGTATAGTTATAATATTTGGTAATTCCAATTCAGATTGCGATGAGTTAGGACTACATTTGGAGTAGTGTAGCATAGTAGAGTAGTGGGCGTGGGAGTGGGACTAGGTCAGGATGTGCGCATGGGAGTGGGTGTGGTCGTGGGCTTGGAGTCGGTAAACAATAGTGTAGTCCACGCGAGCGGAGCCTCGGGCACAGCTAGTCAATATTTAAAAATGAGTCCCACAAAACCTTAAGTGACGTATTATTAAATTCGTAGTAGATGAATAGGTGTTTCTATTTATGATTCTGAATATGAATATACTGACTCACGTATGAGATAACTTCTATAACCATATGTTTTATAGCCCAGGTAGTTAACACATAAACAATTATTACTGTAGTAGTAGTTATAAACAACTAGGCAAAATGTTTACGAGCCCTTTTATGTTCGCTGCCGTATTTACTCATAAAATTATTATCTGTGTCTGGAAACTAGTGAGTTGGCACCGACAATAAATGATACAGAATTTTGCAGTTTGTACACATTGTTATCATTTTACGAATAACTACATTTGCAAATACATTGTACACGGGTCTTACAGGCGAATAATTACTCACATTTCAGTCATCTCATTATATTGTTAATATTTTACGAATAACTACATTTGCATATACATTGTACACGGGTCGTACAAGCGAGTATTTACTCACTTCTAGTTATCTCGCTATACCACGGCCAAGTTATCTGGTCGTGCATCGGACAAATTTAAATAGTAACAGTAATTATTTTTTCACAAATAGCTACCACATAACAAATGTAGATATTTTACAAATTTTTATTCTTTTGTTAGTTTTTTTTTGTTAATTTTGGTACAATAAAGTGTTTCCTCCCCAACCCGTCTGGCCAGCGCAGGGAGTATAGGCTAAATCCTCAGTCTGTCTGCGGCAGATGAGAGAGGGTTGTGCTCCTGCAGTGGAGACAAAAATAACCTGATGATGATGAAAGTGTTTACATGCATACATGTTATATAAACGATGGCAGCGACAATAATACAGTATTTTGCACTTTGTACAAATTCTTATCATTTTGCGAATAACTATATTTGCAAATATATTGTACACGGGTCTTACACGCGAGTATTTACTCACTCTCAGTCAGTTTGCTATACCACGGCCAAATTACCTGGTCGAAATATCGAGAATATGTAAATATTTTAACAAATAACATAAACAAGCAATAACGATTTACAATGGTATTATATAAACGATAGCAACTACAACAATACAGTATTTTGTACTTTGTACAAATTGTTATCATTTTGCGAATAACTATATTTGCAAATACATTGTACACGGATCTTACAAGCGAATAATTACTCGCCTCTTCAGTCAGCTCTGTTACACGCTATTTCTCAAAACGTAATTACATAAAAAAGTTGAAATTTCGATAAATAAATTTTCCAGAAACGTAATAAAATTGAACAGCCTGTTCATTTTATTATTTTACGTCCTGTATACCGCAGCTGTCCCAACCTTACGCGACCACAAAAACGGCTCTCACCGAGATTTTTTCTCCAACAAGATTGATGATTTGTCAAAGTTTGCTAATTTTCGACGCAGCAGGCCTAATGAACCCGCCCCGCCCCCCGCAGCCGGGCAAGGATGGTATTTCAACCTGCTTAGGTTTTCGCCATTTTCTTATGTAGGCCAGCTTGTTTGGAAACTTTTTAAGATGGATAGGTATATTGGAAAATAACAAGTACAAAATAGAAAATGTACAAACGTGGCTTAAAGTTATCTCTTCGACTCAACCAGGAAAGAAATTTATGATGAATCAGCAAGTTTATTCGGACGCGATGTGGATCGGTCGCAGAAGGTAAAAATACCTGGCTCAAGTGAAATTCCACGCGGGAGAAGCCACAGCTATATTAATATCAAATTCAAACTGGCAGCTACAAAGTCGGTACTTAAGAGCAGTAACATATTACACGGCGTTGAAAACGTTAAACAAATTCTCAGTGTGGGCGCACCAGTTCGCCGGTAGAGCGACTTGCTGGCTCAACGCAAATGTTGTAATAGTTTCCCTCCGGCTTTACCTGAGTACTGCTTGGTACAAGGCGCAAAGAACTTCCAGAAATACTTCTATTAAAAAATTAAGTGTTTATTAATAATACCACAGGCTTTTCGTTGAAGGAAAACATCGCAAGGAACCCTGCATATGTCAAAGAAGAAATTCTGAGGCGTATTTGAAGTCCCAAGCGTGGTGATTATTGCAAATCATCCAATGGACAACTTACCAAAAGTGGTATTCTATTGGGGAGGCCTGTGTCCAGCAGTGGACGTATTTAGGCTGATGATGATGTGAAGTCCACCAAGTCGGCTTGGGGCACCGTGGTCAGGGGTTTGGCATCAAAGATCCTGAAGGGTCGAAGTGTCGCCAGGTCTTCCTGGCCCCCTAAGAGGATAAGATGTATACAATATGATGAAAAAGATTGTCTAAAGCTGAAGCAACATTATTACCAGGCATCTTTATCATTCAAATAAACTTCTATTTTATAACAGCTTTTTTACGATTTTTAAGATTTCCTCTGGTAGTTTGTTATAGAAGCAACATTGCCTCGTGAACGATTTTCTGACCTTGCTACCAGTCAAAGTCAAAATCAAAATCATTTATTGCATATGAGTACACTTGGTACATTTATACAGGTAATTTTTTTATCGACTACCGCTTCCTAGGTGTTAGCGCTGTGAAGAAGAAACGGTGCAACAAACTTCACGCAACACATATTTTAAAAATCAAGTTTGCAATTAGTTATATAAAAATGGTGCGAAGCTGAAGCAACATTAGTACCAGGCATCTTTGTCATTCAAATGATCGTTTATTTTATAATAGGCTTTCTTACAAAAATGTTTTTAATGTGATTCTTAAACTCTCTGTCTGTCACATTTAAGATTTCCTCTGGTATTTTGTTGTAGAAGCGTATACATTGCCCCGTGAACGATTTACTGACCTTACTAAGTCTTAGTCTTGGTAAAACAAGTTTATTTTTATTTCTTGTATTATTACTGTTATTGTCACAGTGCCTCAAAAAGAGAGATATTTTTTTTCTGACATATTAAATAATCTAATCAATAAGACAAATAAATTTTTATTTCTTCTATCGTAAAAACTGGCTCTTGTTAACTTTCGATTTTTTTGACAACATCGTAAATTATACAGTGATTGTGAGCATGATCAAGAAGTTCGAAGTCGCTTAGCAAGCTATAGGATTGCTACAAAGAGTTTCTTAGAACAACAAGAACTGGAAAGAAGATTCTAGTGCCAGATACAGCTGTATCCACCTATTTCTGCTGCCAAAGAATATAGCTAGTACTGGTTGTCATCCGGTTTGAAGGGCAGAAGGTCCATTGTTATTATAGATACACTAGGAATTCCTAGTCGTCAGGGTGGAGAGGCTCGTGTGGCCGTTGGTGACCGCTTAAGAATATGCATTGGCCACAATCACATATCAAAACGACTATTGTCTTTGGGGCAAACGAGTTTTGATGATGAAATGATCTGTGCTCAGACACAAGGCTTCCGATAATCATGTTATGTGAAGAAAAATCCATAATCGTAGGATTCTCAATACCATTTTAACCAGTTTCAGAAAATTTACTTTACCTTAATTTGACATTACGAGATAACTGCATATTGTCGGATAATTGTTATATAGAACACTAGCTGTAGCCCGCGAACTTAACATCACAAATTATTATGTATTTCCTACTCACTTGATATTTTGGACAATTTACACAATATCTTTATAAATTGTAGCCTATGTGTTATTCTGATGTATAAGCTATATTATTGTAAAGTTTCATTAAAATCCATTCAGTAGTTTTTACGTGAAAGAGTAACAAACATCCATCCATACATACAAACTTTCGCGTTTATAATATTAATAGTAGGAAGGATAGGATATTCGCTTATGACTTGAGACTTGTTAGGGTTTGCCTTTGGATTGTTAGCGTTTACGATTCCGTTTCAGTCAGCGTGTTTTTGAGGGGTTGGAGCTGCGGCTGGCTTCGGCGGGGGTTTGTATTTTATACGTGTTTTTGTTGTTGTTGTGAGTTTAAGTTATTTATTTATTACACAATTACAGTGTTGTATCTATTTAAACGCTTTATTGTACCAACATTAACAACAACAAAAACAAATAAAAGAATAAAGTTGTGTACTACGGACTTATCCCACTTGGGGATCTCTTCCAGTCAATTTTAAAGTAACTGAAAGGACTGGTATAATGCGTTTAGTACCAAAATGATAAAAAGAAACGTAACCAACAAATATACACTTACATTAAAGTATGCATATAATATTACATAAACATAAATGGTACGATATATACACGAATCAACATAAATGGCTCGATTCTGAAGGCACAACGTTAAAATTGGACAGCACTAAAACTGTTGCTATCCTTGTCACACAGTATTATGAAGATAAAGACGAAATCAATTTTAGTGCTGTCAAATTTTAACGTTGTGCCTTCAGAATCGAGCCCAATACAAATTTAACATTACTATTTATAAATAAATAAAAATATAAAACAAAATCGAACTATACACTACAAATAAAAAACTGACTCCAGTTCGTCCCCTGCTGGCAGAGTATCCAGGAGACTGGCGGCATAGCCTCGCTGGATTGCGAGGCTTACGCGCTGGGCAAAGTAGCCGCCAGCTCTGGGCGTACTAGAATTAGCTCATAATATAACTATCTATATATACATTATATATACATAAACCCACATACATAAACATAATACATAAATAAGATACATACTTAAAGTTTCTTTTAAGAGCTTACTTGATGCTCTTTCTTCTCATCTATTTCTTGTTTTATGTCATATTATTAATTAATTATATTCAAAATATTCAAAAAAATTTCACGCCTAATTATGGCAGAATATGTTGGCCAACTATCTATATTATCAACACATTAATACCATATTCCAGCAAATAAATTGAATTTAATTAAATTTCATTTCACGTCTTTAACAAAGAAGCAAGGCTTCAAAACCTCCATATCATCCACAGTTTCATTAGCAAACGGAAGATTAGATTAGATTTATTTATTTCACTTTTACATCTTAAAAATTCAATTTTACGTGTTATTCTAAGATGGTAATAGGGATCGTCATAAAATAAAATAATGTACAAAATATAAATTACAATGTCAACAATTCAAATAATGTCATAGTATATAACATACTGTCTATGTCAGTATACATTAAAAAAAATATTCAAAATACACTTGGTATTATCACAAATTATATTAAACGTCAGAGGGCCCACCAATTTCATTTTTTAGAAAAATCATTTATGGAATTATATTCATTTTCCAACAAAAGGTTTTTCAGTCGTCGACTAAACGTTTCGTCATTGGTTTCGTTGCAGTTCCTCCTTGGTTCTCGTTATTTATTGATGATTCTTTAACCACCAACAGAGACCCGCCATCATCATCATTAGTCTGCAAATGTCCCCAGGCTATTAATTCCTTTATTTAACTGCACAACCTATCTTTTTGTGTTATTCTTATCCTCTACCCAATGGTTGTCTGTTCGCTTTTAGCGATAAGACCACCTAGATGTATGTTAAGTTACTTATTATTGTATGTTCTTTATTTTTTTTACGTGCAATAAAGAGTAGCATTCTCCTGTATATATTAAGATCATTACTGCGATCACCAATCCGTCTGCCAAGCGTGGTGATTATGGCAAAGCTCCCAATGGACAGCCCACCAAAAGAGGTATTATATTGGGGAGGCTTATGTTCAGCAGTGGACGTATATAGGCTGATGACGAATAAATAGTAATTGAATTGAATGTCCACTGCTGGACATAGGGTTTTGTAGTCACACTGTTAAATATAGCCTTTGGCCCTCATTGGGCGTTACCACATGCTATCCTTCTTCTCTGTTCACAAACCGAACATTTCAGTAAAAGTCTTACCGTAACTTACAGCACAGTCCAGACCACAAATTACCAAAATACTTTAATTAAAATGTGCAGAGCGTAGAAATTTAAATGTCTGTCGACACAAATTCAGCCAGACGCAATCGCAGGATCGCAGTCGTAATTCCTGCGGCGTCGATCGTAAAGCACCATCTCGGAATGAAATGGTAGGGTCATTCCTGGGAGAAGCGTTCTTCGCGTCAAATTCGAGGCTCTTATTTTTCCTCATGACGTTATCTATAACGTCTACGTGAGATTGACTCGTTTTTAAGCTTTCTTTTCCCATGTATTTTTGGTTTTCACCAGTAATGAGGAAACATATATGACACGAATCTGACGCGAAGAACGCTTCTCCCAAGAATGAGCCTGTAAGTATTGAGGAAGAAATAACTAAGTTGCGGTAAGAAGACAGGCAGAGGATAGTGAAAGGTATAGCTAATTAGATTAGGTCGAATTCCGATCACACATTTACAATTTATTTGGAATAAAATTTGTTTCGTCTTTATTTCATAACTAGCTGTGCCCGACTTCGAGTACGACTCTGACCCGGATGCCCACTCCCACACCTACGCTAACTACAGATCCAAATGTAGTCCTAACTCATCGCCATTTGAATTGTACCGAACAATATAATTATACTTCATTGTTATACTGCATACTAACGTATTTAAAAACTAAAAATTCACATAACGTTTGATTGAGTAAGCCGATTGCGATGAAATAAAGACTAAATATTACTCCGCGTCATGCCCTATGTTTCTGTGGAAAGTCCATCAAAATCAGTTCAGTAGCTTTTACGTGATACTGCACGCAAACTAACAGACAGAAACAAAAACAAAAATTATCGAATTGTGTTCCATTACTATCCTTAGACTTAGAAAAATTTAGTACTGTCAAGTTTTAACTTCATGCCTTCAGTATCGGGCCATTTGTAATATGTCCTTATTAAGGAGTCTAATTTTGACATCTTTTTTATAGATTTTGTTTTTACAGTCGTCTGTCAATGATTGATGTACGTAGAGTTTTATTTGTTTCTTTTGAAAACTGATTTTGATGGGTGATTTCTTTCAGTTAATATATTTGGGAAGCTAAAAAAATATTAGTCAGTTATTATTAGTGCTCTATCATATATATACAACCTCTATAGGCATCAACGTGTGCTTCCCGGCTTAAAATACGGTCACCCCTATCTTTCCCGTGGGTGTCGTCAAGGCGACTAGGGGATTGCATCAGGGACGGGCAGCAACGTTCTCCTGTGTGTGTATGTTAAGATCATTACTGCGATCACCAATCCGCCTGCCAAGCGTGGTGATTATGGCAAATCCTCCAATGGACAATTTATCAAAAGTGGTATTATATTGGGAAGGCCTATGTCCAGCAATGGACGTATTTAGGCTGATTATGATAGGCACCGCACTGTGACGTCGCACATGAAATAATAAACTGTCAAAAAAGCATGTTTTGAGAAAACAAAGCAAAAGTTTAAAAAACTATATAAACAAAACGGCTAAAGAAAAGAACGCAATTTTGACTTATTTACTAAGACTACGATTATGACTCGCTCTTACTGCCTTGTCTCACACCCTGTAAGGTTGGCTGGAAGAGATCTCTTTTAGAGATAAGCTCGCCTTTGTACTCAACACTGCATTTTTTGAGTTATGACAATCTATAGTTTCATGTGCGATGTGTTCGTGAACGGCATGGGACGACTGATGACGGAATGAAAGGGAATGCTAGAGAGAGGAATGCCTGTTTCGTCTATAGCATAAAAAGTTATTGTACCGCAATGGAATAATAATCTGTTATTTTTAATGTCTAAATTATAAAAATCAGTAACATACACGCCGCCAGATGGACCGACGACCTAAAGAAGGTGGCCGGAAGCGGCTGGATGCGGAGGGCGGAGGACCGGGTGTGGTAGCGTTCATTGGGGAAGGCCTATGTCCAGCAGTGGACGTCTAAAGGCTGACATGATGATGATGATGAACATACAACTCGCTGGAACGAACTCTAACGAAGTTGATAAGATAAGTTAATCTTACAGAGGGCGATTTCTTTCAGTAAATAAGAATTTCGGCAGCTATAAAAAATACGGGTCCGTTATTTTAGAGTGCGCTATAACATTTATTAAAACGAATCAAATACCTTTCCTTGTTATTAAGGCTAGATAAGATAAGATAAGGTAAGACAAGATAAGATTTTTATTTATTCATTATGAGTCCGATCTCTTAACTCTGCTATTTTTATCTTTATCTTCTTAGGGGGCCAGGAGGACCTGGCGACACTTCGACCCTTCAGGATCTTTTGTGCCAAACCCCTGACCACCAACGGTGCCCCAAGCCGATTTGGTGGACTTCACATACGCCTCAGAATTTCTTCTTCGGCGTATGCAGGTTTCCTTACGATGTTTTCCTTCACCGAAAAGCCTGTGGTATTATAAATAAACCGTACTTAAGTTTCGTAAAACTCATTGGTACGGGCGGGGTTTGTACCAGGACCTCATGAACGTGAGGCGAGTGCACAACCAACCGGCTACCACGGCTCTTAACTCTGCTATTTACAAGAGCATGCAAATGTTTACATTAATAATAACAATAATACTTAATGAAAATAAAACTAAAACTTTTCAACTACTTAAACTAACCTATTTTATTTTTCTTTGTAAAACTTTTCTAGTCAAGCTTCCTTCGGAATTATCAGTGCCGCTTCAGTCCTAACTCAGTCTATTTTAGTTAGGTTAAGGGATAATATATCACATTTTGAATGCAGTAAAGGCCTGACTCTCTACCACTTGGAGTATTCAAATACAAAATTCAAAATATATTTATTCATAAACACAGGTGATGTATAGGATGCAGAGAGCCCTGTTTTTGCCCTTTGGGCACATGAAAGCATTTAATGTGTTATTAAACTTGATCAAAGCAGACAAACGGACAACTTGTGTATTATAAGTACATAATTATGAAATTAATTTATTTAAAATTTTAAGGAACATGTTTAGTAATGTCTCTTTAACCTATCTACTTAAAACTATATAAAATTGTCATTTAGAAAAATTATTAATTGCATAATGAATCATCATCAGGTTATTTTTGTCTTGACTGCAGGAGCACAACCCACTCTCATCTGCCGGAGACAGACGGAGGATTTGGCCTACACTCCCCGCGCTGGCCAGACGGGTTGGGGAGGCCTGATTGATGTTTTATAACGTATTCCCTTAGTCGCCTTGTACGACATCCACGGGAAGAGTTGGAGTGGTCCTATTCTACTCTACCGGAAACCACACGGCAATTTAACACGTTTGTATATCGACAAAATCTGCGGGTCAGCATCTTCGTGGCGAGTTGAGATGATGACGTAAATAAATGAAAAGGAAACTTCTCAGCAGTAAATTTACAGTCTCAAATTACGCTTGGCGTAGCAACAAACCTGTATAACAACTTTCATCCACTTCTGAAGGAAAATAACAAATTTCCTTATAAAGTAAGTAGATTACCTTTATCTGAAAATAGCTTGAGCCTCAAAGGATAATTGAATGAACGAATGACTGAGTAAATTGATCGAGTGAATGTGTGAATCTTTTCGTAACTAAATAGGATAAGATGTTAGTTATAAGCAGAGATCGGAGCAAGGAAGATTAAATGAAAATATTTAATTCGGTAAAAATGCATTAAATGTTAGTTACAGTAGCTTAATCCCTAATGTTAGTAAACATACATACATACATACATACATACATACATAATGCTCACGCCTTGGTCCCAGAGGGGTAGGCAGAGACGATTGATCGCCACGCGATACTGACACACCTCACTACCCTCACTCACATTCATCAACCATTTCATGCACCTTCTTTTATTTTTCTCACTGCGGACCCCAGCCTTTTTGAGGACGTTACTAATTTGATCATTGAATGTCCTCCTAGGACGACCTCTAGCTGTAGTTCCTTCCACATTCGCACTGTATATTACTTTTGTCACTCTTCTTTCACTCATACGCTGTAAATGTCCAAACCAACGCAACATACCCTTCTCTTCCTTCGTAACTACATCTTCTTTGAAACCACACTTCTCACGTATCACTGAATTCCTCACTCTGTCACATAACTTCACTCCACATATTTTTCTTATAGACCGCATCTCAACCGCATTTATCCTGCTTTCATGATTCTTCTGCCATACGCAACATTCACTACCATACGTCAGCGTAGGAACCAGAACAGTACTACGCACAGCCATCCTTGCCTTTTGAGACATGATGTGGCTGGACACAAGGCTATTGATAGCTCCATTCACTGCATTTCCTTTCTTTACTCTCCTTTCAATATCTTCTTCACACTTTCCATCCCTTGTGAACAAGCTCCCCAGGTTGAGCAAGTGAAATATTTTGTATACCGATTTCTGTGGGCCGTACTACCCTGTGACCTTTTTTAACCTTATCTCGCCTTCCGCGAGAATATGCAAAGAATGATGCACTAAGCCTAGCATATCCCCTGGATTTGCCTACCCGCCTCTAAGGATGCGAAGGCCTTATATACGTTAAAGGATTTTCTGCTCTCCGTGTTATCACTCGATTTCCACCAATGGAAATGGGCTGGTATGTTTCTTATTTTATTTTCAATCGTTTTTCCTTATTATTGGATTGTTTTTAAAACAAAGATTTCAATCTGAGACTGGATTCTTATTTTATTTAATTATTCTGAAACCTACAGCTAGTTTACAAAAATATATAATACAGTATAATATAAATTAAACATTAACCTTTAACAGATTTCTAATATATAAACATAAAAATTATTGCATAGGGTAATAAAAGTAGATAAAAGTAGGAAGGTACAAAAAAAATATATTTAAATAGAAATTTAAAACAGAATAGAAATAAATTATGTTGAGTGCGTGTACGTGAGCAGTGTATGTGTCTGTGTGCGTGTGCGCATGTGTGTGTTACTGTATACGAAATTATCAATGAAATTATCTTACTAATATTATAAATGCGTAAGTTTGGATATTTGGATGTTTGTTACTCAATCACGCTTCAACCACTGGATAGATCGTGATGAAACTTGGTACACATATAGATTAGGTCCTGGAATCCTATTCCAGTACGCATAGGATAGTTTTTATCCCGAAAAAATAGCCTGTTCCTACGGGAAAACATAATAATTTGTGATTTTAAGTTGTCCACGCGGACGAAGTCGCGGGCCACAGCTAGTCAACAATAAAAAGAAATCATAAGTTTTGTGCTGATTTCCGCCGTTCCTTGGAACTAAACATTTTTGCGAAATCTCGCTAAAACTTGTTTTCGGCACAAGAATAGTACCAAGGCATTCTTTCTTCACAAATCTTGCTTGTTGTTTTGTTGTGTCCACTTTAAAACGCGGATTAAAATCCTTCTTTGAAACTTTCAACATTTAAGTGAAACTGGGAGGAACTTGTTGCGAATCCAGGAATCGCTCTCGTCGCTGTTTCTTAAAACTTTTTGTAAAATTTCGCACGCTTGTGGAACCAGCATTTAATAATAATATAATAAATGTCACAGACATTCACACCAATTATCCAGTCCCAAACTAGGCAGAGCCTGTGGTATGGTTACTAGATAACGGATAAACATACTTAAATAAATATATAAACATCCAAGACTTGGGTACAAACATTCATATTCATCATACGAACATCTGCCCCTAGCTGGATTCGAACCAGCAAACTTCGGCGTGGCAGTCCGAGGGGTATCCGTTCCGCCACGGAGGTCGTCAAAGTTTATCGTATGACATTTAATTACGAGCTGCGGTCTAGGACGGGTACGGCTGCTTTGTTGCACTGTTATGACCAGCCGAGGGCCACGTCACCAACCTAACATGAGATGCATCGATTACTTCAGATGTGTTGGATTTTCTTCACCGTTTGAGTGCAGTCAGTTAATGTAAATTATCATATTAACCAACGACCTCTTCCCTTCCACAATGGACGCCACTACATCCGGCCCTCCGCCCTCCACATCCAGTAGCTCCGGCCACCTTCTTCAGGTCGTCGGTCCACCTGGCGGCGGGGCGTCCTACTCTGCGCGTGCAGATCCGCGGTTTTCATTCCAGATCCATACACTTTTGTACACAGTTTAATTCCTCTTTTATTATTGTTGTTATTTTTGGTACAATAAAATAGCGTTTACATACATACATATAATCCGTCTGCCCCAACGGCCGTCGGTTTTTGTACAAGTTTGTACAAATTCTTTCCAGTCTGGATGTCATATTTATGATTTGTAGAAATCTTAATCGTCAGTGTCTGGTATGGATGTTTTTACATTTGTGAATTGTCCAAGCCTTAAGTTTAATTTCTATAGCACATAAGAAAATCGTATATTCCGTTTCAGAAAAGAAAATAATATTTACCAACAAATTATATTACGAATACAACAATAATCAGTGTATATTTGTTGTATGTATGTAAACGCATTATTGTACCAAAAATAACAACAACAACAATAATAAAATAGGAATTAAACTGTGTACAAAGGCGGACTTATCCCACTTAGGGATCTCTTCCAGCCAGCCTTAGTGTAACCGAAAGGACAAGTATAATGCGTTTAGTACCAAATTTGTTGTAATGGAGTAATGTGGATTATTAGTGAAGTAAAGACTGGCAAATGATTTGTTCGTCACTACTGTTTGTTCCTGGTATAGAATATATTTTGGGATTAGAAATTTATCCTCTAACTAATAGGTAGTTGTTCGCGACCTCTTCCATTTAGTAGTCACAATACAAAATAACAAGCTAGGTACTTTTTTAAAAGCCTAAGTATTAAAATTTCACTGTACAAAATAATACACAGTTTTACACGGCACGAGGGCCCGTCCACGTCAGCGCCGTAATTTATGATCTGCCCTTAAATAAAGTGCGTATCTTCAGCTTGTAGCGCTAAGAGGTAGCTGACCCTACTCCGTAAGAATTTCGGATAATAATTTTAACTACAAAGTCATTGTATACGAACGGGTTATATGCTATATTCTGATAAGAATTTGGCGTGTAATTACGATAGTTAGACTCCGAATGCTTATCCAAATGCCTTCAGGGGGCTGATGGGGCTGCGACGTCACTGCAGTGCGTCAGGGATGCTGGTAGAAGCTGGAGTAGATAGCTTCTCTAGCATTGTTAGAAAGCGTACGCTTCCCTGATCCAACGGGCGAGGGGCAGCTCCAACAGTCTTCTGCAGACTGTGGCGGCGAGGCTGGACGTGGACAGTGCTGTTATGCAGCACTGGTACCGCTTCCACCTCGTCAAAGAAACTATGAAAAAATATAAATGAAATCATTTATATTTTTTTAATTTATCAAGTTAGTTACACAGTAATAAGGTATCAATGTTACTTACACTCTATAGGCAACGCCTGAAATAAATGATTTTTATTTGATTTTTATTAGATAAGTCATGCTCGAGGCAGTGAGATTTCTATCTAAATAATAAACGTAATCAATTTACATCACCCTCTCCGTCTGCCTCCCCTCCCCCTCTGCATTATCCCCCTCCCTCTGCCCTCCCCCTTCCCCACTTACACAGACTTACATAAATCTCTTAGAATAGGATCACCTTCAGACGTCCAATGGGTGTTGTCAAGGCGAGCTGTCCACTTGCCAAGCGTGGTGATAATGGCAAATCCCCCAATGGACAGCCCCCCAATGAGGCATTCTGTTTGGGGAGGATTCGGTTCAGCAGTGGACGTATTTCGGCTGATGACGAAGTCATGCTCGAAGCAGTGAGCATTTCTATCTAAATATTAAACATTATCAATTTTTAATCATGTGTTTACTTCTATTTACATCCCTCCTATCCCCCCACCCTTCCCCCCACCTCACACACAGACATATACTTCGCACAAATAATACTGATTGCTCTGTTACTGTCCTATTATTTGATAAGTTACTCAGACAAATTACTGTCTAGTCAGAGAATATTAAATATTACTGCGTAAATAAGCGACCCCCCCTCGCCAGTTAAACGTCGCCCGCAAAATAGAGCACGGCTGGCAGTACGTACAGCTGAGCCGGCGCCATCTTGTCCCTCTATCGATCGACTATGTTCGTGCGCTGGGTGCAGTAGCCCTAGAATAATTTACGCACACACACAAACGTGTACGGACAGGCTGGTTCGCCTGTAGTAGTAATGACATCTGTTAACTTGTAAGGAGTGCTGGGGGGATGTGATCTAGTAGAAAGTATTTTTAACCGACTTCAAAAAAGGAGGAGGTTCTCAATTCGACAATGTTTTTTTTATTTATTCAGAACTAATTGTGAGTTATTGGCATACATAAGTAATGATGGTTTTTTTATATGCTCTGGATTTTGTAACAATAAATTAAATAAGTTAATTTGTAAGATTTTTGGTAATTCAGTAGTCATTTGATTGAAAAATACATACATAACATACATAATGCTCACGCCTTGGTCCCAGAGGGGTAGGCAGAGGCGATGTATCGCTACTTTGCGCATTGAAAAATTCCTTCAAAATCTTCCTGAGCGGTGTACAAATATTTTGATATCTTATTAAAAAAATGTTATGTGAATATTACACAGAGTGTTACGGAAGATTTATTTTGCCATTGACATTAATTAGGCATTTATTAGTCGAATTCATTACATACCTAGTATCCAGGTGTCACAACACAATAACCACAAAATCCTATCCTATCCTACTTCCTACTAATATTATAAACGCGAAAGTTTGTAAATATGGATGGATGTTTGTTACTCTTTCACGTAAAAACTACTGAATGGATTTTAATGAAACTTTACAATAATATAGCTTATACATCAGAATAACACATAGGCACAATTTATAAAGATATTGTGTGAATTGTCCAAAATATCAAGTAAGTAGGAAAAAATCTATAAGTGTCATATGCTATATAATTTATAAAGTTCCGTGATCCACGCGGACGAAGTCGCGGGCAGACAGCTAGTAGTAAATACTAACGGTTAAACGGTGAGAAGAACCGAGGATCGGGTTCAGTGGCGCGCTTATGGAGATGCCTATGTCCAGCAGTGGGCTCTTACAGGCTGATGATGATGATGATGAACGGTTAAACATTACAAATAGTGCAATGTCAAAGAAAACGAGATACTTAAGTCAGTGTTTCATCATCAGGTCATTTTTGTCTCCACTGCAGGAGCACAACCCTCTCTCATCTGCCGGAGACAGACGGAGGATTTGGCCTACACTCCCCGCTCTGGCCAGACGGGTTGGGGAGGCCTGATTGTTGTTTTATAATGTATTCCCTTAGTCGCCTTGTACGACATCCACGGGAAGAGTTGGAGTGGTCTTATTCTACTCTACCGGAAACCACACGACAAAAGTCAAAGTTTAATTCCTGTTAATTATTAGTATATTGATTTTATTGAGTAAGGAGTATCTATGGTCTAAAAACAGTTTTCCAAATATAAAAAAATACCAAAAAAATCATACAATTTATACGCCACAAAGTACAGAACAAGGAGCAAAAACGAATTCATTCAGACTCGGAAGGCGATTTTAGCGCTCACAGTACGAATTTTAAATATCTTCACTTGCGTGTTTGTCTCCCGTGCACAAACATATGTTATATGTGTATGTGTGCGAGACACAAAGCGCTTAAAAGCATTCGTGTATGAAACGTTAATGTATTACATATGTTACAGGTTTTCATTTGCGCTCCTTCGTTATTGTTCTGGGAATTATGGAGTGCGGAGTCGAATTTTCTTCCACGGAATTTAGAAACGCCGGCTTCTCGTATAAATATGCAGGGACGCGAAATGATTAATTCTTGTAGCTGTAAGTTCAATTTGAAAAAACACCTTAGAACCAACGATCTCAATGTACTACTAGATGGAGCGTTCCAAACAATCGCTCTGTTCCACGCAACTGCGGCTCCGGGAGCCGCAACTCGGTTACATTTGGAAGAGATCTGTTTTAGAGATAAGCTCGCCTTTGTACACAACATTTAATAATTGAATTTTGTTTTAGTATATGTCATTAAAAATTAATTACACAACCGTGGAAGAATTGCCATGAAGGTTTGTTACTACACGATCTCCGTGGAGGAACGGGGTAGCTCTCGGACTGCCACGCCGGAGGTTGCGGGTTCGAATCCCGCTAGGGGCAAATGTTCGCATGATGAATATGAATGTTTGTACCAAGTCTTGGATGTTTATATATTTATTTAAGTATGTCTATCCGTTATCTAGTAACCATAGCACAGGCTCTGCCTAGTTTAAGACTGGATAATTGGTGTGAATGTCTGACATATTTATTATTTACATTATTTGTTAAACAAAATATGTAGTTGCAAACTTTAAATGTCAGTCTTTCAACGTTCGTATAGTTAATGTTGAATTTCAGGAAATACTTCGAGAAAATTGGCCAAACAGACCGACGATCTGAAGGTGGATGGAAGCGGGTGTGCTGGCGTTCATTGCGGAAGGCATATGTCCAGCAGTGGACGTCTAAGAGCTAATACTAAATCAAACTGACACATTTTATCTCTTCTTCATCTAAAACATTACCCTTTTCTTTTGCGCAGTCGAGTAATATTAATTTCATGTACTAAAGACACAATAAAACACAAAATTGATAACGACATCGCTCCTCACCTGTCACGGAGAGTGAACGATTGAATGAACGAACGAGTGAGTGAGTGAACGGACGACCGAGTGATTGAATTAGATGCGTGATCCGTCATCCCACGGCCGGCTAAACTTTTGAGAGAAATTTGATGTATTGTGTTTGAATTGTTAAAAATCTGTCCATGTATATTTTTTCGTACTAGCTGTTGCCCGCGACTTCGTTTACTTACATTCTCTTATAAAACAGGAATCCCTCTTAAAAAGAGATGAAATATTTATTTCATCATCTTATCAGCCCTTAGATGTCCACTGTTGGACATAGGCCTCCCCAATAGAATGCAACTTTTGGTGGGCTTTCCACTCGGGGATTTGTCATAGTCACCACGCTTGGCAGGCGGATTGGTGATCGCAGTAATGATCTTAATAAACACATGATTTGTGTTTTTTTCTTTTCACTTCCCAATCAGCGCATCCTAACTTTTGTCACTGGCATAATATTTTCTACCCAAAGGTTGTTTGGATAAATCGCTTAAAGCGACAAGACCGCCTAAATTGTAGTGTTTTTAACTTTTATAACTTGTAACTGTATTTGTTTTTACCATTTAAATTTCCTAATCAGCGCAACCTACAATTTCTGTGGCATAATATTTTCTACCCAAAGGTTGTCTGGAAGAAATCGCTTATGCGATAAGACCGCCTAAATTGTACTATTTGTAACTTTTATAACGTGTAGCTGTATTTGTTTGTGCAATAAAGTGTATTGTATCGTAACGCTGCTGCCCGTCCCTGGTGCAATCCCTAAGTCGCCTTGACGACACTCACGGGAAAATTAGGGTTGGCACCAACGATCTCTATGTACTACTAATATTGACATTATTTAACCGTAGCGTCAATATTTAGTAATAATTAAATGATCTGCGTAGTATCTGCACAAGTTTCATTGTTTCAATGTGAAAGAGTTGTGGCTACTTGCGTGGAACAGAGCGATTGTTTGGAACGCTCCATCTAGTAGTACATAGAGATCGTTGGTTGACACTATTCTGTTTAACTAGTTTATTGTGTCTGTATATGTTGATATTTTGATTTATACAATAAATTCCCCAGATATTCAAACGTCATATCTGCCAATCTGACAGCCTCCCCCTCCGCCCCCCACAGCCCTAAGGGACCGGGGTTAACTGGACAGAATATTTTATATTCACCCTTAATAACTGGGTCCAAATTGAAATTGACAGTTTTGCTTGGTACAACACGGTACGCAAGTTTAGCAATACATAAATTCTCTACCTATAGAGGGCTACGGGGAGTGAGGTGCGGTGGGGTGGAGGGAACGTCAAACTTTCAATTGCAGTAGGGTGCAACAGAATTTTGACAGTCGCATTTCGCTACTGAAGGCACCCACGTCTCTTAGTTTATAATTATATACATACATAATGCTCACGGCTTGGTCCGAGAGGGGTAGGCAGAGACGATGGAACGCCACTTTGCGCGATCCTGACAAAGGGGAAGATGAGATAAAGGATATGTCAATATATCAGGGAAAACATGGACGAGGATAGCGAGAGACAGAGAGGAGTGGAAGAGGTTGGAGGAGGCCGTTGCCAAAAATGGGCAAGCAGATAATAGTGTCGATATTATAATGTATACAAGCAATTGTTTTATGTAAATTTTTCTGATTTTTTTTTGCTCACTAGGTGTAGTAATTATAAAGTTATACGGCGAACAGACAGAAGAAAGCTTCTCAGATCTAATGCGAATTCTGTACCTGACCAGAATATATACTAAACATTACTACGTAAAGAAACGACACTCGCCTCCACGCCAGTTCAACGTCGCCGAGCGAGAGACTGACGTTATAAGTTGGAAAGAGAAGCACTGATGTTGTTGCCTCTCTCTCGGTCGACTTTATTCGTGCGTTGAGTGCAGTAGCCCTACTATTATTAACGCACACACACGCACGTGACGGACAGGCTGGTACGCCTGTAATAGTAGTATAGGTAATTAAATCTATTCGCTTGTATGCCCTCTGACCTAGGATTCTGATATTACATTTGTGAACCGAGTTGCCCAGTGGATTTAGTACAGTAATTATGATTGACTTAATACCGGTTTGCGGTTGCCCTAAACCCAGTATTAACACCAATATTATATACAATAGAGGTCGTATTACAAAGCAATAAGGATGTTATTGTAACGTGAGCTGAAAAGCCTTCCCACCCGTTTTGTATGAGATTTGAACTCCATAGGGTAGGGTGAAAGTTACCAAAGGGGCATGTGAACATCTAATGCAGTCAGATATTTAAGATTAAAAGGTACACAGAGGAGCAAAGTCTGCTGTCAATGTCCTAAGGTCGCCTTTGTACACTTCCTATAAATGTGTATTTGTTATTTTGTAATTTGTGTTCTCGTATTAGTAAATCGCTTGGTGTGTATCCAACATCTACCACAACATATCACGTTTACTAATTTACGTATAATTACAATTTATGCTAAGCCTGGGTAGGTAAGTAATACTTAGCATAATCTTAGCATAATTCAATGAAGTTATGCGACGTGTTGGTTGGAGGGAGAACTGGATCGCAAATATCTTGTATAAAAATAACTAGTTGTGTCTGCGACTTTGTGAGAAAATTTCAAAGCAAAGTAAAAAAAATGGAGCAAACATAAGTGATACGGCTTCAGCATCATCATCATCATCAGGTTATTTTTGTTTCCACTGCAGGAGCACAACCCTCTCTCACCTGCCGGAGACAGACGGAGGATTTGGCCTACACTCCCCGCGCTGGCCAGACGGGTTGGGGAGGCCTGATTGATGTTTTATAATGTATTCCCTTAGTCGCCTCGTGCGACATCCACTGGAAGAGTTGGAGTGGTCCTATTCTACTCTACCGGAAACCACACGGCAAACTCAGGCAAGCTTTAGCATACTCCTATTTAAGACTAAGTAGATACTGTAATAAGGCTTTTTTTTCAGTGTCTCACTATGTCAGTATATTCGGTCGAGAGAGGGACAAGTAACAACCCCTCTGATTTCGACTCCTTTTGGAATGAAATTAAAAATTTATATATTTCTTAATTCCTTCATTTGCAATAAAGTTAATCAAGCATTATTAAGCTGTACCGACGACCTGAAGAAGGTGGCCGGAAGCTGCTACGAGTAGATGCGGAAAGCGGAGGAACGAGTGTACTAGCGTTCATTGGGGAAGACCTATGTCCAGCAGTAGACGTCTAAGGACTGACATGAAGCATTATTTTAAACTATTCCTAATTTCAAGTTGTGACAGACAGACAGAAAGACGCAGTCGCACCATAAGAATTCCGTTTTTACCATTTTGTTTTTAATATTTTGTACGAATTTCCAAAAACCGTAGAAAGTATACAAAGCAAAATTCCCAGCGAAATATACGTTTATTGTTAGAAAAATAAACGTCTTATTTGACATTAAAACCATATGAAAACAATAACAGCGACTATTAAACATACGAAATAAGAAATTAACAACAAACTCAACCCCTCAACAGCCCATTCTCTAGAAACAGCTGAAAATACAAATTTAACCAATACACCTCGACAAAACTTAACAAGGAACACTTATGAAGCACTCCAGGCTTTAACAAGTGCATTGCGAACTTGGCAGAGGGAACTTTAACCTATTTCCAACGAAGCTGTACAATTTGAAGAGGTTAATTGTCCAAAAATGTTGCCAAATGCGTTAAGTTTCGTATATAAAAGTGTATGCTCGGTTTCAGACATATACAATGCCAGTTATGATGAGTTTTATCAACGATTAAGATAGCTGGGGAATGTTTTGTAATTTGCCCGCACCTGAAGGAAGGTAAGTGGCAGTGGGCTGGTCAACGAGTAAGAGGTAAACGAGTTCTCGACGCAAGCGTAGTGTAGGACACCCCATGGCTAGATGGAGCGACGGTCTACGTAAGGCGGCTGGCAGTAACTGGATGAGAAGAACCGATGATCGGGTTGAATGGCGCACCTTGGGAGAGACCTATGTCCAACAATGGACTTTTTAGGCTGATGATGATGGTATCTTATCTTCTTAGGGGGACAGGAAGACCTGACGACACGTCAACCCTTCTGGATCTTCTGTGCCCAACCCCTGTCCACCAACGGTGCCCCAAGCCGATTTGGTGCACTTCACACGCCTTAGAATGTCTTCTTTGGCATATGCAGGTTTCCTTACGATCTTTTGCCTGTAGTATAAATAAATTATTGCCGTGTGGTTTCCGGTAGAGTAGAACAGGACCACTCCAAGTCATCCCTTTGATGTCGTATAAGGCGACTGAGGGAATACATTATAAAACATCAATCAGGCCTCCCCAACTGTCTGGCCAGCGCGGTGAGTGTAGGCCAAATCCTCCGTCTGTCTCCGACATATGATAGAGGGTTGTGCTCCTGCAGTGGAGACAAAAATAACCTGATGATGATGATGATTATAAATAAACCGTACTTAAGTTTGGAAAAACTCATTGGTACGGGCGGGATTGGTACAGGACACATTGGCCGTTGGGGCAGACGAGTTCTGGAGTGGTGACCGCAGATCGGCACGCGCAGGGTGAGACGCCCCGCCGCCAGGTGGATCGACGACCTGAAGAAGGTGGCCGGTAGCGGCTGGATGCGGAGGGCGGAGAGCGGGTGTGGTGAGGTTTATTGGGGAAGGCCTGTGCCCAGCAGTGGACTTCTAGGGGCTGACATGATGATGATGTCGGGCGGGATGTGTACCAGGACTTTAGGAACGTGTGGCACATACAAGCTGTCCTCGCTCTGGTGCAGCAGCTTCTACTTTTATTTATACGGTCTCCTCTCAATGTATCTCTGAGCTGACTTCCCGAGGAAAGCTGTAGTGGGCGTGTGAGTGGAGGTCGGAGTGTGAGTGGAATTGGAAACGGAAGCGGAAGGGGGTGGACGTAGGGTGGGCGTCTGAGTCAGAGTCTGACTGAGAGTGATATTAAAAATAATTGTGCAGTCCACGCGAGCGGAGCCGCGGGCATAGCTATTAACTACATACATCCATCATACATACAAACACTACTCGTGCAATGAATAACCAACACAGCAATATCTCGACCGCAGGCATAAGTGGGGCATGATAAATTTATGCGAGTAACAAATTAGTTTTCCCCAAATCGGGTAAATTACAGCGTGCGGTATTGTTTTTCACACATGGCAACACTAATATTTAAAAATTCTTAACCCTTTAAATATGTATAGAGGCTAATGTGATTAATTAAAGCTACTATCACTTTAGAGAGTATACTCTTCCTTCACTTTATACCAGTGAACAAATTTAATTACACACAAGCGCACCAGGTTGTGTGTACACGCTTGTGTGTGTGCGTAAATTACAGTAGGGCTACTGCACCCAGCACGCGAACATAGTCGATCGAGAGAGGGACAACCTAAGTACCGTACTGCGAGCCATGCTCTATTCTGCGGGGTATCGTTACTTTACGTAGTCTAATTTAGTATTCTCTACCTTAAGAATTTAAAACTATTATATTTCAAAGACTGTAAAACACAAAGATAGCGAGGTAGACCGTGGGTTCCTCATGGCCACCCCCACTATTCCCGTGGGTGTCGTCAATGCAACTTAAGGATTGCATGAGGAGCTGCGGACTCCTATGTATATTATGATCATTACTGCGATCACCAATCCGCCTGCCGAGCGTGGTGATTATAGCAAATCCCTAAATGGACAGCCCACCAACAGTGGCATTCTATTGGGGAGGCTTATGTTCAGCAGTGGATGTATTTTTTACTTTTTTCCCTTCAATAAATGTATAAAAGCTGCTGCGCTATAGGTTTTCAGTTCTTGTGACAGCTACCTTAAAAATCCCGACCTTCCTGCCTTATATAAATTATCTGGTGTCAACCTCTCACCCTAATTCAAACCTTCTTGTCCATACAAAATCCAACCTTGACCACTTTAAAATAAAACCCAAAATCCTATATCAAAGAAAACCTAAGACAAACACCTAAATTATTTAAAAAAGAATCGTGAGTTACAAGAAATAGGTTACAATTTTCAATATCTGAAATATCCGCTGTACAGTCGTTAGATATAGGGCTCTATTCCTGAAGTGTGAAGGTAGGATTTAGTTCGAAATGACAGTGTAAAGAAGGACTATTTATCAAAGAGGATAGGGCTGTCGCGATACGAGTCTGATATGCTCCTGAAAGTGTTGGAAGAACATCTATCGAAATTTCGATAGGTTTATCGATACTATTGTAGCGTTAATCAAAGTCAGAATCTTATTTATTTATTTATTTAATAGTTTATTGTACACACAAATATACAAAGAACAACACAAATTAAAGAAAATTATACAAAAGGATAAGCTTATTTCTAAAGAAATTTCTTCCAGCTAACCTGCGGTGAAGACAAGGGATTGAATCTTTTATTGTACTTGAGTACACCTGATACATTTATACACTGTTTTTTTAATCGACTGCCGATTCCTTGGTGTTAGCCAACGATCTCTATGTACTACTAGATGGAGCGATCCAAACAATCGCTCTGTTCCACGCAACTGCGGCTCCGGGAGCCGACACTCGGTTACATTCACAATGAAATTTGTGCAGTTACTACGCAGAACATTTAATTATTACTAAATACTGACGCTATTTACCTGTTACGTCAATATTTAGTAAATAATTAAATAATGAAAACGATCTTTTTGGACAGATAGAAAGACGTACAATTCCTTTTTTAAAGGTACATATCACAATAGTATTCATGACATCCCAATCGATGGTACGATTGTTTTCACTAAACTATCGATATTTTCGCATCACTATTCGAAAGGTGATATTTCAAGACGTAGCCCAATAAAATAATGGCGGTTATCTGGTAAGGCATGACCCTATTTCGATGGAAATCCAGGTTGAAGGAGAGTTTTGTAATTTTCACCCTGTTCAAGGTGACGTTGTCTTTGGTTTTTATTTTTTAACAGATAGTGGAAATAAATTTTTTTCAAGTTTTCCTTTAATATTTGTTTCTTTTATTAATTTTCCTCTCATTCAGCTAAATTAGTTAATTAGTTTTCAAGTTATCTGTTGTAAAAACTGGGTTCTAGGAATTATGTTCTATAAGTAACTCGATTTTTAATCTGCAGTGACAAACATACGTACTTATATTGTTAGGTATGTATATATATTATTAGATTTACCTATTAGTATTTCTTGATGTAACTAATATGTACTTGTCTATTTTAATTCTACATTATTTGCACCCACTAACGTTATCTGCATGGCTCAAAGGTCAACTGGTAGAGAATGCGTTCTGCATTAAGTTTGTCTTTGTACATATTTGTGAGCATATTTAAATAACAAAAAAAAAGACAACGCAAAAGAGGTCGTAGTAATTCGCGGGCGTGCGACGCCAGAATCAATTCTCTAGTTTATATATTAGGTCAGTGCGTCATCATATCAGCCCTTTGACGTCCACTTTGCCTTCCCCAATGAACGTTACCACACCTGATCCTCCGCCCTCCGCATCCAGCCGCTTCCGGCCACCTTCAGGTCGTCGGTCCATCTGGCGGCGGGGCGTCCCACCCTGCGTGTGCCGATCCGCGGTCTCCACTCCAGAACTCGTCTGCCCAAACGGCCGCCGGTTCTGCGACAAATGTCGCCCGCCCACTGCCACTTCAGCTTTCTAATCCTTTCGTCTTTGTTGGTTACCCTCGTTCTTTGTCGGATCTCTTCATTACGAATCATATCCTTCAAAGAAACCCCGAGCATAGCCCTCTCCATAGCCCAGGTCAGTGGGTTCTAAGGACTTTTCGCTTATTAGAGTGTAATTCTTGATCTCTCTCATGTTTAAAAATGCTCGTGTAAAAGTTCATTCGAACCTATCAGTGCCGTCTCAGTCCTGCGTCAGTCTTTTTTAGTTAGGAATAATGTGTCATATTTCAATAATGGCCTAGTGGATTAGCCGTTAGACTCGATCACCGGAGGACAGATAGATACATGAACTCTGACGCGAGACCAAATAAACCATTGTGGTGGTCGATCTTTGTCATTGACTGTACCTTAAAAAGGTCCGTACCTTTCCATTTACAGAGTAAGGCGACCATTTTAATTGAATATTCGCGTGAGCCCAGCCATTAGGGCCCACTAATTGACCATGTTAATGATTTACCAATGTCGCTGAGTGGCAGTTTGAATGGGACTATTTTTGTCAACAATTTTCTGTGTTTAGGAAACGAAGGGAAATCTACTCTGCTTGCAACAATCGAAGGTTTAAAATGCGTTGCCTTTTGAGTTTTTGCTTGTATGAAATAAGGCCCATTTTGAAAGATCCCAAGTCC
This sequence comes from Esperia sulphurella, assembly GCA_947086405.1. Lineage (NCBI taxonomy): Eukaryota > Metazoa > Arthropoda > Insecta > Lepidoptera > Oecophoridae > Esperia > Esperia sulphurella. The sequence goes on from OX352282.1 coordinate 8,208,928, forward strand.
CAGTATCCCAGTCCCAAACTAGGCAGAGCCTGTGCTATGGTTACTAGATAACGGATAGACATACTTCAATAAATACATAAACATCCAATACTTGGGTACAATCATTCATATTCATCATTCGAACATTTGCCCCTAGCGGGATTCGAACCCGCAACATCCGGCGTGGCAGGCCGAGAGCTACCCGTTCCGCCACGGAGGTCGTCAGTATCGATAAAAGGTCGTCAATAAAGATATTGCCGTGTGGTTTCCGGTAGAGTAGAATAGGACCACTCCAACTCTTCCCGTGGATGTCGTACAAGGCCACTAAGGGAATACATTGTAAAACATCAGTCAGGCCTCCCCAACCCGTCTGGCCATCGCGGGAAGTGTAGGCCAAATCCTCCGTCTGTCTCCGACAGATGAGAGAGGGTTGTGCTCCTGCAGTGGAGACAAAAATAACCTGATGATGATGAATAAAGATATTCTATTCTATTCTATAATAATAATGAATCCATTTATTTCTCACACATAAAATTACAATAATCCTATCCTACTAATATTATTAATGCGAAAGTTTGGATATTTGGATGTTTGGATGTTGTTAGTCAATCACGCTTCAACCACTGGACGGATCGAGATGAAACTTGGCACACATACGAGTATATATTAGGTCCTGGAATAGGTCATAAGATAGTTTTTATCCCGAAAAAACATCACATTCCTACGGGAAATACATAATGTGTGATGTTAAGTTGTCCAAGCGGACGAAGTCGTGGGCAACAGCTAGTTTAAAGTAATATAAAATTAGTTTCAACAAGTAATTTATTCATCACTCTGACTTTCAAACTAAGTAGAAACTTGTAGCTTAAAAGTCAAAATCAATAGTGTACATTATAAAACATCAATCAGGCCTCCCCGACCCGTCTAGCCAGCGCGGGGAGTGGAGGCCAAATCCTCCGTCTGTCTCCGGCAGATGAGAGAGGGTTGTGCTCCTGCAGTGGAGACAACAATAACCTGGTGATGAATCAGTGTGTATTATAAGAGACGCATCACCCGATGATCTTGTAGGAGTCTGTCTATAAACGTCATTGTACTGCGTGAATCGTAATGATTTTATTCTATTCACCTACTAGCTGTTGGAAGCGAACTTCGTCCGCGTGGAAAACTTAACATCACAAATTATTGTGTGCTCTTCAGCTCGGACGAAGTTGAATTTCAGTAATCTGACCCTGGCAGGATTTAGTACTCATAACGTACTATTTTGTACTCGATTTTCACATTGTGTACTTAAACAGATCAAAAGTTACAAGGGGGTATTGAAGCCCGAGCTGGAATGACGTCACTCCAGCTCGGACATTTTGAACTAAGGCACGTACTTAAATTCTGATCACACCACGCTTTACCTTGGATTGTGTACTGGTTTATACTCAAATTTCAGATTTTGTATGTATATATACTGTATGAGATATACTCGATTTTTAATTTCGGCATTTTTTTAAATATATTTTTTAAAGTATATAAGTACAAAATTGGAAATATGAGTACAAACCAGTACATATTCCAAGGTGATGCGTGGTGCGATCAGAATATAAGTACGTGCCTTAGTTCAAAAGGTTCGAGCTGGAATGACGCTCTATAAAGGCTGAAATTAAAATCGAGTATATCATTTAAAGTATATAAGTACAAAATCTGAAATTTGAGTACAAAATCGTTTTGTTCATGACATACAGTAATTAGAAGACGATACAAATAATGTGGACCTTATTTGGGTCAAGTACTGACTGCGGATTGGCACGACCTGAAGAAGGTGGCCGAGCACAGGGGGTGTGGTGGCGGTCATTGGGGAAGGCCTATGTCCAGCAGTGGACATCTAAGGGCTGGTATGAAGATGATGAATGTTGTCGTTGTTATTTTTGCTACAATAAAACGTTTACATACATACATACATACATACATACTTACATACATATGAATTTACTAGTTAAGTTATAATTAACGGGGAATAATTTTCTTTTTTAATTGTTTCAGGTATGAACCTTCTTTGTACGTTGTCATGGCTTACTACTTTGACTGTGTGTGTGTGTTTGACGCTTTACTCTGTCGTCATTGGGATTTGGTGAGTAGTTATAACTCTAAAGGAATTCTCAGAATTTCAGAGAAATATAATGATGTTATATAAGTGACTAAATAAATAAATAATGCATATACATACATATACAATACATAAACACATTTATTTCTTTACTTCGTCCGCATGGACAACTTAACATCACATATTATTATGTATTTCCCGTAGGAATGCGATGTTTTTTCGGGATACAAACTATTCTATGTCCTGTTCTAGGACCTAACCTATATGTGTGTCAAGTTTCATCACGATGGTTCACTATTTTGGCTATTATTGGCTATATCTTACACATAAGATATAGATATATACTGTGGCGGGTTTTTTTGTAGGACTATTTAAGATAAACATTTCCATCATACATTACATATGTGTATCTCTAGCGGTTTTGGCAGCGCACGCCAGAATAGCTCGCAGATAATAGATTTTTTCCTACTTACTTGTTATTTTGGACAATTCACACAATATCTTTATAAATTGTAGCCTATATGTTATTCTGATGTATAAGCTATATTATTGTAAAGTTTCATTAAAATCTATTCAGTAGTTTTTACGTGAAAGAGTAACAAACATCCATCCATACTTACTAACTTTTGCGTTTATAATATTAGTAGGATTTCACAAATATAACATCCAGACCGGGACCAAGTCGTACTATTGTTCAAAGTTGTCTGTCCCTGGTAGGAATCGTACCCACAACCTCTGGAGCTCGAGTGTAACGACCGAGTCACTAGGCCAACGATATGGTCACGATTTTTGACTAGATGTCACCTACAGTGAATAAACGACAACGCAAATGACCTCTGAATACTATTAATAACCTCTAGAGGTATTGGCTGGTAATATTCGTATAAGCAGGCCCCCGTCACTGGTACGTCCCTATCGCGATAAATACCTACTTTTTCACGCGCCGTCGACGGCTCACTTGCCCCGCCCACATCGCGCGCTGTACCGAGTATAACAACGCTAAGTCGAGCGCCTTACGAAACATTTTCGGGCGCTGTCAGCGTCATCAAACGCGTAGCGGTCCGCCTACAAATAGCGCGCTGTACGGACTATTAAACAAACGGTAAGTCGACCGCTTGAGACACATTTTAGCGCGCTGCCGGCACATCAGTCGCCGCTGCGCTCCGCCCACATATCGAGCGCTGTACGGAGTAATAACAACGCTAACACTAAAGGCGGAGGGTTGGCCGCTGATTGCGGCGCCTCGTGGCGTGCTGCTAACATTTTTGTACATTTGTTCTCGCCGCTCGCCGCCCCGCTCCTAGTTGCCGCTGGCAGCGGCAAGGTCGTGGCCGAGCGGTTAGGCTTATGTTCAGCAGTGGAAGTATTTCGCCTGATGATGATTTCTCCAGTCCATCACACATGGGACATCCCTACATGTTATTTTCCGAGCGAATGTGGAAGGAATTACAGCTACAGGTCTTCCTGGACGTTCAAGGGTCAAATTGGTGACGTCCTCAAAAAGGCTTGGGTCCGCAGTGAGAGGAATGAAAAGAGGTGCATGAAAAGGTTGATGAATGTGATTGAGGTGTGTCGGGATCGCACATAGTGGCGATACATCGTCTCTGGATATCCCTCTGGGACCAGAGCGTGAGCATTAATGTATGTGTAGGCTTGTCGGAAGGGTACTAAAACTGTACGTACCCGTGTGGTACCTACCTACGAGCGCGGAGTCACCCGCTGTTCATACATCACACTCGCACGTCGCGCGCGCACTGCAGCTGTTCGGCTCTCTGCTCGCCGAGGCACCGCACTGTGACGTGTTCGCGGACGGCATGGGTCGACTTATGACCGAATGCTAGAGAGCGGGATGCCTGTTTCGCCTATGAAGAAATGATTATACCGCAATGAATTATCTAATATCATAATAGTCTCATCATCATTATCATCAGGTTATTTTTGTCTCCACTGCAGGAGCACAACCCTCTCTCATCTGCCGGAGACAGACGGAGGATTTGGCCTACACTCCCCGCGCTGGCCAGACGGGTTGGGGAGGCCTGACTAATGTAGTCTCTTAGTCGCCTATAAGAATCTATTTTTTTTTAAATATATAAATGTGTGTATGTAGGTATTTTTGGCTTCCACCATTATTAAAATGTTCCACAAAGTTTATCCTCCGCTGCTCCGAAAACTTTTGAAATCATTACAATGAAATACATCTTGTTTCTTTTCTAAGGGTAACTTCACAACAACGTAATATATGGGCCCGTCCATCGGGAACGAATAAATCATATAAATCATAGAGGACTATGGCTATAAATCACACAACCTAATCCTTTTCATTTCGTTTGTACGTCACAAGTTTAGTTAACGTATTTTTTTTTTTGATAAATATCCGGTACTTTGCTTTTAGGGGTTAGCTTTCGAAATAATAGAGGTAGGTACACTCCAGGCCAAAATAAAGGGAAAGGGGACATTTTCACACTTTCGAGGTCATTTTGAGGACCCTGATCTGCGCCTATGTTGTGTTACTGAGCCAGCTAGATAGACTCCGCAATAGACTCCTGCTACTGATTAGATTATATAAGTATACAGTGGGTCCGATTCTGAAGGCACACATTTAAAATTTGACAGCGCTAAAATTGGTTTCGTCTTTATCTTCATAATACTGTGTGACAAGGATAGCAACAGTTTTAGAGCTGTCAAATTTTAACATTGTGCCTTCAGAATCGAGCAAAGTGTGTGGCCAAGAACGGGGGCAAATATTAAAAGCGGAGGCTCTGTAATGAAATCATTATGGTCCCAAGTAATTAAAATCAAAACTAATTTTTTTTTTATAATAAACTTAATCGTAAATTCACTGTAATGCAAACAATAGTTCCGCTCAACTCGATCGATTGAGTTCATTCTGCGTCGCACTTACCACGAGATTCTCCGTACAACGATATCATATCCACGAGAGCCGTGGTTGGTTGTGCAATCGCCTCACGTTCATGAGGTCGTGGGTTCAAACCCCGCCCGTACCAATGAGTTTTACCAAACTTAAGTACAGTTTATTTATAATACCACAGGCTTTCGGTGAAGGAAAACATCGTGAGGAAACCTGTATATGACAAAGAAGAAATTCTGAGGCGTATGTGAAGTCCACAGTCGGCTTGGGGCACCGTTGGTGGTCAGGGGTTTGGCACAAAAGATCCTGAAGGGTCGAAGTGTCGCCAGGTCTTCCTGGCCCCCTAAGAAGATAAGAAGATAAATCATATCCACAAATTCATGTGAATCGAATAGTATAGCCATTTTCACATTACAAATTGAGTAAATAAATCCAGTACAAACATTAATTTAAATCAAAACCAAAACAGTTCCCGTGACAATATTTTGACTTTACTAATAAAAAGTATTCTTTTAAATTTACAAAGTTTTTAGAGGGGAGATCATAATGTAAAAAGAGTAGCAGTTCCGGTTCCAGTTTCTTATTATGCCCTGTACCACAACATTGACAATGTTAGCGATAATATCTTTTGCAATAATACACTGATTATGGATCGTAACTTTAAATTCTTAATATGTGTAATGCATGGGTTTTGGTTAACTGGAATCTTTTCAGAAAAAATACTAATACTATATAGAGTCTCTATTTTCAATATTAGCCCCGGTTCTAGGCCACACACTGTAAAGTCCCGGCCAAAAATTTTATTGCAACTATTTTCGATACAAAGACACGAGAAGTTTACCTTTTTATTTAAACGATTGGATATGCCGTGTAGTTTTCTGTGATTCCTAAGCTTGGCAGGCGGATCGGTGATGATCTTAATATTCACAGGAGAATGCTGCTACCCGGCTCTGGTGCAATCCCTTAGTGCCTTGAGGATACCCACGGGAAGTTTGGGGTGACCCTATTCGACCACACGGCACCAATTATCATCAACCTAAATACGTCCACTGCTGGACATAGGCCTCCCCAATAGAATACCGCTTTTGGTAAGTTGTCCATTGGGGGATTGCCATAATCACCAAGCTTGGTAGGCGGATTGGTGACCACAGTAATGATCTTAATATACACAGGAGAACGTTGCTGCCCGTCTCTGGTCTAATCTCTTAGTGCTTTGATGACACCCACGGGAAGATTGGGGGTGGCCCTATTCTAAGCCGGGAACCACACGACAACATTGCCACTACAATATTGTATACAAACTTATTTAAAAACATGTGTTGCGGGAAGTTTGTTGCTCCGTTTCTTCTTCACAGCGCTAACACCTAGGAAGTGGTATTCGATTAGGAAAATTTATATATGTAATTGTACCAAGTGTACTCATGTGCAATAGAGGATTTTGACTATGAAGTATCTATCTAGACACACATTGCACTGGACTAAAGTGATGTTACCAGTACAAATGAGTTTGATGTAGGGTATGTTGCACGTAACCTGTCAGAGTTTCAACCCTCGTCATGGAATCTGTCAGAAACCTCTCGAGGGGGTATGACGTTTGAATATTGTTGTTATTGGATTAAAATATTGATGATTTTCATTCCATTGGCGTATTTATTCTACTGTCCATTCGTTCGCCTGCACTGAAAAAATTGTGTTCAACTTAGTGGCATTTATCCTTCGTTGGCTTATCTTATCCTCTTAGGGAGACAGGAACACCTGGGGACACTTCCACCCTTCAAGATCTTTAGTGGCAAACCCCTGTCCACCTTAGTCACCTTCTTCTTTGACATATGCAGGTATCCCCACGATGTTTTCCTTCACCGACAAGCCTGTGGTATTATAAATAAACCGTACTTAAGTTTGAAAAACTCATTGGTACGGGCGGGGTTTGCACCAGGACCTCATGAACGTGAGGCGAGTGCACAACCAAATTTTTATTTTATTTATAATCGTTTGAAAAAAAAAGGATCGTGATCAAGTTAGTGCAAGGGAATAAGATCTTGGTGCGCTCGTATGGAGTTGAAATGACTGTTTACAGTTAACGAGTTTCATCATCAGGTTATTTTTATCTCCACTGCAGGAGCACAACCCTCTCTCATCTGCCGGAGACAGACGGAGGATTCGGCCTACACTCCCCGCGCTGGCCAGACGGGTTGGGGAGGCCTGACTGATGTTTTATAATGTATTCCCTTAGTCGCCTTGTACGACATCCACGGGAAGAGTTGGAGTGGTCCTATTCTACTCTACCGGAAACCACACGGCAGAGATCTTGTTCAACAACAAAAACGTTGAGTGCTGTGGCTCAGGAGTTACACAGCGCTTTGAGGTTGTGGGTTCTATTCCCACTGGGGAAAGACAACTTTGTACATTTTGTTTAAGTTCTCGGCTAAATGTTTTATAATTATAAGTTGTCCTGTCTTAGTGTATAATTAAAGAACACCCGATAGAGTAGAGGTCGGGTAAACATTGACAAAATATCTGTAAAACTGCCATTTAAGCGGTTTCGAACTGCATAACTATATATCCTCACTAGAAACGTGACCGCGATGCATAAAACATGCGCGGGAGGGACGCACGCAATCGGCACGCGCGGGACAAAAGTAAACATATGGCCGTAACCTATTTTGATAGGATTTTTGTGACGTAAGCATAGTCGATTGAGAGCGAGACAACACCAACCGTAGTAATTTTGCGGGCGACGGGAGTTCAGAAATGATAAAACCATCAACAACAGAACTTGAAAACGAAATATATATGCAGTAAACGAACATCCATCTTTTTAGTGTTGGCGGTTGTAAAGATGGCGACGATTTTACACACCAAACTAAGTTATATCCCTAACAGTGTGACAAAGAATAATTAGCTATAATCGTCGCTAAGCGCCAAAGACAGTGATCGATCACCACTGCGGACTGTAGGGGGGGACGTTTGGAGGCTTGCCATCACATCACCGCGGCAGGAATGGTCGCAAAAACAGGGGAACTTGTGACGAATGGGATTTTTGTGTTCTACATAAATACTTTTTATACATTACTACGAGTAGATGCGCCCGCGGCTTCGCTCGCGTGGGCTACAGAATTATTTTTATTTCTTCCCAAGTAGCACTCTGGCGATATATACAACCGGAAGCTATAAAATAGATCCATAGAGGGGTAGTTAAGTTTTTGTTATTTGTTCTTAGTATTTTTAGTTTCGAAGAGGTTGACACAATTAAAGACGCGTATACACAACACTGTTTATTCTCACACACACATACACACAGTTGAAAATAAAGAGATATACTGATCTATGAATTTAATAGGAATAAGTGAGTTATAAGAGAGGTATAAGAGGTTATACGTCACACACGCTGCTATTATATATGGAGGACGCAACCAACCATTAGCGTGTTTTAATCTACTGGTGGCGCCATCTATTGGATATTATTTGCTACAATTCCTTTTAGACATTCCGCCCACCAAGGACTTGTCCTTCAAAATCGAACATAACACATTATCAACTCTAAAATAAAGTATCTCAAACTCTATAGAATGAAACCGCCCACCGTCAGAAATCAAGTAAAGTGAACAGTAAAATGTAATTTAAACACAAAACTAGATCTTAATTTAAACCGCCCACCGTGAGAACTCAGTTCAAGTGAACATGAAAAACTAAATCTAGACAAAAAGTAATCTTAACCGCCCACCATGACAATACAACTCATACTCTTACTTTGTCAATACTCCAACTTTGCTAACTGGTCGTTTAAAAATACCATTTTTACCTTTAATCGTTACTACACGAGTTATATTGTCTGGTCCAGCATGCTTATCTACAATCAATCCCAAAATCCATTTTGCAGGTGGAACATTTTCATCTCTTACAACTACCACATCTCCAACATCAGGCTCAGATTTTTTGGAACTCCATTTATATCTTTGACTTAAGTTTATCAAATACTCTTTAGACCACCTTTTCCAAAAATCATTAACCATCTTTTGACATACGTTCCATCTTTCCATTGGACTTAGGTTTTGATTAGAATAGTCTACATCAGGTATATTTAGTAAAGATTCCCCAACCAGAAAATGGCCAGGTGTCAACGGAAGAGGGTCATTAGGATCGTCACTTAAAACCGTCAGCGGACGGGAATTTAAACACGCTTCCACTTGCGCCAATACCGTTGACAACTCCTCATATGTAAGGGTGCTTTCTCCTATAACTTTTTTCAAATGTGATTTGGCACATCGGACGCCAGCTTCCCACAAGCCGCCAAAATTGGGAGCGTATGGTGGAATAAAATGCCAAGTTGTTGTTTCCAGTGACAACAAGTTTTCTATTTCCTTAGGCATCTCCGATTTTGCCTTGTTGAACATTTCTCGTAACTGTTTGTCTGCGCATACGAAATTTGTACCATTGTCACTGTACAGATCCTTACAGTGACCTCGTCTAGAGGTAAATCTTCGAAATGCGGCGATGAATCCCTTCGCAGTTAAATCAGTAACTGCTTCTAAATGTATTGCACGGGTAACCATGCATACGAAGAGGCAAATGTAGCCCTTGTACGATTTCGCACCACGACCTGGTGAAAATCGTATATTTATTGATCCTGTGTAATCAACGCCAGATGACATGAATGGTTTACTCGGTCTCAAACGAACTTCTGGAATTTGTCCCATCAGTTGATTGGTATTTGCCTTTGAGTATCTTCTACACGTAACACATTCTCTATAGTGTTTCTTGACTTGGTCTCGTGCTCGTATAATCCAATATTTCGTTCTCAAATGATTTAACATGACTTGTGGTCCGCCATGCAGTGTTTTGTTATGAGAATCCGCGACTAAAAGCTTGGTAAGATGATTCTTAGCAGGCATTATGATTGGATGTCTCGTATCATAACTCACATTGGCTTGATCAATACGTCCACCAACTCTTAAAATCCCATTTTTGTCTAAAATTGGATATAGAGTGTGTAGTACACTTTTCTTGGGAACACAAGCGTGATTCTTTAACTGCTTTATCTCATCTCCAAATTCCAACTCTTGAACTTGTTTGATACACATTTCTAGTGTTTGATTCATTTCGTCGGTCGTAATAAATTTTGGTAATTTTGGGCGTTCGTCTTTCGTCAGTTTTAAATTCAAAATTCTTTTGCAATACGACACGACTCGCAACGCTCTTTGCAAAGATGAGTATTTATCCCATATAAATTCCTTTTCTATTTGACATAATGCAGTTACAGTTTTCACTCTTTCTTCTTCGTGTGTCTCTGTGATATATATTTTCTCTTTCTCACTGTTCACATCTGATTGATGTAACCATTTGGGTCCAGTCCACCATAGTGGATGTGTGAGTAACTCATCTGGTGTGGTGCCTCTAGACGCGCAGTCTGCCGGATTTGTGTTTGTTGAAACATGTCCCCATTGCTCATAATCAAGGATAGTTAAGATATCCGATACTCTGTTGCTAACAAAGGTAGTCCAACGGTTAGGCTGACCCTTCAACCACGCCAACACAACAGTTGAGTCGGACCATGCATATAGGTTTTCTTTCGGTATGCCCATAACTTGTGATACTTCGGACAGTAACTTAGCAGCCAAAGTGGCTCCACAAAGTTCTAAGCGGGGGATTGAAACTTCCTTTTCAATCGGTGCAACCCTTGTTTTTGCAGCCACCAAACTCACATGAACGTCGTTGTTATCATTTACAACTCGCAGATAGACTGCAGCAGAGAAGGCTGCTCTAGATGCGTCTGCAAATGCATGCAGCTCGGCTTTTGAATCACCCAGAGCATGAAGCCATCTCGGGATCAAAATATGTTTGATATTGTTTAAACTCTCTCTGTAATGTAACCACTCGGTAAGCAAATCTTCGCTCACAGCCGCATCCCATTCAAGACCAGACTTCCATAGGTTTTGGATGAATATCTTGGCTGTAATCACAACCGGAGAAATCCATCCCATAGGATCATACAATCTGGCTATGTCTGAAAGAACTTGTCGCTTTGTAATTGGCTCTTTGGTATCTGGCAAATTCACTGCGTACTCAAAGTTGTCTGTCTCTCTATTCCAGCTGATTCCCAGCACTTTAACTAGGTTGTCAACCTTAATGGGTACCGACTGATCGGCATTGTGTTTGTCCTTGCTTATGTGTTGCAACAAGTTTTCGCTGTTGCTGCTCCACTTTTGAAGCTGGAATCCACCAGAATTCATCAGTTGATTCATTTCCTCATAGATTTGAATAGCTTCTGTCTCTTTCTCGCATCCTGTCATCAAATCATCAATGTAATAGTCTCGTTTGGTAATCTCTGCAGCTACTGGAAACTTTGTTTGCTCCAACTCCGCCAGCTTTTGCAATGTCTTCACTGCCAAATACGGTGCACACGCAGTACCAAAGGTTAACGTTAGCAGTTTGTAGTGCTGTATTGTCTCCTCATGACTTGGTCTCCACAAAATTCGCTGAAAGTTCGTGTCGATGTCAGCTACTCGCACCTGTCTGTACATCTTGACTAAATCAGCAACGATGCAAATACGATGTGTTCTCCATCTCATCAGCAGATGTCGTAGATCTTGCTGCAACTTCGGACCCACTAGAAGGTCATCGTTAAGTGAAACATCGTTGACGCCTTTGCATGATGCGTTGAATACGACGCGGACTTTCGTTGTTTCCTTCTGTTCGTTTACTACAGCGTGATGTGGAAGATAGACAGCCTTAGGATTGTCTATGTCTTCCTTTTCAACCAACTCCATGTGATTTAAAGTTTGATACTCATCTAATACCTTTCTGTATTCATCATAAAGTTTAGGATCCTTCAATAATCTCTTCTCTAAATACTGTAGTTTCTTTGTTGCAATCTCTTTTAGTTGACCGTATTGACAATCTGGATCTTCGCTATTGAAAGGTAATCTCACAACGAATCTCCCTTCTTCATTTCTTACTGTTGTTGACTCATAAAACTCTTCACATTTTTGCTCGCTCTTTGTTAGTCTCTTCTCAATGCTGTTTGGCTCATTCTCTAACTCCCAAAATCGTTTCAGTAACTCGTCTTCGGTGACGTGTAAGTGTAACCCTAATACTCTCTCACTCGTTGCTGGTGTATCTTGAGATATTTTACCTGAAACGACCCAGCCAAGGATTGTGTTCTGAGCTATTAGATTTCCTTGTGGATTCTTTATCATATTGTTCAACAATATCTCGCTGTATACTTCAGCTCCAAGAAGAAGATCTATTCTTCCTGGTGATGCAAACCCTGGATCAGCTAGTTGTATCTCATCTAATTCTAGCCAGTCTAGCGCCTGTAAGTTACATGTCGGAAGCATTGACGTAAGTGTACTCAACACGTAAGCATTTACCTGGATTGTTTTACCTGGAAAATGATGTGATTCGACCTCAATTGACACCATGTATTTGATCCTAGTATGACCATCTCCCAGACCTGACACCCAACCATTAACTGGCGTGCGTTTAAGTCCAAGTAATTGCACTGTAGACTCAGTCACAAATGAAGCTTGTGAGCCTTGATCGAGCAAAGCTCGAATTGTATGTTTAACTCCGTTTCTCGAATTGGCTTTGATAATAGCTGTAGCTAACAACACGTTGTATGTTTGTAGTTCTCCTCTTGAAAAGTTAGCTATAACCCTCGTCTCTATTGCTCTCGTATCAGATTGTGTGTGTGTATCCTCTTTGTGTAGTTTAGTATTTTTGTTGATTGTGGGCTCATGACCTTGAGACTCTTCTCTCTCAAAATGTATTAATGTGTGATGTCTTTTACCACATTTTCTACATGACGTGTTTTGACGACATATCTTTACTGAATGAGTGGGGGAAAGACAATTGAAACATAAACCTTTGCCCTGTACGAAATCTTGTCTGTCTTGGGTAGATTGCTGTGCAAATTGTTTGCAATGGAATATATAATGCTGACCATTACACAAAGCACATACCGCCTCATTGGGTTTTTTCTCTTTTTGCACAGCTGAATGAAAAGACTTCGGTTTTGCTGCAGGTTTTAGAGTAGGTTGTATGTTCCTCGAACTCTGTTTACCGACGTCGATCATCTCCAAACTTCTAAAACGGGACTCTAAAAAATCAACCAGTTGTAGCCATGTGGGCAAGTCATCAGACGATGTCATACTAAGTTGATATTCCCACTGCTTATGCGACTCTTGGTCAAGTTTTGTCACGACGAGGTAAACAATGATCGCATCCCATGACTTCGTGTCAAGGTGCATGTTGTCTAAAGCTTTCAAGCAAGAGGATGTTGTGTCAAGCAAATGTTTAATTGAAGTTGCAGACTCGATATTTATTTGCTTTTGTGAAAATAAAGTTCTCATAATCGCATTACAGTTGTATTTCTTGTTGTTATATCTCTTGGTGAGTTGTTTCCAAGCCTCTGAATAGTTTGACTCTGTAGTGGGAAAATTACGAATCAAATTCTCTGGTTCTCCTGACAGACTACTCTTTAAATAATGCAACTTTTGCACTGACGTTAACTTCTCATTGTCATGTATCAACGATATGAACATGTCATAGAATGTCTGCCATTCGTTATATTTTCCAGTAAAAGTGGGTAGTTGAATTCTTGGCAACTGCACCTCGCTACCCTTGGATGCTGGTGCTGAAGAGACAGCAGGTAACGACTGGTGTTGTATTGGTTTTGGCTCGATAGTTAATCTAAGTGCGTCTTTTATACTTGTTTTGTATGATATGTACAACTCCTCGAATTTGTCATATGTGTCCTTCGCAAAATAGTCCTTCGATTTGTCTTCTGTAGTGAGTTTTGAACTAACAACATCTCGATGTCCAACTTTAAAATCTTTCCATAGCTGTTCTAATGCCTCCAACCTTGTCTCTAAATATGATTGTTTCAGTCTATCTTTAGGCGACTTTTTGTAATTCGCCTCTGCCTTCCTCAATTTATCGAAACAATCTTCTTGAACTGCCAATTTCCCATCCATTTTGTAGAAAAATGACGAATCCAAAATAAAAGTAATGTCGGTGCACCTTAATACACACAGCTATGAACGGATAAGAACAGTCTATTTAATATTGTACTTTAAAAAATATTTGCCAACGTGAACACTATCATTCAAAATATTCTTCGACCAAAAGTGAGCACGGTCCTTTACAATGTTTGTCGACAAAAAGTGATGATCTCCTTGAAAGTTTAACTTTAATCACGTATCACTGGTTGTTTATGAAAGTTACAGTTAAATAACATTTCAGTCTATTGCACGCGAATAATCAATGATTTTGCACTGTATTGATCAAAGTTTGTTGCACGTAATAACTAAAAATGAAGTTCTGTAGGTATCTTGATAAATTTTATCACACGGTAAATAGTACTAAAGTTTGCTTTTACTCACTGTTTTATGGTCCAATTTTGATTAGTTCACTCACTACCTGTTATTTCCGGGGTTTCGGCACCATGTTAAGTTTTTGTTATTTGTTCTTAGTATTTTTAGTTTCGAAGAGGTTGACACAATTAAAGACGCGTATACACAACACTGTTTATTCTCACACACACATACACACAGTTGAAAATAAAGAGATATACTGATCTATGAATTTAATAGGAATAAGTGAGTTATAAGAGAGGTATAAGAGGTTATACGTCACACACGCTGCTATTATATATGGAGGACGCAACCAACCATTAGCGTGTTTTAATCTACTGGTGGCGCCATCTATTGGATATTATTTGCTACAATTCCTTTTAGACAACTTAGTAGAATAGGACCACATTTACTGAACTCTATTAATCCAGGGTTAAGAGTGGTGCAGCACAGTGCTCGTTGTCAAACAGTAAAATTATTTAATAAACTGCCAAATGAATTTAAAATTATTAATAATGTAAATGTTTTTAAACGCCGCTTGAAAGAGTTCCTACTTGACAAATGTTATTATAGTATTGAAGAATTTTTAGGACATTAAGTAATTATTTTTTTCTCAGTTGATATTGTTTAATATAATAATATATATCGAATTTGTTTGTATTATTGTTGCATGTTATTTTGAATCTTATGTTTGTGATGTTTCCGACACAATGTATTTTGTTAAGGAATAAATTGAAATTGAAATTGAAACTCCAACTCTTCCCGTGGATGTCGTACAAGGCGACTGAGGGAATACATTATAAAACATCAATCAGGCCTCCCCAACCCGTCTGGCCAGTGTGTAGGCCAAATCCTCCGTCTGTGTCCGACAGATGAAAGAGGGTTGTGCTCCTGCAGTGGAGACAAAAATAACCTGATGATGATGATGCTAAAGCAAGAAATCGTTTCTTACCAAGAACCACACGGATTGGTACCAGGCGATCATTAATTCTGATAATGCATTGTCACTCAAAATGCATGAAAAATATCCTTTCTGTAATGCAATTGTTAATTAAAAACAGAATGCAATCAGAGGACGCGGTGCCAGGAATGCTTAATTAATGCCTTTTGTGTCGCGATGTGTTGGCTTCTGGTCTCGTTGTCATTTTGTGATAATTGGATACAGATGAGCACACTTGTTACGCTGATTGACGTGATTTTAATGTCATTATTATCGTAATAAAGTTGGTGTCGCAGGTCAGGTCGTCCATCTGAGACTGCTGTCAATAATGTATCATTTTTAGGGTTCCGTAGCCAAATGGCAAAAAACGGAACCCTTATGGATTCGTCATGTCTGTCTGTCTGTCTGTCTGTCTGTCTGTCTGTCTGTCTGTCAAAAAATAAACAATAAATTTGGATAGACTGAAACTCAAATTTTTTTTTTCATCAAACCCATACGTGTTGGATATGTCTATGGATAGGTCTTCATAAATGATATTGAGGTTTCTAATAAAAAAATTTCTAAACTGAATAGTTTGCGTGAGAGACACTTCCAAAGTGTTAAAATGTGTGTCGTCGTCCCCCCCCCCCCTGTAACTTGTAAAATAAGAGAAAGATAAAACTAAAAAAATATATGATGTACATTGCCATGCAAACTTCCACTGAAAATTGGTTTGAACGAGATCTAGTAAGTAGTTTTTTTTAATACGTCATCCCAATACTATTATTAAAACATCGATCAAAGTTACAAGGAACTACAATAACTTTTATATTATGTTACTTGCTGCTACAGAACCCTTAATGGGCGAGTCCGACTCGCAGTTGGCCGCTTTTTTACAGTCTGTCACCGTCAGTAAATATGAATTTGGGTCTGGAATACGAGTGAGTTTTGCTCGGCAAACGTTCATTGACGCATGACTAATTAACTAGAGTTATACTCGTATGTTGAATCTAGTAGCGTTGTCTTGTGCGATCTTCTTTTTAGCCAGCGAGGTTCCTTCTTTTCAGCTAGATGTCGAACGGCCATTGGGGGTGGAGGATCTGGTAGACCTATATCAAATGAACGTCACCACACCAGATATTTTCTGCCCAGCGGCCGTTCTTTCGGCTATGTCGATGACACTGCCCCGCAACAGACTGCACTTCATTAATTGAATTTGCCTGGGGCCCAAGGTAGCGTAGATTCAGCCTTGGGACTCGCCCTACCTTCACTGGTAGGTTCTCGCTCACAGGAGTGGAGGAGGGAGAATGATGAGGAGGCGGGAATACCTCGCAACAGAATATTACACCCTATACGTTGTATTAAAGTAAATAAATTCAGGGAATGAGAGGATTGTTAGTGAATTTAAGCTTCATTCGCAGGTAACAGTGCAGTCCCAGTATCGGATTCGTTCCGTCTCAGTGTTTTTAGATGTGCCAAAGGAAAATATAAAAAAATAATACATGCTAATTTAGTTCCTGATGCAATGGCATAATGTATATTTTAAAAAGATTCTTGAATTTCACGCAACTGAACTGACACTGCACTGAAGGACCACTGACGCATAACAGAATAGTGACACATGACGGCTCGATAATCCTTACTGCATTTGAAATATCAGACAATATTCCTCTATAAAAGACTGATTCAGGACTGAGAGGGATTACGTAGAGAATTTTTTTTTTTTATTTTTTTTTTATTTTATTTATTTTCACAAAATCCACAGCACTTAGTATACAGTATTATTAAAATTTATAGTTCTTACTGCCAATAACTGATTTACAATATATTTATATTACGTTTAAATTCGTAAAGGACATATCGACGCGGTTGGTCCTCGCCTCGGGTGACCAGAGGGCTGGCGGCTACTTTGCCCAGAGGCTGTCCATCGCCATACAAAGGGGTAACGCCGCCAGCGTTCTGGGCACCATGCCGCAGGACGGGCAACTAGACGACGTGTACATTTTGTAAATATTTTTGTCTTTATACCTAATGTTATTTATGTTATTTTAAGTGCTTTCCTGTATATAATTGTTTTTATCATATTAAATGTACCATCTCCTTATTACAGTCTAGTGATTGTGTGTGTGTGTGAATTGACCATAAACCTGCCATTCTTTAAGAAATCCTTACTCAGTGGCCTAAGTGGCCTAATTATAGGCTGCTGATTTTGATGGTACCTAGCTACAAATTACACTGTGTAGAAGTTTAAGGCGACACAGATCCTCATACCAATCAAAACGTATTTTACCACTAAGTATTGTTATAGCAAACTGTCAGAACAGTATGTAAGACTTGAGAGCTCCTTAAAAGCAAAGTTGTTCGGAATTTGACAGTTTTAAGCATACTTAAGTCATCCTTAAGTTCTAATTGACATACAAAATTGGGGTGAGAGTGAAATTACACTCTAGTTTTGAGTATTCAAATTCCTTTACAATTTGAAAGTGCTGTCTTCGTCAGACCAAGAAGTTCATTCAAGAAAAACCTTAAGGAGTTCAATTCAATTCAAATTCAAATATTGTTTATTGTGCGCCAATACAATAAAATTATATAAAAAATAATATAAGATAAGATCTTCTGAATAAATAAAGTAAATAAATAAATATCTCAGACATTCACACTAATTATCCAGTCCCAAACTAGGCAGAGCCTGTGCTATGGTTACTAGATAACGGATACACATACTTAAATAAATATATAAACATCCAAGATTTGGGTACAAACATTCATATTCATCATACGAACATTTGCCCCTAGCGGGATTCGAACCCGCAACCTCCGGCGTGGCAGTCCGAGAGCTACCCCGTTCCGTCATGGAGGTCGTCAACTTACTTAAAAAAAACTTTACACAAAATCCATAAACAAATCGATAGATCAATTCAATAGAGGAATAACGATTTGATTCCCTCATCACCGGACTACTAGGCGTGGAGAGGGACTTCATCCTTATGTAGTAGACATACCACGCTCTCGCACGAAGCGTCTTGCTTCCTTTTTCATGATGCGAACTGCTAGGGAATGGAACTCCCTACCAGCTTGGGTATTTCCGGACAAGTACAATTTGGATCTTTTTAAAGGAAGAGTGAACAGGCATCTTCTGGGTAAGCGCGCTCCACCTTAGGCCTCATTATATATATAATATAAATAAACAACAGCTTCGGGAGACCGTAGAGCTGGCAGCTTCTTCGCCCAAAGAATCAGCTTGGCGATTCGGAGGGGGAATGCTGCCAGTATATTGGGTACCTGCCCCGGTGCGGTGCGTTATTATCATCAGGTTATTTTTGTCTCCACTGCAGGAGCACAACCCTCTCTCATCTGCCGGAGACAGACGGAGGATTTGGCCTACACTCCCCGCGCTGGCCAGACGGGTTGTGGAGGCCTGATTGATGTTTTATAATGTATTCCCTCAGTCGCCTTGTACGACATCCACGGGAAGAGTTGGAGTGGTCCTATTCTACTCTACCGGAAACCACAAATATACATACACTTGTCTAATCCCAAACTAGGGTTTTCTCCTGTGCTATGGGAATTAAGGATAGGACAATTCACAGATAGAACATCCAGACTGGGACCAGCTTGTACAAATTGTACAAAGTTGTCTGTACCCACGACCTCGGGAGCTCGAGTCCAATAACCAAGCCACTAGGCCAACGAGATGGTGATGGTGGAAAAAGTAAAGGCATACACTTAACAACCAATTGAAGTAAACCTAGATGCCATGTGGTTCCCGGCTTAGAATAGGCCTATCTTTCCCGTGGGTGTCGTCAAGGCGATTGCACCAGGGACGTGCAGCAGCGTTATCCTGTGTGTGTATGTTAAGATCATTCCTGCGATCACCAATCCGCCTGCCAAGCGTGGTGATTATGGCAAATCCCCCAATGGACATCTAACCGAAAGTGGTATTCTATTGGGGAGGCCTGTGTCCAGCAGTGGACGTATTTAGGCTGATGATGATGATGATGATAGATGTTTGCATATGAAATACTAGGTACCTCTGAGGCGACGGACACGAAGTCGGCGGCGGGGCGGGGAGGGAGCGGTGTTAAATGCATAGATTACACTTATAACTGTAGAAAAGCGATTTTTAGTAGTAAACATAAAAAATGTATATAAGCAAAAGTAATTTCTTATTATTCCTGTTTTATTTTACTGGTAAGCGGGAGGCGGAAGAAGAATTATAAGATTGTTAATTCGATGTGGAATGTCCATATTTATATTTCATTCCAGATTAATAGTCCTATGAAAACCAACGCTATTTACGTCTCGGTAACATATACATGAAAGGGTCACCAGCAGCAAAAACAGGTTTGTATTACCAAGTAAACTTTGCGGTCCACTTAGGAACACCATCTATTGTGTATTTTGTTTTCGAGACGCAAATGCGTTTGTTTTCATAGGACTATTAATCTGGAATGAAATATATATTGCTGTACGAGTTTCATGCGTAAATGAATCCTACTAATATCATAAACGCAAAAGTTTGTAAGTATGGATGGATGTTTGTTACTCTTTCACGTAAAAACTACTGAATGGATTTTGATGAAACTTTACAATAATATAGCTTATACATCAGAATAACACATAGGCTACAATTTACAAAGATAATGTGTGAATTGTCCAAAATATCAAGTAAGTAGGAAATACATAATAATTTGTGATGTTAAGTTGTCCACGCGGACAAAGTCGCGGGCAACAGATAGTGATAAAGAAATTATGAACACAATTTTGAATAAATCTCAGTGGAAAATCCGATATATACATATTAACATGAACGTTTCGTTGCAGATGTATAATAACTACCTAATTCCGAACATTGATTATTGGGTATCCGAAAAGTTCCCTCAGTCGACGTTACCTCTAAAAGATTTTCGATTTCAAACGCAAATTACCAACAAATTCGAGTTCCTTTGGTACCAGTTCATCAGCGTAAAGAAAGGAAATAAAATTAGTCTCGAAATTATATTTTGTACGGCGTTCTATCTCCTCATCAAATAAGCCGAATTCGCCCCTTGAAGTGGTCTAGATATTTTTAACAAAGGTACAGTTTCCCTTGTCTTCATTTAAAAAATAAACTTTCTTTGAATGGGCTTCTGTTTATTATTTTTGAGTTGTTTGCTTATGAAAAGTATTTTTTTAACAAGATACTCAGGATATCAGATGAACCAGGACTTTCTTCAATACTTCATCAACTCAGCCAGCCAGAGGGGTAGGCAGAGACGATGCATCATTACCAAAAATCTATACCTTTTTGTTGTTGTTATTCTTAAGCTGTGTGCAATAAAGAGTTTATCTATCTAATACATACATATAACATACAACTCCATACATGATACATCATGTTAAGTACTCAACTCATGCTTGAACCCAACACCTGTTACAAATTAAACTTGGCAAACTTAACTTGCCAACACCGATATATTATGTGGGCGCACCTTAGTACGGTCAGCAGAATTGATGGCTGAGGCGTTTTGGGGTAAGGAAACTTTGTTTGTTACCAGTACTTTGTTTTAAAGAACTTACTTAACTTTTACTTATAAATTTAACAAGTTTTGTGAAACGGGTTGTGTTCGTGTGAGTCATAAATTTGATGTATGGATGTTTGTTTGATTGCTGTGGGTAGTATCAATTTTGATAGGGAATCTGACAGAAGAATCCAGTTGGGCTGGGCAGCATTTGTTTGTGTCAAGTCTTCTCAACAAGACAAAATTGCGTCCCGCCTGTCATGCATTACGGTGCAGAAACGTGGCCACTGACGGTGAGCTAGATCCACAAGTTCCAAGTCGCTCAGCGAGCTATGGAAAGGGCTATGCTCGGGGTTTAAGGGATATGCTTCATAATGAGGAGATCTGACGCTGAACGAAGATCACCGACACTGAAGTAGTAGACCGGCCGCAGAACCAACGGCTGTTGGAGCAGACGAGTTCTGGAGCGCAGGGTGGGATGCCCCGCCACCAGATGGAGCGACTACCTGAAGAAGGTGGCTGGAAGGCCGGAGGACCGGCTGTGGTGGCGTTTATTCAGTAATCAGTAAACTTTATTGGGGATTGCCTACGTCCAGCAGAGGACGTCGAAGGGCTGATATGACGTTGCTGGGTGAAATCTAAAGAAATCGAATGAATGAATGTATGTATGTATGTAAACGCTTTATTTTACCAAAAATAACAACAACAACAATAATAAAATAGGAGTTAAACTGTGTACAAAGGCGGACTTATCCCACTTAGGGATCTCTTCCAGTCAACCTTAAGAGTAACCGGAAGGACAAGTAAATGCGTTTAGTACCAAATTGGATAAAGAAATGTACCTACGTTTAATGAATAATTAAATTTGTCACATAAATCCGTTTGTGTCTCTGCTATCCGTACCCGCTATCTGACAGCAGATTTATGCGCCCTAGGTCGCTCTCCGAAACTACTGTCATTTGTCAAAGCATCGGTTTTTATGCGCCCCCCGCTAAGTGATTATTCAGACGACTGCAAGTGACGACGGGGCTCTGAGCTAGTATTGAAGCCGTTTGGGTAAATAGATTGCGGTGGCAACCCAGCCTTTCAGACCGTCCTAAGGGTTTCTGCACACGACCGTTTCAAAGACTTTTTTGTCCTAAAGGTTTAATCATAATATCAGCCCTTAGAAGTCCACTGCTGGACATAGGCCTTCCGTAATAAACGCCACACTGCTCATGATACATATGGGGAGTTATGCTCATAATAGCCACGAAGGACAGACGTGTCGGCCATCGCAGTACTAGACATCGAAACGGTTACGCTTCTGCCCGCCACCGGTCTGAGGTATTTGTGACCAAGTGAGTAGTTTAATGGTTATACAGCCATTGTCGGTAGGGCCTCGTTGGTCAATCAGGAGGGTTCACCGCATGCAGGTTAGGTTGGCTTTTGGAGTACTGGATGTTCTTGCGCGCCCTTACACCCTAAAGTTAAAGTTTCATCATTATCAACCTATATACGTCCACTGCTGAACATAAGCCTCTCCAATAGAATGCCTCTTTTGGTGGGCTTTCCATTGGGGAATGTCCCCAACTAGCACACTGGAGAAATATACTGCCTTGTTACAGCTTGCCCCATCATCAAGCTTAAATACGTCCACTGCTGAACACAAGCCTCCCCAATACCACAGGGCGGACACTTGTGCCAAAATGTATGCGATGGCGGGAAATCGACTACCTATTCTTACACAAATACAATAACCGTGTCCGCACACGGCAGCGCACGCACACATGCCTAAGGCAATCGCTAGGGGTGTCAGACCGCGCGGACCGGCCGTGGGCACCAGTAACTTTGTGATGGCGGCGTAAAGTGTGCATAAAAATAAAAATAGTTTATATAGGTGGTTGATTAATTGAGATTTAAGTTATAGGTATACAATCTTTTTTCCAACTTTCGATGTTTACGTGCAAAATCTCTGCACCAATGCAACCATACAAAACTGTACGAATTTGTGATAGACTAGTTGATACTGCGCTCGCCTCACGTTTATGAGGTCGAGGGTTCGAATCCGGGCACAGGTCAAAGAACGAACTAAGAAAGTTTTTAGTGAAGGAAAATACTCGTACCTTAAGAAACCAGCCAAAGAAGTAATAATTCTAAGGCGTATGTGAAGTCCACTAACCCGCATTGGGCCAGCGTCGTGGACTATTGATATGGAATAATTCCTAATGTAATTTTTTTCTTTCTTTCATTATGGTTTAAATATATCACTAAACATGGCGCATGTGCTTAAATAAAATATTTCGAATAGAGGGAAAAAATATAATCGACATAGAGGGAAAAAATACGACACTCATCATTGTGCACATTATAATTTTTTTTTTCTATACATATATTAAAACAGTAAAAAGGCGTTTCTGTACATTAATGTAAAAAAAATTCAGACCTTAAGACCGACCAGTGGAGTCCAAAAATATAATAAAAAAAATCGTGTCTATGTGTGTACGGGCTAATCTTGGAAACTGCTGAACAGAATTTGACGGCGTTTTCACTGTTTAATAGCTTGTAGTTCGGGAACTGGAGAGAAGGGAATACTTAACAAAGGATATTTTCGAAATTTCCACATTTGTTTGGGTAAATTTTGTGTTATCACAGGAGTTTTATGACTGTGGCAACAGCAAAGTTGGTACTGCGTTTCTTTTTAATTTCTTTGCATGACGATCCGGAACACAGAAATGAAGATCGCAAACGCGGTAATTCGTTAAACTTTTATTGTTTAAGTCGAGTCGCCCAATCACTTGAATCCAGTATATACATCTGAAAAACAAAAAAGATTTTATACCCAAACAAAAGGAACTGCGGAAACGTTCCTACAATGTTACGTTGTAAGCTCACGTCACACGCCACTGTATGACACATGTCATTTTTTTCTTTTTATTATGCTGCAATTACACATCCGCGCAAGTCGGTAGACAATCGCTCATTGAATTTCGATTACATCAAAAAGGTGAAAATTCAAACGTGACGTCGGATCCGTTATTTTCAATTTAATTAAATATATTATGTATTAATTGTGTATGTAATTATGTATTATACATTACATTTGTCTAATCCCAAACTTGATTTTATTCACTTCAGATCAAAACGTCTCAGTCTCCTGTACCATTGAATATAGATAAGGACCAATTCACTAATATAGTACCCAGACTAAGACGAACTCTAAAGATGTCTATACATAAAAGGAATCGAACTTCTGGTACTTGAATCCAATAGGCAAGCCACTAAGCCAACGACGTGGTCAATAATCATGATATTTTCAACAGAGGGAGTCCAAACATTTATTTTTATCTTCGCGTATCGACTGCCATAAATTAAAACTTACACAACCGAATTTTTTACTAGCATGAGCACTTGGCAATTATGCGAATGTATGTACGGTGGACCACACGCTAAAGTGTACAAAATATAAAATTTGCAGAGTATAAAAATTACCTTGATATATTAAGTCACACGAAACTAGGTGTTTTTCCAACTTTACCTAATTTTTTTAGAATTCAGGTATCTTCTTACACGCTACAATTAAACCCCACGTTGGGCGCTAGAATGTAATAAGTTCCTGATGATCTGCAGGTTCCTGAATAATTCATGTATATGATGAAAGTGGGGTTTAATTGAAGGCGTGACTAATACTATTTAAATTCTTTAAGATTTAATATGTTTTGTCACAAAACATATCTAATTTTGCGTGACAAGTTACCTAATTAGACCCACATCGATGCGAGCGTCTCGCGGCTTAACGCAAATGTGTAAATGTCGTACAACAAACAAATAAATATACAATTGATTAAAATTGTATCAATATCTATCTCAAATAACATTTTATTTACATTATCAAACAGAATAAAATAAACCAAAACGTATAAAATTATATTTGTATTACTTATAATACCAAAATTTAATCCTAAAAATTGTTTGAATAAATAGGTAAAATATGTTACTTACCTCGATTCTTCTGGAGGAAAAGAATGAAATCGTCTCTTTTTGTCATTACTGTTAATCAAACAACCACCTACAGCACAATACTTCACCATTATTCTTTTAATTATCTTTCAAGCAATACATACAGCCCTGACGGCTAGTGCCCTAAACTATACCCAAAACTGCGGCGCGGGGTGAGGAAGCTGTGATTGGCGGGGGGAAGGGAGTGTCCATTCTATACGTAGTATTATTAAGTATTCTATGCCAATACAATGCCTCTTTTGGTGGGCTTTCCATTGGGGGTTTGCCATAATCACACGCTTGGCAGGCGGATTGGTGATCGCAGTAATGATCTTAACATCCACAGGAGAACGTTGTTGCCTATTCTTGGTGCAATCCCTTAGTCGCCTTGACGACACCCACGGAAAGATTGGTGGTGGCCCTACTCTAAGCCGGGGACCACACGGCATAACCACAAGTTAAAGTTCAGTCGTTAGCAACTAAACGAAGGAGTAGAACTAAGGATTGTGCCCCAAGGGACTGTTTGAAGGATATTGCAACTAGCTGCAAGGTGAATATTAGCAATAATAAAAATGTTACAATCGATGTGGGTTTTTTCTTTTAATCTTTTTTTAAAGAGCTTAGTCGCTTCAGCGACTATGTCGCTCTATTGGTGACAACACAGTTAACAAAAGAAATCTACATGACTAATGCCTTATGGATTTCTTCTGTTAATTCCAATCTTAACTAATCTATAAAGTCCCTTGGCAGCATCTGATAGTGGAAAAGCCAAGGCACTGTTACATTGACCCACATTCAATAAATTAGAATTATTGTATATATGTATTCTAGAAGACTCACTCCATCAAAATGTGATAAACATCCTCTGGTACATAGCATTCTGTACAATTGGTGTGGGTTAATCTAATCATAATCATATTTATTGGTAACAAAAAATTACAAGTCAAAAATGTTTTAACAATTAATGTCACATAGGTAACAGATAATAATTAATAAATAATGTCATAATTATGCTGTGTGGTTTCCGGTAGAGGAGAATAGGACCACTCCAACTCTTCCCGTGGATGTCGTACAAGGCGACTAAGGGAATACATTATAAAACGTCAATCAGGCCTCCCCAACCCGTCTGGCCAGCGCGGGGAGTGTAGGCCAAAGCTTCCGTCTGTCTCCGGCAGATGAGAGAGGGTTGTGCTCCTGCAGTGGAGACAAAAATAACCTGATGATGAATGTCATAAATTCACAAATGTCAAGTAATATACTTTGAAACATCTTTCAGGAATTCGTCAACTGAGTAATATGCCTTAAAAATAAGTTTTTTTTTAAATTTATTTTTAAATATGCTGGTGGAAGCCGCACTTTTCACGTCTCGAGGTACGAGTAAACTGTTATAAATTGTCGATCCGAGAACATATACCGACATTTTACAGCGTTTATGTTTTTTTTTTTATCGATATGATGATACTGACGTTGTGGAACAGATGACAAGCGCCACAATGAGATCTCGCCCTAAAAGCTTGTTGGTCCTATTAAGAATTAAAAAAAAAAATAGTTTAAGTCTTTGGAATAATCGACAGTCTGCAGAGGCCCTTCGTAATGAATATGCAGTGCAGTAAATAACAGTATGCAGAATAAAGGTTGCTACCAAGATGGCGGTGAAGAATTATAAAAAAACACTAGCTTAAGCCCGCGGCTTCGCTTGAACGGAGAATCCTACTTCCTATTAATATTATAAATGCGAAAGTTTGGATATTTGGATGTTTGTTACTCAATCACGCTTCAACCACTGGACGGCTCGTGATGACACTTGGCGCACATATAGGTTAGGTCCTGGAATAGGACATAGGATAGTTTTCATCCCGAAAAAACATCCCATTCCTACGGGAAATACATAATAATTTGTGATGTTAAGTTGTCCACGCGGACGAAGTCGCGGGCAATAGCTAGTATGAAATATATATAATATATATAAATAAACATACATAAATATATACATATCATATTATACTGAGTCTCTTCTAGTTTAGTTTTAAAGGATGTCACCGACGTACTATCTCGAATGTGATTCTCTATCACTCATAATTAGTAAAATATTGATTTCCCACGGGAAATTCGTCGTCGCAAGGAAAAAGATCCAGTAAAATATAAAGTGAGCTATTTACAAATTTATTTGACTTTCGACGTTTGAACCAATGAATATAAAGCGCGTAATTTCAATTTGCGTAACGCGGTACAGTCGCGCACGACAATGAAATTTCATTGTGGCCGTAACACAAAACAAAATTCATGTCCGACGACGGCGTAACTCTCGCACAATCACGAATAAAAATGTTACCGCGATAGCGTTCGACGGATGCGCGCCATTTTGTTGAGCGATAACACTTTCGTGCATGATTGTACGCGAAAGGGTGTAATGTGTTGTATTTTATATCAATGACCTTTAAATTCAACGGAGCATATTTACGATTTTTTATTAGATTGGTATATCTTTCCCGTGGGTGTCGTCAAGGCGACTAAGGGATTACACCAGGGACGGGCAGCAGCGTTCTCCTGTGTTAAGATCATTACTGCGATCACCAATCCGCCTGCCAAGCGTGGTGATTATGGCAAATCCCCCAATGGACAAATTACCAAAAGTGGTATTCTATTGGGGAGGCTTATGTCCAGCACTGGACGTATTTAGGCTGATGATGATGATGATTAGATTGAAAAAAAATCGAAGGACCAATTTCAGTAAATATTTCTGTCTATTGATTGTAACAGAATACAAACACAGAACAATTTATTTTAAGTATTTTGGAGCAAATAGTATTAACTCTCCATAGAAAATCACACCCGCCCGCCTGTAAGATCGGCGACGAAAGATCAACACTATGAGTTGGAAAGGGAAGCACTTATGTCGTTGATGTATGTAACGTCTCTTTTCGATCGACTATGATCACGCGCTAGGTGCAGTAGCATTACAATAATTTACACACACACTCAAACGTGTACAGACAGGTGTTCCTGTAGTAGTTATAGGTGATTAAATATTTTCGCTTGTATGGAGTCTTTTTCATATTGTAGGCGATATGAAGAGACTGTAGTCGGAATTAAACGTAACGATCCAATGGTACAGGCTGTCCATAACTCAGGCAGGTATAAAGGGTGTGGTGATTTGTAGCCGGGGCGGAGGTGTAAATCAAAGTTCCGATGCGGAACGCACCTGACTCTCCCCTGAGGTCCGATTGATGTACGGGAGGTCACCCTGTATAAGCTTTTGTTAGTTTCCAACGATTTGTTTTTGTGTGAAAAATGTATCGTGTAATAGAGTGATGTGCGCATTAACATTCGCAACAACGCTTTCCCGCATCGCTTTATTAGACACAATGACAGTGATCACGACAATTTCAACAAATATTTCACAGGTGTTAGGGATAACAACGCACCGCCGCTGTATAGAACGTTTAATTCACCACGGCATGCCTCACTACTCTTCGCAAAGGGTGAGCGCAGCTAATCGGAACGTCAGTATCTTAGTATATGTATGCAAACGTTAATGAAAATGCAATAAATGCATACAATGAAATGCAAGTGATTTAGAGAAACATCTTGCATATTGTTAAAATTTACATACATACATACATACGTACATACATACATACATCATCATCATCAGCCCGAAAGAGTCCACTGTTGGACATAGGCCTCTCCCAAGGTGCGCCACTGAACCCGATCCTCGGTTCTTCTCATCCAGTCTCTGCCAGCCGCCTCACGCAGATCGTCGCTCCATCTAGCCAGGGGGCGTCCCACACTACGCTTGCCCAGTCTCGGTCTCCACTCGAGAACTCGTTTACCCCAGCGGTAATCGGTTCTCCGACAGATTTGACCAGCCCACTGCCACTTCAGCGTACTAACTGTTTGAGCTATGTCGAAGTCTTTAGTTCTCTGGCGGATCACCTCATTTCGGATCCTGTCTCTTAGAGAAACTCCGAGCATAGCTCTTTCCATAGCCCGCTGAGCGACCTTGATGAATGAATGCCACCACACCCGTCCTCCGCCCTCCGCATCCACCCGCTTATGGCCATCTTCTATATAAAATTAACTACTAAATATGCCGAAAACATTTTTCAACTAAATTCATATCAATTAAAATACCAAAAGAAATTCCATGTCTACAATGATATGCCTGAAAAACTACAGTATATGCAGTTCTGGCTACATATAGAGTATGCAATGCATAAAATATGCAACATATTATGAATATTTTCGGCGGCGGGATGAGAGGTTGAACACGGGGTATAACTGCCTACAACCGCATGTAAGGGTTGCCACAATCATTATAATTAATACAATATTTATTTTTTTGATGTGGCAAACGAATTGATTACCAACCTGACGCTGAAGGGTTATTGTCGCCATTTAACCTTTGAATTTTTCGGCTACAGTGTGTACCATAAGGACTATGTTGGAACACCTCATCATCATACGACATAGGCTTCTCCTATGGAGCGCCACTGAACCCGATCCTCGGTTCTTCTCATCCAGTAACTGCCAGCCGTCTTACGCTGATAGTCGCGTCATCTAGATAGGGGTCGCAGTCTCCACTCGAGAACTCGTTTACTTCAACCATAACTGGTTCTCCGATAGATGCGACCAGCCCACTGCTACTTCAGCTTTGTAATCCTTTCGACTATATCGGTCGCCTTCGTTCATCCTCATTACGAATCATGTCCTTCAACAAAATCCCGAGAACGCTCTCCATAGCTCGCTGAGCGACTTCAAACTTGTGGATCAGACCCACCGTCAGTGTCCACGCTTCAGCTCATGGCAGGCAGGACGCACTGAATAAATAATTTACTTAATAAATCAATATTAATCAACAAGCTGTGGTTTATTAATGTGGTGACAACCCTAGCCAGACATACGTTATTTGGGTCAGAGCATTACATTATATTGATCACGTGCTCCCGATATTTCGATATTAATGAACAGGGGTCGGAATTAGGTAGCGTCATTTATGTACTTGCGGCGAAATGTATATGTTAATATGGATATTCCGGGATTTATTTAATTATATTCTTTATTTCACATAAATTTTCTACAAAAAAAAGGGCATAACATAAAAGTGTACTTATCTCTATAAGAGATATCTTCCAGCCAACCTTCACTGTGGGAAAAGCTAAAAGAAGCGGTAGGTCAAAAAGAATAAAAATAAAATGTGCATGGATATTGAAATTTTATAATAAAATATAATTTTTTAATTTTTAATTAATATTAATTAATTATAATAAAATTTAAAAGCTTGTTCATCGTTTGTTTGTCATTTATGTATGTATAAACTCATAAAATAATATGAATAATATGGATCTGGGAGTTCAGCCGCTTTCAGCGACTTTCCTGAGTCCAACGTCAGGCCTTACCCTATACAGGCGAACTGATTTAAATACCTAAATTATTAGGGCTACTGCACCCGGCACACGAACATAGTCGACCGAGAGAGGGAAAACGTTGTACGTCAACAATAAAAGTGCATCTCTTTCTAATTTCAAGTGTCGCTCTCTTAGCGTCGACGGGCGGCGGCAGCCCAGTAATACGTACTGCCAGCCGTACTCTATTTTGCGGGCGACGTAAACCTCGCAGGGAGAGGTGAGTCCGTACGTAGTATAGTATTAACGTAGTAATATTTGGTGTTATTTGTCTGTACTATAACAATGTTAAAAGCATTTCATCGACATAACATAACGTCACGCCCTGATCCCAGAGGGGTAGGCAGAGACTATGTACCGCCACGCCGCTTTACGCGTTCCATTATTTCCGTCAGAGCTTTCAGATTTCATTAAAATGTTCTTTGTAAACAGTGAAGCATAAACTTTTTTTTTTAATTATGCAGGTCAGTAGGCTTGTGTCTGCTTAATTAGCCATGGATGGGTTTAAAAATATGGAACGAAACTGAACGTACTACTGTACTCGTCGGCCCCGTAGCCTAGTCGGTAGTACACCTGCCTGCGAAGCTCGGGGTCGCGGGTTCGAATCCCGCCCAGGGCAAACATTCGTGTGATGAGCACTTGTGTTTGCCTTGTGACTGGATGTTATTTATATATTATATTATCAGTTCAGTGGCGCACCTTGGGAGAGGCCTATGTCCAACAGTGGACTCTTTCAGGCTGATGATGATTATATTATGTATTTATGTATGTATATCAGCTGTCTGATACCCATATTACAGGCTCTGCCTAGTTTGGGATCAGGTGGCCGTGTGTGAAATGTCCCCACATATTTATTTATTATTTATTATTATTTACAAATATAATAGTCAACAGAGGAAAATAATCCTATCAAAGTGGGTATACTAGAACCACTGCGAAACCAAAAGATATTATCTTATCTTGATTTTTGGAGCCAGTCACACCCAGCGACAAGTCAACCCTGTGGCAGAGAATACTAAAGATAACTACAAGTAACTCCAATACATTGACAGCCCTCTAAGCACAATTTATAAACTAAATCTGTGAAGTCACTTGACCTGGTGCTGACAGAATACCAGCGCTGGAGTTCGCGTAGCGTGCTGCAGCATTATGCTGAGTCAGCGCCATTTGTTGCTGCGACACATAGGTACCTTGATTATTTTTAAATTGTAATTTATTAATTCTGTTCTGTTTATTTCTCATGTATGTGTGTCGTAGCTATGAATAAATGACCTATTCTATTCTATTCTATTCTATTCTTTTCTGTTCTGTTCTGTTCTATTCTATTCTATTCTATAACTGGTGTAAACAACTATTTAGTCTAATACATACATAATGCTCACGCCTTGGTCCCAAGGGGGTGTGTAGGGAGAGACAATGTATCGCCACTTTGCGCGGTCGCGAAGCTATTTTCCTTCGTCCGCTTTTCGCCCCGTGATACCACTTGACGTGATGTATTGCAAATAATATCGCCGACCTCGTGTTGGGGAACAAATTGTGGTACCACGATTAGCTAGGGAAATAATTGTCCACCTCGTCAGAGCCCCGCATGACTCGGTAAGACTAATAGTGACCGGAGTTCGCCCAGCTCCGGGATGTTACGACCAGGGTAGCCCCTGTACAAACATACATCGGCACGGCAAACCTTGGCCTGGGGGGCAGGGATCGTCCGAGACACAGTAGATTTTATAAACTGAACTAAATTAAATACTTTTTATTTATGGCCCTTGATAGATAGATGGATAAACTCTTTATTGCACACAAATTAAGGATAACAAAATAGGTACATATATTTGGAAAGTGTACAAAGGCGGCCTTATCGCTTGGAGCGATCTCTTCCAGGCAACCTTTCAGAAGGAAAATAAGAAAGACATAGCGACAGAGTATTGCAGGTGAAAGAAGAGAAATTTATAATTTTAGAACATGGTAAATACTTAGTGATAATATTACACAATTGAGTTTACATACAAATATACTTAAATACATACCTATGCATACATATATAGTTTATAATACAATACATATACCTTACGTAATATACTATATTAAATTAGACACAACTATCTAGGTCCTTGTTTTACTAATTTCTTTAATGTTTCGCTCTACTTACCTGTAGATGTTTTAACTAAATTAAAACATTTATTCCGAAGTCTTTACCTCAGTTTATACGCTTACTAGACAACTGATATTTAGAATTGGTAATTAGCTTCGCTCCAGGGGAGGGAACACAACGAAAGCAGGGGAAGGAATTCATTTGGAAACATAATAGCGACAGAGTTCAACTACGTAACTGTTTCCACTGATATTAATAGAATAGAATAGAATAAAATATTTATTAAAGCAACCAGGGCTCACTTTGTTTGTATGTCTTAATACTATCATCGTCAGGTTCATTTTGTCTCCACTGCAGGACCCTCAACAACCCTCACAACCCTCCGTGGTCCACGCGGGCAGACAGCTAGTAACAAATACTAACGGTTAACCGGTGAGAAGAACCGAGGATCGGGTTCAGTGGCGCGCTTATGGAGATGCCTATGTCCAGCAGTGGGCTCTTACAGGCTGATGATGATGATGATGAACGATTAAACATTACAAATAGTGCAATGTCAAAGAAAACGAGATACTTAAGTCAAAGTTTCATCATCAGGTTATTTTTGTCTCCACTGCAGGAGCACAACCCTCTCTCATCTGCCGGAGACAGACGGAGGATTTGGCCAACACTCCCCGCGCTGGCCAGACGGGTCGGGGAGGCCTGATTGATGTTTTATAATGTATTATACCTTATACAATGTTAGTAAAAATATAAAAAAAAACCATTTAAATAAATTAATTTTTGTTCGGTACGTAAATCACTTCACACAGCAGTGATTCACGTACTTTGCAGTCTAGCCTGCTCGCGATCATATTCAGCATGCTATGGTGCCCTTGCGCACCCGGCGCACCAGGGACGCGCATCTCTTGCGCATGGTTGCGTAGATTTATTACACAAAGGCTTTATTATCCGTCTTCTGTTGATTACAGGTCTCTCCGTGCATGAGTAAATACCATAATGACTAACCTGGGAAGATGTGTTGTCTATCACATTCATAGAGTTTACTCCGATACTGACCTGCCTGACTGACCTTTTGAAAATTGTCAAAAAAGACGTCAAAATATTAGAATTCTAATATTGAAGTATCTTCCGTATATTAGGTTTAAAAAATAAATTACATATGTAGCTATTGGAAAATTGTTTTTACTCCATAGATAAGTACCTTAATCAATGAACTAAATATACTAATAATTGACATGAATTAATTTTTGACTTACATCTATTTTTTGATATTGCACTCTTTTTAATGTTTAACTGTTAGTATTTATAATATTGTGGTTATTGTGACACCTGGATACTATGTAATGAATTCGACTAATTAATTTAATTTACAATTTATTTCAGACAAAGTAAATAAATTGTTCGTAATACAAAAAATAAAACTTTATCTATATTAGTAATAAATCAATAGTACATTAATAGACAAGAACAATAATTATTTTCTATATGAGACATAGGAAGCAAACACATGTGTTTGATTCCAGTGTGTCATAATAGGGCTCTCAATTTTATTTATAACAACACACAGGAGACTGTTGGAGCTAATAAATGCCTAATTAATGTAACTTGCAAAAAAAACTGTATTCTTCCGTAACACTCAATGTTACTCTACATTGAGTGTTAAGGAAGATTGCAGGTTTTTTTTTGCATTTACATGACATTATATTTAATTAGAAAATCAAAATATTTGTACATCGCTCAGGTAGATTTTTAGGGATATTTTTCAATCAAATGACAACTGAATTACCAAAAATCTTACTAATACACTTATTTCATTTCATTTCGATGAAATCTGATTTTTCAGTTGGTGAAAAAACTCTAGTAATATTCATAGAATTCTGGAAAACGAGTTTGACCCCCTGATATTTTTCAGTGTATTCTTTTTTTATGCATAGTACCTATTCTGTTACCAGTGTTGTTAGCCGCTAGAGAAAGAGGTTGGCATTAGAAGCACCTAGTGTTCTTGTGCCCCCTTATACTCCACAACTGTTATTTAGCATTGGTAATTAGCATCGCATCAGTGGAGGGAGAGGAAAATGGTAGCAGGGGAGTGAAGGAGGAATACATTTGAAAATATAACAGAGTTGTAGAGTTCAACAGGGGAACTATTTCACTTAACATAGACCGAGAGCTGTAAGCCAATGAGGATTTAAAGCTAATTTAAATCGGATCAAAAATGACGAAGATACAGCAGTTTCTATAAATGTTTAATTCTAAATTAAAGGCCAATTAACTAAGAATTAATGAATGAATTAATTAAGTATTCATATATTACATATGTAGTATATATCTTTTATATAGTAATGTGTAGGTATATGTATAATTTATAGTTTACATTTAGTATATTTTATTTTGTATTTATTAATTTTTTTTTATTTTTCTTTTTATTTATTTACTTTGAGGAAGACTTACAGACAAATTACAAAATAAATAACAATGCAAATATAAAAAAATGCTGATTACAAGTAAGTATAGTATAGTATGTAACCAATTTTCTTATATATATTTTTTGCGCCTACCACTCATTATCTGCAAGTCAACTGGAAGAGAATGCCATATTGGCATTATGTTCGCCTTTTGTACGTACTGTGCAATAAAGTTTTTGAATAAAATAAATTAACTCAATATTTATTCTCCCCAATAGAATGTCACTTTTGGCGAGTTATCCATTGGAGGATTTGCCATAATTTGGGCTTCGTATCAATTAGATTAGTGATCGCAGTAATGATATATACACAGGAGAACGCTGCTGTCCGTCCCTAGTGCAATCCCTTACTAGCCTTGACGACACCTTCGTGATAATTGGGAGTGACACTATTCTAAGCCGGGAACCACACGGAACTTTCATAATAATAATAATAATAATAATATGTTAGACATTCACACCAATTATCCAGTCCCAAAGTAGGCGGAGCCTGTGTTATGGTTACTAGATAACGGATAGACATCTTATAAATAAAATCGTAAACATCGCGTGTCTGTACATTAAAGATATTAGCAAAAAAAAAATTGAGGGGTCTAAGGATAAGTAATAGAACACATTTCAATCACTTTTGGAATTTTTGTCTGTTTGTCTGTTTATCTGTTTGTCTGTTTGTCTGTTTGTCTGTTTATCTGTGAGTTTGTGCACGCATCACTTAAAAACTACTGAACGGATTTCTATGGACTTTTCACAAAAACATGGTGCTTAACTTAACTTAACATTTAGTCTTTATTTCATCGCAATCGGCTAACTCAATCAAAAGTTATAGACATTTTTAGTTTTCAAATACATTAGTAGGTAAGGTTAGTATGCAATATATTGCACATAATAGTATTTCTGTACTATTCAGATTGCGATGAGATTGGATTACATTTGGAGCTGCGAGTAGGAACTGGAGTGGGAGTGGGCGTGGGAGTGGGCGTGGGCGTGGGAGTGGGCGTGGGCCTGGGCGTGAGCGTGGGCGTGGGCGTGGGCGTGGGAAAAGGGGAGTGGGTGTGAGAGCGGGAGCGGAAGCGGAAGCGGGAGAGGGCGCGCGAGCGGGAGCGGGAGAGGGCACGGGAGCGGGAGCGGGATCGGAGCGGACCGGAGCGGAAGCGGGAGTGGGAATGGGAGCGGATTCTGTAGTTCACGCGAGCGGAGCCGCGGGCACAGCTAGTACTTAAATAAATATAGTATAAACATCCAAGACTTGGGTACAAACATTAATATTCATCATACGAACATTTGCCCCTAGCGGGATTCGAACCCGCAACCTCCGCAGTGAATGTTGTCATCAACTTAATATCTGACATGTTCCGCGTAATTCACGTAAGTGTTTAGATGAAAGGAAATAATAACTGCAAAAAGCTTTTGTTAGATAAACAATAACTATTCTCGGCTCCCAGCTCCCGGTCTAACTCTAACGTAAATCCGTGAGAAAATACAAAATAACCATATTACCAACTGCAGCGGACCGGGTAATGCCATTCGCATTGCATTTACAGCAAAATCCTTCCTTAACAGCTTGGACTTAAAGTCTAGAATTCTATATGAAGCACTACCAACCCAGAAGTCCTGGCGTTAGGATTTAGACTCGGTCGTAGTAGTTTTAAAATCTAATTTTCAATGCAAACAGATTTAACGTAATGGTTTTTGGATTGTGGAAGCTATTGTCTGAAGATATTTGCTTCAGAACAGCAAATATTGAATATAATATTATAAATGCGAAGGTGTTGAGTTTGTTTGTTACTATGCTATACTTACTAATAGTGAACTGTTTTTATGAGGCTTAGTAAGAGTTTAGTGATAGTGTACATCCTACTTGCTGTGTGGTTTCCGGTAGAGTAGAATAGGACCACTCCAACTGTTCCCGTGGATGCCGTACAAGGCGACTAAGGGAATACATTATAAAACATCAATCAGGCCTCCCCGACCCGTCTGGCCAGCGCGGGGAGTGTAGGCCAAATCCTCCGTCTGTCTTCGGCAGATGAGAGAGGTTTGTGCTCCTGCAGTGGAGACAAAAATAACCTGATGATGATGGTGATACAAAAGTGTGGGTCTCCCATTGGCTAGATAGAGCGACGATCTGCGTAAGGCGGCCGGAAGTGACTGGATGAGAAGATCCGAGGATCGAGTTCAGTGACGCGCGTTGGGAGAGGCTTTTGTCCGATAATGGGCCCCTTTCAGACTGACATTTACCGATTAACCGAAAAATGTATTACTTTTTTTATAGTTGCAAGTAAGTGCAGAAACTTACTTCAATAAGACATATTGAAACTGCATTATTAACATCATTCTATGCCAATGAATCTTAGAAAACCGTTGGCACATGTCCCGGCCAGACATCTTGACCTCCCACGCCTTTCTCTACTCCTTTATATTTTAAATAACAAGAGGGCGACAGGTGAGCTGCTGAGAGCTCAGGTAACAGTGGGGAGTCTGTTGAAATTCGATATGTGAAGCCTTAAGAAGCAAATGGTAGGTTCTAGCCACTTGGGAGGTTGAAGATTGATCCTTCAGATATTTTTATTGAGATTGTGACAGACTTTATTATACAAGTTATCCCAAAAAATACGCAAATCCAATTGGGGATGATTCATTTAAAAACGACATGGATAGATCGACTTGTTTTTGATAGGTTCGCATATGAGGTGGGAGGGTATATATAAGTCCAGGATTCCGTTGGATGGTCACCGCCTTCAAACCTATTTCTGACGTCAATGTGTGGTTACAAGCATTACTGTGTTCCGGTTTGAAGATTATTTGAGTCAGTGTAATTTACAGTCACACGAGGCATTCTAACATTATCATTAGCGTGGTGACATGGTTTGGGCTACAAGGTTATAGGCGACAGTGACCACATACCATCAGTAATAGTTATGATACAAGAAATAAAAATAAACTTGATTTTCAACGATTTAACTTAGAAAAGTCTGTGAATCGTTCACGAGACAATGTATTATACGTTTCTGCAACAAACTACCTCTGGAAATATGAAATATGACTAACAGAAAGATTAAAAATTGTAAAAAAGCCTATTGTAAAACAGACGATTATTTGAATAATAAAGATGCCTGGTGCTAATGTTTTTTCAGCTTCGCACAATATATATAACTGTATATAAGCTTGATAATAAAAGATATGTTGCTTGAAGTTTGTTGCTTATTCATAGTGCGCTAACAAATAGGAAGTGGTTGTATTTAGAAATAAATACCTGTATAAATGTACCATAGTATAATCATGTGCTCTATTTTGCGGGCGACGTAAAATGGTCGAGGGGAGGTAAGTGTCGCTTCTTTACGTAATAATATTTAGTATTCTCTGTTACTAGCCTCCAAATGTGTTGGAAGGCATAACGACTTCAGTCCGATATACTGGGTGATAAATTATAATAAAATTACTGTTAATATTGTTATCAGTAACTCAGTATAAATATTTAGAAATAATTAATGAAAAATAATATTGCCGTGTGGTTTCCGGTAGAGTAGAATAGGACCACTCCAACTCTTCCCGTGGATGTCGTACAAGGCGACTAAGGGAATACGTTATAAAACATCAATCAGGCCTCCCCAACTCATCTGGCCAGCGCGGGGAGTGTAGGCCAAATCCTCCGTCTGTCTCCAGCAGATGAGAGAGGGTTGTGCTCCTGCAGTGGAGACAAAAATAACCTGATGATGATGAATGAAAAATAAACAGGTCTATTAAAAATATATATATTTTTAAAACCAAAAGGGGATGCTTCTCAAAAGTATGCTCACAACTCACGGCGGGGAGCACGACGGCCTTGCGCCCCATGGCGCGCGATGTGCTGTCCATAAAGTCTGATGTTTTTCGGAAACTTAGAAGCGTCATAACTTTTTACTTTTTTACTTAATTGAAATAAAAACAAAAAACGTATTTTTTATTTTCGTTACAGAGAATGTACTCAAACTATCTACAGAAATTTTATTATCATCCGATATAAAGTTGGAAGCATACCCAAGGACGCAAGCGGAGCGTGTCGGAATCCGATATTAATATTAACGCGAGCCGTGGGAGCCGACAGGTTGGGAGTGGGAGCGTGGAAGCTCGGGTGATAGCTTACGTATGGTCGTAAGTGTGAGATCCGACGTTTTAGGTTAAGTTGCAATAGTTTAACCCTCGCCATAGAATGCTAAATTTCGGCTCTTTTCTCTGTCGTTCCCTCATTACTGAGGATCGCGACCGGATAAAATGCGCCTCCACGCATAGCGGTCATTGGCCAGGCGCACTGCTTCATATAAGGATCCGCCAGCCAACCTCCTCACCGGGTCTGACCACCTCGTCGTCTGGCACTTGGAGCTTGTAGATCAGGAACTACGTAACTAGAACACTGGCGAAATATACACTGTATATTTACAGCTTAAAAGGTCATGGGGGGGGGGGGGGGGGGGGGTATATGGCGTTAGGTGGCTGCATATTACTTGGGTACTTAATCGTTTTTTATTTTACTTATTTATTTATAAGGTGAAGCAATGTATCATCATCATCAGGTTATTTTTGTCTCCACTGCAGGAGCACAATCCTCTCTCATCTGCCGGAGACAGACGGAGCATTTGGCCTACACTCCCCGCGCTGGCCAGACGGGTTGGGGAGGCCTGATTGATGTTTTATAATGTATTCCCTTAGTCGCCTTGTACGACATCCACGGGGAGAGTTGGAGTGGTCCTATTCTACTCAACCGGAAACCACATATGCAATGTATTACTTACTCAAAAAAAATTGTTGTTACTCAAAACAACATGTTACTGAACTGACGCGATTTGACAGTTCAAGGCCTCAGTACAGCCCTAACCTTCCCCAATACTATTATTTTTTCTTAAATAGAAACCATTACATAGACGACCTCCGTGGCGGAACGCGTAGCTCTCGGACTGCCACGCCGGAGGTTGCGGGTTCGAATCCCGCTAGGGGCAAATGTTCGTATGATGAATACGAATGTTTGTGTCCAAGTCTTGGATGTTTATATATTTATTTAAGTATGTCTATCCGGTATCTAGTAACCATAGCACAGGCTCTGCCTAGTTTGGGACTGGATAATTGTTGTGAATGTCTGACATATTTATTTTATTTATTATTTTATACAGTGAATATATTACAGAGTTAATATGCCCGATTCCGAAGGCACAACGGTAAAATTTGACAGCGCTAAAATTGGTTTCGTCTTTATCTTCATAATACTGTGTGACAAGGATAGCAACAGTTTTAGTGCTGTCAAATTTTAACGTTGTGCCTTCAGAATCGTGCCCATTATATTATTAATTTATTATGAAGCTAACTCGCATCGTAATTGGGGTGCTAGGTTCGCCAAATAATAGAATAAGAATCTTCATAGATTAGTATGTGCAGATAATTGAAGCAAAAGTTCGTTGTAGGAGTCTTAGCTTAAGAATGCTCTGGTGCAACGATCTCCATGTACTACCAGATGGAGCGTTCTAAACAATCGCTCTGTTCCACGCAAGTAGCCACAACTCTTTCACATTCACTTTGAAACTTGTGCAGTTACTACTCAGAACATTTAATTATTTACTAAATATTGACATTATTTAACCGTAGCGTCAATATTTAGTAATAATTAAATGTTTTGCGTAGTAACTGCACAAGTTTCATTGTGAGTGTGAAAGAGTTGTGGCTACTTGCGTGGAACAGAGCGATTGTTTGGAACGCTCCATCTGGTAGTACATAGAGATCGTTGCTCTGGTGTCATGTCGACTGGCTATATGCCACCCTAATTATAGGCAACAACAGCATGCCTTGTTTGTGTTTATCGAATAAGTTCAGTAAGACGTGGAATAAAAAACCCTCAGTGCGTGACGTAGCGTTAAAAAATAAATGACTACTCGTGGCCGACCGTCCGTGAATCCTCCTGGTTACCCGCTGTCATACGTCCGTTTGGTTTGGGGGTGTTTTTACTGCACGACCTTTTGCTGATAAATGTAGACGCGACGTCCCTTTACAAGGCAGGTTAATTTTTTTTATATATATATGCTATATAAATATATGCTATATGCTATATAGATAAATGAATAATAATAATAATAATAATAATATTATTTGCAGGTAAAACCCACATCACACATACAACGGTTTTAAATGATAAAACATAAAATGAAGTACAACAATATAAATATATAAGCTAAGATTATACAATTCCACATATATATTCAAATATATACATATAATTATTGTATATATTTTTTATATGCATAATTACAATTAAATTACTTTTAACTGAACGATAAAAAAAAATACACAGATTCAATAATAAACTAGCTTATATTTGTACGTATAGGTGGTCTTATTGCTAAAAGTTATTGATTCCGGAAATAAGCTTGTGTTCTAAAAAGAAATTATTCACTAAAAAAATTACATCACAGGATACTATGGCACCGTTATATAGTACTAGCTGTTGCCCGCGACTTCGTCCGCGGGGACAACTTAACATTACAAATTATTACCTATTTCCCGTAGGAATTAGACGTTTTTTCGGGATAAAAACTATCCTATGTCCTATTCCAGGACCTAATCTATACGTGTGTCAAGTTTCATTCCGATCTGTCCAGTGGTTGAAGCGTGATTGGGTAACAAATATCCAAATACCCAATCTTTCGCATTTATAATATTAGTAAGAAGTAAGATAAGATAATTATTTTGTTTGTATAACGATTCGTATAAGGTAAGAATACGTCAAAAATCATATTAGAAAGAAAGAAAGAAAGAAAGTCTTTTATTGCCTCAAAATCTGATGGTAGGTATTCATTAACTTAACATTAAACATAATAAGTAGTTATATACTAATATTTCTGCACTAATTTATGTACTTAGAATTAAGAAATAGTTTGAGCGACACGGTACGTCACTCAAATATATTTAACTGGATAATCAACTTTGTACAAGCTGGTCACGTTTTACGGGAGCTTGGAAAGCTTTTTAAAAATACAGATTAAA
The DNA here is from genome assembly GCA_947086405.1 of Esperia sulphurella. Lineage (NCBI taxonomy): Eukaryota > Metazoa > Arthropoda > Insecta > Lepidoptera > Oecophoridae > Esperia > Esperia sulphurella. The sequence continues at coordinate 8,250,582 of OX352282.1, forward strand.
AGTTAATTAAACTATTTAATTATAATGAATTAAACCTAACTTAACTAAAGAGTCAGACGTGCTAACAGAAAGACATGTTGCACCGTACTGATGATGGCTTGCCTCTCACGAAGAGGGGTCACGGCATCGACCATCTGGACTCTGCTGAGTCGCTTGGGATAAGAGTCTGGAATGTGCTGCGTTGCGGTTCTCAGGCTCTTACTTGTATGGTACGTCCAGGTGGTGAGTGCATGACTAGCTGGTCTCGTTCTGGATGTTAGGTGTATTTGTGAATTGTCCAATCCTTGTTTAATTACTGCTATCACAGGAGAAAATCCTACTTTTCCGATTAGTCAAGCGTATAATTTTTTTTTATAAATATTAAGGGTACTTATCTGCTATAGATATTTACATTAAGCGACCCAGAAATCACTAGCATCTAGCCCAAAAAGTTTGTGTCCCTAATAATCCCCCCCCCCCCCCCCCCCCCTCTCTACACACACACACAGACAATCACTAGACTGTAATATATTTATTATAAATCCGTTATTAGCAGTAAGAACTATAAATTAGAATACTACTGTTTTTTAATACTGTGAATTTTGTGAAAATAAATAAAATAAAGGAGCTATCTTTACGTTACGACTACGACCCGATATTAAATCGTAACCAGTAAAATACCAATCAAGGAGCATCAAGCGAAGCGTGAATCCTGCGCCTCTCGCCCCCAGGGAGCCAAGGTCACTTGCTTCTGAGTGCTAGCCCTTTGACCGACTGCGAAAGGTATAAGAGGGTAAAGGGTTTAATTTAAAAACGGTAGATGTCGTCGACTGCTGTTTCTGAGAGATAAGGTAACTTCCAGTAGTTGAAAGCCTTGTAATTGTATTTAGGTTTTAAGTGCTAGGGTTTAAATTTAAACAAGGGTTATGCCAGGCCTCTGTCACTCGAACGTACCTACCGCGATAGGTACCTACACTATAGACAGAAGATGCTGCTTTAAGAAGAATCTAATACATTATCTTGTGCACTAGAATATGTATGTTATGGAAGAGCGTGGCCCCCTGACACTGGTGTTGCCACACTTAATAAGTGGTCACTTAGAGCCTCTTTGGTGAGGATTTGCCATAATTACCACGCTTGGCGGGCGGATTGGTGATCCCAGTAATAAATAAACGTGCACAGAAGAACGCTGCTGATTATGCTTACCACAGGAAGTTTTAAATTCATAGTTTGCCAATAAATTATACTAATTGTAATTACAGAAAAATCTGCTCTAAATCTTCAAGGGTACATTGGCTTCCCTTATCCTGCCAAGATTTGACACAAAGACAACATCGTCAGGTTATTTTTGTCTCCACTGCAGGAGCACAACCCTCTCTCATCTGCCGGAGACAGACGGAGGATTTGGCCTACACTCCCCGCGCTGGCCAGACGGGTTGGGGAGACCTGATTGATGTTTTATAATGTATTCCCTTAGTCGCTTTGTACGACATCCACGGGAAGAGTTGGAGTGGTCCTATTCTACTCTACAGGAAACCACACGGCAGACAGAGACAAAGACAACGTCGCATGTTTACTCCTTATAAGATAACATACCCGTACATGCCTCTTCCCACCGCGGTGCGCATGCGCACTGAAGCGTATTTCCCCCAACGGTCGAGTTCCAACGTTGTTGGGGGTGATGATCAACTTATTTTGTAGGAAGTGCACTCATGCGCATACATAACGAGTAGTGTGTAACGAAATATCTACCTGAATAATCCTACTAATATTATAAATGCGAAAGTTTAGATGTTTGGATATTTGGTGTGGACAGGAAGGACCAGCAATGGATAAATAAAAGAAGGACTTCTTGAACAACGATATGTATTCAGCACGAAGCAAGACACAAGGTAGGCACGAGCGCGGTAATCGATGACATCTGTCAAAACTGACGTTTACGTTTGGTTACATGCTCATGACATTTGGATGTTTGGATCGGGATGAAAATTGGCACACATATAGGTTAGGTCCTGGAATAGGACATAGGATAGTTTTTATCCCGAAAACATCCCATTCCTACATGAAATACATAATAATTTGTGATGTTAAGTTGTCCACGCGGACGAAGTCCCATCCTGTGGTCTCCACTCCAGAACTCGTCTGCCACAAAGGCCGTCGGTTCTGCGACAGATGTGGCCCTCCCACTGCCACTTCAGCTTGCTAATCCGTTGCTGAGCGAAGAAATTGATAATTGTTTTAATAGTTCGTTATAAAGTCATCATCAGGTTATTTTTGTCTCCAATGCAGGAGCACAACCCTCTCTCATCTGCCGGAGACAGACGGAAGATTTGGCCTACACTCCCTGCGCTGGCCAGACGAGTTGGGGAGGCCTGATTGATGTTTTATAATGTATTCCCTTAGTCGCCTTGTACGACATCCACGGGAAGAGTAGGAGTGGTCCTATTCTACTCTACCGGAAACCACACGGCATTTGGATGTTTGTTTGTCTACAATTACGTTTACAACAAGTTTTAGAGAAATTGCTTTCGAGAAATCCATAGCTACGAACGACATCTGGCATAGCACAAACAAAGGAAAATAATATTTGCAATCAACGTTTTCAATAAAGAATTCTATGGTTCTTCAAAAGCAAACATTTATAAAACGAAACTCACGCATTTGAATATGAAATTGAATACCACTTCGAGGATGAGAACATCCGCCAAAAAGGCTGCTAACCTTAAAATAACAATCGATATAAGCCATTATCTCATCCGGCGCAGGCATCGCAGGCTTTTAGCAAATTGGATTGCAGAATTTAGACTACACGACATTCTAGTCGTGTCGTTTTGGCGTAGACAAAATTTATAACAATATTACATACTCCGTTGCCGTGCCCGCTACATATGCTGTGTGGTTCCCGGCTTAGAACAGGGCCACCCCTTTTTCGTGTCGTCAAGGCGACTAAGGGATTGTACCAAGGACGGGCAGCAGCGTTCTCCTGTGTGTGTATGTTAAGATCATTACTGCGATCACCAATCCGCCAGCCAAGCGTGGTGATTATGGCAAATACCCCAATGGACAACTTACTAAAAGTGGTATTCTATTGGGGAGGCCTATGTCCAGCAATGGACGTATTTAGGCTAATGATGATGATGATAATACTCCGCTGGCGTGGACTACAGAATAAAATAAAGTTATAAATTACTTAGTGTTAATCCTCTTCCCCCTCCCCCCTTCCCTTCCCCTCCCCCCTTCCCTTCCCCTCCCCCCTTCCCTTCCCCTCCCCCCTTCCCTTCCCCTCCCCCTCCCCTGAGGGGGGGATAAAATGAGATAAATGTGGATTGTGTACGAGATGTAGAGTTTTATGTAGGAGAGTGTAAGTGGGAGAGTCGATGTGTGTTTGAATGTTGTGTATGTTTGTTTATAGCGAAGCCTCCAGTGTGTCAGTTATCTGTTTGATAAACTGGGGTCTTAGATGGAAGATGTCGACCCCAGCGAAGTGCTTAAAGAATTTCAAGACTTGTGTCTGCAGAATCTAGCCTAATGTCATATGTTAAGAGATAGGATTAAGTTTGAAAAACAGCGCCGTGCAAATGTCATCTGCCGGCATATGCTGAGACTGGATCCTTTTGTCACATTTCTATACATTATTTATATTAAGTCCATAAATTGGCCGTGTGGTTTCCGGTAGAGTAGAATAGGACCACTCCAACTCTTCCCGTGGATGTCGTACAAGGCGACTGAGGGAATCTATACATATAATAAAAGAGTAGAAAAAACAAAAGAAAAGCGAATCTGTACATTGAAGTTAAAAAAAAAATTTCACTGCCCGGACGTTACTGAAGACCAGTAGAGTCCAAAAGTATAATTAAAAAAATTCTTATCTGTCTGTATGTATGTATGTATGTACGGGCTAATCTTGGAAACTGCTGAACAGAATTTGACGGCGTTTTCACTGTTTAATAGCTTTGAGTTCGTGCCTCATACTGGTATAAGTCATATCTCATTAAAATGTCAGGATGCTGATATACAAGTTGACTTCTCATTTCATATCATTTGTATGAAAGTGTAGTTCAACATTACTGGTCGAAGAAGCAAGAACTTGACAGAAAGTGACAGAGATGTTTTAAAGCTCATTTATAGATTTATTTTAGCTGATGTATTTCAGGTATTTCCACAAGTCTCGATACAAAAAGTTCGCTATTCGATAATTAGTGGCCCTGTATTAGACCGGTGATCGTCGACAATGTCAATATCGAAGCTGTTCAGGAGTACGTCTGCCTAGGACAGACAATATAGTTGGGTAGGATCAATTTCAAAAGCTGACAGAAGAATCCAGTTAGGGTGGGCAGTAGTCGGAAAACTGCGTCAAGTCTTTACGTCACCTATTCCACAATGTTTAAAGACAAAAATCTTTAATCAGTGCGCCCTGCCTGTCATGATTACAACGCGGAGACGTGGACACTGATGGTGGGCCTGATCCACAAGATTCAAGTGGCTCTGTGAGCTATAGAGAGGGCAATGCTCGGGGTCTCTATGAGGGATATGATTCGTAATGAGGAGATCCTATGAATAACGAAGGTGACCGACGGGTGGGACGCCCTGCCGCCAGGTGTATGGACGACCTGAAGATGGTGGCCGGAAGCGGCTGGATCTGTAGGGCGTTGTGGCATTCATTGGGGAAGGCATGTCCAGCAGTTTGACAGACATTTTGTTGTACAGTTAATTGGATATGCAACATAGGAAGGGAAGAGTGGAAGGAAGTCGGATGGAAAAGAATAGAGGGATTAGGGTAAGAGAGGAAAGATGAGGGGGCAGTGGTAAATAAAGGGTGTAGGAAGGGGTGGGTTAAGGGAAGGGGGAGAGGTAGGAGTAGGGAGAGGGAAGGGGTGGGAGAAAGGGTTTTCAACGTTGTGGGAAGGGGATGGAGAAGGAAAGAAAGAAAGGGTATGGAAAGGACAAATTGGAGGGGGGAGGGGAAGGAAATATCACCTAATTTGCACAATATTAAAATATAAAAAAAATTATTGATTATATGATAATCTTTTAATTCATGATAAATGTAAATGTCAACTTTATTTAAAAAAAAACGGCCAAGTGCGAGTCGGACTTGCCCATGAAGGGTTCCGTAGCAGCAAGTAACATAATATAAACGTTATTGTAGTTCGTTGTAACTTTGATCGATGTTTTAATAATAGTATTGTGGTTTATGATTTATGACGTATTAAAAAAAACTTTTTACTAGATCTTGTTCAAACCAATTTTCGGTGGAAGTTTGCATGGCAATGTACATCATATATTTTTTTTAGTTTTATCATTCTCTTATTTTAGAAGTTACAGGGGGGGGGACACACACATTTTACCACTTTGGAAGTGTCTCTCGCGCAAACTATTCAGTTTAGAAAAAAATGATATTAGAAACCTCAATATCATTTTTGAAGACCTATCCACACGTATGGGTTTGATGAAAAAAAAATTTTGAGTTTCAGTTCTAAGCATGAGGAACCCCCAAAATTTAATGTTTTTTTTTCTATTTTTGTGTGAAAATCTTAATGCGGTTCACAGAATACATCCACTTACCAAATTTCAATAGTAAGTTCTTATAGTTTCGGAATAAAGTAGCTGTGACATACGGACGGACAGACAGACGAATCCATAAGGGTTCCGTTTTTTGCCATTTAGCTACGGAAACCTAAAAAACTGTGGTCCAATGGGCGAAACCGCCGCCGGAACGCTAATTTTTACCCGACTTCAAAAAAGGAGGTTTTTTATGTATATTAATATTTTTAATGCATAACCAGATTAATAGATTTCTTTTAGGATTTAGTAACACGTAATACATAAGAATGTGTAATGTTAAGTTGTCCACGCGGACGAAGTCGCGGGCAACAGCTAGTACATTATAAAACATCAATCAGGCCTCCCCAACCCGTCTGGCCAGCACGGGGAGTGTAGGCCAAATCCTCCGTCCGTCTCCGGCAGATGAGAGAGGGTTGTGCTCCTGCAGTGGAGACTAAAATAACCTGATGATGAAGTCCATAAATTAGTGCAGAAATATTAGTATATAACTACTTATTATGTTTAATGTTTAGTTTATGTATTTACCTACCATCAAATTTTGTGGCAATAAACGACTTTCTTTTTTAAATTCGAGCAAAATAGGAAATTCTGTACGTATATCGCAGCTGACATATCTAGATGACCTAGATTTGAGACCTACAGCACCAGATACGACCACATTCGCCACAATTGAATACTAAACCACGCATGGTAATTCGTCGTGTATTAACGGAATATGCGACCGTTGGAAGGCGACATGCGATATAAATGTTTACTTTGAACATTACATATAAATGATATCTAGTTAACGCATGGATGGAATCATCCAATAAACTACTTTCTTTCTATTTTTTTTTCTTTATCCACCATTATTTTTTGCTAATCTAATAAATAATAACGTAAACTTCGAGTGTCTGTACATTGAAGATAATTACAAAAAGAAAAAAATTGGGGGACTAAGGATAAGTAATAGAACACATTTCAATCATTTTTGAAATTTTTGTCTGTTTGTCTGTTTGTTTGTGCACACATCACTTAAAAGCTACTGAACCGATTTTGATGGAATTTACAAATAAACGTAGGTCTTAACTCGGAGTAACATATAGGCTTTATTTCATCGCAATCGGTTAACTCAATCGAAAGTTATGGATACTTTTTAGTTTTCAAATACATTAGTACGTTAGTATGCAATATAACAAAGAAGTATAATTTTAATGTCCGGTACTATTCAGATTTCGATGAGTTTGGACTATATTTTGAGCTGTATTGGACGTGGGCATGGGAGCGGGAGCGGGAGCGGAGTCTCATTCAAGTGACTACACTCACTTCGAAATCTAATCCATTGGCATTCTGTAAACATTCCAGAGTACTGTCGACGTGAAGTGAGTTCTTTGTTCACTTCACTTCGCTCTGGAATGTTTACAGAATTACCAATGAATTAGGTTTCGAAGTGAGTGAAGACACTTGAGTGAGACTCGCACGTGAGTTTGTATTTTAGAGAGAATCTCTACTGGTGTGACGAAGGAGGTGGTAGGTGGTTTCAGAATCCATTAACTTGATTTATTTAATTTTAAGAATTTTATTTGACATTTTTATATCTCGTCGTCGTTTTATACATTATAAAACATCAATCAGGCCTCCCCAACCCGTCTGGCCAGCGCGGGGAGTGTAGGCCAAATCCTCCGTGTGTCTCCGGCAGATGAGAGAGGGTTGTGCTCCTGCAGTGGAGACAAAATAACCTGATGATGATATCTCGTCTGTCTCCGGCAGATGAGAGAGGGTTGTGCTCCTGCAGTGGAGACAAAAACAACCTAATGATGATGATGATGATGATATCTATGTTAGTTATTGATGTTTAATTTTATTGTGTTTAATTTGCCTGTCTATAATTTAATTTTATTTAACTTGTGTAAAAACATTATTTGACCTGTAACGGAAGTTATTAATAAAGTATGTCTATGTATATGTCTACGTATATGTATATGTCTATGTCTATGTCTACGTCTACGTCTGTCTATGTCTATGTGATCATAGAATTCCACAATGACTAACGACAAACCCATCGAGTTTGGCTTCTTTTGGTTTGTCACAATCAGTTTTGTTTTTAATTATCTAAAACAAATTCTAAAATGCTATTACCAAATAACTCTGCTCTATTAAGAATTAAGGGTTCTAAGAATTTTCTAAGTTCATAATGTAATAAATAGTCTACCAAGTTTATTCAGAATTATTTTAGTCGTCAATTAGTAAAAAATTTGCTAGATCTGCTAGTTACAGAATTTAGTTGAACGCTAAAACTAGATTAGATTAGTTTACCTTAATTTTCTAATGACAGGCTTTCGCCAATATTTTATTAGAAAGCATAGTACATTTCTTGAGTAAATTTTTGGCAAAGCTCTTTTAAGTTTCAACATCAGCCTATATACGTCCACTGCTGAACACAAGCCTCCCCAATAGAATGCCACTTTTGGTGGGCTGTCCATTGGGGGATTTGTCATAATCACCACGCTTGGCAGGCGGATTGGCGATCGCAGTAATATCTTAATGTGAACAGGAGAACGCTACTGCCTGATGCAATCCCTTAGTCCCCTTAACGGCTCCTACGGGAAGAATGGGGGTAGCCCTATTCTAAGCCGGGAACCACACGGCCATCGTTAGTTTAAAATATCGCCAGTCTAAAGTCGCCCGCAGAACAGAGCACGGCTTGCAGTATGTACTACTGGGCTGGCGCTGTCCGCCAGCGGGCTATCGAACGCTTTGTTAGAAAGAGAAGCACTTATCTTATTGACGCATAAGTTTTCCCTCTCTCGATTGACTATGCTCGCACGCTCACGGTGGAACAGCCCTACAAAGTTTACGCATTTACATACACGTGTACGGAGAAACCGGTGCACGTAGAGTTGTTTGAAGTGTCGGGGTCTGCTTAATATACGAAGTACGAGTACATACATACATAATGCTCACGCCTTGTTCCCAGAGGAGTAGGCAGACACGATATATGGCCACTTTGCGCAATCAAGATACGACGTGTACAGTAAAAGCTCATACTCACCTTGCTATTTCCGCCGTATTAGCATAAAAATAACCCATTTCAAACTTTACCCCTCTACTTTAGTACGATGCGCATGTCGAAAAACTAAATCCGAAACAAGTTAGTATTTTCATCGAAAGTATAGAACAGTCTCGAACACTTTGCCTAGAACCACTTTGCTATCGCTAAATTGAGAGCGGCGTTAGTTTATACCTACCAGTTACCTGCATATAGGGTTGTCACTGCCAAAGTTATTGGACTGAAATGAAACCAATTTATAAATACCAAATTGAAAAATATCGTCGGTTCATTGCAGGTAACTGATTGGGAATAAGCCTTAACAATTAGTGACTTTTTGCAACTAGGCCAAGACTGAGATTTGTTCGTCCGTCCGTCCTGCGCTGCGCTGGTACGCGCAGATGTTGCACACATATGTATATGTCGGCGAAATAATAAAAGAGGAGCTGATTTGGAGGCACAGTGTGTGCTCGGCGCGCCGTTCGGCTTGGTTCAGCGATCGTCGCGAGCACGCGCTGACGGAACGTCTGGTAGGACTGGCGCAGGCGCAGACTCGAGACAGTGTTCGCTCGATACGCGTGCGGTGCGCAGGCACTACACGGACGGATCGTTTGCCTTCTAAAATCGTTACTTGTTGATGTAGTGTAATTTCATGTAGTGTCATTTAAGCCAGGTAACGTGTTAACTTTTGAAACGATGTTAAACTCAATTTGGGAGCCCACATCGTTCGGCGGAACCAGGAACCTACGACATCAGAGAGAGAGATTTGAACCCCACGCGCTCAGAAGAGGCACCTACGACATATATATCAATTTAATTCTTGTCATTTGGGAATTCTATTCGTCATTTTAAAGCCAGTTATGAAATTGGTTACGAAACGTTACAACTTAATTCCAAATCCGTAACCGGTTACGGAATGGGAATTAATTTCCCATTTCGTAGCCAGTTATGAAAGTTGGTGACGAAATAGGACGAAAGGCCTACTGTCACATCATCTTGCAGCTATGTTGGCAATTAACTCTTAAAAAATAGGTTTCAATATTATGTAATTTCCACGTAAAAACAATCCACGACAGGAAAGTTCCCATACGTTGCCTGAGACAGTAATTTTGACAACCCTAGCACTCTAATACAAGCGAACAAATTTACTTACCTAACACTACTATAGGCGAACTAACCTGTCCGTATACGTTTGAGTGTGTGCGTAAATTATTGTAGAGCTGCTTCATCCAGTGCGAACATAGTCGATAGAGAGAGGGACAACGCTAAACGTCAATAGCATAAGTGCTTCTCTTTCTAACTAATAACGACCGATAACACGCTGGCTTACTGCCAGACGTTAGTAAGCCAGCGTTATTTTAAATTGTAAAGTTCATGAATTTTAAGTGTTAGAATTTTTCTTCGTAGAAACTCAGTCACCAATTAAAATCTTGTCTAGTTAAATTTATAAGTCTTCTACCTCCATTATAAGAAGTTGGTAGCTTAAAGCAATACGTAGGGAAGTCGCTACACTCAGGCGTTCTTTTCTGCCGAATGTATAAGCCCATTTGGTCATGTGTAGTATCGATTATACATTAATAATGCCCGTGCATAATCACCACGCTTGGCAGACGGATTTGTGATCACAGTAATGATCTTAATATACACAGGATAACGCTGCTGCCCGTCCCTGGTGCAATCCCTTAGTCCCGACGACTCCTACGGGAAGAATGAGGGTAGCAATATTCTAAGCCGGGAACCAAACGGCTAGTCAATGTGATGATACAACTTTCACACTAATTAATATTTCACCCGTCCTAAGGGAACGTACCCAAACTACGTGATCCATTTAGGGGTCTTCAAAATACCAAGCTTGGTCACAGGGGTAGATTTTGTCACGTAGACCTGGTAGCCCATCCCTGGTGAATGATAAATTACCTGCTATTAAATAAAATCCTGCTATACGAGTAAATTCCATTTAAAACTTGTACGTAGTCAAAGTCAAAGTCAAAATCATTTATTGCATATGAGTACACTTGGTACATTTATACACGTCATTTTTTTCATCGACTACCGCTTCCTAGGTGTTAGCGCTGTGAAGAAGAAACGGCGTAGGTATATTTTTTATATATAATAGTAGGTTATTCGTCGCTCTGAATTTAATTTGGTACCTAGTCAGGGCTGTCACCTAAATTGATTCTTGTGGCCAAAGTTCAAACTCCCAGTAGGCCGTTTGAACTACGTAAACTGTTTTCAACTATTACAGTTAATAATATATCAAATAGGGTGAAAGTAACATTTAGTTGAAGTTTGGTCTTTGGGTACCTATGATAGAATATGTTGGCAAAATGTACGTACGTACGTCTACCACAATGCGAGGAATCAAAAATAAAAAATCTGAAAGTTGGTAATTTTCCCACTAATGAAATTAATCCAGTAGTATTAGAGATATTCATTTCTTTTCCTGATTATAGAGGGCTTATCGCTAAAAGCTATGGTGTCTTAGATTAAATCAAACAGAAAGATATGTGACTCGAACTAGACTCTGTGCACGACCACATACGCAAAGACTCACACAGAAGAAGAAAGTTGACTGGAAGAGATCCCTAAGTGGGATAAGTCCGCCTTTGTGCACAGTTTAATTCCTATTTTATTATTGTTGTTGTTGTTATTTTTGGTACAATAAAGCGTTTACATACATACATACATACAGATGTAATCAAAGTATATAGACAGAGATAGTGTTTCGGGCTAAAATAGTAGTGTGAGTGAGATAGCGGCAACGTGCTTGTTTCGTCGTTCACAATAAGACGTAGCCATTGGCAAAGAGTTTTTGTATAGAAAACAAAGTATTCAAATCTGTCTTGTTTCTTGAGTGGTTAAACAAGGTTTAAATACACAAGGTATTTTGATTGCGGTTGAAATGCAGTTTTAACATGACATTGAAATCAAGCGCTCGTCGTTTCATTGGACTTAGTTTTGTAGGACCATAAAATCATTAAGTCGTAACAGATCTTACTCCGTTTTGTTTTTATCTTAGACAGGTGAGTTTATTGCGCTTGACCTCAATCTCACCTGATGGTAAGTGATGAGGTCTAAAATTAAGCGCGCTTACCCAGAAGATGCCTATTCACTCTTCCTTTTAAAGATATAAATTGTACTCGATTGCGATGACAGGCTACAATTTTAGCGAGAGTAAGAGGGAAAGAGCATAAAGGGGATGAAAAAGGGGGGAAAGAGAGAGGAAACCGTGATTCTGTAGACCATGCGAGCGGTGCCGGGGGCACAACTAGTTCATACTAAACGTTTGTATGACAGATACGCCGTTTTACCATGGACGTATTTATGCCTGCCAAGTAATCGAAATTTTAAAAATGGCGTCCTACAACCAACCCGCAAATATCTATCCGGGATTAAAAGTGCCCTCCGCATTCAACCAGCTCGCTGCACGAGTGGCCTCTTATGCTTCCCCTCTATTATTTTAGAAGAGGCTTTTACAATTTCAAGACGCAGGGTAAATAAAAAAAAAAGCCTGGATTTTCTCTACGACGCTCTGAATGGCTGTTAATTATAATTTGAAATTAATGTCGAAGCTACTTGAGACTATGTTTTTTGAGTGTAATTAAAATGAAAAAGAGAAATGTTTACTCTTCTTAATTCATTTCATTCTTAAAATAATATTATTATACATTTTGAACTGAAAGCTTGAGAGAATCAGAACAATTTTTGTGATATTTTTTAGGACACTTTAGAAAACGGTTGTTAGTACGAGTAAGTTTCTATTATCAAATTTAGTATTAAACGTATTATACTAATATTTCAGTTTCTCTACGGTTGACTGGAATATATTGAAAAAAAAACCTCCTTTGTACACATTTTATTTATATTCGCTTATTGTTGTTGTTAATTTGGGACAATAAAGCATTTATACACATACATACACACACACACTTAATTTTATGTGTTTACTAGTTGTAAACACATAAAATAAAATGTGGACGACAGAATTATTGTTTCTATTTCATAAAGTTGAGATTTACTTAGTGAAAATCCCCTTCCCCCTTTCCTCCCGCTCCCGTACCCCCCATCCCCATCCTCACTCCAAATGCCACTGCCCCCACCACCGTAGTTCTAACTCATCACATTCTCAATTCTCAATGGTCGAAACTCCCCGATTAGATTTATAACTACATAAATTAAGATTGTGCTAAATAGACAACTCAGAATGTTATCTAAGACATTTGCTCTTAAGCATTAAACTTTTGATGGGTTCCAAATTAGAATCCGTGACTGTACTATATTAAGATGTACTGTCATCATCAGCCCTGAGACGTCCACTGTTGGACATAGGCCTTCTCCAATGAACGCCACCACGGTCCTCGGCATCCAGTCGTTTCCGGCCACCTTCTTCAGGTCGTCGGTCCATCTAGTGGCTGGGTGTCCTACCCTGCGCGTGCCGATCCACGATCGTTTTCCCCAACATGATGTGTCCCACCCACTGCCACTTCAGCTTGCCAATCCTTTGTAATTATATTTAGTACTTCATTAGGACGCAATGCCTAATTATCATTAAAAATTGCATCAAGGACTCATAACAAACATATATCTTGTTTGTTTAGGCTTCCATAGCCTAACAAAACTCTCATTTATAACCTTAAAAAACCCTCCGTTATAATTACACCAATTACAACGAAAGTTAGACAACGCCCGGACTTTCTGAACAGCCCATTATAACTCCGAAACATCGTCAAAAATCTCTACAATTAAAAATTACAACAACCATTGCGAGGAGTGAATTTAAAAAAATGGGCTCATTTTACCCTCTCCCCTAGCCGTAGGAAAAAGGGTCTGAAACTTAGCCATTCATGCAGTCTGAAAGGGCACTTAAATACTTGACTAGGAAACAATGGGCGTAGGTATTTACGGACATAGAGTCAATGTAGACCTGGAGGAGAATCACCATCAGCATAAATATCTTAAAATTGTTAACACTATCCCACTAGGCATCAGAAGCAATGTAATCAACAAAAACACTTTCAGAATTAAATATAAGAAATATCTAGTAAACTCATTAACGTAACCTCAATCTTTTTGTGCTAATATCAAAATTAAAAACTTTGTAACTTTGCTTTGCTATTAACCATTGCGTAGTGATATTTAGTATTCTCTGCCATAGATGTGTATAAAGTAAGAGAGCTATTTCTGCCAACAAACTGTATTATACAGTTTGGCGGAGTTATTGTATGTATATTTTTTAAGAGATGAATAAATGATTTTATTATTATTATTATTATGTCCACTGCTGAACATAAGCCTTCCCAATAGAATGGCAATAAAGAACGCTGCTGCCCATCCCTGGTGCAATCCACCAGACACCCACGGGAAGATTGGGGGTGGCCCTATTCTAAGCCGGGAACACGGTCTTTATGTGTATTGCAATAAAGTTATTTATTATTCCCTATTAGGTAGATACATATAATACATCAGATGTCATTGATAAAGTAGTTTTTAATCTACTGCATTGAGTAGCCACATTTAATCAAATTTTGGTAAGCACTCAGATGGTAAGCAGAATTATTTTGTAAAAAGATATTTGTATGCTGTCCAAACGATTTAACAGCAGATATTTGTTGCTAACCAAATTAATTAATGGCAAACCATGTAATTACTTCACATTTAATAATACAGATTAATATCATATTTATCAGTCAGTTCTGTTATTGATTTTAATCATAACCATCTTGTGGAAGCTTCGACGGTTTAAATTTTTACCTATGATTTGATTTTTGTATAGAATTCATGCGTGTCACTTATTCCGTACGCCATTTTTTAGCACAGTTTTAAATTTGTTTTCCGTTAAACATTTCACATATTTTCTCATTACGTTTTATTCTAACATCATACCTTTAATGAAAAATGAAGGTTGCCTATTATAGCGCGTCCCTTGCAAATATTTTTACTGCTCTATGAAGATCGAATGTACTAAAGCTCTATCGTATTTTTAATTTGATTACTAGCTTTTACTCCCGCCTTTGCCAACCAAAACATGAACCAAGACTTATGACTAAAGCAGCGCCATCTCTTGGAGGGTCTTGAAAAGGTGTGGGTAGTCGCGTGAGTCCTGTTTATACTGAGAAGATGTGTAGATAAGCGTTTGTTTATAGCAGCGCTAAAATAGATTGCCCAAAGTATCTTCTGTTGTTCAATTCATTTTAGATAATATTTTATATGTCAGAAAAAATGTATCTCTCTTTTTGAGGCACTGTGACAATAATAGTTATAATACAAGAAATAAAAATAAACTTGTTTTACCAGGTTTAAGACTAAGTAAGGTCAGTAAATCGTTCACGGGGCAATGTGTACGCTTCTACAACAAACTACCAGAGGAAATCTTAAATATGACGGACAGAAAGTTTAAGATTCACATTAAAAAAGAACTTTGTAAGAAAGCCTATTATAAAGTAAACGATTATTTGAATGACAAAGATGCCTGGTACTAATGTTAATCCAGCTTCGCAAAATCTTTATTAATTGTATGCAAACTTGATTTTTAAAAGATGTGTTGCGTGAAGTTTGTTGCGCCGTTTCTTCTTCACAGCGCTAACACCTAGGAAGCGGTAGTCGATAAAAAAATGACGTGTATAAATGTACCAAGTGTACTCATATGCAATAAATGATTTTGACTTTGACTTTGACTTTGTTCTAGAATCCTTGTTGTAGCTTAGCCGTATATCGTCATATATCCATGTACGTAATTGGTTATAGGGTAGTGGCAGAAAGAGCTCAGGTCCAATTGAACGCATATGCAAATTATTGTCCGCCCCATATTTGGCCTCAAGCGGCAACGTGTACTGCACATAATACGTGTCCATTACATATTACCATGGTATACTCGTATCTGTACTGAAGCATGCTAGACATTTAGCCTGAAGCGTTTGGTCGCTGTGCTATTAATACGTTGATTGATTGAGCTATGTAGTCTTTTGAAGTGGTGACAGATTATAAATTCATAATGCTCATAATTTTACAAACAGACAATTCTGTCAAAGTGCTGAGATTTGCTGGCGGACAGAACTGCACGCTGATTGGCTCAGTGAAGGTCGCGATATGTCGTTATTGGTCGGTGTTGGAACGAAGATAATTATGACATATTAATCCCATGTCGCCTTGAAAGTCTATTTTTACTCCGGAAAAACTCAGTTTACCGTGCGTATCAATGTGGGGAGAAAAGTTATGATAGTAACAAAAGATTTGTATCCCATTTAACGCAATCAATCATCCGACGAAAGAGATCTAGGCAAAATATATTTTTGTTATGTACAGTTTGAGCTGTCTCCACTAACGACTTGATTTACGACCGTTAGAAGGCTGTTGATGACGTCAAATAATAAAAGTGAGTAACAAAATAACGGAATAGTAGGTTTTAACGAATGCGTTAGTCCACCGGTAGTTCGAGTAAGCAATTTAACTTTTACTTCTCTCCCCGGGTTAAATAATCTACTTTTTACTTCGACTAAACGAGGAAAAATACAATATAATAAATAATAAACATTGTTCAATTTGTATGTTTTAGCGCCTTTTACTTTGGACGTCAATTTCCTACCTTACTACGATTTTTTACTTCGGAAGCACTACCGTGATTCTAGCCACTGTAAGGTACATATATATGTATTCGTCTGGTTAGGCCGCCATTGGAAACTCTTAATACCATAGAATAAAGACGTAATTACAACTGTTATTTAAAAATGGTGCTCTTGCAATCCTACTATTATAAACCCGAAAGTTTGTAAGTATGGATGGATGTTTGTTACTCTTTAACGTAAAAACTACTGAATGTATTTTGATGAAACTTTACAATAATATAGCTTATACATCAGAATAACACATAGGCTACAATTTATAAAGATATTGTGTGAATTGTCCAAAATATCAAGTAAGTAGGAAAAAATCTACCATCTGCGAGCTGTTCTGGCGTGCGCCATAAAATTATAACTTTAATGTCATAATGTTAGTTCTTTTCTACGCCACGCTAATATAAGCTACTCGAAATACTAATCCTGCGCAGACCAAGTCGCGGCCACGAGCTAGTTAACAATCAAGCACATTTTTCAAACAACAATAGAAATTAAATTTCAACTGAAATGTATTTGCAGTTACGTCATTTTTCTACGGAATATGCATGTTGATATGCCCCCTTGATTCTACATACGTTAAATAAGTAAAAGTAATTCAGTTTCTATTCACAAAGCACTAGTGTATACTTTAGATTAAAAAGTATGCTGCATGCGTTCAGAAGGACGCCACTTATATGCGAAAGTTGCTCACGAATGCTATAAACACTTAAAGATAAGCCTTGCGTTCTATGATGATAGGATGTATCTTTTTAACAGACTTTAAAAAAATAAGGTTTTCTCGTTTGTATTATTGTGTATAGTCTTTTATATTTATTAATTGGATAGTTAGCACCTTAACATCAGAAATTCATAACGAATCCTACTTCCTAATATTATAAATGCGAAAGTTTGGATGTTTGGATGTTTGTTACTCAATCACGCTTCAATCACTGGACGGATCGTGATGAAACTTGGCACACATATAGGTTAGGTCCTGGAATAGGACATAAGATAGTTTTTATCCCGAAAAATATTGCTACGGGAGACCAAATTAATCGTTAAAAACAGTGAAGATGTGTAAATATCGAAACCTGCGCGGACAAAGTCGCGAGCGAAAGCTAGTAGTCTTATATATTTATTAATTTGATAGTTAGCTCCTTAACAGCAGAAATTCGTAACGAATACTAAATATAACTACGTAAAGAAGCGATATGTCACCCGCAAAATAGAGCACGGCGTGTAGTGTGGCCAGCGCGGGGAGTGTAGGCCAAATCCTCCGTCTGTCTCCGGCAGATGAGAGAGGGTTGTGCTCCTGCAGTGGAGACAAAAATAACCTGATGATGATGATGACACTTGATTTTTAAAAGATGTGTTGCGTGAAGTTTGTTGCGCGGTTTCTTCTACACAGCGCTAACACCTAGGAAGCGGTAGTTAAAAAAAATGACGTGTTTAAATGTACCAAGTGTACTCATCCCGCTAATCCTATCCCACTAATATTAATGCGAAAGTTTGGATGTTTGTGCCTCAATCACGCTTCAACTGATCGGGATGAAACTTGGCACACATATAGGTTAGGTCCTGGAATAGGACATAGGATAGTTTTATCCAGAAAAAACATCTCATTCCTACGGGAAACCAAATTAACATGAATGTATGTGTGTGATGATGATGTGTAGTCCGGCAAGAGAAGCACTTATATGTGTTGACTACGTATAACGTTGTCTCTTTCTAGATAGTTTACGGACAGGCTGGTGCGTCTATAATAGTGGTCGATGGTTAAATGTGATCACTTGTATGGAGTATCGGGGCTATGACGTGTACAAATAAATCTAATATAATTTTTAAATAGGTAACAAAAGTTAACAAATTTATTTTATTGACGACCTCCGTGGCGGAACGGGTAGCTCTCGGACTGCCACGCCGGAGGTTGCGGGTTCGAATCCCGCTAGGGGCAAATGTTCGTATGATGAATATGAATGTTTGTACCCAAGTCTTGGCTGTTTATATATTTTTAGTTATCTAGTAACCATACCACAGGCTCTGCCTAGTTTGGGACTGGATAATTGGTGTGAATGTCTGACATATTTATTTATTTATTATTTTATACAGTTAATATATTACAGAGATAATGGGCCCGATTCTGTGAAGGTTTAACGTTAAAATTTGACAGCGCTAAAATTAGTTTCGTCTTTATCTTCATAATACTGTGTGACAAGGATAGCAACAGTTTTAGTGCTGTCAAATTTTAACGTTGTGCCTTCAGAATCGAGCCCATTATATTATTAATTTATTATGTTTAGTCAAGTAATTTATATAATATTATTTACTTAATGTTTGTGCGCAAACAAGACGGTGAGAAGATTTATATTTTTATTTTTGTGTTATACGGAACCGCTACATTGAATGCCATCTTAGAATAATCTGACTATATGTTTAGGTTTATGTTTTGCCGTGTAGTTCCCGGCTTAGAATAGGGCCACCCCTACCTTTCCCGTGGGTGTCGTCAAGGCGACTAAGGGATTGCACCAGGGACATTTAAGTCATTACTGCGATCACCAACCCGCCTGCCAAGCGTGATGATTATGGCAAATCCCCCAATGGACAACGACAAAGTGGTATTCTATTGGGGAGGCCTATGTCCAGCAGTGGACGTGTTTGGGATGATGATGATGATGATGTGTAGGAAGTTAAGAAGTAAAACAAAATCAATCGTTCTAATGTCAACTTCAACTGAGCACTTTTAAAGATTATGACGAGCAAGCAAACAATGCAAGTAAATTATATTGATACTAACGTGTATTCCGAATTAAAAACTTTTGTTTCATTTCATAATTTCAAAGTACCTATATAATCTGTATATATATCTATCGTGTAACAAACAATAAAATGCCAGCCAAAAAATAAAGCTCCACTTCAAATGCAAAACAGAGGTCGTCCAGTGAAAAATATAGACCGCTATTTCAAAATTGAGCATTGTAACTTTTTTCAAAAGCGTAAATTCAAAAGAGTGAACGAACGAACGAACGAATGAGTGAGAAACGTTGCCGTGTTTTTAATTCAAATGCAAATCGGAACATTAAAATTCGCTGTGCAAAGTGGTCTGAGAATTATTACAGTCACTGTACTGTTATGAATCAAAATGTATTCGTATTTTTGTAAATATATTTTAACAAATTTATTTGGTATGTTTTTATTTTATTTATTTATTTTAATTCTTTATTGCACACACACAGATAAAACAAAAAATAATACATTAAAAGAAACACAAGTACAAAGGGCGAACTTATCTCTTAGAGAGATTTCTTCCAGCAGACCCGCGAGAGAGATAATTGAAATAAGAGAGGCAGACATAGTGTGTACGTAAATAAAAAAACATATACATACATACACTAATATAAACTATATACCCACTTACATAGATTATAACCTACACGGTAAAAAGAAAAGATATAAGTATATAAATAAATGTTTACCAATAATATATAAATATAATATATATTATTAAATAATAATATACAAACATTCATAAAATACATATAAGATATGGATTCCAATCCTAACTTAATGATAGATTCTTTAACACTATCTTTGAGCGCGTCGTTGGCCTAGTGGTTTGGTCATCGGACTGGAACGCCAGAGGTCGTGAGTTCGATTCCCACTGAGGACAGACAATTTTGTACATTTTGTACATGCTAGTCTCGGTCTATATGTTATATTTATGAGTTTAATTTCCATAGCACAGGAATTAGTTTGAGATTAGACAATTGTATGTATATTTTCATACATACATGCTTTCCATATGTAATATTTATAATAGTAATATACATAATTAAGAACATTTTGATTCTGGACGCTAATCCAAACTATGTATACACAGTGGGCTCGATTCTGAAGGCACAACGTTACAATTTGACAGCACTAAAACTGTTGCTATCCTTGTCACACAGTATTATGAAGATAAAGACGAAATCAATTTTAGCGCTGTCAAATTTTAAATGTGTGTCTTCAGAATCGGGCCCAGTATGATAATAAATGCAGACGATTCTTTCCAATATTTTAAGTATACAAAAAAAATCAAGATAGCAATCAAAGTTATGGTTTACGTTAAATAAGAATGAAAAAAAAAACAAATACATAATAGATTATTTACAACGTTAAATAACATTTAAGTGGGGTGTGTTATATTGCCGTGTGGTTTCCGGTAGAGTAGAATAGGACCACCCCAACTCTTCCCGTGGATGTCGTACAAGGCGACTACATTATAAAACATCAATCAGGCCTCCCCAACCCGTCTGACCAGTGCGGGGAGTGTAGGCCAAATCCTCCGTCTGTCTTCGGCAGATGAGAGAGGGTGGTGCTCCTGCAGTGGAGACAAAAATAACCTGATGATGAAGTGTGCATTCGAGTAGAGTAGACCTGTGGGCAACCGTTGCACACATTTTGCAAGTGTTGAGTCTGGAATTAAATATATCAATATATTTGCCATATTTAGCAAGTACTAGGCCATCGTTTAGGACACATTCTGGAAATAACTTTATATATAACTTCCTATCCTGATTTACTGTTAATTGGCTTTTAGTTTTAACCTGAAAATGTATATTGTAACCGTAGCTGTAAGCTCTCCTAGGAAATAAAATAAAGGTTGATTGATACGTACCATGAGCCCGTCCGTCTACAACCGGATACCCGAGGACATAACAGACGCACCTTCTACTCCCTCATTTAAACTGAGGCTGAAGAAGTGGCTCATCGAGCAAACTTTCTACAGCTTTGATGAATTCATTGAAAATTGTAAATGTAATTAGTAGTGTTTAATGTTTGTTTATTCTTTTATATTGTTTTATGAGACATAATCATTTTATATAATATTTATTCATCATCAGGTTATTTTTGTCTCCACTGCAGGAGCACAACCCTCTCTCATCTGCCGGAGACAGACGGAGGATTTGGCCTACACTCCCCGCGCTGGCCAGACGGGTTGGGGAGGCCTGATTGATGTTTTATAATGTATTCCCTTAGTCGCCTTGTACGACATCCATGGTAAGAGTTGGAGTGGTCCTATTCTACTCTACCGGAAACCACACGGCATATAATATTTATTACTATGTTGTTATAGATTTTAAAATTGTATGACCTGTAATTGCCGATTACCAATAATAAATAGTCTATGTCTATCGTATTCTAGGTAAAATAACGTCGTAAAACTGTTTGTTTGTTTGTAATACTATGATATTGGTATTGTTTCTGATTTTTTAAATGAAAATAGTAACAAAAAATTTATTATTTGTTTTCAGGTATGCAATGTGGAGATTTCATGTAAGCTTTTAATAGTAAGTTATTATAATCCTCGCGCGATGAAGGCACTCTGGTAGTAAAAATCCGGCATGAATGAAACCTTATTTATTTGAGCCTTCCTACATTTTATTTATAATGTAACCAATTCAATCCCATCCCGCTAATATTATAAATGCGAAAGTTTGGATGTTTCTGACAAAAAAAATAAGGTTTTCTCGTTTGTATTATTGTATATAGTCTTTTATATTTATTAATTGGATAGTTAGCACCTTAACATCAGAAATTCATAACGAATCCTACTTCCTACTAATATTATAAATGCGAAGGTTTGGATGTTTGGATGTTTGTTACTCAATCACGCTTCAACCACTGGACGGATCGGGATAAAACTTGGCACACATATAGGTTAGGTTCTGGAATAGGACATGAATTAGTTTTATCCCGAAAAAACATCTCATTCCCACGGAAAACCAAATTAATCGCTAAAAGCAGTAAACTTGCTCACAACGTGGCGCCACTTATGGTTTCCGGTAGAGTAGAATAGGACCACCCCAACTCTTTTCGTGGATGTCGTACAAGGCGACTAAGGTAATACATTATAAAACATCAATCAGGCTTTCCCAACCCGTCTGGCCAGCGCGGGGAGTGTAGGCCAAATCCTCCGTCTGTCTCCGGTAGATGAGAGAGGGTTGTGCTCCTGCAGTGGAGATAAAAATAACTTGATTATGTGGCGCCACTTTGTATGAAGATTTATATATCTAGAAGGACGTTGATAATAGGACGTTTCTGCTTACATTTAATTTTACAGTAGCATTTTGCAGTCAATAAACGAGAATTTTATTCTTTTGAGATGAGAAGTATAACCTCTGAATCCTTTTTAACAGCTCATCTAAAAATATTAAACACGTAAACTTCGCGGGTGAAAAAACATTGAAAAAATTTGCAAAAAAT
This sequence comes from Esperia sulphurella, assembly GCA_947086405.1. Lineage (NCBI taxonomy): Eukaryota > Metazoa > Arthropoda > Insecta > Lepidoptera > Oecophoridae > Esperia > Esperia sulphurella. Next base: position 8,272,992 of record OX352282.1, read on the forward strand.
TTCAATATTTAGAATGATGAATGAGTAACAGAACACATTAAGATCATTTCTAGAATGTCTGTCTGTCTGTTAGTTTGTGCACGTATCACGTATAAACTCCTGCGCAAACGGAGGTTTCAGAAAAACATAGTGCTATTTGGAGTAACATTTCCTCTTTATTTTATCGCAATCGGCTTACTCAGTTAAAAGTTATACTACGACAAAGTACACTGCTCGGCGGAATTCAGATTGCGATGAGTTAGGACTATGTTGGCGGTGGTAGTTGGAATGAGAGTATCGTTGAAATGAAATGAAATGAAATAGTTTATTTTTTTATATATACAATACTATATAAGTAAGTATAGGAAACTATATAAGTGCAGCATTTACATTACTGAAAGTAAGTAAATTTCTTACATTAAACCATATATATACCAAGTGGTGCTAGAATATAGTGCGCTGGTATCCATGCTAGGCGAGCCTGTGTACAGACACCAGCGCCCTCCGCCGGAGGCTAGGTTGTTGCATTTACGTACATGATAACTAAATAATAATATAATTGTTCTAATACCAATATAGATGTATGTGTATATATAGTGTGTGTGTGTGGGGGGAGGGTTGTGTATAGGTATGCACGATGTATGTATGTATGAATGAATGTTTGGTTGTGTTTTATGAACACAAGTTCAAGTGTATTTAAGTAATTTTTTGTATGAGTTTTTCAGTTTTGTCGTAATCCAGACTTTGTAAATATTTTCGGACGGTTTGTTTAAAATTTTTGTTATTCATGGGGTATATTTGCAGGGACTTGTTTAGTTGGTTGTATATGTATGTAGCAAGATGACTATGTTGGTGAGAAGCAAACGTTGTACGGGCTGTTACATAATCGCATATAAAATCGTTGAGGGGGGAAAGGGATTGAAACTAAGTAAATTTCGACTTTTTAAAAAAGAACATAATTTCTGTTGTAAACGTGAGCAGGACGGACCGCGGCCATAGGCAATAATTTAATAAACTACAGTGAGAAAACAGTAGAAAAAAAACTGAATCAGTCGTGTCTACGTTTTGTTGAATCCCAATATTCAAGCCGGCAATTAACTGACTGTTAATGCTTGACCGCAACTCGGACATAACTCGATTCGCCCACCGTGCTGGATTTTAATTAGCAGTAGCTATTCAGTTGGGAATTCTAAGTGTTCGGCTGGTTCGGCTGCTGTATTCAGCTATTAGTTCGTTAACTAAAGCAACACTTTCGAAATTTTGTAAATTCATCTAACAAGTAAATCCTTGTCTGAAAAAAAAACAGGTCTTACTATATTTTTCAAAGCCAAAGTCAAAATCATAAGCCCGCCGCCAGGTGGACCGACGACCTAAAGAAGGTGGCCAGTAGCGGCTGGATGCGGAGGGCGGAGGACCGGGTGTAGTGGCGTTCGTTGGGGAAGGCCTATGTCCAGCAGTGGACTCTCAGGGGATGATGATGATGAAAGTCAAAATCATTTATTGCATATAAGTACACTTGGTACATTTGTACACGTCATTTTTTTATCGACTACCGTTTTTTAGGTGTTAGCGCTGTGAAGAAGAAACGGTGCAACAAACTTCACGCAACATATCTTTTAAAATCAAGTTTGCATACAATTATTAAAGATTTTGCGAAGCTGAACTAACATTAGTACCAGGCATATTTGTCATTTAAATAATCGTTTATTTTATAATAGGCTTTCTTACAAAGTTGTTTTTTAATGTGAATCTTATTATTACCCTACTAGCTGTTGCCCGCGACGTCGTCCGCATGGACAACTTAACATACAAATTATTATGTATTTCTCGTAGGAATGGGATGTTTTTTCGGGATATAAACTATCCTGTCCTATACCAGGACGTAACCTATATGTGTGCCAAGTTTCATCCCGATCCGTCCACTGGTTGAAGCGTGATTGAGTAACAAACATCCAAATATACAAACTTTCACATTTATCAGGATAGGATATCATTTAGTAGGATAGGATAGTTGTTGATTTGGTTTAGTAATTTTGTTCAATTTCTTTCTGTGAAATTTACAGCAATTTTCTAAGAATATACAGCTGCATCAAATAATCCATATATCATAAACACAAATAAATCAGCATATACTTCATCATCATCAGCTGAAATACTCCACTGCTGGACATAAGCCTTCCCAATAGAATGCCACTTTTGGTGGGCTGTTTATTGAGGGATTTGCCATAATCACCACGCTTGGCAGGCGGATTGGTGATCGCAGTAATGATTCTAGTATACACAAGAGAACGCTGCTGCCCGTCCCTGGAGCCATCCCTTAGTCGCCTTGAGGACAACCACGGGAATATTGGGGTGGCCCTATTCCAAACCACAGGCAATACTTTAACCACCTCCTTGGCACCTCCAGACGACCTCCGTGGCGGAACGGGTAGCTCTCGGACTGCCACGCCGGAGATTGCGGGTTCGAATCCCGCTAGGGGCAAATGCTCGTATGATGAATATGAATGTTTGGACCCAAGTCTTGGATGTTTATATATTTATTTAAGTATGTCTATCCGTTATCTAGTAACCATACCACAGGCTCTGCCTAGTTTGGGACTAGATAATTGGTGTGAATGTCTGTGATATTTATTTATTTATAATAAGATGTCATTTACATTTAAAACCTGACAAACTACACACCATGTGGTTCTTTTTGTGTTGGTGTTAATTAAACTTGAATATTTAAACAGTTATTATTTATTCAAACACGGAAAGAAATTTTACACAAACTTTTTTTAATAACATACTTATACGCAGTTATTTCAGTTATTAAGAAATTGTATATAATGTAAACCTAAAGAAGGTGAAAAAGCCACACGCGAGCAGAAATTATTGACGCGATAGCCCAGTTAGTATATAGAGCATGACCCCGTTAGCGTAAGTCGGTTCCAGGTTCATTCCTGCTCGCGTGTTGTACCTTGGTTTAAATTATCGCTAGCATTGCGCATATGGTTAAAACTAAAAAAATACCTACTAATATTATAAACGCGAAAGTTTGTAAGTATGGATGGATGTTTGTTACTCTTTCAAGTAAAAACTACTGAATGGATTTTAATGAAACTTTATAATATTATAGCTTGTACATCAGAATAACACATAGGCTACAATTTATAAAGATATTGTGTGAATTGTCCAAAATTTCAAGTAATTAGGAAAAAATCTACCATCTGCGAGCTATTCTGGCGTGCGCTGCCAAAACCGCTAGAGTTACACATATGTAATGTATGATGGAAATGTTTATTTAAATAGTCCTACAATAAAACTACTCGAAATACTAATCGTGCGCAGACGAAGTCGTGGGCACAAGCTAGTATATAATAATTTCGTTTGATATTTAGAGCGTCAGTAGAAATTTACAGCGTGAATGTAGAAGAACTACAGCTAGAGTTCGTCCTAGGAGGATATTCAAGGATCAAATTGGTGACGTCATCAAAAAGGCTGCGGTCCGCAGTGAGAAGAATAAAAGGGGGTGCATGAAAAGGTAGATAGATATATGTGAGTGAAGTCAGGATCGCGCAAAGTGGCGATACATCGTCTCTGCCTACCCATCTGGGAACAAGGCATGATCATTAAGCATGTATGTATAATAATAAGAATTAAAGTAACAGTATATAGAAACAGAAACAGTTTCTAATAAAAAAAAAACATTTATAAAGTGTTAATTAATCTGCTAGATTCCTTGAAGAAAATTACTACGAAAAATTTGTATCTTCATCAGGTTATTTTTGTCTCCACTGCAGGAGCACAACCCTCTCTCATCTGCCGGAGACAGACGGAGGATTTGGCCTACACTCCCCGCGCTGGCCAGACGGGTTGGGGAGGCCTGATTGATGTTTTATAATGTTATTCCCTTAGTCCCTTAGTACGACATCCACGGGAAGAGTTGGAGTGGTCCTATTCTACTCTACCAGAAACCACACTGCTTAGGCAATAAAAAGTTGCTTTTAGTTAAATCTGATGATATTAGTCTCCTGATCAAAGCTCTATAGATACAACCAAGGAAACTGTACACTTTTCGAGCTTCGATCGATTTTGTACTCTGCCATTTAATCACCATGTTACATTGTTTCCTTAGTAAGCAAGGCATAATCGTATTAGAACGATTTATAATATTATTACAGGTGCTGTTATAATTACGTAACTAGACATAATCACCGGTTACTATCATGTTACGATAACAGTTTACTGTCGGCTTACCCCACTTATAGAATTTATAATGATCATGAGAATTGTGACTTACCACGAATTAAATGCTTTATTTCGGCATTTGGAATAAAGTTTAATACGGCGAAAGCCGTTTAAGAAATAAAAATGTTTTTGTTGTTTTTATTATTTCATTTTGTTATGTTGACGACTTAATATTGTGAACCGATTCTGAAAATATATTTAATGTTAGATACTGTTTTGTTCTATATGAACATTGGTGATATTTTAACTCGGGGAAAATACTGGGATCCCTCCCCAGGGAATGTTAATTAACCATGTGTAACTGTGGGATCAAACTAGTTGTTATTATAAAATAAACAGAATCTGCGCCACTAAGGTTACTTGTTAGCAAGATACACACTAATACAAACATCATATTAATAATGGGACGGATTCAGTACCGCATATAAAAAATTAGATGAAGTCGACCAATCTGTGATAGAACTCTTCTTTGTTGAATACAGGTTGGGTTTGCAAAGTGTAGATTGAGAAGAAATCAGTAGCTGGCACCCACTGCATACCGAGAACCTTGATGGAGGGAATCTTATCATTATTGACTGAACTGGTATTTCACAATGCTTGGCAGGCGGATTGGCGATTGCAGTAATAATCTTAATGTACACAGGAGAACGGTGAATAAATAAATAATAAATAAATAAATATGTCAGACATTCACATCAATTATCCAGTCCCAAACTAGGCAGAGCCTGTGGTACGGTTACTAGATAACGGATAGACATACTTAAATAAATATATAAACATCCAAGACTTGGGTACAAACATTCATATTCATCCTACGAACATTTGCCCCTAGCGGGATTCGAACCCGCAACCTCCGGCGTGGCAGTCCGAGAGCTACCCGTTCCGCCACGGAGGTCGTCAATGAATGAATATTATTTATTGCACAGAAATTACAGAAATATATAGGAGAAATATACAGTAAATATACAAGTGGCGGCCTTATCTTATCTTCCAACCTTATGCTAGTGAGAATAGAACGCTGCTGCTTGTTCCAGGTGCAATTCCCTACTCGGCCGACACTCACGGGAAGATTGCGGGTTGCCGTTTGTGTCATGCATAAAACATTAAATTGTAACAGTACAGTAGTTCTAAAACAGAAAAGTTTTCGCTTTCCAATTTGAGAATCTCCACAGAGAGACAAGTTATGTAGAACACACGCCTGTCGAGCCTCTGTAAACAAAAGCGGATCATCCGTCCAAATACCAAAACGATTGAAACCCTTTTTCGAAACGGCCGTTCCAAACAGTTTATCCAGTGTCGCGGCGGCGCGACGGGTTTTGAATTCAGAATTTTTAGCTTCACTCGTTTATTTTTTCAGGCGTCCAGTTTTGAATTTAGGGGTACCAGTAGATCCGGATGTGTTGACAACTGACAATGAATCGCGAAACGCGGAGATATATTTTTCACGTTTGTATTTTGAATTACAAATAGCGCGAGCGGATAATAAAGATTAGTGGCTCGTCTCTGTGGACTCTGCCAGCAGTCGTCGGTTCGATTTCCATTTAGTTATAAGTCTGAACTGTCCTGTCTTTATAAATTGTCCTGTATACAAGAGAGAATCCTAGTTTGGGATTAGACAACTGTATTATAACGTACTTGTAAGAAATATTTATAATGACAGCATAATTAGTAACTTTTTGGCAGGACAAGCTTTCCTGAAATATTGACTGAAACAAAAAACGCTGATAGTATTAAGGCCGCCATTTGACACTAGATTCTTCCTTAAACATTATTATAATTGTTTCACTGCCTTATGTGTTTTGTACAAAATACAGCATCGTCTATTGAATGACAGTTCGTCATTATGTGGTGCCAAACTCTTGATAAATATATTCTCTACATTATTTTAACTGAAATTACTGTCCCCCACAACTCTAAACAACATCAGCCTATAATATTCAATTACTAGACCAGTCCGCTCCTTAAATTAATGAAATGCCTTAATTTTCCTAGTATTATAATTACTTCCTACCTCATAAACTTTCTAGACACAACAATTGATAGAGATCAAAAGAGAACTAGAACTGAAAACGCTTTAAAGAGAAACTGTGAAATACTAGTTAGGACACCAAAACTGCTTTGATACCAAAAAGGCCTTTTGGCAACCTTTTGGAAATTAACAATAAAGGAGTCAAAGTTATTTTTTAGAATACTATGATTGTTAAATGTTAGTTTGTAGTCGCGCGGTGCACATACAAACCAAGTCTGGTTTTTGTTGCACTGGAACTTTGTAAATTCTATCTTTATTGGTTAATAAATAAATAATATACATAAAAAATATGATGAATTCTAATTCTGCAATTGATGAAGAAAATCTACTTAGTGGTTGTCATAGAATTCTATCTCCTTTTTTGTCACTTTTCAAAAGGTTTCCAAAAATTTAACTTAACTTACTTCTTTGGAAGCAGGCAGAGCAATTAATGACAACGTGAACCAGCATACCATCAAAATAACATGCAAAATGTAATGAAAATTTGAACAACGAGGAAATATAAAATAACATGCAAAGACAATTTTCATGAAAAACTTTTCAACAATTGTATCATAATGAATGCGTGCTTGTAAATTTTAATATTATTAATGCGAAAATTTTGATGTTTGGATGTTTGTTACTCAATCACGCTTCAACCACTGGACGAATCGGGATGAAACTTGACACACATATAGATTAGGTCCTGGATTGGGATATAGGTTAGTTTTTATCCCAAAAAAAATCTCAATGTTGATTTCAAAAATGATATCTATATTGAAATTCAAGATGTGTCCTACGCGGACGAAGTCGCGGGCAAAAGCTAGTGTAAAATAACATGCAAAGACAATTTTCATGAAAAACTTTTCAACAATTGTGTCATAATGAATGCGCGCTTGTAAATTTTTGACATAATCACCCAAACAGGGATCGCATTGAATTAATGAGAGCATTTGTTACAAGTTTGGTAACCCCACAGGGTTGTGTTTGAATTTTGATGGCAACATTCAATTATGTTTGCGTGATAATTGTTAATTTTCACACGAAATGTTGTTTGCTGGTTTCACTTTGTTAATTAAAAACTCTTTGTTACTATGGCTGTGCTAGAGTTTCTATTTGATTAGTTAAAAAATTTGTGTACTTTGGTACGTAGAAAAATGTCAGAGGCTGATTTTTAGTGTACCGTAACAAAATGGTGAAAACACTTTATGGTCCGTCTGTCACAGATACTTATTTCAAAAATTGCTAATGCTGTCGACTTGAAATTTGGAGTTGTTTTAAATAATAGTTGCCCAACTTTATTGTGTATTTTATGTTCATTGCAAAAGGGGACGAAATTTAAAGGATCAAAGAACATAATTTGTACATTCTTAAATAGGCTATCGTTTCATACCTCACAGTTTTCGACTTATGATAAAACATTTAGGAAATAAAAACAATAACGTACGGAGCCCTCGATGCGCGAGTCCGACTCGAACGTGACCGTTTATCTAAATAATAGATCAAACATATGTTTTTAATAATAGATTAGTCCGTCTACTGACTTTTGTGAAAAATTACCACTTTCTAAAAGTATTTGCTTCCAAACTGACCAAAATCCAGTAATAATATGCAAGACGTAGGTAATAGTAATGCCGTCTTTCTTGGAATAGACGAGTTCTGGAGTGGAGACCGCGGATTGGCACGCGCAGGGTGGGTCGCCCTGCCGCCAGATGGACCGATGACCTGAAGAAGGTGGCCGGAAGCGGCTGGATGCGGAGGGCGGAGGACCGGGTGTGGTGGCGGTCATTTGGGAAGGCCTATGTCCAACAGTGGACCGGCTAAGGGCTGACATGATAATGATAGGAATGACGATAAGTTTGATGTCAATATTATTGACCTTATACTATTTAGATGTTTAATTTTTTTAATTTATTAGTAAATACCATCAACCCATTTTGTGATTCATAGACACATACTATGGCGTACAATCAGTATGTTATTATTCTATTAACTTTTATTTAATATTATATTATTTTTCAACATAATTTAGACGTTTTAAATTAATACACCTGACATATCTTTTTCCAAAACTTAAAATTCCCTTTCTAAAATGTATCAAGGAGCGTAAAGCGGGCGAAGGAAAGTAGCTTTGCAACATTGGATTGCGCAAAGTGGCGATACATCGCCTCTGCCTACTCTTCTGGGACCAAGGCGTGATTATGTATGTATGTAAAAATGTCTACATCCAGTGCACCGAAATCCTGCACTGCATCCGCCACTACTGCTTTATCATTTTCAAATTTCTCTCAGATATTCCTTCAATCTCGGAAATAGATAGAAATCACTAGGGGCGCTGTCTGGTGAATATGGGGAATGTATTTCAATGACAGCCGCGCAACTGCGGGCGGTATCTTGGTGATTCCGCCTCGTTATTCACGCAATTATTCATTTTTATCCTGACTATAAAGTTACATTAATAGTCTACATAATCGATGTATGCTATAAATATTACCCCTTCATTGTCTTATAAAAGAGAGCCCATTATCTTACTGGCAGATCGAATTGCCTTGGATTTCTTAGGGGTTGGAGATGACGAAATTTGAATTAATTAAAAAGTTGAGTTAATTTAATAACCAATTAGTGTCAATCATCATCAGCCTGAAAGAGTCACTGCTAGACATAGGCCTCTCCCAAGGTACGCCACTGAACCCAATCTTCGGTTCTTCTCATCCAGTCACTGCCAGCCGCCTTACGCAGATCGTCGCTCCATCTAGCCACACAACGCTTGCTCAGTCGCGGTCTCCACTCGAGAACTCGTTTACCCCAGAGGTAATTGGTTCTCCGACAGATGTGACCGACTCCGAGATTATGAGCTATGTCGAAGACTTTACTGTCAATCATGAAGGTAAAATCTTTGGGGAGACTTATGAGGTGCGAAAAATTATTTTCCTTCATGATATGACCTGTATGCATTATTAACTTCAGAATTGGTTATGGCATTTGATAACCGATGACTTATGTTATCTAATTTAGTAACCAATTAGTGTCAATCATAAAGGTAATAACTTTGAGTTGACATATGAGGTGCGAAAAAAACCTGTAGACACACTGAAAGCACATATATCGAGCAAACTTTTTAGTGGAATAGGAATTCAGTGGAGTTTTATAAAAGAATCGCCTGAATTGAGTCGGCGACGCCATAAAGGAGTTTTACACTGCCAATCTGTCGCAAAATACTTACTTTATTGCTTTTCGAGAACAAATCATGAACTATATAACGGTTTATTGCTCTATTCCTTTAGATAGAAAGTTAGATTTCCTTATATTAAGCTTTATAAAAGTTTCTAGGTAAAGCCGAAAGGATAAGTAGCTGAAGTGGGAATGTGTGAGCAATGGAGAGGGCCTAGGATCGAAGCTTCTTTAAAGAATGTGATAGATACATATCTATACATATCATAGAGCATATCTGAAAAAAGATAGGGCATCGAAATAGAATTAGTGGGCTGAAATATAATAATGCATAATATTTATAAAAAAAGGTAAGTACAATCAATTATACACAGGTAATCTAATAAATTAAAACGTAAACTTTGCGTGTCTGTACATTGAAGATATTTGCAAAAAAAAATGTGGGGTCAAAGGATAAGTAATAGAACACATTAAGGTCATTTTTGAAATTTTTGCCTGTTTGTCTGTTAGTTTGTGCTCACATCACGTAAAAACTACTGAACCGATTTTGATAGTCTTTACATAGAAACATAGAACTTAGCTCAGAGTAATATTTAGTCTTTATTTCATCGCAATCAGCTTACTCAATCAAAAGTTATGGGCATTTTTAATTTTCAAATATATTAGTAGGTAGGCATAATAACGAAGTATAATTATAATGTTCGGTGCAATTCAGATTGCGATGAGTGGGAGTGGGCGTGGGCATGGGCTTTGGGGTGAGTAGTCCACGCGAGCACATAGCTAGTTTTAAATAAAGATCCAATTATTTCTAGATTTACATCACAGTAAAAAGGTGTCCAACCTTTATTGGCCTTGGCTGGCCCCTAAACTAGGTGATAGCCTGTGTATCCACAGCTGGCAGATGTGTGTTGTGTGTATGTGTATGAAGTCTGCGTTGATTTGTTCCCTAAGGCAATCATTGTAAGGTTTGTAATAAGCAAAGTTTCAGTTTTGTAACGTTGTAATTGTAACGTTGTGTTGTAATTGTAACGTGCTGTAATTGTAACGTTAATCATCGCAAATATTTACATAACGATTCCACTCGACAGACGTTTTATTTTTTGCAACTGGGAATTGCTGACTGCTGTTATTGTGGTCTAACTTACCTATAATAACAATATAGTCGGTTAATAGTCCAAAGTTATTTAAAAGTCTATTGAACATATTTAAAAGTATCACAATTTCACAGAAACAATGTGCATTTTCAATTTTGAAACGGTTGTTAGGCACACCATTTCACCATTTCACATTCTCGGGTTCATTGTGAATAAACTCTTTGCTCGAAATGTGCTATTTTAAAACAATAAATAGAGTTATGTCATGAAGCTTTTACACGCTGTTCGCGTTTGAATATTTGAATAAAGGAGTGCTGTGTTCGAATTTTTAAAGTTACACAAGCACCGGTAAATCAGAGTGTGAAAGTAGTAGTTTCACTTAAGCGTTATCGGAATTTTTGCTGGAGGTTTCGCTTGAACGATTTTACAGTAGGTACTAAATTCTGGTTCCTAATGTCGGTTAATGGATTCCGTTACATTGTCGTCAAATTCAGTAGATTGAATTTTAAAATAATAATTATGCCTTGCTTTACGAACTCTACAAACATTAGGTGCCTTTACGCACTTAAAATCGCGGGAATTAGATAAACATGCGTGATTGCGCGCATGAAAGAAACAATAGTATCAGTGCGTCGCGCACGCAGCCTTAGTCATCGACGCAATCACGCACTCCTATTCATAGTTCTTGTTTTATACCTATGGGCACTGGGAGGGTAAAACTGTCGCGCAATCACTTAATCAACTGGAATAAAATTTTCTAGTCGTGCGCGATTGCGCTCACTCATTGCCAAGCGCAATCCACCGGGATTACGCTTGGGAAATCACGCGCAATCCCGCTCGATTGCGCGGAAACATTCTCGCATTTATTCAAAATATTTATTTTCAAAATTGGAATACATTATTCTCTTTTTGACGTCAAATTCTGCCTAAAACTACTCCACTTCCACCTGTATAACAGAGGGGAAGAAGTGGCAACAAACCCAACAGCACAGGGCCCTACCTACCTTTGATTTATCTTATTCATTACAATCATTAAGTCTACCTGTGCTGAGCCATCAAGCACTCCATGGACTTTTATCATTTAAGTAGTCATCTAACTTATAGTAGGCTTTCTTGTACAGATTAACTTTTATAGAAGATTTGAATTTTTTTTCAGACAAGTTAATAATTTCATTCTGAACCTTATTGTAGTAACACACGCACAGCCCCCAAAAGAATTATTGATCTTAGACAATCTAGAATGATGTATTTGAATTTTATTATTATTTCTAAGATAAAAAAAAAAAATTAAGTTTACTTGTTAATCACTAATCGACGAGATATAGTTTACCGCATGTATTCTTTGGGACGCTTCAATTACATTGTAAGTTTGTTCGTTTATAAAATAAATACAAGGCATCGACTCCATTACTACGGGCAACGCCGTGGAGCAGAAGCTAGTATACATAAAAGATGAGAAGTTTATAACAAACCTAAGTTTCATTTAAAAGTAAACTCCTTTATACTTTTTATCATATTCCCCTCACATTATAAGAAGTTTGTTAACTAAATCAACGAGCTCTCAGCTCGGGAAGCGTTTTGTATTCATACTGAGCGAAAATCGCCACAGTTTTTAACTTACTCGCCTCCGATACTCTGGTGAAGTGTCGCGAGTAAACCTCAGCCATGATAGGGTTGCTGCTTAACTAATCGTGAGATTTTTTCTGATGGTTTATCCGACTTGGAAAAGGGTCACCCCAAATCTTCCCGTTTGTGTCGTCAAGGCGACTAAGGGACGGGCAGCAGTGTTCTCCTATGTATATTAAGATCGTTACTGCGATCACCAATTCGCCTGCCAAACATGGTGAATATGACAAATCTCCCAATGGACGATGGACAGCCCACCAAAAGTGGCATAGATAGAATGCTATTGAGGGTTATAGTATTGTATTTTGGCTTATACAAGGTCATTCAAAATGAATTAAGAAGGCTGTGGTAATAAGATTTCATTTGCAATTATTGCAAAGAAAGAAAGAAATCATTTATTTGCTCCTAAATTGGTACAAATGCCAGATGTTAAAATTAGCCTAAAGTAACACGAATTCAGCCATTATCAATAGCATGCAAATTTATACAATTATTCATTACAATAAACATGAACAACACTGAAATGTGAAAGTTAAGAAGTACAGTAAAAAATAAAAAATTTAAGTATTGCCAAACGCCATCCGACCCTATGCTCCAAGAATTCTTTTACAGAACAAAATGTGTGAACCAAAAGCCTATTAATAAGAGATATTTGGAATCTGTTATATGGTAAATCCTTTATATGGGCAGGTATTTTATTATATTATACTCTTTAGAGTATAATATAAAATGTAGTGTTATATAACGTATACGCAACCCTATCACACGGAAATCAGTCAATAAAAATATCATATCATTGATTAAACTACGATAATCTAATATAATTATCGGATAAATAATTATCGGACTGAGAATGGCTTTACATTTATTTATTTAATAGTTTATTGTACACACAAATATACAAAGAACAACACAAAGAAAAGAAAATTATACAAAAGGATAAGCTTATTTCTAAAGAAATTTCTTCTAGCTAACCTGCGGTGAAGACAAGGGATTATGGAGAGGCAGTAGTCGCGTGTACCTACTATATATTAAATAATCATAGAACATATAATACAATAAGCATAAACTAATAAACTATAAATATCAATACAGATACATAAATATATATGTATATATAAATATATATTTGTATATATAATAAAAATATACCATATATTATTGACAGAGAGTACACATACATTTATAATGTTGTACTTCATTTTATATTTTATTATTTATAACCGTTGTATGTGTAATATGGGTTTTTACTTGAAAATAAATACTATTATTATTATAATGTGACGTAACGAAAAGTTGCAATTTTATTTTTGAGAAATATGTTTTTATTAAAGGATGAGTGCCAACCCTACCTACTCGAGTCGAAACTTTGTTTAAAGCTTAAAGCGAGGTAATATGCGCAAAGTAGTGTTCTCTTCTTAGCAAATACTCAGAGGGTGGTTCAATCTGCCCGTCTCGCGGGCATTATCGAATTATATCTTACCCAGAGCTATTTTAGAGCGTTATAGATCCATAGTGGGGCTTTAATAGTAGTGCACTGACACTGATTTACCCCCACTATGGACCCGTTTTGCAGCTTATAGCAGCATAGCGCACTAAGGCTGAAAAAGTTTTGTTTAATTTAATTTAATAATATAAATTTTCTTGTATTCCAACGTCCCATATCTAAGACTTTCTACTTATAAATACGTTATAATCCAGTAACATTAACTTACCATAGACTTGACCTACACACGATACTGATGAAGTTATTCTTACTTACTTCATCGCTTAGGGTTTATACTAGCTTTTGCCGGCGACTTCGTCTGCGGTTTCGATATTTACACATCTTGAATTTCAAAATAGATACCATTTTCATATAAAAACTATCCTGTGTTCTATTCCCGGACCTAACCTATATGTGTGCGAAGTTTCATCTCGATTCGTCCAGTGGTTGAAGCGTGATTGAGTAACAAACATCCAAACTTTCGCATTTATGATATTAGTGAGATTTTGTAATAATGTATTTTCAACTCTATGCCCTTGTAATATGACATGTTCTTCCTTGTACCCTTTAAATAATCATTTTGTAGTCGACTCTGTACTCAGTGAATATGCAATACTCAGAGAATACTAAATATTATTGCGGAAGGAAGCGACCCCCCCCCCCCCACGTAAGTTTAACTTTACCCGCAAAATAGAGCATTGCTGGCAGTACGTTGTTGACGTATAACGTACGTAGTCCTTCTCTAGACTATGCTCGCGCGCTGAGTGCATCAGCCCTACTATAATTTACGCACACACATAAACGTGTACGGATAGATTGGTGCGCCTATAGTAGTACATAAATTTGTTCGCTTGTGTGGAGAGTCGGGGGTGTGGTGTAGCCACTTGTTTCCATCAGAGATGAAAGTATAAAGAGTTTCATCCTCCATTACATCCCGAGAATCCCTTAATATTACGACGTTTCCATGCCCTACTAAGTGATAAAGTAGGGGGAGGCCAGGGGGTCATAAACACCCCCCATAACAACCATCAACCGAAACGCCATCAAATAAAAACGCACATTAAAACCCATAAAACAAAGTACGTCATATTTTTCCTATTTACCACGGATAAAGTAAACAATTTGCTCTATTTCTTTTGTGATAAAGATGGTTTTTGTTAGGATTTTATTTGGAGCACGGCAAATGTTGCGCCGCGGGGAATTGTATCGAAAATTACGACGCCATCTTGAATTTATCCGTACGGATATAAAACACATCTTTTATGGCTTATGTCGTCCTGGTATTCATGTTTTAATTTCATATTTTCTTGAAACTGACTGTAATGAAATGGGAAAGGAATTTATTAAATCAATATGGTAAGAAATATGGTTTGTTTTAATGACATTCGTAGACGTGATTTTGGTCACGTGACATGAGTTCGCGAAGCGGAGTTCCAACGAAACAGTACGAAATACCTAAATAAATTGCCGTGTGGTTTCCGGTAGAGTAGAATAGGACCACTCCAACTCTTCCCGTGGATGTCGTACAAGGCGACTGAGGGAATACATTATAAAACATCAATCAGACCTCCCCAACCCGTCTGGCCAGCGCGGGGAGTGTTGGCCAAATCCTCCGTCTGTCTCCGGCAGATGAGAGAGGGTTGTTCTCCTGCAGTGGAGACAAAAATAACCTGATGATGATGAAGGTAAAAACTTTGAGGTAACCTGTAGGTTCAAGTAAAAGTAGATTAGTAGCCAAGGGCTGTAAGGCATCAATTGCAGCCCGAGATATTTAGGCGCACGAGCGCAGCGAAGGCGCCTATAGTTCGAGGGTGCAATTGATGCTTACACCCGAGCTAACTACTCTGCTTACATCTCGATTGTGAGGTAAGTAGAAAAAAAACCGGCATTACAAGAATAAAACATTTTATTACTTATTTAAAGTAAAATATTTCTATTCCCGCCTTTTTTCATCTTTTTTTTAATTATTTTTTTTAAGAACGAAATTGAGCTTCGCCGTTCGATATTTAAAATTGATGACTATTATACTCATACGAAGACAAGGCTGAATAGCGAAGCGACCTCTTTTGTCATTGGGCTGAATGCATGATGTCTATTGCCAGTATGATGGTACGCGAACTTTTTGAAAGAGTAAAGAGTTTTTTTTTAAATTACTTACCGCCCTAGGGCTTTTCTAGCTACATTATTACCCTAGAGCACTAATTGGTCACCTACAAGCCCAATTTGGGGGTAATAAGGACCTACTTACCGATTAAGAGAGATGTAAAAACAAAAACTGAAAAAAGTAATTGATTACAGCTTGTGCAGAGAAGAATCATGTCATAAATAAACTTTTAAATACTTAAGAAATTATTAGAATATAAATTTTAAGCAGTAGTAGCAGAATGGATGTTCCGTCGTTTTACAACGCAAAGTTTTGATTGGCCAATCTAGCAGTTAACGGCGGTCCTAATACACGCTTGTTGGTTTATTACTTTGAGGTTATGGGCCGAGAAGCGAGGCGTAAAGTGTACATGCACCCTTAAATAACAAAGCTTTTGGAATAACAGCTTTGTTGTTACGATGTTGGGTTTGTTTTTGCTTGACATACAATTCAGTATGAATCAACCATAGGTTGAGGAAATTATGTATTAGACAGTGATGTAGTGAAGTTTAGTATGCATAGCTTTCGATCGTAAGGTACATGGTTCACTCCAGGCGTGTAATAATCAGTTGATCCTGACATTAACATTGAAACAGTCAACAAAGTGTAACTCGTACACAATATGCGGGTTCCGTAGACTTATCTTATTTTTCATGTAATATATATACATACATAATGGTCACGCCTTAGTTCCAGAGGGGTAGGCAGAGACGATGGATCGCCACTTTGCGCGATCCTGACACATCATGTAACATCTTCCATGATTTTCCGTAATCATTGCCGGGCAATTTTGCAAATGATAGGGGACATACTGTAACGTTGTCGTCAGAATATCGTCCTTCGTTAGCTATTGTACAGCCATTGTAAACCTTAAGGTGCCATATGGTCCTCTTTGGGTTGTATAGTAGTGGCATAGCGCGCTATGGAGCTGATATAAAAGCTGAGGGGGAGAGGGAGTGGGGGGGAGGGGTAGGAGAGGGGCAAGGAAAGTGTAGTGTGATTAACGTGGTCTTTTGGTGGACTTGTTGAGCCTGTTTTTTTATTGGTGCAGGTGAATGGTCTCGTTGAATGTATTGTATACTAGCTGCTGCCCGCGACTTCGTCCGCGTGGACAACTTAACATCACAAATTATTATGTATTTCCTACTTACTTGATATTTTGGACAAACACAATATCTTTATAAATTGTAGCCTATGTGTTATTCTGATGTAACTATCTAACATACATCCATCCATACTTACAAACTTTCGCGTTTATAATATTAGTAGGAAGTATAGTAGGATATGTGGGCTCAAGAATTTCCTGAATCTTTGTCCAAAGCTGAACTTACATATTGTAGATTTTGGTTTTCAATTCCATCTACAGTTGTCTTTTGCTGTTGATGGAATTCAGCAGAAAGATGTTAATTGTCACTCCTTTTCAGCTCTTACAAAGAGTTTGTATTTCGTTCAAGAAATTAACCATTGACCTGTCTATTTTTATTGATTCATCATCAGGTTACTTTTGTCTCCACTGCAGGAGCACAACCCTCCCTCATCTGTCGGAGACAGACGGACGATTTGGCCTACACTCCCCGCGCTGGCCAGACTTGAGGGTTGGGGAGGCCTGATTGATGTTTTATAATGTATTCCCTCAGTCGCCTTGTACGACATCCACGGGAAGAGTTGGAGTGGTCCTATTCTACTCTACCGGAAACCACACAGCAATTTTTGATTCAATGATTCAATTTTATTGATTGTCTCTAGATATTTCTCAGGGCTATTACCAGAACAGTTGGAGTTGTAAGTTAATCGATTAAAACTGAAAAGTTCTCAAACTCTGAGTTTCATCCAGAAATAGGTAGTCGTTTTAAAGTTTAACTTCGTCTTCATCTTGAAGTTTAAAATTGTAAACAATTTCGCGCGTTGCGTACAAATGGTCAATAGCAGAGCGTTTTCCCGTACTAAACATTTTCCTATTGTTAAAAGGTTTTGCTAATTTGACAGGTACTAATCTAATAATAAAATCATAAGCTTCGTGTGTCTGTACATTGACAATATTTGCAAAAAAGGGGGGGGGGTCTAAGAACAAGTACACAGCTTAATTCGTATTTTATTATTGTTGTTGTTGTTAATTTTGGTACAAAAGAGCGTTTACCTACATACATACATTATTACATACATTATTACATACATACATACATACATACATACATACATACATACATACATACATACATACATACATACATACATACATAAGTAATAGAATACATTAACATCATTTTTGGAGTTTTGGTCTGTTTGTTTGTTGAGCGGGAGCGGGCGTGGGGATTTATTACCACTAAGTAAATTTTAACTTTATTACATCCATAGTCCATATATATTAATTCCATAGTCCACTCGACCGGAGTCGCGGGCACAGCTAGTGTAAAGATTATAATCGTGAATTATTTATAAATCCATTTTATTTTAAGGCCTGATCATTACAAGCAAAAAAGAGTTTCAGTCATTTACAATAGGGTTGAATATATCGATAGTACTGATAGGCCAGGCCTATCGAATCTATCGATAAATAGATTGATCTCGCAACCACAGGGCGGACACTTGTGCCAAAATGTATGCGATGGCGGGAAATCGACTACCTATTCTTACACAAATACAATAATCGTGTCCGCACACGGCAGCGCACGCACACATGCCTAAGGCAATCGTTAGGGGTGTCAGACCGCGCGGACCGGCCGTGGGCACCAGTAACTTTGTAATGGCGGCGTAAAGTGTGCATAAAAATAAAAATAGTTTATATAGGTGGTTGATTAATTGAGATTTATGTCGTAGGTATATAATCTTTTTTCCAACTTTCGATGTTTATGTGCAAAATCTCTATGCAACCATACAAAACTGTACGAATTCGTGATAGACTAGTTGGTACTGCGCTCGCCTCACGTTTATGAGGTCGAGAGTTCGAATCCGGGCACAGGCCAAAGAACGAACTAAGAACGTTTTTAGTAAAGGAAAATACCTTAAGAAACCAGCCAAAGAAGTAATAATTCTAAGGCGTATGTGAAGTCCACAAACCCGCATTGGGCCAGCGTCGTGGACTATTGTAATGGAATAATTCCTACACGCGTGTAATTTTTTCTTTCTTTCATTATGGTTTAAAATATATCACTAAACTTGGCGCATGTGCTAAAATAAAGTATTTTTCGACATACAGGGAAAAAAGACGACACTCATCATTGTGCAAATTATAATTTTTTTAATCTATACATATATTAAAACAGTAAAAAGGCGTTTCTGTACATTAAAGTAAAAAACAATTCAGACCTTAAGACCAGTGGAGTCCAAAAATATAATAAACGTGTAAATAAGTATAATGACGTGCTCGTGGACGGCATGGGACGGCTGATGACGGAATGTAACGGAATGCTAGAGAGAGGAATGCCTGTTTTGTCTATAGCATAAAAATTATTGTAACGCAATCGAATAATAATCTGTAATGTTTGAATATTTTAAATAAATAAATGTCTAAATAAAAAAAATCGTGTCTATGTATGTATGTATGTCTGTACGGGCTAAACTTGGAAACTGCTGAACAGAATTTGACGGCGTACTGCGTTTTGGTACTGCGTTTCTTTTTGATTTCTTTGCAAGACGATCCGAAGCACAGAAATGAAGATCGCAAACGCGGTAATTCTTTAAACTTTTATTGTTTAAGTCGGGTCGCCCAATCACTTGAATCCCGTATATACATCTGAAAAACAATTTTTTTAGTATATATCTACATCTGTAAACCAAAAAAGATTTTATACCCAAACAAAAGCAACTGCGCAAACGTTCCTACAATGTTACGTTGTAAGCTCACGTCACACGCCACTGTATGACACATGTCATTTTTTCTTTTTATTATGCTGCAATTACACATACGCGCAAGTCGGTAGACAATCGCTCATTGAATTTCGATTACATCAAAAAGGTGAAAATTCAAACGTGACGTCGGTTCCGTTATTTTTAATTTAATTAAATATAAATTTTATGTATTATAGGTACATTACATTTGTCTAATCCCAAACTTGATTTTATTCACTTCAGATCAGAACGTCTCATTATCCTGTACCATTGAAATTAGATAAGGACCAATTCACTAATATAGTACCCAGACTAAGACGAACTCTAAAGATGTCTATACATAAAAGGAATCGAACTCACGACTTCTGGTACTTGAATCCAATAAGCAAGCCACTAAGCCAACGACGTGGTCAATAATCATGACATCTTCAACAGAGGGAGTCCAAACATTTATTTTTATCTTCGTGTATGCATGACTGCCATAAATTAAAAGTTACACAACCGATTTTTTTACTAGCATGAACACTTGGCAATTATGCCAATGTATGTACGGTGGACCACACGCTAAAGTCTAAAGTGTACAAAATATAAAATTTGCAGAGTATAAAAATTACCTTGATATATTAAGTCACACGAAACTAGATGTTTTTCCAACTTTACCTAAATTTTTTTTAGAATTCAGGTATCTTCTTACACGCTACAATTAAACCCCACGTTGGGCGCTAGAATGTAATAAGTTCCTGATGATCTGCAGGTTCCTGAATAATTCATGGATATGATGAACGTGGGGTTTAATTGAAGGCGTGACTAATACTACTTAAATTCTTTAAGATTTAATATGTTTTGTCACAAAACATATATAATTTCGCGGGACAAGTTACCTAATTCAAAAAGACCCACATCGATGCGAGCGTCTCGCGACTTAACGCAAATGTGTAAATGTCGTACAACAAACAAATAAATATACAATTGATTAAAATTGTATCAATGTCTATATCAAATAACATTTTATTTACATTATCAAACAGAATAAAATAAACCAAAACGTATAAAATTATATTTGTATTACCAAAATTCAATCCTACAAATTGTTAGAATAAATAGGCAAAATATGTTACTTACCTCGATTCTTCTGGAGGAAAAGAATGAAATCGTCTCCTTTTGTCATTACTGTTAATCAAACAACGACCTACAGCACAATACTTCACCATTATTCTTTTAATTATCTTTCAAGCAATACATACAGCCCTGACGGCTAGTGCCCTAAACGCTACCCAAATCTGCGGCGCGGGGTGAGGAAGCTGTGATTGGCGGGGGGAAGGGAGTGTCCATTCTATACGTAGTATTATTAGGTATTCTATGTCGCAACTATCGAAACTGTTGACAAACCTATTTGTAACGCAACACTAGTTCATAAATTTAGACAGATAAACTTTTTCTTACACACAGCCTTTGTAAGCGAAAAGGGTAAATTACTACATAGATAAAATCACCCTGTAGATGGGAGCCATCAAGGAAATAAATACACCACTCTGTTTTCGACAAAAAAATGATTCACGCGATCTTGGGTTACAAACGAACGAAATATGAGAAATATATTTATCTCTTTCACTCTGCGTCTAGTTAATGCAATGCACACTCAAGGATTGCGAACAGAAATCGCTATTTGACTAAGAGCACCGATTTGTAATGTCGTCGTAGAACTGGTTTTCCTTGTAGTTGCGAGAAATTCTCTCATATGTTTGCATTGTGATAAGTGATGTATTAAAAATATATGCTACATACTTACCTTGTACCTACTACTTACGTAATCTATCTTTAAGGCATTAGGAATTAGGTCATTCGAGATAGCACGCGGTGACATCCTTTAAAACTAAACTAAAAGAGCACTATCTGTCTCACTCAGTATAATATGATATGTATGTATTTATGTATGTTTATTATATTTATTATAAGTATTTAATGGGCTCGATTCTGAAGGCACAATGTTAAAATTTGACAGCACTAAAACAGTTGCTATCCTTGTCACACAGTATTATGAAGATAAAGTACTACTATAACGTGGATGTCGTACAAGGCGACTAAGGGATAAGTCAATCAGGCCTCCCCAACCCGCCTGGCCAGCGCGGGGAGTGTAGGCCAAATCCTACGTCTGTCTCCGGCAGATGAGAAAGGGTTGTGCTCCTGCAGTGGAGACAAAATTATCATTATCAATGCATTATGATCATGATAATTATGGAGATAATTCTCAGTGATGATTATCGTTCGAAAATCTACCTAAATCACCATCATCAGAGAGAAAATTTTCCTTTACTACCCCACATTATACCAACAATGTACATAGAAGCATTACATCTTTTACGGCTACCCACCGTTATATTAAAAGACATCATTCCAAACTGCCAGCAATAAACAAACCATTCAGGCCACCCTTAGAAGATTCATAGACGAAACTGAACATGTATATTCATCTCGCTCAGGCGTGTCAAGTGGCAATGTGTCTGTTTCGTTTGGTGAGAGCGTTCCGAATTTAATTTGGCTAAAAGCAACAATTTATAATCTGTTGTGCGGACGTCATACGAAGAGTTTGAGCCAAAGTGTGTTCTGAAGCAAACTGTGTGAGGTGTGTTTTACTTTTTGAAGAATGTTTCACACACAAGAAAATTCTACAAACCCAAAACTTCACCTCAAAGTAGGTTTTTGGTAGGTTAGTTTGGTTTTGACATTTTAAATTTGCATTCCATTTTAGGTATTTAATGTTAACATTTGAAATTGAATTTATTTTTGCAATTTTTAATTAATTCTATACTTTTATCTGACATTTATAATTCACTGATTTTCTATTGTACAATTGACGAAAAAAAAAATATTACTGCCTACTACCTAGTTTAAGACCTACTAATTATATATGGAATGTATATCTTTCTGAAATAAATAATTTTCATTTCATTTCATTTCAAAGTGCTAACCTAGGCAAGTAGCAGAACGTCTTTCATCACAGCCGAAATACGTCCACTGCTGAACTTAGGTCTCCCTAGTAGAATACCCCTTTTGTTGGGCTGTCCAGTGGGGGATTGATTGATTTGATCCACGGGAAGAGTTAGAGTGGTCCTATTCTACTCTACCGGAAACCACACTGCTGAACAAAATTATTCCTAATAGAGTGCCACTTTGATGGGCTGTCTATTAGGGTATTTGCTATAATCACCACGCTCGGCAAGCGGATTGGTAATCGCAGTAACGACCTTAATATACACATGAGAACGCTGCCACCTGTCCCTGCCAGATATGCAATCTCTTAGTCGCCTTGACGACACCCAGGAGGCCACTCCCAATTTTCTAGTATTACTTCAAATTGTCAGGCAATTCTACATACACGATTCAAATTTCAGCTTGATATGTCCTTATTTAGCGTTTTGGCTGAGCCAACCCCGACACTCCATACAACCGAGCAGATTTCATCATCATCATCAGCCTGAAAGAGCCCACTGCTGAACATAGACCTCTCCCAAGGCGCGCCACTGACCCCAACCCCGGCTCTTCTCATCCAGTCTCTGCCAGCGGCCTCACGCAGATCGTCGCTCCATCTAACCAGGGGGCGTCCCACACTACGCTTGCCCAGTCGCGGTCTCAACTCTAGAACTCGATTTAATCATCTACTACTATTACAGAACCCACGTTTGTGTGTGCACGTAAACTATCAAGAGAGGGACAACGTTATACTCGTACGTCAACCCGTAAGTGTTGATCTCTTTCATACTTGCGCCGTGCTTTATTTTGAAATGAGTGTCGCTTCTTTACGGAGTAATATTTAGTATAGTATATATGAGATGTGTGTATTTGTACATAAACACCCTCTTTTATTTAATAAGAAGTGCGATGTAAATAGTAGAAGGGGTAGATATGAAAATAAACTTTGTGTTCCAATCCAACGACTAGTAGTAGTTTTTAGTACAAATTATTTCTGCATGGCAACTCGTATATATGTATAACAAACTTCCTGACAGTTTTAAAGACAAAACATTACAATTATTTAAGAAAAACGTATTTAACTTTTTATTGGATAAATGTTACTATAACGTAAATGAATTTATTAATGATACAAAAATATAAATGTATAAGAATGCTCCCATAATCTTAAATACTTGGCAGTTGCAATATTTGGTAATATATATTTGTATTTCAATTCTAATCTTTTATTTTATTTATTAGACATACAGAATAGATTACATTTTAGTTCTGGACGGTAACCCGAATAGTGTTATTGTATAGTATCTATGTGTTATTAGTATTTGCACGCTGTAGTTCGGCAGAATATGTAGGAAACATTACCATATGTCATCAATTTTATCACCATATTCTAGGCAAATAAATTTCATTTCATTTATCCTCTGCTATAATTCTGATAAAAACACACCTTGATATCTTTAACGTTAAACTGCAGTAGGTATACTAAAGTCCGCGTGCGCACTGAGATACTGCTGTGTATTTTTGCGCAAGTTTAGACTGAAATTATTTTCGCCGCGAGCTGTTATCTTTATTTATGACGTGGCGCGGAAATCGTAAACTTGTCTGAAATATGCTCTGCTGTCGTGTAGTATCAACATAGATATATACTAAGAGATGCTAGATGAGACTACCTACTAAGCGATAGATAGAAAGATAGATAGACAAACTCTTTATTGCACACAAATTAAGGATAACAATAAAATAGGTACAGATTTTTGGAAAGTGTGCAAAGGCGGTCTTATAGTTTAAAGCGATCTCTTCCAGGCAACCTTTCAGAAGGAAAATAAGAAAGACATAGCGACAGAGTATTGCAGGTGAAAGAAGAGAAATTTATAATTATGAACATGGTAAATACTTAGTAATAATATTACACAATTGAATTTACATACAAATATACTTAAATACATACCTATGCATACATATGTAGTTTATAATACAATACATATACCGTACATAATATACTATATTAAATTAGGCACAACTATTTGTGAGAAAATGCTTTATATGCGATGTTAGTATATTAAAAATGACAACAAAACAATAAAGGTAGCCACATCAATGCACTGATCGAGGGGCTCAGCAAGACCATATCGTTAGCATACCTGATGTTAATTGTGACATAATAATGGGATGGGCATTAACATTGTCTATGAATGCAAGGGAGCGCAAACACATCCGGTGCTCCAATAAATGCCAACCTCACATGCACGCGGTGCACCCTGCTAATTAAGCAACGAGGTCCTGGCGACCGAAAATTATGGTGGTATAACCATTCAACAATAGACTAAGCCATAAATACTACAGACCGGTGGCGGGAAGTAGCGTCACCGGTGCGAGACCTAGTGCTACGATGTCCAACGCATCTGTCCAGCGTGGCCATGACGGGCATAACTTCCACAAGAGCAGCAACTAAAAACTTCGGCCCAGAGTTCGCAGCAGCCCTACTATTCCTGGCTGAAGAAGGTGGCTTGAAGCGACTGGATGTAGAAGGAGAATGACTGGGTGTGCTGGCGTAGATTAGGGAAAGTCTATGTCCAGCAGTGGAAGTCTAAGAGCTGATATAATTACGATCATCTGAGCATTATACTTCATAACCCACCTGCCACCACGTGGTGATAAACCTCAGAATATTTTCGAAGAGACACGACCCAGTAATGGACTTTTTAAAGGCTTATTAAATGGACTTAATAAAGAATTCAATGACTTAGGACGATATTTCCCACCGCTGGAGGTTGTTTTGCGAACTAATATGGGTAGAATGTGGAGTAAGTTGATAGACAGCATAGAGTTTTAGACCTACGGACACATAGTAGTTTGAGACCGACAGTTAACGAGAAGTTTAAGACTAATCGACAACGATAAGTATAAAAGATCGATGTACAACGAGATTCACACCCAGGACAGAGCGATAAAGCAATTTGAGCAATTCTTTACAAATATCTATGATTAATGACATAAAGACACATCCAGACAATTTCTAGTTCAGCACCATGACCCGTATTCCGCGCTATTCGCGGGCGGTTCTTATGAGTGCAAGTTTATGACACTTCAACAGTGTTGCCACCTTAACTGTCGACTAGCTCTACTATTTTAGTAACCCTGCTACCATAATATAGTCGTACTCAAAGGCTGGAGTGTAAGGCTGTGGATATGAGACTATTTGCAACACAGACTGTACAAATTGCTAAAACAAGGCAAGAGAACAGTCGTTCTTAACGATGGAGTATTTACCGGCCAGTCTGAGGCACCTGCATAAGATGGGACTATCAGAGATCGTCAACTGTAGAGCCTGTGGAGAGGACAGCGAGACGATGAAGCTCTTGCGAATGCAATGCACTAGCTGAAAGTTGAATGAGTATCGACAGCTAGCTTACCTTGAACCCAAAGACTATCCCTAAAGAGTATCCCTAAGCTGCATAATCTCGGTCTCATGGGAACAAGACACAAAAGACCCCATAGGGTATGCCTGGCATCTTATAACAAGACTAGCTGTGCCCCCGCGGCTTCGCTCGCGTGGACAACAGAACTATTCTTTTTCATAAAGTTGAAATTTACTTAGTGTTAATCCCCTTCCCCGCTCCCGCACCCTCCCATCCCCATCCCCACTCTAACTGCCACTGCCACCACCACCGTAATCATAACTCAAATCTGTCCCTCTCTTGATAGTTTACGTGCACACACAAACGTGGGTTCTGTAATAGTAGTAGATGATTAAATCGAGTTCTAGAGTTGAGACCGCGACTGGGCAAGCGTAGTGTGGGACGCCCCCTGGTTAGATGGAGCGACGATCTGCGTGAGGCCGCTGGCAGAGACTGGATGAGAAGAGCCGGGGTTGGGGTCAGTGGCGCGCCTTGGGAGAGGTCTATGTTCAGCAGTGGGCTCTTTCAGGCTGATGACGATGATGAAATCTGCTCGGTTGTATGGAGTGTCGGGGTTGGCTCAGCCAAAAAGGTAAATAAGGACATATCAAGTTGAAATTTGAATCGTGTATGCAGAATTGCCTGACAATTTGAAGTAATACTAGAAGATTGAGAGTGGCCTCGTGGGTGTCGTCAAGGCGACTAAGAGATTGCATACCTGGCAGAGACAGGTGGCAGCGTCAGGCCTATCAAAGTGGCACTATTGGGAATAATTATGTTCAGCAGTGTGGTTTCCGGTAGAGTAGAATAAGACCACTCCAACTCTTCCCGTGGATGTGTACAAGGCGACTAAGGGAATACATTATAAAACATCAATCAGACCTCCCCAAACCGTCTGGCCAGCGCGGGGAGTGTAGGCCAAATCCTCCGTCTGTCTCCTGCAGATGAGAGAGGGTTGTGCTCCTGCAGTGGAGACAAAAATAACCTGATGATGATGTTCAGCAGTGGACGTACTTCGCTATCCTTGTCCACATCGCGCCGCAGTTAAAATTGCCATTTATGTTCAGACTTCCCATCGCCCTGAAATGTCAAAATGTCTTGACATTGTATAAAAGTCATGTATTTATCACGCCTCTAAATTTCCCGGAGGAATTTCCTTTATAAGGCTAAAAGATTGCCAATAAGTATGATAATCCTCTTTCCGAGGCCTTTGGCTTCAAATATATTCGATATTTTCCCTCTCTAAGCTTGATTGAATAGCAAACAAAAATACTTGGGGGTTTTCGTAGTTTTCAGCTGAAAGACTAGAGATTACTGTAGAATCGTCCAGATTTCCATACATACATAATTTATTTTTATGTTTATGTATTAGAAATCTGTTAATGGCTAATGTTTAATTTATATTGTACTGTATTATATATTTTTGTAAATTAGCTGTAGGTTTCAGAATGAATAAATAAAAATAAAATAAAAATGCTCACGCCCTTGCCCCAGATGGGTAAGCAGAGACGATGTATCGCCACTTTACGGGATCCTGACAAACGTCGCAAACCGACTTTCCTTCGCCCGCTTTTCGTCTAGATTTAAGCCATCATATCAGCCTTAAGACGTCCACTTCCTGACATAGGCCTTCTATTCTCTCTAAACATCTACAAGGCCTGGCACCGGTGACGCTGCTGCCAGCCACAGGTCTGTGATATTTATGGCCTAATGAATTGTGCCCAGCAGTGGACTTCAAAAGCCTGATAGATAGATATCTCGTATATTTTAGCTACTTTCACAGTCTTATGTCTTATGGCCTCTTGCTCTGGGGTCATGCCGCTGATATCGATTCTATATTCATTTTACAAAAAAGAGTAATAAGATCTATTTATGGGCTTCGTAGTCGTGATTCTCTAAGAGAATTATTTAAGGAAATAAATATAATGACGGTGCCATGTCAATACATATTCGCTAACATTATGTTCGTTAGACAGAACCTTTCTTTACTCAACTTAAATAATGAGAGGCATAATTTAAATCTTAGAAATAATAATAAAATTCAAATACATCATTCTAGATTGTCTAAGATCAATAATTCTTTTGTGGGGCTGTGCGTGCCTTACTACAATAAGGTTCCGAATGAAATTATTAACTTGTCTGAACAAAAATTTAAATCTTCCATAAAAGTTAATCTGTGCAAGAAAGCCTACTATAAGTTAGATGACTACTTAAATGATAAAAGTCCATGGAGTGCTTGATGGCTCAGCATAGGTAGACTTAATGATTGTAATGAATAAGATAAATCAAAGGTAGGGCCCTGTGCCGTTGGGTTTGTTGCCACTTCTTCCCCTCGGTTATACAGGTGGAAGTGGAGTAGTTTTAGGCAGAATTTGACGTCAAAAAGAGAATAATGTATTCCAATTTTGAAAATAAATATTTTGATTTTGATAGATAAACTCTTTATTGCAAACAAATTAAGGATAACAATAAAATAGGTACAGATTTTTGCAATGTGTACAAAGGCGGCCTTATCGCTTAAAGCGATATTGTGATTATGAAGGCAATCTTAGAGATATCTTCTCCAACCACCTTCACTGTAGGTAACCTAGCTAATAACTGAAACCTTAATTCAAAGCCATAGGAACTGAAAATTCTACAAAGTCAGCCTGACTAGATTCAAAGTAAAACTTTAACTGTCTCTCCCAAACAGACAAAAACTTGCCTCACTTTATACAAAGTGACTTGAAACAAAGTGCTCGCAGTATGTTATTTATAACAAAGTTTCTTGAATCTTGATGTTATTATGTGCCCAAACTTTTACTGGAGTTTTAACGGAAATTTATGTTTGCTACTTGCGAGAGGGAGACGGCAATAGTAATTAGGATAATTGTAAAAGTGCAAATGAGATGAGGAACAGAGTTATTATTTTTAACAGACGAAAAAGACAATGCAAATGTATTGATATTTTCGTGGACGTTTGCTTATAAAGACTAAACCGATTTTGATAAAACGTACATAGTGTTATGGACAGCTTGTATGATTAAATAAATAAATAAATATCTCAGACATTCACACCAATTATCCAGTCCCAAACTAGGCAGATCCTGTGGTATGGTTACTAGATAACGGATACACATACCTAAAAAATAAACAAAAATCCAAGACTTGGGTACAAACATTCATATTCATCATACGAATATTTGCCCTTCGCGGGATTCGAACCCGCAACCTCCGGCGTGGCAGTCTGAGAGGTCGTCAATATATTAGATTTATTAATATCACATTACAAATGTGAATACAAATAGATTTACTAACGTAAAAAGTCAACATTAATTTGATTAATGAATAATAAATAGGTATAAAGATAAAAAAATTACACAGTTTTATGTCCATATTGTTTTCAGTAAGTCTTCGTGCCGTGTGGTTTCAGCTTAGAATAGGGCCACCCTTATCTTTCCCGTCTTTCCTTTCTTAAGGCTACTAAGGGATTGCACCAGGAACGGACAGCAGTTCTCCTGTGTGTGTATGTTAAGATCATTACTGCGATCACCAATCCGCCTGCCAAGCGTGGTAATTATGGCAAATCCCCCAATGGACATCTAACCAAAAGTATTATTCTATTGGGCATGGCAATCCGAGAGCTACCCGTTCCGTCACGGAGGTCTTCACGTTAGATCGTTAACTTTTATTTAGACTACGTTCTACATATAGCATTGATAGCTTCATATCGCCAATAGTATGAACAAGCTTTCATAAGATATAACCACACCCATACGTTTGTGTGTATGCGTAAATTATAGCAGGGCTACTGCACCCAGCACGCGGCCATAGTCGATCGAGAGAGAGAGAACTTTATACGCCAACAACATAAGCGCTTCTCTTTCTTACTAAAATCGTCGTAGTACAGCTGCAGCCGAGTAGTGCGTACTACCAGCTGTGCTCTGTTTTGCGGGCGGAGGTGACGGTCGCTTCTTTACGTAGATATTTATTATTCCCTGGTAAAGGTATGGGAAGGTATCTTATCTCTTTATAGAATAGTATATATTATATTTGGTTATGAGAGCTAAGGCTGTATTTAAAGGTACCAATTAATTGAAATAATTTAATTACTCCGGCTAGGAAGCCAAAATATCAGCTTTAATTATATAATAGGTTAATTAAATAATACAATACTTTAGTCATGGTATTAACATATATTATTCTGCATATGAAAAATACGCTCTCGCACGAAGCGTTTTGCTTCCTCTTTCATAATGCGAACTGCTAAGGAATGGAACTCTCTGCCAGCTTGGGTATTTCTGGACAAATACAATTTGGATCTTTTTAAAGGAAGAGTGAATAGGCATCTTCTGGGTAAGCGCGCTTCACCTTAGGCCTCATCATCACGTACCATCAGGTGAGATTGAGGTCAAGCGCAAACCCATATACAATAAAAAAAACTACCTTTAGAATATCCTAATAATATTATAAATGCGAAAGTTTGGATATTTGGATGTTTGTTACTCAATCACGCTTCAACCACTGGACGGATCGTGATGAAACTTGGCACACATATAAGTTAGGTCCTGGAATAGGACATAGGATAGTTTTTATCCCGATTCCTACAGGAAATGTAGGAATCGAGAACCCGTATGCAATTTATGTAAGTCGAATAGAGAGCATCCAGAAAAAGTTTCTACGCGCGTTACATTACAGAACGACCGGCAAACCACCATCTTACGCTGACTTGCTATCCAAATACAACCTTACGACACTCTCCTCAAGGCGCACACAGGCAGATGCTATGGTACTCTACAACATCTGTAGGGATAGTTATAACTGCCCTGAACTACTCTCTCAGATCAACTTGCGAGCACCAAGTCGCCGAACGCGATCGACCAGCCTATTCTTGTTGACAAAATCATCTACTAATGCTGGCGAACGTGCCCCACTCCATAGAATTTGCAGCCAATATAATAAGAGCCTGGACTCAATCGACATTTTTAGTTCATCTCGTGCTTTGTTTAGACGCAACATATTCAAATGTTTGACCGATGACGAGTACAATGAAGATACTGTATTTTAATATTATTGTTAGCACATAGAAACAATCTTTTATGGCTAGAATCACTTATATACTGATCATTACCTGACTCTCATTATCATATCTTAGTTTGAAATGTAATATCGATTTCAAATTAACTTTATATGTGTATCTTCTTATTATTATAGTATGTTTAGTGTAGTTTAAGCTCAAAATGTATTTATAAATGTACGTCATAGTGAGAATGTTAAGGGTGCAGACTTTAATCTATTGTATATGTTAATTGTTTAATGTAATTGTGGTCTGTATCTGTTGTTTCTCCAATAAATAATAAATAAATATATAATAATTTGTGATGTTAAGTTGTCCACGCGGACGAAGTCGCAGGAAACAGCATTTTCTACATTTTGACAGTTGTCTCAGGTAAAAACGGAACGCATTGCTGTCAAAATAGCGTCGGTTAAAAACTGAAACTTAAACGTAACTTTTGTTTCATCATCAGATTATTTTTGTGTCCACTGCAGGAGCACAACCCTCTCTCATCTGCCGGAGACAGACGGAGGATTTGGCCTACACTCCCCGCGCTGGCCAGACGGGTTGGGGAGGTTTTGTTTAAACGAACGATAAATGTTGAAAATAGTAGAATTGGCCCCCTGATTGACCTCCATATAATCTACCTCAGACGTGCACCGTTAGACGAACAGAAACGGATGTAGGTAGAAGGGTTATATCACTTGTTTACTTCAGTCTCGCGCGTGTCGATTTTCGGACACAGCGCCCCTCCCGCGCGCTTCATTGGCCTCGTGGTCACGTTTCTAGTGAGGATATACAGTTATGCAGTTTGAAAACGGGCAATATAGCACTTTTGTAGACTTTTGTCGGCGAGAAACGAGTAAGCGTTTGACAGTTTATGTAATATATTGCATATGGTTGGTACGCGTCTCGCGCTTACTTCACCATTCTATCTCATTCATTTCTAAGGTTAGACGAATGCTACTCGCTACAACAGATGGTCTTCCGCTTTACCCATCCAACCTCTTCTTGGAGGTATCTGTCCCGCTCTGTCAAAGGCGCCATAATGCTAATATTCCGTATGTATATTGGTCTGTAGTGCTATTCTGTAAAATACAAACTCACGTGCGAGTCTCACTCGAGTGATTTTACGCACTTCAAAATCTAATCCATTGGCATTCTGTAAATATTCTAGAGAACTGTCGACGCGAAGTGAGTTCTTTGTTCACTTCACGTCGACAGTGCTCTGGAATGTTTACAGAATTACCAATGGATTAGGTTTCAAAGTGAGTGAAAAGGCTCGCACGTGAGTTGGTATTTTACAGAATAGCACTACAGTTCTTTAACCTAGACCTTACCATTAACTTTTAAACTGTTACACGCTATTGCTGATGTTGTTGGAAAAAAGTGTCCACTCGCCATCAGGTAATTTGTCTGCCCCTTTGCCTCTTCATTATATATATATAAAGCGACCTATTCTGAACAATGTACCTCCTCTGATTTAATACCAACCGACGAGGCCGAGGACCCTTAGTAAGGTTCTGAATATATTTTCACGCAGTCAAAGCCTCAATTTAAACCATTGATGAATTCAATATTTCATTTCCAGTCTGAATGAACGAAATTTGAATTGTAAACTCTCTTAGAAACATTCGTTCATTTTCATTCGGTCGTACATTCATTTGTTGTAAGAACAAAACTTGTTTCGAGACATTGTGTTATCGCTCAAATACTTATATAAATATTTCTCTAGTGCATTATCTTTAGAATTCAATGAAATTAGGTAAAACGTCATCAAGTCTTTGAAGTGTGTAAAATTTTTGTTATATTTGTATGTGTGTGTACTCAGTGTAACTCATCAACGGTGTTGATAGGCATATTTAGTGAAAATCGCTTAAATAGTTCACATAGATTTAAATTTTCTCTCCTATTTGTCTCTTATTCATATAGACTTCTCATATTCTAATGATAGCCAAAAAAACAATAACTAGATACAAAATATAATAAGAATTAATGTAATTGCTTTCAAACTCTGCTTCATTGTTTTAAGTCTAGTCACAAGTTTTTGAATTGTAGTTCTGAGAAACATTGTTATATTTGTCATTATACTCACCTTACCAGCTATTACATTCAACATCTAAAAGGTCACTTCTAAGGGAACTGACAATTTCTGTATTAATTTTTATCGCAGGCTTTCAATCTACTTGATGAAACCAAACTATAGTTTCTATTCTGATTGGGTTTATAGAATCGGGATTCTACGATTCATCATCATCATACAGCTATTCCTCAATGAACGCATCCTCATTCACAACCCATCCTCCACCCTTCCGTCGGTTCTACGTGGTGGTTATGATAAACCACCAATGGAGAGCTGACTGAAAGAGGTATTGGGGAGCCTTATGTTCAGCAGTGGACGTAATTCGGCTGATGATTTTTTTCAGTGTATAAGGGGCTAACAGGGCGATAGTAACTTACCTAAATTCGCCCACACCACGTATTTTATATAGTTATTTGAATCGTAACATAATATGTAAAATACGTAGCGAAAATACGTGTACATACTCGTATATCAAACGAGACAAGGTGTCCCAAAGGGTAAGTCGGGAGAAGAAAGAAAGAAATGACACTATCAAAAATGTTATTTCGAGAGAAAGTACAGCCGGCGGGCGTTTGCTGTAAAACTGTGCAGATAACTGTGGCATACGGTAAGGTAGAACGGCGAGCAATACTGCAAACTAATTAATTTATTTGGTTGGTGGTGCAGTGGGGAGGTCGCGGCGTGGTATAAGCTCGATTCTTAATCTTACTAACTGCTCTCAAATGGAAACTCCGTGAGAGACAAATAAATGAAAAGGAAATGTATACTGTGACATAGTTAGACGAACGTCCGATATTTTTTTTAAATGATGGAGGATGAGTAGGAGTAGGGAGCGGGAAGGGGTGGGGGAAGGGGTTTTCAACGTGGTGGGAAGGGCATGAGGAAGGAAAGAAAATGGGAGAGGGGAAAGGGTATATCACCTGCGAAACTTTTTTTTTAATAATATAAAAACACCGAACTTCTTGCACAAATATTTAAACATAAAAAATATAAATAATTTAATGATAATCTTTTAATTCATGACAAACATGAAATAAATGTCAACTTTATTTTAAAAAAAAACATTAATTTTGTAGTCCAACGGCCGAAACCGGCAGGCTAATTTTATGTATATATTTTCAATGCATAACCAGATTAATAGATTTCTTTAAGAATTTAGTAGTACATAATAATGTGTAGTTGTTCACGCGGAGGAAGTCGCGGGCAACAGCTAGTACATTAAAGATAATGTATAAGTATTTGTTGCCAATCCTGCATGACCGTATGTCTTGCTTTAGATAAGGCACGCTATGGTGAGCGCTGTATCTGGATGCCTTTGTCTATTTTGTATCTTGCAATTTGTTAAGAGTTTATTCCTCTGCAGAGGACAATATCGTCTTGAAGTCAGACAAAGGTGATTGTCATAATTTGAAAGGGTTTTTGAAAATTATTCAGCGGCAGCTCGTTCTTCTACAGCTTTGAGAGTTATTAGTTTCTTTATATTATAATAGTAGTTGCCAGCGTCTGCGTTTGCTTACGTATTTGAGTGACTTATGAAATACTTTTTTAAGTTTCCAGACTTTTAGATTGATCTGTGCTCTGATAGATTAGTCTAGGTCAAATCTAGGATGATTAATTTTGGTATTCAAACTTTTTACGGAACATCCAATTCATTATCAACTATTACAAAGTTATTTACTCAGCGAGCTATGGATAGGGTTATGCGTTTCTTTGAAGGATATGAGTCGTAATGAGGTGATTCGAAGAAGGTCGAAGGTCACTGATGTAGCTGTAAGGATTAGCAAGCTGAAGAGGCAGTGGGCGGGCCACATCTGTCGCAGAACGGACGGCCGTCGAAGCAGATGAATTCTAGAGTGGAGACCGCGCTGCTTCAGTGGCGCGCCTAGGCAGGGGCTTAAGTCCAGCAGTGGACTTTGATGATGATGATGAAGAATCTTATGCTTTGTACAGATTCGTTTTTGCTATATCCAATGAGTAAAAAAAAGATATGAGCGATATCTATTTACGTATCTATCCGACTGTATTGACTGAATTCGACTCGACACACTGACTGAGCAGCCCGACGACGAAGCCGTCATCGTGATGTCGCGCCCCTGAATGGGGAGAGTTGCCGTATAGAGGACCAAGCACAGAATTACTTATTTGTAGGGGGATCAAGCCGGCAAAGAGCTCCTGAGCAAGTACCGGGCACCTCCCTCGTGATTCGGCCTATATGACCTAGAGGTCGAAAGGCATGGGAGGTGGAGGGTCTGTATATCCAATGAGTTTTTCTTTAAGGAAAGTAACATTCATAACGTCACAACACCTTTTGTACTAGAACTTACAAATTACGCAAAGTTGTACCAGAATGTTCATAACACATGCAGCTGTAGGTAATTTCCATAACTTTGCCCACAGCTCTGTTCTCTAACAAGGCTTCGCTGGCACTGGCCCAGTACACGTTAATCTCCGATAGAGCCTGGCTCTGTATAAAATTATGATTCAGTCTAACGGTGAAATTGAAAAACCTAAATAGTAATAGTACCTGAGATAAAACTTTTTTTGCAAAAATAATGTCATATTGTCGTTGTTTCTAAAATACCTCACAAGTAGTAAATTTTTAGGCTGGTTATTTTATCATCATCATCATCATCATCAGCGGAAATATGTCCACTGCTAAATACAATCAGTATTCCGAATTTGCAACATCAATAAAATTATTTAGTTTAGCCCTAATTTTGAATTAATATTAAATTTTGACATCGACTAAATAAATGAATTAAAACATTTATTGCGGCATTCCTTATCGTTAGTTTCATCATCATCATCATCATCAGGTTATTTTTGTCTCCACTGCAGGAGCACAACCCTCCCTCATCTGCCGGAGACAGACGGAGGATTTGGCCTATACTCCACGCCAGACGGGTTGGGGAGGCCAGATTAATGTTATATAATGTATTCCCTTAGTCGCCTTGGACGACATCCACGGGAAGAGTTGGAGTGGTCGTATTCTACTCTACCGGAAACCACACGGCAATTACTAGATCACTTAAGTATAGTTAAATGAAACTAAACTGAATTTGCATTTTGTTTCAGGTACGTTAGAAGATAATGAGCTACAGTAATCCACTACAATCTGACAGCAAATGGCGTATACAAGGTGCTTCTGCAAGTCTCTACAAGGTATCTTATCTTCTTAGGGGGGCTAGGAAGACCTGGCGACACTTCGACCCTTCAGGATCTTTTGTGCCAAACCCCTGACCACCGACGGTGCCCCAAGCCGATTTGGTGGACTTCACATACGCCTCAGAATTTCTTCTTCGGCATATGCAGGTTTCCTCACGATGTTTTCCTTCATCGAAAAGCCTGTGGTATTATATATAAACCGTATTTAAGTTTCGTAAAACTCATTGGTACGGGCGGGGTTTGTACCAGGACCTCATGAACGTGAGGCGAGTGCACAACCAACCGGCTACCACGGCTCTCTACAAGGTAACTACTTTATTTGTTTACATTTTAAAAATGGCGGCTTCTCTGCATAATGCAAAGCGCACTTCTTCACACCGAGTTTACATTTCTGAGCAACGTTTCCACTGATAATATTTTCTTATCCTATACACTACTGTTAAGAATATAAATGAGTTGTTCACTCAAGCGTAGAACACTTTGTTGTAGCTTTCCCCGTAGTACGTAATTTTTCTTTGTTACGCTACTAATTTTTATAATTATTAGCAACGATCTCTATGTAGGAACTACTAGATGGAGCGTTCCAAACAATCGCTCTGTTCCACGCAAGTAGCCACAACTCTTTCACATTCTCAATGAAACTTGTGCAGTTACTACGCAGAACATTTAATTAGTACTAAATATTGACGTTACGGTTAAATAATGTCAATATTTAGAAAATATATAATTAAATGTTCTGCTTAGTAACTGCACAAGTTTCATTGTGAATGTGAACGAGTTGTGGCTACTTGCGTGGAACAGAGCGATTGTTTGGAACGCTCCATCTAGTAGTACATAGAGATCGTTGATTATTAGCCATTCCCTCACTGTATCTGTTTTAGTACTCGTGGTAAAATTTATTTTCGTGTACTAAAAAGTAGGCTAAATTAACTACAAATATCAAAACTACTACATCTTCTTTCAAACCACACTTCTCACGTATCACTGTATTCCTCACTCCACATATTTTTCTTAAAGACCGCATCTCAACCGCATTTATCCTGCTTCTTCTGCCAGATCCAACATTCACTACCATACGTCAGCGTAGGAACCAGAACAGCATAATACACAGTCATCCATGCTTTTGCCTTAACTAAATAACTTCTGTATAAATTCATATATATATATTTTAATTTTTTAATATTTCCAGTGCCTAATAGTCCTCGAGATGATATACGAATAATCATCAATCACATTTTAGACGCTTTCCATTGCTTTATGCTCCATTGTTTCAAACGAGAAATAAGGAATTAACTTCTATTCAAACAATTAAGGTTATTTATAGGCTCTAAACCCAAAACAAAACAAAACTTCCCAATAAACAGTGTGAATAATCAGTTATTGTTCAGCTCGGGTCACTCCCAACCCGCCCGCCCTCAACTTTAAACTTCCGGAACAAAACGCGGTGACAATGGAAACAAATGCGGCCCGGCATCAACACCACTTGACAACTCCTTAAATAACCAATTCCAAACCAAACCGGGTTAATCGCAACCCGACCTGTTGTTTTGTTATTATTTATTTTAATTTTTGGCGATGTTTTTTGCAACAAATCACGTCAAGGGGTATGACGGAGCGAAAAGCAGGCGAAGGAAAGTCGCTTTGCGTCATTGGATTGGTCATACATCGTCTCTACCTATCCCTCTGGGACTAAGGCATGAGAATTATGTATGTATTTTATTTAAATGGAAAAGCAGCTTATAGCTGCTGCTTCCATATCAACAATCGACTTGTTTATTATCTTTTAAGAAATGGTCTGGTCTGTTCTTAGACATGTTTATTTATGTGGCAGATACAACAGAATCTGGTAATTTGTTCCACCTGGATACAACCCTGTTGCTTAAAAAACTTTCTCGAGGGTTCAGGTGATCATTTGACCTTTGTAATCTTGTTTTATGTC
This sequence comes from Esperia sulphurella, assembly GCA_947086405.1. Classification (NCBI taxonomy): domain Eukaryota; kingdom Metazoa; phylum Arthropoda; class Insecta; order Lepidoptera; family Oecophoridae; genus Esperia; species Esperia sulphurella. The sequence continues at coordinate 8,311,147 of OX352282.1, forward strand.
CTCTGAATCGTTCAGCGGGGTTTCATCATCCCTGGTGCAATCCTTTAGTCGCCTTGACGACACTCACGCGAAGATTTGGGGTGGCCCTATTCTAACCCGGGAACCACATAATACATTCATGTAAAAATTTAACTATATAATAAATATTATATAGACGATAACTGGTTTATATGCATATAACAATGGAGTTGTCAGCTAGTCCTAGGCACAGGGCGCAGACGTTGGAAGGGCGCAAAATTTTACGGGGCAATTATAGAAGCTCGTACCGGGCGCATAAAAGACTAGATACGGCACTGTTTCTGTGTCATATATCTTAATGGTAAGCGAAGTAAGTTAGTTCAAAATAATAAAATCATAAATAATAATAAAAAAGAGTCTAAACGAGACTAAACCGTTGAAAATAACTCTCGTCAATTAATTAAGCGAAATTTGTCTCCCGGCTCCCGGACTACATAAGGGTACTCGAAGACGGCCGAAATTGCCGCACGCCTCCCGCGCTGTCATCCGCAGAGCACTTCAAAAAAGGCCTTTTCAAACCTCACTGAATATATTGAGTGCCGACTGCTGACGTCACCCGGTTATTTTGTCGGAAAATCACAGGTTATTCGCCTTATTTATTTTTCCTTCTAAATGTTTCTTTTACAAGTCATTTACTAAATGTTTTCTGTAGTTTGTATAGGGCAAGAGAGAATAAGTATTGGAACCGGAAACTATATTAGATAAAAGCCTCATTAGCCCATTATTACCGTATATTATTAAATAGCTATTGCAGAAATTATCATGTATTTTCCAGTAGGAATGTAGGATGTTTTTTCGGGATAAAAACTATCCTATGTCCTATTCCAGGAACTAACCTATATGTGTGCCAAGTTTCATCCCGATCCCTCTAGTTGTTGAAGCTGGATTGAGTAACAAACATCCAAATATCCAAACTTTCGCATTTATAATATTAGTAGGATGTGTAACTCTAGTGGTTTTGGCAGCGCACGCCAGAATAGCTCGCAGATGGTAGATTTTTTCCTACTTACTTGATATTTTGGACAATTCACACAATATCTTTATAAATTGTAGCCTATGTGTTATTCTGATGTATAAGCTATATTATTGTAAAGTTTCATTAAAATCCATTCAGTAGGTTTTACGTGAATGAGTAACAAACATCCATCCATACTTACAAACTTTCGCGTTTATAATATTATATATATATAGTAGGATGTATGTAAAAAGCGTGAAGGTACATACATAGAGGTGTGAAATAGGAACAAACAAACAAACAGCTTTTCACATGTCTAATAAAAGTTAAAATAATATTTTAGGGTCTGTTTGCTTTGGATATGAAGGCTCACTCCTATGTAAACGGAGGCTAATTTAAATATTATGATAATCTCTTCCAAGAGGCTAAGCTGCGCACTCACTTCCGTATCCGTTAAACTCGACAAAAGGCTCTATCTAATATCAAATTAAAAAAAACTTCACGTGTCTGCACATTGAAAATATTTGCAAAAAAGGTATTATAAGGTTGAGTAATAACTACAATACATAAAGATTATTTCCGGAATTTTTGTCTGTTTGTACAGGCATCACTTAAAAACTACTGAACCGATTAGGATGGAGCTTCCATAAAAACATAGGATTTAATTTGGAGTAACACTTTTATTTCATCGCAATTGGCATACTCAATCAATAGTTATCATCGTCATCATCTGCCTGAAAGAGTCCACTGTTGGACATAGGCCTCTCCCAAGGCATGTCTCTGTACCCGATCCTCGGTTCTTCTCATCCAGTCACTGCCAGCCGCCTTACGTAGATCGTCGCTCCATCTAGCCAGGGGGCGTCCCAGAAGAAGAGCAATACTCGTGTAGTCCACGCGAGTGGACCCGCGGGCGCATTTAGTTGAAAATATCTGCAAAATAAAAGTATTTTGGGTTTAAGGATAAGTACACTATACATTATACATTATAAAACACCAATCAGGCCTCCCCAACCCGTCTGGCCAGCGCGGGGAGTGTAGGCCAAATCCTCCGTCTGTCTCCGGCAGATGAGAGAGGGTTGTGCTCCTGAAGTGGAGACAAAAATAACCTGATGATGAAGGATAAGTAATAGAATACATTGAAATACAAATGCTGTGCTGCTGGGCTTAGAATAGGGCCACCCCCAATCTTCCCGTGGGTGTCGTCAAGGCGACTAAATAAATAAAATTAAAATCATTTATTTCAGGCGTTTCCTGTTGGTACATCATCATCATCAGGTTATTTTTGTCTCCACTGCAGGAGCACAACCCTCTCTCATCTGCTGGAGACAGACGGAGGATTTGGCTTACACTCCCCGCGCTGGCCAGACGGGTTGGGGAGGCCTGACTGATGTTTTATAATGTATTCCCTCAGTCGCCTTGTACGACATCCACGGGAAGAGTTGGAGTGGTCCTATTCTACTCTACCGGAAACCACACGGCAAACGAGACTATTGGTACGTTTGAGTCAAATCTTGCAACTGAGTTTCAAACGAGCTGCTCATTTCTAGTGCAATTCCTCAGTCGTCTTGAGACACCACAGAAGAAGGCCACACAGCAATTGTCCTTCTCGTCTGCTTTATTGATTATTCTGTGACAACAGCTTTGAGTAAATAGTACTCCGTTATTCATCAAGCTTCACAGACTTATCCAGTGTAATTTGAATGAAAAACAAACACATATGGTGAACAATAAAGCGCGCCATACACGGTGCGATGCGCTCGTATAGTCGGATTAAAACTGTTTAATCCGCCGGCTCGGTTTACCGGATTATGTCTGAGTACACACAACACAAGCATCAACGTCGCGCGGGACGCGCATGCGTCACAGATTTAAAGTTGAACTAGAAGAGTTATGTGAAAAAATATCGCCGAAATTGTGTAAGGTAAAATGGTAGTGGCAGTTGGGGCAGAAGAGTAATGTACTTATACTTATGCAAGACTATGTTTTAAATATCTCAATAAATATCTCAGACATTCACACCAATTATCCAGTACCAAACTAGGCAGAGCCTGTGCTATGATTACTAGATAACGGATAGACATACTTAGATATAAATATATAAACATCCAGGACTTGGGTACAAAGATTCATATTCATCATACGAACATTTGCCCGTAGCGGGATTCGAACCCGCAACCTCCGGCGTGGCAGTCCGAGAGTTACCCCGTTCCGCACGGAGTTCTTCAATAGATTACATTTATTTATATCTTTGTCATTCAAATAATCGTTTATTTTATAGTAGGCTTTCTTACAAAGTTGTTTTTTAATGTGAATCCTTAACTTTTTGTCTGTCTTATTTAAGATTTCCTCTGGTAGTTTGTTGTAGAAGCGTATACATTGCCCCGTGAACGATTTACTAACCTTACTAAGTCTTACTTAACCTTGGTAAAACAAGGATGATCATAATACGCATAAATATTTAGGCATAATTGTTGTTACCATAATTTTAGTTAGCATAACAATAAAAAAGCATATTCAGTTATAGCATAATGTTTTAGACTAATATGCGACTCAAAAGTAGTCCAAAAGAATATAGCGCAAAAAATATTTCTGCCGTAGGTAGGCAATATAGTATGCGATTTTTTTTTGTGTAAAAGTATTATTATATCATCTGATTCTTTTATAGATACATAAACTCTTTATTGCACACAAATTAAGGATAACAATAAAATAGGTACAGATTTTTGGAAAGTGTACAAAGGCGGCCTCTAGCCTTCTAGGTACCCTTTACGAAGGAAAATAGGAAAGACATAGCGACAGAGTATTGCAGGTGAAAGAAGAGAATATTATAATTTTAGAACATGGTAAATACTTAGTGATAATATTTAATACCTACTACAGTTAAAAAATAATGCCAATCAAAGGGATTTTGAGAAATATAGAGTATCTGTATTTTGTTAATCTTTTTTTCCTTTCTTTTCCTGTGCTGGGAGTTCAGTAAAATCTTTCCCGCCAGTCTCTTCCACAGCCTCTACATCCAGGTTTGTGATGGAGCGCTAGCCGGGTTCGACTACAGCTTTATTAAATTCTGCTCACTTACTCTTTATTTAAGAGCTGCTTAGTTAAGTAGGTGATGTTATGGAAGATATTTTGAACAGAATTTCGTTTTTTAAGGGATCCTTTAAAACCGGCCGTCCGGTGGATAACTCAAGAACTCGTAGCCTGAATGAGCTGACATTTAAAATAGATATGTATTTTATTTTCCGAGATATTGAAGAAAAACTTAAACTGTTTGTCTCCTGGATAACTTAAAAACTACTGCACTTATTCAGCTGTTTAAAAGTAACGACGATAATATATAAAATTGACCAGATAGGTAGATTCGATGGAATAGGTTATGGACGTTTTTCTCGATATATTGAGTTAGAATTAAATTTTTAATTCTCGAAACCAGCACAGTTTTTTTAGAAGCGCGTTGTTGGAGTGACGTCACTTTCTACAAGTCCAAACATACACCAGAGAATACTACATATTCTACGTAAATGAGCGACAACCCACCAATTTTACGTCGTTCTCAAAATAGAGCACTGCTGACAGTACGCACTAATAGGTTGCCGCCACCATCCGTCTAGCCCGCCCGCCCCACTTTCGATCGACTATGTAGGCATGCTGGGTGCAGTAGCCCTGCTATAATTTACGTACACACACAAACGCATACGGTAAGGCTGGTGCACCACTTGTAGTAGTAGGGAGTGCCGGGAGTGTTCTTAAACTATATATCGTATCCTGATATCAGACTTTTTGCATTTGACTCATATCAATGCCCAAACTTGCCCGATTAGATTAGATTTATTTATTTCACTTTTACATCTTAAAAATTCAATTTTACATGTCATTCTAGTATGGTAAAAGGGATCGTCATAAAATAAAATAATGTATAAATTACAATGTCAACAATTCAAATAATGTCATAGTATATAACATACTATCTATGTCAGTATATAATATTAAAATAAAAATTTCAAAATACACTTGGTATTAAATTATCACAAATTAAATTTTAAAAAAACGTAATTACTACAGAGAGTTCGGGGCAGCCCTAACAGCATCCTGAGGGTAATTGCAGATAGGTACGACTGCCCTATTATGTGGCACCTTGTTAATATTGTTAAATCTAATTTAATTATTTTATACTAACATAGTTCATAAGGTGCTACTAACACTTTGTGGCTTTTGTTGTCCTTAATAAAGAATTTTATTATATTATTTATTATAAACGTCATGGAGCCCACCAATTCAATTTTTTTTTAGAAAATTCACGTTTTCGTCAAAGAGTATCATATCATTCATGGTATGTCAATCTTTTATCAGCTTCTATCATCAACCGCACAGCACTTACGTTATCTTTAATGGTCGCCGTTGAAGGACGTCCTTCGCGCAAACCAGCACGTTTTTAAACTGATTACCTAAACCAGTTATAAACAGTGGCAATAGATCGGGTTTCATCGTGAAATGCCAATCAAAGTCTATCATAACAAAGTTTTTAATTTAGACCGCATCGATTAAATCATTGAACGAATTTTTGGCCTTTTCTCTTCGACACGCACTTTTTAAATTGCCGCCATTTTGTAAAAACAAACGACATATGAATTTAATATACGACTACAGCTTCCTAGAGAGTTTTTTATTTAAAATTTAAATAAATTTTCCATTTTCCCCTTTTCTTACTGGCTAATTCAGTGTTACCCTCGTATAGTAAATATTTATTACAAATACAACGCACACGCTGTTCTCACATTAGACGCAGGATAGATCAATACAGAGACTTGACCCCTCTGACCTCGCATAATGAGAATCCGGCGTTATTCGGGCTACGATGTACCCCTTACTTCACCATAAAGGGTTGCATGGTATTTTTTGTTGATAACTGGGTCAACTAGGCTGTCATATCTTCGACTGACCTTAATTTTAGAGTTATTAATTTTAAAATGATTAATTTTAAAGTTACTGTGCTTCCTTGATTAACATCTCAAGGCCCGAAAAAACATCTCATTCCTACGGGAAACCAAATCAATCGTTAAAAGCAGTGAAGATGTGTAAATATTGAAACCTACGCGGACGAAGTCGCGGGCAAAACCTAGTATCCTACTAATATTATAAACGCGAAAGTTTGTAAGTATGGATGGATGTTTGTTACTCTTTCATGTAAAAACTACTAAATGGATTTTAATGAAACTTTACAATAATATAGCTTATATATCAGAATAACACATAGGCTACAATTTATAAAGAAATTGTGTGAATTGTCCAAAATATCAAGTAAGTAGGAAAAAATCTACCATCTGCGAACTATTCTGGCGTGCGCTGCCAAAACCGCTAGAGTTACACATATGTAATGTATGATGGAAATGTTTATCTTATATAGTCCTACAAAAAAGCCCGCCACAGTATATATCTATATCTTATGTGTAAGCCATTATAGCCAAAATAGTGAACCATCGTGATGAAACTTGGTACACATATAGGTTAGGTTAGAATAGTTTTTATCCCGAAAAAACATCGCATTCCTACGGGAAATACATAATAATTTGTGATGTTAAGTTGCCCACGCGGACGAAGTCGCGGGCAAGAGCTAGTATAACATATAACAGTTTGACGTTTTGAGATTTTGACATATACGGTATATGATAACACGGGCTGAATAATTGAGTAAATAGAGCGGCAGTCCTTGTTACCAGTCTGTGACCGACTCTCGTGTTCAGTTACCAGGCAGGTTTTATCAATTCGAGCATTAAAATGTTGTATACCCCTTTCTCTTACACTCCAGACAGGGCTCGAGCAAAAATAACTACAGGCACTCAACTCAGGGCTGTCACATAAAAATCATAGTTCATTCGAACAGTTGTCACGCCGTGTCACGTAGCACGTGTCACGTGGCGTGTCGCGGAATGACACGCGTTTCGCGAACGTAGGGGGAAATGTTCAGATTTTATTGCACTCTCTATTACGTTATAACACTTGCGGAATTTTCATGAGTCATGTCTATTTGGTTATTGGATTTTAAAAATATATATTTTGACTCCCGTGTCGTGGCAGCCCTTACGTAAGCAGTGGCAGGTTATATATATTTTTAGGTTTATTAATCACGCAAAGTGGCGATACATCGTCTCTGCCTACCCCTCTGGGACCAAGGCGTGAGCATTATATATGTATGTATGTAGGTTTATTAAAATTTAGCGACATTTAGTGTGTAACGATCATCACAGATAGATAGATAGATAAACTCTTTATTGCACACAAATTAAGGATAACAATAAAATAGGTACACATTTTTGGAAAGTGTACAAAGGCGACCTTATCGCTTAAAGCGATCTCTTCCAGGCAACCTTTCAGAATTAAAATAAGAAAGACATAGCGACAGAGTATTGCAGGTGAAAGAAGAGAAATTTATAATTTTAGAACATGGTAAATACTTAGTAATAATATTACACAATTGAATTTACATACAAATATACTTAAATACATACCTATGCATACGTATATAGTTTATAATACAATACATATACCGTACGTAATATACTATATGAATATTAATGTTTGTCAATAGAATTAATTTAACGATAATTCGAATAACTTCGTGCAATTGCAATGTCCTTTGCACTTCTGCCGCTCTGGTACTTCTCTACGGGAGTCCACGTGGGCAGATCCAAGGTTATGGTGATATCCTTTTATCTGAGCGACACTCCCTTGGTGTTCTAGTGTACAACTTACAACCACAAGGAAGTCCATTTTACTTTACGTATACATACACTTGTTTAATGCTGTGCTATGGGAATTAAACAAGTATGGGACAATTTACAAATATAACGTCCAGACAGGGGTCAACTTGTATAAATTTGTACAAAGATGTTTATCCCCAGTGGGAATCGAACCCACAGCCTCTGGCACTCGGGTGTCATTGCCAAGCCACTAGGCCAACGAGGCTGTCAATTGATCAGATAATTTACTCCTTGGGGTATCACAGAACAGAATAATAAGTTATCAACAAAATCATAAATTAGTCACCCTTTTTTGACAAGAACTTGATGAACCATGAACTTTTTTCCTAACCTTACAGCATGACATCAAAATCGCACGCAGATTTCGATGTTTAATATTAATGATGTTCAAATGTTCAACATTTACACACTTCATGACACATGCGCAAACAATTTGATGGTGTTGTTTTAGGCAGTTAAAACATAGTAAATAGATTTATTTACCAGTCTTTAAACTAAACCACATTGTCATGACACGCCAGTGCCTATCGCAGCGCGTGCTCACTGGTCTGTCACCTCGCTAGTGTTTCAGGCTTTTAGCTCTAATTGACAGCTCGACGGGCCGACTGGAGGACAGTCGAGGGCCAGTACTGTTCTGAAGGAGAGAGATGGAGTGGGTGGTTAGTAAGGTTGATTGGTTAATTGATGTTTTGTGATGAGAAAATGCTGCATGTCATCTTTATTAATACTAAATATTCTAAATGTATTAAATTCTCCCTACCAAATGTAAGAAAAGTAGAAAATAATGTGACATTAGGTAATGAACGACACACTAGAATTTATTAAAAGTACGGTGTTCCTGGGTATAACTATAGATTCATCTCTACAATGTGGACCCCACATAACTTAACTAGTTGGCAGACTAAGTTCTGCCGCCTACGCCGTAAGGAAAATCAGACAATTAACTAATGTTACTACCGCGAGGTTAGTGTACTTTAGGTACTTTCACAGTATCATGGCATACGGTATCCTATTATTAACAGTAGCTAGTCAATTCATTTTAGATAATATCTAATATGTTAGAAAAAAATTATCTTTCTTTTTGAGGCACTGTGACAATAACAGTAATAATACAAGAAAAAAAAACTTGTTTTACCAAGACTAAGACTTAGTAAGGTCAGTAAATCGTTCACGGGACAATGTATACGCTTCTACAACAAACTACCAGAGGAAATCTTAAATATGACGGACAGAAAGTTTAAGATTCACATTAATAAACAACTTTGTAAGAAAGCCTAATATAAAATAGACGATTATTTGAATGACAAAGATGTAACGGAGCACCCCTAGACCGGGTTAGCGGGGGTGCTTCTCGTTGCACTAAATTTATATTCCCTTGTACGTCTGAGTACTGAGGGCTGTTTGGGATTTATAACCTACTGGGACTTAGACAAAGGAAACATCATTTTAATAGTTGAGATGGCACCGTCGTGCCTTTATTTAAATTTATCTTAGTTGCTACACTATACATAAGGTGATTTATTCTACTTCGACTATGACGGGCCTTTATGAGGCCCGTTCGATATCCGTTCTACTCCCTCCTTCCCGGTCGGTCCTCCAAGACCGGCCGGGTCCCTATGGGTCTGAGGGTAACCTCGTACGGACTGCGCGGACCCCCCCGCACCGCCACACATACGAGGTCAGGGACGTAAGCACGACGCGGCCTTCCCCCCGCACCGCGCTATACGTCTCCTCAGCCGAAGGTACCGTACGGACTTCGCGGGGACCCCGCACCGCCACACATACGTGACCTGTTGAGCAACTCGCCTTGGAGCTCGTTTCGCTATCAGTCAGAGGACGTCGCGGTCTACCCCGCACCGCCACACTCTGCTGTCCGGCTAGTGAGCTCCCCGATGAGTGCTGACGATCTCGGTCCGGGGCCACCTTTTATCCTCTGGCGGCGACTCGCTGCGCGCGGCGCGCAGTGGGGATAACTTGCCAGGGCCGGCTCGAGTTGTGAGGCTGGCGCTCGATGCAGCAATGGGCCGGCTCGGTGGGTCGTTACAAAGATGCCTGGTATTAATGTTGATTCAGCTTCGCACATTCTTTATTAATAATATGCAAACTTGGTTTTTAAAAGATGTGTTGCGTGAAGTTTGTTGCGCCGTTTCTTCTTCACAGCGCTAACACCTAGGAAGTGGTAGTCGATAAAAAAATTACGTGTATAAATGGACCAAGTGTACTCATGTGCAATAAATGATTTTGACTTTGACTATAATTAGTGACGTTACTACCTGTAACGTTTGTTTGTTAGAGGTATTATTGAAACAACTAAACTGATAAAAAAAAATTCTTATGAATAATTGGCGACATACAGACATTTATTCAGGCTGTACTTTATTGCCGTAAAACTAAAAATATTGATCGTGATTTGTAAATTTATCTCAAGTCGAGTGACCAGCGAAAATAACTATACAGTATTGCTACGCCGTAGCGTCGTCTGCTGTAAATATTTCTCTACGAATGCTACACTTCTACGCAATCTACACATCTTCTTCTAATAAATAAAATCGTAAACATCGCGTGTCTGTACATTGAAGATATTTGCAAAAAATAAATTGGTGGGTCTAAGGATAAGTAATAGAACACATTTCAATCATTTTTGGAATTTTTGTCTGATTGTCTGTGAGTTTGTGCTCCCGCCCCTGCCTACTACTTCCACGCCCACGCCCACTACAGCTCCAAATGTAGTCCAAACTCATCGCAATCTGAATAGCACCGAATATTATAAACTTCTTTGTTAAATTTCATACCTACTAATGTATTAGAAATCTAAAAATTCCTATAACTTTTGATTGAGTAAGGCGATTGCGATAAAATAAAGACTAAATGTTAAGTTAAGTTAAGCCCCATGTTTCTGTGAAAAGTCCATAAAAATCCGTTCAGTAGTTTTTACGTGATGGGTGCACAAACAAACAGACATACATTCCAAAAATGACCTTAATGTATTCTATTACTCATCCTAATCCCCCTAAAATATATTTTCTGCAAATATTTTCAATGTACAGACACGCAAAGCTTTCATTATTTCACAAATCCTGATTAAAAATGAAGGCAATTAATTGTAGGAACACCGACGCGCCGCCGCGCTGTCTCACCGCAGTTCACACTTCTAATTTGTTCCACATTTCCGACATGTCGAAACATGTCCTAACATTTCTCGTGAATGATCATCATGCATGACTTTTAGATTAGACGTGTCTTTATTAATTCAAAGTTGATGGAATTAACATAGCTAAAAATTTTATTGTCGTGTGGTTTCCGGTAGAGTGGAATAGGACCACTCCGACTCTTCCCGTGGATGTCGTACAAGGCGACTAAGGGAATACATTATAAAACATCAATCAGGCCTCCCCAACCCGTCTGGCCTGCGTGGGGAGTGTAGGCCAAATCCTCCGTCTGTCTCCGGCAGATGAGAGAGGGTTGTGCTCCTGCAGTGGAGACAACAATAACCTGATGATGAAATGTTTTATTGCACACAAATTAGGTAGTAACAAGTGAAAACTAGAAGAATGTACCTGAAACACGTCCACTGCTGAACATAAGCCTCCAGCATGTGGTTCCCGGCTTAGAATAGGACCACCCCTACCTTTTCCGTGGGTGTCGTCAAGGCGACTAAGGGATTGCACCAGGGACGTGTAGCAGCGTTCTCCTGTGTGTGCATGTTAAGATCATTACTGCGATCACCCATCTGCCTGCCAAGCGTGGTGATTGTGGCAAATCCCCCAATGAACAGTCCACCAAAAGCGACATTCTATTGGGGAGGCCTAAGTCCAGCAGTGGACGTACTTAGGCTGATGATGATCAACCCAAATACGTCCACTGCTGAACATAAGCCTCCCCAATAGAATGTCACTTTTGGTGGACTGTCCATTGGGGGATTTGCCACAATCACCACGCTTAGCAGGCGGATTGGTGATCGCAGCAGTGGTCTTAATATACTCAGGAGAACACTGCTGCCCATCCCTGGTGCAAACCCTCAGTTGTCTTGACGGCACCCACGATAAGGTTGGGAGTAACCCTATTCTAAGCCGGGAACTACACGGCATCAATACAATCGTACTCATTTAATTCATCATTATCATATCAGGCCTTAAACGTCCACTGCTGGACATAGGCCTTCCCCAATGAACGCCACCACACCCGGTCCTCCGCTCGCCGCATCCAGCCGCTTCCGGCCACCTTCTTCAGGCTTACATTACCTATTAATTATAGGAGCACCAGCCTGTCCGTAAACGTTTGTGTATGTGTGTAAATTGTTGTAGGGCTCTCAGCAACGAACGCGCGAATATAACGTCTTATGTCAATTGAGGGTGGCTCTATTCTAAGTCTTAAAACAAGACCTTTATCAAATTTAGGTCTGTATTTAGCCGTGGTAGGCTGGTTGGTTGTGCACTCGCCTCACATTCATGAGGTCCTGGTACAAACCCCGCCCGTACCAATGAGTTTTTTCAAACTTAAGTATGGTTTATTTATAATACCACAGGCTTTTCGGTGAAGGAACACATCGTGAGGAAACCTGCATATGCCAAAGAAGAAATTCTAAGGCGTATGTGAAGTCCAGCAAATTGGCTTGGGGCACCGTCGGTGGTCAGGGGTTTGGCACAAAAGATCCTGAAGGGTCAAGTGTCGCCAGGTCTTCCTGGCACCCTAAGAAAATAAAATAGGTCTGTATTACATACCTATTATTATATGTTACAGTTTGAAGAAATTAATGTAGGTATTTATTTATTTATTATTTACTAGCTGTTGCCCGCGACTTCGTCCGCGTGGACAACTTAACATTACACATTCTTATGTATTACGTGTTACTAAATCCTAAAAGAAATCTATTAATCTGGTTATGCATTAAAAATATTAATATACATAAAAAACATACTATCCAATTGAGAACCTCCTTTTGTGAAGTCGGGTAAAAATTTGCGTTGGTTTCGCCCGTTGGAGCACAGTTTTTTAGGTTTCCGTAGCCAAATGGCAAAAAACGGAACCCTTATGGATTCGTCATGTCTGTCTGTCTGTCTGTCCGTCCGTATGTCACAGCCACTTTATTCCGAAACTATAAGAACTTACTATTGAAACTTGGTAAGTGGATGTATTCTGTGAACCGCATTAAGATTTTCACACAAAAATAGAAAAAAAAAACATTAAATTTTGGAGGTTCCCCATACTTAGAACTGAAACTCAAATTTTTTTTCATCAAACCCATACGTGTGGATAGGTCTTCAAAAATGATATTGAGGTTTCTAATATAATTTTTTTCCAAACTGAATAGTTTGCGCGAGACACTTCCAAAGTGGTAAAATACATTGCCATGCAAACTTCCACCGAAAATTGGTTTGAAAGAGATCTAGTAAGTGTTTTTTTTAATACGTCTTAAATCGTAAACCACAATACTATTATTAAAACATCGATCAAAGTTACAACGAACTACAATAACTTTTATATTATGTTACTTGCTGCTACGGAACCCTTCATGGGCGAGTCCGACTCGCACTTGGCCGCTTTTTTTTAAAAAATAAAGTTGACATTTACATTTATCATGAATTAAAAGATTATCATATAATCAATAATTTTTATTTTTATTTTAATATTGTGCAAATTAGGTGATATTTCCTTCCCACCCTCCAATTTGTCCTTTCCATACCCTTTCTTTCTTTCCTTCTCCATTCCCTTCCCACAACGTTGAAAACCCCTTCCCTCTCCCTATTCCTACCTCTCCCCCTTCCCTTAACCCACCCCTTCCTACACCCTTTATTTACCACTGCCTCCTCATCTTTCCTCTCTTACCCTAATCCCTCTATTCTTTTCCATCCGACTTCCTTCCCCTCCTATTCCCTTCCTATGTTGCATATCCAATTAACTGTACAACAAAATGTCTGTCAAACTGCTGGACATGCCTTCCCCAATGAATGCCACAACGCCCTACAGATCCAGCCGCTTCCGGCCACCATCTTCAGGTCGTCCATACACCTGGCGGCAGGGCGTCCCACCCTGCGCGTGGGACGTTGCGTTCCACTCTAGAACCCGTCTGCCCCAACGGCCGTTCGGTACCTGCCATTTCAGCTTACTAATTCTTTCGGCTATGTCGGTCACCTTCGTTATTCATAGGATCTCCTCATTACGAATCATATCCCTCATAGAGACCCCGAGCATTGCCCTCTCTATAGCTCGCAGAGCCACTTGAATCTTGTGGATCAGGCCCACCATCAGTGTCCACGTCTCCGCGCTGTAATCATGACAGGCAGGACGCACTGATTAAAGATTTTTGTCTTTAAACATTGTGGAATAGGTGACGTAAAGACTTGACGCAGTTTTCCAAATACTGCCCACCCTAACTGGATTCTTCTGTCAGCTTTTGAAATTGATCCTACCCAACTATATTGTCTGTCCTAGGCAGACGTACTCCTGAACAGCTTCGATATTGACATTGTCGACGATCACCGGTCTAATACAGGGCCACTAATTATCGAATAGCGAACTTTTTGTATCAAGACTTGTGGAAATACCTGAAATACATCAGCTAAAATAAATCTATAAATGAGCTTTAAAACATCTCTGTCACTTTCTGTCAAGTTCTTGCAACGACCAGTAATGTTGAACTACACTTTCATACAAATGATATGAAATGAGAGGTCAACTTGTATATCAGCATCCTGACATTTTATTGAGATATGACTTATACCAGTATGAGGCCCGAACTCAAAGCTATTAAACAGTGAAAATGCCGTCAAATTCTGTTCAGCAGTTTCCAAGATTAGCCCGTACATACATACATACATACAGACAGATAAGAATTTTTTAAATTATATTTTTGGACTCTACTGGTCTTCAGTAACGTCCGAGCAGTGAAATTTTTTTTTTAACTTCAATGTACAGATTCGCTTTTCTTTTGTTTTTTCTACTCTTTTATTATATGTATAGAAGATTGGAGAAACAACAGATACAGACCACAATTACATTAAACAACTAACATATACTATAGATTAAAGTCTGCACCCTTAACATTATCACTATGACGTACATTTATAAATACAATTTAGAGTATAATAATAATTAGATACACATATAAACTTAATTTGAAATCGATATTACATTTTAAACTAGGATACGATAATGATCTAGTCTATTCGTATATATCAACTCATTCGCAAGTCCTCAGTTTCAGAATCAGTTTACGGAGATAGTTTTAATCTGTGGCGTTGTGGAATTAATTTCAACGCCCCACTGCACTGAAGAGGGGGGATTTAACATCTCTGTGCTCTGGAATCTATTCCGATTTCGATTAATTTAATATTCGATATGGGATTACGTCGGTTTTGGATTTAGACTCGACTAATAGTAATGCGTGTTTGATGGGAATGTATTCGCGGAGTTGTGGTTGTACGCCATTGAAATTATATAAAGTTAAACTTCCTATTCTTGTCAAACAGCAATGTTGGCATTGATGTGTTCCAGTTTGATGTGTAGAAGAGCCAGTGTAGTTAGAAGCACACGAGGCTTTCTAACACAGTACTCAGCGTATTTCGATATTTAATTTAAAGTAATTAATAATGTAAAACTAAAATTTGCACTTAAAATGGCAGAATATGTGAAACTGTTTTCATTGTATACCATATTATTTTTACCATATAAAAATGTAAATAAATATTTCATTCATTTCATCCATTCATTTCATTCAATTTATTCATTTCAATCATTCCATTCATTTCATTCAATTTATTCATTCCATTCATATCATTCATTTCAAGCATTTCATTCATTTCATTCATTTCATTCATTTCATTCATTTCATTCATTCCATTCATTTCATTCATTCCATTCATTTCATTCATTTCATTCATTTCATTCATTTCATTCATTTCATTCATTTCATTCATTTCATTCATTTCATTCATTTCATTCATTTCATTCACTTCATTCACTTCATTCATTTCATTTCATTTCATTCCATTCCTTCATTTCATTCATTTCAGTCATTTCATTCATTTCGTTCATTCCTTCATTTAATTTTTTCATTCATTTCATTCATTCATAGCGTGGCGACCTGCTTGTAGCCGTTGGACTGCAGGTTTACAGGGTGACAGTGCCCTCTTACTCGTACCATCGGGCGAGGTGTAAAAAAACCATTGTTTTGACTCTTATTTTTAATGTTCTGTCTAAACAAATACCCTTGTCGTCATAATCAGCCTACAAGGGTCCACTGCTGAACTGAAACCTCACCCACGGTGAACCACAGAACCCGATCCAACTTTTCTCATGCCAGCCGCCTTATGCAGATCGTCGCTCCATCTAGCCAGAGGGCGTCACACACTACGACTGCCCAGTCGCGGTCTCCACTAGACAACTTGTCTACCTCAACGGTAATTGGTTCTCTGACAGATGTGACCAGCCCACTGACAATTCAACTTACTAACTTTTTGGATTATGTCTATCGACTTAAGTTCTCTGGCGGACCCTTATAGCTGAGCTTTGTTGTTTGTCGGTTAACTCGTAAACTACTTAACCGATTTAGTTGACATTTTGAACATATACCTGGCAATGATAGAAAAAATGATCCTTTCTGATTATATATTCTTTATTGCACAACTTAAAACTAAATACAGTAATAAATGGTGTGTACAAAGGTGAGCTTATCTCTAAAAAAGATCTCTTCCAGCCAACCCTACAGGGTGTGAGACAAGGCAGTAAGAGCGAGCGGGGCAAAATAAGTGCATAATAGACTACATATTAACTAAATACCTGAACTATATATATAATAAATAATAATAACTATAATAAACATACTTACATAAATACATACATACCATATTATACTGAGTGAGACAGATATATATATTCCAGGAAAAGTTAATTGTCAGTCTTTTGTTGGACCCGAAATTTTGAAAATGTAATATTTTTTTTCTAAGTTTGAAATATTTTTGTTACACATTTAGTGGGAAAATTACATTTTCTGTACATTTGGCAGAACCCCGCATTTTGTGTACGAACGTACACTTTGCTGACTTTTTATTTTCAAGATTAACTATCACTTTCTTAGAAGGTTGATCTGAGGCTACCCCGGTACATCACTAGTGAAAGAATCTCTGACACTCCATTAGCCCTCGTCAAAGAATGAACGCTTCACGCAACACTCCTGTGCAATGGCGGCCTTTAGCTAAAACGTTCTAACTCGATATTCTACATTTTATAAAAGAACATTTATCTTTTCTGTATAATGTATACGCTTCTACAACAAACTACCAGAGGAAATCTTAAATATGACGGACAGAAAGTTTAAGATTCACATTAAAAAACAACTTTGTAAGAAAGCCTATTATAAAGTAAACGATTATTTGAATGACAAAGATGCCTGGTACTAATGTTAACCAGCTTCGCAAAATCTTTATTAATTGTATGCTAACTTGATTTTGAAAAGATGTGTTGCGTGAAGTTTGTTGCGCCGTTTCTTCTTCACAGCGCTAACACCTAGGAAGCGGTAGTCGATAAAAAAAATGACGTGTATAAATGTACCAAGTGTACTCATATGCAATAAATGATTTTGACTTTGACTTTGACTTCTTGTAAAATATTAATTGTGGTATTTTTTGTTCGTACTGAAATTTAAAGAATCGTGTTTTTGATGACGTGTTTCATTAAGTGTGGTTCCCGGCTTAGAATAGGGCCACCCTTATCTTTCCCGTGGGTGTCATCAAGGCGACTAAGGGATTGCACCGGGGACGGGCAGCAGCGTTCTCCTGTGTGTGTATGTTAAGATAATTACTGCGATCACCAATCCGCCTGCCAAGCCTGCCGCCTGGTGATTATGGCAAATCCCCCAATGGACAACAAACCAAAAGTGGAATTCTATTGGGGAGGCCTATGTCCAGCAGTGGACGTATTTAGGCTGATGATGTATCATTAAGATGACTACTGACTGCCTTTCTTTTACTATAGTTGGGGAGGCCTGATTGATGTTTTATAATGTATTCCCTCAGTCGCCTTGTACGACATCCAAGGGAAGAGTTGGAGTGGTCCTATTCTACTCTACCGGTAACCACACGGCATTTGCCATGCCTACTATTGGCCCTATTATTTGAAGTAGCCTTCTGCTACTCCATCTCAGCTTACTGCGTTATACAAGCGCTATACGTCCGTGATGTTCAACTAGCTGACCAGACTTTTCTTGGCCACATCAAACACCCAATCCCCTGCTTTACCACTTACGAGTAGGTCATCATTTCGTTGCTACACTCCCATTTGCTAGAAAGGGAAGTGGGTACTCTTTTTCTACTTTGACTTTTTACTTCTTCAATTTTATTTACCTGGGGCTCAAGGTAGTTCCAGGGACTCGCCTGCGTTATGTGTTAGTGTACCTCTGTTGGTTCTCGCATAAAGGAGTGGCGGAGGGAGAATAGTCCCGACGGCCAACAAATGTACTCATTGCTACATCAGCTCACTAATCCTTTCTTCATAAAATTCCCTTATAGCGGATCATATTCATCAAAAAATATCCGAGCATAGGCCCTCTCAAATTCTCATAAATATTTTTTCGTAAGTTGCAACATTTTCCCACGGAGCCCTACGCAAAGACAAAGTGTTCGAGCCTGATATATCGCATAGAAAATTGTCTATTACCGCGAACCGGCGCCGGCGACCGCCGCATTACTCATACGGAACCCAGTCGCACATTTAGGGGCCCACATGGATTCTTCTAAAGAACCACAATCTCAGTCAAGTTTTTCTTGAACCAGTATAATAAACTAGCGGGACTATAAAATGATAGAGACCGTTCACTTCACGACGGCACGTCTTTGTTTAAATCGCTTACATATTTCATTGTATGTGTTATAGTGTTACTGTGTTAGTGCTATTGTTAAGCACCAATATAACTCCCCGCGTGCCGCGCTCACCCCTCGCGAAAAGAGGCGGGGAGTGCCATCGTGAGTTAAACGATATATATTTTACAAATATATTGCGCCGCAAATACTCAAACTTGACGGCTGACTGCGAGTTCGCGGCGCTCGCTGTAGAGACCCTGGGCCCGCAGTCAGCCGACACGAAGGCGTTCGTGAAGGCTCTATCGACCAGACTGGTCCACGCCTCCGGAGACCTCAGGGCTGGCGCCTACCTCGCACAACGTGCGAGCCTGGCAATCCAGCGAGGTAATAGCGCCAGCGTCCTGGGGACTATGCCTCACCACGAGGGGAGGGCATGTAGACACCATGTTTCGCCACTTTGCGCAATTTAATGTCGCAAAGTGGCTTTCCTTCGTCCGCTTTTCGCCCCGTGATACCTCTTGACGTGACGTGTTGCGAACAACATCGCCGCCTTGTTGAGGTACCACAATTAGCTAGGAAAATAATTGTCCAGCTCAGTAGACTTTTAAACTTAATCTAATAAACGCTTATAGGATTTCAGAAATTATATTAGAACTAGCAAACTCCCGCGGCTTCGCCCGCGTGGACTAAGTTTTTGTTTCCCGATGGAACCATTGTTCCAGAGGTAAACATGAGCCTATGTTCAAATAAATGATGTTATGTGTACTAATCAAAAAATTATGGCTATTAGTTCAACAGCCAAGCTGTGAAAGAAACAGATAAATAAACACACAAACACTTAATTATATTAAAACTGTTGCCCGCAGATTCGCCTGCTTAAAAATGGTCTTTGTTTCCAGCTGAAAAAACTGTAAAACCCGTGTTCAATTATTACGTTGTTCGAGTACTCCTCCAAAGTTTCGAATTAATAGGAACATCTAATAGTTTTTCTCCATACAAACTTTGAACGCCTATTTTACCACCTTAGGGGTTGAGTTTTGAAAACCCTTCAATAGTGCATACTGTAGATACATGAGGAATTGTGATATATTTCAAGTTTCTAGAGCAATCAGTTTGGAAACGACCACTTTCGAACTCCATGTCATCCACTTCATCATCATCAGGTTATTTTTGTCTCCACTGCCCGCTCCTGATGCTCCTGAGCACAACCCTCTCTCATCTGCCAAAGACAGACGGAGGATTTGCCCTACACTCCCCGCGCTGGCCAGACGTTATCCACTTAGGGGATGATTGTTAAAAAAACTGAAAAACACGTGTTAAATCATTAAATATTTAGAGTACTCTTACAAAGTTTTGAATTGATTGGTACATCTAACAGTTCTTCTCCATACAAACTTTGAACCCTTATTTGACCAAATTAGGGGTTGAATTTTGAAAACCCTTTGTTAGCGCATACTTGAGCTACATAAGGAACATTTGTGCTTAAATTCCAGTTTCTAGAACAATCGGTTTGGAGACTACTAATTTCGAACTCCATATCAGCCCCTTACGGATGGTTTTTCAAAAACAGTAAAACACATGTTCAATCATTAAGTTATTAGAGTACTCCTTGTGTTAAATGTTTCTATCAAATTCGTACAAAGTTTGGAATTGATAGAAACATTTTATAATTTTTCTCCTTATAAATTTTTAACCCCTATTTTACCACTTTAGGGGTTGAATTTTGAAAAAAAGAAACCTTCCCTAGTGCATACCTGGGATACATGAGAAACCTTTGCTATTTCAAGTTTCTAGAGCAATCAGTTGTAAGAGTTACTACTTTCGAACTCCATTTCAGCACCTTAGGGGATGGTTTTTCGAAAACTGTCAAACATGTGTTATGCCATTAAGTTTTTAGAGTACTCCTACAAAGTTTGGAAATGATAAGAACATCTAATAGTCTTTCTCCATACAAATTTTGAACCCCTATTTTGCCACCTTAGGGGTTGAATTTTGAAAAAGCCTTCGACAGTGCATACCGGAGATACATAAGGAACCTTTGTGCTAAGTTTAAAGTTTCTAGAGCAATCGGTTTAGAGACTACTTCTTTTGAACTCCATTTCAGTCCCTTAAGGGATGGTTTTTCAAAAACTGTAAAATACTCGTTGAATCATTATGTTTTTCGAGTACTCCTACAAAGTTTCGAATTGATAGGAACATCTAATAGTTTTTCTCCATACAAACTTTGAACCCCTATTTTACCACCTTAGGGGCTGAATTTAGAAAAAGCCTTCGATAGTGCATACCGGAGATAGATAAGGAACCTTTGTTCTAAATTTGAAGTTTCTAGAGCAATCGGTTTGTAGACTACTACTTTTGAAATCCATTTCAGTCCCTTAGGGGATGGTTTTTCAAAAACTGTAAAATACGTGTATGATTCACATTAAGGTTTTAGAGTATTCCTACAAAGTTTCAAATTGATAGGTTCATCTAATAGACGTTCTCCATACAAACTTTGAACTCCCATTTGACCCCCTTAGGGGATGAATTTTGAAAATCCGTTCCTTAGTGCTTGCCTATGCTATATAAGGAACCGTTGTGCAAAATTTCAAGCCTCTAGACTCAGCGGTTTGGGCTGTGCGTTGATATGTCAGTCAGTCAGTCAGTCAGTCAGTCAGTTTCTTCTTTTATATATATAGAAGATTAAATAACTAAACTAGATGACATCCGCGCGGTGGCCGGCGCTACCTAGTTAGACACGGCATAAGATAGCGAGGCATGGCTATTTCTAGAGGAGGCCTATACCCGAATAAGGGTTGCCTAAACTTAGTTGACGGCCTCGTTGGCCTAGTGGTTGGTAATTGGACTCGAGCGCCTGCGGTCGTGGGTTCGATTCTCACTGGGGACAGACAACTTTGTACAACTTGTGCAAGCTGGTCTTTACTTTATTTGGCAAGTTTAGTCTTTGCGTGTTTGTACATTGAATATACGTGTTTCCAAACAAATAATTTAGGGGTCCAAGGATAAGTAATAGAACACATTTCATCATTTTTTGCAATTTTTGTCTGGCTGTGTGTATATTTGTCGAGCAATAAAGAGGAATTGCACGGAATAAACTAATTTTTAAAAGTCAATTAAAGTTACTTCATAGACATACGAGTAGACATATTAGTTATTATTTCTTGCCATCTAGTTGGATCTTCCTGTGGATGTCGTCAAGGCGATTAAGGGATTGCACCAGGAAAGGTATTTGCCGTGTGGTTTCCGGTAGAGTAGAATAGGACCACTCCAACTCTTCCCGTGGATGCCGTACAAGGCGACTAAAGGAATACATTATAAAACATCAATCAGGCCTCCCCAACCCGTCTGGCCAGCGCGGGGAGTGTAGGCCAAATCCTCCGTCTGTCTCCGGCAGATGAGAGAGGGTCGTGCTCCTGCAGTGGAGACAAAAAATAACCTGCTGATGAGGGGAAAATTAAGAGAAATATCTCAGAAAATAGAACCCACACGTTGTATTCGACGTACGCTTCGCTGTTTTTTTTAGTTTAAAGAACTCATAGTTTCTGCACACCCTATATCACGTCACGTCAAGCAATCTTCGTGAGAAATCACGCCACTCTCAGCAATGACGGACACGAGTGCCGATTTGTTAGGTTTTTGTCGCACCCTGTAGCAGCCGGGGCTGGGCTGAGATTGAAGTTATAAATTACTTGCTTTTACCGCGACTTTGGACGTGAAATAGAACCGCCTGTAGTAGTGTACCTGTGGGCAAATTACACTCAAAGTTGATAAAACCCTCATTGTCCAGTATAATATTACAATCATCATCAGGTTATTTTTGTCTCCACTGCAGGAGCACAACCCTCTCTCATCTGCCGGAGACAGACGGAAGATTTGGCCTACACTCCCCGCGCTGGCCAGACGGGTTGGGGAGGCCTGATTGATGTTTTATAATGTATTCCCTTAGTCGCCTTGTACGACATCCACGAGAAGAGTTGGAGTGGTTCTATTCTACTCTACCGGAAACCATACGGCAATATTACAATACAATACAAAATAATACAAATAATGATAATTCCAATCCCGCTAGGGGCAAAAGTTCGTATGATGAATATGAATGTTTGTACCCAAGTCTTGGATGTTTATATATTTATTTAAGTATGTGTATCCGTTATCTAGTAACTTAGCACATGCTATGCCTAGTTTGTGACTGGATAATTGGTGTGAATGTCTGATATATTTATTTATTTATTTAATGCAATACACTTTATTGCACAAACAAATATTTATAAGTTATAACAGTTACAAATAGTACAATTTAGGCGGTCTTGTCGCTTTATGCTATTTCTTCCAGACAAGCTTTGGGTAAAAAATATTATGCCAGAGAAATGTTAATTAGTGTTATGATTAATGTTTTTTTTATAATAACTTTATATTGTTTCAAAATCATACTTTAGATTCCCACAGGGTACAAGTGTATCAACAGAGTTAACAGAAGATGCAGTTCAATTAATTCAATTGAATTACGCTTCATTGCACGTAAAAAAATAAAAAAGATACAATAATAAAGTAACTTACATACGTACATCTAGGCGGTCTTATGGCTAAAAGCGATATATTTCAGACAACCTTTGGGTAGAGGATAAGAATAACAGAAAAAGGTAGGTTGTGGCAGTTTAATAAAGAAAGGAGTATAGTTTATAGCAGTA
This sequence comes from Esperia sulphurella, assembly GCA_947086405.1. NCBI lineage: Eukaryota > Metazoa > Arthropoda > Insecta > Lepidoptera > Oecophoridae > Esperia > Esperia sulphurella. The sequence goes on from OX352282.1 coordinate 8,334,362, forward strand.
AGGGCATACCCATGCAGTTACAGTACTGACAACAATAACTCTTCGAGTTAATCAAGCAGATCAAGGTGTCTTACGGTATTTCTAGACCTTACAAAAGCCTCTGACGCTGTATCTGTTCCCATTCTGTTTTTAACGACGACCTCCGTGGCGGAACGGGTAGCTCTCGGCCTGCCACGCCGGAGGTTGCGGGTTCGAATCCCGCTAGGGGCAAATGTTCGTATGATGAATATGAATGTTTGTACCCAAGTCTTGGATGTTTATATATTTATTTAAGTATGTCTATCCGTTATCTAGTAACCATGCCACAGGCTCTGCCTAGTTTGGGACTGGATAATTGGTGTGAATGTCTGAGATATTTATTATTATTTATTTATTATTCACCAAAAGTGGCATTCTGTTGGGGAGACCTATAAAAAAAATTTAAAAATATATATATGTCGGCGAAATAACAAGAGAGGAGGTAATTTGAAGGCACAGTGCGTGTTCGGCACGCCGTTCGGCTTTGTTCGGCGGTCGTCGCGAGCACGCGCTGACGGAACGTCGGGTATAACTGGCGCAGGCGCAGAGCTGAGACAGTCTTTGATGGAAAGGCGTGCGGTGCGCAGGAACGGCGTAAAACTCAATTTGGGAGCCCACAGAGAGGCGGAACCAGGAACATGCGACATATACTTTGCTGCCTGTTTTTATAATGGCTTGACAAACAAACATTTATCTACTTCATTTTACCGTGGGAATATCTGTGTCCACGGGAAACAACATTATGTTCATGAGAGTAATCAGTAAACTTTATTGCATTCCATGGTGTCAACAGATGATAAAAAAACAGAGTTCTCATGGACCCATTTGGGTACAGCAAGTAGAAGAGAGGAGGACCAACAATATTGTCGATGTTATGAAGTTGTTTATCATTATATACATTATGTACATATGAGTCATCGGGTATATTCAATAAGCGTACACCCGACTGTGTGACACGGTTTAATGGAAAATAACCGTAATGCCTTATTACTATGACCTACATTCGTCAGACGTTTAAAGCTTGTATCCTATAGGTCTGTGAAAACAAATGTTAATTTTTATACCGCAATTTCATCTATACCTTACTTGGTATAGATTTTAGTGATGTATAATCATAATGGCGATGCCTGAAAAGCAGCGTTTCGCTGAGGCATCGACCAATTCATCTGACTATGTACTACTTATAAATACTTAATTGTTGAACTGAATGATATCGTTGAATAAATTCTCTTTTATTTTTTTCACTAGGGGGTACTGGGGGGGGGGGGGGGGGGTCGGAGCAGTGGCTACGTAATTTACACACCAGGGTACTTTAATACTGTTACCATTTTAAACACTAAAACGAATATCGATCGTATTTATAATGTACCAAATGTGAAAAAAGAATTAGTTTGGAGGTCAAATGAGGTCAAAATAGAACCACGTGGTTTGGTAACGTTCCCTAATTTCTCACTGTCGCCCATTTAATTAACAACTGCAAATTGACAAGAACCCTATGTCCACAAGTTTGTTGCCACCTTGACGACTCGGAATGCCTCGTTTTGCCTGTAATTAAACGGAATACAACCAGAAACACAGCAATGTATTTAATAATTATCATGGTGTCAGCCCTTAGACATCCACTGAACAATATATCAGCCCTTGACGTCTACTGCTGGACATACGTCTTCCCTAATGAACGCCACCACACCCGGTCCTCCGCCCTCCGCATCCAGCTGCTTCCGGCCACCTTCTTCAGGTCGTTGGTCCACCTTCTTCAGGTCGTCGGTCCACCTGGCGGCGGGGCGTCCCACCCTGCGTGTGCCGATCCGCGGTCTCCACTCCAGAACTCGTCTGCCCCAACGGCTGTTGGTTCTGCGAGAGATATGGCCCGTCCACCGCCACTTCAGCTTGCTAATCCTTTCGGCTATTTCCGTTACCTTCGTTCTTCGTCGGATCTCCTCATTACGAATCATATCCCTCAAACAAACCCCGAGCATAGCCCTCTCCACAGCTCTCTGACTGACTTGACACTTGTGTATCTGGACCACCGTCAGTGTCCACGTTTCCGCTCCGTAGGTCATGACAGACAGGACGCACTGATTAAAGACTTTTGTCTTTAAACATTATAATAATTATTGAAAAGCGGACGAAGGAAAGCCACTTTGCAATATTACATTGCGCAAAGTGGCGATACATGTTCTCTGCCTACCCCTCTGGGACCAAGGCGTGAGCATTATGTATGTATGTAATAATTATGATGATACTGACCAATATACTACTTAATTATGAAAGTCTTTATTTTTACAGCACAAAGGCAGATGGAGTATCGTTTGAGAGGGAGGAAAATGAATATGAGATACATTTCTGTGAGAGACTGGTCATTCTATCATACAAGGCATTAAGCTTGTATGACAGATGACTAGGCCACAGTGTATGCATACCCCTGATACTTCATACAAACGAACGAGATTTCATTACCTACTACTACAGGGGCACCAACCGGTCTGTATATGTTGTGTATACGCGTAAATATTTGTAGGGCTGGTACCTCACCGAGAAAAAGAGATTATTATTTTGTAGCCTTATTATTCAAGTACCCTGGTGTGTAAAATACGTAGCTACTGCTTTGAAAAACCATCCCCTAAGGGTCTGAAATCGAGTTCAAAAGTAGTAGTCTCCAAACCGATTGCTCTAGAAACTTTAAATTTAGCACAATGGTTCCTTATCTATCTCCGGTATGCACAATCGAAGGCTTTTTCAAAATTCAACCCCTAAAGTGGTAAAATAGGGGTTCAAAGTTTGTATGGAGAAAATCTATTAGATGTTCCTATCAATTCGAAACTTTGTAGGAGTACTCGAAAAACATAATGATTCAACAAGTATTTAACAGTTTTTGAAAAACCATCCCTTAAGGGACTGAAATGGAGTTCAAAAGAAGTAGTCTCTAAACCGATTGCTCTAGAAACTTAAAATTTAGCACAAAGGTTCCTTATGTATCTCCGGTATGCACTATCGAAGGCTTTTTCAAAATTCAACCCCTAAGGTGGCAAAATAGGGGTTCAAAATTTGTATGGAGAAAGACTATTAGATGTTCCTATCATTTCCAAACTTTGTAGGAGTACTCTAAAAACTTAATGGCATAACACATGTTTGACAGTTTTCGAAAAACCATCCCCTAAGGGGCTGAAATGGAGTTTGAAAGTAGTAACTCTTACAACTGATTGCTCTAGAAACTTGAAATAGCAAAGGTTTCTCATGTATCCCAGGTATGCACTAGGGAAGGTTTTTTTTTCAAAATTCAACCCCTAAAGTGGTAAAATAGGGGTTTAAAATTTATAAGGAGAAAAATTATAAAATGTCTCTATCAATTCCAAAATTTGTAGGAGTACTCTAAAAACTTAATGATTGAGCAGTGTTTAACTGTTTTTGAAAAACAATCCGTAAGGGGCTGAAATGGAGTTCAAAATTAGTAGTCTCCAAACCGATTGTTCTAGAAACTGGAATTTAAGCACAAATGTTCCTTATGTAGCTCAAGTATGCGCTAACGAAGGGTTTTCAAAATTCAACCCCTAAGGTGGTCAAATAAGGGTTCAAAGTTTGTATGGAGAAGAACTATTAGATGTTTCTATCAATTCGAAACTTTGTAGGAGTACTTTAAATATTTAATGATTTAACACGTGTTTTTAAGTTTTTGAACAATCATCCCCTAAGTGGATGACGTCTGGCCAGCGCGGGGATTGTATGCCAAATCCTCCGTCTGTCTTTGGCAGATGAGAGAGGGTTGTGCTCTTGCAGTGGAGACAAAAATAACTTGATTATGATGAAGTGGATGACATGGAGTTCGAAAGTGGTAGTTTACAAACCGATTGCTCTAGAAACTTGAAATTTATCACAATTCCTCATGTATCTACAGTATGCACTATAGAAGGGTTTTTCAAAACTCAACCCCTAAGGTGGTAAAATAGGCGTTTAAAGTTTGTATGGAGAAAAACTATTAGATGTTCCTATCAATTCGAAACTTTGGAGGAGTACTCGAACAACGTAATAATTGAACACGGGTTTTATAGTTTTTGAAAAACCATCCCCTAAGGGGCTGAAATGGTGTCCGAAAGTAGTATTCTCCAAACGTATAGATACATTTAAACTAAAAAGGATTATAAAGCTGAGGTGGCAGTGGGCGGGCCATATCTGCCGCAGAACCGACGGCTGCTGAGGTAGACGACTTCTGGAGTAGAGACCTCGGTTAGGCACGCGCGCAAGGGGGGCGCCCCGCCATTAGATGGACCGACGCCCTGAGCAAGGCGGCCGGAAGCAGCAGGATTTGGAGGTGGTGGACCGGGTGTGGTGACGTTTATTGGCGAAGGCCTATGGCCAGCAGTATTATGTCGCAGGGCTAATATTATGATGAACTGTATTGTATGTATAAAACGATGAAAACATTAATAAGTAAAGACGTCGATTAAATAATTTATAATAATGTTAACGTCAACAGCTTCTTCTCCAAAACCACTAAATGAATTCGAATGTGGTTTTCACTGTTGGATAGCTTGGTTTACCGTGGGTTTTTTCAGCTGGAAACAAACACCTTTTTTAAGCAGACGAATCTGCGGGCAACAGTTTTAATATTATTAAGTCGAAAGAGTGTTTGTGTGTTTATTTATCTGTTTCTTTCACAGCTTGGCTGTTCAACTAATTGCCAGAAATTTTTGTACACATAAAATCATGTATTTGAACATAGGCTCATATTTACCTCTGGAACAATGGTTCCCTCGGGAAACAAAAACTTGCTTCACGCGGGCGAAGCCGCGGGCGTTTGCTAGTTAACTTATATAAATTAACATTTGTTTTCACAGCCCTATAGGATACAAGCTTTAGTTAGAAAGAGATGCACTTATGTTGTTGATCGATAACGTTGTCCCTCTTTCGATCGACTATGCTTGCGCTGGCTAGTACTCCGTAGTAGGTAATTAAATCAATTCGCTTGTATGGTGTGTCGTAATTTAAATGTTAACTTAATTGACATAAGTGTGGTTTTTGGGTGTAGTCTAGAACCGGGGCTAATATTGAAAATAGACACTCTAGAGTATTAGTAATTTTTCTGAAAAGATTCCAGTTCACCAAAACCCTTTACACACAATAAGAATTTAAAGTTACGATCCATAATCAGTGTATTATAGCAAAAGATATTATCGCTAACATTGTCAATGTTGTGGTACAGGGCATAATAAAATACTGAACTGAACTGCGACTCTTTTTACATTATGATCTCCTTTCTAAAAACTTTGTAAATTTTAAAGAGTCAAAGTCAAAGTCAAAGTCAAAATCATTTATTGCATATGGAGTACACTTGGTACATTTATACACGTCATTTTTTTTTATCAGTTTAGTTGTTTCAATAATACCTCTAACAAACAAACGTTACAGGTAGTAACGTCACTAATTATAGTCAAAGTCAAAATCATTTATTGCACATGAGTACACTTGGTCCATTTATACACGTAATTTTTTTATCGACTACCGCTTCCTAGGTGTTAGCGCTGTGAAGAAGAAACGGCGCAACAAACTTCACACAACACATCTTTTAAAAATCAAGTTTGCATACAATTAATAAAGATTTTGCGAAGCTGAATTAACATTAGTACCAGGCATCTTTGTCATTCAAATAATCGTTTATTTTATAATAGGCTTTCATACAAAGTTGTTTTTTAATGTGAATCTTAAACTTTCTGTCCGTCATATTTAAGATTTCCTCTGGTAGTTTGTTGTAGAAGCGTATACATTGAAGAATACTTTTTATTAGCAAAGTCAAAGTATTGTCACGGGAAGTTCTTTGGTTCTGATTTAAATTAATTTTAAATTAATGTTTGAGTTGGATTTATTTACACAATTTGTAATGTGAAAATGGCTATACCATTCGTTTCACATGAATTTGTGGATATGATATTATTGTACTGAGAAACTCGTGGTAAGTGCGATGCAGAATGAACTCAATCGATCGAGTTGAGCGAAACTATTATTTGCATTACATTAAATTTAGGATTAAGTTTGTTAGAAATAACGAGTTAAGTTTTGATTTTAATTAGTTGGGACCGTAATGATTCAATTACTGATAACCTATAGAGCCTCCGTTGTTAATATTTGCCCCGGTTCTAGGCCACACACTGTATTTCTGGCAACCCTGTCAAAGAACAAATAAATCACTCATATAGTATAGAAGCGACACCAGCGGAATTATATTATTCGTCCCACGTCTCGCCAAATAAATAATAATCACTTGCCTTCCGCCATCTTTCTTTTATTTCCGATGGCCTTTCATCTATCATGGACATCCCACTATGCCACTAGTATTAGAAATGCGAAAGTTTAGATGTTTGGATGTTCATTACCCAATCACGCTTCAACCACTGGACGGATCGGAATGAAACTTGGCACAAAAATAGGTTAGGTCGTGGAATATTACATAGGATAGTTTTTATCCCGAAAAAGCATCTGATTCCTACGGGAAATACATAATAATTTGTGATTCGTCGTCGAAAATAATCCGTGGAAATAATGAGCGTTCTGTGCTGAGATTTTCCAATGATTCAAGACCATGAGTGAGTAGTTAGAGATTTTTTTTGACTAAAAACGATCCATACAAAGACAAACATATATTAAATAAAAGTATACATATTTACAAAGGCACAAACTATGGTGTTATCGATATGTTATCCTGTTGTGGAGAAAATTTCTCATTGGATATTTTTTTATACTTTCATCATCATCATATCAGCCTTTAGACGTCCACTGCTGGACATAGGCCTTCCCCAATGAACGCCACCACACCCGGTCCTCCGCCCTCCGCATCCAGCGCTTCGGGCCACCTTCTTTAGGTCGTCGGTCCATCTGGCGGCGGGCGTCCCGCCCTGCGCGTGGCAATCCGTGGTCTCCACTCCAGAACTCGTCTGCCCCAACGGCCGTCGGTTCTGCGACAGATGTGGCCCGCCCTCCGCCACTTCAGCTTGCTAATTCTTTCGGCTATGTCGGTCACCTTCGTTCTTCGTCGGATTTCTTCATTACGAATCATATCCTTCAAAGATATGAGATCAGATAAGAACCTTTTATACTTTATTGTACACAAATACGAGTCACACAATTCATTTATACATATAAAAATATATCTTTATTTTCTCTAGTAGACAGCTGCATGACAAATCACCAGGCTCTCACTCTCAATAAAGAACGGAACTTAAGCATAAAGTAAACAAAAATCAAAAAAAATTATAAGTAAAATAAAAACAGCAAATAGGTACAATATAAATAAAAAAAACATGCTTGAGAATGTGTATGTGCAGGGTTTGTGTATGTGTGTGCGTGTGTGGAGGAGATTTTGTGTGTGTGTGTGCGTGTGTGTGTGTAATGGTTGTATACATACAATGCAGTTAGAATAAATATAAATAGAAAAATTGTTAGTCTTGTTAGGATATGACAGATAAAAGGTTCTGAAATGATGTACAAAGGCGCACTTAAGTACGCACTCTGTAAGAGTTTTATTCCAGTAAACCTTTGGCTGAAAGAGACAAGTCAAAGCAGATTTTGCATTTGCATTTGTTGTTTTTGACGTAACAATTTTCAATCATTTTTCTAAACATAAAAAAAGTCTTTGTTAAAACAATCTATTTTACAATCTGACTGCAACATATTTATTCTACTGAAGACACCGACAATTAGCTAAAAAGGAAAGTTAATACTTCCCCCCCTCCAGGGTTTGTCTCCCTATTTTATTCCTTAAGAGGAAACTCGGAGAAAAATCTGGCGAAAATTCCTAACGAGTTCCCAAACTTTTTAATTCGCCGCTAATCTTCAAACATAAATCTGGAGTTAGCATCTTTAATAAATAGAAAAGAGAACGCTCTGTGATTAATATGACTTGTTGCCAAGTTTGTGAAGTTTTGGAAGCGAACAATTTAACAGTTTGCCTTTGCGTATGCAGCTGGTGAAAATAATGATTGATTTCAATTAATAACTACTAGAATGGGGCTGTTATATAATGTATTCCCTTAGTCGCCTTGTACGACATCCACGGGAAGAGTTGGAGTGTTCCTATTCTACTCTACCGGAAACCACACGGCAATTACTATATAACTAACTAAATTATAAAACATCAGTCAGTCCCCAACCCGTCTGGCCAGCGCGGGGAGTGTAGGCCAAATCCTCCGTCTGTCTCCGGCAGATGAGAAAGGGTTGTGTTCCTGCAGTGGAGACAAAAATAACCTAAAAAAAAGAGTGGGGATATGAGTTAAAGAGCTTTAGGGAATGAATTGAGGTGGGGGGGGGGGGGGGGGCGGGAACGTTAAATCATAGAATCAACCATCATCATCTGAAATACGTCCACTGCTGAACATAATAATAAAATAAATAAATATAATAAATAAATCCTTTATTTTCAGGCAACTTGGCCCATAGATAACTACCTTAGCCTAGAAATACATACATTATATAACCTTAATTAATTAGACACACACTATTTTTGGGGGTTTTAAAGTCTTTGCCTCCCTATATCGTCTAAACTCCCTCGGGCCAGAAGTCGGGACTGAGGAATACACCCTGGTGCTTAGTGGGAACCCGGAGTCTACAGGCCCTAAAGTTATTAGAAATAATAGACTCCAGGATCGCACATTCGACCGAGATGCTTTCCCCAGTCCGACCTCTAAGCCTCGCCCGGATGTGCTGCATTACATCTTCTGGTGTTGTTGCCGCATCCAGACGGGAGAGGTAAATCGATGTCGTTGGCGTTGCAGCCTTCAGGTTGGTCGAGGCTGCAGGGACGGTTCCGCGCTTGTTGCGGTTGCGACGCTGACGGCGTTTTCGGTTTTCAACCACGACGTAACCATCAGCGTCGGGAAACACGTTGGGCGGGCCACGAGCGGGAGCCGGGGATGGCGCGGGCGGCGCCCGCCGGGTACAGGCGGCGGGGGGCGCGGCGTGCGGGCAGCGGCGGGGGCGGCGGGACACCTGCGCGTATAAGTCCCTCTGCGGCCGGGGTGGAGTAGGCACAGTAGCAGGACACAGCGCGAGGGCGGGGGGCGGCGCGGTGAAGCGGGGCTTAGGAGTCGGGGGGTCATTACCCTTCAACTGGCCGGTGTTAGTTGGCGGGCTCGTAGTGCTGACTGGCACGGTGTCACATTGCACGCCGCGGTCGGCGCGCGGCGTCATCATATGCGCCACGTTTGCGTTACGCAATGAGGTCAAGACGCGTCGTATGTCAGCACCGGCTTGTTCCGAAGCCTCCAATTTGCCTCGGATGTCGGTGATGTCGGCCCTCAACAGCTGGATGACCTTTAACAGCCTGGTGACGTCGACGTGGTCGAAAGTCACCGGCGGCAGCTTGTTGAGGTCCTTCGCCACGTAGGTCGGGACGTCGTCGGGGTCGGTCTCCTTGAATACCCTAAAGATATCCCGGAGGTCCTTCTTCCCGTTGCCGTCCTTCTTGCGCATCAGTAGGCGCGCGGTCGTTAGCGCAGTGTCATTCAACACCACCTTGGCACCGTAAATCTCCGCCTCCGTGTAGCTCGACAGACAGATCTGCTCCAGGCTGAGCTCGTCCATCAAATCGAGCTTGTTCTGCGCGAAGGCGAGTAGCTCGTTCACCACAATGGTATCGATTCTTCTGGGCTGCGCCATGTCGGTAACGCGAGTAGGTACTGACGTAACCCCTCGCGATGCACTTAGTTCCGGCGCCGCGCGGTCGCTGTGTGGTAGCGTCCGTGCATGCCGGAGTGACGATTGCAACTCGACTGACATAAGCCTCCCCAATAGAATGACACATCTGGTGGGCTTTTCATTGAGGGATTTGCCATAATCACTAGAAAGACGGATTGGTGATCGCAGTAATAATCTTCATATATACTGGAGAACGCTGCTGCCCGTTCCGGGTGCAATCCCTTAGTCGCCTTGATGACACCCACGAAAAGGTTGGGGCTGGCCCTATTCTGAGCCGGGAACCACACGGGTAACACCACACCATAGAACACCTAATGTCAAACAGCCGAAAGAATAAGCAAGCTATTAGTGGCAGTGGGCGGGTCACATCTGTCGCAGAACCGACGGCCGTTGGGGTAGATGAGTTCTGGAGTGAACATCGCGGATCGGTACGCGATAGGTGGGACGCCCCGCCGCCAGATGGACCGACGACCTGAGGAAGGTGGCTAGAAGCGTAGCAGTGGCGGGAGTGTGATTGCGTTCAATGGGGAAGGCCTATGTACAGCAGTGGACGTCCAAAGGCTGATATGACGATGAGACTGATGAGTTAAAGCATCCATGTATCAAACCCCAAATCAAAAACGAGAGTTGTAGAGTTGTAAATACTCCTTTCACAAACGTATCGATGTAGCAAATGCAGACGCAGCCGAATCTGTTTATATCGTCAATAGAACACAACGTCGATGATTAATTCGCGTTCCAAATTTGAAATATCGGCCGTGTAAGCTCTGTGTGCGGAGCTAACGGAGCTAAGCCGGAGAATACGTTGTAGTGAAGTAGTGATGTCCTCAGAGCGTGAGCTTGTCGATATTTTTTCATATAGATAATATGAAAAAATATCGACAACGACGCTACGGTTAAATAATGTCAATATTTAGTAAATAATCAAATGTTCTGAGTAGTAACTGCACAAGTTTCAAAGTGAATGTGAAAGAGTTGTGGCTACTTGCGTGGAACAGAGCGATTATTTGGAACGCTCCATCTGGTAGTACATAGAGATCGTTGACGTCCCTCCTGCTTTGGCTCCTGCATACGCTGATCTATATACAGCGGGCTTACATTTAGAACATTTTTTTGTGGCATTCTTCCTCGTTATTTTAATAGGTACTAACTGTGGTCTACCAATATTATGAAATGTGAAATTGACGATTCTAAGTATAATATATGTACCTCGTATCTATGAAAAATGTTGTGAAATAAATAAATAAAAAATAAATTATATTCTTAAGTTTACCCCACATATTTCAAAATTTCGCCTTAAAAAAAACTTGATCTAAGAATTTATCGATATCATTTGTCCCATCCCTACTGAGATTAATGTAAGTCTCCGTGAATGTGTAACGCTGTTTGTCGACCAATTAGGGAGCGACCCTGGGCCCCAGTGGACAAACAAACAGACAAACAAACAAATATGTAAATGTTTAACGTTCTCCTGCGAAGGAATGCGGCCTATAATGAAACATTTTGTCCAGAGCATTTTTGGGATAAACACTGGGCTGTTATCTACATACTGTTCTCCATAATGGCAGATCTTTCTAAACCGAGTCACACTGAAAAAAAATTGTGGTCCACTAGTCATAGACATAGGCTTAAATTATTGGTAATATTCATTACATGTCATTTAGCTTAAAAATTATATTTTTTACCAATTGTAAGTATACAAAAATTTAAATAAAATACAAATCAGAGAAATGTCAAAAAAATTATATTTAAATACTTAATTTATCCATAAATGTCAACCTTACATTTTAAGTACTAAGTGGCATTTTGTCTTGGTTGCTGTATGTTATAGCTAAAGTAATCATTTTTCTGATCGTTTGGAACAAGATCGTGATCAAGTTAACAAGTTGAGTTAGTGCAAGGGGACAAGTACAAGTGGATATTGTACAAGGCGACTAAGGGAATACATTATATAACATCAATCAGGCCTCCCCAACCCGTCTGGCCAGCGCGGGGAGTGTAGGCCAAATCCTCCGTCTTCCTCCGGCAGATGAGAGAGGGTTGTGCTCCTGCAGTGGAGACAAAAATAACCTGATGATGATGATGATGATGATGAAGGGGACAAGAGTTAGTTCAAGGAAATAAGATCTTCGTTTGCAAGACTTTTTTAAATAAAAAAAAGATTTGCAATTGTTATCTTTATTAAAATTAGTTACCTTGTATTAAAGTAAAAATCTTTTGTTTTCTAAACCAGTGTTTTTTAATTAGCAATGAATTAAATGTCAAATGTAGCAGTCTTTGTGTGTGTTTCTAATAGACAAAAAGGTGTTTTGGATGTTGGAGATCTAGCAAGTGTAACAAACTACAAGAAGTTTTTTTTTTTTTACATTGGGAAAAATATTGTTAACATCTATTTTGAACATATAATTAACAAAAAAAGCTGCGGCGTTTAATAGGCGTTATAGCTTGCGTTGGTTAATACCGTTTTTCTTATCTTCTTATGGGGCCAGGAAGACACTTCGACCCTTAGGGATATTTTGTGCCAAACCCCTGTCCACCAACGGTGCCTAAGCCAATTTGGTGAACTTCACATACGCCTTAGAATTTCTTCTTTACCATATGTAGGTTCCCATGATAATTTTTTTCACCGAAAAGACTATTATTATAAATAAACCGTACTTAAGTTTGGAAAAACTAATTGAAACGGGCGCGAGGCTGCCAGTTTTGATATAGTAAGCGCACTCCTTACAAGACTTGGTTTGCCAAACTTCGTAGCGGTGTGTGGCAAAGTTTTCTCCGCCATTTTATTTCGTTTTTATTTTTTCCTGCTCTCGGATTGTATTCAGTAAGTGTGGTTCCATGTTTTAGGGCTTTTTTCTGGAGCGGTGCAAAATAAATTTCACTAAAAAGTGTTTGGCACGACCGTCCCTGAAAGTTTGGGGGAAAATTGATTTTTTTTTGTCCAAGAATAGGTCAATAGAGTTTGGGTTTGGGCTGTAGTTTGGTTTACCCTTTAAGGGACTTGGCTTTCCATTTAAATATAGGAAATGTGTTTGGAATAAACATTAATCATGGGCACGATTTAATGCATAGCAAGAAAATCTTTTTACGAAGGTTGTGCCTGCAGAATTTATGACATAGCTTTTTAAAGTAAACGTTCATCATCAGGCAAACAATGTCCACTGCTGAACATAAGCCTCCCCAATAGAATGCAGGGTTGGCATGTTTTAAACAAAGTGTTTAAAACATCTGTTTTAAACATGTTTTTTATTGTTTAAAACATGTTTATTATTGTTTAAAACTGTTTAAATTGTTTAAAACATGGTTTAAAACATGTTTTGTATTAAATAAAACTGTTTTTTATCCAACCCTGATAGAATGTCGCCTTTGGTGGGCTGTTCATTGGAGAATTTGCCGTAATTACTACGCTTGGCAGGCGGATTGGTGATCGCAGTAATGATCTTGACAGGAGAATCCTTCTTACACAGGAGAATCCTTCTACGCGTGCCTGGTGCAATCCCATAGTCGCCTTGAAGACACCTACGGGAAAATGGGGGTGGCCCTATTCTACGCCGGGATCCACACGGCATCATCTGAAACTCCTAAGTTTCACATGTTAAAATATCCAATCTAATAAATAAAATCGTAAACATCGCGTGTCTGTACATTAAATATATTTGCAAAAAAAAAATTGGTGGGTCTAAGGATAAGTAATAGAACACATTTCAATCATTTTTAGAATTTTTGTCTGTTTATCTGTTTGTCTGTGAGTTTGTGCACGCATCACTTAAAAACTACTAAACGGATTTTGATGGACTTTTCACAAAATCATGGGGCTTAACTTAACTTAACATTTAGTCTTTATTTCATCGCAATCGGCTAACTCAATCAAAAGTTATAGACATTTTTAGTTTTCAAATACATTAGTAGGTAAGGTTAGTATGCAATATATTGCACATAATAGTATTTCCGTACTATTCAGATTTCGATGAGTTTGGACTACATTTGGAGCTGCGAGTAGGAATTGGAGTGGGAGTGGGAGTGGGAGTGGGAGTGGGAGTGGGAGTGGGAGTGGGAGTGGGCGTGGGCGTGGGCGTGGGCGTGGGAGTGGGAGTGGGCGTGGGAAAAGTTGAGTGGGTGTGGCAGTGGAAGCGGGAGCGGGAGGGGAGCAGGAGCGGGAACGGGAGAGGGCGCGGGAGCGGGACCGGAGCGGGAGCGGAAGCGGGAGCGGAAGCGGAAGCGGGAGCGGGAGCAGGAGCGGGAGTGGGAATGGGAGCGGATTCTGTAGTTCACGCGAGCGGAGCCGCGGGCACAGCTAGTTGTACAATATATGTCATGTGACAGAGTGAGGAATTCAGTGATACGTGAGAAGTGTGGTTTAATAGAAGATGTAGTAACGAAGGAAGAGAAGGGTATGTTGCGTTGGTTTGGACATTTAGAGCGCATGAGTAAAAGAAGAGTGACAAAAGTAATATACAGTGCGAATGTGGAAGGAACTACAGCTAGAGGTCGTCCTAGGAGGACATTCAAGGATCAAATTAGTAACGTCCTCAACAAGGCTGGGGTCCGCAGTGAGAAGAATAAAAGTAGGTGCATGAAAAGGTTGATGAATGTGAGTGAGGCTAGTGAGGTGTGTCAGGATCGCGCAAAGTGGCTATCCATCGTCTCTGCCTACCCCTCGGGGACCAAGGCGTGAGCATTATGCATGTATGTATAATATATATATATATATATATATATATATATATATATATATATATATATATATATATATATATATATATATATACTTTATATATTTCATACTTACTTCATACTTTATTGCACTCTTAAAACTAAATACAGTAATTAATGGTGTGTAAGGCGAGCTTATCTCTAAAAGAGATCTCTTCCTATTGTATACAATGCCACTTTACCGCAGCTTAATTGTATAATGTACAAACTGGTCGCTCTTTGCCATGTGTTTCCAAAAGAGGCTTCGGCCCCAGCCATGTGTGAAATGGATATATAAAAAAATGTAAACAAATGTCGACTTAACCTAGAGTTCTTATTAATTTATTTTAACTCTTTATTGCACACACACAGATAAAACAAAAATAATACATTAAAAAGAAACACAAGTACAAAGGGCGAACTTATCTCTGAGAGAGATTTCTTCCAGCAGACCCGCGAGAGAGATAATTGAAATAAGAGAGTCAGACATAGTGTGTACGTAAATAAAAAAAAACATATACATACACTAATATAAACTATATACCCACTTAATGTCCTAAAAGGGGAAATAAATGAGTATGAGCATATGCCTGGTGCGTCTGACATCCAGAACGAAATATCTGAAAAGTTGCCAACGTAATTTGGGAGAAACGTCGCAACTCGTCGATTTTACAAAATTTAGGTGAGAAAGTTAATTGGAAAACAAAAATTTAAGTTGTATTGCTTGGGAAGTTACAACTCGGCTTTGGAGGTTAAGTTATAAAATACTAGCTGTTGCCCGCGACTTCGTCCGCGTGGATAACTTAACATCACAAAGAATGACATATTTTTTCGGGATAAAACTATCCTATGTCCTATTCCAGGACCTAACCTATTTGTGTTTCATCATAGGGATGGAGTCCGGTGGTTGAAGCGTGATTGAGTAACAAACATCCAAATATCCAAACTTTCACATTTATAATATTAGTAGAATTATCTTACCAAAAAGTCTTGAAAAACCAGATTAAACAAAGGGAATGCTCTAGGGACGGGAAGCAGCGTGTAAAATTAACAAATTAATTACCAATTTTACAATCTATCTAACTTTGTTCGTTATTAAAAGAAAAAAATAACCGTTATGTTATAAGATGTCACCAAATCGGCGATGTTGTTCGCAACACATCACGTCAAGGGGTATCACGGGGCGAAAAGCGGGCGAAGAAAAGCCACTTTGCACCAAGGCGTGAGCATTATGTATGTATGTATGTATGTATGTATGTGTGTATGTATGTATGTATGTATGTATGTATGTATGTATGTATGTATGTATGTATGTATGTATGTATGTATGTATGTATGTATGTATGTATGTATGTATGTATGTATGTATGTATGTATGTATGTATGTATGTATGTATGTATGTATGTATGTATGTATGTATATATGTATGTCACCAAACTGGTATAATGCAACGCAAAATAATACATTAAGATCGCGCAAAAATGCTCTGGATTTCCTTTCTTTGAAGGATATGATTAGTAATGAAGAGATCCGACGGAGAACGAAGGTGAAAGGATTAGCAAGCTGAAGTGGCAGTCGCAGAACTGACGGCCATTGGGGCGGGCGAGTTATGGAGTGGAGACTGAGGATTGGCACGCGCAGGGTGGGACGCCCCGCCGCAAGATGGATCGATGACCTGAAGAAGGTGGCCGGAAGCGGCTGGATGCGGAGGACTGGGTGTGGTGGCGTTCATTGGGGAAGGCCTGTGTCCAACAGTGGACACAGGTGATGATGTTCGCGCAAAAATAAACAAAATACTTATATGGGTTAGAACTTAAATGTGTCGACCGTGAAATCAAAAATAGAATTTAAGATGGCGAATCTACTAATACCGCGACAGTACCACATCCCGGGCAGTAAATACACAAATTAATTTTTTTTTAAGTTTGTTGCGCCGTTTCTTCAGTAAGGTTGACTGGAAGAGATCCCTAAGTGGGATAAGTCCGCCTTTGTACACAGTTTAATTCCTATTTTATTATTGTTGTCGTTGTTATTTTTTGTACAATAAAGCGTTTACATACATACATACATTTCTTCTTCACAGCGCTAACACCTAGGAAGCGGTAGTCGATAAAAAAAAATGACGTGTATAAATGTACCAAGTGTACTCATATGCAACAAATGATTTTGACTTTGACTTAGACTCATCGCTTTGGTCATGCGAGTAAATCTGCGGGAATAACACAATAACTCTTTAACTGCAAAGGCATTTTCATCGCCCATAAAGCGTGTAAAAAATAACCCCATAACCTATTTAAGAACGCGAGGCGCATCGGGAATAGTAAATCATTTCAAAAGTTAGGTCGTAAGCCTCCGCGGATGCGATGAGTGCCAAAACCCGGGAACTTCGCGAATTAGCCCGCAATTTATGTAGCGGTAAAGATGTTAATGTTGCGTGTAATATTCTTTTGGCGGACGGTTTGGGGAATATCGGAAATTTTGGTTGTGTCGCGACTCTTGGGTTGTTACTAATTGTTCTGTTCTGTTCTGTATCAAATGCTAACTGATATCGCACATGAAATCATAAACCGTCATATCTCAAAAGAGCATGTTATGAGAAAACACGATTTGAAAGTTTAAAAAAATATCAAAAATCAAAAATATTTATTGTTTTAACAGCATCCTACTAATATTATAAACGCGAAAGTTCCTAAGTATGGATGAATGTTTGTTACTCTTTCACGTAAAAACTACTGAATGGATTTTAATGAAACTTTACAATAATATAGCTTATGCATCAGAATAACACATAGGCTACAATTTATAAAGATATTGTGTGAAAAATATCAAGTAAGTAGGAAAAATGCGAGCTATTCTGGCGTGCGCTGCCAAAACCGCTAGAGTTACACATATGTAATGTATGATGGAAATGTTTATCTTAAATAGTCCTATACAAAAAAGCTACTCGAAATACTAATCGTGTGCAGACGAAGTCGCGGGCACCAGCTAGTTATACAATATATATAGGTGCCGTGTGGTTCCCGGCTTAGAATAGGGCCACGCCTATCTTTCCTGTGGGTGTCGTCAAGGCGACTAAGGGATTGCACCAAGGGCGGGCAGCAGCGTTCTCCTGTGTGTGAATGTTAAGATCATTACTGCGATCACCAATCCGCCTGCCAAGCGTGGTGAAATTATGGCAAATCCCCCAATGGACAACTAACTAAAAGTGGTATTCTATTGGGGAGGCCTATGTCCAGCAGTGGACGTATTTAGGCTGATGATGATACAATATATATATAACGGGCTGGGATTTCTTTATAAGCGTAAAATCCTGTGTCGCAAATACTCGGGTTTGACGGACCATTACGAGTTTGCGGCGCTTGCGGTGGAGACAATGGGTCCATGGTCGTCCGACACAAATAAAATTATTATTGATATTTCGAAGCGACTGGTCCTCGCCTCCGGAGACCCCAGGGCTGGCGCGTACCTCGCACAAAGGCTTAGCCTGGCGATCCAGCGAGGTAACGCCGCCAGTGTCCTGGGGACCATGCCGCACACAGGCGAGCTGGACGACGTGTTCATACTGTGACGCGTTTTATATATTAGTTTTTAATACTGTATAGTTGTATAAATTTTCATTAAGTTAATATTTAATTAATTTGAAGGTTAAATCCTGTGTTATTATATATTTATAACACAGGATTTAACCAAATACGCAATTTTGACTTATTTAATAAGACTATGATTATGTGTTTACATAATGAAAAACAAAGATAGAGGAAATCGAGAACGTTTTTTTTTAAATTAATAACTCAACAATGTATTTTTTCAGTTATGACGGTCTATAGTTTCTTGCCGTGTGGTTTCCGGTAGAGTAGAATAGGACCACTCCAACTCTTCCCGTGGATGTCGTACAAGGCGACTGAGGGAATACATTATAAAACATCAACCAGGCCTCCACAACCCGTCTGGCCAGCGCGGGGAGTGTAGGCCAAGTCCTCCGTCTGTCTCCGGCAGATGAGAGAGGGTTGTGCTCCTGTAGTGGAGACAAAAATACCCTGATGATGATAGTTTCATGTGCGATATGTCAAAAGAGTTATTAACTTTTTGTAGAACTTGTTAATCACACATATAACTTCTAGGGTTTAAGCGATTAAAGGATATGATCTGACGAAGAACGAAGGTGACCGACATAGCCGAAAGAATTAGCAAGGTGAGGTGTCAGTGGGCGGGCAACATCCGTCGCAGAACCGACGATCGTTGGGGCAGACGTGTTCTGGAGTGGAGACTGCGGTGTGGGACGCCCCGCCGACAGATGGACCGACGACCTGAAGAAGGTGGCCGTTGGACCGGGTGTGGTGGCGTTCATTGGGGAAGGCCTATGTCCAGCTGAAATTTGTTGCAGTTTTAACAGTTGTCTTGCTGGAGGTCTAACTTAAAACCTGGTGCATGTTTCCTTGATACGCCACTTAGAACTAGAAATATTATAAAGATTTTTTTTTGCTAGAAGCCATTATATGCAATATAACAAAGAAGTATAATTATTATATTCAGTATCGGGGCGGGATTGAGATTGAGAGTCTGAGGGGGAGTGGAATAGGGAGCGAGAGAGGGAACGAGAGCGGATTCTGTAGTCCACGCGAGCGGAGACGACGGCACAGCTAGTAGATATATAATATTGTGTCTTATTGAAATGGTAAGATTAGATTAGATTAGATTTATTTATTTCATTTTTACATCTTAAAAATTTAATTTTACATGTCATTCTAGTATGGTAAAAGGGATCGTCATAAATAAAATAATGTATACATTACAATGTCAACAATTCAAATAATGTGATAGTATATAACATATCAACTATGTCAGTAAATAATGGGCCCGATTCCGAAGGCACACATTTAAAATTGGACAGCGCTAAAATTGGTTTCGTCTTTATCTTCATAATACTGTGTGACAAGGATAGCAACAGTTTTAGTGCTGTCAAATTTTAACGTTGTGCCTTCAGAATCGAGCCCAATATTACAATAAAAATTTAAAAATACACTTGGTATTAAATTGTCACAAATTAAATTAAACGTCAGAGGGCCCACCAATTTAATTTTTTAGAAAATTCATTTTTGTAAAATCGATATTATTATGGCGAAACGATGGCATTACATACTCATTGTTCCTGTATTGATCTGACCCATTGTTTCGTGTTTTCTTCGAACATAGTACACCGTAACATAATCCTATTAAATCCGTCCACAAACTTTTCAAATTATGACACAAAACCTTTTTGTTGTTGAGTTTTTTTTTATTACAAAACTTTATTCATTTGTCCTTACTGAATACACCTTATCGCCCCGTGTACGCGCAACTTTGTCACCCTGTATATGGAGTTGTAATACTGGACTTAATTGTAATATGTTACAGCTAACTTAATACAGTACTTCAACTGTTTATAATTAACAGTTTCTTTATTAAAAGTGTTATTTGCCTCATTTATATGTATCATTTTGTTTGTACAGCTTGTCTGAAAATATATTGTCATGTCAGCCCCTAGACGTCCACTGTTGGACATAGGCCACTCCCACTCCCACTCCCACTCCCACTCCCACTCCCACTCCCACTCCCACTCCCACTCCCACTCCCACTCCCATTCCCATTCCCACTCCCACTCCCAGCTCGAAATGTAGTCCAAACTCATCGCAATTCGAATAGTACGGAAATACTATTATTTGCAATATATTGCATACTAACCTTACCTACTAATGTATTTGAAAACTAAAAATGTTCATAACTTTTGATTGTGTTCACCGTTGCGATGAAATAAAGACTAAATGTTAAATTAAGCCCCATGTTTCTTTGAAAAGTCCATCAAAATCCGATCAGTAGTTTTTAAGTGATGCGTGCACAAACTCACAGACAAACAGACATAAATTCCAAAAATGATCGTAATGTGTTCTATTACTTATCCTTAGACCCCTCAATTTTTTTTTGTAAATATCTTCAATGTACAGACACGCGATGTTTACGATTTTATTTATTAGATTACTAACAAAATAAGCATTTTATTTCTCGATAATACCGTGCTACTAAATGTTCTGTGCCGACTTGAGATACTGACAAAAGTTTGTCTACTGTGTACTGGTTTATAGTTCGGAACTCCAAACGAGCTTTAGATAGTGTTCTATATTAGGTTTTTGAATAAAGAGCTCTCAGCGTTTACCCCAGGGTATACTTTTACAGTTCGTTTCAATGAAACAAAGTTTTTGGTTATTTATTTTTAGACTTCGTAGGCATAGAAGTGATCCGGTAGAGTAAATCCGGTGACCCTCGAGCCGAAGTTCAGAGGGGCAACGCCGCGAGCGTTTTAGGCACTATACGCAATTGCCCAGAGCTGGAGGAGATCTTTTAACTGTAACGGAATTTTTTTATTCCAACAATTATTCGATTTTTTTTTAATATATTATTAGTGTTATTCCCTACAATAAATTGTTCTAATATTTACATTGAGGTGAAGAATTCAGAGAATTTATCCGATTTAGGAGCTTCTAAATTATTTTCTCACGGTAAAATTATCAGTCAAGATTCGCAAGTAAATATAATTTGGCCCAAATTGAGGCCAATTTGTGCTGCTTGTTCTTGATTAATTTAACCGTTTTGTTTTTCAAACTAATAACAATTAATTTAATTATAAGTATGACAGTTTTTAGCATATTTTTTTTTCCTGATGGGTTTACGCTTAACATCAATCACACCTAAATGGTAAGTGACAATGAGGCCTAAGGTGGAGCGCGCTTACCCAGAAGATGCCTATTCACTCTTCCTTTAAAAAGATCCAAGTTATACTTGTCCGGAAATACCCAAGCTGGCAGAGAGTTCCATTCCTTAGCAGTTCGCATTATGAAAGAGGAAGCAAAACGCTTCGTGCGAGAGCGTGGTGTGTATACTACATAAGGATGAGGTCCCCCCTTCGCACTGATAGTCCGGTGATGGAACGGAGATGGGGGAATCAAATTGTGCAATTCCTGGGCACACTCCCCAAAATATAACCTGTAGAAAACCGAAAGACAGGCCACACTGCGACGATGTTTGAGACTCTGTAATCTTTCCTACTAATATTATAAATGCGAAAGTTTGGATATTTGGATGTTTGTTACTCAATCATGCTTCAACCACTGGACGGATCGGGATGAAACCTTCATACATATAGATTGGGTCCTGGAATAGGACATAGGATAGTTTTTATCCCGAAAAACATCCGATTCCTACGGGAAATACATAATAATTTGTGATGTTAAGTTGTCCACGCGGACGAAGTCGCGGGCAACAGCTAGTATATATAATATGACTTGCTTACGACATTTAATACAAAAATGCGCACATGATCAGGATTTGAACCTGAGACTAGATGTAGACATGCTAAACACAAGCCTCCTCATTAGAATGCCTCTTTTGGTTGGCTGTCCATTGGGGGATTGGCCATAATCACCACGCTTGGCAGACGGATTGGTGATCGCAGTAATGATCTTAATATACACAGGAGAACGCTGCTGCTCGTCCCCGGTGAATATTATTATACCTATGACTTCCTTACGACACTTTTAATAGAAAATTCGCACATGAGCAGGATTTGAACCTGAGACTGGTCTGTACTAGAGATACAGTCATCATCAGCCAAAATACATCCACTGCTGAACATATGCCTCCCCAATAGACTGACATTTTTTGTGGGCAGTTCATTGGGCGAAATGTCGTAATCACAACGCTTGGCAGGCGGATTAGTGATCACAGTAATGATCTTGATATACACAGGAGAACGCTGCTACCTGTCCCTGGTGAAATCGCTTAGTCTTCGGCTCAAGGAAACAAAACTTAAGGTAGTGATCGAAAATTAAGATAAACAATTGAACAATATTGTATGCCCATGGGACGGGACATAGCTGAGCTTTATCTATGACGTCATATTATTTTTTATATACTCATTATCTGCAATAAATATATTTGGTATTAACCCTTCTATACATATATTCTTTATTTTAAAACTAAATATAGTAATAAATGTTGTGTATAAAGGCGAGCTTATCTCTTAAAGAGTTTACTTTCAGCCAACCTTACAGAGTGTGAGACAAGACAGTAACAACGAGGGAGGGGAAATAAGTGTATAATAGACTACAAAATAACTAAATATCTGAACTACTTTACTGATATATAAAATATATATAATAAATAATAACATAACTATAATAAACATAAATAAATACATGCTACCATATTACATTGTGTGTGACAGATATTGCTCTTTTAGTTTTAAAGCACGTAAAAACTAAAATTTAAGAATATTAAGTGTCATTGACGAAAAAAAGTGTTTCTATCAGGTTATTTTTGTCTCCACTGCAGGAGCACAACCCTCTCTCATCTGCCGGAGACATTTCCCGCCTCCTCACCATTCTCCCCCCGCAACTCCTCTAAGCGAGGATCAACGGAGGTAACTGCAAAGACACCTACCAGTGAAGGTAGGGCAAGTCCCAGGTCATGAATTTACGCTACCTTGGGCCCCAGACAAATTTAATTAAAGAAGTAAAGAGTCAAAGTAGGAAGAGAGTTCCCACTTTCCCTCTAGCAAATGGGAGTGTAGCAATGAAACGGTGACCAAAGTGGTCAAGGTTGGGGGGTTGGGGGGTTTGGTGTGGCCAAGATAAGCCTGGCCACCTAATTGAACACCACGGACATATTTAGCGCCTTTGTGACGCAGTGAGCTGTGACGGAGTAGCTGAAGGCTACTTCGTATAGTAGTGCCAATAATAGGCATGGCAAAAACGCTTAAACGCTCGGAAATTGTGACGGTTCGCAACCAGATCTCCATAATATACCGGACGGTTCACGCAATTTAGATCCGATAACATGAGTTCACGTTCCCGATCCCACCGTGTGCACTCCCACAGAATGTGATGAGCGGTTTGATCTGCCGGAGACAGACGGAGGATTTGGCCTACACTCCCCGCGCTGACCAGACGGGTTGGGGAGGCCTGATTGATGTTTTATAATGTATTCCCTTAGTCGCCTTGTACGACATCCACGGGAACAGTTGGAGTGGTCCTATTCTACTCTACAGGAAAGCACACGGCAAGTTTCTATTTCTATTTCCATTACTTATATTTAAATAAAGTTTTAAACCACTCATTTTTGTTAATCATAACATAATATAATATAATATAATATATGATTATTTCATGAAGAACGTCATAAAATAACAGATAACTCCCGAGAGCTGGGTAGATTTAATTTGCGAGGACTCTGTCTTGAGTTATGGTCTTTTAAGCATCTATAAAGCTGTTATATGACGAATAAACCTACATTGTTTATTATGCAGCTATGACGGATAAGAGAACCTTATATTTTAATAGGTAGTGTCAAGTTTGCCTTTCAGGATAACTTTGCCCTTTTTTGCAAATGTTAGCATTATACGAACCAATTTGAAGAAAAAAAACGTCAATAAAAATTATCATCGATGATCCGAGTGGTTTCCGGTAGAGTAGAATAGGACCACTCCAACTCTCCCCGTGGATGTCGTACAAGGCGACTAAGGGAATACATTATAAAACATCAATCAGGCCTCCCCAACCCGTCTGTCCAGCGCGGGGAGTGTCGGCCAAATCCTCCGTCTGTCTCCGGCAGATGAGAGAGGGTTGTGCTCCTGCAGTGGAGACAGAAATAACCTGATGATGACGTGATGTACTTACTCACTACCTTATGATGATCCGAGTAGGTAGATCTATTTTTAGTACTTACAACATGCTGGCATAGTATGGACAATCCGTTGGTATCTGTGTAACAAAGGAGGCTTCATTTGAACTCCACATCTATCTTATCTATACATTGTATCTTTGCACCCGTATCTTAATAATTTTTTCCTATTTTCATTGGCATAAGGTTGCCTGGAAGAAGTCGCTATAAGCGATAAGGCCGCCACTTGTAAATTTACTGAATATTTCTGTAATTTGTGTGCATTAAAGTATATTCATTTTATTCACATTTTTGAGGCCATTGGATAGAGGGCATTATAGCCAACAACTTTTGTGAAAATCATTTTTTTCTGCTCCCCTACTTGACCTTCTAAAGTGACAGAACTTCCCGGTACTTGTATAGCAGCAGGGGTGTTATCTTAACACTCAATTTTTTGGATAGACAGCATAATGGCGAGTTTTTGTATGAACGTTTTAACGAATGTTTTAGAACTTTAGTTCTCGTTAGTTTTTAAAACCCTGGAACCCGGAGGCATGTCCACATTAACAAGTACATTTGATGGCATTGCCCGGAAATCTCATTACAAAAAGGAATAATTTTAACTGTTTTCATCGGCTATTGGTAGATAAGGTAACCAACTTATCATATTTCCCTAATAAAATATGTACAACTTTGCCCATTTCTTCCAAACGAACAACTTGTACGAAGTAACCGCCTCAAATAGAGTCGTATTTAGCTCAACACAAAATTTGAACTAAAACGTTCAACTATAAATAACACTGACATTCAACCTTTTAAAAACTATGGCAATAAAAAAGAAATATTCCTTCGGGAAGTTGGGCAAAGTTGAGCAATAAATGTGTAACTGTGTAATTGGCCGGCGATTTATGGGCGTTCGGTACATCTTCGGGACACTTCGGGACATTTCGGGAGAGCTGGAAACTTTGCCCGTAAGTTCGTGTTTTATGTAATTCGCAAGTTTATAAGTGTCCGTTATTGTTAGATTGGACGGAAAATTGAATAACAGTGTGGCCTCAAGTTTCTAAATATGATATGTATTTATAGTTACGATTACGAGGAACATTATATATATTTGTAGTCACACTTTTGCTTCGTATTTTTTATAATTATTGTAGTGTATTCTTTTTTAACTATACTCCCAAAATGTATTTACTCATCTATGTATTGTATGTGTATGTATTGTGTTTTTTTATTATTGTATTATTATTTATTTGTTGTATATATATGTGGAGAACCATAAAAACTTAATACTTATAACTTATTTTATTTTATTTATTATAGTCATATAAGTACCTATTTATCATTTAAATTTCCTAATCAGCGGAACCTACAATTTCTCTGGCATAATATTTTTCTACCCAAAGGTTGTCTGGAAGAAATCGCTTAAAGCGATAAGACCGCCTAAATTGTATTATTTGTAACTTCTATAACGTGTAACTGTATTTGTTTGTGCAATAAAGTGTATTGTATTGTATATTGTGTCTAAAACAAGCTATGTGTTCTGAATGAACTGAACCACTGGGCGGGTCGTTGAATGAAAATGCCAACTTGGTTGAGAGATTTTTTTATTCGAGCTGACTGATTTCAGAATGCTCAGTTCCCGGATGGCTCTCTATTTAGTTTATAACTAGCTGTGCCCGCGGCTCCGCTCGCGTGGACTATTCACTCTCAATCCCACGCCAACGCCCACGCCCACTTCTACTTCCACTACAGTTCCCAATGTAGTCCTAACTTATCGCAATCTGAATTGCATCGAACATTTTAAATCTACTTTGTTATATTGCATACCCACTAATGTATTAGAAAATTAAACAAATCCATAACTTTTGATTAAAACGATTGCGATGAAATAAAGACAAAAAATTACTCCGAGTTCAGCCCTAAGTTTTTGTAAAAAGTCCACCAAAATCGGTTGTTTGTTGAAAAATCGGTTTCATAAGCCTCAAAAACAAAAAGTTAAAAAAGAAGTCAAAATTCCAGTTTTTTTTTCAAAAACTCGTAATGTTATGAATATTAATTCATATTAATGAGCTATTAACCGCCGAATCCTTCGCTCTTTCGTTTGATTGCGCAGTTAATTTAATGAAATGAATTTTAATTTAGCAAAAAGTAAAACTGAACGGAGTTCTCGTTTACATTGTAGGGTGCGTTTTTTTGGAACTCTTTTATGGTAAAAAAATGCTGTATAAAAGTGTTGTTTTTTGAGGAGGGCAAAGGAGGGGTAAGCTTTTTATTTTACAAAATTGACTGTATATATATATAATAATTATATATATTTTACTAGCTTTTGCCCGCGACTTTGATATTTACACATCTTCAATGCTTTTAACGATTAATTTGGTTTCCCGTAGGAATGAGACGTTTTTCGGGATAAAACTATCTTATGTCCTATTTCAGGAACTAAGCTCTATGTGTGTCAAGTTTCATCCCGATCCGTCCAGTGGTTGAAGCGTGATTGAGTAACAAACATCCAAATATCCAAACTTTTGCATTTATAATATTAAGCGGGATGATGGGATGGGATAATGGGATTGTATACAATATTAAAAGGAAGCACTTGCTGATATTCGGCTGGATCTGGACGATATTTAATTAACAGCTGATTAAACTATTTTATTGTAGTAGGTGTGAGTAAATGTGTGTACCGTGAATGTGTGTCAGCGGACATTAATTAAATGAAAGGCAAATTAAACGGACAGAGCTGTAGGCATATGCAGTGATGGCGGCTGGAAGAGAAAGAGATAGTAACTTTTTAACTCTAATATAGGAGGCAATGATATGCACATACGCGCCGACCTTTTAGCGGGCGACACACAGTCGACGGATAAGGACTTTTTAATGACAAAAATCTGCCACTCATGCACCGATGACCTGAAGAAGGTGGCCGGAAGCGGCTGGATGCGGAGGGTGGAGGACCGGGTGTGGTGGCGTTCATTGAGGAAGATCTCTGTCCAGCAGTGGACGTCTAAGGGCTGATATGAATAAACCTGCAGCGCCTTGATGACACTTAAGGAGGGTGGCCTTATTCTAAGCCGGGAACTACATAGTCATAAGTTAAATGAATGATAAATCAGCGTAATTAATGGTTGACACTATGAGCTAAATATATATCCTATGTGGAAAACGTCCTGTATTTCGCGCTAAATCAGTGCCTAGGTTTAAACACAGCGCAGAATTAATGGTATCGAATAATGTAACGAATAGGTAAATGTAAAATTTAAATAGGTACTTAATTCCAAAGGCTAACAGTTTAAATTTATGACGAGATCGTCTAATTTAAATTCGATTCGAAATTTGTTAAATTATTTGAATTTCCATCGACAACAATTCTGTTTGTTTAGGGTTATTTGGAAATGAAATAGTTGGATTCGGAATAATGAGGATATTAAATTATGGCTAGAGGAAGTAAAGTACGTCTACTGCTGAACATTAGAGCCTCCCCAGAATGCCACTTTTGGTGGACTGTCCAATGGAGATTTGCCATAATCACCACGCTTGGCAGGCGGATTTTTTGAGGCCATCACCAATTTGATCCTTGAAAGTTCTTCTAGGACGACCTATAGCTGTAATTCCTTCGACATAAAATATAATATTTTCATTTATTTCTACGAGTTTAATAAATTTTACCATTCTTATGGACTTTTGTTCCAAGAATTACATGTCATTTTCCATGGCAACAAATTTTCCTGTTGATAAAATATCCGTTACTCAAGCGAGCCATGCACTAGTAAAACGTTTCAAAGGGAAATAATTATTATATGCACTTAACGCAAAACCCCTTTGTTACTTTAAATATACTTTATGTTACTATCAGTGCAGGCTTCAAAATATTGTGATTTATGTAATGCACTCAAATTATATCAATTCATTACTATATTATATTTATTATATATTATATGCCGTGTGGTTCCGGTAGAGTAGAATAGGACCACTCCAACTCTTCACGTGGAGGTCGAACAAGGCGACTAAGGGAATACATTATAAAACATCAATCAGACCTCCCCAACCCGTCTGGCCAGCGCGGGGAGTGTAGGCCAAATCCTCCGTCTGTCTCCGGCTTGTAAATTGTATTCTCTAGTTATTATTTTAATTTTTTTCAATTTTCTTGGTTTGTAGTTTTTCCTGTTGTGTGTGCCAATTATGGCAGTAAATAAATGTTTTTTCTTTCTTTTCTTTCAAATTTAAAGTCTAATTTTGATTTGGGGCCAAAATAAAATTATGTTCATCCTATTTTTGAACAATATTTCTTTAACATTGACATTGACCTGAAAGGCTTAGTATTGTAATGGGGGGGAGACACGTCTGCTTAGTAAGACTATCATAGTCCATTATTATCATAGACGATACCGGAAGAGCCTGCGGCCAACAAACAGATATCTACAAAGTAACGAATTCTCATATGTATGTGTCTAACTTTTTAGTTCCAAGCCAAGTTGTTTGTGCACTCGCCTCACGTTCATGAGGTCCTGGTACAAACCCCGTCCGTACCAATGAGTTTTTCCAAACATAAGTACGGTTTATTTATAATTACCACAGGATTTTCAGTGAAGGAAAACGTAAGAAAACCAGCATATGCCAAAGAAGATATTCTAAGGCGTATGTGAAGTCTACCAAATCGGCTTGTGGAACCGTTGGATAGGTGTTTGGCACAAAAAATCCGGAACGGTGGAAATGTCGGACGCCAGGTCTTCCTAGCCCTACAGAGGATAATCATCATCAGCCTAAATACGTCCACTGCTGGACATAAGCCTCCCCAATACAATACCACTTTTGATAAGTTATCCATTAGGGGATTTGCCATAATCACCACGCTTGGCAGGCAAATTGGTGATCGCAGTCATGATCTTACCACACACACACACAGGAAAACGCTGCTGCCCGTCCCTGGTGCAATCCTTAGTCGCCTTGACGCCACCCACGGGAAAGATAGGGGTGGCCCTATTCTAGGCCGGGGACCACACGGGGAACCAGAAGATAAGAGATGAAGGCATTACTAAAAGTCAGCAAAGTGTATGTCTGTTTTCGAGAT
This sequence comes from Esperia sulphurella, assembly GCA_947086405.1. Lineage (NCBI taxonomy): Eukaryota > Metazoa > Arthropoda > Insecta > Lepidoptera > Oecophoridae > Esperia > Esperia sulphurella. The sequence goes on from OX352282.1 coordinate 8,363,518, forward strand.
ATATTTTTTGCCCGTAAAAACTTAACGTAACTAAAATTTCCAGGGACGGGGCAAAGTTTCCGCCTGTGTCGGATACGACCGCAGGACGTGTTTTATTTCGCGTTTGCTGGATTTAACCCGTTGGACGTAATGTTTATTTTACGTCATATAATACTGGGTGATAATAAAATGTCTGTTAATCTTTTTTCCAGTCACTCAGTACCACATTTGGAAATCATTTCATGAAAAAAAAAGACAAGTCTGGTTTTTTACTATTTTGAATTTTAGATGAATAAAATGGGACATTTCTTAAACGTATGCTCACTACTCGCGGCATGGAGTGGCGGGTAGCGGAGAGGTGTGGCGGGTAGCGGAGAGGTGTGGCGGGTAGCGGAGAGGTGTGGCAGGGAGCGCGATGTATTGTCCATAAAGTCGCATGTTTTTCGGAAAACTTGGAACCGTTTACCTTTTTTTTTACTTAAATGAATAAAAAATACAAAATGAACAAGCCCACGCCCACTCCCACGCCCACGCCCACGCCCACTCCCACGCCCACGCCCACGCCCACGCCCACGCCCACTCCCACTCCCACTTCCACTCCAATTCCCACTCACAGCTCCAAATGTTATCAATAATATGTATAAAGAGAAGGGATGCGTGTGCGTGTGTGGAAGGAGGGGATTTTGATAAATGTACCTAGTGTTCTCAGGTGCAGTTCAAACAATGGCCTTGATTTTTGATCAAACCCCTCACGAAACACAAAGGTTGACTGGAAGAGATCCCTAAGTAGGATCTACCTTTGTACAGTCTAATTCCTATTTTACTATTGTTGTAGTTGTGACTTTTGGTACAATAAAGCGTTTACATACATACATACATTTATGAGCGGAGAAAATAAAATAATATATTTTATATTTATTTTTATTATCGATGGGTTTGCGCTTGACCTCAATATCACCTGATGGTAATGATGAGGCCTAAGGTGGAGCGCAAACATTTATCTAATCCCACACTAGAATTTCCTCCTGTGCTATGGGAATTAAATAATGAAATGAAATAGTTTATTTCTTATATATACAATGCCGTGTGGTTTCCGGTAGAGTAGAATTAGGACCACTCCAATTCTTCCCGTGGATGTCGTACAAGGCGACTAAGGGAATATATTATAAAACATCAATCAGGCCTCCCCAACCCATCTGGCCAGTGCGGGGAGTGTAGGCCAAATCCTCCGTCTGTCTCCGGCAGATGAGAGAGGGTTGTGCTCCTGCAGTGGAGACAAAAATAACCTGATGATGATGATATACAATACAGCTAGAAACTATATAAGTGCAGCATTTACATTACTGAAAATAAGTAAATTTCTTACATTAAACCATATATATACCAAGTGGTGCTAGAACATAGTGCGCTGGTATCCATGCTAGGCGAGCCTGTGTACAGACACCAGCGCCCTCCGCCGGAGGCTAGGTTGTTGCATTTACGTACATGATAACTACATAATAATATAATTGTTCTAATACTAATATAGATGTATGTGTATATATAGTGTGTGTGAGTGGGGGGGGGGGGGGGGGGGGGAGTGTATAGGTGTGCACGATGTATGCATGTATGTATTAAATAAGGATAGAACAATTCACAAATATAACATCCAGACAGCGACCAGCATTTGTTATCGAGTGCAAAGTGGGTATCGAGCTTACGACCTCTGCCGCTCGAGTACAATGACCAATCCACTAGGCCAACGGGGCGGTGAACATAGAACAGGGCCAGGAATTTCTTATAGATCTCATCATCATCAGGTTATTTTAGTCTCCACTGCAGGAGCACGACCCTCTCCCATCTGCCGGAGACAGACGGAGGATTTGGCCTACACTCCCCGCGCTGGCCAGACGGGTTGGGGAGGCCTGATTGATGTTTTATAAATTTTGTAATGTATTCCCTTAGTCGCCTTGTACGACATCCATGGGAAGAGCTGGAGTGGTCATATTCCACTCTACCGGAAACCACACGGCAGGATCTCATAATTTCACAATTCTTTTTATCATAATTTTTTCTCACCAAATTCTTTTTCAATTCCTTTACTGTACGAGCGGCGCAGGTGTGGAATAAACTTCGGTCTATCATTCGAGATACGAGTAGTACGTCGGTGACATCCTTTAAAACTAAACTAAAAGAGCACTATCTGTCTCACTCAGTATAACATGATATGTATGTATATATATATATACCTACGTACCTACCTATACCTATGTCACACATTCACACCAATTATCCAATCCCAAACTAGGCAGAGCCTGTGATATGGTTACTAGATAACGGATAGACATACTTAAATAAATATATAAACATCCAAGACTTGGGTACAAACAATCATATTAATCATACGAACATTTGCCCCTAGCGGGATTCGAACCCGCAACCTCCGGCGTGGCAGTCCGAGAGCTACCCCGTTCCGCCACGGAGGTTGTCATATATATATACACACACATATAATATGTATATATGTAAAGTAGTTTCAGTATTTAGTTATTATGTAGTATATTATGCACTTTTTGTCCCCTCGCTCTTAGTGCCTTGTCTCACACCCTGTAAGGTTGGCTGGAAGAGATCTCTTTTAGAGATAAGCTCGCCTTTGTACACAAAATTTGTAACTGAATTTACTTTTAAAATTTGTGCAATGAAGAATATAATCTCACAATTCGTTTGCCAAGACTTCAGGATGAGAATGGAGAGCAAAATAAGAGCTAGTTTAAAAATTCTAAACTAAACAGAGCGGTAAAAAGAGGATTGTGTGAAACACGGAATGCTAAGGATTTACAACTGCGTTGGGATTACGGCAGTTTTTCTTTGTAACGTAATGTCTAGATATTCCAGTGCAGCTTGGACTATAGGGCTAGGTTATAGATACTTAGACACAGCGAGCGTTACTAAAAAGTTGCAGAAAAATTCTTATTCGAGTCAGCAGGCTGATCTGAAGCAACTCCGATTATATAAGAAGCAATTATATTATTGTTTTAATTTTTTGTTTTGATTTATTGATTTATTTTTAAGCTGTGTATGACTATTTTGACTTACCTAATGAATTTATTTGCACATATTTTAATATTTTGACTTTTTAAATTGATATCTGGAACTTGACATGTACATTATTGCTTTATATTTTTTGTTTGACTTATTGATCTATTTTTAAACAGTGTATGACTATTTTGACGAATTTGATGAATGACTTACCCTAATTCTATGTACTATTTTAATATTTTGATTCATCATCAGGTTATTTTTGTCTCCACTGCAGGAGCACAACCCTCTCTCATCTGCCGGAGACAGACGGAGGATTTGGCCTACACTCCCCGCGCTGGCCAGACGAGTTGGGGAGGCCTGATTGATGTTTTATAATGTATTCCCTTAGTCGCCTTGTACGACATCCACGGGAAGAGTTGGAGTGGTCCTATTCTACTCTACCGGAAACCACACGGCAGATATATTTTGATTATTTAAATGTAATTGAATGTTTAATAGAGTAATGTATTTTATATAGTCAGAAGGATATTGTTAAATTTTGTCATAACTAGATTAAGGAAAATGATTTGTAACTCAATTGTAATATTTATAGGAGGCTAATAATAATAAATAATAATAATAATAAATTATATTATGATTGTCCGAAACAACCTCGCTTTAAATTTTTAATTGTCGCAGCCTACATATTGGAATTAATAAGCATCTTATGTTTTACATAATATTATAGAAGTTAGAACAGAAACTAAAGCAGTGTATATTTCATTCCAGATTAATAGTCCTATGAAAACAAACGCATTTGCGTCTCGAAAACAAAATACACAATAGATGGTGTTCCTAAGTGGACTGCAAAGTTTACATGGTAATACAAACCTGTTTTTGCTGCTGGTGACCCTTTCATGTATATGTTACCGAGACGTAAATAGCGTTGGTTTTCATAGGACTATTAATCTGGAATGAAATATATGCGAGTTTTCGACAACTTTAAATTTGCATAACTTTTGATTGATTGAGCCGTTTGCAATGAAATAAAGCCTATATGTTACACCGAACTGAACACTGTTTCTGTGAAATGTGCATCAAAATCGTGCACAAACAAAACAGATAAACAGACAAAAAAATCCAAAACTTATCAAAATATGTTGTAACTTAGGCCCCCAATTTTATTTTGCAAATATCTTCAGTGTAGAGACACGTGAAGTTTACGATTTTCTTTATTATATAGCTACTAGAATTTCTAAATTGAAGTACATAACCTTTCATGTAAATATAGGACTTTTGAATGTCGTTAAAAAATATTACTCTTATGGCCAAAAAGTTGCGTTTCCACCTCTCCAGCTCGAGAAGGACGATTTTGTTGCGCAAAAACTCGCAGCAAATTCGCACAAACAACGTACTTTTTTTTAATGTATTATTTTATTATTACATTCTTTTTAGCGTCAAGCCCCTAGTAGCAGTTTTAATTTTTTTGACATATCTGTATTTATCATCATCATATCAGCGCTTTGACGTCCACTGCTGGACATAGGCCTTCCCCAATGAACGCCACCACACCCGCTCCTTCGCCCTCCGCATCTGTATTAGCTAAGGAATAATCGGCTGGCGACACTTTCCTGTTCCAGACAGTATATTCTTTTAAAGTTCCGTCTATATGATTCCGCTAGTTTCCCCACACTATCCTCACCCGAGGCATTATGTTCCGCCACACACGGGGCGAGGAGTGACGGGCTAGTTATATTAGGATTATGCAACTAACAGCCGGATTACTGCGAGCTCGTTTTTAATAAAAAGCTGCAAGTTTTAGACTAAAAACTTTTTGCTGCAAAACTTTTTGAAGACGTAACCAGCGTCTTTATGGAAGCTGAAAGTTGTTATAAATAACGTTCAGCATCTTACGTAAGAAAACGGTGACGATGTTTTTCATTTGTATCTCAAGGAGTGCTGCAAATCAATTTATCTGCTCGTGTAATAAAAGTGTAGCATGGAAAAATGAATATAGTGTATAATGGCAGCCTTATCGCTACCAGCGATTTCTTTCAGGCAACCTTCGAGGAGTGGAAGTGGGTTTAAACATTTATGTAAAAGACCTTATACTGCCCGGTCTGGATGTTGTCTATATTATATGGCGCACAGGAAAAAAATCCTAGTTTTGTTTCCTTTTTCATAATACGAACTGCTAAGGAATGGAACTCTCTGCCAGCTTGGGTATTTCCGGACAAGTACAACTTGGACCTTTTTTAAGGAAGAGTGAATAGGCATCTTCTGGGTAAGCGCGCTCCACCTTAGGGCTGATTATCATTTACCATCAGGTGAGATTGTGGTCAAGCGCAAGTCAACAATAAGAAACCAACCGCAAATGTTTCTTCTCTTAGTCTTGAGTTTCATGAATAAAGAACTAATTGAAAGTTTAAAACTGCTGAAGTTTTAATTTAAACTGCTGTGAATAAAACTTTACACAAAAGAGGCCAAATTGTAAATACACTAGCTTTTAAATTTAAAAGCTCCAAACGTGTTCGTTGCACTGGCTTGCACAACAACATACCCTGAATAAAAAACAGTTGTTAATTGTAACATGAGAAGTGCAATAAGATCTTGATTAGATTAGATTAGATTTATTTATTTCACTTTTACATCTTAAAAAATCAATTTTACATGTCATTATAATATGGTAAAAGGGATCGTCATAAAATAAAATAATGTATAAATTACAATGTCAACAATTTAAATAATGGCATGGTATATAACATACTATCTATGTCAGTATATAATATCAAAATAAAAACAACTTAAAATACACTTGGTATTCAATTATCACAAATTAAATTAAACGTCAGAGGGCCCACCAATTTCATTTTTTAGAAAATTCATTTATGGAATAATATTCATTTTCCAACAAAATGTTCTCTTGAATTAATTCTTGTTCCCTTCCACTAACTCAACTTGTTTACTTAATCATAGTTTAGTTTCAAATAATCATAAAAATGATCACAACAAACACGACAAAATACCTTAGTTGACTAGTTTTTTTTTAGTGTAGTTACTTATATTGTGTTCAGAAAGTTGAAATTTTAAATTTACTGTCACTATAGAAAATGTGTGTATGTAAACGCTTCATTGTACCAAAATTAACAAAATATGAATAAAACTGTGTACAAAGGACTTTCTACCTTAGTGAAATGAAAAAAGGACTAGTATAATGCGTTTAGTACCAAATTTTGAAAAAGATACGTACTACATATATACCTACAATAGATGCAATATATACATAGCCCATCTAAGAATAAGTAAATAATACAAATATATATATATATATTTATTATATATACATAAACCCATATACATACACTTAACATATGTTTATATACACTATTGAAAAATTATTGTCAATAAAATATATGTAAATTTTATATACAGCACACCTGTTTCAACAGTGATACATCTCTAAAAAGACGATTTCACAGAATAGGCGAAAGAAAAACTGATACTGGTCATATGTAAATGAACGTCGTCATTTGACGTCAAAAAGAGAATAATGTATTCCAATTTTGAAAATAAATATTTTGATTTTGATTTTGAAATAGTTATCAATAATTTCATTTACAGATAATTTTAAGTACACCATGAAACTATTATAAAACGACCAGGATCAGTTTTTCTTTCGCCTATTCTGTGAAATTGTCTTTCTAGAGATGTATCACTGTAGAAGCAGGTGTGCGGTATATAAAATTTACATATATTTTATTGACAATAAGTTTTCAATAATATTCTGACGTTCGGATAAACTCCCCGCGTCCGCGCTCATCCCTCGCATGTCGTCGTGAATTGTACGATCTATAATCTATTTATCGTACGGCTTTTACAATTCTGTGTGTTGGTCGTTTTCATACGAACTCGTTAACCTATTTTATGGCACTGGCTTTACGATTAAGGGCATCACTATAATAGGCTAGCAAGCTATGGAGATGGTTATGCTTTGGGGTTTCTTTGAAGGTTTTTTGAATGATTCGTAATGAAGAGAACCGACGACGAACGATATGTGAACGGTGTTGTAGCGTTAATTGGGGACGGCATATGTCCAGCAGTGGACGTCTAAAGGCTGATATGATGAATATAATAGGTTGAAGAGTTTCCTAAGGGTAAGCTAGGGTAACGCACATGCTCTGGACGAATTGGCTTTTGCATGGACTTTTAAATAAAGCCCTACTAGTTGATTGAACGGGATATTTTCGGAATTTTTCCGGGAATGTGGCTCTGATCCCGCTCTGGCCTTTGTTTACAATAAGAAACTATATGTTAGTTTTATGTCGAATACAAAATAATGAAGTAACAGGGAATCGATTTTTCTATTAAAAAATAGCCCAGCCCTAGCCCAGGCCCTAGCAGAAAACCAGCGCTGCACAGCATCGTCCACCCCTTAATTTTAAGAGATGTTATAACCTAATTTAATTAATAATATCTATAATAATAATAATAATGAATATATACATAATTGTTGTGTAAGTGAATAAATATATTTTCTTTCTTTCTTTGTATTAAATATCGCTCCGCTGTCGTTATTCCGACTGTGTACATTAAATTGTACTTGTTTTCATGCGATAAGTTTGACTACTTTAGACGCTCAAATAAATCTGGCTGAAAGTATAGATACAGATAAATATCAAGATGCAGATAAGAATAATCATTTATTTAAACACGCATTAGATGCAGGCAGTTCGCAGTGAGATGAATAAAAGGAGGTGCTTGAAAAGATTGATGGATGTAAGTGAGGCTAGTTAGTTGTGTCAGTATCGCGCAAAGTGGCGATACATCGACTCTGCTTACCCATCTGGGACCAAGGCGTGAGCATTATGTCTGTATTAGATACAGTTTTTGAGGTACAACTAAAAATATAAGAATGACATAATAATGCATTTAAAAGTCATGTTTTGATTTTATGAGAACCTATAAAAACTAACAATAATCAAGTGAATACTAACTGAGTTTCGCAAAAGGTCATTGTTATTTTAAATATTCACGGACTTTTGTCCAATAATCAAATAATTTTCTTTTTTAATATGTTAAATGAGCAAGGCCTTGCCTGTTGTTCCCGGCTTAGAATAGCGTTACCCCTAATCTTCCCGAGGGTGTTACTGCGATCACCAATCAGCCTGCCAAGCGTGGTGGACCACCCACCAAATGTGGCATTCTATTGGGGATGTGTGTGTTCACCAGTGGACTTGCATTGTGATGAATAGGCAAAAGAAAAATACCTAGCTTATAACTTCTAAAGTTATTTTCAAAATGATTGCTGTAAGGGATTATGTACATTTAGTTACACCTGTCTTTCCTTGTTCACAGATCACGCGTCATCTATAGTTGGAAACACTGCGAGACTAAGATGCCGTATAGACGGAGCGTCTTGCGGAGAGATGCATAGTATCAAGTGGTATAAGGCCGACGAACGAATCTATGTCTACTCCTCGTCTAAGGATGCTGCTATCAACAGGCCTGAGGGAGATATGATGGACAGGTTAGTACAAACCGTAATTTATTTCTCTACACTAATCTGTAATCGCGATATAGTCGTATGTGAGGAATAACAGTGGACCTAATATCGATCCCTGCGGTGCTTACCATTTTTAGTCGATATTAATAATATATTCTTTATTGTACAAATTTTAAAACTAAATACAGTTACAAATTTCATGTACAAAGGCGAGATTATCTCTAAAAGAGATCTCTTCCAGCCAAGGCACCAAGAGCGAGGGGATTCAGCGTGGTTAATGCAATGCAAAGCTAAATGTGAATCTTAAAATTATATTTTCATTTCCAGTTGGAAGCAGAACGTATAAATAAAGTATTTTTTAGCCGATTATTAACTTCTCGTTTTTGTTTTTGTTGTTTTATGAAAAGGTCGATGAATGTGAGTGAGGCTAGTAAAGTGTGTCAGGATCGCGCATAGTGGCGATATATCGTATCTGCCTACCATTCTGGGTCCAAGGCTTGAACATTACGTTTATATTTTGTTTAATGTAAGTTATTCTACCTACAACATGAAACCCTAGCTGATTTAATTAATGTTTATGCAACAAAATAGCAGATCACGTCTTGGGAGTTACGTATGTAAGATTATGCAACAACTTTATTACTTTTGCCATTGAAACAAATGTCACATAAAAATTTAAATTCGTTACACGTGTTTCCTAAATCACGCAGCAAATCTCCCATTCACTTCGTTTTATTTTCGGAATCACAAAAACAAAACACGCCCGAAGCTTCGTTACTTGAAAGAGAAGGTTTCGTAATGGATTTTATTAACGTAACACACAAGCATCCTGCTAAACACAATGGTAGATAATTAAATCAACAAAAGAAAGGAGATACAAGGAGACATGAAAACAAAAGGCATTAACTGAGTTGTCATACAACAAAGGAATAAAACCTTTGCAGACATCGCTAACATTGAAAACAATGAAAATGTTACATAATGTGTACCTACTAAATTATTCTGAATATTCTATTTCTTCGAAACTCAGGTTAAGTACTCTGATGGGGATCTTAAAGAGAAATTTACTCGTGTGAAAATTTAAATATATTGTACTTCACTTATTTTCTAATTCTGTAATGAAAATATCATAATCATATAATCCCTTAGAGGTCCACCACACCCGGTCTTTTGCCCTTCGCATCCAGCCACCTTCTTCAGATCCATCTCCACTTCAAAACTCGTTAGTCCCAACGGCCGTCGCTTCTACTAGTACTTCTGGCACGTCAGCTTGCTAATCATGTAGGCTATGTCGGTTAGCTTCGTTCTTCGCCGGATGTCCTTCAAAGAAACCACTTAAAAGAAGATTAAATACGTAAAGTTGATAGGTAAAATCGTTATCAAAGCGTATATTTGAAAACTTTACGAAACTATAGTTTTTTTTTGCCAAATTTTACACGAAGAGTATTTTCATTTAACTTCGGAGGTGGAGCTTGGCGACCTGTATTTACAGGTTACTATGTAACCTAGTTCAGGCACCAGACTTCACAAAAAATAATTTGTAGAGTAAAAAACCAAAATTTGTATTTGTATATTTGATCTCGGAAAAAAAAACCTGTTAGAATGTAATCTAATTGTATTGTATTAATATTGACTAACTGATGGATTCCACGCGATCATGCGCAAGAAAGTGGCCTCGCTGATGAGTATCTTATATCTTATCTTTTAATAGGGGGCCAGGCATGCCCGGCGACACGTCGACCCTGAGGGATCTTTTGTGTCAGCCCCTTTGTCTATGCTGTGCTTCCGTCCCCCACAGTTCGCTGCATAAAATCTATTATGCAGCTAAGGGGCAGAAGCCTGTACTCCTTGGGTTCTGGATAAGCCACACCCAGAACACTCATTCGCCTTGCAGCTAGTGCATTGCATTCACACAGCAGGTGCTTCACCGTTTCGCTGTCCTCTCCACAGGCTCTACAACTGACAGTCTCTGACAGTCCCATCTTATGTAGGAGTCGCTGATGAGTAGAGTGTGCGGCAGCACGAACAGCATCTTGAGGGTGGTGGGGGGTGGGGGGGGGGAGGCACGAGTGTCCTATTGCCAGCCACTGGACAGCGCTTTTGGTAGGTTACTTTCGTTTTGACATTTTAAATTTGCATTCTATTTTAGGTATTTAATATTAACATTTTAAATTGATTTATTTTTGCAATTTTTAATTAATTCTGTACTTTTAACTGACATTTATAATTCACTGATTTTCTATTGTACAATTGACTAAAAAAAAATATGACTTCCTACTAACCTAGTTTAAGACAAGAGAAGAATTATATATGGAATGTATATCTTTCTGAAATAAATAATTTTCATTTCATATTATCGTATGGCCTTTAAAAGATTCAAAAAAACAATTTCTGCTCAAAGATCAAAACTTAAATTGACAATCCACTTCTTGGCCTCCGGTGTTAACTTATTTAGCTCTTCCAAACCCCCAGGGAAACGTGTTGTGGGACACTTAGCAACAGTGTGGCAAAGGGTATGCTCCGGGCGCCCCGCAGTCACAGCTCGGCCAAGACTTTATTGCATATACACTTTATTGCATAGACAAATACAGTTACACGTTATAAAAGTTACAAATAATACAATTTAGGCGGTCTTATCGCTTTAAGCGATTTCTTCCAGACAACGTTTGGGTAGAAAATATTATGCCAGAGAAATTGTAGGTTGCGCTGATTAGGAAATTTAAATGATAAATAGGTATATGACTATAATAAATAAAATAAAATAGCAAATAAGTCATAAATATTAGGATTTTATGGTTCTACACATACATTACATATACATATACAACAAATGTATACAATACATACACATACAATACATAAATAAGTAAATAGATTTTGGGAGTATAATTAAATAAGAATACACTACAATAATTATAAAATATACAAAGCAAAAATTAATAGAATAGAAAGACTTTATTTAGCGAACACAAATACAACACAGGAATTAAAATTGACGACATACATATGAAAAAAAAGAAGCAAACAAATTACATAACCGTTAAAACAAAACAGATAAAAAATGCCACAGTGTTGTAGTGTGACGCCAAAAGGGTCCCCAGCTCAGCTTATGCTGTAGCGAGAGCTGCAGCGCTGCTTGTCAGTGAGGCCACCAAATGACTCACGGACGCAGTTGGTACATCGCAAGCAAGAAATGAAAAGATTTATATACTTATTAGATTTTATCCTCCGGTGATTTAAGCCTCAAAATCTCTCACAGGTACCAAATCACATATTATCAACAAATCTATTCTCAGTTCTATTCTCAAACACCACTACTTAATATTGCATACCATAATTGAATCCCTAATCATATTAATTGCATAACACCTGCAACCGTAAATGTCGCGCTGTCTAGACACCCTATATGTCCATTCCACAACTTTAAATTTACAGTGGAAATAATGCAATCTAACTTAGATATGCTCCTGAATGGGATGGATTCGACCGCAAATCACTTGGTGAATGCTGTCGTTCGTTTTACAACTTTAAATGTTCGGTTGAAATAATCGATATTAGCTTGAATGTGTTTGTAAGGACTGTGTATTGGACGGAAAATGTGTTTGGTTCCGGCGACGTAGATTGTAAAACTAATAGAATGTGTAATGAGATCCAAATGGCACGCCTATTCCGTGTAGTTTCAATTGTCAGTGGATTTCTATTTTCAGTTTGATTTTAGTATCATTTTGTTGTAGATTCTATTTCATGTTCAGTATCCTTAATATAAGTGGAAAATCCTGTGTGTTGCAGAGCGAGTGGACTGTATCCGTCAACGATCTCTATGTACTACTAGATCGAGCGTTCCAAACAATCGCTCTGTTCCACGCAAGTAGCCACAACTCATTCATATTCACTTTGAAACTTATGCAGTTACTACGCAGAACATTTAATTATTTACTTAATATTGACATTATTTAACCGAAGCGTCAATATTTAGTAAATAATTTAATGTTCTGCGTAGTAACTGCATAGGTTTCATTGTGAATGTGAAAGAGTTGTGGCTACTTGCGTGGGACAGAGAAATTGTTTGGAATCTAGTAGTACATAGAGATAGTTGGTATCCGTAAATATCCTTAGATAGGTATAACCTTCGATAGCTCCTTTGAACTCACTCAAATAAAATTCCAAAATTCGAAGTACGACGATGTCCTTTATTCAAAGGCCGTAGACAGTTTTCACCGTACTACAAACTTTTCCGTAGGAGTTTTCCGTAGATTTTCTTCCGTAGATGTCCTGTTTCCAGGCCGTTAGTCAGATGGCTAGGTAACCGTTATTTAGCTTGAACTAAATGACTTATTGCATTGAATGAATCAATTATCCGTATTGAATCCGCAGTCAATCCGTAGCGAATTGTCAATCCGTAGTGAATTATGAATCCGTAGTGAATTAACGCAAGGCGAGGCTTGCGGCTTTATATAGTCCCCGGACGGTTGAAGGTGATGGGGGTAGGACCAATCAGAGTGCAGGACTCATGGAACATTCGTCATAATCCATCAATTTCTAGAACCTTCCATGACCTTCCAGAACTTTAACTCAAACTAAATATCTCTCATGTACAGACAGACCAGTTACAGTTTTATTATAAGTATAGATATATTTACAGATGACGCCATTATATAATGTTTAAGATCTTTATTTTTCATTAAGAATTAAAACAATTCACTTACATGAAAAATGCTGTTATAACCAAGAAGGTTATGTATGTAAAGTAAGCGTACAAATATATTTCAATATTAAAAACTACGCGGGTATATAAATAAAAAGTGTGGAACATTACACTCATGCAATACTTAAAAATGTTTGTTACATTGGTGCACCAACCAATATTATTAGAGTACATGAAACTATCATAACTAGATGTGGCATTGACGGCATCTGCATATATGTCTAATTAAATGTGTTTGTGATATAAAATTTTAGTCCTTTTTTGAAAGTATACATACGTTTCGATTCTTTTATATCTTTTGGTAATTTATTATATAATTGGACACCTTCATAGACGATATTCTTCTTACCATAATTGGTTCGGGGTGGGCGTAGTGTTAAATTATTTGCATTACGTAGCGACATTTTTTGTACAGTTTGTTTTTTAGTGAAACTTATGTTTGTGCGTATATCTTTATTTAAATTTTTTCGTATTAGGATGCAAGTGTAATATACAGTTAGCTGTTTACAATTACTTAAGATATGAGGGAATTAAGTAGTTAATAAGTGCTTGTTGCTAGTTCTTATGCTTTTTCCACACTTTCCGTATCGTTTCTGTTCCGTTTTCGTTGCTGACAATATAAACTTTCTTGTTAATTAAGATCCATACGGTGGCCATTTTATTACTTTTTTTTTCAAATGTTGCCAGCTCAACTGCACTTATCTTCTTAAGGGGCCAGGAAGACCTGGCGACACTTCTTCGACCCTTCAGGATCTTTTGTGCCAAACCCCTGACCACCAACGGTGCCCCAAGCCGACTTGGCGGACTTCACACACGCCTTAGAATTTCTTTGGCATATGCAGGTTTCCTTACGATGTTTTCCTTCACCGAAAAGCCTGTGGTATTTATAAATAACCCGTACAAAAGTTTGGAAAAACTCGTCGGTTCGGGCTGGGTTTGTACCAGGACCTCATGAACGTGAGGCGAGTGCACAACCAACCACAGATAGCTCTGTACTCCACTTAACATTCGTTATTAATATTTCTTCCTGCATATAACTCAAATATAAGTTTATTTCAGCGAACAAAGCCACGGTTTATCACCAGTCTTGAGTTTTACTTGGTAATAAGAGCTGTGTATTCTAGCATATTTTTTATTTAACAACGCATAACTATACTCCTTTTATAGCCCCATAATGCGTGCTCGGAGAGAGCGCGATATTTCTCCGGTTATGAAATGTTCGGGAATATCAGTAAAAATCGACGATCTCTATGTACTACCAGATGGTGCTTTCCAAACAATAGCTCTGTTCCACGTAAGTAGCCACAACTCTTTCACATACTTTGAAACTTGTGCAGTTACTACTCAGAACATTTAATTATTTACTAAATATTGACATTATTTATAGCGTCAATATTTAGTAATAGTTAAATGTTCTGCGTAGTAACTGCACAAGTTTCATTGTGAATGTGAAAGAGTTGTGACTACTTGCGTGGAACAGAGCGATTGTTTGGAACGCTCCATCTAGTAGTACATAGAGATCGTTGGTAAAAATACACTTTTTGGCGTTCCGTAGTCGGTAGTCGATTATTTTAAATTAAATAGTTACCAATTCCAGCCTATGTCCTATGTCCAGCAGTGGACGTCGTTGATGACTGACATGATGATGATGATGAGTTACCAAATACCGATGCTTTGAGCTAATTTATATTTATGCTAGCTGTGCCCCCGTGGCTCTGCTCGCGTGGGCGACAGAATTATTGTTTCTATTTCATAAAGTTGAAATTTACTTAGTGAAAATCTACTTCCTCCTTACCTCCCGCACCCGAACCCTACCACCCTCATCCCTCCTACCCCATCCCCATCCCCACTCCAACTGCCACCACCGTAGTGCTAACTCATCACAATCTGAATTCCGATTAACATTATACTTCTTTAATATTCTGAACATTCTGGAAAAATCTGGAATATTCTAGAAAAGTCCTCAATATTGTCAATCACAAACGCACTTAACGCACTCAGCACAATTTCGAGTTTATATGGGCTTTACAACGTGTTAAAAAATTATAGAAGTATCCCATCACACATTTTTACCACCCACATCCACCCACCGTAACCAAACTCCCTTACTTGCAAGTGCAGACAAAGGGCTATCTACCACTGCAACCATAAGTGGGTGGCAGAGGGTGGTTATGGAGGAAAGGCTGGACATACATACACACATTTCCTTTTATATATATAATAGGTTAAAGTATATAAGCTATCTAGCGAAAAGCATTCAGCTATTTTATACCTGTATAGCTCCAAAGTGAGGTGTACTAACACCGATATAACTCCACTATGGATCTATTTTATAGCTTATGGTTGAAAATTTCGCCAGTGTGCTACTTGGGTATATAATAAGTTATGTAATACCTACTATCCTGCTAATATTATAAATGCGAAAGTTTGGATATTTTGATGTTTGTTACTCAATCACGCTTCAACCACTGGACGGTTCGGGATGAAACTTGGCACACATATAGGTTAGGTCCTGGAATAGGACATAGGATAGTTTTTATCCCGAAAAACATCCCATTCCTACGGGAAATACATAATAATTTGTGATGTTAAGTATTCTAATAGAACACAATTTATAAATAAATTATGTTCTAAATAGCATTCTATCACAATCTCAATCTTTTTACTTCGAAGCGACTATGTATAATATAAATTTACTTATTTTCAAAGCCACATCTTTATGTGGATAGATAATTATTTATATTTACTATAAAATACAATGGGTAATATACACCTAATCTATCACGGGCAATTGCGATCACCAGTTATTATATTGTTCCCAAACCAATAGTCAGGCGAAAACCGACGCTATTTGCGTCTCGGTAATGTACATGAAAGGGTCGCCAGCAGCAAAAACAGGTTTGTATTACCATGTAAACTTTGCGGTCCGTTTAGGAATACCATCTATATTGTTTTTGTTTTCAAGCCGCAAATGCGTTTGTATTCATACGACTATTAAAATGGAATGAAATATAAGACAGAGCACTTGGAGTAATGCCATTCTACGTTGCATAACCTGTGTTTCTACCAACGATCTCTATGTACTACTAGATGGAGCGTTCCTAACAATCGCTCTGTTCCACTCAAGGAACCGCCACTCGTTCATATTCACTTTGACACTTGTGCAGTTATTACGCAGAACATTTAATTATTACTAAATATTGACGCTATTTACCCGTAGCGTCAATATTTAGTATTATTTAAGTGTGCTGCGTAGTAACTGCACAAGTGTCAAAGTGAATGTGAACGAGTGGCGGTTCCTTGCGTAGAACAGAGCGATTGATTGGAACGCTCCATCTAGTAGTTACACAGAGATCGTTGCATATAACCTATTCTTGTAAAAGAAAGAAAGAAAGAAAGAAAAAAACATTTATTTACTACCATAATTGGCACACACAAGGAAAAAACCAACAAAGCAAGAA
Source organism: Esperia sulphurella (assembly GCA_947086405.1). Taxonomy (NCBI): domain Eukaryota; kingdom Metazoa; phylum Arthropoda; class Insecta; order Lepidoptera; family Oecophoridae; genus Esperia; species Esperia sulphurella. The sequence continues at coordinate 8,380,166 of OX352282.1, forward strand.
AATGGAAAAAAAATTCTTCGCGTTCCAAACAGTCGCTCTGCTGTTTGGAACGCTCCATCTAGTAGTTACATAGAGAACGTTGGTTTCTACCTATTAGTGGCACCCCACACTTTACGCTGGTATCATTAATCTTTAATACCTAAAGGTGTACTTTCCTTGTTATTAGCGAACGATGTACAGACAGAATAACGTTTTTAACGGTAAGGGAAGGTATTTTTAGATTAACTGTGTGAAATTTTTCACTGCTTTCACTTTGATCCTTATTGTTACGAGTATTTCTAAAATATATAAAAAATCAATTGCCGTACGTTAGTCTATCAAAAACTCGATAATGGCTCGGCCGATTTGAATCCTACTTCCTACTTATATTATAAATGCGAAAGTTTAGATATTTGGATGTTTGGATGTTTGTTTCTCAATCACGCTTCAGGACGGATCGTGATGAAACTTGGCACACATATAGGCTAGGTCCTGGAATAGGACATAGGATAGTTTTTATCCCGAAAAACTTCCCATTCCTACGGGAAATACTCAATAATTAGTGGTGTTAAGTTCACGCGGACGAAGTCGCGGGAAACAGGTAGTAAGTAATATATATTTTTGGGTTTGTTCGCCTCCATATTGGGATGGTTTATAGAAAAAAAATCTCCCAGGTCCCAATTGGTAACTAACTTTTATAACTAGTATTTTGTCTTTAAACTTTGTGGAATAGGCGACGTGAAGACTTGATGCAGTTTTCCAAATACTTACCAGCCCAACTGGATTCTTCTGTCAGCTTCCCCATCGAAATTGTTCCTGCCCAACTGTATTGTCTGTCCTAGGTAGACGTACTCCTGAACAACTTCGATATTGACATTGTCGACATTGACCGATTTTAGGTAGACGTGTGAACTGGACATGAGTTTCGTCTTGGTCACGGCCTAAGACCTACTTCTCTAGAACAGCAGTTGAGGCTATTCAGGGATTTCTTATAAGATAAGATAAGATTTTATTTGCTATAGAATAGGGTACAGTTCAATAGATGGTCATTATGAGGCTACTATCTCCTAATTCTGCTATTTACAAGAGCATGCAAATATTTACATTAATAATAAAAATACTTTTCAAATACTTAAACTAAACCTATTTTTTTTCTTTGTGCGATAAAAATTCTGCAACGGAATAAAACGCATGCTGAATTAGCCATTTCCGAAGAGAATTTTTAAACATATTTAGTGGTAATTCCTTTATAGATGCCGGTATATTATTGAATATGGTTCTATATTCTTATGCCTACCCCATACTGGCCCGTCTTGATGATACAGCCTGTATTATAGTACAGGAGCCTACGTGCTTGTTTCTGCCACCACGTACTAACATTATCAGCAAGTTAGTTAATCAAGTTGGTGCGCGGCTGTCGCGATAACTACTTATATTATGTAATGACAGAAGTGGCAAGAGGTAGTGTATTGTGGATAAAGTATTTAGTTTTAGAGGTTATCGCTTTTGACTTGATTTTAACTTGAATTGGGGTTACTTAGTGTTTATTGGGATATATAATGTAATAGTATATATGAACATATATATTTATATGTTATGTGTATGAATTTATGTATATATAGATATTTGTATCATTCACGTATTCGTTTATGTTTATGTAGTATGTATTTTCAAATTTTATTAAAAGTAGGTACATTTCTTTATCAAATTTGGTACTAAACGCATTATACTTGTCCTTTCGGTTACTCTAAGGTTGACTGGAAGAGATCCCTAAGTGGGATAAGTCCGCCTTTGTACACAGTTTAATTCCTATTTTATTATTGTTGTTGTTGTTATTTTTGGTACAATAAAGCGTTTACATACATACATACATACATACATACATACATACATACATACATACATACATACATACATACATACATACATACATACATACATACATACATACATACATACATACATACATACATACATACATACATACATACATACATACATACATACATACATACATACATACATACATACATACATACATACATACTTAGTTTCGTGTGTTTCGTTTCGTGCTTCCCGTGGGTGTCGTCAAAATTACTAAGGGATTACACCGGAGAACGTTCTCCTGTGTATATTAAGATCATTACTGCGATCACCAATCCGCCTGCCAAGCGTGGTGATTACGGCAATTCTCCTAATGGACAGCCAACCTATAGGACATTCTAATCGGGAGGTTTGTGTTGTTCCCTTAGTATTCTACCAAAATAATAACAATTAGGTATAAAATTGTCTACTAATGGTGGACTTGTCCTACTCAGGGATCTCTTGCAGTCTACTACTACTATAATGAATAATGGTTTAGTTGCAAATAACCGTATAAATGATTACTTTAGCTCAAACAAACAAGTCAAAAATGCAACATAGGTTGACCACAATTTTTTTTAGTTTACCTATCGTGAGGAAGTCCGCACCTAAACCACTTCTCATCAGCTAAGCTGCAAATTTATAGTCACTTACCACTTATCTTAATCTAAACGAGGTTATTCCCGAATCGGACCAACGGACAGAACAAGAGTCTACGTGCTTTGCCCGCAGATCACGTCGCAGTAATGTAGTAACGTGGAACGTAGATATCGGTTTATTGCCTCTGAGATTAACGTGCAGAGAGGAATTTCATAGTCGCTGCTTTATTTATGGTTTTGTCGACATCGTCCGAAAACTATAGGTAATGTGCACATTAACTAGATAATCCGCACATTATCCGGTTATATCGGTTGAAATTTTAATTAGAATAGGGCCACCCCCAATCGTCGTCAGGGTGACTAAGGGTTTGCACCAGGGACGGGCAGCGTTCTCCTGTATATTAAGATCATTCACGATCACCAATCCGCCTGCCAAGCGTGGTGGTTATGGCAAATTCCCCAATGGCAAAGTCTTCACTTCGCCGTCGATCGATCTTTAATCAGTGCGTCCTGCCTGTCATGACCTACGGCGCGGAGACGTGGACACTGACGGTGGACCTGATCCACAAGTGTCAAGTCAGTCAGAGAGCTATGGAGAGGGCTATGCTCGGAGTTTCTTTGAAGGATATGGTTCGTAGTGAAGAAATCCGACGAATGACGAACGTGACAGACATAGCCCAAAGGATTAGCAAGCTGAAGTGGCGGTGGGCGGGCCACATCTGTCGCAGAACCGACGGCGGTTGGGGCAGACGAGTTCTGGAGTGGAGACCACGGGTTGGCACGCGCAGGGTGGGACGCCCCGCCGCCAGATGGACCGACGACCTAAAGAAGGTGGCTCGAAGCGGAGGGCGGGTGTGGTGGCGTTAATTGGGGAAGGCATATGTTCAGCAGTGGACGTCTAAAGGCTGACATGATGATGATGACGTCAATCTATTTATTTAGAAATAAATTGCTCTATCACCAAGGAAATATCATTTAGATAAAATTCGTATTTTACAGTATGTTTTTTGGTTGCATACTTTAAGAGATAATGTACTTTAAGAGAGTATGTCAAATACGCGAGAAAAATGTTTACCGCCCAACGAAGTTCAGCTAGTTATATATATAAAAGGAGAGTGTGTGTATGTATGTCCAGCCTTTTCTCTATAACCACTTTGCAGTGGTAGATAGCCCTTGGTCTGCACTTGCAAGTAAGGGAGTTTGGTTACGGTGGATGTGGGTGGTAAAAATATGTGATGGGATACTTCTATCCTTTTTTAACACGTTGTACTGCTCATGTAAACTCGAGATTGTGCTGAATAGCGTTAATTGCGTTTGTAAGTGACAATATTGAGAACTTTTCTAGAATATTCCAGATCTTTCCAGAATGTTCTAAAAAAAAAATAATGAACTATGAAAATGTGTGACTGTATTTGGTCCAGAATGTTCTAGATCATTCACAAAATATCAAGAATGATCTGGGAAGTTCTGTTTATAATATCAGAAAAGCGACGATTTGTGAAAGCTGTCAATTGTCATGTCGACTATCTGCGGGTCCTTAAAATTCGCACCATACGTAACATATGCACTGGAACGAAGTCGCGGGCAACAGCTAGTTTTGTTATAAAATGCCTTGACTCAAGTATGACATATTATGTTGTGAAATATCTGAATTTGAAGTAGATTGTAACTAGATACTAAATTAGACTTATTTAACTGTCCAATTGTCCTGTACAACCCTAGATAACCCCCAATATTTCACCCGGAAATTAACCCGCAAATACCCTTCCTGACAATAACTATATCCGGTCAAAATGGCCGGCGTTTCCGACAAAGTGGGCTAATTACGGCGTAAGTGCACAGTTAAAACGCAGTTTAAACTGTAACTGTTACAGTATAAGCCTGGATACCGAGTTTGGGGGAAATAAAATTAAGACTTTGACTGCACTTTGTAGGTTTAGATGTAGCTGTACGTTGTTAGGACTGATTAAGGGTTACTGAAGGGTTGCCGTGTGGTTTCCGGTAGAGTAGAATAGGACCACTCCAACTCTTCCCGTGGATGTCGTACAAGGCGACTAAGGGAATACATTATAAAACATCAATCAGGCCTCCCCAACCCGTCTGGCCAGCGCGGGGAGTGTAGGCCAAGTCCTCAGAATAATGTGATCTCTCTCATCCGCCGGAGACAGACGGAGGATTTGGCCTACACTCCCCGCGCTGGCCAGACGGTTTGGGGAGGCCTGATTGATGTTTCATAATCAACGATCTCTATGTACTACTAGATGGAGCGTTCCAAACAATCGGTCTGTTCCACGCAAGTAGCCACAACTCTTTCACATTAACTTTGAAACTTGGGCAGTTACTACTCAGAACATTTAATTATTACTAAATATTGACGCTACGGTTAAATAATGTTAATATTTAGTAAATAATTAAATGTTCTGAGTAGTAACTGCCCAAGTTTCAAAGTTAATGTGAAAGAGTTGTGGCTACTTGCGTGGAACAGAGCAATTGTTTGGAACGCTCCATCTAGTAGTACATAGAGATCGTTGTTTATAATGTATTCCCTTAGTCGCCTTGTACGACATCCACGGGAAGAGTTGGAGTGGTCCTATTCTACTCTACCGGAAACCACACGGCAACTGCAAGGATTCCAAAAGATTAATTAGTACCGACTGAGATTAGTGCCATGAGACAAAATCAATACCACATCAAATAAATTATTTGATGTGCTATTGATTTTGTCTCATGGCACTAATCTCAGTCGGTACTTAAATAAACCCAAATCAATAGTTAAATCCAAATCCCATATATCTGAGTCACTTGGCAGAAGGCCAATTAACTCAGCTTAGCTATCACAAATCCTTGCCCCAAGAGAACCTATCCGATACAGTTCGATTGTTCAGACGAATTGGTGCTAGCTTTGGATACGGTGTCCAATCATGGGCGTTACACACGAAAAGATTCGGTCGGGCATTAGTGGTCGTATGGATTCGAGCGGTGAAAGTTGGTCGGAGCAATGAAAGATTTTTAAATAATCATAATCATATTTATTGGTAACAAAATTACAAGTCAAAAATGTTTTTAACAATTAATGTCACATAGGTAACAGATAATAATTAATAAATAATGTCATAAATTCACAAATGTCAAGTAACATACTTTGAAACATCTTTCAGGAATTCGTCAACTGAGTAATATGCCTTAGAAATAAGATTTTTTTTAAATTTATTTTTAAATATGCTGGTGGAAGCCGCACTTTTCACGTCTCGAGGTAAACTATTATAAATTGTCGATCCGAGAACATATACCGACCCTTCGGATTTTTTTAGTCTGTGGCAGGTAGGTTTTAGTTTATGCCCGCTCCTGGTCGGGTATTTGTGTACGGCTCCTACCTGCGGGAATTGGTCCAGGTGGGTGTGTACGAACACTCCGACAGGGCATAGTCAGTATTTTCACTTCTGTAAATATGTGGGACGGTTGGAGAACAGTTTGTTGTGTATTTGTTTTTTCCAAAATAATGTACACTCCGGACCTTGGTGTTTAGTAGTGATAGTATATTATGCAACAAATGTCTGTGCGTGTGTACATTATGAATGAAACATAAATAAACGTGGCTAAGCTGATCTTCTTAAATCAGAGAACCATGATCACCGCGCTTGGCTTGCTCGCAGTAATGATCTTAATATACACAGGAAAACACTGCGTCCATCCCTGGTTCAATTCCTTGACTTTCCACGGGAAGATTCGCGGTGACCCTGTTCTAAGATGGGAACCACACGGCATCCTAGGAGCTCCATAGTGGAGATATTTTAGGGGACCTGTTTTACAGCTTATTCCGTAGATATCATCATCATCATCAGGTTATTTTTGTCTCTACTGCAGGAGCATAACCCTCTCTCATCTACTGGAGACAGACGGAGGAATTGGCCTACACTCCCCGCGCTGGCCAGACGGGTTGGGGAGGCCTGATTGATGTTTTATAATGTATTCCCTCAGTCGCCTTGTACGACATCCACGGGAAGAGTTGGAGTGGTCCTATTCTACTCTACAGGAAACCACACGGCATAGATATCTATATTCAAACCCGACATTTCGAACGTACAACAAAGTCAGGCTGTGTTTCAGTCTCTGTTGAAACTATATTTAGAAAGCCTTCGGAGAAATTAGATCTGTTGGATTAAAGCGATCCGACAATCTCGTCTATTTCTCGCTTGTAATGTTCGACACTAACGATCGCTTGTTTGATGTGTAAACAAGCCTCGGATAGTTATTGTCGTGACTGTTAGTACACTGTTACTACAGGTAACTAAGTATTATTACGTAATGAAGCGACACTTATCTTATCTTATCTTTTAATAGGGAGTCAGGCACGCCCGGCGACACGTCGACCCTGTGGGATCTTTTGTGTCAGCCCCTTTGTCTATGCAGTGCTTCCGTCCCCCACAGTTCGCTGCATAAAGTCTATTATGCAGCTAAGGGGCAGAAGCCTGTAGTCCTTGGGTTCTGGATAAGCCACACCCGGGACACTCATTCGCCTTGCAGCTAGTGCATTGCATTCACACAGCAGGTGCTTCACCGTTTCGCTGTCCTCTCCACAGGCTCGGACAGTCCCATCTTATGCAGGAGGTGCTTTACATCAAGGTGGCCGGCAAAAACTCCTACGATAAGACGGACTGCTGTCTTCCCGTATTTTAGGATTTTGTTAGTAAAACCTGCGTCTGTATTACCGATAAACTCCTTAGCGTGCGACACTTAACTCCCCACGACAGGTTAACGTAGGTTACGTTTAAATTATTGTAAGATTGATGCACCGAACGCACGAGGATAGTTGATCGAAAGAGCGACAACGTTTACGTCAACAACATAATTGCTTCTCTTTCTAACTTATAGCGTCGATCTCTCGGCGCCGGTGCAGTAACTTTGTACCGACGCAGGCGGCGCGAAGCCCAGTAGTGCATACTGCCAGGCATGCATGCATTTTATTGCTATGAAGAGTTCTTTCAGAACGCATTAACTTAATTTATTTAGTTTTAAGAATTTTATTTGACATTTTTATATTTATGTTAGTTACTTATGTTTTTATATTTAATTTGCCTGTCTATAATTTGATTTTATTTAACTTGTGTATAATTTTTATTTGACCTGTAGGTAACGGAAGTTATCAATAAAGTATGTCTATGTTCAAGTTTGTTCCGAGATTGGTGCGACGAATCTAAACGCATTATAGGGTCCTTTAAGTTACTCTAAGGTTATCTGGAAGATATCCCTAAGTGGCATTAGTCCGCCTTACTACTCCACTTTATACCCATTTTGGTAGAACATAATTTTAAAAGTAAAATTATTTTGATTAGGTAAGCACCTATATATGTACTTATTGATTTGTTTTTACTAGATTAAATCCTACTAATATTTTAAACGCGAAAGTTTGTAAGTATGGATGGATGTTTGTTACTCTTTCACGTAAAAACTACTGAATGGATTTTTATGAAACTTTACAATAATATAGCTTATACATCAGAATAACACATAGGCTACCATTTATAAAGATATTGTGTGAATTGTCCAAAATATCAAATAAGTAGGATAAAATCTACCATCTGCGAGCTATTCTGGCGTGCGCCATAAAATTATAACTTTAATGTCATAATGTTAGTTCTTTTCTACGCCACGCCAATATAAGCTCCTCGAAATACTAATCCTGCGCAGACGAAGTCGCGGGCATCAGCTAGTTAAAAAATATAACAATCAACATATAGTTGTCTAATCCCAAACTAGGATTTCTCCTGTGCTGTGGGAATAAACAAGGATAGGACAATTCACAAATATAACGTCCAGACCGGGACCAAATTGTTCAAAGTTATGTGTCCCCAGTGGGAATTTAACCTACGACCTCTGGCGCTCGAGTATAATAACCAAGACACTAACCCAACGAATCGGTTATGTAAATGTAACAATCATTATATGACGTATTAGACGTCCACTGCTGGACATAGGCCTTCCAGAATGAAAACCTTTTTGATGTCAGAGAGCCCCCTCCCCCCCCCCGCCTCTAACCCAACAAATCGGTAATGTAAATATAACAATCATTATATGACGTATTAGACCTCCACTGTTGGACATAGGCCTTCCACAATGAAAACCTTTTTGTTGTCGGAGCCCCCCCTCCCACTCCCTCCTCCCCCTCCCCCCTCCCCCCCATCTACCTAGATTACTAGCCGTCGATTCTGCGACAAATGTGGTCCATATAATATCTTGCACTAGAAAATAGGACTTAAATCTAAAACAATTGTCGTAATTTCCGAACGTCAACCGTTTTTAAAAACTTTTAGCCAATTAATCTTGAACACCGGTCCGATGCCGGTGGATAAATCACTGTGAATCCAGTGGAATCCAGTGGAATCTGGGCACCCGCGGCCATTACTACCGGCTTTTCCATTGGACTTTGATTTAAACCAGCTATTGTTATTTTTGGAATGCCTGTGTTACAGCTTATTGTTACTTTGACATACTTACATACATACATACATACATACATACATACATACATACATACATACATACATACATACATACATACATACATACATACATACATACATACATACATACATACATTGCTCATTTAATACATTAAAAAGAAAATTCCTTGATTATTGGACAAAAGTCAGTGAATATTTAAAATAACAATGATCGTTTGTGAAACTAAGTTAGTATTCACTTGATTATTGTTAGTTTTTATAGGATCTCATAAAATCAAAACATGACTTTTAGATGCATATAAATATTTATTATGTCATTCTTATATTTTTAGTTTTAACTCAAAAACTGTATCTAATACATACATAATGCTCACGCCTTGGTTCCAGAGGGGTAGGCAGAGACGATCGTCACTTTGCGCGATCCCGACACACCTCACTAGCCTCACTCACATTCATCAACCTTTTCATGCACCTCACTAATTTGATCCTTGAACGTCCTCCTAGGACGACCTCTAGCTGTAGTTCCTTTCACATTGTTTTGAAGGCAAACAAACTTTAACTAGGTTTTTATTTGACTATTTGTTATTTGTTTCGTCACGTCTCAAGGGCCAATGAACAGGGCCTCAAATGTTAGTAGTTAAATATTAAATATTCACAGTAAATATAAAAATAAATAAATATAAATATTTCAGTAAATATAAAAATAAATAAATATAAATATTATATACATTCACACCAATTATCCAGTCCCAAACTAGGCAGAGCCTGTGCTATGTTACTGGATAACGGATACACATACTTAAATAAATATATAAACATCCAAGACTTGGGTACAAACATTAATATTCATCATACGAACATTTGCAATAGTAGAACGATTCTGCCCGTTCTTGCTGAAAAAGATGGGTGCGTTCTCCTGTGTATATTAAGATCATTACTGCGATTACCAATCCGCCTGCCAAGCGTGGTGATTACGGCAAATCCCCCTAAGGACAGCCTTACCAAAATTGGCATAGGCTTATGAACAGCAGTAGAGTATTATGGCTGATGATAAAATATTAAATAGCTTATAATTTTCAATTATAAAATTCAAAGTAAAGAGAATAAAGCTTTAAATGCTTTGATTCACTCCGTAAATAAATAGTTTAAAAATTATTCAACAGCTTTTTTTTCATTAAATAAATTTGGTTTTAGTTTTCATTATATTTATTATAATGAAAACTAAAACCAAATTCATAAGTCTTAAATTATTAAATTAAATTACTTGGTCTAGGCATATGCTGAGTCGTTTGCCCTTTTGCTGTCACGGCACACGCATACTATTTTATCTATGTTAAAAAAATTAAATTGGTTTTCTCTAGTTCTTATAAAAAAAAATTATTTTTTTCTCTGTTGGTTCTTTTTTGTGTGTGCCAATTATGGTAGTAAATAAATGTTTTTCTTTCTTTTTTTTAAATTGATTAGAATAGGGTTCAAGGTATATCTAGTAATTTTAAACAGAAAATATTGTGGTTGAATTTGAAGCAAACATACAGAAGATCTACTAGATATTATGATTCAAGTGAATAATCATAATCATTTATTGCCAAGTATAGGTAAACACAGATACACAGATGTTATATTATAGATTAGGGTCCTGTGAAACAATTGGAGTGAAAACTCAGATAGTTCAGGCGAAGTCGCGCGGGTAAAAGCTGTATTTCATAAATTATTGGACCGGTATTGCGGTAACTAACCGGTATGATGCATAAAAACTGCACAACGACCGGTTTTATTGCCCGCGGTTTATTAGCCATAAATATTATGTAGCTGCATGGGCATAACTCGCCAAATGCTTCTTACTCGGGTAATACGTACTTTTGTGTTATGTTATTGGTGTTTTAAATACGACGAGGATACTAAAAGGTTTTTTTCTGTTTTCACATATTTATTTATTTATTCCTGACTAGCTGTGCCCGCGGCTCCGCTCGCGTGAACTACAGAATCCGCCCCCGTTCCCACTTCCTCTCCCGTTCTCTTCCCACTTCTACTTCCACTCCCACTCAGACTCGAGACTCTCAATATCCCAATCCCAACCCCAACGCCATCCCTATCCCCAAAAACTAAATTTCACTCAATCTCATACGCGGCGCGGCGAACGGCGCGGCCGTTGACCTCGCCCATATGATGAACATACTAGAACGTTCGAGAAATATTGCATTTTTTATCAAACTTTTCGTAAAAAACTGATGTTTTTTTCATGAATGATTTCTAAGTGTGATACTGAGTTACTGGAAGAAATATTAACAGTTGTTTTATTAACATCCGATATAATGGCTACTAGAAAAATTTACTTTATTAATATCTCAGGTTCTAAGTGGCGTATCAAGATGAAACATGCACCAGATTTTAAGTTAGACCACCACAAGACAACTGTGAAAACTGCATCAAATTTCATTCAGTAGTTTTTGCGTGATGCGGTAAGAAACATACAGACAGACAGACAGAAAAAAATTCTAAAAAAAATTGTTTTAGCTTCTATTGGCCCTATAAAGACCCCTCATAAAATTTTAATTTTTTAAATATCTCTCATCATGTCTGTAGACATTGACCAGTTACAGTTTTATTATAAGTATAGATGTGTTTACGCTTGACCTCTATTCACTCTAACCTGATAGTTAATCTCACTGACGTGATGGTAAGTGACGATGATTCCTAAGGTGGAGCGCGCTTACCCACAAGATGCCTATTCACTCTTCCTTTAAAAACATCCAAGTTGTACTTGTCCGGAAATACCGAAGCTGGCAGGGAGTTGAATTCCTTAGCAGTTTTCATTATGAAAGAGGAAGCAAAATGCTTCGTGCGAGAGCATCGTATGTCTACTACATAAGGATGAAATCTCACTCATGGTAGTTCAACGATGGAAGGGGGATAGGGGAATCAATTCGTGCAATTCCTGGACACACTCCCCAAAATCTAATTCGAAAATATCCGAACGTCATAATGTTAGTGTACGTATGCACATATTGATGACTAGCTGTTGCCCGCGACTTCGTCCGCGTGGACAACTTAACATCACAAATTATTATGTATTTCCCGTAGGAATTAGATGTTTTTTCGGGATAAAAACTATCTTATATCCTATTACAGGACCTAACCTATATGTGTGCCAAGTTTCATCCCGATTCGTCCAGTGGTTGAAGCGTGATTGAGTAACAAACATCCAAATATCCAAATGTCCAAACTTTCGCATTTATAATGTAACTCTAGCGGTTTTGGCAGCGCACGCCAGAATAGCTCGCAGATGATAGATTTTTTCCTACTTACTTGATATTTTGGATAATTCACACAATATCTTTATAAATTGTAGCTTATGTGTTATTCTGATGTATAAGCTATATTATTGTAAAGTTTCATTAAAATCCATTTAGTAGTTTTTACGTGAAAGAGTAACAAACATCCATCCATACTTACAAACTATCGCGATTATAATATTAGTAGGATTAGTGCGTAACGATAAAACTCACACAGTAACAATATAACGCATACAGTGACATGTAAGCGATTTAGAGGAGTGGGGCGCGCCGTCGTGAGCTGAACGATCCATATTTGACTTATTTTTTTCGAAGTGCGATGAGATTACGAGAGGAATATATGATATCTGTCATGACATTAGCCAAGATGATGAAATTGTATTTAACATAGAACGGAATAAAAGGAACTTGTCTTAAGTGACATGATTTATTAACAAAATAAGGTTTTAATGCTCAAGAAACAAGGTTTAGATTTTATTTCAGCAAAATTGTCGCTTACGATAAGTTGGCAGTTACGGCTCGAGCTTAGGTAAGTATTTTGTTTAATTCTCGTTGAATACTGCTTAAAATACAACCCAATTATACCAGTTGACAAGTGAACCATTATTTAAGTCACTTATATTTTATAGGAACTAGAGTTGCGTGTCAAATTGGGGCATAAACAACACATCAAATCTCTCCTTTTATTTTTTGGATTATAAATGTGTAACATGCCATGGCGAGTAGCACTTATATCACGCAATCAGAAACATATTTTATGATATTTTGGTGTTCTTGAAGAGTACAATAGGCTGGTATATGTTCTGATCGACCTGAAAAAGGTGGCCGGAAGCGGCTGGATGCGGATGGAGAGGGACCGGTTATGGTGGCGTTCATTGGGGAAGACAGTCCAAAATAACATTGATGATATATATATATCTTCCGGCCACCTTCTTCAGGTCAATCAGAACATATACCAGCCTATTATAACTCTTCAAGAACACCAAAATATGATAAAATATATTTCTTATATACGCGACCTTGTCCGCGTGGACAACTTCAAATTATTATGGATTTTGCTACTTACTTGATATTTTGGACAATTCACACAATATCTTTATAAATTGTAGTCTATGTGTTATTCTGATGTATAAGCTATATTATTGTAAAGTTTCATTAAAATCCATTCAGTAGTTTTTACGTGAAAGAGTAACAAACATCATCCATACTTACAAACTTTCGCGTTTATAATATTAGTAGGAAGGATATAATATATTTAAAAAAGCGGTTCAAAACGTTGAGTGTTTTTTTTTATATAAAATAAATGTTTATTCATCATCATCATCAGCGGAAATACGTCCACTGCTGAACAGAACCTTTCCTAATAGAATGCCACTTTAAAAAAAACACCACGCTTGGCAGGCGGATTGGTCATCGCAGTTATGATCTTATTATACACAGGAGAACGCTGCTGCCCGTCCCTGCTGCAATCCCTTAGTCGCCTTGACGATACCCACGGGAAGATTGGGCTTGGCCCTATTCCAAGCCGGCACCCACACGTCACAAATAAATATTTCAGACATTCACACCAGTTATCCATTCCCAAACTAAGCAGAGCCTGTGGTATGGTTACTAGATAACGAATAGACATACTTAAATAAATATATAAACATCCAAGACTTGGGTACAAACATTCATATTCTTCATACGTACATTTGCCCCATGTTTATTATCTCATTACAAAGGTAAACTTAAAATAGAAATTTTATATAATTACACCTTTGTGGGCTACTAGGCTCGAAATCTGATTGTAAAATCTGTAGAGAGCAAACAAAATATTTCGAAGTCACAAACTCTGTTCTAAGCCTATTTCCTCACAGACAGGTGGATGACAAAGCTCGCTATAAGGGTATCCGTTTCAACGGAATCCTAAAAAAACGCACCTCCCAGCTCTCAGTCTAAATTGGACTAAACGACGGCTCAATTTCCAACAAATACCAGTAGATCTGCTGTTACAATTAAGCCGGCAACGTTATACGGGAACCGGTATTCTGTACCGGCACATGGCTGTACAAGGTGCTACAATATCGGTAATATTATAAACGAATACAAATTTTTTATTGCAAATTTTTATTACATGTCAATTACATAATAATTTGCCGTGTGGTTTCCGGTAGAATAGAATAGGACCACTCCAACCCTTCCCGTGGATGTTGTACAAGGCGACTAAGGGAATACATTACATCATAAAACATCAATCAGGCCTCCCCAACCCGTCTGGCCAGCGCGGTGAGTGTAGGCCAAATCCTCCTTCTGTCTCCGGCAGTTGAGAGAGGGTTGTGCTCCTGCAGTGGAGACAACAATAACCTGATGATGATGATGATGATGACATGAATAATGCTCACGCCCTGGTAGGGGGGTAAGGGGTAGGCAGATACGATGCATCGCCACTTTGCTTGGACCAACGTCGCAAAGCGACTTTCTTTCGTCTAATTTTCGCTCCGTGATACCACTTGACGTGATATGTGGCGAACAACATCGCCGAGGTACCACGATTATCTAGGCAAATACTTGACCACCTCATCAGAGCCCCGCATGACTCGGTAAGGCTAATAGTGCCCGCGGAGTTCGCCCAGCTCCGGGATGTCGGCACTAACCCCTGGACACATCCATCGGCACGGCAGACCTTGGATTGACGGACGGGACAGATTACTGAAATGTCATTATGCAAATTAAAAATATTAATATAAAAGTTTTAAATCAGATTGTAAATGTAAATTAAATGTCAGATCGTCGCTGGACATTGGGGCTTCCCAATTGTGGCCTTTGGACTAAAGGTTTATGTGCGACGGTGACCGCTTACAGGCTGACTGTCCGTTTGCCACTTGAGACAGTAACAATAAAAAATATAAATGTATATATTTTTTTAACAAATATCTCAGACATTCACACCAATTATCCAGTCCTAAACTAGGCAGAGCCTGTGCTAAGGATACTAGATAAAGGATACATATACCTACATAACTGATCATATTCATCATATGAACATTAATTCGAACCCGCAACCTCCGGCGTGGCAGTTCGAGAGCTACCCCGTTCCGCCATAGAGGTCGTCAAAAGGTGGTTAGTGGTAAATGAAGAATTGTAAAAAAATAATATTAAATCGATAAATTAAATCACATGTACTTTGTGCCAGCCTGTACGGTACACATAAGCCCACTAATACTAGCAGGCAGCGGCACTCAATTTCGGCCTGCTTTGGTCGGGTTGGTGGGTCGCAAGGAATGTGATGAATTTTGCGGTAATTCCTCACTTTTATAGAACATTCAGCACACGACGGCATGCCCCACTCCTCTAAATCGCTTACAATGCGTTTTCTCATATCACAAATGTACGTTATTAATTAAAGAGCCGCCCGAAGGCGAAGTAATGTATATAGTGTTACACCCCAGAAAGGGGGTGGGTGTATCAGAAAGTACACCAAAAAAAAAACAAGGAACAGAACTTGTAGCGGCGCCGAGAGATCGAGAAGTTGTCCTTCTCTCGACTATGTTCACGCGCTGGGTGCATTAGCCCTACAATAATTTACGCACACACATGAACGTGTACGTGAACTGGTGCGGCTGTTAGTAGTAGGTAATAAAATCTGTGCTCTTGTATTTTCGAGTGTGCTTGCGTAAACTAACCGCAAACCACCAGCGAGAAATCGCGCTCTGTACCCACAGTTAATTTAGACCAAACATTCGGGAATTGCTATCGTTTGGCTTCAATTCCAACCATGCTAGTAAATTAGAATTATATTGAAATGACCAAACTAGTAACGTAGTGCGTCCTTCCTTTTCGGCCGAAACCGATATCTGAACTTTCGGCATCTGTCGGCCGATAGCCGAAACCGAAATGGACTTCATCCATGGCGGGCAATGCCAATTTAGTAGGGAGAATATTTCTAGAAATAATAAAGGCGAGCACTTACCGATATCCGGATAAAATCTGGATGAAATACTTTTTTAAATAGCTGATTAGCTCATACTTTAGTGTAAGTGTATATTTGAAGGGTACGTTTCTTTTATAAGTTTGGTACTAAACGCATTATACCAGTCCTTTAAGTTACTCTAAGGTTGACTGGAAGAGATCCCTAAGTGGGTATAGTAAGCATTTGTATGTATGTAAACGCTTTATTGTACCAAAAATAACAACAACAATAATAAAATAGGAATTGAACTGTGTACAAAGGCGGACTTATCCCACTTAGGAATCTCTTCCAGTCAACCTTTATAATATTAGTGTAGATTTAACTTTTCTGAATTATTGTTTTAGTAAAATGAGCTATTTTAGGTAAGTATAAAAAATAAATCCTTATTTAGTTATTATTCATTGCCATTTATGCTAATAATATACAGAATTTATTATACATTTACGCATACAAATATTAGAACAAAACGATTCCTTACGTCGTTTCAAGCGTAATTCAGCGACCACTTGAATTCTCGGCCGAAACCAAAATTCGTCCGAAACCCGAATCGGTTCTCCGCCCAACACTAGACGCTCCACGGTAACCGAATTCCATTGGAATATTCAACGCTGTTCGTATTGTGAATTCCATAACTGAATTTCATTCTGTAGAGGTTGGTAGGTAGTATCAAAGTGTTATCTATTTACATATTTCCTAGATTGAATATCTGTTCTAGACTGTCTTAGTCTATGTCATGAGTTTTTTGCCTAAGAATAACATAATGTTAATAAGTTTTTAGCGCCTTCTAAACTCACAGGTGGCAACACGGACGTCAGCTGATTGAAAACTGACAGTTTTTTCCTCTTGATAATATATTTTTCATTTGTAATTATAGTAATGCACGAACTCACGCGGCAAGCGCCATATTGATAAAGACAAATGTGAGCAAATTGACGCTACGGTTAAATAATGTCAATATTTAGTAAATAATTAAATGTTCTGAGTCGTAACTGCACAAGTTTCAAAGTAAATGTGAAAGAGTTGTGGCTACTTGCGTGGAACAGAGCGATTGTTTGGAACGCTCCATCTAGTAGTACATAGAGATCGTTGATTGTGAGCAATTTTATGTCTTTTAACTTTCTGTTTGCAATAATTGGTTTAAAACCATATTTATGCATTACTACGTGAAAACTAGAGGGGGAGGGGGGTCTTAGCATAAACTACGGGTGGTCACCGAGGGGGAGGGGGGTAAAAAAATGGGTCATGTACCCTAGGTAGCGTCTAAACATCAATACGTAGAGGTTTAATATAATCTTTAAACGCCGATTCTAGGTCGCTAGTAAGCGAGGCGCCTAGATAGCGCACGAAGCGATTTAGCTAATGCCTAGTTTTATGACTAACTTTATGCTAAGGTTATAGCTTCAGCTGCAGTGCGGGGATTTGTCTGACGGGGAGGGAAAACATCACAGGAACGCTTTGGAAAGATATATTAGAGGCGTGAGGATGGTGCTTAAACGTTTTTGAAATAGACGTATTTCAAATAACGCAAATAACTTTATTGGTTCAAGAACATTTGCGTCCTTATACTAGACATAGCCGTGTGGTTCCCGGCTTAGAATAGGGCCACCCCAAATCTTCCCTTACTTGACGAATTTCTGAGCGACGTAGACTGGCGTATTTTTTTATATTTAAATTTTATTTCGTGTTAATTACTTGACATATAATTATTTAATTGATTAATTCTTATCCCTTTGATTTGTAAATATTTACAATAAATATGGTTTATCTTTCCGTTCAATCATTACTTTTGACTGAGTAAGCCGATTTCGATGAAATAAAGTCTACATTTTACTACAAATTAAGCCCTATGTTTTTCTGTAAACTACATCAGAATTGATTCAATAGTTTTGTGATCACAAACAGATAAAAAGACAAAAACAAAATTGATCTTATTGTTTTATATTTGTTAACCCAAATAAATAAATACTTTTTTTCATGGTTTCAATCTACAGACACGTCAAGTTTACAATTTTATTTATTACATAAGATTTGAAGTGGCAGTGGGCGGGCCACATATGCCGCAGAACCAACCGCCGTTGGGGCAGACGAGTTCTGGAGTGGAGACCGCGGATCGGCACTTGTGGACCGCCGCCATGTGGACCGACGACCTGATAAAGGTGGCCAGTAGCGGCTGGATGCGGAGGGCGGAGGACCGGGAGTGGTAGTGTTCATTGGGGAAAGCCTATGTCCAGCAGTGGACTTCTAGGTGCTGACATGATAGATAGATAGATAGATAAACTCTTTATTGCACACAAATTAAGGATAACAATAAAACAGGTACAGATTTTTGGAAACTGTACAAAGGCGGCCTTATCGCTTAAAGCGATCTCTTCCAGGCAATCTTTCAGAAGGAAAATAAGAAAGACAGCGACAGAGTATTTGCAGGTGAAAGAAGAGACATTTATAAATTTAAAACATGGTAAATAAGTACTTAATAATATTATTACACAATTAAATTTACATAATAAATATGAATACATAAATATGCTTGATTATGCTTATAATATATTACTACCTACATTAATATATTACATACAAATATACTATGATGATGATTACATAAGATCTGCTTTTCAATATTCTTAATATCTTAGTCGAAGATTCAAATACAATTGTCATTTCGACTCATGTTTCCTAAACGGATCGTTCTAAATAAAAATCATTCAAACGTTGAATGATATATTTAACGTCCGTTTGGATTTGTCCGTGTCAGGTCCGTTCCGGTGCGCTCCGGTTTGAACCGGACATTTCGGACCCGAACCGGTATTTTCCGGTTGACCGCGCCGGGCTTAGCCTGTCGGGGTCATGGGGTCAATACGATACTCTTGTTTTACTATGTGTTGAGTTTCCTTTTTAGAGATAGGATAATCTTGAGTCTGTATAATATAAATATTTACAAACGAGGATTTAAGTAGGTCGAGTGGCTTTCAACCCTCTAGTCAAAGAATCTCACTATATCCCATCCCATCCCGCTAATATTCATGTCGGCCTCTAAAAGTCCACTGCTGGACCTAGGCCTTCCCCAACGAACGCTACCACACCCGGTCCTCCGCCCTCCGCATCCAGCCGCTACCGACCACCTTCTTCAGGCGGGGCGTCCCACCCTGCGAGTGCCGATCCGCGGTCTCCACTCCAGAACTCGTCTGCCCCAACGGCCGTCGGTTCTGCGACAGATGTGGCCCGCCCACTGCCTCTTCAGCTTGCTAATTCTTTCGCCTATGTCGGTCACCTTCGTTCTTCGTCGGATCTCTTCATTACGAATCATATCCTTCAAAGATATGAGATCAGATAGGATCCTTTTATACTTTATTGTATTTGTAGTATGTCTCATGCAAATAATAACTGCATACCTACGCTTTGATGTTTACCGTCGCATATTGCATATCTTGCCAATATGGAACGCAGTACAATATGCAATATCGCATCACATTGCTGTTTGTCTCTTTTCTACTTTGAATATTGGCTGAGACGTAATATTGACCTACTCATAAATAGCTTGACAAAAGGATATTTTCTTCTCAGAGGGCCAGGAAGACCTGGCGATATTGCAACCCTTCAGAATCTTTTGTGCCAACGGTGTCCCACAGCTGTAGACTTCACATACATACGTTGTCAGTCAAAAGACCAGATACTATAATTGAATTATATTAAGGTTATTTTTCATGTCTGAATATACCTTCTGGCAACACTACCGAAAAATAGAGGTTCCAAAATAAAGTAATCCTGAAATAATAATCTTCTAAAATGTTCCGGGACCCGTGGTTGGACATTCGTCCCGCGTTGCTCAAACTGTTTGGTTAGGCGAGTGTCCCGGTGTTTATTGTCGCCCTAGGGGTGCGCCTAAATAAATTCTCCGTGGTGCAAGTCATGGGAGAACGGGACAAATGAGATCCTCTATCTATACGCTACTATACGAATTACGAATAGTAGCTAGTGGATTAAAAATCATTACTTGCAACCGTAGACTTTCTTCATCAGTTTTTTTTACCGGTTTCACTAATACCGGTATTCAATAAAAAAAAAAAAACTTTTTCTTGCTTTGTTGGTATTTTCTTTGTGTGTGCCAATTGTGGAAGTGAATAAATTATTTTCTTTTCTTTCTTTCAATAAGTGTCACGACTTTGTAAATTTTAGTAAACCGGTATTAATATCAGTATACTCGTGTCATGCTGCGGAGCGGCGCTACATGGATTCTGAAGATGACAGACGAAATGTTTGACGGTTCCATCATTGTCAGATACTGAGTGGGGCTGTTGAAACCTATCTCTAGTTATATAAGAAACTAGCTAATAAGTTTACTGACACTGTCGATGTCTGAATTAAAGAAATATTAATAAAACATATTAAGTAGCTTTCGTAAGCTAATTTTATCTTTTAATATACAGTTTCAAAATCAAGATTTAATGCACTATATATGTACGAGTCTCCAACTCTTCCCGTGGTTATTGTACAAGGCGACTAAGGGAATACATTATAACATCAGCCTACTCAACGCGTCTGGCCAGCGCGGGGAGTGTAGGCCAAATCCTCCGTCTGTCTCCGGCACATGAGAGAGGGTTGTGCTCCTGCAATGAAGACAAAAATAACCTTCTGATGATATGTACGAGTATATATGTTATGTCAAATTACTACCGTCCATGAAGATATACTTTTGTAATAGAACGGATATCCTATACAATAACTGGAACTGTGACTTACACTGAGCGCAAGCCACATAGATATATATAGAACACTGTTTTGGTATTAATAGATAATATTACACGTTAGTGTGTGAGACTGCTTCCCTCAGTCAAACTGAGAAATTCGTTTTATGGGGCTATCATTATCATCAGGTTATTTTTGTCTCCACTGCAGGAGCACAAACCTCTCTCATCTGCCGGAGACAAACGGAGGATTTGGCCTACACTCCCCGCGCTGGCCAGACGGGTTGGGGAGGCCAGATTGATGTTATAAAATGTATTCCCTCAGTCGCCTTGTACGACATCCACGGGAAGAGTTGGAGTGGTCCTATTCTACTCTACCGGAAACCACACGGCATAACAGAATTTTATTATTATAAAAATAATAGCAGTATTACAGTTTTAGTAGTATTAAAATTAAACCGGTAATACAATGACAGTTTATTTACCGGTATTAAGTAAAACCGGTTTTACTTTATTTTTTCAGCTTGTAACTTATACCACGCACGCAGTATCCAAACCTAAATAAATATCTACCCAGCCTGCATACAAAACGAGTGTATTGTAAGTCCATACTTTTTACCGTATAGTCCACCGAGATGGACTATATATTGATGAGGAAACCATCCGTTATTACAGAGACGTTTAGATATTGCCCTTTTGACTTGGAATATTGTTTTTCCCTTACCCTCCCTGCTTCCCCTTTACCACAGCGCACGACTGGCAGTACGTTCCCGGCTTAGAATAGGGTCACACTCAATCTTCCCGTGGGTGTCAAGGCGACTAAGGGATTGCACCTGGGACGGGCAGCAGCTTCATCCTACTAATATTATAAACGTGAAAGTTTGGATATTTGGATGTTTGTTACTCAATCACACTCTAACTACTGGACGGATCGTGATGAAACTAGGCACATATGTAGGTTAGGTCCTGGAATAGGACAAGGGTTAGTTTATCCCGAAAAAACATCCCATTTCTACGGGAAATACATAATAATTTGTGAAGTTAAGTTGTCCACGCGGACGAAGTCGCGGGCAACAGCTAGTCTGTGTATATTAAGATCATTACCCCGATCACCAATCCGCTTATAAAGCGTGGTAATTATGACAAATCCCCCAATGGACAGCCCACCAAAAGCGGCATTCTATTGGGGAGGCTTATGTTCAGCAGTGGACGTATTTCAGCTGAAGATGAGAGACGTTATGCCGACGAGGCTATCGACTATATCGAGGGTATGCTACTGGTATAAACTATACTCCTTCCTTTATTTAACTGCGCAACCTACCTTTTTCTGTTATTCTTATCCTCTACCCAAAGGTTGTCTGGAAGAAATCACATTTAGCGACAAGATCGCCTAGATGTACATATGTAAGTTACTTTATTATTGTATCTTTTTTTTACATGCAATAAAGAGTAATTGAATTGAATTGAATTGACTCAAATCACTTTCCTAATGATAATACATCGTCACAGGTTTTAAATATAAAGCTGTTATTTCAATGCATCAACTATCTTTATAGTAAAACTTTTCCCATCGAATACATTAAAACTTACTGTTGAGTTTGATAAAAATTTCAATAGATTTACATTTTCCAATGTAAAGTTTTATTACAATTTCTGTGATATTGATATACGGAAATATATAAATTCTCCGTAGTGCAAGCAATTCTCCGTAATTAGCACGCGCAGGGTGGGACGCCCCGCCGCCAGATGGATCGACGACCTAAAAAAGGTGGCCGGAAGCGGCTGGATGCGGATGGCATAGGACCGGGTGTGGTGGCGTTCATTGGGGAAGGCCTATGTCCAGCAGTGGACGTCTAAGGGCTGATTTGATAAAGATGATGATGATGATGAATGGAATATTAAAAGCATAGGTGTTTTCGCTTTATAAGTGATTTGTGGTACTCTCTCTATGCTTTCGTTACAAATGAAAACCCCAAAGTTTTCTTCAAACACCATAACTGATCTACTGCGAAAAAAAAATATTCTCCTAAAATCCATTGGATACGATCCTTTTATCATTTAACCTTAACACCCTCTATAATAGCGTCCTGTATAAACAGGTCTATAATAACAGCACCCCGTATACGGGAAGGGATAAATATGTTAACCTTAATGCGATATGGTTGTATGGTGGACGTGCTCGGGCAATACAGCCTTTTGCAGCATATGGATATATACTAGCTGTTGCCCGCGACCTCGTCCGCGTGGACAACTTAACATCACAAATTATTATGTACTTCCCGTAGAAACGGGATGTTTTTTCGGGATAAAAACTATCCTATGTCCTATTCCAGGACCTAACCTATATGTGTGCCAAGTTTCATCACGATCCGTCCAGTGGTTGAAGCGTGGTTGAGTAACAAACATCCAAATATCCAAACTTATACTAGCTGTTGCCCGCGACTTCGTCCGCGTGGACAACTTAACATCACAAATTATTATGTATTTCCCGTAGAAGCGGGATGTTTTTCGGGATAAAAACTATCCTATGTCCTATTCCAGGATCTAACCTATATGTATGCCAAGTTTCATCACGATCCGTCCAGTGGTTGAAGCGTGGTTGAGTAACAAACATCCAAATATCCAAACTTATACTAGCTGTTGCCCGCGACTTCGTCCGCGTTGTCCACTTAACATCATAAATTATGATGTTTTTTCGGGATAAAAACTATCCTATGCCCTATTTCAGGACCTTACCTATATGTGTGACAAGTTTCATTCCGATCCGTCCAGTGGTTGAAGCGTGATTGAGTAACAGATATCTAAATTAGGATAGTAGGATAATACCGCAGCCAGCCGCTTCCGGCCACCTTCTTCAGGTCGTCGGTCTATCTGGCGGCCTTCATTCGAATACCTATTTTAGCAACAGCCTAAGATTTGTATAAGAAGCGACCATCCGCTAGGATGGCTAAGGATAAAATACATATGTAGGTAATATAATATGCCATAATCAACACGCTTGGCATGCGGATTGTTGAACGCAGTAATTATCTTAATATACACAGGAGAACGCTGCTACGCGTCGCTGGTGCAATGCCTTAGTCGTCTAAACGACAACCATTAGGGGTGGCCCTGTTCTAAGCCGGGAACCACATGGGACTACGAATGATATCCTTTAAAGAAACGACAAAAAACAAAGTGGCTTTGTACAAAAGCCTTGGATAGTTCTTAGCTAAAGTAAAATGGCCACTAATATACGTTTAGACCTCTGCAAATATTTGCTTAGGTCTCTTCACTTCTTTACCCTTTCAAACCGTTGAATGAATTGGTTGTCACGTCTTTCCTTTATAAACTTCTTACTATCATCTTATATTCTACTAGGGTTGCAGAAATACGCCTGTACCTACCGTGAAAAACGCGCTAAGTCAACTTATAACTAGCTGCGCCCGTGGTTCCGCTTGGAATTAAATAAAGTTGAAAATTATTAAGTGATAACCTAACAGAAATCCTATCAACATAGAACGGTTGCAGCCTTCAGTCCCGCGCGTGCCGATTTTCGGAGATAGCGCGTCTCTCTCGCGCACCCTTTTAGACTAGCGGTCACGTTTCTAAATAGGAAATACAGTTATGTAAGTTATAAACCGCGCAATGTGGCATTTCTGCCGATTTTCTTGTCAATGTTTAGGTATCCGCCCGTGACTCGGGGCGAAACGAGCAAGCGTTTAATAGTTTTTGTAATATATTGCAAATACTTGGCACACGTGTTGCACCTATTTCGCCATTCTATCTTGATGGGATGTCTGTGCTTCTCCCCTTCCGCCCCCCTTCCCCCACAGCTACAGTTACCGCTCCCACTCCCGCCTCCGCATATACTCCCCTTAACCCTACCCTCAACTCTGCTCTCAACATCCTCATAAGAGAAGGCCTATGTCCAAGGGCTGATATGATGATGGAATAGGTCTAATAATTTACTAGGTTAAAAGCTAGACCTAAGTCAAGAAAGCACGCATATAAATAAATAAATATCACAGACATTCACACCAATTATCTAGTCCCAAACTAGGCAGAGCCTGTGGTATGGTTACTAGATAACGGATAGACATACTTAAATAAATATATAAACATCCAAGACTTGGGTACTGGTTTACTGTTATGTATATATATATATTATAGTTTTGACGAGTTCTACAAATTGAATAAATTTGTGTAATACGAATATATATTTAATTATTTTTAATTTTTAAGATCTATTGACATGAAATATTAAATTTTTGTTGTAATGTTATTTTTGTTGTAATTTAATTTACATTATAACAGCCGTGTGGTTTCCGGTAGAGTAGAATAGGAACACTCCAATTCTTCCCGTGGATGTCGTGCAAGGCGACTATGGGAATACGTTATAAAACATCAATCAGGCCTCCCCAACCCGTCTGGCCAGCGCGGGGACTGTAGGCCAAATCCTCCGTCTGTCTCCGGCAGATGAGAGAGGGTTGTGCTCCTGCAGTGGAGACAAAAATAACCTGATGATGATGATGATGACATCTGACATATTTTAATCTTAAATTGACATGTAATCAAAATTATCAATAGAGTATTTGTATTTGTATGGTTTTACTATGGTTTCGCTCTGTGGCTAGGCGCTCAGTAGTCTACCATCCTACATGATATATACATATATGTATGTTTATATATGTCGGCGGTACCGCGCCTCCGGCGACCGGAACTACATAAAAACGCTACGTGACCGGCCGGACACCGGCGGCACAGAGCTATGAAAATACAGAGGTTGCTGAATAAATACATTTCATTTTCACTACTGTTATTGTTCTGAAAACGCTTTGTTTTAGGGTTACGTTGGTCGCGGATTTAAACCCGTGCTAATTAGTATTTTTACCTGTTCTTACATACATTCAGTTCAGTTCAATTCAATTATTCTTTATTGTGCACCAAAACATATAAATTTTTATAAAAAAAAACATAGAAGGATGAATTTAGTGTACAACGGCGGCCTTGTCGCTTTCAGCGATTTATTACAGGCAACCTTTGGGTGGTGACTAATTTACATACATAAAGCTCACACCTTGGTCCCAGAGGGGTAGGCAGAGACGATGAATGGCCACTTTGCGGAATCCAATGTCGCAAAGCGACTTTCCTTCGCCCGCTTTTCGCCCCGTGATACCCCTACGTGATATGTTGCGAACGACATCGCCGCCGGTTCTTGAAGAGTTATAATTTAGTTGCTAACGTTGGCAATAGATGGCGCTGTAATGATCTCAACTATCATTGTCAATGGGAGTCGAAAATTAAGAAAAATATGTGGAGTGAAGTTATGTGACAGAGTGAGGAATTCAGTGATACGTGAGAAGTGTGGTTTAAAAGAAGATGTAGTAACGAAGGTAGAGAAGGGTATGTTGCGTTGGTTTGGACATTTACAGCGTATGAGTAAAAGAAGAGTGACAAAAGAAATTTACAGTGCGAATGTGGAAGGATCTACAGCTAGAGGTCATCCTAGGAGGACGTTCAAGGATCAAATTAGTAACGTCCTCAAAAAGGCTGGGGTCTGCAGTAAGAAGAATAAAAGGAGGTGCATGAAAAGGTTGATGAATGTGAGTGAGGCTAGTGAGGTGAGTCAGGATCGCGCAACGATCCATCGTCTCTGCCTACCCCTCTGGGACCAAGGCGTAAGCATTATATATGTATATTTTTATGTGTTTCCAGATTAATATCAATATCTAAAGAATTTTGTTAGATGCGACATGAACAAAATGTCCTTAAACACAGTATCCCATCCCGCGGGGCAATCTCTATAATCTGACATTATTCTGGATCCTCTAGGGACGAATCCCACGATATAACTCCCTTGTATGAAGATTTATACCCAACCTTTGTCTTATCTAGTTTCTTTGAAAAATACATCTATGTGTAGCTACCAGCTTGCTTCAGAGAAGCTTCTCGTCTTCGGTAGTTTTGGTGTTTAAAGTTTCCCGTGGGAAATATACAGTATCTTGAACTGAATAGTTACGTGTGCTAATATCAAAACAATATAAATATTCTTTCGACATAGCATGCGGAGGGCGGGGGACCGGGTGTCTTGGCGTTCATTGAGGAAGGCCTATGTCCCCTATGTCCAGCAGTGGATGTCTAAGGGCTAAATCTAGCTGCTGCCCGCGACTTCGTCCGCGTGGACAACTTAACATCACAAATTATTATGTATTATATGTAGGAATGAGATGTTTTTTCCGGATAAAAACTATCCTGTGTCCTATTCCAGGACCTAACCCATATGTGTGCCAAGTTTCATCCAGTGGTTGAAGCGTGATTGAGTAACAAACATCCAAATATCCAAACTTTCGCATTTATAATATTAGTAGTATAGGATAGTATTCTTTGTCCCCGCAGAGTAAGTAAAAGTAAAGAAACAAGGACGACCTTCCTGTCAAAAAGATAAAAAAAGTCTTTTCACAGAAGCTTATCGGCGGTAGTCATCCGTCAAATGAAGAGATACCGAGTGAAGCTGGGACAGACTAGATCTTCATTTAGATTCCCGAGTCGAGTAGACGCGGAATTTAATGAATTTAACCGTTATGGATGCGGTTCAAGTCATTAGCAACGCGACTGTCGATTTTTACGGTCAAGTTTGTAAGTTTGTTAGAGATTTTCGTAATTAAGTAACATTGCGCCAAGTCGATGTGGTGGATTTCACATACGCCTTAGAATTTCTTCTTTGACATATGCAGGTTTCCTCACGATGTTTTCCTTAATCGAAAAGCCTGTGGTATTATAAATAAACCGTACTTAAGTTTCGAAAAACTCATTGGTACGGGCGGGGTTTGTACCAGGACCTCATGAACGTGAAGCGAGTTCCCATGTAAACTTTGTGGTCCACTCCGGTACAATCTCTATTGTTTATTTTGTTTTCGAGACGTAAATGAGTTTGTTTTTAAATTGATTTGGACGGAAAATTTCTATACTTTTTATGAATTCATATAAAAGTTTTCCCTTTAATAGTTTAAGTGCTTATATTTTTAGATTTTTTGTCGGTTTTCTACCGCCATTGCGTCGAACATTAAAATTGAAAATGAACGAACGAAACCAGTTTATCCTAGGCATACGTTCAGCAATTAGACCTAAGGTAGTAGCGATAGCAAAAGCATAATACAAGAGTAAATTTAACCAGCTTCATAATTTCTTGTAAAATATGCATTTTGAATTATCTGAATATAAAAAAAAATCTTTTATTATGAAAACATAAAATTGATATATATTTTTTTTATTGTTGATGGCTTTGCGCTTGACCTCGATTTCATCTGATGGTAAATGATGATGAGGCCTAAGGTGGAGCGCGCTTACCCAGAAGATGCCTATTCACTCTTCCTTTAAAAAGATCCAAATTGTATTTGTCCGGAAATACCCAAGATGGCATTCCTTAGCAGTTCGCATTATGAACGAGGAAGCAAAACGCTTCGTGCGAGAGCGTGGTATGTCTACTACATAAGGATGAAGTCCCTCACCACGCCTGGTAGTCCGTTGAG
Source organism: Esperia sulphurella (assembly GCA_947086405.1). NCBI lineage: Eukaryota > Metazoa > Arthropoda > Insecta > Lepidoptera > Oecophoridae > Esperia > Esperia sulphurella. Next base: position 8,408,506 of record OX352282.1, read on the forward strand.
TCCCCGATGGGGGAATCAAATCGTGTAATTCCTGGTCACTAAATATGATATATATAAATACTTCCACAGAAATTAGCTTAGTGTATTTAATTTAATTTCTAGGATGATTATTTATTTAGTTACAAGATTTTTTATGGTTAACGAAAAATGATAAAATTATTAACCATTTCATCTAATAGATAGTTATAAAATGCAATACTTATAGAGCGACATAGTCATGTTTATGACAAAGCTCTTTAAATAAAGATTAAAAAAAAACATTTCATCTTTCCTGCCGACTGTACTGGATCCGGCTATCGGCTACATACTCGTATGCAAGCGAGTGAACTGTCAGTGGCTAATCGATCCTGTTCCGTTCTGTTGTCAGTTCCACTAATTCAGGCTTTCACGGAGATGAGAGGTAGGTTTTTTTTGGAGGCACTGCGCCAGTCTTGTTAGCATTTCCATACATAGCTTGAGGCTGTGAAATCGATTTGTCGTTTCAAATTCTAAGTGCTTTATTACACATGAGTACATTTGGTACATTTAGTACATTTGGTACATTTAGTACATTTGGTACATGTAGTTTTTGTATCGACTACCGCTACCGCGTCTCTATCTTTACCTGTCACTGAGTACGCAGAACATTTAATTATTACTAAATATTGACGCTACGGTTAAATAATGTTAATATTTAGTAAATGATGATGATGATGACATTGTATAAGAACTTAAATTATGTGTGTTGAATACTTTTTACCACGGTAACATATACCATGGGAAACTTTATAGAACATAAAGTAGTTCCACAACTTAATAAAGGATAGTTAATTCTAAGACAGGCTTTTTTTAAGCCCGACTTTCGACAAAACTTGCCACAACAAAGATTGTATATAAGCTGACTTCGAAGCTGCTAAGCCAAGTCCGATGAAGTTTGAAAAGGACGGCAACTCGTGTAACGTTACGTGTCGTCACGTGCGCGTCACTCCGTCGTCACGTCGCTTGTCACGTCACGTCTGAGATTTACAAGTACAGTGGGCTTCGCGTATTGTTAGACTTTCCTTTTTGGTAAGAATGTATGTTCTGAATTCTGAGTAGCGTCTTCAACCTTTGGGCAGAGAAAACTAATATTATGAGTACTAAATATTTCTGCGTAAAGGAGCGACACTCCCCTCCCCCCGACAGTTTAATGTCGCCCGCAAAATAAAGTATAGCGTGTAGTACGCAGCCGGTTAGAAAGAGAAGCACTTATGTGTTGACGTATACCGTTGTCTCTCGACAGACAGGGACAGTGCGACATGGAAAATTGTATTTAATTGTTTGATATCAAAGTTTAAAACATTGACAAAACATGAGACTTATTAAACTTTGGCAATACTGTTTTTTGCTTCATCATAATCAGCCATGTGGTTCCCGGCTTAGAATAGGACCACCCCTACCTTTCCTGTGGGTGTAGTAAAAATAACTTGACCCTGTGCTTCCCAACTAAGAATATCCTACTCCATTCTTAGGCCACCTCTAATCTTCCTCAAGGTGACTAAGGGATTGCACTAGGGACGTGCAGCAGCGTACTCCTGTGTGTGCATGTTAAGATCATTACTGCGATCACCAATCCGCCTGCCAAGCGTGGTGATTATGGCAAATCCCCCAATGGACAACTTAACAAAAGTGGTATTCTATTGGGGAGGCCTATGTCCAGCAGTGGACGTATTTAGGCTGCTGATGATTAACCCAAATAGGTCCACTGCTGGACATAGGCCTCCCCAATAGATTGACACTTCTGGTGAGCTGTCCATTGGAGTTTTGGCTGTAATCACCACGCTTGGCATTATTGGTGATCGCAGTAATGATCTTAATATACACTGAACGCTGCTGCCCATCCTTGGTGTACTTCCTTAGTCGCCTTGTAAGGAAGATTGGGTTCACCATCATATCCACCGTGAGAGGTCCACTGCTGGACATAGGCTCTCCCCAATGAACACCACTACAAAATTGCTGCTCATGGGTGAGTTTTGCCTATAATGACCACGCTGCACAGACTTCTGCCCCCAGTATTTATACCGCCATTGTCGGTCGCCAGTGAGTCAGAAGGAGACATCGTCGTGCAGATGAAGTTGGCATTTGAAGCATTAGATGTTATTGTGCTCCCTTAAACTCCAAGATCGGATTTGATACAAGAATTCTAATTATTCGTATTTGGATAAAAGTATTTGTAGATTCACTCTAGTTAGACATAGACCTAGACATACTTTATTGATAACTTCCGTTACAGCTCAAATAAAAATTATACACAAGTTAAATAAAATCAAGTTATAGACAGGCCAATTAAACACAATTAAATATAAAAACATCAATAACTAACATAAATATAAAAATGTCAAATAAAATTCTTAAAACTAAATAAATTAAGTTAATGCGTTCTGCAAGAACTCTTCATAGCAATAAAATGCCTGCTCGACAAGCCAGGCGCACAGTCTCTTTTTAAAAATAGGTAGGTAAATAGGTTAGTTACTTATACACAGCTAATTTGTGTTGTTTGTCGGTTCGTTACAAACTTGAGACTAAGTTGGAATAAGGAAAGATTACAGAAAACCTCAAAGGCTTCTCCGGGATATACTGGAGAAACTATTAATTAGTTTGTTTAAAAAAGGTTTTGGATTCCATGTAAACTTACTGTAGCCTGCGTTACTACATCTTTGGCCCACTCTTCCCTTTTCAAGTCGTCGGTTCAAGGTTGAGGAGGAACTGTCTCCTAAGACACAGGTTTATACCTAGTTTAGGAAGCAGGGATATATATCGCATGCCATATATACATAGTTATATATAAGTACCCAATGTAATCTGAAAGAAATATGTATTTTTAAGTTATTTGAAATAAACTTTTGAAAACTTTGATTCTGGCAGCCAATTCCAGACTCGTCTACTCCAACAGCTATAAAGAACATAGATATACATACACATAACTCTGAAACTTATCACTTTTGATGAGCGTGCATATCCACAACTTATATACATATTTGATCAGATGCTCCCAGGTGTATGACATATCAAAATTTAAGACTATGTTGTTTTCATTAGATTTTTTTTCATTTTCAGCAGTTCCATTACAAACGTAGGTCTCCTAGATACTTAGTCCCCAATAATGTAACTTAAGAAAGAAAAAATTTAACGCATTAAAAAACGCTGCAACGACGTTATATATATAATCTAGTTGATAGCCTAAATTATGTAAATTAAATCTGCAATTACAGCATAACCATATAGCTGGCGATAGCAACGTAATGTTTTTTCTTCTTTCTTGCAGGTATGTTACAGCGTGATCCTCTCTAGGATAAGAGCTTTCACCAGTTTAGGGTAAGTCGCGAACCTAAGCAGGCCACCAAACTATGTTTTCCTTCGCAAAAAAGAAATACAGACAATTATCACCGTTATCATACCTTTATTTAACCGCTTTGCGATTTCGGTAACGAAAAAACGTCGCAGTCGCTGCCTGGTGGAGTGCGCGGGGCGAGGGCGGGAGGGTGTCGGCTGCCGCCTGTACGCATCGTGTAGAATCTTGGCACAACACATTAAAGACAATCTTTATTAAGTATAAAATAAATATATATCATAGTCATCAAACGGATACATCATCATTTACGGTTAATGTTACGGTAATTTTATGAATGAGTGACCATTTGCGGCTTATTTAAACTTTTATTTTTTTCGTTTTCTTTAAAACGCTGATTATACATTACCCTAATAGCTTTCTTTGAAAAATAAAAATGGTTTCTATATTTCCTGCCTAACTCCACAATAGGATACCGTATGCCAGATACTGTAGAAGTTGCTTAAGTATACTAACCTCGCGGTAGCAACATCAGTTAATTGTCTAATTCTTGATAAACGTTACCAAAATGTACCTATCCTCCTGAAACGTACGGATTATTAATAAATTAATAAAATGTACTTTTGTAATTGCTTTACTTCTTTTTTTCCTAATAACTTTATAAAATGCTAAGAATATAAAAAATCAAGCCCAAAATATGACCCCATATTTATAAAGAGGGGAAAGTCTTTATACAATGGACTGACAAGATATCATAAGAGCATATTCTCGTAGCAAAGTTTTAGGGGCGCGGGCGACGCAAAAAATCAAAAACTTTTTAATACCCCGGCTAAGTTTCTTTCTGTATTGTCTCTTCATGGCCGCCTGTTACACCGAAGTGCTACAACGCCATCTGTAACTAAACAAGATTCAAAATTTAATTCGTATGTCATGATCAGGGATAGAATGTTTTGGGGCAGATGCTAGTGATTTCTGGGTCGCTAAAAGACTGAATAGGCATCCTCTGGGTAAACGCGCTTCATCGTTACTTACCATCAGGTGAGATTAAGGTCAAACGTGAACCCATCAGGAATATATATATATATATATCGCTTATACTTCATAAAATCTCTTTAGTTAATTGGATATTTTACTTTTTGTCTGTTTGGTTTGATTTTATCATTGCCTTTTTTTCCCATTTGAAATTTGGAAAATAAACCCGCCATAATTGAAATCTCCCATAGGTACCTACTTCAATTTCATTTCGAACCGTCATGTATTTTTTATTTTTACTCAATATGTATTGAAAGTAGTCGTATGAAACGCGTCCTAAGTTAATTATTTAAATCTGGGCTATATTTATTATATTTCCTCGCCTACGGCTCGGGCTCAAAAGTCTTGTATAAACAGGCGAAGAGAGGTGAGTGTCGCTTCTTTATTTGATTATATTTAGTATTCTCTGCAGTAGAGCTAGCAATTACTCTTTATTGCACGATAGAAACAAAGATACAATAATAAAGTAGCTTAAACATGTACATCTAGGCGGTCTTATCGCTAAAAGCCTTTTTCAGACAACCTTTTATTTGCTAAACAAGCAGTTTACTTGCTGCCAGTGTATTGGAAACGCTGCCCCGGTAATAAAATAAAATATAATGTAATGTACGATTTTATTAAGTCTTGTTAATAGGTATAAACTACTTAATATCATCATCGACATATCACATCAGACCTTAGCCATCTTCATTCCCCAATGAACGACACCACACCCGGTTCTCCGCCCTCCACATCCAGCTGCCCCCGGCCACCTTCTTCAAGTCATCGGTCCACATATCCGCGGGGCGTCTCACCCTGCACGTGCCTTCGTTCTTCGTCGTCACTTACTACAGTCTTCATATATATTTATTGAAGTTACATGACGGAGTGAGAGACGGCCATCTTTAAAGAGCTAAAAATTCAGATGACGCCATACTCGTCTAGAGGGGAGAACTTTGAGATTCATTCCCTTCCTATTTGTTATTCACTTAAATATTCTTTTATTCCCCTTTTGGGGACTAATTGAGTACGATCGGGGAATTATTTGAGGGATTTAATGGAGTTCTTTAAGAGGGAATGTCTGTATTAATTGTGAAGATCCTTTTCTCGTATTTAGGGTTCCCCGTTATTACTTAGCATAATTTTAGTGTCATTGTTATCACCATAAGAATTTTCTACACGAGATCCAAGCTTGGAAGACGTATTAGCTCTATCGTCTGACCAGTGCAGGATCGTCATATCTCCAGTCGATGTCCAGTACTGGACATTTTCTTCTTCTCCGTCGTTCGCTCACTGCTGAGGATCGCGACCGTATAAAATGCGCCTCCACGCATAGCGGTCATTGACCAGCCGCAACGTTTCATATAACAACGATCTCTATGTACTACTAGATGGAGCGTTCCAAACAATCGCTCTGTTCCACGCAAGTAGCCACAACTCTTTCACATTCACAATGAAACTTGTGCAGTTACTACGCAGAACCTTTAATTATTACTAAATATTGACGCTACGGTTAAATAATGTCAATATTTAGTAATAATTAAATATTCTGAGTAGTAACTACACAAGTTTCATTGTGAATGTGAAAGAGTTGTGGCTACTTGCATGGAATAGAGCGATTGTTTGGAACGCTCCATCTAGTAGTATATAGCGATCGTTGTTCATATAATGATCCGCTAGCCACACTCCTCACATACAGGACGTAAGCATACCCAAGTGCTGCTGTTTCAACCCCCCAAATAAATATTTCGAAATGCCAAGTATATATATCTAATCCCAAACTGAGATTTTCTCTGCTGTACAATGGGGAATTAGACAAGGATAGGACAATTCTGTCCATAGTGGAAATCGAACCCACGCTCTTTGGCGGTGGTGGGGCGGTCAATCAGTTAATAGCAATAACTGACATCGGTAGAAAATACCAGAAATTACCACTGCTATTATATCGGTACAAAATTGGAATGAAAAACTCAAGCTTTATTTAACCGCTTTGCGATTTCGGTACCGAAAAAACATCGCAGACGCTGCAAGGGTGCTCGGGGCGAAACTTACGGACCTGTTAAAACCTATATTTACGTATTTAAACCATATAATATTGACAGTATGTATATTTCTGAGCCAAATAAACAAATAATAAACTTACGAATTTGATATAACTATTTAAATATACCTATATAGCGTTATTCAATTATAACGGTACCGAAATACAAAGGTACCGAAATAATAATCTACACTAATATTTTTTGTTGTTGTAAAGAATATACTCAAAAACAATTGAACCGATTTAAAAAATTCTTTCACCATTAGAATGCTACATTATCCCTAAATAACATAGGCTATATTTATTACTATAAAAATTAGGGATCCCTACTAAAACTTCAATAATATAACCCAAGGTGTAAATAAGTAATATAACAAAGAATTATAAATGTGTGGGGACCCATACGTCCGAGTGGGATTGGGATAGGGAGCGAGAGTGGGGACGGGAGTGGAGTCCACGCGAACGGAGCCGCGGGCACAGCTAGTAAATAATAAAATAAAATATGAATTCCAACCTTTCTCTTAAACCATTATGACATAAGGCCAATTAATTTGGGTTATTCAGTGCTTGGTTAGTAATCATCATCATCATCTGAAATACGTCCACGGCTGAATAAAAATAAATAATAAATATACAAAAGCCATTTATTTCTTACCCTAACAAAAAGAATTTACAGCGTTCAATAATAAATCAAGACAATTAATTATAACAATTATTAAATAAGTAAAATATAAAATAAAAAAAAAAAAATACTATGTTTCTATTATTATTATTATATAAGTCATTGTGTAAGAACCCCTCTTTGGGTGTAGGCCTCCTCCAGTGCTTGCCATGTTTTGCGATCTTTCGCTACGGTCATCCAGTTAGCGCCGGCGACCTCGGCGATGTCATCGGCCCAGCGAGCGAGAGTACTTCCAGGTCTGCAGAACATAAGCCTCCCCAATAGAATGCCATTTTGTAAGACTGTCCATTGCGGGATTTGCTATAATCACCAAGCTTAGCAAGCGGATTGGTGATCGCAGTAGGAGAACCTTAGATTGGGTTCACCATCATATCAACCCTGAGAGGTCCACTGCTGAACATAGGCTTTCCCCAATGAACACCACTACAAAATTTCTGCTCATGGGGGAGTTTTGTTCATGCTCACGCAGGGCAGACCTCTGCCCCCAGTATTTATACCGCCATTGTCGGTCGCCAGGGCCTCGTTGGTGTTGCCCGTTGCTGGTGTAGTACCTACACCCAGGGGGAGTTCGGAAGTGGCTGTATTCTCAGCCGGGAACCACATGGGTTGGTTAATAGGCAAGATTAATGAACTAATACGTTGATATAGTTAAGTTTCTCCGCTAGCGACAAGTTATCAGAAGATGAAAGATATTTTCAGGTACGTGCTCAGTTCCCTGCGAATGTTCGCGTAATTCAGGAACACGCGTGTTACACTTACTTATTGCTGATGGACACAGATGTAGAATTAGTAACTAGATGGTGTAACTCGATATATTGATGGATTTTCTTGGTCTTAGTATTAAACACTTAAACATACAATATTAAACACTCCACTCCAATCCACTCCACTCCACTCCGCTCCGCTCCGCTCCGCTCCGCTCCGCTCCGCTCCGCTCTACTCCGCTCCACTCCACTCCACTCCACTCCACTCTATTCTATTCTAAACAGACAAATACAACTTCACGGGGTAAATACAGGTTGGAACCGAAAAGCGTCACCAGCCGATTATTTTTTAACTAATAAAGAATCCTAAATTTCAAACTGATATACTTGTAGCTACTATAGATGGTCTGGTACTAAAAGGAATGAAACGAGAAGGTTTTTTTACAAATTCTTAGACATAAACATACTTTATTGATAACTTCCGTTATAGGTCAAATAAAAATTATACACAAGTTTAATAAAATCAAATCATAAAGGCAAATTAAACACAATTAAATATAAAAACATCAATAACTAACATAAATATAAAAATGTCAAATAAAATTCTTAAAACTAAATAAATTAAGTTAATGCGTTCTGAAAGAACTCTTCGTAGCAATAAAATGCCTACTCGACAAGCCAGGCGCACAGTCTCTTTTTAAAAATAGCATTATCACGCAGTATGTATACATAGAGCCGTGGTAGCCGGTTGGTTGTGCACTCGCCTTACGTTTATGAGGTCGTGGGTTCAAACCCCGCCCGTACCAATACGTTTTACGAAACTTAAGTACGGTTTATTTATAATACCACAGGCTTTTCGGTGAAGGAAAACATCGTAAGGAAACCTGCATATGCCAAAGAAGAAATTCTGAGGCGTGTGTGAAGTCCACCAAATCGGCTTGGGGCACCGTGGGTGGTCAGGGGTTTGGCACAAAAGATCCTGAAGGGTCGAAGTGTCGCCAGGTCTTCCTGGCCCCCTAAGAAGATAAGATGTATACATAACTACGCTCGCTTGTCTGTTCCATGCAAACTCTAAATCCTTGTTACACGAACAAGTTACGGGTGTTACTTGTAACTTGTAATTGCAGTACACGACGGTTAGCTTTAATTAACGAGCCCTCATTTATCTGCGAAACTCTATACAGGCTGAACTGAAACTGGTGGTACTAGGCCTTGCTTTGATGACGTTGCCAAAGACTAAATATTACTACATAGAGTAGAGATACTCACCTCCCCCCGCCAGTTTAATGTCACCCGCGAAATAGAGCACACCTAGCAGTACTCACTACGGGCAAGTCCAACAGTGGACGTCTAAGGGACGTCACGTACGTCCCTTAGACGTCCACTGTTGGACTTGCCCCAATGAACGCCACCACACCCGGTCCTCCGCCCTCCGCATCCAGCCGCTGCCGGACATCTTCTTCAGGTCGTCGGTCCACCTGGCAGCGGGGACTAATGTGACTAAGGAACTCGACTTAGCGTTGTTATTACTCCGTTACGAGCGGGGCAAGAGCTACGTTGGTCCGGCACAAAAATGTAGGTACTTATCGGGGTAGGTACGATCGAGTGAGGGAGGTCTGCTTCTGGGTGGTCTCGATTGCGTGCTGGCGTAGTAATTTTGTACCTGCGAGCGGCTCTGCAGCCCAGTAGCAAGCCTCCGTCACTCGAACGTACCTACCGCATAAAAGTACCCACACTTTCGGGCCTTCCCGGAGTAGTTCTCGCCCCGCTCGTGCGGAGTAATAACAACGCTAAGCCAAGCGGCTTAGACACATTTTTGAGTATATTATCAGACAGTGGGAAGGAGTAGGTGGTTAAAAGTGTATTTTCGTTTTACTAGGCAGTGATGTATCTGTAACTATTAAGTAATCTGTGTAATTTACCTGAGGTTGGCATTTGTAGAATTGATGGTGTTGTGCCCCCTTACTGTGGGGTGTAAAGAATCTGTTGATGTGAAGGTGAAAACAAGTCAAAGTCAAAATCATTTATTGCATATGAGTACACTTGGTACATTTATACACGTCATTTTTTTTATCGACTACCGCTTCCTAGGTTTTAGCGCTGTGGAGAAGAAACGGCGCAACAAACTTCACGCAACACATCTTTTAAACATCAAGTTTGCATACAATTAATAAAGATTTTGCGAAGCTGAATTAACATTAGTACCAGGGGGGCAATTCTACTATTTTCAACATTTATCGTTCGTTTAAACAATAGTTACGTTTAAGTTACAGTTTTTAACAGACGCTATTTTGACAGCAATGCGTTTCGTTTTTACCTGTGACAACTGTCAAAATGTAGAAAAACCTCAAGAAAAACGTTCGTTCCGTCTACGTCTGACGTTTGTTTAGACGTTAGCTACGGCTGAAGCGCAGCTGAAGCACGAACGTTGCGCGCAGCGGAGTACGAATAGTGTTAACACTTGCGTTTCAGCTGCAGTTGAATTGCGTTTTATGCGAAAATGCGTTAGTAGAATTGGCCCCCAGGCATCTTTGTCATTCAAATAATCGTTTATTTTATAATAGGCTTTCTTACAAAGTTGTTTTTTAAAACGACAATCTAATAACGAAATACATTAGATATCATAGTCATTCGGAGGTCAAAAGCGAATGGTTGAGGGAGTGAGGGCAAATTGATACATGGCGGGGTAAATCATGATTACCCCGACTTTTATTGTTGTGTGAATACGAATAGAGCTATAATGTGACAGCGTGTGAATGATATCGGTGTATATCTTTTTTTTTTTGGTAGACATTATTTTTTATTAGCAGGAAATAAAATGCTTTCTTGTGGTGCACCAACATTAAACATGTTTAGAGACTGAGCAAACCATAGAGAGATATCAAGCTATCTATGCTCTGACCTTGTTTTACTATTATAATACTTAATTATAACTTTATTTTACACGGAAAATATGCAAATAAATACACAGAAGGAGAGAACTTATACACAAGTGTGCTTATCTCTAAAAAAAGAGATTTATTCCAGCCAAACCTTGTCTGGAAAGAGAGAAGTTAACAATAGTATAAGACACACACATATATCCTACATTAAAATAGACTTATACTACAAACAAACATATATATTTTACAATATATATATTGATGACAAACATCATATTAAATATATACATAATACATATATATAATAGATACATTTTATGATTAAAGCAAAAATAATTACTAAGGTTAAGTTGCAGTGGGCAAGAGTTTGGAAGCCGAGTTCTAGAGTGGAGACTGTGGACCGGTAAACGCAGCGTGTTACACCCCGCCGCCAGATGGACCGACGAACTGAGGACCGGGTTTGATAGCTTTAATTGGGAAATGTGTTATGTCCAGCAGTGAACGTCTAAGGACTGATATGATGATGATTAAATAATAATTTTCTCAATGTCTGTATATATATATATAAATTCTGTAGTTACATTTGCCCCGATGCACCTTACATAAAGTAAACTTTAGTGTTGCCAATTCGACCCAAAAAATTACATCGAAAAGTTTAATTTTTCTAATTTTTTTTTGCTAAAGCTACCAAATAAATCACCGATAGTCGACACACATATGGTTACAAATCGAGGGCACCTCGAGGCCTTCGAGGTAAGATAGACCATGGAAGCTTGCATTTCTTGAAATGAAGTTAAACGCAGGCCCCCTTAACGTGTACGGACAGGTTGGTACGTCGGGGTTGTGCCCTTGTGTTGCAATTTCGGAATCATGGGACTTTAAATAAAAAAATATTTATCGATATCTATAAAAAAGAAACTTCGATCACTACGAATGTCATATTTTTGTCAGGCTTTCATGCGCTTTATGCTACGCTTTTGCTGCTACGCGATCTACGCCGTAGCAATCTATCGTAGCTAACAAGCTAATGGAATATCATATCAAAACCAAGGCTATTTGCGCCTCGGGAACAAAATATATATGTACTTTAAAGGGACATTAGCAGAAAAATCAAGTTTGTGTTACAACTTTAACTTCGCACTCGACTTCAGAGCACCATTTATGATTTACTTGTATCCATTATTCAATTAACTGATGTTGCTACCGCGAGGTTTGTCTACTTTAGCTACTTCTACAGTATCATGTATCTTACTGTGGGCTCAGGCAGCAGATATAGAGACAATTTTTATTTTGCAATAAAGAGCAGTTAGGGCAATCTATAATCTGCGTTGTAGAGAGACATTAAGAGAAAAGTTTAAAGAATTAAACATATTGACAGAAGGTAGTCAATACATTTTAGATAATATTTAGATGTCCACAAAAACCATATCTCTATTTTTGAACAAATTGTCACAGTGGTGACAATAACAGTTACAATACAATACAATATACTTTTTTGCACAAACAAATACAGTTAGTTATAGAAGTTACAAATATTTTAATTTAGGCGGTCTTATCGCGATTTCTTCCAGACAACCAAACCAGTTATGATGCAAGAAACAAAAACAAACTTGTTTTACCAAGGTTAAGACTTAGTAAGGTCAGTAAATCGTTCACGGGGCAATGTATACGCTTCTACAACAAACTACCAGAGGAAATCTTACTAATATTATAAATGTGAAAGTTTGGATATTTGGTTGTTTGGTTGTTTGTTACTCAATCACGCTTCAACCACTGGATCGGGATGAAACTTGGCACACATATAGGTTAGGTCCTGGAATAGGAAATAGGATAGTTTTATCCCGAAAAACATCTTATTCCTACGGGAAATATTTAATTGTTTGTAATGTTAAGTTATCCACGCGGACGAAGTCGCAAGCAATAGCTAGTATTACATATGACGAAGAGAAAGTAGTAAAAAAATAGTTCTAGATAAAGGAAAGAGGGGAGTGACGTGATCACTCAGGCAGTGAGAAACTCTTCCTTGATTGTCACTTGAACGCGTCTAACGATTACACATGTCCGATGGAAATAGGCAACGAGTTCCAAAGACATCATCATATACGATTAGACGTCCCCTGTTGGCATATGCCTTCCTGAATGGTCCTTTCTCCTACCTATCCATCCGTTTCCGGCCACCTTCTTCATGTCGTCGCTCCATCTGTCGGCTAAGCAGCCTGTTCCAAAGACGTATAACAAAAAACTTTAACGTTATACTTCATCCGCCCCCACTCCTCCTATTTACCCCCTCTCACCCAAAAACCTCCACAAAGGATGACGCGATAACCTGACTATAATTCATCTGCCAGCCGATATTAAGGGAAGTGGGTTCGGATTTACATACCGCATTCACCCCGGCCTACCCATCGCCCACTGATTTATGCCGCGTCTCCCTCACTCGCGTGGTGTAAATGGTGAGCGTGAGCGGGTGGGAACATCATTCATCATCAACGGTAATACGTCCACATGCCGCGTTTGGTGGACTGCCCAACAGAGGTTTTGTAGTAATCAGCACGCTTGGCGGATTGGTGATCCCAGTAATCATCATAATATACACAAGGGAACGCTGATGCCCGTCATTGCCAAGCATCAAATTATCATATCCGAATCCTCCAAGGCCAAGGTGTAGGCCAAATCCTCCGTCTGCCTCCGGCAGATGAGAGAGGGTTGTTGTGCTCCTGCAGTGGATACAAAATAACCTGATGATGTATGTATGTATGATGTAAATTATCATATTATTATTTCTCTTATAGCAGAGAATCTATACATATAATAAAAGAGTAGAAAAAACAAAAGAAAAGCGAATCTTTACATTGGAGTTAAAAAAAAATTTCACTGCCCGGACGTTACTGAAGACCAGCAGAGTCCAAAAATATCATTAAAAAAATTCTTATCTGTCTGTATGTATGTATGTATGTATGTACGGGCTAATCTTGGAAACTGCTGAACAGAATTTGACGGCGTTTTCACTGTTTAATAGCTTTGAGTTCGGGCCTCATACTGGTATAAGTCATATCTCAATAAAATGTCAGGATGCTGATATACAAGTTGACCTCTCATTTCATATCATTTGTATGAAAGTGTAGTTCAACATTACTGGTCAATGCAAGAACTTGACAGAAAGTGACAGAGATGTTTTAAAGCTCATTTATAGATTTATATCAGCTGATGTATTTCAGGTATTTCCACAAGTCTCGATACAAAAAGTTCGCTATTCAATAATTAGTGGCCCTGTATTAGACCGGTGATCGTCGACAATGTCAATATCGAAGCTGTTCAGGAGTACGTCTGCCTAGGACAGACAATATAGTTGGGTAGGATCAATTTCAAAAGCTGACAGAAGAATCCAGTTAGGGTGGGCAGTATTCGGAAAACTGCGTCAAGTCTTTACGTCACCTATTCCACAATGTTTAAAGACAAAAATCTTTAATCAGTGCGTCCTGCCTGTCATGATTACAGCGCGGAGACGTGGACACTGATGGTGGGCCTGATCCACAAGATTCAAGTGGCTTTGCGAGCTATAGAGGGCAAAGCTCGGGGTCTCTATGAGGGATATGATTCGTAATGAGGAGATCCTATGAATAACGAAGGTGACCGACATAGCCGAAAGAATTAGTAAGCTGAAATGGCAGGTCACATCTGTCGTAGTACCGAACGGCCGTTGGGGCAGACGGGTTCTAGAGTGGGACGCGACGTCCCACGCGCAGGGTGGGACGCCCTGCCGCCAGGTGTATGGACGACCTGAAGATGGTGGCCGGAAGCGGCTGGATCTGTAGGGCGTTGTGGCATTCATTGGGGAAGGCATGTCCAGCAGTTTGACAGACATTTTGTTGTACAGTTAATTGGATATGCAACGTAGGAAGGGAATAGGAGGGGAAGGAAGTCGGATGGAAAAGAATAGAGGGATTAGGGTAAGAGAGGAAAGATGAGGGGGCAGTGGTAAATAAAGGGTGTAGGAATGGATGGGTTAAGGGAAGGGGGAGAGGTAGGAGTAGGGAGAGGGAAGGGGTGGGGGAAAGGGTTTTCAACGTTGTGGGAAGGGGATGGAGAAGGAAAGAAAGAAAGGGTATGGAAAGGACAAATTGGAGGGGGGGGGGAAGGAAATATCACCTAATTTGCACAATATTAAAATATATTTTTTTTTATTGATTATATAATAATCTTTTAATTCATGATAAATGTAAATGTCCACTTTATTTAAAAAAAGCGGCCAAGTGTGAGTCGGACTCGCCCATGAAGGGTTCCATAGCAGCAAGTGACATAATATAAAAGTTATTGTAGTTCGTTGTAACTTTGATCGATGTTTTAATAATAGTAATGTGGTTTACGATTTATGACGACGTATTAAAAAAAACTACTTACTAGATCTCTTTCAAACCAATTTTCGGTGGAAGTTTGCATGGCAATGTACATCATATATTTTTTTTAGTTTTATCATTCTCTTACAGGGGCACACATTTTACCACTTTGGAAGTGTCTCTCGCGCAAACTATTCAGTTTAGAAAAATATGATATTAGAAACCTCAATATCATTTTTGAAGACCTATCCACACGTATGGGTTTGATAAAAAAAAATTTGAGTTTCAGTTCTAAGTATGGGGAACCCCCAAAATTTAATGTTTTATTTTTTCTATTTTTGTGTGAAAATCT
This sequence comes from Esperia sulphurella, assembly GCA_947086405.1. NCBI lineage: Eukaryota > Metazoa > Arthropoda > Insecta > Lepidoptera > Oecophoridae > Esperia > Esperia sulphurella. The sequence goes on from OX352282.1 coordinate 8,423,822, forward strand.
TAATGCGGTTCACAGAATACATCCACTTACCAAGTTTCAATAGTAAGTTCTTATGGTTTCGTAATAAAGTGGCTGTGACATACGGACGGACAGACAGACAGACAAACAGACAGACAGACATGACGAATCCATAAGGGTTCCGTTTTTTGCCATTTGGCTACGGAAACCTAAAAAACTGTGGTCCAACGGGCGAAACCGCCGCCGGAACGCTAATTTTTACCCGACTTCAAAAAAGGAGGTTCTCAATTGGATAGTATGTTTTTTTATGTATATTAATATTTTTAATGCATAACCAGATTAATAGATTTCTTTTAGGATTTAGTAACACGTAATACATAAGAATGTGTAATGTTAAGTTGTCCACGCGGACGAAGTCGCGGGCAACAGCTAGTACTAAATACTACGTAAAGAATTGACTCTCGCTACCAGTTTAACGTCACTCGCAAAATAGGGCTTTCTACTGTGTATATTAAGATCATTAAACCTTGTTTTACCAGGGTTAAGACTAAGTAAGGTCAGCAAATCGTTCACGGGGCAATGTATACGCTTCTACAACAAACTACCAGAGGAAATCTTAAATATGACGGACAGAAAGTTTAAGATTCACATTAAAAAACAACTTTGTAAGAAAGCCTATTATAAAATAAACGATTATTTGAATGACAAAGATGCCTGGTACTAATGTTAATCTAGTTTCGCAAAATCTTTATTAATTGTATGCAAACTTGATTTTTAAAAGATGTGTTGCGTGAAGTTTGTTGCGTAGCGTTCACAGCGCTAACACCTAGGAAGCGGTAGTCGATAAAAAAAATGACGTGTATAAATGTACCAAGTGTACTCATATGCAATAAATGATTTTGACTTTGACTTTGATTACTACGATCACCAATCCGCCTGCTAAGTGGTGATTTTTGTAAGTATCCAAAGGACAGCCCACCAAAAATGGCATTCTATTGGGGAGGCTTATGTAGAGCTATGAACGTATTTTAGCTGATGATGAAATTATACAATGAAATACATACAATGTTTATGTCTATGATAAAAAAAAAAATATGTCAGACATTCACACCAATTATCCAGTCCCAAACTAGGCAGAGCCTGTGGTATACTAGATAACGGATAGACATACTTAAATAAATATATAAACATCCAAGACTTGGGTACAAACATTCATATTTATCATACGAACATTTGCCCCTTAGCGGGATTCGAACCCGCAACCTCCGGCGTGGCAGTCCGAGAGCTACCCGGTCCGCCACGGAGGTCGTCATAAATTAATGATAACACTAATTGTCCAGAAAACCCCGCTCCCAACTTGTCGCTTACACTCACCCAACACAGGCGTTTTCTCGTTATTTTTACTAAAATGGCGAATAATTTTTTTACCACTCTCCCGCGACAGTTTCCTCGCAGTGTCTTCGATCTGAATTGATTTATTCTCCATTTTTCGGGCCCAGCTAATTCATATAAACCTACATCTTGTGTGTGTCAGGGAAGACATATTACGGGTCGGGGGATATTTTTCACACGGTTTTAAACCCCTGACGTAAACAGGAGAGTAAATTTGGATGTCTATGTTTGGGTGTTTGTTTGTCTGTGATGCTGTAACTTAACAAGTTCTTCGACTTTAAAGATGGCGTTTGTTATAAATATGCATTTCTGGTTAGTGCCGTAACTTGACGGTGTCTGTAGTGCAACGATCTCTATGTATTACTAGATGGAGCGTTCCAAACAATCGCTCTGTTCCACGCAAGTAGCCACAACTCTTTCACATTCACAATGAAACTTGTGCAGTTCTACGCAGAACATTTAATCATTTACTAAATATTTACGATATTTACCCGTAGCGTCAATATTTAGTAGTAATTAAATGAACGAGTTGCGGCTCCTTACGTGGAAACAGAGCGATATTTTGAACCCTCCATCTAGTAGTAGGTACGTAGAGATCGTTGCTATAGTGCTATTCTCTAAAATACAAACTCATGTGTGAGTCTGACTCAAGTGACTTTACTCACTTCGAAACCTAAGCCATTCTGGAAACATTCTATAGCACTGTCGACGTGTAGTGAGTTCTTTGTTCACTTCACATCGATAGTGCTTCAGAATGTTTACAGAATTACCAATGCATTAGGTTTCAAAGGGGTGTAAGGGAACGAAAAATCATCGGGCGCTCCAAATACCAACCTCACCTGCACGTGGTGCACCCTGCTGGTTGACGGTATAACCATGCAAAATTTCACTAGGCCTTAAATACTACAGGCGGGCAGCCACGTCACCGGTGCAAGTACTGCGATGGCCAACACGTCTGCCCAGCGTCGCCATTATGGGCAAAACTCCCCTAAAAATGAACAGTACAGCACCGTACACCACATCCACACATTGCGTCAGATAATATAAAAGACCGAAGAGTATAACCATCTCTTGTGTCTTGCATTTGTGGACTACGAGAAAGCCTTCGACTCCATCGAGACATGGGCTGTTCTGGAATCCCTGCAGCGATGCCAAGTCGATTGGCGATATATCGAGGTGTTGAGATGCTTTTATAACGCTGCCACCATGACCGTTCAACTCCAGAATCAGCAAACAAGGCCAATTCAGTTTCAAAGGGGTGTTAGACAGGGGTATGTTATATCCCCAAAACTGTTTACCAGCGCTCTGGAGGATATCTTTAAAACACTAAGCTGGAGGGGACGGGGCATAAGTATAACGGCGAGCACATCTCACACCTTCGATTTGCAGACGACATAGTTGTGATAGCAGAGTCGCTACAGAATCTCGAGGAAATGCTGACCAGCCTCAACTACTCTAGTAGGTCTTAGGATGAACGTAGACAAGACGAATGTCATCTCCAACTCACACGTCGACCTAAGACCGGTGATCGTCGAAAATGTCAATATAGAAGTTGTTCAGGAGTACGTCTACCTAGGACAAATAATACAGTTGGGTAGGAACAATTTCGATAGGGAAGCTGACAGAAGAATCCAGTTGGGCTGGGCAGCATTACGTCAAGTCTTCACGTTGCCTATTCCACAATGTTTAAAGACAAAAGTCTTTAATCAGTGCGTCCTATCAGTCATGACCTAAGGCTTGATCCATAAGTTCCAGGTCGCTCAGCGAGCTATGGAGAGGGCTATGCTCGGGGTTTCATTGAAGGATATGATTCGTAATGAAGAGATCCGACGAAGAACGAAGGTAACTGATATAGCTGAAAGGATTAGCAAGCCGAAGTGGCACTGGGCAGGCCACATCTGTCGCAGAACAGACGGCCGTTGGGGCAGACGAGTTCTGGAGTGGAGGCCGCGGATCGGCACTCGCAGGGTGGGACATCTTGCCGATCACCTCATTTCGGATTCTGTTCTTTAGAGAGTATATCTTTTGACAAAAAACCACGTGGAAACCCTCCGCAGTATGACTCATGGAATTTAACTGAAAACTATTAAAGTTACAACAATGTACTTGTTTTTATCGCACTATTAACAATTCCCATTAATCATGCACGCTTGAAAGCCTTTGTGGCACTTAATAAGGGATTTTTTAACTATTCGTTTCCGTAGAAAAACGGAAGTCATGGTTGTCATATTATATTTATCAAATAGACGTATATGATGTATGGAATTTGAGACACCCACAATGACGCGGGCTAGGCGTAGCTTTGGCATTTAAAACAGTACCGCAGGCCTATTTAGGAGATTCTTGGACAAGAACTAGTAACAGCCTACTTAGTTAGAATTCCAGACAAAATCTTCCTCAGAATGTCTAAAGTTCTGCATGTTGGGGAGTGTGCCCAGGAATTGCACGATTTCGTTCCTCCATCTCCATTCCATTACCGGACTACCAGGCGTGGTGAGGGACTTCATCGTTTTGTAGTAGATATCCACTCTCTCGCAGGAAGCGTTTTGCTTCCTCTTTCATAATGCAAACTGCTAAGGAATGGAACTCCCTGCCAGCTTGGGCATTTCCGGACAAGTACAATTTGGATATTTTTAAAGGAAGAGTGAATAGGCATCTTCTGGGTATGCGCGCTCCATCTTAGGCCTGATTATCACTTATCATCAGGTGAGATTGAGGTCAAGCGTAAACCCATCAGGAATAAAAAAGAAGTAATTATATACACTTATATTAAAAATTTCTTTGTTTAATTTCCAATTTGTTAGGTCACAAGAATACTTTGGCATTTTGAAGGCGTGAGAGCCTGGCTGAAGTATACAAGCTGACCGTAAATGACCTCACCTCTAGTACTGTGAGATTAAAAATCTAGTTGTTTATCATTGACTAAGTGCCGATTTAATTGTTTTACAATTCCACTGTGGACTCTGTGAAATCTAACTAATATAAAATGAGGGAGTGTGGATATTTGGATGTTTCTTACTCAATCACGCTTTAACCACCGTGATTAAACTTGGCAAATATATAGGTTAGGTCCTGGAATGGTACATAGGATAGTTTTATTCCAAAAAAACATCCCATTCTTACGGGAATATAATAATAATTTGTAATGTTTAGTTGTTCACGCGGACGAAGTCGCGGGCAACAGCTAGTATGAAATATTTATTATTACCAAACTTGAGAGCACTTTTTTTTACTAATTACATACATACATACAAAATACTCACGCCTTGGTCACAGAGGGGTAGAGACGATGGATCGCCACTTTGCGATCCTGACACACCTCACTAGCCTCACTCACATTCATCAACCTTTTCATGCACCTCCTTTTATTCTTCTCACTGCGGACCCCTTGAATGCCCTCCTAGATATCTACTAATTAATCTTTTTAAATTAATCCACCATCATTCGATAGACTTTAAATGGTTTTATTGGTGACGTTGGACGGGCGATTGTGGGTAACTATATCAGTGCCTAGATCGAATAACCTGCCCTGTTCGTATAACATAGCCTTTTTACTGTCTCGTGACCAGTTGGTACTATTATACGAAGTAGCCTTCTGCTACTCCGTCACAGCTCACTGCGTCACGTAGGCGCCAATACGTCCGTGGTGTTCAACTAGATGGCCAGGTTTGTCTTGCCCCGCCCCCCCCCCCCGCCCCCCCCCCCCCCAACACGTGAACGTCATGAACGTCATGGGCTATGAACGTCATACCGATGGCTCCTACCGCGGCAGTACGGCTATGGACGTCGTATTCATCGTCTAGTTCTCCAACAGTGGACATTCTTACATTATTCATTTCTGCAGTAAATGCTAGCTGCTAACATATTCGCAATAAAGCCCACCTAAAAGCTTTCCATGACGTGTTTCTAACACGTTACCCTTTTAAACATGTTTTAAAATCCCATATCCAATTCGAGCGTGTCCCATCTCTCCACGTACACACCGCACGGGTGTAATATTTCACATTTCCGCGTGCTCACCCTAGCACAGGGCCGGTTGCAGGGCAAGGACATAGGTCCTACAATTAAACAACAATAAAAACATATTTCATATACTCGTATACATACACTTGTATGTGGTGTAGGGGAACGCAAATACATCCTGTGTTTCAAATACCAACCTCACCTGCATGCGGTACTGCGAGTCACCTCACTATGGTGGTATAACCATACAAGCTTTCACTGGGCCATAAATGAAACAGATCTGTGGCAAGCAGCAACGTCACAGTACTGCGATGGCCAACACATTTGCCCAGCTTAGCCATTATGGGCAAAACTCCCCCATCAGCGGCAAACGGATACCACGGCCCCAAGGATCAGGAGCATGTCAGAAAAGCCCTTGTGAGGGTTATCGTTCCTATACAGTTTCATAAGTTTCATGTTTACAAGAAGTTGACAGTTCCAGAAGGTGACATTTTCAGAAGTGATTATTGTCAGAAGAGGTACACTAGAACCTGTTCGACTCAGATCTGTTTTACCTACTTACTCAACCGACTTCTTATACGCCTTCTTTTTCCCCATAGTATCTAAAAGGTTACGCCAACTTCTCTAAATCCCTTATATATTTCATTGTATGCGTTATATTTTTAATTGCCGTGTGGTTTCCGGTAGAGTAGAATAGGACCACTCCAACTCTTTCCGTGGATGTCGTACAAGGCGACTAAGGGAATACATTATAAAACATCAATCCGGCCTCCCCAACCCGTCTGGCCAGCGCGGGGAGTGTAGGCCAAATCCCTCCGTCTGTCTCCGGCAGATGAGAGAGGGTTGTGCTCCTGCAGTGGAGACAACAATAACCTGATAATGATGATGATTACTATGATAGTTATATCATTACCCACTAACCATTAATGTGTGTAAACGTACATTAAGGTACTGACGTTCGGAAAAGTTCGTTTTAACTCCCCGCCTCCCGCAAGTGGTATTACAGAGCGAAAAGTGGACGACGGAAAGTCGCTTTGCGACGTTGGATCGCGTAAAGTGGCGATGCTTCGTCTCTGCCTACCCCTCTGGGACCAGGGCATGAGCATTATGTGCGCGGCGTGCCGTTGCCCCTGTGTGTTTGTAAATATATTTTTGTTCACAGGGCCACATATCCTGACTTCGGCTCTGCCGCCTCTTTCCGCCGTTAAATGACGCCGACTCTTGCATAAATTATTACAATTTACCTTCTACGATTTGACAGCGCTTTTTTTGTACGCGAGAGGGATTTTAACAGTCATTCCTTTTGACATTTTGTGGTTTGAATCTTTTAACTTCGCTTGTAATGAGCAGGAATCGGAATTAGGTAGCGTCATTTATCCAACTCTTCCCGTGGATGTTGTACAAGGCGACTAAGGGAATACATTATAAAACATCAGTCAGGCCTCCCCAACCCGTCTGGAGCGCAGGGAGTGTAGGCAAAATCCTCCGTCTTTCTCCGGCAGATGAGAGAGGGTTGTGCTCCTGCAGTGGAGACTAAAATAATCTGATGATGATGATGATTATTTATGTACTTGTGCAACGATCTCTATGTACTACTAGATGGAGCGTTCCAAACAATCGCTCTGTTCCACGCAAGTAGCCACAACTCTTTCACATTCACAATGAAACTTGTGCAGTTACTACGCAGAACATTTAATTATTACTAAATATTTAGTAATAATTAAATGTTCTGAAAAAATAGTAACTGCACAAGTTTCATTGTGAATGTGAAAGAGTTGTGGCTACTTGCGTGGAACAGAGCGATTGTTTGGAACGCTCCATCTAGTAGTACATAGAGATCGTTGTACTTGTGATATTACCTAATTTATTTACGGAGGCAGCGATGTTGTTACCAACGCATCACGTCAAGGGGTATCTCGGAACGAAAAGCGGGCGAAGGAAAGTCTGTGTGACACTTTTGGTAGGCTGTCCATTGCAGAATTTTCCATAATCACTACGCTTGGCCGGCAAACTTTTGATCGCAGGAATTATGCTTATATATACACAGGTGAACGCTGTTGCCCGTGCCTTGTGCAATCCTTTACTCGCCTTTGACGACACCCTCGGAAAGATTGGCGTTGGCCTTATTCTAAGCCGGGGTGATGTTTTTCACTTTTTTGACGGTTCGATTCCCGGCTGAGGCAAGTGACTTTTCAATATCTTTAAATAAATGCAGTTTTACTTATTTTTAAAAACAAATAAATGTTTCTTTTAATTGAAATGTGCTGTCATCTATATTGAAGATACATTCCCTGTATATTACATTATCGCCACTATCTCGACAGAATCTAGTAAGTAGATTTAATTAATCAGAGTCAAATCATATAATTCTAATTACATATTTAACCAATTAGTTTCTCAGAGCTTAAGTTCGGTTTATTATCATATTTACCACAGGCTTTGTGGTGAAGGAAAATACCGTGTGGAAACATACTTACGTCAAAGAAGGAATCCTCAAATGTTCATCGTTCAAAAATCGTTTGTTCATCTTAAGGTTAATATTTCATAAATAAATATGTTATTTTACATACTTTCATCATCATCATCAGGTTATTTTTGTCTCCACTGCAGGAGCACAACCCTCTCTCATCTGCCGGAGACAGACAAAGGATTTGGTCTACACTCCCCGCGCTGGCCAGACGGGTTGGGGAGGCCTGATTGATCTTTTATAATGTATTCCCTTAGTCGCCTTGTACGACATCCACGGGAAGAGTTGGAGTGGTTCTATTCTACTCTACCGGAAACCACACGGCTATGTTTACATACTTTAATTTTTTATATTTTTATTTCGTTTAACACGAATTAACTATATTACATGTAACACATACACTAGAATCTAGCATACTATAGAAATTTTAACATGTCTAGTCTAAATAAGTTTCAGTTTCGGCCTAAATCGAGACAGAGCCGAAGTTGCGGTTTCAATTGCAAATGCTGTTTCGGTCGGACACTAATTGTAATACCTTATTGTGGAGAATATAAACATACTTATTTATCACTAGCTGGTGCCCGCGATTTCGTCTGCGCAGGAATAGTATTTCGAGTAGCTTATATTAGCGTGGCGTAGAAAAGAACTAACATTATGACATTAAAATTATAATTTTATAGCCCACTCCAGAATAGCTCGCAGAATTTTTTCCTACTTACTTGATATTTTGGACAATTCACACAATATCTTTATAAATTATAGCCTATGTGTTATTCTGATGTATAAGCTATATTATTGTAAAGTTTCATTAAAGTCCATTCAGTAGTTTTTACGTGAAAGAGTAACAAACATCCATCCATACTTACAAACTTTCGCGTTCATAATATTAGTAGGATTCTTCAGTGTTTCAAGAAACAACATTAGGTATTTAATAACCTTATATTAAACTTGCAAGCTCTGAAGTATTTATCTTGTCTTCTCTTACCTATAATAAGTCCTACATTTATCTTACGAATATTATTATAACGTCCCTTTTGAATATTCAATACTTAAACTAGAATTTTCTTCTCTACTAAGAATAACTTCACAAAGAAATACCATCTAAAACAGGACCAACCATTGAAATGAGATAGAATGGGGTTGACGCGTGCCAACTATTTGCAATATATTGCATAAACGGTCAAACGCTTACGCGTTCAACGCGAGTCAATGTCGGGTAAACACCTACAACAAATCTGCAAAAGTGCCATATTACCCGTTTTCAAACTGCATAACTATCTTCTCACTAGAAACGTGACCACGAGGCAAAAAAAGTGCGCGGGAGGGGGGGAGCGCTGTGTCAGAAAATCGACACGCGCGAGACTGAAGTAAACAAGTGATTTACCCTTTCTACCGATATACGTTTCTGTGGGACCAACAGTGGGAAAGAATAGAGCCTACAACCTCTGCCTTTCACGGCCTGTACCAAAAATTGTGGTCAACTAAGGGAACGTACCCAAACTACGTGACCCGTTTAGGGGGGGAAGGGGGCCTTGGTTACAAGGGGGGGGGGGGTTAGGTTTTCGTCACGTAGTCAATATCCTCTAGGAAAATCTCGCGCTTTTTCGAGCTACATTCAAATATGGCATAAATATATTTATTTATGTATGTAAACGCTTTATTGTACCAAAAATAACAACAACAACAATAATAAAATAGGAATTAAAATGTGTACATTATATACATTGTGTAAATTTTTATGCATTATTACGTGAAAACTAGAGGGGGAGGTCTTGAAATATACTACGGGTGGTCACCGATGGGCGGAGGGGGGTAATAATGAAAAAAATGGGTCACGTAGTTAGGGTACGTTCCGTAAGTGTCATTTATATGATCGTTTGAAACAAGATTTTGATCAAGTTAACAAGTTGAGTTAGTGCAAGGGAACAAGAATTAGTTCACGATTAACAAGTTTTTTTTTATTTATTGAAGTAGAAGAACAGCTATTGTTTTTTTAATCAGTGGCATAGTGGCATGTCGTTAGACTCGAGCGCCAGAGGTCGTCGGTTCGATCCCCACCAGGGACAGCTGTGTGTTTTCCCGGTTAGAATAGGACCACCCCCAATCTTCCCGTGGGTATCGTCAAGAGACTAAGGGATTGCACCAGAGACGTGTAGAAGCGTTCTCCTGTGTATATTAAGATCGTTACTGCGATCACCAATCCGCCTGCCAAGCGTGGTGATGCAAGGATAAGTGGTATTTTACGGGGGAAGGGGAGGGGTGAGGGGGGGGATTTGTACAATTTGTCTCATTCTACTAGTTCAGGAGAAAAATCATAGTTTGGGGTTATACAAGTATATATGTATATAATAAAATATTTGTACATTATTCTATCGCTTAAATCCAACGCCCAACCCGCACCAAAGCAACGAGGTGGTAGAAATTTCAATTAAGCGACAAAAACCGCACAAGCGTAGCCGGGTACAAAGCATGGTGAGAAAGTCTTACATCAAAGCTCGAAAAAGTCACTCAGTTCCAAGAAAAACTCCCCCCAACTCTCAGTTTAACAAAAAACTCCCCCCTTCGCCCCCTGGGCTCTAAGCGAGAGGATTTGGCGGAGTGACAAACTCGACGGCCATATTTGCTTAAAAAACGTGTTCAGGCGGTGGCACACACGTAATTCTTAAGGAGATTATCCGTGGATAAACCCACTTATTTATTTTGTTGGGCCAGGAAAGTCGCGGTTTAGCGCAACAATCACTTTAAAAAACATACATGAGCGAAATCAACGAAACGGTTTTTTTCATACATCTAATAAATAAAATCATAAACTTCGCGTGTCTTCATTGAAGATATTTGAAAAAAAAAATATTTTTAAGATATTTGGGCGTGGGTGTGGGAAAAGGAGTGGGAGCGGGGGCGGGAGCGAGAGCGGGAGCGGGTGCGGGGGCGGGAGCGAAAACGGGAGCAGGAACGGAAGCGGGGGCGGGTTCGGGAGCGGGAGTGTAAGCGGAAGAGGAAGCGGGAATAGGAGCTTATTCTGTAGTTCACGCGAGCGGAGCTGCGAGCACAGCTAATTTCAAATAAAATCAGATGTATTTATTTACAAAAAGTTAGACCACGCATTAGAATACCCAATTTGTACTATTTTGCACTCAAATTTCAGATTGTGTACTTAAATAGAGAGGATATTGCTTATGACCAATCCTAGAGTTGGGTTTCAAGTATGGAGCTCCTATTTCGAGAAAGATATCACTCTCCTAGATAATGTGCAGAGGAGAGCTACAAAACTACCGCATGCTTTCAAAAGATTGGAATATGACACTAGATTATTGACGCGCCTGAACCTTTTAAAGAACGCAGAGAAAGATGAGATCTAATTGAGAACTAACACATCCAAGTAAAAAAATATATTTAACTCAAACCCCACTGAACGACTCAGAGGACATAATATGAGATTACAAAGATCAAATGCTCACCTGAACCCTCAAAGAATTTTTTTAAGCAACAGGGTTGTATCCAGCTGGAATAAATTGCCAGAATCTGTTGTAACTGCCTCATCAATAAACATCTAGACAATTTCTTATAATAAAATAATAAATTAGACTAATGATATGGAAGCCACGTCTGGCCAGCGCGGGGAGTGTAGGCCAAATCCTCCGTCTGTCTCCGGCAGATGAGAGAGGGTTGTGCTCCTGCAGTGGAGACAAAAATAACCTGATGATGATGATGATGATATGGAAGCACCGCCCAGTTATAAGCTGCCTTTCCATTTAAAATAAAATAAATATGGTGTCAAGATTTTGTACTTTTCGATAATCCCGCTCCCGCTCATAAAACCGCTTACACTCCCGCGTATTTTGTTACCACAAGCGCAGAGGTTAATCTTCCCCAGCGCGGTGTGATAAGTGCCTGACGCCAAAACGCGAAATCCTTAAAAATTGCGTTCTCGTGTCGACAACGCTGTGGTTTTGTCATACTAGTGCTTTGGGGTAAAAATGAAGGTTTATTCCCATTTCTACCTACACCCATTGTTCTCAGGTGACCTTACTTGAGAAAAATTCTGAGCTATTATAAGTGTTTTAATAGCTCTTAACAACGGACCCCAGCTTTTTGCATATGTACCCCGTGCAATGTTAAAAAGCTTTAACATCAATGACTGTCCTTATGGATTTCATAATTGATATGCTAAATAATCTCTTTTTATTCCATTTGTACCCAATATTGATATATTTAAAGGTCATAATCGAAAGCACTAAATTGACACGTATTACTGATATATCAACATAGTATTTACGTTTTTTATCTATAGAAAAATTTTGGTATTCAAAATGAATTTTTTCTAAATATTAGGTCGGTTTTTTCTCTTCTCTGTCGTTGCTGAGGATCGTGAGCATATAAAATGCGCCTTCAAGCATAGTGGTCATTGGCCAGCCGCACCGCTTCATACCTATAAGGATCCGCCAGCCACCCTCGGCCACAGGTAAGGTTAGGACTACATTTGAATCTGTAGTGGGCCTGGGCCTGGGCAGAGTCGGAGTTGGATTGAGAGTGAGAATAAAAATAATTGTATAGTTCACAGCTAGTTTAAAAGTAAAGAAACTAGTTGAGGTGATCCGCCAGAGAATTAAAATCTTCGACATAGCTTAAAAAGTTAGTACATTGAAGTGGCGTTGGGCTGGTCACATCTGTCGGAGAACCGATTACCGCTGGGGTAAACGAGTTCTCGAGTGGAGACCGCGACTCGGCAAGCGTAGTGTGGGACGCCCCCTGGCTAGATGGAGCGACGATCTGCGTAAGGCGGCTGGCAGTGAATGGATGAGAAGAACCGAAGATCGGGTTCAGTGGCGCGCCATGGGAGAGGCCTATGTCCAGCAGTGGGCTCTTGCAGGCTGATGATGATAATTGTTGCTCTTTGACTGTAATTTCCAAAGGACGCTTTATAGCCAGCCATGTATAAAATAAATGTGAAGTAAAATGTAAACAAAACAATGTCGACTTAGCCTAGAGTTCTCAGTGTCACAAAAGGTGGTGGTAATAAAGAGTACGAGTAAGACGACCTAAGAGAGAACTATCTATAACATTAACCTGGACATTGGGTAGAAGTGGGAATAACCCGAAAAAAATTCAGATCCGCCCTTTTTCATTCGGGGAAATCCCTTCTTAATCTCGCGAGAGCATTTTTTCGCGATATTTAAATCCGACCCTACAAATGTATTTAGGTAAGGGATTTAGACATATCTCTGTTAATAACTCACCAAAAATGTAGCCCAGAAAAAATTCTAAGGCTGACCACAATAATATTCTTGTTTTTTGAACAAAAAAAAATTATTTTTTGTAAAATTCCGAAACTATTCTTTACCCTGCGATAAAAAATCCATTGTGTCTTCTAAGATGATAATAAATCACCCCATCTCCCCAGTGACGTCATCGTTCCACCATAAACGACAACCGGAAAGAAGCTGTGACGTCATCAATCATAATTCATGACCGGATGTGGGAGCCACCATTAAGATAATACCCGGCCTCGCTATTAGAATGAAATATTGCAAACTAACTAAATGTTTGCTTGTCAGTTTGTTTGTCTGATATTTTGACTCAATTTTGTACGCTGTGATAGTTTACTTTGAATTTTTTAGTATTGCCGTCGTTAGCTTAGTGTCTTAGTCATTGAACTCGAGCGCCAGAGGTAAGGGGTTCGATCCCACCAGGAGACAGACAACTTTGTACAATTTGTACAAGTTGATCCCGGTCTATACGTTATATTTATAAATTTGTCCTGGTCTAAATCTAATCATAGAGTAAAAAATCTTAGTTTGGAAATATATAAGTGTGTTTGTATATGTGTATATAAAATATTTAATAAGCAACTGTAGAAATAAAATAATACTTACATTAAGATGACACATTTCAACATTGAAAAATCATGCATTAATTGGTGTTATTTATTACAATTAAAGCATGCATCAATTGGTGTTATTATTGTATAATGATTATCTGTTCAACTGTTGATTCATCAGTAAGTTTGAGATTTACGACCTAGTTTCGATGCTGATTCCCTTCGACCACGGGCAGTAAATCAGCAATATCATTGCTATTTCGCGACAGTCACTTACATTACAATTAAAATGATTTATTACAATGAAATCATGCATTAATTGGTGTTATCATGAAATGTCTTTGATGTTACCTGTTCAATTGGTGCTTCAGATCATCGATAAGTTTGATATTGAAGACCCCATTTCGATGCTGATTCCTTTCGACCACGGGCAGTAAATCAGCAATATGATTGCTATTTAGCGACAGTCACTTACATTACGATTAAAATTATTTATTACAATGAAATCATGCATTAATTGGTGTTATTATGTTATGTCTTTGGTGTTACCTGTTCAGAAATGTCTTTGGTGTAACCTGTCCAATTGGTGCTTCAGATTATCAATAAGTTTGAGATGGAAGACCCCATTTCGATGCTGATTCCTTTCGACCACGGTCAGTGAATCAGCAATATGATTGCCATTTCGCGATGTCATCCCAAAGGTCTAACGCATCATTTTACAGGATATAACCTGATACAAAATTTATGGCCACTTCGTCCCTTACATAACAAGAGGTCTCGTTTATTTTCCGTTTATTTGCGAACCGCAATCACACTTGTCGTAAAAGTTTTGGCAGGGTCGACAAAGCGATGATAAAAAAAAAATCATTGGTATGAATACAACGTGAGACATTGTTTGCATGTAACAGAAGCGTGATTGCATTGTAGCAGAACTAGTAAAATTACTAGAGACCGGAGTTGCTCAAATTCTTGACGATACAATGAGCCCCTGCAACCTTAACGTTACACGGACCTAAGGAAGGGGGAGGTGGAGGGGGAGTGGGGAGGAGGGGGGAGGAGGGGGGGGAGGGGTTGCCCGGTACTTGCGTTATTGCTTTTTTCCGATCCCCCAACAAGTTCTATTCCGTCATTTGTTTTTTTTTATGTATACTTTCCGGTACAGCCAATCCCTTTCTGAGGTGTAAGAACCACAGCGTTACTTTGCCGTCGGGCAGCTCTTTAAATTCGGTGATATAATCAGTACGAAATCTTGCCGCGTTTGTGAGGTCAAGGGCTTTAGTTTGCATACGTTGTTACAGTTTTTTTCGAAGGTGACCGACAAAGCCGAAAGAATTAGTAAGCTTAAGACGTTGGGCGAGTCACATCTGTTGCAGAACCGACGGCAGTTGGGGCAGGCGAGTTCTGGAGTGGAGACCGTGGATTGACACGCGCAGGGTATGATGCCCCGTCACCAGATGCACCGACGACATGAAGAAGGTGGCCGGAAGCGGCTGGAAGCGGAGGGCGGAGGACCGGGTGTGGTGCCGTTCATTGGAGAAGGAATATGTCCAGCAGTGGACGTCTAAGGGCCGATATTATGGTGATGAATAGTTTAGCTAACTCCAAAATTAAGCTTTGTTAAGCTGAAACTGAACTTTAAAATAGACTCTAACTCAAGTTTAAAATAAAAAGTCTTAATTATTTAATGAAAGTGTTAAAAGTTACGATGAATTCAGTCTTCGAGCCTAATTTTATCGGTCGTTCGTCGAAATTATCGTTAAAATCAGCATTTTGCTTTGAATAATAAAATGTAATTATATTTTAAGTATAAATAAATAAATAAATAATAAATAAATAAATATGTGGGGACATTTCACACACGGCCTTCTGATCCCAAACTAGGCTGAGCCTGTAATATGGGTATCAGACAGCAGATATACATACATAAATACATAATATAATATATAAATAACATCCAGTCACAAGGCAAACACAAGTGCTCATCACACGAATGTTTGCCCTGGGCGGGATTCGAACCCGCGACTCCGAGCTTCGCAGGCAGGTGTACTACCAACTAGGCTATGGGTAGTATAGTGTATTAAAGCTTTGAAGTTCATTATCATCGGCCGTAATACGCCCACTGCTGAACATAAGCCTCCCCGATAGCATTCCACTTTTGGTTGACTGTCTTTTGAGGGATTTATCATAACCACCACGCTTGGCAGGCGGATTGGTGATCGCAGTAATGATCATAATATACACAGGAGAACGCTGCCCGTCCCTGGTGCAATCGCTTAGTCGCCTTGATAACACCCAAGGGAAGATGTGGGTAGCTGTAAACCATACAGCTATATCATCATCATCATATCAGCCCCTAGAAGTCCACTGCTGGGAATAGGCCTTCCCCAATGAACGCCACCACACCCGGTCCTCCGCCCTGCGCATCCAGCCGCTACCGGCCACCTTCTTTAGGTCGTCGGTCCACCTGGCGGCGGGGCGTCCTACCCTGCGAGTGCCGATCTGCGGTCTCCACGCCAGAACTCGTCTGCCCCAACGGCCGTCGGTTCTGCAGCATATGTGGCCCGTCCACTGCCACTTCAGCTTACTAATCCTTTCGGCTATGTCGGTGAGTTTCGTTCTTCGTCATTACGAATCATATCTTTCAAAGAAACCCCGAGCATAGCCCTCTCCATAGCTCGCTGAGCGACTTGGAACTTATGGATCAGGCCCACCTATATAATGTCGTATATTTCCCATGAAAAGTCTGACTTATCCTCATATCAGAGAAGGACCAAAAACTTATCCATAAACAAGGTCGATCAGGGTAACCGTTTATGCTCGGTTTTGCCTTCACTCTATGTCGTTTGCGGAGTTTGTCGCCCTCTTTATGATAAGTACCTCATAGGCCGTTGTAAGAGTTGAGGAAAGATTTTTAAACGGGAGTTGCTTTGTTGTAAGAGTAATTTTTATTCCCTTTCTTGGCTTTTGGTGTATTATCATTCGAGTTGGGGCTATTTCAAGGTCTCAGTCTAGACCTTGTATCACTGCGACCATTTCTGGTCTATTGTGATCGCCACCATACTATAGTTTCGTGTTATGCCTTGCAGCAGTTAGAAACTGCACAATGCTTTTAGCACTGAGTTGTTTTACTTCGTCAGGGTGAAGCAAGTAGTTACCCAGGTATGTATTTCTTTTACGCATCATTTGGCCACACTCACACAGGATGTTTGGTGTAAAAGATATATTAGCTTGCTAAGTCTGTCTAAAAGCAGGGAGGTCTGTTTTTCTCCATAAATATAAGTACGTACTTAAAAAAAATCTTTTATTCTTAGTTATTTTATTTATGTAGGGAATAGAAATAGCTTAGAAACATTGACCTACTAATAAATTAAAATTATTTAAAAAAACCGACTTCAAGACCTAATGTACAAACTTAAACTAAAAAGTAGAAAATAAAATTTTAATTACTTCAAAGCAAAGAGCATTAAAGGACAATCAACGAAATTATTGATTCTTATATACCTATTTACAATTTATAATAAGTTATTTTTGGAGTCGGTGCCAGCCAAGAAGGACAGTTTAATTAACAATTTAAGCAACACGGGGGCGATGTGTATGTATGTATGTATGTATGTATGTATGTAAACGCTTTATTGTACCAAAAATAACAACAACAACAATAATAAAATAGAAATTAAACTGTGTACAAAGGCGGACTTATCCCACTTAGGGATCTCTTCCAGTCAACCTGTGCCTGAGTGAAGTGAGGTATTAAGTAATAATAATATAAAATAATAAAATATATCTTTATTTTCTCTACACAAAGGTTACAGATAAAGAATAAAAAAACAAGAGCAACCATAAAATAATAAAAATACCTTTGCGAGAGACTGGTGTCTGTACTAGGTAGAAACCTGTATGACAAATCACCAGGCTCTCACTCTCAATAAAGGGCGAAACTTATTCATAACGTAACCAAAAAAAAAAAATTTATTATAAGTAAAATAACAACAGCAAATAGGTACAAATAAAAAACATGCTTGCGAATGTGTATGTGAAGGTTTTGTGTGTGTGGGTGTGTGTGATGGGGTGTGTGTTTGTGTGCGTGGGGGAGATTTTGTGTGTGTATGCGTGTGTGTAATGGTTGTATACATGCATTGATGTTATAATAAATTATAAATAGAAAAATTGTTAGTCTTGTTAGGATATGACAGATAAAAGGTTCTCTGTGCTGTCATAATCAAGCTTTTGGAGCCACTGTGCGACTGTTTTCTTACAGGCATGCTTAGGAAGGGAATATATAGAAAGGGATTTGTTAATATTGTTATAAAGGTAGCGCCCCAAGAAATAGAAAAATTTATTAGTGAATTTGGTGTTTTGTGTCTGGGAGAAGCAGACGGCATGTTTTAATCTCCTTGTTTCAAGTAAGGTGGGGTCGTAGTTGAGTTGTGAGTGTTGCTGTAGGACAATGTAGAGTATAAATAGCTGTCGAACCGTTAACACTTCGCATCGCTTGTAGAGATCGACTGTAGGGAAAAGAAAAGGAAGAAAGGAGCCCACCTTAAGTACTGCACGCTGAGCGCGTTCGAGTTGAATGAGCGTAGTTTTGGGAGCACCACCCCAGGAGGTAATGCAATAAGTTAGTATAGATTGACAGAGCGCATAGTATACTGTTTTGATAATTTTGGAATCAGTCACGTGGCGCAGGTTTTTAAATATAAAAATCAGTTTCCGGACTCTTGAGGTAAGTAACCCGATATGTGCTTTAAAACTCATTGTATTATCGATCAGTATTCCTAGGTATTTCATAGTATTTGTGGACTGGAGCTTGGGACAGGAGCAGGTAGAAATATGAGGAAAGGAACAGGTATGAGCTGTAATAGCAAACTTTAAGTGGTCTGGGTGACTAAAATTTTTAATGGAAAAAGGTACATATTTGGTTTTTTCGACATTTAGAGTAAGCTTATTTTCTTTTAACCACTTCAACACGGAATTAAAGCCGTCCTGGGCTGATTTAAATACCTCCTGCCATGTTTCCGCACTAAAAAGAAGAGCAGTATCGTCTGCAAAGGAAATAAGTTTACCGTTTGGCAGTTTTTTGTTACATAGGTCATTTATATATGCTAAAAATAACGTGGGACCTAACAGTGAAGTGAGGTGTTAAGCTTATTTTTGCTTTGGCTGGCACTGACTCCAAAAATAACTTATTATAAGTGTGGCGACTGCCACGCTTAAATTTTGCCGCGCTGTGATCTGCGCGCGCGAACACTAGCTGTCAAGGTGACAGTTCAGAGATTCTTCGCAAAACGTATTATACAGTTTTTTCAGTGTGCTCCGATTTTAGTGTATTGTAAGAGTCCCCGCAGACTGCAAACTTTATATCGGCCGATAATTTAGTCGGATTGAGCTGCTAGTGCGCACACTGGGCCAACAAATCGTCATAGTGTGCGCACTTGCATACATCTTTATACTGTTTAAGAGCCCGACTAAATTATCGGCCGATGTAAAGTTTGCAGTCTGCGGGGACTCTTATTGTATACTTACACAAGTAAACATTTAAATTAGGTAAAAAGATCGTTTTAATTAAATACAACGTCCCTGTCACCTAAAATAAGTATCAATAATTTCGTTGAATGTCCTTTAATGCTAGTCCAAACGAAAATCACTGCTCTGAAGACCTTCGTTAAAGTTCACTATTCGCACACGTATTCTCCTTCTGAATTTGGGTTGTTGCGAATATCATATCAGCATCCGCGGATTATCAGCATTATTTTTAATATCAGCATCAGCGTCATCCAGCAAGTGTGATGATAAGAACACTTGCTGGAATTTTTTACCAAGAAGTAATTTCTTTTATACCCATCTCACGTAGAGTAATAAAATTCACAGCATGTTTTACAGAAAAAAAGGAGAAACTATTTAATGGAATAATCTGTGAACACGTATACGGGCTTTAACGGTTGTAAAAAAACTTTATTGCCGCAGGACATTTCCGCCGGCTGACCTTATATACTCAAACCGTAAAAACGGTAAAAACGTAAAAAATATACGACCGGTCATTATTTTCGAGCCGTTAAATTGGAGGCTTCGATTTTCATTACTGTTTTATTTTTTTTTCAATTTCAGTTTTATGGAACAGGGGTGATATAACATATTAATTGATGAGATTTTATTTTGCAAAATATCACACTAATTAATTTGCAATTTTTGTGTCAAATTTGAATTTTTCGGCGATGTTGGTCGCAACACATCACGTCAAGGGGTATCACTGGGCGAAAAGCGGACGAAGGAAAGACACTTTGCAATATTACATTGAGCAAAGTGGCGATACATCGTGTCTGGCTACCACTCTGGGACCAAGGCGTGAGCATTATGTATATATGTATGTGTCAAATTGATGATTGACATACTTATGGCTACATTATAAAACATCAATCAGGCCTCCCCAACCCGTCTGGCCAGCGCGGGGAGTGTAGGCCAAATCCTCCGTCTGTCTCCGGCAGATGAGAGAGGGTTGTGCTCCTGCAGTGGAGACAAAAATAACCTGATGATGATACAGGAGAACGCTACGCGTCTCTGTTGCAACAGAAAGTTGTTGATAGTATAATATTAAAAAGTTATGGAAATTTCCAGAAAAAACATTATTTCCCGAGATATTTTTAGCTTAATTTTTATATATTTTGCTGACTTTAACGAAGTCATGGATAAAAGCTTCAAATTCATACTCCACTTGAGCAAGTCAAATTCTATGTTATCGCTCGCCTCCCCATTCAAAGCACCTTTTTTTATATTCCATGCATTATACCGTCTTTGAGATTAAAAAATGAAGCTTGAACTTTTCCCCCTTGGTCTCATATTCGTAAAATAATCTTTATAAATAGCATGGGTATAAGACGGTGTACTAAAGAATTTGTTTACTAACAAATTTCGGGAAGTCGTAAAATATTTTTCCTGATAATTTGTATAGGCATGCCCTTACTGGTATAAACTATACTCCGTCCTTTATTTAACTGCACAACCTATATTTCTGTTATTCTTATCCTCTACCCAAAGGTTGTCTGGAAAAATCGATTTTAGCGATAAGACCGCCTAGATGTATATATGTAAGTTACTTTATTATTTGTATCTTGTACTAATGTATTTGAAAACTAAAAATATCCATAACTTTTGATTGAGTCAACCGGTTGCGATGAAATAAAGCCTATACGTTACTCCGAGTTAAGCCCTATGTTTCTGTGAAAAGTCCATCACAATCGGTTCAGTAGTTTTTAAGTGATACGTGCACAAACTGACAGAAAACAGACAAAAGTTTCAAAAATGATTGAAATGTGTTCTGTTACTTATCCTTAGAGCTCCCAATTTCTTTTTTTGGAAATATCTTGAATGTACAGATATACGAAGTTTACGTTTTTATTTATTAGATCATTTATGGGGCACTTCTTATCATACAAATTTAAATTGAAACGTTGAAAACTACTTTCTGGAACCTGTTTAAAAAGACATCGCAAACTGTGAGAACGGAAAATATTATAAAAGGAAAAACTCCGAGCATAATCAAACTTCTTGTAATATGAGGGTGGGGGAAACAATTGGGAAAGTCGGGCTTACGGCCTCGGAGCGATTTCACGGGTCAACGGAGCGCAAACAAGACTTTATTCCTTCGGCGACGGTGACCGACTTTTGTGAACGAAGTCAGGTATAAATATAATGGAGACTAAAAATAAGTTAGTGCCTTTAAGTGGCCTTAGGCCTACCCACAACTACTATAGGGGGGGTTAAACTAAAAAAAATGTGTGCGCTCTAATGGGTTGTGAAGCAAGCGTCAAATTAATTAAGGAATTACACGATTTGATTCCCCCATCCCCCTTTCATCACCGGACTACCAGGCGTGGTGAGGGACTTCATCCTTATGTATTAGACATACCACGCTCTCAAACAAAGTATTCTGCTTCCTCTGACTGCTAAGGAATGGAACTCCCTGCCAGCTTGGGTATTTCCGGACAAGTACAATTTGGATCTTTTTAAAGGAAGAGTGAAAGTGAAGACAAGTCCAAACCCATCAACAATAAAAAAAACGATAGCCGTTGAAAACAGGTTCTCGAGTGAAGACCGCGACTGGGCAGGCGTAGTGTGGGACAGGCGTCCAGGCTAGATGGAGTGACTGGCAGTGTCTGAGAAGAACCGAGGATCGGGAGTAGAGACTTAAGTCAGTTTTAATTACCTACTACTACCACCATATGTTCACCTGTCTGTCCGGACGTTTGTTATATAGTAGAGTTATCTTATCTTCTTATAGGGGGCCAGGAAGACCTGGCGACACTTTGACCCTTCAGGATCTTTTGTGCCAAACCCCGCCCGTACCAATGAGTTTTTCCAAATTTAAGTACGGTTTATTTATAATACCACAGGCTTTTCGGTGAAGGAAAACATCGTGAGGAAACCTGCATATGCCAAAGAAGAAATTCTGAGGCGTATGTGAAGTCCACCAAATCGGCTTGGGGCACCGGAGGTGGTCAGGGGTTTGGCACAAAAGATCCTGAAGGATGTCGCCAAGTCTTCCTGGCCCCCTAAGAAGATAAGATAAGATAAAAACCCGAATGGCAGGAGGGGTACGGTAGCGACTTCCTGGGCAAATAACTTAAGATTAACTGTGAGTTATTGACCTTTGTTCGAACACAACACGAGGTAGTGATGTTGTGTGAAACATTTTCAAAGTTTCTCAACACATTTCCCTGCGAGCAAAGCCGCAGGGAAACTAGTATATAACTCAAAGTAACACGCAAGACATTTTGCGGTGGAGTGACAAACGAGGAGCGGCGGGGACGATGCCGGTACGTAGTATTATTAAGTATTCTATGATGCCGGGTTTCTCTTGTCGTTGCATTCGAGTACCACACACACACATTAGCAGTTGATGTACCTATGTAAAGTACCTTTACTCTTACCACAGCATTCTTCCTACGAATATTATAAATGTGAAAGTTTGGATATTAGAATGTTTGTTACTCAATCACGCTTCGACCACTGGACGGATCTGGATGAAACTTGGCACACATATAGGTTAGGTCCTGGAATAGGACATATGATAGTTTTTATCCCGAAAAAACATGTCATTCTTACGGCAAATACATAATAATTTGTGATTTAAGTTGTACGCTGACGAAGTCGCGGGAAACAGCTAACAGAATATATTTCCAAACAAGGTCTAAGGACAAGTAATAGAACATAATAATATCATTTTCGTTTGTGCACAGGCTTGCCAGAAAAGAGTTTACAGTGGATAAACACACACTCATATAGGTTAGGTCCTGGAATAGATCATAGGATAGTTTGTATCCCGAAAAAACATCCCATTCCTACGGGAATTACATAATAATTTGCGATGTTAAGTTGTCCACGCGGACGAAGTCGCGGGCAACAGCTAGTAATTCATATTCGACAGAAGAATGTACATCTGACTTTTTTCTGGTTAGTTTTACTCAGCGAGGTAAATGTCACTGCTAAGCCCTGATTTAAAATCTCACGGAAATGTCATAGATGACATACATACATAATAATCACGCCCTGGTCCCAGAGGGGCAGGCAGAGACGATGCATCGCTACTTTGCGCGATCGAATGACGCAAAGCGACATTCCTTAGTCCACGTTTCGCTCCGTGATACCACTTGGCGTGATGTGTGGCGAACAACATCGCCGTTTCCGTGTTGTGGTACCACGGTTAGCTAGGGAAATACTTATTCACCTCGCCCTGCATGTTATAATTAAAGATGTTTAAACTTCATGAACTGAAACTGCCCGTGTGGTTCCCGGTTTAGAATAGGGCCACCCCTAAAATTCGCGGTGGGTGTAGTCACGGCGACTAAGGGATTGCACCAGGGACGGGTAGCAGCGTAACACTGCATTAACCAATCCACCTGCCAAGCGTGGTGATTATGACAAGTCCTCCAATAGCCAAGTCCAAAAGTGGTATTCTATCAAGGAGGCTTTATGTCCAGCAGTGAGCGAATTACCGGATACACCCATGTCAACTCAAAAATGCTTCCGGTCTATCTCTTTAAATGATGTATTTAAAGAGATGGACAGGATCTGAACGTCCAACAGTGGACTCAGAAGTCTTGTTGCTGTATTGTGTGCTGATAAAGTGCTACGACTACGTACAGTAAGAAACACAGTGCTTTCAATAGTCTACAAAGTTTTGTATTGTTATTCTAACAACAGTGTTCTCTAATGGAAGCAACTTTACGTGCACTCTGTATAGCATTGACTGAATAATGCGGGAAAAATATTTGTTTAGTTGGTTCCAATGGAAATGGTATTGTAAAATACCAAGTAAGTTTTGTACAAGCACTTTTTTAAGAACTAGGATGTTGCAAAATCTATACTTATAATAAAACTGTAACTGGTCTATGTCTGTACATGAGAGATATTAAAAAAAAAAATTATAGGGCCAATAGAAGCTAAAACTTTTTTTTTAATTTTTGCCTGTCTGTCTGTCTGTCTGTATGTATGTTTGTTACCGCAAAAACTACTGAATGAAATTTGATGCAGTTTTCACAGTTGTCTTGCTGGTGGTCTAACTTAAAATCTGGTGCATGTTTCATCTTGATACGCCACTTAGAACCTGAGATATTAATAAAGTATTTTTTTCTAGAAACCATTATATCGGATGATAATAAAATGACTGTTAATATTTCTTCCAGTAACTCAGTATTAAGTTTAGAAATCATTGATGAAAAAAACATCTCTTTTTTACGAAAATTTTGATAAAAAAAATACAATATTTCTCGAACGTACGAGTACGTTCATCATATGGGCCAGGTCAACGGCCGCGGCGCGGCGAACGGCGCGGCGCGTATGGGATTGAGTGAAATTTAGTTTTTGGGGATAGGGATGGGGTTGAGGTTGGGGTTGGGATGGGGATATTGAGAGTCTCGAGTCTGAGTGCGAGTGGATGTAGAAGTGGGAAGAGAACGGGAGCGGAAGTGGGAACGGGGGCGGATTCTGTAGTTCACGTGAGCGGAGCCGCGGGCACAGCTAGTCCTTTATAAAACTTTCCTATTAACAAGTTTCGTTCTAGTTTTTTTAACACTTGACACCTCGCTCATAAACTGACAACTTTCCAAGGAAATGACAATATTTTCGAAACTTTTGCAAACTTTTAAATTTAAAATAATGTTTTTACTACAGCTCTTCTGTCTAGTTAATATTCTAGATGGCTGTGTCTCGACTTACTTGTAGAGGTGACTATGCTGTGAGGAAATTAGATATTCTTTAGGTGTTTCGTTGAAAAGGTGTTTTCTGCAAAATATTTTTACTAGCTAGGATATTCAAGTTTCAACGCTTAATTAATCTAAATGTTTACTAATCTAAAACAATTCTCAATGTCAATAAAATATTTTCAATTTAAAAAATTTGATATTTATTTATAATTTGATATCATGACGATTAAAATTAAAACCTTTAAAATAATGCAAATGATGTCATATTTATGATAATAAAATCAACTACGAGAGGATAAGCCTAGCGATCCAGCGAGGTAACGCCGCCAGTGTCCTGGGAACCATGCCGCACACAGGCGAGCTGGACGACGTGTTCTTACTGTGACGCGTTTTTATATTAGTTTATAATACTAGTTTGTAATACTGTTAGAATATAATTATCTGTATAGACTATAAGTATTACACACACATTAGTCTGTACATCATTAATTTTAATTATTTGGTAGGTTTTGTTTTTATTTTCAAATAAGTCCTTCGTCTCTGCAGATATGCCCTCATTGTTGACTACGAGAGGTATCTAAGTATAAAAATCATCCACAGAGTAACAACACTTTTCCAGAAGAAATGCTTTTAACTGAATCTTAAAGATACTTACTTAGTTGTTTTATACATTTCAATTTGTTGGGCATCCTGTTAAAAAAATAAGACGTCCTGATTTCGCGCACAGTGTTCCACTACTTTTAATTCTCGTACTACGTCCATTCTCCTAGTTCTCTCTCTCAGTAGAGATCACTATTTCATTTGAAATCTTTGGTAACTAGGTTGCCTTGTGTTCATAAGGTCCAAGGACTAAATACGGTTCTGTACACTGGAAAAAATCATAGGTGTTTTGCTAGGACGTGATATGAATGTACGACTGACTTTAAAGCAGTCTTGCTATAAGCAACTGAGCTACCGGCTTGCCAGTTGACTGACTGATTTATCAACGCAAACCACTGGCTGTAGAATGTTGCATAGAGGTTCCTTAGATGTCGTAGGCTAACAATAAGAAAGGATTTTTTAAAATTTCTTATAAGGCGTTCAAATTCTACGTAAGATGTTGAAATTCCAAGTAAAACGTTGAAATTCGACGTAGGGACTAGCTGTGCTCGCGGCTCCGGTCGCGGGTACTACAGAATCCACTTCTGTTTCCACTCCCGCTCCCTATCCCACTCCCACTCAGAACTCTCAATCCCGATCCCACTCCCGATCCCTAAGTAACATAAGCTATATTTATATATACCCTATGTTACTTAGAGATAACGTAGCATTCTAATAGTGAAAGAATTTTTGAAATCGGTCCAGTAGTTTTTGAATTTATTCGTTACAAACATACAAACCTTTCCTCTTTGTAATATTATATAGATTTATTATAATTAGTTCAGTTGCTTCATTCATCAAAGAAAATGAAACGAGTATGATAAAACAGTAATTATAAACTTTTACTTAAATACTTCATCATTATCAGCCAAACCACGTCCACTCTCTCCATAGCTCGCTGAGCGACTTAAAACTTGTGGATCAGGCCCACCGTCAGTGTCCACGTTTCTGCACCGTTTTTGTCTTCAATTCAATGTTATCAAGAATAACGGCCACGCTGGATAGAATTAATCATCATATTAGTGACGTTGTTGCCAGTCACAGCATTGTGGAACTGAGAATCATCATCAGCCGAAATACGTCCACTGCTGATCATAAGCCTTCCCCATGACATTTTTGGTAGGCTGTCCATTGGAGGATTTGTCATAATCGCCACGAATGGCAGGCGGATTGGTCATCGTAGTACTGATCTTAATATACGTACACAGGAGCTTAAAGTCTTGTTTTGCAAAAATAAAACATCAAAACACGTCAACAATAGACCGCAGAGCTGAAAAGGCAAAACAATTAGACCCGACACCGCAGTGCCGACGACACCCAATAATTAAAATGGCGAAGGATCGAGACGGTGGTAATGGCAGCTACAAATCCATGCTATCTGCAGGGAGAAATACCTTAGCTTTGTTTTGTGTTCTCTATTTCAGCAGGTATAGAGTTATTGGAGTGATAAATCACTTAAATGAGGGTTTGGTTTGAAATGTCTAGATTTGTGGTTTTGAAGTTTCCAGGCATATTCATTGCCGTGTGGTTTCCGGTAGAGTAGAATAGGACCACTCCAATTCTTCCCGTGGATGTCGTACAAGGCGACTAAGGGAATACATTATAAAACATCAATCAGGCCTCCCCAACCCGTCTGGCCAGCGCGGGGAGTGTAGGCCAAATGCTCCGTCTGTCTCCGGCAGATGAGAGAGGGTTGTGCTCCTGCAGTGGAGACAAAAATAACCTGATGATGATGATGATGAGGCATATTCATTGCTTTATAATAAACGTCTATTTATTGAATGGTGTCATTGTCTTCATTCATATTAGCACTTAGACGTCCACTGCTGGACATAGGCTTTCCCCAATGAACGCCACCACATCCGGCCCTCCGCATCCAGCCGCTTCCGGCCACCTTCTTCAGGTAGTCGGTCCACATGACGTCGGGGCGTCCTACCCTGCAAGTGCCGATCCTTGGTCTCCACTCCAGAACTCGTCTGCCCCAACGGCTGTCGGTTCTGCGACAGATGTGACCCGCTCGCTGCCACTTCAGCTTACTAATTCTTTCGGCTGTGCCGGTCACCCTCGTTCTTCGTCGGATATCTTCATTACGAATCATATCCTTCAAAGAAACCCCAAGCATAGCTCTCTCCATAGCTCGCTGAGCGACTTAAAACTTGTGGATCAGGTCCACCGTCAGTGTCCACGTTTCTGCACCGTAATCATTGTCTTCAATTCAATGTTATCAAGAATAACGGCCACGCTGGGCAGAATTTACCATCGTATTACTGGCGTTGTTGCCAGTCACAATATTGTGGAATTGACAATCATCATCAGCCGAAATACGTCTACTGCTGAACACAAGCCTCCCTAATAGAATGACACTTTTGGTGGGCTGTCCATTGGGGGATTTCCCATAATCACCACGCTTGCAGGCGGATTGGTGATCGCAGTAATGATCTTAATATACACAGGAGAACGCTGCTACCCGTCCCCTGTGCAATCCTTTAGTCGCCTTGAGGAAGATTAGAGGTGGCCTAAGAATGGATGAGGAATTCTTAGTTGGGAAGCACAGGATCAAGTTATTTTTATTTCTTGTAAAAAGTTTTTCCTAATATCCGACCTTTAGTAGTAATAATGACGATATCTAGATATAGGTATTTTAATCTAGGCTAACTGTAACTTATAAAATAAATATAAATCATCATCATCATCATCAGGTTATTTTTGTCTCCACTGCAGGAGAACAACCCTCTCTCATCTGCCGGAGACAGACGGAGGATTTTATTTTATAAGAAATATAAATATGTGGGGACATTTCACACACGGCAGAGTCTGTAATATGGGTATCAGACAGCTGATATACATACATAATATAATATATAAATAACATTCAGTCACAAGGTAAACACAAGTGCCCATCACACGAATGTTTGCTCTGGGCGGGATTCGAACCCGCGACCCTGACTAGGCTACGGGGTCGACATATATAAATGAACTATGTTGAACCGCAATTTCATATAATATTAAATATTGAGACATTTTTTTACCCAAAGCATAAGTATTTCGGCGTATTACCTAACTATAGCGTAAACGAGACACTCCCTTTTCATGTTTGTAGGTCGAATATTTATGGGTAAACGTCGCTTCTGGTTCGTTTTTGTAGACACTGAAATATAACGATTATTTCATTGCATCGAGTAAACTATGTACATACAAATAAAACATACTTGCCGTGTGGTTTCCGGTAGAGTAGAATAGGACCACTCCAACTCCTCCCGTGGATGTCGTACAAGGCGACTGAGGGAATACATTATAAAACATCAATCAGGCCTCCCCAACCCGTCTGGCCAGCGCGGGGAGTGCAGGCCAAATCCTCCGTCTGTCTCCGTCAGATGAGAGAGGGTTGTGCTCCTGCAGTGGAGACAGAATAACCTGATGATGATGATGAATACAAATAAAAGTGAATCAAAGTCCGAAGTGTGGTTCCCGGTTAAGAATAGGGCCATTCTCAATCTTACCGTGGGTGTCGTCAAGGCGACTAAGGGATTGCATCAGTGACGGGCAGCAGAGTTTTGTGTATATTAAGATCATTACAGTGATCTCAAATCCCCCTGCCAGGAGTGGTGGTTATGGCAATTCCCCCAATAGACAGATAGCCCACCAAAAGTATTACAATACAATATAACACACTTGCACAAACAAATACAGTTACACGTTATAAAAGTTACAAATAGTACAATTTAGGCGGTCTTGTCGCTTTAAGCGATTTCTTCCAGACAACCTTTGCTGATATGTGTTATTCTATTAGGGACGCTTGTGTTCAGCAGTGGACGTGTTTCGGCCGTGAATGATAGTGATGATACCAGGAGACACGCTGCCAGAGATATTCCACTGTTGGTGGGCTCTCCGTTGGGATACTTGCCATAATGACCACGCTTGGTGACCTCAGTAATAGTCTAGATATACACAGGATAACGGAGCTGTGTGGTTGCTGTGTGGTTCCCGGCTTAGAATAGGGCCACCCCAAATCTTCCCGTGGGTGTCGTCAAGGCGGCTAAGGGATTGCACCAGGGATGGGCAGCAGCGTTCTCCTGTGTAGTAATCCGTCTGCCAAGCGTGGTGATTATGGCAAATCCCCCAATGGCAAGGTCACCAAAAGTATCATTCTATTGGGGAGGCTTATGTTCAGCAGTGGACGTATATAGGTTGATGATGATGAACGGAGCTGCCCGTTTCTGGTGCAATCCCTTAGTCACCTTCACGACACCTACAGAAAGATTGTGGGTGGCACTATTCTAAGCCGGGATCCACACAGGTATGACTAGCTCCCAAGACAAGACAGATGCAGAACGTTATTAAAAAGCAATATCAATTACTCCAAAAGTCAAGAAAGTTCACTTTGCTAGAGTTTGTGTTTTATATTTTTCTCATTAAAAAGTAATTAAGATCCTGCAATCCTTTTGTACTGGACAGCGTTCTCTTTCGCTCGAGACAAATTATTTAAGAAACAAAGCAGTTCCCGTAACAGCGAACTGCTTTACGCAAGAGACAAGAACTCGTTTGTAAAGGATTGTGTCTTTATTACAGTAGAATATTATTAGGGACTAACTGTGCCCGCGGCTCCGCTCGCGTGGACTACAGAACCGCTCCCTTTTCCACTTCCACTCAGACTCTCAATCTCAATCCGAGTTGCCCTAATGTCATAGCCGAGAAGCCGTGGTAGCCGGGTTGGTAGTGCACTCGCCTCACGTTCATGAGGTCCTGGTACAAACCCCGCCCGTACCAATGAGTTTTACGAAACTTAAGTACAGTTTACTTATAATCACAGGCTTTTCGGTGAAGGAAAACATCGTAAGAACACCTGCATATGACGAAGAAGAAATTCTGAGGCGTGTGTGAAGTCCACCAAATCGGCTTGGGGCACCGTTGGTGGACAGGGGTTTGGCACAAAAGATCCTGAAGGGTCGAAGTGTCGCCAGGTCTTCCTGGCCCCCTGAGAAGATAAGATAAGAATGTCATAGCCGAGCATATTATACTTTGTAATTTGTGTATGTAGACCTACTCATGTACATCTTCCCCCTGCCCTCACTCTCTTCCCCACCATTCTCTCTGCACTCACTCTCCACTTTACTCTCTACTTTCGCCTACACTTCCGTGACCACCACATATCTCCAAAATGTAGTTCTCACACATTGCAATACGGATTCCGTCGAGCATTTACTACACTTCTTTGTGGTACTCGTATACTAATGCAGTGTATGAGAGTTTTCGAAAACTATAAATTCGCATAACTTTTGATTGACTGCACCGATTGAAATGCAATAAAGCCTATATAATTAGGCACTATGTTTCTTTGAAAAGTCTATCAACATCGGTTCAGTAATTTTTAAGTGATGCGTGCACAAACAATCAGATAAACAGACAAAAATTCCAAAAATGTTCGAAATGTGTTCCATTACTTATCGTTAGACCCCCCAATCTTTTTTGCTCATTTTCTGCTCACGCTCCGGTCCCAGAAGGGTAGGCAGAGACGATGGATCGCCACTTTGCGCGATCCTGACACACCTCACTAACCTCACTCACATTCATCAACCTTTTCATGCACCTCCTTTTATTCTTCTCACTGCGGACCCCAGCCTTTTTGAGGACGTTACTAATTTGATCCTTTAACTTCACATTTTTTAGTAAATATGTAATAAATGTTTATTTAATTATCTTGTTTGATATCTCCGCCCCGTGTAGACTACACTAATAAAATCAATCAGACTCTAACCAATACATTTCACCATTACCACGAAAATTTTATCCAATTACCGGCTAAAGCAATCACAAAATTAGACCCCATTCTTCTAAAAAAAAAAAGAAAACAATCTTTTTCCTTTGTCTACGTCGCTCTCGAATCCTGCGTAATAGCGTTTGAGTGAGACTGCAGTATTTTCTCGGCCGTTCAGTAATTAAGTGGCTCTCTAATAGATTGATCGGTCTATGTATTTGACATTAGTTTTAATTGGATTCCAGTTAGATCGACTTTTGCGGCTTGTTCTAGCTGCATATCAAATGTCAGAGCGAAAGAGGAACAAGATTGTAATCAACCTGTATGTTTATTATACAGTATGTTAAAGTTTGATCTTTAATTCAATGATATCTATAGTTTTTTTAAATTATATTACGTACTAGCTGTTGCCCGCGACTTTGTTCGCGTGGACAAATTAACATCACAAATTATTATGTATTTCCCGTAGGAATGGGATGTTTTTTCGGGATAAAAACTATCCTATGTCCTATTCCAGGACCTAACCTATATGTGTGCCAAGTTTCATCACGATCCGTCCAGTGATAGAAGCGTGATTGAGTAACAAACATCCAAACATCCAAACTTTCGCATTTACTCGTATAATATTAGTAGGATAAGGTACCTAGTTCATTCCAAATTCAAATTCAAAAATTATTTATTTAAACCCTTAATCTAATAGTTGATTAAACAATAAATTTATAAATAACTTACAAGTAGACATACAGGGTGTAGCACTGTGCAACAAAGTAAGAACTGAGCTACTGCACTGACCCACAGGCCGTAACGCAGTAGTCAGTATAGTGAGTTATAAAACAGGTAATTAATTATTTTGTGTACATAGAGAAATATTCTATATAATATTACAGTAATGGAAGATTAAAAAACAAAAAAGGTCTAAACTAAAAAAAATAAAAAATTAAATTAAAAAGAAAAATTATACATATAATAATAAAAACATTCATGAAAATAAGGGTCGTGGAAGAAATGGTTGTGTGTGTGTGTGTGTGAACGAGGGGGTGTGTTTGCGGGTAAGTCGAGGGTGTGTATGTTGTGTGTGTGTGTGTGTGGGGGGGGGGGGGGGGGGGTATGTGTGGATGTGACTGTCAACTAATTGCTCATGACACGCGTCTATCTAAGTAGTATGTTCTATTTGTTATTCTAATATAGAATTTCGAATAACCGCTCTGTGTCGTCGTAGTTTTTGCACTTAAGCCACTTAACTATTGCAGATAAAGTTAAATCTCTTTCATTATAGTAAAATTCTTTCAAAGCTATGTTATGAACAAAAGGTGCCAGGAATCCGTAGAAACCCTGTGCGAATTTTGTCCTGCAAGGGGGAGCCATTTGTTTCCCTTTCAACCTAACCGTTCTGTTGGTTGGTGCCCGGACTTGCGTCTTGTTTAATCTTTCCTTTTTTAGACGTTTAAAAATATTTAATATAAATGTTTGTCTAATATTTAAGATTCCTAGTTCTTTATACAGATCGCTAGTTGGATATTGAAATGGTTTACGGAATAGGACTTTCAGAATTGCTCTTTGGGCTCTTTCAAGAGTTCGTAGATGGGTCTTTGCAGCACCACCCCAGGCCACAATACAGTAGGAGGACAAGGATTCTGCTAGGGCTATGTATATATTCTTTAGCAGGCTGATATCTCCACAGTTTCGTATCCTTTGAAATATGTAAATTAGTCTACGAAGGCGGTTGGACATGTAGTTAATGTGAGCAGTCCAGTTTAACTTTTTATCAATCATTACTCCCAAATACTTTACACTGTCAACAATTTCAATCTCAGGGCAATCACATACATTGTTCGCTCTTTCAGTCTCGCACATATGTAGTTTTAGTGATATGGAAATGGTACGTTTAGAACGTTCAGTTATACGAAAGCAAATGCCTTTAGTCTTTTTCACATTCAACGTTAGGAGATTGTTTTCTAGCCAGCATTTTGTTATTTGGAGACCCTGAGTTGCCAAATGTAAGGTATTTTTCCAAGATGAGCCAGCGAAAAGGAGAACAGTATCGTCAGCGTAGGTTAAAATTCTGCAACCTTCCAATTTTAGGCTACACAGACCATCTATATATATTAGAAACAGCAATGGGCCCAGAACGCTACCCTGAGGAACGCCATAAGCTACGGTCAGTGAATCACTAATCCTGTTGTCGATTCTAGTACATTGTACTCTTCCCAACAAATATGACGAAAACCACTGAGCAGCTAAACCAAATCAATAGTTATTTGAAAATAAACGCATTTGCGTCTCTAAAATAAAATAAATAATAGTTGTGCTCCTAAGTGGACAGCAAAGTTTGCATGGTAATACATACCTGTTTTTTGCTGCTGGTGAAACTTTCATGTACATGTTACCTAGACGCAAATAGAGTTGGTTTTCGCATGACTATTGATTTGCAAAGAAATAGTAATTCTTTTACCAGTAGCATTCTATTGGTAAAAATATTTTCAAAATCGGTTTAGCAGATCCAGAGATTACCCGCTACAACGTCACAAACTATACTTCATTATAATATTGGTATTAGTATAGATATGCCGTGTGGTTCCCGGCTTAGAATAGGGCCACCCCTGTCTTTCCAGTGGGTGTCGTCAAGGCGACTAAGGGATTGCACCAGGGACGGGCAGCAGCGTTCACTTGTGTGTGTATGCCTGCCAAGCATGGTGATTATGACAAATCCCCCAATGGACATCTAACCAAAAGTGGTATTCTATTGGGGAGGCCCATGTCCAGCAGTGGACGTAGACTGATGATGATGATTAGTACAGATATAGATGTGTCACCCAGATACTCTATGTTGAAGTGAACTGATGTGGTTGTCTCTTTGTCCGCAGAATGTCGATATCCCACGTGCCAAACGCCACATTCGCCGAGCTGGTGATTGCCAACGTGAAGGCTGAGGATGAGGGCGTCTTCCGCTGCGAGATCACCTACCTCCAGGTTGGGGAAGACTGCAACACCGTCCAGGTCACCGACTTCAAAACGTACAGTAAGTTGCTCTACTTCACTTTCATTGTTACATAAATGTGGCTGTCCACGTATTATACATTTACAACGATCTCTATGTACTACTAGATGGAGCGTTCCAAACAATCGCTCTATTCCACGCAAGTAGCCACAACTCTTTCACATTCACTTTGAAACTTGTGCAGTTACTACTCAGAACATTTAATTATTTACTAAATATTGACATTATTTAACCGTAGCGTCAATATTTTTGAAAAATCTATATTTGAAGAGCTTGACATGGCTTGACTATTCCACTGAATAGAGTAGATGTTTAAAAACGTAAATATTTTATTTATACTAGTAATCTATGCCCCGGCAGTCGGGGCCGCGCCGTGTATGTATACAAGCCTGACCAGACAAAGACAGAGCTATTGGTAGTAAGGAATGAAATATGATTATTTTCCCAATAATTTAATCAATCTCGAATCAATCGAAGTAACGAATTAAGTGATGTACTTCTATAGTTGCGTCAGTAGCCAATCACACAAAATCTTTTAGTGATGTTAAACTTTTATCGATAAAATAGTTTTTTTTAAGACAAGTATTTTTTTTATGTTCCGCGTATATTATACTAGCTTTTACCCGCGACTACGTCCGCGTAGGTTTCGATATTTACAAATCTTTTAACGTATTATTTGGTTCCCGTTCTAATGAGATGCTTTTTCGGGATAAAAACTATCCTGTGTTATATTCAGGGACCGAACCTGTGCCAAGTTTTATCCCGATCCGTCCAGTAGTTGAAGCGTGTTTGAGTAACAAACATGCAAACATTCCAACTTTCAAACTTTCGTATTTATAATATTACTAGCTGAATAACACCAGTTAAAAGAAAAAAGAATAGCGGTCACTAACCTAACATAACCTAACATCTGTTAATTGATTGCAATTTAAATCATATAATATTCCTACTTTGTGATATAAAGTAATTAGATAACGATCATCGATCCAGTTTGTGAGATTCATTGAATTCTCCTCCCTAACACATCGCTCGGCGCGAACACTATTTAATAAGTTTGTCATCAATATATTGTAGTTTATGTGTATACGTATATATCTACTACTATTATTAACTCCTCTCTCTCCAGACAAGGTTTGGCTGGAAGAAATGTACGTAAGAAGTGTACGTCCACTCCTTCTGTGTATTTATTTATATTTTCTGTGTATAATAATAATATTTATCGATATACCGCTATCGACAACCGTCCATCCCTATTTTCTTTTCGCCAAGCCACTACTCTGACTAGGATATTGCGTTTGTCCCGCCTCGGGCGACGCTATTCAATAGGTGCGATATCTCACCTCTCGCTTCCACTCACAGCTCTGTCATATACATCATCTCTTTCTGTGTTGAGGAAATACTACCCTATGCAGTAAACGAAGTAAGTTGAGTATATATTTTATTTGTTACGCTCTCTTGTTTAGGTTTGCGTTACTGTTTCGCTGAGAGATTATTAAGGTCTATATGTGAACAATATGTGGGTAGGATACAAAAATAATATTGTAATGTAACTGGTTTTGGGGAATTCGGAAGATTGTCTTTATTCCGTCGTTATTTAAAAAATATATATAAGTTCAACAACGATTGTACTTATGAGTATGTACAGGGACATGTCTCTTCGCGGGATTTTATTAACTGTTGTAATGAAAATCCCGGGACACTTAGCAATTTATTATTTTTAATTATTAATTATCCTTTTTTTTTAAATTATTTAAAAAAATATAGATTAAAAAAAAAGTAAATTAATTGTTTAGAAATCACCTTGGCGTAAATACAATTTAAATCCCTCCCAATATAAATTATTTCATACCCACCTACATATTTATTTTATACGCGCCCGCTTTTGTCATTGCCCCACTCCCCCTGACAGAACATACCGACGAGTAGCACGGTGCGCCTGGTGTCGCGGAGTTCCTCCTAAAACTTATAAACTATAAACCCTAAAAGTGTTAGTGTCTTAAAATCTGTGTGTGTATATCTAACTAGAGCAGAGACGGCGACCCGGAGCTGAAGCGGCAAGTACCTAGACATAAGTGCTACTACCTAGACATTTACTCCACTTGCCCCCTCTTTTAGTTTCACTATTTAGCCCAGCACCTTTCTTAAACAGCGCATGGTTTTTTTTTGTGGAATGTCTATATTTATATTTAGTATGAGTTTATATATAAATGAATGACCAATGATGAATAACTCTTGGAAAATAACCCGGAATCCATTAACGTTTATATTTCGTGCCAAGTACATAAATCATACTACCTAATTCCGATCTCTATTTAAAAGACTTTGTTAACACGTGTGAAAGTTTAATAAATAGAAGACGACATAATTAAAGTCATTATTTGGGTCCAGTTTCTTCTCTAACTCGTTTATCATCATCATCATCATCAGGTTATTTTTGTCTCCACTGCATGAGCACAACTCTCTCTCATCTGCCGGAGAGAGACGGAGGATTCGGCCTACACTCCCCGCGCTGGCCAGACTGGTTAGGGAGGCCTGATTGATGTTTTATAATGTATTCCCTCAGTCGCCTTGTACGACATCCACGGGAAGAGTTGGAGTGGTCCTATTCTACTCTACCGGAAACCACACGGCAACATCAGTTTATCATCTTCATATTCAGGCTTTCCCCAATGAACGCCACCACACCCGACCACCGCCCTCGTCATACGTCCATCTAGCTGCAGGGCGTCCCATCCTGCCCGTGTGGGCCATCCGTCTCCATTGCAGAACCCGTCTGCCCCAACGGCCGGTGGTTCTGCGACAGCTGTGGCCCACTTTAGCTTGCTAATCCTTTCGGCTATGTCGGTTACCTTCGTTCTTTGTCTGATCTCCTCATTACGAATCATACCCCTCATATAAAACCCGAGCATAGCCCTCTCCATAGCTCGCTGAGCGATTTGAAACTTGTGTACCAGGCCCAGCGTCAGTGTCCACGTTTCTGCGCCGTAGGTCATGACAGGCAGAATACTTTCTTTTTTTAAACATTGTGGTCCCAATCCAAAACATTACTTAGGTATATAAAATAATGTAGATTTAAAATGTCTTCGTTTAATATTTAATGTGTACGAAACGTGTAATGTATGGAGGCGGTGACATCAAAGCGGGAACAGCCCTTTGATTACGCCGACGTGTAATAATAGTATCGCGTAGCCGATCGGCCTGTAATTTAATTTTCAGCCGACATTGATGGTCTGATTACAGCGTAGCATATACTGTGTGATGTACTAGAATAATTATTTCATATAATCATCTGGTTGGCCTTGTAAAGGCATTCTTAGTAAAGAATACAATAAATAAATATACATGGCTACGTTACACGGCAGTCTATACAAGCTAACAGATTTAAACACCTTCTGCTACTATAGGAGCATCAGAGAACCGTGGTAGCCGGTTGGTTGTGCACTCGCCTCTCGTTCATGAGGTCCTGGTACAAACCCCGCCCGTACCAATGAGTTTTACGAAACTTAACTGTTTATTTATAATACCACAGACTTTTTGGTGAAGGAAAACATCGTTAGGAAACCTGCATATGCCGAAGAAGAAATTCTGAGGCGTATGTGAAGTCCACCAAATCGGCTTGGGGCACCGTTGGTGGTCAGGGGTTTGGCACAAAAGATCCTGAAGGGTCCAAGTGTTGCCAGGTCTTCCTGTCCCCCTGAGAAGATAAGATAAGAGCACCAGCCTGTCCGTACACTTTTAAATATAGTTGTGTGTGAGACTGCATTCCCTCAGTCAAACTGATAAATTAGTTTTGTGAAGCTTTACTGTAATCTGTATTAATTTATTAAATAAAATATCATTATTGTTATTATATAAATTATTAAAATTCTCTAAATTTATTTATCTAAATTTTCCCTTAGACCTTTCGTAGTTATAAGGTTGCCTGGTAGAAATCGCTAAAAGCGATAAAGCCGCCACTTGTACATTTACAGTATATTTCTCCAATTTATTTGTAAGATTTGTGTGCAATAAAGTATATTCCTTCATTTGTGTGCATAAATTATTATAGGGCTACTTCACCCAGAACGCTAACATAGTCGATCGAGAGAGGGACAGCGTTATAAGTTAATAAGATAAGTGCTTCTTTTAAAATAAAATCGCGTCGATATAAAATAGAATGATAAGATATAAAATAAAATGCCATACTTTTACTTCAAGTACATGAATGGCACTACCTAATTCCGACCCCTGCTATCAGAGTTCCGAGTCAACACCTTTAATGCAAAGGTTAAAACCGAGACCACAAATTTTGTAGATAGCCGCGTAGAGATTCGTAGCGGCGTAGAGTTACGTAGATAGCCGCGTAGAGGCTCCTTTATTCAACTCTGAACCTCTCCCCCGCACCCCGTGGCCAGCGCCGTCCAATATTTTCTGTTAAACTTTCATGGGACATTTAGTGGTCACGACACGATCACGGTACGTGTAACAAGAAGATGTATCCAGGTCTCCGATCTGATCCGTTTAAAATTAAATTAAAATTAAAATCAATTTATTTCAGATAACAAAGATCCATACAGAAAAATTAATAATAATCATGTCAATGTAAAAATAATAATATAATAAAATGTCAACATATAAAATAACACATAAAATAACAGTAATAAATAACAACAATAAATTAAAGACATGTTGCAGAACATTGAAAAATAACCGGCAAGTATTTTTTTATCGGCCCAAATTAGTGGGAGCCGATCAAAGCGAAGTTTGCGAATAGTTTTTATTTTTATTTTATGCGAGCTTAACAGCATGTCAAATTGGAAAAAAATATGGAATTGGACTGTAATTTCTTCCTTATTCGATTTTTTTTATTCCTGATGTATTTGACCTCAATTTGACGTAATGGTATAGACGATGAGGTCTAAGGTGGAGTGTGCTTACACAGAAGACCATCGCATCATATTATACCACTGCTGGACATAGGCCTTCCCCAATGCAGAAGCTAACCACTATTCCTTTAAAAAGATCCAAGTTGTACTTATCCGGAAATACCGAGGCTGGCAGTGAGTTCCATTCCTTAGCAGATCGCATTATAAAATGTGGTATGTCTACTACATAAGGATGGAGTCCCTCCCCACGCCTGGTAGTTCGGTGATGGAAGGGGGATGGGGGAATCAAATGGTGCAAATTCTTCGACACTGCACGAAATGTAACCTGTAGAAAACCGAAAGACAGGCCACACTGCTACGAGGTCTAAGGCTCTGTCTCTTTCTAACCGGCTGCGTACTACACGCCATGCTGTGATTGTCGCTTCTTTATGTAGTAATATTTAGTATTGTCTGCCAAAACGTCCATCATTCTTTATAGAAAGTGTGCAAAGGCAGCCGTTACAAAATGTAGAAGTCACACCGCACGGTATAAAAGTCTTTCAACCAAAGGCAACGCTATCAAAAACTTTCAGTCAAAGAGGAGTTAGATTAAAAACCTCTTTCGCTCTGAAAATATGTCCTTTACAGATTCCTACCCGGAAAAAGAACCTCTTCCTTACTTCTTTTTTTAATTTCGTCGCAAGTTTAGAAGTGGTAATTTGATTAAAGTTTCTCGTGTTTTTTTTTCGCTTGCAATGTTTGCTCTTGGGATGATTTTTTTTTTAATATTAAGAGTGCCTTGTTTCGAAATGTTGAACTTTAATAGAATTGTTCCGTTCCACGACTCAGTATACCACATGTCAAAATGCACAAATTGTTTTAATCGATAGAAAAATTAAAATTACCTTAAGCACTATCATAAATAATAAATAAATATTACACACTATTTTTGTCCCGCGACTTCGTCCGCGTAGGTTTCGATATTTACACATCTTCACTGCTTTTAACGATTAATTTTGTTTCCTGTAGGAATGAGATATTTTGTCGGGATAAAAACTATCCTATGTCCTATTCCAGGACCTAGCCTATATGTGTGCCAAGTTTTATCCCGATCTGTTCAGTGGTTGAAGCGTGATAGAGTAACAAACATCCAAACTTTCTCATTTAGTGGGATCGTCGCTGTTTAAGAAAAGTAGCTGAAGCACCAAGTTATGATTTTACTCTAGAGAACTTTAAAGACATGTGTATTAAATTCTCTTCGGTAAAATCTTTTCTTGGCGCATCAGCAACTCTGCCTAAATAATGACGATATATACATACACTTGTCAAATCCCAAACTAGGATTTTATTCCTGCCAGACTGGGACCTGCTGTACAATTTTTTCTGTCTCCAGTGGAAATCGAATCCACGAACTCTGGCCAATAATCCACTAGGCCAACGAGGCAGTCTCTAATAAACCTTAATTATTGTCGTTTTGAACACTTCGTCCATCGTCTCTGCCTACCCCTCTGGGACCAAGGCGTGAGCATTATGAATATATGTATACTTACTCAGTAATGGGACAGTCCAACTTTTTCGCTATGAAAATTCCTGACCTTGGCTATAAGATAACCCAGTCAAATCTTGTTAAATTGGGATTTACCCTAAGTCCCTATTAACGACAATTCCTTACAACTTCATCCAAAGTCGCTTTTGTCTCAAAGTAACCCTTAAATGAGATCGGGATCGCGGACGCCGTAATCCTTTTAACAAAAAGCCTAAACCGTTTACGAGCATCCTCCAGCCTTTGAATATTTATTGTCTAATTTCTTGTACTTGAAAATGCCATGATAAATTTTTGTTTAAGAATTTGTGGTTGAAGATAAAATTGTTAATGGTTTTTCGCTGATATAAATCCTTTTTTGTACGGAGTAAGATTTTAAAATTAACTTTGTTAACTTGGTGTAGGGTTTTGTCTTTTTAAATTAAAATGAATTAAGTATGTACTTAATTTTTAAAAATATACCATACCGATTGAGATGAAATTTGTGGGAGCGTGCACGTAAAATTGCCCGGTAATAATGAAAAAAACTTATGGAAAATAAAACTAATCCTAAACATTTTAGGATAACTAACAAAAAATTACTGTACCCACACATCGGTAACAACGTCTCCTTTGCTGACTTTTTATATATATGATTTATAATATTACAAAAACTGATAATTTCCTGAAATTACAGATATTTCATAATCCCAAGAAACAAGCGTAGTTTAGTTTGTACAAAAATATTACATGGACAAAATCAATGTGAATTTTTATTATATTAAACATTCTTATTAATTTATTGTAATTATTTATGTTTATGTATTATTAGAAATTCTAAATATAATGCATAAACCTGAACGACAAACCTCTAACAATATTTATCAATAAAATTATATTATACGATAATCTTTTAATT
Organism: Esperia sulphurella; assembly: GCA_947086405.1. Classification (NCBI taxonomy): domain Eukaryota; kingdom Metazoa; phylum Arthropoda; class Insecta; order Lepidoptera; family Oecophoridae; genus Esperia; species Esperia sulphurella. Next base: position 8,465,295 of record OX352282.1, read on the forward strand.
TATGATAAAACATGATATCAATATTAAAAAAAAACATTAATTTTGTGGTCCAATTTTATGTTTATAAATATTTTTAGTTCATAACCAGATTAATTGATTTCTTTTAGGATTTAGTAATACATAATAATGTGTAACGTTAAGTTGTCCACGCGAACGAAGTCGCGGGCAACAGCTACTTTATCAATAAAATTATAAGTCCCTCTGTCTATGCTGATTGTATACAGATCACCAACCCGCCTTTTCAGCGTGGCGATAAGGACATAAGGGTATCAACCAGGGTTGGCATGATTAAATCAAATAATTTTTCAATCATATTTCTTTAACTTTTTTATTGTTTAATAACGTCTTAGATAGAATTAAACTTCAAAATTAAGGGTCTTAGAATAAAGTAAATTACATGTATCTAACTCTCTAAATTTGCATCTGCTAAAACAATATCATTATTAGAAAGTTCAAACAATAAAATTATTTTTCTAGCTTTTTCTGTCTTCTGTTTTCCCAATCTATTCCTTAAGTTAGTCTGAACAATGCTAAATGTAGAACAAACTCTTTCTACTGAAGCTGAAATAACTATCGCTGCAAATAATTGCCTCACTATAGAGTAAAAACTCAAACTACTTATATCACAAAATGAAAAAATCAAAAATTCGTGATTAATAACGAATTAAAATACATGATTTATTGGAACCAGTGCCGTGTGGTTCACGACTTAGAATAGGGCCACCCCTATCTTTCCCGTGGGTGTCGTCAAGGCGACTAAGGGATTGCACCAAGGACGGGCAGCAGCGTTCTCCTGTGTGTGTATGTTAACATCATTACTGCGATCACCAATCCGCCAGCCAAGCGTGGTGATTATGGCAAATCCCCCAATGGACAACTTACCAAAAGTGGTATATTGGGGAGGCCTATATCCAGCAATTATTATAAGGCCTATTTCCTTTTGGTTACCAGTTTAAAATGTAAATACTTAACAATATTAAAATCCTTGTGTTCAAACGTGAACTTCCAAAGTTTGTACGTCGCACTTTCAACTTAGATTTTCAAGTGAAAACTGAACGACAAAATGTACTAAACATTTGAAGTGTTGAAGCCCTGAGGGTCACTTATTACTTAAGAGCATCAGCCTGGGGGTCAATTTTACCCCATCTTGGGAAGATAGGGTAAAATTGACCCCCAGGCTCGCTTCAGAAAATGACGACGTTGTTAAATTTTAAATTTACATGTAAATTTTAGTCCAAATGATCAATCTATTCAAAATTAATATGTATAGGATCAAGATTGATGTTTTGATTTTATTATAAACGCCCTCTAAATTTATTCAAGTGGGAACAATTTATTTTAAGCTGTACCTAAGAGGAGGGTTGATAATCTATTATTATTTTAATCTAGCCGAGCTTCGTGTTTATAAATAGTCCCGACGTACTCAAGGTCGCTCAGCGGGCTACGGAAAGGAGGTGATCCGGAAAGAACTAAAGTCTTTTACATAGGTCAAGAGTTAGTATGTTGAAGTTGCAGTGGGCTGGGGCCTACTCCGTAACCATTTCGGATAATATCCGTCGGACGTAAAATACATTTTGAGTCCTTTCAATTCATAACGTACATTTTTAGTGGAACATCAAATTAAAATAAAAAAAACTAAACAGCAGCCTGTATAAGGCGTGTTTGTACACAGGAAACGCCTCCGCCGGAAGTACGTACAATAGGTATGATACATGGTGCTTCGCGCGATAAAGCTAAAGTGATATAAGGGGCCAGTACAATTGCGAAATGAAATAGGATGTACTTATATAGCTTCGAGCCGTGAACGTAATCAGCCTTTAGACGTCCACTGCTGGACATAGACCTTCCCCAATGAACGCCACCACACCCGGTCATCCGCCCTCTGCATCCAGCCGCTTCCGGCCACCATGCTCAGCTCCTCTGTCCATTTCAAGGCGTCCCACTCTGCTCGTGCCGATCCGCGATCTCCACTCCAGAACTCGTCTACCCCAACAGCCGTCGGATCTTCGACTGTGTCGTATCTCCTTATTTCATTTATTTGCCGTAAATTGTACGTACATAAGCCGTGTGGTTTCCGGTAGAGTAGAATAGGACCACTCCAACTCAAAATGCACGCAAAAATGGGTCTAAGGCGCTTGACTTAGCGTTGTTATTACTCCGTACGGACGGTGCGAGAACCGCGGCCGACAGACTGTTTTTTGAATGCCATTGTTAACTAATAGCAATTTTTTTGACATACTACCTATTAACATTAACTCCGACAATATATCAAATCATCAGATATATGTCAACTGATGGGTATTACATTATAAAACATCAATCAGGCCTCCCCAACCCGTCTGGCCAGCGCGGGGAGTGTAGGCCAAATCCTCCGTCTGTCTCCGGCAGATGGGAGAGGGTTGTGCTCCTGCAGTGGAGACAAAAATAACCTGATGATGAGGTACATACAAATCATTGGATTGGATATTTATACTTAAAGTTCCTGTATAATGTTACCCATTTAGGAGTGTAGCATATTGTAATATCATTATTACGATCATATCCTTCAAACAAACCCCGAGCATAGCCCTATCCATAGCTCGCTGAGCGACTTGAATCTTATGGATCAGGGCCACCAGACTCACTAAAATTAATCAAGAATAATCTGAGTAGCAATTATGGCCGGCGTAATAGTGGACTATGACCTACACGCCATCTTTGAGCAGTGGAAAAATTTAAAGGTCTGTTGATTTTTTTTTTCTTGGCTAAAATTCTAGAGGGGGAACCTGGATAAGGGATCGTGGGTGTAATGTGATAGTAGTAAAATTCCGGTTGGAAGTTTAATTTTCCCTCCTACCGTAGCGCAACCCTCATTTCCCGAAAGCTAGGCCTCTTACTGTATGTTATTTTTATTTAAACTAGCTGTTTCCCAAGACTACGTTTCCCGTAGGAATGAGATGTTTTTTCGGTACTAAAACTATCCTATATCCTTTTCCAGGACGTAACCTATATGTGTACCAAGTTTCATCCCGATTCGTCCAGTGGTTGAAGCGTAATTGAGTAACAAACATCTAAACTTTCGCATTTTTAATATTAGTAGGATAAAATAATTATAAGACAAAACCGTAATGCCTGAAGACAAGAATCTTCAACCAGTGTTACTCGCTTTGCTCGGAGTTTCTCTAAGGGGCATGATCAGAAATGACATAATAATTTGTAATGTTAAATTGTCCACGCGGACGAAGTCGCGGGCAAAAACTAGTGTAGAATAATCAACATGTCTTGATGTTCCGAGATCAGAGATAAATGAAAAGTTTTATATACCACCGTACCTACTCGTATATATACTTTGTTGTATTATTTGTTGTTTGTGTCAAATAAATTACTATTACAACAGTTTTACTTAAACTGGACTTTTTCCATATTGCTCTGAATTTGCTCCATATTGCATGAACCCATCCAACGTTCCGCTCTCGAACATCAAAAGAAAAACAAAGGAATAGAAAATTGAATCTTAAACGGCTTGCCGCAAGGTTCTGTTGAATAATACAATACACTTGATTTCATCGCTGTAAGAGAATAAAAGAGGTATCATCATCAGGTTATTTTTGTCTCCACTGCAGGAGCACAACCCTCTCTCATCTGCCGGAGACAGACTTCAGCATATAGGTTATCCTAACACGATCACGACGAATCAAGCTATCTTCGAGACGTTAATTAAATCAAAATAGAATGACAAAAGGTCTGTAAAATTGGAATATGATAGTATTGTGCCCCACCCGTGCGGTTTCCGGTAGAGTAGAATAGGACCACTCCAACTCTTCCCGTGGATGTCGTACAAGGCGACTAAGGGAATACATTATAAAACATCAATCAGGCCTCCCCAACCCGTCCGGCCAGCGCGGGGAGTGTAGGCCAAATCCTCCGTCTGTCTCCGGCAGATGAGAGAGGGTTTGTGCTCCTGCAGTGGAGACAACAATAACCTGATGATGATGTGCCCCACCGCCTTAGGGTTTCACACTCTGAAAAGAGGTGACAGACATAGCCAAGACTTTTTTCGGCGGCCGTAGCCCATTTGATGTTGCTGTGCCCCACCTATTTGCACTCAGCAACCAATCTTTTTTCCTTTAGGAGATCTCCAGCATTCGTTCAATATTCAAACGCAGGTGTCGCGATATAATTGGATGCAGTCGCAGTCGCCATCTTGGATTTGTTTTAGATGTTTTGTTGTCTGGGTATTATATCGATTATATCTCGTTTATTATTTCCCAGTCTTAAGTGACAAATGTACAGACAGACAAATATTATATTGCCATTTGATCCCAGAAATATGTAGGAGATTAGTAAATCTTCGTTTGTTCTCAGTATTATTTCGTTCGTTTGGAATTAAGAACATTGTCAATTTGGAATTCAAAATTACAATAAATCATCATCATCAGCCCGAAAGAGTCCACTGTTGGACATAGGCCTCTCCCAAGGTGCGCCACTGAACCCGATCCTCGGTTCTTCTCATCCAGTCACTGCCAACCGCCTTACGCAGATCGTCGTCGCTCCGCTTACAATAAATATAATTACTTAATGTGTAATAACTAGATAAATAAATAAATATCTCAGACATTCACACCAATTATCCAGTCCAAACTAGGCAGAGCCTGTGCTATGGTTACTAGATAACGGATAGACATACTTAAATAAATATATAAACATCCAAGACTTGGGTACAAACATTCATATTCATCATACGAACATTTGCCCCTAGCGGGATTCGAACTCGCAACCTCCGGCGTGGCAGTCCGAGAGCTACCCGTTCCGCCACGGAGGTCGTCAAAAATAATAATAATACTATAAAATTTGTTTTATCTTTTATTTTTCAGGTTTTAATATTATTTAATATTAAAAAAAATATTAATTTAGTAGTTTATACACACAAACATACAAAGAACAACACAAAGAGAAGAAAATTATACAAAAGTTCTAAAGAAATTTCTTCCAGATAACCTGATATTTATTGTATGCTATGACACTCGCTATACCAAGACGAATAGAATGATAACTTGCTTATCGAAATCGATTCAGTCGTTTAGGCTCTACGAGGAAACAAGTCCACATACATACAAACATACACTGATAACATCATAACTCTCCGTCTCCACCGAAGTCGGGTAAAAATCATCAGCTAAAATACGTCCACTGCTGAACATAAGCTTCCCTAATAAAATGACACCCTTATCCAGCTGTCTAGGATTGTGGAAAGGAGAACGCTGCTGCCCGTCCCTGGTGGTGGCCCTAAGCCGGTAACCACACAGATAATTTTTTTTATTTGTTAATCTTATTATATTATCTTCTTAGGGGGCCAGGAAGACCTGGCGACACCCTTCAGGATCTTTTGTGCCAAACCCCTGACCACCTCCGGTGCCCCAAGCCGATTTGGTGGACTTCACATACGCCTCAGAATTTCTTCTTTGGCATATGCAGGTTTCCTAACGATGTTTTCCTTCACCGAAAAGCCTGTGGTATTATAAATAAACCGTACTTAAGTTTCGAAAAACTCATTGGTACGGGCGGGGTTTGTACCAGGACCTCATGAACATGAGGCGAGTGCACAACCAACCAGGCTACCACGGCTCTATTTGTTAATTAGTATACAAGACAGTATACTAAAATATACTAAATTTTACATACATTATACTAAAATATGTAAAACGATGTTAGTTCTCCATAAAACTGAGCTGTCTCCTGAACGCAGGTCAGACGTTTGTCTAATAAAATATTTGTTATCTCGCTCCCTGCGCTGGGAAGTGGCTATTCTGTAAGATTTAAGCATTGTTGTTACAATACTGTTTTAGGTTAAATACTGCGTCTGTTAATAATTTTAAGAAGGTTATTAAATGAACAGAAAAACAATCTATTCAAAATACAATAAACTTAATTACATAATTAAATGCAGTTACAATTGTCAACAGTTTTGCGCATCAACTAGCTGTTGCTCGCGACTTCGTCCTCGTTGAGAACTTAACATCACAAGTTATTATGTATTTCCCGTAGGAATGAGATGTTTCTTCGGAATAAAAACTATACTATGTCCTATGCCAGGACCTAACCTATATGTATGCCAAGTTTCGTCCCGAATCGAAGTGGTTGGAGCGTGATTGAGTAACAAACATCCATCCATACTTACAAACTTTCGCGTTTATAATATTAGGAGTATTTAGGCGGTCTTAAGCGATTTCTTTGTACACAGTTTAATTCCTATTTTATTATTGTTGTTGTTGTTATTTTTGGTACATTAAAGCGTTTACATATACACATACATTTCTACCTTTGGGTATAAAATATTATATATTATATACGGTATTTAATTTTGTGGTTGAATTTTGCCATAATCACCACGGTTGGCAGGCGGATTGGTGAGCGTAGTAATGATCTTAATATAGACAGGAGAACGCTGTTGCCCGTCCTTGGTACAATCTCTTAGTCGCTTTGACGACACCCACGGGAGGGTTTGGTGTGGCCGGGAACCACACAGTAATTGCTCGAAAAAAATACAGAGATAAAATACCGAATATGGGCAGAATTTTGGCTAAAAGCGATTTCTTTCAGACAACTTTTTGGATGATAATGAATTTACTTACATTTAGATATATAATCTATACATATAATAAAAGAGTAGAAAAAACAAAAGAAAAGCGAATCTGTACATTGAAGTTAAAAAAAAAATTTCACTGCCCGGACGTTACTGAAGACCAGTAGAGTCCAAAAGTATAATTAAAAAAATTCTTATCTGTCTGTATGTATGTATGTATGTACGGGCTAATCTTGGAAACTGCTGAACAGAATTTGACGGCGTTTTCACTGTTTAATAGCTTTGAGTTCGTGCCTCATACTGGTATAAGTCATATCTCATTAAAATGTCAGGATGCTGATATACAAGTTGACCTCTCATTTCATATCATTTGTATGAAAGTGTAGTTCAACATTACTGGTCGAAGAAGCAAGAACTTGACAGAAAGTGACAGAGATGTTTTAAAGCTCATTTATAGATTTATTTTAGCTGATGTATTTCAGGTATTTCCACAAGTCTCGATACAAAAAGTTCGCTATTCGATAATTAGTGGCCCTGTATTAGACCGGTGATCGTCGACAATGTCAATATCGAAGCTGTTCAGGAGTACGTCTGCCTAGGACAGACAATATAGTTGGGTAGGATCAATTTCAAAAGCTGACAGAAGAATCCAGTTAGGGTGGGCAGTAGTCGGAAAACTGCGTCAAGTCTTTACGTCACCTATTCCACAATGTTTAAAGACAAAAATCTTTAATCAGTGCGTCCTGCCTGTCATGATTACAACGCGGAGACGTGGACACTGATGGTGGGCCTGATCCACAAGATTCAAGTGGCTCTGTGAGCTATAGAGAGGGCAATGCTCGGGGTCTCTATGAGGGATATGATTCGTAATGAGGAGATCCTATGAATAACGAAGGTGACCGACGGGTGGGACGCCCTGCCGCCAGGTGTATGGACGACCTGAAGATGGTGGCCGGAAGCGGCTGGATCTGTAGGGCGTTGTGGCATTCATTGGGGAAGGCATGTCCAGCAGTTTGACAGACATTTTGTTGTACAGTTAATTGGATATGCAACATAGGAAGGGAATAGGAGTGGTAGGAAGTCGGATGGAAAAGAATAGAGGGATTAGCGTAAGAGAGGAAATATGAGGGGGCAGTGGTAAATAAAGGGTGTAGGAATGGGTGGGTTAAGGGAAGGGGGAGAGGTAGGAGTAGGGAGAGGGAAGGGGTGGGAGAAAGGGTTTTCAAAGTTGTGGGAAGGGGATGGAGAAGGAAAGAAAGAAAGGGTATGGAAAGGACAAATTGGAGGGGGGAGGGGAAGGAAATATCACCTAATTTGCACAATATTAAAATATAATTTTTTTTATTGATTATATGATAATCTTTTAATTCATGATAAATGTAAATGTCAACTTTATTTAAAAAAAAACGGCCAAGTGCGAGTCGGACTCGCCCATGAAGGGTTCCGTAGCAGCAAGTAACATAATATAAAAGTTATTGTAGTTCGTTGTAACTTTGATCGATGTTTTAATAATAGTTTTGTGGTTTATGATTTATGACGTATTAAAAAAAACTTTTTACTAGATCTTGTTCAAACCAATTTTCGGTGGAAGTTTGTATGGCAATGTACATCATATTTTTTTTTTAGTTTTATCATTCTCTTATTTTAGAAGTTACAGGGGGGGGGACACACACATTTTACCACTTTGGAAGTGTCTCTCGCGCAAAGTATTCAGTTTAGAAAAAAATGATATTAGAAACCTCAATATCATTTTTGAAGACCTATCCACACGTATGGGTTTGATGAAAAATAATTTTGAGTTTCAGTTCTAAGCATGGGGAACCCCCAAAATTTAATGTTTTTTTTCTATTTTTGTGTGAAAATCTTAATGCGGTTCACAGAATACATCCACTTACCAAATTTCAATAGTAAGTTCTTATAGTTTCGGAATAAAGTAGCTGTGACATACGGACGGACAGACAGACAAGACATGACGAATCCATAAGGGTTCCGTTTTTTGCCATTTAGCTACGGAAACCTAAAAAACGGTGGTCCAATGGGCGAAACCGCCGCCGGAACGCTAATTTTTACCAGACTTCAAAAAAGGAGGTTTTTTATGTATATTAATATTTTTAATGCATAACCAGATTAATAGATTTCTTTTAGGATTTAGTAACACGTAATACATAAGAATGTGTAATGTTAAGTTGTCCACGCGGACGAAGTCGCGGGCAACAGCTAGTTAATAATAAAATTCAAATCATCATCAGTACTCATATGCAATAAATGATTTTGACTTTGACTTTGACGCTAGCCCTCGACGAGGCGCTGAGCGCCTGGCCCCACGGCCCCAAGGTTTCCACCCCAAACGGCGCAAAAATGTAGTCTCTATTAATAGTAATATTGAAATGCCTTTATCAAAATAATACAGGGTAACTTTCTAGAATATTCCACCTCTTTTCGTGCCTTACTCTCTGAAGTGGAGGTAAAGTTGTGAAGGTTGCCTAATGTACATTTAGTTTGTTACAACCAACGATCTCTATGTACTACCAGATGGAGCGTTCCAAACAATCGCTCTGTTCCACGCAAGTAGCCACAACTCTTTCACATTCACAATGAAACTCGTGCAGTTACTACGCAGAACATTTAATTATTACTAATATTGACGCTACGGTTAAATAATGTCAATATTTAGTATATAATTAAATGTTCTGAGTAGTAACTGCACAAGTTTCATTGTGAACGTGAAAGAGTTGTGGCTACTTGCGTGGAACAGAGCGATTGTTTGGAACGCTCCATCTAGTAGTACATAGAGATCGTTGGTTACAACATGTTTTGTTGGGCTGTTACAGTTGGTTTAATGTGTCTGAAAATGGCATAAAAGCATAATTGTTATGGGAAAAGTTTGTGCAAGAAATAAGTTTAAATTAAAAATTGTATTCAAATGTAAATCTTATTGAAATACCAAATAAGTAAATTTTCTATGCCGTGTGGTTTCCGGTAGAGTAGAATAGAACCACTCCAACTCTTCCCGTGGATATCGTACAAGGCGACTAAGGGAATACATTATAAAACATCAATCAGGCCTCCCCAACCCGTCTGGCGAGCGAGGGGAGTGTAAGCCAAATACTCCGTCTGTCTCCGGCAGGCGATAGAGGGTTGTGCTCCTGCAGTGGAGACAAAAATAACCTGATGATGATGATGAAATTTTCTATGCACCCTCTTTTAAATTCTAACTTTAATAATTACGGTTTTGTACAAAATTTCAGTGTTTTTTCGTGTGGTTTGAAAGAAGATGTAGTAACGAAGGTAGAGAAGGGTATGTTGCATTGGTTTGGACATTTAGAGCGTATGAGTGAAAGAAGAGTGACAAAAGAGATTTACAGCGCGAATGTAGAAGGAACTGCAGCTAGAGGTCGTTCATGGATCAAATTGGTGACGCCCTCAAAAAGCTTGGGGACACAGTGAGATGAATAAAAGGAGGTGCATTAAAAGGTTGATGGATGTGAGTGAGACTAGTGAGGTGTGTCAGCGTCGCGCAAAGTGGCGATATATGGGATCCTCCTCAGGGACCAGGGCGTGATTAGGCATGAACATGACATGTTTTGTGCCTAGTATAAAATTGTTAAAATTAAAGATATTTAATTTTTGACATTGTAATTTATATTCTGTATATTATTTTATTTTATGACGATCCCTTTTACCATATTAGAATGACATGTAAAAATGGATTTTTAAGATGTAAAAGTAAAATAAACATCATCATCATCATCAGGTTATTTTTGTCTCCACTGCAGGAGCACAACCCTCTCTCATCTGCCGGAGACATTCCCGCCTCCTCACCATTCTCTCCCCGCAACTCCTCTAAGCGAGGATCAACGGAGGTAACTGCAAAGACACCTACCAGTGAAGGTAGGGCAAGTCCCAGGTCATGAATTTACGCTACCTTGGGCCCCAGACAAACTAAGTTAAAGAAGTAAAGAGTTAAAGTAGGAAGAGAGTTCCCACTTCCCCTCTAGCAAATGCATCAGCATCTGCCGGAGACAGACGGAGGATTTGGTCTACACTCCCCGCGCTGGCCAGACGGGTTGGGGAGGCCTGATTGATGTTTTATAATGTATTCCCTTAGTCGCCTTGTAAGACATCCACGGGAAGAGTTGGAGTTGACCCCTCTTCCTCTACCGGATCCCACACGACAAAAATAAATAAATCTAATCTAATCTATCGATAGCGCCCCTTAGTGGGAAATCGACACCAATCTCACAGAATAGAAGGGCTGGATGATTTCTTGTTTTCATAGACGATTAGATGGCTTATTGTAATGGTTTTTTTTAGTGAAAACCATGAAATCACATTGAATTAAGAACATAAACATTCAATCATAATTATAAAACATAAATAAAATAAAATTACATAAAATTATGTCCAAATACGAGTACATACCTAATTCAGAGTGTTCTCTAATGTCATCGTAACTTTTCCCAACAAAACGCGATTTAATTGTCTTTTAACTTGGAATTGATGATTGATTTTTAATCTATTGAAATTGATTACATATACAGTTATTTTTTTCACAACTTTTGTCTTTATAACATTACAACAGTTAGTTCTTTCTGCCATTTACGTAGCTGGTCTATTTTATTGAATACCCTGAATTTTCCATTCCATGACCAAGATGTTTTTTTATGAAAAAGAGTATATGTCTTAATTCTGAATTTTTATTTGTTTCAGGTAAGTACTGTTTCATACAACATGACTTTAAGATCTTGGTAAGTTTACGGTAAGTATGCAGGAAGGAGTATAGATCGTGTTCAAGATGGCAAGCCCCACTCCTTCTGTAAATTGCTTACATTTCATTGTATGCGTTATGTTATGTATCAGCTGACTGCTCTAGACGCTGTTGAGCGTCATGCCCGAAGGCTCATTGACGACGATGCTCTGCTAATTACGGTTTTCTACAGATTACATTTTGGGGAGTGTGCCCATGAATTGCACGATTTGATTCCCCTCTCTCATCTGCCGGACACAGACGGAGGATTTGGCCTACACTCCCCGCGCTGGCCAGACGGGTTAGGGAGGCTTGATTGATGTTCTAAAATGTATTCCCTCAGTCGCCTTGTACGACGTCCACGGGAAGAGTTGGAGTGGTCCTATTCTACTCTACCGGAAACCACACGGCAAGTGTATAATATATACGGAACATAAAAAAATACTTTTCTTAAAAAAAAAATATTTTATCGATAAAACTTTAACATCACTAAAGGATTTTGTATGATTGGCTACTGACGCAACTATAGAAGTACATCACTTAATTCGTTACTTAGATTGATTCGAGGTTGATTAAATTATTGGGAAAATAATCATATTTCATTCCTTACTACCAATAGCTCTGTCTTTGTCTGGTCAGGCTTGTCTCACTCCACATTTCACGTATAAAAATATACATACACGGCGCGGCCCCGACTGCCGGGGCATAGATTACTAGTATAAATAAAATATCTACGAGAAGAGTTGGAGTGGTCCTATTCCACTCTACCGGAAACCACACGGCAATTTACATCAATCAGTATTATTTTAAGTTAAGCTAGATTTCCAAGTTACTATATGACTTTTAAATCTGAAATCCAAAGTATAAAGAACAAATCGCAAGTTAAAATAAAAAGCTTGCTTTTAAATTCATTGCAACCGACTTTTACGTTAAAACGTGTAATTACATTAATAGTGGTTCTAATGAGATCTTTAGAGTCGCGGTTTAAAACACAGTTACGGGTTAAGTACTTAGTAGATATATATATATAAGTATTTACTAGCAGAAAGAGGTTTTATTTCCCTCTAGGGATTTCGCAAAATCACTGGTTTTATTCAGTGTTTTTATGAAATCGCAGGGCATAATCTAAGGGCAAACTAAATACAATATAAGGACTATCTAACTACGATTTAAGGACGATCTAAGGACGATCGAACGATGATCTAAAGACAATCTAAGCCAATCAAATATATTTAATGTAATTGAGCTTTATTTAACTGACTTTATTATTACAAAAACTACAGCAGATACAAAACCTCTTTTGCCCTTTGCCTAAACAACCTTTGTACCTCTTCTAAGTTTGTATCTTCTGAATAGTTGTCCCAAAGGGTGTATTGTACAGGTAGGGCATCACATTGCGAAGGGCTTAATCGCCCCTTCAGTCTCATTACCTCACAGCGGCCGATACGACCGTCATAGTCCAACTGCGCCGCGGGAATTTCACGACGCATTACCTGAACTGTAAGGGTTATAGTGATGTCCTCTGTCTACTATCGATACTTTTTTAACAGGTATTTTATGGAGATCTATTTGCGAACCGTCGCAACTTTACTTCCGAGCTTTTAAGCGTTTTTGCCATGTACGAAGTAGCCTTCTGCTACTTCGTTATCTTATCTTCTTAGGGGGCCAGGAAGACCTGGCGACACTTCGACCCTTCAGGATCTTTTGTGCCAAACCCCTGATCACCAACGGTGTCTCAAGCCGATTTGGTGGACTTCACATATGCCTCAGAATTTCTTCTTCGGCGTATGCAGGTTTTCCTTCACCGAAAAGCCGGTGGTATTATAAATAAACCGTACTTAAGTTTCTTAAAACTCATTGGTCCGGGCGGGGTTTGTACCAGGGCCTCATGAACGTGAGGCGAGTGCACAAAAAACCGGCTACCACGGCTCTTTGCTACTCCGTTACAGCTCACTGCCTCATACAGACGCTAATACGTCCGTGCTGTTCAACTAGGCCACACCAAACCGACCCCCCCCCCCCCCCCCCCCCCCGCTTGACCACTCCGGTTATCGTTTCTTTACTACACTTCCATTTGCTAGAGGGAAAGTGGGACCTCTTTTCCTACTTTAAATCTTTACTTAATTTAATTTGCCTGGGGCCCAAGGTAGCATAAATTCAGTCCTTGGGACTCGCCCCTTCACTTGTAGGTGTTATGTGTTGCGTACCTCCGGTGATCCTCGCTCAGAGGAGTTGCGGAGGGCGTACGGTGAGGAGGCGGGAATGTCTATAATCGATTCAATATTGATAACTATTTTCTAAAGTGATATTTTATTAGTTAAAAAGTCTAGACAAAAGATTATTTAGGCAAGTCTAGGAGCAAGAAGTATTCTATTTTTTAGCGGCTATGTTTTTGATAGAACCCCGCCGTTATTTTAACATTTTATCGTGTGGCACAGATATCGATATTAAATAACATAAGCACATCACTAGCAAATCGAAAGGTCCTCTACGCTCATTTCACATGACATTACTCGAGTTGACCCACGCTATGGGTATTCGGAAACGGTATAAGGCATAGACGATAGCAAGAGTGGAAATATAATATAGGTACATTGAAAAGTACCGTTTCGATCAAGTATCACATGCCCTGGGGATTATACCTGTAGAGTGCTTTGACATACAAATGTTACGTCATCAGTCTACTTACCTAGGTGTCGCATCAACAAGCTGAAAAAAATAGCCTAAAATGATGAAGTTACTAATAGTTCGCAGCAGTACTTATACAAAGATTTACGCAATCTCCGTTCACTAACGTAACTGTTTTTTTTTATAGAAAATGTTGCCAGGCTATACACAGTTGTAGAAGTTTACAGTGTGCTTGATCTGTACGTAATTTTACTGATCACTAGCTTAGGTAGAAGTCAATTCAATTCAAATGTGCAAAAACTACAAAAACCTAATCTTAGAAGCGTAGTGTGGGACGCCCCCTGTCTAACTAAATAGAGCAACGATCTGTGTAAGACGGTTGGTAGTGTCTGGATGAAACGATCCGCGGATCGAGTTTAGTGGCGCACTTTGGGAGACGCCTATATCCAGCAGGGGAAGTTTAAGGAAAATCGTTATTTTTTCTGGTTTGTAATTTTTTCTGTCATATTTAATTACCCAGTTATTTCATTTATACCGTTTGGGGTCCTATCAAAACTATGCACATACAATCTACTATGTAAAAATAACTTTTACAAGTACCACAGGAAATTTTGAATCTAAAATTAATTGACATCTCATTTATTTTTCTTCTTCATCAAACACTACAAGTACAATGCAATTTAACGACACACAGTAAAATATCAAATAAAAATAGTAAAAAAATAGGCCAAATAGAGTTACAATTAATAACATTTTTTTTGAGAACGAATCCATCATTCGCTACCTCTCAAAGAAAGGCTGGTCTCTCCCAATTTAGACTATACGTAATGCGAGCGATTGCGTCTATGGTCCTGCGTGAATGGGCGGCTCTTTGTTAAAGCCTTAGATTTCCCGCCGCCGTAGAAATGGTCTGTCATTGTCGGCCGAACGTAGAGCCTTCTTTTCAGGAACAAACTCGGATCCACACAAAAACACGGTCTTTCAAAATTAACTACACAAACTTTCGCAGCTATATATAATCTACAGTCTGTAATAATCAATTTTTATTATTTGGAAAAAAAACGTCCACTGCTGAACACAAGCCTCCCCAATAGAATGCCACTTTTGGTGGGCGATCCAGTGGGGGATTTTCCATAATCACCACGCTTGGCAGGCGGATTGGTGATCGCAGTAATGATCTAAATATACACAGGAGAACCGGTGCTCTGGTGAAATTCCTTAGTCGCTTTGACGATACCCACGGGAAGATAGTGGCCATATTCTAAGCCGGTAACCACACGTCTTAATCTCTAAGTGTGTATAATGTTAAAAGACATTCTATAATAAAGAGTAAAGTTAACGAATTGATTGCGACAATCTTCGAAAAATTTACGGGTTTCAAAATTGTAGTACTGTTTTAATGCTGAATTTGATACTTATAAAGTTATAGTAACACAGCGAGATAGTGTTGAACAGTGAAGATGCCAGGAAAAACAAATATTGGTATAATTATGAAATTACTAGCAGAATCCGCTCCCCTTCTCACTTCCGCTCCCACTCCCACTATATAGATCCAAATGTAGTCTAAACTCACCGCAATCTGAATAGTACCGTACATCAAATATATACTTCTTTGTTCCGCAGCGCATGCGATGAAACACATCTTATGGCAAATTTTTTTACACCTTGGGTTACATTATTTTAGTAAGGATCCCTAGTTTTTTATATTAATAAATATAGCCTATTGTAGTTGCCGTGTGGTTTCCGGCAGAGTAGAATAGGACCACTCCAACTCTTCCCGTGGATGTTGTACAAGGCGACTGAGGGAATACATTATAAAACGTCAATCAGGCCTCCCCAACCCGTCTGGCCAGCGCGAGGAGTGTAGGCCAAATCCTCCGTCTGTTTTCGGCAGATGAGAGAGGGTTGTGCTCCTGCAGTGGATACAAAAATAACCTGATGATGTTACTTAGGGATAATGTAGCATTTTAATGGTGAAAGAGTTTTTGAAATCAGTCCAGCGGTTTTGAGTTTATTCGTTACAAAAATACAAATCTTTCCAGTCTATAATTTTATTAGTGTAGATAATGAAGTCATGCAAAATATGAAAAAATACATATTACACAAATTTTACGCCACCGCCCCGCCGCCAGGTGGACCGACGACCTAAAGAAGGTGGCCGGCAGCGGCTGGATGCGGAGGGCGGAGGACCGGGTGTGGTGGCGTTCGTTGGGGAAGGCCTATGTCCAGCAGTGGACGTGTAAAGGCTGACATGATGATGCTGATGACACCTGAACTACACCCCGACACCGTACACCATACAAGCGAACCTACTACTACTAATGGAGCACCAGCCTGTCCGTAACGTTTGTGTTCTAGGGGCGGACGTGATGACACAAATTTAGCTAAGTGTTCGTTATACAAAGTGTGGAATGGACTGGTTAGATGGGGCGACGAGAGGAGCGAGGCGGCTGGCAGTGACTGGGTGAGAAGAACCGAGGATCGGGTTCAGAGGCGCGCTTTGGGAGCAGTAGACTCTTTCAGGCTGATGATTGTGATGATAAAAGTGCGGCTTCCTTTATCACTGAATTCTGGATTTTTTACGGAAATCCCCATAATTTTCTCGTCATTTTAACTCAATTCCATTCGCTTCTGAGTTACGAAGGACGAAAACTAAAAAAAAAGTTTCTGTGTTTTCCTGGAAATCACTAAATGATATCAACAATTGACATTACTTTAAGGCAGTTCCTGACCGAGTTGTTTAACTACCACCGCTTAGGAAGAGACATAAAAAAAGCTATTACAGATTAAAGGTACGGAAAAAAGGCAATGCCTGTTTCAAACCTCACCTCTGAATTCTTAAAGCATACTAACTTAAAATCAAAAACTCGTTTAAGACAGTAAAGTTACTTCAGCTTAACATTATTCAAGATTTCCTGGAATACCCGGTTTCCAGATAAGCATGGGTAGTTCTCCATTCGAGGTATCGCTGAAATGGGTTCCATCGTTATAGAGAAGCGAGGCCATTTCTCTGTTTTAGATATGGATCGATTTTAAGTTGGAACTCTGCGGAAGAAATTCATTTTAAATCGAAAGTGGTTCTACGTTTTTCTTGCAGTGTGGTTCCCGGTTTAGAACAGGGCCACACCTATATCCCCGTGGGCTTCCAAATGCAGCAGCGTGCTCCTTTGTATATTAAAACGATTCCTGCGATCACCAATCCGCCTGCCAAACGTGGTGATTATAGCAAATCCCCCAATGGACAGCCCACTAAAAACGGCATTCTATTGAGGCTTATGTTCAGCAGTGGAAGTAGGTATTTCTATAATAATAATAATAATAATCGTCTATATAGTCCTGTCTGCGAACGGGTTAATTCCAACCAGCCTCGCTGGCCACCTGAGGCGGTTGGAACTCCGCGTGGGCTCGCTTCCGGCGGTGATGCAGAAGGCGGTACTGCTGGACACCGCCCGGATTGTCCGTCGGTTTCTCTCTCTATCGCCCTGACCTCCGGCCGCTTGGGCTCCTCAGCCGGAGGAAGTCCGTCTGGCCATTTTGATTTTGCTGGCCAGGCGAGACAATAACTTAGATTTCCCAAATAATAATAATAATATCTTTATTTCAGGCATAAAAACCCATATACACTGCACAAATACAAACAATATAACATAAAACAAAATTATTAAATTAAATAGAATTAACTGATACTTAATATAAAATACACACACAAATATTACACTTATTTTCTCTTATTTTCTGTTCTGGTCCTGGTGAGCAGATATCCAGTACTTTACGATGTGACCTGGGGATCCATTGCAAACGACACTGAGAATACCATTGCCAGAGCAGCGTATTCTATCCCAAAAGGAAGCAATACGAGCTCTGACAACAGCAAACAAGTCAGGCACCCGTCGGTCAGCAAACATGCCTGAGGCACTACAGAATTTCTGCTGATAATGATAATTGTATACAAAAATACTTAGGAGAAACAGAGGTGACATTCCCGCCTTCTCACCATTCTCCCCCCGCAACTCCTCTAAGCGAGGATCAACGGAGGTAACTGCAAAGACACCTACCAGTGAAGGTAGGGCAAGTCCCAGGTCATGAATTTACGCTACCTTGGGCCCCAGACAAATTTAATTAAAGAAGTAAAGAGTCAAAGTAGGAAGAGAGTTCCCACTTGACGGAAACAGAGGTGACAGAAAAAAGAAAAGAAATATACAATTTGTCATAGAAAAGGGGGATATCGCTCTACAGATAGCAGATCTACTCCAGCTCCGTAGAATTGTTGATGGTGCCGTGGATGTTCGCTGCGATACTTCTCCTCTGAATGTCCAGGCTGATGCGGCTGACAAAAAGGATCTGGCTCGACGGTCGCTGGACTTTTCCTTCAGAAGTTTGCATACAAAAATGAATCTCTCTAGTTATGCAACTTAAATATTTAAGTCACTAGTGTCCTACAAGCCTACTAGAAGTTATACTCAGTTATCTTAATATTTCTCAAAATAAACTCCTGTTTCAAATAACTTTTCAAGTAAAGTGACGTATGATAAATTGTATTTTAATATGAACGCTTGAATGCAGCGTGCATCGTGTTCTGAACGACGGCTCGAGCCATTTGTCTTATAAAATATTCGTTGTGGAAGCGACTGGCTTATTCAAGACGTATTTTCCTAGGTAAATACGAGTCTTATATTTTTGCAAATATTTGAATTTCACGTATATCGACCTTCGAAGAAACTTGGTTTATTATCATTTTCATCAGCTTCTGACATTTTGGATCCCGTTTTTATCAAATGTTCTTTATTAATCCATGCCATTATATTATCAGGTTCTTCAACTTCTTCATCCACCTTCTGATTGTAGGTATTACCGGGTTTTTTACCATTGCATCTACATTATAGTCATTGCTCCTACCCCTAAATTTACCTGTAGCTAATCCTGTAGGTCTGGTTTAAACAAATTTACTCTTCAAGATTACTCTAAAGTCTTCGATAGTCCCATCCTTGAGGAGGTGTCTGTCACAGAATTCATCAGCTTCCGTAGCTTCTATGATTTATCATCAGGTAATTTTTGTCTCCACTGCAGGAGCCCAACCCTCTCTCACCTGCCGGAGACAGACGGAGGATTTGGCCTGCACTCCCCGCGCTGGCCAGACGGGTTGGGGAGGCCTGATTGACGTTTTATAATGTATTCCCTTAGTCGCCTTTTACGACATCCACGGGAAGAGTTGGAATGGTTCTATTCTACTCTATCGGAAACCACACGGCTTCTATGATTAGTTGCACATGTTTCAAGTCTGTACCAGATTTGCTCTTGGCATTTTGTATTTGTGCAGTTACTTAAAATGCTTTTACAGGGGCACCTTCTTCAAAGACCATATCAACGTCTACGTTATATATATAGGCTGAATCTTCTAGAGATATCCTTACAGAGAATTCTTAAGTTTCTAGAACTGGTATATCTCTAGTCGGTGTTTTGATTTTAAAGAATTCTGATACGTTATGTTTTAAAGTGCGATTGGCTGCAGTTTACTTTACTTGCGCCAAGTACAGGGTGTAGGTTTTCGGGCACATTTTATTTGTGACCACTTCTTGGCCGACTTCCAATGAAGGCGTTCGTTGGTTGTTTGGTTTATTTATTTGTATTTTATATTCTGTTTTGTTCCGACAGTTACGTATCGCAGACTAACTGAAAAGTGCAGAATCGGTCCAACTGTGTGAACGGTTTCAATATTTTTATTTTATTTATCAATACAGTGTTTGAGTTTTGTAAACTTCGCATTGACAAAGTTCCTTTCCTTCTAGAATTGTCATTATTATTTGTCATAATATGTTAAAAGATTCGCGGCAACCTTTTCCGATTGTAGTCAAATCCTTATTTTTATAGGAAGGCTGGTTGTATTACCAAAGTAACGCAGTAAAACTGTACATTCAGTGAATTTTTCCACATTGAAACTTTTTCTCTGTAATATAAAAATCTAGTCATCTACGCAATATCATAAATAAACCATATTTCATCTCCTCGTTCTTTGATTTTCTTCAGTCCTGATATCCAGTATCTTATTTTCTTAGAGGGCTTCTTACCTGGCCACAAATCGACCCTTCAGGATCTTTTGTGCTAAACCCCTGACCACGAACGGAGCCCGAAACCCATTTGGTGGACTTCACATGCGCCTTAGAATTTCTTCTTTGACATTTGCAGGTTTCGTTAAGATGTTTTCGTTTGCCGAAAATATAACCGGTATTATAAATAAATCGTACTTAAGTTTTAAAAAAGGCGTTGGTACGGCCGGGGTGTGTACCAGGACCTCATGAACGTCAGACGAATTCACTACTAATTAAGCTATCACGGATCTCATCCTTATTTCCAAGTTCCGTTTCTACATTTTCTAACGTAGATTCAAGATCTTGAACTTCAAATACATATGACAATCTATGGCTTATAGTATTTATTCACGGTAAGCCTTGCCCAATAATGGGACGTGTTTCATCATCATCATGAGCCTGTAAGAGTTCACTGATAGTCGTTCTCTGTTTAGGTAAAGCGTCGATCTGATTAAGGAGGCTGGCAGTGAATGTATGAAAAGAGCAGAGCATCGGGTTCATTGGCGCGCCGCCTATGTCCAGCGGTGGGCTCTTGCAGGGACGTGTTCATAGGCTGTTGTATTAATATTGTTATGCCTTTCCTTCCATTTAAGAGTCTGCAACGCTCACCCTGCAAATTTTAAACATAAACAATTAGGTACTTCCTCAATATTTTTTGTTGCTTTGATCAAAAAGTTTTATTCCCCGAATTGAGTTGGATTTACTTGTCAGTTACTCTTCCAATATTTCATAATGTGCCCAAACAATTTTGCCTGCCGATTTAATAAAAAAGTTTCCTCGCGCCGACCGGAAGTAATTTTCACCGAAGTCTTTCCTTTTTTTGTTTTCAGGTGCCTTTTTATGTCAGCACGTTAGAATTTAAGGTAAATTGTTTTTTACGAGTTAATTTGATAATATTAATTGGATACATAGTGAATCGGTATCCCAATAAAGGGTATGAATGCTTACAACATTTGGTTTGAAGCTTATAGCAATCTAAATACAATAAGTGTATTGCATAGGGCTCCATCAATCTGGTTCTCTGAACTTTCAGACCGGAACATAGTAAGCCTGGCTGTCCATCTGTGCTGTGCGTAGAAGATGCAGTATTCGAAGTTGCAAAGCCAAGCTGTGGATCAATGTGTTTATCCGCCATTCAGTCAGCTGTGTCAATGTCGATCGCTCCCATCCCTCGCTCCCTCTCCTCGTTCCCATCCCACGCTCCTATACCTCACTCTCATACTTCGCTCCCATACCTCGTTCCCATCCCTCGCGATAAATCCTCGCTCTCATCCCATACTCCCATCCCACACTCCGATCCCATGCTCCCATTTCACGCTCCCATCCCACGCTCCCATCCCTCGCGCCTAGCCCTCGCTTCCGTACCTCGCCGAAGCGATTATGTAAAATACCTCGCTTCATTAAACCATTATCCACCATAGCTGCACTACGGAAGGATTAGAAAATTAAGCAATCTTATTGGTGGATTTTTCTTAAAGCCAGGCTAATACATACATTGTTGTTATGTATGCGATAGAAATAGATAAAAGGCTGGTACCAACCC
Source organism: Esperia sulphurella (assembly GCA_947086405.1). Lineage (NCBI taxonomy): Eukaryota > Metazoa > Arthropoda > Insecta > Lepidoptera > Oecophoridae > Esperia > Esperia sulphurella. The sequence continues at coordinate 8,486,861 of OX352282.1, forward strand.
AGACGGACCCTGCACTCGAGTCATACTAAGAAAAACAGCAAAAAGAAAGAAATATTATCATTGAAACCGTCGTCTATCGTTAACCACCTCTCGAATGTCTCGTTATTTACGGTAACGATTCCCGGAGCCGGTCGACTCGTTAACTCGTTTGCTTAGAGACACTGCGACGATGCGTTTGAAACACGACTGAGGTTATGTTAACGTAATGGACTCTTATGTAGTAAATATAAGGGTACAGACAGATACATACGCATGCTTCTTAGTAGCATGCTTATAAACATGCTCATTGAAGCATGCTCATGGCGAGTTCACATTTGATTTGATTTACCATGCTATTTATAAACATGCTACCTGAAAATTTTACCAAATACACATATTCAGGATTTTTCATTAAAATTGAGGAGTATACGCCATGCGAAGATAAAATTTATAGTTATATACGTGAAGCAACTGATTAACAACATTCTAATAATTATAGTTTCTTTCAAATTTGACTTAACCAAACTATTCAGTATTAGCATGCTAATAAATAGTCGTGCTGATAAGGGTGCAGACACATCCTCTTTCACCCGTTTCACTGGTAGGTTTCACGCTCAAAAATCTAATGGCTTGCGATTTAGTATAATGCTTATAATTAGCATGCTCATTACTAGCACGTACCTGATACACATGCTAGTAGGTAGCATTTGTTCCAAAGGGATATTTACCCATGGGTACAGTTACACATGCTCAATAGTAGCAAGAGAGCATGCTAATTTATGCAAGTGTTAGCACGTCTGAACGTATTTGCTTATTAGCATGCTAGTACTGAATAGTTTTGTTGAGTTCAGTCTGCAAGAAAGTGACATTAATAGAACGTTGTTGATCGCTTGGTTCACTTATAGGAGTACAATTTTCAGCTTCGTACGGCGTATATTCATCAATTTTGAGAGATAATCCTGAACAATACAAGTATATGCAATATTTTTGGGTAGCATGATTATAAATAGAGTGCTAAACCAAAATAAGCTTGCAATCGCTATGAGCATGCTACAATTAATCAAGCTTATTAGCATGCTTTTTGCCAGCTACTAATGAGCATGTATATCTGCAGCCTAAATGCAAAGATTTGGTAAATATGTTTGTACATTTGAAACATACAACTACAAGGCGAAAGATATACCAGAAATATAAATTAAGTACTTGATATAAATTACAAATACTTTGATATATATTTAATTATCAGTAGCATAGCATCAGAAAAACAAATGATAAACCGTACCCAGGGTAGAATCAGTAGCTAGCATTAATCGCAATCGTGTCGTTCCCTTCTCATATAAAAGCTCTGACCCATAATGAGATGCCTTTACGTGCTTTGAGTCACTCGCCGTAATTATGTATCCGAGATTTTTCCACTTTTATGTGCACCCTATTTGCTTAAGTGAAGTAGGGAGTGGTGGCGTAGTGGAGGTGATGCTGCTTTAATATCGAGGAGACAGAATTAAATCAAATTCAATTCTAGATTTTTTTATTCGTTAGGCAGTTTTAAAATATTTTGTTTTTCAAATGTAATTTATACTGCACAAACTAATATAGTTATATGTTTTAAAAGATTCTAAAATCTTAACGCTTTAAGCGATTTCTCCCATACAACCTTTCAAGACTACTTATTCATATTCATATCATTTATTAAAATTACTCTTAGTGCAACAATTGTCAACAATAATATTTTTTTTAAAATTTGCTGGGATATGTTCAACTCATCGTCAGATATGGACAGATATCAATTTTGAGGAAACCCTAATTTTTTTAAATTTAATACTAAATTCCACAAAGACCCAAGCAATATCTTAAATCTAAAACATCCGGGTATTAATCATCATCAGTCGAATTACGTCCACTGCTGAACACAAGCCTCCCCAAAAGAATGACACTTTTGGTGGGCTGTCCATTGGGGGATTTGCCATAACCACCACCATTGATTGGTGATCGCAGTAATGATCTTAAATATTATACACAGGAGAACGCTGCGTCCCGTCCCTGGTGCAAGCTCTTAGTCGCCGTGACGACACCCACGAGAAGACTGAGGGTAACCCTATTCTAATCCGGGAACCACACGTTAATAATTGTAATGGAAAAATACCTAACATATTTTTTTTTCCATTTAACTAGACACTTACTTACATCTTTGATGGATAGCTTCATTATATACAAATTATGTTAAGTTACAGTACCAGCAAAATATTCTTTCATACATTACACCAATGTCTTGCCAATGGCCGTTTTGTGTGTTTGCCAAAGAAATAGTGTTGTCACGCGACGATATTTCATCTATCGACATTACATTTGCACTGTCTCACTCAGTATAATATGTTATGTAAGTATATATTTATGTATGTTTATTGTAAAGTCCTATATTACGTATAAGTATATAAGATAGCTTTAAGCGATAATGCCGCCTTTGTACACTTTCCAAAAATCAGTACCTATTTTTGTATGTATGTATGTAAACGCTTTATTGTACCAAAAATAACAACAACAACAATAATAAAATAGGAATTAAACTGTGTACAAAGGCGGGGACTTATCCCACTTAGGGATCTCTTACAGTCAACCTTAGAGTAACCGAAAGGACAAGTATAATGCGCTTAGTACCAATTTTGATAAAGAAATGTACTTTTAATAAAGATTGAAAATACATAAACATAAACGATTTTTTTTATGTTATTCTTAGTTTGTGTGCAATAAAGAGTTTATCTCTCTATCTTTATTCCGTTTCAGGAACGAAAATAATATTTACCAATAAATAGCATTACGATGGTGTAATGTGGATAATTAGTGAAGTTAAGACTTTCGTAGAAAAAATTAAATAGTAAATAACAGAAATATTGCTAACCTTAAAACTCCTGTCATATGTTTTGTTAGTAACTATTATTTTCATTCCTGGTATAGAATATAGTTAAGGTATTTAATTTATGTAGTTTTTTTATGCACTTATTTTGCCCGCCTTGCTTTTACTGCCTTGTTTCACACCCCTTAGGCTTGCCGTGTGGTTTCCGATAGAGTAGAATAAGACCACTCCAACTCTTCCCGTGGATGTCGTACAAGGCGACTAAGGGAATACATTATAAAACACCAATCAGGCCTCCCCAACCCGTCTGGCCAGCGCGGGGAGTATAGGCCAAATGCTCCGTCTGTTTCCAGCAGATGAAAGAGGGTTGTGCTCCTGCAGTGGAGACAAAAATAACCTGATGATGATGAGGCTTGGCTGGAAGAGATCTCTTTTAGAGATAAGCTTGCTTTTGTACACATTTAATCATTTTAGTTGAAGTATGTGCAATAAAGAAAGACGTAAAGTGAAGGAAAACATTGTGAGGAAACCCACACATCTAAGATAACCAGAGTGGGGCCGAGTGTTGCACCACTTCCAAAGGAGTTGCACCACACACGTGACACCCGGGCGGCGGTCAAAGTGCAACACATTTCTTTACAATGTACTTAAGTCTTTTTGGATCTCACGGCTTGTAAATGAGTACCATACGATAAATAAATAAAATACCTATCGAATTCATCATCATATCAGCCTTTAGACGTCCACTGCTGGACATAGGCCTTCCCCAATAAACACTGCCACACCCGGTCCTCTGCCCTCCGCGTCTAGCCCTCGTTCATCTGGCGGCCGGTCCATTCGATATCGAATGCAGATATTTACTCTAAATCCCAAAATCTGCGAGACACAATTATTTATGGATTTGAGAGTTATCATTGAGGGATATGAGAATAAATTGTTTCAACGGCTGGTAGTAGATTTATTTTTATTGTTCAGTAAATTTTCAACTACATATATTTCAAGTTCTTAACTGCAGTATATTTTCTTAAGGGAATAGAATATAGAAAATAAATTTATTTACATTAGACCCGATTCTGAAGGCACACATTTAAAATTAGACAGCACCAACATTAGTTTCGTCTTTATCTTCATAATACTGTGTGACAGGGATAGCAACAAGTTTAGGGCTGTCAAATTTTAACGTTGTGCCTTTGGAACCGGTTCCATTATCTTGTTGATCTTGTTGTTCTTTAAGAAATATTTAAATGAACATTTTCTTGTTGACTGATCATCTCATTAAAGAGAAGTGAGACGATAAGTCCTTTCTTTATTATTCTTTTCCTTTACCTAAGAGTTGTCTGGAAGAAATCACTTCCAGTGATAAGATCGCCTAGATAGATGTACTAGTGTAAGCTACTTTATTTTTGTATCGATGTTTTTTTTATCATGCAACAAATAGTAATTGAATTGTAATCTATATTACATTTCGACCTAGTTACAATACGTAGTTATCGATTCCGTCTTGGCTTCACGTCAAGCACTATCCGATAATCCAAAGCTCGATACAACACTAGTGCGATAAACATCGCGCGCGGGCGTGGTCGCGCATTAGTCGGAGTGGAAAGATGGCGTGGCGATACGCCAACTCGATAGCACTACAGTAGAGCTATCGATATACTTTACGCCCAGCACTATTGTGGTTTATGTAAAGCGCTGTTTAAAAAATATTACATACTAGCTTTGCCCGCGACTTCGTCCGCGTAGGTTTCGTTATTTACACGTCTTGAATTTCAAAATATATATCATTTTCGTAATCACGTCCCGAAAAACCTCAAAAATGACATTCATATCGATTCATGTGGACACACGATTAATTTGATTTCTCGTAGGAATGGGATGTTTTTTTGGGATAAAAAGTATGTATGTATGTATGTATGTAAACGCTTTATTGTACCAAAAATAACAACAACAACAATAATAAAATAGGAATTAAACTGTGTACAAAGGCGGACTTATCACACTTAGGGATCTCTTCCAGTCAATCTTAGAGTAACCGAAAGGACAAGTATAATGCGTTTAGTACCAAATTTTATAAAGAAATGTACCTACTTTTAATAAAGTATCTATCCTATGTCCTATTACAGGACCAAACCTGTATGTCTGCCAAGTTTCATCCCGATCCATCCAGTGGTTGAAGCGTGATTGAGTAACAAACATCCAAATATCCAAACTTTCGCATTTATAATATTAGTAGGATTCATTCACTTATATACATTCACACCGATCGTCCTTTCATATGTACGGAGCTCGCTCGATTAACCGTGTCGTGGTCCAGCGATGACGCGAGTTTTATATTACGAACTTTTTCATACCACCCCACTATTTCATATTACCCCGCGATAGAAAAAAAAAGAGTTTTTCTACAATTGTACTTTGATGTACACCAGGATCTAGATTGGTGCATTTCCAAACTTAAAAATCCCAGGCGGATGTGACATCACAATCGTCACCGGAAGTGGACCAGCGGCGGGCGGGCGGATCGCGGCGGAAACGTCAAACTTCACCGGTACTTCCTGTTATTGAATTCCAAACTAGTTCCCGACTTTCGACTTGAGTGCGGAATGAATGTATATTTTATTTAAAATTTTAAATTGAATGCTGATTAAGTTTCGATATTTTTGAACTTCTTTTAAACTATATTTACAGAAGAACTAATTCGGTTCAGTTCATCATCAGCCGAAATACGTCCACTGCTGAACATAAGCCTCCCCAATAGAATGACGCTTTTGGTGGGCGGTCCATTGGGGGATTTGCCATAACCACCACGCTTGGCAGGCGGATTGGTGATCATTGGGATTAATGATCTTAATGTACACAGGATAACGCTGCTGCCCGTCCCTGGTTCCAGAGGTTGTGGGGGCAGACAACTCTGTATAGTTTGAATAGGTTGGTCCCGGTCTGGATGTTGTTATATTTGTAAATTGCCCAATCCTTGTTTAATTTCTATATCACAGGAGAAAATCTTTATTTGGGATTAGACAAGTGTATCTATATTTCATTCCAGATTAATAGTCCTATGAAAACAAACGCATTTGCGTCTCGAAAACAAAATACACAATAGATGGTGTTCCTAAGTGGACTGCAAAGTTTACATGGTAATACAAACCTGTTTTTGCTGCTGGTGACCCTTTCATGTATATGTTACCGAGACGTAAATAGCGTTGGTTTTCATAGGACTATGAATCTGGAATGAAATATATGTATATTATGTATATTTATTTGTTTTATTTATTTAATCCCTTAGTCGCCTTGATGACACCTACTGGAAGATGGTTCTATTTAAAGCCGAGAACCACACTGCTTATACTTTCTATCTATGTATACCGTTTGACAATCCTACTTCCTACTAATATTATAAATGCAAAAGTTTGGATGTTTGGATGTTTGGATGTTTGTTACTCAATCACACTTCAACCACTTGACGGATCGTAATGAAACGTGGTACACATATAGGTTAGATCCTGGAATAGGACATATGATAGTTTTTATCCCGTGAAACATTCCATTCCTACAGGAAATACATAATAATTTGTAATGTTAGGTTGTCCACGCGGACGAAGTCGCGGGCAACAGCTAGTGTATACTATAGCAATAAACCTATTCCTTAATACATATAAATAAATATCTCAGACATTCACACCAATTATCCAGTCCCAAACTAGGTAGGAGCCTGCGATATGGTTACTATATAACGGATACATATACTTAAATAACCAAGACTTGGGTACAAACATTCATATTCGTCACACAAACATTTGCCTCTAGCGGGATTCGAACGCGCAACCTCCGGCGTGGCAGTCCGAGAGTTACCCCGTTCCGCTACGGAGGTCGTCGAACATATCTAAATACATACTTATTCAAGCGTAATCAAAAACCCTTATCGCAAATTGTTCCCAAAACCACAAACCCAGCGACACAGGCTAGGCACAAATAAATTCGCATGGTTAGAGCTAGAACACAGCGTGTTCCAAAACTGTGTGTGTTTATTGGCTCTATACAGGGTGGGCACATAGTGCAGCTGGGAGAGATAGTATCGCATTTGAATACCGAATAGATAGAGTTGCTGGATGGGGTATGGTTGATCGTGGGTTTGAGAGAAACGTGAGCGTGGTTGTCGAATATATCAATAGTTTTAAAATTATGATTGAAACAGAAAAATGGTTTTTCCAGTTAGCTATTGTGAACATTTAGCAATTTTTTTTATATGGAATCGCAGTCTGGTATTTATGTTGTTGCTGGTTTTAATAGTCATTAAATTTGAATGTTGTAATGTGTAATAACGACGTTATAGAAAAAATATAAGATTACAAAACTATTGAATACCTTACAAGGTGGTACCCCGCGACATAGTATTTGAAAAGTAGTTTCCAGTCAAATCGGGTAAAAGTGTTATAGAGTTCGGACTTCTGATCAGAACTCTACATGTTCATGTTCTGAGAATAATACTTTCCTAAATAATCAAGTTATTTATGAACAAATAATGGGCTCGATTCTAAATGCACAATGTTAAAATTTGACAGCACTAAAACTGTTGCTATCCTTGTCACACAGTATTATGAAGATAAAGACGAAACCAATTTTAGCGCTGTCAAATTTTAAATGTGTGCCTCCAGAATCTGGCCCACTATGTATATATGCATTTTTAATCATGTTTTTGTTTGTACTCTTATAAATATGAACAGAATGACGATGACATTGACATCGCATTATTAGGCATCTACGTTACTAATAAGATGCATATGTATGCATCTTATTACACGGGGCAATAAATCACGGGGCGAAAAGCGGGCGAAGGAAAGGCGCTTTGCGATATTAGATTGCGCAAAGTGGCGACACATCGTCTCTGCCTACCTCTCTGGGACCAAGGCATACATACATACGTAAAGCTCACGCCTTGGTCTCAGAGGGGTAGAGACGATGTGTCGTCACTTTGCGCAATCTAATATCGCAAAGCGGCTTTCCTTCGCCCGCTTTTCGCCCCGTGATACCCCGTGACGTGATGTGTTGTGAACAACATCGCCGCCTTGTTGAGGTACCACAATTACCTCGGGAAATAAATGTCCACCTCATCAGAGCCCCGCATGATTCGGTAAGGCTAATAAGATGCATAATGTACTAAAAATATAAATATATAACTAATTAGTGATTGTATATAGGGTAGGTATCTAAAATCTAAATGCCAATAATCAACTTGATTATTTCGGAAAGTATTAATCGCAGAAAATGTTCCCATATATATTTCATTCCAGATTAATAGTCCTATGAAAACAAACGCATTTGCGTCTCGAAAACAAAATACACAATAGATGGTGTTCCTAAGTGGACTGCAAAGTTTACATGGTAATACAAACCTGTTTTTGCTGCTGGTGACCCTTTCATGTATATGTTACCGAGACGTAAATAGCGTTGGTTTTCATAGGACTATGAATCTGGAATGAAATATAGACATTTTGACCAATTTGACTAAAACCACTTTTTCATCCACTGTATTGCGGGGTACATAAGTGCATGTAAGTGCATATACGAGTAGAGCGAAGGGGTTGCTCCTGCGAATTCCTTCAAAGAACAATTAAATAAATATATCCAAAATTTCCCAACACCGCAATTCGTTTGTTTGCAATAGTCAAAACTTTATAAATCGTTTAAAACATTTTAAAAGACACATCCAGTATAGCGATGTATCTCTCTATTTGCGTGTGAAACGTGGAATCAGAGTGGGGTAATTGCACCCAGTTGTGGCCCACTCGCTGATTATGTTGCGATTATTTTGCTTTAATCAGGTCGATGCCAGGCGAGTGTGTGTTTTAGTGGCGCTGCCATTTTTAGTAGACAGTTATGTGCAGTTACCCTAGTACTATACGTTTTGTTGGTTTAGCTATTAGATTGCTTTAGACTATGCTTTACATGCAATTTCGCTTCTATAGTTCAAGGATTCAGGCAATTGTGAATTGTGACGGCCCTGAAGGGTGGGACGCTCCGCCGCCAGGTGGAACGACGACCTGAAGAAGGTGGCCGGAAGCGGCTGGATGCGGAGGGTGGAGGACCGGGTGTGGTGGCGTTCATTGGGGAAGCCCTATATCCAGCAGTGGACGTCTAAGGGCTGTCATCATATAATCAACGCCACCACATCCAGCCGCTCCCGGCCACCTTCTTTAGGTCGTCGTTCTACCTGTCTGCAGGGCGTCTCACCCTGCGGCGTGCCGATCCGTGGTCTCCACTCCAGAACTCGTCTGCTATAACGGCCAAACGACGGCCCTCGGCACTCCATAAAAGCGAACTGATTTAAGTAGCTACTAATACTATGCATGTGTGTTTGAGTAAAAGAATAGCAGATAAAGGTAGGTTGTAAAAACACCTCCTTATATTTATTCATCTCACTGCGGACCCCAGCCTTTAGGAGGACGTCACCAATTCGATCCTTGAACGTCCTCCTAGGACGACCTCTAGCTGTAATTCCTTCCATATTCACGCTGTAAATATCCTTCTGTCACTCATACGCTCTAATTATCCAATGCAGCATACCCTCTTCTATCTTCTTTACTACATCTTCTGTCAAACTGAAATTTTGTATAAAATGTAATGATTAAATTTTGAATTTTAAATAGGGTGCATAGTCAATGAACTCATTTAGTAATAAATAAATAAAATAAATAATTATTTAGGACATTCACACCAATTATCCAGTCTCAAACTAGGCAGATCCTGTGCTATGTTACTGGATAACGGATACACATACTTAAATAAATATATAAACAACCAAAACCTGGGTACCAACATTCATATTCATCATACGAACATTTGCCTCTAGCGGGATTCAAACCCGCAACTTCCGGCGTGGCAGTCCGAGAGCTACCCGTTCCGCCACGGAGGTCGTCATTTGGTATTTCAAGCCTTGATGTTATTGTGCCCCCTTACTATAAAGTAGGTATGTAGTTTCACGCCAGCACAGCATTGTGGTCTAGACTAAACCAGGTCACCCCAGGTTTAGTGCCAAACACATGGCGAGAATATATTAGTGAGAGATTCTATGTTTACACGGCTATTGTTAGAGAAGAGATATATTCTCTAGAGAATAGAGGTCGCATTTAGAAACCGAAACTGCTATTTTTAGTGTGAGTAATGTTTCTACCACTTCCATTCCTCAAAATCCCATCACTAGCCGATTATTCTTTAACTTGCCGTGTGGTTTCCGGTAGAGTAGAATAGGACCACTCCAACTCTTCTCGTGGATGTCGTACAAGGCGACTAAGGGAATACATTATAAAACATCAATCAAGCCTCCCCAACCCGTCTGGCCAGTGAGGGGAGTGTTAGCCAAATCCTCTGTCTGTCTCCGGCAGATGAGAGAGGGTTGTGCTCCTGCAGTGGAGACAAAAATGACCTGACGATGATGATGATTATATATTATGTTGTCTCTTTCCCTCGCTCCAATAAGTTCTTACCCAATAAGCATAAGAAAGGTCAAGGTTGAGTCGTCAACTGCGACCTCATTACCGAAACCGTTCAAATTTTATGTTCTGTCTACTAACTATATATATGCACAGGGAAATGAGAATTTGCGTTGAAAGGTCTTTATATAGCAAATTACTGTGCAAATTAAAAATTACGATGCCCCATAAATTAGGAAAACTAATTTCCGTGGAAATTCTTATGACGTCATAGAACGATGGTGTTGAAATTAATAGGTTTTGGCGGATTATTTTTATTACTATATGGTAGTTATTAATTGCCTATATAATTATAATCAGTGGTCGGAATAAGCTAGCACTTGCGACCAAATATTTATGTAAATATGTATATTCCGGGACTTTTACCAAGCATTATTAAACAAATCGTTTCGGAATCCCACTATATCGTATTGATCTTCATTTATGCACTCTTATAACTCATACAGTAATATAAATATGGACATTCCACATTGCAAATTTAATCATCTTTAATTCCCGGGTTATAATTCCTTGTAAAGGTGAAGGAACTTATACAGATTAGGCGTTAAATTACAACAATTAATAAAATCCTGTAAAAAGGAAGTGAAGGTTGGCTGGACGAGATCTCTTATGGAGATAAGTCCACCTTTGTACACTTTTATGTTATGCCCTTTTTTTTTGTAAAAAAATTATGTGCAATAAAGAATATAATAAGGAATATCTATATTAATCTATCCTGACTTTTTTATTTATTTAAATGACTCTATCTAATCCGATCACTGATTATAATATAATATTGTTATAACGTAACACAAAAAGCAACCGTTCATTTAAGAGTGGGCATGGGAAAACAGCTTAATGCAAGAAAGAGACGTAAACAGTATCGCGGCCTGCGCGCGTCTCGAGAATGTACCACACAGCGGTGCAATGAAACTTGTGCAGTTACTGAGCAGAACATTTAATTATTACTAAATATTGACGCTATGGTTAAATAATGTCAATATTTAGTAAATAATTAAATGTTCTGAGTAGTAACTGCACAAGTTTCAAAGTGAATGTGAAAGAGTTGTGGCTACTTGCGTGGAACAGAGCGATTGTTTGGAACGCTCCATCTAGTAGTACATAGAGATCGTTGCTCCCGAAATATTCCCGTGTATCACGAGCGAGTGCCTTCCTAGAAAGTAGGTATATAACTATATTTAAAGTAGATTTAGTTTGTGAGTTTGTTTGATTGTTTAGAACAGCGATTGTGTGGGTCTTGAGGAATATTATGTTTATGTGAGTGTTTGTGTTTGAGAAGAACCGAGGATCGTGTACAATAGCATGCCTTGGTAGAGGCAGCAGTGGCCTCTTATAGGATGATGATGATGATGGTGATGAGTGTCTGTGAATAACGTAAGAAGTGCCTGTACCTATACTTCTTTTCCTTTTACCTGCAATTAAATTAAATTAAATAAAACTTTTTTCAGACAGTAATTATCCATAATTTTGTTAGTGTGTTAGTAATGATAATACTTATGTATGCTTAGGCAATACTCCATGGCTATGCTTTTCTTATTTTCCTTGGAAAAGGTTGCCTGGAAGACATTGCATAAAGGGATAAGGCCGCCTCTGTGCACTTTCTATAAAACTGTACCTATATTTTTTATCTTAATCTGTTTCCAATAAAGAATTTATCTATATATCTAACCTATATTTTTGTTCCATTACGTTGGGATGGTATGATAATTATCTTCTTTATTTCTCTGGTTAAGTAACCATTGGCTTCTATGATACGTGCAGGGGAGAATTGTGTAATACAATATCCCCTTTGTCTTCGGGACTACGTTTCTCATTACCGTGGCTCATATTAATATGAAGGATATGGTAATTAGGTATGGCATAATTAGGTGTTAAACTTCTTCAATTTGACATGGGTCCGTTGAGTTACGGATCCCATTTTAATATTTTAGAAGTTGATTTTAATTTTAAATCGAGTGTGTATAGTAAAAATTAATGACTTTGGGAAATCAATGTAGATTATTTAATGACTTTGGGAAATTAATGTAGATTATTTAATGACTTTGTGAAATCAATGTAGATTATTTAATGACTTTGGGAAATCTAAGTAGATTAATTAATGACTTTGAGTTATTCATGTAGATAAATTAATAACTTTGGGAAAACCTTTTTATTTCTTAAGACCTAATACTAGCCATATTCCAGTAGATAAATTTTTCATTTCATAACAACTTTGGAAAATCAATGGAAATAAATTAATGAATTATGAAATTGATAACAGATCAATATGTAAATAAAGAATAGTAGGTTACGTAGGAATATTTAGTACGCAGAGCTCTATCAATGACATTTTATTTCTTATATCTCCATCACCGGATTACCAGGCGTGGTGATGGAATTTATCCTTATGTAGTAGACATACCACGCTCTCGCACGAAGCGTTTTGCTTCCTCGTTCATAATGCGAACTGCTAAGGAATGGAACTCCCTGCCAGCTTGGGTATTTCCGGACAAGTACAAATTGAATCTTTTTAAAGGAAGAGTGTATAGGCATCTTCTGGGTAAGCGCGCTCCTTAGGCCTCATCGTCTACCATCAGGTGTGATTAAGGTCAAGCGTATACCCATCAGATTTTTTTTTTATTATGATCTATACCCATAATAAAACTAACTATAACTGGTCTATGCCTGTACATGGGAGATATTGTAGAAAAATGTGTATGAGGGTTCTTTATAGGGAGAATAGAAGCCAACAAAACAGAAACAGAAGACAGCTAGAGGTCGTCTTAGGAGGACTTTCAAGGATCAAATCAGTAACGTCCTCAAAAATTCTAGGGTCCGCAGTGAGAAAATAAAAAGAGGTGAATAAAAAGGTTGATGAATGTGAGTGAGGCTAGTAAGGTGTGTGAGGATCGCGCAATGTAACGATCCATCGTCTCTGCCTACCTCTCTGGGACCAAAGCGTGAGCATTATGTATGTATGTATCTATAGAAGCCAAAATAATTGTCTTTAATTCTTGTCTATCTGTATGTATGTTTGTTACCTCATCACGCAAAAACTACTGAATGAAATTTGATGCAGTTTTCACAGTTGTCTTGCTGGAGGTCTAACTTAAAACCTGGTGCATGTTTCATTTTGATACGCCACTTAGAACCTGAGATATTAATAAAGTAATTTTTTCTAGAAGCCATTGTATGCAATATATCAAAGAAGTATAATTATTACGTTCGGTAGAATTCATATTGCGATTGGTTTGTACTACAGTTGCATCTGGATCAGGATTGAGAGTCTGGGATTCTGTAGTCCACGCGAGCGGAGCCGCGGGCACAGCTAGTTTACAATAAAAACTTTCTGATATTAAATGCTTTGCGAGAAAAATTTGTCTACTTAAACACCCTTTGGGTAACCAAAACTCCACGGTCCAGGCGTACAACGTGCATACCCTTGTGGGCTCGGGAATTATAATGCCTTATTAATTAGCGGGCTGTGAGTTATTGTTCTTTGGGAGCGGACCGTCCGGCAGATGTGGGGTTCTGTTGTTTTCTAATTAAGGTGCTTTCGGGATGAGGGGATATCTCTTATGTGGGCTTCGATTTCCGCGTTAATTTTAAAGCTACATAAAGAATGTGTGGCCCAATTATTTCCGTGGGCGTCGTCGTTGCGACTGAGGGATTGCACTAGGGACGGGCAGCAGCGTTCTCCTGTATATATTAAGATCAACACATACAAAACTTATATCTTTAGATCGTTAAAGCGGATACTAATTCGTCTGCCAAGCGTGGTGATTATGGCAAATCCCCCAATGGACATCCCACTAAAAGTGTCATTCTATTGGGGAGGCTTGTGTCCAGCAGTGGACGTATACAGGCTGCTGATAATGAATCTAAAGGCAGCAATACAGACGCACCTATTTACTAGATACAGCAACAATAATACGGGATGTGATGCAGAACGTCCAGACGAGGATTAAGGGTTAGACTGGCGAAAGAATCACGGTCGAATGTGCGTTCCTTGAGTCTACCAGCTCTACTAACTTTAGAACTTTAACTGCGATGAGAAGTATTTGTGGGTCGAAAGGTCCCACAGTCAATCCTTACTTATTTTAACAACTTCCACAGATGCATTGGCTAACGGACAACCCCGGGGTGTGTATCGCAGTCTACTACTACACTAATATTATAAACAGGAAAGATTTGTTTGTTTGTAATAAACTCAAAAACTACTGGACCGATTCCAAAAATTCTTTCACCATTAGAATGCTACATTATCCCTGAGTAACATAGACTAGATTTATTACTATAAAACATTAGGGATCCCTACTAAAACTTCAATAATGTAACCCAAGGTGTAAAAAAATTAGCCATAAAATGTATTTCATCGCATGCGGTAGCGTGAAGGGGAGCGGATTCTGTAGTCCACGCGAGCGGAGCCGCGGACACAGCTAGTCTTTAATATGAACACAGTCGATAGATTTACGAACACGTACTTAGCACACGTCGAAACACGTGATGCCGTGTGGTTTCCGGTAGAGTAGAATCGGACCACTCCAACTCTTCCCGTGGATGTCGTACAAGGCGACTGAGGGAATATATTATAAAACATCAATCAGGCCTCCCCAACCCGTCTGGCCAGCGCGGGGAGTGTAGGCCAAATCCTCCGTCTGTCTCCGGCAGATGAGAGAGGGTTGTGCTCCTGCAGTGGAGACCAAAAATAACCTGATGATGATGATGATGACACGTCGAAACGTATACACGATCTTAAGATAACCTTAAGATTTCCAGTTCAGTTGTAATATATGCAAACTACGCCTGAGTGGTTCGTAGCTAAACAAATCTTCTACCTCAAGAAATCGTTCTCTAAAACACTTTAACACCTGCAAACTGACCCGCAAGATTAAAGAGCGAGACGGAGAGAGACGAAGCACTGTGTCAGAGCGGGAAGGAACACTATCGCTTAATTAAATACAGCAATATTGAAGCTGTAGCAAAACACGAAACTTGCTGTAAGTTCAGCAATAACATTGGAGTGCAGTCGACGCGCGCGCCAAATGAGGCGATGTTTTGGGGCCAGTAGAATAGCGGTTTTGTGATTGCTACCTTTACAGGGATAGACATTTTGTATCAGATCGTGTTTAAAAAAAATTAAAACAATATGGCCACCTTCTCGTCCAGTAAGGATATGGTTGCTATCTCTAAAATGTGCCAACCAGGACAAGAATCTTGAAATCCCTGGATTTTGGAGCTCGACTCAAAACAGTTTTTTTAAGTTACTCAGTAAAATAAAAAAAACTGTTTTGATTGTTATAATTCAACTTTTATTGAAAACTTTAAAACCCTTTACTGCAAATGAATCCCCGCCCGGACGCTCAAACTCTTCCCGTGGATGTCGTACAAGGCGACTAAGGGAATACATTATAAAACATCAATCAGGCCTCCCCAACCCGTCTGGCCAGCGCAGGGAGTGTAAGCCAAATCCTCCGTCTGTCTCCGGCAGATGAGAAGGCTCCAATGAAAGTTGTGCTCCTGCAGTGGAGACAAAAATAACCTGATGATGAATTAAAAGTTTGTATTGAGACAAGTTTGTACGTGCCTTTAACAAAAAAAAACGCTCCGCTCTTATCTACGAGCGGTACGTGTACAAGAAACGCCAATTCTCTGGCCACAAACAAACTTTAGATTTCATTAATGGAACTCTATCTCCGAGTTATTCGTGCGTATGTGTTGGTGAAATAATTTTGCGTTACATTTAAATTACTATTTCATACAATACATTCTGAGTAAGAACTGATATACCCGTATATATATAATATACTAGCTGTTGCCCGCAACTTCGTCCGCGTGGATACATTAACATAAATAATAATAATAATATGTAACACATTCACACCAATTATCCAGTCCCAAATTAGGCGGAGCCTGTGTAATGGTTACTAGATAACGGATAAACATACTTAAATAAATATATAAACATCCAAGACTTGGGTACAAACATCCATATTCATCATACGAACATTTGCCCCTAGCGGGATTCGAACCCGCAACCTCCGGCGTGGCAGGCTCTCGGGCGAGAGCTACCCGTTCCGCCACGGAGGGCATAACACATTAATATGAATAATACCATATGAAAATGTGTTGCAGGAAGTTAAGTATTTTTTCTCTGTATATTAAATGCTTCATCGCAATGGCATATGCCTTTACTCCTCCTCTTCTCCCTCCCCTTCCCGTTCCCCTACCCTTGCCCTCTTTTTCGACCTCCCCTTTACCCTAACCTTCCTCTACACCCCCTCTCCTTCTCCCACCCCCTACCCACAACCCTCTTCTCAGCCCTCCCACTCCCCAACTGTCTCCACTTTCCCTTCCCCTTCTATTTCCCTACCCCTCTATTTCCCCCTATCCCTTCCTTCTCCCCTATATAATATATAATGCTGTATGGTTGCCGGCTTAGATTTCACTGTGAGAGAAACAAAAAAAATTAAAGATCTAAATGGTTTATACATGTGTGTGTATAATCAATCATATAACTTAAGATTTATTACTTTTTGCTGTAAGTACCTACTTATCAATTAAGTTTACTAAGCAGCACTACCTACTTTTTGGATAATATCTTCTACCCAAGACAACCTTGTCTAGAAGAAATCACTTAATGCGATAAGACCGCCTAAATTGTATTATTTTAATATATATATACATAATGTTCACGCCCTGGTCCCAGAGACGATGCATCGCCACTTTGCGCGACCCAACGTCGCAAAGCAACTTTCCTTCGCCCGCTTTTCGCTCCCCTTTATTCACTATTTTAACTTCTACAAATTTCAACTGTGTGCAACAAAGGCATTGTATTGGCATTTCAAAAGCACTTACACCTTAAGCAAAATATTTTTTCGCACCTCATAAGTCACGTCAAAGTTTTTTCCTTCATGATTGACACTAATTGGTTATTAAATTAGATAACAGATGATTTTAATGTGCATCTGTTATCTAATTTAATATTCAATTAGTGTCAATCATGAACAGATGATTTTAATGTGCATCTGTTATCTAATTTAATATTCAATTAGTGTCAATCATGAACAGATGATTTTAATGTGCATCTGTTATCTAATTTAATATTAAATTAGTGTCAATCATGAACAGATGATTTTAATGTGCATCTGTTATCTAATTTAATATTCAATTAGTGTCAATCATGAAGGAAAAAACTTTGACGTGACTTATGAGGTGCGAAAAAAACGGTATCACAATCCGAATATTCCGTTCGCAACACAACACCAAGAAAGGATTATAATAATTAAGCTGAGAAAAATGTTTCCGAACCCGGAGCTCGGCAAAGCCCAGTTTTTCGGTAACTTTGCCGAGTTAATGCGAATTGCCGAAGGATTACAAAGAGAAGTGGCCCGAAAGCCAAAACTCCCAAATCTCGAGCATTAGGAATATTGTAAGGGGAACTTTTGCAGCGAATGTAGGAGTGGGGCCATGAGACGAGCGATTTAACGAGACGTTCGACGAGAGTCACTGAGTGTCGTCCAGCATCAACAAGCATGCTAAAAAACACACACATGCACCCCTGTCTATTGCTTAACACATAGGTTTGTTTATTTTGTACTCTATCGCAGTGCACAGAAAACCAAGTCTATTTTAATTAATTTAGGAAAACCAACAGCATGACAGTTTTAGGTAAGTACAAAGTTCATTGAGCATTTTAAGTGTGGCTATTAACTGGTTCCATATAAGACGTAAAGAGGAGAGTATGTTTCGGATTTAAATATATAAAAAGCTAAAAAACAATAGAAATATTTTTACAGTAATCCCTTAAAACAACAACAACAACAAAATATAAGTCTAGTTTTAGTTGCACCGGAAATGTGTAAATTTTATGGTTTTGTTGATTAATAAATAATAATTATTAAATAATAATTTGGAATGTGTTAAACAATCTACAAAGGTGGATTGTCATTTTAATTGGTTTTATAATGATCATAGATCGGAAAGGTTTATGATTAGCAATAAGAAGGAAAGGAACAAGAAGTAATGCAGTCATATTGAGTACTTTAGTTATATTTTTCAATAAAATTTACAGCCTCAAACAAAACATACAAAGATTTGAAATTTATCATACGCCGTCATACGGTTCTCCAACGCATTTGTTATTCGGACCACTTATAATTTTATGCACACATACTCATATTTTTCACATATTTCAAAGCAACTTGAAATAGTGTTGTTTCTTCATGACAATGTCATATATACGAGTACCTTCGGCATATAGAAACACCTGAGTATGACAAGTCCCCTCCCATCGCCACTTTGCGCAAATTAATGTCGCAAAGCGACTTTCCTTCGCCCGCTTTCTGAGACCCCTTGACGCGATATTATTACGAACAACATCGTCGCCTCTGTGTTAATACATAGGACTGACGATACATCGTCTCTGCCTACTCCTCTGGGACCAAGGCGTCTTATTTCATATTATGTCATGTCATGTAATGTCAAAAATACACAGATTCAATAATAAAGTACCTAGCTTATACTTGTATATCTAGTACTAGGAGGTCTTATCGCTGAAAGCAATTTTTTCCAAAGAACCTTTGGGTAAAGTATAACAATAGACAATTCGTTCGCTTGTAAAAAAACATGAATTGTCACCGCTTGTTTCAAGGCCCCACATTCACAATATGAGTTAAGTACAACTCGCTTATAACGCGCTTAGTAAGAAGTTGGAGGCATGTACGGAATAACAATAAATTTGTTTTGTATGTCGCCTCTATGGGTGGGAATCCGTCATTTGGCTAAGTGACCGGAAATTCTAAGGGTGCTTGGGAACATAGAAATTAGGTTACACAGATGTTGTGATAAATGTATTAGAGTCGAAGTCAATGATATTATTAAATTGTAATGTTTTAAATATTATAACAGGATGTTTTGTATTGTCCTTGTTTAATTTTTGTGCAGGTCATACCATGAAGCTAAATAATTTTACGCATCTCATTAGTCACCTCAATGTTTTTACCTTTACGATGAATACTAATTGGTTATTAAATTAGATAATAGATGTCATCTGATATCTAATTTAATAACCAATTAGTAAAAATATTAAAAATACAGAAATAGTAAAAATACAGTTCATGTCAGAGATAAACTACTCCTTAAAGTCAATGAAAAATTAGTGGATAACCCACAGGACATTGTTGAAATATTCAGTGATAAATTTAACTATCATACTATGGAAGGGAATCAAACACTAGCATTCGACTTCTTAAACAAAAGTACCCAAAAGGTGAAGTGTGATTTGAACTGGAATTTAGTGAAATCAGTACGGTTATTAGGAAAATGAGGAGCAAAAAGTCATATGGCTATGATGAACTTCCGATAAAACTTTTGAAAAAGTGATGTCATAGTGAAGGTTTATTTTTTCTGCTTTTTTTTTCTCTTTCAATGAATACAAACGTATGTAATGTTTATTCACTATACAGGAAAACGATGTACTTTTTTTTTCAACCTAAAAATTGAAAACTTTTCAAGTATTTTACACACTTTAAATATGTAATATAAACCTTATTGTCCCAATGATTACGGTCCAAAATCTGTGAAGTGTTTTTTTTTACTTTGAGCTTCACAGATTTTTGACAAATCTTCTCGACAACCTGAAAATATTAGATTAGACACACCTAATAAAACGCTCTTCGGGTCCGAAACTTTACCCATAGAACTCGGGTGATGACGGCCACGGTAATTAGCCGGGGCGTTCCGGCCACGCGGCGCTAATTTATGGAATATTATCTCTTGAGAGAACGCCACGGGAATGAGATACGGACAGGGGAATGAGAAATAAAAGAGATGGGACGGATTTCGTTTTGAAGGTTATAGTTATTATTTAATAGTTTGTACCGTATGGTGCAAGGGTCGGAATTAAAATAAGTCGAAGTGGATATTGTTATGTTTCACTTCGTAGTTATTTAAGCAACAATGTTATCGTTTCTCAAGAAGTTGTGGTTTGTTAAAGCATCACACATCAGCATGCCGTGTGGTTCCCGGCTTAGAATAGGGCCACCCCCATTATTCCCGAGAGTGTCATCAAGGCGACTAAGGGATAGCACCGAGGTCGGCCAGCAGCTGTCCTGTGTATATTAAGATCATTACCGTGACCATCAATCCGCCTGCCAAGCGTGGTGGTTATGGCTAATCCCCCAATGGACAGCCCACCAAAAGTGGCATTCTATTGGGGAGGCTTGTGGTCAGCAGTGGACGTATATAGGCTGATGATATCTGCAACAACACCTAAAAAAAATTATAATTATTAGGTAATGTTCTCGCTAACCAAATTAGCTTATTATATCCCAAAAGAAATAATGTATGATTTTGAACGAATTCCTATGCTATGCATCTATCTTGTATTTGTTAAATTATTAATTGTTTATTTATCTGAAGTAAATCTCTTTATGTTTTACACATTTATAAATATATTAATACATACATACATAATGCTCACGCTTTGGTCCCAATGGGGTAGGCAGAGAGGATGTATTTGCGAGATCCTGACCAACGTCGCAAAGCGACTTTCCTTCGCCCACTTTATGCCCCGTGATACCACTTTTTTTAATGACAATCTATTTTTTATTATTTAAAAGTATTGTGTTTTACAGGTAAAACTGCTGATAAAAATTAGTTCGCTGTAGTTATCATTCCCCTGTTTCCACGTGAACTGAACTACAGTAGAACTAAACTACGAGTCGGTCTAAATAGTCATGCTTTTACTAACAAGCTATTAATAATTTTAGTGAAATACTAAGTAAAAAGCCGAAAGTCCAAAATATTTTTCCGAGCCATAACTAAGCTAAGTAGCCCCATATTCTTTCAACTGGAGTCAGCTCATAAATTTCCACTTGGCACCGCTCTCACTGCATTTAGAAACTTGCTAGTGTCTTGTAGGCGAAGTCGAAACCGAAACCATTATTCAAGCATAAGTCCGCAAAGTGAAACGAAGTAAGAAATCATATTTTTCGGGCTATACTTCAAACAAAACACCAATATCTCGATTACTAGCAGGTTTTGTGAGCCAGTTTCATACTGCAATTGTTTCGAAAGTGGGCGTGAGTGCGTCTCGAGAATGTACCGCACAGCGACAGTATGTAAGAGTAGCATCGCAATACGGCGCCTAACGCATAGAACAATGATTTATTGTCTTTGGCGTATAAATCATTTGATATCTAGTTATAATATCACCATCAGGTTATTGTTGTCTCCACTGCAGGAGCACAACCCTCTCTCATCTGCCGGAGACAGACGGAGGATCCGGCCTACACTCCCCGCGCTAGCCAGACGGGTTGGGGAGGCCTGATTGATGTTTTATAATGTATTCCCTTAGTCGCCTTGTACGACATCCACGGGAAGAGTTGGAGTGGTCCTATTCTACTCTAGCGGAAACCACACGGCAACGGCAGTTATGATATGTACCAGTTAAACTGCTTTATTGTGCATTAAAATATATATACAACTAATTGGAGTCCCTTATCCCAAAGGTACTAGACCAATTGATCATGTGTGGTAGCGATGTATATGTCGCAAGCCGATCTTAAAATCAGGCAGATCATGATGTGCCTAGGCATATATAATAGATTATAAATTAGTTGTATGATTGGTTACATTTTTGTATCGTAGCGACATTGTATGAATATGTGTGTCGATCTGCGAGATGAATTCTACAATGTATTTCATATGTATAAAAGGTTATATTATATTTCACACGAATCAGAAAAATACATTGGAGAAATATGCAGTAAATGTACAAGTGGCGGCCTTATCGCTTTTAGCGACTTTTTCCAGGCTTCCTCATAGCTAGCTTTAACAATGGGCGCTGTCACCAATTTTTTTAAATAAAACTTTCATGTACATAACTCGCATGACGAGAGTTTGTGATGCGGCACTAGACGAACAAACTATGCGAGATAAGACGGACATAGACGCAAAGCCTCGGTATGACGTCTATTGACGTACTGTCCACGACGTGTTAAAGCCGAAAATAGCCGAAAATAAAGTACAGTCGGACCCTAGCTGCATTTACCATTACTCATGTGAGCGCAAACGGCCAAGTCGAGGTTATTTCTTATGCATTGTTAAAGAATAACGATATTTTAGCCAGAGGGGAATGAATAAAATTTAAGACGTCTACGACCGATTCTGGCTCGAAGTTGAGTTATACGTGAGCTGGGGTTATAAATGCTGGTGTTGAAATGGTATTTTATTTATTTATTTTATACATTGACTTAGACAAAATAAAATTAAATTAAATAACACTACAGTTCATATCATGAAGCAAAATAATTTTTCGCACCTCTTAAGTCACCTCAAAGTTTTTACCTTCATGATTGTAACTAATTGGTTATTAAATTAGATAACAGATGACTTTTCAATGTGCATCTGTTATATAATTTAATAACCAATTAGTGGTTTTTTTTTTTTTTTGACGGAGTGGAAATGCATTTAGGCATCCCCTCGACTTAGGGCTGTCGAGGGGTATGTGGGACTTACTCCTCGAGATGGTATGAGGAGAATACCCACTAAAACCACTCCGGCGTTTTGACCTCCTTGCCTTTAGTGGGGACACAGTGTGGTCCCATCGTACTTCAAACCACTGTGTCCCCTGGCAGCACCGGCTTATACATGGCCGGTGCACCCGCGCCAATGAGGGGAAGGGTCGAACGCGGCGATCCTTCCCCCAGACGGGTGGAGTCCAAATGTGGTCCCTACACCACGGACTCCATTAGGGCATGAGACGAGCGAACTGCGCCCGCCTCCTGCCCCTCCGTCTGCGCCGGAGCGGGGGTGCGTCGACTTCGTCTTCGCGCTCCCGCTCCGCGGCCTCCTTTTGCGAGATAATGTACTCGCAGAAGGAGGCCACTGCCTCCCAAGATCTCTCGCTGCTCAACATGCACGAGACAATTGTGGACAGCGAGAGATCCCCCGCACCGATGGTCATCACCAGGTCTTGGCGCTCCAGATCCCACCGGCCACACTGCTCCAGAGTGTGTTGGGCCGTGTCGTCTGGAGCGCCACATTCACTGCACTGCGGGCTACTCTCCCTCCCTATGCGATGCAGGTAATGACCGAAGCATCCATGCCCGGTCATTACCTGCGTCAGTCTGTAGCTTAGGCTTCCGTCCCTCCGATCCAGCCAGGTGTCAAGCGACGGGAGGAGTGCCCCTATGGTACGGGTTCCATAGGGGGAGTCCTCCAGGTCGTCTTTCCACCTGTCTCGCATCCTCTTTGCCGCCCTGCGGCGCACCCTCTCCACCTCCTCCGGCATAGGTCGCTCCCCCCGCGCCCTTGCCTCTGCCCGCGCTTGGTATGTCTTCGCCTGCACCTGGGCGTCCAGCTCCCAGGGAGGGGTGCAGGCGAGGACACACGCCGCCGCAAATGAGACCGTGGTGTACGCCTTCACGGTCCGCAACGCCACCACTCTTTGTGGCCGCCGGAGTAGGGCCCTGTTTTTGGCGGAGATTTTGTCCGCCCATATCGGCGCCCCGTACAGCGACATGCTGCGCACGACGCCCGCGAAGAGGCGCCGACATGAGGACCCCGGTCCGCCCACATTGGGTAGCAGTCGGCCCAGTGCCGCTGCCGCACTCACTAGCCGGGGAGCCCTTCTTGCAAAGTGCTCCCCGAAGTTCCATCTACGGTCCAGGATAAGGCCAAGGTAGTTAATGTTGGCCTTGACCTGGACCATCTCCCCTCCAATGCGGAGCGCATCTTCCGCTTGTGGCCGCCAGCCCCTCCCGCCGAAAACTATCGCCTCCGTTTTGGGGAGGGACACACTTAGCCCCAGAAGACTTATGCGGCCAACAGTGAGCTCCGTCGCGACCTCCGCCCTTCGCAGGACCTCCCGGTACTCCTTTCCCCGTACGGCCACCATTGTGTCATCTGCGTAGCAGATGGTGGCCATACGGGGTAGCTGGACTCCGCGGATCGCCCAATCGAATCCGATGTTCCACAGCAGGGGTCTCAACACCGACCCCTGGGGAACACCGCACTCCATGTTGCGAGCCACAATTTGGCCCTCCCGTTCATAGAGCACTACCCTATCTGTTAGGTAGTGCTCTATGACCCTCACCAGGTATGGAGGCACTCGATGGTAACGCAGTGCCTCCCTAATTACCCCGTAGGGGAGAGTACCAAAAGCGTTGGCGATGTCTAGCGATACCGCCACCTCCCTCCTACTCGCCGCATCTTCGCTGAACTCCCTCAGCGTCCTCAGGGCATCTATAGTGGACCGCCCCTCCCGGAACCCGAACTGCCGGTCACACAAGTTCGGGCCCGTGTCCACCAGATGGTCGATGATTCTGGTGGACAGGATTCGCTCCATCATTTTGCCCGTTTCGTCCAAGAGGACGATTGGGCGATAGCCAGAGGGCGAATCCGGTGAGCGGCCCTCTTTCCTCAGAAGGCACAGACGCCCTTCCTTCCAGCACCTAGGAAACCGCCCCTCTTTTAGACATTCGTCAAAAAGGTTTTTGAGACGGTTTCCGAGGTGTTCCAGCGCAACTGGGAGGACCCTTCCAGGCACCCCGTCAGGTCCGGGAGCCTTCCTGTGGGACCTCAGGCGGTCCACCACCGCCTTCATCTCCTCGTCGGTGACCGGCGGGACTATGTGGCCACCGTCCGGCTGGGCCGAGGCTACCGACATTCTCGGCGGGTCGAAGTCGGGGGCCGACGGGAAGAGGCCCTCCACTATCCGCGTGAGAAGTTCCGGCTCCAGTGAGTCCATGGGGGGGGCGTGTTTCATTTTGTTGCGGACCAACTTGTATGGCCGCCCCCATGGGTCCCTGTCCAGCGTGGCCAGGAACTCCTCCCGCGCTTCATTCTTCCTCTTGCGGATGGCTAGTTGGAGGGCCTGTCTCCTCTCTTTCCATGCACCGTATAGGGCCTCTTCCTCCTCCGCCTCATGTGCGCGTCGCCTGCACCTGGAGTAGGCACGGCGGGCACTGTTGCTGGTGATCCGTAGAGCCGCAATCTCTTCGGACCACCAGTACACTTGCTCCTTTGCGGGCAGCCGTCTCGCCCGTGGCATAGCCGCGTCGCAGATTGTCTGCAACGCCGTACGGAGTGAGACCGCCCGTTCCTCCACTCCCAAGATGGCCGGCTGGGGGCACCATGCTTGCACCATGGCTGCCTCTTCCAGCATCTCCCGATCGAGCCGGGAGGCTGTCCATCTTGGGAACTTTCCATGCCTTCGGCTCCTCCCTCCTGTTGGGGATGGGGCTCCCGACGCGGTGTGGACCCTCATCCGTATGTATAAGTGGTCGGAGAGGGTCTCCACGTCCTCCAGGACACGCCAGTCTCCGATGCGCGCGGCAATGGCAGGGGTGGCAAACGTAACGTCCACTATAGACTCCCCTTGCCGCCGCACGCATGTGCTGGCGTTGCCCTGGTTCAGTACTGCGAGCCCCATCACCGCCACCCAGTCCCTTAGGGCCTCCCCCTTAGCATTCGGCGTCGCCGACCCCCACGCTGCGCTTTTCGCGTTAAAATCCCCGAGGACCACCACCTGAGCAGGGCTCGCCCTCCTGACGACCCCTGCCAGGTCCTAGAGGAATAGTTGAAACTCACGCAGCGGCCGGTTTGGGGAGAAGTAGACCGCAACCAGTACGATCTTTCCCCATTTGGCCGCTGCGAAACTGGGTCCCCGCTCTACCCCGAAGGAAGTCCCCCGTCCTCGGGACTACGAGCGCCACGCTCCCGGTCGTGGCCCCCACCCAGTTGGGTTGGGGAGGGACGTAATACGGTTCCGCCACCGCAGCAACACCAACCCCCCACTCCGCCATGACCTGCATGAGCAGGTCTTGGGCGTGGGCGCAGTGGTTGGCGTTGAACTGCAGGATGTCTAAGTGCCGGTGTGCTGGCATTTAGACATCCATGCTTTGTCCCTCCGGTGCCACTGGGGCGGCGGGTCCGGCGTCGATGTCCCGTCCTCTGGTCCCCGGTGGAGAGCAGGACATCCCCCCCATGATGTGCCCGGAGGGCCGCTTGGCTGCATGGCACACGGCGCAGAAGGCTTTTGCCTCCTTGCACTTGCCCATCCTGTGGCCCGGCTTACTGCACCTAAAGCACAGGTCGCCTCGGTCCACAGGTGATGGGCAGAGCACCCTCGTATGCCCCGTGCCCATGCAGCGGTAGCACCTCATGGGGGCCACCTCCATCGCCTTCACGCTGGCCGCCGACCACCCTACCAGCACGCGTCCCGCGGTGATGAGGGCGTTGGCCGCCGTGACCGGGCACTGTATTAGGACCGAACCGGTCCCGTTACGTAGCGCCCGGATCGTGCCCACCTTGACCAGGGTGGGCAGGCACCCCCCTTTTTCAGCCACCGCCTTGCCCACAGCCTCCTGCGTCGCCGTCTCATCGAGCCCGGTGAGCTGGAGGCCGGCCATTTTTACGGGCCTGTAGACGGTGGCCACGTCCCCCACCACCGCCCCGATCCTCCGGCAGAGTTCGTCGGCCACTCTGCCGTTGTCGTCCCCTGCGACCTCAATGATACGGGCCCCGGTGGCCGTTTTACGGACCCGCACGTGGTCCACCCCCACCTCAGACAGGCTGAACGCAGTGGTTGCCTTCGTCATGACCGAGGCATATGATGCCTCGGCCTCCGGCTTGAGAGCGACCACGACCGCAGCGGTGCTGGGGATGGCCAGTTTCTTTAGGCCCGGCGCTGGTTTGTTGGCCTTCAGTTGGGGTCTTAACTGTCATGTGTGTAGGTATTAAAAGATAGTCCCAAATGTGGTTCCCGGCTAATGTGAACTCCAATCAAAAACACAAATTAGAGAAAGTAGTTTACAAACAAACTAGTCACTTAACTTTATTAGCAAATAGTCAGAAGTCACTTTTGTCTAAATCGTGCAGACTATTTTGTATGCCACTCTATAACTCATTCAACGCGATGTCCACCGAAGTTTAAATTTTATCGAAACTCCAAAATATTTCCAACTTGTCGATATGTATCGTTGTAGACTGATATATCGATAAAGTTTAGAATGGAACTGTAGTGCAGAGATAGTCTGATACTATATATTAACATTATTCTTGTCTAGAACTATTTACACTCTGTATTTTACACTGTACTGGCTGTTTCGATTTCCGCCATTTTGACGCGGACAGCGTCTTTTGATTTTGACATCTTTTATTACTTTTAGTATTTAATGTACTTCTCTTACGGAACTAGATTCGTTCTACCTTTATATCATCATCATAATCAGCCTGAAAGAGTCCACTGTTGGACATAGGCCTCTCACAAGGCGCGCCACTGAACCCGATCCACGGTTCTTCTCATCCAGTCACTGCCAGCCGCCTTACGCAGATCTTCGCTCCATCTAGGCAGGGGGCGTCCCACACTACGCTTGCCCAGTCGCGGTCTCCACTCGAAAACTCGTTTATGCCTAAGTGTAATTCAAGTTATAGGCTAAAACTATTTCACATTTACTATATAACACCTGTCATCGCAGGAACCCTTTAAACAGTAAACATACCTCGCGTCTTCGCCATGACAGTCCGCGAAATTGGCGCCAAAACTGACAGCTAGTTGACAGCTGTCACCTGTCACTTGCGTTTATGAGGAGTGCTATTTGTCAACGCCGTGTTACTCGACCAGAATAACATGAGCTTTGATATAAGTATGGTGAAGTATGTGACGCTATAGAGGGTGGGTAGGTCTATCTATATTTGTTGTGAGAGTAATAATTGTTTGTTATTGTTTCTGGTGTGGAAGTGTGGCGTTTGAAATTAATATTGTCTATGGTATTTTCTCTATGGTTACAACTAGTTTCGCAGAAGCGTTTAATATTTTCCCGGAATAAATGAAAACCTATACCAATCGAACAAACTGCATTCTGTTAGTGAAAGAATAGAAATTTTTTTGGCCATCGAAGTACTAGGCTTCGCGCTGGTGACGCTGATATTTATAGCTTAGTGAATTGTTGAATAGTTATACCTCACTAGGGCCTCGTTAATCAATCAGTAGGGTTCACCGCGTGCGGGTGAGGTTAGCGTTTTTAGCACCGGATCTGTTTGTGCTCCCTTACACCCCATTTTTTTCTTGAACTGAATATAATATAAAATGTATCGCCTGAAAGAGTCCACTGCTGGACATAACCCTCGGCTCTTCTCATCTAGTCACTGCCAGCTTTAGGCAGATCGTCGCTCAATCTAGCCAGGGGGCGTCCCCAACTACACTTGGCGAGTCGCGGTCTCCACTCGAGAACTCGTTTACCCCAACGGTAAACGAGTGTGTAATATTGAATATTATACCGAAAAAATTATCCAGGACCGCCAACAAAATATTTGTCTCTGCAAAGGAAGAAATCTGTAAAAAGCTTACAAGAAATGTTTCCAATATTAACTGTCAAACCCCAGAGAACTGTCAATCGCAAGCAATAAGTGTCAAGAGGCGACATCTTTATTTTATGAAGCGAGTGAGGAGGGACGCGAAAATGTATAAAAGTCACTTACTTCGTTTTTGTTTTAGGTTTGGATCAAACTCTTCGTTGGCTCGTTGGCTCAGTGACCATCCGAACATAAGAACCAGAGTTAGTAGGTTCCCACCGGGGATAGACTACTCTGTACAATTTGTACAAGTTGGTTTAACTCTGTCTGGAAGCAGTAACAACAAAAAAACAACCTCTGATGTATACTAATTAATTTGCATCGTAATGTATGTATGTAAACGCTTTATTGTACTAAAATTAACAACAACAAAAATAAATAAATGAAAAAAGTTGTGTACAAAGGCGGACTTATCCCACTTAGAGATCTCTTCCAGTCAAGCTTAGAGTAACTGATAGAACTGGTATAATGCGTTAAGTACCAAAATTGCCCATCAAATATACACTTACACTAAAATATGCATATAATGGGCCCGATTCTTCAGGCACACATTTAAAATTTGACAGCACTAAAATTGGTTTCGTCTTTATCTTCATAATACTGTGTGACAAGGATAGCAACAGTTTTAGTGGTGTCAAATTTTAACATTGTGCCTTCAGAATCGAACACAATATACTCGTATATGTATCTTATCTTCTTAGGGGGCCAG
The DNA here is from genome assembly GCA_947086405.1 of Esperia sulphurella. Taxonomy (NCBI): domain Eukaryota; kingdom Metazoa; phylum Arthropoda; class Insecta; order Lepidoptera; family Oecophoridae; genus Esperia; species Esperia sulphurella. The sequence goes on from OX352282.1 coordinate 8,516,229, forward strand.
GAAGACCTGGCAACATTTCGCACCTTCAGGATCTTTTTTGCCAAAGCCCTGACCATCAACGGTGCCCCGAGCCGATTTGGTGGACTTCACATACGCCTCAGAATTTCTTCTTCGGCGTATGCAGGTTTCCTTACGATGTTTTCCTTCACCGAAAAGCCTGTGGTATCATAAATTGTCATCGTCATGTTAGCCCTTCTATACGCCCATTACTGGGCTTCCCCTTCTTCAGGTCGGCGGTCCACCTGGCGGTGGGGCGTCCCACACTGCGCGTGCCAATCCAGGCAAACTAATTACGGACTTCTATTGGCGTTATCAGGTGTTACTCAACCCGTGCGACCTTAAAACTATACCGTTAGTATAAGCTTGTAACCGACTCCGTAGCTGGTTAAATATCCTTCAAGTCTCTAGTGTTTGCTCGATTACACTTTTAACTCTGATGACATTATTAGGGGTGGGCGCCGTGCAAAATATGTTATCGATATTCAATAAAAAAAAAGACAATTTATTTATCAACATAATATTTTTACAAGTTAGAGGGTGCGAGTGTGGCCCACTGATGGGCAAGAGAAATACACACCTGGGTAACTACTTGCTTCGCCCTGACGATGTAAAACAACTCTGTGCTAAAAGCATTGTGCAGTTTCTAACTGCTGCAAGCCTTAACACGGAACTATAGTGTGGTGGCGATCACAACAGACCAGAAATGGTCGCAGTGATACAACAGCTTTGTCGACGTTTGTGGACAGCACTTGTGGAAGTCATACCGGTGGCTCCTACCGTGACAAAAAGTCTATGGACGTCGTGATTCGTATTGATTCGTCGTCTAGTGCCGCGTCACAAACTCACGTCACATAATGTTCGTCCACAAATGATTTTATAAACAGTTGTTATACAAAAACATTTAGGAAATCTTACAAAAATCCGTATGGGGGATGTGGGGGGTGTGGGCGTGTGGGGTGTGTGTGTGTGTGTATGTATGTATGTACACGTACCTATGTATGTACGTAAACGCTTTATTGTACCAAAAATCACAACAAGAACAACAATAAAATAGGAATTAAACTGTGTACAAAGGCGGACTTATCCCACCTAGAGATCTCTTCCAGTCAACCTTATCCGTTTTCTATAACACACTTGAAGTTTTTTTTCTGTCATTTGAGCAGCTGATTTATCGTTAAATTCTACCCTAACCCTTACACCCTAATGTATCGTTAAATTCTATCGACAGGTCCCATCCCTATCGCCGCCACTGCGATAAGTATCTGTTGTACAAAGTTAATTAAAACTCAGCAGTCCGTTTCAAATTAATTAGAAGAGATAAGAACTATGAATGTTTTCATCTTTCTCTCTCTATGGGTATTTCTGTTTATGGTTGCGGTGAAATTGTATTTACTATCAAAGATATTTTGATATTCAATAAAAAAAAAATATGGTTTGCGCTTGGCCCCAATCTCACCTGATGCTAAGTGATGATGAGGCCTAAGGTAGAACGCGCTTACCCAGAAGATGCCTATTCACTCTTCCTTTAAAAAGATCCAAATTGTACTTGTCCGGAAATACCGAAGCTGGCGGGGAGTTCCATTCCTTAGCAGTTCGCATTATACAACGGGATAACTATCCGCCAACTCAGAACTTATCAAGATAGAACGGTTATAGCCATTTGTTATGTCAGTCTCGCGCATGCAACTTTCGGACACAGCGAGCCCATCCCGCCCACTATTTATGCGTCGCGGCCACGTTTCTAGTAAGAAGATACAGTTATGCAGTTAAAACCCGCGCAATATGACACTATCGCAGATTTCTCGTCGATGTTTATCCGAACATGACTCAGCGCGAAACGAGTAAGCGTTTGATATTTTTTGCAATATATTGCATATAGATGGCACGCGTGTTGCGCCTTCTTCACCATTCTATTTCGATAGGATATCTATCCACCAACCCGTCCTTCTTCTGAGATATACTTTGCATGACTATGTCAAATAAATAAATAAAAAATCATCATCATCAACCGAAGTACATCAATTGCTGAACATAGGCCTCCCCAATAGAACGCCACTTTCGGTGGGAAGTCAATTTGGGGATTTTCCATGATCACTTCGCTTGGCAGGCGGATTGGTGATCGCAGTAATGATCTTAATGTACACTGGAGAATGGTGCTGCCCGTCCCTGGTGCATTCCCTTAGTCATCATCATCATCAGGTTAATTTTGTCTCCACTGCAGGAGCACAACCCTTTCTCATCTGCCGGAGACAGACGGAGGATTTGGCCTACACTCCCCGCGCTGGCCAGACGGGTTGGGGAGGCCTGACTGATGTTTTATAATGTATTCCCTTAGTTGCTATGTACGACATCCACGGGAAGAGTTTGACTGCTCCTATTCTACTCTACCGGAAACCACACGGCATCTCCCTTTCGTTAGTCGCTTTATTATTATTATTTTATTTCGGAAAGAGAAGATGTTTCGTCAATATTACAATAAAAATTTCAATGAAATATAAATGTCAGTTGAGTACACAATTAAGTAAAAAATTCCCTTTCGTCCCATTTCGTAACCAGATTTCGTAACTGGCTACGAAATGGGAAATGCGATTTCCCAGTTCGAAGCCAGTTACAGAATGGGACTCCGTCATCCCATTTAGTAGTATTTAAAGGACTAATATTTAAAAGGTAAACATTAAATAAAATGTCAAAACCAAACTAACCTACCAAAAGCGCTGTCCAGTGGCTGGCAATAGGACACTCGTGCCTGCCCCCCCCCCCCCTTCCCCCCACCACCCTCAAGATGTCGTTAGTGCTGCTGCACACTGTACTCATCAGCGAGGCTACTTTCTTGCGCGTGATCGCGTGGAATCCGTCGGACAATACCCACGGGAAGATTGAGCATGGCGTAGACAATATTTATTATTTAATCAAAGATAAATTAATCAAATAAACCAACTTATAAATTTAAAAATAAACTTAAAACTTAAATATAGACCACACTGCCGTGTGGTTTCCGGTAGAGTAGAATAGGACCACTCCAACTCTTCCCGTGGATGTCGTACAAGGCGACTAAGGGAATACATTATGAAACATCAATCAGGCCTCCCCAACCCGTCTGGCCCGCGCGGGGAGTGTAGGCCGAATCCTCCGTCTGTCTCCGGCAGGTGAGAGAGGGTTGTGCTCCTGCAGTGGAGACAAAAATAACCTGATGATGAAACCAACTTACATATAAGTAGACATACAGAAATCAGAGAGCACAATCAGGTAACATTATTACAGAGCGCATCGAGCGTGATTGGCCGAGCGATATTGGCGTGCACGGAAGAGAGTTCACTTGAGGAATTCAATTGCTGTTGTTTGGGTATTGGAATGAAGTTTACTTTCAAATTGAAGTTATTTGTAGTTCTCATTGTAAATATGATTACATTGTCATCAGTATTGGAAACTCGACAGCGTCGGCAAAGCTTGTACAATTCGTTAAAATCATCGACGCATCCCACTAATATTATAAATGCGAAGTTTGGATGTTTGTTACTCAATCACGCTTCAACCACTGGACGGATCGGGATGAAACTTGCCACACATATAGGTTAGGTCCTGGAATAGGACATAGGATAGTTTTTATCCCGAAAAAACATCTCATTCGTACAGGAAAGACATAATAATTTGTGATGTTAAGTTGTCCACGCGGACGAAGTCGCAGGCAACAGCTAGCAAAAACATAAACGCTGTGACCCATATGTTGTAATTTTTTTATATTGCAAAGTCAGAATCTTTGGCGTATTTCGATTTTCTACAGGTTACATTTTGGGGAGGTGCTCAGGAATTGCACGATTTGATTCCCCCATCATCGGACTACCAGACTTCCTTGTGTAGAAGACATATCAAGCTTTCCCACGAAGCATTTTGCTTCCTCTTTCCTGCCAGCTTCGGTATTTCTGGACAAGTACAACTTGGATCTTTTTAAAGGAAGAGTGAACAGGCATCTTCATCGTAAGCGTCACTTAGCATCAGGTGAGACTGTATCAAGTATAAAGCCATCCTATCCTATCCAATAGGATAGGATACGCCAACATCCAAACATCCAAACATCCAAATATCCAAATTTTCGCATTTATAATATTAGTAGGAAGTATCCTACTAATATTATAAATGCGAAAGTTTTATAGAATAGAAGAAGTTTTATAGTTTTATAGAAGAATTGTATAATCGGATGTTTGGATGTATGTTACTCAATCACGCCTCAACCACTGGACGAATCGGGATGAAACTTGACACACATATAGGTTAGGTCCTGGAATAGGTAATAGGACAGTTTTTCTCCCGTAAAAACATCCCATTCCTGGGGTAAAACATAATAACTATGATTTTAACAGCAGCAACAACAGCTAGTAAGGAATAAAAAAACATGGTGCAAAAAACAGCATAAGCACGAGAGCTCTTCTTATTCCGAGCACCGATAATGGCAGAAAGCATATCTCCAATCGAGTTCAACTCGTTAACAGTTCCAGCGATTGTTTATGTAAAAACGATAATGAGAGTCGACCTGATCAATTTACTCGTCGATAACGAACCCGATTTCATTGCACGACGAACTTTTGCGTCATGATGACGCAAAATAGTATTATATCATTAGTCAAAGTCAAAATCATTTATTGCATATGAGTACACTTGGTACATTTATACACGTCATTTTTTTTATCGACTACCGGACACCTGGGTTCTATTTTCAGCAAATTATTTCAGCCCACAGCTCCTCAACAAATACCATGCAAACAAAACTCACTTAAGTCAAGAAAACTTAAGCAATTGAACACTTAGAACAGAATGCTTAAGTTTTCTAATTGCCTGAGAATATGCATACTTTGCATTCCCACGTGCAGCGTAGCACTAATGCTACGAGCGTAGCAGCTAGACATTTGCTCTGTGCTACGAACGTGCTGCGAAGTGATCTCAGTTTTAAAAACACGAGAATTCTTTGTTATGTAAACTTTGGCGTGTTTGTAGTGATTTTTAAAGTCTAGGAGACAGTATTTAGGAATCTGTCAAAATAGATTATAGCTTTATTGTCAGTCTGTACTACTATATCGATTGAGCTGAAGTTTGTAACATATATGTTGTATTCGCCGGCGATCTTTGTAAAATTATGAGATTTCCATTAAGTAATAACATTATTTTCGATGATTTAAAGGGAAAACTACAAGAAAAGTTGACGGAAAACACATATTGTTTACGAATGTACATGCTGACTTTTCTCTGTTCAAATAATAAATATTAAATGCAGTTATACTTACTTCCTACTAATATTATAATCGCAAAAGTTTGGATATTTGTATGTTTGTTACTCAATCACGCTTCATCCACTCGACAGATCGGGATGAAACTTGACACACATATAGGTTAGGTCCTGGAATAGGACATAGGATAGTTTTTATCCCGAAAATACATCCCATTCATACGGGAAATACATAATAATTCGTGATGGTACTTTGTCCACGCAGACAAAGTCGCGGGCAACAGCTAGTTTAAAATTAAACTAATGTTTCCTTTAACTTAAATTATATGCGACTAGGTCTCATTTAATACTAGTCTAATACGGTGTTACCAACAGTTATGATTGTTTTCCAGTAGAACATTTTTGGAAGAATTTTACTCTTGTTAGGCCTGCCTTACTCTTTTAGATATTAAAACATACCTATGCGGCGTGGCCTCGATTGCCGGGGCCCTAGGCGAATCGCTTCTCTATCAATGTTGCAAGATTTAGCTGTCCAACGTAACATTGACTTTCTTAAATGCGCGTAGTTTTCAATTTAGTGTTACATGGTATCATTAATCAATCTTTCGCATTCACACACACTCTCTCTCTCACTCTCTCGCCGTAAGTTACTGCATATACCTATGTCAGATATCAATAAAGTTAATCTATCTTAATCCGCGTTGTTTCAAGTAAATATTTATACTGTGTTTAACCCTTACCCTATACACCTGCAATACTATAACGTAACATGGTGTCAGAACTTGGATTCGAACCCACGCCCATATTATAAATAAATAAATATAAATATCTCAGACATTCACACCAATTATCCAGTCCCAAACTAGGCATAGCCTGTGGTATGGTTACTAGATAACGGATAGACGTACTTAAATAAATATAAAGGTTGTCTGGAAGAAATCGCTTAAAGCGATAAGACCGCCTAAATTGAACTATTTGTAAGTTTTATAACGTGTAAATGTATTTGTTTGTGCAATAAAGTGTATTGTATTGTATTAAATAAATATATAAACATCCAAGACTTGGGTACAAACATTCATATTCATCATACGAACATTTGCCCCTAGCGGGATTCGAATCCACAACCTCCGGCGTGGTAGTCCGAGAGCTACCCTTTCCGCCTAGAGAGATTGTACTAACTTCTGTACTTGTAATATTATTATTCTGTGATCTAGTTTTGTACACTTGGAATCAAACAAATTTTGTTTCTGTGGTAGATTGCTAAAAATAAATCTGGTTTTGATTACAATTCATTAATTAACCTTTTCTTGCCCACAGTTAAACCGAAATCCGTTGAAGTGGTCACTGGTGACGGCGTGACCTTGTCAGACGGCGCGACCTTCGGCCCACTGCTGGAGAAGACCAGGGTCAACGTGACTTGTACGGTGAGGGGAGGAAAGCCGCAGCCCAAGGTCGTTTGGAAGTTCAACGGGAAGGAGAGGCTGGATGGTAAGTTGTTTTAGTGTTGTAGAGATATTTATCGATAGTAATATCGATAATTTAGGTTTCCGGTAGATTGTCGTGTGGTTTCCGGTAGAGTAGAATAGAACCACTCCAACTCTTCCGGTGGATGTTGTACAAGGCGACTAAGGGAATACATTATAAAACATCAGTCAGGCCTCCCCAACTCGTCTGGCCAGCGCGGGGAGTGTAGACCAAATCCTCCGTCTGTCTCCGGCAGATGAGAGAGGGTTGTGCTCTTGCAGTGGAGACAAAAATAACCTGATGATGATTGTGACTGTGATGCGTTCAGGGGCCGTAGTTTCGATTCCCACTGGGGACAGACAGCTTTGTACCACTTGTACAAGTTGGTCCTGAATATTTGTGATATATTTATTGTAAATCAAAATTCGGGACAAACTCTATCCCTCTACAGTTTCTGTAAAAACTGTTTTCATATCACACTTTGAACAAAAACTAAGTGAAAATTTGCTCACGTCTACGCCACACTATACTACACGTTCAATTAAACACTTACTCTTGCGGAATTGCCCAATAACAGAGAGTTGTGGTGAGAATTACCATACCTCCCGGGTAATGGAAACCTTACGTCTGCTATTCATTACCGGTAGCAGCAATGAATTACTTTTTGCAGTATTGTATTTGGAGCAATATGGTTGTTCGTGGTTTCGTTAGTATAGAATTTATCTCCATAAGATTGGAATTTATTTATTTGAAGGAAAGAAAGATTATTTATTTGCTTCTGAACAGGGTACAAAACAAGGTGTATCTTATCTTATCTTCTTAGGGGGCCAGGAAGACCTGGCGACACTTCGACCCTTCAGGATCTTTTGTGCCAAACCCCTGACCACCAACGGTGCCCCAAGCCGATTTGGTGGACTTCACATACGCCCCAGAATTTCTTCTTCGGTATATGCAGGTTTCCTTACGATGTTTTCCTTCACCGAAAAGCCTGTGGTATTATAAATAAACCGTACTTAAGTTTCGTAAAACTCATTGGTACGGGCGGGGTTTGTACCAGGACCTCATGAACGTGAGGCGAGTGCACAACCAACCGGCTACCACGGCTCTTAATAAGGTGTAAAACATAAAACTAGTTCTCCTGCATAGACGGCATGCAAATATTAAATTGTATAAAATTGCAATTAAATTAATCTAATTAGATTAGATTAAATTATTTAAGTATGTCAAGTATAAAATCAATTAATTATATTAGATGGTTATTGACAATTATCCTTATTTACTGTCCTAGTCCTTGTGCCCTAAATAATCTGCAACTGAATAAAATGCGTGCTGAAGAAGCCATACGTGTAATTCGATTGTAAATTTATTTGTTGGTAACACCGTTATTTTGTGTGGTAATTTATTAAAAATTGTTAGGCCCATGGAGTAGCAGTTTTTTTTTAAACGTGCGGTCTTCGGGACTACAGTTAATAAAAGTCGGTTCGGGTACCTCGTGTTTAGGTTTGCGACGTCTTTTAATTGGTAAAAATTGAGTTCATACCGTTTCACAATTTATTTAATAAACAACAATCAAAAAACATATTGCGCCATTTTAAATACTTTTTAATGAGCAAGCGTGTAGATAAGTTTTTAAGGATATGATGCGTAATGATCCGACGAAGAACGAAGGTGACTATGCTCACCTGCTATGTCAGCCGAAAGGATTAGCAAGCTGAAGTGGCAGTGGGCGGGCCACATCTGTCGCAGAACCGACGGCCGTTGGGGCAGACGAGTTCTGGAGTGGAGACCACGGATTGGCACGCGCAGAGTGGGACGCCCCGCCGCCAGATGAACAGACGATCTAAAGAAGGTGGCCGGAAGCGGCTGGATGCGGAGGGCGGAGGACCGGGTGTGGTGGCGTTCATTCGGGAAGGCCTATGTCCAGCAGTGGACGTCTAAGGCCTGACATGATGATGATGATGAAGCGTGTAGAAACGAGACATGGTGTTGCAGTAACAGCCCAAAAATCCCAAGGCCTGTTCCAGGGCTAGTCTCATACTTTTAGGTGGCCTGTTGGAGAAGAGAGCGATCGTACTATGTTTCTTATCTTCATACGGCTTCATGTTAACACTGTAAATGACCCTAGTAAATAAACTCGAAGTCGTTCAGCAACGGAAAGAGTTATGCTTAGAGTTTCTCTAAGGGACAGGATCCGAAATGAACCTAATGTATAAATAAATATAATGACAGTGCCATGTCAATACATATTCGCTAACATTATGTTCATTAGATATAACCTTTCTTTACTCAACTTAAATAATGAGAGGCATAATTTAAATCTTAGAAATAATAATAAAATTCAAATACATCATTCTAGATTGTCTAAGATCAATAATTCTTTTGTGGGGCTGTGCGTGCGTTACTACAATAAGGTTCCGAATGAAATTATTAACTTGTCTGAACAAAAATTTAAATCTTCTATAAAAGTTAATCTGTGCAAGAAAGCCTACTATAAGTTAGATGACTACTTAAATGATAAAAGTCCATGGAATGCTTGATGGCTCAGCATAGGTAGACTTAATGATTGTAATGAATAAGATAAATCAAAGGTAGGGCCCTGTGCCGTTGAGTTTGTTGCCACTTCTTCCCCTCGGTTATACAGGTGGAAGTGGAGTAGTTTTAGGCAGAATTTGACGTCAAAAAGAGAAAAATGTATTCCAATTTTGAAAATAAATATTTTGATTTTGATTTTTGAACCGCTTACCGTTGGGGTAGACGAGTTGTCGAGTGGAGACCGCGACTGGGTAGACGTAGTCTGGGACGCCCGCTGGCTAGATGGAGCGACGATCTGCGTAAGAGTCCCCGCAGACTGCAAACTTTATATCGGCCGATAATTTAGTCGGATTGAGCTGCTAGTGCGCACACTGGGCCAACAAATCGTCATTGTGTGCGCACTTGCATACATCTTTATACTGTTTAAGAGCCTGACTAAATTATCGGCCGATATAAAGTTTGCAGTCTGCGGGGACTCTAAGGCGTCAAGCAGCGTCTGGATAAGAAGAGCCGAGGATCGGGGTCAGTGGGAGAGGTCTATGTCCAGTAATGGACTTTTAGTGAGGATGTAGTTGCTCTCGTTACATAGACATAAGATATATTCATATTTAAAACTCACCCAAGGAGTTGTAAAGGTGCTTTAAGTATAACAGCGTCGATATGAATGCAACGAAGGTGCGCGTGATGTATCACCGAGGTGCGACTCCTGCATACTGAGTAGTGTACCTGAGGACGTTGCCAAATATATGAGCGTTGAAGAACAGGTCCCTTGTGTAACGTTCTCGGTTTTGTAACTGCTCAACAATAGAATACAATAAAATATATTTATTTTCGTTAAACAAGAGTAACATAAAATACATTTGGGGGGTGATGTCTCCTTTTAGAATTGGACAGTTTGTGTTAGGAGGCACCGCTCTTCATTACAAATATAGTATCTCTGTTTTATTATAGATTCCTAATCATACATTTGTTTTTAATTTTAAAAGATACTTTTTCTACTTATTTGTGTATATGTAAATGTTTTGAAAGTAGGTGCATTAGTGTGTGGTGTATGTGTGAGTGTGTGGGATGTGTGTGTGTGTGTGGAGTGTGTGTGTAAAGTGAAAGTACATTGTAAAGTGAAAATAAAAAGAGCCTTTCTGACTATAGTGTTCTTTATCTTACATTTAAATTAATTAAGTCATCATATGTTTAAATTAATTTAATTTTTCGTTTAATAATAATACCGCCCCCAATCTTCCCATGGGTGACTATGGGATTGAACCAGGGACGGGTAGATCAGCAGATCATTACTGCGATCACCAATCCGACTGCCAGGTGTGGTGATTATGGCAAATCCCCCGATTCACATCCCACCAAAAGTGGCATTCTATTCGCGAGGCTTATTGTACAGCAGTGGACGTATTTCGGCTGATAATGATTATAATAATATTTAATTTAATTGATATTGTCGTGCACAGTAACACAAATTGACAATGCAATTACAACTAAAACAGATAATGTCGGATATGAATTTACAAATTCGAACAGCGGCGTTAATTCCGGACAAATGTATTGAGAATGCAGATAGATTAGATTCAAATCAGAAATTTATTGGTGAACGAGACTCGAATGGCTAGCAACATTGTATTGGTGCTAATAATAGCTGTATGCGAACATATTTATATATTTATGTATAATACATTAAAAAATATATTTTATTATAAATGGAAAGGCAGCTTATATCTGGTGCTTCCATATCATTAATCGACTTGCTTATTTTCTTTTAAGGAATTATCCAGTCTGTTTTTAAACATGTTTATATACGTTTTTCGAGGTACGAGGTTGCGGGTTCGAATCCTGCTATTGACAAATGTTCGTATGATGAATATGAATGTTTGTACCCTAGTCTTGGAGGTTTATATATTTATTTAAGTATGTGTATCCGTTATCTAGTAACCATAGCACAGGCTCTGCCTAGTTTGGTACTGGATAATTGGTTTGAATATCTGATATATTTATATTATAATATATTTTATAATATTTTATTATTTATACTGTGCTCTGCTCGGAAATAGTTACGACTTTTTGACCTATTTTGTATCAGAATTTTTTAGTTTTGTTCCATTCTCTTTCATAACGTCTCGTCGAATTCAAAGCCTTCTGTTTCTAAAGTCAGTTAAAGCAAATTTGACTCAAATTGAAAGTTGCTGAAGTTAAATTGGAATCAATTCTGCAACGCTCCGTCCCAAACAGTTTAGTGTTAAACAAAATAACAAACGAAAACCGACAGTTTAAAAAACAAACAGCTTACCGCGACGTCGCGCCGGGTCGAGCTTGCCGTATTTATTGTTTCGGAAACCGCTGGCTGAATTTAAAACGGTATCGATTGCGATACAGTAAATTTTTCTGTAGGTCAGGGATTTCAGAAAATACCTACGTTAATTTATTGTGTCAGGGTTGAGAAGTTTGAAGAAGAGAGGTATGGTTTTAAAGAATGTAGTAACCCTTTCGTCCCATTTCGTAACCAGATTTCGTAACTGGCTACGAAATGGGAAATGTAATTTCCCAGTTCGAAGCCAATTACAGAGAGCTTATTGCGTTGGTTAGGACATTTAGAGCGTATGAGTGAAAGAAGAGTGACAAAAGAGATGTATTGTTGGTATGCGATGGTGGAGATATGAATCCAAACTGACTATCATGTTCAAAGTAATTTATTGACGACCTCAATGACGGGTTTGAATCCTGCTAGGGGCAAATGTTCGTATGATGAATATGAATGTCTGTACCCAAGTCTTGGATGTTTATATATTTATATTTAAGTAGGTCTATCCGTTATCTGGTCACCAATAACACAGGTACTGCCTAGTTTCGGACTGGATAGTTGGTGTGAATGTCTGAGATATTTATTTATTATTTATTTATTTATCAATACTTGTCTACAATCAAGAGTTTTTAGTCCATGGTTAATAGTCAATATTCAAGATACCTTATGATCTATTTACGATATTATGATATATGCGAAGTGTGGTCTCAAAGAAGACGTACTAACGAAGGTAGAGAAGGGTATGTTGCGTTGGTTTGGACATTTAGAGCGTATGAGTGAAAGAAGAGTGACAAAAGATGTACATTACGAATGTGGTAGGGACTACAGCTAGGACGTTCAAGGATCAAATTAGTAACGTCCTCAAAAAGGCTGGGGTCCGCAGTGGGAAGAATATAAGGAGGTGCATGAAAAGGTTGATGCATGTGAGTGAGGCTAGTGAGGTGTGTCAGGATCGCGCAAAGTGGCGATCCATCGTCTTTGCCTACTCCTCTAGGACCAAGGCGTGAGTATTATGTATGTATTCTTATATACTAACTTATATGTGCTGTTAAACTATTATAACAATACGTGAGATTATTGGTCTTTATTATCTTTATTTAATTATTTATGTCGTGCTATATATACTACAGATATTTACAGTGTGTCTTCCTAGGATGACGTTCAAGGATCGAATTGATGACGTCCCCCAATGGACAGCCTACTAAAAGTATCATTCAATTGGTTTAGCAGTGGACGTATTTCAGCTTATGACGAAATGAACTGAATTTTGAACCCTCAAAAGCATTCCCTTGCTACAGACTGATTCCCGTGGAAATCTCAACCTTCATGAAACTGTCGGAACATCCCCCCTTAATACGAACCCTCCAGCTAACGTATTCCGCTTGCGTACTGCAGATATCTGAAATTACACCTATGAATATGAAAGCGGTCCGGAAATCTGTCCGTTCGGTGAATTGGATCCTATTTATTTAATACGACGTTGCAAGGTTTATTTGACAACCTCTTGGTGAAGTCTCTTGAACTGCATACAGTGAATAAAATCAATTGTTCATCATCAGCCGAAATACGTCCACTGCTGAACATAATTCTCCCTAATAGAATGCTACTTTTGGTGGGCTGTCCATTGGGGGATTTGCCATAATCACCACGCGTGGCACGCATATAGGAGATATCAGTAATGATCTTAATATACACAGGACAGCTGCTGGCCGACCTTGGTGTTGACGACACTCTCGGGAATATTGGTGGTGGCCCTATTCTAAGCCGAGAACTACATGCATTTTTATAATCTAATTTTAGGCTTATTTTCAGCAGTCTTATCTCGGCTGATTAAAAAAAAAATTAAGTGTAGTATTGGGTCCGATTCTGAAGGCACAACGTTAAAATTTGACAGCACTAAAACTGTTGCTATCCTTGTCACACAGTATTAAAAATATATAATAAATATCTCAGACATTCACACCAATTATCCAGTCCCAAACTAGGGAGAGCCTGTGGTATGGTTACTAGACAACGGATAAACATACTTAAATAAATATATAAACATCCAAGACTTGGGTACAAACATTCATATTCATCATACGAACATTTGCCCCTAGCGGGATTCGAACCCGCAACCTCCGGCGTGGCAGTCCGAGAGCTACCCGTTCCGCCACGGAGGTCGTCATATATTACGAAGATAAAGACGAAACCAATTTTAGCGCTGTCAAATTTTAAATGTGTGCCTTCAGAATCGGGCTCAATGTGTTAATAAAATATCTTAAGTCGACAAACATAGTATTTTCACATTGTGAGCAATTCCTTACAGTAGTATGTATCTATTCGACTGCTCACAAGACATAAATCAGAAGCGACATTTACGCCTAGCAAACTGTCTGACCGAGTCGGCCCGATTTGTCACCCAACGCAGTGTGCTGACGCAAGCAAGTGTCTTTAGACAGTTTGAATGGAGTACATCATGTGTTGAGTTCATGTACTGCCAGGGTTGGACTAAGCTTGATTCAGGGGGTTTACAATTATTTACTATCCAGCGACGATATGTATGTATTTATGTATGTTTATTATATTTATTATTATTTACTATAAATATTTATTTACTATATGTAATAGTAATATTTAGTTATTATGTAGTATAATATGCACTTTTTGCCCCCTCGCTCTTAGTGCCTTGTCTCACACCCTGTAAGGTTGGCTGGAAGAGATCTCTTTTAGAGATAAGATCGCCTTTGTACACAAAATTTGTAACTGTATTTACTTTTAAAATTTGTGCAATAAAGAATATCATACTAATGGAGAAACTATTTGGGTAGAAATCTAACTACGTACAGGTAGGTAAGGGAGCATACAGACATCCGACGCTCAAAATGCCAACCTCACCTGCACGTAGTGCACCCTGCTGGTTGACTAACGAGGCTCTGGCGACCGATAATGGCGGTATAACCATAAAAACATGCACTAGGCCACACCACAGACTGGTGGCGGGTAGCAGCGTCACCCAGCGTGGCCATTATGGATAAACCTCCCCGATGAACAGTAAACATAAGCCGCGGCCCCCAGTTCCCGGCATCTCTACTATTCCTGGTTACGGTAGCGGTCTAGGTAACGGACGACCTAAAGAAGGTAGCCGGAAGCGGCTGGATGCAGAGGCGGAGGACCGAGTGTAGGGCGTTCATTGGGGAAGGCCTATGTCCAGCAGTGGACGTCTAAAGGCTGACATGATGATGATGATGAACTACGTTCACCTATTGCTAGAGCACTCTGTATTTTTGAAGGCTGTGATCCAATACAAGAACAAGTCTGCCGTTTTAAAGTTATAGGTTTTTTTTCGTTTCCATGCCATACCACAGTACATAGCGAGCTACTGATCTAGTCGATTGATCATGTGAATTAGACGAACCTAGTCGCAAAAAATCAGATTTGGTTGGTCCTCCGTTTAAAAGTTACAGTTGATTGAAAGTCCCCATACCAGAACAACTCCTTATTCTACATGCTACCCTGATATCTCTGGAACCACAATATATAGCGAGCTGCTGATTAATGTGTTCGACGACCTCCGTGGCGGAACGGGGTAGCTCTCGGGCTGCCACGCCGGAGGTTGCGGGTTCGAATCCCATAGCACAGAGTCTGCCTAGTTTGTGACTGGATAACTGGTGTAAATGTCTGAAATATCTTCTTTTTTTTTAGTTAGTCGCGAATTAAGAATTAGTTTTTTAAGTTGCCATTTCAGTAAAGAGATTAAATATTTATCATTTGATATCTATAGCACAGATGATTTATTATGTTCGTAACAGATGCACCACTTCCTGGTAAAACGAAAATATCTACGCTTTTCATACAGTCCTTCCCATTGTCAGACAATACATGCAAATATGTTGTCTAAGGCGCTCGACTTAGCGTTGTTATTACTCTGTACAGCGCTCGACGGGCGAGGGCCTTTGACAGTGCCTACAATACAAGCAAAAATGTGCCTAACGCGCTGGACTTAGCGTTTGTTACTACTCCGTAAAGCGCGCGATGTGGGCGGGTCAAGTGAAAGAGTAGGTATATATCGCGATAGGGACGTACCAGTGACGGGGGCCTGTCTTGTCGTACCTTTGATACTTATCTGCAGCGATAAGTATAAACACCCCCGTACAAGCATATGGGAAGTAGCTGCGGTGGCAGATATACGCGGATGTCAGCAGAATGTGTTGGGTTGGACTGACCTTAACTCACTCAGTAAACTTTTATGCAGATATAGCTGGCACGTACCGTCTTCCGTAATTGGGTGAAAGCCCACAAATTCGAAGCTAGATATTCATCAACATAATCTAAAACTAATTCCAGTACCCCGATAAGACTAACTACAGAGCTCGGTATTCCATCGATGACAATCTAAAGGCCCTCGATAGCGGGGCGTGGGGCAATTCTCCTGAAATTGCCCCACGCCCCGCCTGCCCCGGGGCACTGCGTGAATACATAATGGTTGACGTGTGAGGCATACGGAAGTCGGTGACTACACGAATCCGGCGCGAGGTGAGAGACTCGAATTATAAGGATCTAGTTAAGGACATGTGGTGAAAATCTATTGTACAAAGTCAAAGTCAAAATCATTTATTGCATATGAGTACACTTGGTACATTTATACACGTCATTTTTTTATCGACTACCGCTTCCTAGGTGTTAGCGCTGTGAAGAAGAAACGGCGCAACAAACTTCACGCAACACATCTTTTAAAAATCAAGTTTGCATACAATTAATAAAGATTTTGCGAAGCTGAATTAACATTAGTACCAGGCATCTTTGTCATTCAAATAATCGTTTATTTTATAATAGGCTTTCTTACAAAGTACATACATACATATATAATGCTCACGGCCTGGTCCCAGAGGGTTAGGCAGTGACAATGTATATAGTCTCTTTGCGCGATCCAACGTCGCAAAGCGACTATCCTTCGTCCGCTTGTCGCCCCGTGATTGTCGTGATGTGTGGCGAACAACATCGCCGCCTCCGTGTTGAGGTACCACGGTCAGCTGGGGACATACTTGTCCACCTCATCAGAGCCCCGCATGACTCGGTAAGGCTAATACTGCCTGGTCTTGGCCCAGCTCTGGGATGTCGGCACGCTTACGACCAGGCTAGCCCCTGGACGCATCCATCGACACGGCAGACCTCGGATTAGCGGACGGGACAGGAATCGGGGCGAGGGAGACAGAATCTATTATATCTATAAAATATACAGGCGAGCGACGTCGGTAACGCAGAGAGGAGTATATATATAACTTAAGCAGTAAAATGCTACTTTTGATGCACTGTCCATGAGGGATTTACCATAAACCACCATGCTTGGCAGGATGTGAGCCCGCATTCTGCATGTGTTCAATGCTGAGTCCATCGTGACCGGGCGACTTTCCTCTGGTCATTTTCTCGATAACACTTTTTACGTCAAAACGATCTGGATAACACTTTTTACGTCAAAACGAAAAATAAGAGGCGGTAACTATCCAGCCGATTCTGCATTCAAAAAAAAATCTTCATTTTATTTAAACAAGTGTAAATAGGCATGGCAAGTGTATAATTGCCGTGTGGTTTCCGGTAGAGTAGAATAGAACCACTCCAACTCTTCCCGTGGATGTCGTACAAGGCGACTGAGGGAATACATTATAAAACATCAATCAGGCCTCCCCAACCCGTCTGGCCAGCGCGGGGAGTGTAGGCCAAATCCTCCGTCTGTCTCCGGCAGATAAGAGAGGGTTGTGCACCTGCAGTGGAGACAAAAATAACCTGATGATGAAATAGGCATTTAGGGTCTGATGTCTCCTTTTAGACACTGAAAGCCTGCGGCAGGAGGCACCGCTCTTCTTTACAAAATTGCATCTCTGTTAAATTTCTAAGTATTTTTCGTTTATTCTTATTTTAATATGTCCTTATTACTACTTATTTCAAATTAAACAAAATAAAATTAATTAAATAATAGGATCAAATCCCGTATGTTTTTGAATTTGAATTTTTTAAATTTTGAATGTGGACAGCCATGAGAACAAATGACTCCATTCTTAAAGAGCTCAATATAACGAAACGGCTCTCCACTATCTGCAATGAAAGGACTCTAAGCTTCTTCGGTCACATTGTGCGATCTCCCAAGCACGAGCTGGAGAGACTCATCATCCTGGGACAAGTGAAGGGCAGGCGTGCCAGAGGACGAGCTCCTACTAGGAGGTCAGACCCGGTGAGGAGGTTGGCTGGCGGATCCTTATATGAAGTAGTGCGGCTGGCCAATGACCGCTATGCGTGGAGGCGCATTTTATACGGTCGCGAACCTCAGCAGTGGGGGAACGACAGAGAAGAGAGTGTACTCAATCCTCTCACCGGTTAAATATATGTAAAATCTAAACATTTTGCAGCACGGAAGCGTCTAAGTGAGCTGTCAGTCGCCATTACTATGATTATTTCTCAATGTCGACAGCACTGCTTTCGGACGCTCCATACGTGATATATGGCAGACGCCTGCATGCATGCCATCAGCTAGTAAAGATTCATCTATGAAACTAGCTTGTCGAGCAGGCGTTCTACAAGTATAATGACCTTGTATGTAAAATCGCATAAAATGTAAGATTGACATTATGGTTAAATTAAGTATTTAAATATTATTATTATTTTTGACATTTCTTTGATTTGTATTTTATTTTATTATTATTTTTATGCTTACAATTGGTAAGAAATATTATTTTTAAGTTAATGACATGTAATGAATATTACTAATAAATTATGTCTATGTCTAGCTTTAACCCGCGACTTCGTCCGCATGGAATTATAAATAGTTTACCTCACGACTTTAAATCGCTTACATGTCCTTGTATGCGTTATATTGTTACTGAATTAGTTCTATCGTTACGCACGAATTATCTATGTGTGCAATAAAATGCATACGTAAACTAAAATACTGTGCATTGGATTGCCATAATCACTACGCTTGGCAGGCGTATTGGTGATCGCAGTATTGATCTTAATATGCATAGGAGAACGCTGATGTCTGTGCCTGGTGCACTCGCCTTAAGGCACCCAGGGAAAATTGGGTGTAGTATTCTAAACCGGAAACCACACGGCATGTAGCTCGTTGAGTGGAATTTAAAAAAATGACAGCCTAAAACAGATCAAAGAGGAACTGATATTTTTATTCTGCACTATATTATTAATTAATCTCTTAAACATACGTCACTCAGCGAGCACTAAACAGGACCAAAATTGTTGTCTACCAAATGGAGGCTTCAAATAAAAGACCCAACCATTCAAAGACGAAAGCCAACTTTATTAATTGCACAGAAATATTTTTAACACAGAGTTTTACAACAAATCTAGTTGTAGGCTGCTGAACTGAATTAGGCCATTTTACAATACATATAGTTAGACCGCTCCGGACGTTTTCGTAACTGAAATTCGCAACCAGTTGCGAATCAAGAATTTTTATTCTTTGTTCGCAACCAGTTGCGAATCAAGCGAACTTTTTCTTAATCGCAACTTGGTTGCGGTTAAAAGAACTTCTAAAACTTACATAGTTGCGATGGGATAAAAAAATATACGGTGCATTTTATTGACAACTTTGAATAACTCATTGGTGACGATGCTCTAGTAAATACCAAGTTACAAAGCCTCAAACATCGCCGCAGTGTAGCCTGTCTTTCGGTTTTCTACAGGTTATATTTTGGAACCAGCCTCTTTCTTCTTTCTTTCCTCTCCGACTTCCATCCCCTCCTAATACCCCTCCCTTATTGACACCTATTTTGCATATCCAATTAACTGTACAACAAAATGTCTGTCAAACTGCTGGACATAGGCCTTCCCCAATGAATATCACCACACCCGGTCCTCTGCCCTACGGATCCAGCCGCTTCCGGCCACCTTCTTCAGGTCGTCGGTCCATCTGGCGGCGGGGCGTCCTAACTGCGCGTGCCGATCCGCGGTCCCCACTCCAGAACTCGTCTGCTCTAGTTGTTTAGCAAAACGCTTTATGCGATAGCCTACTGCATATCCCTATATGCAGTAGGCTATCGCACAAAGCGTTTTGCTTCCTCTTTCATAATGCGAACTGCTAACGAATGGAACTCTTTACCAACTTCAGTATTCCTGGACAAGTACAATTTGGATATTTTTGAAAGGAGAGTAAATAAGCATCTTCTGGGTAAGCGCGCTCCACCTTAGGCCTCATCGTACTTACGATCAGGTGAGACTGAGGTCAAGTGCAAACAAACCCATTAGCATTAAAAAAATCTCTCGTCTATGCTTTCGATTAGGAAACATTTATTCCAGGACTTAATCTATCAATATAGGCATCAAGTGTTTTTCAATATCCGTTCAATCATTTATATCGTTTTTTTGGAGTATCAACAGCACATACATGATTTTGTAATAACATTAAGATTATATTAACATATTTTATGACTAATAACAGCATAACATTGTAAGAACGGATATCAGACTTAATAGGTAAAGGAAGGGCAAACATACATACTTTCTCATATCTAATAAATAAAATCGTAAACATAGCGTGTCTGTACATTGAAGATATTTGCAAAAAAAATTGGGGCGTCTAAGGATATGTAATAGAATACATTTCGATCATTTGCGGGCGCAGGAGCGGGAGCGGGAGCGGGAGTGGGAGCGGGAGCGGGAGTGGGAATGGGAGCGGTTCTGTAGTTCACGCGAGCGGAGCCGCGGGCACAGCCAGTATCTAATAAAAAAAAATGTAAACTTCGCGTGTCTGTACATTGAATATATTACGAAAAAAAATATATTTGGGGTATGAAGGATAAGTAATTAAAATATTTATTGAAATCTTTGTCTGTTTGTTTGTTTGTCTGTTTGTTTGTACACGCATCACTAAACAACTAGAGCAGACGAGTTCTGGAGTGGATACCGCGGATCGGCACGCGCAGTGTAGGACGCCCCGCCGCCAGATGAACCGACGACCTGAAGATGGTCGGAAGCGGCTGGTTCCGTAGGGCAGAGGACTGGGTCTATGTCCAGCAGTTTGACAGACATTTTGTTGTACAGTTAATTGGATATGCAAAATAGGTGTCATAAGGGAGGGGTATTAGGAGGGGAAGGAAGTCGGAGAGGAAAAAAAGAGGCTGGTTTGGGTAGGGGGAAGTATGAAGGGGGTGGGGAGGCTGGAGGGGGGAAGGGCGAAGGATTAAGGGGGAAGAGGAAGGATATTGGCGGAGGAACGGTAGGGGTAGGGAGCGAGAATGGGTGGGGGAAGGGGTTTTCAACGAGGTGGGAAGGGAATGAGGAAGGAAAAGAAATGGGAAAGGGGAAAGGGGAATATCACCTACGAAATATTTTTTTTAATAAAATAAAAACACCTAACTTTTTGCACAATATTAAAACATAAAAACTATAAATAATTTAATGATAATCTTTTAATTCATGATAAACATGAAGTAAATGTCAACATTATTAAAAAAAAAACATTAATTCTGTAGTCCAATTGCGGAATCGCCGTCGGCAGGCTAATTTTATGTATATATTTTCAATGCATAACCAGATCAATAGATTTCTATAAGGATTAAGTAATACATAATAATTTGTGATGTTAAGTTGTCCACGCGGACGAAGTCGCGGGCTACAGCTTGTATGACATATACTAAAGAAAAGGGGGATGGAAGAGGCCGCTCTACAGATAGAATATCTCCTCCAGCTGTGCATAGTTTTTAACAGTGCCGAGGATGCTCCCTGCGTTATACCTTTGAATGTCCAGGGCGGCCGATTGAAGTGAATTGAATTAAAGTTCCGTTTCAATAGTAACGAGTGGTTAAAAAGGTCCCCCTTCTGATATCCCAAATACATCCCTGTTCTACATTCTTCAAACTATCACTTAAAACTTCACCAGCACGACATAACATCTTTATTGTTATATCTTGAATTCCCCGCATACGTCCCCGGGAGCTCCCGTAAAAGGGGGATTTCAGACTATTCAGGAACGGACAGACTGTTGGGCGTTTGAGAATCTCCCGCATTTTTGTGGCGGATTCCAGTTTTAATGCCAGTCTTGCTGGATCTTTATTTGCACTGGCAAAATTTTTGTTTCAAAGCAATTGGAGATAATTAAGTTTTTAATACAGGATCCGAAATGAGGTGATCCGCCAGAGAACTAAAGTCTTCGACATAGCTCAAAAAGTACGTTGAAGTATCTGTGGCTGAGTGCCGAGTGGAGACCGCGACTGGGCAAGCGTAGTGTGGGACGCCCGGTTAGATGGAGCGACGATCTGCGTAAGGCGGCTGGTAGTGACTGGATGAGAAGAGCCGAGGATCGAGTTCAGTGGCGCGTCTTGGAAGAAGCCTATGTTCATCGATGGAATCTTTAAGACTGATGATGAAGGAGTTTTCAATCATAGAAAAATTGGGAACAGTGACAATAGGCTTCAGCTTTGTGCTAGAAGAGCACTGCGCTGGCAGAGAATACTAAATAACTCCTTTATACAAGACTTATGTCGTCTTTAGACATGCGAAGTACGTAAAGAATCGACCTTCCCCCCCCCCCCCCCCCATCATATTTACTTGTATTTACTGGTTAATATATAACCTAGTTCAGGCACCACACTTCACAAAAAAATTGTGAAGTAAATAAATTAAAATCAGTTTAATACCCCCGAAAAATAAAGCACGGCTGGCACTACGCACTACTCCACGCTGGAATATCAATCATAAGTTAGAAAGACAAGCACTTATGTTGTTGACGTTTAACATTGTCCGTCTCTCGATCGACTATGCTCGCGCGCTCGGTGCAGCAGTAGCTCTACAATAATTTGTACAGACGTGTACAGGCAGGCTGGTACTCCTGCAGTACTAGTAGGTTATGAAATCTGTTCTGAAGTCAGTGGTTTCAGTAAAATTTACTAAAATTTTGATATGTCCTAGACCTGGAACACCTGATGAAATGTTTATATGGGCAGAATCACCAAAAATGAGTTTTAGAGTTATAATAAATTATTGTTACAGACATAAAAACCCATATACGTTGAACTAACACAAACAATACAATATGAAAATAGAATAATAAATAAATTAAAAATAAATACATCATCTTATAAATAAAAACGTAAACTTCACTTTAAAAAAAAAATGGGTGTCTAAGAATATAGAACAAATTGAGATCATTTTTGAAATTTTTGTCTGTTAGTTTGTGCACGCATTACTTAAAAACTGCTAAACCGATTCTGATGCAGTTTTCAGAAAACACAGGGCGCAGTTCCGAGTAATATTTAGTTATATCATCGCAATCAGCTTACTCAATCATAAGTTATGCGAATTTTATAGTTTCCAAAAACTCACATTAGTATACACTATAATAATCAACTGAATTCAGATTGCGATGAGTTAAGACTTGGTTTGGAGTGAGAGTAAGAGGTAGTCCACACGAGCGTAGCCGCGGGCACAGCTAGTTTAAAATAAAATGAAACTAACACTTAATTTAAACTGCAAGTGAAATGTGACAACGGAATTCCTATTTAGTAACCGGTTACAGAATGGAAATTAATTTCCCATTTCGTAGCCAGTTGTGAAAGTCAGTTACCAATGGGAAAACGTAATTCCCATTTCGTTGCCGGTTACAGAATGGGAATTCAATTCCCTTTTCGTAGCCAGTTACGATATTTGGTTACGAAATGGGGCGAAAGGAAGTATACCTAATTTCTGTTGTGGTTCCTGGTTATGTTAAGTTTAATGGTTCAAATATTTTTACTCAGTATTCTAAACAAAGACAATATCTTAGAGTTTACGC
Organism: Esperia sulphurella; assembly: GCA_947086405.1. Taxonomy (NCBI): domain Eukaryota; kingdom Metazoa; phylum Arthropoda; class Insecta; order Lepidoptera; family Oecophoridae; genus Esperia; species Esperia sulphurella. The sequence goes on from OX352282.1 coordinate 8,539,506, forward strand.
TTTCCACGTTATAAAATAAGGAAAGAAAGCAGAGTTTGCCAGCGAGTTTTATAAAACAGCGTGTTCAAACAAAGTCTTTGTATTTTTAAACCGACAAGCAACCAAGAAAACACCACAATATTTGCGAAACGCCGCGCGGTTCAGGAGTCGGGCGAAAGTTTCCAAAGCCGAAGTATTCCGGACTCGAGACCACGAAATCCTTGGATAAAGCGAGGTTTAAACTCCGCGAAAAACTGTGGGAGTCGCTACGTTTCTTGAATTCCTGATCGCTTGTTTTGTTAGACAGAAATATGATAGACAAAATCTCTGCCGTGGGTTTCCTGGCTAGGATAGGGCCACCCCTAGTCTTCGCCTGGTTGCACCAGTGACTCTATTATTAAGATCATTACTGCGATCATCAATCCGCCTGCCAAGCGTGATGATTATATCAAATCCCCCAATGGACAGCCCACCAACAGTGCCATTCTATTGGGGAGGCTTATATTCAGCAGTGGACATATTTCGGCTGATGGATGAATAGACAAAATCTGCAAGTACTCAGATAAAAGCAAAATGAGAAGATATGTGAACTCTTCTACGAAAACTACACGGGCTTGGTGATTTCACACTCACACATACAAGCGAATAGATTTAATTACCTACAACTGCAACAGAGGCACCAGCTTGTAAAACTACGATGTTTGAGGCTCTATAACTTGCTTTTTACCAGACCAGCTATTTCGTCACCAACAAGTGATTAGCGTTGTTCTAGTTTAGTTAGATAAGTAGTTAGTTTTAGGCAGAATTTGACGTCAAAAAGAGAATAATGTATTCCAATTTTGAAAATAAATATTTTGATTTTGATTTTTGAACTTCTTACCGTTGGGGTAGACGAGTTGTCGAGTGGAGACCGCGACTGGGTAGACGTAGTCCGGGACGCCCCCTGGCTAGATGGAGCGACGATCTGCGTAAGGCGGCTGGCAGTGACTGGATGAGAAGAACCGAGGATCGTGTTCAGTGGCGCGCCTTGGGAGAGGCCTATGTCCAACAGTGGACTCTTTCAGGCTGATGATGAATGAATGATGAAGTGATTAACACTCGCAAATATGTCTTAATGTCAGACACTTCGTATTTGATAAAGATTTTAAAGTTCCTGTTATAGCTTTTTTTACTTAATATAACCTGTTGCCTAACTCCAACGAAATACTGTTGGAAGTAATGTAGCGATCGAAATTCAACATCAAACACCGAACAAAAAATGGACGAAAATACAAACAGGGCGATAGACTGAAATGGAATATTTCCGGTAGGTTTACTTAAAGCGCAAAAAAGTAACAAAAAAGAGTAGAAGTAACACAGTGGAAAACTAGTGCATCGTATAAAAGTAACGGAATGAAAACCGTATGGAGTTTATATTGAAAAGCAATAGGAATGTCATTGAGCTAGGAATTTCTATAGAGGTAGCAAAAAGTCGTTTATAAATTGTAGGTTATTAATTTCATTCATTATCGCAGACATGCTCACTCATATTTTCTCTATTCTGTCATTTTCAACCCAACAGCTCCATTCTGACTTAAATAAAGGTTTATTCGGACCTATACTTATAGGTCCGAATAAACCTTTATTCGGATTTAAACTCAGACTTCTGAGTCAGTCTTTTTTAGTTATTTAAAGAATAATATGTTATATTTCAAATGCAATAAAGGCTATTGATCCGTCAGTGGTCCTTCAGTGCAGTTTCTGTTCAGTTCCTTGAAATTTAAGATACTTCTTAAAATATACCTTATGCCATTGCATTATAAACAAAATGAGCTTGTGTTCATTTTTCATATTTTCCATCCTTGATGCTTTCAATTTATTCTTCAACTTACGATCGTTTTCTTCGTTCTTCAGAAAACCTTCGCCTTCACGTTCCTACTCACTCCTCTAATCATCATCATCATCAGGTTATTTTTGTCTCCACTGCAGGAGCACAACCCTCTCTCATCTGCCGGAGACAGACGGGGGATTTGGCCTACACTCCCCGCGCTGGCCAGACGGGTTGGGGAGGCCTGACTGATGTTTTATAATGTATTCCCTCAGTCGCCTTGTACGACATCCACGGGAAGAGTTGGAGTGGTCCTATTCTACTCTACCGGAAACCACACGGCAAATATCCAATATCACTCCTCTAATATCTGTGATACATTTTTTATACTTCACGCTACACGTCTTTGGAACTTCTTGTGTTTTGATTAGACACACGTAATCCTTGAACGCGTTCAGTGACAACTCAAGGAACATTATCTCACTGACTGAGTTATCATCTCACTCCCCTATTTCCTTTATTTTAGAAATTAGTCGTGATTAATCACATTGTCCAATACATTATTATATTTATTTTTATCTTTATGTAGTCATATTTAGTATTCTGTGCCATTAGCGGCGACGGGAGGGAGAGGGGGGTAGGGGGGGAAAGGTTTGACCTTTTGCCCTTTTTCATGAATTTTTTTCTTGAATTTCGGAATTGATATAATTTTTGGTTTCCCATAGAAATGAGATGTTTTTTCGGGATAGAAAATATCCTATGTCCTATTTCAGGACCTAACCTATGTGTGTGCCAAGTTTCATCCCGATCCGTACAGTGGTTGAAGCGTGATTGGATAACAAACATCCGAACTTTCGCATTTATAATATTAGTGGAATCATTGTTACAATATTCGTAGCTTCACGTAGCAGAAAGGATGTTTACGGGAAGCCGTCAAAAATGTCGATTTCATTCCGAGTACATGAGTGATCAAATAAATCCATGGCCGGGCTGGACGGGTTTGTTATAATACCCAGTGGCTCTTAAAATTGGTTTTTGACGTTAAAAACCAATATACTTATATGTTTGACTGCCTCTGTGGGAAGTGGGAACTCTCTTCCTACTTTGAGTTTTTACTTCTTTAATTTAATTTATCTGGGGCCCAAGGTAGCGTAAATTCATGACGTGGGACTTGCCCTACCTTCACTGTTAGATGTATTTGTAGTTACCTCCGATGATCCTCGCTTAGAGGAGTTGCGGGGGGAGAATGGTGAGGAGGCGGGAATGCCTCTGTAGGACCATGCAGCAGATATAGAGACCATTTTTATTTTGCAAAAGCGAGCTGTTAGGTCAATCTATAATCTACGTGATAGAGAGTCATTATGAGAAAAGTTTAAAGAAATAAGCATATTAACAGTAGCTAGTCAATTTATTTTAGATAATCCTACTAATATTATAAATACGAAAATTTGGATATTTGGATGTTTGTTACTCAATCACGCTTCAACCACTGGACGGATCGTAATGAAACTTGACACACATATAGATTAGGTCCTGGAATAGGACATAGGATAGTTTTTTAGATAATAATTTGTGAAATATTTCATTTCATTTCATTTGTGATGTTAAGTTTTCCACGCGGACGAAGTCGCGGGCAACAGCTAGTATTTTATATGTAGGAAAAAATGTATCTCTCTTTTTGAGGCACTGTGACAATAACAGTTATGATACAAGATATAAAAATAAACTTGTTTTACCAAAATTAAGACTTGGTAAGGTCAGTAAATCGTTCACGGGGCAATGTATACGCTTCTACAACAAACTACCAGAGGAAATCTTAAATATGACGGACAGAAAGTTTAAGATTCACATTAAAAAACAACAAGGCCTCCTAGATGTACTAATATAAGCTACTTTATTATTATACATGCATGCGTAATGCTCACGCCTTGGTCTCAGAGGGGCAGGCAGTTACGATTTATCGCCACTATCTAATGTCGCAAAGCGGCTTTCCTTCGCCCGCTTTTCGCCCCGTGATACCCCTTGGCGTGTTGCGAACAACATCGCCGCCCTGTTGAGTTAGGGAAATAATTGTCCACCTCATCAGAGCCCCGCATGATTCTTATTGTATCTATGGATTTTCGCAATAAAAAGCAAGCTAAGTTGAAAACTTTGAGCTCCACTGCGCTGTCAAATCAAAGCTCCGACCGCTTGATATGGAGCTTCCAAAACCGCTCGATCGCGTGACAGATGGGATGCGTGTATGTCCATGCTATTCTTTACTTCCTTTTTTAATGGGAATGTATTGCGCTCAGACATCAGAAATAGGCACTATTTTTTTTTTAATTTTATTTATTTACACAATAATTAACAGCACAAACAGATAGAAAACAAATATCACAATATAATAAGGCCAATAGCAAAGTAAAGTAGATCACAAAACAGAAAAAATAAAAGAGAGGAAACGAATAAACTAAGAAAGATATGATCATTCAAACATTAAACAAACAAAAAAAATATCTATGTAAGAATAATATTTTCCGCAAATGAAATGTGTATTAGTGTTTATGTGTATGGAGGAGAGTGTATATATATTAGCCTTACCGAGTCATGCGGAACTCTGACAAGGTGAACAATTATTTCCCAAGCTAACCGTGGTACCTCAACGCGGAGGCGGCGATGTTGTTCACAACACATCACGTCAAGGGGTATCACGGAGCAAAAAGCGAGCGAAGAAAAGTTGCTTTGCGACATTGAATTGCGCTAAGTGGCGATACATCTGCCTACCACTCTGGGACCAAGGCGTGAGCATTATGTATGTATCTTTCCGTCACCTGGATCTATCCTTTCTTACGACATTCAAAGGCAATACAGCGTATACAAGGCAATGTATACGCTTCTACAACAAACTACCAGAGGAAATCTTAAATATGACGGACAGAAAGTTTAAGATTCACATTAAAAACAACTTTGTAAGAAAGCCTATTATAAAATAAACGATTATTTGAATGACCAAGATGCCTGGTACTAATGTTAATTCAGCTTCGCAAAATCTTTATTAATTGTATGCAAACTTGATTTTTAAAAGATGTGTTGCGTGAAGTTTGTTGCGCCGTTTCTTCTTCACAGCGCTAACACCTAGGAAGCGGTAGTCGATAAAAAATGACGTGTATTAATGTACCAAGTGTACTCATATGCAATAAATGATTTTGACTTTGACTTTGAAAGAGTAAGAAAAGCGTTATTCTGTTCACTTCTCAAGAAGATAAGCCTATGTCTAATGAGCACCTAACAAAACATTGATTAACTAATACAATTTCAAGTTTAATTATTATTCAGGTTAGCGTTCAGACTAAGCTACTTCAAGTTCAGACTGAAACATGTTCTAGATAGAGTCTGCAAAGTTTACACAGTTAATTAATTTTCTCTAGGTAATATTTAACAAGCCTGTATAAAATTGTGTACTTCGTCGTCTTTGTGTGTGTGGGAATGTCTATTATGCTATCTCTTTGTATGTGTATGCCTCCTCTCCAGACTGTCGCACAAAATATCCAGGCATTTGTTACAAGGTTCAGGACATAAGCATTGCAATTACACATATCATATTTATTTCTTCTTTGTTTGGCACTGTAGACAAACTTGTCTGCACCGGGTCTGAAAATCAGCGCCTAGCACCTTACTTGGTCTAGGCATATGCTGAGTCGTTTGCCCTTTTGCTGCCACGGCACACGCATACTATTTTATCTATGTTAAAAACTTTAAATTGTTTTCTCTAGTTCTTATATATTTTTTTTCCTTTTTCTTGCTCTGTTTGTTTTTTCTTTGTGTGTGCCAATTATGGTAGTAAATAAATGTTTTTTCCTTTCTTTCTTTCTTTCCTTCTTTCTGCCAAATTGCGATTATGGACATAACATTTTAAATGTCAAACCAAAGAGAATTTTGATCGACTTGCACAACCCCAGTTGTATACTTTTGACGTACCAAATAAGTACTAATTAATTTCTAAAGCCTGGCGAACTATTAAATTAAAACTAAAAGTCGTCGCAGTCCGCCCCGGGGGTACGGCCCGTGGCGGGGTTTAATTAAAATTCTAAATTAAAACGCCGATGGTTTGTCGCCCCTGGCGCGGAGTTGGCACTCAATGGAAATGGCTTGGAAGTCGAGTTGTATGACTGATAGACTAATTAAATATCACTCTAGAGTAATGTCAAATTAGTTTTGCTAATGATTTTGTGAGTGAGTTGCCGTGTGTTTTCCGGTAGAGTAGAATAGGACCATTCCAACTCTTCCCGTGGATGTCGTACAAGGCGACTAAGGGAATACATTATAAAACATCAATCAGGCCTCCCCAACCCGTCTGGCCAGCGCGGGGAGTGTAGGCCAAATCCTTCGTCTGTCTCCGGCAGAGAGAGGGTTGTTCTCCTGCAGTGGAGACAACAATAACCTGATGATGAGTGAGTGAGACATTTAATATGTGGAGTGCTTCCTGGCTTAGAATAGGGCCACCACCAATCTTCCTGTTAAGACCTGACTAAGGGCCAGGCAGCAGCGTTCTCCTAGACATATTAAGATCATAACTGCGATCACCAATCCGCCTGCCAAGCGTGGTGATGCCCAACAACGGAGGCATTTTATTGCGGAGGTCAAAGTCAAAATCATTTATTGCATATGAGTACACTTGGTACATTTATATACGTCATTTTTTTTATCGACTACCGCTTCCTAGGTGTTAGCGCTGTGAAGAACTAACGGCGCAACAAACTTCACGCAACACATCTTTTAAAAATCTTAGCTTATAATAACCAAGGTAGAGAAGGGTATGTTTGAATATTTAGAGCGTATGAGTGAAAGGAGAGTGACAAAAGAAATTTAAAGCCCGAATTTGGAAGTAACTACAGCTAGAGATCGTTCTGAGATCAAATTGGTGACATCTTCAAATAGGCTGGGGTCCGCAGTCAGAAGAATAATAATATAATAATTATAACCTTGTCGATCGCTTGAGGTTATTCTAGTTGAATTATTAATTCAGCTTTTCATGTAGATATCATATATTTTTTATCAATATTTATCATGACAGGTAGAGACGGGTATGCTGCCTTGGTTTGGACATTTAGAGCGTATGAGTGAAAGAAGAGTGATAAAAGAAATTCACGGTGCGAATGTGGAAGGATCTACAGCTAGAGGTCGTCCTAGGAGGACGTTCAAGGATCAAATTAGTAACGTCCTCAAAAAGGCTGGGGTCCGCAGTGAGAAGAATAAAAGGAGGTGCATGAAAAGGTTGATTGATGTGAATGAGACTGGCGAGGTGTGTCAGGATCGCGCAATGTGGCTATACATCGTCTCTGCTACCCCTCTGGGTTCAAGGCGTGAGCATTATGTATGTATGTAGATATAAATTATTGTTCATTAAATTCGTCACTTCACTGAAATTAGTCTGTACCTACATAATTATTTATAGTTTATTTTTATTTTATTTTTTATTGTTGATGGGATTGCGCTTGACCTCAATCTCACCTGATGGTAAGTGATGATGAGGCCTAAGGTGGAGCGCGCTTACCCAGAAGATGCCTATTCACTCTCCTTTAAAAATATCAAAATTGTACTTGTCCAGAAATACCCAAGCTGGCAGGGAGTTCCATTCCTTAGCAGTTCGCATTATGAAAGAGGAAGAAAAACGCTTGATTCGAGAGCGTGGTATGTCTACTACATAAGGATGAAGTTCCTCACCACGCGGGGGGAATCAAATTGTGCAATTCCGGGGCACACTCCCCAAAATATAACCTGTAGAAAACCGAAAGACAGGCCACACTGCGACAATGTTTGAGGCTCTGTAACTTGGTATTTCATGTAATTTTTTTTTATTATTGTTATTTAATTAAATTATTTAAATATATAATTATTAGCTAATATACGACATATAGATGAGGTTTATATATTTTAGAGGAAACTCCATGATTTTTTGAAAAAATGCTAATATAGTTTGGCAGAATTTGTTAGTGAAGAATCCATCTAACGTTTTGTGACGTTTAGATACCACGAATCATTATTTCCTAAGTATTTTTTTATGTATTTCTTTTCACCAACAAGACGCTTCAATTAAAAATAAGTCTACGATGTATTTTAGTGTTAGTTTGGAAATTAGCAATTCAATTATAAACTTTCCAATTTAAACTGTTTTCACAATTTTGGGCAGGTATTTAAGTTAGGGCTGATGTCCAGCAGTGGACATCTAAAGGCTGGCATGATGATTTAAGTTTAGATAGGCCAGTCTCACTCCGTACTTTAGGTATAAAAATATAACTACGCGGCGCGGCCCCGATTGCCGGGGCCAATCGGTCAGAACAATGTGACTCATATGGGATTATTTGTCTGAAATTGTCTGAAAATAAAGAATTTTTATTTTTATTCATTATCATCATCATCAACCTAAATACGTCCACTGCTGGACATAGGCCTTCCCAATAGAATACCACTTTTGGTAAGTTGTCCATTGGGGGATTTGCAATAATCACCACGCTTGGCAGGCGAATTGGTGATCGCAGTAATGATCATAACATACACGCACAGGAGAACGCTGCTGCACTTCCCTGGTGCAATCCCTAGCGTACAAGGGGTGAAAAGGTTGGAGATACATACACACACTTTCCTTTTATATATATAATAGATTTAGAACCATTTTTAAGCAGCTTATTGCAACTTAATTGACAAAGTTGAAGGAAAGGGTAGTTGTTAATAATTTCACATTTCTACAAAACGACAAGAGCAACGATCTCTATGTACTACAAGATGGAGCGTTCCAAACAATCGCTCTGTTCCACGCAAGTAGCCACAACTCTTTCACATTCACAATGAAACTTGTGCAGTTACTACGCAGAACATTTAATTATAACTAAATATTGACGCTACGGGTTAATAATGTCAATATTTAGTAAATAATTAAATGTTCTGCGTAGTAACTGCACAAGTTTCAAAGTGTATGTGAAAGAATTGTGGCTACTTGCGTGGAACAGAGCGATTGTTTGGAACGCTCCATCTGGTAGTACATAGAGATCGTTGGACAAGAGGCAGGTATATCGAAAACTACTAATAGAAGTTTAAACTAAACCGAATTCAGAGCAATGAGGCGAATCAGTCTCTCTGTGATCTTTAATTAATTCTAATTAAAATTCTTAATTAAATCACAAATGCTACTCGGATACTTTTCCAACTATGTCCCGCTTTCCGAATTCGTATCGCTGTCTTGCTCTCGACATTTCGTGTCTCTCTCTATCACGCTGTGGGTTTTAATTGCTTTCTGAATGTGGGTCAAAGATTGTTTGAGAAATAAATGAAATGTGAAGGCAAATATTATTAAGAGGTTGTATTTTATTATTTTATTTTCATCATTACTTCATCATCCGACCTTAGATGTCCACTGTTGGCGTAGACCCTACCTAATGAATGCCATCACACCCGGTCCTGCCTCAGTATCCAGCTGCTTCCGGCCACCTTTTTCAGGTCGTCGGTCTATCTGGCGGCGGGATGTTGTTGCGTGTGTCGATCTGAGAACTTCACTCCAGAACTTATGTAACCCACCACTGCCACTCCTTTCGGCTATGTCGGTGACCTTCGTTCTTCGTCAGATCTCATACGAATCATATCCTTCAAAGAAACCCCGAGCATAGCCCACTCCATAGCTCTCTGACTGACTTGACACTTGTGGATCAGGTCCACCGTCAGTATCCACGTCTCCGCGCTGTAATCATGACAGGCAGGACGCACTGATTAAAGACTTTTGTCTTTAAACATTGTGGAAGACTTGACGCAGTTTTCCGAATGCTGCCCAGTCCAAATGGATTCTGAAATTGTTCCTACCCACCTGTATTGTCTGTCCTAGGTAAACGTATTCCTGAACAACTTCGATATTGACTTGTATAGAGCATGTTCATAATTAATTCAATCTCTTCTCAAGCCGTAACTCAGCTCTGATGTAGGGAAGTTGGAGCTCAAACTCAATATGCGCAAGTAACTGATACTGGTTCAGTTACAGAGACTGTAATTAATTATGTTCACCCTATATATTGTCGAACTGTTTGATAGTTTGCAGCCAAGTTTGTAGTTGGGAGTTATTTGCATCAAATAAGTTTGATTATGGTTCACTAGATGTTGCCCACGAGTTCGTAGGAATACGAATACTGAGAAGTTTCAAAGCCTTAAGTAAATATTACATATGGTGAAAGAACAAGGCAGTATTTGGTACCCAAAATTGTTAACACTATCCCACTAGGCATCAGAAGCAATGTAATCAACAAAAACACTTTCAGAATTAAATATAAGAAATATCTAGTAAACTCATTAACGTAACCTCAATCCTTTTGTGCTAATATCAAAATTAAAAACTTTGTAACTTTGCTTTGCTATTTACCATTGCGTAGTGATATTTAGTATTCTCTGTCATAGATGTGTATAAAGTAAGAGAGCTATTTCTGCCAACAAACTGTATTATACAGTTTGGAGGAGTTATTGTATGTATATTTTTTAAGAGATGAATAAATGATTTTATTATTATTATTATGACCAGCTGAAATACGTCCACTGCTGAACACAAGCCTTCCCAATAGAATGACACTTTTGGTGGGCTGTCCATTGGGGGATTTGCCATAACCACCACGCTTGGCAGGTGGATTGGTGATTGCATTAGCAGGTGGATTGATTATCGCAGGAATGATCTTAATCTACACAGGAGAACGCTGCTGCCCGTCCCTGGTGTAATCCTAACTAAGCAAAGTCTAGAATATGAAAATTTAGAAATATAACATCCAGACCGGTACTAAGTTGTCAAATTGTACAAAGTTGTCTGTCTCTGGTAAGGATCGAACACGCGACCTCTGGTGCTCGAGTTCAATAACCATGACACTAAGCCAACGACCCGTTCCCATATAAAAGTCCAAGCCCAAGTTCCCAAGCCCGTTCACATATAAATATAATAAGTATAAGTATATAAATCTTTCCATTTCTTGCCTGCGTCCGTGAGTCATTTGGTGGCCTCACTGACAATCAGCGCTGCAGCTCTTGCTACAGCATAAGCTGAGCTGGGGACCCTTTTGGCGTCACACTACAACACTGTGGCATTATTTTCTGTTTTGTTTTAACGGTTATGTAATTTGTTTGCTTCTTTTTTTTCATATTTATGTCGTCAATTTTAATTCCTGTGTTGTATTTGTGTTCGCCAAATAAAATCTTCTATTCTATTCTATTCTATTCTATTCTATTCTAATGAGGTGATTAGGGCCTTAGGTCCTGTTCAGACTAACCATACTACAACCTTACAAAAGTGGTCATACTGTAGTTCTATGAATAACATTAACACACCGCAACGCTTGTCCCTTGACGACACACTCGGGAAGATGGTGTGGGGGTGGCTCTTTTCCAAGCCGGGAACCACACGGTACGACATGGTTGTTCATTGGCTGGCGGTAGCAGTAGTGCGCGGGATTGGTTGGTGGAAATATAATATCTTTATAGTAAGATTCTCTCTCTCTTCGTTTGGTTCCCGGCTTAGAATAGGGCCACCCCAAATGTGGGTGACGTCAAGGCAACTAAGGGATTGCACCAGGGATGGGCAGCAGCATTCTCCTGTGTATATTAAGATCATTACTACGATCACCAATCCGTCTGCCAAGCGTGGTGATTATGGCAAATCCCCCAATGGAAAGCCCACCAAAAGAGACATTCTATTGGGGAGGCTTATGTTCAGCAGTGGACGTATATAGGCTGATGATGAAGACTCTCTAGAGAAGCGACTCCCAAACTGGAAGTACCGGCAAGTTCACACTGCACTTATATTAGAGTGTTATCTCAGAAACTTGCACTTCATGAGTAATTGACTTTGGCCAAAACGCGCTCCGCAAGGCTTTGTCACCAGATTCCGGTTCTAATAGCAGTAGGGGGGTGGGGAACGCGTTAAGCGGTAGCGGAGTGACTAGTGGGGTTTCTAGCGGGTGGCTAGCCGGGTGGCTAGCGGAGTAGTTGGCGGGTCAACTTTTCTTATCTGTCCACTGGTTTTTCCCCATTCGTCTAATTCCCGATCGGTCCACTTTCCCCACCGGTCTATTTTCCCAAACTGTCAATTTTTCATACTCTCTAGTAACAAACTCGTTCATGCGTGGGAAAATCGTTACCTTATACTTTCTTATAGACGGGTATAAACTATTTCTGTTTGTGACGAAAGTATTCTACTTTGCACTAGGAAACGAGCTTGTATTTTGTAAATAATTGATTTCTAGCAAAAAGAGCCCCGCAAGGACTGGATTCCAGTCCTAGGAGAATCGAGGAGAAGCACTCCAGAACTCAGCTCAACACCAGCAACAGAGGTGGCCAGTCGACTACTACATCAGCTTTATAATGCATTGGTCTATGCCGGTGACCTCGAATCTCCTAGTAGCGAATCACATCACATAGAATCTCCAAGCACAGCCCTCTCCATAGCTCCCTGAGAGACTTTAAACTTCAAATTCAGTCATCATCGACACACGGGCATCCTTACTCCTATTAATAAATGCGAAAGTTTGGAAGTCGGTCCTGGAATAGGACATAGGATAGCTTTTATCCCGAAAATACATCCCATTCCTACGGGAAATACATAATAATTTGTGATGTTAAGTTGTCCACACGGACGAAGTCGCGGGCAACCGCTAGTGTTAAATAAATTTAAATCAACCCATAGCCTTCTAAGTTTATCACTTGTACCATTCACAATCTCCTCAAGTTCTAGAAATTTTAGTGGTGTTGACTGAAACTTAGAGTAAAGTTTGGCTTAGGCGGTTATTATGGCATACGGTAGCCACATACCGAGCGAGAGAGAGAGAGAGAGAGAGAGGTAACTTGCTAGGCATAATAACAAAAATAGGCTTCAACAGAAAACATTACTATACGGAATATAACAAAGAACCTACAGCATTCATCTGCTGCTCTACTGCTGAACTTCATCATCATCATCAGGTTATTTTTGTGTCCACTGCAGGAGCACAACCCTCTCTCATCTGCCGGAGACAGACGGAGGATTTGGCCTACACTCCCCGCGCTAGCCAGACGGGTTGGGGAGGCCTGATTGATGTTTTATAATGTATTCCCTCAGTCGCCTTGTACGACATCCACTGCTGAACTTATGCCTCCCCAATATGATGCCACTTTTGGTGAACTGTCCATTGGGGGATTTGACATAATCACCACGCTTGGCAGGCGGATTGGTGATCGCAGTAATGATATTAATATACACATGAGATCGCCCGTCCCTGGTGCACGAGAAGATTGGGACCATTCGACGTGTTTTTTTTTTGATTCCGAATTTGCAATAACAAAAGTTTTACATCATTTTTGTATGTATGTATGTACATCGAGGTGGGTTACGGCATTTATGCGTTTGCATCGATTAAAATATGTATTATAATTAAAATGCAAATAAAATAATTCTGTCAATGTCATTAAAATAATTGTTTCTGTCATGCATATGATATAACATAATTTAGAGAAATATAACTTTTTTTTTAGATTTTGCAATCAACTAAACCCATAATTGCCGTGTGGTTTCCGGTAGAATAGAATAGGACCACTCCAACTCTTCCCGTGTATGTCGTACAAGGCGACTGAGGGAATACATTATAAAACATCTATCAGGCCTCCCCAACCCGTCTGGCCAGCGCGGGGAGTGTATTCCAAATCCTCCGTCTATCTCCGGCAGATGAAAGAGGGTTGTGCTCCTGCAGTGGAGACAAAAATAACCTGATGATGAAACCCATAATATTACTACTAAAACTGTTAAGAAAGTTAAAGATTCCGCTGGCCAAGCATTTGGGAGTTAAAACTTTTTCTTACGGGTATTGGATGGCGTTATGCATTAGTATACAGTTAATTCCGTCGACACATCATATCATTTCCAGCCAGGTTAAAAAGAGACGATCAAGTACGGAAAAATACAGCGATATACTCCTGCGGCTTGTGGTACCACAATTACCGGTAGCACAATTTAAAAACGAAATCTGTGAAGTCACTTGACCTGGTGCTGACAGAATACCAGCGCTGGAGTTCGCGTAGCGTGCTGCAGCATTATGCTGAGTCAGCGCCATTTTATTGCTGCGACACATAGGTACCTTGATTATTTTTAAATTGTAATTTATTAATTATGTTCTGTTTATTTCTCATGTATGTGTGTGTCGTAGCTATGAATAAATGACCTATTCTATTCTATTCTATTCTACCATTTTCAGGTCATCGGTCCCAGATGGACCGATGACCTGAAAATGGTACCGAAAGTCACAGAATTACTCAGATCGCGTTTTATGTGTCGCACGTTACGGAAAGTCATAATACTCATTTATTTTATACTAGCTGTTGCCCGCGACGTCGTCCTCGTGGACAACTTAACATCACAAATTATTATGTACTTCCCGTAAGAATAGGATGTTTTTTTCGGAATAAAAACTATCCTATTCCAGGACCTAACCTATATGTGTGCCAAGTTTCATCCCGATCCGTCCAGTGGTTGAAGCGTGATTGAGTAACAAACATCCTTACTTTCGCATTTATAATATTAGTGGGATGGGACTTACATTCGAAGGGAATATTGTTATATTTTTTAAAATAGTGTCACAATTTTGCATACCGCTTTCCCCAGCGCCTCTGCCTAACTTCCCGCGCGGGTCGCGGCCCGCTCCACTGACTATACAGCTCTGCGGCCCACGGAAAAGGGTTTCTGTGTCCTCCCTGCCTTCTCACTTCACGGGCTACTTAATTCTTTTCTTTCAGATACTTTTTTCATTTAAAAACGAAAATCGGGAGCGAATTTTAAAAGCAGTTGAATCTTTAATTAAATAAGTGCCTATCGAGAATTTGGGATTGGTCGACGAAATTTTAAATTAGATTAGAAGCTTTTATAATTAGAACCAAAGTGGGCGTTACTAAGTTACAAGTTCGGAAACGAAAATTCGTTTAATTGTAGATAAGTACTGACTTTTTACTTCATGATTTTTCATCTGAATTGAATCTAGGTCTACTAACTTGAAGAGATCCCTAAATGGAATAAGTCTGCCTTTGTGCTCAATGCTATTTGGTTTTGTTGTTCGGCATAACCGAAAGGATTAGCAAGCTGTAGTGGCAGTGGACGAGCCATTTCTCTTGCAGAAACGACGGCCGTTGGGAGAACCGTCACCAGATGGACCGACGACCTGAAGAAGGTGACCTAAAGCGGATGCGGAAGGCTGAGTATTGGTTGTAGTGGCGTTCATTGAGAAAGGCATATGTCAAGCAGTAAACGTCTAAGGGCTGATACGATATTATTGTTGTTGTTGATTTTTGTACAATAAAACGTTTACATACACAATATCTTCAAACGTTTCTCGGAATAAAGGTATCCATCAATTACTGGATTCAAGATCTTCCTAATGCGCATCATCACACCGTCGCAATTTCAGGTCGTCGGTCCATCAGACAGGGCCAGATGGACAGGCGACCTTAAAATGCGACTAGGGTGGTGATACTGAAATATATTGATTTAAGCACACGTCCGTACAGTTTTTAGAGTTCCGTACCTCAAAAGGATCACTTCGTTGTCTCTCTGTCTATCTATCAAGACCCTTTTTCTCAAGAACGCGTCGAGTTATCAAGTTAAAGTTAATAAATACTTACATAGAGCCAGATGGACAGGCGACCTGAAAATGCGACTAGGGTGGCAATACCGACGCTGCATCCATCGATATTCGATCTTCACCCGACATAAAATTACACTGGTAAAATACCGGTTCGACTAAACGAGAAAGTACCGGTATTCGTTGAAAGTACTTCGCGGTAACTTATTGGGGCCTGCCCGATGTAGGGTAAGCGGGATTTATAGGTTGGAAGCGAATTAATCGCCTCGCCGCTGGACTGAGACCTTAATTGTGAGTTGTGCTCGAAGTGTAATAACGCGCGTTTCGGGGCCACAAAGCGTAATGAAGCAGACTTTGGTTACTGCGACCTGATTAAGACTTGATTTATCTATATATAGCTTTAAGCACAGCTCCGTCCGTATAGTTTTTAGAGTTCTGTAGGTACCTCAAAAGGAAAAAAAAGCGGCCAAGTGCGAGTCGGACTCGCCCATGAAGGGTTCCGTAGCAGCAAATAACATAATATAAAAGTTATTGTAGTTCGTTGTAACTTTTATCGATGTTTTAATAATAGTATTGTGGTTTACGATTTATGACGTATTAAAAAAAACTACTTACTAGATCTCGTTCAAACCAGTTTTCGGTGGAAGTTTGCATGGCAATGTACATCATTTTTTTAGTTTTATCATTCTCTTATTTTAGAAGTTACAGGGGGGGGGGGGGGGGCACACATTTTACCACTTTGGAAGTGGTAAAATGTAGTCTCTCGCGCAAACTATTCAGTTTAGAAAATCTTAATGCGGTTCACAGAATACATCTACTTACCAAGTTTCAACAGTATAGTTCTTAGAGTTTCGGAATAAAGTGGCTGTGACATACGGACGGACAGACAAGACAAATCCATAAGAGTTCCGTTTTTTGCCATTTGGCTACGGAACCCTAAAAAGGATCACTTCGTTGTCCCTCTGTCTATCTATCAAGGTCCTTTTTCTCAAGAACGCGTCAAGTTTTCTTTTTATCAAATTAAAATTAATAAATACTTAGTTCTGCAATCTCGTTTTTTTGTTAGGTATGGGATACCGCTATTATGGAATGTAGTGTGATCGTAGTAGCGATAATACCAGAAGCTGGGGCCTCATATCCGTGACTCGTCTGGATAGCACCGGGCAGGCAACTACCAGAATCAAGTCCCCTAACTTATGAAATATGTTTCCAATCCTCCTCGCAATCCAGCGAGGCAATGCCAGTCTCTTGGGTACTCTGCCGGCGGGGGACGAACTGGGGTCAGTTTTTTTGTTGTTGTAGTGTATAATAGTTAGGTTTTGTTTTATATTTTTATATATTAATAAATAGAAATGTTAAGTTTATATTATGTTGTTTCACAAATAAAGCATCAGTTCCAAAGAACAATAAAGAATTGACTACCGAGAACCAAAGAACACCGTTAGTAAGGAACAAAACAATTACATTTCTCAAATGCAACCAGCGCGTTCATACATATTTCATGAAACCCGCTCACTTGAAACTGAAGGCAACATATGGCGGCAAATTTTCACTTCATTGACTTAGATTTCCGCTTACGCTCCCCGCGCGAGCGGTCGGAGGTCCGAACCGATATTTTTTGCCTCTTACCGGTATTTTTGTACGAGAAATTTCTCGTTCGAATTTTCTTAAATTTATTTTTGACTAGTTTCACTACGGTCAACGGTCTCTATATACTACTAGATGGAGAGTTCCAAACAATCGCTCTGTTCCACGCAAGTAGCCACAACTCTTTCACATTCCCTTTGAAACTTGTGCAGTTACTACTCAGAACATTTAATTATTTACTAAATATTGTCATTATTTAACCGTAGCGTCAATATTTAGTAATAATTAAATGTTCTGCGTAGTAACTTCACAAGTTTCATGCTCTGCAGCGGGTTGTGCTCCTGCGAGCAGAACCCTCTCTCGTCTGCCGGAGACAGACGGAGGATTTGGCCTACACTCCCCGCGCTGGCCAGACGGGTTGGGGAGGCCTGATTGATGTTTTATAATGTATTCCCTTATTCGCTTTGTACGACATCCACAGGAAGAGCTAGAGTGGTCCTTTTCTACTCTACCGGAACCACGCGGCAATTCTGGACATGAATCTGTAGTAATCATCATCATCATTCAGTCCTTATCCTCGGATAAACGTCACCACACCCGGTCCTCCGCCCTCCGCATCCATCCTCTTCCGGCCTCTTCTTCAGGTCGTCGGTCCATTTGTCGACGACGCGTCCCACCCTGCGCATCTATACTCCATTCTAAAATTAAAATTTTAAGATTTATACTTGTTGAGAAAATATGATTTTTCTTTAACAAACCTTGATTTCTTGCACCAGAGCCGGGCAACAGCGTAGACCCTACATACTCAGGCCACGGAAATATACCTTTGAAGACTATTTTTGGACGTAATTGAAAGGGAGGGAAAGAGAGATATTATGGATACAAGAAATAAAATAAAAAAACTTGCTAATGGATGGTGCCGTGTAGTTCCCGGCTCAGAATAAGGTCACCTACAATAGTATATTAAGATTTTTATTACGATCACCAATCCGTAGCCAAGCGTGGTGATTATGGCAATTCTCCAATGGACAGCCCACCAAAAGTGGCATTTTACCTAAGACAGCATATTAAAAACCATAAAACTCAAGACTAACTCGCTACCAACTGATTTCACAAGGACATAATTAAAGTTTTCCCAGCCCTACATAAACATTTTGTCAGAGACCCATGACCTCTTTTATCTATTCGACGTAATCGCATCAAAATCAGTCTAACAGAATAAATACCCTTTTAATCTCGCTGCGAGTGTTACCTTTAAAAGGATTTCATTTTCACTATCGGTATAAAGCTTGGTATATACAGTCAGAATTCTTTTATATTTGCAAGATTCATCATATGTGTGTAAAAACAAATAAAAATATAAAGTTGTGTACAAAGTCGGACTTATCCCACTTGGGGATTTCTTCCAGTCAACCTTAGAGCCAACCTTTGCCGTGTGGTTTCCTGTAGAGTAGAATAGGACCACTCCAACTCTTCCCGTGGATGTCGTACAAGGCGACCAAGGGAATACATTATAAAACATCAATCAGGCCTCCCCAACCCGTCTGGCCAGCGCGGGGAGTGTAGGCCAAATCCTCTGTCTGTCTCCAGCAGATGAGAGAGGGTTGTGCTCCTGCAGTGGAGACAAAAATAACCTGATGATGATGATTATGAACCCTTATTCTTCAATGTCGGGTTCTGAGCCAAGTTGTGGTGATATCCTTTGCTCTGAGCGACACTCCCTCGGTGCAATAGTGGCACAACCCACAGCTTTTCTCCGTTAAGGCGTGATCTCCATGTTTGTATTCGTCCTATACACTCGACATAGGCAAAAACTACTAAGGAAGGCAATTTTAAGAAGAATTACTTATTTTATTTCGTAACTACTTAGCTGTGCACGCGACTTTGTATGCGCAGACCACTGAAATACGTGGCTCCCCACGTCCCTCTCTCCTTTCCTTCCCCACCTCCCACTCTCCTCCTTTCTGCCCATTCCTCTCCTTCCGTACCCTCCCCTTCTTCCCACACCTTCCTCCTACCCTCACCCACGAAAAACTTTGACAAGTCGATAAAAACTTCAAAAATTCTTTTAATAGATCCCTTAATTTTTTTGCAAATTTTTTCGATTGAGTTTATTAGATTATTTTCTTTATTTTATATTGCCAGTGAACACCTAGCTTAACCAGATAGTATCAATCACTATCCGAGAACGTGAAATAGAGAGCAACGGTCCAGACCTTTTCGGATTTGAATAATTCTCACAAAGTAATCTGTTTTGTGGAGCTCATCCCCAAAGCTGATTAGTGTAATGGCATGGTGTAGACCTGTCCTTATTTACATTTTGGAATTTTTGAAGTGTGCTCTACGGTTGTAAAGGGAATTGTGGTGAAAATAGATTGCTGAGATTACGTTAAATAATTCGTAATATACTACTTATTTCTCTACCTGACTGTGGAAGTGAAGAAGGGTAATGTTTTAAATCAATATTTCTATAGTTACAATTTAATACACTTTATTGCACAAACAAATAGAGAAGTAAAAAATATTACAGTTTGGGTAGATAATATTATACAAGAGAAAAAGGTAGTTTTCGCTGATTTGGGAACTTAAATGATGACTGTAGATGATGACTGTAGCAAATCATCATCATCATCATCAGGTTATTTTAGTCTCAACTGCAGGAGCAGTTCTTAGTCGCCTTGTACGACATCCACAGGAAGAGATGATACCATCCTAGCAGGTATAAGTAAAGAATATATATTACTATTAATCAAGATGTTCCCGTATTTATTCACCCATCAAATCGATACCTCCTATGTACAGTAAGCCAACTAAAATTTAGGTCAATTTAGTTTTTATAAAAATCGAGTCATCAAATATCGAAACTCTAAAAATCTAAAATATAATTTTTTTCTTTTTTTCTTTTCTTAAAATTCAGGGAACATAATAATAATTTATTTACAAATTAACAAGCTAAATGATGAAATACAACCTCTATATAAAAATGTTACAAATCAAGTATTTATTATTAATTCCAGACACAATAAAACATTACCCAAAAACGTTCTCCACACACGAGACTCTCATCCACGCGTAATAATACTCGAAACGACTGAAAAGGTCGACACAAATACAGACTAAAACAAATTTAATTACGCTAAAGTAGTTTGAAATTGCCTTTATTATGCGTAGTGTGATAGATCGGCTCCCGTGTGTGTGTGCGTCCTTATATTATACTAGCATTTACTCCCGACTTTGTCCGAGCGTTAATAGCGAGATTTTGTTGAAATGAAATGAAATGAAATATCTTTATTGTGGATCATAGGTATATAAAGGATTACATGTTATAGTTAGAGCTCATCTATGTCCCGCCACGTGGACACACAACATCGTGTCGCAGTAAAGCATGCATTTAAAAACAAAGTAAAAAAAATATTTAAGAGTTATTTAGATACAAATTGAAACCTTAAATTGAACCGTCACCAAGAAATTCTTCCAAACTATAATAACATTTTTCTATCAACAGGTCGTCGAGTTTTTTTTTTTATAAATTAATTTCATCTACATCTCGTATCGTTTTAGGGATTTTATTATATATGTGAGGTATCCTGCAGAATAGGCTTTTGTGTAACAAGGCAGTGTTTGCTGGTAACACTGCCATTTTATTAATTGCCTCATACGATTTAAATTTGTCACATAATACTCGCTGTTGAAGACTTAGTAACCTGAAGCAGAGAAACTAAATATTACTACGTAAAGAAGCTGCACTTACCTCCCCCGACAGGTTAACGTCGTCCGCACATCGCTTGCAACTAGCACGCTGCGTAGTACCAGGCGGTTAGAAAGAGAAGCACTTATGTATTGACGTATAGCGTTGTCTCTCTCTGGATGGTTTACGCGCACTATCTGGACGAATGTATGAAGTATCGGGGTTGTAACTGATCCGACTGTTTACCGGCTGTTGTGAGGCACCTCCTGCATCATCATTATCATCACCAGCCTGAACGAGTTCACTGCTGGACATAGGCCTCTCTCAAAGTGCGCCACTGAACCCGATCTTCGGTTCTTCTCATCCAGTCACTGCCTGCCGCATCCTGCATATGATGGGATTATCAGAGATATCAACTGTAAAACCCGTAGAGAGGACAATGACACGATGCATCGCACAATCTTCTGTAATTGTACAAACTTGATTTTTTGCGCCGTTTCTTCTTCACAGCGCTAACACCTAGGAAGCGGTATTCGATAAAAAAAAATGACGTGTATAAATGTACCAAGTGTACTCATATGCAATAAAAGATTTTGACTTTGACTTTGATGGAGTGCTTGCTGTGCGAATGCAATGCACTAGCAGCAAAGAGTGGCCTGGGCACAGCTTATCCCGAGGACTACCAGTCTCCTATCCCCAAGCTGCATAATAGATTTTAAGCAGCGGATAAAAGGGGATGGAAGAAACATATAAACAGAAGGGTGTCCCTTAATTATATAATATCCCATAGGGTCGACGGGTTATATCTGTACATTCAATTCAATTACTCTTTAATGCACGTAAAAAAAATAAAAAAGATCTAGGTGGTTTTATCGATAAAAGCGATTTCTTCCAGACAACCTTTGGTTAGAGGATAAGAATAACAGAAAAAGGTAGGTTATGCAGTTAAATAAAGGAAGGAGTATAGTTTACACCATTAAGGGCATACCCATACAAATATATATACATAGATAAATACATATGTCCATACAATATGTCGGCCCCGTAGCCTAGTCGGTAGTACACCTACCTGCGAAGCTCGAGGTCGCGGGTTCGAATCCCGCCCAGGGCAAATATTCGTGTGATGAGCACTTGTGTTTGCCTTGAATCTGGATGTTACTTATATATGTACATTATGTATTTATGTATGTATATCAGCTGTCTGATACCCATATTACAGGCTCTGCCTAGTTTGGGATCAGGTGGCCGTGTGTGAAATGTCCCCACATATTTATTTATTTATTTAATACCGTATCACACAATGTAGAATTGATAACGACTAAGTTATAAAGTAAAGAAAATGGGGGAGTAAGATGTTCAGCAAAAAAGTGTGTACATTATTTAATCGATGAAAATAGCAATAAATTAACATACTTATTTATATGTCTATTGATACATACAGACAGTACAATTTTACACGACAAGATATCTGAAATAAATATACAATAATTATTTATAGTTGTTTTAGTACAATATTATTTACGACTCACCCACTGAACCTTTTCAAAACTCGTGGGCGTAATTTCGTTTTAATCTTTCGTTTGCGAACTAGTACACGTAATTACAACTTTATGTTGATTAATAAATATTTCATATATAAGAGTACGTTCACTTGCGCAATACTTTGTTTTTTCGGGTAATGATAATCTAATTGCTTGGTATGGCAAGGTGATGCTCCTAAATTCTATGGGGTGCGAGCCTGGTGATCTGATTTCAGTTCATTTTTAGGCACCAGTCTCTCACAAAGGATACATTGTACTCTTTTTTAAGTTTATACATTATAGTTGTACTTAATGTTTGTGTTGAGCTAATAAATTTTTTTACATTTACATTTTTGTTTATTTACAAACTAGGATGTTCTCATGTACTAGAATTAAAGAAGGATAACATCCAGACCGGGACTAACTTGTAAAAATTTTACGAAGTTATCTGTCCTTGTGGTTTCCGGTAGAGTAGAATAGGACCACTCCAACTCTTCCCGTGGATGTCGTACAAGGCGACTGAGGGAACACATTATAAAACATCAATCAGGCCTCCCCAACCCGTCTGGCCAGCGCGGGGAGTGTAGGCCAAATCCTCCGTCTGTCTCCGGCAGATGAGAGAGGGTTGTGCTCCTGAAGTGGATACAAAAATAACCTGATGATGATGATCTGTCCTTAGTGGGAATCGAACCCACGACCTCTGGAGTCCCACTTGCCTAATAAGAGGGCCTTGTGAGTTTATTTGTTATTTAAATCATTTGATTTCAAGGAGCTTGTAAAAAATAGGTACAAAAAATGACACCTCTCCACTCTCTCTAGTTCCATAAGATTAAAGGAATTAAAAGCAGTTTTCTTCTATCATAGTACGAGACATAGGCCTCTCTCAAGGCGCGCTACTGAACCCGATCCTCTCTTCTCATCCAGTCACTACCAGCCTTACAGATCTTCGCTCCAGGGGCGTCAAATATAATTTTAGGCGTATGTATATGTTGTGACAATGAGTGGGCATCCGATACGTACGATCCCACCATAATATCAAACTACCCTCCTGTCCCGTACTCCGGCGACCGCCGTCTCATCGCCGCGTGCGCACCGAGCCGCGAGCGAATACGACACGATTACGGACTGCAGTGATTAAAACGACTGTGAATTCCTGGTTTCCTAGTGAGCGACTCTAGCCACCGTTGACACTGGCTAGATCGTCGTATATAGACAATAACGGGCCCGTACGTCGAAGGAGCTGCGACAATAGCTGTGAGTGCCTTCTCATCTCCCTAACACCCCCCCCCCCCCCCTTCACTGTCACAAATTTGGTGGAGGCGCCGGGTCCTCTCGCATTGCTTTTTTTGCCTAAGTATAGGATATACGAGTAAGTTATTTCCATAAAACTTTGTTGTACTGTATACTTTGTACCTATTCTAAAACCAGAACACTTAAATTCTCTCATAAAACTATAAGGATATCATAAAGTACCTCTCATAAGACTATGAAACTACACATTGGATCATATTACATTGCTCGCTTGCAACCTTTTACGTGAAACTTCGGGAAAACGTAGAGCCACCATGGTTTACTTATTTTTAGAGACAGTCTACTATTCCGAATTCGCTAATCTGTAACCAATGATAATCTGTTAGTGACTTGATTTTCCGCTGCAGGAAAAACTACTAGTTAGTATAGTTTCCCAAACACTTTTATCTTTGTAGTGAAACCAAACGTTATTTTTTACATTGTCAAAATTTTCTTTTCGCTCACTTTCTGGGTCGTGATTTTTAAGTTCCAAACTCGGTTTTTTATCTAAATACTTAACCTATTTTTATTATAGTTCCAATAGTTAGAGTTATGTACCTCGACGGACTTTGTATGGAGTTGTGTACAATATAAAAATATATTTTAGACAAAAGTCATTGGTTAGTTAACCCAGGGGACAATATTACATTTGTCCACTGGGTTACCATTATTGTTGTCTAAAATATACTTTTAAATCTTTAAGAAACGATTTTTATTACACTTTCAACTATTAAACGATTTTCAACTTGACTAATATTTTTAGTTTTTTATCAGGATAATTCGATTAAAAAAAATTCTTTAGTGGTCATTTTAATACTAAAAGATTACTAAAAGCTTATTAACCCATTAGTTAGTTACAGATTGCATATTATTAATCCCCCCCCCCCCCCCCCACACACACACACACCCTCAATTATTGTTTAAAAATTGTTTTTTCTGTATATCAGTATCCATCTAACAGATTCCATCTACATACTGTCAGATAAATATAAATAATTTATTTATATATTACATACACTTGTCTAATTCCAAACTCGGATTTTCTCCCGTGGCCCATAGGCCAGGACCAACTTGTATAAATTGTACAAAGCTTTCTGCCCATATCGTCGCTATAACGGTGTTCGTTTTAATGTAATAGGAATTTATTGAATCCGAAAATTCCATTGAATCATGGCAACTCTATCTTTGGAATATCCTAAAAGGGGTAATTTACCCCTTGTAGCGTGTTAACATGGACCTTTGGCTCAGAACCCGACATTGAGGGTTCTCTAGTTTCATTTTATAACTAACCACGAATGGCTGTAGCCTTAAACATGGGTTTAAATACTATTAATTAGGCTATTGTATCCTAAAAGTAATTAAAAATAAATAAATTGCTCAGAAAGGATGGCGAAGGCTCTGGAATTAAAATATGGATTTTTTAAATATAATTATGTTGGTTTTTATACATTGTCTTCTCGAGGATGTTGTCGAGGCGACTAAGGAATTGCATAAGGGAAGCGCAGCAGCGTTCTCCTTTAGGATTATAACTTCATCACCTTGGGGATGACGTTGATGCGCCGGCCAGACGGGTTGGGGAGGCCTGATTGATGTTTTATAATGTATTCCCTTAGTCGCCTTGTACGACATCCACGGGAAGAATTGGAGTGGTCCTATTCTACTCTACCGGAAACCACACGGCAAAATCAAAAGTAAGTTAAATCTTTTTTTTCTATGCCAATTTTTTACATACAATGGCCTACGTAAGACAGGACTTTACCAGCAAATATGGTTTTAATAACCCCGCCGTTTAGCACAGACAGCTAAAACTGGGAGAAACTTCACTGCAAATAAGAAGGGAGCCAAATATAACGATCTGTAAACAAACTCTAGCTGACTTCAGACTCGGTCGGGCTGAAATAGACACGAGTTTCAGCTTGTTACAAACTATACTAACACAGTACACGGAGTACTAGTATGGTCACTGTAATGTAGAAAGCTCATAACGCATAAATCTTAAAAAAATACCATGGGTTCAATACCGAAGCTTTGAGCTGACTTATATTTCAGTATATAAACTACTACTAATAAATTGGGATATATAATGTAATAGTATATATGAACATATGTATATATACGAGTATCTTATATGTTATGTGTATGAGTTTATGTTTATGTAATATGTATTTTCAAACTTTATTAAAAGTACATTTCTTTATCAAATTTGGTACTAACCGCATTATACTTGTCCTTTCGGTTACTCTAAGGTTGACTGGAAGAGATCCCTAAGTGGGATAAGTCCGCCTTTGTACACAGTTTAATTTCTATTTTATTATTGTTGTTGTTGTTGTTTTTGGTACAATAAAGCGTTTACATACATACATACATACATACATACATACATACATAGATACATACATACATACATACATACATAGATACATACATACATACATACATACATACATACATACATACATACATACATACATACATACATACATACATACATACATACATACATACATACATACATACATACATACATACATACATACATACATACATACATACATACATACATACATAAAGCTCTAATATTTATAAAAATCATTTATTTTTTAAAAGCTGTGGAACTCAAGGCAGTGCTCAATTGTTGATTTGAACAGGATCTTGTTTACCGTGAACCGCCATCTTAACCGAGCGCAACATAAGAGTAAACTTGTTCTCTTAAACTAACTCAATTGGTTTCAAAGAATCCTAGAAATTATTAGCAATACAGCAATCAAGACAAAATTCCACTTAGTCTACTTCATCATCAGTCTTTAAGAATCCATTGCTAGACATAGGCCTCTCCCAAGGTGTCACTGATCCCGATCTTCGTTTCTCCGCATCCAGTCAATGACAGCAGATCGCTCCATCTACCTGGGGAAATTCCTAGACTACCGTGGTCTCCATTCTGAACTTCACACAACTTTCCAAGCTAAGTCAAAGACTTAAGTCCTTTGGCAGATGAGCTCTTTTCGGTTCCTTAAAGAAACTCCGAGCATAATTTTTCCATAGCTCGTTGGGCAACTTATTCGCATTTCCATTTTCATTCAGAGAGTTTACAACCCCACATATGAGGATTGTCACAACTGTACGATAGCTACACTGTAAAAATGTTATAACAAGAACGAAACCAGGTAGTTTTATTATAAACTTTCTGCTGACGTGTCGGAGGTGGAGTTCCGACGGAATTCTTGTTTGAAATAACGTCGGTAAGCAACTATTGGTACACAGTGGGGGGGCCGGGGGGTCAGAGTCATAATGTAAAAGCCTCTTGGTAATAATAACATTTAGTATGAAAGATACGATGTTAGTTAACCAAGAGTACGAATGGAGGGCGGAGGACTGGGTTTGGAGCCGTTCATTGGGGAAGGCCTATGTCCAGCAGTGGACGTCTAAGAACTGATATGATGCAGATTACATCTTATCTTATTAATCTGCATGACTTTAAAATGAAATTGTAACTGTATACATAATGCTCACGCCTTGGTCCTAGAGGGGTAGGCAGCGATGATGCATCGCCACTTTGCGCGATCCAACGTCGCAAAGCGACTTTCCTTCGTCCACTTTTCGGTCCGGGATACAGCGTGATGTGTGCCGAACAACATCGCCGCCTTTATGTTGAGATACATTGTATTAACACGGTTAGCTAGGGAAATAATTGTTCACCTCCTCAGAGCCGGCACGGATGTTCCGGGATATGAAATAAGAGGCTATTTTATGTTGTATATTATTATCCACTCCAACTCTTCCCGTGGATGTCGTACAAGGCGACTGAGGGAATACATTATAAAACATAAATCAGGCCTCCCCAACCCATCTGGCCAGCGCGGGGAGTGTAGGCCAAATACTCCGTCTGTCTCCGGCAGATAAGAGAGGGTTGTGCTCCTGCCGGGGAGACAAAAATAACCTGATGATGATTATTATTGTAACAATACTTTATAACTAATTATAAGATTGTGATGAGATGATGATGAGACTAAATAAACTGGCAGACACACGTATTTCTAATCAACCTACATTTTTTTATTTCCGTCAACAATTATAAATTTCATGCAATGGACCCCATCCACCACTAGCCAACTAGATAAGGCAGGTGTAATCAATCTTCGGGCCAGGGCACCTGTCCGCTCAGATATTCGTTGCGGCCCGCAGTTCGACGGAATTGGAACTAGTTTAGGTGAAACGAAATGTCCGGTCACTGCAATTCTCTTTTTATCTCTTTCGGTTTCAATTCTGTAGATTGGTAATGTTTTGGAGGCTTTGTGGTTGTTTTAAGTGGTATTCTCTCTGGATACCACTGTCTATCTTTTCACAATGGTTTCTCAGTTTATATAATCAACTAGGTGTTGCCCGCGACTACGTCCGCGTGGACAACTTAACATCACAAATTATTATATATTTTCCGTCGGAAAGGGATGCTTTTTCGGGATAAAAACTATCCTATGTCCTATTCCATGAAATAACCCATATGTGTGCCAAGTTTCATCCAGTGGTTGAAGCGTGATTAAGTAACAAACATCCAAATATCCAAACTTTCGCATTTATAATATTAGTATTTATTTATAATATTAGTAGGATCAGTGAAGTTATGTGAGAGAGTGAGGAATAAAGTGATACGTGAGAAGTGTGGTTTGAAAGATGGTGTGTAGTTACGAAGGTAGGTTGCGTTGGTTTTGATAGAGCGTATCAATTAAAGAATAGTGACAAAAGAAATTTACAATGCCAATGGGGAAAGAACTACAGCTAGAGGTCGTCCTAGGAGGACATTCAAGGATCAAATTAGTAACGTCCTCAAAAGGGCTGGGGTCCGCAGTGAGAAAAATAAAATGAGCTGTATGAAAAGGTTGATGAATGTGAGTCAGGCTAGTGAGGTGTGTCAGGATAGCGCAAAGTGGCTTGCTTACACCTCTGGGACCAAGGCGTGAGTATTATGTATGTATATATATTCAATGAGATGGAAGACATTGTATAAATGTTTATACGATGTTATGTAAACAATATATTAATTTAAATAATTTTGAAAATATTATTACAACCACATTTACAATATACAATTTCAAGTTACAACTAATATACAATTAAAAGTTACCACATATAAACGAGTTGATAGTTTTTCGAGACTAGTACAGGATATACAAAACAAGATATTTTTTTTATTCCTGATGGGTTCACGCTTGACCTCAACCACACCTGATGGTAAGTGACGATGATGTCTAAGGTGGAGCGCGCTTACCCAGAAGATGCCTATTTGCTCTTCCTTTAAAAAGATCCAAGTTATACTTGTCCGGAAATACCGAAGCTGGCAGGGAGTTCCATTCCTTAGCAGTTCGCATTATGAAAGAGGAAGCAAAACGCTTCGTGCGAGAACGCGGTATGTCTACTACATAAGGATGAAGTCCCTCCCCACGCCTGGTAGTCCGGTGACGGAACGGAGATGGGGGAATCAAATTGTGCAATTCCTGGGCACACTCCCCAAAATGTAACCTGTAGAAAACCGAAAGACAGGCCTATTTATTATTATTACATCAAACCTGTATAAGAAAGCACAAAGTGTAGTACATTGTTGCTTTAACAAGTTAGAAGTCATAGTCCTGGAGACAGAGCCTTAAGAATTAGACTTGCCGTTGTGACATATATAATACATTTTTTACGACTAAATCCGAGGATTTAAAATTAATTGACATAGAATAAAATCGCTGCCGTCCTTAGCATGACCAACGTAATCGAATTTGTTGTGAAAATTGAGTTAATAGCATATTCGGAATCAGCGCAACGAGATCTTTAAGAATCAGTGGTACAATTTCTGAGATATTGTTTACTTTCCCGGTTTTTGATAAGCATAACCATCGTAAATGCATAATGCCCATCCTCTTTACTAATCATATCCATCACAGAATAATTAAATATACAAAAAAGATAATTCATACAAAAGCGACGGTCAATAGGTACAATAATATTAAAATAATTAAAATATCGAGTTCTGGAGTGGAGACCGCGGATCGGCACTCGAAGGGTAGGACGCCCCGCCGCCAGGTGGACCGACGACCTAAAGAAGGTGGCCGGTAGCGGCTGGATGCGGAGGGAGGAGGACCGGGTGTGGTGGCGTTCGTTGGGTACGGCCTATGTCCAGCAGTGGACGTCTAAGGGCTGATATGATGATGATGAATTAAAATATCTCTGTTAGTTTCCTTAAGACAGCATAAAAATGAAAAAAAAAACTTTAGGCGCCGTTTTCTCGAAACTGCTCGCGACGCAAGTGCTATGCTAAGGCCGGCAGATCGTTTCGCAATGCGGTCTGCATTTTTTTAATCTTGCTCGCACCTGCCTGGGTTTTAACCCTGTTATTTTTATTGTTGCAGCTCAAACTACAACGCCAGACAACCAGACAGTGCAGCACATGTTACCTCTGACGGTGACACGAGCAGAGCTGGCGGGCGAGCTAGTATGCGAGGTGTCGTCGGCAGCTTTAGACGAACAGATAACGAGAAGAATTCAATTGGATGTGAAAGGTAAGTTTTACTATCAACTGCTTAGCATTTTGTTGACAGAACGAAAGCACTTTAGTAAATATTTTATAGAAAGGTAGAAGCAGAGAATACTAAATATTACTCCCTCCCCCCCCCACCCCCAGGTCAACGTCGCTCGCAAAATAGTCGGCACCACCCGCCGGTACTAACTTTGAGAAATCGACGCTATAAGTTAGAAAGTAAAGCACTTATTTTATTGACGTATAACGTTGTCCCTCTCTCGATCGACTATGATCGCACGCTGGGTGTAGCAGCCCTACAATATTTACTAGAAGACTATTCAAATAGTTTATTATAAATTACAAGATTAATAGATTATTACAGTCATCCTTCAAATTATAGAATTATATTAATTGAGTACGATTAAAATTAACAGGACAATACATATTGCCGCGTGGTTTCCGGTAGAGTAGAATAGGACCACTCCGACTCTTCCCGTGGATGTCGTACAAGGCGACTGAGGGGATACATTATAAAACATCAGTCAGGCCTCCCCAACCCGTCTGGCCAGCGCGGGGAGTGTAGGCCAAATCCTCCGTCTGTCTCCGGCAGATGAGAGAGGGTTGTGCCCCTGCAGTGTAGACAAAAATAACCTGATGATGATGATGAAATTGAATCTTAGATGGGTTCAATTTGTCCTACGAAATTGAAGCAATGGACATTATTAGTGAATAATATTCCTTTTCTTAAAAAAATCCCTTTATTCCAAAATCGTGAAAATATTGCAGTAAATTTTTTTCAGAACCTTTATTTTCAAGACTGCATCGCAAAACTCAAAAATTAATCTTCCCTCGGCCACCTCCAGTAAATTTACATACAATTATAATAAGCCTTGGAAAAAATCATCCGGCGAAGTTAATTCTGAGTAATGGAGACTCTAAATCACACTGAATTTTGAGGAAACGCCGCTGAGTGTCGGGGGAGATTAAACTATTATAACTTTTATTTATGGCGGGGTTGAGAAGCCCTGGAGTTTAGGTGCGAATGGGGTCTAATTCACTGATAAATTGAGATAATTGGAGATATTTAGGTATTGATTACATATCAGCCTTTAGACGTCCACTGCTGGACATAGGCCTTCCCCAATGAACGCCATCACACCTGGCCCTCCGCCCTCAGCATCCAGTCGCTACCGGCCACCTTCTTCAGGTCGTCGGTCCATCTGACGGCGGGGCGTCTCACCGTGCACGTGCCAATCCGTGGTCTCCACTCCAGAACTCCACTCGGCCCCAACGGCCGTCAGTTCTGCATCAGATGTGGGCCTCCTACGCCACATATGCTTGCTAATCCTTTGGACTATTTTTGTCATCTTCGTTCTTCGTCGGATCTCTTCATTACGAATCATATCCTTCAAGGAAACCCTGAGATGCCCGGATAGGCACGCATCCGCGGTCTCCACACCAAAACTCGTCTCCCCGAATGGCCTTCGGTTCTGCGACAGATGTCCCCCCCCCCCCCCCCCACAGTCACTTCAGCTTGCTAATCCTTTCGGCTCTGTCGGTTACCTTCGTTCTTCGTCGAGGTATTGAGATAAGATGCGAGTAAATCTTTTCCGATCACCTTGCTAGCTTAGTTTACTGGGTAAGTATTTCGGATAATATCCTTCGGACTTCAAAGTCTTTTCGTACTACGTTAAACATTCTAATAAACATTTGGCGTTTAACAACGATAGTTAGACCCCAATCGTTTATTAGAGTATGTCACGTGACCCGGTACAGAGTACAAGAAAACCCCCTGGTCATTGGACTTCAGCACCAGGGATCGTGGGCTCGGTTACCACTGGGGATAGACAAGTTTATACTTATAATTTTTACAAGTTGATCCCATACTAGATTTTTCAATTCCTTTACTGTCCGAGCGGCGCAGATGTGGAATAAACTGCCGACGGTCATTCGAGATAGTACGTCGGTGAGATCCTTTAAAACTAAACTAAAAGAGCACTCACTATCTGTCTCACTCAGTATAATATGATATGTATGTATTTATGTATGTTTATTATATTTATTATTATATGTAATATGTATGTATGTATATATATATATATGTAAAGTAGTTTCAGTATTTAGTTATTATGTAGTATATTATGCACTTTTTGTCCCCTCGCTCTTAGTGCCTTGTCTCACACCCTGTATGGTTGGCTGGAAGAGATCTCTTTTAGAGATAAGCTCGCCTTTGTACACAAAATTTGTAACTGTATTTACTTTTATAATTTGTGCAATAAAGAATATCATATATGTTTATATTTGTGAAATGTCCTCTCCTTAGTACAGGATAAAATCCTTGTTTGAGCGCAGTACATTTTATTTTTTATTTTTGATGGATATACGTCAAGGGGTATCACGGAGCGAAAAGCGGACGAAGGAAAGCCGCTTTGCGACATTGGATTGCGCAAAGTGGTGATACATCGTCTCTGCCTACCCCTCTGGGATCAAGGCGTGAGTATTATGTATGTACGCTTGACCTATATATCACCTCATGGCGACGATAAGGATATAGTCGTATATAGAATTTAATTTCAAAAACATGAAAATAAAAAAGTTCCAAAATTGAATTCAATCCATTCTGTAGTTTTCTAGTTATCCGCCGGACATACAGACCGATGGATCAGTTTTCTATAAGGTTATCCGTTTTAACTAATCCCTAAAAACAGACTCTACGTTGAAAACAGTAACATTATAAACAATTTGAGGTTCGCTAAAACTTCCTTTAAACATTTAATGGTTGGCAACTACAGTGTTTTTCCCAATTTTCCCTTATCTTGGGAGAAACGTTGTCCGGGGTAATTATCCCCATTAATTACCCAGTATCGGGGGAGGGGTGGGGGGTGTACTTAATGAAAATTTATTCCCTGACGAAATTAAACGCGAAAAAGTGGACGATGTCTAATGTCGCCGATGTTAAAGGAAAGATAAATATAGATACGAAAATACAGGGATAAATCTGCGCTTGGATATTTTTAAGATTAGCTTAAGACTTTGGGAATAACATGCTTTTAAGGGTGAAAATCATGATGGTGGAAAAAATACAAAGCTATTAGTAACAAGATGGTTTTACAATTTACTTTTACTAGAATTTTTTGACTAACAATTTGGTGGTAATAAGAATAGTAATTAATTAAGTTAGATATAAGATTGCGACTCCCTTGCAGGGTCGTGTTGTGAAATGTAACACTTGTAACTAACGATCTCTATGTACTACTAGATGGAGCGTTCCAAACAATGGCTCTGTTCCACGCAAGTAGCCACAACTCTTTCACATTCAAAAATCCGCAACTTACCAAAAGTGGTATTCTATTGGGGAGGCAGTGGATGTATTTAGGCTGATGATGATGATGATGAATTAAATGTTCTGCCTAGTAACTGCACAAGTTTCATTGTGAATGTGAGAGTTGTGGCTACTTGCGTGGAACAGAGCGATTGTTTGGAACGCTCCGTCTAGTAGTACATAGAGATCGTTGCTTGTAACACATGATGCCATAAATAAATATGAGTTACAGTAGGCTCAAGAGACACAGCAACGACTAAGGGCCGCCATCTTGTCAAATTTGACATAATGACGTCGATTTGATGTGTAAAAAACTATCACTTCTTAAAGTGGACCGATAGGTAAAGTGGACCGATGAGTAAAGTGGACCTATGGGGAAAGAGGACCGAAAAGGAAAGTGGACCGAAGAGGAAAGTAGACGGAAGAGGAAAGTTGACCATTTGGACAAGTAGACCGATGGGGAAAGTAGACCGATCGCTCCGGATGGATTTCCCGGATTAGAATAGGGCCACCCCCAATCTTGCCGTGGGTGTCGTCATGACGACTGGGGTTGCACCAGGGACGGGCAGCGTTCTCCTGTGTATATTACGATCATTACTGCGATCAGCAATCCGTCTGCCAAGCGCGGTGATTATGTCAAACCCCCCAATGACTGCCCACCAAAAGAGTCATTATAATGGAGAGGCTTATAATAATAATAAATATCTCAGACATTCACACCAATTATCCAGTCCCAAACTAGGCAGAGCCTGTGCTATGGTTACTAGATAACGGATACACATACTTAAATAAATATATAAACATCCAAGATTTGGGTACAAACATTCATATTCATCATACGAACATTTGCCCCTAGCGGGATTCGAGCCCGCAACCTCCATGTTATGTTATGTTCAGCATTAGACGTCTGTCTGATGATGAAATCTTTATTCGTCTTTACCTAAGCGCACTGCTAGTGTATGAGACCAAGTTCTAAAAAAACCGGCCTCAAGTTTCAAGCCACTTTTGACCTCCCGTAACCCTATTCTAAATTGAATTCATAATTTTACCCAAGTAATTATATATATATTCTTATGTATTCAATTTCAAAACCGTGTCTTTAATATGAGATTCAAAAGTACTTGACAGGTATTAACGATCTTTAGCCCACTTCTAGTCAAACAAACACATACGGAATATATGTTGATTAATAAAAAATATTAAATTTCTTAAGAGGGAGTTGAGTAAGCCTCTACTATATAAAAATCCTCCGATTCGGCTTCCATCTTTTAACCTGCCAAGTTCATATTAATGGGTTTGAAGTGCTACTCTAGTGCCTCTGGCACGGTTGCCGAGGCGCGGCTGAATACTTGAACGCTCAATACTTATAGTACATACTCGGTGGAAAAATATAGTTCCTTCATCGAAGTTCTTTGAAATTGGCATGGAGTTATGAGATTTTATATTTTTGTCGGCATAAATGTATCCAACGAGAACTTGACCCATTCTTGACTTCTTAGTGGGATAATATTTACAATTGTTATATCGTACACAATACTTAAAAAAACTGAAACACGACTACGAAAAATATATAATTTAATATAGTATATTACGTACGGTATATATATTGTATTATAAACTATATATGTATGCATAGGTATGTATTTAAGTATATTTGTATGTAAATTCAATTGTGTAATATTATTACTAAGTATTTACCATGTTCTAAAATTATAAATTTCGCTTCTTTCACCTGCAATACTCTGTCGCTATGTCTTTCTTATTTTCCTTCTGAAAGGTTGCCTGGAAGAGATCGCTTTAAGCGATAAGGCCTTGGTACACTTTCCAAAAATCTGCACCTAATTTGTATGCAATAAAGAGTCTATCTATCTATAAACAAGTTTTTATAGTCATCACTCAGCCGAAATATGTCCACTGCTGAACATAAGCCTCCCCAGTAGAATTCCACATTTGCACCGTGTTTTTTTTTTGCCCCAAAAGAGTGACATCTGCTTTTACGTGAATATTTCTATTAATAATGCACGTGTAGAACTCTCAGGTGTCGATATTGCAAACTATTTTAAATATTCAGTATTTTGACATGAATTGAAACAAAAACAAACAAAAAAACTATATATAATTGAGTTTTGTTTGTATTGGAAGTTTATGAAGCAATTCTAGGCGCATATTGTGCCGTTTTTATTTAATCAAAAATGATAATAGAACCCACAAAAAACAATTTTTAACCGCAATCAGCTTTATTTTTAATATTTTTTCTAGCCTGATGTAGAACTTCTGTCTTGTACATATAGATACCTTATACCCATTCAAGTTCGGCCTAAGTTTGGAGAAAACGATTTTAATTTACTGAGGTAAAACTTTCAAAATAAGGTTTGCACTTTGCACAAAAAAGTTAAATAAAGGAAAAATTTTAAATTCCAGATTTCGTTTTCGTACTCAACGTTCTCCTCTATCTTTTATGCCAGTTACAGAATTTATACTCCACGTTATATTAACTTGGATATTCTTCTTTGTCGCCAACAATAGCTCCCATTTGTCTCAGTGTTGAGGACAGAGATAACAATTGAATTACTTACCCACCATTTGGTTTAAATCCGCCATTTTGTCTGGGCTTTTTTTTTAAATGCCACAAACAGAGGTGTTATGATGCTGTGCAGTTTTATCGAATTATTAAAAACTTGCTTTTTGGCAAGGACAAAATAGACTGCGGTCTTTAGAAAAGAACTGGAACCTGGTACCCACTAATAACCCAAGTGGACAATGAAAATAACTTATTAAGCAGAACAATAGTTACTATGGTTGCCATAGTGGGTGGGTACTATTAGTGGATGGGTACTATTAGTGGGTGGGTACTGTTAGTTAGTGGGTACTAAAAGGCTCATAACGTCGAAAATACAGCTACTCATGATTTGTTAAGCTACCATAGTTACCATTGTTCGATTTAGGTAATAATACTGCCGTGTGGTTTCCGGTAGAGTAGAATAGGACCACTCAAACACTTCCCGTGGATGTCGTACAAGGCGACTAAGGGAATACATTATAAAACATCAATCAGGCCTCCCCAACCCGTCTGGCCAGCGCGGGGAGTTTAGGCCAAATCCTCCGTCTGTCTCCGGCAGATGAGAAAGCTCCTGCAGTGGATACAAAAATAACCTGTATTTGTAACCAATATTTAGTAAATAATTAAATGTTCTGAGTAGTAACTGCACAAGTTTCAAAGTGAATGTGAAAGAGTTGTGGCTACTTGCGTGGGACAGAGCAATTGTTTGGAACGCTCCATATGAGTATGTATTTATTTCATCATCATCATCATCAATCAGGTTATTTTTGTCTGCACTGCAGGAGCACAACCCTCTCTCATCTGCCGGAGACAGACGGAGGATTTGGCCTACACTCCCCGCGCTGGCCAGACGGGTTGGGGAGGCCTGATTGATGTTTTATAATGTATTCCCTTAGTCGCCTTGTACGACATCCACGGGGAGAGTTAGAGTGGTTCTATTCTACTCTACCGGAAACCACACGGCAGTATTGTATTTGTATTTATTTATGACGATGATATTTATATGGGTATACACTTACTGGTATAAACTATACTCCTTTATTTAACTGCACAACCTACCTTTTTCTGTTATTCTTATCCTCTATCCAAAGGTTGTTTGAAAGCTTTTAGCGATAAGACCGCCTAGATGTACATATGTAAGTTACTTTTTTTTTTACATGCAATGAAGAGCAATTGAATTGAAGACAGAACCTCTTCATTATATTAGCATATCACTTAAGCTGGCTGGGACCAAAATGCCTATTATCTTTTTGAAAAGAAAACTAAAACAATAAAGAGATAAGCAATTAAATGGTGAAATGTTCCCAAGTAGATCCGAAGTCAAAGGGGCAAAGTTGGAGCTAATACGACAAATGGCATCTCGCCGCAGACATTTGGTTACATTAGGGGAGAAAGGTCAAATCGATTTTGGCTCTGGACGTTTGCTGGAATGGTTTTGTCATCCCACTCATATATCGGATGATAAGAAAATGTCTATGGAGATTAGCATGCTCTGTCATCATCATCATCATCATCAGTCTGAAAGAGTCCACTGCTGGACATAGGCCTCTCCAATCACTGCCAGCCTCCTTACGCAGATCGTTGCTCCAGCTAGCCACGGGGCGATTACGCTTGCCCAGCTCTGTAATGAAAATAAAAATATTTCATTCTTCATTCAATGAAAAAGAGAAAAAAATTAAAAGTTATGAAGCTTCCAAGTTTTCCGAAAAACATGAGACTTTATGGACAATACATCGCGCGCGCGGAGTTCGATGACCGGCCGCACCGCCGCGCCGCGCTCCCCGCCACACATAAAGTAATATCAAAAGAAATTTTAGTCATCAAAATAAAAAAAACATAATTTTTTTTTCATGAATGATTTTTATTGTGATACTAAGTTATGCTGGTAAATAATAATAAAATAATTTGTTCATCTCTCCAAAAAATATACATACAATAACTCCGCCAAACTGTATAATACAGTTTGTTGGCAGAAATTGCTCTCTTACTTTATACACATCTATGGCAGAGAATACTAAATATCACTACGCAATGGTGAATAGCAAAGCAAATTATTAACCTTTATTAACCAATAAGTTTTTAATGTTGACAGTAAAAATATTAACAGTTATTTTATTATCAATAGTTATATATATTTTTGTCAAAGTCATTTTTGTATGACATAAGTATCGCAATACGCGTTCTTGCTACAATTGGGGTCAATCTACTTCAATGCAAATATAGGCATATATAATTCCAGCAAAAGATCAACACAAATTCGGTCTCGATTTTAATCAAGTTCTGCCCCGTTCTTACTAAATTCGGACCGGATCGGGCCGAACTAGTTCACGACGCAAACAAACACGGATATTGGAATCGGACAAGTTCAGATATTAATTGACAATTTACTGGGAATTATTGTGGCTCAATTGGTCGGGGAGACAGGGCTGTATTCAGTGGTTAGTTTACTTGAATTATTATTATTATTTATAATGTAAGTTTTATTGAAATGAAATGAAAGTTTTTAATTCGGAAAACAATGATCCATAAATTGTTAGTAAGCACATAAGAAAAATAAAATAAAGTAAAATAAAAACATGTTAGTGGGCCTGATTCTGAAGGTACAATGTTAAAATTAGACAGCACTAAAATTGTTGTCATCCCTGTCGTACGGTATTATGAAGATAACGACGAAACTAATTTTAGTGCTGTCAAATTTTAAATGTGTGCCTTTAGAATCGAGCCCAGTATCAATACAATTAAGATAATAAAACTAAAACTTACATTACTACATTATTACTATTGACAAGCACCTCCACCCAATGCCGTGTGAAGGGGCTGTCAAATCTTTCGGCTATACATTTCAGGATGCTGTTAGAGCTCCCGCGCATTCGGTACATTAAGGAGGCCGCTTTTTTGCGCATGATTGCATAGAAATCATCTGTGTGTGTGTCCGCAAACATGCCTGACGCGCTACAGAAGCGCGTCAGGCATGAATAAAATGTTTTTAAAGCGCAAAAACAACCGAGGAGGCGGTAAGGTTTTGTTAATTTGCTATATTTTCGAAGTTACGGGAAGAATTAGATAATTCTCACGCTTTGGTCCCAGAGGAGTAGGAGAGACGATGTATCGCCACTATGCGCGATCCTGACACACCTCACTAGCCTCAGTTACATCCATCAACCTTTTCATGCACCTCCTTTTATTCTTCTCACTGAGAACCCGAATCTTTTTGCGGACCCGAATCTTTTTGAGGAGGTGACCAATTTGATCCTTGAGCGTCCTCCTAGGACGACCTCTAGCTGTAGTTCCTTCCATATTCACGCTGTAAATCTCTTTTCTCATTCTCCTTTCACTCATACGCTCTAAATGTACAAACCAACGCAATATGCCCTTCTCTACCTTCATTACTGCATCTTCTTTCAAACCACATTTCTCGCATATCACTATATTCCTGATTCTGTTACATATTTTTCTTAATGACCTTATCTCAACCACATTTATCCTGCCATACGTTAGCGTAGGAACCAGAACAGCACTATGCACAGCCATCCTTGCCTTTTGAGACATGATCTAGCTGCACACAATGCTATTTACAGCTCCATTCACTACATTTCCTTTCTTTACTCTAATTTCAATATCTTCTTCAACAAGCTGTTATTGATTATACAAAACCTCTTAATATCGTCGAATTTATATTCCAATTAATTGTCTACTTAATACGGTCCTGTCGTACACTACGTTGCAAAATTATATGCCGGCCGGTCCCCTATATTTTACATATAAGGGCACATTAAGCCAGCATCACTTAACTAACTTCAGGCTCTACACTGTCGAGCAATTTTCAGAGCCCACCCGATAAATTGCGAGACCATATAGCTAATAAGTGGCAAGATAGTGTATTGTAGAGTTGAACGGCTGTCCATAGATTATCGATAGGTTATCGATGTTTTTTTTACTATAATTTGTAGCTGGAAAGGCAAAATTACTGAAACGTCAAAATAAGATTTTATAGCAGAGAATTTTAATTTTTATCTTAACATCCGACTTTGATTTATATTGGTTCACTCAAGTCAATATATTTTATCAAAATAAAAAATAATTAAATATAAATGTAATTTTTTTAAATACAAATTATTTATAGTTAAAAAAACCGAAGTTGCTGCTGCGCGCTCTTGTTCAATCTCTTGGTCGCCTTGACGACAGCCACGGAAAGATTGGAAGTGGCCCTATTCTAAGCCGGGAACCACACGAGATGTCCGACATGTTTCAACCACGCCCCCTGGAGGTGTTTATCAAGCCAAAACATGAACCAATCTTCAACAGCCCCCTTACTTTAGAAACCACTTTCTTATTCACATAAACTGCACTCCTTATAAAATTTTATTAAAAAAAATATTTGTATCTATATTACGTTCCAAAACAATAGTCGTATGAAAACATTGACGTTCTATAAAATTGAGGAATTTACATGTACGTCGTCGTGACTAATGTTTTTAATTATTTAATTTGTTTTTAATTAATTTGTCATTTTTTTTTTTACTATTTAACCAAATTTAATGATTATTATTTTTTACGCATTCAATATGTATGAGTACTTATTTATGTATGATGTGTATTTAATTATACTAATAAATGAACTATGAACAAACGCATTTGCGTCTCGAAAACCAAATAAATAATAGATGGTGTTCCTAAGTGGACCGCAATGCTTACATGGTAATACAAATGTTTTTGCTGGTGGTTTCATATATATGTTACCTAGACGCAAATAACGTTGGTTTTCGTCGGTCACTGCTGGACATAGGCCTTCCCCAATACTGCTCATGGAGGAGTTTTGCCCATAATGGTCATACGGGGGAGACCTCGCACCGGTGACGCTGCTGCCCGCCACCTGTCTTTGGTATTTATGGCTAAGTGAGCGGTTGCATGGTTATACTGCCATTGTCGGTCGCCAGGGCCTCGTTACTCAATCAGCAGGAGGCACCGCGTGCAAGTGAGGTTGGTATTTGCAGCACCGGATGTCCTTGCACTCCCTTATTTTACTAATACTTAAAAAAATAAACCAACTAACTTTTCCTTTATCGACATAAAAGAATAAAGAATGAAGAATGAATTTTAATTTTTTTATTTTATTTATTAGGTTACCAACAGGATGTACATCAATCAAATTGTTGCTTAGGGGAATCTTACAATTGTACATTGGCCAGATGCCACCTCAATTATAGGCAACGACAGCATGCCTAGTTTGTGTTAGGTTCATTATAATTATACATACTAGTCTAATATTACACTTACCTATATATAAGTTAAATAAAATAAAGATTTTTTAAATGTTAATAAATTACATGGTCAAAGTAATACACTGTAAATTAAAAAAAAATTAACATTAAAATTAAATACAAAACAAAATAAAACATTGATAGTCAGAAATTAGGAAATAAAATAAAATACATGAAATAAATGAAGAATGAAGAATAAAGAATAAATATATGGGGACATTTCACACACGGGCACCTGCTCCCAAACTAGGCAGAGCCTGTAATATGGGTATCAGACAGCTGATATACATACATAAACACATAATCTATACATATAATAAAAGAGTAGAAAAAACAAAAGAAAAGCGAATCTGTACATTGAAGTTAAAAAAAAAATTTCACTGCCCGGACATTACCGTAAAATGGGGTGAATAGGCACAAAATCAAACTTTAGACTCAAATTTATCGATGTTATAGTACGAATTTAACATTGATAACCCTTTGCGAGTTGGTCCGGCCGCTCATACTTTACGAATATACCCAAAATACCCGAAAAAATCATCGAAAACCCAATGATTTTGGCCAAAATATGCGCTATCCCTATTCATGCTTGAAGTGGGGTGACTTGGGACGGTAAAGGGGTAAATAGGGAAAAAGTCGTAGGGTTGTCAAATCTTTATCTATAAATAAAGCCATATCTGAAATAGGTTCCTTAGTGTACAAAGTTATTTCTTAGTGCTAATTCCAAAATGATGTTTTAAAATAAAAAAAATGTTTGGTAATATTTCTTTAATAAGTATTATTATTACAAATCACAAAAGTTATATAATCGTACTGTTTGAGATCACAAATTCCCTATATCAAGTTCGTTATATTATATATATATTTATTATTTATATATATTATATAGTATTGAATCTCATCAGCGTTAAATCAATTTTCACATAGGAACAACATATTATCCCGCAGTAAAAAGTTACTTATTTTTGTTCCCGGGCGTTATACTATCTTCACAACAAATTTTATTAAAATCGGTTCAGTAGTTTTGGTGTGAAAAGACAACAGACAGACAGAGTTACTTTCGCATTATAATATTAGTATGGATAATATTATTTATTATAATTTGTCACTGATATAAAATTTCAGTCTGTTTAAATTATCAGAAATGAGTACAAATCTGAGTAGTTTCTTAGCTACAATATATCGGTTCAAGATACATATATAAAAATTTATAACAAATAAAAAGTGATAACCCTGTCCCTATACAAACCTTACCGTTTCTATTCGCCCCTCACTAGTCTCTATTTACTAAGTATGGCGTGCCTATTTAGACCATTGTCGTCCCTATTCGCCCCTCTACCGTACCTATTAACCTCTTGTCTTGACCAAATTTACAGACCTTTAGATATTTTGAATTTATACAGAAAGTACACAATATTCAGACTTATCTGCATTTGTGTAGATTCAACAATGTACAATCTAACATCTACACCACTCTTCAACTTCCAGAGACTTATATTTTTTCTTAAAAAGATAAAGTTTTGGCACACAAATAAACACAACATTTTTAGACCGTTTTTCAAAGACAAATTTTGACCATTTGTTGATAACTTCATTGCTTTCCAGTGTGGCTATTCAAAACACAATATTCTACCACACAAAAGTAATTTGCAACAATTGGTAGGTAGTTTTTTCTCATCTATTTATTTAGCTTAATATTTCGTTCCCGGTTTCGTCCCTATTCAGACCCCGATCCCTATTCACCCCATTTTACGGTACTGAAGACCAGTAGAGTCCAAAAATATAATTAAAAAATTTCTTATCTGTCTGTATGTATGTATGTATGTACGGGCTAATCTTGGAAACTGCTGAACAGAATTAGACGGCGTTTTCACTGTTTAATAGCTTTGAGTTCGGGCCTCATACTGGTGTAAGTCATATCTCAATAAAATGTCAGGATGCTGATATACAAGTTGACCTCTCATTTCATATCATTTGTATGAAAGTGTAGTTCAACATTACTGGTCGTTGCAAGAACTTGACAGAAAGTGATAGAGATGTTTTAAAGCTTATTTATAGATTTATTTTAGCTGATGTATTTCAGGTATTTTCACAAGTCTCGATACAAAAAGTTCGCTATTCGATAATTAGTGGCCCTGTATTAGACCGGTGATCGTCGACAATGTCAATATCGAAGCTGTTCAGGAGTACGTCTGCCTAGGACAGACTATATAGTTGGGTAGGATCAATTTCAAAAGCTGACAGAAGAATCCAGTTAGGGTGGGCAGTATTCGGAAAACTGCGTCAAGTCTTTACGTCACCTATTCCACAATGTTTAAAGACAAAAATCTTTAATCAGTGCGTCCTGCCTGTCATGATTACAGCGCGGAGACGTGGACACTGATGGTGGGCCTGATCCACAAGATTCAAGTGGCTCTGCGAGCTATAGAGAGGGCAATGCTCGGGGTCTCTATGAGGGATATGATTCGTAATGAGGAGATCCTATGAATAACGAAGGTGACCGACATAGCCGAAAGAATTAGTAAGCTGAAATGGCAGGTCACATCTGTTGTAGTACCGAACGGCCGTTGGGGCAGACGGGTTCTAGAGTGGGACGCGACGTCCCACGCGCAGGGTGGGACGCCCTGCCGCCAGGTGTATGGACGACCTGAAGATGGTGGCCGGAAGCGGCTAGATCTGTAGGGCGATGTGGCATTCATTGGGGAAGGCATGTCCAGTAGTTTGACAGACATTTTGTTGTACAGTTAATTGGATATGCAACATAGGAAGGGAATAGGAGGGGAAGAAAGTCGGATGGAAAAGAATAGAGGGATTAGGGTAAGAGAGGAAAGATGAGGGGGCAGTGGTAAATAAAGGGTGTAGGAAGGGGTGGGTTAAGGGAAGGGGGAGAGGTAGGAGTAGGGAAAGGGAAGGGGTGGGGGAAAGGGTTTTCAACGTTGTGAGAAGGGGATGGAGAAGGAAAGAAAGAAAGGGTATGGAAAGGACAAATTGGAGGGGGGGAAGGAAATATGACCTAATTTGCACAATATTAAAATATAAAAAAAATTATTGATTATATGATAATCTTTTAATTCATGATAAATGTAAATGTCAACTTTATTTTAAAAAAAGAGGCCAAGTGCGAGTCGGACTCGCCCATGAAGGGTTCCGTAGCAGCAAGTAACATAATATAAAAGTTATTGTAGTTCGTTGTAACTTTGATCGATGTTTTAATAATAGTATTGTGGTTTACGATTTATGACGTATTAAAAAAAAACTTTTTACTAGACACATTTTACCACTTTGGAAGTGTCTTTCGCGCAAATTATTCAGTTTAGAAAAAAAAAAAGCGACCAAGTGCGAGTCGGACTCGCCCATGAAGGGTTCCGTAGCAGCAAGTAACATAATATAAAAGTTATTGTAGTTCGTTGTAACTTTGATCGATGTTTTAATAATAGTATTGTGGTTTACGATTTATGACGTATTAAAAAAAACTACTTACTAGATCTCTTTCAAACCAATTTTCGGTGGAAGTTTGCATGGCAATGTACATCATATATTTTTTTTAGTTTTATCATTCTCTTACAGGGG
This sequence comes from Esperia sulphurella, assembly GCA_947086405.1. Classification (NCBI taxonomy): domain Eukaryota; kingdom Metazoa; phylum Arthropoda; class Insecta; order Lepidoptera; family Oecophoridae; genus Esperia; species Esperia sulphurella. The sequence goes on from OX352282.1 coordinate 8,584,190, forward strand.
CACACATTTTACCACTTTGGAAGTGTCTCTCGCGCAAACTATTAAAAATCTCAATATCATTTTTGAAGACCTATCCACACGTATGGGTTTGATGAAAAAAAAAATTGAGTTTCAGTTCTAAGCATGGGGAACCCCCAAAATTTAATGTTTTTTTATTCTATTTTTGTGTGAAAATCTTAATGCGGTTCACAGAATACATCCACTTACTAAGTTTCAAAAGTAAGTTCTTATAGTTTTGGAATAAAGTGGCTGTGACATACGGACGGACAGACAGACAGACATGACGAATCCATAAGGGTTCCGTTTTTTGCCATTTGGCTACGGAAACCTAAAAAACGGTGGTCCAACGGGCGAAACCGCCGCCGGAACGCTAATTATTACCCGACTTCAAAAAAGGAGGTTCTCAATTGGATAGTATGTTTTGTTTATGTATATTAATATTTTTAATGCATGACCAGATTAATAGATTTCTTTTAGGATTTAGTAACACGTAATACATAAGAATGTGTAATGTTCAGTTGTCCACGCGGACGCAGTCGCGGGCAACAGCTAGTATAATATATATAACCTAACTATGACTATATAAACCTAATTTAATGGGTACTGACCTATTCAGAAAATGATTGCTATTCAATCTCTTATTCTATTGATATTATTATCGATAAAACTGTATTACAACACTAAAAGTAATGGAGGTCGGAAATTTTACCACCTTGCAATATCGGCAAGGGTCGATAGATCCTCCAGGGCGGGGTAAACGCACCAGTGTTGGACAATATACGTATACGCTACATAAGCTCAAGTGATAAATGGTTTTATGGACTTCTCTGTTCTGCTGAGGATCGGCTGAGTAGTTTTTTTTCAAATCAAAATAGGGTAAAGTAGAGGAGTTTCTGAAAATATTTTTTTTTATTTAAAAAAAAAGATATATCAAGACGTTCTTCCGCCGTTGACCTTTAAATAAATAAACGTTACACACTCAAACTCCACACTAGGATTTCCTGTGGTGCGGGTGTTATGAACACAATCACAAACATCCAAGACCCGAGAACACGCATTTATCTGTCAGATAAATGCTTGCCCCAGCCTTGTTTCGAACCCGGGACTCCGAGCACAGCAGGCAGGGTCACTACCAACTGGGCTACGGAGCCGACATTTACCACAAAGATACGCACTGTAGGCCTGGATTGGCCGTCAGGTCGTGGGTTCGATTCCCGAAAACAGACTTTGTTTAAGTTGGTACCTATCTGGATGCTATATTTATTAGTGATTCATAATATCTTTGTCTAACAGCCGTAGGACACTAGAAAATCCTAGTTTGGGATTACGCCAAGTGAGATTCACATTAGCTGGTCAATTCATTTTAGATAATATTTTATATGTCAGAAAAAATTATCTCTCTTTTTGAGGCACTGTGACAATAATAGTTATAATACAAGAAATAAAAATAAACTTGTTTTACCAGGGTTAAGACTAAGTAAGGTCAGCAAATCGTTAACAGGGCAATGTATACGCTTCTACAACAAACTACCAGAGGAAATCTTAAATATGATGGACAGAAAGTTTAAGATTCACATTAAAAAACAACTTTGTAAGAAAGCCTATTATAAAGTAAACGATTATTTGAATGACAAAGATGCCTGGTACTAATGTTAATCCAGCTTCGCAAAAACTTTATTAATTGTATGCAAACTTGATTTTTAAAAGATGTGTTGCGTGAAGTTTGTTGCGCCGTTTCTTCTTCACAGCGCTAACACCTAGGAAGCGGTAGTCGATAAAAAAATGACGTGTATAAATGTACCAAGTGTACTCATATGCAATAAATGATTTTGACTTTGACTTTGTATGTATCTATATTCAAACAAAAAAAATATACAAATCCAATTTTATTTATTGTGCACCAATGCATATATGTCAACTATTATGAAACTGTAACATTGAAGGATGAATCTAGTGTACAATGGCGGCCTTATCGCTTTCAGCGATTTCTACCAGGCAACATTTGGGTGATATTTGATGTGTATCATCATCAGGTTATTTTTGTCTCCACTGCAGGAGCACAAGGTAGCGTAAATTCATGACCTGGGACTTGCCCTACCTTCACTGGTAGGTGTCTGCAGTTACCTCCGTTGATCCTCGCTTAGAGGAGTTGCGGGGGAGAATGGTGAGGTGGCGGGAATGTAGGAGCACAAGCCTCTCTCATCTGCCGGAGACATTCCCGCCTCCTCACCATTCTCCCCCCGCAACTCCTCTAAGCGAGGATCAACGGAGGTAACTGCAAAGACACCTACCAGTGAAGGTAGGGCAAGTCCCAGGTCATGAATTTACGCTACCTTGGGCCCCAGACAAAGTTAATTAAAGAAGTAAAGAGTCAAAGTAGGAAGAGAGTTCCCACTTCCCCTCTAGCAAATGGGAGTGTAGCAATGAAACGATGACCAGAGTGGTCACGTCGGGGGGTTGGGGGTTTTGGTATGGCCAAGATAAGCCTGGCCACCTAGTTGAACACCACGGACGTATTTAGCGCCTTTGTGACGCAGTGAGCTGTGACGGAGTAGCAGAAGGCTACTTCGTATAATAGTGCCAATAGTAGGCATGGCAAAAACGCTTGAACGCTCGGAAATTGTGACGGTTCGCAACCAGATCTCCATAGTATACCGGACGGTTCACGTAATTTAGATCCTCTTCTTTAGATTAGATCTGCCGGAGACAGACGGTGGATTTAGCATGCACTCCCCGCGCTGGCCAGACGGGTTGGGGAGGCCTGATTGATGTTTTATAATGTATTCCCTTAGTCGCCTTGTACGACATCCACGGGGAGAGTTGGAGTTTGATATGTGTAGTGTATCTTCATTCTGCGAGACCTGATGTGCTGCCACAAGGGTGTTTGTAAGCTCGTACCTGTAAACTATAAATTCGTACCGTGCTCTTTGTTGATGGTAACTGCCAACAGTTACCATCAGTTTAGCCTAATTTATATTACGACTTAGTGATTAATTAAACAATCCATCCGCTAGTCATCATCATCAGCTGATATACGTCCACTGCTGAACATAACAAAGGTTGTCTGGAAGAAATCACTTAAAGCGATAAGACCGCCTAAATTGTACTATTTGTAAATTCTATAACGTGTAACTGTATTTGTTTGTGCAATAAAGTGTATTGTATTGTATTACCTCCCCAATAGAATGACACTTTTGGTGGGCTGTCCATTGGGGGATTTGCCATAACCACCACGCTTGGCAGGTGGATTGGTGATCGCAGTAATAATCTTTATATACTATTGTAGGTGCCTTATTCTGAGCCGGGAACTACACGGCACCATCCATTAGCAAGTTTTTTTTATTATTTCTTGTATCCATAATATCCCTCTCCCCCGTTTCAATTACGTCCAAAAATAGTCTTCAAAGGTATATTTCCGTGGCCTGAGTATGTAGGGTCAAAGCCAATCAAGGGCCAGTAATTGACACGCCTACCCTATCTGTTACGTCGGTAGGGTCTGCGAACACGCCTTGGGTCTAATTCTTATAAATTAAGCGACATGCACAAGTTATAAGAATAAGCGGGTGACCCAAGGGACTTTAATATTTTACACTAGCTTTTGTTTCGTCCGCGTAAGTTTCGATATTTAAACATCTTGAATTTCAAAATAGATAATGATTAATTTGGTTTCCCATAGTATTGAGATATTTTTCGGGATAAAAACTGTCCTATGTTCTATTCCAGGACCTAACCTATTTGTGTGCCAAGTTTCATCCCGATCCATCCAGTGGTTGAAGCGTGATTGAATAACAAACTGGATGTGTACTGAACTTTCGCATTTATAATATTATACATTTACAATGTAAAGTCTTTTTCAAATTACATATGTAGCACGTTTGTATAAAATTTCGTAGTTATACCTAGCAAAATGAAATAAAAATAAATTAAATTTCAGAATGATTAAATTCGTACGGTAATTAAAACGGTATTTCTGTTTTTAAACCTATGAGCGGATTACCATCAGAGAGCGGATTGTTCAGGCCGTTGGTAGTAGGTGCTTTTACACATGTGGGAGTAGTGTGGGTAGAACGGGCGAAAGATAAAGTGGAATTCTTGCAACGCACGCACATTTTTTGTGCAACTATAACTTACTCGTATGTGCACTGCGAGGATTAACAATCTCGCGGTGAAACAGTCGCGATTTCACTCGTCTAATCCCGAGGGATACAGTTTCTGAACAAGCATCTGACGCGTGCGATTTCTCGCGCTATTTGCCACTAAATGCGTTACTCTAAGCTTGACTGAAAGTGATCCCAAAGTAGGATAAGTCCACCATTGTATATAATTTTATTCCTATTTGTTATTGTTGTTGTTACATGCGTACTTATTAAATTTGTCAAGGCACCTAATAAAAACAATCCTCACCGCTGTGCGTCTCCCACTTGTACCACAGTCTAATATAGGTAGTTGAATGTGATAATTGGACTCTTACTTATAGGGTAAAGGTGTCTGTTTTCGACTCTTGATGTACTTGTCTTACACTTAGTAGGGTAAAAATCGGCTGCTTGGTTATTTATGAATTTATCTGAAATTACTACAGAACTGCCGAACCGATTTTGAAAAATCTTTCACTGTTGGTAGGCTGTCAGCACAGAATATTAGGTATAACTACGTAGTTATAACTACGTAGTTATACCTAATATACTGTGCTGACAGCCTACCAACAGTTCTACGTAGAAGCGACACTCTATTCCCAGTGTAGCTCGCAAAGTAGAAATACCTACGGTTTTTTTATTTTGACGACCTCCGTGGCGTAACGGGGTACTGCCACGCCGGAGGTTGCGGGTTCGAATCCCGCTAGGGGCAAATGTTGGTATGATGAATATGAATGTTTGTACCCAAGTCGTGGATGTTTATATATTTATTTAAGTATGTGTATCCGTTATCTAGCAACTATAGCACAGGCTCTGCCTAGTTTGGGACTGGATAATTGGTGTGAATGTCTGACATATTTATTTTATTGACTGTTAGGCGGCACGAAGTTAGCCTGGTCAGCTAGTTTAATCTAGACAAGGAAATGAATTGAAATGTATTTATTTGCAAGAACAGGTTACTTACTTACACGTTAGACCGGTGGTCGTCAAATTATAAGTAGAGAACTCAACAAACATTCAGCCACCTTAAATTACAACGATCTCTATGTACTACTAGATGGAGCGTTCCAAACAATCGCTCTGTTCCACGCAAGTAGCTACAACTCTTTTACATTCACAATGAAACTTGTGCAGTTACTACGCAGAACATTTAATTATTACTAAATATTGACGCTACGGTTAAATAATGACGATATTTAGTAAATAATTAAATGTTCTGCGTAGTAACTGTACAAGTTTCAAAGTGAACGTGAAAGAGTTGTGGCTACTTGCGTGGAACAGAGCGATTGTTTGGAACGCTCCATCTAGTAGTACATAGAGATCGTTGTTAAATTAGCATGCAAATTGTAAATAGCTACAGCTAGAGATTAAAGTTCTAACAATTCGTTGACACTATAAATGTATTTTCAAGTACTTAGCCATTTGTACAAAGATTTTAAGAAAGACTTCACTTATATTTCTAGATAATGAATTATGAACAAAATCTTGCTTAGAAAATGTCCAAAGTTCTGCCTGACGTATAAATATAACAGTAATCATATTCGCGTATATTAATTATGTCTTTGTCTGATTTATTTCTAACTAGCTGTTGCGCGACTTCGTCCGCGTGGACAACTTAACATCACAAATTGGTATGCATTTCTGGTAGGAATGGGATGTTTTTTCGGGATAAAAACTATCCTATATCCTATTCCAGGACCTAACGTATATGTGTGCCAAGTTTCATCACGATCCATCCAGTGGTTGAAGCGTGATTGAGTAACAAACATCCAAATATCCAAACTTTCGCATTTCCTTTAGAAGAATACTTTGGCATTTGTCCATCTCGCCAAAAAAACAAACATTTCAAGTTTATCAAGTTACTAACATAGTTTTAAAGTATCATTGTTATTAACATTCTATGGGCAACGCCTGAATTAAATTATTTTTATTTTATTTTATTTTCAAAGCATGTTAACGCTTGTAACGAGTAAGTTAGCGCCGGTCCCTCCCTCACTGGCGAAGTCGTTGAGGTAGATACGTACCATGGGCCCGTCCGTCTACAACCGGATACCCGAGGACATAACGGACGCGTCTTCTACTCCATCATTTAAACTGAGGCTGAAGAAGTGGCTCGTCAACTTTCTACAGCTTTGACGAATTCTTGGAAAATTGTAAATGTAATTAATAGTGTTTAATGTTTATTCTTTAATATTGTATTATGACACATAATAACTGTATTTAATTTTTGATAATATTTATTGTTATGTTATAGGTATTGCTATACCTATAATTGCCAATTACCAACAATAAATGTCTATGGTCTATGGTCTCCCGACTGATCGAAAATGAGCTCATCAAGTAGCATTGCGAGCTCAATTGCATTGCAGTTTTTCATTGCAGATTGGTAGTCTATTTACTTATAGAACATCATTGGTATGATAATGAATGGCTTCTAAACTTTATTGTCATCATCATGTCAGCCCTTAGACGCCCACTGCTGGACATAGGCCTTTCCCAAGACAGCCCTACACCCGGTCCTCTTGAGGTCGTTGGTTCACCTGGATGCGGCTTTATTTGGCTGTAACTTTTTGTAGATAAATATGACTGAATATAGGATCCAGAAAGCAGTCACTAAAATTAAGTTATCAAGTCAAATAACTTAACTTTAAGTAAAAGAGAACGTGGAATACATGCAAACGCATCCTGAAAGTAATGAGAGCAGCTTGCTGCAATTCAGTTTGCTTCGTGTAATTATACTTCTACTGACAGAAAATATACTTACCGTGAACTTAATTTTGTTTATTAAAAACTAGGATCTCGACACGTTGTCGGTGGTTAAGTATCTCATTTTACCGTGGTAAGGAGTCAACAGATTTCACGTATTTCTCGAAATTTACCAAGCTGAATTTTGTAAAACTGCATTTCAATGTGTTTGTGACTGGAAGCCGCTCAACTATACTTTAATAGAAAAAATCTGAATTTAGTTTTGGAGAAAATTAATAGAGTTTAAAATGATTAATAATTTGAGAACCATATTACAGAAGGGGAGGGGAGGGGAAGGGGAGGGGGGGGGGGGAGGAGGGATCAACACTAAGTAATTAAAAAATTTCATAAAAAACAATAGTTTTATAGTAGACGTGAACGGAACTAGATTAATCGTAGAGAGAGCAGTATAGATCAAGTTATAAAAAATGTCACAAATCGTAGTATGATAAAGAGTCGTGGTAGTCTAGTTGGTTGTGCACTCGCCTCACGTTCATGAGGTCCTGGTACAAACCCCGCCCGTACCACTGAGATTTACGAAACTGTAGTACGGTTTATTTATAATACCACAGGCTTTTCGGTGAAGGAAAACATCTTGAGGAAACATGCTTATGTCAAGGTAGTAATTCTAAGGCGTATGTGAAGTCCACCAAATCGGCTTGGGACACCGTTGTTAGACAGGGGTTTGGGACAAAAGATCCTGAAGGGTCGGAGTATCGCCAGATCTTCCTGGCCCCGTAAAAGTATAAAATAGTATGAAAAAGCCCAGAGCAGATAATCCTAATATTATAAACGCTTCAACCACTGGACGGATCGTGATAAAAATTAGCACACATATAGGTTAGGTCCTGGATTAGGACATAGGGTAGTTTTTATCCCGAAAAAACATCTCATTCCTACAGAAAATACATAATAACTTGTGATGTTAAGTTGTCCACGCGGACGAAGTCGAGGGCAACAGCTAGTACTATATATTGCTATGTAAAGAAGCGATACTCACCTGCCCCCGACAGTTTAACGGCGCCCGCACACATGCACGCAATCGCACGTGTACGTATAGGTTAATGAAAAATGTTAGTATTAGGAAACTTATAATAAAACAGAGTTACTAATTTGTAATGAAGAGCGGTGCCTCCTAACACAGACTTACCAAGTCTAAAAGGAGACATCAGCCCCCAAATGTTTTCTTATGATTACTCTTGTTTAACGAAAATAAATATATTTTATATTTTTATATTTTTTATATTTATTTAATCCGCGTGTAATAAGTAGGTGATTAAATCAGTTCGCTTGTGCGGAGTGCCGGGGGGCCCAGCCAGAGAGTGACAAGAGCTATTCCCGTTACACTATTCCTATAATAATCGCAATATAACCCCTTTCTCGTCAGCACGTTATTACCTCTCCCATCGCCTCGTCACACCCGAGTGAGACATCCAATCTTCTAAACTCCCTCGTGTAAAAAACGCACGATCAGTAACTGTTTTATGGCTATGACCCTTCGCCCTACATGGGAGTATAGTGGTGTCGTATGCTTTACAAATCACATATGACATATCGATATTTCATGTTATAAAAAATTTCAGTGAAGTAAAATTTGAGACTTAAATAGCATAACGTAGCGTTACGCGACTACTGCCTCTCCATAATCCTTTGTCTTCACCGCAGGTTAGCTGGAAGAAATTTCTTTAGAAATAAGCTTATCCTTTTGTATAATTTTCTTTTCTTTGTGTTGTTCTTTGTATTTTTGTGTGTACAATAAACTATTAAATAGCATAACGTCAAAAACGCAAATTTTACAACAAACGGTTTCAGTTAGAAAGAGAAGCACCTATGCGTTTGACGTATAACGTTGTCCCTCTCTCGATCATGCTCGGTTTAGCAGCAGTTATTTATTCTATCATCATCATATCAGCCCTTAGATATCCGCTGCTGGACATAGGCCTTCCCCAATGAACGCCACCACACACGGTCCTTTGCCCTCCGCATCCTGCCGCTTTCGGCCACCTTGTTCAGGTCGTCGGTCCAACCCTGCGCGTCCCGATCCACGGTCTTATTTAATAATTTTTATTTTATGTATTTATTTAATTTCATAGCAATTATGTTATTAGGGAACGTACCCAAACTACGTGATCCATTTTTTACCCTCAAACTGCCGAAGAGTTCAACAAATAGCAATAACAATTCTTTATAATATTTTATCAAATAAACAGTTTTTGGTTTGAAAACTCTAATGGAGCTATAAATGTAGTCCTGCAGCCGAGAAGGCACCGGGAACCACACGGCAATATTTTTTCAATTTCCGTTTATTATATCGATAAATCAACCATCGACTAACCCCCCTCCCTCGGTTAGGTTATCACTAACCCGTATAGTTGGGTATAACGATAGTAAGTTGAAGACAAGTTTGGATCGCCCGTCAGGGAATCGGAGGCAGATAGTTTCGCGAACTCTACTTTTGACGTTGTTACCAGGAGACAAGAGTGTTTTCCAGGAGATACTGCTTTCATGGAAAGTCTGGTTGCTTAACATATATCTGTTCAGCTCTGGTTTTTAGAGGTTTGTTTTTGAGGCTTTGAATCTGAACATCCTTAGCCGTATGGTTTCCGGTAGAGTAGAATAGGACCACTCCAACTCTTCCCGTGGATGTCGTACAAGGCGACTAAGACATCAATCAGGCCTCCCCAACCCGTCTGGCCAGCGCGGGGAGTGTAGGCCAAATCCTCCGTCTGTCTTCGGCAGATGAGAGAGATAACCTGATGATGATCCTTAGCCGAAATACGTCCACTGCTGAACATAAGCCTCCCCAATAGAATGCCACATTTAGTGGGTGTATACCACTCTTGGCAGGCGGATTGATGATCGCAATAATTATCCTAATTTGTACAGAAGAACGCTGCTAATCACATAGTCGCCTTGACGATACCCACAGGAAGATTGGGGTGGACTATGCTAAGCCAGGAAGCATACGGCCAATAAGAAAAAAAATATTTACTGCCATAATTGGGGCACACACAAAAGAAAAAACCAACAAAGTCAAAGTCAGAGTCAAAATCATTTATTGCATATGAGTACACTTGGTACATTTATACACGCCATTTTTTTTATCAACTACCGCTTCTTAGGTGTTAGCGCTGTGAAGAAGAAACGGATAGAAAACAAAAACAAACTTCACGCAACACATCTTTTAAAAATCAAATTTGCATACAATGAATAAAGATTTTGCGAAGCTGAATTAACATTAGTACCAGGCATCTTTGTCATTCAAATAATCGTTTATTTTATTATAGGTTGTTTTTAATGTGAATCTTAAACTTTCTGTCCGTCATATTTAAGATTTCCTCTGGTAGTTTGTTGTAGAAGCGTATACATTGCCCCATGAACGATTTACTTAACCCTGGTAAAACAAGTTTATTTTTATTTCTTGTATTATAACTATTACTGTCACAGTGCCTCAAAAAGAGAGATACATTTTTTCTGACATATAAAATATTATCTAAAATGAATTGACCAGCTACTATTAATATGCTTATTTCTTTAAACTTTTCTCTTAATGACTCTCTACAACGCAGATTTAGATTGCCCTAACTGCTCTTTTTTGCAAGATAAAAATGGTCTCTATATACACTAAACAAAACAAGAAAAACTAATAAATACAGAATACAATTTACAAATTTTAACAAACAAAAAATAGTATACGTGTGCCGTGGCAGCAAAAGGGCAAACGACTCAGCATATGCCTAGACCAAGTAAGGTGCTGGGCGCTGATTTTCAGTCGTACTCGATGCAGACGTTGTTCCCGGTGTAGTTGATCATGTGTCGAGTAGAAAAGACGAGAATCGTCACCCGAGAAACATTGCTTCCACTGATAATATATATGTGACTTCACGAAGTTTCAATAGTCCATCAATTGATGCTCGCGTCCAGAGCCGTAAATCTTATTAAAAATCTTATTAACTATCCCCTCTTTACTTCCATTGTCACCATAAAAATATTTATAACTAGCTTTTGCCCGCGACTTCGTCCGCGTAGGTTTCGATATACACATCTTGAATTTCAAAATAGATATCATTTTCGTAATCAACGTCTCTCAAAACTTCGAAAATGACTTAATATCATATTAATTTGGTTTCTCGTAGGAATGGGATGTTTTCCGGGATAAAAACTATTATATGTCCCATTCTAGGACCTAACTATATGTGTGGAAAGTTTCATACCCATCCGTCCAGTGGTTGATGCGTGATTGAGTAACAAACATCCAAACTTTCGCATTATTAATAACTAGCTGTTGCCCGCGACTTCGTTCGCGTGGACAACTCAACGTCACAAATTATTATGTATTTTCCGTAGGAATGGGTTGTTTTTTCGGGATAAAGACTGCCGTATGTCAGGACCTAACCTATATGTGTACAAAGTTTCATCCCGATCCGTCTAGTGGTTGAAGCGTGATTGAGTAACAAACATCCAAACATCCAAATGTTCGCATTATTAATAATTAGTGAGTTAAGTGGGAGTATAATAATAGTGGGGAGGACGTAACCCATGTGACAAAAACTTCCATGCATTAACTGTGTTGACTCTATTTGAATGTCAAGTTGTGTTACGAAGTTAAATATACGATTAGCTTAAAATGCCTCGCGTCCGGAGCCGTAAATCTTATTAAAAAATCCAATTAACTATCTCTGTTTCTTTACTTCCAGTGCCACCAAACAAGATATCTATTATGGGCGTGGGGGAGCACGTAACCCAGGGGACTCTCCTGACCCTCATGTGCTTCGTCTCCGGCGCCAGGCCAGCCGCCACCATCGAATGGTACAATGGGACGCAGAAGTTGACAGCAGCGGATCAGAATATACATGTAAGTTGTTCGTGTACTTGTGTTTCTTACTGTTTACATCATCATCAGGTTATTTTTGTCTCCACTGCAGGAGCACAACCCTCTCTCATCTGCTAGAGACATTCCCGCCTCCTCACCATTCTCCCCCCGCAACTCCTCTAAGCGAGGATCAACGGAGGTAACTGCAAAGACACCTACCAGTTAAGGTAGGGCAAGTCCCAGGTCATGAATTTACGCTACCTTGGGCCCCAGACAAATTTAATTAAAGAAGTAAAGAGTCAAAGTAGGAAGAGAGTTCCCACTTCCCCTCTAGCAAATGGCATCTGCTGGAGACAGACGGAGGACTCGGCCTACACTCCCCGCGCTGGCCAGACGGGTTGGGGAGGCCTGATTGATGTTTTATAATGTATTCCCTTAGTCGCCTTGTACGACATCCACGTGAAGAGTTGGAGTGGTCCTATTCTACTCTACCAGAAACCACACGGCAAAACTGTTTACATACCTAGATCTATTTAATGTGTGTAATTTTTAAGTGTGTTTCTCCTTAACATGGCCTTTCTTAAGATTTTCCAATGTCAAGTATATAGGAAGAATACAAACATGGAGAGCACGCTTCAACAGTGTAAAGCTGAGGGTTGTACCACTAGATCACCGAGGGAGTCTCGCTCAGAGCAAAGAATATCACCATAACCTTTGATCTTCCCACGTGGACTCCCGTAGAGAAGTCCTACAGCGGCAGGAGTACAAAGAACATGGAAATTGCACTAATTTATTATATAAAGACTAAATTTTACTCCATGTTAAGCCCTATGTTTTTTCTAAAAACTCCATTAGAATCGGTTCAGTAGTTTTTACGTGATGCGTGCACAAACAATCAGATAAATAAACAAACAGTCAAGAATACCACTAATCCTTCATTCTAAATTTTTTTTTGCAATTATCTTCAATGTACAGACACGCGAAGTTTATTTTATAAGATACTAAAAACTACTTAAAATATTCAACTGCAATAAGACAGTCCCGAACACAACTCGAAGCTGCAAAACGACGCTGCAATAATAACCGAGTTTCAGCGTCTCTCCTGTCTAGGAGCGGAAACGGCACAAATTTGTTATTTCAGCGAGTGGCTACGTGAGCTAGTTAGCGAAGACGGTGGTGTTTGACAAAAGGTTTCTGTGCTCGACTGCACTTAAGACACGTCAGCACACCTCCGTCTCTCCACACAAGTGAACAGATCTAATTGCCTACTACAGGTGCACCAGACTGTCCGTACACGGGCGTGTGTGTGCGTAGATTATGGTTGGGCAACTGCACCCAGCGCGCAAACACAGTTAATCGAGAGGGACAACAATCAACATAAGTGTTTCTCTTTCTAACTTATCTACGTCGGCGAGCGGTGGTTCGTATTGCCGCGGATTATTGATATTTAATATACACTCGAGAACAAGTCAAGGAACACTTTATTGCTGACTGATGATCTCACTACCCCATTACCTTTATTTTAGAACTTCATCATCATCATCATCAGGTCATTTTTGTCTCCCCTGCAGGAGCACAACCCTCTCTCATCTGCCGGAGACAGACGGAGGATTCGGCCTACACTCCCCGCGCTGGCCAGACTTTAGAATTTAGTTGTTATCAATCACATTGTGCAGTACTGTATATATCTTGTATATATTTATGTATGAATGGGTATGCCCTTACTGGTATATAAACTACTAGCTGTTGCCCGCGTCTTCGTCCTCGTGGACAACTTAACATCACTAAATATTATGTATTTCCCATAGGAATGGGATGTTTTTTCGGGATAAAAACTATCCTATGTCCTATTCCAGGACCTAACCTTTATGTGAGCCAAGTTTTATCACGATCCGTCCAGTGGTTCAAGCGTGATTGAGTAACAAACATCCAAATATCCAAACATCCAAAAATAATATTAGTGGGTGGGATTTTTTGCCCGCACACTAACTCTGTCTATCGGCGACTGTACGAACGCCACATTGAATTCAGCTGTGTGAGAGTCTTTGCTCATGTAATTGTATTCCGAGGCTATAATTTTGTTTAAGCAATGTGGTTTCCGGTAGCGTAGAATAGGACCACTCCAACTCTTTCCGTGGATGTCGTACAAGGCGACTAAGGGAATACATTATAATACATCAATCAGACCTCCCCAACCCGTCTGGCCAGCGCGGCGAGTGTAGGCCAAATCCTCCGTCTGTCTCCGGCAGATGAGAGAGGGCTGTGCTCCTGCAGTGGAGACAAAAATAACCTGATGATGATGATGAAAAATGTTAACAAAGTATCATCTCACACCGTCATCAGCCTACACACGTCCACTGCTGAACTCAAGCCTCTCCAATAGAATGACACTTGACGAGCTGTCCATCGGGGGACATACATACATGCGAATTTAGTATAGATTTTTAACCAAGCTTAAATTAATTGAACATTTACCGTAGCAAACACCGCAAAGGGCCGAGCACTTAACGATAAAACTTTTTAAAAGTAAAACAATCGAACCGGAATTGTAATTAAGTTGGGATTCCCTCGGTAGCTACTTCAAATATTTGAGACCCGTACTGGCTAATCAAATTTGGGGTTTTGAGAAGGTAAATCAATTAGTTTCAATTTAATCAAATAGGTTCTTGTGGGAAGGGTTTTTGAGTGAGATATTTTTAAGTGAATATTTTGTTAATTATAATAATATCATCAGGTTGTTTTTGTCTCCACTACAGGAGCACAACCCTCTCTCATCTGCCGGAGACAGACGGAGGATTTGGCATACACTCCCCGCGCTGGCCAGACGGGTTGGGGAGGCCTGATTGATGTTTTATAATGTATTCCCTTAGTCGCCGTGTACGACATCCACGGGAAGAGTTGGAGTGGTCCTATTCTACTCTACCGGAAACCACACGGCAATATGTATTGTCCTGTTAATTTTAATCGTACTCAATTAATATAATTCTATAATTTGAAGGATGACTGTAATAATCTATTAATCTGGTAATTTATAATAAACTATTTGAATAGTCTACTAGTAAATATTGTAGGGCTGCTACACCCAGCGTGCGATCATAGTCGATCGAGAGAGGGACAACGTTATACGTCAATAAAATAAGGCACGGCAATGTTAATTATAATAATTATGATAAATTATTTGAGACAATATAATTTATTGGCACTGCAGTTAATTTTGAACTTAATTATTCTGCAACTGAAAAGAATTAGCTAAATTCTATCTATTACGCAAAACAGGCTGAACGGTTTTCGATGAAACTGGTACAATAATCCTACTTATATTATAAATGCGAAAGTTTGGATATTTTGATGTTTGTTACTCAATCACGCTTCAACCACTGGACGGATCGTGATGAAACTTGGCACACATATAGGTTAGGTCCTGGAATAGGACATAGGGTAGTTTTTTATCCCGAAAAACATCCCATTCCTACAGGAAATACATAATAATACCGAATACCAAACACGTCATCACCATCATCATCAGCCTGCAAGAGCCCACTGGTGGACATAGTCCTCTCTGAAGGCACGCCACTGAACCCGATCCTCGGTTCTTCCCATCCAGTCACTGCCAGCCGCCTTACGCAGATCGTCGCTCCATCTAGCCAGGGGGCGTCCCACACTACGCTTGCCCAGTCGCGGTCTCCACTCGAGAACTCGTTTACCCCAACGGTAATCAGTTCTCCGGCAGATGTGACCAGCTCACTGCCACTTCAACGTACAAACATACTGAGCTATATCGAAGATTTAAGTATCTGACGGATTATCGGATTATCTTTGGTTTTTCACTCACTAAACTACTTCGTAAAATTTAGTATCTTAAGTTAACATGAAAACACATTACACAATTTAACTCAATGCACCTTTTCAACATTATATGTATATGTCAGTACATTTTATTCTTATTAATTCAGCTATACACAATGCCCTTATTTCTACTAATTTACAAACTATATTATTATGAACACCAATACATTGACAGCCCTCTAAGCACAATTTATAAACTAAATCTGTGAAGTCACTTGACCTGGTGCTGACAGAATACCAGCGCTGGAGTTCGCGTAGCGTGCTGCAGCATTATGCTGAGTCAGCGCCATTTTATTGCTGCGACACATAGGTACCTTGATTATTTTTAAATTGTAATTTATTAATTTCTGTTTTGTTTATTTCTCATGTATGTGTGTGTCGTAGCTATGAATAAATGACCTATTCTATTCTATCAAACACGTATTCACGTCAAAACCCAGTTGTGCAGCTATAGCTAGCTAGCTAGCTATCACTATATATCTCGTTGTGATTCCAAATAGCTGGACTGGAGCTGCGGCATAGCGAGCGAAATTTGCGCGGTCCAATCCACCTGCCGCCAGAAATGGACTTACGAGTAGCACAGAGGAGCTATGGACTCGACGGTATAGGGCTAAAATATCCTCAACCCTCAATCTTCCTGTGGGTGTCGTCAAGGCGACTAAGAGATTGCACCAGGGACGGGCCGCGTTCTCCTGTGTATATAAGATCATTACAGCGATCGCCAATCCGCCTGCCAAGCGTGGTGATTATGACAAATATCTCAATGGACAGCCCACCAAAAGTGGCATTCTATTGGGGAGGCTAATGTATAGCAGTGGACGTATTTTCAGTCTCGTACTTCTCTCAAAAATAATGGCGCTTCTTTACTTATCTGTATCTCATTTCTATTTAACCTGCTTTAACCCGCCGTGTGGTTTCCGGTAGAGTAGAATAGGACCACTCCAACTCTTCCCGTGGATGTCGTACAAGGCGACTTTATAAAACACCATTAAGCCCTCCCCAACCCGTCTGGCCAGCGCGGGGAGTGTAGGCCACATCCTCCGTCTGTCTCCGGCAGATGAGAGAGGGTTGTGCTCCTACAACGGAGACAAAAATAACCTGATGATATAAAAAGGTACTATGTATATTGGACATTCGGGGAATGACCTTCGAATTATTTGACGTAAAGGGCCAAAATCTACACAACATACAATTTTCGTAAAAGCCTGTAAAATTTTTCTTTACTTTAGTATATTTTTTTCATCGTTACCAAGCAATTTCACAAAATAATATTTTCCAAATTTCAGCTCAATAAGTTCTGTACTACTTTTTGTGTTACCCGAAAATTTGATTTGATGTGTGATGTCAAAGACAGTTTTGCTATACAGGTGGACAACTGAAGAAATCCTAAAAAATCTACAATTATATCTTTAAATAAATCTTTAATCTAAAAATAAAAAATCTATAATTTGTATTTGTTTATTTTGCCATATATTATGTTGTATGTATGTATGTAAACGCTTTATTGTACCAAAAATAACAACAACAATAATAAAATAGGAATTAAACTGTGTACAAAGGCGGACTTATCCCACGTAGGGATCTCTTTCAGTCAACCTTAGAGTAACCGAAAGGACAAGTATAATGCGTTTAGTACCAAATTTGATAAAGAAATGTACCTACTTTTAATAAAGTTTGAAAATACATATATATATATATGTTGTTTATGTAAATTTGTGGTTTCTATGAGTTCTGGAGTGGAGACCGCGGATTGGCACGCGCAGGGTGGGACGCCCCGCCGCCAGGTGGACCGACGAACTGAGGAAGGTGGCCGCCAGCAGCTGGATGCGTAGGGCGGAGGAGCGGGTGTGTTGGCGTTTATTGGGTACGGCCTGTGTCCAGCAGTGGACGTCTAAGGACTGATATGATGATGATGAATGTTTTACCCTTTGACTTTTCTTCAGGTCAAAAAACTCAAAAAAGTCATTCTGTTCGGCTCCCTGCTCGCCGAGGCACCGCACTGTGACGTGTTCGTGGGCGGCATGGGACGGCTGATGACGGAATGTAAGGGAACGCTAGAGAGAGGAATGCCTGTTTCGTCTATACCATAAAAGTTATTGTAACGCAATGGAATAATAATCTGTAATGTTTCAATATCAATTTCAGTACCAACATACTCCTGAGAGTCATTGGGGATAGGGTGGATAGCCCAATAATGAGACACTGGGTGAGGTCACATGTTACTTCGTCAAGCACGAGTAGCATGTGACATATCCCAATGTCACCCATCAAACTTTTATTAGATATAAAATACAAGCTGAAAATTAACAAATATGAAACACATCTAATTTAAATAAAAAATTTCGCCTAATTTGTCCAGCGAATGGTGCTGCAACGTGCCTAGGACACTCGCTACGTTCCCCGCTGGACGGCTAGGGCTACGCGCTGTTGAAGATACCTCCCGCTATTCTTCTCCCCAAAAATATCTATTAATTTTAAACCTATTAGATATTAGATATAGTTACCACCAATTGTTACTAACCTAATCATTAAGCTACGAACATATAACTACTAACCAAAATATGGACTTTTAGTCTGAAATAAATATATTCATTCATTCAATATTTTAAATAAATAATTGTCTAAATGTCGTTTAAATCTAAAAAAATATTAGTATTGATATCGTATCTACTGGATTCACTGTCCAGTACCCAGCCAAGGTAGCCGTCCGTTCTCTTCAATAAGTCAAATTCAATAATATCTACAAATGAAACGCCACACTTCGTTTCAGCGACGAAGCAAAAGAATTTCATATTTTCTAGAAAAATCTTGCTTTGTACCTAGTTCTAGAGATGAAAGTTTTTGGTGTGGAACATTTTAACAGGATAGGAAGAATAAAATACAGGGTCGTCCAAAATTAACTGCACAAACTTTGACAGTTACATCTACAGGCTGTTCGAGAAAACTATAATAATAATATGTCAGACATTCACACCAATTATCCAGTCCCAAATAAATATATAAAGAACCAAGACTTGGGTACAAACATTCATATTCATCATACAAACATTTGCCCCTAGCGGGATTGTTTATTACCACTAGTTTGGATGTTTGTTACTCAATCACGCTTCAACCACTGGACGGATTGGGATGAAACTTGGCACACATTTAGGTTAGATCCTGGAATAGGATTTAGGATAGTTTTTATCCCCAAAACATCTTATTCCCACGGGAAATATTTAATAATTTGTAATGTTAAGTTGTCCACGCGGACGAATTCGCGGGTATTGCATAAATCCTAAAATCGAATTGCTCAAATCGTATTGGCAGTTGGCACTCAGACCGTCCCCCAGCCGAGTAACTTGCCTTTTCTCTCAAAGTTTTAACAAAAAAGGTTTTGTAACTTTACAAAGAACTTTTTACGCCGAATGAGAATTTTTCTCGTTCGGGTACGTAATCAATTGGGAAGTTTTTTGGGGTAATTGAATATTTATTCCGATTTTTGCCGATGAATGGGCCGAGAAGGTGGGGTTGATCTATATTCCATTCTGATAACGGATTGGGGGAGAATGTACATTGGTTAATACATTGGTTATCGCTAGGACTTAAAGTTTTGGTCATCTTTAATGTCGTATGGATATTTAGAAAGAAAAGAAAGAAAGAAAGAAAGAAAGAAAAACATTTATTCACTACCACAATTGGCACACACAAAGAAAAAACCAACAAAGCAAGAAAAAGGAAAAAATAAATAAAATAAAACTTATAAGACTAGAGAAAACAATTTAAATTTTTTAACTTAAAATATATGCGTGTGCCGTGGCAGCAAAAGGGCAAACGACTGTTTACTATGTATTTAGATGTTTGTTACTATATCACGCTTCAACCGCTGGACGGATCGGGATGAAACTTGGCACACATATTTTTTAGATCTTGGAATAAGACATAGGATAGCTTTTATCCCGAAAAAACATCGCATTCCTACGGGAAATACATAATAGTTTGCGATGTTAAGTTGTCCACGCGGACGAAGTCGCGGGCAACAGCTAGTACTAAATAATGCTACGAAATGGTGAATAGCAAATAAAAAAAAATTGCAAATTAAAAAGTTTTAATTTTGATATTAGCAAAAATATGGAAGTTACGTCGATTAGTTTACTAGATATTTCTTATATTTAATTCTGATAATGTTTTATTAATTAAATTGCTTCTGATGTCTAGTGGGATAGTGGTCAAAATTTTATTTTATTTTATTTTATTTTATTTCTTAGGGGAGCTTACAGCTACAGTTACAATATACATTTTCAGGTAGAAACTAAAAGCCAATTAACAGCTACCATATATAAAAAGTTACAGTTTTTTTTGTTTTGACCTCTTTCATTATCCACTAATTGTCCACTATTACCAAATATTGCCTTAGTTTATTAGTTTCGTCTCTATTTTAATGTTGCTGTGTGACCGAGATAGCCACAATTTTAGTGTTTTCACTTTGTGTCTTAGAATCGAGCCCGTGTTGTCGTTTAACAAATTTTCTGATAACATACTTTATTTATTGTATATTTTGAGTCACAAAGACAATTCCCTCTCAGCGATGTCATACGATTGATGACAATATAATTCCCAACCGGGTAACTCCCGAGCTTTTTTTCAACTTTTTTCTTTTTATGTTAAACCAAGTTGACAGTGAAAAATGGCCGGATTAATATCTTTTACATTATTTCGTTGCGGATGACTTTTTTTATATTAATTCTCTGAGTTGCTGAATAATTATTTCATTATATAATATCCTTTGATAAATATCATCAAACCCTGATTTTTAATTAAAGAAATGCATATTTTTTTATTACTATTTATTGTACAATAACATGTACAAATGGTAATGCTTATCTCTTTAAGAGACTTCTGCCAGCCTACCAGCGACAGAGAAAACTTCGTGAAATCGCAGACATGTGTGTATATACATAACAATCGATACTAAATTAATTTAATTAACATTTTATTCTGAAATCTACAGCTAGTTTACAATAATATATAATACAGTATAATATAAATCAAACATTGGCCATTTACAGATTTCTTTTATAAATAAATATGATATAGAGTATATACATATACAGACGACCTCCGTGGCGGAACGGGTAGCTCTCGGACTGCCACGCCGGAGGTTGCGGGTTCGAATCCCGCTAGGGGCAAATGTTCGTATGATGAATATGAATGTTTGTACCCAAGTCTTGGATGTATATTTATTTAAGTATGTGTATTATCTAGTAACCATACCACAGGCTCTTCCTAGTTTGGGACTGGATAATTGGTGTGAATGTCTGTGATATTTATTTTTTATTTTTTTATTTATACACTTGTCTAATCCCAAACTGGGCATTTATCCTGTACTATGGGAATTAAACAAGGATAGGACAATTCTCCAATATAACATCCATACCTGGACCAGCTTGTACAGACAGCACAAAGTTGCCTGTCCCCTGTGGGAATCGAACCCACGATCTCTAGCTCGAGCCCAATGACCAAGCCAATGGGCCAACGCGGTCAATTTTACTCTGTTTTATTAAAGGCACTTTTTTTTCCTTGGTGTATGTACTTCATTCCAAAATTAATGTACTGTATATCACAGTTGGATGTCGTACAAGGTGACTAAGGGAATACATTATAAAACATCAGTCAGGCCTCCCCAACCCGTCTGGCCAGCGCGGGGAGTGTAGGCCATATGCTCCGTCTGTCTCCGGCTGATGAGTTAGGGCTGTGCTCCTGCAGTGCAGACAATAATAACCTGATGATGATGAAAAAGTTATAATGCAATGCATACATCGTGTACACACGAGACAAAATACTTGGGGGGGGGGTCAGAAATTACGACAAGTCAATAGTTTTAACCTACGAAGCCTGTTTTTGCCTAGTTTGCCATCCAGACAGCCCTTGATGCCATTTTCCCGATACACCACACGCATCTTATCTTTCAGGATCTTTTGTGCCAAAGCCCCTGTCTACCAACGGTGCCCCAAGCCGATTTGGTGCACTTCACATACGCCTCAGAATTTCTTCTTCGTCATATGCAGGTTTCCTCACGATGTTTTCCTTCACCGAAAAGCCTGTGGTATTATAAATAAACCGTACTTGAGTTCAGAAAATCTCATCGATACGGTCGGGGTTTGTACCAGGACCTCATGAACGTTAGGCGAGTGCAGAACCAATTAGGCTACCAGGGCTGGAACCAACACTCCATGGCCGTTATGCCAGTTTTAGGCGGGAGAATAATTTAGAAGATAAAGTATAGGTATGCACTTACCGATATCCGGCTGGATCTGGTGGAGCACTTGATAAACCACTAATGAAATTAATGTAGTTTAATGTTGTAAATATGAGTATATGTGTGTACCGTGAGTGTATGTTTGCGGAGATATAATTAATAGAAAATAAAAGAAATTATACAGGCAGAGCTGTTGCGATGGCGGTTGGAACAGAAGAAAAAGCGGCCAAGTGCGAGTCGGACTCGCCCATGAAGGGTTCCGTACCAGCAAGTAACATAATATAAAAGTTATAGTAGTTCGTTGTAACTTTGATCGATGTTTTAATAATATTATTGTGGTTTACGATTTATGACGTATTAAAAAAAAACTACTTACTAGATCTTGTTCAAACCAATTTTAAGTGGAAGTTTGCATGGCAATGTACATCATATATTTTTTTTAGTTTTATCATTCCTTTATTTTAGAAGTTACAGGGGGGGGGACACACATTTTACAACTTTGGAAGATTCTCTCGCGCAAACTATTCAGTTTAGAAAAAAATGATATTAGAAACCTTAATATCATTTTTGAAGACCTATCCATAGATACCCCACACGTATGGGTTTGATGAAAAAAAAATTTTTGAGTTTTAGTTCTAAGTATGGGGACCCCCAAAATTTTTGATTTTTTTTCTATTTTTGTATGAAAATCTTAATGCGGTTCACAGAATACATCTACTTACCAAGTTTCAACAATATAGTTCTTATAGTTTCGGAATAAAGTGGCTGTGACATACGGACGGACAGACAGACAGACAGACAGACAGACAGACAGACAGACAGACATGACGAATCCATAAGGGTTCCGTTTTTGCCATTTGGCTACGGAACCCTAAAAAGTAGTGGGGAGTAACTTTTTTACTCTGTTATTATAAGGGCAATGATTTTATTCATACAGCCCATAACATTAACCATAAAATAGGGAAACTGGCGTTTCTACGTGGTTTTAGTATTTTTGACTACAGTGGTCGCTCTTATTTAGTAAACGCCTTGTTGTACCTAAATTAACAACAACAATATCAAATAGAAATAAAACTGTGAATAAACCGTCAGTCTTTTTTTTAAACTAAATTTAATTTCCAATTGGTATTTTCGAACCAACCTTGTTCAACTTAAATTTGTTCTTCACAAAGCAAATAAGTACTTACTTAAGCTTTAAGAGCCAAGTTTAATTTTAAACTTACGGGAAAAAGTGAGAAAGAAAGCTTTTTAACTACAAAAGCGTGATTGAAGAAGAACCTCGCTCAAGTAAGCGGAAAAGCGAAAAAGAAATGCCTCTTTTGTTGCACCGAATGCAATGTGATCAAATTAAATAATAGTGTTGTACTATTGCCGTGACAAAACTATCGATAAACTGTCGATTAACTTTATTAATTATTGTATGGCTGTCGGCACAATTTAATCCTATGAAGTACACACAGAACTCTATAGCTTAAATTTGAATTTTTATTATATATATATATATATTTTTATTTTATTTATTTATTTCATTAGAAAAGTTACATAAAAATTCGGAGGCAGGTGTGTCCTTTTAGGCTCGCAGAGCCTGTGTTAGGAGGCACCGCTCTTCTTTACAAATATTGTTTCGTATTGTAAATATAAATATAGCATCGTTTCTTCTTATATTAACAGGTAATACTTATTTCTACATATTATATATATTATATTATAATGGAGTGAAAACTTAGAAATTTAACAAAAATAACTGAATCAAATCTCGCGTGTACAGTATGTGTGTGCGTGTATGTGTGGGGGTGTGTGTGCGTTAGGGTGCGTGTGTGTGGGTGAGTGGTGGGGTGTGTGTGTTTATGTATGAGAGTAAATGTGTGTGTATTTTATTAAGGTGGTGAAACCATACCAGCAATGCAATACCAACTCGCCAATTTAAATTGTACTATGAAAACTAGAATTAATAGTGAATATATTATGTAGCCTTATAAAGTATAGTTATGGTAGTTAGCCAACGATTTAATTTAATATCTTGGCATCAGTGACTGCAGGAACAGCCACTGCAAACTCCTTATAATTTATACATTTTATTTTATTTAAGTAATAATTTTAAGTAGGTATATATAATATTAAAATTATGTTAAAAATAAAAAAAAGAATGCATGCATGATGTAGTTCAAAATATTAAAAATCATTGCAGTGTAGCCTTTATTACCTCTGCGTAAGGTGCCACAGTCAGCAAAGTGTACGTCGATACAAAGTACAGGTTACTTCGACAATGGCGGCTAATTTTTTTATATCTATGCTCAAAATTTCAGCTTAATAATCAGTCCAGTAGTTTTAGAGCTATCTAGCGGACAGACTGACAGGCGGAGAAGGTATGACTGATCTATCAATACACATCTGAAATTTCTGAGTCTAGACACTTGAAGTTTTAGCCACCATTTAGAAAGGATATTTTGATTATCCATGCCTAAGGCAGAGAATACTAAATATTACCCTAAAGTGTTAAAATTTCACGCAGGTAACACCTAGTCTGAGATAAGAGCATAGTTTTTAAATTTAATTTGACACTGAGTAAAACATCGACATCTCGAACATGAAAAGCATCGACTGCTTACCAACTCTAAGTATCAGATATAAAAGCGTAGTTTACTAAATAAACTTCATGCAATTATTTTGACTTTTGTCATTTCTGAAGAGCTGTTGTTTTGTATTTATTGACTTCATATTCTTCTACTTATACAATTCTTGAGTAGCAATAATTCCAAAATAAAACTGGCAACAATAATCATATAAGGTTGACTGGAAGAGATCCCTAAGTGGGATAAGTCCGCCTTTGTACACAGTTTAATTCCTATTTTATTATTGTTGTTATTTTTGGTACAATAAAGCCTTTACATACATACATCAACAAAGGAGTTTGTATAGGTTTTGAGGGAGCTTGGAAAGCTTTTAAAAACTAATTAAAATTTATTTAAACTATTTAATTAGAATGAATTATAAAAAACTTAACTAACAGCGAGACATGTTGAACCGTACTGATGATGGTTAGCCTCTCACGAAGAGGGGTCTCGCCATCGACCACCTGGACTCTGCTGAGTCGCTTGGGATAAGAGTCTGGAATGTGCTGCGTTGCAGTTCTTAGGCTCCTACTTGTATGATACGACCAGGTTTGCGAGAGCATGACTACTTATACAGTTATAGGACCGGCTTGCGGGAATTTATGAAAAGCGGTCAAATATCATTGGCTATTTGACAGCAGAAGTAGCTAAGAGGAGGTTACTATCCACCTAAATCCAGCATTAGATTCCTCCAATTGGTAACTTAATATTCGAGCGTTTGAACCGCCGTCATTACTATTATTTTATTGCTATGAAGAGTTCTTTCAGAACGCACTAACTTAATTTATTTAGTTTTAAGAATTTTATTTGTCATTTATAGATTTATGTTAGTTATTGATGTTTTTATATTTAATTGTGTTTAATTGGCCTTTCTATAATTTGATTTTATTTAACTTGTGTATATTTTTATTTGACCTGTAACGGAAGTTATCAATAAAGTATGTCTATGTCTACCTAAACCCCTAAAAGTTGATAAAGGATAATATATTTAATTTAATAATGAAATACAAACACAGAATATGTACTAGGATCAGAAATGTATTGTACTGTGTATTGTATATCCCCGAGAATATCATCTGTGGGAATGTTTATGTCCCACTAGATTTGTTACTAAATATCGGAAGGCGAGAGAAGTGTTTAAATAGTCTTATACGGTCATTCGAGACAGTACGTCGGTGACATCCTTTAAAACTAAACTAAAAGAGCACTATCTGTCTCACTCAGTATACAATGATATGTATGTATTTATGTAAGTATGTTTATTATAGTTATTATATACATATATAGTTCAGGTATTTAGTTATTATGTAGTCTATTATGCACTTATTTTGCCCCCCTCGCTCTTACTGCCTTGTCTCACACTCTGTAAGGTTGGCTGAAAGAGCTCTCTTTTAGAGATAAGCTCACCTTTGTACGCACCATTTATTACTGTATTTAGTTTTAAGTTGTGCAATAAAGAATATTTATGTATTTCACTGAACTAATAATACAATTTATTACAATAGATGCGCGGTTACTGGGGTGGAGTACTCGGGACGACTGGCGCGTGGGCATGTCGTATCGGGGTCGGATGGGTCCTTTCGTACTGAGATACACCCATGTGTCCCTAATATTATATTCTTCATTGCACATAATTTTTTTACAAATAAAAGGGCATAACATAAAAGTGTACAAAGGTGGACTTATTTATCTCTATAAGAGATCTCTTCCAGCCAACCCTCACTGTGGGAAAAGCTAAAACAAGCGGTAGGTCAAAAGAATAAAAATAAAATGTGCATGGATATTGAAATTTTATAATAAAATATTGTACTATACATAGAATAAATGAGTAGGTATAGCTTTTGATATATACTAATATAAGTTACTAAATAAAGTACGTACATAATAATATATATAACATTAAATATTACAATATAATCAGTCCCTACAGTATAATCAGAAAATATATACAAATCCTATCAAGATAGAGCGGTTATAGCCACTTGTTTATTTCAGTTTCGCGCGTGCCGATTTTCGGACACAGCGCGCCCTCTCCTGCTCACTGTTGATTAATTTTGTTTCTAATATGTGTAGTATGTATGTTTTTTATGTGACCCAGCAAAATGTAAACTTGTCTAATTCCGAACTAGGATTCCTTGTACCGATCATAACTAGGATTATGACTTTGTACACTATTTTTAACCGACTTCAATAAAGGAGAAGGTTCTCAATTCGACGGATATTTGTTATCATCATCATCATCAGCCTGAAAGAGTCCACTGTTGGACATAGGCCTCTCCCAAGGTGCGCCACTGAACCCGATCTTCGGTTCTTCTTATCCAGTCACTGCCAGCCGCCTTACGCAGATCGTCGCTCCATCTAGCCAGGGGGCGTCCCACACTACGCTTGCCCAGTCGCGGTCTCCACTCGAGAACTCGTTTACCCCAGCGGTAATCGGTTCTCCGACAGATGTGACCAGCCCACTGCCACTTCAGCGTACTAACTTTTTTAGCTATGTCGAAGACTTTAGTTCTCTGGCGGATCACTTCATTTCGGATCCTGTCTCTTAGAGAAACTCTGAGCATAGCTCTTTCCATAGCCCGCTGAGCGACCTTGAGTTTTCGAACTAGTCCCACTGTCAGTGTCCACGTTTCGGCGCCGTAGGTCATTACGGGTAGGACGCACTGGTTAAAGACTTTTGTCTTCAGGCACTGTGGTATACGCGACGAGAAGATATGACGTAACTTCCCAAATGCTGCCCAGCCTAGCCTAATCCTCCTGTCGGCTTCCTTCTCGAAGTTGTTTTTGCCTAGTTGCAGAGTTTGCCCGAGGTAGACATACTCGTGAACAACTTCGAGTGCCTTACCATCGACTATGGTCGGTCCCGGAGCAACGTGATCATTGAACATGATATTTGTTATAGTAAATTGAAATATCAAAGATATCATGATCTTACGTAAATTTAAAATACAATGTTTATTGGAGAGATTTGATCAATATGATCACAGAAACGGGTATTGGTAGAAGGGGTACATTACTTGCTTACTTCAGTCTCTCACGTGCCGATTTTCGGACACAGCGCGCCCTTTCCGGCGCACCATTTATGCCTCGCGGTCACGTTTCTAGTGAAGAGATACAGTTATGGAGTTAGAAATCGCGCAATATGCCACTGTTGCAGATTTTGTCGATGTTTACCCTACCTTGATTCGGCGCGAAACGCGTTTGATAGTTTTTGCAATACATTCCAAATTGTTAGCACGCTTGTCGCGCCTACTTGACCATTCTATCTTGATAGGATTTCTATGAATCATAATGATGAACGGTTGTCTCTTCAACTTTTGAAGCTGGGAATAATGACGGCGGTTCAAACGCTCAAATATTTACCGTTCTATCATAATCATCATCATCAACTGACTATAACTACCTGAGCTGTCCTAAAATAACGAAATCCAGGTTTCATCATCATCATATCAGCCCTTTGACGTCCACTGCTGGACATAGGCCGTCCCCAATAAACGCCACCACACCCGGTCCTCTGCCCTCCGCATCCAGCCGCTTCCGGCCACCTGCCTTACTTCCGGCGTCCAGATTTATGAAGGTGATTATGGTGAAAAATTTAGTCACGTCGTCTCCCTCTAATTCGGCGACATGTAATATCGTAAACGCTATAATAAATGACACATCAATCGTTCCATACACCTCCATACATCGCAGCGTCTTTAATTAAACTCCAAGCCTTAGAAGGAACATTCAATTTTGCACACGAGAATACGATCCTAGATGTAAAGAAACACTGAAAGAGATAGATTTATTACTTCTGGCCCGAGGGAGTAGTGTTTAGACTTTTTAGGGATTCAAAGACTAAAATCTCAAAAATAGTATAATGAACTCTGTAAATTAAGGTTATAATCATGTATGTATTTCTAGGTTAAGGTATTTATCTATGGGCCAAGTTGCCTGATAATAAAGGATTTATTATTTATTATTATTAAGATTTAATGATAGGCTTATTTTTAAAAGGACGTGGTAAGTACATATTCGAATGTTTCAACTGACGTCATTCCCCTCACCTTCAAAATTTGAAGAGACAACAGTATTTCAGCGTTTTTATGTATGATGCCGTGTGGTTTCCGGTAGAGTAGAATAGGACCACTCCAACTCTTCCCATGGATGTCGTACAAGGCGACTAAGGGAATACATTATAAAACATCAATCAGGCCTCCCCAACCCGTCTGGCCAGCACGGGGAGTGTAGGCCAAATCATCCGTCTGTCTCCGGCAGATGAGAGGGTTGTGCTCCTGCAGTGGAGTAACCTGATGATGATGATGTATACAAGTTTCAAGTGATGTATACAGGTTCTGCATTGGCGGATATTTAATGAAATAAAAAAAATCATAAACTTTAATGACTAGACGGCGGTCATGAATTAATTCATAATATATGAGTAGATGTCGGTAAAGTTGATAATCTATGGACAATAATAATAATAACAATAGTAAATGGACAACTTAATATCACAAATTATTATGTATTTTCTGTCGGAATAGGTTGTTTTTTCGGGATAAAAACTATCCTATGTCCTATTCCAGGACCTAACCTATATGTGTGCCAACTTTCATCACGATCCGTCCAGTGATTGAAGCGTGATTAAGTAACAAACATCCAAACTTTCACATTTATAATATTAGTAGGACAGTATAGTAATTACTTATAATAAATAATAATAACTACAATAAACATACATAAATACATGCATATCATATTATACTGAGTGAGACAGATTTCATCGATTCTTGGAGGTTACCGTAAAAAATGCTCAGTTGAAACGCTCGAATTATTAACCGTGTCATGTCTAGTATCTTTAGATCTGGGTAGCATTAATGCGAACTGGAATTAGGTCGCGCGATGCAATTTTTCATCCTGTCACCGCGGTACAGAGGATGGCTTGAAATTGATCCTAAAACGCGTGCGTAAATCTCTACTAAGAGTGTGTCTCTTCATCTCTCTCAGGGTCTGCCCTAGTAAGTTTTTGAAGTACTGCGAGATCGGATTAAGGTGCCCCTCCCCCTCTTACCCCCCCTAGTACATACATAGCGATTGAAGATATATATCTTTTTTTTAAATATTTTATTTATACAAGAGCAACATATGAAAAATTTATTTATTTGACGAAACCAAAAGCTTATTCTTATGGTAAATTAAACAATTTGTGCATTTATCTTAATTAACAAAGCCAATTACAGGTTTCCTAGTACACATACGTCATGGTATAAGTGAGACATGCATTATCTACTTACAGTTATTTAAGGCAAAGAAAAAGTGTGTGTGTGGTGTGGTCTATGTTGGTGTGTACTGGTTGTGTGTGTGGTCTGTGTATGTCTGTGTATGGTGTGCAGGCGTGATAAAACAGTACTGATTAATAAGTTATTAGGAGCATGTCTCTTTTTTGACTGGGAAAGTCTGTGTTAGGAGGCACCGATCTTTATTATAAAATTGTATCTATGTTTCATTTATAAATTCTTAATACATATTATTTTATAATAAATAAATATAATAATAAATAATAATAATTAACCATTCAATTAAACATAATAAAAGGCTCATAATATGATCAGATCCCGCGTGTACAGTGTGTGTAAATGTTATGAAAGTGTGTGTAATTGTGTGTGGGGTATCTGTGTGGGGTGTGTGTGGGGGACGTGTTTGTAGGATGTGTGTATTTGGGATGTGTGTGTGGGGTGTGTGTATGTGGGGTGTGTGTAGGGGATGTGTGTGTGGGGTGTGTAAGAAGTATTAGAGAGTTTGGAGTTGGAGTGGAAGTGGAAGTGGGAAATTGAACGGAAGCGGGAGTGGGAACTGGAGCGGATTCTGTATTCCACGCGAGCGGAGTCGCGGGCACAGCTAGTGTAGTCATAAAATCATAAAAACCTTTGCGAGAGACTGGTGTCAGTCTGTACTTCGTAGAAACCTGTATGACAAATTACAAGTCTGCCCACCGTGCTTTGGCGTTATGGTTTCTGTTGTAAATCCCACTAATACTATAAATGCAAAAGTGTGGATGTTTGTTACTCAATCACACTTCAACCACTGGACGGATCGGGATGAAACTTGGCACACTTATAGGTTAGGTCCTGGAATAGAACATGAGATATTTTTTATCCCGAAAAATATCTCATGTTCTCCCGTAGTAGGGAGACCAAATTAATTAATAATTTATGTAATTTTTGAGGATTTTAGTGACGTTGATTACGAAAATGATATCTATTTTGATATTCTAGATATTGTGTAAATATCGAAACCTACGCGGACCAAGTCGCGGGTAAAAGCTAGTATCTTATAATTGTAACAGTATAATATCTCTTGACCTCTTCAATTTAAAATGAAACGTTCCTTTCGTCCTAAAGCAGGAATTATTTACACCACCAACGTCCTGTTTTCCACTTAGTTCGCTTTTGTAAGGAGCTTTTCTTATTTCTTGAGAACATGGAACTGGGTGAGGCTTATAGGACAAAGCTTTACTGTCATTACCACTTTAAATAAAAGTAGTTCCGAACACCTCGATAGATGGCACAGTGCGCCAGATTGCTTGAAAAATACCGTAGATGTATTGAGTACGATAACAAACTGGATATATTCATTCCGAATATGGGTATTTTCTAACTTATGGGGTCTTGGACAGATTTTAAAAGAACTGTCAGTTTTAAAATGTTTCTTTTTGTTTTATTTAATAGGTATACAAAACCGATTATAGTAATATACTCGTATATACACTAAATGCCGTGTGATCTCTGGTAGAGTAGAATAGGACCACTCCAACTCTTCCCGTGGACGTCGTACAAGGCGACTGAGGGAATACATTATAAAACATCAATCAGGCCTCCCCAACCCGTCTGGCCAGCGCGGGGAGTATAGGCCAAATCCTCCGTCTGTCTCCGGCAGATGAGAGAAGGTTGTGCTCCTGCAGTGGAGACAAAAATAACCTGATGATGGTACACTATACTATCAAAAACTGAAGAAGTGGTCACAAATATTTTAAAAATCTATAAAAATAAATGAATACCGTAAGTAAAGGTATATCCTAACTAAAATAATAACTTAAAAACAAACTAACACAATACATAAGAATAAAGAAGACTAGTGTCAAATAGAATTAAGAAAAACCGTAACATATCTTTTAATTTGTACTCTCATAAGAATCTTTTATGCAATATTAGCCTTTCCAAGTCATGCAGGGCTCTGATGCGGTGAACAATTATTTCCCTAGCTAACCGTGGTAATACAATGTGTCTCAACACTTAGGCGGCGATGTTGTTCGCCACACATCACGCCAAGTGGTATCACGGGGCAAAAATCGGGCGAAGGAAAGTTACTTTGTCCGGATCGCGCAAAGTGGCGATACATCGTCTCTGCCTACATACTCTGGGACTGAGCATTATGTATGTGTGTAAGAATCTTTCAAAAGTGCTATTAAAATAAGACATGTTTATACTGTGTCCTACAATCTATTTATTTTGTTATTTCCTCCATGTTTAAGATATTTGCGACCGTTTAAAGAATTATTTCAGGAAAATTGTATTGTCCTTTCTGGTTCTCGTTTCTAAGAAAAATATAACGGTTGCTCCAGGATGCCTTGTTTATTTATTCATTAATAACTTTTACCAACCAGTTTATGAATTTTCCAACGGTAAATATTATTTTTCTAAAGCAACAGGTATTTATTTGAGTATCTCTCCTACTTTCCAATACTGTTTCTAATTAAAAAGAATCTTCTTATAAGTAATAACATAAACTTAATAGCCCACTAATATTATAAATGCGAAAGTTTGGTTGTTTGTAACTCAATTGCGCTTCAACCACCTGGACGGATCGGGATAAAACTTGGCACACATATAGGTTAGGTCCTGGAAGGATAGTTTTCATCCCGAAAAAACATCTCCTTCGTACGGAAATCCAAATTAATCGTTAAAAGCAGTGAAGATGTGTAAATATCAAAACCTTCGCTGACGAAGTCGCGGGCAAAAGCTAGTTGAAAATATTTGCTTAAAAAAATTGGAGGTAATTACGACATTAAGATAATTTTTTGTCTGTTTATCAGTTTGTTCACGCATTACGTGAAACCTACTAAACCAATTCTGATGGAGTTTCAGAAAAACATAGAGCTTAATTCGGAGTAACATTTAGATTTTTCAAAAACTTACTCCAAGAAGTATAAAGCTCGGTGGAATTCAGATTGCTATAACTTAGAACTACGTTGGCGAAGGCAGTGGCAGTTGCAGATGGAGGGGGTTGTGGGGCTAATCTGCACTAAATTTCGACGTTATTTAAAAAAAAACTAGTTCTTTAGTCCACGCGAGCGGAGCCGCAAGCAAATCTAGTTATAAAATAAATGTCTTCATCCTACTCAGCAATAATATTCAAATGTTTTCACCTAATTTTGCCTAAACATTAATTAAAAAGTAAACCAAATTAATTTGAGAGATAACCACCCTACTTAAATAAAGGGTGCTTCATTAAAGCCGGTGAGATGTGGGTTGGTTTCTGCATCACCATATGTATACAATATGCTTTAACAAGTAAATTGAGACTTAAAATAAGGGTACAGGATATAAATTGCCGAAAAATTAGGTCGGTGTTTGTAAATACAGCGTACTAAAATAAATAAAATTAATAAATACTTGTAAGTGAGAACGTGACTTATAGAAGCTGGGGCTTGAAATTTTAAATCAAATCAACTATCTATACATATAATAAAATTAACTGGTCTATGTCTGTACATGGGAGGTATTATAGAAAAATGGTTATGAGTGGTCTTTATATGGCCAATAAAAGCCAAAATAATTGTTTTTAGAATTTTTGTCTTTCTGTCTATCTGTATGCATGTTTGTTACCTCATCAAGTCATCACGCAAAAACCACTGAATGAAATTTGATGCAGTTTTCACAGTTGTCTTGCTGGAGGTCTAACTTAAAATCTGGTGCATGTTTCATCTTGATACGCTACGAGTAATTAGATAGAACCTGAGATATTAATAAGGTAAATTTTTCTAGAAGCCATTAGAAAGTAGTTTGTATTACAGTTGGAGCGGGGTTGGAGTTGGGGTTGGGGTTGAGATTGGGAGTCTGAGTGGAAGTGGGATAGGGAACGGATTCTAGGTAATAGATAGGTAATAGAATTACTTGGCTGAGCAATAAATTGTAAAACTATAGACTCATTTATAAATAAATATCACAATAACTAATTAATTTAATTAAATAATTTATACACACACACACACACACACACACACATACACACACACACACACCCCACAGACAACCCCCTTCGTGTTATGAAAGAGGAAGCAAAATATTTAACTCAAACCCCACTGAACGACTCAGAGGACATAATATGAGAAAGATAAACTCACGTAAAAAAACAGAGTACATCTAGGCGGTTTTATCTTCCCGTGGGTATCGTCAAGGTGACTAAGGGATTGCACCAGTGACGGCCAGCAGCGTTCTCCTTGCTACGATTACCAATTCACCTGCCTGTGGTTGTGGCAAATCCAGCAATGGACGGCGTCGCGAAGGTATAATTTTATACCAAAAGTATGGAGTAGACAGGCCTGCCTACGCTGAGTTATAGTGCCATAGAAATGTAAAATAATTTCTAGTATATGTCTAGACAAAGAAAAAAGGTCGAGCACAAAATGCAATTTGCACAATTTTAATAAAAATAAAAACTCAATCGAGACGTTAAAAAGTCTGTAATACCAAGTCTACAGCCGTAATCCTATTAAAAGTTAGTGTTGTGCTATGTATCGATGTTTTAAGTATCGATACTGTGTCGAATTGTCGACCTCAACCGCGTGACATAAACCTTCAGTAATCGTCTGCTATTCTTAACCTCTACCCAAATGTTTTATTACTAAAAACGTAAACTTCGCGTGTCTGTACATTGAAAATATTTGCAACAACAAAAATAAGGGGGGGGGGGGGGGGGGCTCTAAAGATACGTAACAGAACACACTTCGACCATTTTTGATGAACTTTTCACTGAAACATAGGGCTTAACTCGGAATAACATTTAGACTTTATTTCATCGCAATCGACTTACTCAATCAAAAGTTATGGGATTTTTTAGTTTTCAAATACATAGGTATATCATTATAATGTTCCCAACCACGCCAGCGGAGCCGCGGGCACAGGTAGTATTAATAATGAATGAATGATATATTCATTTCAGACTAAAAGTCCACACTTTGGTTAGTAGTTACAATTGGTGGAAACTATCTTTCCTTCCTACTAATATTATAAATGCGAAAGTTTAGATATTTGGATGTGTGGTACTCAATCACGCTTCAACCACATGGATCGGGATGAAACTTGGCACACATATAGGTTAGGTCCTGGAATAGGACATAGGATAGTTTTTATTCCGAAAAAACATCCCATTCCTACGGGAAATACATAATAATTAGTGATTTTAAGTTGTCCACGCGGACGAAGTCGCGGGCAACAGCTAGTATATAATAAAGGTTTGATGGGTGACATTGGGAGATATCACAGGCTACTCGTGATTGACGAGTTACTAATATTCCTCATCAGGTTATTTTTGTCTCCACTGCAGGAGCACAACTCTCTCTCATATGCCGGAGACAGACGGAGGATTTGGCTTACACTCCCCGCGCTGGCCAGACGTAACGTACGAAGTAATAATATTATGTCAGTTTCAAAAACCCTAAAAATTAATATTGTTTTCCGACGAAAAACAACGTGACACTGAAATGTACACAGCCATGGCGTTCCGCCAAAAATTATCTCAGGACTGTGGCGTATTTATCGACATCTCTTATCGACATGACTGCGACACTCAAAAAAGGTAAAACTTTGCAAAGTGAAATACCTGCCCATTAATTCCTGGAAACGTGAATAATTTTCACTGGAATTTTTTGTATCTTTGTTTATAACTTTGGATTACTTCTTTCGAATGATCGAATGTTAAATATTATATGCCCCACGTACTACGAGCACCTGCTCGCAGATCTACGTAACGATACCAATGACGTTTGACGAAGCCAAAGCAAAAATAAGCTTAATAGATACCTCACTTCACTCAGGCACACCCCCCCGTGTTGCTTAAATTGTTAATTAAACTGTCCTTCTTGGCTGGCACCGACTCCAAAAATAACTTATTATAAATTGTAAATAGGTATATAAGTATCAATAATTTTGTTGATTGTCCTTTAATGCTCTTTGCTTTGAAGTAATTAAAATATTATTTTCTACTCTTTAGTTTAAATTTATACATTAGATATAGCCTTAAAGTCGGTTTTTGTTTTTTTTTAAATATATTTTTTTACCATATTAGAATTACATGTAAAATTGAACCTTTAAGATGTGAAAGTGTTATCTATTATATATATAAAAGGAAAGTATGTGTATGATGTCCAGCCTTTTCTCCATAACTACCCACTGCCACTCACTCCTGGTTGCAGTGGTAGATAGCCCTTGGTCTGCACTTGCAAGTAAGGGAGTTTGGTTACGGTGGGTGGATGTGGGTGGTAAGAATGTGTGACGGGATACTTCTACCCTTTTCTGACGGCTCATATAAATTCGAGATTGTGCTGAATGGCGTTAAGTGCGATTGTGAGTGACAATATTGAGTCTAAAATATTCCAGAATGTTCTAGAATATGTTTAATTTTTTAAATGAACTACTAAAATGTGTGACTGTAATTGGTCCAGAATGATCTGGGAAGTTGTTTATAATACCAGAAAAGCGACGATTTGTGAAAGCTGTCAGTTGTTATGTCGGCTATCTGCGGGTCCTTAAAATCCGCACCATACGTAACTTATCCCCGCGAATGAAGTCGCGGGCAACAGCTAGTAAATTAACATAATCTTAAAACAGCAGATAACACAATATCAGATAGGTGGGATTCTCCGATGCTGCGGCACTGGATACGCCTGCACGTGGCCAGGTGGCCAGGCGCCGTAGAGTCGGCGAGTCCCTACGGATCATGCTATACCTGTACATTATAGATTTTTACTTGTAATTAACTAACATAGTATAAGGTTTACTAACAAACTGTATGGAAATTTTTTCTGAAATAAAGTTTAATTATTATTATTATTAATGCGAACTGCTAAGGAATGAAACTCCCTGCCAGCTTCGGTATTTCCGGACAAGTACAATTTGGATCTTTTTAAAGGAACAGTGAATAGGCATCTTCTGGGTAAGCACACTCCACTTTAGGCCTCATCATCACTTACCATCAGGTGAGATTGGGGTCAAGCGCAAACCCTTGAACAATAAAAAAAATTTAAACCATAGAGATTGTGGTTTCTGGCTTAGAATAAGGCCAACCGCAATCTTCCCATGGGTTTCTTCAAGGCGACTAAGTGACGGGCAGCATCGTTCTCCTATCATCACCAGTCCGCCTGACTGCTGAACATCAGCCTCCCCAATAGAATGCCACTGTTGGTGAACTGTTCATGGGCGGATTTGCCGTAATCATCACGCTTGGCAAGCGGATCGGTAATCGCAGAAATGATCTTTATATACACAGGAGAAGACTGCTACCCATCCCCGATGCAATTAGTAGGTTTAGGGTTGCCCTATTCTTAGCCGGGAACCACACGTCATAAAACTTTTACAGAACTTTGTATTTTGTTATTAAATATATATTTGTATAATATTCGAGCAAATCCTGGGCGAGTCGGTACTTAAAAAATAATATTAATAAGCATTTCCGTTAAGGCAAATTATTTTTGATGTAAGAGAGCTTCCTTTGAAGTATCCTTAATGAATTGGCAGTCGGTAATTAGGAACTTTTTGCTTCTCAAATGGCAGAAGTCGAATTAATGTTATTTATTTTTATTTTTAAGTGAAAGCAAATTATATTTTTAATGCTGCGAGACTTGTTTAATGAATGATCCTAAATTAATGATTCGCCAGAGAACTTAAGTCTTTGATATAGCTCAGAAAGTTAGAAAGTTGAAGTGGCAGTGGGCTGGACACATCTTAATATGACAACCGCTAAAACTAATACAATGCAGATTTTAGTCTGAAAAACCAGGAAAAAAGATTAGGAGTTGCCCAGTGAACGTGTTTTATGAGTGAAGCTGGGATTCAGTAGTTACGCGGCTGATAATTATAGTAACTTACTTAGTAATACTAATATTCTACGATTAAAGATAGAAATGAAGTCAAAAGGGGAAGGCTGGTCAGAATCTTTCAACACATGAAGCTATGATGAAGTCCCAAATAACAATGATATCTAGACCATTCCGATCTTTTTAATCTGTAATCGGAGCCACCTTGGTGCCTTGGTCGTCGGGGCAGGCCCTGGTGTGGGACGCCACGTGTACTTGGCCCCGTCTCATGTCCAGGGCACTGCCTCAGTTGCCGGTGCAGCAGCGGCCAAGGCACAGAGTCTTAAGCACCGCAAATACTCTAACCTGACGGCTGACTACGAGTTCGCGGCGCTCGCTCTAGAGACCCTGGTCCCGTGGTCAGCCAACACGAAGGCGTTCGTGAAGGCTCTTTCGACCAGGCTGGTCCACGCCTCCGGAGACCTCAGGGCTGGCGCCTACCTCGCACAACGTGTAAGCCTGGCAATCCAGCGAGGTAATAGCGCCAGCGTCCTAGGGACTATGCCTCACCACTAGGGGTTGGACGGCGTATACCTGTTGTAAATAATTGATTTTCTTATGATTACTGTATTTTCATTTAAATAAAGATCTGTAATCTATGTGTGTACTGTATTAATATATTATATTTTTTGTTTCATGTCCGTTCGAGCAGCAAAGGGAGACGGAAATGGTAAGTACACAATCGTCATTATTAGGCTGAACACAACCACTTATTACACCTCATACCACGAAGCAAAATAATTTTTCGTAGCTCATAGTTTTTACCTTCATGATTGACACTAATTGGTTATTAAATTGGATAACAGATGCACATTAAAATCATCTGTTATCTATTATAATAACAAATCAGTGTGAATCATGAAGGTAAAAACTTTGAGGTGAAACTATGAGCTACAAAAAATTATTTTGCTTCGTGGTATGAGGTGTAGTTCACAATGAAATGAATTTATAGTGCGTCGATTTTGTCATCATCACAATTTCGACGTCTATTGCTGGACTTCAGGGCTTCCCTAATGAACACCTGTCCGTTCTTCGCATCCATTTGGCTACCTTCTTCAGGTTCTTGGTCCATCCGCGGTCTACATTCCAGAACTCCCCTGCCCCAACGGTATTCAGTTGTGCCGAAAGAATGTGCCATACTGGTTTTCTAGAATTCTATAAAAATTACTACAGTTTCGTTACCAATTGAAGAAATACCACTCATACAATTCTAGAAAACCAGATTTTTTTGACAGATAGACCGTCTCACCTATGCTGATGGCTTGGTCATTGGACTCGAGCACAAGAGATCGTGGGTTCAATTCCCGCCTGGGACAGATAACTTAGTATAAATTGTTCCCAGTCTGGATGTTATATTTGTGAATTGTCCTAATCTTGTTTAATTCCCATAACACAAGAGAAGATACTAGTTTGGGATTGGACAAGTCTATGTATATATGTGATGTAATGTAAAATTTGAATCCTCATGAATTTTCTCAAAATTCCCTTTTTACGCTAAGAGGGCTTCTGCTGTATAAGTACAGACTACTGACCATCTATATTCTGTCCTTTTAACGGCCTGGCTAAAAGAGCTGTGGTAGTCTAGTTGGTTGAGCACTCGCCTCACGCTCATGAGGTTCTAGTACAAACCACGCCCTTACCAACGAGTTATTCCGAACTCAAGTACGTTTTATTAATACCACAGGCTTTTCGGTGAAGAGAAACATCGTAAGAAAACCAATGTCAAAGAAATTCTAAGGCGTATGTGAAGTCCACCATATCTGTTAGGGACACCGTTGGTGACAGGGGTTTGGCACAAAATATCTTGAAAGTTCGAAGTGTCATCAGGTCTTCCAGGCCCCCTGAGGAGATAAGTAAACGGCCTGGATGGTTAAACAAATAGAAACAGTTCACATTGTCGTATCACTCTAAATTCCCCCACCCCTCACCCTCAGCGGAGCCTGTTCAACAATCTCAAACTGTCAGTGTCTCTCCCTCAAGGTTTTAAAGAACTAAAGAAAATGGAGATGACATTTAAGTCAAAATGGCGCCCGTGTATGGTGAAATACCGCATACATTTTCGCTTGCCCTGTGTTCTACATTTGGTAGAAAAGCACGCCACGTATCAATTATGCGACAGTGTGATATTAACTATACAACTACCAGAGATGTACAACTTTAAACTTACATTTAAATAAACTGCATTGAAGAAAAATCTATTTTCTCATCTTAATGTATATTTTGACCGTAACGGCCGTGTTACAAATAACTCTAATAATAGTAATTCTAAGTAAAGTAAATGCGAGGACTTAAAATTAATGATGCCTCGACGGTAAGTACAATTCTTACTCACCGTCAGAATGTACAGTGGCGGAATGAAAACGTTCTTCAGTTTTCAAATGCAATCCTTCAACCAGTCGCGAGCAGATGTTACGTTTTCAAACTATTGCATGAAAAATTATGAATTTATGTAGAATAGAATAGAATTATTACGACAAATTTTAAGACCTCCCATTTAGCCGTGGAAAGCGCTATACTCGTAGATGCCTCGACGATTTTTTTTTCACAAAATAGAAATAGTAATTATTGCAATTTTGAATTCAGATACCAGAACCATAGAAAACGTGAAACGACAAATATTTTTTTTATACCAAATTGTTTTCTATTGCAGACTGGTATCTATTCCAAACGAGAATCGACCCTAGAACCCTAATCCAACGAGAAATCCTAACGAGAATATTCGACTAACCATACCACAAGTGATTTTCAACTAGTACATAATCCTTTCTTAACGCCTCGTCTTTTGAAGTCAACCCTAACCTATTTCAAACTGCCTACACAAATAATTTTCTGTGTCGCTTCCAGTATCTCTTTGCCACAAGTACGTTCAAGTATTTGCAATGTAAATTTCTATTAATTATTTATGCATAGAAAATAACAGGGCTCCAGGGCAAGTTACTTTAATAGCCGTGTATGTCTTTTGTCACTGGTAATTTATTTAAAGTATAGACTGAAGTTTACAATTTAAACTGCCACAAACAATTAAAGACTTCTAAACGCTTGAATAAACATAGCGCCTTCGCGTACCTACGTTTGATCATGTTGGGTAGGAACAAGCGATAGGAAAGCTTACAGAAGAATCCAGTTGGGGTGGGCAGCATTGAGAAAAATGCGTCAATGTTGTTGATCCTTATGATTGAGTCTATCGATGATGCTATAGTATTAATTTTTTTGCATTTGTGTCTGATCGATTACCGACAGAACAAGCGATTTTTTTTTAATTTGTGAATGCAGTTTTACTTACTTTAAACATAAAGTAATGTTTCCTTTGAGTACAATTTGCTATCTTTAATATTTAAGATACTTTCCGCCAGGTATACAGTAACGGTTATAACCATAAACTGTCAAAACATGGAATACCTAATGCCATACTTCAATTAAATATAAGGATCAACTCTCTAATGAACATTGCATCTTAAACTTAGAGAAAATGTTGAAATTTTCATCTCCTCTAACAAACACCTCTATGTTCTCGTATTTTTAGAATTAAAATCTATGTATGTACGAGTATGTATTTATGTAAACGCTTTATTGTACCAAAAATAACAACAACAACAATAATAAAATAGGAATTAAACTGTGTACAAAGGCGGACTTATCCCACTTAGGGATCTCTTCCAGTCAACCTTAGATTAACCGAAAGGACATGTATAATGCGTTTAGTACCAAATTTGATAAAGAAATGTACTTTTAATAAAGTTTGAAAATACATATTACATAAACTTAAACGAACAATGGGCCCGATTCTGAAGGGACACATTTAAAATTTGACAGCGCTAAAATTGGTTTCGTCTTTATCTTTATAATACTGTGTGACAAGGATACCAACAGTTTTAGTGCTGTCAAATTTTAACATTGTGCCTTCAGAATCGAGCCCACTATATACATAGATAATACACGAATAAGTGAATATATATATGTATATATGTTCATATATACTATTATATTATATATCCCAATAAATACTAATGTCGATATAATCACTAAATACATGTCCTAGTTTGATTTCACGATCTTAGTTAAGTTTAAGATGTAATATTTATTAGAGAGATTTGATCCTTATGACTGACTCTATCGATTGGTGCCATAACAGTACAACATGATATCTATCATTACGCATCAAGGGATCAGCAGTAGACGTCGAAAGACTGACATTATGATGATGATTTCAAGGCAAAACGAAATCTTAACAAGTCGAAAAGCAAAAGATAATTATTAACCAAGACTAAGTAAGGTCAGCAAATCGTTCACGGGGCAATGTATACGCTTCTACAACAAACTACCAGAGGAAATCTTAAATATGACGGACAGAAAATTTAAGATTCAGATTAAAAAACAACTTTGTAAGAAAGCCTATTATAAAATAAACGATTATTTGAATGATAAGGATGCCTGGTACTAATGTTAATTGAGCTTCGCAAAATCTTTATTAATTGTATGCAAACTTGATTTTTAAAAGATGTGTTGCGTGAAGTTTGTTGCGCCGTTTCTTCTTCACAGCGCTAACACCTAGGAATCGGTAGTCGATAAAAAAATGACGTGTATA
This sequence comes from Esperia sulphurella, assembly GCA_947086405.1. Classification (NCBI taxonomy): domain Eukaryota; kingdom Metazoa; phylum Arthropoda; class Insecta; order Lepidoptera; family Oecophoridae; genus Esperia; species Esperia sulphurella. The sequence goes on from OX352282.1 coordinate 8,626,276, forward strand.
AATGTACCAAGTGTACTCATATGCAATAAATGATTTTGACTTTGACTTAAAACCACGGGGTTGAAGCTAGTAATAACAGAAACCTTTTATCATCTCCAGAGCGACACAACATTCGAAACTGTATCGAATCTCACATTCGAGGCGACCCGTTACGAGAGCAGCCGTGAATTCCACTGCGAGACCATCAACGAGGTTATGGTGGCGACCAAGGAGCACGCCTTCCATGCCAGCAAGCAGCTGGAGGTCTGGTGTAAGTACCATTGTAATTTATACTACAAGCTTTTCGGTAAGGGAAAACATCGTAAGGAAACCTATATGCCACAAGAAGAAATTTTAAGGTGTATGGGAAGTCCACCAAATCGGCTTGGGGCACCGTTGTTTGGCACAAAGGATCCTGAAGGGTCGAAGGCAACGATCTCTATGTACTACTATATGGAGCGTTCCAAACAATCGCTCTGTTCCACGTAAGTAGCTACAACTCTTTCATATTCACTTTGAAACTTGTGCAGTTACTACTCAGAACATTTAATTATTTACTAAATATTGACATTATTTAACCGTAGCGTCAATATTTAGTAATAACTAAATGTTCTGCGTAGTAACTGCACAAGTTTCATTGTGAATGTGAAAGAGTTGTGGCTACTTGCGTGGCTCATAGCTCTCTGATGGAACGAAAGTCAATTACAAGTCCTCATGGTAAAAACTTTCAACTTCTTTACTGCTGCGCAAAACTAAAGGCTGCAAGAGTGACATTAGCTGCTTAACATGGTATACTTTATAATTTTTCAGATCCTCCTATCGTCCGATTGGAGCCTCCTAACGTCACCGTGGTAGAAGGCTCCAAGATCCTGCTCAAATGCGAATACGAGAGCAATCCCTCATCTTTGAAAGAGGTTATATGGTAAGATGCTAGATAGTAGGATTCTGTTGCAGGGTCCATCTGGGTCACCATCTACCTATTTCTGCTGCTGTGTCCCGGTTTTGAAGGGAAAGTGAACCAGTGGATTGCAGGAGCAAAGGCATTCCAAACTACGTCCTTAGGGTGGCAACGATCTTGTGGACTTTAGACTTCAGGCAATTGACGACTGTAGTCAATATCTGGCTGTTCGGAACTTTATTCCACAAAAAAATTATTCCCTATAGAAGTCTTAATAGACTTGTGGTGAATTTTAGTCGCTTGCAATACATGCAGGGAGCAAAATTACATTCGCCAGCATGCGATTTTGCTCCCTAATCCTGGAAGGCAGCTTTCCTTTTAATGTTGCTTCATTTATTCAAACTAGCGGTCGCGCCGGCTTCACACTTGATAAATATCATCATCATCAGGTTATTTTTGTCTCCACTGCAGGAGCACAACCCTCTCTCATCTGCCGGAGACAGATGAGAGACTGGCCTACGCTCCCCGCGCTGGCCAGACGGGTTGGGGAGGCCTGATTGATGTTTTATAATGTATTCCCTTAGTTGAGTGGTCCTATTCTACTCTACCGGAAACCACGCGGCACATATATTTACTAACCTAAACTTATTTGGGAAATGGCCTAACTACTGGTGAAAACTGAAGCAAAATCATACAGACAGAAAACAAAACCCATCTTTACAAGACAACGCCCTGGAATCTTGATATTCAACTTTGTTTTCTTGGTATATTAAACCGTGAAATCTCCTACCAATCATCAGGTACCGCAACGGCGAAATAGTCCACGTGAACGATACTTCGCGCTACCAAGGTGGTACCACTGACCAGCATTCTCTCATCATCCTGGACTCCAGGGGCAAGGATATGGGGAACTACACCTGTCTGCTTGCCAATGCTGTAGGAAATGGCACCACGCAAGATAGCATTGATGTCAACGTACTATGTGAGTATTTATTTATGCTTTATTGGCGAGTAGCTGAAAGACGGTTAATTTTTGATTCTGATCTGAGTAAGTTTAAAGTTTAAGATTCACATTAAAAACAACTTTGTAAGAAAGCCTGTTTATAAAATAAACGATTATTTGAATGACAAAGATGCCTGGTACTAATGTTAATTTCATCTTCAGAAATGATATCCTGGCGATCTTATTGCGAGAATATAATTTGTCTTTAAAATCAGAGAATGTCATCGAATCGCGTTAGACTAGGAAAATAAAACCAACTTTGTGTAATTCCTTGGTTTTGTAGTAACAAGTGTGATATATCAGTTATATATTTTTTACATTCTTGCTTTTATCTTTCCAGACAAACCGCAAGTCCGCCTTACGATGAGCTCGCCCAGCCCGGTCCTAGAGACCGAACACAAGAACGTGACACTGACATGCGAAGTAGTCTCAGGAAACCCTCCTATCCTGGACGAGGTCATTTGGTATCTGGACGGGGAGATACTCAAGCATCTGCCGGAGTGCAATGGTACTCAAGGAGAAGGTAACTTGGAGTCACAGTTCAGCATATTACTCAAAAGGTCGGTACAGTCAAGTGAGAGTGGTCAGAAAGGTGGGAGCCTTTAGGTCGAACACAATGACGTAGGTCGATTGCAGAATGTCATCGTGAAGGCAGACAAGAATGGCGTACAATAAGGGAAGGTACTGTCCAACACTGGACTGCTATGGACCGAACATGATGGTTACGATTACAAATTCGGTAGCAAATTTTTATGGCAGGAACTGCTTTGAAGTGAAAGTAAACTATCATCATCATCGGCATGTCAGCGTTTAGACGTCCACTGCTGGATATAGGCCTTCCCTAATAAACGCCACCACACCCGGTCCTCCGCCCTCCGCATCCAGCCGCTTCCGGCCACCTTCTTTAAGTCGTCGGTCCATCTGGCAAGGGGGCGTCCCACCCTGCGCGTGGCAATCCGCGGTCTCCACTCCAGAACTCGTCTGCCCCAACGGCCGTCGCTTCTGCGACAGATGTGGCCCGCCCACTGCCACTTCAGTTTGCTAATCCTTTCGGCTATGTCGGTCACCTTCGTTACGAATCATATCCTTCAAAGATACGCCGAGCATAGCCCTCTCCATAGCTCGCTGAGCGACTTGAAACTTGTGGATCAGGCCCATAACTGTAACATTATACAATGATGTTTTTTTATGCCAGGATGTTTTAAAATTAATTTAAGGAGTTTTGTCACAAGGTGACAATGCCACTACGTTATACAACATAAACATTATTATATTGTAATACACCTTACTTTAGACAAGCGGACATGCATAGACACCAATCTTCCGCGAATGCCCGCCTACACAACCCTGTACAGTATTCTAGCCATTCGGCGAGGGGAAAAGAAAGGGCACTGTTACATCCACTTACTTGTTTCCTAATACTGAACAAACTAGGATTCATTCGTCCTGTTTGTTCATCCACGAATTCATGATACGTTCAGGCTTTACAGAAAGATTAAAACTACTCTCTTTAAGGAGGAGATTTGATTGGAAATTTTTTGCAAGGCCTTCATCCATATCATTTCCACCTGCTTTAAAGTTGTTTTCAATTTGTGCCTCTTGTCAACGTCGCAGATAACCTTTGCAACGAAGTGGACCCATCAATGCTGCTCCTCCAAGACACCACCAAGAGTTTCCACGGGAACTACTCTTGCATGGGCAAGAACTACGCCGGCTGGGGCAACGAGAGCCAGAAGACTGAGCTGGTTGTCAATTGTAAGTACATAAATACAATTTACGTAGATGACTTTTTGTCTGCGTATGGGTGAAATCAGCGTCAAACATTTCGACCTATAGAGATCTTTATTTTCATCCTCTATATAAATAAGATGCCGCTCTCAGTTTTGGTATCTAAAAGAATATACTTCTTATTATTCTTCGTCGTCGTTCGCTCTTTCTTTCTTTATTTCTTCTTTAAAACACGCCTTCACGCATTGCGGTCGTTGGTCAGCCGCACCGCTTCATGCAAAGATCCGCCAGCCACCCTCTCTATAGTTTCTGATCACATCGTTTGAGTTCGTCCGGCACGCCTGTCCTCTATCTACCCCAGGATGATGAGCTTCTCTAGACCGTGGTTGGGAGACCACATAATTGAATATTACAGATGTATAGCTAGCAGTTGCTTAACCGATGCTAATTCTCCTTGCAGTCGATGCATACCATTCGAGAAGCAAGTGTTTCATCAACCTTTGTCTTTTATATAGGCTCTACAATTAAACGTTCCTTGGTATTGTAGTTTAAAACGCCAGATGTCGTGAGTTTGATTTCCATGAGAAAGAAAAAAACAACTTAATGTCTTTATCTGAGTGTTTATTTTTGTACAGTGATATCCTTGTCTAGGGTAACTAAGTTTGGGTACTTTCAGATCCACCAGGACCAGCGAAGCTGACGTACTCTCCTTGGCGGGTCGTTAAAGGGAAATCTCTAGTCCTGAGCTGCAGTATCCAGGAGAGGGGACGACCTGAGGCTTATAGGTAAGATCATTAAATAATTTTTCTGTACAGCATAAAAACGAATCAGCTAAGTAATTGAAGAATTAGCGAGATTCTTACAACAATATACGCAATAACAACTTTACGTCCGACTGTATGTCTGGCGGATAACTCAAAAGCTTTTAAACCAATCAATCTGCCTGAAACATACATATAAAATTGCCTGGTAGTGAATAATTTACATTTCAGGAAGAACATTCTTTTCCTATATAATTCTAAAAAATTAGAAAAAAAAATTAAAGGTGTAAATATTTTAAATATTCATTGTAAATATGGTTATGCATGTGTAAATGTAAAAGTACCCATATTAAACACGCACATTAATAATATCTTCGTCTGTTTAATATCTTAGATCCTTTGCAAGAATACTCTGGCGTTTTAAAGGCGTCGCACGCCCGGCAGTAATTTCCCATTTCCGTTTCTTCACTGCAGATTCGAAATCTAGTTACATATAGGATATATCATTGCTTACTGAACTCTTTTGTGGTCTTCATATTGCATTGTGCCTAATGTACCAATAAGTCTCTTACTCCACTGAGTTAGAGTACTGTTTGATTATAACTACCTCAAAGGTTTCAAGAGTTATATATTTACTTACAGATTTAGATGGCATCGCGGCGGTCGCATAGTCAGCGACATCGTCTCCCAGAATTGGACCATCGACCCTGTCATGTTGGACCATAGGACCAACTTCTCCTGCTACGGTATCAATGCTGGAGGCGAGGGTGAACCAGCCACCACTTCTATTGATGTTCTTGGTAAGATCTTCATCGGCTTATGTTCTTCCATATCTAGAATTAAGGCTGTCCAATTTGATAACTTTTGCTATTCTTTTCTTGCTGTGTAAGTTGTAATTTCATGTAATTTATTAGTCTGAAAATTATCAATATCATACAAATATTGATAATTTAGGAGATATGATTGCATATATTTTAACATCTGGCATTTGTACCAATTTAAGAGCAAATAAATGATTTCTTTCTTTCTTTCTTATAAACTTAGTAACTACTTTATTCTTTTATCCAATTTATGTAATAACTTAGTTTAAACATTTAGTTAGTCGCAAATACTGTGTTATTAAATTGGATAGCCGTAAGCAATTCTTGCTCTCGTTCCTTGATTTCTATCTCTTCGCGTAAAAAACCAAGTTTCTTAACCAGCAATAACTTAGGTTTGACTTAGTTCTCTATGAATCATTTTCTGCTTAAAACCCTTAAGGATTTCCATTCCTGCTTGAGAACCGCAGTTATCTAGAGGAAATAAACAATACCTTTAAATTAGTGAAAGACCATCTATCAGGAAGGAAGAAAATCTCGCATCGTAGCCCAGTTTTCTAACAAGTTTTTTTTTTCGGTTTGATAACCCGGTTCTCTATTAATCTTTTCCTGTTTGCAAACTGCAGTTATCTAGAAGAAATAAACAATACCTATAAATTAGTGAAGGAAAATTCAACAAAATAAATGGAGTATATTTTACTAGATTATTTATTTGTAGCTGCAGATTGGCAAGAACGTTCTAGACGCACAGCGTTGCTTCGCGACGTGACCCTTTCATATAGCCGCTTTGTGGTACATTCTGGAGACATGTGCAGGCCACACTACTATTTCCGTCTCTTTCTTGCATTGAGCATTTATTCTCACGCCTACTTTCTAATGTACGATTGTTTTGTTTACATCGATCAATTTATAATATGTTTTAATTTTTCAGCTCCGCCAAGTTTCAAGTACGCGATGAACCACTACAGTGGTGCCTTATACAAATCACAAGTAAGTTGTTAAAAAAGATTAGTCTTAGGTCAACTATCAACTTGACAGGGTGTACATTAAAGTAGACTACAGGTCATACCATGACGCAAAATAATTTTACATCTCTCATATTCGGTAAGTAGGTCCTTATTACCCCCAAATGGGGCTTGTAGGTGACCTATTAGCGCTCTAGGGTAATAATGTAGCTAGAAAAGCCCTAGGGCGGTAAGTAATTAAAAAAAAACTCTTCACTCTTTCAAAAAGCTCGCGTACATCTAACCATCATACTGGCAATAGACATCATGCATTCAGCCCAATGACAAAAGAGGTCGCTTCGCTATTCAGCCTTGTCTTCGTATGAGTAATAATAGTCATCAATTTTAAATATCGAACGGCGAAGCTCAATTTCGTTCTTGAAAAAAATAATTAAAAAAAAAAGATGAAAAAAGGCGGGAATAGAAATCTTTTACTTTAAAATGTTTTATTCTTGTAATGCCGGTTTTTTTCTATTTTTTTTTCTTATATTGTTAAAATAAATAACACTTACCTCACAGTCGAGATGTAAAGCAGAGTAGTTAGCTCGGGTGTAAGCATAAATTGCACCCTCGAACTATAGGCGCCCTCGTTGCGCTCGTGCGCCTAAATATCTCGGGCTGCAATTGATGCCTTACAGCCCTTGGCTACTAATCTACTATTTCGCACCTCAAAGTCTTTACCTTCATAATTGACACCAATTTGTTGTTAAATTAGATAACAGATATCTAATTTAATAACCAATTATTAGTATCAGTCATGTAGGCAAAAACTTTGAGGTGACTTATGAGGTGCGAAAAATTATTTTGCTTCATGGTATGACCTGTAGCTGCTTAAATGACAGAACTAGTATTATTGTTTTGTCTAACTGTCAAGATCTCCAAATCTCAAATCTCCAGGCTTCGATATACTTAGGTTAAAAATTATTATGAACATTGGACATTTTGCCACTTGAACAAAAATTACCAAGAATATTTGAGCACATTATTTTAGGCTTGCCGTGTGCTTCTCGGCTTAGAATAGGCCCACCACCAATCTTCCCGTGGATGTCTTTAAGGCGACTAAGGGATTGCACCAAAAACGGGCATCAGCGTTCTCCTGTGTATATTAAGATCATTACTGCGATCTCCAATCCGCTGCCAAGCGTGGTGGTTATGGCAAATCTCTCAATGGACAGCCCACCCAGACATTCATTCAGTCATTCCATTGGGCTTATGTTCAGCAGTGGACGTATTTCTGTTAATAATCATCATCATCAGGTTATTTAAGTCTCCACTGCAGGAGCACAACCCTCTCTCATCTGCCGGAGACAGACGGAGGATTTGGCCTACACTCCCCGCGCTGGCCAGACGAGTTGGCGAGGCCTGATTGATGTTTTATAATGTATTCCTTTAGTCGCCTTGTACGACATCCACGGGAAGAGTTGGAGTGGTCCTATTTTACTCTACCGGAAACCACACAGCAGGTTAATAATGAAGTTCTTATGTTCATGTCAGCCCCTAGAAGTCCACTGCTGGACATAGGCCTTCCCCAACGAACGCCACCACACCCGGTCCTCCGCCCTTCGCATCCAGCCGCTACCGGCCACCTTCTTTAGGTCATCGGTCCACCTGGCGGCGGGGCGTCCTACCCTTCGAGTGCCGATCCGCGGCACTTCTTATACTTCTTCTAATTTCCAGAACATAACCTTATCATGCACCATCGAATGCGCCCCGCAGTGCAGTGTGCAATGGCTTAAGGACGGCCTGGTCATTGACCCCGAGAAGACTGACAGATACTACGTAGTGGAGAGAAGGATCGCCCCGCAAGTCAACATGAATGACTTTGAAGCCACTGAGTCTACACTGGTAAGCATTCAACGACCTTTTTAAAACTATACGTAGTGAGGGACTGGAGATAGAGGGTTTCGGGGAATGAGGTCTGGTGAGGTAGAAGGGAAAGACCAACCATAAAATACTTGCAATCAAAGATATGATTCGTAATGAGGAACGAAGGTAACCGACAAAGCCAAGAAAATCTTGAAGAGTTAATTTGTATTTCTTGTATTATCCTGATATTAGTGCAATAAACTCAAGGACTGTGAGCTTGCTGGATGACAATTTCCATCGACTATTAAGCTCCTACAGGCTCTTAATACCCCTACAAACAAACAATTCTGTCAAAGTTGTAAGGTGAGGGAATTGCTCGCTGATTAGTCGACCAATATCGCGCCATATCGTGATTGGTTCAAAAGAAAGATGACCTTATGCGTAGTTGATTCTCGTATAAGACGACCGTAACTGTTTAATGCTTCTCCATAGCATTGGAATATGTCGGCGTGGCCGGGAAATGTGCTAGATCGCGCAGCCGACACGGCGAGCTACACCTGCCGCTCGTCGCGCAACGACGCTGGACCACCGGTCAATAGCACCACCAAGTTTGCCGTTGAATGTAAGTCGACCAGCCAACCATCACAAATCTTACATACATACATACGCTCTTGTGTTTCACATACATACATAATGCTCACGTCTTGGTCCCACAGGGGTAGGAAGAGACGATGGATCGCCACTTTCGCGATCCTGACACTTCACTAGCCTCACTCACATTCATCAACCTTCTCATGCACCTCATTTTATTCTTCTCACTGCGGACCCATCCTTTTTGAGGACGTTGCTAATTTGATCTCTGAACATTCTCCTAGGGCGACCTCTAGCTGTAGTTCCTTCAACATTACCACTGTAAATTTCTGTTGTACTCTTCCTTCACTCATACGCTACAAACCAAAGCAACATACCCTTCTCTACCTTTGTTACTACATCATCTGTCAAACCACACTTTTCACGTATCACTGCATTCCTCACTCTGTCACGTAACTTCTCTGCACATATTTTTCTTTCTTCTTTTCTGTATTTAAGCAGAGCTTATGACAACACAGCGTACAAAAACACCCATCGTGTATATATGTACCATAAATGGTTTTGCTTTATTGATGATAACTAGGCCGTATGGTACCCCGGCTTAGAATAGGGCCACAATATATATTCCCGTGGGTAACGTCAAGGCGACTCAGGGATTGCACTATGGACTGGCAGCAGCGATATTCTGTGTATATTAAGATCATTACAGCGATCACAAATCCGCATGCTAAGCGTGGTGATTATGACAGCCCAACAAAAAGGGGAGACTAATTCAGCAGTGGACGTACTTCGGTAGATGATGATGATGAGTAAAGATATAAAATAATCATTAACTAATGATATTATATTGTTCCAGATGAACCAGAAAATATAACCGTCATCCCTAAAGTTGTTTCCGTTATCGAAAACGAAATACCAGCGAAAGTCGTCTGCTCAGCGAGGTGAGACATATTCTTTGCAAACTAATTAGTAGACAGCAGTTGATACTGCTCAACCCCTTGAAGATCCTATCGAGACATCGAAATTCTATTTGAACACTTAGCTATTCAAATGTGAAAATTTAATCAGACTCCACCCAGTAGCTCTTGCGTGATACATATACAAGCCGACAAAAATTATTAGTTCTCCAAAGCATAAAGTGATTAAAACCAAATTTTTCGACCAAATCTTTAATGTGCTTGTGTAGGTACTTACCTATACTGTTAATTGTTACGAACTTTGTATTAATTGTTTTGACACAAAAGCTTTCGTAAAAACAATCACTGAGGTTTTAACCTTGCGTATTTGATCAAAGAGAAAATTATTGTATGAAAGATTTGCTTCTAATTTCATTTAAAATAATTCACATCAGAGATTGTTAATAGTTTATCAGAAATGTCTAAATAAACATTCGATTTCTGAAAGTACCAGTTCTCAAGTCGTACATTCGATCCACTTTTGTAACTTATACCGAATGCTACTGACTTCATTGTTATTTTTGGTGTTTTGATATCTTCGACTTCTTCTTATAGTATGGGAAGATCTAGTGCGTAAATAGACAAGTATACATTTGTATGTATTTTGTTTCAGGGGCTTTCCCATGCCAAGTTACTCCTGGAGAAGAGAGCATCCCAGTAAAAGTTTGTCAAGAGAACATAGCAACAGCTCCCTCATTCTGTCGTCTTCTAACACTCTCCTTCTGGGTCATGTGCAGAGGAAGGACGCTGGAAATTATTTATGTGAAGCTTATAACAGACATGGATTTGTCAATACCACTGTTTTGTTGGATGTTATGTGTAAGTATGATTTTAAAGAAATCTGTGGTTACTTTCTTGTAACCTTTGAAACAGTAGTTCACTCATGTAATGACAATAAAATATATTGACTATCTAAGATATACTAAGTGAAGATTGATATATTTGCAGTTGTACCAGAGTGTGGAATCAAGCAGGTAGAATTAAACGGAGAACAAGTGCTCGTATGCAACGCACTCGCAAATCCTCTTGAGGTAAGCAAAATTTGAATAGCATCACAATAAACGTGGTAATTGATATTGATTATATAGTGATAGCCTACTAGGTAGTTGGAAGTGACAATATGGACAATGATAGTGAATAGATCACTAATCACACACACAGAGATTATAAAAGAAATATTATAAGAAAAATAACTAAATCATTCTTTAAAGTACGTTAAAGGCTATAACATTTTGTTTAGTTGTGGTCCAGGCAGTATCAGTTGGTACTTGAAATAGGTAAACCTGTACAATAAATACTAGTATAAAATGTGAGGCAAATGAAAAAGAGAGCAGATAGTCAATATCTAGTGAATTAAATAATAGATCGCAAATATATCGTAATTTTATCAAAAGAAGAAGATAAAAGAAAGAAAGAGAACAAGGTCTTTGAATTGGATCAAAACGTGACAGATATAAGCAGACACACTTTTACAGCAATAACTTAAGATCCATCATTTTCTTTTAGGTCTCATTCACGTGGAAGCTAAAGAATGACAACGACAGTCTAACAGACGAGAAAGTCTGGCAAAGCGGCCACCAGAGCTACCTCAGGCTGAGCACCAGTGTCGGAGTCTACAGAACGTATCTCTGTCAAGCAAATAATACTGTGGGGATTTCCAGGCCTTGTGAAAGGGATGTTGTAGGTAAGGATTGAGTCTTTTCTACACCTATCTACGTTTCATTCCAGACGTGGAATTCTGCAAACATTGTACTCGTTTTCGTGTTATTTCCTTTTCAACCGACTTCAAAAAAGGAGGAGGTTCGCAGCGTGATATTTTTGAGAAAGCTTTTGTTTCCTTTTTATTTCATTCATTTTATCTTCCTGTCTTATGTTTTTAGTAAGGATTCCTATGTTATTTGTTCTTTTTTTACCCTTTTCTCCGGTGCAAGATTTTGTTAATATTGTGTTTCTTTGTACTATTTTTTTTTAGGAAAATGTTTGTATTTTGTTGTTAGTTATAATAAATATTTTCCATTTAAATGAATAAGAAATTGTGTAAAAAATTATTGTACGTATAATTTGTAATTTACAGCCAACTGGGAAAGTTTAAGTGAGTACTTTAAGTATGTCAATGTGTATTAGTCTATTAATTTGTCTATAGTTATTTATTGCCCTGCTTTGTTTATTGTTGATTATATTTACACCGTGTGCTGTGTGAATTATATGTATAGTATATAGAAATAAAAATATCGCATTAATTTTTATAGTTCATTTTATAGCTTTTATAGGTACATGATATATTATTGTATGTATTTTATTATTTATTATACTGTTAGTATTCTAATTATTTCTATATATCAAATAAATAATTAGTGAATACATGTCAGCTGAATAACTATCTAAATGTATTTTCAAGGTGTGGTGCCGTGGTGGCGCGACCAGAAGAAGCTGATCCTGATCGGGGGTATCGCCCTGGCCGTCCTGGTCATCACTGTCATCCTTTGCATCATCATTATCTGTGTCTGCCGCCGCATGAGGGCTAAGTCCAAGTGTAAGTACAATTATAAACATTGTTATGTTATTTCGTTAATAAAATATACAGTTGCAATTCATATGACTTAAGATACTCAGGGACGATTGTAACTAGACAAATTACAGTGAAACTATAGATTTGACGTACGTCACCTAAATTTTTCATTATAAAGTTACCTTATCATAAGATGTAAACAATGATTTTATCCAATCATAGAAAAATCTATAGTATCATGTATCATTTGATCCCTTAGTTGCAATAGCCCTGGTGTACCTTAGTTTTACTTCGCACCAGATGCCTTGCATCGATTTATTTATCTTAAGCTCAGTTACTACTACTGAAGATAAAAAATCGCTCCACCTCTGTTATGGAGTTACCATCACACTTATTTTATATCAATACATGATATTCAGTTTATTTTGGTAACAAAATAAATTGGGTCCGTTTAATATAATAATCGTTAATTGTGTAGTTTCTTTTCAAACAGAAGCGCTTTAAAGTATTTTCCAAAGATTTGTGGATCGTAAATAGGTTTTAATTGACTGGGCAGGCAGTTATACAACGATTCTCAGTCATGGTGTTATGGTATTTGCGATGTTTTTCCTTTCTTTGTTCTACAGTCTCGTATCTTTATAGTCGGTTTACTGCAGGATATTTAGTTTTTGAAAGTGAGTTTTGCAAGATTCTTAAGGGGAAATTTTTAACATAGCTCTTATAGTTATTTTTAAAAATCAAAAACGTCTTCTTAATATTACAACCTAAACCGTTCTCTTACAACTTAATGCTGTATGGAATATGTGACTCTACTAGAACATCATAAACCACCTTTGGTTGTTCTACAGTCATTTTCTCCTGTAAACTCCTCAACGCATACCAAGCTCTAATCTAATTTTTATTTGTCTCACCTTCTCTTTCCAATTTAAATTCAAATCTGTGTATATTACTCGTACCTACTAGGAACATAACATAACCAATGATATCCTGATACTAATCTTAAAGGAACAAATCATAAAGAATTTGTTTTTGTTCTTGTTGTTATGGTAATAACACGAGATTTTGTTTGATTTGTAATATTTATGTTCCATAGTGAGTTCTAGTTTTGTTAAATTTTGGGAAAGTGCGCCACCTGACCTAGCAACTTCACTTATACTATCTCCATTACATTGAGGCGAGCATTTTTTTTACCTTCAAGCTTGCACGGTTTTATTTTGTTTTTAATTAATTTGTTATGTTCGTTGTATTGCATTATTCGTTTAATTATAATTATAGTATGGTAGTGTGTGTTGTTTTACTAGATTTCTAAAACTAAGATCTATTAATTACTGGTCAATTTTACTATAATAAATATTCCTCACACATTGATTTCTGAAACGTTTTTAAAATACCTACCTACTTGTTTACAAAATACACAGTGCCTACATTGATAAAAATAATCGGGAATTAACGATTTTATGAGACCGAAATAAAGACTGTAATCTTTATAACTATTTTTAACCACGGAAGGGTGATGTCTGTTTATTTGCTGCTATCTCATATTTGTAAAAAGAGCAACATAAAATGTGCTTTATATTTTTGACAAACGAAATTAACTAGCAGAAAATTGATTTTATTTAGTTACTCAATCGCGCTGTAATAAATCAACTAGTTTTGATAAAACTTGAAACGGCAATAGGTAGCTCATATTCAAAATTAAGACACAACATTGTACTACTGGAAACTAATATTAAAAGTTAAGTGCTCACTTAACAACACATAAAATGACGCTAATAATAACAACAAACCGTCAACAACTTAAGTGAACTATTAATTTATTACAAAGTAATAAATTAAATAATTGTTTGGTAAAAAATATTAAAAGCAAAAAGAAATATAAATTGCTGATGGTATTGCAGGATACAAGCTTGTATCTAAATTTAAAACTAAAACCAGGTTCAAGGAATATTTGTTAACTGAACACTTTAATGGAGATGTCAATGTGTGAGGGAATATTTGCTTCGTGTGCTAAAAGCTAACTAATTTGTTTTTGTTTATTTTCTCGGACGCTGCTCATTTAACAACACATAACACGACGCCTAACAATAACAACAAACCGTCAACAATATAAATTTAGACAATAATCCAGTGGAGTTAGAAGAGAGAGAAAAGTAAGTTGTAATTTTTTTTAGTTTTTATTTAATTTTCCATATTTCATTTCTAAATTTTATATAGCTTTTGTTTTAGTTGAGAATATTTATAGTTCATGAATTAAGTTAAATTCTAGAATTTCTGGATATGATTTGCTATTAAATTATAGAGAGAGTTTTTTTTGTAACAATATAGTTGACAATGTTATTATAATTCATGAAATATAAATTTAATGAAATAAAAGTATGTAATAGTTCAGAAAGCTCTAAAATTTCTAGATATATTATTATTTATTAGAATTCTATACGCGTTTATTATTTGTAGGTGGATATGATATAGTATAATATACATTGCCTAGTTAAACCTCCGCATATATTTATATTTAAAATAATACTATACTGAAAGGTGTATTTTTTCTATTGCATATTTTATTTTATTTAACTATACTTTTATAATGAACTTATTAATTATATTGCACTATTATAATAATAATATTTCTAAATACCTTACCCAAGAAAGCCAAATACGAAGCTATATCTTGCATAATACTTTAGTTGGTATATAAAAAATATTAGCTGCTACATAAAATATATGTATATATTATTTATTTCTTTATATGCAGTAAAGTATGATATTTTCAGCTACGCCGTTGGTCCGAGCAGATTCTTGGCTTACGTTGTCAATGCCACCAACACGGTCTCCAGTTATTGTGCCAATGACGACATATTAACCCAAGGTCAAGATTTGAGCCAGTCTCTAAGGTCTATTTTTGAGTTGAGTTTAAGCCTGTAATTTTGCTGAATGCTTGGACCAACGGCTGTTAGATTTGAGTTTTATGAGTACCTAAAAACTAGGTTGTAACGACTAAAACTAGTTTGTTAGTAAATCAGATTCCAAGTGATTGGCATGGATTATTTTATAGATTTTTACTCTCTAACATTTTAACACAGGTTTTTGAGGTTTATCATAGGGTTTATAACTTTCTATAAATCTTGTATATAATTTTCTAAATGTGTATTCTTGCGTAGGTTCCTAACCGCACTAACACCCGACGTTCTCAGATTGACTACAATAAATACCTCAGGTATATTTATACTAACAACATTATTTTTGTATATCATTTTTTCTGATAGATGGGGAATGCTTTCTTATTGTTTTCCTCTATTTTTGCCCGTAGCTTTGAAGTTTTGGTATTTAAATTCACTGTGTGGTTTTAAGTAGTAGTTTGAATATTTAGTATAGTATTGTCAAAATTACCTATTTTATCATTATTTTGCATGGAGAGAAGTGTTCTTGGAAAGCATTCTTCTAATATTTCTTATAAGTAATAATATGTTTGTTTTTCACTCTAAATAATCGTATGTGTCATTTACATCCAAGATAGGTTCCTTACAAATAAAATTATCTGATTTATTTTATTATTATGTTTATACTGAATTGAATTTTATCATATCATAATATTTACATAAAATATTGTTAATTTATCTTTATTTATCTATATAAATATAATCTTATGCCAGTCAGTGCACTTTGATATGATTAGGTTTATCAAAATCATTTTTACCTATGTTATAATGTTAATAATAATATCCATTCGCTCATTGCATGATCCTAATTTTTCTTTGTTTGTTTCTGTCATTCAGTCCAGACGGTAGCTGTTTAAACGAGGTTTCGATAGCTCAGTCAATTATATCACAAGCCTTACCTGCTTTGTCACCTCGAATAAATCTGTCATTTAGCCCGAAAATATCCGACAGAACTAGACTAGTCGATAGTCAAAACTATCCGCATAATTTGGAAATGAACAAATTTAAAGAAAATTCAAGGTTGCAAGCAAACCTCTCACAATTAGAAGCAACTTTAAATGCAAGTAGATCTAAGATATCTGAAGAAGAAACTGAACCTCAATCACCGAATAATGAAGCTACAACTGATGCAGAAAGACTACAAACTCTAGTTACACCCAATAAGTGGCCATTGAAACCAGGTGTTCTGGTACATGTGAATTCAAATCATACTTTAAGTCCAAAAAATCAAGCCAGACTTCAAGCAGTTAATTCTCAAAAGACTGAGGAAAGAGAAGATGAAGCTAACTTAGGTTTGCTAGAAAGAAACAAAGTTAAGACTGATGACACTGACAAATCTCCAACTAAGACTGAATATTGTAAGAAGACTGGAAAGCCAAGACGGCACACGCAAAATGTAGTAACAGGTATTCTAAAGAATTTAAGAAGGAAAAGCGATGTTGATTCAGATGACGAAGGTGGTAAATACAAGATGATCACCAAGTCTAACAAAAGGGCTGTTTCATTGTTAAACTTAAATAAATCGGGTTATACATTGCCTAAAAATAGACTTAGGTCGTTTTTCCAAAGCGAAGCACCGAATGTCATAGTTACAGAAGGAGGTAGTTGTTATATTAAAATTAATAAACATAATAATACACCACTACATATTCCATTACACGCTATAGATTGATATAGACAATGTATGGTATAATATACTCAGCAGTTAAAATTAATATATTGATGTACATATATTTGTCTTCGCCAATTTCAACCCTAAATTTCAATGGTCTCTTCTCGAGTTTGTTGTAATTTATATCATACATTGTTTTAATATTTCCAAAAGTACAAATTATGGCTTTTATATTATTTTTGCACTCGTATTGCAATAAAATTTGCTTCTTCAACTTCTTATTACAGTTTTGCTTCTTTGAGCATGCTTTTGTGACTTTTGTTTTAAAATTTGGCATGTTTTTAGTTGTTTCGTTTAAAAGGCCAGATAGAATAGCTACTAGTGCATCTGTTAAGCCTTTCCCTGATGAACCTGTTAAGGCTACAAGAAAGAGAAAGAAACCTGGGGATAGTAAGTATTGCACGGTTTGCTAATCTGAGTTTATTTGTGTTCGTTTTTGCATTTATATTGTTATTTTTAAGTTTCTTGGACCAATATAGTTTAACTGTTAAATACATTGCATACAAATTGATAAGTTCCAGATATTGATCTTAAGATTTAGAAAATTTGTAAGAATGTGAATAACATTATATATATTTGACAGTAAATAACTGACATTATTACAGAACTAGGCCTTTTCCTCCGACATCTTCCGCGTAGGTTTCGATATTTACACATCTTCACTACTTTTAAAGATTAAATTGGTTTCCCGTAGTAATGAGATGTTTTTTGGGATAAAACTATCCTATGTGCTATTCCAGAACCTAGCCTATATGTGTGCCAAGTTTCATCTCAATCCGTCCAGTAGTTGAAGCGTGATTGAGTAACAAACATCGAAATTTCGCATTTATAATATTAGTGGGATTAATCACTATTCAGATTTTTCACTTTTAACAAACATAATTATAAAAGAAACGGTAAGGTTTTTACTGACATCAATTTTTATATTCTGATAGCTCATAAACCAAACTCTTAAGTAAATGTGATTAGACACTACTTGTTCGATTTGTAGTAATAAAATTTCACCACATTAAATATTATGTTTTGTTAATTTGACTGTATTTTCATAAAGATTTGTTATATTCTCAGGCCCACCTACGAATGGCGTAGATAATGCAGCAAACGGCAACCTAGGAGCGGACAACCCGGGTCTCTACGAGAACCTGCCGTTCCATGGACTCCAACAACCACCCAATAAGGTAACTAATAATAAATAATATTAATCAGACTAATTGTGACATCAATTTTAATATTAAACATTTATAATTTCATTGAGAAATCCACAGTTTCATCAAGTGACTAACAAGGGTGAGACGTCATTCACTAATATTGATGAAACTTTGTAAAGATGTAGCTTTTTTAGATTGGTAATTTGACCGACATAGCCGAAATGATTAGCAAACTGAAGTAGTGCTGCCGCTGAACCGACGGTCGTTGGAGCAGACGAGCACTAGAGTGGAGACCGTGGGCAGGGTGGGACGCTCAGATAGACCGGTGACCTTCGACTTCTTCAGGTGACTGGATGCGCAGAACCGGGTGTGGTGACGTTCATTGAGGAAGGCCTATGTCTAGCAGTGGACGTATAAGGGCAGGCTACATATGTACCTAGTTTCATCAAAATCGATGAGTGGCATATATTTTATTTAGACACCACGCGAAGCTGGGGCTGGTCGCTTCATTGTAAAAAAGGCAAATATTATTGTTAGAACTTTATTGACACGAACGAATAACTTACTAGTATTGATTGAATTGTGGATTTGTATACATTATTTATATTTTTGCTTAACTGACTATTTTGCATTTATCTCAACATTTTATTTCCTTTATTTCATGTTTTGTTTTGGCATGCGTAACAAAGCCTGTGCAAGCTATACAACCTAGAGTCGTCGACACTAATCTAAAAACTGCAAAAGGCATCGAAGCTCTGCAAAAACAACTGACTACAAACCCATCGTTCGCTCCAAGGGTTGTGTGTCCACCTTTTGTGCAAAACGTACAAACACATCCTATGGCTGCACCATCGAATTCACAATACCCAACTACTTATGGGATACCAGTGTTATCTCCTATACAGCAGATGTATCCACTGCACCAAACTATTTTGTTGAATCCATATTTACCAGCGATGCAGACATCCTTTCTAAAACAATTCCCAACAATAGATGAAGAAATAATCGAACCCGATACAAAGAAATTTTCTTCTTTAAATAACAGAATTACCAGAAAACTACCTCAGTTTCAATCCATGAGAATTGTCAGAAAGAGGAATATGGAAAGGTTTTATCCCAATACGGAATATGGAGAGAATTTCAATGAGATTAACAACAATAAAGATAATCAAGATGAGTCTGGTAGTGACAAAGATGGTGGATTTAATGACCATGCTATATATGCCAATTATCCATCCGCATTGAAAATTAAATCGGATATTAGTGGTGTTGAACAATTTGAGAATTTGACAGACTCTATTCAAGTTTGTGAGGAAAGCAATGATGAAATTAATAAGTCAACTACATCACTTAACAGACCGATCCCAGCTCCTAGAACTAAATTGTCACCACAGAAATCACCAGCAAAAACTGATCATGTTTATGTAAATTTATCAATGCCTTTAATTAACACAAAGTCTTTCAAGTCATTTGATACAGTTGATGCCCCAGTCAGATCTGCTAAATCAGAGATAAATTTTTCTAAAGCTGGTATTTTTCAGAGTAATGAAACTAAGAGTGACTTGCCAGTAGCGAGAACTACTAAAAGTGGTTCAACAGAAAATCAGAATAATACAAAAGATAGCGACGAAAACCTTGATCAAATTGTAGATACAAGGTCAGAGTTTTCAAAGCCTAATATAATAGGAGCGACTCCTAAAAGAAATTTGTCTGCAATTCCGCCTTCAAGTTCTCTAGTTAAGTCTGTTGTTAATCAACTGAATGATCAAGCTGGTGTCAAGAAAGTTGGTTCACTGAAAAAGCAAATAATTTCGCCAAATAAAACATTACAAATACCAAACCTGACTGAAAAACCTATACCAAAGAGGACTTTAGTAAAACGTAGTAATTCCGTTCAAAGTAATTTTACTATTGACAGTGATAATGCTCAGGTATAATGCTTTTATGTTTTTTTTTATTTCACTCATTATATCATTTGTGTGTTCTGTGTGCTAACAATAACAAACTAACATGCTAATATTTTCATTTTCAGAACACTAACATACTACAGCAACAATACCTTCAAAAACGCAACCACTTCACTAACCTAAGCTCCAAGGGAAAAAACAAGAAAAATTTTCAAATACCTCTACAAAAACATCACAGCTTTTGTTATTTCCAACCAATAAGAGTTGATAAACGAATACCAGTAGACCAAGAAAGATCATACAACAATACCATAGGACCTCTTATTTATCAGCCAGCTGATGCACAGTATTATACAAAAACACTGAACAGAACCAAAGAAAAGAACAGTCAAAAACTAAATCGTCTAAAAAAATCTGAAAGTCTCAGAGAAAAGTTGTCATGTGTCGGTGTTTACGACAATTACGAGAAACCGAACTACCCAGAACCAGAATATAACGAATCCGAAAGAAGATCGTACTTACAACTTCTAAAAGGAAATTACATATCAAATTCCACAAGAAATCTTGGTCCAGAACATAATTATAATTCGAATTTTAACACAATGGGTCCTAAAGATGACAAA
This sequence comes from Esperia sulphurella, assembly GCA_947086405.1. Taxonomy (NCBI): domain Eukaryota; kingdom Metazoa; phylum Arthropoda; class Insecta; order Lepidoptera; family Oecophoridae; genus Esperia; species Esperia sulphurella. The sequence continues at coordinate 8,646,615 of OX352282.1, forward strand.
CCTAAACATAAAAAGTTAGTCTACGCAGATTTAGCATTAGGGAATCATAATTTGAAATTTAAGAATACAGTCAATTCAAATAGACATTTATATGATACGTATTCTATAGGGAATGAAGGTAGTACTAACAAAGAGACTAATAGTAGCTATAAGAGTAATGTGTCAAGTAGTCAAAGGAAAGGTAGTAGTAATAGTCAACAGAGAAGTGACTATGCCACGCTTAAATTCAATGAGATTGACGTTTGAGAGGTGAGTTCATAAGAAATATAAACATATTTTTAAAAATAGTCAAGTAATATGGCATGAAAAGTAATATAACTGTGAATAACTAACAAAACAAACTTGTAATTAATACATTAATTGACTAATTATATATTGTTACCTTAGTAATTTAACTGTTCCCCTGAAAATCTTTTTAGAAAATAATTTACAACTTATTCTACATATCAATTCTTTTTGATTGAAACTCAATATATATTATAGTTATTATATTGGTAATATGTGCTAATGAAAATTGCTTCAATGGCATGAATTCAAAATTTAAGAGGATATTAAATCCCATATTGTTCAGGTACTTATATAAAGCATGTCAATGCAGTGTTGTGACGTTTTATATTTTTATTTCTAGGCCCGCTTTACAAAGAGTGACACGTACATTTATTAAACCAAAAGGTAATTTTCCAAATTCATTTAATATTATGCTTTTAGTCCGCTTTTATTAACTCGAGTTCTTTATTTATTTATGCCTACCTTATAACAATATATCTCAAACTATTAAAACTTTCGTAAATGTTAATTATTTCATTTTAATAAATAACCTATAGGTACATACTTGCTTTTCTTATCCGAATCTAAGATTTTCTACTGTTACTATGGGAAATGTGTGGTATTGTTATGATTAAATGAATGTTGACCATCTGATATTTCAGCACACTGTAGGTCTAATCGTTTCGTTGAAACTGTCTTGTAGTTTCCTACCACAGATTATGATTAATGCTGAGCACCTGATATTTCGGTACACTATATAGGTGTAATAGTTTCGTTAAAACTGTCTAACAGTTTCATATCACAGATTTTGATTTAATTAATGTTGAGCACCTGATATTTCAGCACACTGTAGGTCTAATCGTTTCGTTGAAACTGCCTTACAGTTTCCTACCACAGATTATGATTAAATGAATGTTGAGCACCTGATATTTCGGTACACTGTACTGTAATAGTTTCGTTAAAACTGTCTAACAGTTTCATATCACAGATTATGATTACATTAATGTTGAGAACCTGATATTTCTGCATACTGTAGGTTTAATCGTTTCGTTGAAACTGTCTTATAGTTTCCTACCACAGATTATGATTAAATGAATGTTGAGCACCTGATATTTCGGTACACTGTAGGTGTAATAGTTTCGTTAAAACTGTCTAACAGTTTCATATCACAGATTATGATTACATTAATGTTGAGAACCTGATATTTCTGCATACTGTAGGTTTAATCGTTTCATTGAAACTGTCTAATAGTTTCATATCACAGATTACCTATTGTTTTGTTGGTGATTATATAATCCATAGAAATATCCAGATTTTCTTGTACGAGAATAATCCAGTAGGTCTATGTATTTGATCAACCAGTATACCTGGATTATACATAAAATTCCGTATATTTTGGGTTTAGTATAAATTTTAAAATCATTATTTATTATATATGTAGTCATACTGTTTTAAAATAACTCTTTTCTATTAACCTGATTTGATATTATCCTTATGTATTTAAATTATTTTATTCTGATTGTAAATTAAAACATTGCTTTTTATTATTCGTTTGCATATAACACATATTACCATGTTGTTTTCTAAATATCAGTATGATTTTCAGTAGTGCAACGACCTTTTCGTAAGATTCTAACATTTAGGTTATAAATTTAAGTTATAATTTTATTTATCCGAACTGATGACTGGTTTTTATTCTAGTATGATGTTGTTTTCAATTCTGGATTTTTTAAAATTGGTTTAATTCGGCTATATAAATAAATATCTCAGACACCCACACCAATTATCCAGTCCCAAACTAGGCAGAGCCTGTGCTATGGTTACTAGATAACGGATACACATACTTAAATAAATATATAAACATCCAAGACTTGGGTACAAATATTCATATTCATCATACAAACATTTGTCCCTAGCGGGATTCAAACCCGCAACCTCCGGCGTGACAGTCCGAGCGTTCCCCGTTCCGCCACGGAGGTAGTCAATATATATATATATATATATAAATGTACCAAGTGTACTCATATGCAATAAATGATTTTGACTTTGATATATTTGGTATCAATTCGGCTTAAGTCTTTATAAGATACTAATATAATACAAGTCATCAGTATATATATCAATATATATATACAATTTCATTATACACTGGTGGCCAAACGTTTTAGACCATAGTAATAATTGCAGTAAATCGAAGGAAAACTTTAATATAAAAAAACATAACCTTCGATATTGAGAACAACTATTGCTGATCGTGTTTTTAAACTAACTTCTAGGGACTTTACAAATGTTACCTAGATTTAATTATTACCAGAGAAAACCAGATAAGCAACCACCACCGTAGTCCTAACTCAGCGCAATCTGAATTCTGTCAGGCATTATACTTCTTTGAGTGAGTTTTTGAAATTCGCATAACTTTTGATTGAGTAAGCAGACTGCTATGAAATGAAGACTAATATTACTCCAAACTGAGCTCTACATTTTTCAGAAAACTCGACCAGCATTAGTTCAGTTGTTTTTCGTGACTCGTGCACAAACAAATAAACCCCCATTTCTTTTTGAAAATATTTCAATTGAAGTTAACACGCTAAGTTTACGTTATTATTTATTAGATAACATTTTTCCCACAGCCTTTTCATCCAGACGACCAATTCATATACGCCGATGCTGACATGAAGGACTACGGGCCCATCAACTACAAGGCTGCCTCCATCTACGCTCGAATGAAGAAGATAAAAGAGCAACAGAGACTGCAAGAGATCTACGACAAACAGAACCCCGATGACGACTTACTCTGAATATACAGAAGCTAACGGTTGAGAATAAAAGAGTTTATCATGTAACGTATACGTCATGTAATCATCATTCTCGTATCTTAAAATCACTACGTTGCTCATCATATCAGTCCTTAGACATCCATTGCTGGACATAGGCCTTCCCCAATGAACGCCACCACACCCGGTCCTTCACCCTCCGTATCCAGCCGCTTCCGACCACTCGGTCCATCTGGCTACGATATGTTACATAAGATTATATATATTTTTTTATAAAGTACGTAAGAATCATTTTTTTTATTTTATCTGACAAGTTGGGTGAAAGGGGTTTTAACGATGATCATCAGCGCAAGTACATCCAAAGCCTTTCCAATAGAATGTCACTTTTGGTGTGCTGTCCGTTGGGGGATTTGCCATAATCACCACGCTCGGCAGGCGGATTGGTGATCGCCGTAATATCTTAATATACACAGGAGAACGCTGCCCGTCCCTGGTGCAATCCCTTAGTCGCCTTGACGACATGGGAAAACTGGGGGTGGCCCTATTCTAAACTGAGAATTTCAAGATACGAGAATGCAAAGGTGACATGACGATTAGTTAAGTCATAGTATATATCGTTCAATTCACGACGGCAGGCCCCGTTACTTTTCGCGAGAGATGACCGAACGTCAGTATGGTAGTGTACGTATGCAGACATTGCTGATTAGTGCGTAACGATAGAACTCACACAGTAACAATATAACATCTAAGCGATTTGAGAGGAGTGGAGCAAGCCATCGTGAACTGAACGATTATAAATCTCGTTTATTCTAAATCGTTTGTGCCACAAAAGTAAGATAATAACTGATTTACATGCTGGTTCTTTAATTTTTTTTAATTGCCACGCGTATTTCATAAACAATTTAATTGTCGTGTCTGAAGCCATATAAAAAGAATACTTGCCTACACTGATTTACTATATACTTTTCTGTTATAGAAAAATTACAAAATAAAAGTTTTTTAAGATAATGTTGACAGTGGAAAGGAACAACGACCAAAGCGCAGGAAGGTAAATAAAAAACATTATGTATCGAAGTAAGAATATTCATAGAACTCGAAAAAGCCAATATAGTATACCATATACGCCGTTTCGTTCCCGGCTTAGAATAGGGCCACCTACAATCTTCCCGTGGGTGTCGTCAAGGCGACTAAGGGCTGGCACCAGGGACGAGCAGTTCTGCTGTGTATATTAAAAAAAAAAATTAAAAAATTAAAATATATTTATTTAACGTGCAGATTTGTAGGTACATAGATTAAACAGTGACCCCCACATAGGCTATGCCTGTCCCGTGAGGGTCGACTATTAGGTTTTACAAACGAGTGGTACACAAATATAAATCAAAAGAAAAAGAAATAATAGTAAACAAACAAAAATTAAATTAAATTAAATATAAAGATAGCAAATTATTTAAATAAATTTCAATCAATTAATTATCAGATCAAATACAAGATTCATTTTATATTAAATTTTACACAATATTATAAATTGTAAATTGTAAATTAAGATCATTACTCCGCCTGTCAAGGCAAATCCCTCAATGGACAGCCCACCAAAAGTGGTATTCTATTAGGGGGCCTATGTTCAGCAGTGGACGTATTTAGGCTGATGATGATTGCAAGCGTCTATTAATACAAAGAATCACTTAGTCCTTCTATTTTGAGAGAAAGGTGTCGATTCTCCACCAAGTGACGCTTTAGTGTTTTCAAATTTCCACTGTCGATGTGATTTGTAATACTCGGAGTTTTAAAAACCTATAAATTCATTGATTTTATTTTTTATACAGTTGGCTGAAACAGAAATAATTGAGAGAAATAATTGTAAAATAGACTGAAAATTATGAAAAGGAATACAATTTCAACGTTTGTCTCAAACAAAACAAACTCCTAAATTTATACATCATATTATATTCTACTACATGGATTATTTAATAGTTATTACATACCAGATATATCACTCCCTAGTAAAACCCAACGATTTCTATGTACTACTAGATGGAGCGTTCCAAACAATTGCTCTGTTCCACGCAAGTAGCCACAACTCTTTCAGATTCACAATGAAACTTGTGCAGTTACTACTCAGAACATTTAATTATTTACTAAATATTGACATTATTTAACCGTAGCGTTAATATTTAGTAATAATTAAATGTTCTGCGTAGTAACTGCACAAGTTTCATTGTGAATCTGAAAGAGTTGTGGCTACTTGCGTGGAACAGAGCGATTGTTTGGAACGCTCCATCTAGTAGTACATAGAGATCGTTGGTAAAACCAAATTACTTACGCTTTCAGTCACCTACTGTCAGACAATATACGCTAAAATGTGTCTAAGGCGCTCGACTTAGCATTGTTATAGGTACGTACTTATAGCGGTAGTTTCGAGTGATGGAGGCTTGACTAGGTATCACCATGGAAAGCCAAATTGAAAAGAAAGCATTTTTTTTACTAAATAATAAAATTAAATTGTAACAGTTGACTTCAATTACTTGATGTATTAGTATTTTTGTATATTGTAAGCAAATGAGGACAGTCACGTTTTTTTTTGTTAAGTATGCAGATATTTAGCGCTAAAAAACCAATAAATATTATGAAAAAAATATTTAAATCGGATCAAAAATGACGAAGATACAGCAATTTCAGTGCAATAGTTCCAAAAACGGAAGTGATCTGAAATGACGTCATCCGTCGCGTCGCAGGAAGAAGTGTGCGCAGCACACTAGCGCAGTCTGTCGTAAACTAAACACGCGCGACACAGAGTGGAGAATGAACTCCGAGCGAGAGGCAGAGACCATCGCGAGTGGGTTGGAACAAGTGACGTCGACATAAAAAGCACGCGCATTTTGAAAAGTTGCGTTAAATAAACTTTAATAACTTCGTCATTTCTTGATGGATTTCAATAATTTAAAATATAAAATTCTCTGCAATGTATACGCCATACTAATTAAAATCAAACATCTCTTATGTGGTCGATCCACATTGAGTCAGTATTTCGTTTTCTGTTTTGCTTGAGACAAACTTAAATCTACCGGCGTCAAATTATGAACCCCACAAATATAAATAACCTGATAGTAGTATTAGATGTTTATGTGTTTGTAAATAAGGTTTAATTTTGTTTTTTAATAGGTACAATCAATGTACAACTGGTTTATTTAACAGAATATCCAAGTTAAGACACTTTAATCTATAGTAAAAAACGCCTTAAATTTGTGGTGGCGTTTGCAAATGACATTATTTCCAGTATTACGTTATCACTAACCAATCAGAACGTAGGAATACAAATCCGCATGTCTCATTGGTTACTGTTCACGTCATAATTTCACTCTGTGCAATAATCGAATTGCAATTGGTGGATCTAGTGTCATTTCTTGGAAATATTTTTATTTCAAGGTCGCAATACCTATTCCGTAAACAGGGTACAATTGCTGGATTAATATAAAGGTTATGTTATCAATTCTGTGACTCGACATAAACATATTATGCGGTAGTCAATGTTCAAATTCTACTTCAGTTTTAATCAAACGATTAAAACGGATGTACAATTCTCTTACCACGATGATATCATTGATTACATTTGGATTCTTCCACGGAACTCTTAGACCGATCATCATTAATCGAAATATCTTCACTGCTAAAGGCTCCCTAATAGAATGCCACTTTTGGTATACTGTCCAGGGATTTGTCATTATCACCACGCTTGGCAGGCGGATTGGTGATCGCAGTAATGAGGAGAACGCTGCCCGTCCCTGGTGCAATCCCTTAGTCGCCTTGACGATACCTATAGGAAGATTGGGGGTGGCCCTCGAAACTTTTTTATTGGTAATGAAATAATTTGCAATACTTACCGTTATGGTAAGGTCAGTGACTGGATGAGAAGAACCGAGGATCGGGTTCAGTGAGAGGCTTGCTTTGTCCTAGGCAAGTCCAGCAGTGAACTCTTGCAGACTGATGACAGTAATAACTCCTTTTAAGTATTACAAATCGTTTGATTATAACAGTCTCGAAAGTTCTTAAGTTCATACCACTAGGAAAAATAATTTTTCGCACCTCATAAGTCACCTCAAAGTTGTAACTTACATGACTGACACTAATTGGTTGTTAAATGAGATGACAGATGACTATTTGATATCTAATTTAATAACCAGTTAGTGTCAATCATGTAGGTGAGGTGACTTATGAGGTGCGAATAATTATTTTGCTTCGTGGTTATGACCTGTAGCAGTGTGAAGAGGCACTGCGTTGTTATTAACATAAACTTATCACACTTTTAATGTCAACTTCTAAAAATGTGTAGAAACGGTTTTACTCCTTCTTAATTTGGTTATCAAATGGGACGAAGCATTTCTTATTTCATAACTGAATACGGAAAGATTTCCCATTTCATGTCAGTTACGAAATTAGGTTACTTTTGATGACAAGTCTCGTTTCACTGAAATCGTCAAAGCTCGTCTCCCTATTGCTACAGCTTAACGCTGAAAATTTAGAAATATTCTGTGGGATACCGTGTAAGATTCAAGACTAAATAATAATGTTGAGTCACAAAATGGCATTAAAATCACGCTTCTTTTAGGATGGCAACCCTGTTAGAAATTTTAATATCCGTCCATGCGGGAAATATTTACAAAAGTAGTTGAGTTTTAGCTTAAAACCCATGTCTATATAATGTAATTTAGTGTAAAAAATTATACTAAAGAGCATGAAACGGACCTTAGTTACCTATATCATACATATGTCTCAGCCAGGGCAAGATTTTGGTGAAATTATGGCTATCCAGAATTGGATGGAAAAGGTTCAGAAGTCTTAAAATTCGATCTGATGTAATTAACGTTTATTCAAAAATTCACTAAGCAATAATCTGCTGAATATTCGAAATTGTACCTAAAAATCCAGGATTGTACAAAGTTTCTGGTCTATTTAGCTGTCTGGTCAGTTAAGCATTTTTGGCACCAAGAATTTCTTCATCCAAACTCTGGGTAAATCATCCTCACCCAAATCGTTCCCAAATGTATAAAATATATGACATAGGCCTCTAAGTACCCGTTTTGTCTCCTTAGTTAATTAAATGTATAAATTAAATAGTTAAAACATCAGGAGCTATCCAAAGATATGGAATAAGTTAGCAAAGTATGTAAAATTACACATTTTCGTACACATATTTGTAGTTGTGTTCACAAATCTTGGTACTTGCGGCCCGTAGGAATCGGCATTTATTTTAATTTTTATATTCCTTTATCTATCTCACTTATTTAATTTTATGATTGCAACGAAATACAATATTCTTAAAAAGATATTTGTACCTATACAATTTAAGTCTTTCATATTTTTAAAGCTATCCGTGGCAGTATTTTTAACATCGCTTTAAAAATAACAGTGTTAATAATTAATAATTAATAATAATAATTGTGATAATAGTCTGAAAAGTTGATAATGTCTGGGGTAGTACCATGATATTGAAAGCCCTTCTTTTCATGGAGTTATTTCATTAGATAATTCCTAGCTATACAGTTTGAAGTTCTCTTCTCACGTTCATAAGGTTGATTCTAAAAATCTTGTGTATGTAGATGTTAAAATCTCTATTTTATTAAAATGGTACTACTACCGGGTTGAAGTTAAGTTTTTAACCATTCAAACTGTCGTGATTAAAAAACCTTGTGAGACTAAAACTTTCGTTGGATTAAGTTTTGTTGTCATACTAATGTAAATATGAAATAAAACGGTCCCAAAATATTGGCACAATAGAACCTGCCGGTATTTTGTAACCTTTTTAAGTTATAAATATTTAAATGCAAAAGAATTGTGCTCAATTCGATAAATCTTGAATATAAATTTATAGAAGGCGCGGCTTGATATTTTTTATTTCAAAGTGTTTGATTAAACGGACTACAATCTTTTTAAAATCATCAATGATCAAGATCATTCCGTGCCGACTATACGAAATGTTAGAAAAGGAATACGTTAAAAGTATTTAGAAAAGAAATTGTAAATAAAATCAACTTGTTATAATATTGTCAGATAGTGTTAATAAATTAATTTATGGATTTTTATTGAGTTGTTTCATTTATGCCTGCCATCATCCACTGTTAGACACAGTTAGTTATACCCCCATCTCCCTTCAATTACCGGACTACCAGGCGTGGTGAGGGACTTCACCTTATGTAGTAGACATACCACGCTCTGGCACGAAGCGTTTTGCTTCCTCGTTCATAATGCGAACCACTAAGGAATGGAACTCCCTGCCAGCTTCGGTATTTCCGGACAAGTACAACTTGGATCTATTTAAAGGAAGAGTGAATAGACATTATTTGAGCACGCGCGCTCCATTTAGAGACCTCATCGTCAATAACCTGATGGTAAGATTGAGGTGAAAGGCAAACCCAACATACATACTAAAACCATAAGAAAACTACACTAATTTGTATGACGTCAACAGCTTAAAATTATCTTAAGACTGTGTTTTGTGACCATTACCGTCTGATGGGAAATCACGATGAGGCCTAACATCGTTACTTCCCATCAGATGAGATTGAGATCAATCGTCAGAAGACAAGAAAATCAGTCAGATATCAGTCAGATTTGGCGTGATGGTCTTTTAAAAAAAATACACTCGCATCAACAAACAGCAGTAAGAAGGCTCTAAGTTTTCTTCGATTGTAAAGCTTGGTGTAACGTATCGTTTAAATAAAACTTCACAAGTATCTGCTGCTTATAATATCAGGAGCTTAAACTACGTTTAGTGTTCAATTAAAACTTCGCCAGAACCAACACGATAACGTTCGAAATCGAAAGGCCGTGCTGTTGTTGCGTTAGCGTACTGTGTTGTTACGAATCTCCAGTGTTGCCACTTTGAGGATATAAATTTTTACCAAGTACCAGAGTTGCCATGAATACCTGTGACTTGTGGTATATTTAATTAATTATCGTTACATTTGTAAATGCTATGACGTCACTTTGTTTCTGGGAGTACACATGCAGCTCGGACAAAGTCGAATTTCAGTAATCTGACCCAGGATTTAGTATCCATAACGTAATTATGTAGTCAAATTTCAATCAAAAGTTACAAGGGGGTATTGAAGTTCGAGCTGGAATGAGGTCACTCCAGCCAAAGATAATATATACTAGAGTCTCCAGCTCACCTTACTACCTTCTAATATTCGAAAAAATAATTGATATTCAAACCGAACCACACCGACCGACGTGACGAATTCGCACTGTACGACCAAATCAGCTCCTCTTTTATCATTTCACCAACATAATCGATACCTCCAATAAACACTACGCCAACTTAAATTTGGGTCAATTTTGTTTCTGTCCAAATCGAGTCATCAAATCCCAAAACAAAATATATATATGTCGGCGACATGATAAAAGAGGAGCTGATTTGGAGGCACAGTGCGTGTTCGACGCACCGTTCAGCTCGAACACGCGCTGACGGAACGTTGGGTATAACTGGCGCGATATTAGTCTGATAGTCTTCGATAGAAACGTGTGCGGTGCGCAGGAATTACACCGACGGATCGTCTGCCTTTTAAAATCGTTATTTGATGATGTAGTGTAATTTCATGTAGTGTCATTGAAGTCAGTAAACGTGGTAAGTTTTAAACGGTGATAAACTCAATTTGGGAGCCCACAGAGAGGCGGGAACCAGGAACCTACGACATATATATATAAATAAAAACTTTTTTTCTCTCAAAATTCAGGAAGCATAATAATTAAATAGTATAGATATGATGACTCGATTTTGATAAAAACAAAATTGACCCAAATATAAGTTGCCGTTGTGTTCATTATGTTTATCGCGTAAATGAAACCACAATATTTTTACATGCATTTTTATACTCTTTTTTACATTTTATTATTTAAAAAATCACTATTACAATATATCACAGCCATCACCTTTCGAATTAGACTTAAGGTTATTCTCTCGTTTTGTCGTTTGTGTAAGTATACCCTTACATCAAATTGTCAAAAATATAAATCAAAAATATAAAAATCATAAACCAGACTGTAAATATTACACTAGTTAATTACTACTCGATCCTAAAAAGGGTTTGACTGGTAAAAATCTATTTTAGCGACAAACATCAAATATTACAAATTACTATTGCAAAAACAAATATTTTGTAAAAGAAATATTTAACTACGAAATTTAGTAACGACAAAACGAGAAAGCTGCCTTCTGTCTGTACCTTGGACAATTTCACTGGAAATTACTATTACAACTATTATTATATACTTATATTATAATATATGTTATTAAATAATACAGATAGATTATTAAAAAAAAAACAGTATCGGAGAATCTTTAACTAAAAGAGCCTAACTATGGCAAAACGTCTGACGTCGAAACCTTTGTTCTCTTTTAAATATAAATAAATAAAAAAAAAACAAAAACACCTTTAAATTTATTTTTTACGTTAATAACACACCAGTTTATGGATCAGAAAAGATTTTTTATAAATTATATACCTAAGTAGTCTTTTGAAGTTTCAGATTTTCTCTGTGAATTAAAAATAATCTCTCTGTATTTAAAATTAATTATTACAAATCCTATTCATTAAACAATAATAAACACTTGGCTTCACCAGCACACTTTTGAGATTTTAATTGTTAAATTTTACATCGACCGCAGCAAATTAATTAAATTCATCAAATTGTAAAAAAATGCATTATTGTGCTTAGAATTATCAATTATTTGTCATTAAAAATCAAAAATTATAAGAAAATAAAGATTTTTTTACTCTTTGTAGATGATTTTTAATAACTCTGCTACCGTCGACATGAAATACTTATCCAAATAATATTCTTAATCTAACTAAATATATTTTCCAAAATAAATGCAATTTCTGCTGGATTTTACTCATATAAAACACACATACGCTAAATAAAACCCAATTGTCAAAACAGCACGTAAAAATAAACACTCTAAATATAAAACGTAATTTTACCTACACACACAAGCACGGAACGATCACTAAGACGTGTTCTACATAGCATTTACTATTTACCAAAGAATAATTATTACGTAAAGAAGCGACACTCGCTGCAAGTCCTTACAGGCACAGATTACTTAATAGTTACTACACTCATTCCCTAGTAACATGAAAATACGTACACTTTCAATCACTTACTGTCAGATAATACACGCAAAAATGTGTCTTATGCGCTCGACTTAGCGTTGTTATTACTCCGTACGGGCGGAGCGAGAACCACGCCGGGGCGGTCAGAAACTGTAGGTACTTATCGCGGTAGGTTCGATCGAGTGACGGAGGCCTGCTACAAGGGCTGAGCCGTTCGCTGCGTGCGCATGTGACTAGTAGTTTTGTTCGATTTGCGATCTACTGATTTTTTTTGGATACAACTAATGTACTCATCATTATCTTTAATGTTGACTTCTTATGATTAGTTTGAATTGAAGTAAATATTCATTGAAGATTAGTTCTATAGAACTCACGTGACAGTTATATGGCATTACAATTCTGTGACGTGACAGTTCTATGACGTCACAGTACTATTACGTGACAGTTATATGACGTGACAGTACTATTACGTGATAGTCCTATGACGTTACAGTACTATGACGTGACAGTACTATGACGTGACAGTACTAATAAGTGACAGTTCTATGACGTCACAGATCTATACGTGACAGATCTATGACGTGACAGATCTATGACATCACAGTTCTGTGACGTCACAGTTCAATGCCGTGACGTGACGTGCCAAATGATCCTACCTCGCTTATGTGTGTGAGGTCTAAAGTACGTACACGAAACTGGACTTTTAATATCACAATAGTAATTCCTAATTAACCTAAGTATCACAATTTTGGCTTTTGGACACAACTTTATAAATATTCTAACTTAATTTATGTAAATACGCAGTGTGAAAATTTAATAATGATCACGTAAATCAACAAGTATTTGTCTTGTCTTTCTTCTAGTTAAAGAGTGTTCGTGCATGAAAATTCATGAATATTAGTGCTGAACTTTCTTCTATCATAGTTACCTAGAAGAAAGACAATACCGTTTAGAGGAAATTTAAGCAAAATACTAGTATGAATGTAACGGAAATTCTTCAGGGAACTAGGTTTTAAAACCGGAAAATAGTTGTTGAAAACCAACGATCTCTATGTACTACTAGACGGAGCGTTCCAAAAAATCGCTCTGTTCCACGCAAGTAGCCACAACTCTTTCACATTCACTTTGAAATTGGTGCAGTTACTACTCAGAACATTTAATTATTTACTAAATATTGACATTATTTAACCGTAGCGTCAATATTTAGTAATAATTAAATGTGCTGCGTAGTAATTGCACAAGTTTCATTGTGAATGTGTAAGAGTTGTGGCTACTTGCGTGGAACAGAGCGATTTTTTGGAACGCTCTATCTAGTAGTACCTATATATCGTTGTTGAAACCAAACAAATTAAATCTTTTCAGCGACCTAGATTCCTTGGTCATCAATTTTGGTTTTCTATGCGGCTGAAGCGCTTAGATGTAACTCAACTTGAGTCTCCACCTATACTAACCTAGTGCTTAAAGATAAGTCTTTAGTTAGTCCTTTCTTGTCATGACTTCGGCACAAAAAAATTACATTGACGGTGTAATCCACAATTCACTTCCAGACCTCAAATTCTATCTACAATGATCATTATAGTATTTTCAACACTACATGTATCTAAACACCCATATGTACACTTGCAAGTAATGATAATTGAGCCACGATATACCATTCGTAATTCGGTCGTATTATCTACTACATACATACATCGCGCCTTGGTCCCACATGGAGGCAGAGACGATGTATCGCCACTTTGCGCAATCCAATGACGCAATTTTCAACAACAACATTTTCAACAAACAACGCAACTTTTCGCTGTGATGTGTTGCGAACAACATCACCGCCACTCCACATACAAAATTATACAGCTTTAACCGAGTTTGCCCGATTTGTTTGTACAACACGACTAAATTACTCTATGCTCGGGGTTTCTTTGAGGGACATGATTTGTAATGAGGAGATACGACGAACGAAGATCACCGACATAGCAGAAAGGATTGGCAATCTGACAGTGGGCGGACCACATCTGAGCAGACGAGTTCGAAGTAGAAACCGCGGACAGGCACGCGCCAGGACCAACGACTTGAAGAAGGCAGCCGAAACCGGATGGATGGAAGACCGGGTGTGGTGGCGATATGAAATCATAAGACTTTTGCCCGATTTGTTTGTACAACACGACTAAATTACGATAGTTGGCTGTTGACTCAACAATCATCACTTCCGACCGTACTTTAATTTAATTAAAATGAGCAGTCAATTATTACACTTAATCTTATGGTGACCACGCTCAGTCTTGAGATTGAAAGTCATACTGGCCTCTCCCGAAGTACACATAGTCGGAACACCACTTCCTGGCAGTGAGATCTGTTGAGCAACAGGCTGGGTATGCCAGCCGCGATTTGGTGAGCTTGGCACATCTCTGGCAGAGGTCCAGAAGTTCATCCTGTAACAATAAATGGAATCTTTATTATGTACATTCTTAAAGTCTCACTAATTTAGCTAGTAGGTAAGTACCAATCCTATGGAATCTTTTGTATTAGCCCCTATGTTTATATAGATGGGTCAGTTCAACAAGCAATGCCATTGCTTCACCTTAAACAGTCTTTATAATACGTTTGACCTCAATAGCACCTGATGGTAAGTGACGAAGAGACCTAACTAAGGTGGAGCGCGCTTATACAGAAGATGCCTATTCACTTTACCTTTAAAAAGATCCAAATTGTACTTGTCCGGAAATACCGAAGCCGGCAGGGAGTTCCATTCCTTAGCAGTTCGCATTATGAAAGAGGAAGCAAAACGCTTCGTGCGAGAGCGTGATGTGTCTACTACATGACGATGATGATTCAGGCTTGGTCATCGACGACGTATGTACGGACGTAAATGCATACACGCAAACCACACATTAACATAAATACTGTCTCTCTCTTTCACACACACACCTTCTGGGTGCCACACGATTAAGGACTTTCAAATATTACTTCAGTGAACCGCTGGCTCTTAACAGATTTTGAAAAAAACTTCGTACAGTGATTTGTAGCTTATCCTCATCATCAGGTTATTTTTGTCTCCACTGCAGGAGCACAACCCTCTCTCATCTGCCGGAGACAGACGGAGGATTTGGCCTGCACTCCCCGCGCTGGCCAGACGGGTTGGGGAGGCCTGATTGATGTTTTATAATGTATTTCCTTAGTCTTCTTGTACGACATCCACGGGAAGAGTTGGAGTGGTCCTATTCTACTCTACCGGAAACCACACGGCAAATTGTAGCTTATATCCGGGTGATATTATATCCTGGATTATTCCAGAAAACTGTGTGTTGTCATAGTGTGGTTTGAAAGAGATGTAGTAACGAAGGTAGCGAAGGATATGCGTTGGTTTGGACATTTAGAGCGTATGAGTGGAAGAAGAGTGACAAAAGAAATTTACAGAGCTAATGTGGAAGGAACTACAGCTAGAGGTCGTCATAGGATCCAATTAGATCTTCTTGGATCTTTAAAAAAAGTGGGGGCCGCAATAAGAAGAATAAAAGAAGGTCTTGAAAAGGTTGATGAATGGGAGTGAGGCTAGTTAGGTGTGTCAGGATCGCCCAAAGTGGCGATCCATCCCCTCTGCCTACCGCTCTGGGACCAAGGCGTGAGCATTATGTATGTATGTAACTAACTGATTAAAATGTAAATTTTCATTACCGGAACCCTTAATGGCTTCTAAGGAAACAGTAAATAAAATAAATGGAATTAAAATGTAACGATGTTTTTATTTTCAGTTTTTGCGGTAGTCAATCGACTGATTTCCGGCAATAGCTACCGTATACTTGACTGTTTTTTTTTACATCAACTGTTTATTGTACAACACCCAAACACATCGTGTGAAAATTATCACGGAGCAAAGTTTTTAAACATGCCCCAAGTTCTTGACCTCATAATCTCAGGAGATTACCGTCCAAACTTAGCCACAATTTATCATAGTGTCGTTTATTTTTTAATTAGTCTTTATATTATTATAAACTAGCTTTGCTGTATTGCTTCATCATCCAAAGTACGTCCACTGCTGGACATAAGCCTCCCCAGTAGAATGACTCTTTATGTGGGCTGTCCATTGGTGAGTTTGCCATAACCACCACGCTTGGCAGGCGGATTGGTGATCGCAGTAATGATCTTAATGTACACAGGAGAACGCTTCTGCTGTCCTCTAGTCACCTTGATGACACCCACGGGAAGATTAGGCCCTATTCTAAGCCGGAAACCACACGGGCAGTTTTGCTTACTTAAAATCATTCACGGTGACACGCTCTCATCGTTATGCTATTTAAATATTTGGAAAATAAGTTCACGGTTCACGAAAATGACTGAAGGTAACTCGAATCTAACTAAACAGATCGATTCGGTAACCTTTCAAGGTTTCTTAATAAAACAGCACCAGGTAAATTATTTTATAGTAAAATCTGCTTACTAAATAATTAATTTGGATGTAGAGGTGTGTAGGTTGCAATATAGCTGCAAACCGTAACAGGTTACGGAATGGGAATTAATTTCCCACTTCGTAAACAATTATGAAAGTAAGTTACCAAATGGGACAACGCAATTCAGATTTCGTAACTGGCAACGAAATTGGAATTTAATTCCCATTCTGTAACCGGTTACGAAATGGGAATTGCGTTGTCCCATTACTAAATATTGACGTTATTTAACTGTAGCGTCAATATTTAGTTATAATTAAATGTTCTGCGTAGTAACTGCACAAGTTTCATTGTGAATGTAAAAGAGTTGTAGCTACTTGCGTGGAACAGAGCGATTGTTTGGAACGCTCCATCTGGTAGTACATAGAGATCGTTGGTTGCATTCTGTAATTTCGTAGGTAGCAACAATATAAAAGCAACAAATAATTTAATTAGATAACCAAAACACAGAAATTTACCAACCGATAAGATATATTATGTCATCAAGTACATTCATTACGCTACGGTTCAATTGGGCTATCAGTTACTAGGTAGTGAAATACCTACCCACGTGACTTGACTTATTTATACTGTAGGTATGTAATAACTTCCTGGCTAAGGAAGCTCATTGCATGTCAGTATATAATTTTATTTTTATTTCATGCGAGCTTAACAGCATGTCTAACTGGAGAAAAAATATCTACAATACAAAATAACATATTTTCGGACCTCCGTCCCACGAGTGGATTCAAGAGGTTCACCCTCCGTCATTATCCTCACCCCAAAAGTTAATAAAAAATAATATTTATTGAATTTTAATTATAAATTAAAATTTAAAATTGTTTTAAAAAGTTACCCAAAATTGCGAGTTTAGTCAGACAATATTTCAAAGTAAATATACCCTATGGCTTAATCAATAAATTAATCTATCACTGTACCAGGTTTTATCCTCTCAATCATATTATCATATTCATACAAACAAACTACATCCAGTCTTGCCCTTATGGTTTCGAGGCATAGTACCAAAAACCAAACGACCAATAAACGTATATTATATCGATTATTTAATACCCATATAGGAAACCAGTAATATGCACGATGTAATAATGTCGTCAAAGAAAATGCAACACTCACATTCAGAACTACACCCGAAACAAATATGTCATTTATTCAAACAATTGTCACAATCGCGAAGTTCTTTCTATATTCTTATGTACTCTTACTCCACGAAGAGGGGTGTTTTGTGTTCTTTGCATAGCGCGTAGATACATACTAACTGTAAGTTTCATACAATTTCAATTCAATTTCTCTTATGATCCGTGAAGCGGGGCCACGTCTGAGGGACCCAGGCCGCGAAGTGCTGCTGGCATAGTGGGATGTTTGAACGGGGGACCGTACAGGGCTCTTTGACTGCTATTATTGTCTGTTTACATTGTGTTATTTTGAGATTATTTACTTACTTATTGGGCTCGATTCTGAAGGCACAACGATAAAATTTGACAGCACTAAAACTGTTGCTATCCTTGTCACACAATATTATGAAGAGAAAGACGAAACCAATTTTAGCGCTGTCAAATTTTAAATGTGTGCCTTCAGAATCGGGCCCTTTGTATATGTAAATAAGTTATTTTTAAACCTTAAATATATAACAACTTACATCAGTATGGCACTGAGCTGAGTCTGTAAATACTCCACTTCCGGGTGCAAGCCAGGGCGGTCGCGCGTTTGATTCCCGAATGAGTACCGCTATGCACAGCAGTACCAGAAGACATGATATTGAGTGTTTCTGTAAACAAAAGAAAAACACTTCTGTTATTTATGTAAATAAATCGAAGACCGAAGCGCGAGCGCAGATTTTGGGAGAAACGTAGGCATGTAACCATGACAACTTACTGATTTATTTGTCAAAAATATATAAATGCTTTAAGTGAACAATTTGTAAATGCTTTCTTGTATCAAAATTAACAACTACAATAGAAAATAGGAATATAATTGGGTACAAAGGTATCTCCTACTTGGATATATCTTCCAATCAACCTTAAAGTAACTGAAAAGATGATATAGGTCCACACGATCCCAATGTTGGGATCGTGTGGACTGTATATTATTTTAATGCCCTAAATGTGAAGAATAAAACAGAGTCTTGTTTCGGTTGTAAAATATTTTGTAATGAATTGACAGCTAATAGACAATTAATAGAAAATATAAACCTATTTGGTTTGGCTCTGTTCCAAACATGCTGGGGCCACAGGCAAAACAGTAAAAATTAACTTGGGAAATATCTATAGCTATTGTATATCTATGTTTATTGTAAACACAGACACGTTCAAGGATCAACGTCCTCAAAAAGGCTGGGGTCCGCAGTGAGAAGAATAAAAGGAGGTGCATGAAAAGGTTGATGAATGTGAGTGAGGCAAGTGAGGTGTGTCAGGATCGCGCAAAGTGGCGTCCATCGTCGCTGCCTACTCTTCTGGGACCAAGGAGTGAAATGTATGTATGTATTAAATATAAACTAAAGTAATACATAAACGATACAAATATCTATTTATAGATCTTATTTAAAATGGCGCAACGTTAAGTATTGTTCTGAGAGTTGTTAGAAGAATTGTATACGTTACTTTAGTAATAAGATTCGTATATTTAGTTTGTTTGTGCTATTTTGGACAGATGAATAAGAATTGCCGTATTGTTTCCGGCTTAGAATAGTTGCTGGGTGGTCCCCCCAATCTTCCCGTGGGTGTCGTCAAGGCGACTAAGGGATTGCTCTGGAAGATAGATCAAATCATGCAGATATCCGCTACCCTCCAACCTTTTTCCCTATTTTTAGCTGATCCCGGTCTGGATGTTATATTTGTGTTTTGTCCTATCCTTGTTTTATTCCCATAATAATACAGGAAAATATCCTAATTTTGATTTAGACAAGTGTATTTATATGTATATCTTGTAATAGTTATATATAAGAAAACGAAATACTATATAGTACTTTATCTATCAATATGCAACAAATTCTTCTTATTATAATAACAATCCAACGTTTATAAACACAACAAGTTTGGCCTAATTTTCATACGTCCTTTTTATCTCTTATCTAAATGGCACCATGTTATCAATATCATAATTTATTTGTGTAACAAATGATAAGTTGATTTAAATAATTTATACAATAAGCCTATCTAGAGGGACAAGCACGTGAGATATAAGATTTAGTCTGTTGCTAAGTTATAAAAAAAAATATTTATTCAAACGCGAAACTATTAAATAAAAGGCACATGATAATACTCCGATGCCCGTCTGTCTATATGTAATCGGTTACGGAATGGGAAATGCGTCGTCTCATTTGGTAACACAAATTTCATAACCAACTACGAAATGGGAAATTAGTTCCCATAATCGATACGGAATGGGAATTGCGTCGTCCCATTTTGTAAGTACATTTAATAATTGGCTATGAAATGGAAAATTACACTATACTATGTACACAAATAAAGAATAAAGAATGAATTAATTCCCATTCCATAATCGATACGATTGCCGTGTGGTTTCCGGTAGAGTAGAATAGGACAACTCCAACTCTTCCCGTGGATGTCGTAAAGGAGACTAAGGGAATACATTATAAAACATCAATCAGGCCTCCCCATCTGGCCAGCGAGGGGAGTGTAGGCCAAATCCTCCG
The DNA here is from genome assembly GCA_947086405.1 of Esperia sulphurella. NCBI lineage: Eukaryota > Metazoa > Arthropoda > Insecta > Lepidoptera > Oecophoridae > Esperia > Esperia sulphurella. Next base: position 8,666,857 of record OX352282.1, read on the forward strand.
TCTGTCTCCGGCAGATGAGAGAGGGTTGTGCTCCTGCAGTGGAGACAAAAATAACCTGATGATGACGATGAATCGATACGAAACGGGAATTGCGTCGTCCCATTTTGCAAGTATATTTCATAACGGACTACGAAATGGGAAATTAATTCCCGTTCCCTAATCGACTACAGAATGACTTTTCGTTTCATTTGGTAACTTAATTTCGAAACTAATTGCGATTCAGCTATTTAACTAACACTTAACACTCGAAATGCGGCTCCTGTGAATTCCGTCAGAGAACAGTTGAATATATCCAACCCCTTCCGATTTTCCACATTAAATCTTTGACAATACACATGCCATAATTGTTGATGCATGGAAAATGCTAATTAATTATATAAATTATCAACGTAAGTAATTATTATATTGAGTTAATTAATGGTTATAACTATAAACTTATAATTAATTATAAAGTGCATCGTTGTATTGACCTTTTTAATACCTACTTTAACTTTGTATAGTAACAAGTCTCTCCTAATTCTTAGCTTCATGTATACAATGAATTCTGAACCTTCCCTAAATCTTCCCTAGGAAATGTGCATGACGTGTAAATATATAACAGTAATCATATTAATAATGTCTTCGTCTGTTTAATTTCTAAGGTCATTTGGCCTTGACTTATCTGCAAATTAGAATTCTAAAGCCGAGTAGTTCCCGGCTACGAATGGAACCACCCCAATCTTCCCGTGTGTGTCGTCAACTCAACTAAAGGATTGCACCAGGGACGGGCAAAAGCGTTATCCTGTGTATATTAAGATCATTACTGCGATCACCAATCCGCCTGCCAAGCGTGGTGGTTATGTCAAATCCCCCAATGGACAACCCACCAAAAGTGTAATTCTATTGGGAAGGCTTATGTTCACTAGTGGACGAATTTCTGCCGATGATGATGAGATTAGAAATCTAGTTACTTATAAAAACATACAACATGTTTAATCAATTATTTGTTTTGGTGAAAGCGGAGGGAAGATGCCGTAGTTTTTCGTCCGGTCGGGGGCATCTCTAGGGCGGTGCAAACGGTGCGTATGCACCGGGGCGGTGGACGCTAGGGGGCGCTGAAAATGCAACGACAGACCGTCTCTTTCAAATCTTTCTTTTTAAATTATAAATCTAACTTCTTCCTGATTGTTGTTATTATATACTACCGGTGCCCACGGCTCCGCTCGCGTGGACTCCCTCCCATCTTACCCTCTCCTACATGGCCCCTTTTGCTCTTTCCCTCGCTCCAAAAGTACCTAGTCCTAAGTCATTGCAATCTGCATTCCGCTGAGCATTACACTACTTTGTTGTATTCTAATGTAATGTATATGAGTTGTTTAAAACTATAAATTCGTACAACTTTTGATTGAGTAAGCCGATTGCGATGAAATAAAGACTATATGTTACTCCAAATTAACCCCTATGTTTTCTGAAAACTCCATTAGAATTGGTTCAAGAGTTTTTCATCATTTCATCATCATCATAATGTATTCTATAATACTTTATCATTCTTCCCCCTAATATTTTTTCCCCAATATTTTAATGTAGAATAGAATAGAATAGGTCATTTATTCATAGCTACGACACACACGTACATGAGAAATAAACAGAACAGAAATTAATAAATTACAATTTAAAAATAATCAAGGTACCTATGTGTCGCAGCAATAAAATGGCGCTGACTCAGCATAATGCTGCAGCACGCTACGCGAACTCCAGCGCTGGTATTCTGTCAGCACCAGGTCAAGTGACTTCACAGATTTAGTTAACAAACTAGCTGTGCCCGCGGCTCCGCTCGCGTGGACTACAGGATCCGCTCCCATTCCCACTTCCGCTCCCATTCCCAATTCCGCTCCCTATCCCACTTCCACTCAGACTTTAAATCCAGGTCCAAGTCCAGGACCAGTGCAGGTCCAGGTCCAGGTCTAGGTCCAGGTCTAGGTCCAGGTCCAGGTCCAGGTCCAGGTGCAGGTCCAGGTCCAGGTCCAGGTCCAGGTCCAGGTCCAGGTCCAGGTCCAGGTCCAGGTCCAGGTCCAGGTCCAGGTCCAGGTCCAGGTCCAGGTCCAGGTCCAGGTCCAGGTCGAGGTCGAAGTCGAGGTCGAGGTCCAGGTCCAGTTCCAGTTCCAGACCTAGACCAGGTCCATATCCTCAACCCTCCCCTCAACACTCCTCTCAACCCTTCCCTCAACCCTCCCCTCAAAACCTCTTTCCCTCGTCTCTCCAAATGTAGTCCTCGTAACTAATCCATCGCAATCCAAATTCCGATCAACATTACTTTGTTGCATACGTATACCACAAATTCATCATCATCTAGTAACTCAAATAAAAGTTATGCGAATTTTCAAACACTCACATTACATTGGTACCATACCCGCTCCCGCTACCGCTCACGAATTCAGTCGAACATTTACACCCTACAAACTTCGCAGTGTATGCGAGTTTTCGGAAACTATAAATTCTCATAACTTTTGATTGACTGCACCGATTGCAATGAAATAAAGCCTATATGTTACACCAGATTAAGCCCCATGTTTCTGTGAAAAGTCCATCAAAATCCGATCAGTAGTTTTTAAGTGATGCGTGCACAAACTCACAGACAAACAGACAAACAGACAAACAGATAAACAGACAAACAGACAAACAGACAAAAATTTCAAAAATGATCGAAATGTGTTCTGTTGCTTATTCTTAGACCCCCCAATTTTTTTTTTGCAAATATCTTCAATGTACAGACACGCGAAGTTTACGATTTTATTTATAAGATTGTGCTTAGAGGGCGGTCAATGTATTGGTTGTACAGACACGCGAAGTTTACATTTTTATTTATTAGATAGATAGTGTGGAAGAGATAGGCTTAATAAGAGGTTGCATCACCTAAAACACTGTTTAGGCATTTCCAGTGAAATGCCTTTATGCTTTTTGCCTTAATGCCTTAAATTGTTAAATTCGGCGGTCCATCTATCATTCAAATAAAATGACACTAAACTTTATATTGGATACTCTATTGTACATCATGATTTAAAATTTTGAATTACAATATCCTAATAAAATAATTAATCAAATATAAAAAAAAAAACATTTTTTTATGAAATAGAATTTAATTGAATCTGTAATCGAGTAGCCTAAAATTGACTAAAAATAAATTAAAAATAAAAACTTACAAGAAATAGACACAAAAATGCAGCCATAATTCACTTCAACTGGAACAAATCACTTTTAAAAAACACTTCCTGAAAGTTCTATTCAACTTCTTGCAAATATTAATTTCAATTTTAACACACAATATATTTTTATTATATTCGAAAGGACTGTTCACTCTCCAAGCAATTCGCAATCTGTTTAACTTCGAATGGAAACACATATAATAAAAGGTTGTTTAAATATTGTATGTATGTATGTTCATCGTTATCTCGGAAACACCTCTGTCTCGGCCCCGCGTGCTAGACTAGTGATACTGATTAAAAAAATTAGGGTTTCATCGACAAATTATATTTGTCATTATCACCAGACATACCTCTAGACATTTTTCTATTACAAATAAGATTATTATCATAGTGATTTTTATAAGTCCATTAAATCCTAAATGGTAATTAAACAGATGTGAGATTACCAGTACGATTTTATTTAACTTACTTTTTCGTCGTGGTTTTTTTAATTCGTCCGTATAAGGACAAATACTGACATAAACATCTAATGGATTGTCTAGTCATATCCTCATGTGAGACTAATGCATTGGTCGAAATGAATGTTTTGATGTACCTCTGCTACTTATGTATTAAGATCTTACCTCTGGAATTAAGAAAGATTAGAAAATAATATACTGAGTGATAATAAAACGACTGTTAATATTTTTTCCAGTAACTCAGTATCATATTTAGAAATCATCATGAACGCTTTTATTAATAGTGGTGAATAAAATGCGATATTTCTCAAACGTATGCTCACTAGTCGCCGGCGGAGAACGGCGGGTAGCGGAGAGGTGCGGCGGGGAGCGCGGCGGTGCGACCGGTCATCGAACTCCGCGCGCGCGCGATGTACGAGCAATGTCCATAATGTCTCATGTTTTTCGGAAAACTTGGAAGCGTCATAATTATTTTTTTTACTTTTTAGAAACATACATACATAATGCTTACGCCTTGGTCTCAGAGAGGTAGGCAGTTCCTGACACACCTCACTAGCCTCACTCACATTCATAAACCTTTTCATGCACCTCCTTTTTATTCTTCTCACTGCGGACCCCAGCCTTTTTGAGGACGTTATTAATTTCATACTTTATCGTACGAAGACCGAAGTCATATATTTTCATTATAGAAGAACTCGTCCTCAAAATATTCACAGACATTTTCTTATCATGCCTAAAAAGATTTTACTGTACAATATTATCGATAATATTATATTGTCGACATAATTTCCTTTTTCGTGCTAGAATTTTTTTCATGTCAGATTATCTGTCACAGTAGTTATCTTCATAGAACCGGCCGTTAGCCGTGTGATTCCCGCCCGGGACTAATATCGCAGTTTAGTGCCTAATAATGAAAATATACAACTAAAGAGATAGGCACAACCCTGACATCCAGGCGAGAGGGGCGGGAGAGGCTTGTTTTACTATGTCATTGTCAGTGATCGGAGTAAGTAGAACGATTTCCGTTCATTGACCTCAAATGTCTATATGAACATGCCTCCGGGATTTGTATGTATGTATGTATGTATGTATGTATGTATGTATGTATGTATGTATGTATGTATGTATGTATGTATGTATGTATGTATGTATGTATGTATGTATGTATGTATGTATGTATGTATGTATGTATGTATGTATGTATGTATGTATGTATGTATGTATGTATGTATGTATGTATGTATGTATGTATGTATGTATGTATGTATGTATGTATGTATGCATGCATGCATGCATGCATGCATGCATGTATGTATGTATGTATGTATGTATTGAGGACCTCTCACTTGCACAGCATAGTCCACGACATAATTTTAAGCTAGTGTAATAAATAATCTTATGTAATTTAATCAGCATCATCATTCTGGGACAAGTGGAGGGCAGGCGTGCCAGAGGACGAGCTCCGACGAGGTGGTCAGACCCGGTGAGGAGGTTGGCTGGCGGATCCTTATATGAAGCAGTGCGGCTGACCAATGACCGCTATGCGTGGAGGCGCATTTTATACGGTCGCGATCCTCAGCAGTGAGGGAACGACAGAGAAGAAGATGTAATTTAATTAATGTAAGTTAATAATGAGAATTAATGTTATTTGTATGTTGTGATCGTGAATAAATATTTTTCTTTCTTCTTCTGTCTATTAGGTGCATTATTTGCTACGATGATGAATTACACATACGGTTGAATTACATAACGTTGACGACCTCCGTGGCGGAACGGGGTAGCTCTCGGCCTACCACGCCGGAGGTTGCGGGTTCGAAACCCGCTAGGGGCAAATGTTCGTATGATGAATATGAATGTTTGTACCCAAGTCTTGGATGTTTATATATTTATTTAAGTATGTCTATCCTTTATCTAGTCACAGGCTCTGCCTAGGGGAATGGATAATAGGTGTGAATGTCTGAGATATTTATTTATTTATTTATAAACTACGGAACCCTTCCGCCCCTAAACGTGAATTAGACACGAAGCAGACATAAGCATGGAGTTTACGATCGCAATGACTATGTTGTATAATTAGAAATCATTATTGAATCATTTTAATTTAATGATAAAGATCACGGATATAATAAGCCAACGTGCCCACGATATGCAAAGCTGTTAATAAGATATAGTTTAATTAACTCGAGGGTAAAGTTCGCAATGCGGAGGTCTAAACTCAAAGCATGTAAATATGATAAAATACTTCAGCGTACTCAGGTTTTCTCACAATGTTTTCTTTGCAAAAATGCCTGCGGTAAGTGTCTTTTGACGTAAAACCTCTATACAGTCTCGAGAATCCCGAGATACGTCAGACTTCATAGTTTTTCATGCACAAATTGATGTCCTATTTAACTTCAAGTTTTGACGTATTTTCAACTTGAAATACGAATAAAGTTGAAAATACGACAAAACTTGAAGTTGAATAGGACACAACGATCTCTATGTACTACTAAATGGAGCGTTCCAAACAATCGCTCTGTTCCACGCAAGTAGCCATAACTCTTTCACATTCACAATGAAACTTGTGCAGTTACTATGAAGAACATTTAATTATTTATTAAATATTGACATTATTTAACCGTAGCGTCAATATTTAGTAATAATTAAATGTTCTGCGTAGTTATAGACTGGTGTTAGGAAGGTGAAGATTCTATCTAGGTTTCCACGGTGGTGGCCAGGGGCATGGCTATACACATATGTATATGGTTTCACATGTTTTTGTTTCCGCGGCGGATGAACGTCTTCCTAGGAAGACCTCTAGCTGTAGTCCCGTCCACATTAGCGCTGTAAATCTCTTTCATCACTCTTCTTCCACTCATACGCTCTAAATGTCCAAACCAACGTAACACACCCTTCTCTACCTTCGTTACTTCATCTTATTTTAAACCGCATTTCTCGCGTATCACTGTATTCTTCACTCTGTCACATAATTTCACTAAAAATAACTGCATCTCAACCGCATATATCCTGCTTTCATGATTCTTCTGCCACACGCAACATTCACTACCATACGTCAGCGTAGGAACCAGCACAGCACTATGCACAGCCATCCTTGCCTTTTGAGACATGATCTCACTGCACACAAGGCTATTGATAGCTCCATTCACTGCATTTCCTATCTTTACTCTTCTTTTAATATCTTTTGTGTTCTGTATACTTAAAAAATATTGTTGATACTTCAATGGTTAATTATCAGCTGCAATACGTCCACTGCTGGACATAGGCCTCCCCAATAAATAATAAAAGCACCTTACTTGGTCTTGGCATATGCTGAGTCGTTTGCCCTTTTGCTGCCACGGCACACGCATACTATTTTAACTACTTATGTTAAAATTTTTCAATTGTTTTCTCTAGTTCTTATAAAAAAAAACTCCTTTTTCTTGCTTTGTTGGTTTTTTCTTTGTGTGTGCCAATTACGGTAGTAAATAAATGTTTTTCTTTCTTTTGTTTTAATGGAATGACACTTTTGGTGGGCTGTCTTTTAAAGGATTTGCTATAACACCACGCTTGGCAGGCGGATTGGTGATCGCAGTAATGATATTAATATACACAGGAGAACGCTGCCCGTCCCTGGTGCAAGCCCTTAGTCGCCTTAACGACACCCACGGGAGGATCGGGGGTGGCCCTATTCTAAGCCGGGAGCCCCACAGCATAGTTGTTTATTTTTAATTTACTGTTATTAAGAAAACCATTAATAATAACGTATTATGATTTAAGATATTTTCGCTAAGCAACACAATAATGACACCTTTTAAACTTTGCCCGGTACAATATACTTAAGATAATTTATATGATGTAATTTTTGACACTAAAAATAATTTGTTTGGGAAAAAGTAAAATAGGTTATATGTAATTATTTTTATACATACATACATGCTGAAAAAAAAATGCTAATCAACTAAGTGGGATTTTGTCTTGTTTGCTGTATATGTAAGTTAAAGTAATCATTTTTATGATTACTTGAAACCATGATCAAGTTAACAAGTTGAGTTGGTTCAAGGGAACAAGATATTGCCGCGCTCGATCTTGTTCAAATCAACAATTGTTTTTTTCTACTCGCTTCACCCTGACGAAGTAAAACAACTCAGTGCTAAAAGCATTGTGCAGTTTCTAACTGCTGCAAGGCTTAACACGGAACTGTAGTATGGTGGCGATCACAATAGACCAGAAATGGTCGCAGTGATACAAGGTCTAGACTGAGATCTTGAAATAGCCCCAACTCGAATAATAGTAATAATAATAATCCTATGTCCTATTCCAGGACCTAACCTATATGTGTGCCAAGTTTCAACCCGATTCGTTAAGAGTGGTTGATGCATGATTGAGTAAAAAACATCCAAACATCCAAACTCTCGCATTTATAATATTTGTTAGAGGGATAACTATCTATAAATAATGATTGTGATTACATTTTAGAAGTGAACAACTAAGGCCTTTATCTGTATCTTCTATGCGTCCAAACAGATCTTTATGTAAGTCCATTCCAACTATCCCTCTGATTTTTAAACTATTTAAGTTAAGACTGTTTAGGTTAAGACTTAGTAAGGTCAGTAAATCGTTAACGGGGCAATGTATACGCTTCTACAACAAACTACCAGAGGAAATCTTAAATATGACGGACAGAAAGTTTAAGATTCACATTTAAAAACAACTTTGTAAGAAAGCCTATTATAAAATAAACGATTATTTGAATGACAAAGATGCCTGGTACTAATGTTGCTTCAGCTTCGCATAATCTTTATATAACTGTATACAAACTTGATTTTAAAATATTTGTTGTTGGAAGTTTATTGCGCCGTTTCTTCTTCACAGAGCTGTTAGCGGTAGGAAGCGGTAGTCGATAAATGTACCAAGTGTACTCATATGCAATAAATGATTTTGACTTTTATTATTCTGGAGTTAATTTATTTCGACAGCCTGTATACGTAATAATGTGATAAGTCATTCTTCTTTATTAAACTGCTAATTGATAAGTGGTTAATTATGTTCTCGCCTGATATAGCCGAACATCCCATGGTGTCACCTGATCAGATAACCGAGTCGAGGTCTGGAGATAAACCTGCCTTAAACCTATAATAATATGGTTCAGCTTACTTTTCATCATCATTATCGTTCTGTCTGCTGATGTCCACTGTTCATAGACCTTTCCCAGTTAGGGAACGTACCCAAACTACGTGATCCAATTTTTTACCCCATCCCCCCTCGGTGACCACCCGTAGTATATGCCAAGACCCCCTCTCTATCTAGTTTTCACGTAGTAATGCATAAATATGGTTTTAAACTAATTTTTGCAAACAGAAAGTTAAAAGAAAAAAAAATAGCTCAAATTTGTCTTTATTAATATGGCTTGACGCGTATTACAAGTGAAAAAAATATCATTAAGAAGAAAAAACTGACAGTTTTTAATCAGACTATAAAAACTGCGCGCCATATTTGAATATAGCTCAAAAAAGCACGAGATTTCCCTAGAGGATATTGACTACGCGACGAAACCCTAAACCACCCCTGTGACCAAGCGTGGTATTTTGAAAACCCCCTCCCCCCCTAAACGGGTCACGTAGTATGGGTACGTTCCCTTAGTGCTTAAGGACGTCTTCGTAAGGTCGACTGTCCACCTGGCGCAATTAGTTAGGTGATATTCCCGAAAGCCGCTTTTCCTCGTGAGACAGACGGAGGATTTGGCCTACACTCCTCGCGCTGGCCAGACTGATTGGGGAGGCCTGATTGATGTTTTATAATGTATTCCCTCAGTCGCCTTGTACGACATCCACGGGAAGAGTTGGAGTGGTCCTATTATACTCTACCGGAAACCACACGGCATTAAATAATAAAAAAACAAATAGGCTTAACATTTAGTCTTTTTTCATAGCAATCGGCTTACTCAATCAAAAGTTATGGGAATCTTTAGTTTTCAAATACATTAGTAGGTAGGTATGCAATATAACAAAGAAGTATTATGAGGGAACGCAGGGCATTGGCAATTAGGAGTAACATGGTGACTCGCAGGTTTCTCGATGTACAGGTCTGGCAAAAATAACGCTTTTCAAAGCTTTTTGCCAGACCTTCTACACGAGTAGACTCAAAGAGCCTATAATGCCCTGCGGGTCCAGTATAACAATGACTTCAGAGTGCTGTTGGGGCTCTCTCGCTACTGCTGTGTCTCTGGCATGTTTGCTGACACCAGGGCAGACGATTTTTTCGCAATAATGCGAATAAAGTGTGCCTTATTAATGCATCGAATGCGGGAGAGCACCGACAGCATACTAAAGATCATACAAAAGGTTTGATTGTGTCTTGGGAGGTACATGGGGCTGCATTCAAAAAGCATGACCCGGTGAGCCTCTGTTATTATTGTTTATTACTGATTTATTTATTACTGTGCATAGAATAAGTCGTGACTACAAAAATGGATTTCTTTCTCTGAAAATAAACAGTTTTTATTATTTATTATATTATAATATTCGATGCAAGTTAGGACTACATTTGGAGCTGTAGTAGGCGTGGGCTTGGGCGTGGGCGTCGGTCGGAGTCGGATTGAGAGTGAGCAGCCCACGCGAGCGGAGCCGCTGATACAGCGAGTTTACAAATATGCACTGAGAAAAAAATAAGTAGCCCTCCTACTTACGTAAGGATAAAAATATACCACTATTACATAAGTAGCCGCCCCCATTAAAAATGGTGTCACCTACAACTGATTCAGTAGCCAGCCACATTACTAAGTAACCAAACTACTTAATAATGTGGCCGGCGCACCATTTATAATGGGGGCGGCTACTTATGTAATAGTGGTATATTTTTATCCTTACGTAAGTAGGAGGGCTACTTATTTTTTTCTCAGAGTAGTAATAGTTAGTATTCTTCTGTTATGGAGACAACTCCGGTTTTTTATATCCTTTTTCATTCGGTTATCTTGAGGGGCTAATGATGTCAGAGAGGAGTGACCACATACAAACATATGTTGTTTTGTCTGAATAGTTTCAACGATATCAGTGAAAATAAAACTCAGATTATAGAGTTCAGTAAACAATTGATTAATTTTGCAACCTTGCTGAGGCTGTTTTTATATAGGTAAAGAGTCTGTTTTGTTAATTTTAAGCACATAATAAACAATATGTGACCGAGGAATACAAAGATACGCGAGAAGTGTGGTTGGACATTTAGAGCGTATGGGTGAAAGAGGAGTGGCAAAAGAGATTTACAGCGCGAATGTGGAAGGAACTACAGCTAGAGGTCGTCCTAGGAGGACGTTCAAGGATCAAATTAGTAACGTCCTCAAAAAAGCTGGGGTCCGCAGTGAGGTGAATAAAAGGAGGTGAATGAATGTGAGTGAGGCTAGTGAGGTGTGTCAGGATCGCGTAAAGTGATGCTACATCGTCTCTGCCTACCCCGTTGGGACCAAGACATGAGCATTATGTATGTATAATAATCAAAGTATTGAACTGTCATAGCGAAAAGCAAAATGTCAATGATTTCCTACTGCGGAACCCCTTTAACCTACTATATAGGTAGGTATATATTTAAATAAGAGTACATCCATCTGTACCGTTTTATACTTTGTCATCATCAGTCGAAATACGTCCACTGCTGGACACAAGCCTCCCCAATAAAATAACACTTTTGTGGGCTGTCCATTCAGGAATTTGCCATAATCACCTAGCGTCAATATTTAGTAGTAATTAAATGTTCTGAGTAGTAACTGCAAAAGTTTCAAAGTGAATGTGAAAGAGTTGTGGCTACTTGCGTGGAACAGAGCGATTGTTTGGAACGCTCCATCTAGTAGTACATAGAGATCGTTGCATATTAGTGTATAATTGGTGTCCGTCCATTTGCCATAATCACCATGCTTGGCAGGATTGGTGACCTCAGTAATGATCTTAATATATACAGGAGAACGCTGCATTCCGTCCCTGGTGCAATCCCTGACGACACCCACGGGAAGGGGTGAGGGTGGCCGTATGATCTAAACCGGGTATCATACGGTTAATTTTAACTGTATGCCTTCAGCCGTTACAAACGGACATTGTGATTATATATGTCCGAAAACTCAACGATCTCTATGTACTACTAGATGGAGCGTTCCAAACAATCGCTCTGTTCCACGCAAGTAGCCACAACTCTTTCACATTCGCTTTGAAACTTGTGCAGTTACTACTCAGAACATTTAATTATTACTAAATATTGACTTCATTGTCACTTCAACGTACTAACTTCTTGAGCTGTGTCGAAGACTTTAGTTCTCTGGCGGATCACCTCATTTCGGATCCTGTCCCTTAGAGAAACTCCAAGCATAGCTCATTCCATAGCCCGCTGAGCGAGCTTTAGTTTTCGCAACGATCTCTATGTACTACTAGATGGAGCGTTCCAAACAATCGCTCTGTTCCACGCAAGTAGCCACAACTCTTTCACATTCACTTTGAAACTTGTGCAGTTACTACTCAGAACATTAAATTATTTACTAAATATTGACATTATTTAACCGTAGAGTCAAACTGCACAAGTTTCATTGTGAATGTGAAAGAGTTGTGGCTACTTGCGTGGAACAGAGCGATTGTTTGGAACGCTCCATCTAGTTGTACATAGAGATCGTTGCGAAAACTAAAGCTGGCTCAGCGGGCTATGGAATGAGCTATGCTTGGAGTTTCTCTAAGGGACATGATCCGAAATGAGGTGATCCGCCAGAGAACTAAAGTCTTCGACATAGCTCAAAAAGTTGGTACGTTGAAGTGGCAGTGGGCTGGTCACATCTGTCGGAGAACCGATTACCGTTGGGGTAAATGAGTTGTCGAGTGGAGACCGCGACTGGGCAAGCGTATTGTGGGACGCCCCCTTGACTAGATGGAGCGCCGATCTGCGTAAGGCGGCTGGCAGTAACTGGATGAGAAGAACCGAAGATCGTGTTCAGTGGCGCACCTTGGGAGAGGCCTATGTCCAACAGTGGACTCTTTCAGTCTGATGATGATTGTGATTAAAGGAACTCTAAAAATTACTTTCCTATTTTAATATCATGTTTCTAAAAACCGTATATCTTAAGTAGGAATTATTTATACATATCAGTATTGATACGATTAATACGATTACTTTACAAACAAGGGCAATGTATTCAATACTTTTTGTTATCTTACCAATTTGTTACAGACTAAACTGATTATGCAAAACTATATCTGAAGTTGATAATAAACATGGTCTATTTTTCTTTGATAGTTCAACTGTTTCTAGTTACGATAGGCTCGGTAGTGCGTGAGGTCACGGTTCAACCAAGAGTCATCATCGCATTAAATCGATTCAGAGATTTTTTTAACTTGACTTACGTTTAGTTTCGCTTAAAAACAAAAATATAGAATACAATACTATTTAATTGCACAAAACAAATACAGTTACAAGCAACGATCTCTATGTACTACTAGATGGAGCGTTCCAAACAATCGCTCTGTTCCACGCAAGTAGCCACAACTCTTTCACATTCACAATGAAACTTGTGCAGTTACTACTCAGAACATTTAATTGTTTACTAAATATTGAGATTATTTAACCGTAGCGTCAGCATTTAGTAATAATTAAATGTTCTGCGTAGTAACTGCACAAGTTTTATTGTGAATGTGAACGAGTTGTGGCTACTTACAAGTTATAAAAGTTAAGAATGTGTAGTCAGAGGTTGAATTAGGTATACAGCTTAGCCGTGTGGTTTCCGGTAGAGTAGAACAGGACCACCAACTCTCCCCGTGGATGTCGTACAAGGCGACGGAGGGAATACATTATAAAACATCAATCAGGCCTCCCCAACCCGTCAGGCCAGCGCGGGGAGTGTAGGCCAAATCCTCCGTCTGTCTCCGGCAGATGAGAGAGGGTTGTGCTCCTGCAGTGGAGACAAAAATAACCTGATGATGATGATACTCGTACAGCCTAGCATTTTACTATAAAGTGTAAATTGAATGATTTTGTACGCATTTATCGTAGGGCACTGGTGCCACTCTCGACCGCTTCGTTGGCTTAGTCGCTTGGTCGTTGAACTCGAGCGGCAGAGGTCATGGCTTCAATTCCCACTGGGGACTTTGTACAAATTGGTCCCGGTTTGGATGTTATATTTACGAATTGTCCCATCCTTGTTTATTTTTCCATTGCACCGAGGAGAATCCCAGTTTGATTAGACAAGTGTCTGTATGTAAATGTATATATGTACATAGATAACATACATAATGCTCACGCCTTGGTTCCAGAGGGGTAGGTAGAGATTAATTATCGCCACTTTATGCGATCCTGACAGACGTCGCAAGGGGACATTCCTTCGCCCGCTTATTGCCCCGTACCATTTGGAGTGATGTGTGGCGAAACAGCATATTAAGACTGTCGATTGTTGATGTAAGTAGAAATGTTTAGTACCAGCTGTTGCCCGCGACTTCGTCCGCATGAACAAGTTAAGTTGCAGTGACCTTTGTATGAAGAATATTTAGAAATATGTTTTTTTATTTATTTATTCCCAACAGAGTGTACATCAATTATTTCTAATGGAAATTTACAAATGTACTTTGGCTAGATGCCACCCTAATTATAGCAAACTAGCTGTTGCCGGCGACTTCGTTCGCGTGAACAAGTAACACCACAAATTGTTACGTATTTCCCGTAGGAAAGAGATGTTTTTTAGGGATAAAAACTATCCTATGTCCTATTCCAGGACCTAACCTATATGTGTGCAAAGTTTCATCTCGATCCATCCGTCTGGTTGAAGCGTGATTGAGTAACAAACATCCAAACTTTCGCATTTATAATATTAGTGGGATTCTTCGCTTTGGGAGAGACTTAGTAGAACAATAGCTGCTTAATCACGAAAATAGGGAAAATTTGTGTCATGTCATGGGTTTTATAATTTACATCTAGATTAATTATTATGTGACATTAGTGATAAAAATATATGGATAAGTGGCAGGATAAAGATAACTAATGTAATATGCAAACGTTTTATATATTACACGTCATCATCATCATCATCAGCCCGAAAGAGTCCACTGTTGGACATAGGCCTCTCCCACGGTGCGCCACTGAACCCGATCCTCGGTTCTTCTCATCCAGTTACTGCCAGCCGCCTTACGCAGATCGTCGCTCCATCTAGCCAGGTGGCTACGCTTGCCCAGTCGCGGTCTCCACTCGAGAACTCGTTTACCCCAGCGGTAATCGGTTCTCCGACAGATGTGACCAGCCCACTGCCACTTCAGCGTACTAACTTATTACAAGTAACTTAGAATTATAACCATATATTCATGGTGTTTTTAACGTGATTGGACGCTTATTATTATATATATATATATGTATTTTTTTAATCATGCTGTATTTAGGGGAATGTTATTCGATGTCGGGTTAAATATACAGTGTTCTGTGGTAAAGAGTTTATATATTTTGATTCTTACATTTGCAATAAAGTTGGGCACGGCTCGCTAAAAGAAATGTTGGTCGAAATGGAAGGGACATGTTGATGAAAGTTTTAAAGTGAAGGGCATATGGTACATCATCATCAGGTTATTTTTGTCTCCACTGCAGGAGCAGAACCCTCTCTCATCTGCCGGAGATAGACGGAGGATTTGGCCTACACTTCCCGCACTGGCCCAGGCGGGTTGGGGAGGCCTGATTGATGTTTTATAATGTATTCCCTTAGTCGCCTCGTACGACATCCATGGGAAGAATTGGAGTGGTCCTATTCTACTCTACCGGACTTGATGGGAGAAGCCCCATCACCAAATTACATAAAATGTGTCGTGGTGGAGGACACTCTCCATGTGTTGGTAGAGTGCGTCCGGTACGAGTCGTACCTACATCAGGATTTTTTGAGAATGAGATGTATTGTCAAATATGTGGCTGTAACAATGTCTCGGCCTACCCACTGTCCGACGACCTAAAGAAGGTGGCCGGGAGCGGCTGGATGCGGAGAGCGGAGGACCGGGTGTGGCGGCATTCATTGGGGAAGGCCTATTTCCAGCAGTGGACGTCTAAGGGCTGACATGATGATGATGATGATGATTTATACACCTTTTTTTAACGACTAACGTAGGTGTTAGCGCTGTTAAGAAGAAACGGCGCCACAAACTTCACGCAACTAGGAAGGACGAGCAAGAGGAGACTTGGAACAGAACTAAATATGCCTACATCTGACTCTCAAATAAGCAGCGATCTCTATGTACTACTAGATGGAGCGAACCAAACGATCGCTCTGTTCCACGCATGGAGCCGCAACTCTTTCACATTCACTTTGAAACTTGTGCAGTTACTACTCAGAACATTTAATTATTACTAAATTTTTGACGCTAATAATGTCAATATTTAGTAAATAATTCAATGTTCTGAGTAGTAACTGCACAAGTTTCAAAGTGAATGTGAAAGAGTTGTGGCTACTTGCGTGGAACAGAGCATCATCATCATATCATATCAGCCCTTAGACGTCCACTGCTGGACATAGGCCTCCCCCAACGAACGCCACCACACCCGGTCCTCCGCCCTCCGCATCCAGCCGCTACCGGCCACCTTCTACAGGTCGTCGGTCCACCTGGCGGCGGGGCGTCCTACCCTTCGAGTGCCGATCCGCGGTCTCCACTCCAGAACTCGTCTGCCCCAACGGCCGTCGGTTCTGCGACAGGTGTGGCCCGCCCACTGCCACTTCAGCTTACTAATCCTTTCAGCTATGTCGGTGAGTTTCGTTCTTCGTCGGATCTCCTCATTACGAATCATATCTTTCAAAGAAACCCCGAGCATAGCCCTCTCCATAGCCCGCTGAGCGACTTGGAGCTTGTGGATCAGGCCCACCGTCAGCAGTGTCCACGTTTCTGCACCGTAAGTCATGACAGGCAGGACGCACTGATTAAAGACTTTTGTCTTTAAGCATTGTGGAATAGGCGACGTGAAGACTTGACGCAGTTTTCCAAACGCTGCCCAGCCCAACTGGATTCTTCTGTCAGCTTCCCTATCGAAATTGCCCCTACCCAACTGTATTATCTGTCCTAGGTAGACGTACTCCTGAACAACTTCGATATTGACATTATCGACGATCACCGGTCTTAGGTCAACGTGTGAGTTGGACATGACTTTCGTCTTGTCTACGTTCATCCTAAGACCTACTCGTCTGGAAGAGCAGTTGAGACTGGTCAGCATTTCCTCAAGATCCTGCAGCGACTCTGCCATCACAACAGAACTGGAACAGAGCGATTGTTTGGAACGCTCAATCTAGTAGTACATAGAAATCGTTCACTTTGACACTTGTGCAGGTACTACGCAAAACGTTTAATTATTACGAAATATTTACGCCCGTCAATATCTCCACCACTTGGCCGGATTTCTTTAATTAGATATCCACACTTTGGAACTCATAAATCCCAGACAAGCCGGAAGCGGACTGTGTCTGCAGATAAAATGAAATCATCACGGAAATGATCTTTGATCCAGAACATACAAAGTTTATTAGGACTTGTAAATAAGTGGATGGTCGGTCAGTATCTCTATTCATCATCAATTCGCCAGTCAATTGAAATGAAAAGCTTTTATTTAGGAAAACATCACTAAAACTATCATCATCAGCCGAAATACTTTCACTGCTGAAACGCCGCAAATACAGATAACTGACATTCATCATCATCATGATCAGGTTATTTCTGTCTCCACTGCAGGAGCACAACCCTCTTTCATCTGCCGGAGACAGACGGAGGATTTGGCCTACACTCCCCGCGCTGGCCAGACGGGTTGGGGAGGCCTGATTGATGGTTTATAATGTATTCTCTTAGTCGCCTTGTACGGCATCCACGGGAAGAGTTGGAGTGGTCCTATTCTACTCTACCGGAAACCACACTGACATTAACCGCCATTAACTATATATAATCTTTATTGCACATAAAATAATAATATAATAATAAAATATTGTAGTGTGGGACGCCCCCTGGCTAGATGGAGCGACGATCTGCGTAAGGCGACTGGCAGTAACTGGATGAGAAGAACCGAGGATCGGCTTCAGTGGCGCATCTTGGGAGAGGCCTATGTCCAACAGTGGACTCTTTTGGGCTAATGATGATGATGATGCACATAAATTTTACAAAAAAGGCATAATATAAAAGTGTACAAAGGTGTGTACTTATCTCTATAGAGATCAAATATAAAGTCTCTATAAGAGATCTCTTCCAGCCAACCTCCACTGTGGGAAAAGCTAAAATAAGCTATTATATATTAAACTACTAGCTGTTGCCCGCGACTTCGTCCGCGTCGACAACTTAACATCACACATTATTATGTATTTCTCGTAGGAAAGAGATGTTTTTCAGGATAAAAATTATCCTATGTCCTATTCCAGGACCTAACCTATATGTGTGCCAAGTGTCATCACGATCCGTCCAGTGGTTGAAGCGTGATTGAGTAACAAACATCCAAATTTCCATACTTTCGCAATATAAAATGCAAATGCCTCCAGATGATGATGCAGATGTTTGGATGTTTATTACTCAATCACGCTTCAACCACTGGACGGATTGTGATGAAACTTGGCACACATAAAGGTTAGGTCCTGGATACAATCCTACTAATAGGATTAGTAGGATTGTGCTACTTAATAAGACATTGGCGTAACATTGTTATTGGTGGCTGAGTACCAAAACGTCCATCATCCTTTAATCATACTGAGGTAAATCAGCTACTTCATCATCATCATACCAGCCCTTAGACGTCCACTGTTGGACATAGGCCTTACCCAACGAACGTCACAACACCTATTCCTCCGCCCCCCGCTTCCGGCCACCATGCCTGTCTTACGCGTGCCGATCCGCGGTCTCCACTCCAGAACTCGTCTGCCCCAACGGCCGTCGGTTCTGCGACAGATATGGCCCGCGCACTGCTACTTCAGCTCGCTAATCCACAATGTTTAAAGACAAAAGTCAATGTCAGTCAGCGCGTCCTGCCAGTCATGACCTACGGTGGGCCTGATACACAAGTTCCAAGTCGCTCAGCGAGCAATGCTCGGGGTTTCTTTGATTCCTAATGAGGAGATCCCACGAAGAACGAAAGTGGTCGACGTAGCCGAAATTAGCAAGCTGAAATGGCAGTGGGCGGGCCACATCTTTCGCAGAACCGACGGCCGTTGGGGGCTGACGAGTTCTGGACCGCGGATCGCATAGATAGACCGACGACCTGAAGAAGGTGGCCGGAAGCTTCCTAAGCCCTCCGCATCCAGCCGCTCGTTCAGGGAAGGCCTATGTCCAGCAGTGGACGTCTAAGGGCTGATATGATGAAGTAATTAGCTAGTCATCATCATGTCAGCCCCTAGAAGTCCACTACTGGACATAGGCCTTCCCCAACGAACGCCACCACACCCAGTCCTCCGCCCTCCGCATCCAGCCACTGCCGGCCACCTTCTTTAGGTCGTCGGTCCACCTGGCGGCGGGGCGTCCCACCCTGCGAGTGCCGACGTACAACGTTACGTCGGTTCTGCGGCATATGTGGCCCGCCCACTGCCACTTCAGCTTGCTAATCCTTTCGGCTATGTCGGTGAGTTTCGTTGTTCGTCGGATCTCCTCATTACGAATCATATCTTTCAAAGAAACCCCGAGCATAGCCCTCTCCATAGCTGGTAAGTTCTACTGGCTAGTAAGTTGTTTTAATGGTTATACAAGACTCGGTTCGAACAATATGGAGTTTTTCAGTAGTCTAGTCTCTTTTGTTACCAAAATAATGATTCTTTTGTTACCTATCAGGCTACCGTATGGAAGTGTTGTTATGCCTAGGTACAGATTTTGCGAAAATACCAAATAAGTTGTTGTTAAGAACATGGCCTCGGCTAACTATCTAATTAGGAAAAAAACGTTTATTAAAACTAAAGATAAGCGCTAAGCATAACAAGCCACGATAATAGGGTTGGCAAATAACATTTATTCGAGATAAAATTATTGGGGCGCATTCATAAACTAAGTGGCTCCATTTTGACCTCTTTCACCCTCTTCTACACGTAATCTATCGCGGCTTTTATTTTTTACAAATTATTATACATTTAACTGTAGATAACTAATAAAATACGAGAATAAGTCATTAGCATCACATTTTGTAGCCAGTAAAAAGTGTTACAAAATGGGATGAAGATGATTTTGAAACTGCATTGAACAGGGAAAGTACACTTTCCATTTCGTAGCCAGTTACGAAAAAAAGCGGTCAAGTGCGAGTCGGACTCGTCCATGAAGGGTTAGCAGCAAGTAACATAATATAAAAGTTATTGTAGTTGTAACTTTCATCGATGTTTTAATAATACTATTGTGATTTACGATTTATGACGTATTAAAAAAAACTACTAAATAAATCTCGTTCAAACCAATTTTCGGTAGAAGTTTGCATGGCAATGTACATCATATATTTTTTTTAGTTTTATCATTCTCTTATTTTAGAAGTTACAGGGGGGGGACACATTTTACCACTTTGGAAGTGTCTCTCGCGCAAACTATTCAGTTTAGAAAAAAATGATATTAGAAACCTCAATATCATTTTTGAAGACCTATCCATAGATACCCCACACGTATGGGTTTGATGAAACCATTTTTTTTGAGTTTCAGTTCTAAGTATGGGAAACCCCCAAAATTTATTAGTTTTTTTCTATTTTTGTGTGAAAATCTTAATGCGGTTCACAGAATACATCTACTTACCAAGTTTAAACAGTTCTTATAGTTTCGGAATAAAGTGGCTGTGACATACGGACGGACAGACAGACAGACAGACAAGACGAGTCCATAAGGGTTCCGTTTTTGGCCATTTGGCTACGGAACCCTAAAAATGGTTACCAAATGCAACGAAAGGTTTAGATCGACTATGATGATTATGTGATGGACATTTTACAAGTCTACCTATGCCTAACACAGTACCTATTATAAACTCTGTTAGAGTGTGTGACAACCCTACATCGGGTCCGGGTGCGAGTTTCTAACCTTTAGATAACTATATCTGTCTACTTATATGAGAATTAACTGTAGTCAGGTGATAAAGGTCAAAGGTCAACTTGCAGTGACCTTTGTATGAAGAAAATTTAGAAATGACGTTTTTTTTTTATTTATTTTTTATTCCTTATTTCTCCATGGAAATTTACAAATGTACTTTGGCTAGATGCCACCCTGATTATAGGATACTAGCTGTTGCCCACGACTTCGTCCGCTTGGACAACTTAACATCACAAATTATTATGTTTTTTTCCGTAGGAATGTGATGTTTTTTCCGGATAAAACTATCCTATGTCCTATTCCAGGACTTAACCTATATGTGTGCCAAGTTTCATTACGATCCGTCCAGTGAAGCGTGATTGAGTTACAAACATCCAAACTTTCTTTTCCAAAATTTATAATATTAAGTAGGATAACGACAGCATGTCTTAATTGTGTTAAGTTACTACAAACATTCTTCATCATCATGTCAGCTCCTAGACGGCCACTGTTGGACATAGGACTTCCGGTCCTACGCCATTTCCGACCACTTTCGTGAGGTCGTCGGTGCGCCTGGCGGCGATTTTTTATTATTATAAAAAAGTATTATTAAAAAGTTTTAGTTACTCGAAAACTACAAAAAGTTACTCGAAAACTACAAAAAATCGGAGAAAGGGGGCAATTCGAGTGCCTCTGGGGGTGCTCTATCTCAGGGCTTCCGCTTGACAATATCCTGGGTTAACCTGTATATACATACTAGTCTAAAATCGTACACATGTACATGGTTTTTCAAATATTAATAAATATAAAATACTTAATCAGAGAAATACATATAAATATATTTCACATCGAAAGTCAGAGACATGAAATTTAGATACAATGAAACTATATGAAAAATTCTAAAAAAAAAACCTATTAAGAGCGAGGACAGTGTCTTTAAACTTATTAACAGGGTTTAGAATTAGGTAGGTAGTGTCATTTCACCTTTGCACGGAATTTTATTAACTGTTTTAATGAAAATGTAATGTAAACTATGGATTTGTTACGAAGTGATACAAAGTATAAAAGACGCATCTTATCTTCTTAGGGGGGCAGGAAGAAGACCTGGCGACACTTCGACCCTTCAGGATCTTTTGTCCCAAACCCCTGTCCACCAACGGTGCCCCAAGCCGACTTGGTGGACTTCACATACGCCTTAGAATTTCTTCTTTGGCATATGCAGGTTTCCTCACGATGTTTTCCTTCACCGAAAAGCCTGTGGTATTATAAATAGACCGTACTTAAGTTTAGAAAAACTCATTGGTACGGGCGGGGTTTGTACCAGGATCTCATGAACGCGAGGCGAGTGCACAATCAACCCGGCTACAACCGGACTCTGAGCAGTCATAATTTAGAAGGATATATATAAAAGATAGTTTTATATTACTGGTACGGCGGAAGAAGAAATATAGGTAGTAACTATGGTTCCAAGTCCAACATCATTTGCTTAGTCGATTGGTGAGAAAGTTGTGCGGTCTGACCGTACTGTATGTTTTGGTTTATACAAATTTCACTTCTATACCGTTCTAATTCATATGGAAGAACTCTGCACTGCTAAATATATATTATAAGTCGTTAATCAGGACAGAAGTTCTCAAACTGTGGTTCGCAGACCACTTTTGGTACGCAGGGCGTCTGAAGGTGGTATTTTCTCCCCGTGTCGAAGGGTTCTTCTACAGTATCATCAGCATGTGCAAAAAATCAACATCTCATCTTTTCTATCCTTTAATGTCAGGTGAGATTGGGGTCAAGCGCAAACCCATCAACAATTAATAAAAACCTATAAAGGGAGATATCGAAACAGATAAATTGGTGGATGATTAATTAACGATTTAATCGTAACTTTTATAAGACATAAGGACCCTTTGAATAGGTACACTATGTAACTGAGTTTTGTAACGAACTAAAAAGTGCTAATTATTTGAAGAGTACCTTGTCATAAAATCCATAGTTTAATTTATATTGTCACGAAGTCTATAAATCAATTCAGTTCAAATACTCGCATGTTGTCCGATATTTTAATATGGAGTTTTTTTTATCAATCTCACATCATTTTTTCCATAAGGAAAATGTATACTTACATAAATAAAAAATAAAAAAAGTATTTATGTAAGTGTAAGTATACATAATTATGACAGTTTACATGGTTCCAATTTAATGCACCATTCATTTTATGTATACAAATTACTACACATATGAATATATACTTACTTATGTATCTGAAAATGTGTATATTATGAGCTTTTCGACGGGTACAAAGGGACCCTTTTAGGGAATACATGTTTTTATTAACAAAGAATACACTCGTTTGTTTAGTTGGAATTTAAGCAATATGTAAATTGATAACAAAGAATTTTCGACCTATTCCACATATCCTTACTGGTCTGTCCCTACTACTACTAGTAAAAAAAAAATTCCACTCTTTTCTACTAGGGGGGATACATGGAAATTTTACTTCCACGTATTTCTACTAAGATAAAGTACAGGTAGAAAGAAAAATCCTTTATTGTACTTGAAAAAAACATCCTCGATACTATCGGTCACTTCGAATCTGGTTGCAAAATTAGGTAACAGTGGACCTAAAGGTATGAACAAGGGTGCGCCACAAACTAGTTTGAGAACTGCTGGCCTGACTTACTTCATGAAACAAATATAGTATTACACATTCCTAACCCGAGCATGATCTCATTCGAAATGATATAATTAAAAATGTAAGTACATATGTTTTTTATTTACTTCGTTAACTAATATCACAGCATAATAGAAGAACTGTATGTTTGTACTCTCATGTTTTCGGATTTGGGGCTGGACAAGACAAGATAATACTTAGGTACTTCGGACATGGCGTCGCTGATTTCTCGTCAACAAAAACAAATTTGTGTTGATTGAAATGATTTGTTATTACTCATTTGTTATTTTACAGAAAGCAAGCTGTGAAGGTTGAAGTGGTCGCAGGTCACGTATTTGACCTATGGTCAATTATCAGGTGTTTTTAGTATAGTGAACAACTGTATTTTTTAAAGACCATCATAATATGGGTGAATGGCAGGGTTGGCATAATTAAATCGTTTAGATTTAAATTATAAATTTATTTATTTATTTTAAGAAAACTTACAGCTATTTATATCAAAGTACATTACATATATAGTGAAAAGAAGCCAATTAAAAGTTTCCACTTCTAGAGATAAATTAAATAAGAATTAACATTCATAATAGACTAATCAAATATACTAAAAATAATACATACATATACAATACAAGCAACAAAACCTAACTGAAAACAACGTTAATAAAAAATTTAAAACATAACATAATATAAAAACAACAAAGGAATATTTTGTAATACAAGCTTGCACGAACGAATTAGCAATTAAATTTTAATCGTTTTTAATTTACGTCTTGGATAGAATTAAACTTCGAATTAAAAATTTAAAATCAAAATTTTGAAACTTAGAGTTAAAAATTAAGTGTATTAGATTATGTAAATTACATGTACTAAGTCTCTTAAGTCTGCATCTGCTAAATCAATATCGTTATTAAAATATTTGCAAAAACCAGCTTTTTCTGTTTCCAATCTATTTCGTAATTTAGCGTGAACAATGCCAAATGTAGAAAAAACTCTTCAACTGAAGCTGAAGAGGCTATCGATACAAATAGTTGCCTCACTAAGTATAGGGTAAAAAAATCAAACTATATCATAAATCCCGCCGCCAGATGGACCGACGACCTAAAGAAGGTGGCCGGAAGCGGCTGGATGCGGAGGGCGGAGGACCGGGTGTGGTGGCGTTCATTGGGGAAGGCCTATGTCCAGCAGTGGACGTCTAAAGGCTGACATGATGATGATATCATAAAATGAAGAAATAAAAAAAAACGTGACAAATTACGATTTTTTTTGAAAAAATTCATGATTTATTAGATTTTTTGAAGAAGAAAAAAACATGATTATTTTTCAACCCTGGTGAATGGTTAATTCGCGGATTCCACGTGTTTCTAAACATGCGTCCTACATGTTTATTAACTTTTACTAATCACGTAGGGCCAACGACTTGTAAAAAAATATTATTTTACTAGCTCCGCTCGCGTGAACTACAGAATTATTCCTCGCTCCAGCTGTGACCGCCACTCGCTCCAAACGTAGTCCTCATTACCATCATGTCAGTCCTTAGCCGTCCACTGCTGCTGATGATGACGTTAGAATGCCTCGTGTAACTACACTGGCTCTCCTAAACATCAAACTGGAACACACCAATGCTGACATTGCTGTTTGACGTCAGACATAAGTCAGGGGGTGACCACCAGACATAATCTGCACTAGAATCCTACCATCGACAATAGTAGAACTAGATCCCACCTCACTCCCCTCCTTGGTTCCTTACTTTCTTCATTATATCAGGCCTTAGACGTCCACTGTTGGGCATAGGCCTTCCCCAATGAACGCCACCACACCCGGTTCTCGGCCCTCCGCATCCAGCCGCTTTCGGCCACCTTCTTCAGATCGTCGGTCCATCTAGCCCCTGCGCGTGCCAATCCGTGGTCTCCCCTCCAGATCTCGTCAGCCCCAACGGCCGTCGGTTCTGCGACGTAGTCCTAACTCATCGCAATCTGAATTCCGCCGTTAGAGCATTACACTTCTTTGTTCTATAGAATTATGTTTTAATTAATTAATTAAAACTCACATACGTATACGTATGTGAGTTCTGAAAACTAAAAATTCGTATAACTTTTGATTGAGTAAGCCAATTGCAATAAATATAGACTAAATGTAACAACGAATTAAGAATGGTTTTCATGTAAAAACTACTGAACGGATTTTGATGGAATTTTCACAGAGTCAAAGCCTTAACTGGGAGTAGCATTTAGTCTTTATTTCATCGCAATCGGCTTACTCAATCAAAAGTTATGGGAATTTTTAGTTTTGTAATACTTTATTAGGTGGGTGAATATACGAACCGTCATTATCCTCACAACCAAAAGTTGATGAAAAATAATATGTTTAATTAAATATTTCACCTGTGCAGAATCTATGCGCGGGCCAGAAACTTATTATCTAATAAATAAAATCGTAAACATCGCGTGTCTGTACATTGAAGATATTTGCAAAAAAAATTGAGGGGTCTAAGGATAAGTAATAGAACACATTTCAATCATTTTTGGAATTTTTGTCTGTCTGTTTATCTGTTTGTCTGTGAGTTTGTGCACGCATCACTTAAAAACAACTGAACGGATTTTGATGGACTTTTCACAGAAACATGGGGCTTAACTTAACATTTAGTCTTTATTTCATCGCAATCGGCTAACTCAATCAAAAGTTATAGACATTTTTAGATTTCAAATACATTAGTAGGTAAGGTTAGTATGCAATATATTGCACATAATAGTATTTCCGTACTATTCATATTGCGATGAGTTTGGACAAAGATAATATATACTAAAGTGTTTGGATTACATTTGGAGCTGCGAGTGGGAATTGGAGTGGGAGTGGGAGTGGGCGTGGGCGTGGGAGTGGGCGTGGGAAAAGGGGAGTGGGTGTCGGAGCGGGAGCGGGAGCGGGTGTGGGAATGGGAGCGATTCTGTAGTTCACGCGAGCGGAGCCGCGGGCACAGCTAGTTTTATAATAAAAACGATGAACTGGTGTTATCTCTTCTACTTTTGAAGGGGAGGATAATGACGGCGGTTGAAACGCTCGAATATTCACTCAGAAGCAATATAACAAAGAAGCATAATTATAATGTTTGGTTCAATTCAGATTTAGGTTGCAGGTTAAGACTATATTTTGAAGCTGCAATGTGGGGTCGGAGCCGGCGAAAGAGTCGGTAAATAACTGTGAAGTTCACGCGAGCGGAGCCGCGGGCACAGCTAGTACTTAATATGTCTAAACAATTTTTTCCCCTCAGTTCTGCGTTCAGCGTGAACCGTAAAACCATTTCTTAGAAATTTTTTAATTTTTATTTTTTCAACCTCTTTTTTGACATTTTGTATCTTGGAAAAATTCGCCGAATATCCACATTAACATTTCGTCGCAAGATACTACCTAATTCCGAATTAAATACCTGATTTAAGTAATTTTTTTTTCTCAGTTGACATTGTTTAATATAATAATTATATCGAATTTGTTAGTATTATTGTTGCATGTTATTTTGAATCCTATGTTTGTGATGTTTCCGACACAATGTATTTTGTTAAGGAATAAATTGAAATTGATTATTAGGTAAGTAGGTAATAAGTACCTCGTAATTAACAATCTAGAAATAAACTTCAACAATAACAATTTTCCACTGTGTTGCAAGAAATATTCATCATATGGCTAATTTTAGCTTTTACTAGCTGTGCCCGCGGCTCCGCTCGCGCGGACTACAGAATCCGCTCCCCTTCCCACTCCCGCTCCCTATCCCACTCCCACTCAGACTCTCAATCCAAATCCCGATCCCACTCCAACTGTAGTACAAAAAACCAATCGCAATATGAATTTTGTGCGTAATGGCTTCTAGAAAAATTTCATCATCATCATCATCAGGTTATTTTTGTCTCCACTGCAGGAGCACAACCCTCTCTCATCTGCCGGAGACAGACGGAGGATTTGGCCTACACTTCCCGCGCTGGCCAGACGGGTTGGGGAGGCCTGATTGATGTTTTATAGAAAAATTTATTCTATTAATATCTCAGGTTCTAAGAGATCATTTATTCCATTTACTAGCTGCGCCCGCGGCTCCGCTCGCGTGGACTACAGAATCCGCTCCCTATCCCACTCCCACTCAGACTCTCAATCCCAATCCCGACCCCACTCCCGCTCCAACTGTAGTACAAGCCAATCGCAATATGAATTTTGCATATAATGGCTTCTAAAAAAAAAACTTTATTAATATCTCAGGTTCTAAGTGGCGTATCAAGATGAAACATGCACCAGATTTTAAGTTAGACCACCAGCAAGACAACTGTGAAAACTGCATTACATTTCATTCAGTAGTTTTGGCGTGATGAGGTAACAAACATACATACAGACAGACGACAGACAAAAATTCTATAAACAATTATTCTGGCTTCTACTGGCCCTATAAAGACCCCTCATACAAAATTTTCTACAATAACTCCCATGTACAGACATAGACCAGTTACAGTTTTATTATATGTATAGTGTAACACAAAGATAATTAAATTGCCTTTAGGTAATCAAGAAATTAATCTAGTGTTTGAACTCTAGGCCAACGAAGCGGTCAAAATATTATTGATTAGTAATGTTGATTATTATTAGGTTTTATTTATTTATTCCTGATTCACTCTTCCTATAAAATGATCCAATTTGTACTTGTCCGGAAATACCCAAGCTGGTAGGGAGTTCCATTCCTTAGCAGTTCGCATTATGAACGAGGAAGCAAAACGCTTCGTGCGAGAGCGTGGTATGTCTACTACATAAGGATGAGGTCGTCGCTAAAACTGAATCCAAAATACAAATGATCTAGCACTGCGAAGTGACTGAACCCACGGGAATCGATCCTTATTCCTGTCTCCGTAGTGGCCATCCGGTGACGGTATCTACCATCTATTTCACATTATTCCTTCAAACCAGATTCAATGTAGTGGCAGAAATTAATCATAATCATATCAGCCCTTAGACGTCCACTGCTGGACATAGGCCTTCCGCCCTCCGCATCCTCCAGCTACCTCTACCTCTAGGTACTTGAAGTACCTAGACAGCTACCGTAGCCAGAAGTAGAAAGAAGGGTTGCTGGGAACTGGGGGCTGTGGTTTTTACAAAAAGTAAACGTACAAAAAGTTTAAAAATCACTATAAAAACAGCTTTATAAGAAAGCCTATACAAGTCGTACAAGGCGACTAAGGGAATACATTATAAAACATCAATCAGCCCTCCCCAACCCGTCTGGCCAGCGCGGGGAGTGTAGGCCGAATCCTCCGTCTGTCTCCAGCAGATGAGGGAGGGTTGTGCTCCTGCAGTGGAGACAAAAAATAACCTGATGATGAAATATTGGCGCTACGGGTAAATAGCGTCAATATTGAGTAAATAATTAAATGTTCTGCGTAGTAACTGCACAAGTTTCAAAGTGAATGTGAACGAGTTGCGGCTCCATGCGTGGAACAGAGCGATCGTTTGGTTCGCTCCATCTAGTAGTACATAGAGATCGCTGCTTATTTGAGAGTCAGATGTAGGCATATTTAGTTCTGTTCCAAGTCTCCTCTTGCTCGTCCTTCCTAGTTGCGTGAAGTTTGTGGCGCCGTTTCTTCTTAACAGCGCTAACACCTACGTTAGTCGTTAAAAAAAGGTGTATAAATCATCATCATCATGTCAGCCTTTAGACGTCCACTGCTGGACATAAACCTTTCCCGATGAACGCCACCACACCCGGTCCTCCGCCCTCCGCATCCAGCCGCTTCCGGCCACCTTCAGGGCGTCCCACCCCGCGGTCTCCACTCCAGAACTCGTCTGCCCCAACGGCCGTCGGTTCTGCGACAGATGTGGCCCGCCCCCTGCCACTTCAGCCTGCTAATTCTTTCGGCTATGTCGGTATAAATGTATCAAGTATACTCATCTGTAATAATGATTTTGACTTGACTTGGCAAACACAAGTGTTTTATAAATGCCAGGTATGTACCTACCTCCGCTTGACCTCTCAGAGATATCGCCGTGCCTTCCACACGAGTCATCGATAATAATGCATTAACAATAAATTATTAATCATCTCGCTTTAATTAACTGCAATTATTAAAACGTGACTGGGATAAATGTGCCGTGGAGAACACCGATTCACGTTCGTTAGGTCTAGGGTTCAAGTCGGGCCTGTACAAGCTTACTCGTGGCCTGCTTTAACAATCTCTAACCGCTTGACATATTTTTAACCTGGAAGAAATCGCTAAAAGCGATAAGGTCGCCACTTGTAAATTTAGTGTGCCCGCGGCTCCGCTCCCCTTTCCGTCTTCCGCTTCCGCTCACTCTCACTCCAGCTCCAAATGTAGTCCAAACTCATCGCAATCTGAACAGTACCGAACATTATAATTATACTTCTTTTTAGGGTTCCGTAGCCAAATGGCAAAAACGGAACCCTTATGGATTCGTCATGTCTGTCTGTCTGTCTGTCCGTCCGTATGTCACAGCCACTTTATTCCGAAACTATAAGAACTATACTGTTGAAACTTGGTAAGTAGATGTATTCTGTGAACCGCATTAAGATTTTCATACAAAAATAGAAAAAAAAATACAAAAATGTTGGGGGTTCCCCATACTTAAACCTGAAACTCAAAAAAAAAAAATTCTTCAAACCCATACGTGTGGGGGGTATCTATGGATAGGTCTTCAAAAATGATATTAAGGTTTCTAATATCATTTTTTTTCTAAACTGAATAGTTTGCGCGAGAGACACTTCCAAAGTTGTAAAATGTGTCCCCCCCCCTGTAACTTCTAAAAGAGGAGAAGAATAAAACTAAAAAAAATATATGATGTACATTGCCATGCAAACTTCCACTTAAAATTGGTTTGAACGAGATCTAGTAAGTAGTTTTTTTTAATACGTCATAAATCGTAAACCACAATACTATTATTAAAACATCGATCAAAGT
Organism: Esperia sulphurella; assembly: GCA_947086405.1. Taxonomy (NCBI): domain Eukaryota; kingdom Metazoa; phylum Arthropoda; class Insecta; order Lepidoptera; family Oecophoridae; genus Esperia; species Esperia sulphurella. The sequence goes on from OX352282.1 coordinate 8,697,055, forward strand.
TACAACGAACTACTATAACTGGAGTGGAGACTTGCACGCGCAGGGTGGGACGCCCCGCCGCCAGGTGGACCGACGACCTAAAGAAGGTGGCCGGAAGCGGCTGGATGCGGAGGGCGGAGGACCGGGTGTGGTGGCGTTCATTGGGGAAGGCCTATGTCCAGCAGTGGACGTCTAAAGGCTGACATGATGATGATGATGACTATAACTTTTATATTATGTTACTTGCTGCTACGGGAACCCTTCATGGGCGAGTCCGACTCGCACTTGGCCGCTTTTTTATATTGCACACTACGGTATTTGAAAACTAAAAGTGACCATAACTTTTGATTGAGTAAACCCATTGCGATGAAATAAAGCCTATATGTTACTCCGAGTTAAGCCCTATGTTACTGTGAAAACTGTATCAAATTTCATTCAGTGGTTTTTGCGTGATGAGGTAACAAACATACAGACAGACAAAGATTCTAAAAACTCCACTTTGCAATATTACATTGCACAAAGTGGCGATATTGCTGTTTGGTGTCAGACAGAAGTCAGGGGGTGGGTCCCCAATGAACGCCACCACACCCGGTCCTCCGCCCCCCGCATCACGCCGCTCCCGGCCATTCAGGTCGTCGGGGCGTCCCCCCCCTGCGAGTGCCGATCCGCGGTCTCCACTCGTCTGATACAACGGCCATCGGTTTTGCGTCAGATGTGACCCATCCACTGCCACTTCAGCTTGCTAATCCTTTTGGCTATGTCGGTCTTCGTTCTTCGTCGGATCTCCTCATTACGAATCATATCCCTCAAACAACCCCCTACACACAGCCCTCTCCACAGCTCGCTGAGTGACTTGGAACTTGTGTATCAGGCCCGCCGTCAGTGTCCACGTCTCCGCGCAGTAGGTCACGACAGGCAGGACGCACTGATTAAAGACTTTTGTCTTTAAACATTGTGGAATAGTCGACGTGAAGTCTTGATGAAATTTACTCTTTGCTGCCCAGCCCAACTAAATTCTTCTGTGAAAAATGTCCTACCCTGTATGGTCTATATTGTCTGACCTAAGTAGACGTACTCCTGAACAACTTCGATATTGACATTGTCTTAGAATAAGGCCTTTCTTTTTTTCTAGAAGGTGGCTGGATGTGGAGGGCGGAGGATCGGGTGTGGTGGCGTTCATCGGGGAAGGCCTAGGTCCAGCAGTGGACGGCTAAGGGCTGATATGAAAGGCCTTTCTTATCCCTATCCCATTCTCTCGTCCCTGTTTGAGCAATTATCTAAACATATAATACAACTGTAACTGGTCTATGTCTGTACATGGGAGATATTGTAGAAAAATTTGTATGAGGGGTCTTTATAGGGCCAATAGAAGCCAAAATAATTGTTTTTAGAATTTTTCTGTCTGTATGTATGTATGTTTGGTACCTCATCACGCCAATACTACTGAATGAAATGTGATGCAGTTTTCACAGTTGTCTTGCTGGAGGTCTAACTTAAAATCTGGTGCATGTTTCATCTTGATACGCCACTTGGAACCTGAGATATTAATAACGTAATTTTTTCCAGAAGCCAATAAATGCAAAATTCATATTGCGATTGGTTTGTACTACAGTTGGAGCGGGAGTGGGATTGGGATTGAGAGTCTGAGTGGGAGTGGGATAGGGAGCGGATTCTGTAGTCCACGCGAGCGGAGCCGCGGGCGCAGCTAGTAAATGGAATAAATGATCTCTGGGTTTTCCCACAATTTGCCTCAACTACATTAACTCATCATCATCATCAGGTTATGTTTGTCTCCACTGCAGGAGCACAACCCTCTCTCATCTGCCGGAGACAGACGGAGGATTTGGCCTACACTCCCCGCGCTGGCCAGACGGGTCGGGGAGGCCTGACTGACGTTTTGTAATGTATTCCCTCAGTCGCCTTGTACGACATCCACGGGAAGAGTTGGAGTGGTGCTATTCTACTCTACCGGAAACCACACGACAACCAACTACATTAACTAAACAAGGATAAAGTTATTATTAGAATTTGTGTTCTAGGAATTACCGAATAAGCAGTAAAAAATGGGTGGAATTTTGTCTGGATTTAGTTTACACGATATTTTCTCTTAATATTGGCCAGAACACCAGTAATGCCGTCGTGATATCTGCGCCGGCGCAGGGGGCAAGGAACTATAAATAAAATTTTCCATGTCTCACTCAGGTCCGAGATAATGCTTTATTACCTATGTCTGGTAAACATATTATTTTGTTTTCGTGACATCCCAGCCAGGCACCCCGACTATATCATCAGCCTACAAGGAAAGCTGGAAGAAATCTCTCTCAGAGATAAGTTCGCCCTTTGTACATGTGTTTCTTTTTAATGTATTATTTTTGTTTTCTCTGTGTGTGTGCAATAAAGAGTTAAATAAATAAATAAAGCTGCCAGTCCAAATCAGATGTGAAATCCTATGTGATAAATGTTGTATATGCTCAGCGTTTAAAAAATAGTTAGAACACATTTTAAACAGTAATAATAACATCAGGCAGTCAAAAAAGGTGCAAATCTCAAGTGACAATGTTATCAACAAAAGTTCTTTAATAAAACTATTAATTAGTGAAGAGAAGAATAAGTGATCTTAAATGAGAGTGTAGTGTAACGAAATCCTAATAAAATACATTTAATCATAACAAATGGACAATGATCAACTTAAATAAGAACAAAGGAAACCACGGTTTACACTAAATATCTCGTAATTTCAAAAATTCTTTCAAAAAAAACCCGTTAAGTGACATCAGTGTGGATACAAGTGCATACATACCTATATGTGTTTAATAAATAAACAAACACCCACAACTGGTCCAAGTAACAGCTGAGAGTTGACATTGCTCACTAGAGGGTTAACATAATTTTCGTCAAGTTGACAAAGCGCAGGCTGGCCGCGTGGTACTGGTATGGCTTAACGATAAAGAGGTGCAGGTTCGCATCTCAGTCCAAATAGCGACTTTTTCTAATTTTTTATCCTTTTTTTTTAACTGAGTATACCAGAATAAGATGTAGATGGCTATAAGTTGCAATCTTCAATTTCTCAATAATCTACTTACACCGCCATCTACTACATAACTACTGTACTAATTCAGGATCTATGAATCACGTACGAGCTGGAATCTTAGTGATATTATAGAATTAACATCTGACACAAGATGGCATTAAACTGCAGAAAATGCAAACATGTAATATTGGACAAAGAGTATTTGTTATGTGTCCTTTGTAAACAAGAATATCATATAGAATGTACCAATGTTTTGGCCAAACGTTTCTATTTAATGACAACAGAAAATAAGACTAACTGGATGTGTCAGTTCTGCAGAAACCGTCAGACGCCATCATCATCACATAATTATGGTTTTCATACTCCGTGCAACAATGTGACAGAAAGAAACACAAAAAAATATAAAATTAATATACCTACCCAAAACTCATATGAATCTTTATCAGGCTCTTGCTCAGATGACGACGAGGACGATGATTTTGAACGTTCGTCTCCAACTAGCAAATTAAATAGAAGTTGTCCCGAAATAGATATAAATAACTACTATAAAATCGAAAACCTGGAGAAAAAAGTGAATAGCCTAGAGATAAAGTTAGAAATCGCCGAAAACGAAATTATTAACATGGTATCGGAAAACTGCACCCTGAAAAATTTAATTTCCGAATACGAATTAAAAATTCAGCAACTTACACATATGTATAAATCAAACTCAAAGATTACTATGAGAAAAAAGAAAAAAAGCCTCAACAAAACCAAACTGAACTTTACTCGAGACGATTTTGGTCAGAGCTTTACGAATCCAAACACACAGCAAGACATGATTATCATAACGCCATCTATTGGCATGAATGCGAATAGTGTGCTAACGGGTACGGGTAATCAAGACAACAATAATTTAGACCATCAAGCTACTAAGAATTCACCTTCTGTTTCGCTGCAGGTAGCTAAAGGACCAATATCTAATACTCGAAAGAATAAATCATATAGTATTGATAAAAAACAAGAAAACCCAACCATGAAACAAACAAAAAATATCTACATAATAGGCGACGAACAAGTACGCGGGCTTTCGGCGCATATGCTTGAATCTAGATTTGGTAAATGGAACGACGTCTATAGTATCACTGGTATGGTCAAGCCCTTCGCTACAAGCGCTCAAATTTTAAGCAGCTGCAACAATTTGTCTAAATCATTAAATAAGGACGATATTATTGTTTTATCGATAGGATCTCATGATAAAGATCCTTATACACTATTTGCCAATTTAAGCAACACTCTATGTGAATTGAAAAATAATAAAATATTTGTATTAAATGTTCAATGTAATTATTATCTGAATGTTAATAAGTTAAACGTTGAATTGAAACGATTAATAAGGAATTATGCTAACTGTAAAATTATAAATATTGACATTAATAACACGGATACTAGCACTTCGCCAACAAGATCACCTCTAAAGCTAATTAGTTCTAATTTAAATATTGAAATTGACTACATGACATATGAATACAAATATATTAAAAATAGTAAGGTTACAATATCATCATGGAACGCTCAAAATAAAGACAACACAAATAGTAGACCATCGACACACAAGAAATCCACTCCAAAGTTTAAAAAGGGAACTATTGACTATTACTTCAACTTAATAAGGGAAAAAACTAGGAATGCAGAAAGACATAGGCATGTACTACCGCAATTCAAGAAAGGAACTATTGAATATTATTTCAATTTAATCCGGAACAAAACTTATAAAGAAAACAACACACAGTTGATATCACTGTGCGAGAATACTACACCACAATTTAAGAAAGGCACTATACAATACTATTTTAACCTAGTAAGGAATAAAACTAAAAAAGAAAATGCCACACAGATGGAAACAGAAAAAAATTTCAGCCCAATTGCCTCACAAAACAAAGAAGAGCCGATCAAAAATATTTTTTTTCGTCCCTAAAGTGAAATATACGGTAACACTTCTACATCAAAACATCCAAGGTGTTTTGAATAAGAGAGAAATAATAGAGACAACATTAGAAGAGTGGAACAAAAAAACCGGAAATATTGATATAATTTGCCTCACCGAAACGTTCATAAGACAAGGCTCTGAATCTAACTTAATTCTAAATAATTACCATCTAGCGTCATCCTTTTGTCGAAAACATGAACGCAGAGGTGGCACCTGTATATTAATAAACAAAAATCTTGAACATAAATCCATTGACATCCATATAAAATCAATTCCATACTTATTTGAATATTGTACAACTGAAATCATTGACTTTAATTTGGTAATAGTATGTATTTATAGGACAAAACCAAAGGACGAAAAACTAACTAAATGTATTAGTATATTTTTAGTTAATTTGGAAAAGCTGTTGAACATTCTATGCAGGCGTTTTGCCAAGAAAAGGCTAATAATTTGTGGAGATTGGAATATAAATTTATTGAAAAATGACAAAAATTCTAAAGATTTAACCACAATACTGATCAATAATAATTTGACTTCTCATATACTCAAACCAACAAGACAATCATCTTGTTTGGACCTGATAGCTAGTAACATTTGCAATGTGAGAGCAGAAATACACCATATGGCATTATCTGACCATGAAACAGCGCAAACTATTTCTTTTGATATTGATATCGATAACACATCATGTAGAACAATATCCTCCTGGTTTGAAAAAAAAAGGGACTATGATAATTATAATATACAAAAATTTATTGAATGTATGTCCGCTATGTCATTTAATGACGTTTTCTTACAAACAAAAACAGATGACGCTTTTAACATTTTCCATGATGACTTAATGTTGTTTTATAATCTGTGTTTTCCTATAATATTAGTCAAAAAGGTAAACAAACCTATTAAAAACAAATGGTTGACGAAAGGACTCAAAATTGCCAGTATTAATAAAAGAAGACTCTATTTGAAATATAGATTATCTAAGTCATGCAAACGTATAAAAAAAAATCAATACTCTTCATATTCTAAAATATTAAAAAAATGTATTTTCACATCGCAAAAGCTAGATACCTCAAAATATCTAAATAGTGCGCAAAATAAGTGTAAAGCTTCATGGGATTTAATCAATGCTAATACAAAACAAAACATGAGTACAGATATAAAATCGATAATATTCCATGAGAATAATACCTTGAGCGCATGCCCTCAGGAGATGGCCGATTCATTTAATCGGTTTTTTATTGAACTAAACAACAATGTTACAAGTCCCTTAAATACCAAGTACCGTACATACCCAACACAGTTCAACTCTAGCACAATATATTTAACCCCTACAGATCCCATAGCAGTTGTCAGGGTCATGAAATCACTTAAAAACACTAACTCTACTGGATACGATGATATAAGTATAAAGATATTAAAGCAATGTGCTAATTACTTATCTCTACCACTTACGCACATAATTAATTTATCTATATCTCAAGGAACATTTCCTACGAGACTTAAATATTCTATAGTAAAACCACTTTACAAAAAGGGTGACAAAACTTTGATGAATCATTATAGACCTATTACATTAAATCCAGTAATATCTAAAATTATTGAGAAAGTTATGTATTTGAAAATCTATTCCTTCATAACAGATCATAATCTGCTAAGTGCACAACAATTTGGCTTCCAAAAGAATAGCTCTACAACTTTGGCATGTTTCTCGCTGATTAAATTAATTACAGAAAGCTTAAGTCAAGGCACACGTATATTCTCTGTATTTCTAGATATGACAAAAGCTTTTGACTGTGTATCCCATAAAATCTTGTTACACAAATTACAAAATTATGGTATAAGAGGGTTAGCATTAGAATGGTTAGAAAGTTTTTTGAAACAGAGACAACAATGCGTAGAGATTACTAAAATCACAAAAAATCAACACAAAAGTACTTACCATAAAACTATTCACAGGTCATCATACCGCCAAAACAATTGTGGAGTGCCACAAGGAAGTGTCCTAGGCCCACTGCTGTTTCTACTCTACATAAACAACTTACCAGATACGACAAGACATGATTGTCTTATGTTCGCTGATGACACAACCCTTTTAATAAAAACTGAAGATATAACCACTGTTGAATCCGAAATAAACAAAACGTTATCAACAATTGTGGATTGGCTGTCTGATCATAATTTAAAAATTAATGTTTCAAAAACAAAATTAATAGAATTCCAGACATACAATAGTAGATCAATAGAACCAAATGTGACATATAATAATGACAAAATCGAAGCAGTTAATGATACAATTTTCTTAGGAATTACAATTGACAAATACTGCAACTGGAAACCACAGATTAATAGATTAACTAATAAACTAAATAGTTGCGTATATATATTAAATCGGTTGCGACTTATTACTACTAAAGAAGCAGTTCTCATGGCATATCATGGATTAGTGTCGTCAAGGCTAAGATATGGTATCATTCTGTGGGGCTTCTCAGTAGAGTCTTACAGAGTATTCTCGGCACAAAAAAAATGCATCAGGGCAATGTGCGGAGTCGGTTTTCTCGATAGTTGTAGACCAATTTTTCAAAGAGAAAATATACTGCCTACACCATGTTTATACATATACGAGATATGCATGTTTGTTCACAAACATCATAAACTATTTCAAACCAATAAAGAGGTAAATAAAAGAAGAGGCAGAAACGAAAATAAATTGCATGTACCAAAACAAAAATTAGATATATTTAGCAAAAATGCGTACTGCATGGCGATCCGTATATACAATCATTTGCCCGATAATTTAAAAAAAGGGAATATTAATTTATTTAAAAGACAGCTGCATAAGTTTTTGTTGGACAAGTGCTATTACACCGTTTTAGAATTTATAAATGACAAACTGTGTTAAACGTTTTAATTGTTATAATTTGTGTGTTTGTTACTGTGATTTTTATACCGATAGCATAAGGTGTGTGTGTATACGTGTTACTTATATTTGGACTAGACTCTATTGCGAACTGATTTATGTTTTTCCCATTTAGTAAATATTTGCACGCTATTACAAATGGCAGAATATGTTGAACTACCTATTACTTAAGACTTAATTATTAACCATATTCCAGCAAATAAAGTTCTCATTTCATTTCTCATTTCATTTCATTTCATTTCAGAATAATTGCCATGGAGGGGGGCTGTCGGAGTCGGATGGAGAGTGAGATCCCACTAATATAATAAATGTGGAAGTTTGGATATTTGTTATCATCATCGTCATATCAGCCCCTAGAAGTACACTGCTGGACATAGACCTTCCCCAATGAACGCCACCACACCCGGTCCTCCGCCCTCCGCATCCAGCCGCTAAAGGCCACCTTCTTCAGGTCGTCGGTCCATCTTTGGGCGGGGCGTCTCCACTCCAGAACTCGTCTGTCCCACAGGCCGTTGGTTCTGCGACAGGTGTAGCCCGCCCACTGCCACTCCAGCTTGCTAATCCTGTATGTACTTGCGACGAAATGTTTATGTTAACATGGATTCCGAGATTTATAAAAAAAACTGTGTTGTCATTAATTTATGTATTTATTAATACAGTAATATAAATATTGACATTCAAATGACATTCCACTCGCTTATTTAATAATCTATCATCATCATCATCAGCCCAAAAGAGTCCACTGTTGGACATAGGCCTCTCCCAAGGTGCGCCACTATAATCTATAATTAAACATCAATAATCTATAATTATTCTCAAGTCACTTACTTTTAGTTTTTATGTCATTTTAGGGAATTTTGTAAATTCCGAGCTGGTAGGGTATTACCCCTACCCTTTTTCTGCTATTGTTATCCTCTAGCCAAAGGTTGTCTGGAAGAAATCGCTTTTAGCGATAATTTACATTCCACTCGCTTATTTAATAATCTATAATTATTCTCAAGTCACTTTTTTTAGTTTTTATGTCATTTTAGGGAAATTTGCAAATTTCGAGCTGGTAGGGTATTACCCCTACCCTTTTCTGCTATTGTTATCCTCTACCCAAAGGTTGTCTTGAAGAAATCGCTTTTAGCGATAAGAACGCCTAGAGGTACATGTGTAAGCTACTATATTATTGTATCTTTGTTTTTATCGTGTAATAACGAGTAATTGAATTGAATTGAATAAGGTTTTTTTCTTCTGAAGCATTATTGTCCTGCTAGGACCGTATTTTGCCAACCTTTTGGAATCTGTCAAAAAAGGGGGTCAAGCACTATTTTGCTAGAATTCTATGAAAATTACTAGATGTAATTAATATTAATACTCAGCATAGGTAGACTTTAATAAGATAAATCAAAGGTAGGGCCCTGTGCCGTTGGGTTTGTTGCCACTTCTTCCCCTCGGTTATACAGGTGGAAGTGGAGTAGATTTAGGCAGAATTTGACGTCAAAAAGAGAATAATTTATTCCAATTTTGAAAATAAATATTTTGATTTTGATTTATTGTTTCTCATGTAAGTGGCATCTGTCTTTATGAGAATAAACATCTTTAAACCTACGTCTCCTTGTAGTAGTGCGGCGCTATCTCCAGCAGCCACTCCTTCTGGACGACCATCATATCGCGCATGTAGGTCTTGTCTCCGGCGCTCTGTACGCTCGCGAATATCACCCTGAGGACAGACGAACAGACAATTCACGACGTATCGCCACTTTGCGCGATCCTGACACACCTCACTAGCCTCACTCACACTCATCACCCTTCTCATGCACCTCCTTTTATTCTTCTCACTGCGGACCCCAGCCTTTTTGAGGACGTCACCAATTTGATCCTTGAACGTCCTCCTAGGTCGACCTCTAGCTGTAGATCCTTCCACATTCGCGCTGTAAATCTTTTTTGTTACTCTTCTTTCACTCATACGCTGTAAATGTCCAAACCAACGCAACATACCCTTCTCTACCTTCGTTACTACATCATCTGTCAAACCACACTACTCGCGTATCACTGTATTCCTCACTTTGTCACATACCTTCACTCCACATCATCATCATCAGGTTATTTTTGTCTCCACTGCAGGAGCACAACCCTCTCTCATCTGCCGGAGACAGACGGAGGATTTGGCCTACACTCCCCGCGCGGGCCAGACGGGTTGGGGAGGCCTGATTGATGTTTTATAATGTATTCCCTCAGTCGCCTTGTACGACATCCACGGGAAGAGTTGGAGTGGTCCTATTCTACTCTACCGGAAACCACACGGCAATATTTATCTCCACATAATATTTAATTAAAAAAATGATGTAGGAAGTATCCATGAGCGTACCATTTAGGCTGTTGCTGATGGTAGAGGCAGCTGTCGGGGCTGATGTGTAGCGGGGCGCCCCGGACGCCCCGGTAGCCGCCGCCGGCGCTGAGACAGGCCGCCTGCGGGAAGTACCCGGACAGGACGCACTTCATCACGCGCTCGCACTTCGCTGGGGAAATAGACATAGACTTTATTGATAACTTCCGTTACAGGTCAAATAAAAATTATACACAAGTTAAATAAAATCAAATTATAGACAGGCAAATTGAACACAATTAAATATAAAAACATCAGTAACTAACATAAATATAAAAATGTCAAATAAAATTCTAAAAATTAAATAAATTAAGTTAATGCGTTCTAAAAGAACTCTTCGTAGCAATAAAATGCCTGCTTGAGAAGCCAGGCGCACAGTCTCTTTTTGAAAATAGGTAGGCTCGGAGAGCTGGTGGTGGTGAGAAAATGGGATCATTGTATAGAATCCCACAACTTACGGGCAAGAGATAGCCCCATTTGTATGTGTTTATATGTTTATGTCTTTATGTTCCTTCCCATTTCACTAATTTCTTTGATCACTCTTTCTGTATCCAAGCTATCCGTCTATGGAATTCCTTACCTGCTTCAATCAGACAGGCGAAGTCCCTTGACGTGTTCAAGAAGCAAGTCAAGGAGCGCCTTTCAAATTTGTAATCACACTTTTTGCTTCGTATTTTTTATAATTATTGTAGTGTATTCTTATTTAACTATACTCCCAAAATGTATTTACTCATCTATGTATTGTATTTATTTGTTGTATATGTATATTTAATATGTGTAGAACCATAAAAACTTAATACTTATAACTTATTTGCTATTTTATTTTATTTATTATAGTCATATAAGTACCTATTTATCATTTAAATATCCTAATCAGCGCAACCTACAACTTTTCTGGCATAATATTTTCTACCCAAAGGTTGTCTGAAAGAAATCGCTTAAGAAATTTAAAATCGATCCCCGGCGGAGATACAACGGCTCAAAATGTCCTCTTCATGTCCGCCCTTAGACGTCCACTGCTGGACATAAGCCGCTTGCGGCCACCTTCTTCAGGTCGTCGACCCCCCCCCCCCCCCCCTCTGTTCTGAGACAGATGTGGCCCGCCCACTGACACTTCAGCATGCTAACCCTTGTATGTATTGAATCCTTGAATGTATGAAAAAGTATGAAACAGCCCCCCGTTTCCATACATTTTACCGGTAGTGTAGTTTCAATTTTAAAAAAAACGATGATAATCATCTCTTACCTGAGCCTAAATCGGGGCCTTCAAACACTTTGTCCTCCATTTTGAATTTCACTTTTATTAGTTTTTCTAAGCTCTGTCTTATTTCGCACGCCTGAAATACAAATAAAACAATCACAATTAATATTGGATACTTTTGACCTGCCCACTACCACTTTAGCGTGTGTGACCACTTCTAGATTAATAATAATAAACTTTACCTAAGTAGTAGTTCCCATAAAAAACATTTACATGAGTTTATGACAGTAATTTAGATTATTTAAATTAAATAGCAAACATATATATATGTACCCTATATCAGAGTTTTATATTCGACCAATCCTGGATATGACCACTTTTAAATTCGACCACTTCTGCACTTAACCACTTCTAGATTCGACCACTACTGCGTTGGACCACTTCGAGATTCGACCACTTCTGCATTTGACATTTGAGTTTCCGGTAGAGTAGAATAGAACCACTCCAACTCTCCCCGTGGATGTCGTACAAGGCGACTGAGGGAATACATTATAAAACATCAATCAGGCCTCCCCGACCCGTCTGGCCAGCGCGGGGAGTGTAGGCCAAATCCTCCGTCTGTCTCCGGCAGATGAGAGAGGGTTGTGCTCCTGCAGTGGAGACAAAATAACCTGATGATGATGAAGCTTCCAGTGGGTTACAAATTATGTTAAGTAGCAACACTAACCTTCTCCATAACTCTATGGTTGATATACAACTTCTGACACCACGCTTTGCACGCCTTCTTCGCTCGTTTCTCGTCCCCTTGAGAGCTCTTTACTTTCAAATACGAGTCGAATATATTTAGATACATCAGTATGTCGCCTTCAGCTACCTGCAATTATAGATTAGATTAAATTAGATTTATTTCACTTTTACATCTTAAAAATTCAATTTTACATGTCATTCTAATACGGTAAAAGGGATCGTCATAAAATAAAATAATGTGCAAAATATAAATTATAATGTCAACAAGTCAAATAATGGGTTCGATTCTGAAGGCACAATGTTAAAATTTGACAGCACTAAAACTGTTGCTATCCTTGTCACACAGTATTATGAAGATAAAGACGAAACCAATTTTAGCGCTGTTTGACAGCGCCTTTAAATGTGTGTCTTCAGAATCGGGCCCATTGTCATAGTATATAACATACTACCTATGTCAGTATATAATATTAAAATATTTTTTTTAATAAAGAATACATTTTAGCCCTGAGACGTTCACTGCTGGACATAGGCTATGAACGCCACCACAAAATATTAATAAGCTGGGTTACGTTTGACCTCAATCTCACTTTATAATATTATATTTTTTTACACCTTGGGTTACATTATTGAAGTTTTAGTAGGGATCCCTAATTTTTATAGTAATAAATATAGCCTATGTTACTCAGGGATAATGTAGCATTCTAATCTATACTTATAATAAAACTGTAACTGGTCTACGTCTGTACATGAGAGATATTTAAAAAAAAAATTATGAGGGGTCTTTATAGGGCCAATAGAAGCTAAAACAATTTTTTTTAGGATATTTGTCTGTCTGTCTGTATGTTTGTTACCGCATCACGCAAAAGCTACTGAATGAAATTTGATGCAGTTTTCACAGTTGTCTTGCTGGTGGTCTTACTTAAAATTTGGTGCATGTTTCATCTTGATACGCCACTTAGAACTTGAGATATTAATAAAGTATTTTTTTCTAGAAGCCATTATATCGGATGATAATAAAATGACTGTTAATATTTCTTCCAGTAACTCAGTATCTCATTTAGAAATCATTCATGAAAAAAACATCTCTTTTTTACGAAAATTTGATAAATGCAATATTTCTCGAACGTACGAGTATGTTCATCATATGGGCGAGTAAACGGCCGCGGCGCGGCGAACGGCGCGGCGCGTATGGGATTGAGTGAAATTTAGTTTTTGGGGACAGGGACAGGGATGGGGTTGAGGTTGGGGTTGGGATTGGGATATTGTGAGTCTCGAGTCTGAGTGGGAGAGGAAGTAGAAGTGGGAAGAGAACGGGAGCGGAAGTGGGAACGGGGGCGGATTCTGTAGTTCACGCGAGCGGAGCCGCGGGCACAGCTAGTGGTGAAATAATTGTTGAAATCGGTCCACTAGTATTTGAGTTTATTCGTTACAAACATACAAATCTTTCCTCTTTATAATATTAGTGTAGATGCAGATAATAAGATTATATTGGATAATATATAAGCAGTCAATAAGTTTACCTCAAAGTTGTTCCTCCTGGAGTGCCTGGCGGCCACGTTGTCCTTCCCACTGTTGGACTTAACGAACACATTGTCCACTTGCAGCATGCACGCTATCGACAGAGCTTCCTCGATACATCCATATTCGCCTGCCAATCAAATAGCACAACAATAGAGATCCCTAAGTGAGATAAGTCCGCCTTTGTACACAACTTAGTCAGGTTTTGGGGGAGCTTGGAAAGCTTTTTAAAAAGCTAATTAAGAGTATTTAAAATTAATTAAAGTAAATGAGAGACGTCCGAACAGATTCGATGCTCGTATATTTCTGATGCAAAACCTTAAGTAAGTTGGTGAGGCGTCATGCCTTCGACCACCCGGACTCTGCTGAGTCTTTCTGGATAAGAGCCTGGAATGTGTTGGATTGCACTCCTCAGGCTCTAACTTGTATGGTACGTGTGGGTTGCGAATGCATAACTACTTTATTCTTTATTTTTGTTGTTTATTAATTTTGGTTCAATAAAGCGTTTACATACATACAATATTAACAATGAGATCTCACGAACTCAGGAACGGTTAGTAAGCTAAAGTGGCAGTGGGCCACAAAAAAAAGAAATTGTAGATTTTTGAAGATGTTTTTAATCCGGAGGCTGATTACATGGTAATCTCTTGATTTTTGACAGCGAACGAGTTGCATATAAAAAAGAATGGACGTCAAAAAAATGTCAGTTGAATCGCGTTTGCGAAGTCAGTCGAGTTGCCATAGACACATGCAGTAAGAGTCCCCGCAGACTGCTAACTTTATATCGGCCGATAATTTAGTCAGGCTCTTAAACAGTATGAGGATGTATGCAAGTGCGCACACTATGACGATTTGTTGGCCCAGTGTGCGCACTAGCAGCTCAATCCGACTAAATTATCGGCCGATATAAAGTTTGCAGTCTGCGGGGACTCTAAGACTAATACAGTGACAATATATCACATACATAACACATGCATTTCTGTCTAGAATAATAATAGTAGATTAGTAGCCAAGGGCTGTAAGGCATCAATTGCAGCCCGAGATATTTAGGCGCAATTGATGCTTACACCCGAGCTAACTACTCTGCTTTACATCTCGATTGTGAGGTAAGTAGAAAAAAAACCGGCATTACAAGAATAAAACATTTTATTAGTCATTTAAAGTAAAAGATTTCTATTCCCGCCTTTTTTCATCTTTTTTTTTTAAGTTATTTTTTTCAAGAACGAAATTGAGCTTCGCCGTTCGATATTTAAAATTGATGACTATTATACTCATACGAAGACAAGGCTGAATAGCGAAGCGACCTCTTTTGTCATGGGGCTGAATGCATGATGTCTATTGCCAGTATGATGGTTAGATGTACGCGAACTTTTTGAAACACTGAAGAGTTTTTTTTTTTAATTACTTACCGCCCTAGGGCTTTTCTAGCTACATTATTACCCTAGAGCGCTAATTGGTCACCTACAAGCCTCATTTGGGGGTAATAAGGACCTACTTACCGAATATGAGAGATGTAAAAGATATAAATTCTTAGACACGCATTATACCCCCACCCCACCCCCTACACACATACATATACACCCTACATACACACGAACACTTATACACATTTCCTTTGCGCAAATTATTATTTTTATATACTTAATTATTTTTGTTATCTCTTTAATTGTTGAATTATTATTAACTCTCTTAGTTTATTCGTTTCCCTCTATTTTATTTTGTCTATCTTGTGATATGTTTTACTCAGTTATTGGCCTTTGCCCGACAATGGGATGCTCTGTAGTATATACGAGTATACTCGTACGTTTATAAAATATAATGCATGCAATACAATTTGAATTCGAAATTAATTTTTAAATAGTTTGTTAATTTTTTATTATAATTGAAATACTAGAATTTAAGAATATTATAATGCTTTGTAACTATAGAAGGCTTGATAAATGATTGGCCTTATTTTATTCTGATGTTTGTTTTGTATCTAAGCGTTTTGTGCTGCTAAGTATTGTGTGAATAAATAAAAATACAATGAAATGTAAGTAAGCGATTGGGAGGAGTGGGGCGCGCCGTCGCGGGCTGGACGACTCACCGCTCGCGCACAGCATCCCGGCGCACATGGGCCGCACGGGCAGCTCCGCCATGCGGGCGCCGGCCGGCGCCGCCAGCGCGCCCGCGCCGGCCACGGCGCCCAGCGCCACCAGCGTCTCTATACCGGCCAGCAGGCTCCGGGCGGGCGGCGGCGTGGGGAACGTGAACCTGCAAATTCAAAATTCAAATTGTATTTATTGCGTAACATGGGTTTTGTTATATGGTAGTAGTGAAGCAGTACATGGTCTACTATTTCTGGCGTGCAAAAATTATTGTATTGGGTTATATAAGAAACAGAACGGGAACTGGCAACAGAAACTCGAGGCCCCTAGTTACCGAAGCTCTAGGCCCCTAGCAACAGAAACTCGAAGCCCCTAGCAATCGGAGCACGAGGCCCCTGGCAACAGAAACTAAAGGTGTCTAGCAACCGAAACACGAGGCCCCTAGCAACCGAAACACGAGGCCCCTAGCAACCGATACTCGAGGCCCCTAGCAACCGATACTCGAGGCCTCTGCAACCGATACTCGAGGCCCCTAGCAACCGATACTCGAGGCCTCTGCAACCGATACTCGAGGCCTCTAGCAACCGATACTTGAGGCTCACAGCAACCGAAACTCGACGCCCCTAACAACCGATACTTGAGGTCCCTAGCAACCGATACTCGAGGCCCCTAGCAACTGAAACTCGAGGTCTCTAGCAACCGAATCACGAGGCCCCTGACAACCGAACCCTCGAGGCTCCTAGCAACCGAAGCTCGAGGCCTCTAGCAACCAAAGCTCGAGGCTCCTAGCAACCGAAACTCGAGGCCCTCACTCGTGTTTCAGTTCGATGTGTAGAGCCAGAGTCGTGACAGGCCCACGACGGCGGCGACGTGTGCGTGGGTTTACGAGCGACAGCGACCGCTTGCTGTCAGACGGGCGATATGTAGTTAAGCTCATCACATTAATGACAGCTTCTAAATAGTGCCGCCAGAGGCGCGCGTGTAATATACAGCATGTTGGTGTATTCTACGAAGTCCGTACCTCAGCAAGTTGTGAATGCCCAGAGCCTTCAACTGCAGCAGCACCGACGACAAGTCACTCCTACACATTTCCGGAGGCACACTCGCCGCCAACTTCTCATACTCCTCCTCTGTATACAATCTGAAATATTAATTTATTCTTAACAAGGCAAACCCATACTGACGACCTCCGTGGCGGAACGGGTAGCTATCGGACTGCCACGCCGGAGGTTGCGGGTTCCAATCTCGCTTTATTTGTATAATTTAAAGATATTTTTTTTTGCATTTTGCACACCAGCAATGGTCGAATGTGTACGGATCCTACCGATATTGTTATTCTATTATAATGTTCGCCATATTATTTATATAAATATAAATTATATAAATAAACAATTTGAATTTGAAAAAAAAAACTAATATTATAGTTCTCTGCCTAGTTTGGGACTGGATAATTGGTGTGAATGTCTGAGATTCATAACTTCAGTAAATAAATAAATAACATAAATAAATATGTCAGACATTCACACCAATTATCCAGTCCCAAACTAGGCAGAGCCTGTGCTATGGTTACTAGATAACGGATACACATACTTAAATAAATATATAAACACCCAAGACTTGGGTACAAACATTCATATTCATCATACGAACATTTACCCCTAGCGAGATGCGAACCCGCAACCTCCGGCGTGGCAGTCCGAGAGCTACCCAGTTCCGCCACGAAGGTCGTCATCTTATTATGTTTTCTACTTGTTTGTGAATATGTCTTGTGTCAGCAAATAAATGTCTATCTATGTATTTATCTAAATTGACTATAATTTGTGGTTATCAATTAAAAGTCTGGGCTTTTGGGTCTATTCCTACTTAGTTTTCGAATTATAATGAAAAACGACTGAAAAAAACACAAGCCCGAGCGCTCGAGATCGTGAGTTCGACTCCCATTGGGGACAGACTACTTTCTACAAGTCGGTGTCGGTCTGAATGTTGTTATATTTTTGAATTGTCCTATCCTTGTTTAATTTCCATAGCACAGGAGAAATCATAATTTGCTATTAGGCAAGTGTGTAGGACCACTCCAACTCTTCCCGTGGATGTCGTACAAGGCGACTGAGGGAATACATTATAAAACATCAATCAGGCCTCCCCAACCCGTCTGGCCAGCGCGGGGAGTGTAGGCCAAATCCTCCGTCTGTCTCCGGCAGATGAGAGAGGGTTGTGCTCCTGCAGTGGAGACAAAAAGAACCTGGTGATGATGAAGTGTGTATATATATTATGTAATATTCGTTTATTTATTGATTTAAAATATATATATATTAAAACTATGAAAAAGTGAGCCCCTCTAGCACAGATATTTTTTATCTAAAAAAGGTCACATTTTTTAAAATAAATATTTCGTAATTCTGTATTTGTAAACAATTTATATAACCGAAGATCGGGTCCAGGGGCGCACCTCGGGAGAGGCCTATGTCCAACGGTGGATTATTTCAGGCTGATGATGATGAAACAATTTATGAAAGGAGTGCGCTGTGCCGTCGTGAGTTATACGAGTATATAAGTAGGTACCTGTAGCAGCGTCCGCGCGCCGTGCGGCCCGCGCGGCCCGCGCGCTGCGCCGCGTTGCTGCGGGCCACGGCCGACACGCGCAGGCCCTCCACTCCCACCGCTGGGTCGAAGTACGGCAGCTTGTGGAAGCCGCAGTCCACCACTGGAATAAAAACACCATCAAATTGGTCCCGCCCTCAACAAGGGTGGGGTCCGCAGCGAGAAGAATAAAATGCATGACAAGGTTGATGAATGCGAGTGAGGCTAGTGAGGTGTGTCAGGATCGCGGAGAGTGGAGATCCATCGTCTCTGCCTTCCCCTCTGGGACCAGGGCATGAGCATTATGTATGTACTAGCTGGTGCCCGCGACTTCGTCTGCGCAGGATTAGTATTTCGAGTAGCTTATATTAGCGTGGCGTAGAAAATAACTAACGTTATGACGTTAAAATTATAATTTTATGGCTCACGCCAGAATAGCTCGCAGATGGTAGATTTTTTCCTACTTACTTGATATTTTGGACAATTCACACAATATCTTTATAAATTGTAGCCTATGTGTTATTCTGATGTATAAGCTATATTATTGTAAAGTTTCATTAAAATCCATTCAGTAGTTTTTACGTGAAAGAGTAACAAATATCGATCCATACTTACAAACTTTCGCGTTTATAATATTAGTAGGATGTGAATGTATGAACAATACAGGGGCCGACCGAAGATTCGCTTTCGGCCAAAAATCGGACGAAACTTGGTCCGCGCGTCCGAAAGTCAGTATTCGTGAGTTGTCGCGCTTCGTTTGGTTGTCCGGAAGAAATCGCTTAAAGCGATAAGACCGCCTAAATTGTACTATTTGTAACTTCTATAACGTGTAACTGTACTGTACTGTATTGTACTGTATTGTACTGTATTGTACTGTATTGTACTGTATTGTACTGTATTGTACTGTATTGTACTGTATTGTACTGTATTGTACTGTATTGTACTGTATTGTACTGTATTGTACTGTATTGTACTGTATTGTACTGTATTGTATTGTATTGTATTGTATTCGTTCGTGCAGAGTTTACTTACAAGACTAACATATTGTTTGTTAAACTTAATCCAATCCCACTAGTATTATAAATGCGAAAGTTTGCATGTTTGTTACTCAATCACGCTTCAACCACTGGACGGATCGGGGTGAAACTTGGCACACATATAGGTTAGGTCCTGGAATAGGACATAGGATAGTTTTTGTCGCGAAAAACATCTCATTCCTACGGGAAACCAAATTAATCGCTAAAAGCAGTGAATTTGCTCACGACGTGGCGCCACTTTGTATGGAGATCTATAATGTTTGTTACAATTTGTAATGTTAAGTTGTTCACGCGGACGAAGTCGCGGGCAACAGCTAGTCTCACATAATGTTTTTACGGTTCCGTACCTCAAAAGGAAAAAAGGAACCATAATAGGATCACTTCGTTGTCCGTCTGTCTGTTTGTGTGTCAAGACCCTTTATCTCATAATCGCGTCGAGATTAACCTAGAATCATGAAATTTAGCAAGAAGCAAAACTCCGAAAACCGACATTAGTAGTTACATAATTTTTTTGTGATTATAAACTTATTTGCAGTTGGTAAACTGACCGCGACCTATGTCGATGTATGGAAACAACAGTTTTTCAACGGCAAAGTTAAGTTTGTACCTCAATCCAGTTTATCGTTTCGTTAGAGCAGTGTTTGTACGGAACCATATTGATAGAATATGACTTACCATAGACAATGCCAGGTATAGTGACGCTGGTTTCGGCAATATTGGTCGCAATGACCACTTTCCTGACATTTTTGTCGCCGAATTGGAACACTTTTATCTGCCTGTAAAACGGCAAGCTTCCATACATGGGCAGTATTGACAGATTGGCCGACTGGACTCCGCTAGGGAACTGTTTCCTGTACTTATTTGCTTCGTTGTTCTGTTCAGCGTAAGTTTGAAGGGTTTCTACGGCTTGTAGGACTTCTTCCTGTAATAAATAATAGTAGATATCCCACTATGTATTGCAAACTACACCTTCGCAGATAAACTTAAAATCGTTATAGAGACACATATTTTTAAGAAAAATTATAAGGACGACATGAGCTGCTACAGACCCATAGCACTTGTTCCGATCTTTTCTAAGACTTTTGAAAAGGATTTACACCAGCAACTGTACTTGTTTTTAGAGAGAAACGGAATTCTAGTTAAAGAACAAAATGGATTTAAGAAAGGCAACTAATATGGCTATCTACGATCTCATGCATAGAGTCATGACAAGAATGGATAAACGTATTTCAATTTGTGCTCTATTTATGGACATGACAAAGGCATTTGATTGTGTGGACCATTCTATTCCATTGAAAAGACTACGGAATACGTGGAAATGTGTTAAAGCTTATTGAATCCTACCTGAAAGAACGGAAGCAATACACGGAAATAACAAAACTAAATGACCAGTCCAAACACGAGGAACGATACTTGTCTGACT
The DNA here is from genome assembly GCA_947086405.1 of Esperia sulphurella. Classification (NCBI taxonomy): domain Eukaryota; kingdom Metazoa; phylum Arthropoda; class Insecta; order Lepidoptera; family Oecophoridae; genus Esperia; species Esperia sulphurella. The sequence continues at coordinate 8,717,918 of OX352282.1, forward strand.
GTAGAGTTGTTAAATATGGAGTACCCCAAGGTAGCGTTTTGGGGCCGCTTCTCTTCCTGATCTACATTAATGATCTTCCTAGCCATATAGAACACCCAATGGTACTCTTTGCCGATGAGAGCACGGTTATTGTTGAAGACAGAAACGACCAAAATTATGGACAGGAAATAAATGCTTGGCAATAACAATTTAATCATTAGCGTTGAGAAAACTACGATCATGAACTTTAGGCAGAGAACCTCCGATGATCCATTTATTAGTCACGATGGCAGGCAAACTAAAGCAACGGACACAACAAAATTTTTGGGGATTCATTGATGATAAATGCTCCTGGAAACCACATACGGAGGAAGTTTGCAAAAAGGTGCGTCAATTCTCCTATGCACTCTACAACCTATGGGCTATGCTCGGGGTTTCTTTGAAAGATATGATTCGTAATGAGGAGATCCGACGAAGAACGAAACTCACCGACATAGCCGAAAGGATTAGGAAGCTGAAGTCGCAGAGGGCGGGCCACATATGCCGCAGAAGTTCTGGAGTGGAGACCGTGGATCGGCACTCGCACCGACGACCTAAAGAAGGTGTCCGGCTGCGGCTGGATGCGGAGGGCGGAGGACCGGGTGTGGTGGCGTTCGTTGGGGAAGGCCTATGTCCAGCAGTGGACTTCTAGGGGCTGACATGATGATGATGATGACTCTACAAACTGTCCAAAGTAGCCGAGCTAAAAACGCTTCTTACCGCTTACCACGGTTTTGTGGCTATCAACCCTCGGCTAGGAATTATATTTTGGGGAACTCTACTAATGCTAATAAAGTTTTTATGGCACAAAAGAGATGTTTACGAGCGGTCTGTAACCTTAAACCTTGATGCGCCGTGTGAGGGGCAGCTCCAGCAGTCTCCTGTGCGTTGTTATAAATACGCATTATACTTGTCCTTTCGGTTACTCTAAGGTTGACTGGAAGAGATCCCTAAGTGGGATAAGTCCCAGCCTTTGTACACAGTTTAATTCCTATTTTATTATTGTTGTTGTTGTTATTTTTGGTACAATAAAGCGTTTACATACACACATACATACATAAATAAAATTGAGAGTCCTATAATGAGGCACTGGAATCAAACACACGTGTTCGCTTCCTGTGTCTCATATAGAAAATAAGTATTGTTCTTATCTATTAATGTACCATTGATTTATTACTAACATAGATTAAGTTTTATTTCATTTTTTTGTATTTTTTGTATTACTAACAAATTATGGACTGTCTGAAATAAATTATTATTATAAACGAACGGATAGCTGCAAACCCCATTTCTGTAATCTTCAACTGCTGACATTTCCATCGTTATACATATTTGAAGTTGCGACATTTGTAAGTCTGTCCCAAACAAGAGAACGAAATTTACGCAACAAAGAGGGGGACGGGAATTAACGCTTAATAAATTTTAACTTTATCTCTGTAGTCCACGCGAGCGGAGCCGCGGACACAGCTAGTCCTACTAATATTATAGAGATGTTTGTATGTTTGTTACTCAATCACGCTTCAACCACTGGACTTATCCGGATGAAACTTACCACACATATATGTTAGATCCTGGAATAGAACATAGGATATGTTTCTCCCGAAAAAACATCCCATTCCTACGGGAAATACATAATAATTTGTGTGATTAAGTTGTCCATGCGGACGAAGTCGCGGGCAACAGCTAGTTATAAATAAACCGTACTTAAGTTTGGAAAACTCATTGGTACGGCGGGGTTTGTACCAGGACCTCATGAACGTGAGGCGAGTGCTCAGCTGATTTTGGGTACAATTTTGGGTACATATGGATTATTTTTTGCTGTATGTTTATCTCCTAACCAAGTCTGATGGAGTTATCAGAAAAAAAACCAATGAATATGATCGCGAGCAGGCTGGACTGCAAGAACGTGAATCACTAAGTATTTATATATAAGTAAGATTACCTGAGACGTAAGGAAAGCCAGTATATCCCCAAATGGTTCGTTCTCGTGTATCTTGATAACTGTATCCACTGTTGCTTTAAGGTAGTCTGGTACTGGCTCTGGAAAAAAAAATTGTGGAGAACATTGCCGAGTTGTACATTTCACGATGGCATGCCTCCCCAACCCGTCTGGCCAGCGCGGGGAGTGTAGGCCAAATCCTCCGTCTGTCTCCGGCAGATGAGAGAGGGTTGTGCTCCTGCAGTGGAGACAAAAATAACCTGATGATGATTATGATGCTCGCTACTTTACGCGAGACGTGAGTGCGGGACGCTGTGATACGTTAGTATCTTAGTCAAAATCATTTATTGCATATGAGTACACTTGGTACATTTGTACACGTAATTTTTTTATCGACCACCGCTTCCTAGGTGTTAGCGCTGTGAAGAAGAAACGGCGCAACAAACTTCACGCAACACATGTTTTAAAATCAAGTTTGCATACAATTAATAAATATTGTGAGACGGTGAATCAACATTAGTACCAGGCATCTTTGTCATTCAGACAATCGTTTATTTTGTTACTAGGCTGTGCTCGTGGCTCCGCTCGCGTGAGCTACAGAATCCGCCCCCGTTCCCACTTCCGCTCCCGTTCTCTTCCCACTTCTACTTCCACTCCCACTCAGACTCGAGACTCTCAATATCCCAATCCCAACCCCAATCTCAACCCCATCCCTATCCCCAAAAATTATAAAATATTAACAGTCGTTTTATTATCATCCGACAAATTGGCTTCTAGAAAAATTTACTTTATTAATATCTCAGGTTCTAAATGGCGTATCAAGATGAAACAGGCACCAGATTTCAAGTTAGACCACCAGCAAGACAACTGTGAAAACTGCATCAAATTTCATTCAGTAGTTTTTGCGTGATGCGGTAACAAACATACATACAAACAGACAGACAGACAGACAGACAGACAGAAAGACAGACAGAAAGACAGACAGACAGACGAAAATTCTAAAAACATTTTTTTGATTATATTGTCCCTATAAAGATCATACATTTTTTTTTTAATATTTCTGATGTACAGACATAGACCAGTTACAGTTTTATTATAAGTATAGATTGCCTTTCTTACAAAGTTGTTTTTTTAATGTGAATCTTAAACTTCCCGTCTGTTTCGATATAGGTATATAAGACTAGCTTGTTGTTGTTTTGCCATTATTTTCTCCGACAGTGGGACTAGTCCGAAAACTCAAGGTCGCTCAGCGGGCTATGGAAAGAGCTATTCTCGGAGTTTCTCTAGGAAACAGGATCAGAAATGAGGTGATCCGCCAGAGAACTTAAGTCTTCGACATAGCTCATTAAGTTAGTACGTTAAAGTTTTAGTGGGCTGGTCACATCTGTCGGAGACCGATTACCGCTGGGGTAAACGAGTTCTCGAGTGGAGACCGCGACTCGGCAAGCGTAGTGTGGGATGCCATCTGGCTAGATGGAGCGACGATCTGCGGAGGGCGGCTGGCAGAGACTGGATGAGAAGAACCGAGGATCGGGTTCAGTGGCGCGCCTTGGGAGAGGCCTATGTCCAGCAGTGGGCTCTTACAGGCTGATGATGATGTGCGCAGAGCCCTGTACGCTCCTTGGGTGTGATGCGTCCATTCCACCCATTCCACTAGTGTGGGACGAGAGAGGCGGCTGGCAGTGACGGGATGAGAAAAGCAGAGGATCGGTGGCCATGTCCACCAGTGGACACTTGCAGGCTGATGATGTATTTAGATTGGCATAGGATTCGCAGGTCGCTAAAAGATCCCAAGTTACAATGACATTTAATTTTTGCCAAGAAAACTGTCGAGTCCTGTCGACAACACTTCAAACGTAGACCAGGTCTAGATGTGAGTTACCTTCAGTATAGAACACGTCGATGGGATGCGTCCTCCCCTGCATGGACATGATCACGGCGGTGCTGGCGCGCTCCCGGCGGCTCCGGGCCGTCACGTTGAAGAAGTCTCGGAGGAACTCCGCGTCCATCGTGGCCGACGACACCACTATCTTCAGCTTCTTGCGCTTCTGGAAGGTGTAAAATACAACTAATTGCCGTGTGGTTTCCGGTATGAAGCAGTGCGGCTGGCCAATGACCGCTATGCGTGGAGGCGCATTTTATACGGTCGCGATCCTCAGCAGTGAGGGAACGACAGAGAAGAAGAAGAAGGTTTCCGGTAGAGTAGAATGGGACCACTCCAACTCTTCCCGTGGATGTCGTACAAGGCGACTGAGGGAATACATTATAAAACAACAATCTGGCCTCAACAACCCGCCTGACCAGCGCGGGGAGTGTAGGCCGAATCCTCCGTCTGTCTCCAGCAGATGAGAGAGGGTTGTGCTCCTGCAGTGGAGACAAAAATAACCTGATGGTGAAACAAATGTAGACTTAACCTGAAAGTCCCAAAAGGTGGAAATAAATAAATATGTCAGACATTCACACCAATTATCCAGTCCCAAACTAGGCAGAGCCTGTGTTATGGTTACTAAATAACGGATACACATACTTAAAGAAATATATAAACATCCAAGACTTGGGTACAAACATTCATATTCATCATACGAACATTTGCCCCTACCGGGATTCGAACCCGCAACCTCCGGCGTGGCAGGCCGAGAGCTACCCGTTCCGCCACGGAGGTCGTCAAATAAATGAGTAATTTATATTCATATTACAGTTAATAAACTATAAGTATAGTTTATAATTTTGGTACTAAACGCATTAAACCAGTCCTTTCAGTTACTCTAAGGTTGACTGGAAGAGATACCTAAGTTTGGATAAGTCCGCCTTTGTACATAACTTCATTCTTTTTTTGTTTATTAAGGTATAATAAAGCGTTTACATACATACATACATAAAATCCCGAAAGAGGAATGTCATAGTCATAATAATTTATTGCATCATGTGTGTTACATCGTCTCTGCCTACCCCTCTGGGACTAAGGCGTGAGCATTATGTATGTATCATGTGTGTTATTATACACACACATACCCCCCCCCCCACACACACACACACTTGCATAACAGAATAAGATTTGCACAAGTAGCATCCAACCACCGTACAAATAAATCCACTGAATTCAGTAGGATGGCTTTAGAAAAAAAAACACATACATACAAGGTCTATATAATATACCGTGACATATTTTCGTCGCTAGCACCGTCGACACTACCTAACTCCGATCACTGCTTATCAGTTCCTACGTTCCTAGTAACGTGTTCGCTGTTTATCATTCGCTGAGACGCTGACAATGATTTCTATGAATTTCTTCTGAGCTTATCAAGGTTCGGATATTTTTCAAAGATACATACATACTAATACGTTAAAGTGGCAGTGGGCTGGTCATATCCATCGGAGAACCGAATACCGCTGGGGTAAACGAGTTCTCGAGTAGACATCGCGACTGGGCAGACTGTAGTGTAGAACGCCCCCTGGCTAGATGGAGTTAGGAAGAGCCGAGGACCGGGTTCCGTGGCACAAAAATGTCCAGCAGTGGACTCATTCGAGCTGATGATGATGTTGATGATGACATACATAATGCTCACGTCCTCGTCCCAGTGGGGTAGACAGAGACGATGTATCGCCACTTTGCGCGATCCTCAAAACACTCCTTCGCTGGCTTCTCGCCCCGTGATACCACTTGACGTGATGTGTGGGGAACAACATCGCCATGAGATTACACTAGGTATATTGGTATTTAACAGCCCTTAGACGTACACTGCTGGACATAGGCCTTCCCCAATGAACGCCACCACACCCGGCCCTCCGCCTTCCGCATCCAGCCGCTTCCGGCCACGTTCAGGTCGTCGGTCCACCTGGCACCGGGGCAAATGCAAATTTTAATTAAAAGTAAACAATACTTACCTTAGCGATTTTTTTCAACAGCCCCATGAGAACGTCTGTCATCTGAGATCTTTCATGCACCTGGAAATATTACAAAAAAAAAGATTTATTAATGACTAGTTGTGCCCGCGGCTCCGCTCGCGTGGACTACAGGTTCCGCTCCTTATCCCACTTCAACTTCCACTCAGACTCTCAATCCCGCTCCCACTTCCCTTTTCCCACGCCCACTCCCATTCCCACTACCAGCTCCAAATGTAGTCCAAACTCATCGCAATCTGAATAGTACGGAAATACTATTAAATGCAATATCATCATCACAGGTTATTCTTGTCTCCACTGCAGGAGCACAACCCTCTCTCATCTGCCGGAGACCGACGGAGGATTTGACCTACACTCCCCGCGCTGGCCAGACGGGTTGGGGAGGCCTGATTGATGTTTTATAATGTATTCCCTCAGTCGCCTTGTACGACATCCACGGGAAGAGTTGGAGTGGTCCTATTCTACTCTACCGGAAACCACACGGCAACTATCGCAGTAATGATCCTAATATATACATTAATGAATTCTATGTACTCTGTTTCAATTATTAATAGGTTGGGTAGGCATTAATTAGGTCAGGCCACAACAAAGAGAACTCGAAGCGATAATATTTATTACACAAGTGCACTTAGCCTCTCCACTGCGCGATAACAACGGGCTCAGCGCTATGCAGTCATAATACAGGGTGTCTAACAACCCAACTCACACACTGGCAAAATGTGAAGCATTCCTATCCTTCCTACTAATATTATAAATGCGAAAGTTTGGATATTTGGAAGTTTGTTACTCAATCACGCTTCAACCACTCGACGGATCGTGATGAAACTTGCCACACATATAGGTTAGGTCCTGGAATAGGACATAGGATAGTTTTTATCCCGAAAAAACATCCCATTCCTACGGGAAATACATAATAATTTGTGATGTTAAGTTGTCCACGCGGACGTAGTCGCTGGCAACAGCTAGTAAGTTATAAAATAGGTCTCATAGTATTTTTTTTATATATGTATGTTCTTTATTGCAAATAAAAAAAAAAGTATAAAATAAAGTGTACATAGGTGGCTACCTCCAGTATTCCCGTGGGTGTCGTCAAGACGACTAAGGGATTGCACCAGGAATGGATATCAGCGTTCTCCTGTTTATATTAAGATCATTACTGCGATCACCAATCCGCCTGCCAAGCATGGTGATTGGGGAAGCTTTTGTTCAGTAGTGGACGTGTTTCAGCTGATGATGATAGATGATAACTATCTTTAGTACTTTTTCTCACTCGAACGCGGTCCTGGAATGAGGGGCAGAGTCCGACCTATCTTATCTTCTTAGGGGGCCAGGAAGACCTGGCGACACTTCGACCCTTCAGGATCTTTTGTGCCAAACCCCAGACCACCAACGGTGCCCCAAGCCGATTTGGTGGACTTCACATACGCCTCAGAATTTCTTGTTCGGCATATGCAGGTTTCCTCACGATGTTTTCCTTCACCGAAAAGCCTGTGGTATTATAAATAAACCGTACTTAAGTTTCGTAAAACTCATTGGTACGGGCGGGATTTGTACCAGGACCTCATGAACGTGAGGCGAGTGCACTACCAACCGGCTACCACGGCTCAGAGTCCGAGCTTAGTTTATAATATCGTAAACACCCTGTGTATACGGTTGTTGACTTACCTCGTCGAGGACTATACACGAGTACTGCATTATTAGAGGCGATGCGAACATTTCTCGTAACAAAACACCCTCGGTCATGAACTGGAAATTAAAAAATATATCTTGTAACGACCCACCGAGCCGGCCCCCGCCGCACCGACCGCCGACCTCACATCTCGAGCCGGCCCTGCCACATTATCCCCACCGCGCGCCTCGACGAGCGAGCCGCGGCGAGAGGATAAAAGCCGATACGGACCGTCACCGAGCAGCACTCTTCCGAGGGTTCTCAAGCCGAATGGGCCACAGATGCGGTGCGTTATATCTGCGCAGCACTCGACCCTCTAGCGAACAGAACCCTTGGGCGAGCCGCTCACCTGGTGTGCAGCTGCGGTGCGTTATTTCTGCGCAGCACTCACACTGGGTCGTGGGACGTACAGCTGCGGTGCGTTACGTCTGCGTCGCACTTACGCTCCCGTCCCGTGCAGTTGCGGTGCGTTACGTCTGCGTCGCACTCACGGGACACCCGTCGCGGTAAAACCTCCCGTACGAGGAAACCGCAGTAGGAGAAACCCGAGATTTAAATGTCAGGGCGCCGCGACGCCCCTGCCCAGATTGTTATTAAAATAGATAAGTAAATAGAATAAGTTAGGTCGGACAGATATGTTCTAGAGTAAGTTAGAATGAAATAAATACGTAATACCCTCGTGTTCATTACCTGGTGTTTCCTTTGCTAAACCTCCTGATAGGTTAAACCCTTAATATTCGCAACCCTCAGTACCCTAAGTACCAGGGATCGAAATATATTGTAACCGGGGCATCCAGGCTAGCCGGCCCTAAGGCTGCTCCGTTACATTTGGCGCCCAACTTTAAAACCCCACAAAGTAGACGTCCTTAATAGCGGTTTCACGTAATCCCGGGGTCATAGAATAGTCCCCTCCGCCGTTTTATAAGTCCTGAATCCGTGTCAGGATCCGTTTAGGGATATACGTGAAGTAACTCCGTTACATTTGACGCCCAGCTTTAAAAACCCACAAAGTAGACGTGCTTAATAATGGTTTCGCGTAATCCCGGGGTCATAGAATAGTCCCCTCCGCCGTTTTATAAAGTCCTGAATCCGCGTCAGGATCCGTTAGGGATATACGTGAAGTAGCTCCGTTATATTTAGCGTCAAAACTTTAGAAATCTACTAGTAGATGTACTTAACAACGATTTCGCATATTCCTGGGGTCATAGCATAGTCCCCTCCGCCGTTTTATAAGTCCTGAATCCGTATCAGGATCCGTTTAGGGATATACGCGAAGTAACTCCGTTACATTTGTCATCTACATAAATTACCGTCAGTCAGTGCTTCACAATAACGTCTAGTTGCGTTATCCCCTCCGTCCGTATTATATAAATCCTGAATCTGTGTCAGGATCCGTTTAGGGATAGACGCAATAGCTCCGTTACATTTGACACCCAACTGAATTACCTCTAAACTTGATAATTATTTAAAAAGGAAACACCCACCGAATTTAAAATCCGATTAAACCGTCCGCATTCAACCGACCCGCCGATATTAAAATAAAAAAAAACGTACCGACAGACTTCCGTAGATAGGAACATACTTCATAATAAAAGAGCCAAGAAGGCTACCGACCGAAAGTTTAAGAGAAGATTTGTAGAAATTAAGAACTGAAGTCATAAGCTGTAGAAATGACTAAAGCAGAAAAGAAAATTCAAAAAGACCATCAGTCAATGGAAAATACATCCATGATGATTGACAGTTGGGATATAAAGTTCGATACAACAAACGACCCCATAGAATTTCTAGAAAAACTAGATGAACTTGTAACAGGATGCGGAATCAGCACAGAGAAGCTAATCCAACTGTTACCACGTTTATTCGAGGGATATGCATTGTTATGGTATCGCAACAACCGCAATACTTGGACCACATGGGAAGAGTTTATTGAGGACTTCAGATTCTATTATTTCCCGAAAAACTACGAAGCAATTTTGCTAGAAAGAATCCTAGCCAAGAAACAAGGCTACAACCAGAGATTCATTCATTATCTCACCGAAATTCAAACCCTAATGAGACGATATGGAAAAATGTCAGCGACAGAGATACTAGAAAAAATTTATGAAAATATGCACCCGACATACAAGTTATATGTAAAACGACATGAGTTTAAGAATTTGAATAGTTTAATACAGCTAGCAGGAGAATTTGAGAAAATCTCAGAAGAAATTGAGAGAGAAACCCCGTATAAAAGTTATGTTATACAGCCGAGTGAACATAATAAGTGTGAATTAAAGAAATACGATAACCAAGAAGCATGGAGAGAGAACATGCAACAACAGTCAAGCCCTTATAAAAGTGAGAAGTTTATGCAAAATTACAAACCTGAGAAGTGCTGTTGGAACTGTGGCAAACAAGGACACTTCTCTAGGGATTGTACAGGAAATGCAACAATATTTTGCAGCAGTTGTGGCAGAATTGGAAAACTAAGTAAGAACTGTTGTGTGACAAATAGTGAAAATAAAAACAGAGCATGTACGATAAAAGAAGAAAATAAAAAGGATAATAGAATATTTATTGAAGTGATAATAGCAGGAAAAAAGTGCAAAGGTCTGGTGGATACAGGCTCAACATGTTCGTACATTAACGATGAATTATATAAAGAGTGTTTCAAATGTAACAATACTGAAGGAAACAGCAAACGCGAAGTGTTAATGGCAGATGGCTCACAGGTACCTATTTCAAAATCAATTTATCTAGAAATAGAAGTGAACAACGTTAAACTCAGGCATGAATTACATGTGTTACCAAATACGTCATATTTCATCATAGGCATGGACCTGTTAAAGAAAATAGGCTTTAAATTAGAATGGAACACTAAAGATAAAGATCGAGTACTTAAAGAAAAAGTGAGAAGTAATCAAAATATGAAGAAAATTGACACAAAAGAGGCACGAAGAGAAACAAGAAAGTCACAAGAATTATTTACAACAGATAAATGCCGAAAATTTTTAAAAAGAAGGAAAACACAAGATAAACAGATTGCAAATTCAAAACATTTAAGCAGCAAAGAGAATAAAGCGATAGATAAACCGTTTATAAATCCGACCCGCACTAGAAAGCCCAAAACTACTGACTGGTATGAAAGAAAGCTACAAGAAGTTGAACAAATACCAGAAAATTTTCGCGATTACCGGATAAAAGAAAACAAATTGTATAAGAAAATAACAAATCCCGCCGCCGGAACTAGAACCAAGCTAGAAAGAGAATGGAAATTATGCATTCCAAAGTCAGAACAAAGTGAAGTATTAGCAAGAATTCACGAGACGCCAGGTGCTGAACATCTAAGTAAAACAAGAAACAGAATAGCAATGAACTATTATTGGCCTGGGATGTTCAGAGATACTGCAGGATATATTAAGAAATGCCTTGCATATAAAAAATCAAATGACTACAGGGGAGTCATTAAATAGACATACAGAATTTGAAGTACAGAAGGAAGCAAGTTAATTTTTTATTTCAATGTTTAAAAGATTTTTTTTTATGTTTTTTGTAGAAAGTTCCGGTGATTTTTACATAAGTAAAAATCTTCAAAAGAAGAGGGGGAATGTAACGACCCACCGAGCCGGCCCCCGCCGCACCGACCGCCGACCTCACATCTCGAGCCGGCCCTGCCACATTATCCCCACCGCGCGCCTCGACGAGCGAGCCGCGGCGAGAGGATAAAAGCCGATACGGACCGTCACCGAGCAGCACTCTTCCGAGGGTTCTCAAGCCGAATGGGCCACAGATGCGGTGCGTTATATCTGCGCAGCACTCGACCCTCTAGCGAACAGAACCCTTGGGCGAGCCGCTCACCTGGTGTGCAGCTGCGGTGCGTTATTTCTGCGCAGCACTCACACTGGGTCGTGGGACGTACAGCTGCGGTGCGTTACGTCTGCGTCGCACTTACGCTCCCGTCCCGTGCAGTTGCGGTGCGTTACGTCTGCGTCGCACTCACGGGACACCCGTCGCGGTAAAACCTCCCGTACGAGGAAACCGCAGTAGGAGAAACCCGAGATTTAAATGTCAGGGCGCCGCGACGCCCCTGCCCAGATTGTTATTAAAATAGATAAGTAAATAGAATAAGTTAGGTCGGACAGATATGTTCTAGAGTAAGTTAGAATGAAATAAATACGTAATACCCTCGTGTTCATTACCTGGTGTTTCCTTTGCTAAACCTCCTGATAGGTTAAACCCTTAATATTCGCAACCCTCAGTACCCTAAGTACCAGGGATCGAAATATATTGTAACCGGGGCATCCAGGCTAGCCGGCCCTAAGGCTGCTCCGTTACAATCTTATTACTTCTTATGTTCCGTACAAACTTAGCACCGAACATTGCTCTAACGAAAAGATAAACTGGAATGAGGTACAAACTTAACTTTGCCGTTGAACAAAAATCACATACGTCGACAGATCATCATCATCATCATATTTTGAATACTCCCCCCTCCTCCCTCCTGAATGGATCACGTAGTATGGGTACGTTCCCTAAGCTGGTTATCATTATCATCATCATCAGCCTAAATACGTCCACTGCTGGACATAGGCCTCCTCAAAAGAATACCACTTTTGGTTAGATGTCCATTGGGGGTTTTGCCATAATCACCACGCTTGGCAGGCGGATCGCAGTAACACAGGAGAACGCTGCTGCCCGTCTCTGGTGCAACCCCTTAGTCGCCTTGACGACACCCACGGGAAAGATAGGGGTGGCCCTATTCTAAGCCGGGAACCACAGGTCAAAGGTCATCTATAATTATCGTAACCAATTAATCATGTCAGGGTCAAATGACAACAACAGGATATTTGAACTTTGCTATTGTTACAGAACTGTGATAAGGAACAATGATTCCTCTGTCAGTTGACCTCAGGGTCAAGCAGAATAATATCTTTATTATTCATTTATTTATTTCAGACTAGCTGTGCCCGCCCGCGGCTCCGCTCGCGTGAACTACAGACTCCACTCCCACTCCCGCTCCCGCGCCCGCTCCAACTGCCACACCCACTCCCCTTTTCCCACGCCCACTCCCACTACCAGCACCAAATGTAGTCCAAACTCATCGCAATCAGAATAGTACGGAAATACTGTTATTTGCAATATATTGCATACTAACCTTACCTACTAATGTATTTGAAAACTAAAAATGTCCATAACTTTTGTTGAGTAAACCGATTGCGATGAAATAAAAACTAAAAGTTAAGTCAAACCCCATGTTTCTGTGAAAAGTCCATCAAAATACGTTCAATAGTTTTTAAGTGATGCGTGCACAAACTCACAGACAACAATTTCAAAAATGATCGAAATGTGTTCTGTTGCTTATCCTTAGACGCCCCATTTTTTTTTGCAAATATCTTCAATGTACAGACACGCGGTGTTTACGATTTTATTTATTAGAAGATATATATCCATAATATTAGTAAAGCCTTAATACAATGTTATAAAAATTATTAACTAATTTCTTACATAACTAGAAATTGGTTTCAACAGCCCCACCCCGTGTCTAATGATGGGGCCGTCAAACCTCTCGTTGATCATTTTTAGGATCCCACTAGCTGTGCCCGCGGCTCCGCTCGCGTGAACTACAGAATCCGCCCCCGTTCCCACTTCCGCTCCCGTTCTCTTCCCACTTCTACTTCCACTCAGACTCGAGACTCTCAATATCCCAATCCCAACCCCAACCTCAACCCCATCCCTATCCCCAAAAATTATAAAATATTAACAGTCGTTTTATTATCATCCGATATAATGGCCTCTAGAAAAATTTACTTTATTAATATCTCAGGTTCTAAGTGGCGTATCATGATGTAACATGCACCAGATTTTAAGTTAGACCACCAGCAAGACAACTGTGAAAACTGCATCAAATTTCATTCAGTAGTTTTTGCGTGATGCGGTAACAAACATTCATACAGACAGACAGACAGACAAAAATTCCAAAAAAAATTTTTTTAGCTTCTATTGGCCCTATAAAGACCCCTCATACATTTTTTTTTAATATCTCTCATGTACAGACATAGACCAGTTACAGTTTTATTATAAGTATAGATTAGCGCAGCCTCGCAGCCTGCGCATCAGGCAGCTCGCTTTGATTGCAGCAAAATCGTTTGTGCGAGCTTCTGCGAACCTCCCTAACGCACTGCAGTCAAAGTCAAAATCATTTATTGCATATGAGTAAACTTGGTACATTTATACAGTATCGGGGCAGCCCCAACAGGGCCCTGACAATGTTATTGTATTGTATATTGGTTAATGCGCGTTAACACTAAAGCACAAAATAATTATGATGACTTGAAGGCACTTCTGTGTTTGTCATCTGTTGTTTTATATTGAACTAGCTGCGGCCGCGACTACGCTCAGATGGACTACTGAATAATTTTAGGCGGATGATGGAATGCCATTCCATCATCCGCCAAACGACCTAAAGAAGGTAGCCGGTAGCGGCTGGATGCGAAGGGCGGAGGACCGGGTGTGGTGGCGTTCATTGGGGAAGGCCTATGTCCAGCAGTGGACTTCTAGGGGCTGACATGATGATGATGGAATGTAATTTTTTTTAAATATCAATGATCATGTAGTCTACGCGTATTATCATCCGCCTGAAAGAATCCACTGCTGGACATAGGCGTCTGTCTACATATGTATGACGGTGATGATGAAATGCAATTTTTTTAAATAACTATGAATTTATAGTCCACGAGTTTCATCATCATCATCAGCCTGAAAGAGTCCACTGCTGGACATAGGCCTCTCCCAAGGCGCGCCACTGAACCCGATCTTCGGTTCTTCTCATCCAGTCTCTGCCAGCCGCCTTACGCAGATCGTCGCTCTATCTAGCCAGGGGTCGTCCCACACTACGCATGCCCACTCTAGGGCTAGTTCACCCCACTTTACATTTACTTTGTGTAAATCCCATATCCACTCCAATTACCACCGCCACCGTAATCCTACCTCATCGCAATCTATATTCCGCCGAACATTATACTTCTGTAAAATTTATAATACACGGAGTAACATTTAAACTTTATTTCATGGCAATCGGCTCACTCAACCAAAAGTTATCGGAATTTTTAGTTTTCAAATACATTAGTAGGTATGAAGTAATGTTCGGTGCAATTCAGATTGCGATGAGTTGGGTTAGGACTACATTTGAAGCTGTAGTGAGCGTGGAAGTGGAGGTGGGAGGGGGAGCGGGCGTCGGAGTCGGATTTAGAGTGAGATTAAACATAATTGTGTGCGAACGAAGCCGCGGGCACAGCTAGTTATAAATAAAAAGACTCTGACCAATTGAGAACCTGCTCCTTTTTTGAAGTCGGTTAATAAACTCACCACTATGCCAGTGTCTGCCGTCCGCTGCGCCGTCATGGCGGCCGCGTAGCCGACGTGCGCGCCGAGCGGCTCGCCGCGCTCGTCGGCCACGCGGCTCGCCAGCGACACCGCGCCGGACACGCGCGGCTGCGTCACGCACACGCGGTGCCCTATCTCGTACAGATACTGGAAACAATTTTATTAATTACAGCTTCAACTAAGCAAACTGCGTAAGGCGGCTGGCAGTGACTGGATGAGAAGGACCGAAGATAGGGTTCAGTGGCGCACCTTGGGAGAGGCCTATGTCCAACAGTGGACTCTTTCGGGCTGATGATGATGATGTTGCACATAAATTTTACAAAAAAAGGCATAACCGATGGCCTGATAATCTTGTTTGCAGATGATACCACGGTTGTAGTGTGTGCACGTTCGTATGAACAACTTAACACCAAAATCAATTATACCTGTGACAAATTAAAAGAATGGTTCTCAACAAATGGTCTCTTATTAAACATGTCTAAATCAAATGTCATGTTATTTGCAGGAAAAACTGTGCCGAGACCCAGTTGTATCAATAGTCCCGTTCCGTTGACTGAACAATGCAAATTTCTAGGATTCGTGATAGACCCCAACTTGCATTGGAAACTACACCTAGAATCTTTGTGTGATAAATTGAGTAGTGCAGCCTATGCGCTAAGAAAGATTCGTCCACTAGTTTCTTACAGTGTACTAAGACAGACATACTTTGCACATTTTCATTCACTTATGTCGTACGGCATTATTCTTTGGGGAAACTCTACAGAGTCGAACCGAGTTTTTATTCTTCAAAAAAGAGCACTACGTATAATGTGTGGAGTAAATCCAAAACAAACGTGCAGGGGACTTTTCAAAAATCAAAACATAATGTCTATGTACTCGTTATATTTATTCGAAGTTATAATGTATGTTAGGCGAAATATGACCAGTTTCGGTCGACGTATAGGCGGAGGGCACGAACTTCGTAACGAAGGTCGATTAAAGACAGTAACGCGCCGCACTGCACTTGCCACCAAAAACCCCCGCGTCATCGGCCCCACGTACTACGAACACCTGCCCGCAGATCTACGTAACGAGACCAATGACGAAACGTTTAGTCGACGACTGAAAAACCTTTTGTTGGAAAATGAATATTATTCCATAAATGAATTTTCTAAAAAATGAAATTGGTGGGCCCTCTGACGTTTAATTTAATTTGTGATAACTTAATACCAAGTGTATTTTTAAATTTTTATTTTAATATTATATACTGACATAGATAGTATGTTATATACTATGACATTATTTGAATTGTTGACATTGTAACTTATACACTATTTTATTTTATGACGATCCCTTTTACCATATTAGAATGACATGTAAAATTGAATTTTTAAGATGTAAAAGTGAAATAAATAAATCTAATCTAATCTAATCTAATCTTCCAGCCAACCTCCACTGTGGGAAAAGCTAAAACAAGCTATTATATATTAAACTACTAGCTGTTGCCCGCGACTTCGTCCGCGTCGACAACTTAACATCACACATTATTATGTATTTCCCGTAGGAATGAGATGTTTTTCAGGATAAAAATTATCCTATGTCCTATTCCAGGACCTAACCTAAA
The DNA here is from genome assembly GCA_947086405.1 of Esperia sulphurella. Taxonomy (NCBI): domain Eukaryota; kingdom Metazoa; phylum Arthropoda; class Insecta; order Lepidoptera; family Oecophoridae; genus Esperia; species Esperia sulphurella. Next base: position 8,734,412 of record OX352282.1, read on the forward strand.
TGTGTGCCAAGTTTCATCCCGATCTGAGGCAGGCTGGGACAACTTCTACGAAGTTGTCTGTCCCCAGTGGGATAGACCCCACGACCTCGGGCGCTCGAGTCCAATGACCAAGGTCAACAGGCGGTCAGAGGTTTAGAGGTAGATGAGTTTATATCCAGAGTGCCAAAATTTGTAATGGAATTGACCCTGGTGCCTACTAAATCATCATCAGGTTATTTTTGTCTTCACTGCAGGAGCGCAACCCTCTCTCATCTGCCGGAGACAGACGGAGGATTTGGCCTACACTCCCCGCGCTGGCCAGACGGGTTGGGGAGGCCTGATTGACGTTTTATATTGTATTTCCTTAGTCGCCTTGTACGACATCCACGGGAAGAGTTGGAGTGGTCCTATTCTACTCTACCGGAAACCACACGGCATCCGGAAACCACACGGCAAATAACCTAATCACGCATGGTCTATGAGAAAAAAGTCTGGGAACATCTGGTCTGGATAATGGTAAACTATCTAGCATCATCATTACGATCAGCCGAAATAGGTCCACTGTTGGACATAAACCTCCCCAATAGAATGCCTCTTCTGGTGGGCTGTTAATTGAGGGATTTGACGTAATCACCACGCTTGGCAGGCGGGTTGTGATCGCAGTAATGATCTTCATATACACATGAGTGCCATCCCTTTGTCGCGTTGGCGACACCCACAGGAAGATTGGGGATGACCCTGTTCTAAGCCGGGAACCAAACAGCTTAACTAAATCTAATAAGAATAAGTATATAAATCTTTTCATTTCTTGCTTGCGATGTACCAACTGCGTCCGTGAGTCATTTGGCGGCCTCACTGACAATCAACGCTGCAGCTCTCGCTACAGCACAAGCTGAGCTGGGGACCCTTTTGGCGTCACACTACAACACTGTGGCATTATTTTCTGTTTTGTTTTAACGGTTATGTAATTTGTCTGCTTCTTATTTTTCATATTTATGTCGTTATTTACGTAGTTTTAATTCCTGTGTTATATTTGTGTTCGCCAAATAAAGTCTTTCTATTCTATTTGACGGCCCTGATTGGACGAACTAGTCAGCCGATAGTCGCGCGCGTTCGGCGTCGTCGCGTCGCACGACACTATTAGCATGCTGCGCCCGCGCCGGTGAGAATGACGTCACAGATCTAGCTATTAGATTAATTTAAATCCCGGACGCGTCTTGTCGTTCAATTTGTATGGGAAATGACAAAATTTTTAGCGAATTTTACGTAATATCAAATATTCAGAAATCCTACTTCCAACTAATATTATAAATGCGAAAGTTTGGATATTTTGACGTTTGTTACTCAATCACGCTTCAACCACTGGACGGATCGTGATGAAACTTTGCATACATATAGGTTAGATCCTGGAATAGGACATAGGATAGTTTTTATCCCGAAAAAACATCTCAATCCTACGGGAAATACATAATAATTTGTGATGTTAAATTGTCCACGCGGACGAAGTCGCGGGCAACAGCTAGTACTAGATATAAGTACGTACAGAAGCGTCACTCACGTCCCCTCCAGTTCAACGTCTCCCACAAAATAGAGCACGGCTTCCAGTACACACTACTCGGCTGCCGTCTCCCGCCAGTTAGAAAGAGAAGTACTTATGTGGTCCCTCTCTCGATCGATTATGGTCGCGCGCTCGTGTACTAACATGCTAGTGCTCCTATAGCAGTAGTAGGTAATAGTGAGTTCGCTTGTATGGAGTGTCAGAGGTGTGTCTAAGTCTTATGTCCAAAACAATTCACAATACAATACACTTTATTGCACAAACAAATACAGTTACACGTTATAAAAGATACAAATAGTACAATTTAGGCGGTCCTATCGCTTTAAGCGATTTCTTCCAGACAACCTTTGGGTGGAAAATATTATGCCAGAGAAATTGTAGAATTTGTTGAATTGTTAATTCACGTGTGTCTATATAACTTTTAATTTTTAATATAAAAAATTGCGTACGTGTATCACATATTATAAAATAAAAACGCACCCACTCCCATTCCCGCATGCGATGAAAGACACTTCATGGCTAATTTTTTTACACCTTGGGTTACATTATTGAAGTTTTAGTAGGGATCCCTAATTTTTTATAGTAATAAATATAGCCTAGTACCTGTTGTCCGCGACCCGTAGAAATGGGATGGTTTTTCGGGATAAAAACTATCCTATGTCCTATTCCAGGACCTAACCTATATGTGTGCCAAGTTTTTTCCCGATCCGTCCAGTGGTTGAAGCGTGATTGAGTAACAAACATCCAAACTTTCGCATATATAATATTAGTAGGATGTTACTCAAGGATAATGTAGCATTCTAATGGTGAAAGTATTTTTGAAATCGGTCCAGTTGTTTTGAGTTAATTCGTTACAAACATACAAATCTTTCCTCTTTATAATATTAGTGTAGAAAAGTAAATGTGGGGGTCTAAGATCACATTAGGATAATTTTTGGAATTTTTGTCTGTTTGTCCGTTAGTTTGTGCACGCATCACGTAAAAGTACTGAACCAAATCTGATGAAGTTTTCAGAAAAACATACGACTTAATCCCAATCGGTTTTCAAAAGTTACGCATATTTATTGTTTTCTAAAACTCGCATTCCGTTAGTGTACACTATACAATAAAGAAGTGTATCTCTCGGCGGAATTCAGATTGCGCTGAGTTACGACTACTTTTAAAAAATATATATATATGGGGACATTTCACACACGGCCATCTGATCCCAAACTAGGCAGAGCCTGTAATATGGGTATCAGACAGCTGATAAATACATAAATACATAATATAATATATAAATAACATCCAGTCACAAGGCAAACACAAGTTTGCCCTGGGCGGGATTCGAATCCGCGACCCCGAGCTTCGCAGGCAGGTGTACTACCGACTAGGCTACGGGGCCGAGGAGCGAGGGTTAGCGGTAGCGGTGGCAGTCGACGCGAGCGGAGCCGCGGGCACAGCTAGTCTATATAGTTTACCGGAAACTAAACAAGCCACATTTAGAATGTTGACCTATTTTTTAATCGGGACGCCGACCCATGATGATGCAACACATATAGGCTGAAACCGTGTGGTACCCGAAACAGTGGGTACAGCCCAACGATCTCTATGTACTACTAGATGGTGTAACGTGAATCTCTTTTAATTTACGTTAATCGCGATTTCAACTCAATCGATTCTCGATTCACTTTTAATCGATAATCGGTATCAACCGTAGAAGCGGCAACCCCTACGCGGCGACGCGAAACGTCACTGACTTCACTCGGTCTTTTCAAATCTCGAGAGAAAAAACGAACAGCTGTTTCGTACTGTCAAATTTTAATTTATTCTTTGGTGCCCTAAAACCACCTAAAAAGCTTTAATTACGCAATAAATAGTGTTCCCTATATTGAACACTAAATTCAGTTAATTTAGACCCCCGCTGTTGGGTAAGTGTGAACTGATATTTACCTATTTGTTAATTGGGCCTTGTAAAACTCTTTTCAATGGAGCGTTCCAAACAAACGCTTTGTTCCACGCAACTGCGTTACATTCACGATGAAACTTGTGCAGTTACTAGGCATAACATTTAATTATTACTAAATATTGTCAATATTTAGTAAATAATTAAATGTTCTGCGTAGTTACTGTACAAGTTTCAAAGTGAATGTGAGCGAGAGGAACAGAACGCTCCATCTAGTAGTACATACGATCGGTGGTACAGCCAGTGTAATTTCTAATAAATAAAAACGTAAACTTGGCTGTGCATTGAAGATTTTTGCAAAAAAAAATTGGGGGAGCCTAAGGATATTATTATTATTCGAGTTGGGGCTATTTCAAGATCTCAGTCTAGACCTTGTATCACTGCGACCATTTCTGGTCTATTGTGATCGCCACCATACTATAGTTCCGTGTTAAGCCTTGCAGCAGTTAGAAAAGGATAAGTAATAGAACAAATTTCGATCATTTTTGAAATTTCTGTCTGTTTGTTTGTGCACGCATCACTTAAAAGCTACTGAACCGATCTTGATGGACTTTTCACAGAAACATGGTGCTTAGTTCGGTGTAACATATATGCTTTATTTCATTGCAATCGGCCCAGTCAAACAAAAGTTATGCGAATCTATATTTTTCTAAAACTTACTGCAAAAACATACAACAGAAAAGTGTAGTGTGTAAATGCTCGACGGAACTCGTATTGCAATGAGTGAGAAACTACATTTTCGAGATAGGTAGGTGGTCATGGAAGTAAAGTGGTAGGGGGAGCGGGAGCGGGAGTGAAGGTCGGGGTCGGGATCGAAGTCGTAGTCAAAGTCAGGTTGATAGTGAGTACTCCACGCGAGCGGACCGGCACAGCTAGTTAGAATAATTAAAACGAAATTGATCATTGATGCGGGACCAGTGCTGCATAACAGCACTGTCCACGTCCAGTCTCGCCGCCACAGCCTGCAGGAGGCTGTTGGAGCTGCCCCTCGCCCGTTTGATCAGGGAAGGGAAGCTTTCTAATGATATCTCATAATCAGGTTATTTTTATCTCCACTGCAGGAGCACAACCCTCTCTCATCTGCCGGAGACCGACAGAGGATTTGGCCTACACTCCCCGCGCTGGCCAGACGGGTTGGGGAGGCCTGATTGATGTTTTATAATGTATTCCCTTAGTCGCCTTGTACGACATTCACGGGAAGAGTTGGAGTGGTCCTATTCTACTCTACCGGAAACCTCACCAAATTTCCTAATCAGCGTAACCTACCCTATTCTCTGTCATAATATTTTCTACCTAAAAACTTGTATGGAAAAAATCTCTTATTAAAGCGATAAAACCGCCTAAATTGTAGTATTTGTAACTTTTATAACCTGTAACTCTATTTGTTTGTGCAATAAAGTATATTGTATGGAAAAATTTATCTGTCCCATGTGGAAAATCAAACCTACGACCTTGGCCCATTATTTACACATTTTTACACAACCCCCCCCCCCCCCCCCCCCCCCGGTGACCACCCGTACGTAGTATATTCCAAGACCCCTCCCGCCCCTCTACCTCTAGTTTTCACGTAGTAATGCATAAATATGGTTTTAAACCACACGGCAAATGAATTCTAATGATAGCAGAGAAGCTGTCTACTCCAGCTTCTGCCAGCATCCCTGACGCACTGCAGTGACGTCGCAGCCCCATCAGCCCCCTGAAGGTATTGTTGTACCGAGTGCGCAGAGAACTAAAGTTTTCGACATAGCTCAAAAAGTTAGTACGTTGAAGTGGCTGTGGGCTGGTCACATCTGTCGGAGAACCGATAACCGATGGGGTAAACGAGTTCTCGAGTGGAGACCGCGACTCGGCAAGCGTAGTGTGGGACGCCCTCTGGCTAGACGGAGCGACGATCTGCGGAGGGCGGCTGGCAGAGACTGGATGAGAAGAACCGAGGATCGGATTCAGTGGCGCGCCTTGGGAGAGGCCTATGTCCAGCAGTGGGCTCTTACAGGCTGATGATGATGTGCGCAGAGCCCTGTACGCTCCTTGGGTGTGATGCGTCAATTCCACCCAATAGACTTTCTAAAATACATGATCATCAGGGCCCAGAATTGTCATTGATCAAATGGTCATACACAATTTCAAAAGTAAGACAATACATTTATATGACCTAAGGTTTATTGTTGTATTCAATTGACGATCCCTTTTATGGCTAAGATAGTATAGAATATTATATATTGTTTTATGGTATATTAGCGAAATAAATAAATCTAAATCTACAATATGAAGTTTACAAAAGAATTGCATTATATATTTAGAAAGTATCTCAAAAAAAACTTGCGTTGAACACAATATTTTGAAACTAGAACTTCTGTTTGTGCCATTTTGTTTCATAGCGTTGACATTGAATGCGAATGACACAAACGAAATCTAAAGAGTATTATTGTAACGAGACTCTATGCGGCCGTTATAATCTTTTTGTGTTTCCTAATCCTGACTCATTTTGTACACACACACACACATACACACACGCACACACATACGCACACACACGCACGCACGCACACACACACACACACACACACACACACGCAGGCACTCGCAGTGGTTTTATAATATTTGTAGTTATGTTTAGTTTACTTAATATTTTTGCTGTATTTAATGATTGAATGTAAAATGTGAAATCTCTTTTTGGCCTTCATATCTCTTAATCAAACTTTATATATTCAAAAATTGTGTGCTGAGATTTCTTAATATATATAAATTAAATTAATCTACTACGCATTTAACTTTTTATATCTTCTGGCTTTGAGTACTAGCCACTTCAGCAGGTATACAAATAATCTATTTGTCTGAAGTGCAATTATTTTCATTTCATTCAATTTCATAATAATTAATTTAATTACATCATTATGTCAATATTCATATATTGCAAGCTATGAAACATTTTAATTGTAAAATAGAAAAAAATCCTCTTTTTTTCGAAATAAATCAGTAAAATCAGATTTCATAAGTAGTGAAAAAAAAACTACTTTGGAACAAAGATATTTTTGTTTCACATTTTACTGTATTTCGATACGTCCAACATAAAGGGTCAATTTTGTTTATATCAAAATCGAGTCATCATTTCCTATTTAATTATTATGTCCCTGAATTTTAAGAAAAAAAAATAACGATAAAGTTTTTTATTCTTTTGTTTTTTCTACTCCTTTATGGACAATTATTTATTTATCACAACATAATATAAATTAAACATTACTATTTATAAATAAATAAAAATTTAAAACAAAACCTAACTATATAGATACACTACAAATAAAAAACTGACCCCAGTTCGTCCCCCGCTGGCAGAGTACGAAGAGACTGGCGGCATTGCCTCGCTGGATTGCGAAGCTTACGCGCTGGGCAAAGTAGCCGCCCGCTCTGGGGTCCCGGGTATTCTCCACCAGTCTTTTCGAGATGTCCCTGAAAAGGTGATGGGCACCGGAACCCCACGCGCCCTGGGTCTCGACCCCAAACGCCTCAAAGATGAGGTGTCCACTGAGGCACTCATATTTGCGACGCTTGAGATTCTCCGCGTTGGAAGCAGCTGCGCCAGCTCTCACGGAGGTACATGGAAGGTGGGACGGCGCAAGTGTATCTACGCATGTAGCGTCCCACACAAGCGCTCGTCCCATCTTCCAGGGAACTAGAGTCATTCCGTCCGGTCTCCTGCCATCGTCGCGCGCCAGTCCGGAGGGTTCCAATATGGCTGGCGCACCGGCGGTGGCAAGTGCACGGCGTATTGGAGTCGAGACCCAGGGCGCGTGGGGTTCCGGTGCCCACCACCTTTTCTTCCTACATATTTAAGCATGTGTATCCGTTATCTAGTAACCATAGCACAGGCTCTGCCTAGTTTGGGATTTGATAATTGGTGTGAATGTCTGAGATATTTATTTAATTTTATTTATATCGATCGACATAAAAAAGCATATACGCTGTAACCCACGACGATGTAACATTTTTGCTATTGCAATTTCGGACTCAGAAAACAAATCTACATCGATTAGTCTAGGTTTAGTGTCTCAGATCATTCGACGATTCAACAACTTCAAGCCAACAGATTCCAATTTCCAATAACAAAAAAAATATATAAATGTAGGATACAATACATCGTTTATGATTTTTTACGTCGACATATTTGCTGCAAGAAGTCTTTAGTTTGCACTAAAAAAAAGTCTAAAAAGTAGGGTACACGCTCCGCCAGACGGCCACGCTCGAACGGGGTAAACGGTCCAGTAGTTGACACGGATCGATGTTGCCTAATAACAAAGCCAAATGTTTGTGTGCCCTTGTAGCGTGGCCCTTGGACCTAAAATCTCGGCTTGTCGCAATCGATAGCGTGGGCTGGGGCCCTTAGGGTGACGTCATCACGTATGGGCTTTTATCTAATAAATAAAAATGTATACTTCGCGTGTCTGTACCTTATTACATAATGCGGTCCTAGTTTATAATAAATTGTCTGAGGAGGTAAAGTCCCTAACTGATAAAAAGTTTCTAAGTGAACTAAAATTATTACTTATAAAAAAAATTCCATACAACCTAGATGAATTTATAAATGAGGGATAACTGGTAGAGCTTATTTAGTTCTTGGTGTTTGTTTTGTGACATGTTTATTTTAATTTTTATACTCTGACATTGTGTAATTTAGAATTTATTTATTACAAAATATTTTAAGTTACACCCTTGGGCACAGTTGTATTAGAACTAAAACATATTTTAAGAACTTGATGTACATACAATTTAAGGCTGAATAAATGAAATATTGAAATTGATGAACAAAGTATTTAGTATTTTGGGTACATCTTATCTTCTTAGGGGGCCAGGAAGACCTGGCGACACTTCGACCCTTCAGGATCTTTTGTGCCAAACCCCTGACCACCAACGGTGCCCCAAGCCGATTTAGTGGACTTCACATTTCTTCTCTGCCATATGCAGGTGTTCTACGATGTTATCCTTCACCTAATCAAATAATAAATAACCTTAACCAAATAAATAATAATTTGTGAAGTTATTAACTTCACAAATTATTATGCATTTCCCCTAGGAATGGGATGTTTTTTTGCGATAAAAAGTTATTAACTTCACAAATTATTATGGATTTCCCGTAGGAATATGATGTTTTTACGGGATAAAAACTATCCTATGTCCTATTCCAGGACCTAACCTATATGTGTGCTAAGTTTCATCACGATCCGTCCGGTGGTTGAAGCGTGATTGAGTAACAAACATCCAAACTTTCACATTTATAATATTAGTAGAAAGTAGGATAGGATAGGATTATATTACTTCAATGGTTGGCCAGAAAAAAACATGCCAGCGAAGCTATAAATACATTCGCGTTAATAAACCGTTAAATTCGGGTAATTAAAAGTTTTTTTTATGATGTAATACGCTGTAATCCCAAACCATGAGGCCTTGACCTCATTTATCGTGTAGGCAATTACACAAACTTAATTTTAATTAAGCCGTGTGGTTTCCGGTAGAGTAGAATAGGACCACTCCAACTCTTCCCGTGGATGTCGTACAAGACGACTAAGGGAGTACATTATAAAACATCAATCAGGCCTCCCCAACCCGTCTGGCCTGCGTGGGGAGTGTAGGCCAAATCCTCCGTCTGTCTCCGGCAGATGAGAGAGGGCTGTGCTCCTGCAGTGGAGACCAAAATAACCTGATGATGATGATGATGAATTTTAATTATTAATTTGAATTGCGCAGAATGGCGATACATCGTCTTTGTCTACGCCTCTGGGACCAAGGCGTGAGATGTAATTTTAATTAATTTTTTGACCGTCTCGTTGGCCTAGTGGTTTGGTCATTGGACTCGAGCGCCTGAGATTCGATTTCCACTGGGAACAGACAACTTTGTACAAGCTGGTCCCGGTCTAGATGTTATTTGTGAATTGTCCTATCCTTGTTTAGTTCCCACAGCACAGGAGAAAATCCTAGTTTGGGATTAGACAAGTATATGTATAATCATCATCATCATCAGGTTATTTTAGTCTCCACTGCAGGAGCACAACCCTCTCTCATCTGCCGGAGACAGACGGAGGATTTGGCCTACACTCCCCGCGCTGGCCAGACGGGTTGGGGAGGCCTGATTGATGTTTTATAATGTATTCCCTCAGTCGCCTTGTACGACATCCACGGGAAGAGTTGGAGTGGTCCGTGGGTGTCGTCAAGGCGACTAAGGGATTGCACCAGGGACGGGCAGCGTTCTCCTGTATATATTAAGATAATTACTGCGATCACCAATCCGCCTGCCGAGCGTGGTGATTGAGGCAAATCCCCAATGGACAGCCCACCACAAGTGTTTGGGAGGCTTGTGTTCAGGCTTGTGTATTATGTTCAGCAGTGAATAAGTATAATGGATGTAATTTATTTCTGATTAATTATATTACATCATCGCAACATACAATTCCCTTGGTAATGTTTATTTATTAGGTAATAAATTTCCATTAAATTCAATTTCTAGATAAGTACATACTTACACCTCACCGATAAATATAATAAATAAAAACGTAAACTTTGTCTGTACATAAAAAATATCCATACGCAATTTTTTTTATAAATAAATATGTCAGACATTCACACCAATTATCCAGTCCCAAACTAGGCAGAGCCTGTGCTATGGTTACTAGATAACGGACACACATACTTAAATAAATATATAAACATCCAAGACTTGGGTACAAACATTCATATTCATCGTACGAACATTTGCCCCTAGTGGGATTCGAACCCGCAACCTCCGGCGTGGCAGTCCGAGAGCTACCCGTTCCGCCACGGAGGTCGTAGAGGAATAAAGAATAAGTAACAGAACCCATTAAGACCTTTTTTTGTCTGTTTAATTCTTTGTTTGTGCACGCATCTCGTAAAAATTACCAAAAACAAATCTAATGGAGGTTTTAGAAGAAAAAAGCGGCCAAGTGCGAGTCGGACTCGCCCATGAAGGGTTCCGTACCAGCAAGTAACATAATATAAAAGTTATAGTAGTTCGTTGTAACTTTGATCGATGTTTTAATAATATTATTGTGGTTTACGATTTATGACGTATTAAAAAAAAACTACTTACTAGATCTTGTTCAAACCAATTTTAAGTGGAAGTTTGCATGGCAATGTACATCATATATTTTTTTTAGTTTTATCATTCCTTTATTTTAGAAGTTACAGGGGGGGGGACACACATTTTACAACTTTGGAAGATTCTCTCGCGCAAACTATTCAGTTTAGAAAAAAATGATATTAGAAACCTTAATATCATTTTTGAAGACCTATCCATAGATACCCCACACGTATGGGTTTGATGAAAAAAAAATTTTTGAGTTTTAGTTCTAAGTATGGGGACCCCCAAAATTTTTGATTTTTTTTCTATTTTTGTATGAAAATCTTAATGCGGTTCACAGAATACATCTACTTACCAAGTTTCAACAATATAGTTCTTATAGTTTCGGAATAAAGTGGCTGTGACATACGGACGGACAGACAGACAGACAGACAGACAGACAGACAGACAGACAGACAGACATGACGAATCCATAAGGGTTCCGTTTTTGCCATTTGGCTACGGAACCCTAAAAATGGGCTAAACCTGTAACATTTAGTCTTTATTTCACGACAATCGGCCCACTCAATCGAAAGTTATGCGAATACATAGTTGTTTTCTAAAACTCTCATACACTGCATTACTTAGTATACAACAAAGAAGTGTAGGGTGTAATGCTCGACAGAATTGGAATTTTGAGAATTACGTTTTAGAGATAGGTAGTCCACCCCCTCCCCCTCTCTTTCAAGAGAGGGGGAGGGGTGGGGGGAAGAGATTGGGGGGAAGATATTGGGGGCAGGAGGAAGGTGTGGGAAGAAGGGGAGAGAAGGAAAAGGGGGAGCCACGTATTTCAGTGGTTTTCGCATACGAAATCCCTGGCACAGCTAGTACCATAATAACAAAGCTAGTGTATTTAATAGAATTTTTTATGGCTTTACGAACGCCGTAAACTGCATTTCATTGTAATTTGCTATCGATTTCCACCGCCCAATGACACTATTTGCATTTTTAACAGACGAAACTTAGCACCTGTTTTGTTCATTTATTAATACGTCTCAGGGACGTGTAAGTCACTTACGGTTTTGGGGGAGGCACAAACAAAATTGAAAAATATTTCAAGAAATATCTGTATGTGACTAAAATAGAAAATTTAAAAAAAAAAAAGTACGCAATGAAATATTTTTCTGTTCCACATTAGTTTTTTTTAACACCAATCGTCGTATTTATCAACTATATATAATGTTATGTACAACAGTGTCTAGTAATTATTGAAATGGTAAAATAATGAAGATAAATAAAAACAGTGCGGGGCAGTACCTCGCGTAATTCATTCATTCAAAAATAAATATTAATTACATTCATATACAATTGTCTTGTCTAATCCCAAACTAGGATTTCTCCTGTGCTATAGAAATTGAATAAGGACAGGACAATTCACAAATATAACATCCAGACCGCGACTAACTTGTATACAAATTGTACAAAAATCTCTGTCCCCGGTGGGAGTCGAACTCACGACCTCTGGCGTTCGATTCCAATGACAAGCCACTGCGCCAACGAGGCAGACAAGATGCAATAATGGTTTCGCATTATTCTTCGGAACTAGTTTTCAGAAGACGAACTGCCTGGTTTCGCCTTTCCATTGGAGGATAGTCATAATCACCACGCTTGGCAGATCGCAGTACTGATCTTAATATACCCAGGAGAACGATGGTGCAATCCTTTAGTCGCCTTAACGACACCAACGGGAAGATTGTGGGTGCTCTAGGATAGTCTAAGCTGGGAAGTTGGCGTCCAAATGCAGTGCAGGTTAAGTTGGCATTTTAGTATGTGGAACACTATTTTTCAGTTACTAGGCTGAAAGTAGTTCGATATGAGACCTATTTTCTAAACTGATATGTAAGGCCGACCGGTCTGTCATTGGTATTGCCATGCATTGGTTTGTTCTGGTATCAAAAAATGATATATTTTCTACATTTATGATTTTCTCTTCACCTACAAAGCCTTCCACAACAAATAAATTACATAACTTTCATTTGCATTTATTAAGTTTCTGTCAAATTTTCTAATTAACGATTAAAATAAACTAATTTAAAAATTATATTTTACAATTGAACAATACATAAGACAACTGTTTCTCTTTAAAACAAATAAGATATGTCTCACGTAGAGGTTTGCCAAGAGTAATGAAATTATAATGCCGATGGGCGTGGGTAAGGGTTAGAGATCTGAATTTTGGATATGTGGAGTACAAATTCAAGTAAAAATATTGTACTACTAGCTGTGCCCGCGGCTCCGCTCGCGTGGACTACAGGATCCGCTCCCATTCCCACTTCGCTCCCTATCCCACTTCCACTCAGACTTCAAATCCAGGTCCAGGTCCAGGTCCAGGTCCAGGTCCAGGTCCAGGTCCAGGTCCAGGTCCAGGTCCAGGTCCAGGTCCAGGTCCAGGTCCAGGTCCAGGTCCAGGTCCAGGTCCAGGTCCAGGTCCAGGTCCAGGTCCAGGTCCAGGTCCAGGTATAGGTCCAGGTCCAAGTCCAGGTCCAGGTCCAGGTCCAGGTCCAGGTCCAGGTCCAGGTCCAGGTCCAGGTCCAGGTCCAGATTCAGGTCCAGGTCCAGGTCCAGGTCCAGGCCAAGTCCAGGTCCAGGTCCGGTTCCGCTCCTGCTCCCCTCCCGCTCCCCTCCCATCCCACCCCCCACGCCCACTCCCACTCCCAGTCCCACTCCCACTCCCACTCCCACTCGCAGCTCCAAATGTAATAATCCAAACTCATCGCAATCTGAATAGTAAGGTACGGAAATACTACTTTAAGCAATATATTGCATAATAACCTTACCTAACTAATGTATTTGAAAACTAAAAATATCTATAACTTTTGATTGAGTTAGCCGATTGCGATGAAATAAAGACTAAATGTTAAGTTAAGTTAAGCACCATGTTTTTGTGAAAAGTCCATCAAAATCCGTTCAGTAGTTTTTAAGTGATGCGTGCACAAACTCACAGACAAACAGACAAACAGACAAACAGACAAACAGACAAAAATTTCAAAAATGATCGAAATGTGTTCTGTTGCTTATCCTTAGACCCCCCAATTTGGTTTTTTGCAAATATCTTCAATGTACAGACACGCGAAGTTTACGATTTTATTTATTAGATTTCATCGCAAGGGAAGCGGAAGCCATCACCACGATTTGTGATAGCAGTAATGATCTCAATGTAAACAGGAGAAACGCTGCTATCCATCTCTGGTTCAATAATCTAATAAATAAAATCATAAACATCGCGTGTCTGTACATTGAAGATATTTGCAAAAAAAATTTAGGGGTCTAATGATAAGTAATAGAACACATTTCAATCATTTTTGTCTGTTTATCTGTTTGTCTGTGAGTTTGTGCACGCATCACTTAAAAACTACTGAATGGATTTTGATGGAATTTTCACAAAAACATGGGGATTACTTAACATTTAGTCCGGTTCCGCTCCTGCTCCCCTCCCGCTCCCCTCCCATCCCACCCCCCACGCCCACTCCCACTCCCAGTCCCACTCCCACTCCCACTCCCACTCGCAGCTCCAAATGTAATAATCCAAACTCATCGCAATCTGAATAGTAAGGTACGGAAATACTACTTTAAGCAATATATTGCATAATAACCTTACCTAACTAATGTATTTGAAAACTAAAAATATCTATAACTTTTGATTGAGTTAGCCGATTGCGATGAAATAAAGACTAAATGTTAAGTTAAGTTAAGCACCATGTTTTTGTGAAAAGTCCATCAAAATCCGTTCAGTAGTTTTTAAGTGATGCGTGCACAAACTCACAGACAAACAGACAAACAGACAAACAGACAAAAATTTCAAAAATGATCGAAATGTGTTCTGTTGCTTATCCTTAGACCCCCCAATTTGGTTTTTTGCAAATATCTTCAATGTACAGACACGCGAAGTTTACGATTTTATTTATTAGATTACAGAATTTTGATATCTTTTGTAGTTTCCGAGATATAGCGCGGCCCTGCTGTAGTGACGTCATTTTGGCAGAGCCACCAATATACCCCTATAACTTTTAAACGGCTGAAGTACAAATTCTAATTTTCGAGTACAAAATAGTACATTTCCAGGACAAATTTTCTGCATAATCAGATTTCAAATCAGAGGCTGTGGCTCTGCCAAAATGACGTAAGCGTGCTATTCTCTACAATACAAACTCACGCGCGAGTCTCACTCACTTCGAAACCTAATCCTTTGGTAATTCTGTAAACATTCCAGAGCACTGTCGACGTGAAGTGAACAAAGAACTCGCTTCACGTCGACAGTGGTCTAGAATTTTTAAAGAATGCCAATGGATTAGGTTACGAAGTGAGTGAAGTCACTTGAGTGAGACTCGCACGTGAGTTTGTATTTTAGAGAATAGCACTACAGATGCCTGGCAGTGCCCGCCATTGTCCATAATATCCGAAAAACAATAGCTGCATTGTAAATATCTGACGTGGATTATTTGTTTAACGTTAATATCGATATGTGTAAATATCAACGATCTCTATGTACTACTAGATGGAGCGTTCCAAACAATCGCTCTGTTCCATGCAAGTAGCCACAATTCTTTCATATTCACTTTGAAACTTGTGCAGTTACTACTCAGAACATTTGATTATTTTCTAAATATTGACATTATTTAACCGTAGCGTCAATATTTAGTAATAATTAAATGTTCTGCGTAGTAACTGCACAAGTTACATTGTGAATGTGAAAGAGTTGTGTCTACTTGCGTAGAACAGAGCGATTGTTCGGTACGCTCCATCTAGTAGTACATAGAGATCGTTGGTAAATATGAAGTAACTCTTTATTTTCAGTTTGATCTTAAGTAAAATGAAATTTTGAACAAGCAATATAGACAAACACACGCGTCGCTGTCTGTCTGACAGGCATGCAACAGTTTTTTTTTAATATAATATACCCACTATTATTGAATTAACAAGGCGGCGATGTTGTTCGCAACACATCACGTCAAGGGGCGAAAAGCGGGCGAAGGAAAGCCACTTTGACACATTGAATTGCGCAAAGTGGCGATACATCATCTCTGTCAACCCCTCTGGGACCAAGGCATGATCATTATATATGTAATCTTTAGCAGTGACCGGAGAGGCAGATCTATTTTTGGTACTTGAAACATACTGGCATAGTCTGGATACGGCGTTGGTACCTGTTAAGGAAGGGGGAGTCATTTTGCCGTGTGGTTTCCGGTAGAGTAGAACAGGACCACTCCAACTCTTCCCGTGGATGTCGTACAAGGCGACTAAGGGAATACATTATAAAACATCAATCAGGCCTCCCCAACCCGTCTGGCCAGCGCGGGGAGTGTAGGCCAAATCCTCCGCTTGTCTCCGGCAGATGAGAGAGGGTGGTGCTCCTGCAGTGGAGACAAAAATAACCTGATGATGATGATGAGTCATTTTGGCCATTTTTGCCCTTTAGGGTATCATGGCCGACATCTTTTATCATTTTTTTCTGCGCCCCCTACTTGATCTCCTAAACTGACACAGAATTACCTGATAAGTACCTGTGTACAAGAAGAGTGTCAACTTTGTTTTACCGATTACCACTGGGGTAAACGAGTTCTCGAGTGGAGACCGCGACTGGGCAAGCGTAGTGTGGGACGCCCCCTGGCTAGATGGAGCGACGATCTGCTTAAGGCGGCTGGCAGACACTGGATGAGAAGAACCGAAGATCGGGTTCAGTGGCGCACCTTGGGAGAGGCCTATGTCCAGCAGTGGGCTCTTACAGGCTGATGATGATGACGTTTAAAGTCAGACAAGCATCTACGTGAGATTTACCTCTATACAAAATTAAAAACTAAATTAATCAACTTTTTTTTAAATAATATATAAGTAAACACCGTTTATATAATGCAAGAAACATATAATTTAAATCACAGACTTTATTTTAGACTACTTACGACACAATTTTCAATGAACAAATATATTTCTGAAAGGTACCTATCTATTCGTTTTAGGTCAAACTTTATAACGGTTACAAATTAATTAAAACATTAAATTTAAAATTTAAAAACCTCCGACACTGAAACGGCTCAACCGATTTTGATAAAACATGTCCATGAACAACCGCTAGAAAACCTGCTTTCAAATAAAAAAAAATCGAAATCGGTTCACCCGTTTAAAAGCTACACTCTTTTTGCGCCGGGGGTTAAAAATATAACATAAAGAGACAAAGGAGACACCCTATATATGACCCTTCAAAATCCATTACACAAACTTTGGGGGATGCATTATATACAGGTTGTACCTAATATGTTAAACATTTTTTCTTTTAATTTGAATGCTTAATTTTTTTGTAGGGCCTATTTCGTTGCCAAAAATTTTACAGTCGAAAAGATTATCACAGTAGACGTACTTACTGTTTTTGTACTGTCTTTGTGTAGATAATTTTGAAAGACCGTGTATAAATAACTACTTTATACATAACTCATAACCAGAGATCGGATTAAGATAGTCATTTATGTACTTGCAAAGAAAATTCCTTTTTACGGGATTTTATTAATTGTTATAATGCCTCCCGCGATTCTTAATAGGAAATATCTAACAATAACAGTTATGATACAAGATATAAAAATAAACTTGTTTTACCACAGTTAAGACTAAGTAAGGTCAGTAAATCGTTCACGAGGCAATGTATACGCTTCTACAACAAACTACCAGAGGGAATCTTAAATATGACGGACAGAAAGTTTAAGATTCACATTTGTAAGAAAGCCTACTGTAAAATAAACGATTATTTGAATGACAAAGATGCCTGGTACTAATGTTAATTCAGCTTCGCAAAATCTTTATTAATTGTATGCAAACTTGATTTTTAAAAGATGTGTTGCGTGAAGTTTGTTGCGCCGTTTCTTCTTCACAGCGCTAACACCTAGGAAGTGGTAGTCGATAAAAAATGACGTGTATAAATGTACCAAGTGTACTCATATGCAATAAATGATTTTGACTTTAATTAAGAAGTATATAATATCCAATTAAGTAAAGGTAATTTCATATTTTTTTTTACTAATAAGCGGGAGGCATAAAAAGAAATATAGATTATTGAATGAGCGATGTGGCATGTCCATTTTTATATTATTGTATAAGTTAATACATAAATGAAAGACAAACAAATTTTAAAAACTCTGATAAAAACCCGGAAATTCCATTTTAACATAAACGCAAGTACATATAAGACACTACCTAATTCCAGTCCTTGTTCATAACTTAACATTGCTTTCATACAAATATATTTATTTATTCCTCGCCACATACCAATTCAATTTAAATACATTTCTGAACTTAAGTGCAAGTTAACTAACCAATCTTAATTTATTTTTACAACATCAATGTTAATTGCGTCCTTTTATAAAAATTACAAAATATAAATCACAATGGTCTAACAAATAAAATAATGGGCCCGATTCTGAAGGCACACATTTAAAATTTGACTACGCTAAAATTGGTTTCGTCTTTATCTTCATAATACTGTGTGACAAGGATAGCAACAGTTTTAGTGCTGTCAAATTTTAACGTTGTACCTTCAGAATCGAGCCCAATGTCACAGTATATATAACATACTATATATGTCAGTATATTATCTATACATATAATCTAATAAATAAAATAGTAAACTTCGCATGTCTGCAAATTGAAGATTTTTGCAAAAAAAAATTGGGGGTCTAAGGATAAACAACAGAACACATTTCGATCATTTTTGAAATTTTTGTCTGTTTGTTTGTGCACGCATCACTTAAAAACCAATGAACCGAGTTTGATGGCCTTTTCACAGAAAAATAGTGCTTAATTCGGTGTAACATATAGGCTTCATTTCATTGCAATCAGCCCAGTCAATCAAAAGTTATGCTAATTTATATTTTTCGAAAATTCGCATAAAACAAGAATGGCGGAATTCGTGAGCGGTAGCAGGAGCGGGTATAGTATCAATATAACGTATGTGACTTTTTGAAAACTATGAATTCGCATAAGTTTTGATTGAGGAGCTGGATCTGGAGTAAACTTCGCGAGGCTGTGAATTGAAGATATTTGCAAAATAAATTAAGTACCGTGCTATGACATTATTTTAATTGTTGACATTGCAATATATATTTTGTCAATTAGTTTATTTTATGACAATCCTTTATACCATATTAGAATGCCATGGAAAATAAACTAAACTAATATATTCATATTCAGTTGTTTTCATTGCTAAAAGTACCTTGTTTTGTTGTAAGTAAGGATTTTGTTCAATAATAATATATATTTCTATATCTTAACAATAAATATGTTACATAAATGCTTGAACACCCAACTAGTTATTCGATTCTAGCATCACTCGAGAATCCTACACGAAAATCAGTCGAAATCTAGCATTTTTACGCAATATATATGTTTATTTATATATTTCACACTTACATCTCCTAATATTGGCACAGCAAACCACTATATCACAAATTTATTCACTAGGTATTTATTTAGATCGGAAAAGGTAGTCATTTTTGTACTTGCAATGTTAATATGGATTATTCTGATTTTCCGAGACAAGGGTTGGCATGATTAAGACAAGTTATTTTAAAACACGCGTTTTAAACCAGGGATTCCCAAACTATTTTGGGCACGAGACCCCTTTTCCAAAATGAACTGAAACCTCAGACCCCTTTTTATCTTGATAAGATTTCTGTGGTAATACTTATATGATATGTAGTGATCGTGAATAGTATTTTTTCTTTCTTTCTTTTTCTATTTATTAATCTATCGAGATTCCGAGACATTATCGTCGCAATTACTACAATGATACTACCTAATTCCGATCCGATAATAATAATAATCGTAATAATAAATTCTTTTTTTTGCCATGAATACGTCTCAAGTGAAGTATTTTATTTGAGGCAAAATAATTATTGCATGTTACAGCCAATCAATTGACATAGTTATGCCACAGATTACTTTATAGTTACTACATAACAGATACATCACTCCCTCCCTAGTAAAACGAAAATATCTACGCTATTAATCACCGGTCGGACAATACACGCAAAAACGTGCCTAAGGCGCTCGACTTAGCGTTGTTATTACCCGGGCGGCTTGTTCATTATTTTAGTGAAAAATACGTATCGTCGTTTTAATCATTTAAAAAAAAAACAAAACGGTTGGAATTACTATTCACTCGTAAGTACATCAAAAATCTATCGAAAACTCAACATTTACGATACGCCATGTTTGTGTGGGCGACGAAACAGGCGCGCTACCACTATCTCACTCAAACGACTTATCCAGCCCCGCACACTATCTCTGTCTTTCACTTTAATTTCAAGTCTGTGTGCGTGTAACAGTGCCTAGTTTTCGTTGTTAATTTATTACAAGAGATTAACCTTAATCTATAGCAAAGTTTTTCGTTTCAGTATTACGAGCTCCAAAAAACCCACTTATATAACATATCTAGCAACACTTATAAAGATTTAATGGACTCGACAACGTCCCAAGCATTTTTAAACAATCCCTTTAAAAACGCAAGAGTTCCAGTCATCGAGTATCTACATTCAAAACGTAAGACCTCACATTCTCAACTAAATACTCGGACATACCAACAGTTACCACCAAACATATATACCCGCTATAGTGTACCGCTTTTAGAAAACCCCAAGTCTTATCACAGAACACAGCTAACGATAGGAGATGCAAGTACGAATGTGGGTTAACGACCCTCCACAAACCAGTCGCGAAGAAAAACAGACCAGACTTAAAAGTAGATTCTCTCCTCAATACGTCATATTCAGTACAGTTTTCCAGTAGCTCCTGATACATATCTATATATCTATTCCAAGCTAATGAAGATAGCACCATTTGTCCAGAAAATAAACCGAGCACTTGAACAATCCTCTGAAAGGTCACCTTGGTTTTGTAAGAAATACCTACGTCAGCTACGTGTTCCTTTTCTATATCTTCCGTTGAATTTATCTCCTTCAACTGATGGTAAGGTAGAGTGCTGACTGGGGTGCCCTTGTAACCTCTTCTCGGAGGATTATTCTTCAAATACCACAGTATACCGATCACCATTGCAATAACTCCAAGTAAATCACAAATCCCATCGACCCAGTAACCCAAACTACCAACTTCTGATCTTTCGCCTTTAACATGCTTCCTTTCTCTAGCCACGTGTCCGTCAAGATCATCAAGGAACATTCGTATTTGAAACAATACCACAGCCATACGACGCAACGCTAGGTTCTGGCAAGTTACAAGCTTAGCACCAACGACAGCCACGAAGACGTGGAAGAAGGAGATCATATTTGGAGTAAGAAATAACATATTTTTGGCTATGCCAAGACCTATATCCGTTACAGAACAAAGGGGGCCATATATGTAATGGTTTATGTGGTCCACCATCAGCCCTTTAACTGTTGGGTGGCACAGAGGATTGATACTGCATGGCACCCACGTAAAATCCTCATAATCAGCTCGTGTTCTGACAGTTTGCGTTGAAGAATCAAGCTGCGTCGAATTCTCCGGTACATCGAAAATATCCAACTTGTAATTCTGTATTCTTAGAAACAGAAACGTGTCCATGTAAACACAGTAGACGAGAATGGCGCACAGGAGTATAGTCAGTATCTTACTCGCTTGCGAAGATGGCCACATCATTTTATACAATTCAAAAGCACAGTGCAATAATCCAGTGTTGATTCTATTTTCAGTCGAGGACGCACATGTTACCTGGCTGTATAAGCAGCATCTATAGGGCTTCAACACTTACAACGGTGTATGTAAACAAAACACGATCAAAGGCCCATGTAGTGCGAGAGTTGTAGTTTTGAACAGTTCTATAATAGTTATATAACGGCGGTTATGAATCCAAACGCACGTTCTATTTTAAAACACACCATGGAACGTATACTAATCTTCGACAACACTCGGCTAGTATCAACTATAAAACTTCCAAAGCAAATATTCGCTTACTTCCTTTAAACATAGCTATTATAATGCTCAGGTACTTCCACAATGCTTAAAAAACGCAGCTAAACAACTCTTTTTTCTCTATTCTCCAATGTCATCGTCTACCAACCGTAAAACTATCAGATTTCTTCTCGACAACCGTTACAAGCGTAGACAAAATCGATGCAAATTCTTCAGCGGCCGAATGTTGTCAAAACACAATTCTTGACCGTAACAATGGGCGGGATGAACACAAAACAGTTTCAAACACACAAAACACCAGTTTGTTTCAAAAGCGTTCACTTTCATTCATAGTTCGAGAATTAAGTTTTCGGAATTGTTTTCCGATTTGTAAATAAATGTTTGTGACGCAACTGCAGTGGCTGCAGATGCGTGCGCAGCCGAGGAGAGTTCCTTACTGAATGCGGAGAGACGGTTGTGTGACCATTACGTTCCTTCAGAACTCTGCAGTTGTAAAACTGCTAATTTGCAGGAAATACGTTTACAAGGTTAGTCTTTTCTAGCACTCTGGCGCTATAAACTCTTTATTGCACACAAATTAAGAATAACAATAATAATAGGTACAGATTTTTGGAAAATGTACAAAGGCGGCCTTATTCGCTTAAAGCGATCTCTTCCAGGCAACATTTCAGAAGGAAAATATGAAAGACATAGCGACAGAGTATACCTGGGGCTGTACCCAGATGTAACAATTTGCCAGAATCTGTTGTATCTGCCACAACAATAAAAATGTTTAAGATCAGACTAAACAATTTTTTCGTAGAAAATAATCAAGTCCAGCACCCGAGCACCAGCTATAAGCTGCTTTTCCATTTAAAATAAAATAAATAAACAATAAATAAACACAAATTTGTTGATTAAGATATCACTGCTTCTAATATCTATGCCTACATATTATAAAACGCAATGTCTCCCTGTCTGTTTATCCGTTACTGTGTTTATAACTGGAGAATCACTTATCATACTTTTTTTTTCCTCGTTTCCTGGTTTAAGATCTACAGTTAGTCTTGAGACTTTTATTAGATGGGTGCTAAGGAAGTGGGTGTGTAGGTGCTGCATTCAGTAACGCAGCTTCCTTCATGGGTTCACTATTGTTTGAGGAGGGGCTTCCGCTTGAGCCTGTGGAGGCTGCTGGTTGCGTCCAGCAGTTCAGCAGCCAGCTGGTTTGGGTGAGCTGCAAGTCGCTCCTTGTAGCGATTGTTCCGAATTTCTTCTTTAATTGTTGGTTTCTTGAGATATTCAGGAATCTCGGTGTTTCTTGTAAGACATGGAGCACATACTAGGGTTCTCAGGATTATCAAACTTACGCGTTTCTTTTTAACTTCATATATATGTTCCCTGGCAAGGTTTTAGTATATATTTTGTTGTACATGATTAGGTAACCCACGCAAGCGAAGCCGCGGGCACATCTAGTCTACCATACAAAAGAAAAATAACGTATATCGAAAAGGCACATTAATTTAAAATCCTACACATCTCGCAGAAAAATTAATAACATGGCCACACCGAACCGTGAACCTGAGAACGCCGAGTTCATTTCAAATAATCCATTCTCGACCCCGTTCTCAACTATCCCTATTCAACGCCCCTTGTTAGAGAGAGACCACTGTCGGCGCCAAATTCATGAATAGAGGAATAGGCAGCTTCCCTCCAAAAATATCTGTCAAATAAAGGCGAAACTAAGTTGTACGAGTACCTCTCTTTCTAATATAAAGAGAGGTGCTCTTTCTAATTTTTTTTATAGTACGTTTCCAATAAAAAATATTATAGCACGCCAGAGGTTGTAGGTTCGATTCCCACACTGCGCCGTCTACTTAAATCTAAAAAGCGGCACGAACCATGAATGTGATAGATTTTACAGGAATAATAAGAATCCTATTAACATTATAAACGCGAAAGTTTGTAAGTATGGATGGATGTTTGTTACTCTTTCACGTAAAAACTACTGAATGGATTTTAATGAAACTTTACAATAATATAGCTTATACATCAGAATAACACACAGGCTACAATTTATAAAGATATTGTGTGAATTGTCCAAAATATCAAGTAAGTAGGAAAAAATCTACCATCTGCGAGCTATTCTGGCGTGCGGTGCCAAAACCGCTAGAGTTACACATATGTAATGTATGATGGAAATGTTTATCTTAAATAGTCCAACAAAAAAGCCCGCCACAGTATATATCTATATCTTATGTGTAAGGACAGAGGGATATTTTAATGTTTGGATGTTTGTTACTCAATCACGCTTCAACCACTGGACGGATCGGGATGAAACTTGGCACACATATAGGTTAGGTCCTGGAATAAGACATAGGATAGTTTTTATCCCGAAAAACATCCCATTCCTACGGGAAATACATAATAATTTGTGATGTTAAGTTGTCCACGCGGACGAAGTTAATGTTTTTAAAAATCATAAAGGGGCAAATGTTCGTATGATGAATATGAATGTTTGTACCCAAGTCTTGGATGTTTGTATATTTATTTAAGTATGTGTATCCGTTACCTAGTAACCATAGCACAGGCTCTGCCTAGTTTGGGACTGGATAATTGGTGTGAATGTCTGAGATATTATTATTATTAAGTACAGATACACTGAAAACACACTAACGTTAACAACGCCCCGGACAAATTTTCAAGCCAAAAAGAGTTTTTTTTTCATAGTGCCTCCTCCCATGGAGCGCCCCCTTTTGTACACTCCCTATATTTTTTGACATTTAGATACTGTTTTTTTTTTCAGCTAGCTTTTAGCTGCAGTAGTTTTATACTTATCCGACGGACAGATAAACAGACAGCTTCACTGATTTGTTGCTGGAAGTTAGTTGCGCCGTTTATTCTCGATAGCGCTAACACCTTTATAATATTTCTACCCAAAGGTTGTCTGGAAGAAATCGCTTAAAGCGATAAGACCGCCTAAATTGTAGTATTTGCAACTTTTATAAACTTGTGACTGTATTTGATTGTGTAATAAAGTGTATTGTATTGTATTGTACCTCCCAACAAGGACACTGAGCAAAAGCTATAAAATAGATCTATAGCAGGGGTATAGCGGTGTTAGTTCAGTGTGTGTATTTAGTGTCAGCTGGGCTGGAAAGCGTTCGGAAAACTGTGTCGAGACTTCACGTCGCCCATTCCACAATGTTCAAAGACAAAAGTCTTTAATCAGTGCGTCCTGCCTGTCATGACCTACGGTGCAGAAACGTGGACACTGATGGTGGGCCTGATACACAGGTTCCAAGTCGCTCAGCGAGCTATGGAGAGGGCTGTGCTCGGGGTTTCTTTGAAGGATTTGGATTCGTAATGAGGAGATCCGACGAAGAAAGAATATAGCCGAAAGAATTAGTAAGCTGCAGTGGGCGACATATGTCGCAGAACTAACGGCCGTTGGGGCAAACGGGTTCTGGAGTGGAGACCGCAGATCGGCACGCGCAGGGTGGGACGCCCCGCCGCCAGGTGGACCGACGACCTGAAGAAGGTGGCCGGTAGCGGCTGGATGCGGAGAGCAGGGGACTTGGTGTGGTGGCGTTTATTGGGGACAGCCTATGTCCAGCAGTGGACGTCTAAGGGAACCTACCACCGATATACGTCTATTATGGATTATTAGATTACGCAGCAAAATACATAGATGCATATTTCGTCATTGTGCTAAATGACGTATTTAAATGTACCAAGTGTCATCATCAGCCTATATACGTCCACTGCTGGACACAAGCCTCCCCAATAGAATGCCACTTTTGGTATGTCTATGTAGGGTTTGCCACAATCACCAAGCTTGGCAGGCGGATTCGTGATCGCAGTAATATCTTAATATATACAGGAGAACGCTGCTGCCCGTCCCTGGTGCAATCCCTTAGTCGCCTTGACGACACCCACGGGAAGATTTAGGGTGGCCGTGTTCTACGCCGGGAACCACACGGCATAATGTGTCAAGTACATATTCGGAACCCAAGCTTATGTAACTGACAACGATCTCTATGTACTACTAGATGGAGCGTTCCAAACAATCGCTTTGTTCCACGCAAGTAGCCACAACTCTTTCACATTCACAATCAAACTTGTGCAGTTACTACGCAGAACATTTAATTATTACTAAATATTGACGCTACGGTTAAATAATGTCAATATTTAGTAAATAATTAAATGTTCTGAGTAGTAACTGCACAGGTTTCAAAGTGAATGTGAAAGAGTTGTGGCTACTTGCGTGGAACAGAGCGATTGTATGGAACGCTCCATCTAGTAGTACATAGAGATCGTTAGTAACTGACCCAATATTAAAATGCTAACGAATCTGGCAGCATGCCTGCCTACCCCCACTTGAAACTCAATGACACTCCCACAGCTTCGAACCCACGGCTTTCAGTCTCAAGTCCCGCATCGACAACACTTCCTTCACTATAGCTAGCACTAACTACGTATATGACGTAACTCGACGTCGTCAGCACTGCAGATACTTCACGGAAGTTATAATATTCCAACGATCTCTATGTACTACTAGATGATGCGTTCCAAACAATCGCTCTGTTCCACGAAAGTAGCCACAATAAATGTTCTGAGTAGTAACTGCACAAGTTTCATTGTGAATGTGAAAGAGTTGTGGCTGCTTGCGTGGAACAGAACGATTGTTTGGAACGCTCCATCTAGTAGTACATAGAGATCGTTGTAAGATTCACATTTACATTATTTAGTCACGAATAATTCATCAATATATTATCCCAGTCTTTCCGTGGGTAAGGGGAGCGTATATTAAGATCATTACTGCGATCACCAATCCGCCTGCCAAGCGTGGTGATTATAGCAAATCCCCCAATGGACAGCCCACCAAGTGTCTTCTATTGGGGAGGCTTATGTTCAGCAGTGGACGTATTTCCGCTGATATCCTACTAATATTATAAACGCGAAAGTTTGTAAGTACGGATGGATGTTTGTTACTCTTTCACGTAAAAACTACTGAATGGATTTTAATGAAACTAAAATAATACTCGTATATCTTATACATCAGAATAACACATAGGCTACAATTTATAAAGATATTGTGTGAATTGTCCAAAATATCAAGTGAGCAGGAAAAAATCTACCATCTGCGAGCTATTCTGGCGTGCGCCACAAAATTATAATTTTAATGTCATAATGTTAGTTATTTTCTACGCCACGCTAATATAAGCTACTCGAAATACTAATCCTGCGCAGACGAAGTCGCGGGCACCAGCTAGGTCACTCATAAAGCCATCTTTGAAATCAGATTCAGACTTAGCTTAAAGTAATGGCAAAGAATACTTTTACTACGTACAGAAGTGACGCTCCCCTCTCCCCCCCCCCCCCCCCACGATAGTCATACGTCGCCCGCAAAGTAGAAGTACGGCTGGGGGTACGCCACAGAAATCCTACCAAGATAGAACGGTTAAAACATTTGTTCAGTTCCGCGCGTGCCGATTTTCGGACACAGCGCGCCCCTTCCGCGCGCTCTTTATGCGTCGCGGTCACGTTTCTAGTGAGGAGATGCAATTATGCAGTTACAAACCGCGCAATATGGCATTTTTGCAGATTTTTTATCGATGTTTACCATACTTGATGTACATTCTGTTGGTAACCTAATAAATAAAATAAATAATTGTATCTCCTCACCAGAAACGTGACCGCGACGCATAAAGAGCGCGCGGGAGCGGCGCGCTGTGTCCGAAAATCAGCACGTGCAGAACTGAACAAATGTCTTAACAGTTCTATCTTGGTAGGATTTCTGTGGGGTACCCCCAACCGTTTTTGTACTTTACGGCGACGTAACCCGACTTTGACTCGGCGAGAAACGAGTAAGCATTTGATACTTTCATAAAATATATATGTTTCATCCTGTATGCCGATAACATTATTGTAAAGAACTTAGTACTTGACAAAAGGTAGGCATTGTTCTGTTCGAGTGTTTGTACTATTTAATATCACATCACATACCATCATATGATTAATATTAGCGTTGCGTCATCTCTTATGAAATACCTATTTAATTTATATAATCATCAGGTTATTTTTGTCTCCGCTGCAGGAGCACAAACCTCTCTCATCTGCCGGAGACAGACGGAGGATTCGGCCTACACTCCCCGCGCTGGCTAGACGGGTTGGGGAGGCCTGATTGATGTTTTATAATGTATTCCCT
The DNA here is from genome assembly GCA_947086405.1 of Esperia sulphurella. Classification (NCBI taxonomy): domain Eukaryota; kingdom Metazoa; phylum Arthropoda; class Insecta; order Lepidoptera; family Oecophoridae; genus Esperia; species Esperia sulphurella. The sequence continues at coordinate 8,762,097 of OX352282.1, forward strand.
TAGTCGCCTTGTACTACATCCACGGGGAGAGTTGGAGTGGTCCTATTCTACTCTACCGGAAACCACACGGCAATTTCATTTATATATATATAAAACTTCAACAATTTTCCCGTTACTGCGTCATAGTTTTTTTATTTTCCGCACGTGTTCTTCTCTGATAATTGTTGGTCGGAGACATGGTTTGTGCGCTGTTGGCATTAATTATCAGCCTGAAAGAGTCCACTGTTGGACATAGGCCTCTCCCAAGGCGCACCATGGGACTGTTGGAAAAAAATTGCTAAAGTAGTGTTTACTTTTAATTAAAATTTTCATTTGCCCCGGTGCCAGGTGGACCGACGACCTGAACATGGACATTCCTTTGACGTCCATGTCGTGTCATTAATATGGACATTCCTTTCCACGGGATTTTCTTAATTGATTTAATGAAAACTTTGGGACTCTTAAATCAGATCAAATACTTAATATGTCTTATATTGTCCAAAAGTCCAAAATCTCCCAGACTATGTGGTCTCAGCTACATCAGAATACTCATTCAAGAATCACCTTGACCACCAGCTTAAAACTAAAGCATTAATTAAAGGTTAACAGGTTTGACTTGTGATCGTTGACCTTGTGATTATATTTTGGTCATATTCTATATGCATGTATCTGAACTGGTATATTTACATACATATATACATAATGCTCACGCCCTGGTCCCAGAGGGGTAGGCAGAGACGATGCATGGCCACTTTGTGCGATCCAACGTCACCAACGATCAACAATATAATAGTCTTTAAATTGACACTTGTAGCACTGATTTAGAATAACTGTCTAGTCTGTTATTTAAAGTTTTCACTGAGGATCACTGTCCCTTCTTCTCTAGTCAGATCCACATATTTCCTTAAATATATCCATCTCATCTTTTCCTTGTTCTTCCCTTATTCCGTTTTCCATTTCTTGGTAGCCATTCAGTGACCTTCTTTGCCCATCCTTTTGTTCTCCATTGCAGATATAACCTGCCAATTCCATTTTAATTTCATATTCTTAAACATACATCACTTATTTTTGTTTACTTTCTAATGGTCTCATTTCTAACCTTTTCAGATAATTTTAGTCCTACCACACTTCTCTCTTTCTTATACATATTGCTGTTAGACTCATCTTCAATTCAGTTCCATCCACAGAGCAATACACAAAAATATGAAGTTGTTGACAATTCAATGTAACACCCTCGTTGGCCACAACACGCTCAATAACGGAGTCGCAAGGAATAAGTTGCCCCCTCAGTGAACACTTTGAAAAACAGACTAGACAAGTTCTTCAAAAACCACAAGTTCAGATATAGGCATACCAATAATTTGCTGCTTACGAATGCTATCAAATAAGTCAGCAGCATTTTGCCAATGTTACTGTTAAGAAAAACAAAACTCATACATAAATGTAATAAATTAACTTACCTGAGGAACTTGCGTAGACTTCCCGCATCCTGTCTCTCCAATAAGTACCAGGGTCTGATACTTCTCAAGGAGGTACAATATGTGATTCCTGTACTGGAACACAGGCAGCTTTTGTCTTTGCGCCTCTAGTGGCAAGTGATGGTATCTGTTGTATACGAAATTAGTCCTGGAGTCCGTGTCAGCGATCAGAGCGGAGTCAACGTTAGGATTTACTAACGTTTCTATGGATCCATCTTTATTTCTTGACGGGTATAGTGCGTCATCCCCTAAAACAAATGATCATGTATATATTTGTGACAACTGTTTTCTGGCATTTCAGCCAGGGAGACAGCAGTGGGGAAAGGCAGAATGACATCTCAGTTCACTGCTATTTGAGTGGCTGTAATTTTGAAATGAAATATATTTATTGTGGATCATAGGTATATTAAGGATTACATGTCATAGTTAGAGCTCAGCTATGTCCCGCCACGTGGGCACACAACATTGTGTTGCAGTAAAGCATGCATTTAAAAACAAAGTTACAAAAAAAAATTAAGAGTTATACAAATTGAAACCTTAAATTGAACTGTCACAAAGAATCACAATTTTATCTAATTGCCTTGCTCTATTTTGGGTCTGGCTTGCAGTTCACTTTTAGCACTAGGGGTGGCTAGCTTGAAGGTTCACCCTATAATCATGTAACGTATAGTACATTACATGTACACCCCTAGTACTAAAAGTGAACTGCAAGCCAGACTCAAAATAACAGAAAGGTTGGTACAGTAACACCCCGTTAGACGCGGTCTCGGTTTTACGCGAATTTCCAATTTCGCACTTAAATGCCTCGCTTTAGATTTTTGATTTGATTGGTTTTTTTATTTAAAAAATATTATATTACATATGTTTTTTTTCTCTTAGGCCATCCTACTGAAACCACTGGGTTTATTCGTGGTGGTTGCTACTTGTACAATCTTATTCTATTCATAACTTAACTTGAATGGAGACCATCTAGGTCGCATTGCTGCTCACCATAGCAACTTTTACTACTATTTTTTACTTTTATACCCCTTCATAGCAACTTTTCGCGCATTGCCCCCCATGTATGTATGTCAACTTGTCTTTGGTCGCAGGACTTCCCACTTTCTCTGACCACGAGGAATTTCCTCAAAGTAGGACTTTTTGTCTTTGGAAATTCCTTCTTTTGTTTTACAATAACGTAAACGAAACGCAACCCAGAAGAAATTTTTTTTCGTAAAACAAATGCAAATGCTGCACAATATGTTTTTAAAATTAAAGTATTTATTTGCATTTTGTACTGACTCTTAGCTATGTTTAATCGCAAACTCCTATATACGCGAATTTCACGAATACGTACAGATTTTTGGAAAGTGTACAAAGGCGGCCTTACCGCTTAAAGCGATCTCTTCCAGGCAACCGTTGCCAAAGAAAATAAGAAATACATAGCGACAGAGTATTACAGTTGAAAGAAAAGAAATTTATAAAGAAAAATATTTCAAAATTACAAACAAACTCAGTAGATGAGTTCCTGAACATGTATAATTTGATTAATCTTTAAATTTGTAAATATTTTAAAAATATGATGATGATGATAAAGTAAAGGAGTAGGCCATCCGGGGTTTATGACTTCGTCTGTTTCTATTCATTGCATCAGAGTGAATGAAAGTAAGCACAACAAGTCTTTTCATGGTGCCCCTTTTGTACACACTGATTCACATTTATTTAACTCTATTTTAAAGCTGGTTAGAAAAAGAAGCACTTATGACAAGTGGAGCAAGCTAACAAACAGACCCTGGGACTATACTGGACGAGAGTGGCACAAAACACTGGAGGGAATTGGAGTAGGCCTATCATCATCATCATCATCAGGTTATTATTGTCTCCACTGCAGAAGCACAACCCTCTCTCATCTGCCGGAGACAGACTGATGATTTGGCCTACACTCCCCGCGCTGGCCAGACGGATTGGGGAGGCCTGATTGATGTTGTATAATGTATGTAAGAGGAGGCCTATGCCAGAAGACAAATCCTTATTATTAAGACAAATAATTTTGGAAATAAAGGCTATTATTATTATTATTATTATGTATTGACTGACGTTATAACGTTGTCCCACTTTCAATAGTTTACACGCACACACAAACTTGTATGGAGAGGTTAGTGCTCCTGTTACAGTAGTAGGTGATTAAAAGTGACCCCTTTCACGAATTCCAACCGAAAACTAATAAAAGTGGAGCGGGGATACGCGTGCTCAATCAAAACAAAAACATAACCTAAAAACCGCAAGTCTACTTACGGAAAACACTATATAGCTTCCAAAAGCGCTTCCATAACTGATTATCAACGTAAGACAAACAAACAGGCTTTAAAACTGTAAGCGAAAAGCAATAGATTTAATAGTTTTGGTTACCTGGTCGTACGAACTTCGGTCTTTGCCCAAACATTTTGGAAACAAGGAAACCACACTAATACATTCTTAGACAGAAGAAATTGTTATCATTCACCTATGTTAACATATTAAAATAATAGATAGAAGTTAAAACATTTGCAATGTTACACAAATTAAATCGCAATGTTATTTGCAAACAAATCATACATCTGTCAAATTGCGGTTGATTTACATAACATGAGACTACAATGAAAAAAATAGACAGAGATCACAGTTAACATTGCCTCAGTGCTAATTCTTTTCGACGATTCATTTAGCGCATCATATTCATTGTACAAACACAACTGTCACAGTACAGTACAGTAGGGGGTTCGTGAGGGTTGCTCCCGTTTTATGGAGAATAGTTAGGGATACGCAAAAAAATTAAAGTATCGATACTGTACTCGATACCAGTATCGCATCAAAAGTATCGATGCCGACGATAGTATCGAATCAAAAGATCGATACTACTCAGTATCGAGTACTTTTTTATCAGCTTAGAAACCGTGTCTCAAAATTAATAGTTTAAAAAGTACGATACCAATAATAATATTCTGTCTCTATTTATTTATTACAATAAACATTAATGCTAGATGTAAATATGGTTATTTTTTAAACCCCTAATCTTTATCACTGCAATCAGACCAAAATCAGACTTATAAAGTAATTTGTCTCCATACAACGACATCATATTTTAATAAGATAGGGGTTTCCCCTAAACCTATCTATCCCGACCAAGAGGGTCATTATTCATCAGCAAAGCAAGAAAGAAGAGAACGGTAATAAGATGACATTTTTTACACGCGTACGGAGCTAGCGCTGGCGTATTCTCATCCCTGGCGCTGGGCGATTCGCAAAACAAAGTAGATCTGGTATCGGTGCACCAAAAGTATCGAGCATGTGACCAAGTATCGATACCTAGTCAAGTATCGTAACAAAAGTATCGAGTACGAAAATACTTAGTATCGTATGGAAAGTATCGATACTACTCAGGTATCGATACTTTTTACGGATCCCTAAGAATAATTTATTGCGTATTTGTTTTTTTTCCAAAATAATGTGTTTTCTTTGGTGTTTAGTAGACATAGTATATTATGCAACAGATATCTGTGCGTGTGTACACTATGAAGGAAACAAAACAAAAACATGATTAAGCTGCTCTTAATGCAGTGAACTTCCTAACCTCAAACTTTACTAAAGCTCACTATCAACGTTAGTAAGGGAAGTCTGTGAATATGGACCAGCGTTGTTTTGTGGCACTCTGGTACTGATAATAATAAATAGAAAATAAAAAAATATCATGATTAGACTGATGGCATTTTTGCCAATGTCTTAAAACAAACAAAAAAGACAGTAACCAGGAGAGGTTGTGCCCGCGTTTTTTGGAGAACTGTTGTGTATTTATTTGTTGTCACAAAATTATTTGATTTGTGCTTTTATACCCGCGACACGATGGAGCCATAATCTTAAATTGGAATTGGAACCCGCGACGGAACGGAGACGGTGTATGCGTTTGGGGTGAGAGGCAGTTTGTTTGTTTGTTTGTTTGTTTGTTTGTTTGTTTGTTTGTTTGTTTGTTTGTGCAAACCAATGTTTTTAGTCTGAGGATTTCAGTGTATATAAGGTTATTAAAATTCAGACAACCGACAGTATAATATTACACGAGCGAGATACAACAATTATTGGGGCTCAGTATTGGGGTATTTTATATATATATATATATATAGGTTTGTCTCTTTTATTCGTATGGGATTGGTCTTGCGCGAAAGAGTCAGATAAGTGAGACCTATGGCCGGATGCCGCGGAAGTTCAAAATAATATTTTAATTGTAAATATTATGTGTTAATGTGCAAGACGGTGCACCAGGTCTTCGGAATATAAGCAGGACGGAGTAAACTTAGGAAAGGAGAATGGTCAAAAGTGGGCCTAAGATGCGTCTTTATCATTCATGTACCAAAAATATTGGTCTGAATTATGAATCCCCTCCATTTTTTTTAAAGCTAATGGAATAGGGAGTTTAAAAATAACATAAAATAAAAACATTGATTGATTTCCGCCAGCCGACCGGCATCTTTTCAACTAGAGTAGTGAAAGCAGAATTAAAATCAATATATATTTATAATCGATATTTGTCAACCATTGTTGATACTGCCTTTCAGTTACTGGCGCGATAATCCACTCATCACGTTTTTCATTTACTGACTGGAAACTCGGTATTTAAACTGATTTCAAGTAATACACACGTTCTTAAAAGATATTTATGAAAATATTGTTACGTAACAGAAATATCGATTATTCAATTCGTTAAATCGATTTAGTAGAACCTCACTATTGATTAGCACTATGGTTTCTTACTGTGACGTCATATCCCATATGGTGTCAACAGCTGTTTTGTCTCCTTTTGTTTACATTATGTATTTGGGTGAAAAAATCTATTTTAACGAGTCTAATGTAGTGTCGAACGCAATATACCGTCGCACCAAACTATGACATCAAGATTGGGAACGGTTAATCGTGGCCATATACCCACGGTGTTGTGAAAACTGTGCGCCAACGAAGATTTCATTCCAAGTAAGATTATTCAATTTTCCCACTATATAGTTTAACGATTTTCTTTTTACAATAATCCTTAGTATTTTGCCTGTATTTTGACGACAATTTGATCCAGACGCAAGGTTCAAAGTTTAAGGGCAAACTCCCATACAATTTTGTTCATTCTCCTTTATGTTCATTTTTGTATATATCGGATCTACATAGTAGAACTAATAAGAAGAAGACGTCATGTAGGTATACAAAGTTTTAGGATATTTTACCACCGACCGTCTGGATCCCATCCAACGTCAGGGCTGGGATGGTGTCCAAACTGAGAAAGATCCAGCCAAGGGTGAGGTGCGGAAGACCTCACAAAAATAATGTACCTATACTTCGGCTTCGTCCGCGTAGGCTTCGATATTTACACATCTTCATTGCTTTTAACGATTAATTTGGTTTCCCGTCGGAATGAAATGGATTTAGGGATAAAAGCCATCCTTAAGAAGACACACCAACGACGCATTCCCTGAAAATAGAAAAAAAAACTTAAAGCTAAATCAATAAAACTTAAAAACTAAATTATTAAAAAGAAATATTATGTTTATTCAACTTATATACTAATCTACTTACCTTATGTACTAACCTGGTAGCTCTGCGTAGCTGCACGTCACCATAGCTACTTGATGTCATAAATAAATAAAATTACCTACAAGCACAAAGGACCCCCCCCCCCCCCCCCCCCCCGAGGGGTCTCAGGTTAAGTAATAGAACACATTTCGATCATTTTTTGAAATTTTTGTCTGTTTATCTGTTTGTGCGCGCATCACTTACTAACTAACTAAACGAAACTACTGAGCCGATGTTGATGGACTTTTCACAGAAACATAGTGCTTAATTCGGTGTAACATGTAGGCTTTATTTCAATGCAATCGATCCAGTCAATCAAAAGTTGTGAATTTATAATTTCGAAAACTCGCATACACTGCTTTGGTATACAACACGGACGGAATTTGTGAGCGGTAGCGGAAGCGGGTATGGTACCAATGTAATGTATGTAAGTTTTTGAAAACTATAAATTCTCATAACTTTTGATTGAGTTAGCCGATTAAGATGAATTTGTTGGTATACAACAAAGTAATGCGCGGCGGAATTTGATTACGATGGATTACTTAGGAGGACTACATTTGGAGCGACGAGGGTAAGAGAGAAAGAGGTTTGAGGGGAGGGTTGAGGAAAGGGTTGAGGGGAGGGTTGAGAGCAGAGTTGAGGGCTGGGTTAAGGGGGGTAGATGCGGGAGTGGGAGCGGAAGCTGGATCTGGACCTGGACCGGGAGCGGGAGTGGGAGTGGAAGTGGGATTGAGAGTCTGAGTGGAAGTGGAAGTGGGATAGGGAGCGGAAGTGGGAATGGGAGCGGATCCTGTAGTCCACGCGAGCGGAGCCGCGGGCAAAGGTAGTTCATAAATATGGTTGCAACCCATTTTTTGCGAACAGAAATTAAAAAATATATAATTTGGCTCATATTTGTCTTTATTAATACGACGCTTGCCACGTAACGCCAAGAGTGCATAGGTACCTATAATTAAAAGTAAAAAAAATATTATCAAGAAGAAAAAACTCTCAGTTTTCAATCTGCTGACGATATGTGCGTCAGTGTTGCCACCTGCGAGTTTAAAAAGCGCTAAACGCTGCGCGCTATATTGGAATATAGCTCGAAAAAGCGCAAGATTTTCCTAGAGGATATTGACTACGTGACGAAAACGTCCACCCGTATATTGTTAGGTTAGGTTAAATAAAAAATAAATAAACAGAATACAAAATGATATTTATTACTCATACCTATCCACGCGGTTTACTGACCTATGGGAGGCAGTATAGTTTGTCTATCATGTTTTCGTTTCTTCCCATGCAACCGAGGTAATTGAATTGTAAGCTGGGTTGGGTTGTCAGTTAACCTCTATGGCAATGGATTTGATGGTAACCCAATGGATGGATTGTATTGCAAAGGATTGTTGGTCTCATCCTTTGCTAGATTATTATATCTAGGATTGACCTGTGTATCATTTAGTTCTATGCCTGAATCAGTTTTACTGCTGATCGTTTTATCAAATGTATTTTTTATATCTTCGATTTTCATGTTCGAATTTAAGTCCTGAACAATCTTTAACTGCTCGTCTAAAAATGTATTATTATCGTTAACTATTTTAGCTTTAACAAAAGCTCCATCTCGGGCTACTAATGCTTGTATATCATCTTTATTGTAATCTTTTAAATCTTCTGGAACTTCTGTAATATTTGATATTGGTAATAATTCTTCGTATAATTTCATTGGATCTATCCTCAAATATGGATTTTCCATTAATACATTTTTGGAATGATTTAAGAACTCCGTGTAAGGTAATCTGTATTTAACAACGTAGTATGGCTGGTATACTATAGGCTCGCGGTGTCGTTTAAGCAAGTATGTTAGTTCAATTATATCGTTCTTGTCGAGTGCTACGTTCAATTTATGGAGATTGGTCACATCTAGCCACCGTTGCGAATCAAGTTTGTTACCTACTGCGTAATTTACACGTTGTTCATAATTTAAATCTGATTTTAATGTGTTTGGCATTACAAATCCAAGATATTGCTTTTGATTGTACGAATGTGGGGTATTACGGTAGATATTGGACAATCCCTTTTGAGGGTTATCAAGATTTCCAGTAAACGGATGATACAGATTTTGACCACTATTAGGGCTCAAAATATTAATAGGTTGCTGATTTACTGGGGTGCTGCCTTTTACAGGATTATTAAGGAGAAATTGATTAAAGTTTTGACCATTAAGATTGAGAGTATCAGGATTCTGTTGATTTACAAATCCTTGTGAATTTAGCAGTCCGTTGGGAGTTTTAAAATGTTGTTGGTAGTTGAGTGTTTGAACATGTTTGTACTCATTTGGTAATACTCTCTGACTACTAATACTTTGTATTAGATTCGGATTTAGGCTGCCCATAACATTTAACGTCTGTCTATTTTGACCATTAGGTTTAAAATTTCCAAAACTTCCTTGTTGGATTAAATCTTGGTCCCTACTATTTGGTTTTAGATATGGTAGACTTGGATTGTTCCTGTGTATAAGCATTTGAGTATATTGTCCCAATAAGTTAGTATTGCTTGGATATTGGTCGGGATATTCATTTGTGTTAAAGGCACTGTTTTGTGTATTCAGATCTTTACTCTGAAGATTTACATTTTGGTTTTGATTATTTATAATACTCAATACGTCATGTTGATGTGGTTTTAAATTAATATTGTCTTGTGGTTGTACCAGGAGACCATCGGCATTCATATTATTTGGTCCACCTTGCTCAGATTTTTTGCTGTTATTATCTAGTGTTTGTTGTATATCGTTATACGCTGGTAATGAATTAGTTTTTACGAATTCATTCGAATATTTACCATAATTCGCATTGTCTATGACAGGGTTTACTAAGTTGTTCTCATCAGGGTTATTAGGGTCTTTATTTAAAAATATGAGATTATTTCTAGACAGATTTAAGATGTTGGGATAGATTAAACTAGTATTACCATTACTTATGTGGTTGTTTAGTGGAAGAATACTGTTATCCATTAATAAATTAGTTGATGTGTTATACAAATTGTTTTTATTTTTCAGTTTTTCTGTGACTTGATTGGCATTCGCTAGGTTTGACGTTAATTCATCTCGGACTGTTCTGTGTTTGGTACCAAAACTATCCCAAGGTGGATTGTAAATCGAAATTTTTTTGTTCAAGTTTTGAGGTACATTTAAAACATTGTGGTTCAGTTCAGAGTTATAAACCTCATTATCAGGTATTTGTCCACGGGAAACTAAAAGAGGTCGATTCGTGAAAACAGTTTGACTCTGTTTCTGTAATTGTCGTTGTAGATTCTGAATATTTGTAAGTACATTAACAGGGTTTTGTATAAATTGCCGGTTCAGTAAATACTGTGCTATGTAGGCGTTGGGGGCATTACGATTATTTAACCTTGACAGTGCGCCTTGGTAAGCATAGGGATTCACTATCCTATAGTTTCTTAATCGGGAATCATAAATGTATGGATTTTGTATGCCATATGTGTTTGGTGAAGGAATTCCGAACTCATTTGGCATGGGTACGTTATTACCGTCTTTACATATTGGATGGTTTGCTAACTGCATATATGCGTTATGTGCTATTTGTACCAGTTTGCTAAATGCCTCTCTACAGTTTGGTCTATTTACGCCTGGGAGTTTATATTGTTCTACCAAGTTTGCTTCCATTTTCTTTTTAAGCTCTTCTCCAAATGAACTTGGTCCAATTTGCTTCTCTTGAAAAGGTTCTAGTTGTTTTCCCTTTACTAATAGTTCTTCTAGATCCTTGAATTTATTGTACAGGTCATCATTTTGTAAACTACTTGGAGTTTCTTCTAAATACTTCTTAACTAAATCCAATACTTTGTTTACTTTTTCTACTGTTGGGTTTTCATTAGTTTTTAGGTTATTAGTTAGAGTCTTTAAGAGAATGTTCAATAATTTCAGTAGTACGCCAGAAGTTTCGCACTTAGTTGGTTCTTGATTCGTTGATACCGTTTCAAATTTAGGCAATTGCGGTTCCTGTATAAAATGAATTAGTGTTTAAATTAGCGGTTTCTTATATATACCGATTTCTGATATACCCCTCCAGATCTCAAAATATTTGGGGCCATACCTTTATTTTACAGCCAAGGTTTATTTTTCTGTCTGTCCGTTGGATGAATCAAAAACTCAACTAGATAAAAGCTAGTAGTAGAAAACTAGTTATTATAATGAGCTATTTTCCAATACATCTTACAAAAGAAAAAGTTCTAAAACTCTAAATAGATGACACTGACTATATGATCAATCAAATGATAAAGTATGCGATAGTGCTTGCATAAGTCCGTGAAGCAAGGCCATAACAAGTTTTGAAAAAACTAAAAAGCATTGAAAGTTATTCTTGGAGTTTTCGAGACGATTGATAATGACAGTTGAAATCAATGCACCGCCATCTATTGTCACTTTTAGCAACTAACATTAATACAAATTGGAAAAATTGCTCATTGTTTAATTTTACTGTACTTATATATTTACCATTTCTTGTGAAAACACTACAGACATGAGGCCAACACCAAAAAACACACAATAATACATTCTCATTATGTATCACCGACCAGACTTTGATGCTAATTCAGTTCCAAAGTACTTAGCTATGCACGATTTCTTTTAATTTAAAGTTTTCCAACGCTTTTACTATCGCGGTCCGAAGTGGCAACAAAAAATTATAACCAACCAATTGAGTTTTTATTTTTTAAGAGAAAGTTCATCTGGTATGGCTATCTTTATTTAATTCTAATAAAAAAATGTATTTACAAAGAATATTCACCACGTTTGTCTCTAGAGGCTATTTAATGGTTTTCTGATACCCAAAATGTATGATTCGTATAAAGTATTTTTTTGTATGACAATAACGTTATCATTACTGTAGTAGACTTGACGCGGATGTATAATTAATTACAGGGCGAGTTCGGCACTAAGTACACTTGCGTATTACGACACTACATGCCCATCCAATCCAGCCCATAATGACCGTACTATACGCCTTTTCATTTCGCTCATCCACTCGCTTCGATTGTTCAATTAGTAGTGCTATTTTGTAAAATACAAACTGGCTGGCTAGAGCACTAGCGACGTGAAGTGAGTTCCTTGTTCAATTCACTTCGATAGAGTTCTGGAATGTTTACAGAATTACCAATGGTTAGGTTTCAAAGTGAGTAAAGTCACTTGAGTGAGACTCGCACGTGAGTTTGTATTTTAGGGAATAGGACTACTGCACGCCCACTCAAACCCATATCGATGATCAAACCTCACGGTCTCAACTCCCATAGACTTGTGTTCAGTACACAAAATAACAGATGGCGCTAGCTGATTTAATCAAATAGTTGATGTCGTGGCATGCTAGATGGCACCAGTGGGCACTTGATTATCGACCTATTGGATGTATTTATGTAGTACAGACACGCGAAGTTTACGTTTTTATATATTAGATAGAAGATGATGACGTTGACTTGTCAATTTAAAAGTTACAAGCAAGACAGTTACATCATTATTGTATAATTTGTTACAAGTACCCATTTACTTACCTAGTTACCTACTGAAAAATCATTTAAAATTTATGTGAGCTAGCCAGGATATGTTAGGCGAGAAAGTAAGTGCGGCTTTCAGTACCATTTATACAGTTTCTTGTCATTTAATGCACTGTGACATCGATTCCGATACGATTGTATTTAGAAACATGGGAAATCGATGACTAATTATTATGCTATTTAATATGACTTCTATTGAACGTTTGTATTATGTACTTATTATAATTACCACGGTTTTTATTAGTTTCGTTTAAGTAATTGTTTAATACATAATAAACATATGAAATTATTATTTTTACATGATAAATTATTATGAAGTATATTACGTACTTACTATGAAGATTTTGTGTGTAACGAAACGTTTTCTATGTTTTCATTCGATTGGCAACACTGCCACTTGCCGTTCAATTTTTTCAATTTATACGAAGAGCACCTCGCTGTACTAAAATATTTTTATACTTCAAATAAACCAAAATCTTAACATATTTTTCACTTGTTTTTAAACATATATTATTTATTATATGTTTGTTAGTTAATGTATGTTATTTAACAGTTAAGTGGTCCTTCGAGTCGAATATGAATAATTTAATTAACCAGCGGAAAGCAATGCTAAAGTTTACAAAATGCAACATCATAAAATTTTTCATCATCATCATGTTACTTTTGTCTCCACTGCAGGAGCACCACCCTCTCTCATCTGCCGGAGACAGACGGAGGATTTGGCCTACACTCCCCGCGCTGGCCAGACGGGTTGGGGAGGCCTGATTGATGATTTATAATGTATTCCCTTAGTCGCCTTGTACGACATCCACGGGAAGAGTTGGAGTGGTCCTATTCTACTCTACCGGAAACCACACGGCAAGTATAAGTATAATAAATAAAAAAAATGTTTGTACTTGACACCAACTGTGAAACGTCAAACTTTTCAGTTTTTAAAACAAGGATTCTTAATGGTATTTCGCTACCTTTAACGAGTTTACCGACGCTTATACAAAATGTGTTCGAAATTCATTCAAACCACCGAAATACATCCACTGCTGAACATACGAGTAAGCCTGCCACTGTCGGTGGGCTGTACATCGGGGGATTTGCCATAATCACCACGCTTGTTAAGCGGATTGGTGATAGCAGTAAGCCTTGACGACACCCACGGGAAGAGCAGAGGACCTCACGGCAAACATAACTGTAGTAAAATTAGACGGGGAAAGTAAGTGTGGGCTTCCGTACAATTTACTGTTGACGTAAAAAACAGCAGAATATTTTAAAATACAGAACTGGGAAGTTAAAGCTCTTCGACTCCGCACACAATGTTTTTATGGCAACAGCTTTAGGTACCTTTCCAGCGTCTCGTAAATTTGTTTTTAAAATAAGAAGGTTGATGAATGTGTGTGAGGGTAGTTAATAATCTAAGGTGTGAGGCGAGTGAGGTGTGTCAGAATTGCGCAAAGAGGCGATACGTCGTCTCTCCGGGACCAAGGCATGAGCATTATGTATGTACGTAATGAGATAAAAGTGAATTTATAGGAATAGGAAATACCTAAATGCAATGAAACATAAATACGAGAATGATCTGATCACATGCAGTGTTCACTAGTGAATTCAAACATTAGCAATTTCAAATTATTTATTTAGCAAATGTATGTGTGGCTGTAAGTACAGTATAGTAATTAAAAACCAGTAAAATACAGTATACAATATAAAATCAGAATTATAAATCTTGTCTGAATATATCGGACTTTTATCTCATTCAATATAACAAATATTTATTACGGATTAAAAAAAAAAATGTGCACAGAGTAATTTTGCTTTTCAGTCAGTTTGCAACGCCATCAGAAGCAGAATTAAGGCCTTAACAGACTCCTTAAAATTGCTTTTAGTTTTGGGGACTGAAAAACATCGGTATTTATGCTCTTTCCCAGATCAGATACAAGCTTAACGTAAAAATTTCTTGATGTATCTTTAGTTGCATGCTCCTCGAATTTGCGTATCGCTCTCATAACCATGTTATCAATTAGGTTTATTATTGATTCATCAGGTATGTGATTTGCCTTTAAGTGGAAAATAACTTTTTTCATAACTACATTTAGAAATTTCAGTGCTGTTTTTAAATTACTAAAATTTACTGCACGTTGTCGTTCTCTTACAGGGCGCAGGACTTCAGACGGGGGTAGTTGATAATGAGGTTTGTTAGCTTCAGATAGTCCATCCCAGTAAAAAGTTTGTTTTACAAATTCGGGTGATTCTTGTTCAACAGTAATAGATTTGTCAATTAAACGGCTTTTGTCACTATTCCTTCTATTTAAGTTTATTAATTCAGATCCGCCTGGATTTTCTTCTGCGCTCACATATTTAAGATGCATAGTCTGTAAAAGTAAAGCCTACTATTAAACTTAATTAGAAAAAATATATATTAGGATTATCTCGTTGTGTCAGTCTGTTAGTATAAAAATATTTTTTAATTGGTTACAAAAAGTAAATTAAAATATCCACGACATTACGTAAATATTGCTCCATGGGAATTATCAAAATAGAACGTTATCTATACATATAATAAAAGAGTAGAAAAAACAAAAGAAACGAGAATCTGTACATTGAAGATAAAAAAAAATTCACTTCCTAGACATTACTTAAAATCAGTAGAGTCCAAAAATATAATTAAAAAAATTCTTGTCTGTCTGTATGTATGTATGTACGGGCTAATCTTGGAAACTGCTGAACAGAATTTGACGGCGTTTTCACTGTTTAATAGCTTTGAGTTCGGGACTCATACTGGTATAAGTCATATCTCAATAAAATGTCAGGAGGCTGATATACAAGTTGACCTCTCATTTCATATCATTTGTACGAAAGTGTAGTTCAACATTACTGGTCGTTGCAAAAACTTAACAGAGAGTGACAGAGAGGTTTTAAAGCTCATTTATAGTATTATTTACTTATTTTAGATGTTGTATTCCAGGGTATTTCCAAAAGACTTGATATAAAAAGTTTGTTATTCTGTTTAGGGGCCTTTATTAGATAGACAGACAATACAGTTGGATAGGATCACTTTCGATCGTTCACATCTCGAGATCCGACGAATAACGAGTGTGACCGACATAACCGAAAGAATTAGTAAGCTGAAGTGGCTGTGGGCGGGTCACAACCGTCGCAGTACCGACGACCGTTGGGGCAGATGAGTTCAAGAGTAGAGACCGCAGATCGCCACGCGCAGGGAGGGACGCCTCGCCGCGGCCAGGTGGATCGACGAACTGAAGAAGACCGGAAGACCTGAAGGGGACCGGGTGTGGCGGCGTTCATTAGGGAAGGCCTATATCTAGCAGTTTGACAGGCATTTTGCTGTTGCAAAATAGATGTCAAGGATAAAGGAGGGTTTTCAACGTAGTGGGAAGGGGGTGGGGAAGGAAAGACCGAAGGGCTTATTGAAAGAGGGAATAGGAAATATCACCTGCGATTTTTTTTTAATACAATAAATCTCATTACTTCTTGCACAATATTTAAAAAAAATGATATAAATAATTATATGATGATCTTTTAATTCATGACAAACATGAAGTAATGTCAGCTTTATTTAAAACTAGCTGTGCTCCCGCTCCCGCTCCCACTCATACTCCCACTCATACTCCCGCTCCCACTCCCACTCATACTCACACTCAATAGTACCGAACATTTAAAATTATACTTATTTTTTAAATTGCATACTAACCTTACCTATTATATAACCTTACATAACTTTTGATTGAGTAAACCGATTGCGATGATATAAAGCCTATATGTTACTGTGAGGTCTTCCGCACCTCACCTGCGGCTGGATCTTCCTCAGTCTGGTCACCAGCCCTGACGTCGAAAACGATCAGCCGTTAATTCTGAATCTTAGGTCGCTGGTAACATATCCGAAAACCTTTGTGTATTTAACGTCTCTTGGTTATAATATGTAGATCCGATATATACAAAAATAAACATAAATTACCTAAGCTTTCCCCGTCCTGCTTAGTTTCCGAAGTCCTGGTGCACCGTTTTACACATTAACACAGGTTTTATAATTAAATAGTTATTTTGAACTTCCGCGGCGTCCGGCCATAGTTCTCTCCGATTTCCGACTCCTTTTTGCAGGACCTATCCCATACAAATAAAAGAGGGAGACAAACATACATATATAAAATATCCCAATAAATGTTGTGTCTCGCTCATGTAGTGTTATTTATCGGTTGTCTGAATTTAAAAACTTATCAAAATCAAACAGTTACTCCGAATTAAGTCCTATATTTCTGTGAAAAGTCAATCTAAATCGGTTCAGTAGTTTTTAAGTGATGCGTGCACAAACTAACAGACAAACAGACAAAAATTTCAAGAATGATTGACATGTTTTCTATTACTTATTCTTAGACCCCAATTTTTTTTGGAAATATATCAATGTACAAACACGCGAAGTTAACGTTTTTATTTATTAGATAAAAATAAAAAAACAATAATTCTGAGGTCGATTAACGGACGGACGAACGGGCGGAACCGCCACCAGGAAGCTAATTTTATATATACATATAAATATTTTCATTGCATAACAAGATTAATAGATTTCTTTTAGGATTTAGTAATACATAATAATGTGTCATGATAAGTTGTCCACGCGGACGAAGTCGCGGGCAACAGCTAGTTAATCATAAATCAAACTCGCGACCTCACTCGATAGATGTAAACAAACAAACTTAATCTACGATGCGGTCAGGTAGTTTCTATTTAGTTATATTCTTTATTGCACATAAAAAATTTACAAAAAAAAGGGCATAACATAAAAGTGTACAAAGGTGGACTTATCTCTATAAGAGATCTCTTCCAGCCAACCTTCACTGTGGGAAAAGCTAAAACAAGCGGTAGGTCAAAATGAATAAAAATAAAATGTGCATGGATATTGAAATTTTATAATATAATATTGTACTATACATAGAATAAATGAGTAGGTATAGCTATTGACACATACTAATAGTTTACCTTTTAAGATGATATTTACCGAAATCGGAATAATCGTGTACTTCGTTCGGAAAATAAAATAATACAGACCTAGACTAATTCAGAAAGACATTTCAAACTCACTTTGTGTTTTGGATCAGAATTTTTCTTTGAGTTATGACCCAGATTATCTGACTCCGTCAAATATTGACGCATTAAACTTGGGTAAGTGTAAGTAACTGAAGGTAACTGTAGAAAACATAAGCCTTTTCCTCTCTTTGATTTTCCTAAGCTCACATGTTTAAGAGGCTTAGTCTGTAAAAGTAAAGCCTAGTATTAAAAATTATTTGGGAATGGGAATTATCAAAATAGAACATGATGAATCACAAATCAAACTCGCGACCTCACTGGTTAGAGGTAACCAAACAAACGAACTTTTAATCTACGATGCGATCAAGTAGATCCTATTTAGTTTACCTTTTAAGATGATATTTATCAAAATCAGAATAATCCTGTACCTCGTGTGAAAAATAAAATAATACAGACCTAGACTATTTCAGAAACATTTCAAACTCACCTTGTGTTTTGGACTGGGATTTTTCTCTGGATTATGAAGCAGACCATCTAACGCAGTCAGATACTGACGCATTAAACTTGGGTAAGGATAAGTAACTGTAGGTAATTGTAGAAAAGATGGGTATATGCCTGTCTTTAATTTTCCTAAGTTTTTAATAATACTTGCTACACTATTAACTTTAGGAGACTCGATTGCATCTAACCAACTGTACACACCTTCCTCTGAACTGTCTGAAAACTGATTACTATATTCTGGCAAGACAGGCCTATTTAGTGGTATGGCATCTGATGCGCGATGGCTATCTGTATTTGAGCTTGTATCTTTATTACTGTGCAGTTCTACAGTGCTAAATATTGGGTTAACTGGTTCCACGCTATTCGCTTCGACGGACTTGTACGTATCCCATGATTTATAGAAACTGTCATCTGTTTCTGAATACTGATTACCAAATTCAGGTGGGGTAGGTCTATTTAGAGGTATTTCATATGTTGAGCCTTGGAGTTCTGATTCTTTATCACTGTTAATTTCTAATGTATGCAATATTTGGTCAATACCTTGCAAGGTATTTGATAGAACAGACTTGCCCGCATCCTCTGAACTTTCTGTATACTGATTACCATATTCTGGTAAGACAGTCTTTGTCGGTAGCGGTATCATATTAGAACTTTCGTCACTATTCAGTTTTAAAGTAGTAGTATTTTTATCTAGATTTTCTGCATTTTTCACATTACCAGCCTCGTTCGCATCTAGTTGGCTATGGTCATCATTTTCTATGTTTATTAAATCTACATTATAAGATTTCGGTAAAACAGGCTCTATTAGTGGCATTACAATAGATGGCTCTGCTGATATAACACCCAATTTTTGTTCATCACTTTCGGATGTTTTCATTTGAATAGATTTTTCTTCACTGAATGGGTGAAGGGAAGCTTCATTTGAGATTTGTTGGTATAGAGAGTTTTGTTTTGGCAATGGCACCACATGCATTTGGCTTAAGACATTTTCTTTTCCGCTTTCCTCGTATTGATTGTTTGCTAACGAAGGCTCTTTCAATAAGCTATGAGCATCGCTGTCGAGTAACATTAAATTTAAAATTTGATTCAAATCA
Source organism: Esperia sulphurella (assembly GCA_947086405.1). Classification (NCBI taxonomy): domain Eukaryota; kingdom Metazoa; phylum Arthropoda; class Insecta; order Lepidoptera; family Oecophoridae; genus Esperia; species Esperia sulphurella. The sequence goes on from OX352282.1 coordinate 8,781,286, forward strand.
TCTTTTTTCCCTTCTACAGAGTTATTTTGTATTGCATTTTGGACATACCCTTCTGACAATTCTGTACGTTTTCCAACATCGCTTTCTGAACTTACAGACTTCCCTGGAGTCGAACTAGATTTGGCATTCACGTAACGTTCAAACTGGTATTCGTTGTTATGTTGACTTGATTGTCCTTGTGCCTGCATTTTCTCGTCAGGTTTAACTATTTGTTTCTTTATTTCTTCAATAGGTATTAAAACTACTTGTTGCTCCATTTTTTCATTTCTTTTAACAATTTGTTTAGAGTTTTGGCGTTCAACTATAGGTTTGGAAAGATGCGGTTTTATTTTAGTTACAGTAATTTTAAGCCGTCTCTTTGCTTTGTGAGGTTTCACTGAATTACTCATTGTTTTAAATTTTGTAACTTTACCAATTTGATGTGGTTTCTCATCGGCTATGGAGTAAGGAAGTTCATCGGACCTTTGCGTATTTTGTGAAGAATGCTTGATGCTATCTTGTCTAGAGTCTTTTCTTTCTAAATTGTCATACGTAGAAGGTACCCCACTTTTTGGTATGTTGTCAGACGTATCGTAATCGAATAGATCATTTGCTTCTATTTGCTTGATTTTGTACTTAGGGACAGTAGTTCTTTGTCGTATGTGATCCGTATAACCTTTGTGGTCATGGTGATTTGAATCAAATGGTTTAAGATAGTAGATTCTCTGTGCTTCAGTTCCGTCGTCCCGTTTGTAATGATTGTCATAATTTGGCCCGAGAACACCACTAGATTTTGCTTTTGTTGTATCAGAGGAGTCTAAACCGTGCGGGGTAATAAAGAGATCTTCAAATAGATCCTCCGATAGTATCTCTCTTAAGAAGTCAAGTTTTGAGACATCGTGCTTATCCTGAAATAAACTATAAATATGGATATCTCATTTGCTACCACGTGAATTACTCTAAATACTGAAACAACGTTTAAATCCATGCAGAATAATAAAGAAGAATAAATAGCAGTATGTGCAGGGTGTCCCATAAACCGACGATAATCCGGCGGGTGCTGATTAGCTAGCTCATGACTAGCCAGAATACGTGTATTTCTCTTTTGTAAAAGTATCATAGTTTTTGAGACATTAGCACTTTTATAAATTTCTTGAAAATGTCTACCTTACGACAATATTACGAATGAAACATCTTCAAATTTAAGACTAACAGAAGAATAAGGTGTCGAATGCAACCAAAGATTTTTTCAAATGGCGGTTTACATACAATTTTTTTTTATGATAAACAAATCTTAATTACCTAACTTTAAATCTTTAAGCTAAAAAAAGTGTACTAGGCTATATTGGCATGTTTTCTAAAAAGTATGCGTCTCAAGTGTAGTTTGCAAAATATGAAAAGATTTACTAATATTCAATTTACAAAAATATTAAATCAGTTCTCTTTTATTGAGTGCCGGGGGTGTGATCAGGAGGGAATCAAGTGTGGGTCTAAACAATTTTATTTGTAGTTAATTAAATTCTTACCGTACAAAAAGCTTCATGTGTAGTTAAAAAAATTTGAACTACCACCAACAAAATCACTTTCATTTTTAAACGTTAAACTACAAGACCTCTGCTTCAATTTATAGTTTCTTTCTCACGTGTGACAAATCAACTATTTGTTCAATAAGCTAGTACATATATTAATAGTATTTGTTTTATAATAGGTAGAGTACTGATTTTAAAATACATAATAGTTTTAAAGCGTAAAATTAGGTTGGCGTATTCAAATTTAATACATGAGCGCTACATTTTTTGTAAACTACGGACTGTTGCATTGAAAATTATGTTAGTTTGATGACAATGTTTAATTTTAGGCGTCATTTCTGTTATAGTGACAGGATGGAGTCGGTAAAACAGTAAACGTAAGACTTACTCAAATGTAGGCAATACCATTTCTTGTGCTGGTACAAACAAAAATAGACTTTAAGATGACTAACCTATCTATACAGCTCTGCTATTGAATGTAATAGTTAACCAATAAGAACCCTTTCAATGTCGTAGAACAAAAACGTAAACATTTTATCCCACACCGATGTATGTATGCACGTAGGGGTGTGTGTGTTTGTGTGTGAACGCTCTATTGCACCAAAATTCACAACAAAAACAATAACAATATAGAAATAAAACTGTGTACAACTTATCCCACCTAGCGATCTCTTCCAGTCAACCTTAGAGTAACTGAAAGGACTAGTATAATGCGTTAAAGAAACCTTAGAATAATGTGCTTATATTCGTTTTTCTGAGAAAGAAACGTTGCATATTGCTACAGAATTACGTTGAATTATCGCTGTCAAGTGTCTCTATGGCCAATAGAAAAGACAGAACAGACCATTCGACGTAGACTTTATTCCTGATTCAGAATTTGCAACAACAAAAAAATTTCATAAGTGTGGGTTTCGCCTTTTGCATCGATGTAGTTGCATTTGTTCACAATTTGTTACCAACCGCTCAAACGGTGTATCTCTAAAATAGAGTTGTGTGGAAACTACTACTGAGGTGTGCTATTCTTTTTAATTAATAGGTATCTTTGTATCCGTTGTATAGAATTCATTTGCTTTATATGTAACGGTATATAATTCCGAATTGCCATTTGTAGCAGCTTAGGTCGCCCAATGTTTTTGCGGCAGACTTTACTAATATAATGGTACGATGCAAAAAAATAACAAAGGGCATGTAAAATTTTTTACAATGGACACTGTCATACCTACTGTCAGCCATTTTGAAAAAAATTCCAAATCGCGGCCACTGATCAAAGCTCGATATATCGACAGAGGACTTCAATACAAACAAAAAATTTAATACCTGCTTATAGTCAAAATCCTAAAGTGTCGACTTTCCGCGATATTATATGTCAAAGACATCATCTGACCATCTAATCCATGGTCTTTGTACCTACTTTGCAAATATTTTTTACTTAACTTAGACGGGGAAAGTAAATGTGGGTTTCGTAAAAAATTTCGTAGAAAAGGTTATCTGAAAGAAATTTCTTAAAGCGGATAAGACCGCCTAACTTGTACTATTTGTAACTTTTATGACTTGTAACTGTATTTGTTTGTGCAATAAAGTGATATGTAAGTCAGACAGTTTCTTCTTTTATAGATACAGATGTCCCATTCTTGATCTTTAATATCAAAATAGATATCCGTTTCCGAGATATCCCGATTTTTTAGCCATTTCTATCTATTTATAACCACAATTTTCCTCGTTCGCTAATGATATATTTAGGGAAGCCGGGATAACAATGAAACACGTATTCAGTGGTTGACGGTCACTTTATTACTGAGTTCCACAGTTATTCGGATCCACCCACATTGTCATACACATCAATGTCTTCCGAATCCAACATTAACAAGCTAAATGGAGGTTTACGCCCTCGATGAGTTTTAAGTAATTCTTGTTTAACAACTTCCGGCATCGCCACCCTTTGTGGGTATATGTCTTCCGAATCCAACATTTCCAAGCTAAATGGAGGTTTACGCCCTCGATGAGTTTTAAGTAATTCTTGTTTAACAACTTCTGGCATAACAACCCTTTGTGGGTATATGTCTTCTGAATCCAACATTTCCAAGCTGAATGGAGGTTTACGCCCTCGATGAGTTTTAAGTAATTCTTGTTTAAGAACTTCTGGCATAACAACCCTTTGTGGGTATATGTCTTCCGAATCCAACATTTCCAAGCTGAATGGAGGTTTAAGCCCTCGATGAGTTTTAAGTGATTCTTGTTTAACAACTTCCGGCATCACCACCCTTTGTGGGTATATGTCTTCTGAATCCAACATTTTCAAGCTAAATGGAGGTTTACGCCCTCGATAAGTTTTAAGTAATTCTTGTTTAAGAACTTCTGGCATAACAACCCTTTGTGGGTATATGTCTTCCGAATCCAACATTTCCAAGCTGAATGGAGGTTTAAGCCCTCGATGAGTTTTAAGTGATTCTTGTTTAACAACTTCCGGCATCACCACCCTTTGTGGGTATATGTCTTCTGAATCCAACATTATCAAGCTAAATGGAGGTTTACGCCCTCGATGAGTTTTAAGTGATTCTTGTTTAACAACTTCCGGCATCGCCATCCTTTGTGGGTATATGTCTTCTGAATCCAACATTTTCAAGCTGGATGGAGGTTTACGCCCTCGATGAGTTTTAAGTGATTCTTGTTTAACAACTTCCGGCATCACCACCCTTTGTGGGTATATGTCTTCTGAATCCAACATTTTCAAGCTGAATGGAGGTTTACGCCCTCGATGAGTCTTAAGTAATTCTTGTTTAAGAACTTCTGGCATAACAACCCCAGCAAGCATGTTCCAGTAAGGAATCCAATCAATATCATCAAGAGCATCATATGACTCTAATTCAAGGGGTTTATGTAAAAGAGAGTATGATGGTAACTTCAGATCAACGGATTCAGGTTTGTTAAAAATTTCAGGTGATTCTAGTTCAACAGGTTCAAGCCAGCGAGGGCGTGTTGGTAATGTTACTTTAGCTGAACCAGATTGCTCATAAATATCAGGTGCTTCCATTTCAGAAGGTCCATCCCAGTTAAAAGTTTGTTTTACCATTTCGGGTGATTCTTGTTCAACAGTAATCGATCTGTCAATTAAACGGCTCTTGTCGCTATTCCTTCCATTTAAGTTAATTAATTCACATCCGCCTGGTTTTTCTTCTGCGCTCACATGATTAAGAAACTTAGTCTGTTAAAGTAAAGTGTACTATTAAACTTTATTTATGCAAAAAATATTTGGATTATCTCGTTGTGTTAGTCAGTTAGTTTCAAAATATGTTTTTATTTGTTACTAAGTGTACATTAAAATATCCACGACTTACGTAAATATTGCTCCATGGGAATTATCAGAATAGAACATTATAAATCATATATCAAACACGCGACCTCCCTGGTAAGAGGTAAACAAACAAACGAACTTTTAATATACGATGCGGCCAAGTAGATCCTATTTAGTTTACCTTTTAAGATAATATTTACCAAAATCGGAATAATCCTGTACCTAAAAATAAGACCTAGACTAAATCAGAAAGACATTTCAAACTAACCTCGTGTTTTGGAACGGGATTTTTAGGGCTTCTTTTAAATTTTTCCATGTCCACATATTTAAAACGACCCTGTATAAGTAAAGCCTACTATTAAACTTAATTTATGCAAAATAATATCAGGATTATCTCGCTGTGTCAGTCAGTTTCAAAACATGTTTTTATTGGTTACTAAAAGTAAATTATAATATCCACAACATTAAGTAAATATTGCTCCATGGGAATTATCAAAATAGAACATTATGAATCATTACTCAAACTCGCTGCCTCACTGTTTAGAGGTAAACAAACGAACGAACTTTTAATCTACGATGTGGTCGAGTACCTGGATCATATTTAGTTTATTTGTTAAGCTGATTTTTACATAAATCGGAATAATCCTGTACCTCATGTGGAAAATAAAATAATACAGACCTAAACAAATTCAGAAAGACATTTCAATCTCACCTTGGGTTTTGGAGGGTTGTACTTTGACATGATATTACGCAGACGTTCCAAATACCAATTCAGTAAAGATTGATGTATGTAAGATTGGTACAATTTGTTATAGTCATAAAAAATATTAGTTATTGGAAGGTCTGTGCTTCTCTTTGATTTTCCTACGTCCACATATTTAACAGGATTAGTCTGTAAAAGAAAAGCCTACTATTAAACTTTATTTTTGCAAAAAAATATCAGGATTATCTCGTTGTGTCAGTTAGTTTCAAAATATATTTTTATTGGTTACTAAAAGTAAATTTATTTTAATTTCCACAACATTAAGTTTTACACTCAACGCTATTGGTGACATAGACAATCTATTAGTTGCATCTGCCATTAATTGTGACACTGAAAATGTTAAAGCTGACTTACTAATTAAATCTAAGACTAATTATATTATATCACAAAATAGAAGCATAAATATATTATATTGTAACTTTGACGACTTATGCCATTTCCATAACAAATCACTTACTTTTTATATAACTGACTGCTGTAAATCTATATTTAATCGTCTAAATTGATAATTTAAAATTTTTTTTTGGCAAGAAATAGATGATGCAAGATGTTCTGTAGAATGCGACATCGAAGATGTTACAAAACTGATAAACGTGGTAGGTTCTTAATTATTTATTGTCTCACAAAATATAAGAAGTATCAACTCAAATGTTGATTTTACTATTACATTTCTGCTCGATTTTGAAGGCACAATGTTAAAATTTGACAGCTCTAAAACTGTTGCTATCCTTGTCACACAGTATTATGAAGATAAAGACGAAACCAATTTTAGCGCTGTCAAATTTTAAATGTGTGTCTTCAGAATCGGGCCCATTATCCTACTAATTTGCCGTTTGGTTTCCGGTAGAGTAGAATAGGACCACTCCAACTCTTCCCGTAGATGTCGTACAATGCGACTAAGGGAATACATTATAAAACATCAATCAGGCCTCCCCAACCCGTCTGGCCAGCGCGAGGAGTGTAGGCCAAATCCTCGGCCTGTCTCCTGCAGATGAGAGAGGGTTGTGCTCCTGCAGTGGAGACAAAAATAACCTGATGATAATGATCCTACCAATTATAGAAATGCGAAAGTTTGAATATTTGGATGTTTGTTACTCAATCATGCTTCATCCACTGGACGGAACGTAATCAAACTTGGCATACATATAGGGTAGGTCCTGGAATAGGACATGGAATAGTTTTTATCCCAAGAAACCTCCCATTCCTATGGGAAATATATAATAATTTGTGATATTAGGTTGTCCACGCGGACGAAGTCGCGGGCAACAGCTAGTCTAATATAAACTGTAATATAGATGTGATAATCTTAACCAAATGCTGACTAAATCCCAACAAAGCGGTCCCGAACCTTAATCACTTTTTTGGATTTTCAACTACCCAACTTAAACCAAAATGTTGGAGTAGTTATATCAGAGATTCAATTAAAGCTAATGTTAAAGAAATTCTTTAACTTTAAAAGACTATGTTTTTATGAAGTCTTAGAAAAGCTCTGGTAGAAATTAGTAAAAACAGACAACCATAAAAACATAATAATTGGAGGCGATTTTAATGTGGACATCTTAGATAAATCAAAACTAACTCAATCAATACTTCACTTAATGAAAAGCCATAACTTTATACAAAATATAAAGGAGTCAACACGAATAACATATACCTCCCTTCTTGCATAGACCTAGAGTTCACAAATTTTACTAACAAAGATATTAACCATATCAGTTAACGAATATGGTTTCTCTGACCATAAAGGCTTTCTATTGACTATACCCGATTCAAATACAAGACAAAAACTGTCACATGTCGAAAAAAACATGTTCGAGTTTAAAACTCGAATTACAAAAAATTTACTGGAATACCATCATTTCAGAGGACAAGACAGTAAATCAAAATTATAGTAACTTTTCTAAAAAAATGACAACATTACTTAACCAATACATTTCAAAAAACCGAATAAAATTAAATAATACAACCAAAAAAAACAACAGGTTTAAAAAGATCATGTAAACATAAACGTGAATTTAAAAAAAATTTATATCCTTAACAACCACTACAAACAATATAAAAAATTATTGAAAAAAACCGTGAAACATTGAAAAAAAAATACAAAATATCAATAAAATTAAAAATTCTGTAAACACAGTCAAAACAATGTGGTACATAATAAAGGAATGTTGCAACAAAAAAAATAAACGTAACTATAAAAATGTATAATTACACACCCAAAATAAATTAACTGATGATCCAATCGCAGTAGCCAACGTGCTCAATGACCACTTCACCTCCCTGGGAGACGAATCAGTCTCAAACTATACAGAAAGTCAGCGTCCAGACTGACTTGTTGTTGAACAGCCAACTAATTATTTTTACCTGAGCCCAGTTAGCGAACGCGAAGTGCTTAATATCATACGCAAGTTAAAAAACAAAGGAAGTTCCGGCTATGATGAACTACCACCACTTCTCATAAAAAAATGTGCTAAGGAATTAACTACGCCCCTTACCATCTTAATAAACCAATCCTTTACGAAAGGTATTACGCCAGACCAACTGAAAACATCCATAAAAAAGGCGAGACCACTGCTCCTTGTAACTACTGCCCCATTGTATTATTATCTACTTGCTCAAAAATATTTGAAGCAGCAATGGCAAATCGACTCTATTCCTTTTGCGAAAAATTTAATATCTTTAGCAAACACCAATGTGGATTCAGGAAAAACCGGTCAACAATATTGGCGTTATTTAAATATATACAAGAAATATTGAATATTGTAAATGATAAAAATATGCTGTCGGGATTCTACTCGATATGAGCAAAGCTTACGATACAGTCTCTTATAAAATATTATTAGATAAACTATACGGAATTGGTGTATTGCACATAAATGGTTTGAATCATACCTACAAAACCGCCACCAACATGTAGAAATTGAATACCATAACCCACAAACAGGTTTAACTCAAAACATAAAATCTAGCAAAAAACTAACTTCAGGTTCCATACCACAGGGTAGTGTCCTAGGATGTATCCTGTTTATCATCTACATAAATGATCTGCCTAGGATTCTTGATATCCCTTGCGTCCTGTTTGCGGATGACATCTCCATAGTCTTCCCATATAATAACGATTATAATCTAAATGAATACTTCACAAATATACTAACAAATCTATTTTATCTTACATACTTTAATTGCTATTTTTTTATTATTATTTCATTTAACACGAATTACTATATAACATGTAAACACAGACTAGAAATTTTAACATGTCTAAATAAGATTCAGTTTCGGTTTACGCCGAAACTGAGACCGAGGCCGAAGATTCGGTTTCGGTTTCGGCTGCAAATCCTGTTTCGGTCGGGCACTAAAACAAATAAGGACCGGAGATCTCTTCGTTTCCCGTACCAGCGCGGCTTCGAGCTGGACGCTATGGTGGTTATGACCACACTCCATAAAAGAGAACAGACTTACTCACTTACTGCTATTACTGCCCGGCCTCCGCACCAGCCTGTCCGTACCCATGCGTGTGTGCGCGTAAACTATCGAGAGAGGGACAACGTTATACGTCTTCACATTAGTACTTCTCTTGCCGGACTACACGCCGTGCTTTGTGGGCGACGTTAGACTGCGAGGGGAGTGTCGTTTCTTTACGTAGTAATATTTAGTATCCTCGGCCATAAGTTAGAAAGTGAAGCACTTATATTGTTGACGTATAAAGTAGTCCCTCCCGGTTGACTATTCTCACATGCTAGCTGCTGACAGCCTTACAATAATGTAAACCCACGCAAGCATGTGTACGGATTGGCTGATGCTCCTATAGTAGTAGTTGGCCATTAAATAAATTCCCTTGTATTGAGTGCCGGGGGTATGTTCAGGAGGGAATCAAGTGTGGGTCTAACCACTTCATAGTTGGCAGAAGCTATGAAATATTTAGCTGGCAGATTAAGTTCTACCGCCTACGCGGTAAGGAAAATCAGACAATTAACTGATGTTGCTACCGCGAGGTTAGTGTACTTTAGCTACTTCCACAGTATCATGGCATACGGTATCCTACTGTGGGGTCAAGCAGCAGATATAGAGACCATTTTTATCTTGCAAAAAAGAGCAGTTAGGGCAATCTATAATCTGCGTTGTAGAGAGTCATTAAGATAAAAGTTTAAAGAAATAAGCATATTAACAGTAGCTGGTCAATTCATTTTAGATAATATTTTATATGTCAGACAAAATTTATCTCTCTTTTTGATGCACTTTCACAATAATAGTTTTAATACAAGAAATAAAAATAAACTTGTTTTACCAGGGTTAAGACTAAGTAAGGTCAGTAAATCGTTCACGGGGCAATGTATACACTTCTACAATAAACTACCAGAGGAAATCTTAAATATGACGGACAGAAAGTTTAAGATCCACATTAAAAAACAACTTTGTAAGAAAGTCTATTATAAAATAAACGATTATTTGAATGACAAAGATGCCTGGTACTAATGTTATATCAGCTTCGCAAAATCTTTATTAATTGTATGCAAACTTGATTTTTAAAAGATGTGTTGCGTGAAGTTTGTTGCGCCGTTTCTTCTTCACAGCGCTTACACCTAGGAAGCGGTAGTCGATAAAAAAAAATTACGTGTATAAATGTACCAAGTGTACTCATATGCAACAAATGATTTTGACTTTGACATATTCATTTGTAGTTACTCGTAATTAAAATCTTACCGTACAATAAGCTTCATGTATAGTTAAAAAGATCTGAACTGCCACCAAAAAAATCACCTTCATTTTTAAACGTTAAACTACAAGACCTTTGCTTCAATTTATAGTTTCTTGCTCACGTGTGGCAAATCAATAAGCTAATACATAGATTAATAATATTTGTTTTATATTAGGTAGAGCACTGATTTTAAAATACATATATAGTTTATATAGCGTAAAATTAGGTTGGTGGTACAGTCACCTAAATAATAACTTCGCTGCAGTCGGGTAACAATGAGTCACGTGTTGTGTCTACATTTGTTTTTGCTGCTACCAATTAAAAGTGTAGGTTCTTCAGTGTTCAAACTTTTTCCTTCAACATGTCGCGAGCACGTGTTACGTTTGTAAACTACAGACTGTTGCATTGAAAATTGTGTTTGATGACAAAGTTTAAAAGGCGTCATTTCTGTAATATTGACAGGATGGAGTCGGTACAACAGTGTGTGGTTGTGTGTGTGGGGGGTGTATGTGTGTGTATGTATGTATATGTGTACAAAGGCGGAATTATCCCACTTATGTGTTTAGTATAAAATGTTGATAGAGAAACGTACTACATATTGCAAATTATGACTCTGAAAAAAATAATTACGTTGAATGATCCATGTCACGTGTCTCTACGTATAATAGAAAAGACAGAACAGACCATTCGACGTAAATTTTATGATTCCTTCACATTATGATCCTATGATTCATTCGCTTCTAAGAGGGGCACTTACGTTACGACTCATGCCTGTTTCGTCTATAGCATAAAAGTCATTGTAACGCAATGGAATAATAATCAGTATGTTGCAATATGTTAAATAAATACATACATAATGCTCACGCCTTGGTCCCAGAGGGATAGGCAGAGACGATGTATCACCACTTTGCGCAATCTAATGTCGCAAAGCGGCTTTCCTTCGCCCGCTTTTCGCACCGTGATATCCCTTGACGTGATGTGTTGCGAACAATATCGCCGCCTTTTGGAGGTACCACGATTAACTAGGAATATAATTATCCACCTCATCAGAGCCCCGCATGATTTGGTAAGGCTAATAATGTATTTTAAATAAATAAATGTCTAAATGTTTGTTTCCGTTGTATGGAATCCATTTGATTTGTATGAAACAGTATATCTTGTTCCGAGTTGCCGACAATGACAACTGAGGGTTACCCGATATTTTCGTGGCAGACTGTACTAACATAATGGTAGGGTGTTAAAAAAATAACAAATTTAAATATTACACGAGTTCAGTGGCAAAAGTAAATAAAAAAGATAAAGAAAGGTTAATTTAAGGGTCAAAAATACCATAAACGAATCTTTGCCTTCGATAGCATATACGTATACAGGATGTTACTTTGCATTCTTGCCATATTTACAGAGGTAACTATATTACTGATACTAAACACAAATCAATAAAAAAAATCATGACGTAATTATTTTTTTTTGGTTTGGATTATTTTATTTTATCGACAATCTGTTAAGCACACCACTAATTATCGTAATGCATGCACATCACTTTTATCATTCGTAAGATCACGACATCACATAGACTCTTTATGCTAATCTTGTCTCTTTATTCAATGATATTATTTGATTGTCAACTGCTGTCATTATTCTCAAAAATATTGTTGTAAAAAGGACTGAAGCGTATTCAAATATTTAATTAGTAGAAATGGTGCGCTTGGACGCAATAAGTGGCAACAGTTTGCGACAAGCCGTAGAAATGTTTGTGGAAATGTTTCCTAACCAACCGAGGCCGACCCGTCAGGTGATGCTTGCAGAGACTTAGAGAGCATGTCACGCAGAGACTTAGAGACCATCGCCGGTTCCACGCTCAAGCTCGAGGCAGCGTAGGACTCTCAGTCGAATTGCAAGAGTCAATTCTCGAGTACCTTGAAAGAGAGCCCCGTGCCAGTACCCGGGAAGCAGGCCGTTACTTCGGTGTGAGCCACGAGACAGTGTGGAAACTTTTGAAAAGTGAATAACAACGTCCGTTTCACTTTCGGAAAGTCCAAGATCTGCTCCCTCAAGATAACGCCTCACGGAGTACATTTTGTCGCTGGCTACTGGACAACCGACATGTCAACATCTTGTGGACTGACGAAAGCCGGTTTACGAGAGTTGGAATTTTTAATATCCATAATGAGCACTGGTGGACTCATCGTGATCACAATCCTCGAAAAATTAAGCGAGACTCGTTTCAACACCGCTTTAGTCTCAATCGACGGGAATTTACTGGGCTCTTATTTCATCCACCACGGTTTCCGGACTATTCCTCCGATGGACTATTATTTTTGGAGTGACGTGAAACGCTTGGTATACTCAGAGTAGATAGACAGTGTAAATGTGTTACGCGAAAGGTTTGTTCCAGCGTTCGAAACAGTGAAACAAAACGTTTATGTGTTGCGAAAACTAAAGCGAAATTCGCTTCGCCGTGCTAGACTGTGCCTTCATCAAAACGGAGAACATTTTGAACAATTGCTTCTCAGCACGTAAATTTTGTAAGAAGGAACTTGTAAATAAGCAATTAATTGTACATTTACAAATTAAAAATTATAATTTTTAAATCTTATTAGATGATTTTAGCTTTTTAACTAGGTACGCCAAAAATACCTAATTTATTACTTTGCAAAGAAATGGACAACAATGTAATGATATTAAATTAGGCATTGTTGGCGGTAAAGTAGGAAGGAAAATCTGAAATCAATTCATTTACACGCCAGGCCTGGCCACGCCCACATTGGTTTATTCCTATTGCGCCTGTTGAACGTGCGAGAAAAAATTGGTTTATTCCTATGTGTACTGCAAAACAAAGTTTACTAAAAACTTAGGGTGCTTTATTTATGAGAGTCTCTAGTTTATCTAAAATAATAGGTAATGTTCTCTACTATTAGCTCTGTGAATATGGCAAGAATGCAAAGTAGCACCGTGTATAACACTCACTACCTATAGGACATGATTATTCAATTTTATGTAAGCTCTAGCTGTACCCGCGACTCCGCTCGCGTGGACTATACAATTATTTACTGACTCCGACCTCACGCAATATTTATCTAAATTTTTTTTTAATGCATAATAGTTTCTTTGAATTACATGATTAGTGGTGAAGAAATCAGACGAAGAATGAAACCATAGCCGAAAGAATTAGTAAGCTGAAGTGGTAGTGGGCGGGCCACGTCTGTCGCAGAACCGATGGCCTGGATATGCAATAAAGTGTGTTGTACCTATTGTAACAGAACAAATCTATTTTATATTACATATTTTAATTGTTATTTTTTGTATTATTATTTCATTTAACACGAATTAACTATATAATATATAAAACACACTAGATTTTAACATACAATAGAAATTTAAACATGTGAAAATAGGGTTAGGTTTCCGTTTCGGCCGAAACTGAGACCGAGGCCGAAGGTTCGGTTTCGGTTTCGTCTGCAAATCCGGTTTGGTCGGACACTACTTAAAATACAAATCGGTGTATTCACCCATACTTTGAATATTAAACTGTAGCCACACGGCTTGAGCATGATTGTAATCACTATTAGAAATACTGACATTAGTTAATGCGTTATAAAATTTATCCTTTAATGGCAACTCCTTGTCGGCATAACATTCCCAGTGAGTCATATAATCATATGGGTATACAAATTTTCGCGTTAATAGTTGAATTTGATCATCATCTGGGAAATGGGATCAAAGATAAGGAAAATGATCGTTTTGAATAGTTTCAGCTAATTTTTCTAAGCTTGTACCAAGAAATTAGAAAGAGTCGATAAAACGTAATTGTACATATTCATCAATTTCGTCGCTAACAAGCAAAAAATTTGAGAATGAAATATAGTACTCTACTCTACCGGAAACCACACGGCACTATAATCATCATTATTACGAATATTTGACAGGCCTTTTTACTTTGTACAAATTTGGGGAGTTTTATATAGTTAAAGCCATTTAAAGGTTGATATTTGTTTATATTTACCTCTAAATGTTCAGCATTTAAAAAACCTCATACTGTCCCTTTCCTGAAACTCCTAAATTTTTTCTGTAAAGAACTCTCAAATTCGGAAAACGTCGAATTAAAATCGTAATTTAAAAATATCGGAATATTTATTGACACAAATGACTTGACCTCTTGACTATCATTTTTGAACATTAAAAAGGATGAAAACAGTTCAAAATTTACTTTGACACAATTGTGAGCTTTTAATGATTTATCTAAGAGCAATTTAATTTTACGTTGAATATTGTTCAAAAACGAATGTACCGAGTTACGTTCCTCTTCACTTACCGCTTTAATTCTATACGTTGCGATACGACCTCGGAAAGCAGTCTTTATAATCTCTACATTTTCATATAGCGGGGCTGTGCTATTATTTCGTTGCTTATTGCTTCGTAAATGACCGATCCATTGCTTTCTGTCTACTGTATCACCACAAACCGGCCAAAAGGGCATTTTGCTTGTTCTATCTAAATAAATATTTATGGGGATGTGAGTTCCGTAAGGTTAATAGATTCTATATAGAAAACTGAGGTCCGAACTGGTATAGTTGTGACGAGAGTAGCTAGTTCAGTGCTCTTTCTATGTACCTAGTACAACGAATCTTATGTACAATAACTAGTGTGTACAATTTAAAGTTCGTTCTAGATCTAGACTACTAAGATGCAAAGAGATGAATATTTAACTGAAGTTCAGACCTGCCAACTATATTACTAAAAGTTTAGGGGATAATTACCACTAGAGATAGATAACTTTGTATATAAAATAGTATATGTTATTTTAATGCTAGCTATAGCAACTTAATATGTATGGTTGTTTGTACCGTCCTTATTCCTTTAGTAAAGAGAATTCTAATTTGAGATGAAACAATTAGTATTACAAGAAATTTATTTATCTAGCCAAAAATTCTTTATTTATAATCTTGTTTTATATGAGATGAACCTACTAACTACGAAGCTAACAGAAGAAAGAAAGCACTGGATTGGAAGTGAGAGCAAAACCCAAACATATGTATTTTTATTTATTAAAACCCTATTATACTAACATTAGTTTTAAATGTAAATCTTATCAGTATACAATTGTGGTTCGCAATCGGCGAAATGTGTATGCACCGCTCTAACGAAATGCTGTAGGAGTTCCCACTCTCGAGTATGGTCGTCTGTTTGAAGCTTAATCCGCACGAGAGCCTTCTGCCACCGGTCGATCGAAGCGACGTCTTTGCTGCTGTAGATTTTTAGATCAATGTGAAACTTGCCGCTAGCGGAGCTGCTGACACGACGCTCGCTCCCGCTGGCAACTCTATTAACGGAGCTAGATGTAAGTTTATTCTTAGGTGATGATGGGCGATGGGTCTCTGAAACTCCGAGAACAGATTTTTTCTTCCAATTTCTGTAACCAAAATAATATATTTTTAGATCTCTAACATAAGTACATTCGATTTAAAAATTAACTATACTGTTATTTTACCACACTATACCATATAATATATATTATGCCTAATGAGAAAAAACCCCATAAAAACATTTATGTGTGATATAATGTGCATTTATGCGATGATACATCATCTCTGCCCAACCCTCAGGGAACAAGGCGTGAAGGATACATATTGTATGGCATTATGTATGTATGTATAATATGCTGAACCAAATTTTAACGACTGATATGTAAGTAAGAACTAATGTCCGACCGAAGATTCGGTTTCAGCCAGTTTCGGCCAAGAAAACTAGTTTCTACTAGTTTAACATGTCTAAATAAGTTTCGGTTTCGGCCGAAACTGAGACCGAGGCCGAAGTTTCGGTTTCGGCTGCAAAACTTGTTAAGGTCGGACACTAGTAAGAACCCGCACTTTTTCACTTCGTTCACTATTAAGTACTTATTTACAGATTTACAGATTTTGGTTTAAAATATTACCTTGAGGGTTCGTTGGTAGTGAGAGTCCCTTTGCGTTTGCTGACTGCCTTTATCTTTGCATTTACTCTCTTCACCACTTTTACAGACTCGCACTCAGAGTCCGATCTGAAATTAAACATTGATTTTTTAATATATTTATCATAACACTCGTGAGCTAGGATATGGGGTATTAAATACCAGACCTACAACAAATATCTATATTCTACTGAAGTACTTGACTGACAGGAAATCGAACCCAGACCCCTTGCACAGACGTGCAAATCAGAGGTACAACCAATTGCATCGTGAATAGCATCAAATATTTAAAATAAGTTTAACAACACACTATAAAAGAATTAGGTGCGTTATTAGAGTACGCAACATTTAAATATACAACGAGAAGTATTACTGACGCTGGAGGTGGGTTGCGCTGGCGGGGGCTCTGGTAGTGGCTGACGCTGGAGGTGGTTTGCGCTGGCGGGGGCTCTGGCGGTGGCTGACGCTGGAGGTGGATTGCGCCGGCGGGGGCTCTGGCGGTGGCTGACGCTGGAGGTGGGTTGCGCTGGCGGGGGCTCTGGCGGTGGCTGCGGCGCGGAGCGGCGGTGAGAGAGTCCACTCGCGTGGATTACAGGATCCGCTTCCATTCTCACTTCCGCTCCCTATCCCACTTCCACTCAGACTCAATCCTGCTCCCGCTTCCGCTCCCGCTTCCGCTCCGGTCCCGCTCCCTTCCCGCTGCCGCTTTCGCTTCCGCTCCCGCTCCTACACCCACTCCCCTTTTCCCACTCCCACTCCAATTCCCACTCGCAGCTCTAAATGTAATCCAAACTCATCGCAATCTGAATAGTGCGGTAATACTATTATATGCAATATATTGCATACTAACCTTACCTACTAATAATGTATTTGAAATCTAAAAATGTCTATAACTTTTGAGACTAAATGTTAAGTTAAGTTAAGCCCCATGATTTTGTGAAAAGTCCATCAAAATCCGTTCAGTAGTTTTTAAGTGATGCGTGCACAAACTGACAGACAAACAGATAAACAGACAAAAATTCCAATAATGATAGAAATGTGTTCTATTACTTATCCTTAGACTCCTCAATTTTTTTTTGCAAATATCTTCAATGTACAGACACGCGATGTTTACGATTTTATTTATTAGATATATAAGTATAGTTGTCATTAACATACTATCTTGTTAACATAAATACTTAATAGGCCCTATAAAGACCCCTCATAATTTTTTTAAAATATCTCTCATGTACATACATAGACCAGTTACAGTTTTATTATAAGTATAGATATATAAGTATAGTTGTCATTAACATACTATCTTGTTAACATAAATAATTTATTAAAAGTAAAAATATTGATGTTATTGACAAAAACAGGGGAATATCTATCTGAAGTAATTGTAGAAACAAATAGTAACATTGTTACAGTATGACACATTTCATACCGCAGAGGAAGAGACCACGAAAGAACGTTGTACCATCGCCTGCTGTTCCTGCACCCGGTGAGACCAGGAGACAGAGAGGAAGACCACGTAAGATGCCTTATCGTGTCGGCCCATGAGCGGGGACGCTCCCATGGCCCGAGGGGGAGCCTATAACACTGGCAACACCACCCTTTCCTCTACTCCTTTCCCTTCTCTCTACATCTTACATACTTGTCTATCAATCTATCTCACTTCTGCTCAATCACGGATGAACAATTCATTCACAAGTCACATCCGGTTGGTCGCTTCGCAGCTATGATGACCCGAAACGATCAGGTGACTCCGAAAGACCAGACTACTAAGAAGTAAGTGTTGAACTCCTGCGCAGCGACCGTTAATCCACCTAACCAGAGGTCGTGCCTATTACAAGCAGTGTTATTTATTTTATTTTATTACTAGCTGTGCCCGCGGCTCCGCTCGCGTGAACTACAGGACCCGCTCCATTCCCACTTCCGCTCCCACTCACGATCCCGCTCCAGGTCCAGGTCCGAGTTTTCGAAAACTATAAATTAGCATAACTTTTGATTGACTGGACCGATTGCAATGAAATAAAGCCTATATGTTACACCGAATTAAGCACTATGTTTCTTGAAAAGTCCTTCAAGATCGGTTCAGTAGTATTTAAGTGAAGCGCGCACAAACAAGCAGACAAAAATTCCTAAAACGATCGAAATGTCTTCTATTACTTATCCTTAGACCCCCCTTTTTTTGCAAATATCTTCAATGTACAGACACGCGAAGTTTAGGTTTTTATTTATTAGATTTTGACTTTTAATTCGTTTTTTTTTATTTCTGTGTATTTTATGTTATAATCGGTCTATTGCCTGAAAGTAAAGTAAATATTGTTAACTAGGTAATATTTCGTCTTCAATAATTTGTGGGTAAAATCTTTTTGGACGCTCTTCCAATCTGTATCGTGGTTTAAGTGAAGGAGATTTTAAAAATTCTTGTTTAAGAACTTCTGGCATCGTCACCCCCGAAAGTAACTTCAGGTAATCAATTGATTTGAATTTAGGGGATTCTTCTTCAGCATTCGTTTTCTCAATCAAATCGTTTTGTGACGGCTGTAAAAATAAAGCCTACTATAACATTTATTTATGCAAAAAAAAATTAGGATTATATCGTTGTGTCAGTCAATTTCAAAATACTTAGTTTTTTATTGGTTACTAAAAGTAAATTAAAATATCCACAACATTAAGTAAATATTGCTCCATGGAAATTATCAAAATAGAACATTATGAATCATTACTCAAACTCGCTGCCTCACTGTTTAAAGGTAAATTAACGAACGAACTTTTAATCTACGATGTGGTCGAGTACCTAGATCATATATGTAGTTTATTTGTTAAGCTGATTTTTACATAAATCGGAATAATCCTGTACCTCGTGTGGAAAATAAAATAATACAGACCTAGACAAATTCAGAAAGACATTTCAATCTCACCTTGGGTTTTGAAGGGTTGTACTTTGACATGATAATACGCAGACGTTCCAAATACCAATTCAGTAAACCTTGACGTATGTAAGATTGGTACCATTTGTTATGGTCATAAAAAATACTACTTATAGGAAGGTCTGTGCTTCTCTTTGATTTTCCTACGTCCACATATTTAACAGGATTAGTCTGTAAAAGGAAAGCCTACTATTAAACTTTATTTTTGCAAAAAAATATTAAGATTTTCTCGTTGTATCAGTCAGTTTCAAAATATATTTTTATTGGTTACTAAAAGTAAATTTATTTTAATTTCCACAACATTAAGTTTTACACTTAACGCTATTGGTGACATAGACAATCTATTAGTTGCATCTGCTATTAATTGTGACACTGAAAATGTTAAAGCTAACTTACAAATTAAATCTAAGACTATTATATAGAAATATTATATCACAAAATAGAAGCATAAATATATTATATTAGCAAATGCCCGCGGCTTCGCCCGCGTGGAGCAAGTTTTTATTTCCCGAGGGAACCATTCGCAAATACATGATCTTATGCGTACTAATCAAAAATGTATGGCAATTAGTTGAACAGCCAAGCTGTGAAAGAAACAGATAAATAAACACACAAACACTCTTTCGACTTAATTATATTAAAACTGTTGCCCGCAGATTCACCTGCTTAAAAAAGGTGTTTGTTTCCAGCTTGAAAAAACCCACGGTAAACCAAGCTATCTAACAGTGATAACCACATTCGAATTTATTTAGTGGTTTTGGAGAAGAAGCTGATGACGTTATCATTATCATAAATTATTTAATCGACGTGTTTACTTATTAATTTTTTCATCGTTTTATACATATAATACAGTTCGTCATCATATTAGCCCTGCGACAAATACTGCTGGACATAGGCCTTCCCCAATAAACATCACCACACCCGGTTCACCGCCTCCGAATCCTGCTGCTTCCGGCCGCCTTGCTCAGGGCGTCGGTTCATCTAGCAGCGCGGCGCCCCCCCTTGCGCGCGTGCCTATCCGAGGTCTCTACTCCAGAACTCGTCTACCTCAGCTGCCATCAGTTCTGCGGCAGATGTGGCCCGCCCACTGCTTCCTCAGCTTTATAATCCTTTTTAGTTTAAATGTATCTATACGTTTGGAGAATACTACTCTCGAACACCATTTCAGCCCCTTAGGGATGGTTTTTCAAAAACTGTAAAACCCGTGTTAAATCATTACGTTTTTCGAGTACTCCTCCAAAGTTTCGAATTGTAGGAACAACTAATAGTCTTTCTCCATACTAACTTTGAACGCCTATTTTACCACCTTAGGGGTTGAGTTTTGAAAAACCCTTCATTAGTGCATACTGTAGTTATGAGGAAACTTTGTGATAAATTTAAAGTTTCTAGAGCAATCGGTTTGGAAACTACCACTTTCGAACTCCATGTCATCCACTTCATCATCATCAGGTTATTTTTGTCTCCACTGCAGGAGCACAACCCTCTCTCATCTACCGGAAACAGACGGAGAATTTGGCCTACACTCCCCGTGCTGGCCGGACGTCATCAACTTAGGGGATGACTTTTCAAAAACTGAAAAACACGTGTTGAATCATTAAATATTTAGTGTGCTCTTACAAAGTTTCGAATTGATTGGAACATCTAATATTTTTTCTCCATACAAACTTTGAACCCTTATTTGACCACCTTAGGGGTTGAATTTTGTAAAAGCCTTCGATAGTGCATACCGGGGATACATAAGATACCTTTGTGCTAAATTTGAAGATTCTAGAGCCACCGATTTGGAGACTACTACTTTCGAACTCCATTTCAGCCCCTTAGGGGATTGTTTTTAAAATCTATAAAATACTTGTTGAATCATTATGTTTTTCGAGTACTCCTCCAAAGTTTCGAATTGATAGGAACATCTAATAGTTTTTCTCCATACAAACTTTGAACGCCTATTTTACCACCTTAGGGGTTGAGTTTTGAAAAAGCCTTCAATAGTGCATACTCTAGATACATGAGGAACCTTAGTAATAAATTTCAAGTTTCTAGAGCAATCGGTTTGGAAAGTACCACTTTTGAACTCCATTTCAGTCCCTTAAGGGATGGTTTTTAAAAAACTGTAAAATACTTATTGAATTATTATGTTTTTCGAGTACTCCTCCAAAGTTTCAAATTGATAGGAACATCTAATAGTTTATCTCCATACAAACTTTGAACTCCTATTTTACCACCTTAGGGGTTGAATTTTGAAAAAGGATTCGATAGTGCATACAGGAGATACATAAGGAACCTTTGTGCTAAATTTGAAGTTTCTAGAGCAATCGGTTTATAGACTACTACTTTCGAACTCCATTTCAGCCCCTTAGGGGATGGTTTTTCAAAAACTGTAAAATACCTGTTGAATCATTATGTTTTTCGAGTATTCCTACAAAGTTTCGAATTGATAGGAACGTCTAATAGTTTTTCTCCATACAAACTTTGAACCCCTATTTGACCACCTTAGAGGTTGAATTTTGAAAAAGCCTTTGATAGCGCATACCGGAGATACATAAGGAACCTTTGTGCTAATTGTGAAGTTTCTAGAGCAATCGCTTTGGAGGCTACTACTTTCGAACTCAATTTCAGCCCCTTAGGGGATGGTTTTTCAAAAACTGTAAAATACTTGTTAAATCATTACGTTTTTCGAGTACTCCTCCAAAGTTTCGAATTGAAAGGAACGTCTAATAGTTTTTCTCCATACAAACTTTGAACCCCTATTTTACCAGGGGTTGAATTTTGAAAAAGCCTTCGATAGTGCATACGGGAGATACATAAGGAACCCTTGTGCTAAATTTGAAGTTTCTAGAGCAATCGGTTTAGAGACTACTTCTTTTGAACTCCATTTCAGTCCCTTAAGGGATGGTTTTTCAAAAACTGTAAAATACTTGTTGAATCATTATGTTTTTCGAGTACTCCTACAAAGTTTCGAATTGATAGGAACATCTAATAGTTTTTCTCCATACAAACTTTGAACTCCTATTTTACCACCTTAGGGGTTGAATTTTGAAAAAGGATTCGATAGTGCATACTGGAGATAGATAAGGAACGTTTGTGCTAAATTTGAAGTTTCTAGAGCAATCGGTTTGGAGACTACTACTTTTGAACTCGATTTCAGACCCTTAGGGGATGGTTTTTCAAAAACTGTAAAATACGTGTTGAATTATTAAGGTTTTAGAGTATTCCTACAAAGTTTCAAATTTATAGGTTTATCTAATAGACGTTCTCCATACAAACTTTGAACTCCCATTTGACCCCCTTAGGGGATGAATTTTGAAAATCTGTTCCTTAGTGCTTGCCTATGCTATATAAGGAACCGTTGTGCAAAATTTCAAGCCTCTAGACTCAGCGGTTTGGGCTGTGCGTTGATATGTCAGTCAGTCAGTCAGTCATTCAGTCAGTCAGTTTCTTCTTTTATATATATAGACTAGCTGTGCCCGCGGCTCCGCTCGCGTGGACTACAGGATCCGCTCCCATTCCCACTTCCGCTCCCTATCCCACTTCCACTCAGACTATAAATCCAGGTCCAGGTCCAGGTCCAGGTCCAGGTCCAGGTCCAGGTCCAGGTCCAGGTCCAGGTCCAGGTCCAGGTCCAGGTCCAGGTCCAGGTCCAGGTCCAGGTCCAGGTCCAGGTCCAGGTCCAGGTCCAGGTCCAGGTCCAGGTCCAGGTCCAGGTCCAGGTCCAGGTCCAGGTCCAGGTCCAGGTCCAGGTCCAGGTCCAGGTCCAGGTCCAGGTCCAGGTCCAGGTCCAGGTCCAGTTCCAGGTCCAGGTCCAGGTCCAGGTCCAGGTCCAGGTCCAGGTCCAGTTCTAGGTCCAGGTCCAGGTCCAGGTCCAGGTCCAGGTCCAGGTCCGGGTCCGGGTCCGGGTCCGGGTCCAGGTCTAGCTAAAGTTCCGGCTCCAGATCCAGCTCCAGATACAGCTCTAGATCTAGATCCAGCTCCAGCTCCAGATTTTTCATCGTAATCAACTAACTCAGTCAAAAGTTATGCGAATTTATAGTTTTCAAAATCTCACATTACATTGATACGATACCCGCTCCCGCTACCGCTCACGAATTCAATCGAGCATTTACACCCTACACTCAGTTTTCGGAAACTATAAATTCGCATAACTTTTGAATGACTGCACCGATTGCAATGAAATAAAGCCTATATGTTACACCAAATTAAGCCCCATGTTTCTGTGAAAAGTCCATCAAAGTCCGATCAGTAGTTTTTAAGTGATGCGTGCACAAACTCACAGACAAACAGACAAACAGACAAACAGACAAACAGACAAACAGACAAAAATTTCAAAAATGATCGAAATGTGTTCTGTTGCTTATCCTTAGACCCCCCAATTTTTTTTTTTGCAAATATCTTCAATGTACAGACACGCGATGTTTACGATTTTATTTATAAGATTGTAACTTAGACGACTTATGCCATTTCCATAACAAATCACTTAATTTTATATAACTGACTGCTGTAAATCTATATTTAATCGTCTAAATTGATAATTTAAATTTTTTTTTGGCAAGAAATAGATGATGCAAGATGTTCTGTAGAATGCGACATCGAAGATGTTAGAAAACTGATAAACGTGGTAGGTTCTTAATTATTTATTGTCTCACAAAATATAAGAAGTATCAACTCAAATGTTGATTTTACTATTACATTTCTGCTCGATTCTGAAGGCACAATGTTAAAATTTGACAGCTCTAAAACTGTTGCTATCCTTGTCACACAGTATTATGAAGATAAAGACGAAACCAATTTTAGCGCTGTCAAATTTTAAATGTGTGCCTTCAGAATCGGGCTCATTATTCTACTAATTTGCCGTGTGGTTTCTGGTAGAGTAGAATAGGACCACTCCAACTCTTCCCGTGGATGTCGTACAATGCGACTAAGGGAATACATTATAAAACATCAATCAGGCCTCCCCAACCCGTCTGGCCAGCGCGAGGAGTGTAGGCCAAATCCTCGGCCTGTCTCCTGCAGATGAGAGAGGGTTGTGCTCCTGCAGTGGAGACAAAAATAACCTGATGATAATGATCCTACCAATATTATAAATGCGAAAGTTTGAATATTTGGATGTTTGTTACTCAATCATGCTTCATCCACTGGACGGATCGTAATCAAACTTGGCATACATATAGGTTAGGTCCTGGAATAGGACATGGAATAGTTTTTATCCCGAGAAACCTCCCATTCCTATGGGAAATATACAGGGTTACAGGAAAAGTCGTGCTAGATCCCTTAAGGGTGTGGAGCACCCATCATTTCTGACTTATTTCACTATGAAACACCCTACCCTAAACTTAACCCTTTTCGAGATATTCGACTTTTAATTTTTTTATTGAAAATTGCTGATTTTTAGGCTACTACATTTATTTTTGTTTATTTTGTGTATCTTATTATTATTATTATTGCATTTTTACATGTGTAGTAAGATGCTTTAGGACGTCAATCATTAAAATAGTGCACAAGTTATTTGAATAGACCGTAGTAGACAAGTGAAAGAAAAGAAATAAAAAACATATTAGAAAGTTTATTTTTCTCTAAGGGATATCTAAAAAAAATATTGTGGTAATTGTTCGGCAGATGTTTTTTAAAATATCTACGGTTCATCAGCTATCTAACGAGGTATAATAATGTAGGGTTTTATTCAAATGCATTCAAAAAAAATTAGTTTCATAGGCGACAGTGGAGAAGAAAATGTATACTTAGCCCTAAAAAGTAAAATAAAACAATAGGTAAGCATGAAATGCCATTTATTAAAGGTTTTCTCACAACTTTTTCTTTTTCTACAGTTCATGTTCCACATGGCCGCCTCTATTTCTAATACATTGTCGCATCCTTCTACGGAGACCGGTCTTCACTACGCCAGTGGTCAATGTGGTCCTCATTTTATTTGCTGCATCCACAATCCTTTCTCTTAAGTCTTCCACAGACGAAACTGGATTCGGCTCGCTGTACACGAGACTTTTCATGCAGCCCCACACATGAAAATCCATGGGGGTTAGGTCCGGACTTCTTGCTGGCCATGGCAATGGCCCACCTCGTCCAATCCATTTGTTTGGATAATTTGTGTCCAGCCAGTCTCTGACACTTCTCCTGAAATGGGCAGGGCAGCCATCGTGTTGGAACCACATGTACCTGATCAGGTTGAGTGGCAGATCATCCAGCAAATCACTCAAGTCTGCTCTCAGGAAATTTTCGTAGCTTTCCCCGTTTAGATTATCCGGGAGAAAGTAAGGTCCAATCAAATGATTGGAGATAATGCCCATCCACACATTCACGCTGAATCTTCGTTGGGACCCCTTCACTCTTTTCTTATTGGGATTCCTTAGTTCTTTTAGGGCCCAGTAATGGGCGTTGTGATAGTTAGTTATGCCATCTTTATCAAATTTGGACTCATCCGTCCACAAGATATTTCTTAAAAAATCTGGGTCTTCTACATCAGCATTTAGCATAAATCTGCAAAAGTCCAATCTTCTCGCGGGGTCCCCTTCTTCAATAACGTGTACTGGCGTGTAATGGTACGGGTATAGGCCAGCAGGCCAGCAGTATGCACTGTAAACCACACTCTCCATTGCGAAAGCCCCAGATCACGGGCAACAATATTAGTGGAAGTAGTCGGATCCGCTCGAAAGCGTTGCACTATCTCATTGTCCTGTTCTTCGTCGTCAATTCGTGGTCTTCCCATGTCTGTACTTCGTCTCAAAACAGAGCCAGTTTCTCGAAGTCTTCGATAAACTCTGTCAAAAACGGCCACATCCGGCACTCGACGACCGGGGTAGCGAGTTATGTATTCGTTGCGAGCTTGCGCAGACACACAATCGCAGTATCCGTAACAAATAAGCATATCAGCATATTCCTCAGGTGTGTAGGACGTCATACTCAACACTTCCGTATCACAGGCACAAATCAGAGTCCGGTTAACTGAATAAGAGTGCGTCTTAACTTGAAGGACAATAGGCGTGGGACCGTTAGAACTGCTACCTGGAGCGTCCCAACTACTTTTTTTCCACGAAATGTAATACAAACCCTAGATTGTTACACCTCGTTAGATAGCTGATGAAACGTAAATATTTTAAAAAACATCTGCCGAACAATTACCATAACATTTTTTTTAGATATCCCTTAGAGAAAAATAAACTTTCTAATATGTTTTTTATTTCTTTTCTTTCACTTGTCTACTACAGTCTATTCAATTAACTTGTGCACTATTTTAATGATTGACGTCCTAAAGCATCTTACTACACATGTAAAAATGCAATAATAATAATAATAAGATACACAAAATAAACAAAAATAAATGTAGTAGCCTAAAAATCAGCAATTTTCAATAAAAAAATTAAAAGTCGAATATCTCGAAAAGGGTTAAGTTTAGGGTAGGGTGTTTCATAGTGAAATAAGTCAGAAATGATGGGTGCTCCACACCCTTAAGGGATCTAGCACGACTTTTCCTGTAACCCTGTATATTAATTTGTGATATTAGGTTGTCCACGCGGACGAAGTCGCGGGCAACAGCTAGTCTAATATAAACTGTAATATAGATGTGATAATCTTAACCAAATGCTGACTAAATCCCAACAAAGCGGTCCCGAACCTGAATCACTTTTTTTGATTTTCAACTACCCAACTTAAACCAAAATGTTGGAGTAATTATATCAGAGATTCAATTAAAGCTAATGTTAAAGAAATTATTTAACTTTAAAAGACTATGTTTTTATGAAGTCTTAGAAAAGCTCTGGTAGAAATTAGTAAAAAACAGACAACCATAAAAACATAATAAATGGAGGCGATTTCAAAGTGGACATCTTAGATAAATCAAAACTAACTCAATCAATACTTAACTTAATGAAAAGCCCTAACTTTATACAAAATATAAAGGAGTCAACACGAATAACATATACCTTCCTTCTTGCATAGACCTAGAGTTCACAAATTTTACTAACAAAAATATTAACCATATCAGTTAACGAATATGGTTTCTCTGACCATAAAGGCTTTCTATTGACTATACCCCATTCAAATACAAGACAAAAACTGTCACATGTCGAAAAAAACATGTTCGAGTTTAAAACTCGAATTACAAAAAATTCACTGGAATACGCCAAATAAATTAACTGATGATCCAATCGCAGTAGCCAATGTGCTCAATGACCACTTCACCACCCTGGGAGACGAATCAGTCTCAAACTATAGAGAAAGTCAGCGTCCAGACTTACTTGTTGTTGAACAGCCAACTAATTATTTTTACCTGAGCCCAGTTAGCGAACGTGAAGTGCTTAATATCATACGCAAGTTAAAAACAAAGGAAGTTCCGGCTATGATGAACAACCACCACTTCTCATAAAAAAATGTGCTAAGGAATTAACTACGCCCCTTACCATCTTAATAAACCAATCCTTTACGAAAGGTATTACGCCAGACCAACTGAAAACATCCATAAAAAAGGCGAGACCACTGCTCCTTGTAACTACTGCCCCATTGTATTATTATCTACTTGCTCAAAAATATTTGAAGCAGCAATGGCAAATCGACTCTATTCCTTTTGCGAAAAATTTAATATCTTTAGCGAACACCAATGTGAATTCAGGAAAAACCGGTCAACAATATTGGCGTTATTTAAATATATACAAGAAATATTGAATATTGTAAATGATAAAAATATGCTGTCGGGATTCTACTGGATATGAGCAAAGCTTACGATACAGTCTCTTATAAAATATTATTAGATAAACTATACGGAATTGGTGTATTGCACATAAATGGTTTGAATCATACCTACAAAACCGCCACCAACATGTAGAAATTGAATACCATAACCCACAAACAGGTTTAACTCAAAACATAAAATGTAGCAAAAAACTAACTTCAGGTTCCATACCACAGGGTAGTGTCCTAGGATGTATCCTGTTTATTATCTACATAAATGATCTGCCTAGGATTCTTGATATCCCTTGCGTCCTGTTTGCGGATGACATCTCCATAGTCTTCCCATATAATAACGATTATAATCTAAATGAATACTTCACAAATATACTAACAAATCTATTTTATCTTACGAGTACATACTTTAAATGCTATTTTTTTATTATTATTTCATTTAACACGAATTACTATATAACATGTAAACACAGACTAGATTCCAGCATACAATAGAAATTTTAACATGTCTAAATAAGATTCGGTTTCGGTTTACGCCGAAACTGAGACCGAGGCCGAAGATTCGGTTTCGGTTTCGGCTGCAAATCCTGTTTCGGTCGGACACAAAACAAATAAGGACCGGAGATCTCTTCGTTTCCCGTACCGGCGCGGCGTCGAGCTGGACGCCATAACCACACTCCATATAAGAGAACAGACTTACTCACCTACTGTTATTACTGCCCGGCCTCCGCACCAGCCTGTCCGTAACCGTGCATGTGTGCGCGTAAACTATCGAGAGAGGGACAACGTTATACGTCTTCACATTAGTACTTCTCTTGCCGGACTACACGCCGTGCTTTGTGGGCGACGTTAGACTGCGAGGGGAGTGTCGTTTCTTTACGTAGTAATATTTAGTATCCTCGGCCATAAGTTAGAAAGTGAAGCACTTATATTGTTGACGTATAAAGTAGTCCCTCCCGGTTGACTATTCTCACATGCTAGCTGCTGACAGCCTTACAGTAATATAAACCCATGCAAGCACGTGTACGGATTGGCTGATGCTCCTATAGTAGTAGTTGACCATTAAATAAATTCCCTTGTATTGAGTGCCGGGGGTATGTTCAGGAGGGAATCAAGTGTGGGTCTAAACACTTCATAGTTGGCAGAAGCTATGAAGTGTTTAGCTGGCAGATTAAGTTCTACCGCCTACGCGGTAAGGAAAATCAGACAATTAACTGATGTTGCTACCGCGAGGTTAGTGTACTTTAGCTACTTCCACAGTATCATGGCATACGGTATCCTAATCTATAATCTGCGTTGTAGAGAGTCATTATGATAAAAGTTTAAAGAAATAAGCATATTAACAGTAGCTGGTCAATTCATTTTAAATAATATTTTATATGTCAGATAAAATTTATTTCTCTTTTTGATGCACTTTCACAATAATAGTTATAATACAAGAAATAAAAATAAACTTGTTTTACCAGGGTTAAGACTAAGTAAGGTCAGTAAATCGTTCACGGGGCAATGTATACGCTTCTACAACAAACTACCAGAGGAAATCTTAAATATGACGGACAGAAAGTTTAAGATTCACATTTAAAAACAACTTTGTAAAAAAGCCTATTATAAAATAAACGATTATTTGAATGACAAAGATGCCTGGTACAATTCAGCTTCTCAAAATCTTTATTAATTGTATGCAAACTTGATTTTTAAAAGATGTGTTGCGTGAAGTTTGTTGCGCCGTTTCTTCTTCACAGCGCTTACACCTAGGAAGCGGTAGTCGATAAAAAAGATGACGTGTATAAATGTACCAAGTGTACTTATATGCAACAAATGATTTTGACTTTGACATATTCATTTGTAGTTACTCGTAATTAAAATCTTACCGTACAATAAGCTTCATGTATAGTTAAAAAAATCTGAACTGCCACCAATAAAATCACCTTCATTTTTAAACGTTAAACTACAAGACCTTTGCTATAATTTATAGTTTCTTGCTCACGTGTGGCAAATCAATAAGCTAATACATAGATTAATAATATTTGTTTTATATTAGGTAGAGCACTGATTTTAAAATACATAGTTTTTATTAATAGTTTTTATAGCGTAAAATTAGGTTGGCGGTACAGTCACCTATATAATAACTTCGCTGCAGTCGGGTAACAATGAATCACGTGTTGTGTCTACATTTGTTTTTGCTGCTACCAATTAAATCTAAATCTTCAGTGTTCAAACTTTTTCCTTCAACATGTCGCGAGCACGTGTTACGTTTGTAAACTACAGACTGTTGCATTGAAAATTATGTTTGATGACAAAGTTTAAAAGGCGTCATTTCTGTAATATTGACAGGATGGAGTCGGTACAACTGTGTGTGGTTGTGTGTGTGGGGGGGAGGGGTGGGGGGGTGTATGTATATGTGTTATTATTATTTCTTTATTGTGTACAGAGCATAATGTTATTTAATGTAGATGACAATACATTATAATTGTTGAAACAACTAGACTCTACCTGTACAGGCATATACACCTTAATATTATATTCTATGCTAACAACATTATCTTATAAAACATCGTCAAATTATTATTATAAATATTTACTTTGTGCTTAAATATACTGGATTAAATAAATTATGTCATAATGTCTCTAACAATGTCACCAAATTAATATTTCAACAATTCAAATGTCAATAAAGGTGTCAATTTCAAAATTTATACTAGAGTTAGGTATATAAAATAATTCAAAGTCCTAAATAATGTCGTTTTTATGATACAATAATTTACTCATATTCTAAAAATTCATTCACGCTATAAAAGCAGCGTTTCTCAAGTCAGCGTGTGTCTACGTATAATAGAAAAGACACAGAACAGACCATTCGACGTAGATTTTATAATTCCTTCACATTAAGATCTTATGATTCATTCGCTTCTAAGAGGGGCATTTACGTTACGACTCACGGACGGCATAGGACGGCTGATGACGGAATGCAAGGGAATGCTAGAGAGAGGAATGCCTGTTTCGTCTATAGCATAAAAGTCATTGTAAAGCTATGGAATAATAATCAGCATGTTGCAATATGTTAAATAAATACATACATAATGCTCACGCCTTGGTCCCAGAGGGATAGGCAGAGACGATGTATCACCACTTTGCGCAATCTAATGTCGCAAAGCGGCTTTCCTTCGCCCGCTTTTCGCACCGTGATATCCCTTGACGTGATGTGTTGCGAACAATATCGCCGCCTTTTTGAGGTACCACGATTAACTAGGAATATAATTATCCACCTCATCAGAGCCCCGCATGATTTGGTAAGGCTAATAATGTATTTTAAATAAATAAATGTCTAAATGTTTGTTTCCGTTGTATGGAATCCATTTGATTTGTATGAAACAGTATATCTTATTCCGAGTTGCCGACAATGACAACTGAGGGTTACCCGACGTTTTCGCAGACTGTACTCACATAATGGTAGGGTGTTAAAAAAATAACAAATTTAAATATTACACGAGTTCAGTGGCAAAAGTAAATAAAAAAGATAAAGAAAGGTTAATTTAAGGTTCAAAAATACCATAAACGAATCTTTGCTTTCGATAGCATATACGTATATAACACTCACTACCTATAGGACATGATTATTCAATTTTATGTAAGCTCTAGCTGTACCCGCGACTCCGCTCGCGTGGACTATACAATTATTTACCGACTCCGACCTCACGCAATATTTTAATTCTTTAGTCAACAAAAAATATTTTGATAAATTAGCCATTTATCTAACTAATTTTTTTAATGCATAATAGTTTCTTTGAATTACATGATTAGTGATGAAGAAATCCGACGAAGAATGGAACCATAGTCGAAAGAATTAGTAAGCTGAAGTGGTAGTGGGCGGACCACATCTGTCGCAGAACCGATGGCCTGTATATGCAATAAAGTGTGTTGTACCTATTGTAACCGAACAAATCTATTTTATATTACATATTTTGTTATTTTTTTATTATTATTTCATTTACACGAATTAACTATATAATATATAAAACACACTAGATTTTACCGTACAATAGAAATTTTATAATGTGAAAATAGGGTTAGGTTTCCGTTTCGGCCGAAACTGAGACCGAGGCCGAAGGTTCGGTTTCGGTTTCGGCTGCAAATCCGGTTTGGTCGGACACTACTTTAAATACAAATCGGTGTATTCACCCATACTTTGAATATTAAACTGTAGCCACACGGCTTGAGCATGATTGTAATCACTATTAGAAATACTGACATTAGTTAATGCGTTATTAAATTTATCCTTGAATGGCAACTCCTTGTCGACATAACATTCCCAGTGAGTAATATAATCATATGGGTATACAACTTTTCGCGTTAATAGTTAAATTTGATCATCATCTGGGAAATGGGATCAAAGATGAAGAAAATGATCGTTTTGAATAATTTCAGCTAATTTTTCTAAGCTTGTACCAAGAAATTAGAAAGAGTCGATAAAACGTAATTGTACATATTCATCAATTTCGTCGCTAACAAGCAAAAAATTTGAGAATGAAATATAGTACTCTACTCTACCGGAAACCACACGGCACTATAATCATCATTATTACGAATATTTGACAGGCCTTTTTACTTTGTACAAATTTGGGGAGTTTTATATAGATAAAGCCACTTAAAGGTTGATATTTGTTTATATTTACCTCTAAATGTTCAGCATTTAAAAAACCTCATACTGTCCCTTTCCTGAAACTCCTAAATTTTTTCTGTAAAGAACTCTCAAATTCGGAAAATGTCGAATTAAAATCGTAATTTAAAAATATCGGAATATTTATTGACACAAATGACTTGACCTCTTGACTATCATTTTTGAACATTAAAAAGGATGAAAACAGTTCAAAGTTTACTTTGACACAATTGTGAGCTTTTAATGATTTATCTAAGAGCAATTTAATTTTACGTGTAATATTGTTCAAAAACGAATGTACAGAGTTAATTTCCTCTTCACTTAACGCTTTAATTCTATACGTTGCGATACGACCTCGGAAAGCAGTCTTTATAATCTCTACATTTTCATATAGCGGGGCTGTGCTATTATTTTGTTGCTTATTGCTTCGTAAATGACCGATCCATTGCTTTCTGTCTACTGTATCACCACAAACCGGCCAAAAGGGCATTTTGCTTGTTCTATCTAAATAAATATTTATGGGGATGTGAGTTCCGTAAGGTTAATAGATTCTATATAGAAAACTGAGGTCCGAACTGGTATAGTTGTGACGAGAGTAGCTAGTTCAGTGCTCTTTCTATGTACCTAGTACAACGAATCTTATGTACAATAACTAGTGTGTACAATTTAAAGTTCGTTCTAGATCTAGACTACTAAGATGCAAAGAGATGAATATTTAACTGAAGTTCAGACCTCCCAACTATATTACTAAAAGTTTAGGGGATAATTACCACTAGAGATAGATAACTTTGTATATAAAATAGTATATGTTATTTTAATGCTAGCTATAGCAACTTAATATGGATAGTTGTTTGTACCGTCCTTATTCCTTTAGTAAAGAGAATTCTAATTTGAGATGAATTTCTGTCTACTGTATCACCACAAGCCGGCCAAAAGGGCATTTTGCTTGTTCTATCTAAATAAATATTTATGGGGATGTGAGTTCCGTAAGGTTAATAGATTCTATATAGAAAACTGAGGTCCGAACTGGTACAGTTGCGACGAGAGTAGCTAGTTCAGTGCTCTTTCTATCTACCTAGTACAACGAATCTTATGTACAATATCTAGTGTGTACTATATGATAATTCAGTCGCATTACTGGTTTCCCAAGATGCGTAAATTTATAAAAAAATACGTGTCGGCATGCTTAGAGTGTGCTCACCATAAGGTACCATCAGGTGCGAAAGAGGGTATGCTACATCCTATCGAAAAGGTAGAGATCCCTTTTCATACCGTTCATGCAGATCATCTTGGACCTTTTATTCGAAGCAAGCATATGAACTCATACATACTTGTTATTGTAGACTCATTTACAAAATACATTAGTCTCACTCCAGTTCGTAGTACCAAATCCAAGGCAAGCATAGACGTGTTCAAAAGTTATTTTAGTTACTTCGGTACACCAACGCGACTTATTACTGATCGGGGTACCAGTTTTACGAGCAAGAGGTTCAAGACGTTTACACATTCTATAGGAATAAAACACATTCTGAATTCAGTAGCAACACCTCGAGCAAATGGGCAAGTAGAAAGATATAATCGCACCATTTTGGCTGCCCTCAGCACGCTAACACACGGTAAAACTGCTGACACATGGGATGACTATGTGCAAGATGTTCAGATAGGTATTAATACTACCGCACATGAGGTAACTAAGAAAACACCCACGGAGCTACTTTTCGGGAGGAAAGTAATAAATCCTTCCCAAGGAATTTTACAAGATATAATGGCAGATATGGGAAACGGGGTAGTGGACAAACCACTTGATGAAGTTAGGGATGATGCTGCTAATCTTATAAGGAAAAATCAGGACATCAATAAACAACGATTTGACAAACATAGGAAACCAGTTACAAAATATAATGAGGGTGATCTTGTGAGGATTAAGAGGGCCATAGTAACAGGGTCGGGACAATCGAAAAAACTAGAATCAAAATGCCAAGGCCCATATAGAATTAAAAAGATATTACCCAATGATCGGTTTGTAGTGGAGGACACTCCACTCACTAGAAAAGGTAGGCGGTATGATAATGTGGTGTCTATCGATAAGATATACCCTTGGTTAAATTATAATGGTGCATGTTCCTCTGGTGAAGGTAGCGATAGTGAGTAAAATATGTAGGTATGATAGATGTAATTATAAGTATAGGATAGTTTCTTGCGAACATTGTCTTTAAAGTTCTCTAGCTCTCTGGAAATGTACAGCTGTTGTATCTACCTTGGTATGATTTATGAACCTCAATTCTTGATGAAAGGAAAGGAGTAAAAATATTAATAAATGAATCGGAGATTGGATGAATGAATATAATGTGGGGCATGATATGATAGGCGTAGGAACTCGCCGCCTAAGGAAAACACATATATTCAAAAGGATTGGAAGGCTAAGGAAGACTTTTGATAGGCGTAGGAACTCGCCATCCAAAGAATTGTTACTAATATTATATTATGTATTGGGTTATATAATTGATTTTCACTTTAAACTGTTATGAGTCATTTTATTGTAATCATGTATGTCAATGAAAATTATTATTTTTGTAAAATTAATAACCAATTTATTAGTTCATTGTAATTATGACTTTATTTGTCAAACGATGGGACTCGTTTTGAGACGGATGGCCGACTGTAACGATCATTCATTAAATGTACCACAAGTATCGTCACCGGTAATCATGGCAACTCTGTTACGCGGTAATTTTTGCCGATTCGCAACGTGGCAACACTGTGTTCGGAACAAGAACAGCTGACGTATATTTAAAAAAACACAGCACGGCCATTGAGATAGAAAACTGTTCAGAACGTTGTGTCGGTTCTAGTAAATTAGATATTTACTAGAACACTACTGAATACTGAATGTAATAACCATTAATCAATATAAGCAGAACAATAATATTTGTGAAGTTTTATTTAAACGATATACATTTACCTATTACGCTTCACAAACGATCACCACCGAGTCATTAACAAATTATGCACAAACACTGGACCATCGATAATTTGAAACCATGGAGGGTGCTCTGATAAGAGCAGTTTTGATATTGTGATCACGCTGTGTTCGCTCTAAAAAGAACGTTTAGAAGTCTTCATGAGCGACAGCAATACGTGCACCCGCTAAACACGTGCAGTTTAGCGAGCTAAGCGAGGTGACATCACGGCGAGGCACTTGAACGACCAACGGTGCGGAGCGTTGCGCAGGCGTGCACGAGTGCAGCGGCCGGAATGAGACGAGCACGCGGTGGGCGCTGCTTGTCGCAGTGAGCGCGCAAGCGACGTACCGCCTCCCCCTCACCGCACTTGAGCAAGACTGGTTCGACGGTATCGCATCGGCTGGCAATGACGAGTGACGTCACTCAACATCGACAGCATTACATATATATGATATTGTTTATTGTAAATGTATAATATTGCGAAACATGTAATTATTTATTGTTAAAGTTAGATGTAAGAAATTTATTTTGTATAATTACAATTGAGTGTACGCTGCGCTTGCGGGGGAGATATGTGGGATACCCATATCCACCGGTATTACATAGGTAAAATTAGTTAATAATACCCTCAATAGCTGAAATTGTGAACTAGGCAAATTATATAAATAGGAGTGGTATTCGAATTAAAAGATCAGAGTTCACTGATACTTCCTACAGCACACATCGTTTTATTCATAACCATAAATCCCCTAAACTAGGTAAGATTTCGTCGTCAATAATTTGTGGGTAAAATCTTTCGGAACCCTTTTCCAATCTGTATCGTGATTTATATGGAGGAGATTTTAAAAATTCTTGTTTAAGAACTTCTGGCATCGTCACCCTAGAAAGTAACTTCCAGTAATTAATAGTATCATCATTTGACTTGACTTCAGGGGCTTTCCTTTCAGCAGGTCCATCCCGGTCATCAATTTGTTTTTGCAATTCGGGTGATTCTTGTTCAGCAGTAATAGATTTCTCAATCAAACCGTTTTGTGACTCATGATGATTTGGCAGATTATTCTTTGTAACTAAGCTTATGAAATCTGATATGCCTGGTCCGTCGCTCGCATATGTAGGAATCGTAATCCTAATCTTAGACTGTGAAAATAAAGCCTACTGTTACATTTATTTATGTAAAAAAATTTTAGGATTATATGTGTCAGTCAGTTTCAAAATACTTATATTTTTATTGGTTACTAAAAATAAATTAAAATATCCACAACATTACGTAAATATGGCTCCATGGGAATTATCGAAATAGAACATTATGAATCATAAATCAAACTCGCGACCTCACTCGATAGATGTAAACAAACTATTAAACACTATGCGGTCAAGTAGATCCCATTTAGTTTACCTTATCAATCATAAGTACCAAAATCGGAATAATCCTGTATCTCGTGTAGAAAATAAAATAATAAAGACCTAGACTAATTCAGAAAAACATTTCAAACTCACATTTTTTTTTAACTTAGGAAGCCGAATGTTAGGCATTTTAAATTTCGGCGTAGATCGGCCTATGACTCTCCTTGAGTTTGCTAAGGTCTCATATTTAAGAGGCTTAGTCTGTAAAATTAAAGCCTAGTATTAAAATTTATTTATGCAAA
Source organism: Esperia sulphurella (assembly GCA_947086405.1). NCBI lineage: Eukaryota > Metazoa > Arthropoda > Insecta > Lepidoptera > Oecophoridae > Esperia > Esperia sulphurella. Next base: position 8,818,361 of record OX352282.1, read on the forward strand.
AATATTAAGATTATCTCGTATCAGTCAGTTTCAAAATATATTTTATTGGTTTTTTTAGGATGTAGTCAGACATATCGTAATTGAATAGATCATAATCTTCTACCTGCGTGATTTTGTACTTAGGAACAGTAGTTCTTTGTCGTATGTGATCCGTATAACCTTTGTTGTCATGGTGATTTGAATCAAATGGTTTAAGATAATAGATCCTCTGTGCTTCAGTTCCGTCGTCCTGTTTGTAATGATTGTCATCTGTTGGCCCAAGAACCCCGCTAGATTTCGCTTTTGTTGCATCATAGGATTCTAAACCGTGCGGGGTATTAAAGAGGTCTTCAAATAAATCCTCCGGTAGAATCTCTCTTAATAAGTTAAGTCTTGAGACATCGCGCATATCCTGAAATAAACTATAACTATATTACCACATGCTTAAGAGCTTTATTACATTTGTCACTAGATTTTTATTGGCTGACCTGACTATTTTAGAAGTCTCACTCTTAAACTACAATGTTTCTAGTGAATCCTATATGTCAACATTATATACCGTATTCTATTATTGATCTGTGATCGAGCAAAATTTTGAAAATAACTACTGATAATTAATTAAAAAACATTACATTACGCAAAATTTTCGGTCAGCACTATAACGCATGACTTTGGTCATGTTTCGTGGCTAATTAAGTAAAAGGACATTAACAGCTGAAAAAAATTGACCTGGGATCAGCCACAATTTTGAAAAAGAACAGTTATTACTTTAAAAAAAAAACAAAGTGACGCGTTAATAGAGGAAAAAACAGCGCCAAAAAAATAGGAATATGAAAGTAGAGCTATTACTCAAATGAAATCGCAAAAAAATATTTCAACTGTTCAATAATTATATTGAATTCAAATTTTCAAACATTCCTTTTTAAGTCGATGCGACGAACGGTTGGCTTCAGTCTCGCCCGAGGGCTTCCAGAAATAGGACGTGTGACGCTCGTTTTCCCGCCCTAACGGTCAACAACAACAGTAATTAGAAGACGTAATTCTGCACAAACACTTTATTCATCACCAAAATATATATGAGCTACACACACATTGCTTGTGAATCACACGTAAGGGACGATCCCAGTATAGACAACATTACATACAGGATATGCATAGCAATAAACAATTTTGATATATTTTTAACACCCCCACTATATCAAAATTTCACATAAATTAATCAAACAAAAGAGATCCCCACTTCTCTAAGAAGTAATAATATTGGTTGGCACACAGGCCCTTTGTTAACATGTCAGTTGGCATCACAGCTGTTTCCAAATATATAATTTTTATAATCTTGTTATTAACAGCCTCTCTACAAAAATGATGTCTAACATCTATATGTTTACACATCTCTTTGGGCACTCTGACTATCATTGTATATAATTACAATTTTTAAATTATTAGTTATCTCTGCTAATAAATTTCTCAAATATACTATGTCTTCTTTAGATGCCTCAGAGATAGCCATGTGTTCTGCTTCACTACTAGACAGAGCCACAGTTGGTTGTTTTATGCTCTCCCAAGAGATAGCGGAACCCGACAAGGTGAAACAGAATCCTGTGTAGGATTTTCTATCCACTAAATTACTTGCCCAATCAGCATCTACAAAACCTTCAAGTTCTGCTCACTCTTTAAAATATTTTAAAGAATATTTTTTAGTTTTCTTTAAATATTTATAATTCTTTTTGCATATTTCCAATGAACTTCATTGTAACAATTATTAAACTGGCTCAAAAAACTTACCGAAAAAGCAATATCGGGTCTAGTTAACACAGCCAAGTACATCAAGCTACCAATAAGCTGCTGAAATTTATATTGAGTATCTGATGACCCTTTTAAATTACTAAGTTACTTTCCATTGGAGTATCTACAATTTTACAATCTGACATGTTAAAATAACAAATTATCTATGTACTGTTCTTTATCCAAAGTAATAATGCCTACCTTCTTATCAATATTTACTCTCATACCAAGACATTCTTTTACTTGTCCTAAATCTTTAGTCTTGAACATTGACATAAATTACTTTTTAAGTACATCTGTGTCATGATCACAATTAGAAAAAATAAAAAAATCATCGACATACAATGCTATGATGGTCATAATACTTTCATTACACTTCATGAATACACAAGGCTCTAATTTAGATTTATTATATTCAAGAGACTTCAAACAATCATCTACTCTCTTGTACCAGGCCCTTGAGGATTCTTTAAGACCATAAATAGCTCTTTTCTATTTTAACACTTTATTTTCATGAGCAAGGAACTAAAAAGCTTCTGGTTTTGTCATATAAACATCATCCTCGAGAAACCCGTTCAAAAAAGCAGTAGTAACATGTTGAATATCTAAGCCTAGCTTAACTGCTAAAGCAAACAACAGTCTCAGGGTTGAATGTCTCACTACAGGAGAAAAAGTCTCATCATAGTCAACACCTTGCACTTAACGAAAGCCTTTTGCCACTAATCTCGCTCTATAGCGCACTTTATTTCCACTGTCAAAGTTTTTCTTAAGAACCCACTTATACTTCACTACTGTGCTGTTCTGTGGAAAGTCCACAAACTCCCAGGCTTGATTCTCATCAAATGACTCTTCCGTTGCTTGGATCCAATTATCCTTTTCTGGTTCATTACTTCCTTGAGCGTAATTGGGTCAATATTTGATGTAGAATCAGTGACACAAAGTTTGCCATAATCTTCATACGTTATGGGCTTACGTCTCATTCTTGTTAACTTTGCCCACACTGGAACAATCTCAGTTTTCTGATTTTCTATATTCTCTACGTTTAGAATATTTTCTGGCACTTGTGGCTTAGAGTCATTTACGTTAACACTCGACAATGAATTAAGTTTTTCTTCTTAGCTCAAAATATATACTTTTAGCCGGTTCATAACAATATCACTTCCTTGAATGTCTTTCAAGTCTCGCGATGACGTTTACCCTTTTTTCGCCTCTCCCGTGGCGTATTATTTGCACGTTGTGCTAGTCAATTGACCGTTTTTTAGGAATTGATACATTTATATCATGGTATTGAGCATTAAATCTAAAAGGGACAACTATAATCTAATAAATAAAATCGTAAACATCGCGTGTCTGTACATTGAAGATATTTGCAAAAAAAAAATTGAGGGTCTAAGGATATGTAATAGAACACATTTCTATCGTTTTTGGAATTTTTATCTGTTTGTCTGTTTGTCTGTGAGTTTGTGCACGCATCACTTATAAACTACTGAACGGATATTGATGGACTTTTCACAGAAACATGGGGCTTAACTTAACTTAACATTTAGTCTTTATTTCATCGCAATCGGCTAACCCAATCAAAAGTTATAGACATTTTTAGTTTTCAAATACATTAGTAGGTAAGGTTAGTATGCAATATATTGCACATTATAGTATTTCCGTACTATTCAGATTGCGATGAGTGGGCGTGGCGTGGGAAAAGGGGAGTGGGTGTGGGAGCGGGAGCGGAGCGGAAGCGGAAGCGGGAGCGGGAGTGGGAATGGGAGCGGATTCTGTAGTTCACGAGAGCGGAGCCACGGGCACAGCTAGTTTGGATATAAATGCAAACCAATGCTAACACATTTCTTCAATCACCGACACTGGTTTCAGTGAAAAGTGCTAGATTTAACTACCTAGCTTTAGATTACAACAATTTTCTTCGTGAAAAGTTCGATTCCTTCTCGAATCGAAAAAAAAAATCTCCGATATTTAGAGAAAAAGTCGAAATTTCCCTGTAATTGTCCTGTTTTGAGGTTAAGTGTGACCTCTTTATGTGGCGATTAAATTTACGTTATTTTAGTTTCACGTTTATAAATTTACATAGTTTTTGGTGACTTCAGAATTATATCTAATACTAGCTGTTGCCCGCGACTTCGTCCGCGTGGATAAATTAACATCACACATTATTATGATTAAATTATAATTCCACATGAAAATATTTTGCAGGAAGTTGAGGTATCTTTTCTCTGATTCTTAGAACAAATATTTTATCGGAAGGACATATGCCTTTACCCCTCCTCTTAGTCTCCTCTTCCCCCTCGCATTTCCCTCCCCGCGTCTTCCCCTCCCCCTTTCGCCCTCTCCTTTACCCCAACCTTTCCCCTACATCTCCTCCCAACCGCTCCCAACTCTCATTCTCCCAAACCCCTACCTACACCCAGAGGGATGTTGGTAGAGGTTTGGGAGAAGAGAAGGGGAAGGGGAGGGGCTAGGAATGAGGAAGGTAAAGGGGAGAGAGGGTGAGATTGGGAGGGCTAGGACTTTTCCTAGCCCTCACTAACTTATCTGGCATTTTGTTATCCAGTTATTTGGATATGCAAAAACTTAGCACTTTGAGGAAAGGTAGGGAATAGGGAATGGGGAAAAAAACGGGTAGCGGGAAATGGGGGAAGGGAAAGAGAAGGGGAAGGGGAGGGGGTAGGAATGGGGAAGATAAATAGGAGATGATAGAGTGGGAGGGCTAGGAAGAGTTTTTCCCGTTTCCTGCTACCCGTTCCTTTCCCCATTCCCTTTTCCCTTCCTTCCCTCAAAATGCTAAGTTTTTGCATATGCAAAAAACTGGATAACAAAATGCCGGATAAGTTAGTGATCGGTTACAGAGTGTAACGTGAATGTAATGTTAATCGCGATTTTAACACAATCGATTCTCGATTCACTTTTAATCGATAATCGGTATCAACCGTAGAAGCGGCAACCCCTACGCGGCGACGCGAAACGTCACTAACTTCACTCGGTCATTTCAAATCTCGAGAGAAAAAACGAACAGCTGTTTCGTACTGTCAGATTTTAATTTATTCCTTGGTGCCCTAAAACCACCTAAAAAGCGTTAATTACTCAATAAATAGTGTTCCCTATATTAAACACTAAATTCAGTTAATTTAGACCCCCGCTGTTGGGTAAGTGTGAACTGATATTTACCTATTTGTTAATTTGGCCTTGTAAACCTCTTTTCATAAATTCTGTTCTGATCTGTGTATGTTTTCCACTTGTTTTCTTTGGTTCCTTATGTCATGTTCTATTTTCACCTTCTTACCACTGTGCTATTCCGTTCCAATCTCCATGTATCGCCACAATCAAACCACCCATCATGGCCCAGCTTACTTGCAATGGTGTGGAAAGGTGGATGCATGGAGACTCACTGGAAGAGGATCTAATTCCGCTAAATCTTCCAGGGTTCTAAGTTAACGCCTAAGTTAACGTCGAAGTTAACGTTGAAGCTCTCTTCACATCGTTGACCTACACTCTCCGCTACATCGTTTGGCCTTGGACCCCTTGGACGAGCTGCGGACACTCATTGCAGAGCCAGCACCTAGCCCTCATCGGAGACTCCTGCCGTCACCGTCCACACTACAGCAGGGACAGCCAGGCCAGTAGCGGAACACCTCTGAAGCTCGACCAAACCTAGAAACTGCCATCAGGGCGGTCGATCACGACCCATTTAAATCTTTAATAAAATTATCTTATTCTTTGTTCATGTCTTGGGTTTTATTAGCTACACAGCCCAAGCGCGACAGTGGCGCCTACAACGTGTTTTTGATGGTCAGTTTTTGAGTTTTGTTGAGCTTTTTGAGTAGTTTGCATTGTGCGCATACACATTGTAAAGTTTTGTTTTTTTACTTTTATTTTTGCTTTCTTTATTTGTGTGCTTGATAACCAAGTTTTAGAGTGTAAATTGTTTTGTAACTGTTGTAAATTTTTTTGTCTTAAATTGAAATTACCTTCAAATGTAAAAAAAAAAAAGTGAACACTAGTGACGTTCCTACCTTTCGGTAATTTATAATCGATTCTTTATAACGATTGTTAATCGATATATTTTTATGTTTTGTAATCGTTTCTCTTTAAATTAATCGTATCTATTATTGTAAACATTCTACATTTTGGTTATCGGTTATTTTTATTTTGCATATTTAATTTTTAGTTGCAATTTTTATTTTTGTTTTGGCTTTGCTTTATTTCATTCATTTTCATTCTTATTTATATTTTCATTTAAAAAAAAAAAAAAAAAAAAAAAAACAACTCTGTTATCACTACATTGTTACAGAGCGGAGTAGTAATAGTGCTTTATTTATTTGTATCGTTCACATTTGCCCAAACGAGTTTGATATCTGATATTTTTGTTTATTCCTTGCTTTTGTCGACATGGGCGATATTAAGTTTTTGTCTTTGCAAAAAGCAGAGTTGGCGTATGAAGTTGCAATCCGTGGGGAAACTCCCGCATCTACGGTTGAACAATTGCGAAAACAGATTGTGAAAATAGCTGCGTTACATCCTTCGGAGGATATTCTTGTCTCACCATTCGGTCCTGTTACTGATCTGGAAGCAGTTAAGGAAACATTGCTGAAACTTGACGATTTAGTAGCACAATTAAGTTTAAGTTTTGATAGGAATATTTTATTGAGAGCTCAAAATTTAACACTGCATTTAAAATACAGAATTAGCAGAATTGATTGCTCTACTTGCGCGGAAGGACTTCAGATATTGTCGGATTGTGTAAATCGATTCGAATCGCTTAAATACAAACTTAAAAATATAAAACCGCCTGGTGACGCACTAGACAAAGATGATGACACGGATGCTGCTGGGACTATGACCCCTAATGTTATGGCATGTACAACGTCAAGTTGTGATAAAGGACTGTCTGATTTGTCAAAACTAAAATTCAACGGCAAAACGTGTGCACGTGCTTTTATTCAACGCGTAAACGAATTTTCAACAGCAAGAAGCATACCTTCTCATAAACTACTTACTTTTGCTACTGAAATTTTTACCGATGAGGCACTACATTGGTTTAGAAGCATTAAACATACCGCATCCTCTTGGAGTGATGTCTGCGAGAGACTTAAAGACGATTTTGGTCACGCTGATTACGACTATCGTCTTCTTGAAGAGATAAGAGCACGCACACAAGGTGAACGCGAAAACATTACTATTTACCTTTCTATTATGTCAGGCATGTTCTCACAGCTGGATAGGAAAATGTCGGAGGAAGAGAAACTAGAAATTATTATGCATAATATTCGTCCTTGCTATACCAACGTACTAACTTCTTCGCCTGGTATTAATAACATTGAAACATTGCGTTCATTATGTAAAAATTTTGAAAACATACAAGCCCGTATGTCTCAATTTCGAGAGCCGCCAAGAGTTTCTACTGAAACACTAGCCCCTGAGTTTGCATATCAGTCTACGAGTGCTAATAAAAACTTTAAAGATCTTCCGAGTAATAACCAAAAGTTTCATTACTCTGCTAACTACACTAAGTTCAATAAAGGGTATGGTAACTATACACAGTACAATACCCCAAACAACACAAACGCACAGACGAAACAACATTACTCGTACAATTACAATCGTAGTCAGGGTAATACTAATGCTAACTGCTCAAATTACAACAACGCAAATACTAATGCGAAACCTGTGAACACCATCACAAAGAATAACAAGTTCTGCCCACGTTGTCGAGTGGACAGTCATTGTCTTAGGAACTGTACAGCTGAACGAAAGATAGTTTGCTTTCGTTGCGGTCGTCCTGACGTTCGTTCAAATGACTGCCCTGATTGTCAAAAGAATACTCCAAATAATTCAAAAAACTAGAAAACCAGGGTTGTAGTACATCTAATATTAACCATTTTGATGCTTCTGAATGGCAAAAATGGTTACAATTTATTAAAAACTTCTCTACAATTTACAAAGTTACTTCAATCCTGCTAGATAAACCTGAAAATGATACTAGACCTTATATTAAAATGAAAATTAATGATTTAAATGCTTGCGGTTTATTAGATTCTGGTGCTGCGGTATCGATTCTTGGCAATAATTCCCATCAGGAATTATTAAACGTAGGTCTAACCATTAACAATGGCGATGAAATTAGTGTTATTGCTGCTGGTGGTCAAAATTTAAAAAGCATAGGTTACATGAATCTACCGATACACTTTGAAAACGCTTTTAACATTATCAAGTGCTATATAGTTCCACAAATTGAAACTCCCTTACTACTAGGAGTAGATTTCTGGAGGAAATTTGAGTTGTGCCCCAAGTATATTGGCTCTATTGACATAACTCAAAACAGATTAGCTTCGTTAGCGATTTTAACTACGGATTTCGACAAGCATATTACCTCTATGGATAATCTAGTAGATTCACAGCGCCATATTGCAAACAACTTAATTGAACAATTCAACGAAATCTCTACAGAACGTAAGGGTCTAGGCAGAACTCATCTGATTACTCATCACATTGATACAGGTGATTCCCCTCCGTTAAAACAGAGATACTACCGTATGTCTCCCGAAAAACAGAAAATTTTGAAAGAGCAGGTTGATGAAATGCTAGGTCTAGATGTTGTGGAGCCTTGCGAGAGTGCATGGTCATCACCAGTACTAATAGTATCCAAAAAGAATGGTCAACCTAGATTCTGTTTAGATAGTAGGAAGTTAAATTCTGTTACCAAACGCGATGCGTATAATCTTCCATATATATCAGAGATACTGGACAATCTTCGCGATGCCAAATTTCTTTCTAGTATTGATCTGTCCAAGGCATTTTGGCAGATACCTATTGCTGAAGAAGATAGGAATAAAACCGCATTTTACGTCCCAGGTCGCGGCACTTTACGTTTTAAGACCACAGCCTTTGGTCTGACAAACGCACCTGCGACTCAGCAACGTCTAGTTGACATGATGTTCGGCCACGAATTTGAGTTAAGAGTATTTGCGTACTTAGATGATATTGTGCTTGTAAGCAACACTTTCGAGGAGCACGTCTCACTATTGTTACGAGTGCTTGATAAATTGAAACAGGCAAATCTCACTATCAACATCGATAAGTGCCAATTTTTTAGGAGTCAGTTAAAGTATTTAGGATACGTCGTAGATGCTCAAGGTTTACGCACTGACCCAGAAAAAGTACAAGCTATTGTAAATTACCCAACCCCAACTTGTAAAAAGGACGTTAAACGTTTCTTAGGAACTGCTACTTGGTATCGCCGTTTTGTTCCTAACTTTAGCACGTTAGCGGGCCCTCTAAACAAGTTGACTACTAACAAAAAGACATCTCCACCCTTCTCTTGGAGCACTGAAGCAGATGCCGCCTTCAATAGTCTCAAAAAATGTTTAGTTTCTGCCCCAGTCCTGGCCTGCCCAGATTATAGCCAACCTTTTGAGGTCCATGCCGATGCAAGTAATTACGGCACTGGCGCAATGTTGACGCAATTAATTGACGGAAAAGAGAGGCCCGTAGCTTATATGAGCAAGTCTTTAACTGGTGCAGAGAAAAACTATAGCATAACAGAGAGGGAAACACTCGCTGTTCTCATTGCGTTGGAGCATTGGCGTTGCTACCTGGAGAATGGACAAACCTTCACCGTCTACACGGACCATTCCGCTCTTCAATGGTTTTTATCCCTTAGCAATCCAACCGGTAGACTAGCTAGGTGGGGGGTACGTCTATCTTCATTTAATTTTGTCATCAAGCATCGTCGTGGAGTAGATAACGTTATACCCGACGCTCTATCTCGTGCGTTCCCCGTATCAGCAATTTCCACATCTAACTCAATTACAACTACAACCGATTCTTGGTACAAAACAATATACAACACTTGTTTAAACAATCCCAGTAGTCTCGAAAATTTTAAAATTAATAACAATTCCCTTTACCGTTTTTCAAAAAACAAGTCTCCTCTTACTGCTGAGTTTGCATGGAAAGAGGTAGTTCCTAGCGAACTACGTGAGAAAGTGATTTCTGAAAACCACGATGAACCTACTGCAGGTCATTTGGGAATTCACAAAACTTACCTTCGCTTGGCTCTACGCTACTTCTGGCCGGGTATGCACTCAGACGTTGTAAAATTTGTTTCAAATTGCCCAACTTGTCTTTCCATCAAATCACCTAACCATGCTACCCTGGGTGAAATGGGAAGACCAAAACAATGTTCCCGTCCATTTCAGATGATTTCAATTGACTTCATTGGTCCACTTCCCACTAGTCGAAAACAGAACTGTTACTTACTTGTAGTAGTCTGTTGTTTTTCTAAATATTGCGTTATGTTTCCACTGCGCAGAGCAACAGCTGATGCAGTGGTGAAACATTTAGAGGACTCTGTGTTCCTTGTTCATGGTGTTCCACAAACAATTTTCTTAGATAATGGTAGCCAGTTTATTTCCAAAAATTTAGAAAATTTCTTTAAAAAGTATAAAATACCAAATGTATTCTTCACACCAAAGTACACTCCACAGATAAACACAGTTGAAAGGTACAACAAAACTATTGTAACCTGCATTTCATGTTTCATAGAGAACGATCACAGATCATGGGATTTTAATTTGCCAAAAATACAATTTGCCATGAATAATTCTGTAAGTGAGGCAACAGGCTATACACCCACATTTCTCATTCATGGGAGAGAACTCGTCACATGCGGATCCCACTACATTGATCCGAATATCGAGGACGAAGTTATTTTCTTACCTCGCGACATTTACTGCGATAATATAGGTAATTTAGCAGGCATATTTAATAATGTACAGGCTTCTCTTTGGCACGCTCACGTAAAGAATACGTCTAGGTATAATTTACGCCGAAAATCGGCAGAATTTCAAATTGGTGACATCGTCTGGAAAAGAACGTATTTCCAGAGCGATAAAGACCAATACTTTAGTAAAAAGTTAGCACCCAAATTTATCAAATGCAGGGTGGTAAGTAAAAACTCACCTTTAGTATATGAGTTACATGACATGAACGGTAAAGACATTGGTACTTGGCATATCAAAGATTTGAAATTAGTTAGTAGTTATCAATAAATTATTTGCAATACACAGAACAGATATTTTTTATCAAAATTTTGTAATTTTTTTCCTCACCGATAGTCGCGTCGATGATTGTCACCTATTTTTGTTTTTGAAAAACGGAAGATTTACTTTAAGTCAACAGATCAATATGTCAGTTGCCTTTATTTATGACTTGGTGCCTCGTATTAATTAATAAATATTGAGGTTAGTTAGTAAGATGAATTTTGAAAGTTGAAGAATGTTTTGTTGATGTATGAATGGTAAGAGTAGTTCTTCTTATTTACATTATCGTTGGAATTTACTTATAACCTAGGTAAAGTACAACAAGAACGGCGTGATTATTAGGTTGAATTTTTCCATTATTTAGTTAGTTTCGGATTTTTTCTTCATAGGAAGTAAAATCCTGGAGGGGAGAGGCGAATCTGTAACGTGAATGTAATGTTAATCGCGATTTTAACACAATCGATTCTCGATTCACTTTTAATCGATAATCGGTATCAACCGTAGAAGCGGCAACCCCTACGCGGCGACGCGAAACGTCACTAACTTCACTCGGTCATTTCAAATCTCGAGAGAAAAAACGAACAGCTGTTTCGTACTGTCAGATTTTAATTTATTCCTTGGTGCCCTAAAACCACCTAAAAAGCGTTAATTACTCAATAAATAGTGTTCCCTATATTAAACACTAAATTCAGTTAATTTAGACCCCCGCTGTTGGGTAAGTGTGAACTGATATTTACCTATTTGTTAATTTGGCCTTGTAAACCTCTTTTCATAAATTCTGTTCTGATCTGTGTATGTTTTCCACTTGTTTTCTTTGGTTCCTTATGTCATGTTCTATTTTCACCTTCTTACCACTGTGCTATTCCGTTCCAATCTCCATGTATCGCCACAATCAAACCACCCATCATGGCCCAGCTTACTTGCAATGGTGTGGAAAGGTGGATGCATGGAGACTCACTGGAAGAGGATCTAATTCCGCTAAATCTTCCAGGGTTCTAAGTTAACGCCTAAGTTAACGTCGAAGTTAACGTTGAAGCTCTCTTCACATCGTTGACCTACACTCTCCGCTACATCGTTTGGCCTTGGACCCCTTGGACGAGCTGCGGACACTCATTGCAGAGCCAGCACCTAGCCCTCATCGGAGACTCCTGCCGTCACCGTCCACACTACAGCAGGGACAGCCAGGCCAGTAGCGGAACACCTCTGAAGCTCGACCAAACCTAGAAACTGCCATCAGGGCGGTCGATCACGACCCATTTAAATCTTTAATAAAATTATCTTATTCTTTGTTCATGTCTTGGGTTTTATTAGCTACACAGCCCAAGCGCGACAAGAGCCATTATCGTCTAAAGATTTTATTATCGCGATGTGTGGTAATACCCAAAAATAAACTATGCAACAGCTAAAATATAAATAAACTATAAATAGGCTATAAAATATTTAAAGATCTGTCACATTCCGCAAAGTTTTTTTCCATGAACAGTAACGTGTAACTGCACTTTCATACTTACAAATGAGAAGAAATGAGAGTTCATCTTCTGTATCAGTCTCTTGATATTTTATTAAGATACTAATATACCAGATTGTGTCCTGAACCCTAAACTATTAAACAGTGAAAACCCCGGCAAACACTGTTCCGTAGTTTCCAAGATTACAAACAACATACATCCTACAAAAAAATATGCAGACAAACACGAAATTTTTAAATTATATTTTTGGATTCCACTCTAATGTCTGGGGACTGCTTTTTTTACTTAAAGCAACGAAACGCCGTTTTACTGTTATATTATATTCATCATTGTCATTTATTATTTATATATGAATAGATTATTTACGAATTACTACATTATTAGGCCTATTTCAGGCTAATGATGATAATTACACAGTTAAGACTATCTAATAAATAAAATCGTAAACATCGCGTGTCTGTACATAAAGGCATTTGAAAAAAAAATTGGAGGTCTAAGCATAAGTAATAGAACACATTTCTATCATTTTTGGAATTTTTGACTGTTTATCTGTTTGTTTGTCTGTGAGTTTGTGCACGCATCTGAGTTGAGGAGCTTGTCTGAAAACTCTTGAGCGTGAGATTGCCCCCAAGTCGGAGCCGCATATAGGTACTTATTGCGTGAGTCTCAATTTCAGTACTCCCGACCATAAGTAGTACAGAGTGCTTGAGGCCGGCCTTCATCTCATCGGTAGTGGTGCCCCGCGTCACCACCGGCAACGACTGGCGAAATTCACCGCAAAAGTAAACCGTGATAGCACCCGTCCCACGATCCCCCCTCCTATTTACACTTGCTACAGCTTTCTTGTGCGCCATAGTGCACTCATCTCAAACGATTATACAGAAGTCCTGGATCACCCCGGTTTTGTCGCTGTTACTTGACGTGACACACTGGAGTTTCTTTGCTGTGTAAATTGATGGGAAATAAGGCGGTATAAGCTGTTTTACCGCCAGGAAGCAGTGTGGCCGCGATCCCTGAGGACGCTACAGCGCGGGCGATTTTCCCTTGTCGTCTGGTTTTTACCAGAATTTTGCCAGTGAGAAATGATTTTTCCGGTGCCTCACGGTGCATCAAGGAAAAACGTTCTATTTGCCCAACTGTGATTCTTGGAAAGATTATCAACTTATCACTTACCATCGCTGACATTTCAGCTGTACTGTAATCGGTTTCCGAAGCGTACACGCCGTTTATACCCGGTACAAATAATCCGCACGCAACGGTCCATGTAGCGTATCGCCGCCGAACCATCTTCGAGCATACATAGTAAGGCAGCGGTTTAGTACCCTCTCATCAGATATGTCCATGTCCACTGGGTTCGAGAGCCCACAGAACATAGCGACAAATGGCGCAGACGTCACTTACGAATGCATCACCGAGAGTTTCGTCCCAATTTCGGTCGTCATCCAGAAGGTGCCTTGCGCTGCGGGCCGCGTGGGACGTAGAGTGTTCAACACTATCCACCGTTTGAGCAACGTAAATGAGGAAGCGCCGTGGACAGTGTGCAGTAGCATAATTAATAGAATTCACTGTTACTGGGATGAACAGTGTACACGCAGCCTAAAGTGTGCTCTGTGTGACACCCGTGCCCCATCCTCCCATTGCCCCGTCGACGTCGATTAAATAAACCTCTATGTTTGTTTGTTAAATGTGTAGTACGACGGCACCTATAATATACTTTTGGCAAAATCATCTTCTTGACACAGTCTGAATAACGCTAGAAGTGTGTTTTGCCGAGGGTTTTCAAGACGTTCCCTGAATAAATACTTTTCCCCAATAGTCTCTTTTCAGTTTTCTCAATTATAATTTCCATTTTACCTCAGTTTTGAAAAATGTATTGCAACAAAGATCAAAACCTGCTTTAGTAGACCTCTGAAATAGACCATATTTGTACAGTACTAAAGTTTTTGGTAGCTGGTTTACTATTTCTTAGACATATTTTTAGTTTTTTTATATATTATGTTATTCCGGGATATACATTGTCACGGTACAAAGTTTCGTCAAAATCCGTTCAGTAGTTTTTGCGTGATGCCCTAACAAACAAACAAACAAAATTTAAAAACTGTTCTATCATGTTTAGTTACTTATTTTAAGTCGCCCTGGTTGGTTTTTTTCAGAATATATTTAATGTACAGACTTTTTTGCATTTACGATTTTATTATATGTATAGATTATAAACGTCATTTCACGCCTAAATTTAAAAACGTCAAGGTACAATTGGCGCCTTGAGAATGCCAAGTTAAACGAAAATTTACTCATTATAATGCATTTCAAATTTCAGTGTGTGCCTCCAGAATTGAATCTAATATATATGTGCAATAAACAGTTATTTAACCAAGTGAATATTCGTATTAATATTCACACGTCTCCAAAACTCCTATGGTAGTAGTTGGCCATCAAATGAGTTCCCTTTTATTGAGTGCTGGGGCTGTGGTCAGGAGGGAATCAAGTGTGGGTCTAAACAATTTTATTTGTAGTTAATTAAAATCTTACCGTACAAAAAGCTTCATGTGTAGTTAAAAAAATCTGAACTGCCACCAATAAAATCACCTTCATTTTTAAACCTTAAACTACAAGACCTCAGCTTCAATTTATAGTTTCTTGCTCACGTGTGGCAAATCAATGTGTTCAGTAAGCTAGTACATAGATTAATAATATTTGTTTTATATTAGGTAGAGCACTGATTTTAAAATACATAATAGTTTTTATAGCGTAAAATTAGGTTGGCGGTACAGTCACCGAAATAATAACTTCGCTGCAGTCGGGTAAAAATGAATCACGTGTTGTGTCTACCTTGGTGCAATAAACTTTCCTATTTAATTAATATCTTTGTTTCCGTTGTATGGAATTCATTTGTTTTATATGTAACAGTATACAATTCCGAGTTGCCATTTGTAGCGGCTTAGGTCGCCTAATGTTTTCGCGGCAGTCTGTACTCACGTAATGGTACGATGAAATAAAAAAAAATAACAAATTTAAATATGACACGAGTTTAATAGAGCTACAAATACCATAAACTAATCTTTGCCTTCGATATCAGATACCTATATCAACCCCCGACTCTTTTTTTATCTTTATTATTTAGAGGATTTATATAGTATCGTATATGATAGCGCCATCATTACCCCCGACACTTACTACATACATACTATTGCATCGGACATGTTTATTCAATGTTATACCGGATAACCGAGGCCATAGCTAGTAGACCTACTACTGAATCATTTAAACTGAGGCTGAAGAAGTAGCTTATCGAGCAAACGTTCTACAGCTTTGAAGAATTAATGAAAAGTTGTAAATGAATTTAAAATAGTATAATGTTTGTTTATTGTTTAATATTGTTTTATGACATACTAGCTGTGCCCGCGGCTCCGCTCGCGTGAACTACAGAATCCGCTCCCACTCCCCCTCTCCCTACCGCTCCCGCTTGCTCCGCCCCCGCCTCCGCCTCCGCCTGCGCCTCCGCCTCAGACTCTCAATATCCCGCTCCCACTTCCGCTCCCGCTCCCGCTCCGACTACCACACCCACTCTCCTTTCCCCACGCCCACTCCCGCGCCTGCGCCCTAGCCCACGCCGGTGCCCACGCCCACGCCTAAGGCCACGCCCACTCCCATTCCCACTATCAGCTCCAAATGTAGTCCAAACTCATCGCAATCTGAATAGTACGGAAATACTATTATCTATACATATAATAAAAGAGTAGAAAAAACAAAAGAAAAGCGAATCTGTACATGGAAATTAAAAAATGTTTATGTATGTATGTATGTATGTATGTACGGGCTAATCTTGGAAACTACTGAACAGAATTTGACGGCGTTTCACTGTTTAATAGCTTTGAGTTCGGGGCACAAACTGGTATAAGTCATATCTCAATAAAATGTCAGGAGGCTGATCTACAAGAAGACCTCTCATTTCATATCATTTGTATGACAGCGTAGTTCAACATTACTGGTCTATGCAAAAACTTGACAGAAGGTGACAGAGATATTTAAAGCTCATTCATAGATTTATTTTAGCTGAAGTATTTCAGGTATTTCCACAAATCTCGATACAAAAAGTTGGTTATTCGATAATTAGTGGCCCTGTATTAGACCGGTGATCGTCGACAATGTCAATATCGAAGCTGTTCAGGAGTACGTCTGCCTAGGACATACAATACAGTTGAGTAGGATCAATTTCAGTAGGGAAGCTGACAGAAGAATCCAGTTAGCCTGGGCAGTATTCGGAAAACTGCGTCAAGCATTTACGTCGCTTATTCCACAATGTTTAAAGACAAAAGTCTTTAATCAGTGCCTGTCATGATTACAGCGCGAAGACGTGGACACTGATGGTGGGCCTGATCCACAAGATTCAAGTGGCTCTGCGAGCTCTATAGAGAGGGCAATGCTCGGGGTCTCTATGAAGGATATGATTCAATTTGTTGGGAAGCGGAGGGATAGTGGGAAGGGGTTAGGGTAGGAGAGGAAAGATGAGGGGGCAGTGGTAAATAAAGGGTGTAGGAAGGGCTGGGTTAAGGGAAGGGGGAGAGGTAGGACTAGGGAGAGGGAAGGGGTGGGGGAAAGGGTTTTGAACGTTGTGGGAAGGGGATGGAGAAGGAAAGAAAATATCACTTAATTTGCACAATATTTAAATATAAATAATTATATGATAATCTTTTAATTCATGATAAACATGAAGTAAATGTCAACATTATTAAAAAAAAACAATAATTCTGTAGTCCAACGGGCGGAACCGCCGCCGGCAAGCAAATTTTTACCCGACTTCAAAAAAAGAAGGAGGTTCTCAATTCGATAGTATGTTATTTTTTATGTAAATAAATATTTTTAATGAATAACCAGATTAATAGATTTCTTTTAGGATTTAGTAATACACGTAATACATATAAATGTGTAATGTTAAATTGTCCACGCGGACAAGTCGCGGGCAACAGCTAGTATGCAAACTACCTGTTGAGGATGGTGAGGGCTGCACAGCAGAATCTGGGTATTTGGAAATTAAATATATCACCACTTTTTCTGACAATATAATAAGAACACAAAAACACTAAATTTGAAAAAAGTATAAAAAGAATATAAAAACAGCCAGCAATAAAAAAGGTCAGCACGTCGCCAACATAGCACCCCTGGTGTTCAAAACACCAAAAATTGGAAAGGTGACGCAATTGCTTTCTGCGTACCCTACTCTGATGCAAAGGGGCGCTGCACTAGGCCATCACAGGCGGCAGCATCCACAGGCGAGGAGAGACAGACAGAAGCGGCTATCACCCCGTCCGAATAAGCGGTGCCGCCTTGGCTCAAGGACGGCGGCACCGACGGGCGAGAAGAGGCAGACAGGATCGGCGACTATCTCCCCTGCCAAAGGGGCGCTGCACTAGGCCAACACAGGCGGCGGCGTCCACAGGCGAGAAGAGGCAGACAGGATCGGCGGCTGTCTCCCCTGCCAAAGGGGCGCTGCACTAGGCCAACACAGGCGGCGGCGTCCACAGGAGAGAAGAGGCAGACAGGATCGGCGGCTGTCTCCCCTGCCAAAGGGGCGCTGCACTAGGCCATCACAGGCGGCTGCGTCCACAGGAGAGAAGAGGCAGACAGGATCGGCGGCTGTCTCCCCTGCCAAAGGGGCGCTGCACTAGGCCATCACAGGCGGCTGCGTCCACAGGAGAGAAGAGGCAGACAGGATCGGCGGCTATCTCCCCTGCCAAAGGGGCGCTGCACTAGGCCATCACAGGCGGCTGCGTCCACAGGCGAGAAGAGGCAGACAGGATCGGCGGCTATCTTCCCTGCCAAAGGGGCGCTGCACTAGGCCATCACAGGCGGCGGCGTCCACAGGAGAGAAGAGGCAGACAGGATCGGCGGCTGTCTCCCCTGCCAAAGGGGCGCTGCACTAGGCCATCACAGGCGGCTGCGTCCACAGGCGAGAAGAGGCAGACAGGATCGGCGGCTATCTTCCCTGCCAAAGGGGCGCTGCACTAAGCCATCACAGGCGGCGGCGTCCACAGGAGAGAAGAGGCAGACAGGATCGGCGGCTGTCTCCCCTGCCAAAGGGGCGCTGCACTAGGCCACCACAGGCGGCGGCGTCCACAGGAGAGAAGAGGCAGACAGGATCGGCGGCTATCTCCCCTGCCAAAGGGGCGCTGCACTAGGCCATCACAGGCGGCTGCGTCCACAGGCGAGAAGAGGCAGACAGGATCGGCGGCTATCTCCCCTGCCAAAGGGGCGCTGCACTAGGCCATCACAGGCGGCGGCGTCCAAAGGAGAGAAGAGGCAGACAGGATCGGCGGCTATCTCCCCTGCCAAAGGGGCGCTGCACTAAGCCATCACAGGCGGCGGCGTCCACAGGAGAGAAGAGACAGACAGGATCGGCGGCTGTCTCCCCTGCCAAAGGGGCGCTGCACTAAGCCATCACAGGCGGCGGCGTCCACAGGAGAGAAGAGGCAGACAGGATCGGCGGCTATCTCCCCTGCCAAAGGGGCGCTGCACTAGGCCACCACAGGCGGCGGCGTCCAAAGGAGAGAAGAGGCAGACAGGATCGGCGGCTATCTCCCCTGCCAAAGGGGCGCTGCACTAGGCCACCACAGGCGGCGGCGTCCAAAGGAGAGAAGAGGCAGACAGGATCGGCGGCTATCTCCCCTGCCAAAGGGGCGCTGCACTAGGCCATCACAGGCGGCTGCGTCCACAGGCGAGAAGAGGCAGACAGGATCGGCGGCTATCTCCCCTGCCAAAGGGGCGCTGCACTAGGCCATCACAGGCGGCGGCGTCCAAAGGAGAGAAGAGGCAGACAGGATCGGCGGCTATCTCCCCTGCCAAAGGGGCGCTGCACTAAGCCATCACAGGCGGCGGCGTCCACAGGAGAGAAGAGGCAGACAGGATCGGCGGCTGTCTCCCCTGCCAAAGGGGCGCTGCACTAGGCCATCACAGGCGGCGGCGTCCACAGGCGAGGAGAGATAGACAGGGTCTCGTGGCGATCATTACCCGCTGTCGACGCGTTCGCCATTAGGTTAGGTACCGCCTTGAGGTTCTGGAGGCACACCAGACGTTCCCTGCGTAATTTCTTCTACTGCTGCTGCGGCTCTCGTTTTAACAAAAAAAATTTAAACTGATATATAGCAAGGGTCTTTTTTATTTTAAAATCCGGCTCGAAGGACCAAATTTTGAGGATGGTGAGGGCTGCAGAGCAGAATCTGGGTATTTGGAAATTAAATATATCACCACTTTTTCTGACAATATAATAAGAACACAAAAACACTAAATTTGAAAAAGTATAAATAAAAAGAATATAAAAACAGCCAGCAATAAAAAAGGTCAGCACGTCGCCAACACTACCCTTACCTACTAATGTATTTGAAAATTAAAAATTTCCATAACTTTTGATTGAGTAAGTAAGTCCCATTATTCTATAAACAAGACAATAACAGATAAACACACAAACAGACAAAAATTCCAAAAATGATTTAAATGTGTTCTATTACTTATCCTTAGACCCCTCAATTTTTTTTTGCAAATGTCCAATGTACAGACACGCGATGTTTACAATTTTATTTATTAGACTATCTATATAAATATGAAATAAAAGAATTAGATATACACACTCGTACAATATATATATACATGTACAGTATATACATACAATACAATACATACATACATACACACACAGAGATCATTCGGATAGCTAATTCTCTTTTACTCTAGCCTTGAACATGCTCAACGATGCGCTCGCGCGGATTACATGTGGCAGAGAATTCCACAATCTCACTGCTTGGACTGTGAAGGAGCCGCTATACAGACCTGAAGTATGACTTGGAATTTGGAGAAGAACGGAAGTGATAGATCTGCGAAACACTTTAATATTTACAGAAATATGCTTATCTAAATAACTTACACAAAATTGTGACATTTTTTTCCAATATTAAACACAATAAATAGGAATACACTAAAGTAAAACACAAGAAATATTTAATAATACACAGTAACATATTAATTAATCTAATATCAAAAAAAATTAAACAGTGGATGTTTGGTAATTCACATATTATTATTATTGACATTGTAATTTAAATTCATATAAGTATTAAGTTTAATTTGTAATGTGTAACATTTGCATGCTATTATATGGATGGCTAAATAGGCATGATCTACCAGTTGCTAGATAAGATTTGACATTTGTACCCTATTTATGCACATAAATATTATATTCTATTCAGTTACGCCATAACGGCTGAACCAATTTCGATGAAGCTTAGCGCAGTAACAATATCCGAAATTAACACAATTTACCTCGCGACAAAATTACTGCAGTGCATGAAATATTTACTTCTAACCTCACACTGTTGTGCGAACTCACAGTTTTGTTATATTTTCATCAATAACAGTCATCACTAGTTCTCACTCGACAATGTCTGTTGTTAGGAGATAAATAGTTCAGCTCTTGAGTGCTAATATCGCGGTATATCACATTGTTGAACCTATCAAACACAACATCATAAGGTAGACCATTTCGAAAGGCACCTACATATTCAAGCTTGCGAATGTCTTTGGTATAGTCAACTTTATAAAGACCCCTTGAATATGTCTGAACCAAATAAACGTTACCATGCCGATCTGTAGCGAGAGATTTAACTTTACCATCGTCAAATACTGTAGCGTTTTCGGTACCGTTCTTTAATCGGTAAATAATAAAGTCATCTCTGAAATAAATATCGTTATTCTTGTCAACTACGAATTGATCAATATTGTAATTCGATAGAGCAGTTATGGGAGTCGATACACCAATGGTATAGTCGTAAATGTAAAGTCCTGGTTCAGTGTACTTACTGTAATAAAGTTTTTTATTAAATTGCAAATGGAACATAGTAATATTAGCAAGGCCTATTAGGTTCTCTACAAGGTTTTCAGCGGGGTTGAATGTAAAGGTACCAGTCATACCGGATAAAAAACGACAAGGGATGATGGATCGACAGCTCGAGCATATGTGAAGCCAAGATCGGGGATGAGTTTAATTTCAAGTTCCTCCAAGTCAAAATAAGCGTTGAAATGTACATTTTTGTAGTTCCGGAAGTGGAAGTAAACTATTCTACTGTTTCTGTCTATGGCAATTTGTCCGGATATATCGAATCCACCGAAGAGTAAAGTCTTGTTGTAACACAATCCTTCAAAGCAGGCTTCACACACAGCATTGGCGGACACGGCTGCTCCCAGTATTCCAAATAGTTGGAGAAGAATCATTGTTGATCTGTCGAATGAAAATGCAACTGATATAAAGGTACGATATAGTTAACTGCAGACAAGACGAAAGTGTTAATGCAGTTCGTAATAAAACGACGGTGACATGGTCTGATTGAGTGAGCCGACTGTGATGGATGAAATAAAGACTAAATGTTACTCCAAGTGGTGTCAAGTTGATCAATATTAAAATCGTCAAGTAGAATTGTTTTGTCCAAATAGGAAAATGTGAAGATGGATTAGTAATCGACTCAAAAACGCATGACTATTGACATGAATGACGGCTACCCTTTTAGGACGATATGCAGTACCGATCACGATACGAAGGCCATTTACAGTAACCTTCAGCTACCACTGCTCCACTGTAGATGGAGGATGCCCCAACGTGTGAATTCGAATGCCGCGTCTAATATAAAAGGCGAGGCCGCCACCCATGCCCTCACACGTGTGCATGGGCCGCGGTCGCATGCGGAACCGGTAGCCCGGCACCACCGGGGCCAGCGCCTCGCACCCCTCCCGGAGCCACGACTCGTTGATGGCCACGATATCTGGTGCATGGTGCTCCACAGCCATTATAAACTCAATACCACTAGTATTAAGAGACTGTTCATTATATAAAGCAACTTTCAAAAACATGGTTTTGGGAGCCATTACATTAAATAATTATATATATATTTTCTAAGCTAAACCACCATAGTCGGGCCGATACAGATTTCGCCATTAAAATACGAGCAGTTGTATTATGACTTAAAAATGAATTAGAACTGTATGTATGTTACAGTTTCTTGTTTAGTAACTCATAACGTTGTATAATGTCAAAAAAGGAGCAAACAATATATAACAGATTATTTTTAAACATATTTTGAATGTACATAGATAATAAAGTTAATAAATAAATACTTGTAAGTGTGATTGATAAAATACAAAGGGTACAAATTGAACAGTGAGGTGTAGTAGATAAGTAAAGTAACCCCTCCTCCTAACAGCCCTCGCAGGGCAGGGGTGGCGGCCTCGGCGGCAGTATTCTCTGCCATAAGTTAGAAGGTGAAGCACTTATATTGTTGACGTATAAAGTAGTCTCTCCCGGTCGACTATGGACACACGCTCGCTGCTGACAGCCTTACAATAATGTAAACCCACGCAAGCACGTGTACGGATTGGCTGAAACTCCTGTAGTAGTAGTTGGACTTTAATTAACTTTCCTTGTATTGAGTGCCGGGGGTATGGTCAGGAGGGAATCAAGTGTGGGTCTAAACCATTTTATTTGTAGTTAATTAAATTCTTACCGTACAAAAAGCTTCATGTGTAGTTAAAAAAATCTGCCACCAATAAAATCACCTTCATTTTTATACGTTAAACTACAAGACCTTTGCTTCAATTTATAGTTCCTTGCTCACGTGTGGCAAATCAATAAGCTAATACATAGATTAATAATATTTGTTTTATATTAGGTAGAGTACTGATTTTAAAATACATAAATAGTTTTTATAGCGTAAAATTAGGTTGGCGGTACAGTCACCTAAATAATAACTTCGCTGCAGTCGGGTAACAATGAATCACGTGTTGTGTCTACATTTGTTTTTGCTGCTACCAATTAAAAGTGTAGGTTCTTCAGTGTTTAAACTCTTTCCTTCAACATGTCGCGAGCACGTGTTACGTTTGTAAACTACAGACTGTTGCTTTGAAAATTATGTAAGTTTGATGACAAAGTTTAAAAGGCGTTATTTTTGTAATATTGACAGGATGGATTCGGTACAACAGTGTGTGGTTGTATGTTTGTGTGTGTGGGGGGTGTATGTATGTATGTATATATATGTGTACAAAGGCGGACTTATCCCACTTATGCGTTTAGTATAAAATGTTGATAGAGAAACGTACTACATATTGCAAATTATGAATCAGAAAATAAGAATTACGTTGAATGATCCATGTCACGTGTCTCTACGTATAATAGAAAAGACAGAACAGACCATTCGACGTAGATTTTATGATTCCTTCACATTATGATCCTATGATTCATTCGCTTCTAAGAGGGGCATTTACGTTACGACTCACGGATGGCATAGGACGGCTGATGACGGAATGCTAGAGAGAGGAATGCCTGTTTCGTCTATAGCACAAAAGTTATTGTAACGCAATGGAATAATAATCTATATGTTGCAATCTCACGCCTTGGTCCCAGAGGGATAGGCAGAGACGATGTATCGCCACTTTGCGCAATCTAAAGTCGCTGTCGCCCGCTTTTCGCACCGTGATATCCCTTGACGTTATGTGTTGCGAACAATATCGCCGCCTTTTTGAGGTACCACGATTAACTAGGAAAATAATTGTCCACCTCATCAGAGCCCCGCTTGATTTGGTAAGGCTAATAATGTATTTTAAATAAATAAATGTCTAAATGTTTGTTTCCGTTGTATGGAATCCATTTGATTTGTATGAAACAGTACATCTTATTCCGAGTTGCCGACAATGACAACTGACGGTTGCCCGATGTTTTCGTGGCAGACTGTACTCACATAATGGTAGGGTGTTAAAAAAATAACAAATTTAAATATTACACGAGTTCAGTGGCAAAAGTAAATAAAAAAGATAAAGAAAGGTTAAGGTGAGGGTCAAAAATACCATAAACGAATCTTTGCCTTCAATAGCATATACGTATATAACAGTCATTACCTATAGGACATGATTATTCAATTTTATGTAAATTACTGCCCGGCCTCCGCACCAGCCTGTCCGTACCCATGCGTGTGTGCGCGTAAACTATCGAGAGAGGGACAACGTTATACGTCTTCACATTAGTACTTCTCTTGCCGGACTACACGCCGTGCTTTGTGGGCGACGTTAGACTGCGAGGGGAGTGTCGTTTCTTTACGTAGTAATATTTAGTATCCTCGGCCATAAGTTAGAAAGTGAAGCACTTATATTGTTGACGTATAAAGTAGTCCCTCCCGGTCGACTATTCTCACATGCTAGCTGCTGACAGCCTTACAGTAATGTAAATCCACGCAAGCACGTGTACGGATTGGCTGATGCTCCTATAGTAGTAGTTGGCCATTAAATAAATTCCCTTGTATTGAGTGCCGGGGGTATGTTCAGGAGGGAATCAAGTGTGGGTCTAAACACTTCATAGTTGGCAGAAGCTATGAAGTGTTTAGCTGGCAGATTAAGTTCTACCGCCTACGCGGTAAGGAAAATCAGACAATTAACTGATGTTGCTACCGCGAGGTTAGTGTACTTTAGCTACTTCCACAGTATCATGGCATACGGTATCCTACTGTGGGGTCAAGCAGCAGATATAGAGACCATTTTTATCTTGCAAAAAAGAGCAGTTAGGGCAATCTATAATCTGCGTTGTAGAGAGTCATTAAGATAAAAGTTTAAAGAAATAAGCATATTAACAGTAGCTGGTCAATTCATTTTAGATAATATTTTATATGTCAGACAAAATTTATCTCTCTTTTTGATGCACTTTCACAATAATAGTTTTAATACAAGAAATAAAAATAAACTTGTTTTACCAGGGTTAAGACTAAGTAAGGTCAGTAAATCGTTCACGGGGCAATGTATACACTTCTACAATAAACTACCAGAGGAAATCTTAAATATGACGGACAGAAAGTTTAAGATCCACATTAAAAAACAACTTTGTAAGAAAGTCTATTATAAAATAAACGATTATTTGAATGACAAAGATGCCTGGTACTAATGTTATATCAGCTTCGCAAAATCTTTATTAATTGTATGCAAACTTGATTTTTAAAAGATGTGTTGCGTGAAGTTTGTTGCGCCGTTTCTTCTTCACAGCGCTTACACCTAGGAAGCGGTAGTCGATAAAAAAAAATTACGTGTATAAATGTACCAAGTGTACTCATATGCAACAAATGATTTTGACTTTGACATATTCATTTGTAGTTACTCGTAATTAAAATCTTACCGTACAATAAGCTTCATGTATAGTTAAAAAGATCTGAACTGCCACCAAAAAAATCACCTTCATTTTTAAACGTTAAACTACAAGACCTTTGCTTCAATTTATAGTTTCTTGCTCACGTGTGGCAAATCAATAAGCTAATACATAGATTAATAATATTTGTTTTATATTAGGTAGAGCACTGATTTTAAAATACATATATAGTTTATATAGCGTAAAATTAGGTTGGTGGTACAGTCACCTAAATAATAACTTCGCTGCAGTCGGGTAACAATGAGTCACGTGTTGTGTCTACATTTGTTTTTGCTGCTACCAATTAAAAGTGTAGGTTCTTCAGTGTTCAAACTTTTTCCTTCAACATGTCGCGAGCACGTGTTACGTTTGTAAACTACAGACTGTTGCATTGAAAATTGTGTTTGATGACAAAGTTTAAAAGGCGTCATTTCTGTAATATTGACAGGATGGAGTCGGTACAACAGTGTGTGGTTGTGTGTGTGGGGGGTGTATGTGTGTGTATGTATGTATATGTGTACAAAGGCGGAATTATCCCACTTATGTGTTTAGTATAAAATGTTGATAGAGAAACGTACTACATATTGCAAATTATGACTCTGAAAAAAATAATTACGTTGAATGATCCATGTCACGTGTCTCTACGTATAATAGAAAAGACAGAACAGACCATTCGACGTAAATTTTATGATTCCTTCACATTATGATCCTATGATTCATTCGCTTCTAAGAGGGGCACTTACGTTACGACTCATGCCTGTTTCGTCTATAGCATAAAAGTCATTGTAACGCAATGGAATAATAATCAGTATGTTGCAATATGTTAAATAAATACATACATAATGCTCACGCCTTGGTCCCAGAGGGATAGGCAGAGACGATGTATCACCACTTTGCGCAATCTAATGTCGCAAAGCGGCTTTCCTTCGCCCGCTTTTCGCACCGTGATATCCCTTGACGTGATGTGTTGCGAACAATATCGCCGCCTTTTGGAGGTACCACGATTAACTAGGAATATAATTATCCACCTCATCAGAGCCCCGCATGATTTGGTAAGGCTAATAATGTATTTTAAATAAATAAATGTCTAAATGTTTGTTTCCGTTGTATGGAATCCATTTGATTTGTATGAAACAGTATATCTTATTCCGAGTTGCCGACAATGACAACTGAGGGTTACCCGATATTTTCGTGGCAGACTGTACTAACATAATGGTAGGGTGTTAAAAAAATAACAAATTTAAATATTACACGAGTTCAGTGGCAAAAGTAAATAAAAAAGATAAAGAAAGGTTAATTTAAGGGTCAAAAATACCATAAACGAATCTTTGCCTTCGATAGCATATACGTATACAGGATGTTACTTTGCATTCTTGCCATATTTACAGAGGTAACTATATTACTGATACTAAACACAAATCAATAAAAAAAATCATGACGTAATTTATTTTTTTTGGTTTGGATTATTTTATTTTATCGACAATCTGTTAAGCACACCACTAATTATCGTAATGCATGCACATCACTTTTATCATTCGTAAGATCACGACATGACATAGACTCTTTATGCTAATCTTGTCTCTTTATTCAATGATATTATTTGATTGTCAACTGCTGTCATTATTCTCAAAAATATTGTTGTAAAAATGACTGAAGCGTATTCAAATATTTAATTAGTAGAAATGGTGCGCTTGGACGCAATAAGTGGCAACAGTTTGCGACAAGCCGTAGAAATGTTTGTGGAAATGTTTCCTAACCAACCGAGGCCGACCCGTCAGGTGATGCTTGCAGAGACTTAGAGAGCATGTCACGCAGAGACTTAGAGACCATCGCCGGTTCCACGCTCAAGCTCGAGGCAGCGTAGGACTCTCAGTCGAATTGCAAGAGTCAATTCTCGAGTACCTTGAAAGAGAGCCCCGTGCCAGTACCCGGGAAGCAGGCCGTTACTTCGGTGTGAGCCACGAGACAGTGTGGAAACTTTTGAAAAGTGAATAACAACGTCCGTTTCACTTTCGGAAAGTCCAAGATCTGCTCCCTCAAGATAACGCCTCACGGAGTACATTTTGTCGCTGGCTACTGGACAACCGACATGTCAACATCTTGTGGACTGACGAAAGCCGGTTTACGAGAGTTGGAATTTTTAATATCCATAATGAGCACTGGTGGACTCATCGTGATCACAATCCTCGAAAAATTAAGCGAGACTCGTTTCAACACCGCTTTAGTCTCAATCGACGGGAATTTACTGGGCTCTTATTTCATCCACCACGGTTTCCGGACTATTCCTCCGATGGACTATTATTTTTGGAGTGACGTGAAACGCTTGGTATACTCAGAGTAGATAGACAGTGTAAATGTGTTACGCGAAAGGTTTGTTCCAGCGTTCGAAACAGTGAAACAAAACGTTTATGTGTTGCGAAAACTAAAGCGAAATTCGCTTCGCCGTGCTAGACTGTGCCTTCATCAAAACGGAGAACATTTTGAACAATTGCTTCTCAGCACGTAAATTTTGTAAGAAGGAACTTGTAAATAAGCAATTAATTGTACATTTACAAATTAAAAATTATAATTTTTAAATCTTATTAGATGATTTTAGCTTTTTAACTAGGTACGCCAAAAATACCTAATTTATTACTTTGCAAAGAAATGGACAACAATGTAATGATATTAAATTAGGCATTGTTGGCGGTAAAGTAGGAAGGAAAATCTGAAATCAATTCATGTACACGCCAGGCCTGGCCACGCCCACATTGGTTTATTCCTATTGCGCCTGTTGAACGTGCGAGAAAAAATTGGTTTATTCCTATGTGTACTGCAAAACAAAGTTTACTAAAAACTTAGGGTGCTTTATTTATGAGAGTCTCTAGTTTATCTAAAATAATAGGTAATGTTCTCTACTATTAGCTCTGTGAATATGGCAAGAATGCAAAGTAGCACCGTGTATAACACTCACTACCTATAGGACATGATTATTCAATTTTATGTAAGCTCTAGCTGTACCCGCGACTCCGCTCGCGTGGACTATACAATTATTTACTGACTCCGACCTCACGCAATATTTATCTAAATTTTTTTTAATGCATAATAGTTTCTTTGAATTACATGATTAGTGGTGAAGAAATCAGACGAAGAATGAAACCATAGCCGAAAGAATTAGTAAGCTGAAGTGGTAGTGGGCGGGCCACGTCTGTCGCAGAACCGATGGCCTGGATATGCAATAAAGTGTGTTGTACCTATTGTAACAGAACAAATCTATTTTATATTACATATTTTAATTGTTATTTTTTGTATTATTATTTCATTTAACACGAATTAACTATATAATATATAAAACACACTAGATTTTAACATACAATAGAAATTTAAACATGTGAAAATAGGGTTAGGTTTCCGTTTCGGCCGAAACTGAGACCGAGGCCGAAGGTTCGGTTTCGGTTTCGTCTGCAAATCCGGTTTGGTCGGACACTACTTAAAATACAAATCGGTGTATTCACCCATACTTTGAATATTAAACTGTAGCCACACGGCTTGAGCATGATTGTAATCACTATTAGAAATACTGACATTAGTTAATGCGTTATAAAATTTATCCTTTAATGGCAACTCCTTGTCGGCATAACATTCCCAGTGAGTCATATAATCATATGGGTATACAAATTTTCGCGTTAATAGTTGAATTTGATCATCATCTGGGAAATGGGATCAAAGATAAGGAAAATGATCGTTTTGAATAGTTTCAGCTAATTTTTCTAAGCTTGTACCAAGAAATTAGAAAGAGTCGATAAAACGTAATTGTACATATTCATCAATTTCGTCGCTAACAAGCAAAAAATTTGAGAATGAAATATAGTACTCTACTCTACCGGAAACCACACGGCACTATAATCATCATTATTACGAATATTTGACAGGCCTTTTTACTTTGTACAAATTTGGGGAGTTTTATATAGTTAAAGCCATTTAAAGGTTGATATTTGTTTATATTTACCTCTAAATGTTCAGCATTTAAAAAATCTCATACTGTCCCTTTCCTGAAACTCCTAAATTTTTTCTGTAAAGAACTCTCAAATTCGGAAAACGTCGAATTAAAATCGTAATTTTAAAAATATCGGAATATTTATTGACACAAATGACTTGACCTCTTGACTATCATTTTTGAACATTAAAAAGGATGAAAACAGTTCAAAATTTACTTTGACACAATTGTGAGCTTTTAATGATTTATCTAAGAGCAATTTAATTTTACGTTGAATATTGTTCAAAAACGAATGTACCGAGTTACGTTCCTCTTCACTTACCGCTTTAATTCTATACGTTGCGATACGACCTCGGAAAGCAGTCTTTATAATCTCTACATTTTCATATAGCGGGGCTGTGCTATTATTTCGTTGCTTATTGCTTCGTAAATGACCGATCCATTGCTTTCTGTCTACTGTATCACCACAAACCGGCCAAAAGGGCATTTTGCTTGTTCTATCTAAATAAATATTTATGGGGATGTGAGTTCCGTAAGGTTAATAGATTCTATATAGAAAACTGAGGTCCGAACTGGTATAGTTGTGACGAGAGTAGCTAGTTCAGTGCTCTTTCTATGTACCTAGTACAACGAATCTTATGTACAATAACTAGTGTGTACAATTTAAAGTTCGTTCTAGATCTAGACTACTAAGATGCAAAGAGATGAATATTTAACTGAAGTTCAGACCTGCCAACTATATTACTAAAAGTTTAGGGGATAATTACCACTAGAGATAGATAACTTTGTATATAAAATAGTATATGTTATTTTAATGCTAGCTATAGCAACTTAATATGTATGGTTGTTTGTACCGTCCTTATTCCTTTAGTAAAGAGAATTCTAATTTGAGATGAAACAATTAGTATTACAAATTTATCTAGCCAAAAATTCTTTATTTATAATCTTGTTTTATATGAGATGAACCTACTAACTACGAAGCTAACAGAAGAAAGAAAGCACTGGATTGGAAGTGAGAGCAAAACCCAAACATATGTATTTTTATTTATTAAAACCCTATTATACTAACATTAGTTTTAAATGTAAATCTTATCAGTATACAATTGTGGTTCGCAATCGGCGAAATGTGTATGCACCGCTCTAACGAAATGCTGTAGGAGTTCCCACTCTCGAGTATGGTCGTCTGTTTGAAGCTTAATCCGCACGAGAGCCTTCTGCCACCGGTCGATCGAAGCGACGTCTTTGCTGCTGTAGATTTTTAGATCAATGTGAAACTTGCCGCTAGCGGAGCTGCTGACACGACGCTCGCTCCCGCTGGCAACTCTATTAACGGAGCTAGATGTAAGTTTATTCTTAGGTGATGATGGGCGATGGGTCTCTGAAACTCCGAGAACAGATTTTTTCTTCCAATTTCTGTAACCAAAATAATATATTTTTAGATCTCTAACATAAGTACATTCGATTTAAAAATTAACTATACTGTTATTTTACCACACTATACCATATAATATATATTATGCCTAATGAGAAAAAACCCCATAAAAACATTTATGTGTGATATAATGTGCATTTATGCGATGATACATCATCTCTGCCCAACCCTCAGGGAACAAGGCGTGAAGGATACATATTGTATGGCATTATGTATGTATGTATAATATGCTGAACCAAATTTTAACGACTGATATGTAAGTAAGAACTAATGTCCGACCGAAGATTCGGTTTCAGCCAGTTTCGGCCAAGAAAACTAGTTTCTACTAGTTTAACACGTCTAAATAAGTTTCGGTTTCGGCCGAAACTGAGACCGAGGCCGAAGTTTCGGTTTCGGCTGCAAAACTTGTTAAGGTCGGACACTAGTAAGAACCCGCACTTTTTCACTTCGATCACTATTAAGTACTTATTTACAGATTTACAGATTTTGGTTTAAAATATTACCTTGAGGGTTCGTTGGTAGTGAGAGTCCCTTTGCGTTTGCTGACTGCCTTTATCTTTGCATTTACTCTCTTCACCACTTTTACAGACTCGCACTCAGAGTCCGATCTGAAATTAAACATTGATTTTTTAATATATTTATCATAACACTCGTGAGCTAGGATATGGGGTATTAAATACCAGACCTACAACAAATATCTATATTCTACTGAAGTACTTGACTGACAGGAAATCGAACCCAGACCCCTTGCACAGACGTGCAAATCAGAGGTACAACCAATTGCATCGTGAATAGCATCAAATATTTAAAATAAGTTTAACAACACACTATAAAAGAATTAGGTGCGTTATTAGAGTACGCAACATTTAAATATACAACGAGAAGTATTAAATACTTACTAACATTTTCTTCTGTTACTGTCTGGTGTTGAGGTTAACAAGTTTTGAGTGATGAGTGGCGCTGGCGGTGACTGACGCTGGAGGTGTTTTGCGCTGGCGGGGGCTCTGGTAGTGGCTGACGCTGGAGGTGGTTTGCGCTGGCGGGGGCTCTGGCGGTGGCTGACGCTGGAGGTGGATTGCGCCGGCGGGGGCTCTGGCGGTGGCTGACGCTGGAGGTGGGTTGCGCTGGCGGGGGCTCTGGCGGTGGCTGCGGCGCGGAGCGGCGGTGAGAGATTCCACTCGCGTGGATTACAGGATCCGCTTCCATTCTCACTTCCGCTCCCTATCCCACTTCCACTCAGACTCAATCCTGCTCCCGCTTCCGCTCCCGCTCCCGCTTCCGCTCCGGTCCCGCTCCCTTCCCGCTGCCGCTTTCGCTTCCGCTCCCGCTCCTACACCCACTCCCCTTTTCCCACGCCCACGCCCACTCCCACTCCAATTCCCACTCGCAGCTCTAAATGTAATCCAAACTCATCGCAATCTGAATAGTACGGTAATACTATTATATGCAGTATATTGCATACTAACCTTACCTACTAATAATGTATTTGAAATCTAAAAATGTCTATAACTTTTGAGACTAAATGTTAAGTTAAGTTAAGCCCCATGATTTTGTGAAAAGTTCATCAAAATCCGTTCAGTAGTTTTTAAGTGATGCGTTCACAAACTGACAGACAAACAGATAAACAGACAAAAATTCCAATAATGATAGAAATATGTTCTATTACTTATCCTTAGACTCCTCAATTTTTTTTTTGCAAATATCTTCAATGTACAGACACGCGATGTTTACGATTTTATTTATTAGATATACAAGTATAGTTGTCATTAACATACTATCTTGTTAACATAAATACTTAATAGGCCCTATAAAGACCCCTCATAATTTTTTTAAAATATCTCTCATGTACATACATAGACCAGTTACAGTTTTATTATAAGTATAGATATATAAGTATAGTTGTCATTAACATACTATCTTGTTAACATAAATAATTTATTAAAAGTAAAAATATTGATGTTATTGACAAAAACAAAAGGTTAAGGGAAAAAAGGTCTGGTAAAGAGAGCTATACAAATCTAGGAACTTTAAACAATAAAAGTAGTTTCTTTAACCTAAATATTTTGTAGACATAGCTAAAATAATGTAATCTTAAACAAATAGTTATAAAATAAATACTCAGCAGCATATTTTTTTTTGCCGTGTGGGATCCGGTAGAGTAGAATAGGACCACTCCAACTCTTCCCGTGGATGTCGTACAAGGCGACTAAGGGAATACATTATAAAACATCAATCAGGCCTCCCCAACCCGTCTGGCCAACGCGGGGAGTGTAGGCCAAATCCTCCGTCTGTCTCCGGCAGACGAGAGAGGGTTGTGCTCCTGCAGTGGAGACAAAAATAACCTGATGATGATGATGATATTTTTCTCAATAACTAGATAACTACTAAACATAACTATATTTTAATGTGATGTTTACTATAATTATCTACTAGAATATTCTAGTATTCACAACAATGTTACTATTTGTTTCTACAAGTAATTCAGATAGATATGACCAAAATCTCTTTATGTTCACTAGAATCCCAACAACCATACAATCTGGTAATATTTTTCTCTCCGTGTACAACAACAAGACTACTGGAAAAAGTGTGCGGATCAGGCACGTAAACATCACATTCCATTTATTATTGGAGAACGTGTCCTGCTGAAGTCACATACCTAATTTTTCATCCATTTATTTGACAACAAGAAATCACAGCAATAATCAGAAGTCTATAGTAATTTATTAAATTGGTTTAATTAACTCGATCAAAGTAATAATAAATATTAATCGTAATTCAGTCCTGTTCTTTTTGTCAAATGTGCCTTAAGTTTTAAATAAAAAGAATCGTCTATATCTTTTAAACGGTACTAGTACATATTCTGATTTTTGGATATGTGGAGCACAAGTATGTAAGATGTAGAGAGAAGGGAAAGGAGTAGAGGAAAGGGTGGTGTTGCCAGTGTTATAGGCTCCCCCTCGGGCCATGGGAGCGTCCCCGCTCATGGGCCGACACGATAAGGCATCTTACGTGGTCTTCCTCTCTTTCTCCTGGTCTCACCGGGTGCAGGAACAGCAGGCGATGGTACAACGTTCTTTCGTGGTCTCTTCCTCTGCGGTATGAAATGTGTCATACTGTAACAATGTTACTATTTGTTTCTACAATTACTTCAGATAGATATGACCGAAATATGTTTATGTACTCTAGAATCCCAACAACCATACAATCTGGTAATATTTGTCTCTCCGTGTACAACAACAAGACTAATGGAAAAAGTGTGCGGATCAGGCACGTAGACGTCACATCCCATTCATTATTGGAGAACGTATCCTGCTGAAGTCACATGTGTTGAGCAGCTTCTCTAAGGGAATCACAAGTAAGTTTACACCAAAACGAGATGGTCCTTATGAATTATTCATGCACCCAGTCCCACCGCCTACATGCTTCGTCATCCTGGGAAACCAGAGAACATCATTGGCAAGTTTCATACGAGCGACCTCACAAGGTACTTACAGAGAAGTGACGACGACAGTATGACACATGTCATACCGCAGAGGAAGAGACCACGAAAGAACGTTGTGCCATCGCCTGCTGTTCCTGCACCCGGTGAGACCAGGAGAAAGAGAGGAAGACCACGTAAGATGAATTATCGTGTCGACCCATGAGCGGGGACGCTCCCATGGCCCGAGGGGGAGCCTATAACACTGGCAACACCACCCTTTCCTCTACTCCTTTCCCTTCTCTCTACATCTTACATACTTGTCTATCAATCTATCTCACTTCTGCTCAATCACGGATGAACAATTCATTCACAAGTCACATCCGGTTGGTCGCTTCGCAGCTATGATGACCCGAAACGATCAGGTGACTCCGAAAGACCAGACTACTAAGAAGTAAGTGTTGAACTCCTGCGCAGCGACCGTTAATCCACCTAACCAGAGGTCGTGCCTGTTACAAGCAGTGTTATTTATTTTATTTTATTACTAGCTGTGCCCGCGGCTCCGCTCGCGTGAACTACAGGACCCGCTCCATTCCCACTTCCGCTCCCACTCACGATCCCGCTCCAGGTCCAGGTCCGAGTTTTCGAAAACTATAAATTAGCATAACTTTTGATTGACTGGACCGATTGCAATGAAATAAAGCCTATATGTTACACCGAATTAAGCACTATGTTTCTTGAAAAGTCCTTCAAGATCGGTTCAGTAGTATTTAAGTGAAGCGCGCACAAACAAGCAGACAAAAATTCCTAAAACGATCGAAATGTCTTCTATTACTTATCCTTAGACCCCCCTTTTTTTGCAAATATCTTCAATGTACAGACACGCGAAGTTTAGGTTTTTATTTATTAGATTTTGACTTTTAATTCGTTTTTTTTTATTTCTGTGTATTTTATGTTATAATCGGTCTATTGCCTGAAAGTAAAGTAAATATTGTTAACTAGGTAATATTTCGTCTTCAATAATTTGTGGGTAAAATCTTTTTGGACGCTCTTCCAATCTGTATCGTGGTTTAAGTGAAGGAGATTTTAAAAATTCTTGTTTAAGAACTTCTGGCATCGTCACCCCCGAAAGTAACTTCAGGTAATCAATTGATTTGAATTTAGGGGATTCTTCTTCAGCATTCGTTTTCTCAATCAAATCGTTTTGTGACGGCTGTAAAAATAAAGCCTACTATAACATTTATTTATGCAAAAAAAAATTAGGATTATATCGTTGTGTCAGTCAATTTCAAAATACTTAGTTTTTTATTGGTTACTAAAAGTAAATTAAAATATCCACAACATTAAGTAAATATTGCTCCATGGAAATTATCAAAATAGAACATTATGAATCATTACTCAAACTCGCTGCCTCACTGTTTAGAGGTAAATTAACGAACGAACTTTTAATCTACGATGTGGTCGAGTACCTAGATCATATATGTAGTTTATTTGTTAAGCTGATTTTTACATAAATCGGAATAATCCTGTACCTCGTGTGGAAAATAAAATAATACAGACCTAGACAAATTCAGAAAGACATTTCAATCTCACCTTGGGTTTTGAAGGGTTGTACTTTGACATGATAATACGCAGACGTTCCAAATACCAATTCAGTAAACCTTGACGTATGTAAGATTGGTACCATTTGTTATGGTCATAAAAAATACTACTTATAGGAAGGTCTGTGCTTCTCTTTGATTTTCCTACGTCCACATATTTAACAGGATTAGTCTGTAAAAGGAAAGCCTACTATTAAACTTTATTTTTGCAAAAAAATATTAAGATTTTCTCGTTGTATCAGTCAGTTTCAAAATATATTTTTATTGGTTACTAAAAGTAAATTTATTTTAATTTCCACAACATTAAGTTTTACACTTAACGCTATTGGTGACATAGACAATCTATTAGTTGCATCTGCTATTAATTGTGACACTGAAAATGTTAAAGCTAACTTACAAATTAAATCTAAGACTATTATATAGAAATATTATATCACAAAATAGAAGCATAAATATATTATATTAGCAAATGCCCGCGGCTTCGCCCGCGTGGAGCAAGTTTTTATTTCCCGAGGGAACCATTCGCAAATACATGATCTTATGCGTACTAATCAAAAATGTATGGCAATTACTTGAACAGCCAAGCTGTGAAAGAAACAGATAAATAAACACACAAACACTCTTTCGACTTAATTATATTAAAACTGTTGCCCGCAGATTCACCTGCTTAAAAAAGGTGTTTGTTTCCAGCTTGGTGGTCTCTACTCCAGAACTCGTCTACCTCAGCTGCCATCAGTTCTGCGGCAGATGTGGCCCGCCCACTGCTTCCTCAGCTTTATAATCCTTTTTAGTTTAAATGTATCTATACGTTTGGAGAATACTACTCTCGAACACCATTTCAGCCCCTTAGGGATGGTTTTTCAAAAACTGTAAAACCCGTGTTAAATCATTACGTTTTTCGAGTACTCCTCCAAAGTTTCGAATTGTAGGAACAACTAATAGTCTTTCTCCATACTAACTTTGAACGCCTATTTTACCACCTTAGGGGTTGAGTTTTGAAAGGCATACTGTAGTTATGAGGAAACTTCATTAGTGCATACTGTAGTTATGAGGAAACTTTGTGATAAATTTCAAGTTTCTAGAGCAATCGGTTTGGAAACTACCACTTTCGAACTCCATGTCATCCACTTCATCATCATCAGGTTATTTTTGTCTCCACTGCAGGAGCACAACCCTCTCTCATCTACCGGAAACAGACGGAGAATTTGGCCTACACTCCCCGTGCTGGCCGGACGTCATCAACTTAGGGGATGACTTTTCAAAAACTGAAAAACACGTGTTGAATCATTAAATATTTAGTGTGCTCTTACAAAGTTTCGAATTGATTGGAACATCTAATATTTTTTCTCCATACAAACTTTGAACCCTTATTTGACCACCTTAGGGGTTGAATTTTGTAAAAGCCTTCGATAGTGCATACCGGGGATACATAAGATACCTTTGTGCTAAATTTGAAGATTCTAGAGCCACCGATTTGGAGACTACTACTTTCGAACTCCATTTCAGCCCCTTAGGGGATGGTTTTTAAAATCTATAAAATACTTGTTGAATCATTATGTTTTTCGAGTACTCCTCCAAAGTTTCGAATTGATAGGAACATCTAATAGTTTTTCTCCATACAAACTTTGAACGCCTATTTTACCACCTTAGGGGTTGAGTTTTGAAAAAGCCTTCAATAGTGCATACTCTAGATACATGAGGAACCTTTGTAATAAATTTCAAGTTTCTAGAGCAATCGGTTTGGAAAGTACCACTTTTGAACTCCATTTCAGTCCCTTAAGGGATGGTTTTTCAAAAACTGTAAAATACTTATTGAATTATTATGTTTTTCGAGTACTCCTCCAAAGTTTCGAATTGATAGGAACGTCTAATAGTTTTTCTCCATACAAACTTTGAACCCCTATTTGACCACTTTAGGGGTTGAATTTTGAAAAAGCCTTCGATAGTGCATACTGGAGATAGATAAGGAACGTTTGTGCTAAATTTGAAGTTTCTAGAGCAATCGGTTTGGAGACTACTACTTTTGAACTCAATTTCAGACCCTTAGGGGATGGTTTTTCAAAAACTGTAAAATACGTGTTGAATTATTAAGGTTTTAGAGTATTCCTACAAAGTTTCAAATTTATAGGTTTATCTAATAGACGTTCTCCATACAAACTTTGAACTCCCATTTGACCCCCTTAGGGGATGAATTTTGAAAATCTGTTCCTTAGTGCTTGCCTATTCTATATAAGGAACCGTTGTGCAAAATTTCAAGCCTCTAGACTCAGCGGTTTGGGCTGTGCGTTGATATGTCAGTCAGTCATTCAGTCAGTCAGTTTCTTCTTTTATATATATAGATTGTAACTTAGACGACTTATGCCATTTCCATAACAAATCACTTAATTGTATATAACTGACTGCTGTAAATCTATATTTAATCGTCTAAATTGATAATTTAAATTTTTTTTGGCAAGAAATAGATGATGCAAGATGTTCTGTAGAATGCGACATCGAAGATGTTAGAAAACTGATAAACGTGGTAGGTTCTAAATTATTAATTGTCTCACAAAATATAAGAAGTATCAACTCAAATGTTGATTTTACTATTACATTTCTGCTCGATTCTGAAGGCACAATGTTAAAATTTGACAGCTCTAAAACTGTTGCTATCCTTGTCACACAGTATTATGAAGATAAAGACGAAACCAATTTTAGCGCTGTCAAATTTTAAATGTGTGCCTTCAGAATCGGGCTCATTATCCTACTAATTTGCCGTGTGGTTTCTGGTAGAGTAGAATAGGACCACTCCAACTCTTCCCGTGGATGTCGTACAATGCGACTAAGGGAATACATTATAAAACATCAATCAGGCCTCCCCAACCCGTCTGCCAGCGCGAGGAGTGTAGGCCAAATCCTCGGCCTGTCTCCTGCAGATGAGAGAGGGTTGTGCTCCTGCAGTGGAGACAAAAATAACCTGATGATAATGATCCTACCAATATTATAAATGCGAAAGTTTGAATATTTGGATGTTTGTTACTCAATCATGCTTCATCCACTGGACGGATCGTAATCAAACTTGGCATACATATAGGTTAGGTCCTGGAATAGGACATGGAATAGTTTTTATCCCGAGAAACCTCCCATTCCTATGGGAAATATATATTAATTTGTGATATTAGGTTGTCCACGCGGACGAAGTCGCGGGCAACAGCTAGTCTAATATAAACTGTAATATAGATGTGATAATCTTAACCAAATGCTGACTAAATCCCAACAGAGCAGTCCCGAACCTGAATCACTTTTTTTGATTTTCAACTACCCAACTTAAACCAAAATGTTGGAGTAGTTATATCAGAGATTCAATTAAAGCTAATGTTAAAAAAATTATTTAACTTTAAAAGACTATGTTTTTATGAAGTCTTAGAAAAGCTCTGGTAGAAATTAGTAAAAAACAGACAACCATAAAAACATAATAAATGGAGGCGATTTCAAAGTGGACATCTTAGATAAATCAAAACTAACTCAATCAATACTTAACTTAATGAAAAGCCATAACTTTATACAAAATATAAAGGAGTCAACACGAATAACATATACCTTCCTTCTTGCATAGACCTAGAGTTCACAAATTTTACTAACAAAAATATTAACCATATCAGTTAACGAATATGGTTTCTCTGACCATAAAGGCTTTCTATTGACTATACCCCATTCAAATACAAGACAAAAACTGTCACATGTCGAAAAAAACATGTTCGAGTTTAAAACTCGAATTACAAAAAATTCACTGGAATACGCCAAATAAATTAACTGATGATCCAATCGCAGTAGCCAATGTGCTCAATGACCACTTCACCACCCTGGGAGACGAATCAGTCTCAAACTATAGAGAAAATCAGCGTCCAGACTTACTTGTTGTTGAACAGCCAACTAATTATTTTTACCTGAGCCCAGTTAGCGAACGTGAAGTGCTTAATATCATACGCAAGTTAAAAACAAAGGAAGTTCCGGCTATGATGAAAAACCACCACTTCTCATAAAAAAATGTGCTAAGGAATTAACTACGCCCCTTACCATCTTAATAAACCAATCCTTTACGATAGGTATTACGCCAGACCAACTGAAAACATCCATAAAAAAGGCGAGACCACTGCTCCTTGTAACTACTGCCCCATTGTATTATTATCTACTTGCTCAAAAATATTTGAAGCAGCAATGGCAAATCGACTCTATTCCTTTTGCGAAAAATTTAATATCTTTAGCGAACACCAATGTGGATTCAGGAAAAACCGGTCAACAATATTGGCGTTATTTAAATATATACAAGAAATATTGAATATTGTAAATGATAAAAATATGCTGTCGGGATTCTATTGGATATGAGCAAAGCTTACGATACAGTCTCTTATAAAATATTATTAGATAAACTATACGGAATTGGTGTATTGCACATAAATGGTTTGAATCATACCTACAAAACCGCCACCAACATGTAGAAATTGAATACCATAACCCACAAACAGGTTTAACTCAAAACATAAAATCTAGCAAAAAACTAACTTCAGGTTCCATACCACAGGGTAGTGTCCTAGGATGTATCCTGTTTATTATCTACATAAATGATATGCCTAGGATTCTTGATATCCCTTGCGTCCTGTTTGCGGATGACATCTCCATAGTCTTCCCATATAATAACGATTATAATCTAAATGAATACTTCACAAATATACTAACAAATCTATTTTATCTTACGAGTACATACTTTAAATGCTATTTTTTTTATTATTATTTCATTTAACACGAATTACTATATAACATGTAAACACAGATTAGATTCCAGCATACAATAGAAATTTTAACATGTCTAAATAAGATTCGGTTTCGGTTTACGCCGAAACTGAGACCGAGGCCGAAGATTCGGTTTCGGCTGCAAATCCTGTTTCGGTCGGACACAAAACAAATAAGGACCGGAGATCTCTTCGTTTCCCGTACCGGCGCGGCGTCGAGCTGGACGCCATAACCACACTCCATATAAGAGAACAGACTTACTCACCTACTGTTATTACTGCCCGGCCTCCGCACCAGCCTGTCCGTAACCGTGCGTGTGTGCGCGTAAACTATCGAGAGAGGGACAACGTTATACGTCTTCACATTAGTACTTCTCTTGCCGGACTACACGCCGTGCTTTGTGGGCGACGTTAGACTGCGAGGGGAGTGTCGTTTCTTTACGTAGTAATATTTAGTATCCTCGGCCATAAGTTAGAAAGTGAAGCACTTATATTGTTGACGTATAAAGTAGTCCCTCCCGGTTGACTATTCTCACATGCTAGCTGCTGACAGCCTTACAGTAATATAAACCCATGCAAGCACGTGTACGGATTGGCTGATGCTCCTATAGTAGTAGTTGGCCATTAAATAAATTCCCTTGTATTGAGTGCCGGGGGTATGTTCAGGAGGGAATCAAGTGTGGGTCTAAACACTTCATAGTTGGCAGAAGCTATGAAGTGTTTAGCTGGCAGATTAAGTTCTACCGCCTACGCGGTAAGGAAAATCAGACAATTAACTGATGTTGCTACCGCGAGGTTAGTGTACTTTAGCTACTTCCACAGTATCATGGCATACGGTATCCTAATCTATAATCTGCGTTGTAGAGAGTCATTATGATAAAAGTTTAAAGAAATAAGCATATTAACAGTAGCTGGTCAATTCATTTTAAATAATATTTTATATGTCAGACAAAATTTATTTCTCTTTTTGATGCACTTTCACAATAATAGTTATAATACAAGAAATAAAAATAAACTTGTTTTACCAGGATTAAGACTAAGTAAGGTCAGTAAATCGTTCACGGGGCAATGTATACGCTTCTACAACAAACTACCAGAGGAAATCTTAAATATGACGGACAGAAAGTTTAAGATTCAC
This sequence comes from Esperia sulphurella, assembly GCA_947086405.1. Classification (NCBI taxonomy): domain Eukaryota; kingdom Metazoa; phylum Arthropoda; class Insecta; order Lepidoptera; family Oecophoridae; genus Esperia; species Esperia sulphurella. The sequence continues at coordinate 8,860,179 of OX352282.1, forward strand.
ATTTAAAAACAACTTTGTAAGAAAGCCTATTATAAAATAAACGATTATTTGAATGACAAAGATGCCTGGTACAATTCAGCTTCTCAAAATCTTTATTAATTGTATGCAAACTTGATTTTTAAAAGATGTGTTGCGTGAAGTTTGTTGCGCCGTTTCTTCTTCACAGCGCTTACACCTAGGAAGCGGTAGTCGATAAAAAAGATGACGTGTATAAATGTACCAAGTGTACTTATATGCAACAAATGATTTTGACTTTGACATATTCATTTGTAGTTACTCGTAATTAAAATCTTACCGTACAATAAGCTTCATGTATAGTTAAAAAAATCTGAACTGCCACCAATAAAATCACCTTCATTTTTAAACGTTAAACTACAAGACCTTTGCTATAATTTATAGTTTCTTGCTCACGTGTGGCAAATCAATAAGCTAATACATAGATTAATAATATTTGTTTTATATTAGGTAGAGCACTGATTTTAAAATACATAGTTTTTATTAATAGTTTTTATAGCGTAAAATTAGGTTGGCGGTACAGTCACCTATATAATAACTTCGCTGCAGTCGGGTAACAATGAATCACGTGTTGTGTCTACATTTGTTTTTGCTGCTACCAATTAAATCTAAATCTTCAGTGTTCAAACTTTTTCCTTCAACATGTCGCGAGCACGTGTTACGTTTGTAAACTACAGACTGTTGCATTGAAAATTATGTTTGATGACAAAGTTTAAAAGGCGTCATTTCTGTAATATTGACAGGATGGAGTCGGTACAACTGTGTGTGGTTGTGTGTGTGGGGGGGAGGGGTGGGGGGGTTTGGGGGTGTATGTATATGTGTTATTATTATTATTATTTCTTTATTGTGTACAGAGCATAATGTTATTTAATGTAGATGACAATACATTATAATTGTTGAAACAACTAGACTCTACCTGTACAGGCATATACACCTTAATATTATATTCTATGCTAACAACATTATCTTATAAAACATCGTCAAATTATTATTATAAATATTTACTTTGTGCTTAAATATACTGGATTAAATAAATTATGTCATAATGTCTCTAACAATGTCACCAAATTAATATTTCAACAATTCAAATGTCAATAAAGGTGTCAATTTCAAAATTTATACTAGAGTTAGGTATATAAAATAATTCAAAGTCCTAAATAATGTCGTTTTTATGATACAATAATTTACTCATATTCTAAAAATTCATTCACGCTATAAAAGCAGCGTTTCTCAAGTCAGCGTGTGTCTACGTATAATAGAAAAGACACAGAACAGACCATTCGACGTAGATTTTATAATTCCTTCACATTAAGATCTTATGATTCATTCGCTTCTAAGAGGGGCATTTACGTTACGACTTACGGACGGCATAGGACGGCTGATGACGGAATGCAAGGGAATGCTAGAGAGAGGAATGCCTGTTTCGTCTATAGCATAAAAGTCATTGTAAAGCTATGGAATAATAATCAGTATGTTGCAATATGTTAAATAAATACATACATAATGCTCACGCCTTGGTCCCAGAGGGATAGGCAGAGACGATGTATCACCACTTTGCGCAATCTAATGTCGCAAAGCGGCTTTCCTTCGCCCGTTTTTCGCACCGTGATATCCCTTGACGTGATGTGTTGCGAACAATATCGCCGCCTTTTTGAGGTACCACGATTAACTAGGAATATAATTATCCACCTCATCAGAGCCCCGCATGATTTGGTAAGGCTAATAATGTATTTTAAATAAATAAATGTCTAAATGTTTGTTTCCGTTGTATGGAATCCATTTGATTTGTATGAAACAGTATATCTTATTCCGAGTTGCCGACAATGACAACTGAGGGTTGCCCGATGTTTTCGTGGCAGACTGTACTCACATAATGGTAGGGTGTTAAAAAAATAACAAATTTAAATATTACACGAGTTCAGTGGCAAAAGTAAATAAAAAAGATAAAGAAAGGTTAATTTAAGGTTCAAAAATACCATAAACGAATCTTTGATAGCATATACGTATATAACACTCACTACCTATAGGACATGATTATTCAATTTTATGTAAGCTCTAGCTGTACCCGCGACTCCGCTCGCGTGGACTATACAATTATTTACCGACTCCGACCTCACGCAATATTTTAATTCTTTAGTCAACAAAAAATATTTTGATAAATTAGCCATTTATCTAACTAATTTTTTTAATGCATAATAGTTTCTTTGAATTACATGATTAGTGATGAAGAAATCCGACGAAGAATGGAACCATAGTCGAAAGAATTAGTAAGCTGAAGTGGTAGTGGGCGGACCACATCTGTCGCAGAACCGATGGCCTGTATATGCAATAAAGTGTGTTGTACCTATTGTAACAGAACAAATCTATTTTATATTACATATTTTGTTATTTTTTTATTATTATTTCATTTACACGAATTAACTATATAATATATAAAACACACTAGATTTTAACATACAATAGAAATTTTATAATGTGAAAATAGGGTTAGGTTTCCGTTTCGGCCGAAACTGAGACCGAGGCCGAAGGTTCGGTTTCGGTTTCGGCTGCAAATCCGGTTTGGTCGGACACTACTTTAAATACAAATCGGTGTATTCACCCATACTTTGAATATTAAACTGTAGCCACACGGCTTGAGCATGATTGTAATCACTATTAGAAATACTGACATTAGTTAATGCGTTATTAAATTTATCCTTGAATGGCAACTCCTTGTCGACATAACATTCCCAGTGAGTCATATAATCATATGGGTATACAACTTTTCGCGTTAATAGTTAAATTTGATCATCATCTGGGAAATGGGATCAAAGATGAAGAAAATGATCGTTTTGAATAATTTCAGCTAATTTTTCTAAGCTTGTACCAAGAAATTAGAAAGAGTCGATAAAACGTAATTGTACATATTCATCAATTTCGTCGCTAACAAGCAAAAAATTTGAGAATGAAATATAGTACTCTACTCTACCGGAAACCACACGGCACTATAATCATCATTATTACGAATATTTGACAGGCCTTTTTACTTTGTACAAATTTGGGGAGTTTTATATAGTTAAAGCCACTTAAAGGTTGATATTTGTTTATATTTACCTCTAAATGTTCAGCATTTAAAAAACCTCATACTGTCCCTTTCCTGAAACTCCTAAATTTTTTCTGTAAAGAACTCTCAAATTCGGAAAATGTCGAATTAAAATCGTAATTTAAAAATATCGGAATATTTATTGACACAAATGACTTGACCTCTTGACTATCATTTTTGAACATTAAAAAGGATGAAAACAGTTCAAAATTTACTTTTACACAATTGTGAGCTTTTAATGATTTATCTAAGAGCAATTTAATTTTACGTGTAATATTGTTCAAAAACGAATGTACAGAGTTAATTTCCTCTTCACTTAACGCTTTAATTCTATACGTTGCGATACGACCTCGGAAAGCAGTCTTTATAATCTCTACATTTTCATATAGCGGGGCTGTGCTATTATTTCGTTGCTTATTGCTTCGTAAATGACCGATTTTCTGTCTACTGTATCACCACAAACCGGCCAAAAGGGCATTTTGCTTGTTCTATCTAAATAAATATTTATGGGGATGTGAGTTCCGTAAGGTTAATAGATTCTATATAGAAAACTAAGGTCCGAACTGGTATAGTTGCGACGAGAGTAGCTAGTTCAGTGCTCTTTCTATCTACCTAGTACAACGAATCTTATGTACAATATCTAGTGTGTACTATATGACGATGTAGGCCACTTTGGCTTTGAAAAGACACTAAATAGAATTCAGTCGCATTACTGGTTTCCCAAGATGCGTAAATTTATAAAAAAATACGTGTCGGCATGCTTAGAGTGTGCTCACCATAAGGTACCATCAGGTGCGAAAGAGGGTATGCTACATCCTATCGAAAAGGTAGAGATCCCTTTTCATACCGTTCATGCAGATCATCTTGGACCTTTTATTCGAAGCAAGCATATGAACTCATACATACTTGTTATTGTAGACTCATTTACAAAATACATTAGTCTCACTCCAGTTCGTAGTACCAAATCCAAGGCAAGCATAGACGTGTTCAAAAGTTATTTTAGTTACTTCGGTACACCAACGCGACTTATTACTGATCGGGGTACCAGTTTTACGAGCAAGAGGTTCAAGACGTTTACACATTCTATAGGAATAAAACACATTCTGAATTCAGTAGCAACACCTCGAGCAAATGGGCAAGTAGAAAGATATAATCGCACCATTTTGGCTGCCCTCAGCACGCTAACACACGGTAAAACTGCTGACACATGGGATGACTATGTGCAAGATGTTCAGATAGGTATTAATACTACCGCACATGAGGTAACTAAGAAAACACCCACGGAGCTACTTTTCGGGAGGAAAGTAATAAATCCTTCCCAAGGAATTTTACAAGATATAATGGCAGATATGGGAAACGGGGTAGTGGACAAACCACTTGATGAAGTTAGAGATGATGCTGCTAATCTTATAAGGAAAAATCAGGACATCAATAAACAACGATTTGACAAACATAGGAAACCAGTTACAAAATATAATGAGGGTGATCTTGTGAGGATTAAGAGGGCCATAGTAACAGGGTCGCGACAATCGAAAAAACTAGAATCAAAATGCCAAGGCCCATATAGAATTAAAAAGATATTACCCAATGATCGGTTTGTAGTGGAGGACACTCCACTCACTAGAAAAGGTAGGCGGTATGATAATGTGGTGTCTATCGATAAGATATACCCTTGGTTAAATTATAATGGTGCATGTTCCTCTGGTGAAGGTAGCGATAGTGAGTAAAATATGTAGGTATGATAGATTTAATTATAAGTATAGGATAGTTTCTTGCGAACATTGTCTTTAAAGTTCTCTAGCTCTCTGGAAATGTACAGCTGTTGTATCTACCTTGGTATGATTTATGAACCTCAATTCTTGATGAAAGGAAAGGAGTAAAAATATTAATAAATGAATCGGAGATTGGATGAATGAATATAATGTGGGGCATGATATGATAGGCGTAGGAACTCGCCGCCTAAGGAAAACACATATATTCAAAAGGATTGGAAGGCTAAGGAAGACTTTTGATAGGCGTAGGAACTCGCCATCCAAAGAATTGTTACTAATATTATATTATGTATTGAGTTATATAATTGATTTTCACTTTAAACTGTTATGAGTCATTTTATTGTAATCATGTATGTCAATGAAAATTATTATTTTTGTAAAATTAATAACCAATTTATTAGTTCATTGTAATTATGACTTTATTTGTCAAACGATGGGACTCGTTTTGAGACGGATGGCCGACTGTAACGATCATTCATTAAATGTACCACAAGTATCGTCACCGGTAATCATGGCAACTCTGTTATGCGGTAATTTTTGCCGATTCGCAACGTGGCAACACTGTGTTCGGAACAAGAACAGCTGACGAATATTTAAAAAAACACAGCACGGCATTGAGATAGAAAACTGTTCAGAACGTTGTGTCGGTTCTAGTAAATTAGATATTTACTAGAACACTACTGAATACTGAATGTAATAACCATTAATCAATATAAGCAGAACAATAATATTTGTGAAGTTTTATTTAAACGATATACATTTACCTATTACGCTTCACAAACGATCACCACCGAGTCATTAACAAATTATGCACAAACACTGGACCATCGATAATTTGAAACCATGGAAGGTGCTCTGATAAGAGCAGTTTTGATATTGTGATCACGCTGTGTTCGCTCTAAAAAGAACGTTTAGAAGTCTTCATGAGCGACAGCAATACGTGCACCCGCTAAACACGTGCAGTTTAGCGAGCTATGCGAGGTGACATCACGGCGAGGCACTTGAACGAGCAACGGTTCGGAGCGTTGCGCAGGCGTGTGTGGCTCGCGAGTGCAGCGGCCGGAATGAGACGAGCACGCGGTGGGCGCTGCTTGTCGCAGTGAGCGCGCAAGCGACGTACCGCCTCCCCCTCACCGCACTTGAGCAAGACTGGTTCGACGGTATCGCATCGGCTGGCAATGACGAGTGACGTCACTCAACATCGACAGCATTACATATATATGATATTGTTTATTGTAAATGTATAATATTGCGAAACATGTAATTATTTATTGTTAAAGTTAGATGTAAGAAATTTATTTTGTATAATTACAATTGAGTGTACGCTGCGCTTGCGGGGGAGATATGTGGGATACCCATATCCACCGGTATTACATAGGTAAAATTAGTTAATAATACCCTCAATAGCTGAAATTGTGAACTAGGCAAATTATATAAATAGGAGTGGTATTCGAATTAAAAGATCAGAGTTCACTGATACTTCCTACAGCACACATCGTTTTATTCATAACCATAAATCCCCTAAACTAGGTAAGCTTTCGTCGTCAATAATTTGTGGGTAAAATCTTTCGGAACCCTTTTCCAATCTGTATCGTGATTTATATGGAGGAGATTTTAAAAATTCTTGTTTAAGAACTTCTGGCATCGTCACCCTAGAAAGTAACTTCCAGTAATTAATAGTATCATCATTTGACTTGACTTCAGGGGCTTTCCTTTCAGCAGGTCCATCCCGGTCATCAATTTGTTTTTGCAATTCGGGTGATTCTTGTTCAGCAGTAATAGATTTCTCAATCAAACCGTTTTGTGACTCATGATGATTTGGCAGATTATTCTTTGTAACTAAGCTTATGAAATCTGATATGCCTGGTCCGTCGCTCGCATACGTAGGAATCGTAATCCTAATCTTAGACTGTGAAAATAAAGCCTACTGTTACATTTATTTATGTAAAAAAAATTTAGGATTATATGTGTCAGTCAGTTTCAAAATACTTATATTTTTATTGGTTACTAAAAATAAATTAAAATATCCACAACATTACGTAAATATGGCTCCATGGGAATTATCGAAATAGAACATTATGAATCATAAATCAAACTCGCGACCTCACTCGATAGATGTAAACAAACTATTAAACACTATGCGGTCAAGTAGATCCCATTTAGTTTACCTTATCAATCATAAGTACCAAAATCGGAATAATCCTGTATCTCGTGTAGAAAATAAAATAATAAAGACCTAGACAAATTCAGAAAAACATTTCAAACTCACATTTTTTTTTAACTTAGGAAGCCGAATGTTAGGCATTTTAAATTTCGGCGTAGATCGGCCTATGACTCTCCTTGAGTTTGCTAAGGTCTCATATTTAAGAGGCTTAGTCTGTAAAATTAAAGCCTAGTATTAAAATTTATTTATGCAAAAATATTAAGATTATCTCGTATCAGTCAGTTTCAAAATATATTTTATTGGTTTTTTTAGGATGTAGTCAGACATATCGTAATTGAATAGATCATAATCTTCTACCTGCGTGATTTTGTACTTAGGAACAGTAGTTCTTTGTCGTATGTGATCCGTATAACCTTTGTTGTCATGGTGATTTGAATCAAATGGTTTAAGATAATAGATCCTCTGTGCTTCAGTTCCGTCGTCCTGTTTGTAATGATTGTCATCTGTTGGCCCAAGAACCCCGCTAGATTTCGCTTTTGTTGCATCATAGGATTCTAAACCGTGCGGGGTATTAAAGAGGTCTTCAAATAAATCCTCCGGTAGAATCTCTCTTAATAAGTTAAGTCTTGAGACATCGCGCATATCCTGAAATAAACTATAACTATATTACCACATGCTTAAGAGCTTTATTACATTTGTCACTAGATTTTTATTGGCTGACCTGACTATTTTAGAAGTCTCACTCTTAAACTACAATGTTTCTAGTGAATCCTATATGTCAACATTATATACCGTATTCTATTATTGATCTGTGATCGAGCAAAATTTTGAAAATAACTACTGATAATTAATTAAAAAACATTACATTACGCAAAATTTTCGGTCAGCACTATAACGCATGACTTTGGTCATGTTTCGTGGCTAATTAAGTAAAAGGACATTAACAGCTGAAAAAAATTGACCTGGGATCAGCCACAATTTTGAAAAAGAACAGTTATTACTTTTAAAAAAAACAAAGTGACGCGTTAATAGAGGAAAAAACAGCGCCAAAAAAATAGGAATATGAAAGTAGAGCTATTACTCAAATGAAATCGCAAAAAAATATTTCAACTGTTCAATAATTATATTGAATTCAAATTTTCAAACATTCCTTTTTAAGTCGATGCGACGAACGGTTGGCTTCAGTCTCGCCCGAGGGCTTCCAGAAATAGGACGTGTGTCGCTCGTTTTCCCGCCCTAACGGTCAACAACAACAGTAATTAGAAGACGTAATTCTGCACAAACACTTTATTCATCACCAAAATATATATGAGCTACACACACATTGCTTGTGAATCACACGTAAGGGACGATCCCAGTATAGACAACATTACATACAGGATATGCATAGCAATAAACAATTTTGATATATTTTTAACACCCCCACTATATCAAAATTTCACATAAATTAATCAAACAAAAGAGATCCCCACTTCTCTAAGAAGTAATAATGTTGGTTGGCACACAGGCCCTTTGTTAACATGTCAGTTGGCATCACAGCTGTTTCCAAATATATAATTTTTATAATCTTGTTATTAACAGCCTCTCTACAAAAATGATGTCTAACATCTATATGTTTACACATCTCTTTGGGCACTCTGACTATCATTGTATATAATTACAATTTTTAAATTATTAGTTATCTCTGCTAATAAATTTCTCAAATATACTATGTCTTCTTTAGATGCCTCAGAGATAGCCATGTGTTCTGCTTCACTACTAGACAGAGCCACAGTTGGTTGTTTTATGCTCTCCCAAGAGATAGCGGAACCCGACAAGGTGAAACAGAATCCTGTGTAGGATCTTCTATCCACTGAATTACTTGCCCAATCAGCATCTACAAAACCTTCAAGTTCTGCTTCCTCTTTAAAATATTTTAAAGAGTATTTTTTAGTTTTCTTTAAATATTTATTATTCTTTTTGCATATTTCCAATGAACTTCATTGTAACAATTATTAAACTGGCTCAAAAAACTTACCGAAAAAGCAATATCGGGTCTAGTTAACACAGCCAAGTACATCAAGCTACCAATAAGCTGCTGAAATTTATATTGAGTATCTGATGACCCTTTTAAATTACTAAGTTACTTTCCATTGGAGTATCTACAATTTTACAATCTGACATGTTAAATTAACAAAATCTCTATGTACTGTTCTTTATCCAAAGTAATAATGCCTACCTTCTTATCAATATTTACTCTCATACCAAGACATTCTTTTACTTGTCCTAAATCTTTAGTCTTGAACATTGACATAAATTACTTTTTAAGTACATCTGTGTCATGATCACAATTAGAAAAAATAAAAAAATCATCGACATACAATGCTATGATGGTCATAATACTTTCATTACACTTCATGAATACACAAGGCTCTAATTTAGATTTATTATATTCAAGAGACTTCAAACAATCATCTACTCTCTTGTACCAGGCCCTTGAGGATTCTTCAAATTCAAATTCAAATAGTTTATTATAAATTACCAGACACATAGATTTTTACAGTCATCCTTAAAATTGTATGATTACATCAATTGAGTACGATTAAAATATAAAAATTGACAGGACAATGCATATTAGAGCTCCCACACTAGACCATGCAGTCTGTATCGGGAAGCCTGAGTTTACAGGTTACATAGAAAACTGTGGGACAGAATAAATATTGTTGGAAGGAAAAAGAAGGTTATAATATTATTAGGAGGGTGAGAGAGTGTGATTGTGAGTGGTACTGTGGAGATTATGAGAATAATGTATGTGTGATGTATGTGTGTGTGTGTGTGTTTGTGTGTGGTGTATGATTAAATGAGTTGCTTAATTAGGCTTTCTGTTTGTGAGTATGTCATTGAGAGTAGGAATTCTAGTACTACCTGTTTTGCCTTATTCACCGTGGCACCCCTGAAGTCACAGAGTACTACTAAACGATTGTAGATAAATGCGGACATGTAATCCGGGAAGCGCTGTGCGAACGTGGTTTTTACGGCTGTGTTTGGGGCCTTGTACACTCTTTTTGTTTTCATTTGAGGGTACTCCGGTGAGTTAATCACACTGCGGTGCATACGTAGCGTAATTCTGTGGATGTAGAGTTGGCGCACACTTAGCACTTTAGTTTCCCTGTATAGCAACTCTGTAGGGTACCTGAAGGGCCTTCTGTACATGACCTTAAGAACAGAGCGCTGTGCTCTTTCTACTTCTAGCATCGCAGTAATCCCAGACCCTCCCCAGACCGTTATGCAGTAACCAAGCAGCGACTCACAGAGGGCCAGGTATACTAACCTAAGAGTGTTCTCATCAGCAGAATCACGCAGCAGCTTCATAACGTAGATCAGCTTCCTAACTCGCTTAGCAGTGGTCTCTATGTGAGTTTTAAAAGAGAGATTTTCATCGATATCTATACCCAGGTATTTAATGCTGGGCATTCTGGCAATCAGCTGACAAGAACATGGTATTGAGTCACACGCAGAGTGAATTCTAATCGTGGTCTGTGTAACTGGTTCGGAAGCCTTGGTTTTATGGAAACATAAGTACCTTGTCTTTTTGGTATTCAACGTCAGTAAGTTGGTGTCAAGCCAGTGTTTAACGGGAGTCAGGCCCTGCTCCGCATTCTGAAGAGCTTTTTTCCACGTGTCAGCATGGAAGAGCGCCACCGTGTCATCAGCATAGCAGATAAGTTCGGCTCCCGCAGGGGTAGCAGTATGAATATCATTCATGTACAGTATAAATAGAGTAGGTCCGAGAACGCTTCCTTGCGGGACTCCGAAGCGAATAGGCATTTCGTCACTGATTTGATCCTCCACTCTAAGGCATTGTCGTCTATCTGACAGGTAACTACGGAACCATTCCAATGGCAGGCCTCTGATGCCCGTAAGTTCGAGTTTTTTCAAAAGTAAAGCTACGGAAACGGTGTCAAAGGCCTTTGCCAGGTCAAGAAACACACCTACACATTTTTTACCCTTGTCAAGAAGATTGGAAACGTGACTGGAAAGATGTGTAACAGCGTCTTCGGTAGATTTCCCATGTCTGAACCCGTATTGTTTAGATGAAAGAAGATCAAAGGATTCAAGGTAGCGTACTAGGCGTTTATTGACAATTTTTTCTAGAATTTTAGAGAATATTCCCAGCAACGATATTGGCCTGTAGTTTTCAGGATTCTGTTTAGGTCCACTTTTGTAAATGGGTACTACCACTGCCCTCTTCCAGACGTTCGGGAAAGCTCCTGTGGATAAGCTGAGATTAAAAACGTGGGCCAAGGGCTCTACAATCACAGGTTTTATGGTTTTGATCAGTATAGCTGAGTAAGCGTCTAGTCCTGGAGCGCTGTCATTCTTTATCTGGGCGATAAGTGCGTCAACTTCGAAGACATCTGTCGGCTGCATAAAAAAAGAATGTGAAGCTGAACCGCCAATATTTAAGTTTGTTGCCAAGGCCTCTTGTGAATTATTCAGTTTTGTTAGCAATTGATCTGCAAGTTGTTCACCCACGGTGGAGAAATATTCATTGCAGTAGTTTAGGGACTCCTGTTGATTACCAGTGGTAGCTTTAGTGAGCTCGATCGCAGGTTTCTGTTTAACTGAAGAATTGCTTATTTTCCTTATGGCTTTCCAAAGACCCTTTGCGTTGTGTTTGTTATCAGCCAGTTCTTTTCCTTCGTGGGCAATTTTGAGGTTATGCAGTAATTTGTTGCAGAAATTCCTGTAGCGCTTATACACCAGATTCTTCACCGAATTATTTGGATCTTTTCTGAGCTCCTGATGGAGCTTGTCCCGGTGCTTTATACATCTCAATAGCCCGGGAGTGATCCAGGGCTTTATAATGTGCTTTGACCTGCTAACACGCTTTTCTGAAGAGTGCATACCTACCGCGGTGGATAGAATAGAGTTCAAGTTATATACGGCAGCGTCTACATCCTCCGTGTTTAGTACTGGGGCCCAGTTAACAGCTCTGAGTTCCTCCAGAACTCCTTGGTAATCGACTTTAGTAATCAAGCGGTTTCCGTACTCTTTAGCGGAGCTCGAGCACGATATGCCCAGCATTGAGATGCTGTGGTCTGTAATATCAGTATGGCATACCAAACCTGTCATTAAATCTGATCTAGTCCTCACAAATATGTGATCGAGGCAAGTGTTAATCCTGGTAGGAAGAGAGATCGCAGGTGTTAGCCCGTGTTCTGATAGGAGGCATAGGTAATCCGCAACTTTTTCATTCAGTGTGTCCAGAATGTCTATATTTATGTCGCCTGCCAGACAGACGGATGGTTTAGATTTCAGAGACAACAGGGTTTGGTTAAGCGAGTCAACAAAGACCGCTGTATCTTCAAATGACGGCGAACGGTAAATACCAAAGACTGTAAGGGAATTAGGCAGTTCAATTATCAGCCCTTCAGCTTCCCGCAGTGCCGGCTCATGAACCGAGGCGGACCAGCAGTCCCGCACATATGCCACGACACCTCCGCATTTGTTGAGGTTGTTAATGGTAGAGTACGCAGTGTATCCAGGAATCTGGCCGACCACCGGCGCGAAGGCCAGCCAACACTCAGTCAAAACTATGACATCGAAGGAGATGTTCAGTCTCTTTAAGGCAACTAAAAATAAATTAAAGTTCCGCTGTATACTGCGAATGTTAAATGTAAGTATCTTAAGATTATAGTCAACACCAATTACATGTTTACATTTTTCTAGTTGGTCAAGCGCCTGACACTTTATTGTAAAAGCATCATCAATTTCATTCACAATGTCTATATTGATAGTAGGCATGTTTAAAGAGATTCCTTTGGAATAAATATGAGTGGGGGCGTTGAGGTGTCAGGGCGCTTTTTGACGAGTTAGGTTGAGATGTATGATAAATGGTGTATATGGTGATGGTCAGTTCATAAATACAATTTGATTTTGGGAAGTTTGTAGATGAGCGGAAGGTGCCAGTATGCATGGGTGAAGCCGGGGTGAGTTGTTCTTTAGTGTTAATTTGCAATGTGATGTTATCTGATGGGTGGTGAGTGAGATTAGTATTTGCGTGTTTGTGTATTGTATGTAAAAGAGTAAATACAGAGTGGACGTTTTCATTTAAATTATGTGTTAACTTATAAATTATCATAAGTATATAGAAGTATAGATTATATAGATAAATTACCGTATATAAAGCGTTGTACAAATTAATTGGACTTAAGCAAACTGTTTTATTTCGACGAAGTCTCCAAGGTGGCAATTCCAACTTTCTGGTCCAGGTCGTCAACTGATCGGATGGCAATACGGGGTGATTTTTCTGCTTTTCGTACATAAACGGTGCCATTGAAAATCCAGCAGCGGCTGAACCCGTACTGTGCTGCTCGGAGTCGGGAATCTCGAAACAACAAACGATTGCTCTTTGTTAAACGTTCATTGATATAAATCTTGTTTGATGTACCAGGAACGGCGTCTTCGGAGGATAAGTTGCGCCTGGACTTTGCTTCTTTGACAATCTCATCCCGTTTGGCTTGGCGCAGGAGCTTAACTACTATAGGACGAGACTTCCAATCATCGGTGGTTGGCGATTTTAGTCCTTTTGGTCGTCGTGGGCCTACTCTTGACACCCAGTCCATGTCAGAGTCTAGCAGTTCGACACCTATTTTCTTGGCAGTGATCATAACTATATGCCGTAGACTTTCATTATCATTTTCAGCAATGCCAATGATCTCCAACTCATTCCTCATGCTTGCTTGCTCTTGCGCTGATAATTGTTGTTGCAGTTTATTTACATTCGAGCTCAGCTTTACTATCTCGAGGTTCTGGGTTTCTATTTTTTTATCACAGATAATTAACTTTGAGTCTATAGAAGCAAGAACTGATGACAACTGGATTTTTAACTCCTGGACATCCTGTCTCAGAAGGCTAATGTCCATGTTTTGTTGCGTTAGCTCGTGCACCTCCTGCCGCAGCTGACGGATCTCTGAGACCAGCGCGGATATGTCAGTGGTCACTGGTGACTGTTGGTTGCGATTTCTGTTGCCACCACGCGTCTTGTTGATATTATTATTATCGCCTCTGGTGTATGTGTTGTTTAGGATAGAGCCGGAGGCGTTTTGTACCGGCGTGCCAGTAATATCTCCCTTTGGTTTAGAGCAAACACAGGTGGGACACATCCATTCCTCTTTATAGGCATTGGAAAACTTCATAAAAATGTCAGCCGGGATATTAAGACATTCCAGATCATACAGTTCCTTGCATTTGTGGCATTCCATGAATTCAATAGACTGGATTTGCTTACCGCATCCACTGCAGGTGGTCGACATTTTTCCGCGAGAATGAAGTGCAGCACAGACAGCGGTCGGTAGCGGTCAGCGCGCAGCGGCAGCGCGTGGTCAGACGGCAGGGCGGCGAAGGTGAAAGGCGCGGGGCGGCGGGCGCAGCGCGCAGCGGCAGCGGGTGGTCAGGCGGCAAGGCGGCGCAGGTGGAAGGCGCGGGGTGGCGGGCGCAGTGCGTGTGGGGAGCAGAGATTACCCGCTAGCGGTGCGAGCGTCGCGCTGAGGCGAGGATGAGTCACCCAACCGGTCACCGCCGCTGGCCACTACAGCGTCGCGCACGCGGCCAAACAAATAAATAGCCGTTGGGGATGATTTTTTTGAATGATTTCACTTATATCTTCAAAACCTGAGTAGACACCGAGAAGCTAATTTCACCAATCGTTAGCTTAGAGCTTTGGCTACAGATTTATATATGGTACGACTTAAAACGTTTAATTTAAACCGACACTTTCGTTTAAAATTTGAGGAACAAAGTGTAACGTGTCTGTCTCTCACAGATGCCAATGGACGAACCAAGACTTCGTGAGTCTTTAAGACCATAAATAGCTCTTTTCTATTTTAACACTTTATTTTCATGAGCAAGGAACTAAAAAGCTTCTGGTTTTGTCATATAAACATCATCCTCGAGAAACCCGTTCAAAAAAGCAGTAGTAACATGTTGAATATCTAAGCCTAGCTTAACTGCTAAAGCAAACAACAGTCTCAGGGTTGAATGTCTCACTACAGGAGAAAAAGTCTCATCATAGTCAACACCTTGCACTTAACGAAAGCCTTTTGCCACTAATCTCGCTCTATAGCGCACTTTATTTCCACTGTCAAAGTTTTTCTTAAGAACCCACTTATACTTCACTACTGTGCTGTTCTGTGGAAAGTCCACAAACTCCCAGGCCTGATTCTCATCAAATGACTCCAGCTCTTCCGTTGCTTGGATCCAATTATCCTTTTCTGGTCCATTGCTTCCTTGAGCGTAATTGGGTCAATATTTGATGTAGAATCAGTGACACAAAGTTTGCCATAATCTTCATACCTTATGGGCTTACGTCTCATTCTTGTTAACTTTGCCCACACTGGAACAATCTCAGTTTTCTGATTTTCTATATTCTCTACGTTTAGAATATTTTCTGGCACTTGTGGCTTAGAGTCATTTACGTTAACACTCGACAATGAATTAAGTTTTTCTTCTTAGCTCAAAATATATACTTTTAGCCGGTTCATAACAATATCACTTCCTTGAATGTCTTTCAAGTCTCGCGATGACGTTTACCCTTTTTTCGCCTCTCCCGTGGCGTATTATTTGCACGTTGTGCTAGTCAATTGACCGTTTTTTAGGAATTGATACATTTATATCATGGTATTGAGCATTAAATCTAAAAGGGACAACTATAATCTAATAAATAAAATCGTAAACATCGCGTGTCTGTACATTGAAGATATTTGCAAAAAAAAATTGAGGGTCTAAGGATATGTAATAGAACACATTTCAATCGTTTTTGGAATTTTTGTCTGTTTATCTGTTTGTCTGTGAGTTTGTGCACGCATCACTTATAAACTACTGAACGGATATTGATGGACTTTTCACAGAAACATGGGGCTTAACTTAACTTAACATTTAGTCTTTATTTCATCGCAATCGGCTAACCCAATCAAAAGTTATAGACATTTTTAGTTTTCAAATACATTAGTAGGTAAGGTTAGTATGCAATATATTGCACATTATAGTATTTCCGTACTATTCAGATTGCGATGAGTGGGCGTGGCGTGGGAAAAGGGGAGTGGGTGTGGGAGCGGAAGCGGGAGCGGGAGTGGGAATGGGAGCGGATTCTGTAGTTCACGAGAGCGGAGCCGCGGGCACAGCTAGTTTGGATATAAATGCAAACCAATGCTAACACATTTCTTCAATCACCGACACTGGTTTCAGTGAAAAGTGCTAGATTTAACTACCTAGCTTTAGATTACAACAATTTTCTTCGTGAAAAGTTCGATTCCTTCTCGAATCGAAAAAAAAAATCTCCGATATTTAGAGAAAAAGTCGAAATTTCCCTGTAGTTGTCCTGTTTTGAGGTTAAGTGTGACCTCTTTATGTGGCGATTAAATTTACGTTATTTTAGTTTCACGTTTATAAATTTACATAGTTTTTGGTGACTTCAGAATTATATCTAATATTATAAACGTCATTTCACGCCTAAATTTAAAAAACGTCAAGGTACAATTGGCGCCTTGAGAATGCCAAGTTAAACGAAAATTAACTCATTATAATGCATTTCAAATTTCAGTGTGTGCCTCCAGAATTGAATCTAATATATATGTGCAATAAACAGTTATTTAACCAAGTGAATATTCGTATTAATATTCACACGTCTCCAAAACTCGTATGGTAGTAGTTGGCCATCAAATGAGTTCCCTTTTATTGAGTGCTGGGGCTGTGGTCAGGAGGGAATCAAGTGTGGGTCTAAACAATTTTATTTGTAGTTAATTAAAATCTTACCGTACAATAAGCTTCATGTGTAGTTAAAAAAATCTGAACTGCCACCAATAAAATCACCTTCATTTTTAAACCTTAAACTACAAGACCTAAGCTTCAATTTATAGTTTCTTGCTCACGTGTGGCAAATCAATGTGTTCAGTAAGCTAGTACACAGATTAATAATATTTGTTTTATATTAGGTAGAGCACTGATTTTAAAATACATAATAGTTTTTATAGCGTAAAATTAGGTTGGCGGTACAGTCACCGAAATAATAACTTCGCTGCAGTCGGGTAAAAATGAATCACGTGTTGTGTCTACCTTGGTGCAATAAACTTTCCTATTTAATTAATATCTTTGTTTCCGTTGTATGGAATTCATTTGTTTTATATGTAACAGTATACAATTCCGAGTTGCCATTTGTAGCGGCTTAGGTCGCCTAATGTTTTCGCGGCAGTCTGTACTCACGTAATGGTACGATGAAATAAAAAAAATAACAAATTTAAACATGACACGAGTTTAATAGAGCTACAAATACCATAAACTAATCTTTGCCTTCGTTATCAGATACCTACCTATATCAACCCCCGACTCTTTTTTTATCTTTATTATTTAGAGGATTTATATAGTATCGTATATGATAGCGCCATCATTACCCACGACACTTACTACATACATACTATTGCATCGGACATGTTTATTCAATGTTATACCGGATAACCGAGGCCATAGCTAGTAGACCTACTACTGAATCATTTAAACTGAGGCTGAAGAAGTAGCTTATCGAGCAAACGTTCTACAGCTTTGAAGAATTAATGAAAAGATGTAAATGAATTTTAAATAGCATAATGTTTGTTTATTGTTTAATATTGTTTTATGACATACTAGCTGTGCCCGCGGCTCCGCTCGCGTGAACTACAGAATCCGCTCCCACTCCCCCTCTCCCTACCGCTCCCGCTTGCTCCGCCCCCGCCTCCGCCTCCGCCTGCGCTTCCGCCTCAGACTCTCAATATCCCGCTCCCACTTCCGCTCCCGCTCCCGCTCCGACTACCACACCCACTCTCCTTTCCCCACGCCCACTCCCGCGCCTGCGCCCTAGCCCACGCCGGTGCCCACGCCCACGCCTAAGGCCACGCCCACTCCCATTCCCACTATCAGCTCCAAATGTAGTCCAAACTCATCGCAATCTGAATAGTACGGAAATACTATTATCTATACATATAACGGAAATACTATTATCTACACAATTTCCCGGTTCTCGCAAAGGACAGTCGCAGTGATTGAACGTTCTGTTATAAATTCTGTAACTGAGGCTAAACTCGAAGTTATGTTTTGAAACTTACACTAAATTATACGTTATTAACTAAAGTTCTGGTGAAGTGTATAATATATCATATTTGTGAAGTGGATACATCGAATTTGATCAAAAGGAGTACACATTATCGTAGTTTTTACCGAAGCTGCACATTGTGTGATATAAATACGTAAGCTTACACAGCATTTAAGACCTTGTCACCGTGACTGACAGTACACTTTTACATCGCACAAATAAACGAAGGTACCCACTTTTCTGCTTACTTATATCGGAGTCTCAGAGGTAAACAAACACAATTATGGCTGTATGCGATGGCTGTAATGAGACTATAAAAGTAAAGGAATCAAAAATCACCTGTTCCTCTGCAGAATGTGCTCGAGTTTTTCATCTTAACTGTGTACAACTAACAGCATCGATGGCTAAAAAACAAGCTGCATGGACATGTCCCTGCTGTCACAAAAGACGTCAGGGAGATAATAGCGGAACTCCTCTCAAGTCGACGGAGTCCACAACCAGTGATGAGGAGAAACAACATGTATTACGAACCGATATTCTTAGCATCCTCAGGCAAGAACTGCCTAGCATCTTGAGGGAGATTGTGGCCGCTGAATTTCAACCTATTAAGGTACAATTAAATAGTCTGGAGGAGTCCATTAAATTCATAGGAGCTCAGTATGATGAAGCTATGAAGAAGATTGCCACTCATTCCAACAACATTAAGGGGTTGCAGGATGAGAATAAAATCATACGACAAAATCTGACCAGCTGTGAGACGCGCATTAAACACCTAGAAATTGAATCTATGCGTCAGCAACAATGGGCACGACTTCAAAACGTAGAAATTGTGGGAGTTCCTGAGAGCAAAGGCGAGGTGACCTCCGACGTCGTGCTGAAGATCTTCCAGCGCATTGGAGCTAATGTGGACGCGGAACAGCTGGAGTTCGTACACCGCGTGACGCCGCGCCGCGCATCCACCGGGGAGCGCGCCCACCGCGCTCGTATTATTATTGCGCGTTTTAAACAGCGTGCCATCAAAGACTCTGTAATCGCAGCTGCTCGAAAAAGTCGTGGTCTGACTGCGAAAGATGTCGGTATGGGTGGGGAGGACACTAAAATATACTTGAATGAGCATCTGACAAAAGAAAATAAGCAACTATTAAATTTATGTAAGCTTAAAGCGAATGAATCGAAGTATAAATATACATGGACAAAAAACTGTGTAATACAGACCCGAAAAACCGATACTTCACCCCCCATCCCGATTATGACGAAATCAGACCTCGAGAAAGTCGTTTAAATGTTTCTTTCTTTATAATTATGCTAATATTTTGTTGTTATTTAATTGGTTTGCATTTGTTTTTGCTAAAAAATAAGCTGGTGTTTACTAACGTTACAAATTGCCCATACTCCCAAAGTACATACACAACTATATACAATACTCAACACAACACATCACATACACACCATCATAACATAATTACTTCACTTTTATCATTACATAGTTATTATATAAAATATATACAATATATAAATACAACAAATTACAAAAGCTATTTCCACTACACAATCTTTTATTTTTACTACATTTTACTGTTCGTATTTTTCTTAGCTCAGATTATTGCAATATTCAGACCTCTAAATTCAGTAAACGTCATGCCTGCATTTATTCATACAGATATTGGTGCCGGTTGCGCAAATCATGGAGTAAATGTCTGGTTTAAAGTATATGAACAAGTAAATATTTCTTGCTATATAGATGGCGCCCCAGTGTCATACTAATAAAAATCTTACAATTTACTATCAGAACGTGAGGGGACTCAGAACAAAAACTAATGATTTTTATAAGTCTATATTACTCGCTGACTATGACATAATTTTGATAACGGAAACATGGCTTCACGACGGAATCCTCGATTCTGAACTTTCCAATAATAAATATGATGTTATCCGTCTTGATCGTGGTTCGTACGCCGGAGGAGTGATGGCGCTGTGCGCCGCGCGGCTTTCGGCCCGCGCTCGCCCCGAGTGGCAGCGGCCGGGCGTCGAGTGCATGTGGCTCACGGTGCCGGCACGTGCGCTTGGCTCCGCGCGCGATTTACACATAGCTATCGCGTACTTGCCTGAGCGCATGCTGATACCTACACACGTACAAACTATAGTCGCCATGCTTGAAACCGTGCATGAACAGTGCCCAGATGATTATTTCCTTCTAAGCGGAGACTTTAATTTATCGTGTATCGCGTGGAATAGTGGTGAGCCAGTTTTTCTAAAGAAAGGAAGTATTGATGTTCAAAACGCTGCGTCGTGTCTTATTCAAAATACCGTCTTCTATGGTCTAAAACAACACAATACACTTACTAATATTAGTAATAATACCTTAGACTTATTATTTTCAAACTTTCCTCTCAGTATGCACAGATCCTCGGCTCCACTACTTAGAGAAGATGTGTTTCATCCAGCTGTCACAATCAATGCAGTGGACATTGTTTTACCTCCGTTGAAGTCCCCCTCACGTATGAAATACCAATATTATAAGGCTGATTACCAAGCCGTTAACAGTGATTTGAATGCTAGGAACTGGGGAAACATACTGTATGGTTGTAATATTGACGATATGACTAACAACACTTTCTACTCAATAATAAATAATGTTATCAATAAGCACGTTCCACAAGTTTATATCTCTGGATCATATCACTATCCTGTTTGGTACAGTAAAGGACTAACTAATGTGATTAAAGAAAAATCTAAACTTCATAAACGCTGGAAAAAATTTGGAAATCCTCTAGACTATGGTTCCTTCTCTCTCTTAAGAACTAGACAAAAGAAACTTCAATCGGAATGTCTTGATGCATACATACAGAGGTCACAGGATAATATTAAACGATGCCCCAAACTATTTTGGTCCTATGTTAAAGCTAGGAGAAAGAACTCTTCTAATTATCCAAACTTGATGAAGTATGGCGACATCACCTATACGAATCAAAATGACATATGTAATGCATTCAATGATTTCTTCCAGCAAAATTTTACTAAACCTACCCCACATTATTCAACCCCTACTTCTATACACACGCGAGACTGTGATTTGTTTTCCGTTTTAGTTTTCAATAAGGACTTCATTTTCAAAGCTCTAAAAAATCTAGATACTTCTAAAGGTGCGGGTAATGACGGCATACCCCCTCTATTTTTTCGAAATTGTGCAGAATCTCTTGCTATTCCTGTGACAATCCTATTTAATCGTTGCCTCAATTCATTGAGGAAATATCCTTCAGGATATTTCCCTAAAATTTGGAAGACCGCTCTTGTTGTGCCCATTCATAAAAAAGGTCTTAAATCATCCATAGAAAATTACAGACCGATTTCAATACTCAATGTTCTAAGTAAATTATTTGAAAGAGGAGTTCATTATCATCTATATCCTTTTATATCTAGTGCTATTCCACCTCAGCAACATGGGTTTATCAAAGGTAGATCTACTAATACAAACTTAGCTATCTTTACTAATGATGTCTTGCGAGGTATGGACGGAGGTAGACAAGTTGATGCGGTGTACACGGACTTTGAAAAAGCCTTTGACCGCGTGGACCATGTAATTCTGTTGCAAAAACTGCAAGAACTAGGTATATGTGGGAATTTATTACGGTGGTTTGAGTCTTACTTAAGAAATAGAAGTCAAGCTGTTGTTGTTGGCGGATTTCGTTCCGATTTTATCAATATTACTTCTGGTGTCCCACAAGGTTCAATCCTGGGCCCTTTGCTGTACATAACGTATTTGTATGATATAGAGAAGTGTCTTCACCATGCACATTTTTTGATGTATGCTGATGATACTAAAATATATATTAACATCAATAGTGTATCAGATTGTGAAAGGTTGCAAGAGGATCTACATCGTCTTAATTCATATTACATTAAGAATCGTATTGGTGTCAACGCTGATAAATGTATGACACTTACGTTTACGCGCAAAATAAATAAAGTCAACTACGAGTATAAGTTGAACAACATCATAATCAAACAATCAGAATCAGTTAGGGATCTTGGAGTTACATTAGACTCACAGTTGACTTTCTCGGAACACATCTCGACGATTGCCACTAAAGCATATAAAAGTCTCGGGTTTGTTATGCGCGTAGGACGTCCTTTTACTGATTTATTTTGTATTAAAACACTGTATTGCGCATATGTTAGAAGTACACTGGAATATTGCAGTAATATTTGGAACCCTCATTACATGTGCTATAAGCAGGATATTGAATCAATACAGGCAAAATTCATTAAACATCTTAACTACCGTACACACCGCTCATACACAACTAATACTTACACTGATTCTTGTAACTATCATCATCTACTGTCACTAGAGAATAGACGCTCCCTTCTTGACATGATGTTCATTTACAGTATTTGTAATGGTACTACAGACTGTCCAGAACTCACATCCCTAGTTATGCGTTTCTGTGCACCAGTTCGGCGCACCAGACACACCACTTTGTTCTATGTCCCTGCCACCCGCACTAATTATGCACAAAACTCCATTATTTGTCGCATGCAATCCGCTTACAATAAGAAATTTTCATCTGTGGATTTATTTAACTGTAGTAAATTAACTTTCAGGAAACAAGTACTGAAATTGCTGAGCTGAGAGAGAGAGAACAAACTTATTATTATATTTATCTGTTTATCTTTTTACATATTTATATAAATATAGAACAATAAATAAACAATTAATATATTGTTTTCCAGATCATACAATAATATATATACACACACACCCACACACACGCACACAACCACACACCCACACACACGCACATAAACACACACCCACACACACACACACAATCACTAGACTGTAATATTAATATATTGTAAATCCGTTATTGGCAGTAAGAACTATAAATTAGAATAATTCTTCTGTATACTAAGTGCTGTGGATTTTGTGAAAATAAATAAAATAAAATAAAAATTAAAAATAATAAAAGAGTAGAAAAAACAAAAGAAAAGCGAATCTGTACAAAGAAATTAAAAAAAAAATTTTACTGCCCGGACATTACATAAGACCAGTAGAGTCCAAAAATATAATTAAAAAATTTCGTTTCTGTCTGTATGTATGTACGGGCTAATCTTGGAAACTACTAAACAGAATTTGACGGCGTTTCACTGTTTAATAGCTTTGAGTTCGGGGCACAAACTGGTATAAGTCATATCTCAATAAAATGTCAGGAGGCTGATCTACAAGAAGACCTCTCATTTCATATCATTTGTATGACAGCGCAGTTCAACATTACTGGTCTATGCAAAAACTTGACAGAAGGTGACAGAGATATTTAAAGCTCATTCATAGATTTATTTTAGCTGATGTATTTCAGGTATTTCCACAAATCTCGATACAAAAAGTTGGTTATTCGATAATTAGTGGCCCTGTATTAGACCGGTGATCGTCGACAATGTCAATATCGAAGCTGTTCAGGAGTACGTCTGCCTAGGACATACAATACAGTTGAGTAGGATCAATTTCAGTAGGGAAGCTGACAGAAGAATCCAGTTAGGCTGGGCAGTATTCGGAAAACTGCGTCAAGCATTTACGTCGCCTATTCCACAATGTTTAAAGACAAAAGTCTTTAATCAGTGCCTGTCATGATTACAGCGCGAAGACGTGGACACTGATGGTGGGCCTGATCCACAAGATTCAAGTGGCTCTGCGAGCTCTATAGAGAGGGCAATGCTCGCGGGGTCTCTATGAGGGATATGATTCAATTTGTTGGGAAGCGGAGGGATAGTGGGAAGGGGTTAAGGTAGGAGAGGAAAGATGAGGGGGCAGTGGTAAATAAAGGGTGTAGGAAGGGCTGGGTTAAGGGAAGGGGGAGAGGTAGGACTAGGAAGAGGGAAGGGGTGGGGGAAAGGGTTTTGAACGTTGTGGGAAGGGGATGGAGAAGGAAAGAAAATATCACTTAATTTGCACAATATTTAAATATAAATAATTATATGATAATCTTTTAATTCATGATAAACATGAAGTAAATGTCAACATTATTAAAAAAAACAATAATTCTGTAGTCCAACGGGCGGAACCGCCGCCGGCAAGCAAATTTTTACCTGACTTCAAAAAAAGAAGGAGGTTCTCAATTCGATAGTATGTTATTTTTTATGTAAATAAATATTTTTAATGAATAACCAGATTAATAGATTTCTTTTAGGATTTAGTAATACACGTAATACATATAAATGTGTAATGTTAAATTGTCCACGCGGACAAGTCGCGGGCAACAGCTAGTATGCAAACTACCTGTTGAGGATGGTGAGGGCTGCAGAGCAGAATCTGGGTATTTGGAAATTAAATATATCACCACTTTTTCTGACAATATAATAAGAACACAAAAACACTAAATTTGAAAAAAGTATAAAAAGAATATAAAAACAGCCAGCAATAAAAAAGGTCAGCACGTCGCCAACATAGCACCCCTGGTGTTCAAAACACCAAAAATTGGAAAGGTGACGCAATTGCTTTCTGCGTACCCTACTCTGATGCAAAGGGGCGCTGCACTAGGCCATCACAGGCGGCAGCATCCACAGGCGAGGAGAGACAGACAGAAGCGGCTATCACCCCGTCCGAATAAGCGGTGCCGCCTTGGCTCAAGGACGGCGGCACCGACGGGCGAGAAGAGGCAGACAGGATCGGCGACTATCTCCCCTGCCAAAGGGGCGCTGCACTAGGCCATCACAGGCGGCGGCGTCCACAGGAGAGAAGAGGCAGACAGGATCGGCGGCTATCTCCCCTGCCAAAGGGGCGCTGCACTAGGCCAACACAGGCGGCGGCGTCCACAGGCGAGAAGAGGCAGACAGGATCGGCGGCTATCTCCCCTGCCAAAGGGGCGCTGCACTAGGCCAACACAGGCGGCGGCGTCCACAGGAGAGAAGAGGCAGACAGGATCGGCGGCTATCTCCCCTGCC
This sequence comes from Esperia sulphurella, assembly GCA_947086405.1. Taxonomy (NCBI): domain Eukaryota; kingdom Metazoa; phylum Arthropoda; class Insecta; order Lepidoptera; family Oecophoridae; genus Esperia; species Esperia sulphurella. Next base: position 8,885,258 of record OX352282.1, read on the forward strand.
AAAGGGGCGCTGCACTAGGCCAACACAGGCGGCGGCGTCCACAGGCGAGAAGAGGCAGACAGGATCGGCGGCTGTCTCCCCTGCCAAAGGGGCGCTGCACTAGGCCAACACAGGCGGCGGCGTCCACAGGCGAGAAGAGGCAGACAGGATCGGCGGCTGTCTCCCCTGCCAAAGGGGCGCTGCACTAGGCCATCACAGGCGGCGGCGTCCACAGGAGAGAAGAGGCAGACAGGATCGGCGGCTGTCTCCCCTGCCAAAGGGGCGCTGCACTAGGCCAACACAGGCGGCGGCGTCCACAGGAGAGAAGAGGCAGACAGGATCGGCGGCTGTCTCCCCTGCCAAAGGGGCGCTGCACTAGGCCAACACAGGCGGCGGCGTCCACAGGCGAGAAGAGGCAGACAGGATCGGCGGCTGTCTCCCCTGCCAAAGGGGCGCTGCACTAGGCCAACACAGGCGGCGGCGTCCACAGGCGAGAAGAGGCAGACAGGATCGGCGGCTGTCTCCCCTGCCAAAGGGGCGCTGCACTAGGCCATCACAGGCGGCGGCGTCCACAGGAGAGAAGAGGCAGACAGGATCGGCGGCTGTCTCCCCTGCCAAAGGGGCGCTGCACTAGGCCAACACAGGCGGCGGCGTCCACAGGAGAGAAGAGGCAGACAGGATCGGCGGCTATCTCCCCTGCCAAAGGGGCGCTGCACTAGGCCATCACAGGCGGCGGCGTCCACAGGAGAGAAGAGGCAGACAGGATCGGCGGCTGGCTCCCCTGCTAAAGGGGCGCTGCACTAGGCCATCACAGGCGGCGGCGTCCACAGGAGAGAAGAGGCAGACAGGATCGGCGGCTGTCTCCCCTGCCAAAGGGGCGCTGCACTAGGCCACCACAGGCGGCGGCGTCCACAGGAGAGAAGAGGCAGACAGGATCGGCGGCTATCTCCCCTGCCAAAGGGGCGCTGCACTAGGCCATCACAGGCGGCGGCGTCCACAGGCGAGGAGAGATAGACAGGGTCTCGTCCAAATCAGCGGCGCAGCCTTGGCTCAAGGATGGCGGCACCGACGGGCGATCATTACCCGCTGTCGGCGCGTTCGCCATTAGGTTAGGTACCGCCTTGAGGTTCTGGAGGCACACCAGACGTTCCCTGCGCAATTTCTTCTACTGCTGCTGCGGCTCTCGTTTTAACAAAAAAAAATTTAAACTGATATATAGCAAGGGTCTTTTTTATTTTAAAATCCGGCTCGAAGGACCAAATTTTGAGGATGGTGAGGGCTGCAGAGCAGAATCTGGGTATTTGGAAATTAAATATATCACCACTTTTTCTGACAATATAATAAGAACACAAAAACACTAAATTTGAAAAAGTATAAAAAGAATATAAAAACAGCCAGCAATAAAAAAGGTCAGCACGTCGCCAACACTACCCTTACCTACTAATGTATTTGAAAATTAAAAATTTCCATAACTTTTGATTGAGTAAACCGATTGCAATGAAATAAAGACTAAATATTAAGTCCCATTATTCTATAAACAAGACAATAACAGATAAACACACAAACAGACAAAAATTCCAAAAATGATTTAAATGTGTTCTATTACTTATCCTTAGACCCCTCAAATTTTTTTTGCAAATGTCCAATGTACAGACACGCGATGTTTACAATTTTATTTATTAGACTATCTATATAAATATGAAATAAAAGAATTAGATATACACACTCGTACAATATATATTATATATACATGTACAGTATATATATACAATACAATACATACATACATACACACACAGAGATCATTCGGATAGCTAATTCTCTTTTACTCTAGCCTTGAACATGCTCAACGATGCGCTCGCGCGGATAACATGTGGCAGAGAATTCCACAATCTCACTGCTTGGACTGTGAAGGAGCCGCTATACAGACCTGAAGTATGACTTGGAATTTGGAGAAGAACGGAAGTGATAGATCTGCGAAACACTTTAATATTTACAGAAATATGCTTATCTAAATAACTTACACAAAATTGTGACATTTTTTTCCAATATTAAACACAATAAATAGGAATACACTAAAGTAAAACACAAGAAATAATTAATAATAGACAGTAACATATTAATTAATCTAATATCAAAAAAAATTAAACAGTGGATGTTTGGTAATTCACATATTATTATTATTGACATTGTAATTTAAATTCATATAAGTATTAAGTTTAATTTGTAATGTGTAACATTTGCATGCTATTATATGGATGGCTAAATAGGCATGATCTACCAGTTGCTAGATAAGATTTGACATTTGTACCCTATTTATGCACATAAATATTATATTCTATTCAGTTACGCCATAACGGCTGAACCAATTTCGATGAAGCTTAGCGCAGTAACAATATCCGAAATTAACACAATTTACCTCGCGACAAAATTACTGCAGTGCATGAAATATTTACTTCTAACCTCACACTGTTGTGCGAACTCACAGTTTTGTTATATTTTCATCAATAACAGTCATCACTAGTTCTCACTCGACAATGTCTGTTGTTAGGAGATAAATAGTTCAGCTCTTGAGTGCTAATATCGCGGTATATCACATTGTTGAACCTATCAAACACAACATCATAAGGTAGACCATTTCGAAAGGCACCTACATATTCAAGCTTGCGAATGTCTTTGGTATAGTCAACTTTATAAAGACCCCTTGAATATGTCTGAACCAAATAAACGTTACCAAGCCGATCTGTAGCGAGAGATTTAACTTTACCATCGTCAAATACTGTAGCGTTTTCGGTACCGTTCTTTAATCGGTAAATAATAAAGTCATCTCTGAAATAAATATCGTTATTCTTGTCAACTACGAATTGATCAATATTGTAATTCGATAGAGCAGTTATGGGAGTCGATACACCAATGGTATAGTCGTAAATGTAAAGTCCTGGTTCAGTGTACTTACTGTAATAAAGTTTTTTATTAAATTGCAAATGGAACATAGTAATATTAGCAAGGCCTATTAGGTTCTCTACAAGGTTTTCAGCGGGGTTGAATGTAAAGGTACCAGTCATACCGGATAAAAAAACGACAAGGGATGATGGATCGACAGCTCGAGCATATGTGAAGCCAAGATCGGGGATGAGTTTAATTTCAAGTTCCTCCAAGTCAAAATAAGCGTTGAAATGTACATTTTTGTAGTTTCGGAAGTGGAAGTAAACTATTCTACTGTTTCTGTCTATGGCAATTTGTCCGGATATATCGAATCCACCGAAGAGTAAAGTCTTGTTGTAACACAATCCTTCAAAGCAGGCTTCACACACAGCATTGGCGGACACGGCTGCTCCCAGTATTCCAAATAGTTGGAGAAGAATCATTGTTGATCTGTCGAATGAAAATGCAACTGATATAAAGGTAGGATATAGTTAACTGCAGACAAGACGAAAGTGTTAATGCAGTTCGTAATAAAACGACGGTGACATGGTCTGATTGAGTGAGCCGACTGTGATGGATGAAATAAAGACTAAATGTTACTCCAAGTGGTGTCAAGTTGATCAATATTAAAATCGTCAAGTAGAATTGTTTTGTCCAAATAGGAAAATGTGAAGATGGATTAGTAATCGACTCAAAAACGCATGACTATTGACATGAATGACGGCTACCCTTTTAGGACGATATGCAGTACCGATCACGATACGAAGGCCATTTACAGTAACCTTCAGCTACCACTGCTCCACTGTAGATGGAGGATGCCCCAACGTGTGAATTCGAATGCCGCGTCTAATATAAAAGGCGAGGCCGCCACCCATGCCCTTACACGTGTGCATGGGCCGCGGTCGCATGCGGAACCGGTAGCCCGGCACCACCGGGGCCAGCGCCTCGCACCCCTCCCGGAGCCACGACTCGTTGATGGCCACGATATCTGGTGCATGGTGCTCCACAGCCATTATAAACTCACTACCACTAGTATTAAGAGAATAAAGCAACTTTCAAAAACTTGGTTTTGGGAGCCATTACATTAAATAATTATATATATATTTTCTAAGCTAAACCACCATAGTCGGGCCGATACAGATTTCGCCATTAAAATACGAGCAGTTGTATTATGACTTAAAAATGAATTAGAACTGTATGTATGTTACAGTTTCTTGTTTAGTAACTCATAACGTTGTATAATGTCAAAAAAGGAGCAAACAATATATAACAGATTATTTTTAAACATATTTTGAATGTACATAGATAATAAAGTTAATAAGTAAATACTTGTAAGTGTGATTGATAAAATACAAAGGGTACAAATTGAACAGTGAGGTGTAGTAGATAAGTAAAGTAACCCCTCCTCCTAACAGCCCTCGCAGGGCAGGGGTGGCGGCCTCGGCGGCAGTATTCTCTGCCATAAGTTAGAAGGTGAAGCACTTATATTGTTGACGTATAAAGTAGTCTCTCCTGGTCGACTATGGACACACGCTCGCTGCTGACAGCCTTACAATAATGTAAACCCACGCACGCACGTGTACGGATTGGCTGAAACTCATGTAGTAGTAGTTGGACTTTAATTAACTTTCCTTGTACTGAGTGCCGGGGGTATGGTCAGGAGGGAATCAAGTGTGGGTCTAAACCATTTTATTTGTAGTTAATTAAATTCTTACCGTACAAAAAGCTTCTTGTGTAGTTAAAAAAATCTGCCACCAATAAAATCACCTTCATTTTTATACGTTAAACTACAAGACCTTTGCTTCAATTTATAGTTCCTTGCTCACGTGTGGCAAATCAATAAGCTAGTACACAGATTAATAATATTTGTTTTATATTAGGTAGAGCACTGATTTTAAAATACATAAATAGTCTTTATAGCGTAAAATTAGGTTGGCGGTACAGTCACCCAAATAATAACTTCGCTGCAGTCGGGTAACAATGAATCACGTGTTGTGTCTACATTTGTTTTTGCTGCTACCAATTAAAAGTGTAGGTTCTTCAGTGTTTAAACTCTTTTCTTCAACATGTCGCGAGCACGTGTTACGTTTGTAAACTACAGACTGTTGCGTTGAAAATTATGTAAGTTTGATGACAAAGTTTAAAAGGCGTTATTTTTGTAATATTGACAGGATGGATTCGGTACAACAGTGTGTGGTTGTGTGTTTGTGTGTGGGGGGGTGTATGTATGTATGTATGTATGTATATGTGTACAAAGGCGGACTTATCCCACTTATGCGTTTAGTATAAAATGTTGATAGAGAAACGTACTACATATTGCAAATTATGAATCAGAAAATAAGAATTACGTTGAATGATCCATGTCACGTGTCTCTACGTATAATAGAAAAGACAGAACAGACCATTCGACGTAGATTTTATGATTCCTTCACATTATGATCCTATGATTCATTCGCTTCTAAGAGGGGCATTTACGTTACGACTCACGGATGGCATAGGACGGCTGATGACGGAATGCAAGGGAATGCTAGAGAGAGGAATGCCTGTTTCGTCTATAGCACAAAAGTTATTGTAACGCAATGGAATAATAATCTATATGTTGCAATCTCACGCCTTGGTCCCAGAGGGATAGGCAGAGACGATGTATCGCCACTTTGCGCAATCTAAAGTCGCTGTCGCCCGCTTTTCGCACCGTGATATCCCTTGACGTTATGTGTTGCGAACAATATCGCCGCCTTTTTGAGGTACCACGATTAACTAGGAAAATAATTGTCCACCTCATCAGAGCCCCGCTTGATTTGGTAAGGCTAATAATGTATTTTAAATAAATAAATGTCTAAATGTTTGTTTCCGTTGTATGGAATCCATTTGATTTGTATGAAACAGTACATCTTATTCCGAGTTGCCGACAATGACAACTGACGGTTGCCCGATGTTTTCGTGGCAGACTGTACTCACATAATGGTAGGGTGTTAAAAAAATAACAAATTTAAATATTACACGAGTTCAGTGGCAAAAGTAAATAAAAAAGATAAAGAAAGGTTAAGGTGAGGGTCAAAAATACCATAAACGAATCTTTGCCTTCAATAGCATATACGTATATAACAGTCACTACCTATAGGACATGATTATTCAATTTTATGTAAATTACTGCCCGGCCTCCGCACCAGCCTGTCCGTACCCATGCGTGTGTGCGCGTAAACTATCGAGAGAGGGACAACGTTATACGTCTTCACATTAGTACTTCTCTTGCCGGACTACACGCCGTGCTTTGTGGGCGACGTTAGACTGCGAGGGGAGTGTCGTTTCTTTACGTAGTAATATTTAGTATCCTCGGCCATAAGTTAGAAAGTGAAGCACTTATATTGTTGACGTATAAAGTAGTCCCTCCCGGTCGACTATTCTCACATGCTAGCTGCTGACAGCCTTACAGTAATGTAAACCCACGCAAGCACGTGTACGGATTGGCTGATGCTCCTATAGTAGTAGTTGGCCATTAAATAAATTCCCTTGTATTGAGTGCCGGGGGTATGTTCAGGAGGGAATCAAGTGTGGGTCTAACCACTTCATAGTTGGCAGAAGCTATGAAGTGTTTAGCTGGCAGATTAAGTTCTACCGCCTACGCGGTAAGGAAAATCAGACAATTAACTGATGTTGCTACCGCGAGGTTAGTGTACTTTAGCTACTTCCACAGTATCATGGCATACGGTATCCTAATGTGGGGTCAAGCAGCAGATATAGAGACCATTTTTATCTTGCAAAAAAGAGCAGTTAGGGCAATCTATAATCTGCGTTGTAGAGAGTCATTAAGATAAAAGTTTAAAGAAATAAGCATATTAACAGTAGCTGGTTAGGGTTAAGACTAAGTAAGGTCAGTAAATCGTTCACGGGGCAATGTATACGCTTCTACAACAAACTACCAGAGGAAATCTTAAATATGACGGACAGAAAGTTTAAGATTCACATTAAAAAACAACTTTGTAAGCCTATAAAATAAACGATTATTTGAATGATAAAGATGCCTGGTACTAATGTTAATCCAAATTCGCAAAATCTTTATTATTTGTATGCAAACTTGATTTTTAAAAGATGTGTTGCTTAGACTAGCTGTGCCCGCAGCTCCGCTCGCGTGAACTACAGAATCCGCTCCCATTCCCACTCCCGCTTCTTCTCCCGCTTCCGCTCCCGCTCCCACTTCCGCTCCGGTCCCGCTCCCACACCCACTCCCCTTTTCCCACGCCCACGCCCACGCCCACTCCCACTCCAATTCCCACTCGCAGCTCTACATGTAATCCAAACTCATCGCAATCTGAATAGTGCGGTAATTCTATTATATGCAATATATTGCATACTAACCTTACCTACTAATAATGTATTTGAAATCTAAAAATGTCTATAACTTTTGAGACTAAATGTTAAGTTAAGCCCCATGTTTTTGTGAAAAGTCCATCAAAATCCGTTCAGTAGTTTTTAAGTGATGCGTGCACAAACTGACAGACAAACAGATAAACAGACAAAAATTCCAATAATGATAGAAATGTGTTCTATTACTTATCCTTAGACTCCTCAATTTTTTTTTGCAAATATCTTCAATGTACAGACACGCGATGTTTACGATTTTATTTATTAGATATATAAGTATAGTTGTCATTAACATACTATCTTGTTAACATAAATACTTAATTGGCCCTATAAAAACCCCTCATAATTTTTTTTTAATATCTCTCATGTACATACATAGACCAGTTACAGTTTTATTATAAGTATAAATATATAAGTATAGTTGTCATTACCATACTATCTTGTTAACACAAATACTTAATTTATTAAAAGTAAAAATATTGATGTTATTGACAAAAACATAAAAGGTTAAGGGAAAAAAGGTCTGGTAAAGAGAGCTATACAAATCTAGGAACTTTAAACAATAAAAGTAGTTTCTTTAACCTAAATATTTTGTAGACATAGCTAAAATATTGTAATCTTAAATAAATAGTTATAAAATAAATACTCAGCAGCATATTTTTCTCAATAACTACTAAACATAACTATGTTTTAATGTGATGTTTCCTATAATTATCTACTGGAATATTCTAGTATTCACAACAATGTTACTATTTGTGACTACAAGTAATTCAGATAGATATGACCAAAATCTCTTTATGTGCACTAGAATCACAACAACCATACAATCTGGTAATATTTGTCTCTCCGTGTACAACAACAAGACTACTGGAAAAAGTGTGCGGATCAGGCACGTAGACATCACATCCCATTCATTATTGGAGAACGTGTCCTGCTGAAGCATGTGTTGAGCAGCTTCTCTAAGAGAATCACAAGTAAGTTTACACCAAAACGAGATGGTCCTTATGAATTATTCATGCACCCAGTCCCACCGCCTATATGCTTCGTCATCCTGGGAAACCAGAGAACATCATTGGCAAGTTTCATATGAGCGACCTCACAAGGTACTTACAGAGAAGTGACGACGACAGTATGACACATGTCATACCGCAGAGGAAGAGACCACGAAAGAACGTTGTACCATCGCCTGCTGTTCCTGCACCCGGTGAGACCAGGAGAAAGAGAGGAAGACCACGTAAGATGCCTTATCGTGTCGGCCCATGAGCGGGGACGCTCCCATGGCCCGAGGGGGAGCCTATAACACTGGCAACACCACCCTTTCCTCTACTCCTTTCCCTTCTCTCTACATCTTACATACTTGTCTATCAATCTATCTCACTTCTGCTCAATCACGGATGAACAATTCATTCACAAGTCACATCCGGTTGGTCGCTTCGCAGCTATGACCCGAAACGATCAGGTCACTCCGAAAGACCAGACTACTAAGAAGTAAGTGTTGAACTCCTGCGCAGCGACCGTTAATCCACCTAACCAGAGGTCGTGCCTGTTACAAGCAGTGTTATTTATTTTATTTTATTACTAGCTGTGCCCGCGGCTCCGCTCGCGTGAACTACAGGACCCGCTCATTCCCACTTCCGCTCCCACTCACGATCCCGCTCCAGGTCCAGGTCCGAGTTTTCGAAAACTATAAATTAGCATAACTTTTGATTGACTGGACCGATTGGAAGGAAATAAAGCCTATATGTTACATCGAATTAAGCACTATGTTTCTTAAAAAGTCCTTCAAGATCGGTTCAGTAGTTTTTAAGTGAAGCGCGCACAAAGAAGCAGACAAAATTCCAAAAACGATCGAATTGTGTTCTATTACTTATCCTTAGACCCCCCATTTTTAGGGTACCGTAGCCAAATGGCAAAAAACGGAACCCTTATGGATTCGTCATGTCTGTCTGTCTGTTTGTCTGTCCGTCCGTATGTCACAACCACTTTATTCCGAAACTATAAGAACTATACTGTTGAAACTTGGTAAGTAGATGTATTCTGTGAACCGCATTAAGATTTTCACACAAAAATAGAAAAAAAACAATAAATTTTGGGGGTTCCCCATACTTAGAACTGAAACTCAATTTTTTTTTCATCATACCCATACGTGTATAGTGGAGTAGTTTTAGGCAGAATTTGACGTCATAAAGAGAATAATGTATTCCAATTTTGAAAATAAATATTTTGATTTTGATAGGTCTTCAAAAATGATATTGAGATTTCTAATATCATACATTTCAAAAAAAATATATGATGTACATTATCATGCAAACTTCCACCGAAAATTGGTTTGAACGAGATCTAGTAAGTAGTTTTTTTTAATACGTCATAAATCGTAAACCACAATATGTAATATTATTAAAACATCGATCAAAGTTACACCGAACTACAATAACTTTTATATTATGTTACTTGCTGCTACGGAACCCTTCATGGGCGAGTCCGACTTGCACTTGGCCGCTTTTTTTGCAAATATCTTCAACGAAGTTTATGTTTTTATTTATTAGATTTTGACTTTTAATTCGTTTTTTTTTATTTCTGTGTATTTTATGTTATAATGGGTCTATTGCCTGAAAGTAAAGTAAATATTATTAACTAAAGTAATCTTATGTCTTCAATCATCACAAAGTATGGGTCTTCGGCACCATTTTTCAATCTGTATCGAGGTCTCTGTCGAGGAGATTTAGCCACTTCTTGTTTAAGAACTTCTGGCATCACCCAAAGAGTAAGTAACACCCTTGAATCAAAAAGTTCGTATGCTTCTAATTCAATTGCTTCCCTTTCAGCAGGTCCATCCCGGTCATAAATTTGTTTTTGCAATTCGAGTGATTCTTCACTAATAGATACTTCAGCAGTAATAGATTTCTCAATTAAACCGTTTTGTGACTCATGCTGATTTGGCAGATTATTCTTTGTAACTAAGCTTATGAACTCTGATATGCCTGGTGCTTCGCTCGGATATGTAGGAATCGTTATCCTAATCTTAGGCTGTAAAAATAAAGCCTACTGTTACATTTTTTTTTGAAAAAAAAAATTACGATTATATGTGTCAGTCAGTTCCAAAATACTTATATTTTTATTGGTTACTAAAAATAAATTAAAATATCCACAACATTACGTAAATATGGCTCCATGGGAATTATCGAAATAGAACATTATGAATCATAAATCAAACTCGCGACCTCACTCGATAGATGTAAACAAACTATTAAACACTATGCGGTCAAGTAGATCCCATTTAGTTTACCTTATCAATCATAAGTACCAAAATCGGAATAATCCTGTATCTCGTGTAGAAAATAAAATAATACAGACCTAGACTAATTCAGAAAGACATTTCAAACTCACCTTCATATTTAACTTAGGAACCCGAATCTTAGGCATTTTAAATCTAGATCGGCCTATGACTCTCCTTGAGTTTGCTAAGGTCTCATATTTAAGAGGCTTAGTCTGTAAAAGTAAAGCATAGTATTAAAATTTATTTATGCAAAAAATATTAAGATTGTCTCGTTATATCAGTCAGTTAGTTTCAAAATATATTTTTATTGGTTACTAAAAGTAAATTAAAATATCCACAACATTACGTAAATATTTCTCCATGGGAATTATCAAAGCAGAACATTATGAATCAAAAAACAAACTCGCCACCTCACTGGTTAGAGGTAAACAAACAAACGAACTTTTAGAGTCCCCGCAGACTGCAAACTTTATATCGGCCGATAATTTAGTCGGATTGAGCTGTTAGTGCGCACACTGGGCCAACAAATCGTCATAGTGTGCGCACTTGCATACATCTTTATACTGTTTAAGAGCCTGACTAAATTATCGGCCGATATAAAGTTTGCAGTCTGCGGGGATTCTTAATCTTCGATGCTGTCAAGTAGATCCTATTTAGTTGATACTGTCAAGTAGATGATATTTACCAAAATCGGAATCACCTGTACCTCGTGTGGAATATAAAAAAATACACCTTACCTGACCTAGACTAAATTAGAAAGACATTTCAAACTGACCTTGTATTTAGTACCGGGATTTTTCTCTGTGTTATGACGCAGACCATCTGACGCAGTCAAATAAATGTATGTAACTGAAGGTAACTGTAGAAATGTTGGGCCTCTCTTTGATTTTCCCAATCTTTTAATAATACTTGCTACACTATTAACTTTAGGAGACTCGATTGCATCTAACCAACTGTACACACTTTCCTCTAAACTGTCTGAAAACTGATTACTATATTCTGGCAAGACAGGCCTATTTAGTGGTATGGCATCTGATGCGCGATGGCTGTTTGTATTTGAGCTTGTATCTTTATTACTGTGCAGTTCTACAGTGCTAAATATTGGGTTAACTGGTTCCACACTATTCGCTTCGACGGACTCCTCCGTATCCCATGAATTATAGACATTGTCATCTGTCTCTGAATACTGATTATCATATTTGGGTGGGATAGGTCTATTTAGAGGTATTTCTGTTGAGCGTTGGACTTCTGAATCTTCATCACTGTTAATTTCTAACATATGCAATATTTGGTCAATACCTTGCAGCATATTCGATAGAACAGACTTTCCCGCAGCCTCTGAAATATCCGTATACTGATTACCATATTCTGGTAAGACAGTCTTTGTCGGTAGCGGTATCATATTAGATATTCCGTTGCTATTCAGATTTAAAGTAGTAGTGTTTTTATCAAGATTTTCTGGATATTTCCCTAAAGTCGAACTAGATGTGGCATTTACGTAACGTTCAAACTTGTATTCGTGGTTATGTTGACTTGATTGTCTTGCCTGCATTTCCTCGTCATGTTTTAATATTTGTTTCTTTATTTCATCAATAGGTATTAAAACTACTCGTTGCTCAATTACAGCTTTATCAATTTCATTGTATGGTTTCTCATCGGCTATGGAGTAAGGAAGTTCATCGGACCTTTGCGTATTTTCTGAAGAATGCTTGATGCTATCTTGTCTAGAGTCTTTTTTTTCTAGATTGCCATACGTAGAAGGTACCCCACTTTTTGGTATGTAGTCAGACATATCGTAATTGAATAGATCATAGTCTTCTACCTGCGTGATTTTGTACTTAGGAACAGTAGTTCTTTGTCGTATGTGATCCGTATAACCTTTGTTGTCATGGTGATTTGAATCAAATGGTATAAGATAATAGATCCTCTGTGCTTCAGTTCCGTCGTCCTGTTTGAAATGATTGTCATCTTGTGACCCGAGAACACCACTAGATTTTGCTTTTGTTGCATCATAGGATTCTAAACCGTGCGGGGTATTAAACAGATCTTCAAATAGATCCTCCGATAGAATCTCTCTTAAGAAGTCAAGTCTTGAGACTTCGCGCTTATCCTGAAATAAACTATAAATATAGAACCGTTTTCCACCCCGAAGGGAAGAAAACGAGTATTTCAGGTCTTGCCGAGGCTTGACCTTTCGGAGATTACCTACCCTACCTACCATACGCAAATGCTAGCTACTTACGTCCTTTCGTCTCCGAGCAGGCTAGGGCGACAGCGGGGTGAGGTGTGTAGCTCATCCCCGCGAGAGGGGGCAACGGCAGGCGCGGGCGGCGGAACGCGGCCGAGCTTCGTCAGTACCTATCTCCGAAAACGACGGCAAGAGCTTGCTCAGGTCAAGCCTCGGCAAGACCTGAAATACTCGTTTTCTTCCCTTCGGGGTGGAAAACGGTTCTATTTCAGTTCTGTGCCTTCGGCTTGACCTTTCGGAGAAGTGTTTCTATTCTGCCGGCGCCCTAAAGCGTACTGTGACAGTGGTTGCAATTTAGTTGCATTAAGAGGTTCAAAGGTATTGTAAAATAAGACACTACTTACGTAAATACATAATGCTCATGCCCCGGTCCTAGAGGGGTAGGCAGAGATGATGGATCTCCTTAAGTATATTGAACCAAAATTGTATAGAAAAGAAAACACAGTCTTATAGGTTCTAGGAACCTGATTAATCTGCACCATCATTGGGTATTCTCTTAGTGTCAACGGCTGAACTAAGGATACCGCACTTAACATTAAATCATAATATAATCAGATATATAAGAGATGCCAATCGAGATCATACTTTAACCAATTTATACTAAGGGCATTTTGGCCTTTCAGGGTCTTAGTATCACATCTCTAAACCGCGGTAAGAGAGTCATTTATATTATTTGCGTTCTTGCTCCGAGGCGGATCTACTAATTTACAATAACAAGGTACATCATGTTGGAAATTATTCGAAGCTACCGCCAATCGAATCGACCTTAGGCCTCTTTAACCGGAATCTTAAGCCAACCGGCAATGATGGATCTAGATGCATATTTTACCTTACCTTGAGTAGTAATGCATAAAATGTATAAACCTTTTCTAGATTCCGTTCGATTCGTGGATAATTCATCCAATTAATGACCAACTTCACCAAAATTAGAGTAGCATCTCCTGAACAGGTTAGATGCAATCCAGATTTTCGATTTATAATATTATTCGTCTGTGAGCCAAACCTAGACCAAAAAGTTACTGAGGAATGATACTTCCTGAAGTTCTTTTTGTCGATATCTAGAAGTGTAATGTCGTGAATACGACACCCCGACGCTAATAAGAGGAGTAATGCCAAATGTCTGGATACTAGAAACAAGCTATCCTTAGCAGGAATGTGAGAACGTAAGCACTGCAGTAAATTATCTACGTGCCAGATCTGCGATTTTGGAATAGGGACTGTTCCTGCGTAGGCCTGCCAACGTCACGATTACAGATTTATGGAGCAAAATCGTCGATGAGGCTTGCTTCTTGACGCGACAAGAAGGCCTAAGTACATGGCAACTTCCTGAGGTCGAGGACTACTAGGTTTTATCCCATTTTGTTTGCACCACGAGACCCAACAGGCCAAGCTGTAAGTGCACCAAGTAGATTCTCGCCATGCAGCCTGTAGAAGATCAATCAATATCGTTTCGAGTCTAAGCCTACAACCATGTTACCCCTCCCCGTAACCTCCAAACTTTTACATAAAGGTCTTTCACATTCGGAGGTGGACGATTGGTAGACAAGTCGATTAAATGCTCGTTCAGATCGAATATTTAGAACGGGGCTTCTAAAGCGCTGCGTTTGAGATCGTTACTCATAAATCCCGCTTCCTATCGAAGCACTATCACATACAAAAAATCCCGATGACCTGTAGAGATAGATAACTGGCTAGAAAGTCTGGCTTAATGCGTTTGTAAACGGAGCTAGTGAATCTAACGCATCTATAACTACCTTTGATTGACTCGTAGTGGATAGATCGATCAGTCGACTGATCCTGCGATAGTTTTCGACCTGCCCTCTGAAGACGTCTGGTGTACAGCCGGTCTACTGGGGTCACAAGCGACGCGAAACCTAACCTGCCTATGAGGGCTGTGCCGGACTGCCAAGACCAATGACTTGACTTTAGATTTTTTTTTTTTTTAAATCCATTAACACTCAATCTATCTTTTCATTCTGTAACTTCCTTTTGATTTTTCGCCGTATCCCAGATTATTTTCAGAAATTCTATCTGCTTTTTTCGCCCTGAGAACTGATTTTCTGAGTTCATCTACGAACCGTGACCCCGGAATAGACTTACTGCATATTCCATCTATCTATTCCAGCTATGCTCGGAGTTTCTCTAAGAGACAGGATCCGAAATGAGGTGATCCGCCAGAGAACTAAAGTCTTCGACATACCTCAAAAAGTTAGTGCGCTGAAGTGGCAGTGGGCTGGTCACATCTGTCGGAGAACCGATTACCTCTGGGGTAAACGAGTTCTCGAGTGGAGACCGCGACTGGGCAAGTGTAGTGTGGGACGCCCCCTGGCTAGATGGAGCGACGATCTGGCTGGCAGTAACTGGATGTGAAGAACCGAGGATCGGGTTCAGTGGCGCACCTTGGGAGAGGCCTATGTTCAACAGTGGACTCTTTCGAGCTGATGATGATGATGATAATATTCCATCTGGTCTTCCAGGATCTTTCGGTCCTGGTGAGCGAACAGGAAGTAGTCTAAGTAGACGAGAATACGACGCCCTTTTTCCCTCAAAAGACTTGCTTTGCTACCCACATAGTGACACAAGAGAAGGTCAGCGGCGCACTGAAAAACCCAAAAGGAAGGGAAGTCATCTGTAGGAGTTTGCCGTTGCAAGCAATGGTGAGATATCTTTGGTGGCTCTTTTTTATCGGAATGTAGAAATATGCCTGATTGATGTCGAGTTATTCCATGTAATCGTCGTCGTGTAGGAAGTTTGGGGCCTGACTCTTGATTTATTAGGCGAAATTTGGGAAGCTTGAGAAAACATTTAGACAGCGAAGATCGAAAACTTGTCTTAATTTTCCGCTTGGTTTTAAAATCAGAAACAACTGATACAAACACCTAGTCATAGAATTGGACTTTTCACTACTATTGACGGTAGGAGTTTTAGCTCTTTGCTAATGGACTTTAAGGTTTTTGTCGCAACCCTCGAGAGATTCTCGAGAAGTGGGATGGAATTTGATGTGGCGGTTTGATAACAAAAGGTATCGTATACCCGCCTTTTATTCTTTGTAGTGCCTCTATCTCCCGCCAATGGGGCAGAAAGTTTTGCAATTATCACTCTCAAAAGTCGTCAGTATTTACGAGAATTCCACGGCTTATTCTCCTTTCCTGCCGGCCGGTTTGAAATTGCCAGACATGCGGGATGTTGTCATGCACTGCTCTGGAATTGGACGATGTTGACTGACTGGTGTGCCAGGTAGGCTGTCTTCGTAGGCTGGTCTTCCTTTGACCGCGTGAACAGGAGCGGTTGGTTTACGAAAACTATTACTAAGTCCTCCTTTTTTTACGCTCTCAACGGGAAAATCTGTAACAGTCCCCCGTTATCTTTTAACGAAACTGGTGAACTGTTTCTCCTCAAACAGGTGAGTTGGAATAGAGCCACCCCAACTCTTTCCGTAGGTGTCGTCAAGACGACTAAAGGATTGCACCAGGGATGGGCAGCAGCATTATCCTGTGTATATTAAGATCATATAATAATAATATATATGATAATATAATAATATGATGTATATGTTTTGGTGCACCATAAAGAATATTTGAATTGAATTGAATTGAATCATTATGGCGATCACCAACCGGTCTGCCGATCGTGGTGAATATGGCAAATCCCCCAATCGAAAGCCCACCAAAAGAGGCATTCTATTGGGGAGGCTTATGTTCAGCAGTCGACGTATATAGGCTAATGATGATGAGGTGAGTCATCGAAGGCGGAATTTGTTGAAGCGCAACGTTTTAAACTTCATTTCGCTTCTTGAATGCCTTGCACCTAATCTCTATGGCTGAGCACACGCGAACTCCAGGTAAGTGGTCGAATTCCATTCTACACCTCGAGCTTTCGTCAAGAATTTTGTGTCGATCCCCGGCCGCGCTAGGATGCTTTTTAGCCACCTCAACCAGTGAATGGTGAGGAGGATGCCGTGTGCCGTGCCTAGGATTCCTTCTTGTTTGGCCAGCTAAGGAGAAGAATGCTCACGAAGGTTTCCTAGCTCCGAATTTAAGCTTTAGAGCACTAACGGCCAAGGTGTTGGGATAATCGGTTCTGCCTCCTTAAATCTTGGCAAAAAGTTACTTGGCTTGGTCGGACGTTCCTTGTTTTGCAAAACGTCCAAATCCAGGTCGAAATTTGGGGCATTCCACGGCGGCCAGTCCGAAGTTTCCGGGCTAGGCTTTTCCTCTGGAACAGACAAACCTTCTGTGTCTGACTCCAGACTAGCCCAGGCTATTCAGCAGTTTATTTTATTTCTAGGAGGAGTAAAATCACATTCTCCATTCTCCTTTCCAGCTGTTTTCATCCTTTTCTCCTTTCTTCCTCTAGAGCCTTGACAATGCTGAGGGCGATCCTTTTTCTTCGCTTTCGTCCGAAACCGTGACTGTCTATAGAGCAACTTCTCTTGCGATTAGGTTCTTCAGTCGGAGAGGTTGCCTGACAGGATCTTGCCTGCTTCTGCTCTCGTAAACAGCAAAGGTCGGATGGCCTCAACTGACTGTTTAAAGAATTCAGTGAGCTGCTGAGCCTTTGATGCGGTTCGCAATTGCAGGAGAACTTAAAATTAGGGCCGAGCAAAGGCCAAATCTAACAGTTTGCACCTCAAGTCCCTGTATCCTTTCTCAGAGCTATGATCTGCCTCTGGATTGAAGGTGCAGGTTAAGCTCACCGTGGGCAGGGCGAACATAGGATTGTTTAAGCGTTAGCCTCAAGCTTTTGTTCAAAACATATTCCTTGGACGCACGACTTCCATTGCGGAGTTCCATCAGTCGGAGCATCTGCTCTTGTGCCAGGATTTTGATTTTCCAAAATCTCCTCGTCTTGATCAAACTAAGCATGCTCGTCTAGGAGTTCTCCTATAGCGACGAATCGTCCACTTTGAGCCATCTGAGGCAAAATTTAATCCAGAATCAAGAAGCAAAAGCCCGTTTTATAGAACGAGCTCCCGAAAGTTGAGCCGCGTGGCTGAACTTCGGAAGGACACGCCACAAATTTCGAGCCGCGCGGCTCAAATTTCGAGCCGCGCGTCTCAGATATTGGGCCGCGCGGCTCAGAAATCGAGCCGCGCTGCTCAGATATTGGGCCGCGCGGCTCAGAAATCGAGCCGCGCCGCTCAGAAATCGAGCCGCGCGGCTCCGATATTGGGCCGCGCGGCTCAGATATCGGGTCGCGCTTCGAGAGAAGCGACCCGCGCATATCGCCTATTGGGTCATAACCGAGCGATGTTATCGGCTGCGGCTTGACATACATAACACGACTACGGATGAATGTCCGACAAGTCGGTATAGGCGGTGACTGTGGATGAATGTCCGACAGTCGGTATAGGCGGCGTCTGTGGATGAATATCCGACAGTCAGTATAAGTGGCACAATGCATAGTTGTGGGCATGCCGACAATTCTCATCAAAATACAAGACCTCTATGACGATAAGCAATCATAGGAGGCCATCCATTTATAAAACACACACCCCTATAAAATGAAATAAAAGAAAAACATACTCGAAGACGAAAATAAATGTTATTGACTTACCATTACTCTCGCTGGTAAGACACTCAAAACTATTTAAATTTACAAACGTTACAACAACGTTAGCACGAAAGCACTCGTAATTTGTAGTAGCACATGCGCACGCCAGGTAAATGATAGCGTACTGACGAAGCTCGGCCGCGTTCCGCCGCCCGCGCCTGCCGTTGCCCCCTCTCGCGGGGATGAGCTACACACCTCACCCCGCTGTCGCCCTAGCCTGCTCGGAGACGAAAGGACGTAAGTAGCTAGCATTTGCGTATGGTAGGTAGGGTAGGTAATCTCCGAAAGGTCAAGCCGAAGGCACAGAACTGAAATGGATATATCATTTGTTACCACATTCTTAAGATAATAGTGTTGTGTATTACGCTAAATACTGAAACGACGATTAAATTGCTGGTGGTCAGGAGGGAATCAAGTGTGGGTCTAAACATTTTTATTTGTAGTTGTTAATTAAAATCTTACCGTACAATAAGCTTCATGTGTAGTTAAAAAAATTTGAGCCACCACCAATAAAATCACCTTCATTTTTAAACCTTAAACTACAAGACCTTTGCTTCAATTTATAGTTTCTTGCTCACGTGTTGCAAATCAATGTGTTCAGTAAGCTAGTACACAGATTAATAATATTTGTTTTATATTAGGTAGAGCACTGATTTTAAAATACATAAATAGTTTTTATAGCGTAAAATTAGGTTGGCGGTACAGTCACCCAAATAATAACTTCGCTGCAGTCGGGTAAAAATGAATCACGTTGTGTCTACCTTTGTTTTTCCTGCTACCAATGAAAAATTTAAGTTCTTCAGTGTTCAAATGTTTTCCTTAAACATGTCGCGAGCACGTGTTACCTTATTAAACTACAGACTGTTGCATTGAAAATTATGTTAGTTTGATGACAAAGTTTAAATTTAGTTTAAAGTCTATGTATGTATGTATGTATGTATGTATGTATGTATGGCTGTATATACTATGTATGTATGAATGTATGGCTGTATGTATGTATGTATAACAGTATGTATGTATGTTTAATAATATAAAAGCTTTGCAGATTTTCACCTATATATTTGTAATGCTTTTTATATTACATTTTAACGACCAATCAATGGGTCGCTGGTTCATATCCGGCTCGAAGGACCACTTGACTGTTAAATAACAACTGAAAAATATGTTACGCTTTTGGTATGTATATATGTAAACACTTTATTGTACCAAAATTCACAAAAACAACAATAACAAGACAGAAATAAAACTGTGTACAAAGGCGGACTTATCCCACCTAGGGATCTCTTCCAGTCAACCTTAGAGTAACTGAAAGGACAAGTATAAAGCGTTAAAGAAACGTACTACATATTGCATATTGCTACAGAATTACGTTGAATGATCGCTGTCAAGTGTCTCTACGTATAATAGAAAATACACAGAACAGATCATTCGACGTAGACTTTATACACTATTAACTTTAGGAGACTCGATTGCATCTAACCAACTATACACACTTTCCTCTCAACTGTCTGCAAACTGATTACTATATTCTGGCAAGACAGGCCTGTTTAGTGGTATAGCATCTGATGCGCGATGGCTGTTTGTATTTGAGCTTGTATCTTTATTACTGTGCAGTTCTACAGTGCCAAATATTGGGTTAACTGGTTCCACACTATTCGCGACTATTCCGACGACTTTTTCATCATTGTGGATTTCATTACCTACAGCGTTTTCGCCTTTAGCATAAAAGTTATTGTAACGCAATAGAATACCTATGTGTAATGTTGCTATATTTATACCTATAATAAAACTGTAGCTGGTCTATATCTGTACATGAGAGATATTGTAGAAAAATGTGTATGAGGTCTTTATACGGCCAATAGAAGCCAAAATAATAGTTTTTAGAATTTTTGTCTGTCTGTTTGTATGTATGTTTGTTACCTCATCACGCAAAAACTACTGCATGAAATTTGATGCAATTTTCACAGTTGTCTTACTGGAGGTATAACTTAAAACCTGGTGCATGTTTCATCTTGATACACCACTTGGAACCTGAAATATTAATAAAGTACATTTTTCTAGACGAAATTATCATTCAGAAATAGTTGGAAGGTATGAGGGAGACACTCAAGCTATGTTTAGAAGAACAACTGGGAACTGACGTTCCACACCTTGAACCGCCTGCGCATCCAGAGTCAGAGCTTAGCGTCTTCGCCGGCCGGCGGGTCGAGAGGTCCCACAGTCAATCCTCACTTAGTATAACAATTCCACATGTGCACTGGCTTATATACAACCCCGGGGTATGTGTCTCAGTCTTTAATCGGAATACGGTCGATGGAATCACCACATTGCCGTGTGGTTTCCGGTAGAGTAGAATAGGACCACTTCAACCCTTCCCGTGGATGTCGTACAAGGCGACTAAGGGAATACATTATAAAACATCAATCAGGCCTCCCCAACCCGTCTGGCCAGCGCGGGGAGTGTAGGCCAAATACTCCGGCAGATGAGAGAGGGTTGTGCTCCTGCAGTGGAGTCAACAATGACCTGATGATGATGATGAATCACCACAAAATAATAATTTATGCGGAGCACGTACTTAACGTGGCAAATGTCGAAACGGTGACTGGAGTAAACGGCCGCGCTGTGTAGATGGCGCTGATGTCGTGTGACAGTATTCAAGTATGATTAGACAGATTCCCAGGTCGAATAAGATATTGAATGAATCTATTCCACTCAAATTGTGTAGAGAAAAATATGTAAACTAAGAATATCTGTTCCAGTACGGAATAAGCTATTTTTAATATTATTGAAATATTTATGCTTAATTTAAAAACTTCCTTACATGTTTATATCAGACAAGGTGTGTATATTTCATTCCAGATTCATAGTCCTATGAAAACCAACGCTATTTACGTCTCGGTAACATATACATGAAAGGGTCACCAGCAGCAAAAACAGGTTTGTATTACCATGTAAACTTTGCAGTCCACTTAGGAACACCATCTATTGTGTATTTTGTTTTCGAGACGCAAATGCGTTTGTTTTCATAGGACTATTAATTTGGAATGAAATATAGATAAGTTTCTTCATACAATAAAATAAAAAAAGGCCTCAAAATTCCATGCGTACGAAGTCGCGGACAAAAGCTAGTTTTACATAAAGAAATGATGACTCACGGAGGCTGGATGCGGAGGACCGGGTGTGGTGGCGTTCATTGGGGAAGGCCTATGTCCAGCAGTGGGCGTCTAAAGGCTGACATGATGATGATGATGATGCATAGGACGTTACGGCTGATGACGGAATGCAAGGGGTTGCTAGAGAGAGGAATGCCTGTTTAGCCTAAAGCATAAAAGTTATTGTAACGCAATGGAGTACCTATCTGCAATGTTGCTATATCTAATAAATAAAAACGTAAACATCGCGTATTAATAATAGATAAGTATTTGCAATAAAAAATTTGGGGGGTCTAAGAACACATTTCGATCTGTTTATCTGTTTGTTTGTGCAAGCATCACTTAAAACCTATTGAACCGATTTTCATGGACTTTCCACTGAAACATAGTGCTTAATTCGGTGTAACATATAGGCTTTATTTCATTGCAATCGGCCCAGTCAATCAAAAGTTATGCTAATTTATAGTTTTCGAACACTCGCATACACTGCATTCATTCGTATACAACAAAGTAGTGTGGGGTGTAAATGATCGACTGAATTCGTGAGCGGCAGCGGGAGCGGGTATTTTTTTTATCGTAATCGGCGAACTCAATGAAAAGTTATGCGAATTTATGATTTTTAAAAACTCACATACATTAATTAGGTACATAGGTACTAAGCCAATTACGATGAATTTGTTGCATACGTATTAATTAGGAGGGCTACATTTAGAGTGACGAGGGTAAGAGAGAAAGAGGTTTCAGGGGAGGGTTGAGAGCAGAGTTAAGGGGGGTAGGAGCGGGACCTAGATCTGGACCTGGTCCTGCACCTAGGATGGAGGTGGGAGCGGAAGTGGGAGTGAAAGCGGATTCTGTAGTCCACGCGAGCGGGGACGCGGGCACATCTAGATTTAAATAAATAAATGTCTAAAAAATTTTGTTTCCGTTGTATGGAATTAATTTCATACCTATTAAACAGTACATCTTATTCCGAGTTAGACTAAGGGGTGCCCGATATTTTCGTGGCAGACTGTACTCACATAATAGTACGATGTTAAAAAAATAACAAATTAAATATTACACTAGTTCAGTGGCAAAAGTAAATAAAAAGGTAAATAAAGTGAGGGTCAAAAATACCATAAACGAACCTTTGCCTTCGATAGAAGATACCTATATAACATCCCGACACGCACTACCTATAGGACATAATTATTCAATTTTATGTAAACTCTAGCTGTACCCGCGACTCCGCTCGCGTAGACTACACAATTATTTCTAACTAGCTGTTGCCCGCGACATCGTCCGCGTGAACAACTTAACATTACAAATTATTATGTATTTCCCGTAGGAATGAGATGTTTTTTTTTGGATAAAAACTATCCTATGTCCTATTCCAGGACCTAACCTATATGTGTGCCAAGTTTCATCCCGATCCGTATAGTAGTTGAAGCGTGATTGAGTATCAAACATCCAAACTTTCGCATCAAATAAATAAAATCGTAAACTTCGCGTGTCTGTACATTGAAGATAATTGCAAAAAAAAATTAGGGGGTCTAAGGATAAGCAACAGAACACATTTCGATCATTTTTGAAATGTTTGTCTGTTTGTCTATCTGTTTGTCTGTGAGTTTGTGCACGCATCACTTAAAAACTACTGATCGGACTTTGATGGACTTTTCACAAAAACATGGGGCTTAACTTAACTTAACATTTAGTATTTATTTCATCGCAATCGGCTAACTCAATCAAAAGTTATAGACATTTTTAATTTTCAAATACATTAGTAGGTAAGGTTAGTATGCAATATACTGCAGATAATGGTATTTCCGTACTATTCTGATTGAGTGGGAGCGGGAGCGGAAGCGGAGCGGAGCGGAGCGGAGCGGGAGCGGAAGCGGAAGCGGGAACGGCAGCGGGAGTGGGAATGGGCGCGGATTCTGTAGTTCACGCGAGCGGAGCCACGGGCACAGCTAGTTTATAATATTAGTGGGATCTCACTCTCAATCCGACTCCGACGACCCCCAAGTCCACGCCCACTACAGTTCCAAATGCGTGCACAAACTAACACACAAATAGTCAAAAATTCCAAAAATTGTCGAAATGTGTTCTATTACTACTTATCCTTAGACGCCCCAATTTTTTCGCAAATATTTTCAACGCACAGACACGCGAAGTATACGTTTTTATTTATTAGACTAGCTGTTCTCGCGCCTCCGCTCGCGTGGTCTACAGAATCCACTCCCGTTCCCACTCTCGCTCCCGTTCCCAATTTCAATCCCAATCCCTGTCCCCCTTCCCAA
The DNA here is from genome assembly GCA_947086405.1 of Esperia sulphurella. Classification (NCBI taxonomy): domain Eukaryota; kingdom Metazoa; phylum Arthropoda; class Insecta; order Lepidoptera; family Oecophoridae; genus Esperia; species Esperia sulphurella. The sequence continues at coordinate 8,909,033 of OX352282.1, forward strand.
CCACTCACCCTCCACTTTACTCACTCCTTTCCCTCTACACTTCTATGACGACTTTCCTCACCCCTCTATTTCTCCCCCAGACATTCGAAACTATAGTGGGCGTGGGCGTGGGAGTCGGATTTAGAGTAAGATTAAAAATAATCCTGTAGACCACGCGAGCGGTGCCTTGGGCACAGCTAGTATGATAATGGGCTCGATTCTGAAGACACAATGTTAAAATTTGACAGCACTAAAGCTGTTGCTATCCTTTTCAAACAGTATTATGAAGATAAAGACGAAACCAATTTTAGCGCTGTCAAATTTTAAATATGTGCCTTCAGAATCGGGCCTAATAAATATCTAGTCCCTTGTTAGTGCTTTTTTTTCTTAAAAGTTAAAGATTTAAAAATAAAAGATTTATTTAAACAACTTTTAATAGATATATTATTTCTTACATCACAACGTTAACATCTTAATAATATTTAAATATAGTTATAGCAATTTTACACTACATAGGGGGTGTAATGAAATACATAGACTAATAAATATATATCTATTACGGAAACTGGTTTTCCAACAGCCCCATCAGATTTTTTGACTACTTTAAATCGTTGGGTGACTCTAGTGTATAAAAATTACATTATTCGCGTACGATGCGCATGCGCAGGGTTCACGATTATCAAGAGAATAATTTTCGTTGATAATTATCATGATAATTTTCCGATAATTATCCATGCTGATTCCTAACTTGACCACAGTTTTTTTTTAATAATTCGTATACAATCTCTCTTTGGTCCTAGTGAAATAGTGATAAAACTAAACAAATACAAATTTACTAAGTATCCTGTAGTTTTTTTTTAAGTTGGCACTTAACGCGTTTGGATACGCGCGGAAGCGACAAATCGCGTTCGGATACACGTAAAGCGACACTGAAAGCGTATTATCAACATATAATACTTTTTCAAAAAAGACAAGGTTTAATTACACGCACTCGAAGACAGTGCAACGTGAACAAACTATACAGACATCCGACTAATCTAACACTGGTGAACAATTGTAGCATAATGTGCATAAAGATTTATAATAATTTGCCAGATTTTTGTAGTCTTTAAAATAAATAAGTTCAAATTATCTTTGAAAAGCTGGTTGATTGAACGCTGCTTTTATAGCGTGAATGAATTTTTAGAATATAAGTAAATTATTGTGTCAAAAAAACGACATTATTTAGGACTTTGAATTGTTTTATAACCTAACTTTAGTATAAAATTTGAAATTGACACCTTTATTGACATTTGAATGGTTGAAATATTAATTTCTTGACATTGTTAGAGACATTATGACATAATTTATTTAATACAGTATTTTAAGTACGTAGTAAATATTTATAATAATAATTTGACGATGTTCTATAAGATAATGTTGTTAGCATAGAATATTAATGTGTATATGCCTGTACAGGTAGAGTCTAATTGTTTCAATAATTATAATGTAATGTCATCTACATTAAATAACATTATGCTCTGTACACAATAAAGAAATAATTATCTTGATAATTATCACTTCGAACCCAGCGCATACGTACTAAAAAGTTTGTGTTATAAAAAGAACAGAATTTAAAAGCAGTAAGACTGAACCAGCTGGTCAAACCTCAAGTGGAATTAAAATCACAGAGCTGTAGGGCTGCGCCATACCAGAAAACCGCCACATATAATGCTGTCAGGGTGCCAAGCGATTTGAAGTCGCTCAACGACATACATTTATTTAGGCATCTTAAAAGCTTTCCGATACAATTATTACAATTCGTCGGCCCCGTAGCCTAGTCGGTACTACACCTGCCTGCGAAGCTCTGGGTCGCGGTTTCGAATCCCGTCCAGGGCAAACATTCGTGTGATGAACACTTGTGTTTGTCTTGTGACTGGATGTTATTTATATATTATATTATGTATCTATGTATCTATGTATGTATATCAGCTGTCTGATACCCATATCACAGGCTCTGCCTAGTTTGGGATCAGGTGGCCGTGTGTGAAATGTCCCCACATATTTATTTTACATTTTATTTTAATGGCACATGAATCGATATGGATTTGGATGTGTTCTGCACTGGCACCACATACGTGAAGCGTATCATGGCGAATGACTTCTTTGATGACGCCTAAACTCGTACTGCACTGATCATAATATATCTGCCCGCGTATATGTATTATTTTCCTTTGTACATCTGTAAATGTGTTTTATGATCTATTATTTTGTTTGTATTGTAAAGTATTGTAATTTCTTTGTTAGTTTCTGTTTCTCTAAATACCTCATTCAATTTCACTATTTATTGAATTTGTGAAATGGTATTGCTATTCATAAGTGCCTATGCCCGACATAATTTTATTATATTGACAAAAAATTTAATCATTCGTTCCTGTGATGTCACATCTCTATTTTATCTGACTTACGTCATTCTTATGTCAAGCGCCATGTTTGTTTATCTTTTGATTAAAGTTGGTATAAATCTACTTTGTTTATGTATGTATAAATATAAATAACAAACCGCGCGTGCCGACCGCTCGGTTAAACCACGTCTGCTCTGAAAATCTCAATCCAGTAGCCGTCAGGATCCTGAATGAAGGCCAAGCCCTTCATCTTCCCGTCTTGTGGTCGCTTGATGAACTTTACACCAAGTTGCTCAAACCTGGAAGAAGAAACATAGAAGATCATTTAACACTAGCTGAGAGCAGCGGTAGCCGGGTTGGTTGCGCACTCGCCTCGCGTTCATGAGGCCCTGGTACAAACCCCGCCCGTACCAATGAGTTTTCTAAACTCAAGTACGGTTTATTTATAATTTATTATTCCAGTTGGGGGTCTCAGTCTAGACCTTGTATCACTGCGAACATTTCTGGTCTACTGTGATCGCCACCATACTATAGTTCCGTGTTAAGCCTTGCAGCAGTTAGAAACTGCACAATGCTTGTAGCACTGAGTTGTTTCACTTCGTCAGGGTGAAGCAAGTAGTTACCCAAGTGTGTATTTCTTTTACGCATCAGTGGTCCACACTCGCACAGGAGGTGCATGGGGGTTTCCTCTGCTTCCTCACAGAGCCTACACGCTAGTTATAATACCACAGGCTTTTCGGTGAAGGAAAACATCGTGAGGAAACCTGCATATGCCGAAGAAGAAATTCTAAAGCTTATGTGAAGTCTGGCAAATTGGCTTGGGGCACCGTTGGTGGAAAAGGGTTTGGCACTAAAAATCCTCAAACGTCGAAGTGTCGCCAGGTCTGCCTGGCCTCCTAGGAAGATAAGTTAATAAGTTTCCACTAGCTAACATGTGAAAAAAAATTTCCGTGGGAACAGTTTTTAGTATTTTTTAATTGCATTGCATAAAAATTCTAAATTAATATAAAAAATTTATAATAATAAGGAATGCAAAAAATTCAGACTGACATACCTACTATGTAAATAGGGCTTTCGATTGGCGTTAAAAAAATTACTACTTATGAGGGAAAAAATACTATTGTTCGACCACTTTTTTACAAGAAACTTTTTATCTTAAGTTACATACTTATATATTGGGCTCGATTCTGAAGGTACAACGTTAAAATTTGACAGCACTAAAACTGTTGCTATCCTTGTCACACAGTATTATGAAGATAAAGACGAAATCAATTTTAGCGTTGTCAAATTGTAAATGTGTGCCTTCAGAATCGGGCCCATTGGCTATGTACATTATAAAACATCAATCAGGCCTCCCCAACCCGTCTGGCCAGCGTGGGGAGTGTAGGCCAAATCCTCCGTCTGTCTCCGGCATATGAGAGAGGGTTGTGCTCCTGAGACAATAACCTGATGATGATATTAGCTACGTCAGTTCGAGTTTTCGGATACTTTCGACTAGTTAGGGAATAATCTGCTGATGACACTTTTCTGTTCATTTACTCTTTTTTAATTTCTTTACTCTATTAAAAAAAAAACATGTATGCTGTTCAACATAAAGGCGTTGGCCCATATAAAGTCACCGGCCCACATAGAGTCGTTGGCCCACATAAAGCAACGCCTTTATGTGGGCCAACCACTTTTGTAGGCCCCATAGGCTCACCTGTCGCAGGCCGCCTCCACGTCCGGCACCAGTACCCCGATGTGGCCGAACCCGCGCGGGTCCGAGTTCCCGTTGTGGTAGCACGAGTCGTCGCTCTCCGTGCCCCAGTTGCTGCAACAGTAGCATTGTCACCCTGAACCGGAGCTGTGGTAGCCGGTTGGTTGTGCACTCGCCTCACGTTCATGAGGTCGTGGGTTCAAACCCCGCCCGTACCAATGAGTTTTACGAAACTTAAGTACGGTTTTATAATACCACAGGCCTTTCGGTGAAGGAAAACATCGTAAGGAAACCTGCATATGCCAGAGAAGAAATTCTGAGGCGTGTGTGAAGTCCACCAAGTCGGCTTGGGGCACCGTTGGTGGTCAGGGGTTTGGCACAAAAGATTCTGAAGGGTCGAAGTGTCGCCAGGTCTTCCTGGCCCCCTAAGAAGATAAGATAAGACCGTGAACCGACTTCTCCTTGTCTTTTAGTGTCAAAAGTCAATTATATTACAACTGAACATAACTCTTTTTTTTTCAATATTTTCAAAAGAAATATATTCGTGACCCATGCCAATATATTGTCCCTAATATCATCCCTCGCGTGCCTACCTGTCGTAACTGTAATGTTTTGTCTAAATTAGTTACAAACATTGTTATGGTGATCCAACTCCGCTGACCGTCGTATCCGTATCAGTTGCTGTTGTTTGATTTTGGTGTATAATTAATGTTATTAAAATTCAGACAACCGATACTAACATTACACGAGCGAGACACAACACTTATTGGGGTATTTTATATATGTATGTTTGTCTCCCTCTTTGATTCATATGGGACCGGTCCTGCAAAAAGGAGTCGGAAATCGGAGAGAACTATGGCCGGACTATTTAATTATAAAACTTGTGTTAAAGTGTATAACGGTGCACCAGGACTTCGGAAACTAAACAGTACGGGGTAAGCTTAGGTTATTTACGTTTATTTTTGTATATATCGGATCTACATAGTAGAACCAAGAGACGTCAAATACACAAAGGTTTTCGGATATTTTACCAGAGACCTAAATTCGGAATTTTAAGGCTGGATCGCTTCCGACGTCGGGGCTGGTGTCCAGACTGAGGAAGATCCAGCCGCGGGTGAGGTGCGGAAGACAGCTGAATGGATTTATTGACAATGAACAAGTATCGTATCTTCCAAGACAATAGAATGTGAAGTATAAAACCGAAAATACCTTGCCCTGCAACATTTGCTTGAAGCTACTTACGACACTTAGTCATGCGAGGGACGATATGACTTTCGTCAGCTTGTTACCATATTTAGTGTTTTTTTTAAATATGAATGCTATATTGTTTATAATACTACCCACTACATAGTTCTCTTCCTCCGTCTATTATCTACCCCTCCCCTCACCATCCGCTCCTCAGCAAACATCATATAAAGAAAGGTTTAAGGGTTCCGGTATGTATAGGATCTGTGTATTATCATATTATTACGTCCTCTGAGTTGAATGACTTGAATTTTTGGATGAGTTGTATTGTGAATGCCAAGAAAGTGCCCAAAGCAGTTACTCACTGAGTCAGCTCCAGCGTAGCCTTCCTAGTCATGGCCCAGGCGTTCCTCTGCTTCTCATCCTTGGGCATCTCAGCTGGATTCTCAAAACCCATAAAGAATAACGAGAACTTCATCTCTGGGAAGTGGAGCTGCCTCAGCAGCGTCATGCCGAGAACGCCCGTGTAGAACGGGATCGACTTGCGAGGGTCTTTGATCCGGTACATGGTTTGTTGGAACATGAAGTCCTGGAAGACATAGAAACATTAAAAATCCGAATGGTCTGAATCCCGCTGTGCTAAATTGAACTCCGTAATTTTGCAACTAGTTGCAGTACCACCTTCCAGAGGTAAAACCAGTAAATAAGTATTATAACAAAAGAACAGAGGCATTTAAGTCAATAAGAAACAAATAAATGTAATTACTATCTATGCCCGCGGCTTCGTACGCGCAGACTACTGAAATACGTGGCTTCGCCACCTCCCTCTCTTCCCCATCCTCACCCCCTCCATACCCCTACATTTTCATCACCACCCATCTTCAAAATGTAGTTCTCACTCATTGCAATACGAATTCCGTTGAGCATTAGACGCGTCTTTATTATGTTGTATACATACTAATACAGTATATTGAGTTTTCGAAAACTATAACTTTTGATTGAGCAGGCCGATTGCCATGAAATAAATACTACATATTACTCCAAGTTCAGCCCTATGGTTTTCTGAAAGCTCCAACAGAATCGATTCGGTAGCTTTTACGTGATCCGTGCACAAACAAACAGATAAACAGACAAACAATCAAAAAATAATCGTAATAATCCACCCCCAAATATATATTTTTTGCAATATTTTCAATGTACAGTCACGCGAAGTTAACGTTTTTAATCATTAGATCTCTGAAAGAGGTTTATGTTGAAAGACAAGCATGAGAATATCTATATAAAAAAAATTCATGACCAGCTAACCTTATTTTACAATTAACATACTGGTTCTAAAAACGAAACAGGGTCTTGCTTCAGCGCTACGTGGTTTGTATATTAGTTACAAAAAATTTACAATGGTTTCATTATTTATTTATTAACAATAAAGGTAGGGAGGATGGGATAGTTAGTAATCTGACATGATGAATATAGGTTCCTGGAGTCTAGTAGCTCTATTAAACTTTAGGGCCGGCAGACTTCGAGTTCCCATCAAGCACAATGTAAGGAAGTAATGTTTAGATTAGAAGCTATAGGGAAAGACTAAAATTCCTAAGGTTATAAATAAAATGAGTATTATTTTCACAATCTAAGTGTAATTTATGAAAGTAAATAAATACTAGATCATTTGAACGACTCAAGCGAGGATGATAAAAAATATAAGAAACTACCCAAACTTGGATATGCAAGGGAAGTGAGCACCTGAAATAAGCTGCCGCAGCATGTTATCGATGCCCCCTCCGTGAACAGCTTCAAAAACACACAGAAGATGAAAGATAGGGTAATAATATCTATCAGGTTTCATCATTGATAGACAGGATATGAGAAACTCTTTGCAATATGTCGAATACTACCAGTCCATGAGAAGGTGAAGCTCCTCTTAGCTGTAGAAAATTTTAAGTGCGGTCAATATTTGACACCAAGTGACCACTCACGCTTCACAAGGAGTGTGGACCAACAACTGTTTTGTGTACCTAGAGTCTGCAACTACTATGGTGAACGAACAAGGCAGTATTTGGCACCCAAAATTGTTAACACTATCCCACTAGGCATCAGAAGCAATGTAATCAACAAAAACACTTTCAGAATTAAATATAAGAAATATCTAGTAAACTCATTAACGTAACCTCAATCTTTTTGTGCTAATATCAAAATTAAAACCTTTGTAACTTTGCTTTGCTATTAACCATTGCGTAGTGATATTTAGTATTCTCTGCCATAGATGTGTGTCGGGAAGGCTTTGTAGATGGAGAGAAAATCATAAATGTTGTACAAAATATATTATTTCTTTATCCCAGAACAAACCATTGCATGACAATACAAATTGACAGCCAGCTGCCATAGTCATAAGCTAACATGTCACTTTAGAAAATAGGTCTCATATCGAACTAATAATGTCATTGAATGTAACTGCAAAATAGTTCTCCACAGTACTCCCCCACGAAAATCTTGGTTAACCAAGATACTTTCTGAAACGAACTTGACGACCAGCTCTTGTGACGTAAGGTTTCTCACTGCTTTCGACGGGTTCCTGTGTTAACCTCACTGGCGCAGGAATAGACAACTTCGGCCCTGTCTGGACTCTGTCTGTATCTTCATTTGCCAAATAAGCTGGTTTAACTCTATCTAAGCTGACTTTCACAATTTTATTTCTTATACATAAGTCCATAGTCTTCTGCGTTCTCGCTATGACTTGATAAGGACCTGTGTATGGTGGCTGTAATGCGCCACGAAGCTGATCTTGTCTCAAAAACACATGAGTTGAGTTCTCTAAGTCTTTATGTACAAATACTTTATGACGAGAGTGGTGTTGCACCGGACATGGTCGTAAATCGCTCATTTTCTCCCTCAGCTTACTGACAAAATCGGAATATTCGACGTTTACTGATGAAGCATGCAGGAACTCGCCTGGAACTCGTAACTGTTCACCATATACCATCTCCGCAGACGAAGTTTGTAAATCTTCTTTCCAACACGTCCTAAGTCCCAATAACACTAGTGGTATTGTATTTACCCAATCGTTACCGCCATGAGCCATTATTGCAGCCTTAAATGTTCGATGGAATCTCTCAACCATACCGTTACACGCAGGATGATACGCTGTTGTACGTGCTAATTTTATACCGCATAACTTTCCAAGAGCTTGAAATAAATGAGACTCAAACTGACGTCCTTGATCTGTAATTATCTTTTTAGGACAACCATAACGAGCAATCCAGTTTGAAACAAACGTTTTTGCAACTGTATCCGCAGTAATATCGGTGATGGGAATCGCTTCTGGCCATCTCGTAAACCTATCAATGGCAGTAAGACAGTATTTGTATCCAGAAGATACTGGTAATGGCCCCACCAAATCTATATGTACTTCGACAAAACGGGCATCAGGCAAATCGAATTTAGCTAGAGGTGTCGAAGTGTGTTTGTTAATTTTTGATAACTGGCAGGGAATACATTCTCTAACCCATGTCCTGATATCTTTTCGCAAGGATGGCCAAATGAAACGATCACTAATAAGCTTGATGGATCTTTTTGCTCCCAGGTGGCTAAGATTGTGTAAGGTTTCAAACAGATGTTTACGATGAGCCGATGTCACAAACGGACGAGGCCGCGACAACGATATGTCACAACAAATGCTTAATCCCGCTCCAGGGATTTCTATATTCTTTAGTCTAAGCGACGTGCCTTTTTTAAATAAAGCTAGCAATTCAGGGTCATTAACTTGTGATCTTGCTAATTCTGAAATATCCATCGTGTTCGTGATACTTTCCACACGGGACAAAGAGTCCGCAACCTGATTATCCTGTCCAGAGATGTGTTGGATATCTGTAGTAAACTGTGACACAAAATAAAGCTGGTTGATTTGTCTTGGCGAACCTTTCTGATCCTTTTGCTTAAACGCATATATCAGAGGTTTATGGTCCGTAAATATAGTGAAATGGCGCGCTTCTATCATATGACGGAAATGTTTTATAGATTCGTACACCGCTAAGAGTTCCCGATCGTAAGCACTGTAAATTTGCTGCGTTAAATTCATCTTTTTACTGAAAAACGCTAACGGCTGCCAAATTCCTTTGACTTCTTGCTGTAGGACTGCTCCTATAGAAACATTTGAGGCATCAGTTACCAGTGCCAACTTGGCATTAGGAACCGGGTGTGCCAATAGAGCAGCATCAGAAAGATTTTTTTTACATTTTTCGAATATCTTCAATAGTTCAGGAGTCCAAGCCACTGGTTTATTTCCTTTCATATTGGTTCCACATAACAAGTTGTTTAAAGGTGCTTGCAATTCAGCTGCGTTTCTAATAAATCTGCGGTAAAAATTCACCATTCCTAAAAATCTCCTCAAACCCTTGACGGTCTTCGGTGGTGGAAAATCCTGAATAGCACTCACCTTGTCTTTTAAGGGACTAACACCTTCACCTGATACTTTGTACCCTAGGAATGTTACCTCTTGTTTCCCGAAATCGCACTTATTGACATTTATGACTACCCCATACTTATTTAAACGTTCGAATAGTTTATGGAGATGCTGCTGATGCTCTGTTTCATTCCGTGATGCTATTAGAATGTCATCAATGTACGGAAAACAGAAGAAATCTAAACCGCGCACCAACTCATCTATAAAACGTTGGAAAGTCTGTGCGGCATTACGTAAACCAAATGACATAAAAGGAAATTCATAAAGACCAAATGGGGTAGTAATTGCAGTCTTCTCAATGTCGCCTGGGTTTACTGGTATCTGCTGATAAGCTTTGACAAGATCAATTACAGTAAACACTGTGCATCCATACAACTGTTGTGAAAAATCTTGTATATGACGCACCGGATACCTATCTGGGACTGTTCTTGCATTTAGGGCCCTATAATCGCCACATGGCCTCCATTGTTTATTACTTTTCGGGACCAAATGCAAAGGCGATGCCCAAGATCCACTCGAATAGCGCGCGGTTCCCTCTTTAAGCATTGCGTCAAATTCTGCTTGAGCTATTCCCAGTCGATCAGGAGCCAATCTTCTTGGTCTACAAAAAACCGGAGGGCCTGGTTCGGTGTTGATGAAATGCATCGTTGAATGGCGCACGTCTTTGCGAGTTCCTGATGGTCGCGTAATATCGGGAAATCTATCCAAGAGTTCACGATAACGTGTATCTCCTGTGATTGTTTTAACACTTGGTATAGTTATTCGAGTGACAGTTGCATCTACGCCTAAGTTAGAATTCCCATCTAGTAATCTTGCATTTCGGCAATCTACCATCAAATTATAATAAGATAAGAAGTCTGCCCCAATTATTGGTTTAGAAATATCTGCAACAATGAATTTCCAGTTGAAATCCTTTTTAAGACCCAAATTAAGCAGTAGGTGTATATATCCATATGTAGATATAATAGTACCATTTGCTGCTGTTAATTCATAATTAACTCGTTGCCGACGCTCTTGAAGGAACTTCCTGGGATAAACACAGACATCTGAACCCGTATCAATGAGAAACTGAACTCTTGAACTCTGATCCATAACAAATAGACGGCTGGAGATAGTACAACAGTCGCTTGCCGTCGTTAGTGACTGCCTCTGACGTTTCCCGCAAAACTACAGGGAGGTACACAGCGATCAGCTCTTTCGCCAAAGTTATAGTGATACCAACAAAGGCTGCGATCACCGCTACTCTGGAATTGTTGAGTACGACCGTTTCGTCTTAAGTTATGTCTATAAAGTAAGTATAAAGTAAGAGAGCTATTTCTGCCAACAAACTGTATTATACAGTTTGGCGGAGTTATTGTATGTATATTTTTTAAGAGATGAATAAATGATTTTATTATTATTATCATCAGCTCTTAGACCTCTACCATTTACACAGATTTCGTCACGATGTTTTCAGTCGAAAAGCCGACTATAGAAGTAAGTATGGTAATATAGCAGTGAAGTTCCCTGCTTAGAATCAGGCCACCCCCAAACTTCCCGTGAGAGTCAAAGCGACTAAGGGACTGCACCATGGATGGGCAGCATGTACATTAATGAATAACTGTATAAAATATATATGTCGGCGAAATAATAAAAGAGGAGCTAAATTGAAGGCACAGTGTGTGCTCGGCGCGCCGTTCGGCTTGGTTCGGCGATCGTCGCGAGCACGCGCTGACGGAACGTCGGGTATAACTTGCGCAGATGCAGAACCGAGACAGGTTTCGATGGAAAGTCGTGCGGTGTGCAGGCGTTACGCTGACGGATCGTCTGCCTTCTAAAATCGTTACTTGATGATGTAGTGTAATTTCATGTAGTGTCATTGAAACGGTGTTTAACTCAATTTGGGAGCCCACACTTTCGGCAGAACCAGGAACCTACGACATCAAAAGTGGGATTCGAACCCACGCCCTCAGAAGAGGCGACTTCGACATGTATAATTCACAACTGTTATGTAACTAAAGACTCAAGGTTTCTAGATAAGTGTTATTATAATTGATAACTTAATCGGTTTACAATTGTACAGATATGAAGCAAAAATCGCCATTTTCTTATCAACTTATTACTTAGCAAATAAAAATTCAAATAATCCATAAGTATAAAAATAATTAAGTTAAAATGTTAAAAATATTATTTGCATTTGTTTCACCTCTTCCTAATATTATCAACCAGACACCCATTGTTGATCCAAACTGTTTCATGATATCTAATGTACAATAATCTTACTCTGTAAGCATTTTGGATAATATCCATCGAACTAAATAGCCATTTTGTACTCTCTAACAAATCATGTGACATATTTGGATTAGCTTTTGGCTTATAACTATTGTAGTTAGATGCCAAACGCTTATCTAGTTAGAACTTGACTGGTTAGAACGTACAGTTGTATTATTAAGTAATCTGTGCCCAGGGCATGCCATCTCATAGGAAAACAATTGCAAAGCCACAGGGATGGGCATTGTCTTTTATCAAGCTTTCAAATAACCCATATTTTTTAAATATAAAACTATTGTCACAATAGCGGTGGAAGCCTAGTTGTTTTTTTTAATACCACAGGCTTTTCGGTGAAGGAAAACACCATGAGGAAACCTTAGAAAAGACTTTATTGCCCAGGAATTATGGAAAATTTATGGAAAAGGAAAAAAATTATTTAACCCTCACTTTGTGTATGACATACACTTTGCTGACTTTGATTTGTATCATGTACTCATCACATGGAACTACTTCATTATTTCAATGTGGGGAAGACCATCTATGGAGCAAGTCCTTACATTGGATTTGGTCACAGTGTACAAAAAAAAGGGGGGCTATGGAAAAAATATCTCTGATTGGCATGAAAAAATTTCTGGAGCATTGTTAGCAAAAGGGAGCAAAAAATCTTTTTTTGTACAATTTTTTCGTCAGGGACTGGATTTTCTAAGATTTCTGTTTTATAAGTTTACAAACTAGTGTAGTTTATTTTAGCCCAAATAACTGTTTATTTTGGTAAACTTGCCACCATTTGAAGGTAAACTTGCCACCAGATGGACTTACCCCAAACAAGTAAGTCTGTCTAACTGGGTTATTTTTAAAAAATAGACTAAAACATTATTATTAATAAGCATTCTGTTTCAGTAGGTCTTCATATATGCGAACAAATATTTTAATGTGTATTTGCTTTCCTTTTACATTGCTTTAGAAACAATACCACGAAAGTTATAGCTAATCAAGTTTAACTTTCAAAAAGTATGCCAGTCTTCCCTGCATACTCCCTAACCTAACCTAAATTTTCACATTTAGGAAAAAACATAAATATTTAACTTATAATAATATAACCATTGGGTATAAGTCCACAATTGTTATTTATATGTTTTTTTAAATTTAACCGAACCTAAGGTATTAAGTTTGGACAAAAATAGGTAAGAAAGAAAAAAAGAAAGAAAGAAAGAAAGAAAAACATTTATTCACTACCACAATTGGCACACACAAAGAAAAAACCAACAAAGCAAGAAAAAGGAAAAAATAAATAAAATAAAACTTATAAGACTAGAGAAAACAATTTAAATTTTTATAGGTAAGGTTACACGAAAACTATTTGCTCCAGAACTAAAGAGGTACACTTACCTTAGTCGATGGATCAGGGGTCTGGCACAGGGCCTCGATTTCTTGAGGAGAAATTCCATCGCCTGCCATGGTTCTAAAATTAGAAAAATGTAACTTTTATTCATAAACAAGTTATTACTTATGAATGAACATGATCAATATGATTAAACATTAAACACACTAAGATTTTTATCAATAATATAATCTATTCATAACAGGTAAGTACCTAGGACTTTGATAGACTTGTGATAACGGAAATAAAACAGAGAATGCACACAAGAACCGAAAAGAAACAAACAAAATTAGTAATCCACGACTAGCACAGCTGGTAATCAATCGTTGACTGACAATGACAATTGACAATGACATTTTCCGTATACAGTATATTCATAGTAGGCACCAGTAGGTACATCTTTGACTGACATTATAGTGGAAGGAAGGAACTGTCAGTCAGTGTAGCAAAGGTACGTATATGATATATAACATATATAGATGATACATAGCGAGCGTTGTATTCTCTTAGCTGTCAGGCTGGTAATCATGGAGCATCGATCTTATCTTTTGAACAGGGTTTGACTGAGGCACAGAGAGGAACACATCACGTCAAGGGGTATCACGGGGCGAAAAGCAGGCGAAAGCCACTTTGCGACATTAGATTTCGCAAAATGGCGATACATCGTCTCTGCCTTCCCCTCTGGAACCAAGGCGTGATATAATCATAACATCATAATTATTAATATGGTCCCAGAATTTGTCTGTACTTGGATTAGTAATAAGTATAATAGCATTGGTGGGAACACAGATGACGAAATATCAACGCTATATTCGGTATTTTCAGAAACATATATTTTAAGGAAATCCAAAACTTCTCTTATCTTATCATATATCCCAAATTATAATTATGGGTGGTTAAGACTCTTAAAGTGTTAACTACGAACTACTAAAATATTTCACAAAAATCAATAAGCTCCGCCAAAGCTTTGCCTTTAATATTACTAGAAAATGTTAATGTTTTGATTTCATCTTATCCGATGATATTCCAGACGAGTATAATATGTTCATCATCGAGTACTACTCTGTAGATTTTTTTTTTTTAATTATTTTTATCACAGCGAAACGGTGTTATTTTTATCACGGCGTTGCATTTTAATTATTTCAGTTAATTTTAAGATACAATAAAACTGATTTAAATAGAATCCGTGTGCCGTGTGGTTTCTGGTAGGGTAGAATAGGACCACTCCAACTCTTCCCGTTGATGTCGTACAAGGCGACTGAGGGAATACATTATAAAACATCAATCAGGCCTCCCCAACCCGTCTGGCCAGCGCGGGGAGTGTAGGCCAAATCCTACGTCTGTCTCCGGCAGATGAGAGAGGGTTGTGCTCCTGCAGTGGAGACAAAAATAACTTGATGATGATGATGAAATAGAATCCTAAATAATTTAATAAATTAAATCGTGTAAATAGTGATTGAAGTGCTTACTTACCGCTGAAAATGTGGAAGGTATAGATAGCATTTTGTTTATTCTCTACTTGAGTGCCCCAGCAACAGTTGTGAAATCATCTGGTTTAAAATGTATATTGCGTTGTGTCCTGGTACGACACTGGTTCTTTTTTATTTCTGCATTTTTAGGATATCTAAAACAAAAATATGGTTATGGTCACACTACTCCATAAAAAAATTGGTTTAATGTTGACCAATCATCGACATTGACCAATGGTGGCGCTGCAGTGATACCATTACATCAATTGCGATATACTACCATAACGTTGACTATTAAATTTAATTAAATTAGAATATAGACACATTAATAAAGTCAAAAAAAAAAAAAAAAAACAACGTAGAACTCAAGAAAATATTTAAAAATATATATTTTACTGATCAACTCTGCCAATTCGGTACGGGGGCCTGGGGGTGCGGCGAGCGCGGGATGTTGGCTTACCGGCCTTCCTGGCGTCGGCGAATGGGACGGCTGGCCTTGTCACTAAAATTCTCTCCCTGGATGGTGACTGGGCAAGCATCCCCTTCGCGACTGACGCTTTGACGGTATGGACGGCCATCAACCCGGGCACGCAGGCGCCAGAGTCTCCACATGCTCAGCGCTCCTGGGATGACGTCGGATCTAAAGTTGCTCTTGACCAGCTCATTGACGGCACCTCGGGGGCAGACCTGGCAAGACTCAAGGCCGTATCACAGCCGGAATCGGGGGCGTGGTTGCACGCTCTACCATCGCCCCACCTGGGCACTCTTCTCGACAACGACTCTCTGCAGGTGGCAGTGGCGCTTCGCCTAGGCTGCTACGTATGCGAACCCCATGTATGCGTATGTGGATCCATGGTAGCGGCGAACGGCCATCACGCCCTAAGTTGCTGTCGGTGCGCAGGACAGTTTTCGCGCCACTACGCTCTCAACGACATAATCCGCCGGGCCTTGGTATCAGCCAAAGTACCGTGCATGCTGGAGCCCCCAGGCCTCAGTCGCACGGACGGCAAGAGGCCCGACGGATTAACTTTGGTGCCATGGCGGTCGGGGAGGGGCTTGCTGTGGGACGCGACTTGCGTGAGCACGTACGCACCCTCACACCTCGCACGTACAGCCCAGGTGGCGTGTTCAGCCGCGGAGTGGGCCGCTCGCCAAAAGCATGGTAAGTATGCGGACCTGGCTAAGTCATACATCTTTGTGCCATTCGCAGTGGAGACATCGGGAGCGTGGGGATCGGAGGCCAAGGCATTTGTGCGTGAGATCGGGAAGCGCATGAGAGACCATGGGAGTGACCCCCGGGCGGAGTCGTACCTGGTTCAAAGATTAGCCCTGGCTATTCAACGTGGTAACGCAGCCAGCGTCATGGGCACCTTTGAGCCGGGTACGAGTCTTTATTAGATTTGTAACATTTTTATATAGAGGTTGTAATCGTTTGTTTCTTTTACTGATTACTGGTTTTATGTAATAACGTAAATAGGAATTAGAACATTAACACTAAGATCAGAAATCCTACCTGCACGAAAGTATTTTTTTACGGTTGCAACCATTAGACAAGGACGCAATCCTGTTTAAGACCCTCTCGCTCGAGACCGTTTTTCGTTTAGAATTTTTGTACAATGATAATAGACTTTATATTAAGTACATAAAGTTCATTTAATGTTGAACTGAATTCGACAGTACAGCCTCTATCGAATTCAGTTCAACATTAAATGAACTTTGTGCAATGAATGAGTGCAGTCTTGTTTACTAATTACTTATATAGTCTTTGGAGAAAACTACCTAAAAAACCTAGCTTCCAGAGCCGTAAAACACATTAAAAAACTCTACTTTCGGCAGGACCTGACGTTTTCGTTCCCATAATATTGTTATTGTTATTTTGTGTTTTCGTTGCGCTAAAAATTGTTGAGTTTATTATATTTTACTTTTCGTATATTCTATCCCGTTTGAAACCATGTACTTCAAGTGCTGTGTGCCTAATTGTGGAAGCAAAAGACAGCACGTTAAACTACACAAGTTTCCATCTTACGAGGCTCAAAGAAATAAGTGGTTGGAGGTTATAAACTGTGACCAACTAATAAGTTTAGACCCCAATGAAATTGGCAAGTTGCTTGTTTGTCACAAACATTTTGAATCCAGATTTCATACTTTGAAGTCGGGTATTCGGAAGACGGCATTTCCAACGCTTTTTTCTGCAGAGGAAATTAAAAGTGGTATTCCTTCAACTTTCTATGATGACAAAGGTATTTATTTTTACCTAACAGACCTTGTTCATATTCATTTATTATTTCATGTAGTTTATAAGATGTTACATAACAATACACAAGTACTAACATGAACCCTGTAAGGGCACTACAATATATGTAAAAATATCATTTAAAAATGTAAAACAAAAATTAATTTAAATTATAAAATAGAAATTGATTACACCAACGATCTCTATGTACTACTAGATGGAGCGTTCCAAACAATCGCTCTGTTCCACGCAAGAAGCCGCAACTCGTTCACATTCACTTTGAAACTTGTGCAGTTACTATGCAGAACATTTAATTATTATTTACCCGTAGTGTCAATATTTAGTAATAATTAAATGTTCTGCATAGTAACTGCACAAGTTTCAAAGTGAATGTGAACGAGTTGCGGCTCCTTGCGTGGAACAGAGTGATTGTTTGGAACGCTCCATCTAGTAGTACATAGAGATCATTGGATTACACTAAATATTTACAATGTCAAATGAATGTCAAGTACATTAATGAATTTAAATGTCAATAAAAACATATAAAACTATATTATAATATAAAATGTCAACCTTAGAGTTATTCTTCTTCTCTGTCGTCTCACTGCTGAGGATCGCGACCATATAAAATGCGCCTCCACGCATAGGGGTCATTGGCCAGCCGCACTGCATTATATAGGGATCCGCCAGCCCCCCTCCTCACCAGGTCTGAACACCTCGTCAGAACTCATCCTCTGGCACGCATGCCCTACACTTGTCCCAGGATGATGGGTGGAGAGAGGGTGTACAAAAGGAGGTGCTAAGATTTTTTTTTTTGATGTTTCAAGCTGTTTTCCCCACCAATCAGCGTTTTTTTCCATAGTGCCCCCTTTTGTACACTCTGACCGACCTTAGCTAAATTACCTTTGAGTCGTCGCATTAGGGTTCCATAGCTATTGTCAGCCGTGTGATTTCCGGCTTAGAATAGGGCCACCCCAATCTTCCCGTGGGTCAAGGCGACTAAGGGATTGCACTAACAGGGATAGGCAGCAGCTCTCTATGTATATTAAGATTATTACTGCGATCACCAATCCGCCTGCCAAGTTTGGTGATTATGTCAAATCCCCCAATGGACAGCCCACCAAAAGTGACATTCTATTGGTGAGGCTTGTGTTCAGTAGTGGACGTATTTCGGCTGATGATAGATACTTATTTTTATTATACGACAACATAAACATTAAACATGTCTGAATTCTGGACGTTATTTTAGGGCCAAGGCCCATCTTGTCTTTTAGGTTGATGGTTATAGTAGTTGCATAGGCTTACAGACTTTGTGAGATCCTGATACCTCACTAGTCCCACTTACATCCATCACCTTATTATGCACCTACTTTTATTCATTTCACTGTGGACCCCAGCCTTTTTGAGGATATCACCATATTGATCCTTGAACATCCTCCTAGCATGACTTCTAGCTGTTCCTTCCACATTCATGCTGTACATTTTTTGTCATTCTTTCAGTCATATTCAAACCAATGCAACATACCCTTCTCTACCTTCGTTACTGCATCTTCTTTCAAACCATACTTTTCATTTATCACTGCATCCTCACTCTGTCACATAACTTCATATATTTTTCTTCATTACCACATCGTAACTGGATTTATTATATTCTTTATTGCACAAATTTTAAAATTAAATACAGTTACAAATTTTGTGTACAAAGGTGAGCTGCTTTCAAGTTTCTTTAGCATAGGAACCTAGAACAATATTATTCATATATTTCATATTCTTCATTTCAGAAATTAAAGCTAATGATCATACATATGTTAGAAAGGAGCACAATGATCATTTATACTGCAAACAGCATCCAGAACCTGCTTTGTTTTGGCATCAGGACTCGCTTGCTGGTAACTATTTTGTTTCATAAATAAAGTTTGTATTTTTTTCCTAGTGTTTGAAGTGATAATTATATTGATAATAATAAAAATCATAAAACAATAATTAATTCAACGCTAACGCTATCAACGCCATCGCTTTACGAGTATCAGAACGTGATTTACCGCTTTCGCCCATATCTAAACGCGTTAGTGTCAACTTAAAAAAAATATGGTCATTAACATTGTTTATAAACAAACAGAATACTTAGTACAATCTGTATTTGTTTTAATTTTATTACTATTTGAGTAGGACCCAAGTATTTGCATACTAAAATTAAAAAAAAATGAGATGAAGTAAGGAGTCAGTATGGATAATTATCTGATTATTTATCCGATAATTATCAAAGACAATAATAATTTTGAACTCTGAATAAGACAGACCATCCCTTGACATGTCAATTGTTTTGCTGTGAGATTCCGTGCCCTGACCTATGAGATGTATTTAAGAGTATTCTGAGTATCTAACATGCTATCTACAACATGAGTATCTAACAAATCTCGAGCACACCATTAGTGATAAAAGCTTTTCCTTAATTTTCCTGTTTGTTAATAGGTTTTCATTTTTGCACTTACAGATTTAAGTGATATTGCACCGACGCCCCCTTGTGAATTGTCACCTGGACATCATATTCTGGAGACAGGTGCTGGTAAGCAACTATTTTTAAGTTGAGACTATTTTTGGGCACTGTACCTGACATCAAATGTGATTTCCAAATTCATATCATCAGTAGCTCGAAAACTCGGTAAAAAAGACTGACTCATACCTATGATATTACAATTGTTTTTGCTGTGGGATTCCGCGCCCTGATTTTGAATTATGAGATGTGTATAAGAAATGTCGGCCCCGTAGCCTAGTCGGTAGTACACCTGCCTGCGAAGCTCGGGGTCGCGGGTTCGAATCCCGCCCAGGGCAAACATTCGTGTGATGAACACTTGTGTTTGCCCTTTGACTGGATGTTAGTTTTATATTATATTATGTATTTATGTATGTACATCAGCTGTCTGATACCCATATTACAGGCTCTGCCTAGTTTGGGATCAGGTGGCCGTGTGTGAAATGTCCCCACATAATTATATTTATTTATAAATCCCGAGCGATTGTAAGTAGGTTTTCATTTTTGCACTTACAGATTTAACTGAAGTTGCACCGACGTCCCCTTGTGAATTCTCAGATATATATCGTCCGGAGACAAATAATTGTAGCTGGTAAGCTACAATTATTAATTTGACTCAGATTTTTGGCATTATTAATTTCAAAACATAAATAGCTCGATAACTCGTAAAAAACAGGTTCGAAGTGATAATTATCAATTCAATGATAAAAAAAACGATCACAAGGATTGTGTTATCAATAAACAGAATACTTTTTACAATAATACTTATAAATAACAATAACAAAATTAATATGTAATTATATATAAGATTTTTTGGTAAATAAACGTTTCTGTATTTCTGTAAAATTTTTATTTAGTTTTATCATTATTTGATTAGGACCAAAGAGTGATTGTATATTAAAATAAAAAAGCTAAAGAGATCAAGTTAGGAATCAACATGGATAATTATCAAATACAAAGATATTCAAAACTTGAAAAGGTCTGACCTCTGACATTTCAATTGTTTTGCTATAAGATTCCGCGCCCTGGTTATGAACTATCCATGAGATGTGTTTAAGTGTATCCTGAGCGATTGTTAATGGGCTGGCATTTCCAGTAGCTCACATTTGCACTTCTTGAATTGCACATACATAATGCTACGCCTTGGTCCCAGAGGGGTAGGCGGAGACGATGGATCGTAATTGTGCCTGATCCTGACACACCTCACTAGCCTCACTCACATTCATCAACCTTTTCATGCACCTCCTTTTATTCTTCTCACTGCGGACCCCAGCCTTTTTGAGGATGTTACTAATTGTACCATTATTGATAAAAGATTTTCCGTTTTATAAGTTTTCATTTTTGCACTTACAGATTTAACTGACATTGCACCAACGTCCTCGTATGAATTGTCACCTCAATATCGTCTGGAGACAGCTGCTGGTAAGTGTTTTAGATGTAACAACTATCATTATTTCTACTTGGTATCATACTTAGCCGAATGGTGACCACAAGTTACGTTAGTATCAATTATGACGGTCTCTAGCCAACCTGATCCATATTGGCTAGTCAAAGTCAAAATAAATACACGTCATTTTTTTATCGACTACCGCTTCCTAGGTGTTAGCGCTGTGAAGAAGAAACGGCGCAACAAACTTCACACAACACATCTTTTAAAAATCAAGTTTGCATACAATTAATAAAGATTTTGCGAAGCTGAATTAACATTAGTACCAGTCATCTTTGTCATTCAAATAATCGTTTATTTTATAATAGGCTTCCTTACAAAGTTGTTTTTAATGTGAATCTTATCACTTTAATATCGTCGGACCATGTTTTGTGTGGTCTCCCTTTTTTCTTTTGGTGTTGCATCTTCACTACTCTATTGGTTCTCGTAGCATGTGGCCTGTCTAACTCCATTTCAGCTGTTTTGTTTTTGTCGTCTCAGCTCTGTGACCCATTTCTTGCCTTGCCTTTTGAATCCTAGAATACTCATTTCCATACTCCTCTGGCAGGTATTCAGTTAAAGATTTTTTTTGTCATTGCCTTAATTGCGTTAGTACATTGAAAAGTTTCATTTTCACTGTTCCGGTTACCTTTTATGATGTCTTTTAGGCATTAAAAGTTTAGGACGTCTCTTGGGAAATCTTCAGGGGAACTTCTTGTTGGCCTGCACCAGTTCTAGTTTTTGCCATGTCGTAGTAAATGTACCATTAGTAATTAAGGATTTTCCTTAATATTCCTAATAGGTTTTCATTTTTACACTTACAGATTTAACCGATATTGCATCAACATCCTTTTGTGAATTGTCACCTGTGTATCATTCGGAGACAGCTGCTGGTAAGTTTTTTGATGTAACTAACATTATAATCACTTGACATCATATCATATACTTAGCTAAGTCTCACCCCCGACACTTCATACATTGAAACAGATTTAATTTTGAGGTTATCACTTGCTTAACTTTTGACTGGGGGGGGGGGGGGGGGGGATCCTTATCTAAATTCTTATCTCTTATTCTTATCTACGTATTTCAGCAGGTAGAGAGTGGTACCAAATGGTTTCTACCAAGGGGTAGCCCCTCTCGCCCTCCCTCCCCAAAGTCGTGGGTTTGTAGTCTCTGAGTCTGAGAATTCTGTATTGATTAATTGATATATTGCTTCTGTTTTCTCCAGATACTACAGCTGTGCCATCGATATCCACTTGCGACACAAATCAGGAGGCGCCGGCCGCTGCCACTGGTAAATTTTCTGTTTTAGAACATTACTTAGTTTTATTTCAGCCATTATTATTACCGTAATAATGTTTTTGCTTATGTTTAGATAATACAGCACCTACAAAGGCACGCAGAAAGAGACTCTTCCAAAAATGTTGCCAGCGTACACCACATTGCAAGCAGCTCTTTGCAGAATATAAAAAGTTGAAACGAATGTCTAATTACAATACGCGGGTAAAGAGAACACATAATTTGTCTAAAGAAAAGAATTTTGAGGTATTAACAAAAAAAATGAATCCGCTCGCAAAGAAGTTCCTCTGGATGCAAGTAAAGATGTCGATGAAAAGAAAACAAGGCAGAAGATTTTCTCTGGAAGACAAATTAGTGGCTCTGTCAATTGTAACGGAGAGCCCCAAGGCTTATAAGTTTCTTCAGACGATTTTCATCCTGCCGTCAGTTAGCACCTTGAAGAAAATGATTGCAAAATTAAATATTGTAACGGCGTAAACGCGAAAACAATGAAGGAAGAGGTATGTTTTAAACGTTTTTATGTTTGGTTTTGAAATATTTTTATTAATTTTTTTTTATTCTTGATAGGTTTCTGCTTGACCTCAATCACACGTGATTTGAATTTATTAACTATTTTTAAGGAAGAATGAATAGAGATATCTGGGTAAGCGCGCTTTACCTTAGACCTCATTTTCACTTACCATCAGGTGAGATTGAGGTATAAAATCGAAACCTGTAACCTTCGCCCGCTTAGGTTTCGATATTTAAACATCTTGAAATTAATTCGGTTTCCCGTAGGAATGAGATGTCGTTTTAGGATAAAATTATCCTATGTCCGACTCCAGGACCTAACCTATATGTGTGCCAAGATTCATCCCGATCCGTCCAGTAGTTGAAGCGTGATCGAGTAACAAACAACCAAACTTTCGCATTTATAATATTAGTGGGATACAATTATTACTATAAAAAAGTTTTTTTGTATGTGTGGAGGTGGGGAAGGGGGGGGGGGGGGGGTATATAGGAATTATGTATGATTGTTATTAGTTCTGATACAAATAATATAGTAGATGTAGTCTGAATAATATTTATTTATAACAATTTGCCAATTTTGATACCTAATAATAATTATTACAATTAAATTTTAGGTCAGCAGCTTGAACGAGGAATATTCAATGAAACATCTCTCGAACCTGCCCTTGTTTACTCGCAGAAAAATGATACAAGGATTGTAAAGTTAAATTAAAAAATCAGACAAACTCGCTGATTGATCATGCACTGGTATTCTGGTGAGAGGTGCTGTCTCCAAAAAGCAACAGCCTGAAGATGTGATGTCAGAAGAATCTAGTTGGGCTGGGCAGCTTTTGGAAAACTGTGTCAAGTCTTCACGTCGCCTATTTCACAATGTTTAGAGACAAAAGTCTTTAATCAGTGTGTCCTGCCTGCATGACCTACAGGAATGTGGACACTGATGGTGGGCCTCGTATACAAGTGTCAAGTCTCTCAGCAAGCTGTGGAGAGGTCTGTGTGTAGGGGGTTGTTTGAGGGATATGATTCGTAACGAATGAAGGTGACTGAAGTATGATGTCCTACCGAAAGATGGACCATCGACCTGAAGGTGCCCGGAAGCGGCTGTAGGCGGAGGCCCAGGAATGAGATATGATATCAGCAGTCGTGAAACGGCTTGTTCCTGTTATTCTTGTGTGTGATCCAGGGTCATAATTCCAGTCTGCTCTGAGAATCATCCAAGAGAATACAAGATGAGATCAGATATATGCAGGTATGTAGTTAATAAAATAAAATAAAAATATCCTTTACTTATCGAAGGTGTATCTTACATCTAATTAAATAATATATGTATTATAATTTATGTATTTATTAAAACATCGACAACTTCGACTTGTCTTTCGACATAGGCCTCTTCCAAATGTTTCCACAAAGTGCGGTCTTTTGCCTTTTGTGTCCATAGTCCTGCGCAGGTGTTTTTTAGGTCATCAGCCCATCTAAGGTATGGTCTTCCTCTTTTTCTTTTCCCATCTCTCGGGTACCACTCCACAATGTCCTGTGTCTTCTTTGTTGTTGTACTATTTCATTTATGTTTTTTGTCTTTGATTTTTGATTAGGTGCTGTAGTTGTTGAGTACGTACATATATTTTATACCAAATCAATGTCTCGAAAACAAAATAAACAACAATAAATGATGACTTTTAAAAACAGACTAGACAAGTTCTTCATAAACCAGTGTTACAAGTGACAATTCATAGACTTATATTTCATTCCAGATTAATAGTCCTATGAAAACAAACGCATTTGCGTCTCGAAAACAAAATACACAATAGATGGTGTTCCTAAGTGGACTGCAAAGTTTACATGGTAATACAAACCTGTTTTTGCTGCTGGTGACCCTTTCATGTATATGTTACCGAGACGTAAATAGCGTTGGTTTTCATAGGACTATGAATCTGGAATGAAATATAAATACACCAATTCAGATATAGGCACCAGCAAATTGCTGTTCGCCTATTATCCCTGTAATTATAATAATGATGTTCGTAAGTGGAGGGCAAAGTTTACATGGTAATACAAACTTGTTTTTGCTGCTGGTGAGCCTTTCGTGTACATGTTACCGAGACGCAAATAGCGTTGGTTTTCGTATGACTGGATTGTTTGACTAGTTACGATGGAATAATTTATTTACTTCATCATCAGCCGAAATATGCACAAAAGCCTGCCCAGCTGTCTATTGGGGGATTTGCCATAATCACCACGCTTGGCAGGCGGATTGATGATCGCAGTCATTATCTTAATTTACATAGGAGAATGCCGCTACCCGTCCCTCCGTGCAATTCCTTAGTCGACGACATCCACAGGAATATTGGCGGTGGCCATATTCTAAGCCGGGAACCACGCGTCCATTTATTATTAATCTTATATCTTTTCTTCCAGCACACTACACTGACAGACAGGCAAGTCAGTAAGTCTTTGGAACACTTCGGAGACTTTCATATCTCAATGACTTATTTGAAAGTAAAGCAACAGTTCTAACCTGGACCATAAGTGTACAGAGAAAGCGTTAAGAAGAGCTGTTGCAGCAAATTCACCTCACCACCCGTATTGGCAGGACGCAAGAAAGAGGATGGGGGGCTGGGAAGACCTTCGACCCTTCAGGATCTTTTGTGCCATACCCACCAACAGTGCCATAAGACGATTCTGTGGCTTTCGCATACGCCTTAGAATTTCTTGTTTAGCATATGCAAATGCAGATTTTTTTTGTGCATGAACAGATCTCACGCACAGAATTAAAACATTTACAGAAAGCTGATCTTTCCACCAGAAAACGCCGTGAGGTATCTCGGGTTCGTAGTTAAAGAACCTAATAATATTTAGAGTACCAAGTATTACCAATGATAAATATATATACATATATATATTATCCAAGTCTTCATTGAATTTCAATCATTGTGAAACCGATAGAGGTTGCTTGACTATTTTCTGTAATGTCATGCAAAATTAAAAAATAAATCATTTAATATAAGTGCTGTATTTTACTTCGATAATCTTTCCTAAATAAATAATATCAAATTGACAGAGTTGTGCGGATTTATCAGGCTGTTGATATTATTTATCTGTTTGAATTTTAACGGTCCTAGTCAGTTGCTCAAAGTTCCTAACATACATACCTACATACATAATGCTCACGCCTTAGTCCCAGAGGGGTACACAGAGACGATGGATCGCCACTTTGCGCGATCCTGACATACCTCACTCACATAAGTTCCTAAGTGGTATATAATCTAAGGTGGGGTAAGATGGGGTTATAACTGTATAACCCCAGAGCCATATAAATCTTTATCAAAGGACTTAAATGTCTACGCCCCAGCCAATCATAAATTAATGCTTGATCCTTGATAAAAAGTAAATAGGGATTTTTTAAAGTTTGAACTGTCACAGAAAAGACTAAGGAACTACGAAAAGTTAGTTTAACGCTATGGAACCTACAAATCATACAAATCATTTTTCTAAAAAATAACTTGTTGAAAGTCAGTTTAAATTACAATAACAAAAAAAAAATATAACGTCGAATTGAGAACCTCCTCCTTTTTTGAAGTCTGTTGAAAATAAGTTGCCAAGAGCGAAGTAATTTTTAAGCATGTTATGCCAAGTATCTTCGCCGCCCATTATCGGACAGCCATTTTATTATAAAAGATATTGTGTTAATGGTGTAAAATACTAACATTAGTAAATAAGAGTTACTAACACATATTATGTCTGAAATAAAATTTATTCTATTCTATGCATGAAGCTAGTGAGATGTGTCAGGATCACGCAAAGTGGCGATATCATCTTTGCCAACCCCTCTGGGACCAAGGCGTGAGCATTATGTACATATGTATGTATTTTTTTATTCGACACTATAGATTTCTGAAATGGTTGAGGAATAAGTATTAAAAGATAATTTCACATTGGACAGATTCAAGGAGGAAAATGATGTGTACATTTACTCAAATCAATAAAGGGATATTATTAGGACATAGGATGTTGTACAAGGCGACTGAGGGAATACATTATAAAACATCAATCAGACCTCCTCAACCCGTCTGGCCAGCGCGGGGAGTGTAGGCCAAATCCTCCATCTGTCTCCGGCAGATGAGAGAGGGTTGTGCTCCTGCAGTGGAGACAAAAAACCCGATGAAGTCGTGAAGTGAAGTAGCATTAACATATATTTATCTTCTTCCATATACCATGGCTGGTGCAATCCCTTAGTCCCCTTGACGACACCCACGGGAGATAGGGGTGGCCCAATTCTAAGCTGGGAATCACACCGCTTGCACCAGGGATTGGCCAGCTTGGACATTCTACTGTGTATATTTAGATCATTACTCTGATCACCAAACTTTGCCAAAATGTTTTGGTTATAGCAAACCCCCCAATGGACAGCCTACCTAGTGTCATTCTATTGGGGAGGTTTTTATGTTCAGAAGTGGACGTTTTCAGCTGATGATGATATTGAGGCTTCAGTTCTAACACAACATACATCAAAATTGACAAATTTAAATTATGTCAATACAGCATCCAGATAATATAAGACAGTTGATAAAATTACAGTCATTTAATTATTATCAACGATCTCTATGTACTACTAGATGAAACGTTCCAAACTATTGCTCTGTTCCATGCAACTGCAGCTCCGGGAGCCGCAACTCGGTTACATTCAGAATGAAACTTGTGCAGTTACTACACAGGATATTTAATTATTGACACTACAGGTAAATAGAGTCAATATTTAGTAAATAATTAAATGTTCCTCGTAGTAACTGCACAAGTTTCAAAGTGAATGTGAATCCCAGCAAACATTTAATGTTACTTTTTCTAAGCTTTGGACTTAATAACTTATCTTAGTCGAAATGACGAATTATTTACCTATTTTTTTGAACTTTTTAGAAGTTTTTACTAACAGCGACAAGATGTAAGTAAAAAATTCGTAATTCCGACCAATTTATGCAACTTTTAGGTTGTACACCTGATGGTCGTATTTTGGATATAAAAATAGGTCAGAAAAACTTATTATAATTACTTTCTGGTCATTTTTACTAGTTGGTTGAAAGCAGGTGACACTTTAGGTATTTATTACTCATTAATACTCAGATATGTAACTTATTAGTTGCCGACTTACACGTCACATTCGTGACTTAAACGAAGAAAATAATACTCCATTTGATTACTAAATTTCGACAAATCAGTTAAAATAACTTGAGCAACTATTTGAGCACCGTTAGGTGTTAATAAGTATACATTAGTTTGACTTTATCGTCGAGTTAACTGAGAAACGGAACCAATAAGTTACAGGCACTTTAATCCGCGTTCATTATTGTCACAATTTAGTAATATTTTGGTGAGCGAGGACGATTCAACTTCTACGTTAACATTTTTATTTAAAAAGCGCCATTAAATAAAGTCGTGATTGTTACACTGTCATGGACAAAGAAAGAAAACCATACAGACATTCCACTACATTCTAATTCTATAGAAAATGTAAGTACAAAATTAATAACAATGATTTGTCCGAGGAATTACCGCAAAGCAAACCATTTCCAGCTTCACAAGATAAGTTAAATAAAGATACTTCATCATCTCATAATGACATGTTTTTAGAAGAAAGTTTAGCAAACTCACAAATAGAAGAAGAACTGACTACAGAAAATGAAGAATTTAACAATTTTGATCATGAAGAAAATGATGGCACAAATACATACAACTTACAGGAAAACTTCAGAACATGGTCAGTAACCCATAAGCCGTCCATATCGGCTTTAAACGATTTGTTAAAAATATTGAATGAACAGGGTTTAAAGTTACCCAAAGATGGTCGGACATTACTAAGAACCTATGATAATCATATTAAACCTATGGGCCAAGGATATTTTTTATGAGTACAGCATCCGAAGTATGGCCAATAGCTTTCGCAATTTATGGTATGCCACAAATTAAGCCAATGTTTGCAGCAATTTTTTACGGAACTGGAAAACCACCTTTGGAACTCTTCCTTAAGGATTTTATAGCTGAATTAAGTGAACTATTAAAAAATGGACTTATTTTCAATGAAAAAAAGCTGCATGTTAAGTTTAAATATTTTGTTTGTGATACTCGCAAGAGCGTTTCTAAAAGGTACGCCCTATTTTAACTCTGGAAAAAGTAGCTGCATTAAATGCACAGTAGAGGGAAAGTGGGACAAAAAAGGAAGACACATGAGTACCCTATGTTTGATTGTCCCCGAAGAACTGATTTTAGTTTTCGAAATAAATTAGATGAAGACCACCACATTCATAATACACCTCTCGTAGATTTACCAATTGATATGGTTGAAGATTTCATTATTGCTGACTCATTCATTACATTTGTTTGATCTTGGTATTATGCGGAAATGTTTGATGTCATGGTGTACGGGAAGCTTTAATTTAAAAACAAAACTAACAGGGTCCGAAATTGATTTACTAAATCAAATGCTAGACTCTTGTGAAAAGAACAGACCCAAAGAAATACAGAGAACAATCAGAAGCGTAAAATGATTCTATTGCACATAATGTACCTACATAACCTTATTTTGACCAAACAGGTCGCCAACTTTGTAGTAATTATGACTTTGAAAGGTAGCATTGACTTTATTCGAAGTTAAAGCGACCTAACGATGTCACTAAACACTAATAGGTCGAATAATAAGTAGTTTTTACGTGTGAGTGGAGAATTATGGAAACGCCATTTTGTATAAAAAAAATTTAAATAAATAAAATGAGATTTTCGTAAATTTCTGGTTTACCAATGATCAATTAGTAAAAATAAAATAAATTGGTGTTAAAATATATCATACTTATAAAAAATATTGTCTAAAAAATATAATATTTATCAAATGCAACAACCTTATCTAAGATAATAAAATAATAATTTTGTTAATATTACATTATATTGAAGGCCCGTTGTTATTTTTCGAATCACCACTATCATAAAACACAGTGAAATTTTATCCGCATACAATTTTAGCCAATGGTTCGCCTGTAATTAATAATTTTGATATTGAAGTAGTTAGTAAATTTTATGAAATTAGTCGCCATTGCTAAAATCATAACCATGTTTAAAGTTAAAGTAAAAAAGACTTTATGCAAAACGTAACAAATGTTAAGCAATGGTTGTACCTAAAAATGACAAGTTGATTATACCTCAGTAAGTCATTTTTAAGAAATATTTACGTCTAATCAACGTCATGTTGTGGTCGCAATGACCAAAAAAGTAATTACAACCTTAAGACACGTCGAAACTACGTCGAATCGACGTCACATCGACTACCTATCTTGCGACTTTAAGGTTGAACTTTCTAGAGCGACGTCGATTCGAGGTAACTGGCACGTGCCAATTTTCCCCATTTAGGTGGATTCGACGTGGATTCGAGGTAGATTCGACGTAACTAGATTTGGTCGCATTAAAATAAGAACTTTAAATAGGTGTAAAAAGACGTAATTTAAACCATAAATGTTTGCTGGGAATGAGTTGGGGCACTGGTTGCATGGAACAAAGTGATTGTTTTGAATGCTCCATCTAGTAGTACATACAGATTGTTGATTATTATACATTTTAGATTTTCTTGATCACCTGGAAAGTTGTCGTTTAGGGTACATGTTGTTAAAGCTAAAGCGATATTGTTCAGTCCATAGTTTAAAATTGAGACACCAAGAATATATTAAATATATTATATAGAATATTAAGATAAATTATTGTTAACATTAGCATCTTCCTTCGTCCACAAATAAAACTTATCATACAAATATCGCAGCTCTTCCAACCACACTATATCACGTTCCACAGACGTAAGTTTACAACTATACGCTGAAACCATTCTAATATCCCTAAAATCATCAACAAATATATCCCCCACAACACTAATATAGCTTCCTTCTTCGAAATCTATAGGATTTTTAGTTTTATTCGCTATAGAACTCAACATTGTAGACATTATATCGATGTTTTCGTCTCCGAACTTCGATGTATCAGCGAATCGTCGATATAGTTCCTTTACAGTATCATCTGGCAGTTTGCAGTTACTTTTCTTACTATCGAAGTATATTTGAACGGAGCCCGTCGCATCACTAAGTTCCAAATTCGTGCTTGTACTCGTTTTGTTGTAGATAGATGTAACAACGCCTTGGATCATGATATTCTTGAATGTTAAGTCGAATATCTCGTAAATGTATTTGTTTTCAGGTGACCGATTGGCGCGAAATATATCTTGTATGTAGAGCTTGAGGGGATTCTTTTGGAAGTTATTCATTGTATTTTCTCCATAGAATACAACTGATATAATAAATTTAAGAGGTTGGGCATTAGCTCACTTTTAAAATTAAGAAAATAACACACATTACAGACAATACAGCAGCAAACCAATTCAAATTTGAAAAATATGTCAGTCGATTATCAATTGTCACGTTGACGTTGACATTTCATATCGCGTGTATAGAGAGTGGTAGAGTAAAACGGAATGCAATGTTCATACTAAGGTGCCCGGAAGTGGCTGGATGCGGAGGGTGGAAGACCGGGTGTGGTGGCGTTCCTTTGGGAAGGCCTATGTCCAGTAGTGAACGTCTAAGGGCTGATATGATGATGAATGTCGACGAGACAAAGCTGTGAGAGTGATTGCTTTAGCCTGAAGATAGTTTGGTACGTTCACGGCTGCCAACTTGGCGGGTTGCGCGCCAGATCTAGCGCTTTTTTTTGAGCCAAAGCGCGTTTTAGCGCCTTTTTTGAAATCATGACGACCCATACCGAAATGATGCAAAGTATAGGGGCGCCATTCTCTATCCTGCACGGCAGTCCGATTTGCAGTCCCCCGCATAATGCACCGACCGTGAATGGTTTTGCAATCTTGCAACACTGCAGGCGGACAGCCGTGAATGGGCCCCCTTATGTAGTTGTTAAACAATATTCTTAGTAGGTATCAATCAACTAGTTTGTTTTTACTTTTGATTTGACATGTCATTCATTTAATTATAATTTTTTAATATAAGGTATTTTTGTTTCATTTCGTACGTACAGCAACGACAAGCGTAACACTTTGGACTTTGTGCCGGCCGCATAAGGTTGCGTTTGTTACGCTTGACGTGCTGTTACCTGTACGTATTAATTCTGTTTTATCTACTTAATCATTTGAGTAATATATGGTAAAAATAATAAATTCAATCGCTATTGGAAGCGCTTTCACAGGTGCCATTTAGCGCGTTCTAGCGCGTTTTTTGCTCAGATCCATTTAGTGCGTTCTGGCGCGTTTCTAAAGCGCAAACAGCGCGTTTTTGGGTCTAACGAGTTGGCAGCACTGGGTACGTTAAACCTAATTCACCTCAGTCGTCAGGTGAATTAGGTCTACCGCACCGAAAAAATCCCTTGTCGTCACCGCAGGTTAGCTGGAAGAAATTTCTTTAGAAATAAGCTTATCCTTTTCTATAATTTTCTTTTCTTTGTGTTGTTCTTTGTATATTTGTGTGTACAATAAACTATTAAATAAATAAAAAATTTACACACTTGAGTTTCTCTTTTTCTAACGGCTCTAGAAGCTAAGTCCTTTTGAGCCATCTGATTGTTGGTAACAAAGACCTTGGTAATGTCATGTATTGCCAAGCAGTTATTTAGTACCTATTATATAGGAAAATCGCTCATTATTTATTTACAAACTGGCTTTAGCTTAAACCAGCGTACACAAACTCTATTAGTCCCTCAGACTAAAAAGTAAATCTATGATTAATAAAGTAACTCCACTCCCTACACCTCAGGAAAACGAATATAGCAAGAAGGATCTATAAAGGTCCAAGAACGTGAAGGAAAGCCACCCTTTTCACTCTTATGGTAATATGCTGTTGCTAAAGTGAGAGAATGCTACTTTTAACAGGACGTCAGATACCATGTCCGTACACTTTTCAGAAATCTAGAGATGAGGCGGACGTGCAAAACATGGATATCGATAATTATCGGATATCGATAATCAATAAAAATATATTACGTAGTCTAAAAATTATCATTATATTATTTAGTAAAAATTTGAAATTATGTTAACATGAAAATTTAATTTAATTCTGAAGGCACGCACTTAATTTGACAGCACTAAACTAGCTAAAATTGTCATCTTAAAGTGAAATAATTTTATTTCATTTTAGAGTTGTCAAATTTAAAATTGTGGCAACTAATTGCGTTATTATATCTAACAGTTGCCAGTGGAAAATGAAACAGTATTCAATGTAAAAAATTAATCAGTTTATTTACTTACAACTATTTTATAAAACTACATTTTTTTAATAAAATTTTAATTTACTTAGTGTTAATCAATTAATAAGTATAATTATAAAAGATTATAAAACAATAAAAAATTAAAATTTCATATTAAAAAAAACACATATTTTTATCATTAGTCATTGCCTGATATCGATGGTATATGTATCGGTCGATAGAAATCGATATCCAAGGATATGTGTAAGTCTGGAGATGTAACCTTTGGATTCCAAAAGCTGCAGGGCCTGATAATGACGTGGTACGCGATGTTACTGACGGATCCAAAGCTGCCGGGCCTGATGATGATGACATAGAGCGCGCCGTTTACTGATGCCAAAGCTGCAGAGCCTAATGATTACATTGGGTACGAGAACGTCTGAGGCCCCAAAATTTAAGGACCTGAGTGAAAAATGGGTGACCGTAATCCCAGCTAAGAACTATTTCATGTACTAATGAGTTTTTATTATTGTATATTTACTTTTCGCTCACGACGGTGAAGAAAATCATGATAAAACCTGCTAGCCTGAGGAGAATTGACAAATTCGAAGACAACTGAATTTATTTTCCTTGCCCCTATTTAGCTTGCCCCTATTAAAAACGTTTACTTTTAAAAACTACTTACTCTTCCTGGCGACATAAATAATGTAGGCACAGCATTATCCTTCAGTATTCGATATTTATCATCGGTAATAATAAAACACGATAATTTAAAATGTCTGAAGCACACTCTATGGTGTTTTTTTGGCGTCCAATCAGCTTCGGTGGACACAGCATTAATCCACTTTTCACATAAAAAAATTTTCATTAGGAAATCTAAGATGAAAAAATACGTAACTCATGTGCACAACACATCCAAAACATACAAAAAACACTTTTTATATTTTTATCGATAAATTTTTGTCCAGCTCTATTTAAACATTTCTGTAAAATTACAAAACTAACAAAATATATGAAAGTACACTTATACATGCTCAATTAATATAAATATAATAAAAAGAAATTAATTTCCCTTACTTTTAAGCATAAATCTATCTCTTTATCATGGAAAATGGATAGGTAAACACAAAAAGAATGTTTACCTGTGAAAGCTTATAGTTTCTGATTAATTTTCTTTTCTCCCCATGCGAAATTTGCAGCGCCTTATCACACATACCATAGCTTACACCTTCACAAAATATTATCCTGCACTCTTATCACAAATCTGAAAGGATTTTAAATTAAAATAGGATTTCAAACTCGACTAGCACGCAAACCGTTGCATCAATCATTAATGCAACTAAATTCAAGATGCATTTGTCACTTGACAGCAGCGACCAAAGAGAATACAACAGCGACTATATTAGGGAACATTTTAATCAGCAGGGTAAAGTGGATACAAGGGCTACAGTTTTGACGCTTGATTAGTATTATGGCGGTTTATATTCGTTTTTCTGAGCCCTACACTTTAATCAAAAAGAATATATACATATATATACTGTCACCATCGAAATAGAGACTCACTTGATTTCTGTTTGCATTTCTGTTCTAATGACGGCAGATTATAATTGATCCTTGTGAATGCGACAGCAGACAACAAACAGTAATTGACCGGTTTCCAATAAAAATAACAAAGCGATCTCGTTCAGATCATGATAGTGGAGGTAGAGTAATGGGGGGCAGGCACGGATCAGGAATGGGGTCATGGGGGGTTGAAACCTGCGTTCACTGAAATAAACTATTTACCCCTACACTAGGATTAATAATAAGTACCTAAACTTTTGAAAACTCTCTCTCGTTTTTAAATAAATCTTGACAAATTATTAAACATACAAATGAAAGATTTTGTCGAGTTTCAATATATTACATTTTACTGAAACTTAATAACTTTGATGAAATTTGTTAACTATTTACATAGGTAATGAAGTGTACCTATTGGTTTTTTATATGGAAATAATAATTTTAGTATTATTGCTTTAGTATTAACATAGTTACAACAGAAATAAGCTGTTTCATGAAATTGAATACAATTTAAGTCTTGAATGACATGCGCGAAGTAACTAAAGTTCGAATGCGCGGGCCCTTCTGTGGTTAATGTGTTATTGCGAAATTCTCAATTATGCCCGAATTCTACATAATGGGAAAATATTGTAAATCAGACAGCACTAAAATTATGTCTATCCTATTTCAAACAATATTAGGAATAAAAAGACAACACTAATTTTTAATGAAATATGTCATATTTTCAAGTGTGTCGTTAGAACTGGCCCAATAACGGAACCTATCTCCTCAAAGTCTGCTAACAAAACACTTCCCATAGTCAATCAATTAATAGCTTGCTGAGCAACTTTAAATCTTGTGGTTGATAAGTAGGGATAGGAATTAGGTTTTTACTTGTGATAAAATGTTTGATCCGGGATTTTTTTTCCGAGATTTAATTTGTTCATAATTTGTTTGTTATTCATTTATGTAGGTATAAACTCATACAGTAATATAGATATGGGCATTTCACATCGCTCATTTAATAATCTATAATGTGTCTTCCGCCTCCCACCTCCCGTTTGCCATTAAAATAAAATACTAATATTTGGATAATATACTTTTTAATTATTACTACTAAGACTCCCGGGATTTTCATTAAAACAATTAATCTCTTTGACATATTAAACTTATTTGGACTCGACAGCACAGAATGTTATTTTAAATATAGTTTGACTTTATTTTTTCATTCATCATTTCATTAATTTTGATTCATCATGGACAATATTAAATTAAATATATTTTAAATAATGTACTTTATTTGAGAATAAATTGTTATAGTATGTTTGTGAGTGTTTTAAATTTTGTAATACTTTATGATATCTATTGTTAAGTAGGTACTTTATATACGCTATAATTGTACGCCAAATTGGCAGATCGCAGAGTTCAATCTCATACTGTAAACACCTGCTTTTACCTGTGTATCACAAATAAATCTAATTTGAATTTGAATAAAATCCCGTGAAAATTAATGTAATTTTTTTTGTCGCTAGTGCATAATGAAACTACCTAATTTCGATCCCTGACATAAGTTTTGAATCCTGCCCCTTCAGCCTCCTCCATAGTCTAACTTCGTCCCTGGACGATACGAGGACAATAGTGAAGCGTTCGCAAAGCAGTCGATTCCGATGCAGCGTCTCCGCTGAGCCGTGCATCGACTAGGGATGTACAGTCTCATATCGATAGCTTTGAAATAGTCGATTTATAAGTGTGGTGATAACATTGCAACCCAGGCATGAAGTCTGTCCTTCTGGATCTTATAGCCCGAAAATAAGTGTCATACGATAAATAAAATGAATTAACTATCTGTTCCCCGCGACTTCGTCCGCGTGGACAACTTAATGTCACAAATTATTATGTATTTCCCGTAGGAATGAGATGTTTTTTCGGGATAAAAACTATCCTATGTCAATTTGTATTCCAGGACCTTTTTTTATTGTTGATGGGTTTGCGCTGAACCTCAATCTTACCTGATACTCGTAGTAAGGACCTAACCTATATGTGTGCTAAGTGTCATCTCGATCCGTCCAGTGGTTGAAACGCGAAAGATTGGATGT
Source organism: Esperia sulphurella (assembly GCA_947086405.1). Classification (NCBI taxonomy): domain Eukaryota; kingdom Metazoa; phylum Arthropoda; class Insecta; order Lepidoptera; family Oecophoridae; genus Esperia; species Esperia sulphurella. The sequence goes on from OX352282.1 coordinate 8,945,675, forward strand.
TTGTTACTCAAACAAACATCCAAACTTTCGCATTTATAATATTAGTGGGATATCAGCTGCACGCGGTAGTAAACTAGTAGTATTGCACGATGTGATTCCCCCATCCCCATCATCGGACTATCAGGCGTAGAGAGGGAGTTCATCCTTATGTAGTAGACACACCACGCCCTCGCACGAAGCGTTTTGCTACATCTTTCATAATGCGAATTGCTAAGGAATGGAACTCCCTGCCAGCTTGGGTATTTCCGGACAAGCACAACTGGGATAATTATAAAGGGAGAGTGAATAGGCATCTTCTAGGTAAGTGCGCTCCACCTTATCGATACTTACCATCAGGTGAGATTGAGGTGAAGCGTAAACCCATCAGGAAAACAAAGTAGGTAGCTAACAGACAGTATGTCAAGCGAACAATGACTATTTACAATTTGTAATAAGTTATTTTGGGAGTCGGTGCCAGCCAAGAAGGACAGTTTAATTAACAATTTAAGCAACACGGGGGGATGTGCCTGAGTGAAGTGAGGTATCTGTTAAGCTTATTTTTGCTTTGGTAAATAGGTATAATAAGTATCAATAACTACGTTGATTGTCCTTTAATGCTCTTTGCTTTGAAGTAATTAAAATATTATTTTTTACTTTTTAGTTTTAGTTTGTACATGTAGGTATAGTCTTGAAGTCGGTTTTTTTTTCTAAAAAATAATTTTATTTTTTACTTTTTAGTGGGAAGTAAGTGTATTTTGTTTATTTATTAATATTGTTTAAAAAAAAGTAGGGAAAGAAATGCGATAAATATTTCAAACGAGAGTTTTGAGCAGCGGGACTTTCTCAGATACCCGAACTTCTCAAGGCTTAATGAAAGCCCAGAAAATCATGCTCAATGACTCAGTTTGGTTCTAGACGATTATTAATCGAAACCGAAGAGCAACGTTTTCATCGTCTTGGCTTGCAACACGAACATTTATCAAATGAATCCAGATATACTCGGTTAGTTGCTATGCGGCAAGCTCTTAAAACGACCCCACGATGAGAAAGCTTTAACAGAAATGACACGGTTGCGTAATCTTTTCAACAACTAGGTAGTTTTCTTTAAGAATAGGTATTAATGTATAATTATTATGAAGGCTCCTTACAAATACATACAATCTTCTTTGTTCTTGGCTAATGACAGTTAAAAAAAGATTGAAATTCCTCATCACAACTCTTGCTGACGGGAACATCAAACTAGCATGTCGTCTATGTAGGTACATACTCAGCCTATATTTGTGTCTTTGTTTGGTTTTTTCAAAAAGTGCTGAGTGAATTTCGATAAAATTTATATGGGACTACCTCTGAAGTATCATACAAAAAACGAACCATCAAAATCCATTCAGAATTGGCGGAGTAATCGCGTAACAAACATACAAAAAAACACATACCGTCGAATTGAGAACCTCCTCCTTTTTTGAAGTCGGTTGAAAAAGACTCCACATTTATTAAAAAGTTAACAGAGTTGTTAGTAACAAGATTTTTATATTTTACTAGAATTTTTTGACTAACATTGTGGGGGCAATAAAATTAGTAATTAATTAAGTTGGATATAAGATTGCGACTCCCTTGCAGGGTCGTGTTGTGAAATGTAACACCTGTGACACGTGATGCAGTAAATAAATATGACTAGGTATGTTAATGACCTGTTAGAGAATACAAAATGGCTTTTTAATTTGACAGGTACTAGAATAAATGCTTACGGTGTAGGCTCCCAGATCTTCAAAATACCTACGTTATTACTGCATCGGCATTTCTTGTTTTTGCGCATCATTCTTGGGTGAAGTTTTTTTTAATTTCGGTGTGGATTTTTGGAAAGTATTTCTTTTCAGAGCTCGGTTTCAGTTCTCATGGCATTTAACTCTTGTAGAATTAAGTTTGTATCCATTCCATGTTTGATATCTAGCTTGGCAGCGTTGATAACTTTAATCGCAGTATCTATTTCTGCAGATGTTACTGTTGTGATTGAATATTTGGGCTTTCTCTTCTCCGCACTACCTTTCACACATTTGGAATAGTCAACAACTTCTTCGTTAAAAGGATACAATCCGCATTTCTTGAACGCTAGTTTTATTAGTTCAGGCATATCGAAAGCATCGAGGGCTGTTTTGAACAAAGGGCAGAACTTATCGTGTGTTACAGCACTGTTCCAATGATTGTGAGATTGGGAATTAAAGTGTCTGACAGTGTGCTGCCAGTCTTTCTTCAAAGGCCTGAACACACTGAGGTCGGCAGGCTGAAGCATGTGCGTCGCTCTCGGGGGCAAAGAATATAAAATGATCCTGTTAGCTATACAGAACTCACTAAGTAGTTTTGTCATATGGTAGGTATGCCCATCTACTAACAGGAGAACAGGTTTTTTGATTTCGCTCTCTTCCAGCCACTTGTTAAAATCATTGCAAATGTACTCATAAAAAGTGTGTTCATCCATCAATCCATTGTTTGATAGGCCTAGCACCCATTTCGTCGGTATACTTTCTATTAATTCACTAGAGAGTCGCGCGTACGGAAAGACCGCAAGTGGAGGGCAAATTTTTCCACCTGCAGTAAATACTACCGAAGCCGTTATATATTCTTTAATTTCAACGAGATTTTTTAAGCCCTTCGGATTTATCACTTTGCCAGTTTTAGAGCATAATGCGAATACAGACTCGGCTTCATTTACAATTCTGTCAGCATCGTTTAAAATATCAGATGCATCAATCTCCGACAAATATTCATGGAGATTACTAAACCATTCTCTGATTTTAACATCAGTAACTAAAGCTCTTTCTTTGCTGAAACTTTCAGGCGTACTTATAGGAACTTCCGGGTGTCTTTTCAAAAATGCCCTAAGCCACGTCTGTCCAGGTATACCATTGTGGAACGGATTTTTCTGTTTCTTTTCTTCCAAGATATTTGCAACAGTCTTTATTAGAACATGTTTGTTGATTGGAAATCCTATTTTTGACATTTGTATTATGTAATCACATAATATTTTTTCTCCATCTATCCCCATGATTGGGGCAGGTCCCATTCGACATGGCCCTTCAATGACGCGAGAATGAAGTCTATCCTGAATAGTAGCTCTAGGTATTCCATAGTTTCGACTGGCTGTACGAATATTCATTGTTCCCTGTCGTATTTCTTGCAGGGCCTTGCGCAGTGATTCATCAGTATAATTTGCTCTTCTTGCTTTCGTAACTTTCTTAGGCAGTTTTTTTCCAGATTTTACCCTAATACGAGATCTCTGAAACAATATTTCAGATATGTCTTCGTCATATGCTAAATCAAAGCAAGAGATATAAACATTATGTGTGCTTCCCGGATTAGAATAGGCTATATCACCCCCAGTCTTCCAGAGGGTGTCATCAAGGCGACTAAGGTATTGCACCAGCAAGCGATTGGCAGTAGCGTTCTCTTTTGTATAATAATATTATTACTGCGATCACTAATGCGCCTGCCAAGCGTCCCAATGGACAGCCCACCATAATTAAAATTCAATGGAGGAGGCTGATAATGAAGATACAAACAATCAATGGGTCTTGAAGATGTTTTGTTTACTTTTCACCGACGTTTTTAACTGAGTTGCCTATGGCGGTGGTCACGAAGCGGCGAATTGTTAAAACTTTGACAAAAGCTAGGTAAGGTTTTATTAATGCTTTATGCAGTTCAAAGCTAGGAACATGCATACTTATGAAACCGCCATTAGTATTTCATTTGCACGTATTTCAGTCGTGCGCACAGTTAGTATTTAACAAAACTCATTAAGGAAAAGCATTTCTTTAAGTGAAGTCATCGTAAAATATACTTACACGTTTCTTATCGGTATCAAGCAATACCGCCTGATTAGGCGCTATGTCCTGCATAGAAACATTCTGGAAGGGATCCACCTGCAACAATGTTCAAAGCATATTGAACATATTCGTGGGCAGTTTCTATTACATACCTACATACATACATAATGCCGACTGCCTTTGTCCCAGAGGGGAGGGCAGAGACGAAGACGTCACTAGCCTCACTCACATCCATCAACCTTGTCATGCACCTCATTTTATTCATCTTACTGCGGACCCGCCTTTTTGAGGACGTCACCAATTTGGTCCTTGAACGTCCTCCTAGGATGACCTCTAGCTGTAATTCCTTCCACATTCGCACTGTAAATCTCTTTTGTAAATCTTCTTTCATTCATAAGCTCTAAATGTTCAAACCAACGCAACATACCCTTCTCTACCTTTATTACTACATCTTTCAATAACCACACTCACGTAAAACTGTATTTATCACTCTGTCACATAACTTCACTCTTCCCTCATAGTTTCTATTAATGTTTTAATTTATGCATGTCCAGTTAGTAGCATAGGTATTTATGAAAAATGCCATTAGTACGCAATTTACTGATCTGCGTGAACGCAGTCGCGAGCACGGTTAGTATTCAATAAAACTCATTAAGAAAACGTATTAATTTAAATAAAGGCGTTGTAAAATATACTTACAACTTTGTTATCAGTATCAAGAAACACCTCCTGTTTGGGCGTTATCTCCGGCACAAATATACTCTGGAATGGATCCATCTGGAACAATGTTTAAAGCATATTTAACACAATCGTGGACAGTTTCTGCGACGCGAGTTCGTGGTGTTGCGCTAAACGACGAACGACGTCTACAGAGTTGTTTTCGCATTATAAATAAATGCGAAAGTTTGGATATTTGTTACTGATGTTCATAATCATCGCGCGCTGCGTCGCGCGCCTTGTTATTAGTTAGGTACTCAATCACGCTTCAACCACTGGACGGATCGGGATGAAACTTACCACACATATAGGTTAGGTCCTGGAATAGGACATAGGATAGTTTCTATCCCGAAAAAATATCTCATTCCTACGAGAAACCAAATTAATCTATATGAATGTCATTTTTGAGGTTTTGGATTAGGAAATTAAATCTATTTTGAAATTCAAGATGTGTAAATATCGAAACCTAGTTTATAATATTAGTTCCCTATCTTCTAGATAAACAATAAAGTTTCAATATAAAAAATATCGATAGTTTGAAAACTCGATAAACAGCAATCCAAAGCGACCATCCCTATCGCTATTGACTTTTCAATTGTTTTTCTGACGTTCCGCATATAATGGTTATATTATAATATATCTCAGACAAATGATTCATTTGTCTAAGTAATATATATTACACGTATACGCTTGTCTAATACCAAATTTCTATAGCACAGGTTTCGATATTTACACATCTTGAATTTCAAAATAGATTTAATTTTTGTAATCAAGGTCCCCAAAAACCTCAAAAATGACATAGGTATAAATTAATTTGGTTTCCCGTAGGAATGAGATATTTTTTCGGGATAAAAACTCCTATGTCCTATTCCAGGACCTAACCTTTATGTGTGACAAGTTTCATCCCGATGCGTCCAGTGGTTGAAGCGTGATTGAGTAACAAACATCCAAACTTTCGGCAAAATAGCTCGCAGATGGTAGATTTTGATCTTGACTAATTTGTGATGTTAAGTTGTCCACGCGGACCAAGTCGCGGGCAACAGCTAGTAAATAAATAAAATACTAAAAGTAGGAGTACCTACAATTTATGCAAAATAAACAAAGAGACACACTTGTCTGTCTCTAGTGGAAATCGAATTTATGACTTCGGGCGCTCGAGTCCCGTGACCAAGCCACTAAGCCAACGAGGCGGTCAAATATTGGAGCAGACATTTCAATCAAAATGCGGGGCAAAAACTACAGTAAGAACATTACTCTCACAGGAACAGAATCATCATATCAGCCTTTACACGTCCACTGCTGGACATAGGCCGTCCTCAATGAATGGCAGTGGGCAGACCACACATGGCCGTTGGGACAGCAAGTTCTGGAAAGGAGACTCCTCACTGCCAGATGGACCGACAACCTGAAGGTGGGAAGCGGCTGATGTGGAGAGCACTGGGTGTAGTGGAGGAGAGAGGGGAGGAACAGAATACTTTCAAGGTTGGATTTGGGAAATAAAGATACGACTAATTTGATGCAAACCTAATTATTTATTTGCAAATAGTATTTTCTCAAGTTTGTTGACATGTATGTATGTATGTAAACGCTTTATTGTACCAAAAATTATAACAATAATAAAATAGGAATTAAACTGTGAACAAAGGCGGACTTATCCCACTTAGGGATCTCTTCCAGTCAATCTTAGAGTAACCGAAAGGACAAGTATAATGCGTTTAGTACCAAATTTGTATAAAGTTGATGTAATAATTATGTCTTGAATCCATATAAAATTTGATAATCATTTTAACTAATAATAATGTGATTTGCAAAGAATGTTCTTTCCACAGAAGTATGATTTCTCTTTCTCTGTTCCTTCGAAGCGGGCTCGTTTCCTTTTTGCTGTAAAAAAAAATATCTATTTATTTCTTTGTGATATATGTATGTATATATTTTTGCAAATAATAAATATTATAAATGCGAAAATTTGGATGTTTGTTACTCAATCACGCTTCAACCACTGGATGGATCGGGATGAAACTTGGCACACATATAGGTTACGTCCTGGAATAGGATAGTTTTTATCCTGAAAAAACATCTAATTCCTACGGGAAACCAAATTAATATGAATTTATGTTATTTTTGAGGTTTTTAGGGACTTTCGATCACGAAAATGTTATCTATTTTGTAATTCAATATCGAAACCTACGCGGACGAAGTGGTGGGCAAAAGCTAGTTTTATTTATACATTGAAAGTTCCATAAATACCTGATCCCAAACTAGGCAGAGCCTGTAATATGGGTATCAGACAGCTGATATACATACATAAATACATAATATAATATATAAATAACATCCAGTCACAAGGCAAACACAAGTGCTCATCCCACGAATGTTTGCCCTGGGCGGGATTCGAACCCGCGACCCAGAGCTTCGCAGGCAAGTGTACTACCGACTAGGCTACGAGGCCGACAATGCAAATATGTGGTGGAACTAACTCTGAACTACTATTTTAAGTTTCCACAGTTTGCAATCTGTCCGGAGGCGGGGAAGGGGGGAGGGGAGTACTCTGCATTGTATGTGGTATTGATGATTCCCAACACGGTCTTACCTCAGTGCACCTGAGTGTAGCCACAGCCACAATAAAGTCACAGAATGGTCACTAAATTTCGAGATAAGAATTATTCTCTTCTGTGCGGTTCAGCCTGTAAAATGAACTTGCCTTTGAACACATTTCAGAGATCTTGGAAGTGTGTGCTTTGGATTGCGTTGCTTTCCAAAGATGTATGTTTTCTCTTTCCCCAATCCATAGAAACAGCCTTGTTTACTTTTTGCTGTGAAAATAAAATAAAAATTGTTATTACTTTTATAGTATAATATATATAATCAACAACTTTATTGAGTTTGAATCTTGTAGAGTGGCATAAACTACCTAACTATTAATATAACTTTCTGTTCAATAAATAATCGTATTATTCAAGTTATTGGATACCTTCATCAGCCGGAATACGTCCACTGCTCAACATAAGCCTCCCCAATAGAATGGCACTTTTGGTGGGTGATCTATTGCAGTATTTGCCATAATCACCTATGGTTAGCAGGACTGCAGTAATGATTAAGGTACACAGGTGAACGCTGCCCGTCCCTGGTGCAATCCCTTAGTTGCCTTGACGACACCCACGGGAAGATTAAGGTGCTCTATTCTAAGCCGGGAATTACACTGCACTTCCAAACTTAATATCCTACTAATATTATAAATGTTGCCGTGTGGTTTCCGGTAGAGTAGAATAGGACCACTCCAACTCTTCCCGTGGATGTCGTACGAGGCGACTGAGGGAATACATTATAAAACATCAATCAGGCCTCCCCAACCCGTCTGGCCAGTGCGGGGAGTGAAGGCCAAATCCTCTGTCTGACTCCGTCAGATGAGAGGGTTGTGCTCCTGCAGTGGAGACCAAAATAACCTGATAATGATTATAGATGTGAAAACGCCTAATTGCTAGGCATTAAATTAAGCAGAAACAGCTGAACAGATTTTGACAAAATTACACACACAGAAATAATATGTCCTGGATTAGCACATAGGCTACTTTTTACCGCGGGAAAATAAGTTATTCCCACGGGAATTCCGACGGAAAAGTAGTATCCACTTACTAGGGCTGGTGATGGTGGAAGCAGCGTATCAAATATTGTTGGAATGCATCATGATGTGTTTGAAAAGGACTTGAATCTGTCAAAAATTGAGCACTGGCAGAACCAGGTTTCCAGTCAGGAAGGTTCATGTTGTCAAACATATCCCGCAATGTTTTGTCCTCGGGAAAACTAAAACCATAATAAGTTGTAATGTACTATTTGGCATAAAACCTTTGTGAACAAAAATAGTTAAGGAATAAGTATAAGTAAGGAATACGTTGGTCTGAGTGTATAAAAGGGGACGCTATGGAGAGATCCTCATTTAGGCGTGCAAATTTGTCCGGAGTGTTGTTAGTGGCTCTTTTGTACACCCTCAATAAATATAAGAAAAATGATCAACATTTGGTTAAATTACCAATCTATTTCTATGTAAATTACAAACACTACGTGAAATCAAAAGAATTAGTGAACGTCAGACAAGTAAACAAATCCAATACTTACGATGAAAAGTTAACCCAAGCGTATTTTCATATTTTGCATTTTCACACATAATTGCACTTCAACTCAGTTAATGTACGGATTGTCTCAAAAAGAGCTAGATTTTTATAAATTTTGTAACTCACTTTCAATCTATTTACCTTATCAATATGGCTGCCGGAAAAAAACGTTGAGTATTGCCATTAGTGTAAAAAAGCGTAGGGTTATACCAAATATTTACTAAGATTTATCTTGTTAAATATTTTGTTATATTTCTCGTGCATAGAATTTAATAGCAAGATAGATAGGTATATAGATAGATAGACTCGGTGAACGTCATTGATATAAGTGTCACCAAATAACTAAATAACTTCAGAGTTATTTAGTTAGTTGCAACGCCCTGCATCTTCGCGCGTGGTAGTTTGATAAAAAAATAGACCTTAAATAAATAGTACTAATATTTTAGTTTAAATTATGCCGTCTTGATATTACTGATATTACTTGCTATGAATATGTACAACAATAAAATGTGTAACATATATTTTTTAGATCCGTGAAAACGGATACCCGTATACTTAGCAAAAATATTGTGTTCTCTTTGTCCCCCGGATATCTCGAAAATGACTGAATCGATTGAACTGAAATTTGGAACATTTAGAATTGCCTGGTAATAATATAATTGATGAGAAAATTATAGAAATTTCAAAAATATTTTTTTTTTAGATATTGCTAAATTTAATTGACTTTTTTAAATTAAAAACTGTCCAAATTATAAAATGTTTAAATTTGTATAAATGTATCTTTAAATATAATTTGATATCTTTTTAAAAAAATATATAACACAAAAGTTATTTTTTTATTTTGTTTTACCGTTAAACGATAGGAATATTGTTTAGAAGTTTAAGCCATAGGAGGCATACAGATTTTAATAAAACCTATTACTTACATATTTATTGCTACAAGCTCTGGCAACACTAAAATCGGGCCTCTCTGGCCAGAGGCTGGCTGCACACTAGAAATATGAACAGCCTTGTATTGTTCTAGTCAGCCGCCACCGCCCCTGATATTACCGAAATATAGCATGTTATACGCTTTAATCGTGATAAAAAACAAGTTATTAAGTCAAAAGACATGCCTTTTACAGTAACACCATACTTATATGTATAAGAACTTACCGTTTGAACTATTATATATTAACTTTGATGTGGGAGATTTTTACACACGTGCTTTAGCTTTCATTTCCAAAGGCAAACTAGAACTCGCTTAAAAGTTTTGACGCCAGATGTCGCGGTCGATATTAATGGGCAAGTAAAAATAGGTTTCAAAGACATTCACGTAGCGGTGAAAATCGTATACTTATTTAGGCCGGAAACTGATGGGGGCTGGTTCTGTGGTCACGTTTCATTTCGCTTAAAATATGATATATTCCCAGAGCAGCGAATTATCTTCTTATCTTCTTTATATATAAAGATTACGTGTCACGTTGTTTGTCCGCGATGGATTCCTAAACTACTGAACCGATTTTAAAATTGATTTGCACACCGTGTGCAATTTGATCCAACTTAAAAGACAGGATAGCTTACATCTCAATCATCTCTTAGCCGTATTTAGTAAAAACGCATATTGCATGGCGATTAGGATATACAACCATTTGCCAAACGGTTATAAAGGCGCTAATATTAATTTATTTAAAAAGCAGGTTTTTAAGTACTTTTTGGAGAGGAGTTACTATTCAGTGTTAGAATTTTTCAATGATAAACAAGAGTAGACAAATTACATGAATATTATTTTTGACATTAGGTTTTTATTTATTTAGATCATGCATGACTTTATTAAAATTAAGTGTTATTTCTATATTTCAAGTTATTAAGAATGTAAAACTAAAATTTGCACGCCATGAATGGCAGAATATGAGAAACTGTTTTCATTGTATACCATATCATTTTTACCATATTCTAGCAAATAAATATTTCATTTCATTTCATTTCAATTTATATTCGCAATATTATTTTATTGCAAATTATTTGTCTATTATTTGATAGTCACAATTATCTGTTAGTTCCAAACGATTCTAACAGATGGCGATATCTGTTCACTGGATTGAGTAAATATTCAATAGATGGCGCTATGTTAAAAATGCAAACGTTTCATATAATATACCTATATAAAAGGAAAGTGTGTGTATGTATGTCCAGCGTTTTCTCCATAACACCCCACTGTCACCCACTAATGGTTGCTTTTATATTCTCTTTGATGGTTGCAGTTGTAGATAGCCTTTAGCCTGCACTTGCAGTAAGGGAGTTTGGTTACGGTGGGTTGAAGTGGGTGGATGTGGGTGGTAAAATGCTTGATGGGATAATTCTATCCTTTTCTAATACATTGTACGGCTCATATAAACTCGAGATTCTGTTGAATGGCGTTAAGTGCGTTTGTGAGTAACAATATTGAGAACTTTTCTAGAATATTCCAGATTTTTCCAGAATGTTCTATTGTCATATTGGCTATCTGCGGATCCTTAAAATTCGAACGAAGTCGCGGGCAACAGCTAGTAGTATATAGATTTTAAATCGTTACCTGTCTCACTCCGAACTTTAGATATAAAGAAATACCTACGCGCCGCTGCCGCGGCCCCGATTGCCGGGGCACCGAGGCGAAGAGTTATCTGACGGATAAACAGACAAAAAGTTTCGCTATAAACGTGCATCCGTTTGGTCGGAATCCTCAACTTTATTTTGAGTCTATTTTTAATAAGTACTTTTCGTAAGTTATTTATTCGCGGGTCATAAGCCCCCAACCTTCCAACCCCCTGGATCCGGCTCTGTATAGTCTGCCCACTGCCACTTCAGCCCCAAAATAAGTTAATGCAAGCCAAATTACTCAAACTTCACAAGTATCTTAGTTGTGGCTCCCTAAGCCTCAGTTGCGTGGAACAGAGCGATTGTTTGGAACGCTCCATCTAGTAGTACATAGAGATCGTTGAGCCAAACTCAGTCGAACACCAGCTCGCACAGAAAATAGTCGACAAACAAGCTCGGGGACAGACGGGGCGCAGTTTGCATAATTGCCGCGTTCGGAAGCCACTCGACTCTACTCTTTTTCACATTTCAGCAAACTTTCCACTGTCCCTATTCGATAATTTTGAAAATCGACGATCTAAATGCTAAATGCTTGCCGTGTGGTTTCCGGTAGAGTAGAATAGGACCACTCCAACTTGGATGTCGTACAAGGCGACTGAGGGAATACATTATAAAACATCAATCAGGCCTCCCCAACCCGTCTGGCCAGCGCGGGGAGTGTAGGCCAAATCCTCCGTCTGTCTCCGGCAGATGAGAGAGGGTTGTGCTCCTGCAGTGGAGACAAAAATAACCTGATGATGATGAATCATCAGAATACAGTCCCAGGCACAGGAAATCCTATCAAGATAGAACTATAGCCACTCGTTTACTTCAGTCTCGCACACAGCGCGTCCCTCCGGCGCACCATTTATACCTCTTTACTTGCATTGACATTAATTTAATGCAATATTAACTTGATGCTGTATAATTAATACAAATAAATGAATATGAATATTCTGTAAACTTTCTAGAGCACTGTCGACGCGAAGTGAGTTCTTTGTTCAATTCACTTCGACGGTGTTCTGGAATGGATTAGGTTTCAAAGTGAGTGAAGTCCCTTGTGTGGGAATCACACGTGAGTTTGTATTTTAGAGAATAAGTAGCTCTGCTGCACTAAAATCGTTGTAACTTCGTCATTTTTAATCCGGTTTTTTTATCGCTAAATATCTGCATACTTTACAAGACGTGACTTATCGTCATATGTTATATTACCCAAAGTCAAAATCATTTATTGCATATGAGTACACTTGGTACATTTATACACGTCATGTTTTTTATCGACTACCGCTTCCTAGGTGTTAACGCTGTGAAGAAGAAACGGCGCAACAAACTTCACGCAACACATCTTTTAAAAATCAAGTTTGCATACAATTAATGAAGATTTTGCGAAGCTGAATTAACATTAGTAACAGGCATCTTTGTCATTCAAATAATCGTTTATTTTATAATAGGCTTTCTTACAAAGTTGTTTTTTAATGTGAATCTTAAACTTTCTGTCGTCATATTTAAGATTTCCTCTGGTAGTTTGTTGTAGAAGCGTATACATTGTATATCATATGGCAGTTAAAGAGTACAAAATGACTTTAAGTAGGCGACCAGATCACACTCAACTAATCTTACTCAATTATTTATTGGCCAGTCAAATCCTTTTAACCCAGCAATATAAACAGAAGTGGATCGACTGTCCAAGGGCCCGGACTACCCTGAGCTTGTTTACTTTGCGAACGTGCCGCTGTTAGCACACACAGGGTTAAGCCTCTGTGGGCACGCTGATTGGGAATCGAAATTAGAATAGTATAGTTGGTAGGTATGCTTCAAGAATACTAACTACTATCTGTGCCCGCGGCTCCGCTCGCGTGGGCTACAGAATCCGCTCCCCTTCCCACTTCCGCTACCACACTCGCTCCCGCTCCCGCTCCCGCTCCCGCTCCCGCTCCCGCTCCCGCTCCCACTCCCACTACAGCTCCAATTGTAGTCCAAGTACGGCTGGGAGTACGCACAATAGGGCTGAGACGTACGTTGCGTGATTTGTATTTTAGTTGGTCTTAAAAGTCAAAATCATTTATTGCATATGAGTACACTTGGTACATTTACACACGTAATTTTTTTATCGACTACCGCTTCCTCGGTGTTAGCGCTGTGAAGAACAAACGGCGCAACAAACTTCACGCAACACATCTTTTAAAAATCAAGTTTGCATACTTAATTTGTGGTATTGTGCTGTGTACGGATGCTTAGAAAGTAATTATAATAATAAGGATCGCCGAGCGAACGACCACGCCATCACACTAATATTATAAATGCGAAAGTTTGGGTTTGGATGTTTGTTACTCAATCACGCTTCAACCAGTGGACGGATCGGGATGAAACTTGGCACAATAATTTAGTTCCTGGAATAGTAAATAGGATAGTTTTTGTCCCGAAAAAAATTCCTATTCCTACGGGAAATACATAATAATTTGTGATGTTAAGTTGTCCACGCGGACGAAGTCAATGATAGTGCATTACGAGCGATACGGCATTTTGTACTATGGGTATTTTGTTTTTCGTTGATTTAATTATATGTGGAAATCTTACGGCACACAATTTTAAATTACATAAAGTTGGATTATATACATCCAGGTTTTATCATCAAGTTATTTTTGTCGCCTCTGCAGGAGCACAACCCTCTCTCATCTGCCGGAGACAGACGGATCATTTGGTCTACAATCCCCGTGCTGGCCAGCCGGGTTATGGAGGCCGGATTGATGTTTTATAATGTATTCCCTTAGTCGCCTTATACGACATCCACGGGAAGAGTTGGAGTGGTCCTATTCTACTCTACCGGAAACCACACGGCAAGGTTTACAAAATGTTTATTATACTTATATTAAACGTCAATATTTTAGTTGTAGGTACCTGTAGACACGTCCGAAGTCCCTTGGAGAATTCTGTCTGCTTCGTAGCTCCCGGCCTAGACCTAAAGCCAGGTAAGTAACGAAGTTTGGATTGTTCTCGCGAACATAACGCTCCTTTGTCCGTACACTCAAGTTGTGCGTTTTACTGAATTACTGCCTTTTGTTGGCGCGCCGGGTCCCTACTAATTTCATTTTATATTGTACTGCCGTAGTATTGTACTAGCTATTCCCGCGGCTCCGCTCGCGTGGAGTCCTCACTTTCAATCCGACTACGATTCCGATCCCGTACTCGACCCAGACCCTGCTGTTCGCTCCCGCTCCCACTTCCTCCCTCCGACCCCCGCCCCCCCGCTCCCGCTCCCGACCCCCGCCCCCGCCGCCGCCCCCGCTCTCGCCTTATACGATCTTCATTTCGGACGACAGCTGTCAAAACTTAAAACAGCAATATTACGAAGGACCTGTTTTCTAATAACGCCGTTCTTCCATGAAGTGTGCAATACACTGAAATCCTATCAAGATAGAACGGTTATAGCCATTTATTTACTTCAGTCTCTCACGTGCCGATTTTCGGACACAGCGCGCCCCTCCCACGCACCGTTTATGTCTGGCGGTCACGTTTCTAGTGAGGAGATACAGTTATGCAGTTAGTAACCGCGCAATATAGTATTTTTGCAGATTTTTGGTCGATGAGTACCATAAAAACCGCTCTAAAAGCACATTCCGAAGAACAACACCTGGCGGAGTGGAGAGCACTTCGGGAGCTGAAATACGCTAAGGAGTTTATCGGCAACACAGACGCAGGTTATACTAACAAAATTCTAAAATACGGGTAGACAGCAGTCCGTATTATAGCAGGGGATTTTACCGGCCATGTCGATCTAAGACACCTCCTGCATAAGATGGGACTGGCAGAGACTGTCAATTGTAGAGCCTGTGGAGAAGATAGCGAAACGGTGAGACACCTGCTGTGTGAATGCAATGCAAGGTGAATGAATGTCCTGGGTGTGGCTTACCCAGAACCCAAGGACTACAGGTTTCTGCCCCTTAGCTGCATAATAGATTTTATGCAGCGAACTGTGGGGGACGGAAGCACAGTATAAACAAAGGGGCTGACACAAAAGATCCCACAGGGTACACCGGGCCCCCTGTTAAAAGATAAGAAATATAAGATATTAACCGCGCAATACGGCACTATTGCAGATTTTTTGTCGGTGTTTACCTTGACTCGGCGCGAAGAGTAAACGTTTGATAGTTTTTATTATTGGCACGCATGTCGCGCTTACTTCACCATTCTAGCTTGATATAATTTCTATGTGCAATATTTATGAACATTACTAAAAAATAATTGTATGGTCGTAGTAAATGGAAGGGAGTAAGGGGGAAGGGAGGGAGGCAAGCAGGAGTACAGCCTACTTGTTGCAGTTGAACTGTAGTGCTATTCTCTAAAAGACAAACTCACGTACGAATCTCACTCAAGTGACTTCACTCACTTCGAAATCTAATCCATTGGTAATTCTGTAAACATTCCAGAGCACCATCGACGTGAAGTGAGCAAAGAAGTCACTTGAGGCTCGCACGTGAGATTATATTTTAGAGAATAGCATTACTGATTATTCCAACCGACTTTTTTACCATATCTGTTTGATTATATAATACTTATAGACTATGCTAGGTACGGCTGTGACATCTAGGATAGTTCGCTGGCAAACCGCCAGCCAGACTCAGCGGAACACGTGAGCTGTACTACAGTAGTGATGGGACGTCATCGATAGATTACATCGAGTCGTTAAAAACAGATTGTACCGGCAAGCTACCGCAATGTCGAATGTCAAAAAATTTATGTAGGTTACAGGAAACAAAAACTAACTTGAAGGCATCTCTAAAACAAGGGAATTATTATGATTATGTCTCCTCTATATAATGACACTTTTGGTAAGCTGTCCATTGGGGTATTTGCTACAATCACCGCGCTTGGCAAGCGTATTGGTGATCGCAGTTATATACAGGAGAACGCTGCCACCTGTCTCTGGTGCAAGCCCTTAGTCGCCACGACGACACCCACGGAAAGATTTGGAATGGCTCTGTTTTAAGACGGGAACCACACGAATCTTATTTTTATTATTAATAAATTATCAAGTTACAGAGCCTCAAACATCGTCGTAGTGTGGCCTGACTTTCGGTTTTCTACAACATGGAGGCGTGTGGAGGGACTTCATCCTTATGTAATAGACATACCACGCTCTGGCACGAAGCGTTTTGCTTCATAATGCGTACTGCTAAGGAATGGAACCAGTTTGGGTATTTCCGGACAAGTACAACTTGGATATTTTTAAAGGAAGAGTGAATAGGCATCTTCTGGGTAAGCGCGCTCCACCTTAGGTCTCATCATCACTTACCATCAGGTGAGATGGAGGTCAAGCGCAGACCCATCAACAATAAAAAAAGTGATATAAATAAAATAATTGGATTTACCTACTTATGGTCGACCTCTTTTTTTTAGTAAATCCAGGACAGCTAGATTTTATTACAATATATACCTACTCTCATTGTGTTCTGTTTGGTATTACTACTTGAAAACTGGAGTCGAAACCTCGTGATGTAATCATCATCATCAGCCTGAGTCCACTGTTGGACATAGGCCTCTCCCAAGGTGCGCCACTGAACCCGATCTTCGGTTCTTCTCATCCAGTCACTGCCAGCCGCCTTACCTAGATCGTCGCTCCATCTAGCCAGGGGGCGTCCCACACAACGCTTGCCCAGTCGCGGTCTCCACTCGAGAACTCGTTTACCCCAGCGGTAATCGGTTCTCCGACAGATGTGACCAGCTCACTGCCACTTTAAAGTACTAACTTTTTGAGCTATGTCGAAGACTGTAGTTCTCTGGCGGATCACCTCATTTCGGATCCTGTCTCTTAGAGAAACTCCGAGGATAGTTATGTAATATGTTTGATAAACTAAAATTATAATACGTAATCATCAAGTACCATTCCATCTCGTCCCCCCGAACGAAAACCAACCTTCCTAGGAAAAGTCGATGGTGAAAAATTTACAAGCATGACGCTTTTCGGTTAACTAGGATTTAGTAAGGATCTTTACATCGCCAAGTAAATCACACTGACCTTGACTACCAGAGTCGCTGTTCGACACTGGTCGCTGGTAAATTTCATCATCATATATACCTGCGCCCTTAGACGTCCACTGCTGGACACAGGCTTTCCTAATGAACGCCATCACATCCGGTCCTTTGCCCTCTGCATCCAGCCGCAGTCGTCGGTCCGTCTGCGTCCCACCCTGCGCGTGTTTCCACTCCAGAACTCTTCTGCCCGAACGACCGTCGGCCACTGCCACTTCAGCTTGCTAATCCTTTCGACAATGTCACCTTCGGTCGAATCATATCCCTCAAACAAACCCCGAGCGTTCTCCATATCTCGCAGACCGACTTGAAACTTGTATTGGATAAATTTTCGTTATCGATATATTGCATCACGTCCCATCACTAGTGGAATCGTCGCCAATAATCGACAACCCATGCACCGCAGAGTCGCCTTATCTTCAATAGAGCTCGCTATACACTTGCGATTTTCTAGGGTACCGCTTTTATTATTTTAAAATCATCTAATAAGTATTAAAGTAGAGATCGGAATTAGGTAGTAAATAGTGTAAAATATACAAGTAACTTTATTGCTTCAAGAACATTTGCGTCCTTATACTAGCCATATCTATGTAGATATATTATTACAAGCCTGGCCCACAAGCTAGGATTCCCTGTTCTATGGGTAGCCAGTCTTTCATTGAAAAAGTGAACAAATGTTGCAATCAATTTTAGTTTAACTCTGTAGCAGAATAAAAAAAATCTAAAGACAGCACAACACAAGCAGGTAAATTGGTTCATATCCTACATACCAGCAGTATTATCCTAAATTATGTAATCCAATTGCCGTGTGGTTTCCGGTAGAGTAGAATAGGACCACTCCAACTCTTCTCGTGGATGTCGTACAAGGCGACTAAGGGAATACATTATAAAACATCAATCAGGCCTCCCCAACCCGTCTGGCCAGCGCGGGGAGTGTAGGCCAAATCCTCCGTCTGTCTCCGGCAGATGAGAGAGGGTTGTGCTCCTGCAGTGGAGACAAAAATAACCTGATGATGATGTAGTCCAACACGACTTAGCTCATGTACACTTTAAACTTTAACACAACTGAAATTGTAGATTAAGTATTAAATGAGCGATGTGGAACGTTAATGTTTATTTTTGTGCATAAATGATAGATCAATACGATATCTCGGGATTCGGAAATAATTTTATAAAGTAATCTCAAAAAAAACCTCATAATATCCATATTAAGATAGCATTTCGTCGCAAGTACTTGATACTACCTAATTCCGATCAATGCTGATTAGAAGAGAAAAATGGAGGATTTTTCTTTTAATATGGCTGGACATCTGACTTCTATTATATATGTTGTACAGGTTTTAATATCACAGGCTTTGTGCCAAGTTAATTTCCGCCATTTTGGCGCTGAAGGCTTTAGGATTTGTAACGAGTGGTCCATGGAAATGATCTTCAAATGGCTATACAAATCTACTTACTACTGGATCGCTTTTGATGAAACTTATGCAGTTAATATGCCGTGTGTCCCCCGACTTAGAATATGGCCACCTTCAGTCTCCTCGTGGGTGTCGTCAAGGCGACTAAGGGATTGCACCAGGGACGGGCAGCGTTCTCCTGTGTATATTCAGAGCATTACTGCGATCACCAACCCGCCTGCCAAGCGTGGTGATTATGGCAAATCCCCCAATGGACAGACCACAAGTTACATTCTATTTGGAAGGCTTATGTTCAGCAGTGGACGTATTTCCGCTGCTGATTATGGCGTAGTAGCCTAGTTGATTGTGCACTCGCCTCACGTTCATGAGGTCGTGGGTTCAAACCTGCCCGTACTAAAGGCTTTTCGGTGAAGGAAAACATCGTGAGGAAACCTGCATATGCCAAAGAAGATATTCTGAGACGTATGTGAAGTCCACCAAATCGGCTTGGGGCACCGTTGGTGGTCAGGGGTTTGGTACAAAAGATCCTGAAGGGTCGAAGTGTCGCCAGGTCTTCCTGGAAGATAAATTCCTGTTTTTCTAAGAAAATAAGATAAGGGGCAAATTACAACAACAAAAAAGCAAAAACAATTATCAAATTAGTTTACTACAAAATATACAAAAATATAATAAATTATTTACATTTAAACTTATAGCTCATACCATGAGGCAAAATATTTTTTCGTAGCTCATAGTTTCACCTCAAAGTGTTATGGTGTGTTAAAAAATCCGGAAAAAACATTTCGTCGCTAGTAGACTACCTTATTCCGATCCCTGCTAATCATCCATGACTTCATTTACATAAAAACTAAATTATAATATAGATACTAACCTAATTAATGTTTAAATTATTATTTATTAAATGTTAAATATTTATTTATCCTATTAATAAAACTATTAGACAATACAACCTTTTCACCAGCTCTGTTTTTCAGATTATTAACGGTCGATAATAGATAACTTTCAGGCGTTACGAAACTACTAGGCGTTAATAAGGGAGCAGGAGTAACGGATAACGGTATGTTTCTAATATTAGTATACAAGTGAGGTTTAGATCCACCTATAACGACTACGCGTTCTGTGGTAACATCGTAGATATTAGAATCAGGTGTAGTAGATGGTACGTTGATTTCAACTGGTAATTTATAGTTACTGGGCGGGTTATATAGATTTTTATGGACAAACAAGCCTTTCAACTCTTCATACGAAGGCCTAACTGTAGTTGATGAAACAAAGTTTTTATTTTGAAACTGATTAGGTACTGCAATCGGTTTAGGAGTAAAGGAAGAGAATTTACTACGATGAGGCTCGTATTTATCGTTTCCAATACCATATTCTAAAGAGTAATCATTATTGTAATACTCTTTTGATGTATCAGAGTATTGATTGTAGTCTTCTTTGTTAGGTGCTTTAAAATCAATAGGATCATAGGCTCTGTTCTGTACGTAATCATGAGTGTTATCATTGTAGTCATGTACAGTTTGATATTCGTTATGATTGTCGTTATATCCGTTATCAATGGCAGTTACAGCGTTGTGGTATTTTGCTTTATCAGCGTTACGGTCGAATTCACGTCTGGTTTTGTCATAATCATGCCTGTTATGGTTATAATCGTTATCTATAGAATTCCCTGAAGTCTTGTATTCGTCGTTATCGTATCTCACTTTGGCATTGTAGCCGTTTTCGTCAGCTGTATACGAGACTATCTGCATGCGTCCATCTGGGAGTCGAACCCGGTACTCCCCGTTGGTGGCCGATCCGCTACTGTGTTGCGAGTGCGAGAAGTCGTCTCCAGTTTTGTGGTCTTTAACAGTGTAAGAGAAGGCGTAGTTGGAGCCCTAAAAAGAAACAACAAAAAGGTAAGTTTTATGATTTCCTGAAATATCTCGCACAATTTTTCTGGAAATTGCAATGCAAATATGTTTAAAATGTAAGCGAAATCGGTTCAGTAGTTTATGAGTTACGTGGCGGACAAACAAGCAGAAAGAAAGACGGACGGACAAAAGGGGACAGTAGTAGTTCTAGTTATACCACGCTCCAGTAGTCTTGCTTCCTCATTCATTATGCGAACTGCAGTTCAGCATGCTAAGGAAGTGTGGATGGGGAGGGGAAAGAGAAGCGGGAAGGGGAGTGGAAAGGGGAAGTGAAGGGAAGGGGGAAGGGTTGAGGGAGGGAGATTAAGGCGACAGTCTTTAGTTTCATTGCAACTGCTTCATGGGTGTCTTTTGGTTATTATAAGCCCACTGGTTTTGGAAACTTAAAATTTTGCATAAATTGGTTCCTCAAATAACGTGAGGTACCACTAATAAAAAATCTAATGTTCCTAATTCCGCGATAATATACACACTTAATAATATGATTTAACGTCTGGCCAGCGCGGGGAGTGTAGGCCAAGTCCTCCGTCTGTCTCCGGAAAATCGGAGAGGGTTGTGCTCCTGCAGTGGAGACAAAAATAACTTGATGATGATGATGACTACTTATGTACTGCCCCAATAATTTGATCCGAAGCTTGACTCATTGATAACGCCACGGCAAAGCCAGGATTTAAACATGAAGTGATTATTTTATCTAGTCCCAATAAGCTTTATTATTAAAGCTATTATTCTAAATCTACCAAATCTTGCGCGCAGTATCCCATCCCACTAATATCATAAAGTTTGGATGTTTGTTACTTAATCACGCTTCAACCACTGGACGGACGGGATGAAACTTGGCACACATGAAACGTTGCCCAGAGTACCAACTTTGGCCCTAAGAATAAGATAAGGCCTCCCCTATTCTAAATAGTGAATCCTGGTGTTGTTTCATCAGCCTGAAAGAGTCCACTGTTGGACTTAGGCCTCTCCCAAGGCGCGCCACTGAACCCGATCTTCGGTTCTTCTCATCCAGTCACTGCCAGCCGCTTTACGCAAATCGTCGCTCCATCTAGCCAGGGGGTGTCCCACACCATGCTTACCCAGTCGCGGTCTTCACTCGAGAACTCGAACTCAGCGGTAATAGGTTCTCTGTACTAACTTTTTGAGCTATGTCGAAGACTTTAGTTCTCTGGCGGATCACCTCATTTCGGATCCTGCCCCTTAGAGAAACTCCGAGCATTGCTCTTTCCATAGCCTGCTCAGCTGAGATGTATATTGTTTCATACATAACTAATCAGAAGAATTTCCTATTTTCAAGAATATATCTAAAGGAGTGGTCTATGTATTAAGTACTGTATTAGCATGAGCAGACAAATATGGTAAAATACTGTTGAATAATGATGATAGTGATAACAAAGTTTCGATAGCAAGTGTTATCAAATGAGTAACGGTCTGATAAATCAAATATCTGCAGCTATCTCAGTACTTATCGGCTAATCACAGAATAATGCCATACATTTAACCGACTACATATTTTGTAAGTTTTATCATTTGAAGTCTATCGTAGTTTCACTACAGTAGTATCAGCATAGTGACAAAATAAAAGTAAAAGCAAAAATGAGTTATCTAAACAAAGTGGTGGTTATAACTGGAGCCGGATCAGGAATTGGCGAAAAAGTAGCTATACATTTCGCAAAACTATCCGCAAGATTAGCATTGTTGGACATAAACGACGAAAGCTTAAAAAGAGTCGCAGAAGTCTGTGAAAAGTTGAGTCGCACCAAAGTTTTTAAAGTCAAAGTCGATTTGACTAAAGATGAAGAAGTAAAATCAGCTATGGAGAAGACTGTCAAACAATATGGACGAATTGATGTGCTCGTTAACAACGCTGGGGTGTTTGCAAGTGGGAGCATTCTTGATCCCAATCTGATGGCAGCTTTTGATAAAGTCATGGCTACTAATGTTAGAGCTGTGGCAAATGTGATCCATCACGCTGGACCGGCTCTGATCGAAGCAAAAGGCTCAGTGATCAATGTATCAAGCATTGCAGGTGTAACAGCTCTAACCAACGTAACGTATTCAGTTGGAAAAGCAGCTCTATGCCATTTAACAAGATGTGTTGCTTTGGAACTAGCCTCAAAAGGTGTGAGAGTCAATGCTTTGCTTCCTGGAGCAGTGAAAACCGATTTCATGATTCGAGGTGGTCTTAGCAAAGAGGAAAATGATATGGCTTATAAAGGAGCAGAGAAAGCAGCGCCTTTAAAGCGTTTGGTTAAACCTGAGGACTTAGCTGAGATGATAGCCTTCTTGGGAAGTGAAAGAGCAAGAAGTATAACTGGGGCTAGTTACGTAATAGATAGTGGAATGTTGCTAGCTGGTAGCGCGGCCCAGGAACAAGTTATGTCGCGTGTTGTCGAACGCATTGGCGCCAGATAATTCGTTCTTGTATATTTGATTTTTAATAAAACACTTAATTATATTTTTACTTTCGTTTAACAAAAGTTATTCATGTCGTTTGATTTTATCACCTGAGCATTACAGATAACAAATTTACATGTAATTGATTTAAGATCGTATAATGAAGAAATCGGTTTTGATTTAATTATATGTGACTTGACTGTATCGATAAATACATTACATGATTATATATATATATAGAACAATAAATAAACAATTAATACATTGATTTCCAGATCATACAATAATATACAAATACACACACACCCACACACACGCACACACAAACACACACCCACACACACACACAATCACTAGACTGTAATATAAATATATTGTAAATCCGTTATTGGCAGTAAGAACTATAAATTAGAATAATACTGTATACTAAGTGCTGTGGATTATGTGAAAATAAAATAAAAATAAAATAAAAATAAATACCTCTGCCATTCATTAACGAAGATAAATTAATACCAGTAATTACCTGATTGTGATCAGCATTGTCATCATGCCCATGTCCATCATTATTATGATACTGTGGAGCAAATGCTGGCTCTCGTACCTGCAAAAGGAATCATATTTATATCAAATGCATCAGCTCAGTTTATTATTAAAGAAAATAATGTAAATGTTTTTTACCTGATAGTTGTGATTTTGAGGAATTTGCTTCTGTTTAATTTTCAATACCTTTTGATTTGCGTGGTCTGAGAGTGCTTTGTAGATTGGTGGTAATGTTGGTTGAACCTGAAATAATCACAACTATACATAAGGATTGATAATGAAATTATTAACTGGTCTGAACAAAAATTTAAATCTTCTATAAAAGTTAATCTGTGCAAGAAAGCCTACTATAAGTTAGATGACTACTTAAATGATAAAAGTCCATGGAGTGCTTGATGGCTCAGCATAGGTAGACTTAATGATTGTAATAATTAAGATAAATCAAAGGTAGGGCCCTGTGCCGTTGGGTTTGTTGCCACTTCTTCCCCTCGGTTATACAGGTGGAAGTGGAGTAGTTTTAGGCAGAATTTGACGTCAAAAAGAGAATAATGTATTCCAATTTTGAAAATAAATATTTTGATTGGATGGCATTGGAAGCTAACAAGCATGA
Organism: Esperia sulphurella; assembly: GCA_947086405.1. Lineage (NCBI taxonomy): Eukaryota > Metazoa > Arthropoda > Insecta > Lepidoptera > Oecophoridae > Esperia > Esperia sulphurella. Next base: position 8,969,801 of record OX352282.1, read on the forward strand.
CGATGATATCTCACTCGGTAATAGCATCATTATTGGTTTCAAATACTAAGTGGTGCATACAGTGCACCAGCAAAACGCAGTATAGTATGAAGAGAGATACAAGTTCCACACATCATCATCATCATTAGGTTATTTCTGTCTCCACTGCAGGAGCACAACCCTCTGTCATCTGCCGGAGACAGACGGAGAATTTGGCCTACACTCCCCGCGCTGGCCAGACGGGTTGGGGAGGCCTGATTGATGTTTTATAATGTATTCCCTCAGTCGCCTTGTACATCATCCACGGGAAGAGTTGGAGTGGTCCTATTCTACTCTACCGGAAACCACACGGCAATGTGGCTCAGGTAGAAGTAAAATGGACTGTTCATTCGACAAACAAATGACCCGATCAGAGTATCAAAATGGCCACTTCAGCCATATGATTGATCAGATTCCCAAACTTCCATCAGCAAAACATGTTATAGCAAAACAAAAACTAATCAATCACTAATTAAGCAAACCATTCGTTAAGGCTACCCAGGGTAAATAGAACAACACCTGGTTGTTACCATAGGGCACAATGGCCGGTCATAATCAATCATTCGCCTTAGGGCATGAATGGGTACAAAAAAATATCACGGAATCGTTCCTTCGAGGAATAGGGCCATGAAATGGAAGAAATCGGGCAACGAGCCAAGAATTTTAAGATTTCGTAAGCACTTTCTAAAACGCTTCACAGTTTACTTCAGAGAATGGTCACAATTTTAAGACATGTTAATAAGAGCCTTGGGTACTTTGGCAGGGAACGGTTTCAATGAGATCCCAGTCTATCCATCGATGAAGGACCTTCACGATATCTAAGATACCTAATTGATCAGAGAAGTCATTGCGTCACTGCGTCAAATCAGAAGTGCTCGTATGCTCAAGTCATCTTTAATGTTCTTTATATAGAACATTTAATTGAAATATCTTGCATTTTATGAGAGACTAGCTGTGCCCGCGGCTCCGCTCGCGTGGACTACACAATCCGCTCCCATTCCCACTTCCGCTCCCTATCCCACTTCCAGGTCCAGGTCCAGGTCCAGGTCCAGGTCCAGGTCCAGGTCCAGGTCCAGGTCCAGGTCCAGGTCCAGGTCCAGGTCCAGGTCCAGGTCCAGGTCCAGGTCCAGGTCCAGGTCCAGGTCCAGGTCCAGGTCCAGGTCCAGGTCCAGGTCCAGGTCCAGGTCCAGGTCCAGGTCCAGGTCCAGGTCCAGGTCCAGGTCCAGGTCCAGGTCCAGGTCCAGGTCCAGGTCCAGGTCCAGGTCCAGGTCCAGGTCCAGGTCCAGGTCCAGGACCAGGTCCAGGTCCAGGTCCAGGTCCATATCCAGGTCCAGGTTCAGGTTCAGGTCCAGGTCCAGGTCCAGGTCCAGGTCCAGGTCCAGGTCCAGGTCCAGGTCCAGTTCCAGTTCCTCAACTCTCCCCTCAACCCTCCCCTCAACCCTCCCCTCAGCTCTCCCCTCAACCCTCCCCTCAAACCTCTTTCCATCGTCTCTCCAAATGTAGTCCTCGTAACAAATCCATCGCAGTCCAAATTTCGACCAACATTACTTTGTTGCATACCTATACCACAAATTCATCGTAATCGGGTAACTCAGTCAAAAATTATGCAAATTTTCAAACACTCAAATTACACTGGTACGGGCTCCCGCTCCCGCTCCAGTCCAGCTCCGGTTATGCTCCCGCTCCCCTCCCGCTTCCGCTACCGCTTCCGCTTCCGCTCTCAATCTCACCCCCCCCCACGCCCACGCCCACTCCCACGCCCACTCCCACTCCCACTCCCACTCCCACTCCCACTCCCACTCCAGCTCCCACTCCCACTCCCACTCCCACTCCAATTTCTACTCGCAGCTCCAAATGTAATCCAAACTCATCGCAATCTGAATAGTAGGTACGGAAATACTACTTTAAGCAATATATTGCATAATAACCTTACCTAATGTATTTGAAAACTAAAAATGTCTATAACTTTTGATTGAGTTAGCCGATTGCGATGAAATAAAGACTAAATGTTAAGTTAAGTTAAGCACCATGTTTTTGTGAAAAGTCCATCAAAATCCGTTCAGTAGTTTTTAAGTGATGCGTGCACAAACTCACAGACAAACAGACAAACAGACAAACAGACAAACAGACAAAAATTTCAAAAATGATCGAAATGTGTTCTATTACTTATCCTTAGACCCCCCAATTTTTTTTTTGCAAATATCTTCAATGTACAGACACGCGATGTTTACGATTTTATTTATAAGATGTGATCTGCCCATATTATAACTTGTCCATTATTATAACTTCTAACATCCCTCTCAACACCTCCATTAGCTTTTTTTATCACGTGGACCATAGTTTAAGCGCTGCTGAAACTATATAATATCCGTTTTCTCGAGTCGTCGGTTCAGTGGCCGTACACTCCGCTTGATCAACAGAGATCGCAAGTCACCGCACGAAAGAAACGGTAACAATACGGGAGATGACCCAGATACAAGCAGCGTGAGCATTTTTGTCATTATACGATGCTGCGCTACAGCCGTGTCTGTACAATAATTAACTAACAAAAGACTTCCTAGAAGTCGTGGTAGCCTAGTTCGGAGTGTACTTGCTTTTATAAGACACTTTGAATTCAAATAACAACTTAATAATGGGCTTGTTAACACTGGTGGGTAGATATATGCCTTCCCTTAATTTTTCGACCAATGAAGTACCAAGTCGTGCACTAGCTTCTGCCCCCGACTTTGTCTGCATAAAAGTATATCTAGCGGATTCAACACCTACAAAATGACACCCATAATTTTAAGTGTCTTATGGGCAACTGAATTTCAAAACTAAGTACTCCCAAAAACCTGCAAAATGACACTCATTTTGTAAAAAGTGTCAATTATCATGGCGGCCATTTTACATTGCAAAATTAACGTCTAATTTTGATTCAGCACCTGCGAAAACTGTTGATGGTTCGACTGTTGAACTGGTAAGATCAACCAATAAGTACCTTTAGGGCACGCAAATATAAGCTGTTGTCGTCCAGATGATTCTTAATACTTTTATCTAGTTATTGGTCCATCTAGGCAAGGAGTATCCTTTTTACTCATGTTGTTGGTGATCTACACTCTAGAATTTCTGCACCTAATTTCACTTGTAACCGTCCCATTGTTGGAATTCTATCCTTGGTCGTGCCATGTACCAATGAGTTTTACAGACCTAAGTATATTTACTGATTGTTCTCAAACGTTGCACCACGTTGTTTAGGAGTTACTCCAGTTTTCTACACGTGTTCAACGGTAGTAATAACAGTGCATTAAATTTTACAGCCGTCAGCGACTTCAAGGCTCGTCTACCTGCCCTTTTAGCTAAGTCAGAATTAGCTTCAGTTATAGCACAGAATGCGTAATAATGTCTAACGGCAGTTAGAGTTTAAAATGTAATTGCATTTACCTCATAATCACTGTATCTATTATCCGGACCAACGCCATTAAATCTTGAATTCTCAGCCACATCACCATAAGATCCGTAATCAAACGGAGCTTCTGTCGTCACTACTGGAAAGGCGTATGGCCTGTAATCTTTGACCTTCGCCAGAAATGTTGGTTTGATTAAGTACTCTGGTTTGATTCGAGTCCGAAATTCAGGCTTGACTTGGCTCAGGAAGTCTGGTTTGAAGGAAACGCGGTTAATGCTCGAGGATGAAGCTATGGTGTTGTTTTCTGGAGGGCTTTGGTTCAACTCGCTTCTGGCGATGGACTCGGTCAGAGGGCGTGATGTTACGATAAGAGGGGGTCGAGGAGGTGGAGGGGCGTCATTCGGGAAGAGCACTGGGCCTTGTCTGAAACAAAACAAAAATCGTTAGGGTTTATTTTTCTTAATTAGTTTTGACTTTGGCCATGGTAGCCCAGTTGTCAGTAGACGGTTATGAAGTCATGGGTTTGAATCCCGCCCGTGCCAATGAGATTTTTTGAAACTTAGGTACGGTTTATTCATAATACCACAGGCTTTTCGGTGAAGGAAAACATCGTAAAGAAACCTGCATATGCCAAAGATGACATTCTAAGGCGTATGTGAAGTCCACCTAATCGGCTTGGGGTACCGTTGGTGGTCAGGGGTTTGGCACAAAAGATCCTGAAGGGTCGTAAAGAATATTAGGACGACCGTGGCGGAACGGGTAGCTCTCGGACTGCCACGCCGGAGGTTGCGAGTTCGAATCCCGCTAGGGGCAAATGTTCGTATGATGAATATGAATGTTTGTACCCAAGTCTTGGATGTTTATATATTTATTTAAGTATGTGTATCCGTTATCTAGTAACCATAGCACAGGCTCTGCCTAGTTTGTCTGAGATATTTAATATAGTATAAGAGAATTTTGGTATAGCTTCGGATTTCAACACTGTACCTCATTACTGAAGGAAGGTGTTCGACGCTACTATGTTATTGTCAGAACAACAGACGAATATTCCATCATTATTATTCTAAAGACAAACTTGTCTAACTAAAGTTGTAAACTTAACTCCAATAGTTAAAGTAAACAATGGTTCCTCAGTATTGATTGGGCCAAATTAGTCGTAGCTAGCTTGTCTTGCAGTGCCCGTTGTTAGATTGCATAATAATTACAAATAATAATTAAGGTTTGTCCTACGAAGGACGTTGAATGGCATAGGCATGAAGGAAGAAATTTTTTTACGCCGCCCAGATGATGTAGTAATCAAAACGTACTATGGCTGCCGGCTGTGATACAATTTTGTAACTCACACACACATTCATACTTTTCTTTCAAACAGTCGTTCTCGGCATGTGACACGGACATCATCTCTGACATAAAATTTCACAAATAAAATAAAGTACACAAAATGGTGGGCGCTGGGCGGCGTAAAATTTTTTCTTCTTTCATGTCTATAGGCATTAATAGGGTATAGATCGTATATTTCACGACGGCTCGCCACAATCCTCAAAATAGCTTACATTTCATTGTAAATATACGTTATATTGTTATTGTAGTTCTATCGTTACGCACTTATCATCAACTAGCTGTTGCCCGCGACTTCGTCCGCGTGGACAACTTAACATCGCAAATTATTATGTATCACCCGTAGGAATGGCATGTTTTTCGGGATAAAAACTATCCTATGTCCTATTCCAGGAGCTAACCTATATGTGTGCCAAGTTTCAGCACGATCCGTCCAGTGATTGAAGCGTGATTGAGTAATAAACATCCAAACTTTCGCTCTTAGGTTATAGGCCACCCCTATCTTTCCTGTGGGTGTCGTTAAGGCGACTAAGGGACTGCACCAGGGATGGGCAGCAACGTTCTCCTGTATGTGTATGTTAAGATCATTACTGCGATCACCAATCCGCCTACCAAGCGTGGTGATTATGGAAAATCCCCCAATGGACAACTTACCAAAAGTGGTATTCTATTGGGGAGGCCTATATCCAGCAGTGGACGTATTTAGGCTGATGATGTATGTATTCTCGTAGCAGCAACTGATAAGTTTGAATTTTTCGGATATCTTTATTAGTTAAGAAATAATCGGCTGGTGACCGTTTTCTGTTCCACTTTGTATAATAATTATTTTTTCCAAATTGGCGCTTGAGCAATTTTGTATTACGCAACGATCTCTATGTACTACCACAAAGTACGTAAAGCGGCGGTCGCGCGCGTACTACTAGATGGAGCGTTCCAAACAATCGCTCTGTTCCACGCAAGTAGCCACAACTCTTTCACATTCACAATGAAACTTGTGCAGTTACTACGCAGGACATTTAATTATTACTAAATATTTGTGATTTTAATTAATACTAAAGATTTGTGGCTACTTGCGTGGAACAGAGCGATTGTTTGGAACGCTCCATCTAGTAGTACATTGAGATCGTTGGTATTACGTATGTTTATGCATCAGTATGTCATCTCGCGGTTAGTTATCTAATAAATAAAAGGGTTAATTTCGCGTGTCTGTACATAAAAATATTTGCAAAAAAAAAAAATTGGGGTCAAAGGATAAGTAATAGAACACATTTCAATCATTTTTGGAATTTTTGTCTGTTTGTCTGTGAGTTTGTGTACGCATCACTTAAAAACTACCGAACGGATTTTGATGGACTTTTCACAAAAACATGGGGCTTAACTTAACTTAACATTTAGTCTTTATTTCATCGCAATCGGCTAACTCAATCAAAAGTTATAGACATTTTTAGTTTTCAAATACATTAGTAGGTAAGGTTAGTATGCAATATATTGCACATAATAGTATTTCCGTACTATTCAAATTGCGATGAGTTTGTATTACATTTGGAGCTGCGAGTGGGAATTGGAGTGGGAGTTGGAGTGGGAGTGGGCGTGAGCGTGGGCGTGGGCGTGGGAGAAGCGGGAGCGGAGCGGAAGCGGGTGCGGAAACGGGAGCGGAAGCGGAAGTGGAAGCGGGTGCGGAAGCGGGAGCGGGAGTGGGAGTGGGAGTGGGAGCGGGAGCGGAAGCGGGAGCGGGAGCGGAAGCGGAAGCGGAAGCGGGAGCGGGAGCGGAAGCGGGAGCGGAAGCGGGAGCTGAAGCGGGAGCGGAATCGGGAGCGGGAGTGGGAATGGGGGCGGATTCTGTAGTTCACGCGAGCGGAGCCGCGGGCACAGCTAGTACTAAATATAACATCACTAGATTATACTTGTCGGCAAAATAATAAAAGAGGAGCTGATTTGGAGGCACAGTGTGTGTTCGGCGCGCCGTTCGGCTTTGTTCGGCTATCGTCGCGAACACGTGCTAGGTAGGACGGGCGCAGGCGCAGACTCGAGAATGTGTTCGCTCGATACGCGTGCGGTGCGCAGGCACTACACGGACGGATCGTCTGCCTTCTAAAATCTGCGTCACATAGGCGCCAAAACGTCCGTGGTGTTCAACTAAGTGGCCAGGCTTATCTTGGCCACACCAAACCCCCCAACCCCCCCAACCTTGACCACTCTGGTCACCGTTTCATTGCTACACTCCCATTTGCTAGAGGGGAAGTGGGAACTCTCTTCCTACTTTGACTCTTTACTTCTTTAATTAAATTTGTCTGGGGCCCAAGGTAGCGTAAATTCAAGACCTGGGACTTGCCCTACCTTCACTGGTAGGTGTCTTTGCAGTTACCTCTGTTGATCCTCGCTTAGAGGAGTTGCGGGGGGAGAATGGTGAGGAGGCGGGAATGCCTTCTAAAATCGTTACTTGATGATGTAGTGTAATTTCATGTAGTGTCATTTAAGCCAGTAAACGTGTTAACTTTGTATCGGCGTTAAACTCAATTTGGGAGCCCACAATTTCGGCGGAACCAGGAACCTACGACATATATATTATATCATTTATCTCAAAAGAAAAGATAACTTACTGTGTCGGCTCAGTTTCCTTAAGGTATTGCTCAGATTCGTATGGGTGATGGTTGAAGTTTCTAGGTCCCAGCAGATTGGATGGTGTTGCCACTTCTTCTGTATTTACACTTGCTAGTAGAACGATTGAGAAGTAAAGCAGTGTTGCCATGTTCTTGGCTTTGAGACCTGTAAATTATGAGAGTTAAATGACGAAAATTTAGTAATAAAGTTGTATACCTCTAATCTCCACGTGAGTGTCGTCAAGGCGACTAAGGGATTGCACCGGGGATGGGCAGCAGTGTTCTCTTGTGTATATTAAGATCATTACTGCGATCACCAATCCGTTTGCCAAGCGTGGTGATTATGGCAAATCCCCCAAAGGACAGCGCATAAAAAGTCCGGGTTGAGCATGTTCCGCAGTGGACGTATTTCGCCTGAACACATCTAGGGTTGTCATCTCTAAAATCTGCTTACCCGGACAAGAAGCATGAAAACCCTGGATTTTGGAGCTTACAACCCGGACATGCATTACATTATAAAACATTAATCAGGCCTCCCCAACCCGTCTGGCCAGCGCGGGGAGTGTAGGCCGAATCCTCCGTCTGTCTCCGGCAGATGAGAGAGGGTCGTGCTCCTGCAGTGGAGACAAAAGTAACCTGATGATGAACCCGGACATGTCAGCAACATTTTTGTTTTTTAAGTTACTCAGTAAAATAAAAACAGTTTTAATTGTTATAAATCAACTTGTATTGTAAAAAACAGAAGCAAGTCGGTGCGCAACGAAGCGCCGTAGGTCATGACGCTTTCGAGCTAGAGCGACTCGCACAACAAATCTTATAGAATCAGATATATTTCTCAATTGAACGTTGTTCTTGTAATACCATTACAAAAAACTTATTCGCATTTGCCATTACTATGCATAAGGTAATATCTTTGAACACGATAACACAACAATAGACAATTACGTCGACGTACGCGCCCCAGTGCGGAGTTTCTGGATCTGTACGTCATGGAACATATATTGCGTTCTTTCTTGAACCTAACTGTATTGCTTTGCAAATTTCCTTCTATTTTATCATGGTAGATATGTATAGGGTGGCCATCCGTCCGGGCTTCCACGGATTTGTCCTAGTTTACGGGGCGTCCGGGGAGCGTCCGGCCGGGGTTTCATTTGTAGTAGTCATCATCATCAGGTTATTTTTGTCTCCACTGCAGGAGCACAACCCTCTCTCATCTGCCGGAGACAGACGGAGGATTCAGCCTACACTCCCCGCGCTGGCCAGACGGGTTGGGGAGGCCTGATTGATGTTTTATAATGTACTCCCTTAGTCGCCTTGTACGACATCCACGGGAACAGTTGGAGTGGTCCTATTCTACCCTACCAAGGAATTTCGTCCAGGCAACCTTTCTCAAGGAAAATAAGAAATACATTATCTTTAATGTTATTACTACGACAAAACGTTAAATCGATATATTCGTTTTATTTGTTTACTAATTAATTCATCAGAAGACTAGATTTTCTATAATTAATACTGGTTACTTATCACAGTGACCAGAAATACAAAAAAAAATTGTATACCATTTCTTTGTAAGAATTTCTTAAGCACTTCGGCATATGTCCTTGCACTTTAACATTACGTACTCTATAACATATCATGTGCTTTATTCGGATAAGCTTATAAATTCTGTCGTAGTTGAACGTTAAATGCAGTTAGATTACAAACTACGAAGTGCATACGGACCTCAGGAGTGGGTCTTCAACTCTTGAATCCCGCAGTAAACAAAATTTAATTTAATTTATTAAATAATAAATGATTTAATATACCTCCATAAAATTTTACATTCGTCTATAGATTCCCCTGCATTACTATCCTCATTGAACTTCAACATCTATACTTATAATAAAACTGTAACTGGTCTATGTCTGTATATGAGAGATATTAAAAAAAAATGTATGAGGGGTCTTTATAGGGCCAATAGAAGCTAAAACAATTTTTTTTACAATTTTTGTCTGTCTGTCTGTCTGTATGTATGTTTGTTACCGCATCACGCAAAACTTACTGAATGAAATTTGATGCAGTTTTCACAGTTGTCTTGCTGGTGGTCTAACTTAAAATCTGGTGCATGTGTCATCTTGATACGCCACTTAGAACCTGAGATATTAATAAAGTAAATTTTTCTAGAAGCCATTATATCGGATGATAATGAAACGACTGTTAATATTTCTTTCAGTAGTAACTCAGTATCACATTTAAAAATCTTTTACGAAAAAAACATCTTTTTTTACGAAAATTGTGATAAAAAAATGCAATATTTCTCGAACGTACGAGTATGTTCATCATATGGGCGAGTGAATTGGGATTGAGTGAAATTTCGTTTTTGGGGATGGGATTGGGATTGGGATATTGAGAGTCTCGAGTCTGAGTGGGAGTGGAAGTAGAAGTGGGAAAAGAACGGGAGCGGATGTGGGAACGGGGGCGGATTCTGTAGTTCACGCGAGCAGAGCCGCGGGCACAGCTAGTAATGTATAAACAGCGTGTCCCTAAAACTTTTGCTCTACACGTTTACAAAAACAATACCTCATACCATAACCCTATATCGAGAATGAGTCGCATGCGCAATGACCTAGAACTTGATGGCAAAGACATTGATATATTTGATTCCAGGCTCACCATATATAAAAGATGTGTTACGGAAGTCCTAAATTATACTGGACCCCACAAGTAGGTAAATCCTTTTTAAATCTTACATTTAATCTATTATGTGTCTGTTTGCGTTTTCTGTTATTGTTTTACCAAAAACATACCCTTGATTGATATCTTCATTTATATTTTATCAACTTATACTTGTAACAACAGTCTGCAATACTGATCATGCTGTGTATACATAGTCTGTGTCGCCGTCCACAATCAAAACTTTTTTGAATGGCTTAAAGGTCTTGTAACCAAGCCAAAACATCCTTAAAAAAACGTTGTTAAAATTTATGTATATTATTTATTATGACTATAATCTATTTTCTATACCTTATAAATAAAATAAAAAATAAATAAGACTTATTTATTTATTTATTTGAATATTTATTTTTTATTATATATATATATATACAAAAAGAACAGAATAGGTTATGGGCCCAGAACAATTATCTCTACATTGTCCTATGGTTTTCCCATAGCTTAATCTTTAACAATGCACAACCTCGACCCATATTTTCGCAGTAAACCCATGGATTTCTCAAGCCTACTGTCTTAATCTTTAATTTTAGTCTAAGCTCGGGTCAAAGGTATTTTCTCAATCATCTCCTTTGTTCATTGAACGAATGAATGAATGGTTCCAATCATGCTGAAAGAGTCATTATCTGTGGAGATGGAAACCTTCAAACCTCAACCATACCCTGATACTCCATACAAGATTGCCTACTACCACTAGAGGCGCACCAGCCTGTCCGTACACTGCGTGTGTGTGCGTTAATAACAGTAGAGCTGGCTGCTAGCACTCAGTGCAATCTGGAGAGGGACAACATTGTACGTCAACAGCATAAATGCTTCTCTTTCCAACTGAAAGTGCGTACTGCCAGCCGTGCTTTGTTATGTCAGGCGACATTCAAGGGGGGGGGGGTGTGGGGGTGTGAGCGTCGCTTATTTATGTAGAAATTAAATTTTTTTCTATTTCAATATTGTATACATTTTTGAAGTGGTTTGAAGAAAACAAAAGTTTGTATCGTTTAAAAACAAAATATCATCCAATCACACAACCTATTGTCTTCTCAGCTCAATCAATTTAAAATAAACGAGACAAAAAACGGCTTCCCAATGTTTATTATCGAGATTGCGTCATTGTTTTGTGTGAACGCGCCGTCACAGATACGCGGCGGCCATATTGGGGTTGTCATGACAACGGCATTGTTACGCACGCGACCGCGGGAAAACGCCTGGATTTGCAGAGTACCTAGAGATTGCAAATTGCAAGTAGGTGATTATAGATTGGTATTTATAAATAACTAGCTGTAGCTCGTGTGGTGTAAGTTTTGTTTCCCACGGGAAGATTGCCTCAAACCTTGCCGAAGAACCAAACTATCCAACAGGAAAAACTCCATTAGAATCTAGTCAGTGGTTTTCGAGAAGAAGTACTTGTCGAAAAACGTGCGGAAGAAAATTTTGTACTACAGTTTTATTACCACAGATGGCGTCACAAGTATCAAAGCTTTATCTGACTAAAACTGAGAGACACTCTTTCAGAAAATTGAGACAAGACAAAAATGTTATTAAATCCCAACGATCTCTATGTACTACCAGATGGAGCATTCCAAACAATCGCTCTGTTCCACGCAAGTAGCCACAACTCTTTCACATTCACAATGAAACTTGTGCAGTACTACGCAGAACATTTAATTATTACTAAATATTGACGCTACGGTTAAATAATGTCAATATTTAGTAAATAATTAAATGTTATGAGTAATAACTGCACAAGTTTCAAAGTGAATATGAAAGAATTGTGGCTTCTTGCGTGGAACAGAGCGATTGTTTGGAACGCACCATCTAGTAGTACATAGAGATCGTTGTTAAAACCTAAAAAATAAAATTTATAGATTTTATTATTTTGAAATAATGTTGTTTTTATGATAATAATGTTTTGTTAATGTTAATGTTAATAATTTTTGGAATAAGAGAAGATGAAAGATCATATCAAGAATTGGAGAAAACACTAATAAATATAATTAATATAAAGCTAAATGTCGAATGCAGTGTTAATGAAATTCAACAAGTTAGACGGATGGGCAAGAAAAAAGAAGCTCCTAGACCAATTGTTTTTGCTCTAACCACAATGAGTAAAAAAATCCTTATTCTTAAAAATAAGAAAAACTTGAAAGATACAGAATACTATATACAAGAAGATTACCCACCAAAAATTCTGAACAAAAGAAAAGAACTAAAGGAGCAATTAAACATTGAAAGAGACAATGGAAAAAGAGCATTTTTAAAATACGACAAGCTAGTTATTTTACCTGAGGGAAACAAAAACCAGACGAAGGACAACCAGTACATACAACAAAGAAATAAGAGGAAAAATCTACCATCGCCTCAGACAACTCCGAAAGCATTGGGCTCTAGGGCTTATGAAAACCAACAAGACACAGAAGTAGAAACGAATCGCATCGCCAAGAGAAATAAGACAGGAAACTTGGAAACCATGAATATAAAACAATATTTGAATGTACAAAGTAATCAGTCAGAATAGCAATTATCAGCTCCTCCTCTATGCGAAATAAAACAGCAATCAACAAAAACAACAAGAAAAAGAACAATTACAAATACGAACTCTCTCAATACGGCTGGTCCCCGTGAGAGTAGTAGACCACAACCCTCCATAAATAACGACAACCCAGTTTTTCATAACTCTCATTATCAACAGATTAATAAATACAAAAACGACATATTAAACGTCTGCACATATAACGTAAGATCTTTGGCATCAAGTTCCAGGCAATTGGAGCTGGACCATGCATTACAAAACATTCATTGGGATGTAATAGGCTTATCTGAGGTAAAAAAAGAAGGTGTAAAAATAATAGAGAATGAGAACTACGTTTTTATGTACAATTGCGTTACAAAAGGAAAGAACGGTGTTGGAATTATGATAAGAAAAGAGCTGAAAACAAATATCATGGACTTTCAATCAATCTCAGAAAGAATTGTTAGATTGGATCTAAAGTTTGGAAACAGTACTATAAATATAATTCAATGTTATTCACCAACCGAAAATTGTGCAGATGAGGATCTGCAAAAATTCTATGACGACCTTCTCTCGGCTCTAGAGCACACAAATCGTAACTGCATCGTGATGGGTGACTTTAACGCACAAGTAGGCAAAGCGACGGCTGAAGATAGAGCTGCCATGGGTCCATGGGGATATGGAAAAAGAAGCCAACACGGAGAAATACTGATTGAATTTTGCTTGGAGAATCAGCTATATATAATGAACACACATTTTAAGAAAAACCCTAAACAAAAATGGACATGGCGCTCTCCAGATGGAAAAACATGCAATGAAATCGATTTTATTATAACGAAAACGTCAAATGTTAAAAGCATACATAATATCCAAGTGATTGAGACCTCCCATCCTACGGACCATAGAATGATTCGTGCTAAGTTAATGGTATACCGTAAGCAAAAGAAATCTAGAAAGTCATTCAAAAGAAAAGCAACAGAATTCTCACCCATTGAACGAGAGTCATTGAAGAATATTTTTACAGAGCTAACTAACACTTCAACAACCACTGGTATTCAAGAAAGCTATACAGATATAATACAAAAAATTAAAGAGAGTATTAATAAATTACTTGCCACACAACAGAATAACAAACATAAAAATATATTTACTCCAGAAGTTGAAAACCTTATTCTTGAAAGAAATAAATTAAAAGAACAAACATATAAAACAAAATCTGAAAAGGAAAGACTAAGTAATTTATACAAGAAAATAAAGAAAAAAATTGAAAAAAATTTGAACACTTATAAATTAACGATTATTGAGGAAGAATTGGAAAAACGAGGATCTGTAAAGCGAGCACATAAGCGTCTTCAAAATTCGAAACAATGGATTCCAACATTAACTAGTAAAGACGGCCAGCAGATAACGAACAGAAATAATATTTTAGAAATTGCCACCGACTTCTATAAACAACTCTACGAAATGTCTGATGCAACAGCTATTGACTCGCTAAAAAATCCATGTACCGAAGATACTGCGCCGCCGTTCTTGCAGAGTGAGATACGTAATTCTATCAAGTCGCTAAAAACGATGAAAAGTCCTGGAGAAGATGGCGTAACGAACGATGTCCTTAAGGCCATAATGGAACCCATAACTCCTGTTTTGACGAATTTATTTAATAAAATATTAGACAAAGAAGAAATTCCTAACCAATGGGAAACTTCAGTAATTACTTTACTGTATAAAAAAGGTAATCCGTCAAATATAAACAATTACAGACCAATTAGCTTACTACAATCTACCTATAAACTATTTACTCATATAATTTTGTCAAGAATAACGAAAACACTTGAATTTCATCAATCTAAAGAACAAGCCGGCTTTAGATCCTCCTTCTCTACAGTGGATCACATATTTACACTGACACAAATTGTCGAGAAATTTAATGAATACGGAAAAGAGCTCTACATAGCCTATGTCGATTATTCTAAGGCATTCGACTCTATCTCGCATGATGCACTATGGAACGCATTAAGAGAGCAAGGAGTTCACGAAAAATACATTACAATACTAAAGGAGATATATAAAGAAAGCAAAGCTATTGTGAAGTTAGAAAGGAAAGGAAAACCATTTAAAGTTAAACGTGGAGTAAGGCAGGGGGACCCCATATCGCCGAAACTATTTATAGCTCTATTGGAAAATGTTTTTAGAAAGCTTAATTGGAACAAATTTGGTATAAATATAAATGGGGAATACTTACATCACCTTCGGTTCGCAGATGATATAGTCATACTAAGCGAAAATCATAAAGACCTAGAATACATGCTGCAAACGCTTGACGAGGAGAGCCGGAGATGTGGACTTCATATGAATCCCCAAAAAACTTGCATTATGACCAATGGGCCACAGATAAACATATGCGTTCAATCTAAAAATATTGAGTACGTGGATGAATATGTCTACCTTGGCCAAAGTATCACTTTTAAGGAACAAACATTAAAAGAAGTAGAAAGACGAATTAAAAAAGCATGGAGCGCATTCTGGTCTTTAAAACACATATTTAAGTCCAACATAAGTACAACACTCAAAAAGAAGGCCCTGGATTCAATTGTGACCCCCACCCTGCTCTACGGCTGTCAGACATGGGCTATGACTAGGGAGATAATGAAGAAAATTCAAGTGTTCCAAAGAGCTACAGAAAGAAGTATGCTAGGTATAAAATTGAGAGATAAAAAACGAAATGAAAATATAAGGAAAGAAACGAAAGTTATCGATGCCGCCAAATTAGCCTGTAGTCTCAAATGGAGATGGGCAGGTCACGTGACGCGAGCCACGGATGGCAGATGGAGCGAACGGGTGCTGTACTGGCATCCGCGAAACTGTAGCAGACCCCGCGGCCGCCCTCGGCGACGCTGGAGCGACGACATCGTGCAGGTGGCGGGCAGCACATGGACGAGACTGGCCGCAGATAGACACTTATGGCGTAGTATGGAGGAGGCCTTTGCCCGTAAATGGGTGTCCCACTAAATCATCACCAACCTACTGATGCCCACTGATAGACTAAGTGATAAATCTTTTTAATATAATTTATAATGTTATCAAAGTAAATTTAGAAAATTAATATATTTAATTTATTGATCTATCTATGTATACATACAATTTTGATGTTAATTAATTTTAAGTAGGTATAATAAGGAATTTTAGTTAAATTGAATTATAATTAATAAACTGCATGTCATAAAATAATAATTTAAAATAATTAGAAAATTGAAATGTAAAAATGAATTATGCAATATTTAATATAAATAATACGTGTAATGAAATGTAAAAATGGGAAAAATAAAGGCTTTATTATTATTATTATTATTATTATTAATGAGTTCTGGAGTGGAGACCGCGGATTGGCACCCCGGACGACCTGAAGAAGATGGACGGCAGCGGCTGGATGCGGAGGGCGGAGGACCGGATGTGGTGTGTGAAGTGGAAGGCCTATATCCAGCAGTGGCCGTCTAGGGGCTGGGATGATGGAATAATGTTAGCTTTCGCTTTTTTTCCCAATCATAGAATGTTTCTTTCCAAAAAAGACTCATCATCAGCCGAAATACGTCCACTGCTGGACGAATCCCTTATAGAATGACACTTTTGGTGGGCTGTCCATTGGGGGATTTGCCATAATCACCACGCTTGGCAAGCGGATTGGTAATCGCAGTAATGATCTTAATATACACAGGAGAATACTGCTACCCGTCCCTGGTGCAGTCCCTTAGTCGCCTTGGCAACACCCACGGGAAGATTGAAGGTCGCCCTATTCCAAGCCGGGAACCACACAGCAAAAATACTCTTTCATAGATATTACACTGAATTGACAAATCTATCTTTTTGTTAACGTCCACTGCTGGCCATAGGCCTTCCCAAATGAACGCCACTGATTACATAATTAAATTAAATCCAGTTCAATTGATTGATTATGCCGTGTGGTTTCCGGTAGAGTAGAATAGGACCACTCCAACTCTTCCCGTGGATGTCGTACAAGGTGAGGGAATATATTATAAAACATCAATCAGGCCTCCCCAACCCGTCTGGCAAGCGCGGGGAGCGTAGGCCAAATCCTCCGTCTGTCCCCGGCAGATGAGAGAGGGTTGTGCTCCTGCAGTGGAGACAAAAATAACCTGATGACGATGATGATGAATTGATTGACCTAGTGATCGTTAGACTCCGCCAGAGATCGTGGGTTCGATTCCCACTGGGGACAGACAACTTTGTACAATTTGTACAAGCTGGTTTGAATGTTATATTTGTGAATTATCCTATCCCGTATAATTCCCATAGCACAGGAGAAAATCTAGTTTAGGATTAGACAAGTGTATGTATATTATGTAATATTTAATTATATTGTGTTTATTGTAATATTTTCTCACATTATTATTGAAATAGTTGTTATTATTATTAATTACTTGCTAGACAACTTAACCTCACAAATTATTATGTATTTCCCGTAGGAATGGGATATTTATTCGGAATAAAAACTATCCTATGTCCTATTCCAGGACCTAACCTATATGTGTGCCAAGTTTCATCACGATCCGTCCAGTGGTTGAAGCGTGATTGAGTAACAAGGTCATGGAATAGGACATAGGATAGTTTTTATTCCGAAAAAACATCCCATTCCTACGGGAAATACATAATAATTTGTGATGTTAAGTTGTCCACGCGGACCAAGTCGCGGGCAACAGCTAGTAAATAAATAAAATACTAAAAGTAGGAGTACCTACAGTTTATGCAAAATAAATAAAAATAAAAACTTACCACAGTTCTAAAAAATCAAAACACAAAAACTACAAAAATCAATTTTCTATCACATCACTGTCACTAGGGGAAAAACGAACACAAAAATTCACCGAAATAAAAAAATATATGGCAAAAAAAAATTGTTCTAAATACTGAACTAACTCCAGGAACTCACTAAAGTAAAAGTTATGCGACTAACGTTCAGAACCCACAAAGGTTAGTAGGAAAATGACAGCTCCGCGGTCCAAACACAGTTATTTATTACAAAACGAAGCTTTTCATAGAAAGTACTTCCTAACTTCCTATGGAACCTCGTCGCAATAAGTCTGAAGGCTGTATGTGAGATACAGTAAGTCATGTCTGTACATCGCCCCTCCCTAACGCCGCTACTGCATAGATGAGACAGTTGCTATTCCTATCTACCCAAAGGTAGTCTGGAAGCTTTTATTGATAAGACCGCCTAGATGCACAAGTGTAAGCTACTTTATTATTGTGTTTTTGTCGTGCATATATAACATACATATCATAATGCTCACGCTTTGTGCAATCTAATGTCGCAAAGTGGCTTTTTGTAGAGCAATAATGAATAATTGAATTTAATTGAAACACAGCCTTAAAAACTTAAATGTTTCACCAGCGAACACGCTATTTGGAATTTTATAACACGATTTTTTGACGACCTCCGTGGCGGTTCCAATCCTGCTAAGGGCAAATGTTCGTATGATGAATATGAATGTTTGTACCCAAGTCTTCTATATTTCATTACAGATTAATAGTCCTATGAAAACAAACGCATTTGCGTCTCGAAAACAAAATACACAATAGATGGTGTTCCTAAGTGGACTGCAAAGTTTACATGGTAATACAAACCTGTTTTTGCTGCTGGTGACCCTTTCATGTATATGTTACCGAGACGTAAATAGCGTTGGTTTTCATAGGACTATGAATCTGGAATGAAATATATGTTTATATATTTATTTAAGTATGTGTATTCGTTATCTAGTAACCATACCACAGGCTCTGCCTAGTTTGGGACTGGATAATTGGTGTGAATGTCTGAGATATTATTTATTTATTTATTTTATTTATAACAATCTTATGTATGAAATACAAAATAATGAAATTGTTAATAACTTACTTTGATAGTAGACCAATGTTGAATTTGTTTATGTACTCCTTGTAATGCCGTGTGGTTTCCGGTAGAGTAGAATACGACCACTCCAACTCTTCCCGTGGATGTCGTACAAGGCGACTGAGGGAATACATTATAAAACATCAGTCAGGCCTCCCCAACCCGTCTGGCCAGCGCGGGGAGTCAAAGTCAAAGTCAAAATCATTTATTGCATATGAGTACACTTGGTACATTTATACACGTCATTTTTTTTATCGACTACCGCTTCCTAGGTGTTAGCGCTGTGAAGAAGAAACGGCGCAACAAACTTCACGCAACACATCTTTTAAAAATCAAGTTTGCATACAAATAATAAAGATTTTGCGAAGCTGGATTAACATTAGTACCAGGCATCTTTGTCATTCAAATAATCGTTTATTTTATAATAGGCTTTCTTACAAAGTTGTTTTTTAATGTGAATCTTAAACTTTCTGTCCGTCATATTTAAGATTTCCTCTGGTAGTTTGTTGTAGAAGCGTATACATTGCCCCGTGAACGATTTGCTGACCTTACTTAGTCTTAACCCTGGTAAAACAAGTTTATTTTTATTTCTTGTATTATAATTATTATTGTCACAGTGCCTCAAAAAGAGAGATACATTTTTTCTGACATATAAAATATTATCTAAAATGAATTGACCAGCTACTGTTAATATGCTTATTTCTTTAAACTTTTCTCTTAATGAGTCTCTACAACGCAGATTATAGATTGCCCTAACTGCTCTTTTTTGCAAGATAAAAATGGTCTCTATATCTGCTGGTTGACCCCACAGTAGGATACCGTATGCCATGATACTGTGGAAGTAGCTAAAGTACACTAACCTCGCGGTAGCAACATCTGTTAATTGTCTGATTTTCCTTACGGCGTAGGCGGCAGAACTTAATCTGCCAGCTAATGAAGTTATGTGGGGCCAAATCCTCAAATCTTTATATTTATGCCATGTATTTTATTTTAAGATAGGAGAAGTGGAATAGGCGGGGGGGGGGGGGGGGGTAGGTATATACCACGTATTACTCTGAGTAACTGTATTTAAGCAAAGATAATATATTATCTAAGTTACTATGACATAGTTCTTAAGTTAAGTTAACGTCATTGTTGTTGGGTTATTATATCGATGACTCCTACGTATACTGAGTCAAGTGAAAAATGCTGATTTTACAGGAGAGCACTTCTAAAGAAAATATTGCAGCATTTTTTTGTGTGATAATTATTTAATTTTTTTTAAGTTGATTTTGTATATTTGTGAGATGCTTTTTGCGTTGTGTAACTAAACCTAACGATTTTCTTAATATTTTAGCAGATTAAGGCAGATACACCAGTTTATAATGAATATATATACAAGTAAAATGAGTCAACTATCACTTACATTCTTATACCACGGATATCTAATTTTCCTATTTTAAATTAAGTAAGATATTTTTTATGATTTCGAAGTGAGCTAATTTTTAGGTTTGTTAATACTGTATAACAGATTACTCGTTAAATTAATTAGTTTAGGATTATCTGGTACTTGACTCAGTAAACGTTGTAAAATAAATACTGTGTTTTTAAGTAAACAGTACGCGTATACTGAGTCAAAATGATTTAAGTTTGGTAATCAAGAAAAAAAAATGAAATTATAATAGTTTTTATTACATGTATAAACAGTAACTTAATAATGGTAACACTACTAAATAATAGAATGAACTTATAGAAAAGTAGGTAAGTAGGTAGGTACTAAGTACTTAATTAAGTACTCAATTGTAATTGTTTAAAATACAAAAAAATTACGATCCGTGATCAAGCACGACCATAAGGAACTTTTATAAATGAATTACAATTTCAACGATAAATAAAACTAGGAATAACACTTAAATATTATAACTACGAAAAACAATCAATTTACTTAGTAATCAAGTAACTTAATTATTAACTAATATTAATAGTGAATTTGAGTCTTATTAAGCAATAAAATGAAATTAAATAAATTGAACTTATATTTTTGAAATATAAGATCTGAACTAAACATAAAATAAACATTGTGTGACTACACTGGCTCCATTTTAAAATTATAGCAATATCACTTTGTACTTAATTATAATCACAGCATGAGGTATTGTCTGAAATAAACTCTAAAGTATCAAGTGAATATATTTTTAATCATCTTGCAAAGGTACTAGGTATGTAGTGTATTATTTTACTTAGTTTTAAAAATAATCAACAGTCTTTAATTTTAATTCACTTAGATTCAGTCTTAAAATCAACTTCAAACTTTAAAAATAACTTATAAGTTGTTAAACAGTGTTTATTTCTAAATTATGTAGTTATTATGGAATAGTTGATAGCATCAGCTATGCCATAATAACTAGATAATTTAGAAATAAACACTGTTTAACAAGACAGTTTTTCATCATAATAATTATTATGATGATGTTTATATAAAATAAAATATTAGCCTTAATATTACAATCAACAAATTCAGTCTCAAATATCAGCATCGCACAAAGATTTACTTATGTTTCAAAAAATTAGTCTGAATCACTTTCTTTACTATTACTGTTATTCACAACTAGGCTATTATAAAATAAATGGTATTCCTTGGGAATCACCTGATTCTTACATAAGTCCATAAGATCTTTATGTTTACTTTTGTCAATAGGAATGGGTTTGTCATAAGCTTTAGTTACTTTATTAAAATCAATGCACGATTCCTTTTTGTGTCTTGTTGTTTTAGAAATCTGACAATCTATCCATTTGTAAACATCATCTTTGTAGCTCGTTTTAAATAAAATTCTGTATGGATATTTCGATTCAATTTTAACTTCGCATATTTGGTTCCATTGCATTTTAGATCCGTCTCCCGTAGTTTTCCAGTTGTTAATTTGTTTTATTTGGCTTTTAAAGTCTTTAATCATGTCTTGCGAAACCTCGGTAACTTGGTATGGTTTATCATCTGTTTTAGCCCATCGAAAAGCAGAGTACCACTGATCGGGCGTATAAATTAATTTGTCTTTAGTAATTCTTTCAATTAAGGCATGCATACTGTCACCTTCATTTTGAGTATGTCCTACAACCAAAAAACGGTGACTGACATCTACTTTGAACTTCAAGCAGACAAACATGTACATAAGAAAAACCACTCGATTCCGATTTTGGCCTCCACAATTATCCGACCAGAACCTAAAATCTTTGAATCCTTTAGCCACATTAGCTTCAATAAATTGAAATACACAGCTTGCGATTTCATTTGCCCCTCTTTTAGCTGTTTGTTGGTGCCATGCATAACAGAATCCTTGTCGATATCCTAAATCAAATATCGTGAAATTATACATGGTTAGTTTACGTTTATAATAAAACGTGCTTACATTTCCATGAGGTATGTTTAAACATTTTTGAAGGTCGAATGCAGCTGTAAGAATATTTCGTTGATTCTGAGCGAATTCTTTATCTTCGTTTTTCAATTGTCTTGCTCTTTCTTTTTCTTCTAAATGATTTTTATGTTTTAGCTTTTGTGTTTCTGTTGCAGTCTTCAAATTTTCAAAAATGTGACATTCTTCACAAACATCTTTTTTAGGTTTATGAAATCCTAAATTAATATTTTTATTTATTATATCTCGATATTGGCGAACAGTAGACACTTTTGAAGAATAAATATTGGGATCGAACCACTCTTTATAAAGTTTGAACATTTTAGGGAAAGTTAGAGAACCATCCAAGTATTTTTTAGTAGAATCTTTACGTGTATAGTGAGATTCTATAGGACTAAATGCGTTAACATGGTCAATGACACTTTGTACCATATCTCCTACAATTTTTCGGGGATGATGTAAATACTTACCACGCTGATCTGGTTCAACAAAACCTTCCCCTTTCTCAAACTTTTCAAGAGCTGTATAAACGAAATTAAAACTTATGCTCAGAGTTTGTAAAAACATCTTTTTGCAAACAGTTACTTTTCTAATTTCAGTAGCATCTGGTTCAAAAATAGGTAAGCTATAGGAAATGGTATGCATTCGTCGTGATGTTGTGTTATTCTGTTTTATTTTTGGTGATTTCACTGCATATTTTGAAATAAAATCCCACTGTCTTGTATGGTCTCCAATTTCCCAAAAGGTATTAAAAATCTTTTGGCGAACTGGTTCTAATATTTTTGTGTTACATTTTTTCCGGCAGGTTCCTGAACATGGCAGTTTCAATGTCTTTTTGTTTTGCGACTTTCCATTTCTACTAGTGTATTCTAATCCTCTATTGACTATATATTTTCTTTGTTTATCTTTCCATTTCTCTACAAATAGTTCTCTTAGCCTACCTTTATCTTTCTTGATATTCGATGCTCGTCTTCGGCTCCGGCAAGTCGGCGAGCTCACCTGAGAGTCAGTTTCATCTGGTATAGACAAAGGTGTGGAAACCGCTGGACTTTCGAGATTAACATCGATAGCTTGCGGTGAAGAGCAGAATGACATGTAGGGTGATGGTAACGGAGTAATTTCACTGCAGTTTTTTAAACTTGCATTATCACTATATTCATCCTCAGATTCTTGGATTATTATATCTGGCAACTTAGGGGTACATATTGGAGAATCTTCTATAACAGAGGGCGAAGAACATTTAAAATTTTCGGAGTCAGTGTTAACCTGCTTAGTTACTGGTGAGCATTCAGGAATAACATCGGGGAAAATAGATCCATTAGATGGAATGTTATCAAAAGCAAGTAAGCTCTCGTCGTTTATATCTATGTCATTGAGTATGGAAAGTTCTTCTTGGGTATAATCTGCACTAGGGGGCAACGGCGATTCTGAAGCAAAGAAGTTAAGTATGTAAATAACATTTCAACTTGTAGATGTCAATGGATATAAGGCTCTCCCGAAATTAATTGCTCTTGCTTTTTATTGTCGCCTGTGCAGGCAGCCGGGGAGGCAAAAACGTGTATAACGTAAAGCTATTCAACAATCAAAAACTAAAAACCGCCTCTAGTATGAACTTGTAAAATGGATCAAGTCACTCTTTCTTTACAAAAGTAAACGTATACTGGTGTAACTTGAAGTTACACCAGTATACAGTGATTGCTTATAATTTTAACTTGTATACTTTGGATTACAATTTTTAAAGTAAATTAGACATAAAACAAAACTAGTTGTTTGTAAAACTACAGTTACACTTACCAATGTTTCTTTCGTATGCATCACAGTCCATATCGGTAACATTTTCGTCAGTTAGGTTTTCGCGATTCACGTTTATGTTCAATAAATTAAGAATTTTTTTCGTTCTGGAACTTAGGAAACGTTTTTCCATTTTCGACAATCACTTCAACTTCAGTTCTACATGTAAATTATAGTATTTAATGCAATAAATACAAACCAATATGAAGCGCTTGCTAAAACTCGGCCTCTCCCTACGCCGGTGCAGTGTATAGTGAGCCTGTTGGGACTTGATCCAGATACAAGTGGGCACGCGTTCCGCGTATTATGATACTTCGTACCTGACTCAGTATACATCGAAGCAACTATTGAAAAGTATTTAGTTGATTTCTTAGACATGAATTTATCTTCGTTATTTTGTAAAAAAAAAATATAAAAAAAATAGTGTTAGGTAGATAATTGTTTTTAGTAACTTATGGCATAAAAAAGTGAAAATGCCTAAATTGATAGTTGACTCAGTATACGTAGGAGCCATCGATATGTTGTTTACGACTTTGGGCGTTAATTTTATGTTGTTGGTATTTTAACTACTTGTGTGTTTTATGTGTTTCCAGATAAGGAATCAAGTTTAAAGTTGCTTACGGAGTTATGGATAGGGTCGCAGTTTCTTTTAAGGACATGATCGAAGTCAAAACACTTGTATATTTGATACACGAACATTTTGTTATCGACCACCTCTTCCTAGGTGTTACAGCAACATATTTCCAGCAACATATCTTTAAAAATCAAGTTTGTGTACTATTATAAAGATTGTGTGAAGGAATCTTTGTCATTCAAATAATTCTATGTATGTATGTAAACGCTTTATTGTACCAAAAATAACAACAACAACAATAATAAAATAGGAATTAAACTGTGTACAAAGGCGGACTTATCCCACTTAGGGATCTCTTCCAGTCAACCTTATTCTATTAGATAATAGGCCGTTTTACCGAAGGTAACGAAAATTATGTGTTTCTTAGCGACATCTCTAGTTCTTGAGTACCTACCTGAGAAAATCCTATTTTGGGATTCATCATCATCAGGATATTTTTGTCTCCACTGCAGGAGCACAACCCTCTCTCATCTGTCGGAGACAGACGGAGGATTGGGCCTACACTCCCCGCGCTGGCCTGATTGATGTTTTATAATGTATTCCCTTATTCGCCTTGTACGACATTCAAGGAAGAGTTGGAGTAGTCCTATTCTACTGTACCGGAAACCACACATAGGTTTTCGTCATGTAGTCGATATCCTCTAGGGAAATCTCGCGCTTTTTCGAGCTATATTCAAAAATGGCGCGCAGTTTTTAGCGCTCTTTTAACTCAGGTGGCAACACGAACATCAGCTTAAAAATTAAATTAAATTAAAAACCGAGTTTTTTATTCTTGATAATATTTTTCCACTTTTAATTATAGGAATGTACGCACTTTTGGCGTCACGCGGCAAGCGCCGTATTAATAAAGACAAACATGAGCAAATTTTCATTTCTTTCAACTTTCTGTTTGCAACAATTTGTTTTAAACCATATTTATGCACTACTACGTGAAAATTATGGGGGGGGGGTCTTGACAAATACTACGGGCGGTCGCCGAGGGGAGAGGGGGGTAAAAATTAAAAAAAAAAGTGTCACGTAGCTTGGGTGCGTTCCCTAACTACATCGACATTGAACCCTTTGAAGTAACGAAGAAATCATCATCAATAGAAATACGTTCACTGCTGGACATAGGCCTCCCCAGTAGGTGCTACTTTTGGTCGCCTGTACATTATGGTATTTGCCATAACCACCACGCTTGGCAGGCGGATTGGTGGTCGCAGTAATGATCTTAATATACACAGGAGAACGCTGATACCCTTCCTGGTGGTTTACCCACGGGAAGATTGGGGTGGCCTTATTCTAAGCGACTACCCGGAACGTAATGGAAACCAGTATCTCTGGCCCACTAAGCCAGTGATGTAGTGAAAGATATAAGAGATTTAAAAACAAGTCGACTAAGTTATAAAAGTGGCCCAAAATCTACGGCAGACGGGTCACGATGGCATCTCACGACTTCTTTTATCTTTCTTCTTGACTTGTGTAACGGTTTGATAACCTCTGGCCACTTTTTAAAAGTTTAGGGTTCCTTGGAATATTAGTTAAAGTTTACGTCACTTCTTTGAGATGTTAGATTATAAATTGTCTGTGTGATAACCAGGTTTTGGAATTGTCATTAGGCACGGAAGTTGTTTTTTTATTCCTGACTAGCTATGGTTGCTCCGCTCGCGTGGATTCATCATCAGGTTATTTTTGTCTTCACTACCTGCAGTTCAACCCTCTCTCATCTGCCGGAGACAGACGGAGGATTTGGCCTACACTCCCCGCGCTGGCCAGACGGGTTGGGGAGGCCTGATTGATGTTTTATAATGTATTCCCTTAGTCGCCTTGTACGACATCCACGGGAAGAGTTGCAGTGGTCCTATTCTACTCTACCGGAAACCATACGTCAACTCGCGTGGATTACAGAATTATTATTAATTATCCCGAAAAATCAGATGATTTTTCGGGATAAAAACTATCCTATGTCGTATTCGAGGACCTAACCTATATGTGTGCCAAGATTCATCCCGATCCGTCCAGTGGTTGAAGCGTGATTGAGTAACAAACATTAAAACATCCAAACTTTCGTATCCTAATAAATGTGAAAGTTTGGATGTTTGTTACTGGAATAGGACATAGGATAGTTTTTATCTTTGCTGACATGTTTTTTTTTAATAGACATTTATGAATAGACATTTCATCATCATCATCATCAGCCTGTAAGAGCCCACTGCTGGACATAGGCCTCTCCCAAGGCGCGCCACTGAACCCGATCCTCGGTTCTTCTCATCCAGTCTCTGCCAGCCGCCCTACGCAGATCGTCACTCCATCTAGCCAGGGGGCATAGACATTTATGACATTATTTATCAATTATTATATTCTGTTACCTATGTGACATTATCGACGCGAGTATCTCCCGGCAGGACAAACATCACACACAGTCACATGCAACGGATTCGCCCTTTTTATATTGTACCCTTCATTTTATTTGTGAATGTTTCGACTCTAATAATGCAATGTATACAGATGGAGATATATAGCTTAGCGCGTATGACTATAACATTATGTTTGTAAGTCGTCGCGGTGCACAGACAAACCAAGTCTGGTTTTTGTTGAACCGGAAACATGTAAATTATGGTTCTTATTGGTTAAAAAATAAACTAAAAAAAAAGCGATTCGCGAAAAGCGGGCGAAGGGAAATCGCTTTGCGATATTGGATTGCGCAAAGTGGCGATACATCGTCTCTGCCTACCCCTCTGGGACCACGGCGTGAGCATTATGTATGTATGTAAAAAAAATGTTAAAAACTCTTTTGTTACCAATAAATATGATTATGATTCCTACGGGAAATACATAATAATTTGTGATGTTAAGTTGTCCACGCGGACGAAGTCGCGGGCAACAGATAGTTTATAATATTAGTGGGATAGGTTTACGATTGACCTCAATCTCATCTGATGGCATGGGACGATGAGGCCTAAGGTGGAGCTCGCTTACGCAGAAAATGCCTATAGATTCACTCTTCCTTAAAAAAGATCCAAGTTGTACATGTCCGGAAAAACCCAAGCTGGTAGGGAGTTCCATTCCTTAGCAGTTCGCATTATGAAAGAGGAAGCAAAACGCTTCGTGCGAGAGCGTGGTATGTCTACTATATTAATTAATACAGATATTCCTTTTCGCGGGATTTTATTAACTGTTTTAATGAAAATCCCGGGGCTCTTAGCAGTAGTAATTAAAAACTGTATAATATCCAACTAAGATAATATAATTTCATATTATTTTAATATTATTTTTCTGGTAAGCGGGACTTCGTCCGCGTGGACAACTTAACATCATAAATTATTATGTATTTCCCGTAGGAATGGAATGTTTTTTTGGGATAAAAACTATCCTATGTCCTATTCCAGGATCTAACCTATATGTGTGCCAAGTTTCATCCCGATCCGTCCGGTGGTTGAAGCGTGATTGAGTAACAAACATCCAAATATCCAAACTTTCACATTTATAATATTATGAAGTAGGATTAAATGAGCGGTATGGAATGTCCATATTTATATTATTGTACTAGCTGTGCCCGCTGCTCCACTCGCGTGGACTACAGAATCCGCTCTCGCTGCCTATCCCACTTTAACTCAGACCCCCAAGCCAACCCCAACCCCAACCCCAATCCCAATCCCACTCCCGGTCCAACTGTAGTACAAACCAATCGCAATATGAATTTTATCAATATGGTATTTTTTTGTTATAATGGATTCTAATGCTTTTTAATATCTCAGGTTCTAAGTGGCGTATCAAGATGACTCATGCACCAGATTTTAAGTTAGACCACCAGCAAGATAACTGTGAAAACTGCATCAAATTTCATTCAGTAGATTTTGTGTGATGAAGTAACAAACATACATACAGACAGACAAAAATTCTAAAAACTATTATTTTGGCTTCTATTGGCCCTATAAAGACCTCATACACATTTTTCTACAATATCTTCCATGTACAGACATAGACCAGTTACAGTTTTATTATATGTACTATAAATCATATGAATATGTAGGTATAGATGAGTTTAACCATAAATGAATGACAAAAAAAATAATTAAAATCTCCGAAATAATCGCGGAATATCCATAATAACATTAATATTTCGCCACAGTACTATAATTTCGATCCTTGATCATAATAATTAAATTATTAGACTGAAAAAGTTAAGAATTATTTAATTTAATGTACTCAAAGTCCAAGTCAAAATCATTTATTGCATATGAGTACACTTGGTACATTTATATTTTTGTTATCGACTACCGCTTCCTAGGTGTTAGCGCTGTGAAGAAGAAATGGCGTAACAAACTTCACGCAACACATCTTTTAAAAATCAAGTTTGCATCCAATTAAGAAAGGTTGTGCGAAGCTGAATCAACAGTACCAGGCATCTTTGTCATTCAAATAATCGTTTATTTTATAATAGGCTTTCTTACAAAGTTGTCTTAAACTTTCTGTTTGTTATATTTAAGATTGCCTCTGGTAGTTTGTTGTAGAAGCGTATACATTGCCCCGTGAACGATTTGCTGACCTTACTTAGTCTTAACCCTGGTAAAACAAATTTATTCTTATTTCTTGTATTATAACTATTATTGTCACAGTGCCTCAAAAAGACAGATACATTTTTCTGACATATAAAATATTATCTAAAATGAATTGACCAGCTACTGTTAATATGCTTATTTCTTTAAACTTTTCTCTTAATGACTCTCTACAATGCAGATTAAAGATTGCCCTAACTGCTCTTTTTTTGCATAATAAAAATGGTCTCTATATCTGCTGCTTGACCCCACACTGAGAAAAAATAAGTAGCCCTCCTACTTATATAAGGATAAAAATATACCACTATTACATAAGTAGCCGCCTCCATTATAAATTCAGTAGCCGGCCACATTATTACGTAGTGTGGTTACTTAGTAATGTGGCCGGCTACTGAATCAGTTGTGGGCGACACCATTTATAATGGGGGCGGCTACTAATGTAATAGTGTTTTTTTTTCTCAGAGCACAGTAGGATACGGTATGTCATGATACTGTGCGGTACTATTAACTGTTTATACTTTTCGAGATACCTGTAACTGAGTATTTACACTATTCTTCTTTCAAATTATTCTACCCTCTTATTAATTAGCCGTCAGTTCGATTTTCTGTATAATTTGGGTAGTTGTTTATCGATGGTAAGACTGCTGTACTGAACATAGTCGATAGAGAGAGAGAGACAACGTTATACGTTGACAACATAAGTGCTTCTCTTTCTAACTTACAGCGTCGATCTCTCGACGCCGGTCGATAGCGCGCTGACGTAACTTTGTATCGCGGCGGGAACGCCAGCAGTTCAGTAGGGGTGCGGGAGTTCGCTTCTTTACGTAATCATCATCATCCTATTAGCCTTTAGACGCCCACTGCTGGACATAGGTCTTTACTAATGAACGCCGGCGCTTCGCCCTCCCCATTCAGCCGCTTCCAGCCTCTCACCCTGCACGTGCCCATCCGTGGTCTTCACTCCAGAACTCGTCTGCCCCAACGACCGTCGGTTCTGCGAAGGATATGATACCCGCCCGCTGGTACTTCAGCTTGCTTTCGACTACTTTACGTAGTCATCATCATCAGCCTAAATACGTCCACTGCTGGACATAGGCCTCCCCAATAGAATACCACTTTTATTAAGTTGTCCATTGGGGGATTTGCCATAATCACCACGCTTGACAGGCGGATTGGTGATCGCAGTAATGATCTAAACATACACACACAGGAGTACGCTGCTGCCCGTCCCTGGTGCAATCCCTTAGTCGAAGACACCCACGGGAAAGATAGGGGTGGCCCTATTCTAAGCCGGGAACCACACAGCTTTAAGTAGTAATATTTATCATTCTTTGGATGTACAGAACCACCAATACGCAGCAAGCTCGTGACTTAGCTAGCCACATTGATGAAAGCATCGCAATTCGGTTAAAGAGGAGTAAAGTCGATCAATAGAATCTATCCACAGTGTCGACATTTTACGGCTTCCTGTAAAACCGGAAATTGCGAAAAGTTTTCGTGTAATATTTGTGAAATTGGTTTAGTCTGTGTACGTTCCACAGTTTGGCATAGACCTTCACAAACGCGGGAGTAAATAAATAACGTACGTAACGTAGAGTAGAATAGGACCACTCCAACTCTTCCCGTGGATGTCGTACAAGACGACTGAGGGAATACATTATAAAACATCAATCAGGCCTCCCCAACCCGTCTGGCCAGCGCGGGGAGTGTAGGCCAAATCCTCCGTCTGTCTCCAGCAGATGAGAGAGGGTTGTGCTCCTGCAGTGGAGACAAAAATAACCTGATGATGATGACACATATAGGTTAGGTCCTGGAATAGGACATAGGATAGTTTTTATCCCGAAAAACATCTCATTCCTGCGGGAAATGCATAATAATTTGTGACGTTAAGTTGTCCATGCGGAAGAAGTCGCGGGCAGCAGTTAGTACATACATAAAAGCCGTGGTAGCCGGTTGGTTGTGCACTCGCCTCACGTTCATGAGGTCGTGGGTTCAAACCCCGCCCGTATCAATGAGTTTTACGAAACTTAAGTACGGTTTATTTATAATACCACAGGCTTTTCGGTGAAGGAAAACATCGCAAGGAAACCTGCATATGCCGAAGAAGAAATTCTGAGGCGTATGTGAAGTCCACCAAATTGGCTTGGGGCACTGTTGGTGGTCAGGGGTTTGGCACAAAAGATCCTGAAGGGTCGAAGTGTCGCCAGGTCTTCCTGGCCCCCTAAGAAGATAAGATAGTACATCATAATGCTCACGTCCTGGTCCCAGAGGGTAGGCAAAGACGATGTATCGCCAAACGACTTTCCTTCGTCCACTAAATTAATGTAGTGCGCGTTAGGCATATTTATGCCTACATTGTCGGTACTATCAGAGGCTCTCGCCCGTCGAGCGCTGTACGGAGTAATAACAACGCTAAGTCGAGAGCTTTAGAAACATTTTTGCTTGTATTGTCTGACAGTGGGAAGGACTAGATGATGAAAAGCGTAGGTATTTTCGTTTTACTAGGAAGTTGCGAACGTAACTATCAACTCATCTGTCGCATACTACGCTTGCCAACAATATAACGCAACCATCGAAATGTTAGCGATTTACAGAAGGAGTGGGGCGTACCGTCGTGAACACGGCTCTCTTAGGGTCTCCCCACACTTATCGACGCAGAATCGGCCATAAGGAGAAACTTCATCATCTAATAAATAAAATCGTAAACATCGCGTGTCTGTAGTTGAAGATATTTGCAAAAAAAAATTGAGGGGTCTAAGGATAAGTAATAGACCACATTTCAATCATTTTTGGAATTTTTGTCTGTTTGTCTGTTTATCTGTTTGAGTGAGGGGGCGGAAGCTGAAGCGAAAGCGAAAGCGGTAGAGGGAGAGAGGGAGCGGGAGCGGTAGCCGGAGCGAGAGCGGGAGCGGAAGCGGAAGTGGGAGCAGGAGAGGAAGCGGGAGCGGAAGCGGAAGCGGGAGTGGGAGCGGATTCTGTAGTTCACGCAAGCGGAGCCGCGGGCACAGCTAGTAACGAAATAAGGGAACGACACGGCGGATGTCGCATCGCGTCGACCGAGCCGAAGCTCACGGCGTCGTTAAAACCCTTATTCCGTCAAGATAACGTCAGAAACAGCTTAGCGCGTCAAAAACAGCTTTATTTCACCCGAAGCTTAGTTGAATACCGCCGACACACAAACGCTTTGCCTGAAATAATAAATTAATAAAAATTTGAAACCTACATTTTTCATAGATACTTAACAATTTTTTTTTATTGATAAAAGCAAATAGATGTACATCGTTGTATATCTAATCTTGTAACGAAACCAAAATTAAGGTTTATCTGTAGAAGACGGGCGACGGAAAGACACTTTGCGACATATATTGCTCAAAGTGGAGATAAATCGTCTCTGCC
The DNA here is from genome assembly GCA_947086405.1 of Esperia sulphurella. Lineage (NCBI taxonomy): Eukaryota > Metazoa > Arthropoda > Insecta > Lepidoptera > Oecophoridae > Esperia > Esperia sulphurella. Next base: position 9,002,004 of record OX352282.1, read on the forward strand.
TACCCCTCTGGGACCAAGGTGTGAGCATTATGTATGTATGTATAGCATATATCGCACATGAAACTATAGACCGTCAGAACTCAAAAAATGCAGTGTTGAGTTTTTAATACCAAAAAAAAAACGTACTGGATTTCCTCTATCTTTGTTTTTCATTACGTAAACAGATAGTCTTACTAAATATGAATCTGACTAAATGAATAAAAACATTTACTGTGGCACTTTATAATTTTATTAAACTTTCAACTCGTGTTTTCTCAAAACATGCTTTTTTGAGTTATGACGGTTTATGATTTCATATGCGATATATACAACATCATGTCAGCCCCTAGAAGTCCACTGCTGGACATAGGCCTTCCCCAATGAACGCCACCACACCCGGTCCTCCGCCCTCCGCATCCAGCCGCTACCGGCCAACTTCTTTAGGTCGTCGGTCCACGGTCTGGCGGAGGGGCGTCCTACCCTTCGAGTCCCTCCGATCCGCGGTCTCCACTCCATAACCCGTCTGCCCCAACGGCCGTCGGTTCTGCGGCATATGTGGCCCGCCCACTGCCACTTCAGCTTACTAATCCTTTCGACTATGTCGGTGAGTTTCGTTCTTCGTCGGATCTCCTCATTACGAATCATATCTTTCAAAGAAACCCCGAGCATAGCCCTCTCCATAGCCCGCTGAGCGACTTGGAACTTGTGGATCAGGCCCACCGTCAGTGTCCACGTTATATACAACATATAACTAAGGTACATTTCGGATAACGATGTACCTATCGTGCAGTACAGGAGCCATGTGGTTCCCGGCTTAGAATAGAGCCATCCTCAATCTTCCCGTGGATATCGTCAAGGCGTCATGGTCATTATATGAAATCCTCCAATGGACAGCCTGCCATAGGTTTTTGGGAAGGTAACGATATAGTTAGGTAGGAACAATTTCGATAGGGAAGCTGACAGAAGAATCCAGTTAGGCTGGGCAGTATTCGGAAGACTGCGTCAAGTCGCCCATTCCACAATTTTTAAAGACAAAAGTATTTAATCAGTGCGTCCTGCCGGTCATGATTACCGCGCGGAAACGTGGACACTGACGGTGGGCCTGATACACAAATTCCAGGTCGCCCAGCGAGCTATAGAGAGGGCTATGCTCGTGGTTTCTTTGAAGGATATGATTCGTAATGAAGAGATCCGACGAAGAATGAAGGTAACCGACTTAGCCGAGAGGATTAGCAAGCTGAAGTGCAGTGGGCGGGCCACATCTGTCGCAGAACCGACGGCCGATGTGGCAGACGAGTTCTGGAGTGGAGACCGCGGATCGGCACGCGCAGGGTGGGACGCCCCGCCGCCAGATGGTCCGACGACCTGAAGAAGGTGGCCCGAAGGGGTTGGAAGCGGAGGGCGGAGGACCGGGTGTGGTGGCGTTCATTGGGGAAGGCCTATGTCCAACAGTAGACGTCTAAGGGCTTGTATGATGATGATGTGTTCAGCAGTGGACGTATTTCGGCTGATGATGATAGATTTCCAACACAATTTCCGAGCGTTTAAGCGTTTTTGCCATGCCTACTATTGGCACTACTATACGAAGTAGCCTTCTGCTACTCCGTCACAGCTCACTGCGTCACAAAGCCGCTAATACGTCCGTGGTGTTCAAACTAGGTGGCCAGGCTTATCTTGGCCACACCAAACCCCCCAACCCCCCAACCTGACCAGTCTGGTCATCGTTTCATTGCTACACTCCCATTTGCTAGAGGGGAAGTGGGAACTCTCTTCCTACTTTCACTCTTTACTTCTTTAATTTAATTTGTCTGGGGCCCAAGGTAGCGTAAATTTATTACCTGGGACTTGCCCTACCTTCACTGGTAGGTGTTATGTGTAAGCGTACCTCCGTTGATCCTCGCTTAGAGGATTTGCGGGGGGAGCAGGCGTGGAGGTGGGAAACTGATGATGATAGATGCAGTAGCCGGACAGGCTGGTGCGCCTCTAGTGGTAGTAGGTGATCAAATATGTTCGCTTGTGTGGACTGCCGGGGTGTCTCGCCAGGTTCCCTTCTCGCTGGTAACAGCTAGGATAGTCTTGAAGAAAGTAGAATAGTTTGTCGTTTTGCGTTTCGTTCTACACTGATTATAATCACCATAACACTCGGGAGACGGTTATGTAAGAGCCCAGTTAACGCGAGCTAAACCCCGTACAAACAAAGATAATATTTAAATTACTGTTTATTCGATACTGTGTAGTACGTGGGCTTAGATCGAATGCATGTGGCTTGAGCGTGGTTAGAAGATAGGAGTACGCTCGAACTACAGAATCCGCCCCCGTTCCCACTTCCGCTCCCGTTCTCCTCCCACTTCTACTTCCACTCCCACTCAGACTCGAGACTCTCAATATCCCAATCCCAACCCCAACCTCAACCCCACCCCTATCCCCAAAAACTAAATTTCACTCAATCCATACGCGTCCCGCCGTTCGCCGCGCCGCGGCCGTTGACCTCGCCCATATGATGAACATACTCGTACGTTCGAGAAATAATGCATTTTCTTATCAAAATTTTCGTAAAAAAAAGATGTTTTTAACATGAATGATTTCTATATGTGATACTGAGTTACTGGAAGAAATATTAACAGTCGTTTTATTATCATCCGATATAATGGCTTCTAGAAAATTTTATTTTATTAATATCTTAGGTTCTAAGTGGCGTATCAAGATGAAACATGCACCAGGTTTTAAGTTAGACCACCAGCAAGACAACTGTGAAAACTGGATCAAATTTCATTCAGTAGTTTTTGCGTTATGCGGTAACAAACATACATACATACATACAGACAGACAAAAATTAGTATTTCGAGTAGCTTTTTTGTAGGACTATTTAAGATAAACATTTCCATCATGCATTACATATGTGTAACTCTAGCGGTTTTGGCAGCGCACGCCAGAATAGCTCGCAGATGGTAGATTATTTCCTACTTACTTGATATTTTGGACAATTCACACAATATCTTTATAAATTGTAGCCTATGTGTTATTCGGATGTATAAGCTATATTATTGTAAAGTTTCATTAAAATCCATTCAGTAGTTTTTACGTGAAAGAGTAACAAACATCCATCCATACTTACAAACTTTCGCGTTTATAATATTAGTAGGATTACAAACTATGGAGATGCGTCATTCCTGATATGGAACCCGGAGCTCTAACCGTAGTTCTTGACAAAATCAGTTGTCGGCATTCACAGTTTTTGACTGAATTCACCGCATGGTGACTGCGGAAATCGTATTTAAATATTATAAATACGTATTTGGATTTCAAAATGATATTAAAAGCGACGTATTTGTGTTGTATTTAATATAATTTACGTGGTTAAATATCATTTACAATGGAGCACTCGCGGCCACCCGCAGAATTAATAGGGACGTCTGTCTATGGTTCCGTAAAGCGATGGATGTAGTAATACATACTATTTGTTTTATCTAGAGATTCTTCCAGCGATAATTGTGCCGTCTGCGATGAAATAAAGACTAAATGCTACCTCGAGTCAAGTCCCACGTTTCAGTGGAAAGTTTGTTAAAATCGGTTCAGTAGTTTTTACGTGATGCGTGCACAAACTAACAGATAAACAGAGAGACAAAAATGATCGGAATGTGTTCTATTTTATACTTACCCTTGGACCATCAATATTTTTTTCAATGTAAGATACGTGAAGTTTACGTTTTTATTTACTAGAAACTTGCACTGATCATAATGTACCTACCCGCGTATATGTAATATCTTCCTTTGTACATCTTTGTGTTTTTGATCTATTATTTTGTTTGTACTGTAATTTTGTCGTTAGTTTTCTGTTATCTCTTAATACCTTATTTAAGTATATTTACTATCTATTAAGTTTGTGAAATGTTATTGCTATTTATAAGTGGGGACTTGTAATCAGCATTTTTAGGGTTCCGTAGCCAAATGGCAAAAACGGAACCCTTATGGATTCGTCATGTCTGTCTGTCTGTCTGTCTGTCTGTCCGTCCGTATGTCACAGCCACTTTATTCCGAAACTATAAGAACTATATTGTTGAAACTTGGTAAGTAGATGTATTCTGTGAACCGCATTAAGATTTTCATACAAAAATAGAAAAAAAATCAAAAATTTTGGGGGTCCCCATACTTAGAACTAAAACTCAAAAATTTTTTTTTCATCAAACCCATACGTGTGGGGTATCTATGGATAGGTCTTCAAAAATGATATTAAGGTTTCTAATATCATTTTTTTCTAAACTGAATAGTTTGCGCGAGAGAATCTTCCAAAGTTGTAAAATGTGTGTCCCCCCCCCTGTAACTTCTAAAATAAAGGAATGATAAAACTAAAAAAAATATATGATGTACATTGCCATGCAAACTTCCACTTAAAATTGGTTTGAACAAGATCTAGTAAGTAGTTTTTTTTTAATACGTCATAAATCGTAAACCACAATAATATTATTAAAACATCGATCAAAGTTACAACGAACTACTATAACTTTTATATTATGTTACTTGCTGGTACGGAACCCTTCATGGGCGAGTCCGACTCGCACTTGGCCGCTTTTTTTTTTATATTTGCGTTATTATTTATTTTGTAATTTGCCTGTAAGACTTCCTCAAAGTAAATAAATAAATAAAATAATAAATCTAATAAATAAAATCGTAAACATCGCGTGTCTGTACATTAAAGATATTTGCAAACAAAAATTGAGGGGTCTCAGTTAAGTGATAGAACACATTTCAATCATTTTTGGAATTTTTATTTCATCGCAATCGGCCAACTCATTCAAAAGTTATAGACATTTTTAGTTTTCAAATACATTAGTAGGTAAGGTTAGTTAGGTTAGGTTAGTACTTATGCACATAATACTATTTCCGTACTATTCAGATTGTGATGAGTTTGGATTACATTTGGAGCTGCGAGTGGGAATTGGAGTGGGCGTGGGCGTGGGAGTGGGAGTGGGAGTGGGAAAAAGGGATTGGGTGTGGGAGCGGAAGCGGAAGCGGGAGGGGAGCGGGAGCGGGAACGGGACCGGAGCGGAAGCGGAAGCGGGAGTGGTAATGGGAGCGGCTTCTGTAGTTCACGCGAGCGGAGCCCGGGCACAGCTAGTAAATAATAAATGTGCAGACATATTCTTAAGCCTAAGGGTACATTTACTGTAGTACAGTCTCTTCCAGTGCTCTCTACGTCGCCTTCATGTTGTTATGCAGCATCACGTCTGCCCTCTAAACTGCTCAGTATCTTTACGATGCGCCTTCGCGGGGTTATTTTTGTGTATGTTTATGTACACGGCATGTGTACGGAACTGTTTGCTTTGTGTCCGACGCCCGCGGACGGGGGATACGTACAAACTGTCCGATCGTAACAAAGGCTTACTTAAAACCCAAATCGGTACTAAGAGTGAAAATAAAAGTTATTTTTTCAATTTTTGCGAGTCATGAGTTCGCAGAACTCATGGGGCATGTCCATATTTGTATTTTATTTTCACCAAATCCACAGAACTTAAAAAAAACAGTATTATTCTAATTTATAGATGAGGTATAGGTTTCCGGTAGAGTAGAATAGGACCACTCCAACTCTCCCCGTGGATGTCGTACAAGGCGACTGAGGGAATACATTATAAAACATCAATCAGTCTGGCCAGCGCGGGGAGTGTGGGCCAAATCCTCCGTCTGTCTCCGGCAGATGAGAGAGGGTTGTGCTCCTGCAGTGGAGACAAAAATAACCTGATGATGATGATGACGCCCAATAACGGATTTGCTATGTCTTTCATATTTTCCTTCTGAATGGTTGCCTGGAAGAGATCGCTTTAAGCGATAAGGCCGTCTTTGTACACTTTCCATAAATGACCTCATGAACGTGAGGAGAGGTAACCAACGGGCTACCACGGCTCTCTAATATAACTTACTTGCCTGTTATAATCAGCGGTAAATATTGTGCCGAAAAGCACCGTAAACTTTTACCTAGTCCGGTAAATGCATAAACTTTACGTCACGGAGCAACAAAAAAGATTCTCTTGCAGGAAAATGCATTCCACCTCCAGTGCAGCAGTTAAAAAGTTATTTTTGCAGTCACACGGAAAGGCGTAAAGCTCGGGAAGCGGCTAACTCTCGGATCACCTCAGAAGACCGGAGCCTAATAACTTTAAACCTTCAGAAATCCTGCTGGGACCACTATTCTGAAAGACTTTATATACAACATCGAAACGATAATTTAACAAGGAGATTCGGTCGCATGATCTGAAAATTATAGATAGATAACTGTTGCTATCCTTGTCACACAGTATTATGAAGATAAGGACAAAACGCTGTCAAACTTAGTTTAGCGCTGTCAAATTTTAAATGTGTACCTTCAGAATCAGGCCCAATAGATAGATAGATAAACTCTTTATTGCAGACAAATTAAGAATAACAATAGGTACGGATGCCGTGTGGTTTCCGGTAGAATAGGACCACTCCAATTCTTCCCGTGGATGTCGTACAAGGCGACTGAGGGAATACATTATAAAACATCAATCAGGCCTCCCCAACCCGTCTGGCCAGCGCGGGGAGTGTAGGCCAAATCCTCCGTCTGTCTCCGGCAGATGAGAGAGGGTTGCGCTCCTGCAGTGGAGACAGAAATAACCTGATGATGATGATGAAAATATTTTAAAATTAGTAACTGACTTACTATTTCTTGTTTCCAGAATACACCCTCACCTCCGAAACAAGCTGTGCATACAAACCGAGGCAGCGACTTTAATATATGCACTTTACGCCTCGACTGTACTCCAGTAGTAGGTACCTACGAGCGAGGCACCGGCTGCATATAAATCTGTATGTGTTTATTGCCACTACGAAATACTAAAGCTAGAGAACTCTGGAATGCCATTTGTATTGAATACGAGTTGCTTTTTCGGTAACAGATTTTTTTTTCGGTACCATTCATCATATCAGCCCCTAGAAGTCCACTGCTGGACATAGGCCTTCCCCAATGAACGCCACCACACCCGGTCCTCTGCCCTCCGCATCCAGCCGCTTCCGGCCACCTTCTTTAGGTCGTCGGTCCATCTGGCGGCGGGGCGTCCCACCCTGCGAGTGCCGTCGGTTCTGCGGCATATGTGGCCCGCCCACTGCCACTTCAGCTTGCTAATCCTTTCGGCTATGTCGGTGACTTTCTTTCTTCGTCGGATCTCCTCGTTACGAATCATATCCTTCAAAGAAACCCCGAGCATAGCCCTCACCATAGCTCGCTGAGCGACTTGAAACTTGTGGATCAGGCCCACCGTCAGTGTCCACGTTTCTGCACCGTAGGTCATGACAGGCAGGACGCACTGATTAAAGACTTTTGTCTTTAAATATTGTGGAATAGGCGACGTGAAGACTTGACTCAGTTTTCCAAATGCTGCCCAGCCCAACTGGATTCTTCTGTCAGCTTCTCTCTCAAAATTGTTTCTACCCAGATGTATTATCTGTCCTATGTAGACGTACTCCTGAACAACCATTACCGGTACCATTACCGAAATATAAGTGTTGCGTTAGATCGATTTTACCAGAATAAAAAGCATCTCATGTGTTAATGGGCTCGTTTATGTTTATGTAATATGTATTTTCAAACTTTATTAAAAGTAGGTAATACGCGCGCGGCTAAATAATCTTGAGATTTTTGGTATTCCGGAGCGGAAATCTGAAAATTTGACAGAACTAATGCTGGACCTGTCTAAATGTCTTAATGTACCCCTTGCGAAGGATGACATCGAGTTTATCACGCGAATTCCTACTCGAGCAACAAGAACTCCTGCCGTTCCGAAATCAATAGTTGTTAAACTTAAGTCGCCAAACGTCAAGGACCAAATTCTGAGTGCTGCTAGAAAACAACGTGGAGCCACCACAACTGACCTAAGCATCGCAGGTGACAAGAAAAACATCTACGTCAATGAACACTTGACAGTTGAAAATAAGGCACTGCTCAAAGCCACAAGAAATAAATGCCAGGAGTCGGGGTTTCGCAACCCCTGGACAAGGAATGCAAAAATATATATAAGGATATCCGACAAACAACCGGCCAAGCGAATCTACAGTATGGAACAATTGAACACACAGTTCAACCAATTGTCATAATCACAATATTTAGTTCATTGCATGTTATATCTGTCCTGCAGGGCTTATTGTGTTATTTGTCTCGATTATGTTTTACCTCAATGTACGTACCTATGCAGTCGTCATCTGCGCTTAGCATTCACACCTTACTAGCACTACACACACACAACAAAATCATCTCACCTACACTTGTAACACATACACACTCTTATATAATAGTGACACATTGTTTGGTTTGTTATCGCCTCTCTAAATTTATTACAAATGACCATAATTTTAATTTTAACGTCACGGGAATCTCTAGCGAACCCGTACACTATCAGTTAACCCCTATACTTATAGTCTATAATTTATTAAGGTCCAATGGCTCTTAAGGTTTATTTACAAAATTCCCGTAGCATTCGTGGCAAAACCATTGCCTTTACTCAGGGATTACTATTACATGATTACGACGTCGTAGCAATTTGTGAAACGTGGCTCCTGGACGGTGTCAGCGACACAGAAGTTAGTGACAGTCGGTACGAGGTGCATAGGCGCGACCGACCGGTAGTAGGCTCACTGCGGGCGCGCGGAGGGCGCGTGCGGGCCGTGGGCGGCGGCGTCATGCTGCTGACGCGCCGCGATCTCGGCGCGCGCGCGCTGCCGCTGCCGCCCGCGGCTGCATACGATATGGTACACGTGGTTGTTGGAGCGAGCGCGCTGCGCGCTGCCCGCGACCTACATATCGTTTGTGCTTACTTGACCGGCTCTGTCTCCGCCGCGACACACGATTCGTATCTTCAGCATATCGCGCAATATTTAAGTGACCATATCGAACGTAGCCCTAACGCTGACTACCTAGTATTGGGAGATTTCAACTTGCCCGATGTCGAGTGGCGTATTAAACCAAACAAGCAGTTCTTGTTGCCCCATGGTGTGTCAAATGATGCACAATTATCGTTTTTAGACTCATTGTCATTCTCCGGCCTTGATCAATACAATTCAGTAGCAAACAACAATAATCACTATCTTGAGCTAGTTTTCAGCACTACCTATGTGAACGTAAAACGATGTACTCTCCCATTGACACGCGAGGACATGCCTCATCATCCTGCTCTTGAATTGGAACTACCGAACGTACGATTATCTTTGCTTAGGGAACCTCAGGCTCTCGTGTATAATTTTAAAAAGGCTGATTATGTTGCTATCGGTGAGCATATCTCGTCAGTAGCCTGGACTGAGGAGCTCCGTGATGGTACAGTGGATAATGCAGTTTTATTATTTAACACTAAAATTAAACAAATAATCGAGCAACATGTACCTCATTTCACAGGAAAAGGGTCTAAATATCCACGATGGTATTCCAAACCGCTTATCAATATAATTAAAGAAAAAACTAAATTCCACAGGCGCTGGAAAAAATACGGGAACCAATTAGACTATGTCAGCTTTGCATTGTTGAGACAGCGTCAAAAAGAAATACAAAAAGAATGCTGGGATAGGTACACGAGTAGCTGCGAGGAGACAATTGTTAAAAATCCGAAACATTTTTGGAGTTATACGAAATCATTGCGCAAGGACGCAGGTGTACCAGTACGCATCACTTATGGCTTACACCAGGCATGCGGCGGTGAGGAGGTCTGTGAAATATTCCTAAAGTACTTTAAATCTGTATACGCAAGCTCCTCCCTGGCCCCACCTCAATCTCCTTCAAATAACAACTCTGGTCAGTACTACCCAATCAGCTCAATCGGCAACGTCGAAATTTCGCGCGATATTGTTATAAGGTATCTTAAAAAACTAGACCGAAACAAGGGAGCGGGCAGTGACGGTATACCGCCTCATTTCGTTGCCTCTTGTGCGGATGAACTTTCAATGCCTCTGACACAAATTTTCCAGCGTTCCATATCAGAGGGCACTTTTCCTGTAAAATGGAAGGAAGCTTATGTGACTCCAGTACATAAGAGTGGTTCTAAACAGTGTGCAGAAAATTATAGACCGGTGTCTATATTATCAGTATTTGGCAAGGTGTTCGAGTCGATAGTATTTGATCAGCTGTACCCTGTCGCGGGTGCTCACATACCTGTCACCCAGCACGGCTTCATGCGCCGAAGATCTACGGTGACCAACTTAGCAGTTTTTACCAATTATGTTGCGAAGCACATGGACAAGGGCCTTCAGGTGGACGCGGTGTACACTGATTATGCTAAATGTTTTGACAGAATCAATCATGACGTATTACTAGCAAAATTGTCTGCAGTCGGAGTTCACGGTGACCTCCTAAGGTGGCTTGAGTCGTACCTTAGTAATCGGTCCCAGGCTGTAAGAATAGGTTCGTACAAATCAAATTTTTCTTTCATTCCTTCAGGTGTACCCCAGGGGTCGCTTTTGGGTCCTCTTCTTTTTAATATTTACCTACATGACATCGAATCGTGCTTCGCTAACTCGGGTGTCCTAATGTATGCTGATGATAAGAAGATTTATCTTGCTATACGTGATGAAACGGACTGTGAAAGACTTCAGTGTGACCTAAATCGGCTTTCTGGGTACTGCTTTCGTAACTGCTTGGATCTAAATGTCAAGAAATGTCAAGTAATAACTTTTAGTCGTAAACACAACATCATACGTTTCAACTACAAACTGAATGGCACAGTCATTCCTAGGGTAAACGTGATAAGAGATCTTGGCGTTATATTGGACAATAAATTTTTATTTACTTATCATTACGACAACATTACTCAGAGGGCGGGAAAGATGCTTGGCTTTATTTACAGAGCGGCAAAACCTTTTAAAAATACTAGTACTCTGAAGACTCTGTACTTTGCATACGTCAGGAGCATTATGGAGTATGCCTCGCCAATATGGTCTCCAGCCTACGTGACACATAAGGAGCAATTAGAATCCATTCAAAAAAAATTCATAAGAAGACTCAACTGGCGTTCTAAAACACAACACATTGCTTACAGAAACAGTCTCATAAACCATCATATACTGTCCTTGGAGGACAGACGTATAGTTTCCGATTTGAAGCTGCTTTTTGACACTGTAAACAGTGTTTTTGACTGTCAAGATTTAACGACGCAGGTCGGCCTGAGGGCGAACGCCGTTCGCACCAGACACCCTCGCACCTTCCACACCGGCTCCGTTCACACAAATTACGCCCAAAACGCCGTACTACATAGGATAGTACTGACTTACGACACTAGGTTCGGGGACGCAGACACATTCTTTCTCAGCCGTGGTCAGTTTATCACATTTATAATTAAAAAAATATTTAGTATCGATTAAAGAGTTCTGTGTTACCATTTTAATATACTACATTTCCACACATACGTTCAATACCATCAACATGCACACACACTCTCTTACACCTACTCACACACATTCACACTTTCACACACACACATTTTAATTTACACTTCATACACGATTATTAATTTATTCATTTGTAATTTTCAATTTTTAATTTTTTAATTGTCGATTTTTAATTTACTAATTAGATATTTTGTATAAATTTAATTTCAATTTAATTTATTTTAATATCTACTCACATACAAAATTTAATATTATCTATAATTATCATTATTCGAATTTCCTTTTTTTTGTATACATTTTTGATTTGTAATAAGTTGAACCTCATTATTGGCTTAATATGTTTATAATTTTAACTTGTAATGTAATTGATATGCTGTGAAGTTTACTCAATAAAATAAAAAAAAAAAAAAAAAAAATATTTCTTTATCAAATTTGGTACTAAACGCATTATACTTGTCCTTTCGGTCACTCTAAGGTTGACTGGTAGAGATCACTAAGTGGGATAAGTCCGCCTTTGTACACAATTTTATTCAATTCCTATTTTATTATTGCTGTTGTTGTTATTTTTGGTACAATAAAGCGTTTATATTTCATTCCAGATTAATAGTCCTATGAAAACAAACGCATTTGCGTCTCGAAAACAAAATACACAATAGATGGTGTTCCTAAGTGGACCGCAAAGTTTACTTGGTAATACAAACCTATTTTTGCTGCTGGTGACCCTTTCATGTATATGTTACCGAGACGTAAATAGCGTTGGTTTTCATAGGACTATTAATCTGGAATGAAATATACATACATACATACATAATTTGCAGTTTAAGCTATCTATCACTAGCTGTTGCCCGCGACTTCGTCTGCGTGGACAACTTAATATCGCAAATTATTATGTATTTCCCGTAGGAATGGGAGGTTTTTCGTTATAAAAACTATCCTATGTCCTATTCCAGGGCCTAACCTATATGTGTGCCAAGTTTCATGACGATCCGTCCAGTGGTTGAAGCGTGATTGAGTAACAGACATCCGGATATCCAAATTTTCACATTTATAATATTAGTAGGATTATGGGAAATCGCGTTTTTCTTTCAGACAACCTTATTTCATTCGGAGACTAGACGGATACAAGCACTAAACATAGTCCAACCATTTCGATGTGATATGTGTGAAGTTGAAGCCTTACATGCTTACCCTATGCAACTGTATATATATTTCATTCCAGATTAATAGTCCTATGAAAACAAACGCATTTGCGTCTCGAAAACAAAATACACAATAGATGGTGTTCCTAAGTGGACTGCAAAGTTTACATGGTAATACAAACCTGTTTTTGCTGCTGGTGACCCTTTCATGTATATGTTACCGAGACGTAAATAGCGTTGGTTTTCATAGGACTATTAATCTGGAATGAAATATAGTATATTACGTACGGTATATGTATTGTATTATAAACTATATATGTATGCATAGGTATGTATTTAAGTATATTTGTATGTAAATTCAATTGTGTAATATTATTACTAAGTATTTATCATGTTCTAAAATTATACATTTCTCTTCTTTGTTATAGAAAATGTTGTTATAGAAAATTCGGTAAATTTAATACGGTAGTTTTTGAAAAATATATATTTCTTTTATTCTACCTGCAATACTCTGTCGCTATGTCTTTCTTATTTTCCTTCTGAAAGGTTGCCTGGAAGAGATCGCTTTAAGGCGATAAGGCCTTTGTACACTTTCCAAAAATCTGTACCTATTTTATTGTTATCCTTAATTTGTGTGCAATAAAGAGTTTATCTATCTATATATCTATCTGTGCTATGCTATATTGGTTGTTCCTTACTTTAGAAAGATGGTTGTACTACGTAGTATTATTAAGTATTCTATGGTTGTACTCTACGAGTGTAGAGTCAAACTCCTCTAAGCGAGGATCTACACGCTAACACATAACACCTACCAGTGAAGGTAGGGCGAGTCCCAAGGACTGAATCCCCAGGTATATTAAGTTAAAGGTTTAAAGAGTCCAAGTAGGAAAATATTACGTTGGGGCAGACGAGTTCTGGAGTGGAGCCCTGCCCCGCCGCGCCGGGAGGTGGACCGAAGAAGGTGACTGGAAGCGGAGGGCGAAGGACCGCGTGTGATGGCTTCTTTGAGGAAGGTTTATGTCCAGCAGTGGACATCTAAGGTCTGATGTATGCATGTAAGAAAAGTCAAAAGTCAAAGTCAAAATCATTTATTGCATATGAGTACACTTGGTACATTTATACACGTCATTTTTTTATCGACTACCGCTTCCTAGGTGTTAGCGCTGTGAAGAAGAAACGGCGCAACAAACTTCACACAACACATCTTTTAAAAATCAAGTTTGCATACAATTAATAAAGATTTTGCGAAGCTGAATTAACATTAGTACCAGGCATCTTTGTCATTCAAATAATCGTTTATTTTATAATAGACTTTCTTACAAAGTTGTTTTTTAATGTGAAGCTTAAACTTTCTGTCCGTCATATTTAAGATTTCCTCAGGTAGTTTGAGCGTATACATTGCCCCGTGAACGATTTGCTGACCTTACTTAGTCTTAACCCTGGTAAAACAAGTTTATTTTTATTTTATATCTTGTATCTATTATCTATTTTTGTATCTATTTTATATCTTGTAAGAAAAATCTTTATTCGATTTTAATCTTTGTATAGAAGAATTTGTTTATTTACACAACCCTGCCCTCATGGCCGTTTTAACTGAAACTTAATTAAAATCCAAGTTAATCCAAACTTAAATTCGGTATGGTTAAGGAATTCCGTTAATTACGAGTGGAAGATAATCTCAGTTTAAGTTGAAACCCGAGTTAGTTCGGATTAAGGGCCTTCATTAGAGGCACTTGGGGGTCGGTTGCTATGGCAACGCGAACTATGATTAGCTTACGAGGTTTAAAATGAACTGTATTGGTTTTGCAGTCCCAGTTAATTAAAGATTTTTAATTTAATATAAATCACATGTCGACCTAACACTAGAGGATGTCTTTAAAACACTGAACTTGAGGGGACGGGGCATAAGAATAAACGGCGAGCACATCTCACACCTTCGATTTGCAGACGACATAGTTGTGATGGCAGAGTCGCTCCAGTATCTGGAAGAAATGCTGACAAGCCTCAACTGCTCTTCCAGACGAGTAGGTCTTAGGATGAACGTAGACAAGACGAAAGTCATGTCCAACTCACACGTCGACCTAAGACCGGTCATCGTCGACAATGTCAATGTCGAAGTTGTTCAGGAGTACTTCAAGGACAAACAATATGGGTAGGAACCATTTCGATAGGGAAGCTGACAGAAGAATCTAGCTGGGCTGGGCAGCATTTGGTAAATTTAAGTCTTCACCTATTCCACAATGTTTAAAGACATCGTCAGGTTATTTTTGTCTCCACTGCAGGAGCACAACCCTCTCTCATCTGCCGGAGACAGACGGAGGATTTGGCCTACACTCCCCGCGCTGGCCAGACGGGTTGGGGAGGCCTGATTGATGTTTTATAATGTATTCCCTTAGTCGCCTTGTACGACATCCACGGGAAGAGTTGGAGTGGTCCTATTCTACTCTACCGAAAACCACACAGAATGTTTAAAGACAAAAGTCTTTAATCAGTGCGTCATGCCTGTCACTCCAGTGTCACTGTTATGTCCAGCAGTGAACATCTAAGGGCTGATATGACGATGAATTATAAATCTTTTCTGAGCACAAGTTTCTCTCTAATTCATGTGTCTCTCTTTCTACATACATTCATTCATTCATAATGCGCATGCCTTATTTCCACGATGTATCGCCACTTTGCGCAATCTATTGTCGCAAAGCGGCTTTCCTTCTCCCGCTTTTCGCCCCGTGTTACCCCTTGACATGATGTGTTGCGAACAGCATCGCCGCCTTGTTGAGGTACCACGACTAGCTAGGGAAATAATGGTCCACCTCATCAAAGCCCCGCATGATTCGGTAACCCACTAATATTATAAATGCGGAAGTTTATAATAATAATTTATTTCGTTTTTCATAACAATTCTTACAACTCATAATACAATTAGTACATAAAGTATTTCAGAAACTAACAGATACATCTAGACCTCACACTAGGGTACCCTGTATTGTGCGGCTACACTCTTTGCATTTGATTTAGCAATGTGTTTGGATCTTTTGAGTTTGGATGTTTGTTACTCAATCACGCTTCAACTGGACGGATCGGGATGAAACTTGGCACACATATAGGTTAGGTCCTGGAATAGGACACAGGATAGTTTTTATCCCGAAAACATATCTAATTTCTACGGGAAACCAAGTAAATCGTGTGAACAGGTCCATATGAATCGATATTAATGTCATTTTTGAGGTTTTTAAGGACCTTGATTACGAGTATGATATCTATTTTGAAATTCAAGATGGGGCGAAGTCGCGGGCAAAAGCTAGTTATAAATAAATCCTAATTAAGTTTGGATAATATCATTGGTTTGTACGTACGTAATCATTCCGTGTGGTTTTCAGTAGAGTAGAATAGGACCACTCTTCCCGTGGATGTCGTACAAGGCGACTAAGGGAATACATTATAAAACATCAATCAGGCCTCCCCAACCCGTCTGGCCAGCGCGGGGAGTGTAGGCCAAATCCTCCGTCTGTCTCCGGCAGATGAGAGAGGGTTGTGCTCCTGCAGTGGAGACAAAAATAACCTGATGATGATGATTGGTACATACCGTGGTATTGTACCAGGAGCTCATGAACGCGAGGCGAGTGCACAACCAACCAGCCTGTTTGAGGAGTATGGTACTCATATTCTCTCCTACGCTCTCGACAACAGTTTGTCAACTTGAGCGTCGAAAGCCAGCGTATTTCGTTAAAAAGTCCCATGTCTGTCTAGTTGGCTTAACTTTAAACGATGTGTTGCTGGAAGTTCTCGAACTGCTTCTTCTTCAAAAGCGCAGTGTACATCGTATAGAAATAGCGGGTTCATTTTTTTCGTGAAATATCCCATTAAAAAATATGTTGGTCAAAGAAGTGTAATTATGTCGAGGCTACTATATATTAGCCAACGATCTCTATGTACTACTAGATGGAGCGTTCCAAACAATCGCTCTGTTCCACGCAAGTAGCCACAACTCTTTCTATTCACAATGAAACTTGTGCAGTTACTACGCAGAACATTTAATTATTTACTAAATATTGACATTATTTAACCTTAGCGTCAATAATTAAATGTTCTGCGTAGTAACTGCACAAGTTTAATTGTGAATGTGAAAGAGTTGTGGCTACTTGCGTGGAACAGAGCGATTGTTTGGAACGCTCCATCTAGTAGTACATAGAGATCGTTGCGTGTTACCTTTCTCGTAAAATCTGATTTTCGGGTCCAAAGTAGTACAAAATTCAAGGTGAAGCGTGGTGTGATCAGAATTCAAGTAAGTGCCTTAGTTTAAAATGTCCGAGCTGGAGTGACATCATTTCAGCTCGGACTTCAATACCCCCCTGTAACTTTTGATCTGTTTAAGTATAAAATCTGAAAATCGAGTACAAAATAGTACGTTATGAGTACTAAATCCTGCCAGGGTCAGATGACTGAAATTCGACTTTGAGCTGGAGTGACGCACTCGTCCCCCTTGGCCACCAACCAGGAACTTTTAGCCTTGGTCGTTTTTTTTTGTCAGTCTGACGGACACGCTCGGCGAGACATTACATCCAAAAATATTATAAATGCGCAGTAAAGTGATGCAAATCTTATAGTGACGTGTTATTTCATAGTTAGTTTTATCGAAAATCATAATTATTGGAAAATAAAAACAGTGTAATCCATCTATGTTAAATACCTTGATTGTCTATACACAGTGCAACCAAAAAGTTACCTACCTCATTTGGCTGGATTATCGCTAATTCATTCGAAGCGTTAAATTCTTCGTCAGTCATCGTAATTAGACAGTGACAACGCTCTATGCGAAAGCAGTGCAACAATAGTAACACGACGTTTGTGGACGGAAATTACTCTTCCCTCGCGAAAATTGGTTGAACGTGATTTCGTATTTTTTATTCCAAAGATGTTACCGTCTGTTATATTTCGTTCCAGAACATTCAATAGACGTAAAACAGAATTTATTATCCATTCTATTACTAAAAGGACAATGTGGGATAGCGAATCCCATAGATACTATCTATCTGCAATGTTTTATCCCTTAAAAAAGGAAAAAGAAAGGCTAGCATTAATTTACGTGAAGAAAAAAAGGCATTAGTAAACTGAACCCATTTGAGGAGGACTTACGGCTTAAATGTCCGGCGATTTGTTCAGGGACACTTTAATTCTATTGCCTCAGATTAAATGACGCGGAAAAATTAAGTAGAGCTTAAGTGACGCTTGAATAAAAGGTGATGTGATTCATTTATGGTAGGTTGTTTTCGGTTGGGTAGAGATTGGCTTTTTATACCAGATTGAATCCTACCACTTTAGCCTTCTGTAGAAAGAGCTGTTCTCGGAGTTTCTCTACGGGACAGGATCCGAAATGAGGTGATCCGCCAGAGAACTAAAGTCTTCGACATAGCTCAAGAAATTGGCTCGTTGAAGTGACAATTACGAGTGAAGACCGCGACTGGGCAAGCGTAGTGTGGGACGCCCCCTGGCTAGATGGAGCGACGATATAACATGACATTGGGCCCGATTCTGAAGCCACAACTTTAAAATTAGGCAGCACTAAAATGATCGCTATCTCTGTCACACAGTAAACTCAATAAACCCAATAACTCAGTACTTAATAAACTCGAGCGTCTACAAAATCTAGCCCTTCACTTTATTTTCGGTCTACGGAAATTCGACCACGTATCTGAATTCCGCTCGAAGTTAAAATGGCTCCCTATCCGTCTTCGCCGAAATGTGCACATCCTATCCTTTCTTTACAAGATACTGAAAAATCCTTCTGCTCCCGAATACCTCGGTTCCCGTTTCCATGACCTAGACGTGACTGCGTCACCAACTTGCACTTTTTGCCCCCTCGCTATTAGTGACTTGTCTCACACCCTGTAAGGTTGGCTGGAAGAGATCTCTTTTAGAGATAAGCTCGCCTTTGTACACAATATTTAGTTAATACGATCTCTAATATAGATCTCTATTAGAGATCGTTGATTTATAGTATTATGAAGATAAAGACGAAACTAATTTTAATTTGATTTATTTTAAATGTGTGCCTTTGGAATCGGGCTTATTGTAATATTATACTTGTAACTATAGGAAAGCTTAAATAAAAATATCTGCTACTTGGCCCCACAGTAGGATACCATATGCCATGATACTTTGGAAGTTGCTAAAGTGCACTAAACTCGCGGTAGCACCATCAGTTAATTGTCTAATTTTCCTTACGGCGTAGGCGGCAGAACTTAGTCAGCCAGCTAGTGAAGTTATGTGGGGTCCCCATTGTAGAGACGAATCTATAGTTATACCCAGGAACACAGTACTTTTAATAAATTCTAGTGTGTCATTAGATTCATATTAGGTATGAATTTCATATTTATTATTCATATTTATGTTGTCGGCCCCGTAGCCTAGTCGGTAGTACACCTGCCTGCGAAGCTCGGAGTCGCGGGTTCGAATCCCGCCCAGGGCAAACACTCGTGTGATAAGCACTTGTGTTTGCCTTGTGACTGGATGTTATATATTATGTATCTATGTATGTATATCAGCTGTCTGATACCCATATTACAGGCTCTGCTTAGTTTGGGATCAGGTGGCCGTGTGTGAAATGTCCCCACATATTTATTTATATTTATTATTTGTTGTTATTCATACAAATTCTTACATTTGGTAGGGAGAATTTAAAATATTTAGTTGTCTTTGAATTTAATGCAATCAACAGTTTGTAATTGTTCTCTCGAATTAATTACTGCATGCTGTAAGGTAGATGACAGAGCCTATTATGCAAATATAATAATAATAATAATTTATTTATTTCTCACACATTGTACAAACATTTCTAAATTACAATAATTAAAACAATTCAAGTCTAGTTTCAATAATTAAAATAATTTAAAATTTGAAACTAAGTATAAACTAAAATAATTCAAAATTAGCTTCAATAAGTAATTAATCATCACTCTGACTTTTAAACTAAGTATAAACTTGTGGCTTAAAAGTCAAATATAGTAATACATTCGAATTAGAATTTTTTATTGACCGAATTCATGTGATTGCAAACTTTGGGAGAATCTATGCCTTTAAAGAATATCCAATTATACTCAAATCGTTACTTTGTGCAATGTAGACATAATGCTTTTCACGGAGTAGCATCCAGTCGGTGGCAGAAGAGAGTAGAGCTAGAAAATAGCTTTAATCAGAATTACAGCTCACAGAGCAAATCTAATTTCGGAAACGCGCCGAGCGACTTCCGCAAAATGCGGTTTGCCGAACAAACGGGTTGGTGATGCGAGAGTGAAGTGTCGATATCGATAAAATTACGTTGGGGTACTATGATGATGATGACGATATTCCTTATTTGCACGTACCTTAACTAAATATAATTATTAAATGTTGTGTACAAAGGCTTATCTTATAAATAAAATCGTAAACTTCGCGTGTCTGTACATTGAAGATATTTGCAAAAAAAAAAATTGGGGGGTCTAAGGATAAGCAACAGGACACATTTCGATCATTTTTGAAATTTTTGTCTGTTTGTCTGTTTGTCTGTTTGTCTGTTTATCTGTTTGTCTGTTTGTCTGTGAGTTTGTGCACGCATCACTTAAAAACGACTGAACGGACTTTGATGGACTTTTCACAGAAACATGGGACTTAATTTGGTGTAACATATAGGCTTTATTTCATTGCAATCGGTGCAGTCAATCAAAAGTTATGCGAATTTATAGTTTCCGAAAACTCGCATTCCCTGCCACGAATGTAGTAGGGTGTAAATGTTCGACTGAATTCGTGAGCGGTAGCGGGAGCGGGTATGGTACCAGTGTAATTTGAGTGTTTGAACTTTTGACTGAGTTACCCGATTACGATGAATTTGTGGTATACGTATGCAACAAAGTAATGTTGGTCGGAATTTGGATTGCGATAAATTAATTACGAGGACTACATTTGGAGAGACGAAGGAAAGAGGTTTGAGGGGTGGGTTGAGGGGAGAGCTCAGGGGAGGTTTGAGAGGAGGGACCTGGACGAGGACGTGGACGTGGACCTGAACCTGGACCTGGACCTGGGCCTGGACCTGGACGTGGACCTGAACCTGAACCTGGACCTGGCCCTGGACCTGGACCTGGGCCTGGGCCTGGACCTGGACCTGGACCTGGACCTGGACCTGGACCTGGACCTGGACCTGGACCTGGACCTGGACCTGGACCTGGAGTGGGATAGGGAACGAAAGTGGGAATGGGAGCGGATCCTGTAGTCCACGCGAGCGGAGCCGCGGGCACAGCTAGTCTAAAATAAAGATATTAAAAAAAAGCGCGTAACAAACATCCAAACATCCAAATATCCAAAAATCCAAACTTTCGCATTTATAATATTAGTAGGCAATAGGATTACTACAAACTATCTCTATGTACTACTAGATGGAGCGTTCCAAACAAGTAGCCACAACTCTTTCACATTCACTCTGAAACTTGTGCAGTTACTACTCAGAACATTTAATTATTTACTAAATATTGACATTATTTAATCGTAGCGTCAATATTTAGTAATAATTAAATGTTCTGCGTAGTAACTGCATAAGTATCATTGTGAATGTGAAAGAGTTAGTAACAAAAACAATTGTTAGTAACAACAACCATTTTTTTACACCCAAATTATTTATTCAAAGAGATAATAGTAACAAGAACCATTTGCATACTTATTTCCAGCAGTACGTATAGTATAGTATAACGTATGTGACGTGAGAACTAGAATTGAAGTACCTACTTTAATTCAAGTTCTCACGTCACACACATTATACTTACTATAAAATCTACAATAAACTAGCTAGCCAAGGGGAGAGTCCTGGTACCAAGTTTAGACTCAAGTATCATTTAACTATTCCTTATCAATCAACAAACCATTTCGTGTCCAAAAAATCTTTAAGTATATAAATTTACTTGGTACTGAATATAAATAATAAATTAAAATATCGACAGTGTGCTTGCCCATCACTAGTTCCAGTGTAAAGAGACGAGCTCACATCTCCAAACCGGCGTCGGTTAGGAATTTGACTTGTAGTAAACCTAATATTACGCCTTCTGGAGTCGGTTGGGATTTTGAATCCGTGCGAATAACCATCGGTCTTCGGGCGTCTTTAGAGTCCAGCTATATCTGCATAAAAGTGCATTGATCCCAACGATCTCTATGTACTACCAGATGGAGTGTTCCAAACAATCGCTCTGTTCCACGCAACTAGTCACAACTCTTTCACATTCACTTTGAAACTTGTGCAGTTACTACTCAGAACATTTATTTATTTACTCAATATTGACATTATTTAACCGTAGCGTCAATATTTAGTAATAATTAAATGTTCTGCGTAGTAACTGCACAAGTTTCAAAGTGAATGAGAAAGAGTTGTGACTACTTGCGTGGAACAGAGCGATTGTTTGGATCGCTCCATCTGGTAGTACATAGAGATCGTTGAGTGACCCCATCAACTAATAATGAATAAAACGCGCAGCGCAGTAGGTAATGTCAGTGACTGTTTTGTATGACAAGCGGTAAGAATCGCATACACGACTTCTTGCTAAAGGTGGGGTCAATGTATTTGTTTGCAGATATAGCTTGCACGTAATAGTATCGTATGAGAAAGTATCTGAAAAACTCATTTTTTAAACAAAGATAGGTATAACGACCTGATCTTATGACCTGAAGAAGGTGGCCGGAAGCGGCAGGATGCGGAGGGCAGAGGCCCGTGTGTGTCCAGCAGTGGACGTATAAGCTGATATGATAATGATAATGGCATAAACAGCCATGTTAATAACAGATCAAAAGTGAACGATAGAAGTGCAGGCAATATTTTTTTTTTATTTCGTTCATAATTGAACATGCATCCATTATATATTCTTTATTGCACATCTTAAAACTAAATACAGTAATAAATGGTGTGTACAAAGGTGAGCTTATCTCTGAAAGAGATCTCTTCCAGCCAACCTTACAGGGTGTGAGACAAGGCAGTAGAGCGAGGGGGCAAAATAAGTGGATAATAGACTACATAATAACTAAATACCTGAACTATATATATATAATACATAATAAACATACATAAATACATACATACCATATTATACTAAGTGAGACAGATAGTGCTCTTTTAGTTTAGTTTTAAAGGATGTCTAAATGGAGGATGAATAAATAAATATGTGGGGACATTTTCACACACGGCCACCTGATCCCAAACTAGGCAGAGCCTGTAATAAGGGTATCAGACAGCTGATATACATACATAAATACATAATATAATATATAAATAACATCCAGTCACAAAGCAAACACAAGTGCTCATCGCACGAATGTTTGCCCTGGGCGGGATTCTAATACTATCTCGAATGACCGAAAGAAGATTTTATTTAAGCATCTGGAATCAATTTCAAATCACTAATCAAAGCTGTAGCCCAGTCTGCACGGGCCCATCATAACCTAATATAATAATCTTTTGAAACTGTACAATGATAATATTTAAGCTTATTCAAATTATAAGGGTTCTGTTTGACGAGGTTCCGTTCCAATTAAATAGTTTCTACTGAGTTTAAAGGCTGTATATAAACAATTAAAATGCTTCTTAGTGTTAGCGCTGTGAAGAAGAAACGGCGCAACAAACTTTAAGCAACACATCTTTTAAAATGGAGTTTGTATACAATATTATAAAGGCTGTGCCCGCGGCTCCACTCGCGTGAACTACAGAATCCGCATTTTTTTTATTAAATTTTTCGTAAAATAGAGATGTTTTTTTCATGAATGATTTCAAAATGTGATACTGAGTTACTGGAAGAAATATTCAAAGTCATTTTATTATCATCCGATATAATGGCTTCTAGAAAAATTTACTTTATTAATATCTCAAGTTCTAAGTGGCGTATCAAGATGAAATATGCACCAGATTTTAAGTTAGACTACCAGCAAGACAACTGTGAAAACTGCATCACATTTCATTTAGTAGTTTTGGCGTGATGAGCTGATGAGGTAACAAACATACGTACAGAAAGACAGACAGACAGACAAAAATTCTAAAAACATTTATTTTCGCTTCTATTGGCCCTATAAAGACCCCTCATACAAATTTTTCTACAATATCTCCCATGTACAGACATAGACCAGTTATAGTTTTTATATAAGTATAGATGTGCGAAGCTGAAGCAACATTAGTACCAGGCATCTTTGTTATACAAATAGTCATTTTATGATAGGCTTTTTTACAAAGCAGGTTTTGATTTCTGTCCGTTATATTTTAGATTTCCTCTGGTAGTTTGTTGTGGAAGCGTCTATATTGCCCCGTTACATTTAGTTTAAATTTTATGTTGACATAAACAATGTACATTATTCATTCATATCAGCATTCAGATGTCCACAGCTGGACATAGGCCTTCCCCAGTGAACGCCACCACACCAGGTCCTCCGCCCTCCGCATCCAGCCGCTTCCGGCCACCTTCTTCAGGTCGATTATTCATCTGGCGACGTAGTGTAATCGACTGATCCGCGGTCGTCCATAACTAGTCTTCCTCAACAGCCGTCGACAGTGTAGACCGCTCACTGGCACTTGAGCTTGTTAATCCTTTCCACTATCGCTCTTAGTCGGATCTCCTCATTACGAATCATATCTCTCAAATAACATCCGAGCATAGCCCACTCCATACCTCGCTGAGGGACTTGAAACTTGTGTATTAGGCCCAACGTCAGTGTCCACATTTCCGCGCCGTAGGTCATGATAGGCAAGACGCGCTGATTAAAGACTATTGTCTTTATTCATTCGATTCATCATCAGGTTATTTTTATCTCCACTGCAGGAGCACAACCCTCTCTCATCTGCCGGAGACAGGCGGAGGATTTGGCCTACACTCCCCGCGCTGGCCAGACGGGTTGGGGAGGCCTGATTGATGTTTTATAATGTATTCCCTCAGTCGCCTTGTACGACATCCACGGGAAGAGTTGGAGTGGTCCTATTCTACTCTACCGGAAACCACACGGCAAATTGTCTTTATACTCCTGAACAACTTCGATATTGACATTGTCATCGATCACCGGGCTTAGGTAGACGTGTGAGTTGGACATGACTTTCGTCTTGTCCACGTTCATCCTAAGACCTACTCGTCTCGAAGAGCAGTTGAGGCTGTTCAGCATTTCCTTGAGATCCTGCAATAACTTTGCCATTACAACTATGTCGTCTGCAAATCGAAGGTGTGAGATGTGCTCGCCGTTTATACTTATGCCCCGTCCCCTCCAGTTCAGTGTTTAAAAGACATCCTCCAGTGCGCTGGTAAACAGTTTTCAAGACATCTAAATGCTTATAGAAGTAAGAGTATACGAGTATGTGTATATATTTACTTATGCACTACTCATCACATAAATATGGCACTGGAACTTAAACTCTGGCATAGAGAAGCAAAAGACCAATTTGCGACGGAAATTAAAAAGCTCTCGGTTCACAATAAAACAAAGATGGCCGCGTGCAATTACAACCTCGACCGAGTGTTAAGTGTCCACAAAGTAGCGAGAATAAAGAGAGAAACTACACGGCTTGATACGATTTTTATTATTCACGTGGAGTTTACTAACTTACACCACAATGGGCTCGATTCTGAAGGCACAAAGTTACAATTTGACACCACTAAAACTGTTGCTATCCTTGTCACACAGTATTATGAAGATAAAGACGAAACCAATTTTAGTGCTGTCAAATTTGCCTTCAGAATCGGGCCTATGTTTATGTAATTTTCTCTGATACATTTCCCGTAGTTACCTAGTTCGTCATTTTCGCTAATTACTCATTTTCCTTTGTGAATTAAAATGTATTCATCATCATCGGCCGAAACACGTCCACTGCTGAACATGGCTTATGTTCAGCAGTGGACGTATGGTGGTTTATCCACTGGAGGATTTGCGAACTCCTGACATACCTCACTAGCCTCAGATTCATCTAGCTTTTCATGCTTCTCCCCTTATTAAAAAACCCCCGCTTCATCGACCCCACGTACTACGAGCATCTGCCCGCAGATCTACGTAACGAAGCCTACGACGAAACGTTTAGTAGACGACTGAAAAACCTTTTGTTGGAAAATGAATATTATTCCATTATCGAATTTTCTAACAATAAAATTCAAATTCATAAAACTTTATTGCGATACACAGGTGTTAGTGGTAGTATATTTGCATAATGGGCTCTGTGATCTGCCTTGGAGCATGCAATAATTATTACTATTTCTAGTGTACATAAGAAACCGCAAAAAATCTTATTCATCTAATTATTACAATTTATTATTGATAAAATTATTATAAATGTATTAGGTAATTTTCTCATCACTCCCACACATCTTCTTCTTCTCTGTCGTTCCCTCACTGCTGAGGATCGCGACCGTATAAAATGCGCCTCCACGCATAGCGGTCATTGGCCAGCCGCACTGCTTCATATAAGGATCCGCCAGCCACCCTCCTCACCGGGTCTGACCACCTCGTCGGAGCTCGTCCTCGGGTGGAACTCCCACACATACAAGTCAGTAATTATGTATTAAGAACGCTATTATATTCCTCCATACTGTAAATTTTTTTATCAATTAAATAGAGTTGCAATCTTTTTTAAATTGTTCAATATCTGTACGCCGTATTTGGAAAGGCAGTCTGTTATATATTGTAGGCGCCTGTCTAAACAAACTGTTGCGGTATAGCGTGGTTTTTGATGGTCCTAGGACCAACTTATCGTTACGTCTTAGGCTTGTTACATTTACAAACAAATTTGGATTGCGGCGAACAAACATGCATGTTTCGTATATGTACATTGACATTAATGTAAGAATTTTCAATTGCTTGAAATGGTTTCTGCAGCTGTTAGTCCGTTTTAAATAAGTGGACCCTCTGACTATTAATTTAAGTTGTGGTCATTTAATACAAAGTGTATTTTGAAATTTAATTTTATACCGACATAGATAGTATGTTATATATATTGACATTGTTTTAAATTGTTGACAATGTATTTTTTTTTATATATAAATTTATTTTACGACGAACCCTTTCACCATATTAGAATGACATGTCAAATTGAAATAAATGAATCTA
Organism: Esperia sulphurella; assembly: GCA_947086405.1. NCBI lineage: Eukaryota > Metazoa > Arthropoda > Insecta > Lepidoptera > Oecophoridae > Esperia > Esperia sulphurella. The sequence goes on from OX352282.1 coordinate 9,028,577, forward strand.
ATCTAGTCTTTTCACTGTCTCACCCAGTCTTTTTGAGGACGTTATTAATTGAATTTAAAGGCTACGTCTAGCAGTGGACGTGAGCAAAATGACGGCGATGATTTGAAGTGTAAAGATTGAAACTTCATTTCTGCTGTTTCTGAAGACGATACGACTACAAAGGGTCGAGTGAGATTAGGGTTACCAGACGTCAGGTTCTTTCCTGACATGCCAATTTAGGCACCTGTCAGGATTCCAGCCGGACTTTGAACATGGCAGGTTTTTTTGGATTATCTAGGTATTAGTAAAATCTTAATATCAGTTTTATTTATTAGCAGGAAATCCATCCAATATACACAAAATAAACAAAAATAAATGTAGTAGCCTAAAAATCAGCAATTTTCAATAAAAAAATTAAAAGTCGAATATCTCGAAAAGGGTTAAGTTTAGGGTAGGGTGTTTCATAGTGAAATAAGTCAGAAATGATGGGTGCTCCACACCCTTAAGGGATCTAGCACGACTTTTCCTGTAACCCTGTATATCGCACAGTGCCGTCACGCCTCACTCATTTAAATCGCTTACATTTCATTGTATGCGTTATATTGTTACTGTGTCAGTTCTATCGTTACGCACTAATCATCAATGTATGCATACGTACACTAACATACGTTCAAATAGGTTCAGATTAACTCCCTGCGTCCCGCGCTCACCCCCGGACGTGCCATCGTGAATCTATAACTACCTACGAATGTCGCACCGTGCGCGCTTTAGTAAAATGTCAGGACTTTTGTCAGGAGTTTTTATTTTCACTTTTGGTAACCCTAAGTGAGATCGCCTCGAACTCGATAGTGTCGTGGGTGTCATACAAGTACAAATATTTGTTCGTTAGCTTCTGCACTGTGCACGTGTTTGCTATTTGTACCGTCTGGACCATGCAGCTATCGATGTGTATCTACTGTTACGTTTATACGTGCCTGAAATGCATGTATTTTATAACTAGCCGACGCCCTGAGAGTCCGCTCGCGTTTGAAGTTGACCTTCCCTTATATTTATGTCAAATCATCCTGTCTTAGAAATTGCCTACATACGTCTAATAAATACGTTTTCATCATCAACCTGCAAGCGTTCACTGCTGGACACAGGCCTCTTCCGAGGCTTGCCACTGACTCGACGTGGCGCGTATCCATAAAAGGAAAATGCCCTAACGCCACGCTGGGCAGGCGGGATGGTATTTAGACCGGATCAGATTTTGTAGATGGTTATACCGCCATCTTCAGTGCCTCGTCAGTTCATCAGCAGGGTGCTGATGAGGTCGACAGTTGGAGTGGTTAGCTGTTTTTCCACCCCCTTCAACCCCCTTTGTCTTTCATATGTATAAAAATATAGACTTATAAGTAAGTCATCAGGAACATAAGCCTCAACAATAGAATGACACTTTTGGTGGGCTGTCCATTGAGGGATTTGTCATAACCACCACGCTTGGCAGGCGGATTGGTGATCGCAGTAACGATCTTAATATACACAGGAGAAAGCTGATACCCGTTCCTGGTGCGATCAATTAGTCGCCTTGACGACACCCGCGGGATTATTGGGGGTGGTCGGAAACCATAATCATTATCAGGTTATTTTTGTCTCCACTGCAGGAGCACAACCCTCTCTCATCTGCCGGAGACAGACGGAGGATTTGGCCTACACTCCCCGCGCTGGCCAGACGTGTTGGGGAGGCCTGATTGATGTTTTATAATGTATTCCCTCAGTCGCCTTGTACGACATCCACGGGAAGAGTTGGAGTGGTCCTACTCTAGGTACTCTACCGGAAACCACACGGCGGAAACCATCACTCCTACTATTATGTATACGTATACACTAGTCTGCCGAAACCTGTGAGTTCTGCGATGGATGCCTGCCTCCCGCATTGCACTTTAGAAATAAATAATTCATGAACACTTTTCTGCAATAAGCGGTGGCTTTTGGCACGTATGAGTGTAGTTGGTACTCTCCCTCTATCCGGGAAGTGAGTGCGAAACCTTGTCCGGACGCTGACTTGGGAGTTATGGAATCATTAAGCGAATAGTCTTGGGAAATGCTTTTAATAATGAATTTAACAATACAATATACTTTATTTCACAAATAATAGAAATACGGTTTGCAGAAGTTCGACCACATCGTTGGCCTAGTGGTTTGGTCATTGGACTCGAGAGCCAGAGGTCAAGTGTTCGATTCCCACTGGGGGCATGACTGGGGGCATAACTGAATTATTTAGTAATCCAATCAAACACTGGTGATTCGATCAAAATTAAAGGTAAACTTCCATTACACGGATCGGATACAGTTGCGTTATTTATAGGATTAGTGATGTAGGGTTCCATATTGTTTATCAGACAACGAAAACCCTTTTATTGTATAAATAATCTATTTACTAGCCAAAGCCAGCTTCGTGAATTTGATTAGCGGACATTTCAAACAGCGTCAAATGTTTTTTGGCCCACGATTCATGACGCATTATGATCATCATCAGCCGAAATACGTCCACTGCTGTACTTAGACCGGACAGGTATTTTGTAGACGGTTATACCGGCATCTGTCGATCTTCAGTGCCTCGTCAGTTCATCAGCAGGGTGTACCACGTGTTGGTGAGGTTGACAGTTTTAGTGGTCAGCTGTTTTTCCACCCCCTTTAACCCCCTTTGTTTTTCATATGTATAAAATTATACTTATGAGTAAGTCATCAGGAACATAAGCCTCAACAAATAGAATGACAGTTTTGGTGGGCTGTCCATTTGGGGGTTTGTCATAATCACCACGCTTGGCAGGCGGATTGGTGATCGCAATAATGATCCAGGAGAACTGATGCCCGTCTCTGGTGCAACCCCTTAGCCGCCTTAACGATACCTATAGATAGGGGGGAATTAAATTCTAGATGACATTTCATCTAGAATTTACTAAGCATGTTATATCGATCTTGTGTTATTCAAATCTTTATTATAAAAAAAAATTGCTATAGCCTTTAAAAAAATTGTAAAGAAAAGTTAATACAACAAAATTTTAAAATGCTTTTTACCTGAAGTATAAAACACCAAAGGCCGCTGGATTCAGCGTTGAAACTCCTGAAACAAGCGCTAAAAGCGCCAAGCTGCTGCTTCTGTGTCTACGCGAGCCCCTAAAAGAACCCGTTGGATGAAAACAGTATAAATCGCGGAGGCAATAAGGGCGCCATAATCCGACGCCGTTTTCTAAGGGGAATCAAGAAAAAAACATTTTCAGATACAAATCACCTGCTCTTTGTTAGGGCTAGGGATGTACTCGCTACGTAAACTTTATTTCATATTATCGATGAATAATATAACTGTTTTGCATTATAATAAAACAATTATTATGTGTCGGATAAAACACACAGCGTTGAGGTGAAGAAGCGGTCTGTGAACATAGCCACAAAGGTGTAGACTTCTCTGGTTTTTTCATAATAAATCCCACTAATATTATAAATGCGAAAGTTTGGATGTTTGTTACATAATCACGCTTCAACCACTAGACGAATCGGAATGAAACTTGGCACACATATAGGTTAGGTCCTGGAATAGGACATAGAATAATTTTCTAATAATGAAAAACATCTCATTCCTACAGGAAACCAAATTAATAGTTAAAAGCACTGAAGGTGTGTTAATATCGAAACCTACGAGGACGAAGTCACGGGTAAATGCTAGTTCCTCATATATATAATATCAAATATACATGTATGTATGTATGTGTATATATTCTATGTAAGTTTATGTATTTATATAGTATTGTTTCTTATGTATAGTACATGCATGTATGCCCTTTCACGAAGTTTTATCTGTCGCTGGTAGACTGGCAGAAATCTCTTAAAGAGATAAGCATTACCATTTATACATGTCATTTTATTTTTCCTTACTTTTATTGTTTTTTAAGTTTTTTTTCTTTTGTGTGTACAATAAATTGTTAAATAAATAAATTTCATAGTTTAATATTAAGACATCGTTATCTTTGCTTGTTTTGACAGCAGTATCTCGCCGTAATTACAGTTTAAATCCCTCTCAATGTAACCTTTTTTCATACCCACCCACATATTTATTTTATTCATACCCGCTCCTGTCATTGCCCTCTCCCTCTGACAGAATAGATGGACAGTATAGCATGGTGCGCTTCGTGTCGCGGAGTTTGACTGTATTAAACCTATAAATTCAAAAGTCAAAATCATTTATTGCATATGAGTACACTTGGTATATTTATACATACATAATGCTCATGCCTTGGTCTCAGAGGACTAGGCAGAGACGATGTATCGCCACTTTGCGCAATCTAATGTCGCAAAGTGGCTTTCCTTCGTCCGCTTTTCGCCTCGTGATACCCCTTGACGTGATGTCTTGCGAACAACATCGTCACACATTTATCTACGTAATTTTTTTACCGACTACTGCTTTCTAGGTGTTAGCGCTGTGAAGAAGAAACGGCGCAACAAACTTCACGAAAAATATCTTTTTAAATCAAGTTTGCATACAATTAGGTATATAAAGATTGTGCGAAGCTGAATCAACATTGGTACCAGGCATCTTTGTCACTCAAATAATCGTTTATTTTATAATAGGTTTTCTTACAAAGTTGTTTATTAATGTGAATCTTAGACTTTCTGTCTGTCATATTTAAGATTTCCTCCGGTAGTTTGTTGTAGAAGCGTATACGATAAGTATAAACGTTATACGTATAAAGTGTCTACATATATGCATAATGCTCACGCCTTGATCCCAGAGGGGTAGGCAGAGACGATGTATCGCCACTTTGCGCAATGTAATATTGCAAAGTGGCTTTCCTTCGTCCGCTTTTCGCCCCGTGATACCCTTTGACGTGATGTGTTGCGAACAACATCGCCGCCTTGTTGAGGTACCACGATTAGCTAGGGAAATAATTGTTCATCTCATCAGAGCCCCGCGTGATTCGGTAAGGCTAATACTGCCCGGAGTTCACCCAGCTCCGGGATGTCGGCACGCTTACGACCAGGCTAGACCTGGACACGCATCCATCGGCACGGCAGACCTTGAACTGGCGGACGGGACAGGGCGAGAAACACAGGAAGTGGGGGTATGGGTAAGGAGTATAGGTTAGGAATGGGATATCGCTATTACAGAAGGATAGTAGCGATAACGAAAGCGAATTGTTAAAAAGAAATAAATTCCATACGCTAAGTTAATAACTAACCAAACAAAACATCGACAAATCTATCGACTCGCCCCATCCCTAATCCCAGGTAGACGCACGTAGCTGACGCGGCGCGTAGATCGCCAAATTGCCATCTATTTATTATCGGCAGTCATTCAACCTGTGTCGACATGTGTACGGGACTTTATATACGAACACCACGTGAATACTGATGGCGTGTGTACTGAGCCTTAGTTTATGACCACCTCTTTCAATATAGGGAGGTGTAACCTTGAATATTGGGTAGGAAATGAATAATATCTGGTTTTATTGAAAATCTGGGTATGCCTTATCCTGACCATAGACAGAACAAATTTCGAATAGTTCAGCCGTTTAAAAGTTATAGGGGAATGTTGGTCGCCAGCGAGAATAAGGCTTATTACGGCATGATCACCTAATACTCCGGGACCACAGTATATAGCGAGCTACTGATTTAGTAGTAGTTTTTGGCAGAATTTGACGTCAAAAAGAGAATAATGTATTAAAATTTTGAAAATAAATATTTTGATTTTGATTTTGAAGTTCATTAATAACGTGAATCAGTCGAGCTTACTCGCGAAAAATCAGATGTGGTCGGTCCTTCGTTTAAAAGTTTCATGGCATTGAATGATCCCCATACAATATGGTACAATGATATGCCTATCAGCAGACGTCTGCAAGAAAAAAAACGTAAGTTCGCGACTGATTATAGAGAATTCCTTCTCGGGAACCGTGACTTGCCCTGAGCGAAAGCCACATAGATACATATAGAAGACTTGCTTCGTATTCATTGATAATATCTAATCTATACTTATAATAAAACTGTAACTAGTGTATGTCTGTACATGAGAGATATTAAAAAAAAATTGTATGAGGGGTCTTTATAGGGCCAATAGAAGCCAAAACATTTTTTTTTTAATTTTTGTCTCTTTCTGTCTGTCTGTCTGTATGTATGTTTGTTACCGCATCACGCAAAAACTACTGAATGAAATTTGATGCAGTTTTCACGGTTGTCTTGCTGGTGGTCTAACTTAAAATCTGGTGCATTTTTCATCTTGATACGCTACTTAGAACCTGAGATATTAATAAAGTAAATTTTTCTAGAAGCCATTATATCGGATGATAATAAAACGACTTTTAATAATTCTTCCAGTAACTCAGTATCACATTTAGAAATCATTCATGAAAAAAACATCTCTTTTTTACAAAAAAATTGATAAGAAAATGCAATATTTCTCGAACGTACGAGTATGTTCATCATATGGACGAGGTCAACGGCCGCGGCGCGACGAACGGCGCGGCGCGTATGGGATTGAGTGAAATTTCGTTTTTGGGGATAGCGATGGGGTTGAGGTTGGGGTTGGGATTGGGATATTGAGAGTCTCGAGTCTGAGTAGAAGTAGAAGTGGGAAGAGAACGGGAGCGGAAGTGGGAACGGGGGCGGATTCTGTAGTTCACGCGAGCGGAGCCGCGGGCACAGCTAGTAAATAATAAAAACGTATACTTCGCGTGTCTGCTGAGCTACCTTGACGTGGACTAGTCCCATTGTCAGTGTCCACGTTTCGGTGCCGTAGGTTATGATGGGTAGGACGCACTGGTTGAAGACTTTTGTCTTCTGGCACTGTGGTATACGCGACGAGAAGATAGTAACATTCCAAATGCTGCCCAGCCTAGCGTAATCCTTATGTCGGCTTCCTTCTCGAATTTGTTTGTTGTTGCCACTCAAAGTATCAGGCCACTTCTTGGGATAAGTACTTATATCAATTTCAATATGCCGAGAACATATGTTAGCGTATTATTTTCCACTCGAAACGGGAGGATAAACAAATAGCATCTGAAAAAGCAATACTGTTATTATAGCGGGCGCACATCGCGTCTTGTCAGCGAAAAAACAATTTTAATCTCCCTAATGTTGGAGTTCAGTTTTACAATGTACGATTTTAAATTCATATACCGATGGAGAGGGGGGGGGATAAAGAGCTTCCGAGAATGAGGTGTGGTGACGTAGGAGGGAACGTCAAACCACAGTAAACTTGTTAAATTTCTTATTTCTTCTTATTTACCCATAGTGTCAATATTTAGTAATAATTAAATGTTCTGCGTAGTAACTGCACAAGTTTCATTGTAAATGTGAAAGAGTTGTGGCTACTTGCGTGGAACAGAGCGATTATTTGGAATGCTCCATCTAGTAGTACATAGAGATTGTTGACGCAAGTCAATGTTATATTCAATTGTTGCCGCCCCTACCGACCTCTACGATTCGCTACCCTAGTTCACAATCATATTAATTACAATTTTTTTGTCAATGAAATTGTTACTCTATGATTTATGCACTATAGTCTTAATTACACCACCTTTTTCCCGTTATTCCACGGGATCGATGTGTCCGTTTCTTTTTAAAGTTTACGATTAATTTTAAATGTATTGTACATATTTATATATAAAAAATATGTACGCAATTTTTTTTCCTTACAAAATACCTTGACCAACATTTATAAATGAAATATTTGTCAAATAGCGTAAGTAACTTCGTTCCTATCGGGTATCCCACGACACCACACGGCTTGTTTTAATTTCCCCCCAAACGTGCCTCCCCTAAAATCTGCCGACCTAGACCCCAGCCTGCTGGTGAATCCGCCATTGTATTGACAGCTTCGTCTAGGTGCCCCGGCAATCGGGGCCGCGCTGCGTAGGTATGCTTTTAAACTTAAAGTGTGGGGTGAGACAGGCCTGCTAATTTCAAACTTCCAACTGCAGTGCTGCGAAGTGCGCGGAACCCCTTTAAGAGCGAGGCCCCGGAACGTTGCCCTGCTCCCCCCCCCCCACCTAAGGCCGCCCCCGATGGTAAGAGACCCGATGGAGCCACCCTGGTGCTTTGATCGTTGGGGCGGGCCCTGGTGTGAGACGCCACGTGTGTGGATACTTTGGCCCCGTCTCATGTCATGTCCAGCAGCGGCCAAGGCACAGAGTCTTAAGCGCCGCAAATACTCTAACTTTACGGCTGACTACGAGTTCAAGTTGCTCCCTGTAGAGACCCTGGGCCCGTGGTTAGCCGACACGAAGGCGCTTGTGAAGGCTCTGTCGACCAGGCTGGTCCACGCCTCCGGAGACCTCAGGGCTGGCGCCTACCTCGCACAACGTGTGAGCCTGGCCATCCGGCGAGGTCTCAGCGAGGTCAGCGCCAGCGTCCTGGGGACTATGCCTCACCACCGCGTACACCTGATGTAAATAATTGTATTTTTCTTATAATTACTGTATTTTTAAACTCAATCTAATAAAAATTACATTAAGTTGCTCGAATTGGACATCGAAACATATTTTTCCATGTGGTCAGCCTACCCGATAAACCTATATGAAATTTTGTAGACATTCGTTAAGTAGACATTAGTCGTATCGTGATCGTGTCGTACAATTCAACCGGGATATCATTTCTCATTCACGACTGTCTTACCGCAGCCGATGAAATACGCCTCCATGCCCCCCTCGTCTCTATACCCCTGGCATGTCCCTGCCTTTTATTTATATCAAATTGGATGTCTTTTTTGGCTGTTTCGACAATTTTGTATGAATGATAACTCTGAGGTAAAGCAAGACAGCGTATTTCCAGCTGCAGGTTTTCCATGAAGGTAAAAAAAACGACTCCAGAAGCATTATTGTTCATGGGTGTGGATCACGTGAGCGCTAGTAACTCACTACAAATGTGTGTGATGATGTGACAGTGATCATTTCTGTGGATTTTAGTTAATGATTATGGTATTAATAATTTGTGAAATAAAAAAAAAATTTATGTGCCTCAATTTTTTTTTATTCCTGATAGATGATTCATGCCCTCATTCTCACCTGATGGTAAGTGAATATAAGGTCTAAGGTGGAGCGCGCTTACCCAGAAAATGCCTGTTCACTCTTCCTTTAAAAAGACCCAAGTTGTACTTGTCCGGAAATACCCAAGCTGGCACGAGTTCCATTCCTTAGCAGTTCGCATTATGAAACAGGAAGCAAAACGCATCGTGCGAGAGCGAACAAATATATATGCTAGCTATGCCAGCGGCTCCGCTCGCGTGGACTACAGAGTTAAATAAAGTTAAAACTTATTAAGCGTTAATTCCCTTCCCCCTTTCGCATCAGCTCTAGCTCCAGCTACTGACACGCAAAGGTTCTATCATTAATAGTTTCCGCAGCCATGAAAGACATTTCATGGCATTTTTTTACACGTGGAAGTTTTGGTAGGGATCTCTAATTTTTTATAGTAATATATATGTTATGCCTATGTTACTCAGGGATAATGTAGCATTTTAATAGTGAATTTTTTTTTGAAATCGGACTAGTAGTTATTGAGTTTATTCGTTACCAAATACAAATCTTTTTTCTTTATAATATTAGTGTAGATGTAGATATATAGGGTATTAGACAAGGATAGGACAATTCACAAATTTTTATGTTTATATGTTAGAAATCTGTTAATGGTTAATGTTTAATTTATATTATTTCTTTGTTACAAGATTATCTAGTAATAAAAGATAGCTTAAATTATGAGCATGAATTAATCATGTTTATAATTTAATTTTTAATTTATTTATTTAATTACTGCAAAAAATTATATTATACTGTATTATATAATATTGTAAATTAGCTGGAGGTTTTAGAATGAATAAATAAAATAAAATAACATAATGCTCACGACATGGTCCCAGAGGGGTAGGCAGATACGATGTATCACCACTTTGCACGATCCTTACACACCTCACTAGCCTCACTCACATCTATCAACCTTTTCATGCACCTCCATTTATTCTTCTTACGGCCCCAGCCTTTTTGAGGACGTTACTAATTTAAAAAATACAACATAGACACATGCAAAGAGATACAACGGAAGGAATAGTTTCAATCTAGGTACTTACGCAAGGTACTCTCGGAATAACTACGGCTACAACTCCAATGGAACTCCAATAACTCAATCATTCGCGAGCAAATCGTCAGTTGCGACTTTATCGAGAGGAGAGTTACAAAGTATACGTATTGTTAAGTCTGAGTGCACAGTGACGAGCGGTAGCGATAAGCGGTAGCAATAAAAGTGAGATCTAATGATGGCACCTATGTGGTTTTAAATAGATAACTGAGTGGGAGAGCTGTTGTGCTATTCTGTAAATACATCCTCACGTGCGAGTCCCACTCGAGTGACTTCACTCACTTCGAAACCTAATCCATTGGTAATTCTGTAAACATTCCAGAGCACTGTCGAGGTGAAGTGAACAAAGAACTCACTTCACGTCGACAGTGCTGTAGAATGTTTACAGAATGCCAGTGGATTACGTTTCGAAGTGGGTAAAATCACTTGAGTGAGACTCGCACGTGAGTTTGTATTTTACAGAATAGCACTACTGTAGAGACTTTTATTTCCAGAAAACTGCCTTCGTTCCTCGTATTAATATAAGCAGTGTCATTTTACTTTCTTTTTTCTTTGTCCGTGATATTACTAACTACTCCAGTTGTAACACCATCAGCCGAAACACGTCCACTGCTGAACGCAAGCCTCCCCAATAGAATGACACTTTTGGTGGGCTGTACATTGGGGGATTTGCCATAGCCACTACGCTTGACAGGGAATTGGTACACACAAGAGAACGCTACTGCCCATCCTTGATGCATACCTAGCCTTGACGACACCCACGGTAAGATTGGGGTGCTATTCTAAGCGGGAACTACACCAATTTTTTCGCGAGTGCCATCCCCGCTCTCTCTACCGCTTATCACTGTTCACTGAGGTGCAGAAACTCCGTAAGCCGCGGATATAAGTTGGTTACTTGTTCTAATTCCTCTCAATCGCCGTCTCTTGAGAACACATTGATGACAAAGTTTCTTTTGTATATTATGAGTTGGTGAGGATAAGTAAATGGTCACTACCATTGTGGGCGACCACTCGAGCTGGTTATAAATAAATATGTCAGACATTCACACCAATTATCCAGTCCCAAACTAGGCAGAACCTGTGCTATGGTTACTAGATAACGGATACACATACTTAAATAAATATATAAACATCCAAGACTTGGGTACAAACATTCATATTCATCATACGAACATTTGCCCCTAGCGGGATTCGAACCTTCAACCTCCGGCGTGGCAGTCCGAGAGCTACCCGTTCCGCCACGGAGGTCGTCAAGATAGCAAGTCGACAGATAGCAAGCAAAATCAAATCAAAGACAAGCAAAATCACTTCCCATATTTATACACCTTCTCCGTGTTCACTATGAATCACAGTGTGGCTACTGAACATATTACATAATAGACAGTGTTTTGTATTTATTTTTTATTTATTTATTTTATTTTAAGAAAACTTACAACTATTATAACTAACTGCATTACACATATAGCAAAAAAGAGCAAATTAAAAGTTTCCACTTCTAGAAATAAATTAAATAATAATTAACAATCATAATAAACTAATGGTTCAAATATATTAAAAAATAATACATACATACACAATACATGCAGCAAACTACAACTGAAATCAACACTAATATAAACAAATTGATTAAAAATAAATACATAATAGTAAGTATTCATGCAAGTTTGTGTCATATAATATTGTATTATCTTTGCATTTAATATTTCCCCTCCTAAAAAAATTTCGCCACCACCCAAAGGTTGCCTGTAAGAAACCGCTGAAAGCGATAAGGCCGCTCCCACCTCTCCCTCCGTTTCAGTGGAACCTCAGCTCAAGACAAATAACTTCACCTAAGTTAAAAATATCATATTGTAAATACAAAAGAATATTGCTTTGAACGAATAATACACAATTATCAATACAACACAACCAAATTATTAATTTGAAAATACCGAATTGTTAATTTAAGAATACGCAATTATCGATACAATGAACGGAACTGCTTAATTAAGAATATAGAGTTTTTCAGTTGAATCAGTTACGTATCAGTTCAAGTGTCGCTTGTTATCCAATTAAAACAATACATCGTTCTAACAACAATGAGATATTGTTAATTTAATAATATAGTATTTCACATGAACAAAACTGTATTTTTAAATTGGCTCCAAATAACTGTTAAGTCAACCATATGTTTCAAATAAGAATGCGTATTGTTAAACTGACATTGTATATTATCATTCCAAGTAAAGTTTATTATTACAGCAAGAAAACTAGTATACTTATTTTAATAATAAACCATATTCTTATAAGAAATCATTCTCCAATCTACAATTAACAATATATTGTTTCAACGGAATGCAATCATCTTAACAATATTGTATTCTACATTTAAGAGAATATCCTGTCCCTTATAGACAATATTCTCTTAAATAAACACAATTTGCATTGTTGTAAGAAATCTTTTTTTTCCGCGTACGCATAACTTTTAATTGAGTAAGCCGATGAAATAAAGACTAAATGTTACTCTAAATTACACCCTATGTTTTTTAAACTCGGACATAAAATCCAACAAGGATCTTAATATATTATGTTACCTAGCTTTTGCCCGCGACTTCGTCCGCGTAGGTTTCGACATTTACACATCTTCATTGCTTTTAACGTTTAATTTGGTTTCCCACAGGAATTAGATGTTTTTGGAGATAAAAACAAATCATATGTCTAATCCAGGACCTAACCTATATGTGTATTAAATTTCATCGCGATCCGCCCAGTGGTTGAAGAGTGATTGAGTACCAAACATCTAAATATCCATTCGCAATTTTAATATTAGTGGGATAGTGGGCTCGATTCTGAAGGCACAACTTTAAAATTAGACAGCACTAAAATCGTTGCTATCTCTGTCACACAGTATTATGAAGATAAAGACAAAACTAATTTTAGAGCTGTCAAATTTTAAATATGTGTGTTCAGAATCGGGCCTAGTGTCTGTACATGCGAAGTTTATTTTTATTTATTAGATTACTATAGCTCGGACATTTTATGGTAAAAATAAGACATTCATTCGTGGTTGGGGCAATACAATGACTTTCTATTATTTAATCGTATTTAAATAATATATCTTTACCTCTAACTTGGTTCACTTTACACTCCGTACGTAATATTTGGATATGGGTCAACCCTGTTTGATTTGCACCAGCCAGAGCATAGTTGACCACACTATAATAACAACTTGGTATTAGTTTAGGCAGATCCATGCAGTTTGAGTTCAACCTGGTTCGTGAATCTAAATTTGAGTGTGTGCACTGTATGGAAAATTAACATAGTATACCAGGCTTTGAAACAGCTTTATACCGAATTCTAAAATGGTGCTCTCAGTGTCTCGTCCTGGAATATATTTGAATTTTATGTCAGACCGACGACGAAACTTATATACAAAATCATAAAAGGCATGTACAAAATTAATCATCAGCCGAAATTCGTCCACACAAGCCTCACCAATAGAATGCCCCTTTTGGTGGTCTGCCCATTGGAGGATTTGCCATAACCACCACGCTTATCAGGCGGATTGGTGATCGCAGTAATGATCCAAGCTGGCAGGGAGTTCTACTTATAGTGGTATGTCAACTACATAAGGATGACGTCCCTCACCACGCCTGGTAGTCCGATGATGGAAGGGCTCCGTCCACACTCTCGTTTCCTCGTTCATAATGCTAAGGAATGGAACTTCCTGCCAGCTTGAGTATTTCCGGACAAGTACAATCTGGATCGTTTTAAAGGAAGAGTGAATAGGCATCTTCTGGGTAAGCGCGCTCCACCTTAGGCCTCATCATCACAAACCCATTAATAATAAAAAAAAACAATATACACAGTAGAACGATGCTCGTTCCTGAAGCAATCCCTTAGTCGCCTTGACGACACCCTCGGGAGTGGCCCTATTCTAAACCGGAAATGTCAATACATAGGTAAAAGAAATCAATATAAGGTCCATAACTCCGAAAATACATCTAACTCAGATTAGCTGCCATAGTAACTATTGTTCTTCTTAGTAAGACCTTCTTATTGTTGTATCACTTTATGTTACTTTACTTTGCTTTTTGCTATGTGGTTTCCGGTAGAGTAGAATAGGACCACTCCAACTCTTCCCGTGGATGTCGTACAAGGCGACTGAGGGAATACATTATAAAACATCAATCAGGCCTTCCCAACCCGTCTGGCCAGCGCGGGGAGTGTAGGCCAAATCCTTCTTCTGTCTCCGGCAGATTTGTTGGTTGTTTGGTGGGTTGTGCTCCTGCAGTGGAGACAAAAATAACCTGATGATGATGATGACTCCCAATAATGGATTTGCTATGTTGTGATACAACATAAATAAACGAGCTGATAAACAAAGTTGATAAACGAGCTGTCTACGCCTCATAGAAGCTTCCGGTGACCAGAGGGCTGGCCAGTACCTCAGGCAACGCATTAGTTTGGCCATACAAAGAGGGAACGTCGCCAGCCTTCTGGGAACAATGCCCTAGTGCGACCACCTCGACGGCCTTTTTTATTACTTGTAGTTTAGTGTTAGTAGTATTTCTATTTTTTAATGTTTAGTTATGTTTGGCTAATGTTTTAGAGTTTTTAAGTTTGAATAATAAATTTAATTAAATACATAAATAAAAGAATGTTTCATTAGTTTCACGTATATTTTAAATTAAACTATAATTGACGCGTGTCCCACACGAACGATGTTGTAAAAGAGGATTGAATGAATGAACCGTTAAAATATAATACAGATTATAAAATCTTCAACTTTAAGAGAGGGTTGTGCTCCTGCAGTGGAGACAAAAATAACCTGATGATGATGATGACTTTATGTTATTTGTGGCTGGTACCAAAACTCCCATCATCCTTTGTGATTGTAATGCCTTTATCTTATTCCGACGTAAAGGGAACCCTTAGTTAAGTGTTAGATAAGTGTACAGTAGTTGTGGCGTTACAAAGAATAGCTCTGTACAAAATTCTTCGTTCTAAATAGAGCACAATAACTTACTCCAGCGGTTGCACTAACTCCACATTAGCTGCAGTTGGGAGTTCGTTTGAAATTCGATTTCCGTTTCCGACACTTCGGCTGTATAAAGGTTACTCTTGGCTCTTTTAAGAGGTTCTTGAATCACGTCACAACCATGTGGAGATTGCAAGGAAATGTGGAAATAAGTAGTAATAGTCGTAATAAGAGGATGGAATAATATCTATAGTTTTCGATATGTTGATCTTTATGGATTCGGGCGAAGGAAAAATTGCGATTATGTTTTTTTTGTTTATGGATTTGGGCTTGACCTCAGTCTCATCTTATGGTAAGCGATGAGGCCTAAAGTGATGGTAAATGGATTGCGCAAAGTGGCGATACATCGTTTCTGCCTACCCCTTAGGACCAAGGAATGAGCATTATGTAGGTATATGTATGTTTAATAAATATGTGGGGACATTTCACACAC
The DNA here is from genome assembly GCA_947086405.1 of Esperia sulphurella. NCBI lineage: Eukaryota > Metazoa > Arthropoda > Insecta > Lepidoptera > Oecophoridae > Esperia > Esperia sulphurella. The sequence continues at coordinate 9,044,110 of OX352282.1, forward strand.
GGCCACCTGATCCCAAACTAGGCAGAGCCTGTAACATGGGTATCAGACAGCTGATATACATACATAAATACATATATCAATAACAACCAGTCACAAGTATGTATGTATGGATTCGGTCCAGAATGTTATAAATTCTAACAATACTGCCCTGAAACAGGGGTCAAACTCGTTTTCTATAATTCTGTGACAATTCCTACAGTTTCGTCGCCATTTCCGAAAGATTGCAAAACACTGACCACCAGGTGAGACAAATGCAGTTTTTTTTTAATTCGGACTCCCCTCTCCCTTGGTATGATGTGGAGGGATCCCCTTCCTCTCATTTGAGATTTCCTCCATAAATTTTTAATAATTTAATAAATGTATTTGCCGTGTGGTTTCCGGTAGAGTAGAATAGGACCACTCAAACTCTTCCCGTGGATGTCGTACAAGGCGACTAAGGTCCCTGACGGGCCTCCCCAACCCGTCTGGCCAGCGCGGGGAGTGTAGGCCAAATCCTCCGTCTGTCTCCGGCAGATGAGAGAGGGTTTTGCTCCTGCAGTGGAGACAAAAATAACCTGATGATGAATAAATGTATGCGATATTTTCATTGACCTCCCCCATCCCCTAAATGAGATTTGGTAAGAGTTTGTGGGACCGCTTTCCCTCCATTTTGAGCTCAAGTCATTCATAGAAACCAGTAGAGCCATTCTCTAAATTACAAACTCACGTGCGAGTCTCACTCAAGCGACTTCACTCACTTCGAAACCTAATCCATTGGCATGCTGTAAATATTCCAGAGTACTATCGAAGTGAGGTGAACAATAGAACTCACTTCACTTCTATGGTGCTATGGAATGTTTACAGAATGCCATGCTTTAAAGTGAGTGAGACTCGCATGTGAGTTTGTATTTTAGAGAATAGCACTACAGAACGCAGCTGCCTTTTTAAAGATCGAAATGTAGAAGATTTAATTTAGTAACTATGTACCTACTACTTATCCTCAAAACTTATTTCATTTGAGCATTAAATCAGTGCGTCCTGCCTGTCATGACCTACGGTGCAGAAACGTGGACACTGACAGTGGGCCTGATCCACAAGTTCCAGGTCGCTCAGCGAGCTATGGAGAGGGCTATGGTCGGGGTTTCTTTGAAAGATATGATTCGTAATGAGGAGATCCGACGAAGAACGAAACTCACCGACATACCCGAAAAGGATTAGTAAGCTGAAGTGGCAGTGGGCGGGCCACATATGACGCAGAACCGACGGCCGTTGGGGCAGACGAGTTCTGGAGTGGAGACCGCGGATCAGCACTCGCAGGGTGGGACGCCCCGCCGCCAGGTGGACCGACGACCTAAAGAAGTTGGCCGGCAGCGGCTGGATGCGGAGGGCGGAGGACCGGGTGTGGTGGCGTTCGTTGGGGAAGGCCTATGTCCAGCAGTAGACTTCTATGGGCTGACATGATGATGATGATGAAATACGTCCACTGCTGAACACAAGCCTCCCCAATAGAATGCATCTTTTGGTGGACTGTTCATTGGGGGATTTGGCATAATCACCACGCTTGGCATTCCGATTGGTAATCGCAGTAATCATCTGAATATACACAGAAGAAGGCTGCTGTCCGTCCCTGGTGCAATCCTTTATCTTATCTTCTTAGGGGGCCAGGCAGACCTGGCGACACTTCGACCCTTCAGGATCTTTTGTGCCAAACCCCTGACCACCAACGGTGCCCCAAGCCGATTTGGTGGACTTCACATACGCCTCAGAATTTCTTCTTCGGCATATGCAGGTTTCCTTACGATGTTTTCCTTCACCGAAAATCCTGTGGTAATAAATAAACCGTATTTAAGTTTCGTAAAACTCATTGGTACGGGCGGGGTTTGTACCAGGACCTCATGAACGTGAGGCGAGTGCACAACCAACCGGCTACCACGGTGCAATCCATTAGTCGCCATGACGACACCCACGGGAAGATTGGTTGAGGCCCTATTCTAAGCCGGGAACCAAACGGCTTGTACTACTAGGTACCTATATTTCGTATAAACTTGAACAGGTCACTGTAAACTATAGAGAAATAATAAAGGTTATTACAAGTTTAATTCCAACACAGCAACAACAAAAGCACAAACTAAACGCATTTGAATAACAAAGCGCGGCTCTACTTCCGTTTCCGGTATCACTGTGGCATATGAAAATGTTGTCCTTTTGTTCGTACACGTCGGTAATTCCTGTAAAGTTAGTTTATAATTTTATTACATAGCTCTACGGTTGGTCAAATATTATTGTATACTAACTTGCGGCTGGATGCGGAGAGCGGAAGACTGGGTGTGGTAGCGTTCATTAGAGAAGACCTATGCCCAGTAGTGGACGTCTAATGTTCGATGTAATGATCCTACTAATATTATAAATGCGAAAGTTTGTAAGTATGGATGGATGTTTGTTACTCTTTCACGTAAAAACTACTGAATAGTATTAAATGAAACTTTACAATAATATAGCTTATACATCAGAATAACACATAGGCTACAATTTATAAAGATATTGTGTGAATTGTCTAAAATATCAAGTAAGTAGGAAAAAATTTACCATCTGCGAGCTATTCTGGCGTGCGCTGCCAAAACCGCTAGAGTTACACATATGTAATGTATGATGGAAATGTTTATCTTAAATAGTCCTACAAAAAAGCGCAGACGAAGTCGTGGGAACCAGCTAGTATTGAATATAATAATTATGTTTGCGAATTCGTTCAGTTGTTTTAGCACTGCTTTAATTGCCTGCGAGGACATTAGGCTAAACTGTGTACCACAATACCCTACTGCGTTAATTGTAAATGAGTGCATCATTCACTGTTGCAGGATATTACAAAATATCTAGATCCAAAAGAAAGTACCTTACCTAATTATTGTAATATCTACTTATCTAGTTCTATATATTGCTTAAAGCAACACGTCCGCCGGCTTAACTGGGAGAGGATACACCATAATATCTCAGACATTCACACCAGTTATCCAGTCCCAAACTAGGCAGAGCCTGTGCTATGGTTACTAGATAACGGATACACATACTTAAATAAATATATAAACATCCAAGACTTGGGTACAAACATTCATATTCATCATACGAGCAGATGCCCCTAGCGGAATTCGAACCCGCAGCCTCCGGCGTGGCAGTCCGAGAGCTACCCGTTCCGCCACGGAGGTTGTCGTAATGTTTTTCTCCGATAGCAAATCGAACAATACATTCAAAGCTTGTACTCTTTTACCTTCGGAAACTCCCCTCCGTGTTGCTTTAATCTATTGTAGGTCGATGCCAGATTCTAAAGGCATAAAATCTTCCTTCACATAGATTTTGACAGTTAATTTAGTCGCCTTGACTATACCCACGGGAACATTTGGGGTGGACTAAGGGATTGCACCAGGGACGGGCAGCAGCATTCTCCTGTGTATATTAAGATCATAACTGCGATCACCAATCCGACTGCCAGGCGTGGTCATCATCAGGTTATTTTTTTTTGTCTCCACTGCAGGAGCACAACCCTCTCTCATCTGCCGAAGACAGACGGAGGATTTGGCCTACACTCCTCGCGCTGGCTAGACGGGTTGGGGAGGCCTGATTGATGTTTTATAATGTATTCCCTCAGTCGCCTTGTACGACATCCACGGGAAGAGTTGGAGTGGTCCTATTCTAGTCTACCGGAAACCACACGGCAACCAGGCGTGGTAATTATGGCAAATCCCACCAAAACTGGAATTCTATTGGGGACGATTTGTTAATGTTAAAAGATTTTTTTGGAACTGTACAACGTCGCATCTGAACATTTAATTTATGTTCTTTGTCCCTTCCAACTTAAGCCTAATAGGAAGCTTGCTGGACCGAAAGAAATGGGGGCTTTGTACAAATTTCATTTCGACGGGGACATGGGCGCGGAAAATTATTATTTGCTCGTCTATTAAATACGTACACAGAGTTTACAAGTACTTAATTATATTATGCAGGAAATGAGCATAATTTGTCGAACAACAGCAAATTGTATGTCGTAGTTCGATCGTAGAATTGGACATATCATGATGCGCCCGCCCGGCCATTTCATCAAATGACCGACTAATGCTGCGACAGCGAAAAAGCTGCTGTGTGGTTTCCGGTAGAGTAGAATAGGAGCACTCCAACTCTTCCCGTGGATGTCGTACAAGGCGACTAAGGGAATACATTATAAAACATCAATTAGGCCTCCCCAACCCGTCTGGCCAGCGCGGGGAGTGTAGGCCAAATCCTCCGTCTGTCTCCGGCAGATGAGAGAGGGTTGTGCTCCTGCAGTGGAGACAAGAATAACCTGATGATGACCGACTAATACATAAAAGAAAATTGCCGGTTTAAACGCAAGAATGTTTGTTCAATGCTCGTTTTAGCATATGGTTGCCTGGAAGAAATCGCTGAAAGCGATAAGGCCGCCACTTGTACATTTACTGTATATTTCTCCTACATACTTTTTGTAATTTGTGTGTTCAATCAATTCAATGAATCAATCAATGTTTACCGAAATACTGTAACTGGTTTTTTAACCTAATATATTTAGTATTTCATCATAATCATCATCAGGTTATTTTGGTCTCTACTGCAGAAGCACAACCCTCTCTCATCTGCCGGAGACAGACGGAGGATTTGGCCTATACTCCCCGCTCTGGCCAGACGGGTTGGGGAGGCCTGATTGATGTTTTATAATGTATTCCCTTAGTCGCCTTGTACGACATCCACGGGAAGAGTCCTATTCTACTCTACCGGAAACCACACGGCAAGTAGTTTAGTACTTAGTTATATTCAACTCTATTGTATTTATTTTGTAAGTCCATAATTTTTTGCTCTTTTTTGCACAAAGCCTGCCTTTTTCTACCGATACGCTAACAAAGCATAGTTTATCAAAGTCGGATAACCTTCCCAACCTAAATGAGGATCCCAAAAAACGTATACGAGTACAATACGTGAGCGTACAATTTGAAATACTTTCACTCTCAACTTAATTTTCTCTCTAGATTACCCTCCCTATATTAAAAGAAGATTATATCTGCTATCTAATATACATTTCTACATTCTTAATAACACTTTTATAATGTGTATTATTATTCTCGCAGTTCACTACTCACAGTTAAATTTTCACATAATTCACTTTCCACCGTTCACAATTCACAATTCTCGTCTAATAATTCACCTTTATTTGATTCTGATTTTCAATCAGTGTCATAGTGTAAACGTGGTAAAGGCTTCTTGGTTCTATTTTTTTTTATTTTAAATGTAGGTAATGTTAAAACCAAATAGCTACTATACTATTATCGCTACTGCAAGTGAAAAATGTTCCATAGCAAGAAAATGTATTAATAAGTATTAAAATAACAAAATATCAATTTAACATATGAAATTGAACATAGCTAAAAGAGACAATAATATACCAACTTAATGAATTCTAATCCAAAAAAAAACATCAAATTTAAAGGTAACCCGAGTGACAAAAGCAATATCATGGTTGCCACGATTTTTATCTTTTGAATACTTTTTTTTATTACACGTTGAAACTATTCAGACTTAAATTTGTCTAATAGTAAAAAGTGTTTCTACTATTTATGAAATTTTCACACCAAAATGCAAAGCAAAACTGATTTACTCAAAAAATATTATGTTTCAACTGAGCTACATACTGCATCGTCTTAATTACCTACCACTCATTCTTTCATCATCAGCCGAAAAGGGGCGTGTCCACTGCTGAACATAGGCCTTCCCAATAGAATGTCACATTTGGCTGGCTGTCCATTGAGGGTCCGTCCTTGGTGCAAGCCCTTAGTCGCCTTGACGACACCCACGCGAAGATCGGGGGTGGCCCTATGCTAAGCCGAGAATAACACGGCTGCCTCATTTTTTATTAATCGCTTTTATCAATTCACTTTTCACAGTTCACTTTTCATAATTCACTTTTCACAATTGATTTCTCACAATTCACTTTTCACAAAACACCGTCAACATTATTTTTCTCCAGTATCGTAGTGTGAACGCAGCCAAGTCCAAGGTGTCCCTCTCGTTATCCCATGTCACAGCGGCTAATGAAAGCGCGTATTTACATACTGGCCGGCCGCCCGCGTGATATGCATTCTAATATGGCCTAATATTATAGTGGGCTATGGGTGCTGAAAGTGGGTTAACGAGGGCCTGTTTCTTATACTTAGGCTGAAAGGAAAAAGTTTCTTAAAAAGGCAAATAAAGAAAAATAGTAGTTCGTCCCTCCATCTTCCCGTGGATATCGTCAAGACGACTAAGGGATTGCACCAGAAAGTGGAATTCTATTGGAAAAGTTACATACATACATACATATATACATACATATATACATACATATATATATACATACATACATACATACATACACACATACATACATACATACATACGTACATACATAATGCTCACGTCTTGGTCTCAGAGGGGTAGGCAGAGGCGATGTATCGCCACTTAGCGCTATCCAATGTCGCAGCAGCTTTCCTTCGCACGCTTTTCGCTTGACGTGATGTGTTGCGAACAACATCGCCGCCTCCGAGTTGTGGCGAAATGAATGATGAAATTTATTAATACAATTTGTCAATTTATTTGTTAAAAGACGCTGTTTAAAGATTATTTTCGAACTGTACAATGCATTATAAAACGTCAATCAGGCCTCCCCAACCCGTCTGGCCAGCGCGGGAAGTGTAGGCCAAATCCTCCGTCTGTCTCCGGCAGATGAGAGAGGGTTGTGCTCCTGCGATGGAGATAAAAATAACCTGATATATACACAGGAGAAAGCTGCTGCCCGTCCCTGGTGCAATCTCATAGCCGCCTTGATGTCACCCCCGGGAAGATTGGGGGTGGACCTATTCTAAACCGGAAACGAAACCTCTTAATCCATTCTATGGCTATATTTGTACATAATATTTATTTATATCTCGCTAGCTGGTGCCCGCGACTTCGTCTGCGCAGGCTTAGTATTTCGAGTAGCTTATATTAGCGTGGCGTAGAAAAGAACTAACATTATGACATTAAAATTATAATTTTATGGCGCACGCCAGAATAGCTCGTAGATGGTGGATTTTTTCCTACTTACTTGATATTTTGGACAATTTACATAATATCTTTACAAATTGTGGCCTATGTGTTATTCTGATATATAAGCTATATTATTGTAAAGTTTCATTAAAATCCATTCAGTAGTTTTTACGTGAAAGAGTAACAAACATCCATCCATACTTACAAACTTTCGCGTTTATAATATTAGTAGGATTAGATCACATAATCGTATCAGGAAGGCTGTCTGTCCGTATAACACTCCAAGTCCAGACCGTAAAAATGGATTCCATATAACAGAGCATATTTCAATCTAGCCCGGAGCCCAGTCCTGGCACGCGTCATAAAAATTAAAAAGGATTCGGTTTGAACCGATCGTGATCGTTTTTAAGCGGATTCAATCAAGGGTTCCGTTTGTTCGTGAACTGTGTCATTTTTTCAGAACAGTTCATATATAGTGCCCGGTGAAAGTTGTCATAGAGTAAAGAGTAGAGTGTTTGTTCTACTTTTTAGGGTTCCGTAGCCAAATGGCAAAAACGGAACCCTTATGGATTCGTCATGTCTGTCTGTCTGTCTGTCCGTCCGTATGTCACAGCCACTTTATTCCGAAACTATGAGAACTATACTGTTGAAACTTGGTAAGTAGATGTATTCTGTGAACCGCATTAAGATTTTCATACAAAAATAGAAAAAAAAACAAAAATTTTGGGGGTTCCCCATACTTAGAACTGAAACTCAAAAACAATATTTTCATCAAAACCATAGTGTGTTACTATGGATAGGTCTTCAAAAATGATATTAAGGTTTCTAATATCATTTTTTTCTAAACTGAATAGTGTGCGCGAGAGACACTTCCAAAGTTGTAAAATGTGTCCCCCCCCCCTGTAACTTCTAAAATAAGAGAATGATAAAACTAAAAAAAATATATGATGTACATTGCCATGCAAACTTCCACCGAAAATTGGTTTGAACGAGATCTAGTAAGTAGTTTTTTTAAATACGTCATAAATCGTAAACCACAATACTATTATTAAAACATCGATCAAAGTTACAACGAACTACTATAACTTTTATATTATGTTACTTGCTGCTACGGAACCCTTCATGGGCGAGTCCGACTCGCACTTGGCCGCTTTTTTTGTGTATAATTTGGCCATGACTTTTTTATAGGTTTTGCTCGTTTTATCCTCAATATGGATCAGTCTATCAGATTTGTGAGGATTTTTCTTTATTCTTTCCGTCTCGTAATTTTTTTAATTGTCTAGGCACTGATTACTTAGTAGTTAGGTACTACGTAATAGGTATATAGCGGGTCTGCTGGATGAAATCTCTCTCAGAGATAAGTTCGCCCTTTGTACTTGTGTTTCTTTTTAATGTATTATTTTTGTTTTATCTGTGTGTGTGCAATAAAGAGTTAAATAAATAAAATAAATAAATAAATATATTGATCTCTAGTAAAACGACGATAACCAAGGTTTTTAGCACCTACTGTCACACAATACACGCAAAAGTGTGTCTAAGGCGGTCGACTTAGCGTTGTTATTCCAACTTGCTCACTGGTAAAACATACAGCCTTTTTATAGTTTAATAGATCCATTTTTTTATTTTACATCTCGTAGATACATATACATATATTTCATTCCAGATTAATAGTCCTATGAAAACAAACGCATTTGCGTCTCGAAAACAAAATACACAATAGATGGTGTTCCTAAGTGGACTGCAAGGTTTACATGGTAATACAAACCTGTTTTTGCTGCTGGTGACCCTTTCATGTATATGTTACCGAGACGTAAATAGCGTTGGTTTTCATAGGACTATTAATCTGGAATGAAATATAGTATACTTAGGATCGTCAATTTCAACATTTCATAACATTTGTAGGTCACAGTTAGTACCTATTGAACTAACCTGGAAGAATGCCACAATAAAGGTTTTCGTTCATTTAGTCAATGTCAAAATTAATTAATGATTCAAAATTAAAACTAATAGTCTATGATTATGAATGTCAAAGTGTTTGTATGTAAATTATTTGTCAAGTCTACTTTTTTCTATTAGACAAGTCAAATTAGAAAAAAATAAATATTTATCCATAGTGGGAATATATCGGTTTTAGCGTCATTTTTTAGTTTTTTCTAGTGTGCTGGTTGGGGTTACTCGGAACCACGCCGGGGCGGCCCGACAGTGTAGGTATATATCACGGTAGGTTCGATCGAGTGACAGAGGTCAGTTTAGGCCCGTCTTAATGTTCAGCTCGGGAGATACCTTGTAAGTACATACATACATAATGCTCACGCCTTAGTCCCAGAGGGGTAGGCAGAGGCGATGTATCACCACTTTGCGCAATCCTAAGACACCTCACTATCAACCTTTCATGCACCTCCTTTTATACTTCTCACGGCGGACCCCAACCTTTTTGAGGACGTATGTATGTATGTATGTAAACGCTTTATTGTACCAAAAATAACAACAACAACAATAATAAAATAGGAATTAAACTGTGTACAAAGGCGGACTTATCCCACTTAGGGATCTCTTCCAGTCAACCTTAGAGTAACCGAACGTTACTAATTTGATCCTTGAATGTCCTCCTAGGACGACCTCTAGCTGTAGTTTCTTCCACATTCGCACTAAGTAAGTATTACTAGAAAAATAAGCTTATCTAGATACTTGTTTTTCTCGGCTATCTCTCACCTCAGAGCACAATATCTCAGTGCAGAGAATAATATCAAGCCCGGAGAATAACGTCGCTCGGCTGCCACTCAACGAGACATACGAGAATTTAATTTTTTTTCTCACTCTTTCTCTAAGGTGCTAGTAATATGGGGTAGGTTTATGTAGAGACGGCTTTCTATATTATTATATTTATTAGATACATACATCAACATAATATAATTAAGGACTACAAAACATATTTCAATTATAACTTAAGACACTAAATTAGAGTCCAATTAAATTTGAATGCTCTAAGTTAAATATTCAGACTCTAAACATATATATATATCATCATGTCAGCTTTTAGACGTCCACTGTTGGACATAGCCCTTCCCTAATGAACGCCACCACACCCGGTCGTCCGCCCTCCGCATCCAGCCGTTTCCGCCCACCTTCTTTAGGTCGTCGGTCCACCTGGCGCGGCGGGGCGTCCCACCCTGCGCGTGCTAATCCATGGTCTCCAGTCCAAGACCCGTTTGCCCCAACGGCCGTCGGTTCTGCGACAGATGTTGTCCGCCCACTGCCACTTCAGTTTGATAATCCTTTTGGCTATGTCGGTCACCGAATAACGTCGGATCTCTTCATTACGAATCATATCCTTCAAAGAAATCCCTAGCATAGCCCTCTCCATAGCTCGCTGAGCAACTTGAAACTGGTGTATCAGGCCCACCGTCAGTGTCCACGTCTCCGCGCCGTAGGTCATGACAGGCAGGACGCGCTGATTAAAGACTTTTGTCTTTAAACATTGTGGAATAGTTGAAGTGAAGACTTGACGCAATTTTCCAAATGCTGCCCAGCCCAACCTACCCAACTGTATTGGGGTTCCTACCCAACAATTTATATATTTATACAATAATAAAAATAATAATGACAAATATGAGAAGAATGTCTAAATTACAAGTAGGTACGAGTAGATATCTGAGACACATTTTTAAGTTTACTAAAGATAGAATTAAATAAATCTATGAATTAAATAATACTTCATACTGTCTACACTCGACTAACAATGGGATTCATCATCAGGTTATTTTTGTCTCCACTGCAGGAGCACAACCCTCTCTCATCTGCCGGAGACAGACGGAGGATTTGGCCTACACTCCCCGCGCTGGCCAGACGGGTGGGGAGCCCTGATTGATGTTTTATAATGTATTCCCTTAGTCGCCTTGTACGACATCCACGGGAAGAGTTGGAGTGGTCCTATTCTACTCTACCGGAAACCACACGGCAATACCTTACTGGCGTATAAACTATACTCCTACCTTCTATTAACTTCACCATCTACCTTTTTCTGATATTCTATTTAATTGTACCCAAAGGTTGTATGGAAGAAATAGCCTGATCGCCTGATTGATGTTTTATAATGTAGACATAAAATTATATCTGACAAATTAGAAGTAGTTCGTGCAGTTATCCCGTCTACTGACAATGACAGTAAGATCAATACAATGCCATCTATTGCCCACTACAACAACTAAAACCGCTTGTAAAAATTTCTCTCCTCATGTAAAAGTCAACTCCACCGAAAATTAGCATTTTATAATGCATCTCTACAACGCCCGTAGCACCTCTACACCGTAGAACACCTACGCCGTAGAGCATTATTAAAATCCGACTTATTTTCAACTAATGCGTGTTTGATTGAACGAAACGCCCTGGGAAATATATGACTCCTAATAATATTGTAGGGATTTGGTCCTGGAGTATGAGGGAGAGATATTACAGTTTTTTTCTCGTTTGTAGAGACTTGTACTATGTCATGATTTCTCGATTTCAGGCTTCATCATTATGAAATCAGCCTTTAGACGTCCAGTGCTGGACTTAGGCCTTCCTCCAGAGAATGGCCTCTTTTATGTTGGATAGACGTTAATCGGAGCGTGAATAAGAAAAATAAGGTATTATATAAAGTATTAATATCTGACATTTTTATCACTGTGACAATTAATTCTTTTAAATTTTACATATTATTTTCGTTCTTCTTTATTTATTTTATTATTATGTTATTGATTAAAACCTTGTATATGCCTGGAAAGGTAGGTTTACGGTGAATCAATGTATACAGCAAATTAAGCCGCAAAATGTACCCGTTTTCCATACAATAAAGACATTCTATTCTATTCTATTCTATTATTTGATCATCTAAAATTTTTGGTTCAGTTTTTATTTAATATTAAAATTTTTTTGTATTGTCTGTTTTATGGGTTTCTATTTCAGCTTGTGAATTCTTTCGGCTATGTCGGCAATCATAGTTCTTCGTCGGATCTCCTCATCGTGGACCACATCCTTCAAAGAAACAACGAGCACAGTTCTCTCCATAGCTCGCTGAGAGACTTTAAACTTGTGGACCAGGCCCACCGTCAAGGTTCTCGCATCTGCGAAGTTTACAGACCTGCAAGTATAATTAGCTTAAGATAAAAAAAATATGTTGCCGCGTGGTTTCCGGTAGAGTAGAATAGGACCACTCCAACTCTTCCCGTGGATGTCGTACAAGGCGACTGAGGGAATACATTATAAAACGTCAATCAGGCCTCCCCAACCCGTCTGGCCAGCGCGGGGAGTGTAGGCCAAATCCTCCGTCTGTCTCCGGCAGATGAGAGAGGGTTGTGCTCCTGCAGTGGAGACAAAAACAACCTGATGATGATGAAAAAAAATATGGGGAAAAAGAAGACATTTAGTACACTTGGTACATTTATACACCTAATTTTTTAGCGCCTAGGTGCTAGTACTGTGAAGAAGATACGGCGCAACCAACTGCCAGCAACACATATTTTATAATCAAGTTTGTGTACAATTATATAAAGATTGTGCGAAGCTGAAGCAACATGAGTACCAGGCATCTTTGTCATTCAAATAATTGTCTATTTTATAATAGTCCTTCTTACAAAGCTGTTTCTTAATGTGATTGTTAAACTTTCCGTCCGGAAAGAAGCGTTTATGAAAACGTAATTATAAATTCCCTACAAGGAAAAGCGACTTTATGGGAATAACATCTGATAAATCAAGTGTTGAAGACACTAGATTAGTGTATGTTTTAGAGTGCTGTATTACAATATTATTAAATGAAATGTATGAAATTAATGAAACGAATGAAATTAATGAAATTGATGAAACGAATAAAATGATTTATTGCAACAACTTACAGTTTTTTAATGTAAGGAAGCCATTTAAAGTAAACTACTATCTGTGTCAGGGGTTCAAAGTCAAAGTCAAAATCAGTTATTGCATATGAGTACACTTGGTACATTTATACACGTCATTTTTTTATCGACTACCGCTTCCTAGGTGTTAGCGCTGTGAAGAAGAAACGGGGCAACAAACTTCACGCAACACATCTTTTAAAAATCAAGTTTGCATACAATTAATAAAAATTTTGCGAAGCTGGATTAACATTAGTACCAGGCATCTTTGTCATTCAAATAATCGTTTATTTTATAATAGGCTTTCTTACAAAGTTGTTTTTTAATGTGAATCTTAAACTTTCTGTCCGTCATATTTAAGATTTCCTCTGGTAGTTTGTTGTAGAAGCGTATACATTGTTCCCGCTCTTCCAATATTAACAGACAATATTAAAACTTTGGGGTTCCGTAAAAAGGTTATGTCGTAAACAGACCTAGAAATTTTTCTGGCACGATAACAGTTTTGTATAGATAGAGTAACCTCATTTAGGTTCATTATCATCATCAGCCTAAATACGTCTGCTGGACATAGGCCTCCCCAATAGAATACCACTTTTGATAAGTTGTCCATTGGGGGCTTTACCATAATCACGACGCTTGGCAGGCGGATTGGTGATCGGAGTTATTTTATGGGAGGCTGACAATTCGTTTTCAAAATGTGAAACAAGAACAATAATTTTGACGATTTTTTTTTATTCTCATTTAGAATAGTTAAGTTTAAAATATAAGTTTTATTACTTTATACAAAAGCCTTAATCCCTTTATGTTAACATAATATTATATTATATAAAGAATGAGATTTTCTCCACTCATAATTTCTCTTTTTAAAATTAAAGTCAAAATTATTTCGATAGGTGATTTAAAAACAGCAAATGTACATCTCTATTTGCCAGAGTTAGTGGCAGAAAAAAGTTCTAGGTCTACTTATAAATACTAATGATTTTTATTTTATATTCAAAAATATCTTTAAAATAAATATGTATGGATCTTTTGTGCTCGTCGTAGATTTTGTTGACTTTTTATATAAAAAGAAGGACCGTGGAAAAGAAAAAGCAAAAGGAATTCAAAGACAGCAAAATTGCTTCAAATAAATGAATTGTAGAAACGTAAGCTACACGAATAGGTACCTTAACGCATCGTGCGACATAATGTCGTATGCGACACATATGTGCGATAATATATCGCTCGGGGGATGGAGACTGAAAACTGGAGTACGATGTGTGGCTAATGTTTGTACGATAGGAGAGGGTGCGCTTTTTGACATAGTACTAGACGAAAACAGCGCTACTTGCGTCTCAAAATCGAAGTATATAATAACATCATCTATTGTATATTTTGTTATACGTTTAATTTGTCTGTCTTATATATAAAATTGCCAAGCAATGATGGGAGAATTATGAAATTTTTGGAAAAATATATTTAAAGAAATATATATTTTAGTAAAACTAATATTTTAGTTTATGTATAAAACAGAACTAGTTATGTCTATATTTCATTCCAGATTAATAGTCCTATGAAAACCAACGCTATTTACGTCTCGGTAACATATACATGAAAGGGTCACCAGCAGCAAAAATAGGTTTGTATTACCAAGTAAACTTTGCGGTCCACTTAGGAACACCATCTATTGTGTATTTTGTTTTCGAGACGCAAATGCGTTTGTTTTCATAGGACTATTAATCTGGAATGAATTATAGTTATATATTTAGACATGTCTTGTCCTAATACGAAGTCCTCTCTTGCTCGTTAGCTGAAATTTCTAAAAGAGATAAGCGTACTGTACACTTTTCATATTCTATTCGCTTTATTGTTATATTAAAAAAGTTAACGTTTCCACACTTTGCAAAATACATATCTATCCTTTGCCAACAAAAACTCAAGTTTTGGTACCAGACTTGAATTGAACACTTTTTTCTTTATTTATTTTGAAATCAACAGCTAGTTTACAATAATTTTTAATACAATATATGTAAATTAAATATTATGCGACGACAGACTTCTAATTTATAAATTGAAAGGTCTTTCCTACAGGAAATGGATAAAAATAGAATTGAATTAAAATTATTAAGAATTTAAAATCGTGGTCGCAGTGCGCGTTGAATGCATGTACATGATGGTGGGGGGGGGGGGGGGGGGAGGGGGGGGGGTCAAAGTCACAATCCTTTATTGCACATGAGTACACTTGGTACATTTATATACGTAAATGTTTTTGCGACTACCGCTTCCCAGGTGTTAGTGCTGTGAAGAAGTGTGTATGTGCATTTAACAAATTCTCTCACCCTTTACAGCCGCATGCACTGTAACAATTCCAGCATACAGGGCCCCAGGTAAGTAATTCTTCCTCATTTGATTACTCAGGATTACAACCCCGTTCGGCCTGTTTCGTGTGATTCTGTAATTTTCCTGTAATTTCCTGTAATACCCGAGCATTCATTACATTCCGGTAGCCTCCGGATGAGTTTAAATTTTCATTTTGTACTCTGTTTAATTTCCACAATGTTTGAAGACAAAAGTCTCATCGGTGCGTCCTGGCTGTCGTGACCACACCCCCGGAACCACACACAAGCTAACAAATTTAATTACCTACTAGTACTTCAGGCGCCGTGTGGTTTCCGGTAGAGTAGAATAGGACCACTCCAACTCTTCCCGTGGATGTCGTACAAGGCGACTGAGGGAATACATTATAAAACATCAATCAGGCCCCCCCCAACCCGTCTGGCCAGCGCGGGGAGTGTAGACCGAATCCTCCGTCTGTCTCCGGCAGATGAGAGAGGGTTGTGCTCCTGCAGTGGAGACCACAATAACCTGATGATGATGACTTCAGGCGCACCAGCCTGGCTAAACACTTTTGTGTGAGCGCGTAGCGATAAGTAGCAGCAGCATTTACACGTTAAGAACATAAGTACTTGTGGTTTGGCTGTCGTGTGGTTTCCGGTAGAGTAGAACAGGACCACTCCAACTCTTCCCGTGGATGTCGTACAAGACGACTGAGGGAATACATTATAAAACATCAATCAGGCCTCCCCAACGAGGGAACTCGACGGAATTTTTTATTTGTAAAATCCTGTTTTTTTTATTTATATATTAAATTATATTATATATAAAATTTATTGTAATATAGTTAAAATATATAAATAAAAAACTCGATTTCACCCAAGTGTAAGGGGTTTTTTAAGTTCTTGTCCGGTGTCAGCAATTTTGGTGATGGCAACGCTAGCCGGGAGGCGAGTAGTACAACCTACCTTTTTCTTTGGCATAATATTTCTACTCAAAGGTTGTCTGAAAGAAATCGCTTAAAGCGATAAGACCGCCTAAATTGTACTATTTGTAACTTTTATAACTTGTAACTGTATTTGATTGTGCAGTAAAGTGTAATTCATTGTATTGTAATATTTAGAATTTTCTGCTTCTGCTTACTATAGTTAATAATTGTCTAGCTTAATAGTTTCGGGGTCCCCCCAGATATTCGTTGAGGCTACACAAATTGATGAAGTTGCTCGATAAAGGACCATTTTGCACGTAGATTCATATAATGGCGGGGTTAATATCTGCATAATTCACTTTGACCGCCTGCAGTGTGGTGTAAGCTTTGAGAGGGCAGCGACAGCTGATACATTTGGTTGAGCGGGTTATCGTACAACGCGGATCACTCTTCCAGAGAATCTTATCTTACTAATATTATATATGAGCAAGTTTTGATATTTGGATGTTTGTTACTTAATCATGCTTCAACCACTGGACGGATCGGGATGAAACTTGGCACACATATATAGAACACATTATAGAACATCAATCAGGCCTCCCCAACCCGTCTGGCCAGCGCGGGGAGTGTAGGCCAAATCCTCCGTCAGTCTCCGGCAGATGAGAGAGGGTTGTGCTCCTGCAGTGGAGACAAAAATAACCTGATGATGATGACACCGAAACAAAAAATCATAGAGAAATGTATGACACTAATTTTATTCGGTTTTATTATCGATATTTTTAAAAGTCGAAATACTTAAAATCCCTATGACATTTAATTTTTGACATGATAAATCTGACACTGGTTATATGTCAAGTCGATTTGTTATCTATCGCAATTTTGTAGGATTGCAAGCAAAGATTCGCTTTCATTTCTAACCAGTTTTTAAAGTCAAATCGCTTCATCCTACAGCTTATTCCACAGCCAATAGTTGTGCAGCTTAGATGCAATTTGGGCGGGCGGGCACTCGAGCTCGCCGGCGGCCGGACCGGCGGCCGGACCGGTTTAATGAGGTTTAGGGGCTTTCAACACACATTACTGAGTGGACAAAAATGTCATTGTAAAGATAATAATCCAACAGAAAATTACCATGACTATTGGTATCATTTAAAAACAAGTTTATAACTAACTTTGAGTTGGGTATCGTCAAGGCGATACCAGGTATGAGAAGCAGCATTCTTCTGTGTCCATTAATTTTATTACTGTGATCACCAGTCCGCCTGCGAAGCGCTGTGATTATGGCAAATCTCCCAATTTAATTTTAATTAGTTATTTATTATTACATAATTATATTGTCTATTACATTTATATATATCTTTACATTATCACACTCTAACCCACACACGTAGGTGCGATGACATTGTGAACATCGCCGGCGCTACCTGGACGAGGCTTGCGAGAACAAGAGATGACTGGCGTGAAATGGAGGAGGCCTATGCCCAACATTGGGTTTCCCGAATGAATAATTAATAATATGAATAAACAGGAATGGACTTAGTTTTAATTTTACATTATTATGAATTGCATCGTTACTTAATTAATATTTTATGTTGAATTTTATTTTACTTTACGTTGAATGATATTATTGTTGTGTAAAATCAAATTACTATTAGAGTGTATTTTCAATGTATGCATGCAAATTGGGAAATAAAGGCTTCATCATCATCATCATCATCAGCCCGAAAGAGTCCACTGTTGGACATAGGCCTCTCCCAAGGTGCGCCACTGAACCCGATCCTCGGTTCTTCTCATCCAGTTACTGCCAGCCGCCTTACGCAGATCGTCGCTCCATCTAGCCAGGGGGCGTCCCACACTACGTTTGCCTAGTCGCGGTCTCCACTCGAGAACTCGTTTACCCCAGCGGTAATCGGTTCTCCGACAGATGTGACCAGCCCACTGCCACTTCAGCGTACTAACTTTTTGAGCTATGTCGAAGACTTTAGTTCTCTGGCGGATCACCTCGTTTCGGATCCTGTCCCTTAGAGAAACTCCGAGCATAGCTTTTTCCATAGCCCGCTGAGCGACCTTGAGTTTTCGAACTAGTCCCACTGTCAGTGTCCACGTTTCGGCGCCGTAGGTCATTACGGGTAGGAATAAAGGCTTATCTTATCTTATCTTAACCCACACACACACCTACACAACACTCTGTGACCCCCTAACCCAGGCCCCAGCAGACAACCAGCGCTGCACCTTCCGGGTGCTGCCCTGCGCTGAGTTGGGGACCTCTCACTTACAGAGCATCGTCCACCCCTTAATTTTAAGAGATGTAATTAATAATACAAATTTAAATTGACATTTCTATATTATTTTAATAAATCGCTTTTGTATATATTATTCACTTATACATGTACACCCGTATCACATGATATACACAAACATACACACACACACACACACACACTCACACTCACAATCACACACATAAATTTTTCATAATGCATGTTGTAAAAATTATACTCTCACATCTAAATTAATAATTATTTTCTAAATTAATAATTTGCGCAGTAATTTATTTTTATCGGTTAATTAATTATTAATCTGATTGCTTGGTATGGCAGGGTGATGCGCAAAAATTCCATGGGGTGGGAGCCTGATGACCTGATCTCTGGATGTTCATCCTATTTTAGGCACCAGTCTCTCACAAAAGATAAATTGTACTCATTTTAATTTTATACTGTGTTGAGATAATAAATAAATTTTGTATTGTATTGTATTCCATTATTGACATCTGTATATTGTACTTAATTATTTGCTTTAATTTTAATATGTAATGAAAAAAAAATTAATTTGTGAAACGTTAAACATTAAATATCGTACGCCTATGGGTAAAACATAGAGTACCTAAATGTATTCGACCAGCTTAAAATACTTGTGTTTACGATTAAATGATTTGAATTTGAATTTATACAAAAAAATATTTGATGTATAATAATGAATGTGTATTTAATGTTTATTGTGTTAGTGAATAAATATTTTTTCTTTCTTTCTTCTTTTTAGTGGACAGCCCACCAAAAGTGGCATTCTATTGGAGAGGCTTATGTTCAGCAGCGGACGTGTTTCGGCTGATTATAATGAATCACGTCAAAAGCGGTTCACTGCCTGCAATATTTAAACGTCATTCCAGACATATGCAAGCGAGAATCTCAGTCTTTGAAAACATTTCATTTAAGTTCGACTTGTCTAGACTTTATATAAATATTTTTCTGAAGTCTTCAGACATTTGCATTTAAGATATTGCTATGTGTAGCGTAAAGAGCACTCGAGTGTTAGTGGGTGGGTAGAAATCTTTTGTTGTTTTTATTCTGGTTTCAACTTAAGAATGAAGCAGAAATCTCTGAAAGCTTTGTCTGTCAACTTTCGTTGACCCAGCCCACGTGACGTGAATTCGTGGCAATACGGAATACCGTAAGCCTGTGGTCTTAGAATAGGGCCACCCCCAAACTTCCCGTGGTTGTCGTTAAGGCTACTAAAATGCAGCAGAGACGGGCAGCGGCGTTCTCCTCTGGTCATGTCAGTAAAAACATATAATCACCTGCCCGAAATAATAAAAGAAGAAACTAACAATAAGATTTTTAACAAATACCTGAGACAGCTATTGATTTCCAAAAGCTACTACACATTAAATGAATACCTAAATGATAAATTATGATAAAATTGGATAACAAACAGATATGCAACAAATGAAATAAAAATATTATTTATACAAATAATACATATTACGAGTACACTTATGTACATAATGTATTAAACAACTTGATAACGTCGACAATACTGTTGGTCCTCCTCTCTCCTACTTGCTGTGCCCAAATGGGTCCATGAGAACTCTGTCTTTTTATTATCTGTTAACACCATGGAATGCAATAAAGTTTACTGATTACTGATATTAAGATCATTACTACGATCACCAATCCGCCTGCCAAGCGTGGTGAGTTGGCATATCTCTAATTGGACAGCCCACACAAAGTGTAATTCTATTGTATTTCGAATGCATAAAACTGCCTGTCCTCTGAGGGGATTGAATCTATTACCTTTGGTATTTCAGGCAACTCCCGAACGTAAAAACAAATTGTGAGAAGCACTTTACACTAACCCAAGCTATCTTTGTTTTATTCCTTCATTTTCTTTTTGCCACATGCGGCCGTTAAACTTTACTGTTTAATATCATTAGGCCACGTGTGAAATTGTATACTTAGAACTATTCCGCAGTATTATATCAGCCCTTAGTCATCCACTGCTGGGTATAGACCTTCTCTAACGAAGCAACCCCGTCTGATCCTCCACTCTACGTATCCAGACACTTCCGGCCACCTTCTTCAGGTCGTCGGTCCATCTGACATGAGTATAATGATAATCAAATTATTGCATCTATAGCCCAACGAAGCTAAGGCTATGAAAATGGATCTCGGAGGTATAGAGAGGCAGAGCGAAACTCGAAGCGCGATATAGAACCTAATGTGTTACTTTACACTCCCTTTTTCAGCTCTTATAAAGCTTAAACGCGATTCATGGACGTCAGGACTTTGCTATGGAAGAGGAAGCATTCACTATTGAAAACTGACTGATAAAAGTCATAATATTTACGTCAACTGTAGAAGAGCCGTTGTAGCCGGTTGGTTGTGCACTCGCCTCACTTTCATGAGGTCGTGGGTTCAAACCCCGCCCTTACAAATGAGTTTTACGAAACTCAAGTACGGTTTATTTATAATACCACAGGCTTTTCTGTGAAGGAAAACATCGTAAGGAAACCTGCATATGCCAAAGAAGAAATTCTGAGGAGTATGTGAAGTCCACCAAATCGGCTTGGGGCACCGTTGGTGGTCAGTGGTTTGGCACAAAAGATCCTGAAGGGTAGAAGTGTCGCCAGGTCTTCCTGGCCCCCTAAGATAAGATAAGATACGTCAACTGTTGTCGTCGGTAAGACTTATGGAAATTCGCAGTTTCCATACAATCTTCAATACATCATTTTGTACGGAGCGTAAAAAAGTTTGGTTACAAGTGTCAACTGACTTGATATGTATTATCATACCTGTGTTCTGTAGTGCTTTTCTCTAAAATACAAACTCAAGTGCGAGTCTCTGGCATTCTGTAAACATTCCAGAGCAGAGGCGAAGTGAAGTGAGTTCCTTGTTCACTTCACGTCGATAGTGCTCTGGAATGTTTACAGAATTAAATAAATAAATAAATATGTGGGGACATTTCACACACGGCCACCTGCTCCCAAACTAGGCAGAGCCTGTAATATGGGTATCAGACAGCTGATATACATACATAGATACATAATATAATATATAAATAACATCCAGTCACAAGGCAAACACAAGTGCTCATCACACGAATGTTTTGCCCTGGGCGGGATTCGAACCCGCGACCCCTAGCGTCGCAGGCAGGAGTACTACCGACTAGGCCACGGGGCCGACAAATTACCAATGGATTAGGTTTCCAAGTGAGTGAAGTCAGTTAATTGAGACTCGCACACGAGTTTTTATTTTAGAGAATAGCACTACAGATGACAAGAGGTCAAAGGATGACCTCTGAATTCAGTCAACTCTTCAGGTCATAACGATAACGACTCTCAACAAAAAGAAAACCATGCTACCTATAACAATTAACCAATAAAAACGAAGGTAAAGCCCGTTGGCTCTCCAAATGAAGGCATAAAATTAAAAACTGCGAGTCGGGCGTCTCATTAACTTCTTCTGACGAGAATTAAACTGCTCCAGAGTTAATGAATGGTTTTAAACTGGGATCGCGAAGAGCGGGGTGGATGGGGTACTTTTACGTCTAGCTTGGCTGTAGTATGTTATATATTTCCTACCTCTGAACTCTATTCGTATTGCCAAGTCCTTTCAGTTCGACAACTATTTATCTTATACACCACCCTCAAACAGCACTCCCTAACAGTCTTCGACCCCTTCACTCGTACTAAACGCAACCATCTTGTTATCCCGTCAATTATTTGTAAGACCAGTTTCAGTCATAAATTCTTTGCTTTTTAGGGCCGTTTCTATACAATAGACTGCATTCTTCTCTTAATCTCCACTCTCTCAATAAAAACCTCTTCAAACAGCTAGTAACTAAATACCTCCTATCCCTAAACTACGACAGAACAGAAAATCTACTGCTCCCACTATCGTGAAACACACCCTGCAAGTCTAGCCAACTTAAGGACACAATATACCTACCCACCTTTTCACACACTAAAAAGCACCAATTTATCAACATTTCCTGCAGAACACATAAATACATATATACATATACGTACATACATATATACATATATCTACATACATACATACATACACCCCCCCCCCCCCACACACACACACTCGTTAATGCTGCTCCTTATAACATCATTTTCTCTTAAAAGTAATACTGTCTATCTAACATTTCTCCTTCCTCAACTCACTCGACATTGCCTATCCGCTCGCCTTCTCGTCTGATATCACTTTTATAGCTGGTGTTTATAGTACAGGTTTATCCCATTTTAAACACCAGCTGCCACGTGTAAAGGAAACGATGCATATTTTTTTGTTACTTTATTTAATACCACATTGTAGACATAAGACCCATGTACCTAGAAAACAAGGAAAATATGTCTGTTGAACCTAAATAAATATTATTATTATTATTATGTTCAAAGTATGTTGGCTTGGATATAGTATGTTCAAAGTATGCTGGCTTAGCTATGGCATGTTCAAAGTATGATGGCTTTGCTGTGGCAAATTTAAACTGTTTTAATAATAATAAAAAATCGATTATTCGTCTCACTAAAAACTGTATACATTAATTCCGCCAATCTATATGAGACAGTTTGTTGGTAGACATTGCTCTCTTACTTATGCATATGGTGAATAACGAATCAAATATTTTTTTTATTTTTTTTTATTTTATGATAATATAAACAAAAAATAACAAGGAGACCATGTTTTGTGCCACTAAGCATAAGTCGCTTAATTAAAACAGGTAACAACATTTATGCTGGCTTGGCTTAGTATGTTCAAAGTATTCTTGACTTTGATGTATCATGTAAAAAGTATGCTGGCTTGGCTGTAGCATATTTAATACAAGCTACTATGTTCTTGTATGTTGGCTGTAGTACGTTTAAAATATGCTGATTTGGCTGTAGCACATTCAATTAAAATGTCAAATTATCACGTAATGTTCAATATACAAACCTGTAGATATTTTAAGACCCTACGGAAACGAAGCTGTCTTTTGTGGGTTTCTCATTTATGCCATATCCAAAATCACTGCGGTCTTCGCACATCGTTGTAGCTCATCAAGAGAATTCCTATTGTATCAGTGGTAATGGCTGCCGTGAAAAGAAAAGCAGACATAATCGCAGAGGACTTCAGAACGCACCCCGACTTAATTATTGGAGCTGTAACGCTTGAATTTATTTTATAGTTGCTTTTAGTAATCAGGGGGTGGACTGTGTTAAAGTTTCTTTTTACTATATATTCTTTATTGCACATAAGTTTTACAAAAAAAGGGCATAATATAAAAGTGTACAAAGGTGGACTTATCTCTATAAGAGATCTCTTCCAGCCAACCTTCACTGTAGGAAAAGCTAAAATAAGCGGTAGATCAAAAAGAATAAAAATGAAATGTGCATGGATATTGAAATTTTATAATAAAATCCAACTAATAATCTCCAAAATACCTTGTCTTCACCGCAGGTTAGCTGGAAGAAATTTCTTTAGAAATAAGCTTATCCTTTTGTATAATTTTCTTTTCTTTGTGTTGTTCTTTGTATATTTGTGTGTAATAATAAACTATTAAATATATATATATATATAATATTGTAAATGCGAAAGTTTGGATATTTGGATGTTTGTTACTCAATCACGTTTCAACCACTGGACGGATCGGGGTGAAACTTGGCACAAATATAGGTCCTGAAATAGGACGTAGGATTGTAGTTGGTGCACGGTAGAGGTTGGCTGAAAGAGATCTCTTATAGAGATAAGTCCACCTTTGTACACTTTTATGTTTTGCCCTTTTTTTTGTAAAATGTATGTGCAATAAATAATATAATAATAGTTTTTATCCCGAAAAAACATCTCATTCCTACGGGAAACCAAATTAATTGTTAAAAGCAGTGAAGATGTGTAAATATCGAAACGTACGCGGACGAAGTCGCGGACAAAAGCTTGTATGTAGTACGTTGCCGCACAGCACTCTCGTAGCTGGTGATCACGGGCGTATGCTAAGTGGTATCCTAGTTTTGGGAAGGAAAAGAAAAAGGTTCGTGGGTTAAAATCCCGCCCGAACCAATGAGTTTTTCCAAACTTAAGTACGGTTCATTTATAATACCACAGGCTTTTCGGCGAAGGACAACATCGTGAGGAAATCTGCATATGACAAAGAAGAAATTCTAAGGCGTGTGTGAAGTACACCAAATTAGCATAAGGCACCGTTTCTGCACAGGGGTTTGGCACAAAAGATCCAGAAGGGTCGAAGTGTCGCCAGGTCTTCATGGTCTCCTTAGATAAGTATGTAGTAGTAAAATAAAATATTTCTTTTGTATGTGATCGATTTGATAGGCATATACAATGCCGTAGCTAGGCTTTTATGGGCCCTTGAAAAATGCCCACCCAGATAATTTTTGCGCCCCTCCAAGGTCTGCGCCCTGTGCCTGGACACTGCTGGCACCACCCTCATTACGGCTCTGCATATTACTTGCCGTGTGGTTTCCGGTAGAGTAGAATAGGACCACTCCAACTCTTCCCGTGGATGTCGTACAAGGAGACTAAGGGAATACATTATAAAACATCAATCAGGCCTCCCCAACCCGTCTGGCCAGCGCGGGGAGCGTAGGCCAAATGTTCCGTCTGTCTCCGGCAGATGAGAGAGGTTTGTGCTCCTGCATTGGAGACAAAAATAACCTGATGATGATATGCGTATTATCAATTCACAGTTACTGGGCCGTCTGACATTTAGGTTGAACCCGGTAATACTCTGAAATACAAATAAACACAATATGAATCGACGTCTAACGATACCTATTAATGATTCAGCCAAACAAGAATTGCTTTAAAAAATAATCCTCAAGGAAACAGACAGATGACAAGCAAACACACTCAACGATTTCCTAAACTTCCAATACCTAACCTTTATATATATGCGGCAGTAAAAATAACTTTCTACTAACTTTTCGAACTCTGTTATCTTGAATGGGAAAAATCCCGAATTTCCCGGTAAAGTTCCCGGCCTATTTTTCCCGACACCGGATGGAGACATTGACTAACTTTTTTAATTTGCGGAAGTGGACATAATCGACGGAAGTGACGTCATCAATCTACGGAGTGACGGCTGCGACGTTGGTATAAAAAAGTTTTCTTTATTTTTTAAAGGTCTGTGTAAAGCCTTTTTAAACGGAAGTTTGTTTTATTTTATTTTGTTATTATATACAGGTAGATTTTTGCATTAATTCTAGTTAAAACTATTAAAATTGTCTTCAAAGTAAGTAAAATAAAATAGTAAAGTGAAGTAAAAGTAGTTAAAATATAACATTACCCACTTACCACTATAATAATAATATTATTAATTATTAAAATAATCTTCATATTACAATACAATACACTTTAATGCACAATCAAATACAGTTACAAGTCATAAAAAGTTATAAGTAGTATAATTTAGGCGGTCTTATCGCTTTAAGCGATTTCTTCCAGACAACCTTTAGGTAGAAGATATTATGCCAGAGAAATTGTAGGTTGCTAATTTAAATAATATAATATAATATATATTTATATAGTAGCTGACCCGTGCCCACTTCGTTGGCCGGTAAACATTTTCCGACTACCACGAAAAAGTCTTTTCATTTTTCGGGTTAATGACACTCACAAATAACGTGGCATTCTATTGGTAAAAGAATTTTCAAAATCGGTTCAGTAGATCCCGAGATTACCCGCTACAACCTCACAAACTTTACCTCTTTTTAATATTAGTATAGATAGATATGCTTTTAAAAAATAGTTTGCTACAGTCTTAGAATCCTACTTTCTACTAATATTATAAATGCGAAAGTTTGGATATTTGAATATTTGGATATTTAGATGTTTGGATGTTTGTTACTTACTCACGTTTCAACCACTGGACAGATCGTAATGAAACTTGGCACACATAAAGGTTAGGTCCTGGAATAGGACATAGGATAGTTTTTATCCCGAAAAAACATCCCATTCCTATGGGAAATACATAATAATTTGTGATTTTAAGTTGTCCACGCGGACAAAGTCGCGGGTAACAGCTAGTAAGAAATAATACTGTGTAGTATTTCAGTAGTATTTCAGGAATATGAAAAAAATATATATATCGTTTGGCGTTTGTTTATAAGCCTTAGCGTTCGGGCGTAATTTACGTATTCAGAGTTTTGCTAATATGCGTTACTCATATGAATAAAAATTCTCTCAGCCCTGTTTGCCGAGCGTAAAGTCCTCCATTGTCTGAGGACTGGTGGCCTTTTCACGACGTCTCGAGTGGAAATATTGCTTAATGAGACAGCGTGTGTGTAAGCCTGTGGTTACGCGTCACGGTCTACGACGCAGCGTGGTAAGTTACAGATTTAGATTTTCTTGTTTAAGTTAGTTTAGCAAACTATTTTGATCGTAGCTGTACCTTTTAGTATAAATAAAGACAATCTCTAGTATCTCGTAATCTTATCTTCTCAGGGGGCCAGGAAGACCTGGCGACACTTCGACCCTTCAGGATCTTTTGTGCCAAACCCCTGTACCAATCTAGTGGACTTCACACACGCCTTAGAACTTCTTTGTCATATGCAGGTTTCCTCAAGATATTTTCCTTCATCGAAAAGCCTGTGATATTCTACAAATATTATAAACGTGAAAGTTAGTAAGAATGGATGATGTTTGTTACTCTTTCACGTAAAAACTACTGAATGGATTTTTATGAAACTTTACAATAATATAGCTTATACATCAGAATAACACATAGGCTACAATTTATAAAGATATTGTGTGAATTGTCCAAAATATCAAGTAAGTAGGAAAAAATCTACCATCTGCGAGCTATTCTGGCGTGCGCTGCCAAAACCGCTAGAGTTACACATATGTAATGTATGATGGAAATGTTTATCTTAAATAGTCCTACAAAAAAGCTACTCGAAATACTAATCGTGCGCAGACGAAGTCGCGGGCACCAGCTAGTTATAAATAAACCATACTTAAGTTTCGAAAACCGCATTGGAACGGGCGGGGTTTTAACTCGTTATTATCTCGTAAACCACAAACCGACTAATACTGATTAAGTGATTGCATCAGCAACTGCGTTCACCTGTATCATCATCATCAGGTTATTTTTGTCTCCACTGCAGGAGCACAACCTTCTCTCATCTGCTGGACACAGGCGGAGGATTTGGCCTATACTCCCCGCGCTGGCCAGACGGGTCGGGGAGGCCTGATTGATGTTTTATAATGTATTCCCTTAGTCGCCTTGTACGACATCCACGGGAAGAGTTGGAGTGCTCCTATTCTACTCTACAGGAAAACCACACGGTACTTTAAGATAATTACTGCGTTTACCAATCCGCCAGCCAAACGTCGTGATAATGGCAAATGCCCCAATATACTAATACCCACCAAAAGTGATATTCTATTGGGGGGGCTTATGTTCAGCAGTGGACGTATTTCGGCTGATGATGCATCTACAGAAGTAAAATGTGGTTTGATGTCCATATTCCACGTAAAAAGGGCAATTTTGTTATCATCATCATGTCAGCCCCTAGAAGTCCACTGCTGGACACTGGCTTTCCTCAACGAACGCCACCACACCCGGTCCTCCGCCCTCCGCATCCAGCCGCTTCCGGCCACCATCTTTAGGTCGTCGGTCCACCTGGCGGCGGGGCGTCCCACCCTGCGAGTGCCGATTCGCGGTCTCCACTCCAGAACTCGTCTGCCCCAACGGCCGTCGGTTCTGCGGCATATGTGGCCCGCCCACTGCCATTTCAGCTTGCTAATCCTTTCGGCTATGTCAGTGAGTTTGGTTCTTCGTCGGATCTCCTCGTTACGAATCATACCTATCTTTCAAAGAAACCGGGAGCATAGCCCTCTCCATAGCTCGCTGAGCGACAATAATTTTGTTACGATTTATTTGTATTTGGTCGGTTATACAATTGGTTTCCTTCTTCACATACATTCTTGTTATTACACCATAATATCATTATCATATCCGCATATGCCTTCTCCACCCTGACCACCGCACTCCGCATCCAGCTGCTTCCTGCCACCTTCTTCAGGTTGTCGGTCCACCTGGCGGCGGCGGCGGGGCGTCCCTACCCGCGTCGACCCGCGGTCTCCACCCACTACTACTTCAGCTTGCTAATCCTTTTGCCTATGTCGGCGACTTTCTTTCTTCGTCGGTTCTTCTCATTACAATTCTATATGATAGCAGTACTAACTGCGTTTTTTTTTAACAAAATTTTTTTTTTTTAAGTTACGACTTTTTGCCGCTACGCCAGTTTGTACGTAAAGCACATTTAAGTAAGTCTCCCTTTAAGCACAGCTCGCATGATTAAACAATACCAGGTATTGCTGAAAATTGTTATTTATACAGGCTGTGTAAATAAATACACCAACTGGATTAATCGGAAGCTCGATAAATGAGAATATAAATTGCACGCGCAGGGTGGGACGCCCCGCCGCCAGATAGACCGACGACCTAAAGAAGGTGGCCGGAAGCGGCTGGATGCGGAGGACCGGGTGTGGTGGCGTTCATTGGGGAAGGCCTATGTCCAGCAGTGGTCGTCTAAAGGCTGACATGATGATGATGATAATTTGAAGGTAAAAAAAACTGCATCCATAGGACCATTCACCAGGTGGTTTTATATACATTAGTAGTACTACCTAGCATCTCTATAATCTTTACTGTGTAGATTTTCAATAAGAATTAAAATATAATTCACTTACGTATGTATGTAAAGTAAGAAGTATACAAATATAGCTTTCTATTATTAAAAACTACGTCGGGCTCTTAACAAACTTTATACAATGAATATTAATTATTTCTATTTTATTATTTATTATACTTACTGTCTATCAATTACGAGGTTTACGTTTTATAAATTTATAATATAGTAAAAATAACACCAGGGAAGTCTTACTATCAGTAAGTCTATTGGGAAGGAAATTCCCAGTAGTTCTACTGGTAAGACTACTTGGTAAAACTACTGGGAACAGCCGTAAATAACAAATAGAAATTATTACTATACTTACAAGGGTAAGGTAGTTAAAATAATTACTCAAAATTGTCACTCACGATATTGATGAATCTTAGTACAGATGTAGTTTTGGTAAATTATTTTTGCATTTACACGTTTGACCTTGTTTCGTTTTTTCACCCTGTATTTACATACTAGCTGATGCCCGCGACTTCGTCTGCGCACGATTAGTATTTCGAGTAGCTTTTTTGTAGGACTATTTAAGATAAACATTTCCATCATACATTACATATGTGTAACTCTAGTGGTTTTGGCAGCGCACGCCAGAATAGCTCGCAGATGGTAGATTTTTTCCTACTAACTTGATATTTTGGACAATTCACACAATATCTTTATAAATTGTAGCCTATGTGTTATTATGATGTTAAGCTATATTATTGTAAAGTTTCATAAAAATCCATTCAGTAGTTTTTACGTGAAAGAGTAACAAACATCCATCCATACTTACAAACTTTCGCGTTTATAATATTAGTAGTATAACTATTTTCTATAAAAACACCATGTTAAGTGATCAATGATCATTACACGGCGTAGTGGGAAAACGTCGAAAAAATATTGTCGGCTCTAACAGTTTTTCTGGGAAAAGGTGACGTCATTACCGATTGATTGATGCTTCTGTAGAAGTGGTGCAGGGTGACCATACACTGAGGAGAAGATAGGAATAATGAAAAAGAAATTAATTGCAAATATTGTATAGGATCTGAAATAAGGGACCATCCTATATATTATTTACCCTATTCTAAAGCAAAAACTGTGCCTGAAGACAAAAGTCTTCAACCAGTGCGTCCTACCCGTAATGATCTACGGCGCCGAAACGTGGACACTGACAGTGGGACTAGTCCGACAACTCAAGGTCGCTCAGCGGGCTATGGAAAGAGCTATGCTCGGAGTTTCTCTATAGGACAGGATCAGAAATGGGGTGATCTCCCAGAGAACTAAAGACTTTGAAATAGTTCCAAAAGGAAGTACGTTAGATTGGCAGTGGGCTGTTCACATCTGTTGGAGAAACCGCGACTGGGCAGACTGTAGTGGGCGTCCTGGCTAGATGCAGCGATGTGAGGCGGCGGGCAGTCACTGGAAGAAAAGACTGGTTCAGTTAGTGGCGCGCCTTGGGAGAGGCCTATATCTGATGCATGATGAATCCTAGTCTGCACGTAGGAAATTAATTACTTCAATTCAAAGCAATTACTATTTATTGCACTCGATTTTATGCCACTCATAGCACGAGGTTGTGCCACTAGAGCTAGTGGCACAACCCACAGCTGTTCCTACGCCATTTTAGAAGGAAGAGGAAGATTTTAAAACATATCCTAAAACTGGCAAGACGCGTGGCCCCCTCCTAGATGTAAAAAAATATTGGACAAGTCGTCGGGCGAAGTCAGTTCGTGAGCTAACAACCTCTTGACACGCCGACAGACGCGCAAAAACTATTGAGTTCTCTCCAAATGTGTGCTAACTTACCTACAAGTTGCCGCAAATCTTGTTAGGATTAATAAGTTTTCTATTTCTCTCAAAGCAGAAGATGTAGTTACAAATATGAAAGAGTTTTTTTAAAGATAAATCTTAGATTTCTAGTCTTCTAACTAAACCAAAATAGAGGTTTATTTGTAGAAGACGAGTTCGCAACAATAAGTTATCTACTTTTACAGATTATAGCATTTACAGATATATAACTAAGTTACATTTCAGATTTATAAAATGTAGTCATTATCCTGGCTATCTAGCAGATACTTTTTTTAACTGTTTTTTGTATTTAGGTTGTGTTAAATAACTATTTTGTATATCATTTGGCAGACCATTTACAAGTTTAGGCAATATATATCTGACATTTTTCATGCCATACATATTGTTAAGTTTTGGTACAATAAATCTATTTCCATATATTAATTTTCTGTGATTGTTGTCGCTCCTTCTCTCCTTCAGCAAATATACTATCTTAGGTAAATAAATTAGGTGTATTTCTTATTTCGTCGCTGTACAGAGAAACCTCGTATGTCTTATCTTACCACGGAAAACCAGCAACTATGTACCTTAGTCAAATTTTTCAACAACCACTGAAGAACTAGAGTTTAAGGGAGCGCAAATACATCCAATGCTCCAAATGCCAACCTCACCTACACGCAGTGCACCATGCTGATTGCTGCGGAACCATTCAGTCACTCACTAGGCTATAAATACTACAGACCGGTGGCGAGCAGCATCGTCACCGGTTCTAGGCCTAATACTGCGATGGCCAAGACGTCTACCTGGCAGTGAGTTCCATTCCTTAGCAGTTCGCCTTATGATAGAGGAAGCAAAACGCTTCATGCGAGAGCGTTTCTAATTTATAACATCGATCTCTCTGCGCCAGCGGACGCAGTCCAATAGTGTGTACTGCCAGCTGTGCTCTATTTCGCGGATGACGTTAAACTGGCGGAGTGTCGCTTCTATACGTAGTAATATTTTGTATAGACCTCTCATGCAATTAACTCCATAATGACCAAAACACAAGCAATTGAAGCAATTATTATCTGGTCCCATGTTGATAGTAAAAGCCCGCATATCAATACGGAACTAGACTCGTGTCACTTTCTCGTTACCCCTGCGGGTGACGTGACAGTAGGATGTGACACGCAGCCGACACGTCACAGATAACGAGTCGTGTCACTCGAGCGACGAGATGCAAGCTATGTCACTTGTGATAGTTTGTGAAGCGTTTCTGCGTTATATTTAAACTTTGCTGAACATTATTTTGTTTGTTTATTTGCAAGCTGTTACCGGCACGTGAAATTCAATCTCTTAGAGGTGGAATTTTTCAAAGAATCATTTCGTTTTAGAAATTTTTTATGAAAAAAGGTAAAAAGTACTCTTTGGATGTTTTCGACTAATAATTGATCATCATCATCATCATGATGTCAGCCTTTAGACGTCCACTGCTGGACATAGGCCTTCCCCAATGAACGCAACCACACCCGGTCCTTCGCCCTCCGCATCCTGCCGGTTCCAGCCACCTTCTTCAGGTCGTCGGTCAATCTGGAGGCGGGGCGTCCTACACTGCGCGTGCCAATCCGTGGTCTCCACTCCAGAACTCGTCTTTCCCAATGGCCGTCGGTTCTGCGACAGATGTAACCCGCCCACTGCCACTTCAGCTTACTAATAATTTCGGCTATGTAATAATTGATATACAGTACGAATCATATCCTTCAAAGAAACCGTGATTTATATAGAAATATGTTAAAATGTAGGTGATCTAAAAAATAAAATTGTTCTTGTGTTTAAATTAGTTGTGTGACTTCTATTTGTGTTCAATAAAGTATAAATAAATAAATAAAATATAAATTTAAAAACTAAACATTTTTTAGAAAAATAAAACAATATTGATTACGATTATTCACACTGTAGACCTATGTTATTTTATTATAAAACATCCATATTTAACATATTTATATAGGGTAGTAAGCCGTGTGGTTTCCGGTAGAGTAGAATAGGACCACTCCAACTCTTCCCGTGGATGTCGTACAAGGCGACTGAGGGAATACAATATAAAACATCAATCAGGCCTCCCCAACCCGTCTGGCCAGCGCGGGGAGTGTAGGCTGAATCCTCCGTCTGTCTCCGGCAGATGAGACAGGGTTGTGCTCCTGCAGTGGAGACAAAAATAACCTGATGATGATGATGATGTACACTAGAAAAAAAATAGTTTTTTTTTTCTTAGGCAAGAGTTAGGAAGATTCCAATACCAGTGTTAATTCTCAAGATATCATGAAATTGGATCAAAAAGAAACAATTTTAATGAAACAAAGCTAGTTTTTTTCACAACCCCGTATTGCCAATTGAAACTCTAAATCCTTTAAAGAGAATTGATTTAAACTGGATTGCAGCTCGAAGGCTGTGACACGCCGCATGATAATGTCACGCCGCGTCACCCGGTGTCACGTCACGTCACCCGGTGTCACGTCACGTCGATATTGGATCTAGTAGTGTGAAACAGAACAGTTGTTAATTCTGTTAGGTTATACATACATACATTTTGCTCACGGAGGGGTAGGCAGAGACGATGGATCGGCACTTTGCGCGATCCTGACACACCTCACTAGCCTCACTCACATTCATCAACCTTTTCATGCACCTCCTTTTATTCTTCTCACTGCGGACCCCAGCCTTTTTGAGGACGTTACTAATTTGATCCATGAACGTCTTAGGACGACCTCTAGCTGTAGATCCTTCCATATTCGCACTGTCAATTTCTTTTGTAACTCATCTTTCAGTTATATTTTATTTACAGACACACTCACTCTTACACCCACTCACATACACTCACAATACTGCCCTAACTACACACAGACTCAATTAGTAAAAAAAATACATTATAAATGTCTATGTGTATTCTGGTATTTTGATTTTTTTATTATATACTGACATAGCTAGTGACTGATTGATTGATTGAATATACTTTATTGCGTACAAATTACAGAAAATATCTAGGAGAAATATACAGTAAATGTGCAAGTGGCGGCTTTCTCGCTTTTAGCGATTCCTTCCAGGCAACCATATGCTAGTAAGAAATAATAAAATTAAGAATTAAGATGCGGATGCAAAGATATAACTTCAAGATACTTAAGCTAGGACAATATACATACATTACTATACATATCATACATACACACAATACATAAATGTTATATCTATCAATATTATATCATCATCATCATCATCAGGTTATTTTTGTCTCCACTGCAGGAGCACAACCCTCTCTCATCTGCCGGAGACAGACGGAGGATTTGGCCTACACTCCCCGCGCTGGCCGGACGGGTTGGGGAGGCCTGATTGATGTTTTATAATGTAATGTATTCCCTTAGTCGCCTTGTACGACATCCACGGGAAGAGTTGGAGTGGTCCTATTCTACTCTACCAGAAACCACACGGCAAAATAATGTCACGGTATGTTATATACTGTGACATTATTTTAATTGTTGACATTGTAATTTATATTTTGTATAATTACATACATACATACATACATACATACATACATACATACATACATACATACATACATACATACATACATACATACATACATACATACATACATATATAATGCTCACGCCTTGGCCCCAGGGGATATAAGGAGGTGCATCAAAAGGTTGATGAATGTGAGTGAGGCTAGTGAGGTGTGTCAGGATCGCGCAAAGTGGCGATCCATCGTCTCTGCCTACCCCTCTTTGTATTATTAATTTATTTTATAACGATCCCTTTTACCATATTGGAATGACGTGTAAAATTTAAAATGTAAAAGTGAAATAAATTAATCTATACTATGTAAACATTGTGTTACATTGAAAATATTTGCAAAAAAAGGCAGAAAATAATTCCAAAAAATATCATAATGCATTTTATTACTTAGTTATATCCCAATTTTTGTTGTTGCTGATATATTCAATGTACAGACACGAGAAGTTTACGTTTTTATTTATTAGATAAATATAATAGAAATCGATGCTCAAACAAATATACTGAATATTCCCCCAAACCCTAAGTTTCACAAGTCTAAGCTGCAGGAAAATTCAACATAGCCAAATTTCCTAGGAAAACATCTGACCATTTTTATTTAACGTCAAAAACATTTCAGCGAGGAAAGTTTCTAGTTGGGAAATAATTTTCGATATGTCAACGCTCAGAGTATATTTTTGTGTCTAAACTCGAAACTCGCGTATCGCAGTTAAAGTCTAGGGCTGCTACTTTGAGACCGCGTACATTGTAAGCTATCATTGAAGAATTTCAATTCAATTCAATTTCAATTTATTCCTTAACAAAATACATTGTGTCGGAAACATCACAAACATAAGATTAAAAATATCATGCAACAATAGTACAAACAAATTCGATATAATAATTAAACAATGTCAACTGAGAAAATAAAAATTATTTAATGTCCTAAAAATTCTTCAATACTATAATAACATTTGTCAAGTAGAAACTCTTTCAAGTGGCGTTTAAAAACATTAACATTATTAATAATTTTAAATTCATTTGGCAGTCATGTGTGGCAGTCATAAGCAAGACCTGTCATGTATTTCAAATAGTTTTTTTAAGTCTTTAAGGCTTGAATCTAAAATACTCGGAAAACATAATGATTCAACGAGTATTTTACAGTTTTTGAAAAACCATCCCCTAAGGGGCTGAAATGGAGTTCGAAAGTAGTAGCTGGTTAAGCCTTAAACCAAGCCAATATGTCAGCGGGCGTCCGAATAGTTTCGCATTTTCTTACTATCATTTACATAGATACCTTTTTAATTAAAATTGGACAGTAATTTCTTTCTTATTAGATTTTTAAGTATATATACCAACCAACTCTTTCTATGATTATTTAATATATAGTAGGTACACGCGACTACTGCCTCTCCATAATCCCTTGTCTTCACCGCAGGTTAGCTGGAAGAAATTTCTTTAGAAATAAGCTTATCCTTTTGTATAATTTTCTTTTCTTTGTGTTGATCTTTGTATATTTGTGTGTACAATAAACTATTAAATAAAATAAAATAAATAAAGAAATCGA
Organism: Esperia sulphurella; assembly: GCA_947086405.1. NCBI lineage: Eukaryota > Metazoa > Arthropoda > Insecta > Lepidoptera > Oecophoridae > Esperia > Esperia sulphurella. The sequence continues at coordinate 9,080,073 of OX352282.1, forward strand.
CTGAATTTTGACAATGATTAAGGTCGCCCCAGTGTCGACTTCTACACGCGGTATACGCTGCGAATTCATACAAACTACTTATGCAGAGGTCAAATCGGATGCCTCACTGACGCATGTGATTAAAACTAAACACAATATAATTAAAATTTAGGCTAGAGTTTTCAATGTCTCAAAAGACCAAAAACAATGAAGTTGTTGCAACCTTTGTATTCCTACGTACAACGGTCCAAAGATTAATGTATTAAATGCAAATGAACATGGAAACGCAGATAATAATAATAATGATTTTTTTTTATTAAAGGCATAAAAAACCCATAAACCACAAAATACAAAAGTTAAATAATAAAAAATTAAACTATTAAATAAAATAAAATGCCTACCAAAAGCGGTAGGTGGTCATTACATCACTAATACCTATTTCTATTTCTGGTTCACGCTCCGATGATGTTTGGTGGCGGAAGTAGGTTTTGTCACGAGTACACTAAAGCCTATTCAAGAATTCAAAGTAGTAGTGCCAGCCCTACGCTTCAAACGTCGCAAACTAGTTGACAGGTGGAGACCGCTAGAAAATATGTCAGCGAATAAGTGTCTATTCTACTCCCAGAGCAAATATTCGCTTGTCTACACTTTGGCTTTGAGTGGCCTGTTTTTCTGCAAGTTATACAGAAATGATACAAAATACTTTCTAGGTAAATAACGGAGCTGTCCTATAGAGATAGGACGCAATGAACTTGTGGGTTTGTTGCATTCATTCATCATCATTATCAGCCTATATACGTCCACTGCTGAACACAAGCCTCCCCAATAGAATGCCTCTTTTGGTGGGCTGTCCATTGGGGGATTTTCAATAATCACCACGCTTGGTAGACGGATTGGTGTGGCAGGAGAACGCTGCTACCCATTCCTGGTGCAATCCCTTAGTCGCCTTGACACCTATACGTACTAAAATTTAAAAAGTAGTTAACTATGCTCTACTCTGGTATATACTAATCCTACTAATATTATAAATGTGAAAGATATTTGGCTGTTTGGAAGTTTGGATGTTTGTTACTCAATCGCGCTTCAACCCCTGGACGGATCGTGATGAAACTTGGCACACATATAGGTTAGGCCCTAGAATAGGACATAGGATAGTTTTTATCCAGATAAAACATCCGATTCCTACGGGAAATACATAATTTGTGATGTTAAGTGGTCCACGCTGCGGGAGACAGCTAGTAAATAATAATTATAACTAGGGAGGCTATAGGAATAAAATTAAGCGAAAGTTAGCGCGATACCTTTCTCCATATACCCTAATCGATCACTTCGAATAACGGCCGTTAAAGTCCACCAAGTGTTTTGTTTACGCCATAAAGTTGGAATAGTTCGACAGTTCGAAGGGCTACTAATACTCTCATACTCACTTTAAACTCGTCTTTTATATTAAGGTAGTTGTTGCCAGACAATAATGGAAGGGGCTAGAGGAGGCCTTTGCCAACAGGCATACTGACAAATGAAGAATTCGTTATATATTCTTTATTGCACATAAAATTTACAAAAAAAAGGGCATAACATAAAAGTGTACAAAGGTGGACTTATCTCTATAAGAGATCTCTTCCAGCTAACCTTCACTGTGGGAAAAGCTAAAACATGCTAAAACATGTGCATGGATATTGAAATTTTATAATAAAATATTGTACTATACATAAAATAAATGAGAAGGTAAAGCTACTGATATATACTAATATAAGTTACTAAGTAAAGTACATAAATAATAATATATAACAACATAATAATACATAATAATTATAATTACAACTATACATATTATATACATAAATACATGCAAAATATACAAATATATAACATATAAATATATAACTCGTGTCTCTAATGAGAATCGAATCCAAGATTTCTAACACTCTAGTCTAACGAATAATATTCTGGCCCAACTAGGAGTTCGTACAAAAATAACCTCGTTTTACTGTGGGAATATCTGTTTCCAAACTTAATCCACGCAGGCGAAGTCAGGCAACATCTGACTGACTTCTGACATCAAATAATCCCACTATATCCTACTCCTACTATATAATATTATAAACGCGAAAGTTTGTAAGTATGGATGGATGTTAGTTACTCTTTCACGTAAAAACTACTGAATGGATTTTAAAGAAACTTTTCAATAATATAGCTTATACACCAGAATAACACATAGGCTACAATTTATAAAGATATTGTGTGAATTGTCCAAAATATCAAGTAAGTAGGAAAAAATCTACCATCTGCGAGCTATTCTGGCGTGCGCTGCCAAAACCGATAGAGTTACACATATGTAATGTATGATGCAACTTTGAAACTTGTGCAGTTACTACTCAGAACATTTACTATTTACTAAACATTGACGCTAATGTCAATATTTAGTAAATAACAAATGTTCTGAGTAGTAACTGCACAAGTTTCAAAGTGAATGTGAAAGAGTTGTGGCTACTTGCGTGGAACAGAGCGATTGTTTGGAACGCTCCATCTAGTAGTACATAGAGATCGTTGATATGATGGAAATGTTTATCTTAAATAGTCCTACAAAAGCTACTCGAAATACTAATCGTGCGCAGATGAAGTCGCGGGCATCAGCTACTCGTAGTAATATTATAAATGCGAAAATTTGGATGTACGGATATTTGTTACTCAATCACGCTTCAACCACTGGACGGATCGGGATGAAACTCGGCACACATATAGGTTCGATCCTAGACATAGGATTGTTTTTATCCCGAAAAACTACCTCATTCCTACGGGAAATACATAATAATTTGTGATGTTAAGTTGTCCACGCGGACGAAGTCGCAGGCAACAGCTAGTAATGGAAATGATTAATAACTTTGAAATGTATTTATTTAAATCAGTCTATTAATTAATATATGCATGCATGAGTCAGGAATAAAAGGCTATATTATTTGATTAGGCTATATGACTTTGCCCTCTTAGATTAAGTCTGGACACAGATATTCCCACGGTAAAAAGATATTTTTCTTGTACGACCACCTATTTGGGCCAGTATACTCGTAGTTGTCGTTAGAGTGTTAGAAGTCTTGGGTTTGGTTCAAATAAGATACAGCTTTGTACAAGTTGGTCTCTGTATGGATGCTATGTTTGTGTATGTTCCTATCCTAGTCTAATTCCCGTTGTAGAAAGAAAATCCTAATTCGGGGTTAGATAGAGAGAGAGAGAGATAGACACAGAGACATTGGTTATTGAACGAATGAGCGAATGAACGTATAAACGAATGAACAAATAAACGAATGATCGTATGAATGAATGAACGAATGAATGAATGAGTGGACGTATGAACGAAACAACGGGTATTGTCCATCAGTGGACCAATATGTAAAGACCATCGCACGCACTGCACTCGTCCCGTATGGTGAACTATAATTATCCATACGTCGCAAGGCTTCCAAGCAGTCGACTGTAAACGCAGTGTTGATAAACCTCACCAAGACGCAACCAATCAAGCACGTAGTCTTAATCATCCAGCCTGTATAATAGATGTGATGCGAAATGAGCTCAGCCCGTGACCGGCAGCACCTAATGTTACATCATGCTGTATTACTTGTGTGTACAACACAGGCTGTAGCGAAATTTGCTCTGCAGTGCGTAGGACAGAGGCGGCTGTGGAGACTTCAAGTTAAATATTGTGAGAAAAGAAATATATAATTGTGGAGAGAGATTAAGCCGATAACGTCGTTAGGATGTGAAAGGCTTGGAAAAATGAAAATGAAAATTTTATTGATAACAATTGTTACAAGTCAAAAAAATGTCGATATATTCAAAATATCATATCATAAGTTAATTAAATTAAATGTTATTACATACAACGTCGAAAATAGTGTATATACAAAATTAAAGAAAAATATAGGTATTTGTTACTCATTATTATTATGAATTATATATTTACTTAATTACTTTTACAGTAACATGGGTAAGTCCAAAAATTGTTTTAAATCATAAAACATATTTTCTATCAGCCAGTTTTTCAGTCTGTTATTAAAAGTATTTGGTGTAATGGGGTACATAAATCGCACTGGACATTTCAGTCGTGGATTTCAATAGGCTCTTGAGGAACATTTCTAAGAGAACTATGACAAATGTATTCATTTAATTTACTTATTTATATAATTAATTATATTTCGTACTCAAAACACTTGAACCAATGCTTAAGTTGAATGGAAACTGGAATTCAAACGAAACCAACAACTCGATGACTACTATTTATTGTGTATTAACTATAAAATTGAACAAATCTCTTCCATAATAGTTTGCACCTAGCACTTTCACTCCTAGAAATTATCACTGGTTGCCTGGAAGAAATCGCTGAAAGCGATAAGGCCGCCATTGTATACAGATTGTAGATTCATCCTTCTATATTACATTTTATATGTATTCGTGCCGCTTGTGGACAGACGACGACCTGAAGAAAATGGCCGGAAGCGACTGGATGCGGACGACCTGGTATGTGGTGTTCATTAGGGAAGGCCTATGTCCAGCAGTGGACGTCTAAGGGCTGATATGATGATGATTGGTGCACATTAAAGACTATTTTTGCCGTGTGGTTTCCGGTAGAGTAGAATAGGACTAGTCCAACTCTTCCCGTGGATGTCGTACAAGGCGACTAAGGGAATACATTATAAAACATCAATCAGGCCTCCCCAACCCGTCTGGCCAGCGCGGGGAGTGTAGGCCAAATCCTTCGTCTGTCTCCGGCAGATGAGAGAGGGTTGTGCTCCTGCAGTGGAGACAAAAATAACCTGATGATGAAAGACTATTTTATTTTATTTTTGATTTTGCGTCAAGTACAGAGCTGTTATTGGTTGATTCACATCTATCATTACTTGGCTCACACTCTACCCAGCTCCATTTCCAAATCCCTCCATCAAACAAAATTGTATAAGTCGGTATTATATAAGTAGCGAAATTTTTTTACAAGTAGCGACTCCACGCCACCCGTATTCCATCTCATTACCACGCCGTCTAATAAGACCAAGCGTTAATACAACACGCAGTGAATATTTACCATTGCGCGCCCACATCGCTCAGTGTGCGCCCGCCTTTATATCGTACCTACTGTTACTAATGCTTGCTCATTTCTGGAGGCAAAGTTAATATACGTGTAATTTTGAATATTAGTATCTACTTTTGTTATCTACCTGTTTGACGTGGGGTTCCCGGCTTAGAATAGGGCCACCCCCAGTCTTCCCGTGGGTGCCTGCGACTAAGGGATTGCACCAGGAATGGGCAGCAGCGTTCTCCTGCCACACCAATCCGTCTACCAAGCGTGGTGATTATTGCAAATCCCCCAATGGACAGCCACCCAAAAGAGGCATTCTAAAAGGTTGCCTGGAGGAGATCGCTTTAAGCGATAAGGCCGCCTTTGTACACTTTCCAAAAATCTGTACCTATTTTATTGTTATCCTTCATTTGTGTGCAATAAAGAGTTTATCTATCTATCATTCTATTGGGGAGGCTTGTGTTCAGCAGTGGACGTATATAGGCTGATGATGATGATGAATGAATGCAACAAACCCACAAGTTCATTGCGTCCTATCTCTAGAGGACAGCACCGTTATTTACCTAGAAAGTATTTTGTATCATTTCTGTATAACTTGCAGAAAAACTGGCCACGCAAAGAAGCGTTCATGTCCTATATTAAATCATTACATCAGATCCAGACAGTAGTCTCTCACAAGGCAAATGCTGTCCATTGATCTATTGTTAAGCCTAGCATAAGATTCCTACTGTATGTATTTACCTTGTGAGAAGAAATTAATAAAGTTATTTATTTCGACTGAAAAAAAAAACAATAAAAATGAATATTATTCCATAAATGAATTTTATAAAAAAGAAATTAGTGGGCCCTCTGACGTTTAATTTAATTTGTGATAATTTAATACCAAGTGTATTTTAAATTTTTTATTTTAATACTATATACTGACATAGATACTATGTTATATCCTATGATATTATTTGAATTGTTGACATTGTAATTTATACATTATTTTATTATATGACGATCCCTTTTACCATATTAAAATGACATGTAAAATTGAACTTTTTAAGATGTAAAAGTGAAATAAATAAATCTAATCTAATCTATTATTGGGGAGGCTTGTGTTCAGCAGTGATAATGATCACAACTTCTGCTAAATCTTCTCCCACGGGGAAGAATATTCACGCGGGGGAAGCTCAGCAACTGTAACAACAAAATAAAAGAGAAGAGAAGAGAGACCACACCCTCGGCACTTCACACAAGCGCACAGATTTCATTACCCACTACTACACAGACGCATTCAACGATCTCTATGTACTACTAGATGGAGCGTTCCAAACAATCGCTCTGTTCCACGCAAGTAGCCACAACTCTTTCACATTCACAATGAAACTTGTGCAGTTACTACGCAGAACATTTAATTATTACTAAATATTGACGCTACTTTTAAATAATGTCAATATTTAATAAATAATTAAATGTTCTGAGTAGTAATTCCACAAGTTTCAAAGTGAATGTGAAATAGTTGTGGCTACTTGTGTCGCTTCTTTACGTAGTAATCTATTAGGAAAGTGTGTGTATGTATGTCCAGCCTTTTCTCCATAACCACCCACTGCCACCTACTCGTGGTTGCAGTGGTACATAGCCCTTGGTCTGCACTTGCAAGTAAGGGAGTTTGGTTATGGTGGGTTTAAGTAGGTGGATAGATAGATAGTAGCGATAAAAATGTATAATGGGAATGTGATACTTCTATCCTTTTCTAACACATTGTACTGCTCATATAAACTCGAGATTGTGCTGAATGGCGTTAAGTGCGTTTGAGAGTGACAATATTGAGAACTTTTCTAGAATGTTCCAGATTTTTCCAAAAGTTCTAGAATATTTTTAAATGAACTATGAAAATGTGCGATGAACCATAAAAAGTGTGACTGTATTTAGTCCAGAATGTTCTAGATTGTTCTCAAAATCTCAAGAATGATCTGGGAAGTTCTGTTTATAATATCAGAAAAGCGACGATTTGTGAAAGCTGTCAATTGTCATGTCGGCTGTCTGCGGGTCCTTAAAATTCGCACCAAACGTAACTTATCCACGCGAACGAAGTCGCGGGCAACAGAATCGTCTGCTAGTATTTAGTATTCTCTTACGAGACAAGAAAAACACCTTTCCTTATTCCAACCATTCCCCTAAAAACGAGGAAATCTTGATTTTAACATTTTTATAAAACCGACTTATTTCGTCCGGGGATTAGGGTAGATTACCCTAATGTTGGACACCCGCCCGCCCCACGTTCACTGTCTGAAAACATAATTAACAAGTATTACCTCTCTTACCTTATCTGTGGCGTTGGGCGTGCGTAAAATTAAATTTTCGGTTGAGGGTTCCGTTGCGGAATCATCTTCATCTACTGTCAACGTCGAACTTAGCCCTGCATTAGGAAATTTACACTTCTTTATTGCACGTAAAATATATGTTATTTTGAAAACTATAAATTCGCATAACTTTTGATTGAGTCCGCCGATTGCGATGAAATAAAGAGTAATTGTTACTCCAAATTAAGCCCTATGTTTTCTGAAAGCGTTATCCGAATCAATTCAGTAGTTTTTTCGTAATACGTGCAAAAACGAACAGACAAACAGTAAAAAAGTACAAAATTTCTAAACGTATTGTATTACTTATCCTTAGGTATCAAATATTTACTAATATTTTCAATTTACAGACATGCGAAATTTACGTTTTTATTTATTAGATTAGTAATAGTCATACATTGGGCTCGATTCTGAAGGCACAATGTTAAAATTTGACAGCACTAAAACTGTTGCTATCCTTGTCACACAGTATTATGAAGATAAAGACGAAACCAATTTTAGCGCTGTCAAATTTTAAATGTGTGCCTTTAGAATCGGGCCCATTGTCAATATATTAAAAGTAATGCGTGTACAAAATATACCAAAATACTTATTTTAGTTACCAAATAAAATACTAAAAAATGTAATTAAAAATTCATAAATAAGCATAAAGAGTAAATTTCATTATAAAATTAATTTAAAAGTCAGCGACAGTCGGGTACAAAATAAACAACTCGTAAAAACCATAGCATTTTAAAATGATGCAAAAACTTATCCGAGTTGACTTTTTGCTTGACGATTCTTTTATTTGCCCGCGGGACTCTAACAGCGCCGCCATTTTATCTCGACGGTAATGAATTTTTAAATCTGACATTGTTTGAAACAGAGTTTTTTTTATATAAAAAAAGGTTATTTAAATATCTAGCTCCTACTCTGTGTGATGGACCGACGTCCTTGAAAGACGACCGGGTGGCACTGGTGTTGTGGCACTGTTTTAGAAAGACCAGCAGACCAGACCAGCAATGGCCAGCGTGGGCAAATCGCGACTCTTTGTCTGTCTTTTTAATTACATACTATGTAGCTATGCCCGCGGCTCCGCTCGGGTGGACTACTCACTCTCAATCCAGCTACGACTCCGCCCCCGCTCCGCTTCCGCCCCTGCTCCCGCGTATTAACCTATTAGTGTCAATCATGAAGGTAAAAACTTTGAGGTGACTTATGAGTTGTGGAAATTATTTTCCTTCGTTGTATGACCTGTATAATATTAATTTTATACAAATTCGGGTATAACATCTGTTCCAACACAAATGACACACGAAAACAAACACATTTGCGTCTCGAAAACAAAATAAACAATAGATTGTATTCCGAATGGACTGCAAAGTTAACGTGGTAATAAAAACTTGTTCCTGCAGCTAGTATTTACGGATATTCATCAACGTTTGCTTCATTTTGAATGGAAAATATTAATAATTTTTCAAAGAATATAAGAGGGGATAAAGAAACAGACAAATGAAACAAAAAATCCAATGATAAGGAACAATTAGAGCGAGAGAGTTGTACTTTTCAAGGGGGAAGTAAGATAATTAATTCTGCTCCAGAAACAGACTGTTAAGAGTTTTGGACGGTGTCATACAAAATTGTTGAGTTCTGATAATTAGGGAAGTAAAATCAAACTTAAGGCAAGACTATAAGTATTAGTTCTATTGGGCACCTTATGCACTCTAATAAATTATATTATATCATATTTATTACTTCTTTGTTTGGCACTGTAGACAAACTTATTACCTGGTGCTGACAGAATACCAGTGCTGGAGTTCGCGTAGCGTGCTGCAGCATTATACTGAGTCAGCGCCATTTTGTTGCTGCGACACATAGGTACCTTGATTATTTTTAAATTGTAATTTATTAATTCTGTTTTGTTTATTTCTCATGTATGTGTGTGTCGTAGCTATGAATAAATGACCTATTCTATTCTATTCTATTCTATTCTGCACCGGGTGCGACTGAAAATCAGCGCCCAGCACCTTACTTGGTCTAGGCATATGCTGAGTCGTTTGCCCTTTTGCTGCCACGGCACACGCATACTATTTTAATTTATTTTTCTTGCTTTGTTGGTTTTTTCTTTGTGTGTGCCAATTATGGTAGTAAATAAATGTTTTTCTTTCTATTCCTTTCTTTAATACAGTTACATTCATTCACAGGTTATCTATAGTATCTTACTAACTGTTGCCCGCGACTTCTTTTGCGTGGATAAGTTACGTATGGTGCGAATTTTAAAGACCCGCAGGCAGCCGACACGACAATTGACAGCTTTCACAAATCGTCGTTTTTCTGATATTATAACAGAACTTCCTAGATCATTCTTGGAATCTTGAGAATAGTCTAGAACATTCTGGACAAATTACAGTCACACATTGTCATAGTTCATTTAAAAAAATTAAAAATATTCTAGAATAACCTAGAATATTCTGGAAAAATCTGGAAAGTTTTCAATATTGTCACTTACAAATGCCCTTAACGCCATTCAGCACAATCTCGATTTTATATGAGCAGTACAATGGGGTAGAAAAGGATAGAATAATCCCATCACACATTTTTACCACCCACTTTCACCCTTACCTGCGAGTGTAGACCAAGGGCCATCTACCACTGCAACCATGAGTAGGTGGCAGTGGGTGGTTATGGAGAAAAGGCTGGACATACATACACACACACTTTCCTTTTATATACGTATATAATAGATAACTTTTTAACGCAACGATCTCTATGTACTACTAGATGGAGCGTTATAAACAATCGCTCTGTTCCACGCAAGTAGCCACAACTCTTTCACATTCACTTTGAAATTTGTGCAGTTACTACTGGGAAAATTTAATTATTTTCTAAATATTGACGCTATTTACCCGTAGCGTCAATATTTAGTAATAAATGTTCTGCGTAGTAACTGCACAAGTTTCATTGTGAATGTGAAAGAGTTGTGGCTACTTGCGTGGAACAGAGCGATTGTTTGGAACGCTCCATCTAGTAGTACATAGAGATCGTTGGTTTAACGACGTAAATATAAGTAACGCTCATTTAAATAAGACCAGAATGTTAAAGGTTTTAAATATGATAAATTTTGTTAGGTACCTTCAAATGCTATCCAGATTTTGTGGAAATAATTGTAGTTGTTTACAGGATGAAATCCTAATGAGAATTCTTAATTAAACGTGGTACGTACCTAGCAAATGTAATTAAAACCCTGTTCAAACGCGTAGTATTACATAAACCCATCCATTATAAAACTCATCTAGTACGCGAGAAAATATCATTAACGATAGAGTCGGCGCGGAAAAGAGGCTTTCAGTCCCCCTCCCTCCTCCCCCCCCACCTCTACAGCTGTGCATGCCGAATATACCCTTGATAATTAATTGAACGAGTAGTTGTGGAAAGCATGTCCTCTGCACTTTTGTTAGGTATAAAAATGAGTTTTGCCAGATTCTCGACATAAGACAAAGTTAATTTTTCAGTTCAGAACGTTATTGTGCTAATTTTGAATAAAAAACCGATTCTGTGTCTCGTTTTGTCAGATTCTCTACATTACACAGCACCAGGGATGGGTAGCAGCGTTCTCCTGTGTATTTTAAGGTCATTATTGCGATCACCAGTCTGCCTGCCAAGCGTGATGATTATGGCAAATCCCCCAATGGACAGCCCACCAACAGTGTCATTCTATTGGGGAGGCTTGTGTTCAGCAGTGGACGTATATAGGCTGATGACGATCTGATATAGTTTTTCAGTTCAATACGTTATTTGGACAATTTTTAATAATGGGTAGAAGAACTGAAGAACCAGCCCAAGGTGTAATCGATCGGTATAAGGTACATCTACACTAATATTATAAAGAGGATTTGTATGTTTGTAACGAATAAACTCAAAAACTACTGGACCGATTTCAAATATTCTTTCACCATTAGAATGCTACATTATCCCTGAGTAATATAGGCTATATTTATTACTATAAAAAATTGGAGATCCCTACTAAAACTTCAATAATGTAACCCAAGGTGTAAAAAATTAGCCATAAAATGTTTTTCATTGCATGCGGAAGTGGGAGTGAGAGTGGGAGCGGAAGTGGGAAGGGGAGCGGATTCGGTAGTCCACGCGAGCAGAGCCTGTTTAGTCTGTTATATACACTGACGAGCAAAAACGTATCTTAAACATCAAGCAAGTCAAGGATACACCTCTCGAATTTGTAACCACACTTTTTGCTTCGTATATTTTATAATTATTGTAGTGTATTCTTATTTAACTATACTACCAAAATGTATTTCCTCATGTATGTATTGTATGTATATGTATGTGTAGAACCATAAAAACTTAATATTTATAACTTATTTGCTATTTTATTTTATTTATTATGGTCACATAAGTACCTATTTACCATTTAAATTTCCTAATCAGCGCAACCTGCAATTTCTCTGGCATAATATTTTCTACCCAAAGGTTGTCTGGAAGGAATCGCTTAAAGCGATAAGGCCGCCTAAATTGTACTATTTGTAACTTTTGTAACGTGTAACTGTATTTGTTTGTGCAATAAAGTGTATTGTATTGTATTGTATCAAATAAATGTTCCAGCTGATGATAACGTGTGTGTGGAAAAAAGACACTGAGGTCTCACTGAGCAGTGTCACGGGCGGGGTCCCCCATAAACCGTGGAGTGTGCATCACTAAGTGATATTCCGAGCGATTAACCCGCGGCCCGCCCGTTTCTCGAACAGTTTAACTTTATTGGCCCTTAAATTTGTACCCCAGTAAAATACAGTGCGGTACACGAAAAAGGCAACTAACTGCTCGGGAATAACTGTAGCAATTAGTGACTACTTACTTCCCATCATCAGGTTATTTTTGTCTCCACTGCAGGAGCACAACCCTCTCTCATCTGCCGGAGACAGACGGAGGATTTCTACACTCCCCGTGCTCGCCAGACGGGTGGCCTGATTGACGTTTCATAATGTATTCCCTTAGTCGCCTTGTACGACATCCACGGAAAGAGTTGGAGTGGTCCTATTCTACTCTACCGGAAACCACACTTGCTTCCCAAAAACCTTAAAATTCTAGCATATAGCGCAGAAACGTGGACACTGACGGTGGGCCTGATCCACAAGTTCCAAGTCGCTCAACGAGCTGTGGAGAAGGATGTATGTATGAGCGATAGGATCGGTTGAAGAACGAAGGTAACCGACATAGTCGAAAGGATTAGCAAGCAAAAGTGACAGTGGGCGGGCCACATCTGTCGCAGAATCGACAGCGTTCCAGTCCAGTGACCAATCCACTAGGCCAAGGAGTTCGTTATTGTGCGACGTACGGATGCTTAGAAAGCAATAAAATCAGTAAACATTGGAGATCTGGCGCCGAGCGACAACCGCTATAAGTTAGAAAGAGAAGCGCTTATGTTGTTGACGAATGTTATCTCTCTCGATCGGCTATGCTGCTGATAGCTCTACAATTTATTTAATCACACCCACACACACACGCACACAAACACACACACACACACACACACATACACACACACACACCCACACACACACACACACACACACACACACGTGTACGGACCGGCTTGATTGTATTGAGCGCTGGGGCTGTTTGTCCCAGTCGACAGATTCACCGAAGACTATAGAAAAGGGCGATTTAAATATACTAGGTAATATGGAATAAATATATAAATAAAATAAATATTTTCAGACATAATACACCAATTCATACAAATTAAGGATTAGCAAGCTGAAGTGGCAGTGGGACGGGCTACATATGCCGCAGAACCGACGGCCGTTGGGGCAGACGAGTTCTGGAGTGGAGACCGCGGATCGGCACTCGCAGAGTGGGACGCCCCGCCGCCAGGTGGACCGACGACTTGAAGAAGGTGGCCGGTAGCGGCTGGATGCGGAGGGCGGAGGACCGGGTGCGGTGGCGTTCATTGGGGAAGTCCTATGTCCAGCAGTGGACTTCTAGGGGCTGATATGATGATGATGACACCAATTATCCAGTCCCAAACTAGGCAGAGCCTGTGCTATGGTTACTAAATAACGGATAGACATAATTAAATAAATATATATACATCCAAGACTTGGGTACATCATACGAACATTTGCCCCTATAGCTGGATTCGAACCCGCAACCTCCGGCGTGGCAGTCCGAGAGCTACCCCGTTCCGCCACGGAGGTCGTCTGTATGTATCTATGTCTGAATGTAATGCAACTGGTTGACAATACGTTACTTACTGCCAGGTGGACAGATGCCACGAGTTGTGAGCCGTGTCACCAACCCGCTACCTTTCGGAAGACAATATTATTGAAACAGATTATTCTGCCGTGCTTACGGCGATCGTTCTTTATTTCGCTCTAAAAACTTTCCCGTACTGGTTTATGATCCGAACCTTGTCGATCGCTTGAGGTTATTCTAGTTGAATTATCAATTCAGCTTTTCATGTAGATATCATATATTTTTTATCTGTCATGATCATGACATCAAGCCAGATCATGTCTCAAAAGGCAAGGATGGCTGTGCATAGTGCTGTTCTGGTTCCTACGCTGACGTATGGTAGTGAATGTTGCGTATGTCTGTCTGTTTTTAAAAGTGTTCACTGAAGGGGCATCGATAACGCCCTGCGGTAACTTGTTCCCTGCGCTCGCGACATTGTTATTGAGCGTGTTGTGGCCGACGAGGGTGTGAGATTGAATTGTCAACAACTTCATGTCAGGATGCAACTAAGGAGGGAGGGATTTAAACTGTAATTACGTCATGGTGATTTCTAAACAGTAATGTTGTGAAGTATAGTGTACTTCAAACATGTCCTACCCCTTTTTAAATCGTAAAACACTACTCTGTAAAGCTGTCACTGAATAATTTCCACACTAAAAACGAAAATACAGGTCTCCACAAAGTCCTTGACGGTCGCTGAAATTCCAGCTGTAAGCTACAGCAGTAAAAGTAGATATTACAGAGTATCACGAGACATGGCGTTCAAATGAGAGTTTCATGACGTGTCCGGGCGAGCCTGCGAGGCTACACAAGTGTGGAGGCACTATTCTAACTTACCTTTCATTAGCAAAAAAATAAATCCACAGCTGGAGATAGGCATTTCCCTGGTCCTCCAAAGTCAAAGTCAAAATCATTTATTTGCATAATACATTTATCACGTCATTTTTTTTATCGACTACCGCTTCCTAGGTGTTAGAGCTGTGAAGAGAAACGGCGCAACAAACTTCACGCAACACATCTTTAAAAAATCAAGTTTGCATACAATTAATAAAGATTTTGCGAAGCTGAATTAACATTAGTACCAGGCATCTTTGTCATTCAAATAATCGTTTATTTTATAATAAGCTTTCTTACAAAGTTGTTTTTTAATGTGAATCTTAAACTTTCTGTCCGTCATATTTAAGATTCCCTCTGGTAGTTTGTTGTAGAAGCGTATACATTGCCCCGTGAACGACCATCTCCTTCAAGTTATTCGCGGACGGTAATTTCCACTCCTGACAAAGGATACATATTACTAAAGAAGCGACAATTATCTTCCCTCATCAGTGTTATGTAGCACGCGAAAAGTACAAGTATAGATTGCACAATTCACGAAGGCACGCCCCCCTCCTCTAATCGCTTACACTTCATTGTATGCGTTTTATTGTTATTGTGTTAGTTCTATCGTTACGCACTAATTACCACCTCGTTGGTCTAGTGGCTTGGTAATTGGACTCGAACGCCAGAGGGCGTGGGTTCGATTTCCGCTGGGGACAGACAACTTTGTACGAGTTCGTCCCGGTCTGGATGCTATATTTGTGAATTATCCTATCCATGATTAATTTCCATAGCATAGGAGAAAACCTAGTTTCGATCTTGACAAGTGTATACGAGTATATATTTCATATATTGTTTAAATTTAATTTAAGGCATCCCACTAATATTATAAATATGAAAGTTTGGATGTTTGTTACTCAATCACGCTTCACTCTGGCCGGATCGTGATGAAACTTGGCACACATATAGGTTAGGTCCTGGAATAGGACGTAGGATAGTTTTTATCCCGAAAAAACTTCTCATTCTTGATTGCGAAAATGATATCTATTTTGAAATGTAAGATGTGTAAATATGGAAATGACGCGGACGAAGCCGCGGGCAAAAGCTAGTAATTCTATAAAAATAGTTTGTTTTCTTCTTGACCATTTCCAAGGTTGCTAGAGTACTTAGCGGCCATCTTTGTTAAAGAGTTGAATCTGTCATTTGGTAGTGAAAGATTTTTGACCTGGAATCGAATTCGGGACCCTATGTGACAGGTGCTCGTTTCCCAACTGAGCTAAACAGCTCGTTCCTACGGGAAACTAAATATGATATCTATTTTGAAATTCAAGATGTGTCGCGGGCAAAAGGTATACATTTACGTAGAAGATTATTAATGACTAGCTGTTGCCCGCGACTTCGTCCGCGTGGACAACTTAACATCACAAATTATTAAGTATTTCCCGTAGGAATGGGATGTTTTTTCGGGATAAAAACTTTTCTATGTCTTGTTCCAGGACCTTACCTATATGTGTGCCAAGTTTCATCACGATGGTTCACTATTTTGGCTATAATGGCTTACATATAAGATATAGATATATACTGTGGCGGGCTTTTTTGTAGGACTATTTAAGATAAACATTTCCATCATACATTACATATGTGTAACTCTAGCGGTTTTGGCAGCGCGCGCCAGAATAGCTCGCAGATGGTAGATTTTTTCCTACTTATTTGATATTTTGGACAAATCACACAATAGGCCCGATTCTGAAGGCACAACGTTAAAATTTGACAGCGCTAAAATTGGTTTCGTCTTTATCTTCATAATACTGTGTGACAAGGATAGCAACAGTTTTAGTGCTGTCAAATTTTAACGTTGTGCCTTCAGAATCGAGCCCAATATCTTTATAAATTGTAGCCTATGTGTTATTCTGATGTATAAGCTATATTATTGTAAAATTTCATTAAAATCCATTTAGTAGTTTTTACGTGAAAGAGTAACAAACATCCATCCATACTGACAAACTTTCGCGTTTATAATATTAGTAGGATTAAACATTATGGCTTGTTACTGTGCTTCGTAAAGATGCTTAGAAAGCAATAACATTCTTTTTACAAGCTTTTAATTAACAGCGACGTCCAATATTTATCAGCAGTACCATAGATAGACTGATAAAAATATTACTTGTAAAAATAAAGAGTTTTAGTAAAAAAGGACTGTCTCCACATAAGTCTACCCTTATATTTCGCTGTGACCGCAAGAGGGTATTATTAAAACATTTATTCTGGGAGAAAAATGTATTTTTGACTGTGGCAAGGACTCGAGGAGTCGGCTTGTTTACATTGCCGTCGGCAAACCGGCGCTGGGGACGCATTCTACCCCTCAATGGAGGAGACAATTTATTAGAGGGTCACTGAACCTTGTATTATATTATAATGAACTGAAATCGAATCAACAGACAGACAGACTCGAGAATAAACACTATAAAAATAAAAGCTATCATGGAGCGATAAGCGAACGAAGGAAAGTCGCTTTGCGACGTTGGATCGCGCAAAGTGGTGATGCATCGTCTCTGCCTACCCCTCTGGGACCAGGGCGTGAGAATTGTGTATGTATGTATGGATGTGTTATTCCTGATGGATTTACGCTTGACCTCAATCTCACCTGATGGTAAGTGACGATGTGGCCTAAGTAGAAGCGCGCTTACCCAGAATATGCCTATTCCTTCTTTAAAAAGATCCAAATTGTACTTGTCCGGAATACCGAAGCTGGCAGAGAGTTCCATTCCTGGCTTTACGTCTTTGAAGCAAAATGGGGCATGATGGCATTCTTTCCACATCAAGGTTTTAGTAAGATACTTCCACACTCACCTCCCCCAAAACAGAGAACGGCTGGTAGTACGCAGTACTGGACTGCGGCCGCCCGCCGGCGCTGAGAGATCGACTCTATAAGATAGAAAGAGAAGCACTTATACATACTGAACATACTTTCTACTGTGCTTACCCTTTCACACCCGTTCACATATAAATCTAATAAGTATAAGTATATAAATCTTTTCATTTCTTGCTTGCGATGTACCAACTGCGTCCGTGAGTCATTTGGCGGCCTCACTGACAATCAACGCTGCAGCTCTTGCTACAGCACAAGCTGAGCTGGGGACCCTTTTGGCGTCACACTACAACACTGTGGCATTATTTTCTGTTTTGTTTTAACGGTTATGTAATTTGTTTGCTTCTTTGGTTTTTCATATTTATGTCAATTCCTGTGTTGTATTTGTGTTCGCCAAATAAAGTATTTCTATTCTATTCTATGTTGCTCACGGATCGACTATGCTCACGCGCTGGGTGCAGCCGCCCTACAATAGTTTACGCACACACACACGCTCGTGTAAAGAATATTATGCATTTCCCGTAGGATAGGATGTTTTCCGGGATAAAAACTATCCTGTGTCCCATTTCAGGACATAACCAATATGTGTGCCAAGTTTCATCACGATCCGTCCAGTGGTTGAAGCGCGATTGAGTAACAAACATCCAAACATCCAAACTTTGGCATTTATAATATTAGTAGGATATATGTGTGTATATTTCATTCCAGATTAATAGTCCTATGAAAACAAACGCATTTGCGTCTCGAAAACAAAATACACAATAGATGGTGTTCCTAAGTGGACCGCAAAGTTTACATGGTAATACAAACCTGTTTTTGCTGCTGGTGACCCTTTCATGTATATGTTACCGAGACGTAAATAGCGTTGGTTTTCATAGGACTATTAATCTGGAATGAAATATAGATAAAATAAGTAAACAGGTAAACAACAATATTAGAGTAACAACGGTAACAGGAAGTGGGCGCTAGACTTGCGCTGATTGAACTTCCGGTCTCGCCGGATATTGTCTGAGGGCGGGGAGGGCGGGGAGGGCGGGGAAACTGAAACTTTCCTCTCAACAGCCTCCGGTAGAGTTCCCTGATGCATCAGGCAACCTTTATCGACCCTAAGAAGTAACGTATGTAGTAAAATTAATTATTTATGCTTGCAAATGTACAACGGCGAACTTAATGCCGAAGGCGTTCTCTACCAGTTGACCTTTGGGTCATGAAGATAATGTTAGTAGGTTCAAATCAGTTACATAAACATATACTTATATAATATAGGGACAAATATCTACGTCATCATCATCAGCCTAAATACGTCCACTGCTGGACATAGGCCTCCCCAATAGAATACCATTTTTGGTTAGATGTACATTGGGGGATTTGCCATAATCACCATGCTTGGCATCTACATACCTAACATTATACATACGATGAATAAATATGTAAATACATATATATGTATAATCTGTTATATATATAAAAGGAAAGTGTGTGTATGTATGTCCAGCCTCTTCTCCATAACTACCCACGGCCACCCATTAATGGTTGCAGTGGGAGATAGCCCTTGGTCTGCACTCGCAAGTAAGGGAGTTTGGTTACGGTGGGTGGTAAAAATGTGTGATGGGCTACTTCTATCCTTTTCTAACACATTGTACAGCTCATATATACTCGAGATCGTGCTGAATGGCGTTAAGTGCGTTTGCGAGTGACAATATTGAGAAATTTTCTAGAATATTCCAGATTTTTTAAAGAATGTTTTAGATTGTTCTCAGATCTTCAAGAATGATCTGGGAAGTTATGTTTATAATATCAGAAAAGCGACGATTTGTGAAAGCTGTCAGTTGTTATGTCGGCTATCTGCGGGTCCTTAAAATCCGCACCATACGTAACTTATCCCCGCGAACGAAGTCGCGGGCAACAGCTAGTTACATATAAAAGGACAAGTAGACGCCGATGTTTGTCTGTTTGTATGCATATGAACACTTATGAAGAGTCTACTGCGCGTTAATATTAGGACTAGCTGCTGCACTAGCGCAGTCTAGAGAGAGAGACAACGTTATACGTCAACAAAATAAGTACTTCTCTTTCTAACTTATAGCGTTGATCTCGCGGTGACGACAGCCCTACTGCGTACTGCTAAGTGTGCTCTAATTTTGCGGGCGACGACAAACTGGGGGGGGGGGGGGGGGGAGCGGGGGTGCGTACTGCCAACCATGTTCTATTTTGCGGGCGATGATAAACTGTGGGGGGAGGCTTCTTTACGTAGCAATATTCAGTATTTTCTACTACTGGGCCGTCGTTACAAAGTTACTACACCAGAACGCTATCGAGACTAAAATTTAAAAACTCATTTAATTCAACTACTCTTTATTAAATAAATCTCGCAAAAATCCCGGAATATCCACGCCTCCATATTAACATAGGAGTTAAATCTACATTACCCTTCGTTTTTGCGTCGGTTAATGTTATAAAGTAAAACCTTATTTTACATAAAAGCTCAAACAATCGGTCTCTTTTAATCACACGTTCCGACGTTCGTTTTTTAAAATACAAAAATTCAAAAAGCGAATAGCTTTACTGACCAATTAAAAATAAATTACGGGCGTACTGGAGTACTTCCAACTAGAGTCCGACCCAATGTGGTTATTTCTGTATGCCGAAACCGAAGCCGAAAATTCGACCTGCACTAGTTAGCCGAAGGTTAGCACATATAAATATTATTTTATTTCGTAAACTTCACAGTATGACAATTACATTATTATTAAAAATGATTATATAACTATTAGAAATGTTGTCTGGAAGAAATCGCTTAAAGCGATATGACCGCCTAAATTGTACTATTTGTAACTTTCATAACTTGTAACTGTATTTGTTTGTACAATAAAGTGTATTGTATTGTATTGTAAGATTATACAGCCGACAACTACGAGTATGTTCAACAGTGGATATGTCAGTCAGGACTGATATGATATTATTCGAAATGCTTACGGTGTGGGTGTCCTGGGGGCCAATTCTACTATTTTCAACATTTATCGTTCGTTTAAACAACAGTTACGTTTAAGTTACAGTCAAACTCCTTTCTAAACTCAAATTGACATTCTACTCATTGTTTTACTTGAAACGATAACCGACGCAAGACGAAGCGCAGACGGAACGCACACGTTACTCAGCTATTAGGGACGAACCTAGTATTTTTATATGTATTCGTTACTCGATTCTCGATTGTGCGAATTTCCCATAGATACGACATTATGTTTCTCGAAAGCGCGGGAAATGTTCGCGTTTAAAGTACATGTTGTATTATTGTTATTGATTATAAATTTTCGCGTATGTTTCTTTTTGTTCATTGTATATCCATAAAATTGTAAGTTTATATTGTTTTAATTCTTATTGTATCATTTATTAGTTAAATTAAATTAAAATTTAAAATTGTCTATTGGTATCCTTATAAATAAAAACCTAAACAATAATACACAGAAATTTTAAATTATGTACTAATGTAGTATTTGTCATACTTGAACATAATGCTGTTAACAAAAAAATTAGTAGGTACGTATATAGCGGTATTTCATTATAAAATTCTTAGTTTATTACAAGTTTATTGAAAATGTACTTAACGTTTTTTAAGACGATCTAGTGCCAGCCTATGTGTAAAATAAGAATGTAATTGTTTATTAAACACTGATTATTTCTATTACAGTTGAGAGTAGACCACATACTACTTGTACCTACTACCTTATTTTGTGTGAAAATAACTTTTTTCTTCATAAATTTAAGCGTAACGTCTGAACTGCGTGTGTGAAAAAGTACCTTCCTACCAACTTTTTAATAAACGCTATTTTGACAGCGTAGCGTTCCGTTTTTACCTGAGACAACTGTCAAAATGTACAAAAAACATTAGCAGAATACGAAGTCACGGAACGTT
Organism: Esperia sulphurella; assembly: GCA_947086405.1. Classification (NCBI taxonomy): domain Eukaryota; kingdom Metazoa; phylum Arthropoda; class Insecta; order Lepidoptera; family Oecophoridae; genus Esperia; species Esperia sulphurella. The sequence goes on from OX352282.1 coordinate 9,101,291, forward strand.
CGTTTCATCAACGTCTGGAGTTTGTTTAAACGTTAGCTACGGCTGAAACGCAGCTGAAGTACAAACGTTGTGCGCAGCGGAATATGAAAAGTGTTAAAACCTGCGTTTCAGCTGCAGTTCAGTTGCGTTTTATGCGAAAATGCGTTAGTAGAATTGGCCCCCTGGTCACTTAATTAAGATACTCATTTATTTCCACCCTTAATTAGACATTAAGAACTCTAAGTTAAGTCGACATTTGTTTCAATTATTTTATATCCATTGTATCCAGAGTGTAAATATATTATATATTCTTTATTGCACAAATTTTAAAAGTAAATACAATTATAATTTTGTGTATAAAGGCGAGCTTATTTCTAAAAGAGATCTCTTTCAGCCAACCTTACAGGGTGTGAGACAAGGCACTAAGAGCGAGGGGGCAAAAGTGCATAATACACTACATAATAATTTACACATGTATATATATATATATATATATATATAGTAAATCCTTATAATAAATAATAATAAACATACATAAATACATACATATCATATTATACTGAGTGTGACAGATAGTGCTCTCTTAGTTTAGTTTTAAAGGATGTCACCGACGTACTATCTCGAATGACGGTCGGCAGTTAATTCCACATCTGCGCCGCTCGGACCGTAAAGGAATTGAAATATACTATCGGCCGAAACCAAAACTTTGCCGAAAATGCCGAAACCGAAATGTCTGTTTCGCCGGACACTAGTGCTTCCAACATCGGAGTGCGCGCGAAAATCCAACGTGAAATACGCCGCGATGAAATTCTCACGTCCTAATTTTAAAAGATCTAGCTCTGCACCGCTGCGGGGAAAAGGGGTAACTCACAAATCAGAGGTTTGATTTACTGAGTATTAAAGAAACATTAGCCTTCTTTAGCTTCACCGTAGCGGAGAATCCTACTATCCTACTACATATTTAGTACTAACTGTTGCCCGCGACTTCGTCCGCGTGGACAACTTAACATTACAAATAAATAAATATTTCCCGTAGAAAAAGATGTTTTTTTCTGGATGAAAACCATCCTATGTCCTATTCCAGGACCTAACCTATGTGTGTGCCAAGTTTCATCACAATCCGTCCAGTGGTTGAAACGTGATTGAGTAGCAAACATCCAAACATCCAATCTTTCGTATTTATAATATTAGTAGGATTGTACACAAACACAAGTCACACATGATGTACAAAGGCGCACTTAACTATGTAAGAGTTTTCTTCCAGTAAACCTTTGGGTGAAAGAGACACGCAGACAGCAGTGCACATTAATTGAAACTGTTCTCTGTTATCTGCATAAAAAAACATTTACCCCACCTATATCGAGAGTTTAAATAAGATAGGTAATAAGGAGATCAGAAATCTAAAGTGAAAATAAATGGTGAAAAAGAAACCATATACTTATATAACAAATAGAATAATTTAAATTTACTGATTATGGTCTGACATGAATAATTAATTAATACTCGTGATGCTCGGTACTCGGTGCGTCCAGCTTATCTATGGTGTACTTCGCCGTAGGGCGGTTCTTTTCTTTACACTCGCAACTTCCTTTCCGTTACTAACGATCTCTATGTAGTTCCAAACAATCGCTCTGTTCCACGCAAGTAGCCACAACTCTTTCACATTCACTTTGAAACTTGTGCAGTTACTACGCAGAACATTTAATTATTACTAAATATTTACGCTACGGTTAAATAATGTCAATATTTAGAAAATAATTAAATGTTCTGAGTAGTAACTGCACAAGTTTCAAAGTTAATGTGAAAGAGTTGTGGCTACTTGCGTGGAACAGAGCGATTGTTTGGAACGCTCCATCTAGTAGTACATAGAGACCGTTGTCCGTTACACTATTTCGGGCATCTCTAATACTCGACGTAACAGATTATTGTTACTAACCATATTAAATAATAGCAAACCATTTATTCTAACCAGCGCGGGGAGTGTAGGCCAAATACTCCGTCTGTCTCCGGCAGATGAGAGAGGGTTGTGCTCCTGCAGTGGAGACAAAAATAACCTGATGATGGAACCATTTAATTACGTCACAAAAGTTACTAGGGGGGTAGAGGATAGGTGATGGTGCCAACTTAGAAATGAATGAGGTGAGTACTGTGTGGTGATTATAATGAAAAGTCCGAATCGTGATTGAAAATATAACGCCAAAGTTGCGTGTGCGCACCTGTGAACGGTGTGGCGGGGACGGGGAGGACGGGGAGGACGGGGAGGACGGGGAGGACGGGGGGGGGGGGGAGGGGGGGAGGACGAGCAAGATATACTAGAAAATTTGCAAGACTGGTAATAAGCACGGGCATCCTTTGCGTTTGTAGGTAGTTTTATTTATTTAAAACATCAAGTACCTATGGTGACGTGCAGCTCCGCAGAGCTACCAGGTGAGTACATGAGGTAAGTAGATTAGTATATAAATTAAAAGTCAAATTCATTTATTGCCTATGAGTACACTTGGTACATTTATACACGTCATTTTTTTAACGACTACCGCTTTCTATGTGTTAGCGCTGTGAAGAAGAAACGGCGCAACAAACTTCACGCAACACATCTCTTAAAAATCAAGTTTGCATACAATTAATAAACATTTTGCGAAGCTGATATAACATTAGTGCCAGGCATCTTTGTCATTCAAATAATCGTTTATTTTATAATAGGCTTTCTTACAAAGTTGTTCTTTAATGTAAATCTTAAACTTTCTGTCCGTTATATTTAAGATTTCCTCTGGTAGTTTGTTGTAGAAGCGTATACATTGCCCCGTTATTAAGTAAACATTATATTTCTTTTTAATAATTAAGTTTTTAAGTTTTATTTAGCTTTAATTTTTTTTTTATTTAAGGGAATGTGTCGTTGGTGTGTCGTCTAAAGACGCTATTATTGACGTATAACGGCGTCCCTCTCTCGATCGACTATGTTCGCGCGCTGGGTGCAGTAGCCCTGCAATAATTTACTCACACACAACCGTGTAATAGTAGCAGGTGATTAAATCTGTTCGCTAGTGTGGAGCGAAATCTAGTTTTAAAATGTGAAACTATGAGTTGCACTGTTTTACCTTCGCGCAAGCCCAGTACACGTACAGTACGGCAACGTTCATGAAATTCAAATTTGGAACTCGTGTTCGCTTTTTAAATCTGGCCGAGGATTACAGCGCTGTCAAACTAATCCGCAGGAATTCTTATTTCAAATTCGAATTTTGCGCGTTCGAACCGCAGTTTTTCTTTTTTATGGCAAAGGACACTATAAGTAGGTTTTTGTCGCGTTTTTTGGGGAACAGTTTTTTATGTATTTGTTTTTTCCAAAATAATGTATACCTACTTCGGGCTTTGGTGTTTAATAGTGATAGTATATTACGCAACAAATGTCTGTGCGTGTATACACTGTGAAGGAAACATAAATAAACGTGGCTAAGCTGTTATTCTTAAAGCAATGAACTTCCTAACCTCAAACCTTACTAAAGCTTACTATCAACGTTAGTAAGGGAAGTCTGCGACTATATTAAGGCCAGCGTTGCTCTAAGGCACTCTGTTAGTGATAGTAAACAGAAAATTAAAAGATATCGTAATTAGACTGATGGCATTATTGCCAATGTCTTAAAACAAATAAAAAAAGGACAATATAACTTGCCAGCTATATCTGCATAACAGTCAACGATCTCTATGTACTACCAGATGGAGCGATCGAAACAATCGCTCTGTTCCACGCAAGTAGCCACAACTCTTTCACATTCACAATGAAACTTGTGCAGTTACTACGCAGAACATTTAATTATTTACTAAATATTGACATTATTTAACCGTAGCGTCAATATTTAGTAATAATTAAATGTTCTGAGTAGTAACTGCACAAGTTCAAATATGATACGTAATAAAGAGATCAGATACCTATACCTTTTTAAGAGACTTAGACTTTTTTTATTTATTTTTTACGGCTGGGTATATAATAATTCAAAGTAGTGGTGTTACCAGACCAAATTTAAATAATTCATGGCCAACACGTTAGTACAAGTAGACAAAATGTCGTTGAGAAATATCCTCGAAAAAGTTACGAATTTTTTGCCACAAGCGCCTTTGTTCTTAAAAAAGAATATTTTTTTTTGAAAGCCCCTAAAAATCTGTAGCAGAAATGAGAGGAATGCTAAATATTTCGCAGAAAAACGGCGACGGCATTAACATATTCCTTTTGCGTTTTAAAAAGTATAATCTTTTGTTTTTCTGGACTAGTTGATGACTGCGAATTTCGTCGGAAATTATATCAAATTATGACGGAAGGACGGATATCAGGAAAGATGCTTTGTAGATTTATAGTCGTATATGAAAACAAACGTATTTGCGTCTCGAAAACAAAATAAATAATAGATGGTGTTCCTGAGCGGACTGCAAAGATTATATGGTAATACAAACTTGTTTTTGCTGCTGGTGAACCCTTCATGAACACGTTACTTAGACGCAAATAGCGTTCGTTTTCGTATGAATATTGGTTTGGAATGCAATATTTATTGAACACTCGTCTAATCCCAAACTAGGATTTTCTCCTGTGCTATGGGAATTAAACAAGGATTGGACAATCCCACTAATATTATAAATGTGAAATTTTGGATGTTTGTTACTCAATCACGCTTCAACCACTGGACGGATCGTGATAAAACTTGGCACACATATAGGTTAGGTCCTGGAACAGGACATAGGATAGTTTTTATCCCGAAAAAACATCCCATTCCTACGGGAATTGCGAAAATGATATCTATTTTAAAATTCAAGATGTGTAAATATCGATAGCTAGTTCACAAATATAACATCCAGACCGGGACCAACTCGTACAGGTTGTACAAAGTCTCCGGTGGGAATTGAACTCGCGACCACTAGCGGTCGAGTCCATTGACGCAGTCGCCGCTGTTGAGGTGATGTTGGTATTAGCAACACTTGGTGTTCTATGTCCCCCTACACTATTCGCATAGTAACACAACTAGAGACTGTAGTATAACAAAGTGATTGGGGAAACTACAAAGGCATTAAATTTTCAGATGCAATCACTCGCTGTGTGGTTGGATGGGGTTCAAGTGATAGCGGGCAGACAAGATTCATTATCATCAGGTTATTTTTATCTCCACTGCAGGAGCACAACCCTCTCTCATCTGCCGGAGACAAACGGAGAACAAGATTCGACACATACAAACGTTTTAAGAAGTATCTCCTCTCGTCGCGTATACCACAGTCGGCCCCGTAGCCTAGTCGGTAGTACACCTGCCTGCGAAGCTCGGGGTCGCGGGTTAGAATCCCGCCCAGGGCAAACATTTGTGTGATGAGCACTTGTGTTTGCCTTGTGACTGGATGTTATTTATATATTGTATTATGTATCTATGTATGTATATCAGCTGTCTGGTACCCATATTACAGGCTCTGCCTAGTTTGGGATCATGTGGCCGTGTGTGAATTGTCCCCACATATTTATATTTATTTATTTATACCACAGTGCCTGAGGACAAAAGTCTTCAACCAGTGCGTCCTACCCGTAATGACCTGCGGCGCCGAAACGTGGGCACTGACAGTGGGACTAGTCCGAAAACTCAAGGTAGCTCAGCGGGCTATGGAAAGAGCTATGCTCGGAGTTTCTCTAAGAGACCAGAGAGAAGAACTAAAGTCTTCGACATAGCTCAAAAAGTTAGTACGTTAAAGTGGCAGCGGGCTGGTCACATCTGTCAGAGAACCGATTACCATTGGCGTCGACGACTGGGCAGACCACAGAAATACTATCAAAATAGAACGCTTATAGTCTTTTCTTACTTCAGTGACACAGCGTGCCCCTCCCCTTTATGCCTCGTGGTCACGTTTCTAGTGACGAGATACAGTTATGCAGTTTGAAAACTGCCAATATGGCACTTTTTCAGATTTTTTTTTTCGATATTTACCCGACCTTGACTCTGTAATTTGTAAGCGTTTGATAGTTTTGCAATATATTGCATACTAGCTGTTTCCGCGGCTCCGCTCGCGCGTGAACTACAGAATCCGCTCTCATTCCCGCTCCCACTTCCACTCCCAACTCCAAATGTAGTCCAAACTCATCGCAATCTGAATAGTACGGAAATACTATTATTTGCAATATATTGCATAATAACCTTACCTACTAATGTATTTGAAAACTAAAAATATCCATAACTTTTAATTGAGTAAACCGATTGCGTAGAAATAAAGACTAAATATTAAATTAAGTTAAGCCCCATATTTCTGTGAAAGGTCCTTCAAAATCTGTTCAGTAGTTTTTAAGAGATGCGTGCACAAACTCACAGACAAACATATAAACAGACAAAAATTTAAAAAATTATCGAAATGTGTTCTGTTGCTTATCCTTAGACACGCTAATTTTGCTTTTGCAAATATCTTTAATGTACAGACACGCGAAGTTTACGATTTTATTTATTAGATCGTTGGCACGTGTGTCGCGTTTACTTCACCATTCTATCTTGATAAGATTTATATTCTAGTCCTGGCTAGTATAGGTAGTTGGGGCGACGTGGGGCGGTTGGCAGAGACTAGATGAGAAAAGCCGAGGATCTGGTTCAGTGGCGGGCCTTGCGAGAAGCCTACGTCCAGCAGTGAACTTTATCAGGCTGATGATTTAGTATTCTCTGATAGAAGTCTCTATATTTATTCTGTAGTCAGACTTACTGGTAAAAATAAAATCTTGTATTAAAGTTTGTAACTTGTCCAACAGGTAGGCATTTCCGGAAACCGGATGTAACCTGTTTATTGGTTAAACAAGTTTAATTGACTCAGTATTGAAAGGGAATTCTATATACTGCCTTCCGGTACCTGTTTATGACCTTACAAAGGTCTGCAGGGATATTTTATTTATAACTAGTTTGGTCAGCGACTTTGCTTAAAGGTTTCTTAGATTCCCTCTGGAGACGTACACTTTCAGTGAAGGTATAAGCTTATTTTCTTTTTAATTCTCCGTAGATACATATAGTATACTTAGGATCGTCAGTTTCAACATTTCATAACATTGGTAGACCACAGTTAGTACCTTTTAAACTAACGAGAAAGAGTGCCACAATAAATGTTTTTATTCATTTCATCATCAGGTTATTTCTGTCTCCACTGCAGGAGCACAACCCTCTCTCATCTGCCGGAGACAGACGGAGGATTTGGCCTACACTGGCGCTGGCCAGACGGGTTGGGGAGGCCTGATTGACGTTTTATAATGTATTCCCTCAGTCGCCTTGTACGACATCCACGGGAAGAGTTGGAGTGGTTCTATTCTACTCTACCGGAAACCAATATGCTTCCTACTAATATTAGAAATGCGAAAGTTTTGATATTTGGATGTTTGTTACTCAATCACGCTTCAGCCACTGGACAGATCGGAATGAAATTTGGCACACATATAGATTAACTCCTGGAATAGGACATAGGATAGTTTTTATCCCGAAAAAACATCTTATTCCTACGGGAAATACATAATAATTTGTGATGTTAAGTTGTCCACGCGGACGAAGTCGCGGGCAACAGCTAGTAAGCCATAATCATGAATGTCAAAGTGTTTGTATTAAATTGTATGTCAAGTCTACTTTTGTCTATTAGACAAGTCAAATTAGGGGAAAAAATACAAATATCTACATTTACATTATGGCGGTTGACCTCGCGCTGGGCAGCGCGATCCTTCTCTTCTCCACTCCATGATTCTAACGCATACCAGTAAGCGAAACTTACCTTCTACGCTCTCTGAGCTGCCGCCGCTCGCCGTCGGTGGCGAGAGACCGCTGTAACTTAAAAAGAGAAGCACTTATTTTGTCGACGTATAACGTCGTCCCTTTCTTGATCAACTATGTTTGCACGCAGAATTGCACCAGGGACGGACAGCAGCAGTTCTTTTGTGTATATTAACGTCTAGATTGCACAGCGCTTTACGCACCTCTTTTAAGTGGATTGCGGAGTCGCATAGTGTAATTGACGGTAGTATGTTGACGCCAGCATCTAGACGAGAATTACTCGCGAAGATATTAGCAAATATCAAATATTAGGGGAGTGTAGGCTACATCCTCCGTCTGTCTCTGGCAGATGAGAGAGGGTTGTGCTCCTGCAGTGGAGACAAAAATAACCTGATGATGATGATGATATTTGCTAATATCATCATCATCATAAGCGGTGTGAGGACAGTGAGAGACGACCGAAGTTCATTACTGAGATCACTAATCCTCCTGCCAAGCGTGGTGATTACGGCAAAGTGGGGTTCTATTCGGGAGGGTTATGTTCAGCAGTGGACGTATTTTCGCTGATGATGATTCTATACTAGATGGACAGACAGGTGTTTTTTGTTTATTCATGTAATATAATGATTAAATATTCCAATTGGTTAAGTCTATTATAGAATTTGTAGAAGGGGTTACGTAAGTATCGTATATAAATTTTAAACTATCAAAATTATTCATGATTATTATGGGTAATCCTTTAGTAGCCTGTTTACCTCAGTTGAGGAAAGAGCAGCTGTTACAGAGGGGTCCCGAATTCGATTCCAAGTCAAAAACCTGGACAAAGGCACGGGCATTGTCTAGTTTATAATATTATTGCGATATGATTGATGAGTACTACTTCTCCAATTGGCGAAAAAACTAAGAGGAAAAACACTAAGTAAATTTTACATACATATGCTCACGTCTTGGTCCCAGAGGGGTGGGCAGAGACGATGTATTGCCATTTTGCGCGATCCAATGTCACAAAGCGACTTTCCTTCGCCGGCTTTTCGCCCCGTGATACCCCTTGACGTGACGTGTTGCGAACAACATAGCCGCCTCCTTGATGAGGTACCACGATTAGCTAGGGAAATAATTGTCCACCTCATCAGAGCCCCGCACTATTCGGAGTTCGCCCAGCTCCGGGATGTCGGCACGCTTACGATCAGGCTAGCCCCTGGACCCATCCATCGGCACGGCAGACCTTGGATTGGCGGACAAGACAGGGAGCAAGCGGAGCCGCGGGCAGAGCTAGAAAATAAATAGGGACGTCAGGTGGAATATACTAAATACTGAATAGATAGATAGATAGATAAACTCTTTATTGCACACAAATTAAGGATAACAATAAAATAGGTACAGATTTTTGGAAAGTGTACAAAGGCGGCCTTATCGCTTAAAGCGATCTCTTCCAGGCAACCTTTCAGAAGGAAAATAAGAAAGACATAGCGACAGAGTTGAATAGAATAGAGTTGTCAGTTTTATTTACATACTAGCTGTGCCCGCGGCTCCGCTCGCGTGGCCTACAGAATCCGCTCCCCTGCCCACTTCCGCTCCCGCTTCACTCCCACTACAGCTCTAAAGTTAGTCCAAATTCATCGCAATCTGAATGTATACTTCCTTGTATACTAAACCTTACCTACTAATGTATTTGATAGCTTTTGATTGGGTAAGCCTGTATGTTACTCCGAATTAAACCCTAAGTATGTTTCTGTGAAAAGTCCATCAAAATCGGTTAAGTAGTTTTTAAGTGAACAAACGAACAGAAAAACAGACAAAAAATTTAAAAATGATTGAAATGTATTCTGTTACTTATCCTTAGACCCCCCAATTTTATTTGCAAATATCTATATCTATATACATATAATAAAAGAGTAGAAAAAACAAAAGAATAGCGAATCTGTACATTGAAGTTAAAAAAAAAATTTCACTGCCCGGACGTTACTGAAGACCAGTAGAGTCCAAAAATATAATTAAAAAATTTCTTATCTGTCTGTATGTATGTATGTATGTACGGGCTAATCTTGGAAACTGCTGAACAGAATTTGACGGCGTTTTCACTGTTTAATAGCTTTGAGTTCGGGCCTCATACTGGTATAAGTCATATCTCAATAAAATGTCAGGATGCTGATATACAAGTTGACCTCTCATTTCATATCATTTGTATGAAAGTGTAGTTCAACATTACTGGTCGTTGCAAGAACTTGACAGAAAGTGACAGAGATGTTTTAAAGCTCATTTATAGATTTATTTTAGCTGATGTATTTCAGGTATTTCCACAAGTCTCGATACAAAAAGTTCGCTATTCGATAATTAGTGACCCTGTATTAGACCGGTGATCGTCGACAATGTCAATATCGAAGCTGTTCAGGAGTAGGTACGTCTGCCTAGGACAGATAATATATGTGGGTAGGATCAATTTCAAAAGCTGACAGAAGAATCCAGTTAGGGTGGGCAGTATTCGGAAAACTGCGTCAAGTCTTTACGTCACCTATTCCACAATGTTTAAAGACAAAAATCTTTAATCAGTGCGTCCTGCCTGTCATGATTACAGCGCGGAGACGTGGACACTGATGGTGGGCCTGATCCACAAGATTCAAGTGGCTCTGCGAGCTATAGAGAGGGCAATACTCGGGGTCTCTATGAGGGATATGATTCGTAATGAGGAGATTCGATGAATAACGAAGGTGACCGACATAGCCGAAAGAATTAGTAAGCTGAAATGGCAGGTCACATCTGTCGTAATACCGAACGGCCGTTGGGGCACACGGGTTCTAGAGTGGGACGCGCCGTCCCACGCGCAGGGTGGGACGCCCTGCCGCCAGGTGTATGGACGACCTGAAGATGGTGGCCGGAAGCGGCTGGATCTGTAGGGCGTTATGGCATTCATTGGGGAAGGCATGTCCAGCAGTTTGACAGACATTTTGTTGTACAGTTAATTGGATATGCAACATAGGAAGGGAATAGGAGGGGAAGGAAGTCGGATGGAAAAGAATAGAGGGATTAGGGTAAGAGAGGAAAGATGAGGGGGCAGTGGTAAATAAAGGGTGTAGGAAGGGGTGGGTTAAGGGAAGGGGGAGAGGTAGGAGTAGGGAGAGGGAAGCGGTGGGGGAAAGGGTTTTCAACGTTGTGGGAAGGGGATGGAGAAGGAAAGAAAGAAAGGGTATGGAAAGGACAAATTGGAGGGGGGGGGGGGGAAGGAAATATCACCTAATTTGCACAATATTAAAATATAATTTTTTTTTATTGATTATATGATAATCTTTTAATTCATGATAAATGTAAATGACAACTTTATTTAAAAAAAAGCGGCCAAGTGCGAGTCGGACTCGCCCATGAAGGGTTCCGTAGCAGCAAGTAACATAATATAAAAGTTAATGTAGTTCGTTGTAACTTTGATCGATGTTTTAATAATAGTATTGTGGTTTACGATTTATGACGTATTAAAAAAAACTACTTACTAGATCTCTTTCTAACCAATTTTCGGTGGAAGTTTGCATGGCAATGTACATCATATATTTTTTTTAGTTTTATCATTCTCTTATAGAGGGAGGGGGGGGGGGGACACATTTTACCACTTTGGAAGTGTCTCTCGCGCAAACTATTCAGTTTAGAAAAAAATGATATTAGAAACCTCAATATCATTGTTGAAGACCTATCCACACGTATGGGTTTAATGAAAAAAAAAATTTTTGAGTTTCAGTTCTAAGTATGGGGCACCCCCAAAATTTAATGTTTTTTTTTCTATTTTTGTGTGAAAATCTTAATGCGGTTCACAGAATTCATCCACTTACCAAGTTTCAATAGTAAGTTCTTATAGTTTCGGAATAAAGTGGCTGTGACATACGGACGGACAGACAGACAGACATGACGAATCCATAAGGGTTCCGTTTTTTGCCATTTGGCTACGGAAACCTAAAAAACTGTGGTCCAACGGGCGAAACCGCCGCCGGAACGCTAATTTTTACCCGACTTCAAAAAAGGAGGTTCTCAATTGGATAGTATGTTTTTTATGTATATTAATATTTTTAATGCATAACCAGATTAATAGATTTCTTTTAGGATTTAGTAACACGTAATACATAAGAATGTGTAATGTTAAGTTGTCCACGCAGACGAAGTCGCGGGCAACAGCTAGTCTTCAATATACAGACACGGAGAAGTTTACGTTTTTTGTATTTATTAGATATTAGTTTAGGATTTCTCCAGAGTATGCGTGAGGAAATACTCACTCTGTATATACGTAGCACGCCGTCAACATCCGCTCACTCTAAGATCGGCCCGAGAGCGGATTTCGTACGCTGATCCTTTTTCGTCGCATATTCCGGTACACTTGGTTGCTCGATAAGGTATACCTACGTCAACAAAGCAAAGTAGCAGTGGCGGATTTATCAGCAGGCTAGTAGGCTGGAGTCTAGGGCGGCAAATTCGAGGCCAACATATTTATTATGTGCAGGAACGTGGACACTGACATTGGGCCTGATCCACAAGTTTCAAGTCGCTCAGCGAGCTATGGAGAGGGCTATGCTCGGCGTATCTTTGAAGGATATGAATCGTAATGAAGAGATCCGACGAAGAACGAAGGTGACCGACATAGCCGAAAGGATTAGCAGGCTGAAATGGCAGTGGGCGGGCCACATCTGTCGCAGAACCGACGGCCGTTGGGGCAGACGAGTTCTGGAGTGGAGACCACGGATTGGCACGCGCAGGGTGGGACGCCCCGCCGCCAGATGGACCAACGATTTAAAGAAAGTGGCCGGAAGCGGCTGGATGCGGAGGGCGGAGGACCAGCAGTGGACGTCTAAAGGCTGACATGTATGTATATTTTTTATGTCTTACAGAAATTAAAACAAGCCGTGTGGTGTCGTGGGACACCCGATAGGAACAGTTCCTTACGATATTCGACAAATATTTCATTTATAAATTTTCGTGAAGGTATTTTGCAAAGAAAAAAAATATGCGTATACATATTTTATATATAAATATTGGGCCAGATTCTGAAGGTACAATGTTAAAATTAGACAGCACTAAAATTGTTGCTATACTTGTCACACAGTATTATGAAGATAAAGACGAAACCAATTTTAGCGCTGTCTAATTTTAAATGTGTGTCTTCAGAATCCGGCCCATTGTCTTATTAGGTTCAATAAAACAATTATTCATAAACTTAAAAGGAAACTGACACATCGATTTCCTAGTTCACAAACATACCAATTACGGGAAAAAATCATACGAACATTTGCCCCTAGCGGGATTCGAACCCGCAACCTCCGGCGTGGCAGGCCGAGAGGTACCCCGTTCCGCCACGGAGGTCGACTACTTAGGACGATAGTGCTCAAATCATAAAGTTACAATGTCATTGACAATTTTTTTTTATTAATATAATTGTGAACTAGGGTATCGAATTGTAGAGGTCGGAAGGGGCGGAAAAATTTGAATAGCCTACTGGCGGCAAATGTGTAAACCCGCCACTGCAAAGTAGCTAGCATTATATTTACATCATCAGCCTGCAAGAGTCCACTGCTGGACATATACAAGGCGCGCCACTGAACCCGATCTTCGGTTCTTCTCTTGGACCTATTAATAGGTCCAAGGTTCTTCTCATCCAGTCACTGCCAGCCGGCTTACGCAGATCGTCGCTACATCTAGCCAGGGGGCGTCCCACACTACAGTCTGCCTAGTCGCGATGTCCACTCAAGACCTCGTTTACCCCAACGGTAATCGGTTCTCCGACAAATGTGACCAGTCCATTGCCACTTCAACGTACTAACTTTTCGAGATTTTAGTTCAACAACAGACAAAAATAAAAAATGTTCAATGGATGGATGCGCGAAGTTTACGTTTTTATTTATTAGACTCGGCTCATTACAGCTTCAAATGTAGTCCTAACCTAACTCATCGCTATCCGAATTGCACCAGACATAATTACACTTCTTTGTTATATTGCATACCTACTTATGTATTTGAAAACTAAAAATTCCCATAACTTTTGATTGAGTAAGCTGATTGCGATGAAATAAAGACTAAATATTACTCCGTGTTAAGCCCTATGTTTCTGTGATAAGTCTACCAAAATCGGTTCAATAGGTTTTACGTGTTGCGTGCACAAATTGACAGACAAACAGATAAAAAATGATCTTAATGTGTTCTGTTACTTATCCTGAGACCCTTAATTATCATCATCATCATCAGGTTATTTCTGTCTCCACTGCAGGAGCACAACCCTCTCTCATCTGCCGGAGACAGATGGAGGATTTGGCCTACACTCCCCGCGCTGGCCAGACGGGTTGGGAAGGCCTGATTGATGTTTTATAATATATTCCCTTAGTCGCCTTGTACGACATCCACGGGAAGAGTTGGAGTAGTCCTATTCTACTCTACCGGAAACCACACACCAAACCCTTAATTTTATTTGTCAAATATTTTCAATGTTTGACATGCCTGCTATGAGTATGTATGGTGTTCCACTGGAAATGGTGGCAAAATTTAAATACTTGGGCCACTGTCTCACGACCGGCCTCAAGGACGATGTTGACATTGAGCGGCAGCGGAGGGCTCTATCGGTAAGAGGGAACATGATAGCCCGCAGGTTTGCACGCTGCTCGAAACAATTTAAAATTACATTATTTAGAGCGTATTGCACATATTTTTACACATGCAGCCTGTGGGCAAATTATACTCAAAAATCGTACGGAGCCCTCCGCGTCCAGTATAATAATGTGTTCCGGGCGCTGATGGGGCTGCCGCGCTACTGTAGCGCATCAGGGATGTTCGCAGATGCGCGCGTGGACTGCTTCTACGCGACGCAGCGCGCACGCGCCGCGTCCCTGGTGCGCCGCGCGCGCGCATACTGCAACTGGTGGCGGGCAGGCTCGACTGTCCGTACATCAGGAGGTGTGGCCACTTGCACGTGCGCACACCCATATGACTAATATTGGCATTTTTAAAGTTTGGCATTAACATAGTTTTAAGTTGCATACTAACAATTTATGGATCATTGCTTTCCGAAATAAAGACTTTTATTTATTACTAGCTGTTGCCCGCGACTTCGTCCGCGTGGACAACTTAACATTACACATTCTTATGTATTACGTGTTACTAAATCCTAAAAGAAATCTATTAATCTGGTTATGCATTAAAAATATTAATATACATAAAAAAACATACTATCCAATTGAGAACCTCTTTTTTTGAAGTCGGGTAAAAATTAGCGTTCCAGCGGCGGTTTCGCCCGTTGGACCACAGTTTTTTAGGTTTCTGATTCGTCATGTCTGTCCGTCCGTATGTCACAGCCACTTTATTCCGAAACTATAAGAACTTACTATTGAAACTTGGTAAGTGGATGTATTTTGTGAACCGCATTAAGATTTTCACACAAAAATAGAAAAAGAAAAACATTAAATTTTGGGGGTACCCCATACTTAGAACTGAAAATCAAAATGTTATTTTTCATCAAACCCATACGTGTGGATAGGTCTTCAAAAATGATATTGAGGTTTCTAATATCATATTATTCTAAACTGAATAGTTTGCGCGAGAGGCACTTCCAAAGTGGTAAAATGTGTGTCGTCGTCCCCCCCCCCCCCCCCCCTGTAACTTCTAAAATAAGAGAATGATAAAACTAAAAAAAATATATGATGTACATTGCCATGCAAACTTCCACCGAAAATTGGTTTGAAAGAGATCTAGTAAGTAGTTTTTTTTAATACGTCATAAATCGTAAACCACAAAACTATGATAAAACATCGATCAAAGTTACAACGAACTACAATAACTTTTATATTATGTTACTTGCTGCTATGCTGCTACGGAACCCTTCATGGGCGAGTCCGACTCGCACTTGGCCGCTTTTTTTTAAATAAGGTTGACATTTACATTTATCATGAATTAAAAGATTATCATATAATCAATATTTTATTTTATATTTTAATATTGTGCAAATTAGGTGATATTTCCTCCCCCCCCCCCCCCCTCCAATTTGTCCTTTCCATACCCTTTCTTTCTTTCCTTCTCCATCCCCTTCCCACAACGTTGAAAACCCTTTCCCCCACCCCTTCCCTCTCCCTACTCCTACCTCTCCCCCTTCCCTTAACCCACCCCTTCCTACACCCTTTATTTACCACTGCGCCCTAATCTTTCCTCTCTTACCATAATCCCTCTATTCTTTCACATCCGACTTCCTTCCCCTCCTATTCCCTTCCTATGTTGCATATCCAATTAACTGTACAACAAAATGTCTGTCAAACTGCTGGACATGCCTTCCCCAATTAATGCCACAACGCCCTACAGATCCAGCCGCTTCCGGCCACCATCTTCAGGTCGTCCATACACCTGGCGGCAGGGCGTCCCACCCTGCGCGTGGGACGTCGCGTCCCACTCTAGAACCCGTCTGCCCCAATGGCCGTTCGGTACTACGACAGATGTGACCTGCCAATTCAGCTTACTAATTCTTTCGGCTATGTCGGTCACCTTCGTTATTCATAGGATCTCCTCATTACGAATCATATCCCTCATAGAGACCCCGAGCATTGCCCTCTCTATAGCTCGCAGAGCCACTTGAATCTTGTGGATCAGGCCTACCATCAGTGTCCACGTCTCCGCGCTGTAATCATGACAGGCAAGACGCACTGATTAAAGATTTTTGTCTTTAAACATTGTGGAATAGGTGACGTAAAGACTTGACGCAGTTTTCCGAATACTGCCCACCCTAACTGGATTCTTCTGTCAGCTTTTGAAATTGATCCTACCCAACTATATTATCTGTCCTAGGCAGACGTACTCCTGAACAGCTTCGATATTGACATTGTCGACGATCACCGGTCTAATACAGGGCCACTAATTATCGAATAGCGAACTTTTTGTATCGAGACTTGTGGAAATACCTGAAATACATCAGCTAAAATAAATCTATAAATGAGCATTAAAACATCTCTGTCACTTTCTGTCAAGTTCTTGCAATGACCAGTAATGTTGAACTACACTTTCATACAAATGATATGAAATGAGAGGTCAACTTGTATATCAGCATCCTGACATTTTATTAAGATATGACTTATACCAGTATGAGGCCCGAACTCAAAGCTATTAAACAGTGAAAACGCCGTCAAATTCTGTTCAGTAGTTTCCAAGATTAGCCCGTACATACATACATACATACAGAGAGATAAGAAATTTTTTAATTATATTTTTGGACTCTACTGGTCTTCAGTAACGTCCGGGCAGTGAAATTTTTTTTTTATCTTCAATGTACAGATTCGCTTTTCTTTTGTTATATGTATAGATTATAATGTGCATACACTCGTAGTTTAAATGCTTTTTTGTTTATTAGAAGACTAGCTGTGACCGCGGCTCCGCTCGCGTGGACTACATAATTAAATAAAGTTGAAACCTATTAAGTGTTAATTCCCGTCCCCCTCCCCCTCCCGCTTCAGCTCCAGCTCCGACTCCTGTAAATATTGTCAATGTACAGACACGCGAAGGTTTTATCATCAATAGTTTCCACAGCGCATGCGATGAAAGACATTTTAAGCAAAAAAATTACATCATTGAAGGTTTATTAGGGATCCCTAATATTTTATAGTAATAAATATAGTCTTTTTTGACTTGTCTCTTTCACCCAAAGGTTTAGTGGAAGAAAACACTTACAGAGTTAATTGCGCCTTTGTACATCATATGTTTAAATGAGTTGTGAGACTTGTATTTGTCTACAATAAAGTATAAATAAATAATAGCCTATGTTATTTAGGAATGCATTCTAATGGTGAAAGAATTTTTTAAATCGGTCCAGTAGTTTTGGAGTTTATTCGTTATATACATACAAATCTTTCCTCTTTATAATATTACTGTAGATATGGGTATATTTTTGTTGTATCCCATAGCATTAAAGTAGCTCTAACCACTTTATTATTAACTGATCGATCGCACATTCAGCCATTTTTGGTTTAATATCTAAGCACTCTTTAGTTGTAGTTTTCATGTTTTTTGTTTGTTCATGTATTCTGTTTTTTTTCTCTTTTTGTTACTCC
The DNA here is from genome assembly GCA_947086405.1 of Esperia sulphurella. Classification (NCBI taxonomy): domain Eukaryota; kingdom Metazoa; phylum Arthropoda; class Insecta; order Lepidoptera; family Oecophoridae; genus Esperia; species Esperia sulphurella. The sequence continues at coordinate 9,119,064 of OX352282.1, forward strand.
GTTCAGTGTATACAACTTCCTATATGTGGAAGCTTGTTATTGGCGAATATTTATCCATACATTGTAACATTTTGTGAAAATAGCTGTTAGCTTTCCTAATAAAATAAAATAAATAAATAAGTATACTGTGTCTTGTCCCCTAGTGTAAGTTGGAATCGTAAAGAACTGTAGAAAAGTATTGAGAAGACGTACATTTCGCTTCTACAATGTGTTGTCGTCTGGTTGTTTGTTCTATTGAAAATTCTCCTAATCTCACATAGCATTGAGAAAATCACTTTTCTTTGCCGAAACGTGTCTGGAGCCTCATTTTACTTTAACACGTAAAGAAGCATCTCAGCCCAAGCGGTACAATAGTTTATGAGATATCCAGTAGACAGACCGTTGAAGTATATTCAAATATCCCACCTACCTATTCTTTCTTTACCATCTCTCTCTGTTCCTCGCTTGCATTCAATTCCGTTCCGTTCCCATTCTCACTCATTCTATCAAAAAGCCAACGATCTCTATGTAGATGGAGCGTTCCAAACAATCGCTCTGTTCTACGCAAGTAGCCACAAATCTTTCACATTCACAAATGTACTTTTACAGGGAATAAGTAAATATTCAGCCGATCCAATTGACTTACACAAACTAACAACTTAATATACAGTCCACTTAGGGATCGTACACAAACTACGTGTCACACTTTTTTTTTAAATTATTGTCCCCTCCCCGCCTTGGTGACCATAATGCCGTGACCCCCCCCCCCCCCTCCCCCTCTAGTTTTCACGTAGTAATTCATTAATATGATTGTAACCCATTTTTTGCGAACATAAAGTTGAAAAAATTTATAATTTGGCTCATATTTGTCTTTATTAATACTGCGCAAGAGTGCGTAGATATCTTTATTTACAAGTAAAAATAATATTAACAAGAAGAAAAAACTGTCAGTTTTCAATCAGCTGACGATATGTGCGTCAGTGTTGCCACCTGCGAGTTTAAAAAGCGCTAAACGCTGCGCGCGATATTTGAATATAGCTCGAAAAAGCGCGAGATTTTTCTAGAGGATAATGACTGAGCGTGATATTTTGTCGAGTAGTGATGTGCCGTGTGGTTTCCGGTAGAGTAGAATAGGAGCACTCCAACTCTTCCCGTGGATGTCGTACAAGGCGACTGAGGGAATACATTATAAAACATCAATCAGGCCTCCCCAACCCGTCTGGCCAGCACGGGGAGTGTAGGCCAAATCCTCCGTCTGTCTCCGGCAGATGAGAGAGGGTTGTGCTCCTGCAGTGGAGACAAAAATAACCTGATGATGATTTGATATTTTGAAGACCCCCCTTCCCCACTTGAATCTGTCACGTAGTATGGGTATGTTCCCTTCTCATAAGATCATAACGCAACACATAGAGACAAGAAAGCTTCGCTAAAATTTGACGTAACCCTAAAAAGGTATAAGGACCAAAAGTCATTTGCTGTTACCGTCATAACCGGCTCCGGTCATTTTTGTCCGACGTATAATTTCGTCCGTTTTTGCTCTAATTGCAAAACATTAACTAATTATTCGACCCTTGTCAAAGTGGGATACACAAAAACATTTTATTATTATGTGAGTGACCATCCGTTTTGTGAACACCCTGTGGAACAAGAGTGCTCGGATAATTATATTTGAGGGCAGGGAATATCGGAGAGGTAACATTATTTTATTAATTTTTAATTTAAAAGGATTAAATTATTTATGTACTAGTTGTTGCCTGCGATTTCGTCCGCGCTGTAATATTAACAATGCAGTTGTGTTATAAACATTTTTCGTAGTCGTGGTGCAACTTTACGCCATATCACATCGAAATCGTTGGGCTTAGGTTATTGGTATCATCTAGTCTCTAAATAAAATAAGGTTGTATTTTTGTAAAACAACCGTTTTTGCTATAATAGCAAACAGACATCAGACACTAAGTTGCAAGTTTGGAAAAGAATATGGAAATTTCGAAAAAGGTCCTTTATTAAGCTCCCCTTCTCTCCTCCTACTTCCCTCCTCCCCTCTTCCCCTTCTCGCTATTCCCCCACACTTTCCCAACACATACCCCAATCTTTCCCACCACGTTGTAGCCCACCCCTTCCCCCTTCTCTCTCCCCTATCCCAGCTCTCATCCACACATCACCCGCGCCAGAGGAGGGAAGGGTCGGAAACGCTTCGACCCTTCCCCCAGACGTGTGGAGTCTCAACCACTGTGGGTACCCTAACCCACTGACTCCACTAGGGCAAACTGCGCCCGCCTCCTGGCTCTCCGTCTGCGCCGGAGCGGGGGTGCGTCGAGTCGTCGACATCGTCTTCGCGCGAGATAACTTTCTCGCAAAAGGAGGCCACTGCCGCCCACGACCCCTCGCTGCTCAGCATGGCCTGAACCACGGAGAACAGCGAGAGGTCTCCTCTACCTATCGCGACCTCCAATTCGAAACGCTCCCGATATCCCACCGTCCACACACCTCTAGTGAGTGTTGGGCGGTGTCATCAGGAGCGCCACACTCGTCACACAACGGACTCGGCTCCTTCCCGATCGAGTGCAAGTACTGGCCGAAGCACCCGTGCCCGATCATCACTTGCGTCAATCGGAAGCCGAGGCCGCCGCGCTTGCGGTCCAGGGGGAGTCCTCCACGTCTCTCTTCCACCTGTCCCGCAACGTCTCCTCCGCCGCTCGGCGCTCCCTCGCCACCTCCTCCGGATCAGGGCGCTCTCCCTTTGCTCTGACCCTCGCCCTCGTTTGGTGCGTTTTCGCCTGCACCTGGGCGTCAAACTCCCAGGGTGGGGTGCAGGCGAGAACGCACGCCGCCGCGTACGACACCGTGGTGTAGGCCTTCATGATTCGGAGGGTGACCACCCTCTGAGGCCGCCGGAGAAGCGCCCTGTTCCGGGCCGACAACTTGTCAGCCCATATCGGCGCCCCGTAGAGCGCCATGCTGCGCACGATGCCCGCGAAGAGGCGCCGACACGGGCTGCCAGGTCCACCCGTGTTGGGGAGCAGCCTGCCTAAGTCCGATGCTGCTCCCACTAATCGGGGAGCCATTCGCGAGAAGTGCTCCCCGAAATCCCATCCCCAGTCCAGGACAAGGCCAAGATACTTGATGTTGGCCCTGACCTAGACCCTTTCCCTCCGATGCGGAGCGCGTCCCCCCTCACCGGCCGCCATCCTCTCCCGTCGAAGACGATGGCTTCTGTCTTGGGGAGGGACACGCTCAGCCCCGACATGCCTATGCGACCGACAGTCTATCCACGTTCTAACTTAACTCATCGCAATCCGGATTGCACCAAACATTATACATCTCTGTTATATTGCATATATTGCATCTCACTCACATTCATCAACCTTCTCAAGCACCTTCTTTTATTCTTCTCACTGCGGACCCCAGCCTTTTTGAGGACGTTACTAATTTGATCCTTGACGACCTCTAGCTGTAGTTCCTTCCACATTCGCACTGTATATTTCTTTTGTCACTCTTCTTTCACTCATACGCTCTAAATGTCCAAACCAACGCAACATACCCTTCTCTACCTTCGTTACTACATCTTCTCTCGAACCACACTTCACTGTATTCCTCACTGTGTCTAAGAAGAGATGTAAAGAGCTATCACAAAGCAATAACTATAATTCATTCAAACCTATTATCAATTCCGCCATGATTATACAGGATGAATAATACATCAGTTCGTCGAGGCAGTCGGCAGTCATTACCTCTGTTTGGTATTATTTGATTGCTTACATAGGGTGCTCTGGTTAAGGCGCCTTGCAGAACTATCCTACTAATACTATAAATGCGAAAGTTTGGATATTTGGATGTTTGTTACTCAATCACGCTTCAACCACTGGACGGATCGGGATGAAACTTGCCACACATATAGGTTAGGTCCTGGAATATGATATAGTCAACGATCGCTATGTACTACTAGATGGAGCGTTCCAAACAATCGCTCTGTTCCACGCAAGTAGCCACAACTCTTTCATATTCACTTTGAACATTTAATTATTTAACATTTAATTTAATTATTACTAAATATTGACATTATTTTAGCGTCACTATTTAGTAATAATTAAATGTTCTGCGTAGTAACTGCACAAGTTTCATTGTGAATGTGAAAGAGTTGTGGCTACTTGCGTGGAACAGAGCGATTGTTTGGAACGCTCCATCTAGTAGTACATAGAGATCGTTGGATATAGGATAGTTTTATTCCGAAAAAACATCCCACTCTAACGGGAAATACATAATAATTTTTGATGTTAAGTTGTCCACGCGGACAAAGTCGCGGGCAACAGCTAGTACTATAAATGCGAAAGTTTGGATATTTGGATGTTTGTTACTCAATCACGCTTCAACCACTGGTGTTACCAGAGAATAATAAGATTTAAGAGATCGACGCTATAAGTTAGAGAGAGGAGCTAAGTGTCGATGTATAACGTTGTGCCTCTCTAGATCGACTATATCTGCATATTCCCGTTGCAGCCGTCCCACATAGGGTTGCCATCTCTAAAATCTGCCAACCAGGATAACAAGCATAAAAATCCCGGATTTTTTAGCTTACATCCCGGAGTCTTATCTAAGATACACAGTAAAATAAAATAAATAGTTTTGTTATAATTCAACTTCTTATTGAAAACTTTAAAGCCCGAACTACAAACGAAACCCCGCACGCTTCCCGGGCGCCCCGTAAACTAGGACAAATCCGGGAGAACCCGGATGGATGGCTACCCTAGTCCCACAAGACAGACAGGCAGACACGTGTACAGCTAAGCTGGTGTTCAATTCATCATCATCATCATATCAGTACTTAGATGTCCACTGCTGGACATAGGTTTTCGCCAATGAACGCCAAAACACCCTGTCTTCGTCGGTCCACCTGGCGGCGGGGCGTCCCACCCTGCTTCTCCTGCCTGCGGTCTCCACTCCAGAACTCGTCTGTCCCAACGGCCGTCGGTTCTGCGACAAATGTGGCCCGCCCACTGCCACTTCAGCTTGTTAATCCGTTCGGCTATGTGGGTCACCTTCGTTCTTCGTCGGTGTTCAATTCAGTTACTCTTTATTGCACTTAAATATGTAATAGTAGTAGGTAATTATAGCTGTAGGCTTGTGTTTGTTGTTGTTTGGGACTAGATAATTGGTGTGAATGTCTGTGATATTTATTTATTTATTTATTTATATCGTTTGTTAGGTATAGTGCGCGGACCGGGAAAGACTGGATCACAATATACATTGCCTGTCGCCACATTTTTTTATTGTTGATGGGTTTGCGCTTGACCTCAATCTCTCCTGATGGTAAGTGATGGTGAGGCCTAAGGTGGAGCGCGCTTAACCAGAAGAAGCCACTCTTCCTTTACAAAGATCCAAATTGTACTTGTCCGGAAATACCAAAGCTGGCAGGGAGTTCCATTCTTTAGCAGTTCGCATTATGATAGAGGAAGCAAAACGCTTCGTGCGAGAGCGTGGTATGTCTACTGCATGAAGATGAAGCCCCTCCCCATGGCTGGTAGTCCGCAACATATGGACAAACAGCAATAATATATACAACAATGCTAGTTAACAAGCAAATCCCAGGCGTATCGATTGTCTACGCGTCGGCGGCAAACGGTGCGAGTTACGGCCAATCTTCTTCGCTAATACTTTAGCGGGCAGTAGCGACAGCACGACAAGCTAAGCCAGAGTCGAAGCTACCGTTTTTAAATTTCAAAACCTGTTGATTGCCTAAGAAAATATATCTAAAATTATCATATTATATACAAGTCCAGTGTACACTAGCACTTAATTAACTGTGAATTTTTCCAATCGGTTTTTGTCCGACATATTCCTGTTTTTGTTGTGACATTCTAGTCTATAATAGATAGGTCACTCTATGTTTTTGTCTATGGTTCTTCTGGAACGTGGATCGTAATGAGTCTGTTTGTATGTGTTTCTTAATTAAGAAAGCGCAGTTTAACTTTTATAATTCGTTAATATTCGTACCCGTAGTTTTTAGCATGGAAAATGCTACCTCTTATAAACTCCACCCATCATATGAGCCCTTAGACGTCCATCGGCACATAGGTCTTTCCCTAGGAACGCGACCACACCCGGTCCTCATTCCGCATCCAGCCGTTTCCTCGGTTTCCACTCAATAACTTGTCTGCCCCAACGGCAGTCTGTGCTGTAAAACATGTGGCTTGCCCACTATCATTTCAGCTTGCTAATCCTTTCGGTTATGTCAGTTACCTTCGTTCTTCGTCGGATCTCCTCATTACGACTCCATATCCCTCAAACAACCCCCTACACACAGCCCTCACCATAGCTCGCTGAGCAACTTGACACTTGTGTATCAGGCCCACCGTCAGTGCCCACGTTTCTACTCTGTAGGTCATGACAGGCAGGACGCACTGATTAAAGACTTTTGTCTTTAAACATTGTGAAATAGGCGACGTGAAGACTTGACACAGTTTTCCGAAGCTGTCCAGCCCAACTGGATTCTTCTGGATCACCCAAGATGAGGGGAACTTGCAAGCAGATAAAGTCGCGAGCAACTGCTAGTAATAAATAAGACAATTAGTTCATTATTCGAATTCCACAGCGTTGTTTGCTGACGCTCCGTCTCCGAATTATCTCAGCTCAAAGATATTTAGCCCATTAAAGCTTCGGAAAGTGGGCTCAGTGCCCCCTCCCCTTTCCCCTCCTCTCCTCTCCCCCTCCCCTTCTCCGCGCCGAAGGAATTCCACTAATACATCTCGCCCCCCAACCCTTGGCATTTTGTACAAAATTCCACTTTCATTGTGGGGTTCGACTTGAAGCGTTTCTAAAAACTATAGATTATTTATTACAGATGTTACTCATATGTTCACCTCCTCGTTAGCCTAGTGGTATGGTCGTCAAACCTGGTCGTGGTTTCGATTTCCAGTAGGGACAGACAACTTGTAAAAGTTGGTCTCGGACTGGATTTTGCATTTGGGAATGGTCCATCGTTGGGGACCATATTCTAATTTGGGATTTAACAATTTTAGGTATATATGAAATAAATATGTATTTGTACATTCTATATAGCTGCAAAAGTGTGGATATTTTGTAAAACCATAACGAGTAAACCTTTAAGTATAAATACTTGGTATAAACATAGCCTTTTTTGCCTTAAACTACGATAAAATAATTGTATTCCTCTAAGGTGTGATAGGGTGTCCAAATTCTATGTAGGAAAATAGGATACTAAATGTTACTACATTTGCTAAAAATATATGTGATATGATATTTATTTCTTTGTCTATAGATTGTAGGAAATATAAACTAGTTGAGGTGTATCGGCTTTTTGGTATACATGGAATAACCTTGTATAAGATACATTAACTATGTAACTACTGTATTTAGCTTGTCTCACACCCTGTAAGGTTGGCTGGAAGAGATCTCTTTTAGAGATAAGCTCGCCTTTGTACACAAAATTTGTAACTGTATTTACTTTAAAAATTTGTGCAATAAAGAATATACAATAATAATTATATATTCTTTATTGCACAAATTTTTAAAGTAAATACACTTATAAATTTTGTGTACAAAGGCGAGCTTATCTCTAAAAGAGATCTCTTCCAGCCAACCTTACAGGGTGTGAGATATGGCACTAAGAGCGAAAAGTCAAGTTTATTGTATTGTGAACTATATACCTATACGTTTTGGTCTCCGCTTGACGTGACGACCCACTCGGAACCTCTCACTAAAGATTAAAGTGTGATATACTTAAATTAGTTGGATTTGTCGGCTTACGTGGCGTAGTTCTGAATAATGTAACATCGGAAACTAACACACGAACTATATTTAGATTGTAGTCTGAAAATGTCACTACATCGTTCAATTCACGACGGCATCCTCCGCTACTATTCGCCCGGACGCGGGCAGCTAAGGGAACTTACCCATACTACGTGACCCGTACAGGGGGAGGGGGGTCTTCAAAATACCACGCTGGTTTATAATTGTATAGACGTATTCAAAGGACAAGTCAAGGAACACACAAGTCAAGGCTGAGTGATCGTCTCACTCCCCTTATTCTTTATTTTAGAACTTAGTAATTATCAACCACATTGTGTAATACGTTATTGTATAAAATTTATGTATGTATTTATATAATAATGAATGAGTGTGACCTTACTGAATGACAAAGATGCCTGGTACTAATGTTAATTCAGCTTCGCAAAATCTTTATTAATTGTAAGCAAACTTGATTTTTAAAAGATGTGTTGCGTGAAGTTTGTTGCGCCGTTTCTTCTTCACAGCGCTAACACCTAGGAAGCGGTAGTCGATAAAAAAAATGACGTGTATAAATGTACCAAGTGTACTCATATGCAATAAATGATTTTGACTTTGACTTTCACCATCTACCTTTTTCTGCTATTCTATTTAATTGTACCCAAAGGTTGTATGGAAGAAATCGCTTTTAGCGATAAGACCACCTAAATGTTTATGTGTAAGCTACATTATTATTGTATGTCTGTATTTTTATCCTGCAATAAAGAGTAATCGAAATTGTCTACAAAACCAAACTTATTTATCCTGCAATACTCTATCGCTATGTCTTTCTTATTTTCCTTCTGAAAGGTTGCCTGGAAGAGATCGCCTTAAGCGATAAGGCCGCCTTTGTGCACTTTCCAAAAAATCTGTGCCTATTTTTTATTGTTATTCTTAATTTGTGTGCAATAAAGAGTTTATCTGTCTATCTATTTATTGTCCTTTAAATAGAGTCTAGATCTCCAGTCAGATTCTATTAGTATGCTGCGTAGAACAGGGTGTCCCAAAATAAATTATTCCCTAAACAGCCTATAAAATCACCTCAAATAGCCGAATAACGGCGTTATGTATCATCAGAGGGATCCCTCGGGCAATAAATAAATAATTCTAAGGGCGAAGGTAACTGAAAACTAGGGATGGGACCTGACCGGTGAAACTATCGAATATCCGTAACTATAACTCTCGGCCTGCCACGCCTGAGGTTGCGGGTTCGAATCCCGCTAGGGGCAAATGTTCGTATGATGAATGTGAATGTTTGTACCCAAGTCTGGATGTTTATATATTTATTTAAGTATGTCTATCCGTTATCTAGTAACCATACCACAGGCTCTGCCTAGTTTGGGACTGGATAATTGGTGTGAATGTCTGACATATTATTATTATTATTATTATTAACTCTCGGACTGCCACGCCTGAGGTTGCGGGTTCGAATCCCGCTAGGGGCAAATGTTCGTATGATGAATATGAATGTTTGTACCAAAGTCTTGGATGTTTATATATTTATTTAAGTATGTGTATCCGTTATCTAGTAACCATAACACAGGCTCTGCCTAGTTTGGGACTGGATAATTGGTGTGAATGTCTGAGATATTATTATTTATGTATCCGTAACTATTCTAGTATAGTGCACTGGGGTAATAGCAGGTCTGTTTCACTCTAGGTATAAAAATATATCAACGTGGCGCGGCCCCGATTGCCGGGACACCTAGATAGATAGATAAACTCTTTATTGCACACAAATTAAGGATAAAAATAAAATAGGTACAGATTTTTGGAAAGTGTACATAGGCGGCCGTATCGCTTAAAGCGATCTCTTCCAGGCAACCTTTCAGAAGGAAAATAAGAAAGACATAGCGACATAGTATTGCAGGTGAAAGAAGAGAAATTTATATTTCTTTTATATACATAGCTTATGAGCTGAAACAGGCGAATCTCATAGGACTGTCAATATTGTATGATTCAGCGGTCCAGCGTAAAAAAGACTTTCTGCCATGGACGTAGAATTCAAATTGAATTTTGTAGGAACGTTTATGAGAAATCATGATTTGCGTCATATAGTTTAAGGTAGATTTTACGATAAACAATGAGTCGAGGTAAAAATGTTTTCTCTATCCCAGTAATTAATATTAACTCTGTAAGTAGGTACATTTGTTCTAATGCACCTTTACTATATGAGGTATCCGAATAATAAATAATTTAATCAGATTCATTCTAAGGTTGACTGGAAGATATCCCTAAGTGGGATAAGTCCGCCTTTGTACACAGTTTATTAATATTTTATTATTGTGGTTGTTGTTATTTTTGGTACAATAAAGCATTTACATACATTATTTTCTTTAATAATAAATAAAAAATACCCTTTATCCTACTAATATTATAAATGTGAAAGTTTTGATATTGGATGTTTGTATATTTGGATGTTTGTTACTCAATCACGCTTCAACTACTAGACGGATCTTACTGAAACTTAGCACACATATAGGTTAGGTCATGGAATAGGACATAGGATAGTTTTTATCCCGATAAAACATCCCGTACTTACGGGAAATAGTAATTTGTGATGTTAAGTTGTCCACGCGGACGAAGTCGCGGGCAACAGCTAGTTACCCTATATTTTCTGTCCGTTTTATTATACGGTTGTCATATTTTGTTCATTGTTCTCTCATCAGTTCTATTTGAGGAAGCTTCCTCCAAAAATATACCTTATTTTTTATTGACTACCGCTTCCTAATTGTTTTAGCGCTGTGAAGAAGAAACGACGCAACAAACTTCCAACAACACATGTTTGAAAAACAAGTTTATATACTTACTATATTAAGTTTTTTTTTTAATTTACGGTGTATTTCTTTGATTTTGATTATGTAATTTCTTAATATTTTATTTTAACTTGCATATAGGTAAATACAATATTAGATTAGTATCATCATCATCATCATCTACGGAGGTCGAAGAATATGTTTCATTCAATAATCTTGTAGAGAAAGTAAATAAAGTATTGGAATAGTTTTGGTCCAGAGTCTATTTTCCGAAGAAGTAAAGAAGGCAAAAAGATCGTACACCCCAAGCAGGTGTGATTACCATTTTTAGCAATTGACGTTATTTAAAATATCCGTACATATTCAATGTGTTAATCTCTCACAACCCTACTGAAAACGGTCGGGCGCTTGAATTTTTTAGCTTTTAATTTACAGCTGTGCAGCGCTACCTTTGCTGAGAGGGTTTATTTACTTTTTCGCAGCGAAAGTAGGTTCCTTTGAGTTAATCAATTGGTTGTATATTGACCTACGAGCTGCTGTAAAGTAAAGATAAACAGGTGGAGATGTTTATGAAATTTGGATTTACTTCAGTATACCTCCTGACGACCTCCGTGGCGGAACTGGTAGCTCTCGTACTGCCACGCCGGATGTTGCGGGTTCGAATCCCGCTAGGGGCAAATGTTCGTATGATGAATATGAATGTTTGTACCCAAGTCTTGGATGTTTATATATTTATTTAAGTATGTGTATCCGTTATCTAGTAACCATACCACAGGCTCTGGTCCACCCTGGTGAACTACATACTTAAACTGAAGTTGTGCACTCGCCTCACGTTCATAAGGTCCTGGTACAAACCCCGCCCGTTTCAATGAGTTTTTCCAAACTTAAGTATGGTTTATTAATAAAACCACAGGCTTTTCGGTGATGGAAAACATCGTATAATATTTAAGTTATCCACTGGAGAGACAGACGGACAAAAAGGGTTTGCTATAAGGTAGGTGCCCATACTGATGGATCCCTAAAAAAATTCATATCATCCCAGGCAGATGCCTTCCACAATGAACGCCACCACACCCAGTTCTCCGCATCAAGCCGCTTCCGGCCACCTTCTGTAGGTCGTCGGTCCATCTGGCGGCGGCGCGTCCCACTTCAAAACTCGCCTGCCCCAACGGCCATCGATTCTGCCGCAGATGTGGCTCGCCCACTGCTATTTCAGCTTGCTGATCCTTTCGGCTATGACCGTCATTCTTCGTCGGATCTCCTCATTACGAATCAACCCCTCAAACAAACCCCGAGCATAGCCGTCTCCACAGCTCGCTGAGCGACTTGAAACTTATGTATCAGGCCCACCGTCAGTGTCCACGTCTCCGCGCCGTAGGTCATGACAGGCAGGACGCCCTGATTAAAGACTGTCGACTTGAGGCTGTTGTTCAAATGCTGCTCTGGATACGAACACCCAGATGAGGCTAGTGTAAGACAGCACACAAGGAGGAAAGATTTACTGAACTCTATTATTCCAGGGTTAAGAGTTGTGCAGCACAGTGCTCGTTGTCAAACAGTAAAATTATTTAATAAACTGCCAAATGAATTTAAAATTGTTAATAATGTAAATGTTTTTAAACGCCGCTTGAAAGAGTTCCTACTTGACAAATGTTATTATAGTATTGAAGAATTTTTAGGACATTAAGTAATTTTTTTTTCTCAGTTGACATCTTTTTCTATATATAAAAGAAAGTCGTGTTTGTTACAACACTTATAACTCGAGAACGGCTGGACCGATTGCCATGGTTTTTGATTTGTTTCCGTCCCGAATAGCAGAATACATCTTAAAAACAATGAAAACTCGATATGTGTAATGAATACTTAATCATTTCAATAGATGCTGATTTGTTTATTACATGTCAAACATTTGTTGTCCAATCCTGTCAAATAGTGTAACAACAATTTTTTTTTTGGAGCTTATGGCCTGGTTGCTGAGACCTTTAAGCCACAACTTTATTTTTTTCAGAAGACATCATGTGTGCGTTCAGAAATTTAATTATTTTGTATCATTGTTTTACGTTCATCAAAGCCTAAATTAGTTCAGCTAAAAAGAAACACGACATTCATTGACTGTTAGGCGGTACGAAGTTCGCCGGGTCAGCTAGTTGTTTAATAATATATATCGAATTTGTTTGTATTATTGTTGCATGTTATTTTGAATCTTATGTTTGTGATGTTTCCGACACAATGTATTTTGTTAAGGAATAAATTGAAATTGAAAAATTGAATTGAGCTCAGACCTACTGGAATCTTCTGTCGAAGCTGAACAGTGCGTCTCTTAAATATATTATTATGTATTTCCCGTAGGAATGAAATGATTTTCGGGATAAAAACTATCCCATGTCCTATCTCAGGACCTAACCTATATGTGTGCCAAGTTTCATCCCGATCCGTCCAGTGGTTGAAGCGTGACTGAGTAACAAACATCCAAACGCATTTATAATATTCATCATCATCATGTCAGCCCTTAAACGTCTACTGCTGGATATAGGCCTTCCGCAATGAACGCCACCACACCCGGTCCTCCGCCGTCCGCATCCAGCCGCTTCCGGTCACCTTCTTTAGGTCGTCGGTCCATCTGGCGGCGGGGCGTCCCACCCTGCGCGTGCCAATCCGTGGTCTCCACTCCAGAACTCGTCTGCCCCAACGGCCGTCGGTACTGCGACAGATGTGGCCCGCCCACTGCCACTTCTATTAGTGGGATGAAATTCCATTGCATGCATATTTCCATTATATTTAATTTAAATAAATATATTCTTCACGTAGGTAGGTACGAGATTAAATTTTCTAATTCAAAAATCACCCAAATACCTTTCACAGTATTTTCGTAAACGCAAATTAAAAACGTAAGACTCCCGAAGAAGGAAAATTAATCTGGCGAGAATATTGGTGAGGCTTTGCAATATCGGCGTGCGTCGTCACTCGTGACGTATTAAAAGGTAAAAGAGAGAGTAAAAAGTAATCAAATGTTATTATAATATACCTTTATTTTTTTCATTTATTTACAAGCCGTAAGGCGCAGAAGCAGTGAGGTTTATTTATTTAATATTTTATTGCTCACAGAACATACATACATACATAATGCTCACGCCTTGGTACCAGAGGGGTAGGCAGAGACGATGGATCGCCACTTTCACCACAACATAAAGAAAAGATAAATATACAAAAGGTTGACCTTATTTCTAAAGAAATTTCTTCCAGCTAACCTGCGGTGGAGACAAAGTATTACAGAGAGGCGGTAGTCGCATGTAGCTACTATATATTAAATAACAATACAATATATCATACAATACACATATAAATACATAAATCTATATGTATATATAATAAGATATGATATCGTTTCTACTAATATTATAAATTCAAAAGTTTGGATATTTGGATGTTTGTTACTCAATCACGCTTCAACGACTGGACGGATCAGGATGAAACTTGGCAGACTTATAGGTTAGGTCCTGGAATAGAACAAAGGAAACATCAAAAAACATCTTATTCATCAAAACATCAAAATACATAATAAGTTGTGATGTTAAGTTGTCCAAGCGGGCGAAGTCGCGGGCAACAGCTAGTAAGCCATAATCATAAATGTCAAAGTGTTTGTATGTAAATGGTATGTCAAGTCTACTTTTGTCTATTAGACAAGTGACACAGATATACAAGCGCACATTTCCATTACAAAACATCTCATTCCTACGGGAAACCAAATCAATCGTTAAAAGCAGTGAATATGTGTTAATATCCAAACCTACGCGGACTAAGTCGCGGGCAAAACCTAGTATACCATAAACTAAGCTAAGAAGTCGGTAACGTCTACATATTACAGACTTTTTTGTAACATATTTTCATATTGTCATTTGATAAGAAAACTCCAATCTTACACTCTTTAACAGTTCTGTCGCCCTGGTACTCGGTTTCGAAATCAACGAAGCTGTACATAAAATGCGAAACGTACTAGTTCTTCCCCCGGCCTCGGTCGCAGGTCACGGCAATTAAATGCTTCTCGTTGCGAGCTTTGTGCTCGCGAAAAAAGAAAAAAGTATATAGACTGTTATAACCGTGACGTAACGAGTCGCCGCGTTGGAATGTCCATGTCATTCACTAAATTGTCGAGTAGTGATGTGCCGTGTGGTTTCCGGTAGAGTACAATAGGACCACTCCAACTCTTCCCGTGGATGTCGTACAAGGCGACTGAGGGAATACATTATAAAACATCAGTCAGGCCTCCCCGACCCGTCTGGCCAGCGCGGGGAGTGTAGGCCAAATCCTCCGTCTGTCTCCGGCAGATGAGGGACGGTTGTGCTCCTGCAGTGGAGACAAAAATAAACTGATGATGATGATGTCAGAATATGGATATTTAACTATCGTTGCATATTCATGGCGTTATTTCGTTCGTTTGATTGTATGTCGCTCAATAACGGCTGAACGGACTTTGATAAAACTTTGTACAGTGACAGCGAGTAAGACAGAGCCTTTTCCCTAGCACGACACACACTCGCCTCCAGGCTGCGCTCGCGCGGGCTCCCAACGTAGACGTGTAAACAGTAGAAGTTCTATTGTGTCTCGTTGGGTGCCCGCGAAGCGTTATGTTTAAGAAATTTATGTTTTCTACTTGTTTGTGAACTTGTGTTGTGTCAATGAATAAATGTCTATCTATCTATCTAATAGAAGACTGTTTGTCTATTACTTTGTGCACCCATCATGTAAAAACTACTCAACCAATTCCGATGGAATTCTCATAAAACATAGAGCTTAATTTGGAGTAATATTTAGTCTTTATTTCATCGTAATCGGCTTACTCGATCAAAAGTTATGCGAATTTATATTTTAAAAAAAATCAAAGAAGTATAATGCTCGGCGGGATTTAGATTCAGCGGGAACGGGAGCGGGGGAGTGGGAGGAAGCGGAGATGAGTAAGTTTCAACTAGATGTGTCGCTCCGCTTACAATAAAGTTGAAACTTACTCATTGCTAATCCCCTTCCCTCCGCTGAATCTGAATTCCGCCGAGCATTGTACTTCTTTGAGTTTCCTAGTATTATTCTAGGCCTAGAATAATACTGGTTCCTGCGAGAAAATGTAAAGGCTGAAGTGATGGAGTCGTACGTTTAAAATTGTCAGAAGTTGACACTTAACGTTAAGTCAATTACTAATCATCAGCCCTGTAACGTCCACTGCTGGACATAGGCCTTCCCAAATGAACGCCACCACACCCGGTCGTCTGCCCTCCGTTTCCAGTCGCTTCCGGCTATCTTATTCAAGGTCGTCGACAAAAATAACCTGATGATGATGATGATGATACCATATCAGCCCCTAGACGTCCACTTCTGGACATAGGCCTTCCTCAATTAAGCCCTCCTCGCTCTGTATCCAGCCACTACCGGACACCTTCAAATCCTGGGTTCACCTGGCGTGCCAGCCCGTGGTCTCCACTCCAGAACTCGTCTGCCCCAACGGCCGTCGGTTCTGCGACAGATGTGGCCCGCCCACTGCCACTTCAGCTTGCTAATCCTTTCGGCTATGTCAGTCACCCCCTTTCCCCTGTCTGCTTAGCCTCTGCTGCCAATTAATTTTGATCCAAGTAGATTTCATCAATAATAATTATTGCGCGAAATTAGCATGAGTGTCTGTCATCTGTACCGAGTTTCATTGAAATCGGTGAGATATACCTCGCGAGGTTATCTTGTGAGGCATCGATGAGTTTGGACGAACGTGACCAAAGTAATAATAATAAATAAATAAATATGTCAGACATTCACACCAATTATCCAGTCCCAAACTAGGCAGAGCCTGTGGTATGGTTACTGGATAACGGATACATATACTTAAATAAATATATAAACATCCAAGACTTGGGTACAAACATTCATATTCATCATACAAACATTTGCCCCTAGCGGGATTCGAACCCGCAGCCTCCGGCGTGGCAGGCCGAGAGCTACCCGTTCCGCCACGGAGGTCGTCTAAGTATCGACAGATAATCGACTTGCCGCCAACCCTATAGGAGAGACGTCACGGGGCACACATCACTGACTTGCCAAAACTGTAACGAGTCCTGGCACTGCGTTTATACAGGGTTTATAATAAAATAGACCTGCTTAAATGACAGAGAGAACTAATAATTTTGTTTTTATTTTATTTATTAGGTACACAAAACAGATTATTAGAACGCATTTCGATCATTTTTTCAATTGTTGTCTGTTTGTCTGTTAGTTTGTGCACGCATCACTTAAAAACTACTGGACCGATTTTGATGAACTTTCACAGAAACATAGGGCTGACCTCGGAGTAACATATAAGCTTTGTTTTATCGCAATCGGTTCACTCAATCAAAAGTTATGGATATTTTTAGTTTTCAAATACATTAGTAGGTAAGGTTAGTATGCAATATAAGTGGGGTGGGAGCTGGAGCGGAAGTGGGAATGGGAGCGGATTCTGTGGTCCACGCGAGCGGTGCCGAGGGCACAGCTAGTAAGTAATATACATAAATCAACTATGTATACACAGCATGATCAGTATTGCAGACCATTGTTACAAACATCTTAAGTCTATGTAAAATATAAATGAAAATAAATATCAAAGGTATGTTTTTGGTAAAATAATAACGGAAAAAGCAAACAAAACACATCTCATCTCATCTTATCTTCTTAGGGGGCCAGGAAAACCTGGCGACACTTCGACCCTTCAGGATCTTTTGTGCCAAACCCCTGACCACCAACGGTGCCCCAAGCCGATTTGGTGGACTTCACATACGCCTCAGAGTTACTTTTTCGTCATATGCAGGTTTCCTCACGATGTTTTCCTTCACCGAAAAGCCTGTGGTATTATAAATAAATCGTACTTAAGTTTCAAACAAAACACATAATTGATTAAATACAACATTTAAAAAGGATTTATTTGTGGGGTCCAGTAGAACTGATGAGTCAATGAACATATAAATGTCTTTGTTATTCTTATTAATAGAGGTTCTGCGACAGATATAACCCGCCCATTATCACTTTTGGAACTTAAGTACGGTTTATTACCATACCTGGTGGACTAAAGCCCGTACCCCGTCGTTGAGAAGGTAGTGCTGTGCCCCAACAGTAGGGAAATATTAGCATGCTGAGAATTTGAGTTGATTCCAGCATAATTTTCATTCTTTCCATACCAATAAATTCCATTTTAAGTTGAGCCGTAACCAATATAATTCGTTATAGTCCACGAGAGGCCGATAAGCACCACAATCACATTCAAGTGCCCAATCAGAGCGGAAAACGAATTCATTTCTGATATTACTTTGTGTCTAGATACAAAATGAAATAGGGTTGTCAGTCACAGTATATTTACCGGTATTATTCTCTTCTTCCTCTCCCTCAGTGCTGAGGATCGCGATCGTATAAAATGCGCCTCCACACATAGCGGTCATTGGCACCGCTTCATATAGCATCCGCCAGCCACCCTCCAGGTCGTGCTTAGGAGACCGCACAGTGTGACCGTTAGCCTTATAGCGTTAAAATTAAAAGTCTCACTGCCTGACCTATTGTAGAGCTCAAGTTTATTTTTACAACGAGACTTTAACGCCCTTAATTTACCACAAGCGAGTGTTCAGTGCGAATTCGTAAGCTTTACATTCGACTTAATTTTTTCCCTACCTTAAGCCGGTTTCGCGAGGATGTTTTTCTGGTTTTAGTGACAAATAAACTGTATCAATTTGTCTCACTCGTACCCTACGCAGCGCGGCCCTGATTGCCGGGGCCTATCGATCACGGTCGTGAAAGCGATGTGACGCATTTGAGTAAAGACGCGCGCCGCTGCACAATCCGAAAGCGTAGGTACCAGCGCCAGGCCAATCGCGAAACGAATGTCAATGTGTACGTGGTTTAGCGATTCAACGTAACATTGACTATATTCCATGCGCGTAAGGGTTCAATTTGGCTTCCGTTGAGAAATTGAATGTGCCTTTTGCACTTGTACTTATAAATAAATCTCATACACGAGTTGTGTAGAAATGACATTTTGTATACTATTTTTTATTATTTTTTGACGATCTCATTAACTCTGACCTTTTACCTAAGTTAATCTATGTATTAAAATTTGTAATGTGAAATAAAGAAATCTAATTTAATCTTATTCTGTGACCATACTTAAGGCATGGAATACTTTATAATACTAATTAAGCTTACACAAGAGCAAGAAAAAGCAAAAGGCAAGGCAAGAGCCTTTCGTCTGAAAATTAACAGATTTATTTTTAAAGTAAAATATCTATTTCGCAGCGACATTGTTCACACAAGCGACACACACACAAATATCTATTTCGCAGCGACATTGTTCACACAAGCGACACACACACAAATATCTATTTCGCAGCGACATTGTTCACACAAGCGACACACACACAAATATCTAGTTCACACGACATTGTTACGACAGCCCGTGTTCACTCGCGATGCTCAGCTCCGTTCTGGCGCAGCGCCACGGTATGGCCCATTTATGAATGGGATAGGATGCTTGATGATGGAGTGTAAGAGAGTTATGGAAGGAAAAAGTTAAAAGAAAAAGATCTTTACTTATATTTAAAAATGGTTTATAGCTTTTTTTTAATAAATACTAGGTAGTAGTCAGAATTAGAACTGGATATGTGGAATACCATCGCTCCTCTTCTTCCCTTCCGCTCGATTTTCATCCTCTCACTTCTTTTTGCTCTTTACTTGCCCCTCGCTCTATCCATTTAGCTCTCCTTCCAAAGAAAAAGAAAATTATATTATTAATGACATAACAACATTGATTTGTTTTTAATACATACATAATGCTCACGCCTTGGTCTCAGAGGGGTAGGCAGAGACGATGTATCGCCAACTTGCGCAATGTAATATTGCAAAGTGGCTTTCCTTCGTCCGCTTTTCGCCCCGTGATACCCCTTAACGTTTTATTTTAATATGTGATATTTTTACAATTGGATCTAATGTATATGTATATAATATTTTTCATTTATTTACATGTTTGTATAGTTATTTGACTTTGTGTCGTCATGGATTGTTGTTGCAAAATTATAACAATAAATTAGATAAAATAAAATATATGTACTTACCGGTAGTTTATTACGGTCAAACTTACTTACCGATATGTTGGAGACAACCCTAACAGAAATCAGCCGTCCAAATTGCAACAATTTCGCTACAAAGACGTCTCACAAATATTGTTATTACGTTTTGTTTTCGTGTGTTTTTGTGAATTTCTTTATTTTACTTTACAAGGATCGGAATTAGATAGCGTCATTATATGTACTTGCGACGAAATGCTTATGATACCTATTCCGGATTTTTTTCCGAGATTTATTTCATTATCATCATCATATCAGCCCTTAGACGCCCAATGAACGCCCCACATCCGGTCCTCCGCCCTCTGCATCCAGCCGCTTCCGGCCACCTTCTTCAGGTCGTCGGTCCACCTGGCTGGCAGATTTATTTAAAAATATTTAATCATTTATTTGCCGTGTGGTTTCCGGTAGAGTAGAATAGGACCACTCCAACTCTTCCCGTGGATGTCGTACAAGGCGACTAAGGGAATACATTATGAAACATCAATCAGGCCTCCCCAACCCGTCTGGCCAGCGCGGGGAGTGTAGGCCGAATCCTCCGTCTGTCTCCGGCAGATGAGGGACGGTTGTGCTCCTGCAGTGGAGATAAAAATAAACTGATGATGATTATAACTTAACTATTATATATCAAATAAATAATAATAATACCTATAATAAACATACATAAATACATACTGAGTGAGACAGATAGTGCTCTTAATGAGAACGCTGCTGCCCGTCCCTGGCGCAATCCCAAAGTCGCCATGACGGTGGCCCTATAGCTGGGGAATCGCAATGAATCCATTGGGAGTCACTTATGACTTCGACCTGGACCAGCTCATTAAAATTTTAAGTAAGTATATAGGCACAACCCGTCTGGCCAGCGCGGGGAGTGTAGGCCGAATCCTCCGTCTGTCTCCGGCAGATGAGAGAGGGTGGCTATAAGCGTGTAGAATGGGATGAGGTAAATAAAAAAATGCGAGACTTTCTTATAACTGACCTAAATATGTATTTATCAAACGTACTTTATCGCGTTTTTTTTTATTAATATAATACATAGGCGATACACGAATAAGTGAATGAAAATAAATAAGTAAATTTCATACCCCAATATACTTTTTTGCTAATATTTTCAATGCAAAGACACGCGAAGTAAGAGTAAACGAAAAAAATTCTTTGCTAAAATATTCCAGGAAACCTAAGAAAGAAAATTAACTGAATCTGTACAGTTTCTACACAGTAGACTTTGCTATTTGAACTAGATTATTATGGTTTCCGATATTGAAAGCAATCGTTTGATATCCAGTTTTTTCCCCCTTATTAAATTATATTTGAGAAATTACATCAAAGTATTAATACAAATATACATTTATAAAAAGAATTCTTGTTTTGAGTAAAGAAATTGACGTTATGAGAATAATACCTAAGTCTTCATAGAAATACTATCAAGATAGAATGGTGAAGTAGGCGCGACCCGCGTGCCAACAATTTGCAATATATTGCAAAAATTGTCAACCACTTACTGGTTTCTCGCCGAGTCAAGGTCTGCAACAGTGGCATATTGTATTGTCGATTTCTAACTGCATAACTGTATCTCCTCACTAGAAACGTGACCGCGAGGCATAAAAAAATATGTCAGACATTCATACCAATTATCCAGTCCCAAACTAGGCAGAGCCTGTGGTATGGTTACTAGATAACGGATACACATACTTAGATAAATATATAAACATCCAAGACTTGGGTACAAACATTCATATTCATCATACGAACATTTGCCCCTAGTGGGATTCGAACCCGCAACCTCCGGCGTAGTAGTCCGAGAGCTATCCCGTTCCGCCACGGAGATCGTCAAAAATGGTGCCCAGGAGGGGCGCGCTATGTCCGAAAATCGGCACGTGCGAGACTGAAGAAAACAAGTGGCTATAACCGCTCTATTTCTGTGTAAGTCTTACTAATATCACACTCCAACACAATACAATCATCATCAGCCTATATACGTCCACTGCTGAACACAAGCCTCCCCAACAGAATTACACTTTTGGTGGGCTGTCCATTGGGGGATTTGCCATAATCACCGCGCTTGGCAGGCGGACTAGTGATCGCAAGAACGTTGCTGTCCGTCCCTGGTGCAATCCCTTAGTCGCCTTGACGACACCCACAGGAAAATTGAGGGTGGCCCTATTCTAAGCCGGGAACCACACTGCCTGCACCCATATAACTACGGGAGCACCAACCTGTCTGTACACATCAGGGCCTCGTTGGATAATCAGCAGGGCATACAGGTGGGGTTGGCATTTTGAGCACCGGATGTGTTTGCGCTCCCTTACCCCTTCATATTACGTCAACCAAAATAAGTGCGTCTCTTTCTTACTTATTATTTCGTTTATATTCGATCGACAGTGATGGATAAATGAATGAAAGAACGAACGAATGAATAAATAAATAAATGTGTGAATAATAGAATGAATGCATGCATGAATGAACGAACGAATGAATGAATATACTTTATTCCATACAACTGACAGAAAACACATAGTATACAAATATACAGTTTTATAAGTGGCAGTCTCATCGCTTTAAGCGATTTCTTCCAGGCAACCTTTAGCTAACGAAAAACGTAAGGAAGAATGAAACGGGTGCAAAAGATATTATTTTAATATGTTTATAATACTCATGCATATAAAATATATATATAATACATACATACAGATGGAAATGTATATATAACTGTATAAAATGTCATAGATATAGCAAAAAAAGAGTGTAGAACTCGCTACCGGCAAAAAACTAACGTGCAATTTAAATCCAATTAGTTAATGGAATTTCAGCGGAAAAAAGGCTTTTCTGCATCGCTAATTTCCACTTGGCTCTCCCCAACTCTACCCGTCGGGGTTGGAGAGGTTTTAACGGAAAATATTA
Source organism: Esperia sulphurella (assembly GCA_947086405.1). Classification (NCBI taxonomy): domain Eukaryota; kingdom Metazoa; phylum Arthropoda; class Insecta; order Lepidoptera; family Oecophoridae; genus Esperia; species Esperia sulphurella. The sequence goes on from OX352282.1 coordinate 9,141,598, forward strand.
ATAAAGCAAATTATTTGGTTACCGTCAGTTATTGATTTTATTAAGCTCATCACCCTGGGACGAGTAGACTAAAAGAACAGACTTCAAAAGCAGTAGACTGTACCAGTTACTATAACCGCCAAATAATGCAGTCAGGTAGCCCCTATATGGTTCCGGGTGCTGATGATCAGGGATGTTCTCAGGCGCGCGAGGACTGCTTCTACGCGATGCAGCGTAAGCGAGCCTCGCCAGCCCCAACAGCATATTCCAACTTGTGGCGAGTAGGCTTGATTGTGGGCGGAGATTTTGCTACTTGCATGTACGTTTCCATACCGTTAGAAGATCACCTAGGGCTGTTAGTTATGGAACTAACTCCTGACCTAAACTTCGGACGCACAATCGAGTCCAAAGCCTTAACTGCAGCGAAAAAACTTGGCATACTCCTCAAGATTTGGGACGGCCAAAGTATCAGCTGGCTGCTCTGGACGCGGTTGAGCGTCGTGCCCGAAGGCTCATTGGTGACGATGTGCTGGTAAATACGAAATTACAGAGCCTTAAATATCGTCGCAGTGTGGCCTGTCTTTCGGTTTTCTATAGGATACATTTTGGGGAGTGTGCCCAGGAATTACACGATTTGATTCCCCCATCCCCCTTCCATCACCGGACTACCAGACGTGGTGAGCGACTTCATCCTTATGTAGTAGACATACCACGCTCTCGCACGAAGCGTTTTGCTTCCTCGTTCATAATGCGAACTGCTAAGGAATGGAACTCCCTGCCTGCTTGGCTATTTCTGGATAAGTACAATCTGTATCTATTTAAAGGAAGAGTGAATAGGCATCTTCTAGGTAAGCGCGCTCCACCTTAGGCCTCATCATCACTTACCATCAGGTGAGCTTGGGGTCAAGCGCAAACCCATCAATAATAAAAAAAATATGTAAATATGTTACTAACACCTAGGCATCTAAGTATTGTATTACTAACAATTATTGATCACTAACATTTGAATATGAATTTTAAATATCTATATAATTTAGTCTGAAGAAGTTTTTGGATTTAAGCGACATAATTTGACCTGAAGAGAACATTACCTTACTTGCTTACTTGAAACCACTAAATAATAATGTTCCAAATGTAAATTACATGTAATTTATAGCAAAATAAACAAATACAAATGGAGGCGCCCTCCAGAGGAAGAGCTCCGACGAGATGGTCAGAGCCTTCAAAGCCTTGTTTGTAAACCTGTTCTGTATATTTCTCATGTATGTGTGTGTCGTAGCTATGAACAAATAACCTATTCTATTCTATTCTGTTATGTTCTGTCCTGTTCTGTTCTGTTCTGTCCTGTTCTGTCCTGTTCTGTTCTATTCTAAATTACTCGTTTATATCCGGTAAAGAATGCATTCGGAAAACTGCGTCAAGTCTTCACGTGGACAAGACTAAAGTCATGTCTAACTCACACGTCGATCGTCGACAATGTCAATATTGAAGTTGTTCAGGAGTACGTCTACGTAGGACAGACGATACAGTTGGGTACGAACCATATCGATAGGGAAGCAGACAGAAGAATCCAGCTGGGCTGGGCAGCATTTGGAAAACTGCGTCAAGTCTTCACGTCGCCCATTCCACAATGTTTAAAGACAAAAGTCTTTAATCAGTGCGTCCTGCCTGTCATTACCTACGGCGCGGAGACGTGGACACTGACGGTGGGCCTGATCCACAAGTTTCAAGTTGCTCAGCGAGCTGTGGAGAGGGCTATGCTCGGGGTTTGTTTGAGGGATATGATTCGTAATGAAGAGATCCGACGAAGAACGAAGGTGACCGACATAGCCGAAAGGATTAGCAAGCTGAAGTGGCAGTAGGCGGGATAACGCGCTGGCGTAGTAACTTTATACTAGATAATATCCGTCACACTACATTTTATACTCTCTAACGGTCATGTGATATTCTGACAAGCGTTTTGAGTAAAATTATGGAAGTTAGACGCCATGTTTCAGTTCAATTCAATTAGTCTTTATTGCACACATATACAGTCTTAAAGTAGCTTACATTAAAACATCTAGGCGGTATTATCGCTAAAAACAATTTCTTCCAGACAACCTAGAGGTGTGGTGTACCCGTGTGGTTTCCGGTAGAGTAGAATAGGACCACTCCAACTCTTCCCGTGGATGTCGTACAAGGCGACTGAGGGAATACATTATAAAACATCAATCAGGCCTCCCCAACCCGTCTGGCCAGCGCGGGGAGTGTAGGCCAAATCCTCCGTCTGTCTCCGGCAGATAAGAGAGGGTTGTGCTCCTGCAGTGGAGACAAAAATAACCTGATGATGAACCTAGAGGTTTCGTACACGGTCGAAGTGGAAAACACCCAGATATCCATTCCAGCTTCATTATTTTTGATCAAGGAACAACGCATAATAAAAAGTCCGACCCTCTTGTACCAATAAATCAACAAATTACTATATCAAACGCGAAATCCCAGTTATGACGCAACTTATAGCATTTTACGAAGGAAGAATTGATCGTAAATAAAGAAGAGAGAGCCCCTGACACATTATGGAGGGTAGTTTAAAAACAAGTTCGGCAGTAACGTAGCTGCTCTTAAATTTATAATTAAATCCTTGAGGCGTCACTATAGGCTGTAACTGTAGTCGGTAGACACAAAGAATCCTTCCCACTAACATTATAAATGCGAAAGTTTGGATATTTGGATGTTTGTTACTCAATCACGCTTCAACCACTGGACGGATCGAAATGAAACTTGGCACACATATAGGCTAGATCCTGGAATAGGACATAGGATAGTTTTTATCCCGAAAAAATATCCTAATCCTACGGGAAATACATAATAATTTGTGATTCTTTGTCTTGGTAACTTTCGATCAACGATCTAGACGGAGCCTTCCAAACAATCGCTCTGTTCCACGCAAGCCGGGAGCCGCAACTCGGTTACATTCACAATGAAACTTGTGCAGTTACTACGCAGAACATTTAATTATTACTAATATTGACGCTACGGGTAAATAGCGTCAATATTTAGTAAATAATTAAATGTTCTGAGAAATAACTACACAAGTTTCAAAGTGAATGTGAACGAGTTCCGGAGCCGCAGTTGCGTGGAACAGAGCGATTGTTTGGAAGGCTCCGTCTAGTAGTACATAGAGATCGTTGATCGAAAGTTACCAAGACAAAGAATTCTGCAAAGTCAATTTTCAATTCATTAGGTATTATTCGCAATTGATATCTCTCGAATACAGTATCAATAACATTGTAAAGTGCTCAATTTGAACTCGCATTTCTATAACACTCGAATAAATTATTGTCAATTTTCATTTGATGATTGAAGAGTGAGAGAAAAAGAAAACATGCCTCATATTTGACTGAAAAATTACTCATTGAATGTGAGAAAATGAGATAAATTTATGCATAAACTAGCTGTGCCCGCGGCTCCGCTCGCGTGAACTACAGTATCGCTCCCGCTCCCCTCCCGCTTCCGCCACCACACCCACTCCCCTTTTCCCACGCCAACACCCAAGCCCACGCCCACGCCTACTCCCACTCCCACTTCCACGTTAAGTTAAGCCCCATGTTTTTGTGAGAAGTCCATCAAAATCCGTTCAGTAGTTTTTAAGTGATGCGTGCATAAACTCACAGATAAACCACAAAGTACGTAAAGCCGCGGTCCCGCGTATATTTTTTATTTTGTGGATAAACAGTCAAACAGACAAAAATTTCAATAATGATTGAAATGTGTTCTATTACTTATCCTTAGACCCCTCGATTTTTTTTTGCAAATATCTTCAATGTACAGCCACGCGATGTTTACGATTTTATTTATTAGATGTAGTATAACATCTTGATAAGTCGCTCAGCGGGCTATGGAAAGAGCTGGCTGGGAGTTTTTCTAAGGGACAGGATCTGAAATGAGGTGATCCGCCAGAGAACTAAAATCTAACATCGTTCTGGGCTGGTCACGTCTGTTGGTCACACCGATCACCGTTGGAGTTGAGACCGCGAGAGGGCAGATTATAGTGTGGGAAGAGCGTCCTGGCTAGAATGGGGCGACGTGAACGTCACGCGATGTCCAGCTTTAGACTCTTTCAGGCTTGATGATGATGGTCTTCATTAGAACCAAGCCTCTGTTTGATGGAACCTACAGCTATACGGAGTAATAACAACGCTAAGTCGAACGCCTTAAATAATTTTTTGCGTGTATTGTCTGAGAGTAGGTAATTAAAAGCTATGCATTTCTGTTATTAATTTTATAAGTGGATTTTAAACACATTATGTCTTTAAAGATACTTCATCACCATCATTGTTATATCAGCCCTACTGCTGGACATAGACCTTCACCAATGAACTTGGTCCTCTGCCCTGTCGTCGGGTCATCTGTGGGCGGAACTGACTCCAGAACTCGTCTGCCCCAACGGCCGTCGGTTCTATGACAGATGTCTCCTGCCCACTGCCACTTCAGCTTGCTAATCCTTTCTTCTATATCAGTCACCTACGTTCTTCGTTACGAATCATATTCTTCAAACAAACCTCGAGCATAGCCCACGTCTCCTAGCATTCTTGATTCTAGTTAATTTCGTAAGTTAATGTACGTTATCAAAAGATTTTACTTTGAAACGTTGCAAGTTACCCACCCGGGTCTGCCTGTCCGAACATATTAAGTAATTACTAAGTACCGCCATTAAGTTTAAGTTATGTCTCAACTTTGAGGAGAAGAGAGATCTTCCTGGGACTTTTCTGGTCAAACAACTGCGATGGGTTCTTTTTAAGTTTTTATTACCTTTCTCGTAACCAAGTAGTTAAAATTAGTTGAGGAGATGAATACTTAATACAAGCGAACAGACTTAATCACCTACTACTACTACAGGCGTACCAGCCTGTTTATACACGTGCGTGTGTCGAGTAAACCATCGAGAGGGATAACGTTATACGTCATAAGTGCTTCTCTTTCTAACTGGCTGCGTACTGCCAGACGTGCTCTATATCGCTTGCTCTCAATTTAAGGTTCAACAAATTAATATATAATGCTCACGCCTTGGTCTCAGAGGGGTAGGCAGAGACGATGTGTCTTATGGCTTTCCTTTGCCCGCTTCTCGCTGATACTTACCTCTCGACGTGATGTGTTGCGAACAACATCGCCGCCTTGTTGAGGTACCACGATTAGCTAGAGAAATAATTGTCCACCTCATCAGAGCCCCGCGTGATTCGGTAAGGTTAATAGTGCCCGGAGTTCACCCAGCTCCGGGATGTCGGCACGCTTACGACCAGGCTAGCTCCTGGACACGCATCTAACAAAAATTATACAAACTGCCCTAACGATTTTATTCAAACTTTGCATGTAACGAAATTAACAGTTATTTGACTATCGATAACGATATTATCGGTTCCACAATGTCGGTTCGCATAAAACCCGATAAAAACCCGGAGTCATCTTCAAATCGCCAGGCTCTCTTTTATCGGGACCATTAAAAAGTTTCAGAACCGGGTATTATCTGAAAATCAGGCAGTGAATATATATAGTCGACTCTTAGACTTGCGATCGACTGTAATCGATTCCGATTAAAGAGTTGGAAAGTTGAAGTGGCATAATAAGGAAAATTTTGTTTTCAGAGAGGTTTGGAGATTATAGAAACAGTTTAAAAAAAAGATGATCGATCAGCCCTCAGATGTCCATTGCTGGACATAGGCCTTCCCCACACCACATGATCGGCCCGCTGCGCGTCGTGGACACTGACGGTGGGCCTGATCCACAAGTGTCAAGTCGCTCAGCGAGCTATGGAGAGGGCTGTGCTCGGGGTTTGTTTGAAGGATGTGATTCGTAACGAAGAACGCAGGTGACTGACATAGCCGAAAGGATTAGCAAGCTGAAATGGCAGTGGGCAGGACACATCTGTTATAGAACCGACGGTCGTTGGGGCATTCCCGCCTCCTCACCATTCTCCCCCCGCAACTCATCTAAGCGAGATTCAACGGAGGTAACTGCAAATACACCTACCAGTGAAGGTAGGGCAAGTCCCAGGTCATGAATTTACGCTACCTTGGGCCCCAGACAAATTTAATTAAAGAAGTAAAGAGTAAAAGGTCGTTGGGGCAGACGAGTTCTGGAATGGAGACCGCGGCTTAGCACGCGCAGGGTGGGACGCCCCGCCGCCAGGTGGACCGACGACCTGAAGAAGGTGGCCGAAAGCGGCAGAGAACCGGGATAATCGATCGAATCTGCAAAAATCTATATATTTGTGGATCTACTGATGTTTGAATTTGAGATAACACACCTAGGAAGCGGTAGTCGTTAAAAAAATGGCGTGTATAAATGTACCAAGTGTACTCATATGCAATAAATGATTTTGTCTTTGATATATATTGCCACGCCCCCGGCACTACATACAAGCGAATACTCTACAGGCGCACCAGCTGTCTGTACACGTTCGTGTGTGCGTAAATTATAGTAGGGCTGCTGCACCCAGCGCGCGAGCATAGTCGATCGATAGGGAGAGACAACGTTATTCGTCAATAACATTAGTACTTGTTTTCCTGACTTGTCGTTTATCTCTCGCGCTCGTGCTGGCGTAGTAACTTTGTACCGATGCGTTATGCCAGCTATACTTCTTCTTTGCTTCTTCTTGCTTCAAAAGTCTCGTAAAAACGTAAAAGGTGTAAATACTAATATTGGCTGGTCCAATATTAATATTGGGCTCGATTTTGAAGGCGCAACGTTTAAATTTGACAGAACTAAAACTGTTGCTATCCTTGTCACACAGTATTATGAAGATAAAGACGAAACCAATTTTAGAGCTGTCAAATTTTAAATGTGTGCCTTCAGAATCGGGCCCATTGTCGTGTAAGTTTTTTTTTTATTTAAAAAAGGCAAAGGCGGTAATAACGGTACAGCATTGTTTGTCTAAACACTCCCCCGCCTCAGGAGACGCCGTTACAACGTTTTTTACGACACTTTTATGATTTTTACGTTTCGTCGGCCAGGCAGTAAAGTTTCAATTACGATTCGTATATTTATATAATAATGTTTTAACAGTGCTATATTTTTAGGGATCCTCATTCGAGTGATGTGAAAGTATAAAGTATGGATATGTGGTAATAGTTCATCATCATCAACCGAAATACGTCCACTGTTGAACACAAACCTCCCTAAAATTGGTGGGCTGTGCTTTGGGGGATTTGCCATAATCACCACGCTTGGCAGGTGGATTGGTGATCATGATATTCTTTACTGCACATATTTAAACTAAATACAATTATTAAATGTTGTGTACAAAGGCAAGTTTATCTCTAAAAGAGATCTCTTCCAGCCGACCTTACAGGGTGTGAGACAAGGCACTAAGAGCGAGGGGGGCAAAATATCATCATCATCAGCCTAAATACGTCCACTGCTGGACATAGGCCTCCCCAATAGAATACCACTTTTAGTAAGTTGTCCATTGGGGGATTTGCCATAATCACCACGCTTGGCAGGCGGATTGGTGATCGCAGTAATGATCTTAACATACACACACACAGGAGAACGCTGCTGCCCGTCCTTGGTGCAATCCCTTAGTCGCCTTGACGACACCCACGGGGAAGATAGGGGCGGCCCTATTCTAAGCCGGGAACCACACAGCTCAATAAGTGCCTAATAAATACCTTAACCTTGCCGTGTGGTTTCCGGTAGAGTAGAATAGGACCACTCCAGCTCTTCCCGTGGATGTCGTACAAGGCGACTAAGGGAATACATTGTAAAACATCAATCAGGCCTCGCCAACCTGTCTGGCCAGCGCGGGGAGTGTAGGCCAAATCCTCCGTCTGTCTCCGGCAGATGAGAGAGGGTTGTGCTCCTGCAGTGGAGACAAAAATAACCTGATGATGATTATAACTTAACTATTATATATCAAATAAATAATAATACCTATAATAAACATACTGTAACGTATGAAACGTTAATATTTTAATAAGAGAAACAGCGAAGGGTCTAAATATTAAATAATACCTTATTTTAAAGTAAAATCCTTAAACATATTTAATAAAAAATTCTAAATCCCCTTTACAAAAAATCAATAAACAGACAAACTTCAAACACAGTCTATATAGATAATTCCGGCCGATACTTTGTTGCAAACAAGTGCGGGTCGCTCGGACGCGGCCGCCGGCCATCGATTCATTCACTCACACGCAGCCTCAACTGCTAGGCGAATAATAATTGGATTGTTTCTGGATCTATATTCCTATTTATTTCTTATTTTTCCAACTATAACTTATTTAAAAAGTGAAATAACAGTGTCCCATACTTGGGTAAGTGTCACATTTGATTATATACTTAGTTTTAGTGCCTTGTAGAAGTAAGTTCGTTAAGGTCACCTTGACGGGACATCCTTTGTGTTCCATCTTACTTTATCCATTGCATTATCTACATTACGTTTTACTTAATCTTCGTTTATATAACCGCTTTGATTTGATTTTAATTGCTTAGATAATATTAAAACACTTTTGCATCAGAAAACAATAGTATTTTTTACGTACAATGAGGGTAGATATTTTCTATCTTCTATTTTAAACATTAATGCTGATTTTAATTTATATTACTGGCTGAGCTACAGCCTTTGCTAGGATTTCCATCGATTAAGTATTTCATTGTAAATCTCAGTTGGAACGGTTTTCTGTATTAAGATATCTGACTATGACTAGTAATAATTATTAATTAGATGCTAGATAGCAGTAATGGTTTATAAGTAAATGCTTGCAAATTCATTGTAAATATGTAATTTATGCCAAAGAAAATAACCTTTTGCCGAATCGCTATATGCCGGCTTAGCTATACTACCGTCTTGCTGCGGGTTTGCTTGCCTAATTTTAAATTGTATTTAAATTCCTTGCACAGCGATCTGGCATAAGGTTTTCGCTCATCTCGCCTCATAATTACTGTAACTGGACTGCCGTATACCTCATCTCATGATTGCTAAATTGTAAATACCCACCCCCTAGCGTGATCGTCTTATCCTTGGCAGTCCAGGCCTAGATTGTTCACCTTCTAAAACCCACAATATTTAACAGGAACACCCTACGGGTTGAAGAGGTCGCACAGACACATTCTCCGTGAAGAAGGGCATGTGCAGTCCTCCCCTGGTTTACCTGATCGCCCTATACTTTTGACGACTCACCGGGTCATCACGGCGTGGCAACTGATCATCGCGAGCAAGGGGCGTGCGGTATCTTGAAAGACAGCTCGGCCAGTCTCCGATAGCCAAACCGACCTAGGCTTCAAACCTACATACCCTACCTAGTCGGACAACTTAATAAACTCGAACCTTATCATAATACTTAGTCTCGTTCTTATTTTGTTCACCCTACCACCACCCTAGACGAGAGGTGACAATACATAAATACATACTGAGTGAGACAGATAGTGCTCTTAATGAGAACGCTACTGCCCGTCCCTGGCGCAATCCCAAAGTCGCCATGACGGTGGCCCTATAGCTGGGGAATCGCAATGAATCCATTGGGAGTCACTTTGAAATGCCTTAGGCCTGCACCAGCTCATTAAAATTTTAAGTAAGTATATAGGCACAACCCGTCTGGCCAGCGCGGGGAGTGTAGGCCAAATCCTCCGTATGTCTCAGGCAGATGAGAGAGGGTTGTGCTCCTGCAGTGGAGACAAAAATAACCTGATGATGATGATATAGGCACAATCCACCTGAATTAATTATCAGGGATCGGATTATATACCTACACCTCATACCATGAAGCAAAATAATTTTTCGTAGCTCATAGTTTCACCTCGAAGTCTTTACCTTCATGATTTTTATTTTATTTTATTTTATTTATTTTCACAAAATCCACAGCATTTAGTATATACTGTATTATTCTAATTTATACTTCTTACTGCCAATAACGGATTTACAATATATTTATATTACAGTTTAGTGATTGTGTGTGTGAGGGGGGGGGGGGGGGGGGTGTTTGTGTGGGGGGGGGGAGAGCGGGGGTGTGTTTGTGTGTGTGTGGGGGGGGGGGGTGTGTGTATTTGTATATATATTGTGAGATCTGGATACCAATGTATTAGTTATTTATTTATTGTTCTATATTTATATAAATATGTAAAAAGATAAACAGATAGATACATAATAATAAGTTTGTTTTCTTTCTCTCAGCTTAGCAATTGCAATAATTGGTTATTAAATTAGATAACAGTTGATTTTAATGTGCATCTGTTATCTAATTTAATAACCAATCAGTGTCAATCATGAAGGAAAACACTTTGAGGTGAAACTATGAGCTACGAAAAATTATTTTGTTTCGTGGTATGAGGTGTAGTGTTATTAATGAAATGGTAAATTTATTTTCCTATACGCCATCTATAACGTACATTTAGAACTAACTAAACATATAACTTGGTGCTTAAAATCGATAGTAGTATTAGTTAATGTTAGTGTCACTAGATGGCGTAACCAGTCACAACAATTTACAATGCAAAGATTGCGCACGCGCATGACATTGATAATGCAGAGATGTTACTTGAGAATTGATATAATTTAGCTTTTATGTTTCTCTACTACGAAATGATTTTGTACTGAAGTAATTTAGATTTAAGCCGCTTGGAGCGCTGGGGTGTACAAAGGTAGACTTAAGGTTTATCAACACTAGATGGCGCTAGTGGTCTAATACATAACCAGGTTACTAAAACGAAATACCTTACGTAACTTTAAAAAAAGATTTGTGTAAAATTGTAACTCATCTGTACTCGTAGATTGTAAATAATTTATTTCTATTTTGTTTTAAATTTCTATTTAATTTTTTTTTCTGTACCTTCCTACTTTTATCTACTTTTATTACCCTATGCAATAATTGTAGTGCAGTAATAGAAATCTGTGAATGGCTAATGTTTAATTTATATTATACTGTATTATATATTTTTGTAAACTATCTGTTTTAGAATGAATAAATAAAATAAAATTATCAATTTTTCAATATTAACTGTTTAAAGCTGGAAGCGACTGGATACGTAGGTAGGCCTATGTATACCACTTTTGGTTAGATGTCCATTGGGGGATTTGCCATAATCACCACGCTTGGCAGGCGGATTGGTGATCGCAGTAATGATCTTAATGTACACAGGAGAACGCTGCTGCCCGTCCCTGGTGCAATCCCTTAGTCGCCTTGACGACACCCACGGGAAAAATAAGGGTGGCCCTATTCTAAGCCGGGAACCATACGGCAATTGCAATTAATGATTAATGATAATAATAGACAGTTAAGTCAAAAGTCAAAATCATTTATTGCATATGAGTACACTTGGTACATTTATACACGTCATTTTTTTTTATCGACTACCGCTTCCTAGGTGTTAGCGCTGTGAAGAACAAACGGGGCAACAATTTGTTTTTTACTTATAAAAATATTAAACAGGCGACTACAATTAATTAGTTGGGAAGAATTACCTCCAGTAGAGTAAAACAAGTAAGAATTGGTTATTATATAAGTACAATTCAAGGTTGCATAGATACATTTATTTTGTCAGCTGTTCTGTACTTAACTCTCTTTATAATGTACAAGAAGCGTTAGCATGGTCCGCTGCGACCGAGCGGCCTCACCGCACATAGGACAAACCCAAGAGGTTTATTATGTGTGAGTTATGTAAGACATATGGTGTATTTTCTTATTAATGTTAAATAAATAAAATAATTTGCCGTGTGGTTTCCGGTAGAGTAGAATAGGACCACTCCAACTCTTCTCGTGGATGTCGTACAAGGCGACTGAGGGAATACATTATAAAACATCAATCAGGCCTCCCCAACCCGTCTGGCCAGCGCGGGGAGTGTAGGCCAAATCCTCCGTCTGTCTCCGGCAGATGAGAGAGGGTTGTGCTCCTGCAGTGGAGACAAAAATAACCTGATGATGATGATGATGAAATAAAATAAATAAATAGCTGATTAGTCGACTTGATCGACTAATCGACAAAGATCGGTACATCTTTAATATGTATATTAAAAAATAAGAAAACAAAATGGTGCCAGCGCGGGTACCGCTGCGCATGGGATGCGGTTTGAGTTTTATTATCTTTGCAACTGGTTCATGGGCGCACTTACATCGGTTGGTTCAAGTCATGAGCGGGGGCACGAAGGCAAATCATCATTATTGTTTTTTGTTAAACTATAGGTAAGACGGTGAGACGATGGGACCGTGGGTACCTTGTCGCCGACTTGTCGGGCGACCGGAGGGCTGGTGCGTACCTCGGCCAGCGCATTAGCCTGGTCATTCAAAGGGGAAACGCAGCCAGTGTTCTGGGAACAGTACTGCGGGGCCATCGATCCTTGCCCTGTTAAATAAGCATTACAATTTGAGAAATATGTCGAAAATTGACAAATTTGTGGAATTGTATGTTTGAGATAGTATGTTTGAATGGGATGTTTTTCGGGATAAAAACTATCCTATATCCTATTCCAGGACCTAAGCTATATTTGTGCCAAGTTTCATCCCGATCCGTCCAGTGGTTGTAGCGTGATTGAATAACAAACATCCATCCATACTTATACATTCGCGTTTATAATATTAGTAGGATAGGATTCTATGCCCACGGGGAGATTGGGGGTGGTCCTATTCTAATTTAAGACTATAAACATTCTTATTCTTTGTAGATGTAAGGTAACATTGACAATAAAATAATAAAGCACTAATTTATAACTGATTTAATGCATATTTATCTTAGCATTTAGAAAGTTAAAAAATGTCTATGGCTGCTCATCCCACTAATATTATAAATGCAAAGTTTGGATGTTTGTTACTGAATCACACTTCAACCACTGGACGTATCGTGATGAAACTTAGCCCACATATAGGTTAGGTCCTGGAATAGGATATAGGGTAGTTTTTATCCCCAAAAAGTGTCTCATTCCTACGGGAAATACATAATAATTTGTGATTTTAAGTTGTCCACGCGGACGAAGTGACACATAAAAATTCTGTCAGTGTGCGGACGGAGGGAATAGAATTGGCCCAGCAAACGTAGCGCAATGTTGTGATTGGTCAGAGCTAAGATGACGTTGAATGCGGTTGGTGCGTCCGAATTAAAGTCTGTATAAGTAACTTGTAAGTGAACAAACTTGCCATCAAGCGAACCGACTACTCTTTCTAATTCGCCGCTTCAGTTTATGATTCGAACCAAACTGAACCAAAACCGGTTCAGCATCGATACGAGAACGAAATTGTGAATGGAGAGGAAACGAGTAGTTAGGCTCGGGGTACCTATCACACAGGAGTTCGCAGGCGAATGACAATAGACAATCATTTTTATTACGAACGAATTGTTAGTTCCAAGTCTACACTAATATCGATCTCTTAGTGAAATACTGACCGAACGCAAAGTTTGGTGTTTAGTTCTAGTAGGCTAGAATTATAATAATAACTTATACCTCATACCATGAAGCAAAATAATTTTTCGCACCTCATAAAGTCACCTCAAAGTTTTTACCTTCATGACTGACACTAATTGGTTATTAAATTAGATAACAGATGCACATTTTAAAGTCATCTGTTATCTAATTTAATAACCAATTAGTGTCAGTCATGAAGGTAAAAACTTTGAGGTGACTTATGAGGTGCGAAAAATTATTTTGCTTTATGGTATGAGGTTCACAAAAATACCCCTTTTTCATAAAACAATTTTACAGACATTTCAAAAATATCTCATACACTCCATACAAGCGAACACATTTAATTACCTACCAGCCTGTCTGTACACCTGCGTGTGTAAGCGTAAATTATTGTACGTCAGCTGCATCCAGCGTGTAAACATAGTCGATCGAGAGAAATACAACGCTAAAAGTCAACAACAGTGATTCTCTTACTAACTTATAACGTCGATCTCTGACGTAATAACTTTGCACCGGCGGGCGGCGCGGCGCAAATCGCATTTCAGCAACTCAGTAGTCCGTACAGATAGTCTTGCTCTAATTTGCGGGCGAGTCGCTTGTGTACGTAGTAATATTTAGTATTATCCGGCTACGGTGTCAGAGAATCCATCGTGAGACACATTCATGCGTCGTTGAGTAATGAATCCAAGTACATTTTATAATGTAATACTTTATATCTGGTAACAAATTGTCGGGTAGGTTACCGTTTGTTATATGAGTCGTTCAATCTACCAGGTTTTATAAGAGTTAGTCAGGTTATACAGGAAATGGGGTGTCTAGAGTTTTTTATAAGTATATTGTAATCCCGAAAAATGTTAGCTCGCAGAGGTCAAGTTAGTCCTATTCTTGATTAATTCGCGTAGTACAGGAGTAAATCCTTTTGGGATTCATCATCATCAGGTTATTTTTGTCTCCACTGCAGGAGCACGACCCTCTCTCATCTGCCGCAGACAGACGGAGTGTCGGCCTACACTCCCCGCGCTGGCCAGACGGGTCGGGGAGGCCTGATTGATGTTTTATAATGTATTCCCTCAGTCGCCTTGTACGACATCCACGGGAAGAGTTGGAGTGGTCCTATTGTACTCTACCGGAAACCACACGGGAAGCCGTTTGTGATGAAATAAAGACTGAATTTTGCTCCGAATTAAGTTTATTTTTTCTGTAATCGCCATCAGAATTGGTTCAGTAGTTTTTACATCAGGCGTGTATAAAAAAACAGAGAAACATTACAAAAAAGACCACCCTCCGTAATAATATTTTATCAAAGATATTTAAGCTTGTACGTAAGTTTAGAATGAATATTCCAACAGTGAAATATTTTTTAAATGGATTCTTCAGATCCGGAGATTAGATCGAGCGAACTGACAAACTTTGCATCTTCTTTAAAGTTTCTAGGCAAACTGCTCCGAACGAAATCTTTAACCATAAATATGGATAACTTTTCTTTACTTGTCTAACAGCGATTCCACACTGAGCAATTGATGCGATGGCTCAGTTTGTTATGAAGGAGACCACGTCAGTCGTCTGTTCAAATCCTAAGTTAATATAACTGAATCCCAAAAATTAAGTCATGTCAGTGAGAAGAATAAAAGGAGGTGCATGAATGTGAGTGAGGCTAGTGAGGTGTGTCAGGATCGCTCAAAGTGGCGATCCATCGTCTCTGCCTACCCCTCTGGGACCAAGGCGTGAGCATTATGTATGTATGTATGTATGTATGTATGTATGTATGTATGTATGTATGTATGTATGTATGTATTTTACAATTTATTGCACACACAAAAGAAAAAAATCATACAAAACAATAAAAGTTAGGAAAAAAAGTAACATGTACATATGGTAATGCTTATCTCTTTAAGAGATTTCTGCCAGCCTACCAGCGACAGAGAAATTTCGTAATAATAAATATTACATAATATACACATACATACACTTGTCTAATCCCAAACTAGGATTATCTCCTGTGGTATGAGAATTAAACAAGGATAGGACAATTCACAAATATAACATCCAGACCGGGACCAACTTGTCTGTCCCCAGTGGGAATCGAACCCACGACCTCTGACGCTCAAGTCCAAAGACCAAGCCACTAGGCCAAGGAGGCGGTCAAAAGTATTTGTTTAGTCTACTACGGGAAATGTAAGCTTGTTCTGCGGTATCTTATCTTCTTAGGGGGCCAGGAAGACCTGGCGACACTTCGACCCTTCAGGATCTTTTGTGCCAAACCCCTGACCACCAACGGTGCCCCAAGCCGATTTGGTGGACTTCACATACGCCTCAGAATTTCTTCTTCGGCATATGCAGGTTTCCTTACAATGTTTGCCTTCACCGAAAAGCCTGTGGTATTATAAATAAACCGTACTTAAGTTTCGTAAAACTCATTGGTACGGGCGGGGCTTATACCAGGACCTCATGAACGTGAGGCGAGTGCACAACCAACCGGCTACCACGGCTCTTACCACGTTGCTTAATAACTATCGATATATGGATAAGACTGCAACACTAGAGACGGCGACGACGGTGACCATTCTCAAATGTCCCATTACTAAACTTAGCCAGGTGCAGTAAAAGGTTATTCGGTAACTGCCGAAGATAAAGATTATAATTCCCTTGGTAAACCTTAACAACTAGGATATTAGCAAACAAAAACCCTTACCTACCCATGTAAGGTACTTTTCTGTCTAAGATGATTTGCAAATTCTAATCTAGAGTGAAACAACTGAAAGGAAAAGCGCTCGCAACGTAATAAAAGCCTTGTGGTTCCCGTCTTAGAATAGGGCCACCGACATTCCCGCCTCCTCACCATTCTCCCCCCGCAACTCCTCCAAGCGAGGATCAACGGAGGTAACTGCAAAGACACCTACCAGTGAAGGTAGGGCAAGTCCCAGGTCATGAAAATACGCTTCCTTGGTCCCCAGACAAATTTAATTAAAGAAGTAAAGAGTCAAAGTAGGAAGAGAGTTCCCACTTCCCCTCTAGCAAATGGGATTGTAGCAAAGAAATGATGACCAGAGTGGTCAGGTTGTGGGGTTGGGGGGTTTGGTGTGGCCAAGATAAGCCTGGCCACCTAGTTGAACATCGCACCGAAAGTCTTCCCATGGGTGTCGTCAAGGCGACTAAGGCATTGCAGTGGAGACAGATAGCAGCATTCTCTTCTGCATATCAGAGCAATCCGCCTGCCAAGCATGGTGATTATGGCAAATCCCCCAATGGACAGCCTACCGAAAATGTCATTCTATTGGAGAGGCTTATGTTCAGCAGTGGACGAAAAGAGGCTGATAATGAAGTAAGCTTCATCATCAGGTTATTTTTGTCTCCACTGCAGGAGCACAACCCTCTCTCATCTGCCGGAGACAGACGGAGGATTTGGCCTACACTCCCCGCGCTGGCCAGACGGGTTGGCGAGGCCTGATTGATGTTTTATAATGTATTCCCTTAGTCGCCTTGTACGACATCCACGGGAAGAGTTGGAGTGGTCCTATTCTACTCTACCGGAAACCACACGGCAAAAGTAAGCTTGTATTTTTTAAATTATTAATTGGTGAGAGCTATTCAAAACAGTAATCAAGCACTATAATAGTGATTTAACTAACAATCAGCACCTAAAACTTACAGTCGTTTATAATCCCAAAGCAATTAGCCAGGTCCTTCAACGGTAAGGTGGGTTTGTGGCCCTATGCATCTGGGGCCAAGGGCTACAAGGCCTCAAGGCCTCAGGGCCACAGCACTTCAGCACGTAACGTAATGTGTGTTCTATGTACTTGTAAAAACAATTAAACAACCTAAATATGCGAAGACAATGGCCTTACGAGTTTAGCTTTGAAATTGGTTGTTTTGTACACTGCAGTGCAAGATTAGTGGGACGTGGATACTGTTACTTACTTTCCTACTTAATTACTTACTCACTTTCTTACTTATATCGGACCTCGGTCTAAAGGTTAACCTGAAGAGTATTCGTAATAACATGAATTTGTGCCATTTCATATCATCAAATTGTATCGGTTATGCAGGTGGAAGTGGAAGTAGAGTAGTTTTAAGCAGAATTTGACGTCAAAAAGAGAATAATGTATTCCAATTTTGAAAATAAATATTTTGATTTTGCTTAGGTATATACTGTCCTTTTGTATGTCTAATATATAGACTTAAATAAGCTATAGTTTATATTATAGTGGTATATTATGTCCAGGGGCTAGCCTGGTCGTAAGCGTGCCAACATCCCGGAGCTGGGTGAACTCCGGGCACTATTAGCCTCACCGAATCTCGCGGGGCTCTGATGAGGTGGACAATTATTTCCCTAACTAATCGTGGTACCTCAACAAGGCGGCGATGTTGTACGCAAGACATCACGTCAAGGGGTATCACGGGGCGAAAAGCGGGCGAAGGAAAGCTACTTTGCGACATTAAGCTCCAAAAGCTTGATTTTGACAGCACAGAGAACCTTTTATCTGTCATATCCTAACAAGACTAACATTTTTTCTATTTATAATTTATTATAACATCAATACATGTATACAACCAATACACACACGCACACACACACAAAATTCCCCCACGCATACAAACACACACCCCATCACGCACACACACACACACAAAGAACCTTCACATACACATTCGCAAGCATGTTTTTATTTTTTATTTGTACCTATTTTCTGTTTTATTTTACTTATAATTTTTTTTGTTTGTTGTTTGTTTACGTTTCGCCCTTTATTGAGAGTGAGAGCCTGGTGATTTGTCATACAGGTGTCTACCTAGTACAGACACCAGTCTCTCGCAAAGATATTTTTATTATTTTATAGTTGCTCTTGTTTTTTTTTTCCTTATCTGTAACCTTTGTGTAGAAAAAAAAAGATATATATATTTTTTTATATATTAGATTGCGCAAAGTGGCGATACATCGTCTCTGCCTACCCCTCTGGGACCAAGGCGTGAGCATTGTGTACGTAATTACCTATCTGCTAAACTGTTGTGTGTCACCACAGAGTACCCAATAGAGACTATATTCTTTATTGCACATCTAAATACAGTAATAAATGGTGTGTACAAAGGTGAGCTTATCTCTAAAAGAGATCTCTTCCAGTCAACCTTACAGAGTGTGAGACAAGGCAGTAAGAGCGAGGGAGGTATTAGTGTATCATATATAATAAAAATCGTAATCGAAGGCTTGTTTATAAATTTTCAATGTGTTTAAACATTTTTTTTATATACCAGTGACAATGTCCCAGTTCGCAATGCCGGAGTAATTAAACTTGGATAACTTGCCAGCCGTTCATGTTTGTAGCGGCCCGACTTACGCCAAGTTGTGCCTAAGTCAACTCACTGGCGCAAGTTACTTGCCTGGATGTGACAAGTCACGTTGGATTATAATTATTACATGGCATGTTCTATGGCATATAGCTGGTATGAGGCTTTCTACTATTATCGCTTGGCATTTATTTATTCTTTATTGCACATAATTTTTTTTACAAAAAAAAGGGCATAACATAAAAGTGTACAAAGGTGGACTTATCTCTATAAGAGATCTCTTTCAGCCAACCTTCACTGTGGGAAATGCTAAAATAAGCGGTAGGTCAAAAATAAAATGTGCATGGATATTGAAATTTTATAATAAAATATTGTACTGTACATAGAATAAATGAGTAGGTCTATACCTGTATATGTCAATAGCTATCTATTGACATATACTAATATAAGTTACTAAGTAAAGTACATACATAATAATATATATAACATTAAATATTACAATTACAACTATACATATATACATAAATACATGCAAAATATACAGATATATAACATACCATACATATACATAATATATACTATATCACGGCAAGTATTATTTATCAAGCATTTATCAAGCAGTGGTTATGGTAGTTGCCTGCCCGGTCCTATCCAGACGAGTCACGGGTATGCGGCCCCAGCTTATAGAGTTATCGCTACTACAATCCTAATTGACAATATCGTAGAGTCAATATTTAGTAAATAATTAAATGTTCTGCGTAGTAACTGCACAAGTTTCATTGTGAATGTGAAAGAGTTGTTGCTACTTGCGTGGATCAGAGCGATTGTTTGGAACGCTCCATCTAGTAGTACATGGAGATTGTTGACGGGATCTCGCATATATAAATACTCTTCGGAGTCGTTTCCAGTGGCTGTACATCCCTAAGTCCAAGGGAGAGTAAAGTTTGTACAGCTGGATGATTGTCTGACCTTTTACAGAGCCCAGCATACATTATGTATCGCCCGCTACAGTTTATACAGTCTACCACGAGGATGGCCTACTAATTTTGTCCCCGAGTGTACTTTGATTAGTTTGGGGTTTGATGATTTGGATATTCATTTATTATTATTTAGCGGGGAACAACAACATCAAACGTTTAAACTGCCAACCTTACTTGGATACACAGCATGTGTCACTCCAGAATTTTAGTAATCTCGCTCGATAAAGATTTAGTAATCAATATATGCACCGGGTGTGGTGCCGTTCATTGGGGAAGGCCTATGTCCAGCAGTGGACGACTAAGGGCTGATATGATGATGTACTATTAGCCATGTGGATCCCGCCTTAGAATAGACCCATCGACTAAGGGAATACATTATAAAACATCAATCAGGCCTCCCCAACCCGTCTGGCCAGCGCAGGGAGTGTAGGCCAAATCCTCCGTCTGTCTCCGGCAGATGAGAGAGGGTTGTGCTCCTGCAGTGGAGACAAAAATAACCTGATGATGAAAACATTCCAGGGTTTTTCTCCTCCAGTCTCTGCCAGCCGCCTTACGCAGTAGTAAAAAGTGTACTCATGTACAATAAAAGATTTTGACTTTGAGTTGTAACATGAAATTCTAGTCTGTAAATTGGGGTCTCACAGAATAGGGGGAGAAGGCATCTTATTGTTACGAAGGGAGGTCTTAAGGTTCGTTAAGACAATGGAATAAGTCATTAATTTAATAGAATAATGGAATTTCGTCTAAATCTAGTCCATCATACAGACAAACCGAGCCGAATCGTTTATGTAATATACATGTGAAGGTAGGTACGTATATCTTAGCTCAGCCCATTAGTAATAATATTGTGGACGTTGCCTTTTTCAGAATTATTCCGAAAGTGAAAGCTGACACTAAATAGTAAGTACTACGCAGAATAAAGCATGGCGTGTAGTACGTAGCAAGTAAGACAGAGAAGCACTTAGGGAACCTACCCAAAATTCGTAACCCGTTTAGGGGAGGGGTCTTTAAAATACCACGCTTGGTCATAGGGTGGGGGGGGAGGTTTCGTCGCGTAGTCAATATCCTCTAGGGAAATCTCGCGCTTTTTCGAGCTATATTCAAATATAGCGGGCATTTTTTAGCGCTTTCTAAACTCACACGGACGTCAGCTGATTGAAAACTGTCACTTTTTCTTCTTGATTATATTTTTTTCACTTGTGGTTATAGGATATGCATGCACTCTTGGCGTCGCGCGGCAAAATGTTACTCCGTGTTAAGTCCTATGTTCACGTGAAAAGACAATCAAAATCGGTTCAGTAGTTTTTACGTGATGAGTGCACAAACTAACAGACAAACATATGAACATTCCAAAAACGATCGAAATGTGTTCAATTACTTATCCTTAGACTCCCCAATTTTATTTTGCGAATATTTTCAATGTACAGACACGCGAAGTTTCCGTTTTAATTTATAACATTATAAAATCTTACGTCTTACCCACACTAATCTAATGTACCGCAACTCACAGCTCATTACCCCGATGTTGCAGTGAATCAAGGGGAAGCGGACTATTTTAATTGTTCCTGCGTGGATCATTAGCGACGGATCGGATCGGCCATTCCGCAGAATGGCTGTGTTGCGGTAAAACTATTGATTTACTCTTACCTTAGTGGGAAATGGTGTGGAAAATCGATGAGATTTAACCTAGACATTGTTGGTTATGTTAGTAATAGTTTAATATTCCATATGACTTTATTTTTGAACTATCTCGTTGGCCTAGTGGATTGGTTGTTAGACTGAAGCGCCAGAGGTCGTGGATTCGATTCCCACCAGGGACAAATATCTTTGTACAAGGTGTTCCCGATTTAGATGTTACTCAAAATCAAAATATTTATTTTCAAAATTGGAATACATTACTCTCTTTTTGACGTCAAATTCTGCCTAAAACTACTCCACTTCCACCTGTATAACCGAGGGGAAGAAGTGGCAACAAACCCAACGGCACAGGGCCCTACCTTTGATTTATCTTATTCATTACAATCATTAAGTCTACCTATGCTGAGCCATCAAGCACTCCATGGACTTTTATCATTTAAGTAGTCATCTAACTTATAGTAGGCTTTCTTGCACAGATTAACTTTTATAGAAGATTTGAATTTTTGTTCAGACAAGTTAATAATTTCATTCGGAACCTTATTGTAGTAACGCACGCACAGCCCCACAAAAGAATTATTGATTAAATAGTACAGAAGAAAGTCCTAGTTTGGGAATAGACAAGAGTATACGTAATGCCCGCAACACACGGAAGGCGTGGCGGAGGCGTGGTGGTAGCGGTACACTTCATACAAATCCCTCTTTCCCCGGCGGTACTCTGTATGTGTTTCATACTAAATCGAACAATACAAAAAACCGGAAATCGCCTCCGCCATACATTCGTTTTCTGTGTGTTTTGGGTTTACTGTTCAGTCTACAAATGTATTGCATGTATACCGTGTGGTTTCCGGTAGAGTAGAATAGGACCACTCCAACTCTTCCTGTGGATGTCGTACAAGGCGACTACATTATAAAACATCAATCAGGCCTCCCCAACCCGTCTGGCCAGCGCGGGGAGTGTAGGCCAAATCCTCCGTCTGTCTCCGGCAGATGAGAGAGGGTTGTGCTCCTGCAGTGGAGACAAAAGTAACCTGATGATGATGAGTAGTGTTTTTGTGTAATACTTTTTGCGTTATTTCTGTGAAACATCATACTGTGTGGCTTAGAATATGGCCACCCCCAATCTCGTAACTAAGAGATTGCACCAGGGACAGGCAGCAGCGTTCTCCTGTGTATATTAAGATCTCCAATCCGCTTGCCAAGCGTGGTGATTATGGCAAATACCCCAATGGACAGCCCACCAATAGTGTCATTCTATTGGGGAGGCTTATGTTCAGCAGTGGACGTATTTCATCTGATGATGAATATTGTATTTTATCTTGTCTTCTTAAGGGGCCAGGAAGACCTGGCGACACTTCGACCCTTCAGGATTTTTGTGCCAAACCCTTGACCACCAACGGTGCCCCGAGCCGATTCTCATACACATACGACTTCACATACTCCTTAGAATGTCTTCTTTGGCATATGCATATTTCCTTACGATGTTTGATTTCACCGAGAAGCCTGTGGTATCCTTCATACTAATATTATAAATGAGAAAGTTTGGATATTTGGATGTTTGTTACTCAATCACGCTTCAACCACTGGACGGATCGTGATGAAACTTGGCACACATCTAGGTTACGTCCTGGAATAGGACAAAGGATAGCTTTTTTTTAAACTTAAATTATAATATTAAATATTATTATGAACACCAATACATTGACAGCCCTCTAAGCACAATTTATAAACTAAATCTGTGAAGTCACTTGACCTGGTGCTGACAGAATACCAGCGCTGGAGTTCGCGTAGCGTGCTGCAGCATTATGCTGAGTCAGCGCCACTTTATTGCTGCGACACATAGGTACCTTGGTTATTTTTAAATTGTAATTTTATTAATTTCTGTTCTGTTTATTTCTCATGTATGTGTGTGTCGTAGCTATGAATAAATGACCTATTCTATTCTATTCTATTCTATTCTATTCTATTCTATTCTATTCTACCCCGAAAAAACATCTTATTTCTAAGGTTAACTAAGTTTGTGGCGTTAAGTTGTCCACGCGGACGAAGTCGCGGGCAACAGCTAGTTATAAATAAACCGTATAATATTGTCTCAGCTTTTCAACTCTCCGCTTTCATCCCATCCCTTGGGCCTACAGAAATCAATGCGGCGTGTGACAGGCGATGACGTGTGTGACGTCACACATACGTCATCGCACGTCATGACGCCATTGTCTGCATGGCACGCCACTATGTTAGTCTCGGGCTAATTAATTGATAAGGGATCTCTAACGAATGTTTGTTAGGTTAGATACGCAATGGATTTGAATTTCACTGCGTAGAATTTCAACACGTTAGAAGTGCAATTATTAAAAACTAGCTGTCGCTCCCGCTCCCGCTCCCGCTCTCGCTCCCGCTCTCGCTCCGGCTCTCGCTCCCGCTCTCGCTCCCGCTTTCGCTGTGGACTATCTTACCTACTAATGTATTTGAAAACTAAAAATATCCATAACTTGATTGACCGTGAACCGGTTGCGATGAAATAGCAGCTCGCTAACTCGAAACAGCAGTCTACTAGCTGTAATTATATAAAACAAGTATCTATTTAATGAATAATAGTAATAAGTTAATGTGCAAAGGATGTTTCTGTGAATATATATCGTGTTGGAATTTTTAAGTGTATATAAGCTAAGTCGTGTAGAAGAGGACTAAGTACATAATTTTGGATATTACTTATGCATTGTATATGAACCAACATACCTGCTTGTGTTGTGTTGTCTTTAGGTTGTTTTTGTACTACTACAGAGGTAAACTTAAATTTTTTACAACATTTGTTCACATTTGTAATGAAAGACTGGCTACCCATAGAACAGGGAATCCTAGTTTGTGAGCCAGGCTACTGCTTGTAATAATATATCTACATAGATATGTCTAGTATAAGGACCCTAATGTTCTTGAACCAATAAAGTTATTTGTATTAGCTGTTGCCCGCGACTTCGTCGGCGTGGACAACTTAACATCAGAAATTGTTATGTATTTCCCGTAGGAATGGGATGTTCTCGGGATGAAAACTATCCTGTGTACATATGACCACAGGATAGTTTTTATCCCGAAAAAACATTGCTACGGAAAACCAAATTAATCGTTAAAAGCAGTGAAGATGTCTAAATATCGAAACGTACGCGGACGAAGTCGCGGGCAAAAGGTACTTAAATAAATTAACTCGTTATCCTACATATTACGTCTCTAACAATATAACTCAAAAACAAGTTGCGAAATCAAATATGGCCGACATATTACTCGTATGTAGGTAATTTACTTGAGCGAGCGTGGGCGGACCAGCTCGAATCTACTGACATGGAACCTGATTTGTTTACTATAAGAAGAGATATATGGACAGTCAGCCCCACCTGATGGTAAGCAGCCACTGTCACCCATAAACCTGTATTACAAAGACCATAAGGGCTATGTTAGAACGTCTCGTGTGTCTGTAACCACTAGCTCTCCAACCCTACTGATAGCTGTGCTATTTGGCAACAGAAATAGGTGCTCAAGACGGTGGTGACCACAGAAATCCTATCAAAATAGAATGGTTATAGCCATTTCTTTCCTTCAGTTCTGTGCGTGCCGATTTTCGTACAGAGCGCGCCCCTCCCGCGCATATGTCTTATAAATTGTAGCCTATGTGTTATTCTGATGTATAAGCTATATTATTGTAAAGTTTCATTAAAATCCATTCAGTAGTTTTTACGTGAAAGAGTAACAAACATCCATCCATACTTACAAACTTTCGCGTTTATAATATTAGTAGGACTAAGGAGATACTTATAAGAGTCTAGGACGGGCGTCCAAGATAGAGGCATGACTTGCGTCAGGCGGATGGCAGTGAGAAGAGCTTAGAATCGGGTTCAACGCCTTGGAAGAGGCCTGATGTGGACTTTGGCAGGCTGATGATTATGATAGAGAGAAGCATTGTCCAATGACCTTATTATAATATGATTTAATGGTGGGACGCCCCGCCGCCAGATGCTGGCCGGAAGCTGCGAGACGCGGAGGGCGGAGGACCGGGTGTGGTGGCGTTAATTGGGGAAGGCCTGTGTCCAAGGGCTGATAGATGGTGACGATGGACTCCTATACAAAAACTTAGGACAGTAAAGTCGAAGGTTTCGTCAAACTGTCCTAAAGCCTACACGTATTCAATCAAAGCCTGTTATGAGGCATTAAAAAGTTTTTATGAATGAACATCATAGGGAATGGCCGAGCTGACGTGACGTAACAGATGTACAGACAAGTTCTCTAAGTGTGTGGTAACCTACTGCCACTCGCCCACGTGTCGAAGAGGTTTTTGTTGGTGAAGGTACGCGTAAGCAGGTTTCTATGGAGTATCTAGTAACAGTTAAGGTGGGTAATATTCTAATCTTTCTTTCTAGATAAAGATTACGTGTCACATATGACTCCTAAACTACTGAAGCGATTTTAAATTTGACTTGCACACCGTGTGGAGTTTGATCCAACTTAAAAGATAGGATAGCTTACATATTTAATTTAATTTAATTTGTGATAATTTAATACCAAGTGTATTCTGAAATTTTTATTTTAATATTATATACTGACATAGATAGTATGTTATATACTATGACATTATTTGGATTGTTGACATTGTAATTTATATTTTGTAAATTATTTTATGACGATCCCTTTTACCATATTAGAATGACATGTAAAATTGAATTTTTAAGATGTAAAAGTGAAACAAATAAATCTAATCTAATCTAATCTAAACATCTCAATTTATAGTCGCAATATTATTTTATTGCAAATTATTTGTCTTAAATATTATAAATGTAAAAGTTAGGATATTTCGATGTGTTTTGTTACTCAATCACGCTTCAACCACTGGACGGATCGTGATGAAAGTTGGCACACATATAGGTTAGGTCCTGGAATAGGACACAGGATAGATTTTATCCCGAAAAAACATCCCATTCCTACGGGAAATTTTTAATAATGTTAAGTTGTCCACGCGGACTAAGTCGCGGGCGACAGCTAGTATGCTGTATAGACCTGGAAATCTTAATCAATAGTTTGACCGCCTCGCTGGCCTAGTGGCTTGGTCACTGGACTCGAGCTGCAGAGGTCTTGGGTTCGATTCTCACTGGGGACAGACTACTATATATGAACGCCACAACACCCGGTCCTCCGCCCAATGGCGGTATAACCACCACTCACTAGGCCATAAATACCACAGACCGGTGGCGGGCAGCAGCTTCTGCCCAGCGTGGCCATTATGGGAAAAACTCCCCCATGAATACTTAAATGCAACAGTAAATATAATATGTAAATAAGAAAATCATCATCATCAGTCGAAATACGTCCACTCAAGCTTCCCCAATAGATGACACTTTTGGTGGGCTGTCCATTAAATAAATAAATAAATATAAATAAATATATCAGACATTCTCACCAATTATCCAGTCCCAAGCTAGGCAGAGCCTGTGCTATGGTTACTAGATAACGGACACACATACTTAAATAAATATATAAACATCCAAGACTTGGGAACACACATTCATATTCATCATACGAACAATTGCCCCTAGCGGGATTCGAACCCGCAACCTCCGGCATGGCAGTCCGAGAGCTACCAGTTCCACCCAGAGGTTGGGAGATTTGCCATAATCACCACGCTTGGCAGGCGGATTGGTGATCGCAGTAATGTTTATATGGAGATTACATTCCTCGAGAACCATTCGAGTTTTCGGGAAAGGAGAGTGTTACTCTATTATACATAGTGTTGTAGAGAAATAAGTGACCGCCAGGCTCTAAGTTTAACATATGGCAACCACTATGGGCGCGACCGCACCCTGTATAATGTGGTGCTTAAACCTTTTGCCCGACAAAGATATACAGGCTGTTCGGAAGTGACTACGCTCTACATTTTAATTCAGGTAATATCATATATCGGCCCCGTAGCCTAGTCGGTAGTACACCTGCCTGCGAAGCTCGGGGTCGCGGGTTCGAATCCCGCCCAGGGCAAACATTCGTGTGATGAGCACTTGTGTTTGCCTTGTGACTGGATGTTATTTATATATTATATGTATATCAGCTGTCTGATACCCATATTACAGGCTCTGCCTAGTTTGGGATCAGGTGGCTGAAATGTCCCCACATATTTATATTTATTTATTTATATTTAATATGAGACTAGAGGGTTTGATCCACAAGGAAATCTATGCTTTTGAACCGCAATGAGGATATCCAACATACAACTATATAGCACGAAGGATTAATAAGCTAACGTGACAGTGCTCTCGCCTTGGTCCCACAGTGGTAGTCAGAATCGTTGGATCACTCACATTCATCAACCTTTTCATGCACTTCATTTTATTCTTCTCACTGCGGATCCAGGCTTTTTGAGGACATCACTAATTGACATTATGAAGTCTGTAAATGCCAGACTGATAAAACATTCCGGAAGCGGCTTGATGGGAAAAGGGGGAGGACCACGAATTCGGAAGGTCTTTGTCCATATTAAAGACTAGCTGTGCCCGCGGCTCCGCTCGCGTGGACTACAAAATTAAATAAAATTGAAATCCCTCCCACCCCCCCGTCCCCCATTCCCATCCCCCTCCCTCTTCAACTCCGACTCCTGCTTATGTTTCATAGTTTCCGCAGCGCATGCGATGAAAGACAATTTAAGGCCTACTCGCCTAGTTAGACGTCCACTACTGGACATACGAGCTTCCCCACTGAACGCCGACACACCCGGTCCACATGACACTCCGCATCCAGCCCCTGGCCTCCTTCTCCAGGTCTTCGGTCTATCTGTCGGCAAGGCGCCCCACCCCGCGGTCTCCACTCCAGATCTCCACCCACTGACACTTATCGTTGTAATTGTCTATTACCAATAAATAATGTCCATGCCCACCTCATTCTCCGAAGCACTTAAACTCGCCCCCCACTGTATTTAGAAAAACAAACAACATGTAACTTCCAGATAGGCTATGGCTCAGGTATTCCACACACAATGCGCCTAATTCGGGTCGGGCGGGTTTAGTCAGTATGAAATTAAATTTTGGTTTCGCGTGAGCTTTTCATTCGATGTGGCATTGTAGCTTAATAAGCTTGAACCAAATTACTTGGAGCGGGAGTGGGGTCGGGATTGGGATTGAGAGTCTGAGTGGGAGTGGGATAGGGAGCGGATTCTGTAGTTCACGCGAGCGGAGCCGCGGGCACAGCTAGTGTAGTATAAAAATACAGTATTTACCACCCACACAAACAAACAAAACCATCAAGACAAAGCACACATTTCCACAGACAAAAGAAGGTATAGATTTATAATTACGTAGAGGGTGACGCGTAGAGCTGTGCCAACCGGACGGCGTGGGTGGCAGGTCGATGGTCAGGTTGTCGCAAGTCTATCGCGGTGGTGCAAGACGTAGACGACCTCCGTGGCGGAACGGGAAGCTCTCGGACTGCCACGCCGGAGGTTGCGGGCTCGAATCCCGCCAGGGGCAAATATTCGTATGATGAATGTACCCAAGTGTGGGATGTTTATATATTTATTTAAGTACCTACTAGCTGTGCCCGCGGCTCCGCTCGCGTGAACTACAGAATCCGCTCCAATTCCCACTCCCGCTCCCGCTCCCACAATCACACCCACTTCCCTTTTCCCAACCCCATTCCCATTCCCACTCCCAGCTCCAAATGTAGTCCAAACTCATCGCAATCTGAATAGTACGGAAATACTATTATCTAATAAATAAAATCGTAAACATCGCGTGTCTGTACATTGAAGATATTTGCAAAAAAAAAATTGAGGGGTCTAAGGATAAGAAAGTAATAGAACACATTTTAATCATTTTTGGAATTTTTGTCTGTTTGTCTGTTTATCTGTTTGTCTGTGAGTTTGTGCACGCATCACTTAAAAACTACTGAACGGATTTTGATGAACTTTTCACAAAATCATGGGGCTTAACTTAACTTAACATTTAGTCTTTATTTTATCGCAATCGGCTAACTCAATCAAAAGTTATAGACATTTTTAGTTTTCAAATACATTAGTAGGTAAGGTTAGTATGCAATATATTGCACATAATAGTATTTCCGTACTATTCAGATTGCGATGAGTTTGGATTACATTTGGAGCTGCGAGTGGGAATTGGAGTGGGAGTGGGCGTGGGAAAAGGGGAGTGGGTGTGGGAGCGGGAGCGGGAGTGGAAGTGGAAGCGGAAGTGGGAGGGGAGCGGGAGCGGGAGCAAGAGAGGGAGCGGAAGCGGGAGCGGAAGCGAGAGCGGGAGCGAGAGAGAGAGCGGGAGCGGGACCGGAGCGGGAGCGGAAGCGGGAGTGGGAATGGGAGCGGATTCTGTAGTTCACGCGAACGGAATCGCGGGCACAGCTAGTCTGCAATATATTGCATACTAACCTTACCTACTAATGTATTTGAAAACTAAAAATGTTCATAACTTTTGATTGAGTACACCGATTGCGATGAAATAAAGACTAAATGTTAAGTTAAGTTAAGCCTAATGTTTCAAAATCCGTTCAGTAGTTTTTAAGTGATGCGTCACAGACAAGCAGACAAACAGACAAAAATTTCAAAAATGATCGAAATGTATTCTATTACTTATCCTTAGACCCCCCAATATTTTTTTTGGAAATATCTTCAATGTACAGACACGCGATGTTTACGATTTTATTTATTAGAAGATGTGTATCCGTTATCTAGTTTAACACAGGCTCTGCCTAGTTTGGGAATGGATAATTGGTGTGAATGTCTGACATATTTATTTCATCATATCATATCAGCCCCTAGACGTCCACTGCTGGACATAGGCTTTCCTCAATGAATG
Source organism: Esperia sulphurella (assembly GCA_947086405.1). Lineage (NCBI taxonomy): Eukaryota > Metazoa > Arthropoda > Insecta > Lepidoptera > Oecophoridae > Esperia > Esperia sulphurella. The sequence continues at coordinate 9,171,666 of OX352282.1, forward strand.
TCACCACACCCGGTCCTCTGCCCTCCATATTATTTTATTATAGGAGTAATTGTGGTATAACCCTATCTCCTGTACCCCTTAAATGGTCATCTCAATCTCATCTCAATACTGCTACTAGACGGGTACCGTGCGTGTGCGCATAACAACGCTGAGTCGCTCGACTCTCCGTGCGGCGGCGGGGCGAAAACCACGCCGGGACGGCCCGGGGTGTAGGTAGAGGATCGTACCCGTACTACGTGACGCGTTCGGGGGGGAGGGGGGGGGGGTCTTCAAAATACCACGCTTGGTCACGGGGGGTTAGGTTTTCGTCACGTAGTCTTTATCGTCTAGGGAAATCTCGCGCTTTTTCCAGCAATATTCAAATATGGCGCTTTTTAAACTTACAGGTGGCAACACTGATTGATTGATAAGCTGATTGAAAACTGACAGTTTTTTCTTCTTGATAATATTTTTTTTCACTTGTAGGAATTCATTTATAGGAATGCACGCACTCTTGGCGTCACGCGGTAAGCGCTGTATTAATAAAGACAAATATGAGCAATTTTTTTCTTTTAACATTCTGTTTGCAAAATTTTGTTTAAAACCACTCTCGGCGTCGGTCAATAGCGGGTTAACGTAGTAACTTTATACCGGCGTACTGCCAGCGAGAGAAGGCGACTGCCGCTTCTTTACGTACCTAGTAATATTATGTACTAGCTGTTGCCCGCGGCTTCGTCTGCGTGGACAACTTAACATTACACATTATTACGAATTGCCCCGTAGGAATGGGTTGTTTTTTCGGGATAAAAACTATCCTATGTCCTATTCCAGGCCCTAACCTATATGAGTGCCAAGTTTCATCACGATCCGTCCAGTGGTTGAAGCGTGATTGAGTAACAAACATCCAAACAAAAATTGTATTAAGTAACATTAGCATTTCCATGCTGTTATAAGAATGGCATGATCTACAAGTTGCTATTTACCGCTCGGCCACCATCTTGCCAGCGGCAGCTAGGAGCGGGGCGGCGAGCGGCGAGAACAAATGTACAAAAATGTTAGCAGCACGCCACGAGGCGCCGCAATCAGCGGCCAACCCTCCGCCCGCCGAAACCGCGCCGCTCACCGCGCCGCGTCCCGCTAAGCCAAAAGTCGTGGCCTAGCGGTTATAACTTCTGACATATGTAATGCCCGCTATTTATGAAAATAAATATTCTATTCTATTCTAAATTTAATTGTATTTCTCAGAAGTAGAAAAGGTATTATATGCGTGTGTAATTTCTGATTTAAGTGAACCTCATCCTGTTATTTGATAAACTATATCAATCCTATCAATGATTATACATTTTTAGCGCCCTGTTAGGGATGTCCCCATACTGCAGCGCATCAGGTTCGCTGAAGCTCGCACAAACGATTTTGCTGCAAAAAGCAAGCTCCCTGATGCGCAGGCAGCGGGGCAGCGCTAACGGGATCCTGGAGATGATAGATGGGAGGTTCGACGGCCCCATTGTCAGACACTGGGTGGGGCTGTTGAAACCTGTTTTTAGGTATATAAGAAACTAGATTATAAGTTTACTAACATAGTATTTAAGTTTTAGTGGATGTATTTTTATTCCGATTTAAACAAATAATAATATTGAATGATTGACAAAGACACATATCTCCCTACATCGGTCTGAATTAAAATAGATTTAAAAAATTCTCAGAAATCATAAACCATATGCGTAGGACTCGACCACCCGTACATTTATGTATATTATTAAAAGAATTTTATTATATTCGGCTCAGGCATTTTGTTTGTCTGTCTGTCTGTGTCAGTGAGCTATAAAAAACACGTGCTGTTTATTGGGTTCTAATTTGGGAGTTATAATACGTTTTTTTCAACCCTGAAATGAAACTTTAAGAAACGTTTAACAGTTGCTAGATTTTCTCGTGGGAATACAGAATTTCCCGTAGTAAACTCGGTTCCTTGGTTCCAGAAATCACCTCGAGGAAACTTACTTTACATTTCTACTTTAGATTTGGGTTTAATATTAGTTACTAGCTGTTGCCCGCGACTCCGTCCGCGTGGACAACTTAACATCACAAACTTAATTTCCCAGAGGAATGGGATGATTTATCAGGATAAAAACTATCCTATGTCCTATTTCCGGACCTAACCTATATGTGTGCCAAGTTTCATCACGATCCGTCCAGTGGTTGAAGCGTGATTGAGTAACAAACATCCAAATATCCAAGCTTTCGCATTTATAATATTAGTAGGACCCAGCAAACATTTAATGTTACTTTTTCTAAGCTTTGGACTTAATAACTTATCTTAGTCGAAATGACGAATTATTTACCTATTTTTAGAACTTTTTAGAAGTTTTTACTAACAGCGACAAGATGTAAGTAAAAAATTCGTAATTCCGACCAATTTATGCAACTTTTAGGTTGTACACCTGATGGTCGTATTTTGGATATAAAAATAAGTCAGAAAAACTTATTATAATTACTTTCTGGTCATTTTTACTAGTTGGTTGAAAGCAGGTGACACTTTAGGTATTTATTACTCATTAATACTCAGATATGTAACTTATTAGTTGCCGACTTACACGTCACATTCGTGACTTAAACGAAGAAAATAATACTCCATTTGATTACTAAATTTTGACAAATCAGTTAAAATAACTTAAGCAACTATTTGAGCACCGTTAGGTTTTAATAAGTATACATTAGTTTGACTTTATCGTCGAGATAACTGAGAAATGGAACCAATAAGTTGCAGGCACTTTAATCCGCGTTCATTATTGTCACAATTTAGTAATATTTTGGTGAGCGAGGACGATTCAACTTCTACGTTAACATTTTTATTTAAAAAGCGCCATTAAATAAAGTCGTGATTGTTACACTATCATGGACAAAGAAAGAAAACCATACAGACATTCCACTACATTCTATAGAAAATGTAAGTACAAGATTAATAACAATGATTTGTCCGAGGAATTACCGCAAAGCAAACCATTTCCAGCTTCACAAGATAAGTTAAATAAAGATACTTCATCATCTCATAATGAGATGTTTTTAGAAGAAAGTTTAGCAAACTCACAAATAGAAGAAGAACTGACTACAGAAAATGAAGAATTTAACAATTTTGATCATGAAGAAAAAGATGGCACAAATACATACAACTTACAGGAAAACTTCAGAACATGGTCAGTAACCCATAAGCCGTCCATATCGGCTTTAAACGATTTGTTAAAAATATTGAATGAACAGGGTTTAAAGTTACCCAAAGATGGTCGGACATTACTAAGAACCTATGTTAATCATATTAAACCTATGGGCCAAGGATATTTTTTATGAGTACAGCGTCCGAAGTATGGCCAATAGCTTTCGCAATTTATGGTATGCCACAAATTAAGCCGATGTTTGCAGCAATTTTTTACGGAACTGGAAAACCACCTTTTGAACTCTTCCTTAAGGATTTTATAGCTGAATTAAGCGAACTATTAAAAAATGGACTTATTTTCAATGAAAAAAAGCTGCATGTTAAGTTTAAATATTTTGTTTGTGATACTCGCAAGAGCGTTTCTAAAAGGTACGCCCTATTTTAACTCTGGAAAAAGTAGCTGCATTAAATGCACAGTAGAGGGAAAGTGGGACAAAAAAGGAAGACACATGAGTTACCCTATGTTTGATTGTCCCCGAAGAACTGATTTTAGTTTTCGAAATAAATTAGATGAAGACCACCACATTCATAATACACCTCTCGTAGATTTACCAATTGATATGGTTGAAGATTTCATTATTGCTGACTCATTCATTACATTTGTTTGATCTTGGTATTATGCGGAAATGTTTATGTCATGGTGTACGGGAACCTTTAATTTAAAAACAAAACTAACAGGGTCCGAAAGAACAGACCCAAAGAAATACAGAGAACAATCAGAAGCGTAAAATGATTCTATTGCACATAATGTACCTACATTATACCTACATAACCTTATTTTGACCAAACAGGTCGCCAACTTTGTAGTAATTATGACTTTGAAAGGTAGCATTGACTTTATTTGAAGTTAAAGCGACCTAACGATGTCACTAAACACTAATAGGTCGAATAATAAGTAGTTTTTACGTGTGAGTGGAGAATTATGGAAACGCCATTTTGTATAATTAAAAAAGAAATTTTTAAATAAATAAAATGAGATTTTCGTAAATTTCTGGTTTACCAATGATCAATTAGTAAAAATAAAATAAATTGGTGTTAAAATATATCATACTTATAAAAAATATTGTCTAAAAAATATAATATTTATCAAATGCAACAACCTTATCTAAGATAATAAAATAATAATTTTGTTAATATTACATTATATTGAAGGCCCGTTGTTATTTTTCGATTCACCACTATCATAAAACACAGTGAAATTTTCGCCGCATACAATTTTAGCCAATGGTTCGCCTGTAATTAATAATTTTGATATTGAAGTAGTTAGTAAATTTTATGAAATTAGTCGCCATTGCTAAAATCATAACCATGTTTAAAGTTAAAGTAAAAAAGACTTTATGCAGAACGTAACAAATGTTGGTTGTACCTAAAAATGACAAGTTAATTATACCTCAGTAAGTCATTTTTAAGAAATATTTACGTCTAATCAACGTCATGTTGTGGTCGCAATGACCAAAAAAGTAATTACAACCTTAAGACACGTCGAAACTACGTCGAATCGACGTCACATCGACTACCTATCTTGCGACTTTAAGGTTGAACTTTCTAGAGCGACGTCGATTCGAGGTAACTGGCACGTGCCAATTTTCCCCATTTAGGTAGATTCGACGTGGATTCGAGGTAGATTCGACGTAACTAGATTTGGTCGCATTAAAATAAGAACTTTAAATAGGTGTAAAAACACGTAATTTAAACCATAAATGTTTGCTGGGGATAGTTTGCGTAAGGCGACTGGCAGAGACTGGATAAGAAAAACCGAGGATCGGGTTTAGTGGCACATCTTGGGAGACGCCATGTCCAACTGTGGACTCTTTTCATCATCATGTTATTTTTGTCTCCACTGCACGAGCACAACCCTCTCTCATCTGCTGGAGACAGACGGAGGATTTGGCCTACACTCCCCGCGCTGGCCAGACGGGATGGGGAGGCCTGATTGATGTTTTATAATGTATTCCCTCAGTCGCCTTGTACGACATCCACGGGAAGAGTTGGAGTGGTCCTATTCTACTCTACCGGAAACCACACGGCAGGGAAACCATACGGACTCTTTAAGGCTAATGATTATGCTGATTAGTTATAAAGAAGATAGTCTATGCATTGAAGGACAGTCGCTACACTCATGAGTTTTGTATTAACCATAATTAAAACTACTAATTACAATTTAACCGGAGGTGAACTATCAGGACAAGGTGTTTAATATGTATATTGTAAGCTTTGATCCCCACCGCCCGTCTGCGACGTCGTTGCTTCTTTGATGTTCTCAACTACCTACCGACAATATTTAATTTGTTCCTTTTCTGACATTATTACTGGTTTTATTTCTTCGTAGATGTCCACTGTTGGAAATAGGCTTTTTGCCCTTTTTCGTTTTCAGTAAGAAAGGTATCGACGTAGTTTTTTTTTTAATACAATTTAGTTCTTTATTACAGGTTTCCCAAACACGGCCGTCCGTCTGTCTGTCACACTTTGCCTAGAGGTTAAACTATTGATCTAGTTAACAACAAATTAGAAAGAAAGAAAGAAAAACATTTATTCACTACCACAGTTGGCACACACGAAGAAAAAACCAACAAAGCAGGAAAAAGGAAAAAAAATACACAGAAATATAAAACTTATAATAACTAGAGAAAACAATTTAAAGTTTTTAACATAGTTAAAATAGTATGCGTGTGCCGTGGCAGCAAAAGGGCAAACGACTCAGCATATGGCTAGACCAAGTAAGGTGCTGGGCGCTGATTTTCAGTCGCACCCGGTGCAGACAAGTTTGTCTACAGTGCCAAACAAAGAAGTAATAAATATGACATGTGTAATTGCAATACGTATGTAATATAACACTAAGAATCACACCAAATACATAAATATGATGAGTAAATATAAGTAGGTAAAAAATTATTAAAACGTGCGAGAGTCTAGAATTTGCTGTGGCAATTACCAAGGAAGGCATCATAAAAGCCTACGAGGAAAGTTGCCCACTCATGACAAAGACCTCCAAAAGAAAAGTTCCGTGGTGGAACTCGAAGCTAAATAAGCTCAGACAAGAAACCCGGAAACTATTCAACAAGGCTAAACAGACTCTCAATTGGGAGGCCTATAAAAAAGCCTTAACTGAATATAACAAAGAGATTAGGAGAGCCAAGAGAGCATCGTGGAAAAAGTTCTGCGAGGAAATTGTGAAAACGCCTCAAGGAGCCAGAGTACACAAACTGCTCGCAAAAGACAAACCTAACCAAATCGGTCTTATGAAAACACCGAACGGTTCCTTCACAACCAATGAAAAGGAAACTTTGGAGCTTCTAATAACTACCCACTTCCCAGGCGCTGTGAATTCTAGGAAATCAGATACCTCTCCGCACAGACCTCGAAATGAGGACTGGAGCAGGGCTGCTAGAATCATAAAGCCCAACCAAGTAAGATGGGCAGTAAGATCCTTCAAACCTTACAAATCTTGTGGGGACGACGGAATCCTGCCTGTGCTGTTGCAAAACGGCATAGACATTCTAACCCCATATCTGGTAAAAATCTTCAGGGCAAGTTATGCCTGGGGACATATTCCAGAAGAGTGGACCAAGGTCAAAGTACTATTCATACCTAAGGCTGGACGAAAGGATTACGCTTTGCCAAAGTCCTTCAGACCAATCAGCCTCACATCCTTTATGCTCAAAGCACTGGAGAAGGTACTGGATAGGTACATAAGGGAAGAGGTCTTAACCGACAACCCTATCAGTTGTAACCAACATGCCTACCGTAGAGGAAAATCTACAGAAACTGCTCTGCTCTACTTAGTAGACAGAGTAGAAAAGGCATTGGAAGACAAACAAATTGCACTATGCGCATTTCTAGACATTGAGGGCGCTTTCGACAACACCCCAACTGAAACGCTAGTTAAGGGATTAGAGGCGAAAAAAGTTGACTCTACCACAACTAGATGGGTAAAAGCGATGCTCTCAAACCGTACTGCCAAGGTATCGCTCCATGGGACGAACCTTGAAGTCAATACAACAAGAGGCTGTCCACAGGGAGGCGTTCTTTCGCCCCTACTATGGACTCTTGCTGTAGATCAACTCCTGCATAAGATGGCAGAAACAAGGATAGACACCCAAGGCTACGCAGATGACCTGGTGATCATTGTCCGAGGTTTCTGTCAAAGTACAATTTCGTACCTTATGCAAAGAGCAATAAACATAATAAGCAACTGGTGCAAAGAGAACGAATTATCAGTAAATGCTGATAAAACCGTCCTTGTGCCATTTACTAACAAACGGCAGTTGAAAGGACTGACCATGCCAAGTCTAAATGGCAGACAAATACCATTTTCCAAGGAAGTAAAGTATCTGGGAGTCACACTCGACCAGAGACTAACTTGGAACAGCCATATAGACAACATTACACAAAAGGCCAAAATTGCCTTAGGTATAAGCTACAGACTGGCAGGGAAACAGTGGGGTCTTAACCCCAAGATATCCCACTGGCTCTACACAGCCATTGTGAGGCCGATAATTACATACGCCTCTGTGGTCTGGAGTAACAAAGCCAACCAGATAACTGTAATCAACAAACTAAGCAGCCTACAAAGGACTGCCTGCCTCATTACCACTGGGGCAATGTCCTCCTCACCTGGAGCAGCTCTAAATGCACTGCTGAATATACCGCCTCTTCATCTGCATGTTGAACAGGTCGCGAGATCCAGCATGTACAGACTATCTGCCCTAGAGAAGGCAAACTGGATTTCTAAGACGCTGAGTTCTGTCCTAGACTCGGTATTAGAAATTCCAATCCTAAACATGGTATCGGATACCATGCTTCCACTGTTCAAGTTTGAAAAACTTTTTAGAGTGGAACTGCCGTCCAGAGATGAATGGTTGAACAGCCAAATTCACTGGGAGGCCGGTAGCCTGAAATGGTTTACCGATGGGTCCAAGTCAGGCCATGACGTAGGATGTGGAGTCTACGGAGAGCGCCCAAACTTCGGAAGAAGTGTAACTTTGGGGCAACACGCCTCCATTTTCCAAGCGGAGGTATACGCCATTATTGAATGTGCGGATATAAACCTCCGTAAGAACTACGTCAACCATCACATATATATCCATTCGGATAGTCAAGCAGCTCTCATGGCACTAGCTTCGGAGACAATAAACTCTAAGTTGGTGCAGAACTGCGTGACAGTATTGAATTCCCTGGGCGAAAAGAACAGGGTGATTCTGCGCTGGGTTCCGGGGCACGCAGGAATCGAGGGCAATGAAAATGCCGACGAACTTGCAAAGGCGGGAGCCAGAGGAACGCTATGCGGTCCAGAACCATGTTGTGGCGTTCCAACAAGCCTGGCACGCCTAACGCTCAGAAACCTTTGCCTAGAGCAATCCATCAATCACTGGAATTGCACGCCAGGGTTGAACCACTCCAAAGCACTAATAAAGGCTTACAATCGTAAGTCTGCTCAAGAAGCGCTAGCGCTTAGCAGGAACAACTTACGCATAGTAGTGAGAGCTCTCACAGGACATTGTGGCCTGAACAAACACATGTTCAACCTCAAGCTCCGAACCACAGGAGAGTGCAGGCTCTGTGAGGAAGCAGAGGAAACCCCCATGCACCTCCTGTGCGAGTGTGGACCACTGATGCGTAAAAGAAATACATACCTAGGTAACTACTTGCTTCACCCTGACGAAGTAAAACAACTCAGTGCTAAAAGCATAGTGCAGTTTCTAACTGCTGCAAGGCTTAACACGGAACTATAGTATGGTGGCGATCACAATAGACCAGAAATGGTCGCAGTGATACAAGGTCTAAACTGAGATCTTGAAATAGCCCCAACTCGAATAATAATAATAATAATAGGTAAAAAATTATTAAAAAAAAAAATGAATAAAAATGTACATTATATATTTAATATATATACCAATGACAGTAAATATTAAATAAACTAAATAAGAGATAATTATATAATAATAAACAACATATGGATCAATTTACACTACCGAGGCAACTCAAATTAAATTAAATTAGGCTAATCCCATTTAGTAACTAATTTCTACAACATGGAAAATGTTACCGAAACTGCATTTCTTTAACTATGCCTAATTCCTTTGCCATCACATTGCCATCATCAAAACATTATCAAAAAGGGTCTATCATTAAGATTTAATTAACTGATTCGCAACACATTAAGTCGAAATGTCTTTTCGATTCTTTTTATACTGTTTCTTTCTTCGTGGGAACATATATTGTACACATTTCAGACTGTTATAGACGGGCAAAGTTACTTTTACACATTGAAAACAGTGTCTCCGCAAAAGAATGCAGCTGGGTTTAGTTTTTGAAGTGTAAATTATAAGTTTGTAATGCTTGCATTAATGAAGGGTAGTAAACAAGGTACGATGAAAAAAGGTAGTAAGTATATATTATACCAACTTAAAGGAATATTTTTTTATCGTATTTTTGTGGACGTTTACGGAAACATTTATTACGGAAACCTTTACCACAGAAAAAAAAATTAATGGGCTATATTTCTGTTATTCGTTTATGAGCCAAGGACTTAATACAAAGGTAAATAAATTAGGTAATATTAAATAATTATTAACAAGTATGAACTTGTGTGTGTATGAACACACACTTGTCTGAAACTAGGATTTTATCAAGTACAATATAATATGTATAGTTGTAATTATAATATTCAATGTTATATATATATTGGGCTCGATTCTGAAGGCACAATGTTAAAATTTGACAGCACTAAAACTGGTGTTATCCTTGTCACACAGTATTATGAAGTTAGAGACGAAACCAATTTGAGCGCTGTCAAATTTTAAATGTGTGCCTTTAGAATCGGGCCCATTATGTATACTTTACTTAGTAACTTATATTAGTTTAAATCAATAGCTATACCTACTCATTTATTCTATGTATAGTACAATATTTTATTTGTCGGCCCCGTAGCCTAGTCGGTAGTACACCTGCCTGCGAAGCTCGGAGTCGCGGGTTCGAATCCCGCCCAGGGCAAACATTCGTGTGATGAACACTTGTGTTTGCCTTGTGACTGGATGTTATTTATATATTATATTACTAGCTGTGCCCGCGGCTCCTCTCGCGTGGACTACAGGATCCGCTCCCATTCCCACTTTCGTTCCCTATCCCACTCCAGGTCCAGGTCCAGGTCCAGGTCCAGGTCCAGGTCCAGGTCCAGGTCCAGGTCCAGGTCCAGGTCCAGGTCCAGGTCCAGGTCCAGGTCCAGGTCCAGGTCCAGGTCCAGGTCCAGGTCCAGGTCCAGGTCCAGGTCCAGGTCCAGGTCCAGGTCCAGGTCCAGGTCCAGGTCCAGGTCCAGGTCCAGGTCCAGGTCCAGGTCCAGGTCCAGGTCCAGGTCCAGGTCCAGGTCCAGGTCCAGGTCCAGGTCCAGGCCCAGGCCCAGGCCCAGGTCCAGGCCCAGGGCCAGGGCCAGGGCCAGGTCCAGGCCCAGGTTCAGGTCCAGGTCCCACCTCTCAAACCTCCCCTCAGCTCTCTCCTCAACCCACCCCTCAAACCTTTTTCCCTCGTCTCTCCAAATGTAGTCCTCGTAACTAATCCATCGCATTCCAAATTCCGGCCAACATTACTTTGTTGCATACGTATACCACAAATTAATCGTAATCGGGTAACTCAGTCAAAAGTTCAAACACTCAAACTACATTGGTACCATACCCGCTCCCGCTACCGCTCACGAATTCAGTCGAACATTTACACCCTACTACATTCGTCGCAGTGAATGCGAGTTTTCGAAAACTATAAATTCGCATAACTTTTGATTGACTGCACCGATTGCAATGAAATAAAGCCTATATGTTACACCAAATTAAGCCCCATGTTTCTGTGAAAAGTCCATCAAAGTACGTTCAGTCGTTTTTAAGTGATGCGTGCACAAACTCACAGACAAACAGACAAACCGACAAACAGACAAACAGATAAACAGACAAAAATTTCAAAAATGATCGAAATGTGTTCTGTTACTGTACATACACGATCAATGTACAGACACGCGAAGTTTACGATTTTATTTATAAGATGTATGTATATCAGCTGTCTGATACCCATATTACAGGCTCTGCCTAGTTTGGGATCAGGTGGCCGTGTGTGAAATGTCCCCATATATTTATTTATTATAAATTTCAATATCCATGCACATTTTATTTTTATTCTTTTTGACCTACCGCTTGTTTTAGCTTTTCCCACAGTGAAGGTTGGCTGGAAGAGATCTCTTATAGAGATAAGTCCACCATTGTACACTTTTATGTTATGCCCTTTTTTTTGTAAAAAAATTATGTGCAATAAAGAATATAATAATAATAATAATGGCAATTAGACAATTAGAACAATCATAATTATAACATTCAGACCGGGATCAACTTGTACAAATTGTACGTCGTTGTTTGTCCCTGGTGAGAATCGAACGCACTACCTTTGGCCAGTCTAACGAACAAGCCACTGGCAACAGAACAACTGAAAAGTGAATATCTTGAGTTGCAAACGTCTGCCGTTGCAGCAGTAAACCGGTTGATAATTTATTGAATACTTTCGCAAAAATTGAAAATAACACTAAAAACATGTGTACACGCATCCTGCTGCGTTTTATTGGATATACATATATATTATATACTAGCTGTGCCCGCGGCTCCGCTCGCGTGGACTACAGGATCCGCTCCCATTCCCACTTCCACTCAGACTTTAAATCCAGGTCCAGGGCCAGGTCCAGATCCTCAACTCTCAACAGACAACCAGACAAAATTTAAAAAAATTATCGAAATGTGTTCTGTTCCTTAGACCCCCCAATTTTTTTTTGCAAATATCTTCAATGTACAGACACGCGAAGTTTACGATTTTATTTACTAGATTGTGAAGTATAAGATATATATAGAAATGACTAAGGCTTCCCGGCTTAGAATAGGGCCATCACCAATATTCTAATGACGGTCGTCAAGGCGAGTAAAGGATTGCACCAGGGATGGGAGCAGCGTTCTCCTGTGTATATTAAGATCATTGCTGTGATCACCAATCCGCCTGCCAAGCGTGGTGATTATGGCAAATCCCCGAATGGACAGCCCACCAATAGTGTCATTCTATTGGGGAGGCTTGTGTTCAGCAGTGGACGTATTTCGGCTGTAATAAAATAAATAAATAAATATCTCAGACATTCACACCAATTACCCAGTCCCAAACCAGGCAGAGCCTGTGGTATGTTTACTAGATAACGGATAGACATACTTAAATAAATATATAAACATCCAAGACTTGGATGCTACCGCGAGGTTAGTGTACTTTAGCTACTTCCACAGTATCATGGCATACGGTATCCTACTGTGGGGTCAAGCAGCAGATATAGAGACCATTTTTATCTTGCAAAAAAGAGCAGTTAGGGCAATCTATAATCTGCGTTGTAGAGACTCATTAAGAGAAAAGTTTAAAGAAATAAGCATATTAACAGTAGCTGGTCAATTCATTTTAGATAATATTTTATATGTCAGAAAAAATGTATCTCTCTTTTTGAGGCACTGTGACAATAATAGTTATAATACAAGAAATAAAAATAAACTTGTTTTACCAGGGTTAAGACTAAGTAAGGTCAGCAAATCGTTCACGGGGCAATGTATACGCTTCTACAACAAACTACCAGAGGAAATCTTAAATATGACGGACAGAAAGTTTAAGATTCACATTAAAAAACAACTTTGTAAGAAAGCCTATTATAAAGTAAACGATTATTTGAATGACAAAGATGCCTGGTACTAATGTTAACCAGCTTCGCAAAATCTTTATTAATTGTATGCAAACTTGATTTTTAAAAGATGTGTTGCGTGAAGTTTGTTGCGCCGTTTCTTCTTCACAGCGCTAACACCTAGGAAGCGGTAGTCGATAAAAAAAATGACGTGTATAAATGTACCAAGTGTACTCATATGCAATAAATGATTTTGACTTTGACTTTGACTTTGACTTTGGGTACAAACATTCATATTCATCATACGAACATTTGCCCCTAGTGGGATTCGAACCTGCAACCTCCGGCGTGGCAGTCCGAATCTATGGAATTGTATTTGGTGTCATTTCTAGGGTTAAATGATTTTAGGAAAGGAATATGCAGTGCCGTAACTAGCCTATTATGCTCCCGATGCGAGCTCCCTTGAAAACGCCCACCCAGATCATTTTTGCGCCCCTCCAACGTCTGCACCGATGCCGAGTACAACAACATCTTCAGGCTGGTCTCGTAAGGTCAACGATCATTCCATCGCGCCGCTCTTCAGTACATCTGCGCTGACAATTCGGAGTGAACACTTCCTTAGTAACCGCCCTCAAATTCAAACTAAACTTTTCTTCAAAGATTTCATCTCCTTATCATGAACTCTTTAGTCAAATATCCAAAAACTCATTGCGTCACAATGACGCTGTCTCGACCAACTTGATAAACTATGAGACTTGGATAGTTTTTAATACACTTTAAATTCCAAATTTACTCCAATATTCAAAATGTCAGCGTCACTAGACTCAGCCCTGGATCCGATGGAGGAGATTCGATTCAGGAAGAAGCACAGCTCGACCTGGATGGAAATACAGAAGACAACCCACTTCACCTTCGATGAACTGGAAAAAATCATGGTTATATTCTTCAAGATACAAAAACGAGACGAGAAACCAACGGCATCTGATTTGATTTCAAGAGCACACTTCAGAGATGTTCTTCATACGGGTCTAGGAATGACTGATGCTTATATGATGGAAAGGGTTATGGTGGCTCTGGATCGCGGGACCTCCCCTTACGTAACCATGGCGACTTTCGCCAAAGCTCTATCGTTATATCTTCGTGGGGACTTGGAAGAGCGGATCACATATGCTTTTACCTGCTACGACTTGCTTGGCGAAGGGCAGCTGCGAAGAGAAACGATGTACCAGCTCATGAAGAAGAGTCTAGCAAAGGCATCCAGAGACGATGACGTGGAAGAAGCAGTGAAGGAACTGGTAGATATAATGTTGAAGCGAATGGACGTAGACCTCGATGGTGTGATTAATTTCAAGGATTTCCATGAGTCTGTTGAAAAGACCCCTTCGCTGCTCGAGAGCCTTGGGTATTGTCTTCCGGAGAGGTCCGCTGTTTACTCCTTCATAGCTACCTGGTGTCCGAGTTGGGGTAAAATGTAGTGTAAGAGGAAATCTTTGAGTTATAGTAGAAGATGGGGTTTCTTAAGAGGATCGTATCATGGGAATGCAGGATTATTTTATCTGGCTTAACTTTGGTTATTAAAGTTTCAATGGTACAAAATATCTAATAAATAAACATGCACCCTAATGTCTGTACATTGAAAATATTTGCAAAACTGTTTCTTTAGAGGATGAAGGATCATCATCAGGTTATTTTTGTCTCCACTGCAGGAGCACAACCCTCTCTCATCTGCCGGAGACAGACGGAGGATTCGGCCTACACTCCCCGCGCTGGCCTGACGGGTTGAGGAGGCCTGACTGACGTTTTATAATGTATTCCCTCAGTCGCCTTGTACGACGTCCACGGAAAGAGTTGGAGTGGTCCTATTCTACTCTACCGGAAACCACACGGCAATGAAGGATAAATAATAGAATACATTAAGATCATTTTTTGGAATTTTTGCCCCTATATCTTCTCTTTGTTTGTGCACGCACCACGTAAAAGCTACTGGACCAATTGTAATGTAGTTTTCATAAAAATATAGATCTTAATTGGAGGTAACATTTAGTTATTATTTCATCGCAATCGGCTGACTCAATCAAAAGTTATGCGAATGTACATAACTACTCATACTCATTTATTTCCACCTTTCGGGACATTAAGGACTCTAGGCATACAAAGTACATTTCAACTTTATTATATAAAAACTCTGTCGTCCACGCGAGCAAAGCCGCAGGCCCAGCTTATCCTACTTCCTTCCTACTAATATTATAAACGCGAAAGTTTGTAAGTATGGATGGATGTTTGTTACTCTTTCACGTAAAATTTACTGAATGGATTTTAATGAAACTTTACAATAATATAGCTTATACATCAGAATAACACATAGGCTACAATTTATAAAGATATTGTGTGAATTGTCCAAAATATCAAGTAAGCAGGAAATACATAATAATTTGTGATGTTAAGTTGTCCACGCGGACGAAGTCGCGGGCAACAGCTAGTATTACTTATAATTATATGCTGTTATATATGTTTTTGTTTTATTTATTTTGTTTGTTTACTTTTGTTTTATTAGTTTCAAAAGTGAGATTTTATTAAGAAAATTTTGGATCAGGTTTTATTGCGATTCTTTTATGTTTTCCAATAAATAACTATTTAAATGGGCATATTGTTTAATTAACACTGTGTACTTTCCGTTTCGTGCAGCCTGTGGGTCAACTATACACAGAAGACAAGGACAGGGGAAGGCATCACTGTCTAATGTTCCTTTCTGGAGTCAACTAGTTCTAATAACTTTAAGGCGTGTACGCTTTGGTTTCCAACTAAGTGCCAGGACGTGTTCCTCAGTCCTGACTTTTGACCCCATGAAATGAAATGAAATGAAATGAACCGGTGGTCCTCAAGGTTTAAGGCCGCTAATCAGCTACCTTAATTTCGCAAAATCTTTATTAATTATACAATTAACTATATTACTGTATCTTTGTATTTTTTTAAATTACATTGAACTGACGGGGCAATGTATAACGCTTCTACAACAAACTACCAGAGGCAATCTTAAATATGACGGACAGAAAGTTTAAGATTCACATTAAAAAACAACTTTGTAAGAAAGCTTATTATAAAATAAACGATTATTTGAATGACAAAGATGCCTGGTACTAATGTTAATTCAGCTTCGCACAATCTTTATATAATTGTATGCAAACTTGATTTTTAAAAGATGTGTTGCGTGAAGTTTGTTGCGCCGTTTCTTCTTCACAGCGCTAACACCTAGGAAGCGGTAGTCGATAAAAAAATTACGTGTATAAATGTACCAAGTGTACTCATATGCAATAAAGGATTTTGACTTAGACTTTGACTTACATTAGCATGCACATTATACATAGCTGGGTTTAAAGTTCAAGCAATTATAAAAGTTTTTTTTCAAGAAGTAACTTGTACAGAGGTTTTGTGAATGGCTTCATTTTCAGTGTTTTTAGGCTATCTGGTTTTAGCAATGACCCTAGGGTAGTGTTTCGACTATAAAGGAAGGCTTTGACTTTAAAAATACCTCAAATACCGGGTCCACATGTGTAGCATTTTGGTAATAATGCTATCGCTCGTTTGGATGCAGAACGTTCGAGTATCAATTGACGACCTCCGTGGCGGAACGGGTAGCTCTCGGACTGCCACGCCGGAGGGTGCGGGTTCGAATCCCGCTAGGGGCAAATGTTCGTATGATGAATATGAATATTTGTACCCAAGATGTTTATATATTTATTTAAGTATGTATATCCGTTATCTAGTAACCATAGCACAGGCACTGCCTAGTTTGGGACTGGATAATTGGTGTGAATGTCTGACATATTTATATTTTTATTTGAAGTTACATTTTCATTACAACAGTTAATAAAATCCCCTGAAAAGGAACGTTCCCATTTCCGATCGCTGATTATAATAAAATGTTCTTTCTTAAAAATACATTACCGTCCTTCACTTGCGCAGTGAGACTTAAACTTACAATCTAACATGTGGTACATACCATACACTCTACTGTTTACTGGTACCCGTTTCTCTCCCACGGTCTGGCCACGCGACGCCAGCCGCTCGGGGCCGCTCGGGGCCGCTCGGTCCCCGCTCGGGCGCGCTCGGGCGCGGCGCACGCGCCGACATCTTCGGGAGCTGTCGGCTGCGATCGGAAACTCAGCCTGCCGGAGTTACCAGCTACAGCAGAATGTTTACCCTTCAATCTACCTTGATTTCTACATGCTATTTTTGTATTGCTAATTGAATTCATTCTGTGCTCCGTCTGATTTCAATTCGATTCACATCACCGCTACTCGCCTACGCCTTCTTCTGCTTTGTCGGGACTTGGTGAAACATTACTAAATATGATTACCAAAAGAATGATACTCCCATACCCACGCCAGTGTTACGTCTAGGCTAGGAGTACGGCTAGGAGTACGCAATACAGGGCTGTCGCCCGGCCGTATGCTGCGTGCGCGTGTGATTAGTACTTGTCAGCCCCTAGAAGTCCACTGCTGGATATAGGCCTTCCCCAATGAACGCCACCACACCCGGTCCTCCGCCCTCCGCATCCAGCCGCTATTTAATTTGTCAATCTACTATGTTTTTAACTGAGTATATTGATGGATATTGAAAAATAAAAATGTGTTTTCTTTGGCTATGCTCGCATTTACGCAGCTGACTGATATACAATTTACGCACACACGCATGCGTACGACTAGGCTGATGCTCTTGTAGTAGAGTATTTATTAAATCTGTTCGATTATATTGAGCTCAGAAAAACGAATATAACCATCGTTTTTCTGAGATATTGAGTGTTGTCAAGATAATTCCTCTTTGCAAATAGATTATCAAAGAGACGTCATATCTGATGTGAAAGAAAAAAAAACTGGGAAGTTTGAACACTCCTTGGTTAAATATTGTAACTACAAAAATAGAGTATTTATTTTGGTTTAATGCTAGATACTTGATTTATTTACAACATCTTCTTCTTCTCAGTCGTTCCCTCACTGCTGAGGATCGCGACCGTATAAAATGCGCCTCCACGCATAGCGGTCGTTGGCCAGCCGCACTGCTTCATATAAGGATCCACCAGCCACCCTCACCGGGTCTGACCACCTCGTCGGAGCTCGTCCTCTGGCACGCCTGCCGTCCACTTGTCCCAGGATGATGAGCTTCTCCAGGTCTTACAACATACATAACAATAAAAGTAAGCAAAAAAACAACATGTACAAATAGTAATCTTATTTCTTTAAGAGATTTATGCCAGCCTACCAGCGACAGAGAAAACTTCGTGAAAGGGTAGACATACATAACAAACGATACTAAATAAATATATAAACTACACATACTTAATCTAACTCTCCATAATACCTTACCTTTACCGCAGGTTAGCTGGAAGCAATTTCTTTAGAAATAAGCTTAACCTTTTGTATAATTTTCTTTTCTTTGTGTTGTTCTTTGTATATTTGTGTGTACAATAAACTATTGAATATAAATATATATATATATACTTCTACGATACATAAAATTAGATAGAATATATATAACTCCAATAAATACAAAATACAGCATTGTGCATTGCATAGACTACTCAGAATGTCTTCTGAGGCATTCGCTTTTAACGATATAAATTTCACGTTCACCGTTACCAACGTATTTATAAATAATAATTCTATTATGTAATTTACGAGGTGTTTTCCTTAACAAAGCCTTTATAGGTTTCATTTTGGTTGATTTCAAAATAAGGGGATTTATTAAAAGATTCTTAAAATCAATAGATTCCGGTACAGTAGACGTTATTAATAAAATCATCATCAGGTTATTTTTGTCTCCACTGCAGGAGCACAACCCTCTCTCATCTGCCGGAGACAGACGGAGGATTTGGTCTACACTCCCCGCGCTGGCCAGATGGGTTGGGGAGGCCCATTAATAAAATATCGGTTATTATTGTTATGTCGTTCGTAGGAGTTCCGAAACGATTGCTTGTACATTCGGTTGAAGGATTTACTTGAACGTTCCGTACGGCTACGACGTAATTACATCGATGGATGTTATTCGCATTAAATATACTATAAACTTTAATAAAGACAAATATGTGCCCAAAAAAAATACTTTCTGTTTGCAAACTGTTGTTGAAATCCATATTTATGAATTACTACGTGAAAACTAGAGTGAGAGAGAGGCGTCTTGGCATATACTACGGGTGGTCACCGAGCCCCCTCGGGGGGTAAAAAATTGTAAAAAAATGGGTTATGTAGTTTGGGTACGTTCCCTAACAGCGTTCTCCTGTGTATATTAAGATCATTACTGCGATCACTAATCCGCCTGCCAAGCGTGCTGATTATGGCAAATCCCCCATCGGACAGCCCACCAAAAGTGGAAAATGGGCATCTATTGGGAAAGCTTATGTTCAGTGGACGTATTAAAAATCGTTTTTAGTTCCCCCAAATTCAGGGTAAAACTCCCAAGCTGGTATCACCGCAACCTGTTCCCGGCTACCGGTCGTTTGGTCCTTGACCTATGCTTTCTTTTTTAATCTGTTGGGTTCCTTTTCTGTTTTGTTGTTTGAATTTGGAATTCGGTTAGATTTTTTTGTTTTAACTTTACGGTCGTTTCGTTATTGAAATTGGGTGTCGGTTATTACGTTTATTCAATCACTCCCATCCAGCATATGCCTAGCGGGAATCCTTCCCCTACACCTGAGATGTAAGGAATCAGCTGAGCTGTACAAAATAAAAAGAGGCAAACCAATACCCACCCTTCCAGGAAGGCCTCTGGAGAAGAAAATTAATATTTTCCATCTACCACACCCAAAAAACCGACAACAGCACGAGTTTGAACTGCTATATAATCAGGAAGATATAGACAATATTAACAACGACTGGCCTAAAATCTACACCGATGGCAGTAAGATCGAAGAGAAGGTGGGAGCTGCCATATCAATATGGGATAATGGCATTGAAACCAAAAGCTCCAGCTTTCGGCTAGCATCATACTGTACAGTCTACCAAGCAGAACTAGTGGCAATACTAAGGGCTACAGACATCATCAAAAACAGCAAACAAAAAGACAAGAAATACGGCAACATTATCAGCGACTCACGCTCCTCGCTAGAAGCAATAAGAGACCCACAAAACCTACACCCCTTAGTAGCCGAAATACGACAAAACATCACAGACATCAACACGAAGCAGGGAAACGTCAGACTGTACTGGATAAAGGCCCACGAAGGACTGGTGGGAAACGAGAGAGCGGACGAACTAGCAAAAAAGGCTGCTCTAACTAAAAAAACCTCACCGGTATATGATGGCGTACCAACATCCTACGTCAAAAAGATACTGAGAAACAACACCCTTGAGGAATGGCAGAAAAACTATAGTGAATTGAAAACGGGCTCAATAACAAAGCTATTTCTCCCTGATGTCAGAACATCATATAAAGTAGTCCGAAAAACAAATATGACGAACACAATAGCGCAAATACTCACTGGCCATGGAGGATTTGCACAATACCTACACCGCTTTAAACTGAAAAACAGCGCGGCCTGTACTTGCGATGGGATAACACCTGAAACAGTATATCACCTCCTAGACGACTGCCCACGCTTTGCCCTCGCCAGATACAATTGCGAGCAAGAACTGGGCACAAAAATCACAAAAGAAAACTACAGAGACATAATCACAGACGACGACCAAAGAGAAATTTTCCTGGAGTACGCCCAACATATAACCAAATTCACAAACAGAGCAAACCAGCCCACACAATCCAGTACATAACACCTGAGAAGCATTAATATTCCACAAAAAAGGCAACACACACACACACCGAACTTTTGTCAGCAGTATCCCTTACTCACTCAGTCATCCACGATACATATAAATTACACATAAGAAAACACACTATACATAGCATAGTTAGGCAAAAATGTCGCCGGTTAACGTTTCACCGCGAGTAGGTAGACTAGCTTAAATATTAATTATTATATGTCGTTATGTTACAGAATAGAGTCGTTGGAGATGGCAGTGGATATGGGTGTCGCAGGTGGCATTCTCTGTCTCTGGTGACATTTGAATGTCATCAGAGATATTCGTGTGCTGCTGGTGATGGGTCGCCGGTTGCATGCCACTGACTACACATCGTGTTACCGGAGTTATGTCGCCGGTGACCTACAAACCCAGGCGTTTCTCCGCGTGTCCCTCTGATCAGCAGAGGGCACAGTGGATGAAGCAAGAGCGGGCTCTGCGACACTTACTGCCGCTTAGCAGTCACGGCGAAACCCCCCGTGACACCGTTGTAGAGGCCATGGTAGTCGTGTTGCTGGGAAGTTTGTTGAGCCGTTTCTTCTTCTCAGCTACAACACTAGGAAGCGGTTATAGAGTCGCGCAAACCATAAAAAGCAGTAGCATAGGGTTACTCAGAATATAATAAATAAATAAATGTGTCAATTATTTATTTCACCTAACACATCCTATCCCATACTACCAAAAAAAAAAAAAAAAAAACAAAAGCGTTTCTCCGCGTGTCCCTCTGATCAGCAGAGGGCACAGTGGATGAAGCAAGGGCGGGCTCAGAGGCACTTACTGCCGCTCAGCAGTCATGGCGAAACCCCCCGTGACACCGTCGTAGATAGGGTAGACGTGTTGCTGGAAAGTTTGTTGAGCCGTTTCTTCTTCTCAGCTAAAACACTAGGAAGCGGTTATAGAGTCGCGCAAAGCAGGAACAGTAAGCAGCATAGGATTATCTAATATAAAAAAAAAAGGAATAAAAAACACAGTACAAATGCAACACAGTATAAATCAATAACAGGGTAAAACGCCACAAAATAAATAGCGGCGATAAAGTAAAGCTAACCACAAAAAAAAAAAAAAAAAAAAAAATACCACATTATGATAAAATAAACGTAATAACCGACACCCAATTTCAATAACGAAACGACCGTAAAGTTAAAACAAAAAAATCTAACCGAATTCCAAATTCAAACAACAAAACAGAAAAGGAACCCAACAGATTAAAAAAGAAAGCATAGGTCAAGGACCAAACGACCGGTAGCCGGGAACAGGTTGCGGTGATACCAGCTTGGGAGTTTTACCCTGAATTTGGGGGAACTAAAAACGATTTTTAATACGTCCACTGAACATAAGCTTTCCCAATAGATGCCCATTTTCCACTTTTGGTGGGCTGTCCGATGGGGGATTTGCCATAATCAGCACGCTTGGCAGGCGGATTAGTGATCGCAGTAATGATCTTAATATACACAGGAGAACGCTGTTAGGGAACGTACCCAAACTACATAACCCATTTTTTTACAATTTTTTACCCCCCGAGGGGGCTCGGTGACCACCCGTAGTATATGCCAAGACGCCTCTCTCTCACTCTAGTTTTCACGTAGTAATTCATAAATATGGATTTCAACAACAGTTTGCAAACAGAAAGTATTTTTTTTGGGCACATATTTGTCTTTATTAAAGTTTATAGTATATTTAATGCGAATAACATCCATCGATGTAATTACGTCGTAGCCGTACGGAACGTTCAAGTAAATCCTTCAATCGAATGTACAAGCAATCGTTTCGGAACTCCTACGAACGACATAACAATAATAACCGATATTTTATTAATGGGCCTCCCCAACCCATCTGGCCAGCGCGGGGAGTGTAGACCAAATCCTCCGTCTGTCTCCGGCAGATGAGAGAGGGTTGTGCTCCTGCAGTGGAGACAAAAATAACCTGATGATGATTTTATTAATAACGTCTACTGTACCGGAATCTATTGATATTAAGAATCTTTTAATAAATCCCCTTATTTTGAAATCAACCAAAATGAAACCTATAAAGGCTTTGTTAAGGAAAACACCTCGTAAATTACATAATAGAATTATTATTTATAAATACGTTGGTAACGGTGAACGTGAAATTTATATCGTTAAAAGCGAATGCCTCAGAAGACATTCTGAGTAGTCTATGCAATGCACAATGCTGTATTTTGTATTTATTGGAGTTATATATATTCTATCTAATTTTATGTATCGTAGAAGTATATATATATATATTTATATTCAATAGTTTATTGTACACACAAATATACAAAGAACAACACAAAGAAAAGAAAATTATACAAAAGGTTAAGCTTATTTCTAAAGAAATTGCTTCCAGCTAACCTGCGGTAAAGGTAAGGTATTATGGAGAGTTAGATTAAGTATGTGTAGTTTATATATTTATTTAGTATCGTTTGTTATGTATGTCTACCCTTTCACGAAGTTTTCTCTGTCGCTGGTAGGCTGGCATAAATCTCTTAAAGAAATAAGATTACTATTTGTACATGTTGTTTTTTTGCTTACTTTTATTGTTATGTATGTTGTAAGACCTGGAGAAGCTCATCATCCTGGGACAAGTGTACGGCAGGCGTGCCAGAGGACGAGCTCCGACGAGGTGGTCAGACCCGGTGAGGGTGGCTGGCGGATCCTTATATGAAGCAGTGCGGCTGGCCAACGACCGCTATGCGTGGAGGCGCATTTTATACGGTCGCGATCCTCAGCAGTGAGGGAACGACTGAGAAGAAGAAGATGTTGTAAATAAATCAAGTATCTAGCATTAAACCAAAATAAATACTCTATTTTTGTAGTTACAATATTTAACCAAGGAGTGTTCAAACTTCCCAGTTTTTTTTTCTTTCACATCAGATATGACGTCTCTTTGATAATCTATTTGCAAAGAGGAATTATCTTGACAACACTCAATATCTCAGAAAAACGATGGTTATATTCGTTTTTCTGAGCTCAATATAATCGAACAGATTTAATAAATACTCTACTACAAGAGCATCAGCCTGGTCGTACGCATGCGTGTGTGCGTAAATTGTATATCAGTCAGCTGCGTAAATGCGAGCATAGCCAAAGAAAACACATTTTTATTTTTCAATATCCATCAATATACTCAGTTAAAAACATAGTAGATTGACAAATTAAATAGCGGCTGGATGCGGAGGGCGGAGGACCGGGTGTGGTGGCGTTCATTGGGGAAGGCCTATGTCCAGAAGTGGACTTCTAGGGGCTGACAAGATAATTAAATAACAACTACGTATAAAAGCCCATTATAAAATAGACTTTGAATTTGCCATGTGGTTTCCGGTAGAGAATAGGACCACTCCAACTCTTCCCGTGGATGTCGTACAAGGCGACTGAGGGAATACATTATAAAACATCACTCAGGCCTCCCCAACCGGTCTGGCCAGCGCGGGGAGTGTAGGGTAAATCCTCCGTCTGTCTCCGTCAGATGAGAGAGGGTTGTGCTCCTGCAGTGGAGACAAAAATAACCTGATGATGATGAAATAGACGATTGTCTGAATGACAAAGATGCCTGGTACTAATTTTGCTTCAGCTTCGCACTATATTAATTTTATTTTATGCAAACTTGATTGTAAAACATTTGTTGCGTGAAATTTGTTGCGCCGTTTCTTCTTCACAGCGCTAACACCTAGCAAGCTATAGTCGATAACACATTTTATAAATGTACCACGTGTACCATGTCCTTCCTTCCCTCTTGAAAACATCGTAAGAAACCCACACATGTGAGATAAATCAGTGTGTGTTTGAGCTTATGTTGCACCACTAGTTGTCCCAGTTGCGCCACACGAGCCCCCCTGGTGGTGACAAGAGTGGAAAAAATTTCATTCTTCAATCTGGACTCTACAGCTAATAAAAAAATGCCATTATCATCATCAGCCTGACAGAGTCCACTGCTGGACAAAGGACGGACAGCTGGACTGGCCTCTCACAAGGGGCGCCACTGAACCCAATCCTCAATAAATACCACAAATTCGACATAGCTCAAAAAGTTAGTACGCTGAAGTGGCAGTAGGCTGGTCACATCTGTCGGAGAACCGATTACCGCTGGGGTAAACGAGCTCTCGAGTGGAGACCGCGACTGGGCAAGCGTAGTGTGGGACGCCCCCTGGCTAGATGGAGCGACGATCTGCGTAAGGCGACTGGCAGTAACTGGATGAGAAGAACCGAGGATCGGGTTTAGTGGCACATTTTGGGAGACGCCATGTCCAACAGTGGACTCTTTCGGGCTGATGATGATGACATAGATTAGCTAATAGAATGGGGGGAGGGGGGGGGGGGGGGGGGGGAATACCATCGAAAGAGTAAGAAATATGCCCGGATGTGAACCTGCGACCCCATAATCTAGGTCACCACAACCCATAAACATTGTCGACTGTGAATGGCTGCAAACCGGTTTTTAGTAATTAAATATAAAACATCGTCAGCCCATTCATTGATGCATTCACATCGTTAGGAGATCAGTGACCTAGGCGCTGACAGACGCACATACATTGCAAACAACCTGTTTCTCGTTTCATTAACATAAATAATAAAAGGATGTGGGAACGCAGCCGGAGATGATCATAAAGTTTTTATATGGGTACCTATATGTAGGAGAGAATCCCACTAATATTATAAATGCGAAAGTTCGGATGTTTGTTACTCGATCACGCTTCAACCACTGGACGGATCGGGATGAAACTTGGCACACATATAGGTTAGGTCCAATACCGAAGCTTTGAGCTGACTTTTATTACAGTATATAAACTACTAAGAAGTATTTATTGGGATATATAATGTATAGTATATATGAACATATGTATATATAGATATTTGTATCATTCACTTATACGTGTATCGTCTATGTACGAGTATATATTGTTCGTTTATATTTATGTAATATGTATTTTCAAACTTTATTTAAATTGTACGTAAAAGTAGGATGATTTTGACTTTGACTTTCGGTTACTCTAAGGTTGACTGGAAGAGATCTCTATGTGGGATAAGTCCGCCTTTGTACATAACTTTATTTTCTTATTTATTTCTGTTTGTTAATTTTGGTACAATAAAGCGTTTACTACATACTTACATCACTATTCCAAGAGTCCGCTGTTGGACATAGGCCTCTCCCTAGGCGCATCACTGCCAGACGCCTAACGTATATCATCTAGCCAGGGGCAGTCAGTCCCACACTAAAGTCTGCCCAGTCGCGGTCTGTACTCGACAACTCGTCTACCCCAACGGTAATCAGTTCTCTGGCAGATGTGACCAGCCCACTGTCACTTCAACGTACTACTAAATACACCTCTCAGCCAATCTAATGTCGCCCGTTTGGTATAATGCGCAATGATTTAGTATTCATACATTTCGAATGCGCTACGTAACCGAAGTACCAGGCTTCCATGCGACACCAAGAGGCGTCAATCCAGCAATGCCGCGGGGCGAAAAGCCGTCTCTAATATAAACGTCTCATTGTCCATGCTGGCTAAATTAGTGGCAAGACAGACAATGGAGTTTAAGCTCGCCCAGAAGCGGACAGCTGCCAAAAACGACTCGCGATAAATCAACTTGCTGCCTGCGGCCAGGGTACGGTCAGCCGGTCGGGGAGGTATTCGTAGGCCATTTGTTATGCTATGTTTTGGGGGTAAGGGGAAATGGGGGCCTGGCGAAAGTGTGGAACAAGTTTTACTAAAATATGTACAAAAATTCCTCTTCCTAAAATTTTTTTACACATTTAGTAACTAATTTCTACAACATGGGAAATGTTACCGAAACTCAACGATCTCTATGTACTACTAGATGGAGCGTTCCAAACAATCGCTCTGTTCCACACAAGTAGACACCACTCTATCACATTTACAATGAAACTTGTGCAGTTACTACGCAGAACATTTAATTATTACTAAATATTGACGCTACGGTTAAATAATGTTCCTTTTAAAAAAAAACACGGTACAGATATTGTTCTAGTTAATTGATTTTGATATTCATAATAAGCTAATAAATAATTAAATGTAAAGTTCGCGTGTCTGCACCAGGGTTGTTGCTGATGCTGAATTTTCGGATCAATATCAGCGAATGCTGATGCTGATATTAATAATATACTTAAATAAAATTATTCTCATTGGAGGAGAGTTTTTGAATTTCGGTTATCGATGGTTTGTGGATGACTTATTTAATTTCTTATTACTAACGTCCAACTAATTTATGTTGATAAAGTAATCGAATGAGAGAATAAGTGACGGTATTTTTGTATACCTAAACTGTCTATGATTGGTCAAAACTCCACGTGACTTGCGCTAGGTCCAGCCTTCAGTCTCAGTCAGATACGAGTCTTTTTTACATGCAAATCGAAGGCACAGTTTTCGAAAATATCGACTTTTAACATTTGAGGCAGCGATGTTGTTCGCAACACATCACGTCAAGGATCACGGAGCGAAAAGCGAGAGAAGGAAAGTCGCTTAGTGACATTAGATTGCGCAAAGCGGCGATACATCGTGTCTGCCTACCCCTCTGGGAACAAGGCGTGAGCATTATGTATGTATGTAACATTTGTTTGTATGGGTGGGCTAATATTATAAATGCAAAAGTTTGTATGTTTGGATATTTGGATGTTTATTACACAATCATGCTTTAACAACTGGATGGATCGTGATGAAACTTGGCACACATATAGGATAGGCCTGGATAGTTTTTATCCCGAAAAAACTTCCCATTCCTACGGGAAATACTTAATAATTTGTGATGTTTGTGAAGTTGTCCACGCGGACGAAGTATTTTATAAATCCTCATAATACAAAATTTCATTCAAATCGCTGCAATGGTTTAAGTGCTATTCTCGGTGATGAACACACACACACACATACACACACACACCCTCACACTCACACAGAATCATTATATTTTTATTTTAGAGTAATACGATCGTATTTCATCAAAATCTCAAAACTGTCACACGATTACAAAAATCAACGTTCGGCTGCCGACGGTACCCTCCAACAATCCTTATAATCTCGCGTATAGTCCCGCCCCAGAAGGTCACATTAGCCTTAACATAGTCCCTACGCGGTCCTAACAGGGCACTAAACACAATGTCGTATGGGATTTGTATTAATTTCACTATGGGGACGGGGTTATCTGGAGCTGGGGACGCGGCAATTATCACTGCTAGCACTGGGGTTGGGTTAGTGCCCTATTTTGTGAATTTAGTAGGATAGATACTGCAAGCGAATCGTGTTGTAATGCGAAGAGAATCTTAGCGATGTCAGATAAACTTTTTTGAGCTATGCTCGAAGTTTCTCTAAGGGACAGGATCCGAAATGAGGTGATCCGCCAGAGAACTAAAGTCTTCGACATAGCTCAAAATGTTAGTACGTTGAAGTGGCAGTGGGCTGATCACATCTGTCCAACGATCTCTATGTACTACTACTAGATGGAGCGTTCCAAACATCGCTCTGTTCCACGCAAGTAGCCACAACTCTTTCACATTCACTTTGAAACTTGTGCAGTTACTACTCAGAACATTTAATTATTTACTAAATATTGACATTATTTATCCGTAGCGTCAATATTTAGTAATAATTAAATGTACTGCGTAGAACAGAGCGATTGTTTGGAACGCTCCATCTAGTAGTACATAGATATCGTTGCATCTGTCGGAGATCCGATTACCAGTGGGGTAAACGATTTGTAGAGTGGAGACCGCGACTGGGCAAGCGTGGTGTGGGACGAATCCTGGTTAGATGGAGTGACTGGATGAGAAGAGCCGAGGATCGGAATGGCGCACCTTGGCAGAGGCCTATGTCCAACAGTGGACTCTTTCATGCTGATGATGATAACGACTACAGGTACACACTGGAGACTATGCTTGAAAATCTCCTCGTCAAGCTCTACTAAGACCGGTCCATCATCACAGACGGAACTATCCTCGGGAATAGACCTCTGTGGTGATGGACCGGGCGCAGCGTAGAGCGTTTTTGGTTAACGTCACAATCCCACGTGATGAGAATCTCGTGAATGCCCAAACAGATTAAAATAAATATGTATATATTTGGACCTGGCGCACGAGCTTACCGACATGTGGGGTGTGACGTCGACCGAAATCGTCCCTATAGTCCTGTCTGCGAACGGCCACTGTCTGATCAGCTGAGGCGGTTGGAACTCCGCGTGGGCTCGCTTCCAGCGGTGATGCAGAAGGCGGTGCTGCTGGACACCGCCCGGATGGTCTCACTGTCGCTTGGACTCCTCAGATGGAGCGAGTCCGTCTGGCCATATTGATTCATCATCATCATCAGGTTATTTTTATCTCTACTGCAGGAGCACAACCCTCTCTTATCTGCCGGAGACAGACGGAGGATTTGGCCTACACTCCCCGCGCTGGCCAGACGGGTTGGGGAGGCCTGATTGATGTTTTATAATGTATTCCCTTAGTCGCCTTGTACGACATCCACGGGAAGAGTTGGAGTGGTCCTATTCTACTCTACCGGAAACCACTTGGCAAATTATTGCAATATTGATTTTGCTAGACAGTAACGTAGAATCCCAATATAATAATAATGCTCGCGCCCTAGCCCAGAGGGGTAGTCAGAGACAAGTATGTAATATGTAAATTTAAGTAACTAATCTTCTGGGAATCAAAACCACGACCTCCGACGCTCTAGTCTTACGACCAAGCATATATCGTGTATATTAACTTTACATATATTATTATAAGTTGTCTGTCCGTAGCTTATTAAAACGCAACCCAACACTGCCTTGACGTTCGTTACATCCTTAGCACGTCGAGTTACGAACAAAATATTTAGAGTAGGCAATCAAAATAAATTTCGAAGAACTAATATTTCACCTCCTTTTTCATATCGAAGTGGTATTTTCAGCTACTGCCTGTCGTCTTAAGGCCTATATTGAAACAAATGCAATTATAATATTCATATAAGGAATGATAAACGATGCTTTTAAACAATTATAGCTTAAAACTTGATTTTGGTTCACTTATCTTGTTTAACGCTTCTTGATAAGGAGCCGGGTCATTCACCTGTCGTTTGTCTTACAATATAATTGTAGGGTTGTCAAAAATATGTCAATGCTTAGCGAGTAGGGTCGCCATACGTCCGCGATTTTCAGGACATTTAAATTTAATTCTATTTTTTGGAAGGCGAGGGAATTCCATAATTTAATAAATAATATATTGTACAGCAGCGCTCCCCATACTGTCTCGCAAAATTATAACGTATGTAGAGAGGTTGACGTATGTAGACAAGTTGGATCCCCTGTGTGGACTTTCCGAAGTATAACTGCATTTATTGACTGCTCTCAAACGGTGAAGGAAAACATCGTGAGGAAACCAACATTCCAAGGTGTATCTGCTTCATCATCATCATCAGCCTATATACGTCCACTGCTGGACATAGGCCTCCCCAATAGAATACCACTTTTGCTTACATATCCATTGGGGGATTTACTATAATCACCACGCTTGGCAGGCGGATTGTGATCGCAGTAATGATCTTAACATACACAGGAGAACGCTGCTGCCCGTCCCTGGTGCAATCCCTTAGTCGCCTTAACGACACTCACGGGAAAGATAGGGGTGGCCCTATTCTAAACCGGAAACCACACGGCATAATAATTCTCTCAGCTCAGCGAGCTATGGAGAGGGCTATGCTCGGGGTTTCTTTGATTAGCAAGCTGAAGTGGCAGTGGGGGGCCACATCTGTCGCAGAACCGACAGCCGTTGGGGCAAACGAGTTCTGGAGTGGAGACCACGGATTGACACGCGCAGGGTGGGACGCCCCGCCGCCAGATGGACCGACGACCTAAAGAAGGTGGCCTGAAGCGGTTGGATGCGGAGGGCGGAGGACCGGGTGTTCATTGGGGAAGCCTATGTCCAACAGTGGACGTCTAGGGGCTGATATTATGATAATAATTAATTACAACTTTGCTACTCAAGATTTTTATCAATACTTAATTAAAAATATACAAAAAGGGGAATTTTAATTGTACAACTAATTCACTTCAACTGATTTCGCGGACGCCGCGGTTCCCGGCTTAGAATAGGGCCACCCCCAATCGTCCCGTTTGGTGTCATCAAGGCGACTAAGAGACTGCACCAGAGTCTACCGGCGATTGCGATCACCAATCTGCCTGCCAAGCGTGCTGATTATGGCGAGTCCTCCAATGGACAGCCCACCAAAATTGTCATTCTATTGGAGAGGCCTATGTTCAGCAGTGGACGTATTACTACACTCAGAAAAAAATAAGTAGCCCCCTACTTACATAAGGACAAAAATATACCACTATTACGTTAGTAGCCGCCCCAATTATAAATGGTGTCGCCTACAACTGATTCAGTAGCCGGCCACATTACTAAGTAACCACACTACATAATAATGGGGCCGGCTACTGAATCAGTTTCAGGCGACACCATTTATAATGGGGGCAGCTACTTACGTAATAGTGGTATATTTTTATCCTTATGTAAGTAGGAGGGCTACTTATTTTTTTTCTCAGTGTACAGACTACTACATCCAAAAACCGCAACCCTATAATGTTCGTAGTTCCACACCACATGAGTTTTCAGCGTCGTATTGTGTCTAGATAACGGGCGCACCACATGACGCGGTTTCTGTTACATCGCTATTCAATGGAAGGTTTTAGTTCCACATTAATATATTCAACGTGCGAAAAGGTTAAAAATTTACATTTCCTTACAGCTTCTAACACTTAAACGAGATACACATACAATATTGTTTGATAGTTTACGAGACAATTGTCTAAAATTGTCAACTGTTTAGAAAACAAACGCTATTTACGTCTCGGAAACTAAATATATGTACATTGAAGGGAATTTAGCAGCAAAACAAGTTTGTATTACCACCTTAACTTTGCGGTGCACTTCGACACACAATCTTGTTTAATGCTATTTGTGTTGGATATTATAGTTATCCGTTACCGGAAGAAATCAGTATCAACTTATACCATTGAAACTGTAACTCTGTGTATCTGTTTGCCTGATAATTATAAAACTAATGGACCAATTTGTTTATCCGGACGTTACTTGTGGTACATTTAAATAAAGATCGTTACATAAGATTCTTTTAAATTTATTTTTTAGGTACGATTGTTGTTCGTGACAAACGGGGCTTAAATATATTACATAACGCAATATGGAAGAGCGGGCGTTACTGTCCTGTGGAAGTTTTTATGTTAATATCCATCGAACTACAAAAGCATTATGTAGGTACTCTCTTTACGGTTCATTATAATAAATAAAATCGTAAACTTCGCGTGTCTGTACATTGAAGATATTTGTAAAAAAAAATTGGGGGGGGGGGGGGCGGTGTCTAAGGATAAGCAATAGAACACATCTCGATCATTTTTGTCTGTTTGTCTGTTAGTTTGTGCACGCACCATGTGAAAACTACTGAACGGATTTTGATAGACTTTTCACAAAAATATGGGGCTTAACTCGCAGTAACATATAGGCTTTATTTTAAAAAAAAAGTTATGGACATTTTTAGTTTTCAAATACAACGAATTATAATTTTAATGTTCAAAGAGAGAGCGGGAAGTGGGAAGGGGAGCGGATTTTGTAGTCGTCGGAGCCGTGGACACAGCTAGTATGAAATATTGGGATATGAGTTCGGCGTCTTACTATCGTAGTTGACGCTAAACACTTCAGAATATGTCACGTGACCAGTTAGACAGAACAAAAAGACTTTTTTACTTTGACTGATACTCTAAGACTCCGACTCGACTCCCCAACCCGTCTGGCCAGCGCGGGGAGTGTAGGCCAAATCCTCCGTCTGTCTCCGGCAGATGAGAGAGGGTTGTGCTCCTGCAGTGGAGACAAAAATAACCTGATGATGATGATACTCTCCGAAACGCGTACTGAGTAGGCCCTAGTATGTGGGGGCAGAGTTCAAGGTTTAAGTTACGTCACCATTTCAAAACTGCCAGAAATAACTTCTGCGTATTAAAGCTCTAACAAAGTAACTGCATACCACTGCAGTACTTATGCACATAAAGTCTACAATATTTTTTTTTATTTTTATATTTATTTATTTAATTTCACAGCACAAGACAATTTACAACATAAAATACAAGAAAATTTTTGGTAGTGCCAATTACGAAATTAAAACATTAAAATTTTATAAATACAAAACCAATATACATGAAAAGCTTCAATACAAAACACAAAAAATGTGAGTGACGTGCGTGTGTGTGTGTGTGTGGTTTGATTTGTGGATTTGTAAAAAGAGTGAATGCAAATTGAAAAATGGTTACAATGACTTCTTTACTTCCTTTATATATTGGGTGCGTTTGAGGAAAAATATATCCGCCGTTGGGAGATGCTGCTCATGGAAATCTATGCTACGATTTAAGGGCGAGTTGGAGGCGTAGTTGGCGCGCTCTGACGCGGCGGCAAGGAGAGCTACTGTACCAGGCAACACCGGACACTGTGGAGTGGGTGGCAGAAGAAGATGCAGAGGTAGATGTTAGGCCCTTACCTGCTCACGTCAAAAGATCTTATTGTGCTAAAATAAAGGTCTTTGAATTGTCGAACATACAAAAAAACCTAGTCGCTATTCTATCAATGTATTACAAGGTAACACAGGTTTTCGTCACAGCTTAATGGCGAGTGGGCGATGTCTGTCTATACGTCACGTCGTGACTTCTAATTAGGTTCCGTTACTAGCTTATTCCTGCGACTCTGGCCGCGTGGAAAGCAAATAACGCGTTGAAGTCTGGTGGGAGGATTCTAGTGCCTTTCAACGTCTAGGTCATACAGGCCGATTTACGTGGGAGGTGACCGGTACTTGCTCAGGTGCTCTTTGTCGGAGCACCCGGCTTAATCTTGATCCCCTTCCAAATAAAAGGTGCCTAGTGGAGGATCTCTGTGAATGGTCACATCCCTCTCATCTACTGGCATCATCATATAAACCCTTGGACGTCCACTGCTGGACGTAGGACTTCCCCAATCTACCGCCTCGTTGGCTTAATGGCTTCGTCATTTAATTTCAGTGCTGAGGATCGGTTCCCACTGAGGACAGACTTTCACCCACTTAGGTTTCGTTAATTACGCTTATTCCCGCAGGAATGAGATGATTTTTTCAGGATAAAAACTATCATATGTCCTATTCCAGGACCTAACCAAGTGTGGGAGTGGGGTAGGCAGCGAGAGTGGGATTGGGAGCGGATTCTGTAGTCCACGCGAGCGGAGCCGCGGGCACAGCTAATATAACTATAAAACACAACTGTAACTAACATATATAACCTATTCTAGACAGTTCGTCATCTAAAATTTATCTCTAGATCACCTCATGTTTGAAGTCACCAAAAATATATTGTTAAAGCAGTTTCAAACTATATGAAACCACAAAGTGTTCAGACTCAGTGACAAAAAGTTAACAAAATCGCTTTGTAAAGTCCACGAGACGGAACACGAGCCAGGAATTCACTGAAACAAAGTAAAACAAAGTAGAAAACAACTTTCGTGTCAGTTATTCTGTTAGTTTATAGACAAGACATTCTCCATTGAATTTCCACTGTGTTTTCCTTTAAAAAAATATAGAAGGTGGAAGAAACAGTTTAGATACTTTACGGTACTTCCATTAACCACATGCCCATATGGGGGGGGAGGGGGTAGGGGGGAATTCCATTAACCACATGCCTATATAGGGGGGGAGGTAGGGTGACTTCCATTAACCACAAGCCCATATAGGGGCGGAGGGGGTAGGGGGGGACTTCCATTAACCACATGCCCATATAAGGGGGGAGGGGGGACTTCCTTTAACCACATGCCCATATAGGGGGGAGGGGGGATTTCCATTAACCACATGCCCATTTAAGGGGGGGGGGATTGTTCGGAAGATCATTGAAATAGCCGAAAGGATTAGCAGGTTTGAACTGGCAATGGAGGAGCGACACTTGTCGCTGAACCGACGAGTTCTGGAGTGGAGACTGCAGACCTGAGGAAGGTGGCTGGATACGGAGGGCGGAGGACCGGGTGTGGTGGCGTTCAGTGGTTACATATATATATAACACTTGTCTAATCCCAATTTAGGATTTTCTCCATTGCTATGGGAATTAAACAATCATTGGATAATCCCACTAATATTATAAATGCGAAAGTTTGGATGTTTGTTACTCAATCACGCTTCAACCACTGGATGGATCGGGATAAAACTTGGCACACATATAGGTTAGGTCCTGGAATAGGACATAGGATAGTTTTTATACTGAAAAACATCCCATTCCTACGGGAAATACATAATAATTTGTGATGTTAAGTTGTCCACGCGGACGAAGTCGCGGGCAACAGCTAGTACCATATATAATTGACACCTATTTTCCACCAAAAGGTCAATCGACCAAACACTTGACTGAGTTAAGGGTCGCTTTATGCTTTGCTTAACCGTGTCAAAGGGCTCATTTGGGTCAAACAACCTTAAGGTAAGTGTCAACGACCTGTATGACGATTGCGATAATTGAAGTAGCCAAAGGAAGCGGTAATCGTGGACAAAGTCTTGGCTCCGGAGACTCCGGACAGATGGGACAGAGCAGAGGTGTTTGTTTTGGAGACCGGTCAGGAAGATTCTAGTGCAGAATTCGTATAATTGTATAATAATATATATGTCAACATTCACACCAATTATCCAGTCCCAAACTAGGCAGAGCCTGTGGTATGGTTACTGGATAACGTATACACATACTTAAATAAATATATAAACGTCCAAGACTTGGGTACAAACATTCATGTTCATCATACGAACATTTGCCCCTTGCGGGATTCGAACCCGCGACCTCCGGCGTGGCAGTCCGAGAGCTACCCGTTCCGCCACGGAGGTCGTCATTGTGTGTTTGTTTGTATGTAATTCTTTATTGTACCAAAATTACTTACATACACACATAATGCTAGAATATGGCAGAATATTTTACATCTGAAACTAATTGCGTTGAAATCATAGACGTAGTAATATTTAGTATCTCTTTAACGGAACCTATATGTGTGCCAAGTTTCATCACGATCCGTCCAGTGGTTAAAGCGTGATTGTGTAACAAACATCCAAACATCCAAATATCCAAACTTTCGCATTTATAGTATTAGTCCGCCCATACAAACAAATGTTAC
This sequence comes from Esperia sulphurella, assembly GCA_947086405.1. NCBI lineage: Eukaryota > Metazoa > Arthropoda > Insecta > Lepidoptera > Oecophoridae > Esperia > Esperia sulphurella. The sequence continues at coordinate 9,207,472 of OX352282.1, forward strand.
ATACATACATAATGCTCACGCCTTGGCCCAGAGGGGTAGGCAGGGACGATGTATCGCCACTTATCCTGACACACCTCACCAGCCTCACTAACATCCATCACCCTTCTCATGCTCCTCTTTTCATTCCTCTCAGTGCGGACCCAAGCCTTTTTGAGGACGATCTCTATGTACTACTAGATGGAGCGTTCCAAACAATCGCTCTGTTCCACGCAAGTAGCCACAACTCTTTCACATTCACAATGAAACTTGTGCAGTTACTACGCAGAACATTTAATTATTACTAAATATTGACGATACGGTTAAATAATGTCAATATTTAGTAAATAATTAAAAGTTCTTAGTAGTAACTGCATAAGTATCAAAGTGAATATGAAAGAGTTGTGGCTACTTGCGTGGAACAGAGCGATTGTTTGGAACGCTCTAGTAGTACATAGAGGTCGTTGCGTCCACCCCTTAATTTTAGGTTAATGTAATAAATAATTTTATCTAATTTACTTATTTCATTAATATATGTACAATAATGATAATAACAGTCGTCTACTAGTGGGAACCATAGCCTAGTACTGCGATGGACAAAGAATGCCCAGGTGTTGATTCTATACTCTCCAAAGAGAATATTGGTTATGTTCTAAAACATATTAGACGTTCCCCGAGTTATGTATGACTTAGTTGGGATAAGTTACGACTAAGTTCCGAGCAAGCAGTTTGTCTGTCTGTCCTCCATAACTTGGTAACAGCTCAAAGTGCCTGAACCTTGCATCGGAAACTGATAACTTGAAAACAACTTAGACTATACCATTTATTTATAAGTATGTATGTATATAGAGTAGTTTGCAGCATTGTATGCTAGCTGAATGAGAAGAACCGAAGATCGGGTTCAATGGCGCATCTTGGGAGAGGCCTTCATCATCAGCTGTGCCCGCGACTATTCACGCTCTGACTTCTGACTCCCCCACCGCCCTCTCTTTGCCCTCCCACTCACTCTTCTTCCGTTTCCTTCCCTCTCACTTCCCTTCCCCTGAACTCCCTCCTAAACCCTCTCTCCTTTGCCACACCTTTCCCCTTCCACACCCCTCACCCTTCACTTCCCTCCCCCCTTTCCTCCCAGTAGGTCATTGCTAAATGCTGACTGTCATGTTTACAGGTCACGTTTGAAATGTTCGTAACAAAATTCTTAGAGCTAATTTTTAAACACTTTATATAACGGTACGGAATCCTCATGAGACTAGTCCTACTCGCGCTTTTCCATCTTTTTTGATCCTTTATTACCAACTCGCGTGGACTACAGAATTAAATCAAGTTGAAAATCCCTTCGTCCTAATATTTCCGCTGCCCCTTCCCCCTCCCGCTCCCGCTTACCATCGTCGCTGCATATGACTCTACCATCCCAATCCAAATTCAGCCGAGCATTACTTTGTTGCATACCAATGTATGTGAGTTTTTGAAAACTAAACATTCGCATAACTTTGGATTGAGTACACCGATTGCAATAACGTAAAGCCTATATGTTACTTTGAATCAAGACCCATGTTTCCTGAAAATTCCATTAGAAATGGTTTAATAGTTTTTACGTGATGCGTGCACAAACAAACAGATAAACATACAAAATTAAAAAAAAATATCTTAATGTCTTCTATTACTTATCCTTAGACCCCCACTTTTTATGCAAACATATTAGCAAGACCCGCAAAATATACGTTTTTATTTATTAGATTCCAATTTTTACGATTCCATATCTACACTTCATATTATAAAGAGGAAAGATTTGTATGTTTGTAACGAATAAACTCAAAACTACTGGACCGATTACTAAAATTCTTTCACCATTAGAATGCTACATTATCTCTGAGTAACATAGGTTATATTTATGACTATAAAAATTAGGGATCCCTACTAAAACTTCAATAGTGTAAATTTTTTTGCCATAAAATGTCGTTCATCGCATGCGCTGCAGAAACGAGGGGGAAGAGGGACGAGAATTTTAAGAGTTTCAACTTATTAAGCGTTATAAAACAACAATCAGGCCTCCCCAACCCTGCTGACCAGCGCGGGGAGTGTAGGCCAAATCCTCCGTCTGTCTCCGGCAGATGAGAGAGGGTTGTGCTCCTGCAGTGGAGACAACAATAACCTGATATTTTATATTTATTTATTCAGGATAACAACAGCTGTATTCTAAAATTAATTCTAACTTAAATTTACTACACATAAAGCTTATTATAGTTATCCACGTTTTATAGTAATCGAGTGGGATAATGCTAGGTCACTGTAAACAATATTAGTATCTAAATGGCAATAAGCAAAACATAATATTATACTGGGTCATCAGATAAATAAATAAATAAATGATGATGAAGTTTCAACTTTAATACTGTAGTCCACGCGAGCCGAGCCGAGGGCACAGCTAGTTCAAGATGAAACAAATGACATGTCACTGATAATATTATTAAGATAGAAATAAATATGTCTTCTTCGATTTTTTTTTTATTAGGAAAGCTAACAGCTATTTTCACAAAATGTTACAATGTATAGATAAATATACGCCAATAACAAGCTTCCACATATAGGAAGTTGTATACACTGAACGGAGTAACAAAAATAGAAAAAAAAACAGAATACATGAAAAAACAAAAAACATGAAAACTACAACTAAAGAGTGCTTAGATATTAAACCAAAAATGGCTGAATGTGCGATCGATCAGTTAATAATAAATTGGTTAGAGATACTTTAATGCTATGGGATTTGTTGAAAAATATGTCGATGCGCTTGTTGTCATTTAACATATTAAATAGTTTGCAAGTCTGGGAATGAAACTATTAGTTCTATAATTAGTATGACCAAATGGGATGTCAAGTAATAAGTTGCTACGCAGTTTTCTAGCTGGGGTCCTTAGACCAATCTTGCTGAGGAGCTCCGGACAGTCTAACTTGCTCTGAAGAATATTTGCTTATAGGCATACGTCGGCAATACGTACGTGATACCAGAATGCTCGATTATGATGGCGATATTGCGAGAAGGTTCTAGGGTGGTCTACATTTCAAATTGGTCGAGTGTACCTGACATTTTGGCAAATGGTGATACTCTACATTGACTCGCGTTTGGGAGCGAAGTGTCGCCATTGTCGAGACGATTACTCTCTTTTGTTTAGTAAGAACGAGTCAGTAAAGATAGCTTGTGTCGATAAGAGCGTATTTATCTGGTGTTTGTTCTTGTACGTACTAGGTTGTACCTCCGACTTTGTCTGCATGATCAAACCAGAGCTCGAAAACCAGTTAAAATAAATCTAAAATTCGATAAACGGTTTTTTAGTTAACCGGTTAATAAAAAGAAAATATCTCATGTAACGGTAAGTTCAACCGGTTTAAACGTAGACGCGACTACGAAAGCTCGGAAACCAGTTAAAATTAATCTGAAAATCGATATACGGTTTCTTTATGTTAACCGGTTGTTCGGAACGAACTAAAGTTGAAGATTTTATAATCTGTATTGTATTTTAACGGTTCATTCATTCTATCCCTTTTACAACATCGTTCGTGTGGGACACACGTCAATTATAAGTTTAATTTAAAATATGCGTGAAACTGTCGAAATATCATTTTATGACGACCTCCGTGGCGGACCGGGTAGCTCTCGGACTGCCACGCCGGAGGTTGCTGGTTCGAATCCCGCTAAGGGGCAAATGTTCGTATGATGAATATGAATGTTTGTACCCAAGTCTTGGATGTTTATACATTTATTTAAGTATGTGTATCCGTTATCTAGTAACCATAGCACAGGCTCTGCCTAGTTTGGGACTGGATAATTGGAGTGAATGTCTGACATATTTATTTTATTTTTATTTATTTATGTTTTATCACAACATAAAATGGTGCCGAAACCCGGTTAATAAAAAGAAAGTATCTCATGTCACGGTAAGTTAAACCGGTTTAAACGTAGACGCGACTTATGTTATCGTAATTCGGAGTGAACGATCCGCCACTACCCTTCGCTCGCTCAGGGATGACCCCAAGCGATGGCAGAGGCGGCGACAGTCAGACCGTTTGTTCGGCAAAATGTGAGTACCATCGCCTGGTCCATTCCTGCGAGTAGTAGAGAGTAAAACGTTACATTCTTATGTAAGTTTCCTGGTGCCTAACGTTAATTATTTAATCTAAATAGTCAAACGATGTCTATTGAATATGAAATGTACCTAGGTATAAATTATCATAACTTAGGCTGATTAACCGAATAACTATTAAACGGTCAATTTAAAGCCGATTAACCGGTTCTTATTATGAATATTATTTTAAAACTGGCGCAAAAACGTACCGGTCTCAAAAAAATAACTATTAAAATTACCAATTAACGATTGTTGGTCTTTACGTTTCTTTTTTGATTAGTAATCAATTTCCAACATAATAATATATACCGGTTAATCGGTGACTACGAATAATTGTAGGCTGATTTTCGACCTAACGGAGTTATCGTTAATGATCGGTATATACCTGCATTATATTAATTGTCCCATCTATAGCAAGAAGTCGAATTGTTGAACTGTCAGTCGCTGACATTGAAGTGGGGTCAGTGTACTTTTATGCAGATATAGTAGGCACGTACGCTCGGGCGAAGTCACGGGTAACATCTAGTCTCGATATAATAACATGATACCCAGGAATCGAGTTCTTCCTAAAACACAATGTATCGCGTCGGTAATGTGTGTAAATCGTCTACATCAGACCAAATGTCTTGCCGTTCGGTACTACCAACCGATGGGTCACTCCCGTTTGCACCTTAAATATATTTCTTACATATTACATATATATTTTTATTGCCGTATGGGATCCGGTAGAGTAGAATAGGATCACTCCAACTCTTCCTGTGGATATCGTACAAGGCGACTGAGGGAATACATTATAAAACATCAATCAGGCCTCCCCAACCCGTCTGGCCAGCGCGGGGAGTATAGGACAAATGCTCCGTCTGTCTCCGGCAGATAAGAGAGGGTTGTGCTCCTGCAGTGGAGACAAAAATAACCTGATGATGATGATGATGATATATTTTTATATATAAGATGTCATGTGACTTGCAGCGTTTTGATAAAAGTGTAACAAAGATATCTCAGTATTTCATCACGCATGACATTCAATTGTTTACAATCGAATTGTCTTTTAACAGCCTACTCGCCAAGCATCTTCTGTACTGTACCAAAAAATACTAAATATTACTAAAAAGTTACCGGCGCCAAGAGATCAACGCCATAAGTTAGAAAGAGAAACATTTATGCTGTTGACATATACGTTGTCCCTCTCTCTATCGACTATCTACGCATACACATAAACGTGTAAAGACAGGCTGGTGTTCCTGAAGTAGTAGTAGCTAATTAAATCCGCTCGCTTGTATAGAGTGCCAGAAGTGTTAAACTTACCAATCCTTTCGACGATTCTCATTCGGATTAGAACCTACATTGGAAGATTCAGTAAAATACCGCTGGAAGAATTTGACAGTTATATAATAGCAGCTTTTCAATTGGAAGAATGACATTAGTTATTTTGTCGTTTGCGTAGGTATATTTTTATCCTGGTCCAAATTGAACGAATTCGCCGCGAACCACACGCGAGTCGAGAGTCAAGCGTAATGCATGTGGACTGCGTGCGTATGGATTCGCGCGAACCGGTTCGAGGCGCCCAGTATCTGGGCAACGTGCGTATAGATTCGCGTGAACCGGTTCGCGGCGAATTCACCTCCTTCCGGACAAGGCCTTAATGAGAATATGCCGGGCGAAGTAGGCGCGCCCCACATAAGGGCGTCGTTAATATAATGTTTTCCATTTTCCGTGAACTCCCGCAGACCTGGGCACGTCTCCGCGTAGACCCGGCACAGTTATGTAGATTTGTTGCAACCATAAATATAACACTGAAAACAAAGAGGCCTTTCATATATTTAATCTGAAAGGGTAATGTAGAAGCGAATAATATTTTTACGTTTTCTGACCTATGGTCAGTCGGATGTCGAGAAAATTTCAGAGATACCAAACAAGAGCCTAAAACTTGGACTGAAGTATTTCTAATGTACCACTCCCCTGACACTTCATACAACCGAACACGACAGCCCCTCCACCTCCTATAGCCTTTTAACATCCTGGTCACGTGGGCCGAAACACGGGGGTGGTGCTCGGTACTTGCTCAGGGGCTCTTTACCGGACACCCTGCTTGATCCCCTTACAAATAAGCTCTCTTTTTTTAATGAAGAAATAATAGATAGGCTGCTCCTCTCCCGACTCCTTCATCTTAGGATTTAGGCATTTAGTTCTTCCCGCTCCAAGCGTCTTCGGGTTTTGTGCCACCCGTGGGCGAACCCCCGAAGCCTGCGGAAGTTCGCCTCTGAACCTACAAGATCGCAGTAGTAGACCGAGCCTTCTTCTCGCTCGCCATCCATCATCCACACAAGCGAACAGATATAATCACCTACTACTATTATAGGCGGTAAACTATCGAGAGAGGGACAACGCTATACGTGGACACATAAGTGCTTCTCTTTCTAAACGGCTGCCGTCCTTTATTTAGCGGGTGACGTTAAACTGTCAGGATAATGTGAGTGTGGCTTCTTTACGTATATTTCATTCCAGATTAATAGTCCTATGAAAACAAACGCATTTGCGTCTCGAAAACAAAATACACAATAGATGGTGTTCCTAAGTGGACCGCAAAGTTTACTTGGTAATACAAACCTATTTTTGCTGCTGGTGACCCTTTCATGTATATGTTACCGAGACGTAAATAGCGTTGGTTTTCATAGGACTATTAATCTGGAATGAAATATAGTCATATCAGCCCTTAGATGTCCACTGCTGGACATAGGCCTTTCCCAATGAACGCCACCACACCCGGTCCTCCGCCCTCCGCATCCAGCCGCTTCCGGCCATCTTCTTCAGGTCGTCTGTCCCACCCTGCGAGTGCCGAACCGCGGTCTCCACTCCAGAACCTTTCTGCCCCAACGGCCGTCGGTTCTGCGACATATGTGACCCGCCTACTGCCACTTCAGTTTACTAATTCTTTCGGTTATGTCGGTCACCCTCGTTCTTCGTCGGATTTCTTCATTACGAATCATATCCTTCAAAGAAACCCCGAGCATAGCCCTCTCCATAGCAAGCTGAGCGACTTGACACTTGTGTATCAGGCCCGCCGTCAGTGTGCACGTCTTTGCGCTGTAGGTCATGACAGGCAGGACGCACTGATTAAAGACTTTTAGTAGTAAGTATTTAATATTCATACATTATAAAACATCAATCAGGCCTCCCCAACCCGTCTGGCCAGCGTGGGGAGTGTAGGCCAAATCCTCCGTCTGTCTCCGGCAGATGAGAGAGGGTTGTGCTCCTTTTTTTACATTCACTGGTAATATTGCCGTGTCTACGAGAACGAAGCATGCCTTGTCTGCTACCACTATCGGCAAATGTGTCCCAATCAGAAATATACTTTGATTTTCAAAACGCTCGTGAATCGTATATCGGTGCTTTTGCCTACTCTACTGTTCTATTTTATTGTTATAGTAGAGTGTGGGGAATATAGCTCCCAGTGGAAACGTTATGTTTACTTATTTAGTACTAGCTGTTGCCCGCGACTTCTTCCGCGTGGCCAACTTAACATCACAAATTATTATGCATTTCCCGTAGGAATGGGATACTTTTTCGCCATAAAAACTATCCTATGTCCTATTCCAGGACCTAACATCTATGTGTGCCAAGTTTCATGACGATCCGTCCAGTGGTTGAAGCGTGATTGAGTAACAAACAAAACTTTCGCATTTATAATATTAGTAGGATGTAAAGTTTTGGGTATATTTGCCGAAACACAGTTTTTCTCTGCTATCTATAACTGCCCTACTCCATAAGCATTTTTGTTAATATACATAGAATTAAAACACCATTTTGTACTTTCTAACGGGGCACGTGACATATTTGGAGTTGTGACCAAACCACATATCCATCATGTCAGCCTTTAGACGTCCACTGCTGGACATAGGCCTTCCCCAATGAACGCCACCACACCCGGTCCTCCGCCCACATATTACTTAGTAGCTACTACGTAACAAATACATCATACGCGCCATAAGAGCGACTGCACGGATGCAGCAAGACGAGGCGGCAAAAGGACATTTTATTGCCCTAAGCATAATGACGTTGGCAAGCCTGCTAATCCTCCAAGAGGCTTAGTAGGAGCTTGGTGACTGTCACGCATACTCCACCCGGCACGTGAACAGACTTCGCCCCATTACCCACACCCTGGCAACCTGCGAGAAGACGATACGAGTAATGGGTCCCATGGTGTACAACCAGCTCTCCGAGTCTACGTATTTTCAAAAGAAGACTGTGCGCCTGGCTTGTCAGGCAATCATTTTATTGCTATGAGGAGTTATTTCAGAACTCATTGACTAAATTATATCCAATTTTAGGAATTTTATTTGACACTGCAGGAGCACAACCCTCTCTCATCTGCCGGAGACAGGCGGAGGATTTGGCTACACTCCCCGCGCTGGCCAGACGGATTGGGGAGGCCTGATTGATGTTTTATAATGTATTCCCTCAGTCGCCTTGTACGACATCCACGGGAAGAGTTGGAGTGGTCCTATTCTACTCTACCGGAAACCACACGGCAATAAAGTATGTATATGTCCATCACAAGGACTGATAGAGTTTTATAATTATATTAGTAAAGGTATTTTGTTACGGCTTTGATGGAAATATTTTGTATGTGTATGTGTTAAAGAAGTATTAACAGTGTACTTGTAAGGAAATCAAACAATAGCTAGCGACATAATCGGAGTCAGCTCCCGCGCTGTTACTTATAGACTAGGAGCTTGAGGAACACTTATATTAATCAAGAGAAAACCGTTAAAAATTAACCAAACGGTTTTCTAGAATCCTATGATTAATGAATTTTGGTGAAGATACTGTATGAAATTTCATAGGATTCTAAACCAGTCTTTAAAACAGTTTTTTGCTTGCTACGCATTCGTGAATAGTACGTCAATAAGTGTTTTGGCAAGTTTTTGAAAATTATCAAGGAGGGGTCGAAGTGGTTTTCTAGAATTCTATGAAAAGTACTAGAGTTTCTTCGCCAATTAAAGAATTAGAATTTATCAATCGTAAAACCCCAGTTTGACCTCTTTTGTAAATGTCCACGAATGTGTTTAGATGTAAACATAATTGGTTTGACTAAAATTTACATTTACTGAAATTGATTTTGCGCCATGTTTGAGATGTATGCCTATATCTTTATAGGAGTACATATTAATAGACTATTGATTTCATTGATTTCATCATCATCAGGTTATTTTTGTCTCCACTGCAGGAGCACAACCCTCTCTCATCTGCCAGAGACAGACGGAGGATTTGGCCTACACTCCCCGCGCTGGCCAGACGGGTTGGGGAGGCCTGATTGATGTTTTATAATGTATTCCCTCAGTCGCCTTGTACGACATCCACGGGAAGAGTTGGAGTGGTCCTATTCTACTCTACCGGAAACCACACGGCAATTGATTGATTTAATAACAAAGAACATCATCATCATCATTATCAGTCCTGAGATGAACTTCCCCAATAAACGCCACCACCCCCGTTCCCTCACCGTCCGCAGCCAGCCGCTTCCGGCTACTTCTTCAGATAGAAATAGTAAGACTGCCGGGAACTAAAGACCCCACAATTGCCCTGGGCAGAAATGTTGGCCATCGCAGTACTAGGCCTCGCACCGCCTACCATAAGATACGTCTACTTTAAACTTCTGTATACTTACTCGTACTAATATTACTTATTAAAAAAACAGGAGATAACTGGTAATTTAATTTAATTTATTGTCAATATCATATGCACCCTAACAGAAACAATCCATAATAGTACAAAGTCAAATACAAACATTAAAAATATTAATAATCAAAGAAAATATTATATACATTAGATAAAATTACAATTACAAAGTAAAAAAAACTCGTACTTATTAAAAAAACAGGAAATAACTGGTAAGAATATCTGAACAAATAATTGTAGTCAAGCTCCCGGCCTACCTCACTAAACTACCGTGACGAATATTAGTCCGGGAGCACGCACCATAAAACCTGCTGTTAAGGAAGTCGAGAGCAATCACAGGCATTGATTGATTTATATGGTATTAAATGGTGATAAGGATGTTTAGAAATGCCTGTGGGTTTTTATCGGTGGTCGTTGGTTTGTATTGTTACAAGTTAGGTATTAGGTGGTTAATAACAGTAAATTCCCGTGCGTTTCTACTAGTTCATATTGATAAAAAACCGGTCTAGTGTGAGTCATACTCGTGCACCGAGGGTTTATTTTAAAAGGGAACGTTATTAGCAGGTAATTTTAGGATGGCATTACTAATTTTGTCTGTGCTATTTAGAGATCGTGTCATTTTTCCTGTAATCCCTCCTACTAATATTATAAACGCGAAAGTTTGTAAGTATGGATGGATGTTTGTTACTCTTTCACGTAAAAACTACTGAATGGACTTTATTGAAACTTTACAATAATATAGCTTATACATCAGAATAACACATAGCCTACAATTTATAAAGATATTGTGTGAATTGTCCAAAATATCAAGCAAGTAGAAAAAATCTACCATCTGCGAGCTATTCTGGCGTGCGATGTCAAAACCGCTAGAGTTACACATCCTACTAACATTATAAATGCGAAAGTTTGGAAATTTGGATGTTTGGATGTTTGTTACTCAATCACGCTTCAACCACTGGACGGATCGGGATGAAACTTGGCACACATATAGGTTATATCCTGAAATAGGACATAGGATAGTTTTTATCTCGAAAAAACATCTCATTCCTACGGGAAAGTCATAATAATTTGTGATATTAAGTTGTCCACGCTGACGAAGTCGCGGGCAACAGCTAGTATTCATATATCGGAGGGCCGGGTTCATTGGGGAAGGTCTATGTCCAGCAGTCTAAGGGCTGATATAAAGTAGTCAAACGGCACCGGAAGAAGGAAAAAGACTTAAACATTTAACAATGCATTCAGTTTAAGAACAGCTCTCAAAAATCATAACCACCTAACTGCGTTTCAGTTTGCCATAGCTTACACAGTCTCTCTGTCTTAAATTCCCAGGAATTCTAGTTTCTACTGTAGGTAGTCGGAATATTTAGAGACTAACACTATCAGAGCGTTAAGGGTTCTTTCACAGTGGCGCGGTGTACGGCGCAACACGGCACGGAGCGACATGACATCGGCCGAGACAAAAATAAATACGGTGGCAGCGCGGATTTCACGCTGACAACTGATAATCATCTTTAAATGTGTACAAATAAAGTGTGAGCGCGAGCATACGCTGCAATCTTCTATATACATTTAACTCCTGCATTTAATTTTGAACTTTATTCTAACTTCATTAAAAGTGATTATTAATATTCAGCGAAAAATTCAGCGCTGCACTCAGCTAGGTCTGCGCTAACAGTTACAAAAATGAATAAAATTGAGTACAAACGCGGTCGTGTTACTTTGTATAAAGAAATCTTATTTTTTATCATGAAATTTATCAACAATTTAATAAATGACAGAGCATATATTTATTATAAGTCACAATATTATTTAAAAATCAAATACAAAACGAGAAACATAACAATACAACACTACAATAAAAAAAAGTGTATTTGTTTTGTTCTTCATGATTTGTGCAATGAAGTAGATCAAAAGGGATTTGACCTTAATTTGAAGTACCTCTATCATGCCGCGCTGTGTACCACATCAGTGCGAGCACAGCTTCAAGACGCATGCATTCTCAACCCGCTGCAAGGAGCGCGAATGCACCTAACATAAAGCGACTTTAGCGTTTTAATTATTCACAAGACAAAGTTATTTGACAACCTCCCGGACTATAAGCGAATTCGGTAGACCTTAGTACTAACTACTTAAATTGAAATTACACGAATTAACTCCACTAGAGTTCATCATCATCAGGTTATTTTTGTCTCCACTGCAGGAGCACAACCCTCCCTCATCTGCCGGAGACAGACGGAGGATTTGGCCTACACTCCCCGCGCTGGCCAGACGGGTTGGGGAGGCTGATTGACGTTTTATAATGTATTCCTTTAGTCGCCTTGTACGATATCCACGGGAAGAGTTGGAGTGGTCCTATTCTACTCTACCGGAAACCACACATCATTGAGTACTAAATATGACTACGTTAAGAAGCGACAGTCGCCTCCCTTGACAGTTTAAAGTTGTACAGCTGGCAGTACCCACTACTGAGCTGTCGGGCTGTCGTCGCGCTAAGAGATAGAAGCTATAAGTTAGAAAGAGAAGCACTTTACGGTTGACCTTATCGTTTTCCCTCTCCTATTGAGCTGGATGCATCAGCCAGCCCTACTTTATTTACGCACACACACGTGCCATTAACTATTTGTGCTTGTATGGAGTGCCGGGGGGGGAGGGGGGGGGACCATGCAGTAGGGTCGCCGCTCTTGGTTAGTGGCTTAGTAAGAGGGCTAGGGGGCCTGAGTTCAATATCCTACTGGTAGTTGGTTAAAATAAAAAGTGTTTGAAAAGTGAGTTCTAACATGTGCTTGAAATGAAGCTTTTTATAATAAACAAAATGGGCCCTATGGTTCCCGGCTTAGAATAGGGCACCAGGGACGACAACAGCGTTCTATTGTCTATATTAAGACTATACTCTTCGGTCTTGTACCTTCGGCAGAGTGATCCGTGTTGCTTTAAACCTCCAAGTGCCATAGACATACGAGTAGTTCTATGACAGACGTAGCCTAGACGTAGCTTGTCGATTCTCCACGTCCCTAGCTCTTTAACTTTAATAACAGTATTCAATTACTAAAAATAAATTACACATCGTAATAACCGCGATAGTATCGTATTGTTACGCAACATGTAATTAAAGCGGTCATTCCGATAATTGCCGCGTATCCGCACTTTCCCAGTGGCATGCTGTGGAGCGTGGTGAAGCTGGGAACTTGACGGAATGACCGAGTCATTGTTTTATATGTGAGATTTGCGGGGTCACAGGTCGCGATGTAGTGGAAGCTAAGATATGTAAATCCTACTAATATTATAAACGCGAAAGTTTGTAAGTATGGATGGATGTTTGTTACTCTTTCACGTAAAAACTACTGAATGGATTTTAAAGAAACTTTACAATAATATAGCTTATACATCAGAATAACACATAGGCTACATTTATAAAGATATTGTGTGACCTGTCCAAAATATCAAGTAAGTAGGAAAAAATCTACCGTCTGCGAGCTATTCTGGCGTGCGCTGCCAAAACCGCTAGAGTTACACATATGTAATGTATGGTGGAAATGTTTATCTTCAATAGTCCTACAAAAAAGCCCGCCACAGTATATATCTATATCTTATGTGTAAGGACACATAAGGATATTTTGATGTTTGTTACTCAATCACGTTTCAAACACTGGACGGATCGGAATGAAACTTGGTACACATATATGTTAGGTCCTGGAATAGGACAGAGGATAGTTTTTATCCCGAAAAACATCCCATTCCTACGGGAAATACATAATGTATATGTATGTAAATACATCATGTACAGACATAGACCAGTTACAGTTTTATTATAAGTATAGATATTAGTGGAAAGTGGGGAAACTCTTTCCTATAGTATATCTGTTGCACCTATAACAATAAATAAGATTATTTTAATACGGCCTAGGCTGCATTATAAGTATAGCTTCGCTATATTCCCCCACTGTGCGTCAGGCTCTACAATTTTCTATTGTAAACCGACTTTTGTTTTGACATGGGAACCGTGTTGTAATGATCAATTGGCAGCGATTCCTTTCATTTGTGAAACAATAACCTCGTATTTATCGTTCCACTTCGACTACAGAAACGATTCCGACGTTTTTTAGTCTAGTTCCGCCATTCATCATTATCAAGTTATTTTTGTCTCCACTGCAGGAGCACAACCCTCTCTCATCTGCCGGAGACATTCCCGCCTCCTCACCATTCTCCCCCCGCAACTCCTCTAAGCGAGGATCAACGGAGGTAACTGCAAAGACACCTACCAGTGAAGGTAGGGCAAGTCCCAGGTCATGAATTTACGCTACCTTGGGCCCCAGACAAATTTTATTAAAGAAGTAAAGAGTCAAAGTAGGAAGAGACAGTTCTGCCGGAGAAAGACGGAGGATTTGGCCTACACTCTCCGCGCTGGCCAGACGGGTTGGGGAGGCCTGATTGATGTTTTATAATGTATTCCCTTAGTCGCCTTGAACGACATCCACGGGAAGAGTTGGAGTGGTCCTATTCTACTCTACCGGAAACCACACGGCAAATTTCGTTCCGCCATTAGAAGTCACGTAAGTCTTAGGACATTAATTGGTTGCAGAATTAAGGACGTCGTTGCGGTTTTGATGTGAACGTTTTGTAATTTTGGCCCTTTAAATAGAGAACCCTACTAATATTATATATGCTACAGTTTGGATGTTTAGATGTTTGTTACTCGATCACGCTTCAACCACTGGACGGATCGGGATGAAACTTGGCACACATATTACATAGGTTAGGTCCAGGAATAGGACATAGGATAGTATTTATCCAGAAAAACATTTCTTTCCTACGGGAAATACATAATAATTTGTGATGTTAAGTTGTCCACGCGGACGAAGTAGCGGGCAACAGCTAGTCTAATAAATAAAAAAGTAAACTTTGCGTGTCTATACATTGAAAATACAAGTGTTTTTTTTTTAATTTGGGGCACGAAAGATAAGTAATATAACAAATTAAGATTTTTTTTGAAATCTTTGTCTGTCGCTGTCTGAACTAATTCTGATGGAGTTTTCAGAAAAAACAACGTAGGACTTGATTTGGAGTAACATATAGTTTTTACTGACTTAGCTTACTCTATCAATAGATATGCGAATTTATAGTTTTCAAAAATTCATTCAGAGAAGTATAATGTTCGCCGGAATTCAGATTGCGATGAGTTAGGACTACGGTGGCGGTGGCAGAGGCAGTTGGAGTGGGGGGAGTGAAGTGAGAGTGGGAGCCGCGGGCACAGCTAGAACTAATTATTACTTTGTAAAGAAACGACATTCGTCTCCCCCTAACATTTTAACGTCCGCAAAATAAAGCACGCCCGGCAGTACACACTACTAGGGCTGCCACCTGACAATTTTAGCTTGTATAACTATGTACCTACAGTATGTTTTTTTAGAAGCAAAACAGAAGCATTATTCGAATTTATTTAAAACACTAACTCCAAGTTCGGAGCAACTTTGCCCATCGCGGAAACTTCTATATGTGAAGATGAACCAGAACTGCCAAAGTTGATCTAACCAGTTTAAAAACTTTGTCCGTACACAAAAAATCGAGTACTGCAGCAATATTGTCAACTGCGTACACTTTCAAACCAAACTACTCGTACAATGTTGATGTAACTTTGAAAGTTAAGCAGGCGAGAATATCCTCAACAAATTCAACAAAAAACGACTTTATTGCTCTACCCATTTTAAGTCTTTTTCTAACTAAACATTGTAAAACGTATTTTGGATATAAACTGTAGAACAGTGGAATGTTAATCTTAACGGTATTCATATAGAGTTGACTTTTGAAAAACTGTACAACAGCGACGTTAAGCCGTTTTTATTTCACTGGAAAGTAAGTTTCACCCGTATTGAAGGTTTTATCAGTTGGCAAAATTGAGTTTTCACTTATTTCCTTAACTTTTTGGTATAAAATATTTAAAATGTTGTTTTCGTAGTGGTAAATGTAAGTTTGTGGGTTCTCTATAGTTTTTCATTCATATTAAAAGTTCTAACGTTTCAGAGTTTCTTTACTGGTTTTATACGTACATATACTCGCATAATTAAAATAATTCCCTGTACCATGGGAATTAGACAAAGATAGGACAATTACTGCGATCACCAATCCGCCTGCCAAGCGTGCTGATTAAGGCAAATCCCCCAATGGACAGCCCACCAAAAGTGTCATTCTATTGGGGAGGCCTATGTCCAGCAGTGGACGTATTTCAGCTGATAATGATGCAAACTCCCTAACATCAAGCCGTTCTATCCACTTTGGGAAAAACTTCGTTCAACTGTGGACTGCCAAATGTGGGCAAAGGCGAACCGTATACATCTGAAGCGTGAGGTTGAAAGATTAGATTAGATTAGATTAGATTTATTTATTTCACTTTTACATCTTAAAAATTCAATTTTACATGTCATTCTAATATGGTAAAAGGGATCGTCATAAAATAAAATAGTGTATAAATTACAATGTCAACAATTCAAATAATGTCATAGTATATAACATACTATCTATGTCAGTATATAATATCAAAATAAAAATTTAAAAATACACTTGGTATTAAGTTATCACAAATTAAATTAAACGTCAGAGGACCCACCAATTTAATTTTTTAGAAAATTCATTTATGGAATAATATTCATTTTCCAACAAAAGGTTAAATGCTGTAGAAATTAAACATAATGCCCATGGACGTGAAGTGATGACCTGAACGTCGTTAATTATCGCTCTGAACTGAACCTAACCGTGTTTAAACTAGTTAAATCTGGGTTTTGGAAGGCGTCTAAAGTTTCTGCCATTACTGGCGTGCTGAGAAAAAAAAATTAAGTCAGTGCCCTGACTGATTTTTTTTCTAGTTTTTTTTTATGTTTTTATAGCACAATAAAAAATATAACATACAGGATCCGAGATGAGGTGATCCGCCAGAGAACTAGTCTTCGACATAGCTCAAAAAGTTACTACGCTGAAGTGGCAGTGGGCTGGTCACATCTGTCGGAGAACCGATTACCGCTGGGGTAAACGAGTTCTCGAGTGGAGACCGCGACTGGGCAAGTGTAGTGTGGGACGGGCCCTGGCTAGATGGAGCGACGATCTGCGTAAGGCGGCTGGCAGAGACTGGATGCGAAAAACCGAGGATCGGGTTCAGTGGCGCACCTTGGGAGAGGCCTATGTCCAACAGTGGACTCTTTCGGGCTGATGATGATGATGAATAAAAAATATACAGACACAATAATTTTGCAGCTTATACATGAAAATGTGTTCGGAAACTTTAAAATAGCTGTTGCCCTCAGATTTCCTAGCGGTTTCCCATGGTAAAAATGAGATAATACAGTCTAATATGCATGTATATCATTATATAGGTCTTCAACAATGGTCCGGTCCTCCGCCCTCCGCATCCAGCCGCTTCCGGCCACCTTCTTTAGGTCTTCGGTCCACCTGCCGCGGCGGGGCGTCTCACCGCGGGTTCTCAACTCATTCGCCCGGTGCGTCGGTTACCTTCATACTTCGTCGGATCTCCTCATTACGAATCATATCCCTCAAACAACCCCCTACACACAGCCCTCACCATAGCTCTTTGAGCGACTTGAAACTTGTGTATCAGGCCCACCGTCAGTGTCCACGTCTCCGCGCCGTAGATCATGACAGGCAGGACGCCCTGATTAAAGACTTTGTTCTTTAAACATTGTGGAATGGGCGACGTGTAGACTTGACACAGTTTTCTCAATGCATTTCATTTATACTGTTTTCTCCAATAATAAAGTTAATAACAAAAAATCTAAAATCTAATACTAACATGTTTACATTTTAAGTTCGTATGAGGCAATTAGATAAAATGGCAGTGTTACCAGCAAACACTGCCTTGTTACACAAAAGCCTATTCTGAAGGATACCTCGCATATATAATAAAATCCCTAAAACGATACGAGATGTAGATGAGATTAATTTATTTAAAAAAAACTCCACGATCTGTTGATAGAAAAATGTTATTATAGTTTGGAAGAATTTCTTGGTGACGGTTCAATTTAAGGTTTCTATTTGTATCTAATTAACACTTAATTTTTTTTGGAACTTTGTTTTTAAATGCATGCCTTACTGCGACACAATGTTGTGTGCCCACGTGGCGGGACATAGCTGAGCTCTAACTATGACATGTAATCCTTTATATACCTATGATCCACAATAAAGATATTTCATTTCATTTCCTACTACTCAGTTGTAAGACCTGTAAATAAAGTACGTTAACAACATTTACAACAAACACAATAAAAAACACAAAGCAATAGTCAAATAACTACGGAGGGGCGTTCAGTCGACAAAAACTTCACAACTGCTAAACTCGCGGAGTTGAGCGAAACTTGAAATTTACGCGTAAAACTGAGCGGGAGGATTTTGCGCGAAGACTTAGGTCTGACAGGTGAGAACTAGATGCGGCATTGTATACTTTTTTTTTACTATTTTATGTGTGTACAATAAAAAGATAAACAAATGAATAACATCCCACTATAAGGATGAGCTGAGGGATGCAGCGGGACCCACGTGGAGGGCAGTGGCCCGGGGCAGACAAGACTGGAAGGGGCTAGAGGAGGCCTTCGCCAACACTCACTCTGACAAGTAAAAATTAACCCAACATCAAATTATAATGGCAATAATTAGTAACTTTGAAATTCAATTTATCAATGTATGCATGCGAGTCAGGAATAAAAGGCTATTTTATCAACGATCTCTATGTACTATAGATGGAGCGTTCCAAACAATTGCTCTGTTCCACGCAAGTAGCCACAACTCTTTCACATTCACTTTGAAACTTGGGCAGTTACTACTCAGAACATTAAATTATTTACTAAATATTGACATTATTTAACCGTAGCGTCAATATTTAGTAATAATTAAATGTTCTGCGTAGTAATTGCACAAGTTTCATTGTGAATGTGAAAGAGTTGTGGCTACTTGCGTGGAACAGAGCGATTATTTGGAACGCTCCATCTAGTAGTACATAGAGATCGTTGTATTTTATTTAATTTTTTTTATTTTATAAAGATCGGCACTAACTTACTAAAAAAATCTATCAAAATAAAGTAAAATTTATTGTTTTTCATACCCCAAAGCCACTCGTTTGGCCATAAAGGTCTCACACGTTCCGGTCGTACATAAAGTACGATGAAAGACCCAAAAAGGTAGGAAAAATGCAATAAATAATATTGTAATGTGGCAATTATCATTTACCTGGTGCTGGTAAAGGCCAGGGGAAGGGGAAAGCTACAGAGGAACTAATGACCAATATTTTCAAATCAAATCATGTGTTGTTTTCCATTGACACAGTATAAGTATTGCATTCAAATGACGACCTCCGTGGCGGAACGGGTACCTCTCGGACTGCCACGCCGGAGGTTGCCGGTTCGAATCCCGCTAGGGGCAGATGTTCGTATGATGAATATGAATGTTTGTACCCAAGTCTTGGATGTTTATATATTTATTTAAGTATGTCTATCCGTTATCTAGTAACCATACCACAGGCTCTGCCTAGTTTGGGACTAGATAATTGGTGTGAATGTCTGTGATATATTTTTTTATAATATTTATCAATTTTTAGTTAGTTATGCAAGTTTTAAAAAAGCGAAGTTTCGGTATAGTTATGTCCAATATGGCTTGATGACATTTAAATAACAAAAATAAAAATCAATTCCGTGTTTATTTAGTAAAAAATAAAGTTTAAATTTACTTAGGTTGTAAGTTTTTGAAATATATAAATTTGCATAACTTTTAATTGAGTGACCCCATTGAGATGAAATAAAGACCAAATGTTACTCCGAATTAAGCCCTATATTTCCCTGAAAACTACATTAGAATTGGTTTAGTCGTTTTACTTAATGCATGCACAAGCAAACAGAACAGAAAATCTAAAAATGATTTTAATTTACAGTTTACATTTTAAGTAAGATCATTACAACGATCACCATCCAGCTTGCCAAGCGTGGTCAATATCATCATCAGGTTACTTTTGTCTCCACTGCAGGAGCACAACCCTCTGTCATCTGTCGGAGACAGACGGAGGATTTGGCCTACACTCCCCGCGCTGGCCAGACGGGTTGGGGAGGCCTGATTGATGTTTTATAATGTATTCCTTTAGTCGCCTTGTACGACATCCACGGGAAGAGTTGGAGTGGTCCTATTCTCCTCTACCGGAAACCACACGTCAAGCGTGGTGATAATGGCAAATCCTCCAATGGACAGCCCACCAAAAGAGGTATTCTATTGGGAAGGCTTATGTTCAGCAGCTCGTCGTGAGGACGTTCAAGGATCAAATTGATGACGTCCTCAAATAGGCTGGGGTCAGGGCGTGAGCTATGTATATATGTTCAACAGTGGACGTATTGAAGCTGATGATGATGATATCCAAGGGCTTACAGCGTCTGTTATCACGAAACCAATGACGAAACGTTTAGTCGACGACTGAAAATCTTTTCTAAAAAATGAAATTGGTGGGCCCTCTGACGTTTAATTTAATTTCTGATAATTTAATACCAAGTGTATTTTGAAATTTTTTTTTAATATACTGACATAGATAGTATGTTATATACTATGATATTATTTGAATTGTTGACATTGTAATTTATATTTTGTACATTATTTTATATGACGATCCCTTTTACCATATTAGAATGACATGTAAAATTGAATTTTTAAGATGTAAAAGTGAAATAAATAAATCTAATCTAATCTATCGCCAGTTTTACAGTGGCCAAAGATTGCATTATCCAACTGCCACTTCCAGATATCTGAAGACGCAATCGCTATCTGTGTTTGCACGGTTAATTTAAAGAAAACAAAGTTCCGAATACCGCAGCGAACTTGCAACGCTGCAAAATTAAATCGCTTTAAAATTACCGGAACAAAGCTTCTAATAAATTATAGAGCTGTACCAACACTGAGGTAAGTCTTAGTAGACTCAGTAGGGGAGGGGGGGGGGCTTCGTGTGTTTGTGTTTTCGAACTATATATATAATTGCGATAGTAGGCCCCATTCTGAAGGCACACATTTTACAGTTTGACAGTACTAAAATTAGTTTCGACTTTGAAATGTAATGTATTTAATTATTAGCCAGAATAGGTTACATGTTAGACCGGTAGTCGTCAAAGCGTATGTCTGCTACTCCTTACATTAGCATGCAAATTATAAATAGGTACCGATAACCGTTGGGGTAAACGAGTTCTCGAGTGGAGACCGCGACTCGGCAAGCGTAGTGTGGGACGCCCCCTGGTTAGATGGAGCGACGATCTGCGTAAGGGGGCTGGCAGAGACTGGATGAGAAGAACTAGGATCGGGTTCAGTGGCGCGCCTTGGGAGTGGCGTATGTCCAGCAGTGGGCTCTTACAGGCTGATGATGATGATGATGACAGGTAGGGTTTAAAGTTCAAACAATTCGTTGACACTTAAAAGATATTTTCAAGTTGTCATTTGTACGAAGTTTTTACGAATAGCTTGTATGGCTTATTCTGGCATGTCCAATTGCAATTCTTAATATGTAGTTAGAACGAGCGGTAATTAGTCGAATTTAGTCGAAAAAACTAGATTAATTCGGTCCGCCGTTTAAAAGTTAAAGGTTCATGTTGGTAGCTAGGTACTTCGGACCCACAGTACATAGCGAGCTTACTGATTTAGGCGATTGATTCAATTGACTTGTGCAAAAAGGAGAATGACCAAAATTGTATGGGAGTTTGCCCTTGAACTTTTAACCTTGCGTCTGGATCAAATTGTCGTCACAATACAGGCAAAATACTCAGGATCATTATAAAAAGAAAATCGTTTAAATATTTAGTGAGAAAATTCAATAATCTTACTTGGAATAAAATCTTCGTTGGCATACAGTTTTCACAAAACCGTGGGTATATAGCCACGATTAACCGCTCCAGATATTGATGTCATAGTGTTGTTATTAGTCGACGACGGTATATTGCATTCGACACTACATTAGGCACGTTAAAATAGATTTTGTCACCCAAATACACAATGTAAACAAACGGACCAAAACAAGTGTTGAAATCATATCGGATATGACGTCACAGTACGAAACCATAGTGCATATCAATAGTGAGGTTCAACTAAATCGATTTAACAAATTGAATAATCGATATTTCGGTTACGTAACAATACTTTCATAAATTTCTTTTAAGAACGTGTGTATCACTTTAAATCAGTAAAAATAGTGTATTTCCAGTCAGTAAATGAAAAATATGATGGGTGGATTGTCGTGCTAGTAACTGAAAGGTAGTATCAAATATTATTGACAAATATCGATTATAACTATATATCGATTTTAATTCTGCTTTCACTACTCTAGTTGAAAAGATGCCGGTCGGCCGGCGGAAATCAATCAACGTTTATATTATATGTTATTTTTAAATTCCCTATTCCATTGGCTTTAAAATTTTTTTGAAGGAATTCATAATTCAGACCAATATTTTTGGTACATGAATGGTGAAGACGCATCTTAGGCCCACTTTTGGGCATTCTCCATTGTTATTTGTTAGGGTTCCGTAGCCAAATGGCAAAAACGGAACCCTTATGGATTCGTCATGTCTGTCTATGTCTGTCCGTCCGTATGTCACAGCCACTTTATTCCGAAACTATAAGTACTATACTGTTGAAACTTGGTAAGTAGATGTATTCTGTGAACCGCATTAAGATTTTTATACAAAAATAGAAAAAAAACCAATAAATTTTGGGGGTTCCCCATACTTAGAACTGAGACTCAAAACAATTTTTTTCATCAAACCCATACGCGTGGGATAGGTCTCCAAAAATGATATTGAGGTTTCTAATATAATTTTTTTCTTAACTGAATAGTTTGCGCGAGAGACACTTCCAAAGTGGTCAAATGTGTGTAACTTCTAAAATAAGAGAATGATAAATCTAAAAAAAATATATAATATACATTGCCATGCAAACTTCCACCGAAAATTGGTTTGAACGAGATCTAGTAAGTAGTTTTTTTTTAATACGTCATAAATCGTAAACCACAATACTATTATTAAAACATCGATCAAAGTTACAACGAACTACAATAACTTTTATATTATGTTACTTGCTGCTACAGAACCCTTCATGGGCGAGTCCGACTCGCACTTGGCCGCTTTTTTTTATTATTGATGGGTTTGCGCTTGACCCCAATCTCACCTGATGGTAAGTGGTGATGAGACCTAAGGTGGAGCGCGCTTACCCAGAAGATGCCTATTCACTCTTCCTTTAAAAAGATCCAGATTGTACTTGGCCGGAAATACCCAAGCTGGCAGGGAGTTCCATTCCTTAGCAGTTCGCATTATGAACGAGGAAGCAAAACGCTTCGTGCGAGAGCGTGGTATGTCTACTGCATAAGGCTGAAGTCCCTCACCACGTCTGGTAGTCCGGTGATGGAAGGGGGATGGGGGAATCAAATCATGTAATTCCTTGATGTATGTGTGTGTGTTAAAATATGTATAGAGTGGGAGCGAAAAGCGGGCGAAGGAAAGTCGCTTTGCGACGTTGGATCTCGCAAAGTGACGATGCATTGTCTCTGCCTACCTCTCTGTTACCAGGGCGTAAGTATTATGTGTGTATGAGTTTACACATAAATGAAAAACGAATGATGAACCATTAAAAACTTACTAGGGCTGCTCTCGTAATATAACTAGAAACGAAACCTTTAGTTCAAATGTAGAAATCCAACTGCATATGCATCGAACTGTAGCTAGAACACATACAAATGCTGAGCAATATCTCAATTGCTCCATTCCTGGAGTCCGACAGTTATATCAAAGTTTGAATTGTGAGGGAACTCGAAAAGTGGCAAATTGGCAATATCCAGGCACTCCGTCTTCTGTAAGACGTAGATACTCATAGTTTGAGAGAGAATAGATAGGCTAGTAACAACGATCTCTATGTACTACTGGATGGAGCGTTCCAAACAATAGCTCTGTTCCACGCTTTAAATACGTCCACTGCTGGACATAAGCCTCCCCAATAGAATACCACTTTTGGTAAGTTATCCATTGGGGGATTTGCCATAATCACCACGCTTGGCAGGCGGATTGGTGATCGCAGTAATGATCTTAACATACACACACAGGAGAACCCTGCTGCCCGTCCCTGGTGCAATCCCTTAGTCGTCTTGACGACACCCACGAGAAAGATAGGGGTGGTCCTATTCTAAGCCGGAAACCACACGACAAATATAAGCTAGTTTTTTTTTTGGTTCAATAAAGAGTAATTGAATTGAATTGAACGATTTTTGAGTGTAATTGATCCACAGGTTGCAAGTGTAGACCTGCAGTACAGCATACTGCATCTCATCGCCAATGATCTACACTCCCTTAATTTTCTGCATCAAAGACTTTTGTCTTTAAACATTGTGGAACAGGCGACGCGAAGACTTGATGCAGTTTTCCAAATGCCTAGCTGGATTCTTCGAATACAAAAGAGTTCGGAGGTACAATAATTCAATTAACACACATAGAGAGATGAGCATTGAACGGGAACAGTTCACGCATCAATGGAGGACAAAGCCATTGAAATGATCACTTTGTGTCTGGAACAATATAATTATTAGTATTAACACTCCAGCTTTGCACATGGAATAAGCATATACATTACTATGAAATGAAATGAAAATGGTTTATTTTCCAAAAGTACAGTATTTTACAGAAGATTTTAATAATATGATTAGTTCTAGTGTACTCAACCTGATGCAGGTGTGGAAATATTAATATTAGGATATTTTTTGTCAGACATTCTCACCAATTATCCAGTCCCAAATTTGGCGGAGCCTGTGTTATGGTTACTAGATAACGGATACACATACTTAAATAAATATATAAACATCCAAGACTTGGGTACAAACGTTCATATTCATCATACGAACATTCGCCCCTAGCGGGATTCGAACCCGCAACCTCCGGCGTGGCAGGCCGAGAGCTACCCGTTCCGCTACGGAGGCCGTCAAAATTGTAATTAGATATTTAATGGGCCTGATTCTGAAGGAACACATTTAAAATTTGACAGCGCTAAAATTAGTTTCGTCTTTATCTTCATATTACTGTGTAACAAGGATAGCAACAGCTTTAGTGTGGTCGAATTTTAACATTGTGTCTTCAGAATCGAGCCCACTATATAATTAATAATTAGATCAACAAAATTATTTAAATAAAACAAATAATAATAAGATTAATTATACATAGTAATGTATATTAGTTTATAATACTAGTTTGTAATACTGTTAGAATATAATTATCTGTATAGACTGTAAGTTTCCATATACTATATAAATAACAAATATTCTGTTTATATAACTCATTTTTAATTATTTGTCTCTTACGCTAATTGTTATTTCCAGTATCATTATACATAATAGTTTTTTAAATTCTACAAACTCTTTGGTTTATTAGCTGCTGCGCCCGCGGCTTCGCTCGCGTGGACTACTGAATCCGCTCCCCTTCCCACTCCCGCTCCCCCGCCCACGCCCACGCCCACGCCCACGCCCACGCCCACGCCCACGCCCACGCCAAAGCCCACGCCCACGCCCACGACCACGCCCACGACCACTCCCAACCCCACTACAGCTCCAAATGTAGTCCAAACCGAACATTAAAATTATACTATTATTATTATTATACTTCTTTGTTATTTATTACAACTTGGGTTACATTATTGAAGTTTTAGTAGGGACTAAGGAATTACACCAGGGACGGGCAGCAGTCCTCCTGTATATAGGTACAATACTGTGATCACCAATCAAAGGTGGCATTTCGGCTTATGAAGATGATGAAAACCAACGCATTTGCGTCTCGAAAGCAAAATAAACTATAGACGGTGTTCCGAAGTGGACCGCAAAGTTTACATGGTAAATACAACGGCCATGATGATGGGTTATGTTTGGACACAAATATTACAAAACGGCAATAAAGAAAACTAAAACGTCTAATTTGAGAACTCACAGAGTTCCAAACTGTAATTAACTCTCACAAACTAAAGTCATCAAACAATTCAATAGCCCAGCGAAAGAGGATTTATTTTACTAACTCCCTCCCAACTAAGTTTTTGATGTGGCACTAGGCATAAACTGAGCGGCGAGGTGGGCGACTCTTTGTACTGGTTGGTCTATCTGGGTCTTTACTCTATGGCACGTACCAGTTATATCTGCATAAAAGTACAAGACCATATATATATGTACACTTAATATTATAAAGAGGAAAGATTTGTATGTTTGTAACGAATAAACTCAAAAACTACTGGAACGATTTCAAAAATTCTATCACCATTAGAGTGGTATTCCTGAGTAATAAAGGCTATATTAATTACTATTTATTTAGTCATTATGTAGTATATTATGCACTTATTTTGCCCCCCTCGATCTTACTGCCTGATCTCACACCCTGTAAGGTTGGCTGGAAGAGATCTCTTTTAGAGATAAGCTCACCTTTGTACACACCATTTATTACTGTATTTAGTTTTAAGCTGTGCAATAAAGAAAATATAATAAAAAATTAGCGACATATTTATTGAAAAATTCCCTATTTTAAAAATGTGTTTTTATTTTGACTTTATTTAAATCGCTCGTCGCTCGCATCTTGATGAATAGTGTTGAAAACTTCGTATTCTATCATAGCGACGGCGGGTATTGTTCCCTTCCGTTTGCATCCTGTTAGTGCTTTCATGAAAGCTTTTATCTCTCTGCTTTTCTTACATATCTTAGACAATAGTGGAGCAGTCTGGGTTTCGACGGGACGACGGAAGGACCTGCAATAGACCCTTAAGCCTTCAAGCCACTGAGACTTCAAAACTCGAACCTTTAAGGCACTGAGACTTCAAATCTTAAGCCTTCAAGGCACTGAGACTTTAAAGCTCAAGCCTTCAAGGCACTGATACTTCAAAGCTCGAACCTTCAAGGCGCTGATACTTCAAATCTTAAGCCTTCAAGACGCTGATACTTCAAAGCTCAAGCCTTCAAGGCACTGAGACCTCAAACCTCGAACGTTTAAGGCACTGAGACTTCAAATCTAAAGCCAACAAGGCACTGAGACTTTAAAGCTCAAGCCTTCAAGACGCTGATACTTCAAAGCTCAAGCTTTCAAGGCACTGATACTTCAAAGCTCAAGCCTTCAAGGCACTAAGACATCAGAGTTCCAAACAGGCTTGGAGCCTTGAAGCCTTTAAGGCTCGCTCGTATAATTAACGTCGTAATTGTGTAACTTAAGAAATACTTGAAGGCTTGAGCTATCAAAGCTAGAGCCATCTAGGTTCATCATCATCATGTCAGCTATTAGACGTCCACTGCTGGACATAGGCTGAACGCCACCACACCCGGTCCTCCGGATTCCGCATCCAGCCGTTTCCGACCACCTTCTTTAGGTCGTCGGTCTATCTGGCGGCGGGGCGTCCCACCCTGCGCTTGCCAATCCGTGGTCTCCACTCCAGAATTCGTCTGCCACCTCCCACCTGTCACCTTCGTTCTTCGTCGGATCTCCTTATTACGAAACATATCCTTCAAACAAACTCCGAGCGAAGCCCTCTCCATAGCTCGCTGAGCGACTTGAAACTTGTGGATCAGGCCCACCGTCAGCCTTTATTTTACCTTTATCAAGGTTCGATAGCCTTCAATTCTCGTCCTTCTCATAACACTACCTGCTCTATATCTCATCAGCCACATTGGCCTGGGATGGACAGCATCATTCTCTGCGATCACTAATCCACCTGCCAAGCGTGGTGATTATGGCAAATCCCCTAATGGACAAACATGGCATTCTATTGGGGAGGCTTCTGTTCAGCAGTTGACGTGATTATATTGACACCAACGATCTCTATGTACTACTAGATGGAGCGTTCCAAACAATCGCTCTGTTCCACGCAAGTAGCCACAACTCTTTCACATTCACAATGAAACTTGTACAGTTACTACGCAGAGCATTTAATTATTACTAAATATTGACGCTAAGGTTAAATAATGTCAATATTTAGTAAATAATTAAATGTTCTGAGTAGTAACTGCACAAGTTTTAAAGTGAATGTGAAAGAGTTGTGGCTACTTGCGTGGAACAGAGCGATTGTTTGGAATGCTAGGTCTAGTAGTACATAGAGATCGTTGATTGACAATAAAAAGCTATTCAATTTCATTTATTTATACACACATCACTCACATCACTTACTTCACTCATCATCATCATCAACAAATATATCAATATCAAACAACAGAGCTAATAATTTTGTCTATTTAAATGTGTTTGTTTTTTCTCCTTGTTTAAATCTTATATTTTAATTATACAGAATTTTAATTATTTTAATTTCGTAATTGGCATATTTTGAATTTTATAATAACTTGTATTGTATATAATAATGTAATTGCTGTGAAATTAAATAAATATATAAAATAAAAATAAAATAAATTTATTCAGCTTTCACTAGGTAATTTCTACGCAAGTGAAGCCGCAGACATATGTAAACTAGTCCTAAATCCCATACAATTAGATATCTACAGACTGCTCCATATTTATGGTTCCCGAGTCACCTATTCCATCCATCACGTAGATTAGGGGAATATATTGCTGAAAGTAGTGCTCTTACTCCCAGAGGTACAATATAGGCATTTACAGACATAGTACAGCAGCCGAGGCCGTTTTTGTTCGTCATAATACTGACAAGGCTGATGTATATCACTAGCTTTTATGTATCAGCATTCAAAATCAAAATTAAAATATTTATTTTCAAAATTGGAATACATTATTCTCTTTTTGACGTCAAATTCTGTCTAAAACTACTCCACTACCACAACATTAACAGAGATTCAGGTGTTCTACAGGACCACCTGGTCATACGCAGTGTCGATAGGTAACGAATGTGCTGTTTTATCTGTTACGTGTGTGCTTCGTGATATGCTATGTGTGCGTATGTGAGTGAAGATGCTATATTAGTTCCAAAGCTCAAGCCTTCAAGGCACTGAGACTTCAAAGCTCAAGCCTTCAAGGCACTGAGACTTTAAAGCTCAAGCCTTCAAGGCACTGAGACTTTAAAGCTCAAGCCTTCAAGACGCTTATACTTCAAAGCTCAATAACCTCTAGAAAAAACGCAACATTTGTTACTAATAATAATTTTTATAGTCGTTAGACTCGTGTGCCAGAGATTTGATTCCCAGTTACAGACAACCATTTACTTGTACAATTTGTTCCTGGTCTGGATGTTATATTTGTAAATAGTCCTGTCCTCGTCTAATTTCCCTTGTACAGAATATACCTGCTTGGGATTAGACAAGTGTACCATAGGTTCTTGTATGTATGTATGTATGTAAACGCTTTATTGTACCAAAAATAACAACAACAACAATAAAAAAAGTTCTTCATTCATTACTTACGCGTGACACATTGTCTCCTAACACTTTTATCCTAAGTTATCTAAGAAATCTTAATTTTATAATGTGCTTTAACGTTAATGTTCGCAAAAAGGACAAAAATAGTATTTTCGTAATGTTTTAAAGTATTATGATGCTTGGAAAACTTTACCGGTTGTAGACCTAGATGAAACTATCCTGTAACTTGTTGTCTTTTTCCAACACAAAACCTTGGTATTTTATGTACTGTTGATTTGCAATGTATAAAGGACTTATTTAAACATGAATGTGGCAGATAAATGGTTAGACTTGCATCCCAGTCACCAGGGCTTTGAGGAAGCTTTAGAGAGCAATGGACCGGCGGCCGAGACGTGTCTCCATATCTCATGGAATAGTAGATTTAGATAACCAAAAGTCATATTCAAATTCAAATTAATTTATTCAATATAGGATACATGTATCACTTAATAAACGTTATAAACTATAAGGGTATTTTGTTGGGAGTATACATTGTATACATCCGTCGTCGTCACATTTCTTATAAATAAACAAATTAATAAACAAATACTTATAAAACTAAATATACCAAATTACACACAAACACAATAATACACAATACAAATAATAAAAGTACTGAGATGGACTAACACCATGCCGTTTTGTCGTCCAAGTAGTCACTGATCTTATAATATGCTTTCTTACACAAAATATTTTTTACCTTAGTTTTGAATTTATTCTCGGTTAAGCTTAGGATTTCTTCAGGTAGTCTATTGTAGAAGCGTATGCAGTGTCCTACAAAGGATGTGCTCACCTTACTGAGCCTTAGGCGAGGCAGTGCTAGCTTGTTCTTATTACGAGTGTTAACATTGTGGTGATCACCGACCCTCTGGAACGTATTGATATTTTTCCGAACGTACATGATGTTTGCATAAATGTATTGACTTGCCACTGTTAGGATGTTAATATACATACAGAATCTTTGTCTTTTCCCAATAGATTAGTCAGCTAATATTACACTGGGTGAGCCATATTGAGCAACTGGCCGTTGGAGCAGACGAGTTCTGCTTTGGAGTAGAGTCGGATTTTGTACTTAAACAGATCGCGAGATGCTCTCTAAATGACGTCACCTCAGCTCGGACATTAAGAATGCTAAGTTTCAGGGTCACCTGATTTCGAACCTTATCTCGCTTTAGATAGTATGAGAATGGATCCTGTGTTCAGTCAGTCCATTTCAGCTGTATTCTAACCTTCCCAGTACGAGTGAATGGTGGAAGGTAAAGTAGAATGGATAGCGGCAAATGGACACACGGCCGCATCGAGCGGTACGCGAGACAGTTCTCTGTGTAGGGCAACCATGCAGCGACGTCTTATAGGACAAGATAATACAGGGTGCAAGACACACTCGTCGATACTTATAATGACACTGTAACTGGTCTCTACATGAGATATATTTTAAAAAAATGTGGTCTTTATAGGGCCAATAGAAGCTAAAACATTTTTTTTTAGAATTTTTGTCTGTCTGTGTCTTTCTATCTGTCTGTCTGTCTGCCTGTATGTATGTTTGTTACCGCATCACGCAAAAACTACTGAATGAAATTTGATGCAGTTTTCACAGTTGTCTTGCTGGTGGTCTAACTTAAAATCTGGTGCATGTTTCATCTTGATACGCCACTTAGAACCTGAGATATTAATAACCTAAATTTTTATAGAAGCCATTATCTTATTATTTTTATAGAAGAGTCTCGAGTGGAAGTAGAAGTGTGAAGAGAACGGGAGCGGAAGTGGGAACAGGGCGGATTCTGTAGTTCACGCGAGCGAAGCCGCGGGCACAGCTAGTTATAAATAAAATAAAAAATACACACATTATATAAATAGGGTTAATGACAGCCAACCCGTCAACTGAAATATTATTAAGAAAGTACTGTCGCATAAAAACAATAGGAGACGTAGCGAACCTACGGTACGCTATAATACGCTAATATACGCTATAAAATAGGGCTATGGTGAAGGTATATCAGTGTTAGTGCATCTACAACCTCCATTATGGACCTATTAAGCTATAAATGGCTGAATATTTAATAACCCCTGCAACAGTTGGGATTTTTAAGATAAGATTTTTATTTTTTACAATAAATCCAATTCGAAGCTGACATTTTATTTTACAGTCCACTACAAAAAATATAACAAAAATACATTTATTTGCAGTCTAGAATAAGAAAAAAAAAAGGAAAAAAACCATCGGACAACAGTCCAAAGACCACAATTGCGTTGCAACCCTCAGGAGTAAGCTATAGCGTCTCGTATTCTGGTAATTACACTGGCTTTTAAACAGAAACAAGAATTATTATTTGTACCATGTCCTTCAAAGAAACTCCGAGTACAGCAGCTGTCTCCATTGCTCTATAAGCGACTCAAACCCAACCTTACCAGACTTACATCATCCGCAGCCGAAATACGTCCACTGCTGAACACAAGCCTCCCCAATATAATGACACTTTTGGTGGGCTGTCCATAGGGGAATTTGCTACAATCACCACGCTTGGCAGGCGGATTAGTGATCGAAGTAATGATCTTAATATGTACAGGAGAACGCTGATGGCCGTCCCTGGTGCAATCCCTTAGTAGCCTAGATTGACAGGAAGACTAGGGGTGGTCCTATTCTAAGAAGGGAACTACGAGTCACTTTTCAGAGATAATAAATAAATATGTCAGACATTCACACCAATTATCCAGCCCCAAACTAGGCAGAGCCTGTGGTATGGTTACTAGATAACGGACAGACATACTTAAATAAATATATAAACATCCAAAACTTGGGTACAAACTTTCATATTCATCATACGAATATTTGCCTGGAGTTTTAATGTCTGCTAAAAATATAGCAGTTCGTTTATAGCAGGGGTTTTAATCGTATTTGGTGATAACAACCTCCCTGATGATGATGATGAAGATAAGAATATACAGAGGAGAACTTGCATATAGCAGATTTGATGAATTCATTGAAAATTGTAAATGTAATTAGTAGTGTTTAATGTTTGTTTATTCTTTTATATTATTTTATGAGACATAATCATTTTATATAATATTAATTACTATGTTATGTTATATGCTTTTCAGAGATAATAAATAAATATGTCAGACATTCACACCAATTATCCAGACCCAAACTAGGCAGAGCCTGTGGTATGGTTACTAGATAACGGACAGACATACTTAAATAAGTATATAAACATCCAAAACGTGGGTACAAACATTCATATTCATCATACAAACATTTGCCCCTAGCGGGATTCGAGCCCGCAACCTCCGGCGTGGCAGTCCGAGAACTACCCGTTCCGCCACGGAGGCCGTCATAAATGTTTATGTCTAAGGCTAATTTCATTGTCACCTTAGCACTAAGCAAACTAGACAAGGGAGATGGAAAAATAACGTAGTTTAAAATGTAGACATAGCCCGGAACAAGTGCACTGCCTTTTGAGGTACAGCCTTTTGTTGAAAACTTTGTGGAAGCAAGAATGCAAAGTGCTCGTGTAAACAATCTGCGGAATAAAGGACTGGAAATGGACAAAGTTACTCTTTTGGGTCGCGGTTAACATATCTTGTTACGGAGCTGCTGAAAATTTTATGAAACTGAGCAAGACAGTTTTTTGGCTCAATCAGGATTAATTATCCATGCCTAGTGTACGAGCTAGGAGCTGGGGCTGCTGCCTCTACATGCACATATTTGACCAGACGAGACCTAGAGTCCTATATCCCTAAGTCCCTAACCTAGTCATAAATAAACATACACAAATAGATATGTACTGGATACCCGCTACCATGAGCTAAGGTAGCAAGCGGATGTGTGGAAGGATGTTGACGGGTATAAAGGGTGGTAGTTTGGTGGTTGGATTGTCTCACTGCCAGCCGAGCAGGCTCACGAGACTGATCAGGTGCTGACGGCTAAAGGAGTCTTGGCCGCAGTGAGAGGTTGGTCGGGCGTGGAGTGAGACTCAACAATGAATGTTGGAATCTGTTTATTTTACAAAATACTTAACTATTTATACAATTTAACTCTATTTGCTATACACTCACTATCTTATTCTACGTTGGTGTTTGTACACTGTCATTACTTATTTCTAGTCTAGTCTCAAGTCTTATAAACTAGGTTGCAGCGCAAACACCACAATTAAACTGAGGCTCAAGAAGCGAACTTTCTACAGCTTCGATGAGTTCATCGAAATAAAAGTCATCATATCAGCCTTTAGACGTCCACTACTGGACATAGGCCTTCCCCAATGAACGCCACCACACCCGGTCCTCCGCCCTCCGCATCCAGCGGCTACCGGCCGCCTTCTTTAGGTCGTTGGAGCGTCCCACCCTTCGCGTGCCAATCCGTGGTCTCCACTCCAGAACTCGTTTGCCCCAACGGCCGACGGTTCTGCGACAGATGTGGCCCACTCATTGCCACTTAAGCTTGCTAATCGTTTCCGGCTATGTCGGTCACCTACGTTCTCCGTCAGATCTCTTTATTACGAATCATATCCTTCAAAGAAACCCAGAGCATAGCCCTCTCCATAGCTCGCTGAGCGACTTGACACTTGTGTATCAGGCCCACCGTCAGTGTCCACGTCTCCGCGCCGTAGGTCATGACAGGCAGGACGCACTGATTAAAGACTTTTTGTCTTTAAACATTGTGGAATAGGCGACGTAAAGACTTGACGCAGTTTTCCAAATGCTGCTTGCTTAATTAAATAAAAGTACAATTTGTAAATACTGTTTTATAATGTTTTATAATGCCGTGTGGTTTCCGGTAGAGTAGAATAGGGCCACTCCAACTCTTCCCGTGGATGTCGTAAAAGGCGACTAAGGGAATACATTATAAAACATCAGTCAGGCCTCCCGAACCCGTCTGGCCAGCGCGGGGAGTGTAGGCCAAATCCTCCGTCTGTCTCCGGCAGATGAGGGAGGGTTGTGCTCCTGCATGGAGACAAAAATAACCTGAAAATGATGATGAATGCGGAATAATAACTAACAATGTTAATTTATTATTCTAATTATTATACAAGAAACAGAGATACCTAATAGATACTATACCCTTTATTATATACTACTACTAAAAAAGGAGGGGAGGGGAGGGGCCGCCCTACAGATAGCAGATCTCCTCCAGCTCTGCAGAGTTGTAGATGCTGCTGACGAGGCTCGCGCTGCGTTACCTGTATCTCCAGGCTGATGAGGCTGCTAAAAAAGAATCTGCCTCGGTTTGAATGATATGTAATCTGTGATTATCAATAAATATTATGTCTAAATACACACAAACATCTAATCATCTGCCGGAGACAGACGGAGAATTTGGCCTACACTCCCCGCGCTGGCCAGACGGGTTGGGGAGGCCTGGTTGATGTTTTATAATGTATTCCCTCAGTCGCCTTGTACGACATCCACGGGAAGAGTTGGAGTAGTCCTATTCTACTCTACCGGAAACCACACGGCAAATTTTATTAATTAAGTTTAATTTAAATTGTATATAAAAACACTTTAGTAAACTAAATTTAAATTATTCCAATACCCAGAGACATGTAAGATGCATATTTAATATAATCTATATACATATAATAAAAGAGTAGAAAAAACAAAAGAAAAGCGAATCTGTACATTGAAGTTAAAAAAAAAATTTCACTGCCCGGACGTTACTGAAGACCAGTAGAGTCCAAAAATATAATTAAAAAAATTCTTATCTGTCTGTATGTATGTATGTATGTACGGGCTAATCTTGGAAACTGCTGAACAGAATTTGACGGCTTTTCACTGTTTAATAGCTTTGAGTTCGGGCCTCATACTGGTATAAGTCATATCTCAATAAAATGTCAGGATGCTGATATACAAGTTGACCTCTCATTTCATATCATTTGTATGAAAGTGTAGTTCAACATTACTGGTCGTTGCAAGAACTTGACAGAAAGTGACAGAGATGTTTTAAAGCTCATTTATAGATTTATTTTAGCTGATGTATTTCAGGTATTTCCACAAGTCTCGATACAAAAAGTTCGCTATTCGATAATTAGTGGCCCTGTATTAGACCGGTGATCGTCGACAATGTCAATATCGAAGCTATTCAGGAGTACAGGCTGACAGAAGAATCCAGTTAGGGTGGGCAGTATTCGGAAAACTGCGTCAAGTCTTTACGTCACCCATTCCACAATGTTTAAAGACAAAAATCTTTAATCAGTGCGTCCTGCCTGTCATGATTACAGCGCGGAGACGTGGATACTGATGGTGGGCCTGATCCACAAGATTCAAGTGGCTCTGCGAGCTATAGAGAGGGCAATGCTCGGGGTCTCTATGAGGGATATGATTCGTAATGAGGAGATCCGATGAATAACGAAGGTGACCGACATAGCCGAAAGAATTAGTAAGCTGAAATGGCAGGTCACATCTGTCGTAGTACCGAACGGCCATTGGGGCAGACGGGTTCTAGAGTGGGACGCGACGTCCCACGCGCAGGGTGGGACGCCCTGCCGCCAGGTGTATGGATGACCTGAAGATGGTGGCCGGAAGCGGCTGGATCTGTAGGGCGTTGTGGCATTCATTGGGGAAGGCATGTCCAGCAGTTTGACAGACATTTTGTTGTACAGTTAATTGGATATGCAACATAGGAAGGGAATAGGAGGGGAAGGAAGTCGGATGGAAAAGAATAGAGGGATTAGGGTAAGAGAGGAAAAATGAGGGGGCAGTGGTAAATAAAGGGTGTAGGAAGGGGTGGGTTAAGGGAAGGGGGAGAGGTAGGAGTAGGTAGAGGGTAGGGGTGGGGAAAGGGTTTTCAACGTTGTGGGAAGGGGATGGAGAAGGAAAGAAAGAAAGGATATGGAAAGGACAAATTGGTGGGAAGGAAATATCTCCTAATTTGCACAATATTAAAATATAAAAAAATTATTGATTATTTGATAATCTTTTAATTCATGATAAATGTAAATGTCAACTTTATTTAAAAAAAGCGGCCAAGTGCGAGTCGGACTCGCCCATGAAGGGTTCCGTAGCAGCAAGTAACATAATATAAAAGTTATTGTAGTTCGTTGTAACTTTGATCGATGTTTTAATAATAGTATTGTGGTTTACGATTTATGACGTATTAAAAAAACTACTTACTAGATCTCTTTCAAACCAATTTTCGGTGGAAGTTTGCATGGCAATGTACATCATATATATTTTTTAGTTTTATCATTCTCTTACGACACACATTTTACAACTTTGGAAGTGTCTCTCGCGCAAACTATTCAGTTTAGAAAAAAATTATATTAGAAACCTCAATATCATTTTTAAAGACCTATCCACACATATGGGATTGATGAAAAAAAAAATTTGAGTTTCAGTTCTAAGTATGGGGAACCCCCAAAATTTAATGTTTTTTTTTCTATTTTTGTGTGAAAATCTTAATGCGGTTCACAGAATACATCCACTTACCAAGTTTCAATAGTAAGTTCTTATAGTTTCGGAATAAAGTGGCTGTGACATACGGACGGACAGACAAATCGACTTTCGCCCGTTGGACCACAGTTTTTTAGGTTTCCGTAGCTAGACACACACACGTAGTAGTTAGTCTAGACAGACAGACATGACGAATCCATAAGGGTTCCGTTATTTGCCATTTGGCTACGGAAACCTAAAAAACTGTGGTCCAACGGGCGAAACCACCGCCGGAACGCAAATTTTTACCCGACTTCAAAAAAGGAGGTTCTCAATTGGATAGTATGTTTTTTTATGTATATTAATATTTTTAATGCATAACCAGATTAATAGATTTCTTTTAGGATTTAGTAACACGTAATACATAAGAATGTGTATTGTTAAGTTGTCCACGCGGACGAAGTCGCGGGCAACAGCTAGTTATATAATAAATAATAATAAATAAATATGTCAGACATTCACACCAATTATCCAGTCCCATACTAGGCAGAGCCTGTGATATGGTTACTAGATAACGGATACACATACTTAAATAAATATACAATCCAAGACTTGGGTACAAACATTCATATTCATCATACGAACATTTGCCCCTAGCGGGATTCGAACCCGCAACCTCCGGCGTAGCAGTCCGAGAGCTACCCGTTCCGCCACGGAGATCGTCAATCGATCGTCATCCTATATCCTATTTAAGGATCTAACCTATATGTGTGCCTAGTTTCATCCCGATCCGTCCAGTGGTTGAAGCGTGATTGAGTAACAAACATCCAAACATCCAAACTTTCAGTACATAATTATCATTTAAATGTCCTTACCAGCGCAACCTACCTTTTTCTCGGGCACAATACTTTCTACACAAAGGTTGTCTGGAAGAAATCGTTTAAAACAATAATACCGCCTAAATTATGCTATTTCTAACTTGTAACTGTATATTTGTTTGTACAATAAAGTGTATTGTATAGTTTAAGACGTTCCAGCACACTGTGGATCACAAAAACCGAATAAAATGTACAAAATGACGCTAATTTCACATCTAAGACGCGTATTTAAAAATAAATTCAATTACGCAAACGGCAGTGACCTTTTCAACCCTGACTGTTAGACTGTGAGGAAAATCCACCATTTTGTATTCCGTCTCAATCCAACCACTAATTTCACTCCTCAAACAGTAGAACGGAGCTAATTTCGTTTTTAATTAACCGACGATGGGGATAATTCATTTTGGGGAGAATTTTCAAATTAATTACGGCCCCTTAGCAATGGTGCCGCTTGGCAGCCATGTTTGAATTGGGAGTTGGCAAAGGATTTTACTATTATTTAATCTTAGTGCTGGATGTCTTGCGGACACACGGGTGGTGGTTGCGTCGAGCCGAGCATCACCTATAATCATATTTATTGGTTGAAATATTTACAAGTCCGAGGCGGGAGCGGGAGCGGAAGCGGGAAACAAAAACCTATTAATCCAGTAGTCCAAATGACATAAATCGACTAAGTAGTAAGAATAAGCCATTTTTTATAATTATTAATGCTCTGTCTCGAGAGGGGTTGGATAATATTCAAATGTTCTCTGACGGAATTCACAGGAGCAGTACTTCGAGACATAAGTGCTAGGAGGTGAAAAATATATATAATTTTATTAGATACATTGGCATAGACACGGATAGAAATCATTTCTTAAAAGACATTGTCTTGTATGCAAAGCTACTCGTACGAAGAACTACGCTTAGAGTTACTGTAGAAGATGAACCAGGGTCGTCGATATAGCCGAAAAGGGAATAACTAGGGTTGACAAAACACATAATTTGATTTATTAAAAACCAAAAAAATATTTAGGCCATCATATTCTTGGTTCCAAGTAATTTTATTTATTCCAAGTAATTCTACAGTAACGCCAAGCGTAGCTCTTCGTAGCTTTGCAGTTATCTTATTAGGGGGGCAGTAAGACCTAGCGATACTTTGACCCTTCACGATATTTTGTGCCAAACTGTCCACCAACGGTGTCCTAAACCGATTTGGTGGTTTTCACATACGCCTTAGAATTGCTTCTTTGGCATACGCATTTTTTCCTTCACCGAAAAGCCTGTTGTATTATAAATAAATTGTACTTAAGTTTGGAAAAACATGCGGTACGGGGTACGAACTGTTATATCGTAAATTCATTTGGAACATTTGCTGACCACTACATTATTAAATTGAATAAAAGTCTTTTCATCGCCGCGCACGCGGTAGTCATCCGTTATCCGCCGTTGCGCCTTTACCTCAATTTTGAGAAGAGTTTGGGACAGAATATTAAATGTCCTTCGTGTAACATAGTTAAAGTTTTATTCTCATTAAACTAAGTGTCGAGAAAAAAGTGTTTTTTTTTTTAATATTGACACCAGCCGCCCCCTAACAGAACGTAAGGCAAGTGCACAATCCACTAGGCTACCTTGACTCTTGAGCTCCGCAGTTGCTGTGTGTAATTTCCCCCCGTATAGTACCCCACAAGTTCCAAGGAGAGAGCTATCCCGTGTAAGTCTTCTTCGGTAAATTTACTGTGACGCACAGCAATCCTCGCTGCACGCGTTTTATTTATTTCTTCCCCCGCGCCGCTTCGAATTTGTTTCCGCTCATCGCCTCTAACATTCTTTAACTAAGTTTCACTTTGCTGATAAATTGGTCTTGTTTTCAGCGGTTCGGTTCCTTATGTTGAATTCCCCGAACGAAGGTGCATGTGTGGAGAGGAGAGCAGATGGAAGGAAACGGAAGGAAAAGAGTGGGTGGGAGGTGGGGGAGGAAGGAAGAGAAGTCGCTGGCACAGCTATTATTAAATATACATACAATATAAACTAGTAGCTTCGTCCGCGTAGATTTCGATATGTACACATATTGAATTTCAAAATAGATATAAATAATAAATAAATCATTGATTGTCTTATACAATTGTCTTATAAGAAAAACCTTTTGTTGGAAAATGAATATTATTGCATAAATGAATTTTCTAAAAAATGAAATTGGTGGGCCCTCTGACGTTCAATTTAATTTGTGATAACTTAATACCAAGTGTATTTTTAAATTTTTATTTTAATATTAAATACTGACATAGATAGTATGTTATATACTATGACATTATTTGAATTGTTGACATTGTAACTTATACACTATTTTATTTTATGACGATCCCTTTTACCATATTAGAATGACATGTAAAATTGAATTTTTAAGATGTAAAAGTGAAATAAATAAATCTAATCTAATCTAATCTATAATTACTGTAGTTTTAGTATTAATCATTTCATAAATAAATCATTACGAAATAAGTTACGAAAAAAATAGATGTCATTTTCGTAATCGTAAAACGTCCCTAAAAACCATATAAATGACATAAATTCATATTAATTTGGTTTCCCGTAGGAATGCGATGTTTTTCGGGATAAAACACTATCCTAGGTCCTAATCTATCCTATGTCCTAACTATCCTAGGAACTAACTTCATCCTTATGTAGTAGACATACTCGTACCACGCTATCGCACGAAGCGTTTTGCTTCCTCTTTCATAATGGGAACTGCTAAGAAATGGAATTTATTACCAGCTTAGGTATTTCCGGACAAGTACAATTTGGATCTTTTTAAAGGAAGAGTGAATAGGCATCTTCTGGATAAGCGCGCTCTACCTTAGGCCTCATCATCACTTACCATCAGGTGAGATTGAGGTCAAGCGCAAACCCATCTATAATAAAAAAATTAGGTAAAATCCAATGAGCAGGACCTAGGGTTCCGTAGCGAAATATGAAAGCCCAAAAGCAACATAGATATTAAACAAACTCTGCCTTTTATTGGACGCTCAGTAAAATGCGGTCCCGATAAGTTATTGGTGATATTATTATGATTCATATTGCTCCATATTTTCTATCGATGCCGCCCATATTGTAGACGGCCCATGCGATACGTTACCGATATATATGTTTTGTTTACGCCGAGATAGGGTTTCGTATTTCGTTATTGATAATCTGGTTACGGGGTGATATTTGGTAGGATGTAGATAGGCTGTTGTAAACAAGATCAACGTGCCTTTTAATACAGTGGCGAAATATGAACCTTTCTTTACTCAACTTAAAGAATGAGAGGCTTAATTTAAATCTTAGAAATAATAATAAAATTCAAATAAGTACATCATTCTAGATTGTCTAAGATCAATAATTCTTTTGTGGGGCTGTGCGTGCGTTACTACAATAAGGTTCCGAATGAAATTAATAACTTGTCTGAACAAAAATTCAAATCTTCTATAAAAGTTAATCTGTGCAAGAAAGCCTACTATAAGTTAGATGACTACTTAAATGATAAAAGTCCATGGAGTGCTTGATGGCTCAGCATAGGTAGACTTAATGCTTGTAATGAATAAGATAAATCAAAGGTAGGGCCCTGTGCCGTTGGGTTTGTTGCCACTTCTTCCCCTCGGTTATACAGGTGGAAGTGGAGTAGTTTTAGGCAGAATTTGACGTTAAAAAGAGAATAATGTATTCCAATTTTGAAAATAAATATTTTGATTTTGAAATGGAAAATTTTCAGCTTATGCCACAAATACTGTTGCACGGAAAATTATGTTGAATTGTTTATATTTATGTATCGTTTCTTTAATATGGAATGGAGGGAGTCGGTAAATCAGAAAAAAAAACATAAGATTTATTCAAATGTTGGCAATACTGTTTAGGGAACGTACACAAACTACGTGACTAATTTTTTTACCATTTTTACCCCCCTCCCCCCCTCGGTTACCAACCGTAGTAAATATGCCAAGAATATATCCCCCTCTAGTTTTCACGTAGTAATTCATAAATATGGTAAACCATTTTTAGCAAAAAGAAAGTTGAAAAAAAGATATAATTTTGCTCATTAGGTCTTTGTCTTTATTAATACTGCGCTTGCCGTGTGATGCCAAGAGTGCGTGCATACCTATAATTATAAGTAAAAAAAATATATCAAGTAGAAAAAACTGTCAGTTTTCAATCAGCTGACGATAATATGTGGGTCAGTTTGCATATTGACAATTTTTTCTGTCAGTTTTCAATCAGCTGACGATATGTGCGTCAGTTTGCATATTGACCAAGTGACGAAAATCTGAGCCCCCCCTCGCATCCCTATGACCAAGCGTGAAATTTGAAGACCCCTGAACGGGTCACGTAGTATGGGTACGGACCCTTATTGGGCTGGTGCAAGCAAAAATAGACTTTAAGATAAGAAACAAAGCTTTTAAAACCTTGAGCGTTGCAATAGTAATATATCCAACTTTGTATTGCTATAAAAGAGAATACTAAATATTCCCCCCCCCCCTCG
This sequence comes from Esperia sulphurella, assembly GCA_947086405.1. Lineage (NCBI taxonomy): Eukaryota > Metazoa > Arthropoda > Insecta > Lepidoptera > Oecophoridae > Esperia > Esperia sulphurella. Next base: position 9,249,355 of record OX352282.1, read on the forward strand.
CTGCCATAGCTCGATTCTATAATTTAGAAAGAGAAGTACTTTTGTTGTTAACGTATTTATAACGTTGTCCCTCTCTCAATCGCTGTAGCAGCCTGCCCTACTATTATTACGTGCACACACGCACGATTACAGACAGGCTCGTGCGCCTTAAGTAGTAGTAGGTAATTATAAATAAATATAAATATCTCAGACATTCACACGAATTATCTAGTCCCAAATTAGGTAGAGCCTGTGGTATGGTTACTAGATAACGGATACACATACTATAAACATCCAAGACTTGGGTACAAACATTCACATTCATCATACGAACATTTGCCCCTAGCGGGATTCGAACCCGCAACCTCCGGCGTGGCAGTCCGAGAGCTACCCGTTCCGCCACGGAGGTCGTCAAAATTCAATTAAAATTTAATTTAATTTAAAATTAAATTAAATCAGTTCAATTGTAAGGATTGTCGGGGGTGAGGAACAGGTACTTGAGTGATGGATACAGCTCTGGTAAATGGTAAAAATATTCTTAAACATGCTACAGTGAAAAAAACTGTTTAATATTTGAGGTACGATTTCTTTGCAGCTCGCACATCTAGAGAGTTGGCCCTTCAACATCTATGTGTGTACAATTCTCGTGTTATTAATATATATGTATGTATGAATACCGTGGAAAAATAAGGATATAAAGTTACTCTAATATAGACTCAAGTACGTACGAGAATGAGAGAAATTGTATATTTTATAGCTGTGCCCGCGGCTCCGCTCGCGTGGACTACAGAATTATTATTATTATTTATTTATTTATTTCAGATATACATCCATCTATAGTGTTAGTAAAGCCTTAATACTATGTTAGTAAATTTATTAACTAATTTCTTACATAACCAGATATAGGTTTCAACAGCCCCACCCAGTGTCTAATGATGGGGCCGTCAAACCTCTCATTGATCATTTTCAGGATCCCGTTAGCGCCGCCCCGCAGCCTGCGCATCAGGGAGCTCGCTTTGTTGCGCATTATTGCAGCAAAATCTTATAAGCGAGCTTCTGCGAACATCCCAGACGCGCTGCAGTATCGGGGCAGCCCCAACAGGGCCCTGAAAATGTTATTATATTGTACGCGCAGTGCGCTGTAGGCACGCTTGGTGTATGTGGTCCACAGACTGCCCGCGTAGAAAACCTGGCAGTAAGCTTTAAAAAGAGTTATTTTGACTGCTCTAGAACAGCGAGTAAGTCTGCGAACCAGCATATTACCACGCACCGACAATAAAATAAAAAAACTTATTAAGCGTTAATTCCCATCCCCCTTTCCCCTCCCCTTTTCCCCTTCAGCTCCAACTCTTGCAAATATTTTCAACGTACAGACACGAGAAGGTTCTATCATCGGTAGTTTCCGCAGCGCATGCGATGAAAGACATTTTATGACTAATTTTTTTACACCTTGGGTTACATTATTGAAGTTTTAGTAGGGATCCCTAATTTTTTATAGTAATAAGTATAGCCTATGTTACTCAGGGATAATGTACCATTCTAATGGTGAAAGAATTTTTGAAATCGGTCCAGTAGTTTTTGAGTTTATTCATTACAAACATACAAATCTTTCCTCTTTATAATAAATATATTAAGAGTAGATATAGATTCGATGATAGGAATCTAGTTTCTATGTAGAATAGTTGGATAGAAATAAAACCAACGATGAATTGTTTAAAATGATCTTAGAAAGCTGAAACTCCACAAGAACAGTAGAGAACAGAGTATATAAGTGCCTTGGCCACATCAATATCATCATCATCAGCCGAAACACGTCCACTGCTGAACACAAGCCTCCCAAATAGAATGACACTTGGGCTGTCCATTGGGGGATTTGCCATAATCACTGCACTTGGCAGGCGGATTGGTGATCGCATTAATTACCTTAATATACACAGGAGTCCGAGCGTCCCTGGTGCTGCTGACGTCACCCACGGGAAAATGGGGGTTCCTCTATTCTAAGCCGTGAACCACACGAGATATACTAAGATATAAGGAGGTAAAACGCAGACAGAAAGACCTAGGATTCCCGTTAATAATATCTCATCATGTCAGCCCCTAGACGTCCACTGCTAGACATAGGCCTTCCCCAATGAACGCCACCAGACCCGGTCCTCCGCCCTCTGCATCCAGCCACCTTCTTCAGGTCGTCGGTCCACCTGGCGGCAGTGCGTCCCACCCTGCGAGAGCCGATCCGCGGTCTCCACTCCAGAACTCGTCTGCCCCTACAGCCGTCGGTTCTGCGGCATATGTGACCCGCCCACTGCCACTTCAGCTTACTAATTCTTTCGGCTATGTCGGTGAATTTCGTTCTTCGTCGGATCTCCTTATTACGAATCATATCCTTCTAAGAAACCCCGAGCATAGCCCTCTCCATAGCTCGCTGAGCGACTTGGAACTTGTGGATCAGGCCCACCGTCTGTAATATCTGCCACCCGTTATTACTTGCTGTGCTCTGGCATATAACAAGTATTAGTATACAAGTAAGGGAGGCGCACATCCTAAGAAAGTTTGATCAATCTATTATATCATCATCATCATCATCAGGTTATTTTTGTCTCCACTGCAGGAGCATAACCCTCTCTCATCTGTCGGAGACGGACGGAGGATCTATTATATATATAAAAGGAAAGTCTGTGTATGTATGTCCAGCCTTTTCCCATGCCACCCACTAATGGCTGCAGTGGGAGATAGCCCTTGGTCTGCACATGCAAGGAAGGGAGTTTGGTTACGGTGGGTGGATGTGGGTGGTGAAGATGTGTGATGGGATATTTCTATCCTTTTCTAACACATTGTACGGCGTATATAAACTCGAGACTGTGCTGAATAGCGTAGCGTTTGTGAGTGACAATATTGAGAAGTTTTCGAGAATATTCCAGACTTTCCAGAATGTTCTAAAATATTTAAAAAATAATGAACGATAAAAATGTGTGACTGTAATTTTTATCAGAATGTTCTAGGTGGTTCTTAGTTTTTCAAGAATGATCTGGGAAGTTCTGTTAATAATATCAGAAAAGCGACGATTTGTGAAAGCTGTCAATGTCATGTCGGCTGTCTGCGGGTCCTTAAAATTCGCACCAGACGTAACTTATCCGCGCGAACGAAGTCGCGGGCAACAGCTAGTTTCTATATATTTCTGCATATTTATACATACATCAATGTAGGGGGAAAGAAAGGGGGGTAATTCAGCTATCTGCGCGTACGAAGTCGCGGGCAGAGCTAGTAAAAAATACATACAGAGTTACAGTGTGAGATACAAGTAAATTCCACGACAAAGGAATCTCTTCACCGAACAGTCTGTACGGCAATGTTTCCAATAACCACGCGACGAATTGCAAGCAAGGACCAATATACATTTAACGGAAGGCCGCACTTACTTTCTTAGATTTCGTAAGTTCACACTACGACGCAAATCGTATAAAAATATCAAAGGTTTAAAGTATCGCCACTTTGCGTGGTCCTGACTTACCTCACTAGCCATCCATCCATCAACCTTTTAATTTTTTTGAGGACGCAATCAATCAATTTCATAATTGAACGTCCTCCTTAGACGACCTCTTGCTGTAGTTCCTTCCACATTCGCGCTACATTGTTACTCTCTGTCTACCCCTCTGGGACCAAGGCGTGAACATTTCGTATAGTATGTAAGTGCAACTCAGAGGTTTAAATACAAATTTGTATGGAAAATAATTAGATTTTTTGACAAGAACTGTTAGATATACATTACGGTCTGTATTTGACCACACTTACTAATCAATTAATAATAACTTACTATCAGGCGAGACAGGTCAAGCGCAAACTCATCAACAATAAAAAATAAAATAAACTATTTTCCGCATTCCGGTTTGAAGGGCAAACAAACCAGTGTAATGAGAGGCACAAGAGTGGCCATTTATCAGCAACTGGACCATCAACTTAAGAGTCCCCGCAGACTGCAAACTTTATATCGGCCGATAATTTAGTCAGGCTCTTAAACAGTATAAAGATGCATGCAAGTGCGCACACTATGACGATTTGTTGGCCCAGTGTGCGCACTAGCAGCTCAATCCGACTAAATTATCGGCCGATATAAAGTTTGCAGTCTGCGGGGACTCTAACTCTTTAAAAAAAAAAGACAGCCGTACCACGCTACCGGCACATACAAGCGAACTGATTGAACTACCTACCTAGCGCGGAAAAGATTCATCACGATCTACTAAAGGTTGTCTGGAAGAAATCGCTGCTTTTAGCGATAAGACCGCCTAGATATAAATGTATAAGCTACTTTATTATTGTATCTTTGTTTTTATCGTGCAATAACGAGTAATTTAATTGAATGAAGTTAAAGGTAAAAGGATATACCTAATCGATTTCTTTAGCGATTACTTGCTCCCGACGGCGTTCGAAAGTAAAACTAAGGGATACAATAGGACTTCTAGGAATGCAGCGAACAAATCCTTTGGACAAGTTATTGACAAATAGTGGAGCTCGGCGGTATGCGTGCTATACAGGATGTCTGAAAATGTTAATTCAAATATTAGATGGAAGGGGGGGGGGGGGCTCCTTAGTCGATCTCGGACCGCGGTTCTAGTTCGCTGATTTACTTGTCCAACCGCTGGGTGTTGACACTTGAAATTAGGTATAGTTTGTTCGGTATGTTGATGGGTTTGCGCTTGACCTTAATCTCACCTGATGGTAAGTGATGATGAGTCCTAAGGTGGAGCGCGCTTACCTAGAAGATGCCTATTCACTCTTCTTTCAAAATGATCCAAATTGTACTTGTCCGGAAATACCCAAGCTGGCATTTCCATTCCTTTTTCAGTAACTACACGATTACACGATTTGATTCCCCCATCCGCCTTCCATCACCGGACTACCAGGCGTGGTGAGGGACTTCATCCTTATGTAGTAGACATACCACGCTCTCGCACGAAGCGTTTTGCTTCCTCTTTCATAATGCGAACTGCTAAGGAATGGAACTCCCTGCCAACAATAGACAACAGAAAATGACATATTCATGATTTCAACGTTTTTAAAATACATACATACATAATACTCACGCCTTGGTCCCAGAGGCGTAGGCAGAGACGATGGATCGCCACTTTGCGCGATCCTGACACACCTCACTAGCCTCACTCACATTCATCAACCTTTTCATGCACCTCCTTTTATTCTTCTCACTGCGGACCCCGGCCTTTTTGAGTACGTTACTAATTTGATCCTTGAACGTCCTCCTAGGACGACCTCTAGCTGTAGTTCCTTCCACATTCGCACTGTATATTACTTTTGTCACTCTTCTTTCACTCATACGCTCTAAATGTCCAAACCAACGCAACACCTTTTCTTAAATAAGTTATATAAGCTATTTCTGCCAACAAACTGTATTATACAGTTTGGCGGAGTTATTGTATGTAAATTTTTTAAGAGATGAATAAATGATTTTATTATTATTATTATTATTAAACCTTTTCTTCTCTTTCGTCAGCTTACGGTCACTGACGTCCACTGCTGGACATAGGCCTTTCCCAATGAGCGCCACATCACCCGGTCCCTTAAAAAAATTTAAAAGTCTAAATTTTATATTATTGGGAAATTTTTAGATTTGCTTATTAGCATGCAAGCATGGGTAGGTTTGAGTGGTCTCGAGAATGTTACTACTTCGCAACAGCCTGTAGCAAGCCAAGAAGCCTCCAGACAAGTACCAACGTCAGGAGTAAGTGCGTCATGGCGACTTACACGTGTCGGCAATCATAGCAATTTTATCATTATTTACGTTACAACGTTAAGCCATTTTGTTTCCTTTTGAGTTTATTTACTCCAGCTATTTATATTTAGGAGTCGAAGTTATTATGGCACACAACAAGATCTGTAGGTGGAAGGCTTAAGCTACGATCTCTATGTACTAGAGGAACGAACCAAACAATCGCTCTGTTCCACGCAACTACGGCTCCGGGAGCCGCGACTCTTTTACGTTCACTTTGACACTTGTGCAGAAAAAAAAACATTTTTAAATCAACAACAAAAAATTTGAATACACAAAGAAAAAAAAAAACATTTTCAAATAAAATTTTTTTGTTATATTAACCTTTTCCCCATAGTCCCAATTCCTGTGTATTCCCATGCTATGTATATACGAGCTCGAGGAATCTACTATAAAGAGCAAACACCGCATAATAAATATCTCTGACCAACATGTGTAAGGTAATGGGGGGTGTAAGGGAGCGCAAAGACATCCGGCGCTCCAAATGCCAACCTCATCTGCACGTGGTGTACCCTGCTGGTTGACCAACGAGGCTCTGGCGACCGACAATGGCGGTATAACTATTCAAAGATTCACTAGGCCATAAATACCACAGACCGGTGGCGGGCAGCAGCGTCACCGGTGCGAGGCTTAGTACTACGATGGCCAACACGTCTGCCCAGCGTGGCCATTATGGGCAAAACTCCCCAAAAGCGGCCGGTAGCGAGTGGATGCGGAGGGCGGAGGACCGGGTGTGGTGGCGTTCGTTGGGGAAGGCCTATGTCCAGCAGTGGACTTCTAGGGGCTGACGTGATGATGATGACCAACATGTCAGAGGATAAAAAAAGTGCGGACCAAAAAATAAAAAAAAAACAAACACAATTCTGTTACTATGCAGAACATTTAATTATTTTAATATTGACGCTATTTATCCGGCCTATTCCACATATCCCTACTGGTCTGTCCCACTCTTTTCTACTAGGGGGGATACTTTTCCATTTATCTCCACTGTTCTAATAATTCAGGAAATCGGTATCATCACATTGAAAATGTATAAGTGTTTTGCTCGTGTTTTGTTTATTATAATTATTATATTCTAAAAGTATGCAAACTTCTTCATTATGAGAGGAGTAAGATACTCTTTCATTGTGGAGTCTACGAAAATGTCACAACGACGTTTTTAAAATATAAAAATCTTAGACAACCCTATAGCCTAGTACATACAGATCGTCGTTTTAAGCTTTTTTTTGATGACGTCACCAGCCGAAACACATCCACTACTGAACTCAAGCCTCCCCAATAGAATAGTGTGGTAAGTTGTCCGTCGGGGGATTTGCCATAATCACCACACTTGGCAGGCGGATTGGTGATCGCGGTATTGATCTTAACACAAACCTTCCAGAAACAGAAATCTAAGAAAATGACAGGTAATGCTAAATAATGCCGTGTTGTTTCCGGTAGAGTAGAATAGGACCACTCCAACTCTTCCCGTAGATGTCGTACAAGGCGACTGAGTGATAACATTATAAAACATCAATCAGGCCTCCCCAACCCGTCTGGCCAGCGCGGGGAGTGTAGGCCAAATCCTCCGTCTGTCTCCGGCAGATGAGAGAGGGTTGTGCTCCTGCAGTGGAGACAAAAATAACCTGATGATGATGATGTGAAAAGGCATGTCCATACTAATATAAGTTTTATAATAATGTCCATTTAAAAACTTAAAATAATATTCATGTTCAGTTCAGTTTAACTTTTTACCTTTTAATGGAAAGCAAGCTTTGTAGGTACTTGCCTAAATGAAAAGCTCAAACTACAGCGTGTAGTTATCTCTCCCCCTGTGTTCTATACAGGATGTGCTGTGTTGGCTATACAGGGTGTTGGCATGAACCTCTTAGAGCATCTAAAACTAGCCTCTGTCTGCACCGGAATTTCCGTTTTGTTTGAGGGAGCGTGCCTCGCCATAGACTAGAGATAGGTTAACATTTGATGGGGTTAACGAGGTTTGTGCCTACTTTCTTATCTAGAGCTATATGTTTTTTTCAAAAAAATTTTAATCTATTTTTTTGTTGAGGCTTGTGACTTGCTAAAGTCAATGCCAGCCTCGTAAGGAAACACTAATTTGTCATGTTGTTCAGACCTCAGTCTGAGAGATAACGTAACGAACCTATATAATTTGTTTGCCTTGTCAGATAAGGGGCTGCTCAATAACAAAATTCATAGCACTTAAAATAAACTTTTAATCTAATTTATAGTTCTTACTACCACTAACGGATTTACAAAATATTTATATGTCTAGTGATTGTGGTGGGGGGAGGTGTCTGTAGGGTGTGTGAGGGGGGAGGTGTGTGTGTATTTGTTGCTTCATATATGTAGTCAGATAAAGCTACTAAAAATAAAATAAATATCTCAGACAAATTATCCAAATTATATATTAGTATATATATATATATATAAACATCCAAGACTTGGGTACAAACATTCATATTCATCATATGCACATTTGCTCCTAGCGGGATTCGAACCCGCAACCTCAATTCAATTCAATTCAAATATTCTTTATTATGCACCAAAACATAATTTTTTTAATAAAAACAAATCTTACATAGAAGGATGAATTTAGTGTACAACGGCGGCCTTATCGCTTTCAGCGACCTCCGGTTAAGTTAAGTTTTTCCTCACAGGGCCTTCACTCCGTAAATATTTTCAAACCACTATCGAGTCTGTGACGTAAGTCTGCTCTTAGAACTTGCCAACTATTTTATACGTAACGTGACGTGCGGCTGTGTGCGTTGGGAACGAAATAATTTGCACTGCACGCCGCACTTTGTGAAACAGCTTTCATATCTTGGTAGTGGAGCGCAAACTTTATATATTACATCCCATGTTTCATGCGAATTAAATGATATAAGGCGAAGACCAGAGGAAATGTTAAATATGACCGACGGAAAGTTGAAGAAACAGATTTAAAAAAAGATTTTTGTGGGTATTATAGCACCCTACAGGTCATACCATGGTGGTCATACCATGAAGCAAAATAATTTTTCGCTTCTCAGAAGCTCCTCAAAGAACCTCAAAGTTTTTACCTTCATTTTTTACTAATTGTTTTTTTGAATTAGATAACAGATGATCTGTATTGATGATCTATTATCTAATTTATTAACCTATTAGTGTCAATTATGAAGGTAAAAACTTTGAGGTGCGAAAAATTATTTTGCTTCATGGTATGACCACCTTGATATGATCATCATCAGGTTATTTTTGTCTCCACTGCAGGAGCACAACCCTCTCCCATCTGCCGGAGACAGACGGAGGATTTGGCCCACACTCCCCGCGCTGGCCAGACGGGATATTTAGCACCATAGAAAAGAAAAAGAATAAAATCTTCAGTCGTTTATTATTTTATACATACATACATACATACATACATACATACATACATACATACATACATACATACATACATACATACATACATACATACATACATACATACATACATACATACATACATACATACATACATACATACATACATAGCTGCTGACATGATGAGATATTATTAACGGGAATCCTAGGTCTTTCTGTCTGCGTTTTACCTCCTTATATCTTAGTATATCTCGTGTGGTTCACGGCTTAGAATAGAGGAACCCCCATTTTCCCGTGGGTGACGTCAGCAGCACCAGGGACGCTCGTTCTCCTGTGTATATTAAGGTAATTAATGCGATCACCAATCCGCCTGCCAAGTGCAGTGATTATGGCAAATCCCCCAATGGACAGCCCAAGTGTCATTCTATTTGGGAGGCTTGTGTTCAGCAGTGGACGTGTTTCGGCTGATGATGATGATATTGATGTGGCCAAGGCACTTATATACTCTGTTCTCTACTGTTCTTGTGGAGTTTCAGCTTTCTAAGATCATTTTAAACAATTCATCGTTGGTTTTATTTCTATCCAACTATTCTTCATAGAAACTAGATTCCTATCATCGAATTTATATCTACTCTTAATATATTTATTATAAAGAGGAAAGATTTGTATGTTTGTAACGAATAAACTCAAAAACTACTGGACCGATTTCAAAAATTCTTTCACCATTAGAATGGTACATTATCCCTGAGTAACATAGGCTATATTTATTACTATAAAAAATTAGAGATCCCTACTAAAACTTCAATAATGTAACCCAAGGTGTAAATTTTTTTGCCATAAAATGTCTATCATCGCATGCGCTGCGGAAACTATTGATGACTAGCTGGTGCACGCGACTTCGTCTGCGCAGGATTAGTATTTCGAGTAGTTTATATTAGCGTGGCGTAGAAAAGAACTAACATTATGACATTAAAATTATAATTTTATGGCGCACGCCAGAATAGCTCGCAGATAGTAGATTTTTTCCTACTTACTTGATATTTTGGACAATTCACACAATATCTTTATAAATTGTAGCCTATGTGTTATTCTGATGTATAAGCTATATTATTGTAAAGTTTCATTAAAATCCATTCAGTAGTTTTTACGTGAAAGAGTAACAAACATCCATCCATACTTACAAACTTTCGCGTTTATAATATTAGTAGGATAGTGGGAGTGGGGGTGGGAGTGGGATGGGGAGCGGATTCTGTAGTCCAAGTAAGCGGAGCCGAGGGCACAGCTAGTTTACAGTAAAGTTGGGCAAGCCACTAAAATACAAACGTAGAATGATTTTATGTCGAAAATAAATACGTCATTTTATACAAAACAGTAACGACATGGGGTAAAGAGAGATATGTATAGATATATATCTATTGCCGGACTATTATAGTACGTGCCGGCTATATCTGCACAACAGGACATTGCCGTGTGGTTCCCGGCTTAGAATAGGGCCACCCGCAATCTTCCCATGGATTGCACCAGGGACGTGCAGCGTTCTCCTGTATATATTAAGATCATTACTGTGATCACCAATCCGCCTGCCAAGCGTGGTGATTATGGCAAATCCCCCAATGGACAGCCCACCAAAAGTGTCATTCCATTGACGACCTCCGTGGCGGAACGGGAAGCTCACGAACTGCCACGCCGGAGGTTGCGGGTTCGAATCCCGCTAGGGGCAAATGTTCGTATGATGAATATGAATGTTTGTACCCAAGTCTTGGATGTTTATACATTTATTTAAGTATGTGTATCCGTTATCTAGTAACCATAGCACAGGCTCTGACTAGTTTGGGACTGGATAATTGGTGTGAATGTCTGATATATTTATTATTATTATTGGGGAGGTTTGTGTTCAGCAGTGGACGTTATCAAATCAAAGTCAAATCAGCTCAGGCCGGGAATCGAACTCGGATCTCTTGATATGACATATCCATTCCATAACAAAAGTAACAAACAATAAAATTATTTCATTGTTTACATATTAACAGTGTGACGGGCGACGTTGCCGCTCCGGTGCGACGTTGCCACTCAGCGAGCGCCGGCCGGCGACGTTGCCGCTCGGCGCACCGGATAGCGACCGGTTCCGGCCGTGCGGCCCCGGCAACAGTGCAGTGTAAACTACCGTACGGATTATACGCATATTTGCCGCGAAAATAATCAAAAATAACTCCAAATTTGTTGTGGGGTTTTTCACAGCGACAGCAATCGCATACGGTTTTCGAATCGGATTGCGTTCCTCTGCCAAGGTCCTTCGACGGCACGCTCTCTATTGGTATGTACTATGTCTATACTGGAACTAGGTCGTACCAGGCGCATGCGAGTATAAAGCATGCTTATTTCGAAGCCGGTTGATTATGAGCATGCTACCTGAGGTCCGGGTGGAGGGGCTGGCTAGTCGCACGTGTGAACGTGTTTGCTTACTAGCGTGCTAAACTATACATACTCGTATAATAAAACTGTAATGTCTGTACATGGGAGATATTGTAGAAAAAATTGTATAAGGGGTCTTTATAAGGCCAATAGAAGCCAAAATAATTGTTTTTAAAATTTTTGTCTGTCTGTATGTATGTTTGTTACCGCATCACGCCAAAACTACTGAATGAAATTTGATGCAGTTTTCACAGTTGTCTTGCTGGTGGTCTAACTTAAAATCTGGTGCATGTTTCATCTTGATACTCCATTTAGAACCTGAGTATTAACTAAATATTGACAATATTTAACCGTAGCGTCAATATTTAGTAATAATTAAATGTTCTGCGTAGTAACTGCACAAGTTTCATTGTGAATGTGAAAGAGTTGTGGCTACTGGCGTGGAACAGAGCGATTGTTTGGAATGCTCCATCTAGTAGTACACAGAGATCGTTGCCTTTAGGTTATTATTTCTTATTCTTACGTCGTCTTCTGGGCGTGAAAGGTAAGATAATGTTGTTTAAGCTGACATAATATTGCAATTCTTTCACAATTACTGGACTGAACCTTGAAAATATCAATAGCCTTAGGATGGTGCTAATGTCAAGTGAATATATATCGGTTAATATCTGCTTTATACTCTCTAAAGATTCTGATATCATCATCAGGTTATTTTTGTCTCCACTGCAGGAGCACAACCCTCTCTCATCTGCCGGAGACAGACGGAGGATTTGGCCTACACTCGCCGCGCTGGCCAGACGGGTTGGGGAGGCCTGACTGATGTTTTATAATGTAAATAAATTTAATAGTAATAAATTAATTTTTACACGATAAGTGTTACGGCGATGTTGTTCACAACACATCACGTCAAGGGGTATCACGGGGCGAAAAGCGGGCGAAGGAAAGCCGCTGTGCAATATTACATTGCGCAAAGTGGCGATACATCGTCTCTGCCTACCCCTCTGGCACCAAGGCGTGAGCATTATGTATGTATGTAAGTGTTAGGCATGTAACTATCATAGTTACTCTATAGGTTACACGCCGACTAGTCCTTATTTCATCATCTCCCTAAATACGTCCACTGCTGGACATAGGCTTCCCAATAGAATACCACTATGGTAAGTTGTACATTGAGAGATTTGCCATAATCACCACGGTTGGCAGGCGGATTGGTGATCGCAGTAATGATCTTAACATTACACAGGAGAACGCTGCTGCCCGTCCCTGGTGCAATCCCTTAACACAGTAACAATATCACGCATACAATGAAATCCAAGTAATTTAGATAAAGAGTGGGGCGTGTCGTCGTCAATTGAACGATCTATGTCCAACTGTGGACGCTGATGATGATTTAATGCACGTGTTTTGACGTCACTAATGTTTGTCGCACAAATCTAACTGGAATTTGGCAGTCAAACCACATCATTTCTTATGTGTATGTAATAAAGTTCATATTCGAATGGCCTATTCGAATATGTGGGAATAGTAATTTTGCCTTGTTGATACAGCTAGCTAGCACATCTGCGTTTTTAGAACACAGGTTCGACTTTCATTCCTATGTCGGGTGTTATACGTGGCAGGTAATATCAGCTGGTCACGCTTTGGTCCCAGAGGGGTAGGCAGAGACGACGTGGTGACGTCCTCAAGAAGGCTGAGGAATGAGGAGGCGCAAGAAAAGGTTGATGGATGTGAATGAGGCTAGTGAGGTGTGTCAGGATCGCGCAAAGTGGCGATACTTGGTTTCTGAATAAGGTGAAGTCAATAAATAAATATATAATCAACGATCTCTATGTACTTAGTAGATGGAGCGAACCAAACAATCGCTCTGTTCCACACAACTGCGACTTGTGCAGTTACTACGCAGAACAATTAATTATTATATATAGGCGACCTCCGTGGCGGAACGGGTAGCTCTCGGACTGCCACGCCGGAGGTTGCGGGTTCGGTTCCCGCTAGGGGCAAATATTCGTATTATGAATATGAATATTTGTACCCAAGTCTTGGATGTTTATATATTTATCTAAGTATGTGTATCCGTTATCTAGTAACCTTACCACAGGCTCTGCCTAATTTGGGACTGGATAATTGGTGTGAATGTCTGAGATATTTATTTATTTATTTTATTATTTACTAACTGCTATGTGAACGGAGTGCGGCGCCGAAGCCGCAGTAGCATGGAACAGAACAACTGTTTGGTTCGCTTCCTCTGGTAAGTACATATTAATTAGACAAGGATAGAACAACACACAAATTAACATCCATACCGGGACCAATGGGGACCGGTGAGATCTCGCACCAGCTAAGCACAGCTAGGTACCGTTTTCAGCGACAACCTTCTAACTTATTCTTCTCTTCCAGGCCAGGCATGATACCGATAACGGAGCTCATTCTACTCGTGCAAGGGCACCCAGCCCTTTGGGACCGGTCTTGCAAAGAATACAAGAACAAGTACGACAAAGACAAGGCGTGGCGATTGATTTACAAGCAGGTGGAGCCATCGTACGACGAACTGAAGCCTGCAGTTAGACAACAGATTGGTAAGTTATGGTTAACTGACGGATGCTGCTATAAAAGAAGTAAGACCAACTGACACGGGGGTGTTTGAGACCAAATACAAAAAAAAGCTGAGCCGTGTGGTTTCCGGTAGAGTAGAATAGGACCACTCCGACTCTTCCCGTGGATGTCGTACAAGGCGACTGAGGGAATACATTATAAAACATCACTCAGGCCTCCCCAACCCGTCAGGCCAGCGCGGGGAGTGTAGACCAAATCCTCCGTCTGTCTCCGGCAGATGAGAGAGGGTTGTGCTCCTGCAGTGGAGACCAAAATAACCTGATGATGATGATGACAGAAACTTAGGGGGTTAAAGAGGATAGTTGGGGCCCTCTTTTAGACATAAAAATGTCTGTGCCAGAGGACCTCGCTCTTCCATACTTATATCTTATTATATATATATTTAATCAACTTGTGTGAGTGGTGTGTATGTGTGTGCGTGTGCGTGTGTATGATATATACGAGTATGTATGTATGTAAATAACACCGGGAAGTTTGAGACCAACTAATACCGGGGTGTTTGAGACCAGCTGACACCGTGGTATTTGAGACCAACTGACAACAAAGAGTTGAGGCCAAACTGACACCAATAAGATTAAATAATAAAATTGAAAAGCTAGGTATGTAGTTGTATACATTACCATGCCCCTTCAAAAAATAGTAAGTCGTTTGTACAGAAAATTCAAGCAAAGTAGTTTAACACGCAAACTTTGTATGTAGTTTGCAATTTAAACCACATACAGCGGCAGCGGCCTCAGCGGAGGCCCAAAAAAAAGTTAATATTGTACCTTGGGCAAGGGTATGTATTTGTGCCGTTCGGCATCGAGACTCTGGGCCCCTGGGGGCCAGAGACTCTTTTACTAGCTAAAGACCTTTCAACGCGCCTCATCGAAGCTTCGGGAGACCGTAGAGCTGGCAGCTTCTTCGCCCAAAGAATCAGCTTGGCGATTCAGAGGGGGAACGCTGCCAGTATATTGGGAACCCTGCCCCGGTGCGTTGCGTTGGAAGACATTTTTTATTTATAATTGTTTCGTGTTATTGTTTATTTATAATTATGTACAAATATATTAAATTTAAACTACAAAAGTAGTTAAATGCTGTTAACTGCCTAAAATCCTTTAGACATCTTCAGAAAGGCTAGGAGTGATACCATTCTATTGCAAATATTACACGTCTACGTTGTTGTATTTTTCTAACTTGTCCTTTAAATTCCAACAGGAGCCCAAATCACAAAGAAATGGTACAACGTGAGAGACTCCTACGCGAAGTTCAAGAAGAACGGAGCTGGAAAACGTGCCAGACCCTACGTCTACTCAGAACTCCTCTCCTTCCTAGACCCTATATACGACGGTGTGGATGAAAAGAACATCACGATGGAGCACATAGCTGATGAAAGATCAAACGACGAAGATATAATGTCAAATTTCGATGAACATGAAGTGTACCTGAATATAGAAGAGGCTGACGTAGGACCATCCATTAAAAGACCAAAGATAGACCTAGATTTAACCGCCAAAGAAGACATGGAGGAAAACATTGTAGCTATCCTCGCCAATTTAATACAGAAGGAAGAAGATGAAGATAGAGCGTTTTTCAAATCGATAACTCCCTCAGTGAAAGAGTTGTCTGAGGAGTCGAGATTCGAGTTCAGGATCCAAGTTATGAATCTGATAAAGACTTTAAAGAGGAAAGACAAAAATGTGCTTCAAATGAAAATTGAAAGGGTTTCAGAGAGTGAAAGTGATGAATGAATTAATGAAATAAATTATGTTATTTTCTTAAACATTGTTTATGTACTCGCTGTTGAGAAAATTGCCGTGTGGTTTCCGGTAGAGTAGAATAGAACCACTCCAACTCTTCCCGTGGATGTCGTACAAGGCGACTGAGGGAATACATTATAAAACATCAATCAGGCCTCCCCAACCCGTCTGGCCAGCGCGGGGAGTGTAGGCCAAATCCTCCGTCTGTCTCAGGCAGATGAGAGAGGGTTGTGCTCCTGCAGTGGAGACAAAAATAACCTGATGATGATGACGACAGTTCAACGTCGCCCGAAAAACAGAGCACGGCTGGCAGTAATTATTATGTATGTATATCGACCAGGGTTGGATAAAAAACAGTTTTTTATATGCCTTGCGACTCGCCACTTTTGCCACTTGTATAGACATCGACCCGACTATAGACTGTGCGACTTTTATAGACTTGCGCCTAAACTGGATTAATTGCCGATCTTTGTTATATATATATATATATATTCTTTATTGCACATAAAGGAGAATGCCCAAAAGTGGGCCTAAGATGCGTCTTTACCATTCATGTACCAAAAATATTGGTCTGAATTATGAATCCCCTCAATTTTTTTTAAATCTAATGAAATAGGGAGTTTAAAAATAACATATTATAATAAAAAACGTTGATTGATTTCCGCCGGCCGACTGGCATCTTTTCAACTAAAGTAGTAAAAGTAGAATTAAAGTCGATATATATTTATAATGGATATTTGTCAACCATAGTTGATACTGCCTTTCAATTACTGGCGCGATAATCCAACCATCACGTTTTTCATTTACTGATTGGAAATACGGTATTTATACTGATTTAAAGTAATACACACGTTCTTAAAAGATATTTATGAAAATATTGTTACGTAACCGAAATATCGATTATTCAATTTGTTAAATCGATTTAGTAGAACCTCACTATTGATATGCACTATGGTTTCGTATTGTGACGTCATATCCGATATGATGTCAATACCTGTTTTGTCTCCGTTTGTTTACATTATGTATTTGGGTGAAAAAATCTATTTTAACGAGTCTAATGTAGTGTCGAACGCAATATATCGTCGCCGACTAATAACCAAACTATGACATCAAGATCGGGAACGGTTAATCGTGGCCATATACCCACGGTGTTGTAAAAACTGTGCGCCAACGAAGATTTTATTCCAAGTAAGATTATTCAATTTTCCCACTAAATAGTTAAACGATTTTCTTTTTATAATAATCCTTAGTATTTTGCCTGTATTTTGACGACAATTTGATCGAGATGCAAGGTTCAAAGTTCAAAGGCAAACTCCCATACAATTTTGGGCATTCTCCTTTACAAAAAAAAGGGCATAACATAAAAGTGTACAAAGGTGGACTTATCTCTATAAGAGATCTCTTCCAGCCAACCTTCACTGTTTTTGTTCTATCTATTCAGAATTGCACTTGTGTGGGGTGTGCTAATAGAGCCTACCTTTTACGTAGTCATACTTAGTATATGACTATTTGTGCCTTAGTATAGAATCCGCTTTCACTCCCGCTCCTACTACCGCTCCCACAACCACACCCACTCTCCTTTTCCCACGACCAAGCCCATGCCCACGCCCACGCCTACTCCCACTCCCAACTCCAAATGTAGTCCAAACTCATCGCAATCTGAATAGTACAGAAATACTATTATATACAATATATTGCATACTAACCTTACCTACTAATGTATTTGAAAACTAAAAATGTCCATAACTTTTGATTGAGTACACCGATTGCGATGAAATAAGGACTAAATGTTAAGTTAAGTTAAGCCCCATGTTTCTTTGAAAAGTTCATCAAAATCCGTTCAGTAGTTTTTAACAGATGCCTGCACAAACTCACAGACAAGAATTCCAAAAATGATCGAAATGTGTTCTATTACTTATCATTAGACCCCAATTTTTTTTTTTGCAAATATCTTCAATGTTCAGACACGCGATGTTTACGATTTTATTTATTAGATATTGGTATAATTGCCACTGGAAACCTGTTCCTACAGCGCATACCTCAAGCTTATGACAAGGTGGCATGTCGAGTATGTTTCTGGTCGCGTGGCAGATAATTGCTCCCTCCTCACCCCAGGTGGCGCGTAATTGAGCTGACATTTAGCACATCTGCCGCGTGTACATCGCGAATAGGCCAGCAATTATGTCTTAAAGGTCTTTCATACAGCGGCCTATAAGTACGATGTTTCCTTTATGTGTGACAGGTCAGCATTACTCTGCTACTCAAAAAATGAGTAAGTTGGTGTCCGATAAGTACTAGATTAGTGTCCGACCGAAACAGGATTTGCAGCCGAAACAGAAAATTCGACCTCGCTCTCAATTTCGGGAAAAACAGAAACGATTTAGAAATTCTAATACCCATTTAAAATTTCTTTTGCATACTGAAATCTAGACTCCTCCGACTCCAACCCCGAAGCCCACTCTCCCTCCCACGCCCACGCCGGCTACAGCTCCAAATATATTCCTAACTCATCGCAATCTGAATTGCACCGAACGTTATAATTATACTTGTTTTATTGCATACCTAGTAATGCATTTGAAACCTAAAAATCCCCATAAGTTTTGATTGAGTAAGCCGATTGCGATGAAATGAAGACTAAATGTTACTCCGGGTTGAACCTACCGCGACAAGTACCTACACTTTCGCGCCGCCCCGGCGTGGATATTGTCCCGTTCGTACGGAGCTACATTATTTTCGTTTAACTAAGGATTTTTGTATACTGTGCTACTGGGCTGGCGTCGATGTAGTAACATTGTACTAGCGAGACTCGCTAGTACAATGTTACTACATCAGCGCGCTATCGACCCGCGCCGAGAGATCGACGATGTAATGTTAAAAGAGTAACTCTTACATTGCCCTCTCTCGATCGACTATGTTCGCGCATTGGGTTTTTTTTAACGCGGGGAAATGCGTTGCATACCTTCTGGGGGACGAGCGGATTATACCGACGCGGGGAAATGCGTTGCATACCCACTCGCTTCTGGGGGACGAGCGGATTATACCGACTAGTATCCCCGCGGTGGCCATCGTCGGCACAGATCGACGGTCTCCGGGACCACCGAAGGCATATGCTCCCGGTGCCCCTCTCACTCCCCACGCCCTTCGCGCCCGGCGGCTCGCCTGAGTCACCTCTCGGTGCCTGCAGCAGCAACGAGGCTACCCCCTTGCTGGCGCTATCCCCGGGGATGCGTGGATGAGTACACTGCCCCGCTCCATGTCCTCGCGCCCCGATGACCCCTCTTAGTCGCCGTTTCCAACAGGCAGGGGATACCGTGGCTTCATTCTTCGCCCCAGCACACAGGGCACTGGGTGCAGCAGTTCTACCAAAACTTACGTGCACACACGCACGTCTATGGATAGGCTGGTGCGCCTGTAGTACTAGTGGGTAATTAAATCTTGCGGCCGTTGTATGTACCAATAATTAATTATAGTATCTGGAAGTTATCGGGTTAGGCTCCCGTTTGGTAGAAGCTTATGTTTGGTACAAGTTAGCTGACACAAGCGTTTGAAGAAATGTATTATTTCCGATGTTAATATCGATAGTGGAAAGACAGAACCGGTAAAATGTATTTTGGGAACTTTATGGAATTTTTTTTCAAGATTCTTTTTGATAAAAAGAAAGTCATTTCCATGCAACGATCTCTATTTACTACTAGATGGAGCGTTCCAAACAATCGCTCTGTTCCACGCAAGTAGCTCAACAACTCTTTCACATTCACAATGAAACTTGTACAGTTACTACGCAGAACATTTAATTATTTACTAAATATATTGACATTATTTAACCGTAGCGTCAATATTTTTTACCTTTTGTACATGTTATTTTTTTCCTTAATTTTATTGTTTTTATTTGTGTGTATGTATTTTTCTTTTGTGTGTGCAATAAATTGTTAAATTAAATCAAATAAAAAATTACCGCCTCCTTCCATTTTGTTAAGGGGCGCTTTAGCGGTTTTACCTTAATACTATCAATATGATTAATTATGAGAAGTAATTAAATGGATTATTTAATTTTATTTTATTTCACCATTAGAATGCTATGTTGATGCTGAGTAACATAGGCTATACTTATTACTATAAAAATTAGGGATCCTTGATAAAACTTCAATAAGGTAACCCAAGATGAAAAAAATTTGCCATAAAATGTTTTTTATCGCATGCGCTGAGGTAACTATTGATGATAGAACAAAAAAGTATAGGTAATTATAATGTTCGGTACTATTCAGATTGCGATGAGTTTGAATTACAATTGGAGCTGTATTAGGCGTGGGAGTGGGAGCGGAAGCGGAAGTGTGAAGGTTAGCGTATCCTGTAGTCTTGGACCTATTAACCTCCGGACACGAAACAAACTCGTCGAAGTATGGAATCACGTTCAACCAACTGTCCGAGGGGGGAAGAACTTCACACAACGCTAACTTTACGTAATTAATACACACTATCGTAATAGCCTTGTTAATTATTTCGCACACACGACCTTTTGTTGTGTTGGTTAATAGGTCAAAGCCTGTGGTCCACGCGAGCGGAGTTGCAGGCATAGCAATAATATAAAGAATTTCGTTACTTAATAGCCCTCTCTCCTAACTTGTGCCACGTTAACGACTGGGATGCGTACCGATTCCCACAATTTGCATATTATATGTGTTTATCCAGGTATTGATTTAGTAATGATGGCAAATGAGCTCACCTACCTCTTCATTAGACACGCTTGTGTTTGCTGATGTCAAGGGAATTAATAGACAATTTAATAATGTACCTGTCGCTGGAAATCTTATCTTTTGACGAGAAAACGTCTTCTGTCAGTTCATCATTAGTTTCCTTCACCCATAGATACCTCTCACAGGTATAAAAATAACATCATCTACATTTATGCCACGAATTGATAGCGTTAATCATAAGGATCATATCTCTCTAATAAACATGCATCTTATATTTAAAGAAGGGCTCTGAATTTCTATAACCTCTAACACACACCTCTACTACTGCGTGCAGAAGCCCTACCATAATTTACACACACACACAAACGTTGTAAAAAGTCTGGTGTACCTGTAGTAGTAGGTAACTAAATCTATTTGCTTGTAATCGTTAACGAGGCAACGTATACGGGTCTACAACAAACTACTAAAGGAAAACTTAATATGACAGAGAAAAAGTTTAAGAATCACAAGTACATTTTATTCTTATTAATTCAGCTATACACAATGCCCTTATTTCTACTAATTTACAAACTTAAATTATATATATTTAATATTATTATGAACACCAATACATTGACAGCCCTCTAAGCACAATTTATAAACTAAATCTGTGAAGTCACTTGACCTGGTGCTGACAGAATACCAGCGCTGGAGTTCGCGTAGCGTGCTGCAGCATTACGCTGAGTCAGCGCCATTTTATTGCTGCGACACATAGGTACCTTGATCATTTTTAAATTGTAATTTATTAATTCTGTTCTGTTTATTTCTCATGTATGTGTGTGTCGTAGCTATGAATAAATGACCTATTCTATTAAAAATTACTTTTAACAGTATCTTTCATTAAACAGACGATTATTTGCAATGCAAATATGTACCGTTGGAATACTAATCATTTCTAAAGTGATTTTGTACAAATAAAAAATAATTCCATGGTGAACACGAATGCAGTTGTAGCAACGTAAAAAATCTGACACTCTATTCGAATATGAATACTTGTCATACTTGTTATGAATACTCAGTCATATTGAGCACAAAAACAAGTAATTGTTCCTATTATATTATTTTTAACAAACCGTTGAGCGAGGCCCTCGAGCCACAGTTCCCGGGCCACAGTTCCGGAGGCCACAGTCCCGGGGGCCACAGGGCACAAAAGGACGCAGGAAATTTGCGTCCACCGCCCATCCAAGGAAATTAATTGGATTCCCACTTCTTTGCATTCACTACTACTCCTACCATAATAGTGAGTGATGAGTTTTTAATTATCTGTTATAATTTTGGATAGACTTATTGAAATAAGAGATTTTCTAGTTGACAAATATGTTTCCTACTGTTATATACGTACACTTGTCTCATCCCAAAGTTGGATTTTATCCTGTACTACCGGAAATTAGACAAGAATATCAATTTCCGAATATAATATCCAGACAGTTGCGTGAAGTTAGTTGCGCCGTTTCTTCTTCACAGCGCTAACACCTAGGAAGCGGTAGTCGATAAAAAAAAATGACGTGTATAAATGTACCAAGTGTACTCATATGCAATAAATGATTTTGACTTTGACTCAAACTTGTACAAAGATGTCCTTGGTGGAAATAGAACCTCAGGCCTATAGTGTAACGACTAAGCCACTAGATCAACGAGGCGGTCAAACCGCAACCCATTTTGAGGCTCGTAAGGTTTAGCCCTGAAATTAACATAATGTACTTATTAGTTCCAGTCTGTAGTCAGGTCTATCTGTTTGTTACAGTCTTATCAGAATAATCTAGTCTAGATCTAGGATCTTTACATCCAGTATTTCCACTCCTCAAAAAATTCGCCACCACCCAAAGGTTGCCTGTAAGAAATCGCTGAAAGCGATAAGGCCGCCGTTGTACACTTAATTTATCCTTCTATGTAAGTTTTGTTTTTATTTAAAAATGTATACGTTTTGGTGCACAATAAAGAATATTTGAATTGAATTGAATCTATTAAATTACGATCAATTTTAAACGTAAGATTTCTTGTAGTAAAAATGTATCATCGAATGATGGTGTTTAAGACAAGAGCAACAAACGAACACTAAGAGACTCTAGGTAACATGATGAACGCTCTCTTGTCAATTTCCGCATGCATTCTGATTCCTTGTTTGAACAAAGAGAAATAATTGCAGACACATATTGTAGTGGGGTTCCTGTAGTTGACAATGCATTTGTATTTTGGTTCAAGGAAGCGTATGACCCAGTCTGATTTGATGATGCAGTGTACAGTAGTCTACATCCTGTAAAATTACAGGCTCTTCTTAAAATTAAGCAACCTTGCACATAAAAAACAAATGCACGGAACCCTTGGCACAAACATTTTGAACGAGTAACACTTTCCCGACTTTAAAACAATGAAAAAAGGACGGACACCCATCTCTGTCCCAACGGAATCCTAATTAAACGGCCAGAAAAAAGAACTTGCCAAAAAAAGGAAACGGCGGTAAAAATCCAATTAATCCCGTGTTGGGACATCTTCTGGTTAAACGGAATATGCAATTGTAAACAAAAATAAAATCGGTTCCAGTTACCCTCGCTTCAGCCGCGTAGAAAACCTTTGATAATCAGGGTTTTCGGAATAGCAGGGGATAGAAAAATATTGTTTCAAGATAACATACCACTTATTTGACCAGCATTTCTTACCGTATACAATTTCTTACCTTGTACAATCCCACTTATGTGGGATTATCTTATATTACCGTGCGGTAGTAGTTGAACTGTTAATTCAGCCCTCATAATGCATATACTATTAGTCAGCTGAAATTGCATAGAAACATTTTCCTGCGGATCAAACAAACACTAGTTTTTGCTTGTTCTATATCTCCCATCTCACTCATTTTTCACCCCCCACTTTTTAATTTACAACGCGAAGTTTACGTTTTTCTCAAATTCTTTGTTTTTAGCGCTGTTACCTGTCCATTCAAAAAATCAAAATCAAAATATTTATTTTTTCAAAATTGGAATACATTATTCTCTTTTTGACGTCAAATTTTGCCTAAAACTACTCCACTTCCACCTGTATAACCGAGGGGAAGAAATGGCAACAAACCCAACGGCACAGGGCCCTACCTTTGATTTATCTTATTCATTACAATCATTAAGTCTACCTATGCTGAGCCATCAAGCACTTCATGGACTTTTATCATTTAAGTAGTCATCTAACGTATAGTAGGCTTTCTTTTCCATTATGTCTATCATCATCATCATATCAGCCCACTGCTGTACATAGGCCTTCCTCAATGAACGCAACCACACCCGGTCCTCAGCCCTTTTCATCAGGTCGTCGGTCCACCTGACGGCGGGGCGTCCCACCCTGCGAGTGTCGATCCGCGGTCTCCACTCCAGAACTCGTCTGACCCAACTTAATGTAACTTTTATAAATTGAAAAAAAAATACAATTGTCGTGTTTTTACTTTATTTTATGTCTAATAAATTATTACATCATATACATTTTAATAATATTATTTTCATCTTCATCATATAAGCTCTTAGACGTCCACTGCTGGACATAGGCCTTCCACAATGAACGCCACCACACCCGGTCCCCGCAGTCATCGGTACCTACATTTAGCGGTGGCGTGCCCCAACGGCCGTCGGTCCTGCGACAGATGTGGCCCGCCCACTGCCACTTCAACTTGCTAACCGTGACCTTCGTTCTTCGTCTATCTACTACTAAATCTATATGTGGATATGTTCGTAGGCTCCTTACTCTGCAGCTGGAGACGCTCCTGCTCCATATATTCCGTTGTCGTTCAAAATTCTCGTGTGCAGGTGAAAATACCTAATTAGGTTTTTGTTACAATTACGGTAGTATACGCGATCTTGCGGAGAACTTGTGGTGCAAGTCAAGAGCGGATTGAACAAATACAACAAACATACATTTTGCTGGAAGTTTCTCCGTTTCTTCTTCACAGCGCTAACACTTAGGAAGCGATAGCTGATAAAAACAAATGACGTGTATGAATGTACCAAGTGTACTCGTTACACACGATCATGATCATGATTATTTTAGCTGACATACAGAAACCAAGACAAAATGATTGACCACAAATTTATTTACTGTAATTTTTCTTGTATGCAGGTTTCCTCGAGATGTTTTCCTTCACCGAAAAGTCTGTGAGATGACAATAACACCAGGTTGCGAGCACTAGTGTTGCCATCTCAAAAATCTGCCCACCAGGATAAGAAGCATTAAAATCCCGGATTTTGTAGCATTTTGGGGGGGGGGGGGGGGGGGTCGCTTCCTTACGTAGTCTTTTTCAGTATTATATAGACTGACGACCGAAAACGGCTGGAATAGGACCACTCCAACTCTTCCCGTGGATGTCGTACAAGGCGACTAAGGGAATACATTATAAAACATCAACCGACGTGTTGGGTTGGGGAGGCCAACCCGTCTGGCCAGCCCGGGGAGTGTAGGCCAAATCCTCCGTCTGTCTCCGGCAGAGGAGAGAGGGTTGTGCTCCTGCAGTGGAGACAAAAATAACCTGATGATGTCCGATATAAAATGTATTCTATTATATTGTAAGTATATCGCCTGTGCCTTGGACATGTCTAATGCGCCTGCATTTAAGATGCAGCCTCCCGAACACGCGCCGGAGACAGGTGTGTGACGCGTGCCTACAGTTAAGGCGTAGCCTCGTTCCTACCACGAAATTCAGGAGTGAATAGAACACCGGTTAAGGTTGACTGGAAGAGATCCCTAAGTGGGATAAGTCCGCCTTTGTACACAGTTTAATTCCTATTTTATTATTGTTGTTGTTTATTTATTTAATAGTTTATTGTACACACAAATATACAAAGAACAACACAAAGAAAAGAAAATTATGCAAAAGGATAAGCTTATTTCTAAAGAAATTTCTTCCAGCTAACCTGCGCTGAAGACAAGGGATTGTTGTTGTTGTGGTTTTTGGTACAATAAAGCGTTTACATACATACATACAACACTTTAAAGCAAAGAACGCTGACATGCGAACCGAGGAACTGTTTGCCTGTCTCATGCAACAACGGTTCGAATGTCAAGTCAAAATCATTTATTGCATATGAGTACACTTGGTACATTTATACACATCATTTTTTTTATCGACTACCGCTTCCTAGGTGTTAGCGCTGTGAAGAAGAAACGGCGCAACCAACACATCTTTAGAAATTAAGTTTGCATACAATTAATAAAGATTGTGCGAAGCTGAATTAACATTAGTACCAGGCATCTTTGTCATTCAAATAATTGTTTATTTTATAATAGGCTTTCTTACAAAGTTGTTTTTAATGTGAATCTTACACTTTCTGTCCGTCATATTCAAGATTTCCTCTGGTAGCTTGTTGTAGAAGCGTATACATTGCCCCGTGAACGATTTGCTGACCTTACTTAGTCTTAACCCTGGTAAAACAAGTTTATTTTTATTTCTTGTATTATAACTATTATTGTCACAGTGCCTCAAAAAGAGAGATAATTTTTTTCTGACATATAAAATATTATCTAAAATGAATTGACCAGCTACAGTACTGTTAATATGCTTATTTCTTTAAACTTTTCTCTTAATGAGTCTCTACAACGCAGATTATAGATTGCCCTAACTGCTCTTTTTTGCAAGATAAAATGGTCTCTGTATCTGCTGCTTTACCACAGTATCTCATCTGATGCATATACCCTTAACTAGGCTCCCACTGTTTTTATATTCATAACAGTACTGGTCTGGATATGCATTGGTCATAGTAATGCTCAGGTGATGCGTAGAGCTAAGAAATATAACTTTTTTCTTGATCACCTGCCGCGCAGGTGTGCGGATCTCACCTGCTTTTACCAAATAAGTGTGTGGGTTACCTTAGCATTAACTTTAATACTTCTTTTAATATTTCTGTCGACCTTTGGCTATCTTATCTTATCTTCTTAGGGGGCCAGGAAGACCTGGCGACAATTCGACCCTTCAGGATCTTTTGTGCCAAACCCCTGACCACCAACGGTGCCCCAAGCCGATTTGGTGGACTTCACATACGCCTCAGAATTTCTTCTTCGGCATATGCAGGTTTCCTTACGATGTTTTCCTTCACCGAAAAGCCTGTGGTATTATAAATAAATCGTACTTAAGTTTCGTAAAACTCATTGGTACGGGCGGGGTTTGAACCCACGTCTGTGGCTAAGTCGTTGGACTGGCGCTCGAGGTCGTGTGTTCGATTTTTACGAGTGACAGACAACTTTGTACAGTTTGCATGCACAAGTTGCTCCTAGTTTGGGTGTTATATTTGCAAACTGACCAGGATTTTCTCCTGTACTGGAAATTAGGTAAGGACCTAATTACCAGTATAGGAGCAAATCCTAGTTTGTAAATAGATACCTACTTACCTATCGATAGTGTAAAATGAACTTTACAGTGATTAAGTTTAAAGCTTATTTTTGACAAAATATAATAAGAAAATGAAAGTTACTCTTTGAGCTCCATAGTAAAAATTTTAAAGTCAAAATTTTGGATATATCCCGTTTCTTTAAAAAAAGTAATTGATGTGATTTTGTTCATTAGGCGACATAGTTTCGATATCAGTTCAAAGATTTTTAATATCTCTTACCTGGGCCCGTGGTCAGCAGACACGAAGGCGTTCGTGAAGGCTCTGTCGACCAGGCTGGTCCACGCCTCCGGGGACCTCAGGGCTGGCGCCTACCTCGCACAACGTGTAAGCCTGGCCATCCAGCGAGGTAATAGCGCCAGCGTCCTAGGGACTATGCCTCACCACGAGGGGTTGGACGGCGTACACCTGTTGTAAATAATTGATTTTCTTATAATTACTCTATTTTTAAATATTTTTTTTAATGATTACATTGTGTATACAAATGTAGGACCTTAGTCGACAATTATACACAAAGTACTTTATAATAGACGTACCTCAAATATATCCCATTTAATATTGACACACAAAGACATTCAACGTCTTCCATTCAATCCACCGTGACAATTGCTGAAAGGTCCAACAAAAACACCTCCTATTGTCGCTTTCCCCCAATGCGTTTCGTAGAACAATATGTACCATTTCCTGGTCCCGGTGTCTGGTTTCCATTCAACATTTGACACACTTGGAATCGATTTCCAATACTTAGGTCAAAGACCTTAAGATATATTCGGTAGTTTGAAGAACTTTTCCTTAAACAAACTATGTTTTCAGATAGTACTCAGGTAGTTCTCTGTCGGATCATTTCGGATCCTTAAAGAAATTCCGAGCATAGCCCGCTGAGTCCGGCCGCCTGAGCCCGCTGAGTCCACGTTTCGGCGCCGTAAGTCATTACGGGTAGGACGCACTGGTTGAAGACTTTTGTCTTCAGGCCCTTTTTTATTCCTGATGGGTTCACACCTGATGGTAAGTGACGATGAGGCCTAAGGTGGAGCGCGCTTACCCAGAAGATGCCTATTCACTCTTCCTTTAAAAAGATCCAAGTTGTACGGAAATACCCAAGCTGGCAGGGAGTTCCATTCCTTAGCAGTTCGCATTATGAAAGAGGAAGCAAAACGCTTCGTGCGAGAGCGTGGTATGTCTACTACATAAGGATGAAGTCCCTCACCACGTCTGGTAGTCCAGTGATGGAACGGAGATGGGGGAATCAAATAAGTTTAATTCCTGAGCACACTCCCCAAAATATAACCTGTAGAAAACCGAAAGACAGGCCACACTGCGACGGTGTTTGAGGATACACATGGAGTTACCTGGGAAGACCTTTCGCTAGCTGAAAACAGAGCTTGACAGGTTTAAGGGATGGAACTCACGACCTCTGTACGTACAGGAGCTAGGAGCTGGGGCTGCTGCCTCTACATGCACATACTTGACCAGACGACTCCTGGAGTCCTATATCCCTAAGTCCCTAACCTAGTCATAAATAAACATACATAAATAGATATGTACTGGATACCTGCTACCATGAGACCTAAGGTAGCAAGCGGACGTTGACGGGTATTAAGGGTGGTAGTTTGGTGGTTGGATTGTCTCACTGCCAGTCGAGCAGGCTCACGAGACTGATCAGGTGCTGACGGCTCAAGGAGACTTGGCCGCAGTGAGAGGTTGGTCGGGCGTGGAGTGAGACTCAACAATGAATGTTGGAATCTGTTAACTACTTATACAGTTTAACTCTATTTGTTATACGCTTACATTACCTTATTCTACATTGGTGTTTGTACACTGTCATCACTTATTTCTAGTCTCAAGTCTTATTACTAAGCCACTAGGGCAACGAGTTGGCCGACAATACAAACAAACGTATTACCACAATTTCTATCACATAGCATCTTGTACACGTTTCTTCGGAATAAAACTTAAATGGTTCACATTCGTGGGATATGTATCCCTCCCCCTTCGCCCTCCCCCGAGTATCAATCCGCATTCCCGGTCCAGTCGGATATCCGGTGGCGGCTGGCTGCGCGCGAAATTTAAAACTGCCCAACCTGCACTGCATCCTTTCGTATGGAGCTACGAAATTGTGTCATTCTAGGGTTGTGTGAAGTTCTCCCATGTAAAATATTATGAGTGAAAACTTCAGAAGAGTGCATTCAAACCATTAGGCATATGAAAACCGACGCTATTTGCGTCTCGGTAATATATACATGAAAAGTTCTTCAGCAGCAAAAACAGGTTTGTATTTTTTTTTTTACAAAAAAATATATGAGTGGATTTATTAATTTTTATTTGATTTTAATTTTTATTTCAAATAATAAAAAATACATATTTCTTTTAGATTACAGTGGGTACTTATATATAACAATGTATATATGGCATGCGATAGGGATCCCTGCTTCCTAAACTAGGTATAAACCTGTGTTATTATAAGAGACAGTTCCTCCTCAAGTTAGTTCAGCATTAGAGTTACATTTGGCCATCATCAAAAGTTACATTGTTCTTTCCCTTCTTTACATACGTTACCATTTGCTAGCTTCAGGTATGTTGTGTTTGTGCCTTATTACCATGTAATCTTTGCGGTCCACTAAGGAATACCATATATTATTTATTTTGTTTTCGAGATGCAAATGCATTTGTTTTCATATGACTCTCGACTTGGAATCAAATATACTTTCGTAGCCTAAAAAGTATCATCATCATCAGCCGATATACGTCCACTGCTGAACATAAGCCTCCTTAATATAATGACATTATTAGAAGCTGTCCATTGGGGGATTTGCTTAAGCACCATAATCATAATCATTTATTGCCAAGTATAGGTAAATACAGATACACAGAAGATGTTATATTATATATTAGGGTCGCTACACCTTGCCTTTTGTATAAGCATGCAATATTTATTAAAATTCTCCTAATACATTAATTAATAAATTATTCAAACCAAAAAAATTAAACATAATGTCAAAGTAAAATGTAAAATCAATCAACCAAATGTAAAAATCATGCTTGGCAGGCGGATTAGTGATCGCAGTAATGATTATATATACACAGGAGAACGATGCTGCCGGTCCCTGGTGCAATCCCTCAGTCGCCTTGACGACTCTCATAGGAATATTGGAGGCGACCCTATTCAAAGTCGGGAACCACAAGAATACAGAAAGTATTATTAGGCATTAATCTACTTTACTAAACAGGACAATGAATTCTGAACAAAATCTTCTTTAGGAAATATAACAGTAACCATATTCACCCACATTAATAATGTATTTGTCTATTTTATTTCTTACTAGCTGTTGCCCGCGACTTCGTCCGCGTGGACAACTTAACATCACAAATTATTTTGTAATTCTCGTAGGATTGAGATGTTTTTTCGGAATAAAAACTATCCTATGTCCTCTTCCAGGACCTAACCTATATGTGTGCCAATTTTCATCACGATACATCCAGTGATTCAAGCGTGATTGAGTAACAAACATCCCATATCCAAACTTCCGCATTTATAATATTAGTAGGATGTCGCTCAGGGACAATGTAGCATTCTAATGGTGAAAGAATTTTTCAAATACTTACAAATCTTTCCTTTTTATAATATTAGTGTAGACAAAAGTTTCTAATAGAGTCTACAACTTCGTAGCTCTTCAACGAACGTCGATGCAACCGCCGAAACGGAGGGAGATTGAAAATTGTCTGAATACTCTATAGCGAGTTGGACCCACGTCCGTCCGTCTGTACCACGGTTAGTTTCATACAAATGATATTGTATTAGAAATGCTTGGAGTACGCACCTTTTTCTGACGTTTCTGACTGTATGTATTATTTATTATTTAATAGTTTATTGTACACACAAATATACAAAGAACAACACAAAGAAAAGAAAATTATACAAAAGGATAAGCTTATTTCTAAAGAAATTTCTTCCAGCTAACCTGCGGTGAAGACAAGGGATTATGGAGAGGCAGTAGTCGCGTGTACCTACTATATATTAAATATTAAATAATCATAGAACATATAATACAATAAGCATAAACTAATAAACTATAAATATCAATACAGATACATAAATATATATATGTATATATATTTGTATATATAATAAAATGTACGATATATTATTGACAGAGAGTAAGGTAGTGCTCTTTAACTCGTGATCAACAGAGAAATCGTCTGAGATACGCGTATGGAGGGGGGCAGTGAGTTCCACAGCCTGACCGCCTGACCTGATGTACGTGTGTCGATCTATTGATGTTTTAATTCGAGGTAAGTACCTATATTGGTATGGATCACCATTACCATCAGCCCTTAGACGTCCACTGCTGGACGTAGGCCTTCCCACGCCACACCTGGATCTCCGCCGTCCGCTTCCGGCCTCGTTCCTCGGGTCGTCTGTCCTATCCTGCGGTCTTCACTCCAGAACTCGTCTGCCCCAACGGCTGCGACTGATGTGGCCCGTCGAATGCCTCTTCAGCTTGCTAATTCTTTCGGCTATGTCGGTCACCTTCGTTCCTTGTCGGATCTCCTCATTATGAATCATATCCCTCAAACAACTCCCTACACACAGCCCTCTCCACAGCTCGCTGAGCGACTTGAAACTTGTGTATCAGGCCCACCGTCAGTGTCCACGTCTCCGCGCCGTAGGTCATGACAGGCAGGACGCACTGATTAAAGACTTTTGTCTTTAAACATTGTGGAATGGGCGACGTGAATATTTGATAGTTAAGATTTCAAGATGGGACATTTCGGTTCATAGGGGAAGGCTATGTCCAGCAGTGGACGTGATTACCTTGCAAACTTTCCTTACCGCTAAATGGCCACAGTAAAATATTCTTTTCAACTCGCCCGTTCACTCTAACAATATATTTCCAAATAATAAGGCAGAAAAAGTGTTTAATTCTCGCAAAACGCTGCAAAACCCCGTTGGGACCGAATTGTCGGAATTTTTAACGACTCCTTCGTAGTCCCGCGGATGGGACGGTTTTCTCCCTCATGACACTTTCAAACATAAATTAACTAGCGTACAAATAATGATTCGTTAAGTTATAAATTCTCGGGGTTTCTTTGAAGGATGTGATCAGCGATTTGGAGATCCGCCACCGCGAGGTCCATCATCAAACATGTGCGGATACACCACGCAGTGTAATATGTGTGGGTGGACATACACTTTTGGAATCACCATAGTGCAGTGGCGGAATAAGAAAGTTATTTAGTATTTTACCGTTTCAAACTCTGCCACAAAACAGAATGCTGCATGGAAAATTACGTACAATTGACAAGATGGATTCGGTAAAATTTATATATTTATGTATATATTTGTTATGTATATAACATATGTATTTATTTATTTATATGTATGTATTCATATGTATTTTTTTATATATTTACCGAGCTTATCTATTTTCAAAAAGAGACTGTGCGCCTGCCTTGTCGAGCAGGCATTTTATTGCTATGAAGAGTTCTTTCAGAACGCATTAACTTAATTTATTTAGTTTTAAAAAAAATATTTGACATTTTTATATTTATGTCATTTTTATTTTTAAATTGTGTTTAATTTGCCTGTCTATAATTTGATTTTATTTAACTTGTGTATCATTTTTATTTGACTTGTAACGAAAGTTATCAATAAAGTATGTCTATGTCTATATCTATTTATCTTTGTAATAAGTATTCATATATTACATATGTCGTATATATCTTTTACATAGTAATGTGTAGGTTTATGTATAATTTATAGGTTACATTTAGTATATTTTAGTTTGTATTTGTTTTGTAAGTATAGTATAGTATATAACCAATTTTCTTATATTACTTTTTTTTGCGCCTACCACTCATTATCTGCATGACCTAAAGGTCAACTGGAAGAGAATGCCATGTATGTTCGCCTTTTGTACAATAAAGTTTTTAAATAAATAAAATAAAACAATAAACAAACGTAAGAATTATTCTAACGTTGGCAATACTGTTTCTTGCACTGGTACAAGCAAAATTTGACTTTAAATGTGCGTTATACGAAATATTATATATTTATTTCTGGTGCACGTTAGATTGCACAAGAGTATTATGAAGCACGAAAACCGTCCCGGCGGCAGGCTATACAACGAAAAAGAAATTTGCGTGTAAACAGTACTACCCCTCTTTTTATTGAATACTTTTGAATTCCCAGGAATACTGAGAAATAACTTTCGTGGTCGAAATAAGTCTCAGTAACGGCGTTACATAGCCTCACTCGGGCCAAAGAATCCTATCCTATACTAATATTATAAATGCGAAAGTTTGGATATTTTGACGACCTCCGTGGCGGAACGGGTAGCTCTCGGACTGCCACGCCGGAGGTTGCGGGTTCGAATCCCGCTAGGGGCAAATGTTCGTATGATGAATATGAATGTTTGTACCCAAGTCTTGGATGTTTGTATATTTATTTAAGTATGTGTATCCGTTATCTAGTAACCATACCACAGGCTCTGCCTAGTTTGGGACTGGATAATTGGTGTGAATGTGTGAGATATATATTTATTTATTTATTTATATATTTAGATGTTTGGATAGGTATTTGGATGTTTGTTACTTAATCACGATTCAACCACTGGACGGATCGTAATGAAAATTGGCACACATAGGTTAGGTCCTGGATCGTTCAAACTGAGATGCAAAGAGCACTTCCTATCTAACTTGCCGTGATATAGTATATATTATGTATAGTTGTAATTATAATATTTAATGTTATATATATTATTATGTATATACTTTACTTAGTAACTTATATTAGTATATATCAGTAGCTTTACCTACTCATTTATTCTATGTATAGTACAATATTTTATTATAAAATTTCAATATCCATGCACATTTTTTTTTCACCTACCGCTTGTTTTAGCTTTTCCCACAGTGAAGGTTATCTTATCTTATCTTCTCAGGGGGCCAGGAAGACCTGGCGACACTTCGACTCTTCAGGATCTTTTGTGCCAAACCCCTGACCACCAACGGTGCCCCAAGCCGATTTGGTGGACTTCACATACGCCTCAGAATTTCTTCTTCGGCATATGTAGGTTTCTTTACGATGTTTTCCTTCACCGAAAAGCCTGTGGTATTATAAATAAACCGTACTTAAGTTTCGTAAAACTCATTGGTACGGGCGGGGTTTGAACCAACGACCTCATTAATGTGAGGCGAGTGCACAACCAACCGGCTACCACGGCTCTACAGTGAAGGTTGGCTGGAAGAGATCTCTTATAGAGATAAGTCAAACTTTGTACACTTATATTTTATCCCCTCTTTTTGTAAAATTTATGTGCAATAAAGATAGGATAGTTCCTACGGGAAATACGTAACAATTTGTGATGTTAAGTTGTCCACGAGGACGAAGTCGCGGGCAACAGCTAGTACTCAATATGACTACGTAGAGAAGCGACACTCACCTCCCCCGACAGTTTAACGTCGCCCGTAGCAATAGAGCACGGCTGGAAGTACGATAGTGAAGCACGTATATCGTTGTCCCTCTCCCGTTAGTTTACGCGCACACAAACGTGTTAACGTGTTGGCGGCGATGTCGTTCGCCACACGTCACGCCAAGACACATCGTCTCTGCCTACCCCTCTGGGACCAGGGCGTGAGCATTATGTATAGATGTATGTACTGTCCCCAAAAACTTCAAAAATGACATAATCAATTTGGTTTCCCGTAGGAATGGGATGTTTTTCTAGATAAAAACTATCCTAATTCCTATTCCAGGACCTAACCTATATGTGTGGTAAGTTTCATCCCGATCCGTCCAGTGGTTGAAGCGTGATTGAGTAACAAACATCCAAATATCAAAACTTTCGCATTTATAATATTAGTAGGAAGTAGGATTCTGTGGTACTGGACAGCCGCCCGCCTCAGAAAGAGAAGCACTTATGTTGTTTACATATAACGTTGTCTCTCTTTCGATACCGTACAGACAGGCTGGTGCTTATAGCTACAGTTACAATTTACATTTTCAGGTAGAAACTAAAAGTCAATTAACAGCTACCACATATAACAAGTTACAGATTTTTTTTGTTTTGACTAGCACAGAATACATAACAAGAGAAGTTATTAGTCAATTTATATATAACGATAATACATGCACACACACTCACATACTTATATATTCACAAAATATGTATATACATACCGAACCACTACTTAAACCTAGATGAGAAGCCACTACTGAGTTTCCTTTTGGCAGAACCCGAAGCACTACAAAACAGATCTATTCCAAAATCAACTCTCAGCTCATTAAACTCCACACAAGACCGCAACAGGACGCTATTTCTTCTATAATTAGTAAGGGATAGAGATCTAGTAACCATAGCACAGGCTCTGCCTAGTTTGGGACTGGATAATTGGTGTGAATGTCTGACATATTTATTATTATTTATTTATTATTTTTTACCGACAATACAGTTGTGCCACTAATTATCGAATAACGAACTTTTTGTATCGAGACTTGTGGAATTACCTGAAATTCAACAGCTATGTCAAGTTTTTGCATACACAGTAATGTTGAACTAGACTTTCATACAAATGATATGAAATGAGAGGTCAACTTGTAGTCCAGCCTCCTGACATTTTATTGAGATATAACTTATACCAGTATGTGCCCGGAACTCAAAGTAAGTAAGATAGGAGTAGTAAGCGATTAAATTTGATCGCTTGTATGCAGTTCCGGGGGTGTGGTGCAGCTCGTGTGAATAAACCTTTATCTAATAAGCTCGCCCTCACCACTCACACTTAGCATTCATACTTTCACCGCCACCGGAACCGGAACTCGCTCGTTTCCCGCCAAAACCGTGCGTAATTTTTTTCTCCAGCGCTTGAGCCGTTATGGCTGCGCTTCCGGTTGGATTTCCGCGAAGTCACGAGTCGCGCGTGTCGCGTCACATCCGTTACGTTGAGCGATATAAATTGTCGGGGATTCTGTTGGCGTTCCCGGCTTGGAATAGGGCCACCCCCGATTGCACCAGGGACGGGATGCACCGTTCAGAGGTGTATATTAGGATCGTTACTGCGATCACCAATCCACCTGCCGAGCGTGGTGATTATGGCAATTCCCCTAATGGATAGCCCACTAAAACTGTCATTCTATTGGAGATTATGCTCAGTATAAATATATAAATATAAATATCTCAGACATTCACACCAATTATACAGTCCCAAACTAGGCAGAGCCTGTGCTATGGTTACTAGATAACGGATAGACATACTTAAATAAATATATAAACATCCAAGACTTGGGTACAAACATTCATATTTATCATACGAACATTTGCCCCTAGCGGGATTCGAACCCGCAACCTCCGGCGTGGCAGTCCGAGAGCTACCCGTTCCGCCACGGAGGTCGTCAGTAGAGGACTATCTCGCTTAACAAATATTTTTATTCAAATAGGTATAGTGTTTGGAACAGAACCAACCAACTAGTTTATATTTTCTATTGACTGTTTATTCGCTGTCAATTCATTAGAAATATATTACAACCGAAACATGACGCTGTTTTATTCATCATGTCAGCCCCTAGAAGTCCACTGCTGGACATAGTCCTTCCCCAACGAACGCCACCACACCCGGTCCTCCGCCCTCCGCATCCAGCCGCTACCAGCCACCTATTTATTCTTCACACAGTCCACACGATCCCAACAATATTCACATCACTTTCTATCATTAATACGGGTAGAAAAGAATTAAAACGCTCTGAGTATACAGGACTGACCCGTCTGGCCAGCGCGGGGAGTGTAGGCCAAATCCTCCGTCTGTCTCCGGCAGATGAGAGAGGGTTGTGCTCCTGCAGTGGAGACAAAAATAACCTGATGATGATGAAGTATACAGGTCATACCGTTAAGTAAAATTATTTCGCTCTTCATAAAGTCACCTCAAAGTTTTTACCGACAATACAATTGTGCCCTTAATGATCGAATAACGAACTTTTTGTATCGAGACTTGTGGAATTACCTCAAATACAACAGCTAAAATAAATAAAAAATCCTATAAATGAGCTTTAAAACATTTCTATCACTCTCTGTCAAGCTTTTGCATACACAGTAATGTTGAACTACACTTTCATACAAATGATATGAAATGAGAGGTCAACTTGTAGTCAAGCCTCCTGACATTTTATTGAGATATAACTTATACCAGATTATGTATCTAACTCAAAGCTATTAAACTGTGATTTCGCCGTCAAATTCTGTTCAGTAGTTTCCAAGATTATCCCGTACATAGGTACATACATACATACATACATACATACATACATACATACATACAGACAGACATGACATTTTTTTATTATATTTTTGGTCTCTACTGGTCTTAAGTAATGTCCGGGTAGTGAATTTTTTTTTTATTCAATATGCAGATTCGTCTTTTTTTATTATTTAGTGTTTTAATTTAATTTTCAGTTTTTTAATACTTTTATGGTAAAATAAAAATAAATAATTAAGGGGATTTCTGGAATTTTTTCCAGAAATCCCCTTAGCGTTTCCTTTGAGCATCGGCAGGGGATTTCTGGACAAAAATTCCAGAAATCCCCTTAAGGGGATTTTTCGCAGGGGATTATTGGAATAAGCCCCAATTTCATTCATAAGGATCAGATCTGTCTAATAAACATTGGATCTTATATTTAAGAAGGACCGTGAACTCGAACGTTCGAAAGGAGAATATCACATATTCAACAGCGAAAGAATTTTTAAAATCGGCTCAGCAATTTCACTCTGACATCCAAACAAACTGCCTCTATTACACGAGATTAGATACATTGCTGCGCACGCGCACGCGGCTCCGATCATGAACATGTTTCTCCTCTAACAGAAATCATTTAATAACATAGCCTGGGCGGTATTCATAGTCTGAACCCAAACAATATCATTACAAAATTTATATCGAAAATAGATTAGATTAGATTAGATTTATTTATTTCAATTTTACATCTTAAAAATTCAATTTTACATGTCATTCTAATATGGTAAAAGGGATCGTCATAAAATAAAATAATGTATAAATTACAATGTCAACAATTCAAATAATGTCATAGTGTATAACATACTATCTATGTCAGTATATAATATTAAAATAAAAAATTAAAAATACACTTGGTATTAAATTATCACAAATTAAATTAAACGTCAGAGGGCCCACCAATTTAATTTTTTTAGAAAATTCATTTATGGAATAATATAACCAGTTCAAAAAAATAATAAGATTTATATACAGTTTTTGAACTGGTTATGTCATATGTTGTTGTCAGGGCGCAACAACACCAAGTTTTTTAAAGTGGCAAATGAATACACATCATACACGTGAACACGTACGTGTGTGCATGCATAAATTGTTCTAGGGCTACTACACCTATCGAGCGAACATAGTCGATCGAAACAGGGACAATGATATACGTCAACAATATAAGTGCTTCTCTTTTACGCTAAGTTACTCGTTCTTTCAAATCATCCCTGTACCATATCGAATAGTTTGTCCTACAGAAATCGTAACCTAATAGCGAAGTAGGCGCGACACACGTACCACCATATTGCAATATCCTGCTATCCTACTAGAATTATAAATGTGAAAGTTTGGATATTTGGATGTTTGTATATTTAGATATTTTGATGTTACGATGTTTGGATGTTTGGACGTTTGGACGTTTGGGTATTTGGATGTTTGTATGTTTGTATGTTTGGATGTTTGGCTATTTGGATGTTTGGATGTTTGGATATTTGGATTTTTTTAATATTTGGATATTTAGATATTTGGATGTTTGGATGTTTGGATATTTGGATATTTGGATGTTTGGATTTTTTATGTGTGGATATTTGGATAGTTTTACCCAGAAAAAACCTCCCATTCCTACGGGAAATACATACATTTTCATAAACTATCAAACGCTTACTCGTTTCGCGCCGAGTAATGGTTGGATGAACATCGACAAAAATGTGATAGCGAGGCATGAAAGGTGCGCGGGAGGGGCACGCTGTTCCCGTAAATCGGCACGCGCGGAACTGTAGTAAAGAAATGGCTATAGCCGCTCTATCTTGATACCGTTTCTGTGGTTTGTTCTAAGTAATTAAATTCTCATGCCACATATACAGTCTAACTTATTTTATTTATCAACATCATCAGCCTAAAAACGTCCACTGCTGGACATAGGCCTCCCCAATAGAATACCACTTTTGGTAAGTTGTCTATTGGGGGATTTGCCATAATCACCACGCTTCGCAGGCGGATTGGTGATCGCAGTAATGATCTTAACACACACACAGGAGAACGCTGCTGCCCGTCTCTGGTGCAATCCCTTAGTCGCCTTGACGACACCCACGGGGTGGTTCTATTCTAGGCCGGGAACCACACAGCAATCTTATTTATACTTAATTCCTATTAGCTACTTTAATACTCGGTTGTACTTTATTGTATTATAAAGAAGTCTTAACTATGAATACGGCACCACATCCTTTACCCACGGAACCAGTTCCAAGCTACCGGTAAAGAGGTTTTTGTTCTGACAAGTGCAGACTCCTAATATTAGACTTTTATATTTATCGCCTAACTTCACTCTATCTGTTTAACTACAAAGCCTTCGTACTTTCTATTGAGTTACGTGAAATATATGATAAGACCTTTTCGACGACCTCCGTGGCGGAACGGGTAGCTCTCGGACTGCCACGCCGGAGGTTGTGGTTCGAACCCGCTAGGGGCAAATGTTCGTATTATTAATATGAACGTTTGTACCCAAGTCTTGGATGTTTATATATTTATTTAAGTATGTGTATCCGTTATCTAGTAACCATAGCACAGGCTCTGCCTAGTTTTGGACTGGATAATTGGTGTGAATGTCTGACATATTTATTTTATTTGCTTTATATAAGCTCAATTCGGATTAGATTAGAATAGAACATAATATAATTTTAGTTTACTATCTCATATAGATTAGATTAGATTTATTTATTTTTACATCTTAAAAATTCATTTTTACATGTCATTCTAATACGGTAAAAGGGATCGTCATAAAATAAAATAATGTATAAATTACAATGTCAACAATTTAAATAATGGCATAGTATATAACATACTATCTAAGTCAGTATATAATATTAAAATAAAAATTTAAAAATACACTTGGTATTAAATTATCACAAATAAACTTAAACGTCAGTAATTTCACGTAATATAAGTGAAATGTTATTTCTTATGAGAATAAGTAATCTTAAACCATATTAAGCTTATGGCATCAGTTAGACGCCAAATGACTTTCCAACTATATAGCATGAAACGTTAGAGAGTACAAATTGACTTATTTAATTCGACGTATATTATCAGAAATGCTAGAGGAGTAGATACCCTAGATCTAGCACAGTCAGTGCCCTACAATAAATGACTAAGTCATTTCTAATTTTAACTTTATCATCATTGGTTGAGACGCTAGCAGATACTGGTTCCATATTAAGGCCTTTTGCACATTATAAGACAATATCTTGTGTCTTATGAGGAATGTCTTATAAGAAATCCAGTCGCATTGGTTATATGAGAGCATACACATTGCAAGACATTTTCTCTTATGTCG
This sequence comes from Esperia sulphurella, assembly GCA_947086405.1. Classification (NCBI taxonomy): domain Eukaryota; kingdom Metazoa; phylum Arthropoda; class Insecta; order Lepidoptera; family Oecophoridae; genus Esperia; species Esperia sulphurella. The sequence continues at coordinate 9,289,902 of OX352282.1, forward strand.
GATCAGACACGCGTATAGAACTTTTTTCTTGTCTAGTGTCTTATAATGTGGAAAAGGTCCAACGCTGAACCATCAGCCGAAATACGTCCACTGCTGAACTTAAGCCTCCCCAATGGGATTACAGAAATTATTAAATTACTTGATTAAATGACAAAAATTATAAAGAGGTTGACTGGAAGAAATCGCTTTCAGCGATAAGACCGCCTAGATGTACATGTGTAAGCTACTATATTATTGTGTCTTTGTTTTTGACGTGCAATAAAATGTAATTGAATTGAATTGAGCTGACACTTTGATGGGCGGTCCATTGGGGCATTTGATATAATCACCACGCTTGGTGACGGATTTGTGAGCGCAGTAATGATCTTAATATACACAGGAGAACGTTGCTGCCTGCCCCTGGTGCAATCCCTTAGTCATCTAGACGACACCTACGGAACAAGACAGTCCAGTCCATACAAGCGAACAGACGTACTTATCTATCTTCGGCAGCCGTATTACAAGCCATGCTTTATTTATACGGATGACGTAACTGTCGGGGGTGTGTGGTCTCCGGTAGAGTAGAATAGGACCACTCCAACTCTTCCCGTGGATGTCGTACAAGGCGACTGAGGGAATACATTATAAAACATCAATCAGGCCTCCCCAACCCGTCTGGCCAGCGCGGGGAGTGTAGGCCCAATCCTCCGTCTGTCTCCGGCAGATGAGAGAGGGTTGTGCTCCTGCAGTGGAGACAAAAATAACCTGATGATGATGATGATGATTTAAAATTCTATGCCCACCGGCAGATTAGGGGGTGGCCCTGTTCTATGCCGAGAACCACACTGCGCACATTACAGGGTGTTGATGTAATACAACACATCCCAGGCTGCTTTATTAGAAAAGACAAGCGTGTACTATTTATGGACCCACAATAACTTAGTTGAAGACACGCCGGATGGATGTCGTTTCCCTCTACACGCTGTATATAGGTATACGCTGTTTGTTCAATACAGGCGCGTTTTCTTTTAAGAGGAACAGAGTTATGCCGCGTGGTTCCCGGCTTAGAATAGGGCCACCCCTATCTTTCCCGTGGGTGTCGTCAAGGCGACTAAGGGATTGTACCAGGGACGGGCAGCAGCGTTCTCCTGTGTGTGTATGTTAAGATCATTACTGCGATCACCAATCCGCCTGCCAGGCGTGGTGATTATGGCAAATCCCCCAATGGACAACTTACCAAACGTGGTACTCTATTGGGGAGGCCTATGTCCAGCAGTGGACGTATTTAGGCTGATGATGATTGCGACGTGAGAAGTGTGGTTTGAAAGAAGATGTAGTAACGAAGGTAGAGAAGGGTATGTTGCGTTGGTTTGGACATTTAGAGCGTATGAGCGAAAGAAGAGTGACAAAAGTAATATACAGTGCGAATGTGGAAGGAACTACAGCCAGAGGTCGTCCTAGGAGGACATTCAAGGATCAAATTGATGACGTCATCAACAAGGCTGGGGTCCGCAGTGAGATGAAGAAAAGAACCTTTGTGAGGTGTGTCAGGATCGCGCAAAGTGGCGATACATCGTATCTGCCTACCCGTCTGGTACCAAGGCGTGATTATATGATATATCACCCCCATCTCTGTACATTATTAATTGAATATGCATTTCATTTTATTATATTATAATTAGATTTAAATAGCTGTAAGTTATCTTAAAATAAATAAATAAATAAATATTAACTAGCTGTGCCCGCGGCTTCGCTCGCGTGAACTACAGAATCCGCTCCCATTCCCACTCCCGCTTCCGGTCTCGCTCCCGCTCCCGCTACCGCGCCCTCTCCCGCTCCCGCTTCCGCTCTCGCTCCCTCCCACTTCCGTTCCGCTCAAACTCACAGACAAAAGATTTATTTATTAGATTTACACCCCGTTGTCCCTTTATTAATATCTTTCTGAATTATATTTTTTTTCTCTCATATCATCATTCAAATAGTTCTTATTATTATTATTTAATTTGAAATCTTGTAATATTACTTATAAGAGAAATAATATTGAAAAGCGAGCTATGGAGAGGGCTATGCTCGGGGTTTCTTTGAGGGATATAATTCGTAATGAGGAGATCCGGCGAAGAACGAAGGTGAACGACATAGCCGAAATGATTAGCAAGCTGAAGTGGCAGTGGGCGGGAACCGACGGCCGTTGGGGCAGACGAGTTCTGGTGTGGAGACGCGCGGGGTGCGCGGTAGATGCACCGAGGACCTGAAGAAGGTGGCTGGAAGCGGCTGGATCCGAAGGCCTATGTCCAGCAGTGGACTTTTAAGGACAGACATGATGACGATGAAATCTTTATATGCTGTAATATTTGTATTAGACATATAATGGGCCCGATTCTGAAGGCACACATTTAAAATTTGACAGCGCTAAAATTGGTTTCGTCTTTATCTTCATAATACTGTGCAAGGATAGCATCAGTTTTAGTGCTGTCAAATTTTAACGTTGTGCCTTCAGAATCGAGCACAAATATAAAAATAAAAAATAATGTTAAATTGTTTTGTATAAAAGTCACACAGTAATTGGACGGCCGCCCCGTCCCGCGACCCCTGGATTATTTACAAAAGTAAAAAGCACCTAAAATGCCGTCTCGTCTAATTACTTCATTCATTAAGAGCGTATCAAGGCCTTGGCGTCACGTAGCGAGGATAGTGCTCCATTTTAGGGCTCCCCCTGTTTAAGTGGTGCTTGCCCTTTATTTTTTTTGCTGCCCCTGATTTCAGAGACCCTTTCTGCGTTTAAATAAATAAATAAATGTTGTAAATAAATAAAAACATATATACACAGACTAGTCTAGTCCCAATCTTGGATTTTCTCCTGTGCTATAGGGATTAAACAAGGATAGGACAATTCACAAATATAACATCCAGACCGGGACCAGCTTGTACAAAGTGTACAAAGTTATTTGTCCACAGTGGGAACTGAATCCACGACCTTTGACGTTCGAGTCCAAGTTTCGAATTTCTACGTTGTTGTAAATGTTTTTTTGCCTGAGTAAAAAGTATCTTTTTAAAGTTGAGATTTCTAAATGGTAACGTTATCTGGGTTCTAGAGATATGCCGACTTTAGTCATTTCACCAAATAAGATCTGATCAAACACTGAAGTATGTTTTCATTTAAACGAAATCTTTAGAAAACGACGGAAATATTGTCTAAAGTTTATTGGAAAAGGGACCTTGTTCGTGACACCAGACACATAGGACATCCCTATATAAAATACATACATCAAACATCTCCACTTATAACAGGAGGCGAGCTATACCTGCTGACACGTCGACCCTGTGGGATCTTTTGTGTCAGCCCCTCTGTCTATACTGTGCGTCCGTCCCCCACAGTCCGCTGCATAAACACTATTATGCAGCTAAGGGGCAGAAGCCTGTAGTCCTTGGGTTCTGGATAGGCCACACCCGGGACACTCATTCGCCTTGCAGCTAGTGCATTGCATTTACACACCAAGTGCTTCACCGTCTCGTTGTCCTCTCCACCGGCTCTACAGCTGACGATCTCTGACAGTCCCATCTTATGCAGGAGGTGCCTTATACCATGGTGGCTGGCAAAGACTTCTATGATAAGAAGGACCTCGGTTCCTTCCATAAAAAATTGCGTCTGTGTTGCCGATAAACTCCTTAGCGTGTTTGGCATATATAATTTTTTTAATATTTAAGTAAATAAATAATAAATAAAAAATGTCAGATATTCACACCAATTATCCAGGACCAAACTAGGCAGAGCCTGTGCTATGGTTACTAGATAACGGATACACATACTTAAATAAATATATAAATATCCAAGACTTGGGTACAAACATTCATATTCATCATACGAACATTTGCCCCTAGCGGGATTCGAACCCGCAACCTCCGGCTTGGCAGTTCGAGAGCTATCCCGTTCAGCCACGGAGGTCTTCAAATAAATAGATACTTGTAGAAATAAATACTTATAAATCAATATATAAATCTATTTAAACAAGGAGTTGATTTTTCTGAAAGAAATCTTAGGCAGCGCAGAAAAAGGCTAGTGCTTAGTACATTCCCTAAAACGGTGCGCTTCCATAAAAACTGTTTTGCCATGGCTACATCAATTTATAATAAAATTCCCGAGTCAATAAAACAACTTCCCACCAATCGATTTAAACTATCACTACACAGTTGGCTTTTGCAAAAAATGTTTTACTCGGTACAGGAATTTATAGACCAGGCAGAAATATAACGACATAATGAATGCATAGAACAGTAGGTACGTTAAATACTGACAGTGTGAATATATGACTTTTCGTCAATTTAATTGACATATTATTATTATTGACATTGTAATTTAAATTCATATAAGTATTAAGTTTAATTTGTAATATGTAACATTTGCACGCTATTATATGGATGGCTAAATAGGCATGATCTACCAGTGGCTAGTTATAAGATCTGACATTTGTATCCTATTTATGCAAATAAATATTCTATTCTATTCTATATCGATATCTCGGAAGCCAATAATTTCAGCATTCCATCTCTAAGACATTGTCATTCATGAGCCAAAGATTTGATAACAGTCTCATAACTATCCATTAAAATGATAACAAACAGACGCACATAAGACGTAGTGATGTCACAAATAAAAACAAACTAGTTCGAGCCACGTCCGGTCCGAACGGGGCGAGGGCGGGTTCTTGGAATGGCTTTATGCAATAAATATCAAACTAGACAATAAAGTACATTACAGGTATAATTTAACAAGTTTGGTAGAAACCATTTCGTTAAGGAAGCTGAGAGAAAAATCCAGCTGAGCTGGGCAGTACTCGAAAAACAGCGTTCAGTTTTCACGTCATCTATTCCACAATATTTAAAGACTAAAGTCTTTAAACAGTGCGTCCTGCCTGTCATGACGTACGGCGCGGAGACGTGGACACTGACGGTGGGCCTGATACACAAGTGTCAAGTCGCTCAGAGAGCTGTGTGTAGGAGGTGGTTTTGAGGGATATTATCCGTAATAAGGAGATCAGACGTATAACGAAGGTGGCAGACATAGTCGAAAGGATTAGCAAGCTGAGATGGCAGCTGCAGGCCACATCGGTCGCAGCAACGAGACGTTGACGTTTCAGGACTGATATGAAGAAACAAAATGTTTCTCAGTTAATTTGTAGAAGTAAGAGGATAGTTTAATGCAACTGTAATTTTTTTTTATTGTTGATGGGTTTGCGCTTGACCTCAATCTCACTTGATGGTAATTGATGATGAGGCCTAAGGTGGAGCGCGCTTACCCAGAAGATGCCTATTCACTGTTCCTTTAAAAAGATCCAAATTGTACTTGGCCGGAAATAGCCAAGCTGGCAGGTAGTTCCATTCCTTAGCAGTTCGCATTATGAAAGAGGAAGCAAAACGCTTCGTGCGAGAGCGTGGTAGGTCTACTACATAAGGATGAAGTCCCTCACCACGCCTGGTAGTCCGGTGATGGAAGGGGGATTCACGCTAGATTAATTTATGCGACTCGCTGTAACAATCAGCATCTGATGAGTCGTGCCATGATGCTAAGATGACGAGTAGTTACTTCTTAGATCTCTCGAGTCTTAGTCTTTCCTTCGTTCTTCGTTGTAAGGCAAATTACCTTGCAGAGACTTGGACCAGCTTTTTTATAAAGGTTCGGCTCTGTGGGTTGGGGCGAGGAATGCAGCCACGGTATCCCCCGTCTGTCGTACAAGCCGACTGAAAGGGGTCATCGGGGACGCGGGTGCACGGGGCGGGGGCGAGGTGCACCCATTCCATCTACGGGGAGGCCTCGTTGCTGCTGCAGGCACCGCGACTGCCACCACCGGGACTGGATACCAAGTCTTCCCCCGAGACTGACTGGCGCGAGCGGCGGGGCGCACGGAGGAGGGACACCCAGATGGTAGCCCAGGGGGAGCCCCCGGGTTCCCTCCTTCGTCCGTGGGTTTTAGTCGGTGCAAACCCGACATAGCCTGCTCGTCCCCCCGAGGCGAGTGGGTATGCGATAGTGACTGTTTTGTACCGGTATGATTGGTATATGGTATATGCAATGCCTTAACTATCCTTTGTTGTGGAGCGTTCCAAACAATCGCTCTGTTCCACGCAAGTAGCCAAAACTCTTTCACATTCACAATGAAACTTGTGCAGTTACTACACAGAACATTTAATTATTTACTAAATATTGAGGCTACGGATAAATAATGTCAATATTTAGTAAATAATTAAATGTTCTGTGTAGTAACTGCACAAGTTTCATTGTGAATGTGAAAGAGTTGTGGCTACTTGCGTGGAACAGAGCGATTGTTTGGAACGCTAAATCTAGTAGTACATAGAGATCGTTGACATAGGTATTTTGTATTTCTTTCGGCAATTCATTTACAATTAGTGGTAACATGTATTCCCACGTTCGCATGCCATATACATATGCAGCAGGGTATATTTTGTATCTGATTAAATGCCTCCGTGTTGCATAGCGCCGTCCAGTATGACGGAGACCGGTTGGTGCACAAAAAGCGACAGTAACAGGTCGATAGCCGCAGGTGCAGGAGAGATACGTGCGGCCGGACAGATGCATGCCCTCGCGTCGCAGGCGCTGTTGGGAATAGGACTTTGTGCGGAATGGACGTATATGTAAGAAAACGATTATTTGAATGATAAAGATGCCTGGTTCGCCGTGTGGTTTCCGGTAGAGTCTCCCAACTCTTCACTCAACTCGTCTCTCGTCACTCCAACTCTTCCCGTGGATGTCGTACAAGGCGACTGAGAGAATACATTATAAAACATCACTCAGGCCTCCCCAACCCGTCTGGCCAGCGCGGGGAGTGTAGGCCAAATCCTCCGTCTGTCTCCGGCAGGTGAGAGAGGGTCGTGCTCCTGCAGTGGAGACAAAAATGACCTGATGAAGATAAATGTCATTTCGTTATCTAATGCCCGTAGTACAGGATAAAATCTTAGTTCGGAATTAGACAAATAATATATATATATAAGTATGTACGACATATTGATTATTTAATTATAAACATCTTCGCACAAGTAAGTATCTTTACATAATGAAAACGCATCGCATTAAACTCGCTTTATCTTTTCAACATTATTTAACTTTTATTGGTTAAATAACTGATCTATCTACTTGGTTTTCAAAAACGATACAAAATGATTTACATAGCTGATCAAACACCTAGGAACCGGTAGTCGATAAAAAAAAAAAATGACGTGTATAAATGTACCAAGTGTACTCATATGCAATAAATGATTTTGACTTTGACTTTTGACAAAAATTTATATGTGAATGTCTGAACTGTCTATTAGCATTCGTACAGTCACCTTACCCAATGGTGATAGAGTTGAAATTAGAATGAACTTAGTCATTTATAGTAGCATACGGCGGGAACCAAAAAATGAACCAGCTACTTACCTATCTAACACACTGTACTTACTTTTCACTTTCAAAATGATGCCTTAAAAACACTTTTTAGTAAGCAACGATCTCTATGTACTATTAGATGGAGCGTTCCAAACAATCGCTCTGTTCCACGCAAGTAGCCACAACTCTTTCACATTCACTTTGAAACTTGTGCAGTTACTACTCAGAACATTTAATTATTTACTAAATATGGACATTATTTAACCATAGCGTCAAGCGATTGTTTGGAACGCTCCATCTAGTGGTACATAGAGATCGTTGTTAGTAAGATTTTTATTACTGTTGCTATAATGACAGATTTTTCTAATTGTCGGTAACATGACTTGTAAGGTTATATGCAACTCCGTATCTCCGGAAGGAACGATTCTTGCCTTTCATACTCGATTGTTATTTTGAGTGACGAAACTCTGGGAAATATCGTATAGCTGATGTGGATGCTTGGTATATGAAATGATCATTATATAAGCCCTGACATGTCCACTGCTGGACATAGACCTTTTTTTAGGTCGATCGGTCCACATGGCGGCGGGGTGTCCCACCCTGCGCGTGCCCATCCGCGGTCTCCACTCCAGAACTCGTCTGCCCCAACGGCCGTCGGTTCTGCTACAGATGTGGCCCGCCCACTGCCACTTTAGCTTGCTAATCAATCGGTTACCTGCCAAGCTTGGAGGCAGTAATGATCCTAATATATATAGGAGAACGCTGCTACCCGTCCCTGGTGTAATCACTCAGTCGCCCACGGGAAGAAATACGACAAAGGAAAGATTGTTCAATGTATAATTCGAAATCTATCACTATGGAATAAATAATATTATTCTATATATATTGCGGACTGCCACGCCGGAGGTTGCGGGTTCGAATCCCGCTAGGGGCAAATGTTCGTATGATGAATATGAATGTTTGTACCCAAGTCTTGGATGTTTATATATGTATTTAAGTACGTGTATCCGTTATCTAGTAACCATAGCACAGGCTCTGCCTAGTTTGGGACTGGATAATTGGTGTGAATGTCTGAGATATTTATTATTTCTTATTATTATTATTATATACTTTTGCGACATAGATATATATATAACACTGTATTGTCTCACGATGTGTCATTAGGAGCAGGAAAGTGTAACGCTCGTGACAAAGCAGGTGTTTCAATATAGTGTGCACGGCATAGGAGGAAGCGGGAGCGATAAAATATTGAGTGGTTACATCATCATCATCATCGGGTTATTTTTGTCTCCACTGCAGGAGCACAACCCTCTCTCATCTGCCGGAGACAGACGGAGGATTTGGCCTACACATTTCAGTGGTTTATACACTAGTTATTGTGTATTTAAACCGCCTCGTTGGCCTGGCTAGTGACTTGGTCATTGTACTCGAACTACCGAGGTCGTGGTTTCTCACTTGGAACAGTCAACTTTGCACAAGTTGGATGGACTGGATGGTTTATTTGCAACGATCTCTATGTACTACTAGATGGAGCGTTCCGAAAGAGAAATTATTTACCTGAACCGCTAACGCTCTTTTCTTGCACTACATCAGAAATAGGTAATGATTTCCGCTTCCGTTATAAGGTGAGATAAATAGATTACTGTGTAATAGACAATTATATATGTACATACATACATACATCCATCCATCCATACATACATACATACATACATACATACATACATACATACATACATACATACATACATACATACATACATACATACATACATACATACATACATACATACATACATACATACATACATACATACATACATACATACATACATACATACATACATACATACATACATACATACATACATACATACATACATACATACATACATACATACATACATACATACATACATACATACATACATACATACATACATACATACATACATACATACATACATACATACATACATACATACATACATACATACATACATACATACATACATACATATATAAGGAGAGGACGTATACACAGATGTGCTTTTTTAACGGAAAAGTAAATCTTATATCTTAATTTATCAATGGCTACGTTTTGTAAATTTTCCCACAGCACATTACGTTCTCCGTAGTAATAACCTACGTCACTAGCTTATGAACTTAAGATCAACTCAAGGCGCAAATTCCTACTGACAGACCGACAACAGAGAATCCCACTAATATTACAAACTAGCTGTTGCCCGCGACTTCGTCCGCGTGGACAACTTTACATCTCAATTTATTATGTACTAGCTGTGACCGCGGCTCCGCTCGCGTGAACTACAGAATCCGCTACCGCTCCCGCTTTCGCTTCAGCTGCCGCTCACGCTCACTCCCACGCCCACTCCCACTCCCACGCCCACGCCCACGCCCACGCCCACGCCCACGCCCACGCCCACGCCCACTCCCACTCCCACGCCCACTCCCATTCCAACTCCTACTCGCAGCTCGAAATGTAATCCAAATTCATCGCAATCTGAATAGTACGGAAATACTATTATGTGCAATATATTGCATACTAACCTTACGTAACTAATGTATTTGAAAACTAAAAATGTCTATAACTTTTGATTGAGTTAGCCGATGAAATAAAGACTAAATGTTAAGTTAAGTTAATCCCCATGTTTTTGTGAAAATTCCATCAAAATCCGTTCAGTAGTTTTTATGTGATGCGTGCACAAACTCACAGACAAACAGATAAACAGACAAAAATTCCAAAAATGATTGAAATGTGTTCTATTACTTATCCTTAGACCCCTCAATTTTTTTTTTTGCAAATATCTTCAATGTACAGACACGCGATGTTTACGATTTTATTTATTAGATTTCCCGTAGGAATGCGATATTTTTTCGGGATAAAAACTGTTCTATGTCCTGTTCCAGGACTTAAATATGTGTGCCAAGTTTCATCACGATGGTTCACTATTTTGGCTATAATGGCTTACACATAAGATATAGATATATACTGTGGCGGGCTTTTTGTAGGACTATTTAAGATAAACATTTCCATCATACATTACATATGTGTAACTCTAGCGGTTTTGGCAGCGCACGCCAGAATAGCTCGCAGATGGTAGACTTTTTCCTACTTACTTGATATTTTGGACAATTCACACAATATCTTTATAAATTTTGCCTATGTGTTATTCTGATGTATAAGCTATATTATTGTAAAGTTTCATTAAAATCCATTCAGTAGTTTTTACGTGAAAGAGTAACAAACATCCATCCATACAAAAGTTTCGCGTTTATAATATTAGTAGGATAGGATGCGAAAATTTGGATATTTGTTATTCAATGAGGCTTCGACCACTGGACGGATCGGCATGAAACTTGGCACACATATAGGTTAGGTCCTGGAATAGGACATAGGATAGGTTTTATCACGAAAAATCATCTCATTCCTATGGGAAACGTGACCCACGCTGACGAAGTCGCGGGAAACAGCTAGTTAAATAACTTAGAAACTACCCACAGTCGTACAGGATATGTTTAAGGTTAATTAACTTGACGACCTATGTGGCGGAACGGGTAGCTCTCGGACTGCCACGCCGGAGGTTGCGGGTTCGAATCCCGCTAGGTGCAAATGTTCGTATGATGAATATGAATGTTTGTACCTAAGTCTTAGATGTTTATATATTTATTTAAGTACGTGTATCCGTTATCTAGTAACCATACCACAGGCTCTGCCTAGTTTGGGACTGGATAATTGGTATGAATGTCTGAGATATTTATTTATTTATTATTTACTAGCTGTGCCCGCAGCTCCGCTCGCGTGGACTACAGGATCCGCTCCTATTCCCACTTCCGCTCTACATATATCCCACTTCCACTCAGACTTTAAATCCAGGTCCAGGTCCAGGTCCAGGTCCAGGTCCAGGTCCAGGTCCAGGTCCAGGTCCAGGTCCAGGTCCAGGTCCAGGTCCAGGTCCAGGTCCAGGTCCGGGTCCGGGTCCGGGTCCGGGTCCGGGTCCGGGTCCGGGTCCGGGTCCGGGTCCGGGTCCGGGTCCGGGTCCGGGTCCGGGTCCGGGTCCGGGTCCGGGTATGGGTCCGGGTCCGGGTCCGGGTCCGGGTCCGGGTCCGGGTCCGGGTCCGGGTCCGGGTCCGGGTCCGGGTCCGGGTCCGGGTCCGGGTCCGGGTCCGGGCCCGGGTCCAGGTCCAGGTCCAGGTCCAGGTCCAGATCCAGGTCCAGGTCCAGGTCCAGGTGACCTCGACTCGCGTGAACTACAGAATCGCTCCCATTCCCACTCCCGCTCCCACTTCAGCTTCCGCTCCCGCTTCCGCTCCTGCTCCGGTCCCCTCCCGCTACCGCTCCCGCTCCCGCTCCCGCTCCCACACCCCTTTTCCCACGCCCACGCCCACGCTCGAGCCCACGCCCACGCCCACTCGCACTCCAATTCCCACCCGCAGCTCCAAATGTAATCCAAACTCATCGCAATCTGAATAGTACGGAAATACTACTATATGCAATATATTGCATAATAACCTTACCTACTAATGTATTTGAAAACTATAAATGTCTATAACTTTTGATTGAGTTAGCCGATTGCGATGAAATAAAGACTAAATGTTAAGTTAAGTTAAGACCCATGTTTCTGTGAATAGTCCATCAAAATCCGTTCAGTAGTTTTTAAGTGATGCGTGCACAAACTCACAGACAAACAGACAAACCGACAAACAGACAAACAGATAAACAGACAAACAGACAAAAATTTCAAAAATGAACAAAATGTGTTCTGTTGCTTATTCTTAGACCCCCCCAAATTTTTTTTTGCAAATATCTTTAATGTACAGACACGCGACGTTTACGATTTTATTTATTAGATATATTAACTGCAATTTACATGTACTATTAACCCCTTAAAAGGAATTCGTCGATTACTAATGCCAGTAGCTATATAGTAGATGTTCTAAGGTTATAAGATGAAAGCCCTAACTCTAAGAGGTAAGTTAATGTCAGATCAACAATAACGGAGATATTTATAGAGCTCTCCCTCGGGAGTATCAGTTAACCGGCTATAACTGCATTAAACCGGATAATGACGTAAATTACATCCGGATGGCACCGGATAGCGCCGGATCGAACTGGTGTTTAGCATAATTATTAAAAGCATAATTAAACCCGTTTATCTTGTGTGGCTTTCGCTTATTAAATTGTATAGCGGATTTTAAATGTTTTTAGCTGGCTGCGATGAGGTTAATAATAAAATGTTTGCAAGTGATTATATGTTTGATCATGACCGTTACCAGCATGAATCGTACACTATTGACTACATGGATAATTTTTGTTTCACAAAAACGTCCATTATAAGGGGTTTGTAATATAATACATGTCATGGGTTCCCGAATTTACAATAAATTACCATTAGTAATAAAGGACGCCAAGACGGAAAGTACTTTCATTCGTAAATTGAAAACAATGCTGACCCAAAAGGCCTACTATTCAGTGAAGGACTTTTTAGACGAAAATCTATAATTACCATATTTATAACTTACAAACACTGTATTGACATTCTTTTGATATGATGCAATATGGCGTTTCACATTTTATTTACTTTTGACATATTATGATTTTATTTTTGTTATATTTAACATTTTGACATTCTAATCCTATTTAAACATTACTTGCATTGACATTGATTTACTTGTGACTAACATTATGATTTTATTTTTGTTATATTTAACATTTTGACATTCTAATCCTATTTAAACATTACTTGCATTGACATTGATTTACTTGTGACTAACATTATGATTTTATTTTTGTTATATTTAACATTTTGACATTCTAATCCTATTTAAACATTACTTGCATTGACATTGATTTACTTGTGACTAACATTATGATTTTATTTCTGTTATATTTAACATTTTACATTGTAATTCTATTTATGGTTTTACTTGCATTGACATTAATTTAATGCAATATTTACATGACGCTGTATAATTAATACAAATAAATGCATAAGAATATGAATAATTTGTACAAAGAATAAGTAAATGCAGTGTTTTTTTTATAATGTTACTTTCTTCAGTCATTCAGCTTAAAATGCTTGAGCAAGGTCATCAGCCACAATATTTACGTCCACTGCTGAACATAGATATGTTACTTCTGGTGGGCTGTGCCAATGGACATTTGGGATTTGGCATAATCACTATTAGGTGATTTTATTATTCACAGGAGAACGCTGCTGCCTGGTCGAATCCCTTAGTCGCCTTGACGACATCTATATGGCGGGCAGCCTTGTTCTAAGCCGGGAACCTCAGGGCACAGGTTATTTCGTAAAATCACTAATAAAATAAATAAATAAATATGTCAGACATTCACACCAATTATCCAGTCCCAAACTAGGCAGAACCTGTGCTATGGTTACTGGATATCGGATACACATACTTTTAAATAAATATATAAACATCCAAGACTTGGGTACAAACATTCATATTCATCATACGAACATTTTCCCCTAGCAGGATTCGAACCCGCAACCTCCGGCATGACAGTACTAGAGTTACCCCGTTCCGCCACGGAGGTCGTCAATTCCGACCTTTCTCTGCGATAACCAACGATCTCTATGTACTACTAGATGGAGCGTTCCAAACAATCGCTCTGTTCCACGCAAGTAGCCACAACTCTTTCACATTCACTTTGAAACTTGAGCAGTTACTACTCAGAACATTTAATTATTTACTAAATATTGACATTATTTAACCGTAGCGTCAATATTTAGTAATAATTAAATGTTCTGCGTAGTAACTGCACAAGTTTCATTGTGAATGTGAAAGAGTTGTGGCTACTTGCGTGGAACAGAGAGATTGTTTGGATCGCTCCATCTAGTAGTACATAGATATCGTTGGCGACAACACACACACTACGGAGTTCACAGTACATCGTCCCATCGTACTCCCAAAGGAAATCCCTTAAATAGCATCCATTAATTAATGGCCCAGTTAACGGCAGTTTCACCCATCTTATACGAGCTCATAAATTTATTAATTGACCTGACTTTTTTCCCAGGTAGTCCATTTTTAGGGTTCCGTGGCAATTGTGGGAGAATTTATGGGGAAATGAAATTGCTCTAGCATTTACGGTTATATTTCTGTTTTAATTATGGCTGTGTGGCTGCTCTATTGTTGTGGTGGGAGTAGTAAATATGGGGGGGGGGGGGGGGACAATACCGCAGTGACCTTTATACCGACACTGCCTTCAGAGATCTTTGTTATCTTATTTTAATTGTCACCCAATCCTATCCTACTTCCTACTAATATTGTTTGGATGTTTGTTACTCAATCACGCTTCAACCACTGGACGGATCGTAATGAAACTTGGCACACATATAGGTTAGGTATTAGAATAGGACATAGGATAGTTTTTATCCCGAAAAAACATCCCATTCCTACGGGAAATACATAATAATTTGTGATGTTAAGTTGTCCACGCGGCCGAAGTCGCGGGCAACAGCTAGTATGACATATATTTAGGATGCGTCAGGTCCAGAAAAAGCTGGTCAAGTAGGAGTTATTAGCAATCAATAAAGTTTATATTTAGGACCGCATAACTAAGTTTGTTCGTAAAGGATTTTGGCTGATTTCTTAAAAAACCTGTGCTAATTGCAAACATCGTTTCGTTTTTCTGTAATATTTTCATAAGATATTCATTGGTAAAATATTACAAGTAAAATTACCATCTAGGTTATAATTATAAACAGATAATGAATAATGTAATTTCTATACACAAAAACATGTCAAGTAATTCATTAACTCGTCAACTGAGAAGTCATCATCATATCAACCCTTAGAAGTCCACTGCTGGACACAGGCCTTCCCCAATGAACGCCACCACACACGGTCCTGCGCCCTCTGCATCCAGCCTCTTCCGGCCAACTTCTTCAGGTGGTCACGGATCAGCGATCACCTGAAGAAGGAGAACCACTTCAGAACTCGTCTGCCCCAACGGCCGCCGGTTCTACAACAGATGTGGTCCGCCCACTGCCACTTCAGCTTGCTGATCCTTTCGACTAACTTCGTCGGTCAACTTCGTTCTTCGTCGGATCTCTTCATTACGAATCATATATCATTCAAAAAATAACTGAGTAAAAGCCTTAGGAATAAGACTTTTTTTTAAATATTAAATACGCGGGTGGAAGCATAAACCTCTGTCAAGTCTAATTATATCTGATTTTTCTTTGTTCTAAATTCATCATCAGCCTATATACGTCCACTGCTGAACACAAGCCTCCCCAATAGAATGACACTTTTTGTGGGCTGTCCATTGGGGGATTTGCCATAATCACCACGCTTGGCAGGCGGATTGGTGATCGCAGTAAAGATCTTAACATACACAGGAGAACGCTGCTGGCCATCCCTGGTGCAGGGCTAACTTCAGTACATTGGAAACTAAGCGGCTTTAAACCTATATTAGAATGTACAAATGATGCCCTTTCATACGATACCCTTCTTGACCTAAACCACATTTAATTATTTTACCTCCATTTCTGCCTCTTTAACAATGAAAATCTGCGGGAACCACAGAGTGGGACGCCCTGGGAACCGCAGCAGACTCATAATATTAAAGACGCAATGTAATATCATTAGTGGAATATACAAAATCGGTATATGATTTGTGCAAACCGCCCGAGCAGTGTATAAATAAAGTAAGGGTGGGGACACACTGGCGACACACGACACACTGCGCGCTGCGGCGGCGACCGTAAATCATCCGCATCATGTGTGTTCTGGGTAAGGGCAAGTGCACACTCGCAAGTCACTGTTAATTTTACATATTGACAGTCAAAGGAGTTTGAAAACTTCTTGATATTTTTTAGTTAGGAAGTAAATAACATCTTAGAAAAAATATACTATTGTCATATAATAGTTGCGCAAAAAAAGGGATGGGAGGGGCCGCCCTATAGATAGCAGATCTCCTCCAGCTCTGCAAATTTGTAGATGCTGCTGACGATGCTCGCACTGCGTTACCCCTTTGAATCTCCAGGCTGATGCGGTTGATAAAAAAGGATCTATAAACAGTATAAACCCATATTATAATAAAAATAAATAAATAAATTGCCGTGTGGTTTCAGGTAGAGTAGAATAGGACCATTCCAACTCTTCCCGTGGATGTCGTACAAGGCGACTGAGGGAATGCATTATAAAACATCAATCAGGCCTCCCCAACCCGTCTAGCCAGCGCAGGGAGTGTAGGCCAAATCCTCCGTCTGTCTCCGGCAGATGAGAGAGGGTTGTGCTCCTGCAGTGGAGACAAAAATAACCTGATGATGAAATAAATAAATAAATAAAATTGCCGTGTGGTTTCCGGTAGAGTAGAATAGGACCACTCCAACTCTTCCCGTGGATGTCGTACAAGGCGACTGAGGGAATGCATTATAAAACATCAATCAGGCCTCCCCAACCCGTCTGGCCAGCGCGGGGAGTGTAGGCCAAATCCTCCGTCTGTCTCCGGCAGATGAGAGAGGGTTGTGCTCCTGCATTGGAGACAAAAATAACCTGATGATGAAATAAATAAATAAATAAAATTGCCGTGTGGTTTCCGGTAGAGTAGAATAGGAGCACTCCAACTCTTCCCGTGGATGTCGTACAAGGCGACTGAGGGAATGCATTATAAAACATCAATCAGGCCTCCCCAACCCGTCTGGCCAGCGCGGGGAGTGTAGGCCAAATCCTCCGTCTGTCTCCGGCAGATGAGAGAGGGTTGTGCTCCTGCATTGGAGACAAAAATAACCTGATGATGAAATAAATAAATAAATAAAATTGCCGTGTGGTTTCCGGTAGAGTAGAATAGGACCACTCCAACTCTTCCCGTGGATGTCGTACAAGGCGACTGAGGGAATGCATTATAAAACATCAATCAGGCCTCCCCAACCCGTCTGGCCAGCGCGGGGAGTGTAGGCCAAATCCTCCGTCTGTCTCCGGCAGATGAGAGAGGGTTGTGCTCCTGCAGTAGAGACAAAATAACCTGATGATGACGGTCAAATGAGTTGGAAAATCCATATTGACCATGTATGCTAGCGACTGCAGCAATCTTCATACGCACTATATAAACTCAATAATTCAGCTGTTGTAACTGCATACCATGGTTATGTCGCGTCTATCTTACGTTATGGTGTCATATTTTGGGGCAACTCAACAAACAAAGAACTTGCTTTTAGAGCTCAAAAACGATGCATTCGGGCAATATGCGTATGAAACAAATAGATTCATGTAGGTCGCATTTTATAAAACTAAAAATATTGACTCTCCCGTGTATGTATATATATGAATCGGCGGTTTTTGCAAAATCTAATATTAACATATTTATTTGTATCAGTGTGCACTGCGCCCTTCGTCGCTAGACGCGTAGTGGCGCTACTAAATGTTGTGTGAAACATATTTCATTCAATTCTAATTAATTTTAAGTCGTCTCTACGGAAAATGACGTTTTAATATCGCGGAGCTGCTGTATTATTTATTGTTTTTGGATAATTGTTTATGTATCAATAATTTACAAAATAGAAATCGCCATGCAGTTGAAAATACATAAATTCATCATCATCAGGTTATTTTTGTCTCCACTGCAGGAACACAACCCTCTCTCATCTGCCGGAGACAGACGGAGGATTCGGCCTACACTCCCCGCGCTGGCCAGACGGGTTGGAGAGGCCTGATTGATGTTTTATAATGTATTCCCTTAGTCGCCTTGTACGAGATCCACGAGAAGAGTTGGAGTGGTCTTATTCTACTCTACCGGAAACCACACGGCAATATAAATACAATTAAAGAAATTTGTTGACCAATTAGAATTTTTTTCCAATCGTAGTTATGTATATTTAGTACTAGCTGTTGCCCGCGACTTCGTCCGCGTGGACAACATAACATTATAAATTATTATGTATTTCCCGTAGGAATGGGATGTATTTTCTGAATAAAAATTAACCTACGTCCAATTCCAGGACCTAACCTATATGTGTGCAAAGTTCATCACGATCCGTCCAGCAGTGGTTGAAGCGTGATTGAGTAACAAACATCCAAATATTAAAACTTTCGCATTTATAATATTAATTAGGAAGGATAAAATGGTACATTTAATATGATAAAAACAATTATATACACTTATATATTAAAGAATTGTATACTAAGTGCTGTGGATTTTGCCTATCAGGTTTTATGTTAATTAGGAAGGATAGGATGAAATTGATATTAATTGTTTTTTAAGGATGACTGTAATTGAATTAATATGTAACTTTCTAATTAAACATATTATAAATATATTTTCCACAAATTGGCGATACATCGTCTCTGCCTACCCCACTGGGACCGAGGTGTGAGCATTATGTATGTATGTATTTATCTCATGTAGCACTTGGATGAGTCAAAAATTAATTTGTCAGCCGTACAGACCCCGATATTTTAACGAAAAGATATGATAGATATTCCCGCAATACAGACACACGCCTTTGTAGCAACGTGTTCACGTTTAAAGAATAATAATAATAATGCCAAGGAGCAACGGTTCAGGGGTTAGAGAGAAGCAGACGGCTCGCAGGTGCTGACAATAGCCGCCGCCGGCGTCGGCTACACTCCGTGCCAACTTTAGCGGCATACAATACTACCACCATCATCATCAGGTTATTTTTGTCGCCACTGCATGAGCACAACCCTCTCTCATCTGCCGGAGACAGACGGAGGATTTGGCCTACACTCCCCGCGCTGGCCAGACGGGTTGGGGAGGCCTGACTGATGTTTTATAATGTATTCCCTTAGTCGCCTACCACCATAATACACAAGAAACCAGCACTACGCTGCATATTTTAGGAAAATAAATAGAAGAGATCAACATGGAAATGTAATGCAAAAGATTCCTTCCATAGTCTCCGTCTTTGACAACTTATTTACTAGACAACTGGTTTCAAAAAAGCTGCATGCTAATTATGAAAAAATATCTATTAAATAACTGAGGAGGTGGACAGTTATTTCCCTAGCTAGTCGTGGTACCTCAACAAGGCGGCGATGTTGTTCGCAACACATCACGTCAAGGGGTATCACGGGGCGAAAAGCGGGCGAAGGAAAGCCGCTTTGCGACATTAGATTGCGTAAGTGTATGTATGTATGTATGTATGTATGTATGTATGTATGTATGTATGTATGTATGTATGTATGCATGTATGCATGTATGTATGTAACTAATAAATAAAAACATTACATTAAAGATATTTGCAAAGAAATCAAGGGTCTAAGGATAAGTAATAGAACACATTTCGATCATTATTGGAATTTTTGTCTGTAAGTTTGATCCCGCATCACGTTAAAACTACCTAGCCGATTTTGATGGACTTTTCACATAAACATAGGGCTTAATTCGGAATACCATTTAGCCTGTATTTCATCGTAATCGGCTTAGTAAATAAAAAGTTATGGGAATTTTTAGTTTTAAAGACATTAGTAGGTATACAATATACAAAAGAAGTATAATTATAATGTTCGGTTCAATTCAGATTTTGATGAGTTAAGACTACTTTTGGGGCTGTAGTATGCGTGGGCGTGGGCGTGGGCGTGGGCAGGGGCGTAGTAGTTATAGTGGGATCGGGAACAGATTCTGTAGTCCACGCGAGCGGAGTCGCGGGAACAGCTAGTATATAATTTGCAGTTTAACATAGCCTTCTAAATACGTTCTTATATATTATTTTTTAATGTCACGCTCAACTTATATAAAAGCGATTAAAGAGATTGTCTATGATAACAACTTTGAAAACTACAAGGAAAGATTAGTAAAATTAAAAAAAAAAAAAAAAGACACATTTTTCTTGTCCCGCAGTGTATATCGCCACCTGTTCCAGTCAATGGGTGAATCGACAGCAACCGTCTACAATTCAGTTTGCGTCTTGACCACAACTTGGCTACTCCATCGCTTTGTTTACATTACATGGCGTTTTTATTATAAAGGTTTAAGTATGAGTGCGTTCGTTAGACGGCAATGGATCTGAAACGAAGAAATAACTTTAGAAGGATTGAAATTGACGAATGTATGTTAAAGCTACTGGGTATGTTTTTTATAGTTAGGTATAAAATATGACTCACAAATGTTGGCCGCATCGTTGGACGAATGATTTGGACATTTGCCTAGAGCAAGTATTGTTGTGTGGTTTCCGGTAGAGTAGAATAGGACCACTCCAACTCTTCCCGTGGATGTCGTACAAGGCGACTAAGGGAATACATTATAAAACGTCAATCAGCCCTCCCCAACTCGTCTGGCCAGCGCAGGGAGTGTAGGTTAAATCCTCCGTCTGTCTCCGGCAGATGAGAGAGGGTTGTGCTCCTGCATTGGAGACAAAAATAACTTGATGATGATGTGTGGTTTGCAATGAAATATACACACTACTGGTGACCTAATAAATAAAATAATTATCCAACTTTACATAGTAAGAGTTACCCAAATCGGCGATTGGTCTCAGCGCTGGGTCGTGGGAGCGGCCCCCTCCCGCTCCCACAGCGCGCCGCCGAGTGTGACGCGTGGGGTTACAGCTCAGATAACGTGCTACGATTGTTGGCTACAGGGTGATTAAGTAAAAAAAAAGAAGCAACACCGAAATAAGGGCGATATAAGTCAAGGCGACTAAGGGATTGTAGCGGAGACGGGCAGCAGCGTTCTCCTGAGTATATTAAGATCAATACTGCGATCACCAATCCGCCTGCCAAGCGTGGGTGGCTAAAGTCAAAGTCAAAGTCAAAATCATTTATTGCATATGAGTACACTTGGTACATTTATACACGTCATTTTTGTTATCGACTACCGCTTCCTAGGTGTTAGCGCTGTGAAGAAGAAACGGCGCAACAAACTTCACGCAACACATCTTTTAAAAATCAAGTTTGCATACAATTAATAAAGATTGTGCGAAGCTGAATTAACATTAGTACCAGGCATCTTTGTCATTCAAATAATCGTTTATTTTATAATAGGCTTTCTTACAAAGTTGTTTTTTAATGTGAATCTTAAACTTTCTGTCCGTCATATTTAAGATTTCCTCTGGTAGTTTGTTGTAGAAGCGTATACATTGCCCCGTGAACGATTTACTGATCTTACTTAGTCTTAACCCTGGTAAAACAAGTCTCTAAAACCTCCCAATTAACAGTCTATCAAAAGTGGCATTTTATTGGGAAGGCTTATGTTCAGCAGTGGACGTTTGTAGGCTTATGATGATTCAGCAGCAGTAAATATGTACAAAAACCTTTGACTGTACAAACTCTGACGTCACTTATTATTAACAATCCCTATGTGCTACTAGATGGAGCGTACCAAACAATCGCTCTGTTCCACGCAACTCGATTACATTCGCAATGAAACTTGCGCAGTTACTACGCAGAACATTTAATTATTACTAAATATTTACACTACGAGTAAATAGCGTCATCATCAGGTTATTTCTGTCTTCACTGCAGGAACACAACCCTCTCTCATCTGCCGGAGACGGACAGAGGATTTGGCCTACACTCCCCGCGCTGGCCAGACGGGTTGGGGAGGACTGATTGATGTTTTATAATGTATTTCCTCAGTCGCCTTGTACGACATCCACGGGAAGAGTTGGAGTGCTCCTATTCTACTCTACCGGAAACCACACGGCAGTATTAAATAGCGTCAATATTTAGTGAATAATGAAATGTTCTGCGTAGTAACTGCACAAGTGTCAAAGTGAATGTGAACGAGTTGCGTGGAAACGAGCTATTGTTTGGTTCGCTCCATCTAGTAGGTACATAGAGATTGTTGCTTATTCTAGTGTTGTATAAGTATTGATCTAATAAATTTGTTACAATATCGCATTAAAAGCAAGATGTGATCTTTGAATACGTCTGCCCAGCGTGGGCATTGGACAAAACTTCACCATGAGTTGTATGATGTGCTAATTGAAGAACTGTACACTAGCTGCGTTTAAATTCACAAATAATAATGTATATTCAAAAGGTAAAGCTTAAAAGTAGAGCCAAATGGCGCAACGAGGATGTTCGGGAGCGCGAACACACGTGTAGGGCCATCAATTCATTATGGAAATCACCAATTTGGGAGTTCGATGTTAGGACGGATCGCTCTACAAACGTAATAGGAATGTATAGGCACGTTGAAATATACATTACATTTATGGGGCTTCAGGGTTTTTGGTGTATAATTCATTCATTCATGATGCTCACGCCATATTCCCAGAGGGGTAGACAGAGACGATGTATCGCTTGGGAGAATGTCGCAAAGCGACTTTCCTTCGCCCGCTTTTCGCCCCGTGATACCCCTTGACGTGATGTGTGGCGAACAACATCGCCGCCTTGTTGAGGTACCACGATTAGCTAGGAAAGTAATTGTCCACCTCATCAGAGCCCCGCATGATTCGGTAAGTCAAATCAAAATCAAATCAAAATATTTATTTTCAAAATTGGAACACATAATTCTCTTTTTGACGTCAAATTCTGCCTAAATCTACTCCACTTCCACCTGTATAACCGAGGGGAAGAAGTGGCAACAAACCCAACGGCACAGGGCCCTACCTTTGATTTATCTTATTCATTACAATCATTAAGTCTACCTATGCTGAGCCATCAAGCACTCCATGGACTTTTATCATTTAAGTAGTCATCTAACTTATAGTAGGCTTTCTTGCACAGATTAACTTTTATAGAAGATTTGAATTTTTGTTCAGACAAGTTATTAATTTCATTCGGAACCTTATTGTAGTAACGCACGCACAGCCCCACAAAAGAATTATTGATCTTAGACAATCTAGAATGATGTATTTGAATTTTATTATTATTTCTAAGATTTAAATTATGCCTCTCATTATTTAAGCTGAGTAAAGAAAGGTTCTGTCTAACGAACATAATGTTAGCGAATATGTATTGACATGGCACCGTCATTATATTTATTTCCTTAAATAATTCTCTTAGAGAATCACGACTACGAAGCCCATAAATAGATCTTATTACTCTTTTTTTGTAAAATGAATATAGAATCGATATAAGGCTAATAGTGTCCGGAGTTCGCCCAGCTCCGGGATGTCGGCACACTTACGACCAGGCTAGCACCTGACACGCATCCATCGACACACCTTGACAGACCTTGGAGTGGCGGATGGGACAGGGATCGGGGCGAGAAAGACAGGAGATGGATGGGTAAGGAGTATAGGGAGTATTGTATAAAATTACATATAATTTGTCATGTGGTTTCCGGTAGAGTAGGTAGGTAGGTAGGTGGGTAGGACCACTCCAACTCTTGTCGTGGATGTCGTACAAGGCGACTGAGGGAATACATTATAAACACCAATCAGCCCTCCCCAACCCGTCTGGCCAGCGCGGGGAGTGTAGGCCAAATCCTCCGTCTGTCTCCGGCAGATGAGAGAGGGTTGTGCTCCTGCAGTGGAGACTAAAATAACCTGATGATGATGATGATGACATATAATTGCAAAATGCATAGATTAGATCACTTTTACAGCTTAAAATTCATTTTTACTTGACATCATACAATAAACTAATATATAAAATGTCTATGGACTGACTATTAAAAGTCGTTATACCGGTGACTCCTACCGTGACAGTACGTCTATAAACGTAGTAATTCTTATCGTTTCGTCTTCTAGTACCGCACCACGCTCTTTGTCAAATATTCATTCTATCACCCTGTAGCTCACTAAGTCAAGACTTTACATACGAGCACCTCTCCCCCCGCGCCCGCTAATAACCACACTGGTTTGAACCCATGAATAAATCCCATTCATCCCACCGTGGGACACTCATAATTACCCCATAGTACTTAGCAGTGTACACTCCTACACGAAAAAAATGAATAATTAAAATAGAATTGTTTGTTTATATTGTTTACATATTATTACGACAATTTACACACTTTCTTAATTCTAACACAACTCATACGAGTATATGGGCCGAGCATGCGTTATGGAACGACAGTGTGTGTCCAGAGAGGCCCCAATAGGCCATACAGCCCGTGCCGGGGCTATCTCTCAATATTTACGACAGGTTTTAATGCCTAGACGGTCTTTAGGCTAGGCTAGGCTAGGCTTAGGACTAGGTAGCACGATATTACAAATATGATAATTTTATAGGGTCTAGAAGTATATAATATATAAGAGCCAATAATATTAAGAATAATATTAATATAAATAAATATGAATATAGATAGATGAATAAAAAAAAGTTTTAATAAAGTACAATTTAGGCGGTCTTATCGATTTAAAAGATTTATTCAGGCAATATGTTTTTAAGTAATTTACTTAGGCAATGGGTCCGATTCTGAAGGCACACATTTAAAATTTGATCACACTAAAATTGGTTTCGTCTTTATCTTCATAATATGTACTGTGTGACAAGGATAGCAACAGTTTTAGTGCTGTCAAATTTTAACCCTGTGCCTTCAGAATCGAGCCCAATACGTATTTGAGTACAATTTTTTGGTTTTATTCAAGTTTACTTGATTTTGGGTTGGATGTAAGAGATCTCTTTTAGAGACAAGCTCGCCTTTGTACTATCGTTATTTTTATATTTTTATCGTTAATAAATATATGCTTTTTTTAAATCTAAGGATACTTTCCTCTGTAGTCCTAATTCCCTGTGAATTTCCATGCTTACACGAGGTCAAAGAATCAATATTAAAAAGTAAACAGGTGGTCTATGCTCGGTTTTTTTAAGGATATGAGTCGTAATGAGGAGATCCGACGATTAACGAAGGTGACTGACATAGCCATAAGTTGAAGAGAACCGACGGCCGTTGGTGCTGACGAGTTCTGGGGCAACGGCAGGGCGAGGTGGACCGACGACCTGAAGAAGTTGGCTGTATGCAGAGGGCTGAAGACCGGGTGTGGTGGCGTTCATTGAGGAAGGCCTATGTCTAGCAGTGGACGTCTAATGACTGATATGATGATGGTGAAACAGGTGTTACCGCTCGGCCACGACCTTGCAGCGTCAGCTAGGAGCGGGGCGGCGAGCGGCGAGAATTAATGTACAAAAATGTTAGCAGCACGCCACGAGGCGCAATCTGCTGCCAACCCTCCGCCTGCCGAAACCGCGCCGCTTGCCGCGCTGCATCCCGCTAAGCCTTGGTTCTACTCCCGGTTTGTCGGGTAAATTCCTCGCGTTGTTTCTGCTCCTCGTGCAAACGAATGTAATATTAAATTATGGTCCGACAAGCCGTGTGACGTGATCCCGGCGTGTGCACCCGACTCTTAGTTGTATTATTCTATTCTATTCTATTCTATTCTATTCTATTCTATCTATCTATTCTATTCTATTCTATTCTATTCTATTCTATTCTATTCTATTCTATTCTATTCTATTCTATTCTATTCTATTCAATTCTATTCTTTTCTTTTCGTTTCTATTCTATTCTAAGCCAAAAGTCGTGGCCGAGCGGTTATAGAGACACAAAACAGTTTCCTATTTATCTT
Source organism: Esperia sulphurella (assembly GCA_947086405.1). Taxonomy (NCBI): domain Eukaryota; kingdom Metazoa; phylum Arthropoda; class Insecta; order Lepidoptera; family Oecophoridae; genus Esperia; species Esperia sulphurella. The sequence continues at coordinate 9,315,732 of OX352282.1, forward strand.
ATTTTGTATCTGAGTGTACAAGTTAACGATGAACTAACTGACATGGTCGAGGGAGACCATTAAATTTTTGATATGTCGGCGTTTACAGTTTCAACACAGTAGGAGTTTTGACTGGTCTAGTTTAGAGCCTCGTAAAAGGGCTCAAATTATGATTGGTACAGAGCCTCATAAAAGTCTATTATGATTATTTTGGTACAATATATACTAGTTGTGCCCGCGCCTTTGCTCGCGTGTACCCCTCCCCCCCCCCTCCCTCTGCCCCCCTTTCCAATATATCTCCATGGCATTGACTAGTAATTAGATTGACTTGACTTTGAAACATCAAGGTAAATAGATTCAGTAATTAAAGACATTTTTGTTACAAATAATCCCATTCCATTAATATTAAAAACTATAGATGTTGCCCGCGACTTCGTCCCGTGCACATCTTAACATCACAAATTATTATGTATCTCCCGTAGGAATGGGGCGTTTTTTCGAGATAAAAACTATCCTATGTCCTATTCCAGAACCTAACCTACATGTGTGCCATGTTTCATCACGATCCGTCCAGTGGTTGAAGCGTGATTGAGTAACAAACATCCAAACATCAAAATATCCAAACATCCAAATATCCAAACTTTGTCATTTATAATATTAGTAGGATAGTAGGATTCGTAAGTTAGAATGTTTGTTACTCAATCACGCTCCTCTGGCGCTTGAGTATGACGACCAAGCACGAGACTAACGGTCAGATGACTGCCTCGTGATATAGTGCACTTTTTACCACGGGAAAACAATTGAACGTTAAAGATAGTATAATGTAACATAGAAATCAACGAAGCTCTTCGCAAAAACTGTATTTTATTAACGCAAACTAATTATAGTTCAACCACATTATATCGGCGACGGCTGTCCCGCGTGCACCTACCATTTAGCGGTCATTTTCTCCGTTTCCTTGACTACGGAATGCGGAATACACTGGACGGACTATTACAATATGATGAGCTATTATTGATGAGGTTTGTATCATTGTGCAGTGCTATTAGGGACGCAGGAATCTCACATAGGTAAGTACATATATTCCTAATGACGTATCATTAAGGTGTTTATGAGGGTAAAAGAAATAATGGCAAGGAGATGTGGTGATTTTGAAGTGAGCTTTGTGAGTGATAGATAACTGTTTTCACGCAGAAAAATTATTAGTATATTATCACTGACTTCAAGGCAACAGCGACTTCGTTCTCGTGGATAAGTTACATATGGTGCGAATTTTAAGGACAACCTAGACCAATTCCTGCCGTGTGGTTTCCGGTAGAGTAGAATAGGACCACCTCAACTCTTCCCGTGGATGTCGTACAAGGCGACAAAGGGAATACATTATAAAACGCCAATCAGGCCTCCCCAACCCGTCCGGCCAGCGCGGGGAGTGTAGGCCAAATCCTCCGTCTGTCTCCGGCAGATGAGAGAGGGTTGTGCTCCTGCAGTGGAAACAAAAATTACCTGATGATGATTCTAGAAAGTTTTCAGTATTGCCACTCACAAACGCACTTAATGCCATTAAGCACAATCTCGAGTTTATATGGGCTTTACAATGTGTTAGAAAAGGATAGCAGTATCCCATCACACATCTTCACCACCCACATCCACCCACCGTAACCAAACTCCCTTACTTGCAAGTGCAGACCAAGCGCTATCTACCACTGCAACCATGAGTGGGTGGCAGTGGGTGGTTATGGAGAAAAGGCTGGACATACATACACACACTTTCCTTTTATACATATAATATACTAGCTGTTGCCCGCGACTTCGTCCTCGTGGACAACTTAATATTACAAATTATTAAACATTTCCCGTATGAATAAGATGTTTTTTTCGGGATAAAAACTATCCTATGTCTTATTCCAGGACCTAACCTATATGTTTCATCCCGATCCGTCCAGTGGTAGAAGCGTGATTTAGTAACAAACATCCAAACATCCAAATATCCTAACATCCAAATATCCAAACATCCAGATATCCAAACATCCAAACATCCAAACATCCAAATATCCATATATCCAAACATACAAATATCGAAACATCCAGATATCCAAATATCCTAACATCCAAATATCCAAATATCGAAACATCCAAACATCCAGATATCCAAACATCCAGATATCCAAACATCCAGATATCCAAACATCCAGATATCCAAACATCCAAATATCCAAACATCCAGATATCCAAACATCCAGATATCCAAACATCCAGATATCCAAACATCCAGATATCCAAACATCCAAACATCCAAACATCCAAATATCCATACATCCAGATATCAAACTTATTTTAAGCATTTATAATATTAGTAAGAAAGATAGATTACCTGTGACCGATATCCGATCAATGACCTCAAACGTTATATAGACATATGTTACTATAGACATGCCTGACAGGTATATTGGTTACCGTACCATACTGATCAGCAGTAACGTTTGCAAACACACCTTTAGAACTACCAATATATTGCTAATGCGTTCTATTATTATGCAGATTATTGCAACGATGCTGACGATGACCTTTATTAGTTTCTGCATAAAAAAACTGCAAGAAAAAGGGTGTTATTATCGACCGGACAAAATATTTCCATTCCATAATTACTTTAGAATACGCAACTTTGTAACGTCGTCATTTATAGTCTGCTACTGGCGATAGCTCTTTCAGGCGTCCTTAGTTGAAACATATTTCTAGATATAAAAAAAACTGTAAAACTAACTATACTGTTATACTACAATTATAATAGTTATAATATATAATATAATACAATTTATAATAGTTTACCTCGAGACGTGAAATGTGCGGCTTCCACCAGCATATATAAAAATAAATTAAAAAAATATCTTATTTCGAAGGCTTATTACTCAGTTGGCGAACCCCTGAAAGATGTTTAAAAGTATATTACTTGACATTTGTGAATTTATGACATTATTTATTAATTATTATATTCTGTTACCCATGTGACATTTGTTACCAATAAATATGATTGCCGTGTGGTTTCCGGTAGAGTAGAATAGGACCACTCCAATTCTTCCCGTGGATGTCGTACAAGGCGACTGAGGGAATACATTATAAAACATCAATCAGGCCTCCCCAACCCGTCTGGCCAGCGTGGGGAGTGTATGCCAAATCCTCCGCCTGTCTCCGGCAGATGAGAGAGGGTTGTGCTCCTGCAGTGGAGACAAAAATAACCTGATGATGAAATATGATTATGATTACTAAAACGCCAATAGGACTGACATATTTATTTCATGCACAGTGTAATGTGAACCACATTTACCAAATTAACCACATGCATCATATTAGCCCTAATTAGAGGATAAGTCCGCCTTTGTACACAGTTTAATTCCTATTTTATTATTATTGCTGTTGTGATTTTTGCTACAATAAAGCGTTTACATACATACAGCCTGTTCACGTCCACTGCTGGACATAGGCCTTCCCCAATGATCGCAACCACACCCGGTCCTCCGCCCTCCGCATCCAGCCACTTCCGGCCAGCTTCTTTAGGTCGTCGGTCCACCTGGCGGCGGGGCGCCCCACCCTGCAGGTACATTATATTATTATTATTACCCCTATTAAGTTTCATCATCATCATCAGCCTAAAAGAGCCCACTGCTGGACATAGGCCTCTTCAAATAATAAATTTCCTAACATAGTATAACATAATATGGATGAATTTTGTCTGAAATAAATAAATAATAATAATAAAGCCAACCGGTGGGCTTTGAAGGATGTCTGGAAGAAATCGCTGCTAGCAATAAGAACGCTTAGATGTACTAATGTAAGCTATTTTATTTTTCTTACAATAAATTACAATACCCTAAGGTTACTCTAAGGTTGACTGAAAGAGATACCTAAGTGGGATATGTCCGCCTTTGTACACAGTTTAATTCCTATTTTATTATTTGTTGTTGTGATTTTTGGTACAATAAAGCGTTTATATACATAAGTACATAAATAAATAAATATGTCAGACATTTCCACCAATTATCCAGTCCCAAACTAGGCATAGCCTGTGCTATGGTTACTAGATAACGGATACACATACTTCAATAAAAATATAAACATCCAAGACTTGGGTACAAACATTCATATTCATCATACGAACATTTGCCCCTAGCGGGATTCGAACCCGCAACCTCCGGCGTGGCAGTCCGAGTGCTACCCGTTCCGCCACGGAGGTCGTCATACATACCCTCGGCATATCCACACTATGACAGCATGTTGCAAGTACCTAAAATAGCTATACTTACTCAGATCACTGGTAAGACAAGAGCAGAATGTAAAAGTAAAAGTTTTAACAACAAAATGTCATAGAACGTAACTTCCAAGCCGAACCGAAGGACAGGACATTCACAGCCGTTACGTCTAAACGTCGCTAGCAGGCAGTAGTGTTGTTTAAGTATCGATATACTGTCGACAGTTGCAAAAACAATCGATATAGACGTTTCTAAACTATGTGACGTCACGACAGTATAATAAAATCAGAAAAGTATGTTAAATATATAGAATAGGACTTGTCTATTTGCAGGCTTTGTGCGCACGCACACAACGGTAATATCTCAGTCGACCTGGGATGCCGCCAGTCAGGGACGCTCCAATACCGCTTGATTACTACATTAGTTTTATCATCATCACCAGGTTATTTTTGTCTCCACTGCAGGAGCACAACCCTCTCTCATCTGCCGGAGACAGACGGAGGATTTGGCCTACACAATTTCAAACACCTCAGAATGTCTTCTTCGGCATATGCAGGTTTCCTAACGATGTTTTCCTTCACCGAAAAGCCTGTGGTATTATAAATAAACCGTACTTAAGTTTGGTAAAACTCATTGGTACGGGCGGGGTTTGTACCAGGACCTCATGAACGTGAGGCGAGTGCATTACCAACCGGCTACCACGGCTCTTACTACGTTGCTTAATAACTATCGATATATGGATAAGACTGCAACACTAGAGACGGCGACGACGGTGACCATTCTCAAATGTCCTATTATTGAACTTAGCCAGGTGCAGTAAAAGCTTATTCTATCCGACTGTGGATGGTAATGGAGGATAATGTCTCTGTGATTGCGCGTTTAGGTTAGGAGGAATTAGTTAATTTCTTCAATAAAGAATCAATGTATTATAAACTAGCTGACCCGTGCCCACTTCGATGGGCGGTAAACATTTTCCGACTACCACGAAAAGGTCTTTTCATTTTTTAGGGTTAATATATAGCCTATGACACTCACAAATAACGTGTCTTTCTATTTATTTATTTAATAGTTTATTGTACATACAATTATACAAAGAACAACACAAAGAAAAGAAAATTATACAAAAGGATAAGCTTATTTCTAAAGAAATTTCTTCCAGCTAACCTGCGGTGAAGACAAGGGATTATGGAGAGGCAGTAGTCGTGTGTACCTACTATATATTAAATAATCATAGAACATATAATACAATAAGCATAAACTAATAAACTATAAATATCAATACAGATACATAAATATATATGTATATATAATAGAATATAATATGATATAATAAAAATATACGATATATTATTGACAGAGAGTAAGGTAGTGCTCTTTAACTCGTGATCTGAACAGAGAAATCGTCTGAGAGACGCGTGTGGAGGGGGGCAGTGAGTTCCACAGCCTGACCGCATGAACAGTAAAAGAATCGGAGTAGAAGTAACTTTTATGAGAAGGAATTTTAAGAAGAGATCTAATGTGAGAACGACAATTCTATTGGTAAAAGAATTTTCAAAATCGGTTCAGAGATTACCCGCTACAACCTCACCAACTTTACCTGTCTATAATATTAAGTATAGATAAAAAAATGGAGAATGACTTGAGAGATCGTAACTTCTAGCCGAGTGGAGAGCAACTTCGAGAGCTGAAATACGATAAAGAGTTCATCGGTTACAAAGACACAGAGGATGAACGAGTTCTCCAAGGGGAACGCGACTGGCCAGGCGTAGATACATACATAGAGGTCACCTGGCTAGATGGAACGACGCGATTTGAGGCACTACTGCAACCACCGCGCGATCATATCCGATCGAGAGAGAACGTTATACGTAAACAAACTGACGTTAAAACTGTCAGGGAGGTGAGTGTCGCTTCTAGACGTAATAATATTTAGTACTAGCTTTAGCCCGCGACTTCGTCCGCGTGGACAAATTAACATCACAAATTATTATGCATTTCCCATAGGAACGGGATGTTTTTTCGGGATAAAAACTACCCTTTGTCCTGTTCCAGGACCTAACCTATATGTGTGCCAAGTTTCATAACGATCCGTCCAGTGGTTGAAGCGTGATTGAGTAACAAAGATCCAAACACAAACGCATACTATTTTAACTATGTTAAATTTTTTTTATTGTATTCTCTAGTTCTTATAAAAAAAAATTCGTTTTTCTTGCTTTGTTGGTTTTTTCTTTGTGTGTGCCAATTATGGTAGTAAATAAATGTTTTTTTCTTTCAAACATCCGAATATCCAAACTTTCGCATTTTTAATATTAGTAGTTTTACGTAGCTTAGTTTGGCTTAACAAATAAAATATTACGTTGCCATTAAATACTCTATAGAAATGCAAGCGAAACCACATTCTAACTCCAGTTTTAGCACAAAATGCCTCAGGTGTAACTCACCCAGTGACAAGAGAAATAATTAAAAATTCAAGCAGAAACAGTGTTAAAACTAAATAACATATACTTAATATACAGACCAATTAAGTAAATTATATATATTGCATCCTCCGTACATCCTTTCGTTACTTAAGTACTTGCGTTAAAGGATGTACAGCCTTGTTTACTCAAAGAACAAACACATATCAACTCAAACAAATAGTACAAAGTTGTCTATGCCAAGTGGGAATCGAACCCATTATCTCATTCAAAGCCCTAGTCAAATCAGTAGCCTATTAATATATCCCCACTGTTGGGACCACAGAAATCTCATTATGATAGAACGGTTTCAGCTATTTACTTCAGTTCCGCGCGAGCCCATTTTCGAACACAGCGCGCTCATCTCGCGCATCCTTTATGCCTCGCGGCCACGTTTCTAGTGAAGAGATACAGTTAAAATGCAGTTAAAATCGCGCAATATGACACTGTTGCAGATTTTTTGTCGATGTCTACCAGAACTTGTCTCGGCGCGAAACCTGTAAGCGTTTGATAGTTTTTTGCAATGTATGGCAAATGGTTGGCAAGCGTGTCCCGCCCACTTCACCATTCTATCTTGATAGTATTTCTGGGTTTGGGACACAGGCCTTACCACTCTATCTTCGTGGTGGACTTCACATATGCCTTAGAACTCGTGAAGGCTTATTTTAGCTGGGGGCCAGGCAATAGGATCGTTATTATTGGGAGACTAATTGAATTAACTATGAAGGTAAGAAATTCTTGAGACGACTTAGATTCTATTCAAACAATTACTAGATACAATCTTATCTTATCTTTTTAGGGGGTTAGGAAGAAGACCTGTCGATACTTCGAACCTTCAGGATCTTTTGTGCCAAACCACTGACCACCAACGATGCCCCAAGACGACTTGGTGGACTTTACATACGCCTTAGAATTTCTTCATTGGTATATACAGGTTTTCTCACGATATTTTCCTTCACCGAAAAGGCTGTGGTATTATAAATAAACCGTACTTAAGTTTAGAAAAACTCATTGGTACGGGCGGGGTTTGTACCAGGATCTCATGAACGCGAGGCGAGTGCACAATCAACCCGGCTACCACGGCTGATACTACATGCAAAGTAACATTCTTAGTACACGTGGGCGGTCTTAAAAGCGAGACAACCGGACAACGTTTGAGTAGTCGATAAGAATAACAGTGAAATGTAGGCTGTGCAGATAAATAAAGTAGGAGTAATGTAAAAGTTACATTAAAAAAAAAAAACAAAAAATCAAAAATATTTATTGTTTTAACAGTATTTTACAATAGATATAACGGGCAGGGACTTCTTTTGAAGCGTAGAAGCCTGTGTTAAGAAGCCCCGCTCTTCCTAATTATATTACATACATAGTAAATACTCTTAAAGATATTAAAATAATTTAAGCGATAACTAAGATTAATTAATGTGAATCCGCCAAAATACATGTTGTGCATGTGTGTGTGTGTGTGTGTTGTGTGTGTGCGTGTGTGTGTGTTGTGTGTGTGTGTGTGTGTGTGTGTGTATGTATGATATCTTTATAATAATTATTATTATGTAATATATAATAGAAGTGAATAAGTACGTATGAGATATACAGGTGGAGAAAAAGGACCTCGAGAATGTACCTTAAATATTGAAGATATCAATGATACTCAAATGAAACATTTATTTATATTTAAAAGTAAGTAAAACTGCATTTTTTTTAAAGTTGCCACCCTCAGACAAACAAACACACTTCATCATCATCATCAGGTTATTTTTGTCTCCACTGCAGGAGCACAACCCTCTCTCATCTGCCGGAGACTGACGGAGGATTTGGCCTACACTCCCCGCGCTGGCCAGACGGGTTGGGGAGGCCTGACTGATGTTTTATAATGTATTCCCTCAGTCGCCTTGTACGACATCCACGGGAAGAATTTTAGTGGTCCTATTCTACTCTACCGAAAACCCCACGGCAAGTCTGGCGGTAATATTTATTTATTATTTCACCAGTAATGAATGAAGTCGGGAGCAATAACTAGTGTTCAACCACAAGTCGTCTTCACCTGTCTCTATACGAGCGAAGCCAGCCCTCTGAACCGTGACGCTGGCTGACTCACGGCACGGGTCACTGCCTGGGTGACTCTCGTGGGAGACAAGATTTTACTGCCTTTTGTTTAGTGGCCGTGGGGAGTGGGGAGTGGGGCGTGAGGAGATGGGTTCGGTTTGGATTTGAAAACGTTGCGTAATCTACTAAAATCAGCTTTATTTTTGTTGAAGCGTGTGCGCTTGACTTCTGTCTCACCTGATGGTAAGAGATGATGAGGCTTGATGATAGATGATGAATGATAAAAGTCCATGGAGTGCTTGATGGCTCAGCATAGGTAGACTTAATGATTGTAATGAATAGGATAAATCAAAGGTAGGGCCCTGTGCCGTTGGGTTTGTTGCCACTTCTTCCCCTCGGTTATACAGGTGGGAGTGGAGTAGTTTTAGGCAGAATTTGACGTCAAAAAGAGAATAATGTATTCCAATTTTGAAAAAATATATTTTGATTTTTGATTTTGCTTAAGGTGCCTATTCACTTTTCCTATTAAAAAAATCCAATGTGTGCTTGTCTGGAAATATCCAAACTGGCAGGGAGTTCCATTCTACAAGCTACAAGGAATTTAAGTTTTGGAAGCTGATTTAAAATTTTTTTTTTTTAAGTTCTGAAGTGATCAATGTCGTTACGCCTAAAAATCAATTGGCCTATAAAGCAAACTGCCTAAAATTAACGTTTAAATTGTAAAACGCACCTAAGTTAAAAAATCTATTTGACTAAGTTGTAATATGCATAATATAATAACATAGATTTTGTTGTAAAACCGCCAAATATATGAAGTACTACTAGCTGTTGCCTGCGACTTCGTCCGCGTGGACAACTTAGTATTAAAAAAAATTATGTATTTCCCGTAGAAATGGGACGTTTTTCGGGATAAAAACTATCCTATGTCCTATTCCAGGACCTAACCTATAGGTGTGCCAAGTTTCATCACGATCCGTCCAGTGGTTGAAGCGTGATTGAGTAACAAACATCCAAACTTTCGCATTTATAATATTAGTAGGAAGTAGGATATATAAGACTGTGTCGTTGTCAATTTGCTCTTAAAATGTTTTGTAAATAAGACATTTTTCAAAGTAAAAAAAGGGCGATTTTATAAAAACCTCGGCTTTAGTTCACTCACGCCATCTCCCACTCCCATGACCAACAATATTCAGATGAGCCAGTTATTATAAACGCCTCATTCGCCACCGTTTTCCATACATTTTCCATACATTTACATGCCAATGTATTGAAATTTGCATGTCCATTTGTAGCTGTGACTTTTTATTTGAGCTCATTTGTGTTATGTCTTGGATTACAATACAATACAATACAATACACTTTATTGCACAAACAAATACAGTTACATGTTATAAAAGTTACAAATAGTACAATTTAGGCGGTCTTATCGCCGTAAGAGATTTCTTCCAGACAACCTTTGGGTAGAAATTAGGATTACATTAGAAAAACTAAACGAAATTTCCCATCCTACGGGTTAAGAATAAAATTGAAATGCACCCTCAGCCGAAACATGTCCACTGCTGGACACAAGCCTCCTGAATAGAATGCTACTTTTGGTGGGCTGTCCACTGTCAGTCCATTGTTATAAACAGCTTGGTAGTTGGATTGGTATATCTTATAATATACCCAGGAGAACGCTGCTGTCCGTCCCTGGTGCAATCTAATTTTCAGCGTGGTGGGAAAGGAATGAGGAAGGAAAGAACGAAGGGGGTATGGAAAGAGGGAATGGGAGAGGGGAAAGGGAATATCAATTGCGATACATTCTTTAATAAAATAAATCTCATTACTTCTTGTACAATATTAAAACATAAAATATATAAATAATTATATGATAATCTTTTAATTCATTATAAACATGAAGAATGTCAACTTTCTTTAAAAACATTAATTCTGTGGTATTTTATGTATAATTTAATGTATATAAATATTTTCAATGCATAATCAGATTAATAGATTTCTTTTAGGATTTAGTAATTCATAATAATGTGTAATGTTAAGTTGTCCACGCAAACGAAGTCGCGGGCAATAGCTAGTACTTAAATAAATATATAAACATCCAAGACTTGGGTACAAACATCCATATTCATCATACGAACATTTGCCCCTAGCGGGATTCGAACCCGCAGCCTCCTGCGTGGCAGGAGAGCTGCCCCGTTCCGCCACGGAGGTCGTCAAAATAATTGTCTGTGATGTATATGCCTCGTATGTCTAAACTAACTACAGTCCACCCTTCAAACTGGAACATAACAATAGTACTTAACTGTATGTATAGGTAACTGGTTGGACGGTATATTCGCCGGCTGCGCACACGCAGGTGATTTCTGGGTTATAAATAGTAGAGCAGATGATACGAACACAGGTGAGTTACAACAACTTACACCTTACATTAACTTCTAAACTTATCGCCATGTGGTTTCCGGTAGAGTAGAATAGGACCACTCCAACTCTTCCCGTGGATGTCGTACAAGGCGACTGAGGGAATACATTATAAAACATCAATCAGGCCTCCCCAACCCGTCTGGCTAGCGCGGGGAGTGTAGGCCAAATCCTCCGTCTGTCTCCGGCAGATGAGAGAGGGTTGTGCTCCTGCAGTGGAGACAAAAGTAACCTGATGATGATGATGTTGATGATGAAACTATAACAGTGACGGTGGGCCTGATCCACAAGTGTCAAGTCGCTCAGTGAGCTATGGAGAGGGCTGTGTGTTTTGAGGGATATAATTCGTAATGAAGAGATCCAGCGAAGAACGAAAATGACCGACATAGCCGAAAGGATTAGCGAACCGGCGGCAGGGTGGGACGTCGCGCCGCCAGATGGACCCACGACCAGAAGAAGGTTGTCGGAAGCAGCTGGATGCGGACGGCGGAGGACCGGATGTGGTGGCGTTCATTGGGGAAGGCCTAGGCCCAGCAGTGGACGTTTATGAAACCGTAACAAGATAACTTCTCGTAGACTCAGTTGCACATTGATCTGCCTTCTTATTTACAGTTCCCTGGTTCTATAACTGAAGTTTCTAGTTTTACATATTTTTGATATTTAATGTACAGTGTGGTTCCCGCCTTGGAATAGGGCGACCCCAATCTTCCCGTGGGTGTCATCAAGGCGACTAAGGGATTGCACCAGGGACGGGCAGAAACGTTCTAACTGCGATCACCAATCCGCCTGCCAAGCGTGGTGATTATGACAAATCCCCAATGGACAGTCCACCAAAAGTGATATTCTAAATAATATACCATAATTCGAATCCCTGGTCATCAGAGCTGATAATTCAGCCAATGGTTGATTACTGTATCTAATTTTAAATCATACATATATCATAAATATATTATATTTATATTATGTTATGAATATCCAACAAGAAAACATCGATGTCAACGTACTACTAATACTACCAATATACTAAGACCCCTAGAAGTCTTTACAAAATCCTTTCAAACGTATTTTACATAAAGTTTAAAGAGGGGCGGGGAAGGTCAAAGAAATCTAGTTAAGAAATAGATTGGTACTTGTATATTCAGAGCTGTGTGACAAGATTATTGGTTAGGAGATAGAGGTCGCGTGTGGCTGGTTGTGATTAGGTTCAAAGCGTGGGTAGAAAAACATAATGGATCATGTTCTATGGGACGTAATTGTGTATTCATGGAGGGATTAATTATGAATTTATTTGGTATCGACTGTCTGTATTTTAGTCTATGATTAGTCATTATTGAATGGAAAAACAAAGGTTTAAATGGATTGAGATTTGGTTTATTTTATAATCAGGGGCGGCCTGCGAGGTTTCGTCCACTGCTGAACATACGCCTCCCCAATAGAATGACACTTTTGGTGGGCTATCCATTGGACGATCCAGTGGATTGATTACAGTAATTTCAGCTCAATTCCTTTGACTATCTTGCAGATATCCCATTTAAAATGTTCATCATATCAGCCGTTAGACGTCCACTACTGGATATAGATCCTTCCCCTATGAACGCCACCGCACCCGGTCCTCCGCCCTCCACATCCTCTTCCTCAGGCCATCGGTCCATCTGGACATCCCACCAGGGTGTACTAGTAGCCCACCCACTATCACGACAGCTTGCAAATCCTTTCGACTATGTCGTTCACTTTCCACGTCATTACCGACCATATCCATCAAACAAACCCCGAGCATAGCCCTCTCCATACCTCTGTGAGCGACTTGAAGTTATGCATCAGGCCAACCGTCAGTGTCCACGTTTCATATCATACCCTCCTAAAGAATGGAGCTGTGTTCTACTATACTCGAAAATCTGTCGTCAAACAAAATCAAAAAAGGTACCGAAACCAATAAAGGGAGACCAGACACAAAACACCTGTGCATCTAACTCGACGTAACAAAAAAAAAACAACCAAAACAAGACCGACCTCCAAACTAAGAAATCAGATGTCAGTCCATACAAATCATTGCACATTTTGCTGTTAAAAAGTAAATTGGTAATCCATTTTAAACGCTAAAACTATTCACATAGAGGTGTTAAAGAATGTGTGGTAACGAAAAGTGAAATTGGTATCTGATACAAAAAAACTGGTATACGAGAAAAAAAAAGAAACGGGTTGTCAGTGAACAAAAAATCGGAGCAAGATGCTACCACTTCAAGTTTTTTTTTTGATGCGTCGTTGGATCATTGTAATTTATCAGTAGTCCAGTATATAAACATTATTTTACGGTATTTATTGGTAACATACTGTGTTTTACTGTAACATTAAAAATACAGCTTCTGTTTTATTTTTTGTATGGTAACCCTACTTCCTACTAATATTATAATAATAATAACTACTAATAAAAAGTACCTTGACTTGGCTCACGAGGTTACCGCCATGTGGGATGTTGACTCGACGATCATCGTCCCGATTGTCGTTTCAGCGAACGGCCTGATAGCGAAGAGCCTCGACCACCATCTCAAGAGGCTCTCGCTGGATGGTTGGATCAAGGGCCAGATACAGAAGGCAGTGATCCTCGACACGGCGCGCATTGTCCGGAGGTTCCTCTCTCTGTAGCCCCTACCGCCGGTAGCTTGGGCCTTGCCCCGCTGCCCAGCGGCTCTCTAGGTTTAAGTTTTTTTTTTAATAATATTTATGCTTTATATTCTTTTTATATAATAATATTGTAAAAAAATATTTTAACCTAAGAAATATGAATAATTGAATAATAATAATAATAATAAAATCATTTATTCATCTCTTAAAAAATATACATACAATAACTCCGCCAAACTGTATAATACAGTTTGTTGGCAGAAATAGCTCTCTTACTTTATACACATCTATGGCAGAGAATACTAAATATCACTACGCAATGGTGAATAGCATAGCAAAGTTACAAAGTTTTTAATTACGATATTAGCACAAAAAGATTGAGGTTACGTTAATGAGTTTACTAGATATTTCTTATATTTAATTCTGAAAGTGTTTTTGTTGATTACATTGCTTCTGATGCCTAGTGGGATAGTGTTAACAATGCGAAAGTTTGGATGTTTGTTACTCAATCACGTTTCAATAGGAGAATAGGATAGATTTTATCCCGAAAAACCCTCTCTTTCCTACGGGAAACCAAATTAATCGTTAAAAGGAGTGAAGAGGTTTAAATATCGAAACCTACGCGGCCGAAGTCGCAGGCAAAAGCTAGTAAAATAGGTACATATTCATTACTAGGTATTTCCTCGAACAGAGAATCGAACTGATACAAACAATTCAATTAAACCCGCATAACTGGACATAACCTTTCAAGATTAACCCCAAGTTGACTGTGAAGTTCAATTTGTCTCCCAACTTCAGTTACCAGGGGAGATAGTTGGGAAGTTACTAACTGGAGGTGGTCAAGGGTTGGGGTCCCATAAGCAAGGTCCGGAAACTTATTGACGTCCATGTCAAGTAGAGTTTGGCTACCTTTAACACTGAACTGATTTTTATTTAAGTTAATAATGTGGTTAAATTGTAAATCGTGCATTGGTTATTACTTAACTTTACGTTAGGCAAATAACTATTACGAAGTAAAGAAGGTTTTAGTTCAATTTCTTAATCTACTGGTATTTTAATTTAAGGTATATTTATTACATCAACCTACAAGATCAGATTAAATTAGATTTCTTTATTTTACATTATAAATTTTAATACATAGATTAACTTACGTTAAAGGTCAGAATTAATGTGATCGTAAAAAAATAATAAAATATAGTATACAAAATGTCAATTGTACACAACTCGTGTATGAGATTTATAACAATGTCATAGCTTAATGTACATAATAATAACAATGTACTTATATAAAAATAAAAAAATCAATTTTCATAAACTATGTCGCAGTTTAAATTCAAAATTGTATGTCCATAAATTCTTTGACAGAGTATAATTCTTTATCCACTAAAAGGTTTTTCAGTCGGCGACTAAACGTTTCATCATTCGTTTCGTTCTGTAGGTCCCCAGGGAGATGTTGGTAGTAGGTGGGCTCTACGACGCGCGGGCTGGTCTCTGCGAGGGCGGTGCTCCTCGGTACCGGCACTAGTAGCCGACCGGCGCTGTTGGTACGGAGGGTCCACTGCTGGACACAGGTCTCTCTAAAGGCGCCCCACCTATACTAGCCAGAACCCCCGTCCCACACTACGCTTGCCCAGTCGCGTTCTCCACTCGAGAACTCGTTTACCTCAACAGTAATCGGTCTTCGATAGATGTGACCAGCCCACTGCCACTTCAACGTACTAACTTAGTGAGCTATGTCGAAGACTTTAATTCTCTCCCTGGTTGGCATCCTCAGAAACTAAAGGGTGTTTACTGAATTGCTTATCATGCATCGAACCAATGGAAATTCTTTTAGTGAAGATTGTGATGCCTGGAACCAGGTGAGACGATCTCTCTTATTACATAGAGTAACTAATAATCTATCTTGTAAGCAAAACTAAGCCGTGTTGTTCCCAGCTTAGATTAGCGCCACCCCCAATCATCCCGTGGGTTAGTCATTTCCTAAGGATTATTCACCAATCCGCCTGCCATGCGTGGTTTGGTTATGGCAAATCCCACGATGGACCGCCTACCAAAAGTGGCATTCTATTAGGGAGGCTTGTGTTCAGCAGTGGATGTATTTCAGCTATAAAGATAACTGAAAACTAGTAAAATGCTGGCTTTAGGGGTAGTTTTCGATACAAGGCATCATCATGTCAGCCCCTAGAAGTCCACTGCTGGACATAGGCCTTCCCTAATGAACGCCACCACACCCGGTCCTCCGCCCTCCGCATCCAGCAGCTACCGGCCACCCTCTTCAGGTCGTCGGTCCACCTGGCGGCGGGGCGTCCTACCCTGCGAGTGCCGATCCGCGGTCTCCACTCCAAACAAGGCATCAAACATTTGGAATACTATACCACCGCCTATCAGGAATTGCAGAACAAAAACAACTTTCAAAAACAAACTGACAACGTACCTTTTTGATCTGCAATCCAAACCATGATGCCTTAACCACATAGCGTAAGCATTTACACAAACACAATTTTAATTAATCAATTATTTACTTAATATTAAATATATTGTTTATTACCTATTCTGTTATGCATATATTGTCTACTATATTTATATATATCTCCATATTCATCATCAGGTTATTTTTGTCTCCACTGCAGGAGCACAACCCTCTCTCATCTGCCGGAGACAGACGGAGGATTTGGCCTACACTCCCCGCGCTGGCCAGACGGGTTGGGGAGGCCTGATTGATGTTTTATAATGTAATGTCCACATTATCACTCTCTAACCCCCCCCCCCCCCCCCCCCACTCACACACACACCCCTACACAACACTCTGTGACACCCTAGCCCAGGCCCCAGCAGACAGCCCGCGCTGCACCTGCCGGGTGCTGCCCTGCGCTGAGTTGGGGACCTCTCACTTGCACAGCATCGTCCACCCCTTAATTTTAAGATACATATGTTATAATTTAATAAGATAAGATAAACCTTTATTTCCCAATTTGCATGCATACATTGAAAATACACGTTAATAGTAATTTGATTTTACACAACAATAATATCATTCAACGTAAAGTAAAATAAAATTCAACATAAAATATTAATTAAGTAATGATGCAATTCATAATAATGTAAAATTAAAACTTAGTACATTCCTGATTATTCATATTATTAATTATTCATTCGGGAAACCCAATGTTGGGCATAGGCCTCCTCCATTTCACGCCAGTCATCTCTTATAATTTAATGGAATTGATAATATCTATAATAACAATAATGAAATCTAATTGTTGTGTAAGTGAATAAATATCTTTTTTCTTTCTTTCTAAGATAAAAGTGAGCAGTTTTTATAAATTCTTAAACCCTTATCAATATCAGGCAGAAACCAGCCCGGTAACCTATCACCCAAGATAAGGATTATTATCAAACATCATAAATCACTGAAATACATATTCATATTCATATTATTTATTGGTACTAATCGTACATTGTCAAAAACATTACAATCAATGGAACACTTAGTTAAGCTACCAACATAACAAATAAAAAATATATAGTAAATAAAATTCATACATTCACAATCACAATTATTTCATTAGCATATAAGATGTCAAAGAGCTATTGAATTTCATGTTAAAGTCAAATGTCATAATAAATTTAATTTAAAAGTCAGTGTAATCATCATAAATGTCAAGTAATAATTAATAATAATATGTAGTCAATATAAGCAAGACAACACAAAATGACTTAGCCTAAAAATAAATTTAGGACGGTGTACGACATCTATCTTTCAGGAATTCGCTAACAGAATAATAGGCCCTCTGAGCCAGTTCCACCCTCAGTTTAGCAGCGAAAGTCCGGTAAGTTTTTGCGTCTTTTATTCCTTTAAGAATATGCCTTTAAGAATTGAAAAAAGTCATTAACAGTAATTCAAATTCAAAATTTTTATTTCAGACATTAGTCTATATTTTTGTTAGTACAGTCTTACAGTCTTAGTCTATGTTAGTTGATTTTAAAATTACATTAAAAATATAGTAAAAATTAAAAAAAAAATACAAACATTAAAATATCACAAAATTTAAAATTATAAATTACGAGTATATAAAAAAATCAAAGAATTACGACATACATTCATTCAATTATTTATGTGTAATCGAATCGTGTGACACAATATGGGGCAGTCGACTCGGCTCGCTATAACGCTATTATCTAGTAATGATCTTATCTTCTAGGGGGACCAGGAAGACCTGGCGACACTTCGACCTTTTAGGATCTTTTGTGCCAAACCCCTGTCCACTAACGTTGTTCCAAGGCGATTCGATGGACTTCACATAAGCCTTAGAATGTCTTCTTTGGCATATGCAGATTTCCTTACGATGTTTTCCTTCACCGAAAAGCCTGTGGTTGAAAAGTTATAAATAAACCGTACCGAAGGGCATGAAACCACAGCTCGAAAAAGTATTAATAATGTACTGAGAAAAAATAATATTGATTCAACTAAAAGTACATAATTTGCATGTTTCAGTAACAAACGTATTGATGAGGGAGAAGGCTAGACAATAACAGAAGAGATAATAAATTCGTTCCGTAATTCAAAATTCAAAAGAGCGAAATATAACGACGTTACGAGACAAAGAAATAGATTGATTGCGAGAATCACATTTACAAAGAAAATACAGGCACATGGACAAATTAAAATTTTCTCGTTACTCTGACATGACAGAAACTCACTTACTGGAAACAAGGAAGATGCCTTATTAATCAAATTGTTAAAAGTATCTTTAAGGTTCCAATAAAAATAAATTTCAAAGACTCTGAGCTACAGAGAGACATCTAATATATCGTGTAAAAGGACTTGATTGGTAGCACAAATATGAAAGAGCTTGATATCATAATAAAAATTCATCGAATATGACGAATCGAAGTAGGTCAAATCTGAATAACAAGATTTGACCCCAACTAACAAAGAAACAGATTCGCAAGATAAAAAATATAACAAGAATAAATAAAATCTTTATATTTAGAGTTCAATGAAAAACTGAAAGAATAACAATTGATACTCTTCGCAAGAAGATCATTAAAATCGATTAGTATTCTTGAATAATTCAGTTGAAACCAACAAAATATTTAAAAGCTTGTTTTAACGCGAGGCTAAAAGCCCAAGCATCAGTGCCAGAAACAACAGCGATTAAAAAATAAAACTCATATGGAAAAGAAGAAAACAGGATTCGAATTCTGAACGCATCGTAGACCGCACACCCTCGTCAGTTCAGCGCGCCACGAGCTTCACGCAGGCTCTGCTTGCTTCCTCCCGGGCCGTTTTACTGATCAGCCCTCGCCCCCTGTCGCCCTCCTCCCCCGCGGAGCCCCGTCAGCCTCCGCCCCGCCCCCTGCCCGCCCGCCTGAAGCCGCAGACCGCTCGCAGCGCCCGCCGCGGACGGACGCGTGTCGCGACGTTCCGAACAACACACCTGTTGTTCTCGGCTCTGAGAAAAGGACAAAGTCAGTGCGTAGCCCGCTCCCTCCCTCCGTGCGTTGGATTCTGTTATCACGCAGTGTTTTTCGTGGATTACAGTGATTTTCAGTGCGGTGTATGGTGTGTGTGGTTTTGTTTCTCTAGTAAAGCTTTATGAATGAAACCCTGGGACCGGTTTTCGACCGGATGGTTTAAATTAAAATGAGAACCAGTCTGGACGGACCGAATCGCCGATTTCCGCCGATACGGGTTTCGCCGTGGGAGTAATGTTATACAGCCTCTTTTAATTCGACTCTTTTTTTAATTCGTTGTTAATGACGTTTTTTGAGTGGGAACGGATTAAGGATTCAAATGTGGAATGGTCGTAAAACCCCGCGCTTTTTACTGATAGGATCTTGAACGCTTCTAATTGGCTGAAATTTGAGTTCGGAGCGATAATGGCTGGAGCGATGCCATTCGGTCTATTGTTTTTTTTTTCTTTTTACCCTTAAGTTTTCCTTTGACGAAATCTCGTTAGAAGAAAGCTTTTCCTTAAAATAGATTTTTATTTGGATTCGACGGAGTTGTTATAAATTTAATTATCGGGAAAACCTCATTGAGTTATCCTCTCTTGATTCAATCGATGTTTCTTAGGCGGTTTGTGCTCATGTGAAAGAAAATAATACTTATCTATACTTACATATGATACATTTATAATAGTGGAAATAATTTAACTTGACAGAAATCTACGTTATTGATCCTCTGCTCGTGTTAAAACCTACTATATGCCTATAATAATCAAAAGAAACTAGACACTAGAAAAAGAATTTACAGACACCTATAAAAAGCATTACTTTTCAAGTTCAAAATCCTATTAAATATTTCTACTAGTATATCCTAATCCTATGGCAATATTTTCACTGAATATCAAAATCATATCAAATTTCTTTTAACCGCAGCTGAAACTACCTATAAACAGGTTTCATTTGACTCAGTTAAGTTTTCAAATAGAATATGACACATTCTAAATTCCGGAATTAAAGACATCACAAAAATGTCGCTATAAATCTCTGGGTTAAAATACTGCTAAGTAATTCATTTTAGGAAATGAATCAGTTTATCAAAGACTACAATTCTTACCTAGTTCTTGATATTTTCTTCTGTTTCCTGAGAATATTTTCGCCTTAACCCCCCCTAGTCAACTTCTTTTACGTGAAAAGCCTATTTGTATCAAGAACAACTATCATTTTAACAATTAGTAAAGGATTTTTTAAAATCGGTTTAAACAATATTTGTAACAAGAAAAACCTAGTGTATTAATTTTGTATTAATTCTTCGTTTATCATCAATGTCATAGTCATCATCATCAGATCAACCTGTTGCCCTTCAGTTGCTGATCAGGTCTAATTAGATCTTCTCTAATGCGTGTCTCCACTCCACGGCTTCTAGATTCAGCTGTAGAATTAAAAAATCACAATAAGTAACCTATTTTGCCAATAAAAATGAACATTCTGACTTAATTTAGAATTCAGTTACTAAAACTTCGTATGAATACATTAAAAGGGGCGTCTCCACTATCTATTGCATTAATATACCATTCTGGTATTTGTCAAATGCTATTTTATCTTTTGTTTTTAAATATACGCATCATATTTCATTTAAAAGTGAGGTCATCGAAGTTGCGTGTGTTTGTTTCTAATATTGATGAATCGATTGTCATTTAACGGTTACGATCGACGCCCACGTTGTCGAAAACGATTTAAATATCCGTCGGTAACTTCCTGTCGTACGAAGGCTTCATGCTCATATCAAATTTCGTTACTCGAATCTTTCTAGCTGCCACCTCTTAATTCTCTCTTACGTTGTCACTAGCTATAAGGTTGCCTGGAAGAAGTCGTTAAAAGGCATAAAATCACCATTTGTACATTCACTGTTATATTTCTTCAATGTACTTTACTTAAAGTCTATTCGACAATAGATAATCCTCATTTACAATTTTCGGTTTAATTTACAGTTTGAAATTAACTTTTTTCCACTTTATTCTGTCAGTATTTCCAACATTAGTAAGCGTTTCAGGGAACTCTTCTTAACTTAATACTATTTAAGTTACTATCTCCTTCATAATTAAGTTCTTACGTGCAATTCTAGATCCAATGGTGCATGAACCACTATCCATTTAGTAAGAGCTTAAGTCGTTTAAGTTTCTTCTTCGTTTAACTGAACTTCTTAAGTTTTAATTAACCATTGCAGGTTCATTAAATAGATGAGTTGGTACATTCATATGGTCGAAGATTCAAACTTATAAGAGTCTCAGAACTTGAAAAGACATTTGCATAGTAACATGCAAATCTCAAGATGACAGATGTAGTGATAAGATCTCAATTTTACATAAAACTAAGGATAGATGTTTTTACATTTTAGATTACGTATTTTTATCAGACACATATTTAGCAATTCTAGCTTATGCCAGTGACAATTAAACCCTGATTCAAGAAATTACACCTAAAACTAAAATATTGTTTTAAATGTCTTAATTTTTTATAGTAATTGAATACAACAATACAATATAGACAATAATAGAAAAAAAGTTATCACGAACCAGATTTCATTAAATTTTTAAACAAAAAAAAAAACATAACCAATAATATAAACTAAAGAAACACCATGTAATATTGATTGAAAATGCTTACAAATAGACATAGATATGGAAAAAGATATATATAACATATTCTCAGAGCGTGGTCATTCACGTATGCTAATTAAGTTTGAAGTGATCTTAAAAGGCAAGACCCACTGTCTGATTGATTCACTCATCTCTCGCCACTCTAGACTTGGAAACTGGAAATTTTGCACACCGCTCTCTTACAATAGGTTCTATCTACGTCTTTATTTATTGATGACCTTCTTTTCTCTTGAGACTTTGTTGTGAATTGTGTGACAACATTATTCTTTATAGCTTGTTATCCTTCTATTCATTGGGTGTCTTCTTTGGTAAGATTGTATTGCTGGGTTCATGTAGGTAGTTAAGTTACCACTCTGTTACTTATTTCTGCAGCTGCATTTTGTTCAAAAGGATAAAAATACGGTGTTATTTTATTCTACTTCTCAGAGAAGCCTTTAAGTTGCAGGGGTTCATAGGCAACAACGACTTTAGCTGCTTGCTTTGGATGAAGTCTGTCATACGTAAAGTCTTTGTTTATTCCCGTTCCTATTTGATTTCAGTCAAGTATTAGTATTAGTATCTTGTATATTTCATGATATTTTCTTGATCCATTTTGTCTGTAGTTTTATTTTACTATGTAATTTACATCACTTTTTTTATTTTTGAAGGTACAAAGCTATCTATTACTGGCATTATTTCTCTTTTATCGTATCCGTACATGGTATTACCATTATTATTATGTAAACTGAATTCTGTCATTTATTTTATATTAATTATTTCGTTTAGGTGTACTGAAATCATTAGAGTCCTGTTCTTATTTATATGCAAGAATATTCCTTGCATGAACTTTTAAGTTTTGTTTTAATCTTTATTTGGAATTTAAAAGTTTTGATTTCGTATAGTGGATATATGTTTGTTACATTGAAAGTACCGCCAAATTAGTTATACAAGCATCCGAAATAAGTTATTTCATTAGTCACCAATTTTTTATCTTTATGTCATATTTATCACTGTGAAATTGTATTTTATACCAGTTTCACATAAAATATTGTTTCAACGTTTCATTTTATTTCCCTCGTCTTAATAATATACGATCCTGTCTCCTTCTACAACATATACACTGCTTTTATCGTAGTAATTTCTTCTAAAACAAGTTTTGTCCCACTAGTTACTCAAGATTCGCTACAGATTAAAAATAAAAGGCCTGTAATAACCTGTTTGGCAGCCGTATAAGGCTTTAACATCCGGTGACTTGGCTTGGCCACTTGCATCGGTGGCTCAACCCTCCTTTTATCTATTTTTATTGTTTTGTAACAGTGTTGTTGATTACCTGCTGTTAGTTGCTTTAATGTGGGAATGTTTTACCATGGGAATAAATATAATCGTTCGTAAGGTGCTGTGTTTAAACCTGAAACTTTTCTTGTTATAGACTGGGCAGTCGGTGCTAGTAGATATTCATTAAACAGTTATGAATGAAAAAATCTTGTTTATTTTGTTAATTTATTAAAATCACGACCGGTTTCGGCACTAATCCAGTGTATCAACTTTGCTATAAAGTTTGTTCCTCTCTGCTTGTCCGTCTGTCCATTATATAGACAGTTCTTTTATCACAGTAACATTATTTACTGAAACGAACACTTTCGAACAAAATCCTTTACAGCAGCTTACTCGTAATTTTGTTATATATGTAGAAACTAGTCGCTCCTTTCCAGACATTTGAATGTCAGCTATGTGTACAATAAGTAAAAAATAAAATGTTTACAAAACAAAATGAAGGAAATTTTGGGACATTAGAACTCTAGGCTAAGTTAGCCTAGAGTTCTAATGTCCCAAAATTTCCTTCATCATCAGGTTATTTTGTCTCCACTGCAGGAGGACAACCCTCTCTCATCTGTCGGAGACAGACGGAGGATTTGGCCTACACTCCCCACGCTGGCCAGACGTGTTGGGGAGGCCTGATTGATGTTTGCCATGCCGCTGCAGGCCACTAGTATCGTGGAACCCTGGCTCAGTTCCACGTTACCCCTCAAATGCATACCAATAACCTAGTACTGTTTCTGTAATGGCAACCACGGGCTTCTTCTTCAGCTGCTTTCATCGTATTAAGTTTATCATATTTTTTACTTATTTTGTCGGAAATTGAGCCTTCCACAGATTACTCTCTGTCGTCACCGTACATGTCGTACATATTATTCAAATTTAATTCAACATCGATTTTATTTCCATCTCACTCACACGGAGCGAATTCGGGGCGCACGTGCTAGCTTATATGTTTTCTGCCGCGTTGGTCTGATCTCCTAAATTATATTTTTAATACAGGGTGTCGAGTGTAATAGGAATTTCTAAGTAGACGTGTCTGTTGTCTGCTGCACAGGGTGTTGCGAATGGCATTTTTCTGCTTAATATTACAGTGTTGTGAACTAAATCATCTTTATGACTTGCTCTATACTTAATGTTTTTGTAATCTTTCGAGTCGAGAGCAGAAAATGATAAGTTCTTTTATGCACGTCCAAAGTCAAATGAACTGGTTGAGTTGTTGTTGTTGTTATAAGTGACTAGCTTTTGCCCGCGACTTCGTCCGCGTAGGTTTCAATATTTATAACATCTTGAATTTCAAAATAGATATCATTTTTGGTATCTCGTAGGAATGAGATGTTTTTTCGGGATAAAAACTGTCCCATGTGGCAAGTTTCATCCCGATCTGTTCAGTGGTTGAAGCGTGATTGAGTAACAAACATCCAAACCTTCGCATTTATAATATTAGTGGGATTTGCCATTAAATTCCGAGAAATAACTTATTTATAGTATTACAATTCATGCAAACATTTTTATAATAATGAAATTTCTCTGTTTTTTAAATTAATTACATAGTGGGCTCGATTTTGAAGGCACACATTTAATATTTGACATCGCTATAATTGGTTTCGTCTTTATCTTCATAATACTGTGTGACAAGGATGGCAATAGCTCTAGTGCTGTAAAATTTTAACGTTGTGTCTTCAGAATCGAGCCCATTAAAATGCTATTATTTTCATTTAATTTACTTTGATTGATTGAATTGTTTTTACCTTATTCAACAATTACGTTATCCACACATCAAATAATTTATCATCTATATTCAACATATTTGGAATACACTTTTTTCCAAATTCAAATTACAAACAACTCTCAAGATCACCAACACAAATTTACAAAAGGCAACGTTTACCGATGAATCACCCTGTACAGCAGGCCAGAGACGTGAACCGCGTCTCCCACGTCGCAGCAATGTGTTGTCCATATTTAGCGTGCAGATGTGACAAGCAATCGTAAGCATAAACATGCTGTATATTTGATTATATCTGATGTCTGTTTTCTTTTAAAAATTCCACTTGCATTCAACTGTACGTGAGAATATAGTTTATTTTTAATTTTTGCCTTAAATCTTATTTATTTATTTATTTAATAGTTTATTGTACACACAAATATACAAAGAACAACACAAAGAAAAGAAAATTATACAAAAGGATAAGCTTATTTCTAAAGAAATTTCTTCCAGCTAACCTGCGGTGAAGATAAGGGATTATGGAGAGGCAGTAGTCGCTCTAGTAGGCTAGTAGTAAATCTTGTAGTCCCTTTGAATAAATATTTATCTCTCTAACCTTCAGGTTGGTAATCTAAAGGTTGTCTGGAAGAAATCGCTCAAAGCGATGAATATACCTAAATTGTAATATTTTTAACTTTTAAAACTTGTTATTGTATGTGCAATAAAATTTATTGTATTGTATTGATTGAAATTAAGCCTTTTTTATTGCATTTTAATATGTTTGTTTATTTTGATATGACGTGTTAAAGTGTACTTTATGTACCCACCAAGTTGAAATAAAAAAAAAACTTCAAATTTAGTTATTTTAACTATTTTCGTTTCCGATTTTGGATTATTTTGTTCTTTGTATTACTTTTGGTATCTGTCTAGTAACTTCTGGTAACAGATATTTACTAACAGGCAGACAACTGAAAAGGTTTAAGAGTCGTCACTATCAGTAAAAAATATTCAATTCAATTCAATTCAATTACTCTTCATTGCACGCAAAAAAATAATATAGTAACTTACACATGCACATATAGGCGGTCTTATCGCTAAAAGCGATTTCTTCCAGACAACCTTTGGGACAACAAAATATATAAGTATATAGATAAATATATAAGACCTCCGTGGCGGAACGGGGTAGCTCTCGGGCTGCCACGCCGGAGGTTGCGGGTTCGAATCCCGCTAGGGGCAACTGCTCGTATGATGAATATGAATGTTTGTACCCAAGTCTTGGATGTTTATATATTTATTTAAGTATGTCTATCCGTTATCTAGTAACCATACCACAGGCTCTGACTAGTTTGGGACTGGATAATTGGTGTGAATGTCCAAGATATTTATTTCAAAGAAAAAAAATATATATTTTTCAGTAACTTACATGCTTAACCACCGGGCGAAAAGCTTGGTAAGTATACATTTAATAGCCGACATCCCGTTACAGTTTGTTAGAAAACGAGACGTTATTACACGAACAAACTAAACTTTGTTACTACTGTAGTTGTTACCGAAACAGTGTTGCAAACTACCGAGTTAACAAACTAAAAACAAAATGAGATTGCGTCGCTTCTTTATCATAAAAACGACATCGTTTTGATACACTGTAAGGGATAACCTGGCGTCACGTGATACAAAGTTTTTGAATTTGATCCTAGGTACGAAAAAAAAAACCTTTTTTTAATAATATTTTTTTGTTCTATAGATTATTTTAATAAAGACAGTTGTACATAATTATAAATAAACAATAACAAGGAACAATTATAAATAGAAAATGTCTTCCAACGCACCGCACCGGGGCAGGGTTCCCAATATGCTGGCAGCGTTCCCCCTCTGAATCGCCAAGCTGATTCTTTGGGCGAAGAAGCTGCCAGCTCTACGGTCTCCCGAAGCTTCGATGAGGCGCGTTGAAAGGTCTTTAGCTAGTAATAGGGCATCTGGCCCCCAGGGGCCCAGAGTCTCGACGCCGAACGGCACAAATACATACCCTTGCCCAAGATCGGCATATTTACTTTTTTTTTTGTCCTCCGCTGAGGCCGCTGCCGCGCCCGCAGAACAGGCAGTTGCACTTTATTGCACATTCTATAGATTAGTTAAATGCTTATGAACGTCGATCAGTTACCATAGCAATTTTATGTAAAACTAGCTGACCCGTGCCCACTTCGTTGGGCGGTAAACATTTTCCGATTACCACGAAAAAGTCTTTTAATTTTTCGGGTTTATTTATAGCCTATGACACTCACAAATAACGTGGCTTTCTATTGGTTAAAGAATTTTCAAAATCGGTTCAGACATTACCCGCTACAACCTCACAAACTGTACCGCTTTATAATATTATATGTTATTTAAGTATAAAAATCAACATTGTATGTCATATGCGAGGGTTTATAATTTTTTCCTAAATTATATATATTAACTCATCATTGCCGGCTAATTTTACATTCTAAATTATTTCTCAATAGATTCAGTATTATTATTCGAGTTGTGGCTATTTCAAGATCTCAGTCTAGACCTTGTATCACTGCGACCATTTCTGGTCTATTGTGATGTCTAGGTTCAGTATAGCGTTAGAGTTATCCGACAGACAAACTCACAAAATTCGCTATAAATTAACAATAAAATACACTTTATTGCACATACAAATACAGTAACATATTCTTAAACTTAAAATGTCTTATTACTTTAAGCAATTTTTTCCACAAAACCTTTCCGTTTAGGTAACAAGGGTATCCGATTTCATGGATCTTTAAAAATTAAAAATGGTTGGTTTCATTTCAATTAATTATATTTCTTTGCATTTTATAACGAATTTGGGAGAAGTTTTCATGACAGTCTTTTTAAAACTGTTCGAATATTATGTTTCAGTATAAATATGACTGATTTTGCTGGTCTGTGAATAAACTGCGTCATTATCCGGACTATTTGTTTCTTGTTAACAAGTCTCTGAACGAGATTGACAAAGAGACCAGTACATAAAGAAACATACGTTTCGCATATGGCTTCGTTTCTCACGCCTGCTTCTTACAAGTCGGTTCCATATAAATAATTGCAGTGTTTTACACTTACAATGTTTTTTTAATACGGTCGTAAAAAGAATGAAGTGCGAGGGACTGGGTTCTCATTAAAGATTTCTTGTGATCATTTACACAAAATCATATATTAAGTTATCTACGTTTGCGATTTCATCAACTGTGAAAAAAATTGAAAGGATTTATTTTTTATTTTACTTTGTTACTTTAAATTGGAATACGAAACTAGATTGTCGCACCTGAAACTTACTACTCTTCAAAGATCTCTATGCACTACTAGATGGAGCGTTCAAAACAATCGCTCTGTTCCACGCAACTGCGGCACCGGGAGCCGCAACTCGTTCACATTCACTTTGAAATTTGTGAACACGCAGAACATTTAATTATTACTAAATATTGATGCTACGGGTAAATAACGTCAATATTTAGTAATATGCACAAGTTTCATTGTTATTGTAAACGATTTGCGGCCTCTAGAGCCGCAATTGCGTGGGACAGAGCGATCGTTTGGAACGCTCCATCTAGTAGTACATAGAGATCGTTGAAGAGTAGTAAGTTTCAGGTGCGACAATCTAGTTTCGTATTCCAATTGAAAGTAACTAAGAAAAATAAAAAATATATCCTGTCAATTTTTTTACAGTTGATGAAATCGCAAACGTAGATAACTTAATATATGATATATAGAGATCGTTGCTTGCCGTGTGGTTTCCGGTAGAGTAGAATAGGACCACTCCAACTCTTCCCGTGGATGTCGTACAAGGCGACTGAGGCAATACATTATAAAACGTCAATCAGGCCTCCCCAACCCGTCTGGCCAGCGCGGGGAGTGTAGGCCAAATCCTCCGTCTGTCTCCGACAGATGAGAGAGGGTTGTGCTCCTCCTACAGTGGAGACAAAAATAACCTTAAGACAAAATTCACATGCGCCTTAAAATTCCTTCTTAGACGTATGCAGGTTTCCTCACGATGTTTTCTGCACCGAAAAGCCTGTGGTATTATAATCAACCGTAATCAAGTCCCGAAGAACTCATAGTGGGGCTATTTTCTAATCCTTTTCTGTTTAGAATCAAATGAATAATCCAGTCCATTATTCATCAGGTTATTTTTTTTTGTCTCCACTGCTGGAGCACAACCCTCTCTCATCTGCCGGAGACAGACGGAGGATTTGGCCTACTCTCCCCGCGCTGGCCAGACGGGTTGGGGAGGGCTGATTGATGTTTTATAATGTATTCCCTCAGTCGCGTTGTACGACATCCACGGGAAGAGTTGGAGTGGTCCTATTCTACTCTACCGGAAACTACACGGCTTCATTATTAAAAAGTTTTATAGCTGACTTATACTTAACTGTTCTTTCGTTTTTTGTTATTTTCGTGCCTTCTACAAGTATTTGTTCTTGGTATTAAATAAATTATACAGCAAAAATAATTTATCGCA
Organism: Esperia sulphurella; assembly: GCA_947086405.1. Lineage (NCBI taxonomy): Eukaryota > Metazoa > Arthropoda > Insecta > Lepidoptera > Oecophoridae > Esperia > Esperia sulphurella. Next base: position 9,345,107 of record OX352282.1, read on the forward strand.
TATTGAAGCTTATTACTTACCAAAACTCAGTGATAAATGTTGCCATGGTTATAAATTAAATAACACTAAAAAAGACACATTTTCTCAGTCATATAACAGTATTATAGTGTGATATAAAAATGATTTTGTTACACTTTTATTACGAAATCATAGTCTTGTGAGTGGATTTATCTGTTATCCAACTTTATGCAGCAGTAAATAAACTGTCGATATTGATTTTTGATTTGCCATGCTGATTAATAAACTATGGAATTCTTGCGGTTATTTAATAGTTTTTTTCTAATATTTCCGTTACGTAACGGTAGCGAAAATATTAAAAAATAAAATTTTGATTATTTGATCAAAGTTATTTTTTGCATTTTAACAATAGTACCTACATTTAAAAGTCATAAATAGCCATATAACTATCGTAGGATTCTACATAAAATGTTGCAATGCGAAATAAAAAGTTTGTTTTAACACCTTTTTTAGAAAATAAAAAAAAAAACTTAAACATTTTCGAACGGCTGATGTCTACGACCAAACCATCACCTTATGACCCAAACTAAATAAGGCTGCACTTCAACGCAACCAGGTAGCTGCGGAACCCACGTCACCAGTCATTAAGTATTTCTTTAAAACTTGATTCGGGCTTGCGACACACTATCTTTGCCCACGCGAGGCCTAGTTAGTTAAACATGAGGTCAAGCGTTAAGCTGTAAGCGAGGGCATTTCATAGTAGATGGCGTGGGTGTTTAAATTATATTTTTTTAATTTAACTTAGTTTATCCGCCGGTTAATTCAAAGATTAATGGTAAATTCACGTAAAAAATGATTTTTAAAATTTTCGGATATGTACACGTATTAACATTTGAACAAAAACGATTTAGAAAATAAAGTTAAAATACAATAAATAAATAAATATCTCACACATTCACACCAATTATCCAGTCCTAAACTAGGCAGGGCATGTGGTATGGTTACTAGATAACGGATAGACATACTTAAATAAATATGTAAACATCCAAGACTTGGGTACAAACATTCATATTCATCATATGAACATTTGCCGCTATTGGGATTCGAACCTGCAACCTCCGACATGGCAGTCCGAGAGTTACCCGTTCCGCCACGGAGGTCGTCAAATTAAATTAAATTAAATCAAAATAAGTTCAAAGTAAGAATCTCAAATATGTAATTGGTATTATGTATTTCATCTGACGAAGGAGGGTTTTTAATAATAAACAATAATACGACATCTCATAATATCTTGACAAAACGTAAAAATAATAAAAATTTTGAGATACGAGAATATTTTGATGGCGTGACGATATGAATTTGATAACATTTTCAAACCGCTCTCATCTTAATCCTTTCACCGCTAATATCGAAAGCCCATGTAGGCGGCAAACGTTTGTGAGAGGCAATTATTTTGTCTTCCCGTCTGCCCGTGCGTTTGTTCGACTCTTTGTTGTCTTTTTCGCTGTTTGCGTGAGCTTGTTTGTTCAAAAGTCAGCAAAACGTACGCTGTAACAAAAAAAAAGTTTTTTTTTGTTTTTAATATCTCGGAAAATAAATTTCCATTTTTCCCTGTATGTCAGGCAGTTGCACTTGATAAAAGTCTAAAAAAGAACTCGCAAAAGCAAAAACAATTTGTAAACGGTAAAGGGTGACAGGCTGCTATAAGATTTCTTCAACTGGCCTTATTTCACAATTCTGTCATTCTCTCTGCGACTCATTTTTTTTATAGGCATACCTACCGCGAACTTTAATCTAGTATAGGACAACGTCTTAAATTCTATGGAAGCTAGTCTGAATTTGTGTCTGGACCAATTGACAGCTCATCTTGCCAAATTTAAATCAAATTTTTTACACAATGGTTAATTTCATCATCATCATCAGCCTGTAAGAGCCCACTGCTGGACATAGGCCTCTCCCAAGGCGCGCCACTGAACCCGATCCTCGGTTCTTCTCATCCAGTCTCTGCCAGCCGCCCTACGCAGATCGTCAGATGGTTAATTTACTAGTAATAATTCTGAATAAGATTAGTTTTTTTAAATTCCTGATGGATTTACATTTGAACTCAATCTCACCTACTGTAAGTGACGATGATGCATAAGGTGGAGCGCGCTTACCCAGAACATGCCTATTTCCTTCTCCTTTAAAGATCCAAGTTGCACTTGTCCGGGAATACCCAAGCTGGCGGGGAGTTCCATTCCTTAGCAGTTCGCATTATGAAAGAGGAAGCAAAACGCTTCGTGCGAGAGCGTGGTGTGTCTACTACATAAGGATGAAAGCCTGGTAGTCTGGAGATGGGGGAGTCAAATCGCAATCCTCGACACACTCCCCAAAATGTTACCTGTAGAAAAACGAAAGACCACATTGCCACACTTTTCAGGCATTTTGAAAGTTTTATATTGTTGCCCTTATAAGCTATAATGCTGTACAATATCTGTTGCTATTCCAGTAGCTCAATAGAGCTTTAAAGCGAAGCAATTTAACTCCCAAAAATCATAAAAAAACAACCTTCGCTGTATATTTATTTTAACGCGTAACGAAAAATTTTATGACGCCGTCGAGACTCATATTATGTCAAATTTTACTGCCATGAACTCGAATAACGCTGGTTTTTATCTAGGAAATTAAAACGTCGTATCTTTTTATGACACTTTTTTTTTAAAAGATTTTATGATGTTTTAAATTTTTTTGCTTTTTGCGTTTTGCCTGTTTCGGGTATCGACGGCGGTTGACATGTGGTCTTTCAAAAATCAAGCAGGTCATATACTAGAGATATAAATATATCTTCGTTGCAAAAAAAGCGTAAACGCTGTGACCCATACCTATGTCAATCCTCTTTTATTGAAAACTAGCTGTTGCCCGCGACTGCGTTCGCGTGGACAACTTAACATCCAACGATCTCTATGTATTACTAGATGGAGCGTTCCAAACAATCGCTCTGTACCACGCAAGGAGCCGCAACTCGGTTACATTCACAATAAAATTTGTGCAGTTACTACGCAGAACATTTAATTATTACTAAATATTGACGCTACGGGTAAATAGCGTCAATATTTAGTAAATAATTAAATATTCTGTGCAGTAACTGCACAAGTTTCAAAGTGAATGTGAACGAGTTGCGGCTCCTTGCGTGGAACAGAGCGATTGTTTGGAACGCTCCATCTAGTAATACATAGAGATCGTTGTTAAGATCACAAATTATTATGTATTTCCCGTAGGAATAAATCGTGACATGTGGTTTGAAAGACCATGTAGGCAAATAAGGGGTATTACCGTCCAGACTGGTTAAATGCAGTAACAAATTATATTGTAACTTTAACTTTAACGTAATTCATTTCTAATCAATTATTTTTCTGTTTCAGAAATCCCGAAGACACACAAAAATTAAAACTTACAAAACGGCAAAAATACACAATGACCAAACCTGACCTGTAGCGGTTGCATAGTGTACAAAAGTGACAAAGTGACGCGAATGTTAGCTTAGTGAAGTGTTTAGTGAACTTTAGTGACAAAAATGAGGTGATTAATATATAAACTGTAGTTAGAAAAACTATGTGCTGTGCAATTGTTTTAAACAAATACCAAAATGTGTGCCAAACTGAGGAGCGCTGTCGCCGTTTGGTGTGGTAAGTTTTAAGTTTTTAATACTAGTCTTCGACATAGCTCAGGAAGTAACGCTGAAGTGGCAGTGGGATGGTCACGTCTGTCGGAGAACCGATTACCGCTGGGGAAGCGTAGTGTGGGACGCCCCCTGGCTAGATGGAGCGAAGATCTGCGTAAGGCGGCTGGCAGTGACTGGATGAGAAGAACCGAGGATCGGGTTCAGTGGCGCGCCTTGAGAGAGGCCTATGTCCAACAGTGGACTCTTTCTGGCTGATGATGATGATGAATACTACCTATACTCATTTTTGACTTCCTTACTAAAATGGTAAAAACGCAACCATTATGGTGAGACTGTCTGTCCCTAATCCTATCAACTAATACTATCAACTTATAATTTGGAATAGTTTTAAATAATGCTTGCCCGACTTTATTAAAAAAAAAACATTCCAAAAGGGGCAAGGGGCTAACATTTTAAAGTGAGGTTACTAGGTCTAGTGGGGTATCGTATGAAAGGGATATCGTATGAATTTTTGTTTCGTTTTATGCCGCTTAGTTTTCGACTTACTATCAAAAATGTCTCAAAAAGTGCTTAATAATGATTGCCCGACTTTATTACGTAAAAGAAAATCATTATATATTTTTATTTTCATTGCAAAAGCGTTCAAAATATTGGGGGCAAAATTTTAAAGTGTGGTTATTATGTCAAAACGGGTACTTGTCGTATGAAAGGAAGAAAATACATTCTAAAATTAATTTTCCTTTTTATTTTTATGCCTTTAGTTTTCGACTCAATGTGAAAACAATTTAAATAAATACAATTCCCCTTATCTACGAAGTTTGCAAAGCGAAAAATCTGGAATAATTTGAGTTGACAGAGGTTTATGTAAATTTTACAGGAAATATAATCCGATGTCTCTATCTAGCACAGTTTTTAGAAATCAACAAAAATCCTTTACAAACAAATTAGTTATGCGGTCCGAAAATGAACTTTATTGCTTAATAAAAAATATACAACTTTTTATACGTTTCCTTTCGCGGTACAGAACCGACTCGCACTTGACTTGTTTTTATTTTTTAAATACACACAACACAACCACAAATATATCAGAATCGGTTCAGTAATATGTGCAGACAGACAGAAAGACGGTGAATTTTAAATATTACCTGTATGTAGACTTGTTTAATCCCAAACTAGGATTTTCTCTGTGTGCTAAGGAAACAAGGATTGCACCATTCACAAATATAACATCCAGACCGGGACTAACTTGTACAATTATCTGGATAGAGCGGTAATCGAACCTACAACCTCTGACGCCCGAGTCCAATGACCAATCCATTAGACCAGCGAGGCGGTCAAATAAATAATTTATCAAAAGACAGGAAAATATAATTCCCCACTGGCAACACAGTGGAATTATACGTAGGTAGTTCCTTATATTTCAATTCGCTTTTAAACCCATTAGAAACACATTTCCAAAGCATTTATTTACAAATACAGTACTTAACTTCCCTCACGTTGAGCATGTGTTCGTATTTAAAATCCCAGAGTATTTTAAACAATTCCAAATCCTCCAGAGTTGAGAACAAAATGCTTTTAAATATTCAGCAGGGGTTGATTTGTAAGGTACGGAACACTCGGGTGCGACCGGTGTACAGGTATAAGTAAATTAATATTAGTTTCTAAAACAAATTGCTGGAAATACTAAGTATAACTCAGTGTTTAAATTTCGGAATTTAAGCACGGTTCGGACCTTTTAAGACCTTAACTAACCTACCTAGAATGACCACTCCCAAAATAATCATTACTCAAAAACCACTGGCAAAATGATCAAAATAAAATGCGCCAGGGGAATCAGTCGAGACGCCTGCTCTCAAGATTCACCCTTAACTCTAACGCAACCTAGCTTTTTCAGCAATTCTTATCTTCTATGCAAAGCTTATCTGAAAGACCGTCCAGATGTACTAATGTAGGCTACTTTATTATCGTAGTATCTTATATAGATACCCTTATCTTCTCAGGGGGGCAGGAAGACCTGGCGACATTTCGACCCTTCAGAATCTTTTGTGCCGAACCCCTTACCACCGACGGTGCCCCAAGCAGATTTAGTATATTTCACATTCGCCGTAGAAATTTCTTCTTTGGCATATGCAGGTTTCCTCACGATGTCTTCCTTCACCGAAAAGCCTGTGATATTATAAATAAACCGTTCTTCAGTTTCGAAAAACCCAGTGGTACGAGCGGGGTTTGTACCAGGACATCATGAACATGAGGCGAGTGCATAACCAACCCGGCTGCCACGGCTCTTAAAACTTAAAAAGAAACACTTGTCTAATTCAAAACTAGGATTGTCTCCCATGTTATGGACATTAAACATGTATAAGACAACTCACCAACATAACATCTAAACCAGAACCAACATTTAGACATTTATTTATTTAAAATATTGAAACATTACAGAATATTATTCCATTGCGTTACAATAACTTTTATGGTATAGACGAAACAGGCATTCCTCTCTCTAGCGTTCCCTTACATTCCGTCATCAGCCGTCCTATGCCGTCCACGAACACGTCACAGTGTGGTGCCTCGGCGAGCAGGGAGCCGAACAGCTGCAGAACATGTACAAATTGTACAAAGTCTTTGATGGAATCGAACCCATCACCTTCGGCACTCGAGTCCATTGACCATTACATTAAGCCAACGAGGCGAAAAAAATAAGAAGGTCAAAGAATAATTGAAATGATGATTTTCTTCACCTTAGCATTAAAAGGGATGGACATAGTCCTCCCTTATTCTTCGCTTCCGATCACCTTCTTTCGGTCGTCAGTCCACCTTGCTCCCCCTCTCCCTAGGTCATATCTTCAATGGATCTACGACGAAACCCCAAGCAAAGCCCTAATCCTACTTCCTACTAATATTATAAATGCGAAAGTTTGGATATTTGGATGTTTGGATGTTTGTTACTCAATCACGCTTCAACCACTGGACGGATTGGGATGAATATTGGCACACATATAAGTTAGGTCCTGGAATAGGACAGGATAGTTTTTATCCCGAGAAAACATCCCATTCCTACGGGAAATACATAATAATTTGTGATGTTAAGTTGTCCACGCGGACGAAGTCGCGGGCAACAGCTAGTAACTAATAAATTAATTGAATAATACAATTCATTGATTAAAAAAGTCTTTCAGCATTAAAATAGGTAATATTTTTGACATTTCACCTTTAGGGTTGTCAGGTGAGCTAATGGACGAAATCAATTTAAGAAATTAAAAGTTCCATGGGGACGTCCGGAGCGCGACAATGTAGCCGAGGGAAGGTTTTTCTCATTAAATAGCGTCCTTTATAACATTTTTCCTGTTCCGGTGTTTGATAGATTGACAGCCGATTTTGTATTTTCAAATTTTCTTTTCGCTTTTGCATTTTTTAACGGAGATTTAGTATTTTGGTTCGAAAACCGTGGTAATTTTGATGTAAGGTTTTTAAAGTTTATTTTGAACGGACCAGAAAGCTAATAAATACCTGTAAATATTAGAGGAGCAGGATTTTAAATGCGTGTAATATGTTAGTTAGGTGAAAATTAATTTACGTCATTTTACCTGCTTAATAGATACGACTTTTTTACTAAAATTTTAAAAATTAAAGCAGTTTAGACGAAAAACATTTAAAACATTTTATAAAACCCATAATAATTGCTAAAAACTCCGATTGTTACATATAACCTCGTCGTTCCTGCAAAAATACCTAATGTAAAGAGGGAAGATATGTGACTCTTTTATATAACTATAACTAGGATGGGTGAACGTCTTCACGCACACAGATTCACAGCCGAAATCAAGACACATTTGTACAGTCACCGATAGACAGAGAGAGTGCGAGGGGCTGGAACAGTCGTACGAGTGAGATAGCGACAGCAATCCTGTTTGTAGCGAAAAACTAGTTAATACATTTTATTTGTTGTAGGTACTTTCGAGTGCAAAGTAATTTTGTCTTGCTTTTAATACAGATCAAATTCATTAGAAGGCTTTTAATACGTATTTTACACTAAATCACCAATAATAAGCGATTGTAAATGACTAGGATTAACTCAACCCAAACTAGGATTTTCTTCTGTACTATGGGAATTAGAAAAGGTTAACACAATTCACAAATATAACATCCAGACTAGAATCAGCTCGTACAAAGTTGTCTGTTCCTAGTGGGAATTGAACTCATGAGTTCTGGCGCTCGAGTGTAACTATTAATCGACTAGCCAACGAAGTATGTTTATTAGTTTTAAAGGTAAGGTGACAACCCTACAGCACGGTAGGCAGAATTGCGACCGTCCAATTTTAATCTAAGAGTAGGTAGCGTACACGTGTATGTTTATTAGTTTTAAAGGTACCTAAGTGACAACCCTACAACACGGTGGGGTGGGGCAGATCTGCTCCGTCCAATTTTAATTACAGACTTAATTGGTAGACCCGCCGCTCTAATCAAACAGATATTTCACTTTGAATGTCAAATTTGTGTGACGACACACAAAGCAATATTTCGACCTACCCTCAGCGTTGAGAGAAACAAAGGGTTTACTGTAATTTTATTTTACCGTGGTAAATGTATTTGGATGCTGTGTGATTCCTGGCTTAAAGTACCCTATCTTCTCGTGGCTGTCGTTAAGGCGTCTAAGGGATTGCACCAGGAACGGGTAGCAGCGTTCTCCTGTTTATATTAAGATCATTACTGCGATCACCAATCCACCTGCCAAGCGTGCTGATTATGGACAGCTCACCAAAAGTGTCATTCTACTGGGGAAGGTTATGTTCAGCAGTGGAGGATAACAGGCTGCGTACTATACGCCGTGAACTATTTTGCGGGCGACGTCAAACAGTCGGGGGAGGTGAGGTTCGCTTCTAGTAGTAATATTCAGTACTAGCTGTGCCCGCGGCTCCGCTCGCGTGAACTACAGAATCCGCCCCCGTTCCCACTTCCGCTCCCGTTCTCTTCCCACTTCTACTTCCACCCACTCAGACTCGAGACTCTCAATATCCCAATCCCAACCCCAACCTCAACCCCATCCCCAAAAACTAAATTTCACTAAATCCAATACGCGCCGCGCCGTTCGCCGCGCCGCGGCCGTTGACCTCGCCTATATAATGAACATACTCGTACGTTCGAGAAATATTGAATTTGTTTTATTAAAATTTTCGTAAAAAAGACATGTTTTTTTCATGAATAATTTCTAAATGTGATACTGAGTTAGTGGAAGAAATATTAACAGTCGTTTTATTATCATCCGATATAATGGCTTCTAGTAAAATTTACTTTATTAATATCTCAGGTTCTAGTGGCGTATCAAGATGAAACAGGCACCAGATTTTAAGTTAGACCACCAGCAAGACAACTGTGAAAACTGCATCAAATTTCATTCAGTAGTTTTTGTGTGATGCGGTAACAAACATACATACAGACATACACAAAAATTAAAAAAAAAATGTTTTAGCTTCTATTGGCCCTATCATCATCAGGTTATTTTTGTCTCCACTGCAGGAGCACACCCCTCTCTCATCTGCCGGAGACAGACGGAGGATTCGGCCTACAATCCCCGCGCTGGCCAGACGGGTTGGGGAGGCCTGATTGATGTTTTATAATGTATTCCCTTAGTCGCCTTGTACGACATCCACGGGAAGAGTTGGAGTGGTCCTATTCTACTCTACCGGAAACCACACGGCAAAATAAAGACCCTATAAAGACCCCTCATATATATATTTTTTAAATATCTCTCATGTACAGACATTGACCAGTTACGGTTTTATTATAAGTATAGATTATCTGCTCCTTGTAAGGCTTACAGTAATTATATGCTGTTGAATTGAACACCGCAACATATAAATCATACATAATTTATGACGTTTCAAGAACCAATACGTTGGCATTACTTGACCCATTTTCCCCCGGACCAATACTGTGAAACGTGGTACCATTCAATCATGTCGACTCATGTGGATCTCGCCCCAGATCTCATGATACGGCAACTTATTTATCATTCGTTCTCCTAATTCCTGTATTAATGTTTCTCTCGGACACAAATACAATGACTGATCTGTTTCCCCTACTCTTTGCTTTTGAGGACAGTTCCATAAATATTCGAGCGTTTCATATTATATTTGTCGTAGTTGCCTCTTCTGAGGGCGTGGGGTTCGAATCCCGCTTCTGATGTCGTAGGTTCCTGGTTCCACCGAAAGTGTGGGCTCCCAAATTGAGTTTAACGCCGTTACAAAATTAACACGTTTACTGGCTTAAATGACACTACATAAAATTACACTACATCATCAAGTAACGATTTTAGAAGGCAGACGATCCGTCCGTGTAGTGCCTGTGCACCGCACGCGTATCGAGCGAACACTGTCTCGAGTCTGCGCCTGCGCCCGTCCTACCAGACGGTCCGTCAGTGCGTGCTCGCGACGCTCGCCGAACCAAGCCGAACGGCGCGCCGAGCACACACTGTGCCTCCAAATCAGCTCCTCTTTTATTATTTCGCCGACATATTCATAATCATTTATATATGCATGTAGTTTTTAAAATGTTACATAACAATACACAGGTACTAACATGAACCCTGTGAGGGCGCTACAAATATGTAAAAATATCATTTGAAAACATAAAAATTATAAAAAATAGAAATTGATTTCACTTCATCGTCATCAACCTTAAAGCGTCCGCTGCTGAACACAAGCCTCCTGAAATATCTTTAATAAACTTTTGGAGTTACGGTACAATTGAAACGCTAGAATAATCTGGGTCTGAATCAGAGACAAGTTTTTTTCTTTTTTTCTGTATACTCAGTAGTTTGTCATATATTGATAAGCAGGTGCTACTCCAAAACTAGTCTACCAAATAAGAAAATTATAGGCGATACCAAATAGGCTATGAATTAAATCAGTTCAATCAAAGAAATATTTATTACTAGGTCGTTCAATTCAATTTAATCAGTCGTAATAATTATATTTGCATGATTTGACATAATGACACTAATAACATGCTTATCGTTGTTTTATAATCCCAAGCCGAGTTTCTCGACAGTTTCTCACCCGAAACTCGATTGGGTGACGGACCAGTGGTAGTGCCGTTCTGTCATTCCATTCGTCGCGTTCAACCCTAATTGATCACGTTATATTTCTTGGTTATTATTAATTGTCCACTTTTCCCGTCGTTTAATCGCACCGTTGGGTTTGACGGAAAATGTTTTTTGTCGACGAATTTTTTCGGCAATACTTCCTAATTTGACCGGTTGATTGTAGTCAACCGGGTTTGGGTGGTTATCCCTTTATAGGGTCAACTAGGGATGACTTTGAAAGTAACATGTACATATTTATAGATAGTGTACAAAGGGGGCTTGTCGCTTAAAGCGATCTCTACCAGACAGCGGTTGGACCTAGGCCTAACCTTATAGCGCCACCACAGTCGTTTCTCCCCCTTCTTAGGCGCAAGACACATAAATAACGTTCTGACACGCATCAGGACGAAAAGTAGATGTGAAATATCATCATCATCATCATGTCAGCCCCTAGAAGTCCACTGCTGGACATAGGAAGGCCCCAGTGAACGCCACCACACCCGTTCCTCCGCCCTCCGCATCCAGCCGCTACCGGCCACCTTATTTAGGTCGTCGGTCCACCTGGCGGCGGGGCGTAGCGTATGTGAAATATGCTAATCTTAAATTCATCACATCAGAGATCGCTTTAAGCGATAAGGCCGCCTTTGTACACTGTCCAAAATATCTGTACCTATTTTTATTCTTAATTTGTGTGCAATAAAGAGTTTACCTATATATCTACGAGTATCAGTCCTTGGACGTTTCCTTCCCCAATGAACGCCACCACACCAAGTCCTCAGTCCTCCGCATCCAGCCGAATCTGCGCGTGCCTATCCGCAGTCTCCTCTCCCGAACTCGTCTGCCCCAACGGCCGTCGTCGGTCCTGCGACCGATGTGCCTCGACACTAGAACTTGGTTTCATATAATACTTTTCCAACATGTCTTACCTTGTGGATAATAACTTGTATAACTACATACATATAGTTGTAATTCCTACCAATTAGGTACTACATTAATATTAGTCAGTGGCTCGAACCAACCAACGTCACTAAGTTTTGATTAGAATTCGGCCGATCACTAATTAGCAGTTCAGATATAGGGAATTTGATTTAAACCCAACGATCTTTATGTACTACTAGATGGAGCGTTCCAAACAATCGCTCTGTTCCACGCAAGTAGCCACCACTCTTTCACATTCACAATGAAACTTGTGCAGTTACTACGCAGAACATTAGAGCGCTCCACTTTAGGCCTCATCATCACTTACCATCAGGTGAGATTGAGGTCGCGCAAACCCATAAAATAATGTATTCCCTTAGTCGCCTTCTACGACATCCACGGGAAGAGTTGGAGTGGTCCTATTCTAGTCTTCCGGAAACATTATAAAACATCAATCAAGCCTCCCCAACCCGTCTGGCCAGCGCGGGGAGTGTAGGCCGAATCCTCCGTCTGTCTCCGGCAGATGAGAGAGGGTTGTGCTCCTGCAGTGGAGACAAAAATAACCTGATGATGACACCTAACAATAAAAATAAATTACCTATTTCCTGTTCTTAAGTTCCTCTAATTGGCAATTACACTATCTGATAAGAAAATGGCCGACAAGTCTGAGGGACCTAATTCCATTCCAATTCGTTCTCAAGCTGTCAAGTGCACGAGGACCTTTGGATTTCTCATTAACGTCACCTCCGCTTGTTTTTAAGTGCGTCCAGGGTTCCGTAGTCATTTTTCCGATGTATTTTAACCATATTTTAGCAATAAAAAACATATGTATATATGTGTGTTATATGTATGTATGTAAACGCTTTATTGTACCAAAAATCACAACATCAACAATAATAAAATAGGAATTAAACTGTGTACAAAGGCGGACTTATCCCACTTAGGGATCTCTTCCAGTCTTCCAGTTATAACTTAGGGGACACACCTAACTTGTCTCCTGGGTTACAATGATATTTGGTGTAAAAAAAAACCAAATCGCTCAGTAAGCTATGGAGAGGGCTATGCTCAGGGTTTCATTGAAGGATATGATTCGTATTGAAGAGATCGGACGAAGAACGAAGGTCACCGACATAGACGATATGATTAGCAAGCTGAAGTGGCAGTGGGTGGGCCATATATATAGGCCGCCACACGCGGGGTGGGAAGGCCTATGTCCAGCAGTAGACGTCTAAATGCTGATATGATGAGAAGTATTTGGATAACCCAAATACTTTGGTATTACAGTACTAGGCCAGTAGCAGGTGGCGCTGTGGCCCGTCACCGGTCAGTTGTATTTATGGCCTAGATATCTTCAGAGGCGATAACACGTTTGTCGCATTAAACTTTCTTAGAATACAAAAGTATTTTCTTTGGAGCGTAAAAAATACGTTCCCGGTTTAGAATGCGGATACTCCCATCTTCCCGTTGCGATTAAGGGACTGCACCAGAGATGGGCAGCAGCAGTCTCCTGTGGACATTATGATCATTACTGCGATCACCAATCCGTCTGCAAGTCATTGCCAAATCCCCCAATGGACAGCCCACTAAAACTGGCATTCAACTGTCTTATGTTCAGCAGTGGACGTATTTCGGCTCATGACGTACTAAAAGCAAGCAAAACCGCAGTACAAAGCTAGCAATTAATATGGACGTCGACGTAAATTAACTTAGGAAAGTTCCCCGACTAAATACTTCGAGAGTTGCTACGCACCGATTGCTAACTTTCCCCCAAGTTACTCCGATCTTATTTTTTTAAGCAAAGTTTACGAGGAACAGTTTTTTTTGCTCAACTGCGGAAAGTCAGGAGGGTGTTGTGTGAAAACACAATGTCCATGTCCATGTTTTTTTATAAGGATACTAGCTGTTGCCCGCGACTTTGTCACAAATTATTATGTATATCCCGAAGGAATGAGATTTTTTTTCGGGATAAAAACTATCCTGTGTCCTATTCCAGGACTTAACCTATATGTGTGCCAAGTTTCATCCCGATCTGTACAGTGGTTGACGCGTGATTGAGTAACAAACATCCAAACTTTCGCATTTATAATATTAGTGGGATTTACATTATGGGAAGCTACGTCATAAGTCTTCAACCAGTGCGTCCTACCCGTAATGACCTACGGCGCCCAAACCTGGACACTGACAGTGGGACTAAACCGAAAACTCAAGGTCGCTCAGCGGGCTATAGAAAGAGCTATGCTCGGAGTTTCTCTAAGGGACAGGATCCGAAATAAGATCCGCAAGAGAACTAAAGTCGTCGACATAGCTCAAAATGTTAGTACGTTGAAGTGGCAGCAGGCTGGTCACATCTGTCGGAGAACCGATTACCGCTGGGATAAACGAGTTCTCGAGTGGAGACCGCGACTGGGCAAGCGTAGTGTGTGACGCCCCCTGGCTAGATGGAGCGACGATCTGCGTAAGGCGACTGGCAGAGACTGGATGAGAAGAGCAGAGGAACGGGTTTAGTGGCGCACCGTGAGATACCAGTGGACTCTAACAGGCTGAAGATGACGATGAACCTTAAAATTATATAAAAGCTATATTATTATCGGCAACAATAGTCATTAATCAGCAACACGGAAAACACGCCAACAACAACATTAAATGCTAATTCAAATACGAACTAAAACTCCGTCCTCGACTAAAATCCAATTAAAATTAAGCAGAACAACAGTATGGAGTTATCGATATAATCCCAACCCTAGCTAATACAATATCTGGCAACTTTCTGTAAGTTCCGAGTTTCCGACGCGACGACCGCAGCTAAGCGTTCTAAATTCAAATGTAATAAGCGCTTATCCCGGCACCGTTTGTATCGACATTACGCAGGGTTGCCAGGTATTAATTATATCGTCGTTGCTGCTGCTGTAAAAAGAATGTTTTACAGAAAATTAAAATAAAGTTTGTTCACACTGGTTAGTTTTACAAAATATTGTCATCATTATCATATTAGATAGATAGATAGATATACATTTATTCACTAACACAACACAAGTTCACAAACAAGTAGAAAACATTAATTTCGTGGACATAACATAACATATCGCTTCGCGGGCACCCAACGAGACACAATAGAACTTCTACTGTTTACACGATTACGTTGGGAGCCCGCGAGAGCACAGCCTGGAGGCGAGTGTGTGCCCGTGTGTCGTGCCAGTGGAAAGGCCCTGACTCAGCATGTGTCGCCGCTCGCCATTAGACGTCCACTGCTGGGCATAGGCCTTACCTAAAGTCGAGTAGTTCCGATGCTAGCTCACTTTAGACTGGCATCGCATGTTCAGTGCTCGCTCGCGTGAACTATGACGTCATCAGGGGGAGCAGCGGAATTTTTTTTTTGTAATCGCCGAATCGGTCTTTACGTTGGTATTACTATTACTTTTTAATTTTTGTTGTACGAAGCTCTCGGACGTAAAACAATTTGGTGACGCAATTTTTTCCCCTTACCGTAACGTAAGTAACGGTCGTAATTCACATCAAAATTGACTTATGCAGTCTGAAGTCAACAATAATGAGACAACCCTATGCATGTCACTAACTGTGATTGGTTGTATATAATACATATAACGGCAAGAGTCTAGTTATTTGTTTCTTGCTGTAAGTCGGTCTGTTGTTTTCCCGTACCGTAATTATATTGCAAAAACTATACTTTTAATTTTATTAAACTGCACAGCCCTACCTCACTTAGGAGGATACGTGCGACGAAACGTTCATATTAATATTGATATTCCGGGATTTTTTCCGAGATTTATAAAAAAAAAATCATCATTTTTTGTCAATTATTTATGTATTAACACGTACAGTAATATAAATATGGACATTCCATATTGCTCATTTATTAATCTGATTTTAAGTTTTGACTATTGGGCTGAGAATATGACCCAATCCTACGACACAATATTTCGAGATGTGGACATCTTCTTTATGGGACGAGGAGCATTTCTGTCTAGATATAATTCTTAGACACGCATTTTACCCCCACCCCCACCCCCTACACACATACATATACACCCTACATACACACAAACACTCATACACATTTCATTTGCGCAAATTATTATTATTATATACTTAATTTATATATATACATATATTCATACACACGCGCACACACACACACACACACACACACACCACTCACACAAGTTGATTAAATTTATATAATTTATATAATAAGATATAAGTATGGAAGAGCGAGGTCCTCTGGCACAGACATTTTTATGTCTAAAAGAGGGCCCCAACTATCCTCTGTAACCCCCTAAGTTTGGTAATAAACATTTTTGTATTTTTTGTATTTTGTATAATTATTTTTGTTATTTCTTTAATTTTTGAATCATTATTAACTTTCTTATTTTATTCGTTTTCCTCTATTTTATTTTGTCTATCTTGTGATATATTTTACTTAGTTATTGGCCTTGTATTGTGTGAATAAATAAATAAAAAAATAAAAAATCCTAGTACATTTGTAAACGCGACGACAGCAGCGGGAGCGTTCACCTCTGAAGAGTATGTCGCGTTGCGACGAGACCTCTTGTCGCCCACTTGCGTTCACTATCGTATTAGCCTCCGATGAGGGTTCTTTTGTCTCTTTAGGGTTCCACACATGGGGGAGAGGCGTTGCTAAAAATAGATTTAAAAACGGTATGGTTGGGACCGCGACTAAGTCAAAATAGGGCTTGAACTTCACTACAGCGCGAACCGTCGCATAAAAATCGCGTGTTTCATATAGGTCAGTTAACGACTATAATGTAAATGCGTGAGTTTGTATGTAGCTTAAGCCTTAAGTCTCACTTCTAAAGGTATACTTCCATTGCGTGCGACTGAACGCGGCCGCTGCGACAATACAAAACACTATGAAAGAAGACGCATGGCGCCGCTACCGAGGCGATCGATGATGATGATACGCTTATCAGAATATCTCAGATGCCCCGTTACAGAGTACAAAAAGGCCTTTGTGTATGGCGGATATTATCCGAACTGCTTACGATGTATTGCTCCAGTTCCTCTTTGCCATACTTGATCAATATTTATCAGTCAAGTGTTTTTGTCTTCGCTTTTTCTTTATCATCCAGACGGGGCAGTCCATTGACGTCTATAAGTATGCGTGAAGGACGCATTGATTAAGTTTGTCTGGAAAGTTTGAGTCATCTCGTCCATCATCAAATTGTTTTTTATTTTAATATAGTCGGGAATATAGATCTCTAAAGGTTTTAGAAAGTAATATGATTTTTTTTTTCTTTTCATTGTCGTCAGTTATTCGAGGCATCGGAATTAGGTAGTCATTTGAGTCCTTGGGGCGAAATGTTAACATGGATATTCCGGAGTGTTATCCGGTTCAATTTAAAAAATTCTTTCCGAATCCCAGGATATCGTATCGAAAATAATTATGGATATTTCACATCGCACATTTAATATTTTAACAACTCGCGCATTAAAATTCGTTGTAAAAGTGAAGTAGGTGAAAAAGGTGAAGGAACTTGTATTCAAGAAGAGTCACAGGTTTGGCGTTAAACGATTACCGGTTACATTATAAATGCGAAACTTTACTTTGTTACTCAATCACGCTTCAACCGCTGGACGGAGTGTGATGAAACTTGGCACACATATAGGTTAGGTCCTGGAATAGGACATAGGATAGATTTTATTCCAAAACATCTTATTCCTACGGGAAATACATAATAATTTGTGATGTGAAGTGGTCCACGCGAACGAAGTCGCGGACAACATCTAGTTTGCAATAAAAGAGGATTGACATAGGTATGGGTTACAGCGTTTACGCTTTTTTGCAACGAAGATATATTTCTGTGTCCTATGATTGTCCTATGTCCTATTCAGGACCTAACCTATATGTGTTATAGGTTAGGTCCTGAATAGGACATAGGACAGTTTTTATCCCGAAAAAACATCCTATTCCTATGGGTAAACCAATTAATATGAATTTCTGTTATTTTTGATGTTTTTGGGGACGTTGATTACGAAAATGATATCTATTTTGAAATTCAAGATGATACGCGAATGAAGTCGCGGATAAAAGCTTAGTTAGTTAATAAAATCCAGTGAGGACGAATGTCCTTATTAATCTACCGTGTCATATTTTCCTGGCAGACCTGTACATATAAATGACACTACCTTATTCCGATCCCTGCTAATGACCAGCTTTGGCATACAAATAGAATGTTGAAATTGTCGATTTTCTAGATATGAAGAAAATTATACGTCTGTGATAATGACATATCTGAGATATTCTATGATAAATTGTCTTAATTGTTTAAATGCAACGATCTCTATGTACTACTAGATGGAGCGTTCCAAACAATCGCTCTGTTCCACGAAACTGCGGCTTCGGGAACCGCAACTCGTTCGCATTCACTTTGAAACTTGTGCAGTTACTACACAGAAAATATTGACGGTATAAGTAACTGCACAAGTTTTATTGTGAATGTAACCGAGTTGCGGCTCCTTGCGTGGAACAGAGTGGTTGTTTGAACGCTCCATGTAGTAGTACATAGAGATTGTTGTTTAAATGCAACCACATATCTGTCTCAACACAAACTCGGATTACTTTCTATATTGTGTGTTCTAAGTCTAATTTTCTTGTTCCAGTACTGGTGTGTGCGACTGGCTTCCAGCAGCAGTACTTCAGGGTAGTGCCCCGAAGTCTCAGAGTGCAGGAGGGCACCGAGGCAGTGCTGGAATGTGCTGTTGCTAACCTTGCCGGGCAAGTGCAGTGGGCTAAGGATGGATTTGCTCTAGGTAAGCTTCAATTGGCCGTGTGATTCCCGGCTTAGAATAGGGCCTCAAGGCGACTAAGGGATTGCACCAGGGACGGGCAGCAGCGTTCTCCTGTGTGTGTATGTTAAGATCATTACTGCGATCACGTATTGCCTGCCAAACGTGGTGATTATGGCAAATTCCCCAATGGATATCTAACCAAAAGTGGTATTCTATTGGGGAGGTCTATGTCCAGCAGTGGACGTATTTAGGCTGATGATGATGATGATGAAGCTTCCATAGCTGTATCACGAATTGACATCTAAGTACATTATGAAGAAAAATCTAAGTACAGTCTACCACCCCAGAATTATTTTTTCTATACGCACGTGTAGTCAAAAATGGATATATCTGGGTTGGTAGACTGTACTCGTTTGCCATTACAAAACCCAAAAACGAACTGGTTTAATCTAAGTCATCTTTAAACTACAGTCGATGGTAATGTTTGATTAAATAATGATACTGGGTTCGATTCTGAAGGCACCAAGTAAAAATTTCACAGCATTAAACACATTACACATAAGGGAATACATTATAAAACATCAATCAGGCCTCCCCAACCCGTCTGGCCAGCGCGGGGAGTGTAGGCCGAATCCTCCGTCTGTCTCCGGCAGATGAGAGAGGGTTGTGCTCCTGCAGTAGAGACAAAAATAACCTGATGATGAAACACACAATATAATGAAGATAAAGAAGATAGAAATATTGGTGCTTGCTGTCAAATAAATGTGTCCCTTCAGAATCGGACATACTATACTACTATGTCGCGTAAAAAGCTGCTTTACATTCAAAATTTAATCTAAATCGGTTCAATAGAGTTCAATTGATCCAGGGTATAGACAGATATACCGACAGACGCACAAGAAAGCTTCGATACAATCATGACGACTTTTTTAAACAGGGAAAAAGTTAAAGTGGTAAACACCCAGACGGCAATACAGTCCAGAGTAAAGTTGGTGAACGCCAAAAGTTAGGAAAACCACAGGATTATGTCGGAAACAGATACTTTGACCTAGTTGGAATGACCATTAAGCGGACTGTGACCTTTCGACCACGCGATAAATTAAAGCCTTAAAGTACAGGGTCAAAGGCTTAGTGAAAAGCAGACACTAGTTTCCAGTTTTGGAAGAATGTTTCGTTATTTTTAATGACACGACGTCTCGTAATTGCTGAAATCAATTTCCCTTTGACTCTGCCACAGGGCGTGAAACTCAATTGTAGTTGCCAAAACATGCGAAAGCGTTGCTTTGTTATTTGAGTCGGATCCTGATTGGTTTGATGACGTCAAGATACTGTACAATAGAGCTACAATTCAATAGAGTAAAGCGATTGAATTGAACATTGAAGCAATATAGAGAGATTCCACGAGGTGGCCGTCTGGAGAGGACAAATTGCTGAAAGTTTTGGTGCAAGGCATGAGCGATATCCATTGTCTGTTAAGAACCGTTTAAGCTCACAGTAAGTTAAATGTAAAACTATGGGACTGTCATCTCCAGTTTAGACAAAGGTCTTTAAGTTAATAAAGACAAAAAATAACCCTTGAAGAAGATTACCAAGTGGAGACACTTTAAGCACTGAATTGATATAGGTTAATAATGCTAATGAACTGTCCAAGATATCTGTTTCAATGGCATACGACCTGATGGCAAACAACGACGTCCTTCAAAGACGATTGAAAGATATCACATTGATAATCTTCATCAAAGCACATCATCACTACATGCATTAATTAACCTTAAGATATCTGAGTCGTACACTTTTGACAAACAAGCATTTATAATTACTTAAGATAAATAAAACGATAACCAAAACACTGATGATTTTACTGCTACAACCGCGTGAAAAACCATGTTTGATAACCAGCAATGTAAAAAAAAACACGTTTCATAACCCAGTTCTAGTTTACAGAGAACTGGGTTTTTAACAGGAATGGATAGGATATATTCTTCATAGAGAACCGGGTTATCAAACCGATAAAACAATTATTTTTAGAAAACTCAAATATGACACAAGATTTTTCGTTAGTACTAGATTGTTTGATATCAAACTTGATTTTCTGCGTAGCTGAAACAGATTTTACTGGATACATACGCTCGTTACTTGACGCATTATTCGGTCCAGTTACTGAGATAAGCGAGTCGATACTCGAATGCTTAACATCCGTACAGTGCGACGTTGGTTAATGGTGTCAGAGTGTCAAAGGGGTCGGTTATAGTGCTATTCAGGCAGACAAATAGAGTAGGTGGAAGTGGGCTGTTGAGTAAATTAGGAATTGTTATAAACAACAACTGCTCTGGTGTTACTGGAATGACTAGTAGTTCTATTGTACAAGTTTGTCCAATAAATTATTAATTAATTGTCCGATTTCCTTTGAATTTTAATCATGTACGTATTATGGGTTGTAATGTAACGTTGCTCACAAAATTAATTTGTCATTTTATTTGCAAAGCTATGTAGTCTTATATCAAAGTTATTTAGATATCATTTGATTAACTTAGCGGTTATGGTTTCAACGTCTTCGATCGCACCTGAATCTAGGGTACTGTTTTTTTGCCACTAATCAGCAATGCTAGTTATGTATGACCACTTAGTATCAGAGAAGATCGAAGACTAAAATCGTTTTAAATATCACCACTCCATTCGCTGCTTTACTTCGCGTGTCGTTTTTGATAGCCTCAATTGAATTCCAATCGACCGCTTATCGATTACCCGACTCGGTACATATCGATTCATAAAAAAAAATATTCAAATCATTTTTGCATACCGTGCGTGTCGTATATTGCTCTGTGCATCCAGAATCCAATTTTGGGATTTTCTAATTAAAACACTATATTGGATTTTTTCTCTATAAAGATGATTGCGAGAATGATGATTCTCAATTCTGTTTTATTGCTGTTTTTATGATGTAACTTTTGTAATTTGGGAATAATTTGCAGTGGTGTACCATAATAAAAATTATTGCTATTAAACTTAGTTGGCAGATCGGTCTCATTTTGATGGTCGTTTTAAAGCTTGACTTCGTTCAAGATAAAAATATACTTCTTCGTGTATTTTATGTAATCTTCACTTAATAAAGTGGTTAAGCTCAGGAAAACTGCTTTATACCCTCGGGGCTAGTGATATCTAATTGATACATTTCCAAAACTGATAAATTTTCATCCTTTTTTAGCAGTAAAATTTTATTTGTAACGTTAAATCTATATTATGCAGCTCTATAATAATGATAAGTTAAGGTGGTCGTTTATAACGAGAGTAACATTATTAATGACGCTTGTAGTAGAAATAAACAACTTTTAGCGTGCAGTATTTAGTATTCAGAAAGTTAAAACGTCTTTGATACCTCATTGGTGTCATTAACAAGGAACCCAAATGATTGGATACTTTGAGGGGTAGTCTAGAAGTTAGAAGAAATTAATTTTTAATGGAAACTCGACCTTCGACTGCAGGCGTTACTCAACCAGTGAGTGGCCACCTTAAATTGATTTACTACTTAATATTTTATTTTTTATTGCACAATTAAAATTGTAGCTTAAGTAAGTAATTACCGTATATCTAGGGGACCTTTTCTTTCATATACAATCTTTATCATCGATATTGATTAGAATGTCGTCTAAATAACATAAACTAATGAACCTTCTTTTCCAGGATTCTCTTCCGTCATCCCCGGCTACCCCCGCTACACGATGTTCGGCGAGCGTCGTCACGGGGTGTACAACCTTCGCATCGTCAACGTGACCCTGGAGGACGATGCGGAGTTCCAGTGCCAGGTCGGGCCAGCTCAGATGCACAAGGTCATCAGGGCGAATGCCTCCCTAACTGTTATATGTAAGTATGCTTTATATGAGTCTATACTGGTTTTATTATTGTAAACTAGTCTAAGTAACCCGTCCTGTAATGTTCTTTGATGGTACTGACACAGGCTCAAGGTAGAGAGCTTTAAGCGTTCTAAATCTGTGTAAGAGGGCTTGGGGAGTGATTTGCGTACGTGTCGTTTGGTGTAACAGTTTGAAAGCCTATGTTTTATCGTCTTTAAAGTTTATACCTTGTATGAACGACTAAACTGAATGCTAGTTAACTAAGCAGCATTGTGTCTTGTCTGTTGTGTGTTAGCTAAAGTAATTTTTTTTTATGATTATTTGAAACCAGACCATGATCAAGTTAACTAGATAAGTTGCAAGAGGACAAAAGTTAGTTCAAGGGAATAAGTTCTTGATGCTCTGTGGAGTTAAGATGACTATTCACGGTTAACAAGACCTTGTTTAAATGAACTGTTTTCTTTTCAGTGTAGACTAGGGTTACAAATAGTAATAGGATTTTGATATACATAATAGTAAATTCATCAGTGCGAGTCCACGTACCTGTGAGGATAGAGTGGTGGAAGATGATATGGCTCGTATGTATGTTAAAAGGGGGTTTGCTGATTCGATACTTCTATGAAATTTTAATTTGTTAATGTCCTTTAAAGTAAACTCAAAAGATTTTATCTGATCCCTCACAAAACTGTTTTGCTCCAACCTAATATCTCCGCCGAGCACTTCATCTGATCCACTATATTATTTTTACGACAGTTTTTCACAAGATATTATTATTTCCGGCCCCAAATACACCGGCAGTAGTAAAACGTAATACGAACCCCTTGCTTTTGTGACCTCATAAATTCTTTAATAACATTTACTTTTCGTGGAAAATATTCTCGTTTCTCGTCAAAAGTTTTTCTTTTATGTATTACAAGCGCTTAGACCTGTCTGTCGGACAGCCCAGGCTTAGCTTTAATAGTGTCTAGAAATTGCTGTTTTCTCTCGACAGTAAGTTTACAAGGTAATTTGTTTTGTAACTAAGAGATCATTTTTCGATGGTTTTAATTTCTTGTCTGTAATTCTTCTATGTGTATTATAATATTTTTAATGCTTGTGTTTGGATTGCAACATTTCTTTGGTTAGATGAATACGAGGTTAGATCCACTACTAAACATTGACTAATATTTTCTTCTTCTTTATTTTCGTCATTTTCCATGGTAGCGTAGTTGGTTGTACACTCGCTTTACATTCATGAGGTCGTGTGTACAAACCTCGCCCGTACCATTGAGTTTTTGAAACTTTAGTACCAGGCTTAGGAATTCAGATACTAAAGAAAAAATTCTATGTCGTTTGTAAGGTCCACCAAGTCTGCTTGGGGCACCGTTGGTGGACAGGGGTTTAGTACAAAATATCCTAAAAGGTCGAAGTGTCGCCAGGTCTTCCTGGCCACCTGAGAAGATAAGATTAGTGGCAGATCAAATCGATCACTTATTAGTAACCTTATTAAACTTTCTAAAGTCTTTGAATGACACAGTATTGCTTTGTCAAGTTCAAATAAATTAATTTCAGATCAAAGCAACTTCTAACCTTTTTATTAACCTCTGTTGGTTTTGAGGGTTGGTCTTTAGAGCCAGAGATCGTGGGTTTGGACTCACTGGGGATTTAAACCTTTGTTCAGTTTGAAAAAAGTGGTCCGGATTTGGGTGTAAGTTCTATCTCTAAGCAATCCTTGTTTGGTATGTGACAATGAATGGGGGGTAGGGGTCACAAAGGAGATGAGGAGGTACTCACAGCTATTGTCGCAGCTCCTTCGACGTACGGGCCCGTTATTGTCCATATACGATAATCTAGCCAGTGTCAACCGTGGCTAGAGTCACTCACTAGAAAACTGGGAATTCACAATAGATAATCACTGCAGTCCGTAATCGTGTCGTATATCGCTCGCGGCTCGGTACGCACTGCGGCGATGAGACGGCGGTCGCCGGAGTACCGGACAGGAGGGTAGTTTGACATTATGGTGGGATCGTAGGTATCGGATGCCCACTCATTGTCACAGGTAAAAGACAAGTTTATGTATTTCCAACATAACAACATTTGTTTAGAAATCAATAAAATAATTTTCCCAAAGCACCTGCAATTCTTATAAACGCACGATTAAACTACACGGAGCGAAAAGAGTATATCTCAAATCGTTCACTTATATAACACGGTCTAAGCGCAAAACCTTGTAACCGGGGAATGAGAAATAAATTGTACGGAAGACCGCACTTGCTTTCCCGCTGAACTTCTTTTAGTACGGCAAGTTTACACCACAGAACAAATGTTATTTCATTTTTATAACCAACACGTTGAAAGTCTGCTACTCAGCTTATATGAAAAAGTGTCATTGTCAATAATTAGGCAAATGATTCATCATCATCAACCGTAATACGTTTACTGCTGAACATAAGCGTCCCCAATAGAATACTACTTTTAGTGGGCTGTCCATTGAGGGATTTACCGTAATCAATACGCTCGGCAGGCGGATTGGTGATTCCAGTAATAATCTTAATAAACAGAGGAGTACGCTGCTGCCTGTTCCTGCTGCAATCCCTTAGTCTCTTTGACGACACACCCATTACTCTTTATTATATATTTCGATAATTACTAGAATTTCGTCATTTTTTTTATATAGATAAACGGGCTTAGGATTGGCTTTAAAAAAATCACTTTTGTTGATTGACTTGTCAAAAATAAATTACTAACTACTCTTAAGGGATAATAATAATTATTAATATGACTAGAAATACTTGGTAAATCATACGTTTTATCACGATTACAATACTTTCTCACTGCTGTCGGAGTTCGAAAGTAAAAAAGGCCTAAAGACGCTTTTTATATGAAAAGCTTAACCCTCGCGGAATCAAGACTTCGGGTCAGATATGCACGGTCGCCTGAGACCCGGTTTATGGCAGCAGTTGAAGGGTTAGGGATGATAGCTTTCGACGAAAATAGTGACGGGGCAGAACAAAGTGTTTATGAAGCCTTGTTAGAATTTTTGGCACCAGCAAAGAGAGAACTTTGACCTTTGACCGCCTCGTTATCCTATTCGCCTCTAACGTCAGAGGTTGTATCGATCGAAGACAACTTTAATCAATTTGTACAAGTTGCTCCCAGTTTGATTATTATATTTGAGGGTTGTGAGATTCTTATTTGATTCCCAGGAAAAACTAGTTTAGGGTAAGACGTTATATACAATGTTGTGAGAGAAAGTAATTGAGGTCTTTCTTATAATCAGGAATCGTAATTAATTAATCGTTTATGTGCTAAGGATATTCCGGGATTATATCTGAGATTTATTTCGTGATCCCGGGGTATCGTATTGGTGTTATTTAAGCTCTAAGCTCATACAGAGATATAAATATTGACATTCCACATAGGTTATTTAATAATCTACCATTCCCGAATGAAAATTCTTTGTAAAAGTGGAAAAGGCTTAACGGTAGGTTACGTGATTACAGGTTAGAACAATTAACCGAATCCCAAACCAATTAAAAAGTCCAACCTAATTCCAATTCCTGCTTATAATTTACTTTGCCTTTGCGCTCTTTCGTTAGTTTCTGGCGCTGTGCAATGTAAATTGGTACCTTTATTAATATATACCGTAGCCTGGAAGCTATAGGTTTTACAAATAAAACCACGTAAAAAGTACAATAGAAATAAACATCTTTCATTTTTGACAAAAATAAATCTGAATATTAATCGATGAAATATAAAATTGATACCCAACCTCCCACCACTAACGTCGTCACAATAATAGAACGGGTTACTATTTTACGACAGCCTTTTATTCAAATTCGCCAGTTCCGCGTCCAATAAGCATTCGGGGCCCCAAACGGCTGCCTCGCTATATTTCTTGGGCCCTATGCATAGCCTAGTAGGGTCCGAGGTACCAGGTTTACATAACGTTTAACGCTTGTGATAGTTTCTAATTTTCGCGGATCACCTGAACCCTTTCCGGGGGATTTGCTGCGGAGTTATGTCTGCAATATTTAACGACGTTTCTTTTTATGGCGTTGTCTTCTAAGATTGGTAAATCTTCTTTAGTGTCGGCGTCTGTATTGTTCTTTATGATTATGATTCACTTGTCTACTTTACCCTTGTTTCTTTGTAGGCCTAAAGCTTCTACGTTATTGTAGCGATTTCACGCTCGATTAGAAATCCAATTTCAAGAATATTCTCTTTTGTATTTCGTATTGTGCTTGAGTCTTTGTCTATCCTGTTGACAATTGATATGCAAAAAACTACCCTAAATACTAAGCTGATATCGAATTGAAATAAGTTAGATGCAGATGTGTAAGAATTTTCTCTTACCATTTTCACTTTGTTCTACATTACTTGAGCAGTCTCAGAGAAACTATTCTAGAAGTAACATCTACCACCTTCCATTCTAAAAACAGCTCACAATTACTTTAAAGCGTCGACGCGTCTAAATATTCAATTTTATTCCTCGCCTTGTTGCCTTTAACTTCCAAAGTGTGAAATTCAGGACGTTAACAAGACTTTGCAAGAGTTTGGAGTATTCGCTGCTACTTTTATGTAATGTTTGGTATTATAACACTTTTGGCATTGTTAGTTTGATTTTAACTTGTGTTTCAGAGCTTAATTTTATATTGCCTCCTTTGGCAGATAGTCTCTTGCAAATTTTATCAGCATCGTTCTATTCTTAAGTCTTTTGTTTCTTGCCAATGTCTTCATTGCCAAAGACAGTTGCAAGTAACTGACCTTAATTTCTATTTGGTTTTTCTCACAATTTATTTAACTAAGAGTTGTTTCTAGTTTTTCTGTCGTTAAGATTTTTTTGTCACTTTCTTTGATTATGAATACTTGTTACTATATCTATTTTCGTATCTTTATCGACTTCTGTTTCTTAGAAATGATAATTATTTAGCTGTTATCTTTATTTTTCTTTGCTGTTAGCTTCAGTATCTCCAAATATTTTATTTTTTTATTTTTATCTCGCATGGCAATAGATTTACAAGAAAATTCCTTCGCATAGAGTAAAGGGTGCTATTACTTAACCCTGTTGACGCCACCGACCTCACCCATTTTTATTACACACCATTTGACCCCTGCCGAGTTATCAATAACTTTTTGTAAAGATTTTAACCCGTAGCGCTCCCTTGTATATCTTTTTTATCGTCAGAACCACCCGAAGAGGCCGTACTATCAATATTTTAGAGGGTTCCGGAGAAAAACGTAACTTGCCTTATACTGTTTGCAAATTTTATATCAGGGGCGAGATTGCGCCCGTGTGTTAGAGTGAGATAGTTGTTAGCCATTGCAGTAGTACTAAAAGTTCATTGTTATGATCCAAGTCTTGTGCTAAGACACACTGCGTAGGTTTAGCATTGTCTCAGATTCAACTAACGTATAGTGTTTTCATTATGGTCATTTTATTCATGGAAGAAGTATTTTGTAGCAGGTTATGTCTCGTTATTTAAACAATATACGTTTTATTCCTTCATAATAGGAACTAGAAACCCACCCCACACCCCCTCCCTCCACACATACATCCATACACGCACACTTTCATACTCACACGCTCAACCAGAACTGTACAATATCTGTTTTGTTGATATTTGCTTACACTACACAGTTGGAATTATCCTTGAACTCAAGATGAATATGACTTCCGAGAGGCGAGAGCCTGGTGATCTGCAAAACAGGAACGTGCCTAGTTCTGACACCAGTCTCTCACAAGGCAAATGCTGTCCATTAATCTATTGTTAAGTGTAGCATAAGATTCCTATTGTATGAATTTACCCTGTGAAAAAATAAAGTTATTGTTATAGTAAACTAGCTGGTGTCCTCTACTTTGTCCGCGTGTACAACTTAACATTACAAATTATTATGTATTTCCCGTAGGAATTGGATTTTTTTCTAGATAAAAACTATCCTATGTCCTATTCCAGTAGCTACCTATATGTGTGCCAAGTTTCATCCCGATCGAGTAACAAACATCCAAATATCCAAACTTTCGCATTTATAATATTAGTAGAATAACATATTATATAGTTAAAAAAAGTTAGTACGCTGAAGTGGCAGTGGGCTGGTCACATCTGTCGGAGAACCGATTACCGCTGGGGTAAACGAGTTCTCGAGTGGAGACCGCGACTAGGCAAACGTAGTGTGGGACGCCCCCTGGCTAGATGGAGCGACGATCTGCGTAAGGCGGCTGGCAGTAACTGGATGAGAAGAACCGAGGATCGGGTTCAGTGGCGCACCTTGGGAGAGGCCTATGTCCAACAGTGGACTCTTTCGGGCTGATGATGATATTATATATAGTAAGAAAACACGGTATGGTTAATATGTTTTCTGTAACTTTCGCCCCTCTCCCCCCGGAATCACTCACGGTTACCCAACATAGGGATGGCAACAGGGTCTCCTGTGGATATTTAGATCATTACTGCTATCACCAATCCGCCTGACAAGCGTGGTGATTATGGAAAATTCCCCAAAGGATAGCTCACCAAAGTGGCATTCTATTGGGACTTACGTTTAGCGGTAGACGTAGTTCAGCTGATGATGAATTGAGATACAGCGCCAAAAAAACCTCAATTAGATGGCACTGAATGTTATCGAAACCCCCTATGAAAATAAAATAAGGAAAAAAAAGCGATTCCTACCTTCCTCATTAAATATCTTTTACATGAAATGCCTAATGCCGATAGACGTTTAGGATTTTTATTCCCATCTGGTGATTATACTATGTTTTGTGCATTATTTATCAGGAGGTATACCTTTGTTTACTAATTTTGCCTTTTTTACTAAAGAATTTGAGATACAAATCTCTGCGAAACATTCATGAATCCATGAAATATGCTTATTTTTCGCCGACATACTTCATTTCTACCGTTTTTGTGGCCACTCCTTATTATAAAACCTAATAAAATATAGCCTATGTTAAAACAGATAGTATTAGCTATCCAACAGCGAAAGAATTGTTGAATTTCGTTCAGTATTTTCTAAGATTACTTCAAACAAACACAGAGACATCCATCCATACAAACTGTACTATTATTATTAGTATAGAAAATATCTGCTTAAGTGACACATTTGCGTGTTGCCCGCTTATACCTACTTTTCGAAACTCTTGCCTGTTCAATCGAGTTCATGGCTTCGAGATTTTATATGACTTTTAAAGTAGTTCCCTCGTTTTTATATCCGCACTGGATACACGTAAAGAAACTTTATGGTTTCGGCAATATTCTCTTTAATATTAATGTGTATATCTGTTCTGTTTACTCTTTGAGAGTTTTGAACTTTAATGCACGTTCCTTTTGCATGTTGGAAGAGCGCATAAGTTCTCGAGGTAACAACGCCCTGGTATGGTACGTGCCAGCTATGTTTGCATAAAAGAACATTGACCCCATCTAAATCAAGAAGTCGATTAACTTGCAAATAAAAATGACAACTGTCGGTGATACTTTTGTTTTACGAGCGATAAGTATCGCAAATTGTACTTTTTGTGTGAGGTAAATAAACTTTTATGCATATCGCAATCATGAGTTTTGGATTATTGCGCACTGCACCAGTTTTAAATATTGTTTCAAGGTTTGAATGCTGATTGATTGCTAATTGACTTCAATTTTTTTTAAGAAGTAACGTATGTGAGATACCAACTTGTACAAAGTGGTCTGGCCCTAGAGAGAATCAAACCCACAACCTCTGGCGGTCACGGTTCGTGTCGGCAAAAAACTGTAAACAAAACAATTGTTGATTTGAACAAGATCTTGTTAACCGTGAACTGTCATACGAGCGCACCAAGATCTCGTTAACCGTGAACTGTCATCCGAGCGCACCAAGATCTCGTTAACCGTGAACTGTCATCCGAGCGCACCAAGATCTCGTTAACCGCGAACTGTCATCCGAGCGCACCAAGATCTTGTTAAACGCGAACTGTCATCCGAGCGCACCAAGATCTTGTTAACCGTGAACTGTCATCCGAGCGCACCAAGATCTTGTTAACCGTGAACTGTCATCCGAGCGCACCACGATCTTGTTCCCTTGAAGTAACTCTTTTCCCCTAGCACTAACAAGGTCTTGTTTCATACGATCATAAAATGATTACTTTAGCTTATATACAGCAACCAAGACAAAATGCTATTGATTTGTCAATTTTTTTTCAGTGTACGTCAAATAGTGTTATTTCTGTCACTCCTGGTTCTCTAATCTTCTATTATTCTTCTTCTCTCTTCTTTATCTCCTCTAGTCTTATAAATACGTAGTCCACTACACCCGTCAGCACTTTGCTTCCTTAAGTCCATCTTTCCACAGGGTTAATTTTAAAAAGTGCCGTCTTGAACAAACTCTACAAAACTTTCCATGTTCTCTCATAGAGACATAAAGGGGGGAGCTTTTTAACGGTTAAAGTTTAACGAAACGGACGGTCTTTGAAAGCTCTAAGAGTTCCGTGTATAATCCTGTGCCGTAACTTTGTGATTAGCGATAAGTGAGATAATAAATAAATAAATAAATATCTCAGACATTCACACCAGTTATCTAGTCCCAAACTAGGCAGAGCCTGTGGTATGGTTACTAGATAACGGATAAACATACTTAAATAAATATATAAACATCCAAGACTTGGGTACAAACATTCATATTCATCATACGAACATCTGCCCCTAGCGGGATTCGAACCCGCAACCTCCGGCGTGGCAGTCCGAGAGGTACCCGTTCCGCCACGGAGGTCGTCTGATGCGAGACGTGAAATCTTCATATGTCTTCTATTTATATAAAAGGATATCCTGAGTATGATACGAGCAAACAGACTTAATAACCTTCTACTGCTACAGGAGCAACAGCCTGTGAGAACACGTTTGTACATACATACATACATAATGCTCACGACTTGGCCCCAGAGGGGTAGGCAGAGACGATGTATCGCCACTTAACGCATTCTAATGTCGCAAAGTGGCTTTCCTTCGCCCGTTTTTCGCCCCGTGATACCCCTCGACGTGATGTGTTGCGAACAACATCGCCGCCTTGTTGAGGTACCACGATTAGCTATGGAAATAATTGTCCACCTCATCAGAGCCCCGCAAGACTGGGTAAGGCTAATAGTGCCCGGAGTTCGCCCAGCTCCGGGATGTCAGCACGCTTACGACCAGGCTCACGCGTCCATCGGCACACGTTTGTGTGTTTGCGTAAACTATTAAAACTTAATTAAAGTCGCTCAGTGGGCTATGGAAAGAGCTATGCTCGTAGTTTCTCTAAGGGACAGGTTCCGAAATGAGGTGATCCGCCATAGAACTAAAGTCTTCGACATAGCTCGTGAAGTTAGTCCGTTGAAGTGGCAGTGGGCTGTCACATCTGTTGGAGAACCGATTACCGTTGGGGTAGACGAGTTGTCGAGTGTACACCACCACTAGGCAGATTGTATTGTGGGACGGGCGTCCTAGCCAGACTTGATGAGAGGAGCCGAGGGTCGGGCTCAGCGCGCCTTGGGAGAGACCTACGTCCAGCAGTGGAATCTCGCAGTCTGACGATGAAACGAACTCGCAAGAAGGTTCTATGATTAATTTTCTGTTTATTTTCGAATAGTTTTCCGTTCTCGCACATATTTTCCCGAATTCAAGTAAAAGTTTTTCACCATGGCAATAAGTTCATAACCAGCCAATTTCCAATTTTCCCTTTGTAGTATAGCAGGTACCTATGGAAAATTAATATAAAGTTTCTCGAATATTAGCAGTTATAATTAATTTAACTTCAGATGTTTTGGGCAAAGTTTAATGAAGTTCATGTACCGTTCATCTAATTTTATTATTAACAGCTAGTGATGTGCTTCAAAGTCGGCATGTCGATACAGTGAGATAGTTCAAACTGACTTTCATTTGATTTATCTCATTAACATGTCACCGTGTTGGCGCTATAAAACACTACTTGTAAAACAATTATCTACGACAGTTTGTGTCGTCTCATTCCCTACGCTGCACGTTTGGTCTATAAAGACAGTGAGACAACTCAAATATGTCACTGTTATTTAAGGTATCAAAATCAACAACATTAGTACTTAGACCGTACTATCTTTCTGGGTGTAATGGTTGATAAATATTTGCTATGTTGTCTCTCTTTGATTTCCTGTAATGATATTTCCAAGTTTATTGAAATTCATGTACCGTTCATCTAACTTTATTATTAACAGCGAGTTCTGTGCTTCGAAGTGAGAAAATTCAAACTTGACGTTGATTTGATTTATCTCACACTCATATCACCGTGTTGGCGCTATGTTCGGAATTTACATTACAAAAAAAACGAATCTTCAAAACAGTTGTCTGTGACAGTTTGTGTCACGTTGCGCGTTTGGACTTTACAGACAGTGAGATAACTCAATCAACAACATAAGAAATGGCTTAAACGTTCAAATTTACACCGTACTAGCCTTGTGGATGTAACGTTTGATAAATATATGCTATGCTATAAGCCCTTGCAGTTTCTCTTTGTTCTCCAAACATGATATCCCTACCTTTCAGCTGGTCTATGGTACGCCTAAGCTCTCCTGATAGTAAGCTCATATATCTACAGCTCAAAGGCCTACCTTTCCAACAACCTGTGATCTCTAAGTGTTTGAGCGGTAAATGACATCAGGTTCACCGCATGCCCGTTGTCTAGATCGTTTTCTATCGGTTTTTGCTGTGTAAGGGTTGAACTCCCCTATAGCGCGTCTCACTTAGCCTAAATAAATCGCGTATTGTTCGTAACGTGATAGTACCCAAATTTAGCCATATAAACAAATAAAAAATACAAGATCGAATTTAATATTAGTAAATTAAGTTCGCTATTAATTAAAGTCGTACCAAAAGTAGACAATTGGTAACATTTCGAAAGAAAAAATAAACCATCTATTAACTTTACGAAGATTTGTATAATAACTAAAGTTGTTAGGCCCTATGATTATTTACAATATAAAACATACCGGATAGTAATTCCGATTTGGTTCCTCCGTCATTTTCAATTTAAAACCACTGCGCGGCGAGCGACATGCCGCGCGCGGTCCTATCGACTTTCATGACCTTAAGTATGTAGCTCAACCCTAATCCTAAAGCCCACAACATCTGACAAATGTCGAGCAAGTAATCTATGAGTGAGATTATTCACGCATCGAATATCGACATCACTAATAACGGCAAACAGTTTATTGAGCCAATATTTGTCAGGGACGAACATTGGCAGGCGCAGCCATCCATCATAAGCTTCTGTTTGTCTATGCTCTGAACAGAGTTAGCTTTAAAATTTAGTTAGCCATTTCTCTTCATTATTTTTGGTCTCTAGACCAGTGGGCAGATTATTTACTTGTAGAGTGAGAAATGTATATAAATAAAAACGAATTCCCCATTTTCAGTTTCTAAGTTCCAGTTTGACGTGTGGTTTCCGATAGAGTAGAATAGGACCACTCCAACTCTTCCCGTGGATGTCGTACAAGGCGACTAAGGGCATACATTATAAACATCAATCAGCCTCCCCAACCCGTCTGGCCAGCGCGGGGAGTGTAGGCCAAATCCTCCGTCTGTCTCCGGCAGATGAGAGAGGGTTGTGCTCCTGCAGTGGAGACTAAAATAACCTGATATGATGATGAAGTTCCAGTGTGGTTCCCGGCTTAGATTAGGGGCACCCCTAATCTTCCGTGTCGTCAATGATTGCACCAGGGAATTAATAAGTACATAATGCATATCAACATCAGCCTGTATACGTCCACTGCTGAACACAAGCCTCCCCAATAGAATGACACTTTTGGTGGGCTGTCCATTGGGGGATTTGCCATAGTCACCGTATAGGACAATTTAGACCGGGACCAACTTGTACAAAGTTGGGGAAACTGAACTCAAGACCACTGTTGCTCGAGTGTAACGACCAGGCTACTAGGACTGCGAGGAGGTCGTAACTTACATAAGATAAGAGAGCAACAAAGATATATATAAAGATTGATACTCCGCTGTTCCCAGGCAGCGCATTCTACAGCGTAGTCTGTAGAATCCCGAAAGTTTTAAGTTCACTCCTAATAAATAGGAAACAACTAACAATACCTTAACTTTAGTTGCCTATTGTACCTAGAAAACTTTAGATGGTTACGGTCTGGAAGAAGTCGTGTATCTTGAACTGTACTATAGTAGATAATGCTACTGATTCCCGGCTTAGAATACGGCCACCCCTATATTTCCCGTGGATGTCGTCAAGGCGACTAAGGGATTGCACCAAGGACGGTCAGCAGCGTTCTCCTGTATGTGTGCGATCACCCATCCGCCTGCCGAGCGTGGTGATTATGGCAAATCCCCCAATGGACAACTTACCAAAAGTGGTATTCTATTGGGGAGGCCTATGTCCAGCAGTGGACGTATTTAGGCTGATGATGACTAACTAAAGAACCGTCGCCAGATGGATCGACGACCTGAACTTTATTGAATACTATATATTTCATTCCAGATTAATAGTCCTATGAAAACAAACGCATTTGCGTCTCGAAAACAAAATACACAATAGATGGTGTTCCTAAGTGGACCGCAAAGTTTACTTGGTAATACAAACCTATTTTTGCTGCTGGTGACCCTTTCATGTATATGTTACCGAGACGTAAATAGCGTTGGTTTTCATAGGACTATTAATCTGGAATGAAATATATATCTAACTAGCTTTTGCCTGTTTCGATATTTACACACTGCTTTTAACGATTAATTTGGTTTCCCGTAGGAATGAGATGTTTTTTCTTGATAAAAACTATCCTATGTCCTATTCCAGGATCAAACCTATATGTGTGCCAAGTTCTATCCCGATTCGTAGAGTGGTTGAAGCGTGATTGAGTAACAAACATCCAAACATCCAAACATCCAAACTTTCGTATTTATAATATTAATATAGTGAGATTGACTTGTTTTTAATTTTACATGTAGTTTTTATATGTTATTTAAATATGCTTCCGACACAATGTATTTTGTTTAAGGAATAAATTGAAATTGAAGTACAGCAGCCAGTCCTACTAATTTACTCACTCACACACACGTGTACAGACTACGGACAGGCTAGTGTGCCAGTAGTGGTAGTAGTTAATTAAATCTGTCCGCTTGTATGGAGAGAGGGACAAGGTTATACGTCAACAACATAATTGCTTCTCTTTCTAACTTGTAGTGGCGATAGCCCAGTAATGCGTACTGCCAGCCGTGCTTCTATACGGCTTATTTAGTAATCTCTGCTATATAGTACTATGGCGACTTTCCGTAAAAGGAAATACAGGTGTAACCTTTTTTTTATTACGGTTTAAATAAGTAGTCTTCCGAAGCCATATAACAATAAACATATGAAAAAATAAGAAAAATAGACAAATCAGCGCGGGATACCAACTAATAATGATAACAGGGCACTAAATTTCGCCGAATGTTGCGTAAATGTCGCGCAAAAGAGAAATAATGTTTAGTGCGGGCTATTCTAAAGGTGGAGACATACGAGGACGACACGGAAAGAAATAAAATAAAAAATAATAATTAAATCTCTTATTAAATAAATAAATTTGTGACATTCACACCAATTATCCAGTCCCACACTAGGCAGAGCCTGTGCTATGGTTACTATCATGTCAGCCTTTAGACGTCCACTGCTGGACATAGGCCTTCCCCAATGAACGCCACCACACCCGGTCCTCCGCCCTCCGCATCCAGCCGCTTCCGGCCACCTTCTTTAGGTCGTCGGTCCATGTATGGTTACTAGATAACTAGAAAATGAAAGTGGGATCGGGAGCGGATTCTGTAGCCCACGCGAGCGGAGCCGCGGCCACAGTCAGTTCTGATAATTAAATATTATACAAAAACAGATTTTAAGAATTCTTTCACTGATAGATTGCCAATTCCTTTTACTGCCTTGTTTTCACATCTTGTAGGGTTTGCTGGAAGACATCTCTTTTAGAGTTAAGCTCGCCATTGTACACAACATTTAATCATTGTATTTAGTTTGTGCAATAAAGAATATCATTGTTCTCTAATATCTCATTCAACTCATGTATATATTTCTACTAGCTGTTGCCCGCGACTTCGTCCGCGTGGACAACTTAAGATCACAAATTATTATGTATTTCCCGAAGTAATGGGATGTTTTTTGGGGATAAAACTATCCTATGTCCTATTCCAGGACCTAACCTATACGTGTGCCAACTTTCATCACGATCCGTCCAGTGGTTGAAGCGTGATTGAGTAACAAACATCCAAATGTAAAAACTTTCACATTTATAATATTAGTAGGATACTTAGAACCGGAGAGTCAATGTAGACTTGCCCTTACAAGATTAATGTTCCAAGAGATATGTTGCAACATATAATATACATATATACATCATAACGGCAAAACTAACCATCGTGCAGCGAAATATTTCCGCCTCAGATAGCTGCAAAATGATAATTTTATGGGTTGTGACGTTTTTCAGTTAGGTATTCGGAAACCTGTTGTTTTTGAGTTGAAAATGGCTTATTTTAAAAGTTGCTCACTCACTGCTCGACCAAAGCTGCCTCAGGTTATACAAATTTAAATTTCAAAATTTAAAAACAACTTATTTCACAAAATAAAACATCTTTAAGCCAGGTTAATTACACCTTATACCATGAAGCAAAATAATTTTTCGCACCTCATAAGTCACTTCAAAGTTTTTACCTTCATGATTGACACTAATTGTTTATTAAATAACAGATGATTTAAAATGTGTTCTAATTTAATAACCAATTAGTGTCAATCATGAAGATAAAAACTTTGAGGTGACTTATGAGGTTTGAAAAATTATTTTGCTTCATGGTATGAGGTGCAGATGGCGCCAGAGACAGAATTTTTTTTTTAATTTACTTACATTTATTTAGTCACAATTTTCGATAAAAAAATTCTATTTCTACGGCTTTCTCGAGTACCACTGAAAGTATCTAAGAATTTTGTAAACTTACTGCACATAAATTCATTGTGTTACATCTTGTCATTACGAAAGCAGAACTAGTTTATCTGACTTTGTTAATTTATTCAGTTCTAGCGATATTTAGTGTGTAATGATCACCACAGCTAATTAATACTTGTTAACATAACTAATTCACCGATAATTCTAATAACTTCTAGCTACAGGTAGGGTCAATGTACTTTAATGCAGAACTTAGACTGTTTCGAACATACACGTGTATTAGTGAGAGTTCAATCTACTTGCGACTGTCTTGCGATCGTTATTCGAACATTTTCATTCGAATTAACAACAAAATAGCAATCACAAGGAAAAATACCTTGTCACAAAAGATTAAATTAGCTACCCTCAAACGTTATAATAAGATATTAGAGAAATTAGCAAAAAAGAAACCAGGATTGGCAGACTTGAGAAAATCAATTACAATTAAGGAAAAAATTAGTATCGGGTAACTGGAAATGATTATGGTTCTAATTATGATTGATTTCGAAGTCCCATCGACTTCATTCGATTAGACGATTAAAAAACAATTATAAAGAGCTAATTGCGACTCGCAAAGAAATTTTGTAACTGACAATTCCATTCTTGCGATAAATTCACTTTTATACGAACTGTCATATTAGTACTGAAGTTAAGATTTTCGTCCGCTTGGAATACTCGAGTGAATGTTTTATTAACGCCATTAGAACTGGAAACGTCACTCCCAGTCTTCTTCTTCTAAAAAATCTAAGTCGAATGGTCCAGGTTCTAGGTCTCTACGGCTAATAGTAACGTCACGTGACCCAAACCATTCCACGTAGATTTTCTTTCAGATTCCGAATTTGCAACTTTTTTTTATTAATTAGTTACATTGTTTACGGTTTTTTGCGTCGATATGTTCCAAATTGCAAGAGTTTCTAACGCAATCTTAAAAAATTAAAAGTGAAAATAAATAATTAAACGAATATCGTGTGCCTGGCTCGTGGTCGTGGTGATATTGGGCCCGATTCCGAAGGCACACATAAAATTGGTTTCGTCTTTATCTTCATAATATTGTGTGACAAGGATAGCAACAGTTTTAGTGCTGTCAAATTTTAACATCGTGTCTTCAGAAGCAAGCCCATTATATTATTATTATAACGGATAAAGGTCACAACAACACCAGGTGCTCGCATTCCTTATAACCTATATAGTGTCATCATACACAAAGTATTTCTCCGTCTGTGCCAGGTAGCCCGAGGCTGGGATGGAAAGGACAGATCTCCAGAGGATATTATCAACCGTATGCCAGGCGTATCTCGGAGGACATTAATCTTACTCATTTTGATATCTGAGAACATTATAGGCACATACATTTATGGTAGCTTTTTAGGGATCCCTCAAAAGAAGTCAAAACGGCGGATAACCCACAACTACTGGGTCGACTGAGATGAAACTTGGAGCATCTATACATATAATTCAAATTCAAAACATTTATTGTTGATACACATTTATTGTTGAATTTGAATATTAAAACTGTAACTGGTCTATGTTTCTACATGGGAGATATTGTAGAAAAAATTGTATGAGGGGTCTTTATAGGGCCAATAGAAGTCAGAATAATAGTTTTTAGAATTGTTGTCTGTCTGACTGTATGAATGTTTGTAACGCAAAAACTACGGGAGCGGAAGCGGGAGCGGAAGCGGAAACAGGAGCGGAAGCAGAAGTGGGAAAGGGAGCGGGGACAGCTAGTATTGTATAAAATTTAAGTTGTAATTCTTTGATGCATTCTAAATTTCTTTGGAGTAAGTTTTTCTTTCTGTTTTTTTTTTCAAAACTTTCTATAAGAAGTTTCAGAATCTCACACAATTCTTAGGGGAGATGATTTCATAGCAAGTTAGGATTTTTTGCACCAAAGCATTAGAACTATTTATTATTATTGCTATTTTTGTATTTTTTATCGTAAAAAGAGTAATTAAATTGAATTGAACTCTGCTCCATAAATATAAAAAAATTCAATACATGGCTTTTCAGAGCTCTCGTTGTTTTAAAAGATCCTAGGAAAGATCTAGTCTAGATGAAATTCTATCCACTGTTCCTTATTTTCAGAATATTGTGTAGTGCCTTCAGGGAAATCTGTTGGAGACATGTTAACGCATGCATCTTCACGCGGTGCATTAACACCATTTCTGATATTAACATTTTGTATTCCATTTCGTTGTCGACCTGGTTTCACAACTGTGAACATTTTAGTCGTAAACCGACTTATTCTCCCTGAATCTACTGGCTCTATTATTCGAGTTGGGGCTATTTCAAGATCTCAGTCTAGACCTAGTATCACTGCGACCATTTCTGGTCTACTGTGATCGCCACCATGCTATAGTTCCGTGTTAAGCCTTGCAGCAGTTAGAAACTGCACAATGCTTTTAGCACTGAGTTGTTTTACTTCGTCAGGGTGAAGCAACTAGTTACCTGGTATGTATTTCTTTTACGCATCAGTGGTCCACATTCGCACAGGAGGTGCATGGGGGTTTCCTCTGCTTCCTCACAGAGCCTACACGCTCCTGTGGTTCGGAGCGCTTGAGGTTGAACATGTGTTTGTTCAGGCCACAATTACTATTCAAACTAGAACACAGCAATACTGGCAGATATGAGAGTCATGTGAATCCCGGCTTAGAATAGGGCCACCACCAAGTTTCCCGTGGGTGTCGTCAAGGCGACTAAGGAATTGCTCCAGGGACTGGCAGCAGCGTTCTCCTGTGTATATTAAGATCATTACTGCGATCACCAATCCGCCTGTCAAGCGTGGTGATATAGCAAATCCCCCAAAAGACTGCCGATCAAAGGAGGCGGATGCTTATGTTCAGCAGTGGACGTTTTTCGGCTGATGTGCAAGGGAACCAAACCCATTTATATTTTAATACCCAGAACAAGTATCTTTACTAGGTAGATGCGATCCAATATAATGGCGTCATTAGAAACTTATAAATCCGTCACTAGCTGAATGAACACCATTGTTTGGGGCAAATTTTCCCATAGACACCGTTACTTACCCGCAATGTAACAGTACAGATATGACTGGAGCTACTTGTGAACTACAGTTTGGGTGTAAGGGGGCTCACAACATCAACGCTTCTAATGCCAACCCCATCTGTAGTGTAACTACACATATTAGCTAAAAAGAAAGGTTTCGAAATGTGTCCCTCCGATTTCATCATCATCATCGACCTACTCACGTCCACTGCTGGACAAAAGCCTCCCATTTCACTTTTGGTGGGCTGTCAATTCATTTTAATATACATATCTTATACATAGTGCATTGAAAAATAAAAGAAGAGATATTTTTTATAGCTGCTAAATTTATGTTTCCACTGTTGGACATAGGCCTCTCCCAAGGTGTGCCATTGAACCCAAAGCTTGGTTCTTCCCATCTGGTCACTGCCAGCCGGAAACCACACGGTATTTTTTCTAGTAAACATAGGCTTACTAGAAAAAATACCAAATTACAAATCAATTGGTTACACAGCCGTGTGGTTTCCGGTAGAGTAGAATAGGACCACTCCAACTCTTCCCGTGGATGTCGTACAAGGCGACTAAGGGAGTACATTATATAACATCAATCAGGCCTCCCCAACACGTCTGGCCAGCGCGGGGAGTGTAGGCCAAATCCTCCGTCTGTCTCCGGCACATGAGAGAGGCTTGTTCTCCTGCAGTGGAGACAAAAATAACCTGATGATGATGATGATGACACAAATAACTTCTGTGGCTAGATACGGAGAAATAATTTGCTCAATTAAGTATTAAAGAACGCACAAGAACAACTCATTATTCTTGTACAAGTCCACAGGATAAACTTTGCAACCCCGTACTGTATGTTTTTAGATACCTTCGTCATGTCCAACAGAAAAAATAAATTGTCAGACATATTATAGTTTACAATTCAGACAAATACTAACATAAAAGTACAATACAATACACTTTATTGCACAAACAAATACAGTTACACGTTATATAAAAGTTACAAATAGTACAATTTAGGCGGTCTTCTTCTTAAGCGATTTCTTCCAGACAACCTTTATACTTAACAAAGTTACTTATGTGAATGGAAGACGATCTTTTTTCGGGGTTCCGTAGCCAAATGGCAAAAAACGGAACCCTTATGGATTTTATTATTGTTTATTAGGTATACAAAACTGACTACAATCATAATAGTAAGGTATATCAATTATTAATGCTTTGATTCTGGACCGTGACCCAAGCGGTCTTATCGCTTTAAGCGATTTCTTCCAGACAACCTTTACTTTACTTTACCTTTGTACTTGTACTTATAAGTTTATGGTTTGCAAGCTGATATATATAATATCAAAATCTATTCAGTATACAGACTGGGAGATAAGCCTGAAAATACAACATTTTATTTATGCAAGTGTTTGAACAGACATGCGAAGTTTACGTATTTATTTATTAGATGATTTCTAATACAAGCAATTTTAGAAAAGTTGAGTGGTTTCAATTAAAACTCTCGACTCTGAAATGCCTACAAAAGGTAGGCATAAAGCTGAATTAATGATGTATTTGTCAACAGAACTCCCAGAATACTACAACGTAATATACCTACTCCGCTCAAAGCAACCACTAAATCTTCAGTTCCCAATAATATTGGCAATTTGCGATCAGTCGCCCTTGAAGGAGGCGGCGGAGGACATCTGCTCCCGGCCCCGTCAATTTAAATTCAAGGCCCTCAATCCTGGGGACCCGATCCCCTTTTTTCATCAGTTAAGAGGTCGAATTCAGTAAGGCCTTTGTAGCAGAAAGTCTTCCAAATCTCGTTTGTAGATCTGCGATATTGAAAGCCTATTGGGCAAAATTGTATGTCTGCATTACAGTAAATTAGGATAAAACGGTGTTAGTCTATAACTAGGCTGATATCTAGCCAGACTGTAGACTTTTACATACATAATGCCCACGCTTTGGTCCCAGGGGGGTAGGCACAGACGATTTATCGCCACTTTGCGCAATAAAATGTCCTACGCCCGCTTTTCGCTCCGTGATACCCCTTGACGTGATGTGTTGCGAACAACATCGCCGCCTCCGTGTTGAGGTATGACGATTAGCTAGGGAAATAATCGCCCGGCATGAATCGGCAAGGGTAATTGTGCCCGGAGATCGCATAGTAATGCTATTCTTTAAAATACAAACTCACATGCGAGTCTCACTCAAGTGACTTCACTCACTTCGAAACATAATTCATTGGCATTCTGTAAACATTCCAGAGCACTTTGTAAGAAAGCCTATTATAAAATAAACGATTATTTGAATGACATAGATGCCTGGTACTAATGTTAATTCAGCTTCGCAAAATCTTTATTAATTGTTTGCAAACTTGATTTTTAAAAGATGTGTTGCGTGAAGTTTATTGCGCCGTTTCTTCTTCACAGCGCTAACACCTAGGAAGCGGTAGTAGGTAAGTAAAAATGACGTGTATAAATGTACCAAGTGTACTCATATGCAATAAATGATTTTGACTTTGCACTGTCGACGTGAAGTGAGTTCTTTGTTCACTTCACTTCGATGGTGCTCTGGAATGTTTACAGAATTACCAATGGATTAGGTTTCGAAGTGAGTGAAGTCACTTGAGTGAGACTCGCATGTGAGTTTGTAGTTTAGACAATTGCACTACAGTTCAGTTCTGCCG
Organism: Esperia sulphurella; assembly: GCA_947086405.1. Classification (NCBI taxonomy): domain Eukaryota; kingdom Metazoa; phylum Arthropoda; class Insecta; order Lepidoptera; family Oecophoridae; genus Esperia; species Esperia sulphurella. The sequence continues at coordinate 9,387,938 of OX352282.1, forward strand.
TGTGGTTTCCAGTAGATAGAATAGGACCACTCTAACTCTTCCCGTGGATGTCGTACAAGGCGACTGAGGGAATACATTATAAAACATCAACCAGGCCTCCCCAACCCGTCTGGCCAGCGCGGGGAGTGTAGGCCAAATCCTCCGTCTGTCTCCGGCAGATGAGAGAGGGTTGTGCTCCTGCAGTGGAGACAAAAGTAACCTGATGATGACTACAGTTCCGGGATGTATTATATAGACTTTTGTAAGTTTTTCTTATAAATTTGAATAAAATATTACCATTAAAAAAATTGTGAAGTCATATAAATGCCGGCAGTATGTGACAGTACATTAAATCATTCGTAGACGTAGTCAATTATGAACGGCTGCCGATGATCAATGATCCATTGATGGTTGGTACTTAATTGTATACGGAACAGTCAGGATGATCACCATTGTACGGGTAAATGTAGAGGGATGGCAGGCTATTTAATTATTTTTAAATCACACATCGATAGTGAAACCCGTGTAGTTCTCGGCTTAGAATAGGGCCACCCCCAATCTTCCTGTGGGTGTCGTCAAGGCGACTAAGGGATTGCACCAGGGACGGGCAGCGTTCTCCTGTGTATATTAAGATCATTACGGCGATCACCAATCCGCCTGCCAAGCGTGGTGGTTATTACAAATCCTCCAGTGAACAGCCCACCAAATGTGGCATTCTATTGGGGAGGCATATGTTCAGCAGTGGACTGGATGATAAGGATAAATCTAAAAGGGAGAGATATTAGAAATTCGGCCACTGTGTTAAAATGGTCTTCAGTGTTAATAAAGCGTAAATCATATACAATGTCAAGTCTCGTCAAATTCAGGCAATTCTACGTATGTGTTGAGTTATCTAGAGAATGAAAGTATTAGTCTCGTTTAAGAACTGGGAAAAATCTTGTATAAAATCCATACTTTACCTTGGAATTATGATCCAAGTTTCAGTTTAAACTGTCCAGTAGTTTTCAAGATATCCGGGGGACAGGCACGAAGATTTCGGATCGTTTCCTAAAAAGTTCTATCAAAATTGAGCCTGTAATTCAACAGTTTCAATCTAGTGGAGACCGGAACAGTCCACGTGGTTAATTCGTGCGCAGAATATATGCCATCAAAACAGCGACCTAGAACATCATAGTAGAGTGTTCTCGGAGCCTACCAACTGAGTTAACCAACATATCGCTAGAGCTGAGCACATCAAGGACAAGAAAGTTTCCACCATCCTCAATCTACCATCACCTATCCCAATTCCAACACCAAATTCTTTTTCAATTCCTTTACTGTCCGAGCTGCGTAGATGGTCATTCGAGAGAGTACTTCTTTTATATATTTTAAAACTAATTTAAAGAGCTATATTCGGCTCACACTGTTTAATCTATTATGTATGTATGTATGTATGTATGTATGTATGTATGTATGTATGTATGTATGTATGTATGTATGTATGTATGTATGTATGTATGTATGTATGTATGTATGTATGTATGTATCACTAATTTAAAATTTGACAGCGCGTAAGTTGGTTTCGACTTTATCTTCATAAAACTGTGTGACAAGGATAGCAACAGGTTTAGTGCTGTCAAATTTTAACATGTTCCTTCAGAATCGCGTCCAATTATGTAGTTTATTATGCACTTTTTTGCCCCCTCGCTCTTGCCTTGCCTCACGCCTTGTAAGGTTGGCTGGAAGAGATCTCTTTTAGAGATAAGCTCGCCTTTGTACACAAAATTGTTTAAATGTATTTCGTTTTTAAAATGTGCAATCAAGAATATAATCTACCAAGAGTACCCAACTATGAAGGTCTTTAAAGAAACACGAAACAAAAACTCTAGAAAGACTTTCTGGACCTCTTTCGGCCAGATCTCACGCAAACCGTTCCTTGGCGGAGATCCAAGCCTTCAAAATGGCCCCCAATGTTTTCATTTCCATTGTCACTGTGACCCGATTTTTGCTCGTGTATTTTCGACTTTATCCACGAATAAATTCGGATTACGCTGTACTAAGTCGATATTACCATTTTATGTTGATTTTTGAAACATGAAACTTTTAGTTTGGACCTAATAGTTACAGTTACATTACTCCCTAGTAAAACGGAAATACCTGCTCCTTCCCACTGTCAGATCATCATCAGGTTATTTCTGTCTCCACTGCAGGAGCACAACCCTCTCTCATCTGCCGGAGACAGACGGAGGATTTGGCCTACACTCCCCGCGCTGGCCAGATGGGTTGGGAAGACCTGGTTGATGTTTTATAATGTATTCCCTCAGTCGCCTTGTACGACATCCACGGGAAGAGTTGGAGTGGTCCTATTCTACTCTACCGGAAACCACACGGCGCTGTAATAATCTATGTAATACTACTTAATAATTAGAAAGATTCTCACTGTAGCTTTAGAACAACCCTCTGTCATCTGCCGGAGACAGACGGAGGATTCGGCCTACACTCCCCGCGCTGACCAGACGGGTTGGGGAGGCAGACAGATAATATATGTGATAATATATGATAATAATGTCAGATAATATATGCAAAAATGTGCCTAAAGCGCTCGACTAAGCGTTGTTATTACTCCTTACGGACGAGGCGAGAAACACGCTGGGGCAGTGAGAAGGTGTAGGTAGGAGGAGGCCTGGTTCATGTCTGAGAGATCTCCGAATGTCTAGCCAAGGCCTGCTATCTTCGGTTCATCGACAAAGGAAACTAAGTTCACAAAGCACGACTTCCTTACAGGAAAACAAAACTAACTACAAATATATTTTTACAACTTTTGTACCGGTATTAACCGGTCCCTCAACCCTTGAGATGAGACCTTTTGTGAAAGAAACAAAAAAAGGTAGGAAAGGCGCCTCGGCTAAGATAAACTAATGTATCTGAGTGCCATCCCCGGCAAATCCCCGGGGCTGCAGGGTTGCCACGCGGCCGGATTGCCACGGATATTCCTGCTTAATCAACCGGAAAAATTACATCGGTTGTTTTCTGAAAAAAAATATGAAATATTATTTTAGTTTGGAATTTCACTCGTTTTTGTTATCCAAATATGGAGTAGTCGAGTGCCTAACGGGACAATATATTCTTGTGGTTTTGAAATGCTGTAAATTAGACTTTATTCATTATATTATAGAACTGAATATATGTTCATGTGATTCATTAAGTCATTACTCATACTATAGAGGTATTTATAATTGTCCACAAACTCGTTTTTACCTTGCAGCAAATTTTTTCTGCCTCGATTTTTTTTCTGTATGGCATATTTTCCATTTAGTCTCCTCATAATTCCCTTAGGTCCCTTCCAAATGTACCCAAAGAGGACCTAACAGAGGACCTGCCAGATGGGTCGACGATAAAATAACGGGTGCTCGGAAGGAAGCTTGATAAATGTAGAAAACTTTTCAGATTTTTTTATTTATTGAAGTTTAATTACCGAAGATTTCGATGTCTTTCTTTTCCGGTTATCCGGCTTCGGTTCGCCTGGTGGGAACCCTACAGTGTTGCGCCGGGAGTCGGGCTCAAATTGAACAATCATAGCTTTACTTAGCTGAAATCTGACTTGGCTACAAGCGTCGTCGGAGACGAGATTATGGCCACTTTTTTTGTCTTTACCCGTTTTAATTTTGCTACTTAGAATTACTTACCGCTTTTAGTCTTGACGCTTCTTAACTCGCTGCAGTTGAGTTCATTACTTTAAAGCCTTTATTTCAGTTTAAAATAACAATCACTTAGTAATATTACAACATCGGCACTATCTGCCTTTGTTTGACAAAGTCCTCCAACCTCTCCCATTCCTCTCTCGCTTTCCTTCTCCATATTTCCCTGCTATATCTTTAGCTCGTTCTCCCACGTCTTAAACTGTCTCCCCCTTTTCCGTTTGTTGTACTTCGGCAACCAGTTTATCAACATTCTGCTCCATTTCTCCTTACTGTATGTCCTGTCCATCTCCATTTCAGTTTCTTTAAGTTTAACATCTTCTGTTTTGTTTTTACATTATGAAATTGCCTTGAGTTTATTATTTACGTTTAAAAATAATAGTTTTTTAAGGAGAAAGTTTTTACATAGATTTCTTTCATTTACAAGATAATATCGCATAAACTTGACTGCTCGTTCCCCCCGGGGCGGCTTTACGTAAGTTGTACAGGGTCTAGAGTAGGTGTAATGTTCATAAATTGAGATTCCCTTGTTAGGAAATTAACAAGAAGATGTTTTTGTTCCTCTACAATATTGCATACAAGCTGTTGCCCGCGACTTCGTCCGCGTAGACAACTTAACGTCACAAATTATTATGTATTTCCCTTAGGAATGGGAAGTTTTTTTCGGGATAAAACTATCCTATGCCCTATTCCAGGACCTAATCTATATGTGTGCCAGGTTTCATCCCGATTCGTCCAGTAGTTGAAGCGTGATTGAGTAACAAACATTCAAACATCCAAATATCCAAACTTTCGCATTTATAATATTACTTAGTAGGAATTAGGATAACGTAGTCGGGAAGAATTAAACAGTAAATGGTGAAAAGTATAGTTGTATTCTATGCCAAATTCAAAGATCTTTTTTTATATAGGAACTTATTTTCTACTAGCTTTCGCCTGCGACTTCGTCCGTATTTCGATATTTATTCATTTTCACTGCTTTTAACAATTTGGTTTCCCGTAGGAATGAGATATTTTTTTCGGGATAAAACTATCCTATGTCCTATTTCAGGACCTAACTTATATGTGTGCCAAGTTTCATCACGCTCCGTCAAGTGGTTAAAGCGTGATTGTGTGACAAACATCCAAACTTTCGCATTTATAATATTAGTGGCATATGGAATATTTCTTCGAATTTGGCATAGAATACGACACACTTTATTACACAAAAATAGTAACCATTTTTAGAAGTTAATAAGTACACAGACGGAGGATTTGGGCTACACTCCCCGCGCTGGCCAGACGGGTTGGGGAGGCCTGATTGATGTTTTATAATGTATTCCCTCAGTCGCCTTGTACGACATCCACGGGAAGAGTTGGAGTGGTCCTATTCTACTCTACCGGAAACCACACGGCGCTGTAATAATCTATGTAATACTACTTAATAATTAGAACGATTCTCACTGTAGCTTTAAAAAAAAATGAATTATTCCCACACGATTAACTTGAACACCGAAAAGGCGGAAAGGAATATTTTAATTCCGGACAAGGGAAAAAAAGACACGACGGAAATGGCTCTGTCACTTCGCCACTCGAGAAATGAAATATTGCATTAGGAGCTGACAGGGCCGGAGTCAGAAAATTGTGGCCCCTACGGCCCCAGTCATACTACCTTCAAATTAAACACCTTGATACTGTTATATGCAGAAAGCTGCTGAGTTATAAACGCGGATATATGACACGTCCAATCATGACGGCATGAATGAGGGGTGAGCGCAGGACGCCGAATGTAAGTCAGCACACATTGGTAACGATAAAACTGACATAGTAACAATATAACGCATGCAGTGACATGTAAGCGATTTAGAGAAAGATTTGCGCCCCACTCCACCTCACTCCTGCCGTCGTGAACTGAACGATATATAACTTCTGCAATATTGTGAAGACAATGGAAGTGCTTTGTTACCCTGGCGTTTGTTATCTTACCCTTTAACTCGTAACATAGCTATAAATGCGAAATCTAAACGTAGCCATCATGACCAGAGTCCTAAAGTTAACTAGTAACTAATACAGGGGGCGCTCATCTAGCGCCCCCTGCAGTAAATGTTGAGCAACATTGGCCCAGAGAATACACACGCTTTTTATCATAGAAGTATGTTTATTCACGATGTTTCAGAGCGACCTAATTCTCAAGAACTTTTGCATGGCGTTCATAGTATAGCATGGCGCCGCGTGCAGTACATGCGAGTAAAAAGTGGAAAGCTTTCGTGATGTAATCATTACTCGATGAGTCGAGATTGGTAGGTAAAAATGGGGTGAAATGGGCCAATTTTGTACTAATACAGCCAGTACTAAATATTACTACGTAAAGAAGCGACACTCACCTCCCCCGCCAGTTTACCGTCGCCCCCTCAATAAGGCACGACGTGTAGTACGCAGCCTATTAAAGAAACTAATGTATGTTAAATCTCCAGCTAGAGTAGACGAGACCTTATCTATGTCTAAGTAGCTCTTATCACTTGAGCGCTTTATTATTCAAGCGGGGCGCTATTGTTCCCTTAGTCCGCCCCTGTCGTCGTGCCTAGGAGCAGCCGTATTGTGTGAGCGAATTACTTCATTTGAATTTACACCTTTCTTTCCTAAATGAATTTGGAAGGAAATTCGTTGACAAAGTAAGAATGCGTGCACCGTGGTTGACGTCACCCGGGACGTGGGCCAAATGTTTGTTTAAAATAATTTCCTTGCTTGAGAGAAAACATACTAGAGGTTATTTGTTTTTCGGTTGACGTAATGTCAATAATAAAAGAATTTTTATTCAACTGTTTTATTCGTCTGTTTATTTGTTATCTTTTTCTCTGTTTTTATTTAATTGTGTGTGTCTATTATGGCAGTAAATAAATTTCTTGCTTATTCTATTTTTTTTGTTAATGTACATGACTGGGACTGACTTTTTTTTGCTAATGTGGGGCTGTGCGTGCGATACTACAATAAGGTTTCGAATGAAATTATTAACTTGTCTGAACAAAAATTCAAATCTTCTATAAAAGTTAATCTGTACAAGAAAGCCTACTATAAGTTAGATGACTACTTAAATGATAAAAGTCCATGGAGTGCTTGATGGCTCAGCATAGGTAGACTTAATGATTGTAATGAATAAGATAAATCAAAGGTAGGGCCCTGTGCCGTTGGGTTTGTTGCCACTTCTTCCCCTCGGTTATACAGGTGGAAGTGGAGTAGTTTTAGGCAGAATTTGACGTCAAAAAGAGAACAATGTATTCCAATTTTGAAAATAAATATTTTGATTTTGACGATCGAAAATAGATTCAAGTGTCCAGAACTTAGGTGCTGGCAAAAAATTCAATTTCTTTGCAATGCAGCGATAACTTCATGAGTAAATAGTTGTTTTTTGATCTTGAATATAAATATAACTGTTTAATTTGCCATCTATGTAAACATTGTCAAAATAACTTAAAAATAAAATCCACAATTATTCGTAAGTATTTTTTCCGCTTTAGATTAGAAAGAAAATTCTATGTTAATTGTGAAAATGCGACAAAACAAAAGGCGAACTAAACAGAAGGCGACAAAAGCTTTCTCACCTCCCTCAGAAATCTGAGGTATTTTTCAATCTAACGATTAACGGTACAAAAAACGATCGAAAAAACACAGACGCCAAGCAGGAGCTATGTAAATTTGTTGTTACCCGCAAAACAGTTTGAATACGCCCCATCGATCACGCACAGTGGGCCGCCCCGACGTGAGCCAGACAAAAAACGTCCCACGAAATCATATATCTACGGAAAATTCTCACACGAGAAAAACCTGAGAGGGTTATCTTTTATAGCTAGAAATAAAGAGAATGAAGTTTTCAACTGTAATATTTTATATCTTTATCGTCGTATGGAACATAAATGAAATTACATGGCTCATGAAACGGGCTTTTGATTGGTTAAAAAAGTGCGAGTAAGGGAAGATTTAGATTTTCACTGCACGTTTCTAAGAAGCCATTTATGGTGAATAGAGGTAACACCTGCGCTTTTGTTTAAAAATTTTGCTCGTTTGTAAGCGGGTTTATGTTTTCAGTCAGCATATTCATCATACTACGCTTGTAAATCGGGTTATGGTATTCATCTCAGTATATAAAAATATATGTTGAAAAAAATATATAAAATCTTTCACTTTTGATTCCACGTAAAATCTCTTTGTTAATATGTGACGCTTGTATTCGCATATAAATGGAAAATGACCGCAAACACCTATGCACGAGAAAAAGTTACACAATACGCTTTTAAAAAAGCTTTTATGTAACAAAACATTATAAATAACGATGTTTAGATATGTCCGGAAAAGAGGAAAAAACCGCAATATCGTATTAATTGTATACATGCGCCCTGAGGGGGTTGGCCCACTGTGCGGTACACGGTAATGTGAAACATTTGTCAGCCCTGGGAGCGAGTAAAATTGTTATCGGTAGGGCTACCACAACGCAGGTATTACCGGTATAAATTTGCGTGTGAACCGGTATTTCTCGCGGAGCTTTCCCGTTTAGCTGCGTTGCTGTTGCCCAGACTAAATTGAACGTAAAATAAATCTACTAGAAATATATGGTGGAATTTTCTTATATTTCTTGATACCGTTCTGAGCTTAGTTTCAATGGCGTACAGAATTATCTGCTCAGCGGAGTCATAATAATGATTTTTGCATGAAATAAGGCCAAAACTAACGAGCTGATTCTGAACAATTAAACCTATTGTAAACATGTCTTTCGATGATAAATTCAATAGTGAACAGTTAGGATATCTGTCATCATCATCAGCATAAGTCTCCCCAATAGGCCTCTTTTGATGGTCTGTCATAATCACCACGCTCGGCAGGCGGATTGGTGATCGCAGTAATGATCTTATTATACACAGGAGAACGCTGCTGACCGTCTCTGGTCGCCTTGACGACACCCACTTATGGGCGAAGGAAAGTTGCTTCGCGACGTGGGATTGCGCAAAGTGGCGATGGTCTTTGCCCACCTCTTTGGGGCTAGGGCGTGAGCATTATGTATTGTATGTACGACAACGATGTAGCTAAGTGTAGATGGGAGTAACCCTTGAACTTTACAGTGATTTCACGAAATACCGGTTGGGGTGCGTGTGTGTGTGTGTCATTACTGTGTGATGTATTCAGGTATAGGGTTGTTACTACACGAGGCCTGCATATTGTTGGACTGAAAATAGGCGTCGCTTGCGTGTGGGTGGTCTGTGAATAATATATGTTGGACTTACATTTACTCCTTAGCTACTAAACTTCTTTACCAAGAAATTGACTGTCTCGGAAATTGGCTGAGGACGTCATAACTCGTTACTCAAATATAACGCCCAGGAGATCACCAACTTTTGCGGATTCCCTGAAATTGTAGGATTCGATTCAAATTACATCGGACTTTCCAGGAAAATACCAAACAATTGATGATATCTTTCTTAAGTACACAAATACAATAAAAGCGACTTATTTCAGACATTTTAATGGTTCCCGACTTAAAATAGGGCCACCCCCAATCGTGTAGTCAAGGCCACTAAGGTATTGCACCAGGGACGGGCAGCAGCGTTTTCTGTGTATATAAAGAACATTACTCTGATCACCAATCCGCCTGTCAAGCGTGGTGATTAGGCAAACCCCCTAATGAACAGCCCACCAAAAGTGGAATTATATTGGGAAGGCTTGTGTTCAGCAGCGGACGTGTTTCGGCTGATGATGAAAGACGTAACGGTTCCTCATTATTGTAATATTTGAGGAATAATCCGCTGGTGACACTTTTCTGTTCACCAACCAAATAAATAAATATTACATACATACATTCCATGGGTACATAGAATGGGAATTAAACAGGGAATAAACAATTCACAAATATAACATCCAGACCGGGACCAACTTGTACAAGTTGCGTGGGAATCGAACTGGCGTACAACCTCTGGCAGTCCAAGGACCAAGCTACTGTGCCAACGAGGTGGTCAGATGTACGGTTTGAAGTGAAAAATATTCTAATTGAATTCTGCCTGCAATTTCCCTGCCTGACATAACAGTTAGAAATTATTGCAGACAAATTATTGCGCTGGCGAATGTTGCTAACCCCAAAAAATAATTACCATTCCGCGGTAGTAATAAAATCATAAATTCGAGCATAATTATCGCAGTTTCCGGTAAAATTTCAGAAAGTACCGGCAATTTCCGGTAATTTAACAACCGTTACGAACGGCAGAACCGGTTAGGTGTACATTTTTTGCGAATTTTCTTTAGAGCGGTTATGGCGAAATTATTTTGATAGTATGTCTGGAGTATACTTCCAACTCTTCCCGTGGATGTCGTACAAGGCGACTAAGGAACTACATTATAAAACATCAATCAGGCCTCCCCAACCCGTCTGGCCAGCGCGGGGAGTGTAGGGCAAATCTCTGTCTCCGGCAGATGAGAGAGGGCTGTGTTCCTGCAGTGGAGACTAAAATAACCTGATGATGATACTCCAATTAGACTATAGTCCGCCCTTTCTACCTATTTCTGATACCAGCTAAGGGAGTCTCGGAATTGCGACACATTGAACATAAGCGTCACAGGTATCACGTGACATTCTTAAGACTATTTTTCTGCCCTGTGAAGTGTAAAAAAGGATTTATCATTAGCCGAAATACGTTTACCACTGAACACAAGCCTCCCCAATAGAACTACTTTTGGTGGGCTGGCCACAACGATCTCTATGTACTACTAGATGGATCGTTCCAAACAATCGCTCGGTTCCACGCAAGTAGCCACAACTCTTTCACATTCACTTTGAAACTTGTGCAGTTTCTACTCAAAACATTTAATTATTTACTAAATATTGACATAATTTAACCGTAGCGTCAATATTTAGTAATAATTAAATGTTCTACGTAGTAACTGCACAAGTTTCATTGTGAATGTGAAAGAGTTGTGTCTACTTGCGTGGAACAGAGCGATTGTTTGGAACGCTCCATCTAGTAGTACATAGAGATTGTTGGCTGGCCATTGTAAGATCTACCATAATCACCACGCTCGGCAGGCGGATTGGTGATCGCAGTAATGATCTTAATATACACAGGAGAACGCTGCCCATCCCTGGTGCAAGCCCTTAGTCGCCTTGACGACATCCACGGGAAGATCTGGGGTGGCCCCCATTCTAAAAATTGCACCTGACAGACGTCAGTGAGACTTCGCTGTAAGGATATATTGTAGGGAACCCTAAAAACATCAAATATTGTGTATTGATCACACACGCACTTTATTTATCGTCACAAATGAAGCAATATAGTTGCGGGGGAGGAAAACCTGAAACCGTTTGACGGAGTCACGATATAAGCAGTACATATAGTACCAAGTATCGGGAACTAGAGTTTTGCCGAGGTTTCGGTTTCGATCTAAAGATTATCCGACAGAAAGTATCGTTTGTTATAACTTTTTTTATTATATCATCATCATGTCAACCCTTAGACGTAAACTGCTGGATATAAGACATTCCCAATAAACGCCACCACACCCCGGTCCTCCGCCCCCGCGTGCAGCCGCTTCCGGCCACATTCTTGAGCTCGTCGTTCCACCTGGCGGCGAGTAGTCCTACCCTGAGCGTGCCAATCTTCGGTCTCTACTTCAGAACTGGTTAATACTCGTATTTTAAGTATATTTATACTCTGTTAGGTACAACCAACGATCTCTATGTACTACTAGATGGAGCGTTCCAAACAATCGCTCTGTTCCACGCGGAGCCTCAACTCGGTTACATTCACAATGAAACTTGTGCAGTTACTACGCAGAACATTTAATTATTACTAAAATTGACGCTACGGGAAAGTAGCGTCAATATTTAATAAACAATTAAATGTTTTGCGTAGTAACTGCACAAGTTTCAAAGTAAATGTGAACGAGTTGCGACCGCAGTTGCGTGGAAAAGAGCGATTGTTAGGAACGCTCCATCTAGTAGTACATAGAGATCGTTGGGTACAACATACATATTTTCCATAGCTTGTAAGTCCCACGGGTCTTATGTCTATAATTATTATTATTATTAAAAGTTAATCTTTGCAAGAAAGCCTATTATAAGTTAGATGACTACTTAAATGATAAAAGTCCATGGAGTGCTTGATGGCTCAGCATAGGTAGACTTAATGATTGTAATGAATAAGATAAATCAAAGGTAGGGCCCTGTGCCGTTGGGTTTGTTGCCACTTCTTCCCCTCGGTTATACAGGTGGAAGTGGAGTAGTTTTAGGCAGAATTTGACGTCAAAAAGAGAATAATGTATTCCAATTTTGAAAATAAATATTTTGATTTTGATTTTTGATTTATGGTTATAAAATGAGAAAAAATAATGCAAAGGTTTCCGATCCACTTGGCGACTAGTGTTAAAAATGGGATAGACCTGTACTATAAACACCAGCTAAACAATATGGTATCATAAGATGAGAAAGCGATCTAAAAAAACTGACAATATATTTTTTTAAATTCATACATAACTCTTTACTGACAATAAACACGTCTAATTATTTATTTATTTATTTTATTTTAAGAAAACTTACAGCTATTTTAAATAAGTACATTACACATATAGCAAAAAATAAACCATTAAAAGACAGACAAATTGTTAGACAGACGTCCTATAACTAAGAGGGTACTAATTAATCATCGTCTACTGACAGACTCTACAAACATTTTAGAATTTCTTCTTCGGCATATTATTGTGTCGACTTTTGATTATCTTTTTTGATACATCAACATACATAATGCTCACGGCTTGGTCCCAGAGGGGTAGGCAGAGATAATGGATTGATGCAACAAAATACATACAAACACCCAGAAACAATTTAAAACTAGAATTTAATTCCATTCGTCTAAGTGGGAGAACGTTGCTGCTCGTCCCTTAGACGCCTTGACGACATCCACGGGAAGACTGGGGGTGGCTCTATTCTAAGCCGGGAACCACACTGTGAGATGTATTACAACTGTATTTTAAATGTAAACGCTTTGAAAGGTAACTCTTCGGATCAATTCAATTCAATGGCTGTACATTGCACGATAGATGTCAGTCTTCTCAGTTGATAGATATATTTAATTTAGTTAATTTAATTAAATTAATTTAATTTCTTCATCAAATTTGGCACTAAATGCATTATACTTGTCCTTTCGGTTACTCTAAGGTCGTCCTTGATAGTGTATTTAACGAAAAAAAATACTAGAAAACTTCGGCCGAATTTTCGGTTTTGGTCGCAAGAAAAAATAACCTTCCGTTCCAACACTAGTCGACACATTGTCCCGAAAACGAATGGCGGGAGAACGGCGGCATGTAGTGACTGAGCGAGATTCCATTATACGTGCTGATTCGATGCTGTACAGGATGTGAGGTAAAACGTTTTCCGCACTTTTATAACTCTCTTTAGCAGCTGGAGACTTCCACGGTTGGACCTTGGTCTTCCGAATACCTTTTCAACACCTTTATTAACTTCAAGCGTAAGCTGCTTAGAATGGGGCCACCCCAAATTTACCTGTGGATATCGTTGAGGCGACTAATTATATTCCTTATTGCACATAATTTTTTTACAAAAAAAAGGGCATAACATAAAAGTGTACAAAGGTGGACTTATCTCTATTAGAGATCTCTTCCAGCCAACCTTCACTGTGGGAAAAGCTAAAACAAGTGGTAGGTAGGCGACTAAGGCCTTTTGCATATTAGAAAAAAATTTCTTGTGTCTTATGAAAAATGTCTTATAAGAAGTCCAGTCGCATTGGTTGTTATATGAGACCATACACATTACAAGACACTTTTTCTTACGTCAGATCAGACACGCGCCTAGAATTTTTTTCTTGTCTGGTGTCCTTGTGTCTTATAATGTGCAAAAGGCCTGTGTGTGTTCTCCTGTGTAGATTAAGATTACTGCGATCGCCAAATCCAGCCAAGCGTAGTGACTATGGCAAATCCCCCAATGGACAGCCCACCAAATGAGGCATTTTATTGGTGAGGCTTGTGTTCAGCAGTGGACGTATATAGGCTGATGATGATGAAGCGGCCGGATGACAATAGGCGAAGGTTACAGTGGACAGTCTAATAATGAATTCACCTTTTTTTACAGACTAGTCGGTTGTGTACTCGCCTCACGTTCATGAGGTCCTGGTACAAACCCGGCCCGTACCGATGAGTTTTTCTGAACTCAAGTACGGTGTATCTATAATACCACAGGCCTTTCGGTGAAGGAAAACATCGTAAACCTGCATATGATAAAAAAGAAATTCTGAGGCGTATGTGAAGTCCACCAAATTGGCTTGGGACGCCGTTGGTGGACAAAGGTTTGGGACGAAAGATCAAGAATGGTCGTAGTATCGCCAGGTCTTCTTGGCGCCCTCAGATATCTGCAAATTTATAGGAATCCTTCAAACCATATAATCTTTTTGACCGTCTGTCTGTCTGTTCAGCGGATAACTCGATAAGTCGATATACATAGTCATATTTTTATTGATAACTTTTGTTAGCTCGGTCATTCAGGTTTCTAGTTCATACATTAATTTAAAAAATAAAACAAATCAATTGATAAATAAATATATATCAAAATAAGTTAATATATATATGAATAAGAATGTCTGATATAATAAAATTTCATTGAATACTACTGGACCTATGGAGCTTTAAAAACAAGAAATTCATTTATTCTATCATAATAAATGAATTTCTTGTTTTTGAAAGAAAGAAGCAATATAAAGAAAAAAGTATTTTTTTTAATTTATTTATTAGATTACCACCAGAGTGTACATCAATTGTTGCCTGGGGGAAACTTACAATTGTACATTGGCCAGATGCCACCACAATTATAGGCAACGACTGCATGCCTAGTTTGTGTTAGGTTAATTATATTATATGGTTATAGATACTAGTCTATATTGCACTTACCTATATATAAGTTAAATTAAAATTAGGATTTTTAAAATTATACAAATGGTTGAGCTTATTTCAGAAGAAATTTCTTTCACCCAAGCTGCGGTGAAGATGTGTGATTAAAGATAGGCAGTAGTCGCGTGTGTGCCGTGTGGTTTCCGGTAGATTAGAATAGGACCACTCCAACTCTTCCCGTGGATGTCGTACAAGGCGACTAAGGGAATACATTATAAAACGTCAATCAGGCCTCCCCAACCCGTCTGGCCAGCGCAGGGAGTGTAGGCCAAATCCTCTGTCTGTCTCCGGCAGATGAGAGAGGGTTGTGCTCCTGCAGTGGAGACAAAAATAACCTGATGATGAGTCGCGTGTACTATATATTAAATAATCATACTTCATGAACAATAAACCTAGAGAATAATATATTCTAAAATTTAACGGAAAAATTGTGGAAATTCTTTAAAAGCTCTATTCACAAAATACCCAAATTCCAGATGTAGGTACACAGGAGAAAATTTGCCAACCTATCTCCATCTGTAGTATTGGAGGTGGCAGACAACAGCGGAGCATCTCTATTTTTGAGGACTCAACGTCCAGAATATGTGGGGCATCCACTCGTACAGTTGAGTGGATAAATGTTACAGAGTGTTTAGAAGTGGCTGTGGTGTCGAAAACTTTGTACATGGAACCTTCGAAAATGTACACGTTTTCCTCATAGAATTGTCTCTTATTTTATTGATAAGTACTTATATCATGACAATATACGACATTATAAAACAACAATCAGGCCTCCCCGACCCGTCTGGCCAGCGCGAGGAGTGTAGGCCAAATCCTCCGTCTGTCTCCGGAAGATGAGAGAGGGTTGTGCTCCTGCAGTGGAGACAAAAATAACCTGATGATGAATCTACGAATAGTAACGAATAGTTGAAACAGCGGAGTCTAAAAATTAAAAGTACATACATACACAACGCTCACGCTTTGATCCCAGAGGGGGAGGCAGAGACGGATTATCGCCACTCTGCGCATTCCTGACAAACGTCGCAGGGCGACTTTCCTTCGCCCGCTTCTCGCCCCGTGATACCACTCGATACTAAAAGTACGATTTAGATATTTCGAAAATTAGTATTTTTGTATCCATCTACAATAATAACATACAAGGACAAACATTTACAGGTATACCACACAAAGCAAAACTTACAATACAATACACTTTATTGCATAAAGAAATACAAGTTACACGTTATAAAAGTAACAAGTAGTACAATTTAGGCGGTCTTATCGCTTTAGGCGATTTCTTCCAGACAACCTTTAAACTTAACAAAGTTATTTGTGTGAATGGAAGACGATCTTTTTTATTATTGTTTATTAGGTATACAAAACAGACTACAATCATAATAGTAAGGTATATCAATTATTAATGCTTTGATTATGGACGGTGACCCAAACTAAATTGGTTTTTACAAATTAAAAAATACATTAAAAAATATTATTTATTTAATACTCTTAAACTAATTGTCTACGCATTGTCTACGGCATGGAACGGAGCGCAACGACGGTGGCGCCCTCACACGTCAAAAGCTAGCTTCAGCTAGCTGTCATTCAAATCAACTCCATGAAAGTCATCACATGTACTAATAATTTACTAAACTTGACAATTGTATAGTATGAAGACAGAATATCACTGCGAATAGAGTAAGAACTATTAAGTCTATAAAAATATCACTGTAGTTATATAGATCTCTGGAGTTTAGGCAAAAATGCCAAAAACTAGTTTTTACTGATGTCATGAAATAAAGTTTTATTGGAACGTTACTTACTAGGCTCCTTTCAAGCTCTGTTCAAAGGAAAAGCGTAACGAGAAAATGTAACAAAAATAAAAATAAAAAAAATCCACTTTTTCCTCCGACTGTACGATGTACGGTGAAAATTCGCTGCTTACCCAGGCGTGACTTTTAATCTCGAATATTGCGATGGGCGACAATTTGAAACCGACGCTATCTGCGTCTCTTTCACTCCCGTCACAGATATATATATCCGTCCCTGTCGGCTGTCAGGTCTCGTGATTCTGCCCTGTGAAGTGTAAACAAGGATTTTTTCAAAAAATCTGCCTAAAGAATTATCATCAGCCGAAATACGTCCGTGTGGTTTCCGGTAGAGTAGAATAGGACCACTCCAACTCTTCCCGTGGATGTCGTACAAGGCGACTGAGGGAATACATTATAAAACATCAATCAAGCCTCCCCAACCCGTCTGGCCAGCGCGGGGAGTGTAGGCCGAATCCTCCGTCTGTCTCCGGCAGATGAGAGAGGGTTGTGCTCCTGCAGTGGAGACCAAAATAACCTGATGATGATGATGAAACCAGTTCGTTTTTTGAGTTTTTGAACAAACGAGTACAGTCTACCAACCCAGATACGAGTATATCCATTTTTTTCTACACTTGCGTATAGAAAAAATTAATCTGGGGCGGTAGACTGTTTTCAGATTTTTCTTCATAATGTACTTAAAAGTCAATTCGTGATACAGCTATTGAAGCTTCATCATCATCATCATCAGCCTAAATACGTCCACTGCTGGACATAGGCCTCCCCAATATAATGACACCAGGCAGGCAGGCATATTGGTGGTCGCAATAATGATCTTAATATACACAGGAGAACGCTGCTGCCTGTCCCTGGTGCAATCCCTTAGTCGCTTTGATGATACCCACAGGAAGATCGGCCCTTTCTAAGCCGGGAACAACACGGCATACCGCTATAAATGTTAAAATAAGGAGACGTTATAGGAACAAACAAACAAACACTGGTGTATTAAATAAAAATGAATCTGTACTAATGTCGTATTCATTCCAGATTAATAGTCCTATGAAAACAAACGCATTTGCGTCTCGAAAACAAAATACACAATAGATGGTGTTCCTAAGTGGACCGCAAAGTTTACTTGGTAATACAAACCTATTTTTGCTGCTGGTGACCCTTTCATGTATATGTTACCGAGACGTAAATAGCGTTGGTTTTCATAGGACTATTAATCTGGAATGAAATATAGTACATTTCTTTATTAAAATTTGATACTGAACGCATTATACTTGACCTTTCGGTTACTCTAAGGTTGACTGGAAGAGATCCCTAAGTGGGATAAGTCCGCCTTTGTACACAGTTTAATTCCTATTTTATTATTCTTGTTGTTGTGATTTTTGGTACAATAAAGCGTTTACATACATACATACATACATAATCTGTGCCTACTTTAATTACTCCTTTCGTTACAAAATAATAGTTATTTCACCAACTCTGTTGCATGATACTAAATCGTTAAATCCAACGTTATAACGCAGCGTGAAAAAACCGCTCCAAATCGATTCTAGACCTTTTAAATTTCTATTTCTCGTCGTGTCGAATCTTTATTCGTCATCAATTTAGTTTAACTGTCGGGTTAGTAGACGCGTGCCGATGGTTATTCTACTCGATGCAGTCTATGGGTTAGCGCAGACCTATTTTCTTTGACAATTAATACATAATGCTCACGCCTTGGTCCCAGGGAGGTAGGCAGAGACAGTGTCGCCACTTTGCGCGATCCTGAGACACCTCACTAGCCTCACTCACATTCATCAACCTTTTCATGCACCTCCTTATATTCTTCTCACTGCGGACCCCAGCCTTGTTGAGGACGTTACTAATTTGATCCTTGAACGTCCTCCTAGGACGACCTCTAGCTGTAGTTCCTTCCACATTCGCACTGCATATTTCTTTTGTCACTCTTCTTTCACTCATACGCTCTAAATGTCCAAACCAACGCAACATACCCTTCTCTACCTTCGTTACTACATCTTCTTTCAAACCACACTTCTCACTGCATTCCTCACTCTGTCACATAACATCATTTTTCAAAATTAATTTTCTTTAAAAAGCTTTGAAAAGATTAGGTTTATTTATTTCATCGCGAAGTTTCATCATTATCATCATCATCAGCCTGTAAGAGCCCACTGCTGGACATAGGCCTCTCCCAAGGCGTGTCGCTGAACCCGATCCTCGGTTCTTCTCATCCAGTCTCTGCCAGCCGCTCTACGCAAATCGTCGCTCCATCTAGCCAGGGGGCGTCCCACACTATGCTTGCCCAGTCGCGGTCTCCACTCGAGAACTCGTTTACCTCAACGATTATCGGTTCTCCGACAGATGTGACCAGCCCACTGCCACTTCAACTTCGCGAAGTTTACGATTTTATGTATTAGATTGTCCAGCTGTCCCAAAAAACTATAGTTTACAAAATCGCCAACAATGTCTCGTTTAGAAGTTTTACCGTGACGTCACGTTAACTTAATTCTAACTTACTTATTAATTGAGTTACGACTTGTATCTCACCGAGTGCGATATGCCGCTTAGGTACGCAACGGAGCGAGAAACAGCAGATACTTAAAAACAACTTAATTAACCACTACTTAAAGATAATATCTAGTTTGAACGTAAATGATAGTTGGTGTGAAATAGGGAGTGAATATGTGATATTAGAGTATGCGGGGCAGCGTGACGTAGAGTTGGCATTAAAGAAATACGTTCTAGTCAACGATCTCTATGTACTACTAGATGGAGCGTTCCAAACAATCGCTGTGTTCCACGCAAGTAGACACAACTCTTTCACATTCACAATGAAACTTGTGCAGTTCCTACGCAGAACATTTAATTATTACTAAATATTGACGCTACGGTTAAATAATGTCAATATTTAGTAAATAATTAAATGTTCTGCGTAGTAACTGCACAAGTTTCATTGTGAATGTAAAAGAGTTGTGGCTACTTGCGTGGAACAGAGCGATTGTTTGGAACGCTCCATCTTGTAGTACATAGAGATCGTTAGTTCTAGTAGTTTGCTATGTGTGATGAAGCCAAGAGGTAATTTTTTTAGTATATTTTGACCGCCTCGTTGGCCTAGTGGTTGGTAATTGGACTCGGGCACCAGAGGTCCTGGGTTCGATTCCCATGATCAAGTCACTGACCACTTTGTACAATTTGTATCATTTTTTTAACTCCCATTCATTCATGTCAGCCCCTAGACGTCCACTGTTGGACATAGGTCTTCCCCAGTGAACGCCACCACACCCGGTCCTCCGCCCTCCCATCCAGCCGCTACCGGCCACCTTCTTCAGGTCTTCGGTCCACCCCATTAACTCCCATAGCACAGGAAAAATCCTAATTTGTGATTAGATAATTATATATATATTTCGTTCCAAACCAACTCTGACACGAAAACCAACGCTATTTGCGTCTCAGTAACATATACATGATAGGTTCACCAGCAGCAACAACAGGTTTGTATTACTACGTAAACTTTGCGCTCCACTTAGGAACACCATCTATTATTTATCTTGTTTTCGAGACGCAAATGCATTTGTTTTCATATGAATCTTGGTATGATATAATATATGTAACTAGCTGTTGCCCGCGACTTCGTTCGCGTGGACAACTTAACATCACAAATTATGATGTATTTTCCGTAGGAATGGGGCGTGTTTTCGGGAGGTTGCGGGTTCGAATCCCGCTAGGGGCAAATGTTCGTATGATGAATATGAATGTTTGTACCCAAGTCTTGGATTTTTATATATTTATTTAAGTATGTCTATCCGTTATCTAGTAACCATACCACAGGCTCTGCCTTGTTTGGGACTGGATAATTGACGTGAATGTCTAACAAATTAAAAAATAATAATTAATTTTAACCTATATGTGTGCCAAGTTACATCACGATCCGTCCAGTGGTTGAAGCGTGATTGAGTAACAAACATCCAAACATCCAAATATCCAAACATCCAAACTTTCGCATTTATAATCTTAGTAGGATTCTCTGACTATACAGTTAGTTATTATTATTCGTAAGTTATTTCATTTCTTAGTACATTCGGGGTCAGTGTCCTTTTATGCAGATATAGTTGATACGTACCATTGCTTCTAACTGAGGTTGATATTTGTTGATATGCTTATACATCGCTGGTATAACAGCACTCTTTCTTCTTCAGTAAAGACAGTTGTCAAAAGCCAGCGCTGGCAACGTGTAAATTCCCCATTATATTAACTGTTTTAAACTAAAACTTTATTTAAACTAATTAAACAAGTCCCAAATGCTTTTACGCTGTTCTGTCGGCGCGTGTTTACACAGTTTAGAGTTTAAAGAGTTACATTTTGACAATTGTGTACAGTTTATTATCTCAAAAGGTCCCTTGTGCGGAATTATATACACAGTAAATATGTGTATATGTGTGTGTATGTTTATCATTTAAATAAAGCACGTACTGGGCCCGATTCTTAAGGCACACATTTAAAATTTGCCAGCGCTAAAATTGGTTTCGTCTTTATCTTCATAATACTGTGTGACGAGGATAGCAACAGCTTTAGTGCTGTCAAATTTTAACGTTGTGCCTTCAGAATCGAGCCCACTAATATCCTATCCTACTAATATTATAAATGCGAAAGTTTGGATATTTGGATGTTTGTTACTCAATCACGCTTCAACCACTGGACGGATCGGGATGAAACTTGGCACACATATAGGTTAGGTCCTGTAATAGGACACAGGATAGTTTTTTAAATGCATAATAATTTGTAATGTTAAGTTGTCCACGCGGACGAAGTCGCGGGCAACAGCTAGTACTAAATATGACTACATAAAGACGCGACACTCATCTCCCCCCGACAATTTAACGTCGCCCGCAACAATAGAGCACGGCTGGTAGTATGCTAAGATCTCAAAAATGACGGTATAACCGATAGAAGTCGCTAGGAAATAAATTCCAGTATACATTGATGGGGCAGTCAGCGCGGCTGTGCTAATTTCAAAAATCCGATTCGAACCATTCTTTTATCGTTGGAACGTTGATTTGCTCGAGTTTGACCGTTAAAATTAATACGCTTCTATCTAAGTTTTTTATCTGTTCGTCGGCTGGATAACTCCAATACTACTGGACTGATATTGGCCGAGTAGACCCTGCCAATACCAGTCCGAAGGAAATTAATGGATTGCGCCAGAGACGGGCAGCGTTCTCCTGTGTACATTACGATCATTACTGCAAACAAACCCGCCTGCCAAGCGTAATGATTATGTCAAACTCCCCAATGGACTGCCCACCAAAAGTGTCATTCTATTGGGTAGGCTTATGTTCAGCAGTAGACGTATCGAGGTTGATGATTAGATGACACTTTGCTGACTTTTTACCTCTGGAATATACCACTGCTGGACATAGGCCTTCCCCAATGAACGCCACCATACCCGGTCCTCCGCCCTCTGCATCCAGCCGCTTCCGGCCACCCTGCGCGTGCCGGCCCGCGGTCTCCACTCCAAACCTCGTCTGTCCTACGGCCGTCGGTTCTACGACAGATGTGGCTCGCTGCCACTTCAGCTTACAAATCCTTTCAGCTATATCGGTCACCTTCGTTCTTCGTCAAATCTCTTCATTACAAGACATATCCTTCAAACAAACCCCTAGCATAGCCCTCTCTATAGTTCGCTGAGCGACCTGAAACTTGTGGAAAAGTCGACTCCTCGTAGTCAAATATAAACAACTAGCTGTGCCCGCGGCTCCGCTCGCTTGGACTACGGAATCCGCTCCCCTTCCCACGCCCACTCCCACTCCCGCTCCAAGTAGATATTGATATGTTCTTTTATATTGTAGATTTTTTTTTGTTCTATCATCAATAGATTCCGCAGCGCATGCGATGAAACACATTTTATAGCAAATTTTTTAACACCTTGGGTTACATTATTGAAGATTTAGTAGGGATCCCTAATTTTTTATAGTAATAAGTATAGCCTATGTTACTCAGGGATAAAGTAGCATTCAAATGGTGAAAGAATTGTTGAAATCGGTCCAGTAGTTTTTGAGTTTATTCGTTACAAACATACAAATCTTTTCTCTTTATAGTGTCGAAGATATCACAGTTCTCAGACTAGTGTTTTCAATAAATACGTAGGTATTTCCCTATAACAAGGGTACAATAGGAGAAACCCAACCCCCTCTAATCCCTTGGGAGTAAACAGTCCCATAAAATACCTAGTGTACAAACGAAATTATAATAACAATGCCAGAAACACAATGGAACAGAAACTTTGCTGGATCTGATAAATATTTCTGTCTATGGAGTAATTTATTGAAAGAACAGCTCTAGAGATATATTCTAATAAGTGCTATCATCATCATGTCAGCCCTTAGACGTCCACTGCTGGACATAGGCCTTCCCCAACACCCGGTCCTCCGCATCCAGCCGCTACCGGCCACCTTCTTCAGGTCGTCGGTCCACCTGGCGGCGGGGCGTCCCACCCTGCGCGTGCCAATCCACGGTCTGCACTCCAGAACTCGTCTGCCCCAACGGCCGTCGGTTCTGCGACTGATGTGGCCCACCAACTGCCACTTCAACTTGCTAATCCTTTCGGCTATGTCAGTCACCTTCGTTCTCCGTCGGATAAGTGTTATAGTTTTTTAATATCCATCTAAACTAAAATCCTTTTTGTAAGTCTGTTTGTCAAACAATACGTTTGTAACGACAACTAAGAAAGATGGAAAGTTTACGACAACTTTGTAAGAAAGCCTATTATAAAATAGACGATTGTTTGAATGACAAAGATGCCTGGTACTAATGTTGTTCCAGCTTCGCACAATCTATATTAATTGTATGCAAACTTGATTTTAAAAGATGTGTTGCGTTAAGTTTGTTGCGCCGTTTCTTCTTCACAGCGCTAACACCTAGGAAGCGGTAGTCGATAAAAAAATGACGTGTATAAATGTACCAATTGTGTAATTTTTTGTTGGGCTGCTGCACTTGGTGTGCGAACATAGTCGATCAAGGGAGGAACAATATAAGTGCTTCTTTTTCTATCTTATAACGTTGATATCTCGGCGCCGTCCGACAGCGCGCTGGCGAAAAATACAGCTAGTTTATCGTTTAATAGGTCTATGGTGGAGGTATATCTAAGTTAGGTGGAATAACACGGCTATACCTCCACTATGGACCTATTGTAAAGCTTATGGCTGCGAATTCCGCCAGTGTGAATGTTTGAAACTTTGTGCCAGCGGGCGACGCCGCGGCGCGAGTTGACCGACGTAGTAATATTTAATACTAGCTGTAGCCCTCGACATGATCCGCTCCCGTCCCCATTACCAGCTCCCTATCCCACTTCATCTTCTTTTTCTTTCTATTGTAATACTTAAGTAATACATACGGTCGTCTACACGCCCAACTGATATAACCCACATGTTTTGCCAAAAATTTGACGAGAACACGTAAAAACTCCGTTTTTTAGCGGAGTACACGTCATGCCTTATCTCTGGAGATAAGTCGAGTGACACACAGCGAGACGTGACCGAAAAAATACGACTACGTCACATGAAAGAACCCGCCGAGGTTTTTTTACTCTGTATTATACGAAACTGTTGCCATTTTACGGTGAGCAAAAATGATGTCTTTATTTATACTTGCCGTCTGGTTTCCGGTAGAGTAGAATAGGACCACTCCAACTCTTCCCGTGGATGTCGTACAAGGCGACTGAGGGAATAATTACAAAACATCAATCAGGCCTCCCCAACCCGTCTGGCCAGCGCGGGGAGTGTAGGCCAAATCCTCCGTCTGTCTCCGGCAGATGAGAGAGGGTTGTGCTCCTGCATTGGAGACAAAAATAACCTGATGATGATGATGATTTATACTTTACTAGCTGTGCAAGTCGAAGCAGATACACAGACAGCAGTGCACATTATTTATAGTGAAAATAAATTATCAAAAATAATGTTCATTCATTCATAATGCTCAAGCCTTATTCCTACAGGGATAGGCAGAGACGATGTATCGCCACTTTGCGCAATCTGCTGTCGCAAAGTAGATTTCCTTCGCCCGCTTTTCGCCCCGTGATACCCCTTGACGTGATGTGTTGCGTAATTAGATATAACTATTTATAAAAATATGAAATACAATGATCCTCTATCAGATATCCTCGTTGAAGCCGTGGTAGCCGGTTGGTTGTGCACTCGCCTCACGTCCATGAGGTCCTGGTACAAACCCCGCCCGTACCAATGAGTTTTACGGAACTTAAGTACGGTTTATTTATAATACCACAGGCTTTTCGGTGAATGAAAACATCGTAAGGAAACCTGCATATGCCGAAGAAGAAATTCTGAGGCGTATGTGAAGTCCATCAAATCGGCTTGGGGCACCGTTGGTGGTCAGGGGTTTGACACAAAAGATCCTGAAGGGTCGAAGTGTCGCCAGGTCTTCCTGGCCCCCTGAGAAGATATTATGATAAGATAAGCTATCCGGAGGATTTGGCCTAAATTGACTCTAAATAAAACAAAATTGACGGAATCCGATTGATTATTTACTTGTTTCAATTCCCTGAAATGAGATGAGTAGAGAGAGACCCCTCCGGAGCATAATGTCAAAACACAAAATGTCTAGATTTTAGGGTTCCGCACATCATGCACTCCTTATAACTTGTTATGTGTGTGTGCGTAACGACGACAGCCGTACTACCAGCCGTGCTTTATTTTACGTTTGTGTGTGTGCATAACGGCGACAGCCCAGTTGTGAGTACTGCTAGGCGTGCTCTATTTTGCAGGCGACGTTACACGTGACGTTACGCGAGGCTCATACAAAATGTCGTCTTTTAATAAAAAGTTCATTTAAAACCGCGGTCCAGTCGCCCGTTCGCTGTCAACTTTGGCGAAACCTTTAAACGTTGTCCAGCGCAATATTATGTGTACCCACTGTTAACAGGGATGTATTGGATGACGTAATGGGGGTCATGGGGGGTATGTATGTATGTATGTATGTAAACGCTTTATTGTACCAAAAATAACAACAACAACAATAATAAAATAGGAATTAAACTGTGTACAAAGGCGGACTTATCCCACTTAGGGATCTCTTCCAGTCAACCATAGAGTAACCGAAAGGACAAGTATAATGCGTATAGTACCAAATTCGATAAAGTACATTACTTTTAATAAAGTAAAAAAATATATATTACATAAACATAAACGAACAATATATACATAGACGATACACGAATAAGTAAATGATTCAAATATCTATATATACATATGTTCATATATACTATACATTATATATCCCAATAAATACATATTAGTAGTTTATATACTGTAATATAAGTCAGCTCAAAGCTTCGGTATTGAACCCATAGTATTTTTTTAAGTTGTTTTTGGGGGTCACTATACAGACCATTTTATTTGCAAAGAGTCATCAGGACGTACTCGTATCTAGTCAATTCGTTTTTGATAATAGTTTGTTGCGCCGTTTCTTCTTCACAGCACTAACACCTAGGAAGCCGTGGATGATAAAAAAATTACGCGTATAAATGTACCAAGTTTACAGCTAACGACAAAAAAAAACGTGTGGGGAACCATTTCGGTGTCGTCAAAGCGATTCACCAGAGACGGGCAGTAGCATGCTCCTGTATGATAATTACTGTGATCACCAATCCGTCTGTCAAGCGTGGTAATTCCCAAATCCCCCAATAGACAGCCTGTGGTGAATTGTATAAATATAGCGAGCCCCCGTGTTGGTGACGGCTGCACTACATCAATGCCTAGAAAATAAGTTAATATTTTAATAAATAAATAGTATATAGCGAGAGTGTATGGTAAAAAGACATGTACTTACGTTCAATGCGCGCGCGCCGCTGCCGCCCCACCTGGCGGCCGCGGGGCGCACAACATCAAGCGCACGCGCACATCAGTCTGCCGCTAGCTACCTCCGCGATCCGCACGACACGTTTACTTACCATACGCCATCGCTATTGAGTTTTTTATTTACTATCACGCCAACCAGCACATCGTTTACACCCCGCTTCCCGCACTCCGCGTGGTGACGCCGAGGCGGGTGGTTGTATCGCATACGCAGGCAATACTTGTGTTTTATTACATCCACTTACTCCTATTACCGGAGGTTCGACAGCACACAGCCCATCAAAGTGGCATTCTTTTCAGCCGTGAACATATTTAGGCTGATGGTGACACCGTTTATACATACATATACCTTGAGCAACGTTATATTTTGTACAAACGCCAAACATTGCAGTTTTTGGGTTATTTTCTGCGTCACTATTCATCACACGTCAAGATATTATGTACTCAATTACGCCCCCCCCTCCCCCTCCCCCCTCGCTCTTAATGCTTTGTGTCACACTCTGTAAGATTGCCTGAAAGAGATATCTTTTACAGATAAGCTCGCCTTTGTACGCAACATTTGTAACTGTATTAAAATTGTGTAATAAATACATACATACCAATATATATTCTTTATTGCACATAAATTTTACAACAAAAAAAAGGGCATAACATAAAAGTGTACAAAGGTGGACTTATCTCTATAAGAGATCTCTTCCAGCCAACCTTCACTGTGGGAAAAGCTAAAACAAGCGGTAGGTCAAAAGCATAAAAATAAAATGTGCATGGATATTGAAATTTTATAATAAAATATTGTACTGTACATAGAATAAATGAGTAGGTATAGCTATTGATATATACTAATATAAGTTACTAAGTAAGGTACATACATAATAATATATATAACATAATAATATATAACAACATAATTACAACTATACATATTATATACATAAATACATCCAAAATATACAAATACCAATCCTCTTCTCCAACATGCCGTTTATTCATTTTAGACCTATACTAGTAGGTCATTTTAATTTCATGTCGTTTATACCACAAGGACCTTTTACTACATTGTCCTACTTCTACGGACCGGTTTTGTGACCCTGACCCCCCGTTTCCCCTGAATCCGTCCCTTAGCCGTACGTGACCTTTTACATAACGCGTAATTAATGCTGACTGTACAGGGCCGGCGACAGTCAGTAAATGAGCTACAATTTAACAAGGGTGGCGCTGCCTATAAATTAGCCATCCTTTCTGGTTGGTCGAAGTCACGAGCTGAGTACGGGTTGATGCAAAATACTTGTAGCAAATAATTAATTACATTTTCTCGACAACTTCACGACTTTGAATGACAAATTTCTGGGTTACACAGAATAGACCTAATCAAAAATCTTAGTAGTTTAGGTATTTAGTTATTATGTACTCAATTACGCACTTGTTGCCCCTCCCCCCCCCTCCCTCGCTCTTAGTGCTTTGTCTCACACCCTGTAAAATTGTCTGAAAGAGATCTCTTTTACAGATAAGCTCGCCTTTGTACGCAACATTTGTAACTGTATTAGTTTTAAAATTGTGTAATAAATATACACAATGGTCACGCCCCGGTCCCAGAGGGGTAGGCTGAGACGATGTATCGCCACTTTGCGCAATGTAATAATGCAAAGTGCCTTTCCTTCATACGCTTTTCGCTCCGTGATATAAATAATAACAACAATAATATAGAACAACATATGAAAGAAAAGTACTTTAATATTTAATACAGTAAAGTTTAATCAAATGATATATGAGTATTATTATTGCATTTAGAGATTTTTAAAAAGTCGTCTGAGCGGGCAATGGATAGACACAAATGTGTAAACAAATCACTTTGTATTTTTATATCACATTTCTATAATGAACATAACATACATACATAATGCTCACGCCTTGATCTCAGACGGGTAGGCAGATACGATCTATCACACCTCTAGCTTCACTCACATCCATCAACCTTTTCATCCCCATTGCGGACCCCAGCCTTGTTGAGGGCGTCATCAATTTGATTCTGACTGTATTTCCTATGATATCGAAACTTACAGTCACTCGCTGCTAGCTCATCACTTAGGGTGTAATATTAGTTATTTTAATTATATGTAATTTGACACGATTGTACCCAATGACATGGGTGAGGGTGTATTGGCAAATACCCAGTAAACACTGTTGTTTAGTTTGTGATACCCTGTTTCATCATCATCATCATCATCAGGTTATTTTTGTCTCCACTGCAGGAGCACAACCCTCTCTCATCTGCCGGAGACAGACGGAGGATTTGAACTACACTCCCCGCGCTGGCCAGACGGGTTGGGGAGGCCTGATTGATGTTTTATAATGTGTTCCCTTAGTCGCCTTGTACGACATCCACAGGATTGGAGTGGTCCTATTCTACTCTACCGGAAACCACACGGCAAACAAAGCTACATACTTACTCATACTTACTCAAAATTTAGTATAATGTCCAATAACGTATATGTTCAACTGTATAATATTTTGAATAATTTTTTTGTAACTTTGTTTGTACCTTTTGATTGCCATTTGAATATCGTTGTACTAAATAATCATCAGCCTGCTAGAGTCCACTGCTGGACATAGGCCTATCAAGGCACTGACTCCGATACTCGGTTCGGAAAATGCCCTAAGGCATAAAAATCTTTTCTAGAATTCCGAACTAGACCCTGGATTGAACCTTATTGATATCAAATTAATATTTAATTTCTAATCTTTTTTATTTAATCTTTTCAGGTAAGTGTTCTTCATCTACATGCTTCAGTAGGTATGGTACCTACTTGTGGGTAAGTCTCTCAACCTTAAGAGAAAACTGTTATGTTTAACGACGAATGTTTAATATTAAAAAACAACTTTGTAAGGAAGCCTATTATAAAATAAACGATTATTTGAATGACAAAGATGCCTGGTACTAATGTTAATCCAGCTTCGCAAAATCTTTATTATTTGTATGCAAACTTGATTTTTAAAAGATGTGTTGCGTGAAGTTTGTTGCGCCGTTTCTTCTTCACAGCGCTAACACCTAGGAAGCGGTAGTCGATAAAAAAAATGACGTGTATAAATGTACCAAGTGTACTCATATGCATTAAATGATTTTGACTTTGACTTTGACGTGTGGGCAAATCTCCATATTCGGTGTGTCGGGCTTTCAGCGAATAGAACGTAATGAACTTGTACTTTAAGTAAACCAAGTTTTGTTAGGTTGTGACGCGGGCCATCTCCAGCACAAAAGTGATCAGCTGAGACCGCCCGGTCAACCAAAACAACTCTGTCCACGTGCGCGAAGCAAGGGCCAATCACAATTAAGTATTGTGAAGTTATCCAATCGTGAGTAAGTAATATGCCAACCAAGCTAATTGAGGCCTTCAAGGATAACTCAGTGTTGTTACACTAAAATAAAATCTCTATGGTTGCAATTTGACAGATTGGTGTTGCTACATAAAATAGCGAGTAGTGTTGACTTGTGAATCGCGTAAATGAATGATTAATTCGATATGATGTCAACTAGCGCCACCAGGTTAACGAACATGTGTTTACTTGAAGGAAATTATGTTACGACTTAAACGGAGTTAATAATCGTATCGATACTTCTAACGTTAACTTAATTGTTATCTCCGACATATAAGTGTGATTTATGATAATATATATGTCGGCGAAATGATAAATGAGGAGCTGATTTGGAGGCACAGTGCGTGTTCGTCGCGCCGTTCGGCTTGGTTCGGCGATTGTCGGGAACACGCGCTGACGGAACGTCGGGTAGGACTGGCGCAGGCGTTACGCTGACGGATCGTCTGCCTTTTAAAATCGTTACTTGATGATGTAGTGTAATTTCATGTAGTGTCATTTAAGCCAGTAAACGTGTTAACTTTGTAACGGCGTTAAACTCAATTTGGGAGCCCACAGAAAGGCGGAACCAGGATCCTACGACATATATGTACAGTACAGTGGGTGACCAAGTTCATTCTAGTTTGAACTTTATCGTCATTGGTTAAGGGTGGGCTGGTTACATCATTGCTACCAACGATCTCTATATACTACTAGATGGAGCGTTCCAAACAATCGCTCTGTTCCACGCAAGGAACTGCAACTCTTTCACATTCACAATGAAACTTGTGCAGTTACTACTCAGAACATTTAATTATTTACTAAATATTGACATTATTTAACCGTAGCATCAATATTTAGTAATAATTAAACGTTCTATGTAGTAACTGCACAAGTTTCATTGTGAATGTGAAAGAGTTGTGTCTACTTGCGTGGAACAGAGCGATTGTTTGGAACGCTCCATCTAGTAGTACATAGAGATCGTTGATTGCTACTGATTAAATCATTTTGATTTAAATCATGAATTTTTTAAATAAAAATCAATGATTTAATCAAGTGTTTTTAATATACGTCTTAGATATAATTAAACATAAAACTTAAGAGTCTTAGAATAAGTAAATCACATATACCTAACTCCCTAAATCTGGATCTACTAAATTAGTATCATTGTTATAATCCCATCCTACTAATATTATAAATGCGAATGTTTGTATATTTGGATGTTTGTTACTCAATCACGCTTCAACCACTGGACGGATCGGGATGAAACTTGACACACATATAGGTTAGGTCCTGGAATAGGACATAAGATGGTTTTTATCCCGAAAAAACATCCCATTCCTACGGGAAATACATAATAATTTTTGATATCGAGTTGTCAACGCGGACGAAGTCGCCAGCAACAGCTAGTATTGAAATAAATAACTAATTCTTCAGCTAATTTAGTGTGAACAATGCCAAATGTAGAAAAAAATCTTTCAACTGAAGCTGAAGAGGCTATCGCCCCAAAATTGTTGCCTCACTATAGGGTAAAAATAACTATATCATACATAATGCTCACGCCTTGGTCCCAGAGGGGTAGGCAGAGGCGCAATCCAATGTTGCAAAGCGACTTTCCTTCCTCCCGCTTTTCGCTCCGTGATACCCCTTGACGGATATCACGGAGCGAAAAGCGGGCGAAGGACACCGTCTCTGTCTGCCTCCGTGTTGAGGTACTATATCATAATATTAAAATATCAAAAAAATCGTAATTAACTACGATACTATGCAAAAAAAAACATGATGTTTTCCAACTCTATATAAAAGCATCTTCTGGATCATCTACAAGGTGAGATTGAGGTCAAGCGTAAACCTATCCAGTACAGTGGTAATAAGGATCATTCAGCTCATTAGGCAGTTCCAGTACGTAGCGAAATCTCAGCTGAAAGCATGTAGCTCTTAATTATTTCCGTTCCTCACACTACGTGTAATTGCGCGGATCTGCGGCCCTCGCCCCGCTCGAGTGGGTGTCACCTGTCGGCGACGTGTTGGCATGTTCTATCACAGATTCACTGCCAACATATCTTATTGGGGATGTTGAGAAACGGACTGCATTTGGACTGCAATTTATTTGCTCACTAGCTGTTGCCCGCGACTTCGTCCGCGTGAATAACTTAACATCACAAATTATTATATAGATCCCGTAGGAATGAGATGTTTTTTCAGGATAAAAACTATCCTATGTCCTAATCTAGGACCTAACCTATATGTGTGTCAAGTTTCATCACGATCCGTCCAGTGGTTGAAGCGTGATTGACTAACAAACATCCAAACTTTCGCATTTATAATAGTAGTATGATAGTAGGATTAGATGCGGTTTTTAAGAAAAATATGTGGAATGAGGTTATGTGAGGAATTCAGTGATTCGTGAGAAGTGTGGTTTGAATGAAGATGTAGTAAGGAAGGTAGAGAAGGGTATGTTGCGTTGGTTTGGATGAAGATGTAGTAAGGAAGGTAGAGAAGGGTATGTTGCGTTGGTTTGGATGAAGATGTAGTAAGGAAGGTAGAGAAGGGTATGTTGCGTTGGTTTGGATGAAGATGTAGTAAGGAAGGTAGAGAAGGGTATGTTGCGTTGGTTTGGATGAAGATGTAGTAAGGAAGGTAGAGAAGGGTATGTTGCGTTGGTTTGGATGAAGATGTAGTAAGGAAGGTAGAGAAGGGTATGTTGCGTTGGTTTGGATGAAGATGTAGTAAGGAAGGTAGAGAAGGGTATGTTGCGTTGGTTTGGATGAAGATGTAGTAAGGAAGGTAGAGAAGGGTATGTTGCGTTGGTTTGGATGAAGATGTAGTAAGGAAGGTAGAGAAGGGTATGTTGCGTTGGTTTGGATGAAGATGTAGTAAGGAAGGTAGAGAAGGGTATGTTGCGTTGGTTTGGATGAAGATGTAGTAAGGAAGGTAGAGAAGGGTATGTTGCGTTGGTTTGGATGAAGATGTAGTAAGGAAGGTAGAGAAGGGTATGTTGCGTTGGTTTGGATGAAGATGTAGTAAGGAAGGTAGAGAAGGGTATGTTGCGTTGGTTTGGATGAAGATGTAGTAAGGAAGGTAGAGAAGGGTATGTTGCGTTGGTTTGGATGAAGATGTAGTAAGGAAGGTAGAGAAGGGTATGTTGCGTTGGTTTGGACATTTAGAGCGTATGAGTGAAAGAAGAGTGACAAAAGAGATTTACAGCGCGAATGTGGAAGGAACTGCAGCTAGAGGTCGTCCTAGGAGGACGTTCAAGGATGACATTGGTGACGTCCTCAGCAAGGCTGGGGTCCGCAGTGAAGAGAATAAAAGGAGATGCACGAGAAGGGTGATGGATATGAGTGAAGCTAGTGAGGTGTGTCAGGATCGCGCTAAGTGGCGATACATCGTCTCTGCCTACACCTCTGGAACCAAGGCGTGAGCATTATATATGTATAAAAACTATATATATAATTTTCGCATTTGATATGTGAACTGAGCGAACTCCGGGCACTATTAGCCTTACCGAGTCATGCGGGGCTCTGATGAGGTGGACCATTATTTCCCTAGCTAATCGTGGTACCTCAACAAGGCGGCGATGTTGTTCGCAACACATCACGTCAAGGGGTATCACGGGGCAAAAAGCGGGCGAAAGAAAGCCACTTTGCGACATTAGATTGCGCAAACTGGCGATACACCGTCTCTGCCTACCCCTCTGGGACCAAGGCGTGAGCATTATGTATGTAAATTTCATTCCAGATTAATAGTCCTATGAAAACAAACGCATTTGCGTCTCGAAAACAAAATACACAATAGATGGTGTTCCTAAGTGGACCGCAAAGTTTACTTGGTAATACAAACCTATTTTTGCTGCTGGTGACCCTTTCATGTATATGTTACCGAGACGTAAATAGCGTTGGTTTTCATAGGACTATTAATCTGGAATGAAATATATGTATGTGTCGGTTCGATTTCCGGCTTAGACAAGCAACTTTTTTTAAATCTATAAATGCATTATTTCATTGGTTAAAAAATAAAATCTCTTTTGAGTAAAATTTTGTTATGTTCAATACTTATATCTAACTAGCTTTAATTCACTTAACCCGCATATACCTATCAAAGCCATATACAGGGTGTATCCATCCTCTGATCGGATTAACTCGCCAATATATATACAAGGTTCGTTCAAATCCACGAAAATCTAATCAAATCGAATCCCTCCCCCGTGATTCCGTATAAATATTTTTTTGGCTTCACTAACTCGATTTACTTGAAAGTACTTTAAAAGTTAATTTGAAACTTACTGGGACGTAAAGTGGCACAACGACATCAAGTGATCTTCTAACCTCACCAAGAAGCTGCTATCATCATCATCAGGTTATTTTTGTCTCCAATGCAGGAGCACGACCCTCTGCCGGAGACAGACGGAGGATTTGGCCTACACTCCCCGCGCATGTTCTGCGTAGTAACTGCACAAGTTTCATTGTGAACAACGATCTCTATGTACTACTAGATAGAGCGTTCCAAACAATCGCTCTGTTCCACGCAAGTAGCCACAACTCTTTCACAATCACAATGAAACTTGTGCAGTTACTACGCAGAACATTTAATTATTTCTAAATATTGACGCTACGGTTATAATGTCAATATTTAGTAAATAATTAAATGTTCTGAGTAGTAACTGCACAAGTTTCATTGTGAATATGAAAGAGTTGTGGCTACTTGCGTGGAACAGAGTGATTGTTTGGAAAGCTCCATCTAGTAGTACATAGAGATCGTTGATTGTGAATGTAACCGACTTGCGGCTCTCGGAGCCGCAGTTGCGTGGAACAGAGCGATTGTTTGGAACGCTCAATTTAGTAGGACATAAAGATCGTTGTATACATACACGAGATAGTTTGTGTTTTTAGTTTTATAAACTGCGTTCTGTTTCAAATTGCTGTTTTTTGATAAATCTATAGCCACACACACATCTACTTGCTCCACATCTCTTATTGACGTAACAGATATACTTCGTGAGGCTGACATTTGGAACATTTGATGTCGTCACGCCCCCACACTCTCCTTCCCGGTAACAGATCCTTCTGTTTACCCTGCCTGTACATTTTCGTCACCGTCATAAATAACGTCATATGTAGAGCACGCCATGTCATTACCATGGCGTGACATGATGTCACATGACGTCACTGACAGTTAAGATTTATTGTCGCGAGTTAACACTTTTCACTATATTAGTGTAAAGAGGTTACTTGAACCTGTGTCAAATTAATTCTCAGTCCTCATTTATTCAAGGCTTTGTTGATTTTGTCTATTGGCAGACAATCTAATTAATAAATATGTAAAAAGCTTGCTTTAAATACTAAAAATCTGAAACAAGTCTACTAATTTCTAGTTTTAACAATATTATCCAACTATTTCTATTGCCTGTTTAATAAGAGTTTAATGCATGCAAACCAAGGACACTATATATCCAAAAGAATATATAATTCAGGGTTGGCATGATTAAATCATTTTGATGTAAATCAAATGATGTTTTCAATAAAATTTATACTTTATACTTCGCGTGTCTGTACATTGAAGATATTTGCGAAAACAAATTTGAGGTGTCTAAGGATAAGTAATAGAACACATTTCGTTTATTTTTGACATTTTTGTCTGTTTATCTCTCTCTTTCTTTACTAAATCGGCTTGGGGCACGATTTAGTAAAGAAAGAGAAAGAGAAGAAAGTAAAGAAAGAGAAAGAGAGAAAGAAAAGAAAGAGAAGAAAGGCAGGGGTTTGACACAAAAGATTCTGAAGTGTCACCAGGTCTTCCTGGCTGACTGAGAAGATAAGATCTTGGTGCAATCCCTTATTCACCTTCACGACACCCACGGTAAAATTGGGGGTGGCCCTATTCTAAGCCGGTAAACACATGTAAAATATTCTGTAATCTGGAGTATTTTTGATATATACACCAGAAAGTATCATCTATATATTGTGGGCATTGTCTGTAAAATAAAATAGATTTTTGTATAGGTACTTACTGTCATTCAACTTTTCTGTTAGGGAGAACAATTGCCTAACATGATGCGTGTAATGTATTCCGAAAATCAATAACCAATTTAATCAGGAACATCGACGGCGCGAGAAGTTCACGTTTAAGTTAAATAACTTCATTCAACATAAGTATAATATGTTTAAAACTTTCACTTTCTGTCAAAATAGGGCTTTTCATGTCTTGTTACGAGTTTGTGAGATCATGATATTTGAATATACGTACATAATGCTCAGAGGGGTAGGCAGAGACGACAGTGATACCCCTTGACGTGATGTGTTGCGAACAACATCGCCGCCTTGTTGAGGTACCACGATTAGCTAGGGAAATAATTATCCACCTCAGAGCCCTGTATGATTCGGTAAGGCTCGGAGTTCACCCAGTTAAAGTTGCAGTGGGCTGGTCACCACTTACCGCTGGGGTAGGAGTTGTCGAGTGGAGACCCTCTAGCTAGACTGTAGTGGGCGTCCTGGCTAGTAGGCCTAGGAAGGCGTGATGCGGCTGGCAGTGACAAGATCAGTGGAAAAGGCCTATGTCCAGCATTGGACTCTTGCAGGCTGATGATGATGATGAGTACTAGCTTACACCCTCGAGTGCTTTCGCACAATCAATAACGAATTTGCATAATTCATTTATGCTGTAACTCAGAAACCATTTTAGTTTCAGAGATAAAATATATCTCGTATACTAATAGAGGATATATCCTATCGCTGTACCAAGTTTATTATGAATCGGTTCAGCTGTTATGGAGTAATTAGGTAACAAACTAAAATCACTTCTCCAAAGTTCTGTAACAGCACTGTTGAAGTCAATTCTCATTCCCCTGGCGAGTGCACTCATTACCGTGGCGTGACGTGTCTGTGACGTCACGTCACGTCGCGTCAGCGCTGATTTATGTGCGGGCCTGTACACGTGTAGAATGAGGGTTTTGTTAGCGAGTGTACCCGCATCTTAATTAATATTGATTAGATGTAAGCAGTCATCACAGACATGTTCGCTTTTGCTAATGGAGGTCCTTGGCGTGCGAGGGGTACAACAACATCAAACGCTCCAAATGCCAACCTTACACTTGGTACATTTATACACGTAAATTTTAATTGACTACCGCTTCCTAGGTGTTAGCGCTGTGAAGAAGAAACGACGCAACCGACTTCCAGCAACATATCTTTTAAAATCAAGTTTGTATACAATTATATAAAGATTGTGCGAAGCTGAAGCATCATTATTTAGTACTAGCTGTTGCCCGCGACTTCGTCCGCGTGGAAAACTTAACATCACAAATTATTATGTATTTCCTACTTACTTGATATTTTGGACAGTTCACACAATATCTTTATTGCAGAACATATCTGTTTTGCAGAACATTTAATTATTACTAAATATTGACGCTACGGTTAAATAATGTGAATGTTTAGAAAATAATTAAATGTTCTGCGTAGTAACTGCACAAGTTTCATTGTGAATGTGAAAGAGTTGTGGCTACTAGCGTGGAACAGAGCGATTGTTTGGAACGCTCCATCTAGTAGTACATAGAGATCCACTGTCCACCTTCCCAACAATGATACTTTTCGTGAATTGAATTGACTTAAAAAAAACGTGTGGTACCCGGCTTTTCGTGGGATTGCACCAGGGACGGGCAGCGGTGTTCTCCTGTGTATATTAAGATCATTACTGTGATCACCGATCCGCCTGCCAAGCGTGGTGATTACGGTAAAATCCCCAATGCACAAGCATTCTGTTGGGGAGGCTTGTGTTCACATATTAGGACTAATAAAGAAGAAAAAATTCGATTCCACTGCTTGTCACATGGGGTCCATGTACTTTTATGCAAGAACGTACGATACCTACTAAATATCCCACACGCGGGTGAATATTCGAGCGTTTCAACCGCCATCATTATCCTCCCCTTCAAAAGTAGAAGGGAAAACACCAGTTCATCGTTTTTATTATAAAACTAGCTGTGCCCGCAGCTCCGCTTGCGTGAACTACAGAATCCGCTCCCATTCCCACTCCCGCTCCCGCTTCCGCTTCCGCTGGCACTTACGCGTCCAATTTCGCTTCCGCTCCCGCTCCGGTCTTGCTCCGGTCCCACTCCCGCTGCCGCTCCCGCGCCCTCTCCCGCTCCCGCTCCCGCATCCTCTTCCACTCCCGCTCCCCTCCCGCTTCCGCTCCCGTTCCCGCTCCCACACCCACTCCCCTTTTCCCACGCCCACGCACAGATTCTACACAGGAGAAATATTTAATTAAATATCTTATTTTTCATCAGCTTTTGGCAGCGGTTGAAACGCTCGTATTCACCCACGCAGTTTAAAAAAGTTGACAGGAATGAAATTCAACAAAATCACGGTAGAAAGGTATCGCATAAAAAATTTAAAGAATCACAGGGAGGCAGAAGCATAAGAAGCATTATGCGCGAAGTTGCGAAGCTCCGTATTGATTGATAGATCGCCCCTTTGTTGGCAACTGTTTGAACACGCGAGCATTGTTCCAATCTTTGTTTGGTTAAAATGCTTCTGAAAACGTTGGGGCGCACGGACAGGGCCGTCCGCGAGCTGTGACGTGACGAACATTTGTATATTTTTTATAATAAGTATTTTATAATATTAAGTGGTTTGCCAATTTTTATTTTGATTAGGCTTTATTTATTTGAGAATTTATTGCACACGCAAAAGAAAAAAACATAAAATCAAATCAAATCATATTTATTGTTGAACTATAGGTGAGATTAGGATATTACATTGCTATTGTATGTCCTCCATAGTTTACCTATTAGGTGTACAATAATTATTTATACAATCTAAATTTACTTAATAATCATTTGAAATTAAACATGTCATCATTCATTAAACAATATTAATATTACATAAAATTACACAAGTCATTGTTCAGGAGTACGTTTACCTAGGACAGACAATACAGTTGGGTAGGAACAATTTTGATAGGGAAGCTGACAGAAGAAACCAGTTGGGCTGGGCAGCACTTGGAAAATTGCGTCAGGTCTTCACTTCGCCTATTCCACAACGCTTAAAGACAAAAGTCTTTAATCAGTGCGTCCTGCCTGTCATGACCTACGGTGCAGAAACGTGGACACTGACAGTGGGCCTGATCCACAAGTTTCAAGTCGCTCAGCGAGCTATGGAGAGGGCTGTGCTCGGCGTATCTTTGAAGGATATGATTCGTAATGAAGAGATCCGACGAAGAACGAAGGTGACCGACATAGCCGAAAGGATTAGCAGGCTGAAGTGGCAGTGGGCGGGCCACATCTGTCGCAGAACCGACGGCCGGTGGGGCAGACGAGTTCTGGAGTGGAGACCACGGATTGGCACGCGCAGGGTGGGACGCCCCGCCGCCAGATGGACCGACGACCTAAAGAAGGTGGCCGGAAGCGGCTGGATGCGGAGGGCGGAGGACCGAGTGTGGTGGCGTTCATTGGTGAAGGCCTATGTCCAGCAGTGGACGTCTAAAGGCTGACATGATGACACAAGTCATCAACAAAACAATAATAGTAAGGAAAAAAAAATAACATGTACAAATGGTAATGCTTATCTCTTTAAGAGATTTCTGCCAGCCTACCAGCGACAGAGAAAATTTTTATTTGCTCAAGAAAATGATTCGGTTTACTGTTTGAGTGCTTAGCAAAATATGATTAAATATGGCTCACTCAATGCAGCCAATGTATTTAATTAGCTATACATACAAAAAAAATTTGAACTGTCCAGTATCGCAACAATTGATGATTGATTTACAAATGTTTGCTGGCCATAAGTGGTTGACCAACTAGGCACTTACTAACCTAAATGATACCCTTTTTTTAAATTAATTTTGGATTCGTTATTGTCTTGTTTTAATGCTGGGGCACTGGATTAAAGGGATTTGGGGAATGAGGTGCGGTGAGTTAGAGAACGTCAAACGTACGTATCGCACAGCACTGTTAGACAACTCCACATTACTACAACGGTTCTTTAACTGGGTCTCATATTATATATGTATATAGTAGTGGAACGAAACGTTGTTCAGTTTTCAAAGCACCTTCAACATGTCGCGAGACATGTAACCGTTTAATAAATAATACTACAAAACAGACTGTTGCATGGAAATTTATTAGTTTGATGGCAACGTTTAAATTTAGGTACCTTTTCTGTAATTCTGTAAGGATCAAGTCGGTAAACAAAATGCAAGATTTACTCAAATATTGGTACCTAATAATGTTTCATGCACTGCTACAAGCAAAAATATACTTTAAGGTGACGAACCTACTTATTCAAGTATTCATACAAAATGTGAATAAAATTGGGCGCAAAATGCTTTGCTAAAGCAGCCTAAAATTGCTGCGAACTTAAATTCAAGTGAGCGTTATGAACTGAAATTACAAGCTTTAGTTCAACGTATTTAATTATAAAATGGCTATGAATGCAAAGTCAGTCCAAACATATTCACATCAGCACCCGACTCTCAGTTGTAGCTTTGTATTATTATTTCTGTTTATATGTAATGTTGCACTGTATGTGTTTTGTTGCAACCAATAAATGAATATTCTATTCTATTCTATTCTGTTCTGTTCTAAAAACGAAGTGTGTCATCCAAGGCTTCAAAATGGCAACGCACTTATTGCCACTTGAAAACTTAAAGGAATAATTTTTTTCTGCACACTGTCTCGTCAGTCGTTAGAGCCGTGTGTATCACGTATAACTTTTATGCATGTACGGAGGAGGTTAAGCCATCAATCTCCTCGGTTTTTTCGCGTTGTTTGTTTAGAAAAGTTTGCTTTTTTTCGGCAAAATCTTAAGACTTATAGCCCCCGAGGATACGGTTTGCGTTGAATAATGATTATTGGGCGTTATTCGAGATGGAAGTTTGAAATATATCAGGTGCGAATAACTGTAAGCCTGTAAGAATTAATGCAAACTTTTTGTTGAAAGTTACAAAGTTTTCTTGTTATACCAGACATACCAGTCACTGCAGATCGTCGCTCCATCTAGCCAGGACGCCCGTCCCACTCTACGTCTACCCACTTGCGGTGTCCACTCGAGAACCCGTCTACCCCAGCGGTAATCGGTTCTCCGACAGATGTGACCAGCCCATTCATTCATAATGATCAAATCTCTCTAATAAACACTACATTTTAATTGCAATTTCATGAAATTTCTATTTTCTCTATCACGGCTCTACCAGACAATCCTACTTCCTACTAATATTATTAATGCGAAAGTTTGGATATTTGGATGTCTGTTACTTAATCACGTTTCAACCACTGCACTGATCGTGATGAAACCTGGCACACATATAGGTTAGGTCCTGGAAGAGGAGATAGGATAGTTTTTATCCCGAAAAAACATCCCGTTCCTACGGGAAATACATAATAACTTGTGATGTTAAGGTGTCCACGCGGACGAAGTCGCGGGCAACAGCTAGTACTAAATATGACTACATATAGACCTCCCCCTGACAGTTTAACATCGCCCGCAAAACAGAACACTGCTCATGCCTTGGTCCCAGAGGGGTAGGCAGAGAGGATTTATCGCCAGTTTGCGCGATCGTGACAAACGTCGCAAAGCGACGATCCTTCATCCTCTTTTCGCCCCGTGATACCACGATTAGCTAGGGAAATAATGGTCCACCACATCACAGCCCCGCATGACTCGGTAAGGCTAATTATGCCTAAGAGTTCGCCGGGCTCCGGGATGATGGCACGCTACGACCAGGCTAGCCCCTGGACACGCATCCATCGGCACGGCAGACCTAGGATTGGCGGGGGATTGGGGCGAGAGAGGCAGGAGGTGGGGGCATTAGTAAGGAGTATAGGGTAGGTATGCCGTGTGGTTTCCGGTAGAGTAGAATAGGACCACTCCAACTCTTCCCGTGGATGTCGTACAAGGTGACTGAGGGAATACATTACAAAACATCAACCAGGCCTCACCAACCCGCCTGGCCAGTGCGGGGAGTGTAGGCCAAATCCTCCGTCTGTCTCCGGCAGATGAGAGAGGGTTGTGCTCCTGCAGTGGAGACAAAAATAACCTGATAATGATGATGATAGGGTAGGTATGGGATACCGCTATTACGAAAGGATAGTATGATTGTAGTAGCGATAACTCGGGAAGCCGGTACCGCCATACCCGTGACTCATCTGGATAGCACCGGACAGGCGACTACCAGAACTAAACCCCCTGACAGAGCTTCTAGCAGTACGCATTATACTCAACTCATACTCATTTATTTCAACCTTTTCGGACATTGAGAACTCTAAGCTAAGTCGACATTGGGCTCGATTCTGAAGGCACAATGTTAAAATTTGACAGCACTAAAACTGTTGCTGTCCTTGTCACACAGTATTATGAAGATAAAAATGAAACCAATTTTAGCGCTGTCAAATTTTAAATGTGTGCCTTCAGAATCGGGCCCAATTGTTTTGTTTACATTTTGTTTCACATTTATGCTTAGCTGGCGTTAACGCGACCATCATGAATATGTCGCAGGCCAATCATAAAATTATTCACATCATGATGCGCCTAGCCACATCGTGATCTGGCGCCATATCATGATGAGCCCGACTAACGCTTAGGCATATCGTCAAAAGGCTGGTTTCTTCGACGATCTGCCTTGCTACACACTTAGGCATATCATGATATAACTAGGCAGATCGAAGAATAGTTGTAAAATACACCACCAGAGGCACTGGCTGCGCTTTGTTTATGTTTGCGTGTCATGGCGTCTAACGATAAAAGCGAGTAAAATTTGTGTCTACTTATTTTATTAACTAAAATATTGTACAAACAGGTCTAAATGAATCTTAACAAGATGAACGTCACGCTAGTCACCTCTAATACTAACGGAACGGGTAGCTCTCGGCCTGCCACGCCGGAGGATGCGGGTTCGAATCCCGCTAGGGGCAAATGTTCGTATGATGAATATGAATGTTTGTACCCAAGTCTTGGGTGTTTATATATTTATTTAAGTATGTTTATCCGTTATCTAGTAACCATAACACAGGCTCCGCCTAATTTGGGACTGGATAATTGGTGTGAATGTCTGACATATTATTTATTTATTTATTTAATACTTTTGTTTGTTGTTAGGCGTATATTTTAGCGTTATTAACTTTGAATAATAGATTTAATATGTGATAACTCATTTCCTGCCATTTTATTAAATTCTATAAACATTATTGAGCTTCAGGAAGAATGTCTCTACATATTTAACTAAAACATTCAACAAACTTCCTACAAACGATATGGCTAAACGTGGCTAGTCAAATCGACAAACGATGAGTGTCGAGCTATCGGACTGATATAAGTCAGGCACGTCATGAAATGGCGCCAGATCACGATGTGCCTAGGCGCATCAATATGTGCCTGATTTTAAGTTTGGCCTGCGACATACACATGGCAATGAGCGACCAGTTTCCACGTTATAAACATTAAGCTGCGGTAGATGGCATTACTCTGGCTATGTCCAGGTTTCAGGTTTAATGAAAGGCATGGATCGCGGCCGAGTAAAATCCAGAAAA
This sequence comes from Esperia sulphurella, assembly GCA_947086405.1. Lineage (NCBI taxonomy): Eukaryota > Metazoa > Arthropoda > Insecta > Lepidoptera > Oecophoridae > Esperia > Esperia sulphurella. Next base: position 9,431,034 of record OX352282.1, read on the forward strand.
TCGATACAGACAGACGTGCTAAGTTTATTGTTTCTTTTATATCATGGCATTAGCTCGTGTCGGGGCCTCTGCACTACAGAGTCGTGTAGAGCTGCCTCTATATTGTGGAGTTACGACGCGACCGTAAACTTTATGCCGCAGAAAGTTCACGGAGATTTTAGAGACATCCAGCTGATGAATGCCAGATGCCATTTACCCGACTTGGACGAAACCAGAGAGAGGACAGATGTATGTATGTATGTAAACGCTTTATTGTACCGAAAATAACAACAACAACAATAATAAAATAGGAATTAAACTGTGTACAAAGGCGGACTTATTCCACTTAGGGATGTCTTCCAGTCGACCTTAGAGTAACCGAAAGGACAAGTATAATGCATTTAGTGCCAAATTTGATGAAGAAATTAAATTAATTTAATTAAATTAACTAAATTAAATATATCTATCAACTGAGAAGACTGACATCTATCGTGCAATGTACAGCCATTGAATTGAATTGATCCGAAGAGTTACCTTTCAAAGCGTTTACATTTAAAATACAGTTGTAATACATCTCACAGTGTGGTTCCCGGCTTAGAATCGGGCCACCCCCAATCTTCCCGTGGTTGGCGTCAAGGCGACTAAGGGATTGTACCAGGGACGGGCAGAAGCGTGCTCCTGTGTGTGTATATTAAGATCGTTACTGCGATCACCAATCCGCCTGCCAAGCGTGGTGATTATGTCAAACGAAGTATGAAGTTTGGATTTCATTCTGAGGGAAGGAAGGAGGTAGGGAGGGAGGTAATCATTACACACATGTGGTTTTAGCTATGACTACTACTTGCAGTTGCTTGGTTACATCATCATGTCAGCCCCTAGACGTCCACTGCTGGACATAGACCTTCCCAATGAACGTCACTACACCCGGTCCTCGCATCGAGCCGCTTCCGGCCACCTTCCTCAGGTCTTCGGCCCGCCTGGTCCATCTGAATCAAACACACCACTTTCGGGTTGTGTGATTGGTTAAGGTACCTCAGCATCTCTGGGCCCTTCCCTCCCCATGAGGTCGCCGGGGGTCAAACAAACAAAAACTTAATTAAACCTACCGCCGACCCTTCCACACAAACTACGGTATCGTATGAAATTACAGCGCGGTATTTCTCATAATTACCCTTTCTTTCTGTAGATGTAAAACTTTACTGGAATTGTCATCTTCGGATTCCTCTACAACTTTACAATCGTTTCTATTTATTTCACTAACATATCTCGTTTTAGCTGGTTCCGAAGTATGTAAAGAAGTACCTAACTAACACCCAGGAAGCGGTGGTAGATAAAAAAATATTGACGTGTATAAATGTACCAAGTGTACTCATATGCAATAAATGATTTTGACCTAGTTTTGAAGCACCAATGGTACACCCCCCGCACTACACACAAGCGAACAGAATGTGCGTGCGTAAAATATGGTAGGGTTACTGCACCCAGCGCGTGAGTATAGTCGATCAAGAGAGGGACAACGCTTCTCATCATCATCATCAATCGACACGTTTAACTGCCTTGCGTATCCAGATTCGGGGATTAGCATCTTCGAAGGTTCCCACAGTTAATCACAGGTGAACTGTGTAATAGAACTGCCCACCGCTGGGAGAAGAACTTATTTTTTGTTTTCATTTGAGGCAGCATTACCCCCTCCCTCCCCCCTCCCCTAAGGAGGGATCCTTATTTAATCCGTTAATAAGGTATTTAAATAAAGACTATGATAAATGTAGTCTCTAGATCCATATGTTTGTTGATAGATGTTGCGTTGTCTCTTCCAGCCGTATTCTCCGCATCCTCGCCCACATTATAGCACATTACACATAAACTCCAAAGGAACACTCCATATAATGAAGCGCGCGACGCTCGTAGATAGCGACACAAAGGGCCCTCTGTGTGCACCTACCGTACCTACGTGTACTGTACACACTCGCGCATATCAACTACCAAATGGTATCACTTTGTCGTAGACATGGCACATCTCACGATATTACATCTATGCGACATCATAACAGAGTTTGTTATCATCAGGTTATTTTTGTCTCCACTGCAGGAGCACAACCCTCTCTCATCTTCCGGAGACAGACGGAGGATTTGGCCTACACTCCCCGCGCTGGCCAGACGGGTTGGGGAGGCCTGATTGATGTTTTATAATGTATTCCCTTAGTCGCCTTGTACGACATCCACGGGAAGAGTTAGAGTGGTCCTATTCTACTCTACCGGAAACCACACGGCACCACGGAGTTTGCTATATAAAGTCGATAACAATTTCCGTATGGAACCCTAAAACCGGTTAGACTCAAGGGTTCCGAACCTGGAAAGGAAACGTATAAAAACTTATTTAAACAGATATTAATGAGTTGATTTTTGGAAACGCATAACTATGTTTGTTTGTAAATGATTTATGCTGATTTCTAAAAAAACTGTGGTAGTTAGAGACATTGTTTTATTTATCTTGTGATATTTACATAAACCTCTATGAACTCTAATTATTTCAGATTTTTTTCTGTGCGAACATTGAAGACTTCAAGCTTTTCACGATTAATGCGAGGAAATTGCGTTATTTGCAAGTTTGAGATCAGAATCGTTTTTTTTAAGTCGTTTTATAATAATATTTATTTATTTCTCTAAGAAATCTTTACAAATGTATTAAAGGCTTAAATTAAGTTAATTAGGCGTCAATAGCAAGGAAGGTTGTTGTGGAGACTGACGCTTGGAAACCCGGTATGGCGTCAGGTCTCCACCCCATGGAAAGAACAAAGTTATATCGCCAGTTACAACTGAAAGACGTGTTCATGTGTGTTTGTGGGGGGTTGTATGAGGGGGTGTAGGGGGGTGCATGTGTGTTTGTAGTGTGTGGGGGGAGGGTGTGTGTGCGGGGGTGAGTGTGAGGGTGGGGGGGGGTATGAGGGGGTGTAGGGGGGAGAGTGCTTGTGTGTTTGTAGAGTGTGAGGGGAGGGTAGGGGAATTCTGATCGGTTGCCTGAAACACGACATCAATGATTCTATAATTAAATTAATATCGCATGAAGTACTGGAACAGTGGACTTCGAGAAATAAGATAGAATAGAAAAATTATTTCGTTTTCGTAGCGAAAATGAGTTGACAATTTCACGAAGGATGCAAGTCACCGTCTCCACTGGCGTCTCTATTTGGCTAGAGTCGACCAATTAATATAATGGATCGGGATCCGGCTACGCGATAGTAGCTATGTGATACATATATAGATAGATAGAAATAGAAGAAGAATAGAAGATAGAAAATCCTAGTGTGTGATAATAAACCTTACTGGAGTAGAAAAAGAAAAAAAAGAGAAAAACTCGTCAGGATTTTTTCCTTTGCCAGGCCTCCTTATTAAATACCTACATCTTAGCGCACCGCCGGCGCTGCACTCGCCGCGACCACCAGTCGCTTGGTTACGAATAGTAAAAACGCTAAATCGAGCTCCTTAGACGTCATTAAAGCGTAGGTAAGTAAATATTACGTAGAACCGCGTCCCAGGTATTGCAGAAAACAACGCACAGCGCCATCTATGGAGCCAATCCGGAACCCTCCTCCCAAGTACTGCTCCACAACTTATTTGTAATAATACGTGAAATAAACTCCCTTTTCAAGCCCATACCAAAGCTTCCTTATAAAACGGGAACAAACTAATCTGAAATTGGGAAACGGAGCCCATGGCATATTTCCGTAGCATTAATAAGGGTGTGTTTCCCTCGTTGTTTTCATTCTCCCGCCAGAGATATATTGCCTGCCTATCTGCGCAGTTTATCATGTATAGCCTGATAGGGTTGCCTGTTTATTGTTGAACTGGGACAATTGCGGGACATTTGTTACGAGACACATATGTAAAAAAGGGTAGATTACTGCGCAGATCGCTGAACTCTTCGTTTTCTGTTCACCATTATCAACATTAACCTAGAAGCCTTCTACTGTTGGTTGTAGGTATCCTGCATCTGTAACAAGAATGGCAGTTACGGATAATGAAACGTTGCGTAGTAACTGACACTTTTGCATGCTGAGCGATACATAACGAAAGTTCGACTTCTTGCAACAGCTACTAGTTAAGGTTGACTGAAAGAGATCCCTAAGTGGGATAAGTCCGCCTTTGTACGCAGTTTAATTCCTATTTTATTATTGTTGTTGTTGTTATTTTTGGTACAATAAAGCGTTTACATACATACATATATCAAGCGCCAGAAGTCGTGGATACGATACCCACCAGGGACAAACTGGTTTGTGAATTGTCCTATCATTGTCTATTTACAGAAGAAAATCCTAGTTTTCTAGGCTACTGAGACGATTACCGGTTGGTTTAATTAGACACATATAACTTTGTACATACGCTGGTGGAAGGTTCTTTGAAAATATATAATAACAATTTCATGAAGTTTTCTTTCTCGCTGGTTGGCTGGCAGAAATCTCTTAAAGAGATAATCGTTACCATTTGTATATGTTGAATTTTTGTCTTTCTTTTTTGTTTTTTTTTTGTGTTGCACACATAAGTTGTTTATTAAAATAATAGAAGAAATCTTTTAAAATTTTATGAAATATTATTCAACCGGTGTGGCTAGTCAACACGATTACCCAACGTGACCAGACTATTGAGTCCTGCATATGGGAAGAGCAACGCTGTGATGAACATTGACAAATGTCCCGCGCACTGTTACGGGACGTCCCAGGAAACTGCTGGCAGCCCTATTTGAGAGTACAGTTCAAAGTTATGTATGACGTTTCCATGTTTTGTGTTCAGTGAGTCAAATTAGCTATCATTTCCATGTAATATATTGTTATAAAAACTTTAGTTCCCCGTTCGGAATTGTATTTTTGGTTATTTATTGCGTCTTTCCTCAATATCATATTTCTACATTTTTGCCGTGTGGTTCCCGCTAGAGTAGAATAGGACCACTCCAACTCTTCCCGTGGATGTCGTACAAGGCGACTAAGGGAATACATTATAAAACATCAATCAGGCCTCCCCAACCCATCTGGCCAGCGCGGGGAGTGTAGGCCAAATCCTCCGTCTGTCTCCGGCAGATGAGAGAGGGTTGTGCTCCTGCAGTGGAGACTAAAATAACCTGATAATGATGATGATATTTCTAAACCAGTATTACAATACAATAATAAGTTCAGTTAGAAAATTTAAAAAGTTAGAAGCTTAGTACAATTTAAGCGGTCTTATCGCTTTAGCCGATTTCTTCCAGACAACCTTATACAAATCTTGTGTGCTTAGTGTCTGCAACTACTTTGATGAAAGAACAAGGCAATATTTCGTACCGAACATTTTTATTTATTTAATAGTTTATTGTACACACAGATATACAAAGAACAACACAAAGTAAAGAAAATTATACAAAAGGATAAGCTTATTTCTAAAGAAATTTCTTCCAGCTAACCTGCGGTGAAGACAAGGGATTATGGAGATTATGGGTTATTATATTTTAACACTATCCCACTAAGTATCAGAAGCGATTTAAATAACAAAAACAATTTCAAAATTAAATATAAGAAATGTTTAACAAACTCATCTACGTAACTTCCATCTTTGTGCTAATATCGAAATTTTTTTTACTAAATATTGACATTATTTAACCGTAGCATCAATATTTAGTAATAATTAAATGTTCCGAGTAGTAACTGCACAAGTTTCATTGTGAATGAGTTGTGGCTAAGTGCGTGGAACAGAGCGATTGTTTGGAACGCTCCATCTAGTAGTATATAGAGATCGTTGTTCCCAGTAGATTTAATAACAATCATTTATACCTAAATATTAATTGCCTAAGTAATGTAACTCCAAGAAGCTTTTGTTTTAAAGGAATTTTCTTAGTGCAGTTAATTATATTGTTCTAGAATTTGACTTTAAACTGAATAATAACTAATTATATTGCTTTTTAATGGGTTTAACGGCCATGGAAACAAAGTCCTTTGAACTTTCATTATTCATAGACAAATAACAAAAATATTTCACATTTTCACTAAACTGATAGACATTTTAATAAATATTTCACGAAGAAACGAACTTGCCGACTATTACATTTTTCTATTTTCATCATCATCAGGTTATTTTTGTCTCCACTGCAGGAGCACAACCCTCTCTCATCTGCCGGAGACAGACGGAGGATTTGGCCTACACTCCCCGCGCTGGCCAGACGGGTTGGGGAGGCCTGGTTGATGTTTTATAATGTATTACTATCTTTCTATTTTACCATTAGTTAATTCAATTAAATAATAATCAAATACTTATTTATGTAGCCGGAAACGGTTCGATGCTAAGGGCGGAGGCCCTGGTGTGGTGGCGTTCATTGGGGAAGGCCTATGTCCAACAGTGGACGTCTAAGGGCTGACATAATGATGCTGAAATTCTGGATTAGCACATTTGCTTTTATGTTGTATGCATGAGATTTGCGTGGGTACAAGTTGATCTGCACATCATTCTTAGCTGTCTTCAGGAGTATATGTTCTATTACGAGGATCTTTTCCCCCTTCCTCCCCCCTCCTCTTCCCCCCAAAGTCACCACACACCAATTTAATTCGAGGCGCCATCTATAAGACATCTAATTCAAGTTTGGAAGCTCGCCGAGATAAATTCCGCCAACTTTCCGAATATATCGCGTCGACTCCAATGGTCTGAGCCCCAGTTAATTTGCTTGGGTGCTCCGTACACTACTCAGTTTCCACCACGGTACACTTGAAAACCAACTTTTAGTTTATAATTTAAATGTCAAGAATGGCTGACTTTGAGTTGGGGGGAAATTTAGATCGAGAATTAGTACAGCGGCGGGATCGAGAGGTTTGTCAATTTTCACATTCGTTCCTTCATATGTCGCGAGCACAGTTCCATGGATAATTATCGTCAGCGGAAATACGTCCACTGCTGAACTGTCCATTGGGGGATTTGCCATAACCATCATGCTTGGCAGGCGGGTTATTGATCGCAGTAACGGTCTTAATGTATTCATTCATTTATTTATTGTTTCATGTAGTTTAAAAGATGTTACATAACAATACACAGGTACTAACATGAACCCTGTAAGGGCGCTACAGTATATGTAAAAGTATCATTGAAAATGTAAAATTAATTTAAATTATAAAATAGAAATTGATTACACGAAATATTTACAAAGTCATGTTTGTAACTATTTCGTAAATATGACTTTGCAAATATTTCGTGTAATCAATTTCTATTTTATAATTTAATTTAATTTTACATTTTCAATGATACTTTTACATATATTGTAGCGCCCTTACAGGGTTCATGTTAGTACCTGTGTATTGTTATGTAACATCTTTTAAACTACATAAATGAATGAATGAATGAATGAATGAATACATTAAGATCGTTACTGCGTTTTCAGGTTTTTATTGACATTTAAATATTAATGAATTTAAATGTCAATAAAAACCTATAAAACTATATAATATAAAATGTCAGAACTAAGTAATCTATCTTTTCGCATTGTACACAGGAGATTGCTGTTTTTCTCATGGGAGATACGCGTACAGGCATACTTGTGATGATGATGATGATGATCATTTATTGCAACAACTTATAGTTAATACAGTTTTCGAACCCCTTTTAAGTAAATTAATACCTGTGTGAGGGGTTCTCGCTATTCCAAGGCGGAAAGTTGTCGCCCCCCCCCCCCCCCCCCCGTTTCAATCGCCGTTACAAAGTCACTACGCCGTGGGCTCTGAGAGATCGACGTTATAAGTTAGAAAGATAGTTTAGTCACTCTTTCGATTAACTATGTTAACGCGCTTGGTGCAGTAGCCGTACAATATTTTACCCACACACATAAATAAATAAATAATAAATATTTGGGGACATAACATTTACACACGGCCACCTGATCTTAAACTAGGCAGAGACTGTAATATGGGTACCAGACAGCTGGTATACATATATATATATATATATATATATATATTTTATATTCAGACATTCACACCAATTATCCAGTCCCAAACTAGGCAGAACCTACATACATATATACATAATATAATATATAAATAAAATCCGGTCACATGCACGTGGTAAATCCTTGGCTAGTATAGAGTGGGCTTTACGCCACCGCGATTGCTTTGATAAAGCTCTGAATCTGACGAAATTCATGAATTGCTAATAAAACATTACGATTGTAAAAGTTAATACCCCCCCTTTGAAAATGGGGGGAGGGAGGAGAGGGGGCAATACATTCGTATTTCCAACAAGATAACAACTCTAAATTCTAAACGACTACCCAATATTAAGGTGAAATACCTGCCCAAATAACTTTGGGATACGCAGCAGGAATATCTGAACTGGGGAGGCCTCCCCCCACGGGGGTGGGGGCAGATAAAAAGGTCACGACTCTTTTTATTGACGCCTGACTAATGTGTCTGCTTTAACGTCGATATTAGTTGTTAGGACAATTTATTTTGGTGAAAGACTTGGTAGTTACAATTGTTCATCAACATCAGGTTATTTTTGTCCACACTGCAGGAGCACAACCCTCTCTCATCTGCCGGAGACAGACGGAGGATTTGGCCTACACTCCCCGCGCTGGCCAGACGGGTTGGGGAGGCCTGATTGATGTTTTATAATGTATTCCCTCAGTCGCCTTGTACGACATCCACGGGAAGAGTTGGAGTGGTCCTACTCTACCGGAAACCACACGGCAATTGGCCGCCAAATACCAATAAATGTCTTACCACATAATTACTAGTGTCCGACCGAAACATGATTTGCAGCCGAAACCGAATCTTCGGCCTCGGTCTCAGTTTCGGCCGAAATCGAAACTTATTTAGACATGTTGAAATTTCTATTGTATGCTGAAATCTAGTGTGTTTACATGTTATAAAGTTAATTCGTGTAAAATGAAATAATAATAAGAAAATAACAGTTAAAGTATGTAATATAAAATAGATTTGTTTTGTTACAATAGGTGGGGGGGGGGGGTGAGTGTTGCATGTTTAGTATTTACGTATATTGGGGGTGGCCCTATTTTAAGCCGGGAACCACACGGCTTAGTAATTAAATGTCATTTAGTAGTGTTTAAGTCAAGACGACTTAGCGATTGCACCAGAGACGGGCAGTAGCGTTCTCCTGTGTATATTAATACCGTTACAGCGATCACCAATCATCTTGCCAAGCGTGGTGATTATGACAAAGCCTAACAAAAGTGCAATTCTACGAGTATTGGGGAGGCCTATGTCCAGCAGTGGACATATTTTGGCTGATGACGATGACCGTGTATTAGAAATCCTACCAAACGAACTAACTAAACCCAATTTATCTAAAGATCATTCCCAGTACAGCTAATAAAATCACTGAGAGAGAGAGAGAGAGGGGCCCATTATCATTGCAACGTAACGTTCCTAAAACTGGCTGATTTATACGAACCGAACGCTGAATATATTAGGAGGGGAGTCAGCGGTGAAGAACCCCCCCCCCCCCCCCTCACACCCGTCGGGTCAGGAAACATATGGTGTGTTTACCGATTTGGGGAAATACGGAGTTAGTGGCAGGATTTAAGAATTGAGTTAGTTTTGGACTGAATGATTTGGTATGTTGTATATATTCTTTACTAGCTGTTGTTCGCGACTTCGTCCGCGTGGGCAATTGACATCACAAATTATTATGTATTTCCCGTAGGAACGGGATGTTTTTTCGGGATAAAAACTATCCTATGTCCTATTCCCGGATGTAACCTATATGTGTGCCAAGTTTCATCCCGATCCATCCGTGGTTGAAGCGTGATTGAGTAACAAACATCCAAATATCCAAAGTTTCGCGTTTATAATATTAGTAAATAGGATACCACAAGCTTTTCGGTGAAGCAAAACATCGTATTAAAGGAAACCTGTATATAACAAAGAAGATATTCTGAGGCGTATGTGAAGTCCACGAAATCGGCTTGGGACACCGTTGGTGTACAAAGGTTTGGCACAAAATATCTTGAACTGTCGCCACGTCTTCCTGACTCCCTAAGATAAGAACCAGTCTACTATATATATAGTAGGACAGTACACGACTGGTTATTCCTCTCAAAACCATTATATTCTCAGAGGAAATATAAACTATGTCATCTGACACAAAGTCTGTATCGTGCGTGGCAGCTCCATTGAATCAAATATTAAACCTAAGTCCAGACAACAATATCCTTTCCAAGAAATTTTCCGTGATATCAAAAGTTTGCCAACAAAGAGCGACGGGACTAGGAAGGACCTAATAAAGGAGAAACTTCTAAAGCACATGTCTGGACATTGTTATTCAGAACATGAGGCTAATGGGGTTTGCATTTTTTCTCCAAGAATATGCTTTCGAGTTATTAGTTGGGCGAAGTTGAGGCAAAGTAGGCAACTTACTCCATTATGGGCCGATCTATATCGCAGAGTTGAGACTTTGAATTTTGTATCTGATTAGGTGAAGCAGAGAAGGACTATAATATGGATGTGGTTTGTGAAAGCTGTAGAATCGTTCACAGTCCAGGTACAATGTCAAAGGTTGACCGCCTCGTTGGCCTAGTGGTTTGGTTATTGGGCTCGAGCGGCAGAGGTCGTGGGTTCGCTTCCCACTGGGGACAGACATCTTTGTACAATTTGTATAAGTTGGTCCCGGTCTGGATGTTATATTTGTGAATTGTTCTATCCTTGTTTAATGAGAAACTCCTAATTTGGGATTAGACAATACGTATATTAAGTAATATTTATTATTTATTTAATGTCAAGTCAGGCAACTGCTTTCCAGGAGTCTATGCTTCTACCAGAGAAAACTAAATATGACTACTTAAATAAGCAATAGTTTATCGTGGCCTGCAAAACAGAGCACGGCTGCCAGTACGCACTACTAGGCTCCTTTCGCCCGCCGTTTCAATTAGAAAGAGATGCACTTATATTGTTGACGTACATCGTTGTCCCTCTCTCGATTGAGCTGGGCGTAGCATACACACGTCCATGTACGGACAGGCTGGTGGGTCTATAGTGGTAGGTTATTAAATCTGTTACCTTATATGGAGAGTGTTTGTGCCCCCACTATGCTCCCTGGTATGTATGTGTCCCTGGTACACACTTTGTTCAAGCAGAACTTGTTAGATTCACAGATTATTTTATACTAGCTGGTGCCCGCGACTTCGTCTGCGCAGGATCAGTATTTCGAGTAGCTTATATTAGCGTGGCGTGGAAAAGAACTAACATTATGACATTAAAATTATAATTTCATGGCGCACGCCAGAATAGCTCGCAGATGGTTGATTTTTTCCTACTTACTTGATATTTTGGACAATTCACACAATATCTTTATAAATTGGAGCCTATGTGTTATTCTGATGTATAAGCTATATTATTGTAAAGTTTCATTAAAATCCATTCAGTAGTTTTTACGTGTAAGAGTAACAAACATCCATCCATACTTACAAACTTTCGCGTTTATAATATTAGTAGGATGTTGACGTATTAATTTGAAATTTAAGTCATTTTTGCTATCAATTACTATTCGTGACAGTTTCTTCATTGCTTTTATTTTAAGGGTAATAGACAAATGATACATTCTTTTGAGTGAACATCCAATACAATGTTCACGAATTAGTTTACAAATCAAGCACAGTGTTTCCCATAAACTCTTCCTCAACATTAAATCTGAAATGAACTTCACAATTTAGATCATTACGATTACAAGTAATGCCTTCTGTATTAGCACACAATTCAACATTATTCCCTTTTATTAACTTCCGAGGAAACTCATTTTCAGAATGCCCAGTCCATTATGCTGGTTTCCCACGTTCAAGTTCTAAGAACATCGCGCTTTTATCTCAAAGATTTCATCTCTGGTACGCCGAGGGCTATCTTTATAAATCATTTTTACTCTACGCAGTGCAGGAAAGTTTGGGCCCTCTCCTTTATACAGAATCCTTAATGTTGTTTTTACAAGGTACTCCTTTTGGCTGAGGAGTTTGTATTGACTGAGAGTTTATTGTCTTCCTTTAGCTAAGGCCTAATTTGTGAGGTTGAATATTTTAGGTTCTATTTTACAGGCTTCTACAAGACTACATTTGAATCTCTGCTTATCTTTATCAGTTGTACTCGTTGAGTCTTTATCATCGAGCAGAATATTTAATGGTAAGTGGTCACCGTTATAGACAGTTGCGTCTGCAAAACAAGCTAGTTACCAGTGTATTGCCAGGAGAACCTCAGGAGCAGGTTATTTTATACTCTGAACGGAGTAAGAAATATCAAATTCCTCGTCATTATCATTACGTAACGTAAGCTTTCCTAATAGAATGCCACTTTAGGTGGATTGTCCATCGGGGTATTTGCCATGATCACCACGCTTGGTAGGTGGATTGGTGATTGCAGTTTTGATCTTAATAACGTCGGCCCCGTAGCCTAGTCGGTAGTACACCTGCCTGCGAAGCTCGGTGTCGCGGGTTCGAATCCCGCCCAGGGCAAACATTCGTGTGATGAGCACTTGTGTTTGCCTTGTGACTGGATGTTATTTATATATTTTATTATGTATTTATGTATGTATGTATGCTGTCTGATACCCATATATGTACCCAGTTGTGTATGTATGTCAGCTCTGCCTAGTTTGGGATCTGGTGGCCGTGTGTGAAATGGCCCCATTTATTTATTTATTATTATTCATTTATTTATTAATGTACATAGGAGAACGTTGCAATCACTGAATTGCCTTAACGGCACCCTTAGGAAGGTAGGGGGTAGCCCTATTCAAAGCACACGGCACAAATTCCTCAAATTAACCAAACTCTCAAAGAATGGTATTAATAATAGACCAGGAATTCCCACTTCTTTGAACCACGAACATCAAAAGAAGGAATTCTCCGCAGTACAAACATGAAACTGCTATGAACTTAATGAAATTAATAAATTTTCCCGAACGCAGCGAAGGCAGTCCCCTAATCTTGATAAATAAGACTATCCTCCTCCATGGCGGACTTTAATTATAGGCTGTCTGAAGTCAATGGCTTTGGGCTTCCGAGGCTAGACTCCGTTTGATCTCCAGTATTAGGGTAGCATAACAGGATAATCGTCCGAGTTTATTCAATCGTGCTGTAATTTGTGGGAGACAAAATTAAAAGTCTAATTTTCGAAGGCGATGTCGTCTTGATCCCTTGATACCTACCTCGCTGATTAATTTTTCAGAATTTTTACGTGAATTTGTTGTTTAATAAATGGATCCAATTAGCCTTCTGTAGCCTTTGCGAGTTCATTATTTGAAAGATGTAGGTTCTTTTATTTTAATTTGTACCTTACTGTGCACAACACAAGTAAGGCATATTTATTGCTGTGTGGTTTCCGGTAGAGTAGAATAGGACCACTCTAACTAACTCTTCCCGTGGATGTCGTACAAGGCGACTGAGGGAATACATTATAAAACATCAATCAGGCCTCCCCAACCCGTCTGGCCAGCGCGGGGAGTGTAGGCCAAATCCTCCGTCTGTCTCCGGCAGATGAGAGAGAGTTTTGCTTCTGCAGTGGAGACAAAAATAACCTGATGATGAACGTTCTTCCAAAAGACCTATGGGTGAAAGAGATCACTCTAATCAGATAGGTGACAGAAGTGCACGTTATTGAAAATAATCGGGATAAATATATAGCAACTAGAATAATTCAACCATACCTTTAATTCTCTAGATAAATACTTTTGTGTCCTTTTTTGTGTGTCTTTAGTTAACTGTGTTATTTGTATTAGTATGAAAAGTGTATTTGCGTGTCTGAAAAGTAGGCATATTCCAAACCTTTTTTGTAAATATGCTAAGACAACTTTTAAGGTGAAGCTGTTGTTTCCTATTATCATGATCATGCCAGCCTTTAGACGTCCACTGCTAGACATATACCTTCCCCAATGAACGACACCACACCCGGTCCTCCGCCTTCCTCATCCAGCCACATCCGGCCACCTCCCTCAGGCTTGGGTCCCGGCAGTCTCCACTGCAGAACTCGTCTGCCTCAACATCCGTTCCTTCTGCGACAGATGTGGCCACTGCATCTTCTTCTGCTCTGTCTATGTCGTTTTGTATGCGTTTCAGTATCTTGTCTTTTGCATTTTTGTCTTACCATCCGTCAATAGTCGTGTAGTTTCCGGTAGAGTAGAATAGAGGACCACTCCAACTCTCCCCGTGGATGTCGTAGAAGGCGACTATAAGGGAATACATTATAAAATATCAATCAGGCCTCCCCAACACGTCTGGCCAGCGCGGGGAGCGTAGGCCAAATCCTCCGTCTGTCTCCGGCAGATCTCTCATCACATCAGACAGACAAAAATAACCTGATGATGATATGACAATGCCACTTTACAGCAGCTGATCATGTTTATCTATTGATATTGACAATTAAAACTGACGTTATTACTATTGAATTTATTTTTACACTACCTCTTTTGGACATAAGTATGCCTGTACAGCTACTTACAAACTGACATACTTATGATTATATTATGTTGTATTTTAATTATACATACGTTGACAATGGGCTCGATTCTGAAGGCACAATGTTAAAATTTGACAGCACTAAAACTGTTGCTATCCTTGTCACACATATAGACGAAACCAATTTTAGAGCTGTCAAATTTTAAAGGTGTGCCTTCATATTCGGGCCCAATGCCTCTTTATAGCACCTGATAATCTTATCTTATCTTCTTAGGGGGCCAGGAAGACCTGGCGACACTTGGACCCTTCAGGATCTTTTGTGCCCAACCCCTGTCCACCAACGGTGCCCCAAGCCGATGCGGTGCACTTCACATACGCCTTAGAATTTCTTCTTCGGCATATGCAGGTTTCCTCACGATGTTTTCCTTCACCGAAAAGCCTGTGGTATTATAAATAAACCGTACTTAGCTGATAATGCACACCTGTTGATATTTTTTTATAATTTTACTTTGTATTGTTTGACAATGCCACTTTAACGCAGCTTAATGTAAAAAACTCGACTTAGCCTAGAGTTCTTAATCTCCCAAAAGGTGGAAATAAATGAGTATGTTACAAGTTACAATAAATAGCCTGTATTGAAGTTGAGAAATCACGACTACCCTCCCAAAATTACCTCCAGTAACTCGTGGATCCGATCGGGTCCCGCCATTAAAACAGGGAACGAGAAATAAAATTTATACCTCCAATAAATTACTTAGATAACAAACTCCCCTTGTTTGTTTAATTTAAATTTCACACTGGCAACACGTCGGCGAAAATTTTAAAATTAAACGTTGGCAATAAAAGTTATTGGAATTCGACCACGTGAGCGGGAATTTTGAAATTCACATTTGGAGTTTTACGAGCTGACAACTAAGGGTTGAGCTCCATACAAACGCACGCACTCGCATTTAACGTTACAAATACCAACAAATAACGTTACCGATACCAAAAGTCGATGTAATTGCGCGCAGCAGCGTTTTGTAAATCTCGTCCAAATCATCAACCAGGCATACAAATTTAGACGCATGAACCAGGGTACTTTTTATTTTCAGGATGAATTTTGTATGCAAAATTTGCTGGCAAAAGAATTCGAATGCGTCTACTTACCAGGGAATACTAAATATTACTTACTACGTAAATTTAATTAACATATTATTATTATTGACATTGTAATTTAAATTCCTATAAGTATGGAAATAGGAAAAATACTTTATTTATTGAATATGAGTATAACATACAAGCTGAAAATTAATAAATATCAAACACATATAATTTAAATAAAAAATTTCGCCTAATTTGTCCAGCGAATGGTGCTGCAAAGTGCCTAGGACACTCGCTACGTTTCCCCGCTGGACGGCTAGGGCTACGCGCTGTTGAAGATACCTCCCGCTATTTTTCTCCCCAGAAATATCTATTAATTTTAAACCTAATAGGTACACTATAAGTATTAAATTTAATTAAATGTAATATGTAACATTTGCACGCTATTATATGGATGGCTAAATAGGCATGACCTACAAGTTGCTAGTTATAAGATCTGACATTTGTACCCTATTTATGCAAATAAATATTCTATTCTATTCTAAAGAAGCGACTTTTACCAGTTACACTGCTGGTACGGCTTGCCGCTGCCAAGCGCCAAGCGTTCGACGCTTTCAGAAAGAGAAGCACTTATGTTGTTGACGTACAACGTCGTCCCTCTCTCGATTGCGCTGGATGCAGCAGCCAGCCTCACTGTTATTTACGTGTACGAACATAATAGTAGTTAACTAAATCACTTCGCTTGTATTTAGTTTCGAGGCTATGTCTATGAGTTTAGAAATCGAAACTGGTTTATGAATTATCCGACTGGGGCGTCTGATTTCGGCCGGGGCTTTACGCCAAAAATCTACGAATATCAATTGTCATTGTTTTTTAATTGCATTTATTTAAAGAGTTTGTAGATTAGATTAGATTTATTTATTTCACTTTTACATCTTGAAAATTCAATTTTACATGTCATTCTAATATGGTAAAAGGGATCGTCATAAAATAAAATAATGTATAAATTACAATGTCAACAATTCAAATAATGTCATAGTATATAACATACTATCTATGTCAGTATATAATATTAAAATTAAAATTTAAAAATACACTTGGTATTAAATTATCACAAATTAAATTAAACGTCAGAGGGACGAGTATACGAGTATATCTAATAAGAAAGATTACTGTTCACTTCTAATTAGGCAAAACGCGAATCTTTTTACATGACTCGCTGACACAAGGCTGTGTAGTGAAAGTTTCCCGTCGCGCGATAGTGAAGGTCAACCCTAAAAAGTTTCAAAAGGCGTCAGAGCGCCTGTAGAATATCTGAATACGGACTACGAGAATGTTGGCCGTAAGTCGCAGTCTCTAGAGATGGGCTGGCTTACTTCAAGTTGCAAGCTACCTACTTCAAGTGTGCTTCTACACTAATATATCGAAGAGGTATCTTGTGAGTTTCTTCAGGTAATCTATTCTACTAGGAAACGGAAGACTTACTTAAACTACTGACGCCCTCGATGGCCTAGTGGCTTGGTCTTCGGACTCGAGCGCTGGAGGTCGTGGGTTCGATTCCCATTGGGGACAGACTTTGTACAATTTGGTTCTGGTCTGGATATTATATAATCTGTGAATTGTCTTATCCTTGTTTAATTTAACGACCTCCGTGGCGGAGCGGGTAGCTCTCGGACTGCCACGCCGGAGGTTGCGGGTTCGAATCCCGCTAGGGGCAAATGTTCGTATGATGAATATGAATGCTTGTACCCAAGTCTTGGATGTTTATATATTTATTTAAATATGTGTATCCGTTATCTAGTAACCATACCACAGGCTCTGCCTAGTTTGGGACTGGATAATTGGTGTGAATGTCTGAGATATTTATTATTATTAATTTCCATAGCACAGGAGATCCTAGTTTGGGATTAAACAAGTGTATGTATTATGTGGAGAATCGGGTGTGGTGGAGTTCATTGGGGATGTCCAGCAGTGGACGTCGAAGGGCTGATATCATGATGATGTATATTGGCAATGAAGTCCCCGGCTTAGAATAGGGCCACCCTCAATCTTACCACCTCCAGTTTGTTGGTGGAAGGATCCCTATAGGATCTACGCCAGCCTTGGGGTAAGTCATCCTCCCACCTTTTTACCTGTCTTCCTCTTTTCCGTTGCCCATCTCGGCGGTACCATGGTGTAATCTGGAATTTTGCTTATAGATCAGCCTAAATAGAAAATGAGGATTTTAATCGAAAATATGGAATTTGATATGATTAAAGAATTTTGACTTGACTTGCCTCCATCAGCTCCTATTCGGCGCTATCCTTACGATCGTATGGAATCTCGAAATCGTGGTCTATTTGAGCTAGTCTGTCCATGTAGTATAGATCGGCAGCGAGACCCTATATCCTCGATAATACCAGATATGACCAGCTATTTAATTCTAAGTTATCTCCGCGTCTTTATTTTGGTTGTATAAGAAAATTTACATACATGCATATATAATGCTCACGCCTTGGTCCCAGAGGGGTAGGCAGAGACAATTGCGCAATCTAATGTCGCAAAGTGGCTTTTCTTCGTCCGCTTTTCGCCCCGTGATACGTGATGTGTTGCGAACAACATCGCCGTCAAAGAAAATCTGGTACCTAATAAAAATGCGTAAAAACATTATACATTTTTCTTCTGCGTAGTCGGGCAAGAGTATGGAACATATCAAACCCAAGTATCTGGCGAATATCTGGTTGGTATTGCTGCAAAAATGTATATAAGGAGGCCATAACACGCCAGGGCGGGCCGACCGCACAGATAAATATGACGTATTATTATGTTTTGTAGAACGGGGTAGGCGAACTCAGGGGAGGCTGGCGAGCGGAGCGAGTAGCCGCGGGGGAATAAGCGTCACAAAGTTAGAGGTTAAATGATAATGGTACCTCGCAAATTAATATTTTTCACTAGTTTTCACGTAGTAATGGATAAATATGGTTTTAAACCAATTTTTGCAAACAGAAAGTTAAAAGACAAAAAAATTGCTCATATTTGTCTTTATTAATACGGCGCTTGCCGCGTGACGCCAAGAGTGCGTGCATTCCTATAATGACAAGTGAAAAAAATATTATCAAGAAGTAAAAACTGTCGGTTTTCAATCAGCTGATGTTCGTGTTGCCACCTGAGTTATAAAAGCGCTCAAAACTGCGCGCCATATTTGAATATAGCTCGAAAAAGCGCAACATTTCCCTAGAGGATATTGACTACGTGACGAAAACCTAACCTAACTGTGACCAAGCGTGGTATTTTTACAATTATTGTTTTAATTATTATTTTTTGGTACAATTTCTCTGGTATAATATTTTCTACCCAAAGGTTGTCTGGAAGAAATCGCTTAAAGCGATAAGACCGCCTAAATTGTACTATTTGTAACTTCTATAACGTGTAACTGTATTTGTTTGTGCAATAAAGTGTATTGTATTGTATTTTGAAGACCCTTTTCCCCCTTAAACTGGTCACGTAGTTTGGTTACGTTGCCTTAAGGTAACACCGCTAAACGCTCCACCTGTAACGCACCCTAAATCCCAAAAGAGGAATCCGGTGTATTATTTCAAGAGAAATATCTCCAAAGGAAAGTGACATTCCTTGTTACAATCGCGATGGTTTGTTTTCTTTGGGGTTCCGCGGCTAAGAGGGTTCCGGATATTTTTATAGGCTGTTTATGGACTTAAGTGCTGGCTTCCAGGACTCGGGAAGGGCAAGGACATTGATAAGAAAATGAGACCTCAAGAGCAGACAGGTCGATATTAACTCCGCCACACTTCCGCCTTTCACAACTTATCGTTTCCGGCTGTGTGTCCTTCTTTCCCACGCTGTGCTTTCTTACATGCTGTCTCCACTCTAAAACTCCTCAGCTGTCATCGATTCTGCAACAGCTATGACGCTTCATCTTAATAAGGATATCCTATGTCTTTGACCTTATTTTTTCCTCGGATCTCTTAATTATTATAAGACCATGATCTGGAAAAAGTATTTTGTTTTGGAGACTAGGATCTTTGGGTCTGATTCCACGCAAGGAATCTCTAGTTTAACGTAACGTTAGTATAACGTAACGTAAATGACCTAATTATAATTAGATCATTTACGTTACTATAAACTAGAGATTCTTTGCGTGGAATCAGACCTAAAGATCCTAGTCTCCAAAACAAAATACTTATACAAGGACTAATATCTACAAATGGGTCATACTTGTACCTGGGGGAAATTTAACCCACGCTCTCTGTCGCTCCTGTACCATTTCTAAGTCAACGAAAATACTGCAAAATGATTATGGTTGCCTTCGAATTTCTCCATTCTTTGCTTTGTACATCATCATCAGGTTATTTTTGTCTCCACTGCAGGAGCACAACCCTCTCTCATCTGCCGGAGACAGACGGAGGATTTGGCCTACACTCCCCGCGCTGGCCAGACGGCTTTGTACATACAGTATTTTTAATATTTAGTCTATTATGCACTGTTTGCCCCCCCTCGCTCTTAGTGTCTTGTCTCACACCCTGTAAGGCTGGCCGGAAGAGATGTATTTTAGAGTTAAGTTCGTCTTTGTACACAAAATTTGTAACTGTATTTAGTTTTACATACAGCATGGTCTAGTGTGGGAGCGCCAATATTTAATTGTAATGTTTTAATCGTACCCCTCTCTGCCTACCCCTCTGGGACCATGGCGTGAGCATTATGTATGTATGTATATTTAATCGTACTCAATTGATGTAATCATATAATTTTAAGGATGACTAATATTCTATGAATCTGGTAATTTATAATAATAAACTATTTGATTTTGAATTTTAAAATCGTGCAATAAAGAATATTTATCTACAAATTCATACTTCTCCATCGTCCCTGCCTACCCCTATGAGACTAAGGCGTTAGAATTATGTATGTATGTTCATATTTCTATCTCTTTTCTATTAGGGTTCTTGTATTAAGACACTGGTCGCAATGTTATGGGGACAGAATTTGATACTGCTTTTTGATTTGGAATCATTCATTCGTTTGCGACCGCTGTTTTAATACAAAAATCCTTATAATTCACGACTCGCTAACCAAGAATCACATCCTGAAGGGAACATGGCCAAACATGAAGTTCTCTCCTGAGGTTTCACTCATCGACGGAGCTCTGAATAGGTTGTCGAAACAATTGAAAGAATATGACGTATCGACACGGCCCGTGGGAGCTGGGGGCGGAAGTTGGAAGCGGAAATACTTGGAGAAGGCAGTTTAGTAATTTCGTTTTGTGTTTTCTATTTCTTATATAAAAGTACGTCTCGCAGTACACAGTAAAAACTCGTACTTGTGCAGTTCGAATCTACAATAAGCTGTCGGATTATAAAAAAAGAAGAATAATTGTGTTTTTAAAAAACATATTTTTGAGTATTTCCTAGGTAAATGTTATTATTCGGTCAATGAATTTTAGATGGACCGGGAATTGTAATCATCATTATATGAGCCCTTAGATGTCCACTGTTGGACATAGGCCTTCCCCAATGTACGCCACCACACCCGGTCCCTCCGCATCCAGCCGCTACCGGCCTCCTTTAGGTCGTCGGTCCATCTGGCGGCGGGGCGTCCCACCCTGCGTGTGCCGAATTGTGAATTGTAATATCGTAACTCGTCATTGTTATTTAATACTAGCTGTTGCCCGCGACTTCGTCCGCGTGGACAACTTAACATTACACATTCTTATGTATTACGTGTTACTAAATCCTAAAAGAAATCTATTAATCTGGTTATGCATTAAAACTATTAATATACATAAAAAAACATGCTATCCAATTGAGAACCTCCTTTTTTGAAGTCGGGTAAAAATTAGCGTTCCGGCGGCGGTTTCGCCCGTTGGACCACAGTTTTTTTAGGCTTCCGTAGCCAAATGGCAAAAAACGGAACCCTTATGGATTCGTCATGTCTGTCTGTCTGTCCGTCCGTATGTCACAGCCACTTTATTCCGAAACTATAAGAACTTACTATTGAAACTTGGTAAGTGGATGTATTCTGTGAACCGCATTAAGATTTTCACACAAAAATAGAAAAAAAAAAACATTAAATTTTGCGGGTTCCCCATGCTTAGAACTGAAACTCAAATTTTTTTTTCATCAAACCCATACGTGTGGATAGGTCTTCAAAAATGATATTGAGGTTTCTAATATCATTTTTTTCTAAACTCAATAGTTTGCGTGAGAGACACTTCCAAAGTGGTAAAATGTGTCACCCCCCCCCCCCCCCCCCTGTAAGAGAATGATAAAACTAAAAAAATATATGATGTACATTGCCATGCAAACTTCCACCGAAAATTGGTTTGAAAGAGATCTAGTAAGTAGTTTTTTTTAATACGTCATAAATCGTAAACCACAATACTATTATTAAAACATCGATCAAAGTTACAACGAACTACAATAACTTTTATATTATGTTACTTGCTGCTACGGAACCCTTCATGGGCGAGTCCGACTCGCACTTGGCCGCTTTTTTTAAATAAAGTTGACATTTACATTTATCATGAATTAAAAGATTATCATATAATCAATAAAAAAAATTATATTTTAATATTGTGCAAATTAGGTGATATTTCCTTCCCCCCCCCCTCCAATTTGTCCTTTCCATACCCTTTCTTTATTTCCTTCCCCATCCCCTTCCCACAACGTTGAAAACCCTTTCCCCCACCCCTTCCCTCTCCCTACTCCTACCTCTCCCCCTTCCCTTAACCCACCCCTTCCTACACCCTTTATTTACCACTGCCCCCTCATCTTACCTCTCTTACCCTAATTCCTCTATTCTTTTCCATCCGACTTCCTTCCCCTCCTATTCCCTTCCTATGTTGCATATCCAATTAACTGTACAACAAAATGTCTGTCAAACTGCTGGACATGCCTTCCCCAATGAATGCCACAACGCCCTACAGATCCAGCCGCTTCCGGCCACCATCTTCAGGTCGTCCATACACCTGGCGGCAGGGCGTCCCACCCTGCGCGTGGGACGTCGCGTCCCACTCTAGAACCCGTCTGCCCCAACGGCCGTTCGGTACTACGACAGATGTGACCTGCCATTTCAGCTTACTAATTCTTTCGGCTATGTCGGTCACCTTCGTTATTCAAAGGATCTCCTCATTACGAATCATATCCCTCATAGAGACCCCGAGCATTGCCCTCTCTATAGCTCGCAGAGCCACTTGAATCTTGTGGATCAGGCCCACCATCAGTGTCCACGTCTCCGCGCTGTAATCATGACAGGCAGGACGCACTGATTAAAGATTTTTGTCTTTAAACATTGTGGAATAGGTGACGTAAAGACTTGACGCAGTTTTCCGAATACTGCCCACCCTAACTGGATTCTTCTGTCAGCTTTTGAAATTGATCCTTCCCAACTATATTGTCTGTCCTAGGCAGACGTACTCCTGAACAGCTTCGATATTGACATTGTAGACGATCACCGGTCTAATACAGGGCCACTAATTATCGAATAGCGAACTTTTTGTATCGAGACTTGTGGAAATACCTGAAATACATCAGCTAAAATAAATCTATAAATGAGCTTTAAAACATCTCTGTCACTTTCTGTCAAGTTCTTGCAACGACCAGTGATGTTGAACTACACTTTCATACAAATGATATGAAATGAGAGGTCAACTTGTATATCAGCATCCTGACATTTTATTGAGATATGACTTATACCAGTATGAGGCCCGAACTCAAAGCTATTAAACAGTGAAAACGCCGTCAAATTCTGTTCAGCTGTTTCCAAGATTAGCCCGTACATACATACATACATACAGACAGATAAGAATTTTTTTAATTATATTTTTGGACTCTACTGGTCTTCAGTAACGTACGGGCAGTGAAATTTTTTTTTTAACTTTAATGTACAGATTCGCTTTTCTTTTGTTTTTTCTACTCTTTTATTATATGTATAGATAGATGGTGGTAATGTCTAATAATAATTTAATTATAAGTAATTGACATTCATTAACATTGACATTCTCTATTTTTCTGTATACGTTTTCCCGTCTATTTCTTGTTTTATGTAGTTATCATTAATTAATTATAGTGTGTTTCCCGGCTTAGAATAGGACCACCCCCTGTTTGATTTTGGTGTATAATAAATGTTATTAAAATTCAGACAACCGATACATAACACTACATGAGCGAGACACAACACTTATTGGGGTATTTTATATATGTATGTTTGTCTCCCTCTTTTACTCGTATGGGATCGGTCCTGCACGAAGAGTCGGAAATCGGAGAGAACTATGGCCGGACGCCGCGGAAGTTCAAAATATCTATTTAATTGTAATTAAGTGTTAAATGTGTAACACGGTGCGACCAGGACTTCGGAAACTAAGCAGGATGGGGTAAGCTTAGGATATTTATGTTTATTATTGTATATATCGGATTTACATAGTAGAACCCAGAGACGTCAAATACACAAGGATTTTCGGATATTTTACCAGCGACCTAATTTCGGAATTAACGGCTGGATCGCTTCCGACGTCAGGGCTGGTGTCCAGACTGAGGAAGATTCAGCCGCGGGTGGGGTGCGGAAGACCTCACATTTTTGTTCACTTCGAGCCGGATCGGTTTTCTGTGTATTTTTCGTTTTCAAGGTTCTACTACAAACTACACTTTTTCGGTTTTGTTGTTGTAATTCTTTGTCGGTTTATAAGTATTTACGGCAACAAAGTACATTCTACAGGGTACACGGGTACATACTTCTCATTTATATTGATATGAACACATTTGTTTCCCCCTATTCTATATATTTTGTAAAAACATTACAAGCATACATTTTCATACATTTGAAAAGCATCGGTTGATTTTCATTTGTTTTTATTTTTGCTTTGCACCTTGCGGATTCGGGTGACATTGTTATTTTATGTCAGATGGTTACCATAGTTACCAAATAGTTTCACAATCGACTGTTGGGATAGTGGCTGTTAATTTTACCACATATAACAAGGAGACTGATAGCTCAGCGGATACCAGCACGGTCTACTATTGAACACGGGTTCAATTCTAGGTCGGGTAAATTGACGACTTTTATTTCATAATTTTCAATTGTGGATTTCGTTATTCGGTTATGCTTTTGATAAACGGCGGAGGAGCTGTTTTCAAATAATTTGGTTTTTTATTTTTAGTTTCTTATTTTGATTGAAATCAATTTTTTGTTATAATGGCTAAAGTAGCACAAGCCAAACGGTTGAACAAAGTCAAATATGATGTGGCTTTGCTCAATATAGATATGATTTACGATCTTTCCCAGACGGAGCTTGATTCAGAAACGGAAAAGAATGAATTCAGGGTTCGGTATTCGGATTTGGAAACTAATTATCAGGATTTTATGTCAATGCATTTGGAAATGCAGTCCCAAACGGACGGGGACGACTCGGATTCGGATATGTATACGGAAAAATACAAAGCATATAATCGGAAATATTATGATATTAAACGGAAATATATGGAGAAGTTTCCAAGTTGTAGCGGCCAGTCGTCTGACTACAATACTGCGGTTTCAGAGTCCAAAGGACGTAGGGTATTTTTGCCTAAGGTACAATTGCCAACATTCTCTGGTAAATTAGAGGACTATGGTTCTTTTATGGAATTATTCGAGTCTCTAGTAGGACAGGACACTTCACTGTCAAGTACAGAAAAACTGTACTATTTGGTGGGTTCATTAACTGGGGAACCCAAAACTTTAATTCAACATTTGTCAATTACGGGAGATAACTACTCAATAGCGCTTGATTTACTTAAAAGTCGGTACGGAAATAAAAGATTACTAGCGGACAGATTAATGCGGAATTTGCTGAATGTATCTCATGTCAGTAGAGGTTTAAATTCATTGAAATCTTTTTTGAATAACCTTTTGGAAAATACTAAGGCTTTGGAAAAGATGAAATTTCCAGTCGCGGAATGGTCTTATTTACTTTTTTATATTAATTTTCAAAAACTGGACAGCAGCTTGAAGAAGCAGTTCGAAGGGAAATTTGTGGAAGAAGAGTTTCCAACCTTCGCAAATTTAATAAAGTTTTTAGAAACCGAAGTTCGGATATTGGAATCCAGTGCAGACACACAGAACTCGGGTAGGTCTGGTAGTTCTCCTGGTATCAGGGCTCATGCCTCTTTTCAAAATAATAACTCTGTGCAGAACGGCTGTACATTATGTAAAAAGGGATTTCATCACCTCTCAAGGTGTGAGAAGTTTTTGAACATGAAACTTAAACCCAGGAAGGAGTATGTAACGGAGAATAGACTTTGTTTTCGGTGTTTATATAAGCACCATATTAATGAATGTCCATATTCCACGTGGTCTTGTTTAAGGTGCGGATCACCTAAACACCACCAATTAATTCATTTTGATTTACCGCAGCAGCGGGCGGTTTCTAATACATCCAAGGATAGTACAGCGGCAATGGTGGAACCGGTACCTGCCATGAAATTGGACAGTAGGGAAATTGTGCCCAGGGACACCAACTTCGGTAGGGTGAACTTACCTTCGGATAAGGTAATAACGCCTGTTGGCAACCCACATAGGGTACACGACCCTGTTATAGAAATTAACGGCGCGGCGTTGACATCTCATGCGGATCATGAGGTGCTTCCGCCTACTACTTATCAGCGGACGGTATTGCTCTCAACAGCTATGGTGCGTGTCATGGATAGGTTCGGTAACTATCAGGACGTACGCGCACTCTTAGACGGTGGTAGTCAGAGCACATTCATATCGGAATATTGCGCTAATCGATTAGGTCTAAAACGGTTTAGATCTAACGTGATGTCGGTGACTGGATTAAGCGGTATGCCAGTCTCGGGTTGCGGAGGTAGCGTCAATGTAAGTATTAGCCCTCGGTATGCGGATCAGCCGGTGCTAGTAACTACGGCCACGGTGTTAAACAAAATAACACACAACCTACCTAGTTTTAGTTTACCTGAAACTTTAACGGGCTTCTATAGGGGTTTAGAGCTTGCGGATGAGCATTTTTACCTCAGTCGGGAGGTGGATATGCTGATCGGTGCGGATCTGATAGGAGAAATCATACTCGGCGGGAGTATTACGATAAATAAGGATTTACCTAAAGCGATGCTTACAGTTTTCGGTCACGTGCTCGTAGGTCCGGTTACCTACGCTGTTACGAATCCCATGGATAATAATGCTTATTTATCGCAAACTTTCTTTTCTAACGTTATGACTGCTCAGTTGAAAGACCCTAAAATAGAAGTTTTCCAAGAAAATCATTCAGCGGACGATACGGATCAAGGTGAAACGGTTCCATTGGCTTCGAATCGGTTCCTAGTCATGGAAAAGCGGCCTGTTGCCATTGATATATTGCGGGAAAGTTCATCAGTTCTATGCGGGAGTACTGAACTGGAGCACACGTCAATATGTGACGGAAAATTAGACGACTGTGCAGCCGGTAATAGTTATTTGATTTCTCGTGACGGAATTTTTGAGAAAAACTTCGATAACAACTTACCTGGTATTCGGAAAACGATCATTCGGACACATGTGGGTACTTCGGAATCGGATCCCATGTTATTCAATCGGTTCAGCAGTTTTGTAAAGCTACAGTCGGTAGTAGCTTATTGCTTACGATTTATTAATAATACCAGGAATCCTTCTAGGAAAGTTGTTGGTGTTTTGACGGTATCAGAACGTAAGGCGGCTACGGAACGGCTAGTAAAGGTGGTTCAAGCAACGGAATTTGCTTTGGACATAGATAACTTAAAACGGAGCAAGCAATGCTCTTTGCGGTTGCGGCGGCTTATGCCAATAATTGACAATGATGGATTGTTACGGGTCGGAGGTCGACTTGAGCATTCGGGTCTATCATATGATGGGAAACATCCATTGATTTTACCCAAAAGCCATCCTGTAACGACTTTAATCATTGATTATTTTCATAAAACTTACTGTCATGTTGGTTCAACGGCTTTACAAGCCATTTTGCAAAAACAATTTTGGATTATTTCGGCACGGCAAGCGATACGGAGTCGCATTTTTAAATGTATTTATTGCATTAAACTGAGGGTCAAGCCCACGGAACCAATCATGTCTGCATTACCCGGCGATAGGGTGAATGCCACTGGAGTTTTTCATACTGTGCAAACGGATTTTGCAGGTCCCTTTTTAATAAAAGCTTCACGTCTTCGAAATGCAAAGCTATTGAAAGCTTATCTGTGCATATTCATCTGTTCCTCATCTAAAGCGGTTCATTTAGAAGTCGTCGGTGACCTGTCTACGGAAGCTTTTCTTGCGGCATTGTCGCGATTTACATCTCGACGTGGGTTACCGCGTATGGTAAGGTCTGACTGCGGCAGTAATTATATTGGGACTAGCCGACATTTAAGTGAAGTGCAGAAGTATCTGTCGAAACGGGATGTCCAAGAAGTTTTAGGAGATGATGCTTCCAAACAAGGAATATCATGGCTATTCAATCCACCAGCGACGCCTCATTTTGGCGGTTTGTTTGAGGCGGCTGTCAAATCAGCTAAAACTTTATTAAAACGAGTAATCGGTGAGCAGGTTTTAACGTTTGAGGAGCTGGTAACGGTATTTACCAGAATCGAAGCGGTATTAAACTCACGGCCTTTGTGCCCATTGTCTCATGATCCTCAAGACATTAAAGTGCTTACACCGGCTCATTTCTTAGTGGGTCGACCATTATTATCAGTTCCGGAATATAACATTGAGGATGTCCCTAATACACGGTTGAGCCGATATCGGCTGGTTCAGGCTCTATCTCAGAGATTTTGGAGAAAATGGAGTGATCAGTACCTTCATTCCCTTCAAGCTAGGAATAAATGGACGTCACTTACGGACCCTCCTAAAGTAGGAGATCTGGTGCTTATTAAGGAGGAAAACGTACCTCCACTTAAATGGAAAATGGGTCGGGTTTTAGAGTTGTTGCCTGGGAAAGATGGTGTTGTGCGTGTAGTTAACTTAAAAACCTCTTCAGGCACTCTTTTGCGGCCGGTGGTTAAGATATGCAGGCTTCCACTGGACTAACACTAATTATTGTGAACCTATTTTTATATTATGTAAATATTTTTTAAAATTTCGGTTTTTTTTTTATCGGTTTGTTGGATTTTCGGTTTTTGTTGATAAAGGCTTTCGCCTTTCTCGGGCGGCGGTATGTTTGATTTTGGTGTATAATAAATGTTATTAAAATTCAGACAACCGATACATAACACTACATGAGCGAGACACAACACTTATTGGGGTATTTTATATATGTATGTTTGTCTCCCTCTTTTACTCGTATGGGATCGGTCCTGCACGAAGAGTCGGAAATCGGAGAGAACTATGGCCGGACGCCGCGGAAGTTCAAAATATCTATTTAATTGTAATTAAGTGTTAAATGTGTAACACGGTGCGACCAGGACTTCGGAAACTAAGCAGGATGGGGTAAGCTTAGGATATTTATGTTTATTATTGTATATATCGGATTTACATAGTAGAACCCAGAGACGTCAAATACACAAGGATTTTCGGATATTTTACCAGCGACCTAATTTCGGAATTAACGGCTGGATCGCTTCCGACGTCAGGGCTGGTGTCCAGACTGAGGAAGATTCAGCCGCGGGTGGGGTGCGGAAGACCTCACACCCCCTATCTTTCTCGTGGGTGTCGTCAAGGCGACTAAGGGATTGCACCAGGGACGGGCAGCAGCGTTCTCCTGTGTGTGTATGTTAAGATCATTACTGCGATCACCAATCCGCCTGACAAGCGTGGTGATTATGGCAAATCCCCCAATGGACATCTAACCAAAAGTGGTATTAGGGAGGCCTATGTCCAGCAGTGGACGTATTTAGGCTGATGATGAATTATAGTGTTAAAAGCTTTTTGCGCGACACTTCAGAATGGTTACAGATATTTGACGAGAACTTAACGAAAAGCCGATTCGTATCTTCTTGAAGATTATTTATTTTAGTATTCGACCTAAATAGGGATAGGAAAGATGGTCTATTTATGGTCAAGTAAATATGTCTATCCTTTCATCTATTTCTTTTTATTCATTACATTTTCGTCTGCAATTAGATTATGTATATCTTTTTCTCTGTGAATCTTTTTGGCAGTTTCGGTAATTTTTTTTATCTAATAAATAAATTAACTTCGCTGTACATTAAATATTTTTGCAAAAATAAAAATATGGGGAATTAATGATAAGTAATATAAAGACATTTAGATCATTTTATAATTTCAGTCTGTCTGTTTGTAAATATTACTGAATCAAATCTGATGGAGCTTTCATAAAAACATAGAGCTTAATTCTGAGTAATATTTAATATTTATTTCATCGCAATCGACTTACTCAGTCAAAAGTTATGCAAGTTTATAGTTTTCTAAAACTTTTTCTTATAAGTATTATGTTGTGCGGAATTCAAATCGCAATGAATTAGGACTACGGTAGTTGGAGAGGGGGGAAGCGGATGAGGGAACGGGAGAAAAGGGGACAGTAAGCAAATTTTTACTTTATATAAAAAAAATTTGTCCACGTGAGTAGAGCCGCGGGTACAGCTAGTCATCATCATCATCATCAGGTTATTGTTGTCTCCGCTGCAGGAGCACCACCCTCTCTCATCTGCAAGAGACAGACGGAGGATTAGGCCTACACTCCCCGCGCTGGCCAGACCGGTTGGGGAGGCCTGATTGATGTTTTATAATGTATTCCCTCAGTCGCCTTGTACGACATCCACGGGAAGAGTCGGAGTGGTCCTATTCTACTCTACCGGAAAACACACGGCAAGTAAATAATTATAATTCTGATCGTATGTATATTTGTTCTTCTTTCAATTCTCTAAACTGAACGGATCTGTTTGAAATGATCTGGGGAGTAACACATATAGTACTTTTAACGGAAAAATGCGCGTCTTACTGAAAATAAAGGAACCGTGTTTGAAATTTATAGTTTTGTTTGTTTGTACCGTCTCAGAAGAACTAAATGAACTGGACTGAGGTCGACGTGAATTTTTTATGTGGTTTTAATTTGAGACGTGTGGTTACCGACCGCCCCAACCTTCCCGTGGGCATCGTCAAGGCGACTAACTAACAAGGGATTGCACCACGAACAGGCAGCAGCGTTCTCCTGTGTACATTAAGATCGTAACTGCGATCACCAATCAGCCTGCCAAGCGTGGTGGTTATGGCAAATCCCCCAATGGACAGCCCACCATTCTATTGGGGAGGCTTATTTTATTTTATTTTATTTTATTTAATTATGTTCAGCAGTGGACGTGTTTCGGCTGATGATAAGTTTCATCTCTGTAAGTGAAGCGAAGTGAGCACGTAACTAATAAATTGTTTCGTTTTTCAGGTAAGTTACTTCAATCTAGAGAGAAGATAATATTTTGGTAAGCTAAATATTACATTTAATGTATAACTGCCGTTGCCACGGTCAGCGTAACCAGCTTGAAGCGTCTGGAAAAGATAAACTACATAGTATCGTAAAATCTTATTCGCTTTGCTGAAAAGCTCAAGAATTAATGCAAGAAGTCTTTACATACATAAATAATGCTCACGCTCCGGCCCCACAGGGGTAGGCAGAGACGATGCATCGCCACTTTGCGCATTCTAATGTCGCAAAGTGGCTTTCCTTCGCCCGCTTTTCGCCCCGTGATACCCCTTGACGTGACGTGTTGCGAACAACATCGCCGCCTTGTTGAGAGAAGTCTTTAATAACACTAAAAGAGTTTAGCATATATTGAACACTAGCTGTTGCCCGCGACTTCGTCCGCGTGGACAACTTAACATTACACATTCTTATGTATTACGTGTTACTAAATCCTAAAAGAAATCTATTAATCTGGTTATGCATTAAAACTATTAATATACATAAAAAAACATGCTATCCAATTGAGAACCTCCTTTTTTGAAGTCGGGTAAAAATTAGCGTTCCGGCGGCGGTTTCGCCCGTTGGACCACAGTTTTTTTAGGCTTCCGTAGCCAAATGGCAAAAAACGGAACCCTTATGGATTCGTCATGTCTGTCTGTCTATCCGTCCGTATGTCACAGCCACTTTATTCCGAAACTATAAGAACTTACTATTGAAACTTGGTAAGTGGATGTATTCTGTGAACCGCATTAAGATTTTCACACAAAAATAGAAAAAAAAAACATTAAATTTTGCGGGTTCCCCATGCTTAGAACTGAAACTCAAATTTTTTTTTCATCAAACCCATACGTGTGGATAGGTCTTCAAAAATGATATTAAGGTTTCTAATATCATTTTTTTCTAAACTCAATAGTTTGCGTGAGAGACACTTCCAAAGTGGTAAAATGTGTCACCCCCCCCCCCCCCCCTGTAAGAGAATGATAAAACTAAAAAAAATATATGATGTACATTGCCATGCAAACTTCCACCGAAAATTGGTTTGAAAGAGATCTAGTAAGTAGTTTTTTTTAATACGTCATAAATCGTAAACCACAATACTATTATTAAAACATCGATCAAAGTTACAACGAACTACAATAACTTTTATATTATGTTACTTGCTGCTACGGAACCCTTCATGGGCGAGTCCGACTCGCACTTGGCCGCTTTTTTTTAAATAAAGTTGACATTTACATTTATCATGAATTAAAAGATTATCATATAATCAATAAAAAAAATTATATTTTAATATTGTGCAAATTAGGTGATATTTCCTTCCCCCCCCCCTCCAATTTGTCCTTTCCATACCCTTTCTTTATTTCCTTCCCCATCCCCTTCCTACAACGTTGAAAACCCTTTCCCCCACCCCTTCCCTCTCCCTACTCCTACCTCTCCCCCTTCCCTTAACCCACCCCTTCCTACACCCTTTATTTACCACTGCCCCCTCATCTTACCTCTCTTACCCTAATTCCTCTATTCTTTTCCATCCGACTTCCTTCCCCTCCTATTCCCTTCCTATGTTGCATATCCAATTAACTGTACAACAAAATGTCTGTCAAACTGCTGGACATGCCTTCCCCAATGAATGCCACAACGCCCTACAGATCCAGCCGCTTCCGGCCACCATCTTCAGGTCGTCCATACACCTGGCGGCAGGGCGTCCCACCCTGCGCGTGGGACGTCGCGTCCCACTCTAGAACCCGTCTGCCCCAACGGCCGTTCGGTACTACGACAGATGTGACCTGCCATTTCAGCTTACTAATTCTTTCGGCTATGTCGGTCACCTTCGTTATTCATAGGATCTCCTCATTACGAATCATATCCCTCATAGAGACCCCGAGCATTGCCCTCTCTATAGCTCGCAGAGCCACTTGAATCTTGTGGATCAGGCCCACCATCAGTGTCCACGTCTCCGCGCTGTAATCATGACAGGCAGGACGCACTGATTAAAGATTTTTGTCTTTAAACATTGTGGAATAGGTGACGTAAAGACTTGACGCAGTTTTCCGAATACTGCCCAACCTAACTGGATTCTTCTGTCAGCTTTTGAAATTGATCCTTCCCAACTATATTGTCTGTCCTAGGCAGACGTACTCCTGAACAGCTTCGATATTGACATTGTAGACGATCACCGGTCTAATACAGGGCCACTAATTATCGAATAGCGAACTTTTTGTATCGAGACTTGTGGAAATACCTGAAATACATCAGCTAAAATAAATCTATAAATGAGCTTTAAAACATCTCTGTCACTTTCTGTCAAGTTCTTGCAACGACCAGTGATGTTGAACTACACTTTCATACAAATGATATGAAATGAGAGGTCAACTTGTATATCAGCATCCTGACATTTTATTGAGATATGACTTATACCAGTATGAGGCCCGAACTCAAAGCTATTAAACAGTGAAAACGCCTTCAAATTCTGTTCAGCTGTTTCCAAGATTAGCCCGTACATACATACATACATACAGACAGATAAGAATTTTTTTAATTATATTTTTGGACTCTACTGGTCTTCAGTAACGTACGGGCAGTGAAATTTTTTTTTTAACTTTAATGTACAGATTCGCTTTTCTTTTGTTTTTTCTACTCTTTTATTATATGTATGTATAGATTAGAATTTGATTATTTTGAAATGCCACAAACAAATATTACTAATACAAATTATTATAATTTATTATTAAAATAAATATCGGTAATCGTATAGCCGTAATCAAAACTATATAATTTTTTCCTCAGCGCCCCCTTAGCTACACCTTAACCTCACCTACTCGTATATCTAGGAAAAAATCCAGGAAAACCCATATTAAAAAAAAATTAGCAAGTATATACGAGTACATATGCCGTGTGGTTTCCGGTAGAGTAGAATAGGACCACTCCAACTCTGCCCGTGGATGTCGTACAAGGAGACTGAGGGAATACATTATAAAACATCAATCAGGCCTCCCCAACCCGTCTGGCCAGCGCGGGGAGTGTAGGCCAAATCCTCCGTCTGTCTCCGGCAGATGAGAGAGGGCTGTGCTCCTGCAGTGGAGACAAAAATAACCTGACGATGAAGTATATACATAAGTCCTACCTAACTCTGGTGATTAATTATACTAAATCTTAACCGACGAACAGACAGACAAAACACAATCCCAGCTTCCCATTACCAGCAGCCTGGAAAAACAAGAAGCCTTCGCAGCCATAACCGAGACCGTTTGTTGTCAAATTTTGCGTATAATTTTAATTTGCGATAAACAAAGGAATCTTTTGGAGCCGGGTAATGGATGGCCGCGATAAATTGTAATGGGGAATTTCGTTACCGAAGATGCTGCTGCAGATGTTTTAGAGCAAAATAAGACAGTCCTTGGTGATCCCACTAATATTATAAATGCGAAAGTTTGGATGTTTGGATGTTTGTTACTCAATCACGATTCAACTACTGGACGGATCGTGATGAAACTAGGCACACATATAACCAACGATCTCTATCCACTACTAGATGGAGCGTTCCAAACAATCGCTCTGTTCCACGCAAGTAGCCACAACTCTTTCACATTCACAATGAAACTTGTGCAGTTACTACGCAGAACATTTAATTATTACTAAATATTGACGTAGCGTTAATTATTACTAAGTATTGACGTAGCGTCAATATTTAGTAATAATTAAATGTTCTGCGTAGTAACTGCACAAGTTTCATTGTGAATGTGAAAGAGTTGTGGCTACTTGCGTGGAACAGAGCGATTGTTTGGAACGCTCCATCTAGTAGTACATAGAGATCGTTGCATATACGTTAGCTCCTGGAATTGGACATAGAGGTTTTTATCCCGAAAAAACATCCCATTCCTACAGGGAATAGATAATAATTTGTGATGTTAAGTTGTCCACGCGGACGAAGTAGCGGGCAACAGCTAGTCCTAAATATTTATTAGGTATGAGTTTGAAGTTACACCGTGGTAATATTAAGATTTTCCTCAAAGTACAGAATAATCTAATTTTAGACCTTTGAAAATTTTGTTCATTGAATCATCTGGTGATTTATTTTTGATTACAAAAGAAGGCATTGGACCCAATTTAATGGTTTTTGGTGAAGTAGAGATATAACCGATTAATCGTTCAATGAATAGCTAATAATAATATTTTATAATATTTATTAGTAGGAAACAGTAATCGACACGAATAAGATATAAAAACTATCGTTTATTGTCTTTAATCAATAATAACAAAGTCACTATACTAATCTTTTATTAAATTAAGTCTGTCGAATCTAATATTTACGTCAATACTATAATTATTTATTTATTACTAGCTGTGCCGGCGGCTCCGCTCGCGTGGGACTACATTATCCGTTCCCCTTCTAACTTCCGCTCCCGCTATCGCTCCGCTCCGCTCCCCCCCCCCATCCCCACCTTCACTCCCAGTCCCACGCCCACGCCCACTTCCACTACAGCTCCACAATGTCATTAGTACCGAACATTAAAATTCTTTGTTATATTGCATACTAACTTCACCTACTAAAGTATTGGAAAAATAAAAATGTCTATAACTTTTGATTGACAAAAACCGATTGCGAGGAAATAAAGCCTGTATATTACTCCGAGTTAAGCCCTATGTTTCTGTGAAAAGTCCATCAAAATCAGTTCAGTAGTTTTTAAGTGATGCGTGCACAAAATAACAGACAAAAAATTTAAAAATGATTGAAATATGTTCTATTATTTATTTCCTTAGACCCCCAATATATTTATTTAAGTATATGTATCCGTTATCTAGTAACCATACCACAGGCTCTGCCTAGTTTGGGACTGGATAATTGGTGTGAATGTCTGACATATTTATTATTATTATTAGTCAAAGGTGGATCGGCACATCTCCACTTTATAGGTTATCTGAGAAATGTCCACTGAAATCGTGAACAAAATGGGGGTAAAAGCTAGTCTCACTAAACAAATTGAGTGTAACTCCTAATCTCATCAACGTTTGGAGCGAGTTAGGGCGCGAGGACAATGGTAATGGGTCCTTAACAAAGGCGACTGAATAAACAAATGCCAAGGGAAAATAACCATTATGGTAATGTTCGTAAGGGCGAGGGAGTGCGCACCGTTAAGTTGGCGAGGGCATTGTACCAGTTATTGGGGTGTGGTCCAAGTGTAAGCTAGAAGCGATAATTGAATTCAATCAACCGCCTTTAGTTAAATGCTGGAGCACATCTCTCCTAAATGAGACATTATTTAATTTTGAACAACATATTATATACTAGCTGGTGCCCGCGACTTCGTCTGCGCAGGATTAGTATTTCGAGTAGCTTATATTAGCGTGGCGTTGAAAAGAACTAACATTATGACTATAAATTATAATTTTATGGCGCACGCCAGAATAGCTCGCAGATGGTAGATTTTTCCTACTTACTTGATATTTTGGACAATTCAAACAATATCTTTATAAATGGTAGCCTATGTGTCATTCTGATGTATAAGCTGTATTATTGTAAAGTTTCATTAAACTCCATTCAGTAGTCTTTACGTGATAGAGTAACAAACATCCATCCATACTTACAAACTTTCGCGTTTATAATATTAGTAGGATTAAGTTTGTAGTTTAACAAACAAATTGCAAACAAACAACCTTTTATGTCTGGCAGTACATATTACCGGTACAATGTTGCTACGTCATAGCCAGTGCGCTTTATCGAGCGACACAGAGAGATTGACGCTACAAATTAGAAAGAGAAGCACATATTTGTTCTATGGTCGCACGCCGCGTGCTGTAGCCACACCATAATTTACGCACACACACGTGCATTTACAGGCTGTAGTACTGGTACGACTATCGTACGTACTGGTACGTACGATAGTCGTTCTTTGTTTCTTTTAATGCCACTTTACCCCATCTTAATTTTATATAGAAACTGGTTGCTCTTTGCCATGTATTTCCAAAAGACTATTTAGCGCCAGCCATGTGTGAAATGGATATAAAAAATGTAAACAATATTGTCGACTTAGTCTAGAGTTCTTAATATCCCAAAATATAAGTGGCTATTTAAATGTACTCGACGATAATAATGACAAATGTCATTTCAATATTCAGCTCAACGACGAATGATTTTATTATAGTACTAGCTGTGCCATTTTTACTTTTGGACATTTTTACTATTGGACATTTTTACTATTTGACATTATTATTATTGTTAATTTTTATTAATAGATATTTTTATCATTGGACTTTTTTACTTTTGGACATCGGCTTTGGACATTTTTCTTTTTTGTCATTAGTCGTGCAAATCGAAATAAATGAGTATGAGTGTTATCTTAGACTGGTTTATTGTATAATCTCTTCCGCTCCTGCCTCGCACCGCAATTATGCGGCATTCAATGACGCGACATTTGGCACGTCCTCGCTAATTGCGCAGTGTGTCGCCTGCCTTATTTCTCGCGCTTATTTTTAGAGATCCGTAAGTGAGACCCTATTAGATTCCATCATTATCAATTAAAATCCAGTGCGCACCCTTCTATTCAAACGTTATTTCGTATCGATCAAGCTGATTAAGATTGCCGTGTGGTTTCCGGTAGAGTAGAATAGGACCACTCCAACTCTTCCCGTGGATGTCGTACAAGGCGACTGAGGGAATACATTATAAAACATCAATCAGGCCTCCCCAACCCGTCTGGCCAGCGCGGGGAGTGTAGGCCGAATCCTCTGTCTGTCTCCGGCAGATGAGAGAGGGTTGTGCTCCTGCAGTGGAGACCAAAATAACCTGATGAAGAAGCAGATTAAATGTTTGCTATCAACCTATGAAATCATTGATAGCATATCACCGTGTGGTTCCCGGCTTAGAATACGGCCACTTCCAATCTTTCAGTGGGTGGAGTCTAGGGACTTGCACCAGGGACGAACAGCAACGTTTGCCTGCATTAAGGTCATTACTGTGATCACCAACCCACCTGCCAAGCGTGATTATCAATTTATTTGAATGACAAAGATGCCTGGTACTAATGTTGCTTCAGCTTCGCACAATCTTTATATAATTGTACATAAACTCAGTTTTATAATTCGTTTCTCCGACACGTCGTGAGCACATGTTTCCTTTTGAAACTACGACAGTTTAAGATTCACATTAAAAAACAACTTTGTAAGAAAGCCTATTATAAAATAAACGATTATTTGAATGACAAAGATGCCTGGTACTAATGTTAATTTATCTTCGCAAAATCTTTATTAATTGTATGAAAACTTGATTTTTAAAAGATGTGTTGCGTGAAGTTTGTTGCGCCGTTTCTTCTTCACAGCTCTAACACCTACGAAGCGGGGGTCGGTAACAAATTGACGTGTATAAATGTACCAAGTGTACTAACTTGATTGCGACTCGTGTGGAACCCTCTCTTCGCTCCAGTCACTCACACTTGACCGGTTTTTAATTGCTTAATGCGCTTCGAGCTGCCATTATTGGGGGCGCCCATTGTTGTCCCATCGAAATTTAATTTGACTTCCGAATGGTTTTTATGGGTTTTAGATGTTGAGTCGGGCATTACAATCTCGTTATGGTGTGCGATGTCATTTTGATTGGGGTCGAGTAGGTATCGGTTGGTAATGAAAAAAATTTCGTTCGGCGTGGTGACCAGAGAGGAATTATCTATGGAATACTACTTTATAAAAAAGGAATGCTTGTACAAATTGTAATGCTTATCTCTTTAAGAGATTTCTGCCAGCCTATCAGCGATAAAGAAAACTACGTGAAAGGGCAGACATGTTTGTTCGTACATAAAAAAAAATACTCAATAAATATATAAACTGGACATACTTCTACTAGATATATACGTATATTAAAAAGATGCCGTGTGGTTTCCGGTAGAGTGGAATAGAACTCTTCCCGTGGATGTCGTACAAGGCGACTAAGGGAATACATTATATAACATCAATCAGGCCTCCCCACGTCTGGCCAGCGCGGGGAGTGTAGGCCAAATCCTCCGTCTGTGTCCGGCAGATGAGAGAGGGTTGTGCTCCTGCAGTGGAGACAAAAATAACCTGATGAAGATGATGAATATAGATGCATACTTATACAGGGTGGAACAGAAAAGTGTCACCATTCGATTATTTCTTAACTAATAAATATATCGTAAACATTCAAAATGATAGCTACTAGGCCTGATGCTAAAAAGGTGTAACTGAAAATTAAAAACAAATCTTATTAGAATAGAAACACAAGACCAAAATTGTTAGTAAGTACCCCATAAGGGGTAACTGGCGTTAAGACAATCGAAAACTCTAATTATTCAAAGTCAAAGTCAAAATCATTTATTGCATATGAGTACACTTGGTACATTTATACACGTCATTTTTTTATCGACTACCGCTTCCTGGGTGTTAGCGCTGTGAAGAAGAAACGGCGCAACAAACTTCACGCAACACATCTTTTAAAAATCAAGTTTGCATACAATTAATAAAGATTTTGCGAAGCTGGTTAACGTTAGTACCAGG
Source organism: Esperia sulphurella (assembly GCA_947086405.1). Lineage (NCBI taxonomy): Eukaryota > Metazoa > Arthropoda > Insecta > Lepidoptera > Oecophoridae > Esperia > Esperia sulphurella. The sequence goes on from OX352282.1 coordinate 9,470,339, forward strand.
CATCTTTGTCATTCAAATAATCGTTTACTTTATAATAGGCTTTCTTACAAAGTTGTTTTTTAATGTGAATCTTAAACTTTCTGTCCGTCATATTTAAGATTTCCTCTGGTAGTTTGTTGTAGAAGCGTATACATTGCCCCGTGAACGATTTTCTGACCTTACTTAGTCTTAACCCTGGTAAAACAAGTTTATTTTTATTTCTTGTATTATAACTATTATTGTCACAGTGCCTCAAAAAGAGAGATAATTTTTTTCTGACATATAAAATATTATCTAAAATGAATTGACCAGCTACTGTTAATATGCTTATTTCTTTAAACTTTTCTCTTAATGACTCTCTACAACGCAGATTATAGATTGCCCTAACTGCTCTTTTTTGCAAGATAAAAATGGTCTCTATATCTGCTGCTTGACCCCACAGTACGAGTATTAATTACATAATAGGTTATCAAATTCAATGTCGAAATTCTAGTAGTTAGCAAAATAGTAAAATGATAACGAGAGTACTGGTTTCGCAATATTCTTCGCCACAAGTTTTAATTTGAAAAAAAAAATTGAATTAAAGGTACCCAAAGGTTGACTGCAAGAAATCGCTTTTAGCGATAAGACCTCCTAGATGTACATGTGTAAGTTACTTTGTTATTGTATATTAGTGTTTTTGAGTAATTTGAATTGAATTAAATAATCCTATGTTAGTGGTGAACTATCAAGATCCACATTCTGTATAAATTGCTTGCACTTCCGTGCGTGGGCCAAGCGAGAAGTTGAGGCGGTTTTGTAAATACTAATATGTTTAGAAGAACAACTGGGAACTGACCTTCCACACCTTCAACTGCCTCGCGCATCCAGAGTCAGGGCTTAGCGTCGTCGCCGGCCGGCGGGTCGAGAGGTCCCACACTCCACTCCTCACTTAGTTTTAACAATTCCACCGGTGCACTGGTGTATACAACCCCGGGGTATGTGTCACAGTCTTTAATCGGAATACGGTCGATGGAATCACCACAAAATAATAATTTGTGCGGAGCACGTACTTAACGTGGCAAACGTCGAAACGGTGACTGGAGTAAACGGCCGCGCTGTGTAGATGGCGCTGATGTCGTATGACAGTATTCAAGTATGATTAGACAGATTCCCAGGTCAAATAAGATATTGAATGAATCTATTCCACTCAAATTGTGTAGCCTTATTAGAGAAAAAATATATAAACTAAAAATATCTGTTCCAGTACGGAACACTAATATTAAATATAGCAATCGAGTTGGCTGCTTTCATACACTTATTTTGTAACCGAAGACAGTCAAATAGTTATTTCTTCCTAAAATGGCCTTCCTACAATAGCATTTTGTTTAATAAAAGGAAAAAAAAAACCTATTGTAATTTGTCGAAAGTCACCGATAGAGCCGAAAGTGTTAGCAAGCTAAAGTGGCAGTGGGCGGGCCACATCTACCGAAGAACCGATGGCCGTTGGGGCAGACGAGTTCTAGAGTGGAGACCCGCGGATCGGCACGCGCGGCGATAGCGGCTTCATGCGGATGGCGGAGGACCGGGTGTGGTTGCGTTCATTGGGGAAGGCCTATGTCCAACAGTGGGCGTCTAGGGGCTGACATGTATGTATGTATATGATACTACTGTCCTGCTAGAAATCTACAGTCACCAGGCGTACATAAACAAGTGTGATATGATCTCCTGCATCTTGCAGCGGCGAGGTGCAGGCACACTGCGTTCGTTACTGCCAGTTTTGGAGTCGCGCCAACGGAATATCCGGACGCAGCGGTCCCGGAGAGGAACCCTGGTGTATCTCAACTTTGCTTGAAGCTCTTCAGGATTCAAAAGGTTTCCGGGGTTGTTGATATTCTGTCAAGGAATAGTTTGTCCAGCGGCGTTACCCACTGTTGGACTGAACCCGCCTATAAGCATTTCTGCTAATTTCCGTAGAACTAAAAACAACTTTGTACTCTCTAAATCAGTCCCTTGGGGTATAAATCGGTTTCCCAAAGGTCGACATAAACGAAAGCTGATTTTGGGGCCGACGGGGTCTAAAATTCGACCCCTATTAATTACACAAGTTCTTATTTGAAACTTTTAAGATACTGTATAAGTTTCGTTACGTGTACCAACTTGTTATAAGAATCCTACTAATATTATAAACGCGAAAGTTTGTAAGTATGAATGGATGTTTGTTACTCTTTCACGTAAAAACTACTGAATGGATTTTAATGAAACTTTACAATAATATAGCTTATACATCAGAATAATACATAGGCTACAATTTATAAAGATATTGTGTGAATTGTCCAAAATATCAAGTAGGTAGGAAATACATAATAATTTGTGATGTTAAGTTGTCCACGCGGACGAAGTCGCGGGCAACAGCTAGTGACCAATATTTTAGTAAAAAGTATCATTGTTGTACTTTAAAAAAAAAGGAAAAAAAAACTAAAGTCATTTGGCTACGGGGTCTGAGGTATCAGTTCATCTTGGAAAAGGGGTCTCTTGCCCAATATAGTTTGGGAATCCCTGCTCTAAAAGATCATTTGAAATATACGGATAGGCGTGTTACTAACTACGATTATTTTCCTTCTGAAAGGTTGCCTGGAAGAGATCGCTTTAAGAGGCGGCTTTGTACACTTTCCAAAATGTCTGTACCTATTTTTATTGTTATTCTTAATGTGTGCTAACTATGTAACATAGTAACTACGAGAGGTTATACTCTTCCCGTGGATGTCGTACAAGGCGACTAAGGGAATACATTATAAAACATCAATCAGGCCTCCCCGACCCGTCTGGCCAGCGCGGGGAGTGTAGGCCAAATCCTCCGTCTGTCTCCGGCAGACTCCGGTTCCCCGTCCTACGCACGATATATCTGGCGACATATGTAGCCAGTATGTGCTACGCGGCTCCAACCTGGGTGGACAGAGCCACCATGGCTGCGGTGCGCCGAAGATTGCTCCAGAGTCAGCGTATGGCCTTGCTCTTTATGTGCAAGGCATACAGAACGACCAGCACCGACGCCTTGCCAGTCATGGCCGGTGTTTGGCCGAAAGACTTGGAGCTTCAGCGGCGCGCCAGTGTTCACTTCAGAGCTCGACAACTCACTTGGACCGATTTTGGGGTTGGAGACAGGGACCGCACATGTCGACTGTTCGGGGAGACAGCTTCGGATGTGGACGATCTTTTTATGTCCGATTGGCAGCGCAGATGGGAGGAATCTGAAAAGGGCAGGCACCTTTTCAAATTCTTCCCAAGCGTTGAGGAGAGATTGGAGAAACGGTGGCTAGAGGTGGACCACTGCGTCGCGCAGTTCTTCACCGGTCACGGCAACTTCCAGGCGAAGCTTCACTCCATGAAGCTGGTCGCATCTCCCGACTGCGAGTGCGGTGAGTCGGATCAAACCGCTCATCACATTCTGTGGGAGTGCACACGGTGGGATCGGGAACGTGAACTCATGCTATCGGATCTAAATTGCGTGAACCGTCCGGTATACTATGGAGATCTGGTTGCGTACCGTCACAATTTCCGAGCGTTTAAGCGTTTTTGCCATGCCTACTATTGGCACTACTATACGAAGTAGCCTTCTGCTACTCCGTCACAGCTCACTGCGTCACAAAGGCGCCAATATGTCCGTGGTGTTCAACTAGGTGGCCAGGATTATCTTGGCCACTCCAAACCCCCCAACCCCCCAACCTGACCACTTTGATCATCGTTTCATTGCTACACTCCCATTTGCTAGAGGGGAAGTGGGAACTCTCTTCCTACTTTGACTTTTTACTTCTTTAATTAAATTTGTCTGGGGCCCAAGGTAGCGTAAATTCATGACCTGGGACTTGCCCTACCTTCACTGGTAGGTGTCTTTGCAGTTACCTTCGTTGATCCTCGCTTAGAGGCGTTGCGGGGGGAGAATGGTGATGAGGCGGGAAAAATGTCTCCGACAGATGAGAGAGGTTTGTGCTCCTGCAGTGGAGACAAAAATAACCTGATGATGATAGTACGTAGTAATATTTAGTATTCCCTGCCTATAAATGTGTGTGTATGATTTAGTACTCGTGTGCGTGGATCTTCCCGAAGAAAAAACAAGTCTTTTTTAGGGTTAAATAAATTATTTAAAAAACTCTGACAAATTGTTGATTACACGCGGCCCAGCGGCCGATGTCATCGGTTCACAGAAGCGGTTAACGATCGATAGCATTCCATACATATCCACATCGATGTTTCTCTGGAAGTGACATCATTATCAGCCTATATACGTCCACTGCTGAACACAAGCCTCCCCAATAGAATGACACTTTTGATTGGCTGTCCATTGGGGGATTTGCCATAACCACCACGCTTGGCAGGCTGATTGGTGATCACAGTAATGATCTTTATATAAATAGGAGAATGCTGCTGCCCATCCCTGGTGCATTCCCTTAGTCGCCTTAACGACACACACAGGGAAGATTGGAGTTGGCCCTATTCTAAGCCGGGGACCACATGGCCTACACACCTTTTCTTGATTATTGTTATTAAAATTTATTGTACACAATAAAATACAAAAAACCAACGATCTCTATGTACTACTAGATGGACTCAGAACATTTAATTATTTACTAAATATTGACATTATTTAACCGTAGCGTCAATACTTAGTGATAATTAAATGTTCTGAGTAGTAACTGCACAAGTTTCATTGTGAATGTGAAAGACTTGTGGCTACTTGCGTGGAACAGAGCGATTTTTTGAAACGCTCCATCTAATAGTACATAGAGATCGTTGCAAAAAACAAACAACGTCACATCGCCCATTGGCTCTTACCGAGCAGGCGTAAGCAGATTTCGGAAGTTCCCAAATTGATTTATTTTATAAAAATTCAGTTTTCAAGATATTGTCATGATTTTTTCGCATTTGTTAATATAATTACTCAAAGATTACACATTACATCTCTTCTTAAAATTCCTTCTCATAAAAGTGATTTCTACTCCGATTCTTTTACTGTTCATGCGGTCAGGCTGTGGATCTCACTGCCCCCCTCCATACGCGTCTCTCAGACGATTTCTCTGTTCAGATCACGAGTTAAAGAGCACTACCTTACTCTCTGTCAATAATATATCGTATATTCTTATTATATATTTATGTATATGTATTGGTATTTATAGTTTATTAGTCTACTGCCTCTCCATAACCCCTTGTCTTCACCGCAGGTTAGCTGGAAATTTCTTTAGAAATAAGCTTATCCTTTTGCATGATTTTCTTTTCTTTGTGTTGTTCTTTGTATTTAAGTGTGTACAATAAACTATAAAATAAATAAAGATTTTTTTAAGATTAACAAATCGCGATTTTTTTTCATTTACATCTTCCTCATTGGCCGCCTAATATATGTTATCTTGTATTTTTTTTTTTCAATTAGACATGCTGTTAAGTTCGCATGAAATAAAAATAAAATAAAATAAATAAGCAGTAATTAGTGTCGGCCTGTGCCTCTTCCAGTGTAAAGTTATGTAAGGCGATTTTTTTCGACAACCGATTGAGTTATAGCCCGAAGCCCAGGGGACGGCGGGGCAGAGCAAACTCGCTGAAAAAATAAACCATCGGCGGCGGCGAGCCGGCCGTAGCCGTTTCAACTGTACGCAGTCAATATTGTATGTTTACTGATATAGTACGGGTCAGATATATGCATACACACACACTATACACATATATATATAAAATAAATATGTGGGGACACTTCACACACGGCCACCTGAACTCAAACTAGGCAGAGCCTGTAATATGGGTATCAGACAGCTGATATACATGCATACATACATACATACATACATACATACATACATACATACATACATACATACATATATATATATATATATATACAAGGGAAACACAAGTGCTCATAACACGAGTGTTTGCGCTGGGCGGAATTCGAACCCGCGACCCCGAGCTTCGCAGGCAGGTGTACTACTAGGCTACGGGGCCGACAGTATATATATAATACTATACAATACAATACACTTTATTGCACAAACAAATACAGTTACACGTTATAGAAGTTACAAATAGTACAATTCAGGCGGTCTTATCGCTTTAAGCGATTTCTTCCAGACAACCTTTTTAAATTATATTAAATGAGATAACAGATGATTTTAATACACATCTGTTATCTAATTTAATAACCTATTAGTGTCAATCATTAAGGTAAAGACTTTGAGCTTTGAAGCTATGTTCTACGAAAAATTATTTTGCTTGAATATGAAATGGTTTAGGTGTCGAAAGGCTATGGAGGTGAAGGGACTTGTTATAAGTTGATCCTGGTCTGGATGTTATATTTGTGAATTGTCCTATCCTTGTTTAATTTCCATAGCACAGGAGAAAATCCTAGTTTGGAATTAGACATGTGTATGTATGTATATATTATGTAATGTAATTGTTCCCCCCTAATGTAATGAGCAGTATATTTACATTCTATGCTATGCTTGCACGCTCGCTGCTGACAGCCTTACAATAATTTACGCACACACACACACGGACAGGTTGGTGCTGTAGCAGGTAATTTTTTTATAGATGTAGATTTATTGAATCGGTATTATTTAACAAATATTCCGTGAATGCGTACGTTAATTTTGCAGGAATGAGGAAAATATATAAATAAATAAATATCGGGCTCTGCTAACGAGCCGCCTTGTCCGGGAGGCTTTCCGGTTCCACGGCTGTACAACTCCGCTGTGCAGAAACGTTGTAACTCATACTTTGCTACATTTTAGCTGCCAGATTCTAGTGTGGGATGGTCACCACATTCTTACCTGCCTGTCGTCAAAGAGCCATTAAATAGGATTTCATCATCAGCCTATATACGTCCACTGCTGAACATAAGCCTCCCAGAAAGAATGCCTCTTTTGGTGGGCTGTCCATTAGGAGATTTGCCATAATCACCACGCTTGGCAGACGGATTGGTGATCGCAGTAATGATCTTAATACACACAGGAGAATGCTGCTGCCCATCCCTGGTGCAATCCCTTAGTCGCCTTGACGACACCCACGTGAAGATTTGGGGTGACCCTATTCTAAGCCGGGAACCACACGGCTTAGGATTTATTATAAATAGGATTTATTTCGGGCCAATTAGCCTATACTATAAAAACAAAAATTACTTAAACACCATTATTAAATAAAAAAAACCGCGGTCTCCATTCTAGAACTCGTCTGCCCCAACGGCCGTCGGTTCTGCGACAGATGTGGCCCGCCCACTGCCACTTCAGCTTGCTATTCGGCTATGTCTGTCACCTTCGTTCTCCGTCAGAATATCTCTTAGTTACTATTCATATAATTCAAAGAAACCCCGAGCATAGCCCTCTCCATAGCTCGCTGAGCGACTTAATACTTTCGAAAATATTACATTGCCGTTATTAACCTGACTGTTCCGTATACAATTAAGTACCAACCATCAATGGATCGTTGATCATCGGCAGCCGTTCATAATTTACGTCTACGAATGATTTAATGGACTGTCACATGCTACTGGCATTTATATGACTTCACAATTTGTAACTAGCTGTTGCCCGCGACTTCGTCCGCGTGGACAACTTAACATCACAAATTATTATCTATTTCCCGTAGAAATGGGAGGTTTTTTCGGGATAAAAACTATCCTATATCCTATTCTAGGACCTAACCTATATGTGTGCCAAGTTTCATCCCGATCCGTCCAATGGTTGTAGCGTGATTGAGTAACAACATCCAAATATCCAAACATTCGCATTTATAATATTAGTAGGTTGATAATATTTTGTTTAAAGTCACCAAAATTCTTGCCCGAGTGAAAAACAAAGACAAAAGTTCAGTCTGGCTAGATGCCATCCTAGTTACAGGCAACGACCGCACGCGTTGTTTGTTTAATATAAATATTATACTTCATCATAATCATATTTATTGGTAACAAAATTACAAGTCAAAAATGTTTTTAACAATGTCACATAGGTGTCAACAGAATATAATAATTAATAAATAATGTCATAAATTCACAAATGTCAAGTAATATACCTTGTAACGTCTTTCAGGAATTCATCAACTGAGTAATAAGCCTTAGAAATAAGAAAAAAATTTAATCAATTTTTAAATATGCTGGTGGAAGCCGCACTTTTCACGTCTCGAGGTAAAACTATTATAAATTGTCGATCCGAGAACATATATCGACCCTTTTTTTAGTCATATTATCAGCCCTTAGATGTCCACTGTTGGACATAGGCCTTCTCCAATGAACTCACCACACCCGGTCCTCTCACTCCTCTGAGCCACCTTCCTTATATATCTATCGGCGAAACTAGCTAATCCGACTAAGGTCACCGATATAGCCGTTAGGATAAGCAAGCTGAAGTGGCAGTGGACGACTGAACTGGGGCAGACGAGTTGTGGAGTGGAGGCCGCGGAACGATACACGCAGATGCACTGGCGACCTGAAGAAGGTGGTCGGGGTGGCTGGATGCGGAGGGCGGAGGACCGGGTGTAGTGACGGCCAGCAGTGGACGTTTAAGGCGTGATATGATTATATTTCACACCCAAAGTAACATGGACATTCAAGTTCAGGGCCTGACAGTCGTATATAAAACTTTTTTTGAAGTATCGGTCTAGTACGTCATCGCTAAAACCTCCGAATATTAGTCCCAAAGCTCAGCAGTGGACGTTAACAGGTCGACGATGAAATTAGCCTAAATTAAGGCCATCGTGCTCATGAAGTAAATGAGAAATATTTGAGAAATGCAAATCAGTGCGAGAATATTTTCAATATCGAACAAAGGAAGATTGATTGCAACAGCATAGGGCTTCCGGGGAAATAAGTTTACTTTGCGAAATGGACGTCATTTTTCATGAAGTGACTGCATTTTGTTTGATTCGTAAAATACTACCGCTTTATAAACTAGCTTCTTCCCTCTTCTTCTCTGTCGTTCCCTCACTGCTGAGGATCGCGACCGTATAAAATTCGCCTCCACGCATAGCGGTCATTAGCCAGCCGCACTGCTTCATATAAGGATCCGCCAGCCACCCTCCTCGCCGGGTCTGACCCCCTCGTCCTCTGGCACGCCCGCCCTCCACTTGTCCCAGGATGATGAGCTTCTCCAGGTCGTGCTTGGAAGACCGCTCAATGTGGCCGAAGAAGCTTAGAGTCCTTTCATTGCAGATAGTGGAGAGCCGTTTTGTTCTTTAAGAATGGAGTCATTTGTTCTCATGGCTGTCTATATACCACCGAAGCAACATGATCGCCCGAAGGTTTGCTCATTGTACAGAAAAGGTAAAAGTTAGTCTCTTTAAATCCTTCTGTCAATCGTTTTACACGAGCAGCCTGTGGGTGAGATTCACGCAGAAGGCCTACAGCGCCTTACGAGTCCAGTATAATAACGCCTTCAGGATGCTGTTGCGGCTGCCGTGGTGCTGTAGTGCGTCCGGCATGTTTGCCGCGGCGCGCGTCGACGGATTCCACGCGATAATGCGTAAAAAAGTGTCCTCGCTGATGCGCCGAGTACACGGCAGCACCAACAGCATCCTGAGGGTGGTCGGGGGTAAGTTCGAGTGTCCCATTGCTGGCCACTGGACGGCAGTGTTGGCGGGCTAGCGAGCACCTGGCAGGCATTTATATTGTTATTTTATATGTTGACATTTTATTATATTATTATTTTTACATGTGACATGATTAATTATTAATTTTGGTGTATGGATCTTTGTTATCTGAAATAAATAATTTTTTTTTATACCAAGTAGTCTTCTCTAACACCACATCTCAAAAGCATCAACTAGCTTCTTAGAACTCTCTAATATATGGCAATAACAACGCTGCCCTGCTGAGTAGCTAAGAAGACCGTAAAGTGTTTTATAAAGCTTTTAGATTTACAAAAACTCAAAGGAGTCAAAACTGATTTGCTATAATTCTATGAAAATTACTAGAGTTTCTTCGCCAACTGAAGAATAATAATTCATCAGTCGTAGAGTACACTATCTACACTAATATTATAAAGAGGAAAGATTTATTTATTTATTTTATTTAACTCTTTATTGCACACACACAGATAAAACAAAAATAATACATTAAAAAGAAACACTAATTTGTTTGTGTGTTTGTTTGTTTGTAACGAATAAACTCAAAAACTGCTGGACCGATTTCAAAAATTCTTTCACCATCAGAATGCTACATTATCCCTGAGTAACATAGGCTATATTTGGGATTGGGATTGGAAGTCTGAGTGGGAATAGAAGTGGGATAGGAAGCGGGAGTGGGAACGGGAGCGGATCCTGTAGCCCACGCGAGCGGAGCCGCGGGCACAGCTGTTATAGAAAACTAATTTGACAATTTGCAAAAGGATGCCAAAACACTTTCTTAACAATGAGGGCAGAATAGCTCACGCCCGCACTCTAGACAAGCGAATACTAATCACCTATTTCTTCTACGTGCGTGTGAGCGCGTAAACTATCGAGAGAGGGACAACGTTTTACGTCGACACAAGTGCTTCTCTTTCTAACTGGCTGCGTACTACACGCCGTGCTTTATTTTGTAGTTGTAGACGGCTATTTTGTTCGCAGCACCTCACGTCAAGGGGTATCACGGGGCGAAGGAAAGCTACTTTGCGAGATTAGATTGCGCAGAGTGACGATACATCGTATCTGCCTACCCCTATGGGACGAAGGCGTGAGCATAATGTATGTATGTATAAAGAGAATACTAAATATTACTTAAAGCAGATACTCTATCCTCGCCCCCTCCTGTATAACGTCGATCGTAAAATAGAACACGGCTAGCAGTATACGCACTAGTGTGGGCCTAATCTCTAAGCATATCTGCCAATATCCGAACTACGACCATTTGGTACTCTCTAACGGACCACGTGACATAGTGTCTATATATGTCCACGTGATGCGAGCACCCGATGCTTTCAGTTAGAAAGTTAGCTCTCTCTCAAGTGCATCTGCCTGTCCTTCTATTATTTACTCGCACACATGCACGTGTACGGACAGGCATTGTTCGCTTGCATGGAGTGCCGGGGGTGTGCCAGTGTTAGAGACGGGATAGTTAAAATGGCGGATGTTTAGTTAAAATGGCGGATACTACTTTTGTCTACTTTTATTACCCTATGCAATAATGTTTATGTTTATATATTAGAAATCTGTTAATGGCTAATGTTTAATTTATATTGTACTGTATTATATATTTTTGTAAATTAACTGTAGGTTTCAGAATGAATAAATAAAATAAATAAATAAATAAAATATATTTTTTTAACAATCTTTTACTTAAGACTGTTAAAATTAAAGCACAATATACAATAGCAAAGTATGTTCCGAGCGCGTGCCAAGAACGAGAGATATGCATCAAGAGTAACAGAGATAGTTGGCAGCCGTAGCGACGGATTGTTTAATTTTTAGTTTTATTACTGCGAGAGATTTGGCTGGCTTAACGCACAGTATTGATTTTTTGCGTTTTTAGCGTTACGAGGTTTTGGTTCGGGCCGTGGCTCCTCGGGGTGTTTTAGATTCTTCTTTTACTCGAATTTGTATTTATACTAAACACATAAACACATCGTTTACACTGTCAGTTCACTGGAAGAGATTCCTAGCGAGAGGAGGCGGAATTTTGAGGAGAACATGCCAAACTGGTTTTCTTTAATTCTTTAAAAATTTGTTAAGTTTTTTCACGACTTGAAGAATATTTCCACCATCAGTTCTGTGATTGGTTTTGGAATACGCACTGCCACTTATGCTTGCTAATTCTTTCAGCTATGTTAGTGACCTTAGTTCTTCGTCAGTATGTTAGTGTAAGTATGCACACATTGATGATTAGTGCGTAACGATAGAACTCACACAGCAACAATATAACGCACACAATGACATGTAATGCAATAACTTGCCGTGTGGTTTCCGGTAGAGTAGAATAGGACCACTCCAACTGTTCCCGTGGATGTCGTACAAGGCGACTGAGGGAATACATTATAAAACATCAATCAGGCCTCCCCAACCCGTCTGCCCAGCGCGGGGAGTGTAGGCCAAGTCCTCCGTCTGTCTCCGGCAGATGAGAGAGGGTTGTGCTCCTGCAGTGGAGACAAAAATAACCTGATGATGAATGACATGTAAGAGATTTAGAGAATGTGAACGATCCACGCCCAATCATCCCGTGAGTCTCGTCAAGACGACTAAGGGATCGCACCAGGGACGGGAGAACCGTTCTCCTGTGTATATTAAGATCATTACTGCGATCACCAATCCGCCTGCCAAGCGTGGTGATTATGGCAAATCCCCCAACGGACAGCCCACCAAAAGAGTCATTTTATTGGGGAGGCTTGTGTTCAGCAGTGGACGTATATAAGCTGATGATAATAAATAAATAAATACATTAAAAGCGGCAGTTTATTCATTGTACAATAAAAATAGTAAGGTCGGTCTCATCGCTAAAAGCGATTCCTTCCAGATAACCTCGAAAAGAATACTTTATTAAGACGTTAAAAAGGCTAGTAGTTTTCCAGACCATAAAGTTTTACTGCACAAAACAATCATGTGACACACAATATGGCCTTTCCGTCGTTTCGCAATTTATCTGGCCAATCTACAACTTGGCAATAATACAGTATAGAATTGTCCAGGATTGCGTCAATACGGATTTTTATCTCCTACTACTTCCGCTCTGAGCTTTGAATATAAATAAAAAAATAGGTACTTCTCTTTGTGGCTGGAATTATTGCGTAGGATTGAGGTCATATTTTAAACTCGGCTTGGAACAATGTGGGCTTTTGTTTGTTTTACAAAAAAACTGCAGTTTCACCGTGGCGTAAGTTGAGAAAACGTGGGCATTAATTTTTGTTAAAATTGTACAGATGGTATTTTTAATGCTTTGTACTAGTTTTTTTATTTTATTAATTTGGAAAACCAACACAGAAACAACAATAAAAAAATTAAATGTTTGGGATGTTGTGTGTGTGTGCATGAAGTGTGGAGTTGTATGGTTGTGTGTGTGTGTGGGGGGGGGGAAGTGTGGTTAGGGGTAGTATAAGTTCTATATAGATAGGAGCGAGTGTTTAATGTGAGCATGGGTACGAGGGTATGGCTCAATAGTTTTGGCAAATGTTGGAAGCTGTTTGTTTGATTGTTCATTTTTGGGTTTCAGTAACAAAATTGTAAAAACTAATCTCTTATGGCGTACAAATACAAATAATTATCTTTATTGTGGATCATAGGTATACAAAGGATTACATGTCATAGTTAGAACTCGGCTATGTCCCGCCACGTGGGCATACAACATTGTGTCGCAGTGCAGCATGCATTTAAAGCAAAGTTAGAAAAAAAAGAACATTTAAAACGTGTGTTGCTGGATTTTATTGGCCGTTTCATCTTCGCGCTAACACCTAAGTACTCGGTAAAAAAATTACGTGTAATCAACTATCTCTATGTACTACTAGATGGAGCGTTCCAAACAATCGCTCTGTTCGACGCAAGTAGCCACAACTATTTCTCATTCACAATGAAACTTGTGCAGTTACTACGCAGAACATTTAATTATTTACTAAATATTGATTACGTATTTAGTTATAATTAAATGTCCTGCGTAGTAACTGCACAAGTTTCATTGTGAATGAAAAATAGTTGTGGCTACTTGCGTGAAACAGAGCGATTATTTGGAACGCTCCATACAGTAGTACATAGAGATCGTTGCATGTTAAGAAGCATTTTGAGTTTGACTAAGTGCCCAGTAGTTTAAAAAAGTGTTCCCAGCACACGATTACCTATTACTAAATTACTCCAAGAGAATAAGGTTTTCTTCAAAAGCCTCAGCATTTTTAATCTTATAAAGCACCCGAATGGAAAAACAATGTAACGAAAAAATACATAGAACAGAATCCCATTCATTACGCAGCCTTTTTAGATTTTTTTCCGCAACCACTTTCATTCCATTTTAAATAAAGTACCCAGGACTCACCTTTGGCGTTTGTCAATATAGCATCACGCTGTATTTATTAAAACCCTGAATCAAAAGCGAGTAAGTTAAATTTTACAACTTTACATCTAACTCGTGATTTTATGCATTTATAAGTGTTCGGAACACATCCGAACACAGAATAATTGTCATCATCACCATCAGCCTAAATACGTCCACTGCTGGACATAGGCCTCCCCAATAGAATACCACTTTTGGTGAGTTGTCCATTGGGGGATTTGCCATAATCACCACGCTTGGCAGGCGGATTGGTGATCGCAGTGATGATCTTAATATACACAGGAGAACGCTGCTGCCCGTCCCTAGAGCAATCCCATAGTCGCCTTGACGACACCCACGGGAAGGATAGGGGTGGCCCTATTCTAAGCCGGGAACCACACGGCCATAATTGTATGCTGGCAATATAATATCAAATAAGAGCGACTACCTTCCGTTTCCGTGTTCGCCATCTTGGGTGAAAAGTGTGTTCCAAATATATTCCGGATTAGCCGGCGATTATCGCTAATAAAATGAATAATTTACGTTGTTCATAGTACGACAGCTATCAAACACTAATTTGTATGTTGGTGAAGATTAAAGTACCAGTGAATAAATAATATAATAATAAATATATCAGACATTCACACCAATTATCCAGTCCCAAACTAGGCAGAGCCTGTGGTATGGTTACTAGATAATACGACATACACATATTTAAATAAATATATAAACATCCAAGACTTGGGTACAAACATTCATATTCATCATACGAACGTTTGCCCCTAGCGGGATTCGAACACACAACCTCCGGCATGGCAGTCCACAGTTATTTATTTTATTTATTATTTTTATTAATGATGGGTTTGCGATTGACCCCAATCTCACCTGATGGTAAGTGATGATGAGGCCTAAGGTGGAGCGCGCTTACCCAGAAGATGCTTTTTCGCTCATCCTTTACAAATATCCAGATTGTACTTGTCCGGGAATATCCAAGCTGGCAGGGAGTTCCATTCCTTAGCAGTTCGTATCATGAAAGAGGAAGCAAAACGCTTCGTGCGAGAGCGTGGTGTGTCTACTACATAAGGATGTTTTATTTTATAAAACCCTCACCCATCAATAAGTACAGGGTGGAACAAAAAAGTATCACCAGCGATTATAACTAATAAAGATGTACGGTAAATTCAAACTTAGATTAAATTAGATAACAGATGCACATTTTGATATCATCTGTCATCTAATTTAATAACCAATTAGTGTCAATCATGAAGGAAAACACTTTGAGGTGAAACTATGAGCTACGAAAAATTATTTTGCTTCATGGTATGAGGTGCTAAAAAGGATGTAAATAATAAAAAAAAATTATAAACCGGAATAAGTGATTTTGTCAATGTCGTAGTTCCAGTAGTTTTCGAAGTAGTACAATAATGAAGACGCAATGGTTGCGTATTATTCTTCGCACCTAGTTTTTTATATATATATACCTTTTCTACAAGCGTACTTGAAGCATAGTCGATAAGGAGTAGTAAATGTTTCCTCTAAATGAAATT
This sequence comes from Esperia sulphurella, assembly GCA_947086405.1. NCBI lineage: Eukaryota > Metazoa > Arthropoda > Insecta > Lepidoptera > Oecophoridae > Esperia > Esperia sulphurella. The sequence continues at coordinate 9,485,804 of OX352282.1, forward strand.
AATCATCATCTGGTTATTTTTGTCTCCACTGCAGGAGCACAACCCTCTCTCATCTGCCGGAGACAGACGGAGGATTTGGCCTACACTCCCCGCGCTGGCCAGACGGGTTGGGGAGGCCTGATTGATGTTTTATAATGTATTCCCTGTACGACATCCACGGGAAGAGTTGAAGTGGTCCTATTCTACTCTACCGGAAACCACACGGCAAATTAATAACTTATACTAAATTTCTTGGTACTGCGTCCATTTTAATTTAACTGGGATCGGTATTGACAACGCGATTGAAATAGCAAATAAATATTAATATTCAACATGGTATGTTTATTCAGAAAGTTTGCTTTATAATGCTAATTGGGCGCCTTTGATAATAATTCCATTTAATTCTCAAAGCGAATCATTTTTCTTAACTATAACTACGATATACATGAAGCGGAAATAGCGTATAGATAAAATTGAAAATACCTCAAAAATTTCAAATTTCAAAAATCTTTCCGTCTTCTGCCCGTTTCCGCGAGTGACCCCCCATCCACCGACCTAGACGTGCCTGCGTCACCAAGACCCCCATCTATCCCAATTCCATCACCAAATTCTTTTTCAACTTCTTCACTGTCAAAGTCGCGCACATGTGGATAAATTTCCGGCGGACATTCGAAAACTAGTACTTCCAGAGAAAACGAATAGAAGCAAGATAAAACACGGCGTGTGCTACGGAGCCAGTTAGACAGAGAAGCATTTAAGTGTTGACGTATAAAGTTGTCCCTCTCTCAATAGGTTGCTCGCACACACAAACGTCTAAAACTAAACTAGAACAGCACTGTCTCACGCAGTATTATGTTTACTATACGTATGTCATTATAATAATAATAAATAAATAAATATGTGGGGATATTTTACACACGGGCACCTGATCCCAAACTAGGTAGAGCCTGTAATATGGGTACCAGACAGCTGATATACATTTTTTTTAATATTCAGACATTCACACCAATTATCCAGTCCCAAACTAGGCAGAGCCTGTGGTATGGTTACTAGATAACGGATACACATAAATAAATATATAAACATCCAAGACTTGGGTACAAACATTCATATTCATCATACGAACATTTGCAACTAGCGGGATTCGAACCCGCAACCTCCGGCGTGGCAGTCCGAGAGATACCCGTTCCGCCACGGAGGTCGTCAAATATATAAATAACATCCAGTCACAAGGCAACCACAAGCTCATCACACGAATGTTTGCCCTGGGCGGGATTCGAACCCGCGATGCCGAGCTTCGCAGGCCGGTGTACTACCGACTCGGCTACGGAGCCGACTGGATTATGCACTTATTTTGCCAACCATGCCTTGATCTATTATGGAGGTACGCTCTCATTATACCCAAAACGTAATATTTAGTTTTAATATGTGTAATAAAGAATATTATTAAATCCGACTTGCTCTGTTTCCCTGCCCAGCCCCCTGGACGTGTTTACCTTCGCCACGGGCCGTGTTTGCGGAGTCCCCCATTGTACTCTGATTGCGACCCCCAAAGCCTTTCTGTTGTGCTGTTTTATTGCCAAATTGTTGGATACGGCTCTTTTGATTAGGGCTCTGCAGTATTTCAGGCTTTAATGAGGCTACTTGTTCTTAGTTTAGTGTTTTATCGTCGTCATCAGCGTGAAAGAGTCCACTGTTGGACGCACTTTTCCCAAAGCGCGCCACTGAACCCGTCCCTCGGTTCTTCTCATCCAGTCACTGCCTGACGCCCTACGCAGATCGTCGCTCCAACAAGCCAGGAGGCTATATGTATATTCAGTGGATAATATCTTTGAATATACAGAATGTACGGGACGAACGAGCCAAGGGGGAAAATACCTTTTAATAGGTACTAAAGATAGTGGTGCTTAATTCCTGAAAGAAAAAATCCATTAAAAAAAAAATTTAAAGCCGGAAATCGAACCGACACGTATTTCTATGGCATCAATCGACAGAGTCAATCATAACGATCAAATATTTCTAACAAACATTGCATCTTAAGGCTAAAGGAAGAGCATGAAATGTATTTCTTTTTCAATACACTCCTCTCTGCTTAGAATAGGGTCACCCCTAATCAATGATCTCTATGTAATACTAGATGGAGCGTTCCAAACAATCGCTCTGTTCCACGCAAGTAGCCACCACTCTTTCACATTCACAATGAAACTTGTGCAGTTACTACTCAGAACATTTAATTATTTACTAAATATTGACATTATTTAACCGTATCGTCAATATTTAGTAATAATTAAATGTTCTGCGTAGTAACTGCACAAGTTTAATTGTGAATGTGAAAGAGTTGTGGCTACTTGCGTGGAACAGAGCGATTGTTTGGAACGCTCCATCTGGTAGTACATAGAGATCGTTGCCCCTAATCTTCTTTTCCAGTCAAGGGGACCAAGGCATTGCACCACGGACAGTATAGTTATCCTGTGTATATTAAGATCATTACTGCGATCACCAATCCGCCTGCCAAGCGTGGTGATTATGGCAAATCCCCCAGTGGACAGCCCACCAAAAGTGACATTCTATTGGGGAGGCTTATGTTCAGCAGTGGACGTATTTCGGCTGATGATGATGAAAACACTTTGTGCTCCAAATACAAGGGATCTAAAGATACTCTAAACAGAGTTAAATTTATGTTATCTTACTAATGTTACTAAAGTAGTAGACTAATTCATCCGACGTTAGTGGTTTCCCGCTAGCTCTCAATTTGAGGTTACTACAAAAATAAGAATCTACGAAAATAGACCACCTCGAGGTCGTGGGTTCGATTCCCACTGGGGACAGACAACTTTGTACAATTTGGACAATTTGGAGTCCCGATCTGGATGTTGTTATATTTTTATTGTCCTATCCTTGTTTAATTTCCTTCATAGCACAGAAGAAAATCCTAGTTTGGGATTAGACAAGTGTATGTACGAGTATATCCTACTAATATTATAAATGCTAAAGTTTGGATATTTGGATGTTTGCATATTTGGATGTTTGTTACTCAATCACGGTTCAACCACTGGACTGATCGGGATGAAACTTAGCACACATATAGATTAGGTCCGTCCTGGAATAGGATATAAGATAGTTTTTATCCCGAAAAAACGTCTAATTCCTACGGGAATACATAATAATTTGTAATGTTAAGTTATCCACGCGGACGAAGTCGCGGGCAACAGCTAGTATTACATAATAATCATGTGTATAACAGTAGTTATATATCGAGCACACGAACACTTGCGTATGTACCACACTCTCGCACACACTCAAACACTTGCCAGATAAAAAGTTACCAAGAACCTCCGACCACGTTTTAATTAGGCGGTTGTCTTATCTACTTTCGACAGCCCTGCCCCGCGCCCCGCGGGGTACGAAGTGGGGGGGGGGGAGTTGAAAAAGTCAATAATTACCTTCTTCTCACGGTCAGAAGTGGCTTTTACCACTTCGCGGGCAAAACTGGGTAAAACTTGGGATTGGGTAGCAGACGAGGCGTGGATTGAAATGTGGGTAATTGTGAAAGTTCTAACTTCAAGTTGGGGAGTTGTTACTAAGCAACCCCGTTATTTGCTTTAAAGTGTAGCTTAAGTTTTGAAATAAATGCTCTGGAAAAAAAAAATTTAAATCATCATTTCACCCGGAGGTTGCGGGTACGAATCCCGCTAGGGGCAAATGTTCGTATGATGATTATGAATGTTTGTTCCCAAGTCTTGGATGTTTATACATTTATTTAAGTATGTGTATCCGTTATCTAGTAACCATACCACAGACGGCCTAGTTTGGGACTGGGTAATTGGTGTGAATGTCTGACATATTTATTTTATGTTTTTATTTTTATTTTATCATCATCATGTCAGCCCCTAGACGTCCACTGCTGCACATAGGCCTTCCCAAATGAACGCCACTACACCGGGTCCTCCGCCCTCCGCATCCAGCCGCTTCCGGCCACCTTCTTCCGGTCGTCGGTCCACCTGTCGGCGGGGCGTCCCACCCTGCGAGTGCCGATCCGCGGTCTGCACTCCAGAACTCGTCATTTCGTATACCTGTATATGGATGGAGGATGTGTCATATCCACGCCAGCGGATTACTATTAAAATACAGTTACTAATAAAATAAGGTGTATACGTCACGCCGTGTATAGATAACACCTCATACCATGAAGCAAAATAAACCTATACCTCATACCATGAAGCAAAATAATTGTTCGTAGCTCATAGTTTCACTTCAAAGTGTTTTCCTTCATGATTGACACTAATTGGTTATTAAATTAGATAACAGATTATTTTAAAATGTGCATCTGTTATCTAATTTAATATAATTTAATAACCAATTAGTGTCAATCATGAAGGAAAACACTTTGAGTTGAAACTATGAGCTACGAAAAATTATTTTGCTTCGTGGTATGTGGTGTACATACAAATAATTTATTAGTATCACGTGTGACGTCACAATAATTCAATTGTTTTGCGATTACCAATCCTATCGACGGTCAGCGTAGACAGAAATTTCAATTGGCGTAAGGAAAATGACGCCAAAGTCAGTTTTTAGCTTCACAAACTGAGTTTTCAATTCTCTATCGAATGGTATGTTCGAAAAACTTTTAGTCAAATACTCTATTCTTTGACGACAAATATTGTTGCATAAACAAAATAGAGCCACAAAGTAATAAAAAATAAATAAATTTGCGTTTCTCGAAAAATAGCGGTTTGTCCCTTACGCCAATAAAAATTCTATCGACGATTATTTTATTTATTCATTCTGAAACCTACAGCTAATTTACAAAAATATATAATACAGTATAATATAAATTAAACATTAGCCATTAACAGATTTCTAATATATAAACATAAACATTATTGCATAGAGTAATAAAAGTAGACAAAAGTAGGAAGGTACAGAATTTTTTTTTTATTAAAAAAAACGTAATTATACCTGTATATTTAAGTTGTAAATGCGAGATGCAGGACTTTCAACACCTAACGGAGTTTCAGACGACTCCCTTATCACCCGCTACCGCTATCACCAAGTCCGCCGCCGCTCGAGCACCACTTCTAATTTCGTTACCAGCCCCGCACAATTCTATAGACTTTTCGAACCCTTTGTCCTCTTTTTTCGGCGATCCGCACGCACCCAGTAGCTATGTCAGATTGAATTTTTCTGATATCGGCTGGTGACACTTTTCTGTTCCATCCTGTACATCGCACTCGTCGGTTCTGCTCCGGTTTGTCGGATTCGTTACTTGGTAGTTCCCGATCACTCGTGCAAGCAAGTGCAATATCATATAAAGTGTATATTAAATTTAATCCGACAAGTCATGTGACGTGATCTATCGTGTGCACCCGATTTTAAGTTCTAGTTTTGATTGTTTCTGCTTGTATGTGTATTGTTGCAGTCATTAAATTAATATTCTATTCTGTTCTGTTCTACCATAAATACAATGATACTATAGACTCGCTTTGCTGTAGACCAAAAAAGCAATGAAAATCCTATCCTACTTTTTATATTATAAATGAGAAAGTTTGGATATTTGGATGTTTGTTACTCAATCACGCTTCAACCACTGGACGGATCGTGATGAAACTTGGCACACATATAGGTTAGGTCCTGGAATAGGACATAGGATATTATCTATCCCGAAAAAACATCGTATTCCTATGGGAAATATTTAATAATTTGTAATGTTAAGTTGCCCACGCGGACGAAGTCGCGGGCAATAGCTAGTAATCTATAAACATAGAATGTTCCCAGAGCGAAATTTACGAAATTAAAAAATACATAAAAATAAAAAAAATATTGAACAACCAGCCGCACAGTCTCGTCCCAGACTCTCAACAATATCTACTCTCGGGTAAATTTAATACCCCATAGTTACCCAAATGGCGGATTCCCCAAATGATCGGATCATTCAGCGAATTGCGATCCGTTCCAAATTACTTATTCTGTGCGAACAGCAACTCTACCGGTTGGAGAATAGAAAAACAACAACAACTGGGAACATCTCTAATGAACTAGGGTACCGTATAACAATCGTAAAGGTATAAAAGAGTAAAAAAACAGGTAAGAAAGTTTTTTGAGGTCTCGAGGTAGAACTTCTTGTGGTTAGACAATTGTGAGTGTGCGCTTGGCGTTTATTAAGTTAAGGATTCAAGCTCTGGTGATAAGATTTGATCATCATCATCATAAATACGGCCACTGCTTAACATAAGCCTCCCCAATAGAATGACACTTTTCTATCCACTTGAGGGATTTGCGAGCGGAGCAAGTATGTATGTATGTAAACTATTGTACCAAAATTAACAACAACAAAAATAAATAAACGCCTCCGCCACGCCTCCGCCACGCAGTCGCCTTCTGTATGTTTCAGCCATTAACCAATTTCACATTACAAAGAATGTAATTGGCTTTCAAAAATAGCGCATGAGAATACTAAATACTTACTAGGTAAAGAAACTATCCTTACCTCCCGTTTAACATCGCCCGACTTGCAGTACGCGCTGACTGCGAGAGATCGACGCTATAAGTTAGAAAGAGAAGACTTATCCCCTCTCTCGATCGACTATGTTAACGCACGTGTACGCACAGCTGATGCTGATGTAGTAGTGCATACATAATGCTCACGCCCCAAAGGGGTAGGCAGAGACGATTTATCACTTTGCGCGATCCGACGTCGCAAAGCGACTTTAATTTCGCCCGCTTTTCGCCCCGTGATACCCCTTGACGTGATGTGTTGCGAACAACATCGCCACCTTGTTGAGGTACCACGATTAGCTAGGGAAATAATTGCCCACCTCATCAGAGCCCCGCGTGGCTTGCTAAGTTGTAGTACTACTTGCTAAGTTGTCGGCCCCGTAGCATAGTCGGTAGTACACCTGCCTGCGAAGCTCGAGGTCGCGGGTTCGAATCCCGCCCAGGGCATACATTCGTGTGATGAGCACTTGTGTTTGCCTTGTGACTGGATGTTATTTATATATTATATGTATGTATATCAGCTGTCTGATACCCATATTACAGGCTCTGCCTAGTTTGGGATCAGGTGGCCGTGTGTGAAATGTTATTACTTACTATTATACTTATACTTAACTTATTATTATACTTATACTTACTTACTAGTTGTTGATTAATCTGGTTAGTTGTATGGGGTACTAGGGCTGTGGCCTCGGGGTGAAAAGCTAGTTCATTTTGAAATACGACTTCTACAAATTGTTTCATGTTCAAAACATAAAGGAGAGAAATAATAAAATAATAACTTATTTATAGCAACAATAAAATAATTTACAGCCGTTTTACAGCCTGTTTCTAAGTTATATAACAGCTTTAGAAGCGAAGTGGAGGGTCGAAATGAAATTTTATGATGTTTCTAAGTTATCTGCACGTAGTATTCTAGTAAACTTAAATATTTATTTGATAAATTATGAGATTCTCCAGTTTAGTTTGAATACAAAGGTGGTATAATAAAACGTGAATAAAGTTTTTACTACCCTTACTTCCTTACTAATAATATATAAATATGAAAGTTTGGATATTTGGATGTTTGAATGTTTGTTACTCAATCACGCTTCAACCACAGGACGGATCGGGATGAAACTTGGCACACATATAGGTTAGGTCCTGGAATAGGACATAGGATAGTTTTATCCCGAAAAAACATCCCATTCCTACGGGTAATACATAATAATTTGTGATGTTAAGTTGTCCACGCGGACGAAGTCGCGGGCAACAGCTAGTTTTCCATAAATGATATTGATTTTGGTTAACCCCCTCGCTGGGCCGGTGGCTTAGCTGTTAGACTCCAGCACCAGAAGTCGTAGATTCGATTCACGGAGGACTTACAACTTTGTTCAGCATTTGTATATTTTTGACTAGTGCATCATCATCAGGTTATTTCTGTCTCCACTGCAGGAACACAACCCTCTCTCATCTGCCGGAGACAGACGGAGGATTTGGCCTACACTCCCCGCGCTGGCCAGACGGGTTGGGGAGGCCTGATGGATGTTTTATAATGTATTCCCTCAGTCGCCTTGTACGACATCCACGGGAAGAGTTGGAGTGGTCCTATTCTACTCTACCGGAAACCACACGGCAAGTGTATGTGTTCCTTAAATCAGTTAGAATGTGGGGGTAGGTTAATTTTTTTAAATTATTTGATTTTATTTTTATTTAAAAAAAATTCATAATATACTACAAATAGAAGTCGTGTGCTTCCCGGCCGGTCGTAGGGCCACCCCCAATCTTACCGTGGGTGTCGTTAGAGCGACTTGAGGATTGCACCAGGGACGGGCACCAGCGTTCTCGTGTGTATGTTAAGAACTGCGATCACCAATCCGCCTGCCAAGCGTGGTGATTATGTCAAATCCCCCCATGGTCAGCCCACCAAATACATTGACAGCCCTCTAAGCACAACTTATAAACTAAATCTGTGAAGTCATTTGACCTGGTGCTGACAGAATACCAGCGCTGGAGTTCGCGTAGCGTGCTGCAGCATTATGCTGAGTCAGCGCCATTTTGTTGCTGCGACACGTAGGTACCTTGATTATTTTTAAATTGTAATTTATTAATTCTGTTTTGTTTATTTCTCATGTATGTGTGTGTCGTAGCTATGAATAAATGACCTATTCTATTATATTCTATTCTATTCAAAAGTGTCATTCTATTGGAGAGGCTTGTGTCCAGGCTGATGATGATAACTCATTTGCCTGCACAACTAATCTTGCAGCGTATTTAATTATTTTTTTAATAAGGCTATACACGTCGCTATAGTGGTAACCGATTTGAAGTAATCCCAAGAAGATGAAGTTTAGTTTAATATCCTCGCGCTAATATTCCATTACCGGCCTCGACAAAGGAGCAACCACGTTTGAGCTCCAACAGAGCAGAACCAGAGCGGTTACAACAATATCACCTTACTTGGGCAAAGCGACAGGATTTTAGCTGTTTAACTTAGTTAAAAAAACATGACAGAGAATTAAAGTTGAACGAATGAATGAGGGATTGCACCAGCGGCGGGCGACTGATTAACTGAATAACCCGTTACATGATATACATATATTGATATACATACATACATAATACTCACGCCTTTGTCCCAGAGGGGTAGGCAGAGACCATGGACATCCATTTTGCGCGATCCTGACACACCTCACTAGCCTCACTCACATTCATCAACCTTTTCATGCACCTCCTGGGGAGCCTTGTTGAGGACGTTACTAATTTGATCTTTGGACGACCTCTAGCTGTAGTTCCTTCCACATTCGCACTGTATATTTCTTTTGTCACTCATACACTCTAAATGTCCAAACCAACGCAACATACCCTTCTCTACCTTCGATACTTCATCTTCTTTAAACCACACTTCTCGCGTCGCACTGTATTCCTCACTCTGCCACATAATTTCACTATATATTTATGTTCAAAAAGAGCCATGGTAGCCTTTTGGTTGTGCACTCGCCTCACGTTCATGAGGTCCTGGTACAAACCCCGCCCGTACCAATGAGTTTTACCAAACTTAAGTACGGTTTATTTATAATACCACAGGCTTTTCGGTGAAGGAAAACATCGTAAGGAAACCTGCATATGCCGAAGAAGAAATTCTGAGGCGTATGTGAAGTCCACCAAATCGGCTTGGGGTACCGTTGGTGGTCAGGGGTTTGGCACAAAAGATCCTGAAGGGTCGAAGTGTCGCCAGGTCTTCCTGGCCCCCGAGAAGATATGTTCAAAAATATCGACTTCACATAATATATTAATCATTTATAAATAAACCAGCTGTAAATTATAGAAAACGACTTAACAGTGATTTTAAAAAAGTAAGGCTAAATTTTGTATTAGGACTGGGCCATCCATCATCCCGCCCTCGGAGGGTATTTTGTTTGTAAGCAGTTTCGAGGGACAATCTTGGAGAACTTATTTTCATAAAAGGGCCAAACTTCCCCCGTTCAGACTATCTGAGATGTTATTAATAGATCGACACTGACTAGCTGGATCTGGCGCTCACCCTTTCTGATTAAAAATAGAAAATCCTTTTTGGCGGTTGACTTGATTAAACGAAAACTTGAATATGTGGATTCCGTGAATAAATTTTGTTGTGTTTTCTTTAATGTTTTGGAAAAATCCTGAAATGTCCATAAATTTTCTAGCAGGCTGGGCAGTTTTGTATACCTTTGAGAGAAGAGCACTGATATTCTATTATAATTATCATCCGGAATACGTCTACAAGCCTCCCCAATATAATGATTCATTTAGAGGGCTGTCTATTGTTGTATTTGCCATAAGATAAGTTTAGATTTATTTATTTCACTTTTACATCTTGAAAATTCAATTTTACATGTCATTCTAGTATGGTAAAAGGGATCGTCATAAAATAATGTACAAAATATAAATTACAATGTCAACAATTCAAATAATGTCATAGTATATAACATACTATCTATGTCAGTATATGATCATCATCAGGTTATTTTTGTCTCCACTGCAGGAGCACAACCCTCTCTCATCTGCCGGAGACAGACGGAGGATTTGGCCTACACTCCCCGCGCTGGCCAGACGGGTTGGGGAGGCCTGATTGATGTTTTATAATGTATTCCCTTAGTCGTCTTGTACGACATCCACGGGAAGAGTTGGAGTGGTCCTATTCTACTCTACCGGAAACCACACGGCAATCAGTATATAATATTAAAATAAATTTTTAAAAATACACTTGGCATTAAATTATCACAAATTAAATTAAATTAAACGTCAGAGGGCCTACCAATTTCATTTGTTAGAAAATTCATTTGGAATAATATTCATTTTCCAACAAAAGGTTTTTCATATTCACCACGCTTGGCACGCGGATTGCAAGTTATGATCTTAATATACACAGGAGAACGGTGCTGATCGTCCTTGGTGCAAGCAATCCCTTAGTCGCCTTGACGACGCCCACGGGAAGATGGGAGATAGCCCTATCTGTACCACACAGTCCCAACTATGGCAGTGAATGATGTTTTTCTATCTTTTTTAAAACGTTACGTATACATATCGTGTATCGTCTATGTATATATTGTTCGTTTATGTTTATGTAATATGTATTTTCAAATTTTATTAAAAGTAGGTACATTTCTTTATCAAATTTGGTACTAAACGCATTATACTTGTCCTTTCGGTTACTCTAAGGTTGACTGGAAGAGATCCCTAAGTGGGATAAGTCCGCCTTTGTACACAGTTTAATTCCTATTTTATTATTGTTGTTGTTGTTATTTTTGGTACAATAAAGCGTTTACATACATACATACATACATATCCTACTAATATCATGAATGCGAAAGTTTGGATATTTGGATGTTTGGATGTTTGTTTCTCAATCACGCTTCAACCGCTGGACGGATCGGGATGAAACTTGACACACATGAAATAGGATATAGGATAGTTTTTATCCAGAAAGAAACATCTTATTCCTACGGAAAAAAAATCATAATTTGTAATGTTAAGTTGTCCACGCGGACGAAGTCGCGGGCAATAGCTAGTGTAATTATTTTCCCAGTATCGCAATATTTTACCCAAATCCTGAGAAATATTCTCGATCCGAAAAGCTCTTTAAACAATTTCCAATATATTGTAGTCGCTTCTACCTGACGCAAAGTGTAAGGGGTTGCTTCCCGGCATAATTCAATAAAATATGACGCCCCCGGATCATATTTTACGAAAATATTATATTAATCCGCCATTTTTTCCCGGCTAATGTGTAATTTACGATCATTTGCTATATAGTCGTACTAGCTTTTCTCTCCACGGTGTCGTCCTGGATTAACCTCTTTTTCCCGTGGGAAACTAGTACTTTGAAAACCAGCCAATTGATAAAGATTGATCTTCTAACAATAGTGAAGTAATTTTGGAAATAAGTTTTGTAATTTAATTTAATTGATAATATAGTAAAATTATATAAAACAGTATCCATTTAATGAATAATAGTAATAAGTTAAAATTATACTAAATTCCGAAGGTTTTCACGGTCGCCAATTTATGTCTCTTGTATTAAGGAGTCGAAATGAAAACCTCAACTCTTCGTAATTTACAATACAATACAATACACTTTATTGCACAAACAAATACAGTTATACGTTATAGAAGTTACAAATAGTACCATTTAGGCGGTCTTATCGCTTTAAGCGATTTCTTCCAGACAACCTTTAGTACAATATTGGGCTCGATTCTGAAGGCACAACGTTAAAATTTGACAGCATTAAAACTGTTGCTATCCTTGTCACACAGTATTATGAAGATAAAGACGAAACCAATTTTAGCGCTGTCAAATTTTAAATGTGTGCCTTCAGAATCGAGCCCATTGTCGTTGTAATTTGATGATGAAACCTGATGATGATGATTGTTATGTGGTGTATTTCTAAATACTAAGGATGATTATTTGTTATTCATTCTCGGACGGTGACGGAATATCCGTCCAAAATAAAGTCCGTTGTCACCCTACTGAGTGTTCACACTGTGATTGTGACTAATTGTGTAAATTTTTTTGGCGAGATGTTGATTTTAAACGGTGGGGTGACTTTTCCCCATTTTTCAACTTTATTATCCTATTTTTAAGGTTCCGTTGCAATGGAAAACTTAATTGCAAGGCTTTTAACGACGGCCTCGTCGGTGCTCAGCTGATTTCCAATAGCTAGAGAAACTTTTCATGCCTGTCTAATTAATCCCATAGTCAGACCTGTCTCATTCCCAACTTTAGACCCCCGGCACCAGCCTGTCCGTACACGGGCGTCTGTGTGCGTGCTGCGCCCAGCGCGATCGAGAGAGGGACAACGATGTAGTGCCTATAGTGCCTCTCTTTCTAACTAAAAGCTTCGATTCAAGGCGCCGGCAGGCTCGGAATCGATCTAGAAACTCCATAAATGCTGAAGCATTTATGGAGTTTATGAGGGCATTCAGCCGCTTCCGGCTTACATCAACAACATAAGTGCATCTCTTTCTAATGTCTTCTGTTTTTGCGGGCGACGGTAACCGGGGGGTGGTGGGGGGGGGGGTTAGTATTCTCTGCTTTGGGTATAAAATGCGACGCGTACGTCAATGTGCGCGTGATTTAGCGGTACAGGCTAACATCGACTTCATTCCATGAGCATAGGATGCAATTTGGCTTGCATTGAATTTTGCAGGTACGTTAAATTATGAGAAATTGAACAAGCTTCCAATATATAAAATAAAAGAAATATGTTTATATAATTTCAGATAATTAAATCTCTTAAATTTTTATATGTATTTTTTCTCTTATTATGTTATTTTTTCTCTTGTATGTCTTTTCTTTTGTGTGTGCAATAAATAAATAATTTTAAATCCATATTTGTTCGTTCTGACTTATTCTATGCTAGTAAGTTTACAATAAATCAATAAAATAATAATAATGAACGTTCATCGAGACACGCCTTCAGCGTGTAACTCCATTAACATCCGACGACACGTGACAGTAACATCTCTCTGCAATGGTCTTCAGCATACCGCTGGCGCTCTCCGCACACTTTAATCGTAGGAGTGCGCCGTCTGTACTGCAGTAGTATATTATTTATCCTGTGCCAATTAGTTAAGTCGTACAAGGCGACTAAGGGAATACATTATAAAACATCAATCAGGCCTCCCCAACCCGTCTGGCCAGCGCGGGGAGTGTAGGCCGAATCCTCCGTCTGTCTCCGGCAGATGAGAGGGGGTTGTGCTCCTGCAGTGGACACAAAAATTACCTGATGATGATGATGAACTTAAACAAATAATGTCTGTTTTGTCCACAGCACCCCCCACTGCCGTGGAAGTGGTGAGCCACCCCCACAACTCTAAGCTGGAAGTGAAGGAGGGGGAGGAAGTCTCTCTGGAGTGCCAGGCAAGGAACGCCAAGCCCGCAGCCAAGATAATCTGGTACCGGGGAAACGTGGAGCTGAAGGGAGAGAAAGGTTAGTCCTGGTGTCGTTTGATCGACTGATGCAATCCTACTATATTAATATACTCGCATACTATACTATACTATATAATAAACGCGAAAGTTTGTAAGTATGGATGGATGTTTGTTACTCTTTCATGTAAAAACTACTGAATGGATTTTAATGAAACTTAACAATAATATAGCTTATACATCAGAATAACACATAGGCTACAATTTATAAAGATATTGTGTGAATTGTCCAATATATCAAGTAAGTAGGAAAAAATCTACCATCTGCGAGCTATTCTGGCGTGCGCTGCCAAAACCGCTAGAGTTACACATATGTAATGTATGATGGAAATGTTTATCTTGAATAGTCCTACAAAAAAGCCCGCCACAGTATATATCTATATCTTATGTGTAAGCCATTATAGCCAAAATAGTGAACCATAACTACAATAAAAATTTATAATTTAATTCAAATGCACATTTGGTAGTAATAAATTGATTCCTAAATGAAAATAGATACTTTTATCTCTATATACGCCACGCTAATTATTAGCTACTCGAAATACTAATCCTGCGCAGACAAAGTCGCGGGCACCAGCTAGTGTAACATATGTTTATATATGACTAGCTATGCCAGCGGCTCCGCTCGCGTCGACACTGTTTTTTTTTATATACCTGATATGTACATAGTATTATCTCCCCCCCACTCCGACTGCCACCGCCATCGTAGTTCTAACTCATCGCAATCTGAATTCCGCCGAGCATTTTATTTATTTGAGTGAGTTTTTGAAAACTGTAAAATTAAAATGACTCTAAATAAGAGGGGGTTAAAGAATTCCCTCCTAAACTCACTGTCCTTTGCCATCCCCTTCTTCCCACACCCCTCTCCCTGCCCTCACCTCTCCCATCCACTCTTTTCCACTCCCCAATCCAAAAAAAATTATAGAAATTTCAGGAAATACTTCAATACTATTTTCAGAGGCTTTATTTTCTATGAAAATTTATTAATATAAACTGCGCGCCGTGCAAGTTTTCAATTCCGTTTGAAACCATATTTTTACGGAATAAAAATTAAAATAGCATGTCGGAGTTATTCGACCGAAATGTCAACTAGTAACTAGTAGAGCTCTGGGGCCCGTGCGCTCAGTTAACTACAGAATCTGGTTGAATAATTATTTTATTTTACATCGTTCTTTTTAAGGTTCCGTACCCAATTGATCCGCCAGAGAACTAAAGTTTTCGACCTAGCTCAAAAAGTTAGTACATTAGTAAGTTAGGACCGGGTGTGGTGGCGTTCATTAGGGAAGGCCTATGTCCAACAGTGGGCGTCTAGGGGCTGATATGATGATGATAATAGACTGTCAGGAGAGGTAAGTGACAATTCTTTAAGTAGTAATATTTTATTCTCCTATTCTCCTATATCCTTCTGTTCTCCTCTAGCTATGCTCGGAGTTTCTCTAAGAGACAGGATCCGAAATGAGGTGATCCGCCAGAGACATAGCTAAAAAATTTAGTACGCTGAAGTGGCAGTGGACTGGTTACATCTGTCGGAGAACCGATAACCGTTGGGGTAGACGAGTTCTCGAGTGGAGACCGTGACTGGGCAAGCGTAGTGTGCGACGCCCCCTGGCTAGATGGAGCGACGATCTGCGTAGGGCGGCTGGCAGAGACTGGATGAGAGGAACCGAGGATCGGGTTCAGTGGCGCGCCTTGGCAGAGGCCTATGTCCAGCAGTGGGCTCTTACAGGCTGATGATGATGACCTTATTGGTAAAAACGGAACCCTTGAGGTGCGTTTTATTAGAAATCACCAAAAATCTTTTACAAACAAACTTAGTTATGCGGTTCTGAAAATGAACTTTATTTCCATAACAATACCTACTTTTTATATGTTGACCGGTTTTTAACTCCCGACGCAATAAGAGGGGTGTTTTAAGTTTGACCGCTGTGTGTTGGGTGTCTGTCTGTGGCACCGTAACTCCTAAACGGGTGAAAGAATTTGAATACGTTTTATTTTTATTTAAAAGCAGGTTTTCTAGCGGTGGTTCTTAGACATGTTTTAGCGAAATCGGTTTATTATTTATTTATTTATTAGATATACAAAAAAAAATTCAGTCGTTATTTTATTCGTTACGCCATCATTGTAAATCAAATTCAAAGCTTCAGTATTTCCGGACAAGTACAATTTGGATCTTTTTAAAGGAAGAGGGAATAGGCATCTTCTGGGTAAGCGCGCTCCGTCTTAGGCCTCATCATCACTTACAATCAGATGAGATTGAGGTCAAGCGCAAACCCATCAACAAAAAAAAAAAAAAAAATTAAGGATGCAAAAAGACAAAAAGGCCTGCGCGCGTCTCTAGAATGTACCATACAGCGTTGGTGGAGGCTGGTATATACTTTTATTTTTTTTACAAAAATATATATATATTCTTTATTGCACAACTTAAAACTAAATACAGTAATAAATGGTGTGTACAAAGGTGAGCTTATCTCTAAAAGAGATCTCTTCCAGCCAACCCTACAGGGTGTGAGACAAGGCAGTAAGAGCGAGGGGGGCAAAATAAGTGCATAATAAACTACATAATAACTAAATACCTGAACTATATATATACATATAATAAATAATAATAACTATAATAAACATACTTACATAAATACATACATACCATATTATACTGAGTGAGACAGATAGTGCTCTTTTAGTTTAGTTTTAAAGGATGTCACCGACGTACTATCTCGAATGACCGTCGGCAGTTTATTCCACATCTGCGCCGCTCGGACAGTAAAGGAATTGAAAAAGAATTTGGTGTTGGATTTGGGATAGGTGAGGGTCGTGGTGACGCAGTCACGTCTAGGACGTTGGGTGGGGGGTAACTCGTGGAAACGGGAACGGAGGTATTCGGGAGCAGAAGGATTTTTGAGGATCTTGTAAAGAAGGGACAGGATGTGCACATCTCGGCGAAGACGGATCGGGAGCCATTTTAACTGCGAGCGGAATTCAGAGACGTGATCGAATTTCCGTAGACCGAAAATAAAGCGAATGGCCAGATTTTGTAGACGCTCGAGTTTATTTAGTAGCTCTTAATATACTTGGAAATTAAACTTTACATTTCTCAAAATGGCACTTCGATATTAACTCCACATTTCATCTGAATCTATTAGCAGTCTTGGAGTCAAACAGACATACAGACGGACAACAACTTCTCTATAAAAAAAACTTCCCTAAAATTTCCATTAAATATCAGCAAACTCACTGTCGCTTGTTAGTGTAGATAATTGTGAGTCGCATCCGATACCACTTGTATCGACTATCGATAATTGGCGGGTACATCTCTAATTGGCTCGTGTGTGCCGCTCAAACATGCACTCATTAATTAACAAGTTTTACATTTCAATTTGTAAACAATTGTCGCGTCGCTAACGAGCTGCGCTAGTGATGTACACTGCACTTTCATAAATATCGATTGCTTTTGAGGTACATCACTTTTTTGACGAAATTCTCCTCTAAACCGGAATTTACCCAAGCGACGCAGTTTATTCCAAGTATTGTTTATTTTTTATATTTTAAAAGTACTAAGCGGATATTTCTGAGAATGTGGATTTCTTTGTAAATGCGAAATGTGTTATTTATCGACCGGCGAAATCAAAGATAAGCACTTATGTTGTCGACGTATAACGTTGTCCCTCTCTCGATGTACTATGTTCGCGCGCTGGGTGCAGTAGCCCTACAATAATTTACGCACACACACGCACGGGTACGAACAGTTTAATGCGCATGTAGAGTAGTAGGTAATTATATCTGTTTCGCCTGTATGGAGTGCCGGATCGGGATGAAACTTGGCACACATATAGGTTAGGCCCTGGAATAGTTCATAGGATAGTTTTTATCCCGAAAAACATCTCATTCCTACGGTAAATACATAATAATTTGTGATGTTAAGTTGTCCACGCGGAAGAAGGACATATACTGTAAATTTTTCTGATAACGAGCGGTCCTTGGAACGAGATCAAGAGGTATCCTGTTGGAATTCTTGGTATTCCTGGGGAATACGTCTTTAACTATATTAAATAAGTACAAATGTTTCTTTACAAATGTTGATTTAGTCATCGAAAGAGACTTTGAGAATATTTTGAAGTAGACATATCGGCTTAGAATAGGGCCACCCCTATCTTTCCCGTGAGTGTCGTCAAGGCGACTAAGGAATTGCACCAGGGACGGGCAGCAGCGTTCTCCTGTGTGTGTATGTTAAGATCATTACTGCGATCACCAATTCATCTGCCAAGCGTTGTGATTATGGCAAATCCCCTAATGGACAGCCCACCACAAGTGTCGTTCTATTGGTTGACAACTTACCAAAAGTGGTATTCTATTGGGGAAGCCTATGTCCAGCAGTGGACGTCTTTAGGCTGATAATGGTGATGATATCGTAACTATAGTGTTATTCTCTTAAATACAAACTCACTTCGAAACCTAATCCATTAGCATTCTGTAAACATTCCAGATCACTATGAAAGTGAAGTGAGTTCTTTGTTCACTTCACTTCGATAGTGCTCTGGAATGTTTACAGAATGCCAATTGCTGTGTGGTTTCCGGTAGAGTAGAATAGGACCTCTCCAATTCTTCCCGTGGATGTCGTACAAGGCGACTAAGGGAATACATTATAAAACATCAATCAGGCCTCCCCAACCCGTCTGGACAGCGCGGGGAGTGTAGGCTAAATCCTCCGTCTGTCGCCGGCAGATGAGAGAGGGTTGTGCTCCTGCAGTGGAGTCAAAAATAACCAGATGATGAATGGATTAGGTTTCGAAGTAAGTGATTACACTTGAGTGAGACTCGTACGTGATTTTCTATTTTAGAGAATAATAGCACTACTACTGAACGTTCATTTGCAGTGTTTGCTGAATAAAATAAACATTTTTACATGAAAACAGAAAGACAGTGAAAGGCAAATGACGAGACTGGATAATAACAAAACATGTCAGATGCCTTTTTCTCTTGGAATCCGACAAATCAACACAATGTTAATGGAAAAATTCCGTCACCCCGGCATTATACATGATATCCGGATAGTGCGCGCATCCCTGTTTGTGCCGTAAAATATTAGCTGTCGATATACGTTACTTGCATCACTAGCGCGCTCTCGAACTAACGCTACTGGAAGCGACATTATTTTAAAGAATATTGTTAAGTAAAAATAATAATAAATATGTCAGACATTCACACCAATTATCCAGTCCCAAACTAGGCAGAGCCTGTGGTATGGTTACTACATAACGGATACACATACTTAAATAAATATATAAACATCCAAGACTTGGGTACAATCATTCATATTCATCATACGAACAGTGGCCCCTAGCGGGAGGTCGTCATATATATAAACCTGTATAATCCCAAACTAGGATTATCTTAAAAATAGTCGTGTGGTTCCCGGCTTAGAATACGGCCACCCCCAGTTTTCAGGGCGACATAGGGATTGCACCGGGGCCGGGCAGCAGCATTATCCTATATATTTCCGTCTGCCAATTGTGGTGATTATGGAAAAACTGGGGGGGGGGGGGGGGGGGTGTACGATTGGGGAATTAACAGCCCACCGAAAGGTGTCATTCTATTGGGTTACTTTGTTCAGCAGTGGACGTATTTCGGTTGATGATTGTAAAATAAGCTGGTGTAAGAATCAAACGTGAAATTAACTGGTGGGAGGAATCTAGAGCAAGCTCCTAGTGGATGGTCACCAGCCAGCCTCTGAAAATATTGTGTAATCGATTGATGTCAAGTATTTCTTACAACTCGTCTGCCCCAACGGCCGTCGCTTCTGCGACAGATGTGGCCCGCCCACTGCCATTTCAACTAATCCTTTCGGCTATGTCGGCCACCTTCGTTCTTCGTCGGATCTCCTCATTGCGAATCATATCCTTAAAAAGATATGCCGAACATAGCCCTCTCCATAGCTCGCGGGCGGAGGACCGGGTGTGGTGGCGTTCATTGGGGAAGGCCTATGTCCAGCAGTGGACGTCTAAAGGCTGACATGATGATGATGATGGTTTCATACAAGTGTTATCGACTAGCTTTGCTAGCGGCTCTGCTCGCGTGGACAACAGAATGAATGCGTTTTTATAAATTGAAATTTACTTAGTGCTAATCTCCTTCCTCCTCCCTCCCTCCTCCCTCCCTCCTCCACACCAACTGCCAATACTACTGCCACCATAGTCTTACTACTTCTTTGAGTTTTTGAAAACTATAAATTCGCATAACTTATGATTGAGTAAGCTGATAGCGATGAAATAAAAACTAAATATACACTCTAGTTCTTATAAAAAAAAAGTCATATTTCTTGCTTTGTTGGTTTTTTTCTTTGTGTGTGCCAATTATGGTAGTAAATAAATGTTTTTTCTTTCTTTCTTTAAATGTTACTTCAATTAGGCTCTACGTTTCTCTTAAAACTTCACCATATATGGTTCAGTAGTTTGGAAATAATTTGTGCATAAACAAACAGAAAAACGTTCCAAAAATGATGTTAATATGTTCTAAACGCTTTTCTTTGCAAAACATTTCAATGTACAGACACGCGGAGTTTACTAATTAGATAGTTTAAAATAAGTGTCAAAATAAAGTAGTTAACCAGAGTAACAACTGTACCACTGTACGCCGGAGGTTGCGGGTTCGAATCCCGCTAGGGGCAAATGTTCGTATGATGAATATGAATGTTTGTACCCAAGTCTTGGATGTTTATATATTTATTTTAGTATGTGTATCCGTTATCTAGTAACCATAGTACAAGCTCTGCGTAGTTTGGGATTGGATAACTGGTGTGAATGTCTGATATATTTATTTATTTACGTAAGTAAGTATGTAAGTCATGTCGCATCCAGCACGCTCGCTGCATACATCCCCGGCCCGCGGTTTCGCCCAACTCCAATAACGCGGAGTGACATTGACACGACCCTCTGTTCGCCAACGATATTCGTACGAAATACGGATCCCCCCCTTGGCCTCTCCCCCCGCGACCCCTCGCGAGATTATTTCATAGAATTTATAATTTGTCTGCTCTTCAAAGTTTATTGACTGTCAGATATTGGTATATTTTTTTATATACATGATTAAATTGTCGAATGAAATGTTTTAGAGATTTGATGTTGGGCATTTGTACTGGATGGTCCCCCCCGGTGTACCTTATTTATATATTTATTGCACACACAGAAGCAAGTCGTAAAGAATCACCCAGTACTTCTATTTTGCGAGATAGGTTCGAATCAAATTAGTAACGTCCTCAAAAAGGCTGGGTCCGCAGTGAGAAGAATAAAAGGTGAGGAAATCACAAACAAACCACATCGTGAGGAAACCTGCATAAATACCAAAAAAGAATTTCTGAGGCGTGTGTGAAGTACACTAAATGGGCTTGGGGCACCGTTGGTCAGGGTCTGAAGAGTCGAAGTATCGCCAGGTCTTCCTGGCCCTCTAAGAAGATAATATAAGATCGTTACTGCGATCACCAATACGCCTGCCAAGCATTGTGATGGGCAGCCCACTAAAATGACACTATATTGCTGAGGTTTATGTCCAGCAGTGGACGTAATTCGGCTGATAATGATACAACAATGAATATAACAAAACATTCTGAGTTCTCAGAAATAAATAAAAAATTTACTCATAATAAGTCTGAAATATTGAAATTCAATTTCAAAGGAGAAATTAAAATGCCCGTTGAAATTGAAACAAAAAAAATATAAAGAAGTGGATTAAACGAAAAATTTCCTTTAAAATTCATCGTTATTATGAAGTTGAAATAATTTCTAGCTCTCACATTTTCAAGGGTCCTTGTCCTCGCTTCGTTGTTTACTGGATGGGCCTTGTTTTGGGGTTCCGCGGGCACAATGCTAAAACGGAAACGTTCGGGTCAATTTGTACTTGACAATCGTTCTGATGAATGCTTCTCCAATTAATGCTTGATTGTTAACTTTTAATTGTTGCTATTTATTTTGGTCGAGGGGCGGAGAGTTACTGATTTCAGCAATATTAGTTACTACCCGCGACTTCGTCCGCGTGGACAACTTAACATCACAAATTATTATGTATTTCCCGTAGGAATGCGACGTTTTTTCGGGATAAAAACTATTCTATGTCCTGTTCCAGGACCTAACCTATATGTGTGCCAAGTTTCATCACGATGGTTCACTATTTTGGCTATAATGGCTTATACATAAGATTTTTTGAGGACTACTTAAGATAAACATTTCCATCATACATTACATATGTGTAACTCTAGCGGTTTTGGCAGCGCACGCCAGAATAGCTCGCAGATGGTAGATTTTATCTTACTTACTTGATATTTTGGACAATTCACACAATATCTCTATAAATTGTAGCCTATGTGTTATTCTGATGTATAAGCTATATTATTGTAAAGTTTCATTAAAATCCATTCAGTAGTTTTTACGTGAAAGAGTAACAAACATCCATCCATACTTACAAACTTTCGCGTTTATAATATTAATAGGATAGTAGGATTGGACTCGAATACCATAGGTCGTGGGTTCGATTCTCACTGGGGAGGTACAGCTTTGTACAAATTGGTCCCGATAAGTCATATTTGCAAATTGTCCTATCTTTGTTTAATTCCCATAGCTAAGGAGACAACCCTGACTCTCTAAGATCGTAATTAATAGATTTTTCTATTAGAGTTAAAAACTAGCCCTTACAAGAATAAATATATATTTTTTTCTTTTGGTCCTTTTTAATTGAATTTTTTATTCTATTTTCAGTTACATTATTTTTAATATCAGGCCACTTAATAGATATATTACTTTGAGTTTTTCGGATATCTTTATTATTTATTTATTTAACTCTTTATTGCACACACACAGATAAAACAAAAATAATACATTAAAAAGAAACACAAGTACAAAAGGGGAACTTATCTCTGAGAGAGATTTCTTCCAGCAGACCCGCGAGAGAGATAATTGAAATAAGAGAGGCAGACATAGTGTGTACGTAAATAAAAAAAAATACATATACATACATACACTAATATAAACTATATACCCACTTACATAGATTATAACCTACACGATAAAAATATAAGTATATAAATAAATATTTACTAATAATATATAAATATAATATACATTATTAAATAATAATATAAATAATATACAAACATTCATAAAATACATTTAAGATATGGATTCCAATCCTAACTTAGTGATGGATAGTGTTCTTTTCTATATTAGTTAAAGAATACTGTACCATTCTGAATAAATTTATATAATATTTAAATGTGTATATATATATATATATAAATATAATATAATAATAAAAATAATGATTTTTATTAAAGGCATGAAAAACCCATAAAACACAAAATACAAAAGTTAAATAATAAAAAAAATTAAACTATTAAATAAAATAAAATGCCTACCAAAAGCGGTAGGTGGTCATTACATCACTAATACTTATTTCTATTCCTGGTTCACGCACCGATGAACTTTTATCCAGTACCTATAAATCGGGCTGTCCATGTCCCAGCAGATGGCTTAAATATTGCTAGTTTCAACGCAGACGAATCCGCGGGCAACAGCTATAGGCACAATTTAAGACAATTTTCTATGCCATTGCCTGCAGCAGGCCTGCCATTCTAATTTCCAAGACAATTTTCCAGGGGATCAAAGCGATTATAATATTTTAAGTGTACGGAACCGTCCCCTGGCCCGCCTCTCACTCCCCTGTCTCGGCTCGCGATCCGCTGGCGCGCAAAGCGGATATTTTCCGCCATCTTCAACTTATTCCTTTCATAAATATTGAAACGCTTTATGAATATAAGCCCATTAAAAAATTATTTTTAACTCAAGCGAGCACACGGTGTGCTTGATTGTTATAAAGAACTGTTTTGTATTAAATGTTTGTAAATATTAGAACACCTATCTTTCGACGGGCACCCACTCAACACATGCCTCATGACGGGCACACCACTCCACTCATGGCTTAGCTTCGTTAATCGATTATATTGGGAGGATTCTTGGCATTTTATAACGGTTAAATGAGTTCCATGAAAATACTCCCAATTTTTTGTACATAATATAAGCCTTGCCGTGTGGTTTCCGGTAGAGTAGAATAGGACCACTCCAACTCTTCCCGTGGATGTTGTACAAGGCGACTAAAGGAATACATTATAAAACATCAATCAGGCCTCCCCAACCCGTCTGGCCAGCGCGTGGAGTGTAGGCCAAATCCTCCGTCTGTCTCCGGCAGATGAGAGAGGGTTGTGCTCCTGCAGTGGAGACAAAAATAACCTGATGATGAAGCCCTAAACTTTATTTCTACATACATATATAACATAAATAATGATTACGCCTCAGTCCCAGAGGGGTAGGCAGAGACGATGTGTCACTATGCGTGATCTGACAATCGTCGCAAAGCGACTTTCCTTCTCCCTCTTTTCGCCCTGTGATACCACACTACTTTATTGACTAGGTTATATATAGGCATTAGGTATAATTTTAATGACCAGAGTACACATAAAAAATTAAAACCATGTATGTACCTATATGCCTGGGAAGGCAGGTTTACGGGGAAACTAATGTATCTAGCAAATTAAGCCAAATAATTACCTGTTTTCAATCACCAGCCTAAATACGTCCACTGCTGGACATAGGCCTCCCCAATAGAATACCACTTTTGGTTATATGTCCATTGGGGGATTTGCCATAATCACCACGCTTGGCAGACGGATTGGTGATCGCAGTAATGATCTTAATATACACACACAGGAGAACGCTGCTGCCCGTCCCTGGTGCAATCCCTTAGTCGCCTTCACGACACCCACGGAAAGATTGGGGGTGGCCCTATTCTAAGCCGGGAACCACACGGCGAGTTTTCAATGCAATAAAGATATTCTATTCTATTAAAAATGGCGTTTTAGCAGTTTAACCTTTCGACTATCGACGCGAAAAAAATCTACGTCGAATGGCCAGTCGACCAGGTTTTTTTTTTCTGATTTTGAATATTGAGTTGTATATATATATATGCTAGTATCCAGCTCTTCCTGTGGATGTCGTACAAGGCGACTAAGAGAAAACATTATAAAACATCAATCAGGCCTCCCCAACCCGTCTGGCCAGCGCGGGGAGTGTAGGCCAAATCCTCCGTCTGTCTCCGGCTGATGAGAGAGGGTTGTGCTCCTGCAGTGGAGACAAAAATAACCTGATGATGATATATATATATATATGTCGTAGGCGCCTCTTCTGAGGGCGTGGGGTTCGAATCTTACTTCTGATGTCGTAGGTTCCTGGTTCCGCCGAAAGTGTGGCCTCCCAAATTGAGTTTAACGCCGTTACAAAGTTAACACGTTTACTGGCTTCAATGACACTACATAAAATTACACTACATCATCAAGTGACGATTTTAGAAGGCAGACGATCCGTCCGTGTAGTGCCTGCGCTCCGCACGCGTACCGAGCGAACCCTGTCTCGAGCCTGCGCCTGCGCGCGTCCTACCCAGCGCGTGCTCGCGACGCTCGCCGAACGGCGCGCCGAGCACACACTGTGCCTCCAAATCAGCTCCTCTTTTATTATTTCGCCGACATATATATTCATATTATTTATTGGTACTAATCGTACATTGTCAAAAACATTACAATCAATGGATATACAAAACAGTTAAGCTACCAACATAACAAAAAAATATAGTAAATAAAATTCATACATTCACAATCAAAATTATTACATTAGCATATAAAATATATATATATACAATTCAATATATTATATATTGCATTATACCATATATATAGAACATCCCAAAGAAATTACAGCCGCGTAAATCCGAACCTAAATCCCCAAACAAAAATACGGCGCTAATAAAAATCCCGTGCCAATAAATCCAATTCCAGCCCAATATTAAGCACATAAAGGGTGGTCTCACCATCCAATTAAACGCTCCCATTCTCAGACTGTCACTCGCCGCGTTCCGCCCGCGCGGTGCCGCCGCCCGCGTCGCGAACTTATTAAATTTTCTCTTTCACGCGTCGGGGGCTGGAGTACGGAGTTTTGGTAGTTGTTAATTAGCCGTGTAAGGGCGCGGGTACAACGACCACTGTAGTATGAAAACGTTGACCTTGGACATTAAGGCGGAAACACATTTAACCACGCGACGCGACGCGACGCAACGATTTTGTCTCCAAAATCCTGTTTACCTGTTAAATATGTTTCTGCCTTTAAGCGTTATAGTGGTGGCGTAGAATACTATTACTACACCCGCGGCACTCTATACCAGCTACTATTACAGGTGTGTGCGCGTAAATAATTGTAGGGTTGGCTGCTGCACCCAGCGCGATTGCGTAAGAAATAAGTGCGTCTCTTTCTAACTGAGAGCATCGATCTCTCGGCGCCGGCAGGCTCGGAATCGATCTAGAAACTCCATACATGCTCAGCCCTGATGTTTCCGGCTGGGATTAGGGCCACCCCCAATCTTCCTGTTTGTGTCGTAAAGGCGACTAAGATAGTATTGCAGCAGCGTTCTCCTGTGTATATTAAGATCATTACTGCGATCGCCAAACCGCCTGCCAAGCGTGATGACTATGGCAAATCCCCCAATGGACAGCCCACCAAAAGTGTCATAGGGGAGGCTTGTGTTCAGCAGTGGACGTATTTCGGCTGATGATGCGTGACTCAGAACAAGAAAAATCATGAAATGATTTTGGTGACGTCCTTATGTCAAGTGTATTTTATAAAATAATAATTATTATCTTCCGACGTTATTTATCCCTAGAGCTTGAAATAATAACCTAAAATAATAACTCATTCCCAATTAAGCTATCAGTAGCCCTCCAAGGCAATTAATAAATCACTATAATAACTCTGTCTCCCTCTGTCGTGTATCAAGGTGAACTAAATTAATTAACGGCTCGGGCGCGCGTCTCCCGCGGGTGTGTACCCTGCCTTATATTTCAGCGCGGTTTCCGTTTCGTGGTGAAATTGCCTTTATTATTATTAATGGAAATACTTTGACAACTATCGACCGCAGGTTTTGAGGCGAATGGAAGAGGCTTTTACTTAGCCCTCAACGTCCACTGCTGGACAAACTGGACTGTAAAGCATCAGAGAGGTTTACAGAGGCTCGCACAGACGATTTTGCTGCAAAGCGAGCGAGCACATATTTGCGATACCACGTCTCTGCCTACCCCTCTGGGACCAAGGCGTGAGCATTATCTTTGTATGTCTAGTAATGAGTAGTACAGTCAGTGTATATATGTAATCATAACGGCTAACGAACAAACCGCTTCCTAGGTGTTAGCGCTCGCTGTGAAGAAGAAACGGCGCAACAAACTTCACGCAACACATCTTTTAAAAACCAAGTTTGCATACAATTAATAAAGATTTTGCGAAGCTAAATCAACATTAGTACCAGGCATCTTTGTCATTCAAATAATCGTTTATTTTATAATAGGCTTTCTTACAAAGTTGTTTTATAATGTGAATCTTAAACTGTCGTAGTTTCAAAAGGAAACATGTGCTCACGACGTGTCGGAGAAACTAATTTGAAAACCCAGGAACCTATTTATTCTGCCACTGACTGCACCGGTGGACTCCTGAATATGATCTAGAGCACTGTGTCTATGATCTAGTGTGGACCACTGATGCGTAAAAGAAATACAGACCTAGGTAACTACTTGCTTCACCCTGACGAAGTAAAACAACTCAGTGCTAAAAGCATTGTGCAGTTTCTAACTGCTGCAAGACTTAACACGGAACTATAGCATGGTGGCGATCACAGTAGACCAGAAATGGTCGCAGTGATACAAGGTCTAGACTGAGATCTTGAAATAGCCCCAACTCGAATAATAATAATAATGATCTAGAGCAGGCTGGACTGCGAGTACTTGAATCACTGCTGTGCAAATGGAATACGCCCTGGTTCCTTCCCACTAATATTATAAGTGCGAAAGTTTGGATGTTTGTTACTCAATCACGCTTCAACCACTGGACGGATCGAGGTGAAATTTGGCACACATATAGATTAGGTCCTTGAATAGGACATAGGATAGTTTTTATCACGAAAAAACATCTCATTCCTACGGGAAATACATAATAATTTCTGATGTTAAGTTGTCCATGCGAAACGAGAACATCTAGTTAATAAATAATTTTTTATTCTATAGCCTTTTGAAACAAATTAAAGGGTATAAGTTACCTGATAAAATATCTTTTACACAAAGGGCTTAGCAAAAAGCCCGAAAAGTACCCAAAACTGAGCTCCGAGGACCCCGGGAGCCGAACGTCGGTATTTCATTACCCACGCACGTCATCGCGGGTCCCGCGGGCGCACTGTAGCAACGCTCCAGTTGCTGAAATTAAGGCAAGCGTCCCGCCGAGTGCGCTCCGGCTTAACGCGCCAAATAAAACGTGTTACACGACGTTTGAAGTAGTTCGCTTATGCAAATTTTACTGTTTTTGGAGGTACTACGTTTTTGTATAAACGTAAACTAGCTGCGCCCGCGGCTCCGCTCGCGTGGACTACAGGATTAAATAAAGTTAAAACTTATTCGACCTAGACTTTATTAACTTAGACGACCTCCGTGGCGGAACGGGTAGCTCTCGTACTGCCACGCCGGAGGTTGCGGGTTCGAATCCCGCTAGGGGCACATGTTCGTATGATGAATATGAATGTTTGTACCAAGTCTTGGATGTTTATATATTTATTTAAGTATGTGTGTCCGTTATGTAGTAACCATAGCACAGGCTCTGCCTAGTTTGGGACTGGATAATTGGTGTGAATGTCTGAGATATTTATTTATTTATTATTGATTAAGCGTTGATTTGTTGTGTTTAATACGTAATTTATTTTTTGTTACAGTGTCAAAGGAAGAGATCAAAGAGGTGGAGAGTCCGAGTGGAAACCCTAAGTCGACGCGATATACCACTGTATCCAGGTATGTGCTGACCACAGCTAGTGGGTTCCGTTCTCTGCGTGGTTTTTGTAATTTTTGATTTACTTGTCGTACATAGTACAATGTAACACACAATATGTACATCATCATATCAGCCTTAGACGTCCACTGCTGGACATAGGCCTTCCTCAATGAACGCCACCACACCCGGTCCTCCGCCCTCCGCATCCAGCCGCTTCCGGCTACCTTCTTCAGTACAATATAATATGTACAAAGGCATATTTAACTCTGAGTATTCGTCCAGTAGACTTTGAGTTGAAAGAGATTCGTAGATCCGTTATAACTGATTTATAGGCTGGCAGCAGTGCACAGTAGGGATCCATCGGTAAAGAGTATCCTTGTCTGTGATAGACAGTGGCCGTCTACCATCAGACTATCCTTTTTGCCACAACATTGTAGAATAAGCTGTGAAAATATAAAAAAAAAATTATATCGTACTAATATTATAAATGCGTAGGTTTTTATATTTGTATGTTTGTTACTCAATCACGCTTCAACCACTGGACGGATCGGGATGAAACTTGGCACACATATAGGTTAGGCCCTGGAATAGGACATAGGATAGTTTTTATCCCGAAAAAACATCTCATTCCTACGGGAAATACATAATAATTTGTGATGTTAAGTTGTCCACACGGACGAAGTGGTATTACATAAACATAAATGATACAATATATACACGAATTTGCTCATAATACAACTATCTGTTTAAAAATACTTTCATGATTGTTTTGGGTATTTGATGTTCAAAAATTACAGTCTAATGGTTAAGGCTATGAAGGCTACTGTCGCCTGTTATTTGTGTTTTTATCCCGGACAAGGATACTTTTTACCGATAAAAAGTAAAATTTACCGCAGTAAAAGAAGCTAGTTTTAAAGTAATGTCAAAATGAAATTGCTACAGAGTTTCCATTGTAATCTGTGTATGAAAGTGACCGACAAGGTTAGTAGATTCGCAGGGCTGACCCACGTCAGGCCCGGACAGAAATGTCCTCCGCGAAATTAGTTTTAAAGGTCTATTTCCGACCCATTTTGTGGTTATTCGATCAAAGGGGCTAATCCCGAATATTGTAAGACCCTATTTTAATAGGAGATCAAAAGAATAATTTGGTTCAGAAATATCTTATATAGTTCCGATGTTTGTTTGTTTATCAGATATCCTCAAAATATCAGTTGATCTAATACGCGTTTCATCTAGTCTATCAAGCAGTCTAAAACATCTTTTTTTTATTCAAAACTCTCTACATACGTATTTAGTAACGAAGGTAGAGATGGGTATGTCGCGTTGGTTTGGGTATTTAGAGCGTATGAGTGAAAGAAGAGTGACAAAAGAGATTTACAGCGAGAATGTGGACGGAAATACGTTCAAGGATCGAATTGGTGACGTCCTCAACAAGGCTGTGGTCCGCAGTGAGAAGAATAAAAGGAGATGCATGATAAGGTTGATGGATGCGAGTGAGGCTAGTGAGGTGGTAGTGGCGATACATCTAGCGTAAATTCATGACCTGGGACTCGCCCTACCTTCACTGGTAGGTGTTACGTGTTGCGTACCTCCGTTGATCCTCGCTTAGAGGAGTTGCGGTGGGCGCAGGCGTGGAGGTGGGAAACTGTACAATAGGTATAGGCATCTAAATTGTTTTATGAAAGAATTTTAAAGTCTTACTTAAAACTAACTTAAAGCAAATCGCACATGAAGTTATATAAATTACTTGTCGCATACGTCACACAACTTGACAAAACCAAAGTTTGTTCGTAAATTGACTAGAAGTGGCATCGGGTAACAACATGACGAATTAAATTTTTTAGAATTCGATTCGTCATGTTGTTGTAGAAGCAGGGATTGTAAACGTTTTTAGTGGGTATATATTTTTAAAATTCTTTAAGTTATTCACTCACTTATATGTAACATGTTGGGATCTTGTAACAAAGCTATTAACAGAAGTAACATAAGCATGCTTATAGAGAGATGTTAAGAGAAAAAATTTAAAGAAATAAACTTATTAACCATATCACCCATGATATCACACCCTAGACTCCATACAAGCGAACATATTTCATCATCAGCCTAAATACGTTTAAATATTATGAGCCCTGGTTTAAAAGCCATATTTGTTTGGCACTGTAGACAAACATGTCTGCACCGGGTGCGACTGAAAATCAGCGCCTAGCACCTTACTTGGTCTAGGCATATGCTGAGTCGTTGGCCCTTTTGCTGTCACGGCACACTTGCTTTGTTGGTTTTTTCTTTGTGTGTGCCAATTATGGTAGTAAATAAATGGTTTTTTTTTCTTTTCTTTCTTTATATTATTTACCACTTCAATACACTTTATATCACGGGCCCCGCGAACACGTGACGGCGGTCGCAGCTCGGGGAAAGTTCCACATTGACGTCTCATACGGGCGACACCCTTACCGCCCCTCCGATGTATTTATTTATATAGTTAGTCACTTTGACAGTTATATTCGCTTTTCTGGCTTAAGGTCGTATATGTCCAGTTTATACTAGCTGCTGCCCGCGACTTCGTCCGCGTGGACAACTTAACATCACAAATTATTATGTCTTTCCCGTAGGAATGAGATGGTTTTTCGTGATAAAAACTATACTATGTCCTATTCCAGGACATAAAACTATCCTATGTCCTATTCGTGGACCTAAAACTATACTATGTCCTATTCTAGGACCTAACCTATATGTGTGGTAAGTTTCATCCCGATCCGTCCAGTGGTTGAAGCGTGATTGAGTAACAAACATTCAAATATCCAAACTTTCGCATTTATAATATTAGTAGGACATAACTTAAGTTCCCTCTCATCATCAGCCTATATACGTCCACTGCTGGACATAAGCCTTCCCAATAGAATTACACTTTTATTGGGCTGTCCATTGGGGGATTTGCCATAATCACCACGCTCGGCAGGTCGCCTTGACTAAAACACGGGAAAATTGCCGGTGACCCTATTCTAAGCCGGGAACCACACGGCACATCAGTTGTACTACGCCGAGATCGACGCTATAAGTTAGAAAGAGAAGCACTTATGTCGTTAACGTTGTCCGTCTCTCGATCGACTATGTTCGTGCTCTGGGTGGAGTAGCCCTTCCATAATTAAATACACAAATGTGTATAGACAGGCTGGTTCTCCTATTGTAGTAGTCGGGGGTGTGGTTTCATTGCAGCACAGCGCGCGGTAGTGAAGCTCAACCCTTAACGTCCACTGAATACGAGTAATTTTGGCACCACAGTGAAAAGCCAGAAAAGTTCTCAAAATCCTCTTAAAGTTTACGGCAAAATGCCAAACGTTGTTAAAATAAATTAAAAAAAAAAACAGTTTTAATCAGTTCAGCAGACCGGAATACTGCAAGCAATAAAGATTAATTTCGACATTTCCGTCAAAATAATAGCAGTTAAAATAGGGTTTTTAATAATTGCGATGAAATAAATGGATTTTTATTTATTGGCTCTGCTAGGACAGACAACTTTGTACAATCCTTCCTACTAATATTATAAATGCGAAAATTTGTAAGTTGGATGGATGTTTGTTACTCTTTCACGCTTTAACCACTGGACGGATCGTGATGAAACTTGGTACACATATAGGTTAGGTCCTGGAATAGGACATAGGATAGTTTTTATCCCGAAAAAATAGTCTGTTCCTACGGGAAAACATAATAATTTGTGATTTTAGGTTTTCCACGCGGACGAAGTCGCGGGCAACGTACGTATGTTCGTAAATTGTCCCGTACTTTATTATTCCCTTAGTACAGACGAAAATCATGGTTTAGGTTTGGACAAATCTTAGTATTATATGTATGTATGTATGTAAACGCTTTATTGTACCAAAAATAACAACAACAACAATAATAAAATAGGAATTAAACTGTGTACAAAGGCGGACTTATCCCACTTAGGGATCTCTTCCAGTCAACCTTAGAGTAACCGAAAGGACAACTATGTAACTATATCATCATCATATCTGCCCTTAGACGTCCACTGCTGGACATAGGCCTTTCCAGAACGCCATCACACCCGGTCCTCCGCCCTCCGCATCCAGTCAGTAATATATATGAAAAACTCTACACTGTAGGTTTATGAAATAATATCTTGAAATATCGGGCGGAGTCGCAGGCAAAAGCTAGTGATAAACAAGAAGAGGGATCTAAAGGAGGTATCACTTGTCACTGGTAATTCGTTACCGGTGGCCACACGTTTAATTTCCACCCCGTCGCGCGCTGTAATGCGCTGTCACTTCTGCGACATCTCTTTATTCAGTTAATCCGGCTTCATCCGGTTAAATCCGCAATAATGCGCAATTTATTCCTCGTCGCCAACTCTGCGACTTTAATGTTTTAATTGTATGTGAGAGGGGCACGACGTGTGCGGCTGCACGTCGGGGCAGCGGATAAACAGATATTATGTTTTCATCGGATATTTTGGAATGAGTCCGCGATAATTGTTGGACAGAATTCGGGAATTGCATGGGAAAATAGAATAAATATACAATACATACATACAGAATGCTCACGCCTTGCTCCCAGAGGGGTAGCGGAGACGATGTATTGCCACTCACATTCATCAACCTTATCATGCACCTTTTCTCCTTTTATTCGTCTCTCACTGACGGACCCCAGCCTTTTTGAGGACGGTATGTTGCGTTGGTTTAGACATTTAGAGCGTATGAGTGAAAGAAGAGAGACAAAAGAGATTAACAGCGTGAATGTGGAAGGAACTACAGCTAGAGATCGTCCTAGGAGGACGTTGGGGAACACGAAGACTGTAATATACGCGGATCCAGTACGAACAATGATGTTCATAAGTAACTAGATTTCTAATCAGCAGTGAAATGACTTGCAGTAATAGAGGCAAGCTCATTTGCAATCGGTCTGGAGACCACTGCCGGGCGTGCGACGCCTTCAAAATGACAAAATATTCTTTCACATGGCCTAAGATATTAGAAATTAAAGACATTATAAATGTCCGTGAATATAATTAGGTACTTTTATATTTACTCATACAGAATTTAGGAAATTTAGGAAGATTTTGTTTAGAATTCATTGTCTAGATTAAACAGTCAATGAGTACGAATTGTTGGGACATGTGCAACGGAAATTTAAATTAGAATTTGAAATTGAATTATTAGAATTAGAACTATTTTTCATCATCATGTCAGCCCTTAGACGTCCACTGCTGGACATAGAATAGAATAGAATAGAATAGAATAGAAATACTTTATTTGGCGAACACAAATACAACACAGGAATTAAAATTGACGACATACATATGAAAAAAAAGAAGCAAATAAATTACATAACCGTTAAAACAAAACAGAAAAAATGACACAGTGTTGTAGTGTGACGCCAAAAGGGTCCCCAGCTCAGCTTTCCCCAATGAACGCCACCACACCCGGTCCTCCTCCCTCACTATCCAGCTGCTACAGGCCACCTTCTTCAGATCATTGGTCCATCTGGCAGTGGGGCATCCCACCCTGCATGGATTATTTTTATGTACTCTTAAAAATATTGTTGTTTTTCTTTACCAAAAAGTCTTTGGTATGATAATGTTCTGTACTTAGTAATATTCCGAAAACTCATTAGCCGGGTTTCAACCCTTGACCTCACAAACTCGAGGTCACTGTGCTACCACGCCTACAAATGTTCCTGTAACTTTTAGAAGATTAAGGCGATAAACACGAATTCCATTACGTGTTAGAGTATATAAAAATATGATCAAAGGTATATTTTGATATCTCAGACAGCGTAGCACTGAGACACTCCGAATAAACTAATTTGAAATTTAACGGGACACGGGCGGGACTGTCCCGCAATTAGGACAATTAGGCGTGTAGTCACCGTAGCGCACGTTACGAGACATATTTGCCTAATAAATACTCAGAGTTGTCGCTACGGATATCCGTTGTGTTTGCCAACGGATATTGCGGAATGGATCGGATATTTTTATATTAGTGTTCAGTTTTTAAAATGTGACGAATGAAACTTTTATTTTAATGTCGTTTACGCTTTAGTTACCAATTAAAATTGGCTTTATTATCATGATTTTCATGTCGTCGATAAGTGTAGTAAATAATTAATCTCAGATGTGGAATTTCTTGAAAAATATGTAAGCCTTTTTATCAAATTTGCTTTTTAGCTTGTAAATATTGTTCTTTATTATAAGGACTAGAACTTATTTATTAATATTGAATATATTTCAATATATTCGATAATATATAAATACCGAATCAAACATAGACGTTTTTTATTTTTACTGTGGGGTATTTCAAAATCAAAATCAAAATATTTATTTTCAAAATTTGAACACATTATTCTCTTTTTGACGTCAAATTCTGCCTAAAACTACTCCACTTCCACCTGTATAACCGAGGGGAAGAAGTGGCAACAAACCCAACGGCACATTTTTGTTGAATGCTCTCTCCTTAAGCGATTTCTCGATGATTTGATGAATACGAGTTCATTGTCGCAATGACTAGGTACCAGTCAGCTAATGCCATTGTATATTTGTCACCAGGGTGCAGTTTAAAGCCACGGCCGATGATGACTACGCGGACTTCACGTGCGAGGCACGCCACGAGGCCCTGCAGCGGGACACACCCATGAGAAGCACGGTACAGCTCAGTGTCCTGTGTGAGTTTATACCCGTTTATATTATTATTATAAGATACTTTATTATCCCGATCTGAAGGGTAAATCATAAGAATCCATTTCTTCTAAGTAATCTTAAAGGAATACCAGGAGATTAAACATCTAAATAATAGTAACCTGAATACAATTTTGACTGATTTTTTTAAATT
This sequence comes from Esperia sulphurella, assembly GCA_947086405.1. Classification (NCBI taxonomy): domain Eukaryota; kingdom Metazoa; phylum Arthropoda; class Insecta; order Lepidoptera; family Oecophoridae; genus Esperia; species Esperia sulphurella. The sequence continues at coordinate 9,521,455 of OX352282.1, forward strand.
AAATTAAATTAAATAAAACTTTATTTCAGACAATAATTAGTCCATAATTTTGTTAGTGTGTTAGTAATGATAATGCTTAGGTATATAAGTTAGTATTGTTACTTTTATTGGTATGATATAATTTATTTTTTCAGACCTATGACTGCCTCCAACCAGTGTTTCTGGAAAGGACAGTCCGGTCTGTTATAATCCTTTTAATAATAATAATAAATATGTCAGACATTCACACCAATTATCCAGTCCCAAACTAGGCAGAGCCTGTGCTATGGTTACTAGATAACGGATACACATACTTAAATATATAAACATCTTGGGTACAAACATTCATATTCATCGTACGAAAATTTGCCCCTAGCGGGATTCGAACCAGCAACCTCCGGCGTGGCAGTCCGAGAGCTACCCGTTCCGCCACGGAGCTCGTCATATATATACACGTGTATAATCCTAAACTAGGATTATCTTCTTCACTGCCTACTTTCACAATATAACAAGTACAAAGTTATCTGTCCCTGGTGGTTGGTAATCGCACCCACGACCTCCGAGACTCGAGTATGACGACGGTCATATATTACTTAACTGCTGCCTCATAGTCCTTAACTTCAATATCAACCACACCCTGTAATAACAGATAAATAAATAACCCATATACCACCATTCTGTACCATCACAGTTCTAGTCGAAAACAACCATTATTTCTCCACACACAATAGGTTCTATTGATATTGCCAGTACATACATACAGTAGGGCGAGTACCTCATCATAACAATCTATAAAAAAATAGCACCACACCTCCCTTGTCGTCAATTCGGGCACAGAATACGACTCAGCGGGAGACACGACCTAATTTGATGGCACTATCACCGTGTAGATCGGTACAGTAGCGGCAGTATCCGTAAATGAATAGTTCGCAGCTTGACTTAATATTTTAATGCAAGCGCTTAAAATCCAGGGTTTTAATTATTTGCACATAAATGCAGTCTTCTAGATTTTTTTTTCCAATTTATTTCTATTCATTATACCAAACATAATAGCTATTCGGTGATATCAATTACAAAATATATACGAGAATTGTTTAGAGCTATAGAAGTTACGCAGCGTGTCGGGCAACATCGTTTATATTCGTAAAAGTGAAACAAATATATCACATGATTTCATCACTTATGGGTATTTTAGAAATTAAATCTAGTTTTGTACTGTAGGAAAACAGAAAAAATTCTGAGGCGTATGTGAAGTCCACCAAATCGGGCATCGTTGGTGGACAGGGGTTTGGCACAAAAGATCCGGAAGGGTTGAAGTGTCGCCAGGTCTTCCTGGCCCCCTAAGAAGATAAGATACTGCAGGAAATATACAATTTCAAATCAATAGTCAATATATATTTTTTTATTTTCTATCCGCGGTATAACTTTTGCCATATAGATTTAACAATCATTAGCCTACATACGTCCACTGCTGAACACAAGCCTCCCCAATAGAATGACACTTGTGGTGGGCTATCCGTTGGGGGATTTTTCATAATTACCACGCTTGACAGGCGGATTGATCGCAATAATTATCTTAATATACACAGGAGAACGTTGCTGTCTGTCGCCTTGACGACACCTACAGGGAGGTTAGGGGTGGTTATTCTAAGCCGGGAACCATACGGCGAGGTAGGGTTATGTTAAATACATATCTCAATAAAAATGGAAATGGCCCGACACACGCTCTAAGTCGCCCTACTACATTCCTATACGGAATACCATCGGTGCGCGCGACATTGTTATTTCAGTGTGAGCTATGACACAGTAGCGGCAGTGGTAATGATGTCTTGATAACGCCCTACTAGGTTTTATTTATATAAATTTATGTTACGAGTTTGTGGGGTAACGATACATTACTATTTTACGAGACCTCCCGCTGTTAGATGATCACGTGCAGAAGTTGTTGGTGCGGCAAGTAACAACATTGCATTTTTGTTACCAATGTTACCAAACATCAAGTTTTGCCCTGGTAAATGATCAATTTTTACATTCATACTTTTTATAAAACCGCGAGGGTGGAGGGCGGGGGGGGGGGGGGAGTAGGGGGGGGGGCTGGGTTAAAAATACTATCCAGTTCCAAAGACATTATGCAATTGATGTTAATCCAGGTAGATTTATGGATTAGTATCAATGTATTTATTTATTTATTCTATAACAATTTCTTGTGTACGAATATCTTAACGTATTATAACTTATACAATGCCAATGAGAGACTGATACCACAATGTATATCAATATGGAGGCGGCGATGTTGTTCGCCACACGTCACGCGAAGTGGTATCACGGAGCGGTAAGTGTGCGACGATTGTCAGATCACGACACATCGTCTCTGAGTAACCCTCTGGGACCAAGGCGTGAGCATTATGTATGTATGTGTGTACAATTTGAATATTTTTGAAGGACTCTTCCGTTTAACTGGTGGGGAGGTGAATGTCATTTCGTTAAGTAGTAATATTTAGTATTCCTACCCAAAGGTTGTCTGAACGAAATCGCTTTAAGAGATAATACCGTCTAGATGTACTAATGTAAGCTACTATATTACTGTATCTTTGTATTTTTTTAAATTACATTGAACTGACGGGGCAATGTATACGCTTCTACAACAAACTACCAGAGGAAATCTTAAATATGACGGATAGAAAGTTTAAGATTCACATTAAAAAACAACTTTGTAAGAAAGCCTATTATAAAGTAAACGATTATTTGAATGACAAAGATGCCTGGTACTAATGTTAATTCAGCTTCGCACAATCTTTATTAATTGTATGCAAACTTGATTTTTAAAAGATGTGTTGCGTGAAGTTTGTTGCGCCGTTTCTTCTTCACAGCGCTAACACCTAGGAAGCGGTAGTCGATAAAAAAATGACGTGTATAAATGTACCAAGTGTACTCATATGCAATAAATGACTTTGACTTTGACTGAAAATAAACTAATTTTAAGAAGCCCTCAAACTCTCCCCTAGTTTCTAACACGCCGGCTATGTTTATCTTTAAGGAACGTCCACACATCAACGAAACGGTCCACCATTAGTCTGAAGCTCCTTTTATCTCGAGGAATTCACTCATCTCAACTTATCTAACAATTACCCAACTTTCCCAAGTGGGGTTAAGTGTTTCACATCGTTGGGAGGTAAAAAGCGTTTGGGTATTAATGAATATTGTACGTAAGTTTGGGCTTCCTGGCTGGGTAAAGAAGTATTACGACCTCCGTGGCGGAACGGGTAGGAAGCTCTCGGACTGCCACGCCGGAGGTTGCGGGTTCGAATCCCGCAAGGGGCAAATGTTCGTATGATGAATATGAATGTTTGTACCCAAGTCTTGGATGTTTATATATGTATTTATATTTCATTCCAGATTAATAGTCCTATGAAAACCAACGCTATTTACGTCTCGGTAACATATACATGAAAGGGTCACCAGCAGCAAAAATAGGTTTGTATTACCAAGTAAACTTTGCGGTCCACTTAGGAACACCATCTATTGTGTATTTTGTTTTCGAGACGCAAATGCGTTTGTTTTCATAGGACTATTAATCTGGAATGAAATATAAGTATGTGTATCCGTTATCTAGTAACCATAGCACAGGCTCTGCCTAGTTTGGGACTGGATAATTGGTGTCAATGTCTGACATATTTAAATTTAAATTACGCTTTAATTTAGCAACACCTATAGTGCAGGAATCCTGCTTTGGATTGGATAGTTTACGCGTTGCTGTTGCGTTGATTCCACTAATATGAGTAACTAGCTGTTGCCCGCGACTTCGTCCGCGTGGACAACTTAACATCACAAATTATTATGTATTTCTCGTAGGAATGAGACGTTTTTTCGGAATAAAAACTATCCTATGTCCTATTCCAGGACCTAACCTATATGTGTGCCAAGTTTCATCCCGATCCGTCCAGTGGTTGAAGCGTAATTGAGTAAGAAACATCCAAACTTTCGCATTTATAATATTAGTGGGATAATTAAATGTGTATGTATATATTTTTTTATTGTTGATGCGTTTGCGCTTGACTACCCAGAAGATGCGTATTCACTCTTCCTTTAAAAATATCCAAATTGCACTAGTCCGGAAATACCTAAGCTGGCAGGGAGTTCCATTCCTTAGCAGTTCGCAAATAAAAAAATTTATGCTGTTCTGTATATCGTCATAATTTACGTATATATATATATATATATATATATATATATATATATATATATATATATATATACAATCTTTGCATCCAATATCTCTCAAACTCATCAAAAATTCGCCACCACCCAAAGATTGCCTTAAAGAAAGCGCTGAAAGCGATAAGGCCGCCGTTGTACACTAAATTCATCCTTCTATGTAATTTTTTTTCGTTTTATTATAAAATTTTATATATATTGGTGCACAATTCTACTTCCTACTAATATTATAAATGTGAAAGTTTGGATACGCGTTATAAACGAGGATGCAAAATGAATAGAATATTAAGTTTATTACTACGATCACCAATCCGCCTGCCAAGCGTGGTGGTTATGGCAAATCCCCCAGTGGACAGCCCACCACAAGTGTCATTCTATTGGGGAGGCTTATGTCCAGCAGTGGACGTGGGTAGGCTGATGATGACTCTGTAACCGCCCTCTTAAACAAACACCGAGCGTCATCACAGGACGCAGTGACCTGACACAGGAGCGCAGCGGTCTCGGCGTCATGAATTATTAAATCATTTAAACGAGTTCCTATGTTTGCGGCGGCCTGTTGACTTAGAGCTATTTGATCCCAAGCTATTGGGCCCGCACACAGGCAACTTTTAGGGTTGTACCCCACTACAGCACACCCCCTGCACTTTATACAAGTGAAAGGATTTAATTACCTACTGGCTACATATAGAACAGGGAATCGTAGGCCACTGCTTGTAATAATATACCTACACCTCATACCATGAAGCAAAACTGTTCACATTTAAAATTCGTATGAGGCAATTAGATAAAATGGCAGTGTTACCAGCAAACACTGCCTTGTTACACAAAAGCGTATTCTGCAGGATACCTCACATATATAATAAAATCCCTAAAACGATACGAGATGTAGATGAGATTAATTTATTAAAAAAAACTCCACGATCTGTTGATAGAAATGTTATTATAGTTTGGAAGAATTTCTTGGTGACGTTTCAATTTAAGGTTTCTATTTGTATCTAATTAACTCTTAAATTTTTTTGTAACTTTTATTTTTAAATGCACGCTTTACTGCGACACAATGTTGTGTGCCCACGTGGCGGGACATAGCCGAGCTCTAACTATGACATTTAATCCTTTATATACCTATGATCCACAATAAAGATATTTCATTTCATTTCAAAATAATTTTTCGCACCTCATAAGTCACCTCAAAGATTTTTCCTTGATGACTGACACTAATTGGTTATTAAATTAGATAACAGATGATTTTAAAATGTGAATCTGTTATCTGATTTAATAACCAATTAGTTTCAATGATAAAGGTAACAACTTTGAGGTGACTTATGAGGTGCGAAAAATTATTTTGCTTCATGGTATGAGGTTTATATATACAATACAATACAATACAATACACTTTATTGCACAAACAAATACAGTTACACGTTATAGAATATATATTTTTGTTTATTGGGTTACTATTTATAGATTATATCCAGTGTAAGGACGCAAATGTTCTGCCTGTCCGTACAAATGCTTATGTAGGCGTACATTATTGTAGGGCTGGCAGCAGCGAGTGTGCGAGCATAGCTGATCATAGTAACGTCATACGTCTAGAATACAAGTGCTCTCCAATGTAGACGCCGCTTTCCTCTGGACACATTTTACTCCTACATGCAATATCTGCAATGCATAGATCGCCGACATAATGTAGCTTAACCCTAAGTCGGGCATTGTATTTGCTACAAATTTTAACAAACTTTAAATATTAAATATTATTTTAAGTTGCCGTGTGGTTTCCGGTAGAGTAGAATAGGACCACTCCAACTCTTCCCGTGGATGTCGTACAAGGCGACTGAGGGAATACATTATAAAACATCAATCAGGCCTCCCCAACCCGTCTGGCCAGCGCGGGGAGTGTAGGCCAAATCCTCCGTCTGTCTCCAGCAGATGGGAGAGGGTTGTGCTCCTGCAGTGGATACAAAAATAACCTGATGATTGGTCCAGACATACAGTTTAGACCAACCCCCATACAATTTTGAGCATTATCCTTTAATATACTGTGATATTATTGAAGCCGACTTACCAACGGCGCAACGCCAAATCCAAAATACGTATTAAATCTCAATATGTCAAACACAAACGTTTACTCAGGACAGCGGACTCAATCGAGCGGCAAAATTAATAATTCATGTGTCCGACAGAGGGCGCTGGCGTGCACCGACTACAGACCGCCATTTTGGAATTTACATTTTAGATATTTGTTTATAGAGCCCACCTGCCACCTTTCGACTGCATGCCGCACTAAACGAGATATGCAACGGGTATAACTTATTGCATCTACGAGCATTCTATACAATAATTTTCACATTCAATTTCAGACCGCTGTATGACATGCAACAGTTGGTTGTGGCAAGGTGTTGGTCGCAGGTCTGAATCCTGCTAGCACTTGTTTTTAATTTATATGTGTACTAGCTGGTGCCCGCGACTTCGTCTGCGCACGATTAGTATTCAAATAGACGGGTTGGGGAGGCCTGATTGATATTTTATAATGTATTCCCTCAGTCTCCTTGTACGACATCCACGGGAAGAGTTGGAGTGGTCCTATTCTACTCTACCGGAAACCACACGGCAAAGCAGTTAGATGTATTTACGGCGTTATGGGCGTTTCAGTACCCTTGGTGTATCACTTAATACTGTAAATGATTGCTATCAGTAAGTGGGTACTAAAAGACCCATAACGCCATAAATACAGCTGACTGAGATTATCCACCATAGTAGCTATTGTTCTACTAATTAAGTCCTTTTCATTGGCGTTTAACTTATCAGTTAGTAGCTCGACGAACACGCACTGTGCCTCCAAATCAACTCCTCTTTTATTATTTCGCCGACATATATATATTTCATTCCAGATTAATAGTCCTATGAAAACCAACGCTATTTACGTCTCGGTAACATATACATGAAAGGGTCACCAGCAGCAACAGGTTTGTATTACCATGTAAACTTTGCAGTCCACTTAGGAACACCATCTATTGTGTATTTTGTTTTCGAGACGCAAATGCGTTTGTTTTCATAGGACTATTAATCTGGAATGAAATATATGTCTGAATATAATTGTGCACAAAGGCGAACTTCTCCAACTTAGGTATCTCTTCCAATTAAATTGCATTGTATCTGATATTTTTTATCGTGCAGTAAATATTAATTAAAAGATTTTTTATATATGTTTCGGTAGTTATATGAATGAATATACTTTATTGCGCACAAATTACAGAAAATACGTATCTGAAATATACAAGTGGCGGCCTTATCGCTTTTAGAGATTTCTTCCAGGCAACCATATGCACAGTTCTGGAGTTTACCTTTAGCAAATTCACCAAGCTTCGAACCTACTACCCTTTGCATAGATTATGACTATCTGAGCTACAGGGTCGATAATTAAATACATACTTCCAAATTCTAATTACACTCCATATGAAAGGCTCACTGCGAAGCGGTTCCATGAATATACGGGGTGTTCACATTATGGGGGCGCCAAATTCCATCAGCCTGTATAATTACATCGCGCACGTTGTTTTCTTTGCCCCTATGCTCGGTTTTCGCGTAGTGACGGGACAATTTTCCAAGGAGATTCTATCGATAAACTCAGATTTTAACTTTAAAATAATCGTAATATACTTACTTGCTTGTAGTGATAATGACTACTTTCTGATATTATTTAAACAAAGCTGTGTGGTTCCCGGCTTAGAATAGGGCCACTTGCACCAGGGACGGGCATTCTTCTATGGATATTAAGATCATTACTGCGATACCAATCCGCCTGCCAAACGTGGTGATTATGGCAAATCCCCCAATGGACAGCCCACCACAAGTGTCATTCTATTGGGGAGGCTTGTGTTCAGCAGTGGACGTATGTAGGCTGATGATTGTTAAATCTATATGGCAAAAGTTATACCGCGGAAAGAAAATAAAAAAATATATATTGACTATTGATTTGAAATTGTATATTTCCTGCTTCTTATCTACTTAGGGGGGCAGGAAGACCTGGCGACATTTCTACCCTTCAGGATCTTTTGTGCCAAACCCCTGACCACCAACGGTGCCCCAAGCCGATTCGGTGGACTTCACATACGCCTCAGAATTTTTTCTGTTTTCCTGCAGTAAAAACTAGATTTAATTTCTAAAATACCCAATAACTATGGAAGTTTTACCGTCTAGAAATTAAATCTAGTTTTTACTGCAGGAAAATAGAATAATTTCTTCCTTGGCATATGCAGGTTTCCTTATGATGCTTTCCTTCACCGAAAAAGCATATGCCAAAGAAGAAGTTCTTCTATTTTCCTGCAGTAAAAACTTGATTTAATTTCTAAAATACCCAATAACTATGGACGTTTTACCGTCTAAATCCGTAAATGAATGTGACGTGATCTTTAGTACTAAACAAAAACTCTGTACAGTTTGTACAAGTTGGTTCAGTACTAGTGCCATATTTTTGTAATGTGAGATCCGTGTTTGATTCCATATTGCGGGGGAAGGCTTTATATTATCGATAAAATAAGGCCCCAGGCTTTTATTATTATCGATAAATAATATTTTAGCGCACTACGTCACTACTCGGCTTTCGTACTCCAAAATATTTGAATAAAATAAAATAAAAAACAAAGCTTGCTTGAAACAAAAGCTTGAATTTTAGGCAGAATAGACGACCAAAGGCAATAGCCCCCAGCTAATAATGTAGGTACTACATCAAACAATGCTTACATAATTCCGCCGTATTATGTTTTTCCTTAAATTTCGTTTGCGAGATTTGTAAATTCTTTTTTATGTTATTACTTATTATTTGAGTTTTCTTTATAAAAATTCTATCAACTTATGTTTATAAATACTTGTAGACTTTGCGCGTATATGAAATATTTAACCCATAATCAAACACTTACATACATACATTAATAAAACTGGCGAATTAGCGAAAATGACGGATAAGAAAACTGGATAATTAGCGAAAATGACTTATGAGGAAATGGACGAATAACCGAAAATTAGGAATTGATGAAACTGGCAAATTAGCGAAAATGACGGATAAGGAAACTGGTTAATTAGCGAAAATGACTTATGAGGAAATGGACGAATAACCGAAAATTAGGAATTGATGAAACTGGCGAATTAGCGGAAATGACTGATAAGGAAACTGGTTAATTAGCGAAAATGACTTATGAGGAAATGGACGAATAACCGAAAATTAGGAATTGATGAAACTGGCGAATTAGCGGAAATGACGGATAAGGAAACTGGTTAATTAGCGAAAATGACTTATGAGGAAATGGACGAATAACCGAAAATGACGAATTGATGAAACTGGCGAATTAGCGAAAATGACGGATAAGGAAACTGGTTAATGAGCGAAAATGACTTATGAGGAAATTGACGAAAAACCGAAAATGACGAATTGATGAAACTGGCGAAAGTGACTGGTAACGATATGACCAGTGATATACTAACTCTAAGAGATACACTTCTACATATACGACTACTTGTCCAATCTCAATCTGGGATACTCTATATTGGCAGTTATGAAAAGGTAATCTTAAAGTTTATTTTTGCTTGTACCAGCTATTTCAATGTAGATTCAATGTCTTATATAGAATACAATGTATAAGATTTTTTATTGCACATCTTAAAACTAAATACAGATCCCTAAGTGGGATAAGTCCGCCTTTATACACAGTTTAATTCCCATTTTATTATTGTTGTTGTTGTTATTGTTGGTACAATAAAGCGTTTACATACATACATACAATACAGTAATAAATGGTGTGTACAAAGGTGAGCTTATCTCTAAACGAGATCTCTTCCAGCCAACCTTACAGGATGTGAGACAAGGCAGTAAGAGCGAGGGGCAAACATGCAATCAGCTTACTCAATCAGAAGTTATCAGAATTTTTAGTTTTCAAATACATTAAGTAGGTATGCAGTATAACAAAGAAGTATAATTATAACGTTCGGTGCAATTCAGATTGCGATGAGTTAGGACTTTAGAACTATATTTGGAGCTGTAATGGGCGTGGGAGAGTGGGAGTTGGACTGGGACTGAGTGTGGGGCGAGCGGAGTCGCGGGCACAGCAAGTATATAATTTTTTTTTACTTTACAGTATTTACGGTCAATAAAAAAACAGAGTATACTCACAGAGTATATTAAATTAAATAGACCATAAATCAATTTACCCCAACCTACTCATCCTGTACCCCTTCTTCCCTTCACCCTGTGAATTGACATAATAATCTAGTTTCCACTGAGCGGTCAGTGCGGGCCGTAACCTCCACCCTTTATATGGGACGAGTAATGGATAATAAACATAAAACCGGTCAAACGCAGTGAGAGGGGTTCAGTAGCTTTATTATTATTGTAAGAAAGCGCAGGCTTAGTTTGAAGGCGAGGTCGACAGTTCGAATCCAGGAATATTATGAAAGTTTCTTTTGTCCTAGATATTTTAGGCAACCTTAAATAAAATTTATTACCTTAACCCAATGCTGGAGTTATAATTGACGACCTCCGTGGCGGAACGGGGTAGCTCTCGGCCTGCTACGCCAGAGGTTCATCATTCCATATTGCAGGGGTGGGGGGGGGGGTGTCCCAGGCTTTTATTATTATCGATAAGATAAAATAATATTTTAGCGCACTACGTCACTACTCGGCTTTCGTACTCCAAAATATTTGAATAAAATAAAATAAAAAATAATAAAATAAAAGTTATTTATTATTATAATGTCGAAAAGATTTCTTTGTCACATGATTCATAAACAAATTCCGTTTCTTAATCCAATACTTTTGACCAAACGACGTGTATAATTCCTCAGAGCGTTTTAATATTGCAACTAAGGAACCCTTATTAATAAAACGCAGGGAAACATCCCCCGGGTTAATGAACTTAAAGGAGGCAATTTTCTTGTACACTCGCCCGGAAAAGTGTTTACGAATTTCCTTTGTGGCATAAAATCTTACGGCTTCCCTTTCGCTTTGAAAGAACTGTTATATTAACTCATTTCTTTAATGAATTGACACAATGTTTTTGTATAAGTTGAAAGGAACGAAGGGTTGCTTTTAACTTTTGTGCGTGAATGTCCTTTTTATTAAAGAATGTTTTGGGAGTTCTCTAAAGCCTTTAAGTTATTAACGCACCGCTTTTAGGTGAAGAGGTCTAATTTTATATCGTCAATAATTTGTGAACGCCCACTGTTGGACGTAGATTAAACTCTATGAGCTGCTGCCATACTCGGCCTGGGCTATGCTCGGAGTTTCTTTAATGAGGAGATCCGACGAAGAACGAAGGTCACCGACATAGCCGAAAGGATTAGCAAGCTGAAGTGTCAGTGAGCATAGGGCTTAGTTGTGCCTCTACTTAAAACTACTTTCCTTTTTGTGTACTATTTACTGAATTACGTCATTTTCTCCTATTCTACGGAAAATGCACCAAAAACGATTTCAGTCCAGAGATTGCACTCAAGTCCCATTCTAGATCGTTTAGCTCACGACGGCACGCGTCACTCCTCTAATTCGCGTACTGCTTTATATTGTGCTGTGTAGTTCCCGGCTTAGAATAGGGCCACCCCTATCTTTCCCGTGGGTGTCGTCAAGGCGACTAAGGGATTGCACCAGGGACGGGAAGCAGCGTTCTCCTGTGTGTGTATGTTAAGATCATTACTGCGATCACCAATCCGCCTGCCAAGCGTGGTGATTATGGCAAATCCCTAATGGACATTTTACCAAAAGTGGTATTCTGTTGGGGAGGCCTATATCCAGCAGTGGACGTATTTAGGCTGATGATGATTATATTGTTGCTGTGTTAGTTCTATCGTTAAACGATAATCATCAAAAATTGCGGGGGATGCCGTCGTGAGTTGAACGATCTATACTCCGCAAACAAAGGACCGGGTATGGTGGGCAAGGCATATGTCCAGCAGTGGACGACTAAGGGCTGAGCAGGCATTTTATTGCTATGAAGAGTTCTTTCAGAACGCATTAACTTAATTTATTTAGTTTTAAGAATTTTATTTGACATTTTTATATTTATGTTAGTTATTGATGTTTTTATATCTAATTGTGTTTAATTTGCCTGTCTATAATTTGATTTTATTTAACGTGTGTATAATTTTTATTTGACCTGTAACGGAAGTTATCAATAAAGTATGTCTATGTCTATGATGATGATGATGAAGCCATTACTGTTCAGCCAAATCCGTTCAGCCAGACTCAGAATTGTCATTCCATTGCAGACCCGCCGGGCGCGCCGTATATCGAGGGGTACGCGGAGGGGGAGACGGTGCGGAGAGGCCAGAGCCTGGAGCTGGTCTGCCGGAGCCGGGGGGGCAACCCCCCCGCACAGCTCATCTGGTACAAGAACGGCGAACAGATCCGGATGGCGTACAGGTATGTTTTTGAACCTTAATGTGACAAATGGGTCTGCTGGAAGAAATCTCTCTCAGAGATAAGTTCGCCCTTTGTATTTGTGTTTCTTTTTAATGTATTATTTTTGTTTTATCTGTGTGTGTGCAATAAAAAAAAAAGTGGGTTGAACTAGGATTAGTCGACGAAGTGGGATAAGTCCGTCTTACACGGCCATCTTGAGGAGTTGAAAGGACTCCACTATTACCTAGATATTATATAGAACTGGGTAAAAATCTTATCTCCGCGCTATAAGCAAATTGGTAAGTGTATTATTATTTTTAAAATGTTTCAGCATTTTCACAAAATCCGTAATCCGTCGTATACATTTAAAAAATGCTGATCAATTTCCTTTGAGCTCTGAAAATACATAACAATAGCCGGCATTCCTCCTATACAAAGATTTAAAAAAAACTCCCCCCCCCCCCCGTTTCCCCCCTCTAGACGTTTCACGGGATCGTATTAAGCTGGCAACAGATAGGGCGTATGTCTCCCATGATTTATGTAGACTAACGGATAGGGATGCAACGCAGTCGATGAATTTGTGTTATCGATAAAATTTAAAATTAGATACTAGTTTTCGTTTCAAAACTTTCTTATTAAGATACATCTTAGGATACAACGTACTACAATTATTTCTAACACTATCACGGAGTATTATAAAGATAAATACCAAACTAGTTTTAAATATGTGTCAGACCTACTATTTGCGTGAATCTTTTTTGCAATGTGAATGATGAGATATATGAACCTTTATGCCGTCAAATTATTATGGATGTCACTATAAAATTTAATATTCCAAAGAACCCCTACTTTTCATTTTATCATCCAGACGTACGTAACTTTTATTACCACCTTCTTAGACTCCAAAAGTGCCCGCGACTTCGTACGCATAGAATACTGAAATACGTGGCTCTTCCATCTCCCTCTATCTTCCACTCCCCCCTGCCCCCTCCATTTTCAATATACATACACGCGAAGTTTAAGTTTTTATTTGTTTAATCTTGTAATTAAAAATAAATAAGCAGATAGTATTAATATTTTTTTATTTTTCTACTCAAAGTACTTAAATAAACTGATAAATCCAACACAATGTTAAAAGATGCATCCATCTTTTTATAAGTCAAAGTGTCGCGCGGAGATTTTATCGATACTCGTTGTGTGTTTATATACGTCACTTATAAAATTGTATTAAGACGTGCCTACCGGCGACGGAAGTTGATTTATGAGCCCTACTAACTGCAGTCGCTAGAGATGTGACATGTATCGACATTAATATTCAACTATGATTTACTGCTCAATTAAAGCCCAAGAAAGGATAATCATTATTCATACGTTAATTTTATAATCAATTAAATTTTATTACGTTCTTGATGAGTATTTATTTTTACATGCTTAAAATAGATTTGTCTTACTTTATATAAAATTATCATGACGTCATGGTAATATAAGCAATAGCTCTATAAAAATACAAAAAAAAAATTGAGGCAGTCTGTAATTCATGAAAGTTCCCGGCTTAGAATAGGGCCACCCCCAGTCTTCCCGTGAATGTAGTCAAGGCGTCTAAGGGATAGAACCAGAAACGGGCTGCGTTCTCCAGTGTATATTAAGATCATTACTGCGATCACCAATCCGCCTGCCGAGCGTGGTGATTAGGGAGAATCCTCCAACACACCAAAAGTACATACTGTTGGGGAGGCTTATGTTCAGCAGTGGAAGTTTTTCCGCTGATGATGATATGGAGTACATTATTCCAAGTACAAAAATTTGTTGTCTAAGCTTATTATTTACTTGCATCTTAAGAAAATTCCGTTAAGCTAAAAAATCCGATATTATGCTGGTATTGAGTAATTTAATCTTATTTCCAAGAGCGAACTTAGAAAAAGAAAACTTTTATAAAAACAAAGAATTGCTTTCAGCCATATTGGAGTCAACAAACTTCTCGATCCGCACAAATCTGCCTCAGTAATAAAGACTCCATTCCATTTTCGTTTGAATCGCGCAAACGTAGTGGAAAATAGTTTTATAACACCCGACAGGGGCGGACTTGCAAGTATTTTGTGTTTTTAAAATGTCTAAATTTGTCTCATTTTTATAAAATTATATCTTAAACTTTTCTCATTCTCGGATTGCGATCAAATGATTGCTGCTTGATGACTCCCTTTAACCATATCTTTATGAAGTACTAGCTGTGAACACGTCTCTGCTCGCGTGGACTACAGTTTTTTTTTTTATATAATTTTTTTAATTTAAATAGTTGAAATTTTCTTAAGATATAATTTTTGAAAACTTTAAATTGGCATTACTTTTGATTGAATAAGCCGATTGCGAAGACAAAGAACACACGTTACTCCGAATTAAGCCCAATGGTTTTTCTGAAAACTACATCAGATTTGCTTCAGTTGGTTTTGCGTGATGCCTGCACAAACATTCAAAAACGTCACTTATCTTTTATTCCCAATAAAAAAAAATCAAATATTTTCAGTGTACACGCGATGTTAATTCCGCATACAAACAAACATACCCAGTTTACAAAATGGTCGACATTTTACTGTTATTCTGTAACTTCCTATCGATAATGTGTATCGATAACGTCGCATCACTAAATCAGCGATACAAAGAACGGCAAGCTATAATATTTTATTATGTTCTATGTAACTCCTACCTGAGTACGTACCTGACCCGGCCTTACTTTTCCCTAGATCTCGTCCATACAGGATGCTCTGACAGCTGTTACGTCACGTCTTTGTACACGCTGGGACAACATACTAACAACAACATTAAAATATACGTCGGCGAAATAATAAAAGAGGAGCTGATTTGCAGGCACAGTGTGTACTCGGCGCGCCGTTCGGCGAGCGTCGCGAGCACGCGCTGTGTGGGGCGGGCGCGGGCGCAGGCCGAGACAGTGTTCGCTCGATACGCGTGCGGTGCGCAGGCACTACACGGACGGATCGTCTGCCTTCTAAAATCGTTACTTGATGATGTAGTGTAATTTCATGTAGTGTCATTTAAGCCAGTAAACGTGTTAACTTTGTAACGGCGTTAAACTCAATTTGGGAGCCCACGCTTACGGCGGAACCAGGAACCTACGACATCGGAAGTGGGATTCGAACCCCACGCCCTCAGAAGAGACAACTACGACATATAAGTGACAACTTCAATCGCCTCGTTGGACTGGTGCCTTGGCGATTACACTCGAGCGCCAGCGTGGGTTCGTTTCTCACTGTCGACAGACGTTTGCAAAAGTTGGTCCCGGTTTGGATGTTATATTTGTGAATTGTTCTGTACTTGTTTACTTTCCATAGCACAGGAGAAAATCCTAGTTTGCTTACAAGTGCGCGGGGAGTGTAGGCCAAATCCTCCGTCTGTCTCCGGCAGATGAGAGAGGGTTGTGCTCCTGCAGTGGAGACAAAATAACCTGATGACGATGATGATGAAGATGTCTTGTATATTTGACAATGCCATCTACCGCAGCTGAATGTTTATAACATAGAAACTGGTCGCTCATTGCCATGTATTCATAATGGTCGCGTTAACGCCAGCCATGCATAAATGTGAAACAAATTGTAAACAAAACAATGTCGACTTAGCCTAGAGTTCTCAATGTCCCAAAAGGTTGAAATAAATGAGTATGAGTAGTGTATAAAATATGTAACATTCTCTAAGGTCTTTTGGTAATTTTTTTTATATATTTTGGGTTGGACTTTAGAGAAGTGTTCCAAGCGTTGACAACCTCCTAATTAACAAGCCAAAACACAGAATAAGTGATAGTATCATACAGAAGGCACACTCCCTAAGAAAGATTGTTTAGTTTCTCATAAACGTGTATGTATGTATGTATGTATGTATGTATGTATGTATGTATGTATGTATGTATGTATGTATGTATGTATGTATGTATGTATGTATGTATGTATGTATGTATGTATGTATGTATGTATGTATGTAAACGCTTTATTGTACCATAAATAACAACAACAACAATAATAAAATAGGAATTAAACTGTGTACAAAGGCGGACTTATCCCACTTAGGGATCTCTTCCAGTCAACCTTAGAGTAACCGAAAGGACAAGTATAATACGTTTAGTACCAAATTTGATAAAGAAATGTACCTACGTTTAATAAAGTTTGAAAATACATATTACATAAACATAAACGAACAATATATACATAGACGATACACGAATAAGTGAATGATACAAATATCTATATATACACATGTTCATATATACTATTACATTATATATCCCAATAAATACTTATTAGTAGTTTATATACTGTAATATAAGTCAGCTCAAAGCTTCGGTATTGAAACGTGCCTTCAAAATTCAATGCAAGCCAAATTGCATCCTACGCTCATGGAAGAAAGTCAGTGTTACGCTGAACCGCAAAATCACGCGACATAGATAGGTATATTTTAATACCTTAAATGCGGAGGAAGACAGGGCTGGACAAGGGTGCGTAGTGAGACAGGTCTGGCCAACGTTCGATACGACACACTGACTGGTTGGGTGCCCTTGTAGCGGAGAAGTGTACACCCGTCCTGTCAGTCGCGAGACTGAAACTCTTCCACGGTAACGCGACCCGCGACTCAGCGTGTCAGGTTCCTACAGATTCTACCCCACACGAGTCTAGTTTCTTTGTTATGTACGTACAGATATGTATAAATAGCTACTTGAGGTAGGAACGCAATAGGTATTACAAATTAGCTTTTATCTTCGCTTTGTTTGGATGCGTGGGACTCTCAAAGGTACCTGCCAGGTGTCAGTCATGGATTTGGATGGAACTTGATACAGATGTTGTCCGACTTTGATACTTTTGACAGAAAACCCCCAATTGTGGGGGGTATCTTTAAAAATACTTGCCAGCTTTCAAAGATATCACATAATCAACTAATGTTGCTCCAAATAGATTTCACACAATTATTACAGACTAGCTGTTGCCCGCGACTTCGTCCGCGTGGACAACTTAACATCACAAATTATTATGTATTTCCTGTAGCAATGAGATGTTTTTCAAGATAAAACTATCCTATGTCCTATTTCAGAACCTAACCTATATGCGTGCCAAGTTTCAGCTCGATCCGTCCAGTGGTTGAAGCGTGATTGTGTAACAAACATCCAAATATCCAAACTTTCGCATTTATAATATTAGTAGGATAAACATTTCCATCATGCATTACATATGTGTAACTCTAGCTAACTTTGGACAATTCACACAATATCTTTATAAATTTAGCCTATGCGTTATTCTGATGATAATTCTGATATAAGCTATATTATTGTAAAGTTTCATTAAAATCCATTCAGTAGTTTTTACGTGAAAGAGTAACAAACATCCATCCATACTTACAAACTTTCGCGTTTATAATATTAGTAGGACTAGCTGTGCCCGCAGCTTCGCTCGCGTGGACTCCCACTCTCCACTTTCCCACATTTCCATATCCTCCGCCGCTCACTTTCTCTCTTACCCTCGCTCCAAACTTAGTCCTAATTAATCGGAATTCCATAGAGAAAATACACTTCTTTGTTGTATACTAATGTAATTTTTTTTTTTTTTTTATTTTTGTAATGTAATGTATGAGAGTTTTTAAAAACTATAGATTCGCATAACTTACCTTTTTTTTTTAAAGTCTATTGTATGGTTAATACTATTTTGGCGTTTTAGCAATTTTTCCTCTCCAGCCACGATATACACACATTTGTCTAATAGGAAATTAGGTTATTCTCTTATACAATCGTAATTAGACAAGGATTTTGGTTAGATATTTAGACATGGACCATCTTGTACAAATTGTACAACGTTATCTGTCCGCCGTGGCCCTCTGGCGGTAATAAAATTAATAGAGGTATTTTTGTAAATTTTACTCGTAAGGAATTCAAATTCCACGCTGAAGAGGTGGCAGGTAAAAATTAGCTTTAAATAGAACAAAAATAAATTTAGTTTCCGCGTTCCAGCGACAAAGGTGGAGAGAGAACGCATAAAAATTTATTTGCATTCATAACATTTTATCGGACATTCGAACCGACCTGACCATTCCGCGTTGAAAAATATCGTAGGTAGCTACTGCGTTGCGTAATTGTCGCATCCCTATTTTTACGCGAAAACGTGGAATAGTTTCAGTTACTTAAAAGAAAACATGCAAAAAACACTATGCGGTTCACTTTGGAACACCATCTACGGCTTCAGAAATCCTATCAAGATAGAACGGTTTTAAATAATAATTATAAAAGTCTTTTATTTAAAACATTCATACTAATCACAGTATAGCGCCACAAAACTGATTTCTCAGTTTGACTGAGGGGAGCAGTCTCACACACAACATTTGTGATGTTATCAATTAAAAGTAAAGTTTACAATTTTAATATTGTATGTTTCACTAACGTAGTCTGGTGTAAGAGAGAGACGTAATTTAGACTTTTGTTGTTATAAATAAATTCATCATACATACACATATATAATGCTCACGCCTTGGTCCCAGAGAAGTAGGCAGAGACTATGGATCGCCACTTTGCGCGATCCTGACACACCTCACTAGCCTCATCATGCACCTCCTTTTATTCATCTCACTGCGGACCGCAGCCTTGTTGATGACGTCACCAATTTGATCCTTGAACGTCCTCCTAGGACGACCTCTAGCTGTAGTTCCTTCCACATTCGCACTGTATATTTGTTTTGTCAATCTTTTAAATTCAATACCTTTCTAT
Organism: Esperia sulphurella; assembly: GCA_947086405.1. Taxonomy (NCBI): domain Eukaryota; kingdom Metazoa; phylum Arthropoda; class Insecta; order Lepidoptera; family Oecophoridae; genus Esperia; species Esperia sulphurella. The sequence goes on from OX352282.1 coordinate 9,540,780, forward strand.
TTTAACAGCTCGTACGCACGTAACAATACGTTAAAAGGACTGTTCTGAGGAAAAACTATCGTTATCGATAATTTTATTCCATAGTGAGCGGTCTTGGAAGATTTGTGCGCGATTTGCCGATTGGAAAACGTAATAAATTTCTGTGGGCGTTTATATTTTCCTTACGCGGAAAGTTCCCTGTATTCTATTTAAAGATACGTGTATTCATGAATACGCCGCCAACGTTAAGAAAGCAAACAGTGCAGCAAAGCTTAACCAGTTAGTGGCAGTGGGCTGGTCACAACTGTCGGAGAACGGATTACCGTTGAGGTAAACGAATTCTCGAGTGGAGACCTCGACTGGGCAGGCGTAGTGTGGGACTTCCCCCGGCTAGATGGAGCGACGACGTGAGACGGCTGGCAGTGACTGGTTGAGAAGAACCGAGGATCGGAGAGGCCTATGTCCAGCGGTGGGCTCTTGCAAGCTGATGATGATGTTGGGACATTCGTCGCTATTCCCCTGTACCTGTAACATGTAGAGCTTGTTTAGAATTTGTCTAGATACTAGCTGACCCGTGCCCATCTCCTTAGGAGGTAAATATTTTCCGACTACCACGAAAAAGTCTTTTTATTTTTCGGGTTAATATGTAGCCTATGACACTCACAGATAACGTGGCTTTCTATTGGTACAAGAATTTTCAAAATCGGTTCAGTAGATCCCGAGATTACCCGCTACAACCTCATAAACTCACAAACTTTACCTCTTTATAATATTATATTAGTAATAAATAATAATAATTTATTTCGTTTTTCATAACAATTCTTACAACTCATAATACAATTAGTACATAAAGTATTTCAGAAACTATCAGATACATCTAGACCTCACACTAGGGTACCCTGTGTTGTGAGGCTACACTCATTGCATTTGATTTAGCAATGTGTGTGTGTGGATCAATGGGTGTGTATGTTTGGTTGTGTGTGTGTGTGTGTGGGGGGGGGTGTATTTATATATATGTAATATTATATAATACAGTATTATGTATTACATATCATATTTATATCATGTTCATGGTGCAAGTATTTGTTTAGACATCCGTTGCCATTATATTTTCAGTGTTATCATAGTCCAAAGTAAAGAGCCAAGTGAACAAAACTTTCTTGCATTTTGATTTAATTAGGTTTATTATATTAAGCATATCATTTGCTTTGTTATAAAGAAATGGACCCAAAAAGCTGTAGATCCTTTGCGCAAAACTTGTGCGAGCTGTACGTGATATCCATCTCATACGTCGTGCAGCGGGATCTTTAACTATTGTTTTAGCATTTTTATGAAACCTTAGGATTGCTGAGGAGATGTAGAGTTGTCTTACTCGTAGAAATTTGCAATCCTGATATAGAAGATCAGTGGAATATCGGTACGGTTTTCTATAAGCTACTTTAAGTACTGCTCTTTGGGCACGCTCAATTTTAATCATAGAGGTTTTATGTGCAGCGCCCCATGTAACCAGTCCGTAGAGTATAATTGATTGGCAGAGAGCAATATATGTCATATTCAATGTATCAGCGTCTGCTACGTGACCAAGTTGCTTGAATATGTGCATAAGTTTCCTTACACGACTACACAGAGTCTCTATTTGTTTGTCCCACGTTAAACGCTCATCAATCATGACTCCCAGATACCTGACACTTGCTACTTCCTCGAGCTCAGCACACGAGCATTGGCGGGCATCCAGTTCAGTACACGTGTGAAGTTTGGTATGTAGCGGTCTGGAAGGAGCAGTTCTTTGCGTGATTCTGAAGCAGATTACTTTAGTTTTAGATGTATTTATGGTTAGCAAATTTCTTTGCAACCATTGTCCCACCATCCTCATGCCTTGTTCAGTAACTTCTTTAACAGAGTTCCAGGTACTGTCATAGAAAACTATCGCAGTATCATCTGCGTAAGCAAATACCTCAGCCTGGTGCAATTTAAGGTTACAAAGGTCGTTTATATACAACAAGAAGAGCGTCGGACCTAACACACTCCCCTGCGGTACACCAAACCTGACCTCCGCGTAGTCACTGTTATTAGTATAGGTTTTAATTGTTCTAATTCCGAAATTTCAAGTTCTACCATTGTGTAGAACATTTATGTTAGTACCAGACGGTATTCACGCTGTATGTCTTTATAATATGCAACTTATATCTATTCAGTTATAGCTGGAAGACTGCTGAATGCGGAACAATTTTATTAAAATCCAGAGTAAAACGTTCTGTTTACTAGGTATTTCTCCAATTGTTTCCAGTCGTCATTGTGAAAATTAAACCTTCCACCTCTTTCAAAACCCCTTGAAATGTATACAAACCTCACCTAATGTTTCTACACAAAAGTCTAACTGAAATTTAGTGGACAATAACCTGCAAAATATATTAAAAGTATGTCCCCGTTTTCGTTAAAACACAATACACCTTTATACGCCTCCAGCGGGCGAGCGACATCGTAAAAACGTCCGCGGTCATTGTTGCTCGAACATCGACGATGTATCGACTATCGATAAAACTGTTTCTCAACGCGCATCACTAGATAAATGAGCTTTTATGATTTTTGGTAAACACTTTTTGATAGAAAAGGGCTCGGGTTGGAAGCTGGCTTGTTTTCTCTATTAATAAATAAATATTTTATAGAGTGTAGCAAACTTTCTACAGCTTTGATGAATTCCTTGAAAATTGTAAATGTAATTAGTAGTGTTTAATGTTTGTTTATTCTTTTATATTATTTTATGAGACATAATCATTTTGTATAATATTTATTACTATGTTATGTTAAATGTCTATGTTTATAAAAAAAGATTATTGCAATCCTCTCATTATGGCTTGGGAGAGTCCACCGAGTCCAACAGTGGGTTAACATATCTTTAATTATCTGCAGCACAATATTTCTCACGTTATTTTCTCGTAACACTTCGAAATGACACTACAGTCCCTTAACAGCGGATATCTAATTTTGTTTAATGTATCATCATGTATATAAGTTTATGTATATACAAAAAATATATAGAAATTTGAATATTAGTCACAAATGATCTATATATGTATCGTATTGTTTATGTTATATGCTTTACTGTAAGTGGATTGCAAATTAAAATTTGGTAGTAAACCTATTATACTATTAGTCCTTTCTGTTACCTTCAAGGTTGACTGAAAGAGGTCTCTAAGTGGTATAAGTTCGCATTTGTACACAATTTTATTATTATTTGTTATTGTTGTTGTTATTTGCCTGTAGTGGTGTGCGTTACGTACGTTTGACGTTGACGCCCCCCCCCCCCCCCCAACTCACCGCACCTCATTCCCCGTACCCCTTTAACCCCCCCCTTACTGTACGTCATATTTAGAACATCACTAGAAGCCGGTTGCACTTAAACAATTGTGATGAGTTAAATAAAACCCAGCAATGACATTAAATTTTCCAAGCACATGACAAACATATAACTGTTAAGGGGCTGCTACGTTCCCACCCTCACAAAACACCAGTCAGAAACCGTCACAAAGAATAATAAAGAGCCCGGAGCGTGGAATTCAAAAGGCCTAACCCCGGAATCGAACTCTGACCCAGCTCCGCCCGCGCCGTAATCCTGGAATATCATTTATCATGCCTGCCCGTTTTTGCGCCGTCGCCGGAGACGTGATAAGGGGTGTTTGAGGAAGCGATATCTAAGGGTTTAAAAAGACAATCAAATGCTATACATTGGGATGGATGAATGGCGTGTATTTATTAGTAAATGTACCTTCAGTATGGGACCCAGTTAAAGAACCGTCCAGGAGTGTGGCAGTTACATATGGCAGTACTACAACTGGAAGTTTTGATGTTAGGTACTCTGTGGTTTAACCAACGATCTCTATGTACTACTAGATGGAGCGTTCCAAACAATCGCTCTGTTCCTCGCAAGTAGCCACAGCTCTTTCACATTCACTTTGAAACTTGTGCAGTTACTACGCAGAACTTTAATTGTTTACTAAATATTGACATTATTTAACCGTAGCGTCAATATTTAGTAATAATTAAATGTTCTGCGTAGTAACTGCACAAGTTTCATTGTGAATGTGAAAGAGTTGTGGCTACTTGCGTGGAACAGAGCGATAGTTTGGAACGCTCCATCTAGTAGTACATAGAGATCGTTGGGTTTAACCTATCTCACTTCACCGCATACCCTGAAGCTGAAAGTACTTGGTCTCCTAGATGCAGTGGGGAGCACGTTTACTCTACATCCCTGACGGGTCAGGAAAAGTTCCTGACACTCCACTTCAGTGTCATAATTCTCTTCATACATGTTCGTTGGCAGATTAATCTTAGGAAATAAGTTAACGGAAATAACATCTCGGACAAAAACTCTAACAAATCTAGGTAGAATACAAATCTAGGCACGTATCGTACGCATTAACTTAATATATTTAGTTTTAAGAATTTTATTTGAAATTTTTATATTTAGGTTAGTTATTGATGTTTAATTTGATTGTGTTTAATTTGATTTTATTTAACTTGTGTATAATTTTTATGTGACCTGTAACGGAAGTTATCAATAAAGTATGTATATGTCTAGGAAATTGTACTTTTTGAGCGCAATATCGAACTTTCAAAACAAATAATCATCTAAGATGCTTTGGGGTTAATGAGTGGTCAAGTGTAGACCACGAGTGGGCAGACTGTAGTGAGACAGGCGTCCTGGAAGTAAAGGTGGTGCGACGTGCAGCGACTGGCAGTGACGGGGTCTGTAGCCTATGTCCAACAGTTGACTCTGAGGCTGATGATGATAGAGTAAAATGCTACTCGTACGAGAACAAAGAATAAATACCCGTAGAACCTTGTGTAGCACTACGCTATGACGTCATAACTACGCCGTAGTCATCCCAGCGCTACGCGAGTGGGAAGGTGCGGGGAAGGAGGACACTTCTGATTGAACTATCACTGAGAACGCACGTGTCAAGTTTTAATTAAACGCATTATACTTGTCCTTTCGGTTACTCTGAGGTTGGCTGGAAGAGATCCCTAAGTGGGATAAGTCCGCCTTTGTACACAGTTTAATTTCTATTTTATTGTTGTTGTTATTTTTGGTACAATAAAGCGTTTACATACATACATAATTATATCAAATACCAAAATATATAAAAAGTTATCTGCGAAATCATCAAAATCAAAATATTTATTTTCAAAATTGGAATACATTATTCTCTTTTTGTCGTCAAATTCTGCCTAAAACTACTCCACTTCCACCTGTATATCATCATCATTATAACATCACTTTTGTGCTAAGTTATGACATCAAACGACATTAGACTAAAAACTTGTCCTGCAATCGAAGATGTTCTTCCAACTTAGTACGTACAATATAAGGGTATCTGCACAATGATCCTTTATTCGCGGAGGAGTATGATATCAAACGGCATTAAAATAAAGAACGCGAGACAATAGACGCTCCGGGCACAAATAGAGACAATTGTGTGGTGCGAGTGACAGGAGACTAATACGTAACGATTAGTCAATAGTCTTATAGTTTTTAAACAAAATCATAGTTAATTTATTTTGGTACTAGCTGTTGCCCGCGACTTCGTCCGCGTGGACAACTTAACATCACAAATTATTATGTATTTCCCGTAGGAACTAAATGTTTTGTCAGGATTAAAACTATCCTATTCCAGGACCTAACCTATATGTGTGCCAAGTTTCATCCAGATTCATCCAGTGATTGAAGCTTAATTGAATAACAAATATCCAAACTTTCGCATTTATAATATTAGTGGGATTAATAATACACTTCATACAGAAATTGAAAATATATATTGTCCTATGAATTTTACGAGTAAAAAATTAATAAAATCATTAAATTAATCAGTACAATAAAGGATTTCCAATTAGTTAAATTAAACAAATGAAAACATTAATCACAATTAGAGTTTACCGTACTTAATTCATCAATTTTATAGAACGCATGTACATACTACATAATGCTCACGCCCTGGTCCCAGAGGGGTAGGCGGAGACGATGTATTGCCACTTTGCGCAATCTAATATCGCAAAGTGGCTTTCCTTCGCCCGGTTTTCGCCCCGTGATACCCCTTGATGTAATATGACTATCGTGTATTATTATAAGTCGTAATAACCTAGTTTAAAGAGCCCGGGATCATACCAGTTGCTTTTTTGCAACTACGTATCATAACCACAGGCTTTTCGTTAAAGGAAACCTGCATACGCTAATGAAAAAAAAAACTAGAGTTACCAACCCGTCAGCCAGCATGATAGTGTCTGTGGCCTGAAGACCCTCATTATGAGAGTAGCAGCATCGGGATGAACTAAACGGCTAAAGATAGTAACGGCTAAATATGCAGCCATAATCTATTAAACAAACGATATGTGGGAAAAGATTGGCTCTCTGCAGGCAAAGACAGGGAGTCATGGAAAAAAATGGAGGAGGCCTTCACCCAAAGAGGGGTCCATCTACAAACGGATAAAACTAACCATACTAACTAGCGAATAAGTAAAACTAATAATACTAACACCATTGTATGATGTAATTGAAAATGTAATGAAATAAAAAGGCTATTTATTTATTTATTATTTATTTATTCTATTAAACAGTTCCATAGTGGGGGTATACTGGTGATAGTGGACCTAACTCAGATATATCACTATGGACCTATTTCGCTAGAGTAAAAAATACTAATCAATATTTCTACCACACTACCTATTGTTGAGTATCTCACATCTTACGCCACCGCATCAGAAAACGCCGCACCGGGGAGTCATGTTTTTCTTTGTAACTCTATACCAAAGCGAAATTGTAGGAGATTTCTTCGCAGCGTCCTTGGTTACGATAATAGTTGTGTTTTGTGTTACCTGTGATTCGATATCCTTAGGTTAGTTCAACAATGTCTCGGGAACCTTTGGGAAATTTCCTGCGCCAGAAACGGAGTGGAATAAAATTACTAAACAGATTCCTAATGAACATACTAACATCGGGGTGTGTGTTACAGGAGTTTATGTTACTGATTTTGCTGTGTGGTTTCGATAGAGTAGAATAGAACCACTCCAACTCTTCCCGTGGATGTCGTACAAGGCGACTAAGGGAATACATTATAAAACATCACTCAGGCCTCCCCGACCCGTCTGGCCAGCGCGGGGAGTGTAGGCCAAATCCTCCGTCTGTCTCCGGCAGATGAGAGAGGGTTGTGCTCCTGCAGTGAAGACAAAAATAACCTGAGGATGATGTTACTGATTATACAGTTAATATATAAAGCTTTACATTAGTTCCACTTTATATTTTTACACAAACCATTCATAGGTGAACTTACTGAAGAAATTTAAAAGTTATTATATTTGTTGTTTTGTATTTTGCTATATTTCTTCTAAAGTGAAGTGGAAGCATTTTTTAATATGCATTTTTCCCAACTGATCTCCTCCTTCTTTAACCCCGCGATTAAATTGAAGCCTTCAAGATATAGGCTATGATAAGTGGTCACAAGGTAAGCGAAATCGTTTAACGACGGACACTGAAATTTACATTACGTAATAAATTCATACATAAATATTTATTATCTCCCTGAAGTACCACAAGGCTCGATACTTGGACCTCGACTATTGCTTACATTCATTTCGATCATGGCAATAAAAATCGAATTCTTTCCCCAGATTGAGCTACATATTTCATCAGCTCGGAACCACTTGACCCCCAGGGGGGCCGCCAGCCTGATTTATATGTAACATTCGCATAAAAAAAACCAACAGTAATCTTTCCCAACGTGCGAGTTTATAAATAATTCAAGCGGTCGCCGTGTCGGGGGAGGTCGGTAACTCAAACTTTTTTGTGAAGTCATCAATCAAAATAGTCGCAAACATAGCGAGGGGAAGGGGAGGGGGAGCAGGGGTTCGGTGTTTGTGAAGAGGATATTACTGATTATTGTGGATTTGTGCTAACCTTTGACTTTTTCTACCAAACAAAATCCGGTAATAGATATTAAGAATCTCGTATACTACTTACTGTACCTATTTGTATAGATATATGAAATAGATCGTTTATTTCAAGTTTTTCTTTATGTAATTACCCTAGAGACAACTACCTGAAGGTATGTGACTACAATCGCCTAGTAGCCTTCAACAACCACTGCGGAGGACTATGTTAGATTGTTTCATGAGCCTGTGAACTGAGCTGAACTACACTGGCTCTCCTACTTTTCAAACCGGAACACTGTAATGCAAGCACTGTAGCAGTAGATAGGACCTACCTGCCTCCCTAACTGCCTTAATAGAGAAGAAATTTTACAAACATTTCTTTAAAAAATTTAAAACTAATAAAAATTCAAGGTAGAGGTATTGCCTAGCCCTATGGTCATTTGAGGCCTCGACCAGACACTTATCTCTGCTCTCAGCTCAATCAGTCCAGCCATTGTAGAGTTATCTGCGGAACAGACAGACACAAAGGAAAGGCCAGTTCACTAAAAATGGAGCTTAACCTACTTCCTACTTCAAAAACAACATATAGTCAAAAAAGACCAAAATCATCTCTCCCGTACTCATTGCCGCCCCCTCCCTAAAACTGTAACAAAAACACCCCCCCATCATTCTAAGTTGACGAAACTTCAGGCAAACACTTCAACCTTGACCAAGTCGCCGAAAGCTTCAGTATAAAAACCCCCAACGGGCTTACTAACGATAGATTGATTAATGGATAGGGCTTTCCAACTTCCAACTTGACCTTGTATCGTCCCAGTATGTCGAAACTAGTTTTAAGAGCTTTGTTTGTGGTTAGTTTTTTAACGCTGTTTCGTTTGCTTGAACTAGAGGGTGTCACTCGAGTGTTGCTTTGACCTCTTTTATATATTATGTGATATCCAATAATTTTCAAGTTATCTGTAGAACAGACAGACAAGAAATTTCGCTTTAGACGAACACAGGAGCTTAATCTACGTCCTATATAAAATTCCATTATCTATTCATCATCAGCCGAAATACGTCCACTGCTGAACATAAGCCTCCCCAATAGACTGACACTTTTGGTGAGCTGTCCATTTGGGGATTTGCCATAATCACCACGCTTGGCAGAAGGATTGGTGATCACAGTAATGATCGTAAAATACGCAGGAGAACGCTAGTACAATCTCTTAGTGTTGATGAGCCCCAATCTTACCTTTGAGATTGGGGCTGGCCCTATTCTAAGCCGGGAACCACAACATCATTACCTACCTATACGAGGAGTATTCCGAGTACAAAGTAAAAATCGAGAGCACTGGAAATGAGAACAAGAACGAGTGTTTAACATCGTCCAAAGAATTATATCTCGAGAAGAGCAGTTTACTTTTAAAAACATTTGCCGAGCTTCCAGATTAAGTAATAAATAACGCCTCAGGAAATTTAGAGAGAAATTTATAATGATACGGTCCAATTTATGAGTGGCAGCAGGTTATGGTGGAGTTTGATGAAATATAGAATATACCTCCAGTTAATGCTTATTGTATATCAAATTAACAAGATTATTTTAGATTCGAAATGTTTTTAAATAAAATAAAATTTAAATGTATGTATGTAAACTCTTTATTGTGGCAAAATTAATAACAACAATAACAAATAGGAATAAAATTGTGCACAAAGACGGACTTGTTTCACTTAGGGATCTTTTCCAGTCAATCTTAGAGTAAATCGACCATTGTCACTAATTACGCAATGTATACAGATAGATAGATAGCTTAGCACATATGACTGTTACATTTTCTTTGTAGATAAGTCGTCGCGGTGCACAGACAAACCAAGTCTGGTTTTTGTTGCACCGGAATGATGTAATTCTGTTTTTATTGGTTAATAAATAAATACAAAAATACAAACTGAAAGGCTGAAAGATAGAAAACATACAAGCAAAAACAATCCAAAATTAGAACAAAAATCTGCACACGTCAGATCACGTCACACGACTTATCGAACGATAATTTGAATTACACTAAGTATATTATTATATACCACTATTATAAATATACTAATATATTAACTTCCGAATTCGTTTGATATAATTTCTAAGCTTGCCGTGTGGTTTCCGGTAGAGTAGAATAGGACCACTCCAATTCTTCCCATGGATGTCGTACAAGGCGACTGAGGGAATACATTATAAAACATCAATCAGGCCTCCCCAACCCGTCTGGCCAGCGCGGGGAGTGCAGGCCAAATACTCCGTCTGTCTCCGGCAGATGAGAGAGGGTTGTGCTCCTGCAGTGGAGACAGAAATAACCTGATGACGAATTTCTAAGCTTATCGACGCCTAAGCTTGTCATACATTATACACTCCCGCTGCTACGTAGTCCCTTGTACCACACACCCTGTCTTCGCTACTGCATCTTGTACTCATCCCAATGATATATTTTACGGTCAAGCTACAAACTGTGGAAGAAATATGGGGTGCTTCGGACTACATCGCGGTCTATACAGGGTGTAGGTTATTGTATATCATAAACAACTACATCAGAATATAGTTTGTTAAAATAATAAATTAAAAAAAACAGCAGATAATTCTGAACTCACCTACTTATATATTTCTATCGTGTCGAATGTTAACTTACGACAGAAAAATGAAACGCCGAAAGAATTTTTAATATTTGTGGTTCAAAAAAGCGGCCAAGTGCGAGTCGGACTCGCCCATGAAGGGTTCCGTAGCAGCAAGTAACATAATATAAAATTTATAGTAGTTCGTTCTATATTTCATTCCAGATTAATAGTCCTATGAAAACAAACGCATTTGCGTCTCGAAAACAAAATACACAATAGATGGTGTTCCTAAGTGGACTGCAAAGTTTACATGGTAATACAAACCTGTTTTTGCTGCTGGTGACCCTTTCATGTATATGTTACCGAGACGTAAATAGCGTTGGTTTTCATAGGACTATTAATCTGGAATGAAATATAACTTTGATCGATGTTTTAATAATAGTATTGTGGTTTACGATTTATGACGTTTTAAAAAAAACTACTTACTAGATCTCGTTCAAACCAATTTTAAGTGGAAGTTTGCATGGCAATGTACATCATATATTTTTTTTAGTTTTATCATTATCTTATTTTATAAGTTACAGGGGGGGGTAAACACACACATTTTACAACTTTGGAAGTGTCTCTCGCGCAAACTATTCAGTTTAGAAAAAAATGATATTAGAAACCTTAATATTATTTTTGAACACCTATCCATAGATACCCCACACGTATGGGTTTGATGAAAAAAAATTTTTTGAGTTTCACTTCTTTGTATGGGTAACCCCCAAAATTTTTGTTTTTTTCTATTTTTGTATGAAAATCTTAATGCGGTTCACAGAATACATCTACTTACCAAGTTTCAACAGTATAGTTCTCATAGTTTCGGAATAAAGTGGTTGTGACATACGGACGGACAGACAGACAGACAGACATTACGAATCCATAAGGGTTCCGTTTTTGCCATTTGGCTACGGAACCCTAAAAAGGATTTGATATAAGTACTTATAGGAAGTCATTTGTAAATGTGAAACATATTTTTGATATTTTCTAATCGAAATAGTAGTTCTTCGCCCGCGCAGTTCACCGGACGCGGTCAGGTGAAATCTTTTCGCGCGTCAACGATTAAACTGATTCAGATATAACTTGGGGACTGGCGTAGAGAGAGTCGTATATCTTCCGGATTAACTCGAGGGATATTTTTTATTCGGCAAACTTAATATTTCCGTCGATCGACACTTGAACTAACTCAGAATGTGGGTCAAATGGAGCGACATCCGTAGAATAGCCAAACAACTTATTTTTATATCAAAGGACCTCAGGGTGACCATATTCGAGTGTTTTGTTAGGATAATCCCTCTACATTTTGAGATCATGCGAGTTGAATATTTATGACCTTCATATACACTTTTTTTATTTTAGAAAATTTTCCGTAGATAAATATAGTATAATTAGAATCGTCAATTTCAACATTTCATAACATTGGTAGACCACAGTTAGTACCTATTAAACCAACGTGGAAGAGTGCCACAATAAATGTTTTCATTCATTTAGTCAATATCAAAATTAATTAATTACTTACCTCGTACCTATACACTTTTTCAACCACTTGTTAGTAGTAAGTAATATTGAGTTGCTTATTAAGGATTAGCTATGAAATTACGACTAAATGACAATTTCTGCAACAAAAGTGATTTGCAGGACAAACTATCGACCGATCTATACAGATAATAAATGTTTGATGACGAAGTTTTAGTCGCATTTTCTAATTTTGTGACTGAATCCCATTTAGTTGTAGCAAGGAATAAATACCATGCATTCTGCAGACTTCTTTTTATCCGACTTTTATATTCTAAAAAAAAAATCTGGGAATACGAGTACTACTGTATCATTCGTCTGTTTCTATATAAGTATAAACCAAGATATGTATAATTTTTTTTTTTTTAATGTTTATTGCACAAATTAGTACAAAAGGTAAACATAATGCCAATATGTCATTCTCTTCCAGTTGACTTTTGAGTCATGAAGATAATGAGTGGTAGGCGAATAATACATATATTTTTGGTTGTTGTTAAATATTATATTATACTATACTTAGTAACTACAAGGCGAAACGTACATTAATTAATCTCAAAGTTGTATTAATACTAGTTTCGATTTAATTAGTATCCCAAAAAACCGTGGATTTGGTCACACTGGTGTGGAGATTGGATCTGGCGGCATGGGAGAATGTTTTTGAGAAAAGGAAATGGAAAATTTAACATGGGTTCCGCAGGAACCGGAGGTTTTATGTAAGGCTTCATATAGTCGACTTATTGTGAGATTATCGAGGAGTATCTGCGCACGCGGCTTCCTTCTGTCCCCGATGTCCGACTTAAAATGTACCGCAAATTTAACTTGGGTTACGGGTTAGTCTTTATTAACATTGCCATAGAATTCATCTTAAAGAAATCTGTGCGGAACAATCATTGGGTTATGTCTATTGCTCAGTTTTGTTAAGTCATTCACTATCAACTATATCCAAGAGATGAGCCCGTGATATCCAGGGTTGCCACAACCAGTGTTAGCTGGCAACATGTTTGTCACTAAAAGAACAGGCAAATTATTTACAAGTTCCTGCCACGCAAAATTAAAAGTGTATTGATAAATTAAACAAAATTAAATGTATGTACCTACTAACGATTGACTTTTCTCGATGACGAGACGTATTGTAAATTAAAGAGAAGAGAAAATTAAGGAGAGAGAAATAAAAGAGTAAATTGCGTTTTCTATACTCCGATAAGCGACTCATGCTTAGTAGCACAAAACCTGGTCTGTTGCAGAAGGGATACCTGGGGTTGATATCGTGTGAAGATGGTGTTAAAAATATAATGATTAAAAATGAAGTGCTAAATAACAAGGATTATAGGCCACCCTTCTGCAATTGACATTAGGTTATAATATTCTAAATAATATGTATATTCGCCGTGTGGTTTAGACACGAGTAGAGTAGAATAGGACCACTTCAACTCTTCCCGTGGATGTCGTACAAGGCGACTAAGGGAATACATTATAAAACATCGATCAGGCCTCCCCAACCCGTCTGGCCAGCGCGGGGAGTGTAGGCCAAATCCTCCGTCTGTCTCCGGCAGATGAGAGAGGGTTGTGCTCCTGAAGTGGAGACAAAAATATAATGATGAAAAAATAAATAAATAAAATAATTGCACACAATGTCGACTAGCAACGTACAAGAGCTTTAACTCAAAATTAATAAATTCATAGCATCCCCAAATAACCCCACTAAAGGAATTTGGTTCCTTCAGAATTTGAGTCCGAACTGTCCAAACTTGTTGTGAACTAATCACACAGAATTGAACCCAAGCTAATTGGTTCTCGAGTTTCAAAGACATCGAAATCTCAACCACAAGTGGCTGTAATTGCTCGAATGATTGCCCGCAATCAGTTGCTGCATTCAAATAACTAATTATTTAGGCCTGGTTTAAAATGTAAGCGGTAGCGAGGGTTACGATAATACCAAGTCAATGGAGATCGATGTAATTTCAGGAATTTATCTTAAAGCAAGCGTTCCCCTCTAAAAGTAGAATATTATATTGTAAATCCGTTATTGGCAGTAAGAACTATAAATTAGAAAAATGCTTTATACTAAGTGCTGTGGATTTTATGAAAATAAATAAATAAACATCACAAACTATTATGTATTTCCCATAGGAATGAGATGTTTTTTCGGGTTAAAAACTATCCTATGTCCTATTCCAGGACCTAACCTATATGTGTGCCAAGTTTCATCCCGATACGTCCAGTGGTTGAGTAACAAACATCGAAACATTCAAATATCCAAACTTTCACATTTATAATATTAGTAGGATGGATTCTCTGGTACAAGTGTGTGTGTGCGTGGATCAGACTGAACGTTTTGCTTGAGAAGAAACAATCGAGTTGCTATATGGGAATTACTGAACCGATTTTGAATATCTCTCTCTTAGATATGATGTAAAATCATTACGGAAGTCAGTTTCGTCCAACACTGACGCTTTCTTACTGTCGATTATCTAAAAAAAAATATGGATCTTTTTTTTTAAAATTATTTGACGTAATCCAGAGGTAACCAATCAAAAGGAGGTGCATTATTCTTAATGATAATGATCTTCCCACGCGGTCGGACGGACAGGGGTCGTCAACCGTCGGGAAGGTATTAATTTTAATAACTTTCCTCTGCTTAGTCCAATTAAAAGTAATTTAATTAAATGTGCAGCGAACAACGTTCTCTATGTACTACTAGATGGAGCGTTCCAAGCAATCGCTCTGTTCCACGCAACTGCGGCTCAGGAACTCGTTCACATTCGCTTTGAAACTTTGCGCAGTTACTACGCAGAACATTTAATTATTACTAAATATTGACGCTACGGGTAAATAGCGTCAATATTTAATAAATAATTAAATGTTCTGCGTTCCATCTAGTACTACATAGAGATCGTTGGCAGCGAACATATTGGAAGTTTGAAGTTAGCTGTCGACCATTTCAGTGTTACTTTATAATTGAAATATTCGGTGTCCATTTAAAACGAGCATTTCACTTCACTCCCCCCGACAGTTAAACGGCGCCCGCTAAGTAGAGCACAGTTGGCAGTACGCAGGGGTGGAACACCTAGCAGCTACTGCATTTTTTTTTAAATCTTTATTTTAAGAGCTTAGTCACACTATGACTATGTCACTCTGTAGTGATTACGTTAGAAAAATAACAAATTAAACAACAACAACAAAAAAATCATAAACTTCCTAATTTCGAACCTTAAGATAAAAACTTATTAGTAAGTAAGTAAGTAAGTAAGTATTTATTGTTTCGTTCTCACAAATATTTTCACATTACAAATCTTATTTATAATCACTTATTTATATCTTATTTATAGTTACAACTATAGTGACAATGTTATTGATTGTTACATCACTTATTAAGTTATATAGAACTTTGGGATCCTCCGAAATGGGGTATGCCAAACCACCCGTAGATATGGGGTAGAACAAATACTGACTAATTATCTGTCTTCTGAGTGCTTCGTTCCGAAAACACTCCACTACACGTGATACACATCTTCTATCACCACACACTCACTGCAATTCATAGAGGCCACTTTACGCATCATGAATGCGAATTTGTTTAGTGCGATGTGTCCCGATCGAAGTCTGAAAGCAGTAATGATGTCTTGCCTACTCGAGAGGCAGTTGTCATACCACGCAGAGCCCCAGCTACTGCATTATATAAATTATTGTAAACCACTAAACCTGCTGGCAACACGGCCCGCTACCCCGTGGGCCGGTTCCCACGGACTCCGGGCCGGGATGCCGTCCCGTGGGACACACCTGACCGCAGATCCGATTTAGTTTCTTTCTTGCGACATTTCAATGTTGGATCACTTCCCTCGCTCCACTGTGTTCAGTTAATATAAAATATATATATATATATATATAAATATGTCAGACATTCACACCAGTTATCCAGTCCCAAACTAGGCAGAGCCTGTGCTATGGTTACTGGATAACGGATACACATACTTAAATAAATATATAAACATCAAAGACTTGGGTACAAACATTCATATTCATCATACGAATATTTGCCCCTAGCGGGATTCGAACCCGCAACCTCCGGCATGGTAGTCCGGGAGTTACCCGTTCCGCCACGGAGGTCGTCAAAATAAAATGTAATACTTAAAAATGTGGCCTTGTGCGCCCCCCCCCCCCCAATCCTCCCGCGGGTGGCGTAAAGGCGACTAAGGGACTGCACCTGTAATCATTACTGCGATCACCAATCCGCCTGCCAAGCGTGGTGATTATTATGCAAATTCAGTCTTAACACTTGTAGTAAGTAATAACTCTGCAGTCCACGCGAGCGGAGCCGCGGGCACAGCTAGTGCATAATATAGTCATGATGTCTGCAATTTACATTAATAATGAAAAACGCCAGGTACGTGAAAGTCTTTTCAAAGGTTTAAAACAATATTTTTGGAAAAAAAAAACTACAAATTTTCATAATTGACCCTCAAATAATTGCCTAGCAATGAAATTCTTTTGTATGTTTGAAATTTTAGCCATAGTAGACAGACAGACGGATTACGTTAAAGTTACTCTAAAGTTGACTGGAAGAGAATCCTAAGTGGGACAAGTCCGCCTTTGTACACAGTTTAATTCCTATTTTATTATTGTTGTTGTTTTAATAGTTTATTGTACCACAAATATACAAAGAACAACACAAAGAAAAGAAAATTATACAAAAGATAAGCTTATTTCTAAAGAAATTTCTTCTAGCTAACGTGCGGTGAAGACAAGGGATTATGGAGAGGCAGTAGTGTTGTGGTTTTTAGTACAATAAAGCGTTTACATACATACATACGGATAATCTGGTTTTTTTTTAGAGAGTTAAGTACTAGTACTTATACATTTCTTTTTCAGAACCGTCATTAAAACTTTAAATACTCTTTATCCGCTGAAATCAGAATTTGAAATGGCTGTGAGAAATGGAGGACGAGGATAGCTTCGCTCTTTGTGTAGTTGCGAGAAAAGTTTAAATACCTGGAGGAAAGAAGTTTAAAAATTAAGTTTCGCCACTTCCTTTTATAATATTTTAAACCGTGAAAGCCTTTCGTTAGGTATAAAACGTTTCATTCGAATTTTCTTGTGTCAGTTTTACGTGAATCTGGATACTGGATATATTTTGATTGGCATTTAAAGAGTAGAGCTTGTCGCTAGAATTTTAAGAAGAATTAACTTATCATAACAAACAAACAATTATTCATCTCTCCAATAAATACATACAATAACTCCGCCAAACTGTATAATACAGTTTGTTGGCAGAAATTGCTTTCTTACTTAAAACATACGTAAGGCAGGGAAAAATAAAAAATAAAATATTAGCAATAAAAGATGGAAGTTACGTCAATGAATTTACTAGATATTTCATATGTTTAATTTTGAAAGGACCTGAGACAGATATTTTATTTGTAAATATTTTGTTTGTCTGTAAATATTATTCTATTATTCTTCTCTGTCGTTCCCTCACTGCTGAGGATCGCGACCGTATAAAATGCGCCTCCACGCATAGCGGTCATTGGCCAGCCGCACTGCTTCATATAAGGATCCGCCAGCCAACCTCCTCACCGGGTCTGACCTCCTAGTAGGAGCTCGTCCTCTGGCACGCCTGCCCTCCACTTGTCCCAAGATGATGAGCCTCTCCAGGCCTATTCTATTATATAAGTAGTTATATACGTTTCTATTACAAATTATATAATTTTGAAAGTGTTTTTGTTATTTAAATCACTTTTGATGCGTTATGGAAAAGCGTTAAAAAATTTGGTACCAAAATTGCGTTGTTATTACCTCAGTGTTTTAGGAAGTTAAGTTTTTTAAGTATATTTAACAAGTTATTAATAATATATATCACCATCCGTCAAGTGGTTGAAGTGTAATTGAGTAACAAACATCCAAACTTTCGCATTTAAAAAAAAAATTTTAGACATTCACACCAATTATCCAGTCCCAAACTAGGCAGAGCCTGTGCTATGGTTACTAGATAACCAATACACATACTTAAATAAATATATAAACATCCAAGACTTGGGTACAAACATTTATAATCATCATACGAACATTTGCCCCTAGTGGGATTCGCACCCGCAACCTCCGGCGTGGCAGGCAGAGAGCTACCCGTTCCGCCACGGAGGTCGTCGATTTATAATATTAGTGGGATTGTCTGTAATTTGTTATTTAACTTAATAAATAAGAAAACATACATATATACTAGTTTTTATAAAACAAGCATTTGCACGTAAGAATTCTAGAAAAAAATCTGAGGTTTCGGAACAGTAGAGAAAGAAAGATATGCGTGACGAGAGGAAATAAGACAAAACATCCAGCACACACTCAATATTGTTTAAATAAACGCAGATCTACCCGTAATGTCTAACCAGCGTCTTCAAAAACCGTTAAATTCCCAAAAATTCCGTAAAACGCCGTCACAAAGACGTAATCTTAAAATTCGAAACTAAACTTGTAATTAAAAATTCAAAGGCGTAAAGCCGAAAGGGGATAAGTCTCGCTAAGTCAAACTTCCGCCTCCCGAGATTGTTTTCCCAGTTTTCGCGACTTATGACATTTTCTCGCAGCGTCGGATGAATATTCAGCAAGCTTATACATGGCGCGCGCACTTTGACCCACTTTTTGTGTGTTGTTTAATTTTAATACGGTCACATATTCCTGTGTACTTTTATCTGTGTTTTTCTACCGGACGTGAAATAATTAAAGTGGAAATTGGAAACCACCTTTATCAAACATACTCTATTCGACAAATATGTTTCAAAATGTTTACACTATTTCATAACTGACGAACACAAGCCTTCCCCAATAGAATGTCACGTTTGGTGTGCTGTCCATTGGGGGATTTGCCATAATCACTACGCTTGGCAGGCGGATTGATGATCGTAGTAATGATATTTATATGCATAGGAGAACACTGCCCATCTAATAAGTATTCTATGACTAAACTATGGACAAACAGACCATCTTAAACTGCTCGTAGTTGAAATGATAAGATATACGCTTATCGCAGTTGTGATGAGTAGATTTAATTACACGATTCTTGAGACGCGTTCTCACACCGTCTCCCCACGGGTGTAGTGCGGCCCCGCCCGTGGGAACACCGGCCGACCGTGACTACTGTGCGGCCCGCGGTTGGTCTTCCGTGACTAGCTTCAGTATTAACAAATATTTTTTTGAATGTCTAATTTTTTGATGTGGGAGAAACTATAGCTCCAGGTCGTCCTAGGGGGACGTTCAAGGATCAAATTGGTGACGTCCTCAAAAAGGCTGGGGTCCGCTGTGAGATGAAAAATCTTTTAAAACTAAACTAAAAGACCACTATCTGTCTCACTCAGTATAATATGATATGTATGTATTTATGTATGTTTATTATATTTATTATAAGTATTTATTTACTTTATATATATGTGTGTGTAAAGTTGTTTCGATATTTAGTTATTATGTAGTATATTATGCACTTTTTGCCCCCTCGCTCTCAGTGCCTTGTCTCACACCCTATAAGTTTGGCTGGAAGAGATCTCTTTTAGAGATAAGCTCGCCTTTATACACAAAATTTGTAACTGTATTTACTTTTAAAATTTGTGCAATAAAGAATATATATATATATGAATAATAATAATTAAACTTGAGGAAAGTGCCTAAAAATTACTGTGTTTAATAATTACGTCACGAAGGCCTTGTAGACCCATCTCTCTAAATGATGTTACTTACTTCGATTTAAATTAATTTAATTATCCTCGTTAAAAGTTTGTTTGTTCGAGCTAGTTATTCGAAATAGTACTTTCGACGGCCTCCGTGGCGGAACGGGTAGCTCTCGGCCTGCCACGCCGGAGGTTGCGGGTTCGAATCCCGCTAGGGGCAAATGTTCGTATGATGAATATGAATATATTTATTTAAGTATGTGTATCCGTTATCTAGTAACCATAACACAGGCTCTGCCTAGTTTGGGACTGGATAATTGGTGTGAAAGTCTGAGATATTATTATTATTATTTGTATTTATTTAATCTTTAGGTACTTAAAGTACACTTAGACATGTCATCACAAAAATTGATTACAATTATATTATAAAATTATTTAATAAAATCATGTCAGTACAATGTCAAAATGAGTAAAATTGATTACAAATTAAAAATAAGTCATGTAGATTACAAATGTCAGTATAAAAAATTTATTACAAAAAAAAACATAAATGTCATAAACAATAAATCAATTACAGATAATATACCACTTGGTACAAATATTAAAATGTCAAAATAACACAGTCATAAATCAAATACTTATATTATTCAGTTTTGTAAAAGAGTACCTATGGTTGGGTAGGGATAAAATAACTACATCTGCTTACAATAACTCGCATACAAAGTTGGTGGTCGCTAGTGCATATGATTTAGGCATCTATAGTCCCGCTCGCAAAATGTCACGTTACATTTTCGCAAAAAGTCCCCTTACATATCCATAAAAGATTCCGCAGACGAAGCTGGTAGTCGCTATAGTGCAGATGATGATCTTGCATTTTAGTCTATCATGAATGATCACTAGTTTGGACATGTGACAATGAATGGGGGGGGGGGTAGGGGTCACAAAGGAGATGACGACGTACGGGCCCGTTATTGTCTATATACGATGATCTAGCCAGTGTCAACGGTGGCTAGAGTCACTCACTAGAAAACTAGGAATTCACAATCGTTATAATCACTGCAGTCCGTAATCGTGTCGTATTCGCTCGCGGCTCGGTACGTACTACGGCGATGAGACGGCGGTCGCCGGAGTACGGGCCAGGAGGGTAGTTTGACATTATAGTGGGATCGTAGGTATCGGATGCCCACTCATTATCAAAGACACAAAAAAAATTGCGTATAACTTGCGTCCAAACTAGCCATAACGCTTGATACACGTCGGTGCCACGCGACGGAAATACGATACACGAAAATGGTACCAAAATTCTACTAATGTCCCGTTCGCAAAATGTCACGTTACATTTTCGCAAAAAGTCTCCTTACATATCCATAAAAGATTCCGCAGACGAAGGCTTGTAGTCGCTAGTGCACATGATTTAGGTATCTAGGTATTTGTATTTATTTTATTACAAATTACAGGATACAATTTACCATTACGACAGTTATCTAACAAAAAAGAATATGCGTTAAGGTGACGGATGTCATTGGTGGCACAAATAAACCTAGGGTATTTTGGTGTATCGAATCTCATCATCATCAGGTTATTTTTGTCTCCACTGCAGGAGCACAACCCTCTCTCATCTGCCGGAGACAGACGGAGGATTTGGCCTACACTTCCCGCGCTGGCCAGACGGGTTGGGGAGGCCTGACTGATGTTTTATAATGTATTCCCTCAGTCGCCTTGTACGACATCCACGGGAAGAGTTGGAGACGCGAATCTCATCACGTGGGATGTATCATGATCTCTAGTTTGGACGCAAAAAGATTGCGTATCATTTGCTACCAAACTAGCAATAATGTAGTTCGCTCGGTGTCACGCGACGGAGATACGATACCCCAAAATGCTACAATGTAACGTTCGCATAACGTAACGTCACAGTTTCGCAAAATGTTCTTAATTGTTTTAAAACTAAATGTGTTGTCGTTGTTGCAGGACGAGCGGGCGGATGTCGGAGAACGTGCTCTCGTTCAAGGCGGACGCGTCCGACAACAAGGCGCGCTACAGCTGCGAGGCCAAGAACGTCATGATCAGCAACACCTTGAAGGCGGAAATAGACCTCACTGTGCTCTGTGAGTATTACAAGTCATAATCAACAGAAATACTTACTGCTGAACATAAGCCTCCCCAGTAGAATGACACTTGTGGTGGGCTGTCCATTGGGGGATTTGTCATAAACACCATGCTTGCAGGCAGATTGGTGATCGCAGTAATGATTTTAATATACACTAAAGAACGCAGTAGCCCGTCCCTGGTGCAGTCTCTTATCAAACGGCACAATACATAGTCACATTTATATACTGCACCATGTTTTACAGGTGTTATATTTCACAACATGACCCTGCAAGGGTATCGCAATCTTCATCATCATCATCAGGTTATTTTTGTCTCCACTGCAGGAGCACAACCCTGTCTCATCTGCCGGAGACAGACGGAGGATTCGGCCTACACTCCCCGCGCTGGCCAGACGGGTTGGGGAGGCCTGATTCATGTTTTATAATGTATTCCCTCAGTCGCCTTGTACGACATCCACGGGAAGAGTTGGAGTGGTCCTATTCTACTCTACCGGAAACCACACGGTTTCTAATTCCTTAGTTCATTTTTAAGAATCTTTGGCTTCGTGAGAGCGTCTCGCGCCCGGCTGTCCCTCGACTGTCTCTCGACTGATCGCAAATAACCTTATATCTGGTATTGCAAGTCATTTGCGATGCGGTTTTTTCACTGCAGATTAGAACTCTAGTTACTTAACGAACATCATTGGAATTTACCTGTCTATAGCATTTGATGACCTGTTAGCTTGCTGCCCATAAGTGATGTTGGCATTTAAAGACATTTGATGTTTTTGTGCCCCTTAACACCACTCCCTATTTTTACTAGGTAATACGAAAATCGAATCTAATATTACAGGTTCAAATAATATAATTTTTCACTGTAAAATTTATTTATTTGATCTCATGCATTACCGAGTCAAAAGCTTTTGTAAAGTCAAAATTAGTTGTTAACTTCATATTTGAAGCGGATTTCATAAATCTTCCCAAGTTTCTATGCGTACGAATTCTATTCAACATTTTGTTTGAAACGCCTTCGAAAGTCATACAAAGACAGAGTTCTGTACAAAACGTTCTATGTTCTAACAAATTTCGAATTTCGGTATTTTGTATAACAATTTCCGGAGTTTCTATTAACGGATCGAAAATACTTCTAAAGCATTAATTTATATGAAGTTTGTATCGTTGAGCCAGGGGAGACTAAAGCACGGCCTGATAGGTTGTAGTGGCGTGAGTTTGTGAGAAACAGTACTTATTTGTAACAGAAAATATAATCATCATCATCATCATCATCATGTCAGCCTTTAGACGTCCACTGCTGGACATAGGCCTTCCCCAATGAACGCCACCACACCCGGTCCTCCGCCCTCCGCATCCAGCCGCTTCCGGCCACCTTTAGGTCGTCGGTCCATCTGGCGGCGGGGCGTCCCACCCTGCGCGTGCCAATCCGTGGTCTCCACTCCAGAACTCGTCTGCCCCAACAGTCGTCGGTTCTGCGACAGATGTGGCCCGCCCACTGCCACTTCAGCCTACGTAGAACATCAAATAGAAATATTATTAATTTAGAAAAACTTGGAATTAATTATTTTCTCAAAGTTAAAATAAACATTGATATCTGAGAAAAAACGACGGCTCTCATCTATTTGTTCCAAAAACAAACCAAAAAGCAGCTAACAACTCAATTAGCTCGGCACACAGACCTAAGGGCAAAAAAGTTGGCGACCCCTGCTTGTAACTGAAAAGTCGAACAGTACCGTAGGATCAGGCCGTGTATAACTTCGCGTGTTTTCCCTTTCGGCGAATTCTAAAATCCTTTGATAAAATAACCCTATCAGACAAGGGATACTCAAAAAGCACAGTAATTCAAACGAACTTTGGTGCAAGTCCGGAGAGTAAAGCGTTTTAACGCAAACTTATATCTTCAGCCATGTTTGGCTCATTCTCGAAGACTCTGGAAACTGAAGCGAGGAACTTGATGATCGGAGTTGTACGTTCGGACCCGATATAAAACAGCAATCTGATTATTTATATCGCAAAAGATAGGTGGATTCATACATCATTCATAATCATATGAATGATGATGATGATAATGATGATAATCATTCATTTCATATCATAACATCGATAGGGAAATACGTACTAACTGTGTTATTGGTGATAATACAATTTAGCTACGGGAACGTAGTGAAATAGGAAAAAATAGATGCTGGGAAAAGAATGTCGAAAAGGATTTTAACCGTCTAGTTTCGCTGAAGACCAAAATAATAATGAAATTGTTCTAGAAATAAATGAAAACTGAAACACACAGTAGAATAAAAACATGGAATCAAGGGGATTATACTCGTAAAAGCAGAAATCCCAAACTAGCTTTGATTGAAATCGAACATAATTATTAGTTACATTGAAGTACCGACCATCCGTGTTTAATTATTCATCGTGGGGCATTTATTTACGAGCCGTGAGTTCTAGAAGGGCAGAAGGAGGGCCACGTGTAGGGAGCTGGCGTAACTAGTGGTGCAAAATCGGCCCTGCGATTACACCCACCATAGCACACATCTATAGTGTCCTCTGATGTTTTCCTTCACCGTTAGAGAGCAGTGAAAAATACATTGGTATATCGAAAGATCAATGTGCGTTTTTACTTGGTTCACAAACCACTATGCCAGCGGTAGCAGGAATGAAAACATGATCGGCTGAGCATAAAACACAACAAATAAAACTGATTCTTATTTGATTGGCTTTGAGTGGACATTTAAATATTCAGTCTGGTTACTGTCTATATTTGCACTGTTGGATGTATCTGCCACTAAACAAGGCAATTGTTGTGTTTCAGTGTGAAAGGTGATCCACTGTAGTTACACACGAGGCCTTCAAGCATTGTTCTCAGGTCTTAACACAACCAGCTTAGAACAATATCGCTCCCGCTCTCTCTTGTGCCTAACAGTAGCACCAAAGCAACGCTGTCCCTTTCTCATTGTTTATTTACAAAGAAAGGTACGCTCCCATTCGTCGCTGCTAAGTGAACCGTCGGAGACAGAAACACATCTCTAGGGCTCCCTACATCAAACGGTGGAGACCCGGCGCTTTGACAGTTGAGAATTTGCGTCAGGGAATTTGAATGTTCAGAAATATTGCCACACCAAAAGATAAGATCTTCCTTGGACCTGAGAGGAAACTTCAAAAGTGTTATGTAGGCCTTGTATAATTGGTCGGTCAGCAAGAATACGCGTGTATATCCTACGCATAAGAACTTTTGTTAGTAGCCTTGGCGACTTCGTAGTACCAAGTTATTTTGTCACATATGGCATCTCAGGGGAAAGGGGCTTAATTCTTCGTTCTGCGCAGCAGCACAGATGTTAGATACAACATGAACTTGCCTTTGTACACAGTTTAATTCCTATTTTATTATTGTTGTTGTTATTTTTTGTACAATAAAGCGTTTACATACATACATACATACATACATACATACATACATACATACATACATACATACATACATACATACATACATACATACATACATACATACATACATACATACATACATACATACATACATACATACATACATACATACATACATACATACATACATACATACATACATACATACATACAACATGAACTTGGTTCAATTTGTATAATGATGTTTCAATTTCAATAATGTCGTGGTTGGTGCAATTTATTTGGTAAAAAGAATCATCACCGGAAATACGTTCACTACTGAACAAAAGCCTTCACAATAGAATGACACTGTTGGTGGACTGTCCAATGGGGATGATCATAATCACCATGCTTGGCAGGCAGATTGGTGATGCAATAATTCCTAATATACACAGGATAACGCTGCCATATTCTAAGCAGGAAATAACACGGTTTAATAAGAATAATTAAGACCTAGTTAATATTCCCGCTAAGAAAGATAGAAGATACAGTTCTGTTTTGAATTTTCGGTGGGATTTCCAAGTCCTGATGGCCAGCGATCTAGACCTAGCTAAGTACGTATCTGCAAGAACATAAACTAGATTAGATATATTTTTCGCAAGAAGGTATTTGGTAAACTTGGGTGCAAGTTTCGTGGAGGGATAAATGTGTAATTGTACTTCTAGTAAAATTCGGACGATTTAACATATTTTATAACAGAATAATGAATTAGGTTGAAGAGTTCGCCAAAGGCATCATTGGCCTCTTGTGAGAACTGGACTGGGAAGACCTGAATTGTCTGCTAATTGTTATTAAATTACTTTTAATTAATTTAATTTCTGAAGTCTAGTTGACTGCTCTGTCTATCGCTGGGTCTAGAAACTTATTATTCGGCATGAGGAATCATGACTTAGGTAAGAAAGGGCCCACCTCCTCACCAATTTCCCTCCGCCACTCCTCTAAGCGAGGATCAACGGAGGTACGCAACACGTAACACCTACCAGTGAAGGTAGGGCGAGTCCCAAGGACTGAATTGACGCTACCTTGGACCGCAGACAAATTAAATTAAAGAAGTAAAGAATCAAAGTAGGAAGAGAGCTCCCACTTCCCCTCCAGCAAATGGGAGTGTAGAAAAGAAACGAAGACCTGAGTAGTCAGTTGGGGCGGTGGGGTTGGGGGGGGGAAGGGGGGGGGGGGGGGGGTTGGTGTGGCCAAGATAGTTGAACACCACGGACGTATTAGCGCCTATGTGACGCAGTAAGCTGTAAATAGTTAGTCAATTTGTAACGCGAATGAAGCCGCGGGGCATCCGCTTGTTATTAATACGGAACCATTTGCACCTAAGTCGAACTGCGACCTGTCCAGTCCAGGGATCCAACTGTTTGGTTGACTAGTCAAAGAGTACAGTCGGCAAGCCAAATGTTTGTGGCGAGCACGTGAACACACGAGAGTAATGTTCACGGGCGACTGGTTGCTGGCCGGGTCGGGCGCTGTGTTGGCTGTTTGTGAAATTGCAGCTTCTGCCCTCTACCAAATCAAATATTATACAGCCTATGCACTGTATCATATTCTGTTTTAAGTCTAAATTGAAGGCATATCTTTTAGATTTACAAAAATGTAACAGCCGGTATTATTTAATTCGAGATGTTTTTAATTCATAGCTTGCCTATCTATCTACACATTCACAGTTTCATCAGTTTATCTTAGTATATCATAGTTTAGTAATATATTTTTTATGGTATGATATTTATATATTTAAGGTTTTTTGTTTAAAATATTACGTATATGTGTATGAATGTATGTAACTGTATGAGTATTATTAATATAAGTAATAAATATATGTCCTACACTGCGTCCGCACCGTCCATGACCAGCCTCTCCGTGTTGACTGCACTAAATGTATATTTCATTCCAGATTAATAGTCCTATGAAAACAAACGCATTTGCGTCTCGAAAACAAAATACACAATAGATGGTGTTCCTAAGTGGACCGCAAAGTTTACTTGGTAATACAAACCTATTTTTGCTGCTGGTGACCCTTTCATGTATATGTTACCGAGACGTAAATAGCGTTGGTTTTCATAGGACTATTAATCTGGAATGAAATATATAAATCTTTCTGTCTGTCAAACTGTGTTGTATATGTGTGCCAAATAAATGTTTTTCTATTCTATTCTATTTGATTTGGTAGAGGACAGAAGCTGCAAATTACGTCCAATGCTGAATATAATCATTCACACCCAGACTTCTGCCAATCAAATTCAGCCACTTTCGATCCTTTGTTACCAGACTTCCTACCAGCAGTATCGTGGGGAAGTTTTGTTGTCCGTATTACCACTAACTACCGAATATCCTATTATACCTCCAGCGCTGGAGATCGGTCGTGGGCTTCGATTCCCACTAGGAACAGAAAACTTTGTACAACGTGTATAATCCTACTAATATTATAAATGTGAAAGTTTGGATATTTGGATGTTTGTTACTCAATCACGCTTCAACCACTAGACGGATCGTGATGAAACTTGGCAGACATATAGGTTAGGTCCTGGAATAAGACATGGGATAGTTTTTATCCCGAAAAACATCCCATTCCTACAGGAAATACATAATAATTTGTGATGTTAAGTTGTTGACGCGGACGAAGTCGCGGGTGTTGCTTGTTGTTTACTCCAGATTATTTAAAAGTTATAAATCTTTTTTTTCTCAGTGCCCCCTTTTCTCCACCTCAATGAAGGGTAAAAACCATTTTTAAGATATTTTTATATTTTCCCCACCGCATCTCGGAATATAACATCCATATTAACATAAATAAACATTTCGTCTAAATATAAATTACACTACCGAATTCCGAACCCAGCTCACAATGCAATCAGTAACTAATCCGAAAATTACCAAAAAAATCTATAATTGAACATTTATTCTCCAAACTTTTAATTCTTTCTCAAAACCATTGACGCCTCCGCGTTAAAATATTTTAAACTTTCTCTACCAAAGATTGCTTTAAACATTTTCCCTGTTAAATGTTTTTCTTTGTAGCCGCCTCTTGGTTTTCTTTAAATATCTTTGACCATTCTTCGTATACTTGGCGCGAGGTTCCGGCGGGTATTTTTGTTAAGTAAATATTAAAAGGAGGTTAATAAAGAATTCTTGCATAAGTGAAACACTTTACAATAATTG
Organism: Esperia sulphurella; assembly: GCA_947086405.1. Classification (NCBI taxonomy): domain Eukaryota; kingdom Metazoa; phylum Arthropoda; class Insecta; order Lepidoptera; family Oecophoridae; genus Esperia; species Esperia sulphurella. The sequence continues at coordinate 9,569,155 of OX352282.1, forward strand.
TATCATCATCATTAGCGTCCACTGCTGGACATAGACGTTTTCTTGAGCCATTTTGTAACAGGTATAGATCATACAGTTCACGATGACACATGCTTATACTTTTTACGAGGGGTGAGCGTTAATCCTAACCTATCCAAACGTATGTTAGAGTACGTATGGTGGTTCCCGGCTCAGAATAGTCCCAACCCCAATCTTCCTCAAGTCTACTAAAAGTTTTCTTCAGTAGCGGGCAGCAGCGTTGTCCTGTGTATATTAGGATCATTACTGCGATCACCAATCCGCCTGCCAAGCGTGGTAGTTATAGCAAATCCCCCAATGGACAGCCCACCAAAAGTGGCAGGTTGGGGAGGCTTGTGTGCAGCAGTGGACGTATTTCAGCTGACATATTGCCTTCGATCTATATCTTAGATACTTCAAGATTGTATTAATGTTTAGGTAAGTCGTTGTGTATTTTGCCGTGTGGTTTCCGGTAGAGTAGAATAGGACCACTCCAACTCTTCTCGTGGATGTAGTACAAAGCGACTAAGTGAATACATTATAAAACATCAATCACGCCTCCCCAACCCGTCTGGCCAGCGCGGGGAGTGTAGGCCAAACCCTCCGTCTGTCTCCGGCAGATGAGAGAGGGTTGTGCTCCTGCAGAGGAGACAAAAATAACCTAATGATGATGATATTGTGTGTTTCTAAATTCTAAGGATGATTATTTGTAATCCATTCTCTTTATCTCTCCAATTTTAATTAACTAAATAGAACTATTTCTAAAGCACTCTTAGTTGACTGTGAGTCGCCCTCCAGACGACTCCACTTAGCGTGACTAGTAGGTATATCGAGTTACAACATCAAAATGTATACATCAAGTAATATTTAGTTATAAAAACATTGTGGGATGTGCTAGAGAGGATGTTTACAGACTCATAATGATCGGATAGGATTTCAATCTTTGGAGTTTTAATATTAATGAGTTCATTATCATCATGTCAGCCTTTAGACGTCCACTGCTGGACATCGGCCTTCCCCAATGAACGCCATCACAGCCGCTTCCGGCTACCTTCTTCAGGTCGTCGGTCCACCTAGCGGCGGGGCGTCCCACCCTGCGCGTGCAGATCCGCGATCTCCACTCCAGAACTCGTCTGCCCCAGCGGCCGTCGGTTCTGCCACTTCAGCTTGCTAATCATTTCGGCTATGGCGGTCATCTTCGTTCTTCGTCGGATCTCCTCATTACGAATCATATCCTTCAAAGATACGCCGAGCATAGCCGCCCTATCCATAGCTCGCTGAGCGACTTGAAACTTGTGTATCAGGCCCACCGTCAGTGTCCACGTTTCTGCGCCGTAGGTCATGACAGGCAGGACGCACTTATCGCATTAATCGGTTGTAGGTTCATAATTATGATCTAGCCTTAAACATGAACCAACTTCGCTTACACGTCTATCTACCTCCTACCTCTGACGACCTCCGTGGCGGAACGGGTAGCTCTCGGACTGCCACGCCGGAGGTTGCCGGTTCGAATCCCACTAGGGGCAAATGTTCGTATGATGAATATGAATGTTTGTACCCAAGTCTTGGATGTTTATATATTTATTTAAGTATGTGTATCCGTTATCTAGTAACCATAGTAAAGGCTCTGCGTAGTTTGAGACTGGATAATTGGTGTTCATGTCTGACATATTTATTTATCTCTTCTCGCCACCTCGTCCATATCCAGCCACGTGGTCGTTTCACTTCCGTTGGGATAAACTCTGTGGTAATCCTGGCCCACACATCGACAGACAGACATAATTATGGCCGAACCTTTTTTTGTTCCTGATGGGGAAATACCTACTGCATACCTTGGGGTAGAGTAGGGACTTGCACCGATTGAAACCCCACGGTGGCCATCTCCGATGCACATCGAGGGACCTCGGGAGATCGCCGTGGACTTGCGTCTGGTGTCGCACGCAAACGGCGGCCGGCTTCGAGGGGAGCGGCACCCTCACTGTGTCTGCAGCAGTACGAGGTCACCCCTCCCCGAGATGCATCAGATGACCGGGTGCACAGAGCCCCTACTCTGTGCACCCGTGCAGCATTACGTATGCATCGAAGTTTACAGCATCCAATAATTGGTCACCTGCAATCCTCGTCAACAATGTACTATTGGATAAGTTTACTGTTCTACCTCTCCGACCATCTGTGACCGTCTCTCTTCATTGCAGTCGCCCCGTCGCACGTCACCATATCTGGCCCTTCAGAGGCGAAGGTCGGAGATCTAGTTCCCCTGAGCTGCACCACGGCCCCTTCCAATCCTGCTGCCGACATCAAGTGGCTGGTGCAGGGCAAGCACCACAAGGAAGCCAGCAACAGGACCGTCATATCTCCAGAAGGTAAGGATATTGAGTCTATTATTGGACTGTTTTGTGGACTATCTTAAAGATAGACCTACACATGTGCATGAGATTCGGCTTTATACTGAAGTGTTCACTATCTATCTTTCTGTATGATTATGCCGTACAGTAAGGCCAGTAAATCGTTAACTTGTTTTACCAGGGTTAAGACTTAGTAAGGTCAGTAATCGTTCACGGGGCAATGTATACGCTTCTACAACAAACTACCAGAGGAAATCTTACATATGACGGACAGAAAGTTTAAGATTCACATTAAAAAAAAAACTTTGTAAGAAAGCCTACTATAAAATAAACGATTATTTGAATGACAAAGATGCCTGGTACTAATGTTGATTCAGCTTCGTTTTATATAATTGTATGCAAACTTGATTTTAAAAGATGTGTTGCGGGAAGTCTGTTGCGCCGTTTCTTCTTCACAGCGCTAACACCTAGGAAGCGGGAGTCAATAAAAAAAAATGACGAGTACAAATGTACCAAGTGTACTCATATGCAATAAATGATTTTGACTGTGTGTGTGCAGGCGGGTGGGTGACGACGTCCAACGTGTCGGTCCCGGTGGCGGCGGGCCGGCGGGCCGTGGCGGCCGTGTGTCACGCGCTCAACGCGCAGCTCGCCGAGAACGTGCTCGCCACGCACACCATCAACGTGCTCTGTGAGTAGCGCGCCCTTTATATACCACCGCCCATTTTGGATCGCGTGCAGCAGTTCAAAAGGCCTTTATTTTATATTCTTCCCTAGCTCTTGCCCGCGACTTCGTCCGCGTAGGTTTCGATATCTACACACCTTCATTGGTTTTAACGATTGATTTGGTTTCCCGTAGGAAGCAGATGTTTTTTCGGGATAAAAAGAATCCTAAGTCCTATTCCAGAACCTGACATATATCTGTGCCAAGTTTCATCACGATCCGTCCAGTGGTTGAAGCGTGATTGAGTAGCAAACATCCAAATATCCAAACTTTCGCATTTTAAATATTAGTAGGATTGCACATAAAAAAATATATACAGGAAAAAAGTTTACAAAGTTGAACTTATCTCTATAAAAGATATCTTCCAGCCAACTCTCAGTGTGGGAGAAAATAAAAATATATTATCATCCCATTCCGTAGCTTAATTCTCATTTCATAATCAGTTCATCATCAGCCGAAACACGTCCACTGCTGGACACAAGTCTCTCCAGTAGAATGCCACTTTTGGTGGGCTGTCCATTGGGAGATTTGCCATAATCACCACGCTTGGCAGTCAGATTGGTGATCGCAGTAATGATCTTAATATACACAGGAGAACGCTGCTGATCGTCCCTGATGCAATCCCTTAGTCGCCTTGACGACACCCACGGGAAGATTGGGGGTGGCCCTATTCTAAGCCGGGAACTAGTTTTAAACTTAGTTCTTCAACAGATTTAATCGCCTACTAGTCTACAGGCCACCGAGTACCACACTTGTACAACGAGCTAATTTGTTTGTAAGCGTTTATAATCGAGCGGTCAACCCGCAACTGAGAACAAGTTTACGATATCCATCTCGTGTCTCAGTGGCGGGGCGTCCGCAGCCAAGCGGCCAAACGTCGCCCTGAAAAGGGCCGTCGTCCAACTAAGTCAGTCTAAACTGTCTCCATCGGCCGCTTTCAACATAGATATAACCAGGGGTCAACGATCTCTATGTACTACTAGATGGAGCGTTCCAAACAATCGCTCTGTTCCACGCAAGTAGCCACAAAAGAGTGTTTGTGTGTTTATTTATCTGTTTCTTTCACAGCTTGGCTGTTAAACTAATTGCCATACATTTTTGATTAGTACGCATAACATCATGTATATGAACATAGGCTCATGTTTACCTCTGGAACAATGGTTCCCTCGGGAAACAAAAACTTGCTCCACGCGGGCGCAGGCGCGGGCTTTTGCTAGTTCACAATGAAACTTGTGCAGTTACTACGCAGAACATTTAATTATTACTAAATATTGACGCTACGGGTAAATAGCGTCAATATTTAGTAAATAATTAAATGTTCTGCGTAGTAACTGCACAAGTTTCAGAATGAATGTGAACGAGTTGCGGCTCCCGGAGCCGCAGTTGCGTGGAACAGATTATCTAATGATTTATTATTAAATATTGACGCTACGGGTAAATAATGTCATTCAAGTGGCTACTTGCGTGGAACAGAGCGATTGTTTGGAACGCTCCATTTAGTAGTACATAGAGATCGTTGTTATAGATTATTAAATGAGCGATGTCGAATGTCCAAATTATTGTAAGAGTTTATACATGTATGAATATATTACATTTCGTCGCAAGTCATAATTACGCTACCTAACTCCGATCCTGTACATAACCGTGCGAGTGTCTTCATCGGTGCTATGATTTCGGGGCACGTACCCAACTTGGAGTTACGAAGATTGTGTTCAGTAGAGTTGATAAGTCCCACCGCGAAACTTTGCGAGCGGTACACACTTAGCTCGGTATGAAGGTACACTATTTTAATTTGAATTATAGAGAGATAGAGAGTGCGCCAGCCGTGTGATTCCCGGCTTAGAACAGGGCCACCCCAACTTTCGCGTGGGTGTCAAAATCAAAATATTTATTTTCAAAATTGGAACACATTCTTCTCTTTTTGACGTCAAATTCTGCCTAAAACTACTCCACTTCCACCTGTATAACCGAGGGGAAGAAGTGGCAACAAACCCAACGGCACAGGGCCCTTCCTTTGATTTATCTTATTCATTACAATCATTAAGTCTACCTATGCTGAGCGATCAAGCACTCCATGGACTTTTTACATTTAGGTAGTCGTCAAGGCGACTAAGGGATTGCACCAGGGACGATCAGCAGCGTTCTCCTGTGTATATTAAGATCATTACTGCGTTCACCAGTCCACCGGCAAAGGGTGGTTATTATGTCAAATCCTCCAATGGATAGCCCACCAAAGAATGACGGTTCTATTGGGGTGGCTTGTGTTCAGCAGTGGACGTATTTCGGCTGATGATCAATCTGCAACTATCGTTGTGGTACTGATAAAAGCTGGAATCTTCGAAAGTATTCGAGAAATCATAAAGAAGTCTTAACTTACGCTTTAGTACTTTTTTCTGGAAGCTTGCATCAACTACTTCACTTTTGACTTAAAAATTAGTGATTGGTGATCGTAGTAATTATTTTAATTATACACAGGAGTACGCTGCTGCTCATTCCTAGTGCAATCCCTTAGTCGCCTTAACGACACCTAAGGGAAGATTCGTGGTAGCCCTATTCTAAGCCGGGAACCACACGGCGAGTTGTAGATTACTGGCTCCAAATAAGTTAAACCAACGTCATATGAGTTGGTATTTACCAGTGAAAAGATTTCTAACCCTTTTGACATTTTGCACGAGTTTCCTCTCGTGCGGGCCAAATCGACCCGCGCCTGCATTTGAAGGGTTAATCGAAATCGTAGCTTGAAAAATGCCCATAACATAAGAAGTGTGCTTGGGTTTTAACGAATTCTTTGTACAAAGAAACCGGAAATTCTGTTCTTTGTCCGTTTATTTCCCGCAGTAAATATTCAGAATTTGTATAAAAACAAGCTTTAAAATTCCAAAATTACAACAAAAAAAATTTGGTATCTATACTACAAACAAACAATTCTGTCATATTGCTGAAATGTGTACGCTGATTGGTCCGATCATGGTCGCAGCATGACGTGATTGGTCGCAACGGATATGGCATTGTACGCGGTTTATGCGCGAGATCTTGTATGAGTTAAATAAATAAATATCTCAGACATTCACACCAATTATCCAGTCCCAAACTAGGCAGAGCCTGTGCTATGGTTACTAGATAACGGATACACATACTTAAATAAATATACAAACATCCAAGACTTGGGCACAAACATTCATATTCAATAAACGAACATTTGCCCCTAGCGGGATTCGAACCTGCAACCTCCGGCGTGAACTACCCCGTTCCGCCACGGAGGTCGTCAAGACAGTTGCCAAAAATATATTCATTCCTTGAAGTGTCTGAAGCTTATTACCACATCTGAAGAGACGTCACCTGTAAGGAATGATGTTGTTTCTTTTATTTTAATTTGCTTCTAACCTCCCTCGAAAGTAATAAAAATAAACATGGCATTTTAATCTTTAGCATGTAATTACTTTGTGTCGCCGCGGACGCAATTATCGCGAAATTAATTAAGTTAACAGGCGTAATTGCATTTATCCCAGTTTCTGTGTTTTTAAGCACCTTTTTACCAAATTACGTGAGCTGCAGAAGCTCTTAATGAAAATTGAGGATTATATATAGTTCGTTCACTTCACAGGATTCCTGTTTTTTTTAAATTGAAATTAGTCTTTTTGTATATTTTTGGGAAAGTTTTACAGACTGTTATTAAGGGCAGCCCAAAATTACTAACAATCTATACTAATAATTATAAAGAGGTAAAGTTTGTGAGGTTGTAGCGGGTAATCTCGGGATCTACTGAACCGATTTTGAAAATTATTTTACCTATAGAAAGCCATGTTACTTGTGAGTGTCATAGGCTATATATTAACCCGAAATATGTAAAGACTTTTTTGTGGTAGAGGGAGAATGTTTTCTGCGCAACGAAGTGGGCACGGGGAAGTGGGTTTGATTCCCACCAGTATTTTTGTTCTGTTATATTTGTGTATATCTTGTCTAATTCTCCTCAATAAGGCTGTGGTCTGCAGTGAGAAGAATAAAAGGAGGTGCATGAAAAGGTTGATGAATGTGAGTGAGGCTAGTGAGGTGTGTCAGGATCGCGCAAAGTGGCGATCCATCATCTCTGCCTACCCCTCTGGGACCAAGGCGTGAGCATTATGTATGTATGTATGTTGTGTATTTCCCGTAGTACACGAGATAACCCTAATTTGGGATTAGACAAGTGTATGTCCACTGCTGAACACAAGCCTCCCCAGTTGAATGCTACTTTTGGTTTGATGGCCCTATACTAAGCCGGGAACCCTCCACCTCCCATGGCCTTTCGACATCTAGGTCCCACGGGCCGAATCACGGGGGAGGTGCCCGGTACTTGCTCAGGTGCTCTTTGTCGGAGCACCCGGCTTGATCCCCCTCATCATCAGGTCATTTTTGTCTCCACTGCCGGAGCACAACCCTCTCTCATCTGCCGGAGACAGACGGAGGATTTGGCCTACACTCCCCGCGCTGGCCAGACGGGTTGGGGAGGCCTGATTGATGTTTTATAATGTATTCCCTCAGTCGCCTTGTACGACATCCACGGGAAGAGTTGGAGTGGTCCTATTCTACTCTACCGGAAACCACACGGCCACACTGATCCCCCTACAAATAAGTAATTCTGTGCTTGGTCCTCTATACGACAACTCTCCCCACTCAGGGGCGCGACATCACGATGACGGCCTCGTCGTCGGCCTGCTCAGTCAGTCTATCGCGTCAACACAGTCGGATAGATACATTTAGACATGTATTTATTTAAAATATTGAAACATTACAGATTATTATTCCATTGCGTTACAATAATTTTTATGCTATAGACGAAACAGGCGTTCCTCTCTCTGGCGTTCCCTTACATTCCGTCATCAGCCGTCCTATGCCGTCCACGAACACGTCATATCTCTCAAATTTTTTTATCTAAGCCGGGAACCATACAGCTTTTCCGATAGTACGGATAGTAAATAAAAACTCATCCCAAATTAAAGTTTATTTAACAAAAAGTGCGAACTACCGGCGCCGGCGCTCAGGCCGGGAATTATCATATTTACGAAGCAACCCGGTCAACATGGCCGGCGATCGGGGTTCCGCGTCACGATAGGTAAATGTTTTAATATTAATCACAATAAGACTTAACACAATGATAATAAATAAATGACATGCAATAAATAAATGAAATGAAATGAAAATATCTCAGACATTCACACCAATTATCCAGTCCCAAGCTAGGCAGAGCCTGTGGTATGGTTACTGGATAACGGACACACATACTTAAATAAGTATATAAACATCCAATACTTGGGTACAAACATTCATATTCATCATACGAACATTTGCCCCTAGCGGGAAATACTCGTATGACTATAATAATAAATATTTCATATGTAGAAATCCTGGCCTGATCCACAAGTTTCAAGTCGCTCAGCGAGCTATGGAGAGGGCTATGCTCGGGGTTTGTTTGAAGGATTCGTAATGAGGAGATCCGACGAAGAACGAAGGTGACCGACATAGCCGAAAGGATTAGCAAGCTGAAGTGGCAGAACCGACGGCCGCTGGGGCAGACGAGTTCTGGAGTGGAGACCGCGGATCGGCACGCGCAGGGTGGGACGCCCCGCCGCCAGGTGGACCGACGACCTGAAGAAGGTGGCCGGTAGCGGCTGGATGCGGAGATCGGAGGACCTGGTGTGGTGGCGTTCATTGGGGAAGGCCTATGTCCAGCAGTGGACTTCTTGGGGCTGACATGATGATGATAATACCTGTTAGGATTTTCTGTATAACAGAAATTGGACAAGTATTGGACAATTTACAAATATATCATCCAGACCGGGACCAACTTGTGCAAAATGGTCTGTCCCCAGTATGAATCGAACCCACGACCTCTGGCGCCCAAGTCCAGTGATCAAGCCATTAATTGGCCGAGCGGTGGGACTCGCCGATGGTGCAGAGGTGGATGCAACTACATGCCAGCTTAGCACTATTCCGAAAATGATTTGTGTTTATTTGTTTTGTTTTATTTTAATTTTAATTTTAACCCAAATTTTATTCTAATACAATTTTATTATTCTTTTATTGATATTATTCTTTTTGTACAACAAATATGACATTATATTGAAATAAATGATTTGATTTGATTTGATTAAGCCAGCGAGGCGGTCAGAAGCCAGAAGAGAACAGAACGAGAGAGTTTCCTTCATGTTTTACGTTTGTACTAAAATAGTTATGTGCTAAAAGCTTAACTGTCATTGTCAGTCTAGCCTCGGAAAATACAAGTAATATGCGTGTGTCATCCATCACCAGGTATATCAAATGCGTTGCGTTGACACAGATGCGTTGGTCCCCCCCCCCCCCCCCATGAAAACTACCACCTAAATAAACACGTCATTTTAATTGTGTTCACGGAACCCTTCGCACCTCAGCCCAGTTCCCAGCCTACTATTTTTTCCGTCAGCCTAACGCGATAAACCCGTGCTCGGCTTAAGCTGCTTTTAAGTACGTCCTCGTACTGCCCTCCCTCTCTCTCCCATACCAGCTCTATATCTATCTCTCTCCGTGTCACGTCCGCCTTAGTGTTGATTATTTCGCTTAGATTTTATCAAGGAAAGCAATTTTAGGGTCATTTCGTCTTGTAATCGCAATTTTAAGCGATCCTGCATTGTTCTAACGCAAAGACAGTCGGTGTGGGGGGAATTAACAGCATTATATATATGTGGGATGTGGGAGCGGATGAGTGTAATGGAACGTAAGGTGTGTGAGTGAGAGGAAGGCGAGAGAGAGAGGGAGGACGAAGGGGGATGATCGAAAGGAAGATAGAAGTGCGCGGATTTTGTGAAAACGTTAATTGAAGTTTTAAATAAAGTAGTGTTTGAATTAACTTTGGTTTTCGTTCCCACAATTTTGGGGGCTCGTCCGGGATAGGATTCAGTGAAACGACGTGGAATCCAAGTGGTTAGCAGGCTTTTTAAAGGATTGTTTTTTATAAGCTACCCTGTTTTGACAGTGTTGACGAAAAAATATTCTCACAATTTATCCGTACGACGACGGATTACGACGGATTGTGAGAATCACGACGTTCGTTCAACATGTCGAGCAAGAAGGAGCGACGAAATAGCCGACAAGCTGATTACGACGAGGAACCTGCGACCAGTACGATGTACGGAGGTGGGAACATGCTGCAGATGACGGCGGAGCTCGTGCCCAGCTTCAGCGGCCAGGATAATACTTATCCTGTCGCGAGGTGGATAGAGGACGTGGAGGATAACGCAGAGATATTTGGCTGGTCACCGTTACAGCAGCTTCTGGTGGCAAGACGGTCACTGACAGGAACTGCCGAGCTGTGGCTGAAAGCTGAGCGGCCGTATAGGAGTTGGAAAGATTTAAAAACTGCTTTATCCAAAGAATTTCCTGACACAGTGGATAGTAAAACCATCCATGAGTTGATGAGTAGCAGGAAGAAGCTACGAAGTGAGAGCTGCATCAACTATATGCTGGTAATGAAGGAGATGGGAAAGCGTGGGAAGATGCCTGACTACGTGGCCATAAAATATATCGTGGAAGGTATTGTGGATTATGAAGCGAATAAAATTATGCTTTACGGTGTAACCACGTACAGCGAGCTGAAAGAAAAACTAAAGATCTACGAGACTGTGAAAGAAAATATGCAGATGCAGAGTAGTGAGTTTGCTCATCGCAGGAGAGACAAAGCGCAGAGTAGCAACGTGCACACGAATCAGATTGAAGCTAGCAGAAAAAATTATAAGAAATGCTATGGCTGTGGAGAAAGTTCACATATTGCATCGGCATGTCCACATAAGCAGAAAGGTCTGAAATGTTTTTCATGCAACTCATTCGGTCACGTGTCTGCAGAATGCAGTAATGACAGCGGCAATAAGAATGCCGGATATCCGCCGAGCGGCGAAAATCGGCGTGAAGTTAGCATCGGCGATAGTGCGCAAGCGAAGTCTCAATGGCGCCACGGTAGGATGAATCGGAACGCAAGGCAAGCGATGTGCGTCACAGCTGAGCGGGACAGCACTAGTGAAGATGACATGGCGGCGTGCGAATGCGACGAAAGCGCAACGGCTGGTTGTCATTTGTCAAACGAATGTCAAAACAACGAAGAGGTTATGATGATGAGTGTAGTCAAAAAAAACGCCGGTAAAAATAATTTCAAGCCGATGAAATGTGTAAAAGTGTATGGCAAAAGTGTTACTGCGTTGATAGACTCTGGGAGTAGTGCGAATTTAATATCGTCCGACTGTTATAAGTCTTTAGGTTCGCCGGACTGTGAGGAATGTCGTGAAGTTTTTTCTGGACTTGGGTCGACTAAAGTTCAGTCAAGAGGAAGGTTAGTAGCGAACGTGTGCATTGACGGCCAATGCTATAAGAACATTAGATTTCATATTGTACCTAGCGATGTTATGCCTTATTGTATGATAATTGGTCAAAATTTTTTACAAAATGCTGTCATGGTGATGGATAGCAACAAGGTTTTACTACTGCCTTCTAATGAGGCATGGTTTCGTAATTTAACTTGTTTTATATCTGAGGAAATTGTAGGTATTGAAGTGGACCCACATATGCAACAACAAGTTAGACAAATGGTTGAGCTATACAAACCAGATAAGACGTTGGAGGCGCCGATCCAATTGCGAATTACACTGAAGGATGACATACCTGTGAGTCAGCGACCACGAAGACTGGCGGTTAAAGAGCAGCATGAGGTAGACAGACAGATTAAACAATGGCTTGATGATGATATTATTCGGGTAAGCTTTTCAGAGTATGCAAGCCCGCTTGTGTTGGTTAGGAAAAAAGATGGCAGCATAAGGGTCTGTGTAGATTACAGAGCGATTAACAAGAAGATGGTGAAGGATGAATACCCTTTACCTATCATTGAAGATCACATAGACAAGTTGACACATGCGAAGGTATTTAGTGCACTGGATTTAAAAAATGGATTCTTTCATTTACGCGTACAGGAAGACTCAATTCAGTACACAGCTTTTGTCACTACGACTGGACAATATGAATTTCTAAGGGCTCCATTTGGTTTAGCTATATGTCCAAAGGTCTTTACCAGATTTATAACAATAATCTTCAGGGATTTAATTGCTAAAGGTATTATTGTGATTTTTATCGATGATCTATTGATTCCAGCTCAAAATGAGAAAGAGGCCATGGAGCGACTATCCGAAGTACTCAAGGTAGCTTCACAGTATGGTTTGGAGATCAACTGGAAGAAAAGTCAGCTGATGGTTAAGAAAGTAGAGTACCTAGGTCATGTGATTGAAAATGGTCAGGTGAAGCCCTCACCAGGTAAGACGGATGCTGTAGTCAGATTCCCAGAACCAAAGACGTTAAAGCAGTTGCACAGTTTTATTGGCCTGAGTTCATACTTCAGAAAGTTCATTCCAAATTTCGCTTTAATTGCCAAACCGCTAACAGATTTACTAAAGAAGAATTGTAACTTTAAATTTAACGAGGAACAGATAGTTGCTTTCAATACTTTAAAGGGCAAACTAGCTTCTGATCCAGTCTTGAAGATTTTTGATTCAAAGTTACCAACAGAGCTGCACACAGATGCATCCAGCAGTGCGTACTCTGCTATTTTGTTGCAACATAGCCCTGATGATGGTGAGTTGCATCCCGTGCACTACATGAGTCGCAAGACCAGTGAGTCAGAGAGTAAATACACTAGTTATGAACTGGAGGCTCTGGCTATAATTGAAGGTGTGAAAAAGTTCAGACATTATCTGTTTGGTATCCAGTTTAAAATAGTAACTGATTGTAAAGCTTTTCAGATGACGTTAAACAAGAAAGATTTAGCAATGTCGACAAGAGTTGCAAGATGGATCCTATTGCTACAGGATTATGATTTTACAATCGAACATCGGGAGGGCAGTAAAATGAAGCATATAGACGCCCTCAGTAGAAACCCCCCATTTGTGGGAGTAATCTTTTCAGATTTACATGACGCAATAAAGCATGCTCAAGAAAATGATGGAGGTGTTAAAGCAATTATGGAAATTTTGAAAGTTAAACCGTATGATGACTATTCATTAGAAGATGGGTTGCTATTCAAAGGTAGGGAAAGATGGTTGGTTATACCAAAAAGTATGGAAATCGAAATCATAAGAAGAGCACATGACAATGGTCATTTCTCTAAGAAAAAGACGATTGAACTGATCAGCAAAGATTATTATATAGAAGGGCTGGGAAAGAAAGTCAATGATTTCATACTTACATGCATTCCATGTCTATTGGCCAGCAGGAAGGAAGGGAAACATGAGGGATTTTTAAATCCAATCGAAAAAGAAGAAATACCACTGCATACTCTTCATTTGGATCACATTGGGCCAATGACAGAAACAAAGAAACAATATAATTACATTCTCACAATAGTAGATGCATTTACGAAGTTTACCTGGATCTTTCCTACGAAGAGCACAACCAGCAAGGAGACTATTGACAAATTAAAAATACATCAGCAACATTTTGGAAATCCTTCAAGGATTATAACTGATCGTGGTGTTGCCTTCACATCGGGAGATTTTGAGGAGTACTGTAAAGAAGAGAGCATACAACATGTCAAAATTACAACAGGTGTTCCAAGAGGAAATGGACAGGTTGAAAGGGTGCATAGGACGATAATATCTGTTCTAGCAAAATTATGTATAGAGAACCCTACTTTGTGGTACAGACATGTGAGTCGCCTGCAAAGATCCTTAAACAGTACATTCCAAAGAAGCATTAGTACCTCTCCTTGTGAACTGCTGATAGGCACAAAGTTGAAGATGAAGGAGGACATCGAAATTTATGATTTGTTACAGCAGGAGAATAGAGTTAACTATGTGAACAATAGAGAAGAATTGAGGATTAGAGCAAAACAACAGATAGTGAAGGTGCAGGAAGAGAACCGGCGGAATTACAACAGGAAAAGGAGAGAGAGTGACAAGTACAACGAGGGAGACATTGTGGCCATAAAGCGGACACAGTTTGGAGTTGGAATGAAGCTGAAGGCCAAGTACCTCGGCCCATACAAAGTCACATGTGTTAAGGGAAGGGATAGGTATGAGGTGGCTAAGCTCGACAGCTTGAAAGAAGGACCTAGAAAAACTTCAACCTCTGCTGACAATATGAAGCGATGGCCACTTGGTGTAGTCAATGATGACTAAAGAAACTAGCAAGTTGTTGTATATCTGTGTTCATTCTATTTACACATTCCTCTACTTAGTAAATTGTACCAGATTGTAATAGTCTGTAAGTAGGCTAAGATACTGATAATTTGTTGTTAAATGAGATTTCCTAAAAATGTTCATAGTAAGTTCTTTAAAAGTGTGTTAGATTAAGTCTGAGGACAGACTGATTGCAGGACGGCCGAATGTGGGATGTGGGAGCGGATGAGTGTAATGGAACGTAAGGTGTGTGAGTGAGAGGAAGGCGAGAGAGAGAGGGAGGACGAAGGGGGATGATCGAAAGGAAGATAGAAGTGCGCGGATTTTGTGAAAACGTTAATTGAAGTTTTAAATAAAGTAGTGTTTGAATTAACTTTGGTTTTCGTTCCCACATATATATCACTCGCTGGGGAGACCTAAAGGTTAATATAAATATTTTATACTAACAATAAAATGACAGATAATGTTTTTTAATGATAATAAACAACTATCTCTATGTACTACTAGATGGAGCGTTCCAAACAATCGCTCTGTTCCACACAAGTAGCCACAACGTCAATATTTAGTTATAATTAAATGATCTGAGGAACTGCACAAGTTTCATTGAGTTGTGGCTACTTGCGTGGAACAGAGCGATTGTTTGGAACGCTCCATCTAGTAGTACATAGAGATCGTTGATAGTAAATACCTTTGTGCAACCTTTAAAAGCTAGGGATGTAATGAAATAATTTGTAATCACGGAAATACTGTATTAAAAATATGGCTCAGTGTTCTCCTATGTATATTGAGATTATTACTGCAATCATCAATCCGCCAGCCAAGCGGGGTGACTATGGCAAATCCCCTAATGTACAGCTCACCGAATATGGCATTCTATTGGGGAGGCTTGTGTTCAGCACTGGACGTATTTCGGGTGATGTTGATGATGTCTACTGTTGTCGACCATCTCGTCTGCTTGATGCCTCAAGGTTCAGTCGTTGGACTCCAGCGCTAGAGGTCGGTCGTGGGCTTCGATTCCCACTAGGAACAGACAACTTTGTACAACTTGTATAATCCTACTAATATTATAAATGTGAAATTTTGGATATTTGGATGTTTCGATATTTGTTACTCAATTACTCTTCAACCACTGGACGGATCGTGATGAAACCTGGCACACATATAGATTAGGTCGTGGAATAGGACATAGGATAGTTTATATCCCGAAAAAACATCCCATTCCTACGGGGAATACATAATTTTGTGATGTTGCGGGCAACAGCTAGTAATAAATACTTTCGTGGTCTGTCTATTGGGGGATTTGTTACACTCGCTATGCTTGGCAGGTGGATTGGTGATCACAGTATTCCCTGGTACCTAGGTCAAGTGCAATCCCTTAGTCGCCTTGACGATACCCACAGGAAGTTTGGCGGTGACTTGCGTCTACAATATCAGAAAGATGGACGTTGATCTAAAATAAGGAAGAACAAGGAAGAATTGTCGTTGTAGCCTTCCCCAAATACTTCGCTCAATAGGCTACAAGCCGGCCATAGCCCAACTCAAAGGGCTATAGAATTAAGACGGCGTGGGCACCCTTTGAGCGAGCGTATGCTTTAACCAACATTTTAGCATACTGCCGCTCGCAAACTTGTTATCTCACATGCATTAATCATGTTCCTGAGACTCGGTCTAAGTGATGAACTCTGAGCCTCCTCCGTGTAAGCATTTCGGATATTCATATTCATATTATTTATTGGTACTAATCGTACATTGTCAAAAACATTACAATCAATGGATATACAAAACACATAGTTAAGCTACCAACATAACAAAAAAATATAGTAAATAAAATTCATACATTCACAATTATTTCATTAGCATATAAGATGTCAAAGAGCTATTGAATTTCATGTTAAAGTCAAATGTCATAATAAATTTAATGAGGATAATATACATCGCACACATGCAACCGACTCGCACTTTTTATATTGTACCCTTATTTTTGAAGGTTTTGAAGGTTAAGCAATGTATACAGATAGATGGCTTGGCACGTAATATGACTGTTAAATGTTAGTTTGTAAGTCGTCGCGGTGCACAGACAAACCAAGTCTGGTTTTTGTTGCACCGGAAATATGTTATTTCTGCTTTTATTGGTTAATAAATATATAAAATAAATAAAAACTAAATAGTCTAATTTGTACTCTATATACCAGGGATTCCCAAAGTGGTGGATACCGACTCCTCAGGGTCGAAATCGGTTTCCCAACGGTCGACATAAACGAAAACTGATTTTGACGTCTAGAAATGGACCCCCTATTAATTAACGCGAGTTCTTATTTGAAACTTTCAAGATACTGTATAAGTGTGTTACGTGTACCAACTTGTTATAAGAATGACTAATATTTTAGTAGGAAGTATCATTGTTGTACTTTTAAAAAACTCATCAAGTCGAGGAAAAAAACTAGAGATAGGTTTTTTAAAGTAATTTGGTCCAAAGCAATTTGGGGTCTGAGGTATCAGTTCATCTTGGAAAAGGGGTCTCTTGCCCAAATTAGTTTGGGAATCTCTGCTCTATACTGAGTCATGCTAGCACATACTGTAGTTAGAAGCCAAATCCTTAGCAGAATATGGCAGAATTAGGGAATACAAAATGCCTTATTTTAAATGCTTAGTATGTCCCCTGATGACAGTACTGATAAAAATAGGACGAAGTGAAAAAGTAATCCAGATATAGTAACAACTGATTCTTGACCTCGTATGCAAACAATACTTTCTCACTTTCTCGGCGCGCTTATCTTCGTTGCTTCCGCTTCCGCTTATGCCCTAATCTCTCACGTCTAAGGTGCCTATGCCTGGATGACATGGCGAATAACACCATACGGGATCAGAATAAACGATGTTTTAGACATCGTCGGTCGTGATATGTTTAAAACGGTATTAACGACAACGCCTGATGTAAGCAGGTTTTTAACATGTAGTTAATTAATATAACAAGTTGTTTTCATCATCAGAAATACAGCCAACAAACACCACAGCTTATGATTGTTCCATAGAGCAATAATAATAATAATAATAATAAATATCTCAGACATTCACACCAATTATCCAGTCCCAAACTAGGCAGAGCCTGTGCTATGGTTACTAGATAACGGATACACATACTTAAATAAATATATAAACATCCAATACTTGGGTACAAACATTCATATTCATCATACGAACATTTGCCCATGCAATGCTCGAGAGTAATGACTTAGGGGGGAGATTCTGGTAGTCGGTTGTCCACTCCTGAACTAGCTGGTCCCAACGGTCAAAGGATCTGTGCCACACATGTGTAACAAATGAGTAACAAACATCCAAACATCAAAATATCCAATCTTACGCATTTATAATATCAGTAGGATTGTGGTTGCCGTGTGGTTTCCGGTAGAGTAGAATAGGACCACTCCAACTCTTCCCGTGGATGTCGTACAAGGCGACTAAGGGAATACATTATAAAACATCAATCAGGCCTCCCTAAACCGTCTGGCCAGCGAGGGGAGTGTAGGCCAAATCCTCCGTCTGTCTCCGGCAGATGAGAGAGGGTTGTGCTCCTGCAGTGGAGACAAAAATAACTTGATGATGATGATGATGATGTGGTTCCTAAGGGTTAAAATCTCTGCTCCCTTTTCACCATGTTAAATGGTCAAGCGTTTTGGACAATTCACACAATATCTTTATAAATTGTAGCCTATATGTTATTCTGATGTATAAGCTATATTATTGTAAAGTTTCATTAAAATCCATTAAGTAGTTTTTACGTGAAAGAGTAACAAACATCCATCGATACTTACAAACTTTCGCGTTTATAATATTAGTAGGATAAGTGTTATTATAAACTATTATTTTGTGGTTCTGATACATTTTTATTTTCTGTGAATATCCTTCAGAGAATCGCCGAGCATAGTATCCTTGGTTACCTGAGAGTATTTTAATTACGCTGGCAACTTGAGGGGAATTTGCAGGAATGGCCCTGCCTGCGAATACATCCTGCTTTTGATATGCCTACGTCACAAACGCAAGCCCATTTCGCAGACTACTCTAAAGCATCCCAAACATGCCAAAATTCCATCTGTATTAAACTTAGTTGAAAGGCACAACAAACACGAAATTCGGCCAGGCTCAAGGGCTGCCACACCATAATAGTTTGAGCAATTAATGCGCGCCGCGTCCACCGACTCATTACTTTAATGAGCGGGACGTGCTGGACCGAGCCAGCCCTACAAGTAAGGCTTTGCACACACTCGGGGAATAGCACTCGCAGTTTAAACTCGAGCACTTCTATCGTTAATTAATTGATTGGTCCCACATGTACATGGAGAGACGTGGGTTTGATTCCCGCTGGGAGGAAACAGCTTTATATAACTTGGTCCATATCTGTGTAGTGTATTGCAATTGTCCTGTCTGATACAGGAGGTTCATCATTAAGTACATCAGCCCCACCCGGTCCTCCGCCCTCTGCTTCCAGCCGCTTCCGGCTACCTTCATCTACACTTCAAAGTCAAAATCATTTATTGCATATGAGTACACTTGGTACATTTATACACGTCATTTTTTTATCGACAACCGCTTCCTAGGTGTTAGCGCTGTGAAGAAGAAACGGCGCAACAAACTTTACGCAACACATCTTTTAAAAATCAAGTTAGTATTATAAAGAGGAAAGATTCGTATGTTTGTAACGAATAAACTCAAAAACTACTGGCCTGATTTCAAAAATTCTTTTACCACTGGAATGCTACATTATCCCTGAGTAACATAGGCTATATTTATTACTTTAAAAATTAGGGATCCCCACTAAAACTTCAATAATGTAAAAAAATTTGCCATAAAATGTCTTTCGTCGCATGCGCTGCGGAAACTTGATGATAGAACCTTCGCGGGTCTGTACATTGAAAATATTTGCAAGAGCGGGAGGGGGAAGGGGGACGGGAATTAACGCTTAATAAGTTTCAATTTTATTTAATTCTATAGTCATTAATAATACAGTAATACACATTGGTTGCCGTGTGGTTCCCGGCTTAGACTAGGGCCACCCCGAATCTTCCCATGACAGTCATGGCGACTAAGGGACTGCCGTGTGGTTTCCGGTAGAGTAGAATAGGACCACTCCAACTCTTCCCGTGGATGTCGTACAAAGCGACTGAGGTAATACATTATAAAACATCAATCAGGCCTCCCCAACCCGTCTGGCCAGCGTGGGGATTGTAGGCCAAATCCTCCGTCTGTCTCCGGCAGATATACTATGGAGATCTCGTTGCGAACCGTCACAATTTCACCGGCACTACTATACGAAGTAGCCTTCTGCTACTCCGTCACAGCTCACTGCGTCACATAGGCGCCAAAACGTCCGTGGTGTTCAACTAGGTGGCCAGGCGTATCTTGGCCACACCAAACCCCCCCAACCCCCCAACCTGACCACTCTGGTCATCGTTTCATTGCTACACTCCCATTTGCTAGAGCGGAAGTGGGAACTCTCTTCCTACTTTGACTCTTTACTTCTTTAATTAAATTTGTCTGGGGCCCAAGTTAGCGTAAATTCATGACCTGGGACTTGCCCTACCTTCACTGGTAGGTGTGCAGTTACCTCCGTTGATCCTCGCTTAGAGGAGTTGCGGGGGGAGAATGGTGAGGAGGCGGGAATGTCTCCGGCAGATGAGAGAGGGTTGTGCTCCTGCAGTGGAGACTAAAATAACCTGATGATGATGATACATTGGTCAAAGTGCCTGTCATATTGTAGACACGCCTTAATCATGTCGGTTGAGCATTCTGTAGGGTGACCTGGTGCGAGACACAAATGGCTGACTTATGTATATTCAGCAGCGGAGATACCACAACACCCTTTTTTTAAAAGCCGAATCGATCTCTAGTGCCCCGATACGAAATTTTTTTATTTTTTTTATTTATTTACCATTAATAGGAAAATACATTTCATGCCTTACATAACTTACTGTCTTACGTGAGTTACACACATAATAAACCTCTTGGGTTTGTCCTATGTCCTATGTGCTCGGTCACAGCTGGGCTGATGTTTCGGAGGTTGCGGGTTCGAATCCCGCTAGGGGCAAGTGTTCGTATGATGAATATGAATGTTTGTACCCAAGTCTTGGATGTTTATATATTTATTTAAGTATGTGTATCCGTTATCTAGTAACCATAGCACAGGCTCTGCCTAGTTTGGGACTGGATAATTGGTGTGAATGTCTGACACATTTATTATTATTATTATTATACTGAAACTATGGTGGTCTACTAAGTGGTATTTCATCTTGTCTGCTGTATGTTAGCTGTAGTGCTATTCTGTAAAATACAAACTCACGTGCGAGTCTCACTCAAGTGATTTTACTCACTTCAAAACCTAATCCATTGGCATTCTGTAAACATTCTAAAGCACTGTTGAAGTGAAGTGAGTTCTTTGTTCACTTCACGTCGATAGTGCTCTGGAATGTTTAAAGAATTACCAATGCATTAGGTTTCAAAGTGAGTGAAGACACTTGAGTGAGACTCGCACGTGAGTTTAGCACTACTGATCATTTGTGTATAGATTATTTGGAACCAAACAGTTACAAGTCAAGTTAACAAGTTGATTCGTTCAAGGGAACAAGATTTGGTATGCTCGCGTGGAGTTGACTTGTTTATTGTTAACAAGATCGTGTTCAAATCAACTATCGTTTTTTGTTCAATGTAGATTCTATATTTCGTACAACAAAACAACTTACAACAGTTGCTAAAACAAAAGGATTTGGGGTTTAAAAATTTTTTCTTTACTCTTTAAGGAAGGTATCTAATATTCCAGTCGTCAAAGAAGGTAGAGAAATGTGTGTGATTGAAAATATGGGCATGCCCCATGAGTTCCGCCAATTCTTGACTCCCAAAAACTCAGCATCAGGTTATTTTTGTCTCCACTGCAGGAGCACAACCCTCTCTCATCTGCCGGAGACAGACGGAGGATTTGGCCTACACTCCCCGCGCTGGCCAGATGGGTTGGGGAGGCCTGATTGATGTTTTATAATGTATTCCCTTAGTCGCCTTGCACGACATCCACGGGAAGAGTTGGAGTGGTCCTATTCTACTCTACCGGAAGCCACACGGCTTGCAAAAACTTGAAAGTAATTTTTTCCTGGGTTATAATATAGAAAATTAAGTTTGCATTATTTTTACTGTTTCGAGTGATTCCAATAAACTACAATATATTGGTAATAATATAATAAATACAAAGATAACAATTGAACTGAAATACGTAAATCGCTACCTAATTTTTTTTTTTAAATCGGGAGCTCCGGGATAGGTACTTTAAAAACAGCATGTCCGTACTATGACAGCATGTTGCAAGTACCAAAAACAGCCCTACCTACTCCGATCACTGGTAATTAGATGCGTACATCCATATTGTTTGCTTCCCCCTCGCACGCCGAGTGCGCTACGCGCGCGGAATCGATCACCCCTTATAATGCGCTCGTGCTTCGCTCGCTCTTATTACGGCAAAAACATCAATCACAGCCGGAATGCCATCACATGACGTATGTTGTGTGTAGCGACGACGGGGTCCACACTCGAAGGGAAGAACACGGGACATTCCACGCGAGGAGGCTCGGGCGGCCGTTTAACTGATTTCCCTTCACAGTTATACACTGCATTTCACGTTGACTATATGAGGAAACAAAATTCATGAAACTTAGTTTTATCTTTCGGATACCATCAGGGATTTTATGTCGGCCCCGTAGCCTAGTCGGTAGTACACTTGCCTGCGAAGCTCGGGGTCGCGGGTTCGAATCCCGCCCAGGGAAAACATTCGTGTGATGAGCACTTGTGTTTGCCTTGTGACTGGATATTATATATATATATATATTATATATGTATATCAGCTGTCTGATACCCATATTACAGGCTCTGCCTAGTTTGGGATCAGATGGCCGTGTGTAAATTGTCCCCACATATTTATATATAAAAAAAAACTTTGGGACTGGATAATTGGTGTGAATGTCTGAGATATTTATTTATTTACTAGCTGGTGCCCGCGACTTCGTCTGCCCAAGATTAGTATTTCGAGTAGCTTATATTAGGGTTCACTATTTTGGCTATAATGGCTTACGCAAAAGATATAGATACATACTGTGGCGGGCTTTTTTGTAGGACTATTTAAGATAAACATTTCCATCATACATTACATATGTGTAACTCTAGCGGTTTTGGCAGCGCACGCCAGAATAGCTCGCAGTTGGTAGATTTTTTCCTACTTACTTGATATTTTGGACAATTCACACAATATCTTTATAAATCGTAGCCTATGTGTTATTCTGATGTATAAGCTATATTATTGTAAAGTTTCATTAAACTCCATTCAGTAGTTTTTACGTGACAGAGTAACAAACATCCATCCATACTTACAAACTTTCGCGTTTATAATATTAGTAGGATTTAATATCTTTGATACCAGCCTCGTTGTGTTTTTTAATTAAAAACTTAAAAAAAGAGAGACCAGGTAGAATACTCTGAGTTTGTTTGTGAGTCAGTAGAGTCGTTGGCCTAGTGGATTGGTCATTAGCCTCGAGCACCACAGGTCGAGGTTGAGATTCCCACTGGAGACAGACAACTTTGTACAAGCTGGTCCCGATCTGAACGTTATATTTGTGAACTTTCCAATACTAGGAGAAAATGAATCTTTGGTAGAGACGTCGACAATAAGAGAGATTCTCATGTAAGCTCTTATATGCAAAGTGTAGGGATGTCTCGGCCGCACTATCGCTCGCATTAATCAACCCTAATCACTCCCGGGGAGGGGGGCGATGGAGGGGGCTGTCACCGATATCACCTATATTTATATTGATGATGCATTAATTTAATGATCGCACACTCATTTGCGAACTCTTGTCATGTGACGGTAAGTGAGTGATCGTGGTTGCAAGTTGTGACGATATGTCCATGATTACTAGTGTTAAAGTATAACTAGCAAGTAAGTATAAGTTGCCGTGTGGTTTCCGGTAGAGTAGAACAGGACCACTCCAACTCTTCCCGTGGATGTCGTACAAGGCGACTAAGGGAATACATTATAAAACATCAATCAGGCCTCCCCAACCCGTCTGGCCAGCGCGGGGAGTGTAGGCCAAATCCTCCGTCTGTCTCCGGCAGATGAGAGAGGGCCTGATGAAGTATAACTAGCTGCTGCCTGCGACTTCGTCCGCGCTGTAATATTAACAATGCAGTTGTGTTATATTTTTCGTAGTCGTAGTACAACTTTACGCATATCACAGCGAAGTCGTTGGGATTAGGTTATTGGTATCATCTAGTCTCTAAATAAAATAAGGTTGTGTTTTTGTAAAAAAAACCGCTTTTTGCAATAATAGCAAATAGACATTAAACACTAAGTTGCAAGTTTGGAAAAGAATATGGAAATTTCAAAAATATCCTTTATTAAGCTCCCTCCTCCCTTTCTACCCTCCGCCCCTCCTACCTCCTCCCCTTCTCCCGATTCTCCTCATCTTCCAATTCCCCCACACTTTCCACCTTTCCCACCACGTTGTTCAATGCTGAACGCTAGTCTCCCCAATAAAATGACACTCTCGGTGGGCTGTCCATTGGGGGATTTGCCATAATCACCACGCTTGGCAGGCTGATTGATGATCTTAATATACACAGGAGAACGGTACTGCCCGTCCCTGGTGCAATCCCTTAGTCGCCTTGACGACGTTAGTCACGGGTAGATTGGGGCGGCCGTATTATAAGCCGGGAACCACACTCGTCACAGTATCTTTAGTTAAGAACGTGACGTCACATATTAAGTCTCGCACAAAAAAAAAATCTTTAAAACTTCTGCTAATTTCACAAACTCCAGCTTTGTTTACGTTCCATAATTGTATGTTAATTAATGCTTACAATAATTACGTCCTGCCTTTAATTAGTATATTTAATTGTTTTTCTCGAAAACTTGCGAACTGCACGAATTTATTACAACAAATTAATCTGATTACAACTGAGATATAACTGCCAAAGTTTATGACGATCATTTTAATAGACCTTGTTTACATACTGTATATCACACCTTTATCAGACACCCCCCTCCTCCCCCCACGCCCCTCCTCCTCCACGCCCCTCCTCCCCCACGCCCCTCCTCTCCTCCTCCCCCACGCCCCCTCCTCCCCCTCCTCCCCCTCCTCCCCCTCCTCCCCCTTCCCCGCAAAATAGAGCGCTGCTGGCAGTTCGCACTAGTAAACTGCCGCCGCCTATACAAAGTTACTACGACAGGCGACGCCGAGTAATCGACGCTATAAGTTAGAAAAAGAAGCATTTATGTCGTTGACGTATATCGTTGTACCTGTCTCGGTCGACTATATTCGCACGCTGGATGCAGCCAGCCCTACAATAATTTACGCGTACACTAACAGTACGGACAGGCTGGTGCGCCTTTAGTAGTAGTGAGTAAATAAATCTGTTCGCTTTTATGGCGTGCCGGGAGTGTACCAGGCGTCACACAGGTGCCGCTGCCGCCCGTGACGTGTAGAACTATTGCAATACGAAAAACTACAGATATTTAATGTGCAATGATGTATTAAGTACAGAAGTCAAATCACAAATTAGTTGGACATGTTGTCGTTGGGGCCATGAAATGTACCTACGAGCGGGACTGCATACTGCCTGCAGCGGGTCGGAATCAGCGTTTGATTTTGATATCACAGAAGAAAGCAGTTGACAATAAATAGTTTAGGTAATTTATATATTACTCGCTGTTGCCCGCGACTTCACAAACTATTATGTATTTCCCGTAGGAATGAGAAGTTTTTCAGGATAAAACTATCCTATGTCCTATTCCAGGACCTAACCTATATGTATGCCAAGTTTCATCCCGATCCGTCCAGTGGTTGAAGCGTGATTGAGTAACAAACATCAAAATATCCAAACTTTCGCATTTATTATATTAGTGTGATATATATGTAAGACCTTATTAACTACAGATTAGATTTATTTATTTCACTTTTACATCTTAAAAATTCATTTTACATGTCATTCTAATATGGTAAAAGGGATCGTCATATAATAATGTACAAAATATAAATTACAATGTCAACAATTCAAATAATGTCGTAGTATATAACATACTATCTATGTCAGTATATAATATTAAAATAAAAAATTTAAAATACACTTGGTATTAAATTATCACAAATAAAATTAAACGTCATAAAACAATAAATTATATAATTATGAATATGTTTTATCAACGCCGGTGTGCTACAGAACAAAAGAATTCATTAAAATTATGACACATATCACTTTACTAAATTCCCCTTTTTTCGCTAAATTGCTCATTATTAAATTTAATAATATTATTATTATCAATAATGGGGTTTATTACTACACTGACTTTGAATAATTTCGATGGAAACGTTGTATTTTATTAAAGTGCTTGCTTTTTTTCCTACTTACGTTTTCTCTTTAAGTACTTGTCTTTGAAACTAGAAGTAATCATATAATTGTTTGTCCGTCAGTAATCAGGAAAGGGAGAGTTAACTTGGAGTCTAATAATAAAGTGTGTGGTTCAGGTATCAGGGGCGACTATTTATTTTTACAAAGGATAATATGAAGACCCTGAAATCTAATAAATAAAATCGTAAACATCGCGTGTCTGTACATTGAAGAAATTTGCAAAAAAAAAATTGAGGGGTCTAAGGATAAGTAATAGAACACATTTCAATCATTTTTGGATTTTTTGTCTGTTTGACTGTTTATCTGTTTGTCTGTGAGTTTGTGCACGCATCACTTAAAAACTACTGAACGGATTTTGATTGACTTTTCACAAAAACATGGGGCTTAACTTAACTTAATATTTAGTCTTTATTTCATTGCAATCGGCTAACTCAATCAAAAGTTATAGACATTTTTAGTTTTCAAATACATTAGTTACGTAAGGTTAGTATGCAATATATTGCACATAATAGTATTTTCATACTATTCAGATTGCGATTGTTAAGAGACTATGGAATAATTCTTTTTATTTTCTCCGAAGTATTTTTTTTTATCTTTTTTTGAGCTTTTTTCCACAGAAGATTATATCTAATATCTACCTAATATCTTATGTGGAAAAAAGCTCAAAAAAAGATAAAAAAAAATACTTCGGAGAAAATAAAAAGAATTATTCCTCATCGTAAACCTTTTAATACTAAAATAGTATGTTTACCTTGAAGGGTTTCTTACTTTGGATTTGAAGCAGCAGCTTGATATTGACATTTTGTGGGTGTAGTTTGACTTTTTCTTTATATTTCTATTTACTGATGAGGTAATTAATTATTTATATAATATATTTAGTATATTTGACTTCCAATGCATCATTGCGATAAGTTTGGGTTACATTTGGAGCTGCGAGTGGGAATTGGAGGGGGAGTGGGCGTTGGCGTGGGCGTGGGCGTGGATAAAAGGGGAGCGGGAGCGAGATCGGGAGTGGTAACGGGAGCGGATTCTGTAGTTCACGCGAGCGGAGCTGCGGGCACAGCTAGTTGGTAATATTTTTGTGAGAACGGGTAATCGTTAAAATGTTTACAATGCTAAGTGAAGTTGATGTTGGTTGCCCTTCCACGAATTTTATAATGAAAAGTCAACCCATTTCAATTTGTAAACAAGTGTGTCTGTTGCTGACTTCTTTGTTATTATTGTACTCCTGTGGTCGGGGTTATGTTTAAAAACTCGCTTTTGTGGCGTCCGCTTTAAATCTAGGGTCAAGCAGCAGATATAGAGACCATTTTTATCTTGCAAAAAAGAGCAGTTAAGGCAATCTATAATTTGCGTCCCGTCTCCAACTCTTCCCGTGGATGTCGTACAAGGCGACTAAGGGAATACATTATAAAACATCAATCAGGCCTCCCCAACCCGTCTGGCCAGCGCGGGGAGTGTAGGCCAAATCCTCCGTCTGTCTCCGGCAGATGAGAGAGGGTTGTGCTCCTGCAGTGGAGACAAAAATAGCCTGATGATGATGATGATAACCTGCGTTGTAGAGAGTCATTAAGAGAAAAGTTTAAAGAAATAAGCATATTAACAGTAGCTGGTCAATTCATTTTAGATAATATTTTATATGTCAGAAAAAATGTATCTCTCTTTTTGAGGCACTGTGACAATAACAGTTTTAGTACAAGAAATAAAAATAAACTTGTTTTACCAGGGTTAAGACTTAGTGAGGTCAGTAAATCGTTCACGGGGCAATGTATATGCTTCAAATGTATTTATCATAAAATAATTTTTTTTTTATTGGTATCCTTATAAATAAGTGCATGATACTAGACAATATTACACAGAAATTTTAAATTATGTACTAAAGTAGAAATATATAAGGGAGAACCACTGGCTCCAAAACTAGGCGGGAACCTGTGTACTTTTGAGGCCAGCCAGCTCTCCGTGATTATTTATTAGATAACATTCAATATAGAATACATCTATACAGAGTGGAACAGAAATGTGTCACCAGCCGATTATTTCTTTGCTAATAAAGATATCTTAAAAACTGAAACAGATATAGCGAGGTGGTCCGATGCTGCAAAAGCATGTAACTAAAAATAAAATAAAAACAGATTAGACTGAACTTGATTTGATAAAACTTTTTCCTAGATAAGTATGACGATTACAGGGTACAACAATTAATAAAATCCTGGAAAAGGAATGTTCATATGGAACCTATATAATTAATACATATGACCCTACCTACTTTCAGGCCCTGATAATAAGTTATTGTATATACCTAGTACTTAAAGTTACAATCACTTATTAAATAAGTAACTATTAATAACTTAATAGTGCCTAAACCTTTCGCTAAACAATATATCTACACTAATATTATAAAGAGGAAAGATTTGTATGTTTGTAACGAATAAACTCAAAAACTACTGGACCGATCTCAAAAATTCTTTCACCATTAGAATGCTACATTATCCCTGAGTAACATTGGATATATTTATTACTATAAAAAATTAGGGATCCCTACTAAAACTTCAATAATATAACCCAAGGGATTTTAATTGTGTTCGGGATTGGAATGGAGAGTCTGAATGGGAGTGGGATAGGGAGCGAGAGTGGGAACGGGAGCGGATTCTGTAGTCGACGCGAGCGGAGCTGCGAGCACAGCTAGTATTTGATATTTCGCGACACATCGGATATTTTTCCTCAGCTAAAAAGGCAAGGGTTTGAAATCCTACAGTCAAGATAAACTCTTTATTGCAAACAAATTAAGGATAACAATAAAATAGGTACAGATATTTGGAAAGTGTACAAAGGCGGCCTTATCGCTTAAAGCGATCTCTTCCAGGCAACCTTTCAGAAGCAAAATAAGTAAGACAGCGACAGAGTATTGCAGGTGAAAGAAGATTAGTAATCAACCAGATTCCATGGTTATGAGCTCCTTTCCAGCGATTTCTTCATCCTAGTCGTAGTGTAAATGACTTGACAGCTGTATATTATCTCCGCGAACTCTTCTAACAGTACTCACTGCGCCGCTGGTCCCGTGGCCCCACACGCCGCCGCCCGGCGATAGAACGCCGAGTCTAACTCGTACGTGACGAGAATCCACCACAGATGGACGACTCGATACGACACGGCATCGCCGGATTATTGCACCGATAGCACCGATACCAACTGATTCCTTGATTATTACTTGGCGTCTCTTCTGCTGTGAAAAGAAAATTATAAATCTTATAAATATAAACTAAACATGGAAGAATTGGAGGATTAGGGATAAGTAATAGAACAAATTAAGATTTTCGAATTCTTGACTGTTTGTCTGTTGGTTTGTGTTTTACGCATCACGTAAAACTGAACTGTACTGAACCAATCCAATAGAGTTTTCAGAAAAACATAGGGCTTAACTTAGAGTTACATTTAATCTTCATTTCATAGTAATCGCCCACCTTAATCGAAAGTTATGCGAATTTATAGTTTTCAAATACTTACTCAAGAAGTATTAATGCTCGGCGGAATTCAGATTGCGATGCGTTAGGACTCAGGTGGCGGTGGCAGTTGGAATAATTATAGGGAAGGGGAGCGGGAGCGGGAGGTTGGAAATGTTGGTACGGGATTAACACTAATTAAATTTCAACTTTATTTATAAATAAAATATAGTCCACGCGAGCGGAGTCGCGAGCACAGCTGCTAGTGCGTGTATAAAAATAGAAAACGAACCAATTACTGTGAGTCGTGTACCGTGAGTCGATAATTGGATTACAGACACACACAGACACTCACAGACACAATTATTTATGGATAACATTATTTTAATTATGTTCGGTACAAACGTGCCCCAATTATTTTGTCTGTAACTAGACTAGTCAATTAAGAGTTTTTTTTGTAGTTTTGCTGAAATACCCCTGAAAGCCGGCCATGTTGACCGGGTTGCTTCGTAAATATGATAATTCCCGGCCTGAGCGCCGGCGCCGGTAGTTCGCACTTTTTGTTAAATAAACTTTAATTTGGGATGAGTTTTTATTTACTATCCGAACTATTGGAAAAGCTGTATGGTTCCCGGCTTAGATAAAAAAAATATTTGAGCGATATCTATTTACGTATCTATCCGAGTGTATTGACAGACTGACTGAGCAGCCCGACGACGAGGCCGTCATCGTGATGTCGCGCCCCTGAGTGGGGAGCGCTGGCGTATAGAGGACCAAGCACAGAATTACTTATTTGTAGGGGCATCAGTGTGGCCGTGTGGTTTCCGGTAGAGTAGAATAGGACCACTCCAACTCTTCCCGTGGATGTCGTACAAGGCGACTGAGGGAATACATTATAAAACATCAATCAGGCCTCCCCAACCCGTCTGGCCGTCGCGGGGAGTGTAGGCCAAATCCTCCGTCTTTCTCCGGCAGACGAAAGTATGTCCACTTTAAAACTTAAAAACTATCTGTGGTGAGTTATTGCGCGTCATGTCCTAGTTTTTGTCTCATCCGCCCAGCAGCGGGCGGCAAAAAGATATCAAATGTGCCGCCCGCTTTATCAACGAATGTACTGGTGTTGTTTCAACTGGAATTAATGTATGTTTTCTACTACAATTATTGTGTTAATAAAAGCCTTTACTTTGAACACAAAGTTTGCATAGATAGATTTATTTATTTCGCTAATATACCATAAAACAATATATAATATTATATGATATTTTTTATTGCACAAATTTTAAAAGTAAATACAGTTACAAATTTTGTGTACAAAGGCGAGCTTATCTCTAAAAGAGATCTCTTCCAGCTAACCTTACAGGGTGTGAGACAAGGCACTAAGAGCGAGGGGGCAAGAAGTGCATAATATACTACATAATAACTAAATACTGAAACTACTTTACACACACACACACACACATATAATATATATATATATATATATTACATATATATACATACATATTACATATAGTAAATAATAATAAATATAATAAACATACATAAATACATACATATCATATTATACTGAGTGAGACAGATAGTGCTCTCTTAGTTTAGTTTTAAAGGATCTCACCGACGTACTATCTCGAATGACCGTCGGCAGTTTATTCCACATCTGCGCCGCTCGGACAGTAAAGGAATTGTATATACTATCTTAGCCATAAAAGGGATCGTCAATTGAATACAATACATGGGAACCTCGCGAGGTGTCAATCATCAGCCTGCAAGAGTGCACTGTTGGACATAGTCCCCTCCCAGGCCGCCACTGTCTGCCCTCACGGGGCCCCGCCTACTAACCAGTCAGGTCGCCCGCCCCACACTACGGTCTGCCCAGCCGCGAGCTCTACTGGAGAGATGAACTCACCAATACAATACAATACACTTTATTGCACAAACAAATACAGTTACACGTTATAAAAGTTAAAAATAGTACAATTCAGGCGGTCTTATCGCTTTATGCGATTTCTTCCAGACAACCTTATGTTGATGATTTATTGTAAATTTAATAACTTTGGCATTCATACTCTCCCCCGATTAAGTGTGGGGTGTCTACTCGTCAGCCTCCAGAGACATTATTATGCAATCAATTGATGTTGATCTAAGTAGATTTTTAAGTGTCATGAGTGTTATGAGATCTATCAAAGTCTGTGAGGGAAACTATAATAACTTTAAAAGCCCCCTAGATTGGGGGGTTTTCAGACAAAAGTATGAATGTCAAAATCATTAATTTGGCAAAGTAATGAAGCCGTGTGGTTTCCGGTAGAGTAGAATAGGACCACTCCAACTCTTCCCATGGATGTCGTACAAGGCGACTGAGGGAATACATTATAAAACATCAATCAGGCCTCCCCAACCCGTCGGGTCAGCGCGGGAAGTGGAGGCCTAATCCTCCGTCTGTCTCCGACAGATGAGAGAGGGTTGTGCTCCTGCAGTGGAGACAAAAATAACCTGATGATGATGAATGCACATCTGTACCAAGTTTTAATAAAATCGTTGCTAGTTTGGGTATTAGATATCTATTTTTTCCCCAGACCCCTGGCCCCAGACCCCAGGCCACAACATCTATTCTTAATCAATCCCTTATTCAATCGAGCACGGTAGAGCCATCAATAGTCATCGCTACGCGCGCTACGTCGTAGCAGTGTTCCGTAGCTGAATTGTAGACGGAATTTTTCCAAATCGTGTTCCGTACTAACATTTGTGGGACATATTTTAAATTATTGAAATCATTGCCCCTACGCGAATTTTTTTTAAAGTCTAAATAGGAGAATTTTCCCTCCGGTCGTGTTTGTAACTGTATATCGTTACCAGTTAAAACGATTTGATATACGAGTATAATAAACGTAGTATAGGACAGGCATTCTGGTTAAATGGACAACGATCTGGCGTGAGGCAGCTGGCAGAGACTGGATGAGAAGCGCCGAGGATCGGATTCAGTGACGCGCCTTGGTGGACTCTCGCAAGCTGATAATGATGATGATTTAGTACAAAATAAAGAAAAACAAGATCAAATATTGATGACAAGTTATTCCGTATTGAGTTTTTCTTACCATTACTATGTCAACTCTTAGACGTCCACTGCTGGACGTATGCCTTTCTCAATTAACGCAACCACACCCGGTTCTCCACCCTCCGCATCCAGCCGCTTTCGGCCACATTCTTCAGGTCGTCGGTCCATCTGCCGGCGGGGCGTCCCACCCTGCGAGTGCCGATCCGCGGTCTCCACTCCAGGACTCGTATGTCCCAACGGCCGTCGTTTCTGCGACAGATGTGGCCCGCCCACTGCCACTTCAGCTTGCTAATATCGGTCACCTTCGTTGGATCTTTTCATTACGAATCATTCTCTTACCATTGTATTTTCTAATGATTTGTTGCTCCTCCCGCCAGACCCGCCGTCGGCGCCGATGATCACTGGCTACATCCCGGGGACGACGCTGGCAGCCGGCACTGTCCAGAAGCTGGCCTGCATATCCACTGGCGGCAATCCGCTGGCCACACTCACGTGGTTCAAGAATGATAAAAAGGTATTACTTTCAACTAGCGGAGTAACCACATGAAGTGTAGACGCTACAGGGAGACGAAGACTCTAAAATTCTTGAAATAGTGTGTATTTAATGTGAGGTTATATAATGAATGTATTTCTAGGCTAAGGTATTTGTCTATGGGCTAAGTTGCCTGCAAATAAATGATTTTATTATTTATTATTATTTATTACAACACTCTGCGACACCCTACGAGAGAGAGAGAACCAGCGCTCACGGGTTGAGACTTGTAATTCTGAATTGTGTTATTTAAAAAGTCGACCAGGCTGGTCCACGCCTCCGGAGACCTCAGGGCTGGCGCCTACCTCGCACAACGTGTGAGCCTGGCAATCCAGCGAGGTAATAGCGCCAGCGTCCTAGGGACTATGCCTCACCACGAGGGGTTGGACGGCGTACACCTGTTGTAAATAATTGATTAGTCTTATAATTACTGTATTTTTAACACTAATAAAATTACTTTAAAAAATTACACTGCGACTCTAAAGCTAATTTGTTTAAGCAGATTTTTTAATGCAGCTTGAATTTTAAAATATCTATCCAAAATTAAACCTCAAGTGTTTTAACAGATTCATTCAATCACCAAGACCACGGAGAAGTCTGTGTCGGCGGAGATCTCCATCCTGACCAACGTGACCGACAACCAGGCGCAGTACCGCTGCGAGGCGGCCAACAGCGCCACCGAGATACCGCTGTTCGAGACCGTCACCTTGACGGTGCACTGTCAGTACTCACTCACATCTCTATTAGACCTTGGTTTCTGACTGAAACGAAGCTCACTTAGTGCGAATCGTTACCATAACAATTAGAAGGTTTCTTAGACGAGTTAGTTACTTACGAGGCCGTGTTTTGGCGACGCCCTTATGACAGAACTAGCTTTCGCCATCATACATCTTGAATTTCAAAATTTCAATTTCACTTTCGTAGTCAACGTCCCTGAAAGCCTCAAAAATGATTTTCCGTAAGAATTAGTTATTTTTTCGGGATAAAAATTATCCTATATCCTATTCCAGGACTTAACTTATATGTGTGCCAGGATTCATCCCGGTCCGTCCAGCGGTTGAAGCGTGATTGAGTAACAAACATCCAAACTTTCGCACTTATAATATTAGTGGGATATAAAACTCCCCAAGCAAGCTTGTTCAATTTTTCATAAACGGACCTGCAACATTGAATTCAAGTTAAATTGAATCCTTCGCACGAGCGGACCGTCCTCCGCGAGGAAGAAAGTCAGCGGGACGCTCTGGTCCAGCGGAGAGGGTCACATGACGCCCGGGAATCGGATCCGCGGCGCGGAGAGTAAAATTTGCTGATCGTACCTCACGATAGTACCTTGCATCTCTTCTAAGCAAGTGTTGTATGACGTTTGTGTCCCCCTTGCCCCGCAGTCCCCCCGGAGTCTGTCCGCGTCCGCGCGGAGCCCGGCTCGCTGCGGCCCGGCGCGGCCGCCACGCTGTACTGCGACGCGGCCTCCAGCAACCCGCCCGCGCAGCTGTCCTGGTGGCGGGACGGCATCCCGGTGCAAGGTATCTTATACAGCCCGGGCGGTCTCCCGCGGCTTCGTCCGCGTGGACGACTCGACATCACAAATATGTATTTCCCGTAGGAATAGGATGTTTTTTAAGTAATAGTAGCAACTAAAAAATTACGTAATAAAGGTAACAGCTGCGAGGGAATCCTGACAAGCAATAATATACTTCTTGATCAGCCTATATACGTCCACTGCTAAACAAGGTCTCCCCAATAGAATGCCTCTTTTAGTGGGCTTTCCATCGGGGGATTTGCCATAATCACCACGCTTGGCAGACGGATTAGTGATCGCAGTAGTGATCTTAATATGCACAAGAGAACGCTGCTGCCCATCCCTGGTGTAATCCCTTAGTCTTCTTGACGACACCCACGGGAAGATTTGGGGGAGCCCTATTCTAAGCCGGGAACCACACGGCCACAATAATATACTTTCATTATCAGGTTATTTTTGTCTCCACTGCAGGAGCACAACCTTCTCTCATCTGCCGGAGACAGACGGAGGATTTGGCCTCCACTCCCCGCGCTGACCCGACGGGTCGGGAAGGCCGGACTGATGTTTCATAATGTATTCCCTCAGTCGTATCGTACGACATCCACGGGAAGAGTTGGAGTGGTCCTACTCTACTCTACCGGAAACTTTACTCCTCCGGAGCAGACAGGGTACCGCTTCGCACCGGGTGAATCGACGACTCGAAGAAGGTTGATCACGTTCATCGGAAAAAGCCTGCGTCCAGCGGTGAACGTCGATACTCAGCATGCGCTTCGTCGGATCGCCGTCTCTCCCCAGGCTGGACGGGAGACGGAATTACAAAGAGTGTGGAAGTGAAATATAATTATAAACGTATGGGCGCGCAGGTCTCCCGATGCAGCTGAAGAAGGGCCTGCACGGCGGCACGGCGGCCAGCATCGAGCTGCGGCTGGCCGTGACGCGCGACGCGGACGGCGCCGTGTACACGTGCCAGGCGCACAACGACGCGCTGCAGCGCAGCGTGCACGACGCGCTCGCGCTCAAGGTGCTCTGTAAGTCACGCACGATCATATCTACAGCCAATCGCCTCTGAAGAACACGCAACACTGCATGGGACCAGTTTAAAAACCCTCTACCAAAAGTACTGCTTTGAGTTGACCCTTATTGTTAAAATTGAAACGGGTTCCACATTAAAGTTATTATTTCCAGACGCGCCTGTATTCGATGCGACGACCCCGGAGACCGTGGTCGGAGTGGAAAACGAACCCCTCGTCATAGTGCTCCGAGCTGAGGGCAACCCGGCGAGCATCACCTACACGTGGACCAAGGACGGCCTGCCCGTTACGCAGTCTTCGTATAGCAGTTCAAGTAAGTATAGACAGCATCTGTAAAGAATTTTTCCTATAACTCGGAGAAGAAGATAAAAAAAAGAAATATCGGTACAGAGTGATCTGTCCTCCGGTGGGAATCGAATCCACAACTCTAGCGCTAGGCTGAACGACGTACTCTTGAGTTGAAAACGAGACGACATACAGAACAGAGAAGAAATGGCTCACCAACACGTAGCACTTTTCTAATCCCAAAAAATTTATTATCGATTCATCATCAGCAGGTTATTTTTGTCTCCACTGCAGGAGCACAACCCTCTCTCTCAACACAACGGAGGATTTGGCCTACACTCCCCGCGCTGGCCAGACAGGTTGGGGAGGCCTGATTGATGTTTTATCATGTATTCCCTTAGTCGCCTTGTACGACATCCACGGGAAGAGTTGGAGTGGTCCTGTTCTGGTCTACCGGAAACCACACGGCAATTATCGATTCGACCAAATTATCGATTATAAATAGTTAAGTCTTTCTGCAGATCACTGTCCTGTGCAAAATAGATTAGGTTCGATTAAAACTATAACATCAAGACAAACTGTCTAAATGGGGAAAAGTTTACTGTCCCTGATAGAAATTAATGTATCCATCGTCCCAAAAGGGCGGTTATTTGATCGACAATCGGTTATTGATATCCTTGAATAGTAATCATTCTCTGACAAGATAACATCCGAAATTCTTGGAATGATATTGTATTACTCTGAATTATATCAAAGTGCCACTTATGATGTATTATTAGACCACTGTAATAGAGTCCTATATAGTTGTCCTCAGAGAAGCGACTGGATTTAGTTTCGGAATTTCATCAAGTAGCACTCGACCATATTCAAAGAATACCTTTAATTTTTCACAGTACATAAGTGTCTGTTTCTTCCATGTTTTTCAAGATTTATTTGGTTTTTCTTGTATCGTAAAACATTAACTTAGGTATGGAAATGTTTTCTAAATTTCTTAGAACTTTGAGTTTCTGAGCAGCTGGGTTCAAGTTCTATTTATGGGACCCCTTTTTGATACACTTCATGTTGCCTCATAGCAGGGACTGATGGCTATTACTAAGGCTCTAGATTGAGGTTTTTGATATGTAAGTTTACTGTCTGTTTGATGATTTAACCTTACAACGGTTCATCAAGTACACTAGGATTCTATATGTAGAATAGAACACAGGGACGTCCGAGCCCAAGGTCTCAATCAGAGAGTACGTTTATAGACGAGTCGGTTTTATTAATATGTTGTGTTGTTCCGTTTGTAGACGATAGAATAATATCGGAGGGCAGTTTGCTGAACATGACGCGGCTGTCGCGGCTCGACGCGGGCGTATACACGTGCGAGGCCGTCAACTCCATCGGCGCCGCGCGGACCAACATCACCGTCTCGGTGCACTGTGAGTACACCCTTATTACCTTAATTATAACTCCTTTGCTCCTATGATAATTTTCCAATTTTTAGTACACATGCCACTTCGGTCAAAATAAAGTCTCCTTCGGGAGACAAAAGTATTGCGCGAAATCATATTGACATTAACGTTAGCAAGAAAATAACTAAACCATTTGTTACAGATCCAGCGGAAATCAAATCAGTATCTCAAAATGGAATTACAAATCCGAACGAGGACGCCATTTTATCTTGCACCGCTACTGGTAACTTGGAACATTTAGAACTAATAAATTTAACTGCTTGAGAACTTGCATCGCTGACTGAAATTAACTTTCCAGGAAATCCACTGACAGCAGACCATATCAGATGGGAGAGACAAGGTTACAACACAGACTCCAGAACAGTCTCCTTTGAGCCCAAAAACTCTACCAGCTACCTCCTAATAGAGAAAGCAACGAGAGAGGATGTCGGTAATTTTCAGTGTGTGGTGGACAACGGTATAGGAGGAGAGACCAGACAGGACGTAATGTTGATTGTAAAGTTCAAGCCTGAGGTAGATACGTCACCTAACCTGATTAAATCGGCATCGAATGTTGGTCATGTTGGACGGCTCACTTGCAAGTAAGTATTACCTTATTATTCATCAGTTTATTTCAAGGAAACTTAAAGGTTTTAATCAAGTATCTACTTATATGTACATATCGTTTCTTCAAGTGCTAATTATTTATTAGTGAATCATCCAAAAAAGTTTAACTTCATTTGATACATCAATAAATCGAATATCCTGCTTTATTCCAGATGCAAGTCAGCGCCAGCGCCGAACTTCACATGGTCTAAAAACGGAGCTAAGCTTCCGGTGAACACGTCCACTAAATACTTCGCAGAGTTCCACAAACTGGACCCCGTCACTTACACTTCCGTGTTATTAATCAACGACGTCACGTCGTCAGACTATGGTGCCTATGAATGTGGTGTCAGAAACGATTTAGGATTTACTACTACGACAGTCAAGTTGGATATTACTAGTGCACCAGGTAACATTGTTTTTTTTTGTAATTGTAATCTGTTCTAAATCATTTAAAGTCTTCGATGTTATGTTTATTGTCAATAATGTAATCAAATCAAATATTTATTTTTCGTTCACAATTTATCCTTAAGCTATAATACAGTGGTTGGAGGCAACCTATTGAGTATTTTGCAAAATATAGCAACAACTTCAGAAGTAGTTTAAACTAAGTAGTTCTGAATGTGTTCACGTTCAGCATGGTAACTTGCAAATACAGTTAATTCTATTTCAATGTGTTTAATTGGTTATAATTTATTGCAGATCAAGTACTATCTTTAGCTGTGAAAAATGTAACTCACAACTCAGTGATATTAGAATGGGTGCCAGGATTCGATGGAGGGTTGACTTCGTGGTACAGGATAAGATATCGGTAAGGATTTCCTTTCGTCCCATTTTGTAACCAGATTTCCTAATTTTACTTCTGCCGACTTAATTATTAAAACTTAAAACTATAGAATCCACTTTATTTA
The DNA here is from genome assembly GCA_947086405.1 of Esperia sulphurella. Taxonomy (NCBI): domain Eukaryota; kingdom Metazoa; phylum Arthropoda; class Insecta; order Lepidoptera; family Oecophoridae; genus Esperia; species Esperia sulphurella. Next base: position 9,607,631 of record OX352282.1, read on the forward strand.
TAAGAAAATCAAAACATGACTAGGAATTATTGACACATCAGATGTATCGACTTGAACTGAATAGAAAACCTCTAATATTGACAACGTTTTAATGTATTATTTTCTTATTACAGAAAAATCTACGACGAATCTTACAAATACGAAGACGTTGTACCTAAAAACGCCACCTCGTACACCATCGGTAATCTGGAAAGGAACACGGACTATGTGTTCTCCGTCATGGCGATCAATAACATTGGACAAAGCAAATACAGACCTGATGATGTTAAAGCTACTACACTTAGTAAGTCTACAACTAATAATATGCGGAACTCTATCGGAAATTTACTAAGTTACTAAAGTCATGAGTTGTGGCCTGAACAAACACATGTTCAACCTCAAGCTCCGAACCACAGGAGCGTGTAGGCTCTGTGAGGAAGCAGAGGAAACCCCCATGCACCTCCTGTGCGAGTGTGGACCACTGATGCGCAAAAGAAATACATACCTAGGTAACTACTTGCTTCACCCTGACGAAGTAAAACAACTCAGTGCTAAAAGCATTGTGCAGTTTCTAACTGCTGCAAGGCTTAACACCGAACTATAGCATGGTGGCGATCACAGTAGACCAGAAATGGTCGCAGTGATACAAGGTCTAGACTGAGATCTTGAAATAGCCCCAAATCGAATAATAATAATAAAGCCATGAGAATAGAAACAAAATATTTAATGAATAAGTTATTAGCACTTATTGAATACAATGAGTTAATATCAAAAATTATTTGCACGCTGCAATAGACGTGATCCCATCATCAGTACAGTCTAGCTCAGAGGAATACAACTCCTACCATGTGCCAGGAGTATATATCATAACGGGAACTATTGTAGGGACTGTACTTATTCTCTTGAATGTACTGCTGATCGGATTCTGTCTGCACAGGAGGACCAATAAGAGGATCAGAGGTTTGATGATGTTGATTTTCATTGTTGTGTTAGTTAAGTTTACCTGGATGTTTGTTGGGTGTCGTGTGAATTTGAATCTACTTCATGTCATGCTTGGGTTAAATATTCCTTAGTTCTAATCAAAACTGTTGTTAAACTTCAAATTCACGTGATTTACAATAATAGCTTTACCATAATCATTTCTTTTATTTGCTAATTTCTTCTTTGTTTCATTGTCTTTAGCTTCATCAGAAGTAGGCGAACTGAACGTAGTGTCCACAGAGTACGTAGAGTCTGGTGACGTGTCCAAGTCTGTAGTAGTGTACGTGTCCATAACCGGCGCTGTGTTGGTCTTGATAAATGCAGCTTTAGTCGCTTGTTTTGTTTTGAAAAGGCGTTCGAGGAGACTGAAAGGTGAGTCTGCTATTTATGTTTATTTGCTGTGTTCGATGTAGAGCATGCCAGGAGCTCCTGTAGATTTTCATGCTTAACTGTTATTAGTAAGTTAAATGCTGTGTGACTAGGACGAAAACTCAAAGCCGCTCAGCGGGCTATGGAAAGAGCTATGCTCGGAGTTTCTCTGAAGGACAGGAAGTGAAATGAGGTGATCCGCTAGAGAACTAGTCTTCGCTTAAATAGTTCCAGTACCGATAACTCGTTATCGAGTGGAGACCGCGACTGGGCAGACTGTAGTGTGGGACGGGCGACCTGGCTGGTATAGGTGGGGGGCCGTGAGTCGGTGGCGCGCCTCGGGAGATGACTATGTCCAGCGCGTGACCAATGCAGGCTGATGATGAGGAACTTAAATCTTCGGATTTGTGTTCTTCCACCGGAGTGTATGTTGTAGTGTATGTGTATTAACTTGTTGCGTGCGTTGGCAGAGCAAGCCGGGCAGGCGTCCAAGGCGGCGACCATCGAGATGTACGCGCCGTCGTCCTACAACGACACCATGACCGGGGAGACGCTCAGCTCGGTGTCCGAGAAGTCGGACACGTACTCGCAGGAGGAGGGGGGCGAGGGGCTCCCGCCCCCCCACCACCACCCACCGGACGTGCCCTCCATGCCCAGTAGGCACATGCTCACTCAGGTACGGTTTCTATAATAGCAATTAGACATCAGACTCTATGTTGCAAGTTTGGAAAAAATCCTTTATTAGGCTCCCCTCCCCTCCTTCATTCCCCCTCCTTCCCGCCTTCCCTCCTCCCCTACATACATACAGACAGTCGATTTATTATTATTGTTTTTGGACTTTGCTAGTCCTGAGTAATGTCCTAAATCTCTTTAATAACATTGATCGAAGTTCAATTTTCTTTAACATACCTTGAATTCCAAATATAGATTTTTTGCTATTATATAAGATAGCTGATGCCCGCGACTTCCTCCGCGTGGACAACTTAACATAACAAATTTTTAAATATTTCCCGTAGGAATGAGATGTTTTTTCCGGATAAAAGCGATAGCTACGTCTTATTTCAGGACCTAACCTATGTGTGCCAAGTTTGATCCCCGTCCGTCCAGTGGTTGAAGCGTGACTGAGTAACAAACATCCAAACTTTATTACGGGATGGGATTCACAGCAAAAAGCAATATCTATCGCCTTCTCAAAATTACCACGAGTAATATATGTCGGAGGTTCCTGGTTCCGCCTCTCTGTGGGCTCTCAAATTGAGTTTAACACCGTTTCAAAGTTGACACGTTACTGCCTTCATTGACGCTACAGGAATTTACACTACATCATCAAGTAACGATTTTAAAAGGCAAACGATCTAATGCCTGCGCACCGCACGCGTATCCTACGAAGACTCTCTCCACTCTGCGCCTGCGCCAGGCCTATCTGAAGTCCGTCCGGGCGCGCTCGCGACGCTCGCCGAACCGAGACGGACCAGCCCTGCGCCTCCAAATCCTCTTTTATTATTTCGCCGACATATACATGTTTTTTTCTTGATACTACCAAGGAAGCTAGATTTTAAAAGTGTTCTTAGCGGTGACAGCCTCCGTACTGTTCCAGCACCACCCGGATGCGTATCTGATGGAGGCCCACGTGCCGGGGGGCGGAGGCCTGCAGCTGCCCGCGCTCGAGTACCCGCCGCCGCAGTACGCGGCGTACGAGGGCGCGGGCGGGGGAGGGGGAGGGGGCGGGGGAGGGGGGCACGCGCGCACGCTGCCGCACGCGCACAGACATAAGGACATCTCCGGGCACGCCACGCTGGGCCGGAGCTCAGGTCAGTACTAGCAGCTTTTTTCCTGGTGGGTTTACGCTTGACCTCGGTCTCACCTGATAGTAAGTGATGATAAAGCCTAAGGTGGAGCTCGCTTACCCACAAGATGCCTGTACACTGTCCTTTAAAAAGATCCAAGTTTCACTTGTCCAGAAATACCGAAGCTGGCGGAGAGTTCCATTCCTTAGCAGTTCGCATTATGAACGAGGAAGCAAAACGCTTCGTGCGGGAGCGTGGTGTGTTTCCTGCATAGGGATGAAGCCTGGTAGTCCGGTAACAGAACGTGGATTCGAGTTATCTATTTTACTTAAAGCAGACGAAATGTTTTGTAATGATGTAGCAAAGTTTTCCCTGAATTGGTATCGCTCCACTTCCCATGGCCTAGGTCATTCGGGCCGAATCCCGGGGGAGGGGCCCGGTACTGGCTCAGGTGCTCTTTGTCGGCGCACCCGGCTTGATCTAGTCTACTAATAGAGTCCCTTGCTAGAGGGGAAGTGGCATCTCTTTTCCTACTTTGTGTTTTTTACTTGTACCTGGGGCCCGAGGTAGCGTAGATGCAGTCCTTGGGACTCGCCCCACGTTCGCTGGGAGGTTTTATGTGCTAGTGTACCTCCGCTGATCCTCGCTTAGAGGAGTTGCGGAGGGAGGCGTCCCTTGTCCAATCTTATCTTCTCAGGAGGCCAGGAGCACCTGACGACAATTATTCAGGATCTTTTGTGTCAAACCTCTGTCCACCGACGGTGCCCCGAGCCGATTTGGGGGACTTCGCATACGTCTTGTAATTTCTTCTTCGGCATATGCACGTTTCTTTAAAATGTTTTCCTTCACCGTAAAGCCTTTGGTACTATATATAAACCGTACTTAAGTCTGGTACGGGCGGGGTTTGTACCAGGACTTCATGAACGTGAGGCGAGTGCTCAACCAAGCAGGCTACCGCGGCTCTCAGGGTAGACAATAGAAACCGACCTCCAAGTATGACGATCCTGTACTGCCCGCAGGCAAGCCGCTGTTCCCGCCGGTCCCCGCCCCCGCGCCCGCGCCCGCGCCCAGCCCCATGCCCCCGCTGGACGGGTCGTACTACAACATGTCGTCGGACCGCTACCTGTCGTACCCCCCCCTCATCGGGGACTACCTGCACCAACAGGTAATGTATATTGAATTGTTATATTTAGCATAAGATGTGTGTCGCGTCATGACATAAGGAGACGAAGTGAGTTGGCGAACGGATGGAAGAAGTAAAGGAAGAATGGAGGGGAGAGGTAAAGGATCGAACTTACTGCTTAAATAAAGTTTATTATTATTATTATTGAGCCCCCTCAATCGAGAAAGAAAGAGAAATTATTTATTCACGATCACAGCATCCTACAGATAACTTTCATTATAATTATTATACACTAGCTGTTGCCCGCGACTTCGTCTGTATTGTGTCGTTTGTATTCGTCTGTAGGTGTTTCCCGGAGGAGTGGGATGTATTTTCGGAATAAAAATGTCCTGTTCCAGGACCTGACCGATATGTGTGCCTAGTTTCATCCCGACCCGTCCAGTGGTTGAAGCGTGATTGAGTACCAAACATCCTAATATCCAAGCTTTTGCATTTATAATATTAGTGGGATATATTAATTGAATTACATAAAATTATTTATTATATTAACGTAAATTTAAATGGTGGACGATGTTGTGATAATATATATAGAGGTCTCAAACTCAGTAAAGCGCTGGATGTATGCTGGGGCCTGGAGTAGGGGGTCGCAGGATATGGGTGAATGTGGTGTAGGTGTGTGTATGGGAGGAAGGAAAAGGGATAGAGGTAGGCAGGGGGAGGAGAGGAACGGGAAAATAAAGTAGAAGTACAAAAAGGGCATTTAACGAAAAATTCTGCGCATGCACTAGTGCAGTCTGCCTCATTGTTTTAATCCATTCTGCAATGATAATAATTACTACAATCATCTTAATTTAGACTTTATAAAATGCGTAAGATGAATGAATTCATTTCAGTAATACGAGTATATAATTAGTTATTTTGTGGGAACTACCCATTCAAATTGATTTCGAATGGACGAATCGTCTGGTGATTAATTAGAAATATCAGAATCTGCCAAGATTTTTTCATTGAATTGGGAAATGCTATATAATTCTTTCATCATCTTTAAAATTTAATAAAGCTAAGAACAGAGAACCTGCAATCTGATAGTTCGATTTACATTTAATTTTTCTTCTATCTAGCTGCGGTTCAAAGACGTAATGATTGCTGCTAATATCAGACAGGTCATGTGCCATATTTAAATAAGCGCTTGGCGTCTAACTATAACAAATCGGAATGTGGGATATGATCAAGTATATGTGTACCTGTACTATATATCGAGACCTCCAAGGTACGCAACGCCAACTAACATTTTGGTCAATTTCTGTTTTTATCAAAATCGTGAATACTAATTATTATGCTCCCTAAATTTTAGGAAAAAAAAACTTAATTTTATATATATTTTTTTTAGAATTTTGAGATTTGATCACTCGTTTTTGATAAAACAAAAAAAGAAAATGACCAAAAAAATTTGTTGGCGTAGTTCCTTGGAGCTATCGATATTCATTCTGTATGTATGTCTGTGTGACTTCGGTCGCGATAAACAAATGCTGTGTCATATTGCAGCAAGCGCAAGCGCTGGGCCGCGCGCCCTCGCCCCCCCACCCCCACCCCCTGCCCCACCAGTACGCGGGGGGGCCGGGCGCGGGGGGCAGGGGGCTGCTCATGAACGGCGCCGCCTTGCCGGGGGGGTCCCCCGCACACGTCGCCAGCCCCCCGCACGCCTACGGACTTGATGGTACGTCACTACAATACAATAATAGTCTTAGATTTAGACCCGGGTCAGTGTAATATGTCGACCATACAAATGAATGAGATGGAATGGTGAAGTAAGCCCGACACGCGTGCCAACAAATTGCAATATATTGCAAAAACTGTCAAACGCTTATTCGTTACGCGCCGAGTAAACAAAGAATCTGCATAAATGCCATATTGCTCGTTTTGAAACTGCACATCTGTATCTCCTCACTAGAAACGTGACACCGAGGCAAAAATAGCGCGCGGGAGGGGGGCGCAGAAAATCGACACGCGCGAGACTGACGTAAACAAGTGATGCACCCTTTCTACCTACATCCGTTTCTGTGATGTCGACTGTGGAAAGTTAAACAGTAAAAACGCCACTCGGTGGAAAATCGACCCTATCTCGCAAGCCAAAAGGACTGGGTGATTGTTTGCTGGAGGAGGCGATTGGACGGCATGATATTGTAATAAGAGAGAGAGATGGCATATCAGATACGTCACTCCCGTGTAAATCGAAAATACCTACCTCCGCTTTCAATCACCTCCTCCTTCCCACTGACAGACAGTACGCGCAAAAATGTGTCCAAAGCGCTCGACTTAGCGGCGGTGCTCCTCCTAAACCAACCGACTGGGGGGTGCTTACCGCGGGAGGTACGTTCGAGTGACGGAGGTTTGGCCGGTGTGTCATTGTATACGGTTGTATTGCAGTGTCCGCCGACCGTCAGTCTACCGGCGGCACGCTGCGCCGGCCGCGGGCCGACCCCGCGTCTGCAGGCGCCGGCGCGCCCCCGCCCGACGTCACCGTGCTGCACCCGGGGGGCTGCGGGCAGGTACGCCCCACACACACACCCCCCCACACACACACACCCCCACCCCCCACCCCCACACACGCACACACCCCCACACCCCCCCCACACACACCCCCACCACCACACACACACACGCCCCCACCCCCACACACATACACCCCCACCCCCCACCCCCACACACACACGCTCCACACACACACACACCCCACACACACACCCCACACCCCCACCCCCACCCCCACACACACCCGCCCCACACACACCCCCACCCCCCACACACACCCACACACACACACGCCCCACACCCCCCCCCCCCACACCCCCCCCACACACACACACCCACCCCCCACACACACACACCCACCCCCCACACACACACACCCCCACACCACACCCGATCCTCCGCCCTCCGCATCCAGACGCTTCCGGCCACCTTCTGGCGGCGGGGCGTCCCCCCCTGCGCGTGCCGATCCGCGGTCTCCACTCCAGAACCCGTCTGCCCCAACGGCCGTCGGTTCTGCGACAGATGTTGCCCGCCCACTGCCACTTTAGCTTGCTAATCCTTATGACTATATTGATCACCTTCGTTCTTCGTCGGATCTCTTCATTACGAATCATATCCTTCAAACAAACCCCGAGCACAACCCTCTCCATAGCTCACTGAGCGACTTGAAACTTGTGGATCAGGCCCACCGTCAGTGTCCACGTTTCATTAGTTATTCATTAGTCAATAAGTATCTCTACACGAGCTTTATATATATAAAGCCTGTAACGAGAATATTCAACAGCATTCATGACAAATGATTCAGAAACCTGTGCAACGTAATTTTATCTATTTACGTTGATCTTAACTTTTCTCTCATGGTTTTCAACTCTTATGAACCGACTGTCTTTGATATTGACCCCCCGCGTCTCTCGGGGGACATTGTCTACCCAAGACGCGACCTTTGCATTCCGTTCAATAGTAAAAAGCTTTCATCTTTTTCTAATATTGTTCTAGTCAAATCTTGTAAGCACACATATACATTTTTCTAGCACTATTACCTACTAAAATATTGTCTGGAGAAAATCACTTAAAGCGCTTGTAACTGTATTTGTTTCTGCAACAAAGTATATTGTATAGTACTAAAACAAGGTATACTTTATATTATCGATTATTCATAGAAAACTATATTTCCGTATTATTCTAAATCCGTAAAAAATGAGTGCTCAAGTATTTAATGAGTGTTCAAATATTTAATGAGTGCTCAAGTATTTAATGAGTGTTCAAATATTTAATGATTGCTCAAGTATTTAATGAGTGTTCAAGTATTTAATGAGTGCTCAAGCATTTAATGAGTGCTCAAATATTGAATGAGTGCTCAATTAAATAAACTTAAAACTTAACATTCTTTCGAAATGCCAATCAAGATCAATCACTTAGTGATCATCTTTTTTTTTCTCTAAATTTATAAATTGAAATAATTATTCACTTACTCGCTTTATGTTTATATATTACTTATAATGTTTCCTTGATTTTTCTCTTACTTATACTTTATTTCTTTTTAAAGTAATATCAAATTTAATTTATATAGGTGATTTAAAAGAAAGTTATACATTTCTATTTCACAGTATTAGTGCTAGACAAAGGATGATGGACGTTTTGGTCCCAGGCACCAATATCAATGTAAAATTTATATTATACTGTATTATATATTATTGTAAACTAGCAGTAAGTTTCAGAATTAATAAATAAAATGAAACGCCAACTTATTAAGTAGAACAGTAGCTACTATGGCGGACAATCTCAGCTGACTGTATTTTCGACGTTATTATATTACAATAAGTGATAAGCCAATGGTACTAAAAAGCCTGTAACGCCATAAATACAGCTAACTGAGAATACCCGCCATAGTCACCATTATTCTAAAGACCTTCTCATTGGCGTACACTTATTGTAATATCATCATCATGTTATTTTTGTCTCCACTGCAGGAGCACCACCCTCTCTCGACAAGCGGAGGATTTGGCCTACACTCCCCGCGCTGGCCAGACGGGTTGGGGAGGCCTGATTGATGTTTTATAATGTATTGTAATATAATAACGTCGAAAATATAGTCAGCTGAGATTATCCGCCATAGTAGCTACTGTTCTACTTAATTATAAAGTAGTTTCTATTGGTAACCTATGTACTGTTGTTGCAGCACCTAATGTCCCAGACGCCGAGGCAGCCGCAGTCGATCCTGAAGGACCCGTCGCGACACAAGTACGGCTCCCAGTACAGCCCTATATCCTCGAGCACGCCCCAGAGCAACTCCAGCCAGATCCTGACCGTACAGAACCTCACGTCGGACGCGCCGCACTACGGTACGATTAGAAAAGAAAATAAAAAACAAAACGTGACCATAGACGAGTCGTACAACAAGAGAAGTGAAACGCACGTCGTGTGAACACGTTAGTGCCGGACGGAACTGGTGCTAGTGTCGGACGGAACTAGTGAGACAGACAGAGACGTTTAAAAGAATTGTTGAAACTGTACATAAGTGGGCTAGTTAATATGTAGATAGAATTAAATTCATTGAATGTGATACGAATGAACGAACTTTTTAAGAGTGGAATAGTGTCCATTGAAACTAGATAGAAATAACTTATAATTGTAATGTGAATGATTTTATTAAGTCCGAGAGTCATCTTGTTATATTCGGACGCGGCGTCTGGTTGTAATTTTAAATATTGTTCGACTGACTTATCGTAATTGTGTAAGTTTAGGCGAAGTAACGTCCAAAATGACTTAAGTTTAAAGACATCTAATTGTCCAATGTATACCTGGTCCCGAGTTGAAACTGCAAACGGTTACGAACGTCATTTGACGCTTTATGTACGAGAAACAAAGAAGAACAGACCTTATGGAATAAATTATATTGTATATATTATCAACTAGTTTCACTTTGCAGTTAAACATCTCTTCAGCTTTTTGTTTTGTTTTCAAACCGCATTTCAAATGAGGTTTCTGATCTTTAGCAGTTTCAATAGGGACGAACTTTAAGAATCATTCATAGAAATATATTTAGCTAACTAATTGTGAATTTCTTACGTTTAATTTCATTGCTGATTGTATTTAAAACGATTCCCTCGATGGATCTCTTTTTAATTAAGTTTTAACAAATGTTTGTCATATTGTTAAAAAAATAAATTTTCAATATTTTACAAATTTATGGGACGAATTTTGAATTTGCCCGATGATTACAATCGTAGTTTGTTTTTAGAATTTATCAACATTGATATGTTGAGGTGCATTTATTGTTATTTAAATAATTAATCTTAACAGAAAACAACCTGTTATGTGAAGCTCATTGAAGCTCAAATTACGATGTAGGTATGTTCAAACATTTTGATTTTAATTTTAGCAGGATGATTTTATTTTTTATTTTATATCAAATATATTTTTTGAACGTATGTAACTCGTAACTGCCAAATTCTTTGAACTATTTCAAATTTTTGTAAATTTATATATTCACAAGATTTCTCTGCATTTTCACTAAATGTAAATAAGTAATACTCAAACGCGAACTGACAATAATATAAGTTTTTAATTAATATTTAATTTATATCCCCGCTTAGATCGACTGTACATAAATTATATTGTACTTAATTTTGTTTATTGGATTTATAGCTTTTCTACTCCAAAATTTAATCGGTTTAATACAGATACCAAAGTTTTATTAATTTTACTTTTAAGTTATTAAGCTACTTAATTATTTTTTTATTTTACGATTCTTTGTCGAATTTATAACAAATAAAGAAAATAAATTTGGTTCGCTTTAAAAACCAACTTCAGTCGCAGACTGTGAAGGAAATCAAAAAATGTAACGAAAATTGTTTTAAAAATTAAATTAAAAAATCCATCCATTGATGAAATACGATTTTATATTTACAGAAAATACTGTTACATTTCGAATTTAAATAAAAAAATTAATTATACGCATTTTGTTTGATTTTGCCTTGTTTACCTTCAGTTTATTTATCTCTGAGACACGAAATCTAATTATTGAAAACATATCATTAAATTATTAAAACTCAATTTCGGTTTTGAATAAAATAACGAAAAATCATTTTTTAATTGTGACCTAAGTAAAAGTGCCAAACACTAAGTATTTTTTTTATTTGCTTAAATAACCTCTAGACAAGTACATCGTAGGTGTGTCCATTCGTCCCTTCTACATTAATTTTAAGTAAGTTTAGAAAATATAAAACTGTGCCTTATACTTTTACGCCATTACGAGAGTAAAATATCACTTATAATAAATATTGCCAAAGTCTAGATTAAATTTAACTAAAATCATTTCTTTAGATATTAAGGATATAGGTAGTTTCAATTTGTTACTTTTCATTTAAATAAAGAATATAGAAATCTGAAATTTAAGAAAAAATATGATAATTAGAACATGAAATATAAAAATAATTTTATTAAACATTATTTACTGCTAGAAGCATAATTATTTTAAACAAATGAAAAACAAAACTTTATATATATAAAATAGTAAAGATTATTCGTACAATGATTCTCGCTTGGGTGACGAACAAACAGACAGAGGGCGAGCGGAATGTTACTGATTTTCTCTTAAATTTCAGAAATCTCCAAATACGAAATAATTGACAAAATATATGCGTCATCGTGGCAGAGCCATGGTCTGGAATTGGAAATCTGACTGTGACATACTCTATTTTCATGCTTAGAATTAATAACATACTTTTCTTGTTACTGTTTTCTTATTTGTAACAGCGCGTTACATACAGTTGTGGTATATACCTTCGTTAGTGGTATTCAAAATACAGCTGTGGCCTCCTGGCGACACTTGGCGTGTAGGCGCAACATGGGCGAACACAACCATGTGTCTTATACAGAGTAAGGAATGGTTTTATAGAGACAAATTCTTGCACATTATTTTTGCAGATTGTGGAGAGACAACTTAGTACAATTTGTACAAGTTGGTCCCGATCTACAGCACAAAAGAAAATAATGGTTTGGGATTAGACAAGTGTATGTATATATGTTTTGACGACCTCCGTGGCGGAACGGGTAGCTCTCGGACTGCCACGCCGGAGGCTGCGGGTTCGAATCCCGCTAGGGGCAAATGTTCGTATGATGAATATGAATGTTTGTACCCAAGTCAAGATGTTTATATATTTATTTAAGTATGTGTATCCGTTATCTAGTAACCATAGCACAGACTCTGCCTAGTTTGGGACTGGATAATTGGTGTGAATGTCTGAGATATTTATTTATTTATAATACTTAGATAAATATATATGTATATTCATGGACATTTGAACGGTTGGAAATTTCCAATTTTTCCAGAGGAGCTGGACAAATTATTCCATGGGACAGTCTAGGCGGTGCCTTCCACATCGTGAACCCCAGGCCCTGGCTCTGCCGACACCACGCGACATTAATTAAGGTGTTAAGAGATTTATTCTGTTGCATTAAAATATGACTCTTTATGTACAAATATTAAGGTATATTTCAGTTATTGAAGGTTTTCAAAAATCAAGAGCTTGTCACGTAGAGGTAAGTTCTAATCGGATGTTCAAAACACATTGTCAATACGATAACGTAACTAAACTAACGATAATTATTATATAAATCAAGTCAATGTTAAAAGTCGTGAGTTAAATATTATTACGGTGGGGGTTGTAATTCGTGTATTATTGTTGTAATGTATTTGTTTCCGAATACCTCCCTGCGCCGGCATCAGCCGACCTAATCCTTATGCATTTCTGCTAATACATACATCATCATCAGTCTAAATACGTCCACTGCTGGACATAGGCCTCCCCAATAGAATACCACTTTTGGTAAGTTGCCCATTGGGGGATTTGCCATAATCACCACGCTTGGCAGACGGATTGGTGATCGCAGTAATGATCTTAACATACACACACAGGAGAACACTGCTGCCCGTCCCTGGTACAATCCCTTAGTCGCCTTAACGACACCCACGAGAAAGATAGGGGTGGCCCTATTCTAAGCCGGGAACCACACAGCAACATGTGTGTATGTAATACACGCCTTGGTCCCAGAGAGGTAGGCAGAGACGAGATATCCTTATGTATCCGATGTAGCCTTACCGAGTCATGAGGGGCTCTGATGAGGTGGACAATTATTTCCCTAGCTAATCGTGGTACCTCAACAAGGCGGCGATGTTGTTCGCAACACATCACGTCGAGGTATCACGGGGCGAAAAGCGGGCGAAGGAAAGACGCTTTGCGACATTAGATTGCGCAAACTGGCGATACATCATCTCTGCCTACCCTCATCTGCTAATACCTAACTATAAATCCATTTTGTTCTCTCTGACGGGTCACGTGCCATATTCCGATGTTCAGCAACAGATTACATAATAGTTACTATGTAACAAATACATCACTCCATAGTAAAAGGAAAATACTCGTACCTACAGAGCCGGATCAACATGTTGGGGCCCCAGGCAATGCACGAGTCGGGAGTCATTTACCGAGTTCTAACTTCCTGAAATATGGTTTTTCTACCACAATGCAATGCTGCGCACGCGTGGACTACTCACTTTCAATCCGACTATGGCTCCGACCCCGAAGCCCACGTCAACGCCCACGCCCACGCCCACGCCCACGCCTACTCCTCTTTTCCCTTTAAGAAGCATTTTCAAAAAAGACTCGGAGCGCGGGGCCCCTAGGCAGTTGCCTGCAATGCCTAATGGATAATCCGGCCCTGGCTGTTAATCATAGACTGAGCGAATCTGCAGTTCATCATCAGGTTATTTTTGTCTCCACTGCAGGAGCACAACCCTCTCCCATCTGCCGGAGACAGACGGAGGATTCGGCCTACACTCCCCGCGCTGGCCAGACGGGTTGGGGAGGCCTGCTTGATGTTTTATAATGTATTCCCTCAGTCGCCTTGTACGACATCCACGGGAAGAGTTGGAGTGGTCCTATTCTACTCTACCGGAAGCCACACGGCATCTCTGCAGTTCTGCAGTTACATTAGGTTCCATTCACTATGAAACTTGTACAGTTACTATACGCAGAACATTTCATTATTTACTAAATAGCGGGTAAATAACGTCAATATTTAGTAACAATTTAATGTTCTGCGTAGTAACTGCACAAGTTTCATTGTGAATGTAACCGAGTTGCGGCTCCCGGAGCCGCAGTTGCGAGGAACAGAGCGATTGTTTGGAACGCTCCATCTAGTAGCACATAGAGATCGTTGGGAGGCTTGTGCTCATCAGTAGACGTATTTCAGCTAATAATGATAACAGTTCTTGACGCTAACCAGAAAATGTCACGTGGGTTGTTAGAGAGTATAAAATGTATTTTTATTCAAAATGCTCACGGAGTGCCAAGTGATTAAAGCGGAAACCTCCCAGTATTATCGGAGAGGCCTATATAGTCCAGCTGTGGACTATTTATAAGTTGTTGAGTAAACGATGAGTGGAACTTCTGATTTCAATCTATATTTTTTGAAGGTCCATCCGGCGCAGGTCTAAACAAAATTACACAGCTATTCGACTCAGTTGGTAAGAAGTAGGTTTAAAAATTTAGTTGTTTTGAATATTTTTACTAAAAAGTATTGAATCTTAACATATAGGGCGAGTCTTAACAATTATATGTAGTAAGCGATTTTTAATTCGTAAAAATTGTTTAACGAGATTGTACTCATAATTAATGCTTTTTGTAAATTCATAAACAAATACTACCTCTCTACTTTCTGTATACATAAAATATAATGTTATAAACTTGATTTTTTGACGAATTTCCATTTAAATTTGTTATTTATGTTGACGACGTCATACTTCAAAGGCTTTAGCAATTAATAGGAATTTCTTTTTACCCTGTATTTCAAGGTCATTGTAAAATATGCCCAAGATTTAAGGAAATAAGGTTGTAAATTGTTCGATAATTCCAAATGTGACTTTGATATTACGTAATGCATAAAGCTCATGATTGTGTAATCAGCGTACATTGAATTAAAGCATATATGTTAAAAATATATGTGTTTTTATTATATACTAGTCATGGACCATATAACTTCCCTGCTCCCGCTCCTACAGTACAAAACCTAACTTCGCATCCCTCAAATGAAGTTCAAACGAGCGTACAGGGCCGTAGCCAGGTGTTAGCATCCAGGTCCCTCGGATTTTGCGCCTCTACACCTGGAAAAAGTATACAAAGGTGGATTTATCTCTACAAGAGATACTTTCCAGCCAATCAACCAACATATCATAATTTTTCGAAGGCATTGTTGAGCTTAGTATGTATTACATGAATTGTTAATTTATTTATTAATATATAGTTAATGGGCTCGATTCTGAAGGCACAATGTTAAAATTTGACAATACTAAAACTGTTGCTATCCTTGTCACACAGTATTATGAAGATAAAGACGAAACCAATCACAAAGCGCTAAACGCTGTAAAATTTTAAATGTGTGCCTTCAGAATCGGGCCCAATACATGAATAAACAATTCATGTATTAATTTTAAATTCTACACACAATTACTAACATTACTTACAAATACTACATAATTAATAAATAAATTCACAATTCATGTAGTACATACTAAGCTCAACAATGCCTTCTAATAATTAAGTAATATTGGTTAGTTCTTATTAACGTGAGTAATGAAAAAACAACAATATGTATGTTACTAAAAAGAATCTAATACCTTGTCTAATACCAATCTAGAAAGTAATTTTGAACAAAGATATTACAAATTTCAAATATAATACTCAGACCAAAACATGTGATTACTTGGAGAGAATCGCAAAAAAACTGTTTATTGCGCCTCTCACTGATTCGCGACCCTGTAGTGGCCCATATTGCACTGCCCTAGATACGGCCCTGCTAGTGTTATCTCTGCACGGAAGCTGTAGAAACACAATAATATAGCCTGTCGTGTGAAATCTGAATCCAGACCTAATATGCTAAATATAGGTCTAGCGTCAAACGCAGATAGCGAAATGGATTTGTAGCAATACACGAGCGGAAGCGGATTTTGGTGCAGGAGTTGCTAAGATAATTGTTGGTAATTTGGTCACAAATGAGAACTGTTTGTTTTTGTACCCAGTATGATTTCTTAAGACTGAAATTAATATTAATCTTAGCTACATTTCATATAATTCTATACATATACTGTCTATTTCCAAACTCGCATTATCTCCGGCACGATGGCAGTTAGACAAGGATAGAACCATTGACAAATATATTCAGACCGGGACCAATTTGCACACATTGTACAAAGTTGCCGGTTCCCGGTGGCAATCGAACCGTCGACCTCGGGCACTCAAATTACCAAGGCCACAAGACCAAGGAGGTGGTCTTTATCTTTTTAAATCAGTTCATAACCATACAGTTAGGTTTTAGTCAAGAAAACCTTTTTATGAAAAAAATCTAGTTCTATAACAGACAGTCTGTCTAATCTTAGAGAATAAGGTCGCAATGACCTATTCCGAGGTCCGCTGCGTAAAAGGTGTCTAAAAGTGGTCATCGGGGACGTGGACGCACAGACCGCGGGCGGAGGGTCCGAGCGTCCCCACAGAGCAGTCTCATCTCGTCGCGCGCTGGGGTAACGTTACCCCGAGCGGTGCAGCTCTAGAGGGACTCCATATCAGCAATTAGATGTCCACTGCTGGACATAGGCCTTCCCCAATGAACGCCACGACTCCCGGTCCTCCGACCTCCGCATCCAGCCGCTTCCCGCCACCTTCTTCAGGTCGTCGGTCCTTTGGTAGATTCCGGAGTCCATCAAAGCGTCGAAAATTGTCACCGTGGGGTAAGTCGGTGCAAGTCCGATATTATGATAAAGTGTATGACTTATCCCACAGCATTATGTATGAGTTTTAGTCCATATTGATATGGTAATGGGCACGACAGCGGCGGGGAGCGGGCGGGGCAGGGCGGGGAGAAGAGTGATTTTTGTTAAGTAAATCATTACAAACTCTATCATCACCGGATACAGTTCATCAACGATCATCGGATTTTAAAACCTACTGTGATGTTTTTCCATATACCAATCTCGTAATTAAGTAATCAGGATTGCCAAAATCATGAAATATATATTCTAAGTATATGTGGGAACTTGTTATATGTTATTACAAAATAACGATTACCAACTGCGATTTGTAAAGTGTCTGATATTGAGTGCCCTACTGTAAACAGGTGTTTTATTACACAATCATTCATTTTCCACAAAACTCTATACCTATACAATATTGTCGCAATCCCTAAATTATCGTAATATAATTAAATTAATTTAAATATAGGCATAATCAATCATAATACATTGGGCTCGATTCTGAAAGCACAATGTTAAAATTTGACAGCACTAAAACTGTTACTATCCTTGTCACACAGTATTATAAAGATAAAGACGAAACCAATTTTAGCGCTGTCAAATTTTAAATGTGTGCCTTCAGAATCGGGCCCATTTATTGTTTAATATTTTTCACCCTTTTGATTTTTTTAAGGTGTGTACAGTAACATATTATACTTCAATTTCGTGGGAAAAGAGTGAATTTCAGCTAGACGGCTTAATTTTCAATCACTGCTCATCAGTATGCAAAATTTATGAAAAAGAGTTGTTTGTTCCAGCAAAAGGTATTTCGGTTTTACCAGACTACACCGAGGTCAGGTTTCTGGCCGTTAGTAGACAGACTTATATGTAACTAGCTGTTACCCGCGACTTCGTCCGCGTGGACAACTTAACATTACAAATTATTATGTATTTCCCGTAGGAATGGGATGTTTTTTCGGGATAAAAACTATCCAATATCCTATTCCAGGACCTAACCTATATGTGTGCCAAGTTTCATCTCGATCCGTCCAGTGGTTGAAGCGTGATTGAGTAACAAACATTCAAATATCCAAACTTATTAGTAGGAAGTAGGATGTTAATCTAAGTTTAAAGCATTCAATTAAATTACTCTTTATTGGAAGATAAAAAATACACAGGTACAATATTAAAGTAACTTACATTTATACATCTGGGCGGTTTTATTGCTAAAAGCTATCTCTTCCAGGCAACATTTAAGATAAGGTAGGTTGTGCAGTTAAATAAAGGCAGGAGTATAATTTGTAACATCAGGTGGATATGTGTACATATACAAATAAATAAATACATACACACACTTGCCGTGTGGTTCCCGGCTTAGACTAGGGCCACCCCGAATCTTCCCATGACAGTCATGGCGACTAAGGGACTGCCGTGTGGTTTCTGGTAGAGTAGAACAGGAGCACTTCAACTCTTCCCGTGGATGTCGTACAAGGCGACTAAGGGAATGCATTATAAAACATCAATCAGGCCTCCCCAACCCGTCTGGCCAGCGCGGGGAGTGTAGGCCGAATCCTCCGTCTGTCTCCGGCAGATGAGAGAGGGTTGTGCTCCTGCAGTGAAGACAAAATAACCTAATGATGATGATGAAGGGACTGTACCAGGGACGGGTAGCAGTGTTCTCCTGTATATATTAAGATCATTATTGCGATCATCAACCCGCCTGCCAAGCGTGCTGATTGTGGAGAGTCCCCCAATGGACAAATGTCATATTATATAGGATCTTCGGCCACTCAAGGCGGCCCACGACTTGACCCAGGACCGGACTAGTAAAACTTGCCTTTCGAGATGCTATAAAACACATATTTTGCAAAAAAAATTAGAAATTCAATTTTTTCCCCGATTACCATACTTTCTCGTTTCGTAACTGGAAAGTAAAAATTAGAGCCGGCCGCTTAGAAAGGCATCAATCTTCATTACTTACCAACTTCGCGGCAGGTACAAGTAAATTGGAGAGAACTTTTTACCTGTTTATAAAAAGTTTGTTTTTTACCGTCTAAAAGTCCTATCCATCAATACCTGGCGGCGATGCTTGGCTCCGTGCGTCAGAAACGTCAACATTAACGGCACACCCTGTATATTTGTGGGATTTCATAATCAGAGAACCCCACTAATATTTTAAATGCGAAAGTTTGGTTTGTATGTTTGGATGTTTGTTACTCAATCACGCTTCAACCACTGGACGGATCGTGATGAAACTTGGCACACATATAAGTTAAGTCCTGGAATAGGACATATGATAGCTTTTATCCTGAAAAAACATCTCACTCGTACGGGAAAATACATAATAATTTGTGATGTTAAGTTGTCCACGCGGACGACGTCGCGGGCAACAGCTAGTACTAAAAAATATTACTAAGTAACGAAACCTCACCTCCCCCGACAGTTTATCGTCGCCCACAAAATAAAGCACGCCTGGTAGTACGCACTACTGCGCACGAAGCGATCGAAGCTTTCAGTCAGAAAAAGAAGTACATATGTTTTTGACATAAAACGTTGACTCTCTCTGAATGCGCTGGATGCAGCAGCCTACGTTACTATTACTAACGCGCACACATGCCCGTGTACGGAGAGGCTGGTGCACCTGTAGTGGGAGTAGGCTGTGCGCTTGTGTGGAGTGCCGGGGAGGGGGGGGGGGGCATAAGAGAGATGACAAAATATCACGATGGATAGATAGATAAACTCTTTATTGCACACAAATTAAGGATAACAATAAAATAGGTACAGATTTTTGGAAAGTGAACCCTTTGTACACTTATCGCTTAAAGCGATCTCTTCCAGGCAACCTTTCAGAAGGAAAATAAGAAAGACATAGCGACAGAGTATTGCAGGTGAAAGAAGAGAAATGTATAATTTTAGAACATGGTAAATATTTAGTAATAATATTACACAATTGAATTTACATACAAATATACTTAAATACGTAACTATGCATACATATATATATATCCATATATATTTATTTAAGTTCTAAATTAGTAGATGTGAAACTCCATAGTTTCACATCTACTAATTTAGAACTTAAATAAATAAACTTACCCCGAAATGGCTTTTCGGGGCAAGCGCCTGTCCACCAAGCTTGTTTCGTGCAGGTTCTATTCTAGAACATTCTAAAAAAATCTGGAATATTCTAGAAAAGTT